>OY728132.1:1147231776-1157231776 GCA_963277665.1 Viscum album | reverse complement strand
TACCAAAATAAAATAAAAGTAAAACAGGGTATTTATTTTTCTTTTATAAATAAGGTATGGCATGTAGAGGAAGCCGAAACTCAAATAATGGTCACGGCGGTGGAGAAGTCGTTGTCGCCGCATACGTACGACAAAAACATTCCCTTTTGTCATTTAGTAAACGCTTCGTATAAAAAATGTTATCTTTTTAATAAACGTAAAAGTCAACGGTGGTTTATACACTGTATAAAAGAAGGTTGTGTATAAAACAGAATATTCCTCAATGAAAGGAGATTGAGACGAAGTCCCATACAAAGACGGTATCCTTGGATTAAGGATAAATCAGTTACATAACTACGTGTGACAAACGAATACACGAAATATAAGTGGGTATAATGTGTAAAAAAATCAGAGGAAATTCACACATAATCATAGAAAGACATATTCAAGGTGTACAAGTTTATCCCAAAGAATCGAAATTGGGTTAAGAAGTTCCCTTGCAATAATTAGACAGCCTAACGGCGTCACTTCAAAATTCAGAAAAAGACTTGACGAGAGATAAAAAGGGTATCTCATCACTTGGAAATAAAATTTACATCAATAAGGATATAGAATAACATATCCCAAAATAATATTATGTGAATTAAAAGACATAACAAAATAAGTCTTTTAAAAAGAGGAGGGTGAAAGGTTCCCTTACCGACATGGGTATCTTTCGAAACATACACCCTGTAAAAGAAGGACAATAAAACATTGATGTAAAAACTCATAAATGAAATAATATTACACAATGAGTAAAATAATGGTCATTACATACACCACTCAACGGAAATTGTGGCAAATTTAGCATAAATCTCACGGGAATAAAAGTGAGATGAAAAATTCCTTACGAAAACTTGGCAGCCTAACGGCGCCACATAAAACTTCCAAAAATGGATTGATGAGATCAAATAGGGTATCTCATCACATTACAATAAAATGTAAATCAAGAGGAATATAAAATAACATCCCCCATAATAACAAATAAGAGCATAAAATAAGTGACATAAATGAGAGTACTTAAAGAGAAAGAGAGAGGTTAGATCTCTTACGAAAATTCAGCAGCCTAACGGTGCCACTCAAAACTTCCAAAATGGATTGATGAGAGAGAATATGGTATCTCATCATATGAACATAAAAATTACAGTAAGAGTAATATAAAAGAACATCCCAATCACAAGAAATACGAGCTTAAAAGAAATGACATAAAAGAGTGTACTTAAAAAGAAAGAGAGGAGTAGGATCCCTTACCTCGGGTCCGACTTGACTCGATCGTTCTTTAACGTCCGGAATAATAAACTTGAGATAATTTCCACTTTATTAGGAACATTTTTCTAGTTCATTATTCCTTTTAGATCACTTATTTCCATGTTATAAACATTATGTAATCATTTAAGTTAATAATGTTTGTTTTGTCGATATTTGGTTCTTAAGTCGAAAGTGGACTTCTTATAATTACATGTTGTTCGTGTGGTCAAATGTTCATTATATCCAGAATTATATTCATGATTTAGATATCACATATATCATATATATCCATAATATACATGTATTTATAATATTACATAATCATTTAGAGGTAAGTAATGAAATGCACCGTTCATGGAGACGGTAAGCCGTACGTACGCATGACCGCTACTTTCATTTCTATGTCATATTAATGGAATTAAAACTAACTGAGAGGTATATATTTTAATTCCAGAATTATATTAATCATTTAGATGTATCATTCATCATATATATCCATTATATACATGTACGTATAATAGTACATTACGTTTTGGGATAAGAAATGAAATGCACCGTTCATGGAGACGGTAAGCCGTACATACGCATGAACGCTACTTTCATTTCTATTTTATATTTTTATGGAATGGAATAATAATTATATAGAGTTATATTATAATTAAAGTATAACATCATATATAATAACATTAAATCCATCCTTTATAGGGCCCACATATGGCATTAACAAATCACATCACTTTGAGGGGGCGGTAGTCCGCACTTCCTTAAATGAAGATATCGCGTTTACCCATAATGAAAACCATAAAGGTATGCCCAAAATGAAAAATACAAACTTAAGGAAACTATAAAAAAATTATATATCATATATAAATATAGTTTCATCTTAATGGACACCTTTTAAGGTGTTAAAAGAATGTTGAACAATCATCGTATCGGGAGGCCGAAATTCGCCATCCACGGAAACAGTATGTTATTTAACCATTAGATGTAGTTGTGTGAAATTGTAGCTAGAATAATTCTTATAAAAACATCCTAGTATATTTATGATACTGTATTTGTTACAAAAGAAATGAATAAAAAGAGTTTAGGGGGTTGGAGAAGAAAAATAAAACAAAAGGACTCAAGTGAAGACATTACCTTAAAATCGGGTAACTCCCTTTGGTTTGAGCTCAAAGGCTTCCTTGGGAAGACTTCTGCCCAAATTGAGGATTCAAGGAGTAAGAGAGGGAAGTGGAGAGACAAAATGGGCAGAGTTTGGCTGAGACAAAGGCTTTGGGAGTGTGGGTAAGGAGGTAGAGGTGGGGGCCTTTTATAAGAGGAGAGGAGGGGCACTCTTGGAAGGTAAAGAAAAGTCTCTTTATTTTAAAATCTTATTCGGATTTAGGAGGTCCCACATTAATATTTTTCGAGGATAAGGTGATAAGGGTTCGTAATCAACTCATCCAATAGGTTTTGGACATGTGTAGGTCATAGATATTACATTATTTTTTCATTTTATTTAAATCGTTAAATAATGAGGTCATGGTTGCATCATCATGATGTCATAAATAATTTAATTTATTTAATGTCTAAAAATTATAAAAAAAATACTATGATGTAGGAAATATTTTTAGATTTCCAATTAATATTTATAGTCAAAAATCTGATTTGTATAACCCCATGTAAAAATTGTTTTAATAAAACATTTCATGTTTGTCTCATTTTTACTTTAACATTAAATAAAAAAATATTAATGTCATTTTCCAACCAAAGTGGCTTCACGGGGTCCCCAAGTTGACCCATGGGTTGTCTTGGTCGGCCATGACACATCCAATGAGGTTAGTACATGTTTCAAGTTCATTTCATATTATTAAAACATTATTTTTACCTTAAACTACACTAATTACCTCTAATCGTGATTAAAAACTTAATAAGTTACTATTCACCAAAAAATTATTTTTATCCCATTGAACCACATTTTACTTCTTAATGAAAACCATGTATGTAGGATTTTTTAAATTCAAAACACAAAGATGGAAAATTTTCATTTAAACGGAAAAATCAGTTTTTATAAGTACCACTTAGTGGTTTCACTATTCATCAAAAATTGAAGTTTTTCAGAAAAATCCCAAAAATTCACCCTAAGATATATTTGATATTCCGAATTCAAAAATGAAGTCTATTTTACAAATTCAAAACATATAAGTCACATTAATTAATTTAATAATTAATTCCCAATGTCAAAGCAAATAGCGTGTTTTTATGAAACAATAAGTATCAAAAGATTGACACTAGTTTAAGTCTGATTTCAAAGTGAAATTAATTCCAACAACCACTATTGGATTTAATGGTAAAAATATATTCTAATTTCACTTTAAATCCAATTCACCAGATAATATAATCATATAAATAAATTAGATAAAAAAGAGGTTTTGAATTAAAATACAACATTTTACATTATTCATTAAAGAATGATCTTTATCAGAAAGATACAAAAAATTTACACAAAGTAAATTTTGATGTCCCAATTCTTAAGAAGAGTTTTATTTGGTCCAAAATGATGTATAAGAGTGAACAAAACTATATTTAATGACGGTTCTCCATCAAAAGGCGATAAGTGAACCTTTAATGAAAACTAGGGCATATATGCCTAAAATTGAATTCATTCTGTATTTTATGCCATTATCTTTTATTGGATAAATTTAAAAACATTTAAAAACATATATAATAATATTTTAGTTATTTCTATCCATTCCCGCCAATACAACGACTACATGTTAACTACCATTTAAAATAATATTATTTTATTATTAGAGTGCAATGTAAGATTCCCAAGAAACTCATTGTTGCGTGTTGGGTACGCCATCGAGCATAGCGTCCCCTTTAAAGTCATATTAATATTTTATTCACAAATATGGATAAATATGAAAATGTCATATTCTTTATTTACCTGGGGTGTTACAATTACCATCCATGATATGTAGTGATGTTAATAGAACACATCGCTTTATAGAGGTGGTAGTCCACATCAACCAATGATCAACCATATTTTCTTTTTCTACGTGGATAGAAAGAAAGAAATAATTGGTTTTCCATTAATTTAAAAATACATAATTATTAAAATGATATTGATTTAATTGTATTATTATGGTTAGTAATTGATTGTAATCGAAGTATTTGGAATAAAAGTCTAAGGATTAAATAATTCTCACTTTAGGACCTTGAACATTATCATAAAAGTCACATTGTAAATAAATATATTATGAAAATTTATAGTAATATTGGGTATTGTTATGTGAATTGAAATTCTATGATAGTAAAATTATGTAGGTATTCAAGAAAATTTTTATGTTAATGTGGATCATTAAATGGTTGAAGGGATTCCATATTATTGATGAAGAAAAGGGAATATGTGTGAATACCCATTGGTTTTCAACATTAAAGTGACTAGGTCTCACTGTAAATTACTCCCAATGTGAGAAATAATGGTGTTATGGGTGACATATAGTCATGAAATACTCTATAAATACTTTTTAAACATGTTTAAAACTTTTTTCCAATCAACTAATTACTTCATTTTTATGTTTTATCATTTTGTTTTTTACTTTTTAAACTAGTTTTTAACAAAGTGCTTCATGCTTTACTAAAAAATATATGATTACTACTCTTACAAAAATTGGGTGATCCGAACCAAAAATTAACCCCCAAATAATCTAATTCAATTCCTAATGAAGAAAAATTAATTTTTTTGAAACACTTACCAATGATAATTTATTTTAAAAAAGTAAAATAAATCATTTAAAATTTCAATATTCACATTATATAACATATGTAAAATGTATTATATATATAAAGAATATTTTAATCTATTTTTTTTATTATGTGATAATATTATTTTTCATCATTTATAGAAATTATATATTGAAAAATGAATTTCATATTTTATATAGTAGTTATAAAATAATAAAGAAGTTTAATTTCATTTTTAGGTATAAAATTATGATAACCTATATTAATCTTAATAACTATGATACTGGTAAATATATTATTTCCAAAGAACACTTTTATTGTTTTTTGTGAATTTTATATAATAAAATAATTTAATCACTTATAAGAAATATTTTATTATATTTTAATGAGTTATACATAAATATATTATCACTAATTTAATTGGTAATAAATACTAAATAATAATAAAATCACTCAATAGTGAAAACAACATTTTTTTATAAAAATATTTTTTCAAATGTTATATATCTATAATAAAAATATAATTTTCTCATATTTATAAATTTTATTTGATTATATTTCGTTTAAATTTATTTTTAGAAACAAAAATAAGTTAACCTTTTTTATTTTATATTTTTATCAAAATAAAAATTACTTAATTAATGATATGTTTTAATGTTAAAAACCGAAATGGTAAAATATAAAAATATAGTGGAAAAGGAATAAAATATTTTATAAATAATTTAATAAGATTATTAGTTGCATTATTGAACTTAGACCACAGATAAATTCATAATTTCTTAGTTTTTCATTCATTAACCCTTCAATAGTGTCTCATTGTTATTGAAAAATAATGGGTATTAACAAATGTACCTTATTATTCACATATGAAGATGATCACATCCACCATTTAATTTCTCCTTTATTGCTAATAATTTCATCCTGAATATGTATAAATTTTCTCCTCCTACAATCATCTCCCTAGTTAACAGTCATCTGGTATAATTTATTTATCACAAGACCCTTGTTTTAATATAGATATCAAGAGAATGTTGAAGGACCAAACATTAGTATTACTTAATCCTTAACCTTTTCTTATTAATCATTATATAACTTTGTTATCTTAAACATAGTAATATAGTGACCAAAAGAATAATTTTTATATGTATTTTTTGATATTTTAATGGATAACATGTATTTACTCCTCCCTACCCAAATATAAAAAAATGGTATCATTGATTGGGAATTTGTGCATATTATCCCCTCCATGAGGTGACATCTTCTATTTTTCCCCACCACCTATATTTACTATTTATAAGGATGGAATTTATGTATAAATTATATACATATATTTTAATTAATAATAAAAGAGTAATTATAATACACATACATTCCCTCTCTTTCACTGGGAAATGAAAATTTTAACCGTGTATTGCCTGGACTACCACCTCCATGAAATAACGGTTTTCATTTTTCATCATGACATTAAATATTTATCCAAAAAATGAAATAAAACTCAACAATATAGAAATATCAAAATAATATAATTATTATACGATTGTTAATATATTAGATATATCCTTACCCACACCCAACCATTAATCAATAGAGTACTTTTTTGGGTTATTTCATCCTCCTACATGGATGGTGATATATAAATCTATCATAGAAGATTATGGGAACTTAAATAATAATAATATTATTAGGTAATATTATAATAATTCTTTTTTATAGTTCCAAAATGTATATATTATTTATTTTACTTGTTATTATAATATCAACTCTAATAACTTAAATTATCAAAATTAGCCAACATTAATTCCATTTTTAAATAACATAACTAAGACACATATTTAATGGGAAAAGTGATTTATAAGTAAATATAATTTATCTACTCAAGCCTCATTATGTATATATTAACTTTTAAATTAATATCAAATATTGTATCATAATAATTAAATTATAAATCATTAATAAAACAATTAGAATTACTATAATCTTAGGATAAAAAGAAACCATAAATAAATTGTGAATGTTTAATAAATAATGATAATTTAATAATATAAATGTTTATGGATATGAGTTTGGTTATGTAATAGGATATTAATATTTTTATTTTTTTATAATGGAGGACAGAGGGTGTTGGGATAACAAAGAATATAAGGCAAGGGTTTCTTTTCTCAATGTTCACTTATTGAGACAAATATTTTTTTAAACACAAATTTTTCCTTGGAATGGTGTATCTAATTGACCAATAATATTTTATTTCTTCATTTTTCCACTATTATAATTTGTAATGTTTCATTTGAAATCATATCCTTAAATGGGTTTTTATTCAAAAGAAGATAATTTTATAAGGGTGTTTCTTAACTCAGTATTTATTAATTTAGTTATAATGATTCTTCTTAAATGACATTATTATAAGTTAGATACATTCTAAATTACTAATGTATTATGTCTTATTTATTATTTTCATTCTAGGGATTTACCTATATCTTTAATATATTCACTTTAAAATGATAATTACTTTAATGATATGTCATTTGAATGATATTTTGCATATCAATTTTTATTCATTGAAATTTTTTTCATAATAACTTCCTAAAAGCTTTTGGTGTACATATTTATTGGGGATTTATTTTATCAGAATTTTTTATTTAACCAACTGAATTAAAAATTCCATCCCATTTTCTACACTTATGGGTTTTAAATTGGAATGGTAATTAAGATTTTAGGGTTTATTTGACTCTTTTTTTATCTATGAGATTTGTATTATATTATGAATTAAAATATATTTTATATAGTGTATTCAATGAACAGACATATTAAATTATAATGAATATTCATTATAACCCCTTATATTAATTTTATTCTTATTTCACCTTTTCCCTATGGGGTTCTATGTCTGAAATTTAATTTCATGAAGTGTATTTGATATTATGCACCGTAATATTTTTAATAGGGTGTTATTACATGTTAATGGATTAACATTACTATATTAATATAATTCATGAAGTCTGAATATACATATAATTTCTTTTTTGTAATAAAAAAACCCAATTCAGTATAACCATTCACCAGATACAACTATCACATGGTGAGGTAAAACCATGATAACAGAAATAAGTCATGAATATAAACAAAAAAAAGACATAAAACCTGAGTATAATACCAAATAAACGGATACACCAATATCCATACACCCAAGGAAAAATAGGATAAACCAGAAAAGTATGAACATACAAGACCAACAAGTCTCTATGTGTCCATCTTTCACCTCCAAACCATCCCAATATGAAAGCAATAATGAAAAGATAAGCTATAATATTAAAATATGTCCCTACACTTACATAGGCAGTTCTAAACAACATCTACAACAATAAAAAATTCCAACTTAATGTGTGACAACAAATCCCAGAAGGATTCCATCATGGAGACTGTACAAGTACTAGTAATAATAACCAAATAGTTTTATCTTAAAAAATAGTTTTACATTGAATTTTGTTAACTCCAACCCCATTTTTTAATTTTTATCCTTTCAATTTTTAGAAAATTATTTTATATTAATAAATATAGGAATATGAAGATTATAAGTGCTAAAGTAGGATTTCATATATGTACACCATAATGTAATAAAGTAAAAAAAACCATGTCATAGTCCATTATGTGAAGCCATGTGATATAACTTCTTGTAAAAACATGTGAGAAACAATCTACTATGTGATAAATAAACCGTAAATGAAAAATAACACCATATTAGACAAAGCCTTTGGGAATTTATTATATACATAAAATATCCTAAACTAGAAATATGTTTTTACCAACCAATATTAGGTCCCTCTAAAATCTTTTGATATCTCAAAAGTAACCACTAGTGGTTCCACACACTGTAGGTTCACCAATGTCCATTTCTCGATGCACCTAATGTTCCATGATTATAAAAATCCATTTCAGAACCATTATGATATTTTATAAAACATTTTTATTGTCCATCCCATCCAATTTAGTGTTTGAAAACCCATTTTATAATCAAAACCACCATTCAAGCATTTAATCATACACTTGGTGTGAAAAAACTCTATTTTTTAAAAACCCATTTAAAAAATTGTATCCTCCCATGAAAGTCATAGAAACAAAAAATAACTTAAATTTAATTAATAACCCAATGTAATTATACTATAAAAATTAGGAATTATTAGAATTTACACTTTTTATAGAAACATCTACCTTAATAATAGAGGTATAATTATTCGCCTTCAGAAATTGGGATTGAGGAAATGTAGATTGGGTCCTCATAACCCTAGATCTATTAGAAACACATATATCTTATTAAAATCCCAGTATTTTAGTAATACAATGCCACATTTGTTCCTTAAGGTGAGAAGATAAGAGATCCAATGATCATCAAAAGTGAAAAGGAAAACTAGTTCAAAAAGAGAACATACATTGAGATGATTCATCAAGAATGAATAAGATCTGCCAAGAATCCCAAACAATAATACTTTAGATGACTAGATTATTTTGATTTAATATGTAGTTAGGGGTCTTTTAGGTTAAATTGGGGTCCTGGGGATTTTTAATTATTACTTTTATGTAATAAAAACTCATGAACCTGGTTTGATGGATAAGATACATGGTTAGGACTAACCATGAACCTTTACTATGAACCTAATATAGAGAATCTATTTTGGTTTTAAGATTTTTTTCAATGTTACTTTAGTTGAGATATTACCTTATATTAACCCTATTCTCATGCTTCATGGTTGGTAGAATTGGACTCATGTTTTGAAAAAAAATTCCACTATCAAAAGACCACTATTGGTTATATAATTTCTTAGGCCAAAAAAATGGTCTTTACTAACCATGATATGATTGGGAATAGATCTATGCGCATCAATTTTTTTAAAAAAACTCAAAATGGACTGAAATCAAGTTCTAGAAAAATCATGGTAAAAAATTATCCAAGAGGTACATATCTAAAATTAATATAATGTAATAATCTTTACTATTAGGATTTATATACTCAAAATGTACTCCTGATTATAGACTCCCAAAAGAGTAGTCCATTTTTGAATCATCAACAATTTCTTCTCTCAAATCTCATGGATATCCCATACCTAATTCCAATATACTGAGACAAGAGGAATCATTTTAACGTGCAACAAATAATAATGGGGATCCAAAATATGAACTTGTTTCCTAAAAATGGTGGTATTAGGATCAAGATCAACATCCTCTCATTAAATCATAGGGTAAGAATCTGAGTTATACCTCATCAGCTATAAAACATAAAACATTCAGAAATTGAAGTCAAGAAAGATGGTAAATCAGAGAGATATTCCAATTTTACATGTTTTTCCATGGTCTAAAAGGGTCCAACAAACCTTGGTGACAACATATAATGCTTATCGAACAGATTATATCTCATGTTAGTTGAAACTCTAGAAAAAAGCATGATCCCCAACCATAAACATTACCATCTGACAATGATGGTATGTAAAATATTATTATTGACTCTATACATTGAACCACATCTTCTAGATCAACGTCATCTTTCTCATCATCTCTTGAATGTGACTCATCCCAAATAATGATCGCTCTCCTAGATCCACCCAGCACAAGGTAGATATACATAGTCTTAGAAATAATTATCCAAATGGTTCCATATTTATAAATTCATGATTACTATTATAATTGAAAATTTTAACTATAGGAAAATTAATTTCCCATGATACACAAAATTAATTCATGCATGCTCATAGAATATCCTCAAGAACCTAGATAGATCTCTCTATCATTCAATACATATAAAAAGGATAATCTATTCTCAATTTCCAAAATGAACCCATCACCTCTTAGAAACCATTATATGGCATGAATTTGAAACTATGGTCCCTTTCAGAAACAATTATAGAGGGAACCCCACTTTTCACAATATCTTAGATGTAAAATTATTTTTTATATTCTACTTGAATCTTATACGTGATTGGTATTAAATTTGAAAATTTCTTAAGTCGATCAATGATCACCCTAATCCCATCCCCCCACCCCAAAGGATTCTAAATAAAACCAATGATGAAGTCCATGGAAATCTTATCCAACTTCCTTACCGTAATGGGTAAAAGTTGAAACATACCATTAGGTATCTGGTGTTCCACATTAAATTTCATATAGGTGAGGCACTTTTATATAAAGTCTACAACTAACATCCTCATCCCCTACCACAAATACAAGTATCTAAATTTATGATTCATTTTGGTTTCTCAAATGTGTATGAAAAAACATTACCGGTGTACACATTCCATCTACTCCCACCTCAAAGAAAATGGAACAACAATCCTGTTATAAAATCACAAAGCATAAATGTGAGACTAATACCAATCACTTGAGGTATCCCCAAAATAATGTTCTTTATTAAATCATTTGATCTCAGTGTCTGTACCCTTCTCAAGAAGAACTCACTCATCCAAAATTCAGTTGTATTACATCAAATCCAAGAACATTTAACCACCAAATTATTCTATGCCAAATCCTATGTAAGAAAATAAACTCCTCAAATACCACTGTATAATTGATTACATCATAGATTCAACTATAATTTTCTTTTAAATACAACTAAAATGGAAATACCTTTCCCTAAAGTGTTTGAAATATAAAAATAAAAAGTCTAATGATACTCCACCCTGCATATCTATTGCTTATTCAGATCCCTTTGAGTAAAATATATTCGATGATCTTATGAATAGAATACAATGTTAACTTCTCTCCAACGATATAGTGATGCCATGTTTTTAGGTCATGGATAATAATATATAACTCAAAATATTTGGCAGGGTAGTTTTTCTCATGAGGGAATAACTGGTGAGATCCATAGGCCCCTACTTCTTTCCTCTACATCAAGACCCAACACAAACCTATACTGCAAGAATCACAATAACATCATAACCTAATCCCAGTTCTAGAAGAATCATCAATATCATTGAATTCATCCTCCCCTTAAGTACATAAAATTATCTCTAACATTTTTCAATCCATTCAAAATTGAAACCCTTATATGTTAATTTATCATAGAATATACGAGCTTAGAGAAATAATAAATAAATAACATAAATTACCTAGCCAAACCAAAGAATCATCGGATCTCAAACACATTTTTGGGTTACCCCCAATACATTACTACCTGTATATTTTAGGGATCAGCTTTGATTCCCCTTTAATATATCACATGCCCTAGAAATTTTACTTCCCAAATATGAAACTTATATTTATAAATCTTACCATATAACGGATGTTCATTCCTGGTTTGAAGAATTATTTACCAATGATTCATATTCATATTCTATAATGTGGAGTAAAAAGAAATATCAACCACAAAAACAATAATAAAAGATTCCAAGAACTGATGAAATATTAGTTTCATAAAATCCATAAATAATGTATGATAATTGGTGAAACCAAATTGTATAACTAGAAACTCAAAATAACCATAATGGTTTCTGAATGTTTTCATTAGTATATTCTCTCCTTAGACTCTCAACTTCTGGTACCCAAATTAAATTTCATTCATTGAAACCCAACATGACCCCACTAAGATAGAAAAAGAGATCATCAATCATTGGAAAAGTATATTTGTTCTTAATAAGAAGTTGATTCAACCTTCAATAATCCATGAACATTCTAAGGATCATATTATCGTTACTATAAAATAGGACTAGAGAGGCCCATGGTGGAACACATTGAAAAATTATTCCCATAGAATCTAGGTCCTCATGTTAGACCATATGTTCCAAAAACTCATCATGTTACATTCAATAAGATGGTGTGGAAATCAAAATCCAAGTAAAGAGTAGTTCAATAGTAAAATCAGCCTCTCTATATGGTGGTAGACTAGAAAAATCATAAAAAAGGACATTGGGGTATTCGCACACTACTACATGAAGAATAAATCCAATAAAAGGTCCAAAACATTAAGAATATTCTCTAATAAATGTGATTATATTAACCCAATATTAGGAAAAACAAGCCCCTTCTTTCCTAATATAGAGTACCACTCTCCATGAAAAACCTTCGTGACCTTATGGGAAGATAAAAAATGATCCTTGTGAAGATAACAGTCTATTTGTTCCTAAACATTGATCATATACTCCAGGTTAAGTATCTGCTCAAAGATGTCAAAATAAATAACTAAAAAGTCCCATATCACTTAATAGTCATCTATCATCACCTGACATGTAAGACACATAAAATCTTGTTTGCACCTATTTCCCAAAGGTGTGGAATGATAAAAAAAAGTATGGTATGAGTCACGAATATAATCCCAAGACATTAACAAACTTTTAAAAGATTAAAAATGATGAAGACGTGTATAAAACAAAGCTAACACTATATAAGATGAAATAAGCACCTCACCCCTAATAGTAGTTGGCTCTACTTTAGATCCCTCAAGAGCATACTCAGTTACATATATCCACTCATTCATATCCATATGAAAATTCCCCATTGCCTATGTATTAGACTCTTTACCCTTGAAGACATTGGTATGAACCTAAGAACCCTTGGTAAGAGTGGATCCAAAATTACTTCCTTGTGATATCCCTTCACAAAAAAAAATTCAGTATGTTTCTAGATTACCCATAATGATGAAATGATTTATGATCATCCACATAGTTAGGATTAGAAATAACAAGCCTTCCACATTGGTAATAGAGAAACTACTATTGTTCTGATGAAGCCCCCTGAAAATAGTCTTTGAAAAATCTAACCCACCCCTTTATTATTCAGTTTCTAGGTAGTTGAAACACCCTGGTTAACAAAATCACCTATCGAAGATCCTCCCAAATTTTTCTTTCTAAATATTTCTACCTCATCAAAATAAGATTTAATAACTTCCTCCACAAAGGTCAAGAGGAACATGAAAATAAACATTAACTAAATATCCATCCATAATACTAACTCAAACCACATAGATTTTCTATACACATTCATGACTAGGTCTAGTTCAAAATGCACTATCTCAACAAAATAGGTGGAATACTCGAGAAAATGATTCTCCCCTTTCCCCAAGGTCAAAACTATTGGGTTTTTACAATAAATATCATCTCAAGGAAAAGTATTGATTGAATATTTTGTTGAAAAATTCTATGTAAGATCATCATGCAGTACAGCTTTCACAATAGAGTCTAAAAATCTCAATCCTAGACCTCTAACCATATATGCGGTGAATAACTTAATATAAAATTCATGAGTCTTCAAAAATTTGAAGACCCGCTCAATCCTCTCTATCCACTCCTCATATTATTGGGGTCCCTTTTCTCCATGTATATGGATCGATACTATATAGTAAGTCCATATCCATGATCAAAAAAAAGTCATGGGATCCTAAGACCCACTTGACCAAGATTCTGAATTTTATGGATTACTACATCAACAAAATAAGGTTCCACTAGAGGATTTATTTAAGGATTATCTCCAAAAAATTATTCTCTATAATTTATAAAAGAACTTCTTAGAAGAAATTTTTGATAATTTCAAGATAATAAAAAATAATCTTTAGATTATTTTCCAAAATATTATGACTGACTTAAAGAATTCACCTATATGATTTTAAATAATATGAATTTACTGTATATTAAAATCTGTGAATGAAAAAAAAATTATTCAATAATGAACGGGTCTATTTAAAAATAAACCACATAAAGTTCATTCAAATAAAATCAATCTTCATTTCTCAAACATGGAATAAATTTTTCATCCAACAATGATAACTCATGTTTGGACATAGAAGTAAGCTAGTCGGTCACCCACCCGCACTTACTACCAAAATTCCGTTGGTCCTAACTTTTATATACCCAAGACATAGAACCAAACTCTAGAAGTGTTAACACACTTCAGGTTGAGCATTACCTCTTATAAAATTCTACAATAAACTGACCCATGTCAGCTGAACTATCCACCTGATGCATCCATCACATAATGATGTATAAAAATTATAATAGAAAGAAATCTTTCACATATCCAAAATAAGTAAGTCAAAATGAGTACAATGCAGAAGAAGTGATGAATCATGATCTATACAACCTAATACAAATTGGATATATCAGAAAAGTATGAAATTCCATGACCATCCTGTCTCAATTTGACTAATTATTACCTCAAAAACATCTCTTTATAATGATAATGATTAAAATTGAGACGAGTATGATACAAGATGCCCTTCCTTTTACCTAGGTCCTACAAAAAAAATCAAAACCTTCCTGAGGAGAAAAATGTGTTAGAATAAATCCTATAAAGATACCACCATAGAGTCTATAAAATATCTAAGAACAAGAATTCATCAGTTCTACCTTTTAAAATGAAAAAAAATTAAAAATTATTTTCATAAACCCAAACTCATCTGTAAATCGTTTTAATTTCATTTTTCATAAAATAATTTCATAATAATAAGTTTAGTAATATGATAATTATGGGTGATAAATCATGAATTAAAATCCATATAGCATAAGTTAATAAAGTAAACAAGTTTTCATGATATAATCCATCATGTAAATCCATGTGATATAACCTCATGTGACAAAAATTAAACAATAACCCTTGAAGAAAATCAACCATTTGATAAATGAACCATAAATGAAAAATCACACCATATTGGGACCTAGAATATATAAATACATACTATAAATAAAATTTTATAAACTATTAATATTTTGGTACCAACTAATATTGAGTCCCACCATAGTCTTTTGATATATAAATAGTTACTCATAGTGGTGAGAAACGCATTAGGTTCACCTATATCCCTTTCTCGATGCACCCATGGTTACAAAGTTGCATTGTTTATCAAAATATATTTAAAAAACATGATCACAATTTATAAATCATTTTAAAATACATTAAAATATAATTCAGGGTTTGAAAATCCATTTCTAAACAAAAACACCATTTAAGCATTTAATCAAACACTCGGTGTGAAAAACAAATTATATTTATGACAACCTTTAAAAACATGCAACTTATTAAGAAATAAATTAAATAAAAAATAAGATAAATTTAATTAGTAAACCATTGTAATTTTACATGAATAATTATGAATTCATATAATTAACCCTTTGTATAGAAACAGCCACCTCATTAATGGTGGTCAAATTATTCTCTATGGTAAACCGAAACTGGGGAAGAGTAGATCAGGTAATTGTGATCATAGATCTATATGAAACACATAAATACTCTATAAAACCCATTAAATTCAGAATAAACAACTTATTTGGGTTATTAATGATGATAGGAGATAATATACAATGAGTATCCAAGAGGAAAATTTAAAACCAAATAAAAAATGCAACATACCTTGAGATGATCAATCATGAATGAAGGGGATCCTACCATAATCCCAAGAGAGATGCCTCAAAACCACTAGGTAATGATTAAGTCAATAAAATGTGAGGATAGGGGTTCATTATAGGATAAATCAAGGTCTTGGGTATTTTTATTTAAAAATTTAGAGCATTAAAAACTCATGTGCAGAATTTTCTTGAGAGGTTGTATGGTTAGGAGTAGTTTTTCTTCTTAACCATGTTCCCTATACAAAAAATCAATTTGGGGTGCAAGTTTTGGTTACATAGTTTCTTTAACCACAATATAACCATGGATAACCCATATTCTCAAGGGTATATGGTTTGGAGGGGTGGCCAAATGATTTCGATAATCTATATAACCCCATCTAGAAGACAATGCTTTCCCACATGGTTTTTGGAGAAAAACTACACGGTTTCCCCTAACTATGTGTTAACCAAGAACATACAAATCAGCTTACATGTTTTTTAAGAAACTCTGAAAATGATCTCATATCATGAACCAACCAAATAAGAGTCAAAATATTGGCCAATAAGTAAATATAATAATGTAATAGAACATTACACATTATTTAAATTTTTTCCATTCAAATTATATCATAGTTTTAAGGGTCTTTGTAAACACAATTACCTTTTTTGAGTTATATTTTTTCATCCTGAAATACATTTTTATATTATTTTTACCTTTCACCCTAAAATTTTATATAATTTTATATTATATTCATCTAATAAGAAAAATATTTTGAATGTTTCTTATAACATCATCTTTTATGATTATTGTAATAACATTTTCTAAAAACTATTTTATGATTTCTATAACTATATGAGTATTATTATACCAGGAAATATAAGTTTTTTTAAATTTTAGTTATTTTGGAAAGTATAGAAAAAATAATTCAGTGGTAAAATCTTTATTTTTAAAGGAATTATTGATTTTTTTAAATTATGTTTAATGGTTTGTGTTTTTAAAAAATAATATTGCTATTATTTAATGTCCTCTCTGGGAATATTTTTAGAAAAAGGTATATATATTATATTCTTTTTATAAAACCCTTTTTTAAAATGTAATGTTATAAAAAATATCATTATTTTTTAAATTAATTACCAATGAAAAAAAATTATTACTATGGTAAAAGTATAATAGGGTAAAAGTTAATAAATAAAAAAATAAAAAACCTTTAATCACTCCATGTTTTATAAAAAATGAGTCTTTGAGATGATATTAATACCAACAACAATATTTATATCATATTTTTCTCTTTTGGAACACATAAACCTTAAATAGTAACATTCCATTGTGGAAAAGTGATATTTACACCCAAAATAATCATTATTATCAAATTTAAATTGATAAGACTTCCACCCATTAATTCCAGCATTATTATATAAAATTTAATCATAAAATAAAAAAATACCAATATAAGAATCATTTTTTATATTTATTGGCCTCTAATATCAATTATATAGTCTAGGACCTCTATTTCCAAGGAGATTTCAATGTGAAATCTCAAGTTCCAAATGTGATTATTTATTTATCCTTATATTTTTATTCTTATTATTTCTCTGAAAGAACTATTTTGGAAATCCTAATATAATGAAAAAAAATTATTAATAAAATTTAATGTTATTTTACAAATTATGAAACAATTAATATGTCTATCACATTTTATATGAAAATAAAAACATCCTTGATTATGCGTGCGTGCAGACTACCTCCAACACGAAGTGATGTAGTTTGTTTTTTATCACTACATATCATTAATTGTAAAATAGAATTATTGGATAAATTAATATATTTAATATATGAAAATTTCTATTATGAAATTATAATTTACCATATTCCTTATTTTCATCCCATTTATGATAAATATAATTGATAATCGTGTATATATGTGTATCACTGCCTCTACAAATGATAAATATTATTTTTCATAACCACCCCCACATGGATGGATATAATAATGATCTCAATGAATGGAAATTATAATTAAATATTATTTATTCATAACAAAATTTTATGCAAAAAATATTTGAAATCATTTCTTTACACATAAAATACGTATAACAAGATCTTGTTTGGGTCGCTTTTTACCACATGAGTGAAAGATGTTATGATTATTTAGCCATGATTGATTAATGATTTTTATATAATGTAAATAAAATTCAATTATAATGTGTTAAATATATTTTCATTACTGTGGAATTTTTTATTAATAATTAATATATTTATTAATATATCATCTTTTTATCGTAAAACACGCTAGAACTAGTTCATCATAATTTCCTTAATCAAAAACCCCATCCAGATACTTAATCGAGTGAAATAAGATTTATGGAATCATAGAAGAAATTTATTATTCTATCTTGAATAATTCATTATTGATAATCTTTAGATTAAAAATTTACAATGACACTCTTATTATGAAATTGGATCAAAAATCTAGATTACTCACCCTAGTATCAACAGTAGATAATGACAATCATATATACATGTTGAGAATAATTATAGGTTAAGTTTATAAAAGGTTAAATATATGAGTAAGGTTATGTAAAGAGAGATTAAGAATTTCTTGACTATTATATAGGACGTTATAGCACGTTTGAGTAAGTGGGATTACAGGGTTACATATTCTTTTTATATTTTTCAAATCCCTGAGAAATGTTTGATATTGTGCTCCATAATTTTTCATATATTGTGTATTATATTACCTGTTACCTGAAATCATATGTATTATCCTTATTTTATTTATATTTTAATGTTTATTTCAGGTTATCCCTCTAATTTTATTTTATTTACTTATTACCATTATAGTAAGGGTTTTTTTAAATTCAACCACCTTAGTTGAGTTATAATTCATATTCATGGTAATTTTTATTCAATGAATAATTGATTCCATGTTATAATTTTATTTCATTATTCTTCCTTTTCAAATCTATTTAAGATGACCCATTTGATTAAAATAATACCTCTCTATGAATTTATTCTCTATATAAAGCATATCATTATTTATAATCATTCCAATCCTCTTCAATAATGATTTCCCAAGCATGTCCGTATTTTCTTATCCCACCCATATTTTCTTTTATATTTGAAAATCTAATTAAATTTTATCTCAAGTGACCATTATATTTGTCTAATCCACCTTTAATTAGGATTTAATGTTTACTCTTTTTTATCTGAATTTTTAAATAAGGTATTTTCATATACTAACATTATTTCCCATCATTTCAAAATAAAAAAGATTTATCTCTCAATCCATATTTATCTTTAAAACCATTATATCATTGCATGGATAAAACGTTGATGTTTATTATTCAAATTTAAATACTTATCAATGTTCATGCTTTACCTGTTTGAAACCTTTAGTTTCATTTAAATGATTAATTATTGATGATTGATTATAATATTAACATATTTTAATGTGTTTTGACTTTACCTTTTTGAATCAATTATGTATTCTCATGCCTTATTTAAAAAATTATTTTAGAAAATTAATTTTGAGAAATTTTTTAAAAGTGACATTTTTAAAAATTACTCTTTTGATGTGACTATTACATTATCTATTATTCCATATAAAAAATTGTTTCCTAATTATTGAGTCATTATTTCGTAGTAATTATATTCTTATTCCCTATAGGATATATTTCCTTCAGAATTATTTTTTATGAATCACCTTCTCAATGATCTTATAAAATAATATTTTTGGGTTACTGAATTTTTGGTATCAATTAATCATATTCATGAAGTATGTTTTATTGATACCGTCAGAAAATTCTACGAAACACATTTTTTGTTTCCATGGGTTCTTAAAGATATGATGAGTGATTGATTTGAAGTGGCATATATATATATATATGAATGAATATTGGGTTCCTATATCTTACTTAAATGTAGTTGTAAATTTTATATCTCTTGAGATTAAAAATGGAATATTGGAGGATTATCCCAAGATAAAGGGTATATGAGGTGATTATCTCAATCCAAAGGGTGCACAAAAAGTTTATCCTAAGAAAAAGGTTATATAAGGATATTATACCAACAAAAATGGTACTAGAGAAGTTTATAACAAGAAAAATGGTTCATGATAAGATCTTCTCGAGCCAACAAGTACACATGAAGATATTAAATTCCCGAAAATTTATACATGTGATTAACCTAACCCTATAATCTGATTAATGACTAGGTGGGTATTCTTGACATAGTATTTCTAATTTTTTTATGCTACACTATTGTATCATAATCTTATTTCTATGATTATACACCTTGACTCTATTTTATGATCTCATGATCTAATACACATTTTTTATGGTATATGTATGTTCAAATGAGATTATGTGTTCTTCTATAATATCATATGGAAAAATCATAATATTAGATATTATTTTTTTTAAATAAGTTTCTTTAATGATCATGTTTTCTCAAGTTGTTATGATATATCACTTGATGACATGTAATTGTGTTTTTACATTACTAATTCTCTAGGAACACACAATTGTTATATTTCATTCTATAGTTTAATAAGATAACTATAACTTATAAGAATTTCAGAATGGGTTCTCAGGATATTTTATTATAGAGAAATGTTCCTAAGTATCATAAATTAAGAAGAATATGAAGCTCATATTCAATGTAATTATCCATCCATTCATAGGATTGTGTAAATATATGATATGACAATAATTTTCCATAGAGAATAATCATACACCTATGGTGTGAAAAGTTTTCATTTCTCTAAGGTATATGATTACAAAAAAATTGGAAAAAACATAATCATAAGGAAATTATATCCTTATGGACCTAACTAAAAAATCATGTCTACATTCAATCCTTTGAACTAAGATAAACCACATTGGATTCATAATCAACCTTTTGAACATAGGTAACTCACATTAGGTTCATGCACAATATTTTGGTCTTAGGTAACATACATCAGATTCACGCTCAATATTATGAACCCATCGGGGCTATATTAGGTTCAAGATCAATATTTTTAACCTAGATAACCCACATCTAGTTCATGCTCACTCTTATGAACCCAACTATTGTGTATGAATTTCATTCATAACGTAATTTTCTCATGAGATATAAATCCTTCACCAATTAAATATAGGTATATATGTGTCCCAATCTATAAATCACCCATACATATGTGTTCCACTTATAAATAATAATTAAACACATCATAAAGGACACAATAATTAAAAATGGTCTTTTTATCATTTCTAGAAGATATAAATAAAATTTTCATCAATAATGAAAATAGTTGATACACAAATTTCAATCACCCAAAAATAATATGTAATAATATAATTCAGAGGGTGATATAAGATAAATAATGTTCAAGGAAATAATTTCATAAGATATAAATTTAAAAATGTTTCTAATATCTTATATTTATTTTGTGTAAAATTATTTTAACTTTATCATAAGTGATATAGTTATGGGTTACATTGAAAATTAATTTTTGTAAAGGTAACTTTTGATAAATTATAATAATTGAATTATAAAATAAATATTTGGAATTAAATACTAATAACAATTTCTTTTAAAATATATGCAGTGTTATAAATGGTGGATAGAAATCATTTTTGGAAAAATTTACTTTTAAAAAATATATTCAATAATGGATAAGTTAAAAAAATATTTAAAAAAGTATGTAGAGTGAATTAGGAAACACATACTTTTGAAATTAAACATAAATAACAATAATTTAATGATAATAATTTACATCAAACATAAATTTAGAGTGGATGATAAATGAATTGTTATTGAATGTATATAAGTCCTTTTTTTAAATATTTTGAAGTGAATTTTTGAAACCCCACATCATAGAAAGAGTAACAAAAATTTCTTTGAAAAGAGGGAATGGGAAATGTGAAGGTCAAATGAGATAACCCATAATTAAATTTAAAATTATAAAGGATAAAATTAGTGCCAAAGAAAATATAGACATGGAGGGAAGCCATCGCTAAATAAGATGATTATTATTCTCAACAATGATATAGATTTGGAGAAAGAAAAATTTATCATGGGATATTATTTGAATTAAATAGTCATTTTAAAAAAATATATTAGGAGAAATGTAATTTAATATTAAAATAGGGTGAAAAAAATAGATTTGGGAACAATAATGTTAAATAATAATCATTATAACTCACTAAAGGGAATTGACATAAAAAATCCCTTACAGTCGTATAGTAGTTTGATTAAAAATGTAGATAAAGAAAATAATATGGAATGTCATACCCCATGAATAAATATAATGTTTAAAATAGATAGATAAGTTATTAATCCCCACATACCAAAAATATTATAGTGTTAAATTAGAAATACGTATCAACAAATAAAATTTTAGACAAAGAACCCATTACGATAAGGATAACATAATAATAAGAAGAGATTAAGAGGGATACCATGAAATAGAGCTTAAAATATCATGAAATTAGATATATCAATTATTAATAAATTTAATTAGGCATTGAATACACCATAAAAATTAAATAATGGTTCACAATATCAAACATTTCTCATAGATTTGGAATTGAGTTAAAGAAACACTTACCCTGTATTAACACTTAGTAAAACACTCCCTAGCCTCATTTATAATAAGTATAATAATATTAATAGGATATTACTAAATAGTGAACATATCCATAACCATTTTAACACTTCAATTATAATTATTTACTATACATTAACTACTTTTTATCATTTATTTTCTTCATCAGATTATAGTAATTCAAATTGTCTTCTGTATGATTTATAATGTCAATATTGATATCCATTAATTGATACTAAATTTATAATTCAAATATCATTTATTTAAATTTAATATATAACATATATTTAATTAAAAATATTGATCTGAACCATGATAAAATGGAAAAAGTAATACATTTATCAAATGATTCAACTAGTACATCTCATAAATATTAACAAAATGCAAGGACCTTAAGGTTATATGCCATTGAAATTATCCAGAACAATAAAATATTTTACAACACATAAATTTTTTATTTCGAATAATGTACCTCTAGACCCTTGTAGACCAGTCACATGATAGTATCATCATCATATCATAATTGCTGTAAACATGAGAATGATGTGAGCTTAAATACTCAATAAGGGAAAATACATATCATAAAGGATTAAATCATCAACATGATGGAGAAAATGAGAATGATATAACTAAAATTATAAAATATCAAAATATCATGCATAATAATAATAAAATTAAATTGATAAAAATTAGATCATAAGAATATCATTGTTGATCCATTAATAAAATTACCTTTCATAAAAACAAATACCAATAATCCTATAAAAAATTGTCGGATAGTATAAAAAATGTGTTATACAACAAAAATAAGTCATAACCATTAAATATTCTCATAATATGATAAACACATAATAAGTATAAACAATAATAAGAATGATATTATTTTTTATTGTGAATCTAGATACTCACAAACATGTTCACATATAAAATTGTGAGTAGGGAATTATGAATTCACATTAATTCTCTATTTGAATAGATACTTTACAAACAATTGAAATATATAATTTTGGGTAGAGCATAACACCATCACACTCATACATTGTAAATATAGATACTTTCTAACATGATTACATGGAAAATTGTGAGAAAAATTTAATTTCATCACACTCACCCATTGTAAACCAAGTAAAATAAAAAATAATTCACAAATAATATATATATCAAAAGATATAATTATTTAACAAATACATTATAAATGTATTTCGGTCACATTCATCTAATCAACTATATATTTTTGTGAAACATGAAAAACAAAACTATCATCATGTCATAAAATAAATCATTGAAAGAAAATTGTTATTCATGAAATTTTAAAATAATCATATAAAGAAACCATAGATATTAAATGGATTTCATGTATAATATAAATGGAAATCATAAAATTTTAATAATGAACCAATGGAAATAACATGGGTTTCATAATGAATATAAAGGGTATAAAATAACATCATGAACTAAATCATTTTATACAAAAAACCTCATTATAAAAAATAATAACATAAAATAATAACATTTGGGGAAACATGAAACCAAACTACAATATATATATATCATTTGAATGAAATAAAAAAAAGTCATAATGAAAAAAAAAATTAGAAATTTGTTTGTTTATGAATTCGTAAAAGTCATGGTTATGATTCTCTTTTTAAAAATATACATTTTTTCAAAGAAAATGTAAACAAAACCATTCATGGAATTGGAATTGGATCAAATTAACATTTTCACATATGTCAAAATTATAAATCGTTTAAAATATATTCTCATAGAAAAATGAAGTTCAAATATGAAATTGTATAACTCAATGAAAGGATTTTTATTTACCAAGCCTCTTACCCATATTCTTGATTTCCACTTAAGTTTGTATCCTCCTACATAATAAATATAAAAAAAATTAATTAGAAATTTAATAAAATCGTTAAAATAAATTCTCATTTTCACTCTTCACTAATTATAATTTTGTTGTTGTATTTTATTTTTTGAATATCCTTTCAGTATATAATGTTAATAACATTAATTCTTTTTTAGTTGCTCAAAAATTTGGATATCATTACACAAGATTTGATAAAATTTAATCTATTAATATATCATTTACAATTATCTAATATAAAAATTTTATTAATATATGATGTTTTTATTATATTCATGGTGTGTTTTGGTTACGTTTTGTAAAAACAGAAATGATGACAGCTTATTTCGGTAATTTTGGAAAAAGAAAATTTTAATTTAATAAAAACATAAATATTTAATATTTACATATCCATAACTGTAAAATAGAATTTTTTATTTAATATATAATAAAAATTTCTGTTTTCATTTTCCTATTTTCATCCATAATTGGTTTTTAAAGCATTATTCATATTGGTGGTTAAACCGA
Source organism: Viscum album (assembly GCA_963277665.1). NCBI lineage: Eukaryota > Viridiplantae > Streptophyta > Magnoliopsida > Santalales > Viscaceae > Viscum > Viscum album. The sequence goes on along the minus strand of OY728132.1, from coordinate 1,157,206,520 downwards.
CCCAAATATGAACACGCATTAACTCAATTCGTGAGTTACATATATATGTATATATATTTTGATATAATAAAATTATAAGAGAATAATAATTTTAATATTTTGGATATATATGTAATATTGAACTAGTTTTGTTGATTTTTAGGTAATTTTTGTATATATATAGATGAAGAAAAATGATTCTTCATAGATGGTATTATCGGTACATACGCACGATTAGCATTCTCATTCCTCAAAACATGAGAGGGTGTTATGGTGTATATTAAATTGGAATTTCAATATCATAATTATATGTGATATATAATATTTATTTATCATGACCACTATTAAAATTATATATTGAAATCATTAAGAAACAAAAAAAATATCATTGCATTGTTTAGGTTATGGTTTGTGCAACTCACTAATGATGTTATTTTGGTTTTCTAAGTGGATGAAAATGAATGAATAAGTGATTTCAAAAAAAAATTAAAAAATATTATTATTATATAGATAATGAATTAATCATATTATTATGATGTTAATATATTTTTAAGAGTAAGACTGTAATGAAAATCATATGAGGTGATAACACTTACGTTGGTGACTTGATTTTTTTCTTTGATGTTCCCCTACAATTGAGGGTTTTAGGTTTACTATGTGTGGCTTGGTGCCTATTTTTGTTCAATACGGTTCAAGTTAGATTATAGGGGTATAGTTTCAAGAATGAATTTTATTTATATGTGTAACTTTTAAGGGTGAGATTGGTATACTTTAATATAGGGGAAAATTGGAACTTTTGGAAACACAAAAAAAATTCAATTAATTCCATAACATTATTACATGTTCAATGCAAAAAAAATGTTTTGAAATTACTTATTTTGGGGATTATTTGGGTCTATAATGGTAAAATCACGTGTTTAAGTAAATTATTAAAATTTTGATGACTTTTTACCATTATGTTTTCATATTTTATGTTTCTAGGTTAAGACATGTTATCTTCTTTTTAACCATGTGGTTTTATGTTCTATTAACCATATAAAAAACTAATATAACCAAATCATGGGGTGATTAAAAAAAATTTAACATATATTTAATCATATTAATTTTCTAAATATTAAAATAACATTATATAATTACAATTTATAAGGTGTAGAAAAGATATTTTATTATGAAAATGACATTTTAACCATTATTGATTCAAAATCATATTTAGTATTGATTAACAATAAAATTATTATCAATATATTTATTTAAGAGATTAAATATAATCCTATATTCATTATTTAAACCATATAAATTAAATTTTCCCTTCATGAATTCATTGATATTAATAAAACAATAATTTTAAAATACGTGTTTCACTAATATCATGGTAATTAATATTAATCCCAACAATTTAAATTTTTCAACCAGAAATAAAATCTGTGTAAATTAAATATTTATAATATTATTATGTCAACTATATGAACAATTTTATCAAATTGAAATTATAATTTCAAGAAAATTAATCTTAATGTAATTGTGTATAATGTGTAAGAACCCATTTTCTTAAAAAGAAAAATTTTAAGAATAAAGATTTATAATTAGAATTGAATTATCAATGAAATTAATTACATTTAATTTATAATAATTATTATCATTAAAATATTTTTTTTTAACAATAAATTAAATACAAACCCTCCATTCAACATGTTATAATTAAATAGAAAAATCAGTCGAAATTTTTTCAATAAAATGATGCATAATTTTTCAAAATGTTGAGCATGAATTAATAAATTTAAAAGAAGATTATATAATTATTTATTATAATATATAACATAAAATTTATGTGTAAAAAGGTTTTATATAACTTATATTTCATATTAATGTGACTCTGTTAGTAAAATCAAAGTTTTTCCCTAAACACCTATAATTTTTAAAAAATCCCAAAAATACATATTAAGCTAATATTTTTGTGAGGAGGTAAAAAATTAATTTCATCATATAATATTTAATTTATAAAATTTGGAAAGATATATTTATAAATAAAAATATATTATATACTTAATATTTATTTTATTGGAAAAAACCTTTTCAATATTAACTCATATTAATTATTTATCATCTAAATGAAATAATTATTAATAGTTTACCAAATTTTCATTTATTCTATATTAATTTATAATTTCACCATAATATTTTTTGGTTTTCCAACATTTGGTGTATCCCATAACACATGTTATATAAAATAATATTTATAATCATGGATTCAAAAAATTAGGTTGCTACATTCTACCCCCCCCCCCCACACACACACAAAAAAATAAATAGATTTGTTATAATTATTATTTAACGTTTACTCGAGGGTGGAGATATAAGATACATAAGAAACACATTATATATCTTCTAATGATATATACAATTACTTTTCCAAGGAAAATATGGGAAACTAGTTTTCATAAATATGATTATGAGGATTTCTTGGAGATGTACCATTCACAACATTATTTCCATGATCGTAATTCAATCAATTGCTATGACAAAAAATGATGTGATAAAATAAAAAAATAATTAGATTATAATATTATGAAGGATAAATAAAGAAATTTATTCTCCAATGAAACCTTAATTTCATCATATGATACTTTATTTTAAACTATTTCATATTTTTTAGTCGTTTTATCTTATTAGTTCAACCTAGGATTCATTCAGATGGGTTCTCTTATAGTTGTTAACATAATACTTCAATGTAACTAGGTAATAAATCCTTTATAAATGTTTGTATGTAGAATATTACTGACTAAAGAATATCCATATGGATTTTTTAGCTATTTGTGTAGTCTTATGAGCACTAATTGTGCTCCAAAGTGTTGATCAATTAAATGATAAACCCACACTTTTCCTGGTGATTAACCCATAGGTTTATCTATGGAGGAGTTGCATCAACATCCCTATATCTAGACCGTGATGTATTTATATGAAACCAAGTAACATAAAAAGTATTTATAGATATCATCCAACACTTATAGGTTACTCTGGTGTTTTTACACAGGTTCTTTGAACCTTAGACAACATGTAACTAAATCAATCACCCAAAATAGCTAAACTAGTGACTAAAAAAACTATAGCAAACTTTGATACCAGTGGAAAAACCCCATTGTAAAATAAACATAAACAATAAATTAATCTATTTATTTAAATGATACATCTCAATAATATTTGGACAGCCTAAGGAACTAATGGTTTTATGTATTGGAGATTATCTACAGAATGAAATTTATTTTACAAAAGTTTAAAACATTCATCTATAATCATGTACTTCTTGACTCTTTCTATAAATAACACATGAAATGATCATCTTTATAAAATAAAAAATGGGAATATAATAACGGGGATACGTCAAATGAATTGTAAGGAAAAATATATATAATAATGTTTTAGATCATATATATGAATTCGAATATGAAAATGATATTAATGGAATAACAAAAGATCAAAAAACAATGGATAATAATCCTAAAACCCATGAGAGAAAAATAATATCATAAAAATAAAATTTAAGAACCCTAAAATAAAAAACCTAACTTTAAAAAAAAATTAATATTCATAAAACCAATATGTATGAGATAAAACAATATAATATTTTAAAAATAATTTGTAATCACAAAATCATAGCATAACATGATAAAAACATGAAAAGATGGAATAATAATATTTCAAGGATTTCTTATCCATTTGAACTTCAATACTCAACAACCAATTCACACATAAAATTGTGAGTGAAGCTTAACACCCTCACACTCACCCGTTCTAAACTAATGCACTTTTTGACTATTCATAAGGAAAATAATGGGAATATATTAACATGATCACATTAACCCATTGTGAACCTAGTGGTGTGCTGAACTATTCACATGATAAAATGTCATTTTTTCTAATGGCACTGAGCTCACCCTTTTTGATCCAAGAAACATTTTAAACCATTAACATAACATTTAAATATCCTAAAATGTAACCTTTTAAACAATGAATTATAGGAAGATATAGGTCCTAACATTCTCATAATCCATACATTTGTGTTCCACCTATGAAAAAAACAATCATCATAACATTACATAATGAGTAGATAAAAAAATGTGTCTCATGAAATTATATAACAATAAATCAAATAATCCATAGAGATAAAATTGGATTTTAAAAACATACTAGTAAAACCAAAAAAAATTATGATATATATTCCTTAAAAAAATGATAACCTTCTATAAATTCAACCACAACACCAAAATAAGCATTTAGTAGTGGTTTTATCTTGGAGATTTTGAAATCTCTCAAGAAATGTTTACTAGAAAAAAAATAGCCATGATTGTTAAAACTACGGCTGAAAATTTTTAAAATATATTTTTTTCAAAAAAGAAATATAATTTTCTTTAGTGGTGGTTTTTTAAAAAAATTATCCATGAAATGGTGGTGGTTTTAAAAAATCATTGGGAAATAGGGACCATTTTGAATAAATTGTTGCTAAATTAAAAGAAAAAAATTAAAAATGTATTTAATTATGATTTATAAATTTTTGTTTAATATTTCTTACCATATATTGTTTATTATATTTAATTTTAATTAACTATAAGGTGTTAAATAATAGATATTTATAATAATTAGTTAATAATAATTTGAAACTTAAAACAAATGTTGAATAAGTTGAAAATTAAACATCGACATCAGTTGACCATAACTTTTGATATGGGAATCTATTTTACCTCCACAACCAATCAAATAAATTTTAATAAAATGAAATGAAACAACATTAGATGTATATTTTATAATTATTTAAAGAATATAATTTTTTTTATTATCAAGAAAACTGTGAAATCAAACTTGAACTTTAAACAACTAAAAATATTGAGTCTGGTGTCTATTTGGGCTCTACTACATATCCAATCAAAATCTGTGATGAGTTATGCACCATGATGACAAGGGAACCTCAATAACTCTTTCTTTAAGGTCAATAGAGACCTCAAAGTCCTCCAAAAATGATTTTTTTTTCATGGCGTCCCAAAGTTTTAACATTCCAGGGATGTTTATACTCATATATGGATGTTTTGTTGCCTTTTTTGTTGGGGGATGAACTTATTCTTAGGTATTACATTTATATTGATTTTATGGTTTTGAATTTTTACCAGTTTTCATAATGTAGTTTTATTTATAATTAAATATATAAATATTTTTTATATTTACTTCTAATAAATCGCTTGTATAAATACATATTTACATTGAATTAATTTGTAAACATATAAACCATATGGAAAAAAATTATTCTTTTCATTTAAAATACATAATTATTGTTTTTATTTACCTTATAAAAATGCATTAATTTATATATATATACATATACTGGTAATATTTATATATAAATATATGTGTATTAATAAAAAATATATTTATGTTTATATTCTAATATATGTAAATAAATACATTTACATGTCAGTATTTATGTATATTTATATAAATTTCCAAATATTTATTCATATTTACGTTTATAAATTTTTATATTAGATATGGGATTATATATATTGATATTAATATTTACATGTGTATATATGTTTATTTATATATGTATACAATTATATATCTATGTGTGTTTATATATATTTATGTAACATAATTGTGTGTTTATATATATATGTGTAAATTTTTTATTTGTGTATAAATTTAATGATATTTAAATCCATTTAATATTTGGATATTTTAATAATTTATTATTTATTATTTATTCTGTTTTTATTTATTATTTACTGTTTTTTATTTTTTATTAGTTATTTAATATTTATTATTTATTATTTATTATTTATTATTTATTATTTATTATTTATTATTTATTATTCTAATATATATTATTTATTATTTTAATATAAATTTAATATTTTCTTATTGATTTATTTTTATTAATAATTTGTAATTAAATGACTATTTAATATTTCTTTAATATTTATAATTAATATATCATTTATTATTATTTTATGCATTATTTATTTACAACCTATTTATTATTTTTGTATTATTTATTATTTATTTATTATTTATTATTTTTATTATTATTTTTTATTAAAACTTATTATTATTTATTATTCATATATTTTTTTAAATTTTATTTTATTTCTTTTACTTATTTATTTTTTATTTTTTAATTAATTATTTATTTAATATTTATTCATTTCAAATTTATTATATATTTAATTAGTATTTATTTATTACGTACTTATTATTTATTTAATATGTATTTATTATTTAATTATTATTTATTATTTATTATTAATATATTATTTATTATTCATTAAATATTTATTTATTCTTTATACTTTATTCTTTATTCTTTATTATTTTTTCTTTATTCTTTATTATTTATTATTATTTATTAATTAATTAATTATAAGTTATTTATTTTTATTTTATTATTATTTTTTATTATCATTTATGATCATTTATTATTAGTTATTTATTTATTTATTTATTTATTTATTTATTATTTAGTTATTATTTATTTACTATTTAATTATTTTTTATTTATTATGTATTTATTATATATTGAAAAGTTATTTATAATCTATTTATTATTTATCAATTATTTATTATTTTTTAATTTATTATTAACTTATTACTTCTTTATATTATATTCATTACTTATTTATTGTTTATTATTATTTAATATCATTATTTGTTTTTATTTGTATATGTATAAGTATATTACATATTGTTTACTCATTGGATGAAGATTATGTTGGGGTGGTAAAGTCTTTACAGTATATCCAGAATTTAAGGGAATCAAATCACTCAGAGCCATATATTTTCTAAATATATGCATGGCATGCAAGTGTGGTAGGATAAATAATAAGTAATAATAATAAATAAATAAATGAATAATAATAAGTGAATAAATAATAATTAATTAATTAATAATAATAAATAATAAATAATAATAATACATTAATTATTTACGTAAATAGAAATGTTAAAAAAACATCGCTAAATATTTTATTGTGGTTAAAACTGCTGCAAAATAAAAACCGCCACCCAAAAATCACCATTAAATGATTCTTCACGCACAAATACACAACATTTAGAAAGGATTGTGAATTATTTGGTGGCGGTTTAAACTGCCACAAAATGCCAAAGAATTTCCAGGAAACACCGCTTTTCTTAGTTAACCCAAAGTCTAAAACATCCTAATATAGTAGAACGTCATAACCTAGCCATTAAATTAGAGGATTTGAATCTTACTATATAAATTATGAAAAAAATATGGTTTATACATGTATAAAATAAGTTCATTGGTCATTGGTTGATTAGAAATAAAAATGAAATAATTTTAAAGTAAAAAAAATTTCTTCAGTAAAATTTATTTTTACGTGAAATGTATTTTTATCTTAATATATTAAATCAATCACTACTATCAAATGATTTTTTTGAAATATAAATATAATATATTCAAATTTATGTTTAAAAAATCTTTATATGTTTTTTCTATAAAATATATATGAATAAATAATGTTTTATTGTCAAAAATGTATTTTTCAAAGAAAGGGGTTTTCATCGCGTTTTGTGCACTAAATTAAAAATGAATTTATTCCACTTATATAAATTGAATATTTGAAAATTTATTCATTACATTTAATCATAAAGATCTAATTTCACAAATATTTCACTTTTATTTTTAATCAATATTAACAGTAACCATAATAAATTTTCATCACCCATGTAACGGAAAAACATGTAAACTATGTCTAAAATATTGGTATAATGCATTTAAATTTCTCAAAACATTCTGTTACCATAGTGTATGAGTGTAGTTTAGTTATTTCCTTCAAAGTAAGAAACTTATGGTCACTTTGTTAAATATATATTTCATTATGACATTTTGTTTAATTTATGAAATGAATAAATATAAAATTTCACCCTATAGAATTTCATATCACTACAACTTTTACATAAGTATAAAATTGGATTTTTTTAGTTATAAATGTTTATTAGAAATATAAAATAATTTTTTTCTCATAGGTATTTATTTTTAAATTTTATTAATTTATTAGAACCTTTTATGCATACATAAGGCCAAATAAATATTTATTCATCTAATAGAAAAATGACATAAGTGCTATTAATAATATTAAAAGTAAAAAAACATAAATGAATTATTAATTTCCGTGAATTTTTATTATAACTATGAAATATTAGAGATGCGTTAAAGAATTATATTTGAATTACATTTTTTGGTGTCTTTAAATTCTTATGTAATGAATTGTTTCAAAAAATAAATTAATGATATTTTAAAAAATAATATTTATTTAAAATATTTAGACAACATAAAAATATATAAATAATAAATTGTAGATAATATATGGTTTTTAATTTCATTAATGGAATTTTAGGTTCCAATTTTCATCTTATATAAAAATTTATAATACTTTAAAATTGAAAAATAACTATCGTGGTTGATGTTAAAATTGCATAACTAAATTGTTAATCAAAAATAAAATATTTTAAATTACACAAAAATCTACCATAATATAATTATTTGAGAATATATAGACTTTATCCTTCAGTTATTCTAATATTTGGCCTTTATAATCATTTTTCATTAGAATGAATCAATTATATTTTAATGTTTTTGTAATTCCAAGTGTGCAACTCCCCTCACGTAAAAAATTGAACCACTTCTCTTTACTTACTCACACATTTTTGAGCCTTATATCTCAGCCAAGAAAATCCATAACACCCTTTTATACTCTTTAAACTATTCCTATAGCTTAGGGTCTTTTTAAAATACATTCCCTTTAAGGCATAAGTTTTATGCCAAAATCATATTCCCAATGAAGAGGTATAATTATTAATTGAGATTTTTCGATTTTATTTTGTCTTAAACATCTTAAAAATCAATCACATCAATTTTAAAATAATTAATGTATTATCTTTAATATATTAATTTTTATTATTATTATGGAACAACCATTATTGTTATTCTTTCAATCCTATGTAATATGAAATCATTGTTAATGTGTACATATGACTTACCATAGGAACATAGCAGTGTGTTTCACTTTTCACCACCACTATAGATGGATGGTTATAATAATGGATTTAATAAATATGTATGTTATTATTTGGATTATTTAATTCTAACATATTATTTACCATTGTTTAGTTCCATCCATTGAAGTGTGGAAGAAGTTTTCAAGTGTATGTATGGACTACAATGTCCATTAATAACATAGTTCATTTTTCTATATCATGATTTTATGGATGACTATACATATATATGATATTAATAACATGTTTAATACTCTATATATTATGGTACAATGATCAACATATAAATATAAAGAGTACCTAATCATAACATGCACGAAAAACAAAGTATTTATCCTCGAGAACAATTATTTTATTAAATAATTATTCATAAATGGGTGATAAGATATTTTATAAAAATAATATATAGTATTTTATATATGATTATAGTTTTGGATTAATTTTATAATAAATATATATTTATAATATAGAAGTTTTAATTATGTATTAAGAGACATGGGACTTGAAGTAATGGATTTGTAATGCATCATTTATTTTTGAGAGTCATATGCCTTATTGAACAAATTGTTTCTTTTTTGTGTTGTATGTATTAACCCTTTTTAATGTAATAAAATTTATCTCTTTCTTTTAATGATAATTTAAATTTCGTTTAATTTTATTTTTTTACATGTATTTTTTTTCTAATGGTTTTTGAAGTGATATGGGATATGGGATACAATCTCATGGTTTATCGGGTTTTTTATGATAGTTTCTGGTGATGAAATTCCAAGATGTTACTCTTAATAAAATCATTAATTTTATTCTACATTGTTTATATCTATATATTTCCTATTTTATATTAAATTTACTCTATTAATGTACTCAATAAACTGGAAGAATGTTTTTATTGAAAACTGACATTATTGGTAACTTCAATCCAAAATACTTTTTCTTACATATCCATGTTTAATAAAAAAAATTCAATAATGATATAATATTAAACTACGATCATAAAAAATTATATTTACAGATGACTACATATTTAAAAAAAATTTAAAAAGATATAATTTTTAACATTAGAAAAATTAATTAAAATTAATGTTTTATTTTAACTTATATGGTATGACTGGAATATCTTGTCATCATGACTACTCAATGATTTGATGAATTATTCATATATTTCCTTGGTTATTTTAAAAAATTTGTTTAATTTTATATTGGAATAGTTTTTATATTTTATTTAAGTTCATTCGATGTGAAAATATAATTTTACCCATGAAATATTCCTTGAGATCTTTTAAAGGAACTTTTATTGATGATAACATCCTCTAATGGTTCTTTTTCTCTATTGGGGTTTTGATCTAATGATAAAATATTTATTCGTTATATAGATTGTTTATTATTATTATGAATAAATTCTTGTGGAACTTATTTATTACACCTTGTTATTCTATGATGAAATGTGGAAATATTTATGAAACCCATTTCTTTTCACATGCTATGATATTGGAAATGTTTTATGATAACATGAACACACATAAAGTATTTTGATTTTATAAAATATGGGCCCAATAATATATATCCTTCCATTGAATTGGGTAATGAAGAATATATCCTTAGATAAAAATGGTATGAATTTGGAATGAACATGAATCAATAAAGAACTTTTTCTACTAAGATAGTATTGGAAGTGAACCTAGACTATGGAATGGGGAGTCCACACAATCCTATATGATACTATTTTGATTAAACCTTGACTATGAAATGTGGAGTGAACCCAATCCATAATTATTTTATTTGGAGTAAAACTTTACTACTGAATGGGGAGTGAACCCAATACACTATTATAGACTTGTAAATGATCATTTATTACTAAGAAAATGATTTTTTTATTCTTATATGTATTCCAAAAATATATGTATTAGGCCAATTTTACTTAATCATGGTTTTCTCTCTTTGATTTTTTAGGATTAATTTCATAGGAACTATTACAATTTATGACATCAATCAATATAATGATCTATGATATACATGGTATGGTTTTCAAATAACATGATCCTTTCTTGAAACACTTATACTCATGTTATGCTTATGTTATCATTGATATCTCCCTTTTCTACCATTATAAAGAATGTGATCTCACCCTTACCTATTTTATCCTTCTTCGGGATATGAAGGATGGTTTTATGTATAATATATATAAGTAAGTTCAAAGTCATTACCAATTAATTGGGAGACGTTGTAGATCACATTGGAAAAAGATGTTTATGTATCCACATGTCCAATTTTACTAGACCAATATGATTCTATTATAGAACAATATGTTATATAATGAATATTCATCTAATCATATGTAATAGTTATGTATCAAAATAATGGGTCGTTGTATTTGGTATTAGTTCAATGTTTAGTTTCATTTGGAAACAAGATTGAGAACCCTTTAGAGAGAGTTTAGTGGATAGTTCTATGTGTATGATTATATCCTAATGTTATTGTAGTGATTTTGGGATGACCAATGGTAAAAATAAGGTAATATAGAATGAAAATAATGTGTCATGATTTAGAAATCCTCTAATATATTTTTCATGATTATACGGTTTCACACTATGATTATTATTTTCTCATTTTTATTTTCTATTTTAGTAAATGGTTGGAACCCAAAGGAACTGGGTTAATACTAAATGTGATATAAAATCAATGTATTTTCATCCCTGTAAAACAAATGTTATGAGATATGTAATGAAATATATTGTTGTGATTCTTATAAAACATTCAATGGATGTGAATCCTTCTTAAATTCTAAACACTAAATGGTGGGAAAAATGTTCTATTTAGTCCATCACAAAGTAACATACACCTTATTTTAGTGGGCCCAGTGATCAAATAGTATGTTGAAAATGGATTGGTACCATTGGAAAAATCTTTTTCAATCTCCAGTGTTTGTAACAAGAAAAACTTATTTTAGGTTTTTATACATTTAAAGGTGAAGATATTAAATGGTGGACTCTTAACAAAAATAGGCAGAAATATGATGAAATTGAATTCCTTGATTGGGGTTAATATAAGATAGTCTTTTTTAATAAGTTCATTCCTCGTATATTTTAAATGAAAATGGAGAAGGAATTATTTTTCTAAAAGTAGAATATTGGTGAATTCATTAGAACGTATGAGTAAAATTTCACATGACTTCTGAGTTACGCATCTAGTATTTTCATCTAACATGAATATAACATTAATATATTATATAGTGGGATAAAAAAAGACACTGAAGGGAGTTTGACAAAATATACTTCAATAGAAATGAATAAATCATTATATGTGTTATCAAATTGGAGATGGAGTTATGAATCAATCTTAGAGATTTTATTAAAAATGAAATATGCAATTCAACAGAAATTCTAAAAAACATAGAGAGAAGAAAATGAACATTTCTTAATGCTCAATGTGCGTAAGAAAACATGGAGGAAATTATCTTAAGGGGACTAGAAAATGTTTTATGTGTTGAAATGTAGGTCAATTAGAGATCAAGTGATGAAATTATGGGAATAATATGTTAGTTAATGATAGATAAAAAGAATCAAATAATGCACCACACACACTCTAATGTTTCAAAATATACAAGTGTTGGTATTGTTCTTACTAGTTCTCAAATCTGATTGTTACTGACAATGATAGAATTCAAAATTCTCTTAATACTAGAGAAAAATTAAAATATCATGTTATCACAATTTTTTTGTAATATGTTATTTTTATGCATAAAAGTTCATATATCATCAACACTAGAATTGCTTATGAATTATTTAAATCTAGATATACCTACACTTTTATATCTAATTAATATTACAAGGGTATGATAATACTATTGTTTTATCAGGTTTCTATACAAATGTGGCATGGGTTCCCCTTTGTGGGTATGATTGATGGATATTTTAAGGCCTTGCTCAATCACACGCATCGAGTTTACCATATACTTCATCTTTCCTAAAAACTCTTAATAGTTCCCTTACTCATATCTAGGTATGGACCTAATTTCCAAAGGTAGGAAGTTATCTGGGTTTTTAGGCCCATCAACTATTGGGGACTCGCATTGGTTAAGAGGATGGATGGTGGGTATCATCGCACCCTTTTAGGTAAAATTATTTCCTACTTAGGGACTCTCTTATAGATTTAAGATAGGATCATGAATCTCTTCCTAATCCCAAAATAGGACCAGTTACCCTAATGAAACAGATATTGGATAATTTTCATTCATATGAAAAGGATTGAGATCTATTTAGTTAATCCATGTGAATATATCTGAGGTTCCTCCTCATTTTCTATTAATGATAAGTTTCTTATATACTAAACTTGTATACCAAAGTGAACAAGAATCTTCTTCCTTGTAAAGAGGCAGTTAATATTCTGAGAAGGGTATTGATCCATTATGGGGATTCCTACATATCCTGGTTATCGTAGGAATCAAAAACAGGTAATGATAAGTTTCTTATATACTAAATTTGTATACCAAAGTGAACAAGAATCTTCCTCCATGTAAAGAGGCAGTTAATATTCTGAGAAGGGTATTGATCCATTATGGGGATTCCTACATATCCTGGTTATCGTAGGAATCAAAAACCGTAGAGTTCATTCATCCTATATATTTTAATGTCATGTGGTGAAGACATATTTTTGGGTAACGAGACACCGAATATTTGAAAATGAAACCAAAGGGTGTGTATTATATATCCCAAGTATTTTGGGAATCATAATTTTATTAGTTCTCATAGTTTCTCATGTCATTATAGTGGCTCGTATTGAAGATTATAGGATTACTATGAATTCCTACATTCATGTGATCAATGCTCAGTGTGAGAAACATGGTATGAAAAATGAACATTTCATTTCTAATGATGTTGGGATTATTCTTGTTAACTTCCATGAGTTGATTTATTATAAGACTTAGGTCTTGGAGAGACATCTTATGTATCATAGTTATGGTAGGAATCATAGTAATCATAACTTGGTGGGTTATTTGGTCTACTGATAGGTGAGATATGATGACCATATTCGGGGACTAATTGAGTCCAGTTGGTTGAGACGTCAGAGTCATAAAATGACTTTTACTGAAATGGTTTTTTTATTTGAGCTTATTTCATATGAAATCATGCAGCATATCATAATTATGATAGAAATCATAGTCATCATAATTCGGATTTTGTTGGGTCATACACATTGAGGTTCCCATATACCATTGTGGGGGTTTATAGTTCATATTATATGATCATTTCTACTCTTTATGACCATAAGATCAATGATTTTTGTGAGAATCAAGGGGTAACAAATGATAAATATTATTAATTTGAACAAGAGACTTAGATGATATGATTTCCCTCATTTATCAGTATAGTGTTAGAACCTCATGTAGATGTGGCCTATGTATTTAGTATATCGAAGGAATCAAAGTCACCATAGTTCAAGTTATGTCAGATCTTACACACTACGGTTGCCCTATATTTGGGTATTACACACTGATGTTTCCCTATTGACACGACCTTCTTGTCTGGAGGGCATCATATGACCTATTCAGCATGTCTGAGGAGCCATCGCATGACATGTATTGACACATATAGAGGGTGTCGTGAGATTAATTGTGGAATAGTATGAGGGTTTTTACATATCTTGGATGACACCTCTAGGAGACATCGTGACACCAGTCTGTCATGTTTGGAGGGCTTCACGACTCCTAGAAGACATTACTAGAGGGTGTTGTGGGATCTTTCTTATCATTTCTAGATGTTTTTTCGAGACTCAAATTATATTATAAAATGTCGTTATATTATTTATTTGATGTATCTAAAATATATTACAGAGTGAAAGGCCTAGAGGTTTTTTCATGATCAAAGTGGTGTCTGTAAGGGGAACCCTATGACATTTTCTGAAATGTATGGTGTATTTTTCGTGTCCAACATGGAATGTTTAAGGAGTGTCTCAATTTCTAGTGGATGATTCCTGGTATTTTTCATGTCTTTGGGTGACTCATGAAGTGTACACAAGGTTCAATAATCATTTTTTTCACTTAATGCATCCACTTTTTATCTCTTCTCTAACCCTTACATTTTGAAGTCCTTTGGTTTATTCAGTAACAGTTCATTTGAGTCTAACATGATCTGAAATTCATTTGGTATGTTATTCACAAGTCATTAAAAAATTATATCACATGATATATGAAGGATCCTATGATGCACCTTATGTGTGAAACATGATTATTCATGATATCCACTGTTGTATTACCTTTAAAAAAATTGTTGGTTGCATGGTCAATTGCTCCAAGAAATCTATAGAGGCATCGATATGAATCATCCAGAGTCTCAGATCCCAACCCTTTATTCATGTTGTAGTGAAAATTTTATAGGAATCTCCACTCCTATTGTCCAATGCTTTATGTGGCATATCTGGCATGATTCCAGGCTGGAGTCAGTGAAGGGGTCTAGCACCACGAATCTTCGTGAGTCTCTACCAAGGAATTCTCTAACTCTGTAACCTGATTTTCAGTGATTGTGAGTCTCTTCCATCAAAGATACCTTTATTATATTATATATAATTAATGAGGACTTGTTTGGTCATAAATACATGTCGAAGGACTTATATATTCTCATGATGATAGGTACAATGACCATTCCCTGTTCCATGTGTATGTTGGAAGACACTCGTGAGACCTTCGGTGACTTTTCTTGTGGTTTCGTGGGACAAGGATGGGTTTTCTAGGGGTCTCACAGGACCACACTACAAGTGCATTGGGCACATCACATGCCATTCGATGATCATGAACCCTCTCGCCTCCTCCCTTTCGATCTCTATTGTTTTATGTGACAATGTTTGAGATTCATGTGATATTTCATGTGTGTTTTCTAGGGTTTTTAAATTATTTTTTTGTGATGTGTCGCATGACTGATATGGGTCATAAGGGGGTGTGTGAGAATCCCATGGAAAAATATATTTGTTTTTTCATAGAGAAACATGGATTTTTTTGGTGCACATCATGTGGTGAGGATGACAAGCCAAAGAGATCTCATGTGGTGAGGTGAATGTGTCACTAAAGAATTGTCATATATTTCGGATCATCGGGGGCACCTTTAATGTCCTTCAACGACCGGGAACACCTCCCACCACCAATATTTCTATATAATTTGTTTTATTTACAAAGTACATAGATTATGTGATTTTGATTGAGAAGTGTCTGGTTTTTTTAATTGTTTTTTATGATGTCTTTCTTGAAAAATATGGTTCATATGGAGTGTGTAAAATCATGTTGTTGATAGGTTTATTCGCCTATCCATAGAGGTCCAAATGGGTTTCCTAGACATACCTGAGGACTTGAATGTAGTGGGGATGAAAATCCAAATGGACTTCACGACACAATTTGGGGATGACATTGAGGTCTTGTAGTGACTCACAGATCACCCAGGGAGCATGTCGTGTGTCCTTTAGTGATCGAGAATAGCTCTTTCCTCCTCCCCATTATCTCCTTTGTTTTATCCTATGAAGGTTCGAAGGTCTTATGAGTTTTCCTAAATGTCACCAAGGTATTTTATTCTTCCCAATAATGATATAGTGTTTGATCTTAATGACAAATAGGGGTATCTGCCTTTTAATATCATACCTCCTTCTATTTATATATTTTCAAGTGGGTTTTCAAGAACTTTCCAATGAAAACCCACATGGACCAGGGGTACTCATTAATTTTTATAGGTAACCCTAATGTTTGATCCCCAACACAACTTAATCACAAGTCCATATCCCTCATGGTTACAATTTTACATCATTATCCAAACATCAAACAATATGATTTATATCTAGACTCATCATTTGGAATAATCCTTATTCAACTATTACCTCATTAAAAATAAAATTTTGATAATTCGTTAGTTGGAAACATAATTAAAAACCTAATGCATAATCCCCAACTCATCTCCACAGGCCCCTATCATCTTCGAAATCTAAATCAAAGGGCCATATTCCCTAAAATCCATATTCCTTTAAAGGGACATATTCTTAAAGAACAATATATAAGGGAAACACCAATGTGTAATTCATACTCATCCTCCACTTTCACCCCTTTCACAAATTGGGAATGCTTATCATATGAAATTAATCCTAAATGGTATAGTCCATCCAAACGGCCTTAAATTTCACACATTCAACTATGTAGACATTTACTTTTTATTAATTGGAATATGTAGGATGGTTCACAAAGGTCCAAAACCAACATCAAATACCCTCATCTTTTCATTGGTCCATATGCTTGATGAAATATTTCCCCAACTTGGAGGTCTATATTCCCACAAAATAATTACCATATATTATTTATACAAGAACTATTTCTATAAAAATCATCCTCATTATGAAATCATACTGGTGAGGTCATATCTTGATCAGTGGTCCATATCTCTATTAGAAAAACAAATCAAGTTTTTCATGGGGATATATTTTCCATGATCCAAACCCATCCTAATTAAGCTATATTACCTTTTTTGTCAACTAGAAAAGGATGTTCATGTTTAAGTACCACAACAAATATTTATAGGTATATTTAACCTAGAATCTAGTTTCTCATGGTTGTATAACCATAATAGGAACCACAATGGTCCCTGTCACATGACCTTAAAAGTTAAATGGTGTATCGTTAAGTGACACTGAACTATGTGTGTTTTAATTCCTTTTATAAGGATATATAGGAATCCCTTTTCAAGGTTTTGACCATAATGCCCAAAACACTCACCACTTCTTTGGAAAGTGATAAAATCCAAAATGCACAACTATATGTCTTGAAACTAAAGAATAAATACTCATTTAGTAAGGTAAATGTAACCCCCCATGATTCTTCAGATAAATTTAATATTGAATTCATGAAACACTAGGTATCTCCAAAAAACTACTTTATTATAACCTATCCATTAAACCTAATTTTTCCACCTCTGTAATTTTAATTTCAAAAAACTAACAAAGACAGTTGTGTGTAGTAAGATATTTAGAGTCTGGTAAGACAATCATAATTTTTGGTGAATAAAAACATACCTTTATGAATAGTAATATGAATATTAATATGACCCTTATGAAATTTAATCATAATATTGTTTTATTATCTTAATTTTATACTATAATGCGATCTTGATTAATTTTTTAATGTGATATAAAATGAATTACAATTTTAAAATTATTATTTTCTGAATAAATTATGATTTTATTTGAAAATTAATTTATAATATTTATAATATTATTTTGCAAAAATTGTGTTCTTTTTTAAATTATACATGTCAAAAAATGGTTCAGGTGAATTTTTGGTATTTTTTAGAAATACTCAAAAAAAATTATGAATAGTAAAAGATGCTAATTTATTATATATATACATTTTTAGTTTAATTAACTATTTGTAGCAACATGGGTGATGTAATCACACTTGGTTTGAACTCACATGCACATATTACCATTCATTGTCATAGAAATCGATACTATTGGTTTTATTTGGGAAAATAATAAAATTATGAGTAAAATAATGGGAAACCCCTCCTATCCTCCACTATAACCCCCCACCTTGCACTCCCTCTTCTCTTAACTCCTCTAAAACCATGTTCATTGTCTAAATTATTCCAAATATACTCTCATGATCCTACCCCACGTCTTGCATCCCTTGGTAGTATAAAAAACCCAAACCTCTCCCCTAAATAGGATCCCAATGAATATTACATCAAAAGGTAAATTCCACTTTTCATTTATTTTATTTCAAGTTCCTTTATTTTGTTTTTTTCACACCTCCTTTCATCCAAATGTCAGTATAAATCCATTAACATACATGAACTGGAATATATTTATGATAAAGGAATAATTCTTTATCATCTCTTATTTCAAATTATTTTATACAAGAAGTGAAAACACCATCTGATATGTGTTAATTTATCACATTCAAGGTTGATGAGTTTTCAATTTCTATTTATGTCTTAAATTCTAGTAATGAAACCATTATTATGGTTAATCCAGACTATAATATATGTATAATAAATATTTAAGGTTCTGTACTAATTTTATACACAAGTTATTATTTTATAAATTGAAATGAGTTTGTTGTGATCAAAAACTGCCAATTAACCCAAACAATTGTCATTAGTATTTTATATAATGATTCATCATCACTCCCAATAACCAAATGAATTTTAAGTCTATGTACTATTCTGTTTTTTCACTAATAACATAAATATTCTATTATTTTCAACCATTATCATTATTCATCTTTATCCATACATAAATATATGTAAACAGATCATGAAAACCAAGGAAGAAAACACTACCAAACAATGAAATTGAATCTATTAACCCATAAAAAGACTATTAATAAAGATAATTAGTTTATAAAAAATAAATTAAAAGCAGACTAGTTTTTAGAATCATTAATTTATGAACCTAAATTTTATTATTCTGGTTGTAAAGATCTATTGAGAAACACCTTTAGACTTAAGGTAAGGGTTTTCCATTAGAACCTCCATTTTCATTCGGGTAACTTTTATTGTCTACTTACCTCAATTAAATTATTATTAATTAATATGTACTCCTCATAAATTCTGTTTGAATGTTATATATATACATATATATCAACTAGAATCATATATTAATTTATGGGTAATTATATGTTTTGAAAGGATCTTTTAAAAATTATTCCTGAAAAACAAGCCTAGCTCAAGAGAATTTCTCAAATTATTAAATATTTTCAAGGGCACTCTATAGTCTTTTTTTAGAAACCATTATCTTTCTAAAATAACTCATTTTTTTATGAAAATACCATCATACCTAATTTATGGTTTTATATAATCAATTTTCCAAAAGAAAACTTCTTTTCAAAGTAAAAGATTATTTGTCTCAAGAATTTTTTGATGATTTTATAACAGTATATTCATCTGTTTCAACACTCCATTTTATTATTATGTATTATTGGGATTAATATTTATGATATAATATACCATATTTATTTTTATGGTTTATTATTAGTTTGATAGTGTATGTTCTATCTTAAAACCATTCACCATTTTACTCTAATTTGTTGGTGTTTATGCATAATGTTCAGAGAAAGTTATTTATGTTTCATATGTTTGTTTCAATAAGAATGTATATTGTGTTAATGTTTAACACTATTTATATGATAAATTAATTGTACTTACTATGTAATGTTTGGGTCTCTCTATAGGCCATTGATTCAATGGTAGGTCTCATAATACAAATATATATAGACTTGGCCTAGGCCTTTCCCATTTTTAGATATGGTTTTGGCAGAGGCCTTAATCAGTTTTTGATGTCTTGTTTGAGTCCTTAAAAGTATGTTTCATCCTGTCTAGAATATTCATTTCCCTCATTATGAATCTATAAATTCATTCTTCATGTGGTTATTCGGCTGTTTGAATACCCATGATTATGTTTTATTGTGGAAATATTTGCTCAACTCGTATTCCTACCATAATGCGTTCTTGTTTATTATTTTTATAGGCATGTGTTTTCAATTATTCACCATGCCTAATGTTTTTGTTTAATATATCTTCCTCTGCATTATTTACCCTTTCTGAGTGTCTGAGCTATCCCCTTTCTTATGTTTCATTTTCCCAGGACATGAAGATATTTATTATGAATTACCTACATGGATAAACTTATATTTATGGATGATCCCAATAAAACATATATGTTTTATTTCATTTTAGGTTGAAATGTTAAACTTATATATGTATTTGGATTTTAAAATCTATTATACTATTCATTCCTTTTGGATAAAAATTTCTTATAATTATGCCAATGTAATGTAATAATGAACCTTCTCTAAGAAACTGGGGTAAGGTCTTTATAGTTGGTATCAGACAAAGTATAGTTGAAAACATGTAACCTGATTGTGAAAATGTATATTAGGGAATAAAAACCTATGATAGTCTTTGATGATAAACATCGAAGAACATCATGGAATTTTTGGAAAGTAATATGTTATGGGGATCTTTCTAGAAAATAAATCCATATCTGGATACATTATATGGATGTGGTTCGGGCACAGATATACCTAGGTGTGGAAACTTTGACAAAGTGTTTAGAGGTTCACCTAGTAAATGAAAATGTCCCTTAATTCACACCTAGTTTGACACTCTTGGTGGGATATTCTTAGAATAATTCACATTTTCTTTACAATCCATTATTAAGGATTTAAATGTAAATTGTTCCTCAAAAAAACCATGTTTATGATTATGAGATCAGTAATTCCTTGGATTTGAATTTATGTTAAGAAACTCTTTTATAAGAAGAGATAGTAAATAATGATTCATAACCAAATATAGTGTGGGAAATTATTTAGAAATGAATCCTAGTATAATGAATTGAATGAGCATGAATGTGTGTATCCCATTTAGGTATTTCCCTCCTGTGTGAGATTATGATATAGATCTAGAGCTGCAATGGGTGAAGAGAAACTTATTACTATACTGGGATAACATATTCATGTAATAAACAATATCCTTACCCATAAAGAGCATCTGGAACCATAACATGGAGAATCTTGGATAGATCTATTTATACGACAATAGCCTCCATCATATAATGGTACTACAACCCCATTCGTAGAGAAGCAGTGGATAAGTTCCTTAGAGAGGATATTTCTCTATTTGGGAACTAAAGAAAGGGAGAAGTTTGTCATGGTAGACTATTGTCTCTAAAGAGATACACATAAATTATGGTCACTAATTCAAAACACAGTAGATGAGAAAGAGATAGAAAACATGGAATAGAGTAAATTTAAAGAACTTCTCATAGATAATTACTTTCCTCGTGAATAAAAAGAAGATATGGAAAGTATGATTCTAAATTTGAGGCAAAAGGAGGATGAGAATGTTAAAAAGTATGAATATAACTTCACATGGTTATCAACGAGTGTTGAAGACTATATATCTAATCCAACGAGCAAGATTGATTGATTATTTTATGTCTTAAAATATTTTTCTAGTGGGAACTGGTCTTCCAAACATTCTCATCGTATGAAGACATAGTCTCATGTTCTATCAAGATAGAAGTGGAGTTCTCTAAATCTTATGACTTTAAAGGAAAAAAGGGAATAATTGGGCTGAAGAAAACTCTGGAAATGGAAATAAATAAATGGGTGAGAATGGAATCTTTGACTTCCCATCCTATGATAATTGTGGGAGGAAACACCTCGGTGCCTGCTTAATAGGAAAAGGGGAGTGAAAAACATATGGATAAAAAGGCCATCATGTCTGTGTTTTCAATGGGAATAAAGAAGCTATTATTGTTCAATGATAATACTGTAGGGATATTGGACACTGTGCTAATGATTGTCCAAATCAACAAGGAAACGAGCCTCAAAAAAATCCATGTGAGAAGGGACATGCTTATGAGATCACAACTATTGATATTAAAGTTCCTAATGAAGTGGTGGTGGGTCCTTTAATCATTTCCCTAATCTTACCCAATGATTTATTTGATTCTAGATCATTCCATTCTTTCATATCAGCCCAGTTTTCCAATATAATTAGATATTTTAAATTTGTTTTATTAAGGGAGTTGTTAGTCAAAACTCTTAAGGTAAGTGTCATTACAATTTAGTTGTGTTAGATAGTCCCTATTATGGCATATAAACATGATTTATCAACTGATTTTATTATCATAACCATGATTGAGTTTGATGTAATCTTTAGTAATGATTGGGTTTCAAACTACAATTTCAAATTTTATTACAAGAAGAAAGAGGTTACAATTTTTTCAAGATGATGTGGAATCCCATAGATTTAGGGAAGAAGAATTACCATATGATTGTCATATAGATCCACCCCTTGAAGTACTACTAAATTCAATTATTAGAGAGGAAGGTAATTCAATAACTATGGGTGAGGAATGGAATGTTATAATATATTATGTACCTATTGTGCAAGAATATGTTGATGTGTTTATAGAGGATTTACCTAGACATACTCCAGAGAAAGAAATTGAGTTTCCTATTGACTTAATTTCGGATTCAAGGCCCATATCAAAAACCCCTTATAGAATGGCCATTATGGAATTAGTTGAACTAAATAAAAAACTAGAGAAATTGAGTGATAAGGGATTTCTTCTCCTTAGTGTTTCTCTATGGGGAGTCCCTGTTCATTTCGTTAAGAAGAATAATGGATCTTTGAGATTCTGCATTGACTGCAAGAAGATCAATTCTATAACAATAAAAAACGTGTATCCCATACCTTGCATTGATGATTTATTTTCTCAAATTCATGGAGCCCAATATTTATGAACTTCGATTTCGATATCATAAGTTTCATGTAAGTAAGGAATACATTCCAAAGACAACATTTTTAACTAGGTATGCGCATTATAAGTTTATAGCAATGACTTTTGAACTGATTAAGGCACCCTCTGTTTTCATAGATCTAATGAAAAGAGTTTTCAAGGAATATCTTAAGGACTTTGTGGTGTTATTTATTGATAATATCTTGGTATACCCCAAAAGCTATGAATATTATGAAAATCACATGCACACTATTCTAAATACTCTTAAAATAAATGAATTGTGTGGGATGTTTAGCAAGTGTGAATTTTGGCTTCAATAAGTTTTCTTTCTTGGCCAAATTGTCTCCAAGGATGGAATATCTATTGATCAAGAAAAGACAAAGGATATTCAAGAATGTAATACTCCAACGAACATAATTGAGGTATATAATTGTTTTTGGTTTAGAAGGTTATTATCATCATTTCATTCATAACTTTTCATGTTTAGAAAACCCAATGACCAATATACCACATAAAGGGGTTAAGTTTGTATGAAAAAAAGAATATGGGGAATCTTACGAAGAATTAGAGAGGAGATAAGTGAATGCTCTGATCCGAACTCTACCATCAGGGAATGATGGGTTTGTGTTCTATAGTGATTCATCAAAAAAAGGAATTGGTTGTGTCCTTATACATAATGATAGATGTATTGTCTATGCATCAAAGCAGTTAAAATTCATGAACAAAACTATCATACTCATGATCTTGAGTTAGATGTGTTAATATTTTCTTTAAATATATGGATACATTATCTCTATGGAGAAATGTTATATATACATAAATCATAAGAGTATAAAATATATATTCTCATAGAAAGAACTCAACATGAGGAACTTGTGATGGCTCAAACAACTCAAGGAATATGATTGTTCCATAAAATACCACCCAGGAAAGGAAAACAAGGTAGTTGATGCATTAAGAAGGATCATGGAGTTCTCTACAAAATGTGGATTGAGAAGGATCCTTTGTAAATGGATCTAGTGAGGATGGATGTGAAAAATTTTAGAGAAGTTGAAACATCAAAACTTTTACAAATGGTTGTCTAACCATCTTTATTAGAAATAATTAAAGCTTCACAGTCTGATGATGAGAATCTTCAAAATAAAATTAATTGTGTGAAATATGGGAAGTTGTTAGACTTCATGTCTGATAATGGAATTCTAAAATTTGGGAAGAGGATAGGTGTTCCCTCTCTACCTGAGCTAAAGAGGGAGTTATTGGATGATGGCCATATCTCAAATTTCTCTATACACCCCAATAACACTAAAATGAATAGAGATTTGAAAGAACATTTTCAGTGGGATAACATGAAGAGGGAAATTGATGATTATGTATCAAGAATTTTAGTCTTTTAATAAGTAAAGGTTGAATGAAAACATCCTAGAAGATTCATGAAACCTCTACCAATTTCAACATGGAAATTGGATTACATCACCTTGTATTTTGTCACTGGATTACCCAATAAACCAATAAATAATGACTCAATATGGGTAATTGTGTATTGACTTATGAAATCTACACATTTCCCCACTATAAGGGAGGTTTTTCCACTAGACCACCTAGAAAGGCCCTATATTAGTGATTTTGTGAGACTTCATGGAGAACCTCAATAAATTTTTTCTGATTATGATCCACTATTTACATTGTTATTCTAGAAATGTCTTCAAAAAAATTTCGATACTGAGCTTCGATTGAGTATTTATTATCACCCACAAACTGATGGGTAATCTGAAAGGATGATCCAAACCTTAGATGACATGTTGTGATCATGTTCACTTGACTTTCAAGGTATGTGGGATCAATATTTACCTTTAGTGAATTTTTCCTACAATAACAGTTTCCAATAAACAATTCAAATGGAACCATATAAAGCATTATATAGAAAGATATGTTTTACACCAATATGTTGGGATGAAGATGGAGAAAAGAAGCTTGTGGGCCCAGATCTTGGGGAGGAAACAACAGTTAAGGTAAAGACTATTCAAGTCTATATCAATGAATCTCAAAGCAGACAAAAAAGTTATTCTATTAATCGAAGGAAGGATTAAAAGTTTCAAGTGGGAGATTATTTTTTCTTTAAATTTTCTCCATGGAAGGGTGTTAAAAGATTTGCGAAGAAGGGGAAACTGATCCCTAGTTACATGGTCTCTTTTGAAATTTTGGATAGAATTAGAGTTGTTTCATATCATTTGGCTATGCCATCTAGCCTTTCTAAAGTACATAGTGTGTTTCATGTCTCATTTCTAAGAATGTACAGGCCATACCCAATACTTGTCCCCAATTCTAAAGGTAGAGAATTTGAACCTGACCTATCTTACTGTGAATAACCTATCTAGATTATGGTCAATAAAGAACAAGTTTGGTGGAATTGGACAGCTCGACTTATAAAACTACTTTGAAAAAATCATAAAATCAATGAGGCAACATGAGAGCCTGTAGAGATTATGATGAAGAACTACCCAAATATTTTTGTGAGGTAAAATTTTGGTAATTTTGAGGATGAAATTTTTTTGAGGGGAAAATGTAACACCCCAAGATTAAGCACATAAATTTAATATTGAATGTATGAATCACTAATACCCTACAAAACACCACTTTTTTATAACCTATCCTTAAAAAAATTCTCTACCTCTATGATTTTAATTTCAAAAAACTATTATACATGGTTGCGTTCAGTGAGATATTTTGAGTCTGATAAGTCAAACGTAATTTTTTGTGAATAGTAACATACCCTTATAAATCGTAATATGAATATTAATATAAACCTTATTAATAGTAAACATATTATTTTATTTTATTAAGCTTATAATATAATGATATCATGATTAATTTTTTAAGGTGATATAAAGTGAATTATAGTTTGAAAATTGATATTTTTTGCATATATTATGATTTTATTTAAAAATTTAATTAATAATATTTAGAAAATGGTTTTCAAAAAATTGATTTCAATTTTAAATTATACTTATCGAAAAATGGTAAGGGTGAATTTTTAGGATTTTTTTGAAATACTCGAATTTTTAATATATAGTAAAATAAGATAATTTACTGTATATATACGTTATCGGTTAAATTCACTATTCCAAGCATCATGTATAATTTAAGCACATTTGGTTCGAACTCACATGCACATATTACTATTATTTTTACAAGAATCAATAGTATTGGTTGTATTTGGAAAAATAATAAAATAATGAGTAAAATAATGGGAAAACCCTCATATCATCCACTATAATCCCCCCACCCACTCACTCCCTCATCTCTTCACTACTCTAAAGCCTTGTTACTTTCCTAAATTCAGATCAAATTTCCTCCCAAGTTCGACCCCCATGTCTAATATACCTTGTTCTGATAAAAAGACCAAAACATCTCCCCTAAAAAGGCTCTCAAGGAAAATTACTTCAAGAGTTAAATTCCTCTTTTTATTTCTTTTATTTCAAGTTAAATTCATCACTTTTTCCTCACCTCCTTTTATCCAAAGGTTATATTGAATCATGTACCTAATATTTTCTTGAATATTGTTATGATAAATTAATAGTTCTTCATCATCTCTCTTGTCCCTTTCTTTTCTACTATAAATGAAAACATCATCCGAGGTGTATTAATTAATCACATTCATGGACGACGGGTTCTCAATTTCTATTATCATCTTCAATTCAGGTCATGAAACCATTTTGATGGTCTAATAAGAATATAATATATTTATTATAACATATTTAATGTTATTTAATCCTTTTTTACACATGATATTAATTTATAAATCGAAATGAGTTCTTTGTGATAAAAAAACCGCCAATTAACCCAAATAATTGTCATTAATGTTTTATATGATGATTCATCTTAAATCCCAATAACCAAATAGATTTTATTACCACGCAATCCTATGATATTTCACTAAAAACATAAAACTTATATTCTTGACAACTGTTTTCATTCTACATCTTTATCTGTACATGAATATAAGTAAACCGATCATAAAAACTGAGGATGAAATAACTCCCAAAAAATGCAATTGAATCTGTTAACCCATCAAAAGTCTATGTATGAACCAAATAAAGTTATAATAAATAAATTTAATGTAGAATCATTTCTGTAATCCCTAATTTATGAACCGAAATTTCATTATTCATGTAATTACGATCAATTGAGGAACACCTTCGGAATTAAGGTAAGGGTTTTTCACCCAATGCTCTATTTTCATTCAGGTTAATTTTATTATCTACTTACCTCAATTATATTATTATTCATTAAAATATACTCCTCATAATTTTTTTGTTCTATATATTTTTGCAAACCATAATCCTACCCTCATTTATCAGGAATTATATGTTTTAAAAGGATCTTTCCCAAATTCTTCCCAAAATATAAGCCCGACTTGAGAGAATTTCTCATATTCTTACCTATTTTCAACGGAAATATATATTCTATTTTTAAAAAAAATCTTTATAAAATCACTAATTTTATAATGAAAATACTATTTTACCTCATTTCTAGTTTTATATAATCATTTTTTCTAAATAACACTCCTTTTTTAAAGTGAATGATTATTTATTTCATGAATTACTTGATTATTTTATTAGAGTATTTTCATCTATTTAAACACTCCTATTGATTATTATTTATTATTGGGATTAGTATATATTATATCATCTTCCATATTTAATTGAATGTTTTATGATTAGTCTGGATATGGATTTTCATTCTTTAAACCATTCACCAATTTACTCTGAAGGGTTTGTGATAATACTTAATGTTCGTGGAAAGTTATTTACATTTCTTATGTTAGTTTCAATATGGATTTATATGTTTTTAATGTTTTATAACTATTCATATAAGGAATTAATTGGACTTATTATGTGATTATTGGGGCTTGTTATAGCCCATCGATGACTCAATAGGTCTAATGAGACAAATAGATATGGACTTGGATGAGGCCTTGCCCATTTTTAGATATGGTTTTGGAGGATGCCTTAATCATTTTTAGATTTTTCAGAGGAGGTCTTGATGGAATGTTTTAGAGTGTTTGGAATATGAATTTCTGCCATTATGAAGCTATAAATTCATAGTTCGTGTGTTTATTCATATAGTATAATACCCTTGATTATGTTTTATTTTGGCACTACTTACTCAACTAATATTCTTTCAATAATGTGCTCAAGTATATTATTTTTAATGGAATGTGTTTTCAATTATTCACCATGCCTAGTTTTTATGTTTGTGATATCTTGTGTTGTATTGTTTAACCATACTTAGCATTTGAGCTCACCCCTTTCTTATTTTTCATTTTATCATGACATGAAAATTTAATTATGAATGGGTTTTAGGGATAAACATATTGTTGTAGATGTTCCAAAAAACTAATATATTGTATTTCATTTCATGTTATAATGTTGAACTTATGAATGTATTTGGCTTTTTGAATATACTAAAATATTTGTTCCATCAAGATATGGCTTTCTTTTAATTAGGCCATTATAATTTAATAAGGCACCATCTCTGAGAAATTAAGGTTGGATATTTATAGGAAATGTGGAGAATATCTTATAGATTAGGATAGTCTCATCAGGGAAGAATTTAAGAGACACACACACAAACAGATATATATATATATATATATGATGGAGAACCTCTGATACATATAGATGTTCATAGTAGTTCATGTTAATGGAAACTTTTTCCCATTGGGGTAACTAGTCCTGCACTTTGACTTTGGTTGGATTCAGGAATATGAAATTAACCTATAATTGAGTCTCAGAAAAGGAAATAATCCCCCCCTTACATGGTATGAGATATTAACCTGCCATTCTTTCAACCAGTGCATATTCTTAAGCATTTTTGGTAAGAAACACCACCTACCACACATATTTGGAAATACGGTTTATGATGACATACACATCAATCCATCATGGATGAGTAATCCAATGAATTTTCCATTTAAAACAAAAATAGTGAACCTAAATTTAATTCTTTAACTATAAATGGTTAAGGAACATAAAAAATTTGGGAATCATTTTTCTAAACTATGATCAAATTTTTCGATTAGAAACATAAATGGTGAAACTAATGTGAATTCTTTTAAAAATATATATTTGAGGAACATCAAGAATCATGCATCACATTATGAAACTCCACCCAAAATTTTTCATGACAAATAAAAATGGAGGACCAGATATGAATTCTTTAACCATTAATGGTCAAGTAATATTAATCACTGAACAAAACATTATGAACTCCACCAAAAAAAATTCATAAAAAATGGTTGATATGATTTTAATTCTTATATAACTAAATATAACATATTTACCCTAGGTATCAGTATGATTGGTTTTTTTTCTTGCAAAAAATTGTAATCTTGATGTGAACCTTTTAACAATGAATACAATCTATCAGTAATACACTGGTTTTGTGATCCAACATGGATGGGTATTCATGTTTATGGAATTTATGTGTAATATAGACCCTTATGAAGAGTCTCATTTCGTAAAAAGTTATATATTTTTCATTAGGAAAACATATTTATTCTTTAGCTGACATAATGGGTATGTCCATAATGATTGGATGAACCTTTTCTCTAAAAAACACCTTCAACAATATATGAAATTTGTGTTGGTGTGGTGGTACCACTGAAAATATATAATTATGACCCTGGAGGTAGATTTGGATATCCATTAGGCACTGAAGAATCATATCCCACCACGTTAGTAGAATGTAGAAATAAATCCAGTGGTTTCCATTACCACCAGAAACTATTTTTAGAATCACTACCCAGATAAAAAAAATGGAACCTCCATTTTCATAAAGAGATAGATCAAAAAGTCAAAAACTGACTCATTATTGAATCAAAGATTCAAAATAGGTATCCTTCCACCAACTTATTCAAGTGATAATGTTTTTCGATACAATATTTTTATGAATCTGATAGAGAATCTAAAAAATAAATCCATAACCTATTCATTCGGGCTTAGAATCCTAATTGATGATCACACCTAGTGAATATAACTAGATATTATTAGCAATAGACTTATATTCATGTTCTTCATAATTATGATCATTTAGATAACCTTATGGAGGAATATAATCATATTCCCCCTCTCTCTCTCATTAGGATTGGTAGTGCACTCAAGAAGCATCATGAGAAGCATGTCGATATATACTGGAAGAAACCATGTGAAAATTCCATTTTATTTCCTATAAACAAGGATATTATCCACACATCCTAGTATTGAATGAAGGACATGAATGGGAACATGTTCCCATTTTGACTGAAAAATACGTAAATATTCACATTCCTGTTATATAATCCCATCATCACATTCTACCTACAAATGGGAATGCATGATTATATTACTACACCTATCTTACAGAGCTATCCACATATACTGGCAATAGAAATATAGAAAAATTGTTGAACTTTCTCTATGGTTGTCGGGTGGTTGGCCCATATCCCTTCTACAACCAATATTGAATAATTTTCTCATCATATCATGGTGGATACTCAATATAAGGATCATATCCCCGCTCAAATTTACTAGGACCACTAGCATATTATGATAGAGGTGTGGGATTTGGATAATATCCTCCACATCAATCTTTGAGGTCTACTAGTATATTTTGGAAATGGATTAGAATTATAAATAGTTTCCTTCTCTCCTTAAGTCATAAGAAGACTGAAGAAATATCCTTATGTCATCTGAAAGATTGAAATATAGTTTTACCTAGTCTAAAGGAATCTATAATCATATTTTAGTGACAAATAAATGATATACCTATCTTAATATCTAATATCAAGGATCCAATCATCCAACTCTATTGATGAAATGGAAACCACTCAAGAAGTATCTCGCCCATGAAATCCATCAATATTCTCAACATAGAGTATCCAAAAGAAAAACTCACCAAATGTATCCAATGAACCAATAGTAGGATTATATCCCTACATTGATTAGTGATAATTTTCTTGATTCCCTACAACACCTATCTATGGTGGCTTTAGAGTATTCCAAATCACCACCATAATGTGATAAAATCTTTAGCTACAGAGGACCTCCCTAGAGAATATTCCATGAATATCCTATATGTGTAAACATAATGATCAATCATGGGAACCCTTCCCATGATTCTATCTACAAAAGTCCACCTTATATAGGGAATATAAAAATGAATTAAAGTCCAAACATTTCTAGCACATTAACTAGTAACTATGAAACTCTTACCTATAGTGGCATTTCATTATGAAATGATGGTAATTCCCTTGTCAAAGATAGCTTGAGAATACCCTATCAGGTGGAAATAAAGGGACCATGCCTAGTCGCACCCAGTACCTCACGACCCACCTAAGATCTTTCATCCTCATAAACTAGTGATCTAGTGTGATAACCAATGTAAATACCTACATTTCCCTTCACATACTCTATCTTTATCAATTGGACTTTATAAATCCCTCTTCATTTTGAAAAATCATCTTGAAAATAATCACAGTGTACAAATAATGTGGAATAATTTCTTCATGTGGATAATGAATTTGGCATGATCCTGTGAAATAATTTTATGAAGATAACCTCCCAATTATTTTATAGACCATTTGAACTTACTAATATGAAATCTCTAAGGTATATGCCAAATTTATAAGAAACTCTCCATTAGATAAAGGATAATAATATTCCTTATTGATAATATAGAACCCCTATCAATGCTAAAAAAACCATTGTCATCAAATCTAATTTTCTTATTTCTTAGTGGTTTAAAACCTAATATTTTAGAAACACTACAAGAACAAAAGGCTTTATTCTCTTACAATTAAAAAAGGTTCTTTTGAAAATAATTGATGATTCCTCAATCGATGTGAATATCTATGGATGGGGTGAGTAAAAAACATTTAACATTACTTCATTCTTGTTCTTGGAAATCCCACAAAACAAGGAATTATAAAATGGTTTTATTATAATAGATTTCTCAGGTTTGAATTTGGTACACACCATTTAGCTTGTCCAAAAAATCCTATAACCTATAATGAGAAGAAGTGGTGTGACTGAAGTGAATAGACAATTTATTGACTACAACACCAAGATTCCAAAATTTTCATTCAAATAACACATTTGAGAATGGTGAATTCCTCAACTTCTAGAAACCCATTAGGGGTATGAAGATCAAATTATATGAATGAATTGTACCCAACCAATTCTTGAGTTAAATCACATTAAATTAGAATGATCCATCCTAGAAAAAACCTCACCTATAGTTTTAAGGAAATTTTTACCACTATCACCACCCCAGGGATTATCAAATTCTTTACTAAATTTTTTTTGGAGATGTAAGAGTCAAATAAACCCTATCCCATAGGGTTTGGGGAAATTTTATCTGACATGCACCTCCTATATGTTGTTTTATTTTTATGTACTAGGATGTGACCTCTAACAAAAAGTACCCCCATCATTCCTGCCAATACATGATACACCCCTGCCATTTAGGGAACACATTTTAAGAATATTTAGGGAATCCCTTAGGATCACCATCCATAGATCACTTCTAGAGAAATTCCTAAACCAAAATATTAAACTCTATATAGGAATTAAGATGGAATGGACCACTATGAGTGGGAATAAAAATTAGAATCCTGAGTTTAGATTTATGGAAGTAACATATATGAAGATCTATAATATTTCTTAGATGGTGATAAATATTTTCCTCTATTTAATGGATATGATCTGGTAAATTTCATCAGGGAAAATATAAAACAGGATGTAGGTTGTGACATAGATTTAATGGGGAGTTAGAAAGAACTATTTCTCTAATATTTGGTTATCATATAGATATATGAGGAAGCTGTGTTCACCATACATAAAAGGAAGATTTGGAATATAATAGATCTAAATGTTTAGTTTCTACCTGATCAATTTCATTCAATGAAAGAAAAAGAAAAATTTGTATTTATATCCCACTCATTGCCTATAGATGTGTATGTTATCACTATTAAGTATAATCTAGAATGGGACAAATCTATTATTCATAATTTGAAGTATCTCAACACTGAATTACATAGGGGAAATATTACCAATAAGAACAATTTTAAATCATAATTGAATATTTCTCATCCTATGAATCCTCTTCAAAAATATGGGGTTTCCGATACCATAAGAGTATAGATTAATCACCAAGATTTATCTACATCTAGAAAACTAGTTTACCTGGCCCTAATGGTTGAGGATGACTAATTTTTTCCCCCATTTGGAAAGCACACTCCCTCATTTTGGGAATTTCATCCTTATCTAGCATAAACTAGTTATTAATAACATACATACATAGGGAGATTGCATCAGGGTTTTCTTGGTACCCATATTCATTGATGGGCTCAAAGGACATTTCCATTTGATCACCTCAACTCCATCAAGTATTTAAAAACTTGAATATAATACATATAAGGTTGTAAATATTTTGTGTAACCAAAGATAAAATTGTATCCCAAATGGGAGGATGCCAATCCCCCTCTTCCTAACTTCAATAATCACACCTTTATAATTTTTAATGATAAGGGTGATCCAAATAAATACATTTTACTTTTTTTTGTATTGGTGTGCACTTATAATGAGAATTATTAATCACCAAGGGGTAGTAACACACATATGCATTTTGAAAAACCTATAGGGGCCAACATTTATTTAGATCACCAATTTTTTAATTGCGTCCATCAAATGATAGGAATACCTACATTATTAGTTCTTATACCAGTTCATCTCAATTGTATGAAATATAATGGTCCTTTACTTCTCAAATTTTAAGAAAAAAGAAAATTATAGAGTCTAAAATTTCATTTCTATATAGAAGGATCTGGAGTATTCAGTCAATTTTCAGCTCCCATGGGAGAAATTATAGGATTTTTTTAGAAATAATATCCATGTGAAGTTATAGAACTATTAATCCATATAAAATATTTATGAGTATTTCTATAGTTTGAAACCACGGTGGATTTTCTAGAAAATGTTATTCAATATAAAAATTCTAAATTTGAACCTACATTAGTTTATCAGGGAAATAATTCTTTTTGAACATAAAATTATAATATTAGTCTTTATCTAGAACCAAAAACTATTATAAAAACTATAAAATCTCTATACAAATTGAAATGTACCACCGGATTCCAACAAAAATAGCATCACCCTTATCAATGGTCAAGGATGGAGAAATGCCACTCATAATATTAGGACTAAAAAAACAACCTATTATTTTAAAAAAGATTAGCCTTTTGATTACTTCATCATAACCATGGAAAATAATATCCTTAAGAATACTAAGGGAAATAAACCCAATGTAGTTAGACTCGATGATCATCTAGATTATTTTCATTCCCATCAGATTTTTGGATATAATATTTAAGATTTCGTCATCTTTAATGAAATTCTCCTGAAAATAATACATTCTAGATAGGTGGAATTGAGAAAATATTGAGAACAAGTGTCTAATGTTTCCACTTAAAACTACATATAGAATGTGAATTTGAGGAAATACCATCTAGATGTGAATGAATGTTAGATGATTTTATCCCTCGGAAGATAGTCAATCAAGATCATTCCATCCTTAGGGAAAAACGGAATCAACCTATAGTAACCCTAATGTATACTACATCTTTGAAATCTATGTCTTAAACATCATCATATAGAGGAATACATAATTTGGAAAGGAAGAATATGACATAGGAATAATATCTCTAACCAACACGTAAACTAATCTACAATCTTATAAATTTTTATCCCTAAAACTGGTAGGATGGGAACCCCATATAAAATGAAATAATTATCTGGTGAATAATTTAAATTTACCTATGTTAATTTCATTAACATGGAAAATTACATCTCTAATAAGAAATATGAATTTGATAATATGTTCCCCTAACAAATCAAGGAATATGTGGAAGTGGCCATAGAATACAAGGTGGTCAAGAAATATGAGGTCTACATGGTTGTGATAGATCCCAAAATTCAGGACAAAACTCTTTTGAAACCATATAAGACTCTGAAACTAAAAGTTAAGAACTTCATCAACCTTAGTAAGAACAAAAATAAATTCCTGAATCTTTGAGGTGTTGTTAAAATTTAATTATATTTGAATACCAATAGGAAGGTGCATAACCACTCAACCAATGTAGGCATGTGGTTATGTCAACTCCACCCAACCCACCACCAACAAACATGCCTTCTGGTTCTAGTCAATCATGATAATTATCAACACTAAATTCATTGACCTTAAATACTTAATCCAAAAAGAAATACAATATTGGGAAGCATCGGCCCTTAGTGTCGAACTACAACATGTTGAATCATTTGTTCATTGTTCAAATCTAATATTCAATCCTAGATTTACCTCACCTATTTAAAGAACTTATAGAATCAATTTTTTACTTTCTAAAGATTCCATGGTAGTTTTAATTCTATGTTTTTATGATTGAGGGATATTGTGTAGAGACATCCTCAGTGGAAAGCCACATAGTTATATAATTTATCAAGAACAGTTTGGGAGATTGTTGTCTAGGGATAAATTATAGCCTTATATGTCTTAGGGAATCATGAAAATATTGAAATTATTCAAACTATAATTAATAATTATTATAGGTTCAGTCTCTTCACAATCCATACTCTCTGATGGTTAGGATGTGCTATTGATTATCTATCTTGTAATGACCTAAGATTTTGGATCCCCTAAATTAATACTATCTTCAATAGCTTATGTCACATGTAACATTAAATTAACAAAATACATAACTAGAATTATTTGTTAAATAATAAAATTATATGAAATATATTATCATTAGTTGATAAAAAGATAACAATCAATTAAAATAATCACATAATTTTACTTTTAAAATTATTTTAAAAGGATTTCTTTGGAATAACTATTTGAAAAATGTATATTGGATTTATATAATAAATTAAACTGGTCATTGTTAAATGTTTAATTAGGTAATATTTTTATTTATAAACTAACATTGCAATAATAAATTATTTATAAATATATATGAAATAAGATTAAAAACAAATAAATTTTGAAGATTTCATTATTTAAAAAAATTGTATTTATATTTTATTTGTTCCTATAAAATATAATTTATAAATTTCAGAACATGTATTTTAGAAATATAACTTTATTTTTAATTAAAAATTTAAATATTATTTTATTATGAATTTTTAGGATTTTTCTAAAACCATTTATTTTTTAGGTGAATAATTCAAAAAACAATTACAAATAATATATATTTTGATACATTATTAGTATATAAGTATGAATTAGAAATCCATTAACCATTTTACTAAGACCAATTTTTTATTTTATAATAAAATTTGTATTTCTAAAAACATTATTTTTAATTTTCAAACCTATATTATACATTTTATAACATAAGTTAAATTATTCAAAAAAATAAACACATTATACATTTAATATATTAATATTGATCTTAATAATTTAGAAATTGAATAAAATAAAATATATTTAGAATTTTTAATCAGTATTTAAATTATGTAATAATACCCATTTTATTTATGTTTATAAAGAATAACTTACTAGAGATAAAAACGTGTTACCCTTTAAAAGTTAAATTGGTAAAATTAAATATTCTCAAAGTAAAAGACCTAAAAAAATTAAATCATATGTTGAAATGTGTGTTTTAGTACTTTATTGACCTTATCACTTATCTTCTTCATTATTTCTCAATTTTAATAAAAATTCCATGAGAATGACTTCCCTTAATTGAAATGTTTTTTTATTTTTAAAATTTTCATCCTTTTCCACATATAGAAGGGGTTATCCTATCCTAAATTATACTCATACTAAAACCACTTAGTATAGAAAAAACTATACTCAATCCTTTCCACCATGTTTTTATCCATATTAAGATGTTTCTATTCATCTCAAAGAAGTATCCCTTAAAGTTTAAACACCCCATTCAAAAGAGATAATACAAGAATAGAGGTATAAATTTTTATTCATTCTATTCCTTTTCTTTTTATTTTTCAGTCCATATTAAAATGAAACATAAGTTTCATTAGTATAATTTTATTTTTTAATAATAGTACAATCATTAATCACACTTCTCTTTTTAATTTACAAAAATGAAAATGTGAATCATGCATGTGTGTGGACTACTACCACCACGACTAAAACAGGTTATTTTCATTAGCCTCCTAAAATGGTGAGTATAAAAGGGTAAATTAATGAATAAGTTTGAAATATGTTAAATTTTTAATAGTATAATATAGTGAATTATATTTCTCATTTCTCTCATTATATGAAAATTAAATCATCCCCTGGGCATAAGGGAAAATTATCATCTTCATGGATTGGTGTTTTAACTTTTTCATTATCACCAATCACAGAAGGATATAATAATTATTTTAAAGGATAAATATGATTCATATGATTTTAATATGGTTTTTATAGGATATATTTTAGAAAAAATTAATGATCCAATCAATAAACAATCTTTGTAAAATTAAAAGTCCAAAACAAGACAACTAAGAAGAAATAAACAATTATCCTTATTATATATTAAATTAATTTTAATTAATTATTCTAATAATTCATTAAAATTATGATATTAAACACTAATTAAAACTAAATTTGACCATTCATACTCTTTTATAATTATATTACAACTAAACAACCCAAATATCATTCCTTAATCATTGAATTTTCATGTTTGGGTTGGTTTAACCAGCTACTTGAACAATGATATGAATTTATGTAATGGATTACTAGGGGAACTAAATTATTATTACAATATATAAATATTTAAGTAATTATTATTTTTGGTTCTGTAATGGTAACATTGTTATTAAACTCATTAATTAATAAAACATATTTTGTTCATCTAGAATCACTAAAACATGTTTGTTATTGATTTTATCTTTGAGGATAAAGACTAAAAAACACATGAAAAGAATTTAAAACACTATAAATAATAGTAAATAATACATAATAATAACTTTAATAACCTATTAAATATAAACATTGGGATAATAATTAATAATTTCACTTCTATTTTGAATCTAGTTCGAAATAACCACGGTTACACACACTCGATATTGAAAAAAAATTATGATAATTAATATAAATAAAGATAATAATTATAAATAAATTATATAAAAGGTTAAGTATATGTAATTTTTTAAAAAAAATGTGATTAAGATACGGAGGTTTTTATATAAGATCTTAGAGTTCATTCACCTAAAAAGAAAAACAAGGTAAGGTTTTCTTTGTCTCATTTTCAACTCTATGGGACATATTTGACATTATGCACCATAACTTCTTTTATATAGTGTATTCTCTATCCAATTAATTTAACATATGAATATATATTACATTAATTTATATTTTAATTTCCATTTATTTTTTTTATCCCAATATCCTTTGATTCATAAGTAACCAATTTTTTAATGATTCATCAACACAATTTCAAATTAATTTTTTTAGAGACTTTATTTTTTGACTATAAAATTTAAGAATTAATTGAACCTATGAACCCCTTATTTTATACGGTGTACTATTTTTATCTTGGTAAATTATCTATCACCATAAATAAACACTTTTTTTGATAAAAAAAATATGAATGAAATGGGTGGTGTTGGTAAGAAAAACCCACATTCGTACAAATGAATCATTTTATTTTTTAAAATATTTCTTCCCACAAATGTACTCATATATTTTTGGTAAATCTAATATGTGTTATTTTTTTTTATGATAATTCTGTTTAGGAATTTTCAAAATTAATATCTAATACAATTTTTATAATGTGGGTTTTCAAATAAATATATTTCAAAATGTGTAATTTTTTTTAAAAAATCATCCTCTAAAAATAAAATTATGTATCATTCACTGTATATTTTTTAAATAACCTTATTTTATTTTCAATGATCTATTTTTAGATTTTATTTTAGAAATTTATTCATAGTTATCAATTAAACTTTTAGAAAATTACATTGGAAATTGACCCATAACTTCTAATTTTTCACTAATATTAAAAATGGGTTTTCAAGACTCTTTCTAAGTATTCATACATGTGAATACATATTTTAATTGACTATGTAATTTTATAGGAATTATTCCCCCTATATTTTTATGATTTTTAAAGGAAATTATTTTTTCTAGTTTTAAAATAAATTTCATTTAAAATGTTTTCAAAAGATCAATGACATTTTTTTTCCAAAGTGTTACATATAAAAAATCTAAAAATTAATTTTCAACTAATTCATTATTCATTGATACGAATTATTCATGATCATGAATATTTTTCAAATGATAAAATCCAACTTATTTCTATAGATGTCTAATGAATTTTCATAACAATTATGGGAATAATACAGACCTACATTTATCA
Source organism: Viscum album (assembly GCA_963277665.1). Lineage (NCBI taxonomy): Eukaryota > Viridiplantae > Streptophyta > Magnoliopsida > Santalales > Viscaceae > Viscum > Viscum album. Next base: position 1,157,166,811 of record OY728132.1, on the reverse strand, counting down.
TGCATGTCATTTAACATTTTTAAATATACTTTTCTTCTGATGACTTCCATCTATGAATACCATATTTTTAATTCCTTTGATTTAATGTTGTACACCTAGATTTCATATATATATGTTTATTGGGGAAATTATTATCTTAACTTCATAACCATTATCTATATGATTCAAATAACATATTCTATATTATCTTGATCAAGTTGTATATACTTGGAACAATACTTGATTTCAATGGATACTAATGTATTATCCATATTTTTATCATACAATCAATATTGATCCATTTGTGAATTTTTTCCTTATGTGAATCCATTTGAATAGAAAATGTACCCTATTTTATTTCAATAGGTTATTTATAATATGATTGATTTTATGTGGCACACATATGTATGGATGATGATGAGTATGGTCTTATATCACCCTATAATGCATTGTTTAAGAGTTTATATCTCATGAGAAAGGTATTTATGAGTATGTTTTCCGGGAAAATAAACATGGTAACAAATTTTGTGGCTCAAGAAAGTTGTGTTCCCTGTTCTAATATATATTCCACATGTGAAATATATTTCTTGGTATTATATGTATTATCAGCACTATGATATGCTCTCAAGGATCATTTTTATTGAATCAATCTTTTTATTCATGTCTTATTTTATTACAAGATTAATTCCATCATTTATGGCCTAATATTTATTTGGTATGATTTTTTAAGTATCATTTTTATTCTCATAAACTCATCTAGTTCTCACTTGTGATATTTGATTATCACTGTTTATGTTTACCCTTACTAGAAATTTGATCTCACCCCTTTCTTATGTTTTTATTTACCCAAGTTATTAAGATTAAAAAGGTATGAAATGTATAATAGAGTATATTATTTAGGTAATTAGTGTGATATGACGAAGTCTTTTTATTGATTATGTTTTTGCTTACATAGTTGGAAAAATGTTCTTGAATTGAAAAAAGTCATGAGTTTTTTAGTTAATGTTTTGTCATAATTATTTAAAACTCTAATCCAAAAATTTATAATGAATGTATTGTATTGAAATATTTTCTCTAAGTCATGTAATTTAGATGTTCACCTCACTAGGTTTCAACATTGGGTATCAACGTAGGGTTTAGATAACTTTGAAGATTAGGATGATATTGGTTTTGGATAAATTAGGAGTTAGAAATGTCATCAAATGTTGAAAAGTTATTGTTGATTATAGTTTCAAAGGAATAGATAAACCTTTAGGATAGTTGAGTCATTATTATGGGGATTATGGTAATATAAATATGGTGAAAACCCTAAGGATAATTTTAAGTGATAAGTCTATGTATATGATGAAATTCTAATTCTTTAGAAAATCAGAGATTTTGTAGTATTCCATGAAATAAAATCCCTATCTTGATAATATATATGGATGAAATATCTATAAGAAATTTAGCTATTTGTAATTAAGCTGAATATAAAATATTGGGTATTATCTCAATCCCCACCTAGTTCATGACAAATATATCTAATTACACGCCTATTTTGACACTCCCAGTGTATATTCTTCATTTAATCACAATTTGTTTAAAATATATTATAATGGATTTATTTCTTAATTACTTTAAGATATTAGGTTTACTGTACTAGAAAGTCATCCTATAGAAATGAGTCCATGAATACAATGATATAGACATATTTTAAATAGTGGCTATATGTAATTCTACTCTACTCTATTGATATGGTTGAAATCCATGGAAATAGATAAATATCCATAGTTTCAACCATTATAGTACACCTATAGCCATAGTTGTAAATAAAAACTATTAATTTTTTCACATGGGAATATATATGTGGTTGAAAACTCTGTCAATAGGAGTACTTCCAAGGTAGAAAAAGTGGATATTGGTCTTCTTCCATAGTTTCCAATTGTGGCTATCGATTTCTCCACCAGGAAGCATAATATTCATTCTTATTATTTGTCTTTTAGAAACAAAAAAACACCATAATTTAATAATTAAATAAATGCAGATAAAGACAGATACACCAAAATACAATTCAATATAATTATAGTAAAACATAACTATATAATAAAATTCAACATATAAACAAACCGAAAAATAAAATTTACCTCATAAGTGATCCACAATATCAGTATCATCGGATGCATTAAAACCTCTTATAGAAACACATTCACCACCTCTCACACCACCTCTAACACCACCTCTTACACCACCAATATCATCATTATCAAGGTAATCTTCAATGGCATCGACAATGACCTCGGTAGAGGAAGTGGAAATTGTCTTGATAGCAGCACTGAATGGAACAGAGGAATATACATAAACAGAATGAATTGAAATCAAACAAGAATTAACCACTAAATCATTTTTTGGTGGATGTATATAATAAATATTAGACATATCTTTCATAAATTTTCATTTGTCATCGTTTGATGTTGAGTATCTTCTTTTGATTTTTTTTTTCTTGTAAGATTGTGGAATTAAATTGTTCCATTGTGACCATACCATAACTAGTACAGGAAGAACCTCTATTATAAGACCAATATCTAGGTTGTACAATCTTATTCCTAGGTTGACAATGCACTGTTTCATGATGTTTATCTCCTAATACCTAATGCATATGATCATTATGTCCTAAATTATTTGGTTCTTTTCTATAAATGCCCCTAAATTAATATGTTGGGTGATATTTAACATAAATCCAATGATAAAATAATATAAATATTTAAATTCATTCAAAATAATAGAAATTAAAATATACTTACAATCATCTCCCATGTGTCGCTGTTTACCACAATACCATCTCTCTTTTTCCTATATGTACAAAATAATGTAGAGTGAGGAAAACAAACCTCAATAATAAATTAATTATTATAGGAAAAAAACTAATGCAACATTATAAGGGAATAAAATTACATTAAACCAAGGTAAACAAAATCATATTAATTTTAATAAAATATATTTGAGTATAATAACAAAAATGAAATATAAACAACTAAATTTGAATTATAAAATAAGAAATTAAATCAAAAAAACAAACCAAATAGAGAACTATTTTAAAATGTATAAAATTGTCAAAATGATATTGAGATTATTTAAAATAGTGAAAGAAATAAAATATATAATACTTCCATGTCATAATATGATAGAATAAATATTATTATACTTCTAATCAAAGTATTTATGGTTTGAGAAGAAAATATAAATCACAATGAATGTTTATGTCCATACAAAGGAATTCAAGATATACCTTTCAATGATTTTTTATCAGATAACATGATTAAAATAGAATTAATGTCACATAATTTAACTGATAAGTGAATATTTATTGATGAAAATTTTAACATAGATAGCATGCATAATTTTTATTTATTTTAAAAAGTATGTGAACATGATGTGATATATTCCATATTAATTATTTCCCTTTCTATGTTATGAATGACATGCTTAATAATTATTTAATGATAATTCTACAACTTATGGTATAGTGAAGTGTTAAAGTTATTATTTAAACACATTTATATATTTAGATATCCTACTATGTTTAATTTCAAAATGGAATGTAAAATATATTATATTTCTATAGTAGTTAAATAAATAATTTAATGGATTTTATCAATAATCATATATTTCTAGAATTATGTTTTCCCTTCAATTATAAAATGTGATTTGGGATCTCATAAATTATTTCATTTCATAATGGTTTGACCCTATATATTGGATTTATAGGTATTATATTATTAATAATGTATTGATGATGTATCCCCTATGATTTATTCCTAAAAAAATGATTAATTGTTATTTATTAATCGAAGTTCTGATGAATTCGTATGATAATATTGTTGACATTATAGTGTGGTTGAACATTATTGAGGAGTTTGAAAAAATTCTTTGGTCTATGGTGGTAATGATTTTGGTGATAAAATGAATAATTGTATTATGAGGAATTGTGTGGTGGATGAAACCAGGTGGTTAGAATGATTGAAATATTTTATTTCTTATTCGATTATTTCTTATTGATTTTTGTTTTTTTCCTCTTTTCCCTACTTGGACTACGTAAATAAGGTCCTATGGAACCCCCTTGGGGGTTAAAATGATGGATATAGTGTTTTATTAAATAATAGTTAATGGTACTCTAATTACATCATGTGAGAGAAGAAATAAGACCTGAGAAAATATAGAAATTTCAATGGTCATTTAGGAGTAATGAAAGTTAAGGAAATCATTATTTATTATTAATTGGTAAATGTAAATAAAAAATGTAAAAATTAACGTCAACTACAATTTTCTGCTATGGAAGATGAAAATGGATAGATTATGAGGAAACATATATATGCAAAAATGACGAAATTTAGGTATGTCATCAGGAATAATCAACTAATTTCGAAGAAGAAACGATAGGTTTCATTTGATAAACATATAGTTAAACATCTTCAATGTTGAAATAAATTTATTATTAATTATTAGGATGGTTATTGAGTCAGGTACTTTCACTTGAGATCCAATAGTATGGTCTTGGGTGAATTTTTTGTCACAATTTTTCTGTGTATAATTTTTTCAAGAACACTATTTCATGGGATTTTATAACATTTTTTGGATCAAACGGTCATTTTCATATTGCAATAAACACATCCTCTGAGAAATGAATTGTAGGTGGTGTCTATATACTAATAAATTTTTCCTAATATATTGAGATATTGGTATAAATGTATAGGATTATATTTATGATCATATTCATGATCAAGGGAGCATCAATCATTGAATTTATATATAATGAATTCATCCCCTGTAAATATATGAAAATATAGAGTGGAATCCTATGATTGTAATGGTGTTATTATAATATATCGAAATGTCTTAATGGAAGTTAATTTCACCTTTATCAAAAAAAATTCAAAATTATGATCAAAATTTCAACACATACATTGTTCAAGATCTATAAGTGAGGAGGATAAGAACTTTTCTAATGAGAACGGTCAGCAAATATCTTAATGTGGATTGATTAGTGCGAGATAATGGTAATTTTACTAAAATATGATAGGTGGCTAGAACTAATATTGATCGACCGAGAGGATTTAAAACCTTTAATCCATGTTGTTGAGTTTCTACTTACCACAAATCCATAAGTCCAATATTGGCTTTAGTTTCAAGACATTCAAGATGGGGGACTAGTTTTTGACAATAAAACTCATCAATTTATAGGTTTCAATCATGGATATGTTGTACAAACAATTTTGAAATATTTATAATGAGAGGATACATTTATAATTATTGGATCATTCCTAACCCCCTATGATTATATAACACTCACATGAGGGGATATGAATATATAAATGACAAAAAAATCACATTGGAACATTTTATGTCATAAATTCAATGCATCTGTGGTTTTAACTGATAAAATTTCATCAAGTAGGACTTGAAATGCTTATTTAATCATCACATCTATTATATAAATATATATGACTTAAAAATATTATATATAAAGTCAAAAAAATGAAGCTTGCATTCATGTGAGGATACCCTATACCCTTAATGGAGGGTATTTTTACTACCTGTATTGATATAAAAATTATATGTATGGAATATTCACCATGATGGTTAACATGGTAGTACTTATGTTATCAAAATCAGTGTCATAATCCCTTTATTATTGGTTTCATCAAATAGAATCTAATGGTTGGGAGACACTTCATAAAAAATTATCTATAAGTAAAGATGGGTATTTGGGTTATCCTCTTTCCTACAAATGTTTACTTTTGATTGATTAATGAATATGTTAAGGGTCAAATATGTTTGTATCCCAATGGGTAATTGGGTTTCCTAGTTATCCATCTAAAAATTCCAGTAGCCACTAAGTTGGAATAAGACCCGAAACTATAATAAAAAATGAGGAGGCCCCATAAAAGTTTGTCTACATGAAATCCTCTAACCTCTACAATTACTAAAAATTACATTATATAGAGTAATCATAATTTTTTTCAAACATGTTTCATCCCCCAATGTTTATTCAATTTAATACATCATTCCCAATTTTATAGAATAATGAGACTCTTAGAAAGTATGAATTTTATTATAGAGGTCTAGAAAACACTATATATATAATAGATTGTATTGATAGGTCTTAGGAATATGATTTCTCATATAGGAAACACCTTTTAAGACTATCTAAAGGTTATGGAGCCCTGTCTCATAGTTATTTAATCTCTGATCCATTATTGCTATAGTAATACATTTTATGAAGATCTTTTCTTAAATTTCGTGGCTTCCCAAGTAGTAAAAACTTACAAGGAAGAATTATTAATGAAACATCTCAATATCTTAAAATTGATATAAAAGAACCATGTTTACATTCTCAGTGGATATCTACCTTATATCTAATATATTTTCAACACTTTGGCCTATGCCTGTTATGATTACCAAAAATTCTAGCATAGTGTAATGGATATGGTTTCTACCTGGGATGGGATGAGTACACTCTAGTGAAGTATTATGAGTATAGAATTCATGGACCACATAATTAATATTAGAAACTCTATGATTAATGAAATATCTCATATATGGTAATACTGTCCAAATGAAAATATTGGTCTTTGAAGGTGCATGATCTTATGGAAAATATGTGCAATGATTTATAAGAATTGCACCATGAGTTGGACACTATAGAAAAAGGATCTATAGAATACACATAGTTAGTTATGGAGGTTGAAAGAGTATAAGTGGATGCTACTATAAGGTAGAATTTACTTGTACTTAACCCAATGGATAAAATTTTAATAGTAATAGAACTATGAAATAGTGTGGATAATTTAGTACAAATAAATATAATCACAATATTTTAGAAAAATTTGATCCTATCTATGTGGAGTATGAGTAATGTAATATAATTAATTTGGTTAAATACATATACTTTGAATTCATAGGGTATATGGATAATTTCCCATTATATGTTATCATTTAAAATTTTAATTTCATATAGGTCTTATAAGATGAAAAAATTTAACTGGAAAATGATGTAATAGAAATGAGAAAAGCATTGGTTAATAATATAAAACTATTTAAAGACAGACCAATTTGATAGATAAATAAATTTATAAAGGTAATTAATATATATATATATCAATAAAATTTATTTTAATCATTCAAATGATAAATTACATGTTCTTTCTCATGATCTAGGTGTGAATTGTTTCCAAGAGTGTGAATGTATTTCATTTAACTCTTATTTATTTTTTTCTATCAGATTTATTTGATAAAAAAGAAATTATATAATTTCATTAAAATAAATAAAACAACTATTTTATACTTTAAAAATCATTTTAAAATAAATAAATGATTATATATGTGAACTTAACTAATACCTTAATCTTTGAACAATTTCAATATCTAATCATATCTCTATATTGTGATATTGGGAAATCATGAGTGATCGTTATTTTTTTAAGCTCTATATCAACTCTCTTTTTATAACCAAAATAAAATTCATACTATTATTCTTTCTATATATCACCTGATTCAATTAACCTTGCAGCCTTATTATTTTTCCCATCAGGAAAATTATATTCGAGTTGCATTAGAATAATTATCTTTTGAGAAAATATTTTCAATTAATATATATATATATATATATCTGTGTGTGTGTTTGTTAACATTACATTCCCAAATAAATACCTAATAATTGTTTTTCATTTGATCTCTAACTTCCCTCCGACATATTAATATAATTGGAATGATATTGTTTTTTTAGAAAGTGTTCTAATAAATCTTTGACATTCCGTACCATTTTTTCAATTATAACATTATCCTCATTATATTGTACCATAATTTGTTTGTGTCAATTTCATACAACTAGCATTTCTAGGTGGCCTCATTTTCTAGTAGAGGATTTATCTAATCTTGAAAAATAATTAGAAAAAGAAAATAATATATATGAATTTATCATTAATCACAATCCGTAATTTTTATACACATACTAGTTGATGGAAGATCTACTGACCCCTAAAGTGTTGTGTCTATAGAAGGTGGGGTGTCCCTTTTTGAAGTGGGATATCTACAATAAGAGTACTCTATATAGTCAATGATGATAAGTATACATATGGAGAGAGAAAACTTGATGGATAGACTAGTACATATGAGGGTATATATGGATATGGATATAGATAAGGTAGTTGGATATGTAGGGGAGAAGTTCACTGTACAGTGGGTGGTGTGAATGGGTAATAAGAATCTATGGGATCTAAATAACTACCATAATATGTGGGTGAATGTGTAAAATGATATGGGAATGATGGGTATGAAAAATATGGAGATTGAATAATCGGAGTATGACCTCTTCGTGACCGAAGTGGGATAAAGAGAAAATGAACTAAAATACCACCTAGTGTCTAAAGTCACATAGTGGTAATCTTAACCATAGAATCGGTTGTACTAGTACCCACTACCATACTATTAGCCTCCACAATATAATCCAATCATCTTATCAATGATATAGCCCAAAATAAAATGGATTATAAAATAAAAGGAATGGTAACAAGATAAATAATATGAAAGAACATAATTTCCAAACATAAATTGTACCTATAATAGTAATTACATGAGACATGGCCAAATATCTAATATGTTGTTCATTTGTCTATATATTTCTTCTTCTAACAAAATCATAATCAGAAATTTTTATTTTTAAATATAAAATAATATTCTAAGATTAATAAAAAAAATGAAACTGTTAAATAATACAACTGTAACATAAAACAAGAACTGTTGAGAAGCATCATTGCAATATCATTTTACTTGGATCCTTGTATAATTTAATGAAATCATAGTTATGATTATATATAATTGAAATTCTTAGTAGATGTAACATCCCAACTTGGGTGCCACTAAATGGTGCCCCGAGCCACATGCCCACATTCCATCAAGCATGCATCCCTGTATGTTAGAGGGCGTCAACTAGCAGCAAGGGTCTGGTATGTCAGTCATCGGGAGATTATACCCACTTTTATCAGAATCAAAACACCAACGCAAGGAAAAACCAATAACCATGTGTGAAGGATATAAATAACTAAAATAGTGTCATTTCATAAGATATTCACACAAGAAAATACAATACTCAATTAGAAGGTAAAACATTTTATGACAATGAAAGAACCAAGTGTCTAGAATGTAAATAAAATAAAGCCACAAAGACTCCCAAGAGGGTCCTGAACCATGTATGGTTCCCTCTCCCATTCTCAAATCCCAAACAACAACCTATCCCAAGACCTTCCCCTTATCCTATCCTACAACAACAAAGTCTACTTAGGTGTCGATCAGGTAGCCTGAATAGGGTGTGATTACAAATTAGTTGGCGACCAAAAACAGGTTCTAAAACGAGTCGAGTCAAAAGATCGTACATGCAGTTCTATGATGTAATAAATACAATGCATAATTAAATAGTCATCACATTTTCATTTAATCTTTAATCATCACATTAGTCCCAGTTTCAATTCGTGTTTCCCATTTGAATCGTCATTCATTATTATTAATTATTTGGATTAGGTCTTCATGCCCAGCACCCCAAATATCATTATGTGTAGGTATCCATGCCTATCACCCCAAATCTCATTAAGTGTAAGTCACTATGCCCATCACTTTATATCTCATTTAGTGTAGGTCTTCATTCCTAGAACCCCATAATCTCAAGCTTGGATAACTATTGGGTCGGAACACCATGTCCATATCCCAACTTCTTATCGATCTAGAACAGATTGTATGGCACCCCATATCTAATTCGTTGTAGGTCATCATGGCTAGCACCACAAAATCTAAGACATTTAATCATTCATTAATTCAAAATAATCATCCACATTATTCCATTACAAATACAATGATTAGTTAAACATTTCAATGGCCATTATTTAACTCAACAATTAACTAAGAACATAACTCATTGATTAATTCATCAATTAATTAATCAATAAACACAATTACCTTTCTATAATTAATTCTTCACAATTAATTATTCATATCAGATCTTAACATTTCATAATTAATTCTAACAATTAATTAGATTTGATCATCATCATGGCCCATAATTAATTCCCATAATTAATTATTTTTAATCAACGTCATAGAACATAATTAATTTTTACAATTAATTATCTTACATAGCCAAACATCATTTCAAAATTAATTTCCCTCAATTAATTATCGTAACATAATTAATTCAATTTCTCAATTATAATAACTCAACCCATAAAAAATATCAAAAACAAACATATATTTGGGAAACCCCTTTTGTTGTTCTGTGATTCAATTTTCAATTAATGACCAAGGAAAACACAAGTCAATTATATATTTCTAATTACTCTTATTTAAGAAATCAATCATCAATGAAATCATGAAAATTCATAAACTCACATTCATATATCAAATTCATGACTATGGGAGTTTGATTTATACCACCTACCTTGGTGTTTTGATGGATGTTATCCCAACTAGAATCCCCAAAATTCAAGCGGCACAACATCATTGATCAAGATTCGGATCAAAATCCCTAATAAAAATTAAGATCAATGGAATCAAGATCTTGCAAATCTAGATCTAGATCCACAATCTTAGATCTAGATCTTAACTCATTGGTCTATATCCATGTAAATGGCGGTGATCTTGCATGAAAATATCAAGTAGAGATAGAAGATTGAATGGGAGAATTAAGGGGACGAAATCCACTTATTGAGAAGAGAGTGGATCTTTAATCCGGGCTTTTGATCTCGAAGAACGGTGTTTAGATGGCCTTGGAATCACTACAAATGGCTCTAGGAACACCTAGAACTTTTTTCCAGATCCTAGGTTTAAATATGGGAGTCTCATGGGGGTTAGTGGTTTTAAAATGGATTTTCGGATATTAAAATCCACATGAAAGGTTTCCTAGGTTGAGGTGTGCTGTTAGGGAAAATTGTGTGCCAACCTTGCAGACCTCTCTATTGGCATGGTTTAGCTGCATGGTTTTGTCAAACCATGCGAAAATCATATACACTCCATTATTTGCTATTTTTTCTTAAAACATCACCCAAACACACCCCATGACACTAATCCAAACCAAAGGTACTTAAAACCCTCAAAAATTACCTGAAAACACATCCGAGATGAGTCCAGAAATGGTCAGGATATTACAATCTCCCCACATTATAACATCTCATACATGAGCTGCACTCCCAAAATTCTCTAATCTTCTGATACAAAAAGATTGGTCCATTGATCCCTCATTTCAACTTCCCATTCCCAATTTTCCCCTTGAACACTTCCATCTTTCCATAACACATGAACTAATGGCATCTTCTTTCTTGCAACACTTTCTCACTACAACCCAACACACATATCTGATTCTCCTCAAAGAACGCATCTATCTTGAGGTTAACCTCTTCCACATAAATCATGTTATAATGGTTGGGGTGATGCCATCATATATGTGACACATGGAAAACATCATTTATAACATTGAAATTATGTGGAAGTACTAATCAGTATGCCACCGGCCCTATTCTCTCTAGCACCTAAAACGGTCCTACGAACCTAGGCACCAACTTTTCATTCTTCTATATCCTATGGTGACTCAATCGATGTGACACCCAAAGAAATACACAATCAACTTCTATAAACTCTAGGGTTCATCTCAATATATTGTTTTAAGATTTGTTTCTTACTTTGATCCATAACCATACGTTTCTGAATCAACTACATTGGCTCCTATGTCTCCTAAATTAGACTTTGTCCCAACAACTCTAACTCACCCAACTCTAACCAACACAGCAGTGATCTAAAATCTATTCCATAAAGTTCATCATATGGTTCCATCTATATAGTTTCTAGATAACTATTTTTATTGTTGAACTCCACTAATAACAAATGCTTCTCCCAATAACCACCAAATTCAAGAACACATGCTCGCAGCAATCCTCTAACACTTGTATGGTACGCTTCATCTTCTCATATATATGTGGGTGGAAGGTCGTACATAACAAAACATGTGTACCAATCACCTTATTTAACCCCTTCTAGAAGCGTGACTTAATTCACGAATCATGATCTAAAATTATAGTTCATAGAACCCCATGTAAACAATCTATCTCATGTACATACAATTCTACCAACTGTTCTACTATAATGGTTTCCCCAACAGTAAAGAAATGTTCTACCTTCATTATTCAATCCACAATGACCCAAATAGAATCATTCATCCTAATATTCTTTGGAATTATTACTATGAAATCTATAATCATGTCTCCCCACTTCCATTCTGGAATAGGAAATAGCTGCAATAGGCCTTCAGGTTGTTGATGTTCTTTCTTCCCCTACTGATAGGTGAAACAGCTTATTACAAACCCTTATATCTCTTTTTTGATGACTGGCCAACAAAACATTCACCATATGTCATGATGCATTTTTTTCTCCCCAAGATGTAGCGCCCATTTTGAGGCATGAAATTCTCGCATGAGTTCCTCTTGCATACTCGTAGGCACAACAACACAATTTCTCACATAGATGATCTCATCCTCATATATTATCTAGTATGAAGGTGTCTCCCCACCTTCATTGTTGTACCTTAAGGATAAAGAATCTAGATCTTCATAATTTATATCCATGGTCCATCTCAAGAGTGTAGACTCCACTGCTACTAAAACCAGAGTCATACTCTCTTAACTTTCCTGATGTACCACATGCATTTCAGCCAGCATTTTCATCATCTTCCACTCTACACTTGGATCATATAACAACTGAGTCTGTATTTTCATGATCAAGTCATTATCCATGATATTCCCCTTCTGGAGTGTATATGCTAGGTCAAAATCGAAGGACTGCATCTACTCTACCCATATTTGCTACTAAAGATTCATTTCGTTCTGTGAAAATATATACTTCAAGATTTTTTGATCTGTAAAAACTATAAACTTTTCACCCAAAAGATAGTGTCTCCAACACTTAAGAGCATAAACCACTACTTCTAACTCAAGGTCATGCATAGGGTAATTCTATTCATGTGGACTCAGCTACTGAGACCCAAAATAAATGACTCTATCCCCTTGCATTAACTTAGTTCCAATTCTAATCCCAAAAGTGTGAAAATACACCTTGTACTTCTCACCTGACTCATGTAAGAACAAAATTGGCACTGATGTCATGCAATTCTTCAAAACTTGGAAAGAATTATCACATGCTTCTGTCCAATCATACTTTATCCCTTTCTTTGTTAAACCTGAAAGCGTTGATACCAATCAGGAAAAGTCCAAGATGAACCTTAGGTAATATCTTGATAATTCCAAAAAGCTTCAGATATCAGAAACATGATTGGGATTCTCTCTAGAATTCACTGCCTGCTCATTTTTTGGGTCCACATCCAAACCTTCTTCCAGGATGATATATAATTCCATGAGCCCGATCTTCTGGACTCGATTCTTGAAAATGTTGTGTAAATTTTTTTTAAAAGTAAATTAACAATTACAAAATACTTTAAACAAACAAGGATCTGTTACCGGTCTAGGTTCTGGAAGATTAGACAAAACCTTTCATTGATCAGAGTTAAATAAAAATAAAATAAAATAACTACCTACTACACTTCTTTATGCACTACAACAATGATAACCAACTCTGGAATTCAGGGCAACCTGTGAGAAACATTTCAAAAATGTAGGGTGAGCACAAAAGATTCCCAGTAAGGGGTTTTGAAAAACCTTTGATAAATCACTTTTAAAAATATCGTTTCAATAATACATGTAAAAATTAAATTGTAAATACATTTTTAAAACAACATTTACAAAATAATGTAATGATTTTGAAAAATAATTATACTTTGAAAACACTTTTAATCTAATCCTGTTATTTTCTTTAGAAAATATTAAGAAAACTTCATTAAAACAAAACATCATTTTGAGGCAAATTAATTCGTTGAGGGATGTCTTGGGCCTACCCACTTAGTGAAGGATGGGTTCACTCCCCAATGACCTACTATTTTTACAATGAACAAGCGCTAGTATTTTTTGAACACCTTTAAAAAAAATTTACATATATATGTATATATATTAGTATTTGTCAATGTTGTTTTTATTTTTCAATACATCAATGTATTAAAATACACATCCATACTTATATATGTATATATATATATATATATATATGATTTAAATTTCATCATTTTTATGTTTGGTTACTACCAAAACTTTTATGGATAGACCTTACATATATATATTTATTTATTTATTTATTGGATTATATCTCCCTATTCTGAAGTAGTTTATTTACGCATTGACATATCTTAGCATGATTTTTCATACATACTTTTCCATTGAACTAATCATTCTTTTATGAATCAATAAAAATAGTTTAACCATACAACATGTATATATATACTGTGAATACAACAAGAAAAAATATTATCCGTACAACTTACACACACGTCTAATAAAACTGATGTGCACGACATGTCATTGAATTAAAAAATCGCCACTACTTATATTATAAATGACATTGATGAATTAATTAATTGAATCACATATGAATATGTATAATATAGATATGAACATGTAAACATAGTTTTCAAGAAAAATCCCATTAAAACATAAATAAAATATATGGTTGAAACATATAATCCGATATCTATGATTTTACAATTTGCGAGAATGTTTTGCATGAAAAACATCAGTTATATATTGATAATTACCCTATCAAAAATCCAAAATAATTTAAGATTTAAGTATAAAATCATATATAAATAAAATTATATAAAATTATTTTTTATATCAAAATTAAAGCAATATAAACTCTTGCAAACTTTTTTCGCATCTAGAACATTAATTAATGATACATATGCATCTTTGAAAAAACTCAAAATAGACTAGGAATATAACCATGTATACATAAAAATATATACATGGGTTTTTCATAATAAAAATTTAGAATCATAAACCCATATAAATTCATTGAAACACCTTTAAAACTAATTTAAATAAAAATATAATCCATACCATATATATTTTAAAATAAATATATAATTCTCTTTACTTGAAACAACTTTTAATTAAGTAAATAAAAATGTTTATTTTTTTTTGAAGAAACCCATAAGTAAACATTGAAGAAGAAAGTAATTTTATAAAAAAAATTAAAATCCCTTAATAAAATAATAATGTAATTGTGTGAAATTAGAAAATAAAAATTATAACATGAGATAAACATATAGAGGTCCCCTACCAAAAATGGGATTTTTTTTACTTCTATTTGCTACTTGTTTTTCATATTCTCATAACCAAAAATAGAACAGAACATCACAAATAAGAAAATGGAACTCTTACTTCCATTCTCACTCACACATATAACAATTTTGAATATCTTGGGCAGTGAAGATTCTGCTTAAATACACCCTCGAAAATATTAAAAATATATATATATATATATATTCTATATCAAGTTTAGATATGATCTGATTGGTAGAAAGTTGGGATGCTTATATATATATTTTTAAATGATCAACTATCTCATAAGAAGATATAATGGAGGATCTGGATTTGATCTAATTTTGAAAATAATGAACAGATTCAGTGTATTGTGATGAATCATAATCAATGAAATTAATATACTGATTCAATCAAAATTACCAACTAGAAAATGATGAATAGGATGACCAAATTAAGAAAACTAATTAAATAGGATATCCGACAATCCAATTTAATTTTTCGTTGACAAACAATTCACAAACATTTAATTATAATATTCATACTATTCACATCAAGAAGTTGGTTGTAATAAATCAATAAAAAACCAACATATAAGATATAAAATCATCATTCGAGAAATACGATCTGAAGGTAAATACAAATAGATGAGTTAATACATTGAAAATGGTCCATAAGTCATCAATTCAATAATATTGCGATAAAAAACTTCAATAAACCAATCTTACTTGTGATTTGGGACCACACAAATTGTTTTACTCTAAAATCTCATTTAGAAACTTCAACACGTCACAGATCAGGTGTAGTCGAGCCATAATCATGCTTTACAACACTAACTCGAACTCATTTCTAGATCTGAACTCGAACATAAATCTAAAAGTGAAAACCCTAAGACGAGATCAAACTCGTTGATGTCACACGGGCTACGGAGGACTCCCGAAACTCAGCTCGACTCAGATTGATACCTGAGGCGCTTGTGGACGAAAACTTCTCCCTGGTCATCAGCTTTGTCTGCATTCGTCCCAATCGAAGCCTCCGCCATGCCGTCGTGTTTCCTCTACTCAAAACCCGATTCACACTTCATCGAAACCATATCCTGAAAAAAGTCACAACGCCCCCATTTTTTTTAACAGAATTTCGTCATATTTTTTTATCAATTAAATCAGACATATATATATTTAATACCCTATAATATAAAAAGTATTATTTGATTATAATTCCATGTTTTATTAATAATAACTCATTCAATTTCAAATATATATATATTATTTAAAATAATAATTTTAATTTTCTTATAATTATTATTTCATATAAATTAATAATACAGAAAATTCATATAAAGTCAAACTAGTTCATTTAGTAAATTAATATCATCAATTAATTTAATTTTAATTAATAAAATTCTATTTATACGGATATTAGAATAATGAATCATAAATTTCAATATATATATATATATATATGTTAACGTCCAATTAAATTGGTCTTAAATAAGTTCATTACTTATTTAAAACCTTATATTTACTTAAGTATAAAAAATGAGTTCTCAAATACATCATTTAAAAAAAATTCTAAACAGAATTTATAGTTGTAAAACTAATTCATAAATATATACTATATTGATAATATTGTAGTAATGTTACATTTAATATTAATTTTGATTATATTTATCTGTCAAAAAGTATCATGTTAGGATACTATATTTTATAGAAGTATATTTAATATGTTGTTAAAAGTTACATTTTTGAAAAATATTATAATTCAAAGCATCAAATTTTCTATTTAATTAAATGAAATCACATAAAAATATTTTATAACATTATTTATTTAAGATTATACTAATTACTAAAACTATCTAGAATGTTACATTATCCCCCCCTTAAATTAATTTCACCCTCGCAATTATTTCTTCAGAATTACAAAACGTATAAATTTACATCTTTAAAATTAAAGAATATCTAAGGAGACTAAACTATTGAAATTAAATTTTAATGCATAGATTTAGTATTCTTAAAAAGACAACATCTAATCTCCAAAGTTGTCTAGATCATGCCTCTGATACCAAATGTAATGCCCCAATCCCAATTACCCAGAGTCGGTAAATAATTTTAATACATTTGCATGATTACAAGGAATCAAGTGTTGAAGGACCGATCGGTTTAGCAGTCTTAGAAAATAGATTACATACATGAACATTATATTAAAATTTCAATCATACAACACAACATAGATAGTGCTTTGAGAATGTCATTATTCCCTTAGCTTAACCCTGCTTATCAATCTCAATACAGTTCTTGTAATCCTGGGAAAAATAAAACATAGAAAGGGGTGAGCTCAGATTCTCATTAAGGATAACAATATAGTGGAAGATTTTATAAATAAGCATAAACATTTATGGAAATGTATATAACTAAAACAAAAGCATTTTCAACATAAAATTCATCATAATATAGGAAATATAAATCAAAATAATATCATTTAGTTACTCACAAGGATATTCTACTAGTCAAATAATCACATGCAATATCAGTAGCCACTTTCATAATGATGATAATACGTCGGAGACTATTTCCTTTCTAAATGTTGTCTTAATAACATGAATGATATGACCCTTCTTACTCTATGGATCATATGTATTTTTGGAGTTCTCATTCCTTATATTGGGTGCATTTTCTAAAAAATGGCATACACTAGGTCAGTTTATGAATCAGAATTCATACTTCCAAACATGTAAAATACCTAACATAAATTGAATAGTTTATGGATATAATCCATAATCACAAAAATGTTTTCTTTGAGGACGTATATACTCATAAACCCTTCATAGTGGTTTGTAATGAAAATAAGAATTATCCTAAGCGTATCCCCCAGGAGTGTCGTAACCAATAGTCCAGCAAGGCCTGTTGTCATGAACCAGTTCCCGTACGAGTCTTGCTCAAAGTGGTGTTCTCAGGTTTTACCCCTAGGTACATCTATGCCAGAGCCGCCTCCACCTGCACGTATCTAAACAGGGATGATTTTCTTGGAAAACTCACAAAATCTCTACATTACCAAATTTATAAAAAGTCCTTCTATACTAATCTTCAAAGTCTATATTAGTATTATGTGCTCTAATCATAGTTTATCTAAATCTAGCTTCCAAGGTTATTTCTAAAATTCCTCTAATACCAAATGTGAATCCCTGAACCCTCTCTTCCGGACACGATGCTTGAAAATTATGTGTAATTTTTTTGAAATAAACTTAAAAATTACCCAACACTTTAAACAAAAGAGGATATTTTACTTGTCTAGGTTCTGGAAGATTAGACATAACCTTAAATTGATCATAGTAAAATAAAAATAAAATTAAAAAAATATCTACTACACTTCTTCATGTGCTACAAAAAATATGACCAACTCTAGAATTCAAGGCAAACTGTGAAAAACATTTCAAAAGCGTAGGGTGAGCAAAAAAGATGCCCAGTAAGGGGTTTTGAAAAACCATTGATAAATAACTTTTAAAAATATTCTTTCGATAACACATGTGAAAATTTCAATTGTAAATACATTTGTAAAACAGCCTTTACAAAATAATGTAATTCTTTTGAAAAATAATTATACTTTGAAAAAACTTTTAAACTAATACAGTGATTATTTTTGTAAAATATTAACCAAACTTCATTAAAACAAAACATAATTTTGAGGAAGCTTAATCCATTGAGGGTTGTCTTGGTCCTACCTACATAGTGAAGGATGGGTTCACTCCCCAATGGCCTTTAATTTTTACAATGAATAAGCACTGGTATTTTTCGAAAATGTTTAATGTTTTCTTTATATATATATATATATTAATATATATATATATATTTTTTGTATTTGTCACTAGTGTTTTTATTTTTAAATATGTATGTGTATTAAAATACACATCCATACTTATATATGTATATATATATATGATTTACATTTCATCATTTTCTTGTTTGGTTACAATCTAAACTTTTATGGATAGACTTTAAATATATATATATATATATATATTCATAGGATTACATCTGCTTGTTCTGAAGTAGTCGACTTACACATCGACATATCTTTGCATGATTTTTCATACATAATTTTCCCTTTAACTAATTATTTTTTAAGAATGAATAATAACAACTTTTTCATTCAACAAGTATATATATATTGTGAATACAACAAGCAACAATATTATCCCTACAACATACACACGCGATTAATAAAACTGATGTGCACGACATGTCATTGATTTAAATAATGGCCACTACTTATATTATAAATGACATTCATGAATTAATTTGATGAATCACATATGAATATGTATAATATAGATATGAACATGTAAACATAGTTTTCAAGAAAAAATACCGTTAAAACATAAATAAAAAATATTATTGAAACATATAATCAGATATCTTTGATTTAACAATTTTCAAGAATGTGTCTCACCAAAAACATTAGTTGTATATTGATAATTACCCTTTCAAAAATTCAAAGTAATTTAAGATTCAAGTATAAAATAATATATACATAAAATTATATAAAAGGATTTTGTATATCAAAATTAAATAAAAATAAACTCTTGCAATCTTTGTTCACATCCAGAAAATTAATTAATGTTTCACATACATCTTTGAAAAACTCAAAATAGACTAGGAATATTACTGTGTATACATAATAATATTTACATGGGTTTTTTATAAAAAAAATAGCATCATAAACCCTTAAAAATTCATTGCAACACCTTTAAAACTAATTTAAATAAATATAGAATCCATACCATATATATTTTAAAACAAATATATAATTCTCCTTACTTGAAACAACTTTTAATGAAGTAAATAAAAAAAATTATTTTGATTTGAAGAAACCCATAAGTAAACATTGAAGAAGAATGTAATTTGATAAAATTAAAATTAAAATCACTTAATAAAATAATAAAGGAATTGTGTAAAATTAAAAAATAGAAATTATAACATGAGATAAATATATAGAGGTCCCTTACCAAAAATTGAAATCTTTTTACTCTTATTTTCTTCTTGTTTCTCATATTCTCATAACCAAAAACAAAACAACACATCACAAAGAAGAAAATTGAACTCTTACTTCCGTCCTTACTCACACATATAAAATTTTTTAATATCTTGGGTAGTAAATATTCTTCTTAAATACACCCTCGAAAGTCTTAAAAAGAGATATATATATATATATTCTATATCAAGTTTAGATACGCTCTAATTGGTTGCAAGATGGGATGCTTATATATATATTTTTAAATGATAAACTCTATCATAAAAAGACATAATGAAGGATTTTGATTTGATCTAATTTTGAAAATAATGAACAGATTCAGTGTATTTTGATGAATCATAATCAATGAAATTAATATATTGATTCAATAAAAAATATCACCTGGAAAATTATTTATAGGATGACCAAACTAAGAAGTCTTATTAAATAGGATATTCGACAATGCAGTTTAATTTTTTATTGTCAAATGATTCACAAACATTTAATTATAATATCTATACTATTCATATCAAGAAGTTGGTTGTAATAAATCAATAAAAAAACAACACATAATATATGAAATCATGATCCGAGAAATAAGATATAATGGAAAAGACAAATAGATGAGTTAATACCCTGAAAATGGTTTACAAGTCATGAATTCAATAATATTAAGACAAAAAAACATCAATAAACCAATCTTACTTGTGATTTGGGACCACACACATTGTTTTACTTTAAAATATCATTCAGAAACTGCAACGTTTCATAGATCAGGTGTAGTCGAACCTTAATCACGCTTCGAAACCCTCACTCAAACTCATTTCCGGATCTGAACTTAAATGTAAAACTAAAATTGAAAACCCTAAGCTGATATCGAACTCATTGATGTCACACGGCCTACAGAGGACTCCCAAAACTCAGCTCGACTCGGATTGGTACCTGAGGCACTTGCGGACGAACACTTCTCCTCGGCCATTGACTTTGTCTACATTCAACCTAATCGAAGCCTCCACCATGCCCTCGGGTTTCCTATTCTCAAAACCCGATTCACAATTCATCGAATCACAATCCTGAAAAAAGTCACGACGCCCCTTTTTTTTAACAGAATTTAATCATATTTTTTATCAATTAAATCGGACATATATATATAATACCATATAATATACAAAGTATTATTTGATTATAATTCCATGTTTTCTTAATAATAACTCATTTAATTTCAAATATATATTTATATATTATCGAAAATAATAATAATAATTTTTCTATAATTATTATTTCATATAAATTAATAATACTAAAAATTAATATACAGTCATACTAGTTAATTTTTTAAATTAATATCATTGATTAAGTTAAATTTATTTAATAAAATTCTATTTATATGAATATTAAAATAATGAATCATAAATTTCAATATATATATATATATATTAACTTCCTAATAAATTGGTCTTAAATAAGTTCATTTTTTATTTAAATCCTTATATTTACTTAGTTATACAAAATTATTTCTCAAATACACCATTTAAAAAAAATTCTAAACAGAATTTATAATTATAAAACTAATTCATAAATATATAATATATTGAAAATATTGTGGTTATGTTAAATTTAATATTAATTTTGATTATATTTATCTATCAAAAAGTATCATGTCAAGATACTATATTTCATAAAAGTATATTTAATATGTTGTTAAAAGTTACATTTTTGAAAAATATTATAATTCAAAGCATCAAATTTTCAATTTAATTTAATGAAATCACATAAAAATATATCATAACATTATTTATTTAAGGTTATATTAATTACTAAAACTATCTGGGATGTTACATGATATCTTCCAAAATGTGTACTATGTCAATCCAAAACTGGCATTTAGATATCATTCCATATAGTCGATGTTGTCTCAGTGTACCCCGGATAATGTAAAGATGTTGGGCATGATCATCATGAGTATTAGAGTACATGAAGATGTCGTCCAAAAAAACATCAAAAACATTATTTATGTATGGATGAAAGATTATATTCATTAAGGCTATAAATATTTCTGTAGCATTTGTCACCTCAGACGACATTACAAAAAACTCATAAAGTCTATACTTGCTTCTGAGAGAATTTTTCGGCATATGAGAAGCCACAACCCACACATGATGACACCCTTCTCTCAAATAGATCTTTGAGAACACACAAGCCCTCTTCGGCATTTCAAACAATTCATCGATACATGGTAGAGGATATTGGTTCTTCACGGTCATTTTATTCGTCTTTCGGTAATCAATACACATGCATAAACTCCCATTAGCCTTTTTTGCAAACAAAATAGGAAATCCCCAAGGTGATGTACCTGGATAGATAAACCATTTATCCTATAACTCATGTAACAACGTTTTGAGCTCTTGGAGTTCATTTGGTTCCATTCTGTAAGGTGGAATATATACCAGCTCATCCCCCGACATGATCTCATTAGTGAATTCCACATCTCACCCAGGTGGAAACCCTAAAAAGTATTCAGGAAAAACATCCTAAAATAGTTCTACTACTGGTGGAAGGATGTATTTTATACAACTCCCATCATCAATAAAATTAATAGAAACTTGGTCTGTGAGCTCTCCCAGTTTCAATGTAATTGGCCCAGCTTGGCCTGCATGGATATCCTATTCTCCATGATGAACATGTTAGTCATCCTTAGGAGATACAAAGGTCACTCTCCCACAGTAACAATCTATGTTTTCTTGGTATGTGACTTTCCAGTCCATACCCATAATCAGGTTGAAGCCCATTATTTCGAAGACATATATATCCAAAATAAAATGATAATATCTAGTCTATAGAGAACATCCCTTTAATGAATCGATATCTCTAGACAACGTTCACAATGGTTTATCGATACTCATCACCCCGCATATGGACTCCATTTCTAGGATAAACCCATTAACAAGATTTTTTGATATAATGGAATGAGAGGAACCAATATCAATCAAGGTAGATGCTAAATTATAAGCAACTAGAATAGTATATATCACTATCGATGGTCCAGCCTCTCTATCCACAAGGGTAGGTGGCACTACATGTAACTCTCCTTCCACTCTTCTCTCTGGTGTCATCTAACTCCCATGAGTAGCACCACTCTGCTGATATGGGTGATCATACCCTGAAGCACCACATCCACTAACTCTACCACCTATTCTAGTAGTACTCTAGCTGAAAGACCTATACGGGGTAGAAGACCCCCTTCTCAAACTCTAACTCTATTTAACTGCTCCATTGGCACCAACTTGTCACTGTTTCCTATATAAATTCTATTGGTGCCCCATATTACCACAAAACTGGAACTCCACTAGTGGTTGAGGACAATGTGTATGATAGTTTACCTACCTACTACAGTGTGGGGGAAAGCACAGGAGTAAGATCTATTGCAACTATTTTCCCGGATTGTCCAATTTTATTTTCACTGTCCTAACTAAGGTTCTCATAACAGTGCTTCCTACTCTTGGAAGGAACAATCTATGATCATCTGGTGGAAACTACCTATCTACTCATGGAAGCCTCCTTCTTTTCCCCTCTAAAATGAGATCTTGATTAACGACTTATGATAATTTCTTCAACATAAATATATTTACCTGGGAAATAATTTCACACCGAATTCTGTCCTGAAATCATTTCTCTGTAGAAGCCTTACCTTCCTCTAAAGCTAGAGCAAAACACTGTAAATATGTGAAACGTTCAATGTACTCTATTATGTACATGATTCCTTGGGTCAGATGCATAAACTATGAAGTCTTTTCTTATCTCATCATGTTTGGATAGAAGTTCTCTAAGAACTTCTTCATAATGTCCTTCAATAACATATCATCAATCTTCAAGATCATACCTAAATATCCCACTAGTGCTTCACTGATCCTCATATCATATAAGCATCCAACATGACCCTCCACAAAGATTGAGTCTCTACATGGTCAAGTATCATCTCTATGGATTCAATTTAGAATTCAGCTCTGTCAAGTCTACCCTCTCTTGTAAAAGTATAAGGGTGTTATAGATGAAACTCCCTTTTCAACCTAGACATGATTTTCAGAACCTGCCCTAGGTATCTCTCCATGAGCCGCATAAAATGAGAAATGTTGTCTTCATATTATTCCCCTTTTTCCTCAGTCTTCACCAATGGTTCCTCAATTTACCTATATAAAAGTTCGTTCTAAGATATACTCCTCGGTCTCTCCCTCGCCAAGTGTTATGGACGCATATATATACAAAGATAAACACACATCTTAGATCTCATAACGTAACCTTATAAAATTTATGTAAGAGGATAAACTAAATCAACAAGTTTCAACATGTCCTTTTCCCCCTTTTCTCACCACACGGTCAACACCAAGGCCTTCTCACTACCCTTAACCATCCTAGTCCCTGGTCTTGTTTAACAAGGGTACATAAAATCCCATTAATTAATTCAACCATTAATTAATCTCATTTTCTCAAATTAACTAATTCAAAAGTTAATTAATTAATCATACACCTTTCATTAATCAAGGTTCTCATTAGATACCCATTTATTCTCATTTTTCAATATAATTTCAATCTAACAACCCGGAATAATAGTTCATGTTCAACAACTTACCCATAACCCATTCTCATGTGAGTGCCCAAAATAATGCATGTCACAACAACTATGTTTTCCTAGAATTATGCATGTAGACTCTAGTATTGTGCCTCTTTATTCCTAAAATCAAAATTCAATAACTTTCAAAACAAATATCACATCACACCACACATGCATCAGCCTATGTGAAATAATATCTAAATGTAACAAAAAACAACAATCATAACAATCCCAACCTGAGTACTTGGATATTCTCTTGTACATGGGTTTGTAACTCCCATGCACAAGATAATTACCATAACATGACTCTTCCTAATCTCTCATCAACCTTTTCCAAAATCGTAAGACAAAAGATGAAGAAGAAAGAAAAAAAACCTATCTCTAATACCACTTTGTGACGTCTCGACCCGGGTGGCACTAAACGGCGCCCCTATCCAGTTGGCCACATGCCCTCAAGCACGCCTCCCCATACCCCAGAGGGTACCGACTAGCAATGAGGGTTCGGTAATTCAGTCATGGGGAGACTACACCCTCTTTTATTAGAATGAAAACACCGATTAAAGCAAAAAACAATAACTAAATGTGGAATTTCATAAATAACCAGAATAATATCATGTCATGTGATTGTAAAACAAGAAAATAAAATACTCAACTAGAAGGTAATACATTATACGAAAATGAAAGAGCCAAGTGTCTAAAATGAACCTAAATGTAAACACACAACGACTTCTAAGAAGTTCCTAAACAATGACTGGTTCCCCCTCCCATTCCCCAATCATAAATAGAAATGTATCCCAGGGCCTTGCCCTTATCCTATCATGCAACAACAAAGTCTACAAAGTGCCGATCAGGTGGCTCGAATAGGGTGTGAGTAAAACTCAGTATTCCACCACCAATGATGTCTAAAATGAGTCAAGTCAAAAGATAGTGCATGTAGTTCTATGAACCAATAAATACAATGCATAATTAAACAGTGATCACATTTTCATTTAACCATTAATCATCACATTATGCCCAATTTCAATTCATTTTTCCCATTTAAATCATCATTCATTATTATTAATCCTTTGGTATATGTCATCATGCCAAGCACCCCAAATCTCATTATGTTTAGGTCACCATTTCTATCACCCCATGTCCCATTAAGTGTAAGTCACCATGCCTATCATTCTATATCTCATTTGGTGTAGGTTGTCATGTATACAACCCCATAATCTCAATCTTGGATAACTATTGGGGAGGAACTCCATGTCTAAGTCCCAACTTATAATCGGTCTAGAACACCCTGTATAGCACCCAATATCTTATTCGGTGTAGGTCATAATGCCTAGAACCCAAAAATCTCAGCCATTTATTCATTATTTAATTCACAAGAATTATCCAAATTATTCCATTACTAATCAAAAAATTAGTTAAGCATTTACAAGGCTATTAATTAACTCAAAAATTAACTAATAACATAAACTATTGATTAATTAATCAATTAATTAATCAATCAAAAAAATTCTTTTTCAATAATTAATTCTTCAAAATTAATTATCCATTTAAAATCTCAACTTTTCATAATTAATTGCTAAAAATAATTATATTTGATCAAAATCATGGAACATAATTAATTATCACAAATAATTATCTTTAATCAACTTCATGACACATAATTAATTCTCAAAATTAATTATCTTACATATCCAAACATCATTTTATAATTAATTTACCCAAATGAATTATCTTAAAATAATTAATTCAATATCTCAATTACAACATCTCAACCCATAATAAATCTCCAAAAAAAATATCTATTAGGGAAACCCCTTTCTTTCTTTCATGATTCAATTATAAATAAATCACCAAGGCAACCACAATTCAATTACACATCCTTAATTACTCCAATTTAGTAAAAAAATCACTATGTAAATCTAGAAAATTTAAAAAATCACATTCACATATAAAATTCATGACTATGGGAAATTGATTTAGACCATATACCTCGGTTTGTTGATGGATGTTATCCCAACAAAAATCCCCAAATTCCAAGCAACACAATATCCTCAATCAAGATTCAGATCTAAATACCTAACCAAAATTATGATCAAAGGCATCAGGATCATGAAAATATAGATCTAGATCCACAATCCTAGATCTAGATCTTAACTCATAGGTTTATATCCATGGAAATATTGGAGGTATTCCATTAAAATATCATGTTAGTATAGTCGAATTAATGGGAGAAGAAACGGGATGAAATCCACTTACTAAGAAGAGAGAAGATCTTTAATTTAGGGCTTCGATCTCAAAGAACGGTGTTAAGATCATCTTGGAATACCTCTGGAAGGATCTGGGAACACATATAATTTTCATGCCTAATCCAATGATGAAATATGGGAGTCTTTGGGAGTTTGGAGGTTCTTAAAATGGATTTCTGGATATTAAAATTTGCAGGAACAGTTTCCTGGGAAGAGGCGCAGGGTTAGGGAAAACTCTGTGCCAACCGTTCGTACCTCTCTATATAGGTTTGCACGATTGGCACAGTTTGGTCTCACAAGTTTTCAAACCACGAGAAAACTGTGTGGACCTCTCTATGGGAACGTTTTACCCTCACGGTTTTGTTAAACCATATGCAACCCATGTGTAACCCACATTCCATTAGTTTTTTTTAATTTCACCCAAATGCAACCAAAGACACTTCTCCAAAACAAAGGTACTTAAAAACGTCAAAAGTACCAGAAAACACAACTGAGATGAGAATAGAAAAGGATTGAATCTTACAGTAGACATGTTATAGGACTTCTAAGTCTCAATATATATGTATGAGTGTTTTTTTAACCCCAACTAGATTTTACGGTACATCGCACCTTAAATAAATTCAATTTCTTCGATATTATATGTTCCATGCAATACTGGGCTTAAATGAACCATGATATACTATTAAAAATTATTATTTTAACATTAACCGTTAAGTTGGTTCTTATGAATAGGATTAACTAAATTAAAAAAATATATTTTATACATGAATTCATTGGTTACCAATTAATTTTAAATCAAAACCAATTGAATATAAAGGATGTGTTTTTATAAAAAATATTTTTAAACCCATAATGAGATTTAATATTAAAAAATTAAATTAATCACTATTAGTGAAATATAGTAATGAGATTTATATATTATATATATTCAATAAAATATTTTTACAATCATTTAAAAAAAATTGGGGCATATGATAATAATAAATCAAATTTTTTAGATAAAAAGGTTATATTTTTATAAACATTACTTCACCCCATTTTAATGGAAAACTTGTTTTAAATATAAATTTTGACACTTTTATAAAATATATTTTACAAAATAATAATTATTTTTTAAATAATAATAATATCATTTAATTTGCTAAATCTTTTTGTATTTTTCTGATAAGTTTCATTTTTTATGAATAGTAATGTGACCATTAGAATAATATTATGACCATTAGGAATAGAAATGTGGCCATTAGAATAATAACCTTACTTGTAAAATTATAAATAAAATTTAGGAATCTTATAAATGGAAATAGGATATAACTATATCAAAGTACAATTATATAAATGTTTTTGAAATTATTAATTAAGTGTTGATATTTTTATAAAAACAAATTATTATTTTCTATTTGATAATTAATATGATTATTTAAAAAAATGTTTTTTTCATAATATGGATTCATAAATTTATATTTTTTATCTTATTACTACAATATAATTTTATGAGACCTTATTTAATTTCTAAGAGTGTCATAAAATCAGTTATAAAATTAAAATCTGTATTTATTGAGTAAATGATGTTTTTTAAAAATAAATTAAATTTCTCATATTTAGAAAATTATTTTCTAAAAATTGATTCCATTTCATTGATTCTAAATATATTAAAATTTCTGTTTTTAATTTTTGATATTTTTCTAAAATACTAGATTTGTTGGTGAATAGTAAAATATGATAATTTACGAGAAATGCTAAATACATGAATTTTTGAGTCACTATTTTTGTATGGCTGATGTAATCACCATAATCTAGAACTCTCATTAATTATTTTAATATATATAGTGATAATTATAAAAAATACATTCTTGTTCCAAAATAACAAACAAATGAATAAAATATTCCGAAAACACCCCTCTACTCCACTCTAAATATCACCCCTCACTACCCCTTCTCCCCACACCTTTCAAGAATTTATCCTTATTAAATTTATACCCAATACTCTTTCCAAGCACCTAAAACATGTCTGGGATCAATTTTTATCATAAAAATACCAAACCCTTTAACCCGAGGAGGTTATCAAGGAGTATAAAATCAAGTTGCAAAAACCTACTACATTTTCTTTTAGTTTCTTTTCAAGATATTTTTTTCTTATCTTCTCCCCACCTCACTATAACAAAGTGAAATAATACCTCCTATATAATATATTTAATATAATTTTATTTTTTATGTAATAATCCATTATCAGTTCTCTTTGCACCCCTTTTGTTATAAAAATGGAAACATAGTTTTTGATTTGTTGATTTATCCCATTCCATGATGAAGAGTTTTCAATTTCAATTAACTCCTTCAAGGATATTAATAAAACCATTTATATGGCTAAACCATATGATAAAATATTTATTATTTTCTTTATAATTTTCTGGAACCATTAAATATACAAGATGTTAATTAATAAAACAAAACTGTTTTGTGATGATTGAAAACCCGCAAAGATAATCTAAACAATTATACCTAAAATCTTATCTAATGATTCATCCTCAACCCAAATAAACAAAATAATTATATAAACATATAATCATATGGATTTAACTAATTAAACATAACATCAATTATATATATCTATTCCCATTTAAAATTAACTTTCATACTCAAATACAAGTAAACCGGTCATGAAAACCAAGAAAACAAACGCTTCCATAAAATAAAATTGCATCTTATAATTCATCAAAAAGAACATAAATGAACCAAATAAAATTATAAAAAATAAAATAAATGTAAGTAAATATTTTAATTAATTAATTAGAGTATTTAATCTGATTATCCAGGACATCAATATCAAGTGCACAACATATACAAACATAAGGTAAGGGTTTTCTCATATCACTCTTATTTCTATGAGATATGCCTTATTCGCCACTATTTCTTATGTATAGTGTATGTATACATACCATTGATTTATAATATTATGGATTTATATATTTTTACTGTTTTAGAATTTTATTATCATTATTTTTATGGGGCATATGGTTCAACTAATTGAAAAGTGGCAAGGGTTTCTTCCAGAACCATTATTTTAATTCAGATTATGATTTCTCCCTCTATAAACCAATGTAATTATTCATTAAATTATATAATAATTATAAATTCTATGTATATGTTCTAAATTCTTGTATCTAGTTTATTTAACCATTTATTTATGGGAAATTCATGTTTTTAAAGATTCCCTTCTCAATTCTTCCCATTACGTAGGCCCAGTTAATGGGAACTTTCTAATTTCATACCCATTTTCATGAATCATCCAAAATATGTTTTAAGAGACAACTATTTTTCTAAAATAATTTTTTTAACATAATAATAATCGGTTTTAGTTTCTGATTTTATAAAAACAATTATGACCTTTTCAATTTTAAATACACATTTATATATTTCCTTAAACAACACTGAAGTGGCTCATTTCTGAAGTTTCTTAAAAAATATTTTTACTTGTTTTCACATAAATTGTACTTTATTTATACCTTAAATATAATTTCAATGTCCATAACTTTTATTTTTTTGGGATATAAATGATTAAAATCTTATTTTATGAAAATTACAAATGATTTTCCAAAAGAAATATTCTTTCCAAAGTAAAAAAGGGGTTTTCTCATCTCATTTTTACTTCAATGAGATATGTGTCTTATTCACCACTTATTCTTTTTGTGAGGTATATGTAATTCTGTTTGATATATCATATCTTGAGTTTTTTTATTATCATGATATTCTATGTTTCATTTATGTTTATTTCTTCATAGGGATTATTGATTTAATGTTTCAAAGTGGTTTGAGAAACTTTTGAATGTTTAAAGATTATTTTGCTCAAAATGTTTTTAATGGTATCATTTGAAAGTATCTTCATCCATGTAAAAATATTTTTTAATATTTTAATTCACCAAAATTTATCTATTATGATGGTTTTACAATCAGTTTAATTGTGGATGTTCTATTTTGATATCATTCATGGTTTATGGTTAATGTATTCAAATTTTTTATGATAGTTTTTCAATAAGAATGTAAATGTTTAATATGATGGATTTATTAGACATACTATGTGATGGGTAGGTCTTTCTATATCCCCTTGATGCATCAGTTGTTCTCATGAGACTAAAAATAAATGTATTTTGGCTGAGGCCTTAACCATTTTTTTTCAAATGTCTTGGATAATGCCTCTATGGTATTTTTATGATATCCAAAATTATGAATTCCATCATTATGATACTAGAAATTTATATTACATGTAATTATTTAACTATAATAATATCCATGTTTATGTTTCATTCTCATGGGATTATTTATGGCATTATTTAATCATATTTTCTTCCTTCCATATTATGCCCTAACTTATGTTTTGATGGCATGTGTTTCAAGTTATTCACCATGAATTTTAGTTATTGTTTATTAATGATAGTTTTATCTATATTTATAACCCTTACTAAGAATCTGAGCTCACTTATTTATTATGTTTTATTTTTCCCCATGATGTGAATTTGTTTTTTATCAATGACTTGCATGGTTAATTTATGATTGCATGGGTGTTTATAATGGGGTTTATATATTTCATTTCTTTTCACATTATAATGTAATACATATATTATGTAAAATGGATTCCAGAAATAATAAACTAATATATACATTGGTATTTGAGTCTTTTATATATTCCAATATAATAAATTAAGGCACCGTCTCTATGCTACTCGGGCTAGAGACTTTGCATGTTTAGATAACAATATTCATATTGTACCTTGTATTATTAGGGGTAGTTATAATTCCTATATCTTAATAATAACACTTATTATCAATTAATATTGTGATGTTTTTCATTTTTTTATATTCTACATTCATTTTCAATGAGTTATTTTCAGAAACATCATGTTTGGGGTGAAAATTGGAAGAACTCCATGTCAAAAACATTGTAATATATAGTGTAGAGAGAAGTTCACAGGCCTTAATGTTAGATAAAGAAAACATACAGTATACATTGACTTGTTATCTCATATTTTTCAAGATGGTGTGATAAAAGAAAACATAGAAATTATTTTCCCAAAAATTTTATATTTTTATTTCTTTTTTCATTATATGACTTTTTGTTACATTATATTGTTAATGTAGAGGTGTTATTAAATATTTGATGTGGTAAGTTCTTTTTTGAAATTTTGTTTGTTTTGAATTCAATAATGAAATCGTTTGTGTTTAGCATATTAAGGTTAAAGTTTATGAATTTTGGTTTTATTAGATGTTATTAAATATTACTTAGAGATTCAGGAATTGTGAACTATTTATAAACTATCATTAATAATTCTAAACTAATAAAAATTAATTTTGTGTTTCTATTTTAGTCAATTAGTGGATTATATAAATATTTTTGGATAATCTCATGATGTTAAAATTTATTTTCACATAAGTTATAATTTATGTATTAATATAAATGAGATTATTTAATAAAAACAATTTATTGATTTTGTAAATAAGATTATTTCACTAAACAATGATATGTATATATATTATATATAGTTATTGAATTTGGTGTTTCCTTATATTTAATATTATTGATATGTAAATGAGTTATTTTCTTATAGTATTAATATAAGATTAATGGTATTTTGGTAATGTTTCACATTTCATTATGTTTTCATAATTTTATTCTTAATGTTGAAATTTGTATTAAAAATATTTACTCTCTCTTACTATTTTAGAGTACCTTCTTCGTTATCTCCCAATATATTCTCAAGGAGGATTTACAGGTGATTCACAATAAGTGTACTTGATTATTTTTGGGGTCAAATGACTCATCTATTTAAACTATAAATAATTCTATTCCTCAAAATCTAAATCAAACTAGAGACTCAGTTCTAGAGTTTTTAAATTGTAATAATCATATCATTCAAGGGAAATAAGGTTGCCATGAAAGAAAATGGAGGATATCAAATATTGAGAATATCATCAAACTTCTCAACATCTTAGACTCACATATTCTCATGAAAACCTCAATGTTATTAAATATACCTGATATAAGTTATGAATGTCACAAATTTTCACAAATCCACAATATTACCATTCATAGAAAGCTTTCAATCAATTTAACATTCAACTATACATTCATAAAATTTTGAATGTGTCAAAATATGTGAGATTTTATTGACTCAAGAAGAGATTAAAATTAATATTTAATTAGATATATCTCTTTAAAAATATAATAATATACATACCTAATAAATCCTATGATTCCATACATTATAAAATGTGTTTTCAAATAGGTCCTTCAATTGGATTTTTCTAATGATGTCACTGCTTTTTCTCTCCCTATTGTTGGCTATAGAATTTTTGGTCCTATCCCAATTTGAAACATATAAATAAAAGTTTATTAGTGAATTATGACCATATATTATGATAATTAATGAATGTTTTTCAACTCATTAGTTTCATCATGGAATGAGATGAATGCTTGAAAATTATGGAGACCACAGATGAATTATATTCTCTATTTAATGAGATCAATAGTCTTATTATATAATTTAATTCTATTCCTTCATGGTAATGGTAGGTGTAGTTAGACTATATGTCATCCATAGGTTATCTGTTTCATCTATAAACACTATTCCATGATCTTAATATTAATAATATATTTAATGGAATAAGTGAAGTATCATGATTTTATATTTTAGCTCTTCTATAAGTATAATCATTTCAACATTTACTGAACCATTTATAGTGAATGATATATGAAATCTAAAAAATTGGTTTTTTCTGGGATCAGGGGTCTAGAGTCTTCTATAACCAACCATATATGAAGAAGGCAGGTTCAGTGTTGTGCACATGACCTATAAATTTGTAGTAAGATATTTAGACTCTACTCTTGATCAAAAAGGATATTCTAAGAACAAACAAATCACAATTTCATTTGAACATTTATTATGTATAGTCTAATTTATGGTATTTTAAATTTATAATCAATGCATTGTTTTAAAAACACAGCATATCTCATGCAATTTCACATTGATAAATACTTGTTAATTTGATATCATGTATGGAAATTTAAAAAAAAATACAATATTGTAATAATATTAATTAAATATATTCAAATGTGTTAATGCTATGGGTTTTATATGAAATTTCTAGTTTACAATATGTTCAAACCATTGAAAAATCTATGTCACAAAATGAAAAATATTTATAAATACCAAAAGGATTATCCAAAACATCATTATTGTCTGGTCCTTCGTAAAAAATATTTTTATCCATGATATAAAAATAATATAAAATTGCTGTTTTAATGGATCAGTTACATTAAAAACATGCCTATCTTGTAATGAAGAAATATAAGGTTCATATGTATGAAGTTGATGGTTCATATCAATAACTCTAAATCCACAGTTTTTTATATTCATTAATTTTCATATAATTGAATCAACCTACTTGAATTTCATCATTGTGACATGACCATGTGTATAGTAATAAAATAAAATGATTCTTTCAACAACCTCATATTATGATATATTTTATAATTGAGGTTTCTTATCTGATTCACTATCATAATAATTTGTTGTGGATATTATCATGACACTATCATTATATGTTTCCATTTTTGTTTCGTAGCTATTTATAACAAATTTAATTCTATTGAAAAATATT
Organism: Viscum album; assembly: GCA_963277665.1. Taxonomy (NCBI): domain Eukaryota; kingdom Viridiplantae; phylum Streptophyta; class Magnoliopsida; order Santalales; family Viscaceae; genus Viscum; species Viscum album. Next base: position 1,157,132,105 of record OY728132.1, on the reverse strand, counting down.
TCCTTATAATCACATACCACATTGTTTGGGCCACAGGAAAATTATTATATTTCATCTAATAAACCATTCATTAGTAATGTAAGAAGATGATATTTAATAGTATTGAATATTAAATAGATTCTCGTGATTATGTTATTAGAAAAAAATATATATATTACCTTTGAATTTAACTAATAAGTAAATTCATCGACATGGAATTGTTCCTTCCACTTAATAGACACAGAATGATATCCCTTTTTGTAATTTCTAAATGTTCTCTACAAATATGAAAGATTTAATTTGTAATAATTTAAAAAGAAATTACACAATGAAACAAATGATTATTTATTAGTTTACTTCCTTTTTATAATCATGAAGAACACCACAGTTGAATAATATTTTATAATGAACCATTTCCAAAGCTTCCCTTTGTAAAGTATACAACAAGTATGATACAGATATTCCCCATATTCAGTGAAGTGAAGTAATTTATACTCAATTGGGTAATATTTCTCATCTTTAGTTCTCATTAGTAATTTATACCTTATAGTGACATTATACAAGTACGATGAAAAATGATGATGGGAAAATTATCTGAAAGTCATAATGAATAATTGGTGCATCTCATTATTGAGTCAATATGGTTTCTTCATAAATTATCCATTCCTCTATGTTTTTAAAATCACAATCACATTTTCTTAAGAAAAATTATCTTTCTATAAGAAATATAAAATGATGGAAAATTTTCATTCTCTAATAAAATTTTTACCCTTACATTGGTTTTCAATATCTTCTCAATAAAATCATTCTTTTATTAAGTCAAAAATTCAGATCATTATATAAAACCTCAGAATCTTATAGTTTTCTAGATATCAATTCTTATATTTTTAGACTCCTAATTCTATAAAATTTAGACTCTAAATTCCATAAAATTCTGGCTTTGAATTCTCTAAAATCCCGACTTTGAATTCTCTGAAATTTAGACACAGAATTCTTTGAAATTACAACTCCAAATTCTCAAAAATTTAGACTCCAACTACCTCAGAATTTAAATTCTCAATTACTTAAAATTTAGACTCTGAATTCCTTATAAATTAGACTCCAAATGCCTTATATTTTAGACTCTAAATTCTTTATTAAACGGAATCTAAATATCTATATTTTTCTAGAATCTGATTGTTTATATGTTTCAACTCAGAATTATATTTTTCTTAAATTATTTATTTTTTAGATTTGGCTTAGCTACTTAATTTCTCTTAGACATTTTTTTACAATGAAACAATGTCCTAAAATGTGTTTCTAACTAACCATTGGTTGACTGACACATGTACAGGTCCCTCTGAGATTCAATAAAAAATATGATTGTTGGAGGAGGGAGTCAACCATTGTAGAGACCCGAAGCCTGACGTACATGGACATTACATTACTTTTGCGGAATACTTAGTACATAACAAAAACACACACGCGAGGACCGTAATAGTTTAGTGTCTTTGGAAACTTGGAATATAATCTTCTAATCATGGTGAAAGATCTTCAACATCTCCCATAAAGATCTTCCTTTTTTTATACCTAAATCCTTTCTTTATATCCTGGGGAAAAGAAAACAGAAAAGGGTGAGCTCAAATTCTTAGTAAGGGTAATCAAAAGAAATATCAATCACATCATATTCATAAGAACATATCTTTTGAAAATCATAACCTGCAAAAGAGATCATAATTTCATAACATGGGATAAATCATAGTAGTGAAATGTAATCCCAATAATCATAACATAAAACATGAAACTTTTTGGCATACACACTTAATCATATAAAATCATTTCTTATTAGTCAAGACTCATTGCCAAGACTATCTTAGTGGACAAATTCCATTTCTGAACCAAGTTCATTCCTCGTTTCAGTCCTGTTTCACTGAACCGGTATAACCTACTGTTCCAGCCATGTCTATCTCATGAGATATAAAATCTGTTCCCAATGCATTGGAGGGAGATATAGGTCCCACCCATCTCATAATTAAACCATTCTTATGTGTGCCACAAAAATCATAAATCATACATCATTGCATAACCCATGTAATAAAAATGAAATTCTTAAACATCGTGACATCATAAAACAATTCATATAAGATAAATGAATTCATAAAAATAATTCCATCACAACATAATCAAATAAATGTAATTATAGGGATATAATCAGAACCCTATATTATCTTAAATGGAAAATAATTTTGATAAAACACTTGAACTCCATTCTTGAGGAAAATATCCTTTCTACTTCAAAAACAATTTTCCTTTCTTAACATGTCATACAATTTTAAACTAAAATAAGTTGATTAAAAATAAACATGAAAACTTGTAAAGGAAGCTTCTTGGATATAATGTTTTAAAAATCCATTCATTTCGTATAATTTAAAAAAACATTCTTCGTACTTTTTTCGGAAAAGTAAAAAAGTACCTCGTACGAAAAACGACAAAAGATTCCTTTTGTATCCTTTACTAAAAACTCACCGAAGGGTAAAATTGGATTTAAACAATTTTAGGTGGATGGAAATAATATTACATATAGATTAAACATGGATGTGGATGATAAAATACACCCCATTAAATACCAAAGTATAAACAATCTCGGATAAAAATGAGATTGTGATATTTCCCTTACCTTAGGTCTGATTTGCTTCGTAAGTGTCTGAACCTCCTGTATAATGATTTAAATAATGTCATTTACTTATTCCAGAATCATACTCATTGTTATGATATCATATATGGTTCACTTATGACTTTATATTACCCATTCTTTTATAAATTCCATGTTAAAGAGCGTTTTGGGTAAAATTGTTTCATTTGTCGTCCGTGTTTTGACTTGTAATTATTCATATGATTACTTAGATCATGATTACTTAATTCCAGAGTATAAAACATGATTTATATATAATATATATTCAGAATATACATATATATAATAGATCAGTAAATGGAAAGAAATAGACCATTCATGGAGACGGTAGGCCGTACGTATGCATGAACGTTGTTTTCATTTCCTTATTGAGTTGAATGGAATTAAGTAGATGACATACATATATATACAAATAAATCCAGTATCATTATTATGTCATATATTTCATGATTACTTATTATATATACTTTATAACCATTCATGAATGGTTAAAGTGGAGAATGAATCTCATCGCGTCGTGGAGACGGTAGTCCATACGTACGCACGAGCGATGATATCATTCTCATGATCGTGGGACTGTATTGGAGTGTATGTATAATATTTCAGAATCAATATCACTTTAAAGTAATAATATATAGTTATTATTTACACCATTATACCCATCCAAGTAAGGTGGTGGTGGAAAATAGATTTCACCACGGCGTGGAGATGGTATTCCGTACGTACGCACGCGCGGTGATTTCACTTTCTGAAGGATGGATAGATGGTGAAATAGGGTTGTTTCATACTTATAATAACATATCAGTATATTAGTGATACTGATGTTATTACTTCATAATGAAACAACTAAATAAGAAAAGGCGAAAGATGAAATAAAGATGAAAGAATCGGTAACGGACATTACCTCTTCTTTGAAGTGCTTCTTTGAGACCTTCTTTTAGGGCACTAAAATTGGTCTTTGAAGAAGACCAGGACCTCTAGGATGTCTCTAAGGAAGTGGAGAGGATAAAGTGGCAGGTTTTGGCTGATCTTTAAGGCTCAATGTGTTGTGGGGAAGAGAGGGAGGGGGTTCCCTTTTTTAAGGGAGGAGAGGGACACCTTTGGAATAACTAAAAATATTATTTTATTATAAAGACAAATTCGGTTCTAAATAGCTCCAAATTGATTTATTTCGAATCTAAGGTTGGAATGGGTCTAAATCCTCTCATCCAATATAATTTAGACAAGTTTAGGTTCCTATTTTAACCTTATCATTTAGATTTAACATTAAGTTAAATAATTTTACTTTTACCGTGTCTTCTTCTGTTCTTACACTATAAGGTTAATAAACACACTATGACAATCCAAAAGAACCCCAAGTTGTTTATTATTAATATATATAACCTTATCTATGTAATTTTTCCAAACCTTATATTTTTAGGAATAATATATCAATTAATAATATAATATTTGTTTTAAAAACTATTTTATGTAAATTATGACACTATTTAGTAATTGACTTTTGTGAAAATCATAACAAAATGATTAGTTCGAAAAAAGTTAATTAAATCAATAATAACATGTCATATTAGCCTATAAAATTAGTTGAACTCATAAAATGTCTTAAATTATATTTATTTGGGTACTTATAACATCAATTATGTCAATATTTCATTAATAAGATAATTACTACATCATCATTGTGTCATAATAAATGATAATTATTTAATCCCTAAAAATTCTAAATAAATTCCTAAGATGTAGATAATTGTATTAGATTTATGTAGAATATTCATTTTCTAAGTTTCATGAATTTGATCACTAAATTAAAATTATTGTACTTATAAGATTTTAGAAGGTGACATGTTGTCACATTCTTTGGTTTTAATAATAATTAAATTATTTTCATGGAAAAAAGTCCATTAAATGAATATAATCTGACTCTTAGGTGATATGGGTCGACTTTTAGTCATCCAATAGTATTTTGACATGTGTTAGGGTAATTTTATAATATTATATTTACCCTTAATTACCCGATTTACCTTTAACTATGGTAAATAAAATTTACCGTAGTTACTATTCATAATTCCCAAAAAAATAAAAAATAGCTTATTAACATAATTTGGACCCACTGATTCAAAATATGGAATCCATTTTTCCAAATTCAATACACGAAAGTTGCATAAATTAAATTAAAATTAATCTCTTTGTCGAAAGAAAACGGGTTTTTGTTTAAAACATTGCAAAAGATTGAATTGATTTATCCTACGAATCCAAGGTAGAATCAATGCTAATGACATAGATTATATTAAATGGTAAAAATATATTTTAATTATACTTTAAGACCATTCAATATTATAATTTAACTATATAAATTATTGTGATGAAAAAAGTTGTTTTAAATTAAAATATAGCGTGTTTTTACTATTCATCAAAATATGAACGTTACCAGAATAATATGAAAAATTTATCCAAAGTAAATTTTTATTTCATGATTCCAAATTAGAATTTTATTTTTTCAAATTAAACTTATAAACATGTCAAAAACTAGATTTAAAGTGGGTGCGCCATCAAAAAGTGGGAAAACTGCATTTTTTGAAAAATACTTATTTTACCCGAAAAAATTTATTTTGTTCTTATACCATGTTTTAGAAAATTTGTAAGATGAATAATAATGTTATAAGATTCAAAATTTAGTTAATACTCTTCATAACGGCAAGTTCATAATAATATTATAATAATATATCGTTGTTTAGTAAAACCTGGTATTGCGTACAACACACGCTATCGAGGAAGGTCACGATTGCGTGTAATGCAAGCCAAGTCAGGGTTGCGTGTTGTGAAAGAATCCTTCGTTGTTTCGTATAACATAACACAACCATATTTCATTTATACATTGAATATATATATATATATATATACACTCAATGTTGCGTAGAATAACTATTATCAAAATTGTGTGTAACAAGATCCAAGAATAGTGTTGCATATACTGCAAGCTAATACAGTGTTACGTATAGTGCAAGGTAATATTGGTGTATCATACAACACACGATTAATTAAAAGAATATTTTTCATAAAATATCGGGGTGTTACATTCTACCCCCCTTAAAATGAATTTCGCCCTCGAAATTCATCGGCGTTATAAATGGTTTACTATTCGAAAGATTCTTAAATAGAAACCCACATCGTAAAAAGGAATACCAAAACCAATCTTTAAGAACAAAAGTATGAAATGTAACAGTTACCCAAATAAACTAATCACTGGGTTTCCACATAGGTGAAAATATGGATATGGAAGAGAAATCTAACCATCATGTTTTGATGGAGAGTGGTAGAGAACATGGCTATGGAAAAGCCAGCAATCACAAAGCCATAAATTTGTGACGATCTAAGGTACCATCTGATTCATCAAATATAAGATCACTTGGACAACATTTTTGGTTTTCAAGGTCATTTCCCTAAAGTTGATGAAATTGGAATTAGAAGAAATACTTTCGTGATTTTGGTATAGTCTCACCGTTGGTCATTCCTTGGACAATTTCCACTTCATCTCTTAAAGAAATGAAGTTGAATTTGTCATTCGTGATGTGTTAGAAGATCGTGTGATAGAATGATGGGTCATTCCATCTGTCTCAAACAAAAGGTTATAAAAGTTATCAAAAAATACATAAGTCCATCTATAGTGAGATTAATCATATATGGTTCCTAAAATGGACTTATACTTCATATATCATACTGCTTAATATAATAAAACTAGTTTCTACTAAACAAGGACTTCCTGTAGGCCAGTGGTAGGTGATAAAGGCCAATCGCACTTCGGTTGTGGGTTCGATTCCCACAACCTTGTCCGACGCGATGGGTTGTCGCCCATCCTGCAGTTTGTCCTTTTTCTAAATCTATATTACTATAACATCCCATGAAAACTATCAAAAAAGTTTTATCCTTAAGCAATACTAACTTATGTCCAACATAATACATTCCAATATTTAGGCTTATCTAAAATACTTCGGTCCAAGCTCATAGTATAAAGAAAATGATCACGTGAATGCCATCATTTATCCCCAATATATCATAAGATATATCTTTTTGGTCAAATTACAAACATGTGAATACCTTAATCATGTATTCTCTTGAAGAATGAATACCCATTGAACCTTATTGAAAACATTAATACTATTAATAGTTAACTCTTTCCACATACCAAAATCCTCAAAATTCTATATACTCAAACCATGATATCACTTAGTCAATCATGAGCTCATGAATACTGTCGAACATTTCATTTTTTTCCTTATCCCTTCATTATGCGCATATCATCTACATTCCAAAAATATCTGAATAACCATTCATGGATACTAGTACCATTAATCATACACATTCAAAACTCAAGGAAAGACAACAGTGTAACAATCCTTAGATGTCTCTGTATTCCATAGTACCATGAGATTACTTATACAACATTAAACATGATTAACATGTAATCATTCCACTACATTCTTAAACCATTAACCGAGCTTCAACAATTCATTCATCTAACATATCATTTGTAGTCTCTTCATCATTATCAAAATAAATACTATCCATAAGACCATACTGATTCTCTTCATGAGACTTTCCCTTAGGGCATTGGTTTGCATAATGCCCGTACATTCCACATTTAAAACATTTAACCATTGTTGATGTCGTACCAATACCATTATCTTCATCCCTGGTGTTAACTGAACCTTTTCCTTTGCACTTACTGGCTTTGTGTCCTTATTTTCCACACCCAAAGCATCTTCCGGTTCCTTTGAAACAATCTCCCTGATGCCTCTTCCCACATAATTTACATGAGGGAAATTGAACTTTCATTCCTCTATGATCATCATGAAACTCCATATTTCTATTATTATCTGAGTCGGGAAACTTACCAAAGTTGAGATTATTGATCATATTATGAGATTGCTGATTAGGCATAATAACGATGTTTGGACTTCCAGATCTCATTTCATTTGGTTTCTCATGAAGTAAATCATTCCATTGTCCGTCATATCCTCCATTATCATGAATCTTCCTGTTTCCATCCATTTTCTAAAACTCAAAAAGAATAGTGTGAGAGGAAAAAATCATGCTAGGGAAAACAACATAGTAAAGGGGGAGCACCCTCAATATCTAACATCTTAGGTTAAATTCTAAGATCGTTACCGTAGTTCTAAGACTGTATCTTATACGCATACTTATCCTTAGGGACATCCCTAGACATACCGTAGAAATATCTCTAGGGATCTTACTAACGTTTTCGCATCCTAGTTTCCAAAGGTTTACTAAAACTTTCCTCTGATACCAACTGTAGAGACTTTAAGCCTGACGTACATGGACATTACATTAATTTTTTTTAATACTTAGTACATAACAAAAACACACACGCAAGGACCGTAATAGTTTAGTGTCTTTGGAAACTCAGAATATAATCTTCTAATCATGGTGAAAGATCTTCAACATCTCCCATAAATATCTTCCTTTTTTATACCTAAAACCTTTCATTATATCCTAGGGAAAATAAAACAGAAAAGGGTGAGCTCAAATGCTCAATAAGGGTAAACAAAAGAAATATCAATCACGTCATATTCATAGGAACATATCTTTTGGAAATCATAACCTGAAAAAGAGATCATAATTTTATAACATGGGATAAATCATAGTAGTGAAATGTAATCCCAATAATAATAACTTAAACCATGAAACTTTGTGGCATACACACATAATCATAGAGAATCATTTCTTGTTAGTCAAGACTCATTTCCAAGACTATCTTAGTGGACAAAGTCCATTTCTGAACCGAGTTCATTCCTCGTTTCAGTCCTGTTTCACTGAACCAGTATAACCTATCATTCCAGCCATGTCTATCTCATGAGATATAAAATCTTTACCCAATTAATTTGAGGGAGATATAGGTCTCACCCATATCATAATGAAACCATTCTTATGTGTTCCACAAAAATCATAAATCATACATCATTGCATAACCCATGTAATAAAAATGGAATTCTTAAACATCGTGACATCATAAAACAATTCATATAAGATAAATGAATTCATAAAAATAATTCCATCACAACATAATCAAATAAATGTAATGATAGGGATATAATCAGAACCCTATATTATCTTAGATGCAAAATAATTTTGATAAAACACTTGAACTCCATTCTTGAGGAAAATATCCTTTCTACTTCAAAAACATTTTTCCTTTCTTAACATGTAATACAATTTTAAACTAAAATAAGTTGATTAAAAATAATCTTGAAAACTTATAAAGGAATCTTCTTGTAAATAATTTTTTAAAAATCCATTCATGTCGTATAAGTTAAAAAAACATTCTTCGTACTTTTGTCGGAAAAGTAAAAAAGTACCTCGTACAAAAAATGACAAAAGGTTCCTTTCGTATCCTTTACTAAAAACTCACCGAAGGGTAAAATTGGATTTAAACAATTTTAGGTGGATGGAAATAATAATACATATTCCGGAAACATGGATGTGGATGATAAAATACACCCCATTAAATACCAAATTATAAACAATCTCGGATAAAAAGGAGATTGTGATATTTCCTTTACCTTAGGTCTGATTTGCTTTGTAAGTGTCCAAACCTCCTGTATAATGATTTAAATAATTTCATTGACTTATTCCAGAATCATACTAATTGTTATGATATCATATATGGTTCACTTATGACTTTATATTACCCGTTCTTTTGTAAATTCCATGTTAAAGAGCGTTTTGGGTAAAATTGTTTCATTTGTCGTCCGTGTATTGACTTGTAATTATTCATATGATTACTTAGATCATGATTACTTAATTACAGAATATAAAATATGATTTATATATAATATATATTCAGAATATACATATATATAATAGATCAGTAAATGGAAAGAAATACAACATTCATGGAGACGGTAGGTCGTACGTACGCATGAACGCTATTTTCGTTTCCTTATTGAGTTGAATGGAATTAAGTAGATGACATACATATATATACAAATAAATCCAGTATCATTATTATGTCATATATTTCATGATTACTTATTATATATACTTTGTAACCATTCATGAATGGTTAAAGTGGAGAATGTATCTCATCGCCTCGTGGAGACGGTAGTCCGTACGTACGCACGAGCGATGATATCATTATCATGATCGTGGGACTATATTGAAGTGTATGTATAATATTTTAGAATCAATATCACTTTAAAGTAATAATATATAGTTATTATTTACACCATTATACCCATCCAAGTAAGGTGGTGGTGGGAAATAGATTTCACCACGGCGTGGAGACGGTATTCCGTACGTACGCACGCGCGGTGATTTCGTTTTCCGAAGGATGGATAGATGGTGAAATAGGGTTATTTCATACTTATAATAACATATCAGTATATGAGTGATACTGATGTTATTACTTCATAATGAAACAACTAAATAAGAAGAAGCGGAAGAAGAAATAAAGATGAAAGAATCGGTAACGGACATTACCTCTTCTTTGAAGTGCTTCTTTGAGACCTTCTTTTAGGGCACTAAAATGGGTCTTTGAAGAAGACCAGGACCTCTAGGATGTCTCTAGGGAAGTGTAGAGGATAAATTGGTAGGGTTTGTCCGATCTTGAAGGCTCAATGTGTTGTGAGGAAGAGAGGGAGGGGGTTCCCTTTTATAAGGGAGGAGAGGGGCACCTTTGGAATAACTAAAAATATTATTTTATTATAAAGCCACATTCGGTTTTAAATAGCTCTAAATTGATTTATTTAGAAGCTAAGGTCGGAATGGGTCGAATTAATCTCATAGAAAAGAATTTAGACAAGTTTAGGTTCCTATTTTAACCTTATCATTTAGATTTAACATTAAGTTAAATAATTTTACTTTTACCGTGTCTTCTTCTGTTCTTACACTATAAGGTTAATAAACATACTATGACAATCCAAAAGAACCCCATGTTTTTTATTATTAATATATATAACCTTATCTAAGTAATTTGGCTGAACCTTATATTTTTAGGAATAAAATAACAATTAATAATATAATATTTGTTTTAAAAACTATTTTATGTCAATTATGACACTATTTAGTAATTGATTTTTGTGAAAATCATAACAAAATTATTAGTTCGAAAACAGTTAATTAAATCAATAATAACAAGTCATATTAGCCTATAAAATTAGTTGAACTCATAAAAAAGTCTTAAATTATATATATTTGGGTACTTATAACATCAATTATGTCAATATTTCATTAATAAGATAATTACTGCATCATCTTTGTGTCATAATAAATGATAATTATTTAATCCCTAAAAATTATAAATAAATTCCGACGATGTAGATAATTCTATTAGCTTTCTGGATACTATTCATGTTTGAAGTTTTATGAAGTTTATCACTAAATTAAAATTATTATACTTATAAGATTTAAGAAAGTAACATCATGTCACATTCTTTGGTTTTAATAATAATTAAATTATTTTCATGGACAAAAGTCCATTAAATGAATCTAATCCGACCCTTAGGTGATATGGGTCGACTTTTAGTCATCCAATAGGCTTTTGACATGTGTTGGGGTAATTTTATAATATTATATTTACCCTTAATTACCCGATTTACCTTTAACTGTGGTAAATAAAATTTACCGTAGTTACTATTCATAATTCCCAAAAAAATAAAAAAGTATCTTATTAACATAATTTGGACCCACTAATTCCAAATATGGAATCCATTTTTCCAAATTCAATACACGAAAGTTGCAGAAATTAAATTAAAATTAATCTCGTTGTCGAAAGAAAACGGGTTTTTGTTTAAAACATTGCAAAAGATTGAATTGATTTATCCTACGAATCCAAGGTAGAATCAATGCTAATGACATAGATTATATTAAATGGTAAAAATATATTCTATTTATACTTTAATACCATTCAATATTATAATTTAACCATATAAATTATTGTGATGAAAAAAGTTGTTTTTAATTAAAATATAGCGTGTTTTTACTATATATCAAAATATGAATGTTACCAGAATAATATGAAAATTTTATACAAAGTAAATTTTTATTTCATGATTCCAAAGAAGAATTTTATTTTGTCATATTGAACTTATAAAAATGTCAAAAACTAGATTTAAAGTGGGTGCGCCGTCAAAAGGTGGAAAAACTGCATTTTTTGAAAAATACTTATTTTACCCGAAAAAATTTATCTTGTTCTTATACCACGTTTTAGAAAATTTGTAAGATGAATAATAATGTTATAAGATTATAAATTTAGTTAATACTATTCATAACGGCTAGTTCATTATAATAGTATAATAATATATCGTTGTTTAGTAAAACCTCGTATTGCGTACAACACATGCTATCGAGGAAGGTCGCGATTGCGTGTAATGCAAGCCAAGTCAGGGTTGCGTGCTATGCAAGAATCCTTCGTTGTTTCGTATAACATAATACAACCATATTTCATTTATACATTGAATATATATATATATACACACACTCAATGTTGCGTAGAATAACTATTATCAAAATTGTGTGTAACACGATCCAAGAATAGCATTGCATATACTGCAAGCTAATACAGTGTTGCATATAGCGCAAGGTAATCTTGGTGTAGCATACAACACAAGACATTAATAAAAAGAATATTTTTCATAAAATATCGGGGTGTTACATTCTACCCCCCTTAAAATAAATTTCGCCCTAGAAATTTGTCGAGGTTATAAATGGTTTACTATTCGAAAGTTTCTTTAATTGAAACCCACAACTTAAAAAGGAATACCAAAACCAATCTTTAAGAACAAAAGTATGAAACGTAACAGTTACCCAAATAAACTAATCGCTGGGTTTCCACATAGGTGAAAATATGGATATGGAAGAGAAATCTAACCATCATGTTCTGATGGAGAGTGGTAGAGAACATGGCTATGGAAAAGCCAGCAATCACAAAGCCATAAATTTGGGACGATCAAAGGTACCATCTGATTCATCAGATATAAGAGAACTTGGACATCATTTTTGGTTTTCAAGATCATTTCCCTAAAGTTCATGAAATTGGAATTAGAAGAAATACTTTCGTTATTTTGGTATAGTCTCACCGTTGGTCATTCTATGGACAATTTCCACTTCATATCTTAAAGAAATGAAGTTTAATTTGTCATTCGTGATGTGTTAGCAGATCATGTGATAGAATTATGGGTCATTCCATCTGTCTCAAACAAAAGGTTAGAAAAGTTATCAAAAAATGCATAAGTCCATCTATAGTGAGATTAATCATATATGGTTCCTAAAATGGACTTATAATTTATATATCATACTGCTTAATATAATAAAACTAGTTTCTACTAAACAGGGACTTCCTGTAGGCCAGTGGTAGGCGATAAAGGCCAGTCGCACTTCGGTTGTGGGTTCGATTCCCAAAGCCTTGTCCGACGCGATGGGCTGTCACACGTCCTGCAGGTTGTCCTTTTTCTAAAGCTATATTACTATAACATCCCATCAAAAATATCAAAAAAGTTTTATCCTTAAACAATACTAACTTATGTCCAACATAATCCATTCCAATCTTTAGTCTTATCTAAAATACTTCGGTCCAAGATCATAGTATAAAGAAAATGATCACGTGAATGCCATAATTTATCCCCAATATATCATAAGATATATCTTGTTGGTCAAATTACAAACATGTGAATACCTTAATCATGTATTCTCTTGAAGAATGAATACCCATTGAACCTTATTGAAAACATGAATAATGTTAAAAGTTAACTCTTTCCACATACCAAAATCCTCAAAATTCTATATACTCAAACCATGATATCACTTAGTCAATCATGAGCTCATGAATACTGTCAAACATTTCATTTTTTCCTTATCCCTTCATTATGAGAATATCATCTACATTCTAAAAATATCTGAATAACCTTTCATGGATACTGGTACCATTAATCATACACTTTCAAAACTCAAGGAAAGACAACAGTGTAACAATCCTTAGATGTCTCTTTATTCCATAGTACCATGAGATTACTTATACAACATTAAACATGATAAACATGTAATCATTCCACTACATTCTTAAACCATTGACCAAGCTTCAACAATTCTTTCTTCTCACATATCATTTGTAGTCTCTTCATCATCATCAACATAAATACTACCCATACGACCATACTGATTCTCTTCATGAGATTTTCCCTTAGGGCATTGGTTTGCATAATGCCCGTACATTCCACATTTAAAACATTTAACCATTGTTGATGTCGTAGCAATACCATTATCATCATCTCTGGTGTTAACTGAACATTTTCCATTGCACTTACTGACTTTGTGTCCTTATTTTCCACACCCAAAGCATGTTCTAGTTCCTTTGAAACAATCTCCCTAATGCCTCTTCCCACATGATTTACATGAGGTAAATTAAACATTCATTCCTCTATGATCATCATGAAACTCCATATTTCTCTTATTATCTGAGTCGGGAAACTTACCAAAGTTGATATTATTGATCATATTATGAGATTGATGATTAAGCATAATAACGATTTTTGGACTTCCAGATCTTGTTTCATTTGGTTTCTCATGAAGAAAATCATTCCATTGTCCGTCATATCCTCCATTATCATGAATCTTCATCTTTCCAGCCATTTTCTAAAACCCAAAAAGAATAGTGTGAGAGTCAAAAATCATTCTAGGGAAAACAACATAGTAAAGGGGGAGCACCCTCAATATCTAACATCATAGGTTAAATTCTAAGATCATTACCGTAGTTCTAGGACTATATCTTATACGCATACTTATCCTTAGGGACATCCCTAGAAATACCTTAGAAATATCTCTAGGGATCTTACTAACGTTTTTTCATCGTAGTTTCCAAAGGTTGAATAAAACTTTCCTTTGATTCCAACTGTAGAGACCTGAAGCATGACGTACATGGACATTACATTACTTTTGCGGAATACTTAGTACATAACAAAAACACACATGCAAGGACCGTAATAGTTTAGTGTCATTGGAAACTCGGAATATAATCTTCTAATCATGGTGAATGATCTTCAACATCTCCCAAAAAGATATTCCTTTTCTTATACCTAAAACCTTTCATTATATCCTGGGGAAAAGAAAACAGAAAAGGGTGAGCTAAAATGCTCAGTAAGGGTAAACAAAAGAATTATCAATCACGTCATATTCATAGGAACATATCTTTTGGAAATCTTAACCTGCAAAAGAGATCATAATTTCATAACATGGGATAAATCATAGTAGTGAAATGTAATCCCAATAATCATAAATTAAAACATGAAACTTTTTGGCATACACACATAATCATAGAGAATCATTTCTTGTTAGTAAAGACTCATTTCCAAGACTATCTTAGTGGACAAAGTCCATTTCGGAACCGAGTTCATTCCTCGTTTCAGTCCTGTTTCACTGAAACGGTATAACCTATCGTTCCAGCCATGTCTATCTCATGAGATATAAAATCATTACCCAATTCATTGGAGGGAGATATAGGTCCCACCCATCTCATAATTAAACTATTCTTATGTGTGCCACAAAAATCATAAATCAAACATCATTGCATAACCCATGTAATAAAAATGGAATTCTTAAACATCGTGACATCATAAAACAATTCATATAAGATAAATGAATTCATAAAAATAATTCCATCACAACATAATAAAATAAATTTAATGATAGGTATAGAATCAGAACCCTATATTATCTTAGATGGAAAATAATTTTGATAAAACACTTGAACTCCATTCTTGAGGAAAATATCCTTTCTACTTCAAAAACATTTTTCCTTTATTAACATGTCATACAATTTTAAACTAAAAGAAGTTGATTAAAAATAAACATGAAAACTTGTAAAGGAAGCTTCTTGTAAATAATGTTTTAAAAATCCATTCATGTCGTATAAGTTAAAAAACATTCTTCTTACTTTTGTCAGAAAAGTAAAAAGTACCTCGAACGAAAAATGAAAAAAGATTCCTTTCGTATCCTTTACTAAAAACTCACCAAAGGGTAAAATTGGAATTAAACAATTTTAGGTGGATGGAAATAATATTACATATTGAGGAAACATGTATGTGGATGATAAAATACACCCCATTAAATACCAAAGTATAAACAATCTCGGATAAAAATGAGATTGTGATATTTCCCTTACCTTAGGTTTGATTTGCTTTGTAAGTGTCCGAACCTCCTGTATAATGATTTAAATAATGTCACTGACTTATTCCATAACCATACTCATTGTTATGATATCATATATGGTTCACTTATGACTTTATATTACCCGTTCTTTTGTAAATTCCATGGTAAAGAGCGTTTTGGGTAACATTATTTCATTTGTCGTCCGTGTTTTGACTTGTAATTATTCATAGGATTACTTAGATCATGATTACTTAATTCCAGAATATAAAACATGATATATATATATATATAATATATATTCAGAATATACATATATATAATAGATCAGTAAATGGAAAGAAATACAGCGTTCATGGAGATGGTAGGTCGTACGTACGCATGAACGCTGTTTTTGTTTCCTTATTGAGTTGAATGGAATTATATAGATGACATACATATATATACACATAAATCTAGTATCATTATTATGTCATATATTTCATGATTACTTATTATATATACTTTATAACCATTCATGAATGGTTAAAGTGTAGAATGAATCTCATCGCGTCGTGGAGACGGTAGTCCGTACGTACGCACGAGCGATGATATCATTCTCATGATCGTGGGACTGTATTGAAGTGTATGTATAATATTTTAGAATCAATATCACTTTAAAGTAATATTATATAGTTATTATTTACACCATTATACCCATCCAAGTAAGGTGGTGGTGGAAAATAGATTTCACCACGGCGTGGAGACGGTATTCCGTACGTACGCACGCGCGGTGATTTCGTTTTCCGAAGGATGGATAGATGGTGAAATAGGGTTGTTTCATACTTATAATAACATATCAGTATATGAGTGATACTGATGTTATTACTTCATAATGAAACAACTAAAGAAGAAGAAGCGGAAGAAGAAATAAAGATGAAAGAATCGGTAACGGACATTACCTCTTCTTTGAAGTGCTTCTTTGAGACCTTCTTTTAGGGCACTAAAATGGGTCTTTGAAGAAGACCAGGACCTCTAGGATGTCTCTAGGTAAGTGTAGAGGATAAATTGGTAGGGGTTGTCCGATCTTGAAGGCTCAATGTGTTGTGAGGAAGAGAGGGAGGGGGTTCCCTTTTATAAGGGAGGAGAGGGGCACCTTTGGAATAACAAAAAATATTATTTTATTATAAAGCCACATTCAGTTTTAAATAGATCTAAATTGATTTATTTAGAAGCTAAAGTAGGAATGGGTCGAAATCCTCTCATCGAATAGAATTTAGACAAGTTTAGGTTCCTATTTTAACCTTATCATTTAGATTTAACATTAAGTTAAATAATTTTACTTTTACCATGTCTTCTTCTGTTCTTTCACTATAAGGTTAATAAACATACTATGACAATCCAAAAGAACCCCAAGTTGTTTATTATTAATATATATAACCTTATCTAAGTAATTTGGCAGAACCTTATATTTTTAGGAATAAAATAACAATTAATAATATAATATTTTTTTTAAAAACTATTTTATGTCAATTATGACACTATTTAGTAATTGATTTTTTTGAAAATCATAACAAAATTATTAGTTCGAAAACAGTTAATTAAATCAATAATAACATGTCATATTATCCTATAAAATTAATTGAACTCATAAAAAAGTCTTAAATTATATTTATTTGGGTACTTATAACATCAATTATGTCAATATTTCATTAATAAGATAATTACTGCATCATCTTTGTGTCATAGTAAATGATAATTATTTAATCCCTAAAAATTCTAAATAAATTCGTATGATGTAGATAATTCTATTATCTTTCTGGAGACTATTCATGTTTGATGTTTCATGAAGTTTATCACTAAATTAAAATTATTATACTTATAAGATTTAAGAAAGTGACATCTTGTCACATTCTTTGGTTTTAATAATAATTAAATTATTTTCATGGACAAAAGTCCATTAAATTAATATAATCTGACGCTTAGGTGATATGGGTCGACTTTTATTCATCCAATAGGCTTTTGACATGTGTTAGGGTAATTTTATAATATTATATTTACCCTTAATTACCCGATTTACCTTTAACTATGGTAAATTAAATTTACCGTAGTTACTATTCATAATTCCCAAAAAAATAAAAAGTATCTTATTAACATAATTTGGACCCACTGATTCCAAATATGGAATCCATTTTTCGAAATTCAATACACGAAAGTTTCAGAAATTAAATTAAAATTAATCTCGTTGTCGAAAGAAAACGGGTTTTTGTTTAAAACATTGCGAAAGATTGAATTGATTTATCCTACGAATCCAAGGTAGAATCAATGATAATGACATAGATTATATTAAATGGTAAAAATATATTCTATTTATACTTTAAGACCATTCAATATTATAATTTAACCATATAAATTATTGTGATGAAAAAAGTTGTTTTAAATTAAAATATAGCGTGTTTTTACTATTCATCAAAATATGAACGTTACCAGAATAATATGAAAAATTTATCCAAAGTAAATTTTTATTTCATGGTTCCAAATAAGAATTTTATTTTGTCAAATTGAACTTATAAACATGTCAAAAACTAGATTTAATGTGGGTGCGCCATCAAAAGACGGCAAAACTGCATTTTTTGAAAAATACTTATTTTACCCGAAAAATTTTATTTTGTTCTTATACCATGTTTTAAAAAATTTGTAAGATGAATAATAATGTTATAATATTTGAAATTTAGTTAATTTTATTCATAAAGGCTAGTTCATAATAATATTATAATAATATATCGTTGTTTAGTAAAACCCGATATTGCGTATAATACACGCTATCGAGGAAGGTCGTGATTGTGTGTAATTCAAGCCAAGTCTGGGTTGCGTGTTGTGCAAGAATCCTTATTTTTTTAGTATAACATAATACAACCATATTTCATTTATACATTGAATATATATATATATATATATATACACTCAATGTTGCGTAGAATAACTATTATCAAAATTGTGTGTAACACGATCCAAGAATAGTGTTGCATATACTGCAAGATAATACAGTGTTGCGTATAGCGAAAGATAATCTTGGTGTAGCATACAACACAAGATATTAATTAAAAGAATATTTAACATAAAATATCGGGGTGTTACATTCTACCCCCCTTAAAATTAATTTCGCCCTCGAAATTCGTCGGGGTTATAAATGGTTTACTATTTAAAAGTTTCTTTAATAGAAACCCACATCGTAAAAAGGAATATCAAAACCAATATTTAAGAACAAAAGTATGAAACGTAATAGTTACCCAAATAAACTAATCACTGGGTTTCCACATAGGTGAAAATACGGATATGGAAGATAAATTTAACCATCATGTTCTGATGGAGAGTGGTAGAGAACATGGCTATGGAAAAGCCAGAAATCAAAAAGCCATAAATTTGTGATGATCTAAGGTACCATCTGATTCATCAGATATAAGATCACTTGGACAACATTTTTGGTTTTCAAGATCATTTCCTTAAAGTTGATGAAATTGGAATTAGAAGAAATACTTTCGTGATTTTGATATAGTCTCATCTTTGGTCATTCTTTGGACAATTTCGACTTCATCTCTTAAAGAAATGAAGTTGAATTTTTTATTTGTGATGTGTTAGCAGATCATGTGATAGAATGATCGGTCATTACATCTGTCTCAAACAAAATGTTAGAAAAGTTATCAAAAAATACATAAGTCCATCTATAGTGAGATTAATCATATATGGTTCCTAAAATGGACTTATACTTCATATATCATACTGATTAATATAATAAAACTAGTTTCTACTAAACAGGGACTTCCTGTAGGCAAGTGGTAGACGATAAAGGCCAGTCGCACTTCGGTTGTGGGTTCGATTCCCACAGCCTTGTCCGACGCGATGGGTTGTCGCCCGTCCTGCAGGTTGTCCTTTTTCTAAATCTATATTACTAAAACATCCCATCAAAAATATCAAAAAAGTTTTATCCTTAGACAATACTAACTTATGTCCAACATAATCCATTCTAATATTTAGGCTTATCTAAAATACATCAGTCCAAGCTCATAGTATAAAGAAAATGATCACGTGAATGCCATCATTTATCCCCAATATATCATAAGATATATCTTGTTGGTCAAATTACAAACATGTGAATACCTTAATCATGTATTCTCTTGAAGAATGAATACCCATTGAACCTTATTGAAAACATGAATACTGTTAAAGGTTAACTCTTTCCACATACCAAAATCCTCAAAATTCTATATACTCAAACCATGATATCAGTTAGTCAATCATGAGCTCATGAATACTGTCGAACATTTCATTTTTTCCCTTATCCCTTCATTATGCGCATATCATCTACATTCCAAAAATATCTGAATAACCTTTCATGGATACTGGTACCATTAATCATACACTTTCAAAACTCAAGGAAAGACAACAGTGTTACAATCCTTAGATGTCTCTTTATTCCATAGTACCATGAGATTACTTATACAACATTAAACATGATAAACATGTAATCATTCCACTACATTCTTAAACCATTGACCGAGCTTCAACAATTCTCTCATCTCACATATCATTTGTAGTCTCTTCATCATCATCAACATAAATACTACCCATACGACCATACTGATTCTCTTCATGAGACTTTCCCTTAGGGAATTGGTTTGCATAATGCCCATACATTCCACATTTAAAACATTTAACCATTGTTGATGTCGTAGCAATACCATTATCCTCATCCCTGGTGTTAACTGAACCTTTTCCTCTGCACTTACTGGCTTTGTGTCCTTATTTTCCACACCCAAAGCATCTTTCAGTTCCTTTGAAACAATCTCCCTGATGCCTCTTCCCACATGATTTACATTAGGGAAATTGAACTTTCATTCCTCTATGATCATCATGAAACTCCATCTTTTTCTTATTATCTGAGTCGGGAAACTTACCAAAGTTGAGATTATTGATCATATTATGAGATTGCTGATTTGGAATAATAACGATGTTTGGACTTCCAGATCTCGTTTCATTTGGTTTCTCATGAAGAAAATCATTCCATTGTCCGTCATATCCTCCATTATCATGAATCTTCCTATTTCCAGCCATTTTCTAAAACCCAAAAAGAATAGTGTGAGAGGCAAAAATCATGCTAGGGAAAACAACATAGTAAAGGGGGAGCACACTCAATATCTAACATCTTAGGTTAAATTCTAATATCTTTACCGTAGTTCTAGGACTATATCTTATACGCATACTTATCCTTAGGGACATCGCTAGACATGCCTTAGAAATATCTCTAGGGATCTTACTAACGTTTTCGCATCCTAGTTTCCAAAGGTTGACTAAAACTTTCCTCTGATACCAACTGTAGAGACCTGAAGCCTGACGTACATGGACATTACATTACTTTTGTGGAATACTTAGTACATAACAAAAACACACACGCAAGGACCGTAATAGTTTAGTGTCTTTGGAAACTTGGAATATAATCTTCTAATCATGGTGAAAGATCTTCAACACCTCCCATAAATATATTCCTTTTTTTAATACCTAAAACCTTTCATTATATCCTGGGGAAAATAAAACAGAAAAGGGTGAGCTCAAATGCTCAGTAAGGGTAAACAAAAGAAATATCAATCACGTCATATTCATAGGAACATATCTTTTGGAAGTCTTAACCTGCAAAAGAGATCATAAATTCATAACATGGGATAAATCATAGTAGTGAAATGTAATCCCAATAATCATAACTTAAAACATGAAACTTTGTGGAATACACACATAATCATATATAATCATTTCTTGTTAGTCAAGACTCATTTCCAAGACTATCTTAGTGGACAAAGACCATTTCTAAACCGAGTTCATTCCTCGTTTCAGTCCTGTTTCACTGAACCAGTATAACCTACCGTTCCAGCCATGTCTATCTCATGAGATATAAAATCTTTACCCAATGAATTGGAGGGAGATAGAGTTCCCACCCATCTCATAATGAAACCATTCTTATGTGTGCCACAAAAATAATAAATCATACATCATTTCATAACCCATGTAATAAAAATGGAATTCTTATACATCATGACATCATAAAACAATTCATATAAGATAAATGAATTCATAAAAATAATTCCATCACAACATAATCAAATAAATGTAATTATAGGGATATAATCAGAACCCTATATTATCTTATTTGGAAAATAATTTTGATAAAACACTTGAACTCCATTCTTGAGGAAAATATCCTTTCTACTTCAAAAAAAATTTTCCTTTCTTAACATGTCATACAATTTTACACTAAAAGAAGTTGATTAAAAATAAACTTGAAAACCTGTAAAGGAAGCTTCTTGGAAGTAATGATTTAAAAATCCATTCATTTCGTATAAGTTAAAAAAACATTCTTCGTACTTTTGTCGGAAAAGTCAAAAAGTACCTCGTACGAAAAACGACAAAAGATTCCTTTCGTATCCTTTACTAAAAACTCACCGAAGGGTAAAATTGGATTTGAAAAATTTTATGTGGATGTAAATAATATTACATGTTGAGGAAACATGGATGTGGATGATAAAATACACCCCATTAAATACCAAAGTATAAACAATCTCGGATAAAAATGAGATTGTGATATTTCCCTTACCTTAGGTCTGATTTGCTTCGTAAGTGTCCGAACCTCCTGTATAATGATTTAAATAATGTCATTGAATTATTCTAGAATCATACTAATTGTTATGAAATCATATATGGTTCACTTATGACTTTATATTACCCGTTCTTTTGTAAATTCCATGTTAAAGAGCGTTTTGGGTAAAATTGTTTCATTTGTCGTCTGTGTTTTGACTTGTAATATTTCATATGATTACTTAGATCATGATTACTTAATTATAGAATATAGAACATGATTTATATATAATATATATTCAGAATATACATATATATAATAGATCATTAAATGGAAAGAAATACACCGTTCATGGAGACAGTAGGCCGTACGTACGCATGAACGCTGTTTTCGTTTCCTTATTGAGTTGAATGGAATTAAGTAGATGACATACATATATATACACATAAATCCAGTATCATTATTATGACATATATTTCATGATTACTTATTATATATACTTTATAATCATTCATGAATGGTTAACGTGGAGAATGAATCTCATCGCGTCGTGGAGACGGTAGTCCGTACGTACGCACGAGTGATGATATCATTCTCATGATCGTGGGACTATATTGGAGTGTATGTATAATATTTCAGAATCAATATCACGTTAAATTAATCATATATAGTTATTATTTACACCATTATACCCATCCAAGTAAGGTGGTGGTGGAAAATAGATTTCACCACGGCGTGGAGACGGTATTCCGTACGTACGCACGCGCGGTGATTTCATTTTCCGAAAGATGGATAGATGGTGAAATAGGGTTGTTTCATACTTATAATAACATATCATTATATGATTGATACTTATGTTATTACTTCATAATGAAACAACTAAATAAGAAGAAGCGGAAGAAGAAATAAAGATGAAAGAATCGTTAATGGACATTACCTCTTCTTTGAAGTGCTTCTTTGGGACCTTCTTTTAGGGCACTAAAATTGGTGTTTGAATAAGACCAGGACCTCTATCAAGTCTCTAGGGAAGTGTAGAGGAGAAAGTGGCAGGGGTTGTCCGATCTTGAAGGCTCAATGTGTGGTTAGGAAGAGAGGGAGGGGGTTCCCTTTTATAAGGGAGGAGAGGGTCACCTTTGGAATAACTAATAATATTATTTTATTATGAAGCCAAATTCGGTTTTAAATAGCTCTAAATTGATTTATTTCAAAGATAAGGTTGGAATGGGTCTAAATACTCTCATACAATAGAATTTAGACAAGTTTAGGTTCCTATTTTAACCTTATCATTTAGATTTAACATTAAGTTAAATAATTTTACTTTTACCGTGTCTTCTTGTGTTCTTACACTTTAAGGTTAATAAACATAATATAAAGATCCAAACGAACCCCAAGTTGTTTATTATTAATATATATAACCTTATCTAAGTCATTTTTCCAAACATTAGATTTTTAAGAATAAAATAAAAATTAATAATATAATATTTGTTTTATGAACTATTTTATGTCAATTATGACACTATTTAGTAATTGATTTTTGTGAAAATTATAACAAAATTATTAGTTCTAAAAAAGTTAATTAAATCAATACTAACATTTCATATTATCCTATTAAATTAGTTTAGCTCATAAAAAGTCTTAAATTATATTTATTTGGGTACTTATAACATCAATTATGTCAATATTTCATTAATAAGATAATTACTGCATCATCTTTGTGTTATAATAAATGATAATTATTTAATACCTAAAAATTCTAAATATTTTCATATGATGTAGATAATTGTATTAGAATTATGGATACTATTCATGTTCGAAGTTTCAAGAATTCTATCACTAAATTAAAATTATTATACCAATAAGATTTAAGAAAGTGACATGTTGTCACATTCTTTGGTTTTAATAATAATTAAATTATTTTCATGGAAAAAAGTCCATTAAATGAATCTAATCCGACCCTTAGGTAATATGGGTCGACGTTTAGTCATCCAATAGGATTTTGACATGTGTTAGGGTAATTTTATAATATTATATTTACCCTTAATTACCTGATTTACCTTTAACTATGGTAAATAAAATTTACCGTAGTTACTATTCATAATTCCCAAAAAAATAAAAAGTAGCTTATTAACATTATTTTGGACCCACTAATTCCAAATATGGAATCCATTTTTCCAAATTCAATACACAAAAGTTGGAGAAATTAAATTAAAATTAATCCCATTGTCGAAAGAAAATGAGTTTTTGTTTAAAACAATGCAAAAGATTGAATTGATTTATCCTACGAATCCAAGGTAGAATAAATGCTAATGACATAGATTATATTAAATGGTAAAAATATATTCTATTTATACTTTAAGACCATTCAATATTATAATTTAACCATATAAATTATTGCGATGAAAAAAGTTGTTTTTAATTAAAATATAGCGTGTTTTTACTATTCATCAAAATATGAACGTTACCAGAATAATTTGAAAATTTTATCCAAAGAAAATTTTTATTTCATGATTCCAAAGAAGAATTTTATTATGTCAAATTGAACTTATAAACATTTCAAAAACTATATTGAAAGTGGGTGCGCCATCAAAAGGCGGCAAAACTGCATTTTTTTTAAAATACTTATTTTACCCGAAAAAATTTATTTTGTTCTTATACCATGTTTTAGAAAATGTGTAAGATGAATAATAATGTTATAAGATTCAAAATTTAGTTAATACTATTCATAACGGCTAGTTCATAATAATATTATAATAATATATCGTTGTTTACTAAAACCTGGTATTGCGTACAACACACGCTATTGAGGAAGGTCACGATTGCGTGTAATGCAAGCCAAGTCAGGGTTGCGTGTTGTGCAATAATCCTTCATTGTTTCGTATAACATAATCCAACCATATTTAATTTATACATTGAATATATATATATATACACTCAATGTTGCGTAGAATAACTATTATCAAAATTGTGTGTAACACGTTCCAAGAATAGTGTTGCATATACTACAAGCTAATACAGTGTTGCGTATAGCGTAAGGTAATATTGGTGTAGAATACAACACATGAAATTAATTAAAAAAATATTTTTCATAAAATCTCAGGGTGTTACAACCATTTATGTCTTACTTATAAATAAGATCTCATTTGATTGAGCTCGGTATCTATGAAATTGTTCCAAGATCCTATATATTACATGCTGGGAAGCGGTTTTTAGAGAGATAAATACTCTCATGCCTTGTGCGTTTTATGAAGATCTTGTTTAACCATGAACATCTAGTTCATTTTGCTTCATGTGATGATGATTATTTTGAATTACAATCGAGGTCTTGTGGGGAAAGCAATAAAGACTCTGATATTCTTATCGAGGGCCTAAAGTGGTGTGGGTAAGACAAAATTTCTTGAAAGTATAAATCAAGGGACCATTTTCTAAGGTTGTTGGATACCCTACTCTTTGGGTTAAAATATTTCTCACTTGTATACATGATTTTTGTTTCATGTTTTATTTCCACTTTATTTTGTTAATGTTAAAAAAAATTCTTATACTTTCTTGTTCTTTTACTTACTCTGATAAATAAGATTCTATATGATTTAAGGTAGAATCAATTGATCTTAAGTTTCTTTTCTGGATTCATATTTCTGGACCCTAAGAATGTTTTTTATTTAGTTAATAACCAAAGAGTGTTTATGAATTTACCTTGTTTAACTTTTTGAAAAAAAGTTTTTCCTTATTGTTAAAAACTATATTAAATAAGATTTTATATGATTTAAGGTAGAATCAATTGATCTTATGTTTCTTTTTTGGATTCTTATTTTAAAAACCTAAAGAAGTTTGTTTTGTAGTTAAGAACCCAAGAGGGTTTGTGAATTTACCTTGTATAACTTTGTTACACATAATTTTTCCTTATGGTTAAAAAAGAAAGTTTTTAAACATACAATTCACCCCCCCTCTTGTAATTGAGAATCTACATATACTATTTCGATCCTACAATGGATATTTGAGCAGGTCTCTGAAATAATTATACTCACATATAAGTTTTCATGCTCACGTTTTCTTTGTTCTAAATTATTCTTGATTAACTTTTCTTGTTCAAGATTTTCATAAGGATTTTTATCTTTGTTTATAAATTTCTTCTATTAAAAAATATTTTGGAAAAGTATTTTATTATTGAATGGAAGGTATGAATGTTGGTTCCATTGACAACTTATTTTCTAACAGACCAAAAATATTCGATGGTAATTATTATGAGTATTTGAGAGATAGGATGAAGACATTTGTCATTAACACTAGAGTAGAAAATTTATTAATGCTCACTGGATACTACAAAATTCTGGATAAGGAAGTCATAACCTTCGCCAACTATAAAAAACAATAAAATAGACTAAAATAAAAGGTACGCAATACTTTTTTGTTTTCTATGACCAGGAATATATATTGTCAAATATCTTCTTGTGAAGCATCCAAATGAATTTGGAAGAAACTTGAAGTTTCACAATTTAGGACTTATAATGTGATAGAAACTATAAGAGCTATTTTAAAAGATGAATATTATGGATTCTTATTCCCTTATGGAGAACCTATTTTCAATGTACATTAATGATTTATGACCATTGTCAATAGTCTTAAATATATGGGAGAGAAAAGTCTTGATGATTATTTTCATGTGAATAAAATTATTGATATCATGCCCAATGAGTGGGTATCAAAAAGGATAGATATTGATGAGAACATAAAAGTATCTAACATTACACTTGATGAGTTATTTGGTACTCTTCTTCAGCATGAAACAATAATGAAGAGAGATTCTTATTTTAGAAAAAATAACGGTAACGAAAGTGTATCTTTTACTACTAAATCTAAATACAATACTTAAAAAGGGTAACTAGATCTAAATATAAGATCGTTGTTGTTATATCTAAATCAATTGACAGTGATCATTTAGATTATGAATTATACAATCTTTATCGAAGGATGAATAATATTGTGGGAATGAAATATTTTCAGTATAGATATAAGAAGAAAGATAAAAAGGAATAGGAAATATTCTGATGTAACCTGTAATGAATTTAAAAGGGCATGACATATCAGACTTGATTTCCCTATTCTTAAGAGAAAATACAGGAAGGAAAAGAATTCTGATAGAAATAGAAATAAGTATTACAAGTCTAAGGCTAAAAAAATTCTTGAAAGAAAATGACAAATGGAGTGCTAGTGGAAGTGATTCTACAAATGAATCATCTGAATTTAAATCATTTAGTTAGAAGAATATTTGTCTTATAGCCAGAGTACCTATTGAAAATCATAGTATTACGAATAAGGTACATAATGATGAATCCTTAAACAATATTTCATTAAATACTAATTTTTAAAATAAAGAATATTATGAATATTCAAGTGATAAATCTTCCTCATCAAAATATAATACCTTAACTTCATATGAAAATGATTTTAGATTTTCTAACCTACTTGAAAATTAAAATTTTAAGATTAAAAAATTTTGAGAAAAAAAATCTAGAATATATTTTTTAACAAAATAATTGTCATATCATTCTAAATATCTTGATTAGAAAATTTTTGATATTGAATGTGTTTCTAAAAACCTTAAAGAAGTCAATTCTGAGAAGGACAAACATTCTATGTATTTTGAAAATTTTATTTCTAAGAAAAATATTTTAGAGATTAACCCATATTCTAAAAAATGACTTTGAAGATAAGAATTTAGTCATTATACTAAAATCCAAAAAAAAATCCTTAAAAAATCTTTTGTCAAACATTACCTCTGGTAATGGAAACATTGATAAAATGTTTTCACTAGTTCTTCTTCTAAGGAATAATTCGGGATTTGGTTATATGCATTCAAAACTAGTTTCTTAGTAACAATTATTTTGTTCCTCAAAGTGCTCCCTTTTGTACTAAATTTCAATGTGGTGGACATAGGGAATAAAATTTTTGTTTAAATAAAACCCAATACTTAGGTTTTCATAAATCTTATTTTTCTACAAAAATGTTTATTCCTAAGATTTTACTTTCTAAAATTTCATGATCCAAGAAAGTTTGGATTCCGAAATTCTAACTCTTTTATTTTCAGGAAAATAAATATAGTAACAAAAACAATACATGGTACATGGATATTTCATGTTCTCATCACATTAATAGTAACAAAAACTTATTTGAAAATATTATTAAGACAAAAGGAGGAAAAGTAAGATTCAGATATAATTCTCAAGGAGAAATTGTTGTTGTAGGTTACATTATTCTTCTTAGAAGAAAGTTAATTTCAAATGTTTTATTTTGTTAAAGGTTTTAACAACAACCTCATTAGCATAAGCCAATTTTTTGTTGAAATATAGCTTGTGAATTTTATGAATGATAAATACATAGTACATAATTCCAAGGATGATTTTATTCTCTCTTCCCATTGGCATAAGAATGTTTAGAAAATTAACTTAGAAGACCTTAAGAGCCAGAAAATACCGTTCTTTAGTGCAATGGAAGATCAATCTTGGTTATGGAGTTGAATTCTAGGACATTGTAACCTTAGAAACCTATGAAAACACTCTAAGAAAAGACTTATTATGGATATATCAGAGTATATATTTGATTCTTTAAAATTTTTTGATCCTTGTCAATTTGGAAATAAAAATAAATTGAGTTTTAAATCAATTAGGGAAGTCTCAACTTCTGACGCATTACAGTTAGTGCATATGGATTTTTTGTCCCAACACAAACTGAATGTATTGGAGGAAAAAACTATGTATTTTTTTAGTTGATGATTACACAAGATTTACATGGGACTATTTCTAGAAAATAAATCTGAATATTTTTCTTATTTTGAAACATTAAGAGCCCATGTTAAAAATGGGAAAAAATATCCATTGAAAACTTTTCATAGTGATCATATAGGAGAATTTCAAAATTCAGGTTTTGAAATTTTTTGTAGTAAGAAAGGCATTAATCATAACTTCTGAGCTCTAAGAACTCCTAAACAGAATGATGTTATTGAAAGAAGAAATTAAATCTTCATGAAATAACTAGAACCTTGTTGAGTGAATATTCTATTGATAAATATTTTTGGGATGAAGTTATTAGTACTAATTTTTATACTATAAAAAAAGTTTTAATCATCACCACATTTTGCAAAACACCTTATGAATTGTGGACTGGTAAAAAACCTAGACTTTATTAAATCAAAGTATCTAGTTGCAATTTATTCATCCTAGATACTAAATATAACTTACATAAATTTCCACCCAAATCCGATGAATGTTTTTTCCTAGTCTATTCCACTACTTTTAAGGATTATAGAGTTTTTAATAAAAATACTTGTACTATTTAAGAAAGAGTGCATGTTAAATATGATAAAAGTGGTCATTTTGTTTTTAAATAACCCCAGCCTTCATCCTCTGATGTGTTTTCAAAAACTGATTATCAACCTTTTATAAAATATTCTTTTAATAAGTAAAATTTTTAAGAAAATGTTTCTTGAATCATTTACCCAATAATATATTCTTCTATATGTTAGTGAATAGGTTTTACCAAACCCAAATCAGTTATTTATTAAGAATAATCTGAGTGATTTATCATTAGTGATGTAAATCAACCAGTAATAACTAGAAGTTACTTAAAAAATTAGTATAACATCTAGAATTCTTTCCCAATTAGAACCAAAAATCACTGATGAAGCTTTAGGTGATGATGATTGTAGACATGAAAGATGAGCTAAATGAATTTGAAAGGAACAATGTCTGAACCTTGGTTGAAAGAACTAAGAAAACCTTTGTAATCAGATTAAAATGGGTCA
Source organism: Viscum album (assembly GCA_963277665.1). Taxonomy (NCBI): domain Eukaryota; kingdom Viridiplantae; phylum Streptophyta; class Magnoliopsida; order Santalales; family Viscaceae; genus Viscum; species Viscum album. The sequence goes on along the minus strand of OY728132.1, from coordinate 1,157,101,901 downwards.
TCAGAAATAAATATAATGAAAATGGAATCAAAGTAATAAATAAATCTAAATTAGTTTCTAAAGGCTACAATAAACATAAAAAAATAGACTATGAAGAAACCTATGCTGCAATATCTATACTTGAATCTATTCATATCTTACTATCCTTTACATCATTATTTAATTTCAAACTTTTTTAAATGGATGTGAAGTGTTCTTTCCTTAATATATATGTTAAATATGAAGATTATTTTGAAAATCCTATTGTATTTAAAGACACAAAATATCCTAAATATGTTTTTAAACTTACGACAGTTTTATATGTAGTTAAACAAGCCCCGAGAGACTGGTATGATCGACCTAAAGAACTTTTCTCACAAAAAAATGATGTTAAGATAACTGTTGATCCAACTCTTTTTATAAATATAGATAAGAAAGTTGTTTTGATTATTCAAATATATGTTGATCAAACTATATTGGCATAAACTCTACAATATTTAACCGATTCTTTTGATAATGACATGAAATCTGAGTTTTCAATGAGTATGATGGGTGAGTTAATGTTTTTTCTAGGTTTTCCAATTTCTCAAAAAACCATAAGGAATTTATATATCTCAACTTTAGTATGTTAAATATATTCATAAAAGTATGTATATTACTGAACTAAAAGTATAATCACTCCAATCAAAAACCCAAATTCTCTTAATCTAGATGAAGCTGGGAAATGAGTAGATAAAATATCATTTAGAGATATTATTGAAAGATTACTATACTTAATGTCTAGTCATCTAAACATAATGTTTTAAATATGCTTATTTGAAAGATATAAAAATAATCTAAAGGAATATCATTTAAAAGAATTGAAAATAATTTTTTGCAATTTAATGGGAACCATGGATTTATGAATTTTCTATTCTTCTATAGATGATTTTTTTAAAAACGTTTTTCATATCCTGATTTTGGTAGATGTAGAATGGATAGAAAAATTACTTATGTGACATGTAATTTCTTACTATGTTCATTAGTTTCTTGGTCTTTCAAGAAAAAAAACTCATTTTCATTATCCCTTGCTAAAGTTGAATATATAACAGGTGGAAGTTATTATGATCATGTATTGTTGATGAAACACACAATCACAGAAAATGGCATGAGTTTTACCAAAACACTTATATTTTGTGATAACAGAAGTTCCATTTACCTAGGAAAAACCCTATAATATCCCTCCCATGAAAAACAAATAGATATTAGGCATCACTTTATTAGGGGTCACACACTTAAAAAATATATCATTCATCAATTTATCGGAACAGAAGATCAACATGCTCATATTTTAATAAAATCATTACCCTCCGATATATTTGAATATATTAAACAAAATATTTGAATTATTATCATAAGTTAATCTTTCATATTATCTTTTTAAAAAAACTATCTCATTACATTAAGAAACTCATTTTCATTAGAGGATTATGTTTTCTTGTTTCCTAAAATATTCCTCAAAAAAAATTTGTAACAAATATTTTTAAAATGTTTCATTAACAAAATGTAATTCTTAATAAAAAATTTCATAAATTTTTCTTTCTTAATCATATTTTTCATAATCAATTCTTTTTCTTCTTCTATTAATCAAATTTTTTTAACCAAAAAGTATGGAATAAAAAATATCATTTCCTTAATAATCTTTTCAGAATCTAAGTTATTCAAGAAAAATATTATCTATACTGACATTATTTTTCTATGAAATCTAGAAGGTATGTTATTTAACTTAAATCTTCATAATTTAATTTCTTCATTGATGGTATTTTTATCTTGTCTCAGGAAAACTTTATCGTATTCACTTTCCTTAAATCTGATTTTTCCATAAAAACTAAAAAGATCAAAACCTACAAAATATTTTTCTGTAATTCACATCAACCATCAGATTAGATCATGCTTATTTTAACCATTTGATCTTTTTAGAATTCTAACGGATGCCCTAAATCCTATATAACTGACCCCAAATCATCTTCCCATGTCAGTTTTCTAGACATTGTGCACTGAAGATCTACCCTTATTTAAAAAGGTAGTTTAGTTTTCTAATGTTTTCTTATACTCTGAATGTCATCGGGTACTTCCCTGTAGAAAAAGATGTCTTCAACAAAGTAAATAAAGAATGGGAAAATCTACAGGGAAAGGTTGGTTGACCCAAAATTATATTCTATTTATAATTTGATGATTATGAAAAATATTATGTTGAATGAATGGAATAGTTTTTGAATATCCAAAAAAATTATTTAGGATCCGGTTTATCCAAACATACTAATAGAATTCTCTGATACAGTAAGTTTTTATGAAGAAGGTAGAAAAGAGAAATTTTTATTCAACAGTTATGGGAAAACATATTCTCTATATTTCAATATGGTATAAAATATTCTTGTAATTCTATATAAAGATGAGGCAATTTATTTCACTCACAGGATTCCAGATCAGTCAAAAAAATTTGGGAAGGAAAATGATATTGAGTGCCATAGACTAAAAGGAGTAAAGTCATGTATGATCAACCACCATTAAAAAATATTTAGGATATTGGATTTGTGGGTACATAGTTTCCTCATTCTGAGAAATGGATACAAGGATTACTTAAATAATAGTGATATCGTTATATTGGATTTTATGGTTAACCTGGGAAAAGTAAATATTGTGAAGTACATCCTCCAAAAAATCAACAACATTAAAAATGGGACTATAAGGTCTCAGATAATAATGTATCTAGAAATCTTGTCAATGATCATAGTTCTTTTTTAGAATCATTAAAAAAATTCTATAGTTCTAAACCAAGAACCTTTAAGATCTTTTTGTTGAGTGATGAAACTTTGAAGAGAATGGAAGTTGGCTTCAATACCAAATCAGATCAGTTTTAAGATCTTTCTGATAGTGAGATTTAAGCTTTAGATAAAAAATGAGAAGTAGGAGAAACTTACAAGAAGGCATAGAATAAGAGAAATGAAAAAAAGAACCAGAAACCAAAGAAAAATCTACAGTTCAAGAAATCCAGTCAGTACCACCAAAGTCGAAAAAGAAAAAACATTCCCTGATGAATTGGTATTAAAGTGGAGGGAATACAAGAATAACAAGAAATAAGGAGATATAAGATTTGGATTAAATTACACTGAGGCAAAAGCCTTGATTATTCAAGCTTTTGAAGAGTTTGAAATTCAAGAAAAACATAATAAGCTAAAAAATGTCTAATACTGAGATTGGTCAAGCACTTATCAAGGATACTGAGAAAGTATCTGAAGAGATTCTGGTACCAAAATCCTTCTTCCAAGAATTAGTGTCAGTTGAGACTCTGAGAATGAAAATTCCAATTCTAGAACCTGTTATGGAATAAGAGATAGTTCATGAATAAGAATTAGAAGAATAATGGTAAGAGGAAGATGATGAGAGTGATAATGTGATTAATCAAGTGGAATAATATCATCAGAAGGAAATTTCTTCCGAAAATCTTTCAATTCAAACATTCTAGGTTAAGTATACCAAAACAATTACTCAAGGGAAAGAGGATGATCGACAGGAAGAGGTTGATAAACATTATGATGATTAGATTAGCAACCATTATTTCATCCAACCTAATGATTTTAAGAATGTTACTGATATTGAAGAGGTTTATGGAGATAAAATAGTCCAACTTTTAGATAGTGAGAATGAGTCTCAATGGGATGATAAGGTTATTTCAAAAGATTATAAAGGAAAAAGCTGGTTGATGATACACCTAAGAAGGTTGTGATAGTTAAGGCTAAGTAGGATGTTGGTGGATCATCTAAGAGGAAATTGGAAGAGCTAGACAAAGATTTCTCTTCCGTAAGGGAATCAGATTCTGAATCCTAATCTTCGATGGGTCAGGATTTCCTAGTTTAGTCTTTGAATAAATTAGTGAACACCATTCCATTATTTATGAGTATTGATTCAAGATGTCAGTTTCTTTAACACTATTTTAAAAAAATTGGATTCAGTAAGCATGCTCATGGAAGACATCATGAAACTTGATGAATATTTCAAAACATGCCTTGTTTGGTTATGATTCTCATAGGATATCATCTAAGAAAATAACAAAATTTTATAAAAGATTTATTAAAGACATGATAATTTTTTATGATTTCCAAGATTCAGTAAAAGACGATTTCAACAAGTCAGATGAAAGGAACAAAAATCTTTCAAAATGTTTTTTAGAATAGCTGAATCTTGAGTTCGTAGCCCATAAATAAGAGGATAAAGACATAAATGGGAATTTAAATTTAGTTTCATTAAATTTTAAGAGAGAAAGGGAACTCAGGGAAGAGTTTCATGAAAATTTCAATCAACATGAAAAAGTAGTGAAGTATTAGGCATAAATCCTTAAGTCTCAAGATGAAACAATCAAGGCTCTGGAAAAAACGAATCAGGATCAGGAATAGTTGCTCCAGTGATTTGAGGATGATCATAAAGAGCTCAAGAAGTTAAAGGCTACCTTGAGTAAGATCATGTCGAAGGAAAACAAGTTTGAATGATTTTCATTCCATTTCGATATTTTGTTTTATTTTTTCCCTATATCAATTTTTCCTATCATAATGTAAATTTTTCTATCCATCAATTGTTTTATTTTTTATAGTTATAATATTTTATCTACAATTATTTCCCTCTATTCCTCTTTGAAAATCACAAAGGGAGTGAAAATAATGATCAAAATAATACTAAGTATAATGAATAGAATGACCTAAGAAAGGGGTTGATTAAGTAAGGGGATTATTCTTAAAGAATATTTTATTAATCAAGGAAATTTTAATTCTCTAAGAAAGACAATAATATGATCCTTAGGGATTTCAAAACCTAAAGGGGAGTTAGTCATATTCATAATGGTTCATAAGTCATGGGAGATATGTTTTTCTTTTATAGTTAAAAAATAAAATTCCTCATCCTTATATTCTATTTCGAATGGTTTTTTGTGCTTCCCAAAAAGAGGGAGATTATTGAGTCAATAATGTTTCTTTATAACTTTTATATTCCTCTATGTTTTGAAAATCACAAACAAATTTTCTTAAGAAAATTTTTCTTTATCTAAGAATTATTTTCTTAATGAAATTTTTCATCCCATAAGAAATAATTTACCCTTGCATGGGTTTTCAATATCTTATTCAATATCTTCTCAAAGAAAAGATCATTTTATTAATAAGTAAAAAATTCAGATCCTTATCTAAAACCTCAGAATATTATAATTACATGGATATCGAGCCTTCTGTTTTAGACTCTGAATTATCTAAAATTCATACACTGAATTTTCTGAAATTAAGACTCCACATTCTCTGAAATTTAGACTCCTAATGCTCCGAAATTCAGATTCTAAATTCTTCAAACCCCAAACTCTAAATTCTTCAGTCTTCATGCTCTGAATTCTATAGAATTATGACTCCAAATTCCTTCAGATTTAGACTTAGAATTCATTAGAATTCAGACTCTGATTTCTACGAAAAATAGAATCTCAATATCTATTTTTTTCTAGAATCCAATTGTTTATATGTTTTGACTCCAAATTATATTTTTTCTAGATTTCTTATTTTTTTTATATCTGGCCAAGATACTTTATTTTCCTTACTCATGATTACGTCCCTATAAAATGATGTCATAAAATTTTTTCTAACTAACCATTAGTTGAGTGACACATGTATAGGTCCCTTGGATATTTAAGGAAAAATATGATCGTTGGAGGAGGGAGCTGACTGTTGAAGTCATGATAATAAATAGGATCTAATTTCAATGAGCTCAGTATCTATGAAATCATTTAATGATTTTAGAGACTACATGTAGTGAATTGATTTCTAGAGAGAGAAATGTTGTGATTCCTTGTGAGTTTTATGAACATATTGTTCAATTGTGATCATCTTTTCCATCTTGATTCATGCGACTACGTCTGTTATTGAGTACAATCTAGTGCTTCTGGGGATAATTAGATAGAGGTGTTGACTACCTAAAAATTAAAGGGCTTGTGGGGATAGAAATATAGACTCTGTTATTCTTATCGAGGGCCTACATTAGGATGCGTAATAGAGACTTTATTAAGAGTATAAATCAAGGGACCTTTATCCAAAGTTGTTGGATACCCTACTCTTTGGGTGAAAACATTTTTTAATTTTTTACTTGATTGTTGTTTTCATGTTTTATTTCCTCTGTATTTTGTTAAAGTATGAATGTATAACTTTCTTATATTTTCTTATACTTTTACTTACTCTGATAAATAAGATTCTATATGCTTTAATGTAAAATCAATTGATACTATGTTTCTTTTCCAGATTCATATTTCTGGACACTAAAAAAGTTTGTTCTGTAGTTAAGAACCAAAGAGGGTTTATGAATTTACCTTTTTTGACTTTATTAAGCATAGTTTTTCTTTATGGTTAAAAATGAAAGTTTTTTACTTTACAATTCCCCCCCCCCACCCAATCATGTAATTGAGCATCTACAGGTACTATTTGAATCCTATACTCTCTACAATTTCTAAACAAAAAATCTTATTTGTTTTTTGTCACAAAGTTATTGATTAAAATTAAATAACATAATCACAAAAACTCTAACATTATGTGATATTAAATTTTCAATGAAAAAATTTATCAACTCATATAAAATGATATGGTAATATATGGTTTTAAGAGACTTTGGTTTCACATCTTCTGTATTTACCCTTTTCAATAGGTTAATTGAACTTCCATTTCGAACCTTCAAACATTCCAAGACATTAAGATATTTTTTTCTCCACATTTTCATTGAATAACTAGAATAGAGGACTTTCCACTTATTTTGATCAATTACCTCAGGATAAAGTCTTACTCTTATACCCCTGATCCATAAAATCATGATGTGACCACATATAATCCTTTGTTTTACCTTGACATTTAAAAGAGAAGCAATTAATATATTATAAATGTTTTTATTGATATGCATTATATCTAAATAATGATTTAATAAATTTATGGTCAATATGGAAACTTAAAGAATATAAATTTATTTCTCTAATTTCTATTATAATTTCAATTAACATGCTTTTACTTTTGGATATTTGATTAAATTTGAAATGGAAAATAATTAAAACCATCATGTTATTTAAGGATATCATTCCCTGACATTCATTGAGGTGTTCCATATATCTCGATGGCATTATTAAATTGTCTCTAATTTTTCCTGTATGGATGATCCATAGGTAGAAATTATTAATTCCCTATAAAGTTGAAAGTTCATCAAAAGGTTAATCTCTAGGAATGTTCATTTTTCATATAAATGGGGAAATATAATATCCCTTTATTACTCTTACCATACATCATTCCAAAATCAATGAAATCATTTATTTTTTTACAATAAAGCTGCACAAAACATAACTTACTCCTTTCTGAATGAATAGTATTCTTACACAACAATAATAAAAACATCCTTTAACTCATATATTAATGCATAAAAGTATATTTAAATATCATTTATTAGGTCACTAGGTCTTGATATCAATATACCCGTGATAGTAAATGGATTCTTCATGCACATCCATGACAAATATTTATACAGCTGAATGAAAACTATATAAGTATTATGTGTAGTATGCACTTTGTTAAATGGGTTAAACAATAACATGATAATTCAAATAAAAATTTTCATAGTTTATAATAAAAACCAGGATAAAACCAATAAAATTTGTTTCAAGCTGATATGTCTGCAAGATTCATTATTTCATAGTTATCCGTATTTCATTCATTTTCCTACCATCTGATATTTCTAGCCATTTTTTTGACATAAATTTTTTGATGCATGGGAATTAAAGGAAATTAATTCATTACTTTATATGGTATACAATATTGAGTTATGTCTTTATTAATCTTTCACCTTGATTTACCACACTATGTGCACTAACACAACTCTATAATTTCTTTCCATAATAGACAAAAATATTTAGGGCAATAATGGATCTTAGTAGATGAAAATCCAAATTTATAAACCAAAATTGAATCTATGTGACCATTATTTAGATTACATACATCATCAAGTAGTAAATAATTAATAAATATAAGGATATAGTTAACGCAGTGTTACTAAATCCATATATTCTTTTTGAATGTTACAATCACATTAAAAACTCATGTTTTCTCATTTTTTTCTTATGAATGATATAATGGGGTGTTTTCGTCAACCATTATCTTTCTATAACTCTCAAAATTATCATTATAACTAACATATCTAAACTTATGTTCTCGTATTCATTTCCTCTTACAGTGGTCTAAATGAGAAGGTGGCTTCAGAAACAAATAGAAACTGATCAGAAATAAAAATTGTCATTCAAATCCTTTCAGTTAAATAAATTTAATTCTCCACTTGATATTTTTTTCAATTATGATACCACACATAATATTATTTTTGGAAACCATGTTTAGTGATTTGGTAACTCACTTCCTCATGAGTTAACCATGGTCTTCATGCACAATCAGACCACAATCATTGAATCAATCCACTATATAAATCATTAATTAATGAAAAGTATAAAATATCAAAATTTTGTATAAAACACATCATTGATTCTTTCAACATTGTGTATACAAATTCTATCCATTCTGATTCAAATAATCATATATTAAATAAATAATCCAGAAAATTAATTTACATGATAAGTATTGTATTGTAAAATAAAAACTAATCCTCAAAAAAATATTTACTAAAAAATAATGAAAAATATCACAAATAGAAATTAAAATTAGATATTATATGTTATTAAATTTCAATTCATATAAAATTTTCTTTTCATACACTGAATTATTTATTTATTTATTGTTTTTAAATATGTTGTAGTATAGCTTCTCCAGTAACAATTTTATGAAACTATTTTATAAATGCATATGTTTGTGTCAATGTAATAATTATAAGTATATATTGTTAGAATAACCTATAGGGTTATTATTCTCAACCCTATTTTCACAGACTCTTATGAGATATCATATATTGTTGACTTCAATAAATTTTTCTTGTGCATTACATAATTTATATATTTATCTAATGAAATAATTTTTGTTTTTGAATTATGGGATCCTTGTTGGAGAGATTTTATTAGTCATTATAATCTTTTGGTGATAATTATATTCATAAATGACTTCATAGTTGTAAAAGGAGTGTGGCATAGTAATGAAAAGAGGCCTATTGAGAATGTGGTGTGACATGTGGCATGTAGAGTAGAACTCTCAAAACAAAGGTGAAAACATGAAAAATAAAATATTTAAAATTATATTTAAAATTAAAAAAATGTTAAATTAGATCAGATTAATATAAATTAGAATACACACTAATAGTATCTATAGATTTTTTATAAATAAATACAATCAATATCATTAGGAATAGTTATCATACAGGATATACATTTAGTTTGTCAATCCAATTCATTTTATATTAGTACATCCAAAATGATCCATAAATAAAATGTTGTGGATGAATCACAAAATCGGGAAAACTCATACTAAATATAATGACTGAAAGAAATAGAGGGGATATGATAGGTCGTCTAAAGATCCTTGGTGCCTTAAAAGAATCTTTGGGATGATAAAGTGTGGAATATGTGATATACAATGAAGGTTCTATGTTTATTTATGTATTGATATTACTCTGAGTACATCTACTACCACTCCCCCTTGAGTATCCTTGTTAACGAAAACTCACACAACTGTTACGTGAGAATACTTTCCTATAGGATAATGGTTCATGATTGAAATTTTTAAAATGATTAATAAAATGGAATGTTATGTTATTTAATTAATATGTCAACATGAAATATCAAACTCCCAAATGAAATAATAAGAGAAATTATGAAATTAAAGATATAAAATAAATAGAAGATTTTGTTTTCCAGTATTCCACTTAAATGTTTTTCATATTCTACATAGGAAAAAAATACATTTTACTAAATAAACTAATTCTAATGGGAAAGTTAAAAAATACATAAGTGGTGGTATAAAATAATCATGGAGTAATAATTAGAATGAAAAATAAGAAATAATTGGTGAAATAAAATAGTCAGGGAATACTAATTATAATGATAAATATGGTATAAGAGGTGAAATAACCTATATTATAATAATAGTAATTTAGTTGTAATAAGATTTGTTATTAAAAAAATTATAAAATATATTAATCTTTAATTTTAATAATTATTTTTTGGACTAAAAGTGACTCTATCCATGATTTATACATATTAATGATAGTGTAACATCAATTAATGTTGATAATTTCCTTAATTAACTCAAACAATGATCAAAGGAATATCTTCAGTACTATATTTAAAGAAAAAAATTCGAATAATTATAACTATAAATAAACATCCCCCCTTTTTAGTTGACATATCCACATATAAAATATATTATAATTTTAATCATATATCATGTCATTTTATGGTTATCAATGGACAACAGGGTTATATGGAAATAAACCATGTTTGATCATACAAATGAGAATGAAAAATTGTTCATACTTTATAGAATTAATTTAAGTAAAGAATGAAAAAACTAACTAAATGACTAATATAAAGATATATTAACCTTTTAAAAATATTAAAAATTTATGTAATAACATAAAAATGGTTTAGATGAAATTTAATAATCAAAAAAGGTTATGAAAGTTACCGTAATATTCCATGGAAGATAAAAAATTTAACCATCAAATTATTAAATAAAAACATCCATATAAATTTTTATAAAATATAGTTTTGAACCATTATTAAATTGGTGATAAATAGTGGAAGACACTATTTAAGAATATACTTATTAAATACAATGTAAGAACCCAAACATAGTTTCCCAGAGTCTGTGCCTTGTTATATTATATTGGTATGATTACAAGAAATTCATATCCTAAAATAATGAATAATTTAGTAGATTTGGAAATCCAAATACATACATAATTTCTACATTACAACTTGAAATTAAATACAATATATATGTTTTATTGGTAACATCCACAACTCTATGTTTATCTCTATGGTTCATTTATAACAAACTTCTTCATGCCCTGAGAAAAAAAGAAACATAATAAAGGGGTGAGCTCAAATGATCAGCAAGGGTAAGAAATATAGCAGAAGACATTATAAAAATTTACTTTAGATATGGTGAATAACTAAAATAAATACCTTTAAAATTATAATAAACTTGAACATAATATTCCTAGAATAAGAGCTGAATAAATAATGATAAAATAAAACATAATCATGGGTATTATATTATTCAAATAATCACATGAGATATCAATAATAGTTTCATAATAAGGGAAAATTAATGTGTAGGACATTATGAAACATACCATCTAGGCCTCATCCAAGATATATAAAAGTGATTAAGGCCTCAGCCAAAACCATATCTAAAAATGGGCAAGGCCTTGGCCAAGTCTATATTTATTTCTCTCATGAGACATACCGATGCATAGAAGGGCTATAGTGGACCCCACCCATCACATAATAAGTCCAATGAATTCCTCCTATGAATGGTTATAAACATAATCATCATATAAATTCATATTGAAACTAACATATGAAATGTAAATAACTTTCCCCAATAATTAAGCATAAACACTAACAATTCATAGTAAATTGGGGATGGTTTTATGATAGAACATCCACAGTCAAAATAATCATAAACCATTAAATTAAATATGGTTGATGATATCCTAAAATATTAATCCCAATAATATATAATAATCAACAAGAGTATTGAAATATATAAAGATACTTTTATAAAATCATTGAGTAATTCTTGAGATAAATACAACTATATATTCAAAAATACGAGTTCTTTTGTAAAATTATATGTATAAAATAATAAGTTAAATAATATATTATTCTAATAATAAAATGAGTGATTTTATAAATATAATGTTTTATAAAATAGATTATATATTTCTATTGAAAATATATAAGAATTTGAAATTTTCCCGTGAATCTTGCTTGTATTTCAAAAATAATTTTGAAAGTTCCTTTTAAAACATGTATCTCCCCATAAAATAAGGAAGGATTAAGGTTTGTAAACATATATAGTACAATAAAACAAGATTTATGAGGATTAAATAATAATAAATAATAATTTAATTTAGGTAATTAGACAATATATGTAACTCGGATAAAAATGGAGGTTTGGGTGGAAAACCCTTACCATAAGTTTGAAGGTGTTACTCATTTGATCTTAATGACCTGAATATTCGAATTTAGGTTAATAAATTATTGTTTCCAAAACATAATATACATTTAATTTATTTATTATAACCTTATTAGGTTAATTAATTTCCTTTTGATTGGTTAAGATATTCAATTAAATTGTTTTGGAGCATTTTCTTCCTAGGTTTTCATGATCAGTTTACTTTGATTTATGTAAGGATAGACAAGTAGAATTAAAATGGTTGTCTAATAAAGAAGTTGTATTTTATTGGATAGAATCCAAAATATTACATGTATATAAATTTTTTTGGTTATTTTGAGTGAATATGAATAATTATATAAAATATTAATGACAATTGTTTGGGATAATTGGAGGTTTTTTATCACAATGGACAAATTTTGATTTATAAATTTATATCATCCATAAAAAAGGATTACAGAACCTTAAATAAGTTATAATCCATATTTTATAGTTTTTTTCAACTATAAAAATTATTTCATGACTAGAATAGAGGGTGGTAATACAAATTGAAAACTCGTCATCCTTGAATGTGATAAATTAACACATCTTGGATGGTGTTTTCATTTATAGTATAAGAGAAGGGGAATAGATAGAGGTTGAATAATTATTCCTTTATAATTATAAAATCTAATACATGTATGGGATTGGTTTAATCACAAAATATAGATTAAAGGAGTTTAGGAAGGAAAAAATAAACTAATTGAAATTGAAATAAAAGAAATAAAAAGGGGAATTTACCTCTTGAAGTAATCTTCCTTGAGAGCCTTTTTAGGGGAGAGGTTTTGGTATTTTTTATTAGACCAAGGGATTATGGACATGGGTAAGGATCTTCGAAGTATATTTGAGTATAATTTAGACAAGAAACAAGGACTGAGAGAAGTTGTGAGAAGAGGGAGTGAGAGGGGTTATAGTGGATGAGAGAAGGGTTTTCCCATTATTTTACAGATTATTTTATTATTTTTCTCAATATAATAAATAGTATTGATTAATTTGACAACGAATAGTCATTTTTTCATGTGAGTTCGAACCAATGGTCATTTACATCATTCCTAACTCAATCATGATCCAGAAATTCAATTAGTTAGCATATTTCAAAATTAACAAATTTCATTATTCAGCAAAAAATTCTTATATTTCATAAAAATCCCAAAAATTCACCCTAACCATTATTCATTGTATATAATTCAAAAATGAAGTCCATTTATTCAAAAATAATTTTCTATATATGATTAATTTAATTTTTAATTAAAATAATAATTTACTAGAAACATACAGTTTTAAATCATTTATTTACTTATTCCAAAACATAGGTATATCTTATTTTTACTAAAATCTTATATATACACTATCATAGTTGATGTTAATATTAATAATGGTATGTAACTATTCATAAGGGTATGTAACTATTCATAAGGGTATGTAAATATTCATAAGGGTAACATTACAATTCAAAAGGGTATGTTACTATTAAACAAAAATTATATTTGTCATATCATACTCTAAATATCTTACTAATCACAAACATGGAAGTCAAATTTTTAAAATTCCAATCATAGGAGTGGTAAAATTATGTTTACTGGCTAGGTTACAACAGAGTTTTGTTTTTTAGAGACTCGGTGTTTTATGCATTCAATATTAAATTTATTTGGGAAATCTTGGAGTGTAACAAATAAAATTGAAGTTTGAGATTTTTTAAATTGGTTGAGGGGTGGGTATCAGTTTTAGCATCACCCTAGAAGCAAATCTAGTCCTTAATTTCAGTACCAAAATGTTCAAACCAAAAAAAATCATTTATGAATGTTTTATAAAATTTAGATAGTTTTAAAATTACAAAATTAAAATTGAAATAAAATTAATTTAGCTTAATATATCATGAAAAAAGTATATATAAACCTATCTAAAAATGATGTTTTTTTGTATAAAAACATCGGTGAATTCTGGGAAAATTTTGTAAATATAAACGATCGAAACATGTTTTTGTATAGTTTAATTATTTATAGATAATTTCAATAGATTTTAATTTAAACATTAATCTACTTATCCCATCCTATATGAATCCATATATAATTAAAAATAGAGGCAAAATAATCTTAAAATATATAGTTTTGTAGTAGAAAAACTACAGAGACTTTAAGGAAAATTTTGAGTATCTAAATGGTCAAAAAATTGGTTTTAGTTTAATAATTTTTAGATAATTTATTTTTATTTATAATTTGATAATAATCACTCAATTATAACATATTTAAATATAGATATAGTTAAAAACATGTATAAACCAATCTAAAAAACTATAGTTTTGTAGTAGAAAAAACATCAGTGAATTCATGGAAAATTTTAAATATCTAAATGGTTTAACTAGATTTGGTTTTTGTTTAATGATTTGTAAATACTTTATTATTCTATCCAATTCATTCATGTATAAATATTTCAATGTATATAGAATTACATTGATATAATATTTCATTTATGCAATTTTAGTGGAAATAAAAAAATACAAAACATGAAATTTAGATTAATTTTATTAAAGGTTGCATCTACAATACCATAAAAATTATGAAACTGAAATGAATGAAAGGAATGGAAAAAATTATAGTATAATGGAAAAAAATGCAGTAATATTTTATAGGTAAAATATTTAACCAAATAATTGTATAAAATTAGAATAAAACTCTTTAAAAATGTAATTAACAATAGAGGAATTATTAAGAGGATAACATACCATAGGGAATTATTGAAATTCACCCACTATGAGTAAGCTAGAATCGATTCCTAATATAGAGATAGGGGAGAGCTACATAGTGAATAAAAGTACAATAAAACCCCCTAAATACAATTTATGGGTAAGTGTATTCAAGAAGTTTCATTGGTCAAGATACATGAGGAGGATGATCATCGGAAGGTGGGGTGGCCATATTGGAGGTGCGCTAGAGGAAGAGGTGGGGAGGATTCCTCAAAGTATATTCGATAGGAAGGGGGTGGCCCCATCAGAGTAGGAGGATCATGGGGAGGTTTTTTGGCAACATCATAGGACAAGGATGGAGGAATGTTTGGTGGAAACATCTGCGGATATGGGTTTCTTAGTGAAGAGATCATGAGGTAGGGAAGAAATGATAGTAATTTTATGTGAGGGTAGGAGGAGATCTGTATGTGTGGAAAAAAATAAATCAACCCTATTAAAATGGTTTTTAGAAAACTATGGAATCAAATACCCATATAGTCATTGTTTTAATTAATTTTTAGTTATAAATTATTCTATATACAAAGACTTGTGATATTGTGGATATAGTTTTATGCCTATAGATTATTTTTCATGTTTGGTAAGAATTATGAGAGAGCACAAATTAAGGGAACCAAAGTAGAACCAAGAGAGTTATAGGATGAACCATGTGTAACATAGTTGAAAAAACCATAAAAGGATTAAATTAAGTTTTCATTAGATAGTATTGGGTTTTCATATTTATATAATCATTTTCTCTAATTCTATTAGATATTATCTTAATTATTTTGGATTTAGTATTTGATTCAAATAGAATCAATAAAAAAGATTTTGGGAAAGTTATTCATCATGAAACCACTATGTATTATAAAATAACAAGAAAACATAAATGATTGAGAATATTATAATATTCCTATTATGATAGAAAATGTGAGTATCTTTGTCTTATCTTAGGTAGTGAGGATGATGTGTTAAATGAAATTAATTATTAATAATCTTAGTAATTTTCATTAATGAGTGACATTTATTGATGATATTGTTGTATATTATAAAATTCATGAGGAGATTTTGAAACATATAAGTATTTTCTCAATAATTGTTTCTTTAATTGTTTAAAAACATATATTAAATGGTATTAATAACCCTGAAAATATATTTTTAGAAAAAAAATTACTTCAGGATAACTATTGGAGAACACATGAATTAGGTATGGAAAACTCTTATATTTAATGTATTGAAGATTTTTAGTTAATAACTGGTCAATTTATTTTGATAAAAGTGAGTAAGATAGTATTTATAGACTTTAAATTTATTATTCATTAGTTAAAATGTAATCCATGAATTGTTTTGGTGATGTATATCACAATTTTGTGACTATGTTATATATTAATCGGTGAATGATTTTACAAACTAGTTGTTTAAGATAATATTTAATTATTTAAGTAATATATAAGATTTATCTATGGTTTAATATATTGGATATTCAAATGGTTTTAGGGAAAGTTATATAATTGATAATTTACTATTAAGGTATATACATAATGGTGCCCCTGGTTGAATGAATGCTTGATTTCTTTTTGAGGAAATAAATGTAACATGATATTTCATAAGAAGGTATAGTATATGTCATATATGAATTTATGTACCAAATAATTAATCTTTTAAAAAATCCCTCACCCACTTTCATTTTTAAGTGATAATTAAAAATTTTAAGATTTAATTTATTTAAGGGTGTAGAATGTAATGACCCATGATTTTAGATCTTTTAAATCAATCTTATCTTCAATATATTATGTCATAAAAAACATAGTAATAGTTAAACACCCAAATAAAATGAACTATAAAATATTAAAATTGCATGAATAATATAACAAATAGTAAATAAAAAGATAATAACCAATTTAAATAATTACATACTTTTTTTCATCAATATTTTAAAAAAAATTCCTTTCTAAAACCCGTTTAATAAAAGTGTATTTTATATCACTATAATAAATGAAAATTAACATTGAAAAAATATTATTATAATTTATAATATTTATATTTATATACTAATATATAAATGTTTAATTATTTCTAAATCTATATAAAATAACATTAAAAACACTTAAAGTTTAACAATGTCAATTTTAAAAAAGTAATTTTTATTTTTATATTGTATTTTAATTTAAAATATAAATTTATAAAAACTAAATTTAAAATTTAAAAATATAAATTCATTTAAGGAATAAATATTTCTATATTATCTTAAGATTAATTTTTTTGGATTTATCTAAAAAGATTGATTTTTAGTGGAATAATGAAAAATATCATTTTTAAAAATAAGAATAAATTTGTGAGATTATTAGTATATAATAATGAATTTTAAATTCTATAACAAAATATAAGAATAAATAATTATTTTTTAAGTGGATTTATAATTTTATATTTTTAGTTTTAATTTAAAATCCCAAATTTTCTATTTTATAACATGAGTTCTATTTTTTTAAAATATTTTTTAATACATTATACATTTAGTATCTTAGAATTAATTTTTATCTATATATAAATTTAATATATATATATATATATCAAATTTGGAATCATTAAATCCAAATTATGTAAAAAGGTCTATTTTTGGGCCTAAAGGATAAGTTGCCTTGGGTAAAAACTAGTTACCTTGATAAAAACTAAAATAGTACAAGTAAAAAATCTAAGATTAATATAACAATAAAATGTTTAAAAATGTGTGGGAATGTGTGGATGAGGCATTTTTCAACCATATAACTTATATTCTACAATATTTATTGATTTTTAATCCAATTTCATTGGGGGTGACTTCACATTATTGAAAACATTTCAATATTTGCAAATTTTTCATCCATTTTCACTTCTAAAGGAGGTTATCCTCTCCTCACTTATCATCACTCAAAAGCACCATTATTTTGGACCAAACTCTACCTAAAATGATCCTTAATATTACTATAAACATTAGGGATCCCCAATTATTTTCAAATAACCATAACTCAATTTTTAACCCCATTTTCAATGGAGATAATCCAAGAAGAAGGTTGTAAATTTCTAACTATTCTTTTAATTTTCTATATATTTTTGTTTAGTTATTCTTAATAAAAGTACATTAAATGATATTAAAATAATAAAATATTTATCATTAGTATACTTTTATGTTTTTATAATTGTGTTACAATCATTAACCACCCATACAATTTTTATTAAGAAAAACAAAAACATGAATTGTTCTTGTGTACAGACTAGTGCCTCCACAAATAAACAGGTTTAATTTTCCTTCACCACATTAAATTGATAGTATAAAAGGGTTAATTTATAAATAATTATTATATATATTAAATTTCTAATAGTCTGAAATAAATATATGAAATTATCCTTTCTCCTAATCTGTGGAAACAAAATCGTCAACCATGTGTATATCCGGACTACTATCTCCATGGATTGGTGTATTCCATTTTTCATTACCGCAGTTCATGGATGGTTTTAAAAATTGTTTTAAA
This sequence comes from Viscum album, assembly GCA_963277665.1. Lineage (NCBI taxonomy): Eukaryota > Viridiplantae > Streptophyta > Magnoliopsida > Santalales > Viscaceae > Viscum > Viscum album. Next base: position 1,157,083,503 of record OY728132.1, on the reverse strand, counting down.
GGATAAATATTATTTTTATTATTGGAATATGTCTCTATAAATAAAAAATAAATAAATTATTCATGATCTGAATGATAAACAATCATTACATAAAATAATTATTCCAAACAGGAGAACAAAGAAGAAAAAATAATTTATTCATATTATTTAATATTTTCATATCGATAACTTCTTCTCCTAAATCCATAAAATTTTAATATATCACACTAATAAACAATAAATATTTTTTTATTCTATTGATATATTGATATTACAACTAAACTACCACATAATCAACAATTAATCGGGGGATATTCATATTTGGGCTTGTTTAACCACCTACTTGAAAAATTTTATGAATTTATATCTTATATTAATATGGGAACATGATCCCTATAAAAATATTATATAAATTTTTAAATTATTATTTCTTTAGTTATGTAATGGAAAAATAATAATTAAACACGTTAATTAATAAAACACATTTTTCATCAAGAATCACCAAAACATGCTAGTTATCGGTTTTATATTCAAGGATAAATGATAAAACCATGAAAAAGGATTTTAAAACATTATAAATTACTATAAATAGTATCTAATTTTAAATTTAATTACCTAGTAAAATTTATTTTTTGGGTAATAATGAAGAACTACATCATTATTATGAAACTAGTTCAAAATGACTTATGCTTCTCACACTCGGTATTGAAAATAGATAATATACAAATTAATATATATAAAGATAATAATTATAAATTATTTTTATAAAAGTTTTTGTATATTAAAAAATATCTAAAATAGTTTATTAATATATTTATTTTTTCTATACCATAGTTAAAGTGTGCATTCGACTAAGCGGGGAAACAAGGTAAGGGTTTACTTGTCCCATCTTCAACTCCATGGGGTATGTTTGATATTTTGCACCATAATTTCATTTATAAAATTTATTAAATACACAATTCATTTAAAATATGAAACTATATTCTATTTTATGATATTTCAATGTCCATTTTATGATTTTAATATCAGTTTAATTTCATTCTTATATTACAAAATCTGAAAGAGTTTCATTGACTCAATTTTCAATTCATTAGATAATAGTCTTTATAACATGAATATAGCTTTATGTAATTTATTTATCTAACCATAAAACTATTTAATATGTTTTTTCATTTTTTTATCAATTAAAATTACTTATCATCATTAATAACCACTTGATAAAAAAATTATGAAGTAAATGTTTAACATTGGTAAGAATAACTCTCATTCTTACAAATAAAGGTTATCTTCCTAGTCCATATTTTTATTCTTACCAATCTTATACTATATTTTTCGGAAAGGTAATATGTATTAACTTTTTTATTAACATAATTATCTCTACCCATTTTTAGAATGAAATTTAATACTCTTTTTATGAAATGGGTTTTTTAAAAATGGTATGAAAAATATATTTATTAAAAGGTTTTCCATCCTTTAAAAATAAAAGGTTTTATATTCCACTCCATATTTTTTTAAACTTTTTTTATTTTCAGGAACCTATTATTGGAGTTTATTTATCAAATTTTTTCAAAAGTTTCAATTCACCTTTTATAAAATAACTTTTCAAAAGTAACCCATAACTAATATTTTTATGGTAATATAAAAAATGTTATCAAAAAAATATTTTTACGTTTTCTTCCATGTAATGAAATTTTTTTAACTATTTCATTTTGTATGAAACCATCCCTTTACATTTTCATGTTTTCCAAAGAAATTTATTATCTCATGGTTTAATAATATTTTTTTATAAAAATTATTTCAAAAGATGGAGGACATTTTTTAATTCCAAAGGGGAATTTTTAAAACATATAATGAAATTTTGCATCTAATTTATTATCCTTTGATACATATTATGATTAATAAAATATTCTATTTGAATTATATCATCCACCTTATTTATTTATATGGCTTACGAATGTTATTTTATATTATAAAAAAGATCAACCACTACCTTTTTATTGCATAGTCATTTAATGTTTATTAACCTAATTTCCTTCTAATGACTTCCCTCTGTGAATTCCGAACAGTTGATTCCTTTTATTAGAAGGTGTTCACCTAAATTTCATACATAGATTTATTAATATATTATTTTATTATTTGTATATCCATTAATAATGTGATATAAATATCATATGATTAATTATGTTTATTGAATTTTATTAACAAATATTGTTACTTGACATCATTAAATACCCATTTATTATCCAAGGGTCTATTATATAATGATTATTGTTGGATTATTGAAAATTTTAATTGTGTGATTCCATTTTTAAATTAAATAGATCCCATTTTATTTCCCTGGGTTCTTAATCATATGATTGATTTTATTTGGAACACATTTGTATGGATGATGGTGAGATCTTCCTCAAATTCTTTGGTTTAGAGTTTATATATCCTGAGATAGGTATTCTATATTATATATCAGTTTATCATAAGTGTGGGAATTGATGGAGTGTCTCATGAATGTTATTTTCTCTATAATAATTTATATTACTATATTTTTCATAGTATTATGTGAATTTTTGAGACTATGTAATGCTCTCGTGGATCATGTTTACTTAATCAATATTTTTAATCATATATTATTTTATGAAAATATTTATATTATAAAATATGATATATTATTTATTGGAAATAAATTTTTATATAACTTGATTATAACCATATTCTCATCCTAAGATCACTTATGATATATAACTTTTATTTCTTATGTTTACCCTTACTATGTATTTGATCTTACCCCTTTCTTATGTTTCTATTTTACTTGGTTGGGAAGATAAAAAATGTATGAAATGTATAGAAGATTATATTATGATAAGAATTAGTGGAATATTTTTATGTCTTATTATTGATTAATAGTTTTCTTACATAGTTGGAAAATATCTATTATTTAAAAAATACCTATATCTTTTTTGCAAATGTCTTGCCCTAATTATCTAAAACTATAAAAATAAATGGCCTTGGTAATGAATTGTATTGAAATATGTTTTAGTTAATGTAATTTAGATGTTCATGTATATGGGGTGATACATGTATCCTTTAAAGTTAACCATTCTACATATGAAAAAAGTTAGTAAAATTTTCTTGGAGGATCAAACTCAAATTTTAATTTGGAGATATCATATTTTTCTCCAACATCATGGTAGTTTAGTATGACACAACATTTAATTTTCTATTGGGAAGACCATGTATTAACATGAATTTGGTGGTGTCATTATTATATAATCGATGACTAAATTACATTATCAGTGGATAATTTGAAGTAATATGTCACAATGGTGCGCCCTTTGGGACTTTTGAATCATAATATGATAAGGTAGTATTCTATAAGAATGAATAAAAACAAATGACGATGGGAGATAAATTTCTAGATGCCACTCCCAATGGTATGGGAAAATTAATATAAAACACGTGGTGGATAATTATTTAGGGTTATATATTTAAAATTAATTAGATCAATAAAAAAAGTTTAATTCAAGTGTTCTATCAAGGTTCAAGGACTTCATTTTCCCCTGACTGTATGTTGATAATGGTTCCAATTAAAGAGAAATTTTATGAAGGTGATCATAATAAATTTAAGAAAAATTACAACACAAATTACAATTAATTGATTAAAAATACTCTAACTTTGTCCCCAATACTAAAATATATTCTTTAATCATCATTAGTATCAAAAAAAACTCCACGTCACTGGTGGAAACTAAAAATTCCACCATATCATCTCTTAAATCATAGGATTTATCACCTCTTATACACCTGATGATATTGGAAGGATGGAGAAGGTATAAATGATACCAATGACAATGATTATATTTCATAATAACCCTCATGATCTAGATACACCTCCTATTCATTCACATGAGATGAATATTTCATTTTATTATCTTCGGGATACAAAAATGCCTCTTCATTTTCTTGATATGACAACATTGAGATAGAGAATGATGATAAAAAATACCTCAAAGAAACAACTTAAATATTTATGGATAGCATATCTAACACCATAAATGAGATCAAATATGTGAATCTCAGTATAAAAGAGGATCAGATACCAATTTTAATTAGTGAAACCATGACCCTAGAGGAGTTGGAAGATTGGATTTCCATAATAAAATAGAATAATAACCTATTCTATTAAAATTAAACTGATATTTCTACATTGAATCCAAAGGTATTCATCCATCACTTATGAATAAAAATACACCCCCATGGATACAATAATTTATCAAGAGTAATTCATCCACCTATGATTTCCAAAGTTGACGATGAGATTTAAAAAATCATCAAATCAAATTTCATCTAACAATTTTAGTATACATAGTGGTTATAAATCATCATACCTATCAAGAATAAAAAACATCATATCCTTGTTTTTATTATCTTCGGTGAACATAATAGGAATTTCCTAAATAATTAATTCCTAGTCCCAAACATGGAACTACAAATCAACACAGTGGTTTTATTTGAATCTATCATCTTTATAGATGGGTACTCTGTTTATAGGTAGATTTTTATGGCCCAATATGATAGGGAAGGAACATATTTTAAGGATCCCCAATAGATTTATTAATAAAAAATAATTCCATTCATGTTAAATAATGATGGTGTTACATATAAACACACTATAAATCACATCTTCATGTTATTATTGAGGAAGACCAGAGAGTTTTATTTGGATGACCTGGTGCTCTAATATCAGTAGTGTTGTGATCATTTTTTACATCTCAGAGCATTATTTATCAAGCTTAAACAACCCATCCTTAAAATTAATCCCTTGAGGTGAAATTTTGTTGTAATTTTGAAAAAAAAATCAACTTTTTGGTAGTCCATCATGGAACTAATGTCAGACTTCATAATACTACATTGATTATTGGTATACCTCTACCTCAAAACCTTGAAAAAATGTGAGGACTCTAGCAGAACTTCACCTGCATCAATAATTTATCACTAACCTCATTGGTAAATTCCTACCCTTTACAATATTGATAAAAAATTATATTACTTACGAATAGTAATTGTAATTATTGATATAATTCAACGATATAAAGAATTATATATTAAAACTACCATTTTTTATGCCATCCATTGAAGTAAATTTGCTCCTATTATATGTGTAAAATACATATTGTTTACTTAGTATGCTACTGGATCAGAATAATGAAGTAGGAAAAGAAAGAAGTCCATATTATATATGTGGAATGAAATTAGACACTATAACTCTATGCTATAATATCAAGATGACCATTTAGAGTTGATCATTATAGCACAAAAACTTATGCACTATCAATGAAATTATGAGATTTATTTGATATGTAGTACAGACCCTCTCTTATATATTTTCTCTTTGAAATTCTATCTAATAATCTGGTATGAGATGAAGCAATTTTATAATAGTTGGATATTTGATTCACACCTCAAAATGAAATCAATGGGTAGGTGTTGTAAGAATTTCTTACAGCACACTCAACTTTTCATTTCATTCTACTAGGTATTGATCTCCCTAATGATCATGTTTTCTCTATAAAAGATACATCTCAAGAATGATAAATGTACTTTAATTTTTCTTCTTGAATCTTAACTAGTATAAGAATGGATATCCAAAAAGATAACCAGGTTGAAATAGAAATTTTATTTATTTACCCATCCAAGTTAGTCTTTCCCTGTTCTTATATACTATTAGAAGGATTCCCCAATAATTAGAATGAATATAAATCCACCATCTCTTGTATATAGCTTTCTATTCAGATACCAATGGACAACCATAACATCAAAAGTAATTTAGAGCTATTAATCAATAAAATAAAAGGAGAGTATGTTATCAAGATAGATGAGTTTATCCCAATGAATGATTTTTTCTGAAAACTAATATTATAAATTCCTACTGAACTATATCTTACACACATTTAATTTTCATAGAATTAATGTGAATATACTTTAACTAATATATTTATTGTCTTGGAAAACACATACCAATATGAGATTGTAATCTAAATCATGCATGGTAGAATAGTGTACATATTCATCAAAAACAATATAGAGCATATTAATGAAGGAAATAAATCCACCAAATATGATGATAAAATATCTACATCAAATAATGTTTCTAGTATCTGGATGTCCCCAATTGTGGACTACCTCTAAGACTGAATCCTCCCACTGTATCAATCTAGGAAAGAGAAGATCTACCATCGGGTGGTGCAATTCACCCTTTATGGTGATCATGATTTACATAAAGACATCTATAAATTATTTGTCAATGGAATTATCCCAATATGAATCAAGGTAATGGATATCCTAACTAAAATTAAAGAAGCTTAACCTAGCTCTTATGGTTCTCATTATTCAGAAATCAAAATCTATCATCATATCAGAATACTTGGTTACTTATAACCATAAATGACATGGTATTGTTTGGAGTTCACAAGGAGGATTCATGCTTTCCAAATACATGCCAATTTCATTTATTAACCCTTATAGTTGTTTCGTATCACTCTATATTCTTGGTTGTTTTTCATTTGGGGAATATATATCATGGGTCCATATCCCCAATCCACATCTTGGTAGTTCAATTACAAACTATATACCAATGAATTATTCCCTAAGTAGGTTAAGATTATATCCCTCATAGAAGTAAGAATGAAGGTTATCATCATATTTCTGAAATAAAATAACACTAAAATATTATATTCCCCTCAAAAAATATTAATGGAAAATGGAACCAATGTATGCTCTTCATAGTTTAAAATATTATATTAGGAATATAACATTCAATTGAATCACTCATCCAAATTACCTGCAATATAAAATATATAAATAGAGTATTTCAAGAAGAATTTTCCTAACAAACTACAAAATATAGTGGATAAAGACAAGAATTAATTGCCTAAAATATACAAAATAATTTTTTGGCTTATCAAATCATGACCTATACTACTCTATAGATGATCCCATATTCACTTGTATATAGTATAGAGGTATTATATCTCATCTAAGTATATGTGACTTCACTCTTCATCATTATTTGTGACTAGTTATTGAAATATGAATAGTCTCAAAAAAGATAGGACAATCTGGAATGAATTTTATTATAGAATATTATGTATTCTACATAGCTTTTGGTTCATCAAAACTGATTTTCATGAGACTTCAATAAGAAATTTCATCTCAAATCATTTCTCTAAGATTAGATAGTATTTTTTCTCAAAACTTTTATGATTCTAGGTAACAAGCCTCTAAATGTTTAATCTAAATGGGAGAACACTACATTTTACCCATGTTCTGGTATAATGGATAATATTCACTAATCATCATGGATGGAGAGAACATCACACCCCCCAACATTGAAAGATATTTTTAAAAAAATATATCAAAAAGATTTCACAATTGTTTTTGATGTCAGAGTAGTAAGTATTTAAAAATAATAAGTTAAGTACATTCTATAAGACACTAAAATCCTCAGTATATGCTACAACTTCATGATGATAAACTAAACGTCTCTGTCCATATCATATGAAGTAAAATTGCATGACACATATTGGTCCTTATCATAAAACCTTAAACTGCCTGACACGTACATCCTCACAGCATGAAATTAAAATCCACATTAAATACTTTCTTCTATTAGGTACTCTTCTTTGGAACAAGTTATATTTAAATAACTTCTTGTTTCTCACATTGAGAATGAATCACATGATCTTATAAGTTATAGTTAATTAACTAAATTAGTGTGATTGAGATGCCTCATATTCAAAATAACATGAATTTTTTTTCCATGTCACATAACAATAAACTATGCAATATATGGTCCATCTTGAAAGTATTTAAACTACATGAACTGGACTATATTATATTTCTAAACTTCATTAAATTAGATTCAGATCCTTGTAATAGTTCATTATCACATGAACCATTGTTCACGTAAAATACCCCAACCTAAAATAACTATATATGTCTTTATTACTATTATCACAGGATATATAGTGACACTTGAATATTCTATTCAAGGCCTAGATGTGAATTCCATCATCAAAAAAGGCTCCCATTTTGACTTAGTGTTCGGTCCCCCCCCCCACCCACATCAAGCTTCTTCAAGGACACAACATCAAGGTTAAAACCCCAATTTACTTGCCTACACATGAGGTCTATCTTTGTAAAAGAAGATCATATAAGAAATATATGTGAATTGATAAGTATAACCTTGGGATATATAGTGGCACCCTAATAACTCATCTTGGTCTCTTTCATGAATATTCAACACTTACTAACCTCTTATTCTAACATATGAGACAGACCCATAAAAGAAATCCCACTTCACATTTGGTACATATATTTGGGTTTTAGACAAGGGAAAAATGACTCCAAATAATTTCTTTATAAGGACCCAGCCTTAAAACATTACATTATATTGAATTAAATGAATAATTCACATTGAGGATTTTTTCAGGTTTAGAGTTTTAGAGAATTAGGCCATAACTATTACATTACAACTTGAATATTACCTGTAGAAACTACTACTTAGTATCCATTTTTTTCAAAAGAAATAAAAAAACTCTTAAAATGAAATATGTCTAGTTCCATGTTTTAGACAGCATGACTTTTCCTTAATCCCATCCTTGACCCTATTTCATCTTTAAGTCCTGTGGAAAACATTTCAAAAACATAGGATGAGCATAAAAGGCTCAGTAAGGGTTATAATATAAGGATGGAAAACATTATCCCATCAATAAATACAAATCAATGAAACCATACTTTTCAATCATAATATACCTTATGAAATCATAATATTTATGAATAGAACACACAAAACATAAGTCATAAAGTTTACTTATGGTATCCATATCAAACATACATTGTAGCTATCACAGTTACGTAGGGAGTTACACTTGTAATACCCATCACATTATATTCCCTAAATCTCTTAGGAGAAACATTCATGTTTACCTCCATCACGTTACCCAATGCATTGGAGAGCTATCTCGGGTTCACCCGCCATAGGTTTATCATGGAACCATCCGTATACGTAAACAATACCCAATAACCATAACATAACACATAAAACATGCATAAAGGAAAGATAACATTTCCACATTCCAATCACAATATATCATATCAAGATATTGAAATAAACAATTCTTTATCAAACCATTTAAAACATGTAATAAATATATTTTTGAATCAAAGTGCCCCATACCACTTTGAATATTTAAAAGAAATAAACATTTTAAAACATTAATTTCCATATAAATAAATCCCAAAACGATTCTGAAAACATGGGCATTGATGAAAAATATTTATAAGAATACATCTTTAATACATTTAAAACGATATTTTAGTTAAAGAGTTTTTAACAAAATGAGAGACGCTTGAATACAAATAATTGAGGAATAACATTTAATAATAACATTATGATATCATGGGAATAAAATTATTCACGATATAGTATGTCAAAGGACAATATATACACCATATAAGAGTAAATTTGTGCATAAAAATAATGAAGTCTCAATAGAATGTAAATTGAGACGCAATCCCTTATAAAGACGGTATCCTTAGATTAAGGTTAAATCAATGACATAATTTATGTGTGAAAAATATAAATACACCAAATAAAAGTGGATATTAAGTGTAAAACAATCAGAGTTCATTCACACATATTTCTAGAATGACATAATCAACAGGTAGAAGTTTAATCCAAAGAATTGAAATTGGGTTAAGAAGTCCCTTTACAAAAATTTGATTGCCTAACGGCGTCACTTTAAAATTCAGAAAATGATTTGATGAGATAAGAAGGGTATGTCATCACATGGACATAAAATTTAAATCAATAATGATATAAAAGAAGATATCCCTACATAAGAAGATGTAAATTAAAATACATAACAAAATGAAGTCTTTGAAAAAGAGGAGGGCGAAAGGTTCCCTTACAGATTTGGTAACTTTCAAAACATACAATACATGAAATAATGATCATAAAATGAAGATGTAATTACACATAAATTAATGTGTATTACACAAGGAATACATTCATGGGTATTACATACACCACATGCAATAAATAAGTGGTGAAAAATGGAAATCCCAAGGAATTGAAAGTGAGATAAGAAATCCCTTACGAGAATTCACCAGCCTAACAGCGCCACTTAAAACTTCCAAAAATGGATTGATGAAATCAAATAGGTTCTCTCATCAAATGAACATAAAAATTATAGTATGAGTAATATAAAATAACATCCCCTCACATAATAAATAAGATCTTAGAATAAGTGACATAAAAGAGAGTACTTAAAAAGAAAGAGAGAAGTAGGATCCCTTACCTCGTGTTCGACTTGACATGATGTTTCTTTAATCTCATGAATAATAAACAAAAGTTAATTTATACTTGAATAAGAACCATTTTCAAGTTTATTATTCCTTTTTATATCACTTATTACCATGTTATAAACATTATGTATTCATTTAAGTTAATAATGTTTGTTTTGTCGATATTTGGCACTTTGAGTCAAAAATGGACTACTTATAATTACATGTTGTTCATGTGGACAAAGTTTTATTATATAAAAAATTATATTCATGATTTATATATCTTATATATCATATATATCCAGTATATACATGTATTTATAATAGTACATAACATTTAGGGGTAGGAAATGAAATGCACCATTCATGGAGACGGTAAGTCGTACGTTCGCATGAACGCTACTTCCATTTATATTTCTTATTTTAATGGAATTAAAAACAAAATGATACATAGTTATATTATGATTCCATTATAATATCATATACAATATTATTATTTCCATACTTTATACATCCCACATAATTCATTTAACGAGTCATATCACTTTGAGGGGGCGGTAGTCCGCACTTCCTCTAATGAGATTATCGTATTTACCCACTATGGAAACCATAAAGGCATGATATAATTGTAAAATACATAAGAATAAAAAACCAAAAACATCATATATATCATATATAAATACAGTTCCATAATAATGGCCACCATGGGAGGCGGTAGGAGTTAATTGAATAATCATCGTTTCGTGAGGCGTTAGTTTTTCATCCACAGAAACATTATGTTCTTCATCAATTAGATAGAGGTGTGTGTATTGTGTAGTTCAAATAATTATTATAAAAACATCCAAGTATATTGAGGATACTATTGTTGTCACAAAATAAAGGAAATAAAAAGATTTTAGGGGTTGGAGAAACAAAATAAAATAAATGAAAACAATTTAAGAGAAACCGTTAACTTTAATTTGGGTAACTCACTTTGGTTTGAACCAAAGTACTCCTTGAAGTGCCTTCTGTCTAATTTAAGGCTTCTAAGAGGAGGATAGGGATGTAGGGAGCTTATTGGGGCAGATTTTGGACGAGCCAAATGGCATGAGAGGTGTGAGTAATTGGTTAGAAGTAGTCTCCTTTTATAAGGGAGAGGAGGGGCTCTTTAGGAAAGAGTGAAATTATTATTTTATAATATAATGATATTAGGGTTATAATGGTCCAAAAATCATTATAGTAAAAGATAAAATGACTCATGGTCGAAATATTATCAACCAATAGGAATTTTACAGGTTTTGGATAATATTTTAATCATCTTAACCTTACATATTTAACTGATTTATTAATGAGGTAAATACTGCATCATTATTGTGTCATATATAATTTAACTTATTTAATGTCGAAAAATTATGAAAAAAATAGTATCGTGTAGGAAATCATTATAGATTTCCAATGAATATTTATAGTCGAAAATATGACTTATATAACACCATATAGAACTAAATTACTAAAAGATTTTTATTAATGTCAATTTTGTCTTTACATTAAATTAATTAATCTAAATTGTCATTTTCACTCCCAAGTGGATCAATGGGGTCCAAAAATCGACCCAAAGATGACCATAATCGTCAATTACTCCACCAATAAGGTTTGGACAGTGTAAAGGTAATTTTAAATTATTATAATATTCTTTTAACCTTGTATTACCCTATTTACCTTTAACAGCGGTAAATAAAAGTCAAAAGTTACTATTCACCAAAAATTATTTTCATCTTATTGAACCACATATTACAAACTAATAACAACCATGTATTTTTTATTTTTGAAATTCAATTCATAGAAGTGGTAAAATTTCATTTATATAAAAAATTTAGTTTTTTTAACTACCACTATGTGGTTTCACTATTCAACAAAAATTGAAGCATTTTCGAAAAATACCAAAAATTCAGCCTAAGCTATATTTGATATTCTGAATTAAAAAATGATGTCTATTTTTTCAAATTAAAAACATAAATGTGTCCTTAATTAATTTTAAAATTAATTCCCGTTATCAAAACAAATAGCGTGTTTTTATGAAACAATAACTATCAAATGATTGACACTTGTTTAAGTCCAATTTCAAAGAGAAATTAACTCCAATGACCAAAATTGTATTAAATGGTAAAAATATATTCTAATTACACTTTAAAACCAATTAAAAATATAATATATCCATATAAATAAATTATATTGAAACATAGTTTTGAATTAAAATACAATATTTTTACTATTCATTAAAAATGAACTTTATCAGAAAAATACTAAAAAATTACCCAAAGTAAATTTTGATGTCCTAATTCTAAAAAATAGTTTCATTTGGTCATATATAATGTATTAAATTTCCCAATACTATATTTAAAGAGGGTTCGCCATTAAAAGGCGATAAATCGGCCATTTAATGTAAATTATGCTTAAAAATAGATTTATTCATATTTTATGCCTCTAACTTTTATTGGATAAATATAAATACATGTATAATCATATTGAAGTTAGTTTTGTTTATTCCCACCAATACAACGTCTAGGAGTTAACAACCTTTTAAAATAATAATATTATATTATTAGTGTGCAACGTAAGATTCCAAAGAAACTCGTTGTTGCGTATCAGGTCTGTTATCCATCATAGAAACCCTTTTAAACTAAAATTAATATTTAATTCACAAATATTAATAAATATGAAAATAATTTATTCTTCATTTACCTGGGATGTTACATCCCTCCCCCCCTTTGGGAATTACGTCCTCACAATTTTAAAAAAAAGGCTCAGAAACTTCATTCAAAGCCCCACATCGGAAAAAGGGTCAATAAAACTATCACTTTAAAAGAAATAAAGTGAAGTAAAAAAGGTCACCTGAGATTACCCATACTAGGATCCCATGTAGGAAAACATGGATTTGGAGGAGAAAACAAACGATCATGTTCTGATGGAGAGTGTTAGGAAACATGTTTAGGAGAAAGTTAACCACCAGAAAATTACAAAATTGTGATGGGTTAAATGGTATTTGATTCCCCAATAGGAAAAGTTAATAGACAACGTTTTTGTTTTAAGTTAATTTTCATTGAGGAATTTATTTTTGAGCTTAACTAAATCATAAGGATATATACTCACTGGTCATGTATACTTTCATCTCATACTAGATTTCTTACACAAACTCTTATTTTCTCCAAAAGATGAGTATTTTGGATGCCTTTTTCACATTAACAACACTATAATCAACTTCGAGAGAATAACATAATCCACAAAAGATGAATTATATATTTCCCATGTCTTTAAACCTTAACCAAAACCAAAATGGTTTGTGAGAGATCAGATAATACCCAAAAAGGATAATCTTTTTTTCAAAATGAAAAACTAATCTTAATCTCCAAAATTTGTCTAACAAAACCCAAATTTCAATAAAGACCATTCAATAAACAATTGTCCCTAAAATTATTCAAAAGTAATCCAAACTGTGATTGTAACCCAAATCTCATGAGGATTTAATTACATAGACTTCCAAGATACATCTTAACATTTTTCTCCATGTAACACCAGTTACTCCTAAAGTCTCATATTGAAAAGTAATTAACCCAATAACATATTCTCCATCATAGGTTAATCATTTTCAAAAATAATCAAATCAGCTTGTGTCCATAATAAAAACATAGATTCTTCCAAAATAAAATTTCAACCATTATTCCACAATTGAAATCCCATAGTATTCTATCTTTTTTAGGGATATAGTTTTTTCTCAAAAGAGAGAACGTCTTCCACAATAACCTTTTATCACTTAATCACTAAATCATTTTTCAATACTAAGTATATCCATTTGATAAAACCTATGTTCCAAAAATAAATTTATTCTTGTTCCATAAAAACATTTTACTAAAATAATAAGTCAAACTAACCAGGGACTTCAAGTAGGCTAGTGGTAGGCAATGCACCCTTATCGCCCTTCGGTTGTGGGTTCGATTCCTGCAGCCTTGCCGGATGCGACGGGTTGTCACCCATCCTATGGGTTGTCCTTTTTAATAAACTCAAAAATAACCCTAACATGTTTTAATCTCAATGTTTTCCTTATACCTCTCATTTTCATCCAAATTCCTTATGATCTCAACATCTTAATTCTTGAAGACTTATTTCACCACGATATGAAAAAATAAAACAATCCCCAAAAAGAAGAACATCATACCTTCATCATGGTGTTCATTTGGTTTCATCGTCATCTTGTTCACGTAGGTATAAGGTCCATGCATTTCAAAAATGATTTAGAGATCCTTCTAAATCATTTGCTTCCCCCATCCAAATACACCTTGTACAACATGGGTCATATGGGTGTTCACAGAAAATAAGTTTTGGAAAATAATCACATATGACTTATAATTTCAAAACATCTGTTAAAACATGATTTCTATAAAATAGTCGAACCGAATTTGAGTTAACACTTTAAATTAACGGTCCTTTTAAAATATCATAAGTATATACTGAGAGAATATATTTTAAAATAAAATATAAATAGGTTTCACAAGGGTCTCCTTTTTCAGAACCTTTTTTAAAATCATAATATGCTTCAAAATCTTGTGATAAGGTAAAATATATGAAAATGCCTTGATAATATTTACCTTTCTTGAAAATATGGTAATATTGTGAAAATAGGATTTTTCTAAATACATCCTATTACCCACGATGATAACGAGGTATAGTGGAGGTGTTTGATATCACAAACAACTGCTTGCAAGTCAGTTGTGTGCTAGAAAAATTTTCACAATTATCCAAACATGACTTTTCAATAATTATTGCAAGCATTTAATCAGGAAGAGATAGGAATGTCGTTTGAGATCCTCCTCCTTCCATTTGTAACTGAATTTCCTTGATCTGAAAAAGTTATAAAACAAGGATTTAACTGAAATAATAGACATAGTGACTAACCATGTGTCTAACGAAAACTCTTAATCCCTAAAGTTGTCTAAACCAACCATTGATACCAACTATAAGGACCCAGCCTTAAAACATTACAAAATATTAAATTAAATGAATAATTATCATTGAGGAACTTTTCATGTTTAGAGTTTTAGAGAATTAGGCCATAACTATTACATTACAACTTGAATATTACATGTGGACACTACTAATCAGTATCGATTTTTTAAAAAAAAATAAAAAACTCTTAAAATGAAACATGTCTAGTTCCATGTTTTAGACAACATGACTTTTCCTTGATCCCATACTTGACACTATTCCATCTTTAAGTCCTGTGGAAAACATTTCAAAAACTTGGGATGAGCATAAAAGGCTAAGTAAGGGTTATAATATAAGTAAGGAAAACATTAGCCCATCAATAAATACAAATCAATGAAACCATACTTTTCAATCATAACATACCTTATGAAATCATAAGATTTATGAATAGCACACACAAATCATAAATCATAAAGGATACTTATGGAATCCAAATCAAACATACATTATATCTATCACAGATACATAGGGAGTTACACTTGGAATACCCATCACAGTATATTCCCTATATCTCTTAGGAGAAACATTCAAGTTTACCTCCGTCACGTTACCCAATGCATTTGAGAGCTATCTCGGGTTCACCCGCCATAGGTTTATCACGGAACCACCCATATACGTAAACAATACCCAATAACCATAACATAAAAAATAAAACATGAATAAAGGAAAGATAACATTTCCACATACAAATCACAATATATTATATCAAGATATTGAAATAAACAATGCTTTATCAAACCATTTTCATAACCATTTAAAACATTTAATAAATTGATTTTTGAATCAAAGTGTCCCATACCACTTTGAAGATTTTAAAGAAATTAACATTTTAAAACATTAATGTTCATATACATAAATCCCAAAACCATTTTGAAAACATGGATATTGATGAAAAATATTTAGAAGAATAAATATTTAAAACATTTAAAATGATATTTTAGTTAAAGAGTTTTTAACAAAATGAGAGATGCTTGAATACAAATAATTTAGGAATAACATTTAATCATAACACTATAATATCATGAGAATAAAAGGATTCATTATATAATATGTCAAATGACAGTATATACACCATATAAGAGTGAATTGGTGCATAAAAATAATTAAGTCTCAATGGAATGTAAATTAATATCAAATCTCTTATAAAGACGGTATCCTTATATTAAGGTTAAATAAATGACATAATTTATGTGTGACAAATATATATCCACCCAATATAAGTGGATATTAATTTTAAAACAATCAGATGTAATTCACACATATTTCTAGCTTGACATAATCAACAAGTAGAAGTTTAACCCAAAGAGTTGACATTGGGTTAAGAAGTCCCTTTACAAAAATTTGATGGCCTAACGGCATCACTTTAAAATTCAGAAAATGAGTTGATGAGATAAAAAGGTTATATCATCACATAGACATAAAATTTAAATCAATAAGGATATAGAAGAACATATCCCTACATAATAATATATAAATTAAAAGACATAACAAAATGAAGTCTTTTAAAAAGAGGAGGGTGAAAGGTTCCCTTACCGATTTGGTATCTTTCGAAACATACACCACATGAAAGAATGATCATAATATTAAGATGTAACTACCCATAAATTAATGTTCATTACATAGGGAATAAATTTTTGGTTAGTACATACACCACATGTAATAAATAAGTGGCGAAAAATGGATATCTCACGGAATTGAAAGTGAGATAAGAAATCCCGTACGAAAATTCGTAGCCTAACGGCGCCACTTAAAACATCCAAAAATGGATTGATGAGATCAAATAGGGTCTCTCGTCATATAAACATAAAAATTACAGTATGAGAAATATAAAAGAACATCCCCTCACATAATAAAGAAGAGCTTATAAGGAGTGACATAAAAGAGAGTACTTAAAAAGAAAGATAGAAGTAGGATCCCTTACCTCGTGTCCGACTTGACTCGATCTTTCTGTAAAATCCTAAATAATAATCTAAAGATAATTTATAATTTCTTGATAACCCTTTTCAAGTTTATTATTCCTTTTTATATCACTTATTAACATGTTATAAACATTAGGTAATCATTTAAGTTAATAATGTTTGTTTTGTCGATATTTGGTACTTTGAGTCAGAAATGGACTTCTTATAATTACATGTTGTTCATGTGGCCAAAGGTTCATTATATACGAAAATTATATTCATGATTTAGATATCATATATATCATATATATACAGTATATACATGTATTTATAATAGTACATAACATTTAGGGGTAAGAAATGAAATGCACCATTCATGGAGACGGTAAGTCGTACGTACGCATGAACGCTACTTCCATTTCTATTTCTTATTTTAATGGAATTAAAAACAAAATGATACATAGTTATATTATAATTCCAGTATAATATCATATACAATATTATTAACTCCATCCTTTATACATCCCACATAAGTCATTTAACGAGTCATATCACTTTGAGGGGGCGGTAGTCCACACTTCCTCTAATGAGATTATCGTATTTACCCACTATGGAAATCATAAAGGCATTCAATAAATGAAAAATACAGAATCCTAAAGAAAAAAATCATAATATATATCATATATAAATATAGTTCCATCATAATGGCCACCATGAGAGGCGGTAGGAGATAATTGAACAATCATTGTTTCGTGAGGCGTCAGTTTTCCATCTACATAAACATTATGTTCGTCATCCATTAGATGGAGGTGTGTGTATTGTATAGTTAGAATACTTATTAGATTCAATTCACAGAAGTGGTAAGATTTTATTTAGATGAAAAATTCAGTTTTTTTAACTACCACTAAGTGGTTTCACTATTCAACAAAAATTGAAGCATTTCCGAAAAATACCAAAAATTCAGCCTAAGCTATATTTGATATACTGAATTCAAAAAAGATTTCTATTTTTCAAAATTCAAAACATAGAAGTGGAATTTATTAAATTTAAAATTAATTCTTGTTATCAAAACAAATAGCGTTTTTTAAGAAACAATAACTATCAAAAGATTGACACTTGTATAAGTCCAATTTCAAAGAGAAATTAACTCCAATAACCAAAATTTTATTAAATGGTAAAAATATATTCTAATTACACTTTAAAAACAATTAAAAAGATAATATAACCATATAAATAAATTAGATTAAAACATAGTTTTGAATTAAAATACAATATTTTTACTATTCATTAAAAAATGAACTTTAACATAAAAATACCAAAAAAATAACCAAAGTAAATTTTCATTTCCCCATTCTAAAAAAGTGTTTTATTTGGTCATATATAATGTATTAAAGTGCCCAAGACTATATTTAAAGAGGGTTCACCATTAAAAGGCGATAAATCGTCCTTTTAATGTAAATTATGCTTAAAATTAGATTTATTCATATTTTATGCCTCTAACATTTATTGGATAAATATAAATACATGTATAATAATATTGTAGTTAGTTTTGCTTATTCCCGCCAATACAACGGCTAGTAGTTAACGACCTTTTAAAATAATAATATTATATTATTAGTGTGCAACGTAAGATTCCAAAGAAACTCATTGTTGCGTATCGGGTATGCTATCGAACATAGTAACCCTTTTAAACAAAAATTAATATTTAATTCAATAATATTAATAAATATGAAAATCATGTATTCTTCATTTACCTGGGATGTTACATTCTTCCCTTACTAAATGACATTAAACAACATAGTTTTTGCCCTTATTTTATGATGTTAAACATCATGATATTTGGTACGTACTGTACCATCATAAATATCCTAAAGTATCATAACTCTCATGGCCTAATATTTTTACCTGAGAACCAGATCTATGTAATAGTTTCACTAACACATCAATCCCCATCTATGTATCTATAGTGAAATGAAAAATCCCTCCCACCACCTCTTACTTATGATCCATATCTACATAGGTTCCACCAGAATAAGTTCATCCCAAAACCAATGTTGAGAAATAGTTCCCTCATGTACAAGATCTCATCCCACTTGGCTTATCTTCATTCATCATGAACATTATAATTATAGTTACACTTACAATGGGGGTATTTAATTTAGTATAATATATGGCCCAAAAGAAATAAAAAAACCCCATTCTAGTGTATGAATCACCTCCAATCATATTGGGTGTTCTAAAAATGTTATCTTACTAGAGTATTTGGTAAGAAATACGGATGGATTGATTCTTTTCATTTCAAGATACAAATTGTATCCAGTTTCCCCTATCCTTGTCCCAGCCAAAAATACCTCTCAAACTAAAACCCATCTCGACCTTTGTTATAATTTTTCCTTTCTCGTTTCGAAGTTAAGTAATTTTTTTGTATTTTTCCTACGAACCATCCAAATGATGGTCTTCCCTCATATGGTTCTTTATCGATAAACCATTTCTATGAAATAATTTATCAAATTTTGAATACAAACATCTAATTATTTATTATATGATGATAAACATCATGAAATATTTGTATTTTTTATGTGATGATAAACTATATAACATATAAGTCATAATTGCATGAAGTTAAACTTCATAACATGTAATTATTTTTGTATGACATTAAACTACATGATATCTAAGTCAATATCACATGACATTAAAATTCTTGTAATCTATGTCCTTAGTATGTGAATTTAAATTTCCAAACATCTAATTCCTTTTTTCATAATGTTAAACTAAATGAGATAAGGTAAATGATTCAACATAATAAACTATTTAATGAAATATATGTCATATGACCCAACTATCATATATAAGGTTAAAATTCATACTGAATACTGTTACATATGATATCGTGCACCCAGATAAATTTACCCATTTATCCCTAAATACCTAGTGTTCTAGTCCCCATACTCATATTTCACCATGTATTTGTTAATTTACATTAATGAAAATATAATGTTCCTTCATTGTCCAAACCTATACCAACATATAAAATTTCTCCATCCCTATATTTGATCTATATTGGTGCAGGGAAAAGTCATCATACAATAACTATGAGTAGTTTGAATCCTATTCTAGTAATATGTGTAGTGATTTTTAGACCATATATTTTAGAATCTTCCATGATTCATCATTCATATTCACTATTCTCAAAGTAATCATAATAGTGTAGTTATGGAAGTCTCATGTTTAGAATACCTACACCACCTTTCTTTAACATTCCCTTTTCCAAAAATGACACTCAATTCCTCAAGTGTTTTAGATAACTACAAATATTCCAATGATATTACTAATTAGTGTATCCAAATCCTAGGAAAACTTTTGTTTTGTAATGATTAGTGATTCTTATATTCATCCCTACAAATCAAAGGAATCTTTTACATAAGAAAAATTTGCTTTAATCTCTATATGCATCAAAAAAAATTCATGGAACCCACCATTCAAATTTGGTTAGTAGCCATCCTTTTTATACATGGCCCATATTACCATCCCTAATCCAAATACCTTAAGTAAAAATTTATAATATCATCATTCCCTATTTAAAATTTATTTTGGTACTCTTGTCCTTTAATACTGATTTTAGTTGAAAATTTTCACCACCCTCTAGTTCAAGTATATTGATCATAATATATGTGTGATCATCAATAAGATAATTTATTTTCTCACTGATATCATACATTTCTTTTGGGTTTACCCTATACATTCTTGATAGACTATCTCACCCACTAGAATATGCATCATGACCTTAATGTTTGTGCACTTATCTGAGATAATCTATGGTAGTGTTTCCCTCTCCATTCATGTTGATTATTTCATTACCCGTTCTATATAATTTATCTCACTAAATTGGTCTACACATTATGATCACTAATTGTGAACATTTTGGTCAAAAATATATAACCTTAAAATCTTTCTCTAAATAGGTCCAAACATTAATACCCTAAAACTATGTGTGAAAACTACATGAAACTTATCATGCCAAAAACATGTAAATGGGAACAAGACAAAATTTCATGTATACTCCCATTAATCTGCCAACTTTATAAATTAGGGGAAAACTAGATCACAAATTAAGAAGACATAATTCTCTTTGGTTCCATCATACTACCTACGAAAAGATATTGTTATTCTCATTAGACCCAATGATCTATATATTTTTAGATAAATTCAATGTGATATCTCTTTACATTAAATATTTTTCCATACATGGTTGAATAACCTTTGAGGTACCTAAACCCACCCGGAATATTCCCATTTTCATCACAACCCTACTTTATTCCACATGTGTTTTAATCCCTACAAATATTTTTTAGCTATCAATAATTATTGCATCTAAATCCAAGGGTCAAATTTGTTTTCTAATGATCATTGGTTCCTCTATATTTGGCCCTACCAATTAGAGGAATTGTCATCCCTAGGGAAAATGTACTCTAATATCCATAATCTTTGATGACATTGGAGTGGAACTCATCATTCCAATATATTCAGTGTTTATTTCCAACATACATGTCTAATCTCATTAACCTTAATTTTTAATTATTGATTTTTTATTTATATAACCCATAATCTTAAAAGTATATTAGATTTTATACCCTCAATATTATGATTCTTTGTATCATATTAAACATAAAATTAGGTATATTATATATCATCCTCGAATATTTGATCGGCCCTTTTTATATAACTATAAACCACATAAAACAATGGTCCAAGATTTAATATCATAAACTTAATGACCCATTTTTCTATTATAGAATATGTTATAAATGATTACATTATTCATGTTGGGTTTTTTGGTCTAATTAATATATAAATACTCTTATTATATTAGTCATAGTTGTATGACCTTAAACTCTATAAATGTTTCTTCAAAAATTTTGTAACCTTCAACTCTATTACCATTTTTAGTTGAAGAATATCCACTATAAAATATACCCCATATGGTCTAATGATAATGATCATAGAATACATGTTTCATCCCTTGAGGTCATCTATATTTCTAATTTTAGTATCCCCATTAATACAAGGATAGCTCTATGTATGTTACTATGAAGACTGTCTCACTTTTGGTTGAAGATTCCTAACAAAAAACACGAGCCACATTGGTCATAATTTTATGAACATAAGATACTCGAGGAAAGAGATATTGAACTCACCAAGTTAAAAACCTATAAAGGGAATCATGGTAAAAATTAAATTCTTCACTCAATGAAACTCTATCTTTCAAGATCTAAAAAAATGAGTATTTATAAATAGAAAATGTATAAAACCTGATAGGTTAAAAATTAGTAAAGGTAAACCTATGGAAAATCTAATTTCATGCCCACTAATATTACTCCATATAAGGATTAAGAAAAAGTTAGGGTTATAAAATACATGAAAAATTATTTTGGGGTTCACTATTTGATCCTATAAAAATTCAATTAATTCTTCCTATACCCCTTTGACTATGAAAAATATTAGTGCATTCCCTTGTCCCTAGAATATTAGTTCAATTGATCTATGTGAGACAAATAAAGATGTAGCTTTTGGGTGTTCAATCAATCATGAATATTTGAATATTCAGTCCAAGATTATTTTTTCATGATCTACATTACATTGAGTCAAATTATTTATATCCAAATAGAAAAAAACTAGTGTTATGATGATCATATTATGACTATACCCATCAGTGTGTCATGACATAAAGGAAACTAATTAATTTATAATTGGTCTTACTCAAGGGTTATGGTGATATTGATATTCCTATAACTATCAGTGAGCCATACCCAAGTGGAAGAAACATTAAACAAAAATATACCAACACTATTGTAATAGTGATGGAGTGATTCCCATAACCATATTCAATCGATGCCCAAGATGAAATATTTATTATTCAATTTTTTTATAATCATGGTTGACTTGTTTTTATTACATTAAATGTTCAAGAAAATTAAAATTATCTTGAAATTTATTTATATAGTTTTCATTTTATATTGAAGTGATAATTAGAGTGAAATAAAAAATAATGAATATTTTATAGTTAATTGAGAAAAAACCCATTCATCACAAAAAGGAATATGAGTATCCATAGGTTATAAATATATATTTTGAGTAGTGAGTTATTAAAAAATTCCTTTAAAATTGGCCTGGATTTTTAAAATTGACTCTAAAGTTTCATCAATGTTATGTTGATGTTTTGAAATTCCCATGTCGTTAGCTTCTTTAACAGGACATAAATTCTATATCATTAAAACAATATAAATTCTTTCCTTAGATAAAGATTTATCATGTGGCTTGTGGTGTTTTATCAACCTTTACTTGGTAGCATCTAATTCTTTTTGAAGTCGAATCACCTAAAGGGCCTCCTCATTAACATGATGTTGATTCACAACTACTTCTCTAGAATAATAAAATTCTTCATAGTAAACTATTTCATATAGATTAGTGGGTCATGTCAATTATTTCTCATTGGTGAGATTTTAGTAAGATGATTAGCCATGATCTAACCTATAAATGGTATCCCTAACAACATAACGGATGGTGTGGTAATCAAATGCACTATATATCAACATTGTAAACATACTACATAGCTTCTGAATCTATGAGGGAAGTTATTCTATGAGATTCTCTAAGATAGATATCCATATGTCCCGCTAGAATAATCTGAAGTTGACATGGAAATCACTCTAGGCATGTTAATTTGATTCAAGGCCTCTCATAAGAGGTCATATGTTCTCATAAACTATATAACTCAAAGAAGATATTTTTATTACACCCTCAAATTTGGTGGATCCTAAATAAATCTAAACCCAGATATACTGAGTGGTTGAATCATGGAAGTAATGACATCTCCAACAAGCCCTATTGCTTAGGATGGTCATGTTGGGATTGATAATTATAAAGTATACATTATCAACTAAAATTGAAAAGGGGTAAAACAAATTTTCTATACATTTTCACCAATTTCTTGGGTTTGTGTGTAAATGGTGGTACTGCCTCTAGAAAGGGTATATTCTAATACTTTTCCTCAATGGTTTTTCTATCATTCATGGTCATGGGAGACAAAAGAATTTATAATTGTATATCATGTTCATTGTTGACTTGCTTCATGTTATAGTTGGTTAGAAGATTAAATCACTCTTATGAATTAGTTTCCTTATCCTTTATTGAAGTGGAAGCATGTTGAGGAAGAACATGTTCCTAAGGACCTGTAGGTTTTTTCTTAGTTTGCCCAAAGTGAACCACCCTTTATTAATCCTAAGTTGGTGACACATCTATTTCTAGATAAATGGGGATCATGGTATCTTTTTTATGAAGTAACATGGTAGAATTCTCTATAAACAAATATTCATGTGTTGTAAATATCAATTATCAAACCATGTGTGAGAATATCCAAGTTATTTATAAATTCATAATACTTATGCCCTTCCATCGCCTTGTTGAAATTATAGAACTCTTCTAGGGAGTCATGTGAATCAATGGTTAAAAATATATCATCTATCATGACTAAATAATTAAGAAAATTTAATGATCATTGTTCAAGGAGAAATATCAGTAGGTATTACAAGACATCGTAATTGATTTTGGTCGTTATACCATTATCATCCTCTTGATCAGCAATAATAGCGGTCAAGATATTCAAATCAAGTTTTAAGTTGTGTCCTTTAATTGTTCTTATTAGTACTTCAGCTAATGTCACTTTAGGAAGAACGAGATCTTAATGCCCCTAAGAGGTTTCCCTATCTAGATTAATGGATCAGGTATGGGTATCTGGACAAATTGATATGTTTTTGACGAAGAAGACATAAAAAATGATAAATGGTAAAGTATATATTTACCTTCAAACCTTGTTAAAATTCAAATTTCCAATGACATTGAATTCTTCTTCTTTTGGATTCCCTCAACCATCAACCCCTAGAAGAAAAAACTAGTTGTGAAATCAAAAAATATTTAGTGTTGGAAATAATTGAACACATATGTTCCACTAGACCTAAAGTGCCTATTTCTACATAATATTTGGCATCAGAACAAGAACTTGAGACATTCATGGAATCTCTAATCATATATATTGGGGAAATGATAGGAGACATAATAGTCAATAGAAAGAAAAATCAATGTCAAAATACTATACTAAAAGAGTCATTTAATGCTTACCTATTCTAGATATGATCTTTTCCTATAGTCTTCATCCATGTTTCTTTTTTCAATCCCCAATAATTTTGATAGTTTATCTGATTGGAATGTTGTATCCTTTAGATAATGGATGGAATCCTCTAAATATTTGATTATTAATTCGAATTCAAAAATATCATAATCATAATAAATACTAGGGGTAACATTACCTAGTTTAACCCCATTATATAAATGTTCATTAACTAATTCATATCCCAAACCACTTTGTTAGATGAGTATTATATCCCTGAATCCCACTCTCTCTAAGAATTCAAGTGCATAGCATTGTACTTAATTGAAATAAGGAAAGCCACTCCACTCCCAAAATATGAAATAAATATTTTCATTACCTACTTATTTGGTATTCAAGATGATGATGGACCTTTAAAAACACTTTTTACATGTTATTTCTTCTCTATATAACTATTGATAGAGATATGTTCTAGTATTTCTCACCACTTCTAATTTCTCTTGTTCCTCTTTTATATTGGCTTGAGATGGGTCCTTGAATTAGTTTACTAGCTATCCCAATTTCTTCATGGGATATCACCTGATCAAGGTATTGATGTAATTTATTTTGATCCCAATAATAGCATCAAATGTGAACAAATTCAATTATGTTCCCATCATCTCTTATTCGCACATCAAACAAAATTTGAACACTAACATAGGATGTTTTCCTTTTCTAACACTTATGAGAAGGGCAAGAAACTTCTTTTGGACATGTCCAAACTACCTCCCATACCGATATGAAGTATAACCCTCACATATAACTTCTCCATAAATCCTAGCTACTAGGTCACCCTATCATAAGGATATCATATAGACACACACTATGAGGGTCCCAGTTGTATTATCAGTGATGGAACCAATTACAAATGTGTATGGTGAAAAGACAAATTGGTTATGAATGTTTATTATGTTCTCCTCTCACTCATTTCATGAGATTATCCTAGCCATGATAATAGTCTAAATATATAGTCTAAAATAGGAATCATATATTTCATTATTATTAATGAATCTATATATTCCCATTTCAGCATCCACACACCCCCACATCACCTAAAAGGGTTTGAAAATTAAAAATATGGATTTACCTTTATAGATGTTTCCAAGTTGTTGGTATGGTTTAGCCAACACATCCACTTCCAAACTGATTTTTTTTACATTCTAATTATGGATTTATCTTTTATATACAAACCCAAACTCTATAAAATGATTTTTTGGATGATTGAAGGTATCCATAGATATATGATTCTAGGAAACTTTCTTTTTAGACTATTCTTCTAGCCCCAAAAATAATATTCTATCCCCTTCTATTGGATTTTTTTCATCCATAGCTGGACAATAATCATTAAGTGGTATGTGCTTCCAGACAATTGGTTATGTCTAAGGTCTTTTTGGATGAGTTTATTTCCTATTTAATTTGATGAATATTCCAATCCTTGAACCAAAAGGAATATCAGCCCTGGGACATAGGTCCTCTCATAGGAATTTTTTTTGAACAAACATATACTTATTGAATGGTGGAATCATTTTAGAATTACCCCATAATGAGGTTGGGGTGAGTAACTCATCATGTATTTCCCCATTGGATTAGAGCCCCACATAACATCTACATATCCTAAAGGATTATTCTTGCCTATTCATTCACCATATGAAAAAATTTGTGTATTAACTCCACTAGATAAGTATTTTTGGGAATAAATTCTAATTTTGATGGTATATGGTTTGTGAGACTCATACTTTCCACCTTCTGCTCATATTCAAATTATTTCAGTAAGTATCAAATATATAATAGATAACCCCAATACTTAATAAATTCCCATTTATATCATACGTCACAGATTAATGTTAATTCAAGATTTTAAATTAACTTTAATTCCTCATGAATGATATTTAGTTTTTCACTTTTTACTCCAAGATATAATGTTGTTAATCCAAGGTCATAGAGGTGTGCCCAAGGACATAAAATTTGAGATTGCCAATCTTCTTGTTCAATCACATTAATGGAAATAAATTTTTTATAACTACCTAGTGGTGATTATTGATCAAGTAATGTGGAATGTTATCCATCTACTATTTTGTAATTGGTGTGTAACATATCAAATAATACCTAAACAAGGTAAACCTATATAATATTGGATATTCAAAAAGTCTTATTGTCATCAAATCTTATAGAAAACGATTCATTAAATGAATTTACAGATGATGGCTGGACTTTTCAATCTAATTCAACTCGATTTTCCATATGGATTTGACTTGGAAATGATTATTCTATTTTAAATTAATTTTATAAAAAAATGTTAAAGTTAAATAATCCAAAAATCAAGAAAACCGAAAAATATGATAATTTGTATAACAGTCACATCTATGTTTTACGATGACAAGGAAAATTACATAGTAACCATGGGTATATATAAATTCTACCTAGTTATTGAGAAAATGAAATTTTGGCCATGAGAGTGTAAAAATTTCACCTAGTAAACAAGAATATGACATGGTGACCATGCATGAATATGCATCTACATAATAAACTCATAGAGTCCAAAGATTCTCTATAAAGGTAAGTGGGATTCAATATGAGGACTATCGATTCATGCATCAAAATCTGGTTTTGTCTAAATATAACATATGCAAACATAAAAGAGTTTTTCCATATTTAAAGGTCTAACCATGACCCTTCAACTAATTGTATATCCCCTACATGGACCGAAAATCCTACTATGTAGTCAAAAAGACTCTCAACCTGTTTTTGTATTATTACATCCTCATTATTGAAATCTCTTTATATTGATCAAACTCTATTCTGCAGGGGGGGATGTTTTGACACCCAAAAACTCCTAAGGATGAACCAAACTGATTCTAGAGGCTAAAAAATATCAAATACCAAGGGTTATAAGAACCATGGAAGCATTAGCCTCTTTTAAATACAGATTATTGGAGAATCATGTGAGAATCGGCCTCCTGTAGGAACTAGTGAATAGATAAAAATGGGAATGTCCATCTCCACCACTAGATATATAAGGGATTACCATGTGACCACTCACCTTCAATAAAGACTAATTACATTCACAGCACATAGGTAAGGACCTCCAAGGCATCCCACTTATCATATGGTAAATCCATATTCTATGGTATGATGATGAAACCATTCATTAATTCCCACTCAATATGAATATTCTTAGAAAAAACCATCTATAGTCATGCATAATCTATTATGTGGATTCATATATAGGAGCTCGGTTTACCCAATCGTTGATTATAAATACCATTATTTCCATTTTGGGATAGAGACAAGGAAATAGAGGAGAAACAAAAATGAGAGCAAACAACTACTCTTTTTAGGTCGTAGAGAAACCCCTAGGTAATTCTCAATCCCATAAAACTCATTTGAAGTTGTTTATTCCATGAATTCTTTTCTATGAGGGATTTTCCACAACCTAGTGGATAGACTTTCATCATCCACAAAATCATTCCACTTATACTCATAATGAGTGCACTCTTTATAGAGATCTACTATGAAGTAACTCTCCCTTATCTTCCACACATAGCCTCCTCCTTCACGAACTTCATATACATGCAGTCACTCATAAGATCATACCTTTCATGTGATCTTCCCTCCTAAAATAACCTTTTAAACATACCTACCTCATGAGATTACGATGAAGACCAATACCCCTTGGGTTCGTATTGCATATAATATCCTCTTATGGGCTATTTGAACCCCTCTACCTACAAATTCCTATATAAGAAATATATTATCTTCATATGATAACTCCACATGATATCCTCAAAATAAGATGTGTACTTGCCTTTGTCATTTCATACATTAATCTTGTATGATCTACTCAAGGAAAATATTCTCAACACACATCATGGATTCCTTTTTTGAGGGTTAAAAACCTAGAAATTCTAAATCTAATCCTCCTCCAAAACCACCCATTATATATAATCAGAGTATAAAAATTAGTGTGCACCTCATCAATCAAGTATTTCCTTTATAAAAGGAGGCTCCAGAATTTTAATCAAGATAGGTGAAACCCTCAATGAGATCATATTTGTGTATTCATATAATAAAGAAGGTCAATGTGATGATGACATTGGATAAGTCTCTCCTAGCCAAATATGCCTATTTCAATTATTGATTCTAATTGATGAGTCAAGTGCACTTGGGATTCCTTTCTAGGTGTAAGCTCCAATTATGTTCCCACTGAGGATGTTATCACAAAGATATTTCAATGAGCCAGTGACACCCCTATTTGGATGGAACATACTTATTCAAAATCCCTACAGATTATTTTCTTGTTCTCGGGTATAATTCTTGGCCTACTTCAACATGTAAGCACTGATCATGGCCTCATTAAGAAAAATTACCCCATTCCACTCAATAAGTCATGCCCCCACCAGTCTACCCCAATTTATATACCCCAAAACATCCTCCTCAGAGGGTTATCTCTAATTTGATTCTAGTTTTCCTTCAATGTCAAAAAATCAAAAAACATAAAGATGGAACTTGTGGTTGGGTCCCTTCCTAAAGAATAAGTTCCAATAAACTACTACCTCATTAATAATATCATCTTAATAATTTATTAGTGGTAAACATAATGGAATACCCAATGTGTAATCCCTAACTCATATTCATAGGGCCCTATCCTTTATTAAATCCAACACAAAGTGTCATATTTCTTATATTCCTTCAAATTTCCATATTCATATATAAAGATATATAAGGATAGAACCAATGAATAAGCCACACTAAGTCCTCTATTGTCACCGATTTAAAGACATGAATTTTCTTACCACATAATACTAAAATTTCCTAGTATGGTATGCCAAATGACCATAAATTGTGCTCCTTGAACTACATGGTATTTGATTCCTTTTGACTAGGATATGTAGAACACGTCTATGAGTTCCAAACCCAACATAAAAAATCTCATATCTAGATTGGGTAATTAATGGGAGCCAATTTTTTATATTTTTATCTTTTTTTTTTGAATTTTGAACCCATAATTAATATATATCCCATGAAAATCATACATTTTTTTAACTAGTGAAATTAATAATTAAAGGCTAAGTGGATTTAATCATAATTTTTTTTAGGTTTTAATCATTTTTATATATTAATGGAATATGCATAAATTGAATTAGAGAATTGTAATTATATTATTTAAAGGCCTGAAATTTAGTATAAAAATGTTTTGAATCAATTATGAATCACATGAACATAGACCACATTTAATTATATGTGTACATGTCAAAGATGGAAATATAGAAAAGGATGAAATGATAATAGCATATGATCAAAATTTCCTTTTGAAGAGACCATAAGTTTTAAAGTTATTATGTGATAGAGATTCTACATGGATGGATGAGATGAAAATTCTACAAATAAATATATCAAACACACATTCATTCTAATTTACTGAAATGATTTTAGTTGTCATAAGGGTTAAAGCTACAATGAAGTGATTAAGTGACTATATCTCTTAATCAACTACAAGAATAAATCAAAAAGAACATGTTAATCTTAATCAACTACACAGTCATTTAGATTCATTATTCCTATCAAATGTTTTATCTGAATAACCTTGAGTTAAAATTCTACAAAATCCTAAATTATTGGAAATAAGGGATATAGATGATCATAATGATTGAAACTACTAGAATATCCACCACATAGTCTATCCAAGTCTTATCTAAATTTAATATCACAGGGATTAAAATCCAAAATAAAAAAAACTATATAACTCGGCCTAAAATCAACTAAAGACCCATTTCCACTACTTTCAAAAATCAATAAGAATATCACAAGAATCCCTGTGGAGATAATCCAAGCTAGATAAGAATATAGAAATCATGGGATAGTTTGGATATCGAGCTATAATATTTAAGCTTCCTAGCTTCATCAATTGTAACCCTTGGTCCCTTAGGATATGTACATGGTAGTAATCAAATAACAAGGAGATTGGAATAGAAATTTTGGAATTTATCTAAGATTTAATAATTTTTAGTGGAAAAGGAGTATCGCTCCATACACATGGAGTGTGGAGCTATAAAATGAGCATAAGGATTCTAATAATGATATAAAATGATGATTATTCCCTAAAAAAATATGGTATATTATTGGTACTGATTAACTTTTTGGAGCTACTACATATTTTCATGCTTTTATTTATCATTTATTATGACTCATGTGATTAATATTAAAAACATTTGTGGTTTATCCAATGGAATTACCCTTTTAAATGTTAATTAATTTGATTTTAAATTGATAATTCTCTTCTTATAATCTCTCTATAATTTTTTTGATGGTTTCTACATTTTTATATTTCATCTATTCTATGAATTTTGAATTATTATTCTCTACCTAACTAGTTTGTACACATAATCCATCTTGATAATTTTCACTCCCATTAATTTTTTGTAGTGTAATGATAACAGAGTGATTGGAGATATCTGATCATTATTATAGTAATGATTAAATGATACAGTGATTATTATATTTCTATTTTCATATTAAAAAACTATGTGAGGGTGATTAGGGATATTTTATCTTGTCTAAGAGAGATGAGTAGAGTAATTTGAATAATGATTTAATGGGTAAATAAGGGGATATCTATGTTTATACCATTAACTGTATAATTTAATTTAAAATCAACCCAATTGGATCCTCAATCAAATCTGATTACCATTTTTATGGCATACTGAACCCATAAATAAGATAAAATCAAACCCATAACACAATACTCTCTAAATACAACCCATGTCCCAATACTACAATATTGAATCATATTTAAAAACTGTTTTATAAGGGCCTAATGATTGTATTCTTATCAACCTAGAGATATTGATAGGGATTTTTCAAATTTGTTCACTATTATTTCACAACTATAAATAACTTTTATATTTTTAATTTAAAATCTAATGTTTAAAAAATTATTATCATGCCTAATTGGAAAGGATATATGAGTTTATTATTTTTACTAAACAAATATTTAATAGTAATTATACATTTCATCATATGGAATCTCTTAAGAGGATTAACATATTGAAAAAAGGGAACAATATTGATTAAATAATAAATTTTATTAATCCAATCATGTATGATTATAGAAGACTAAAATTTTAGGAGAAAGATGAACTTTTATTTAATACATTCTTAATTTCAACAGTTAATATAGGATGTTCTATAAGAAAATTAAGATCTACCACAATTTACTACTAAAAAAATTTCTATGTATCCTTGCACTTTGAAGAGGAATTAATGGATTGATTCATTAAGGGAGACTCACTTACATTGAACTTTTATTTCTTTAATTTTATTTAAACCTAATTTTTTATTGATTTCTTTTATATTGTTAATTAATAAATCAGTACGATGGATGGATAACCAAGATGATTTTTAAAAAATAATTAATGGATAGACTCTCATTTGAGGATAATTTAGAATTCCCCTATATCCCTTCTCCATAAATGAATAATTACAAGAGGATTTTCAAATAGTGAATAAATTAAAAGATGATATAAAATAAAGGGATTGGCATAAACTGAAAAAATTTCATTCACGCTTTATTCCTGATACTTTAAAATATGATCTTCTTAGTCATTATTTTATAAATTCATCAAAAACCATCCCTATATATGATGATGATGATGATCCATTTTGATCAACCCCAAATCCAACAAATTTCACACTAACCTATGATTTAATTCTATAAAATCAAAAACCAAACAAGTAACCAATTAATACTTTCATTTAAAACATTAAAAAATAAATAATAATAATTATAAGTCTTGGGATAGTGAATCTCTAAGGTCTACTCCTTGAGATATGGCTATAGTCAGCCACAAGGCTTCATTTTAGGTTTTCATAAGTTCTATATAAAAATATCTTGATAGACTCTATATTAGAAATATTCTTGATGAAATCATGAACCCACATATAATGTCATATTCCCTCTAGATAATGATTATATTTTTCACTTCTATACCATATTCCTTAGGAATGAACCCCATCAATACTTATTCCTAATGAGGA
Source organism: Viscum album (assembly GCA_963277665.1). Lineage (NCBI taxonomy): Eukaryota > Viridiplantae > Streptophyta > Magnoliopsida > Santalales > Viscaceae > Viscum > Viscum album. The sequence goes on along the minus strand of OY728132.1, from coordinate 1,157,050,029 downwards.
AATTTCATGCTCAGTGGGTCATATCCCCATTAGTAAAATCAACCAGATTTTTCATGGGTCTACATTACAAATGAATAAAACCCATTATCATTGGTATATATTCACATTGAGTTCAATAATAATGTTTATCTCATTTTCTAGTCCCACACTAACTAATTCTAGGAACCTTTTTCCTATTATACAACTTTTCATGGTTGTATGACTTTAAAATATGGCATGAGGGTCCTTTTTACATTATATTAAAAGGTAAAATGAGTCCCATTAAATAGAACATAACTGTGTAAGTTTTGATACCTTTCATAGGGATAATTTTGAATCCCTTATAATAGTATCAATCAAAACACTATAAACACTCACTGCCTCCCTTGATGGTGATAGACTCAAGAGTGCCCAGCTATATTTCATGAAAGAAAAGTATCATCAATCTCTTATAAGGAATAGATAGAGAACCTTTGATACCCATATATAGTTTCATACTGGAATAATATCTAATGCATATATATTTTCACAATAATAGATTATCTTTAATATATACATATGATCACATTGGATATTGTTTACTATCCATTTTTAACACATGGGTAACAAATACCACATTGAGATTTGGGAAAGATTCATTAATAACTCTTATATCTATAAGTGGGTATTGAAATACCCAATAATTGCCCCAAATAGGGTGATATGAGTATGACCTCCTATCCTCTTGAATAATGAACATTCTCAAGAATCACTAGAAATAAAACCCTATGATTACCTTCCCTTATAATGTAAGTCTCAAAAAATATTTATGTAAAACTATTAAGGATGAATAATTCATTAGGGTTTCCATTGAAAAAAAATGGTGAACTTTATGTTAATTATTTAACCACAAATGGTTCATTAAATTCAATAATTGATAATCACATTCCTTAAATATACTCAAAAAATTCATCATAAACAAAAAATGGTGAACCCAATGTAAATTATTTAATCATAAAAAGTTGAGTAACATCAAGCATCAGGAATCACATTTCTGAACTCTACACAATATTTTCTATTATGATCAAAAATGATGAACCATATATGAATTCTTTATCTAGAAATATTTGAGTAGACTCAAGAATCAGGCATAATATTTCCAAAATCCTCCCAAATAATTCTACTATAAACACATAATTTATACATTATATCCATTCCCATCATATCTTTAATCCATTTAAAACATTGTTTTTGATTCCAACGGTTCTCTCCATTTTTGAGTTGTATCAAAACTCCCTATATATTTTAGATGTTACCTTCCACTTGAAAAACATTAATTTATTATTTGGAGTTTATTTAACATTTTGAACCATAAAAGTTGTTTTTTTATCTATTGTAGTCATAAAATTATTTTTTTCATATTGTGTTCTAGGTTTTTGGTCTGATCTTATTCTATTTCATCAACCACTAATACAAAAAATCATTATAACCCCAAATATTATGAGAATAAGAATCAATATTTAACCTCAAATAATTTAAGACACATGTGAGAATAGTTTGGTGATGTTTCTTAATTTATGACACCATCCAAAAGTCTCCTACTGTTAACCAAATATAGTTGGAACTTTCTATTCTATTTTGGGATTTTTTTATTAGCCTTTTATCTATATTTTTTATCACTATAATTGTATACCAATATTATCAAAATTTATGATAAAAGAAACCAAAAAACCGGAAACATTATTTTATATTTGAATCTTATATAAAATAAGTGTTCCTGTTTGATTTTAGGAAATTAATTTTCATTATGATTATAATTGATGGAAGCAAAAAAACATTCTTTGTGATTAAGGAATTAAATGATGTTTTGACATCATGAGTGTGTCTCCCTGAGTATCATTCCCACTCTCTTCATATAATTTGTTCACATGTCCTTTCTTTGTCATCCACTTCTCATGACTAAAATCATAGGGACTTTTAAAAGATCACTTCTCCTCTTTTATAACCCATTCACCCTTGAATTTATTATTTTTAGGGGTGTATAGATTAGAATTGTAATATAATACATATTTTTAGGTGATTTATTATTTATATTCTTACCAAACCATGTGTAATTATTTTTAATATTATAGGGGTTAAAGGATGATAGAGGTAAATATATGAGGATTTAGCCTCTATATAGGATGAATTTTTAGTGAAAGTGTCATATCACACTATAAAAAGAGGCATTGAAAAATTGAGAGGTTATGTAATATTAACTTATATGTGATAATTGTTGTTTCATACCATAAAAAGTTGTTTTGTTCCATGATTCACTTGATCATAGTGAAATATTTTCGTTGTTATTTTCAGATGTTGTTCTGGAATAGAGAATTGTGTGTTGAATGGGTGGTCATGTCACAGCATGACTTAGGGTTGAAGAACTACATTATGAACCTTTTTCACACTTAAATTATCCACTGTATTTTTTATATGTTTTAATTAATTAATTATGATATTAAATCATATAAAATGATTCCTTCCTCTCCCTTCCCAGTAGTGACTAGATTGATCACCCTTTATTCTTGAGATCTCTCCATCTTTGTGTGATTGTCCTATAATTTATGATTTTGTTTGAGTTTAATTTATCTCAGTTGACTAATATAGCTAATTTTAGGGCTCCACTTTTCTTTAATATAGTTTTCTCCCATAATTTTTCATTATATAAGATTTTTATGGAAATCCATAATTATTGGTCTTATGTTAGTTTTTTTAATTTTATCTAAATAAATCCAAATTTTTCAACTATATTCAATGGGAGGACTTATACTAAGGTAAGTTAGGAAGTTAATAAACTATTATATTAGTTTTTATGATAATTTACATGTGTTTTTTAATGTTTATATTATATGAACACAAGTGTATGACCCCAAACGAAAAAACAATTAGTTTCCTTTTCTTGTTAAGATGTGAATATGTTTAATCTATATCATTATGGACCTTAAAATATTGTTTTGTTGGGTGTTTAGTATCGATGGATACGAATTCTTTGGAAATTGGTGAGTTTTTTGGGAAGTGGGAACTAAGAGGGGCATCCTAGCTATTTTATAACTGTAGGATCTAAGTTAGGATTCCTGGAATATTTCTTCAATGGAATAAATCATGAATAAGGTATAGGCTAGTGATGATTTCTCCTTTTTTTAGAACTTAAAGTGGTTTAGTATCCCATTGATCTTAACCCTTCTGATATGGGTAGTTTATAGAAAATTTTATCCCTCATAATTATTGATAACTTACTCACCAAAAATTTTATGTATATTGTTATGAAACATTAACTTATATTATCTAAAATGTGACAGATAGTTCACATAAATTATAGAATTAGTGTTTCATTGTTATTTTCCCTCTATAAAATTTCAGTGATAAATTTTTAATCATGATGATCATTATGGTGGTAAGTAATCCACCCTTTTTATAAGTGAGTTGGTAACTTTTTCACCTTAGGATATTTTTATGGTGGTATACCTTCTACCCTAAATATGTTTGGAGGTATATCACTCACTCATGATGTGATAAAAGGTGTTTTAGCATTTACCTAGGGGTAATATTTCATTGATATATCATTTATATAAGGGTTATGTTTTGGTGATATATCATTCACATAGGGTTATGTTTTAGTGATATATCATTAACCTTAAGATTATATATGGTGAAACATAGTTCACAATTTTATTGTGTATAGAGATACATCATTAACCCTGGGTTTATGATTTGGTGATATATGATTCACTTTGGAATTATATATAGTGATATATCATTATCCACATGGTCATGATTCAATGATATATTATTCACCTTGGGATTATGTTATGGTATGTATTATTGACCTTGGAGTTTATATTTCAGTGATATGTCATTCACATTGGGTGATTAGATAGTGATGTATTGTTTACCTTAGGTGATTAATGGTGACACCTCATTCACCTTGAAAAAATCTTTGGGGTTGGATCATTTACCTTGACAATGAAAAATAGTGATAACAGATTGTTCACACTCATATCATTTTTAGATCATGGGTGTATAATCCAATTCCAACATGAGTTGAAGGGGGTATAATAATAAATTATATTGGTTATTCAGAAATCCATGTTATGATGTGTATATTTTTATATTTTTTATTATCATTTCATATTGAGAATAAATTTATATATTCTTGACCATTAGGGATATCTTTTTTAGTGTCCTAATATGTTTTAATTTTTCTTTCCATAGAAATTTGGATGCAGATATAGATTTCATAATCAATGGATTTAGGTAATTACAAGGGCCTGTATTCTATGATTGATCTAGAATGTGGGTATAATTTGAATATGGAACCGAAAATAACCTTGAGTCCAATCAATTGGTTGTCTGTATTCACTATTCCCCTTTTAGAAAACTTTATACTTGATCAGTCCATAGATGATCCTACATTTTATGTTTTCTAATATGATATTATATTTTAGTAAATATTTTTATATCACATGTTAGTTATTTATACATTTCTATCCTCTCACTTTAATTTTCATGTTATCAGGTTCATTATGATTTATAGTTTACTTTTTATTCAACTTTTTTTTATGTTTATTTATTAGAGGATATAGACTCTACATGAATAGTTCATCGCCCTCATTTTTAGTTAGTGGCCTCTGTAATATAGGTATGTGTGATGAGATCATGTGTTACCCTTCATCTTATAGTCATTTGGGGAAATGAGGTTTTGGATGTTACCTAGTGTTATCAGTGATTTGTTTAAATTTTTCATACTATTTGGAAAAGGTAGTTAGTAGTAGGATATTGTTGAAACATGGGATCGACATTATGAATTATAGTTGTTAACCCATATATAATATAATTCCAAGTTACCCAGGATGGTTTTGTTGTTCTTAGTATTTGTATGTTATGATTTGGATATTTTTTATGAAATTTGATATGTGATTTATGATATATTTTTTTACTCTTTGTTTTGGGTGTAATGAGTCATGAGTTAATACATCCTAACCAGAACATAGGAATCACATGAAATTTGTGTGATTTCTTGTGGGTGATGACTTGATTAATATATAGATTTTGTTCATTTAAAGTGTCAATAACCACATATATAGTATTTTCCTAAAAAAATATTGGTGACATTCTACATGGTTGAACCATGGTTACAAGTACATTTTTATGGGAATAAAACACTTGTAATATGGATATATTTGGGTTTGATACAAGATATAAGAGTGATTAGTTAATTCTATGGAGTGCTCGAGTTGTATGATACACTTTATGATAGGGTGTGATTAGAGATATAGGATGTTATACCCAATACTTATTATCCAAAATTAAGATATCATGACCTATAAAATATTTTCTCTACATTTTTCATCTATAATTTTTAAGGTTATTTTATAAAATAGTGATCTAGTTGATAATCAGGAGGGTAGGGATAAGCCTTCCCCACTAGCAGTGAAGCCGAAACCCCTTTTACGACAAGATTGAATACAGATGACAAGCTTTGAAAAAATATATTTTATATTTTATAATAAATGGACCATGAGTGTATATGAGTTAATTTATCTATATATAATTTTATTTTAGATTTTAAGATGCAATGTACACTTTTATCCATGAGTGAGGTTGGATCATAGGCTATTGATTTTATAGTGGATTCCTTATATTCAATTTTTTATCAAATTGATATTCACCATGAGATAAGGTTAAATATTATAGCATATATATTTTTAGGGTCATATAAGAACTAGTGGGATGTATTAGTCTTGGATGAACAACATGTGGGGTTATCTTGGAAGTATTTTCAAGTCTATTTAAATGATTTTTCTTTCCTGCATTTTTTTGGGTTAATGGGGATTGTGATTTTATGCATCTCACTAAGAGGGTTATGTCTGTTATGTAATATGTAGCATGTTTCATGGATACACTTCAATTTTATCTAATATTAGTGGGTGATTAGGTTTCATAAGTCTAGTTATTTTGAGGATGATATGATACTTATCGATACGGTTTAGGTGAATATTTTTTAGTAGTTATCTTTTTCTAAGGTTATAAATTCATCCCTCATGAAATATAAGAACTCAATTGTGGTAAAGAAATAAGGGTATTTTTTTATGTAGATAATAATCATGGTCCTTTGGGTAATAAAAACCATAGATATTATTTTTCTCACTATTAAATTGATAGATATAGTATCCAGAGTCAGGATTCATATCATCCATCAGACATAAGATATTTGATTGAGTATTACCAGTGTGATAGGCTTGTTCATGTGTGGTGTTTTTTTTTCAATGGCCTATGGAGTTTTAGTCATGTGAATAGATAATAAACTGGTAGTACTTTTATTGGAGTGATCTGAAGTCGTTATATAGTATTGGTTGTTGTCATAAGTAGGGATCTAGTGTAGATTTAATATAATCACACCATAATTATAGTTGGGTTTCACTAGGAATTGTATACATAGGGGAGGTTATGGTTCTCATTAATAATATATGTATCAAAGTGTTTCTCCTAATAGTATTTAGAGTTTGAGAGGAAAAAGTTGAGATTTAGCCCATTTTGATGTTTTTAAGGTGATTTATCCTCATCATGGTGGGAGAATTAGTTGTTAAAGCTATGATGTTAGTGATATTTACCCTTGATTGTTTTTTTATTTATATAGTTGTGTCACAATATTTTATATTTTCTCATTTTGTAGGTTAAATAGTTCTAGTGGTAGATTATCCATTTAGATTTATGAATAATGATACACCCTTAGGGGAATAGTCTGAAAGTATTTGAAAGTTTCTAGGATGCGATATCATGATCAATGCTTATGATAATATCTAGGAGTTGTTCATGAAAAATATGAATATGTAAAGACCCGTAAATTCCAAGAAATTTTTTTTTCTTAATTTTCTTTGGAATTTTACAAGAACACAGTTTCTGACGGCACCTGATTCCGAGGCCCAGTGTGCCCAGAATCATTTTCCGAAGTTTGGCTCGGGTACGTTCAGTGAACGGACGAGCGGGTGTTTCTAACTTTTGAACCGGTGATCGGAATCGAATTCTGAGGGCACCGATGGAATCGTAGCGCCGGTAATTGCTTAGAAACGCCTCTTCCGGAGTAGTGTTTTCTTGGGTGTGGTTTTTAATTTTTGGGCTTAATTTTATGAAATAAAATTAATTGTACGAAAAACTTTATTTTATTTCACTTAAGCCACTTGGAAGCCACCTGAAGCCAATTAAATCAGCTTAAGCTGAGTCGATGCAGATAGGGTGTTATCCATAAATATCCTACCCTCTTGGTATGATATTTGTGAGGTGGGGCCCGCATGAGCCCCACCGTTTCTTTCCGCTAAGTAACGCACTCGCGAAAACCTGTCATTATGAAAGTCAATTGACGCGTTTTCTAAATTTCTTAATGCACTAATTAATTGGAAGGTTTTATTCGTTTAATTAATTGGGCGGTTTTATTCGTTGAATTAATTGGGCGGTTTTATTTGTTGAATTAATTCGATGAATTAATTTAATCGTTTCTTAACCTGTTTTCAATCCGTTGGCGTAATAATAAAATAAGACCAACGCACGACTTCTGGAAAAAATGCTCGTTGAGAGGTTTTGACAACTTTGTGCCTTCATCCTCCTTAGAGAAGAATGTGAAGAACGCGAAGAACGTGAAGAACGCGAAGAACGCCGTCACCCTCGGAGATTGACGACGCTTCTTCCAAGACGTTCTTCCCCGCAACAATCTCCGATCACCAACTGCTTGAGGTAGGAGATTTCGGGTTTCTTTTAAATCTTCTTTGTGGTTTATAACAACACATTGATTTAATCGATATAATTAAATCTTCATGTTCTTGAACCTCGGAGTTCGTCGACGCGTCACCTCCCGCGACGACGCGACGCCTTTCCGTGACGACGCGACGCCCTTCCGCGGCGACACGACACCCTTCAGCGACGACACGACGCCTTTCCGCTACGCGACGATCGCCTCCTTCCACGATGATCAAATCCGTGAAGAACGCGCGTTCGACGACTTGACGAGTTAGGGGTTATTGTGAATATTTTATATTCCTGTGAACGTTTCTTTAAAATTAAAGAACCGGATTCATATGAACAATTTTAATTTATTAAAATTGTTGTTTCATGTGTTGAATATATCTCCCGTTGTTATTAACTAACGCGGAGGGTGCTGGTCGAACGAACACGGCCCGACAACCCTCCGCCGTTCATCGTGGTTGTGCGGATTTGGCGGGCGACGACAAAACGTGACGCAAGGGCAATTTGATGATCCCGCAGTGAAGAACGGAACCCGGGAGGGACAACGGCGCAGACGGGAAGGAAAACGGACCACTGGAGCAACTCCGGTGGCCCGCGGAAGCTGCCGGTGGCGTGGGGCGCCAGCGCGGCGGCGCCGGCTGCCGGAGGCGGCGGCCAGCGGACCCGCGGCCGCGCGGGTCCGGCCCTCACGCACAGGACGCGGCTATGCCGCGTCCGTTGACTCCAGCGCGGCCCTTTGAGGGTCGCGGCTTCTTCCAACCCGCGGGGGCGGTGCCCCGCGGGTGCCGCGCTCGGCTGCTCGGCCGAGCCGAGCTAGGCCGGTGTGACCGGTCGGACCGGGTCCAGCCGGGTCGGCCCTGGCCCAGACCCCCCGTCTTCGGACCATTTTCGGTATTTTGCCCATAACATGAGCTACGGGCCTCCGAATGACGCGCCGTCAGTAGCAATGCGATCCTTGGATTGAGGCGGTCATTTCGGCATATTGCACTCAAGGTTTTGGAATACTTTGGGTTCGGCCGGGTTGGTTCATCCACGAAACCAACCGGGCCCTCGGAGCGGAAATGTTAATATCTTGAGCTCCGGACTTCCGATTGACGTTCCGTCGACTTTGATGGATTCCTCTAAGGGAGACGGATCTTTTGGCTTACTCCACTCGAGGTTTGGACGCAGTTGGAGTACGGTCGGGTTGGTTTTAACTTAAAAACCAACTGGGCCCCCGGGACAAAAAAGCCAATAACTTCCAGACCGGGCGTCCGATTGACGCGCCGTCTATTGCGTTGCGTTCCTGTTTACGATACGGAACTTTTGGCATCCTCTGCCCGAGTTTTGGATGCAGTTGGGTTATAGCCGGGTTGGATTGTGCCCGAAGTCCAACCGGGACCCTGGAACGGAGAAAGATGATATCTTTCAGACCAGACGTCCGTTTGACGAACCGTCAGCAGCGTTGGTGATCACGTTGAGAAACGGTCCCTATGAGTATACCCTATGAGTGTTCGGGGTATAGTTGAGTTACGGCTGGACTGGTTCGCACACAAAACCAACCGGGCCCCGGGGACGAAAAGTCTAATAACTCACAGACCGGGCGTCTGATTGATGCGCCGTCTGTTGCGTTGAGACCCCTATGACGAGGCGGTCCTTTGAGATACTTCTTTGTGGGACTTTGTGATACTTGGAGTATCGACCAGTAGCTCGTGGGGCGGACCCTCCCGGAGACGAACGTGCGGAGTACGGAGACCGTGTAGCCGGCTGAGACCTGACAACTGCTTGACCGACTCGACTTGGAGTGAGTCGACTAGCCCAGTGGACGGAGCGCCCGGTATTTGGCGACAGACCCACGGTGGACGGAGCGCCCGGTAGTTGGCCGCAGACCCCCGGTACTCGACAAGAGGAGTACCTCTGTAGGCTATTAGGGGGAGCTCCCGGTATTTGGCGACAGACCCACAGCGGACGGAGCGCCCGGTAGTTGGCCGCAAACCCATGGTACTCGACAGGAGGAGTACCTCAGCAGTCTTAGGTTAGTGAGCAGTACCTCGGAGTTGTGACAGGACCACTGTACACTCCAGAGACGGAGCTCTTCAGCAGTTACGGTTTCAATAATGAAAATCCTGGTTGAGCTGAATCTTTTTACCTTTGTGTTTACCTCATGATTTTGATGGGTCTCTTGATAACTTAGGTATATGTATGGGCATATACCTGGGTAGTGGTTATCCATTGATTTCACAATCCTTGTGTTTCCTCATGATTCAGATGGGTTACTTGATAACTTAGGTATATGTATGGGCATATATCTAAGTAGAGGTTATCTGTTGAGATCTTCTTGTGGTTATCCTTGTTGGTTTAGAGAGACCTTGAGGGTCTCGGGGTCCCTACTGAGTATCGTTATACTCACCCCTGTACAGGCTATGCCCGCACCTCGTTGTGTTGGTTGTAGAAGATGGGCAATGCTGACGGAGGCTGAGTGTTCGAGGACTGGACGGTACCCGGAGGTGGACTACATGACAAGTCAGTACCCGGAGGTGGACTACACGACGAGTCAGTACCCGAAGGTGGACTACACGACGAGACGACACACAGAGGAGGTTGACAGATGAGAGCATGGAGGAGGCTATCTGTACCTACCCTTCAGGTAGGATCCGTGGTGGATGACTAATAGCTGCGCTATCTGTACCTACCCTTTAGGTAGGATCCGAGGAGGATGACCCAGGAGCTACTTCCTTCTTCCAGCTGTTTGTCTTTTTGTTGTTGTACCTTGTTCAGTTGTAGTTGTACCTTCTTTTGGGTTTGTATTCTGGCCCATTTACTTTTCAGCATTTATTTTGTACTTAGTGTTTTTCTTATGCTTGTACTCTGTGGTGTTTTGTTTACTTTTATAAAGGCAATGCCTTCCCAGTTATCGGGATTTATGCCTTCGGTGCTAGTCGTCATCCCCTGGCCTATGGAAGGTGGGCTTGGGGTAGTCACGGCATGGGCCCCGAGGACGGGTCGTGAAAAATTGGTATCAGAGGATTCGGTTCTACCACAGAACTTATAACTCTGATGTTTCTTTCTGTGAAACAATTGTGTTAAAAGTACCAAGTGTGGTTTTCAGTTCAGGGAGTCCAGTGTTGGTGCGGGCGGCCGACGTATCCATACACCAGGACCCTGACAACTGATTTCCGACTTTCTGCATGAAAACACCGATTGCGTGTGTGCTTTCCAGAAGTTTTATTTAAATGTCAGCTCAAACCAGGTCAGCTCACCAGGTATAATCTTTTGACCATGTCACGTTGTTTCTTTCAGGATGCCTCCCCATGGACGACCAGCTAGAGCCCCGAGAGTGGTACGTACTGACAGCCCGCCAAGCGATGAGGCCTCAGTACAGGGCCCTATCCCAGTTGAGGCACCAGGGGAGGCACCAGCGGTACTACTACCCTTTGGGCCACCGATGCCACCAGCCCCAGCAGTAGAGTATGCACGTCGATTGAGCGCACTACATGAGTTCCAGCACCAGAGGCCACCCAGGTTCCAGGGAGGGACGGACCTGCAGGCGGCTGAGGATTGGCTGGAGGCTGTTGTGAGAGTCTTCAGGCTAGTGGTGACACCTATGGATTTCATGGTGATCCTTGCTGCCAGCCTTCTTCAGGCAGCAGCAGGCAGATGGTGGAGCCTGATGCTTCAGATGCATGATGAGGTGACACTTCTATGGGCAGACTTCGAGAGCCTGTTCCGGGCAGAGTTTGTACCAGCCACCCTTCGAGCGGTGCGTATACAAGAGCTACTTCAACTGCAGCAGGGCATCATGTCAGTGGCTCAGTACTCAGCGAGATTCACAGACCTCTCGCGCTACTCCACAGATATGGTACGGGACCCGTTCTTCAGGGCCCGAACCTTCGAGCAGGGGCTCAGCCGAGAGATTAGAGCTTCTGTTGTTTCTCACAGCATTCCAACGCAGATAGGGGTGTTGGAGAGAGCCCTCTTAGTAGAGAGTTTCCTTGCTGAGCAGTCTCCAGCAGCAGGACCCACCACTAGCCGGCTTTCGGTAGAGTCTTCTGTAGTAGGCAGTCGACAGATGACGCAGAGGTCCAAGAGGACCAAACCTACCGGTGGCCGACTGCACGACTCAGGTTCAGTTGTGAGGGGAAACCGGGGTGGAGTCAGAGCCAGACGTGCCGAGAGTGGACAGTGTTACTCCTGCGGTGGAATTGGTCACATGGCACATGAATGTCCGACCCGCCATGCAGATGACCAGTAGTTAAATGAAGAACCTCCGAGGAAGAGGCAGAGGTTCGATCAGGGAAGACCGCAAGGAGTAGGCGACCATGGAAGAGGAGCTGTCCGTGCAGCTGGAGGTGGACGACGCTTTGGGGTGTTACCACCCCCACCACCAGGAGGCCCACCCCGACCGCAGGGGATAGGAGGACATGGGAGAGCTCAGCTTCAGGTAGCTGAGGCCTACGGTCATGGAGCTCTGGAAGCAGATGGACAGGAGTGGGACTAGCTTCCGACCTGGAGGCTATTGATCCTGTTGCTTCTGGTTTTGTTGAAGTTTGTCTGTAGTTTCTTTGTGTCTTTGTACTATGAGATGCAATAATGAAAAGACACTTATCTTTGTAATGTTTTCTTTCCTGTCCTTTTTGTTTGGTTGATACTGAGTGGTCCCGGTTAAGACTGTTGACTTGACCCTCACTTTCGAGTTTTCTACTGAAGGAGACCTAGTGACCACACACTGATGCCGACAGTGCGACTCGACCCTTGGAGGCGAGAGTGACAGTTGCATCTCTTGGTAGTTACGTCAAGGCCTTACGACGTCATCCATGGAATTAATGCATCATTCATGTCAGGATCGACTGTATTAGGCAACGAATGTGGTTCATCCAGGGGATGAGACCGGATTTCTCTTATCGGCAAAGAAGAAATCATAGCAGCTATTGTGAGACTAGAGAAGGTCCAGGTCATCCAAGAGCAGATGAGGATGGCACAGGGACGACAGAAGCCTTAGGCTGACATGACTTGGAGGCCTCTAGAGTTCGACGATGGCGACCACGTCTTCTTACGGGTCTCACCTCGACGAGGTTTACGGAGATGTGGCCAGGGAGGGAAGTTATCTCCGAGGTTCAACGGACCTTTCTAGGTCCTCAGCTGGGTAGGCGAGGTGGTTTACCGCTTAACCCATCCACCTCAGTTGAACTAGGTGCACGACGTTTTCCAGGTATCTCAACTGAGGAGATACATGCTCGACCCTTCGCATATCATCGACCATGAGGAGCAGGACAATGGCGATGGGGTTACTTCCACAGAGGTTCTAGTGGGGAACAAGGATCGACAGGAGTGGATCCTATGGGGATTATCAATTCCTCTGGTGCACTTTATTTGGCAGCACGGGAACCTCCAGGTGAGCACATGGGAGCGGAAGGCTCAGATGTGTGCTTAGTACCGCCTTTGTATCCCTAAGTTTGTGGTGAAGCTTTACGGGGACGTAAAGCCCTGTGGTGTGAGTAATGTAAAGACCCGTAAATTCCAAGGAATTTTTTTTCTTAATTTTCTTTGTAATTTTACAAGAACGCAGTTTCTGACGGCACCTGATTCTGAGGCCCGGTGTGCCCGGAATCATTTTCCGAAGTTTGGATCGGGTACGTTCAGTGAACGGATGAGTGGGTTTTTCTAACTTTTGAACCGGTGCTCGGAATCGAATTCTGAGGGCACCGATGGAATCGCAGCACCGGTAATTTCTTAGAAACTCCTCTACTGGAGTTGCGTTTTCTCGGGTGTGGTTTTTAATTTTTGGGCTTAAAGTTAAGAAATAAAATAAATTGTACGAAAAACTTTATTTTATTTCACTTAAGCCGCTTGGAAGCCACTTGAAGCCAATTAAAGCAGCTTAAGCTGAGTCGATGCGGATAAGGTGCTATCTAGAAATATCCTACCCTCTTGGTAGGATATTTGTGAGGTGGGTCCCACACGAGTCCCACCGTTTCTTTCCGCTAAATAACGCACCCATGAAAACCCGTCATTATGAAAGTCAACTGAGGCATTTTCTAAATTTCTTAAGGCACCAATTAAGTGGGCGGTTTTATTCATTGAATTAATTGGGCGGTTTTATTCGTTGAATTAATTTGATGAATTAATTTAATCGTTTCTTAACCTGTTTTCAATCCGTTGGCGTAATAATAAAATAAGACCAATGCAAGACTTCTGGAAAAATGCTCGTTGAGAGGTTTTGACAACTTTGTGCCTTCATCCTCCTTCGCGAAGAACGCGAAGAATGCGAAGAACGCCGTCACCCTCGGAGATTGATGATGCTTCTTCCGAGACGTTCGTCCCCGCAACGATCTCCGGTCACCAACTTCTTGAGGTAGGAGATTTCGGGTTTCTTTTAAATCTTCTTTGTGGTTTATAACAACACATGGATTTAATCGATATAATTAAATCTTCATGTTCTTGATCCTCAGAGTTCGTCGACGCGTCACCTCCCGCGATGACACGACGCCTTTCCGCGACAACGCGGCGCCCTTCCACGACGACGCGACGCCCTTCCGGGACGACGCGACGCCTTTCCGCGACGCGACGATTGCCTCCTTCCGCGGCGATCAAATCCGTGAAGAACGCGCGTGCGATGACTTGACGAGGTAGGGGTTGTTGTGAATATTTTATATTCCCATGAACGTTTCTTTAAAATTAAGAACCGGATTCATATGAACAATTTTAATTTTTTAAAATTGTTGTTTCATGTGTTGAATATTTCTCCCGTTGTTATTAACTAACGCGGAGGGTGCGGGCCAAACGAACATGGCCCGACAACCCTCCGTCGTTCTTCGTGGTTGTGCGGATTTGGCGGGCGATGACAAAACATGACGCAAGGGAAATTTGATGATCCCGTAGTGAAGAACGGAACCCGGGAGGGACAACGGTGCAGGCGGGAAGGAAAACGGACCACCGAAGCAACTCTGGTGGCCCACGGAAGCTGCCGGCGGCGCGGGTTGCCGACGCGACGGCGCCGGCGGCCGGAGGCGGCGGCGCCCCGGTGCGCTGCCGGACAGGGCGGCCGTGGCGGTGGCGTCCAGCGGACCCGTGGCCGCATGGGTCCGGCCCTCACGCAAGGTACACGGCAATGCCGCATCCGTTGACTCCAGCACGGCCCTTTGAGGGCCACGGCTTCTTCCAACCCGCGGGGGCGGCACCTCGCGGCTGCCGCGCTCGGCCGCTCGGCCGAGCCGAGCCAAGCTGGTCCGACCGGCCGGGCGGCGCCCGAGCCGGGCCGGACCGGGTCCAGCCGGGTCGGACCGGGTCGGGTCGACCCGGTTTGGCCGACCCAGGGGGGGTCGGGCCGGGCCCAGACCCCCCGTCTTCGGACCATATTCTGTCTTTTGCCAGTAACTTGAGATACGGGCATCCGAATGACGCACTGTCAGCGGCAATGCGATCCTTGGATCGAGATAGTCGTTTCGGTATATTGTACTCATGGTTTCGGAATACTTTGGGTTCGGCCGGGTTGGTTCATCCACGAAACCAACCGGGCCCTCGGAGCGGAAACGCTCATATCTTGAGCTCCGGACGTCCGATTGACATGCCGTCGACATTGATTGATTCCTCTAAGGGAGATGGATCTTTGGGCTTACTCCGCTCGAGGTTTGGACGCAGTTGGAGTACGGTCGGGTTGGTATTAACTTAAAAACCAATCGGGCCCCCGGGACGAAAAAGCCAATAACTTCCAGACCGGGCGTCCGATTGACGCGCCGTCTGTTGCGTTGTGTTCCTGTTGACGATACGGAACTTTTGGCATCCTCCGCCGGATTTTTGGATGCAGTTGGGTTATAGCCGGGTTGGATTGTGCCCGAAGTCCAACCGGGCCCCTGGAACAGAGAAAGATGATATCTTTCAGACCAGACGTCCGTTTGACGAACCGTCAGCGGCGTTGGTGATCACGTTGAGAAACGGTCCCTATGAGTATACCCTATAAGTGTTCGGGGTATAGTTGAGTTACGGCCGGACTGGTTCGCACACAAAACCAACCGGGCCCCGAGGACGAAAAGGCTAATAACTCACAGACCGGGCGTCCGATTGACGCACCGTCTGTTGCGTTGAGACCCCTATGACGCGGCGGTCCTTTGAGATACTTCTTTGTGGGACTTTGTGATACTTGGAGTATCGACCAGTAGCTCGTGGAGAGGACCCTCCCAGAGACGAGCGTGCGGAGTACGGAGACCGTGTAGCCGACTGAGACCTGACGACTGCTTGACCGACTCGACTTGGAGTGAGTCGACTAGCCCAGTGGACGGAGCGCCCGGTATTTGGCAACAGACCCACGGCGGACGGAGCGCCCGGTAGTTGTCCACAGACCCGCGGTACTCGATAGGAGGAGTACCTCTGTAGGCTATTAGGGGGAGCGCCCGGTATTTGGTGACAGATCCACAGCGGACGGAGCGCCTGGTAGTTGGCCTCAGACCCGCGGTACTCGACAGGAGGAGTACCTCAGCAGTCTTAGGTTAGTGAGCAGTACCTCGGAGTCGTGACAGGACCACTGTACACTCCAGAGACAGATCTCTTCAGCAGTTACAGTTTCTATAATGAAAATCCTGGTTGAGCTGAATCTTTTGACCTTTTTGTTTACCTCATGATTGTGATGGGTCACTTGATAACTTAGGTATATGTATGGGAATATACCTGGGTAGTGGTTATCCTTTGATTTCACAATCCTTGTGTTTCCTCATGATTGAGATGGGTTACTTGATAACTTAGGTATATGTATGGGCATATATCTAAGTAGAGGTTATCTGTTGAGATCTTCTTGTGGTTATCCTTGTTGGTTTAGTGAGACCTTGAGGGGCTCGGGGTCCCTACTGAGTATCGTTATACTGACCCCTGCACGGGTTATTCCCGCACCTTGTTGTGTTGGTTGCAGACGATGGGCAGTGCTGATGGAGGCTGAGTGTTCGAGGACTGGACGGTACCCGGAGGTGGACTACATGACGAGTCAGTACCCAGAGGTGGACTACACGACGAGTCAGTACCCGGATGTGGACTACACGACGAGACGACACACAGAGGAGGTTGACGGACGAGAGAGTGGAGGAGGCTATCTGTACCTACCCTTCAGGTAGGATCTGTGGTGGACGACCAGGAGCTGCGCTAGCTATACCAACCCTTCAAGTAGGATCTGAGGAGGACGACCCAGGAGCTGCTTCCTTCTTCCAGCTGTTTGTCTTTTTTCTGTTGTACCTTGTTCAGTTGTAGTTGTACTTTCTTTTGGGTTTGTATTCTGGCCAATTTACTTTTCAGCATTTCTTTTGTACTTAGTGTTTTTCTTTTGCTTGTACTTTGTGGTGTTTTGTTTACTTTTATAAAGGAAATTCCTTCCCAGTTATCGGGATTTACGCCTTCAGTGCTAGTCGCCATCCCCTGGCCTATGGAAGGCGGGCTTGGGGTAGTCATGGCACAGGCCCTGAGGATGGGTCGTGACAGAATAGTTTTGATGTATCCCTTGGGATATATTGGATAAATTTATATAAAAACACATTGATTCTTATCATCAATGGGTATCCATCAAATCTATTGAAGATGATTTTTTACCTATATTGAGGAGTGTGATTTATAGGTAGGATGTTCAAGACCTACACATTGGTAACTACGTATGATTGTAGACTGTTTTGTTGGTGTGGTTTTATAAGATGAGGGAATATAAAAAATTATATTTTCTATAATTTTGGATGGGATTCATGATATACTTGTTGATGGATTCTCAACATTTCAACTTGAGAGAGAGGTTGAGTTCAGGATTGAGGTAATTTTTGTTATTGAGATCATATCCATTATACTACTTCGAATAGATCCTATTGAGCTTAAAACGATGAAGGATTAGTTAGATAACCTTAAGCGAAAGGGATTAATTTTCCCAAGAACAACCATGTGGGGTTTTCCTATCCTATTTTCCAAAAATAATTATGGTTTATTTCATTTATGTGTGGATTATTGTAGGTTTAACTAGGTGAAGGTAAGAATAGGTATCCTATTTCTAGAGACCCTATCCTAGAATCCATGAGCTGGTGTCTACTACCATTACATTGTAATGATTACAATGACTAAAATCCCAATGGTCCAAACTGATTATTAGTTTTTTTAAACTAGATACATAAATGAGTCTAGTATTATAAATAAAAATAGTAATCCCAACATAATTTTTTCATTCTTGGATAATAACTTTATTCCTTCTAGTGTATCATTATATATATTTATTAGTACACTTCATGGATTCCTGGGGAAAGTAAATAAAATAATTGTGAACATAAATTCACATTAAGGGTTGAGAATAGTGGAATCCATAATGAATCAATAAAAATAATAATTTTAGAATGGTAAATAAATGCACGCATTCTATATAATCAATAAACTGAATAAATAAACAATATGGAAATTTAATAACTGAAAAAAAAATCTATTAAAATAACTACATATGTCATAATAAATACAGAAAATAAAATAACTGAAACATGTGTCATATAATCATTGAACTAAGAATAAAATCCAACCATATATATATATATATCGATGAAAAATCTCATGGATACATTATAACTGAATATAAATGAAGGAAATGATTAATTATTAGATTTCATGTTTCTTATTTATATGGTACCTATACCGTCCAATCCATTCAAAAGACGGTTTATAACATAATGGGTCAAAAACCCATTAGATTAGGTCAGCTATCTGGTTCTTCCATTGAGAATATTGATTCATCGAGGGGCTATCTATAACCGGCCCCAATGGGTGTTGTACCTATCCAAAGAATTCATCATATTTAGAATAATCAATATAACAATGTGCCTTATTAAATATCTATATGGATTATAAGATATAAATTTATCAATACATACCCAAATATCAAATAAATTTCATGTGAATACCACATGTAAAAATGGTAAATATTTTATAAAATAATCATATACATTATAAATGATATAGATATTTAGAAGATATTAAATGTTCAATGATCATCTAAAATTATATATTTCAAGGAGAATTCAAAAAAGAATCCATGAAGTGAATGTAAATACTATCCTCATCAAAATAAATCTCAAATAATCTAAAGGAATATTGAGTTTGATATCAATACAAAATATCCCAAGTGGAGTAAGGATTAATGGATATTGTCATTGATGAATGGAAATACTATTAAAATATATTTTAAAAATATTCATAAGGAAAATAATCATTTCATATTGAAAAAAAATTAAAATTCTTTTATTTGAAAATAACTTTTTAAAAAATTCATTAAAATTAAAATTTTAAACTTTCAAAGGAATATTTAATGAAATTATGTTGGTAAATCTATACATTCCATACAATATAAAAATAACGTTCATTTTTCATAGTGAAAGGTAAGAAATGTGCCTTCTTTAGAAAGTGACAAGAATATTCCTTTGAAAATATTTTAAAAACCCAAAATGGTAAAAAAGTATTTAATAAATCATTGTATAAAGGTTAAAACATTTTTGAAAACCTTTTTAGAAAATTAGGCTTTTAGAAGAAAATAGATTCTCTGACTAAAGAGGGAAATAGTGTCCGGTTATCTTAAAAACAATTTATAAAACATTTTTAAAACCATATAATTTAAAAATAGTACAAATACTTGAAAAGTGTCATTAATAAAAAAAATATAATAAAATTAAATGGTTTATTTTATAATTTACTTATAATTTACATTAATGTAAATTTATTAATAAACAATCCCAAATAAAATGGGATTACGTAGTAAACCCTTGAAAAGACCATAACGTTGATGTGAGAATTAATAAATGAATAGATTATTTATATAAAAAGTAAATCCACATAAATAATTAGAAATAAATCTATTTATATTCATTTTAACTATACACATAATCATATAATATTGACAATAATGAGAAAGTAGTATAACCCAATGAAAAGTAATGGGGTTATGAAATTTCTTTAAAACTTGGTAACATTAAGTGTAAATAACATTAGATAAAATAATTCTAATTGAAAATCAAAATATCATAAATAATTAATTAATCATGATATTAAATTTAAAATTTTCAGTATTTACACCATATATAATAAATTTGGTTCATAATAATAAAGTATGTCTCAAAGAATTCAAATTGAGACGAATCCCCTTAATGTTGTGGTAACATATGAATTGGAAGATCCAAGAGTAATAATAATAAAATGATATATTTAAATACCAAGAATATAAAATAATTCAGGATATATTATATCAAAATAGTTAGTAGTTACACCACACAAAATAATTAAGTAATGAAAATGGTGTATGCCCAGACAAAAATAAAAGTGAGACAAGAATCCCTTACCAATGTGGTAACATATGAGTTGGAAGAACCAAAAATAATAATAACTTTATGAATCATTTAAATAAAATTAAAATAAAATAATTATTGAAATATTATATCTAAATAGGTAGTATTTACACCACAAAAAATAAGTATGTGGTGAAAATGGTGTATGCCTCACGGAAAGAAAAGTGAGACACGAATCCATTACCTTATCATTCTATTTTGTTGTGTGGTATTGAACCTCTTGTAGAGTGGTATAAAGAATGTTAATAACTTATTTCAGAATTATATTAATACTAATTATATCATATATTATCTTCTTATAATATATGATTACTATTTTTTTGTAATCTTTTATGATTTTCACAATTTTAGTTGTTAATTGCATAGTTTTTTGAGTATGTTTTGACTTGTTATTTTTGCTCTTCTTGTGTTGATAATGATTTAATAATATTAAGAATTTAAAAAATTATTTAATTATGACTTATAATAACTATATTCATATTTAGAATAATCCATAATATTTGGATATATTAAATGAAATGCATTGTTCATGGAGATGGTATGCCAGATGTACGCATGAATGCTACTTTCATTTCATTATGGTATTTAAAATAACGAAAAGAAATGTTATATATGTATATGTTTATTATAATTCCATTATAATATTTTTTTCATATATTTCATATATTTTTATTAAAATCATCTTTTATATGTTTCATGTATATTGTGAACAATTCACATCGCTTTGAGGAGGAGGTTGTCCACACTTCAACAAATGATGTTATTGTATTTACATGAAATATAAATTATATGAGTTATATAAGAATTTAATAAGAATAAAAAAATTATAAATATAATATTTAACATACAAAAATCGGGGTTCCATCATAATCCTCACAATGGGCGGTGGTAAATGAATAACTAACAATCATTGTTTCATGAGGCGGTAGTTCTTCGTACACAAACAGTAAGTTCATTTCCCATTATATAGAAGTGTGTATAGGTTTAGGTAAAACCATTAATATAAAAACATCTCAGTATATTGAAAATACTACTCTTATTATTTAATCATTTAATAAGGTTAATTTAAGGAGTGGAGAATGAAAATAAAATAAAAGAGCTTAAGAAAGGATGTTACCTCTTCTTTGGGTAACTCCGTTTGGTTTGAACCAAAGGGCATCCTTGGATTGATTTATTCAAAAAGTGAGGATTATAGGAATATTGGAGAGCTTTTTTGTATATATATTTGTAGATATTGTTTAATCCAAATTTCATTGAGAGTTTTATGGAAGTGAGAGTGTTGAGTGCCTTTTTATAGTGGAGGAGTGGCATTCCTATAAATTTTTTAAAAGGGAATTCCACCCATGTTTTCTATATGAAAAGTGGATCCAATAATGGCCCCAATTATATCCAAGGGATTATAGGGGAAAAATATGAATATAAAATTGATTTTTGACGAGTTTTTAGGTCATTTTGGTCATTATGTTTAAGGTTTAGTCATTTGTCAAGATAATATTTATCTTAATTGTTGTAATTAATGTTAATTACTTTCGTAAATATTTTTTATAAAAAAATATATTGGGATTATTATAAATTAAAAATTATTATTATTCCAAATATTTATTCCATTTTTATAAATTACAATTGAAAAATTGGTAGAAATTAATTTAAATTTAATTCCACATATGGGATGACAAAGCGTGCTTTTAATGTAAAAATTTCAATAGTTTTCTATGTTAATGTATTAAATTTCAAAGTAAAATTTATTTCAATTACCTAAATTAGATTAATTTATGTAAAATTGATTTAGTTAAACATTAAAACTAACCAAAAATATAATTAACATTATAAATAAATTAGATGAAAAGTAGTTTGGAATTAAAATTCAGTATTTGTCACTATTCATCAAAAAATGAAACTTCATAGAAAAATAGAAAAAAAATTACCTGAACATAATTTTTATGTTTCTATTTATAAAATAATGTTTATTTTTTCATATAAATTTTATAAAATGGTAAAAAATGGATTTAAAATATGATCGCCATTAAAAGGTAGTAAAATTTCCTTTTTAGAAACATACCATTTTTATGCGTAAAGCATGATATATTCTTATCTTATGTCTATAAAAATGTATTGGATTAATATCCAAACTATTTTATTTAATATTGAACATATATATTTCATTAATATCATTAATTAATTTTAATTTATTTAATTTATTGTGATAAAATACCTATGTGAGCAAAAAAAACATTTCTTTTATATTCAATTAGTTTTTGTACTCGTTTCTAATTAATCAGTACCCTATGAACTCATTTTATATTTTTATAAACCATATATTTTCATAAGGTATTTAATAATATTGATAAACAATAATTTAATTGTTTTTTATATCTTATTATATTAATTAATGAAGTTTTATTAATATATTATAGTTCTGTAAAACTCAACCTTACATGTAATGAAAGTCATCGAAGAAGGTCATTGTTGTATGCATCACAAGATAACTTTGTATTTCATGCATTGAAAGTTATATCATATGTTTAGTTTTTCTAAAATAGTGAATATATCATAAAGTCTTAGGATATTATATTTTATTAGGCATGTGGTGTTGTGTGTCATACATACTATTGAATACAATATTATTACTTTAGAATTTCGTGTTGTTACAATATTCCTCATATAGATGGTATATTAAATCATATAAGGTGACCTAAGTGGTTCTAAAAGATCAATATAATATTTATATACCATCAGTTATGGGTGTGTCTAGTAAAAGATCCTTTTACTACATTCAAAATCAAGTATAGATTGTATAAGTTCGTCATGATGAAATTTTTTAAAACATATTGGGTGTGTTAATAACCCTTATTAATAGGTTATTACATCTATGTTTGGATTAATTCATATTTATATTTTTAAATTATAATTTGGTATACATTTTGACATTGGAGGGTCATTCCATATATATGGATATCGTTTTGAGTACATTAAAAGATCTTTAGCAATATTGAAATCTCTCCAAGTGTCATTTTTTTATTATAGAATATTGATTCTTAGGGAACATGATATTATAGTATGTAACCTCAATGGGCCCAGAGAAGGTTTAAGTCGTTGTATCTTGGGATAGGCCCAAGAACATTTTCAATATCCATGGTTGATTGGTATTGGTGGGCTACCACATGATATTTATTTTGGACTTATTTTTATTTGTAGTGTTAATGATAGCTCTAACCAATAAGGGAGTGAAGATTAAGTGGTGTTATTATTATAATAGAACATTTAAAAAGATGAAAAGTATGTTCAACACACTAAAAATATTGATGTTACCTGATCTAGGTAAGGAGTATATGTGGTATTTTGATGTGTTATTCATAACTCTTGCAGTAGTGTTGATGTATAATGGGCAAGTATGGCTGTAGAAAATTTAGACTGACTAAACGTAACTATTTGATGAATGATTATCAATTTTTGGTGGTAGTACTTGTGCGGATATTTTATCATCACTTCTAGTTGGAATATATTTTCATTATGTATATTGAATAAAAGAGTCTCTGGTGTATCTTTTTCTATCATTGCCTAAATATTTTTCAGAGTTGGTTGGTCGAGTATTTTAATTTCTTAAACTATGAGATGAAATTGAATAATGTGTGGGGTAATGATTTGGTTAATGAATTAAGTATAAATAATAAGGATTATGTGGTTCATGAGGCTATTATTGAGTGTCATCTCATGACACTCTTCTAGAAGATGTATATTTATGTACCAAAGTATCAGGGCTGAGTTACTCTTACAAATATTATCATTACCAACTCATTATTTAATTGAGTAAATAATATTATATTCTCTAATTCATACTATTTTCTGATAAGAAAAAATATATATAGTGAGAAGAATCCACTATATTATACGATAGACAATGAAAATTTTCATTATGTGTGAGGAAACGTTTTTGTCTCTATAAGAATGAATGAAGAGTTTATTTGGGATTTACATGACAAGATATGGGTTGTTCACCTAGAGATAACCAAGATGTATCACAAAATTCATAGGAAGTATTGGTATCATGGGATAAAGAAAGATATGACTAGGTTTCTTTCACAATGTCTCACATATCAGTACATGATTACCAAACACCATTGACTTATGGGATTTCTTCGACCTCTACCCATTATCAAGTGGAAGTGGGATAATTTGATGATATATATTGTAATGGGGTTTATCTGATCACATTAAGGAAGATATATAGTATATGTTCTAGTTGACTAGTTAACTAAAGTGTCTCATTTCATACTTATCAAGGAGACCCCATCTATTGATGAACTTGTTAGGATGTATGTTCAAGAGATAGTATGTCAATAAGGCATTCTAATGTGCATTATAGAATATTAGGATTTAAGATTTAAATCTCACTTATAGATGGTAGTGAAGAAATCATTAGACACAAAGGTGCATCTGAGCACAATATATTATCCTCGGGCTAAAGTGTGTTCTAAACATGCTATTCAAGTATCATAAGACATGCTTTGACCATGTTTCCAAGATTTCATTGGTTTAGGGGAGTGTCATCATAAACATGAAAATTTAACCTATTTAAATAGTTATCAGTCATATTTTTAGATGGAACCTTTCGATTACTTATATGGTTGGTATTCTTGATCACCTATATGCTAGAAATTGATAAGGGGTCTTCTACTATTTGGTCGAGTCTCTTATAAGAGAAGTTGGATCCTAGGTTCTTGGGGTCATTTAAGGTTGTTTATCGGATCAATAAATTATTCATATGGTTTAGAAATTACTCAATGATTCTATATTATGTAGTATGTATTTTATATATCTCAACTTTGGGGATACCACCCTAACCATTTTTCATGTGATCAGCATCAATGATATTGATCTACAGTTTAATGATTCATTCAAGGAATGACCAATTCATATATTAAACCAAAGTGAAAAAACTCTTTAAAGAAAAAAGTACCCCTTGTATATGTACAATGGAAGCATGAGTGTATCCAAGAGGAGATGTGGGAGTGATAGGTCGATATGAAAGTGAAATGGATGAAGGATTTTACTAGTAAGTATAACAACTCAACCTTATTTCATTACATAATCTTTATTTTAGTTAGTTAAATCACATCCTTTTACATTGAAGATCTTTTCAAGTTTAGAAATTTAAATAATTGGGGCATAAAAATTCCAAACATTACACATTGTTACAGGATGGAGACCATAAAAACAGTTACCATTTTTTTCAAAATATAAAACATTAAAGCATTAAACATGATTTCTTGGAAAATTCCTCAAAAAATTAATCTGGATTCCTTATTTGTATTAGACATCCATATGACCTTTGAAAATCAATTAAAATTTTTTTATGAGAACAAAATCTTATTAAGGGATATAAAAATAAGGAAAGAACAAATTAGTCCATGAACACTTATAACGTATGAAATCATTTTCAAAAGACATATCTGTCACCCATATATAAATAATTTGCGAAACATGAGATTTAATAAAATATACACAAAAATAAGAGCGTAAATAGAATCATAAAGGTATCTTGTGGAATTACATAAATAATATTGTAACCCTCTCGGTTACCTTATAATTTGGAACCCTCATGGCTACCTTACAATTTGTGTAAACATCACAGTTACACAGGGAGTAACCATACAGCCGAAATCCAACATACAGATACCCAATACATTGGAGGGAAATATAGGACCCAAAATTCATCATAAAAAATTCCCAATAACTATAATACAATCATACAACATGAATAATTTCATAAAAATTTGCTTTTGAATTTTATAAAACAGAATTTTAAAAGAAGATTTTAAAAGAAAACCCCTTACATATATCATATAATTGAAGAGATATATAATATAGGGGATAAAATATGTATATAAAATTTAAATACACATAATTCTACATAATATAAACAAAACCCATCACAAAAACAATTTTAATTCCGTATAAATAATGAAGTATAATTTTAACCTAAAGAATGGAAATCGGTTTAAGAATTCCCTTACCTCGGGCTTGTCATAATTAAAACTTGTTTAAAAATCGTATATAAAGGTTAAAAGAGTGTTATTATAATCTTACAGAAATATATCCATATTTATAATACCTTATATGATCATTTCATTACATCATTTCATTCTTTAATTGTCTTTATTTTGTTCTTTGCACTGTTTTGGGTGAGTTCATTACATGATTTTCATGATCAGTTCATGATGGGTTGTTCATGTAGATTAGAAGTGAAACTCCGGAATTGGTGTGGAATAGTATTTATATAATTTATGTACCATAAATTATACCATTTATCATTTTTAATTCTTACATGAGGATGATTCATAAGTAAAAATATTAATAATATTTGTTGAGATCATTTTAGTGGTTCTTTGATAATAATGACCTCATTTTTTATTATTATTTAAAACCATGTGTAAAAAAGAATTTCAGAACCATGTATAAGACATAATACATATATTATAACCTGTCTCAACTATAAAAATGGTTTCATGACCAGAATTTAAGGATTTAATTCAAATTGAGATCACGTCGTTCACGATGTCGATAATTCAACACATCAAGAACAATGTTTTTAATTCCTTGAATAAGTGGGGGAGGAGAAGAGGATTGATGATGAATTTTCCATAAACATGAGAAAATCCATAATATAAAATATTTTAGGGCTTTGATGCCTCTTTTATAATAGGAGGTGAGGAAAATAATATAGGAACTCAAAATAAAAGAAAAAATGAGAAATCTCTCACGAAAATTTGGCAGCCTAATGGCATCGCTTAAAATTTCATAAAATAATTTTATGAAAGAAAAAGTTTATCTCATAATTATTACATAATATGGAATGTAAGGGGGATATGAAATTTAATATCCCAACATAATCCAGAGGTAGTGAAAAAGAATAACATACAATGATAGAAAAGAAAAGGAAATAAAAGAGGTTGTTTACCTCTTTATCTCTTCTTCTTGAGATCCTTCTTAAGGCCTTTGGTTTTGGCATTTTGGTGAGACTAGAATCTCTAGGATGTGCGGAAGAGGCTTGTAATATGTATTGGGAAGATCTTAGGTAAGGCTCAAGGCTTGAGAGGTGTGGGTGTAAGAGGGAAATGATGGTGGTTTTTATAGTGGAAGAGAGGGGGTATTTTTCATTATTTATTCATTATTATAATATTTTTGTTCAAGAATATGCATAATCATAATTTATGTGACCCAAAATAGTAATAATGGAATGTGATTATGAACTAAGTGGGATTAAATCACTAATTATGTCATAAAAAGAGTATTTTACTGATAATTTTATTATACGTTATTTTACCATATTTCACTATTCATCAAAAATTCGAGAATTTCATAAAAATCCCAAAACTTCACCCTTACCATTTATCGATGCGTAGAATTAAAAAATGAAGTCCATTTTTAATAAAAAATAAATATCACTAATTTAATTTTTAAATAAAATCATACTTAATTCAAAAATTAACAATTTTAAAACAATTAATACTTTTATATCACATTGAAAAATTAACCAAAATGTAATTATATTGAATCCTTAAGAAAATAATATAATAGTTAAATTTACTATTAATTAGGGTCATATTACTATTCATATTACTATTCATAATGGTATGTTACTATTCTCCAAAAAAACATGTTTGTTTCATTAGACACCAAATGACATACTAAACATACTTGTAGATGACCATTTTTGAAAATTCAAAACATATAAGTAGAAAAATTATTTTTAAGGGCTAGTTATAAATAAGTACTTAAAACAAAGTTTCATTCAATTCCTTTTTTTAATCTTGGGGTGTTACATTATCCCCACCATCTGCAAATTTTGTCCTCACAATTTTATTAACATATTAAATAAGTGAGGGTACATTTATCTCATTGAATTTTCAGACTCCCATGTTGCTTCTTCTACCATGTGGTTTCTCCAAAAAACGATTAACTAGTGAATTGCCTTATTCTGCAATACATGTTCCCTTCGATCAAGGATCTGAACAGGTTTCACCTTATAATAAAGGTTCTCTTCCAGCTAAACTACTTCGGGGCTTAAGAAATGTAATGAATCTGGCACATACTTTCTCAACATTGAAACATAAAAAACATTGTGTACCTGAGACAAGCTCGGAGGAATGATACTTGATATTAAACTATTCTTACTTTCTCCAGGATTTCAAAATGATCGATGAACCACAGACCTAACTTCCCTTTCATACCAAAACACATGACACCTTTCCAAGGAGAGATTTTAAGGAAAACATGGTCACCTACCTTGAAAGAGAAGTCTTTCATTCTTTTATCTGTATAAATTTTATACCTTCTTGGAGTTGTCCTCGTTTTCTACCATATCATCTTCACTTTCTCAGTCACTTCCTCGACTAATTCTGGCCCCATAAACTTTCTTTCACTGAATTCGTCCCAAAACATTGGAGTCTGACACCGCTTCCCATACAGTGCCTCGAATGGTTCCATCTGTATACTGGAAAGAAAACTATTATTATAATAAAACTAAACTAAAGAAATATGTTGATCGCAACTTCCCTGGTAATCCATTGAACAAGCTCGATTAATATCCCCCAAAGTCTGAATCGTTCGTTCTGACTGCTCATCTGATTGAGGATGAAAAGTTGTACTAAAATTTAATTTTGTTCCCAATGACTTCTGAAGTCCCTTTAAAAATATAGAATTGAACCTGGGATCTGGGTCAGATACAATGAAAAGAGGAACTCCATGTAGCTTGGAAATCTCTTTAAGGTATAGTCTAGAAAGTTGATCCAAAGACATTGTATCTAAAATAGAATGAAAAGGTGTATATTTTTTCATCCAATCAATAATAACCCAAATCACATTATTACCTCTATTAGTATCAGGTAGTCCCACCAAAAAGTCCATGGATACATTCTCCCACTTCCACTCTGGCACTGGAAAAAGTTGAAGCATCCCCTTTGGTAACTACTCTCTGCTTTAACCTGTTGACATGTCAAACATTTTATGATAAAATTTTCAATGTCTCTTTTCATTCCATCCCACCAATAATACCCTCGAAGGTCTCTATACATCTTTGTATGTCCAGGATAAACTAAAAATGGAGAACTATGAGCTTCACACAAAAAATCTTTCTGCTACTTAAAATCACAAAGAACACACAACCTTTTTCTAAATCTTAAAACAAAATCTTTATCAAGGTTAAATTCTGGAAACTTACCCATTTTAACCAATTTTACCTTTTTCTATAGCTCATGGTCTTCCTTCTGTGATTTCTTAATTCTTTCTGATAACGATGATGGCACTGAAACATAGACCAAATAGAGTAATTTTCTGCACCAACAACTTTTAAGCCCAAATTCATCAAATCATTAATCAAGGGATAATTTTCCAAATGTAACATTGTTAATGATGCATGTGGTTGTCGACACAAGTCATATACCACTTTGTTTGCTTTTTTAGGATTGTAATTGATCGTGAAATCATAATCCTTTATCATTTCAATCCATCTTCTCTGCCTCATGTTTAATTCCTTATGAGTGAATATATACTTCATACTTTTAAGGTTAATATATATATATGAAATTTGGCTCCATATGAATGATTCCTCCAAATATTCAATGAAAAAAACCATAGCATCAAATTCCAAATAATGTTTGGGATAATTTAACTCATGATGTTAAAGTTTTTATACAGCATAAGCAATTACATGATAATTCTGCATCAAAACACAACCAATTCCCTTCAAAGAAAAATCACTATAGATGAAAAACTCATCATTTCAACAAGGCAAGGTCAAAACTGGAGAATTTACAAATCTCTTCTTCCGTTCCTAAAAACAAACATCACATTATTCTGTCCAAACAAATTTTACCCCTATCTGTGTTACTAAGTTATCAGGATAGATAACCATGCAACGTTTTTAAAAAAACATTGGAAATAACCTATAAATCCAGGAAAACTAAAAATCGCTGTAACATTTGTAAGTATGATCCATTCATCAACCGCTTTTGTTTTGGAAGTATCAACTGTTATTCCATCATTATTTACAATGTTCCCCTAAAAATAAATCTATTGTAACAAAAAATCACTCTTTCTAAATTTTCCATACAGTTTCATTTCCTTTAATGTTTGTAAAACAACCCATAGATGTTTTTCATTCTCCACTTTGTTTTTGGAAAATACCCAAATGTCATTAATAAACACAACCGCAAACTTATCCAACAATGCATAAAATATTCAATTCATAAGATTCATGAATATAACAGTTTCATTAGTTAACCCAAATGGAATAACAATAAATTCATAATTCCCCTATCTAGTACTGAAGGCTTTTTTTGGAATTTCATCCTTCTTCACCTTCAACTAATGGTATCTGGATCTCAAGTCAATATTAGAAAAGTATTAAGCTTCCTAGAGATGATAAAACAAGTCATTGATATGAGTAAAATGATACTTGTTTTTAATAGTAAAGTAATTCAAATCTATATAATCAATGAAAAGTATCAAGGAACAATCTTTCATTTTAACAAAAAAAAATAGGAGCACACCATGGTGAAGTGCTAGGACAAATAAAGCCTTTATCATGAAAATCTTGCAACTAAGTTTTCAATTCAATAAGTTCTATTTGAGACATATGATATAGGGGTTATAAAATTGGCATAGCATTAGGTACTAAGTCAATTGTGAATTTGACTTCCTGATCAGGTATGACACCAGGTAACTCATCCAGAAAAACATCAAGGTATTCATTTACCACTGGAACATCATTAATATGAACGGTTCACTTATTTTCAACAATATAAGCAAGATAACTTTCAGTTATATCTTTCAATAGTTTCTCATCTTCCTGATATGTAATCAATTATATGGGTTCACTCTTGTATAAAAACTGAAACTCTTTCTGAAAAACAACTTCTTTAGCTCTACAGACAATCTTAGCATGAAAAACAGAAAGTCGATCCATTCCCAGAATAACATCAAACTCAATTAAGGATAAAACAAAAAGGTTTGTAGGTAAATTATTTCCACAAACTATAATATAATGATTCTTATAATTCCTCTTTATTATAATATTTCCCCTGGTGTTTTAACAAAAAGTTCCAGTTTCATTTGTTGAGGTGATATTTCAAATTTACCTGAAAATTTCTCAGATATGAATGAATGTGTAGACCCAGTATCAAACAAAACATTAAAAAAACATGAGTTAAAAAAAAAAGTACCTAATACAACTTCATTTTATGGCTCCTCATCTTCTGACATAGTTTCCAAAGATCTCACTACACATTTCTTCTTATATTTTGGCTTCTTTCCATCATTTGGATATCTCTTTGGGTAGGAATTTTCATAGTGACTCATCTCACCATATTTAAAGCACATAACAGTTTTCATATCAGTATTAGTCTTAGAATCGTAATCATTACAATCCCTGGCCATATATCCAAAATTATCACATTTAAAACACTTCCCTATTTTGCTAAGACATTTCCCAAGGTGCTTCTTACCAAACTTTTCACAAACTAGAAACTAGATTTTCTTTCCATCTGATTTTTTTTATTCTTACCCATCACTTTCCATCTGGTCCTATTCTTATCCTTGTTTCCACAATTCACCAGATCATCAGCAAACTTCATCTCTACCCTCTCATCACATTGAAAAAGTTTCTCATTACTTTTGAATTCATGGGAGGCCAACGCCCTTTGATACCTTGGATTTAGTCCTGAGTAAAAGTGGTTGATATTTCTATCAAGATCCAGAATAAGATTTGGGGAATACCTCACCAGTCATATGAATTTTTCATCATACACAACCACTAAATGTTTTTCATTTTTCTTCAATTCATGGAATTTCTTCCCCGTACTTAGTCACACCTCCTTATGAAAAT
The DNA here is from genome assembly GCA_963277665.1 of Viscum album. NCBI lineage: Eukaryota > Viridiplantae > Streptophyta > Magnoliopsida > Santalales > Viscaceae > Viscum > Viscum album. Next base: position 1,157,018,097 of record OY728132.1, on the reverse strand, counting down.
ATTTTTTAAGAAAAAGACATTTAAATTCATCACATTCTAAGGCACTGAAATCCTATATATCCATGATATTCCTTACCATTGAACACCACTGATCTGCTTTACCATTAAAATGATAAATTCAAAGTCTTGACTTTTGATTGTCTGAACATCCCAAAACATCGAATATATTTTCAAAGGATTTAATACATCTTTCAGCCACTACTGGGTCAGAAGTTGCATTGAAAGAAAGAGGTTGTTTTCTCATCAAATGGTCCACTATCGTCATGTTCTGTTGTGATACCTATGGTTTCTCTCTTTCATGAATGCCATAATAAATTATTTCATGTGTTAGATGATACATTACTGTCACAAACTACTTAGTTCTAATCCCTGCCATTATGAGTTGTAGATTGGGAAGGATATCATTTTTTCAGTTCCTCTCCTCTTCAGCTTCCCTAATTCTTCTACGGACAACCATTCTTAAAAAACATATCTTAGAAGAAGAAACATGGTAATATTTATATTCTATAACATATAAAATTAATAATAGAGTAAAAATAATTAATGGTATTCTTTTAACATTATCCTAACCCCTAAAGTTATCTAAACCATCCTCTGATACTGACTATAAGGACCCGACCTTATTTCACTACATAATCTTGGTTTTAGTCAAGAAATAACATCCTTTTATATTTAAGATCTTTTCAAGTTTATATATTTAGATAATTGAGACATAATACATTCATAACATCACACATTGTTACAGGGTGGATACCATAAAAACAGCTTCCATTTTTTCAAAATATAAAACATTAAAGCTTAAAACATGATTTCTTTGAAAATTCATCATGCATTTAAATTGGATTTATTATTTTTCTTACACATCCTTATGACCAGTGAAAATCAATTAAAAAACATGGAATGATCACAAGAGCTCTGTAAGGGGTATAAAAATAAGAAAAAAACACATTAGTCCATGAACACTTATAACGCATGAAATCATTTTCAAAAGACATACTTGTCACCCATATAAACTTACTTTGTGAAACTTGAGATTTAAAAAAGATTCACACAAAACATACTATCATAAATAGAATCATAAAGGTATATTTGGTCATTACCAACATAATATTATAACCCTCTTTGCTACCTTATATTTTCTAACCCTCGCGACTACCTTACAATTTGTGTAACCATCGTAGTTACATTTGGAGTAACCATATGACTGACCTCTAACTTACACATACCCAATACATTGGAAGGAAATATAGGTCACACCCTTCATCATAGAAAATTCCAAATAACCATAAAACTATCATACAACATGAAAAATTTCATAAAAACGTTTCTTTTGAATTTTTTAAAACAGAATTTTAAAATATGATTTTAAAAGAAAAGCCCGTTATATAAATCATATAATTAAATAGAAACTTAATAGAGTAGTTTAAATATGTATAAATATAGTAAATATACATAATTAAAATTAATATAAAAAAACCCATAACACAAACAATTTTAATACCACATAAATAATGAAGTATAATTTTAACCCAGAGAATGGAAATCGAGTTATGATTTCCATTACCTCAAGCTTGTCTTACTTTAAACTTGTTTAAACCTCCTGTATAATGGTTAAAAGAGTGTTATTAATATCTTAAATAAATATATTCATCTTCATAATACCTTATATGATCATTCAATTACATCATTTCAACCTTTAATTATTAGTATTTTGTTCCTTGAACTATTTTGAGTGAGTTCTTTACACGATTTTCATGATCAGTTCATGATGGATTGTTCTTATTTATTGGAATTGAAACACTAGAATTGGAATGGAATGGTATATATATATTTACTGTACTATAAATTATAACATTTATCATTTTTAATTATTACATGAGGATGATTCATAATTTGAAACATTAATGATGTTTGTTTAGATCATTTTACAGGATCATTGATAATAACGACCTCATTTTGATTTATAATTTAAACCCATGTAAATAAAAAGAATTACAGAACCATGGATGAGAAATAATAAATATATTATAACATGGTTAAAACATAAAAATGGTTTCATGGCTATAATTTAAGTAATTAAAGAAAATTTAAATCACATCATTCACGATGTTGATAATTCGACACATCATAAACAATGTTCTTAATTATTTGAATAAGTGGGGGAGGAGAAGAAGATTGATGATGAATTTTCCTCAAACAGGAGAACATATTGAATACACAAGATTATAAATATTGTATACCTCTTGGATAAGAGGAGGTTAGGAAAAGAATAATGGAACTCAAAATAAATGAAAAAAAATTGAAATCTCTCACGAAAATTCGGCAGCCAAACGACATCACTTAAAATTTCATAAAATAATTTGATGAGAGAAAAAGGGTATCTCGTAATTGTTACATAATATGGGAAGTAAGGGGGATATGAATTAAAATATCAAAAAATAATACAAATGGTGAGAAAAATAATAACATAAAATGAATGAAAAAAGAAAATAAAGGAGGATGTTTACCTCTTGATCTCTTCTCCTTGAGATCCTTCTTAAGGGATTTGGTTTTTTCTTTTTGGTGAGACCAGAAGCTCTAGGACTTGAGTAAGATTCATTGGAGGAGTATTGGGTAGAAAATAGGTAAATATAAATTCTTGAGATGTGGGGAGGAAGAGGGAATTGAATGTGGTATTTATAGTGGAGGTGAGTAGGTATTTTTCATTATTTTAATCTTTATTATAACATTGTTTCTCAAGACTGTGAATAATTATAATTCATGTGACCCCAAATAGTAATAATGGCATGTTAGTTTGAACCATGTGGGATTACATCACTTATTATGTCATAAATAGTGTATTTGAATGATAATTTGTTTATACGGTATTTTTCCATATTTCATTATTCATCGAAAATTCATGAATTTCAGAAAAATCCCAAAAATTCACCCTTACCATTTATTGACATGAAGAATTAAAAAATGTACTGTATTTTTTAAAAATAATTTTATAAATATTGTTAATTTAATTTTTAAATAAAATCATACTTAATTCAAAAATTAACAGTTTTAAAACTATAACTACTTCTTTATCACATTGAAAAATTAACCAAAATGTCATTATCTTCATGCCTTAAGAAAATTTAATAATACAAAAATTTACTATTCATTAGGGTCATAGTACTATTCATATTACTATTCATAATGGTCTTTTACTATTCCCCAAAAAATATGATTGTTTCATTATACTCCAAATGAATTACTAAACATATTTGTAGATGACCATTTTTAAAAATTCAAAACATAAAAGTGGGAAAGTTATTTTTAAAGGCTAGTTATAAATATCTACATAAAACAAAGTTTCATTGCATTCCATTTTAAAAAAAACATGGGGTGTTATAGTAAGGCTCAGTGACACATCCTCGGGATGATCTACTATATAATGGGGAGATTGTAACATCCCACATATTCTATGGTATGTGATTATTTAATTTTTTTTCAAAACAAGTATTGTTATTTTTTATTACAAGTTTTTATAAAGGAAAAAAGCTTGGTTTTTTAGGATTTATTCTTAGTATGGTGTATATTTTTAGTGCAAGTATCACATCACACCTCAATAGGATGAATTATTTCATAGTAAGCCTACATGTGATTAAATTCTAGGTGATATGGCTTAATTTAAGCTACAATAAGATGGGTTTCACTGTGAATACCTTAATCAAAGAAAAATTGATTGGTTATGATTTTTTATTGTGGCTTTGAAATGAATTATTTCATTGTAAAGGGGCTGGTCATGTTGCAATGTGACTTTGGGTTGAATTATAGTATTGTAACACATTTTTTCACACTACAATAGTCCCTTATGAATTTTTTTTGTGTATTAAATATTTAATTAATATATTAATCTTAAAAATAATCCTTTTCCCACCCTTCCAATTAATAGCTCCATTGATCCCCCATTCTCCTAGAGCTCTCTTCATCTAAGTGTGATGTCCCAACTATTTGTCCTCTAATTGGTGCTCCATATATCCCTATAGATTTATAAAGGTAATTGAAAGAATTATCTTTTATTTAACATAGTTTTCTATCACTATTTCTCAATTTATTTGATTTTTTCAATGGAAACCTATATTTTAGGGATTATTTCATATTTTGGAATTTCATTCGATTGGAGAAAAATCATCCAATGAAATTAAATGGGATGGCTTCTACTAAGATGGGGGAGGTGGTTACTAAACATTTTAGTCAGTTTATATGATTTATCCATAAGTTTGATGATGGTCATGTGATATAATAATTATCTTATTTATTGGAAGGGAACAGAATCTATTTTGTTTTCTTATTAGTAGAAAAAAAATTATATTTAAATTATAATAGATCATTAAGAATAGGGTTTTTTTGGATATTGAGGGATGTAACATCTTGGGAAAGTGACAAGTTACTTATAAAAAGAAACTGAGAGGTTTTCACTCATTATTTTATCTCTCTAAAGGCATGTTAGGTGTCCTATAATGATCTTTAGTGTAATAAATCCAAATCATGGGCTAAGATTCTGATTATTTGACCATTATATGAAGCTTTAGTTGGGTTAGTGATCTAATGAGATTAACCCATGTGATATGGGTAGTTTATAAAAAACATAAGCCTTGGAAAGGGATGATTACTCATTTACCCAAATAATCAGTTTCATGTAATGAAACAATCACTTATATTATCAAAAATGTGATAAACCATTCACTTAAATTATTGAATAAGTATTTCATTTTAATTTTATTTATATTGACTGATAGTGACAAATAATTATCTGTGGTGATCATTATGGTGGTTTTTTTACCACCATCATTTAGGATTAGGTGGTAAAATTTTTACCCTGATATATTTTTATTGTTATATATGGTCCACCCTTAGTATGTTAAATGGAACATCATCAACCCGTTTTGTGAGTGCCAAATTTGTATCATTCACTAGGTGTTATATTTTAGTGATATATCATTCACCTAGTGGTTATGTTTTTTAGGATATGTCATTCTACTAGGGTTTTGTTTTGGTGATATATCATTCACCTTGGGATTATGTATAGTGATACATCATTCTCTCAAGATTATGTATGGTGATATACCATTCACCATGGGGTTATGATTCAATGAAATATAATTCACCTTATAATTATATATAGTGATACATAATTCACCATGGGGTTATGATTCAGTAACATATCATTCATTTTTTTATTATATTTAATGACTTCTTATTCACCTTATAGATAATGTTTTGATAATACATCACCCACCTTGGAATTATGGGATAGATATGTGTCACTAACCTTATGTGATGTAATGGTGATTCCTCATTAACATTGTAATTATATTGGGTGTGGCATTGTTCTCATTGACTATCGAAAAGAGTGGTGATAAATATTTCACACTCACATTGTGTTCATATTGTGGGAGCATTGTCTCATTCCAACACAAGCTGAATAAGGTATTATAATTCATAGGATTTTCAATTAATTAGTCCAAGGTATGAAGGGTGTATTTTTATGTTTGATTTATTATCATTTAATATCAATAATACACTTATATATTATTTTTTTGTCTATAGACACCATTTAGGGGGCCAATTGATTTTTTCTCACACCCAACATGATTATCTTAGTGAATATACAGATTACAAGATTGGTATATAGGTATGGGAAATGATCTTATTGTTGATAGTTAAGCTAGGATATGGGGGGAGTATTACATAGGTTCATACATTGACTCAGGTCATTTTTCATCTCCATTATTGTATACCCCTTTAGACCATTTGTTACATGTTCATCACATGGTGATTCTATTTTTGACATTTTCTCATAAGACATTACAATATAGTTCAATTTATTATAACATGCATCATTTATCTATCCATGGTTCTAATTTCACTTTAATCTCCATGCTAGTATGTTTCTCATGATTTATGGTTTACTTCATATTTTAATATTATTAATGGTAATCTGATAGAGGCTATAGACTTCCCACAATTAGTCCATCAATCCTTGTTGCTTGTCGATAGCCTCTATAGTATGGAGAGGTGTGTTTGAGGTCATGTGGTTCCCTCTAGGTCAAATTATTTTGGTTTTGTTAGGTCTGTAAAGTTATATGAATCACTCTCTCTATATAAATAAAATTTCCTCTAATTTTATTCTCTAAATATTTCTTATAATTTTATCTTTTAGGATTTCTTTTGTTTTTCCTTGCTTTAGAGATTCTTTTGATTTTGGAAGCTACTAAAAAAGTATTTTTATTTTCTTATATTTTTTCAAGAAAAATTATTTTAATATGAGTATAAAAAGTCCATAATCCCCTAAATCCATAATTTTTTTATTCATACATTTTGTTTCCATGATTTTATATTTCTTTAATCCAATAATATCACATAAATCATTGATTAAATACATCGTTTTTTCCTTGAGTAAATATCTTAATCCTTTAATTTCTCCTTAGTGAGTAATCACATAAAATATATAGAAATATAATTCATATGTAAATTTTAATTCATATCTACACATGAAAACCATTTCTACTAGATTTAAATAAATCTTCTACAAAAGAATTTAAATATTATTTAGAAGCTTATTATTTCATTTTTCAAAAATCATTTAATTTTTTAAAATCGCCGCTTGATAATTTTTAGCGACATCTAAAATTTTAATTTTCTAATTTACGTTCATTTTATTTTTATTCCTCAATTTATTTTTAAAATACCCACAACTTTTCTATTAGAAGCATTCAGTAACACCTGAAATTCAATTTTAGTAAGTAATCTTTTCTATCTAAAATAAGAATAATATAATTCACATAGCTTTATTAAAGAGTGTGATAAAAACTAAAATTTCCAAATTTTATGAATTTTATTTGAATATATGAATTCATTTTTTGGAATTTATAATTTCAAAATTATATTAGAATTATGTTTCTATATTTTTTTATAAATAGATAATATTTGGATGAATAATGAAAATACATATTTTATGTCTAACAATCAGTTCTATGAAAATATAATAATTTAAGAATAAATTGAATTTTTATGATACATTTTTTGTAGAAAATATATATATTTAATAAGTAATATATTTAATAAATAAATTTTATTTCGAACATTGAAATATATTATCAACTTTTTGGAAATCTAATTAATGTTTTTGTTCAAATGAAATTTGTTTTTTGTTATTTTCTCTTAATCAAGTATTTCTAAATTTAATTTATATTTTTGTTTGTTTATAATGAAAAATAAGTATAATTTTATTTAACATAGTCTAATTAGAACCATTTTAATACAAATTATAAATTATTTTACTAAAAAATTATTTTTATACTAAAAATATATTTTTTTCTTTAAAATAGTTTTCGTTGTTTTTTGCAGTCATATATTACAAGTAATTTATAAAAATTCATGGATTTGAACCATATAAAATAGATTATATGTTGTAAATAATAATAATTTATATTTTTTGATAATTCAAATTATTTTTTTCATAATAGATTTTTACCATGGAAAATATTTATCACCCTGGTTTGGCATAAAATGGTTTAAAAGGGTTAAAAATTAAGGGTTAAAGCTTAAACATAACAAAAACACTTTATTAAACATAATTGGTTAGATTTATATCAAATATAAACTTATCATATTAAAATATACAACAATTTTTATCCATTTACAAAAGAAAATGAATATATATTATTAAAAAAAATTTAGTAATTCCATTTGTGTTCCTCTCCTCACTTATAAAAGGGTGCCTATTCTTTTACATTATTTATAAAAATGGGACACTATATATTATAAAATACCCAAAAAATAACCTTAATATATTCCTTAACTTCATCATTTATCTTTTGTTCTAACCATAAGACCTTCCTAGGGAGGCCTAATGTGTAATCCAAAGGAGGTCTCTCAAATAAGAGGTAATCATTTTACTCAACTCCTTCAAGGTTTATTTATTATTATACTAACTATAAATTTTTTGTATACAAATAAACATAAAAAATATTTCACCAATATAATTAGATATTATTATGATTATGGTACACAATTTTCCACCTTATTTTCATCTGATGTAAAACAAAAACATCGCTCATGCCTATGCATAACCTATCATCTCCACATAGTGGTGTAATTCGTATTTCATCACCATTTTACATAGAAGGTTATAAATTTTAATTAATGAAATATATATTATATTTATGAAATAATTAATATTATTGAAATTTAGGATATCATATAAATTCTTACCCTTCCATCAGTTGTAATATTATAATGTCGCATGTTCATACTTGTGAACTACCACCTCTACAAATCTATGTGGCATGTTCCTCTATTTACACAATTCAGGGATGATTATAAAACTATATATAATGAATAAAAATTATAATCAGGAAATTATTAACCCTTTAGATATTATTAACCCATTTCTTGACTCCTTTAACCATAGAAAATATACCAATGTAATTTTGGAGAAATTAACTAAACAACCTTAAAGTGATTGATGTATGTAAGAAATATTTATCTTATAGATTTAAAATTAATATAAATAGACCTTAAATTTTTAATAAATGGTAAAAAGGTTCTTAATAAATTATTTAATAATTTTAAATTCATTATGAAGGTGGTTAAAATGTGTATGACTAAGTAAAAACCCCCGGTATGGGATTTCTGTTAGAAGATCAATTTATTTTGGGATTATTTATATTCATATTTTGTAAGTACCACATATCCTAGGTTATGACATAACCACCATCATGGGTTATAACATAACCACCATCATTGGTTATAACGTTTCCACCATCCTTGGTTTTAACATAATCATCATACTTAGTTATAACATTACCACCATCCTCAGTTATAACATAACCATTATTACATAATGATCACCATACATACATGTGCCACTATATAATAAAAAATTAATCATATTATAACCCATAAAAAGAAATGGGTTTCTTAAATAGTTCATTATAACATAACCTGATTAAAATAAATGGGTTACATAAACATTTCATCCTTTAATCACAGATAACCCATAGAAAATGAATGTATTTCCTGAAAATAATGTTTTCATAAACAAAAATCATCCAAATAAATAATAAGTATGGTATCATTTGATCATATCACTAGTAATGAATAAGTTAAATAAATGGTTGTTGTATTTTATTAATAGAAACACCATTAAAAGATCATTAAAGTATTCGTGAGAAAAATAACCTTTCTATTTTGAAATCACTTATTTAAAATAAAAAATTTACAAAATATTATGGAAAAAAAATTTATTTTAAAATAAAATTAACACATGTAAATAAATATTAATATCATTGATTGATCATGATGGAAGGAAATTCTATTCATGTCATATAAGGTATAAAAAATATTTCTCGCACATTTTTTTAAAAAAGTAAAAAAACACCTCATTTGTAAAAAAAGATTAATTTTAACAAATTTTGTTAAAATTAAAACTTATGTAAAGAATAATTTAATAAATAATATTAAAATAGTAAAAACATTGTTTAAATTTTTTAGAAAACATGGATATGGTAGAAAAAGGTTATTCGACCGATGAGAGAAAAAAAAGTGAATTTTTCGTAAAAAATAAATTGTTGGTATCTTAAGTACATAAGGTGATTAAAATGAAAATAAAATATGTATTCTAAATAAATAACCATAGGAAAATAAAATTAATGTGTTTCTTGAGAGGGATTTTATAGGATATCATCATCGTAAACTTAATAATAAACAATCTCAATAAACAATGAGATTGTAACACTTAACACTTTAGTATCATTTTTATTATAAAACCCATGAAATAAATAATATTATATGGATATTTAAATCCCCATAAAATTCTTAATATTAATCATAAAATATTTTCTAGTTTATTATATACACCATGAAAAATAAACAACTGGTGAATATGGCATGTATCCCACGAAAATATAAGTGAGAAGAAAATCTCTTACCTTAGGTTGAACTTCCATCATGTGTGTTGGAACCTCATGTATAATAAAAATATATTTGTTATAAATCTATAATTGAACCATAATAATATTTATCATACCATATATTATTATACATAACCTTTTATCAGTCATTTTTTAACACATCCTTATTAAAATCATTGTTTGATATCTACATAATTTTGCATGTATGTTTTGGTTTGGTAATTTTGACCCCCCCCCCCCTATTTTGATCATGGTACCATAATATAAACAATTTTAATCATGATATACATATAATATATCTTAATTTTTAAATTTCTATAGTCAATCATAAAATATATATATATATATATAGAAAGTTGAAACTCATCCTTCACGGAGATGGTAGGCAATACGTACACATGAACGTTGTTTTCATTTTTCAACAGATAGAATGAGATATATTTTAATATTAATTTACCTTAAATATTAATTATTATATGATATAAATAATATAAATTAATAAAATTTATCCTTATTATAATAAATGAAAAATATAAATGAAAAATGAATCACATCATTTCATGGAGGTGGTATTCCACACATACGCACGATTGACATTATCATTTTCCAACGGTTTGGGAGGTAAGAAGGTTGATATGATATTATCATTCCAGAAGTAAAATTATTTCATAGTTTTCATATATAAACATTAAATAAATCATTATATCCATCCATAATATATGTTTATAGAATGAAAAGTGTCTTTATGTGGAGTTGGTAAGTCAAACGTCTATAAGAGTGATATTTTCACTTCTAATTTGATGGAAAGAGGGTGAATAAAGGTGGTTTCATAACCATAAAAACATTTAAATATATTTAGGATAATAAAATTATTATTTTATAATTAATATAATATTTTTATATGGGTTAAAATATTATTTAAAAATAAATTGATTGGTTAAGGTGATTACCACTTCTTTGGAATAACCAATTTAGATAACCTCTTAAGGGCGCTAGGGTTAAACTTTTTGTAAGAAAAGCACCAATATAATGTTTGTAGAGGGTTTAAAAGATAACATGGTAGATTTTTTGTAGATCTAAAATCCTCAAAATGGTGTGAAGAAGAGAATGGATGGGTTACCTTTTATAATTGGGGGCAAACTTGAAATTTCATAAAAGATTAAAACATATTAAAGTTATTCTCAAGAAAACCACTTCCAAATGAAATATGAATGGGTAAGGGGTGAAATTTATACCAAAATATATAACCATTTTCTATGTTTAATTTTTTAATTATTTTAAAATATTTTAATAAATTATTTTTTTTCGTAAAATATCATTATTTCTAATATAGACAATATTCATTTAGTTTGACATAAAATACATAAATAAAAAGTTAAAATTAATATATAATTGTTTAAAATAATATTAATATGTTATATTCATCTAAAAAATTTGTTGGATACATTAACTCACACAAATTATATTACTATTAATATTTTTAAATTCATTTAATATTTTTTGTTAATTGGAGAAATAATGCATCGGTGTTTCATAAGAATTTAAGGTCATCATATATTTTTTTAAAAGTAGAAATAAATTTAAATATTTAATATAGTATAATTTATCTCAAAATAGACACTTATATTAATTTATAACTTTTTCCTATGTAGATACATAATGTATATTTAAATCTAATAGATTGGTATTTTCTAACTTTCATTGATTTAAATATTATATACGTCATTTTCATGGAAAGGTGTCCACTAAACAACTCAATTTTGATCCTTATATGACAATTTTATAATTTCATTCATCCAATAATAATTAAGATAAGAAAATGTAGCCTTTTCACTTATCTTTGAAATAGATTAACCAAAATTTTACCTTTGTTAAAGTGATAAATTTTACAATAGTTACTATTAATATTAACCAAAAATAAAAGGGTTGTGTTTAGAATATTTGAACCTAGTAATTCCAAATATGGAATTATTTTTATTGAATTTAATTTCTATAATTTTCTAAAATTAATTTTAAAATAAGCGTACAACATTCGAGAAAACTCCCTTTTTAGAAAAATTCATTTTTATGCATAAAACATGGATTATTATTTTCTCATGTCTAGAAAAAATATTAAATGAATTCTAAAACAGATAATTTAATATATAATATATAAATTTCGTTAAAATATTTTACCAATAGTGACTAATATAATTTATTATGATAATAATACATTATTCTTGTAAAAACATTCAGATAAATATCTCTTTTACGTATAAAATGATTTTTATACCAAGTTCAAATGTAAAATTTACTCTAATGAACATAATTAGATTATTTAAAATATCATAGAATAAATTTTTCATTGAAACTATTTTAAAAAAAATATAACTTTTCCCATGCTTGAAATAAGAATATATATTTAAATAAAAATTAGTATTTTTCATTATTCATTAGAAAATCAATTTTTTCTGAAAAATTCCTAAAATGTACCAAAAGATTATTTTGAAATGATGACTTAAATAAAAATATTTATTTGTATAGAATAAAATTTTTAAAAGTTTTTTAAAATAAATAAAATATTTTCTCACAAAAAAATAAAAAACTTTTTGAAGGAAAACTATTTTTTAAGCATAATAAAACTTTCATAAAAATTGAATGCTTATTTTATAAGTATTAATAAATAAAATAATATTTATTAGGATATTTTTATATATCTCATAAATTAGTTATTCTTATTCATAAAATCTAATTTAATATATAGGTTATAGAGGTCAGATAATAATATTTTAATAATATATCACAAATTTTGTAAACTCAGTGTTGCGTGTAATGAAAGCTATCAAAGAAATAAAATTATTTAAAGATAGATATTTCCATAAATATTTGGGTGTTACACTTCACTTCTGTACTCCTCTTCCATGGAGGAATATTATCCCCCCTTCCATGCTATATTCCCTCATATCTAAGGTACAATCACTTCCTCTTATCTTCTCCTTCTTTCTTTGTTCTCTTCTTCTTCTATCCCTTATATTGATTTCTATATGTTATTAGGTATTTATTTTATATATTTCATTGAAGCATAAATAAAACCCTTTTTTATGGGACTCTTTTTAAGAAGTTAGAGTATATTGAGTCTAATGCATCCCAATAGATGTCATGTAATTATTTTAAGGAACCTTAGTAAGAGTTCATTGATTCTGAATCCATTATCACCATATTTAATATTTTTATTAAATTATGAAATTTTTTGAGGTTTATTAATTAGTTAATTATTATCAATTTTATGATTAATATACTTTTCACTTGAATTCTCATATGTTCTTTTGATGTCGATGGCTATTCACACTACCTTTTCCTTTAAATAACCTTATTTTGATTTTGTAATTTTTGTGAAATAAAGTGAACAAAATACATTATGATATTATAACAGAGTGTTTAATGGTTAAGAAGGGCATATATACATTATTATTGGTGTATTTGTTTTTAAACCTTTAGATAATCATATAATGGTTTTTTCTAAATTTTTTAGTAATATAAATATATTTTAAATGAAACCATTATTATGTTTTAAAGTGTGAGAAGATGGTTTTTTGTATTTCGTAAATTTTAGAAGTTTTTGAAAATGGTTGTGATATGAATAAAATATGATTTTCTTTATTTTTAATTTTAGAATACCTTTTATGCAGGGAATTGGTTGTCAATTAATGATTTAAGTTGGATGGTATTTGAGGGGGGAATGAGAAAAGACTTCCCCAAATTGATCAAAGTCACCTATAATGAATTGGGGTGGGAGATCATGGCTTAGGTTTATATTTCATCCTAGAGGACCAAATGGAGTGTTTTCAAATGATGGAACATCTCATGTCAGGTGTAGGGGTGTCCTCACAAGTGTCCCAACTTAGATTTTTTACCCTTATTAGTGTTATTTGTTTCCTATTTATAATTCATTGTGTTTCTATTATTGGTTTTACTTTCATTTCTTATTATTAATTTTTTTACGTTTCAAAGTGATTTTTTTAGAAAATGTTATTTATACTGAAACTCAATTTATTTTTACATGAGGTGTGTGTGTGTTGTGTTATAAATTTTTAATTCTTTATGTTCAATATTTTAAATTAAAATTTTAAATTTCTTAAAAAATACTACAAAAAAACAATATATTCTCGTATAATTAATGTTATTCTTTATCTATGATAAATGAAAATGTTGATAAATGGGGAATTTTAACATTGTTAGAAAAAGAGTTGAAAACGTTTTTCTTTATCCACACTTTAAAAAATACTAATAAAAGTTTAACCTTTTTCAGTTCATTTTTAGCATTGAAAAAGGTCTCCCTTTATCAACACATTTTTTTGTACTGATAAAGTTTTCATTTATTATCTCTTGAATTGTCACTAATAAAAGTTATCATATATAAAATATTTTATATATACATATCTATATATTCGTAAATATGATTTATATGACAATAAATATATATATATATATATATAATTGCTGTATATTTTTAATCATTTATACTTTTTATAATATATTTAAATTAGAATTATATAATTTAAAATATACAAATATACTTATATTTATATATAACTTTATATATTTTTATTCATATTATATAATTGTTAATATAAATATATATTTATAATTATATGCATGTGTGTTTATCTATGATTATATATATTAACACACAGACACGCATACACACACATGTATATATATTTATATATAATATTTTATTAACTATAGTAATAAATATACATTGTAGTTCATTTTTAAATTTATTATATATATTTTTTTAATATTTTATACTTTTAAGTGGACATCTATTTATAATTATATATGTGTTTTCATATATATATATATATATAATTATATATTATATTAAAATAAAAATATACATATAAAATTTATATTTAAAAATATAACTCATTTTAAAATAAAAATAATTATATATCTTATTTTCATAATATATTTATGTAATTAATATATTATAATTTATTTATATAATTTCATAAATATATAAATGATCAAATATTTATTATAACATCTTGTTACTTTTTCTAGATATTATTAAACTCTTATTTTAATCTTCATTTGGTTAGGTTCCATTTGGAGTTTTTTTTGCAACAAATTTTAGAAATTTTGAAAGTTTATTGTTTGTTCAAGGTTGGCACACAGTTTTCTAAAATTATGTACCCTCTTAATAGAAATTGTGCAAACCCAGACAGTGATATTTTTCACAAATAGTTCATAATTTGAAAAAATATTCTCTCACCTAGGATTAACTATGTAAACTTATTAAAAGGGGTGTGCAATTTGTCTAACCGTGCAACCCTACCCAAGAAATTGTGCACAGGTTTTAATTAATCCGAAAATCAGATTTTAAAATTCTGAAACCCTATTTTAGGTTCCTGATGGACCTAATTCGATCCCCAACGTTTTATCCTTCCTTGGAGGATTTTGGGAGAAATTTTTGGCACATATACACCTTCTTGAAAGTGAATTGAAGTTAGGAAAATGAGGTTCAATCTCTACTTAGTAACTATTCTCTTCCCGTTCTCTTTCTCCTGCTTTCTCTTCGTTAATATCTAGTGTTTTATATATATTTATATTTATTGGAGGATCTAATCCCTAAAATTCAAGATCATATATCTAGGTTTTTGTCTGAGATCTTCGTTTCCAAAATTCATCATTAGTGTTTCCCGAATCGGGATTTGAGTTGTGGGAACCCGCAATTCCAAGGTAGGTTGTTCCATTATGATAACCAATTTTGATTGACCCTAAATTACACGATTTAAATTAAATTGTTAATTTAAATTTAATTTATTTATTTCAATTAAAATCATTTCAATTTATTTATTAAAAACAAAATTTTATTTAATATGGTGTTTTGGATTTATTTGGCATGAAATTTGAACCCCCCCCCCCCCCACCCACCCTTAATTCCATTAAATTGGGGTGTGTTTGTGGAATTGATGGAAATACTTTGAGATTTAAATTTTTGGATTTAAATTAAAAAATATATTTTTTGAAAATGATTCTAAATTAGTATTTTTTAAAAATGGCTTAAAATAGTTTTGATAGAAATCCATGGGTTTTTTCATGTAAAATGGCATGATTTGATTAAAACCCTTGTTTTGGTTTTTAAATGGAAAATTGACATATTTTAAATGGATAATGGGATGAATTGTATTTTAAGTAGTCCTAAAATAAATTTATTGTCATTGATTTTTACTAAATAACATGAAATCCTAGGTAGTTAGTGAGTGATTTAGGACAACACTCTATGATTTACAATACTAAAAATGTATAAATTAAATATATCACATCCCTAAAGGGATGGTGATGAGTCCTTTTTGGTCAATATCAGAGATATATGTGTACACATATTATCATGATAACTATTTGAGTGTGAGGGAGTCCCATATCCTAGAATTTTCCTACCTTTTGGCACATGACTGTGTTTCTCATTCATTTTTATTAGAAATATATTCAATTGTTTGTTGTGAAATATTTTACATGCCTTCTGAATTTATATAAATTGTTTATATAAAATGTTTGTTAATATATCTTTTTAAAGTATTCCATTATTTGAAATTTAAAGAATTATTTGTTTTAAATGTCAATTTAAACTGTAAATCCTATTTATTTAAAGTTGATATCTTTTTTTGGTTAATTAAATATTCAAATCTTATTAGAGAATCCTTGGTGAGACCCTACTAGTATTTTAGCTCACACTCTACCTTTTCCTTCACGTGTTTATAGATTATATTCTTTTAGGTTTGAGAAACGGTAAGGCACCACTTGGAGATGGTAGTTAATTTTGATCCTTGGTCTTGGAGAGTTGTGTCTGTTGGGATGTGGGTTGTTTACATTCCTATTTATTGATACATTATTATAGTACATTGGGTTGTTTATATCAGTTTGACTTCCAGTACACTTATCCCTATAGATCCTTTCTTGTATGCATACTAATTTTTTATCTTGATCTTGTTGTGTTTGTCGAAATTTCATTCCCACATTCATATTATACGATTCAAGGTATTATTTACTAACCTATGGGGCTTGGGAATTCCTTTCAAGCTATGTCAGGATCATATTGATTATTAGGTTAACATGGTACTAGGGCTGGTTCATGACACAGTGGAATCAAAGTTTCAAAATTTTCATCTTTCCTTGATGTCAGTATGCAATTATGTATTCTTTTTCGGACATAAGAGGTAGTTTGACTGATTTTCTTGCCATATCTCTCACTGCAATGAGCCTTAAGTCACTAGGGGTGGTTTTTGAAATAGGGCATGGGGATTTTTTTCTAGACTTTTCCCTAATTTTGATTTGGATAGGATGAAATCCAAGTCTTTTGTTATTATCTATTTGGATTAATTTCTCTTACTAATCTATTTTAGAGTTAATATGATGTATTTAGTGTTGTTTTTTGATTTTGTGTAGCATCATGCCATCGAGAATGCATGTAAATCATATCGAATAGGGATTTTATATTGAATCTCAGTGAGAAAATCCTCTTGTGTACTGGAATCTAGTCAAGGTGATCATGCATACTATCCATGCTTTGGGATAGGCACCATCACCAATTCTCATTCAAGTTCCACATGTGGAACCTTATGGGGTGTTTTAAGAAATCATTCCTAGGATTTCCTTTACCATTACCCACTAGTGTATGGCTCCAATGATCCCCAAGAGGTTACAGAATGGTTGAGTGGGGTGGAATGTTTTTTTGGGTTCTCAGAGATTCCCAATGAAATTAAGGTGGTGTTTTCAACATTCAGGCTTGAGTTACAGAGTAGGATATGATGGGACATGATGGTGATGGTGAAAAAACATGAGGTATTAGAGTGAAAATAATTCAATGTTATTTCACCGACCATTTATATCTAGATTTTATGTTGTTATCTAAGGATATAAATTTTTTCAAAATCGAGCAGGATGATAGGACCATGATAGAGTATTCAAACTATTTTATGAGCTTGTGCAGAGTATAGAATGAGAAGATAAAGAATTGAAGGATTGAGTTGGGACTTTGATCTGATATTCATTCTCAATTTTTCTTGCTAAGGTTTCATTCTTATGTTGGTGTGCTGGATAGAGAGTTGATCGTCGAAATGGACATGGTTGGTGATTCAGGGTTAATGGGAGTTTCATTTTCTCATAGTAGTAGTTTTAATTCCTCTGGGGGGTGAATAAGCAGGATTATTATCATAGAATTTCTCAACAATAAGGTTTTTCTAGACCTCCTATAGTGGATAGAATAAGCATTTTTATTTGTTACCATGTGGAAAGACAGATCATTCAGTGTGAGTCTATATAGATATACCTAAGATTTGTGGCTTATACAAATTATTTTCCCACATATAAAATTTATTCAATATCTATTACACTTCACATATTGTAATGGGGTCATTAGTATCTATAGAAAATGTGGTGTAATCATATGATTCAAGGACAAAAGGGTTCTAGCCACAGACATCGAGAACAAAGCTTCTTCAAGTAGCGGAAGAGTCTCCAAAGGAAGCAGATATGGGTCCAATGACCGTGAGATGTACCATCACTATATATTCATCATTAGTGACTAGATTATTTAATATTGGTGCATCTCATTAATTTATTTCAACCCATGTTTTTTATCTACTAAATCTTTCTATAAATATTTTATCTTACGTAATGAATATTACGACACCCCTTAAAATGTTGAGAGATCATGGTCTTTGTAGTCTTTCTTATGTTTTATCTCTTTCAAATATTGAGCTTGTTTGGGATTTTCTAGTTCTAAACATGAAACTACTTGATTTCATATTTGGGATGGATAGGTTCATTGAAAATAAATCCCATATAGATTTTTATCTTCAACGGGACATCTTTATTTCACCTGAAGGGGTTTGTAGAATATTCCAAGGTGAATGGTACCTGAGGTCAACAAGATTCAGACCATATTATCTAGAATTAGAGAAAGTGATATTTATGTTTTCTATGGATCTGGAATAGTTATTTTGGAGCAATGATATCCCTATCGTTTTTTTTCAGAGTTGTTTTCTTCTAACTTCCCTAGTTTTCCCCTAACAAGGGAGGTAGAGTTCTTTATTGACTTAGTTCCAAATAATATAATGACCTATAATTTAAATACATTGTTATTACTTCATAATTTAAGCATTTTTATTACAACATCTAACAAAATCATGATAGGACAATATAAGTATAATGTCTTTAGAAACTGGTAAACATAAACAACTGGTTCATAAATCATCTACATTGTCTCCCGTTTATTTCATCATATCAAGAGTCCCTATTGGAATATCCTACTTAATAACCTTCTTCATAACCTAGAGAAAAGAAAACATAAAAAATGGTGATCTAAAATGCTCATTAAGGGTAAAAAAAAGAAATATCAATCATATATTATTCATAAGAACATAACATTTTGAAAATCTTAACCTGCAAAAGAGATCATAATATCATGACATGGGATAAATCATAGTAGTGAAATGTAATCCCAATAATCATAACATAAAACATGAAACTTTGTGGCATACACACATAATCATAGAAAATCATTTTATATCATTCAAGACTCATTTCCAAGAACATCATAGCGGACAAAGTCCATTACTGAACCGAGTTCACTCCTCATTCCAGTCCTATATCACTGAACCGAATTAACTTGAAGTTCCACCCATATCTACCTCATGAAATATAAATCTATACCTAATGAATTGGAGGGAGATATAGGTCTCATCCATCTCATAATGAAACGATTCTTATGTGTGCCACAAAATCATAAATCATACATCATAGCATAACCATTGTAATAAAAATGGGATTCTTAAACATCATGACAACATAACATAATCCATATAAGATAAAAAGACTTCATAAAAATAATTCCATCATAACATAATCAAATCAATGTAATAATAGGGATAGAAATATAACTCTATATTATCATTTATGGAAAATAATTCTGATAAAACACTTGAACTCAATTCTTGATGAAAATATACTTTCTACTTCAAAAAACCATTTTTCCTTTCTCAACATGTAATAAAATTTTAAACTAAAAGAAGTTAATTGAAAATAAACTTGAAAACATGTAAAGGAATCTTGATGGAAATAATGTTCTATGAAATCATAAAAATACTTTCATGTCATATAAGTTAAAAAACATTCTTCCCGTACTTTGGCCAGAAAAGTCAAAAAGTATCTTGTACTGTAAATGACAAAAGATTCCTTTCATAACTTTTACTAAAAATTCACCAATAGGTAAAATTGGATTTAAAAAATTTTAGGAGGATTTAAATAATATTACATATTGAGGAAACATGGATGTGGATGACAAATATTCCCTAGTAAATACCGAAGTATAAACAATCTCGGATAAAAATTGATACTGCGAGATTTTCCCTTATCTTAGGTCCGATATGATCTGTACGTATCCAAACCTCCTATATAATGATTTAAATAATATTATTGACTTATAACAGAATCATATAAATTTTTATTATATCATATATGTTCATATTCTTTTCTCTTTATTAGTAATATTTCATTGATACTTGTTATTCGGGTGTTCAATGCTTTATGTTTTTATGCTTGTTTTGTCGAATAAATTCTTATTCCTATTTTTAGGTTATAGATACATAATTGAAAGAATTGTATTAGTATAATATATATCATATTTATTCATTCAATTCGTTTATATAATCATGGTTTAATGAAGATCATGAAGAACGAATCACATCGCACTGTGGAGACGGTAAGCCGTATGTACGGATGAGCGACGATATCGTTACCATAATTATTGAATGGTAGTGGAGTGGATGATAGAATATATCAGAATTAGTATCATGTTATAATAATCTTATATAGTTATTCTTTACACCATTATACCCATCCAAATAAGATGGTGGTGGAAAATAGATTACACCACGGCATGGAGACGGTATTTCGTATGTACTCACATGCAATGATTTTGTTTTTCAGAAGATTGATAGAATATGAAATAGGGTTGTTCCATTTTTATAATAACATATCATTATATGAGATATACTAATGATATTACTTTATAATGAAACAATTAAATAAGATTAAGTAGAAGAAGAAATAAATTTGAAAGAATCAGTAATGGATATTTCCTCTTCTTCGACGCTCCTCTTCTAAACCTCCTCTTAGGGCACTGAAGTTGGTCTTTGAAGAAGACCAGGACCTCTAGTATGTTTTTAGGGAAGTGGAGAAGATAAATTTTCAGGGTTTTTCCGAGCTTGAAGGTTCAAAATGGTGTGAGGAGGAGATGGAGGAGGTGCCCTTTTATAAGAGAGGACAGGGGCACCTTTGGAAATATAAAAAATTAATTTATAATAAATTAAAACCCCACATAAAAACCTCAAAAAATGACTCAATTCGAAGATGAGATGAGATAGGGTTGTAATATAATCAACCAATAAAATTTAGACATGTTGGGAATTTATTTTAATCTTTATCAACTATATTTATCCTTATTTAATCTATTTAATTTTACTTGTGGTAATAATATTCTAAATTTTAAATTGATATAAACAATTACTTTTGTGTAGTTTATTTCCCATAATTGGATAATTTGTGATATTTTAGATTATATAAATCTTAATTTATAATTTTTAAATATTTATGTGATTTTTAAACAATTTTGTAATATGTTATTTTTAAAAAATAACAATAGTGTCAATTTTGACACTATTCATTATTTGAATATAAATAAATTCCACACAGAATATATCTTCGAACCAAAATATTTAATATACTCCTAAAATTTCATATTAATCTATAAAGTTTGTGTAGAACATTAATTAGTTCATATAATTTTTATTTTAATATTTTCATATCCATTTATTTGATATTTCAATCAATGAAATAATTTCTACATCACTATTGTGTCATCATTAATGATAATTATTTAATCCATAAAAATTATAATTAAATTCTCATTATATAGATAATTTTATTAGATTTATGTAGACTATTTATATTTGATGTTTTATGAGGTTTATCATGAAAGTAAAATTATTAAACTTATAAGATATAAGAGGTGGACATGTTGTCACTTTCTTGGTTTTTAATAATAATTATATCATTTTCATGGTCAAAATTCCATGAAATGAATATTTTCAGACACTTAAGTGATATGGGTCAACATTTATTTATCTAATAAATTTTGGGAGGTGTTCGGATAATTTTATTATCTTATTTTTACCCTTAATTACCATATTTACCTTTAACTGTAGTAAATAAAAACTTATTGTAGTTACTATTCATAATATCAAAAAAATAAAAGTAACCTATTAACATAATTTGGACCCACTGAATCCAAATATGGAATTAATTTTTCAGAATTTAAAAAGCAGAATTTTTAGTAATTAATTTAAAATTATTCTTGTTGTTAAGAAAATAGGTTTTTAAAAGTTAAAACATTGTCAAATATTGAAATGTTTCTACCTAGGAATTCAGTGTAAAATTAATGGTAATGACATAAATTATATTAAATAATAAAAATATATTCTATTTATACTTTAAAACCGTTAAATATTATTATTTTAATATATAAATTATCTTGAGGAAAAAAGTTGTTTTTAAGAAAAATTTAGCGTATTTTTACTATTCATCAAAATATGAAAGTTATCAGAAAAGTATCAAAAATTTATACAATGTAAATTTTTATATATTCATTCAAAATAAGAAGTATATTTTTTTTAAATTGAACTTATAAACTTGTCAAAAATTTATTTAAAATGGGTGCGCCATCAAAAGGAAGTAAAACTACATTTTTTGAAAAATACTTCTTTTATCGAAAAAATTGATTTTGTTATCATATATAATTCTAGAAAATGTGTAAGATGAATTATAATTTTGTAATATTTAAAATTTGGTTAATACTATTCCCAATGTCTAGTTCATAATATTATAATAATATATCATTGTTTAGTGAAACTCGGTATTGCGTACAACACAACCTATCGAGGAAGGTTGCTCTTGTGTGTAACGCATGCCAAGATAGTGTTGTATGTAGTAAAAGATTCCTTTGGTTTTGCATATAAAATAAGACATAAACATATATATATATATATATCATAAAATCTTAGGGTGTTAACATTCAACCCCCCTTGAAATGAATTTCGCCCTCGGAATTCATCAATTCGTAACAAACAGATGATGATACCTCTCCCTCATCATATCTTAATGTTCCCATACAGCATCTTCTAATTGGTTGATCTTCCATAAAACATTAACCAAGTGAGTGGTCTTGTTTTGTAGAAATTTTTCGCTACGATCCAGAATCTCTATCGGCAATTCTTCAAAAGAAAGATATTGCTCCAGCAGTACAACTTCTGAGCTTAGTACATGTGAAGGATTGGGTATGTAATTTATCAGGAGAGATACCTAGAACACGTCATGAACTTGAGAGAGATTTTGTGGTAGTGCCAATTGGTAGGATACCTTCCCAACATGATCCAATATTTTTAAAGGACCGATATACCTAGGGCTTAACATTCCCATCTTTCCAGATCTCATTACTCTCTTCTAGGGAGATATTTCTAAAAACACGTTACCACACACTTGAAACTCTAGGTCTTTTCTTCGATTGTCGACATTAATTTTTTGTTGAATCTGAGCTCTCTTATGTGTTGTTGAATAGATCAGGCCTTTTCTTCCATCTCATCAACAAGAATAGGTCCTAATAGCTTTCTTTCCCCAACATCATCCTAGCAAGTTGGAGTTCTGCATTTCTTTCTATATAGAGCTTCATAAAGATCCATCTGAATACTGGAGTGAAAGATATTATTATAAAAAAATTCCACCAAAGTTAGGTGTAGATCCCAAACAACTTTTAAATCCATAGAGAAAGCTATCAACATGTATTCCAATGTTTGAATTTTCCTCTCAGAATGACCATCTGTCTGAGGATGATAGGTAGTGCTGAAACTCAACTCTATATCTAGAGCACGTTGAAGACTTTTCCAAAACATTGAGGTAAACCTTGGATCCCGATAATATATAATGGAAATTGGTACTCCATGCAATCTGACCACTTCTTTTACATATATCCTGGAAATCTGATCAAGAGAGAAATCTTATCCAATAGCAATGAAGTGTGTTGACTTCGTAAGATGATCAACTATAACCCAGATATCATTATTGCCTTTGAATGTTTTTGGAAGTTTGATGAAAAATTCCATAGTGATGTTTTCTCATTTCCATTCTGGTATAGGTAATGGTTGTAACATCCCCTTAGACTTCTATCTCTCTACTTTAACTTGCTGACAAACCACGCATCGAGAGACATATTAGATGATATCTCTTTTCATGCCATCCAACCAAAAGTACTCTTTTAGGTCCCTGTACATATTTGTACTTCTAGGATGAATAGAGAATGAAGAACTATGAGCCTCATCCAATAGCTCCTTCTTTAATTCTTTTATGTGAGGAATGCAGACATGGTTCCTGAACCTTATTTTCCCATCACAATCAAGGTTGAATTCAGAAACATTTCTCAATTTCTTTTGTAGCCCAACATCCTCATTCTGCGCCTCTTTAATCTTCACTTGTATAGGTGGTTGAACATTCATTTGAAAAAGATAAGATATCTCCCCTTTCATTAAAATTCCAAGATCCATCCTTTGTAAATCCATAAATATTCGATCCTTTGTGATCCTCATCAGAGATAAGCTAGCATGGTCTTGTCGACTTAATGTGTCTGCCACCTTGTTTTCTTTCCCAGCGTGGTAATAAATTGAGCAGTCATAATCTTTAATCATCTCCAACCATCTTCTTTGGCACATATTCAAATCCTTTTCTGTGAAAATATACATTAAACTTTTATGATCATTATAAATATCACACCTTTCACGATAAAGATAATTCCTCCAAATTTTTAATGCAAAGATTACCACGGTTAACTCCAAATCATGAGTTGAGTAATTTTGCTGATGAATTTTCAACTTTAGTGAGGTATAAGCTACCACCATATCATTTTACATGAGAATACACCCTGACCCCTTCTTGGATGCATCGATGTATATCACAAACCTTTCTGTACTACAAGGTCGTATGAGCATAGGTGCACTGTTAAACCCAATTTTTAGCTCTTTGAAATTCTCTTCACATTCCTCTGTCCAAACAAACTTAACTCCTTTTTGAGTCAATTTGGTGACTAGGTTTGACAATCTTAAAAAATCATTCACAAAACATCGATAATACTCATCTAAACCAAGAAAACTTCAGATTTCAGTTACTTATGTTGCTCTCGACCATCTTTCAATAACCTTTATTTTTTCTGGATCCACAAATATCCCCTCTTTTGATATTATGTGAACCAGAAATGAAATTTCTTGAAGCCAAAATTCACACTTGTTAAATTTGGCATAAAGATTATCCTTTCTCGGGGTCTTTAATACAATTCTCAAGTGATCTTCATGTTCTTCCTTGCTCTTTGAATAGACAAGAATATCATCTATAAACACTACCACAAACTGATCAAGATAGTCTCTAAATACTCTATTAATTAGATCCAGGAATATGCCAGGGGCATTAGTAAGACCAAATGGAATCACTATAAACTCATAGTGTTCGTACCTTGTACTGAAATCCGTCTTTCGTATATCCTCCTTTTTTACACTAAATTGATGATAGCCTAAACAAAGATCAATCTTGGAAAATTATTGATCTCTGCATAGTTGGTCAAATAAGTCATCAATGCATGGGAGAGGATATTTTTTCTTGCTAGTGATCATGTTAAGTTCTCAGTAATCAATGCAGAGTCTCATTGTTACATCTTTCTTCTTAAAAAATAGAATAGGTTCTCCCCAAGGTGATGCACTAGCGCGTATGAATCCCTTATCAAGATTCAGTTGGAGTTTCTTCTTCAATTCATGTAACTCAATTAGGGCCATTCTATAAGGTGTCTTTGAAATGGTCATAGCACCCGGTATGACTTCTATTGAAAACTCAACTTCACGATTTGGTGGAAGACCTGTAAATTCCTCTAGAAAGACATCATCAGACTCCCGTACAATGGGCATATTCTTAATCATGATTTTTTCTCCAACCATTTGAGATAAATAACCTTCATTTATTGGAATCAAGAACCATAAGATGGAAGAAATTTCCATTAGAAGGTTATATTCATCATCTCATCGATAAACAATCATATATTGATCAGGAATATGAAATGTGACTTCCTTTCTTTTGAAATTTATATGATCTCCATATAAAGAAATCCAATTCATGCCAAAAATCACATAAAATTACACTATAGGAAGGATCACAAGATTTTCATGAAGCACTTTCCCATAAATTTCAATCAGAGAAGAATTATAAACTTTTGATGCGACTGTTGTTCCATTAGGAGTTGTCACAGTAAACTCAATATCTAATAGTTGAGGTATTATGGTGATAACTGTAGAAAATTCATCAAAAATAAAAGAGTTTGTGGATCCAGAATCAAATAAAACATTTTCTACTTTAGAGTGGATGGTAATTGTACCTTTCACCATTTCGTTATTGTACTCCACATCGATGATAGAAATTACATGTGACTATCCTTTTTCTTTGGACTTAAGAGTTTGTTGACGTCGATCATCATCAATAACCCTTGGATTAGGGAATTGATTAGCATAATTCCCCATTTCCTTGCACTTGTAGAATTGAAGTGTAGGAGGTGCATTCTTTGTAGCCTTTTCTTTGTTCACATCACTAGACATCTTTTTCCCATCACTGCGGCATTCAATTGGATGATTACCTTCTTTTCCACACTTATAACATTTACTTGTCCCTTTAAGTCAATTCCCTACATGTTTCTTTCCACACTTTGATCATAAGGGAAAACTCATCTTCTTTTCAGTGTGGTCTTTAGATTTTTCTTTTAATTCCATTTTCCTCTTCTAATCAAACCCATATGACTGATGTGTTACTCCAATCTCCATCTCAACCTTGAGATCACATCGAACAATTTCCTCATAGCTATTGAAGTCCCTTATGGCTAACTCCCTTCGAAGACTAGGTTTTAAGCCACTAAAGAATCAATCGATCTCACTCTTAGGTTGGATAATAATCCCAGAAGCATACCTTGTAAGCCTTGTAAAATATTTATCATTAGTACCAATAGATTCATCATCATTTTTCTTCAGTTCAAGAAACTCCTTCTCTATCTTTGTTTGAAGATTAAGATGGAAGTCCTTATTCAAAAATAAGTTCTTGAACTTTTCCCATTCCATGGACTCAATTTCATATCTTTGCCTTGTATTCTTGACAAGATTCCAACATTGATCAGCTTCAACTTCCAAAAGATATACTGCTAAGATGACTTTATCATGTTCAGAACATTGTAGAACTGAAAATATCCTTTCAGTGGTATTGATCCACTGTTCAGACACTAATGGATCAGCAGACCCACTAAATGAAGGTGGGCGATGCCTCATGAATGATTCAAAATAATGTTGCTTCTTCATTTGCTCTTTTGGAAGTCCTCCATGATTCATAGCTTGAGAAAGTTGTGTGAGCATGACTAAAAGATTTTTTATTCCAGCTCCCATAATGTTTAGTAGATCAGGGGGACAATCATTTCATTGCCCGTCACATTCAGCATTAACATGATTCTTTCGGGTTCCAGGCATTGACTAAAACCAAGAAGCATATTGTGAGAATCATTAATTACAATAGGAAAACCGCATAATCAGTAATAAAATTTCACACATTAGGTCTTATCATTGGTTATTCATGGCCATTTCTAAAACACTAAGATTGTGTTCTATGTTTAGACATATATTTAGGGTTCTTATAAAGGCATTCTCATCCTAGTTTCCAAAGGTTAACTATACCCTTCCTATGATACCAACTATAATGACCCATACTTTACATACATTGTTATTACATTAGAATTGAATCATTCTTATTACAACATATAACAAAATCATGATAGGACTGTATAGGTATAATGTCTTTAGAAATTGGGAAACATAAACAACTAGTTCATAAATCATCTACATTATCTCCTATTTATTTCATCATTTCTAGAGTCCCTTTTGGAATATCCTACTTAATAACCTTCTTCCTGACCTGGAGAAAAGAAAACATACAAAATGGTGATCTCAAATTCTTAGTAAGGGTAAAAAATGGAAATATCAATCATATCATATTCATAAGAACATAACATTTTGAAAATCTTAACTTGCAAAAGAGATCATAATATCATGACATGGGAAAAATCATAGTAGTGAAATGTAATCCCAAAAATCATAACATAAAACATGAAACTTTGTGGCATACACACATAATCATAAAAAATCATTTTATGTTAGTCAATACTCATTGCCAAGAACATCATAGCAGACAAATTCCATTACTGAACCGAGTTCACTCCTCATTCCAGTCCTGTATCACTGAATTAGATTAACTTGAAGTTCTACCCATGTCTACCCCATGACATATAAATCTTTACCCAATGAATTAGAGGGATATATAGGTCCCTCCCATCTCATAATTAAACCATTCTTATGTGTGCCACAAAATCATAAATCATACATCATAGCATAACCCATGTAATAAAAATGAGATTCTTAAACATCATGACATCATAACATAATCCATATAAGATAAAAGGACTTAATAAAAATAATCCCATCATAACATAATCAAATAAATGTTATAATAGGGATAGAAATAGAACCCTATATTATCTTTGATGGAAAATAATTTTGATAAAACACTTGAACTCCATTCTTGAGGAAAATATACTTTCTACTTCAAAAAACACATTTTTCCTTTCTCAACATGTCATAAAATTTTAAACTAAAAGAAGTTAATTGAAAATAAACTAGAAAACTTGTAAAGTAATCTTCAAGGAAATAATGTTCTATAAAATCATAAAAATCATTTCATGTCATATTGGTTAAAAAACATTCTTCTCGTACTTTGGCCAGAAAAGTCAAAAATTATCGTGTACTGTAAACGATAAAAGATTACTTTCATAACTTTTACTAAAAATTCACCAATAGGTAAAATTGGATTTAAAAAAATTTACGAGGATAGAAATAATATTACATATTGAATAAACATGGATTTTGATGATAAATATTCCCCAGTAAATACTGAAGTATAAACAATCTCGGATAAAAATTGAGATTGCGAGATTTTCCCATACCTTAGGTTTGATATGCTCTGTACGTATCCAAACCTTCTGTATAATGATTTAAATAATGTTATTGAATTATTAAAAAATCATAAAAAAATTTATTATATCATATATGGTCATATTCTTATCTATTTATTAGTAATATTTCATTGTTACTTGTTATTCGGGTGTTCATTGCTTTATATTCTTATGCGTGTTTTGTTGAATAAATTATTATTCCTTGTTTTAGGTTATAGATACATCATTTACAGAATGGTATTCATATAATATATATCATATTTATTCATTAAATTTTTTTATATATTCATGGTTTAATGAATATCATGTAGAATGAATCACTTCGCACCATGGAGACGGTAAGCCGTACGTACGCACGAGCAACGATATCGTTCCCATAATTATTGAATGGTGTTGGAGTGGATGATAGAGTATATCAGAATTAGTATCATGTTATAATAATCATATATAGTTATTCTTTACACCATTATACCCATCCACGTAAGGTGGTGTTGGAAACTATTTACACCACAGCGTGGAGACGGTATTCTTTATGTACGCACGCGCGGTGATTTCGTTTTCTGTAGGATGGATAGAAGGTGAAATAGGGTTTTTTCATATTTATAATAACATATCAGTATATGAGTGATACTTATGTTATTACTTTATAATGAAAAAACTAAAGAAGAGTAATTATAAGAAGAAATAAATTTTTAAATAATCAGTAAAGGATATTACCTCTTCTTCGACGCGCCTCTTCTAAACCACCTCTTAGGGCAGTAAAGTTGGTCTTTGAAGAAGATCATAACCTCTAGTATGTTTCTAGGGAAGTGGAGAAGAGAAATTTTTAGGGTTTATCCGATATTTAAGGCTCAAAATGGTGTGAGGAGGAGAGGGAGGAGGTTCCCTTTTTAAAGGGATGAGAGGGGCACCTTTGGAAATATAAAAAATATAAATTTATAATAAATTTGAACCCCACATAAAAACCTCCAAAAATGACTCAATTAGAATATTAGATTAGATAGGGTTGTAATATAATTAAAAAATAAAATTATAAATGTTGGGAATTTATTTAAAACCTTATCAACTTGATTTATCCTTATTTAAACTATTTAATTTTATTTGTGGTAATAATATTCTAAATTTTAAATTGTTATAGATAATTACTTTTTGTTGTGATTTATCCATAATTTGATACCTTATTATATTTTAGACCATATAAATTTTAATTTAAAATTTTAAAATATTTTTGTGATTTTTAAACAATTTCATAATATGTTATTTTTATAACATAACAATAGTGTCAATTAGGACACTATTAATTTATTTGAATTTAAATAAAGTCTACACAGAGGATATATTCTGAACAAAATATTTAATAGATTAATAACATGTCATATTCATCTATAAAAATTGTGGAGAACATTAATTAGTTCATATAATATTTATTTTAATATTTTGAAATCTATTTATTGGATATTCCAATCAATAAAATAATTTACACATCACTATTGTGTCATCATTAATGATAATTGTTTAATCTCTAAAAATTCTAATTAAATTCTCATGATATATATAATTTTATTATATTTCTGAAGACTATTTATATTCTATGTTTTATGAGGTTTATCACTAAATTAAAATTATTACACTTATAAGATATAAGAGAATAACATGTTGTCACTTTCTTTGGTTTTAATAATAGTTATATCATTTTCATGGTAAATAGTCCATGAAATAAATATATTCCGACCCTTAAGTGATATGGGTCTACTTTTATTCATCCAATAGAATTTTTTTAGGTGTTAGGGAAATTTTATAATCTTATTTGTAACCTTAATTACACGATTTGCCTTTAACTATAGTAAATAAAAAATTATCATAGTTACTATTGATAATATCAAAAAATAAAAGTAACCTATTAACATAATATGTACCCACTGAATCCAAATATGGAATCTATTTTTCAAAATTCAAAACACATAAGTTGTAGTAATTAATTTAAAATTAATCTCATTGTTAAGAAAACGGGTTTTCAAAAGTTAAAACATTGTCAAGGATTGAAATGTTTTTACCTATGAATTAAATGTAAAATTAATGGTAATGACATACATTATATTAATTGGTAAAAATATATTCTATTTATAGTTTAAAACCATTAAATTTTATTATTTAAACATATAAATTATCTTGATGAAAAAAGTTATTTCTAAGAAAAATTTAGCGTATTTTTACTATTCATCAAAATATGAATGTTATCAGAAAAGTATCAAAAATTTATCCAATGTAAATTTTTAAATCTTTATTCAAAATAAGTAGTTTATTTTGTAAAATTGAACTTATAAACTTGTCAAAAATTATATTTAATATGGGTGCGCCATCAAAAGGTGGTAAAACTGCATTTTTTTTAAAATACATCTTATATCAAAAAAATTGATTTTGTTTTCATATTTCATTCTAGAAAATGTGTAGAATGAATTATAATGTTATAAAATTCAAAATTAGGTTAATACTATTCATAACAGCTCTTTCATAATTTTATAATAATATATCAATGTTTAGTGAAACTCAGTATTACGTACAACACAAGCTATCGAGGAAGGTTGTTCTTGCGTGCAATGCAAGCCAAGCCAGTGTTGTGTGTAGTGAATGATTCCTTTGGTGTTGCATATAACATAAGACATGAATATATATATATATATATATATATATATATATATATATATATATTTCTCATAATGCATTTGGGTGTTAAAAATACTCTACTAGTATTTATTCCTTCTTACTACATGGAACCATTTGAAATAAAAGATCTGATGACTTATTTGAATTATCTTCTAGATAAAGACATTATACACCCGATTGTGTCACCTTGGTCAGTGCCTGTGCTCTTTCCTAAGAAAGCTAATAGGTCACTTTTCATTTGTGTTAATTACTGAAAACTCAATTGAGTTATGGTAAATGAAAAGTATAAATTTCCACATATTGATGATTTTTTTATTATTTGAATGTTAAAAGTGGTTCTCAAAGATTTTTCGTTATTCTGGTTATCATTAATTAAGAATTAAAGAATATAACATTTATAAATCTTAATTTGGTAGAAGTTACAACCATTATGAATTCCTTAACATGTCATTTGGTTTAACCAATGATCCTACTATATTAATGGATTTTATTAATAAAATTTTCTTTGAGTATCTTGATACCTTCATGGTAGTCTTTTTGGATTAAATATTTTTTTACTCTATGTATTAGGAGGATCATAGAAATTCTCTGAGAGCAATTCTGGAATTATTGAGAAATCACCGACTTTATTCCAAGATTTTCAAAAGTAATTTATAGATTTAATAAGTGATGTTCTTGGGACAAATGGTGTTGGAACATGGTATATTAGTTGATCTTGATAATGTGAAGGTTGTTATGACATCGGAAAAACTGTGGAATTTTTTTGAGATTCAGAGCTTCTTGGGTTTGGCTGGGTATTATCATCAGTTTGTAAAGGACTTATCAAAATTTGATTCTCCAATGACTACTCTAACTCTAAAGAGGTTAATGTATTTTTGGGATGAAAATGTCCAAATTATTTTGTTAAGCTAAAACATATTTTGACTATTGTGTCACTATTGTATCTTCCAGAGGTCGGGTAGGGCTATGTGGTCTTTTATGATGCATCGGGTTCATGTTTGGGTTGATTTATTATGCAGGGTGATCGTGTCAATTTTTACAACTCTCATCAGCTTAGGCCATAGGTGAATAATTATCTGAACTGTGACCTTGAGCATACAGTTGTGATTCACACTCTTAAGATTTGGCGGCTCTAACATTACATAGATAGGTTTACCGTGTATTGTTTCCAAAAATCTTCAGTTATAACTTCTCTAAAAAATATTTGAATCTCCACTAGAGGAATTGGATAGAATACCTACAATATTTTTTCTTTGAAATCATCTATACCCTAGGAAAAGGGAATTCCATTTTAGATTCTTTGAGTAGGAAACTTCTATCCCAATTCATGAAAGAATCTTTAGAAGAATGGAACTTGATGTCTATTTTTTTGAAAGTGGCATATTGGAGTTTGGATGTTAGGGGTCGAGGTTACATTTTCCAGTTTTCAATTGAAATATTCTCTTATCTAGATAATTCTTCAATAACATGATCTTTATAATGAGTTCCATAGCATTAGAGACTCTATTTATGGTGGTCATACCATTGATGACTGTTCATTCTCTACGGAGGGTATTCTATGCTATCAGAATATTTTTTTTTATGTTGTTAAAATTAAGAAAATATGTGATTGGGAATTTATATAGTTCCTATTGAGCAATGAACCCTAGAACCACAAATATGTTCTATGAAATACCACAACAATTCTAGTGGCCATGTATGTGATGGGGCATTGTAATACATGTTAACAAGTTAAGGTCTGGCACCAGAAACCTTCAGGTTTTCTTCAGCAACTTCCAGTGTCAACTTGAAAGTGGGATAAGATCTCTATAGACTTTGTGGTTATATTACCTCGTACCTAGGGAAAGAATAATGTTATATATCTTTTGATCAATAGGCTTATTAAATTGTCTCACATTATACCAATTTGTGATACAACCAATGTTGTGGAGTTAGGAAACTTCTATGTGAATGATATAATTCATTTTCATGGAGTTTCATCTACTATAGTTTCTAACAAAGATCCCCAATTCACTTCTCGCTTTTGGAGAGACCTTCAAGAGGAACTGGGATCCTAGGTTCATTTATGTATGGAATACCATCGGTATTTTTATATCCAAATAGAAATATCTATACAAATTCTTGAGGATATTCTTCACTCTTATGTTCTTGACATTTGTGGGCCTTGAGATGGACATCTAGTGGTGGTTGAGTTTTCATATAACAATAGATACTAGTATGCGATAAGAATGGATTCTTTTGAGGCTTTTTATAGATGACCCTGTAAATATCAATTGTGTTAGTCAGATATTGGTGAATTTTCTTTGGTGGACCTATATTGTTTTGAGAGATGATAGAAAAGATTTATTTTATTCTTTATAGAATGTTGATGGAACAAATTCATTATATGTCTTATTATTATCATCATAGGAGACCAATATGATTTTTAGTTGTTCATCAGGTGCACATAAAATTTTCAACTTTTTTCATTATTGATGTCTTTGGAGGGAAAAAAAGTTTGTCCATGTTTTGTGGGACATTTTTAGTTTTTTGAGAAGGTAGTAAAAGTGACTAACTATTTAGCACTTCCATTGCATCTGATATTGATACCTAATGTGTTCCATGTATTACAAACTAAAAAGTACTTGTCTGATCCATATTATAATATGAGATGGAGTGATCTTTAGGTTGAAACTGATTTATCCATGATTGAGAATGTAGTCATGATAGTTTTTTTAAACAAGTTACTCCATGGGAGAATGATAACTTTTTTTCAAGTGCTATGGAAGTACCTTTTTTATTCTCATGAGATTTGGGAGATTGAGGCCCTAATGAGAGAGTAGTGACCTCATCTTTTAGGCATGAAATCTTTTGAGTAAAATTTATGGGGATAGAAAATTTCTGTGGTGGGATGGTTATAACAACCTATTATCCTTTTCAAATAATCCTAATCCTATTTTTATTCATTCTTTGGTTTCAATTTTTTTGGTGTTTGTTTCAAGATAAATTTTGGAAATTTTAAAATTTTATGGGTGGTGAATAGTGGGTGCATGGTTTTCCCAAACTATGTGCCCAATCAGAGGACGCTGTGAAAAACTAGACGGTGGGGTTTTCCATAGATAGTACACTGTTTGAAAAACCATACACCCACATATTAGAAACTATGAAAAGCTATTAAAATGGGAACACAGTTAGGGCATACATTTTTTCAAACCGTGTAGTCATACCTAGGAAACTATGTATGGGTTTTAATTAATCCGAAAATATAATTTAAAAATTCTAAAAACCTCTTTTTAGGTGATCTATGGACCTAACACCACATCCTACATTTTCTTCTTCCTTAAAGGCTCCCCAAATGAAATTTCGGCTCCTCTAAACCCTCTCAACAGAATATTTAACCTTTTAGAATGGTGTCTGGTCTATATTTGGAAGGTTTCCTATTCTCATTCTCTTTATCCTAATTTCTATTCTTTCCCCTATAGGATTTTATATATCTCCATGTTTATTAGAGGATCTAATCAAAACTATTTTAGAACTTGTATCTAGGTTTGAGCTTCATATCTTCTTTACAGACATCATCAATGGATTTTCCCGAATAGGGATTTGAGTTGCAAGATCCTACAATTCTGAGGTAGGTGGTTCTGTTATGATGTCCATTATTTTTATTAACACTAAATATCATTATTTAAATTTAATTGTTCATTTAAATTCAATTTCATGATTTCAAATAAATTTCTTTCAATTGATTTATTAAATACCATATTCTATTGAAATTTGGGTTTTGGATTTATTTGGACTAAAATTGGGGTAAACCCCCCAAGTCCATTTAATTGGTAATTGTTTGTGAAATTGAAAAAAAATTGTGATATTTAAATTCTCATATTTAAATTTCGAAATTTATTTGACAAAATTGATTTCAAATTGGTATTTGGGGAAAATAAATTAAAATGGTTTTGATAGAAACCCATTGGTTTTATCTTGAAAAAAAATTTGATTTCATTAAAAATATTATTTTAGTTTTTGAATTGAAAATTACAATATTTCAAATGGACAATGGGATGAATTGTATTCTAAGAAGTCTTAAAATAAATTTCTCATCATTGATTTTTACTATAGAACATTTAATCCTAGGTAGTTAGTGAGTTACTCTATAAAACACTCTAGTATTTTCAACACTAATAATACATAAATATATTGGGGCACATCCCTGATAGGATGAGGATGAGTCACATTTGATCAGTATCAAAGAGAGGTTCGTGCACATATATTTATGATAACTATTTAAGTGTCAAGGGGTCCCATATTTGGGAACTATCGTACCTTTCAGAACATGACCGTGTTTTTGTTTTTTATTTAAAAAATATGTCATTATTTATTGTAAACTATTTTACATTCTTTATAAGTTTATATAAATTGTTTATATAAATTGTATATTAAGACATTTGTTTAAAGTATTTCATCAAATGAACTATAAATCATGATTTGTTTTAAATATGCTCTTGAACTTCCAAGCCTGTTTAATTCAAATTGAATTCTTTTTTTGGCTAATTAAATGATTACATCTTATTATGGAATCCTTACTGATAACCTAATAGGACATTAGGTCACACCCTACCGGCGCCTTCTGTTGTTTATAGATTATCGTCTTTCATTTTTGATAAATGTTAAGGTGCCACTTAGAGATGGTATTAGTTGTTGATCCTTGGTCTTGGAGATTTTTGTCCACTAGGAAGTGGGTTGTTTACCTTCCTATTTTATTGTACTTTTTTGAAGTGTTTTGGATTGTTTATACTAGGTTAACTTTTGATACACTAACCGTTTTGGAGTTTTTCTTCTTTACATACTAATTTTTTTCATTTTTTTCTATTGTGTTTATAGAACATTCATTCTCACTTTCATATTGTATGATGTCAGTTTCAATCCGTCAACTCCTTGGGATCAGGAATACCCATCACTCTATGTCAGCATCAGCTCAGTTGTCCGGTTACCAGGGTACCTGGGATGGATTGTGAAATTTATTTAATAATATTTTCATATATTATATGTATT
Source organism: Viscum album (assembly GCA_963277665.1). Classification (NCBI taxonomy): domain Eukaryota; kingdom Viridiplantae; phylum Streptophyta; class Magnoliopsida; order Santalales; family Viscaceae; genus Viscum; species Viscum album. The sequence goes on along the minus strand of OY728132.1, from coordinate 1,156,981,287 downwards.
TATAATATATATGTATATATAATAATTTTTATTATGATGTCAATCCATGATATTTCCTTAAAATCTCACAGTATGACAAAAGAAAAAAATGTGAGAAATTATGAGGTTTAAAACATATTTTTAGACAAATTTTATGTTTTTGTGTGAATGTGTGTGTGTTTATATATGTATGTTTCGTATGTGTGTGTGTGTGGGTGGATGTATACATGGGAATGTGTGTGTGTTTATAGGTGTATATTTTGTAAGTATATGTGTGCATGTGTGTGTACGTGTGTGTGTGGGGGGGTGTAAATATGGGAATGTGTGTGTGTGTGTGTGTGTTTTTGTGTATGAATATGTGTATGAATGTGTATGAATGTGTATAAATGTGTATAAATGTGGATGTGTATGTTTGTGTGTGTGTGTGAATGTTCATGTGTATGTGTATGTGAAAATATTTATGTGAAAGTGTGTGTTTGTGTGTGTGTGCACATGTGCATGTGTATTTGTATATACATGCTTGTATGTTTATTTATATGTGTGTGAGTATTTATATGTGTATGTGTATATGTATGTGTGTGTGTGTGAATGTGTGCGTGTATGTGTATGTGTATGTGTATGTGTATGTGTATGTGTATGGGTATGGGTATGGGTATGTGTATGGGTATGTGTATGGGTATGTGTATGTGTATGTGTATGCCTATGTGTATGTGTATGTGTATGTGTAGGCGTATGTGTATGTGTATGCGTATGGGTTTGCGTATGGGTATGGGTATGTGTATGTGTATGTGTATGTGTATGAGTATGTGTATGTGTATGTGTATGTGTATGTGTATGTGTATGTGTATGTGTATGGGTATGTGTATGTGTATGGGTATGGGTATGTGTATGTGTATGTGTATGTGTATGGGTATGTGTATGTGTATGTGTATGTGTATGTGTATGTGTATGTGTATGGGTATGTGTATGTGTATGTGTATGTGTATGTGTATGCGTATGTGTATGTGTATGTGTATGTGTATGTGTATGCGTATGTGTATGTGTATGTGTATGCGTATGTGGGTGTGGGTGTGTGTATGTGTATGTGTATGTGTATGTGTATGTGTGTGTGTATGTGTATGTGTATGTGTCTGTGTATGTGTCTTTGTATGTGTATGTGTATGTGTATGTGTATGTGTATGTGTATGTGTATGTGTATGTGTATGTGTATGTGTATGTGTATGTGTATGTGTATGTGTATGTGTATGTGTATGTGTATGTGTATGTGTATGTGTATGTGTATGTGTATGTGTATGTGTATGTGTATGTGTATGTGTATGTGTATGTGTATGTGTATGTGTATGTGTATGTGTATGTGTATGTGTATGTGTATGTGTATGTGTCTGTGTCTGTGTCTGTGTATGTGTAAGTGTATGTGTATGTGTATGGGTATGTGTATGTGTAAGTGTATGTGGCTGTGTATGTGTCTGTGTATGCGTATGTGTAGGTGTATGTGTATGCGTATGTGTATGTGTATGAGTATGTGTATCTGTATGTGTATCTGTATGTGTATGTGTATGTGTAGGCGTATGTGTACGTGTATGTGTATGTGTATGTGTATCTGTATGTGTATGTGTATGTGTATGTGTATGTGTATGTTTATGTTTATGTGTATGTGTATGTGTATGTGTATGTGTATGTGTATCTGTATGTGTATGTGTATGTGTATGTGTATGTGTATGTGTATGTGTATGTGTATGTGTATGTGTATGTGTATGTGTATGTGTATGTGTATGTGTATGTGTATGTGTATGTGTATGTGTATCTGTATCTGTATGTGTATGTGTATGTGTATGTGGATGTGTATGTGTATGTGTATGTGTATGTGTCTGTGTATGTGTCTGTGTATGTGTATCTGTGTGTATGTGTATGGGTATGTGTATGTGTATGTTGATGTGGATGTGGATGTGTATGTTTATGTTTATGTGTATGTGTATGTGAATGTGTATGTGCATGTGTATGTGTATGTGTTTGTGTATGTGTATGCGTATGTGTATGTGTATGTGTTTGTGTATGTGTATGCGTATGTGTATGTGTTTGTCTATGTGTATGTGTATGTGTATGTGTATGAGTATGTGTATGTGTATGTGTATGTATATGTGTATGTGTATGTGTATGTGTATGTGTATGTGTATGTGTATGTGTATGTGTATGTGTATGTGTATGTGTATGTTTATGTGTATGTGTCTGTGTGTGTGTGTGTGTATGTGTATGGGTATGTGTATGTGTATGTTGATGTGGATGTGGATGTGGATGTTTATGTTTATGTGTATGTGTATGGGAATGTGTATGTGCATGTGTATGTGTATGTGTATGTGTTTGTATATGTGTATGTGTATGTGTATGTGTATGTGTTTGTGTATGTGTATGTGTGTGTATGTGTCTCTGTGTGTGTGTGTGTGTGTGTGTATGTATGTATGTATGTATGTATGTATGTATGTATGTATGTATGTATGTATGTATGTATGTATGTATGTATGTATGTATGTATCTGTTTATGTGTATGTGTATGTGTATGTATATGAGTATTTGTTTGTATGTGCACACACGCTCGTGTCTGTATGTGTATGCAAGTGTGTGTGTGTGTGTGTGTGTGTTTGAGAGAGAGAGAGACAGAGAGAATGTGTATGTGTATGTAATCCTGTTATATGCATGTGTATCTGTATAAGTGTATAACTAGATACATAGAGTTATGTGTTGGTTCACCTAAATATCCCTAACATTAACAGAAAAAAATATCTATATATTTACATAAATAATAATAATTTTAATTATAATTACCAATTTTAAATGTAGTTAATAATTAATTATATTTTAAATATTTAATCAATATAATACACACATATATATAATTAATTTGTAAAAATACTATATTTATATGCTGGCAATTGTAAATATATTAAATATAAATTTTAAAATTCTTGTTTTTAATTTTATATTTTAATAATTAATTATATATTGTGGAAAACATTTATACATGATATTACAATTTATACATTTATTAATGATATATTTGAAAAAGTAATGACCCATTTTTTAATTAGTCAAAATTTTAATTATAATTAAAAAATATAAATGAGGTTTACAATTAATTATATTTATTCGTTTTTAATATCTAATCGTTTTTATTATAAAGTGATTTTTTAATTTTTATTTTATTGTAATATTAACACTTTTATTCATAATTTTTATTACAATATTAATACATTTATCAATACATTTATAAATAAAACATTTATTATAATATTGATACCACTATTATAATACCTATATACATTTATTGAAATATCCTAATGTTAATAAATTTATTAATATTTTATTATAATATAAATAATACAATTATCATAATATTGATACATTTATTAAAATATTAATACTATTATTAATACCCTTATTAATACATTTATTAATACATTTATTGATATATTTATTTATAACCATTAGTTTTTTAGCTAGTGCAAACTCATTTTACCACATGTTTTCACTCTATAACTATCCTTTTATTTAATAAATTCTTGTGGTATAGGTTGGATCACCAAATCTTCCTCGATCCTTTTCAGATTAATAAATTTAATATAATCAATATTTTTATCGATTTTTTATATTTTTGTATTTTATTCATTTTTAAAATTTATTATTTCTTATTAGAAATTGATTTTATAATTTTTATTTTATTATAACATTAAATCATTAAATAATTATTTTTATTATAATATTAATACATTTATTAATAATACATTTATCCTAATATTAATATCCTTATTATAATATTAATAAATTTATCATTATATTAACACATTTATTAATTTATGTAATATTGTTTATTTATTTTTAATATATTTTGTTATCTATTCATTTTTAATATTTATTCTTTTTTATTATAAAGTAAATTTTAATCTCATTTATATATAATTATTCATTTATTTTAATTTTTAATTTTCACTTCAAATTTGTATTTTTCACTAATATTTTTCAGTGTTAAATTTGGCATTGTTAATGTTTACATTTATCGGAGCATTTGGAGCGCTGGTAATAATATCTTTTACCATCATTTTTCTGGCACTAATAAAACCCTTTCTCCTCATTTAAAAGAACCCTAATAGATCATGATGCTTGCTCACGCCATTCAAGTGATCGTAAAATTTTTTCCTTATTGTCGCCCCCTTCAAAAAAAATGATGAATAGACCCTCAACACTGAATGTATGTTTTTAGTTATTTGTTTTTAGCCAATCTTACATTGTTTTCCAAACATGTTTGTGGTTCTTCTCATCTGATTGAAGCCTTCTCGTGGTTCATTTCACTTTTCAAGCACAAACCCCTAAAATGAAACATCTAAAATTTACAATTCAGTGGTAGCGCATCTCACTTATATGTAACTAATCACATATCATATATCCACTACCAAGTCTTATGGTAGCCCCTCATATGTATAAAAGAAAAGAAAAAACAAAAAGTAAGCATGTATATTTTTTAAAAGGAAATATGAGATCATTTCAATATGGAAAATTATATTTTTTTAAATAAAAACAATGTTATAAAAAGTCTAAATTAAAGCCTTCAATAGCAATCTCTTTAAAAGAAATAAAATAATTCATTTAGTAAATTAGTGGACCGAATTAGTTCAATGGAGATCACCCATTTATTTTCAATACCATCATCCAAGAAGCTAGAATCTTGATATGTATGAGTAATGATGTAGCTCACGGATGAGATAATTTCCATGAATTTGATCCATCTATCAATTATCTTACATTAGAGATGAATGGTACCATTTATAATATCTTACACAATTGTGGTAGAGTCACACTACCACCACAATTTGAACGAACCTCATTTTCTTTCCATTTCAAATGCATTGACCATAGAAAGCGTTTCAGCATCAATAGGGGTAGTAGCTCTACACGAACAATATATGTCTCCCATGAAATTTCCATTATAATTATTAAGTCAGATTTGAATCCATAAGTTCCTATATTTCCTCTTGATTCCCTATCTTTGTTCAATTTAATCCACCCAAGCAATGGATGTATCAAAATGACTTCAAATGTTGCAGAAGGAGGCTAAAAAGTACCTGCAATTTTAAGAAGCTTAAGAAACGTAAGATCTTTAATAGGCTTATTGCAGTGATAATTTTTAAGTGAATTCACATTTGTAACTACCACCAAAAATCTATACAAATTATAATTATATATTGAAGGTATTATTCTCATGAATAAATGTAATTCTATTATTTGATATGACATGAATCACTTCTAAACTGGACACAAGAAGAATATAGAAGAGATATTGAGATAGAGTATGCTTTAGGTAGTCTTCTAAGTGTTCCTAGATAAGGCTTTTCCAAGGAATATGCACTTCAAAGTGATCATAAATAACATTCCATAGCACCACAGTCATATCACAACTCAGAAACTGGTGGTTAACATCCTTCAAATTTTAATTGTTGTGAATTCATTAAAGTATTGAGAAATTCCTATAGTTTGAACACATGAATCCATTAGGAATTTAAAGTATTCTAGTCTTTATAAGAGTGTGAATATGGAAGGGGAAATCCAACTCATATTTATCCTTCCATTCCATGAATTTTCATGCCCATCTACATCATCAACGTAGGGCATCCTAGAGGTGAGTCTCCCATTGGAAGAAGGATCCCATATCATCATGTCACCCCCACTAATAATGTTTTAATTGGAGACCGCTAATTTGATATCAGTATAAAGCATTTCCAAGGAGGTCTCCATTTTCACAATAGTTGATGCAATTGTATCTAATAGTGTATTAATAAAATTTAATAGATTAAGAAGAGTTGTACCTTTCTATTTTTCTAACCAAAAGTTTCATGAGGAATTAAAATTAACCAACCAATGTGATTGTACTAAAATGTTTGAAAATGGGGCCTTGATGGAAGTCCATATAAATGAGTCTTTATAATTTAAATTTCCAAATTTAAGCCTGTTAAGAAATCTAGATCTCATAAAGGATAGTGTTTCCATCATCTCATTGATGATCCTAAACCTAAATCATTCTTGTATATATTAATTAAAATTGAAAAGTTTTTTAATACCAAGTCCTCCATTATAATAGGGTTGAAAACACTAATTTTATGGGATAGTAATGATCCTTCCTTTCTGGAAGCTCCCACACTAGAAAAAAATATTGACATATTGATTCTATTGAGTATGGAATTTATCCACTTATAAATCATAAGTGAATAGATGAATTTATACACAAATATTTATTTCACAAGATAGACCCAATCAACCATGGATAAAGATTTTCATTTCTAGTAAGACAACTATTTTTTATTTTACATAAAATATGAGTGAAATGGAAAGAACGAGGTCTTACCCAAAACATTGGTACACCAAGTTAAGTAAATGGGAATACACCTTATTTGGTACCTTATTCATTAATAATGTCCACTTTTCTAGATGTAGGTATATTCTTTCCAAAGTATAATAAAGATTTTTTCCAGCTAATCTCTAGACATGATACCTTTTCAAAATGAAGAAGGTAACCCTTGCAATTTTTCACATTTATCATTTCACCTTGTGTGAAAGTAATTATTTCATCAGAATACACTATGTGAGTCTAGGAAAATTAAACCTCTAGCAGCTCTAATGTGTTTAATCTTATGATTTTCAATCATATTGAGTAGAATTCCACTTAGATAATCTTTTATAATAAAGAAAACAATGTCCAAGATTGGATATCTTTGCCTGACACCTCTAGAACATGTGAAGTGACCCTCATGAGATCCATTCATAAGAACTGAAATATGGGTTGAAATTAGAAGTATATTGACCCATTTGGTTAAATTTTCATCAAAACCAAATTTGGTTTGGACCTTACTAATAAATCCACAATTCATCATGACAAAATATTTTTTGATATCAATTTTAAATGAAATATTACATCCCGAGGAGGTTTATCTGAGAAGGTTAAAACATTCAAAAGCAATGATATGGAAATAATATATGGTTCCGCTTTTTATGAATCCAAATTGATTTGAATAAAAAATCTTTATATAAATAGTGAAAATCATGTTAGTAAGGATTTTTCAAATACTTTTATGTTTTGTGTTCACATGTGACATGAGCCTAAAGAGATAAAATTTGTTTTCATTATTCACATTGGGAATGATGGAAATGAATTTTTCATTGATTCCATGGGTTTTATAATCAAATTTTAAAAAATAAGAGACGTGTATGAAGAAATCTTATTGGATAATATCCATAAATTTTTAGAAGAAGATGTTTGTGAAGTCATTCGGACTAGGGAAGAAACTATTATTTAGACCAAAGATAGCTTCATTGATATAAAACTAAAAAGGAATTGAAGTCATACTAGAGTTGATTTCATGATTGACAACCATGGGTATGGTATCCTCCAAAAAAACAGAACCAGTTGTGTTTTCACTAAAGATATTCCTATAGAAGAAGATTACATGATTTGTAATCTATTTACTTCTATCAAATAATTTTCTATCATCATTGATAATGGCCAAGGGTCTGATTAATTCCCTATCCCTTTGGAATTATTTACAAAAATAGAGTTTCTACAACCATCTTTAACCCATTTCAATTTAAAATATTCTATCATCATGTGTTACTTAAGGTTTAAAAGGTTATTGAGTCCATGAGAGATCACATTTTTCTACTTAGTTCCAATGTAAAAAATCACTAATGGTTTTATTATCTAGAATGATATGAATAGAAAACTCAAGATAAGTAATGTTATTATCAATAAAATAGAAATAATTCCTACTCCATTCTTATAGTTTCCTTTTTAATAGTTTAAACTTTAAGACCCAAGACAAGGTATCGTCCTTGTAATTAAACTAAATATTTGTCTCTTGAACTTGATCCTTTCGTTCTATGTGAAATATCATGGAATTTTTATATTTAAATGGGAAAGGTGGTTTTCAAATATATTTTTCCTAGATTTTACAATATTGGATGATGATATGAATTTATTCTTGTGACAGTGGTATGAGATATAAAGTCAGAAAAATTACAAGTTTCCTAACTAGAAAAGCCTCTATCCAATTTTATATCCACTATTTTATTAATGTGTTTTCTATACTAAGTATATTTTTCACCCACCAAATTCACTTCATATATACTAAAAAATTTAATACAAGCTTTTAATTATTTGTTTTAGGTAGAGAAATTAATTATACTTATCTTCTCATCTAGATTGAGAATTGAATTAAAGTCCCCAAGTAGAATCCATGATCCATTGATTGACCCACTTAATGATTGAATGTCCTAGCATAAATTCATAAAATATTGATATCTATTGTATCCATAAATGGAGGAACAAAAATATTTAAAACCCAAAAATTTATAACTGGGGGTGGACATCTATTCAGTGGAAGTAAAATGAGAGGTAAATTCCAAACTAGAATAAGTTAATACCTAAAGTCTTTTAATATCTATGGGAAACTAGCTTATGTCAATCAGTTGGTAACCCATATTTTCATGAGAGGAAAAACATGAATAAAAGATTATTTTGGGTTAATAAAATCCAAAAAAAAGTCCTGATTATGGTTTTGGATTAAAAAACCTAAGATAAGTAGTTGTTTTAGGTGTTTCTAAGACCAGACAGTTCAAGAAGAGGATCTTCATTTATGTTTATGTTTGGGTTTGGTGTCTCCTTTTTTTTATTCCTCCTAAGTTCTTATTCCTGGATGATTTCCTAATTCCATAATCCTTTTTGGCATCAATATCTAGAATATCATCATTTTCCCTTTGAACATCATTTCAGATGGAACCTCTATTGTAATGCCTAGTATCCTTTAAAATTAGAGAATTTTAAACATTATTGTATTGCTTGTTTGTAGAAAAAGTGTACATGGAAATTACATAAGCCTACAAAGTATAATGTGCATTAGTTTGTTACATAATGATATCATTGTTATTATCCTCCACACAGGGATCTATAGGTTTTATGGTCACATTCTCTTCACAATTATAGTTCCCAGATTCCATAAAGGTTGGAGTGTGAATAACAAGGTAATGATAATCTACATGATTATATTTATCTTTAAAACTACCATCATCCTTCTATATTATATGTACATTTATAAAATCCAGATTTAGTGAAGTTGGGTTACCCTTTATAGAGGGTTCTATGAATCTAGTGAATCTAGTCCCTATTAAAATTCAAAGAGTTATAATGATCTTTTTGGTAGTAAGGTACCATCTATCACACATTCTTCATGAGGAATAATAGATATTTTATTTTTTAGGTTGATATTGTGTATCATACTTTCATGATATTTTAATATCAATATCATTATGAATAGGGTCAACAATATTCATGGTTTTCTAAAAATTCCAAGGGAAATTTTGATGTCATCACTTCTCTCTAGTGAACTAACTCCCAGGACATTTAAAATAAGAATAATGCCTTTGTTTGATTATAAAGGTGGAATATAGATACTGTTATCCTTCCCCTCTTAATCAATAATATTGTCACTGAATCTTCTGGTTGCAACTTTTTGATTAAGGATGGTGCCTTTTGGATTTTCACCCTTTTCTCATAGTCATTTTTCATCAAGGTCTCACCTTTTTTTAAGACAATGTCTTTTGATTTTTTTTTATTCCTAATAGAATCTTTTCATGCATTAGGTCTAGTGGATTGTGTTACTTGTTTCTATATAACCCAATAGTTCACCTTTGAGGTTCCTATAATTCTAAAAAAATCATATAAAGAAAAGATATACTCATACTCCATCATGAATTTAAAATTTTTTTCATTAGAAATGAAGTTGATTGCTTTTAATAATTTAAAATATAAATTGGAATCAACTATAATCCTGTTATAAAATCCTAGATCTCCATTAATAGTATGATTATCCCTCTTTAAAGGGATTTTTATTCAATAGGTAATATCATTGAGAATTTTCTTATTCCAAAAAACCCAAATTAAACCATAGATCTTGACTAAAATTCGAATTGTATATTTCATTCTATTTAAGAGATTAAAATTTATACCACCTTCATAAATTCATAGAACTCTAGGTTTCAAGTGTATGTTACAAAATTTATAGGCTATACTAAGATTGAATTTTCTTCCTATAATAATGTAGAAGAAACCTCTCCCAATTGGAATTAATTTTTAGTCGTTGTTACCCCAATAATGTAAGATACTCTATTTAATATCCTCATTACACCATGTATTTTCACCCTTTGAGTACTTGATACACCCAATAATAGGGAACTTTCACATGACAAGCCTCCTTTAGAGAGCTTTAGGGTCAATGACCACTATAAAACCAGTATCCTTTATTTTTTTGAAGTATGAGCCTTTGAAATTATGTTTGATAATTATTCAATGTTTAAAAATGGTTTTATAAATGAGTTCTTTTCTTTTTCTTATTTGTGTTTAAAATCATGATTTTAATTAAAAAATATGTGAAAACTATGACTCTTGAGTAAAAATAAATTTTAAATTCTTTTATTAAATGGTTTTAAATGTGAAACATAATTCTTGAATGGTTAAACATTACTTATTTTTTAAGTTATGTTATGAAATGTTTGATAATTATATGATAGAGTTTATTTATAAAAATTATCTTTTGTATAGATAATATTTGTTAACTTGTGATTTTATTTATTGAGGAGTAATTTTTTATTGTTTATTTTTGTTGAAAATATAAAATCATTTTTATTATATTATAGATATTATAGATATTTTTGTAAACCATTAGGTTTTTGTTATTAAAAAATGTTTTTTTGTGATCATTTGTTTATAATACCATGTTTGGTTGGGTCTCTACTTTTTTATGGATAAATTTTACCTTCCATGAGAATGTATACAGTAACATAGAGTATTTGAAATATACCCATAGAAATTTAATAAGTGGTTAACAACCATACAAACCATGATTCACTACAATGAAATAAAACCATAAAAAACATTAAAAGTATTATAAAACATTAAAATTATAAATTCACACACAAAATATATTTAAACACACATACATAGTTTTATTTTTAATGGAAAATATTTAATTTGTTTTCATATATATATATATACATTATATAGAAATCTTCGGTGTATTTATTATTATTTTTTGAAATATGAACATTTTTTAACTAAATAGAATGGATATTAATCAAAAATGGTTGGATTTTAAATATATGACAAAAACCAAGAGGATGGGTTTAAAGTGTCCCTCAAGTTTTTAATAGAGCCTGAAAATTACCCTTCTCAAATCATTTTTTTGTTTATGTTGTTGTTATTTATGATGAATATGTTTACATTAGTTTGAAAAACACTTGACCTATCCAAAAATAGATCAAGGTTATAAATGTTAGACTAAACATGGGGAAGGACTGAATATAGCTACTGAATAAGAAAAATGATTTGATATATGGACCATATAATATGAATATAGTTGTAAAAGAGGATGGGGATCATATTGATAAAATGAAAATAGAAATTTAATATAACCATCATGATTGTCCAAATTTGATTTTGAAGTTAAAGAGATGTGTAAAGGCTCTATTCTATATTGATTATTCCAAATATAGAATATAATCATCCTTAATGAAGCTATATAATTATAAATTTTGAAATGAATAGAGTGACACCAGATTTATCGAACTACTTTCTCCATGGAGTGATATAATTAAAAAATACAATGAGATTCATTATCAAACATATGATATTGAAAAAATGCTATTTTTAATGGGTATGATCTCTGAAAAAATAAATTAAGGTATAAATGACTATATATTGTTTTTTAAGGACTGTGAATCAATTAAAAACAATGTTAGTGTGGCATGAATTAATATAAGAATGATTAATCAAGTCCATACAAAGTTTTATGGTACATTACAATTATTCCAAGGTTTAGATGCTTATATAGAAGTGAGTATACTATAAAGAAATTGAAGTGGCCCATAGATACATGAATTTAAGATAGGGGTTTTTTTTACCCATTAGACTCTATTTGGTGGGAAAAATTGATTATGCCTATCCTTAATTTTGAAATGATTCAAGAAACCTCCATCTTATGTTATCTATATATGGAATGAATCCTTTTGTTTTACAAAGTATCACTCAAAGTACATGGCTAGTTGTGTTGGTAAATTATAAATTTCTACCATGGTTTTACATGAATCCCAAATACATCATATTTTGTTTGATTATATCAGGACCAAAACAACTAGGTAATGATATTGATTTTCACTTGGATCAATTAATTGATGATTTAGAATTAATGTAGGATTCAGTTATTATGTTGTATAATGATCATAGAAATTAATATTTCACATTGAGGGATATATTTAAGAGATGTTAAACGACTTTTATTTTATATAAATTTATCAGGATATAGAATTAAAGGAATGATATCTTGTCCAAATTTTGTATAAATTACACATTCAGTTTGGCTAAATCATTCCTCGAAGACTGCATTTCAAGGTTATTTAATATTTTTTACCCCAATAACATAAATACTATTCATGGGTGACATAATATGATTGTAATTAATATCAATTTACATCATTATCTCCAATATCATGTTCTCAATGGTTTAAAAAGTGAAATATATTTTCACCATTTTTGGTAAAAACTTTTGAAGAAACCTTATAAAAATGGGTTAGATAAATATATCATATTTTTATGAATTACTATACTATAATTTTTTAGACATCAAAAATGTCATGCATTTTGAAAAAGTAATATGATATAATGTAATTAGTGTGTTACTAAACACACCCATTAAAAAAATATGGAATTAAGGAATGGTTGGATGTGATTTACATTGAGATAGAGGAATATTTGGACCCATTGAAAAGTGAAAATCAGACATTTCTTCATCCAATGACTTATAATCATTCTATACAAAAGAGATTTTAGTTTTTAAAATTCATAAATGGTTGTAAATGTTCTCCCGGGACACTCATAAAATATAAATAATATCATTTTTACGATAGATTAATGAATCGAAATCTAAATCGACTTCTATACCACATCATGTGTTATAGAAGGAGACTTATGTAAATAAAGGAAAAAATGGTAGGTTAAAACACATGAAAAAAATATTGGAATCATGTGTAAGTATGACATAATAGAATTTTTTTGGCTTTGAATCATTATTACATAACAATGAGTCCTTATTTTTCTATATTTTCTATTCGATTTAGACATAAGAACCATTAATGGTTGAACTTGATGAACAAATCCTTTCAATATCCTTGAAGCATCCATAAAAATATTGATATATAGTGAACCAGCCCAGATAAACCTGGAACATAACATGAGATTGGACTTTTAAAAAGACCAAAGCACGTTACTAATCTTCAGAATCTGGAAATACGATCCAAGGAATTACAATAAACCATTTGGGAATAGTTTCACCCTTGGTAAGTGGGAATGACCCATCTTCAAATTATATGGACACACCTATAGAAAACAAGTATCAGTAGATATAAAGTTATATCAGGGTAAATGCATCCATGATGAACAAAATATATCATAAAAAGTATCACATTATGAAGTTCCGCTCTTGTGGTCATTGCTTCCATGATCCATAGGCCACCACATTGTCATCCTGCATTAGCATATACACTAACCCCACACCTAAGTAATCACAAAAATACAACATAAGCCTTTATAGGCTTAGTAATAATAAATACTAGTGTTGATGTAAAATATTATTGCAACTCCTCAAACGAATATTGGCATATCTCACTATACTCAAACCTCACCCCATTAGTCATCAACACTGGTAAGGGGGAAGCTATCCTAGATATGTTCTAAAAAACATATAAAATACCTGAAAATACCAAAATGATATTGATATAAAACCTTTTCATAGGATTCTCCCAATACATTATTTCTTGAATCTTTTTGGGATCCATTGAAACTCTTCTCTCAGAAATCACATGGCCTGATAAATTCACCTTGTAAATCCAAAACATACATTTGGATAGATTGGAATATAGATGGTTATCTCTCATGATACCCCATAGTCCTCCACCATAATAGAATATACCAATATTTAATCAATAAATAAATCCATTAAAGAGTCAAAAAGTTATGGAAGATCCAGTTTATCAAGTCCATAAATACTATGGGAGTATTGGTGAGGCCAAATGGAATATCTAAAAACTCAAATACTCTAGACTAGATTTGAAAAAAGGTTTTAGGCGCATATTATTATTAGACCATAAATTGGTGGTACCCAGATCTCAAGTTAATATTTTGAAATCAATGAGATCCTCTAAGATAATAAAAAAGAACATCAATTCTATTCAAAGATTATTTATTCTTTAAGGTCACCTAATTAATATTAGAGTAATATATACGATGTTAGAGAGTATCATATTACATATTTTTAAATAAAATCGTTTAATACCACGATGATACACATGGAATATTAAATCCCTTTCTCTCTAGGTCATCTAACTAATCTCTCAGCCCTAACAACTTGTTTAGAACCTTCTGATAAGATGTTAATAAAATAGAAATACAAAAGGGGGTAGATCAATAGTAAACATGACCTATCACTGGGGAAGAAATCCAAAAAAAATCTCCAAAAACACATCAGGGTACTAGTCTATAACCATAGGAAGATATCAAATTTAACTCTTCTATATAGAATCAAAAAACAACTTGGACAACTGGAACAAGATCAATCTCATCTATGAAACAATGAGATACAACCTCCAGAATTGTGAATCCCAATCACCCAGGAAGATGCGAGTTATCCCATAAAGAGGTAGAAGTTGGTCCCTATAGTGATATTAATCATCATACACTTTGAATTTAATTAGCCAATCTATACTGATGTTCAGATAAAAAACATTCAGGTCCAACATTAGGAAATCTCAAATGAGTTTCACATAAGTGATTAAAACATGAAACTTTGGGAACATAAAATCTTACTCCTTATTCCTTCCTTGTGGGGTAAGTAAATACATCATAAAAGGAATAATTTTTATCATATACCCAAGGAATCAATAATATTTAATGAAATAAATGAAGGGGAATCACTTGTATCAAATAAAACTAAATGCATGAAAGAATAAATAAATATTGTACCTCTCATGGTGTCCAACCCAGATTCATTGTCATTTGGTAAAATATATGCTATATGGAAGAATACTAACTTAGGAACACCCGCCTCTTCAAATGGTGAGAACCCCCTTTGGACTAAGGGAAAATAATTTACCATTTGAAGCATTATACTTCACCGTAGAACCCTTGGAAAATGAAGAACAACTCCACTCCCATGCAAGGGAGTCTTACAAAAGTGTTGAAGATGGCTTGGAAACCAAAATCGGTGTCACATTTATGGATCCTTAGAACAATCATGTTTGTTTTTTCTAGATTTACCACATTGATAACACACCACTGGTCCAGTACTTGAAGAAACCACTAGCATAGTGCTCGATGACTACTAAACACTCTTTCCACATCCTCGACGAGGTCAATCACACTTCCTTTTCTGGCCACATGATGAACTCTAACTACCACCATTTGATGGAATTCCACTGATACTTTTATTCCCAAACCCTTTTTCTCTTCCATAGTCTCCTTATTAACAACCTAGAATAGGTTTGAAACATAGATGGATAAGCATCGGTTGGATTTCAACCTTCATGCCCATTTCAAAACACACAGATTTAAGATAATCATTCTCGAGGATCTCAGAAGACACATAAACCAAATCAGAGAATTAAGAAGCATTTCCCATAATTAAATGGACCCATTTCACCATAATTACGAATTTAAAAGCCTTTTCCACCTTAAATGTTTCAATATATAACTTCTAATTAAAACCACTCCAAAGGTAGTCCATGTGATATCCTTATGAAGTATTTTTATCTCTATAGATCCCCACCATTTTCTACCCAATCCTTCCAATATATATGTGGTGAATGAAAATTTTGAGCTCTCAAGGGTCTTGAAAGATTAAAATATATGCTCAACTTGTTCAAATAACTCTTCAATATCAGGGGTTCACTTGTCTCCATGGAAACCCAATGGATTTTTCTTAGTGATCTCTTGAGTGTGGTTCACAATTTTTATTGATCCCAATTACCCCCATTGAATTAGGAATATATTATATAGATCACTAACTCTACTAAATCATGATCATCTAAAGGGTTCACCTTCAGAACATACTCTACAACTCCTTACTTATGCCAAGATAAGGCCATTTTTTAGAGGTATTGTCTACAAACCACAAAACAAAAGCTCATTAAGTACACAATTGAATTTAAAAAACATAAATCAGACCACCAATAAATCTCATGAATCGATAATAAAACCCTTATAATAGGTCACAACAATCAAAATTAGTATCAATCAAAACATTAGAATAAGAAGGGGTGAAAACATAAAAATTTTAATCATTTTCCCATTGTACATGATTTTCTACAATGTTAGGAAAAACATGCTTCAAATATAAAAGTTCCATTGGAAGTTCATAGAAATGGTCACACGGTTTCTCTACAGTCACTACTATCCTTACACCAAAATAATATACCTCATGTAGTCCCCCTAAGTTAACTCTAAAAATCAAAATAATTAATAAGACCACACTATAACTCATAATAATAAGGAAAATACATAAAATTCCAAATAAAAAACCTATAACTTGGATGAAATATTAAACATATCCCCATACCACCCATGGAAACATAAGGTTAGACACAAAGAAGAGCTGACCAGAAACTCCACTACTCTTACATCTCATGAACTGATGGCCCTAATTCTAGTCTTCCATGGACCCCTAAATAAAAAAACCACTAATACCATTTTGTTGAGAAACAAGCTGGTTTGACCTGACAGGTCACTCGATTCGTCACACCACAAGGTCTGAAGCATGTTCCCAATCACCATGGGCTGGTGAAAAGCACCAAGGAATCCTAATAAATCATTTCTGAATGGTTTCACCCTCTTTAACTGAGCATGAACCATCCATTAATTATAAAATCACACCTACTAAACAACTATGATCAGAAGTTATAAAGATAAAACAAATTAAACATATCCATGACTTATAAAAAATATCATAAACAATAGCACATAATCATATATAACATGTCATATACAAGACACAAACATGATATCCATAGTAAAAATCTCAAAACTCAAAATGGGGATCAAGACACAAAATGGAAATACATTAAATCACAAAAAATAATCTCAAAATAGCTCTATATGAGATAAAATCTATAGGATCATGTCTCCTTTAATATAAAACCCTTGTGCGGCAATAATAAAAAAGATCCACCAGAAATCATGGTTCTCATTCCCTTACATGTTCCCTAAAAACAATGTATAACCATGCCCAAATTCATAAGCAGAGTGTCATACATAAGGCCTTATCAGATACCACCATAAATTTACATAAAGATTTTAACCAAGAATGACACACCCCGCTCCATCTTTTATTTTATTTTATAATTTTCTTTGACTTTTTAAAAAAAATTGGGGTTCGGGTTGAGTCCCGGATGAAAACAAAAAAAAACTTTTGAGTTATGTTAAAAGTGCGCGTTTTTCAGCTAACTTCGCTGAGTGCACGGGCGGAGCGCATTTTTGAGTTGACGTTACTATGAGCCCGAGAAGAGCGCATTTTGTATACCCCACGCGGCTTCGCCCCGACATCGTCACGATCCGCCTGTCTGCGGAAAATTAAAATGAGATACTTTTATAATTTATTGTGTTATTCAAAATTTTATTATTGTTAATGATTTTATTATTATTATTAAAGTGAATTGGGTATCTTTATTATTTATATTTCTATCAGTATAATTATCAATGTTCATATTAGTATTATTAGTTATCAGGCTTAAGTATTATTATTATTATTATTATTATGGATAATAATATTATTATTGTGCTTAGTTTGTTTTTTTTTTTCTCTTTTCATTTTTTCCCTTCTCTCCTTCCTAACCCTAGCGGGTCTTTTTTTTTCTCTCCCCCAACCCTACTCTCGCGCCGCCACTTCCCCTACTTTCCCCTCTCCTGCTCCCACACAGCAGCACCGGCTGCACCCCATTGCACAGCGCGGAACCCCTCTGCTGCCTTCGGCCAGACCCCAGCTCTCCCTCAGGCCGCCTCCCTCGTCCGCTACAGTGCCCCAGCTCCCTGCATCCAGCGCCCTCCCTACTCCATGGGCCGCCCCCTAGTTTGATGCCCTGTCTCTGCACCCCTGCAGACTAAAAGCCTCCACCACCCCACATCGTTCATCCATCGCGCGCCCCCATCCATTTTGCCCAGGTCTCGTCAGTTCCCCTTACTTCTGCACCCAGTCGCCGCCTCGGTTCATTCTCCCTTCCGTGCCCCTTGAATCCTGCCTCCAGAATCCCTACGGCTTCCCCTTCCTCCACGCCACCCTCCTACAAACACCCCTTTCATCGTGCCACACTTCTGCAACCTCCATCCCAGCCGCCGGGTTCTCTCCTCTTATAGCGCGAGTCCCTCCCAGCCTGCATCTACCCTGCGCCCACTGGCCCCTTGCAGCACCGCCTTCCCAGCCAGTTCCTCCCCAGAATCGATCTCCTCCCTATCGCCGGCACACTACTCCCAAGCAGCTTCCCACGCCTGGCCGGCCGCATCCACCAGCCTTCCTTTGACGCCCCTGCCTGCAATGTCCAGCACGCCTCCCTCCTACCGGTGCACCCCCTTCGGCCTCACCGGCCTCCGGCCGACCTCCCTGCACTGGCCTCAGCATCGACCCCCTCCCCTTGTTCCTGCAGCGCACCCCCTTGTCCAGCACCTAACCCTCGCCCGACCTCCCTTCTCCGGAAACCAGCAGGGTAACCCCCCCTGTCCGATTGTTTTTTTTCTCTCCGGAAAACCTTGGCACAACCCACAACACCCTCCTGTATTTTCCTCAAAATCCCACGGTCCTCACGTTATATCAGTCGTGCACACCTTTGTCTGGACTCCTTTCTGGCCGCCGAACACATCTCTAGCTCAGCGCGCCTCCGACTCGACAGTGTGTTGCCTCGCAGACCTAATTTCTAGCCGTGCAGTCCCTGCACAGCCCCTTCATTGTTCCTCAGTCTTTGACCGGTGCCCCGCGACCTCGTTGTTCAAGCGCATCTCCGCGTCGAGGTTTGGTTTGTGCTGTCCTTTCTTGAGTATCGTATATTTACTTTAATGTGTGTTGTGTTTAATTAAATTGGTGCGAGTTTAGTTTTTATATAAAATAATTGAGTTTGTTTAATTAGAGTGGTGCGACGTGAGTTTTTTTTTTAAAAAAAGTAATTGAGTTGTGTTTGATACTTTGTGCCTTGTTTTATGTGAAATATGTGTGTTTTTTTGGAAACAAGATTGATTCTATTTAATATCTTCTCATGAAATTTTGTAATTAGTTAATTCAACTTTTCAAGTCCTGTGTTTTATGTCGGATATGTTGGGGATCTGTGGTTGGTCTTAAAAGAGGTTTTGAAGGGTGTTTTTGGGTGTGTAAAGCTATGAGTTTCCTTTTGAAAACTGTGTTATAAATTTTAAAGTGTTTTATTAAATAGTGCAGATGGTGCACACTGTGTTTTGAAAATAGGCCAAGGTGGTTCTTTTGTGTTGTTTGTTCGTTTGGTTTGTTTTAAGTCTGTGTTTAGGTATTTTATTTGTCATTGTTGTTGCAGCGTTTTGGCAAGGTGACCCTGCGACACCCCGGTCATCGGCATGTGTGTGCATGTACGTCTGTGCGAGGCATGTCGCATCACCGTGTTCGAGCTGCGAGTTGAGGTAGGTCCCCCACTACACTCACCTTTAAATTTAGAATTTATTAATTTCTTGGTTTTCTATTAATTTTAATGAATGAGAAATAATATAAAATAATTAATTTTTAAATGATTATTTGGTGTGAAAAGAGCCGTTTATTTTATAACAAACACTTGAAACGTTTTCTTGACGAGCGGAAACCCAGTATTGAAAGAATGACCATTTGGACTTTAAACATAATTCACGGAATTTCAAATGTACTTCTAGTTTTAAAGATAAGTGATTTCTTCTGAACAAGTGTTTTGGGTTTTCTCGAGAAATGCGGTTTTGTTTCAAAATTTGTGAAGGCCCGTTTGGTACTTTGATAAAATAAATTATTTTGGAAAACCCATTCAGGGGTGATCTTTTGTGTGCGTTGATTACAGGAGCTGTATGTGATGTTTGTGCATCTTTATTGACTTATTTACATTGTTGACGCACCCGTTTTATTGTATGTGTTGACATGGGAACCTTGCATATTGAGTGAATTTTCTAAGAACGATTACTGCACTAGTTTAGAATATGCACTGGCTAGTGGCCCCATAGCAGGGGAATACTGAGTTATTGCTGCTATGAGGATTGGGCCCCTCGGTTAGGCCATGTAGGGCTATACCGGGCGTTAGGGCATTATGACGTCATCGAGTTAGAGCATGCTTTCAGGATGAGTCAGATGTATAGTATGTTCTGGATTGTTCACGATCTCCTAGGTTCGACCCATGTATCTTTTAGTGTTTATTTGTATGTGGCAGATGATTGAGAGGTCTAGTTCGGATGCTGGCCCCGTGTGCCACTTTTTTTTCCATTTCCCTTAGTGTGTGTTGTTCGTTGTGTGTGATTTTCCTTTATACTAACAACTAAATTTTGGATTTCTAAATTGTTCTCCAAATGTTTTAAAATGCAATGCACATGTTTCTTTCAACATTAAACTTGTTCTAAATTAAAATGGAAATGGACTATTACTTGTTTTAGAAACGAAAGTGTGTGTGGAAACCATATTTTATATAATTTAGTTCAAACATGAAATTGATAAATTCTTTATTTAATGGTATGTGCCTTGGGAATAGAATTAGTCATGCCTACCTACTGAGTTTTGATACTCACGCCTATAGTGTATTCCTGTTTTTAGTTTTGCTGCAGGTTTGGTTTGAGCTTGCTCGCCGTGGGTAAGAGATGGTTTTGGATTGGTGAGAGACTCTCAGAGTCGCGAGGAGTTTTGGTCGAGACCAGGTTAGTTTGTGTTGTTGCTCGTTCCTTCTTCTCGTGTTTATTTACATTGTTGTTTTATTTTCTTTCTGTTGTTTTATTTATTCTCTTTGGTCGAAATCGTTCCCTCTTTCTTTCTTTGATGCCCTAGTGCTTGCCGCCAGCCCGGGAGGATCGGGAATGCCTCTCGGGCCATGTCGCGGGCCGGCTCGGGTGACCAGTTCAGTGTCGACTCGGGTTGGTTCGTGACAAGATGGTATCAGAGCAGGTCTGCTCCTGAGCGGACCTTGTTTTTGAGAGCGCCCATTGTTACTTGGGGTTGTCATGGTAGAAAGAGTAGAATTGTCGGGACTCGAGGTGTACAGACGGGGAGGACGTCCTGAACCCTTGCTCGTTCCGAACCTCGGGTTACCATGAGATGTTTGGGTTGTTGAGGTCCTTTGATTCTTATGCTTTGTTTGGTATTGGGAAATGAAATGAGAGTCGGGAAGGTCAACTCCGTGAGCATTCATGGTCTGGCAAGCCATGTGAAGCCGGGGACTTTGCCCTAGAATGCTCTCAGTGAAGATGGTGTGACTGGCGTATAGCCGCCAACCATATGGCCGAGTCACCCGTCATCACTAGTTTCCCTCTAGTGAATCGTTTGAGTTTTCCTTCATTCTAGAAATTGTTTTTTAATGATTTATTTTGGAGAATTGTGAAAAGTTGAATTTTAAATAGCAACGATCATGTTCTTATTATGTTCTTTGTTTCTTTGTTCCTTAGTGTTCACCCCCATGACGATTTGATGGATTCCCATGGTGTAGCTTCGGGTGGTGCGCCCCAAGTGAATCCTCCATTTGATCAGCCCATAGACTATGTTCGGGAGTTCCGGAAGTTGAACCCTCCTCTCTTTTAGGGACAAGTAGATCCTCTTGAGGCAGAGGAGTGGTTGCAGAAGATTGACAGGAAATTCAGTTTCATTGGGCTGCCCAGGTCGTTAAAGGTGAAGTTGGATACCTTCATGCTTGAGGGCCCAACTTGGAAATGGTGGAAGTCTGTGTCTCGGAATAAACCTCAGAAAGATCTAACATGGGAGTTTTTCAAGTCATCATTTATCCAACAACACTTCTCTGAGTTGACGAAGCTGAGGAAGAGGATGGAGTTGTGTTGTCTTTAGCAGGGCATTGAATCAATTCTAGAATTCTATCAACATTTCATAGACCTAGTTCCATATGATCAGTGGTTTGTTGCGAATGATCCTAGGAAGGCTCGACAATTTGAGTCTGGACTCTAACCTAAGCTGCGATCGAAAGTGGAAGAGCTCAATCTAACCGTGTTCTCAGATGTTGTGGGGCAAGCCTTGTTGGCTACAGCTGGGTTAGAAGGAGGACTTGAGGTGGCGAACCCTCCAGCTTTGGGAAGCAGTGCAGAGGATGGTGATAAGAAGAATGAGAAGTGACCTGATGGTGGTGGTTCTAGTAGAGGAATCAAGAGGCCTTTAGACCTTCAGTCATCTTCTTCAAAGCGCAATGTTGTGATATGTCACCAGTGTTGTAAGCTGGGTCACAAGAGGCCGACGTGTTCGAGTGCTCCGAGACCCTGCCACACCTATGGACGTTGGGGTCACTTGCAACGATTCTGCCAAGGTGTTTCCAAGAAGCGCGCTGAAGCCAGACCTGGTTCATCAAAGGTCACCTCGGCCCATCTGTAGGAGTAGGGTGATGTTTAAGGATCGTTTTGAGGTCTTCTCTTTGTGGTGTTTCTTGGGCGTAGTAATCGTCTCTTGTAGCGTTTTGTGGTGTTCCTTTTCTTCCAGTTGTAAGGATGGTTGTGGTTGAACCTCTTTGAATATTTTATTTTATCGGAAGTGTGTTTGGTGAATTTATGGTTTGTGAGTTATGTTCGGAAATTTCTGAAGCCTGACTACAAGGCATGAGATTCTTCAATCATCGGTGCTCCATCCATAGGCCTTAGGGTGAAGCTGGTGCATAGTCAGGAGAACCCCAGTGGTGAAGAAGGGCCTTGGTTTAATCTCAGTCCATGGTGTGTCATGGTATGTGCGTTTCCGAGGGTGCGATGTTGTTGATGGGGAGATGACAATAGTTTTGATGCTCTATCAGTCGGACCATCCCCTTCTCCCACCATCATGGTGGGGGTTTCTGGTCTATGTGGAAAGTTAATAAGTTCGTTTAATATCATTAATTCTTATAGTGGGGAGACCCACAGTGGGTCTCAAGGAGTTACACCGAAATTAATTTAGGGTTAACCCGATCCTTGTGGTGGGGAGTCCGTTCGGGCCTACCCGTGTTTGGATCAGAGTTTCTTTTCATTTATCATTTGATGGTAGGTGGTCTCGTGCGGAACCACCTCATCTTGAGTTCGTCCTCTCGAGTGAACGTTGAGATTTTTGTACACCCAATAGTTTCGTTGGACGAAGATTATAGGGATAAGTCTCAAAGGTGATGTATGTTCATTCATTCCTTGGTTGAAACAAATGGTTTGGGTTCTTCTTGGTGACGATTAAGAAGATCTTGTTTTAAGGATGCGTTGTGAGACAAGGGTTTTCAGTGTCTGTTTGGATCGATCAACTGGAGGTGCTTAATCTTTTCGGGGTGAGTGACACTTAAGGAGTTACATATTTGGGTCTTGACCCTGTTTTGACTTTCCAAGGGCGGAAAGCATTATGGTGGGGAGAATTGTCACACCCCGCTCCATATTTTATTTTATTTTATAATATTCTTTGACTTTTTACAATTTTGTTGGGGTTCAGGCTGAGTCCCGGATGAAAATAAAAAAAACTTTTGAGTTATGTTAAAAGTGCGTGTTTTTCAGCTGACGTCGCGGAGCGTACGGGCGGAGCTCATTTTTGAGTTGACGTTACTGTGCGCCCAGGAAGAGTGCATTTTGGATACCTCACGCGGCTTCGCCCCAACATCGTCATGATCTGCCTGTCTGCGGAAAATTAAAATGAGAGACTTTTATAATTTATTGTGTTATTCAAAATTTTATTATTGTTAATGATTTTATTATTATTATTAAAGTGAATTGGGTATCCTTATTATTTATATTTCTATCGGTATAATTATCAATGTTCATATTAGTATTATTATTTATTAGGCTTAAGTATTATTATTATTATTATTATTATTATTATTATTATTATTATTATTATTATGGATAATATTATTATTATTGTGCTTAGTTTGTTTTGTTTTTTCTTTTTTTCTCTATTCTTATTTTTCCTTCTCTCCTTCCTAACCCTAGCGGGTCTTTTTTTTCTCTCCCCCAACCCTACTCATGCGCCACCACTTCCCCTGCTTTCCACTCTCCTACTCCTACACAGCAGCACCGGCCGCACCCCATTGCACAGCGCGGCGCCCCCTGCTGCCTTCGGCCATCCCCCAGCTCTCCCTCGGGCCGCCTCCCTCGTCCGCTACAGTGCCCCGGCTCCCTGCATCCAGTGCCCTCCCTCCTCCATGGGCCGCCCCCTGGTTTGTTTCCCTGTCTCTGCACCCCTGCAGACCAACAGCCTCCACCTCCCCAAACCGTTCAGCAGTCGCGCGCCCCCCATCAACCTTGCTCAGGTCCCGTCAGTTCTCCTTGCTGCTGCACCCAGTCGTCGCCTCGGTTCGTTCTCCCTTCCGCGCCCCTTGAAGCCCGCCTCCAGAATCCCTACAGCTTCCTCTTATGCTGCGCCACCCTCCTGCAAACATCCTTTCCGTCGTTCCACACTCCTACAACCTCCCTCCCAGTCGCTAGGTTCCCTCCTCTTGCAGCGCGAGTCCCTCCCAACCTACATCTACCCGGCGCGCACTGGCCCCTTGCAGCACCGCCTTCCCAGCCGGTTCCTCCCCAGAATCGATCACCTCCCTCTCGCCGGCACACTGCTCCCAAGAAGCTTCCCACGCCTGGCCAGCCGCATCCACCAGCCTTCCTTTGACGCCCCTGCCTGCAATGTCCAGCACGCTTCCCTCCTACCGGTGCACCCCCTTCGGCCTCACCGGCCTCCGGCCGACCTCCCTGCACTGGCCTCAACATCGACCCCCTCCCCTTGTTCCTGCAGCGCACCCCCCTTGTCCAGCGCCTAACCCTCGCCAGACCTCCCTTCTCCGGCAACCAGCAGGGTGACCCCCCCTGTCCGATTGTTTTTTTTCTCTCCGGCTACCCTTGGCACAACCCACAACACCCTCCTGTATCGTCCTCACTAGCCCGCGGTCAGCACGTTATATCAGTTGTGCGCACCTCCGGACTCCTTTCTGGTCGCCGAACACATCTCTAGCTCGGCGTGCCTCTGACTCGGCAGCGTGTTGCCCCGCGGACCTGATTTCCAGCCATGCAGTCCCTGCGCAGCCCCTTCGTCGTTCCTTGGTCATTTACCGGTGCCCCGCGACCTCATTGTTCAAGCGCTTCTCCGCGTCAAGGTGTGGTTCGTGATGTCCTTGCTTGAGTATTGTATATTTACTTTAATGTGTGTTGTTTTTAATTAAATTGGTGCGAGTTTAGTTTTTTTACAAAATAATTGATTTTGTTTAATTAGAGTGGTGCGACGTGAGTTTTTTTTTTTTTTAAAAGTAATTGAGTTGTGTTTGATACTTTGTGCCTTGTTTTATGTGAAATATGTGTGTTTTGATGGAAACATGATTTATTCTATTTAATATCTTTCATGAAATTGTGTAATTAGTTAATTCGACTTTGCAAGTCGTGTGTTTTATTTCGGATATGTTGGGGATCTATGGTTGGTCATAAAAGAGGTTTTGAAGGGTGTTTTTGGGTGTGTAAAGTTGTGAGTTACCTTTTGAAAACTGTGTTATAAATTTTAAAGTGGTTTATTAAATAGTGCAGATGGTGCACACTGTGTTTTGAAAACAAGCCGAGGTGGTTCTTTTGTGTTGGTTGTTCGTTTGGTTTGTTTTAAGTCTGTGATTAGGTATTTTATTTGTCATTGTTGTTGCAACGTTTTGGCGAGGTGACCTCGCGACACCCCGGTCATCGGCTTGCATGTGCATGTACGTCTGTGTGAGGCGTGTCGCGTCAACGTGTTTGAGCTGCGAGTTGAGGTAGGTCCCCCACTGCACTCACCTTTAATTTTAGAATTTATTAATTGCTTGGTTTTCTATTAATTTTAATGAATGAGAAATAATATAAAATAATTGATTTTTAAATGATTATTTGGTGTGAAAAGAGCCGTTTATTTTATACCGAACACTTGAAACGTTTTCTTGATGAGAGGACACCCAGTATTGAAAGAATGCCCGTTTGGCCTTTAAACATAATTCACGAATTTCAAATGTACTTCTAGTTTTAAAGATAAGTGATTTCTTCTGAACAAGTTTTTTGGGTTTTCTCGAGAAATGAGGTTTTGTTTCAAAATTTGTGAAGGCCCGTTTGGTACTTTGATAAAATAAATTATTTTGGAAAACCCATTCAGGGGTGATCTTTTGTGTGCGTTGATTACATGAGCTTTATGTGATGTTTGTGCATCTTGATTGATTTATTTACATTGTGGACGCACCCCTTTTTATTGCATGTGTTGACATGGGAACCTGGCATATTGAGTGAATTTTCTGAGAACAATTGCTGCACTAGTTTAGAATACGCACTGGCACGTGGCCTCATAGCAGGGGAATACTGAGTTATTGCTATTATGGGGATTGGGCCCCTCGGTTAGGCCATGTAGGGCTATGCCGGGCGTTAGGGCATTATGACGTCATCAAGTTAGAGCATGCTTTCAGAATGAGTCAGATGTATAGTATATTCTTGATTGTTCACGATCTTCTAGGTTTGACCCATGAATCTTTTAGTGTTTATTTGTATGTGGCGGATGATTGAGAGGTCTAGTTTAGATGCTGGCCCCGTGTGCCACTTTTTTTTCCATTTCCCTTAGTGTGTGTTGTGTGTTGTGTGTGATTTTCCTTTATACTAAAAACTAATGTTTGGATTTCTAAATTGTTCTTTAAACGTTTTAAAATGAAATGAAACTGTTTCTTTCAACATTAAACTTGTTCTAAATTAAAAAGGGAAATGGACTATTACTTGTTTTAGAAACGAAAGTGTGTGTGGAAACCATATTTTATATAATTTAGTTCAAGCGAGGAATTGATAAATTCTTTATTTAATGGTATGTGCCTTGGGAATAGAATTAGTCGGGCCTACCTACTGAGTTTTGATACTCACGCCTATAGTGTTTTCCTGTTTTTAGTTTTGATGCAGGTTTGGTTCGAGCTTGCTAGCAATGGGCGAGAGTTGGTTTTGGATTGGTGAGCGACTCTCGGAGTCGCGAGGAGTTTTGGTCAATACCAGGTTAGTGTGTGTTGTT
Source organism: Viscum album (assembly GCA_963277665.1). Classification (NCBI taxonomy): domain Eukaryota; kingdom Viridiplantae; phylum Streptophyta; class Magnoliopsida; order Santalales; family Viscaceae; genus Viscum; species Viscum album. The sequence continues at coordinate 1,156,954,024 of OY728132.1, read as the reverse complement.
GCTCGTTCCTTCTTCTTGTGTTTATTTACATTGTTGTTTTATTTTCTTTCCACTGCTTTATTTATTCCCTTTGGATGAAATCGTTCCCTCTTTCTTTCTTTGATGCCCTGGTGCTTGTCGCCAGCCCGGGAGGATTGGGAACGCCTCTCAGGCCATGTCGCGGGCTGGCTCGGGTGACCGGTTCAGGGTCGACCCGGGTTGGTTCATGACAAAGAAACCAATAAATCCATCTTCAAACTAATATTGAAAATAAATTCTAATTTTAACATATGTTTACATGATAACATTTTCCATTTTTAAATCTTTTGGGTTTCTCTAAAAATAATACATGTTTCAAATCTTGAATAAGTTAGGAAAAAATAAATAAATAAGGCACCTAGTATAACACAATGAACAAACCAAAACATGTCATAAAAGTGAGCATTATCCTAGTCACTAATATATAACAAAATAAATGGAAATGGTCATAATATAAGATATCTCAATAAAAAAAGGAACTTAAAATATGTATGGAATCATATAAATAAACCATGAAAAAAAAATAAGAAAAATGGGATCAAACCTTAAGGGTCTAGTGTGACTTGGACTAAAAAATATTATAGAAGGAAAATCATGTAAACACTTGGGAAACTCTCTCGATATTGTTGGGCCTAAAATATCATGAACTTACTTAATACCTTAGTCAGAAAGTTGGAAACTCACTCAGACTTCCTCCAAATGGATATATTAGTAGAATGATAGTATTATGGAATCAATCTCACTTTTCCACTCCAAATTCATCCTTAGTCCCTTAGAGAGTTCACTTCTTCTATGTTTTGCAAATCCCCACAACCTAGGACTCCCATGTGCTACTCATTTCTAAACACATCAACATTAACATGTTCCATTACTATATAACATTTCAAAAAGAAATTTAATAAACCAATACTCCTATTTTTATAAAACACCTCTCTCATGGTAAAACCATTTCTAAAATCTCTTTTGAAATCCATTTAAAACCAAAAATCATCTTTCATCCATTTTTTTAAACATGTAGAGTGAATTCATGACTACCCCCTTTTAAAACCCACATTATAACATAACATTTCTAATATAACCTATGAATCTCATAAAAAATTGAATAAATATAAATCATAAATCAATTAAAAGGAAATATGATAAATAAAAACCATGTGATGAGGGATTAAAGTTTAGTAATGGAAAATTCCATTAAATAGAGAATTATAACATTAAATTCATTCAAACCTCATTACCTTCAATAAAAAAAATACTATATTCAGGATATAAAAGTCCCCACACACATAAACCATAATACATCAATTAAAAACCCTAGTTTCAGTTAACCCAATATCTAGGGTTTCCATGTTCTATATAAATGGATGAAAAAATAAAGAATAGGGGAGATGATGAAGAAATATAAAAAAGTAGTCTTAACTCAAGAAAAAATATAAAGGATCCTAGAAGATTCCACTAAATAAAATTGAAATAAGATACTAATATTGGTGATTAATATTTTCATGAAATTGGGAAGAAAAGTGGCTGATTGAAATAAAACACCATAAGGAAAAAATTGTCATTTTCTCACAATTTTAATGACCAAGAAAACCTGAATGGTTTGGTTGCATAGTTAGAAAAACCATGAACCAACTGTGGGGGTGATACCATCTCCCCAAACTGATGGTTCATGGTTACTACTTAGACTAGAACAGTTTGAAATATTATGCTCGAACTATGGCAAAACTCACTTTCCCCAAAACTAAGACCAACACACAATCAGCTACATCCCTAGACAAGCCTTATTCCTACCGTGCATTGGGGTCTATTTTCACCAAAAACAAAAAATCCAATGCCTAGAACCTAGAAACTATATGACTAGATAGAAATTTAAAAAAATTCAAATAAGATGTTATAGTGACTCGAAAGGCATCCTAGTCCCCATCAAAGGTGCATGTTTTAGAGTATCAACAAACGAATATTTAGAGAAATCAAAGACATAGGGGGATGTAGATAAGAGAATTAATGATTTTTAGACACAAATATATTATTTAAAATAAAATATTAGTTGTTATTCTAGTTTTTAGAATAGTTTATGTAAATTTATAAGGAAAAATAAATGAAACACTATCAACCACTACCTAAAGTGTCACATCACCTAGATTTAATGCTATCCATTCCCCTTAAAAGACAAACTTACCAAAGCTAATAAATTATAAAACAAATTGTTTCTATTAAATGTGAATCAAATAATTTATGATACCTTTATTTTACTAAAATTCAATAGGGTGAAATAGATTGTGATTTATATCTATTAGCACACACTCCTCACATTATTACTAGGGGTATAATGTAATATATTTAATGTGATATTCTACATAGAAAATAACTTTCAAAATATGAAATAAGATTAGGGATTAACTTATCTTCTGATTAGACCACCAATTCTCGCATTCCCCTTGATGATCTATATGGTCACATGGTTAAACTTGCTATTTTAACATTCATTGTAGGGTCATAAAATCTTATAAAAATACATGATGATAATCAGGTATATCTTCTTCAATTTATTATATATTTTAAACCCATAAAAAATGATAAAACAGTTTTAGTTGAGTTATGTTATAAAATAAAGAGAAATATAATGGGAAATTGAAGGTCAAGTAAAAAAATAGATGATCGAATAATAAATTGAAAGGACCTTCTGAGAGTACCTTTAAAACACCAATTCCATTGTTGAATTTATTATCATTTCAAGTTCATGTGAATATGATATTCAAAGCTCCAAATATGGCCAAAATTAAATTTGAAAAACACATTTTTATAGATTCCATTACATAAATTATTAGTCTTGAGAATTTGATTGAAAATCTTAAGCAGGAATGGTTGGGAGACACAATTGCGAATGAATACATGAGGTATACTTGTATAATCTGTTTATAGAATAATTGATTTGTTATGTTATTTATTGTTACTATTATTCATATTTTCTATAGAAATATATATTACTACTATATGAATGGAAAACCTCACGAAGAAAAATTTGGACTCATTAGTCCTCATATCACTTCTACATAAGAATTTTAAAGGATAGATTCTAAAATTTTATAAAAAGTAGAGATAATAGCTACATTATTTGAATAGAAAGTAATAGATCAAAATATATTCTTAATACCTATTATGTAGGGGTAAAACTCTACAATCTAATATAAAATATATTCTTATTTTATTTATTTCTTATTAATTATTGTATTTTTAGGAATCACTGAATGATCATTGCATTCAATATGCATGATCTTAAGATTTATTTTCTAAATCCAAAGCAGGGATTTCCAAAAAAAATTGAGTACACATGATGTCCTCTATCATTTTTTAATATAATAAATTCATCATTTTATAAATAAACATCAAATTATAATTTTTATAATATGTGCTGATGAGAACATTTTTATGATAGGGCGGTGTCAACTTATTGTCAAAATCAAGGTTTGAGGATGGTCAATTTGTATAAGGAGCCCATGAATTACTTAAAAATAGAAACTTATTAAGGTAAATATAATAATTTATAACTACCAAAAATATATATATAAATAATTTACTTATTTTTATCAATTTTTCTATTATAAACAAAAAAAGTAATGAAACTTTTTCTATTATTTCAATCGTTAATTTATGAGAGATATATAATATTTCATAAAAAAAATAGCATCCCCAAAGATATATTTGTGAAGTTAATTATAGTTTAATTTAAAATATTTATGAAGAATTTTTTTATTATTAATTTTATTATACTACTATGATTTTTGATATTCCACATATTCAAAAGAGGAAGTAGAATTGTTTAGAAATTATTGATTAGCATATATGGTGTTAAAATGTTTGCTGAAATTATAAAGAGATGATTTATTTTCAATTTTTTAATTTTTTAGTTTGCATAGATCCTGAAGATTTTACTTATTTGTTTCTTATATAGTTTATTTTATTATCATTTTAATATTTTATTGTATATTTAATTTTCATATCATTTTTATCTATTTCTTATTTTATTAATTTTCACAGTGATCATAAAGAGTTGATTTCCTAATAATTTTTATCCCATAATTTTGTGCTAATGAAGAGCACAAAATTCCTCCATACTGAGTATAGAATACTCTTGATGGATAAATTGAGAAATGATATTAGCCTTCAATAAGAACCATAAAAAATGTTTGGAGGCATTTTATGCCCTTTATAGACACAAAATTATTAGATAAAAAAATTACCAATGAAGGATTTGATAATAATGATGCACTGAGGTAGTGTTTAATAATCTATCAACAGAGCTTTTTATTCTTTATTTGATTTTTGTTATGTTTGGTAGTGATGAAATGCATTCCCATTCAGGTTTAGTCCCTTTAAATAATGTTTTGGTGAGACAAATTTTTATTTTACTGATATATGAGAAAGTTATTGAATTTAATATTGTAGGTGATTTGGGCATGAAACTATTACTTATATAAATTTCCACCTACTCCCTTTAGTGTACTTGCTTAAATTTCTTCCTCCTTCCATAAAGATTTTATAAAGTTATTTAATGTTATAAATTCTCCCCTCAAAGTAACATTTTAGTTTAAAACTCACATTACATATTCAATACTAATATAACTTGATCAAATTCTATTAATAAGTAAGAAAAATGATCCATTATTAATTTATTATGTGTATATATCAATCACACTTCAATCTAACATGCAGTGCCTTCGAAATGACTTAGAGTTTCTGTTTCCATTGAAAATTGATATTTTATTTCAAACCATAGGTCACATACTCAAAACCAATAAAATGTGTTATAAAGTATTTTACACTTTATGAAAAAATATTGAAAATTCATTTTTATTGAGTTTCAATTAATCACATATCAAACTAATACACAGTACAGATGGTAATACTAAATGAGTGTGTTTTCATTTAAAAGTGACATTTTAGTTAAAAAAGAGCATCATATAGTAAAAAATTGGAAGAAAAATTCTTATTTTATTTATAATGTTTTGAAATTATTCATGATTCATTTTTTACATTTCAGAATCAATACCATTTCAATGGAACACATAGTGTGGTCGATATGACTAAAACTATGTGTTTTCATTTGAAAATGAAATTTTAGTTCAGAAAATGCATCACTTACTAAAAATAAAGAAAAACACATATAATGTATTTATATTTTATTAAGATGATTTATATTCATTTTTTATGTCTATGAATTAACCTCACATCAATCTTACACATGGTGTGTCTGGTATGATTGAAAGTTCCTGTTTTCATTTAAAAGTGATATTTTTTTTCAAAACATGAATCATGAACTATAAAATAAGTAAAAAATCATTGATTTTCTTGATTCTAATAAACATGATGTGTATCGTATGACCCAAAGTGCGTGTTTTTGGTATAAAAGTATCTTTTTGGATCACAAGATGTGTCACATAGTCAAAACCAATAAAGAATTTTTGTATTCTAAAAATAATTTTTTATAATGATCCCTGATATATTTTTTACATGTATGAATTATTTTCATATCAATACGATATTCTATGGGGGACAATTGACTAAAAGTGCATGTTTTTAGTTTAAAAGTGACATTTTAGTATAAAATGCATGTCACATAATCAAATCCTAGAAAATGAACTTGTATTTTCCTGAAAAATATAGAAAATGTTTCTTGATTAATTTTTGAAAGATAAGAATTAACTTCAAGTCAATCAGATACAAGGTGGGGAAGTATAACTAAAAGTGCATGTTTTTTGTTTAAAAATGACACTTTAGTTCATAACATGAAACACATACTCAAAACTATGAAAAAAACATATATTTTCTTTATATTTTAGTAAAATTATCCATGATTCATTTATTATATGTATCAAGTAACCATTTATCAATTCAACAAATGATATGGTCGGTATGACTAAAAGTGAATGTTTTCATTTAAAAGTGACATTTTAGTTCAAAATATGTGTTCTATACTCAATAATAATAAAAAAATATTAGATTATTTTGATAATTTTTTTTATAAAATGTGATTCATTTTTTAAATTTATGAATTAATAGAAATACAATCTGACGCATGGTGTGGTCGGTATGACTGAAAGTGCATGTTTTTATTTAAAGATAACATTTTATATCAAAATGAACATCAATAAAAACCAAAAAAACAAAACATGATTGTATTTATAATTTAAAAATAATAATAAATGAATCATTTTTAATTTATAATAATTACCCACATGTCAATATGACACATGGTGTTGAGAGTACGAATCAAGGGGAATGTTTTCGATATAAATGTAACATTGTTACTCACAACACACATTACATTTTAAAAAATGAGGAAAATTCACTTGGATTATTGATATTCTTTAGGAAAATTATTTTTCATTAATTTTTTAGGTATAAGAATTAACCTCACATCAATCTTATACATGATGTTTCCATATTAACTAAAAGTACATGTTTTTAGTTTAAAATAAAGAATTCAATCTAAAACACGCATCACATACACAAAACCAATAAAATGTTCTCGAATTGTTTTAATATTTTTGTATAATTATATATGATTACTTTAGGATATGTAATAATTAAACTCAATTAAATTTGACACACAATGTACCATGTATGAATAATAGTGTGTGTTTTCATTTAAAAGTGGGATTTTAGTTAAATATGTGCATCACAAACTCAAAACCAAGAAAATGCATTCAAGTAGTCATGATATTTTAGGATAAATATTTATTATTAATTTTTTGATGTGTAGGGATTAACTATATATAAATTTGACACACTTTGTGGCTGGTATGATTAAAAGTGCATGTTTTATTTTTTAAAAGTGACATTTTAGTAAAACATGCTTGTCACAAACTCAAAAACAAGATAGCACACTCAATATGTCATTAGGATTTTGAAAATTAACTAGTTCTTCACTATTGAACTATAATAAATTACCATATATCATTTCAATATGAAATTTATAATGGATTTTATAGAATTTAAATTTAAATTTTTATTATTTTTATATACTATTAATAAAATAGTCATTATTTCAATGTAGGAACACACTTCTTTTATATAAGGTTGGTTTGGAAATTTCAGAAGGCATACTGGTAGATTTTTTTTATTGGTTGTAATTATTTTTGTTTTTAATTGAATTTTACATCTATGTCAATTTTATTATAAAAAAATTATTTAAAGTAATAGTGGTATTGAATTATGATGTAATGTAAATTTAATTATTTTAATGTTTGATGTAATATTTTTATTATAATTTAATTTTTTTATGTTCTTTATCAATTGTTGTAGATCACTATAGATATAGTATCTAACATTCAACATCATCTAGTAAGGTTTTCATCGTTGTTAATTTTAATACTAATAAAGTTCTCATTTATTTGTGCTAATGGTATCACTAATAAATTTACCCATTATCGGTGTTAAAATTTGCACTAGTAAAGGTGACATTTATCATTTCTTTTCACCACTGATAAAAGTGGCTATATTTTAAAGTAACTCCAAAAATCAGTGCTTCTTTATCACTAATAAATGAGATTTCTATAATTGATATAGACATTATCTATTTAGGCCATATATTTAATAAGGAGTATTTTCCTATGTCACTTCCTATGCCAAATTATCATTTTCCTCTTTGTATGATTCATTGTTACTCCTCATACATAATCTCATCAACTCCTCTTCTTTTCATATGATTTGTGTGTGGTTATATGATCCTCCATGTGTTTCTTTTATGGACTATTATTTTCTCCTAGATTCAATTTACTCTTCATCTATATTTATGATATCATGGATGATACATACATTTAATTCATATATTTTATGATATTTTTATACACTGATATCTATAATTTTATTGGTATTATTTCCAATATTTTAATTATTTAACTTGTTTTAGTATTTTTGGCAAGATGAAACAAATATTTAGAAAATGAAAAAAAGAGACGAATATAGAAGGATGAATTAGTGATGTGTCACCACACCAGAAGTTTGAATTTTGGTTGATGATAGATAAGAACTGAAGAAACTATAAGATGTGTTTTTAAATTTTGAATTTGGAACATTCATTGTAAACTCAATTTATCGCATAGTCCATCGAAATAGAGGATATAAAATTGGTTTTATGCCTTATAAGATCCATAATAGAAGGATTGTCTTCATAAACACTATTTATGATATCATATTATGAAGAACAAAGATTTATGGAGGCCAAAGATGTGGAACATGACATTTATAGAGTAAATAAAACTTTTACAATATAAACATCCATTAAATTCTGTTATTCGAGCCCCTTAAATGATATTTTTAGGGAAGGACATTAATTGTAATCTAAGACACCTTTGAATTCCCATGATGACCCAATCCTAATTCATAACTACAATAATAGTGAGTTTAATTCCACTTGATCACCCCATGAGATCTAAAAATATTTTACTGAGATATTGGTGCCAAGGATCGATCTGAAGACCAAATCTTAGGAGATTTGTTGCACTGCTACATTTTCCTCCACTAGTTATTCTCTCCTTTTTCTTTCATGCTTTATTTTTTGTTTCTCCTTCTCTCTTACTCCATCATTACTTGAATAAGGGGTAATACCTTATTAGTTCTAGGGTAATGTAGATAAGTAGGAAGGTGCTTTTGGATTGTATTTTATTTTAACTTATTCATGTTGGGTTGGAGAAATTTCTTTAACTAAATTTAAATATCTTTATCTTTATTTTTATTTTCCCATAACTATTAGCCAACATTTGAAAAGACTCAAATTTAATTTTACAACTAGATTCATTAGAATACAACATGACCATTAGGTAATATAAGGAAATTAGGCTTAAAATAGGGTATTAGGATAAACTTAGTGCATTAAAACACTAATTTAATAGATTAAGGGAAATAATGTACTTTTGTACGATGTAGAGGATACCCTGACCACCTAATCCTCCACATCCTGACTCTAACACAAACTATGAATTAATCAAAAAAACTTATAAATCCAATTACACCTAAATCCTAAAATCTACAAAACTCTAACATGTATTTAATATACCTTTTAAAAACCCAAAGTGTTTTCTTATCATTTCCCTATTCTTCAAATCAAATCAAATCATTTATTTTATTTTAAAAATCCAAAATAACTAATTGTGTTATCTCATGGGTTTGATTTCAACTCGCTCCTTACAACATTTTAAATAATTAGTCGCATTGTTTTAAGTTTTATAAGTTTTTAATTTTTTTTATCCATGTAGGAAATTAAATGCACCCCATGGGCAATCAAACTCACATTATTTCTGTGGATGGTGATGACCTCACCTGTTTTGATAATCACAATTATGTTTTAATATGTGTTTATAATCCTATCTATATATTAAATTAGGTTGAATAAAATATCAAAATATTCATTAGAATATGTTAATCAATGTTTATCTATGTTTATACATGCTTTGAAATAATTCTAACTCAATCTGGATATAATTTGAATAGAACATATTAGTATTCGAGTCACTGATACATACCTACTGATAGAGTAAGTCCACTGGTATAACCACAGTCACCGATATGATGTCTTCTGATACAGACATACAAATAGCTACTGATTCAAAGGTCATAGGTACATAGCTACTGATAAGGCTATGTACACCGGTAAAGAAGTCTACCGATATGGATAAGGTCACCAGTATGGGTCACTGATACATACGTTCCTCGATACAGAAAGGTCACTGATATGCATTACAGCTACTAATAGAAGGATCTACTAATAATAATAGCTACTGATAGAAGGAGCAACCAATTTAAGAAGCGATACCAATAAGAAGAGTTACTGATAAGAAGAGCTACTGATACAGAAGATCTACCGATAAGAAGAGCTACTGGTACCGAAGAGCTACCGATAAGAAGAGCTACCGATACAGAGTCTCTTTTACTAATACATAGTCTACTATTATAAAGAGTAACAACTACCGATACAGACCTACTAAATCAAGTCCACCAATACAAACTCACTGATACAAAGAGATATGGATGGAAACCAGTCACTATTTCTCTAAACTCTAGTTCTATTTTTTATTTAACAACGGTCGTATTTGGTGCTTTTAATGCAATTACTATTAATTAATTAATGTCTTTTGAATTTCATGGAACCATACCTCGTACCTGTAAAAAGGAAATCATTCCCTTTGCTGGAGAAAAATCTATATAAGAGAACCTTGAACTAATAAAGACGTGTAGTGGTCGATCAGTCTTTCCATGCATATATGAGATAATATTTTGGATATAATCAAGGACTTACATGCATAGAAGAATAATGAAGAATACATACTGAATCTATACAACTTGAACACTCAATGAGAAAAGAGATTCAATGATTTCACTTGCACTCAAGCTGATCAGGCTGATCAACCTGGACCTGGAAGTCAAATACAAAAACAATATTGTTTTTTTCTTAACTAAAACCAGAGAGGGACTCAAAGCTTCATCTGCATCAATCCAAGGAGTCCAGAGCTTCACTCAAAATACACATATCATTCTAAACTAATCTTTATTTGTTTATCTCTATTGTGTCTCATTTATTTACATTTTGAGCAGTTTGTGTGCTCTGCATTTTTAGTCACACACAGTCTTCTTTGCTGAACTGGAAGATTTTTAAATCCTCACTCAATCTTTACCTTACACTCATGTATCCCACTATGGATTGTGGTTGAGGTCAAGTGTGACCTGGATAGCCTGTGTGCTATTGTATTGGTTTTTCCCATGAAGAAATGTGGTAGAGGTCATAGGACATAGATAGTCTGAGTACTGTTGTTTTCCCCGACACAGGGTATGGTTCATAGTTTATATAAAACTGTTTGAGAGGACTAAGTCTCATCTTGAGACTGAACCTCTTGGTTAATCCTACTGTGCTTGTTTATTTTTTTAAAAATATATTGAATATTCCATTGCTAAGTACTTTAAATGCAAATCTATTTTAAATTTACTCTGATAGTTAAATTATAAATTGTTTTTATTTATTGTAAACAAGTAGGTTAGTTTCAAAAGCTAATCTAATCTTTAGATTAGATTAACTGAGAACTAATCATTCTCTTGAGAACCTAACTGAACCTGTACTGTATTATAAATTCACTACTATTTAGCTTGTTATTTAAATTGGGGGATTTTTAATGGAAACTGTTTTTAACAGAAATTTTTATTTGGAACTCAATTCACCCCCCTCTTGAGTATCCACTCCGAACAAAATTTGGTATCAGAGGTTGTTATTAATAAAGGATTTCTAAACACTCTATTTTTCAACTTTGATTTTAGTTGTATCTTAAAGATCTTAAATTTTTGCTAGTTCTAAATTTTATCTCTTTAAATATATTTGCTAAAATATAATTATGGATAATAGATTAGAAGGTGTTATTACCAACAGGCCACCTTTCTTTAATGGTGTTAATTATGCCCAATGGAAATTGAAAACAAAAATTCATTTAGAAAGTATGGGATTTGGCATATGGACTGCTATAGAGACTCAGTATAAGATTCGAGAAACTGAAATAACTACATGGGATGAACCTACTAAAATAACTTACAATAATAATTATAAAGTAATTAATGTCATGTATTGTGCTTTAGGAGATGAAGAATTTAATCGAATATCTACTTGTAAAAATGCTTATAAAATTTTGGATACTTTGGGTGTTTATCATGAGGAAACAACCAATGTTATAGAAATGAGACTAAACACTTACACTATTGAATATGATAACTTTAAAATGAAACCTGATGAACCTATTTCTGACATGTACCTCAGGTTAAATGAGATAGTTAATACAATGAGCTCACTGGGAAAGGTTGTTCCAGCAAAGGAGCAAATCATGAGGTCACTCTGATGTCTACTAGATAGACGGAGAGGCACATTAGTTTCAATAAGAGAATGGGGTGATATAAGTTCACTGCCTGTTAAAGATTTGATTTGTAAGTTAATGATGTATGAAGAAGAACTGAAGGTAAACAAGGAAGAAGATGATGAACCAAGGAAGAAGTCTGTACCTTTCAAGACTTCCACTTCAAAAATTACAGACAAAGAAAAAAAATTCAAAGTTTTTACTCCCTGTCAAAAGGGAAAGCAACATAAAGTTTCATTCAAATCAATCAAAGAAGTTTCAACTTCTCAACCTCTTGATTTGGTTCACATGGACTTGTTTGGACCTTACAAAGTTTCTAGTTTAAATGGGAAGCACTATGTCTATGTCTTAGTAGATGAATTTTCTAGATACACTTGGGTATACTTTGTTTCTCACAAAAGAGAAGCTTGTTATTATTTTATGAAATATTCCAAGTCTGTAGAAACCCTAAGTTCACTTAAAAATAAGACCTTGAGAAGTGGCCATGGTCTTGAGTTTGAAAATCATGAGTTTGAATCTTACTTCTCACACAATGGCTACAGTCACAACTTTTCTGCCCCTAGGACACCTCAACAAAATGGTGTAGTAGAAAGAAGAAATAGAAACCTTCAGGAAATTGCAGGAACTATGTTTAATGAATATGATTTACCTATTTATTTTTTGGATGAAGCTATGAATACAACTTGTTATATTATAAATAGAGTCTTGATTAGACCTATTCTGAATAAGTCCCCTTATGAACTGTGGAGTAATAGGAAACCTAAAGTTAGTTACTTCTGAGTTTTTGGTTGCAAAGTCTTTATTTTCTATACTAAGGATAATCCTAACAAGTTTTCTTCTATAAGTTATGATAGAATCTTTTTAGGTTACTCTATAACCAGTAAATATTATAGAGTCTTTAATAAAAGAGGCAAATGTGTGGAAGAATCTGTTCACATCAAATTCGATGAAACTAATCCACATGAACCTAATTCTTCTCTTGAAAATATTGAAGAAGATATATCTATTCTAGACCTTAATGATAAAATCAGTGAACTTGTTGTAAAGACAAATAGTTCTGGAAATATTCCAGAATCTACTTATGGTGAATCCGAGCATAGAGAAGCACCTGAAATTTCTTATCCTACCTTTACTAAATAGGATTTTAAAGAATCATTATTTACATGTTGTTTTATGTAATCTTTATATAGGGACATAGACTAGAGCTTCTCTATGAAACTAGGTTGAACATTAAGCCTTTATTTCCCAGTTCGAACCTAAAGATATCCATGATGCAATTAATGATGAATTGTGGGTAATGGCTATGCAAGAAGAATTAAATAAATTTGAAAGAAACAATGTCTGGGAATTAATTGAAAGGCCTAAGGACACTATGACCATAGGCACTAAATGGGTTTTTAGAAATAAAGTCGATAAATTGGGAAATATCATTAGAAACAACGCAAGACTAATTGCACAAGGATATAGTCAAGAGGAAGGAATAGACTATGAGGAAAACTTTGCACCTGTAGCTAGATTAGAAGCTATTAGGATTCTACATGCCTATGATGCTCATCTAAATTTCAAGTTATATCAGATGGATGTTAAAAGTGATTTTTAAAATTGTTTTATAATTGAAGATATTTTTGTTGAACAACCACATGGATTTACTAATTCTCATTTTCCAAATCGAGTTTTTAAGATTTCTAAAGCATTATATGGTTTAAAACAAGCCCCATGAGCTTGGTATGATAGACATAGTAGTTTTCTTATTTTAAAAGGATTTTCTAAAGGGATTTTTGATCCAAATCTCTTTATTAAAAGAATTTCCAATGATGTTTTGATAGTGCAAATCTATGTTGATGATATTATTTTCGGATCTTCTAAAAATTCCTTATGTATTGATTTTTCAAATAATATGGAAAATGAATTTGAAATTATTTTAATGGGAGAACACAAAAAGTTTCATGCATTTCAAGTTTTTCAAAATAAAAATGGTATTATATTAAATCAAAATAAATATACAAAGGATCTTTTAAAACATTTTGTTTTAGATTGTATTAAGGAAAGTGATACACTTATGAGTACTAGTTGTAAGTTGGATGCTGATGATACTAGAAAACCAGTGGATCAAACCAACTACAGAGGTATGATAATGAGTCTAATTTGTCTTACTACTAGTCGACTTGATATTATGTTTAGTGTGTGTATGTGTGCAAGATTTCCAGCAAATCCAAAAGAGTCACACTTGCTTCCTATTAAAATAATTTTCAAATATCTTAAACATACTACTAACTTAGGGTTATTTTATCCAAAAGGACAATCATTTTATTTAATAAGTTATTCAGATGCTGACTTTGCTGGTTGCAAGTTAGATAGAAAGAGCACTTCTGGAACATGTCATATTCTAGGTAAGTCCCTGATATCTTGGTGTAGTAAAAAGTAGATCTTTGTTGCATTGTCTACTACTAAAGAAGAATATATTATTGCTGGTAGTTACTGTGCACAAATTTTATGGATGAAACATACATTATTGGACTACGGATATTAGTTTAGACATGTATCTATAAACTTTGATGACACTAGTGCGATCAACATCTCTAATAATCTCATGTCTCACTCTAGGACCAAGCACATTGTTGTAACGCAACAATTTTTGAGAGATGGTTACTAAAAGGGAGATATTACTCTTGAATTTATAGGTACTGAACATCAATTAGCTTACATTTTCAACAAGCCTTTATGTTTAGATAGGTTAAGTTACATTAGACATGAGTTAGGAATGATAGATTTTATTGAGCCAAATCCTCATCGTTAGTCAAATCCCCACCATTAGCCAAATCCTCACCATTAGCCACTAGTATAAAACTCACTATTATACCTCACTGGTATGAACCTCATTGCTATACCTCACTGTTGGTGGACCTCACTGATAAAAATACCTCACCGTTAGGAATCCTCACCGGTATGTATTACCATTAGGTTGAGCTATTTTTAAAATTTTGTATCTTTAGATGCCAAAATATGTATCATTTTTATTTTACTTATTATGTTTTATTTATTTATTTTGTGATTCCTAAATGATAAAACATAAGTCCTGACCTCATCTCAATCCACCTCAACCCTTTACCATCAAACCTTATCTCCCAAACCTTCATTTCTCTTGAACTCTAAGCCTCGCGATTCGTAGAATGGAAAGAGTGAAGAGACCATCAGTCAGCGAAAAGGATGATGAGCTGAATGCCAATAGACTCAAATGAGAGTCTAGTAGTGGAAGTGGAGTGAATAAACCTACAAATCTGCACCTCGTTCAAAGGGAAATAGTAGTTTAGAAAGAGCTATGCGCGAAATGGTTGATGATCAGTAAGTCTTCAGTTCCAAAAGTGCTGGAAGAGAAGAAATGGGTAGAGTGCTTCTCGAATAACAATGGTCCTTATTATCTAAAGATGGTAAAATAATTCTATGAGTTTGTTCATTTTGAGAAATCAGAAGTTGAGAATAGGATGGTATCAGTAGTGAATGGCAACACAATATATTTTTCCTCTACTAAGTGGGATGAGTGCTTGAAAGTTCCACATGAAGGAGAGTTTGGGTATTTCTCAAAATCAGTACCTCCTACCAGTAAAATATTTTAGTATGAAGTTTCTTTGAAAGAACTAATTGGAAATGGTACATCAAGAAAAGTAGTTTCTATAGAAATGGATGGAGAGAACCGGTTACTGTTCAAGTTCATCCAACATGTGCTATGTCCAAGAAGAGGGGACTTTGCAAATCTAAGATACCAAGATATTTATTTATTGCATTTGTTGAGGCATGCTGTCAAGGTAAATTTGGGTAGGCTTATGATGATTCAAATTGAAGATATGACCATGCCAAAGTCAAAAAGTAATGCTCTATTTTTGAAAAGATGATTTCTTTGATGATGAAGGAAAGAGGTGTGGCTACATCTCAGGATGAGACAGTGGTTACGAAAGACAACTTTTGTATTACCAAAACTATATGTAAATACATGAAGAACAATTGGAATCCATGGAGATGAGAATGCGTCACTGATGAAGGGAAGCTATATGATAAGTTTAATCATGTGGATCATCCTTCTAGGCCTAAGGATGTGAGGGATCCAGGTCTAAGACCTGATGAAGAGGAACCTTCATATAGTGATGATACTGATGAAGAGGATACCTCTGTAGCTGATGGAGGGGATCTGGACTTACCTCTATGTCCAATTTTTGAAGTTGTATCATCTGAAAAGGAAACTATGTTAGGAGTAAGAAATGAAAAAGCCCCTATTGATGAGGAAGACCAGTCTACTCCAGAGAATGAAGAAGAAGTCCAAAAAGTGGAGAACATGTTTCTGATAGCTCAGATGAGAACACCTTGAGTTTGATTCTATTGATAGGAAGTATTGTTGTGCCTATAGAGGTTGTTCTGGTTGAGATGGCAGAACCTTCACCAATTCCTGATGAGCCTCTTATTGGAGAAATGGAAATGGTTGTGGAGAATTCTTCTGGGGAAGACCGAGCATCAGAGGGTGATATTTCTATAAATATATGATAGAGTTCACAAATTGAGGAGGATCATCCAACCAGACTTGGAACTGTTTCAGTAGTTATTGAGATTGATGATTGGGCAGAAGACTGAGGTTTTGTACTTTGTGGGTTGGACTATCCTAATTCTGAAGATGAGACACCCATCAATAGACCACAAGATAACAATAATATTTTTCCGAGTTTTTACCTGAGGACGTGGTGACAAAAGCTGATCTAGACCAGTTGAAGTTTCATCTTAAGACCTCATTTGTGGAAGATATAAGAAGAATAGAAACCTCTTTATTATCATCCATTCAATATGTTATGAATGACTCTATAGCTAGTATTGTGTCATAAAGAGCACCTATAGTTGTGCCTGATAATCTGGTTACTAAGGCTAATCTTGAATCTTTAAAGGCTGAGTTGAAGGAGACTTGGACTGCATTTGTTTCATACTTAAAGATCTATTTTGTTGAAGAGATGAGCAGAATGAAAAGATAATTTTAAATCTCTCTTGGATGTATTGTGTCAACCATTGTGTCAGAGATGGTGAATGATGTTAAAGTGTGTCTTACTCAGATTGAAATTGGATAGAGGCTGTTAGTGCTTTGAATCAATCGGTTGATTCTTTCCATACCTTGGCTAGTATCCAAACCCAAGTTGCTACTGACATAAATTATATCAAGAGTGTAGTATGGCAGTTTGTGGATGTGTTTGAATCCTTTAAAAATAATATCCAAGAGCATTTCAGTACACTATATTTGGTTGTCAAGAAGTTGATAAGTAGTTTGACCCAATCTTTCAAGGAAACTATTTCATTCAATGTCAATCATCTCAGTTCACCCGGTGCTTCAGTAGATATTGATCAGTTTAGAACTGTGCTGAAAGAGGAGCTTGGTCAAGCTAGTACCAGTAGCTCAGTTGATTCTCATGTACTATCTACCTCAAAATATATCACAAAATTTGTTTAAGAGAATATGAGGGATGCTACTGTATCCCAAGAATAAATCAAAGATAAGATTGATCTATACTTTCAGAATGTTTATACCAAGCATCAGCTCAAAAACCATTTCAATCTTCTGTTGGAGAACATGAAACTAACTCCAGTCACTCAAGATTTCAGAGAACAAGTGAGCAAGCTCAGGGAGTAGAATCCTGCTCTAGACAGGTTTATGTAGAAGAATGATTACTTTATCTATGCTATGGAAAGAGGAGGAGGAATCATTATGGACTTTAGGAATCTGTTGCTTCCATTTTTGCATGTAGACAGTACTCCTATCATTGCACCTCGAGCTCTACCTGCCTCTGCTCAGTCTGCCTCCATTCTTCAAATGATAGCAGCTCAAGCTATCTGAAGCATGACACCTTTGATTACTCTGAGGAGTAACCACTACAGGCCAGAAACAGTCTCTGTTTCTCAGCCTCCTCTAATTTTCACTGGTGTTCCAAAGCCTCCACCTACATCTACCCAGCCTGTATCCTCTTCTGATTCCAAGGAAAAATCCAAATCACATACTGAGGAGGTGGATTGAATAGTGGCTAGGACATTTCATAGGAATCACTTGTACTCTTTATGTCTCAATTTTGTATTTATCTATATTTTTTCACCAAGAAATATATATAAACATATTCTCTTATGTTACTTCTCTCATCCATTGTCTACTACTTTTTTCTAATCACAAATGGGGAGAAATATGAGCATAATATATATTAATTTATATAAGGGGGAGAAATATGATAAATATAAGAAATATAAGCTTAATATTTATGAGCATAATACATTTTCCTCTAGCACATTTGTTTTATATCTCTGATACAGTTGTTTCATACCTCTGAAACATTTTCTTGTAATTCTCTATTCTCTAATACATTTAAAAATATCATTACTCACATTGAGAAGTGAGACTCAATGTATTTTATACTGATATATTAATGATTATTTTGGATTATAATACCATAATTTTCGATTATCAAAATGGAAGGGATTGTTGACCTCACCTTTTTTGATAATCTCAATTGTGTTTTAATATGTGTTTATAATCTTATCTATATGTTAAATTATGTTGACAAAAATATAAAAATAATCATTGGAATATGTTAATCAATGTTTATCTTTGTTTATACATGCTTTGTAAAAATTCTAACTCAATCTGGATACAATTTTCATCGAATATATTAGTATTTGAGTCACTGATACAGACCTACCGATAGAGTAAGTCCACTGGAATACACATTGTCACCGATATGAAGTCTACCGATACAGACATACAAACAGCTACCGATACAAAGGTCACAGGTACACAGCTACTGATAAGGCTAAGTACACCGGTACAGAAGTCTACCGATATGGATAAGGTCACCGGTATGGGTACTGATACATACGTTCACTGATACAGAAAGGTCACTGATATGCATAATATCTACAGATAGAAGGATCCACTGATAAGAATAGCTACTGATAGAAGGAGATATTGATTTAATAAGAGCTATCGATAAGAAGAGCTACCGATAAGAAGAGCTACTGATACAGAAGAGCTACCGATAAGAAGATCTACTGTTACAGAAGATCTACCGATACAGAGTCACTGTCACTGATACATAGTCTATTGTTATAAAGAGTAACAGCTACTGATATAGACCTAATGACTCAAGTCCACCAATACAGGCTCACTGATACAAAAAGATACTAATGGAAAGAAGTCATTGTTTCTTTAAAATCAAGTTCTATTGTTTATTTAACAACGATCATATTTGGTTCTTTTAATGCAACTTCTATTAATTTATTAATGTATGTTGAATTTCAGGGAACCGTACCTCGTACCTGTAAAAAGGAAATCATTCCCATTGCTGGAGCTAAATCAATGTATGGGAACCTCGAACTAATAAAGATGTGTGGTGGTCGATCAGTCTTTCCATGCACATACGAGACAATATTCTAGAGATACTCAAGGACTTAAATGAATATAAGAAGAAGGAAGAATACTTACAAAATCTGTACAACCTGAACACTCAAGGAGAAAAGAGATTCAATGATTTCACATGCACTCAAGCTGATCAGGCTGATCAACCTGGAACTGGAAGTCAAATACAAAAATGGCACACTGTTTTTATTCTTGAATAAAACCAGAGAGGGACTCAAAGCTTCATATGCATCAATCCAATGAGTCCATAGCTTCACTCAAAACACATAGAGCATTCTAAACTCATCTTTATTTGTTTAACTCAATTATGTCTAATTTATTTACATTTTGAACAGTGTGTGTGCTCTGTATTTTTAGTCACACACTGTCTCTTGTATTGAACTGGAGGATTTGTAAATCCTCACTCAATCTTTCCCTTACACTCATGTATTCCACTGTGGATTGTGGTAGAGGTCAAGTGTGACCTGGATAGCCCGTGTGCTATTGTTTTGGTTTTTCCCACGAAGAACTGTGGTAGAGGTCATAGGACCTGGACAGTCTGAGTACTGTTGTTTTCCCCGATCTAGGGTGTGGATCATAGTTTATATAAAACAGTTTGAGAGGACTAAGTCTCATCTCGATACTAAACCACTTGGTTAATCCTACTATGCTTGTTTATTTTTTAACTATATTTAATATTCCACTGCTAAGTATGTTAAATACAAATCTATTTTAAAGTTACTCTGATATTTAAACTAGCAAGTTTTTGTATTTATTGCAAATTAGTTGTTTAGTTTCAAAAGCTAATCTAATATTTAGATTAGATTAACTGAGAACTAATCAATCTCTTAAGAACCTAACTGAACCTTTACTGTATTACAAATTCACTACAGTTTAGATTGTTATTTTAATTTGAGGATTTTTAATAGATATTGTTTTTAACAATAATTTTTTTAGGAACTCAATTCACCCCTATTGAGAATCCACTCCGACAAACAAATGGCTATAATTTAGTTTTTAGGTTTTTAATTATTATTTGATGTTTGTTTTTTTTGTTATTTCTATTTTACATGTGGGTATTTTTGGCAATGATGGTAAGACTTTAGTGCATAGATATGTTTTACTTCCTTCTAAAGGATTTGATGGACAAAATTGAGGAGCACAAAAATGATAAACATTCAATTCTAAAAATGTCTAAAACTATACCCAAGAAAGGAAGATACAATAGTCCATATCCTGGAGCAAGATTTTGAAAAGTATCATCATGAGAAAATAATCATAGATAGTGAAGCATAGATAAATAACACATCTGAAACTAACTTTGACCCTAATCATGATGAACTTCATTTTGTAGGATTTGAGGATGAATAAGAAGAAGGTAATATTTCCCCATAAATTGGGTGGTCCAACACACAAATAAGTGAACCAAAATTAGAAGAAAAAAATAGAATAAATTGAGGATCTAGTTATAGAACCTAAAGTGGTCATTGAATAAATTCAAAAAAATATTCATCAGTTGAAGTAGAATAATTTTATAAAGTGTGTATGGATATTGAATTATTCCTATTCATTATCGAGCTATCCAGATTGTGGTCACTTTTTCTATATCTCACACTGATTTCCTCAAGGAGGAGAAGAGCTATGTTGGATAGGTAACAATGTCAATATTGGGATAAACCAAGATTTTTAGTCTTTTATTATATACGGATCATCTTACCAGGAAGGTTTAGATAAATTACCTCTGAAATAGAATCTTCAAGGTGGAAACATGAATTTTTTTATTACATTATATGAATTTATATTTATTTATTTCTTAGGATTTAGTTTCAGTTAAAACTTTATTTTTTAAAATTATTGAATTGTAATTCAATTTTACTTGTTTCTTTTTATTTCTTATTTCTAAGATAATTGCACTTGTTGACATACAGTAGGAAGGAAAGAAAAAAAATCATAATGGTTTAAAACCCCAGTCATTTCAGGATATGTCTCAAGCTCATTTATAGGAACTACTTTTCCTTGAGTTAAGTAATTTTAATTTGGTTTTTACCTTAGGGAGTGTTCGGGTGAAAAATTTGAGAAACATGGATGAAAGAGGGTAGTGCATAGTTGGCGCACATTTTTCCCTAACCATGCATCCCATCCCAACATACCGTATAACCTTAAATAGAGAGGTTATGCATGGTTAAGGTGCACGGTTAGGGAAAATTGTTCTTATGGTATTTTAACCCCACAAAAATTATAAAAAAATCATGAACCCCCATATTATAACCATGAATGCCTTATCTTGACCCATAATAAATTTCTCTTAATTCTAGAGCATTCTGAAGGGATTATAAGGCCTTATGACCTCTGTTCTTGTTGATTCAAATCCCGGATGAAAGATCTAAACCTATCCTGGTAAGTGAATCCTATCATGATTAGTTTCTCATTCCTCTCCCATTCTTCTATCATTCTAGAAAGGGTTGTTCTTCATGTTTTGATTAGATCTAGTTCTGATTTTGTGGATCTATATCTAAAATTTGGGATCTAGATCTAGAATTAAAGGATCATGATTTTTTTATCTTCATTTAGGGTTTTATATTGGGATCTCATTCTACATCATTGTGCTGCTAAAATTTTGGGGATTCGCATTGGGAAATTGTTTGTAAATGAATTGCGATAGGTGGTATATAATTAAAATATCAAAATAATGATTTCATTTATGTGTATGTAGTTGTGTAGTTTCTATTAGATTTTTAACAATTGATTTTTTGATAGACTTAATTAATTTGGTGAATAAATTAATTAAGGAAAAAATGTGAAACTGGGGTTATTGGAATTATAGATTTTGAATCATTAATTGATGAATTAATAATAGGATATAGATATTTTAAATTTTAATAATTATTGTATTAATTAATTATATGATGATGATATATTGAATTGAATAATTAATTGATGAATTAATTATGGGATTATTGGGATGGTAGATTTTGATAATTAATTAAGAAATTAATTAAGAGAATTGACGTGTGAAATAATTGTTGAATTATTAATGAAATTGAGATGATTAATTAACTTTTGAGTTAATTAATTGAATTGAAATGATTAATTAATTATTAACTTAATTAATGGAATTGACATTATTAAATAATTTTTTAGCTCATTAATGAAATTGAGATAATTAATTAATTGTTGAGTTAATTAATAGGATTGGGATGATTAATTAATTATTGAGTAAATTAATGGTAATGAGATGATTAATTAAATCTTGAGTTAATTAATGGGATTGATATTATTAATTAATTGTTGAATTAATTAATGGAATGATATGGAAATAATGAATGGTAACATTGGCATTCATATGTGATATTGAAATAATGAATGGCAATAATAGAATCCGTATGGGATTTGAGATCTATAATGGTAAAAATGGAATTCCGAGATATGAAATGAGATATGGAATTTTAATATTGGAATTATAATACATTATATCCCTTGGGGGTATTTCAAACTCTCTTGTGGGTTGAAGTAGGTATTGAGTTCTGGGTGTCCTTGGGAACCCAAGGGTTTATGTGGTTAAATAAAAAATAATTGATAATGTGATAAATGTTTACTTATGCATTGTGTTTATTTCTTTTTACAACTGTATACACTATTATTGACTAGATATCATTTTTGACTTCATTTGTAGTGGCCTACTGAGATGTACTCAAACCCTACTCTGGTTGCCTGGTTGGTTCTTGAATAGATTTTATGGTTACATGATAGGTTAAGGGAAAAGGCCCCATATTAGAAGAATGGTTTTTGAGATAGAGCATGGATTAGGGAACCATATTTGGTTTGGGACCCTGTTGGGAGTTTTCAATGTATTTACTTTTTAGTTTTCATTTTGACACTAGACACATATTTTTGCATGACATATATAATGTTTAGTTTTGATATTGTATTCCTAGTTTTGGGTTATCTTATTATATGGGTATTGTTATGTTTATGGTATCATCTGGTTATTAATTTATTAGTTCCTATTTATTTATACTAGTGTATTACTCTGATAAAAGTAGGTATAGTCTCCCCATTACCACTATTAGACCCTCGTTGCTTTTCGGCAGTCTCTAGCATACAAGGAGGCACGCCTGAGGTCATCTGATCGATTGTCTTGGGAAACTAGTGAGTGAAAATCAGCTTAGGATGATACAAAGTGGTATTATAGGGTGATCGTGTATTCATTTAGGTTTCTCCCAGACTAGGTCACTATAGGATACAGAGACATGGAAAGCTGGTGCCAAAGTTCTTTGAACCATTTGAGGTTTTGAAGAGAATTATGCTGGTGGAGACTAATTGGCCCTTCTACAAAACTAGAATGACATGCTTGATGTTTTTTATGTGGGAAAATATCAATAGTATTACCCCAAACATTATCATTTGATTGATGTGGATGATATTGACCTTGAGATAGATGCTTCCGTTGCAGAGCATTCTATATGTGTGTTGGATTGCAGTGAGAAAGTGTTGTGGGGGAAGAATGTACTGATATTTAGTATATTATGGAAGCATGGATGTGTTCAGGAGAAAAAATGGGAGAGATAAGCTTATATAAGGGCTTAATGGACAAATATTTTTTTACCCATAGTCATAGAGATTCTTTGGAGTACAACTCGAGGATGGCCTGTTATAAGGTGGGGAGATTGTAAAACCCTATCAAATTCTAGAGATGTCTCTGGATCATTTATAGGAACACTTTTTACATGAGCTGAGAAATTTTCATTTAGGTTTTAACATGGGGTGTTTTGGGAAGAAATTTTTGTTGTACCTCTCGTACCCCTCGTGGTTTAATTTTCATGATCACAATCACTCTCTTATTTATCTAATCTTGTTTTAAGTGTTTTTTTTATAGGAAAAGGTTTCCAAGGAATTGGGCCAAGAAGGACTGAAAGTGGAATGATTTTCAGTCCACCGGCCAACCGGTGGATGAACACCGGCCAGCCGATGGAGCCTGGACAGAAGGCATCCCCTCTATCCAGACCACCGACCAACCGGTGTCCCATCACCGGCCAGCCAGTGGAACCCAGACAAATAGTGACACCTACTGTCTCAGCACCGGCCAACCGGTGGCCTCCTCACCGACCAGCCGGTGGTGCCTGAGCCCGAGCCCACTCCCTTTTCCAAAGCACCGGCCAACCGGTGTCCAAGCACCGGTCAGTCGGTGGAGCCAGTCAAACTAGCCGTTGGGCTTTGACTAGACTTGCCCACTTGACCCCCAACGGCTCCGAAGGCCTCTCCAACGGCTCCGAAGACCCCCAAAGGCCATTTTAGGGTTCCCCCTCTATAAATAAAGGACTAGGAAGCCCCAGAAACACACGGAAGCCCACGGGAACATTTTTCATCATTTGGAGAACCTCCGGCGCATTCCTCCAAGGAACCCCCACTTGATCCAACCCACTTCCACATCCAAGGAGCACCACCATAGAAGCTTGGGAGCGCTCTTCATCAACTCCAATCAATCCATTGGCGCCCAAGACTTCTCTACATTACGGTTTTTCTTGTTTTATCATTTTGAGCTTTATTTTGGGTTTGTGCCTACAAACCCCTCTTTCTCTCATCCTCTCTTTGTTTGGGTTTTCACACCACCTTCAAGGTGTGAAGAGGTTAGTAAAGCCTTCCCTTTAAAAGGCTTTAGTCATAGGTGAGCTAGCCTTCACCTGTAATAAGGCTAGTGGGTTCTTGCTCAACCATTAAAAGCAAGTGGGTTCTTGCTCAACCACTAAAAGCAAGCTGTAATAGGTTCTAGACTACCTTAAAGTCTAGTGAGTTTCTTGCTAAAACCATTAAAAAGAAAGCGGTAGTAAATCTCTCAACGGTTGAGTTGGGAGCAGAGACGTAGTCTTTGGTTTAAGCCGATCTCTGTTATCAATTTTGTGTCTTGCCTTTTTTATTTCCGCTGCACTTTTAACTTTGTTTTTAAATTGCTAATTAGTTTTTAAAAGGCAATTCACCCCCCTCTTTCCATCACTTCTCGACCCAATAATTGGTATCAGAGAAAAATTTGAGTAATACCTTCACCGGTTTCAAATTCAAGATCCTTTGTGATGGCTTCAACTTCTTTCGCCCCCGAAGGCTATTCTTTGGGTCGTGATCCATTCTTTGATGGAACCGACTATACTTATTGGAAAACCCGCATGACCACTTTTCTTAGAAGTATAGGTTATCCTATTTATAAAATTGTCATGCATGGTTATTCTCTTTCTTCTCCCGATGAATCCAAATGGACTCAAGCCGATATTAAAAATTTCGAGCTTGATGGAAAAGCCATGAACGCTCTTCATTGCGGCCTTGATCGTAATGAATTCAATCGAGTTTCCACATGCACTTCATCTCATGAAATCTGGAAACTATTGGAGGTTACCCATGAGGGGGCCAACAAAGTCAAGGATACTCGATTGGATATGTATCGTCAAGATTTTGAGTCTTTTACCATGCATCCATCTAAAAATATTACTGAAATGTTTACTCGTTTTACTAACGTTTGCAATGGAAGAAAATCTCTTGGAGATGATGTTTCTGCAGAGACGATGGTCAAGAAGATCCTTTGGATCCTACCAAGATCATGGGTACCGAAAGTCACGGCAATCCAAGAAGCAAAAGACATCAAGAATATGCCGGTCGAAGAGCTCATCGGATCTCTCATGACCTACGAGATCACCATGAGGAGGCAAGCTGAAAAGGAAGGCAAACCGATCAAAGATCCAAAGAACATCGCCTTCAAAGTTCAAAAAGAAGAAAGCTCCTCCTCCTCATCGTCTTCCTCTTCAAGCGGCGATTCAGAAATGGAGAATCTTGCCCGCAAGATGCACAAATTCATGAAGAAGAACAAAAAGAAGAAATCCCGCAAGGCTCAACCCAACGAAAAATCCGAGCCCGAGGTAACATGTTACGGGTGTGGCAAGAAAGGTCATTACAAGCCCGATTGTCCACTCAACAAGAAAAAGGCCAAGCAAAAGGAAAAGAAGAAGGAATTCAAGGCCACATGGAGTGATATCTCCACATCCTCCTCCTCCTCCTCCTCAAGTGACAACGGTAAAAAATGCCTAATGGCATTTCATGAGGTAACCTCTTCCGACTCCTCATCCTCTAGTTCTTCAAATTCTTTTAATCATTTATCTTATGAGGATCTCCAACATGCAAGAGATCAATTGGAGGAAGGTTTTCACGAACTTTCTTCCAAATTTATTGCTTTAAAAAAGAATTTCAAAAAACTTTCTTCTGAAAAGGAACAACTTCTCAAAGAAAAGGAGGAGTTGTCCCTCAAAATCCAAGATATTCCAAATGTTGATTCTTTGAATTCAACTATTAAAGATTTAAGGGAATCTCTTGCCAAGTTCACCCAAGGTGAACAAAATTTGACCAAATTGCTAGGTTCCCAATGCATATCTAGAACCACCCAAGGACTTGGCTATTCCAAGCAAGCTTCCTCTTCCCATGCTCCAACTATTTTTGTAAGGGGGAGCTCCCAATATAAATTTTGTAATTGTTGCAAAAAGACCGGGCACTTAATTTATGAGTGCGATTTCAAAAATGCCCGGTATGGAAGGCCCAAAACCATTTCCTTTAACGATGAATTTCATAGGAGAAGACCCTCCACTAGACAATTATGGATTGAAAAATCTCTTTTAGCGAGTCTCACCGGACCAAAATTTGTCTTGGTTTCAAAATCCTCTCCCCGGTGATTTGTTGTTTTTATTTAGGGGGAGTTAGGATCGTTTAAGCCTTTTTACTTTATTTTCAAAATTTTCAATTCAAAATTTTCAATTCAATATTTTTGATTCAAAACTTTCAATTCAAAACTTTCAATTCAAATTTCAAAAATTTCAATTGGTTTAAAATCTCTATCTTGTTTTTCAAACCTTACCCTCAATCAAGTCTTATGCCCCGTGCTATTTTGATAATCACAAAGGGGGAGAAATTCTTGGTTGATTGGGGGAGAAATCTTTCTCTCATTCTTTGCTTTACTTTTCAATTTATCCTTTAAAGCATGCCTCTAATTTCATTCTTTTACATTGCTTGTTTTGGTGATTGTGATCATCAAAATAGGGGGAGATTGTTGTACCTCTCGTACCCCTCGTGGTTTAATTTTCATGATCACAATCACTCTCTTATTTATCTAATATTGTTTTAAGTGTTTTTGTTGATAGGCAAAAGGTTTCCAAGGAATTGGGCCAAGAAGGACTGAAAGTGGACTGATTTTCAGTCCACCGGCCAACCGGTGGATGACCACCGGCCAGCCGATGGAGCCTGGACAGAAGGCATCCCCTCTGTCCAGACCACCGGCCAACCGGTGTCCCATCACCGGCCAGCCGGTGGAACCCAGACAAATAGTGACACCTACTGTCTCAGCACCGGCCAACCGGTGGCCTCCTCACCGGCCAGCCGGTGGTGCCTGATCCCGGGCCCTCTCCCTTTTCCAAAGCACCGGCCAACCGGTGGCCAAGCACCAGTCAGCCGGTGGAGCCAGTCAAACTAGCCGTTGGGCTTTGACCAGACTTGCCCACTTGACCCCCAACGGCTCCGAAGGCCTCTCCAACGGCTCTGAAGACCCCCAAAGGCCATTTGAGGGTTCCCCCTCTATAAATAAAGGACTAGGAACCCCCAGAAACACACAAAATCCCACGGGAACATTTTTCATCATTTGGCGAACCTCCGGCGCATTCCTCCAAGGAACCCCCACTTGCTCCAACCCACTTCCACATCCAAGGAGCACCACCATAGAAGCTTGGGAGCGCTCTTCATCAACTCCAATCAATCCATTGGCGCCCAAGACTTCTCTACATTACGGTTTTTCTTGTTTTATCATTTTGAGCTTTATTTTGGGTTTATGCCTACAAAACCCTCTTTCTCTCATCCTCTCTTTGTTTGGGTTTTCACACCACCTTCAAGGTGTGAAGAGGTTAGTCAAGCCTTCCCTTTAAAAGGCTTGAGTCATAGGTGAGATAGACTTCACCTGTAAGAAGGCTAGTGGGTTCTTGCTCAACCATTAAAAGCAAGTGGGTTCTTGCTCAACCACTAAAAGCAAGATGTAATAGGTTCTAGACTACCTTAAAGTCTTGTGGGTTTCTTGCTAAAACCATTAAAAAGAAAGCGGTAGTAAATCTCTCAACGGTTGAGTTGGGAGCGGAGACGTAGGCTTTGGTTTAAGCCGAACTCCGTTATCAATTTTGTGTCTTGCCTTTTTTATTTCCGCTGCACTTTTAACTTTGTTTTTAAATTGCTAATTAATTTTTAAAAGGCCGGCCAGCCGGTGGTGCCTGAGCCCGAGCCCTCTCCCTTTTCCAAAGCACCGGCCAACCGGTGGCCAAGCACCGGTCAGCCGGTGGAGCCAGTCAAACTAGCCGTTGGGCTTTGACCAGACTTGCCCACTTGACCCCCAACGGCTCCGAAGGCCTCTCCAACGGCTCTGAAGACCCCCAAAGGCCATTTGAGGGTTCCCCCTCTATAAATAAAGGACTAGGAAGCCCCAGAAACACACGGAAGCCCACGGGAACATTTTTCATCATTTGGCGAACCTCCGGCGCATTCCTCCAAGGAACCCCCACTTGCTCCAACCCACTTCCACATCCAAGGAGCACCACCATAGAAGCTTGGGAGCGCTCTTCATCAACTCCAATCAATCCATTGGCGCCCAAGACTTCTCTACATTACGGTTTTTCTTGTTTTATCATTTTGAGCTTTATTTTGGGTTTGTGCCTACAAACCCCTCTTTCTCTCATCCTCTCTTTGTTTGGGTTTTCACACCACCTTCAAGGTGTGAAGAGGTTAGTCAAGCCTTCCCTTTAAAAGGCTTGAGTCATAGGTGAGATAGCCTTCACCTGTAAGAAGGCTAGTGGGTTCTTGATCAACCATTAAAAGCAAGTGGGTTCTTGCTCAACCACTAAAAGCAAGCTGTAATAGGTTCTAGACTACCTTAAAGTCTAGTGGGTTTCTTGCTAAAACCATTAAAAAGCAAGCGGTTGTAAATCTCTCAACGGTTGAGTTGGGAGCGGAGACGTAGGCTTTGGTTTAAGCCGAACTCCGTTATCAATTTTGTGTCTTGCCTTTTTTATTTCCGCTGCACTTTTAACTTTGTTTTTAAATTGCTAATTAATTTTTAAAAGGCAATTCACCCCCCCTCTTGCCATCACTTCTCGACCCAACAATTTTGAAGAAAATGGATGAAAGAGTGTATTAAATGGTTGGGGTATGGTTTTCTCTAACCATGCTCCCTAGCACAGTAAAATGTGAAACCCCGAACATAAAGATTTTTCAATGTTGGTGAATGGTTTGTCAAATTGTGAACCCTTATAGAAGAAACCATGAACCTATATCGAAAAGGTGTATGGTTAAGATGCATGGTTAGGGGAAATTGTGTTCCCTGAGCAGCAACCCATGTGTATGGGATTTTTATCCCATGAAAATTAAAAAAAATATCAAACCCCTATCTTATACCCCTGAATTCCCTAGCTTAACCCATAATTGATTTCTATCAATTATAGAGCCTCATAGAGGGATTCCACGGTCATTAGACCTTCTTTCTTAGTGTTTCGAAGCCTCGATCAAAGATCTACACCTCTTTTGATAAGTGAATCCTATCCCACTTGGTTTTTCATTCCCCTTCCTTTCATTTCTTATTTTAGAAAATGTTTATCTACCTATTTTGATTAGATCTAGATCAGGTTTTGTGGATCTAGATCTATGATTGTAGATCAAGATAAAGAATTTAAGAATATTTATTTTTTCTATCTTGATTTAGGGTTTAGACTGGGATCTCATTCTACAACATTGTGCCACTCCAATTTTATGGATTTATTTTTGGTGGTTGTTCATCAATGAATTGAGGTAGGTGGTCTATAATTCAAATCCCAAAGACTTGATTTTATTTATATCTATTAAATTTTAGATTTACTATTATATATTTAGAAATTTATTTTTTCATTAAGTTAATTAATTTGGGTAATTAATTAATTTATGAAAAATTTGAATTTGGGTTTATTTGAATTTTAGATTTTGAATAATTAATTGATGAATTAATTATAGGATATAGAGATTGTGAATATGAAAAATTAATTGATTAGTTATTTATAGTATGATGAGATTTATAATTGAATTATTAATTATAAGATTATTGGGGTGGTAGATTTTGAAAATTAATTGGTAAATTAATTAAGGAAATTTATGTGATGAACTAATTGTTGAATTAGTAATGAAATTGAGGTGATTAATTAATTTTTGAGTTAATTAATAGAATTGAGATGACTAATAAATTATTGAGATAATTAATGTAATTGAGATGATTAATTAATTATTGAGTTAATTAATAGTATTGAGAATATTAATTAATTTTTGAGGCAATTAACAGGATTAATATGATTAATTAATTTTTTAGTTAATTAATTTGGTAGAGATGATTAATTAATTGTCTAATTATTTAATGGAATTATATTGAAATGATGATTGGTAACATTGGCATTCATATGTGATTTTGAAATCGTTAATGGTAACAATGGAATTAATATGAGAATTGAGATCTAGAATGGTAATAATAGAATTTTGAGACATGACATGAGATATAGAATGCTAATAGTGGAATTCTAAGACATGATATCCCTTGGGGATAGTTTAGACTCTGGTGTTGGCCGAAAAAAGTATTGAGGTTCGGGTGTCCTCAGGAACTTGGGGGTTTATGTGGTTATATAAAAAATAAATGATAATTTGATAACTATTTACTTATGCATTTAGTTTATTTATTTATACAACTACATAAACTATTATTAAATAGATATTATTTCAAAGGTTGTTATTGGTGGCCTATGGATTTGTACTCACACACTACTCGGGCTTCATGATTAGTACCAAAATATATTTCTTAGTTTCATGACATGTTAAGGGAAAGGGGCCCAGGTAAGATGTTTGGTTTTGGGAATGGATCATGGATGAAGAAATCGAATGTGGTTCAGGATCCTCTTGGGATTTGTTTGAATTTTTAATTTTGTGTTTTCATTTTGAAACTGGACACATATTTGGTCATGACATATCTAATATTTAGTTTTGATATTGTATTCCTTATCATGGTTATCTGGTTAAACATATATTATTGTGGTTATGATATCATTTGGTTATTTAGTTTTTAATGCTTATTATTTCTGTTGGAATATTAATCTAATAAAATATGGTATAGTATCCTCATAATTGATATCATAATCTCACTACTAGTTGGAAACCTCTTGTATACTAAGATGTTCTTCTGAGGTCATGTGACAAACCGACTCAGGGCACCGGTGAGTGGAACCCGGGTTAGGATGTTACAAATTGTGCAACCCAAGTACATCATTTAAATGGGAGTAAGCATTTCAATTCAATATTATTCAGTCACACTCTCCACATTTTTTTGATTTTTAACAACCAATTTCCTGCCTCAAATTTAATTCTTGATTTAATCATCTAAACTAGGAGTTGTAAACATCCTAGGATAATTACGATGCCATGATTTAAATTTTTTTGTTAATAAATTTGAATGATAAAAATGGTGTAAATAATTATTATAGATAAAAAATTTAATTTGAAATATAATTATTTGGGGATATTGGTTGATTTTTTTAAATGAAAATTTTCTAATATTTATCAACTCCTTGAATTTCAGATATTTTCATTAATTAATTTTATTATTCATATTCATTGTTGGGATTCGTTGTCCCAACCATTTGTATTATTCATATTCATTATTGATACATTCTTTGAACTAATATTTCTCATTATTTCTATATTATATTTCTTATGAGACATGATAATATTCTATTCTCGAACTTTCTTGACATATTTTCAAAGCTATGACTGAAAAAATCACTTTTAATATGTTTTAGAATTTTATTTTTATCCCTTTATCCTTGGACCCACCCTGACATCAATCCTTCTTTTTTACATATAAATCTTGAATGATTTTTTTATTAAATGATAAATATTACAAGCATATTATATCCATTCTTACATTAATCATAGTATATTTCATGATATTTAAAAGAAACGTTTTTTGCGAGATGTTGTCCATGGATGAGGATATACTTCATCAAATATATTTTTTCGGGTTTTCTTATAAATTTGGGAGAGGTCATATATTTTCCATTTTATTTTATTATTCATCTATCTTTCAAAAGGAATATAAACGACAAAAATAGGTTGTGACATTAGAGGATTATAAAGTACCATTTTCAGACCAATTTTTTTTTGATCACATGTTGTTAAGTGGTGGTTGTGTGATTTTTTTAATAATAACTTTAAAAAAAGGTAAAAATGAAATGTGAAGTATCAAGAGATATTGATTAATTAATTATTCTTACTTTTATCATGAGCCAACATTGATCTTTTGGGAGGAAATAGAGAGATGACATTTGTAAATGGATATTCACATTAAGCTTGTATTTTTATATCTTGCATTATTCATTATATTCAGACATTCTTTTTTAGATTTGTTTATTTCCACACCCTTACCCGCATACCTTATTCCATAGAGTCATTTGAACCTAATGATGAAGCCCTCGTGATTATTTGTGATTCTATGTTTATGTATTAGAGTTGTTATATGTCTTGAAAGTTCATGGTAAGTGACATGATTTAGATGTATGTACGTAACTCTATTTAAATTTGAACCTTGATGATGAGCTTAAAAATTAATGTCAGTTAAATTACAAATTGAATGAATATTAATAATGAATTGAAATGTAAAATGGATAAATGAAAAGGTATGGTTGTTTCAAAAGAAAAAAAAGTAAAAACCAAGGCTTTTTTTCTTTGAAAAGTGGGGAGTTGAATAATTTTACCTTTTTCTTCTTGAACATTTAAATTCCCTATTTAATTAATTTATTTTATTGACATTTATTTTTAATCATGGTAAGGTGAGTTTTCTTTGTAGTATGATGACATTACATTCTTGAGGATCAGTCTGAATTCAAGTGTGGGGGGATTTGATATGTACATTTCATTCATATATTTTATGGTATTTTTATAAACTAATCATTATAATTAAATTTATATTCTTTCAAATATTTTAACTATTTGACTTGTTTTTTATTTTTTTAGGGTTCAACTAATATTTGGAAAATAAAAAAACAGATGAATGTAGTAGGATTAAGACACTTCACATAATAGAAAACCATGTCATGGAATGACATTGTATGTTTGAATCTAGGTTGAATCATGATTGAAAATTAAGAAACTATAAGAGGTGTTTTTAAATCACGAATCAATAAATTAGGTCAAAAAATCAATTTACAGTGTTAGTCCATCAATATAGGGGAAAGAAAATCTGGCTTTAAACCTTGTACAAGTTACATCAGAATAATTCGCATTGTAACCTCCATTTATAATGTAATATTGTCAGAAAATCATTTTTTAAGGGAAAATATGTGTCTCATGACATCTATAGAATAAATATAACTTTTACACCATAAAAAAACTATACATTCACATATTTGAGCAACTTTGATGGTGTTTTTAACAGAGGACTTAAATTATGACTCGTACAACCTTTAAATGCCAATGATGACCAGACCATGACTTATGAATGTAATAATTGTGAATTTAATTCAAATAAACAACCTTTAAATATCTAAAAATAGTGGAAAAATCTATTTCTTCAAGGGATCGATCCCGAGGAAAAATCCTATGGAAATTTGTATCATTGTTACATTATCTTCAACCGGTATTTCCCTATGTTTTATTTCATGATTTATATATGGTTTATCCTTCTCTATTATTCACTCATTACTTGAATTATGAGGTAATTATCTCCTAGTTAATGGGTAATTTATTTAAGGGGGTATGTTCCTATGTATTTTATTTTATTTTAATTTATTCATGTTGGGTTGTCCCAATTAATTTAACTAAATTCCAATATCTTAATTTTTTTACCATGACCATTGGAAAACATCTAGAAATTAATAATTTTAATTTTTCAACTGGTTTCCTTAGTATGCAACATGATAATTCGGTAATCTATGAAAATTTGGTTTAAATATGGAATCAAAATAAACTTATAGCATTAAAATCCTAAATTACTAAACCAAGGGAAATATGGTATTTTTGTACTAAGGAGGGGATACCCTAACCATCATATCCTCATCATCCTAACTCTATAACCAACTATGAATTAATCAAATCAATTTCTAAATACAATTTCATCTAAACCCTAAAATATACAAAACATTGGCACCTATTTCAACTGCCTTTTAAAACCCCAAATTGTTTTATTCTTTTCTCCCACTTCTTCAAATCAAATCAAATAATTTTTTTTATTTTAAAATTCTATAATAACTAATTGAACTGTCTTATGATTTTGACCTTGACTCACTGCCAACTACAAATTAATTAATTCGTCACAATTTTCTAGTTTTATAATTTTTTAGTTTTGTTTATCCCTATATGGAATTAATAATCCTATATAGTTGTTCAATAAAAAATTATAAACAATTGATTATTCTTTAATGATAAAAATTTTCTTTGGAATTTATATGACCCATATAAGTTCCGTGATGCTTTTACCTTTTTTATATGTCTACATGATCATTCATTTGATCATATTTCATATTTTTTCACTTGGAGTTTTTTTTCTCAATGGTATTTCTTGTAATATTGGTTCAAGAGTGATCATATTGGTGGTATGAGGCATCTTATATGGATTCTTGATAAGAAAATTTTTTTAGAGGCTCTGGTCTATTGAAATATGTGAGTTTATTGAAATTTTCTTTTCTATGTCCACCCAATGGTTTGATATATTATATATTAATTGGGTTCTGATTCATTACCAGGATGTATATATAGATTAAATATTTTTCTTGGAGGTGGAAGAATATGGTTTGTATAATTTTTTATGAGTAAATAAATTCAGTTTCCATTCATAAATTTTTTTACTTTGAGTTTAATTTTTTTATCATCAATTTATTTAGCATGTGATCTTTTGTTAGGGTTAAACATTTTTGGTTTTAGGAGTTTATATAGTCCAAATACCCCAACTTAAGCATGATTATGAAATGAAGTGTTGGTTAAATAAATCATAATTATTAGTTTCAATGCTGCATTTGTATATGGATTTATCTAAATGAGTGAGAGAAAATTTCAAAAAATAATGTTTTCTTATACTTATGTAATTGGAATTATTCTTCATTCATTAGTTTTTTATAAATTAACATATTAAATAATAATTCATGAGCATTGAAAATTCATCATAACCCTTTTGGTTAAAATTACAAATTTTCTGATGATATTAAACATAATTTGATTCAAAATATAACCCAAACGTCAAATGAATCCATTTGATAGATGAATCCAAAAACATATGATTTTTGAAAATGGGAGTTTTCCTAAAATATAATTTTTTTCTTTTAATATTTATGGTATTGATCTATTTTCCCTTAGACTACTCTGTATAATTTTTAGATTTTAGATATTTAGACTAATGGAAAATTTTAACAACCTCCAAAATAAATATAACAATAAAAGGTAAAATCCTAATTCGATCAAAAGTTGTTAAAATTATATTTTATATGAGAATCATGAGATTCATAACCTTAAAATTGATACATAATGATGTATTTGGGAACTTATTCAGGGAAAGGCATCCAATAAAGTACAAATGGGTATTTCGTATATAGTGGTAACTCAATGAATAATCATGGGGTTCTGAATTCCTTTTAAGTTGTATTTATTTCAGATGAAAACATACAAAAAATGGTGTAAAGAATGTCACACGCCTTTTCCAATTTCACATTCATTTTACATTTTTCCATTCATTATGTTCATGGTATTCATTTTAAAGATCCAAAAAGGATTAAATAATATATTAATATCACATAATCATTGATTGGCATGACCTTTGAGTTAGGACAAGCATAAGAACTAGGAATATGATCACAAACCCTAACATGTAAATAGGACTAAGTGTGACTTGCATTATCCCATGAGTGTACCTTTTCTATTAAAAGGATGTGATGATTCTTTGTTACAAGCATATTGGATTAAATTATAATAAAGTTTTAAATTTGGGTGATACTCATATAATGTTTCCTAAAATGATCTCAAAAGAAGAGGTTGATCCATATATTGAATATGGGTTAATGAGATAATTCTTCCCTCTATGGGGATTGGGTTAATTTTGTAATCATATGTCAAAATTGTTGAACACCCATTAGACTATGATTGTTCATGTGTGTTCTAAGACATTATAGTTTATTGGTTAAGGATATTTGACGTGATATTATGATTTGATATAAATAATGAATTGTTTCATGTTATTCAATAGTGATATTTTGATTAAAAATTTTGTCACACCTATCATTTTGACATAATATAGTCAGGTGAGTTTTGGTGTTTAAAATTTAATCATATATCTAATGAACCTAGAGTTTATGATTGAAATCGCATAAACTAGAGATAATAGGTGTGAGGATGATCAATCTATCTAATGGTGGACTGTCTCACTAAGATATGTAGAATTTTGATGTTGGGATGTGTTTGTATGTATGATTTCTCTTCTATGTAGGATAATAAATTTATAACCTTTTAATGTTTGTTGTTACAGATTCCATATAAGTTTTTATTTTGAAAGTGATTGTTTATTATGAGTTATAGGACCAAATTAGGGGTAAATAAGTATTTTAATCAAGTTGAACAGTGAGGAAATTCATCATTCATTCCCATATATGATTTACTAATTGTAAATTATTTTCATTCATATATATTTTAGCACAAGGGATGCCTATGATAAGTATTTTAGCTCACCCATACATGGGTACTAGTATGGTACATCGGGTTTTCCTAATATTTGGGTCTTATCATTTTTTGTATTTCATGATTCCACATGTGTTATATTTTATATTTATCATGACATGTAATATTATGAATGGATATTATATCATTTGTGGATTCTAAATCATTAGTTTAGTATAGTGGATATAAATGTTTGGGAAAGTGTCACCCATTTTGTGGGACTTCCTTATTCAGTGTTTCTCACTAGCCCCTGACTAATTTAAGGATTTCTTGTTGTGTCTTTCTCAATGTCATCAATAACTTGGGTAAGATTTTAGTGAGTTTGGTTTTGTTTAATAAATATTCTTGAAGAGTATCACAATTTGTTGTATATGGTACTCAATTTATAATATTTTTTTCTTACTATTCTTGATCATTATTTTTATATATAAATATTTTCATCATAGTATGTGATATTCTACCTAAGATTGAATGTAAAATATATTCATTGATGTAATGACAATTCTCTCAATTTTTCAAGGCCTCTAGTTTTGGGATTGATTATACCCTTCATTATATAATTTTTTTATTAGTAAAATTAATTTTTTATGTTATTTTCTTTGACTATGTATAAATATAATTAAACCACATAACATATTATTTATCCATGATATCATATGATATTTTTTTATATTTTTTGTGAGAAAATTTGATTTCATTTGGAATTTATATTTATATATATTATTATTTCCCTAGATGACCATTTTTTATTTATATTATAATATTAGATCAATTTAACCTTAGAATCACAATGATTGATATGAATATCTTTATGAAAATTCATAATTAATAGTTAGAAACTAGATTTAGTATAAATAACTACTAAATAAAATAAAATATTCTTTTATCAATTATTTTATACAAATTAAAATGTTTATGAAGAATCTTATTTTCCTGTAAACTAACATCAACGATATATTTTGATTTAAAAGTCTATATATTTTTGACTATGAATGATATTTTATCAATTGATCTATTTTTAAAGGAATATGTTACAATTCCAATTTCATTATAATAGATGACTAAATTTGATTGGGTTTGGCTAAGACTTGTGATTTCATTAGAGTTCAATGTACTATAATGATCTGGTTATACTTTTCATTCCCATTATTTTTCTAACTTATTTAAATATCACATGCTTAATTAATTTTAAAATTTTTATGATAAGATAGTTAAACAAACATTTAAAAATAGGATTCATGTTATGTATTTTTAATTAACAACACTAAACTTTATAGATTTCTTGAAAACATTTTTCAAAATAATTTTGGTTAATTATATGGTTGATCCAAATATTCATTTGAAAAATTACTATGTTTTCAGTATAGAATAATAAATATCATAAAATTCAATGTTTAATTTTAGGAAATTATAAATTTCATTTATATTGTAGTGGTTTTTTTACAATAAATATTGAAACATATTTTTATAATCTCATGTATTTATATATCACCCATGATTTTAAAATATTATTTTATTTAATTATTCATTAAAATGTAATTTTTAAATTTAAATTTTAAAAAAATAACTAAAACATGGTTTGTAGCATGGTTTGTACCATGATCAAAAAAATTTGTTGGTCTTTGTTTTAAATTAAATTTTCATACTTACTTTTTTTGGTATTTTTATTTAGTTGGTTGTCATGACCCATCCTCACTAGATCCCATTCTTCTATAGTGACAAAAGAGTGACCCCCCAAATCCCACCTCTCGTA
The DNA here is from genome assembly GCA_963277665.1 of Viscum album. Classification (NCBI taxonomy): domain Eukaryota; kingdom Viridiplantae; phylum Streptophyta; class Magnoliopsida; order Santalales; family Viscaceae; genus Viscum; species Viscum album. Next base: position 1,156,915,191 of record OY728132.1, on the reverse strand, counting down.
GGTCATGAGTTTATGACTAGAACCAATGATATAAATTATGAAATATGGGAGGTATTACCCTCTTTTAATACTAATAAAAAATCTACCAATCAACACCATTTTTATAAAATAAAGAAAAAAACACGATTCCATAATATAAATATGCATGTAATATCATAAAAAACAAATGAAAATATCCAAAAATAAACACCAAGAATAAAATATCTCCTAAAACCACAACACTAATATCGATTGGCCTCCATATCATGATCCAATATGGTCTATCTTGCTTACCAACACCATCCTAAAAATCTGTAAAAATATTATATGGAATTAGGGGTGAGAATAAAAGTATAATAAGTATTTTCCTCCCTAAAAATGATCGTTCCAATATAGAATAAATATTCTAAAACCTTAGTGAAAAAATATTTAAATAGACTCATGTCCCATCCTAGGTCAAATACATACCCATCTTGCTATGGATCACTCACCAGATTCATATAAAAATATGTTATAGTAAATCATGAAAATATATCAAAGAAGGTATATTTAACCCACTTTTCCAATATTATAGTCTCTATATCATCTCAATAGTAAATTTTATAATGTTTCAATCCCTTCCCATATCAACATAATGAACCCAAAATTCACATATCATAGTAATTTACTTCAACCACATACCATTACCACATATCGAATCCATACATCTTAGTCACAAACTACATCACAAGCACATACCATAAAAAATACCATATAAACATTTTATTCTCGGAAGGAAGGGTGAGAGTGGATGAATAGTTATTCCTCGGTATCACCCAAATCCTAGATTTTTTATCTACATTGGGTACCAAAAACCTCATATAGAAATCGGTTAGTTTAGAAGACTTGGGTGGTGGTGTGTAAGAAAAAAACATATATGATGATATATATTGATGCATAAAAATCCCATCATAATGTCAAAGTTATATCCAAACACCATTATACACATAGCCCATAATCATAGTATCACCATCCAACAAAAACCACAACCACTTCCACCTTTAAACACACACACAAAATAACACAACGACCCAATAATCAACCATTTTTCAACCATTTCATATGTCATTACCAACTCCACATTTTTAATTACAAACCAATTTTAATTTATTATCTAGATAATATTTAAATTAATTTAATTCCATATATTTAGTGTTACATTTATTCTATATATCTCATTCTTTTTTATGTTATTCAACTCTTTCATTAATTTACTACAAATCTATATTCTTGAACAATTTTAATGACCTAACTACACTAACTACATCAAAACATCCCTATAATGAATAACACCAATATCTCTTTCTTCACCCATAAAAACCATATCGAAACCCATTCCACCACCACTAACAATTCATCTATATAACTCTACCATAGTAATAATCAGTCCATTATATTTATTCAATATTTATTTATTAAAATTATCATTTCATACTCAGCATAATATAAATAAATCAATAAATTCTAGTTTTCCATTTCTTTATTTTGTTATCATATTTTAAATTATCTAATTGATTTGAATAATAATTAACAATAATTTTTTATCATGAAATTATTCTTACTAAAAAATGAAAGTAATAACAAAAACCAAAACAATATAAAATCATGTAAAACATTTTATGACCTTCTTCCCTCTTAATTAAATTAAATTATTCACTATTATTAAGTCCAATTATGTCTATTTACCCAAATTGGAACTAAATTTTTTTTAAATCACTCTGCTAAAAATAAAAAATAAGAGATAGTTTAAATCACCTATATCAAATCAAAGCTTGATTAACTATATCATCAAAATATGAATCTCAATGATCAAATATTTATGTTAGCATAAGAAATATTTGACCAACCACATTTATATCAATCATCCATCACCTAAAATCTTCATGTATGACCCTATAAACCAAAATAATATATAATGGTTTGAAATGAATAAGAATAAAGAAAAAAATATGGAAATATATACTAATATTTTCTCAAAAGAGGAAGGAATTAATAGTGGTTAAAAGATAATTCTGATAGATATATGATAATCTATAGGGTCACTAAAATCTATGAGGTAGGGATAGAAACAAAATGGGATTAAAGAAACCACTTGAATTCAAAAATAAAAAAGGGAACTCCAAAAATAATGGCATGAAACATAGTTTTATTTTTCAATGTGTATTTTCTAATTGGAAATATAAAAATCATAGAGTGGTCATCCTTATTTTCTCACATATCTCATAGTCAACAAAAATTAAAATTCTATGATATAAAGGTACTTTACATATTAAAAACCCTCTCTACATTACAATGATTGAGACCTTTGACTTTCACAATGTAACCCTTATTTCCTTTCAATTCCATACCCACCTCATTTTATAAATGTGAAATATCCCAAGTTTCATCACAGTGAAATGATTATCATTATGAAGAAACACACAAGCCTTAGTAAAATCCCAACCTAATACTATATCCAAACTTGTAACACCCTGAGATTTTATGAGAAATATTTTATTTATATGAATTATGTTATATGCAAAGGAATATTTCACTACACACAACAATGTATTGGCTTGTGTTACACGCTAGAGCAACCTTCCTCGATATCTTGTGTTGTACACAATAGCGAGTTTCATTAAACAACGATATGTTATAAAAATATTATATAAACTAGCTGTTATGAATATTAATACCCAATTTTTGAAATTTTATAAATTTTATCTTAAAAAATTGACTTCATTTTTGGATTTGGAATATCAAAATTAGCCTAGGGTGAATTTTTGGTATTTTTCTGAAAACTTTCAATTTTTTATGAATAGTGAAAACACTAGGTTACTATTTAAAAACTGAATTTTTATTTAAATAATTATTTATTTTATTTAAATTTATTTTAATACAAAATAGATACATAATACCTATATAAGTCTAATGTAATTCATTGGATTCATTTTATAATAATTTTAGGTATATAAAAATTTTATTGAACTTTTCACTATCTTTTACCCACCTCCTAGGAGAATTTGCAAATTTATATAAAAGTTAATTTTACCGCTTCTGTGAGTGGAATTTCAAAAATCCGAGAGATACGGTTGATATCATTAAGTAAAATGTGGTTCAATGAGATGAAAATAATTTTTGGTAAATAGTAACTTTTTTACTTTTATTTACCATGGTTAAAAGTAAATAGGGTAATTAACTGTGAAAATGATATTATAATTACCTTAACACATGTCCTAATTATATTGGATAATTTTAATTTGACCAAAAACAACCTTAGGAATATAATATTATCATTTAGGTCCACTTGGATTAGATTAGGACATTTATTATTTTTTAATTCAAAGAAGAGTTAAAAGAGTTAAAATCAATGTTTAATAACTAAAACATTTTTAATATAGGGTTATACATAAGATAAATTAGACTATAAATATTCATTAGAAAGATAAAAATATTTAATACATAATGTTATTTTATTTATAATTTTTAAACATTAAATAATTTAATTTATTTATGACACAATGATGATCCAATAATTATCTTATTAATGAAATATTAACATTATTGATGTTATAAATACCCAAATAAATGTAATTTGAGACTTTTTGTGAATTACACTAATTTTATAGGTTAATATGACATATTATTATTGATTAAATTAAATTTTTTAGAACTAATAATGCTGTTATTATTTTCACAAAAATCAATTACCAAATAGTATCAAAATTGTCATAGAATAGTTCTTAAAAAAAATATTATATTATTAATTGATATTATATTCTTGAAAATATAAGATTCAACCAAATGACTTAGATAAGGTTATATATATTAATAATGAACCACTTGGGGTTCTTTTTGCTTGTTATAGTAAGTTTATTAACCATATAGTGTAAGAAAACAAGAAGACATGCTAAAAGTTAAATTATTTAACTTCGATTTAAATCTAAATGATAAGGTTAAAATAGTAAACTAAACTTGTCTAAAACCTTTTGGTTGAGTGTAATTCGACCCATACCCACTTTAGCTTCGAAATAAATCAATTTGGAGCTATATAAACCGAATATGACTTTATTATAAAATAATATTTTTAGTTTTTCCAAAGGTTCCCCTCTCCTCCCTTATAAAAGGGAACCTCCTCCCTCTCCTCTTTACACAACATTGAGCCTTAATGATCAGAAAAACCCTGAAAATTTATCTTATCCACTACTCTAGTAACATACTAGAGGTCCTGGTCTTCTTCAAAGACCAACTTTAGTTCCCTAAGAGGAGGTTAAGAAGAGGCGTGTCAAAGAAGAGGTAATATCTGTTACCGATCCTTTCCAATTTCTTTCTTATTCAACTTATTCTTATTTAGTTGTTTCATTATAAAGTAATAACATCATTATCACTAATATACTGATATGTTATTATAAATATGAAACAACCCCATTTCACCTTCTATCCATCCTATGGAAAATGAGATCATCGCGTGTGCGTACGTATGGAATACCGTCTTCACGCTGTGGTGTAATCTGTTTTCCACCACCACCTTTCATGGATGGATATAATGGTGTAAAAAATAACTATATATGATTATTATAACATGATAATAATCCTGATACATTCCATCATCCACTCAAATAACATTCAATAATTATGGGAATGATATCATCGCTCGTGTGTACTACGACCTACCATCTCCACGATGTGATGTGACTTGTTCTACATGATCTTCACTGGATAATGCTTATATAAATGAATTGAATGAATAAATATTACATATATTACACTAATAAAATTCTGTAAATGACGTATTTATAACCTAAAAATAGGAATACAATTTTTTTCGACAAAACATGCATAAGAACATAAAGCAATGAACACCCGAATGACAAGTAAAAATGAAATATTACTAATAAGAAAATAAGAATATGACCATATATGATATCATAACAATTAATATGATTATATAATAAGTCAATGACATTATTTAAATCATTATACAGGTGGATCAGATACGTACGAAGCATATCAGACTTAAGGTAAGGGAAAATCTCACAATCTCATTTTTATCCGAGATTGTTTATACTTCAGAATTTACTGGGAAATATTTGTCATCCACATACATGTTTTCTCAATATGTAATATTATTTCCATCCTCCTATAATTGTTTAAATCCAATTTTACCTATTGGTGAAATTTTATTAAAAGATATGAATGGAATCTTTTGTCATTTTTAGTACGAGATAATTTTTGACTTTTCCAGCCAAAGTACGAGAAGAATGTTTTTTTAACTTATATGGCATGAATAGATATTTATAATTTCATAGAACATTATTCCCATGAAGCATCCTTTACAAGTTTTCAAGTATATTTTTAATTAACTTCTTTTATTTTAAAATTATATGACATGTTAAGAAAGGAAAAAAATTGAAGTAGAAAGGATATTTTCCTCAAGATTGAAGTTCAAATGCTTTATCAAAATTATTTTACATCTAAGAAAATATAAGGTTATGTTTCTATCCCTATTATAACATTGATTTGATTATTTTATGATGGAATTATTTTTATTAAGTCCTTTATCTTATATGGATTGTTTTATGATGACATGATGTTTAAGAATCCCATTTTTATTGCATGGGTTAGGCTATGATGTATGACTTATGATTTTGTGGTACACATAAGAATGGTTTAATTATGAGATGGGCGAGACCTATATCTCCCTCAAATGCATTGGGTAAAGATTTATATCTCATGAGATAGACATTGCTGGAACAGCATGTTAAAACCGGTTCAGTGATACAGGACTGGAACGAGGAGTGAAATCAGTTCAGAAATGGAATTTCCCCAATAAGATAGTCTTGGAAATGAGTCTGGACTAATACGAAATGATTTTATATGATTATGTGTGTATTACACAAAGTTTCATGTTTTATGTTATGATTATGGGGATTAAATTTTCACTACTATGATTTATCCCATGTTATGATATTATGATCTCTTTTGCAGGTTAAGATTTTCAAAATGTTATGTTCTTATGAATATTATATGATTGATATTTCCTTTGATTACCCTTACTTATCATTTGAGATCACCCTTTTGTATGTTTTCTTTTCCCCAGGTCAGGAAGAAGGGTATTAAGTAGGATATACCAAAATGGACTCTAGATATGATTAAATAAATGGGAGACAATGTAGATTCTTTATGAACCAGTTGTTTATGTTTCTTAGTTTCTAAAGACACTATACCTATACGGTTCTATCATGGTTTTGTTATATGTTGTAATAAGTATGCTTCAATTATGATGTAATAACAATGTATGTAAAGTAAGGGTCGTTATAAAACTACTCAATTATAATGACCAGCCACAACATTAAATCCTTCCACCATAAAGAAATTACAATATATTTAAATGAATCACTTCATAATGAGATAAACTATGGGGAAAGGATATAACTATAATAGAAAAAGGTGTTACATATTCTCCAACTCTATCACTAAAATATTATATACATATCAGTAAAAAACCATGGTGCAATGATAACCATTATGAAGTGATTTGTATGGGAGTACAAATTTTATATTGAACTCAACTTCTCTCTCACTATTCACCTCCAAGATAACTCTCAGCACCTCTATCACATCAAAATAATTAAGTAGGGGTTTAAAAAAAATTATTCTCTTTATGGATATTTTGGGATAATTTTATTGAGATTATAATTTTATTTGGATGTCTAAAGTATAATAGGGGTATTTGTGTTAATCATGATGTTTTATTATTATTTTTGTTTCAAAATTATTAATATTATTTGTGTTAAATGATTTAAAATGGGATGATCTCCCCCAACTCATATCTTATGCATTCAAAATGGAGAGGAGACCCGTTCTCCTCCCTCTTTCTCTTCCCTATAAAATGATTCTCCTCCCTCTCCCATGGTGGATTCCATCATATCCATGGTGAGATCTCTTTCTATTCTATTATTTTTTTCTTTCCCTCTTATTACATTATCCCTTATGTTGATTTATACATATTTATTAGGATTTAGATTTTGGGATTTCAGAAATGCATAGAGAAACCCCTAATTCTAATGGGACTTTAATTTTAAGAGGTTATAGGATGTCAATTCTAGTGCACCCCATTATATGTTGTTTCAATATTGTAAGCCTATTTAGTAATAATTCATTGATCCTAAATCTAATTTCACCATACTTAACATTTTAATAAATTTTGATGTGGTGTTTTGTTGATTAATTAGATATTTATTATCTATTCTACGTCTGAGTTGCTCGTTACTTGAATTTACAGAATCTCTTATAATGTAGTGAATTTTCAGTATATAAATTCCATTAAATAACCTAGTTTATATTATGTATTTTTTAAAATAAAGTGATTAAAATACATTATGTCAAATTAAAAGTGATTTTTTATTGTTTAAATTTAATTTACATAATTGGTTACTAGTTTTTCACTTTTAAACCTTGTGAGACTCATATAATGATTTTTTGAAAAATTTATTAGTTATTTAAAGATATTTTAAATGATGTTATTATTAGTTTGTAATGGGTGAGGACATGTGTTTAATTATTATTATTGTATGTGAACTAAAATATACATTCATGGAATTCATATAAATATATATAATATATATGATATTATATATAGTGTATATTTAATTAATTCATATGATACATGATTAATAACAATTATATGTGTGTGTGTGTGATAACTGTTTATATATTATAACAAATATGCAATAAATGCATATTAGAGATAAGTTGTATTCAATGAAACAACCTATACAGTTTCTCCCAAATAGTTTCATCAAGTTATAAACCAGTGGTTAGATTATTTAAGTGTTCATTTATTAATTTAACTATTTATAATAAATATTTTTCACAATGGGTCATAACACATGAGATGTGTTAAAAATAAATCATTTCCCAGACACATCATATAAAAGAGGATGATATCGTCTCATGTCTGGTGTGTGATTTGTATGAGATTACCAAAGTCTTCTAAACCTCTGTTCTTTTTGAGCACTATTTATCTCTCTAGATAAGGTTCTAGAACCCCTTTAGTTTCATGGTTATCCTCATGAAGATTTCATGGATCCATTGAATGGTGTTTCACCTTAGAGGTAGGTTGAATTCATTCACCACTTCATGTGATTTCCATTAACCATTATACTTCATAATATGAATATGGATTCTAAAACTTATAAATACCATGTAATCTATTTTCCATTTTCTTTACACAATCATTTCTTGAATAATGATCTAAATGTGTTTTGGGTTGTATTTTGCTAAAAATGAGCATTATATGATTATAAAAACCCATCAGTTGTATCAAAGTGAGTTTTCTCCAGAATCCAATGTGTTTTGTTCACTAGTTTTCAGGAAAATCATAAATTGAAATGAATAATAGTAGCATCATAAAATGTGTGTAGGTTACTAACCATTATTTGGGTATCATAAAGGTAAATATGATTTACCCTTACATAATGAGGTGACAAAAATATATACCCTTACTTAAAATGTTTGATTAAAGGTAACCGTTTTGTTACTTTTACAAAAATGGTTTTTTTAAAGGTATCACACTTACACAAGGGGTTTACATAATGGTAAATAGTACTTTACTATTTTGTGTATAGTTACTTGATCCACTGACTAAATTTCCTTATTGTTTAGATTTATTTAGTGTAAGAATAATAGTGGTTACCTTCATGCAAGGAGTTCTAGATAGTTTATGTAAATGTAATTGCATCAGTACCCTTGCGTGAAATGAGCTACGTAAAGGTAATATTCATTTTACCTTTACATTGAGTTTTTTTTTAAGTTGTGTAAAATTAAGTTGTGAGTTACCTTTAGGCTATGTATTTCCATACAACTTGTGTATGGGTATAAGTCTTAACCATTGTGTAATAATTTCTCTATGTGCAAAGTTGAATAAAAACTTTTTCAAAAATTATTTTAACATATTTAATCATTTTTATGGTTTGTAAGATGTTTACAAATCATATTAAATTTTATTTTGGGATATTTTAATTTGTAATATATTTATAAATTAATAAATTAATTATAAAACATTTGAATTAAATAAGTTAATGTTTATGAATCATGTTCCCCAAATATTAAAAGATAAAATTTTAAAATACCTTTTGTTAAATTATATGGAATGATTTATGATCTAGTAATAATATTTTTATTTTTAAATCATAAAGGGTATTTTATAAAGTGTTTATAACTTAAAAATATATATATTATATTTAGATTATATAACATATTTAGATATTAACAATTAAATTATAAAAAATTTATAGTTCATCAGATATCATATAAACTCCATATAATACTAAATATAAAAAACCTCATATTGAAATGAATATAAATTTTTTATATTTTCCCTAATATATAAAATTTTTAAATTTGAAAATATTTATTAATAGTTCATAAATTAATTATGTATTTGAAATTAAAATAAAATATTTATTTTTTAAATTTATTTTTTATTCATGTTCATTATTTTTTAAAAAAATTAATATTTTTTAGGAACGTTTATAAGATACATTTCTTATAGGATAAATCCTTGCAGTTCATACTAGGTTTGATATCAAAAATTTTATTTTTCATCTACCTTGACCTCAATTTTTATTTATACTTATGATCTTGAGAATAGTGGTCATGCATAGTTTGCTCATTTAAGGTGTTAACATTTTAATAAATTGAATTCTCTCTTGAGTAAAGTCTCCCTACGAGGAGGGAATTAGGGTTGGGCCACCTATGTTCTTAGAGGCTTATTCCATGGTTAAAAAAGTAAATAGTGTTGTCTATATCACTACTACAAAAGATTCCTTTAACAATACTAGAACGTTTCTTTATCATCGCTAAAAAACACTAAGTACCAAAGCACGATTAAAAGACCAAGACTTCTATCAGCACTAGAAATGCACTAATAAATTGGTCCTTTATCATCACTAAAAAAAGAAGTGATAATTCACCCCACTATCAATTATTTTTTAGCACTATTAAAGGACCCTTTAAATAGCTCTTTTTTCAGTGATCTTCAAGAAGGTAAAATTAAATTATTTTTTCAGACATCTTTGAGGCCAACCCCTTTATCTGCACTTCCACGAAACCTTTAATATCATTCCACCCCCCTATCAGAGCTTTTCACCCCAGCACCCCTTTTATCAATGCTTTGTGAATTTCCATCCTCATGTACACCCATCTGGATTTGAGCCCTACACCTCTCCTTTGAAGATATAATGTCTCAATCACTACATGATGTTGTTTTTTATCTATTTAATGATATTTTTATTTATATATATATATACATATATATTTTTTATTCATATATTTATGTAATAATTTTTAAATATGTTTATAGAATATATGTGTGTGTTTGTGTGATATATATACTTATATTTATTTAAATATATTATATATTATATTCATTTTCATATACTATAATATAATATAAATATATTTTTTTATTAATTCAAAAACACACACACATATATATAACCATTATAAATATATTTTTAAAATGTTAAAAATGGTTAGATATTGTTTTAAATACATTTTTATAATATGTATTTATTTTCATATATTAGAATATACATATAAATATATATTTGTTAATTATTGGCACACACATGTTTATATATAAACATTAAGTGTATATGTATATATATACATATGAATGTATTTTTATAAGGTACATAAAATTGATAATTATTTTATTATAGATAAAATTAATAATGAATATTTATTTTATATATTTAATAATATATTACTATGTAAATGTGTTGAAATATAAATTTCTACCAGTTATTTATGATATTTAAATATATTAAAATATACATATATTTAATTTTAAATAAAACTACATTGTGAAAAAAATTCCAAACCATAATATCAATATGAATGTAAGCAGTGGGAATAAATTCATTTCCCAGTGAAAACGTGAAAAAAGGCCCCATTAAATGAGGAAGAAATTCCATCGAATATTAAATATTTTGGGTACCCCAACTAAAAACTTAGTTTTTGAGGCCTTCTAGGATTTTTTAGCTTTGAATATCATGATAGGGGTTCCCCATGTTAATGTGTCTTAGAGATCATCGAAGGCTTCGATTTGATTTGTGTTATAGGCCAAATGGACACCCAGATAAAAAGTTATGTCCATTCAAAGTTTGAGTTACATTTTCAACTTTTTTTAGATATTTTATTATTTTTAGACTATTACTAGATAATAATAAGAAAATTATTAATTAAAAATATTTTTCATATTATTTTATAAGACACTTTCAGACAGTATCTTATATATTAAGTGGTAATTCCTTTTTAGCCTTATCTAAAACAATATAAAAATATATATATTATATTTATATCAATATAAATATATTTATATATTAATATATTATATTTAATGAAATATAAAATTTAAAATATACCCTTTATTGGCACTAGTAAAAAAGTGCTAACAAAGGGGGGTTTTATCAGCACTTCAAAAAAAGAACTGATAAATACCACCCTTTATCACTGATTTTTTACTAGTGTTGATAATGACCCTACCCCCATTATTAGTGGTTTTGTACTATCAGTAATAAAGGTAACCCTTTATCAGTGCTTTTTTACTAGAATTTTTAAAGGGGGCCTTATTAGAGCTTTTTTATAACTGATAAAGGTCCTCCTTTTACAGTGCTTTTTTAGTGGTATTAAAAACCCCCTTTAACAGTGCTAAAATGAATAGTTAATGGGGTTCCTTTATAAGTTCTTTTTCTAGTGCTGACAAAGGGGGTTTTAATAGTGAATTTAGCTAGCACTATCAAAACCCTACCATTGGATAAACCCAATTTTGAGTATTTTATGTCGTTTTAGGCTTACTCATGTATATTTTTTCATTCTAATAAATCTTTATGCCTTTACATGAAGTGTTCATATTCCATATGCTTATAATACATTTGGGTATGTATTAATCTGTCTTGTGGGTTGTGTAAAGAGTTACAAACTAATGTATCCAGAACACATTAATTAGGTGTTTGGAATAGGGATTTCCAAAAATAATCTTTACAAGAATGTATGCACAAAAAGGAATAAATCATGAGATGATAATGATTATATAATATGTAATAGTTATGAATTTAATAAGAATATGATTTATATTAAATTGGTGAGACTAAAAACCCTTAAATACTAAGTGTGAGATTCCTTCCAAAGTGGAACTTGTTAGGAACTTGATCATTCTAACAGGTATTTTCAAGATCAACATGAGTTCCTTTGGATTGTTTTTAGTAAGTAATTCAAGCTATATGTAACATCAGATTTTCATGTTCAGTATTTTCAAGAGTAGAATGAGTATCCCTTGATTTTATTTTGTGATCTTATTCTAGGAATTTTATTTGGGTTACATGAGTTGGGAAGACCTAACATTTACGATACTAGAAAAATAGAGTTGAGTGAATTTATTTGATGAATTTAGAAATGTTTTTATCCACTCAACTATCCAATAATAATAACTATCATGATTGGGTTGAGTCCCTACTAAAATATCCATGGATTGGTTATTTTATAACTAGTATAAATCATGATGGAATATGTATCTTATCTCACGAAATAGATATGATGTCTAGGGTCATCATTTTTAGTGGGTGAAATTTTATTTAAATCCCTTAATAAAAATATATAATATATCATAATCAAAAATTGATATGTATTTTTTTTAAATTATAAAATACATTACAATAATCATACAGAGATGATTAATAGGTATAACCAATAAAAAAGGTAAATATTGGTATCTAAGAATGATAATTGCTAACAAAGAGAAAAATTTAGAGTACCCAAATGTGAATTTTATATAAATCAATTTCTCTAAATATGAATAAAAATATTAGATATTGGTTCTATGTCACACATTTGTATTGAAAAACAAATAATCAGACGTAGGAGAGAATTTATGAAGGTTGAAGTAGATATTCATATTTATAATGGATAAAGAGTTATTGCATTAGATGTAGAAACATATGATCTAATTTTACCAAATATATTGATCATAGAGTTGAGAGACTATTATTATCTTGTTTCCATAAAAAAGTTTTCGTTTTTTGTATCGTTTTTAGAGAATATGGGATTTTCATTCATTATTAATAATAAGAGTTATTATAAATATAAAAATAACATTTTTTAGGGATTTATTAATATATTTAGTATTTTATATATTCTTGGTATGGATAATCTTGTTTATAAAATTCAGAATAAGAAGGTCACAATTGTTTCTAATCCCACCTACCATTGTAATTATCACCTTGGACATATAAATATGAAATGTGTATAAAGAATTCATAGATATGGATTGTTGAACTCATTCAACTATGAATCATTTAATACATAATAATATTTTTTATTGTGAAAAATGAAAAATTCACCTTTTAGGAGAAAATATTATAGGGCTAGTGGACTATTGAATCTTATACATAGTGATGTATTTGGACCAATGAGAATACTAGAAAATGGTTGTTTTAGGTACTTTGTAACTATTATCGATGATTTTAGTTGGTATGGGTATGTGTTTCTAATGAAACAAAAGTATGAAACCTTTGAAAAGTTAAAGGATATTCATTATTAAGTACATAATCAAATAGGATAAATTATTAATTTCCTCTGATCGGAATAGAGTAGTGTATACTTGAGTTATGATTTTAAAGCTAATTTGAGAGACTGTTGAATTTTTTCACAACCCACTCCTCCCAGAACACCATAATGGAATAGTGTTTATTAAAGGAGTTATCATACCTATTTAGAAATTGTGAGAGAAATGATGAGTCTACAATATATTTCTATTTCATTATGAGGTTATTATATAGATATTACATCATTATTACAAAACCATTTCCATCTATATAAATCACAGAGACACCATATGAGATCTGGTATGTGAAACATCCCAATTTTCATTATGTGAATAATTAGTTATGTGAATATTATATAATATTATTGTCTTGTGATAATATTTAATCTAAATCTAATAAATTCTTGTTTTTTTCTTATCCCAAATAATTTGTTGAATATTACTTTTATAATCCAATTAAACACAATGTTTTTATGGTATGATGATGTTTTTCCATGAGATATAACATATGATTCAAGTTGTCAATGGGAGGAAAATTAAACTTGTAGGATTTTAAGACAAACAAGCGTGTAGTGTTTATGATATAGAAGTTGATTATGTTTTGTAAATAGTTTCAGAAGAAGAACTGACTCAATTTGTACAAGAACCTAAAAGTTCTTATTTGATTCATCAGGAACCTAATAGATATGGATTTATTATTTTTAATGAAAATGAATTAATATTCACATGATACGACCTTACATTCTACTAAAAGGACATTGAGTGTTTTGATTTTAAGAAATAGGTAAAATCTATAAAATCTGATATTGACTCTAGGTACACTAACCATGTTTGGAACTTTGTGGATTCATCTGAAGGTGTGAGAAACATAGGGTGGAAGTGGTTATTCCATAATAAAACTAACATGGATGGTAGAGTGAATACTTATAAATAAAATCTAGTGGAAAAGGCTTACAAACAAGTTTGTAGTATTGAATATAAAGAGACTAGTTCACCAGTTGTGATGATAAGTTCTATATGGATTTTCTATCCATAGTAGGTGATTATGATTATGAGATATATAAAATGGATGTCCAAAACCACATTCCTTAAGAAGAATTTTTCTGAGGTTGTTTATATGATATATTCTAAAGTTTTTGATATTCCAAGAGAGGTTTCTACGGTTTAATAATTTCAACATTCCATTTATGATATAAAGTAATATTCTCAGAGTTGTAATATCCAGTTTGATGATTAATCAAATAGTTTGGTTTAATCAAGAACAAAAATGATTATAGTGTATACAGGTGTCTTAGTGGGATTATAGTAGTGGTTTTGATACTATATGTTTAATAAATATTACTTATTGAAAATGATTTCCCAACACTTCAATCTGTGAAGATGTGGCTTACTAAATTTGTCTCAATGAAATATATTGGTTAAGAAACTTACATACATGGTATGAGGATCGATAGAGATAGGTCTAAGGGGTTTCTTGGACTGAGTTAGAACATGTATTTGGTAAAGTATTAAGTGGCTTATCATAGATAACTATAGGAAGGTTTCATTACTAGTGTTTCATTTAACAAATATTAGGAAGATTCGGGATCATTATAAAGAGTTAGAAAACATGGATAAGATTCCTTATGAATCCTCCATAGGATTTATCATGTATCTTGTGTTGTGTACTTGACCTTATGTCTCATATTCTCTAATAATAAGAATTAGATACCAATATAATATTGGTGAGAGTAACTGGATTGATTTGAAGAATATCCTTAAGTATTTATGAAGGACTAAGGATATGTTCTTAGTCTTTGGAAGAGAAGAAGAGATTTATATAAAGGGTTACAAAGGTGATTATTTCTAATATGACAAGGATGATATTAAATATTAATCTAAATTCATGTTTTTTCTAATGAGTGGAGTAATTAGTTGGAATATTTCCAAACAATCCACAATAGTAAACATCAAAATAGAGGTTAAATACATCACTACATCAGATTCTATGAAGGAATCCATTTGGATTAAAAAGTTCATTTTAGAACCTGGAGTGTTTCCTATAATCTTGGGAGTAATAAATCTATATTGTGAAAAACTTTGTTTTTTTCTCTAGCTATGGAACACCTATCTCACCAATTACTAAACAAATCCTTGGAAAATACATTCTCATATGTGCAATCATTAAGGGGTAAATGTAATGATCAGATGGGTGGAAACTGAGGAGAATTAGTATATCCGTTGATGAAATCACTATCATAGAAAAAACATGAGGTTCGTGTAGAATCTCTTGGTGTAAGACAAGTGAGAGATTAGTTTTAATGAATATAAATGTTTCATGTCATTATTATAATAATTTAAATATCCCATTATAATTCATTCATGTGTGATTTAATTAATTTTATGTTAATGGTTGAATGATAATACCCCCTCGAAGTATGACTGTTAGTTTTCCCTAACTGATGATCATTAATATGTATTATGGGTTGTAAGAATATCTTAAGGTTATCTTAAATAGATTATTTTACTCATTAAAAAGAGTTGTATTTTAGTTAAGAAGAATGGATTCATGTGGTAATAAGTAGATACCAGATACTTCGAAAGTATATCTCAAGTAATTTCATACAATCATCAATATACTTTGGGATGTGTACTTATTATCAACCCTTATTACCTATGGTAGGTGAGATACCTAGAATTATAACCTGTATACTTTGATACACTACTTAGGTAATTCTATATATTAACTTAGCTAATATAGGGGTGGTTGGGTATTTTTTTGGATCATGTCATTAGTTGGAGTGCAACCAAGATTGGGGTTTTCCACTTGAATGGAAAGTTAAAGATATTGGGAACATGATTGAATTAGAATGAGGAAAAACAAGGTTATGGTTATTTTTTCATATATTATTTCTTCAACTACCTGGATAAGTTACATGTGATATAATTATAAAATAAATGAATGACATTTGATGTATTAATCGACTTGGTTAGTATTTTTAGAGAATCAATAAATGATGAGAGCCTTATATTATATTGAAATGTTTGATCTCTAGTGGTCACTCAGTGTCATGGAAAAAGGTATTATATAGGTAAACATATGATTTATATGATTCTTTTTTTGGTGGATATGTTCATATAGAGATATGAATAATTTTTATAGAGATCACACTAGACCCATTAATATCATGAGTTATATAGATAATTTCTTAAGGTAAAGAGAGTTTGATGAAAACCCATATTCAAAATGAAGAGAGTTTGTTGAAAACACATATCCAAAAAAAATTGGATGGCTTAAAAAATAGTTTTGAAGTTTTTTTATAAAGTCCTTATCGGATTTTAGGGCAAGTGGGAGATTGATGGATGTGTACTTAAATGTACATTCATGAGATTCATGTATATATACAATGTAAATGATATTATTTAAAGTTTAGATTTAGTTAATTCATATGATTAAGGAATAATTATATATATATATTATCAAATATGCGTGAAATACATCTTCTCGATAAGTTGTATTTGATGAAACGACCTGTAATGTTTCTCCAAAATGGATGCATTAAGTTTTAAACTAATGGTGGATTTTTTTTAACTTTTCATTTATTAATTTAAGTACATTCAATGAATAATCTAATAAATGGGTATTAATGCATGATATTCATAATGAATAAGAGATTCCTTGAAAACAACCTATAAAAGAGGATGAGATCTTTTGTTGAGGGGTGTGGAATTTGTATGAGGCTGCCAAAAGATTTCCAAACCTCTCTTATTCTCAAATATTTTTTATCTCATTCAGGTAAGAACTTTCACCCCTTCAGTTACATGGGTATCCTCGAAAAGAATATTTGGATACATTAATAAATTTATCACCTCATAGGTAGAGATAATTAATTCATTTCTCCTCATTATTTCCATCAACCATTATTCTTCAAAGGATGAAGATGGTTACTAAAACTTTTTAATACTTGGTACTCTGATTTTCATATTATTAAAAAATTGATTTCTTGAAGATATATATACTTATGTTTTGGGTAGTACTATACTATTAAAAATCATTATATGATTATAAGACACCCATCAATTATTAATTTTAAAATACCTTTTATGGAGGGAATTGTTTCTAAATTGATTATTTGTGTTGACTAGTATTTGACATGGGAATGAAAAATGACCTATCCACATTGATAAAAGTCACATTTGATGAAGTGGGGTGGGAGTACATGTCCTGACCAGTCCCACCCGGGCCCACTAGGTTATTGGTAAGTTAGGAGTGACGCCTCATGCTCACCTCCAATAGGCCATGAGCTCAATAATAGCATCAATTAGGGATATAACACATTTTGGAGGCCTTATCCTAAAGTACCTATACTCACACACACATCTCTAACCACCAGTATAATGTAGAAAGGTAAATAACTAATATTTTAAATGAATGAATAACATATAATCCCACATCAGAGTAAGAAAAAATATAATGAGAAGATAAAATGTGCTAATACAAGCCCACCAAAACTATGTTGGAGTTTGAACTTCAAATGAAAATAAACTAATTCCAAAATAAAACTCTAGGATATTTATATGGTCAGTATATAAAAACTAAACTCCACTTAATCTGATTATTTTTATCACTCCATCCAAAGGCCTATTGGTTTCATAAGACACAACATGTGTATAAAGAGACCATATAGGGGTGAGTATAAACATACCTAGTAGTACAGCTATAAATCACTAAACATAATGAAAAAAACAATTTTTTCTCTAAATTACAGCATTAAGGGAAATAAACAATATAAAACTAGATATTCTTATAATAAGACTCTAAGTATCAGGGTGAGGTATGTCCTCAATTCAAACCTAGGGACTTTTCTTGAGGCCCCAAGTTAATTCTTGTCTATGAGAAATCACTCCACAGGTCTTTCCAACATTGATGGGACATATAATAAAACGATACATAGGTTGGGGATTGTTCCTACGACCTATAAGGGATAGCTAATCCTATATGGAATAGCCCACATGGAAGGGGATCACATGCCTTAGATTTCATTCAAGGGATTAGTAACCTAATCTAGGTAAAAAGAGATATAGGATCACCCATATGGTTGTGCAGAGCGATAACTAACTCAATCTAGTATTATCCCATTTAGGGGATTTCTCATTCTCTACTCAGGATATGATACCTCACTATATCATCATGGGAAGGAATTGAGGGAATACACCCATACTAAAATGGTTTGAGGGAGCACACTCATGCTAAAATTGTTCGAGGGAACACACTCGTTATAATAATCAAGCCATCCTAGGATTCATATGGCATATAGATAAGTTACATGTCTATGTGATATTTTATCAACCTTAAAGGATAGTCATCGCTATGAGGGTTCCACATGATTTGTGTTCTTCCAAACTACATAGTGTATTGGATATAATTTCCCATAACCTCTAGATATTTCATGAATATCCACCCTATTCGATGTATCCTATATTTTCTCTATAGGTCTCATTAAAATGCTCATAGATTATATGAACCATGTTGGAGTCATCATCATCACACCTCTAGAAAGAAACATCTATATAATATTTCTTACATAATCATTTTCACCCTCACCACCATCATATTTCCATTATCACCATAATTTTTCCATCATTTATTTGATCCTACCATTGAAACTGCATAAAAAATATACAAAAACATCAAATCAAACGCACTCTAAAATAGGTTCCCTAATATAGTTGAATCACCATACAATCAAATGGTAGTGATAAACAAATAATGAATAGAGAAAGGAATAAAACACAAAAGTGATCAAGAAATTAAGGTTGTGTTCAATTGGAAATCGTTGATGAAATCCAAAGAACATTGAGGATAAAAAAATTCCTAGATAAATAAATATCAAATACCTAATTTTAGGAAAAATAAATATTCAATGGTTAAATCAAATAAAAATATTCAAGGATTAATTTTTAATTAAATTAATTCATGTTAATTATAGAAATAATAAATGGGGAATAAAACAAAACAAAATCCATTCCTCTTATTGGATTAATCATTGGAGTAGAAAACACTTTTTGGAGTAAAAAAAAAGGATTATTGAAAACATTTCTAGCTCCAAGGATCATAAAATCTGACATGTCTTTAATCAGTAAGAATAAGCCTCTATCTATATAGCTTCGATCTTCCAGCTAGGTTGGACAACCATCCATTAGAAGCAACAAGAAGAGAGAATTTCATTCTCACACAAGTTCATCCAGAGCTTTTAGAAATTTCCATGATCAAATGAATTTCTACTAGGAAGAGGTAACATTGATTGATATGTGAAGTTAAGACATAAAAATTCATTAAAATGCTATGTAGTGAAGGTATCAAGTGTTTGTATTAAGATTCATAACTCCTCATAATACTAGAAACTGAAATGATCATTCTGAATTTTATATTTATCATCACCATGGCCTATAACATGGCCCCCACCATGGTCGTGGTGAAGTTTAAAATATTGATCCATTCCAACCAACACGATGATCTACCATGGGTGTGGGCCAAAATTTGGGATTTTTTCCCCACAAAACATCCTCAGCCATGGGCGTGGTGAGGTTTCATTGGATGTGGAACAAAGGATATCCTCCAATGCTACACTCCCAATACCTAGCCCTAGATTGGCCATTTTTTCATTCCAATAGCCCACGGGGGATCACATGTGACCAACATGGCTTACACTATGACATGGTGTTGGATTGTTTGAACAAAAAAGATCCCAAAAATTCGCTTAATCCATCAATGACCTTCACATGGTCGGAAAAAACCACATCAAATTTTTTCCTCACTCTAAAAATATCGTTTAAAATATTCCAAATTATTAAAAAGTAAAAATTGAGTCATTAAACTCTCATAACATTATATATTTTTGTCCGAAAAACCCTTACTCAAATAGGTGAGGATACTTATCCCATATCTTGATATCCCAATCCCATGTGATCTCTTTGGGGTTCTCATGCTACCATCAAAAATGCACCAATGGAATTACTCGCCCATGGAGGATCTTATCCTACTAATCATCAATCACTACTGGGTACTCTTGTAAGGTAATTCCATCCTCAACATCCAACTTTCCATGTTCAATAATGTGTGATGGTTCATACACATACCTCCTCAGATATGACACGTGAAAGATTCATGCACCCAGTCTAACTATAGTGGTAAGGCCAAGTAGTAATCCACCTCACAAAACCTATGTAGTATCTTAAAAGGGGTAATGAACATCAAGGATAGCTTTTCACCTTGGACAAATATTTATAGTCTTCACTATAGTGATACCTTCATGAACACATGGTCTCCATCACCAAACTCAAAATTGCCTTCTTATTCAATCCAAATACAAATTTGGACAGCTCTTGGTAGTTCACATCTGTTGTTGGATGATCTTCACCTTTTCTATTTTCAATTTTCACTAAATTTCAGACCATAATCGTTATCTCGTATAAATTTATCTAATATAGTGGTGAACTATGGGGTCTTCTTTACAATTCCTTTAATAGTAACCATTTTTATATAAAAAATCCACCAAGGGTAGGTAATCCTAATATCTGTTGCCAAAATCTAACAAGAAAGCCCAAATTATGTATTCCAAGACTTGAATGGTCCTCTCTTTCGATCCATTTATCTAGGGTTAGAACATCATGCTCATTTTCAACTAAACCCAAATTACTTGAATAATCCTCTCACAATTAGGATTTAAATTGAGAATCACTATCTAAAAAAATTGATGAGGTGACTCCGTGAATTCATACAATCCTCTTTATGTAAATGAATCCAAAACACTCTATTAAACTCTACTCTCAAATGGATAAGAAGTGGGTAAGAATTGTGAGTCGGTATACATTACCAACATAGTGTCATGAACTCTAGATGATAATGGAAGCCTCATCAGAAATTCCATAGAGATACCATCCCACTTCCATTCTTGAACAACAAGAGGTTGGGTCAAACCATCTGGTACCTGATGCTTGGACTCCACCTATTGGAAAGTGTGGCATTGAGAGATGAACTCATTTATACTATACTTTGTCCCTGGACATTAAAACTAGCATCAAAGATCCTAGTAAAACTTCATCACTCTTGAATGTTCAAATAAGGGGGATGTATGAAACTCCCTTAGCCCCTCCTTCCATAGAATGACTAGTACAATCATTCATCCTCATAAAATTATGGTGTGCTGCCCACTTTAATAAAATCTATCAGGATCATGTCCTGTGAATATCTAATCACACAAGATCTCACAATAAGTATCTCCAAGGTGTTCTTCTCTAATGTGTTGAAGAGGTAATGGGGTCAAAACCATCGATCATAAGTAAGTTAATCCACCCTTATCTATAAGGACCATCTATAAAGAGTCCAACTGATCTATTTCCTTACTCAAAAATTGTGAACAATATTTCCTATTGAGAGCATCTACCACCATGTTCCCTTTCCTAGGAGTACAGACTATCTCAGAATTGCAGTCTTACAAGAACTTCTACCATCAACATTTCCTCAAGTTAAGGTATTTTTATGATAATACATACCTAAGACACTTATGGTTAAAATATATGATGAATATGTCTCCCATAAGAAACATCCACCATGATTTTAGGGAGAAAATTACTACTTCCATATTTCAATCATGGTTTGCATAATTTTCATCATGTAGTCTCAGTTTTTAAGACATTTATGAAATCATGATATATTTATACATTAGAAAAAATCCAAGCTCATCTATGGTGGAATCACATAACACCATGTACTCAACTCCCTCCTCTCACAGTCCCGAGAAGGGAGCACTCTTAAACCTCTGTCATATCTCTTGAAAATTATGTTAACACTTATCCAACCATATGAAAGGTAGTACCTTCTAGGTCAAGTAAGTAATAAGTTTCATCATACTTGATAAATAAAGAATGAATATTCAATAATATCCATTAAACCTAAGGAATATTTCGGCTTTAGTCACAACCTTGGGTGTCTCCCAATCTCGTACTATCGCAATCTTTATCAAGTCCATTACCACACCCGTCTCTAAGATGAGGTATCCTATGAGGTGGAACTCTTGAATCTAGAACTCACACATCAAGAGCTTCCCATAAATCCAGTTCCCTTAGATTATATCAACTATCATCCTAAATTTTTTGACATGCTCCCCCTATAATGCATGTTAAATGAGGATTCATCTGTGAAGACTACCATGAACTGATCCAAGAGGGGTTGAAAGATCTTCTTCATGAGTCCCATGAACATTTTTAAGGAATTAGTCATGAATAAGGGAATAAACAAGTACTCAAAGTGACCATAGATATGTCGTAAGGTCGTCCTTAGAACATCCTATTCTAAAACTCAGAGTTGATGATAACCCAACCTGATGCCTATCATCAAGAACTACATCACCTATTTCAGCCGGTCAAAGGGATCATCAATTCTAGGAAGTGGAAACATTTTTAGGATGGTCTCATGATTCAGGTGAAGATAATACATGCACAACCTTAAGATCACATCCTATTTCTTGGAAAAAAACATTGGGGATACCTAGGGGAACACACTAGGTTTAACAAGCCCTTCCTTTACAAATCCTCTAACTATAATTTAAGTATTATCAACTCTACAGGGGTCATCAGATATATCGGCATAGATATTAGGGTATTCCCTGGGTATAGTTCAATAAAAAAGTTAATCTATACATGTAAAGGCAATCCTAGCACATCATTAGTGGAAACATCCTCATGATTTTATACTACTGCAAGAAACTAAATTCACATATCATCCACAGCTCCAAGGGTTATACTAGAAAACTAATGAGAAATCTATTGTATCTCCTATATATGATCCTGAAATTATATAACTGAGATTCTTTCTCACAAAAAAAAAATGAATATATCATCCCATATACTTGGACACACCGCATCCTCCACCCAAAATAGTCAATCTATGCATGGACTGCAGTGATTAATTCTATACCTATAAAGAAATCATAGGGTCTAATTGGGTCTAAAAAGAGATCCCACTTGAAACTCTTTCTTCTAAGACTTAGGTACGATTTTCATTAGAAGTGATTGATTTCTAAATGTCCCCTATTATGAGTGTTTAATCATAAAGTATGAGAAAAATGATCCAATAGAATCTTTAAGTCTCAATCTAGGGATGCAGCTACAAAAGAGTGGAATGAACTTATTTCTACCAAAGATTTACCTAAATTAGAGAAGACATATATATTAAATATGATCACATACAAAGCTTTCCTATCATAAGAATCATCCTATTATAGTTTTCCATCCCTTTAACCCCCCAATTACTAGTGTTTTTCGTTATATCCTGGAGGTGGTGGCGGTGGTAGCAAATTATATCATCACCCACCACCCACAAATCTCACATCTCTTCTACCACGTACACTACCCTACAGACCTGCCTAATCAAGACACTACTTCTTATTTGGTATCCCATCAACTGGTTCCCTATCTACTACATGTTTTCCCAAGAAATCCTTTATAATAATCCCTCATCCATCATAAGGGAAAGACATCCTCTCCCTTGGATAACTATAACTCCCCTAAAAACCATGAGTAGTTGACACTCCACCCTGACACCATCTCTAGAATCACACCATGAATCTTGGTCCCTGAGTATGTCATCGAAAACCATCTACTAAGGTCTTAGATATATGGTTTCCACCACTTGAACCAATGTTCTGTGACTTCTCTGCTATGAATATCTCCATAACCAAATAATTCTCCAGCACACCATCCTAAGAAGGGATGTAAATAGATACCACTCTTGCTCAAATATCATGGTTAAGACAATGATCAAAGGTTGGTTCTTGAATGTATATAACATGAACCATATCCAAAAAATACTAGGAGAGGTTAATAAGCCTTGACACATACATGATCCCCTACTAGAGCACTAGAATTTCTTAGATGGGCACTGCTCACAAAGCCACTAGATAAAAATAATCTCTAAAGAGGTGCTCATACTATACCCAAATGATTGTCGCCTTTTCATGCATATAAATAATCAATATTTACCATATCCCAAATAGTCCATGGATTAGACTCGCCTCTTGGACCATCATTTGGTCGATATTGGTCCTAAAAAAATGTAAAACATGCCCCCACCACATTGATCCTATCCTCTACTAAATTAGGGACTAGATCACCCTAAAACATATATGGTCTTTTTCTCTAGAAATTTTGAAGCATGCTAATCCTGCATGCATCATCTACCAATATTGTTATACTAATCAACTACTCAATGGGTGGATGTTCTATTTTTAATCCTCCTAGAGAACCCACCTCTTGCACAAATCTCTATATTGAAGCCTCATCACTAAGAGTATCATCATCAAGATCCCACTATGAAATCCTAGTTGTATACCATTATGGTGGCATCATAAAATAATCAAGATGATCCCTAGTTAAAAATAAAATATTTGGGGAGATGACTCAAGAAATACATGAAACCCCCAAATTACTTCTATAGGATGAATGTACTAAAGATTTCCCTACAACCAGTGCCTACATGTACTAATTCAATATGAAGGTAATCAAATTCCTATTGAAATATATATCTTCCATCACATCACCACTAGGTTTCTTAACCTATGATGAAAACTCAAGACACATTAACATTGTTTTTCTAGTCCCAAAACTAATCCTCATAACTAGATTATCTCCAAACTATGATCCTGGTAA
Source organism: Viscum album (assembly GCA_963277665.1). Taxonomy (NCBI): domain Eukaryota; kingdom Viridiplantae; phylum Streptophyta; class Magnoliopsida; order Santalales; family Viscaceae; genus Viscum; species Viscum album. Next base: position 1,156,889,897 of record OY728132.1, on the reverse strand, counting down.
AAACTTATCTAATAGCAATCTATCAAAACCCATACCACCAGGGCTCACCTGGATAGAGGTAAGATGAAAGTGACAACCCAATCGAACCTCTAATAGGTCAGGGGTTGGAAACTAGCACCAAGTAGGAATATCACACACATTGGAGGCCTTATCCTAAAGTAATTATACTCAGGAACACATCTCCAACCACTAAAATAATGTAGAAAGGTAAATAATTAATTCTTTAAATGCAGGAAATACATATAATCCCACATAAGAGTATAAAAAATAGTATGGAAAGATACCAAGGTCCAAATACACACCCTACAAAACATTAAATGAGGCCGACCTATTAACTAAAGGAAACTACTACCAAACTATTACTACAAGATCCATATATATGGTTAGTCTATCCAAAATAAGATCCAAATGTTCATGGTCCACCTAGGATTCCATTGAAGGCTTTTTTATCTAAATAATATGTGAAACATGTGAGAAAACCCATATAGGGGTGATTATAAATATACCCAGTATGACATCCCGAAATCACTAAACACAAATAATCAAAGAGGGTGTGAAATATAATTTACAAAATAAATGGGAATAAAAAAAGATAAACACAGATATGATCAAAGGATGACTCAAAGTCTTGGGGCTAGTTTTATCCTCACTTCCAACATAGGGACTTTTCTCAGGGCTCTAAGGTAATGTCTATTGAAGGAGATCACTCCACCAATCTTTCCAAAATAGATGGCTCTCAAAGGATAAATATACATAGTTAGGGGATCTTGAGAAGGGAATATGGGGGATACATAACCCTATCTAAAATAATCATCTAGGTAGTGGATCACATGCCATGGATGTTGTTCACATGATACTTGACTCAACCTAGGGAAGAAAGAGAAAAGGGATCACACCCTGGGCTACAGAAGAGGGATACCTAGATCTATTTAGTACTAGCCTGTATAGGGGATTACTAATATTCTAATTAAGACAGTATTACACATTTTTTCCTCATAAATATAGAATTGAGGAAATGAACCCATACAAAAATGATTTAAGGGAACAGAATCAAACTAAAATGGTTCGAGGGAATGAAATCATGTTAGTATAGAATCAATCATATGAGTCACAAGAAATGTAGATAAGGTTTATGGTCATGTGATATTTTCTCATCCTAAAAGTCTAGCCATCATAAGCAGGGGTCCACATGACTTGTGTTTCTCCATATTAAACACAGTTTTGGTTGGAATTTCATAGAAACTCCTGATATTTTGTGTGTCTCCACCCATGCCACTATATTCTCTACTTCTTATGTGGTTCTCACTCTAAATCACCATGTGTTATATAGGCCATGTTTGAGTCATAATCATCACACCTCTGGAAAGAAACACCTACATGATCTATCTTTCAACCCCACTCTCACTTTCACAATAATCGTATTTCTGTCATCATTGTTATACCTCTATCTCATATCTGATCCTAACACTGAAACCACCAAAAAAATCTGAATTTCTTTTGAATCAAACACATTGTGAAATAGGTCCACGGATATAGTTGAATAACCATCCAATCTAAATCCTATGAAAAATGAAGAAAAAATGGAGAATGGAATGAAACACAAATGTGAGAATCAAATAAAGGTCATGTTCATTAGGACATCATTGATAGAATCCAAAGAATGAGGACTATAAATTATTTGTATAAAATAAACAAATATATAATCTATAATTATATGAAAAATAAATATTCAATGGGAAAATAAAAAAATTATGATCATGAATTATTTTCTAATTAAATAATTTTTTTAAACATAGAAATCAAGAGTGGGGAATAAAAGAACAAAATAAAATTCCTACCTTGGATTGGATCGATCATTGGATGAGAAAGAATCTTCGATCATTGAACAAAAAGAACTTGTTTCACTCATGATTATAGATACCAAGATCCCCAATTCTTGTTCATCATCAATTGGAAGGAACAAGCCTCCATCTATATGAGTTTGATCTTCTATCTAGGTTAGATGAACCTCCCTTGGAAATAACAGGAGGAGAGAATTTTTTCCTCACCCAGGTTCTTCTATAAATTCTATAAATCACTATGATCGGATGGATTTTAAAGATGAAGATGGAACATTTATTGATAGGAAAAGGGAAGATGTCAAAACTCATTAAAACTCCATGGAATGTGGTCCTAATGTGTTCACATTAATATTCGTAACTTATCATAAGACCATTAACCAAATCAGCCATTATAAATTTTAAATTGACCATCACCATGGTCATGGTGACATTGAACATACCAATCCAAGACACCTAACATTCTGATCCTGTAGTGTCACATATTTTTCATGTATTATTCTTAAATATAATATGAATTATTTTCGAGGCTAGGTGTTGTGAAGGATTGAGATTCCAATGCGCGGTATTCCTGAAATAATTTTTTGAAATAAAATCAAAATGGTTTCCAAAATTAGAAATATGAGGGCACCATTGAACTCAGAATAGTGGTTTTACCCTTGGCGCAACTGAAAATTATTTAGTATAGGTTGTTTGTGGAAAATTCGTCGCGGGAATAGAAATAAATAAAATTATTAGAATAAATTATTTTATTCCAATTATTTTGATGTAGTGATTGGAAATCCATAAATAGATCCTTATGTTGGAAATCCTTAAATAGATCCTTATGTTGGAAATCTAGTGTTATCCTCCTCACCCTGTAACCTATAGAGATTCATTAGAGAGTACCACTAAATAATCTTCTCGAATAGACAATGAAGAAGTTACAAATCAAAGATCGACACACCTTGGATTCGACAGATCTTGTCAACGTCGACAACAACAGATCGTTCTTCATTAGCAATCCTACTGAACCAAGGTAGGGAATTTTTTTTGATTTTATTATTCCCTATTATTGTTTTCTACGATGAAAATGGATCAATCATCAAATATAATGGCCCACGGATCGATCGTTATACATGATGGGTTTATTTGTGGAATTTATAGGGATATTTCTTCATGATTATAGATTTATTAATTTATTATTCTAATATAAATGAATCGATATTGACATGAACATCTATCGACCTTCATTCCTCTTGTTTGGATTTGTTCATTTCTCCCTTGATTCCCCATTCCCCATGATGTTCTTCATTTTTCCCCATATTTTGATGTTTCATTGAATGAATCATCATTGTGCATATGATTCATGTAAAAAGATCTAAATCCATAGATCTATCATCGATAAAACTCGATAAAGATGTAATGGTGGTTGCGGTAGAGGATTAAATGATGGTTGGTTCTAATTTCTCATTCTCTCGTGTGTAATAAATAACAACAACAATCTTGTTTTCTAAGTGGATCGAAGGCCTAAATATCATCGATTCAGTGATGGTATGTCTATATGAGATCGGATCTCAAGTTTTATGGCATGGTGGTCGATGGATTAGAGGTTGGAGGATCGGTTGAGGCATATACAGTAATAACTAGGGTTTCTAGAAAAGCTCAATACACACGGTGTATAGTACTTTTCTACATGAAATGTAGTCCCCTTGGATGAACTCAACGTGTACTTCAGGAAATACATGAACATGGGGTGGAGTACATGGGTTCCCTACATTGTGTGTAACCCCCCACACGGCATGACCTAGACCATGTACACAGACTACCCATTGTATTGGTACATAGGCATGGATACACAAGATGGCACATAGTACTGGCACATTTTTGGGGTACACAAGTGAGACCCTGGATACAAGGACACGACATGTAACCCCTCTACACAATGTGTAATACTATTTTACATGGACATAGTTTGAATGACACAAGTTGTTTACCTGGGTAGAACCCAGGGTCAAGGGACACATCATTTAACCCCTTTACACATTGTGTACTTCTTATTACGAGGCTTAGATTTCTTGTCTTTTGTATCTTGGAAAAATTTCATTTGGATTTATTCCCCTTATCATTTCCCTGATGGTAGGTATGAATCATTTCATACTCTTAAGACTATGTTCTCTTTAATAGGACTTCCTGGATAGAGTTGTTGGAATTCCCTTGAGAGTCATATGTGGGATCCTTTATTCATCTTCATGCCCTAAGTAGAGTCTGGGTATCAACATGACCAATCATACCGAGTGTCGATCCTCTACATATCTTGTTAATCTAGATAGACATGTAGGTATCATCCTATGTCCCTATCTATGATCCTCATCTACGTATCTTATTCTATTTATATCAATCAACGTAATCTCACTCATGACAGTACCTGATGAGTAGTACCTCTCGGATGGACATCATAAGTGCAATCCGACTTAGGAGTGTGTTCTCCCTGAGGATTTCATTGTGTATTATTTAGGATAGAATCCTCGTCTATATATTATGCTTGTGGATAACTCCAAGATTTTGTGTCATTATTGAGTATATTTGGATATTCTTGTTATATTTTTTGTAGACATATAACTGTGTAAAGATGATTATAATTCCTTTGATGTATTACTTTACAGTTTTGAGGTTCCCTTTAAAGTATTGTTATACTCACCCCTACACGGGCTTTCCCTGCACGTGTCTTGTATTGTGCAGATGATAAACCTTTTAATTGAGTCCCAGGAATACCAATACTAGATAGTTCATAGTGATATCAGATAGACCAATGTGTGTTCATATGACTATATATAGTAGTCACAATACCTTTATTTTTATGTTGTACTTGTTCTATAGACTCGTTGTGGTGGGCTTGTATTTGGCCCTGTTTACCATTCTTTACTTCCTTTCATACTCTGGTAGTGGGATATAGATGTTTTCATGCATTTATTGTTTATATGTTTTTACATTTAAAAATAATGTAATTTTGGAGATGTGTGTATTTGTGTGTGTGTGAAAGTACATAGGAAATGCCTCCCATTTCATTGAAATTCCTACTCAGTCCTAGTCACCACCCCCTCACCAGTTAGAGGTGGGCTTGAGGATTCATAGCACGAGTCCCACTAGGAAGGGTCATGATATAGTGGTATCAGATTTAGTTCGGTTATACATTAGGATAGGAATTTTGTGATATTGGTTTGGGGAAACAGTGTTAAGTTTTTAGAGTTCGGTTTTCATGACAGGGACTCCAGTGTTGGTGTGGTGGTCGACGTATCCATACACCAAGACAATGATAAATTGATTTTCGACTCAGTACATGAGAATACTGGATGTAGGGAAAAAATGTTACATGCATCATATAGGTATGGATTTTGATTTTCAAGTCCTTCTTGAGTCATCTCTTCAGATATACTCTTTGATCATGGTATATATCTTTTACTTTCTGGATTCCTCAGTGATGTATGCCAACTAGGATTCAGCTGTTTGATCATGAAGATAAAACCCTCAGTGGTGATGCATCGATACAGTGACCAGTTGCTGAGATGTTATCTCCTGGTGTTTCACCATCCATACAACATTTAGAGAAGCATTTGGAACCCATGGTACCAAAGGATGAGGAGCATAGGATCAGTTTGCTTCATGAGTTTCAAAGATAAAGACCCCTCAAGTTATGAGGTGATCCCAAACCACTGGTAGCTTAGGATTGGTTTATGGTGGTGACTCTAGTTTTTCATCTAGTTAAGAAACCATCAGATCATATGGTGGTCCTAGCAGTAGGCCTTCTTCTTGGCTCAGTAGAGAAATTGTGGGGTATAGTTACCTTGTTTTTTTAATAAGGTGAATCTTTCATGGAATGAGTTTGAGTGTCACTTCATATAGGAGTTATCACCAACTACGCTGATAACTATGTTTATACATGATCTTCTATATCTCTAGTTAGGAAGCTTGACAGTGGATGAGTATTCATCGATTTTAACCAACCTTTCCAAGAACTCAATTGATATGGTTCAAGATCAGTTCTTCATTGCTCAGAACTTTGAGTGAAGTTTTCATGGAGACATTTCAGCCAGCGTTATCCCTATATGCATTCCTACCTATAATGGGTTTCTATAGAGATCTTTAGTGGTCAATAGTTTCTTATCTGAGAAGTTACAGCTGGTGGTTGTCAGTAGTGGGAAAGCAGAAATAGAGACCTCCACAGAAGGGAGCCGACATCTGTCTCATAGACCTGGACATGGGAGAAGTTTTAGGATGATGTATCATGATATATGATCTAAATTATAGGTCTCAACATGTGGGTTTAATCATCTCTTAAATAGGTGGTGCTACTCATGTGATGATAGGGTACATATTGCCTAGGATTGTTCGACCTATCGTATAGATGACATAGAGACCGTAGATGGGCCACTGAGGTAGAGATAGTGGTAATAATAGATAGGATTGTATGGTAGTGGATGTGGTAGAGGATCTGGTAGATCATGATCAGGTGGTCGATGTTTCAATATTTTACTACTACCACCCCCAAGTGGTCAACACTAGGCTTATGGAGCTGGAGGACATGGGTGAGGACAGCTACAGGTAGTCGAGGCTTACGACCCAGGAGCTCCAAGAATGATTTGAGGTAAGATTTATGAATTTTGTAGCTTATTTACAATACTGATAGTCATAGGATCTATTCTTTACATTCTTTCCACATATCTTGTTGGGGGTATATAGAATCTAGTTGAACCGTTGACTCGACCCTTACACTTGGTGACACCTACTAGAAAGACTCAGTGAGTACACACATGTTCCAAAATAATGACTTGTCTCTTAGAGGAGAGAGTTTTGATTGGGATATCTTGTTCTTAGTATCAATACCTTATGAATTCATTCATGGTATGGATTGGTTATTTATAATGCATTCTTAAATTGACTCTTTTAGGGGAAGGGTGTGGTGTTTTCGTAGTTACATAACTAGGTTTTCCATTGTTAGTGAAAAGAAAACCCAGGAAGGGCATGATGGAATTGTGCATAGGAGGGTTTAACTAATTAATTTTAAGTTTTATAGCCTAACCCTTGGTGCAATAGATGTTATGATTTTTTCAGTTGCCTGCAATGGTGGAAGAATATGAGGGAGCCTTTCCTAAAGATGTTATGGGTCTACCTCCTCATTGAGATATAGACTTAGTAATTGATCAACAACCCAGGATGACTCCAATATCCTTTCCATCATATTTGATGGATCTTGTAGAGATCTGCGATATTAGGATGTAGTTGGTGGACTTTCAAATGAATGGCTTCATGGGACATAGTTTTTCACCCAGGGAAAACATAGTTTTGTTCGCAAAGAAGGTTTAAGGGAGCTTGAGGTTGTGTATGGACTACTGTCACTTAAATCAAGTGACCATGAAGAACAAGTATCCACTACCAAGTGTTAATGAACCTTTTGATCAGTTGATAGGGGATCAATGGTTCTCAAAGATTGTCCTCAAGTCAAGCAATCACCAGCTGCAAGTACGGAATGAGGATATACCAAAGATGGCATTCATATGTTGTTAGGGTCACTATGAGTACTTGGTGATGCCATTTATCATGAAAAATTCTCCAAAATTTTTCATGGGAATCATGAACTGGGTATTTTACCCTTCCTTATACCACTTTTTAGTAGTCTTCATCGATGATATCCTTGTATACTCAACGTATGAGGAGGAGCATGCAAGACACTTAAGGATAATTTTGGATGTACTCTGGGAGTAGCATCTTTATAGAAAAATCTTAAAGTGTCAGTTCTGGATTCAGGTGGTCCAATTTTTAGGACACATTATCTTAGTAGATGGAGTGGAAGTGGACCTATCCAAGGTCGAGGAAATTTTAGAATGGGATCCACCTAAGAGCATGAAAGATGTGAGGAGATTCCTTAGGTTGGTAGGATATTACAAGAGATTCATACCTTATTTTTCTAGAGTATCAGTACCCATGATAGCTTTGACTCAAAAGGGGGATCCTTTAAAGTGGATAGAGAAGTGCCAGGAGTATTTTTAATAGTTGAGGTAGAGTTTTACGAGTTCTCTAATCTTAAGATTATCTAAGGAGGGTGTTAAGTACATAGTGTTCTGTAATGCATCAGGGACCGATCTTGGTTGTTCATTCATTCAGAAGAAAGCTGTGATTTCCTATGGTTTATGCCAGTTGATACCATCTGAGGATAACTACATGAATCATGATCTTGAGTTATCATCGGTAGTCTTCACTTTGAAGATGTTGAAACACTACATTATTGGTGAGCGGTTTATCATGTACTTTGATCACAAGAGTCTCAAATATATATTATCTTAAGAGGATCCTAACTTGAGATATAGGTCATGGATAGAGTTCCTCCAAGATCAGAACTTCAAATTTTTTTAAATTTCTAGGAAGGGGAACGTGGAAGAAAATTCCCTCAGTAGGAGATCTTGTTCGCATTTGCTGAGTGAGGTTCTAGAGCAGTTAGACTCATTGCAGTTACCTCTTATGGATAGAGATAAATAATCTTACCTTCAGTGGATTTTTTTCATCCCTCCACTCTTACAGTGAGTTAAGGAGGCACATATTGGGGATACATACTATGATACCCTACATTCCCATATATTTATAGAGCCTTATCATTATAGATATTCTAAATATGGGGAGAATTTCATTCTTTTCAGAGGATGCATGATGGTACCAGTGTCATTGAAGGAGGAGGTTTTGAGAGAGTTTAATTCATCTATTTTGGTAGTACATCTAGGTGTGAAATAGATGTACTAACACCTCCTAAATTGGTTTTTGTGGTCGGGGATGAAGAAGGTAGTTACATCATTTTTCTCTCGATGCATTACTTGTCAACAAGTAAAGGCTGAGCATAAGGTTCTAGTATTTTTGAACCAACCCCTTAATGTTCCATAATGAAAGTGGGATGGGATATCTATGGACATCAGTATGGCCTTACAATGTACGTCTAGGGTACATGATGCTATCTGGGTGACCATAGACCAACTCACTAAGTTGGCCCACTTCTTAGCTATCAGAGAACAGAGTTCAATGGAGAGATTGGGATGCCACAATGTTTAGGAGGTATTCTAACTCCAAGGAGTTCCATCAAATTTTGTTTCTGATCATTATAATCTATTAACATATCGATTGTGGAAGATATTATAGGAGGCATTTGGGACCCAGTTACACTTGATCATAACGTTTCACCCATAAACCAATAGCCAAACTGAGCAGACCATTCAGGTTCAGAGAAAATTTTGCAAGCTTACATGTTAGCCTTTATCCATAGATGAGAGGATATCCTACAACTGGTGAAGTTTTCATAAAATAATAGCTATCATTTCACAATTTTTATGGCACTATTACAAGATTTTTATGGGTGACCATGCATATCACCACTTTTTTGGATTGATCCAGAAGATTTGCCACTCATTGGCTCAGAATTGGTGTGAGCTGCAATTGAAAATGTTCAAAACATCTAGGACTAGATAAAGACTACACAGATTTTTCAAAAGTGTTGTGTTGACCAGTGATGGATGCACAAGGAGTTTTAGTAAGGAGACTATATGTTTCTATGGGTTCCACGTCAATGTGGATTACAAAAATTTGGTCAGGGTGGCAAGATATCTTTGAGGTTCATTTTCCCTTTCCAAATACTACATAGAGTTTGCAAAGTGGAATATTTATTGGAACTACCTCCATAGTTAGACAAGGTACATAACCTCTTATACATATCGCAACTGAGGAGGTATGTGCATGACCCATCACACATTATCGATGGGCATGATCTAGACATCAATAATGGAGTATCCTTTTTTGAGTACCCAATTTAGATCATGGATTTTAAGAGAGGATCCTTTGTGGGTGATTTATTCCTTTGGTTCATTTTCCAAGGCAACGTAAGAATCTTCAGATGATGACTTTGGAATGGGAGGCTCATATTCATGCTCAGTACCCACATCATTTTTAGTAGCCCTTTTTTTGAAGTTTTAGAATGTAAATCCCCAAGGTGGGGAGAATTTAGTGTCTTGGATTTTCCATGTCTTAATTTTAAATATCTTTTTGGATTATTTTTGAGACCAGGCGATGAGACAACATGTGATTGAAAGTCCCAGTATGCCCAAAATAAAATCTTGAAATATATTAAATATATTAATTAATATGTGAACATGATTTTTTATGAAAAAGTGGAATAACTTCTAAAAGGGTTCCGGAATAAGAAATGAGAGGGCAACATTAAACTCGGAATTGCGATTTTACCCTAGGCATGACTTAACATTAGTCAGTGCAGGTCATTTTTGGAAAATTCATTGTGAGTGCAAAAGTGAATAAAATAATTGGAATAAATTACTTTATTACAATTATTTTAACATAGAAACTGAAAATACATAGATATATCCTTATGTTGGAAATACAGGGTTAGCTAACCCTAGATCCTTTGGAGATTTATTGGAGATAACCTCTGGAGAATCCTCTCAAACAAACAACGATGGGGTTACGAATCAAGGATCAATGCACCTCATATTCAAAGTATCTTGTCAACATCCACAGAAAGAAATCATTTTTCATCAGTGATCAAACTAAATCGAGTTAGGGTGTGTGTTTTGATTTTTTTTATTCTCCATTTTTTTCTTTGATGAATGTCGATCAATCAATGAATAGATTGTCTAGTGGATCGATCACTGTACGATATGGTTTTTTTAGGGTTTATAGGGATATTTATTCATGATTTTTTATTTATTCATTTATCATTCTAATGGAAATGACTCAAGATCTATATGAACATTGAGCGAGGTTCTTTCCTCTTTTTTGGATTAGTACTTTTCTCCATTTATTCACTATTCTTTGTGATGTTATTCATTTTTTCATGCATTTTGATGTTTCTTTGAATGATTAATCGTTTTCAATCTCATTCTTGGTGAAATGATCTGAAACTATAGATCTAACATCAATACGACTAGATGGAGGTATGAAAGTTGTTTCTACAATGGATTGAATGATGGTTGGTGTTGATTTCATGTTATTTGGTGTGAAATGAAGAATGGAAACAATTTTTTTCGAATGGATAGAAGGAATAAATTTCATCAATTCAGAGATAGTATGGCTAGATGAGGCCAGATCTTGAGTTTCACAGCATGTAAGTTAACAGATAGGAGGCCAATGGATCAGATAAGGCATGTGGAGGAAGATCAAGGGTTTCTGGAAAAATATGATTCACATGGCCTGTAGTCATTTTCTACACATCGTGTAGTCCTTTTCTACACATCGTGTAGTCCCCTTGGATGAACTCAATGTGTACATAGAATAGTACACAGACAAGAGGTGGATTACATGGGTTGCCTTGATAGTGTTTACTCTTCTATATAGAAAATCCTAGACCATGTACACTTACTATCCCATGTACTGGTACACAGGAATTAATATGCGGTATGACATTGTGTACTTTCAAAAGGCTGGGGTACACAGGCAGGATCCCAGATACAAGGACACAGTGTGTAACCCCTTTACAAACCATGTAATCCTCTTTTACATGGATACGGTTTGAATGAAAGGGGTATTTAACAGGAGTAGAACCTAAGTACAAGGGACACGACATGTAACCCCTCTACACACTATGTTCTCCTTATTACAAGGATTATATCTATTTTCCTCCATATCTTGGAAAAAATTTCATTAGCTGTTTTTTCTATAATAATTTCCTTGAAGGTTGGTATGAATCATTTTATACTCTTCGGACAATGATACCTTCCATAAAGAAATCCTATATAGAGTTATTAGAATTCCCCCTAGAGGCACGGATGGGATACTCTATTCATCTTCATTCCCTAGTTAAAGTATGGGTATTGATGTGACCAATCCTATTGAGAATAAATCCTTTACTTAGTGGGTTAATCCAGATTGAGTTATTGGTATCACCCTAATGCCTTGGTTTTTATCCTCATCCTTGTATCATATTATCTTTAGATATATCAGCATATTCTCTCACATGACAGTACACAAAGAGTAGTACCTATCAGATGAATGTCATCAGTGTTATCAGACTCAAAAGTGTGGTCTCCCAGATGAGTTCTTTGTGAAATCATTATTCTTGAATCCTAGTCTATATATTATGGGTATGGATTACTACATGATTTTGTGTCATTATTGAGTATATTTGTATTTTTCTATTATATGTATTTTAGATATATACCCATGTAGAGATGATTGTAATTCATTTGTTATATTGATTTGTAGTTTTTAGTTTTTCTATTGAGTTTTTTTATACTCACTCCTATGTGGAAATTTTCTACATGTTTCATGTCTTGTGAAATTTATAAACCTTTTGATGGAGTCCTAGTTGGACCAGGACCAGACGGTGCTTAGTGATACCTAACAGATTGAGGTGTGTTCCTATGGCTACAGAGAGTTGTCTTAGTGCCTTTACTTTTAGATTGGACTTATGTTACAAACTCTTTGTGGTGAGCTTGTATTTGGCCCAAATTTAATTTAATGTACTTCTAATTGTACTATGGTTGTGGTATATAAATTTATGAATGCATTGGTTTTTTAGCTATTTTTACATTTCAAAATTTTGTGGTCTCTGAGGCGTGTACATGTGTATAGGTACATAAGAAATTCCTTTCATGGCATTGATATGCCTACTTGGTGTTGGTCACTAGCCTCTAGCCTATTAGAGGTGGGATTGGGGAGTCGCAGCATGGGCCCCACTGAGATATGTTGTGATAGAGCCACCACATGCATGGGACAAAAGTTTATTCATTTTCCCCTCACCATGACCTATACCATAGGTATGATGAGGTCTCTTTGTCTGTGGCCCAAAAAATATCCTTCAGTGCTACATGACCAGGACTAGAACCTGGCTTGGAAATTTCTCCTTACATGTGGCCCACAGGGGGCTCACCAAGGACCGACACAGCTTACACTAGTGCATGTGTTTGTCAAGTTGAACCAAAAAGTCCCAAAACATTGCTACCTTTATGGGACCTGCGAAACCATGTTGGCTCTGCGATCCACCCTGAAATATATTTTAAAATATTCCGAAGTATTAATTAGTAAAAAGAGAGTTGTTTTGGGTCATTTATTAGGTTTTCATTACATCATAATGGATTGAACTGAGTGTTTTCAAGTGATGAACTATGTCTTGATGGGTATAGGGTGTCCTCATGACGGTATAAACCTAGTATTTTTACCTTTAGTGGGCTCATTACAACATGTTTATAATACCTTATATTTTTCTTATTATTTTCCCATTATTTCATATTATTAATTTTTCAAGGTTTCCACTACCAAAGAAACGAATTTATGTAACACCACCCTATTAGATTAAAAATTTTATATAGATGAAAAAAATACAGGAGGGGTAAATTTTATGTTTGAAAATTTTCATTTTTTAACCTTAAAATAATTTATTTTAAAAGATTTTAATCTAATTTAATTCACAAAATCAATTATGTTTTTAAATAGTAATCAGACTGGTCCTTGGTTCTAATTATAAGCATATCATAATCATATTGATTCTGATATTATTATAAAGTCACTGGTTGCCAAATATAAGATTCTACCTTATATTGTATAGAATCATAATCTGGGTAAGTGATAATTGTAATCACTAAAATCATATTTACAGTGTAATATTGAATGTATCATAATCAGATTAATTATGATAAATTGAATAGAACAATTAATATATAAAAAATTCACCTTTTATTACAAATTGCAGTAGAATATAATACTTTTAAGTAACATGTAATAAAATTGAATTGAATTATTTTAACCCAAATATAAAGGTATCCAACAACCTTGTATAAAGGTCTCTAGATTTACAATTTCAAACAAGTATATCTTACCCACACCAAGGTAATCCCTCAATATGATTATCGAATTCAGACTTTCTTTCTAACCATAGCATCCCTTGATCAAGAAGGTGATTATATCATCTATATTCCAATCCTCGGAATCCCCCAATCAGGATAGTGATCAGATTTTCTATCTTCTTATACCGAGAATCCCCCAATCATAATCACAATGATCTGTGTCGCATGAAGAAAAACAAAACTCTTGAGAGTTACAAGTATATGGAACAAGTAGTTCATGACTTTCAAACATCTGAGTATTCACGTATAGTAGATTTTAGAAGAGCTCTCACAGAGTGTCAAAGTTTAGCAACCATTATCTTTGAGCTCAATGAAATGACCTAATATTATAGTCCTTCAGCCCAATAACCATCTTGATCTCCAACGGTCATAATTTATCCTAAAATCGCAGAGGGACTTGGACCCTAGCACTTCAATGGTCATATTGTAACTAAAAGAACAACATTATTTTGTTTTATACATATTTTTAATGTATCCCAATATATTAAAACAATTTTCCATATTCATAAGTAAAATAGAGGTCAATCTAATGGATTTTTCAATCTGATTGATTTGTTAATCTGATGGATTGTAAATCTAATAGATTTTCATGTTATTACAATTTTCATAATGAGTATAAATCTGATGGTATAAATTCTAATGATAAATATGATTAATAATTTTGTTAGTACAAAATAGAAAGTCTTTAATGTGATTTTAAAGGGTGAATCCAATCATAATCGGATTCATGCTCATTATGATAATTGTTTTGAAAACTTTTGAATATATTAAAAATATTTTAAAGTATTATGAAAATATTGTAAGAATACTTTAGTCCTAAAAGTATTCTATATTATATATTTAATATCGAGTTTGTGATTTCCAAAATAAAATGAATAGAAAAGTTAAAAAGATAATTTTGACTCAATTATATTCCAGTTTTTAGAAAGCACAAACCACAAAGCATTAAATAATTTTTTTAAAAAGGTTTAATTCCAAAAATATTTTTCAGAACTACCTTATTCAAAATTAAACATTTAATTATCTCCCTCTGAGTTTATTACTCTTCTAAATGTAAAAATTGAATACGACTAAATCCCCCTTAAGATAAAAGATTCTCTAAGAATCGTATTTTTTTTATTTTTAAGTGATTATCCTCCTTAATTGTGGGATTAAAAAAACCCCACCCTATCTATATAATTTTCCCTTTATGAAATTATCCCCATTTTATAAAACACAACCCCTTTTGATTTTTAAAAACGAATGGGAATAGTCATTGAGGTACCTAAAAAATGTTATTTAAAAAGTCTATAAATAAAATTTTAAATTACTTAATCATAAAAAAGTAATTGAAAGAATATTCAACCAAGAAATATAAGAAGACATTCAATCATAAATATATATGGATGAAAAAATTGTTTCATTTAAAATTTCTAAGGTTCTAATAATCCAACGATATTTTTTAAGAAGGTAGGTCTTTCTTCTGTGGCATCAAGGATTTGAAAATTGATCTAAGTTTCTTGAAATCCTCTATATATTCTTCTAATTTTGTCAAAAACATTTATTGAGACTTTTTTCCAGCTCCTAGATTCTTCTCTCCTAAATATGAAGTATTTCATTTTGTTCTTTCTTTTCCTCTTCCTAAAACTAAAAATTTTCTTCCAAAAATTTAATATGTGATTGTTTTGATTTGATTAATTCAATAGAAATTTTTTGGTAATTTAATAAGGTAGACATGTCATCTTTCTAGACACCAAATCTTAAAATCTATTTGATTAAGAAGTTGATGTTTGTTTGTAACTATTAAAAATCTGTGTTCTACTTATTGGGTTCTTTTTTGAAGGTTTAAAGAAACCTTACCCTTTTGAAAATATCCCTTATCAAAATATTGAAGTAATTTTTGGTCTTATCCAAGGATTTCATGAATTTTTTAATATTATAATCATAGATATTAAAGTATTCATAAACTCATCAATACCATTGGATAAATTTATTGCAACTCTTTTTATGGGATTCAACATTTTCTTTGAATGCTATAGATATCTATTTTCACTCTTATCAACCTTTTTGTGAGAGGTTTTATTAAATTCAAGTATTTATACTGGTTTTACACCACCAATTCAACCTTTTTTCAATTAGAATAAATAAAAGACACATATTCCCCATTCTAGTTAAAGTATGAAAATAAAATCAACTCCTTATGGAGTGATTGTATTCTGGGAATATAATTCTGAAAGTAATCTTCTTCTTCTTATTCCTATTTATTCTATCACTATCATTATTATATTTTTCTTTTCATATGATTTATATGCTTTATGATCACCATTATTTTCATTAGATATTTATATTTCTTCAATATCGTTCTCCATACTACATTCAACCTTTCTATTCTCGTCATCCTTCTTATATGATGAAACTATTTCTTGAGCCAACAAATATTTTTGTTTCTCTAGGATTTTTTCCTTCTCAATATGATTTCTTGATTTAGATAATCTATTTGATGAGGCTATAGAAGTTCTTATAGAACATTTTTAAAAACATTACCTTATTTTTTTTCTTTAGTGTTTGATTTTTCTTGACTAACAATATTTTCTTTTTATTCTTCTTTTTTTATTATCCTTCTTATTATTATCCTTGATCTTATTCTCCTTCTTCTTATCCATATTCTTCTTAATATTATTATATCTATTTGAAAACATTTTCTTCTTCTTAAATTCCTTGATAATGTTTTTCCAAAATTTCACAAATTTATGGTTCTAGTCTTAATTCAACCTTTCCCACTAGAATATATTCTTGAGTAACAACAACTTTTTTTCCTTTATATTTGTCAGAGGGAACATCGGCACGAACAATAATAGTTTATTTCAAAATTATACCAGCATATGATTCCGGTAAAAGAGCTTTGACTGAAGCTAATTCAACACCCTCCATCAATTTTTCACATAATTGTGCTTCTAGAATATTTTTCTTCTTCTTCTCTTTTGAGTTTTTGAAAATCTTGTCTTATGTGTCCTGCTCTTTTACATTCATAATAGGTAACATCAGAATCATTCTTCTCATTCCATTCATTATTAATTTTCTTATACCAATACTAAAAATCCTATTCACGAACAATCATGTTCATCCAATGGGAAATAATGGCTAACTCATTCTCATTATGTTCTAAATCACTTGATTCTGATTGAAAAATAACCTTCTTTTTCTTTATTGATTTAATAACATTTTTATGATTTTTAGCTTTCATTGAATTTGAAGTATCATTAAAAGAAACTCCACCATTATTCTTTTAAACTATCATAGAATCTATTTCCATTCTACATTCATACTATAAGAGAGTTTCAATTGAATCATAAAATGTATGATTTGTAATATTTTGGGATTTATCAACTATTGTTCTCTTTGATTTCCATTCATTTGGCATAATATCAATGATATTTTCAAAAATAATTTCATCATCTAATCCTTTTTCACCCATATCTTTTAGACTATTTACAATTTTCATGAATCTTTGTTGTACCATTACAACAGGTTCTCCATATGGAATTTCAAAAGCTTGGTAATCTACTCTCAGCATGACTCTTCTAGTCTCAACAACATTAGAAGTTCCAAAATGAGTGATTTATAACTTTTTCTAAATATTGTTGGATGATTCACAAGTTGAAATCAAGCTATATATATTTATAGTCATAGAAAAAACTAAATTATTTCCTTATAATTCAATTGATATACCTGGTTTTCTTGATTAGTAAAGAATCTAACTTTCTTGTCAAGAATTTTATACTCACCAGTAATCATAACAAAGTTATCAACTCATGTGTTGCTCACAAAATTCTTCATTTTCTCTCTCCAATGGTCATAATCATTACCATAAAAAATTAGTGGTCTTGTGGGATTAATATTGTCAATTAAACCGACATTATGTCCTTACATCTTTAAAAAAATGAAAAAATTCTAGTTATACAATACACATTAGTGTAAAAAGTATTTATAAACAAAAATTTTATAATAGAAATATAAATAAATTGAAAAATATAATAAAAGAATTAGTAATTCCAAAAAAGTGGAATACCCCTTGGATACCAAATGTGAGTATCATTATTACATAGTCTTGGATCTCATACCAATTTCTGGATAGAAATGTATATATAGATGAAAAAATAAAATAGGGGTTGAATTGTAAGTTTAAAAACTTTTGTTTTTTAACATTGAAAGAATTTAGTTTAAAAGAGTTTCAACTAATTAAATTCAAAAAACCTCTTATGTTTTTAAATAATAATCAAACTGTCCCTTGGTTTCGATTATAAGGATATCATAATCTGGTTGATTCTAATATTATTATGAAGTCGCAAGATACCAAATATATGATTCTAACTTATAGTATATAGAATCGTAATTAGAATAAGTGATAATCATAATCATTGTAATCATTTTCATATTGTAATACACAAGGTATCTTAATCCTAGTAAGTACAATAAATTGAATAGAAAAATGAATATTTAAAATAATTCACCTTCTACTACAAATTATAGTAGAATATAAGACTTGTAAGTAACAATTAATACAATTGAATTGAATTATTTTATCAAAAATAGAAGGTTATCTAGAAAACCTGGAAAAAGGTCTCTAGATTTATACTTTCATGCAAGTCTATTATACCCACACCAAGGTAATTCCTTGATATGATGATCGACTTTAGTCTGTCTACCTATCCCCAATGGCCCTCGATCGAGAAAGTGATTAGATCTTATGTCTTTTTATCCCCTAAATCCCTCGATTAGGATAGTGATTGAATTCTCTATTTTTTATTTCTGTAATCCCTCAATCGTAATCACAATAATCAACATCACATGAAGAATAAAAAACTCTTGAGAGTTACAAGTATATGGAACAAGCATTTCAAAACTTGTTAACATTAGAATTTTCACACGTATTAAATTTTGTTATAGCTCTCATGGAGGGTCAAAATTCAACAACCATCATCTCTAAGCTCTATCAAATGACCTGGTATTTATAGGCCTTGTTCTCAGTGGTCATCATAATCTCCAATGGTCGGATTTCCTCCTAAAATCTCGAAGGGACTTGGACACCTGGCACTCCAATGGTCATCTTGTAACTGAATGCATGACATTATTTTGTTTCATAAATAATTAAATGTATTCCATTACAATAAAATAGTTTTCAATATTCAAAATTAAAATAGAGGTCAATCTGATGGAATTGTTAATCTGATGGATTTTCTAATTCTATGGATTTTAAATCTGATGGATTTTCATGCTATAACTATTTTCTTAATGAGTGTGAATCTGATGGTCTTGATTCCAATGTTAAATCCAATTAATACTTTTTTAGTACAAATTAGAAATTCTATAATGTGATTTGATAGGATGAATCTGATCATGATTGGATTCATGCTCGTTACAATACTTGTATTGAAAATTTTTGAATACTTTATAACTATTTTAAATTATTATGAAAATAGTGTAAGAATAATTTGGTCATAAAAGTATTAGATATTATATATTTAAAAACGAGTTTATGATTTCCAAAAATAAAAGGAATGGAGAAGTTGAAAAGACACTTTTTCACTCAACGCACCCTTTAACAGCACTAAAAAAAGTGGTCATAAATGGGTTACCTTTATCAGTGCTAAAAAACGCTGATAAAAAGTGATTTTAATAGTGCTAAAAAAGAACTGTTAAAAGGACCTCTTTATCTGTTCTTTTTTTAGCATAAATAAAGACACCCCCATTATCAGTGTTTTTTTAGTGCTATTAAAGGTATCCCTTTATTAGTGCTTTTTTAGTAGCGCTGATAAAGGGTGGTTCTTTGTCATGTTTTTTTACTATCACTTGAAAAAGGTAAATTTTATTAAAAAACATTAAAAATAATATATTAATATATTAACATACATATAACATTATATTAAATATTATTTATATAAGGCTAAATATGCATTTACAATTAATATATGAGATATTTAGTGAAAATGGATTATAAAATAATTATAAAATAATATTAATAAATAATTTGATAATTATTATCGAGTAATAGTCATTTAATAACACTTTGAAGATAAAAAGAATCAAAATATTAATAAAATATCTTAGATAAGTTGAAAACATAACTTTAACTTCAAATGGACATAACATTTGATAAGGGTGTCCATTTCGGCTCTACCACATCTCAAATCAAATTCTGCAATGATCTCTTCATATTGGTGATCGAGAACCATTTTCTCATTTTTTTAGAGGATAAATGAGGTCCAAAAGGACTCTGAAACTATGTTTTTTGTTTGGGTATCCCAATTTTTTAACATTCTATGGTCTTTCATCCCCGTTTAAGGGGGTCTTTTTGCCCATTTTTAGTCATGAATGAATTTATTCTCAAGGTTTACACTCATATTGATGTTATAATTTTAAAATTTTAACATTTTTAAAAATTTAGTTTTATTTAAAATTAAATTTATACACATGTCACTATAAAAAAATAACATTTCCCTGTGGTTTTTTTTCTTGTGGTTTCAAACACGACTGTTATATTTTTTCTTAAAAAAAAGAATCTTTTAAGTGGTGTTTTTTAGAACCAACATTCAATGTATTTTGAATTTTTTTCATTTTTTTAAAAAAAATTAAAAAAAAATCAAATATATTTTTGAGACGGTTTTTAAAAAACCTACCCAGAAATAGCTGCGGTTTTTAAAATCACAGCTAAATTAAAGGTAAAATTTAAAAAAAATTATATATTTTTTATAATTTATGATTTATGATTTATTATTTATTATTTATTATTTACACACATATCTCATTTATTATTTATAATTTTAATTAATTTTGATGTTCTAGTTATTAAATATTTATAATTATTTGCTAATAATAATTTGAAACATAAAACAAATGTTCAATAAGCTGAAAATCAGAACTCAACACAAACTGGAAATAAATTTTAATATGAGAGTATGTTTTAACTCCACAAATAGTCAAATCGATGCTTTTGATATGAACTAAAACTATATTAGATTTAAATTCTAAAATAAATAAAATAATAAGATTTTTATAATTTCAAGAAAATAGGAAATCAAGATTCAACTTCAAACGACCATAAATTTTGATTTGGGTGTTTGTTTGGACTCTACCACATATCTAATCAAATCCTACAATAGGATATACACCATGATAACCTAGTAGAACCTCAGTCATTGTTTTTTAGAGGTCAAAAGAGGCCTTGAATGCCTCCAAAATTGAGTTTTTAGTCGGGGTATCCAAAGTTTTTAACATTCAATGGAATTTCATCCTCATTTAAGGGGGTCTTATTGTCTTTTTCAGTGGCTAATGGATTTATTCTCAAATCTTTCATTCTGATTGATATTATGGTTTTGAAAAAATTTTGTTTTTTAAAATGTAGTTTTATTAATAATCAAAGATATGCATATTTTCTTATATTTAATTTTAATAAATCAATTGTATAAATACATATTTACATAGAAATGTATTTTTATACATATAAACCATATGGAAATATATATATTTTATTCATTTCATTTAAAATAAATAATTATCGATTTTATTTACCTTAAAAAATGCATTTATTTGAATATATATACCTATATAAGTAATGATAACATATAAACATGTGTGTGTTCGTAAAAAATATATATTTCTATGTACATTTCAATATATATAAATAAATACATATATATGTGAGTATTTGTGTATGTTAATATACAATTTTAAATATTTATACATATTTATGTTTATATATTTGATATCATATATGTGTAGATATATATATAGTTTTTTATATTTACTTGTGTTATATATATATATATATATACATATATATATACATTAATATACAATTATATATATGAGTGTGTTTATATATATTAATGTAACATAAATTTTTATTTATATATATTTATATAAATTTTATCACAAGTATATATATTTATCAATATTTATATCCATTTATTAGTTTATTATTTTATTATTTTATAGTTTTATTATTTTATTATTTATTATTTATTATTTATTATGTACTATTTATTATATTATTATTTATTAGTTATTATTTATTATTTATTATTTATTATTTATTATTTATTATTTATTATTTATTATTTACTATTTATTATTTATTAATTTAATATTTACTTATTATTGATATATTATCTATAGATTTATTTTTATTATTAATTTCAACCACAATAACTATTTAATATTTATTTATTATTTATTATTTATTATTTATTATTTATTGCCTATTAATTTATTATTTATTTATTATTTATTATTTACTATTTTTTATTCATTTTTTATTATCATTTTTATTATTTGTTATTATTTATTATTATTTATTATTATTTATTATTATTTATTATTATTTATTATTCATTTATTATTTAATTATTTAATTTATTATTTATTGATTATTTATTAATTAATTATTTATTTAATATTCATTTATTATTTATTATTTATTATTTATTTTCCTTTATTAATTATTATCATTTATTATTATTATTTATAATTATTTATTTATTGGTTATTTATAACTTCTTTATTATATATTTATTATTATTTATTATTTAATATCATCATTTGTTTTTTATTTGTATATATATAAGTATACTAGATATTGTTTACTCACCAGATAATGAGCTTGCTGGAGTGGTAGAGTCTTTGTAGTATATCTAAGAGGTAAGAAGTTCAAATCTCTCTCAGCCCATATATTTTCCAGATTTATGCATGACATGCATGGAATATGCATGCATGGTAGGATAAATAATAATAATAATAAATTAATTAATTTTGTAAAAAAAATTAAAAAAAAACTTGCCGCTAAAAATTTAGTGGTGGTTTAAACCACCCCCAAATGAAACAAATATATAAAAATATATTTATATGTGTGTATTGATAAACAAATATATATTTATCTATATATTTTAATATATGTATACAAATATTAATATAAATAATATATGTAAATAAATATAAATATTTATAATTATATTCATAGACATGCATATATATATAAATATATGTGTGTGTGTGTGTTTATAAATACATAAACACACAAAAAATATGTTTTTTACATGTATTTAAATATATATATATATAGATATATGGACAAAAAAATGTAATGAAATATATATAAATAAATAGATATATCCTAAAATACAAAACAAAACAATATAGAAAAGTGGTAAAGGTGAATATCCATGAAGGGAAGATCTCAGGTTCAAATCTCAGCAGATGCTCGTGTGGTGGAGAGTGAAACAGGAGTGTCTTAGTCCTGATAATGGGATTGTCTAGAACTTTTAAAGGGGGTAGAGGATTTTAGTGTGGATAAAAGGTGGGGGGACTTCTTAGTAGAAAAAAATAATTATTTTTTAAAAACCATTTTTTTGACTTTTTTCAGTTCTTTTTTTAGTGCTGATAAAGGGGACCCCCTTTAACGACGTTGAGAATTACAACAATTTTTTTAGCACTATTAAATCCTATTTTACAAGCTATTAAAGGGTCGATCTGTAGTAGGATTCAAAGTGAATTGTTTGAAAAACCATTTATATTGAAACTTGGTTTATTTTTACAAAAGTTGTGTGTGTGTGACATTTTTGACATTTTAAAGCCTTTATGGTCAATATTTTAAAATGAAATGTGAAATTTTTTAAAGAAAAAATTGCATACAACTATCTTTATTTACTTGATCATTAGTTTGGGGGGTGTCATATGATTAAATTTTTATTGAGTTTGACGGTATACTCACCACCTAGAATGTTTCAACTTCTTTTTACTTCACCATGAAAGTTCTTGAATCAAACTTCAAGAGTGAGAGAAAGATAGAGATTAGACATGCTTTTACACAACAAAATAATGAAACATATCTTGTGAAATTCAAAATGTTAACAATATCACTAATATATATGTCATATATACATAGTCATTTTTAAAATAAATGAGAAAAATATATATTATTTTTCTAAGACTGATAAATAATTTATACATTTTTTTATATTAAAATATTAATTTTATCAAAAAATTGGTTGTAGTGTGGGAGGAGTGTCAATTTTTAAGTCATTTTGTTGTGATACTGGTCATCCAACGCCTTCGTTTTTTTTCACACGATTATAAAATCCTAACTTATATATGACCACTTTGGTTTCACCTCACCCATTGCTCTACTAAATACGATGAACATTGCCACCGAGAAGCCCCAACAAAGGATGGTGGTGCTCATGGTCATGCTGAGGGTCTCCTCCTTCTGTGGCACCATCACCACATCCATCTTCATGGCACTTAACAAGCAAACCAAAACCTTCGCACTCCCCACAAAAGTTCTCGAGAGTCTGCCGTTGTGAGCTACCATGATGGCAAGAGGTCGAGACACACTTGCTGATATGTAAGACTCCCCTGATAAATCTATAGAAAACCCATCAATGTTTTCATGAAAATAGTACTTTGAATCATTTTCTATTGTTGCAGGTTCTTCGAGGTCATCAACACCATTGCGGGCCTCCACATCTTGATGATGGTTATGGTGGAGCTTTATAGGCAGAGCATCCAGTATAGTGAGGGGGCAAGACTCTTTGATATCTCTATTCTCTACATGGTCAGTGGTTGTTATTTTGGTTCAGTCTCTCTAGTTTTGAGGACTATATACATGTGTTTCTGTGTGTGAGGGTGTGAGATATGATAGGGGGAATGGAATTAGTGGGGTGTAACATAGCAACATTCATTTGCAGTGGTGGGGAAGAATGGGAACTCACATATCGGCTGGGGGAATGTGTTGTTAGAAAATATGTAAGAAGAATGAGAAGAAAGATTGGACCTTGATGCTTGAATTGAATTATCTTTCCAAAAGGGTTCAATCCACCCCCATTTTGATGGTCTGTGGTTCTCAATGGAAGTTTCCCTCAAGTATTTTACCATGTTTTGGGGGAAATCAGGCACCAATTTCTAATTTCCCCACTGCACCGATTTTGGGAGAAATCTAGCGAACTTCTTGAATTGAAAAATAAATTAACACATGAGTGATCTCATCATCACTTGTTTATAAATCATCATTTCGGTCAATGAACACCTTAGTTCGACCAAAATGAGACAACTCTTTGTGAGGGACACATCGGTTCAATATCACTATTTTAGTTAAGGAACACATTGGTTTAACCGAAAGAATACAACTCTTGGTGAGGGACACACCAGTTCAAATTTTAAAAAACACTCAATTTATTTTAATAAATATTTTTAATAATATATATAACAATCTCCCACTTTGTAAATATTATTTCTCCAGACCACAAGTGAATCATTATACATAATGAAGAGATCTTTTGATTTAAACCTTTACTTAGTATCAATATCTCAATGTTTTATCATATTTATAAGTTGTCGAACCTTTAAAATTATTAATCTTTAATATAAACTAGACATATCATACATATAATGAATCTTTCATCCAACATCTCATTTTGTAGCACATTTATGGCCATGTGCTTATATCCTTCTCATGAACTCTCTAAAAAGCAAACCCATTGAATCTAGTAAAAAGTGTCACCACTTATAATTTCACATAGGAAAAATATTACAATGTGCTTCCCTTATTAGAGAACTTAAATCATTGATTCTTAATATTTTATAAATAATTTCTAACTCAACATCTATTTATAAAAGACGATATTGACACCAAAAATTCAGTCTATAATTGTCAATATCAACAATCATTTTCATAACTTATTTTTACCCATTAAACACTTTTATTATGATATACCTAAAGAAACTATTGGGTTTCTATTATTGAAATGGTTTATTCTATGGGATTTAACCCAATATCTTTATTAGTTTCATGAATAATATCTATTGATGGATATTTTATAAATGGATCTGTAATGTTTTTACACGATCTCACATGGACAATTGTTATGGTACCATCTTATAAAAATTTTCTCACATAATCATGTCAAAAAATTATATTTATAGACTTTAAATTATGCATGAAACTATATGACTGTGATAATGTTGTTTTACTATCACAACTGATATAAATAGAAGTCATTAGACAAGGCCACATTCTAATATCCAATAATAGATTCGAAATTTATTTAGCTTCCTTTCCATATACCACTAAGGTGATAAACTTCGAATACATGGTTGGATGTGAAATACAGGTTTGTTTCATGCTCACCCAAGAAATACCACAACCTCAAAGGGTAAATGTAACGTCCCGACCCCAGTTACCCAGAGTCGGTGCATTATTACATAACATTGGCATGATCACAATAAAGATCAAATCTCAAAAGACCAATTAGTTTAGTATCCTTGGAAACACTAGATATATTCATAAGTCTTACATTACATCATAAAAATGAAAACTACAACAACATAGTCTCTATATTCCACACTCATATCCCCACATACTATCCTTGTAGGTCATTCATAAATTACTTCTTCACATCCTGGGAAAGAGAAATCTTAGAAAGGGGTGATCTCAGATGCTCAGTAAGGATAACAATATAGCAGAAAGTTTCATAAATAAGCATAAACATTTAAGGTAATGTATAAATAAAACAAAAGCCTTTTAAACATGAACTTCATCATAATTATGGCAAAGATAAAATGAAATAATTCCATTTAATTATTCACATGGATATTCTACTAATCGGATAATCACATGCAATATCAATAACCACTTTCATAATGGCAGAATGCATAATGCTAGACTATCATAACCACGTAGCCAAGGCCTCGTGCCAAGACTACAAATAAGATTTTGTCAAGGCCTCATTCCAAGACAATAGTTTGTCTCATGAGACCTACTGATGCATCTAGGAGCTATAGCGGGCTCCACTTGCCACTTATTAAGTCCAATGCATTCCTCATATGAACGGGTTTAAACATAACATAAACATTCATATTAAAACTAGCATACGAAATGTCAATACTTTCTTCATAAATCATTAATGGTATAAAAATAATACATCAACAATCAAAAATACCACAAAACCTTAAATACAATATGGAAGTTTTGTATTATAATGAATCAACTTCAAATAAGCCTAAAAACCATCAAAGGATGTTGACATAGATGAAATCAAAACTATTTGAGAGAAATATCTCTTTTTGAAATCATTTAAAATTCACATGATATTAAAATAAAACATTTACTTTGAAAATATTATCATAATCTTTTAAGGGAAGCTTCAACGATTTTATAACGGCATAAAATAGCTGCACCCACCGTATAAGTTAAAAAAACATTCTTACCTTAATTCTGTCAAAAAGGTTAAAAAAGACCTTGTTTGGAAAACGACGGAAATATTCTTTTATAAAATTCTTATAAAATGTAAAAAAATGGTATAAATGACTTTAACCCATATACTGTAAAATATTAAGAATGTTTAGAAATACATTTTTAAGAAACATGGATGTGGATGATAAAGATGTCCCAGTAGATACATATGTAAAAACAATCTCAGATAATGAAGAGATTGTGAAATAAACCCTTACCTTGTACTTTTACTTTGTAAAGGGTAGGTTAAACTCCTGTATAATGGTGAAATAACTGTTATTAAATTATTCAAGAATAATATATATTAATATGATATCATATATGATCTTTTAGCATTTATTTGTTAATAATATCTTAGTATTATTATCGTTTCTGGTGTTAACGGATTCATTTTCCTTTATATTATTTGTCATGTGAGCCATATTTTTATTGATGGGATGTCTATTATTAATATCCATAATGATATCAAGTAATTAAACATTATTTTAATCATAAAATGAGAATTAGACTTGAGTGGATACGATGGGGAATGAATCTCATCGTGTTCGTGGAGACGGTAGTCCGTACGTACGCATGAGAAACTATATCATTATTTTGATATTAAAATAATATATAATTTGATGGTATATCTTATATATAGAATAATTACCATGTTATATTTATTATTTACATTAATTACACATCATTTCTATACCCATCCAAATAATAGTGTATTGAATAACAATTACACCACGACGTGGAGACGGTAGGCCGTACGTGCGCACGTATGGTGACATGTCATTCAAGGAATGGATAAAATAATGAATTTGTTTGTTACATAATTATAATAACATCACACTATATAGAAGATACTGGATTTATTATTTTAGAATGGAAATAACAAGGAAATAAGAAGTTGAAGAAGAAAGGAACTTTAAAGTGGGTGGTGAAAACATTACCTCTTCTTCGGGTTCTTCCTTTTGATTTGATCAAAAGGAATCCTTAAGATGACATTATGATCAAACTAAGTCCTCTAAGTTTAATTGGGGGATGTTGAGAGAGTATTTGGTTAGGGTTTGGTCGAACCAAAATGCTTTGATGGTGTGAATTAATGAGAAGGGCGAGTTCCCTTTTATAAGAGGGGTGAGGGGCTCTTTTGGAAAAACTCAAAGTATTATTTTATAATAAAATCATATTAGGTTTCTAAAGGCTCCAAAGTGGATTATGAAAAGTCTAAGGTTGGTATGGGTCTAAATCCTTTCAACCAAAAGATTTTAGACAGGTTTGGGTCATTATATTAACCCTATCTTTTAGTT
Source organism: Viscum album (assembly GCA_963277665.1). Classification (NCBI taxonomy): domain Eukaryota; kingdom Viridiplantae; phylum Streptophyta; class Magnoliopsida; order Santalales; family Viscaceae; genus Viscum; species Viscum album. The sequence goes on along the minus strand of OY728132.1, from coordinate 1,156,861,630 downwards.
TTAACTCTTAGTTAATTAGTTTGACACTTACCATGTCACTTTGTATTTTTATATTATGTAGTTAATAAACTTACTATATACATCCAAGTGACTCCAAAGTTGTCCATTAATGATATAACAATAATTATATGAGTCATTTGGACGAACCTTATATTTTTAGGAATAGAATATAAATTAATAATATAATATTTGTTTTAAAAAATCATTTATGTCAATTTTTACACTACTCAATAATTGATTTTTGATAAAGTCTTAACAACTTTATTAATTCGAACCAAATTAATTTAAGAGATCCTAACATGTAATATTAACCAATAAAATTCGTTTATGTCATCAAAACATTAAAATTATATTTATTTTAATATTTATAATACCAATTATTTGATTCATTCATCAATAAGGAAAATACTGCATCATTATTGTGTCATATATATTTTTACTTTTTAAATTTATAAAAATTATAAATAAAATATAATTATGTAGGAAATAATTTTATATTTCTAGTGAATATTTATAATCGAAAATCCAACATATATAACCCTATGTAAAAATTGTTTTTCTAAAAGATATAAGATTATGTTATTTTTGTATTTATTTTAACTTAATTAATATAAAGTGTCCCTACCACCTACAAGTGGCTCCATGGGGTCCCAAAATCAACCCAAAGATGTCCATGGTCGGATATGTATCCACCAATAAGGTTAGGACATATTTTAGGGTAATTTATTATTATTATAATATTATTTTGTTACCCTTATTTACTTTATTTACCCTTAAACCATGGTAAATAAAATTTTTACCGAAGTAATTATTCAAAATGTGTGAAAATAAAAGTTACCTATTTACACAATTTTGACATACTTATTAAAAATTTGGAATCCATTTTTTCAAATTCAAAACACAGAAGTGGTAGAAATTAATTTAAAATTAATTCCCGCAGTCAAAACAAAAACGTGTTTTTAAGATATAATAACTATCAAAAGATTGACACTTGTTTATGTCCGATTTAATTGTGAAATTATGTCCAATGACCAATATTGTATTAAATGGAAAAGCTATATTATAACTATACTTCAAAACCACCCAAATTCATAATTTATCACTATTAATTATTTTGATTAAAAAGGTTGTTTTTAGTTAAAATTTAGTAATTTTCACTATTCATCAAAATATAAAAGTTATACGAAATGTCCCAAAATTTCACCTTATGCTAAATTACATACTCCTAATCCAAAAATGAAGTCCATTTTGAGAGATAAAATTTATAAAATTTCAAAAAGTAGTCATTACTATTCATAATGGCTAGTTTGATTGGTTGTGGTGTGTGTTAGAACCCTAAGTTGCGTATAACACACGCTACTGTATTATTCAAAGAAAAGCGTATCGTGGAAGCTTGGGGTGTTACATTCTCCCCTCCTTCAAATAATTTCATCCTCAAAATTTCTAGAAAATTACTATATAAAAAGACTCGGGTGATTCTTCATCATAAGTTCCTCGGGTTCCCTAGTTGCCTCTTCCATCTTGTGGTTCCTCCATAGAACTTTTACCAGACGAGTCGTACGGTTTCTCAACACATGTTCTCTCGTATCAACAATCTTTATGGGATCTTCCCAATAAGATAGATCAGGTTCCAGTTCTAATTCTTCATAAGTGAGTACATGTGTTGGGTCAGGCATGTGTTTTCTCAACAGTGACACGTGGAACACATCGTGAACTTTGGAGAGACTTGGAGGCATCGCCAAACGGTAGGCTACAACCCCAATACGATCTATAATTTCAAAAGGTCCTATGTACCTGGGACTCAATTTACCTTTCTTACCGAAATGTATAACTCCCTTCCATGGATATACCTTTAAGAAAACCTGATCTCCCACCTGAAATTCCAAATCCTTCCTTCGGTTATCGGCATAGCTCTTCTGCCTACTTTGAGCTGCTTTGATGTGGGTTTGGATTACCTTCAGCTTTTCCATCATTTCCTCCACCAGTTCTGGGCCTATAAGTTTTCTTTCACCAACGTCATCCCAATAGGTTTGTGTGGGACATCTCTTTCTGTATAACGCTTTATATGGTGTCTTCCGAATACTTGGATGGAAGCTATTGTTATAGGAAAATTCCACCAGTAGTAAATATTGATCCCACATTCCCTAAAAGTCATGTGAGAATGATATCAACATGTCTTCTAATGTTTGAATAGTACATTTTGATTGTACATATATTTGAGGGTGGTAGGCAGTGCTCAAACGAAGTTCAGTATCCAAGGCCTTCTGAAGACTCTTCTAGAATCTTGAAGTAAAACGGGGATCACGATCAGAAACAATCGATAGGGGTACTTCATGAGGTCTCACAACTTCATTAATATATAGTCTTGCTAGATGTTCAAGTGGTAAATCCTCCATGATAATTGAATTTAGTTGAGCTACTGGGGGTGGATCTAGATAAGAATTAGGTGGTGATGATTCTGCTCTAAAGATAAGGTGTTCCTTATCATCATCATCAAAAATCGTAACATCTTTCTTCATACAATAAATTTTCACATCATGGTCTGAAAGCCAATCCATACCGAGGATTATATAAAATTCAGTCATGGGTATGACGATGAGATCAGTAGATAAAGAACATTTATATTCCCTAATGGGAATAGATCCACATAACTTTGTAGCAATGATACATCCCTTAGGAGTTTTGACTGACAACTCTCTTGTTAAATCAAATTGGAAATATCTAATTTTCTTAGCAAACTGGGAAGATATAAAACAATGTGATGATCTAGAATCAAATAATGCATTTTCTAAACTTGAGGAAACCATTAAATTACCTACCACCACCTCTTTCGGATCTTCTACCTCAGCAGTAGTGATAGCATAAGCTTGGCCTTGATCCCTTGGCCTCTTCTGAGGTAAGTTCCTATGACGCTTAGGACATTCATTTGCATAATGTCCCTTCTCTCTACAATTATAGTATTCCATGTTGACAGAAAATCTCTTTCCCTTGCAATCATGAGCTTGGTGGCCTTTTTCGCCTCACTTGTAACAGACTCTCATTCCCTTCAAGCAAGTACCAGGGTGTTACTTCCCACATTTACTGCAGGACTGATATTCAATTATTCCCTTCTTCTCCTTATTTCCATTTCCAGATTGATCAGAAGATCTCTTCTTCTCTTGATTTGCTTTAATGTCATAAGACTTAGAGAATTCATTTTCCGTCTTGATAGCGCACGAGGCAATATCTTCTTCTGACGAGAAGGTTTGTGAGACTAATGCTTGACGGAGAAATGGTTTTAACCCATCAAAGAAACAATAAATCTTACTTATTGGGTTACGTATATAATATGTAGCATACCTCGCTAACCTTGTAAAGTTAGCCTCATACTTTGCGACATTCTCATCCTCCTTCTACCTCAGACTCAGAAATTGCCTTTCTATATCTGTTCGATGGTCTCGAGGAAATTATTTTTCTAAGAACAACTCTTTGAACTCCCTCCATTCCATATTTGATACTTCATCATCTTTCTTTGTGTTTTGTATCAATGACCACCATTGATCAGCATCTCTAGTGAGGTGATAAACATCCATGAAAACTTTTTCCATTTCACTACTCCCCAAGGCATGAAATATTTTCTCTAAGGAATTTATCCATTTCTCAGCTACTATGGGATTTTTACTCCCATTGAATGTTGGTGGTTGTTTCCTCATGAAGCGATCTAACATTGATCCTCCACGCTGCCGATTAGGGTGCTCCATAGGATGAGGTTATTATTCATAACCTGAGTGAGTTTCCCCAGTATAGTATTTAGTTATTCAGCACCAGTTGCATCACTAGCTCTACTATAAGTATCTTGAGCAGGAGGGAAATCCCTACATGGAGTGTGTGCATTGATACAGTTTCCATTCCTTCCAATAGGAACCATTTCTAAACATTGGTATAAACTATATTAGTTTATGAATCAAAATAAATAATTCCATACTTTTAAAACACTTAACATAAATTGAAAAGTTTATGGATATAATCCATAATCATAAAAAGGTTTTCTTTGAGGAGGTATATACTCATAAATCCTTCTTAATGGTTTTTCAATAAATCATGAATTATCCTAAGCATATCCCCTGGGAGTTTTATAACCAAGAGTGCAGCAAGGCCTGTTGTCGTGTACTAGGATACCCCGGGTCAAGCCCAAAACTCCTTTTCAGAATTTTCACTCCTAGGTACATTTGTGCCAGAGCCGCCTCTACCTGATCGTATCCAGACAGGTATGTATTGCATATAAAATACACAAAATCTCTACATTTCCAAAATTCCATGAAGTTCTTTTATACTAATCCTCAAAGTCTATCTTAGGGCTATGTGCTCTAATCAGAGTTTATCTAAATCTAGCTTCCAAGGTTTGTAATAAACTTCCTCTGATACCAACTGTAATGCCCCAACCCCAGTTACCCAGAGTCGGTGCATTATTACATAACATTGTCATGATAACAAGAAAGACCAAATCTCGAAAGACCTATTAGTTTATTAGCCTTAGAAACACTAGATATATTCATAAGTCTTACATTACATCATAAAAATGAAAACTACAACAAAATATTCTCCATATTCATCACTCATATCCTCACATAATATACCTGCAGGTAATTCATAAATTACTTCTACACATCCTGAGAAAAATAAAACATAGAAAGTGGTGAGATCAGATGCCCAGTAAGGATAACAATATAGTGGAAAATTTCATAAATAAGCATAAACATTTAGGGAAATGTATAACTAAAACAAAAGCCTTTTAAACTTGAACTTCAGCATAATTATGGAAAAGATAAAGTGAAATAATTCCATTTACTTATTCACATGGATATTCTACTAATCGAATAATCACATGCAATATCAATAACCACTTTCATAATGACGGAATGCATAATGCCAGACTATCATAACCACATAGCCAAGGTCTCGTGCGAAGACTACAAATAATATTTCGTCAAGGCCTCGTGCCAAGATAGTAGTTTGTCTCATGAGACCTACTGATACATCAAGGAGCTGTAGCAGGCTCCACCCGTCACTTATCAAGTCCAATGCATTCCTCATATGAACAGGTTTAAACATAACATAAACATTCGTATTAAAACTAGCATACGAAATGTAAATACTTTCTTCATAAATCATGAAATGGTATAAAAATAACACATCCACAGTCAAACATACCACAAAAACATCAATACAATATGTATTTTTTGTATCATAATGAATCAACTTAAAATAATCCTTAAAATCATCAAACGATGTTGATATAGATGAAATCAAAACTATTTGATAGAAATATATCTTTTTGAAATCATTTAAAAGTCACATGATTTTAAAATAAAAAATTTACTTTGAAAATATAATCATAAGATTTTAAGGGAAGCTTCTATGATTTTATAATGGCGTAAAATAGCCGCATCCGCCATATAAGTTAAAAAAACATTCCTACCTTAATTCTGTTGAAAAGTTTAAAAAAGTCCTATTTGGAAAATGACAGAAATATTCCTTTATAAACTTCTTATAAAAAGTAAAACAAGGGTATAAATGAATTTAACCCATATACTGTAAAATATTAAGAATGTTTAGAAATACATTTTTATGAAATATGGATGTGGATGATTAATATGTCCCAGTAGATACATACGTAAAAACAATCTCGGATAATGAAGAGATTGTGAAATAAACCCTTACCTTGTACATTTACTTTGTCGAGGGTAGGTTAACTTCTTGTATAATGGTGAAATAATTTTTATTTAGTTATAAAAGAATCATATATATTAATATGATATCATATATGATCTTTTAATATTTATTTGTTAATAATATCTTAGTATTATTATCGTTTCAGGTGTTAACGGATTTGTTTTCCTTTATATTCTTCATTATGTGAGCCATATTTTTATGGATGGGATGTCTATTATTCATATCCATAATGATATCAAGTAATTAAACATTATTTTTAATCATTAAATGAGAATTATACTTGAATGGATACGATGGGGAATGAATCTCATCGCGTTCGTGGAGACGGTAGTCTGTACGTACGCATGAGCAACAATATCATTTTTTGATATTAAAATAATATATAATGGGATGGTATATCATATATATATAATAATTATCATGTTATATTTATTATTTACATTAATTACACATCATTACTATACCCATCTAAATAATAGTGTATTGAATAACAATTACACCACGACGTGGAGACGATAGGCCGTACGTATGCACGTATGGTGACATGTCATTCAAGGAATGGATAGAATAATGAATTTGTTTGTTCTATAATTATAATAACATCACATTATATAGAAGATACTGTAGTTATTATTTTATAATGGAAATAACAAGTAAAGAATAAGTTGAAGAAGAAAGGAACTTTAAAGTGGGTGGTGAAAACATTACCTCTTCTTCGGATTCTTCCTATTTATTTGATCAAAAGGGCTCTATAGGATGGCATTATGATCAAACTAAGGCCTCTATGTTGAATTGGGGGAAGTTAAGAGAGTATTTGGGCAGGGTATGGCCTAACCAAAAGGCTTTTATGGTGTGAATTAATGATAAGGGGGAGTGCCCTTTTATAAGAGGGGTGAGGGGCTCTTTTGGAAAAACTCAAAGTATTATTTTATAATAAAATCATATTCGGTTTCTAAAGGCTAAAAAGTAGATTATTAAAGGTATAATGTGGGTATGGGTCTAAATCATTTCAAACCATAGGTTTTACACAGATTTGGATCATTATATTAACCCTATATTTTAGTTTTAACTCTTAGTTAATTAGTTTGACACTTACCATGTCACTTTTTATTTTTATATTATATAGTTAATAAACTTACTATATACATCCAGGAGACCCCAAAGTTGTCCATTAATGAGATAAAAATAATGATATGAGTCATTTGGCCAAACCTTAGATTTTTAAGAATAAAATATAAATTAATAATATAATATTTGTTTTAAAAACTCATTTATGTCAATTTTGACACTACTCAATAATTAATTTTTTTTAAAGTATTAACAACTTTATTAATTAGAAAAAAATTAATTTAAGAAATCAAAAAATGTCATATTAACCAATGAAATTTGTTTATGTCATCAAAACTTTCAAATTATATTTATTTTAACATTTATAATACCAATTATTTGATTTATTCATTAATAAAGAAAATACTGCATCATTATTGTGTCATATATATTTTTACTTTTTAAATGTATAAAAATTATAAATAAAATATAATTATGTAGGAAATAGTTTTATCTTTCTAATGACTATTTATAATCGAAAATAAAACATATATAACTCTATGTAAAAATTATTTTACTTAATGATATAAGCTTATGTCATTTTTGTATTTATTTTAACTTAATTAATATAAAGTGTCCCTACCTCCTACAAGTGGCTCCATGGGGACCCAAAATAGACCCAAATATTCCCATGGTCAGATATGTATCCACAAATAAGGTTAGTACATGTTTTAGTGTAATTTAGTGTTATTATAATATTATTTTATTACCTTTATTTACCGGATTTACCCTTTAACCATGGTAAATAAAATTTTTACCGAAGTAATTATCCAAAATATGTAAAAATAAAATTTACCTATTTACACAATTTGGACATCCTGATTCCAAATATGGAATCCATTTTTCCGAATTCAAAACACATAAGTGGTAGAAATTAATTTAAAATTAATTCCCGCTGTCAATACAAAAAACGTCTTTTTAAGATATAATAACTATCAAAAGATTGGCACTTGTTTATATCCGATTTAATTGTGAAATTATGTCCAATGACCAATATTGTATTAAATGGTAAAAATATATTCTAAATATACTTCAAATCCACTCAAATTCATAATTTATAACTATTAATTATTTTTATTAAAAAGGTTATTTTTAATTAAAATTTAGTAATTTTCACTATTCATTAAAATATAAAAGTTATCTGAAATGTACCAAAATTTCAACTTAGGATAAATTCAATACTCTGAATGAAAAAATGAAGTCTATTTTGAGAGATAAAATTTATAAAATTTCAAAAATTAGGTGTTACTATTCATAACAGCTAGTTTGATTGGTTGTGGTGTGTGTTAGAACTCTAAGTTGCGTATAACACACGCTACTGTATTATTCAAAGAGAAGCGTACCGTGGAAGCTTGGGGTGTTACAGTAAATGACCATCCATATGTGGATTGGTTATCACCAATACTGGTAATCTAACTTGCATTGGTGTATCCTTCTAATGCAGGTAGATAATCATTATAGTATAAACTTAAATATTTGGTCTTTCTTAAGAATCCAAAAAAATTTATACATATCCAATGATCCAAACTAGTATTACAAATATATATACTGATTTTATATAATAAAAAATCAAGATCAAGCATAGTTCAATGCATTGCATACATTAATGAACTAATTACACTAGCATACTCATGTTGTTCTACTGCTCTACCCGTAGTTATAAAAAGTTTGAAACTAGAATCAAATGAAGTATTGGAATATTTGAAACCATGATGATAAAATTTATTTAACATTTTTTCTATGAAATTAGACTAAGTTAAATAATAAACCCCACTATGTTTTCTAACATTAATACCTAGAATAGTATCAACTATTCCAAGATGCTTCATTTTAGACAAAGAAGTTACGTAATTCGTTGTCTTAATTACACCTATCATATTGGTTCAAAAAATTATCATATCATCCCCATATAGACATACAAATACTCCATGTTATTTTTAAAACTTGGAATAAATAAATTTATCCACATAATTATGAGAAAATCAATTAGATAAAATAATAGAATCTAATTTCTTATATCATTGCTTTGGAGCTTTTTTAAGACTATAAAGAGATTTAACTAGTTTACATACTTTGTTTTCATTGACCAGTAAAACAAACCCTTCTAGTTATTCCATTTAAATATCTTCATTTAATTATCCATTTAAAAAGGTATTTTTTACATCCATTTGATGAAAAAACAAATAATTAATTTAAGTTAAAGAAAATAATATCCTAATTGAAGTAATTCGATATACCGAGGAATAATTATCATAATAATCAATACCTTATTTTTGTCTAAAACCATTGGCTACCAATATATCTTTAAAATCTTGAATGTTACCATTGCAATAATATTTCTTTCTGAAAACCCATTTACAACCAATAGGTTTTGAACCTATTGTTATATCCATAATGACCCAAGTATTATTCCTCATAATGGAATCCATTTCATCATTAATTTCATATTTCCAAAAAATAACATCTCTAGATTTCATAGCCTCTTTATAAGCCTTTAAGTCATCTACTATAGTAAATACCATAGGATAATTATTCATAAGATGATTATTTTGATCTCCTTTAACAAATAAAATTATGGAATCTGGAGAAATAAAATCTTTAAGAAGATGTTTTTACTTCCTAATTCTTGTAATTTGTATATGTTCAACTTGAGAATCATCATTATTCTCTACGCTTTTATTTGAACTAAATGGTGTACATGAGATAGGGGTATAAGTAAAAACATCCTCCACATCATCTTTATAAAAATTATTTTCAATAAATTATATATCCCTTGATTCAATAATTATATTATCTCCCAAATCCATAATTCTATATGCTTTTCTATTTTTAGAATATCCAACAAAAACACCTTTAATTGTAATAGAACCAATAATAGTTCTTTTAGGATTATGAACTCAATTGTAATCTAAACACCCCCACACTTTGAAATAAAAAAATATTAGATTTTCTACCTCCCCATATTTTATAAGGGGATAACTTAGTTTTCCTAGAAGCAATCATATTAATAGTATGACTTACAGTCAATAAATCTTCACCCAATAAATTTAATGGTAACATAGATTTATTAATAATACAATTTTCTATTTCTATTAAAGATCGATTTTTTCTTTTTAGCTAAGCCATTTTGCTGAGATGTGTAAGGAGTAGTTTTGTGGTGAATTATACCATTTTCTTCTCAAAACTCATTAAAATCATTCATAAAGTATTCCCCACCTCTATCTAATCATAAAACTTTAATATTTTTGTTTAAATAGTTTATGAATTATGTTTTATACTTCTTAAACACATTAAAATATTCATCCTTTGTTTTAAGAACATATATATGTAAATATCTACTGCAGTCATCAATAAAATTAATAAAATATGTTATTCTTCTATGATTTAATAAGCCATTTAACTCAAAAATATCAGAATGCACTAAATATAACATTTCATAATTTATTTCAACAATATAAAAATGATTATTAACTATTCTATATTCTACACATGTTTCAAATTTATGAAAATAATTTCCAAAGATAATCAAGTTTAACTTATTCATTACTTTTAATGAATTATAATTAACATGTGTTCAACGATCATGCCATAAATAAAAAGATTCAATCACGTAAGTAGAATATTCAATCTTATTATTAATATAAATTTGATAAATTCCATCATTAGAGTACCCTTTCCCTACAACCATTCCTCCCTTCTACAAGATAACCTTCTTGGATTCGAATGAATCATGAAATCCCTTCTTACATAGAAGATCAATAGAAACTAATTTCATTTGAATTTTGGGGTTATACAACACATTAAGAAGTGTAAACTTCATCCCAAAAGTAAAATATATCTTCACACTTCCTTTTCCACTAACAATGATGCAAGGAATGTTTCTGAGATATACTTCTGTCATTATAGTACAATCGTCATATGTTTTGAACATCCAATGATCCTGGAACACATGCACTATTGCCCTAGAATCATGCCACCATCCCATCTTCATCAAAGTCATATTGACTTTGGGTATAATTGCAACTAGATTCTCTTCAGTCATCATATTTGCAATGGGTTTTTCTACTTTCTTTTTATAGAAACATTCCCTTGAAAAATGCTCTGGTTCTCCATAGACACTAAATTATCCTTTATTCTTTTAAGAATTTTCATTCTTCTTGAATTTTTGACTTTTATTTTTCAAATTTAAGGAAAAATTTTGTTGTGTCTTTCCCTAAATGATATTAACTATGGTATCAAATTGAGAAGACCAACCCACTTCCCTTAATATGGATTCTTCTTCAATATGAATAATATTTTTCAATTTCTCCAAGGAAATATCATCACTCTTTTTTTATGAGTGATTTAAAAAAATCATTCCATATAGGAGGAAATTTATCAATAATTTCACCCACTATAAAAGTTTATGGTATATTAATCTTAAGTTAATAGAGTTTATTTTTTAAAAATTTAAGTTCATGGACTTGATCCAACACCTACTTGTTATCAACCATCATAAAATTTAGATAACTTTCAATTATAAATTTATTAGTGCCATATTCCTTGAATTTCTTTTGGAATCATGTCAATGGGGCGCCAATAGGATTTAGAGCGGGCTCATCTGTGATGGGAGATATATTTAGTTCCAGAATTTAAGAAATATTCAATAGTGTAAGAAGAAACTTCATCTTTTCTTTTCACCGGGAGAAGTTGTGGACAAAAAAATGGTCAAGTTTGAACATGTCTTGGTTCACCAGGATGAGGAATTCAGAATCCATCTTCTAGGATCTTAATTCAGTTTCAAGCCCATTTTACTGTTATAAAATATGTAATTAGGAGGAGAAGACATAATGAACCTTGATGTTTGAATTGAATTCACTATCCAAAATTTTTTGATTGACCCCCACATTGATGTTGTAGGTTTCTCAGTGTAATTTTTCCTCAAGGATTTTGCCAATATTTTGGGGAAATCAGACACCAATTTCCAATTTCACCACTACACCAATGTTGGGAGAAAATTGTAGAATTTATTGAATTGAAAAATAAATTAACCCATAATGGATCTCATCGTTGCTTATTTATAAATAATCATTTTAGTCAAATAACACCTTGGTTCTACCAAAAGAAGACAAATATTAGTGATGGACACACTGGTTTGATCTCACCATTTCAGTCAAAGAATACATTGGTTCAACCAAAACGATACAAATCATGATGAGGGACACACTTGTTTGAATTTGAAAAAAAACACTTTATTTATTTTAATAAATATTTTGAATAAAAAATGTAATAGGTGTGTGTTAAGTTTGAGTAGATCTATGACCACTCTACCACCTCCATCCTGACCTCCTTCTCTAGCACTGACCTCATCATAGCATCCGCTACAGCATCTATCGCCACCCTACATAGCCCCATGACCACAATTATCTCACTTGATCCCTCCCTCTCACATGTGTATGACCAAACTCAGAGTCCTTATACTGGGGGCCTCTAAAATGGACACTAATTCAATAATAAAAAACCTATTCTCAACTTGACTCTAATTAAATGTTATATTCACTATAATGGCTTCATAAAACCTTCCAACCAACTTTGTAACAAACTATTAATCACCTTTGTGTTCACACAGCAATATAGAACAATCCTTATTTTCAATAAGATAATACTGTTTTTCAAAATTAATAATTAACATTAATATTGAATATATTTCAATCAAAAATTAGTGGTATAAAATATTATAATATAAGTGGAAAAAAATTTAGACAATGGTGTAGACATTAAATGAATTAAATATATATGTGTAAGTGTTTTTCAGAATCAAAATGTCCACCATTTATCAAAAAATATGAAATTTATATATCATTATTATGATATAAAAAATTGATATTAACATATTTCAAGGATGGTTATTTTAATTTTATGTATGTTATAACATGTAAAATAAATAAAGAAAAATGAATATCAATAATAAAATTGTACTTGCATGACTTTGAACAAAGTGTTGCATTGATCATAATAAAATTTTCATGACAGTCAAGCTCTTATTTAGTGCATTGTTAAAAAAATCTATTCCCATATCTAATATGAGGAGTGATATGTCCCCAATAAATGTCATCCAAGCTGAGAAACATGTTTGGAACCAGTTATAACAATCATAAAATTGAATTATCATTCCATGCTTTTGATATTAATCAATTAATCTCCTGAAACTAATAAACTCAAGAAATAACTTATTAAAAGTTCTTGTTAAGTTAGATACGTAAAAAAATTCCTCCAAAACTACCAGATACCATAATTTTAATTGAAATCTTATATTAGGTTACAATAATTTAAATTTGAAATCTTTAAGATATTTGATACCTAATTATGGAAACAATAAGTTCAATGAATAATAACATTTCCATTTGTAAATAAATCATGGGTTGACTTTGTAAGGACTTTTACACTATCCATGTTTGACCTCACTAAAGTCATTCTCTTAAGTGAAAGAAAATCACGTGGAAGAGAAAGAGAAAACTTACAAATACTATGTATGATTAACACTAGGATTACATAGAATAGGCACTAAATTTAAAGTAATCCTACCATATGACTGAAATATGAGGGTGACCAAGGCAGAGTTGGTGGAAGCTGCCCAAAGAGAAATTAGGGGATGACCAAGGAGGAGTAGGATTAGGTGAGGTAGCTAGAGGCAGGTGAAGCTAAGGGTGACCGAGGCGGAGCATGTAGAGGTGGAGTATCTTGAGGTGGCGAAGCCCGAGGTGGAGGATCCATAGTCAAAAAGTATTGAAATTTCTAGTTGGATGGTGCACCAGTTTTATGGGAATTGTTAGAATATGGGAGGAGTATCATGATTGGGAACCCTAGGATTTACCAAGGTAAATCGTGAGGGGGTAGGGAGGGAGGGAAATGAAAATGAACTATGTAGAGGAGGAACATGGATTTTTTGTAGTAGTGATGCGTGTATGAAAATGAACCCAACATTAGTATATAAAGTAGATTTTTATTAGATTCAAACTCATTTCATTTTATATCTATATAAGCCTCAGAAAAATATAAAGGAATACCCATCATTATAGAACCTCCATTTAAAATGGTCAAACTAGTTGAAACACAATGATTAACCACCTAACTTTATCACTAAGAAACACAAAAAAAACGCATCCTCTCAGACCTGTTGCAGTGCTTGATTTAACTTCCAGATTTCCAATAGAATGAAATTCTTCAAACTCGATAAATCTAACCATTACAAGAAGAATCCTAACTAATATTCACTCAAACAACTTGAACATAAAGAGTTAAAAGTGTCGGCAGAGTTTTTTCTCCGCAGTCGATGTCACCCCCCCCCATTTTTCAAGGGGAGAATAGATGGTAGGTGTTAGGTTGCTGGTCATCTCCACCAAACCTCCAATAGAGAGGAGAGCAGTAATGGGGAGGCTTGCCTATAAAAGGCAGGGAATTCCCCCATGATATCTCATCAGCACCTTCACTGATCTTTTCACTGATGGTCCCTTTGAGCGGTATTTGTGATTTTGTTTCCTCTTTATTCAAGATAGATTATATTAGAGATTTCTCCTTGTAGTAGTGAGAGATAGTATACCCATTTTTACCCATAGTGGGATCTTTCTCTTTTCATGTGGGTTTTTACCCATTTCATTTTAGGGGGTTTTCCACATTACATCTAGTGTCCTTTTATTTCCACATTTTCACTTCATTTTATCTCATGATTATCCCTACACTAGTGGGATAATAATTTTTCAGTCCCAACAAGTGGTATCATAGGGAAAGGTTCTGGACTGGTGCTACACATGATTTCAAGTATTAATAATTCTTATAAATTTGAGTATGCTATGTGATTATGACTCTGGTTGATATTTCACATCAAAAAACGTTTATTGAAATTAATAAATAAACTATTGTGAAATGGAGGAGGTTCTGGACTGATGACCTATCCATATGATGGTGAAATTCTAGATTGAAAATTTCAATGGGGATAATCTTTCATTGTGGAATATGAAGATGCATGCAAGGCTGCGGAAGGATAATTGTCAAAGGATAATTGGTGAAAGACCAATAGATGTGATTATGGAGCATGGGTCCAGTGGGAACTAGAATCATGACATGGAAATAAATGTGTTGAGTACTCCTAAAAGTGTAGATATACTAGTTAGTGAAGGGGAGATGACTACTGGAAGTAGAAAACATCTCAATGATGCATTGAAAATTTAATCGGGAGTAACATGGCACATGACTCCTCAACAAGAATGGTTTTACCATTATGATACTATCTCAAAAGTACTTATGTACATGGGGAACAACCACACCCTAAAGATCATTGTAGTTTGAATCTTCAAATTGAAGATTCATGATATTATTGTTCGAACCATCCAAGGAGTAAACTATATAAGGGGCTGAAAGAAGAACATATTGTATTTGGGAAAATTTGATGATATCAGATGAAATACACACACTAGGAATTGGGTGATGATAATTTTTAAGGGTTTAATTATGGTGATGAAGGAAGATAAAATCATGAAGAACTTTCATGTTCTTATAGCTAAAACGTACAAGGAGGCAAAGATAGTTTTGGCATCAAATAACTCAACGGAAGGGTTGATGATGGTATGGAATCAGAATCTTGGATATATCTTAGAACAAGTCCAAAATATTATTATGTATCATAAGTTGTTTCTTGGGATTAAAAATGTATACTTATGTTTTTTTAACATTGTGTTTTGATCAAGAAAAATAGGTTAATGTTCGTTATATTAATAGAAAGAAGCAAAGAGATCTTAGATTTGATTCATTATGACATCTGGAAAGCACCGATTATATCCTTGTGAAGATAAAGTTACTTAGTATCCTTCATTAATGGTTTTTCAGGAGATGTTGGTTGTACCCAATAAAGTGGAAATAAGATGTTTTTGAAGTCTTCAAAACATTCTAATCATGGAAGGAACTTGAATCTAAAAATAATATAAAGTTTCTGAGGAATGAAAATGATGGTGAATATATAAGCGAGGAGTTTGATACATTTTTTAACATGACTAAATAAAGATACAATTCATGGTGGTGTAAACTCCAATGCAAAATGGAGTGGTATATAACATGAATAGAACCATATTATATAGAATAATAGTGATGTTGAAGACTGTAAGAATCTCCAACACATTTTGGGAAGAAGCCGTGAATATCACACATTTTGTGATCAACTAATCTCTTTCAAAGACTATTGATCTGAATACACCGATGGAGATTTAGACTAGTAAACCCATTGACTATTCTCGATTTCATACTTTTGGAAGTAATTTATATTAAATTTTTAATTTCCATGAAAGATTGAAGTTGGATTCAAGATTCAGGAAATGTAACTTCTTGGGGTATGTTGATGGTGTGAAGGGGTATCGTTTGTGGGCACCCACTTCCTACCAACTTATTATCAGTAGAGATTCCATTTTTTTAGAAGACAAGGTGAAAACGACAGCTGATCCAGACATGGAGAAGGAGAATAAGGAAACTAAAATAGTCTAAGTAGAGGAAAAATCAAGGAAGAACCAGTTTTTCAAAGGCATTACTAGTGCATGATGATAAAGTAACAGTTGATTATGGACCACAAAGGTCAACTCAGGAGAAAAGAGCACCAGTATGGAACTCAGAATATGTCACTGAGAGAAAAATTGCATACTATTATTTGAAGGAGGATGGAGATCCATCTTCTTTTATGGAGGTTACTCAGAGTACACATGTATCTTTATGGATGGTGGTAATGTAGGAGGAACTTGAATCCCTGCACAAGAACAAGACTTGGGATCCTATTCCATTACCATATAGAAGGAATGCTATAAGAAACAAATGGGTATTTAAGATCAAGCAGGTTGTAAAGTACTAGTTTGAATGAAATAGTGAAGGATTGGTGGTAAAAGGATGTGCTTAGAAGGAAGGTATTGATTTCGATGAAATATTTTCTCTTGTTGTTAGACTGATGATTGTTCGGTTAGTTCTAGAAATGTGTGCAACATATATTTTACATTAAGAGAAACTAGATGTTAAGACTTCTTTTCTCCATGGTGATCTTGATGAAGAGATATGTATACTCCAAATTGAATGTTTTTCATTAGAAGAAAAAGAGAACATAGTATTCAGGTTGATCAAATAACTATACGATCTCAAGAAGGTGTTGTCATGCTGGTATAAGATATATTATTCCTATATCATGAGACTTGGGTACAACAAAATTCATTCTGATCCTTATTCAAATTTTAATGGTTTAGATGGTAATAATATCATCATTATTCTATTAGATGTGAATGGCATGTTGGTTTCAGGCCCCAATATAGATCAGATCTAGGAGATAAAGGAACAGTTGGCTAGGGAGTTTGATATAAAGGACTTAGGACCAGAAAACAAGATTCTTGAGATGCAGATTTACTGAGACAGAAATAATATGAATATTTGGCTATCACAGAATAATTTCTTATAGAGAGTATTGAAATTCTTCAACAAGAAATATTGTAAACCAATATTCACTCCTATTCTAGTTAATTTATGGTTATCCTCTATGATGAGTCCTTGAAATGAAGCATAGGGGATGTAGTTGTCTTAAGTATGTTATACATCAACAATGGGGAGTCGGATGTTCTCTATGGTTTGTACTAGACCATACATTGCACATGCAGTGGAAGTAGTAATTCAGTACATGAAAAATCTAGGATGAGGTCATTAGAGCATAGTAAAGAGGATCTTGAGATACATCAAGGAGACCTTAGATGTTTTATTATGTTATAGAAGATCATATTTAACTATTAGAGGCTATGTTGATTTATATTTTGTAGGATATTCTAATCAGAGGAAATTCACTACTGATTATCTGTCTACTTTTGCCGAAGGATATGTGAGCTGGATTTCAAAGTTATAGTTAGTTTTAGCATTATCTGCGATGGAGGCAGAGTACATAGTATCTACATAGAAATGAAAATATGTGATTTGGATGAGAAGGTTTTTTGAGGAGATCAGACACAAACAGAAGTAGATTCCATTATTTTGTGATAGTTAGAGTTCCTTACATATTTCAAGCAATCCATCTTTTCATTCTAGGACAAAACACATTGGGTAAAAGTATCATTTTTTCTAATATGTGGTAGAGGAATGATGTATGGATATTCTAAAAATTCATACTAAAGAAAATCTAGAAAATTTCATGATGAAGGCGATTGACTCTGATAAGTTCAGATGGTTCTGATCCTCGAGCGGCCTCACAGAGAAGTAAGAAGCATGTTTTGCAGATAGAAAGGATGTGTGGAGATGTGATTGGATCTCAATAAAATCTCCATATGGGACATCTGTTAGAAGATTTTTTCTCTCCATATCCAATGAACCCCCCCCCCAATTAGTTATAGGGGCAGGTGTGGTAGGTGTTAGGTTGTTGGCGAGCTCTATAATACCTCTAGTGGAGAGGAGAAGAAAGGGAGAGTCTTGCCTATAAAAAGCAGTGAATTCCCTTAGGATGTCTCATCATCACCTTCACAGATATTCTCACTGACTGTCCCTTTGAGAGGTATTTGTGAGGTTGTTTACGAGAGTTTTCTCCTTGTAATAGTGAGGTAGTGTGTACCCATTTTTCCCATAGTGATATCCTTTAATTTGACTGTGGTTTTTTAACCATTTAATTTTGGGGGGTTTTCCACATTACATCTGGTTTACTTTTATTTCCTCATCTTCACTTCATTTTATCTTGTGATAATCATTGCACCAGTGGGTTGATCTTTTTTCAATCCCAACAAAAACTAAACCAGTGAATAAAGAGGAAAATCCACCGTGTGCAATCAGTGAGAGAGACCGTCCCACAAACCTCTGAACTTTAAACTCCAAAATCAACCTCAAAAAAAATAAAAAAAAACACAAAATAAAATAGAAAAAATTCACACCAAAATTCAAATCTGCCCACCAATAAACATTAGACCACAACAATTCAAAGCAATAAAAAATTAAACCATTATTTAGACTAATAATTAAAAAAATTAGCTAAAAATCCTCATTTTATATTAAAAACAGCTATAGTAAATATCCAATTTAATCATCAATTCAAATTAAATAAATTCTAACAGGATATTGAGATCTTACAAAAAAACTAACCTTGAGATTTTTCTAATCCATGCAGTGTTAAAGGAGTAGAGGTGGGTCGTTTGATGAAATTTTGGAGAAGTAGAGGTGAAGAAAGAAGAAACCTAACGCAACTATCACTACCATAGATCCAAGAAAAATATGCACTGAATTCTTTCAGTGATAATCAGAAAGCACTGTTAAAAGATGCACTTTTATCATCACTAGCTAAAAGCGCTGATAAATGTGTATCCTTTATCATCACTTTTTTATTGTTGATAAAAAATATATTTTTCACCTCTATTATTAGCATTGATAAATTCTTTTAATAAAAAGTATTATTAATATATATATAATTATATTTATATTAGAAAACAATGTTTATTAATATACATTAATTAAAAAATGCATGTTTATAATTAATATATTTTTTAATAATTTCAATATATATATAATGTTTTTTAAAAAGTATTTATAAGATTATAAATAAATATATGTATTTAAATAAATTATAAAATTATAATAATTTTTTAAATAATAAATATATTATTTTTATTTATATTTATATATTTATAATTTTATATAAATACTTTTCAAATATATATACTTATAATTATAATTATATATATATATATAAATAAATGTTTCCAACGAATTTGGTTAATAAATATATATATATCAAGACATAATAATGATATTCATGGACATGATTGACATTATTTATGTTAATTCATTGATGCATGAGTACGTATAATTGACGTTATATGATCTTGGGTTTATTTGTGGACATGATTATGGGTTTCTATGTTCCAAATGTTAATATTACCTATATTATGAGGACACATACCTTTTTTATGTATTCATGACTCATAAATATTCATTTATACATTGACACCCTTATTAATCATGCTTTACATATATATGTGATGACACGTTTATTATAATATATACCTTATTAGGCCTGATTCATTTATGTTGTACCCATTATCCTATTAAATTCCCATAAATATTTATAAAATTAATATAAATATATTTAAATAATAAATATAATTATTATATTTATAATTATAAATTTTTAATCATATATGAATATTTTTTAAATATATCTATTTATAATTATAATTATAACTATATATATATATTTAAATAATTATAAAATTACAATAAATAAATTTATTATTAGTTTATAAATATATATATATATATAATTAAATACAAATATTTATAAATATATTAATTTATATTTACAATTATAAATAAATATATATTTCAACAATTATAAAATTATAATAAATATATTTATTATTTTTTATAAATATATATATATATATATATATAAATATATAGATATAAATATATATATTCGGTGCTTGGGGGTATAATTACATTACACACACAAAACTACTCTTTATCAGCACTTTGGGATACTATTTATCAGTGCTTTCAATTTTAACGCTGATAAAACTACATGTTACAGTGCTTTTTTGAAAGTGATGATAAAATCCTTATCCTTTTTTTGGAAAGAACCCTAACTGACTATCTTCTACCAAACACCTTCAAGATCTCGTGGAAACCGAATGATGTTTCCCCACCTCTCTAGTTGAACCCCACTACCACCCCACTGCCCCACCACTGCTCTACCACTCTTACAGAACCGCACTAGTATCGCCGTGCCGCCACTCTCAATAAACTATATTCCCACCACTTTTTCTCTCACCGAACCCTGCTTCTGTTGTGCTATACCCCACTCCCACCTCCCCCCACTGCCTCACCAAACCCCACGACCACCTCACCGAAACCCATTGCTAGAACATCTCTGTAGTGACTTTGCTGACCATTTTTGATGAATCAAGACCATCAAAACTAATGGTATGCTATTCAAATATTGTTTTTATTTATTTCTCCACCAATTCTTATCATGGTTCACTTTTTTTAATTATTCTCTAATAATAGTGTGTGTGGAACCTTCTTTATGTTATCCTTGTGAAATGTTTTGTGTCTCTAGTTATGTTATTAGATTATTAAAAGTTAAATATGATTTTAGTAAATTGATATGGTGTAGTTATGTGATGGAAAATTTGGTTCGAAAGATTTCTATTTAGTTATGATGAATGTGATCTACCAAAATTTGGATTTTATAATTTGGGTACAATTAATGATCTTTGAGTATCAATGTTTTTATAGGAAAGAGTTTGAGTGTTAATATAGTAATGATGATATTAGGGTACATTAAAGAGATATTGATGAGGATGATAATTCATTGAAATTTTTGAGGAAGTGTTCAGATAATAGTTTATGTTTTTAAGATTTGGTATTGGATAATGGATTCTTAAAATAAATCATTGAAATTTGTTAATTTTTTTACTCATTGGTGTTGAAGGATTAGTTAGTGTAGGGGAATTATGATTTAGGGTACCCTAGATTCGTTATGATAAAAAAATTAAAATTCTTCTTGGATTTTCTAATATGGAATGGTGGTTTGGATTTAGGTAAATGCTTGGTTTTCATTTGGGTGGGTCCTTAGTTACTTTTGTTGTGTGTCCATCTTTGGGAAAAATATTCTTTCAATAATGTTATAACAATTGAATTTATATTAATCTAAAGGTTTTAACACACCATAATTATATACTTTTAGGTTTTTTTTAATGTCATAAAGGAGATTCAGTATCAAATAGTATCAATTGACCCAAAATGGATGAATTTTAATTCATGCATGGTTTCCCACACTATATATTTCACTATAGGGGTTATTTCTTTTTTTTTTTGAAAATATTAGGCATTATCCCTTTTATTGAAATTCAAATAAAAGTTCAAAGAAGAACAAGAAAAACAAAAATAATGAAAGATAGTTAGGCGTCTACTGAACGAGTCTGCATGCTATGGTGATAGATGCTCCCACCCCAACCATGTGGATGCCGACCCCTTCTCCTCGATTCAACATGCACCCATGGTCTCCCACCATCATCAAGAAGTCCAACATCAACTGTGTCTAGTTCTTTTTTTGCATCTGAGGTCTGAACATTTGGTTAACCATCCACATCATAGTTAACCAAAAGCAGCTCAAAAGGATTATGAGTACTAACCTGTGAGGTTGATTTAGAATCCACATTCTTAATCATGCGAGATCCTGGAGAATAAAGAGCCTTCATCTCCATCATGGGTGATTCTATATTAGAATTTCTTTGTCTAACTTTTTCAAGAGTATAACCACTTGCATGGGACCTTCCTACCCCATGCTCCATAGCTAGTGGGATATCCTTACTATGTATCTAAAGATGGTGGTGTCTGGGAGTTATAGAAAGGATGGAAGAATATAGACCCACATGACATGAATTCAGATAAAAATATGGCTTACCAGTATCGCAGGATCAAATCATGTTTGAAAAATTTGTTGCAGGGTTGCTACCCTGAATAAAGACCAGCAAATGTTTAGGTTCATATTGAACCTTTAAGAGATCTACAACCATAGGATCATTAAGAAATCGTGCCGAAATAGATGATCCATACCTCAAAAAAAATATAATGACATTGTACTTTTGATTTAAAAGTGTGTGACATTTTACTCGTGGGTTTTATGTATGTAGTAGCAACCAGCATTACTTTTCCCTTTCAGTTTGAAGAAAGTGCTCTTTTGTTCATTCTAGAGGTCAAAATCAATGTTTTCCAGAGCATCAAATTCCTTTTCTGTTTTTCCATCATCATACTACTCTCCAACATTCTCATCAAAAATACCTCAAGATAAAGTACCTTTAAAGGATATACCCTCTATTGGGTGAACCCACTCTAAAATGTCATCCCAAGTAGGGCTCTTCTTGTTAGAAAGAGTTGGAATAATAGTTCCACAATCATCAGGATCAGGGCCAAGTATGGGCTGATCAGAATAGCCCTCATTCAAAGAAATTATTGGATCTCATACCCCTAGGAGGATAAGGGAAGAAACAGGCACAACCTTATACTCCAGAAATTGGTTCAGGTCCACAATGGTCACATCATTCCCTTTATTTATCTTCTTTAGATAGTGTTGCAATGTGTTACCTATAATATTTCAATTAAATGAAACTATGTCACCTCTACCCATAGATTTTTAATGTCTAATAATTTTGTAGGAGTCACAAAATAGAGATGTTTTTCCAAATTAAATATGAAGAACAATTACTTCTTGTAGAGTTGAGAGGACAACATTTTTGGTCAATGTAGCACTTAAATCCACTTCAAACAAAATACATGTATAGTGACTATAACTATCCATTTTGGTGTCATTGTCCATCCTAATTGTAATAGCAATCATATATTCAATATCATATAAGATTTTAGGGTGCCATTGAACCCAATTAAGCCCATGGATTCTAACCCAAACATGTGCATAAGTGTCCATAAATTTGTTCAGATTGAATTTTTTTTTCCAATTATAGATCCTCAATATACCCGTCCTAAGACTAATTGAACCTAAACACCAGGAAATGCATTTAAGTTTAGCTGAATGGAATAGAAAGTGAAAAAAAGCCACATCCAAGAGAAACACATTTCAAACCATAAAATCCACAAAAGGAAGATAATTGAGTGACCAAGTCCACAACTTTCTAGGGATTTGAGCCTTTCAGTAGTAATATATGAGCAATGAATGAAAACTTACATAAATAATGTCGATATTCTATAGCATCTCCTGAAGCTGAAACATGTGCAATCGAACCTTTCTTGACAATTCATTTCGATGAACGATTCATAAGAGAGGTGAAACATCCTCCTGAAAACCTAATGAGATTTGAGAAACCCTTTCCCTCATTGAGTGATTGAGATCTTGAAAAGGACAATTTTGGTTTAGAAACCTAATGAGAAGTATAGAACAAGAGGATATTAAGAACCCTAGGGCAAGTGAGGGAAAAAGGGTCACCATGATTCATTGGGAGAGACTATTCCCGCTCCTATTCCTCCATACTCAAATCTATGGGTTATTTGTTGATTAGTGTTCAGTTTAGCCAATTGATAATTCAAATCATGTATTTTGCAGAAGATTTCATCATTATTACTTATTTCAATTGTTATGATTTAATATTTTTGTTTTTTTCTAAATGATTTAATTCCTTAAAATATGGACAAATAAAAGTATTTTAAATTAAAATATAAAGTGAATTTTGGAAAACAAAAATCTTTTTAAAATGAATATAAATGGTAAAATCAAAAAGTTGAAAGGTTTTTTTCATGATTTCTTTTAAAATGATTAGGGAAATACATGTTTTATTCAATATACTTTTAAGGAATTCATGGTTTTCATGATTTTTATTTTATAAAAAGAAAATTACATGGATAGTGTAAGACTTGAGATTTAACTATAATAAACATTATTTATAATAGACATTGTACAATACATGTTCTTTTATTTAATTATTATATTTCAAAACAAAACTACACAATTAATGTAATGATCCAACTCATGTCAAATTTCAATGTCTCCTGAGTCAATTGGTTATAAGGCTTGATGTACGTTCTCAATATCCACAAGATAGAAACAATGATTGAGGGAATCAAACAATAATGAGAGTGAAATTATTGGAGGCAACCCAATGGGTGAAATATATTTCATGTGGACACTAAGAAATACATTCCGTGGACTAATGAGAGAGGAATTATAGGAGGAAACCCAAATGGTGACACAAGTCAAACCATTACCATGTAATCCAAAAATAGATGTCCTATGTTAATCTCTAGTATGGGAACATGTTGTTAAATGGGTAAGAAAGGTGGTAACCCTAGTTTAATATGGATATAGAGTTTTGGTTGGTAAAGTTCCAACATCTTGAATTGAATATTTATATTTTAATATGGGAAAGATCCAAGGGGTTTTTGAAAAATACCTTTGTATCCTATGTTTTTTCATAAAAATGATCTTCCTTTTAATTTTTAATAAAGTACACCCATTTAAAATAATTAGTTTATATACCAAAACTTCAAAAATAATATATTTCTCTAGATTTATTCAAAACCATAAAATTCAAATTTAACTTTCTAAAAGAGTTAGAGAATTATTTCAATCTTTTTAGAATTCCACTTCAAAACCCATTCTAAAATATCATATTAAAGTTTACACACAAAATTTTAAATCTAGTCACTTTTACATTTAAAAAAACATTTTCTCACATCACTATATTAAATCCCTTGGGTCTCATGTAATGATCCTGATTTTCTCAAAGGTAAGGATTTTTTTAACAAAATATAATATTTTCTTTTTTTTTATTTATGAAAACATTAATATATTAAATAGTTATATTTTCTATTTTGAAAAGGGTTTTCAAATAATATATATTTTATTTTTCTCAATTATTACATTCAATATATGTATCTATAAATTTCCTTCAATATGTTTTTGTTTTTGATCATGTAGGATGATAAACCATTTTTCAATATTTTCATTTTATTTCAAGCAATTCGTGAGATCCATCTTCAATTGAACATATTTTGTGTATTTATTTTTTAAAATATTAATATTACTGAATCAAATAGGATGTATATGAATAAATAATGTATGGATTTAAATAAAATGAAAAAAGGAGTATGGAGATGGAGTGAAAGAGTCCATCATGTTTTTCAAAGATCATACATACGATCCTTCTCAAATCCTTTATCTGTGTTTACACTGATGTCATTTAAGACTAATTTATCCATGGTAGTTGGAAGAACACTTGATCAATCATGAAATTGATCAAATTTGTAAATATTGAATTAAAAATAGGTAAAGAGAATTTGTAGCTTGTGACTAAGATATAATGTTGTTTTATGGATCATCTGATATTATTACAAGTGTGGATCATCTAAAACAGGCCCTTAAGGGTTGGTGTATAACTGTCAACTCTCAAATTGATCTAGATATTTCCTCTCTTGAAAAGGATCTTTGCCGCGTCCAAACTCAAAATACCTTTTCTGATTTTAATATGGACCCTCAATTGGAAGCTAATATCTCCCTTAAACTTAATTCTTTTCTCGCTTTCAAGGATAATATTCGCAAGCAAATGTTTAAGACCAAATGGCTCACTGATGGTGATCGTAATACTAAATTTTACAATTCCCTTCAAAGAATTAGAAAGGACAACCATCCTCTTTCTAAGCTTATGCGTAATGATTTGATCTTTGACTCTAAAGAGGCCATAACTGACCATGTTATCTTGTACTTTTACAACATTTTTAATGGTCCGGAGATGAATGTTGATCTCAGATCTGACATTATTCCTTCAATGGTGGAGGAAATAGACAATGAAACTTTTTTAAGCACTCCTCTTGATCAGGAAATCAAAGATACTATTTTTGGCCTTAATCCAGACAGTGTGCCTGGACTGGATGGGTTCAATAATGGTTTTTATCAAAAGCATTGGGATATTATCCACAATGATGTTTGTAAACTTGTCAAGACCTTTTTCATTCATGGATCTCTTCCTCACGGATTAAATGCGCAATTTCTAACTTTAATACCTTAGGTTGAAAATTCCTTAGAGATCCATCAATTCAGACCTATTTCTATGATTAACACTCTCTATAAAATCATCACCAAAATTATTATGAACAGACTTACACCTATTTGCAATAAAACTGTCTCGTGGAATTAGTTTGGCTTTATTAAAGGTAGGTTCATCCAAGACTCTATTTGTCTTGCCTCCGAATGTATCAATAGTCTTAATAAAAACACTAGAAAGGGATGAGTGGCTATTAAACTTGATATCAGGAAAACTTTTAACACCATTGATTGGAACTTTATTTTCAAAGTCTTAAATTTTTTTGGATTTCATGATTCTTTCATTGGAAAACTTTAAACTTTATTTCACTCAGCTTTTATTTCTGTTCTGATTAATGGCACCCCTAGGGATTTTTTCGAATTCTCCAAGGCTGTCAGGAAGGGAGACCCTCTCTCTGCCATCCTTTTTGTTATTTCTGAGGACTACTTAAGTAGACTCCTCAATAATCTGGTTGATCAAGGTAAGCTCAAGCCTATACAGGCTTCCAGAAATCTAAATACCCCTACCCACATTTTCTGTGCCGATGATATCATCATGTTTCTCAAAGGTGATCAAAAAAATATACATGTCCTCAAACAAGCTCTTAATAACTCTGAGGAAGTCTCCGGACAAGCGATTTCCTGGAATAAATCGTATATTTTTTTGGAAAGAGCTTCCCTGTTAGAAAAAAAATCTAACATTTCCACTTCTCTTGAAATTAAAGAAGGACTCCTTCCTTTCACTTATTTGGGTGTCCCACTATTCTGGGGTCTTCCTAAATCATGATACTTTTCTAATATCACTGATCAAATCATAAATCAACCCTCTACTTGGAAGGGGAAATCAATCTCCATGGCTGGTAGAATATGTTTGGTCAAATCGACCATTGTCTATAAAATGGTCTACTCTCTTATGATTTAAAAATGGCCTGTCGGAATTTTCAATAAAATTAATACTTACATAAAAAACATCATCTGGACGGGATGTATTTTTGAAAGGAAACTTTTCACTATCCCATAGAACTCTTGTTGTAAACCTCTTGATAAAGGTGGAATTGGTATAAAAAACTTAAAGCTTTTCAATAATGCTCTTCAAGCCTGCCTTACTTGGCGTATTATTAATTGTACCTCTAAAGATTCTGAATTCTTGAATCATATATTCCTATTTAAACTCTTGAATGGGAACTTTAATTTCATCAACTCCTCGATATGGCCCTCTTTTAGAGACTCGTTTCACAAAATCATGGATAACTCTAGGTGGAGGGTTAATGATGATTCTTCCATCAATTTTTGGTGTGGCAAATGGTGTGGTAATCCCTTGATTTCTTTGTTACCTTATAATATTATTCTTGAAGATACTAACCTTTCTATAAAATAGGTCCTTCAATTTCATCGACATGCCCTCCCTAACAATATTGCTCAGATCATTGATAATCATCCTTTCTCTCCTAATGGTGACTTCCTGGTCTGGGAACCTGCATCAAATGGCATCCTAGATGCAAAAAAATTCTATAACCATTTCTTTTCTAGGGATGAAGCTAATTTTCAATGGGTGAGTAATTTTAACAAGCCTTGGATAAAACCTTCTAGGCTCACCCTTATTTGGTGCATTTCTCACAATAGATTACCCACTAAAGCTTGTCTACAAGCATTTATCATTCAACTCTATTCCATATGCCACTTGTGTAATCAACATAGGGAGGACTCTAACCATCTTTTCTTGTCTTGTGTGACGGCCTCTACTTTATGGAATTATGTTCTTGAATATTTTAATTGCATATAGCCCTTATCTGACTCTATTTTCTTGTTTTAAAAAAATGCATTAGATATGATGCCTCTCTACAGGTTAAAAATCTTTTTCTT
Organism: Viscum album; assembly: GCA_963277665.1. Taxonomy (NCBI): domain Eukaryota; kingdom Viridiplantae; phylum Streptophyta; class Magnoliopsida; order Santalales; family Viscaceae; genus Viscum; species Viscum album. The sequence goes on along the minus strand of OY728132.1, from coordinate 1,156,833,390 downwards.
GCAGCGGTGGCAGAGCTCCTGCATGAAATCTGGTACGCTCATAATGATCTTATTCATAACAATCACTCATTTAGTCTCAATGCAGGTAAATCTAGGATTCTTATTGCGATTCATGAATCCGCCTCAATTCAACAAGACTCTTGAAACAACTTAGTTGGCGATTTTGAGATTCTTCGTCATCTCTGTGTGCCTGGTATTTACCCAAAGCCCAAACGTTTCTTTGAAGTATTCTGGCAACCATCGATGCCAGGATGGATCAAAGTGAACGTGGATGGCGCTTCCAAAGGCAATCATGGCCCTTCAGGTTGTGGTGCCATCTTCAGAGACTTCTCCGGCCAGTGTCAGGGATGCTTTTATGTTGGATGTGGTCACTCTTCATCACTAGAGGCTGAGATGTTGGGGGTCATCCATGCTGTTGATTTTGCGCTTCAAAGAGGTTGGAGAAAGATTTAGATTGAAAGTGATTCCACCACTATAATCCATGCCATCTGGAATGGTATCACTCATCTTGCCTGGCCTCTTACCACTCTTTGGATGAATTGTCTGAACTCGCTTCATGGGGTTGAATACATATCTACTCATGCTTACTGTGAGGTGAATGTCATTACTAACGCTCTCATGAACAAAGGAGTTCAACAGAGCATGACTTGGCTTGACACTCTTCCAGCTGACTTATTACATCTTTTTGATAGAGATTATAAAAAAATCCCATCTTTCTGACTTTTGTAATCCTTTTTTTATCAATAAATTGTGCTTTGGTACTTGACTAAAGCATTAACTTTGAAAAAAAAATGGTTTCACAAAATATACAGCATTTCCCTCTATACTAAAACTGTTTAATTTGAAATCCAGTAATGGATTGATTGACACTAGTTTAACTAAATTACTTTCTCTCTTGAATGATATTCTCCCAGAATATAATGTTCTTCTTATAGAAAAATAAAATTCTAAACAAATGCTATGTTTTATGGGTATGATCTTTAAAAAAATACATTCCTTCCTAAATAATTTTATACTATTTCTCAAGGACCAAAAATCTCATAAAGAATTCCCAAAGTGAGGTGATTCTTAGAAAAATAAAAATAAAATGGGTCTTATGAAAGTTTTATTGTACATTCCATTTATTCCAAGGTTTATGTTTATATATGGAAGTGATGATACTATAATTAAATTGACATGGAACCCATATACAATAAATAAATATGGGAAACTACATCACCTGATAGACTCTCCTTAATGGAAAAAATTAATCATGAGTATCCAGAATTTAGAAACTATCTGAGAAACCTTCTTCTTGCGTTATCTATATATGGGGTGAATCATTTTGGTTTTCATAGCATCACAAATAGTAAATGGACAATAATGATAGTAAATTATAACTTTACACCATGGTTATGTATGAAATGAAAATACATCATGTTATGTATGATTATATCTAGAAAAAAACAACCATGTAATGATATTGATGTTTATTTGGATAAATTGATCGAGGATTTGAAATTATTGTAGGATTTAGGTGTCACATTATATGATTCTTATAGAAATTAAGATGTCACATTGAGAGCCATGTTGTATGGTATTATAAATTACTTTCTAGCTTTTGAAATTTTTTAGGATATGGTATTAAAGGAACACAATGGTGTCCCACTTTCGAACAAGTTACACAATCAATTTGGTTGAAACATTCATCGAAGACTATATTTCAAGGACATCACATATTTTGACCACAAAGACATAAGTACCGATCTTGGATGACATCATTTGATGGATGTTTAGAAGAACATACAACGCTCTCTTCACTATCAGGTGATCAACTACTTTAGAAAGTAAAATATTTGGACACTACTTTTGGTAAAAAGAAATTTGAAAAACCTTACAAAAATCAGTTGTATAAAGATATTAGTTTTTTTTTGAATTACAATACTAGAATTGTCTGTACATCATACATTTTCATGATGTTATGCATGTTGAGAAATATGTGATAGTTTAATTGTAATGTTACTAAGATTACCTAAAAAACAAATGATGGAATTAAGTCTAGGTTTTATGTGGTTAACAAAGGAATACAGGAAGAGTTGGCATCAGTGAAGGGTGAAAATGAACTTCTCTTCATCCAACTGCTTACACTCTTTCCAAGAAAGAGATATATCGGTTTTTAAAATTATTTAATGATGTAAAGTTTAGAGAGGGGTATTCATTGAATATAAAGAATATTGTTTCAATTATTGATTTAAATTTAAAGGGTTTCAAATCACATGACTTCCATGTTTTGATGAAATATATAATTTTTATAGCTTTACATTACAATTTTTCCAAGAGTTTCTATCATAAATCAACCAAGATCTATTTATTTTTCAAATCTATATACATCAATGTTATAAAAATGGATAAATTTAAGACTATAGAAAAGTAAATTTCCATCATATTATGTGAATTATAAATGTTCTTCCCACTATCATTCTTTGATATGATGGTTCACTTTATTGTTCACTTGGAGAGATAGATTTGACTATGTGGCCCTATACACTATATATGGGTATACCCCACTGAATTATATATGAATATTTTGAATGTGTATTTCAAATTTTGAATTCAACTAAAGGGTTTTATTGTGGAGTGATATATTTTCAACGAATTCATTGAATTCTGTACTGAATACCTATCCAATGTGGAAGGAATTGGTCTAATGAAATCTCATCACATTGGAAGGCTTGTGGGTAAAGTAATTTAGGGAAGATATGAAGTCAAAATAAATATTACAGATTGGGAGTGGGTCTACATTTACATTTTTCATAACAATTTGGAGGTTTCTGCATATGTTTAAACCCATAAAAAAATTAGGCATTTGAATTCATCAAGGGATGAAACATGGATATCAAATACACAAAATAAAAAGTTTATATGATTTTTTTGAGAGCTTCTTTTTAAGGAGTCAGATGAAAATTAGGATTCAATTTCAGAATGACTTTGATGGCTATCTAGGGAACCAAGTGTTTATGTGTTTTCTTACAATGGTTATGTAATTGAAGGTTATAAATTCTATACAAATGAACATGATAATGGAAATACCATGAAAAATAATAGAGTTACACTTATGGCTAAAGTGATGCATGTTTATATTACTAAGGAAAGAAATAAAATTTATATAAATATGTAATACTTTGGCATCATTAAAAAAATATGTTAGTTTGATTATACATCATCTAAAGTGCTGATTTTTCAATGCAAGTTTGTTGATAAGAGGAGTTCTATAATATAGATTAATTGGGATTTATGAAAGAGGATTTCAGTAAGGAAGGGTAAAAATTTGAACTGTTTATAATAGAATTACATGAAGTACAAGTATTTTATGTTCTATATCCCTTAAACCAAAATTGGTCAATTATTATACTATAGATTACAACCACTGAAGATTCAGATGAAAATTCAACTAATGATGACACTTTTATTGGGACGTTGTAATCATTTCTCAACAGTCCTAATGTTGATGGGGTTTTGTATGTAATATAAGACCACAATGAATGGATTTGGATACCAAATATAGGGGTTAAATCCCTTCATCCTTTAAAAATAGAGTTCAATAATTAGGTTATATTTTTTGTAATACACATTGTGTAACCTCATATTAGTATTTTTTTACTACTACATTTTTTTAATATAAATTACATATTAAAACAATTCTATAGATAATGACTACTACACATGTAGGTGCTCTTAATCTTAAGGAACAATAGGTTTCTCAACCTATTGTTTCTCCTAGTTCAGGGAAAAAATTTTCTTTTTTCATGTGTTGGTGCTTCCAATACTGAGGAACAATAGGTTTCTCAATCTGTTACTGGTCCCAGTGAAGAGGAACAAAATCCTTTTTCACATGTCGATGTTACCAATCAAGAGTAATAGTATATTGAAGATGTTGAATCTGAGGAAATGGTAGGTGAGGAAGATATGATTCTATAGAAAAAACAGGAGCATTGTGTCATAACGGTGTTAGAAAAAATAATTAAGGTGAAAATAAAATCCATCAAATTCAAGGTTAGATGGAATTCATGTGGAAAAAATGTTAACCCCAACAAATCCATGTTTAGTAGTTACAATGGGCTCATATCTTAACAATGTGTTCCGATTGATGTAGATTCATGGAACCATGTTGTGCCCGCATTTAAGACACTGATTTGGGAAGAGATTACAATAAAATTATGATATCATTTATTTATTTTACTAAAAATTAAATTAATGAAAAATTAAATTCCTCTTTATAATCCCTTATAGAGTTCATTTATAGTAGATGACTCACACGAGAAATATGTATTAATTATTTTTAAAGGATTCAAAGAGGCTTTTACACAAGTCTAATGAGATATCATCTTGAAGATACTAAAGGACAAATAAAATTTCACCCACCACTTATGTATGTACACATAATAACCCAAGAAGTGTTGGGTATGTTTACTAGTCGTCGTGCAGAGGTGTCTTTTTAGGTGCATTGTTGCAGATAATACATTATTTGAAAAAACATATATTGATCACTATGATTGATAATTTTTTATTTATGAAGCAAAAAATTAGTACTGAAAATACGGAATGGTAAGAAAAACCAATGCACCCCTATAATAAATCAAGGATGGGGTATGCTTAAATTGAAAAAAATTGATACATATTTGTCATCCACCGTAATAATTTTATGTGACATGAAACAACATCATAATTATATTCCTATGTTTATATATAGATTGATAAATAAAAATCCAAAACCACTTCCATCCCACTCCATGTGTTATGGAAGGAGGAACATGTAAATAAAGATGGGATAAAAAAGATGAAAACACACTGAAAGTGTGGGAAACATGTGTAAGTATGACATAATAATTTTTTGTTTGTTTACATCACTATTACATAAAAATGATTACAGATTTTTCTATATTTTCTTTTCAACATTGTCACAGGAATCGTCAACACCTATACCAGATAAACACCAACTATCAGTGGCCTTGAATCATCTAGAACAGTATGACTATGTTAGAGGTGTGGGTTTTGGGGTGACACCCTAAACAAATTTTCTAAAAAAACAACTGGAGGATAAAGATAATGAAATGAAAGATATGAAATCCATATTTGATACCCTTGAAGAAAAATTTAATTGGAAGAATGAGTTTCTAGTAACTATTATAGGAGGGATAAAATATAAGAAATAACTCAAAAACAACCATTTTATTAAGAAATATCACCACCCCCTATAATCTTTGAGGCAATCCATTCCCCTCAAAGAGTTGTCTTATTTCAGAAAATAAAATTTCTAATAATTGTTTCTGTGAAATATGAATCAGACAGATACTGATACCTTTCATATACTGATATTATATAGGGGTAAATAACTATGATTTATATTTATCAACACCCACACATTACCTTGGAGTTAGGGATACAATGTTGAATATACAAGATGAAAGGTTACACAACATACCACTTCCAATAGGTCATCTGAGAGTGACGATTAGCATAACTCATTAGTGGAGCACCGAGAAATATAGTCCACTTGATGATGAAGATATTAATATGTTCAACCAAGTTGTTGGAAAAATTTTAGTGTGGTTATACAGTATTGTAAAACACATGTCGATAAATAGGTATTCATTTCCAATTTATTTTTCATGCTAAGCCTTTAATAATTGATGAAAAAGGTCTGAATAGATGAATTTTATTATATAAAGACCAAGGAAAGGTGTGAAATGAAAGTTCAACTCAAAACCATCTCAAGGATCAACCAACTGATTAATATTAATTCCAAAATCTTTTTTACCTTGCCTATTAAATATTCACATTTTCTAACATTAAGGGTACATGATAATACCAATTTACAAAATGGTAGTAGTAACACACTTGATTTTGAAGAAAAAAATTTTATATAGGAAGGTAAATACTACATTTCTCTTGAGAATCTAAATAAAATCCTCAACCATGAATGGGTTGGAGCCTATGTTGTAAATGTATACATGAGGTATGTTTTCATGATTTGTTTTTCCAAAATCTAATATACTATGTTAATTATGACTAAATACACTTAATATTTTTTGTGTATATATCAATACCAATTAAAGGGATTAGCCCATGAAAATAAATTTGGACTCATTAGACCTCATGTCACCTCTATAGAAAAAATGGAAATAGAATCCCAAAAAATGAATGAAATAGTGAGAGACCTATACAAATCGTTTGAAAAAAAGCTTATAGATGATAGAATCTTCCTAATACCAGCGATATAGGGGTAAATATATATAATTTAATCATATCAAATATATTTTCATTTATTTCATTACTTATTCCTTTGTGTGTTTTAAGGAAACGTTGTATTCTCATTGTGGTCAATTTAGATGCTCTAAAGATTTATTTCATAGATTGAATTCATGGATACCCCAATAAACTGACCACAATGGGGATGTTTTTTAATATATAATACACTACATCCAACATTTTAGAACTAAAATTAAATCTATATATTTTATATATCACCCTTGATTTTAGTTAATTAACCCTTATTTTATGTATTTTAAGTATTTAAAGTGTTGGGGTTATGTTTGGGAGATTTTGGAGAACTTTTAGAGTGTTTTGGGGGATTTTTTTATAGGTGTATGATTTTGGAAAACTGTGAAACACATACCAGAAACCGTGAAAAGTGAGATAGAGAGTCAAAGGGAAAGGTTCACGGACTTCTCATGATTTTTCCAAACCATGTGGAATACTTGTAGAAACTCTGTTATGTTGGGCAATGGGATTTGCCTTGGATAGCGCATAGTTGGGAAACCATGCAATCCAACCATGTGAGGTTCAACCCTTGAGGTAGTGTCGAACACAAAATTATCATAGGGTTTTCCTAACCATGTGAGTAACCATGCATGGGTTATAAGTTAGATCCTAAAATTGTTTATCTCACTTTTTTACCCTCTAACTCCATCATTTTTCTTATTATGCATCCCTAACTCAATATTCACTCTTACAAAAGGTTAAAGAAGGTTATAACATCATTCTGAAGGTGATATAAAAGTTTTCCTCAGTGATTTAAAGCCATATTCTTTTGGTAAGCCTTCTTTTTTTATTATTCAAGATGAGTTTCTTAGATCTACTTCGCCCTCTATCTTGGATTCTTAAATCTACATCCGTTTTGGGTATATCTAAGGTGGGGGATTCTTAATATGATTATATTTGGTTTGGTTTATAATAGGGGAGGAGATATAAGGTGGGTTTGTGGAGATTCAACTGGGTTTTGTAACGTTTTTCATGTCGCTTATCATTTTATCCAAAACTCTCAAGGTGGATGGCTTCTGTCTTGACTCCTATATTTAGAACATGAAGATTAGTTTCAAATTGGTTTAATTTATTGATTTTTTATTATATAATTGTTGCGAAAATATTGTTATAAATCATTTTTTGTGAGGATTTATTGTTTTTGTAGAAATTTTAAAATCGTGGTAATTGGTTATGCAAATTTCATTGGTTTTTTTATTTTAAAATGTTTATTTTAAAATATAGATTTTATGATTTTTTGGAATGGATTCTTGGAAAAAATTTCAATTAAAATAAATTTTTATTGAAATGGTTTGGTTGAAAAAAAAATTTATACAATTTTTTTTGTGACTTCATGTTTGATATACCCCTGAATAAGGGACGTGTACCAGTGGGGTACAAGGTACATGACCTTGGATCGGGGGTGTTTGTCAGTGGGACATAAGGTGATAGGATGAGAGACCGCTCATGAGTACGGAACATTCAAACAAGTATGAATGTGTGGGAGTGTTGAGAACCATGGAATGGGTATTCCAAAATATAATGTTAAATGTTATAAATAATTGTTTATGTTTTTTCCTTGGAAAACTATTTACTATAGCTTTTGTTTATATTTTCATATAAACCATTTTAGAAATATTTTTTATATAAACTGTTTTATATAAATGACGTAACGTTTTCTATCTTAGTGTCATGAGTAGAGAATTCATTTGGGAAAATCTAATGAGTTTTAGTACTAACCCCTACTTTGTAACTTCATTGATTTTGCAGATATTATCTATTGGAATACACGAAAAGGTAATGTATCACACATTTTTGTTACTACTTCATGATACTTGGGTTGTATGGTGGGGTTGGATTTTGGAGCATGTAGACCTTGGAGTCATGTGCTTGTCTTTGTTTCTTATTAGTTTGTCTTCCATTGTTTACTATAAGGGTAGTTTTCTCTCACTATAGTACTCTTTTTTTGGTTTGATATAAATAAAATGTTTGAGTTGAATTTCATTTTTATCATGCATATGGTAGTGTTTTTTTCTTGTTTTTTTGTTGGTTATTTATAGTAAAATGAAAAATCATCCCCCAAATTACAAATAAATCCCTCTGCATTTATTTCTAGCCTTTAACATCTTTAGGATGTCACATAAGGCTAAGTAATCTTCAACCACCTTCTCAAACTAGTGGGAAGGGGTGGGATGTTACAAGTGGTATCAATATGTTTAGTCCAAAAATCTATTTGATACAAGTGGTATCATCTTGGTCCTTCCTTTGTGTAACAAGTGGTCATCAGTTTTCTTGGTCTAACAGTTGAAATTCATTCTTGTATATTCCTTGAGTTGGGATCATAGAAAGATGTAGGATTGTCAGGACTTGAAATTTAGATCATTAAAAGTCACATCTACCCTTTTTATACTAAACATAAAGTTACCATGGATTTGGGTACATATGTTTTTTGGAGACACTTATAGGAATTAGAATCTCATTATCATGGGTTTATCCAATGAGATGAGCATGACATGGATTAGAGGAATGACTTCCCACTAGGAGTGCATATTTCATTTTTAGTATTAATATATGATTCGGTGAAATGTGAAATAATTTTTTAAAAATGTGGAAAAATTTATCAAATAAAAGACTTTGAAAAGATAATTATTGATGTATTTTGAAAATGTTTTGATTTTCAAAACCAAAATGAAATATTTTAAAAATATTTTAACATGGTAACTAGGTGATTTTAGAAAGAATTTGTGTGTCAGTATGTTGTGGTATAATTTTAAATGTTAATCCTTTATTTGATAGAGAGCGAGACTTATGTAATTTATCTCTGTATAGAAAATAGAACCTGGTAGGAGTTATAGGAACCAGTTAGAAGAGGTCATTGATAATGTGGCTGCACCTAAGCCACAGGTAAACCAACAATTATCAAAAGAATCACTTAAGATTTTCATACCATTGAGTAAAGGCTGCAAAAAAAATACTCTTTTCATGATATTTTTCACTACTAAAAATACAAGTGGATAAAGTATGATTGTCTTCACGAGAGGAGAGAACTCTTGCACTAAGAGAATAATCAAGAAGGACACATATTCTCAAGGTGGTGGAACACATCAAAATTGGACCACAAGATCAAGTAACCTTCCTCCAAGACCCAAGACCAAGCCTGGATGTTTTTAGTGTGAGTCATTGAGTCACATTAAGTGAAAGTGTATCGTACCACTGAGAGAATTCCACAATTGTAACAAGACAATTCATATTCTGCGCTATTGTCACGGTGCTCCGAGGTCATATGCTTAGGACACTTATCAAGTATCGCAGACGTCATATTATTAGATAGGGTGAGGGAATAAAAATCAATCTCATCAGCAAAATAGAGCAATCCATGGTGATTCTAGTAATATCATGACTCCTTGGGAAGGGAAATCTCAATAGGGAAATAGAGAGTAGAATGTTGTGAGCAATCAATTTTACGGAGCTGAACAGGTTATAGTGGATGATCAGTCTAGAACATCTATGATGAGAGGTATCATTATTTTGAATTCTACCCTTATGCATGTGTTGTTTGATACTAGTTCATAACATTCCTTTATTTCTAATTAAACTATTTATTTGATGAGTTTAAAAGTGGAAATGATGTCTTATGTGGAAAAAATTTAAACTCTTTTAGGTAAAGTGAATATAGAGCCTTGTCTATAGCGAATTTTCTATAAACATTGATGGATATGAGTTGAAAAGTTATTTCTATCTGTTGTAGATGAATTTATATGATATAATATGGGGTATGGATTATTTTACACCATTCTTGGATCACATTGACTGATATAGAAAATAAGTTAGTTTCATGACTAATGATGGCATCAAGCATCTCTTTAAAGGAGAAAGGAATATAAAGGAAGGTGAAAAGATCTTGTTGGAAATATCATTTGGAATTATATCATACCTGTTGGAATCATTTTCTTTGGCATCGATGAATGGTATCAAGAAGAACTGCTTTCTAGTAGTCTGGGATTAGTTTTCATATGTGTTTCTTGAAAATTTCTCTTGGTTACCACCGATAAAAAAATTTAGAGTTTACGATTGATATCCTCATGGGGAAAAATCCTATATCACTTAATTTTTATCAAATGGAACCTATAGAATTAAGGTAGTTGAAAGTTCATTTGGAAGATCTGTAAAGAAAAGGGTTCATTCAGCCAAGAATAGATATATAGGTAGCACCAGTCTTGTTTGTGAAAGAGGTAGATGAAATAATAAGGTTTTGTATAGATTATCATATGTATAACCAAGTCAAAATAATGATCAGGTATACAGTTCCATACATTAATGATCTGTTTGATAAATTGAGGGGAGCTCAGTGGTTCTCTAAGATTGACTTGTGCACAAGATATCCCCAATTGCAAGTCTAGAAGAAGGATACTCCCAAGACAGATTTCAGAAGAAGATGTGGCCATTATGAATATGTGGAAATGAATTTTGATCTTAAAAATAATCCCATGGTATTTATGGAATTTATGAATCATATATTTCAGTGATATCTTTATTCTTTCATGGTGGTGTTTATGGAAGACATATTGGTGTATTTGACGATAAGGGATGACATTGGGAAACACTTAGAATTACTGTTGGGAATATTGAGGGATCATCGGTTTTATACCGAACTATCAAAGTGTAATTTTTTGATATAATAGTTATGCATTATTTTCTATGTAATTTCTTAAATAGCTGTTTCAGTGGATCCCGATAAGATAGAAGTTATTATCTCTTGGAAACATCCAAATAATGTCTTTGAGATACGTGGTTTTCTTGGTCTAGACAGTTATTATCAGTGCTTTGCTCATGACATTTCAAGACTATATTTTCTTATGAAAACATTTAAAAAGAATAACATTCTATTCTAATGAAGTGAGGAATTTCAAAAAATATTTTTAAGGGATAAAGTTTCACCTTACATCTACACCAAATTTTGATTTTTCTAGAATAAGGTCAAGGGTACGTGGTGTATTGTGATACTTTGGAATCAGGGGTTGTGTGTGTTCTCATGAAAGGAGACTTTTTTTGCCTATGGTTCAAGTTAGTTTTGATTGAATGGTAATAAATACCCAACAAATAACTTGGATTTATCCGCAATCATTTTTATTGAAAAACATGGAATCATTACCTCTATGATGATAAATTTATTGTGTTTATGGATTATAAAATATTGAAACATATTTTCTCATAAATGGATTTGAATACAGGACAAAGAATATGGATGGATTATCTCTAAATGTTCTACTTTGACTTGATGTATACACTGGGTAAAGGAAATATGGTGGTAGATGCATTAAGAAGGAAGGCATATACTCATTTGGAAAGAGAAGATTCAGATGAGTGGCAATTGATGTCGTCCTTAGTAAGCATGAGGTTGGAATGTGAAGACAGAGGCAAATTTATGGTTTTCTTCCCTATTTCATTGATTCTTGATCTGGTGAAGGTGGTTAAAGAGGAATAGGAAGTCCAATTCAGAATCTTTTATGATGTGTTCAAAACTCAATGGGGGAGAGACCATTGAGGGATGGAATCTAGATGAGAGTTCAGTGTTGTGGTTCAAAAATTAGAGGGTTGTACTTATGGCTGATCCAGAATAACATAAAAAGATTTCTAAAGAATTTAAAGCATATTTTTGAGGGATCAGTATGAAATGGAAGGGTTTTGATTCTGTTTCAAGGTTCATAACATATCATCAAGTTTAGGTAGCGCATCAGCAACTAGAAGTTATGTTGTAGTCATTACCCATCCCTATTTTAAAATGGGATAAGATAGCTATGTAATTTTTAATAGGCCTCCCAAGAATGGTTTAGAAACACGATGTCATATTAGTGATAGTGGATCAGCTCACAAAATCATATCATTTCATTCATATTCATGAATCTCATACAGTGGCGGACTTTCCAAAAATATATATCTGGGAAGTTGTAAAGAAGCATGGAATTTCAGTTTTAATCATATCAGATAGAGATCCAAGGTTCACATATTTTTTTGGAAATACATATATAAATCCCTCGGGAATCTGTTAACCATGAGTACAACATGTTAACCTTAAATGGATGGTAAGTCCAAAAAGATGATAAAAATGTTGGAAGACATGTTTCAGGCTTTTGTATTGGATTTTTGTGGATCATGGTAATAGCACGTTCTGTTAGAGCGGTTCTTGTATAAAAAAATTTATCTAGATTCGATACAAATGAATTTGTTTGAAGCATTGTATGGTGTTCCTTTAAATTCTCTACTTTTTTGGATGGAAACAAGTGAGACATCAATATTTGGGATGAGTCTTGTCTAAGAAACAATAGAGAATATTCAGTTGATTATAAAATGGATGAAAACTATGCAGATTCATCATAAATCATATAAGGAACATCGTTGAAAACCGTTGTTGTTTGTAGTGACAAGTCTTCTGTTCTTGAATATCTCTCCAAGACATGAAAATTGAAGTTTTGGGAAAAAATTAAAACTTAAATACTTGATAAAAAATCCTTTTTTAGATACTATAATGGACTGGGGAGGTGTAATATCATTTTTCATTTTCATGATGATTCAATGTGGTGTATAATGTGTTTCATTTATCTCAGTTGAAAAAGTATTAGCCTGGTACTGACCATGTGATCAGATGGGATCACAATGACCTAGATCCAGATGCTTTATTAATTCACATTCCAGTGCATATTGTCGATAGGAAAGATAAATTATTGTGTGAAAAAATCATTGGTATAGTGTGGGTTTTGTGGAAACATAGAAAGATCCAGGAAGAGACTTAGAAATACGAGAAGTAAATGAAAGAGTAGTGGATGAAACTCTTTCAGGGAAATGATGGTTTTCTACTTTCTTGGGATGGAAAGACCAATGATGGGGGAAATGTGGCACCCTTGGTTTAAGGTAATTAATCCATATTTTATGTATTTTAATTATATAAATTTTTGGGGTTAAGTTTCGGAGATTTTGGAGAAATTTTGTAGTGTTTTGGGGGATTTTCTACAGGTGCATAGTTAGTGAATGGTTTGAGAAAACCATGAAACACCAATAGGAAATCGTGTATAGTGAGACAAATGTAAAGGGGAAGGCGCACATGATATAGATAATTTTTCCAAACCATTCAACAGCCTAATATAATCCATGCTATATTGGATAGTGGGATTTGGAATGGGTGACTCATAGTTCAGAAACTATGTGATCCAACTGTGTGAGGTTCAACCCATGAGGCAGTGGATAATGCATGGTTAGTGTATAGTTTTCCAAATCATGTGACTAACCGTGAATAGGTTAAAAGTGAGATCCTAAAATTGTGGATATCACTCGTTTTACCCTCTAAATCCTTCATTTTTTATTCTATGTGGCCCTAACTTAGTATTATATCTTACCAACGGTCAAGGAAGGTTCTTCCATCATATAAAAGGTGATATTAAGGCCTCCCTTGGTGATTTGATGTTGGATTCTTATGGTAAGGCCACGTTCTTGATCTTTCTTCATGAGTATTTAGATCTACTTTACCCTCTCCCTTATATTCTTATATCTACGCTCACTTTGGGAAGATATAAGGTGGTGGATGAAAAATATGATTATATTTAGTTTGGTTTATGATAATGGAAGAGATCTGAGGTAGGTTCATGGAGATTCAACCTGGTTTTGTGGCATTTTTAAAGATATTTATCATTTTTTCCAAAACTCTTGAGATAGGTGGATTCACTATCGACTCCTCTATTTAGAACATTAATGATTAGTTTCAAATTGGTTCAATTACTTGATTTTTATTTTGAAATTGTGGTGAAAATCATGTTATAAATCCTTTTTAGTGATGATTTATAGTTTCTGGTTAAATTTTGGAATCGTGGTAATTGGTTATGCAAAGTTCTTTGGGTTATTTACTCTAAAATGTTTATTTTAAAATATTTATATGCTAGATTTTTGAAATGTCTTGTTGGAAAGGTTTTCAATTAAAAGTAATTTTTATTTAAATGGTTTGAAATGGTTTTTGAATACAAGTTTTTTTATCAGTTCATGTTCGATGTGCCCCTGAATAAGTGACATGTACAAGTAGGGTACAAGGTAAGTGACCCTTGATTATGGGAGTGTGTTAGTGGGACACTAAGTGATTGGATGAGAGACCGCTCATAAGTATGGATCTGTAAAACAAGAATTTTTTTTGGGTGTGTTGTTAATCATGCAATGGGTATTCCAAAATAGAATGTTAAATGTTTCAAATATTTTTATGCACTTTCCATAGAAAACTATTTATGGTTAATTTTTTATATTTAAATATAAACTATTTTAAAAATTATTTTATAAAAACTATTTTAAATAAAATGGATAACATTTTCTATGCTAGTGGCATGAGTAGGGAAGTCATTGGTGAAATTTTACAGAGTTTTAGTACTCACCCCTACTTTGGAACTTTGGTGATTTTCTAGATATTGTCTATTAGGATATGGTAAAAGGTAAAGTGTCACACATATTTAGTACTACTTTGTGATACTTGGGTAGTTTTTTGGGGTTTGATCTTGAAGCATGTGGAGCTTAGAGTCATGTGGTTGTCTTTGATTTTAATTAGTTTGTATTCTGCTATTTAATTTGATAATATATTATCTTCTTTTGTGGTACTCTTTGGTTGGTTTGATATAAATAAAATGTTTGAGTTGTCTTTCAATTTTATCATGTATCATGTAGTGTTTTTTTGGTTTAGTTTATTTTTTGGTTGTTTATCTTAAAAGGGAAAATTTCCCCCCAAATTGTAAATGCAGCCCTCAGCATTTATTGCTATCCTTTGGCATCTTGGGGATGTCACTTAAGGATAAGTTATCGTACACCACCTTCTCTATCCAATGAGAAGGGGCAGGACATTACATTTTATATTATGTTTTAATTATAATTCTATTACAATAGGGAGGTGTATAAATATCGTGAAAACCATAGCATGAGAAAATCCAATGCGCACAAGGATCCTCAAAAGTTCTACAATTGTATAAGTATCATGATATATATAATAATATTTCACTATCCAAACACTCATCGTAACAAATTACATATTTTTCTTAATGTTTCTACAGTGTATTAAATAACAAATGGAAAATATTGGGGTTATTATGTTTGTAAATTTATGAGAGAGATCATATTCCATCAAAAAAATAGCATCCTCAAAGAGGTATTCTAAAATATAATTTCTACTTAATTTAAAATATGTATTAATCATTTGTGTATTTGTATTTTTCTGGTACAACTATGAATTCCAAAAAAATCACAACATGATATAGATTGTTTTAGAAATGAATAGAAAACATACCTAATGGGAGAATTTACACAAATAACATGAATATGTGACTTATATATAAGTAATGGATTGCCTCATGTTTACATTTAATTCATTTCTTTTTAGTATTACACACATAAGAATTGTTTTCTTAAAAAGGTGGATTCCTTTGTTTGAGTTGGGGTGGTTTATTCAAAGCTGTTCATGATCATGAGAGTTTGGACTTTAAGACTAAAACTAAGATAATGAAAACATGGAAATGGGTCAAGAATTTATACAACCATAATGAAAAAGGTGAATTACTGATAGGTATATAATTAATTTCATCATAATTTTATCTAATATTGGTATGTTCATATCCTTATAATTTTTTATCTAATACTTATTTAGTTTTCGTCACAGATCTTTAAGTTTTCTACTGATTTTCTTCATTGAGCAGCCAACACTGCATATCGAGTCAATGTTCATAGCCAAATAACCTTTATCATTGAAATATATAATACTAGGGGAAGCTCATGTTCTCATTGTAGTGACCTCTAGTTATAAAATGGGTACATGTGATTTCTTTACTCTCATGGCTTTCAACAATGAGAAAGTTTTTTCAGCTAAGAACATCATGTTAATATGCAGTGTTGGGAGTTTGAAAAATAAAGACAATTGAAATCATGATAAAATTAGAAGTTGTGATTTTTTTTGAGACTTTAAGATGTGTATGAATTATACACACCTCAATTTGACAAAATGTGTGACTGGTATGACTCCAAGTGATTCTTTTTGTTTAAAATTGAAATAAATTTTAGTAAAAAAGACAACTGACATACTTAAAATGTAATGCCCCAACCCTAGTTACCCAGAGTCAGTGCATTATTACATAATATAAGCATGATCACAAAAGATCATGTCTCGAATGACTGATTAGTTTGGTAGCCTTGGAAGTACTAGATACATTAATAAGGTTTAAATTACATCATAAAATAAAAAAACTAAAACAACATTATTTCCAAAGACCACACTCATATCCACTTAGACTATCCCTATAGTTCAGTCATAAAATACTTCTTCTCATACAGGGAAAAATAAAACATAGAAAGGGGTGAGCTCATATTCTCAGTAAGGATAACAATATAGCAGAAACTATCATAAATAAGCATAAACATTTAAGGCAATATATAAGACTAAAACAGAATCCTTTTAAACATGAACATCATCATAATATGGAAAAGATAAAATCAAATAATTCCATTTACTTACTCACATGGATATTCTACCAGTCGAATAATCACATGCAATATCAATAGCCAATTTCATAATGATGGAATGCATAATGTCAGACTTTCATAACCACATAGTCACGGCCTTGTTCCAAGACTACAAATAAGATTTTGTCAAGGCCTTGTGCCAAGACACTAGTTTGTCTCATGAGACCTACCAATGCATCTAGAAGCTATATCGGGCTCCACCCATCACTTACTAAGTCCAATGAATTCCTCATATGAAAATGTTTAAACATAACATAAACATTATAATTAAAACTGGCATAAAAAATGTCAATACATTATCCAAAAACCATGAATGGTATGAAATAACACATCCACAGTCAAACATATCACAAAACCATTAATACAATATGGAAGTTTTTTATCATAATAAATCAACTTCAAACAAACTTAAAATCTATCAAAGTATGTTGACATAGATGAAATCAAAACCTTTTTAGAGAAATATCTCTTTCTATATTGAAATCATTTAAAGGTCACGTAATTATAAAAGAAACATATATATTTGAAAATATTCTTATAAGCTTTTAAGGGAAGCTTCGACAATGTTATAATGGAAGAAAATAGCCGCACCCAATGTGTAAGTTAAAAAAGACATTCTTACCATAATTTTGTCGAAAAAGTTATAGAGGACCTTGTTTGGAAAATGACAGAAATATTCCTTTATAAACATATTATAAAAAGTCAAACAGGGCTATAAATGATTTTAACCCATAGTCTATAAAATAGTAAGAATGTTTTGAAATATATTTTTAAGAAACATGGATGTGGATGATAAAGATGTCCCAGTAGATACTTAGGTAAAAACAACGTCGGATAATAAAGAGATTGTGAAATTAACCCTTACCTTGTACTTTTCCTTGGTCGAGGGTAGGTTAAACTCCTGTATAATGGTCAAATAATTGTTATTAAATTATAAAAGAATCATATACATTAATATGATATCATATATGATCTTTTAACATTGCTTTGTTAATAATATCTTAGTATTATCATTGTTTCCGGTGTTAACATATTTGTTTTCCATTATATTCTTTTTTATGTGAGTCATATTTTTTATGGATGGGATGTATATTATTAATATCCAGAATGATATCAAGTCTTTAAACAATATTTTTAATCATATAATGAAAATTAGTCTTGAATGGATACAATGGGGAATGAATCTCATCGCGTTCGTGGAGACAGTAATCCGTACGTACGCATAAGCGACAATATCATTCTTTTGATATTAAAATAATTTATAATTGGATGGTAAATAATATATACAGAATAATTATCATGTTATGTTTATTATTTACATCAATTTCACAACATTATTATACCCATTCAAATATTAATGTATTGAATAACAATTACACCATGACGTGGAGATGGTAAGCCATACGTACGCACGCATGGTGACATGTCATTCAAAGGATGGATAGAATAATGAATTTGGTTGTACCATTTTTATAATGAAATCACATTATATAGAATATACTGTAGTGATTATTTTATAATGGAAACAACAAATAAAAAGGAAGTGGAAGAAGAAAGGAACTTGAAAGAGGTGATAAAATATTTACCTCTTCTTCGTGTTCTTCCTTTTGATTTGATAAAAAGGGCTCCATAAAATGGCTTCTGAATAATGGAAGGCCTCTAATATTAAAATAGGATAGTTTATAGGGTATTTTGGCAAAGTTTGGCCAATCAAAATGGATTTGAAGGTGTGAATTAAAGAAAATAGAGAGTTCCCTTTTATAAGAGGGGTGAGGGGCACCTTAGGAAAATCTAGAGATATTATTTTATAATAAAATCATTTTCGGTATATAATGGACCCAAAATGTATTATTTATAGTCTAAAGTGGTTAAGGGTCTAAAAACACTCAACCAATAGGTTTTAGATAGTTTCGGGTCACTATATTAACTTTATCTTTTAGATTTAACACTTAGTTAAATAGTTGGACATTTATCATGTCTCTTTGTATTTTTATATTATATAGTTAATAAACTTAATATATACTTTTAAGTGAACCCCAAGTGGTTAATTAATGAAACACCTATCATTATATAAGTCTTTTTGCTTAACCTTAGATTTTTAGGAATAGAATATCAATTAATAATATAATATTTGTTTTAAAAACACTTTTATGTCAATTTTGACACTATTTGGTATTTTTTTCAAAATTAATAACAGCATTATTACATAGAAAAAAATTCATATAACCAACCCTAATATTTCATATTAACCTATAAAATTAGTTAAATTCATAAAAAGTCTCAAATTACATTTATTTAGATATATATAGTATCAATTATTTTAATATTTCATTAATTAGGTAATTACTGTATCATCATTGTATCATTAATAAATTAAATTATTTAATGTATAAAAAATATAAATAAAATACAATTATGTATTAAATTGTTTTAACAACCTAATGAATATTTATAGTCAAATTTTTTTTATGTGTAACTCAATATTAAAAATGTTTTAGTTATTAAACGTTGATTTTAACTCTTTTAACTCTTCTTTGAATTAAATAATAATAAATTTTCTAATCTAATCCAAGTTGACGAAAGAGGTTAATATTTTATTACTAAGGTTGTTTTTGGTCTAATTACACTTATCCAATAGAATTAGGACATGTGTTAGGGTAATAATAATATCATTTTTTCCCTTAATGACCCAATTTAATTTTAACCGTGGTAAATAAAAGTAAAAAGATACAATTCACCCAAAATTATTTTCATCTTATTGAACCACATTTTACTTACTGATATCAATCGTGTCACTCAATTTTTTGAAATTGAACTCACATAATCAATAAAATTATGATTTATGTAAATTTGCAAATGCTCCGAGGAGGTGGGTAAAAGACGGTAAAATTTTTTATATATCTAAAATTATTATAAACTGACTCTAATGAATTACATTGAACTTATATAGTTATTATGTATCTATTTTGGCCTAAAATAAATTTAAATAAAATAAATAATTATTTAAATAAAAAGTCGGTTTTAAACAATAACTCAGTGTTTTTCACTATTCATCAAAAATTAAAAGTTTTCATAAAAATTCCAAAAAATTAACCTAATCTAATTTCAATATTCCGAATCCAAAAATGAAGTCCATTTTGAAAGATAAAATTTATAAAATTTCAAAAAGTGGGTATTAATATTTATAATGGCTAGTTTGATTGGTTGCGATGTGTTAGAATCTTGAAGTTGTGTACAACGCAATCTATTGCATTATTCAAATGGAAACGTACCGTGGAAGCTTGGTGAGTTATATAAAACCAAAAAAACTATTCATATTATTTTTATACTTTAATAAAATAGTCCATAAGTATTTTATAATGTGTACGAATCAACAATACCATAATATGATACACGATGTTCTCGGTATGACTTTGTGTCTCTTATTAGTTCAAAATAGATATTTTAGTTTAAAAAGTGTCCCTCACTGAAAACCAAAAAAATGTTCTGAAATTTTATTTTTAATTTATGAAAAATATTATTGAGTCATTTTTGATTTGTAGGAATCAATATCACTTCAAAACTATACACAATTTGATTAGTATGAGTCAAATAATGTGTTTCGAGTTTAATATGGCATTTTAGTGAAAAAGAAAAGTGACTTACTCAAAACTAAGAAAAATATTCAAATTGTTTTGATACTTTATAACAATGATACATATGTAATTTTCGATTTGTAAAAAATATTTATACCTCAATATGATGCACTCTATGACCGGTATGATTCCAAGTGAGTCTTTTTCTTTAAAATTGACACTAATTTTAGTAAATAAACAACTGGCCTACTCAAAACTAAGAAATTTCATTCATATTGTTTTGATACTTTAGTAAAATAACCCATGAGTCATTTTTTATGTGTAGTAATTCAAAAAGTGTCACTCAATGAAAACTAAGAAAACATAGTTTGATTATTTTAATTATTTAGGAAACAAATTCATAAGAAAATTTTGAAATCTAGGAATTATTATCATGTCGAACAGACACACGATATACTGGTATGACTCAAAGGTCATGATTCCAGTTTAAAATGATATTTTAGTAAAACAAATTGACATAATAAAAACCAATAAAACACTATCAAATTATTCTGATACATTAAGAAAATGATTTATAAGTCATTTGGGAGGTGTATGAATCAATCGCACCTCACTATGATGCATGGTGTGACTGATATTATTCCAAGTGCACCTTTTTATTTAAAATTCCGAATAATTTTAGTGAAAAAGAAAATCAACAAACTCAAAACTAATCAAACACATTCTGATTGTTTTGATACAAATGAAAAATGATCCATAAGACATTTTATACATATAGAAATCAACCTCACCTCAATTAGATACATTATGTTCCTGGTATGACTAAAATTATCTCTTATTATTTTAAAAATGATATTTTAGTTCAAAAAGTGTGATTTGGTAAAAACCAATAAAACTTACTCATATTATCTTGATAATATAGTAAAATTATTAATGTGTCATTTTTTAAGTTTTGTAATTATTCTGACATCAAAATGACACTCTATGTGACCAGTATGATTCAAAGTATATGTTTCTAGTTTCAAACTATATTTTAATAAAAAAAACAAGTGAAATACTAAAAATAAATAAAATTTATTCATATTGTTTTGATACTTTAAAAAATGATCCATAAGTCATTTGTGATGTTTCAAAATAATCCCCACCTCAAGCTAACACACGGTGTGACTGGTACAATTTCAAGTGTGTCTAATTATTTAAATTTGACATTAATTTTAGTAAAAAAAGTGGCATACTGAAAACTAAGAAAAAACATCTATATTATAAAATATCACGAATCACTCAAATCCCTTTTCAATATTATCAAAGAATCACTTTATTCTTTATAGGGAACCATGTACAAACCAAAAATTAATGAAAAACCAACCAAATTAACCCAAATAAAAACAACCAAATTAAACTATATCAAAACACCACTAAAGAAAACTCTAACTAGGTTTCAACAATTGCATCTATAAATTAACTTCTTTACCTTAAACTCTACATCAATTAATTTCATGCTACAATCCTCCAAAAAACCATCATCAACCAAAGGTAACATAACACCATTAGTTACAACAAGTCCCTACTAACTTCTATTTAATAAGACTAAAATAATTATACAACATCATAAACATATACACTAAACACCTAAAATTATATAGAGTTGATTTTTAAGTGAAAAAAATGAACTCAAAATACACTAACATCTATAAATAACTCCATAAAATAGACTATCACTAAACTAGTTAAAATCTAAAACCAAAATAGAATGAAATAATGCTTCTCTAAAGACCACAAAATATAGATTTTTTATAATATAATGGAAAGAATGGAAGACATCAAAGAAAATTAAATCTAGTATATAAAATGACTTAAAAGAGAAACTCATTCAAAAACAAAACTACTAAAAAGACAAAAAGGAACACCATTCTAGTCACAAGATCTTTTCTTCTACACAATAGAAAAATAGAGGCCTTATTGTTTAAATATACTACACCATATAATTGCTTCACATTACAAAGAAATAATAGTGAGTTGACCAACCTAGTTCTTCCAGTTCCTCCTAATTACAACACACATGTAGATATATTGTTAAATGACATTCATGAAGAAATTCAAACCATAATGAATCCAACCATCAAGATAAAACATTGATAAAGGATAGAAATCTTCCAAATCTACCAACATATTCAACCTTAAAACTGCATCCCTCTTGATTTAAATTAAAAGGCTACAAACATCTCAGAAGGGTGAATTGATAAACAACACCAATAGAAATCACTATAAAGGGGACCCAAGATAGTCAATGTCGTAAGCGCTACTCTAGAATAGGATTTGAACTAACCAAGATCATGGAAAAATCAATTCTAGAGGCTAACACCAAATTAACCCCAAGAACAACGAGGACATGAAAATGGAATAAGGGTTTGGAGAGAGGGAAACCCAAAAGAGAGATACTATAAAAAGGGGAAATATAGTAGGAAGGAAGATCATGATGTTGATTCCTCTTAAGGAATAAACCAAAGAAGAAATTGTGCTGAACCAGAAAGGGAAACACATCATCCTCAAAGGAAAATAAGAAATATAACTCACTCACCATTGTGTGACAAGGAGGATATGACAAGGTAGGAGAATCACAAGAAAGGAGAGATGATAGAAAACCCTAGATCCATAAGTAGAATCCAACTAGGGAGAAAGGGACAACCTTATGAAACTATATTTATGATATTGAAAAAAATAGGTTAATCTACAATCTAAACTAAACCAAACAAAAAATTATCGATTTTTTTAATCTAGACAAAACAACTATAAAATAACTTAGTTTTTTATGAATAAAATTGATATGTAAATTGTTGTTTTTTTAGTCAAAACAAAACCAAAACAATGTGTTCCCACCCCTAATGAATATTGAACTTTATTTTCACTAAAAAAATATACATAAATGGTATTTTTAACATCACTTATTTATATTATTTATAAAAGGATATTTTTTCATTGCTCATACACAAGAATTATTGAAGGGTATAATTTAACAATGATTATTTTTAGTACTAATAAAAGGCTCCAACTTTATCAATACTTGTTAACTAATAAAAAACATTCACTATAGTACCTTTTATTAGTGTCTCTTTAAAATTAGTGATAAAGATAATTCTAGTAAGTGTTTTTTAAAAAGATATTTTATTAGTGGTTTTTAAAAATAATATATAAAGGACCCCTTGTTAAAATTTTTTAAAACCTGTGATAAAGGAGGATTTTTAATATAGTTTTTATTATAATGATTCTTAATAAATCACAATAAAAAAAATTCATGAGGGACAATCCAATTCGTTTTTGTCATCCATGATTTAAAACAACTCAAATTCAGAAACAAAAAAAATTAATTTCCTTAATTGAAATACCCTTCAATGAATACCAAAAACCCATGAAATGTACTCCTTAAATTCCTAAAATTATAATTTATTTTAATAATAAATTCACCAATAAAAATAGCGATATAAAATAATGCAATAATTCTTCCTCAATTGGATTCGTATCAATAATAATATTCTTCCTTAATAATAAAAAATTTGTCCACCTAATAGTATAAAAATAAATCAAGGTAGTTAAAAGTGTGATTCAGCTAGTAGAATTAAGTGAGTGTATGGATAAACACATCCCCGTCAATTAAAATCACTTAGTGAATTAGTTTTGGGAATATTTGAATGAAAATAAGTAGGATCACAATAGATTCAATCACAAATGTAGACTCATCAATCTTGACTGTAATGACCTAAATATATATGAATGATATTCCATTTTGATTGATTAAATGGATTATATTTAATGAAAACACATACATTAATATTGTTATTTTGGATTAATATAGCATGTTGGATTTAAATTACCATTAATCATCTAAAAAATTCATAATATATCTATTGAAAGTGACTATTAATATTAATATATATTAAAGGTTATGACAGTCTAATTGATATAGATAGAAGATTTTATTACCTTGAATAATAGGATCATACCCTATGCAGCTCATATATTGGAGATTCTGAGCGTGATGGCATCATAAGATTTTTCCCTTGACTGATCCCAATCTGAGCTCCAACAATTAAATCTCTAGAAAACCCATTTATGGGAGATGTTCAACCTTATTTAGATCACATCCCAAACCGTGTTCACTAAATCACCCCAAGAAAGTGTCACCATCGTATACCTTACCCTTAGGTTGTAAACAGGCATAATAAGGGGTTATGTATCTAGACAATATTAGCATAATTTTTTTATAATTTATTTTTAATGAAATAATGATTATAATTATCCATTTTTATTACTAATTTATCAATTATTATATAATTTTTTTGATAAAAATTATATTTTAATTCAACGAAATCAAAATTATATTTTTAGGAAATATATAGATTCAACTAATACACTCTTTTGATAAATTAAATAATTTTTAAAATAAATAATATTTTTATAAAATATTACTATTCAATAATAATTATTTAAATATAAATGATGATATAATTTAATAAAGTCTAATGTAATTTTTGTATGGGTTAGAAGGTGGCCAATATCTTAAAAACTAGTATTTTCAAGTAAATAGATATTTTTATTCAAAATTAAAAGTTATTATATTTATAAAATTATTTTTTTAAAATAAATATTATTTTTTAAATTTTCATGTCAAAATTAATATATAGTAAATTTTCAATAATTTTCTGAGATAATCAAAATTTTGGATAAAAATTAAATATAGTATAAATATATAATATGTATTATGACATCATTATAGACCAAAAGTGATATAATAATTTCCATAAAAGGAATCCAATACCAAATATATATTTCTAATTTAAAATAATGTATTTTTAAGTTATTTTATCAATTTATAAAGCCTTACTGAATCCTACAAAACATATATTATATTTTAAGGTTTTAAAATAAATTCATTATTAACACGACCCACTTCCATATCTCCAAGGTTATTATTTTAATACATTTAATTATTATACTTATAATATATTTAAACCCACTTCTATTGGGTAGAAATCATATGAGAAAAATATGAGAAGGTTTGGGGTTTTGGTTATTTTCTTATATAGATCCCAAAACACAAGTTTAGAGATTAATAAAGAATTCCCCTCTCTTGTTCTGTAAATAACCACCCAAACTCCCACTTATATTCACTCTGAACCCATTGACCATGAATTAACTATCTATATCCCTCTTTAAATCCCACCCAATGTCTTTCCAAGCTCTTAATAATCTCCTCCAAAGCTTTTAGAAGCGCCCCTCAAGGTAAGGGATCCTCTCCTTTTTTTATTTTATGTACTTTATTTTTACTAATACATTTGATTAAATTTTTTTCATGTTTCAATGTTATTTTAAACATACCTTTTAATTTATTTATGAATCAAAAGTGATTCTAGACCACCTTTATCTCTCATTAAACCATTCCATGAATCGTTATGTACACCTATTATGCTGCCAAAATTATCTTGTGATTTTTTCATGCCAATGATTTGTTTTGTGAGTTCCTACCTTGGTTTCCACCCAAGTATATTCACCTAGAGAAACATATCCTAAATTTATTTTGAGATTCCATATATATAATCCACACTCTTTAATCAATGGATTAAAAGTGATTAAAGGAATTCTTTTTTTGTTTGATCTATGTGTCACACTAACACATGTAAATGATATGAATGTAATGGGTAGGATAGGAATTATATAGCCCTACAATGCATTGGGTACTATTTTTTACTTCATGATATACAGTTTAGGGTGAATATTAAGTTATGTTAACCACACTATGTTATTTTTTATTGGTGGTTATCTTTGATTTATACTTATGATGCCAGGTTTTATGTTGTTGTCACATTCCTATATTTTCCTAATGTTATCATCATATATTAGGCTATGTTGTTCATGTTTATGATACTCACCCCTTTTATGTAATATTGATATGCATATGTACTAACATATATTAATTTCAATATTTTATGATTTTATTACTCTATTACTTGTATTTAGAGATCACCCCTTTATTATGTATATCCCTTGGTTATCTCATATTGTTTTAGAATATAAATGGAATTTTAAGAGCATTCTAAAGAGTAAAAAATATTTTTCTCACAATTACAATTTATTATGTTATGAATCTAATTACCCAATAACACTAATACTTTTAGACTTTTAGGATTTTATTATATTTTAATTTATTTAATAAATCATGAATTAATGTTTATAAAAGATATGGGTTGTCGTAGTTGGTGTCATAGAAAGGTCTAGTTATTTCTAGATATTAGGATTATAGAACCTTAGAAAATCCCAACGAATAATACTAAACATTGGATAACATCCTTAATTTTTAGTAAATTATATTGTGAGTAGTTTACAAGAAATAAAATGACTATCTAGATACTACAAGTGGATGTGGGTCTGACACAATTGTACCTAGGTTTAATAACCCCCAAAAAGGGTATATTGGGAATTTACTCGATCATCAACTAGTACACGATAAAGATGTCTTATTGAACACTTGGTTTGACACTCTCGAATGATATGATTTGTAAAATTAATAATCACTTTAAAAACCATTATGAAGGGAACAAAAATTACCATAAAATTATATATTAGAAAATAGACCATGGATAAATTAGATTGAATCATATAGATTCATAATTTAAGAAATTTATGTCATTTTTGAGTTATCCCTTCAATATTAATAGTTTCTATTTTATTTTTTTAAAAGTTTAATTATTCTCATACCTTATTTTACCTTTATTATAGTTAATGGATAGAAATTGGAAGAACCAAGTAAATAACCAATGTTATGGGAAAGGCCCAAATGAGATACCCAACCCAATGGGATCCAAAGTCAGGAATTTCATGATAATACTTACTCAATTAACTCAAGTTATAAATAGAAACTTGAATCAGGGGAAACCCACATCCCTATAAAAAATATAAATTTTCAATTGAGACCATTATCTTATAAAGGCCTCTAAATTTAAATAGATATTCTAATCCATTAATCAAGGAATAATTGA
Organism: Viscum album; assembly: GCA_963277665.1. Taxonomy (NCBI): domain Eukaryota; kingdom Viridiplantae; phylum Streptophyta; class Magnoliopsida; order Santalales; family Viscaceae; genus Viscum; species Viscum album. The sequence goes on along the minus strand of OY728132.1, from coordinate 1,156,805,972 downwards.
TCTACTTCATAGAAAATATCTTCTTCATCCTCCAATGCTCTACGAAAGAGTAGGTCATGCTATATGTTTATTGGGTGAAGGTAAAAGCTGATAAATTGTGTATATTGATAAAAAAAATATGAATCCCAAGGAGGATATTAAATTTATGTAGTGGAAAGAATCCTATAAAATTATTTTGGATCAATATTTTCATCAAACTCTCTGAATAAATATGAAGAGGGTTTACTTGGCCTCAAGAATAAGAAAAACGATTACTTTGGGGTGTGTGAGAAAAAATTTACAATAATTTCATGATACACCTCCAACATTTTCATTAAACCTGAAATTAAATTTTTCCCCTTATTTTATGGGAGAAAAAATATTCAATAAAAATTATGGTGTTTCAAGTCTTTGATAGCTATAAAAAAATTGTATGATATTCCCAAAAATTTGAAATAGAGACTGGTAAATGTCATGGGCCTCATGGGTTAGGAGTTAGGAATTAGAGAGTAAATTTTAATTATGGTGGTGTGATGGATAAATTTCATGGAGTCAAGAAAGTACAACATCCCACTTATCAAAAGTGTGGGAAGAATCATCTAGGAAATTCAATGAAGGGGACAAAAAAATATTTATGTGTGGTCAAGAAGTTCACCTAATGAGAAAATGTTGATGGTAGAAACCCAACATTATGATAAAATAAATGAATGCACTAGTAAACCCTCATTATTCATTCCAATGATTCAAATATAAGGAATAAGGACACCATGTGAATCAATACACTAAGATGAGGGGTTTCAATGAAAATTAATGACAATAACTTTCAAGGCCTAGAGATAGAGGGAGAGATTATTCTATCACAATTGATAAGGTGGATCCTGAAAATGATGTGGTGATAGGTACACTGGTTATTCATTTAAGAATAGTGAACATCCTATTTGATTTTGGTTCTATGTGTTCATTCATATCACACAGTTTTTTTATAACTATTGAAACACGACCTCAAAAGATTTAAGTAAAGATATATGTGAAAATTTAAAATGGAGAAATTATTTCACCCTAAGTATATAACTTCTCCCCTGTCCATATTTATGGTTTGAACATACAAGAAAGACTAATAATGATATCTTTAACAGAATTTTATGAAATTCTAGGTATGGATTGTCTTTCCTCATATAGAGAAAACATAATTTTTTGGGAGAAGAAAATTACCATTTGTATCACGAATCACCTTATAATTATATAAAAGTGAATGGAGGAGGATAAATATCCTTTGGTATCATCATCTCAAGTATAGATATTGTTGCTTCGTGAGAAGGTGTATCTATCTTAAATGATTGATTCTAAGGAGAAGATTCTCCTTGATGACATTCCCATTATAATAGAATATACTAATGTGTTTCCATAAGGTTTTTTTGGCATTCCTTCAAGACATGAGGTTGATTTCTCATTAGAGCTTACACATGGAGTTTTTCTAATATCTAAGACTTCATATAGAATGGATAGTATTGAACTAGAAATTATAAAGAATAAACTATAGGATAATCATGAAAAAGGATTTATACTCCTAAGTTCTTCATAATGGGGTTATTTGATCCAATGCTTTAAGAATAAGGGTGGGTTATTACACCTCTTCATTGATTATCACGAGCTTAATAAGATCATGATAAAGAAAAAGTATCCTCTGCCACAGATTGTGGACTTGTTCAATCAACTTCATGGAGATAGTACTTATCTAAGGTAGATATTTGATTACGATATTATCATGTAATGGAGAAGAAGAAGGATATCCCCAAGACTGATTTTTATACAAGTTACATGCACTATGTGTTTATAGTGATTCCATTTGGACCCTCTAATGCTCCAACTATCTTCACAGACTTAATTAATAGAGTCTTTATGAATTACATTCAATTTTTTTGAAATTATTTATATAGGAAATTTTTATCAACTTTAAAACCATGGTGTAACACGAGAAGTATTTTAATGTTTTACTAAATACATTGTGAAAGGAAATGTTATATATGAAGTGTAGTAAATGAGAGAATTTTATGGAGAAAATAACATTCTTGGGTAATGTTATCTTCAAATAATAAATATATATGGATCATTGAAAATAGAGACAATTTAATGTTTCTCCAAAAATAACCCTAACATGTTTTAACCTCAATCGTTTCCTTATACCTTTAATTTTCATCCGAATTCATTACGATCTCAACATCTTAATTCTTGAAGTCTTATTTCACCACCATAAGATAAAATAAAACAATTCCCAAAATGAATAACATCATACCTTGATCATGGTGTCCACTCGGTTTCATCGTCATCTTTCTCACGTAGGTAGAAGTCCCATGCATTACAACAATGATTTAGAGATCCTTCAAAATCATTTGCTTCCTCCATCCAAATACACCTCGTACAATATGGGTCATATGGGTGTTCATAGAAAAATAGTTTTGGAAAATAATCATGTATGACATATAATTCCAAAACATATGCTAAAACATGATTTCTATAAAATAGTCGGACCGAAATTGAGTAGAAAATTTCTATTATTGGTCCTTTTAAAATACCATAAGTATGTGATGTGAGACTATATTTTAAAATCAAATATAAATAGGTTGATCAAGGGTCTCCTTCCTCAACACCATTTTTAAAATCATAATATGCTTCAAATTCTTGTGATAAGGTAAAATATTTGAAAATACCTTGATAATATTTACCTTTTCTTGAAAATATGAGAATATTGTGAAAATAGTATTTGTCTAAAAACAACCCATGATCCACGATGATAACAAGGTATAGTGGAGGTGTTTGATATCTCAAACAACTGCTTGCAAGTGAGTTGTATGCTAGAAAAAGTTTCACAATCATCCGAAGATGACTTTGCAATAATTATTGCAAGCATGTCATCAGGAAGAGATAGGAATGTCGTTTGAGATCCTTCTCCTTCCATTCGTAACCGACTTTACTTGACCTGAAAAAAAAATGTTATAAAAAAAGGATTTAACTGAAATAATAAATATAGGGACTAATCATGTGTCTCACAAGAACTCCTAATCCCTAAAGTTGTCTAAACCGACCTCAGATACCAACTATAAGGCCTCGGCCTTAAACCTTACTTAATATTGAATTAAATAAATATTTCACATTGAGGATATTTTCAGGTTTAGAGTTTTAGAGAATTAGGACATAACTATTACATCTCAAAAGATTACAAAGTAGAAACTTCTACTAAGTTTCCATAAAATAAAAACTCTTAAAAAGAAACATGTCTAGTTCCATGTTTTAGGTAGCATGACTTTCCCTTGATCCCATCCTTGACCCTATTCCACGTTAAGTCCTGTGAAAAACATTTCAGAAACTTGGGATGAGCATAAAAAGATCAGTAAGGGATACACAAAGAATGAAAACTGTTAGTTTTCTAAAACAACAAGTAAACCATGTATACTTTAACAAAGTAATACTTTTCACCTTTTCGAAGTAGTAAAAACTCTTCACTGAATAAAAGTTCATTACTTACCCTTCTGTAACCAAAAGATTACCACAAAACCCATATAAATATCACATAACATATAAAGGTAACTTGGGACATAAACATACTTAAGTGGAATAACCATAAGGTCAACTTCCACACATATCACTTAATGGAATAGCCATTCGGCCAACTTCCATACATACTTAATGGAATAGCCATACGTCCAAATTCCATACCCAATGCATTGGAGGTTATAATGTAACCACCCGTCCTGGTATTCACAGCACCACCCGTCATATGGTTTATCACGTAACCACCCATCAAATGTCCAAGTACCATTATAAAATCATAAGACATAAAACAAACATAATGGAAAGAAAACATTTCCACACTTTGATCACAATATATCACTCAAATATATTGACATAACAAATCCATTATAAAAACCATTTTAAATACCAAAATACATAAAAGAGTATATGGTATTTATTTCATTTTAAAAACATTACGGTTTGTTGAGAAATCCAAAGACCAAATAATACTTGCGGCGGTGGAAAAAGTCGTTGTCACCGCATACGTTAAAAGAAACATTACTTTTTGTCGTTTTGTAAAATTCTTCGTAGAAAAAGATTCCTTTTGTATAAAAGTAAAAGTAAAAGGGGTTTATACACCGTATAAAAGAAAGTTGTGTATAAAACTAAATATTCCTCAATGAAAGGAGATTGAGACGAAGTCCCTTACAAAGACGATATCCTTGGTTTAAGGATAAATCAATTACATAATTATGTGTGACAAATGAATACACCCAATATAAGTGGATATTAAGTGTAAAAAAATCAGAGGTTATTCACACATATTCATATAATGACATATTCAAGGATTACAAGATTATCCCTAAGAATCAAATTTGGGTTAAGAAGTTCCCTTGCAAAACTTTGACGGCCTAACGACGTCACTACAAAATTCAGAAAATGAGTTGATGAGAGATAAAAAGGGGTATCTCATCACTTGGACATAAAATTCAAATCAATAAGGATATATAAGAACATATCCCAACATAATATTATGTGAATTAAAATACATAACAAAAGAATTCTTTTACAAAAAGAGGAGGGTGAAAGGTTCCCTTACTGACATGAGTATCTTTCGAGACATACACCTCGTGAAAGAGGGAGAATAAAACATTGATGTAAATACTCATAAATGAAAGTATGTTACACAATGAGTAAAATAATGGGAAGTACATACACCACTCAAAGGAAATTTTGGAAAATTTAGCATAAATCTCACAGGAATAAAAGTGAGATGAAAAATCCCTTACGAAAACTCGGCAGCCCAATGACGCCACATAAAACTTACAAAAATGGATTGATGAGATCAAATAGGGTCTCCCATCATATTAACATAAAGTTTACAGAAAGAGGAATATAAAATAACATCCCCCAACATAACAAAGAGGATCTTAAAATAAGTGACATAAAGGAGTGTACTTTAAAAGAAATTGAGGGGTTTGATCTCTTACGAAAATTCAGCAGCCTAACGGCGCCACTCAAAACTTCTAAAATGGATTGATGAGAGAGAATAGGGTCTCTCATAATATGAACCTAAAAATTACAGTAATATTAATATAAAAGAACATACCAATAACAAGAATGATGAGATCTAGAAGGAATGACATAAAAGAGTGTACTTAAAAAGAAAGAGAGGAGTAAGATCTCTTACCTCGGGTCCGACTTGACTCGATCATTATTTAATCTCCTGAATAATAAACTTGAGTTAATTTATACTTACTTAAGAACCTTTTTAAAGTTAATTATTCTTTTTATATCACTTATTACCATGTCATAGACATTATGTAATCATTTAAGTTAATAATGTTTGTTTTGTTGATACTTGGTTCTTAAGTCGAAAGTGGATTTCTTACAATTACATGTTGTTTGTGTGGTAAATGGTTCATTATATCCAGAATGATATTCATGATTTGGATATCATATATATCATATATATCCAGAATATACATGTATTTATAATATTACATAATCATTTAGAGTTAAAAAATTAAATGCACCGTTCATGGAGACGGTAAGCCGTACGTACGCATGAACGCTACTTTCATTTCTTTGTCATATTAATGGAATTAAAACTAAATGAGAGGTATGTATATTTTAATTACAGAATTATATTCATCATTTATATGTAACATACATTATATATATCCATTATAAATATGTACTTATAATAGTACATTATATTTGGGGATTAGAAATGAAATGCATCGTTCATGGAGACAGTAAGCCGTACGTACGCATGAACGCTACTTTCATTTCTATCTCATACATTAATGGAAAGAAATAATAATTTTATAGAGGTATATTATAATTACAGTATAACATCATATATAATATCTTTAAATCCATCTTTTATACATCCCACATATGGCATTAACGAATCAAATCACTTTGAGGGGGCGGTAGTCCGCACTTCCTAAAATGAAGATATCGTGTATACCCATAATGGAAACCATAAAGGTACGCCCAAAATGAAAAATACATAAGCTTAAGGAAAACATAAACATATTATATATCATATATATATATATATTCATCTTAATGGACACCTTTTAAGGTGTTAAAAGAATGTTGAACAATCATCGTTTCAGGAGGCCGAAATTCGCCATCCACGGAAATAGTATGTTCTTTAACAATTAGATGTAAGTGTGTGTAAGTGTAGCTCGAAACCTTCTTATAAAAACATCCTAGTATATTGAAGGTACTGGATTTGTTACAAAATAAATGAATAAAAAGAGTTTAGGGGGTTGGAGAAGAAAAATAAACCAAAAGGACTCAAGCGAAGACATTACCTTAAAATCGGGTAACTCCCTTTGGTTTGAGCTAAAAGGATTACTTGGGAAGACTTCTGCCAAAAGTGAGGCTTCAAGGAGTAATAGAGGTATGTGTATATACAAAATGGGCAGGTGTTGTCCGAGCCAAAGGCTTTGGAAGTGTGGGTAAAGAGGTAGAGGTGGGGGCCTTTTATAAGAGGAGAGGAGGGGCACTCTTGTAAAGTTACAAAATGTTACTTTATTTTCAAAAGAGTTTCGGATTTTAAAGGTCCAAAATTGATGTATTTCGATGATAAGGTGATAGGGGTTCGAAATACACTCATCCAATAGGTTTTTGACATGTGTAAGTCTTAGATATTACATTATCTTTCCATTTTATTTAAATCGTTAAATAATGAGGTCATCGTTGCATCATCATGATGTCATAAATAATTTAATTTATTTAATGTATAAAAATTATAAAGAAAATACTATGATGTAGGAAATCTTTTTATATTTCCAATGACTATTTATAGTCAAAAAATATGACTTGTATAACCCCATTTAAAAATTGATTTAGTAAAACATCTCATGTTTGTGTCATTTTTACTTTATCATTAAATAAAAAGGTATTTATGTCATTTTCCAACCAAATTGGCTCTATGGGGTCCCCATGTTGTCACATGGATTTTCTTGGTCTCCCATGACACATAAAATGAGGGTAGGACATGTGTATAGGTCATTTCATTTTATTAAAACATTATTCTTACCTTAAATAACACTAATTACCTCTAATCGCGATTAAAAACTTAATAAGTTACTATTCACCAAAAAATTATTTTTATCCCATTGAACCACATTTTACTTCTTAATGACAACCATGTATGTCATATTTTTGAAATTAAAAACACAAATATGACAAATTTTCATTTAAACGGAAAAATCAGTTTTTATAAGTACCACTTAGTGGTTTCACTATTCATCAAAAATTGAAGTTTTTCAGAAAATTACCAAAAATTCACCCTTAGATATATTTGATATTCCGAATTCAAAAATAATTTATATTTTACAAAATTCAAAACATATAAGTTGCATTAATTAATTTAATAATTAATTCTAGCTGTCAAAACAAATAGCGTGCTTTTATGAAACAAAATGCATCAAAAGATTGACACTAGTTTAAGTCCGATTTCAAAGTGAAATTAATTCCATCGACCACAATTGGATTAAATGGTAAAAATATATTCTAATTTAACTTTAAAACCAATTCAAAATATAATCTAATAATATAAATAAATTATATTAAAAAGAGGTTTTGAATTAAAATACAACATTTTTCACTATTCATTAAAAATTGAACTTTTTTGGAAAATTACCAAAAATTTACACAAAGTAAATTTTGATGTCCCGATTCTAAAGAAGAATTTTATTTTGTCAAATATAACACATAACATTGTCAAAATGTTGATTTAAAAGAGGTTCTCCATAAAAAGGCGGTTAATTGGCCTTTTAAAGAATATTGGAATGTTTACGCTTAAAATTGGATTCATTCGCATTTTTAATCCTATAAAATTTATTGTAAAAAGTAAAAATATTTGACAAACATATATAATCATTTGGTAGTTAGTTCTGTTCATTTCCGCCATTACAACGGCTAGGCGTTAACTACCATTTAAAATAATATTATTTTATTATTAGAGTGCAACGTAAGATTCCCAAGAAACTCGTTGTTGCGTATTGGGTACGCCATCGAGCATAGAATCCCCTTTAAAATAATATTAATATTTGATTCAAAAATATGGATAAATATAAAGATGTCATATTCTTTATTTACCTGGGGTGTTACATCCTTCCCCCCTTTTGGGAATTGTGTCCTCGCAATTTTAAAATTGGGCTTGGAAACATCCTTGAAAGTCCCACATCGGAACAAGAGTCGGTAAAACAATCACTTTAAAATAAGGAAAGATAAGTACAAAGGTCACCCGAGTTAACCCATACTAGGATTCCGTGTAGGAAAACATGGAAATGGAAGAAAAAGCAAAGGGTCATGTTCTTGAGGGAGAGTGATAGTAAACATGTCTAGAAGAAAGTTAACCATAAGAAAATCACAAACATGTTATGGGTTAAATGGTATTTGATTCCCCATTAGGAAAATTTAATAGAAAACATTTTGTTTTAAGTTACTTTTTATTGAGGAATTTATTCATAAGGAAACATAATCACTTATCATGTTGACTTTCAACTTTTATTATATTCCTTACACAAACTCATATTTTCTCCAAAAGACGAGTATTTAGGAAGACTTATTCATATTAATAGTACTATAATCAACTTCTAGATAATCACCTAACCCACCAAAGAAAACTATATACTTCCCGTGTCTTTAGGATTTAACCAAAACCAAAACCAAAAAGGTTAGTACAAGATCAGATAATCCAGAAAAGGATAACCCCTTATAAAAATAAAATCTATTCTTAATCTCCAAAATTTTTCCAACAAAACCCAAAGTTCAATGAGGACCATTCGATAAACAATTTTTCCATAAAATTCTTCAAAGTAAACCAATCTAAGATTGAAACCCAAAAATTTGAAGGATTTAGTCACATATTCTTCCAAGTTAAATCGTATCATTTATCTCCAAACAACATCAGTTGCTCTTAATGTCTCGTATTGAAAACTAATTAACCTAATCACATATCCTCCATGATAGGTTAATCATTTTCATAAATAACCCAAAATCAACTTACCCTTAATTCATAAAATCATATAACTAAAAAGAATCAGTCAAACTAACCAGGGACTTCACGTAGTCCAGTGGTAGGCGATAAATACCAGTTGCACTTTGGTTGTGGGTTCGATTCCCGCATCTTTGTCCGACGTGACGGGTTGTCACACGGTCTGCGTGTTGTCCTTTTTATAAAACTCCAAAAATAACCCTAACATGTTTTAACCTCAATCGTTTCCTTATACCTTTAATTTTCATCCGAATTCATTACGATCTCAACATCTTAATTCTTGAAGTCTTATTTCACCACCATAAGATAAAATAAAACAATTCCCAAAATGAATAACATCATACCTTGATCATGGTGTCCACTCGGTTTCATCGTCATCTTTCTCACGTAGGTAGAAGTCCCATGCATTACAACAATGATTTAGAGATCCTTCAAAATCATTTGCTTCCTCCATCCAAATACACCTCGTACAATATGGGTCATATGGGTGTTCATAGAAAAACAGTTTTGGAAAATAATCATGTATGACATATAATTCCAAAACATATGCTAAAACATGATTTCTATAAAATAGTCGGACCGGAATTGAGTAGAAAATTTCAATTATTGGTCCTTTTAAAATACCATAAGTATGTGATGTGATACTATATTTTAAAAGCAAATATAAATAGGTTTCTCAAGGGTCTCCTTCCTCAGCACCATTTTTAAAATCATAATATGCTTCAAATTCTTGTGATAAGGTAAAATATTTGAAAATACCTTGATAATATTTACCTTTTCTTGAAAATATGAGAATATTGTGAAAATAGTATTTGTCTAAAAACAACCCATGATCCACGATGATAACAAGGTATAGTGGAGGTGTTTGATATCTCAAACAACTGCTTGCAAGTGAGTTGTATGCTAGAAAAAGTTTCACAATCATCCGAAGATGACTTTGCAATAATTATTGCAAGCATGTCATCAGGAAGAGATAGGAATGTCGTTTGAGATCCTTCTCCTTCCATTCGTAACCGACTTTACTTGACCTGAAAAAAAAATGTTATAAAAAAAGTATTTAACTGAAATAATAAATATAGGGACTAATCATGTGTCTCACAAGAACTCCTAATCCCTAAAGTTGTCTAAACCGACCTCGGATACCAACTATAAGGCCTCGGCCTTAAACCTTACTTAATATTGAATTAAATGAATAATTCACATTGAGGATCTTTTCAGGTTTAGAGTTTTAGAGAATTAGGACATAACTATTACATCTCAAAAGATTACAAAGTAGAAACTTCTACTAAGTTTCCATAAAATAAAAACTCTTAAAAAGAAACATGTCTAGATCCATGTTTTAGGTAGCATGACTTTCCCTTGATCCCATCCTTGACACTATTCCACATTAAGTCCTGTGAAAAACATTTCAAAAACTTGGGATGAGCATAAAAATCTCATTAAGGGATACACAAAGAATGAAAACTGTTATTTTTTCAAAACAACAAGTAAACCACGTATACATTAACAAAGTAATACATTTCACCTTTTTGAAGTAGTAAAAACTCTTCACTGAATAAAATTTCATTACTTACCCTTCTGTAACCAAAAGATTACCATAAAACCCATATAAATATCACATAACATATAAAGGTAACTTGGGATGTAAACATACTTAAGTGGAATAACCATAAGGTCGACTTCCACACATATCACTTAATGGAATAGCCATTCTGCCAACTTACATACATACTTAATGGAATAGCCATACGACTGACTTCCATACCCAATGCATTGGAGGTTATAACGTAACCACCCGTCCTGGTATTCACGGTACCACCCGTCATATGGTTTATCATGTAACCACCCGTCAAATGTCCAAGTACCATTATAAAATCATAAGACATAAAACAAACATAATGGAAAGAAAAAATTTCCACACTTTGATCACAATATATCACTCAAATATATTGACATAAAAAATCCATTATAAAAACCATTTTCAATACCAAAATACATAAAAGAGTATATGGTATTTATTTCATTTTAAAAACATTACAGCTTGTTGAGGAAGCCAAAGACCAAATAATACTTGCGGTGGCGGAAAAAGTCGTTTTCACCGCGTACGTTAAAAGAAACATTCCTTTTTGTCGTTTTGTAAAACGATTCGTAGAAAAAGATTCCTTTTGTATAATAGTAAAAGTAAAAGGGGTTTATACACCGTATAAAATAAAGTTGTGTATAAAATGAAATATGCCTCAATGAAAGGAGATTGAGACGAAGTCCCTTACAAAGACGGTATCCTTGGTTTAAGGATAAATCAATTACATAATTATGTGTGACAAATGAATAAACCCAATATAAGTGGATATTAAGTGTAAAACAATCAGTGTTTTTTCACACATATTCATAGAATGACATATTCAAGGAGTATAAGATTATCCCTAAGAATCAAATTTGGGTTAAGAAGTTCCCTTGCAAAACTTTGACGGCCTAACGGCGTCACTACAAAATTCAGAAAATGAGTTGATGAGAGATAAAAAGGGGTATCTCATCACTTGGACATAAAATTTAAATCAATAATGATATATAAGAACATATCCCAACATAATATTATGTGAATTAAAAGACATAACAAAAGAAGTCTTTTACAAAAAGAGGTGGGTGAAAGGTTCCTTTACCGACATGGGTATCTTTCGAGACATGCATCCCGTGATAGAAGGACAATACAACATTGATGTAAATACTCATAAACGAAATTATATTACACAATTAGTAAAATAATGGGCAGTACATACACCACTCAAAGGAAATTGTGGCTAATGTAGCATAAATCTCACGGGAATAAAAGTGAGATGAAAAATCCCTTACGAAAACTCGGCAGCCCAACGGCGCCACATAAAACTTAAAAAAATGGATTGATGAGATCAAATAGGTTCTCCCATCATATTAAAATAAAGTTTACAGAAAGAGGAATATAAAAGAACATCCCCCAACATAAAAAAGAGGAGCTTAAAATAAGTGACATAAAAGAGAGTACTTTAAAAGAAAGTGAGGGGTTTGATCTCTTACGAAAATTTGATAGCCTAACGGCGCCACTCAAAACTTCCAAAATGGAATGATGAGAGAGAATATGGTATCTCATCATATGAACATAAAAATTACAGTAAGATTAATATAAAAGAACATCCCAATAACAATAATTATGAGCTTTAGAAGGAATGACATAAAAGAGTGTACTTAAAAAGAAAGAGAGGAGTAAGATCTCTTACATCGGGTCCGACTTGACTCGATCGTTCTTTAATCTCCTAAATAATAAACTTGAGTTAATTTATACTTCCTTAAGAACCCTTTTCAAGTTCATTATTCTTTTTATAACACTTATTACCATGTCATAGACATTATGTAATCATTTAAGTTAATAATGTTTGTTTTGTTGATACTTGGTTCTTAAGTCGAAAGTGGACTTCTTACAATTACATGTTGTTCGTGTGGTCAATGGTTCATTATATCCAGAATGATATTCATGATTTGGATATCATATATATCATATATATCCATCATATACATGTATTTATAATATTACATAATCATTTATAGGTAAAAAATGAAATGCACCGTTCATGGAGACGGTAAGCCGTACGTACGCATGAACGCTGCTTTCATTTCTTTGTCATATTAATGGAATTAAAACTAAATGAGAGGTATGTATATTTTAATTCCAGAATTATTTTCATCATTTATATGTAACATACATTATATATATCCATTATAAATATGTACTTATAATAGTACATTACATTTGGGGATTAGAAATGAAATGCATCGTTCATGGAGACGGTAACCCGTACGTACGCATGAACGCTACTTTCATTTCTATCTCATAAATTAATGGAAAGAAATAATAATGATATAGAGTTATATTATAATTACAGTATAAAATCATATATAATAACTTTAAATCCATCCTTTATACATCCCACATATGGCATTAACGAATCAAATCACTTTGAGGGGGCGGTAGTCCGCACTTCCTAAAATGAAGATATCGCGTATACCCATAATGGAAACCATAAAGGTATGCCCAAAATGAAAAATACATAAGCATAAGGAAAACATAAATATATTATATATCATATATAAATATATTTTCATCTTAATGGCCACCTTTTAAGGTGTTAAAAGAAAGTTGAACAATCATCGTTTCGGGAGGCCGAAATTCGCCATCCATGGAAACAGTATGTTCTTTAACCATTAGATGTACGTGTGTGTAAGTGTAGCTAGAAAACATCTTATAAAAACATCCTAGTATATTGAATATACTGAATTTGTTACAAAATAAATGAATAAAAATAGTTTAGGGGGTTGGAGAAGCAAAATAAAACAAAAGGACTCAAGCGAAGACATTACCTTAAAATCGGGTAACTCCCTTTGGTTTGACCTAAAAGGCTTCCTTGGGAAGACTTATGCCAAAATTGAGGCTTCAAGGAGTAATATAGGGATGTGGAGATACAAAATGGGCAGGGGTTTGCTGAGCCAAATGCTTTGGAAGTGTGGGTAAAGAGGTAGAGGTGGGGGACTTTTATAAGAGGAGAGGAGGGGCACTCTTGTAAAGTTACAAAATGTTACTTTATTTTCAAAAGAGTTTCGGATTTTAAAGGTCCCAAATTGATGTATTTCTAGGATAAGGTGATAGGGGTTCGAAATCCACTCATCCAATAGGTTTTTTACATGTGTAAGTCTTATATATTATATTATCTTTCCATTTTATTTAAATCGTTAAATAATGAGGTCATCGTTGCATCATCATGATGTCATGAATAATTTAATTTATTTAATGTCTAAAAATTATAAAAAAAAATACTATGATGTAGGAAATATTTTTATCTTTACAATGACTACTTATAGTCAAAAATATGACTTGTATAACCCCATGTAAAAATTGTTTTAGTAAAACCTCTCATGTTTGTATCATTTTTACTTTATCATTAAATAAAAAGGTATTTATGTCATTTTCCAACCAAAGTGGCTCCATGGGGTCCCCAAGTTGGCCCATGGATTTTCTTGGTCGACCATGACACATAAAATGAGGTTAGGACATGTTTCTAGGTCATTTCATTTTATTAAAACATTATTCTTACCTTAAACTACACTAATTACCTCTAATCGCGATTAAAAACTTAATAAGTTACTATTCACCAAAAAATTATTTTTATCCCATTGAACCACATTTTACTTCTTAATGACAACCATGTATGTCGTATTTTTGAAATTCAAAACAAAAAGATGACAAATTTTCATTTAAACGGAAAAATCAGTTTTTATAAGTACCACTTAGTGGTTTCACTATTCATCAAAAATTGATGTTTTTCAGAAAATTACCAAAAATTCACCCTAAGCTATATTTGATATTCAGAATTCAAAAATTATGTATATTTTAAAAAATTCAAAACATATAATTTTCATTAATTAATTTAATAATTAAGTCCCGCTGTCAAAACAAATAGCGTGTTTTTATGAAACAAAATGCATCAAAAGATTGACACTAGTTTAAGTCCGATTTCAAAGTGAAATTAATTTCATCGACCACTATTGGATTAAATGGTAAAAATATATTCTAATTTAACTTTAAAACAAATTCAGAAGATAATCTAATCATATAAATAAATTAGATTAAAAATAGGTTTTGAATTAAAATACAACATTTTTCACTATTCATTAAAAATTGAACTTTTTTGGAAAAATACCAAAAATTTACACAAAGTAAATTTTGATGTCCCGATTCTAAAGAAGAATTTTCTTTTTTCAAATATAACACATACCATTGTCAAAATGTTGATTTAAAAGAGTTTCGTCATCAAAAGGCGATTAATCGACCTTTTAAAGAATATTGGAATGTTTACGCTTAAAATTGGATTCATTCGCATTTTTAATCCTCTAACATTTATTGTAAAAAGTAAAAATATTTTAAAAACATATATAATCATTTGGTAGTTATTACTGTTCATTCCCGCCATTACAACGACTAGGCGTTAACTACCATTTAAAATAATATTATTTTATTATTAGAGTGCAACGTAAAATTCCCAAGAAACTCGTTGTTGCGTATTGGGTACGCCATCGAGCATAGCATCCCCTTTAAAGTAATATTAATATTTGATTCAAAAATATGGATAAATATAAAGATGTCATATTCTTTATTTACCTGGGGTGTTACATAAAATCTAAAAAAAAGTTGATAGAAAATATATCTAGAAAATTATTGAAACATCTTAGAGTTTGAAAGTGTTCCTAATTTTTAACTATGGAAGACATTCAAAATGTTTATGAAGAATGGAAATCTTAGTCCTAGATACATTTACCTCTTTGATATTGTTGATCACATAAGAGTTGTGGTCTATCAACTAGGACTCGCACCTATCATATCTCAAGTACTTTATGTGTTCTATGTATCCCTCTTGAAGAAGTAAATACAAAAACCCTCATATGTAATAAATCCACAGGTGTTAACCTTGGATAATTATCTTTAATATGAGGATAATCCAATGAAGATGTTATATTATAGTGATAAAGTTCTATGAAACAATACTACTCACCTTGTCAACGTGTTGTGGTAGAACCACATGTTTGAGGAAGAAACATTAAAACTGGAATAGGTAATTCAAATAAAGTACCATAATCTGTTTTAGTGTGTGAAATTAAATTTCAATGGTGTAAATTATGAAGGGGGGGTTTTACAAACTGAACATTTATAAATGAAATTCCATTTTAATTAACTAAGTTTATTATAGTTATAGAAGATGCATGCACTAATTTTATTATTTTAAAATCATATAGCCTATTAGATTTAAACTAATTTAAATCATATTAAAATCTCATAATATATCCATTTTATAGTGAATATTAGAATTAGAATATATTAAGGTTTATGATAAAGTCCAATTGGCACTGATGGAAGATGTGATAGCCTGAGCCTGTAGGATCATACCCTATGAAGCCCATATATTAGAGAATACAAGGGAGATGGAATCACCTAGATTTTACCTTGACCAAAACCAAGATGATATTAAACAACTAAAGACTTAGAAAAACGTTTTACAAGACAATTTCTAGATTATCGAGATTATGACCCAAACCGTGTTCATCGAACTACCCTAACAAAGTGCCAGCATAACACACCTTACCCTTAGGGAATACACTAGAATAATAAGGGATTTTATATATTTACCCCAGTAATATGAATTTTTATATTTTATTTAACCAAATAATGATTATATTTATCCCTTTTCATTATTACTTTATTAATAATTATATAATATGTTTGATAAAAATTTTATTTTGACACAACGAAATAAAATATGTATTTTTTTAATATATATAGCTTCAATTAAGACACACTTTTATTAAATTCAATAAATTTTGAAATAAATAACATATTTAAAAAATATTATTATTAGATAATAATTATTTGAATACAAATGATAATACAATTTGATGAAGTACAATGTAATTTTTAAAAGGGTTAGAAAGTGGTTAATATCCTAAAACTAGTACATTCCTATAAACAAGCATTTTTATTTAAAATTGAAAACTTTTATATTTTTAAAATTATTGTTACGAAATAAATTTTATATTCAAAATATTCTCATAAAAATCATCCAATGGTGATTTTTTCATAATTTTTCGAGGATGTCAAATTTTTTTGTAAAAATTGTATACAATATAAATATATAGTCGGTATTATGACATTATAATGGACCAAAAGTGATTTGTTAAATTCCAAGAATACATAACCAAATATATATCTATACTTTAAAATAATTTAATTTTGATGTTATTTTATTGATTTTATAAACCCTTAATGAATCCTTCAATACCTAAATTATATTTTAAGGTTTTAAAATAAATTCTTTATTAATATGACTGAATTCCACATCACCAAGGGTATGATTTTAATATTTCCAATTCTTGGACTTATAAAATATCGAAAACTAATCTTATTTTTAAAAAACTATGGGCAAAGACCATAGTAAGGTTTTTGGTTTTGAGTATTTTATTATATAGAGTCCAAAACCTTATTTTAGAATTTAATATTGAAATCCCCTCTCTTTTGATATAAATACTCATCCAAAATCACACTAACCTTCACTTAAAACCAATTAATCATGAATTTTATCATCATGTACTTCTCTAATTACCTCCCAAGGTGTTTTAAAGCTCTTAAGAATATCCTCCCAATATTTTAGAAGTTCCCTCTCAAAGTAAGGGATCCTCTCCTATTTTTTTATTTAAAATAATTTCTTTATACTAAGCCTTTTAATTACCAATTTTTCATGTTGTAATGTGTTTTTACGCATCCCTTTTACTATCCATATGATTTAAAAGTGATGATAAACCACTTATCACTCTAATTAAACCCTTAAATGATTTTTTATGTACACATGTTATGATTCCAAAATGATCCTATGATTTTTACATCATAACAATTTTTGTTGTGGATATCCACCCCCATTTTCACTTAATGGTATTCATCAAGATGTACTTATCCTTCATGAATTAGGGAATTTGAATTATGTAACCCACACTCTTTATTTAAGGGATTAAAATTGATGAAATGTGTTCCTATGTTGTATGATCTATGTAGTAGACTAACACATGTGCATGATATGAATGTGATGGGTGGACCTAGAATTATATAACCCTCTTATGTATTGGGTACTATTTTTATCTAATGATATATAATGAATGGTTATTCTGGGAGGTTATCCTAACCATACTATGTTATGATGTATCAATGGTTATACTAGATTTATATTTGCGATGTCATATTTTATGTTGTTGTCACATTATTATGTTGCATTCATGTTATCATATTATATCATGATTTGATGTTCATGTTTATGATTCAAAATCCTTTTATGTTAATTTAATATGCATCATGACTGACATGTATTAATTTCATCATTTTATTCTTTGGTGACTGCCTACTAATATTTATATCTCACCCCTTTATTATATACATCCTAAGGTTATTCTAGAGTGTTTTAGAAGAGGGATGAAATTTTAAGATCATGTTAAAAAGTTTTAAAAAATGTTTTGATATCCCGACTTCAAGTTATTATGTTATGTATCAAATTACCCAAATATAATATGATTTTGATCTTTTGAGATTATATTATGCATGTCTTTATGTAATAAAGTATAAATTAAGGTTTATAAAATATATGAGTTGTCATATTGATGATTGAACCAACGAAAATTTTATTTTTTAATATAAATGGATGATTTATTATCTAAAATCACATGTAGATTCAACCTCATATGTTATCACATAAGGTTTCATTTTCTTCACCACTCCTCCCCCTTGTGATGCCTCAAATCCACCTCTACTATTCTTCTATAGTAGTGCCTTTTACGACATTATATATCAATAGCCTCTCCCTCTATTCACACTATCACACACACACAACAACCTTGAAATCCTCAACCTCACATCACACATACACTACTACAGATGTTCCCATTAATAGTGTGAAAAAAAGGATATTAACAGTTCTAAAAAAGTGTTTTAATCTTTAGCTCTATTAAAGGTGGAACCCATTTATCATCACTAAAAAACACCAATAAAAGACCCTATTTATTGGTTCTTTTTTAGACCTGATAAAATCCCCATTTATGAGTGTTATTTCTAGCATAGATAAAGTCCCAATCTACTATATTGTATGTTTTATATAAAAACACCAAGAAAAAAACCTATAAACTATGTATGATAAATATATAATTTAATTGAAATAAATTTGACATCATGAATAAAAAAAAATTCCATGATATACATTTCAAACAATGTATTTTATAATTACAATTAAAATTATCCATAAACATTTAAAAACATTAATGTTTCATCTTTTGGAACCCACGATCCCCTCTAAAAAATGACCACCCATGGAATTTTCAAAAAAAACATCTCATCCTAAGAAAAATAATATACCTATATAAGAAAACAAATCTTATGTTTGTAATACTATAAATAAATAAATTAAACATTAATAAAATGTCAAATTTTAATAAAAATACAGACTTTGAGTTATATCAGTCATACCATCTATCATATTAAGGTTTGGTTCATTCTAACATATTAAAAATGAGTTATGGATCATTTTCCTAATGAATCAAAACAATATGAATTCATTTTCTTGGTTTTGAGTATGTCACTTGTTCTTTTTATTAAAATTAATTTCAATTTTAAGTAATGACACACTTGGAGTTATAAAGATCACACCATGCATCAGATTAATGTGTGGCTAATTACTACCTATCAAAAATTACTTATGGATTTTTTTCAAAAAGTATCAAAAAATTCATACTATATTTACTCAGTTTTCAGAATGTCAATTTAGTTTTTTTCCTTCTAAAATTTCATTTCAAACTGGGAACATGCACTTTGAGTCATACTAGCCACATCATGCATTTTTTTAACATGATACTACTTCATACAAATCAAAAATGACATATAAATTATTTTCCAAAATTATTAAGTCAATAAAAGTTCATTTTCTTGGTTTTCAATGAGTGACATATGTTTTGAACTAAAATGTCGATTTTAAACTAATAACAGACACATTGATTCATATCATTCACAACATGAATAAGATTAAGATTTGGTTTATTATTATACATCAAAAATGACTCATGGATCATTTTCCAAAAGTATCAAAACAATCGGAATGTGTTTGCTTGGTTTTCAGTATGTCACTTGTTCTTTTTTATAAAATTAATGTCAATTATAAATAAAAAGACACACTTGGAGTCATATCAGTCACACTGTGTGTCAGATTGAGGTGTGGTTGACTCCTACACATCTCAAAATACTTATGAATAATTTTTATAAATTATAAAAATAATCTGAATATGTTTTTTTTGGTTTATTGTATTTCACTTATTATTTTTACTAAAATTAATGTCAATTTTAAATAAAAATAGACACTTAGGTAGTACCAGTCACACCATGCATCATATTGAGGTGTGGTGAATTCCTACATGTCACAAATGACTTAGGTATCATTTTCTTAAAGTATAAAATTCTATTTCAAGTTTTGAATATAATTTTTCTTCTTTCATCATGATATTATAATACATGAGAGATTATTGATATTAATATTTTATTAGGGTGTAATTTTGAGACTAAAATTCCAGTAAATATGATTGGAAATAATTTATTTGTTGGTTTAGTGAAATATTTTGTTTTACATAATAACATGTAAAAATGGACCTATAGATGGATGAATTGTAAGAGTAAAGGGTTTAATAAATTGGATTTATATAATCCTAAGAGTGTTTTGGAGGATATTCCTTTAGATGACTCTAATGATCTTGGTAAATTAATGAAACTCTTTGGTGAGTTGATATAGGAAGAACTTTGAGAGTCAGATACTATAATGAATAGAATAGATTAGAGAAATGAAAACCTTATGTTATAACTATAAGGGACTTAGAAACCCTAAATAGTTCATTTTATCCATAACCGAAGGTTAAGATTTTATATTAACTTGGTTTTTCTATATGAGTCCTTTTTAATTAATTAGATCATTTCACATTTGAGAAGATATTTGGGGTTTTCTTGTGGTTTAATAGTTAATAAATGGGATTGTATGGGTAATCGTTCATTATTTCAGATTGAAGGAATTGATGTAAATATTAAATAGTTTTATTATAATCATATTGTATCATGAAATCAAGAAACTAATAGAAGGTAATGGATTTTTTTGTTCTTTACATATTTTATATTTTTAAGGAGGAATGGAATATATGGCAGCCTCTTATGATAATTCAATGTGATTTTCAGGATCTTATGTTCATTGGTGGTGATCTTAATCAGATTCTTGTTTTTAGTGATAAAAAGGTGATGTTTGTAAAGAAAAAATATTATACAATATTTTCATGATTCTATTAATAAAACTAGTTTATCATATCTTGGTTTTGATGGAAATCCTTTTACATTTTTTATATGAACATTTTCATATTCAAGGATTTTATAATATCTAACTTTATTTTAGGGGTCAATGGATTAATAGTTCTTTTTACCATTTATTAATGTTTCTCATTTTTCTCATTTTTCTTCTAACCATTTTTCCATTATACTTATAAAAACTAGCTGAATAGTTTTAATTATAATAATGACTATTTATGTTCGAAATATTTTGGATTAAATTCTAATATTTTTAAAATTCTATTAAGGTGTTATGGAATAAATATAGAATAAATATGAAGGATAAATCCATTTTATTATAACTAAACTTCATAAGTGAGAAATAGCTATTTTCAAAATAAAATAAAAAAATAATTATATTGAAGAGTTATATTCTCTAAATGGTTCTAATATGAATGATGAAGCGGTTAGTAGGATTTGATTTCTGGAAAATCAAATTGATAATTAGTTACTAAATAAGAAGAAATATTGTAATTTTTTCATACCAGTCCTTTATTTTTTTAATAAACAATTTTTGGTTGACTATGATCCTTACAAGAACCACAAGATACAAAAACAGTATACCCTATATTAATTCACTAAACCATTGTAAAAAAACCCTTGAAATTTTGGGACTTTGATCCCTTTGGATACACCTTTAAAGGTGACAAAATCACAACATTAGTTTATCAAAAGGATGCTTATAAAAGATGTAAAAACTATAGTTCAATTATTAAATGTAATGGTCGAAAGTATATTGGTAATTAGGAGAATATCAAGTGTATAATTTTTTATTTTTAACAAAACATATTTTCATTAATGATAAATTTTATATCTGAAGAAGTTAATTGGGGTTTTAACCTAGTCATTTCAGTTAAGATAAATATTGTAACGAACTTCAAATTTTAGGTATGAATTCGAAATTTGTTTTTTGGATTTAAAATATTTATTTTGGGATATTTTTTGATTTGTTTAGGGATTAGCGAGGTGGGAGAGGCATTATAAGTAGGGTATAGAGGTCACCCCTGTAAAATTTGTTAGAGAGGTGTACCAAGTACCTGATAAAATTTCACTAAGTACTTGGTCACTTGATCAATAGCCCTATAAGGCCTGGATCCCCATAGGTTATCCAGTGGGAGTGTACTGAGTGGGTGGTGAAGCATCGTTTACCTAGTATAAGTTTTCCTAGTTCCTTGTATTGGCTAGTTGGGTACATGATCTATTTTGGGTGTATTTTTAGGGTAATTTAGGTAATTATTCCCTTTTAACCCTCTTTACTCCCCCCCACTTTTTACCTTAACCCCAATTTACCTTGGATTAATTTTGGATCCTCCCATGGATTTTTAATATCTTTCAGGTTCCTTCATCCTCTATTTGAAGTTTTATTTCTCGCATTAGCCTTTGTTTGTTAAGGTTAACCCAATATATACCCTAGTTGTACCCATCACTCATTATTTCTTGGTTTTATCTAAAATCCCTAATTCTAATATTTTTTTGGATGAAATTAAAAAATTTGGTGGTTCAAGCATAAATATGGTGACAAGACTTGGTGTGTGGGATCCCTTAGGATCTAGGTAGTAAGTTCTTACCATTCTACTATGTTTATATGAAATTGTGTGGACTGATGTTCATGTAAGTGTGTGTGTTATCCAAATATATTTTACTTTAAGTATCAAAGTTGATATGTGGGTCTGAATTGATGTAATTGATGACCTTAGAGGGTAGTAATGGGTAAAATGTATCAGGTATGGAGAAACCTTTCATTGTTTTATTGATTAAGGTAGGGTTATCCGCTCAGGTTAATTTGTACAATTGTGAGATGTTCAATATTATTTTAGGCTTGGATAACCTTGTGGTGTGGTATATTGGTATGGGTGATGAATTTAATCTGTTGGGAAGATGTTGGGTGAGTGAGCAAGGTTTGTGTGAATAACCTAGAGGGGTTAGATTCAGAGTAACCTAGGGTCTACCCTTACGGATTCCTTATATCCATGAGGTCCTATTAGGATTAGTCGGTTACCATAGGGATTAGCATGACTACTCTTATATTCTACTACATATTATATTATGTGTTGAGGCTGATGATTTCATGACCACTAATGGAATTTTTTACTAAAATGGTAATGTATATGGTATAGTGTATGTTATGGACTAAGCTAGGGTGCTCCACAACATAGTTAAAAACACTATGTTGTGTTTTTATGTACATGGAATTATTTCATAATGTGATAACATGTTGTGTCCTTTAAAATTATACTCAAATTTTTTTCACACTTATTTAATCTTCATGGGATGATTAATGTTATGAGTTTGAATGTTTTCCATGATTTTTTAAACATTAAATAATAAATTCAGTGAGTAATTCAACAATTTAAAAGTGCTGAAATGCATGTAATGTTTATGAAATGATCCAATAAATATTGGAAAAATAATTCATGTTTCTAATGGACTATTTAAGTTAGATGAATATCATGAATGTGTGTGGCATTCCATTGTATCGGAATGCTATGTAGAACTATTAAAACTGTGATGATTATAAAGAACTCCTTAAACACAAGTTTTTAGTAGTCTGTGAATAGAATGAGATCTTACCTATGCTTCGGGTTATTCCCATGAGCAATGGATACCTTTCAAAGAAGAATCCTTTCAAATACTTTATAGTTAACTCAATCAAGTGTCTATTTCAAGCATTAATAGGATAAATCGATATAGAGAAATGTATAATGTTTTTATTATTCATATTATATTCATTATAAATATATATATTTATTCTAGTATTAATGAAGTTTTGGAATTATACTTTTACTTCATTTATTATGTTAGGAATCCCTCTCAAACACTTTAGTCGAATCAAATATTAGTTAAAGAATTAATCAATTCCTGTAAAGTGTCACACATGAACTATGAAAAATTGTGGCTCTCCACTCAAGAGATCCATTATCAATGAAAAGAGTTTTATAGACTAAATATTTTAAGAAATTGATATATTTGATAGGTTCATATAGATTTCATGTTCTATGTATCCATATAAAGAATAGACTCCACCACTCTTCAATGTTATTAATTCCAGGTTAAACAATTATCTGATTATTAGGGTGATGAAGTGTGTCCATATTCCCTGAAGCTCTATTTTCAATATAAAGTGTTCCATATCCTAAATATTTGGGGAAATTTAGTACCTTTATAGCTTTATAAGGAAATAATATTAGATTTGTTCATATGATAAATAGATATTTCACAACACTTCAGTGGTATTAAATCCTGGTCAATGAGTTAACCAATTACTAGGAACTCTCACACATAAATAGTGAAAATGTTTTCTTCTACACTTAAGAGATCCATTATCAATGAAAATAGTTTTATAGACTAAGGATTTGGTAAAATTAAGAGGCTTGATAGGTTCAAATGGATGTTATGTTAGATGTTTTCATGTAAGGAATAGAGATTACAACACCCTTCAATGTTGTTAGAGAAAATTTATCAATGTTTAGTTTAATATTCGAATAGATAAAGAAACTAGAAAAATAAGTTTTCGTGGTTCCATATTATAACTGATCCCAAGATTCCCATTTTTTGGGAATTAGGTAATTTTTGGAATCATGAAGAAATCATGAAAAAAATCATCATAGCATAGCGCTCTATTTTTTGGTAGAGATATGTGTCATGGTGGCCTTCAAAAATAAGTCCACCATAAAATAGTAAAAATTGGAAAATCATTTTAAAAAATGGATTGGATATTCAAAACTCTTAGTAGAAATGATATGACTAAGAAAAATGGAATCCTAAAATTCCATGATCGAAACATCTTGGCCAACCAAAACAACCACTATAGCAGGTAGGGCCTTCCTTCAACAATAGTTTTCATCAAGGTGAACAAAAAACAATATTATAATTCATTTTGAGACTAATTTTAAATAAAATAGTTTTTTTTAAAATTATCAAAAACATTACTAACATGATCCCTTTTAAACCATACCAAAAATATTTTGTTTTATTTTTCTAGTTTAATGGTGTATTTACATGGTTTTTCAATTTATAAAGTGTTTAAAAATTATAAAATAAGGTAAAATATAAAATTGGTAATATTAATTTATAAATAATTCATAAAAGTAAATATAAGATTTTCATATTAAAGCCTTATTTCAAAAATTTATTTAGGCCATTCAAAAAAGAATTTTGGATGTTGATATAATAAATGGTTTAAATAAAATAAAATATGTGATATTTAATTTATATACAATTTTTACATAGATATGAATCATTTAATAATCATTAAAAAAAGTGTATAAAATATCTAATATTTGGAATATGAAGGAGTTTGTATTAAAAAATTGTAAATGATAATATAAAATTTTTGTATTGGATTAATGTTAGTTGATTAAAATTTATCCATGTATAAATTATATGGTGTTTATATATTTTTTTAATTATGAACTATTCATAATATTTTTATAAAATGATGAAATATTTGGGTTGTTCATTTATTTATTAATTCTCTACGTTACTCATAGATATAGAGTGTTATATTATGATTTGTGATGTATTATTCATCTAAAAGTGTTAAAATGATTCTATAAATTTTCATACAGGCATATAAGGAGTTACATGATAGGTATGATAATGGATTTAGTTTTCTATAACATTGAAATTAGTTTTTTTGGGTTATGGTTATAAAGAATCTAAGTGTTTCAACTTGAAAAGTCTCCCAAGACGGTCCACCATAGGGTGAGGTGTAATGAAAGATCCAATAAATCTCATGTATAACCAAGTGAATTAAAAAAATAAGAGTACAATTAGAAAGAAAAAGATACAACTATGAGACATATAATGTCAAGACAAAATGATAAACTAGAAAACAACCAAGAAAAAACTAAAATGAGCCTCCATGTGACCATCAGTCACCACCAAACTATCCCACTACGAATATAATGACAAGTAAGATAATCTGGAGAACTAAATGATGGAATCCCCTTTAACCATGTCCTGAAAAACAACATCTATAGACACCCAAAGGAAAAAAGTAGGTTGTGAGCACAAAGCCCTATATAATTTCACCAAATAATCTATACAAAGTCTATAGTATGAAAAAAATTCTAATCTTTAAAACAAGATCTAGTTTACAAAAAACATTATAATGGTAAAAAAATTGTAAAACATCCTTTGGTTTTCGTAAAAGCATTCCATATCCTCAAAACCCAATAATATTTGAAGTACATAAAAGAAAGTAGGTGAGCATAAGAAAAACTATCCATGGATACACAACAAGATAAACTAGTTATAAAATAACCATTAAATGTACCATCATGTGTAAAACTAATTTGATAAAGAATGGTATTTGGGATCTAGAATATGGATATATGTACTAGAAAAAAAAATCAATAATCCATGAATCATGCGAATCCAATTGATATTGTGTTCTATATCTATCTAACAATATCGAAACCTATAGAGCTATTACAAACCCTGAAGTGGCATGTCTATTTATCGATGAACCTAAGGTTACGAAAGTAATATACTTGTCAAAACCATTTTAAAACCATACTTGAATTGTATAAAAACATTTTCATAGTTAATCTTTACAACTTCTGTTCTTGGAAAAAAAAATTAGAACCAAAACCACTTTTAAGTAATTTCATCAAATCACATAGTGTGTGAAAAGCCATTTTTAAAGAAAACACCCATTAAAAATATGTATCTTTTTTTATAAAATTGGTGGCATTAATTGGTCACCCAATTCATACCCTAAATAAATTTATTCCAGAAAGAAAATATTATAAGTACTTCATAAGTTGTAAAGAGATTACACAAATCGGTAGATTAAGGGGGATACAAGGTTATATTTTCAAGAGAAACATAACAATAGTTTAAACTTCATAAGACATGACCAAAATCCAAACCAGCTAATTCTAGAATGGGTAGGTCACACCTATTGAGAGAACTGGAATCATATGCCTCCAGTGGTGGCACCCAAGCTTTGAGGAAGTTCTGAAGCTGAGCTAATGAAGACTCAATCCTATAAAAACCATAGGAACCAAGTCTCTAGGAAACTGATCAGCATGCCACATCAGTTCGACAGCAAGCCACCTGCTAATGAGTCATTAAAATCCATCACGATAAGGAAAAAAGAATTATACCACACATCATATGTCACAATCAGATCCTATTTGAAATGGACTATATAATTCCCCCATAAAATCCATGATTAGAAGCATCAAATAGGATTCAAACTGATGAAAAATATATCATTAGTGGACTACATTGGAGAGAAGCAATATATATTTTTGGAAGAGCCTTAATTCATCACCGAAAAACAAAAAATTCTAGAAAGAGGGAGACTCAACTACAAAGATAATCAGAAAAAAAGAATAAAAAAGCTAAACATTCCACTAAAAAATACTATGCAACAAATAGAACATTATTGAAAGGTTGCAATTTAAAAAATTCCAAGATCACTTCTTTCTAAAGAGTAAATTGGGTGGAAATAAAACTCAACAAATCAACCCATGGAAGTTGTCAAACTAAAAAATATAGCACCATAATCAAAGTCCCAACACCATAAAATTAAAAATCTACCTCACTCTGATCAGAGGTAAAGAGAGATTTTCCATGAGTAGAAAGATCATTAAAATCATGTGTTTTTGCCACCAAAGAACAAAACATCCAAAAAAGAGTCTAGAAGGAATATGAGAGGATAGAAATCCCTAGAAAGACAGGATCCATCATTAAAATAAAGAAGCATAATTCCTATGAAATTGATTTGAAGTTTAGGTTTGTGTTCTTCTTAAACTCTTCCATCACAGTTAGAAACATCATCTTTCTAATTTGAAGGTAGGAATCAGCATAGATTTCACTGTTTTTTGTATTTAAGAAAGCTAGTGTCATCATTTTCATCCATAAAGATTCCAATTTTCTCTAAGAAATCCAATTTATCTTTAATTTGATAGGTATACCTATAAGCAGGGTCATTTTAAGGGTCATTGTCAGTGTCATCAGAATCGGTTGATTTTGAGGATGTCGATGAACGGTCAATAGGAACAGACAATGAGTGTGCATCGACCTTCATTAGAAATGGTGAAAATCCATTGATTTTCTTCCCGGAGGCATCTAAAGATCTTGTAACAATCTCTCTTTCAAGGTGATAATAGTCTTCACACTTCTTCATTTTCCTATAATTTGGAGATATGTAACCATCAGCTTCATCCATTGGTTTTTTACTTTACTTTAACTTGATTTTAAGTATCCTTCCTCAATTTAATTAGGTTGGTAAGAATCCTCCCTTACAGATTCTATAGAATCATATAAATCACCCTAACCCTTAGTTTGAGTGTCATTCATGTCAAAGTGCTTCTCCTATTCATCCAACATGGATGGAGGGTCAGTGGTGGATTTTGTGGAAGTAAGAAAAGAATCAACAAATCCAAATTTTCCATCAAATTCAATAGGTAGATAATTCAAAAAAATGTTTACCATGTGATCCTTAATCAAATCTATCTTAATCCCTTCATAAAGTACTTTATCATTAGAGGGTCCAATCGTAACGGTGATAGAATCATCCAGTCCAAGACTTTACTTTCTCTTTTCCATCCAAGTATCTTTCCTGATCATAGGATATGAAGACTTAAAGTCACAATCCTTCTAGTCATGTCTAATATTGGGTCCAGAATGAAAATAATCTGGTATATTTTCATAAACATCCTCATGAAAGAAACCATATTTACCATTTTGAATCCAAATTTGAGAAGGGAGTTCTTAAGAAACAACAATTTCAACACAAACATAGGAAACTGATGGTCATGAGAAAATCCTCATAACTGAATCTAGATTAAATGTCTAGATAATGAGCATGGAGACCGAAAACAGGGTAGCTTGTTTAAACAAATACAGTGGTAGTCTAGGGAAGTCGGACCAGATCAGAACAATGGGAGACTCAGTGTAGGTGTCAAAATCAAGGGTCTGTTTCAGAACATGCATACAATATCCCCCAAATAACCATGAAAATTTATCCCAAAGTATATAGTAATCATCCTCAAATGAAAGTCAGATAATAACATTTGAGGAGCTCAAGATACCGATATGAAAGCCTATAAATCCGATGTATTTGATAGGATTTATTGGGTATTTAAAATATGGTTTGCGTTTAGAAAACTTCCCAACAAGCACAAATCATAAATCCAATGCAAAAAGTCTTACATAATTTTCTAAGAATAAAATATCTAGTGTCAATGATGCCAAAAATATTTGGTTTTATGTGAAGATTAGGGATCACGGAGACATTACCATAAGGATTAGCAATCTTAGGGGATCTATTATCGACCACATAAACGAATGATCTTAGAGCTGAGGTAGGGTTTCTCATGTAGCCCAGTGTTGGGTTATAGGACCCTCAAAAATATATATCTCTTTACAAAAGACACTTTTATATCAAACCCATTCATTTAATAAAACAAAACAAATGAATTTATAAGTACTTTAAGTAATTCATGAGTTCAAACATTTATATAGAGACACATACCTCAAGAATGGAGAGGAACCTCCAAGAATTGATCTCCTAAAGACCAAAGTTTAACCTAATAAATATGTCACTTTAAGGCCTTCAAAAAACTCTATTAGGAACCTATGGTTCAAGGGTTAAAGTTATAAGAAGACATAATTAAGTTGAATTTTTGGGTAATTATTCGTAGTGTGTAATGTAGAACACCTTGGATCAGTCCACAACACCACGGTACAAGATAGAAAGACCACAACATAGCCTCCCATAACATAGAGAAGAAAGGGGATGACATGTTAGGGACTATGGTGTAGTGTAAGGGACTACACCACATCCCATCTAGTTAAAACCAGGTAAAAGAACCATGATTAAAATCCTATTTTCTAAGAGAGGGGACTATAGGATAGCCCAGACTACTAGAACATAGATCCCATTAGAACAGAAGGCATGCACTGCAGTCCCTATTTCATAAAACATCCATACCGAATATGTTAGTGGCACCAAAATCCCTCATCCCAAGACCCTATGCTGAAATGATCTTTTCTATGCATCAACAAGCACTTCCACACCACAGTTGACCCACCATAATGCAGTCCCCTATAAAATTCCCTAAATATTCCAAAAAAACTCAAGGTCACCTCCAAAACCCTATTAGTTTGAACTATCATCTCCTAAATATTAAAGGAGATTATTTTTAAACCCATAAATCATTAAATTTCTACCCAAAAAAAATAATTATTTCATTTGAAAGTGATCATTATTCTAGAATTTCAACGATATTTACCCACTATCACTTAACCAATAATTCACACTCAATGTCTCATGGATATCTCGTCTGCACTTCTAGAGTACATAGACCTGTGGAATCATTTTACCGAATATTATCTTATCATGAAGACCCATAATATGGACCAGTTTCTTAACCATAGTGGTCTCAAGATCCAGATCAGCATCCTTTCATAAAATCACATGGGAAGGGTATGGTCGATACATCTTTATTAGTGGAACATTAATCATTATAAATAGATATGGAAAGTCCATATATTATTCTACTTTCTCAAAACATGGATTTGAACATTGGGTCCTTATCGAAAACAATCTCAATGGGAACCTCATTAAGTCTCACAGCCTATCAAACATACAATTGCCTAAACTATTCCACCTTCAGCATCTCCTCGATAGGGAGGAAATGAGTCGATTTTATAAGTTGATCAATGATCACCCAAATATTTTACCTCCCACTATAATTCCATGGAAAAACTGATAATTAACACAACATATTTATCATAAGTTTATATCCATCTAAGTAAAAATATATTTTAGGAACTTATGATTAGAATATACCATGAATCGATCTCCAAAGAGATAGTGATGCAACATTTTGAGTACATGAATAACTATAGAAAAATAAATATCATGGGTAGGGTATTTTTTTCTCATAAGGGAATAACTAGTGAGGTCCATAGGCAACCTTCTACATCCCTTGTATATAGACACACCCCAATCACATACTTAAAACATTTTATAAAACCTCATAACCTAAACCCAATTCCAAAATAATTAGAACTAGGTCTAAATTTAACCTTCCTCCAGTTCATCAAAATATCTCTGAAACTCTTAATCCCACTAAAAATTTACACTCATGAAGTTTAAAGCTGTCAAAAGAGATACAATCATAGAAAAGTCCTAAAAAACCTCCAGTAATAACCATCCAAAACCAAGAAACTCTCAATCTCAGACATATTTCTAGAATTATCCTATGACATTACTAGATGAATCATCTCAGTATCTATTGAGATATATCTCTCAGATATTATGTACCCCAAAAATTCACTTATTATATCTAAAATTCACATTTGGGAATCTTTCCATACAAGTGATAATCTTTCAAGATTCTAATGATAATATCTAATTTATCCACATGGTCCTTCTCTAACTTGGACCAAACTAAAATATCATCCTCGTTCATAACTACAAATGAGTCCAATAATTGATAAAATATCCAGTTCATTAACACCATAAATACCACAGGATTGTTAATGGGATAGAATGGAATAACTAAAAAGTCAAAATTCCTATACCAACTCTTAAATGTTATATTTGTTATATCCTCTTCTTGGAATATTAACTGGTGGTTCCTCGATCATTTTTCTATATTCAAAAATGAACAAGATCCTCTAATTTTATCAAAGAGCTCATCAATCCTTGGAAAATGATACTTCTTCTTAATGGTCACCTAATTTAACTTTTGATAATTCACACAAAATCTGAGGATCCCATTTTCTTTCTTGGAAATGAGAATAAGTGAATCCCGAGGTGACATACTAAGATGAAGAAATCCCTTTTCCTCATGTTTCACAATCTAAACCTTATTTTCTTATAACATAGTATGTTTCATTCAATAAGATGAAATATAAGTGTGCATCATACCCTAAAGAAGGTCAATAGTAAACTTGGCCTCTCTTTATAGTGGTTTTAGGTTTTGGGAGTAGTGAAAGTGTGTGATGGTTCATGACCAACTTTGGTTTTTATAATGATTGAATATCAATCCATGTTCTATAGGATGATAAATTCCATGATCAACAAAATTGAATAGAAGAAAATAGATAATGGATAAAATGAAAAAACCAGAGAGTGGATCATCACATATTATTTATAATTATTTTAGCCAATTTAAATAATTACCTTGCATGAATTTTTTATTCATTTATGGATGTGACAATAGATCTATATTTAATATTCATTTTGTTGTAGGAATTAGAAGCATATTCCCTCTAGCGGTGATCCACATGTGTTTCACAAATCTCTGAACATCATTGTAGGAATGTTGGGGTACTAGTATGGTAGATCATATCGCTTGTGTTTTTCACCTTTTATCATCATTTTTGGAAAATTTGGGTACTATTATAGGTTATTTAGTTCTAGGTACCAAATAAAGCTCTTAGAAAAAGTTTAATACTCAAATGGTTTCCTTGGCTGCATCAGAAGCCACTATATACTTAGAATCCCCTATAGAATTAGTAATAACAAGATTCTTTGAACTCTTCCAGAACACATCTCCTATGTTGTGACAAAAACATATCCTGACTGCATCTTGAGATCATTCTGATCTATTTGAAAACCAACATCATTATAACCCCTAGTGACCAGATCCTCATCTCCACTATACACCAAGATCATATCCTTATTTCTTCTCATATACATTAGGATAGTCTTAATAGAAGAACAATTATATTCACCTAGATCATATTTATATCGTCCTATCATTCTCAACATATATGAAACATCAATTCTAGTAATAATATGACATGCATGACTGATTCAATAACTAAATCTTATTTGATATTACTCATCCTCTCTTTCTCCTATTGTGTCTAAGGAAAAATTTTCTTAGAAAGATGTAAACCATGTGACACTACAATTAATATCCTCTTAGATTCTTCCATACTAAATATCTTTAGTATTTAGTCAATGTATGTACTTTGAAATATTCCAAGAAGCCTATTGGATCAATCCGAAATTACCTTTATCCCTAAAATATAGTTTGATTCACCTCAGTCATTCATAGAGAAACAATTATTTAACCAGTTATTAATAGACTGTAATACTGGTATATCATTTTCAATAAGAAATATTTCATCAATATATACTATTAGGATACAAACAATATTTCCACAAAACATATTGTAAACACATGGATCACATTCATTATTAATGAACCCAAATTTTTTTATATCACCATCGAATCCAATATTCCATCACTTAGATGCTTACTTCAATCCATAAATGTATCTCTATAACATTAAAATCATTTTGGAATCATCTGGAATTAGAAACCCTTCGGTTTGTGTCAAATATACATCTTTTTGAAGGTTACCATTAAGGAAAGCAGTTTTGAATACCATCTTCTAAATTTTATAGTCCTGGTGAGATGCTATATCAAGTAGAATTTAAATGGATTTAAGCATAGAAACTGGTGAAATGGTTTTATTATAGTTAATTCCTTTATTTTTTTCAACCCTTTAGCCATTTTCCTTTATTTATAGGTATTTACTTTAACTTCCAAGTCCAATTTTCTCTTGAATACCCATTTTCGCCCAATAGGATTTACATTAACTGGAATATTGAACAGAACTCAAACATAGTTCTGATACATGAAATCCATCTAAAAATTCAATGGTTCTTTCCATCTTGTAGATTATGAGTTATCGACTACTTATTTGTAGAAGATAGGTTCATCATTATAAATCAATAATGAGTCACCATATTCGATGACTAGAAAACCAGGTCTCTCAGGTTCTCATACCTCTCTTGTACTTCGACATAGTATTTGTATTTTAGGAACTAATTCTTCCATGGGAACTTGTGTAATTTTTTCCTATACCAACTCTTACGTATCTTGTGCATCAACTTCATTGAATTTGATATTTCTCTCACTGTCCTTTTTTAGTATATGATCCCTCTCAAGAAATATGGCTTGTCTAGATATAATCACATTATTTTCCTAGTTATTTTATAGGTAGTATCCCTTTTTTACTTTAGATATCCTATAAAGATATAATTTATTCCCTAGGGTTCTAGTTTGTTTCTTGAGAATTCCATAAAAATTCCTCATAACCCCATGCATG
Source organism: Viscum album (assembly GCA_963277665.1). NCBI lineage: Eukaryota > Viridiplantae > Streptophyta > Magnoliopsida > Santalales > Viscaceae > Viscum > Viscum album. The sequence continues at coordinate 1,156,771,899 of OY728132.1, read as the reverse complement.
CATATGCAATAAAAAATGTTTCTTTATATTCCATTACTCAAAGGGAATTCCATTTTTTTCTTTATTTGGTACATGGTTTAATGTTTATTCCATAGTTTGTAATTCATATCCCTAAAAGGATAATGTAATATTAGCATGAATCATTATCAACCTTACCATGTATTAGAAGGTGGTTCCTCCTTTCCCTAACACCATTCCACTATGGTGTGTAAGGTGGAGTGTGTTGAGATAGAATCTGAAACTTCCATAGAAATTCAATAAACTCTTCATTAAGATATTTACTACCTGGATATGATTGAAGCTTATTTATCTTATTTCCATTTAGACTCTCTAATTCTTTCTTGAATTCCTTGAATTTCTCAAAGGACTCGGATTTATACCTCATCAAGAAGAAATAACCTTATCTACTCAAGTCATCAGTAAAAGTTATGAAGTAATAATATCCACCTATATATTCTACTATAAATGGTCTACCCACAGTATTATGTACTAATCCTTGAAGTTTTTTGTCCCTTTCACCTTGTCCACCTAATGGTGGTTTGGTCATTTTTCCTTATAAACAAGTATGATATCTTTAAAGTGGTTTTAGATCATATGAGTCTAAATAACCATCTTGACTAAGATTTTTTAAATACTTATTGTTTACATGACCAATATGGTGATTCCATAGTTGGGTGTTATATAAGTCATGTGAACATGATTATTTGGCAATTTTGAATAGTCGGTTTTCATAATTTAATATATAAAGACCATTATATAAATTTTTTATTCCATAATATATTTTTTCTTTTTAAAATAAACAACTTTTATTTCCAAACATGAAAATATACCCATCTGTATCAAGGCATAATACATAAATTATGTTCTTGGTAACATTTGGTACATAATAACAACCCTTTAAAACCAAAATTATTCTCATTGGAAATGAAAGGTGGTAATCACTAATGGCTAGAACAGTCATCCACACACCATTGGGAACTTGTAAATCCGCCTCCCCTCTAGAAATATTTTTGAATATACTTGGTTCTTATATTTGTATATTAATGTGAGCACCAAAAGCTGTATCTAATACCAAATGTCTAGATATTGAAATATTGCATTCAATAACAAAGGAACCTTTAGCTTCCCCTTTCTTCTAGGTGGAGTTCTTCTTCAAGTGGCCTTTCTTGGAACATGAAAAACATAAAACCTATTTTTCATTGCCTTGACTCCAGATATTATTATTCTTGGATGGAAGGTGCTTGGGAGCATTATACTTGTTATTAGTCTTGGGCCCCTTCTCCTTGTACTTCATTTTCTTATTCACCATAATAATTGTGGGTTTATTATACCCCATGTCCTTATCCACTTGAAAAAAAATTTAATAATTTTTGAAACACTCTTCTCATTATTGATCATATTGTAATTAACAATAAAACTGGAGAAGTTTTTGGGAAGTGATGAAAGTATGAAATCTTTACACAAATCATCTGGAAATTTAATCTATAAGATGTTTAAGTGTTCAATGTAGCCAATAAACTTGAATAGATGAGGCTTTGTTAGCATAGAATCTCCATGCTTAGTTAAAAATAAATAATTGTAGATCTTGTATCTCTCTTATCTCACCTTCTCTTGACAGAGATCCTAAAGGTGAGACATCATGAAATATGAATCCATATCCTCATGTTTCTTCAAAATATCCTTAGTTATGGATGATAGTGTTAAACACTGAATATCTATAGTATCATTCAAATTTTTCTCATATATAGACAACTCTTCAACACTATACTCATTTCCATGTGCATCAAGAATTTGTTCTTTTATAACATACAATTTTTTCATGGGGAAGGATAACGTGTAATCACCTTTACCACTCTTGGAAATTTGTTCCAATGAGAATGTTATCCTTCTCAAGTATGCATAATAGTGATATGTTGGAAGTAATTTTGTTGTTTTCTCTATAAATAAGATGTTTATAATTTTAGCTCCTTATCTGATAAAATTGATACAAATAAATAAATATTATATTTATTAATATCCCACTATTTTATAAAAACCAAATATCCTTCACCATTGGATTCAGAATATCTTGTTTCTTGTAAATTCTAGTGTTCAGGATCTATATTCCCCTTCTAATTACCCAAATTTGGTTGGTCAAGAAACATGAATGGTTTTAGGTAGGGATTCCAAATTTTAAATGCATTAACTCATATTTATTTGATCTATTGAGTGGACTCCCCAATCCAAACATCCTTAAATTTGATTTCCTTAACCCTTTTCTCTAAGTTACACAAATACCTGCTTTGATAGTCAAACCTTTATGTGAAATAACTTATATCAACCCAAAACATCATCTTAGAATTCTGTAATAATGGAAATCACCAAAACATTGGAAGGTCAAACACTTTGAACTATGGTTCAATTTTACCTAAATTAATGGAAGGATATACAGACTTAATATATACAATTGAGAGATTTTATCCTTTTATGTATAAATTTTGAGTTATTATCATTATTATATTCTTATTATTATTATGTGAATTTAATTAAGTGATTAACCATGTCTTAGATAATATTTATGCATAAGGAAATTTATTTTAGTTTTATCTTACATGCTTGTTAATTAATTAATTCATGTGATTTATACGAAACATACATAATTAAATAACCATGAAACTTGATTGAAATAAAATAATAAAGTAGTATGATCATGGGTTTTTACTGAATGTTATTTTATCTAGTGGATGATAAACTATGCATTGACCTAGGGAAAAAACACTTTATACCAATTAATGTTTGTGTTATAGCTTTCCACTTGTCTACCTCTATATCTCTCTTGTATTGTTTTCATCTTGGCTCTAAACTTGAACCGTCTCAACTTGGTTGGGAGATTCATACATTACATATAATTTTAATCACATGAAGTTGTGGAAAAAAGGTTTATATAAAATAAACCATGGGCATGCAGGACCTTATTTAATAATAGGGGATAAGGAAAATAGGTTAACAATTTAATTTAATAATAAATTAAATAAAACCAATCACATAAAAAGGTCTAGTCTAAGATCATGATTATCCCGATGCCTAAAACTAATTATTCATTTAGTAAAACAAGAATGGAATTATTAATAATTCTTATTTAAGATAAATCAATTAATTATCTTCTTTAATTAATCAGTTATTATTTTTTAATTCTCATCTTAATATCCTTGAGATTCTTATCCATTATAATTTTAAAAAAATTAAATAAATTTATTTAAAATTAACTATGTACATAAATGTAACTTGGAGCAAACATGTTGAATACTCATCTGAATATACCCAACATGTGTTATACTCATATACAATTTACTCTTTCGATATATGGCATACATGACGAATCATGTACTTTCATGATGTGTAGTATCAACTTAATGATTACCCAAATTACAAGATTTTTCTATCAATTGTAATACTTTAATGTATATAGAGTAATAACTATAATATAACTCACACATGATATAGAGATTTTTACATTACACATAAATTAATTAAACACATATATATATATATATAAATATATATTAAAACCCATTACATGGTGTGTCCTATAAATTTAATTATCACATGATATCACATGTTGATAAGGTTTACACAATATGATAAATTAATTTTAATTATGTGTAATTTTGTATAATTATATAGAGTGTACAAGAGAGATACATGGCTTGTACGTCTCCCACCATCTATATAAGTAACATGCTTCGGGGATCAATGTTTATTCCATGACTTGAAAAAAAATTAGAGTACACGGCGTGTGGTCTATGAGTTACACGGTCACTATTAAGGTAGGTTTTTTATGAAAATACATGGTCAATCTATGACATAAAAGGATTATACACCATTTACATGGGCTACACGGTGTGTACTCTGGCTGACCTTGCATTCAGATGGCCTGATCAACACATGATATAAGAAATAAAATGCACTATATTTATTCAATGAAATTGGTTTGAATTAATTTTGAATTAATTCCAGGTGTGTTGAACAATATTACATGGTGTGTAACATCAGTTACATGAAATTTAATCTTATTTCATCTATCAAGAATCCTCATCACCTCTAGATGAGTTCTTTGATTTTATTTCATTCATAAAACTAATCGATTTGATTAGATCTACTAGAAACTAAAGAGGAATAAGAAGATCTAGAAATATGGTTTAATGAACAACTAATAATTGAATTGAAAACAAAATGATAAATTCATAAATCAATAAATTATCTTTAAATAATTATAAACAATTATGTGACTACTCTAATACCACTTGTAGGTTCTAGGCATAGCAAAAGTGTGTAATGGGTCTTGACCAACTTTAATTTTGTTCATGATTGAAAATCAATTTGAGATCTACGCAATGATAAACTCTTTTATCAATAGAATTTAATTAAAGAAAATAGAAAACGGATAAAATTTCCTAATCAGAGAGAGTCTCATCACATATTATTTAAAATTACTTTAATAAATTTAAATTATTATGTTGCATGAATTATTCCTTCATTTATGGATCTAGAAACATATCTATATTATATGGTCATTTCCTTATAGGAATTAAGAGAATATTCCTTCTAGCGGTGATCTACACATGTTTCAAAAGTATCTAAAAGTAACTGTTGGAATCTATGGGTTCTAGTACAAAACATCCTATATTTTTTGCTGTTCTCTTTTGATCTCCATGCGAATCGCTTCCAAAGAATTCTCCTTCATCTCTCTTGACTTAAGAGTGAATGGTGGAGGAAGATCACTCTCCATTATTGGGATTGTTCTTAGAGGGGGATCTCTCTAGGGCTTGAGAGTATTTTGTCTTTCTGTCATTGTGTATAACACAAAATGGATTGGATCTTAGAGAAAATTATATAATTGGGTTTTCATTAATGACTATATATTTAATAAATAAATTTAAATTCATTATATTCCAATAAATAAATAAATATTATATTCACTAAATAGAAAAGTAACATTTATTAAACATTCCACTCACCTAATATTATCTCAAATAACTAGTGATGGAATACATGAAATTAAGCATACATGAATAATTATTAAACCATTTGAGGGAATAATATATATTCAACTTTTTAAATAATAAATAATAATATATTATTTAATTGAGATTATGGATACACTAAGTGTATGATTCTCTAGGCCTCTTTCCTAGTGGAATTAGACAAAGCATCATAAATTCCAAGGAAAAAATCTAGAAACACACCAAGGAACCCATAGAGAAAGAATTTAATACCACAATGACATAATACCTCATATGGATGCTTACTATCTAATATAATATCTTTAACATGATACCTCTAATAAAGAAGGTTGCATGTCAATTCCATCAACCTATATGATTGATGTATCCTTCCTTGACTTCCCAGAAATCAAACTTTCTTATAGAACACCCTAACCATGGATTAATTTAGGCAATTTGATTTCCATCAAAGGGCCTGCGATATCAACTTCCATTAAAGAACAGAAGGGAAAAATCTTTTCTCACGTTATACATTAATAAAATATTACTCATGATGCACCCAACATATCTTACCTCTCCATGAAAATATTATATCATATTTTTCATCAATACATCATAGTACCTAACTTATAATACTCATAAATAATAATATTAAAGTCTAAGGATCAATAAGTGTGTCCATAGATAGGAATTTATAATGTCATGTATAAATATGGATTTCCAACTAACATCTCTCATTTTAATAATGTCATGCACTAGATATTACCAAGTGAGTACACCATGAGAAGGTGCATCAAAGTCCTATGAGTCTCCACCCCTTATATCTTGTATTGTTTGTGTACCCCAAATGATATTGTCTGAATATAGAACATATATTTGAGAGTAGTGTCATACCACTTCTGGGTTCTCATCATAGTGGGGAACTTCTATGACCTTTTAGTGAGACAACTACTCTTAACACACTATCACATATTGTGTTACATTGAAGAACAATAATTATGTTATAAGAAGTTTATTAATATTAAAAAATATGAATAAAGGTTATCATAATGTACACAAAAGTTGGTTCAAGGGAACCACTGCAATAGTGGAAACCTAGAAAAATCATCTAGAAAGACCTTATGGTAAGTATTAACCACTATAGGAAATAGAATTTTCAAGAGGGATTCAATGACATCAAGGAAAATCTCTAAAAACTGGTGTGAGATTAATCTAGAATAAGGAACAACAAGCCCCACCCTCTCAGATCTAGAATCTCACGCACATTGAATGATATTAAAGACGCCATAAAGAGACATAAACTAAAATTTATGTTGATAAAAGTTTATATGGGGATTAAATTTGATCATCCAATCATTTCCAATGATCTAGTTGAAGATATCAATATGAATAACCAATAAATCTCAATCCACTTCAAAGTCCACTATTATCATGCAACACACCGTACATTTGAAACCATTTTCAATCCTTTTTCCCAAGGCATGGAAAGATCCAAAAATTATGTTATAAGTTCCAAACACAATCCCAAAACATAAAATGACTTTGATGATATAAATGAGTGAGTAAAACATGTATCAAATAAATCTAACACCATAGAGGAGGAAATAAACACTATACCTATAACAGTAGTTGGCCCTACCTCATATTCATCTAGCATAAACTCTATTTCATGAAGACATCCTTTCTCAACTCCTACCTTATCCCTCTTACCCATATGAACATATCCTTTGCATAAATTTAAGACCCACCACCTCTAGAAGCATCAGAACAAACCTATGAAACCTTGGTGAGAATGGATCCATCCTTATTTCCTTGGGAAATATTTTCACAAAAATTCCAAATATGACCAGATTAACCATAATGATTACAAGTCTAGGTCACTTCCATACAGCTAGAATCATTATTTCTATGCCTTTAACAATGATATAAAACAACCTACTACAATCTTAATGAACCCCTTGAAATTGGTCGCAAAGAAAATTGAGATCCCTTGCATTCATTTTTTGGAAAGAATGCACACCCCGGCTAACTGCTAAATCATCCAAATATCCACCCAAAACTGTTCTCCCATATATGTATTCCTCATCCATATATGATTTTTCAACCACCTCCACAAAGGTTTGATGGAATAGGAGAATCAGTATCGAATAAATATCATCCCTCGAACCCATGTTTATCTTCTTAGATTTTAGGTAATCATTTGTAACAAGATCGGGTTATAGGTTCACTAACTCAGAAAAATAGATGGAATACTCCAAACCCATATTATCACCTTACTCTAAGGTCATAAATTCTTGAATATTCACCACATGTAGTGTTTTAGGATAAAACTATTGATTTATGATTTTTCAAATAGTTCCACATAAGATCCTCGTACAACTTAGCTTTCATGATGGATTCCCACCATCTCTTTCCTGGTCCTTCAAGCATATATGTGAAAAAACCTACCTTATAGGCCATATAAGTTTTAAAAAAATGAATGATATTTTCAATACTCATAATGTAATCATCATATTCTTGAGAACCATTATCACCACAGAATATGGGTAGATTCTACTTAGTAAATTCTCAGCCATGATCCACCACTCATACCTAGTGTCCAATTCTCATCTGACCCGGATTCTATATAGTAAATATTATAGCTTCCACCAAAGAAGAAGCCATTATAGGATTCACCTATAGAACATTTTTCAAAACTTCCTCACTCAGATTTATAAGATATATTCTAGGAGGAATTTTCTAAAAAACACAAGACAGTAACTAGTCAACTTAATAGAAAATTCCTAAATCATAATACCAACTTCTTGAATCCATATTGATGCCTTTAAATAAAAAAAATTTAAATAAATAACATATTCAATTAAAGAAATAAAAAATAAAAAATAATTAAATGTTCATTTAAATAAACTCCAAATCCACATTATTCAATAACCTCTAATAAAAAATCTCATTCTTGTAAAAAATTATAACTCTCCAAAGTAAATAGTGTTTAGAAATAGAATTTAGGTTCATTGGAACCTTTCCATACTTACTACTTGAATTATGATGGTCCTAACTCATGTCTAAAAAATACCCTAAACCAAACCCATGGAGTTCCATAACACTTCCATTTGGGTATTATCCTTAATTCCATTTTGAAATGAATAATCCCAGTCAACTAGATAAGTCATCCAATAAGGTATTAAATAGAGTAATTTAGTGAAACATACAAGAAGACTCATTTATAAAAAATAGATATAAAAACATAATCATACAACATGAAATAAAAATATACAACCATGAGACATAAAACATCAATCCAAATGGTTAAACTTAAAAAAAACTAATAAAAGACTAAAATAGGGCTCCATGTTACCATCTGTCACTTCCAAAATCTATCATTATGAAGATGATGGAAACCAAGAGAAGTTGGAAAAATATATGACACCCTTCACATTACATGCATCCTAAAAACCACATTTACAAATACATAATGTAAAAATTATGGTGTGAGAAAAATTCAAAATAGAATTTCACCATAGAATCTATGAAAAGTATAATACCAAGAAAATGTTGGTTCTAGATTTTTAAAAAATATTTTATAAATAATTTTTCAAAGATAAAAAAATTGTAAAAAAACCTTTGGTTTTTTAAAATAATTACATATCCTCACAAACTGAGAATATTTCAAGTATATAAAATATATAATGTGAGAATAAGAAAAACCAACCATGAATACACCATAATATAAACTAGTGAGAATACAACAATGAAATGTACCATTATTTGTAAAATGAAATATAATTTAAAAAGAATAATATTTGTGATATAGACTACATGAATACATACTATACATAAAAAAGAAAGTACTAAATTAGGAATCATGTGAATCCAACTGATATCAAGTCATATCACAGTCTTTCGATATTGAAACCTCAAGAAGTGTTACACACCCTAAAGTGACATGTCCATTTCTTGAAATACCCAAGGTTTATAATATTATATGTTTGTGAAAACAATTTTATAACTATGAAATCATTTTATAAAAAAATTCATGGAGAATCCTTTCAATATTTTTTAATGAAAATCTATTTTAGAACCAAAACCATCTTTAAGTAATTTCATCAAATCACAGTGTGTGAAACCCCATTTTTAAAAAAACAACCCATTAAAAACATATATCTATTTAAAAAATAAAATTTTAAACCAATTATACTCATGTTATAAAAAACCCATGGAATTTATTATAACTATAAGTAATTCATGAGTTAAAACCTTTGTATAAAGATACCTACCAAAAGACTAAAGAGAAACAAGCAAGAATTAAACCCCCAATGCCCAAGGTTAAACCTGATCAAAAGAGGTATTTAAAGACTTATAAAACATTTATTTGGAAATTAAGGTTTTAGGGTGAAATTTTGAAGAATAATTTATTCATATGGAGTTCTAGTTATTTATAGGAAATCAGTAAAATAGAAGACCATGACACAACCCACAACACCACAGTGCTAGATGGCCAGACCACATCGCAGCCTCCCAGACCATGGTGCAAAACATGGGTGGTATAAGAGATACTATGGAGTAATGGGAGGGACCATACCACATCCCATATGGTCAAAAAAAATTGGGAACCATGGTGTAGATCATATTTTCTATGAGAGGGGGAAATAACACAACTAAGACCACTGTTCCAAAGAACCCAACTGAATATAAGGCTAATGTTGTAACCCCTTATCCATAATGAAACCATGATGAGTATGGATGTGGAACTAAAATACCTTATATTGGGACCCTAAAATATAATTTCCTTTCCCACACTTTAGTGAGAATATCTACATTGTAGTCAACCCCTCCACGACATTATCCCCTAGAAAATTCTAGAAAACTCAAGATCACCTATAAATTCTAGGGAACTCAAACTACCATATCTTAAACATTAAAATAGAGAATAATGAAACCCATAGAGTGTAAGAATGATATTTAATTAAGAATTTTACTATATATTATACATATCGGTTGTTAAAATTATGATGGGAATGAAATCTCTATTGAATGAAGTATCTCTTGGTGAAGAGACTTTGAGTCAAACCACTCACTTATATGGAGGCTTATGCCTTATATTGAAAAGTTAGGGTTGTTTATTTATCACTCCAAGATTAATCTTATTGGGGTTATTGGTTTCATATGATTATAATCCTTTACATGAAACTTTTTTATGTATCTTATACATGACATGAAATTGGGTTTGTATAAATATAATTGTATTTTAATTTGGGTTAGTAATACAACCTATGAGTTGTGAAATGATTTACAAATTAATATGTATTAAACATATTTATTTGGTAGAATGAATATAATTTAAAACTAAATTATTATAATCATGAATATTTAGAGTGAACAACAAGAGATAAGATGGTGAACTTAAATCCCCTTTATAATTATAAGTGTTATATTTCTTCTAGAGAAAACAATTTCTCAGACCTTGATCATCCAACCAAGTATTTCCATTTCAAATAAAGGTTCCCTTGTATTATATTATATAATGGAAGAAAATAAAAGAGGTAATCCAAAGAGTTAGGTGCCCAGTTTTTAGAATTTTTTTAGGCTACACTTAACTGGGAAACCTTAAGAGTTAGGATACCAGAGGAATAGTGTTGTGTTTATCTATATAATGGATTGGGAAAAGTGTTTCTCACTCACTTATACAATTTTAATATATAATATGAATGGGTGTATTTCCTAATAAAATATCTAAGTGGTGAGATGAACAATAAATTGGGATCATTTCTTAGTAAAATATAGATATTGTCCCTCTAATGGATATAATAGGAATTTCAAAGGGGTCATCATTTCAGATGGAGAATTTACAATTAAATTCCTTATTAAATATCTATAAAACTTGATACTCATTTAATAAAATATTATTCTATAGATGAAAATAATAATCATCATCTAAACTAACATTTTGAGATCAATATTTAGAAATGAGAATCCTAATGAAAGAAACTTTATATACTAGTAACTTAAGAGTTGTACTTAAGAAAGGAAAATTTTATCCTTCTGATCACCCCCTTCCGGATTAACCTATTATTTAAGTAGTTAAATATGAATATATAGATTATTTTGATAATAATATATTATATATCTTATGGTTTCAATGGAATTAGATGAATGATGACCATAGGAATATCAGTCTCTGCTCATGTACTCAATATGATTTGGTAAATAATGACTTGATAAGACTAAATATTTCCTTTATAGAATAGTATAGCTATGAAATTCGTTCTATTATAATTTTTCTAACAATGATAATGATTTAAATAAATTATAACACATTTTTTATCAAAATTTCTAGGATATATTAACATTACATATGATGTCTTGGCTCTTGTATTGCATTGATATTATAGGAGAGTAAAATTTTAAGACTGATAAAGAAGAATGGACTTGTAGACTAGTCAGACAATTTCCTTGAATCCTAAAAGTGGTGTCATACAGGAGGGGAATTTTTTCCATATAATAAAAATTGAGGTTTGTGAAAATCCATAGAGAATCTATTTTAGGTAATAGTATTATAAAAAATATTATTATATTTTTAAGGGTAAATAATGTTGAATGTACACTTTATAAATATCATGTGTATAGAGAATTTAAAAATCAAGTAATGAATTGAAAGATCTTGTAGGTTTGATTTAAATGAATTGGAAAATGGTTATTAAATCATAGTATGAATGTAAAGGAATAATTCAAGCTCAAATGAATAAAAATAAAGGATGTATATTGTTATATATTTTCTTTTATATGATAAGAGAAGTTGTCGGTTGACAATAATTTGATATGAATAATATTATATAATGGATTTAATACACATGGTTTATGATTAATAAAATTATATAAAATTATTTATAATAAGATAAGGATAAAATGAGTTTTATCTATGATTTGATTTTATCAAATATGTTTTGTTAAAATATGAGGGACATAATCTGAAAACATTATAATGTAATGTTTTATAGAATAATATTATTCTTAAATTATTACTTTAAATACATAAAATTCCATATATTGTAACAATACAAGTCATTATGGGTTAGTGAAGTCTAGGGGAATTTGAATATTTGGATCCAGGTCAAGGATTTGAAGTCCCAACCATGTTTCAAGTTGTTTCTGGGATTTCTTGAGTCTTTCATTAGGGTATAATGATTCTTTTAGTGAGATTTGGGGTGTTATTAATTGAATTATACAACATTAAGAGACCACACTCTTACCATGAGGTCATACTATGAAAGTTGTTAGCTAAGGGTATTGTCCCTTTACATACAGGTTTCTGCACCACGACCTAAATGGGGCATGCAATGAAGAGGTTGGATTGTGGGTAGGCCCCTCTACCTAAATCCAATCACATCACATCCCATAAAGGTTATTCAATGATTTGAGTATGGGATTCATTTTTTTAATAGTGTAATGATGGTAATTTGTGGGCTTCTAAATTAGAAACCCCTCATGTTTCTCCTAATTTTAGGCATGTGATAAAGGGGATATGTACTCATCTTTCCTCTAACATTTATTTTGCTCTTCCTTTGGTCTAGAGAATATATATGGGGGTTTCACATAAATTCTGGGTAAGTATCCTCTTCATCTCAATATTTTTATTTTTAATTATTTTCTTTCTAAATTTTTTCCATTCAGTTAGGATTTTGGGTGATAGTTCCACTAATGAATGATGAACTCATTCCAATTGATGGAGATTTTCTATAAGGCTTATGGAGAAGATTTTGGAAATGGATTCACATGTCATTGTTCATCATTAGTCTTGAGGTAACTCTCTCTAAGGTTTCATTTACGATTTTTAAGAAATTTTTTATTTAATTAGAAAATAATCTGTGTATGTTAATTAATTCTTTTGCATGGATTAGGTCTAAGAGTGCATTGGGAATTAAAGTCACATTTTGGATTGTGGTTTTATCCTAGTTCGGTCATTTTATGATTCTGGTATCAATTATGACATTTTATATTTTCTTGGAGTGTTTGTTTTATTAATATATTCTTTATTATGGTTGAATTAGATGATCGTGGACCTATAGGATGTCATTAAGAGATTGGGACGTCTTTTTTTCATCTATTTAGGTAGGTGGTATCATTCATGACTTTTTAAATTTAAATCCTCAATTTCTAGCCTATTTTTGATCCATACATTAATCTAATTAAAGGAAAAAATGATATGATATGAGTTTAGTGGTGTTTGTTAAAATTATTTGAGGGATATTGTTAAGGGAATTTGGTAATAATAATGTTTTATTTGATCATTAATGATATAAAGGTAGTAAACTCATTATTTTATAAATAGTTCTTATAAACTTAAGATAATATTAGAAACTTATAAGTTTATTTTTTGTTTTATTATCATTAAGATTTTTTGTTAATTTTTTCGTGATATTTGGATTTAAATATGTCTAGTTTATGTTTATGAAAGGATGTAACGTTTTCTAAGGATTTTCCAAAATATTGTATCATTCAAGAGGTGGAATTAAAATTCATTTTTCTAAAAAGTAGTTCTAATGGACTATTTGAAACATAAAATGAATGGTTGTTATTTATATTAGGATTTCTTTCAAGTTGGACCCTTTTTTTATCTGTTTTAAAATTAAATAGATGTTGATATTATATAGATTGATTAGATTATCCTAGATATGATATTTTATGGTATATTTTATTCTTAATAGCGGATGAGAGGCTTTTATAAAGGGTGATTGGAAATGATGGGGTGTATTTATGTGTTGATAATATTTTTTTATTGAGATTTTATACATTTGAATTCATGATTAATATTACACACATTTATCTAGTTGATCATGGGAACCTTAAGTACTTATTTAAGGACTTGTGACAAGTACTGCTAGGAATTGATTATGCTTTCCCTATCCTTAGTAGTGAACTATAATAATAACTAAATAAAGCCATGATATACATGTGCTTAATTCTATAAATTGACATAGTTTTCCATAGTTTATAATTCATGGGAACATATATGATTTGTTCATTCACTAAGATGGTACAAGGATCATAGGTTTCACTGATCTTGGATTCTCTAGGACCACCCCTATGATGTTTCTTACCACCAACTCTCTTATTTTATTATTTAGATATTACTACTATTTACATTTGGTTTCCTTCCATTAAATTAGTGATGATATTTCTTTTTATATTTTTCTTTAATTTTTATTTCATGATTGGTTATTATTATTTTTAACATTTGGTTACTATTATTTTATCTGAATGGATTTTTTTATGATTACATTTGTTTCTATAGTATGATTTGATTAAACTTATATATATTTATATTAGTGTTTACTTTTCTTTTAGGATTCTTTTTATTTTAAAAATATTTTATTCTTATGTTGTTTTTGTTGGTAGTATATAAAATGGGGGTTTAAAAAGTGGGTGATTTGACGTATACTTCTAAAATGTAAATAATTTTTTAAGTAAGGTTTTTGAAAATATTTATTTATATTAAATTCCATACTTTCTTATGATATTTAAGGGTTGTTTTTCTTTAAATGGGTGAATTTTTTACAATGATAAAATGCGCTAAAGGAAAGATTTCATGTGACTTGTTTTTAAATTAAAATGATATGGTTAATTTCAGTCATATTTCCAAACCATCCTTACCATAATTTTACTTTAAATAATATACATAGTGTGTGGGGAGGTTACCTAATAGGATTCATGCTCATGCCTATATATATTTTATGTTTTGTTTAGATTCCCCTTGGATGTAGTGGTTGGTCTCATGTTTTTGGTTTAGGTAAGGTAGAGGCTATAATTAGATGGTCATTTTATAGACATGAGGTGATGGGTGATTTGTAAAGACCCAGAAATTTCAAGGGAAATTTTTTCTTAATTTTATTTAGAATTTTAGAAGTCCGCAGTTTCTGATGGCACCTGATTCTAATGCCCGGTGTGCCCAGAATCCATTTCTGTTGTTTAGCTCAGGTACGTTCAGTGAACAAGCGAGCGGGTTTTTCTATCTATTGAACCGCTTCTCAGAATTGAAATCTAAGGGCACTGATGAACTCATAGTGCCAGTATTCGCTTAAGGGGACCTTTACCGCAGTTGTGTTTTGTGCAGGTTGAAGGTTAATTTTTGAGGGTATTGAATAAATTAAATAAAATTGTTGTACACAATTTTTTTTGGTGGTGATAACCTATAGGAGGAAGTTAAGGGTAGTCCCACACCCCACATAACCTCCCCTAAGATGATTTATTGTGGAGGGGCCCACAAAAACCCACACCCTTCCTCCTCCGCTCAACTCCCAATTAATTACCTGTTGTTTATCTTGACAACTTCTCATATTTATTATGGTGGAACCTCTCCACCTCCCACCCATTAAATATGCCAAACTATCTTATTAATATCATCATTAATTAATTGACACATATTTTGAATTAATATGAATTGCATGTCAATGCTATTAATTGGAGAGCCTTATTTTCTTTTGTGTTGGAAAATCACTTTTGGGGAAATGCTCTGGAGAGTTAAAAGAGAGGTGATCCTTATTTGATGAAGAACATCATTCTTCAACGAAGAACATCCCCGATGAAGAACGGGAATGAATTCTTCCAATGACGCATCTTCCTCAAAGGCACCTTGACGTCAAGGATTCTACATCGCCTATGACAACGAATCTTCCTCCATTGGTGATGGGAGGACACCGTTCTTCCGCGATGCCCGACAACCGCGATGCTTGTCTTCCGTGGCTCGATGACGTGCGACGTCTTTTGCAAGGTAGGGGAATTTTTATTTTGGTATTCTCTTAACCTTGAGAAAGGAACAACGAGCGCAGACCAAACATTACTCGGTTGATCCGCGAACCGTTCGTTCATGTGGGTTGGTTGCGGGGTTAAATTGTTGGGAGTTGTTTAATTATAATTCATAAGTTTTTGTGTTTGAAAAGTTTGGGAAATCAAATTTTTTGTTTTGCTAAATCATTAGCTCTTAATGCGGAGGGAACGGGCCGAACGAACACGGCCCGACAACCCTCCGCAGTTTTTTGTTGGTGCGCGTTGGCGATGACGATGAAGCAGAAGTGCAACTGAAGTTTGAGCGCTCCGCAATGAAAGTCTTATCCCGGGAAGACCGCTGGCGAAGACTGCAAGCGAAACAAACCACCGGAGCGCATTCGGTGGTCCGCGGAAGTCGGAGGCTGCGCGCCACCCCAGCGCGGTGGCACCGGAGACCGGCGATAGCGGCACGCCATCGGAGAAGCCCGTAGCCGCGATGGTTTAGCCAAGCGGTCGGCAAAGCCGGCCACGGGTGTCAAGGAGGCGGGACCCTGAGGGTCCCGCGAGGAGCTACCGTCCAAGATTTTGAAGAACCGGGGGATTAAGACCCGGTGATCGCATGGGCAGGCCCCCCACATGGGGGGGGGGTTTTTTCTTCAAGACGCGGCATTTAATGCCGTGCCAAATGATTTTTAAAGGGGGGGGCTTTCCCCCCCCCCCCCCCCGCTCGGTGGATAGGCGGGCGTGCCGCGCTGGCCGCGCCGCCGGCCGGGCCGAACCACCAGGCCAGGCCGTCGGGCCGGGTCGCCACCCGGGCCGGGTCGACTCGGTTCGGAGCGGCCCAGGGTGTACTGGGTCGGGCCGGGTCATGCCCGGACCCCCCGATTTCGGACAATTCTCGTTCAAACGCCCATATCTTGGGGTACAGAACTCTGATTGAAGAACCGTCAGTTGAGATGCGATCCTTGGACCGAGACGGTCGTTTTATTATACCATACAAAAGGTTTCAGATAACTTGGGGTTCATCTGGGTTGGTTCGAACACGAAACCAACCGGGCCTTCGGAGCGGAAACACTTATATCTTGAGCTCCGGACGTCCGATTGGCGTGTCGTCGACTTTGTTGGATTCCTCTTGGTGAGACAGACCTTTTGGATTACTCCACTCAAGGTTTGGATGCAGTTGGAGTATGTTCAGGTTGGTTGTGACTTAAAAACGAACCGGACCCCTAGAACGAAAAAGCCAATATCTCTCAGACCGGGCGTCCGATTGACGCGTCGTCAGTCGCGTTGAGTTCCTTTTGACGTGGCGGAACATTGCGATACATCAACTCTGATCTACGTGATAGTTGATGTATCGACCCCTTGGCTCGTGGAGCGGATCGTCCCGGAACGAGCGTGCTGTGTGCGGGAACCCTAGAGCTGGTTGCGACTGCATCGACTTCTATACTGGAATCCTCCGTGGGTTCGATGATGACGACGACGATCACCGGTTCTGTGTGGACCAGAGCTCAGCGATTCCATGTGGCTCAACGCATACCGGTTCTGTGTGGACCAGCGCGGTTCTGTGTGGACGAGCACTCACCGGTTCTGTGTGGACCAGCGCTCAGCGACTCTGTGTGGGTCAGCACATACCGACTCTGGGTGAGTCATTGCAGGGGTTAGTACCTATCGATAATGTGTGGGTCCAATAGCTTATATGATCCAGTGGCTACAACTGATCATCTAACCGCTATCTTCTTTGTGGAATACCTGTGTGAGCTGAGTCTTGACTTTTGGTCCTCATCTTCGATGAGTTGACTTGATATTCTGTTGTGTCATTCTATGTGGATGAGGTTGTACTTGAGCTCATGGGCGGAGCTAGAAAAGAAGACTTATATATATGTATGTGCATATACCTAATAAGTGTTGGTTGTTACCTCGTTTTTTTTATCTATTCTTTGTGGTTATCTTGTGTGGACCTGTACTGTTTTCATGTGTGGACCAGTAGTGATATCCTGTGTGGACCTGTACTGTTTTCCTGTGTGGACCAGAAGTGATATCCTATGTGGACCTATACTATTTTCCTGTTTGGACAAGTAGTGTTATCCTGTGTGGACCTGCACTTTTATCCTGTGTGGACCAGTAGTGTTATCCTATGTGGACCTCCACTGTTTTCTTGTGTGGACAAGTAGAGCTTCCCTGTATGGACCTATGAGGAACTGTACTATTTTCCTGTGCGGACTAGTAGAAATTTCCTAAGTGGACCTATGTGGACCTGTACCATTTTCCTGTGTGGACTAGTAGAGTTTTCCCTGTGTGGACTTGTACTGTTTCCCTATGTGGACTAGTTGTGTTTCCCTATGTAGACTGGTAGCGGATACCTGTGAGGACTGGTAGTGGTTCCTGTGTGGACTGGTAGTGGTTTTCTGTGTGGACTTGTAGTGGATACCTGTGAGGACTGGTAGTGGTTTCCTGTGTGGACTAGTAGTGTTTTTCTGTGTGGATTGGTAGTGGTTTCCTGTGAAGTCTAGAGTTACTATTCTGTGTGGACTGGGTTATACTTGAGCTCGTGAGTGGAGCTAGAATTGATGACCTAGGTATATGTATGGGTATATACATAAGTAGTGTTGGATGTTACTTCGTGATCATATCTTTTCTTGTGGTTATACTTTGTGGATTGTGGGAGACCTTCGGGGGTCTCGGGGTCCCTACTGAGTAGCGTATACTCACCCCTGCATGGGCTTTGCCCGCACTATGTAGTGTTGGTTGCCGACGACGGACAGTACTGATCGTGGTTGAGGCTTGAGGAGCTGTACGGTACCCGGAGGTGGACCTCACGATGAGTCTTTACCTGGAGGTGGACCTCATGACCATTCAGTACTGAGATGTGGACTTCATGATGAGACGGTACCCGGAGGTGGACCTCATAACGAGTTGGTACTCGGAGGAGACGGACGGGCGTGGAGTGCTGAGGAGGACATCTGTACCTACCCTTTAGGTAGGAATCCAGAGGACGATCCAGGAGCTTCTCATCACCTTTCATCTATTGTCCTTGAGTTTTACTTTACTTTCAGTTGTAGTTGTACATTTCCATTGGGCTTGTATTTCCAGCCCCCTTGTACTTTCAGCACACTTTCTACTGCTTACTTATTGTTTACTTCCGCTTGTACTCTGGTTTTTTGTGTGTGTTTGTGTTTTAGAGATGCAATGCCTTCCCTATTATAGGGATTTACGCCTCTGGTTCTAGTCTCCATCCCCTGTCCTATGGAAGGCGGGCTTGGGGTAGTTACGACACGAGCCCCAGGGGACGAGTCATGACAAATTGGTATCAAAGGAGTTCAGTTCTACCACAGAACTCAGGACTCTGATCTTTCTTCTCTGTGAAGCAATAGTGTTGAGGGTGTTGAGTGTGGTTATCAGTCCAGGGAGTCCAGTGTTGGTGCGGCAGCCAACGTATCCATAAACCAAGACCCTGACTTCTGATTTCCGACTCAATTCACAAAAACATTGATTGCATGTGTGTTTAAAAGTTTTTTTTGTGATTACTTTGAGTCAGCTCACCAGGTATAAATCATTTAACCATGGCGCACCTATTTCTTATCAAGATGCCGCTGTGAAGACAACCAAATAGGGTTCCCTAAAGAGAGTACACAATGATGGCCCACCAAGCGATGAGACTCCGGTGCGGGGCCCTTTTTTGTGTTGGCACCTTCGGGTGGTGTACCAGCAGCACCACCACCCGTTAGGCAGCAGATTCCACCATCTGTACTAGTTGAAGGTGCACGCTGATAGAGCGTGATGCATGAGTTTCAGCAGCACATGCCTCTGTGGTTACGAGGCGAGACAGTTTTTCCCAGGCAGTAGTGGACTGGATGGAGGCGATTGCTAGAGTTATATGCCTAGCTTAGACACTAGTAGAGCGGATGGTGACCTTCGCTACTAGAGTATTCTAGTGAGAGACCATGAGGTTGGTCCGTATAGTAATGAGGCATCGGTACATGGACCGATGCTTGAGATAGTACCTTCGGGTAGTGCGCCAGCTATGTCACTACCTGTTGGTCAGCAGACACTACCGGTGGTACCGGTAGAGGACACTCGTAGGCTTACTGCCTTACATATGTTCCAGCACTAGTTGTCCCTCAAGTTCCAAGGCGAGCCTGACTCATAGGCGGCTGAGAACTGGCTTGAGGAGGTGGTTGTGAGTTCTCTGGAGATTATACAGCTTCGGAAGTATGACATTTTGGAAGATGAGCATTCAACGAGGAATACCAATCGTTCTTGGTACTCGTTGGATACGATGTGATCAGTACTTTAGACTCGAACTTCTGAATTAAGTATGTATAAAGGACATCCGAGCCATCACTTTTTCCTCTATGCATTCCTAATTATTCTAGGGTGCTAGAGAGAACCTTTGTGGTTGTAAATTCTTTGGCTGAGTGGGTACAGCCGGTGAACGTTAGTAGTGGGAAGGCAGGAAACTTGTGCCTGTCTCGGTGACTTGGGCATGTAAAATGTTTCAGGAAGATGAAGTATTAAGGACAGATGAATCTGCAGAGCAGCAGACATGGAAGCGGAGCTTGGAGAGCATCATGTGGTGGTGTACTTTTCAACATCTTACACCCACCCACCTTTTTAGTCCCCGCCAGGCTCAGGGAGCTAGAGGGAAGGGGAAGAGAGTAGCTGCATGCGGTCAAGGAGTGTGACCCAGAGGCTCTAAGAATGATTCGAGGTATGGTCTATGTCTACTACGAGCTGCCATATCAATAGACATAGTTACCAATCAATCTATCCTTCCACGAATCTTGTCCTAGACCTAGTGGTTCCGGGTAAGCCGTTGACTTGACCCTCATGTCTAGAGATACCTTTGGGAGGAGAATCGATAATCACGCTTACGCCAACGGTGTGATTTGACCTCGAGGCGAGAGTTTCGGTTGGAATCTCTTGGTGGCAGCGTCGAGTCCTTATGATGTTGGTCTGGGTATGGATTGGATTCACAGTTCATACTCAGGTTGACTATATTAGGCAAAAAGGTTGTGTTTTATCTACAATGTTGCGATGAGTTTTCCTTGGTCAGCGAAAAGGAAACCTCTGGCAGCACAGGATAAAACTCTTGCATAAGAGGGTGTGGTCGACCACTCTTGAGTCGGTCAACCTTACCCTTGTGGTAGAAAGAGTTTGAGTTCAAGTTCTGAATGGGAAGTGAAGGCCTCCAGAGTTCGAGGATGACGAACACATCCTTATACGGTTCTCACCTCGATGAGGTTTGCGGAGATGTGGCTAAGGCGGCAAGTTAACTCAAAAGTTCAACGGAACTTTTAGGTCCTCATCAGGGTAGGCGGGGTGGTGTACTGCTTGACCTTACCACCTCAATTGCACCGGGTGCATGATGTCATCCACGTATCTCAGCTGAGGAGATATGTGCATGTTTCTTCACACGTCATCGACCACAGAGGGTTGGACGTCGATGACAGAGTGACATTCTTGGAGGTTCAGTGGATATCGAGGATTGACAGGAGCAGGTCCTATGTGGACGGACGATTCCTCCGGTGTTCTTTCTCGGGTAGCACGAGAACCTCCAAGAGAGCACAAGGGAGCGGGAGGCTCATATGCGTGCTCAGTTCCACTTTGTTTACCCTAGTTTATGTTGATGCCTTACAGGGACGTAAATCCCTGAGGTGGGTGTAATGTAAAGTCCCGGAAATTTCAATGAAATTCTTTTCTTAATTTTCTTTAGAATTTTACGAGTCCGCAGTTTCTGACGGCACCTGATTCCGAGGCTCGGTGTGCCCAGAATCAATCTCTGAAGTTTAGCTCGGGTACGTTCAGTGAACGAGCGAGCGGGTTTTTCTATCTTTTGAACCGCTGCTCGGAATTTAAATCTGAGGACACCGATGAACTCGCAGTGCCGGTATTCACTTAAGGGGACCTCTACCTCAGTTGTTTTTTGTGCGGGTTGAAGGTTAATTTTTGAGGGTATTGAATAAATTAAATAAAATTGTTGTACACAATTTTATTTATTTATTTTTGGCGGTGATAACCTATAGGAGGAAGTTAAGGGTGGGCCCACACCCCACATAACCTCCCCTAAGAGGATTTACTGTGTCGGGGCCCACACGAACCCACACCCTTCCTCCTCCTCTCAACTCCCAATTAATTACCTGTTGTTTATCTTGACAACTTCTCATATTTATTATGGAGGAACCTCTCCACCTCCCACCCATTAAATGTGCCAACCTATCTAATTAATATCAGCATTAATTAATTGACACCTCTTTTGAATTAATATGAATTGCATGTCAATGATATTAATTGGAGAGCCTTATTTCTTTTTGCGTTGGCAAATCGCTTTTGGGGAAATGCTCTCGAGAATTAAACGAGAGGTGATCCTTCTTTGACGAAGAACATCGGTATTCAATGAAGAACATACCCGATGAAGAATGGGAATGACCTCTTCCAATGACGCATCTTCCTCGGATGCACCTTGATTTCAAGGAGTCTACGTCACCTATGACAATGAATCTTCCTCCATCGTTGACGGGATGACACTGTTCTTTCGTGATGCCCAACAACCGCGATGCTTGTCTTCCGTGGCTCGATGACGTGTGACGTCTTTTTCAAGGTAGGGTAATTTTTATTTTGGTATTCTCTTAAACTTGAGAAAGGAACAACGAGCATAGACCAACCATTACCCGGTTGATCCATGAACCGTTCGTTCATGCGGGTTGGTTGTGGGGTTAAATTGTTGGGAGTTGTTTAATTATAATTGATAAGTTTTTGTGTTTGAAAAGTTTGGGAAATCAAATGTTTTGTTTTTCTAAATCATTATATCTTAACGCAGAGGGCGCGGGCCGAACGAACATGGCCCGACAACCCTCTGTTGTTTGTTGTTGGTGCGCGTTGACGATGACGATGAAGTGGAAGTGAAGCTGGAGTTTGAGCACTCCCTAATGAAAGTCGTATGCCGGGAAGACCACCAGCGAAGACTGCAAGAGAAACAAACCATCGGAGCGCGTCCGGTGGTCCACGAAAGTCGGCGGCCACGCGCCACCCCAGCGTGGTGGTGCCGGCGACCGTTGGTAGTGGCACGCCATCGGAGAAGCCTGTCGCTGCTAAGCCGCGGCGGTTCAGCCAAGCGGCCGGCAAAGCCGGCCTCGGGTGTCAAGGAGGCGGGACCCCGAGGGTCCCGCGAGGAGCTAATGGACGACCTTTAGGCCGGTCGAGATTTTGAACAACCGGGGGATTAAACCCCGGTGATCGCATGGGAAGGACAACCACGTGGGGGGGGGGGGGGGTTTCTTCAAGGCGCGGCATTTAATGTCGCGCCGAATGATATTAAAGGGGGGGATTTGCCCCCCCCCCCCCCGCTCGGCGGATAGGCGGGCGTGCCGCGCTGGCCGCGCCGTCGCACCGCCGGCCGGGACAAGCCGCCGGATGGGCCGAACCGCCAGGACGTCCAGCCGGGTCGTCACCCAGGCTTGGTCGACCCAGTCCGGAGTGGCCCAGGGGGTAATCGGCCGAGCAGGGCCGGGCCCAGACCCCCCGATTTCGGACAATTCCCGTTCAAACACCCATATCTTGGGCTACATAACTCCAATTGACGAACCATCAGTTGCGATGCGATCCTTGGATCGAGACGGTCGTTTCGGTATACTATACTCATGGTTTCAGATAACTTGGGGTTCATTCGGGTTGGTTCGAACACGAAACCAACCGGGCCTTCGGAGCGGAAACACTTATATCTTGAGCTCCGAACGTCCGATTGACATGTCGTAAACATTGTTGGTTTCCTCTTGGTCAGACAGACCTTTTGGCTTACTCCGCTCGAGGTTTGGACACAGTTGGATTACGGTCGGGTTGGTTATGACTTAAAAACCAACTGGGCCCCTGGAACGAAAAAGCCAATATCTCTCAGACTAGGCGTCCGATTGACGCGCCGTCAGTCACGTTGAGTTTCTTTTAACGTGACGGAACATTACGATACATCAACTCTGATCTATGTGACAGTTGATGTATCGACCCCTTGGATCGTGGAGCGGATCCTCCCGGAACGAGCGTGCTATGTGCGGGAACCCTAGAGCTGGCTGCGACTGCATCGACTTCTATACTGGAATCCTCCGTGGGTTCGACGACGACGACGACGATCACAGATTATGTGTGGACTAGCACTCAGCGATTTCATGTGGCTCAGCGTATACCGGTTCTGTGTGGACCAGCGCGGTTCTGTGTGGACCAGCGCTCACCGGTTCTGTGTGGACCAACGCGGTTTTGTGTGGACCAGCGCTCAGCGACTCTGTGGGGGTCAGCACATACCGACTCTGGGTGAGTCATTGTGGGGGTTAGTACCTATCGATCATGTGTGGGTCCAACAGCTTAGATGATCCAGTGTCTACAACTGATCATCTAACCGCTATCTTCTTTGTGGCATACCCGTGTGAGCTGAGTCTTGACTTTTGGTCCTCATCTTTGATGAGTTGACTTGATATTCTGTTGTGTCATTCTGTGTGGACGAGGTTGTACTTGAGCTCGTGGGCGGATCTAGAAAATAAGACTTATATATATGTATGTGAATATACCTAAGAAGTGTTGTTTGTTACTTCGTTTTTGTTATCTATTCTTTGTGGTTATCCCGTGTGGACCTGTACTGTTTTCCTGTGTGGACCAGTAGTGATATCCTGTGTGGACCTGTACTATTTTCTTGTGTGGACCAGTAGTGATATCCTGTGTGGACCTGTACTATTTTCCTGTATGGACCAGTAGTGTTATCCTGTGTGGACCTGCACTGTTTTCCTGTGTGGACCAGTAGTGTTATCTTGTGTGGACCTGCACTGTTTTCATGTGTGGACTAGTAGAGCTTCCCTGTGTAGACCTGTGAGGACCTGTACTATTTTCCAGTGCGGACTAGTAGAGATTTCCTAAGTGGACCTATGTGGACCTGTACCATTTTCCTACGTGGACTAGTAGAGTTTTCCCTGTGTGGACTTGTACTATTTCCTTATGTGTACTAGTTGTGTTTCCCGGTGTGGACTGGTAGTGGATACCTGTGAGGACTGGTAGTGGTTCCTGTGTGGAATGGTAGTGGTTTTCTGTGTGGACTGGTAGTGGATACCTATGAGGACTGGTAGTGGTTTCCTGTGTGGACTGGTAGTGGTTTTCTGTGTGGACTGGTAGTGGTTTCCTGTGAATTCTGGAGTTACTGTTCTGTGTGGACTGGGTTATACTTGAGCTCGTGAGTGGAGCTAGAATTGATGACTTAGTTATATGTATGGGCATATACCTAAGTAGTGTTGGATGTTACTTCGTGATCTTATCTTTTCTTGTGGTTATCCTTTTTGGATTCTGGGAGACCTTCGGGGGTCTTGGGGTCCCTACTGAGTAGCGTATACTCACCCCTGCATGGGATTTGCCTGCCCTACATTGTATTGGTTGTAGAAGAAAGACTTTACTGATCGTGTTTGAGGCTTGAGGAGATGGACGGTACTAGGAGGTGGACCTCACGACGAGTCTGTACCTGGAGGTGGACCTCACGACGAGTTAGTACTCGGAGGTGGACTTCACGATGAGACGGTACCCGAAGGTGGACCTCACGATGAGTTGGTACCTGGAGGAGACGGACAGACGTGGAGTGATGAGGAGGACATTTTTACCTACCCTTCAGGTAGGAACCCGGAGGATGATCCAGGAGCTGCTCGTCACCTTTCATTTATTTTCCTTGAGTTGTACTTTACTTTCAGTTGTAGTTGTACCTTTCCATTGGGCTTGTATTTCCGGCCCCCTTGTACTTTCAGCACACTTTCTACATCTTAATTAGTGTTTACTTCCTCTTGTACTCTGGTTTTTTGTGTGTGTTTGTGTTTTAGAGAGGAAATGCCTTCCCGGTTATAGGGATTTACACCTCTGGTGCTAGTCGCCAGCCCCTGGCCTATGGAAGGCAGGCTTGGGGTAGTTACGACACAGGCCCCGGGGGACGGGTCATGACATGATTGATATCTTTATTTTATTTTGGTATTTTTTTCTTCTCTTATATTATTCCATGTTTTCTATTTCATTTCATTCCCTCCAATTTTAGTTTGTCTTGTATTCATATTGAGTTGTTTCATTATGCTAGTTTATTTTTTATTTTATGGTTCATGAGTTATTCCACATGTTATACCTTGATTGGATATTTAGTTATATTAAAGTTTCTTATTTTTTATGTGTGATCATCTGATGTATGGAGTGGTCATGTTGTAATTTGTGTCCAAGGCCTCACAATATTCATCTTTTATTAGGAAAAATCATTCCCATTTATGTATGTTTAATTTCAAGGAAGGAATTTCCAGCCTGTGGGGATTAGGAATTCCCTTAGGGTCATGCCACGAGCTAGATCAAGTGCTTGGATATTTGTCATACCAAGTTCATTTTTGAGAGAAATGCATCATAGCCTCATTTTATTTTATACTATTTGGAGAGTCAAGGTAGATAAGATATAGGACAATCAGAACTCTAGAGGTAGGTCATGATTTGGTTTTTTATCACCACCTTTATTATCAAAACTTAGGTTGTTAGGGGAAGTCAGGAGTGTATCATTTTATTTTTGAGTTTTATTTATCCTTCCTTTTTAGTACAATTTGAAATTTGATAAAAGTTTGAATATGAGACAATGAGATGCATAGGTATGGTCCATGGGATATAGACTGTGCAACCAATCTATATATCTTGGAAGGGTGTGGTTTTGGTTTTTATTTACTTTATAATGTGTCAATGTTTCCTATTTATTTTATGGGTTTATTTTTTTTAATATTGATTATGTTTATATAGTTTTAAGTTCTTTTTTATTTTTGTATTTAATATTTGAGATTAATTTACATGAAATCCATAAAGATTAATTTTTTTAATTATTTTTGGATTTATTTTAATTTTTCTTCCTTTGATATTCACTCCTTAAATCTATATTCTTAGAAATGATTTTTTATGTGAGTGAATTTGAAAAAAAAATTAATTAAATTTGATGAAAAAGAGTGTTATTGTGTAACATGTATTGGTCTTAAAATAGATGTTTAACCTTTATTAAAAAGTTTTACGATGTAATAAATGATTCTAATGTGTAATTTTAAAAGGAATATTAATATGTTTAAAATTTTGAAATTTGAATTGGAGTGACGGTGGTGTTTTAGAAAATTAATTATTTTAATAAACAATGCAAAACATTTTCACTAAATTTTGAAAATTATTTATATGCATGTGTTTAAATTTATAAATGGTTTTGTAATTTAAATCTTTATAATTTAAAAGTGATTTCCATTCATTTTGGGATTTTGAAATATAATTATTGGTTCATGGTATGAGTCTATAAAATGAAATGGGCTTACATCAATTTAATCACCAATAAATAAATCTCATAGATTGAGATAAATTAATTATCCTAGTTGATACCACATTACAAAGGTATTAATGGTTTATTTTATAGACTAGTTTCATTTAAATCATGGTGTTATAATGTTTTCTTCTTGAATGTGTTTAACTATGAACATAAAATTTTCCAATGGTGGTGTTTTCTATAAAATATTTTTGTATAAGTTGGAAATAAATAACCGTGTGGATGATTACATTTTCCTTTGATTTATATTTATCAAGGAAATAAATATTTATCATTTAAGAGGGGGGTTATTTTATATTATAGGAAATGATTATTTTTACTCATGTGAGGTAAATATTAAATATTGTAGTTTTAAATTTGTGTTTGGGGGGTTATTCCACATTTGTTTTAAAGTAAGAAAATTATTTCATTTCAAAGGATGTGATTTTTTTCTAATGATTTAATAATTTTCACATGTATTGGGAATTATTATATATATTTAGAATAATTTATAGTTTCAATTTAATTTTTATTTAATTATGAGTAATTTTTAACAAGCTTTGGTTTTTCAAATTTAGTTCATTATGGTTGGGTCCTTGTTGAGAAACTTTATCAGTTTAGTTAACATTTTTATGGGTTTTCTGTTGATATACTCAATTTTGGGTATCCTTTTGGTGACATTTGTTTCTAAAGCTTAATTTAATGTATTTTATGGTGGGGAAACTCATCATGTATCTAAATTATTTTTCATTGGTTTTGTAAATTTTTGGCAAAATCCCATATATTATATAGAATTGTATGTTGTCATGTAAGTGGGTTCATCCAAAGGGAGTCTGCTGAACTTTTAAAAGATGTAAATTTTTTATGGTGGGTAAATTGAAAAAAGGTTCGTATATGCTAGTGATGCCTAGTTTAATTTATACTTTTGGATTTTGGTTAAGGATGGGAAGTCCCAATAATGTTTCAATTGGTTTTTGGGATGTTTCGAGTCTTTTAGTCAGGAGAAATGACTCTCAAAGTGAGTCATGGTGTGTTGGATACTGAATTTTTATGTAAGAAAGGGTCATAAATCAACCATGAGGTCATTCTACGATGGTTCTTGGTTGATGGTGCTAGCCATATACCTATAGGTGATCACACCATGGCCCATATGGGTAACTCCATGATGATTTTGGGATAAGAGTTGGCCCCTATGCTTGGGGGTGGCCATGCCCTGACCTATAGGGTTTGCCTCATGACTGGTGTGATGGGTTTTTTTAGGGTATGTTTGGACTTTTAGAGGTTTCTAAATCAGAAAACCGTTTGGTTTCTCCTCATTTTGGACAAACAAGCAAGAGTTTTTGGTCTCATCTTCTATCTCTTCTTTACTTACTCTTCTTTCAATCTAGAGTGTTTAAAGAGTTTTTTCAAATCTATTCTTAGTAAGGATCCTATTCATTACTATATTTAGGTATGTCATCGTTCAACATTTTTATTTAGGTATGTCTCCCTATGACATTTTTTAGGGTTTTTGGTGAATTTATATTTAATCCTCCATCGTTTTGGGAGTATTAATTGGGACTATTAAGTATATTAGGTTTGGGAGTGTGTTGGTAGTTTACTGTACCTTTTTTATTGTGTTTTATCATCATTAGGTCATTTGATGAATTTAAAATCAATTATTCTATGTGATATTTTGGTTCTATGGTATTTTATATTGATTTAAGGGTGTTTATGGTTGAATAAGATCCCCTTGGACCAAGAGGATTTAGTTTTCAGCTCTGGGTCATCTTGAAATTCATGTTTGAGGTAGGTGTCTCTATGCATAACTTTTAAAAAAAATCATTGATTTTTTTATCAATTTTTAATTCATTCTTTGAACTTATTAAAGAAAAAAATGATATTATACACATCTAGTGTTGTTTTTTAAAATTCTTTAAAGGCTCTTTTCAAGGCAATTTTTTCATAAGAAGGGGTTAATTTATCTTTAAAGATTTAAATGGATACAAATCATTATTTTATAAAAATATTCTATAATTTAAATAAGAGAATGTCTATTTATAATGTTGTTTTATATTTTATGATTGTTGAGAAATTTCTCTAATGTTTTCTTGATATTTGTACTTAAATTTGGTTGTGGGATGTTTATGAAAGTATTTTATATTTTCAAATGATTTTCCTAAATATTTCCTTATGTATTGTTTTTTATGAGATAGAATTACAATCCATTTTACTAAAAAGTGGTTCTATATTCTTATTTTGAACTTAAAAAGAAATATTATTCTTGAAATAATAATTTTCTTGAGGTGTTCCCCTTTTTGTTATCTGGTATAAAATTAAAGTTATATTGATATTATATGGATTTATGAAATTGTATTGGGTAGGGTATGTGTTGTTTTATTTTATTCTTGATGGGGATGGGGTTGCTTCTATGAAGGATAGCTAGAGGAAAGGGGGTGTTTTTATGTGTGCTTGTTATATGTTTTTTTTATGTTATCTAAATTTAATGTGTTTTAATTCATGATTTATATTACACACCACTATCTAGTTGATCATGGGATGATTATGTAATTAGTTAGGGACTTATGACAAGTACCTCTAGGAATTGATTACATTTTCCCTAGCCTTTGGATAATGATACAACACTAACTAAACAATACTACAAAATGGATATGAATACCACCATAACTTGATGTAGTTTTACCTAGTGTATCATTTATGAGAAAAGATATAATAAGTTCATTCACTGATATAGTATGAGGATCCCAGGTTTATCTAAACATGATTTCTTCAAGTCCACCCTCATTATATTGATTACTATTTTTTATATTATTTTATTATTTATATACTACTTTCATTTACATTAAATTTATTTAATTTATTTTAGTTATGATATTTTTTTATTACATATGGTTCTTATTTATTGATGGGTTATTATTGTTTTTACATTTAGTTCCCTTTATTTTAATTGAGTAGATGTTATTTCCACTTATATTTGTTTCTATATAGTGATTTAATTATAATTAATTGCATTTTGATGTTAGTTTTTGGTGTACTTTAGGAATTATATTTATTGTAAAAAGGTGTAAATTTTATATATCTATTTTTTCAATGACGTATTTAAAAAGGGGGGGTTATTAAAGGTGGTTATTTGACTTTTACTTATAAAATGTATATATTTTTATATTTAAGGTATTGGGAACTATTTATTTACATTTTATTTCATAATTTCTTAAAATATTTCATGGTTGGTTCTTTTTCAATGGATGAACCATTTACTAAGATAACATGAGCTAAATGAAGGATTCATTATAATTTATTTTTAAATTAAAATGATAAGTTTACTTTTTATTCGTATTTTAAAACTAGCATAAAAAGAATTTACCTTTAAAGATTATTCATGGGGTGTGGGTATTATAAATATTTTTATTCTTTCTCATTCCAATATATATATTATGTATTGTTTAAATTTATCTTAGATGTGGTGGTTAGTCTCGAGAGTGTAGTTCGAGTATGGTAGAGGTTCCAAATCAAGGTTTATTTTCTTGACATGGGTTAATGGGTGTTTGAGGTATTTATTTTATTTTGGTATTTTATTATTATATTATATCATTCTTCACCATCTATTTCATTTAATTATATCCTTATTATTTTGGTCTTGTATTTATATCAAGGTGTTTTATTATACAAGTTTAGTTTTGGTTTTATAGTTCGTGGTTTATACTATATGATATGCCTCATTTGGTTTTTTTATTTTATTAAATCTTTTTATTTTGTAAGTGTAATCATCTATCATATGGATTGGTCATGTTGGACCTATGAGAGGAGTTTGTGTGATATTTATCTTTTATTGATTGAAATACTTCTGAATTGTGTATTTTTTATGCCTAGGAATTGGTTTCCACCAAATAGGGATTTTGAATGCCCTTCAGGACATGTCACGAGTTAGCTCAAGTTCTTACATTGGGGGTAGCCCGGGTTTTTTAATGAAAAAATGGAATCAAAGCCTAATTGTTTTATATTATTTGGGGATTCAATGAAGATACGAGATAGTATAGTCATAATATAGCAGGTAGGTTAAGATTAGTGCATGATCTTCACCTTTCATATCGACCCTTCAGTTTCCATTATAAGTTATGAATGAGTCATTCTATATTTTAGTTTGATTCATCTTTATTTAAGGGTAAAATTTTAACTTTTATGAAATTTGGAAGAGGGTATAATGAGTTTCATAGGTAGGGTATGTGATATAGTCACCCAAGAATAATATATATAAAAAATATATCTTTTCAATGAATATTAAATATATCTCCCAAATAAACATGCCTGATAACCCTAAAGGATTAGTTTACTTGGGGAATTGATACAAAAAAATTTTATTTACATACAATATTCATTATATAAAACATTAATCCTTATATAAGGAAAACTTATATACTCATCATACTTATCACCATTCTTCATAAGCCAGGGAAAAATTAAAACATAAGGTGGTGTGATCTTAGAAACTCAGTAAGGGTAAACATGTGATACATCTATCAATGATCATATGTAATCATATCATGATCATAATAGTATGAGAGAATGTGATTATAAATATAAATTCATAACCAATAATCCATAAATCATAATCATGAGTAATGGAATAAAACTTTAGAATGTCAAAAGATTGGGAAATCATCAAAAAATAAATAATGAGATATGATTTAAAATCATAATAATACCAACATTTCATAAGAGTGTGTCACCATTATAAGAAATAAAAACATATCAAATTTCATGGTTAACTACTAATACAATCATTTCATAGGAGATCTAGTATCACCATTTGTTTCCTATATCATAGTCGATCAGAAATCCCTACATATTTCCCATAGCAGATCGAGCACATCAACTCATTTTATATAATTTTCTCATGAGATATAAGGATTTACACAATCCATTTTAGTTTTATATAATTCTGGTCCCACCCATCACATAATGAATACCATACATATATATTCCACAAGATCATAAAACATTCATCATATAATATTATCATAACTCATGAAAAATAAATAGGTTTTAAAAATATCAAATAATAATAATAAATGATATAATGAAAGAATAAGGATGGTATAATTAGTTCATATCCCTAGTAAATTATAATAATATTTAAAATATGATTACATAGATGAAAATAACTATTATAAGATCATTTGAACATTTCTTTGAAAACATGATAATAATATCCATTTATTTTGATAACATTTTACTAGAAAATTCCTACAATTTTTAGAAAATGATTTTATTTGAAAATAACCATGTGAACTTATAAATTAAGATTAAAATCCAAAAAATTTCATGGCAGTGGAAAAATCTATTCAAACTATATGAATTAAAATGGAATATTCCTTTCACACTTTTTGAAAAGTAAAATAAAGAATTCTATAAAAAATATTGTTTAAAAATATTACTTTTAAAAATTTATAAATAAAGTAAAAGGTAATGAAAATAAAATTTTTAAAACATTTAAATTATAGATAAAAACTTCCATAAAACAATTTTGAAGAGTGTGGACATAGAAGAAAATTTTCTTCGGCCAAAGTGGAAATAAGGTTATCTTTTCTTTAAAACAAATTTATCGATCATTTTAAATACCAAATAGATAAAATTGTACTAATACTTGAAAGTTACCATAATAAATAGATTATAATAAAATATATTTTCTTTAAAAGATAATATACCTAAAATTTCACTCAATGGAATTTTAGCATAAACAACTTTAAAATAAATGAGATTGTAACATCAACCCTTACCACAAGACTAAATTTCTTCATAAGCACTATAGTCTACTATATAATAACTTAAATTTATTATAATTATATTAAAAAACAATATAAATACTTTTAATATCATAAATTATCCACTTGTACCATTTTATTACCTTTTTATTAATAATTATTTATTAAAATCATCATTTATGGATGTTACTTATTTCATTTTTCATATAACTTTTGGTTTGACAGTTCTGGTCCTTGCTTCTTTATCATGGTTAAATAATATCAATAATTTTAATAATTATATAAATATAATATATATTAACTATACACATATTTATAACCATCCATAAAATTTATAGATAGAAAAATGAATTACACTATTCATGGAGATGGTAGTCCATATGTACGCATAAACGACGTTTTTAACTTCTAACGAAAAGAAGGAAAGAAATATAAATAAAACAAATTTCATTTTAGAAACATATTTGTAACATAAATATCATATATATTCATTAAAATTATCTTTATTACCAAACATGTAAATAATAAATGAAAAATTAATTGCATCACTTCGTGGAGGTGGTAGACCAAACATACACACAAGTGACATTATCATTTTCTAACAGATGGGAAAATAAGAGAGGTATTTAATATATTATAATTAAAGATTCATAATTATGTCATAAATATCATATATAAACATTAAATCCATCATAATTACCAACTATGAAATCTGGTGATGGAAAATGAATCATGTCACTACGTGGAGACAGTAGTCCACACATATGCACAAGCGATACTTTCATTTCCTATTTGATGAAAAGAAGGTGGAAAATGGTTGTAAAATCATCATAATAAAATCTTAGTATATTTATAATACTATATTATTCATTTTATGACCAATATAATATGTTTTTATAAGGTGTAAGACTAAATAAAATTTAAGTACTTGGTTAATAGTTATACCACTTCTTTGAGAAGCCTCCTTTGGCTTACACCTTAGTCCAGGAAATGATGGTAATGTGATCAAAATAGGATCTATAGGATATGGGTAGTAATGTTAAGACATTATTTTTTTATTTATTGGAAGAGATAATATCCTATTTAGATTTGGATAATAGATTATAGACAATTACATTATATAAGCGGGGGAGAGTCCACACTTGAAATGTTTCAAAAGTTTAAAATATATTAAAGTATTACTCAAGAAACTTAGATCCAAAATGACTAATCTTAAAATATAATATGATATAGGGTATAAATATGACCATATAATAGGATATATACATGTTTTTAGGTTATTTTAATCCTTATCATTTTAATTCTAACTGTTTTAACCAGTTTTAACTCTTACCATATCAAATAACTTTTTACCAAAGTTACTATTCATAATGACAAAAAATGAAAGTAGTACCATTACCAAATTTTTACATGATGATTCCAAATACTTGGTCTATTTTTCCAATTAAATTTATATAAGTTACATAAATTATTTTTAAAACAAGCCTTCAAAATGTAATAAATAATATTTTTCATGAAAAATGAATTTTTTAATATAAAAATGTTCTTATACCAAAATTAATCATAATTTTGATTACAATGAAATTAATTGGATTATGTTTAATAAAAACTAACAATATAGTTTTTAAAAACAATTCAAAACAAAATGGTACTTTTAAAATACTTGAATGGAAAAGATAGTTTTCTATAAAATTGGTATTTTTCACCATTCATTGATAAATTAATCATTTTAAAAAGTCCCAAAATTTCACCTTATGCTAATTCTGATACGATGATTTAAAAAATGATATCATTTTTATAAAGTGAAATTTATAAAATTTATTGTATTTAATAATAATATTCACATAAAAAAATCAAATAAAACATATTTTTGAAGAAAATGTATTTGTAAAGCATAAAACGACTTTATAGAAAAATGAATACTTATTCATTATGAATTAGTCAATAAATTTTAATTATATAAAACTTTTATAAATATTTTTTTATAATATTGTAATTCATATTCATACATTCAATTAAACTACTAGGTTATAATAACATACTATGTCATGGTTCATTTGAAAATTGGGGTTTAATGTAAAGCAATTTGTAAAATAAATTTAATTTATTTATGGGGAAATATATCATAAAATCTTAGGGTGTTACATTATCCCCCATTATAATAATTTATATCTTGAAATTTCAATAATATGATACAAACAACTAAGGTTACTTATTATTTATCACATCCTCATGTTCCCAAGTAGCTTCCGTAAAATTTATGGGTTCACCACAAAACTTTGACCAAGTAAGTGGTCTTGTTTCACAAAACTTTCTCTATTTGATCTAAAATCTATACCATCTATTCCTAATAAGGGATATCATTCTCCAATAGTATAACCTCTAATTATACTACATGTTAATTATTAGGTATGAAAATCCTTAGGGGAGATACATGGAATACATCATGAACTTAAGAGCGATTCTATGGAAGCGTCAAGCGATAAGCAACTATCCTGATACAGTCAAGAATTTTTAATAGAAATATATATCTAGGGATTAACTTAATCTTATTTCAAAATATTATAACCTTATTCTAATGAAATATATTTAGAAATACCTTCTCACCACATCAAATTCCATATCTCACCAATGATTATCAGAATAATGTTTTTGTCGACTCTAAGCTACCCTGAGGTGTTGTTGATTAGATATAACCTTATTTACTATTTAATTATATAGATTAGGTCCCAATATCTTTCTTTCTCCAAATATATCCCAACACATTAGAGTTATGAAATTATATCCACAAAGGGAATTATAAGGATCCACATGAATGCTCGAGTGAAATTTATCATTGTAATAAAAATCTACCGAAAGAAGGTGTTCGTCCAAAGAACCTTTTAAATCTAGAGAGAAAGATCAAAAAAATTCATCTAGAGTTTGAATATTCCCCTTAGACTAACCATTTGTATAAGGATGATATGTTGTACTAAAACTGAACTCCGTATCCAATGCATACTAAAGAATTCTCCAGAACTTTGAGGTAAACCTTAGATCATGATAAGATATGATAAATGTGGTACTCTATGAAACCATAACAATTTCTTAATGTATATCATAGAAATATGATAATGAGAGAAATATTATCTAGTGGTAATAAAATATCCTTATTTCATAAGGTGTTTGACTTCAACTCAAATAGAATTATTCCATTAAGATGCATTGGGGAGTTTGACTATGAAATCCATGGTAATGTTTTCCCATTTCCATTCTGGTATGGGTAATTGTTATAGCATCTTCATAGAATCATGTATCCCTGACTTAACTTTCTGACACACTAGGCATCGATATACATACTCAGCAATATTCTTTTCCATGTTATACCAATAGAAATATTGTTTCATATATCTATACATCTTTATACTTCCAGGAAGAATAGATAATTATAAAGTATGAGATTCATCCAATATCTTCTTAGTTAAGTCTGATATTTATGAGACACATATTTAGTTCCTAAACCTTATCATTCCTCATAATAATAGTTGAACTATGTAATAATTCTATCATTCTTCATCAGTTTTACATCCTCATTTTATGCCTCT
Source organism: Viscum album (assembly GCA_963277665.1). Lineage (NCBI taxonomy): Eukaryota > Viridiplantae > Streptophyta > Magnoliopsida > Santalales > Viscaceae > Viscum > Viscum album. The sequence goes on along the minus strand of OY728132.1, from coordinate 1,156,735,496 downwards.
TCAATCCTCACATGTATGGATGGTTGGACATTCATCTAAGAAAGATATAAACATTTGTTGTTCCCTAAGAGTTCAATATCCGTCTTCTAAAAATTCATATATATTAGATATATTTCAATCCTCATAATAGAAAAACTAGCATGGTACTTCCAAATCTAAGCATCATCCACCTTATTCACATTCCTAGGGTGGTAATGTGGTGAGAAATAATAATCTTTAATTATCTCCAACCTTCTTCTCTATAAAATTTTATACTCTTTCTGTGCGAATATATAATTCAAGATTTTAAATTCTGTATATATTTCACAAATTTCACCATAAATACAATTCATTCATATCTTCAATGCAAAAATTATAGTGGACGACTCTAAATCATGAGTCGGGTAATATTTCTCATTAATTTTCAATTAGCATGAGGCATAATCTATCACAATATCATTATACATGAGTACAAAACCTAGTAACTTATTTGATACATATCTATAGATCACAAACCCTTCTCTGCTATTGGGTATTGTAAGAAATGGTTCACTGACCAACCTTCTTTTCAGCTCCATGAAATTCGATTTTCATTCATCTTTCTACATGAACATAACACTTTTCTAATTCAACTTGGTGAGTGGATTAAATATCCAAGATAAATCTCTCACAAAGATTTAGTAGTACCTAGCCAACCAAATAAAACTATAGATTGAGATTACCATGGTTGTTTTATTCCAATGTTTAATTACTTCTATATTTGAGGGATCCACTGATATAACCACACTTTAGATTACATGACCCAAAAATGAAACTTTATGCATCCAAAATTCACACTACATAAATTTTGCATACAACCTATCCTTCCTTATAGTCTTTAGTATAATTATCAATTAATCTTCTTTCTATTATTCAATCTTGGAATATATAAGAATATAATCAATAAATACTATAGTAAATGGATCAAGGTTATCTCTAAAAACCTTATTTATTAAATCTATGAAGATAATAGGGGAGGTATAAATTACAAATGAAATCACTAAAAATTCATAATGTCATTACCTCAAATGTAAGTTTTTATTGAGTATAATATCTTTTTTAACCCTAATTGATGATATTAAGAATAAAGTTCAATTTTTAAAAGTATTTATATTCTTTTAATTGATAAAATAAATCATCTATATGGGGTAGAGGATATTTTTCATGATAATGATATCTTTAAGTTCTTAATAATCAATAAAAAGAAGCATTGAACCATCTTTGTTCATAACAAAAAGAATTGGTGCACCTTATGGTGATGCACTAGTGAATATAAATACCTCATCAAGATTATCCTAGAGTTTCTTCTAAATTTACTACAACTCAATTAGATTTATTCTATATGGTGTCTTTGAAATAGGCATAACACCAGGTATGTGTTTTATTGAAAAATCAACTTTAAGATTGAGGGAATACTGAGAAATTATATTGGAAATACATTAGAATAATATTGATCATTGGGTATATATTTTATTTTCAGTTTCTACACAACCATTTTAGATAAATAAGCCCCCTGAAAAGGTATTCATACCCATACAATAAAAGTAACTTCTATTGAAAGTTCATATTCATCCTCCCATCGAATAATGTTAGTATGTTTATTTAGAATATAAAAATTAATTTCCCTTCCTCAAAAATTGACATGGGATCTATATAGAGGGAGAAAATACATTCCCAAAATCATATGAAATTCAAATAGATAGAGAATCGTAGGATTTATTAGAATCACATTCCCATATACTTCTATTGGAGAGGAGCTATAGACTTGATCTGAGACCATTGTACCATTAAAAGTTTTTACTACTAACTCAATATTTAATCATTGAGGTGTTAATGATATAGCCTTAGTAAATTCCTTTGATATAAAATAGTGGTTAGATATATGACCAAATAGTAAAATAGTTATCCAAGAGTAGATGATAAGCGTTCTATTCACCACATCATTCTCATATCCCACTTTGGTAGTCATTATCACCTGATATTTCCCTTTTTCATTAGTATTAATAGGTTTCTAACGCTGATCATCATCATTGACCTTTGGATTAATGAGCTGGTGAGTGTAATTCCAATACTTTTTTCACTTGAAGCATTATTGTTTGGATGGTTCATTGGTTGGATCTTCCTTTCCTTAATTTCATCAATCATCCTCTTTATTTTATTTTGAAATTTTTGGTATTTATAACTAGTACTTCCACATTTAAAGAATATACCAGTTCAATTCAGTAAATTTCCTTAGTTTTTCATCCAACATTTCTAGTGTATTGCTGATCATACTTTCTTTCCTATATGTGATTTATTATATTTTTCATGAGTATCCATCTTTCTTTTCTTATCAAAACCATGGCAATGATAGGAATATATAATTTCCATTTCTACCTTGAGAGAACATCAAATTATTTATTTATAGCTACAGAAGTATCTTATAGATAATTCCTTTTAGAGACCTGGTTTTAAGTCACTAAAGAATCAATCAATTTTTCATTCAGTGTTGATGATTATACCAAAATAGTACCTTGATTGTTTTGTAAAATTTTCCTAATAGATACCAATGGTTTCATCATCCTTATTCTTAATCTTAAAAAATTATTTCCCCATTTTTGTACATAGAATCATAGGGAAGTAGTTACTAAGGAATATCCTCTGAAACTCATCCCATTCCATGGTGTAATGTCCCAACCCGGATGCCACAAAACTGGTTCACCAAATCGGTTTTTACAATACCTCAATAATTCCTCCTCATATGATTGAGGCTTCTAACTAATAGTGAGGGTTTAAGGTGGAACTATGAGTATATGATACCCCCATTCTAGAGTTACCAACTAGAAGTAAATAGGAATGCATCATACATATTAAGGTATTTGGAAAGAATAAATAAACTAAAATAGAAACATATTGTTATAAAATGAAATGCAGTAAAGGATCTAACATCCATGCCATACATACAACATTTATCACCCACTAGGATGATCACATATACAAATAAATAACTTGAAGTAAGTACATAAGGCTCAATTGCTAACTCCAAGCCATGTTATATACCCAATCTTTTGTACCATGTTGAGTTGTTATAGCCTGATCATTATATTCCACCTAAGAAAACCACTCAATCATGAAATCTAGGCCTCACCATATTCATTGTTCATCTATGATCAACCCTAAAAATGAAATTAATTATGCATATACACCGAGGTACACATATAGAGGTGAGAAATAAATCTCAGTATGACACCCCAATAGTGAGCCTATAAACTACTTAAATAAGTTCATGATCATGCAATATAATCATCCTGACTAAAACATAACTAAAATAAATACATATAAAACCACTATCACTCCTTAGGTTTTCAACCTTGACCGACCATACCTTCATTGGAAAATTCCTTAAATTCGATAAGCATGCCTTGAAGACTGTTTATCCTAAGTAACATGTGAACCCTACCTATAAGGAAACCAAAACCAAACCTCATGATTTTACCCACTATCTCTTAATTATAACCTCAAGGCCATAGTCCCAGGTACTCATAAGATGTTGAAGCACTACCAAAAACTAAATCATTAGTCTAAAATTTAACCAATGTATCATAAACAATAGTGTTTGATGCATCAGTCCAAAACCTAAGTATGGATGAGGAGCTCCATGTCCAACACCCTAAACTATGGTTAAGGGATTCCATGTCCAACACCCTAATATGTGGATGGGGAACACTATGTCAAACACCATAAACTATGGATCAGTAATTCCATGTTCAACACCCTAATCTATGTATGAGGAACTCCATGTCCATCATCTTAATCCATATATAAGGAAATCCATGTCCAAAACCCTAATCCATGGATGAGGATCCCTATATCCAAAACCCTAATATGTTGATGAGGAACTCCATATCTAACACTATAATTTTTGGATGAGGATCACAAAGTCCAATACTCTAATCCCTATATGAGGAATTCCATGTCCAATACCCTAAATCATGGATGAGGATAGCCATGTCCAACACCCTCATTCTTGAATGATGAATTCTATATCCAATATTATAATTCAATACCATGTTCGAAACACTAATCTATAAATTATGATTTCCATGTACAACACCCTACTTTATATATATATATATATATAATTCCATGTACGTCAACCTCATCTATATCTGTGGAACTCCATATCTACCAATCTCATCCAAACCTATGGAACACTATTTCCAATAATATATCTAACATGAATGATGTGTCATGCCCAACCTACCCAACCTCAGATGTGGACCGCCATGTCAAACATCCATAACTATATCAGTGGATCATTATATTCATCTTTCTCAATGATGGAATCCCATAACATTAAATCATGATCCAAAACATGGAATCCTAACCAGATCCTAACATCCCCATGCGAAAAACCCATGTCTCAACCTAAAAAATATAAATATAGCAATCTCTAGCTGAAAAACCATGCCTTTTGAAACAAACATAAATAGAACAAAGTACATAATAATAAAAGGACACCCTATGAGTGGTTCTTCTATCTCATCTAAGTACTCATTCTCTGCTCGTTCGGACATCCCACTCGCCTCTATAAAGAAAGGATCCACCTTCTGGTGAAACAAATATCAATCTATGGTAATAATAGTCGAAGACTTCCTATAAGGGAATTAAACAGTCCATTCTGATAATTAAATAATAGATCGTCATCTCTAGGACATAGAGGTCCCATAAGAAGTGACACCCTACAACCTCAAGAGGGCACTCTCTACACTGACATACACTAACTGGTCTAGTCCCCAATGGTGTGTCTAGAGTCAAAGTATCGGTAGAGGAAAATATATAGAGACCAAGGCCCTCCAAAATAGCAACAGAGATAAATTTATGGAAAGCCCATATATTGAAAAGAGCAGAAGACAAAACTGAGGCTACTAAGATTGTACCTCAAACTGTAGAGTGTTCAAGATCCTACTCCTGTTGGGTCTGTTCCACCGCAAAATCCTGACCTGTACCACGGCCTTGTGACCCTACCTTCCTACTCTGAGCTGATCCACCCTATTGTCGCTAAAATACCGGTGACTGACCACCATGGCCTCAACCTCCACCTCGACCCGAGCGGCTGAAAGAACTCCAGTTCCCAGACTGGTGAGAAACCGGTGGCGCTTCTCTTGAATGAGGAGTCATGGATGAACTCTGGTCTCCAGCTACTGGTGAGAAAACCTGACAGAAGCGCTGAAGGTGACCCATATTGCCACAATATCAGTACTCCACTGGGTTTCTCTAGCACTGTGGCCTTGTATGTGTAGCCCTTCCACACTGGTATCATACCACCTGGCTACCTGAAGATGTGTCTTGCAACCTCAGATCACCGCGCGTAGACTCCCTATGGTGCTTCCTACGGTCAGCTGGAGAAGCACTAACTCTAGAAGCGGAACCGCCCTAGATCTCAGCTCCAGAGTCTCTCAGGTTTCACTCTGCAATCAGTGCCTGGTTGATGATGGAAGCGATGGAAGTCAACCTAAAGATATTCACATGTGAGTGGATCTCCCATCTGAGACCATCCTCAAACTTCTTTTCCAAGAACAACCCATCTCCACCCTGGAGGGGTTTGAAACGCTAAAGCTTAGTGAAACGAGAGTAAAACTCCATGACAGAAAGAGTACCCTGCTCTAGGCTCATGAAATCCTGGGTGCGGTCAGCCCTCAGGGTATTCGGATAGAAGTAGTCGTAAAAGACGCACTGAAACTCCTCCCATGTCATAACTAGGTGATGACCCGTCTGTGAGATCATGTCCCACCACCTCTTGGTGGAGTCTCATAGCATGTAGGTTGCGATCTTGACCCTCCATTCGAAAGGCATATTTAGATACTCAAATATTATCATCATGGATTTTATCCATGACTATATATCCTGAGGTCCTCCTTCCCTTGAGAAGGTGGGAGTATGTTGTTGCTGGAAAATCCACATCAAGTCTGCCATAGTTGAGGCAGGAGGCGGTGCTCCTGAGAAGGTCTGCATAATCCTAAGAAATCCTTCCTTAAACTGCACATCAGCACCTGTAAGTAGTATCACTACTGGTGCCAAGGCTGGCACAATAGGAGGATTTTAGGGAAGTTCCTAAAATGCCATATCTGGTGTCTGATCACCACCTAGAAACTGGCGTGCAATCGGAGGACATCTTTGTGACACAATTCTGAAAGGTCAAAAGAACACCTTAGATCATGATTATCAAAGACTGAGAACACAATAGCACAAGAGGGGAACAGGAGAAAGAAACATTCAAGTTTTGCAAAACATGACTTCATGGCGTGTATAAAAACTTCACGGAGTTTTCTTTTATTCCATTCACATGGGCGTGTACTTCTATTCCAACTGGTCATGCAACACCCCAACCACACGGCGTGTTGTCCCCACACACAGTGTGTACTTGAACTCCATTCCCCTGCTCGAGTCTCCTTACATGACTAACCCACACGGTCCCCTTAATCCTAGAATACATGGCATGTATGACCACCACACGACATGTACTAGATAAGGTTTCAACGACCCGTGTTGTTAGTTACACAGCTGGCTACAGGGATCATTCTACATGGCGTGTTCCATGGGAACACGAAGTGTACTTGAAGGACTTTCCCCAACCCATGTTGTTCGTGACATGGCCAAGAACTTCGGTCACAAGACATGGCATGTAGAAACAGTACACAACATGTATAGTTGAAGTTTCATCCATCCGTGTCATTAGTCACATGGGTAGACAAACGGTCTCTACAACACGACATGTACTTACTGTACACGACGTGTCTCTAAATATTTTTCACGTGTGTTTCTACCCACAGAGTCAGTGACACGCTTTAAAACTACACGGTGTGTATTCATAAAGTACACGCCATGTATTCTTGGTTTTTCCAGGCAGTAGCTTAGAAACTGCTTCGAAGCTCAGAAAACACAGAAAATAAGAGTTAAGGTGCCGAATTTTGATCCATGAGATCCCATACTCCCCACAAATAAAAGATTGGCATCTCATACATATCATATACAAGTAAACCAAAATAATGATCCACCATGTTCTGATTTATGAAGGCTCATAACACCTCAAGAATCGAAATTTGGCATTCATTTCAGTAAATCTCTACACAAACAATACCCTATCAAATAGTAGGTATTTCTATCAAGGAAACTATCACAATAGCATGCATATTTTACACATCATCTATCAGAACAATATGCAAGTTACTAATGCATCTTAGATGGAACGGAAAAAATGCATGACATGTGATTTCTAAAAAGTGATTATATGATTCATGAGATGGAATACCCTCACCTCATCGGGTTTCAATAGAAATAGAACCTCAATGATATTAATAGTAACAACACAAATCATGTGAGTCACTCAAGGTGAAATCATATCAACTATAAAAATTGCAAAACCAGAAGAAATTTCAATAAATGAGGTAGATTAGAATTCCCATGTACACGGGTTAGCTACTCCCGGGCACAACTTATTAACAAGTACCTATTCCATCCTATCCCTTGATATAGGCTCTAAACAGTAAATCAAGAGAAAAGAATTCATCTGATACCACTTTGTAACATCCCGGTTCTAGAAGCCACCTAGAAGCACCCCGTACTTGGTTGGTCACATGGCCTCAAGCGCATTTCCCTGAATGCCAGAGGCTGCCAACTAGTAGTGTGGGCCTTGGGTGTGATGGTGGGGAAACTATGCCCTCATTAGCAGAGTATACAGTGGAAGTAAAAAACTCATGCAATTGCTGAAGCAGTAGATATCCAACAATAGTAAATAGTGGAAGACTAAAGCATTAAACAACTAGAGCACATATATATAAATGAAATGATTCATGATACATATGTCTAGGGAAAGAATCTAAACCAGTCAAAATTTTGAATATAGTACTAAACCAAAGTGAAAAAGAAAAACAGGTAAAAAACTCCTCAGCATTGCAAGCCTCGGCTTGGTCCCATGCTCTCTAGATTCAATGCAATCAAGAACCTGAAGTAAAAGGGAACTTTCTCTTATCTATACCTGTAAAAATATAATCTGTTTTGGCCCAAAATCATGACCCAAATAGGGTGTGAGACTAAATCCTAGTATGCTACCACTCGAAGATCTATTCCTAACATTCAGTGAGTATATGGAAGGTAAAAGTATAGTAAACAGTAAACAGTAAATAGTAAACAAGAAAGTACTCAGCATCCAACAATCCACAGTTTCTAACATTACAAACAAGTAACCAGCCACTTAAGAAAGTAGAACAAAAAGGTAACCTATGGGTAGTTCTCATAGCCTAACCCCTATGGTTCAGCCTTCAAGTACTAGCAACCCACTGGGAGGCACACAGAGTCTCACCCCTCTAGTTAAGCTAAAGAATAGACTATCTGGGGAAGCACTCCCTATCAATTCCTCCTATAGTCTCGTATCATACTAAAGGCGCTCTGGGGAAGCACTTAACATCTCATTCCCCCTGTGGCCCATGTCGAGGAACTAAAGACACTCTGAGGAAGTACTAAACATCAATTCCCCCGTGTGGTCTTGCATCGTAAAATTAAAGACACTCTAGAGAATCCCTTACATCCATTCTCCATATGGTCTACTACACTAGGTTCTCACAGCCCTGTGTAAATTCACCAAGTATCGCATCACGTAATGGCCAAAGTGATCCTTAAGAACTACATGGCTAGTATTCTATAGCATAATAGCATGGAAGAACAACAGTCACACCACCCTACAAACTAGGCATGGAACTGGAAAAATCCTAATAGGCAAAACTAGACCAAACGATCATAACGGGCAAACATGCAAGGTAAAAACATCCAAAGTACAGTAAAATAACCATATTCACAAACAATAACCTCTACTCAGGAATATAAGCAATGAAGACAAACAACATGGGAAAACAGGAAACATGAAATACCCCGTTCAAGGGTATTGGGGGAAGTTGCACAAAATACTCATAGAATTCCTACATAAATGAACAAACCACCTACCTTGATGTTAGGAGATCGATATACTTGAGCCATGGGGCTTGAATATTTTTAAAACTTTACAGATCAATGAAAACACACAAAATTTTCATCCTATGATAACTTGAGAAAGATGAGGAATTGGAAAAAAAAGATCTAGGAGAAGGAGGAGCTTACCGTTGCGGTTCCAATGCAATTGAAGGCATTGGATTCGAAGAATGGATGGAGGCTCAGGGGCTCAGAGGAGATTCGCGGCCGTACGGGATGCTCTCGGTCAGAGAAGCTGGAGAAGAAGTGTGTTATAGCGATTAGACATGACCCCAGCCTGTTTAATGAAAAAAATACATGGTGTGTACTTTTGGAGTACACAGCCTGTACTAGGGTTTTCCGTACACCACTTTAAATGGCCTTTACATCACCCCTACATGGTCGTGTGTGTGGCCCGGACCCGGCCAGCACACGGCCTTGTGCAGAAAGGGAGTACACGGCGTGTACTAATAAAATACACAATGTGTACTTAAAAAATTTATAGAAACTCCTATTTTTTCAAAAACTCTAGAAAAAAGAAAAACATACCTGAAAAGAAGGTCCAGGTTCTTATAGGGAGGGTCCCTCTATATCCCCTCGATGCATCGACCGGTCTCATGAGACAAATCAATTGGCAACAAACCCTTAGAGTTCATTTCCAAAAATCATATTGATTTCTACCCACATACATAAACCGTTTCAATTGTATAGTGGTATCATGTTCTAGATACATGAAGTCCAATTAATAATCATTATCTTTATTCATTTTTGGTTATTATTATCCATGAGGTTTTCACTATGATAAAATCTATAGATGCAGGCTTTTTCTCAATTTATTAATGGCGTATTTTTTTCATTTATTCACCATGTCGTATATGTTTATGATTAAATTATTAGTGGTTCTTTCTTTCACTACTTATCACCCTTATTGAGCATTTGATCTCCCCCTATCATTTGTTCACATTCAACAGGTTTTGAAGAGAACATCATTTATTGAGTTTCCATGGATGGAGTTTTTTTTAGTTTTGTTGTGTATTGTATTTTTGTTACCTTTCCAATGTAATTTGAGTTACATCTATGTATCTAGTTTCTTCAAGACTAATAAACTGCTCATTACTTTGTGTTTTCATTTTTTTTAAGCATGCCAATGTAATATGTAATGCACTGGCTCCAGTCTAGATGGGTCACGACATTACACTAGCCACTCTTATTGAGTAGTGAAACTTTTAAATAATTTTGTTCCTATAGAATTTTTAATGTTTTATTTTTAGAAAATATTTATTTATTTAATAGGATATGAAGGTTGTTAGATAATAAAGTTAAAATAAAATAAAAATTTATCACTAATTCTCCTTGTCCCCCTCTCACTGATACATTACTCCTGGTTGGGCCATTTCATAGTGCCAAACTATAACCATCCATCCTAAGACATCACAACATCATTTAAAACTCATCATGAGGCTCATGGTTCTCCCCAACATAGAAAAAAACCCACAACGTATGATTTTTAATCATGACACTACTCACTATCAGAATATTCTAAAAAAATAAATCCATAGTCGTCCACTGACCCATTCGATGTGATTCTAACTACATCATTAACCCAAACCGAATAAGGGTCACATTACCATGACTGATCTGATAATCCCCACCATTATAGAGTCCTTATCAGCACCTCACAACCAAAAATCATCTCTACATCCCATTCCCCAATCATAGCCAAACCTCGGAATTGGATAATACTATCTCTATACTACTAAAGAAACATGATGAAACATTAACTATTTCTCATTCCTGATATCCAAAAATGGAACCCATGGTTTCATATGACATATATACCATCACAAGGACCTTACTCACATGTGGTCTATGGAACACTCCCATCATACTTCTTCACTTACACCACTCCACAAGTGAAACCTCCAAGGAGTCCCCTTATCATTACAAAGAAACATCTATATATCATTGTGTATAGTCGATGTTCTCTTAGTGTACTCAAGATAATGTTAAGATATTGGTAATGATCATCTCTAAACTAGGATCACACTAAGATGTAATCAACCAATACCACCAAAAAATACTCCATTACTAGAATATAATATTTTTACTATGAAGGGCCTTAGGTCATCATGCCCATAAGCCTCTCACCAAACCCACATAAGCTTTCATCCTACTCATGGATTTCAATTGAATTCTAGCATCATAGGTTCACTCTTCCATATCAACCAATCTAGAAAAATAAATGTCACAACACCTTCATTTGCAATATCCCATCAATGTTTAATCATTACATGATATTGTGTAACCTAACTAAAAAACCCACTCTGACTCCTTGATTCACATATCATAAAAACTCAACTCAAATCCCAAACCACACAACCCTGAGCACTTTTCTTCTTCCAATCTAGATCATAACCATCAAGAGCAACTCACCTAAATAGCCATTATATGGGCTAGGAACCTGAATGAACTTGACCCTCTTAAAACCAAAAAAAAAAGATGAAACACTAGCACACAAGCACACCTTCTCAAAAAATAAAAGGCTTCCAATGATCCTAAACCATAAAACTAGACACGCCCTTCATGCACCATTTTCAAACATTCAAATCATCCAACTATACCTCATGAACCCAAAATAACATGTAACTCAGATGACCCCTCTCATGAGTCACCCTTGAATTCCACAAGACACAATCTCCCTAAAATATAGTCATGTCAAATAAAAACATTATGCTCTCCCACCTAACCCTACTGATCAAGTCCCACGATAGGTCACTTGGTCCAACAAACTAGATCCATGCCAACACACATGAGATCACTACTCACATGGTTTCAACACTATTTCATCCAAAAATCTCCAAGAATAAACATGTCAAACACCCATATCTAGGGTCTCCCATACAAGGGACATCACATGCCAATCCAATTTCCCATAACATGGTCACCCATCCTATTTTAGAATCTCCACATTAGACTTATCCCAAGAGAACTATTCCACATAACCAACCTCAAAAAAAACTTCCAACAAGGGTTACAACGATTATAAAACAATATCATGTTGACCCACTAGGGCTACTGCACCTACTATATACAAGGACCATTTTAGCATCATCAAAAACAATTGTCTCTCTATAGTTCCACACAACCTGTCATCAGATGTAAATCCATAAAATCACACACTAGTTAGCCTATAACATGTGGATCTTACATGCATAACATATTTCATGAGACATCTCTTTTCTCTATAAGATATGAGTCAAAACCAAATCATTATCCTATTTTTAACTTTCCAAGAGCCATGAATCCATCAAAAGTTATCAAATCCAAACCACATGTGTGTTCCCCAAGGAAAAAATCATATAAAACCACAATATCACAAATTAAGATCACCAAACCTTGCCCTGGTAACCTGGACTTCCTACTAGAATAGGTTTTAATGATGCACTGGCTGATATCTATCAAATTCTCTAACACATTCCTATATCTGCACTATTCCATTTTCAAAATAGTAAATTAGGAAATAAATTCTCTGATATCACTTTGTAACATCCTAACCAAAATACCACTAAACTAGTTTCCCAATATGATTCTCCAAAATAATTTAATCATGCCTCCTCATACACCAGAGGATGCCTACTAGCATTGGGGGTATATGGTGGAAATGTTAGGTGACTATATCCCCCATAACAAAGTACCCAACCAAAATTAAATAACCTAACATCATACACATTATATAACACATAATAAATAAATAAACTAAAATAGAATCAAATTGAAATAAAATCAAATTTAGTAAATGTCTAAACATCCATTCCATATATATAACATTTATCACCCTTTGGGTTGACCACATATAAAAATAAATAAATAAAAATAAATACATCAGTCTCTAATGCCAACTTCAAGCCATGTTACATACCTAGTATTTATTACCTTCTCGAGTTGTTATATCCTAATCATCATACTTCACATGAGAAACCTTATCAATCATGAAACCCAAGGCCTAGACCTATCTATCATGCATATGTGCTCAACTTGAAATCATACATAATTCGTTCAGGTACAATGAGGTGCATGTACAAGGGGTGAGAAATAAATATCAGTAGGCCACCCAAAATAGTGAACCTATAAACTAATCTAATATATACATGCTCATGTAATATTCTTAGACTAGATTAAACATAATATAAATAAATGAAAATAAAATCACTGTCAATACTTAGATCAATGACCTTGATCGACCATACTTTCTTTGTCCAACACTGGAAAGTCTCTAATCAAGTCTCGAAGAACATGGATCCCAAGTAATATGTGAACCCTAACTATAAGGAAACACAAAAAAAACATCATGATTTTACCCATTGTATCAAACTTAGAACCTAGAAACCTCAATCCTAGGTACTCATACCTTTCTGAAGTACTAAAACTACCCAGAGTATTAGTATGAAATCTAACCCAAGTATCATAAAAAATAGTTACCATAGAATCAGTTCAACATCTATGTGTGGATGATGTGTACCATGTCCAACACCCTAAACTGTAGATGAGGAATTCTATGTCTAGTACCTTAATTCATAGATAATGAACTCCATGTTCAACACCTTAAACTGTGGATGAGGAATAACATGTCCATAAACCTAATCCATGGATGAGGTATTCCATGTCTAACACCCTAATATATAGTTGAGGAGTGCCATGTCTAACTCCCAAATCCATGGATGAGGATATCCATGTACAATACCCAAATCCATGGATGAGGAACACCATGTCCAACACCCTAATCCATAGATGAGTATTTCCACGTCCAACACCCTAATATGTGGATATGGAATTCCATTTACAACACCCTAATATGTGGATGAGGATCATAATGTTCAACACCATAATCTATGGATAATGAATTTCATGTCCAACACCCAAATCCATGGATGAGGAGTGCCATGTCCAACACCCTAATCGGTGGATGAGTATCACCATGTCTAATATCCTAATTTGTAAATGAGGAACTCCATATCCTATAATCTAATCCATATATATAGAATGCTTTGTCCATAAACCTAATATATATATATATGGAAAACCATATACACCAATATCATAAAAACCTATGGAATTCCATGTTTAACAACATATCTCATAGTCATGGAGTGTTATGTCCAACCTATCCAACCTCATACATGGAGATCCATGCTAGACATCTAGAACCATATAAGTGGATCATCATGTATAACTTTCTCAATGATGGAAACCCATAAAATTAAACCATGATGAAAAACATGGAATCTCAACCAGATCACAATATCCCTACAAGTGTAAACCCAAGTATCAACCTTAACAAAAATTGAAAAATAATCAATGGTCACTACTAGAAATCTAACTTTTCCCAACGCTTATATACCAATAGTTTGTAAAAAACGTTGGTATAGGTCCCATTTTCCAATGGTTTGGCCAAACCGTTGGGAAATCCCACTTTGAGGTCACTTTTCCCAATGGTTTGGCCAAACCATTGGGAAAAGGCCATTTTTTGGGCACCTTTCCCAACGGTTTGGCCAAACCATTGGGAAAAAGCCCACTTTATGGCCACTTTTCCCAATGGTTTGGCCAAACCGTTGGGAAATCCATACTCGTTCCCAACGGTTTGGCCAAACCGTTGGGAAAAGTATACATTGAGGCCACTTTTACAATGGTTTGGCAAAACCATTGGGAAAGGGTGGGTACCTATCCCAACAGTTTGGCCAAACCATTGGGAAATATCCCCCATAAACCAACCTTGCACCCAGAACTAAGGACCTATACCAACGGTTTTGACAACCATTGGTATAGGTCCTTTAATTTTTTATAAGATCTTCTTACCGAGAACATTATATAAATCAAAATTTAAAATAATTATGAGAATACATATATATATTTATGAAATTATGTTCAAAAAATCCATGTTAGGTTAGTGGTTAGGTCGTTCAATAATAAACTAGGGGTCCTGGGATCAAATCCCACCGAATGTTTTTTTTGAAATACATATACCAACAGTTTTATGGAACTGTTGGTATAGATTTTCATATTACTTATACCAATGGTTTTCAAAACCTTAGGTGTAGGTTTATACCCACGGTTTTCCCAAAACCGTTGGTATAGACCTATCCCAATGGCTTACTTAGCCACGATTCTCCAAACCGTTGGTATAGGCTATACCAACGGTTTTGAGACCTATACCAACGGTTCCAAACCGTTTGTATAGGTTAGTTTTCCAGTAGTGGGTGGAACACCCATGCCAATAAAAGGATCCTTAAATATCCCTAAGGAAACATCATGTGCAAGAAATCCTAAGAGGGGTTCCACTATCTCATCCAAGGACTCAGGCTAAGACCATTATGAGAAATATCCTCAAACATCCCTCAAGTACCTCAAACTAATACTCAATAAAAAATCATACAAGAAAAGGCATCCAAAAGAAACATCATGCCATACAGTAATTCTAAATAGTCGACTAAGACATCTAATGATCACTTGATCAGAAACATTCCCACTATGAGAATTATCAAGAGTCCCTCAGACTCAACTCAACACCACAATGACACCTAACTGAAACTTCTATACTATGGTGTCAACCCATCCTAAAGGCTCCAACAACTCTGATCCTAAAAAATAGGATCCAAATATCAACTACTCTAACCTCAAGCAACCAGTCCTGATATGCAGGGATAAACCAAGATCTCCCTAAAGATACTACTCAATCCCACATTCCATGTTCTATCTATGAAACCTCAAACAAATGACCATGTAATTCCTAACATATGATGATCATAAATATCACAACCCTCACCTGAGCCTTGTATCTCACAACCCAACCCATTGGAGGATTCTAAATCAAAACTTTAAGGATATCCTTCTACTGAACTATCTTTTTCCAAAACACTGTCCAGACAGTCTCTAAATTCTAAAAGGATTCCACCATCATAATATAAATGGATACACATTCATAATGGACTACTTAAAATTCTAATTCTAACTATGGTCCACAAAACACCAATAACATCCTTACTATAAAAATTATATGGCATGTACTTCTGAGTAAACGGTGTGTACTCCCAAATCTGCACTCGGCCATGTGCTTCGACATTTACAAAGAATATATGGGTCTTGTCATGTACTACTACATGGATAGTGTGTACATGGTGTATACATATGTACTAATACATGACTATATAACCCTCACATGGTGTGTATGTCTAAGTATGTGGCCACATGTTAATGACCCACTATACGATGTGTACCCAACGTACATATCCTGTACTTCCCAAAACCACATATTCTCATATAATATTCCACATTTTCAGGTACATGTACAAGTACTACTACATGTTATAAACTTAAATTACACTATATTTACTTCAAAAACGTCCATATTCATCAAATAGGAAGAATATATGGAGTATGTTATTAATACTACACATTGTGTATTTTTGTGTTTTCAAATGGGAAACCCCTGTAAACCTCCCAAAACATATGTTTATACCTAATTAAGAACATATATACCCCCAAGGGATACATTTAAATAATTATAGGGCTTTGAAACATGAAATCAACTAATATATGGTTATTGGAGCATAAAATTCAAAAAATTGCCTACCTCGTACCGTAAATGTCGAAGATTTAGGTCTAAATCTACTCCCAAAAGATGTTTCCCCTAGATTCAATCTCCATATCTACCATAGATTAATTCCAATGGAATCTCATCTCCTTATGCTCTTGGTCTAATTTTCTAATGAATTATTCTTTCTTCCCTCTCTTTCTATGTGTATGAAACCCCAAATTAGGGGGATTTAATTAATTAATTACCCTTTTAATACTCATTTTGAGTCCTGGAACCCGAAGTGGATTTATACATCATCTAACCCACTCAAAATTTAACCATAGAGTTATAATATCAATCTTAATATCCATTAAAAAGATATATCTACCCAAACCTATATAAATATTTCAATATTTAATTAATTAAATATTAAATATTCCATCAAAACTTGAATGATTCAAAATTCCACAAAAGTCTTACACTATGGGAAAATCTCTATGAGAACTCAAAAAGAAAAAAAATCAATTTTTTGTATAATTTTAAAATCCATCAAAATAATATCTCTACACCTGAAGTCAATTTATTCCACTTTCATCATATTAAAAATAATATTTGGCCATTGATCTAATTTTCTATGTAAATAAGAAATATATAAGATAACTTTTTCCTATTGCGAACACTAGATAATAAAAAAATATTTTCTAAGTGGTATTGATTCAATGCTCCTCCACTAGTTATTCATAAGACCTACTATAGGATGGTGGATGATTCCTCGTGAAAGAATCAACTGTCCATTATTCATTATTTTGAGCATTTAAAAACTCAATGTGATTCATGTCCTAAGAAATTTTTCTAATCATAATGATAGGATTATACATTCCAACTTCTATAACATTTATTTTCTCAAGAGGATAATAGTTGCACTTTCCATCACATTATTTGTTAGATTGATTCCTTCTGATTCTAGACATTAACTAAAAAGGAATAGTGTAAGAATCAAGTTATAACAATTAGAGTGATAAATCATGTAATCATGAAAATAATTTATAATATGTATAAAATAATGACACCTTCTTATTAACCTATGACACTTAAGGTTCATCCTATATAATATTTTTCCAATATAGGTTTTATTTGGTTTTATCCCCATGTTACTCATAATCTCATCTTCAAAAATAACTAAAATATACTTTGTTATCAACTATAATGACTCAATCATGACATACATAGATATCACATCTTTTCAATTAATATTCAATTTATCTATAAAATAATAAATTTTAAGAATAGTAAAGGTTTAGTGTACATGGAGACTAGATATATAAATATATATTTTATGTAAAATATCCACCATCTTAAACATAAATATTTACATTAGGTACCAATATAGACTCATCATACATAGTACCCTTCTTTATAACTTATGGAAAAATTAGAACATTTGAAGGGGTGATATTAGATGCTCTATAAGGGTAAACATGGGAGATATCAATAAATGGTAATATTTAATCATATCATGAGCATAAGGGTATGATAACATGTTATTATTAATGGAAAATAGTGCCCAATATTTCATATATAATAATCAAAAATCACAGAATAAACATTTAATTTGTTACAAGATTGGGGAATCATAAAAAAATAAATCATAGTCTATGAATTAAAATCATAACTTTATTATCATTTCATTATATTATGGCACCATCATAGGAATAGAAACCATATCATATTTCAAGGATAACTACTAAGACAATCATATCATATTAGACTAGAAATTACCATATGTTGCTCATATCATAGTGGATCAAGAATCCCAATATATTTCCCATAGTGGATAAAGAACATTAACTCATTTTGTATAATTATCTCTTAATATATAAGGCTTTACCCAATTCATTATAAGGATATATAATTTCAATCTAACCTATAACATAGTAAAAACTATATATATGTATTCCACAAGATCATGAAAAATTCATCATATCATCTTATCATAACCCATGAAGAATAAATGGGTTTCAAAAACATCTCATAATAATAATAGTAATAATTAAACACATAGAGAAAGAATGAAGATGGTCTAATTGGATCATATCCCCAATAATTCATAAAATTATTTAACAGATGATGACATAGATGAAAAATATCATTAAAAGGTAATTCAATCACTTATTTTAAAACAAGAGAAAAATATCATTTTATTTTGATAAAATTTTAACTAAAATTTTCTTGAATATCGATAAAATGATTTTCTTTGAAAATAAACATTAAAATTTATAAATTAATATTCAAAGAAAAGAATTATCTTAGTAGTGGGAAAATCTGTTCATATCGTATATGTTAAAAGAGAACATTATTTTCACACTTTTGTAAAAAGTAAAAAAACAACTAGTTAAAAAACATTTATGTTAAAAGTAATCCTTATTTCAAGTATAAGTAAAATATCCCATAAAATAATTTTTTAGAGTATATTCATGGAATAATTTTTTTCTGACCAAATAGTAAATAAGGTCAAATTTTCTTTAAAAACATTTTCTCAGTCATTTTAAGTACCAAAGAGAGAAAAATGGTACTAATATTGGAAAATTATTGGAATAACCTGAAAATACCATAATATATGGATTTTAAATAATAATATCCATATAATTTACCTCAATAATAATTTAGCATAGATAATACTAAAAAGAAATGCTATTGTAAATAAACCTTTACCTCAAGTTAGAATTTCTTCATAAGTTCTATAACCACATATGTAATAAATTTACATTTATTATAATTATATAATATAACCATAAAAATTATTATAATATCATATATTATCAACTTATAACATTTTAATTCCCATTAATTAACAATTATTTATTAAAATCATCATTTCTGGGTGTTAACTGTTTTGTTTTTCAAGTATGTTTTGGTCCGGCAGTTCCAGTCCTTCCATATTGATCATGGTAAAATTATCTATAGAATATTAATAATTATTTAAATATAATATATATTCATTATATACATATTTATAACTATCCAAAAAAGGTAGATATGGAAAAATGAATTGCATTGTTTATAGAGACGTTAGCACATACATATGCGTGAAAGATGTTTTCATCTTCTAACAAAATAAAGAAAATCAATATAAATAATATTTTTCCATTAAAAATTTATAAATACATCATATATATCATATATATTAATTAAATCTTCCTTTATTACCATCCATTTAAAGTGGAAATAAAAAACAAATCACATCACTTTGTGGAGGTGGTAGTCCACGCGTAAGCACAAGTGAAGTTATCATATTCCAATAGATGAGAAGGTAATAATTTAGATAAGATATTATAATTAAATAAGAATAATTATTTCATAAATATAATATATAAACATGAAATCCATCTTAATAACCAACCAATAAATGTGGTGATGGAAAATTAATCATATCGTTGTGTGGATGCAGTAGTCCACACGTACGCATGAGTGATACTTTAATTTTCCATTTAATGGAAAGGAGATGTAATATGGTTGCGTAATCATGATAATAAAATATAATTATATTCATTATACTATATTAATCAATTTATGATGCATAAAAAAAGGTATATATAAGGTTAAAGAAGAAATAAAATTGAAAGTACTCAGTTAAGAGTTATGCCTCTTCATTTAGAATGGGAAGGTATTCTAGAAATGGATTTGAGTAATTATTGTACAATATAAGAGGCTCTTGATGTTTGAGAATTATAAAAGATAGTGTTCCCATTTATAAGTGAGAGAGGGGACACACTTGGAATTTTAAAAAAAAATACTAAAATATATTATGTCTTACTCAATGAAAATGTCTCTAAGATGAATCATATTAAAATTTGAGAAGATATAGGGTTCAAATATGGCCATAAAATAGTGTTTAATTTTTTTAGGTTATTTTAACCCTTATAGTCTTATTTTTAACCCTTTTAACTAGTTTTGACTCTTACCATATTGACTGACTTGTTACAAAAATTTACTATTCATAATACAAAAATATGAAAGTTTCATAATTAAAAAAAATTATAAATTAGGATTAAAAATATTTATTATAGATTATATAATTAAATTTATATAATTGGTAGAAATTATTTTAAAAAAAATCTCGCAAAATGTGATGATAAAGAGTTTTCATTAAAAATACATTTTCATGTATAAAAATGTTTTAATAAAAAAATTAAAATAATTTCAATTAAAATGACATTAATTGGATTGTGTTTAATAAAAATGAAGTAATTAAATTTTAAAATAAATTTGAAATACAATGGGACTTTGTAAATACTTGAATGTAAAAAAAAAATTTCTATAAAATTGAAAATCTTTCACTATTCCCTAAAAAATTATTCTTTTTAGAAAAATCACAAAAGTTAACCTTAAAGATAATTTTTATGAACTAATTTTAAAAATTATATAATTTAACAAAATTAAACTTATAAAATTAGTTGATATAAATTATAATATCTATGCGTAAAATGTAATAAAACACATTTTTCAAGAAAACGTATTTTTAATGAAAAAAATAACTTTACTAAAAAATGTGTACATATATTTTATGCTTCAGTAAATAAATTTGAATTTTATAAAACCTTTATATATATATATATTATAATGTGTTTATTTCTATTCATACCTCTAATTTAATAATTAGTTTATAACAGTATAATATATCACAGTTCATATGGACTTAGGTTTGCTTGTAAAGAAATCTATCAGAGAAATTTAATTTAATTAAGGAGAAATATATCATAAAATATTAGGCTATTACACATGGTATACAGACTATACACAAAGTTCATGTATATTTTAAGGATTTTTTTTTTTCATTTCCTTTTCATTATTTTCTTAATAATTCATATTAATTTTAGTTGTTGATTTTGATTGATGTTGACAATGTTTATATGGTTTCATGTTTTTTTACTATTGTTTATTTAATATGTGGGATTAATAGATATGGTTTCCTTAAATAATAATTTTTAAATTATATTGATTCTTTTTTTAATTTCATTACTTTTGGTATCTACTCATTAAAGTTGAATTTCGTAGAAATGAGTTTTAACAAGAGTGACCTTCGGAAAAATTTTAGTGACACTGATGGAAGAAAGTGTATTCTTTAGTAATATGTATCAGTATTAAAATATATGGGTAAAATTATTTAAAAGGTTTTATAATGTTGTAAATTATTCTAATATGATATTTTAATGGGGGTATTAAAATATTTGAAAATTTAAAATCTAAATTGGAGTGATAGTAGTGTTAGGGAAAATATAGTAGTTTCTTCAAAAATAATGTAAAATTTTTTCACTAAATTTGGAAAAGCCTTTATATGGTTGTATATTCTTTGATAAATGTTTTTTGGACTTACAACCCTTATAATTTAAGGTAAAAAACCTTTCATGTTGTGTATTAATACTTGAATTCTTAGTTTGTGGTAGGATCTCATAAAATGGTATATGTATTACATCACTTTAATCACCACTAAATAAATCACATAGTTTGGGATAAACAACCTATCTTAGTGGTTAAAAATTAGAAATAGGTTACCCTTTAATTTTATAGACTAATTTCATTTAAATCATGGTTTTATATTGTTTTTGGGAAACATGTGTTTAATTATGGATTTAATTTTTTTAGTAGTTTTTTTTCTAGAAAATTATTTTGGATAATTTGTTAATAAATAATCATATAGATAACAACATTTTCTTATGATTTATCTTTATAAATATTTTTTTATAATTTAAGAGGTATTCTTATTTATATTATAATACAAGTTGATTTTGAGTCATGTGAGAAAAATATTGAATATTTTGGTTTTAAAGTGGTGTTTTGGGGGTTCTTCTATGTTGGTTTCAAAATAAGTAACTTCTTTAATTTTATAGGATGTGATTTATGTATAATTTGTTACTAATTTCCACTTTTATTTGTAATTATTCTATATATTGAGAATGTTTTAGGTTTTCAATGGTAAACTACATTTATGGCGCATCAGGATTAAGAGAATTTGTTTGTTCAAATATATTCTTTTATAGATACCTCCTTGTTGAATAATTTTATTGATTTGTTATCATATCTATGGGTTTTCTTTTGATTTATCATGTTTTAGTTACCCTTTCTATGGGAAATTATTTTATGGTGGGGAGAATCTACCTTTGTAGGATTTTTTTCATTTGTTTTGTAATGTTTTGGTGTAAGACCTTCTCGAATATGTAATTATCCCTTATCATATATGTGGGTTTTCCATGGGGATTACATGGTACACTATAAGGATAGAAAGATTTTATATTGGGGATATTGAAATAAATTAGATTATTATGTGTTAGTTAATTCTAGGGGAATTTGAATTTTTGGATTTAGGTCAGTGATTGGAAGTTGCAACCATGTTTTAATTGGGTTTCATAAAAAAATGGATTCCAATAGCCTAAAGTTGGTGGTTCATTTATTATATTGGAACAAGATATAGAAGATCACATCCTAAAGGACCAAATAGTTTAGTGTTATTAGAAAACTAGAAACATGATTGAATCTCACTTTACATTGGAAAATATAAAATAAAACATAGTATTTTCTTTGAGAACATTATTATTACCTCTATCATATCCTTTTATATGAATCTTATTACACTCCTAGAACCCTGAGAAAATGAAACAAAATAAAAGGATGAGCTCATATGCTCAGTAAGGGAATATGTATATCGAAAATTATCTTAGTATAAATAAGGAATTAAGAATATGATAATAATAAATGATGATCAAATAATTCCACATAAATAAGAACATGATCTTAAAACTTATCCATATATATCATTAAATTATATTTCCCCTAAATCCATATATATATATGATATATATAGTTTATTTGTATTCATGGGATATATCATTTTGGTTCCATGTTTTGGATGATATGCTTCCATTTTTGTATCCCCGCATAGTTCATCATTAAAGTATCATTTCATTAGATAAAAGGTATGATGGAAATTTATTCTTTCATTATAAAACATGGATAAATGAAACGGAGCCTAAATAGTTCCCTCCATTGTTTTTATTTATAGTTTCATGTGATTAAAATATGGGTATGAGATATCTCTATTATTGGATGAAACTCCCAAATACATGTTTCTCTCTTTAATATTTCTTCTTTGAATATTGATGTACTAATATAACATGGATATAATATGGATCCCATACAGATGTCAGATAATTCTAAGTAACCCATGGATAAACCATAGAGGTGGGATTCTTTTTCTACTCAATGATATTTATCAAACATATATAAATCTGAAAATGATGTAGTGTCTCTTTGGTGTAAGGTATGCCAGATTTACATAATATTCATAATTTTAGTTTTTATACAAAGTTTTTATATTTCGTGCATAGAGATCCTTGTTCAAGGGTTTTAATAACTTCTGTTTGATTTGACAAATATTCTGAAACTAAAACAAAACCTTTAAGTGCTATCATAGGGATCTATGGTTATGTGTTATAAAATCATGCATGGAAATTAAAAAGAAACCAATAACAAAGTATCATTTTTTGGTTTTGTTATAATTGAGAAATTTGGTTTCATAAAATGGAATTCCCTTATAAAGCAAGGATACATAAAGGTAATGGATACATTAACCTTACTCAGTTGAGATGCATAAGGGTAAATAATGCTTTACTCTTATGAAGAGTGGTCTGCATAAGGATCATTGCACCTTACCATTATGAAGATCAGGCTATGTAAGGGTCACATTACCTTACCCTTAAGATTAAATGGTTACATAAGGGTATGATATTATTTATACTAATGTAAAACATTAGTATGTAAGGGTGATCAAGTTTTTTCTATAGCTTTGTAATGGTATAACCTTTTCTATGTTTATGTAGTGTATACTATGTGAAGGTATTACCCCTACGTAGTGTTTACTGAATCTCTCATAATATTAAATGGTTTATGTGTAAAGGTAATGTAAAATTTTAGAAGGGTTATATAAAGGAAACATATAAGGCCCAAGATTTAAACAATACATAATAATGAGTTTTATTCAAGAAATTACTTTCTTTAACATTGAGGTTCTTTTTTAGGTTTAGAGTTTTAGAGAATTATATCATTACTCATACATAACAAAATTTAAAAATACAAAGTGGAAAATTCATATTAGTTTCAATTTTTTTCACCATATAAAAACTTTTAAAGATAAAGAATGATCTCTTTTATGTAAACTATTCGCCAAAATAAACTAGACCTTTTCCAATTCCTTACTCATCAATAAATCCTGTGAAAAATATTTAAAAACATGGGATGATAATAAAAGGATAAATAATGGATATAAAAATAAGAAAACCATTAGTCCATTTATAAACATCAAAACTCATAAAAACTATTTTCTAAAAACATAACATTTTACCCAAAGGGAAACATAATTATTTAGTAAATATAATTTATTTTACCTTTTAAAAACAAATGATTTCTAGAAAAACTCATTATAAAACATAGAAAATTCATATAGGTATTTTGGGACATCATCACATTGAACCCTTACATAACCCTTACAAATTGGAATAACCATAAAGAAACATCCATTATAATTCTCTAGAGAATAAAATCATTACTCAATTCATTTGAGTGATATATGGGTGAACCCATTTTTTAAGCTATAATGGGCTCACCCAACACTATATGGGTTCACCCATCATTTATAATGTCTATTAACCATAATATTAAATAAAAAATTTCATCATTTGAAAAAATCTTTTAAACTCATATTAAAATCACATTCTTATTTTAAAATAAAATTTTCTTTCAAAAATACCATTTTCTATAAAAAAAATTACATTTAATGGGAAACAAATTTCAATACCAAAATAAAAAAATAAATGGAAATAGGTTTTTAAATTTAAGAAAACATTTTAATCTTTCGATGTAATCTAGAAATCAAATGAAAATCATGATGTCATGAAAGGTAATTATAACCATACTTAAAAAATAGGACATTTCATTTATTGTTTTTCAAAAATTATTTTTAAGAGACATAAAAATATTCTTTTTGAAAACATTTTATGGAAGTTAAAATTATAAATATGGTTTCATTTAAAATCCTTTTATATCTATATAAATAAATATGTAAAATAATTTCAAGAATTTTGATATGGAGAATATAATTTGAAAATTAAATCTTTAAATATTCAAAGTGTCCCATACCATCTTAAAAATCTAAATCATAATCCCCATGAAAGAATAAAATTAAAAAAAAAGTATTAAATAACATGATAAAATATACAATATGGATATATAATTTCTAAGAGGATTTATACCTAATTAAAGAATAAAGGTTCATATCATCAAGAAATGCCTCAATGAAATGAGATTGAGATAAAATCCCTTACCTTAAGTCTGACTTTTCACATGTGTATTTATATTCCTTATTGATAAAATTATGTTAATTATTTAAATTCTTCATAACCATTGTCAATTTTATCATTACATTTATTTTACTTATTACAATGTTGTAAACAATTAAGTTAACGTCGAGTGTTTTGATCATATTCGGTTTATGTGTTAAAAATGAATTTGGTAGGTAAAATATGGTCAACAGGATAATTATATTAAAAAATAAAAAATAATAATCAAGAAAAAATTATAATAATTATACATAAATTAAACTTGTAAAACCAATCATGAAATATGGTTATAAAAAATCAATCAACATTACAATCATGGAGACTGCAGGTCGTACATATGCATGAGTAACATTCCCATTTTTCAATGATCATTATAAAAAGAGCCTAAGTAAAATTTATCTTTATATAATGATAATTATATAATATATACAATATTATTTAGTAATATATAATTATATATAATTATCATTATTTAAAAGAAATCACATCTTGTCAAGGAGGCGGTAGTCCACATGTACTCGAATAACGTTTTCACTTTTTCAGTGTGTGAATGTTTAATAAAGAAAAAGATATATTATATTTATATAAATTTAGTTATTTCATGAATATAATATGGATTTTATTTATTTCATGTATGTTTAATTAAACTCATTCTTAATACATTCCATGTAGTGTGTGAACGTATCACATTGCATTGAGGAGGCGGTAGTCCACACATCCACAAATAACGTTATCCTATTTAAAAAAAATGTAAAGCGTGAAGGTAGGTATATATAAAAATTATAAAAGTATTATTATATAATAAATATCATATATATATCATATATATTTTTTTTCCCATCATAATTCCCAACCATTAGAGGTTGTAAAGTAAAAAAATGAATGACATCGTTACGTGAGGCGGTAGTTTGTCGTACACGAACGGTAATTTTGTTACCCATTTGATGGAAGTGTGTGTAGGTGTAGATATAAAAAAAAGTATATTTAGTATACTGATGTTATTATATAGTCATATAATAATAATAAATTAAGGGAGTGGATAAGGAAACAAAGTAAAAAATGCATGTTGATAAGTGTTATCTCTTCTTCGGGTTACTCATTTTGGTTTGCACCAAAGGTGTTATTATTTGGACTTATACCCAAGGTGAGGAATCAAGGGTGAGGGGAGGTATTTTTATAGATTATTTGTTCAGGTTTTGGATGAGGAAATGGGATTTAGAGGTGTGATTAAATGGTAAGGGTGAGTGCCTTTTTATAGTGGAGGAGTAGTGACATTCTTCTAAATCTTTGGAAAGGGAATTCCACCCATGTTTTCCCAATAAAATTGGATCCAATAATGGTAAAAATTAGATCCAAGTGATTATAGGGTCAAAATATTAACATCTAATGGATTTTGGAAAATCTTTTAGTACATTTTGTCTCTTAATTTTAAGGTTTAGTTCCTTGTTAAGCTAATTTTCCTCTTAATCGCTATAATTAACTTTAATTACATTCAATAATATTTTTTATAAAAAACTAATTTAACCTTATTATTTATTATAAATAATTATAATTTAAAATATGGATTTAATTTTTCTAAATTACAATAACATAATTGCAAGAAAATAATTTTATTTAATCCCACATATGGGACGGCAAAGCTGGTTTTTAAAGTAAAAATGTTCAAAAGTTTGCTAAGTTCTTATATTTAAATTCAATGTGAAATTTATTAAAATGATCTTAATTGGTTTAAAGGATATAAAAATGATTTAATTGTACTTTAAAACTAATTAAAAACATAATTTAACTATATAAATAAATTGAATAAAAAAGAAATTTCGAACTAAAATTTAGTATTATTCACTATTCATCAAAATATGAATGTTCCCAGAAAAATACCAAAAAATAAACCAAATTAAATTTTGATATTTCTATTTATAAAATGGATATTTTTTAATATTAAAATTATAAAATTTTATAAAATTATATTTTTAATGGTTTCACCATTAAAATGCGATAAAAATACCTTTTAAAAACATCAAACTTTTTATGCTTAAAATTAGATTTATTCTTATTTTAATCCTATAAAATTTATTGGATGAATGTAAAAACATTTAATGATAAATTTGTAAATATATGATATTTTAGCCTATTCATTTAATTTGTTACAATTTATAAGCGATAACTACCACTTAAATAATAATATTTACAATATATTATTTTTCAGCATAACTCAATCTTGCATACAACATAAGATTTCGGAAAAACTCATTATTGCATGTTCGGTACACTATTGTACATAGAATAATATTTAAGATAAAATTGATATTTAATTAGTAGATATTAATAAATAGGAAAAATAATTATTCTATAATTATTGTAATGTTACATCCTCCCCCCCTTTTGGAAATTATGTGCTCTCTATTTTATTAACTTATAAAATAAGTGAGTATATTTTTGCCTCATATCATTTTTAGATTGACATGTTTTCTCCACAACCATATGGTTTTTTCATAAAAACTTAATATTATGAATCACCTTATTCTGCAACACTTTCTCTCTATAGTCAAGAACTTACACTAGTTATTCCTCATAAAAATATTCTCTTCCAGTTGAACTACTTTAGGGCTAAAAACACGTAATGAATCTGTTACAAACTTACTTAACATTAAAACATGAAATACATTATGTACCTAGGATAAAATTGAATTCAAATCCACTCAGTTGTCAAATAATCCAAATTTCTATTGGATTTTATATAGTACAATGACCCATAGACTCAACTTCCCCTTTTTACAAAAACACATCAAACTTTTCCATAGAAAAACTATTAAAAAGATATGATCACCTACCTCAAAATAAATATATTTCCTCTGGTTATCCGCATAAATCTTCTGCTTACTCTGTGACACCATCAGGTGTTTTTGAATCAAATAATCATTCTCTACCATTTTCATATACCAACTATAGTCCCATCAACATCCTTTATCCATCATCAACCAAAAAAATAGGTGTCTGACACCGCTTCCCATATAATGCCTCAAATAGTGCCATTAATATACTAGAATGAAAACTATTATTACAAGAAAACTCAAATAAATAAATATGTTGATCCAAAATTCCCTAGTAATCAATTTATAAAGAAGGAAGCATATCCTCCGTGGTCTAAATTGTCTTCTCAGACTATCCATCAGATTAAGGATGAAAAATTGTATGAAAATTTAATTCAATACCCAATAAATTATGAAGTCCTTTAAAAAATAGATGTGAAAATAGTATCATAGTCTAATACAATAGAGATAGGAACTCCATGTAATATAATAATATCTTTTATATATAGTCTAGAAATATTCTCCAAATACATTATATCTCAAATGGAAAAAATGTGCATATTTAGTTAATCTATCAATAATAACCCAAATCCCTTTGTTACCATGAAAAGTATTTTTAAATACTATAATGAAATCCGTTGATATATTTTACAATTTCCACTCTGAAACTAGCAACAGTTGAAGCATTCACTTCATTTACTGTCACTCTGCTTTAACATGTTGACAAGTCAAACACTTCACTATAACTTCATAAATATCTCTTCTCATTCCATCCCACCAGTAATAATATCGATGTTCACCATACATCATAGTGCTTCCCAGATAAATATAAAAATCAGAACCATGATCTTCAGTTAACAAATCTTTCCTCAACTGTGAATCGCAAGGCACACATAATCTTTTTCCAAATCAAAAAACTCTTTTTTCTTCAATATTAAAATCTAGAAACTTACCACCCTTAATAGATTATACCTTTTATTATAAAGATTTATCCACCTTCTAATCCATATTAATTTTTTATGACAAATTCAACTACACTAAAACATGAATCAAAATAGAGGATGTATCAGCATCCATAACTTCTAGGCCAAAATTCATCAAATGATTAATTAAAGGGACATGTTACAAATGTAACCTATTCAATGTGGAATTACTTTTTTGACTCTAATCATCATCCACCTTGTTTAATTTTTCAAGATGATAAATAATCTTGAAATAATAATCCTTTATTAGCATCAACCATATTCATTATCTCATGTTTAATTCATTTTGTGTGAATATATAATTTAAAATTTTTTGATCAGTATATATTTTACACTCCACTCCCTAAAAATTATGTCTCTAAATTTTTTTATGAAAAAACAATAGCATCTAATTTCAAATCATGTGCAGGTTAATTAAACTCATTTGGTTTTAACTGATGTGAAGCATAGTCAATTACATAATAATTATATATTAAGAAACAACCATGTCCTTTAAATAAAGAATCATTATTAATAATGAATTTACCATTTCTGTAAGGAAAGAAAAAAATAGGAGCATTCACAAATATTCATTTCATTTCCTAAAAACAATAATCACATTATTTTATCCAGACGAACATAACTTCTTTTTAAGTTAACTTAGTCAGTGTTCTAGAAAACTGAGCAAATATTTCAACAAACTACCAGTAACAATCTATTAATTCAAAAAAAAAACTAAAAAACACAATGATATTTATGGGTCTTGGCCATTATTCAACAACTTTAGTTTAAGAATGATCAATATTCATACCATCTTTATAAAAATGTTACCAAGAAATAATTTTTTTTAAACCAAAATTCACGCATTCTAAATTTCTCATACACTTTATTTTTTGTAAAGGTTTATAAAACAATTCATAGATGTCTTTCATGTTCCTCTTAAATTTTATAAAATACTAAAATGTCATCAATATTGACAAACACAAAATTATCCAATAACTCATGAAAAAATATATTCATAAGATACATGAATATATAATTGGCATTAGATAACCCAAACGACATAACTAGAAATTTATAGTGGGTATATCTAGTTTGAAATAAAATATATGGAATGTTAGTTTCATTCACTTTCAATTGATGGTACCCCTAACTCTGGTCAAACTTCAAAAAATATTATGCTCCTTGGAGATAATCAAACAAATCATTGATATAAGTAAAAGGATTCTTGTTCTTAATAGTAATGTTATTCAAGGCTCTATAATTAATGAAAAGTCTCATTAATCCATATTTATTTTTAAAAAACAATATCGGATCACCCCTTTGTGAAGTTCTATGTTGGATCAAACCTTTATCTAAAAACTTCTGTAGTTTCTTTTTTAACTATAAAAGTTCCCCTTGATCCATTCATTAAGGTGGTTTCGAAATAGTCTTAGCATTAGGTACTAAGTAAATAGTAAAATCAACCTCTCAGTCAGGAATAACATAATTAAATCATAAAAAAAACATCCAAGTATTAATTTACCACTAGCACATCACTAATTTTAATAGTTTCTTTATTTTCAACAATATGAGCTAGGTAACTTTCATTTCTATCTCTAATAAATTTATCAACTTCTTGGTATGTTATTAAAGGCATGAAATAATTAAACACAACTTTCTTAGAACTGTAATCTATATTAGAAAGATAATGTTAAGTCAATACATACCAAGAATGATATTAAACTCTACTATGGATAGATCAACATAAGTTATAGGAAAGACTGTCCCAATGATGACTCTAAGAAGATTCTTATAAATCTTGGTTTCTTTAATAAATCTACCAGGATTTTTTTACCAAAAGTTATATATTAATTTTATTAGGTGATATTCCTAATTTTCTAGAAAAATTCTTATTTTTGAAGGAATTCATATTTACCGAGTCAAATAGGGTATTCAAACAATTTGAAAACACAAGTAACATACTTATCACCACTTTATTTGATGGTCCAACATCAACTGTAGTTGTAGAAAATAACCTTGTTGCACCTTTCTATTTCTGAGCATGAAGATTTCCATCTTATTCAATTAAATTTAAACAAGAATTAAAATAATGAACCCTATCATTACTTATAAAACATCTTAATATTGGATGGGTATCGATTACCAAATTCTTTGATTCCTAGGTATTCCTTTTCTTGAATTCACAAGCAATGTGGCCATGCTTTCCACATTAGTAACACTTATATGCCTTCATAATAATTTCTCTATGGTGCTTTTTACCAAACTTACTATAAGATTGGAACTTCATTTTCTTACCTCCATATTTCTTTTTTTCATTTTTCTTGATAAACTTCCATCGTTAATACTTTTTTACTTTCAATATCATGAGGCACATAAGAGTCAAATAAATCCATCTCAGCCTTTTCCACATAATGAACAACTTTCTCATATATTTTAAATTCCCACACTTAAAAATATCTTTGTAGTCTTGGTTTCAATCATGATTAAAACCTATTAACTAGTCTACCAATGTAATGAATAAAATATGGGACATACCTAGGCAATCTTGTGTAGTTTCCTTTATATACAGTTATACAATCATTATCTTTTTTCCTTAGTTCAAGGAATTGTTTTTCTATTCAGAGTCATATAACAATAGAGAAATATTTCTCAATTAAACTTCCCTTGATTGTTTCCCATTCCATGGAATCAAGATCATCTTTATCTCTATTATTATTAAAGAAATTCTACCGTTAATAGACTTCAACTTAAAAATAATAAACCAAAAGGGTTATCTTTTTACATTCTGGACATCCCATGAAATCAAGTATCTTTTCTAGAGAATTTATCCATCCTATGATTTCCATAGAGTCAGATGATCCACTGAATTATAGGGTTGTTTCCTAATGAAATTCTCCACAAAATACATGTTCCTTTTGGTTAGATAGGATTCCTCTCTAGAATGGAGACCACCAAGATTTATCACTTGGGTCAACTGATCTATTACTGTAACAAAATGTTCGTTTTTGATTCCAACCATCTTAGGATACTGATTTGGAAGGATATATACCTTTCAGTTCCTTCCCACTATCACTTCCATGTTTTCTCCGGGTAAAAACATTCTAAAAAGACATATTTTAGATAAAGCAACATGTTAATCTTTAAATCTTATAACATTTTCACTTTACCATAAGGTAAAATTTTTATGGGAAAGTTATTAATATTACCCTAACCTCTAAATTTATCTATAAAAACCTTCGATACCAACTATAATGACATGCCCTTAAACATTACATAATCTTGAGTTTTAGTCATAAAATTACTTTATTTCACAATGAGGATCATTTTAGGTTTATATTTTTAGATAATTAGGGAATTACTCATACATAAAAAAACCATAAAATAAAAAGTGTACACTTTCGATTAGTATCCATTTTTCCACCATATAAAAACTTTTAAAGATAAATCATGATCTATTTTATGTAAACTCTTCATGAAATTCAACTTGACCTTTTCCAATCCCTTACTCCCCATTCAATCATGTGAAAAAAATTAAAGATGATGGATGAGCATAAAAATCTTAGCAAGGGATATAAAAAGAAGGAAACCTTTAGTACCTTAATAAAAATAAAAACACATGAAAAAACTTTCATGAAAACATAACATTTTACCCAAAAATGGAAATATCAATCTTTAATAAATATAGTTTATTTTACCTTTTGAAAAAAATTATTTCTATGAAAACTCTTTACCAATAATAGAAAATTCATGTAGGTACCTTTAGACATCATCACATTAAACCCTTATAGAACCCATACATATTAGAATAAAAATACAAGAAACTTGAAATATTATTCTCTGGAGAATATAATAATTACCCAATGAATTTGAGTACTATCTGGGAACACCCATTATTTAAGCTATAATGGGATCACCCGACGCTATCTTGGAAAAACAGTAATTTATAATGTTCAAGAACCAAAACATGAAATAAAACATTTCATTCTATGAAAAAATCTTTTAAACTCATATTAATATCATGTTCATATATTAAAATACCATTTTCATTCACAAAGACCATTTTTATTAAAAAAATAAACATTATTCTATGACAAATAATTTACAATAAAAAAAATAAATGGAAATTGGGTTTTTTATTTAAGAAAACATGTAATCTTGAAAATAATTTGGAAATACAATAAAATTCATGATGACATGAAAGGTGATTATCATTGTACATTAAAAAATATGACATTTCATTTATCGTTTGTCAAAAAGTTACTTTTAAGGCATGTAAAAAAGATTACTTTTGAAAACCTTATAATGAAATTAAAATTAAAAATAAAATTTTCTTTATAATCATTTTATATACATATAAATAAATATGTAAAATAATATCAAGAACATTGACATGGAGAAAATGATTTAAAAATTAAATATTTAAATATTCAAAGAGTCACATACCACCTTAAACATCTAAATAATAATTCCCATGAAAAATAAAATTTTAAAAAACATTAAATAACATGAGAAAATATAAAATAGGGATATAGAATGTTAAAGTCTATATATATACACCTTATAAAGAATAAAGGTGCATATCATCAAGAAATGCCTAAATGAAAGGAGATTGAGAAGAAATACCTTACCTTGTGTTTGACTTCTCATGTGTGTATTTATCTTCCTAAATAATATAATTATGTTAATTATTTACTTTCTTAAGAAGCATTTTTAATTCTATAATTACTTTTATTTCAATTATTATAATTTTTTAAACAACTACCTAAACAACTAAGTTTATATCGGGTGTTTTGACCATAATCATTCTATGTATCAAAAATGACATTGGTCGGTCAACTATGGTCAAATGGGTCATTATATAAACATATCCAGAATAATAATCATGTCATAATTATCATATTTATACAAAAATTACACTTCTGAAACCTATCATTGAATATTGTTATGAAAAATGAACTTACATTACAATCATGGAGATGGTAGGTCATATGTACGCATGAGTAACGTTCCCATTTTTTAATGATCGTTATGGAAGAAAGGTAAGTAAAATTTATCTTTAAATAATGATAATTATATCATATATACAATATTATTTATTTATATATTATTATATTTATAATTATTTTGATTTAAAATGGATCACATTGTGTCAAGGAGGCGATTGTCCACAAGTCCATGAATGATGTTATCACTTTTTCTATGTGTGAAAGGTTAATAAAGAAAATGATGTATTATATTTACAGAAAGGTAACTATGACATTGATATAATATTCATTTTATTAATTTCATATATTTTTAATTAAAATATTCCTTGATACGTTCCATATAGTGTGTGAATGTATCACATCGATTTGAGGGGGTGGTAGTCCACACATCCCAAAACGATGTTATTGTATTTTAAAAAATGGAAATCATTAAGGTATGTGTGTATAAAAATTATATAAGTATGAATATATAATAAATATCATATATATATCATATAAAAATGTTGTGTCCATTTTAATTCCTAACCATGAGAGGTGGTAAGTGAAAAACGAATGACATCATTGCGTGAGGCGGTAGTTCACTGTACACAAACGGTAGTTTCATTACCCATTTGATCAAAGTGTGTGTAGGTGTAGGTTTAACCCTTACATAAAAAATCTCATTATATTGATGATATATATTTTATTATATAATCATGGAATAATATTAAATTAATGGATTATATAAAGAAAAAAATTAAAAATGCATGTTGATGAATGTTGCCTCTTCTTCAGGTAACTCATTTTAGTTTTCACCAAGGGGATTCTCAGTTGCATTTATGAAAAAGGTTTGGCCTCTATGGTGATGGTATGGATTTTGGGAGATTATTTGGGAATTTTTTTTGACGAGTCAAATGGGATTTATATGTGTGAAGTAATAGGAAGTTTGAGTGCCTTTTATAGTGGAGGAGGAGTGACATTCTAGTATGTTTTTAGAAAGGAAATTACACCCACGTCTTTTAGATGTCAAGTGGATCCAGTAATAGTAAAAATTAAATAAAAGGGATTATATGGTATAAATATAAAAATAAAATGGATTTTGGACTATTTTCAAGGATTTTTTTGGCTCTTTTGTTTATAGTTTAGTCCACGGTTAAGCAAATTTTCCTCTTAATCACTATAATTTATTATAATTATTTTCATTAATATTTTTGGTCAAAAAATAAGTTAACCTTATTATAAAGTATAAATTTTTTGGATTTCAAATATGGAATCCATTTTAAAAAAATTTAATCACAGATGTGGCTGAAATTAATTTAGATTTAATCTTGAAAATTGGATGACAAAGTGGGTTTTTAATGTAAAAAATGTTTAAAAGTTTAATAAGTTTTTATATATAAAATAAATGTGAAATTTATTCAAATTAACTAAATTTTATTAAATGATATAAAAATGATCTAATTATACTTTGAAACCAGTTGAAAACATAATTTAATTATATAAATAAATTGGACAGAAAATTAGTTCTGAACTAAAATTCAGTGTTATTCTCTATTCATCAAAATATGAAAGTTCTCAGAAAATTAACAAAAATAAAACCAAATTAAATTTTAATATTTTTATTTCAAAAATGAATTTTATTTTTTCATATAAAAATTATAAAATATTCAAAAATAATATTTAAAAAGGTTTCACCTTTAAAATAAATAAAACTACCTTTTAAAAATATAGAGCTTTTATTCTTAAAATTGGATTTATTCTTATTTTAAGATTTTAAAATTTATTGGATAAATGTAAAAACATTTAATAAACATGTGAAAACATAATGTAGTTAGTATTATTCATTCTCGTTGATACAATGGCTCGGTGATAAATATAACTTAAAATAATAATATTAATAGTATATTTTTTTTATAACTCAATCTTGCGTGCAACATAAGATGTCAATGAAAGTAATTATTGCATTTTGGGAACTTTATCAAACACAACATCCCTTTTAAGATAAAATAACTATTTCATTATTAAATATTAATAATATATAAAATACTTATTCTATAATTAATATGGATATTACCAAACATTTCACTAAACGTTATGTAAGAGGATACATAAACATATAAGAGGTTTCATTAAGGCTACGTAAAGTTGACCATATTCTTACCGTTAAATAAGAAAGCCATATAAATTTTATACCCATACACAATGAGGTTTCTGTCACGACCTGTCCCTCGGGGCCCGTAATGTAACTACCCCAAGCCCGCCTTCCATAGGCCAGGGGTTGGCGACTAGCACTAGAGGCATAAATCCCTATAACCGGGAAGGCATTGACTCTTTATAACGCAAACACACACAACCCGAGTAAAAGCGGAAGTAAACACTAAGTAAGCAGTAACAAGTGTGTTGAAAGTACAAGGGGGGTTGGAAATACAAGCCCAATGGAAAAGGAACAACTACAACTAAAAGTAATGTACAACTCAAAGGACAACAGCTGAAAGGTGACAAGAAAGTCCTGGATCATCCTCCGGGTTCCTACCTGAAGGGTAAGTACAGATGTCTGCCTCAGCACTCCACGTTCGTCCGTCTCCTCCGGGTACCAACTCGTGGTGAGGTCCACCTCCGGGTACCGTCTCTTCCTGAGTTCCACCTCCGGGTACTGACTTGTCGTGAGGTCCATCTCCGGGTACTGACCCTTCGTGAGGTCCACCTTCGGGTACCGTCCTACTCCTCAAGCCTCAACCACAATCAGTGATGTCCGTCGTCTATAACCAACACAACGTAGTGCGGGCATAGCCCGTGCAGGGGTGAGTATACGATACTCAGTAGGGACCCCGAGACCCTAATGGTCTCACTAAATCCAACAAGGATAAATACAAAGAAGGTTCTCAATAGATAAACCAAACTTAGGTATAAGCCCATAATTATACCTAAGTTACCAAGTAACTCATCTCAACATGAGGTATCACACAGTTTTGAAATCCACGGATAACCACAACTTAGGTATATGCCCATACATATACCTAAGTTATCAAGTAACCCATCTCAATCATGAGGAAAACACAAAGGTCATTGACTCAGATCAAACCAGGATTTCCATTATCGAAATCGTAACTGCTGAAGAGCTCCGTCTTAGACGAGTACAGTGAACCTGTCATGACTCCGAGGTACCGCTCACTAACCTAAGACTGCTGAGGTACTCCTCCTGTCGAGTACTGCGGGTTTGCCACCTCACACAGATAGTGCTCTCACTGGGGTCTGCCACCCCACACACATAGTGCACCCCCCCTAATAGCCGTCAGAGGTACTCCAGCTGTGAGTACCGCGAGTCTGCTGCCAACAACTAGGCGCTCCATCCGCCATGGGTCTACCGCTACAACCAAGCGCTCCATCCACTGGGCTAACAAGTCACTCCGACTCGAATCGGTAAGCAGTCAATAGGTCTCAGCCAGCTACATGGTCTCCGTACTCCGTACGCTCGTCAGTACCGCGGGTCTACTGCCAACTATCAGTCGCTCCATCCGCCATGGGTCTGTTACCAAATACCGGGCACTCCATCTACTAAGGGTATGCTGTTACAACCAAGCACACCTCCAAGGGGGCCCAGTTGGTTTCATGTACAAACCAACCCGACCGTAACTCAACTCTACCCCGAAATCGCATAGAGTATACTCAAGGGACCGTTTCTCAAGTGATCACCATCGCCGCTGATGATTCATCAATGGAGAAATCCAGTGAAGTAGTCGATGCAGACGCAGCCAGCTCCATGGTTTCCGCACACAGCACGCTCGTCCGGGAGGGTCCACTCCACAATCCAAGGGGTTCGATACATCAACTGTCGCGTAGATCAGATTTGATGTATCACAAAGTTCCTTCATGACAAAAGGAACTCAACGCAACAGACGGCGCGTCAATCGGACGCCCGGTCTGAGAGTTATCGGCCTTTTCGTTCCAGGGTCCCGGTTGGTTTTTAAGTTAAAACCAACCCAAACATAGTCCAACTACGTCCAAATCTCGAGAGGAGTAAGCCAAAAGGGTCGTCTCACTAAGAGGAATCCAACAAAGTCTACGGTACATCAATCGAACATCCGAAGATCAAGATAAAAGTGTTTCCGCTCCGAGGGCCTGGTTGGTTTCGTGTTCGAACCAACCCAGCCGAACACAAAGTTCTCCGAAACCTTGATTATAGTATACCAAAATGACCATCTCGATCCAAGGATCGCATCACAACTGACGGTTAGTCGATCGGAGTTCCTTAGCCCATGTTATGGGAATTTGAACGGAATTGTCCGAAAACGGGGGGTCTGGGCCCGATCTGGCCCGGCCCAGTACCCCCTGGGTTGGCCCGAACCGGGTCGACCCGACCAGGCTTCGGTTCGGACCACTGTGGCCTGGCCCAGCGGGCGGCTCGGCCCAGCGGTGCGGCCTGGCCCAGCGACGCGGGCCGACATGGCGGCGTGGCTTGGCTCGGCGGCACGGGCTGGCGCGGGCGCTGCGCGCCGCTCAAACGCGGAAGGGGGATGATCCCCCTTAAATTGTATCGGCGCAGCATTAAATACAGTGCCCCTTAATTGAAACCCCCCCCCCTTTGGGGGCCCGACCATTTGACAACCCGGGGGTTTCGACCCCCGGTTTTCCAGGGTTACGGCCGGCAAAGCCGGCCGTTTAATTATGTGGGACCCGCGGTGGTCCCGCCTCTAAAGTGAGCTGGCGGCCGGCAAGCCCAGCCGCCTCCTTGGGCACCACTGTGGCCAATCGTTCGCGGTTCTTCAAGTTGTCAGCGGTCGACGGTTCCGGCAGCCCCTACCTCTCCACCGCGGCTCGAAGTCGTGGTCCTTGTCCGACTAGCGCGGTGTGTCGGCGTCGCGCCCTTTCGCCACGATGCCGCTCCGGTCGCGGCCTACTCCTGCTTCAACGGCGCAGCGTGACAGCGCTGCGTTTCTTCATCGCGGCCCGCACCGACCGTGGTTCATTCGTTCCTGCGCAGGGAGACGGCACCGCGTCACCTCCACTCCAACTGCGTAAACCACAATCACGATGGGAGGAGAGTCGGCTGTGTTCGTGTGGTCCGACCTCCTCCCATTAGTTCGATATCAAGCAGCTTATGAGGTTAACAAAACACGCCGAAGAAGATATTCATGAACTCAAAAGAAAAACCCCTACCTCGAGTCATTCATCGAAGGATGATCATCGCAGAACGGTGTCTCGAGGAGGATAACGATGAAGGGGACGTCGGCATTCGTTCGTCACGAGGGAAGGCGATGTTGACGTCACTCGCTGCTCGCTCGCCGGTCCGGTGTTACTCGTCACCTCCCGTTGGGTCGACTTCATTCTCTAAGGGTCCGGCGTGGCGGTGTTCCTTCAGCACTTCGCTACTTGGTGAAGCTTCCCGATACCCCTCCCCTAGCTCCATATATATAGGAGAGTGGGAGGATAAGTAACAGCCTGGGGAAAATTAATGGGCTCCTTAATTAGGAAGCTTCATAATTTCTCCAACGTGGCTGTTAAATAAAAGAGTTGACCCATTTTAATTAATGGGGTGAAGTTGGCATGGTAGATTACATGTTGGCTCCTCCAATTAATTCATGATTGGTGTCACATAAATTGGGGGGGGAAGTCAAGAGGCTCTCCCTCATTAATGAGGGAGAGTTGGGAGGTTTTATCCTCCTCAATAAATAGGGGTCGGGTGGTCCCCACCCATTCTATTTAATGGAGAGGTTATTCTCAGGTGGTCCCCGCCACAATAATCCTCCCAATGGAGGTTTTTTGCAGGTGGGCCCCACCACCATAACCTCTCATGAGAGGTTATGGTGTGGTGGCCCCCACCCCCAAACACCACTTGGTGGTTTTAACCACCACCAACAAAAAAAATAAAGTTAACACTTTATTTTTATTCAACTTAAATAAAAACCCCGAAAACTATTTTTCATCCACGTTAGAATGCAACAGCGGTGAAAGTCTCAC
Source organism: Viscum album (assembly GCA_963277665.1). Lineage (NCBI taxonomy): Eukaryota > Viridiplantae > Streptophyta > Magnoliopsida > Santalales > Viscaceae > Viscum > Viscum album. The sequence goes on along the minus strand of OY728132.1, from coordinate 1,156,694,840 downwards.
TAAGAAAAAATAGGCGTTGCGAGATCAACGATGCCTTCAAGTTTCGATTCCGAGTACCGGTTCAAAAGATAGAAAAACCCGCTCGCTCGTTCACTAAACGTACCCGAGCTAATCTTCGGAAATTGATTCCGGGCACACTGGGCCTCGGAATCAGGCACCGTCAGAAACTTCGGACTCGTAAAATTCCAATAAAGTTAAGAAAAAAACATTCCCCTGAAATTTCCGGGTCTTTACATTACTCCCACCTCAGGGCTTTACGTCCCCGTAAAGCTTCAACACACGCTAGGGAAAACAAGGTGGTACTGAGCATGCATCGGAGCCTTCCGCTCCCATGTGCTCTCATGGATGTTCTCGTGTTACCCGAGAAAGCACACAAGAGGAATCGTTTGTCCACATAGGACCGCTCCTGTCGATCCTCGATCTCCCCTGAAACCTCCGAAAAATTCACCCTGTCATCGACGTCCAACTCCCTGTGGTCGATGACGTGTGAAGAAACGTGAACGTATCTCCTCAACTGAGATAAGTGGATGAAATCATGCACCCGGTGCAGCTGAGGTGGTAAGGTCAAGCGGTAAACCACCTCACCTACCCTACTGAGGACCTGAAAGGTTCGTTGAACCTCAGAGGTAACTTGTCACCTCAGCCACATCTCTAAAAACCTCATCAATGTGAGACTCGTATAAGGACGTGGTCATCATCCTCGAACTACAGAGGCATTCACTTCTTGATTAGAACTGAAACTCAAAACTCATGCTGCCACAAGGGTAAGGTTGACCGACTCAAGAGTGGTCGGTTGTACCCTCATATGCATGAGTTTATTATGTGCTGCCTGAGGTTTCCTTTTTCTCCGACCAAGGAAAAACCATCCCAATATTGTAGATAAACTACAACCCTTTTTTCCTAAAACAGTCAACCTGGGTATGAACTGTGAATCCAATCCATACCCAGACCAACGTCATAAGGCCTCAACGCTGCCACCAAGAGATTCCAACTGAAACTCTCGCCTCGAGGGTCAGATCACACCATCGACGTAAGTGTGATTATCAAGTCTCCTTCCCAAGGTATCTACAGACGTGAGGGTCAAGTCAACGGCTTACCTGGAAACTCTAGGTCTGGGACAAGATTCTTGGAAGGAAAGAATGATTGGTACCTATGTATATTGATATTACAGCTTGTAGTAGACATAGACCGTACCTCGAATCATTCTTAGAGACCCTGGGTCACATTCCTTGACCGCATGCAGCTACTCTCTTCCCCAGACCTCCTGCTCCTTGAGCCTGGAAGGGACTACAAAGGCGGGTGATTGTAACATATCGAAATGTACACCACCACATGCTTCTCTCCAAGATCCGCTTCCACGTCTGCTGCTCTGCAGATTCATCTGTCCTGCGCAGTCTTCATCCGCTTCAGAACAAACTGTGCTTTCACCATCATATTCTAAACCATCTCTGGTCCTACAAGAGCTGCTAAGATTTCTTCTTTTCCGATTAGAGAAATCTGGTCTCATCCCCAGGATGAACCACGTTCTTTCCCTAATACAGTAAATCGTAACATGAATGGTGCAATCATGTCATGGATGACGTTGTAAGGCCTCAACAACACTACTAATAGATCCAACTGTCACTTTCTCCGAGTCACACTGTCGGCATCAGTGTGAGGTCACTAGGTCTCCTCTAGTAGAAATCTCGAAAGTGATGGTCAAGCCAACAGTTTTAACCGGAACCTCTCAGTATCATCCAAACAAAAGGACATAGAAGTAATCATAACAAAGATATGTGTCTTTTATTACTACAGCTCAGAGTATAAAGACACAAATGCAACAACAACATGGAACTTGAAGTGCCAAGAACAAAATGGAATCCTCTAGTTCCGCTCCCGTCCTCCTGCTTTCCCACTGCTAACCTTCACCGGCTGTATCCACTTAGGCAAAGAATTCACAACCACAAAGGTTCTCTCTAGCACCCTAGCATAATTAGGAATGCATAGAGGAAAAGTGATGGCTCAGATGTCCTTTATAAATACTTTGTTCAGAAGTTCTAGTATAAATCACTAATCACATCGTATCCAACGAGTACTAGGAGCGATTGGTATGCCTTGTTGAGTGCTCAGCTTCCGACATGTCGCACTTCCGAAGATGTAAAAGCCTAGAAAACTCTCATCCATCTCCTCAATCCAGTTCTCAGACACCTACGAGTCAGGCTTGCCTCGTAACTTGAGGGATATCTGGTGCTGAAACATATGTAAGGCACTAAGCCTACGAGTATCCTCTACTGGTACCGTCGGTAGTGTCTACTGACCAACAGGTAGTGACATAGCTGGCACACTACCGGAAGGTACTATCATAGGCATCGGTCTATGTACTGAAGCCTCATTACTATACGGACCAACCTCATGGTCTCTCACTGGAAGACTCTAGTAGCGAAGGTCACCATTCGCTTTACTAGTGTCTAAGCTAGGCGTAGAACTCTAGAATTCGCCTCCATCCAGTCCACTACTGCCTGGGAAAAATTGTCTCGCCTCGTAACCTTGGAGGCCCCTGCTGCTGGAACTCGTGAAACGCGCTCTGTCAGCGTGCACTGTCAACTAGTACGGCTGGTGGCATCTGTTGCCTAACGGGTGGTGCTTCTGCTGGTACACCACCCGAAGGTTCCAACACAGAAAAAGGGCCCTGCACAGGAGTCTCGTCGCTTGGTGGGCCATCATCGAGAACTCTCTCAGAACTCCAACCGACTGTCTGCATGGTGACATCCTGAATAGATATGACACGGTCAATGATTTATACCTGGTGAGCTGACCTAGTTTGAGCTGACTTTAAAACTTTTGGAAACACACACGCAATCATTGTTTTCATGCATTAAGTCGGAAATCAGAAGTCAGGGTCTTGGTGTATGGATACGTCGGCCGCCGCACCAACATTGGACTCCCTGGACTGATAACCACACTCAATAACCTTAACACTATTGATTCACATAGAAGAAAGATCAGAGTCCTGAGTTCTGCGGTAGAACCGAACTCCTCTGATACCAATTTGTCATGACCCGTCCCTGGGGCCCATGTCGTAACTACCCCAAGCCCGCCTTCCATAGGCCAAGGGCTGGCAACTAGCACCAGAGGCGTAAATCCCTATAACCGGGAAGTAATTGCCTCTTTATAATGCAAACACACACACAACCCGAGTACAAGTGGAAGTAAACACTAAGTAAGCAGTAACAAGTGTGCTGAAAGTACAAGGGGGCTCGGAAATACAATCCCAATGGAAAATGTACAACTACAACTGAAAGTAAAGTACAATTCAAAGGACAACAGCTGAAAGGTGACAAACAGCTCCTGGATCGTCCTCTGGGTTTCTACCAGAAGGGTAGGTATAGATGTCCTCCTCAACACTCCACGTCCGTTCATCTCCTTCGGGTACTAACTCGTCGTGAGGTCCACCTCTGGGTATCGTATCGTCGTGAGGTCCACCTCCAGGTACTGACTCGTCATGAGGTCCACCTTCGGGTACTGACTCGTCGTGAGGTCCACCTCCGGGTACCGTCCCGCTCCTCAGGCCTCAACCACGATCAGTGATGTCCGTCGTCAACAACCAACACAACGTAGTGCGGGTATAGCCCGTGCAGGGGTGATTATAAGATACTCAATAGGAACCTCAAGACCCTCAAGGTCTCACTAAATCCAACAAGGATAAACACAAAGAAGGTTCTCGATAGATAAACCAAACTTAGGTATAAGCCCATACTTATACCTAAGTTACCAAGTAACTCATCTAAACATGAGGTATCACACAGTTATGAAATAAAAGAATAACCACCACATAGGTATATGCCCATAAATATACCTAAGTTATCAAGTAACCCATCTTAATCATGAGGAAAACACAAAGGTCCTTGACTCAGCTTAAACCAGGATTTCCATTATCGAAACCGTAATTGCTGAAGAGCTCCGTCTCAGACGAGTATAGTGAACCTGTCACGACTCTGAGGTACCGCTCACTAACCTAAGACTGCTGAGGTACTCCTCCTGTCGAGTACCGCAGGTCTGCCACCTCACACAGATAGTGCTCCCGTTGGGGTCTGCCACTTCACACAGATATTGCACCCCCCTAATAGCCATCAGAGTTACTCCAGTTGTGAGTACCCCGGGTCTGCTGCCAACTGCTAGGCGCTCCGTCTGCCGTGGGTATGCCGCTACAACCAAGCGCTCCATCCACTAGGCTAACAAGTCACTCCAACTCGAATCGGTAAGCAGTCAATAGGTCTTAGCCAGCTACATGGTCTCTGTACTCCGTATGCTCGTCAGTACCACGGGTCTGCTGCCAACTACCAGACGCTCCGTCCGCCGTGGGTCTATTTCCAAATATCAGGCGATTCGTCCACTAAGGGTCTGCTTCTACAACCAAGTGCACCTCCTCTATCGAGTATCGCGGGTCTGCCGCTACAACCAAGCGCTCCTCCACCGTGGGTCTGCTGCTAGGTCTCTATACACTGCTAGCTCGTCACTGGGAGGGTCCGCTCCACGATCTACTGATTGATACTCCAAGTATCACGAGGTTCCACGATGTAGTATCACAAAGGTCTGTCTCGTCACATGTAACTCAACGCAACAGACGGTGCGTCAATCGGACGCCCGGTCTGCGAGTTATTAGCCTTTTAGTCCCGGGGTCCCGGTTGGTTTCATGTACGAACCAACCCGGCCGTATCTCAACTGTACCCCGAACTCGCATAGGGTATACTCAAGGGACCGTTTCTCAATTGATCACCATCGCCACTGATGATTTGTCAACGGAGAAATCCAGTGAAGTAGTCAATGCAGACGCAGCCAGCTCCAGGGTTTCCGCACACAGCACCCTCGTCCGGGAGGGTCCGCTCCACGAGCCAAGGGGGGAAATACATCAACTATCATGTAGATCAGAGTAGATGTATCACAAAGTTCCGTCATGACAAAAGGAACTCAAAGCAACAGACGGCGCGTCAATCGGACGTCTGGTCTGAGAGTTATTGGCCTTTTCGTTCCAGGGGCCTGGTTGGTTTTTAAGTTAAAACCAACCTGACCGTACTCCAACTGCGTCCAAATCTCAGGTGGAGTAATCCAAAAGGTCTTTCTCACTAAGAGGAATCCAACAAAGTCAATGTTACGTCAATCGTACGTCCGGAGCTCAAGATATAAGCATTTCCGCTCTGAGGGCCTGGTTAGTTTCGTGTTCGAACCAACCCGAACGAACCCAAAGTTCTCCTAAACCTTGAGTATAGTATACCGAAATGACCGTCTCGATTCAAGGATCACATCACAACTGATGTTTCATCGATCGGAGGTTTGTAGCCCAAGTTGTGGTCATTTGAACGGAATTGTCCGAAAACAGGGGGTCTGGGCCCGGTCCGGCCCGACCCAGTACCCCCTGGGCCGGCCCGAACCGAGTCAACCCGGCCCGAGTCCGGTTCAACCCACTGTGGCCCGGCCCGGCCAGGCAGCGCGGCCTGGCGTGGCGGCGCAGGCTGGGGTGGGCTGGCGCGGGCGTCGCACGCCGCTCAAACGTGGAAGTGGGCCGAGCCCCCTTAAATTGTATCGGCGTGGCATTAAATGCTGCTCCACTTAATTGAAAATTCCCCCACCCCTTTGGGGGCCCGACCGTTTGACGACCCGGGGGTTTTGACCCCCAGTTTTCCAGGGTTACAGCCAACAAAGCCGGCCGTTTAATTGTGCGGGACCCGCGGGGGTCCTGCCTTCAAAGTGAGTCGGCGACCGGCGAGCCCGGCCGCTCCTTGGGAACCGCCGTGGCCATTCGGTCACAGTTCTTCAAGTTGTCGGCGACCGGCGGTTCCAGCAGCCCCTGCCGCTCCACCGCGGCTCAAAGCCGTGGTCCTTGTCTGACTGGTGTGGTGTGTCGGTGCCTCACCCTTCCACCATGGTGCCGCTCCGGCCGCGGCCTACTCCTGCTTCAACGGCGCTGCGCGACGGCGCTGCGTTTCTTCATCGCGGCCCGCACCGACTGCGGTTCATTCGTTCCTGCGCGGTGAGACGACACCGCGTCACCTCCACACCAACCTTGTAAACCACAATCACGATGGGTGGAGAGTCGATCGTGTTCGTGCGGTCCGGCCTCCTCCCATTAGTTCGATATCAAGCGGCTTATGAGGTTAACAAAACACGCCTAAGAAGATATTCATGAACTCAAAAGAAAAACCCCTACCTCGAGTCGTTCTTCGAACGATGATCGTCACGGAACGGCGTCGGGAGGAGGATGACGACGAAGAGGACACCAACATTCGTTCATCATGAGGGAAGAAGATGTTGACGTCGCTCGCTGCTCACTCGCCGGTCCGGTGTTACTCGTCACCTCCTGTTGGGTCGACTTCGTTCTCCAAGGGTCCGGCGTGGCGGTGTTCCTTTAGCACTTCGCTGCTTGGTAAAGCTCCCTGATACCCTCCCCTAGCTCCATATATATAGAAGTGTGGGAGGATAAGTAACAATGTGGGGAAAAATAATGGGCTCCTTAATTAGGAAGCTTCATAATTTCTCCAACGTGGCTGTTAAATAAAAGAGTTGACCCATTTTAATTAATGGGGTGAAGTTGGCATAATAAATTATGCGTTGTCTCCTCCAATTAATTCATGAGTGGTGTCACATAAATTGGGGGGGGGGGAAAGTCAAGAGGCTCTCCCTCATTAATGAGGGAGAGTTGGGAGGTTTTATCCTCCTCAATAAATAGGGGTCAGGTGGTCCCCACCCCTTCTATTTAATAGAGAGGTTATGCTCAGGTGGTCCCCGCCAAAATTATCCTCCCAATGGAGGTTTTGTGCAGGCGGGCCCCACCACCATAACCTATCATGAGAGGTTATGGTGTGGTGGCCCCCACCCCCAACCACCACTTGGTGATTTTAACCACCTCCAACAAAAAAAAATAAAGTTAACACTTTATTTTTATTCAACTTAAATAAAAACCCTAAAAACTATTTTTCATCCACGTTAGAATGCAACAGCGGTGAAAGTCTCACTAAGAAAAAACCAGCGCTGCGAGATCAACGGTGGCTTCAGATTTTGATTCTGACCACCGGTTCAAAAGATAGAAAAACCCACTCACTCATTCACTGAACGTACCCGAGCTAAACTTCGGAAATTGATTTCGGGCACACCGGGCCTCGGAATCAGGCGCCGTCAGAAACTGCGGACTCGAAAAATTCCAAAGAAAATTAAGAAAAAAAATTTCTCTTAAAATTTCTGGGTCTTTACAGTTTCTCAAATATATATAAAGGTAAAATGGTGTCTTACCTTTATGTGGTAGTTCTAAAAGATATACATAAGGGATATGTGATACTTACCCTTATGTAGAGTAGTCACATAATGGTTAGTTGTCGATACCCTTACATAGGAATGGATTCCTATAAAAGGATAAACCAAAAGGATTTTAATTTTTTTAATTCTTAAATTCTTTTTATGGTTTATATAATGTTTTTAAATTATTATAAAAGGTATTTTGGGAATATTTAATTTATTATGATTTTATAAACAAATTAATTAATTATAAATGGTTCATATTTAAGATAAATAAATGTTTATGAAACATTTATATTCCCAAACATTAAATTTTAATATTTTAAATAAGTTTTAATTAAATTATATGGAATAAATTATCATATTGAAATAGAAGTTTTTATTTAGAAATCATAAGTGGTAATTTAAAAAATGTTAAAAATTATGAATTGTTCATAATTTATTATTTTGAATTGTTTAAAATAAAATGGGGCCTTATTTTGATATTATTTAAGCCACATAAATAGGTATTTTAATGATTGATATGATCAAGGTTTAAATGATTATGAATTATATAATATTTAGTTTATGTAAAATGTTCATATAATATAAATTAGATTATAAATATTATATAATTCATAAAATTTCATATATTTCAAATGGAAATTTCATATAATGATAAATATGAAAGGGTTCATATTGAAATGGATAAAAAGTGTTTATATTAAAAATTATGGAATGTCTATAATTTTGATGTTGAAAATATATAAGGATTTGTAATTATATATTAGTTATGAATTGTTTATAAATATTTGTCTCATTTTTAAATATTTGTCTCATGTATAAAGCTTATTCCCTTATATATTCATGTTTAGTAAGAAAATATGAAATTTTAATATTATACATGTTTTATTTTATTTGTTAAACATATAAATGGATAGATCCATGTATTTCATGTTAGGTATGATAATAAATTTTGTTTTTCATTTACCTTGACCTCAGTTTGTAATTGAAGCTATTAGAGTGAATTTATTTGGTGAATATATTTTGTTCATATGAGATGTTAGAGTTATAATGAATAGAATTATCTCTTGATTAAAGTATCCTCAGGTAGAGGGACTTGGGGTAAAAATACTTACCTACCTATAGGCTTATGCCTTATCTAGACTGGTGAATGGGGTTAGCAGTCTGTCTCTTCATGGATACTCATGTGAATACTTTCAATATCATATAATTTTAAACCTTTCCATTAATTGTTCATTTACCTTATGCATGTAAAGTATTTGGATATGTATGAATATTTTTTACCACTACCTTTGGGTAAGTAACACAAACTTATGGGTTGTGTAAATATTAACACATCAATACAGTTGGACCATATTGATTAGGTGGAGGGAATTTGATTCAAAACTAAATTACTATAAGAATTCATATATAAAAGAAAATAACATGTGTTAAGATGGTGAGATTAAAATCATATTAAAATAATAAGTGTGAGATTCCTTATAAGGTATAGGTTTTCAAGACTTTCATTACAAAACTACGTAGGTATTCTTTATCAGGGAGACCCTAAATTATCTTGTGTAAGAGAATAAATTCATAGATTACATTGAATCATCCTTAGGTAGGTTCTACGTTAGCCAGGTTCCCTTGGATTTTCCGTTATTAGTCTTTTATTATTTCTTGAGTTGGGTTGCAATTTGTTGGGAAGCCCTTAGGAAGGATACCAGAGGAATAGAGTTGCATTTATCCATATTATGGATTAGAAAAAGGGTTGTCTACTAAACTATCCAAGAATAATATATGATATGAATAGGGTGACTTCCTACCTAAATAATTAAGTGTTTAGGGGAATGCCCTGGAAGACTCATTCATTTTTTAAATATGGATCATGGATCATAAGTGGATATAATGAATTTTAAACGGGTCACCATTTTAGTAGGAGGCCATTTAATAATAGTACTTATTAAATGGTTAACAATACATGATACTAATCTAATAAAATATTCTACTGTAGATAAATATCATCATAAACATCAACCTAATAATTGTGATAAATCCTTTATAAGGGGTAACTTAATATAAGCTACTTCTAATACTGGTAACTTATGAAAATTTACTAATCAATATTGGTAATTTGAGAATAGTTATTTAAGAAAATTATACATGTCAAAAAAATACTTCATTGGTAATTTTTTTTTAAATTGTTCAAAAATAAAATCTACATGATTATAGAATCATAGAGTGATTAATTCAAGGTTTTGGTGGCATTAGATGAAACATTTATTGTTCTGGTTTGGTAATTTTTCATATTTTTATATATAGAAATTTTCCAACAGTAGGATTGAATTCATGAAAATTTTACTTTATATTATCAAAGTGTTGATAATGGATGAACAAGGAATAAGATTTCAAAATTATGGTACTATATGGAGAGTATAAGTAGGTAAAATTTCAAACCAAAAGAAGAAAAAGTTGGTTTAAAAGTTTAACAATGTTTCTTCAAAAAGCCAATCAAGGTTATTGAAACCTAGGTTTGTCATGAAGGAAGTGTAATAATTCAATATGTTTGTATTATCTAATACATACCTAAAGGAGTTTATGAAACTCCATGGAATATTCATATAAGATCTGTATATTATATAAATTAATTCTTATATTTTTAAATGTATTGATACTGAAAGTATATTTTATATATTTATGTAAGTATATAAGAATTTTAAATCAAAGTAATAATGGATTTAGATTGAATTTTATATTTGTGTTATATAGTAAATAGTTATTATATAAAGGATTTGAATGTAAAGGATTTTGTCAAGAAAAAATGAATCTAAGTAAAATATGTGCATATTCATCTCATTTCCCATATTTGATAAGAGAATTTTTTCAATTGTAAAGAGTTTTTGTCAACAAGTATGAGCTGATAAATTGTATACATATGGTTTTTGATTCCTCAATTTCTATAACTAGTTTTGAGAAAACAATTGGATAAATGTGTTATATCTAGGATAAAATGTTTATCGAAATTCTTATTAAAATATGAGGGAATGTGTTCCCACTATCCATCAATGTTATATTTCAATGAATCCTTATTTTAAATAATAAAATTTTCAAAAATATATAATTCCATATGTGATATGGAAGAAAAAGTTTATTTTTAAAATGTTACTACTAAAAGAAAATAAATGTTATTTAATAAAATAATGGTTTATGTATCATTAAAAGATATTGTTGATAAAATATAATGTCTAAGAGGCTAGTGGGAGTATGTTTGTACTTAAAAAAGATAAAAAATAAAAAAATAAAGGATAACACGAATATTAAGTTAAAGTATTTGTAAATTTAACCAAAAAGAGTTTAAGAGGAATAGGAAATAATAATGTAAGTGTACACATTATTTTAATGAATAAATTTAATGTAATAGGGTTCCAAGGATGATGATGATGAACAGAAAAAAAAATTCTAAGTGGGCAATAAAATTTTCATAATAGCATTTGATGTTATGAAGTTAAAAAGTTTTAATATGCTAAATAAGTTGATCTAGATAGAAATATGATTCTTAAATCACATCATTATTCAAACTAGCTTACTTCATAGGTGTTTATCTCTAATGATTTTAGTGGGAGGGTTTTTAAGATGGTCACATAGAGTTGTGACATGAATTACATATGACATAAAGAGGTAACAAAACCTATAAAGTTTAGTAAACATAAGGTTGATATGAAAGTTTATCATATATGATATGATAATACAGCTATTATGATGGTTTTATTAAATATTCTTGAAAAGTTTAATAATATTAAAATGTATTATATTAAAGTAAACCTTGATTTTATAATTCTTTAATGTTTTCTACATAAATTTATATATTGATATATATATTGTGAAGTGAAATGATAATTGACCCCTCAAATTATGACTATTATTTTATCCCTAACTAATATTATTCATGTAGTATTATAGGTTATGGTGAAATTTTAAGGTTATAATGAGTTAGATTATTATATATAGATAAAAAATATGATCATGGGGAATAAATAAATAATATGATTCTTTTTGTGTACTATATGACCTAATAAATAACACTACATGTAGTTTCATACAGATGTATTTGGTATACTAAGGGTGAATGGAACATATTTGAGCCTCTACTACCTAATATTAGTGAAATACCTAGCATGATGATCTTTATACTTTGAAACCATACTTATGAAACTCTATAAATTCATCTATCTAATATTGGTTTAGTTGGGTATGCTACTAATAATGTCTTCGGTAAAAGATTAACCAATATGGGATTTATTCTCTTGTATAATGAGTATTCCATTGGTTCCCTTTATAAAGATAGACTATGGGAGTTTGTAGCCACACCTATATATTATATATCTATATAGATAAGAGACATGTGATGTGCTTATCTATAAGGATTAATGATATGTTATGTATTCATCAATCACTTGAGTCTATATTCTAATAATTGAGAATGCATGAGTTGGATTTATGAGATTTACGTGCTCCATGTACTATGGCCACTCGATGTCTTGGAAAAATGGAAAATATGAAAAATCACATTTAAATATGATGAAAACTGGTGGAAACATGTATAAATATTCATGTGTTTGATGGATATCATGAAAGATCCCTTTATATCTTGGGTATCATTGAGACTTTTCTAGAGGCCACTCATTTCTTACATATATAAATCCTAATATTTGTATTTGTTATCCATGATATAGAGTACCATGAAGTATCATGGAGTATCACTTTTTGGTTGACTTAATGGGGATTGAGTTTGACTCAATAGAGAATCTAAAAGTTTTTTAGAGTTAACTCAAAAGTGTTTTGGATGGGTATTCATAAGGTATTGAATATTATGTAGTATAAGGTGAATTTAATGATAGATTTCCAAAAGGATTTTTGGAATATATCAAAAATGAGTTTTGGATATAGTTTTAAAAGTTATTGTATATGATACAATATAAAGTGAAATGAAAAAAATTCTATAAGAATTTAGTTAAAGTTGAAGATTGAAGGTTATATTCCTTAAATCCTTTTATATATTCCTGATATATATGGGTTGTTTACATGTATGGTCCATAACATTTTGGTTTGATGGTTTACATCATATTATACCATTTTTTATTCCGATATAGTTTATCATTGAAGTATTTTTTTCATTAGATGAAATGTATAGGGAGAATTTATTCATTAATTAGATTCATAATTATGGTTGTAGCATTTATTCAGGGGTTATAATTCATGAATAAATTCAATAACACCAAAGGACTGTCCACAGGTGATCTTATTTATAAATACTTCAATGTGATGTTATTATGGGTATGAGATATCTTTATGATTGGATAAAACTCCCAAATACTTATATCTATCTTTCATATTCCTTTTTTCCATATTGTGGTGATATCATATTGTGGGGAGAATATGGATCTCATCCAAACATTAGATTGTTCAGTGCGGCCCATGGATACTCTATGGAGGTGGGATGATTTTACCACTCAGTGATCTTTATCAAACATATATGAATATGAATATGATGCAGTTCTTCTTCAGAGTAAGTCATGTCTGATTTACAACATATTCTCCATTTTTCCTTTTATATTCACTTTTCAAATTTCTAACATAGATATCCTCGGTCAAGGGTTTTTAATCACTTCTGATTGATTTGATAAATGTTATTAGACTCAAAAAATGTTCAATCATATATATTTTAATAATTACCGGGACATCAATAATTGATTTCATAATGATGGAATGTGTAATGCCGTCAATCTAAAACCAACAATTGAGGCCGCATTCTAAGACATCTTACAAAAATGGGTAAGGAATATTCAAATTACCTAACCTTTTTTGTATCATCAGACCTATTAATGAATTAAGAGGATATTTAATTACAAGTTCTACCCAACACTTAATAATTCCAATGCATTCATCATATGAATAATCACTACAAATTAATCAATACTCTTTAATAATCAATAACTATCTATATTGGAAGAACTAGAGTATGGAATTCCAATACTTTCCCTAGTAAAAATGGTCATAATAAATTTGTATAAATTTAAATTATGTTATCTATAGAGTATATCCATATTAAAATATAATATTCATCAAATATTGTTGAAATAAGTGAAAACACGTTTTAAAAATAATTGGAAATTTTCTTGAGGAAAATAAAGTTTTCATTTTGAAATAACTTATTTAAAATTTAAAATTTTCTAAAATATTATGAAAAAAATTCTTTGGAAAAAAACCCATAGAAACCTCTAAATGAATCTTAAAATTAAATAGTAGTAAAAAAGTGGAAAAATTTGTTCATGTGTTGTACATTGAAATAAATATTTTGTTAACACTTTAAGTAAAAATTGCCTCATCCAGAAAATGATAAGAAGGTTACTTTTAAACCATTCTATAGAAATTAAAAAAAATGGGTAAAAATAAATTTAATAAATAATGGGTCAATATTAAAAAATTTCATAAAAACATTTAAAAAAGATATGAACATGGAATAAAATATTCTTCACCAAATATAAAAACAAGTCTAATTTTCATTAAAAATATTATTTCAAATTTTTGAGTAAATAGAGAGAGAAAAATGAAAGTAAAACTTTTAATTTGTTGAAATTCTTATATGAGAGTGAAATTTATTAGATTTAAGATATAAATATTATAAAATTACCTCAATAGAAACTTAAAAATAGACAATCCTGAATAAGGATGAGATTGTGAAATAAACTCTTACAACATTGTTAAATTTTAAATCATAACCCCATTGGAAGAAATAAATTAAAATCAAACTTTAAATACCATTAATATAAATATAATAATGATATAAAATATCAAATGGTCAGTATAAACACCATACAAAAGAAACAAGGGGTGAATATGGTATATGTCTAACAGAAACAAAAGTGAGACGAGAAACCATTATAAGGATCCTAAAATTGAAATAAGAATTAAACAATGAATTAATTATGTGTAAAAATTTAAATCTATATAAAAAATTAAAATAAAACATTAAATAATCAGAGTTTATTACACATATAATATCATCATAACATAGAAAATGAAGAAGTAATATAACTGAATAAAAATAAATTGAGTTAAAAAACCCCTTACCTCAAGTCTAACTTGCCACGTAAGTACATTATCTATTATATTATACACTTATATTATTTTTATACTTTATTAAGATCATTATTAACGAATATTACCTTATTATTGTCCCTTTTATTTCATTTAATACCAAGCCTTATATATTTATTAAATCAATTAAGTTCTTGTCAGATTTTTTGAGGTCTTTCAGTTCATAATCACAGAACAACTTTACTAGGTTGATCATAGTCAAAGGGGTAAATCTTACATCATATAAAGAATTTAAATCATGAAATAATTATTTTTTATACATTAAAAAATTAAAATCATCCAATAAATCCATCCATGAAAAATGAATCGCATTGCCTCATGGTGGTGGTAAACCACATGTACGCATGAACGATGTTAGCATTTTTTTAAGAGGGGGAAGAGTAAGAAGATAAATAATATATCATATTTAAAGAATAAAAATTATTTATTGAATAATATATATTCATTAAATCCATCATAATAACTAACCATGAAATATTTTGATGGAAAATTAATTGTATCGCTACATGGAGGTGGTAGTCCACACATAGGCATGAGCGGTATTTTCATTTCCCATTTGATGGAAATTATGTGAAAAGTGTATATATCATAATAATAATAAAATATTAGTATGTTTATTATAATATAATAATTATTTTATAATGGATAAAATTTTTATAGAGATTATAAAAATAAAAAGGCTTTAAAAGAGTCAGGTAATACAATTATCACTCCTTTGAGAGACCTCCATTGGCTTACACCTTAAGAATTATTAATATGGTCTAAGTAGAATAAAAGAATATATAAGAAGTGGAGAAAGAATATAAGAAGGTATTAGAGCATTAATTTTATGAGTTATATCTTTCAAACATTTTGAATAAAGGATAAGAGTAAGCTCTCTTTTATAAGTGAGGGGAAGGACACACTTGGAGTTACTTAAAAGATTTAGATATAATATATATCATAATCATGTAAAGTGGGAAAAAGGAAATAATTTATATTTTAGTACATTATAAAGTCTAAAAAACTTCAAAAAATAAAATTTTGATATAAATAAGATAAATTTTAAACTTTATCATTGGTTTTAGCCCCCTTGTTAACCATTTTTAACCTTAACTTTGGTAACACATGTTTTAGCCTTTAAGGGTCATAAATTTACCTATAAGATAAAAAGTGGATCATAAATGGTCCATGCATTATATTTTTTACCATTTAACATTCTAATAATCCTATTTAATTATTTATTTATTTTTAAATCATTTAATATAATGTTTATTTAATATAGAATATCATTATTGTAATTTTTTGGATTATTCATTTATTTTGAATTCAAATTCATCAATATTTATATGAATTTAGAATATAAACTATTTTACCCTTAATTTTAAATTATTATCAACAATAAAATTAATGGAACACCATAATTCATCCAAATTGCATTTCTTTTAATTTTATTAAATTAATTTACAATATTTCTTCTACAGCCTATACAAGCATTGAGTTAGCATTGCATAAGAATTTATGTTAATTATACCATCCCCAAAAATTATAAATTAACACAAAAAAAATTATTTATTTTAAAAATTAACTTTAAGATTCATTCATTATTTTACTTTATCCTTATGAAAACAAATAAGATAAATTAAAATCAAGAGAGTGATTTTTGGTATTTATTCATTACTTAAAGTAATATAAATTTCATTATCAAATGAAAATGAAGCTGAAATTAAATATATTTTAATTTAATAAGTTTATGGTCTAATATCAGTCATACACTGAAATATAGGAATTTTTTGAGTTTATTTTGAGATCTTACCTCATAGTTTTAACCTAGTTTTACCAGTTTTACCCTTATAATGGTGACAATTTTTTATCGTGGATACTACTCATAATGACTAAAAATAAAAGAAACCCGATTAAAAAATTTGAACCTCATAATTAAAAATATGGAATCCATTTTACAATATTAAATTTATATAAGTGGAATAAATCAATTTTAATTTAAAATCATAAAACACTTCAAAAAACAATTTATACAAAAATGTGTTTTAAGCCAAAAGTGAGATTATACCAAAGTTAAACATGATGATTATTACTTTTTTAATTAATTATATTATTTAAAATCAAATGAGAGTTATATTAGTTTAATAAAAAATCAAAAACATAATAGGGGTTTAAAATTACTTTATTTAAAGGAAAAAAATGACAGTTTTATAAAAATCGACATTTTCCACTACTCACTCAAAAAGAAACATTTTTAGAAAAATATTGAAAAATAATCCAAAACATATTATGACATGATGATTTCATAAATGATAACCATTTTTTAAAATACAATTTATAAAATTATCTGAAATTAATTATAATATGCACATATAAAAAAAATAAAAACCATTTTTGAAAAAAAAAACTGAATTTTTAAGGAATGAAATGGATTTACTAAAAATTGAGTACATATTTATTATTAATTAATGAATAAATATGTTTTATATAAAACCATTAAAAATATTTTTCATAATTTAGTTATTCCCATTCATACTGTCAATTTAATGGCTATGTTTTAATGATCAGATTTGAATAATATTGTTTTTATAGTATGTCATAGTTCACTTCAAGATTAGTGTTTGTGTTAAGAATTCTATAAAGAAAAATATTATTTTAAGCTAAAATTTTGAGGTACTACATTATATACCCTAAAATAAATTTTTTCCTCACAATTTTTATCTTAGAAATAAAGGGTTCATTATTTAAAAATATATTTGTTGAAAACACACATTGTACAAAGGGATAATAAAAATTTATTTGAAAAGGGAAAGTGAGAAACATATATTTCATCTAAAATAACACATAATAGGGATCTAGATAAAGATAAAATTATAAGAAAATTAAAATATGTACATGGAGGAGAATTATAATGTCTGAATAATAATAGAGAGTAATTTAGAAATTTTCATGAGAAAGTTAATGACCAAAAAACCACAAATTGTTAATGGATAAAGAAGACCATAAATTTATAAGAAATGAAGGGAATAGGATAACATTTTTATTTCAAGATCATTTTCCTAGAGATTAATTATTATTTTACCATCAATATATAGACCATGATAAAATATACTTACTTGATTTCTTTCATATCATAATCATAATTTCATCCTTTAGTTTTTCTTTGACTAATTTCCACTTCTATCTCATTTCTTACTCCAAGAAATGAATATTCAAGATGAATTTTTCTTTCTTAAATTACTAAAATTAACATTAAATAAATTATATTATCAATTAAAGTATAATTTGTTTTCTCTCATCTCTAGAAAAAACAAAATAGTTATCACAATATAAGATAATATTCAATATGAATAATCCTTCATATAAAGAAATACTATATTAAACTCCAAAGCCTCAATAATAACTCCTAAATTTCAACTTAAATAATTCTATAAACTAATAAACTAAAAAATAAGAAAAATCTACCAAGAAAATTGAAACTTAAATATTAGAATTATTTTATCACAAACAAGATAAAATTAACATTTATCTCTAAAAAACATTAGTCACATACCAAAATGTATATAACCTAATAATATATTTTCCAAAAATTACAAATATTTTCCCTAAATAACTCAAA
The DNA here is from genome assembly GCA_963277665.1 of Viscum album. NCBI lineage: Eukaryota > Viridiplantae > Streptophyta > Magnoliopsida > Santalales > Viscaceae > Viscum > Viscum album. The sequence goes on along the minus strand of OY728132.1, from coordinate 1,156,676,833 downwards.
TCACCATAAAACAGATTCTAAAAACATATATTATTACACAAGTTAAATTAATATTTAATCCTCTAATGAAATCCCATCATATAAAATAATAATTATTTTACCTTGGTCATATAATTTTTCCTAGAAATATAGTGAACTTATCCTGATATAATTTTGATCACTTATTCATCAAATCACTTTGTAATCCCATGGTTATCTATTTGATAAAACATATATTCCCAAAATTCAATAACTCTTTTCCCCAATTGACCAAATTAATATCAAATATCATATTAAACCTAAACATTTTCAATACCTTTCAATTTAAGTCTACAAAATATAAAATAATTCTTCCTCAAACAATATTTTTGCTAAAATGCATCCTAAACCAAAGGGTTTTATTCCACAAATATCTTTAAAAATATCATTATCAACTTAAAAAACCATCACATAAAACCTCAAAAGGGATATAAATGACTTTAAATATATGATCAAACTTAGACTTATCAAAACACAACACATTAGGTATACCCCATATCACCGTTGTATATCATAGGATTCCATAGTTTATTTCCTATCATTTATCATAATGGTTCAGAAATAAAATGTTAATTAACCCCAGAATATCCCATGTGTGTCTAGTTATGTGTTTGAAGTCTTAGTAACACTCATCTTGTTCCAGTGACGATTGAGTTAAGAACCAATCCACCCCTTTTAGATTTGTTACCCCTATATGAATTTGGTCCATAGACGCATCCACTTTCTAGTATTTATATATGGATTTATTTTCTATGAAACCACACATTATCTACCTTACCAAAAAATGATGATATTGTATTATATTTATACTTACCCATAGAGTCTGTCCATGGATTTTGTTCTCTGATCTATATTTTCCTAAATCTAGTTCCTAAGGTTATACTAAAATTCATTTGATATTAACTACAACAACCCTAACTCTACCATCCTAGAATTGGTGGTTAATTTATTATATTGTAACTATATATAATGGATCACATCCAAAGGATCAAATTGTTTATTAGTCTTGTAAAACTAGATACATGCTTGAATCTCACTTTACATTTGAAAACATAAAATACAACATATTATTTTTTTGAAAAAATTATTATTATATCAAGAATATTCTTACATATCAATCATAGTACACTTTCCAAAACCCTAGGTAAATAAAAAAAATAGTTGAGATGGGTTGCACTTTAAGAGGATGCATACAAAAAAACTATCATAGAATAAATAAGGCATGAATAATATGGTAGGAATAAATGATGATCAGATAACTCCATATAAATAATAATATGATCTTGAAACTTATCCATTAATATAATAAATATTAAAATAATCACATATACATCAATAAATGATTTCATAATGATGGATTGCATAATGTCAGACATCTTAAACTTACCATCGAGGTCTCATGATAAGACATCTCACATAAATGGGTATGACATGAAAAATACCCAAATTATTTTATCTCATGGTAACTATTGATGAATCTAAGGGATATTTAATTTTTGGACTCACCCATAACATAATAAGTAAATTTAATTTATCATATTAATAAACAATACAACTTAATCAACATGTCTTAATAATCAATAACTAACTATATAGGAAAAACAAATATACATAATGTCAACAATTTCCCTAGTTGAAATTATTATAACACATCAAGAGAAATATGGTGGATGATATGATTAGAGTATATCTTAATAAAAACATAAAATTAATTAAATTATTTTGGAATAGAAGAAAATAATTTTAAAATATCACTGGAACATTTCTTGAAAAAAAATATCATTTTAATTTTGAAATCACATATTTAAAATCTAAAAATATACACGATTTTATGAAAGTCATTTTATTTGGAAATAATACATGAAACATATAAATTAATATTCAAATAAAATAGTAGTTATAATGATGGTAAAATTCATTCATTCATTATATGTAAAAATAAATATTTCATTCACATATTTAGTAAAAATTCCCTCATTTAAAAAATTATGAGAAGATTCCTTTTTAACCAATTTATAGAAAGTTAAAAATATGTAAAAATGAATTTTAATTTTAATTGTATTATAGTAAACAAATTATTGAAAATATTTGAAATAAATACTGATATGGAAAAAATATTACTGATCAAATAGAAAAACAAAGTTTTTTCCTTAAATATTCTTTCATATTTTTGAACAAATGGGGTGGTAAAATTAAATGAAAACTTTTAATTACTAGAATTAACTAGAGGTGAATAAAATTTATTAATTTTAGGATATAAATATAATATAATTCCTCCAATGTAAACTTAGATATAAACAATTTCTAATAAGAATGCGATTGTGAAATAAACTCTTACCACTTTGGTAACTTTTGAATAATAACCCATTAAAAGAAATAAATTCAAATTAAAAAGTAAATACCATTAATATAAATTGATTAATGATATAAAATATAAAAGGTTCATTATAAACACATCACAATAGAAACAATGGGTGAATGTGTCATATGTATCATAAAAAATTGAGATAAGAAACCATTATAATGATCGTAACATTGAAGTGGGAATTAAATAATGAAATTATTATTTGTAATAAATGTAAATATATATAAAAAGGGTGAATAAAGAATAATATAATCATATTTCATTAAAAATATAATTATATTTCATTTATTACTATGGATTATATATTTATTAAGTCAGTTAAATTCATGTCGAGTGTTTTGAGGACATTTGGTTCTTAATCACAAAACAACTTTGATATGTTGACCACGGTCAAAGGGGTCATGGTTACATTATCTAAATAATTTTAATCATTAAATAATTATCATTATTACATATTAAATAAAATTATATAATAATCCATGAAATGTGATCATGAAAAATAAATTGTATCACTTCCTGGAGGTGGTTGTCCATGCGTACGCATGAGTGATGTTAGCATTTTTTACCAAGTGGAAGGGTAAGAAGGTAACTAATATATTATATTTATAGATTAATAATTATTTCATGAATATCATATATATTCATTAAATCATTTATAATAACAAACCATGAAATATTTTGATATAAAATGAATCTTATCACTGCATGAAGGTGGTAGTCCACACGTACACATGAGTCATACTTTTGGTTCCCATTAGATAGAAATGAGGTGGAAAATAACTGTATCAAAAAACATAATAAAATATCATTATATTTGTGACACTTAAGAAAATATTTTAGGATATATACAATAAATTTAGAGAAATTATAATAAAAATAAATTTTGAAAGAGTCTGGTAAGACAATTACCTCTCCTTTGAGAGACCACTTTTAGGTTACACCTTAAGCCTTCATAGGGTGGTCTTAAGAGAATAAATAGAGCTCTAGTAAGTGGATAAGTAATATAGTAAGGTATTAGGTTAGGTCTTGAAATATATATAGTTCTCATACATTGTTAATAAATGATAATATAATATTCCCTTTTATAAGTGAGGGAAAGGACACACTTGGAATTACTTAAAATATTTAAATATAATATATATCATAATCCTTCTTGGTAGAAAAAAATGGAAATAATTTATATTTTTTGACATGATATGGTTTAAATACCTTACAAAAATAAAAATTAGACATATATATGTAACATTTTAAATCGTATCTTTAGGTTTAACCCCATTATTAACCCTTTTTAATCTTAATAATAGTAACACATTTTTTATACTTTAAGGGTTACAATTTTATTTATAAGGTGGAAAGTGGCTCAAAAATGGTCCATGGATAACATTTTAGACCCTTTAAAATTTTCAATATTATATTTAAATATTTTATTAATTTTTAAATCATTTAATAAAATAATATTTTATATAAAATATTATTAAAGTAATTATTGAGTCTATTCAATTAATTTGAATTTAAAGTCATCATGATTATAATTAATTTTGAATATAAACTATTTTATAATAAATTAAGAATTATTAGTAACCATAAAATTTTTGTAAAACCAAAATTCATCCAAAAATATATTTCTTTTAATGATATGAAAATCATTTACTTAATTTATCCTATTTTCTGCATGAGCATCAATTCAGCATTGCGTAAGCATTTAATGTAATTATACCATCAACAGAATTTAAAAATAAATTACCATAATAAAATTAACTTTTAATTTTTAAAATTAAACTTTATATTCATTCATAATTTTATTTTATCCCTATTAAAATAAATAATATAAATTAAAATCAAGAGAGTGACATTTTATATTTATTCATACTTAAAGTAATATAAATGTCATTATCAAAGGAAAATGGCTCCAAAATTCCATATATTTGAATTAAGGAAGGATATGGATGAATATATATCATTTAATAAAATAAATTAAAGTTTTTGGCTGATTTGGAGATTTTATCCTATAGTTTTAACCTTATTTTACACGTCTTTCCCTTACTGCGGTAAAAAATCTTTACCATGACTACTATTCATAATGGCCAAAAATAAAAGGGACCTATTTATCAAATTTTAATCTCATAATTAAAAATATGGAATCAATTTTTTATAATTTAATTTATATAAGTGGTATAAATAAATTTTAATATAAAATCTTAAAACACAACTAAGAATAGTTTTTAGAAAAATATGTTTTTAAGCCTAAAAATGAGATTATACCAAAATTAAATATGATGCTAATTGTTTTATAATTAATTATATTATTTAAAATTAAAGGATAATTATGTTAATATAAGACAAATTCCCAAAAAATCTTGATTTTAAATTATATTATTTAAATAAAAAAATTATTGTCGCAAAAAAGTCATCATTTTTCACTATTTACTAAAAATTCAACCATTTCAGAAAAATCCCAAGAATTCATCCTAAGCCTATTATGACATGAGAATTTAAAAAAATATCCATTTTTTAAAATATAATTTATAAAATTATTATAAATTGATAAAAATTTCTCCACACAAAATGTAATAAAATTCATTTCTGAAGAAAACTTATTTTTAATGCATAAAATGGATTTTCTAAAATTTGAGTGCATATTTATTATAAATTAACATATAAATTTTAATTATATATAATGATTATAAGGTTTTTTTATAATGTGGTTATTATTATTCATACTACTAATTTTATGGTTACTCTATAATGGTCACATTTGAATAGTAATATTTTTATAATATATCACATTTTTCTTAAAGTTTGGTTTTGTGTGTTAAGAAAGATATTGAGAATAATATTTTTTTAAACTAAATGTTTTGGGTATATAGTTTTTAGGATGTTTCGTGTATGTTAGTTGGGTGGAATGACATCTGGATCAAGTTATGTAGTGTTTTTGGCTGAATTCTATAGTAGCAAGTCGCATCCTTGTGGTTGTACCATGATGGGTTTTATCCAAGGGTGTTAGATCTTTTACTAAAAGTGGTCACCCTATGACTCGGATAGGTCACACCATGATGAAGTTTGGTTGGGGTTTGGCATCTCTACCTGGGGTGGTTGTGATTTGACTCATAGGGGTTGTGACACAACTGATATGCTGGGTAGTTTTTTAACAGGTGCATGATTGTTTTAGAGGATTCTAAATTGGATATACCTTGGGTTTATCCTCATTTAGGATGTGGGAGAAAGGGGAGATGGTTTCCTCTTCCCCCTCTCTTTTAACCTCACTCTTCATTCAATCTAAAGTGTCTATAGTGGTTTTATTAAAGTACTTCTTATTAAGTCTCTTCTCTCTCCCACTCTCATTATTCTTCTTTGTTTTCCTTCTAAATTTTTATTTTCTGAATAGTATTTTGAGTGATAAAACCACTAAGGAATAGTGGAATCATTTCACTTCATGGGTCTTTGGTGTACAGATCATATAGTAGGTCCTAGATGATAGATCGTAAGAGTGTTCAATATATTATAAGATGGGGATAAATTTTACATAAAAAACATAAATATACAATTTTCTAGACACCTTTAACGATGTTTATTAGAAAAAATATTATTCCAATGTACTTTGTAAACAGAGTGATAAATAGTTTATAAGAAACAATATAGAATTTTCTAAATATTCATATTGTAACTATGTAAAACTTTTTAATAACATGGATAAAAAATTAATGAATGTTTTATTAAAGAACCTAAAAATCATAGAAAATTTCCTAATAAAGTGTTCACTTTAACCATAAGTGATAAAGAAGTCTCTAAACCTGACTTTAGGTATCCATGACATAACCTATTATAAGGTTAGTCTTCCAAGCCTAGGAAGCCCTCAGTCAAAATGATTAGACAATATCTATTTCCCTATCCCCCAGAAACCTCAATCAAGATGATTGGAAAATATATACATATTTATCCTTGAGATCTCTTGATCCACCATATTAGACAAATGAAAATTGAAACAACAAATCATAAGGAATTTATAAAGTTAACCTCGCAAATTATTCCTTAAGAAAACTTCCTAATGATTTAAAAATTAGAATTATTAGTAACAGGATTTTACAACACTTTATAAGACACTTTAGATGATCGGAATTAAAAATATTACAATAGATTATTCTCCTCAAGATTGTGATTAAATTTATAAATGAGCTTCAATGGTCAGATTCCTCACTTCATGGGATTAGTTGCAACAGAATCAGATAAAAACCTTCTTCACTTGATAGGTTAAGCACAACATCATTTTTTCCAATAGCAATTATGCATTGAAAGATTAAAATTCAAAGATTCTTCAATGTGTTATAAATGTAAAACTTTGATCGGTAACATTATTTATCTTCATCTGGCTGGATTAATAAATATCCATCCAATAGATTTGTTTTTTTTATCAGAAGAAGTCTATCTAATATAATTTTTAATACTTAATCCAATGTAATTATCAGTAATTTATATGATTAACTTCATAAATCTTCCATATGATATAATTCATATACTTACATCTTATGTACATTATACTTGTTAATCCAGTATACTTGGTACAAATATGGTAGATAGTACTATTATTCTATGTTTGGTATAACTGGAAACTTTCCTAAAAACAACTTTATAACTTCGGAAATATAAATGTTTGAAACATTAAAAGCTATAAATTGTGAATTTTGATTTTTAAAAATAAAGGTAGAAGGAGGTATTTCAACTCAACACTATAAAGGGGTGTTCATGTCATCATTCATCATTCATCTTGAGGTATGTATATTTGAAGTTTTATATTAGGTTTTGGGGTGATTTTATATTTAATTATCAATCTATTTAGGTTTATTAATTGGTGATTTTTCATGTATTAGGTAGGGGGATTTCTTGGGAGTTTAACACTCTATGTGGCATGTAGTTTCAGCATCGTAATCGATTGAATTAGTTTAGAATCAATTATGTCACAAGATATTTTGGTTTTAGAGTGTTTGGTTTATTAATTTGATGGTTTTTAGGGTTGAATTAAATTCTCACGGGATTGAAAGAGGTCTTTGTAAGTATGGGATTTCCTTTTAGTTCATTGGTTGTGATAGGTGCTTCCATGCATAACTTCTTAATTTAAATCCTCGATTTCTTACCTTTTTAAATCCAATATTTAAACTATTTAAAGAAAAAACATATATAATATACATTTAGTGGTGTTTATTAAAATTAATTAAGGGATATTTTCAAGGGAATTTTTTTATAAAAATGGGTACTTGATCCTTAATGATTTAAATGGAGGAAAATAATTCTTTTATAAAAAGGTTTTATAAGGTAAAATTATATTAGATATTTATAAGTTTTTTTTATGATTGATCATTATTGAGATATTTTGTTAATTTTTTATTTATATTTGTACTTTAATGGGGTTAGGGGATGTTAATGAATGGATTTAATGTTTTCAAATTATTTTCCAAAATATCTTCTTATATATTATTTTTAAATAGAAGGAATTACAAGTTGGTTTTATAAAAAGTGGTTCTAAATCCATGTTTGGTACTTAAAAATAAAAAGTATTCTTGATATAATAATTTTCTTTAAGAAGGACCCTTTGATTTATGGATTTTAAAATTAATTTTATTTTGATATTACATTGATTGATAAGATTATCTCAGGTCGGGGATGTGATGTTATATTTTATTATTAATGAGTAAGGGTTGCTTTAGTGATGGGTTCGTGGAGGTGATGGAGTTTTTTATGAATTGTTGCTATATATTTATTTCTATTATTGATATTTTATGTGTTTTAATTCATGATTAATATTACTCACCTCCATAAAATTGGACATGGGAATAAGGGTTAGTAAGGTAGGTACAAAGAAAAAGTACCGCTCGGAATTGATTATTCTCTCCCTAGCCTTTTGATTAATTTTAATCACTAACTAAAAAATAGTATGATATATATGTGTGATTACCATTGGGACTTGATTTAATTCTCCCTATTGGCTCATTCATGGGAATATATGTGATTGGTTTAATCAATGAGTGTAAAGTCTTTAAACCTATACTCCCATATCCAGTTTTAAAAACATAAAATTTTCATTTTTGGATTTGATACCAGTAAATGTAATACAATTATTTCCATCCAAACCTTACAACATAGATACTAGATAACTCATATAACCAAGGACATTTTAGGTTTATATTTTTATAGAATTAGTAAAAACTCTTATATAAACAACACTCGTGAAATCCAACGTGTATTTTTTCCATTATACCCACCTTTTCATATTTCATATTCAGTCATCAACATTTCCCACAAATTTTTACACATATGAAACCTCTCTAGACTCAGATTATTTATCATCACTCTTAATAACCTGAGGAAAGGGAAATATTTTAAGGGTGATCTCACATTCTCGTTAAGGGTAAATATAAGAATTAATAATTGAATTTCATTTGTGAGAAGAATATTATCATAAGGGTTCAATGACATAATCAATGATAGTAACAAAATATAATTCATAATAATCAATACCTAGATCATAAATCATATGAAATTTAATTAGGCCTTAAAAAATTCAATATTTTTAATAATCAATAATCATAAGAGATGTGATTTCAACCTTGATCAATGGAATCATTAAAACCCCATATAGAAAAAAAAATAAAAAACTTTTCAAGAAAATTAGAGCATCATATTCATAACCTATTTTAAACCTGAGTCAAAAATAACTAGAGCCTTATTAAAGCCATATGAGAAACCACACTAGTTAACACCATTCTTCTTACCTTTTATGATAAGAAATGGAACCCAATGAATTTGGGAGCTATAATGGGGATCACTCTTCATATAATCTATATTGGGATCACCAATTTTTTATGATATATAATGGGATAAAACCCATAATATAATATATATTGGTATCACTAGTTTCTCATATAAAATTTTTATTTACCATATCTTGAATAAAAAATCATAAAACTCTTGAAAAAATATTTTAAAACCATAAATCAACCACTTCTAAAAATCAAAATACCCTTTCCTTTTAAAACCTCATTTTTAAAACATAAATAACCTAGAAAAAGGGAAGGAGGATTATTTATTAAATAAAAAATTAAATCTTATAATGGAATCCAAACATAAAATAATGGTTTCAATCTAGGGAGAATTTTTTGTCACCATATACGTTAAAATGGAGCATTCCTTTTATAATTTGATTAACCCATGGAAAAGAAATAAGTTCCAAGAAAATATCTTTTAAAAAATAAAAATTCATCCATAAAAATAATTAGAATGGTATAATTACAAAATATCCCTATTTTATCATATGTAACATCAAGGATTGTTGGATTTGATGAATGGAAATACCATTAAAAGATCATGAAAAAACATTCTTGAGGAAAATATCCTTTTAAATTAGAAAATCACTATTAAAAACTAAAAATAAATAAAGTATTATAAAAAAACTTTTCATTGAAAATACTATTTGAAAATTATAAAAGAATAATCAAAGTAAAAACATGGTCATGATGGAAAGAAAAACTATTTATGTTTTAAATGTTAAAAATTTACATTCTTTTTAATAATTTTTTAAAAGGAGTCTAAAGTGGCCAATTTGAAAAATATTAAGAAATTTCACTTTAAAACTTTTATTAAAAAAGTAAGTAAAATAATAATGTAAAAAAAATTTAGGAAATCATTTATGCTTAAAAAATAACATTTTCCAAAAAAACATCAATATGGAAGAGAAAGATTCCTCGTCTAAAAGAAGATATGAGATCAGTATCACTTACAAACAACTATATGGATGTTTATTTAATAAATAAGGGGGGAAATGGAAATTAAAAATGTAAAAAATATTCATAACCAAAGGATAATAAAATATATTTGATTCTTGAAAATAATAGCATATGATTTTCCCTAAAGGAACCTTTAAAATAAATAATCCAACAAAGAAAAGAGATTATAACATAAATCTTTTTCCACTTTGGTAACATTTCAATCACAAACCCCATTAAATAATAAATATAAATAAATCTTTAAATATCATAAATATAAGGATATTAATGACATAACATGTCAAAGGGGTAGTATATACACCTCATAAATGAAGATGGGTGCATATCATAAATGTAGAGAATTTATGATTAATTACACTTATAAAGATCATATCATTGAAATAAGAATTAATCAATAGAATAATTATGTGTAAAAACTATAAATCTATATATAAAAAGTATAAATACATAATAAAACAATTGATATATTTATTCAAACATAATCATGGTATAAAAATTCTAGTGAAGAATAGCTATAACCCAATGAACAAAAATTGAGTTATAAAACCCTTTATCACTCAGTAACTTTCAATTTAAATCTATTTATGTAAAATAATTCAAATTTAAAATTAAAATATCATGAATTTATTATTATTTGTGATATAAAATCTGAAAGGTATATTATATAGACCATATAAAATAAATTAGGTGCATAATAATTAAATATTCCTCAATAAAATGAAATTGAGATAAAATCCCTTACCTTGAGACCACAATTTTCATTTATGTACTTTATATCATGTATAATAAAATTGAATAAAATATTAAATTGTTTAATAAACTTTTAAAGGTTTATTAATTTATCTTTAAATCCTTTTTTAATTTATTATAATGAAATATTTAATTACATAATCAGTTAAGTCCACATCGGGTGTTTTGGGTTCATTATTCAATCTTCTCTATAATAATAATAATTAAAAAAATATAATTATTTATACATTAATTATACGATAAAAACCAACCATTTAATATGGTTACCAAAAATTATTTATGTTTCAATCATGGAGATGGTATGCCATACATACACATTAGTGACATTTCCATTTTTCAACGATCGTTATCAAAAGAAGGTAAGTACTATTTTATCATTAAAAAATGATAATTAAATAATAAAAAAACTTATTTATTTAAATATACTTATATATATTTAATCCATGTTATGTAGTGATGAAAAAATAATCACATCGCCTTGTGGAGATGGTAGTCTGCATGTATGCACAAACGACGTTTTCATTTTTCAGTTAATAGAAAGGTTAGAAATTAAATGATATATTATCTTTTAAGAATGATATATTTTTCTTGAATATAATATATATACATTAATTCCATAATTATAACCATACTTGGTATAGGGTCATTGAAAATGAATTACATCAGTCAATAGGGTTTTATTCTGATGTACAGATGAACTATGGTTTCGTTTCCCATTTGATAGAAGATTACATGGATATAGTTTGTAACATTAACAAAATATCACCTAAATATGTATAATATACTGGTTATATTATTTCATCATGGTTTAATAATATTTTAAGGTTGTTGAAGTAGAAATAAAAAAACGCTCAGTTAATAACTATACTTCTTCTTCTTCAGAAAGCCTCCATTTATTTCCACCTTAAGACCTATAATGTTGGTATTATGCCTCAAATTAGCCATATAGGATGTGTATAGGGATTAAGGAAGGTATTTGGATAGGTATTTGTTGAATCAAAATATTTTTATTTGTAAACTAATTATAGTAATATATTCTATTTTATAAGAGATGGGAGGGGCACTCTTGGAATTTCTTAAAATATTAAATTAATATAAATTAATTTTTAATTCTAAATGGATCCAAATTGATAATATTAAAATATAATAATATTATGAGTCTAAATAATCTTATATAATAATATTTAAATAAGTTTGGATCATATTTTTACCCTTATTGTTTTGTTTTTCCTTTTCATTAACTCTTTTTTACTACTACCGTCAAATAAAGTTTTTTTCTCTTTAAGGGTTAATATAGTTACTATAAAGGGGGAAAATACCCATAAATAAACCTAAATTTATTTACTAAAACACATCTCATTAAATTTTCTAAATATAATATATTTATAAATTTTAAATCTTCTAAAAACATTATTTAACATAAAATAACATTAATGTCAATTTCGAAACTATTCATTTAATTTGAATTCCAAAACTAAAATGAAACAATGAAATTAAAATAAAATGTATCCATGAATATATAATATTTAAGGTTTTTTTATAAAAATCATGGAATAAAAAAACTCAAAAAAATAATATTATTGGAGTTTTCAAAATCATTTTATTGACATTTTTACTGCTTGTACAAGCTTTGTGTCAATGTTACATAAGCATTTAAGGAAATTGTAGCATCAATAAAAATTAAAAATAAATTACCTGGATGAAAAAAATTATTTATTTTTAAAATTAATATTTATAACCTAGCATACCCTTTTTTATCCCCATATAAAAAATTTTAAGATAATAAAATAAAGAGAATTACATTTAAGATTTATATTTATATAAAATAATATAATGGGTCAAAATCATGTTCAAATAGAAAATAATCCCATATATTAAATTTTTTAAATATTATGGACGAGATTAAATAAAAAAATATAAATAAGGTATGTTTTAAAGTCATTATTTAGTCCTTATCATTTTACTTATTTCCTTAATTACATGATTTACCCTTTATCGTAGTAACAATAATTATTGAAGTTACTATTCATAATTTCAAAAACTAAAAGATAAATATTTAAGAATTTTGGAACCAATTATTATAAATATAGAATAAATTTTTCAAGAATCAATTTCTTAAATTTTTATAAATTACTTTTAATATAAATCTATAAGATACAAAGAAAAATTGTTTTTAGAAAAATGCGTTTTATACCCAAAATGTACTAATTCCAAAATCATGTATAATTATGATTAAAATGGAGTTATTAGATTATATATAAATAAATAATATTTATTTTTATCTTAGATAAAATTCAAATAATAATTCTACTTTAAATGAAAATAAAATGACATTTTTACAAAAATCTGTATTTTTTACTATTCACTGAAAACCCAATCTTTTCAAAAAGAATTCCAAATTTTCAACCAATGATAATTTTTATATGATTTTTAAAAAAATTATAACCTTTTTATAAAATAAAATTCTTAAAGTTTCAAGAAATTAATTATAATAATTTTCTCATAAAAACAATAAAAACCATTTTTGAAGAAAGGATGTTTTTGAAAAATAAAATGGATTAGATAAAAATTGAGTGAGTATTTATGAAGAATTAATAGATGAATTTTTATTTATTAGGGAATTTATAATTGTTTCCAAAATTATTTAACCCTATTCATACCTATTAATTTAACATCTAGGTTATAACATTCATATTTAAATAATAATATTTTATGGTTCATTTAGGCTCGATGTTGTGTGTTGTATATGATGTCAAACAAAGTCTTATTTTAAAATATCAGAATATTACATTCTCATATTTACTAAATCACATAATCACAATTTTAAATTGAAATTTTAAACCAAATTTCTCACATTTTAAAATAACTTTGTTGAAATACCACATTATAAAAAGGGTTTATAAAACAATCACTTGAAAAGAAAGGGAAGTTTGAAGGTCATCAGAAATTACAAATAACTAGGATTTCAAATATTAGTAAATTAGTGGGAGGATAAAATATGGATATAAAATAGAACACTAATTCCTAAGAACTGATATATAGTGATAGATAACATGGCTAGGAGAAATTTAATTACCACAAAATCATAAATCTATGATGGGTGAAGGGACTATAAATTTATCATCAATGAAGATAATAGGATAAAATTTCGATTTCAACAAAATTTTACCTTAAGTTGATAATTAATTTACCACCTATACTTGCAGTATAAAAAAACATTCTTACTTTCCACATATAATTTTATCCTTTAATGAATTTCCTCCATAATCTCTTCTTTTTTCCAAATGATGAGTATTAAAGATGAATTTTTCATGCCTGAAGTACTAGAATCAACTTCTAATGGATCACATACTTCCTAATAAGGATATGAAGATATTTATTGTATATTTAAACATTAACTAAAACCAAAATTGTTAGAAAATGTAAGATAATTTCAAATTTTAATAAACCATAATTTTATAAAATACCACATTAATCACCAAACACTCAACAAAAACACCCAATGTTCAAATTAGATAATTTAATAACATTATATTTCAAATAAAATAAAAAATATCAATATTAAGGAATATTTTAATCCAAAAAAATTATATCATATCTTTTATATCACATTACCAAAAATGAAATATCATTTTTTTCTCAAATAACACTTCACATTAAACCTATGGGTTACATATACCTTAACCTAATAAAAAAACTCCGAATATATCATTAATCCCATCAAAATTACATCACTTAAAGCCTAAAAATAGGTGTCTAATAACTTGAACTTATGATCTATCTTAAACTTATATACCCATGATGGTATCCATAACCCTAAAGATAAACTCACATCAAAACTTCCTAATCTCTAAAATATCTAAACCCTACTATGATACCAACTGTAAAGGCCCTGAACCCACACTCATGGATCCATTTATAAAAATATAATATCTACATTTTTGTCTTTGATAATAATTAATGTGACACATTTTTTTCCATCCAAACCTTACAACACTAAAAAATATTTATCTGGTCACTCGGATACCTAAGATCATTTTAGGTTTAGAGTTTTATATAATTAAGAAAAACTCTTACATAGACAATACTCATGGCTTCAAGAGAGTATGTTTCCCATTATATCTGGCTTTTCATATTCCATATTAAGTCTTCAAAATCTCCCAAAAAATTCTTTACATATAAAACCTTTCTAGAATCAAATAATTTATCATCACTCTTCATAACTTTGGGAAAACTAAACATATGAAGTGTGAGCTCAAATTATTAATAAGGGTAAACATAATAATTATCAATTGGATGTCAATAGTGATATTAATAAAAGAATAAGGGTAAGATGACATAATCAATGACAATAACATAAAAGAATTCATACTCATAAATACCAAGATCACCAATCATGAAACATGGAATGAATCTTTAACAAATGAAAGAATAATAATAATCAATAATCATGAGATATGTGATGTTAGTATTGATTAAAGGAATCATTAAAACCTAATAGAAAGAAAATAAAAACCTTTTCAAGTAACTTAGAGAATCATATTAACAAACCATTTTAAACCTATGTCATAAATTACTATATCCCAATTAAATCAAAAGGAGAAACAACACTTGTTAACTTCCTCATTATTACCTTTGATTATAAGAAACATAACACAATTAATTGAGGAGTTATAATGGGGCTCACCCTTTATATAAGATATATTAGCCTCGCCCATTTTTCATGATCTATAATGGGGATCAACCCATTATATAAGATCTATTGGACTCACATTTCTGATATATAAATTCTAAGTACCATATCACAAATTAAACATCATAAAACTCTTGAAAAACTCTTTTGAACCCATAGGTAAAAGACTTCCAAATATCAAAAAACACTTTCCTTTTAAACACTCATTTTCAAAACATAAATCACCCATAACAAGGGAATGAGGGTTTTCATTTAAATGAAACATGAAATATTATAAGTTAATCCAAAGATAAAATAGAGGTTATGGTGGAATAAAATTTAATTATAGTTGTATATGTTAAAATAGATCAATCCATTCATAACTTGATTAACCCATGTAAAAGAAATGGGTTCCATGAAAGTATATTTTAAATAATAATAATCCATATAGATAAATAAGGATTATTATATTATAACAAAATATACCTAGTGGAGCATAAGTAACGTCAAGGGTTGTTGGAATTGATGAGTGGAAATACAATTAAAAGAACATGAAAACATTCATGAGGAGAATAACCTTTTAATTTTGAAAATAAATTTTAGAAAATATAAATTCATAAAATATTATAAATTTATTTTATTTTAAAATAACCATGGAAATGTATAAATTAATATTCAATTAAAATAATGATCATGATGGTGGAAAAATACATTCATGTTGTAAATGTTAAAAGAAAACATTCTTTTCAAACATTTAGTAAAAGGTGTCTAAAGTGGACCATTTAGAAATATTAATAAATTTACCTTCATTTTTTTAAATAATGTTAAATAAAAAGTAAAAAAAATTTAGGAAATCATTAATTTTTTAGAAATAAATTTTTTGAAAACATTTTTGAAATCATTGATATGAAAGAAAAATATTTCTATTCTAAAAGAATATATAGAATCAGTATCACTTAAAAATTACTTTCTTGATGTTTCTTTAATTAATAAGGGAGTAATTTGAAATTAAACATTTAAGATGAATTAATCAATAAAGAAGAATAAAATATATTAATTTTAAGAAAATTATAGTATATGATATCCACCAAAGGAACCTTGAATATAAAAAAATCCATAAAATAAACAAGATTATAACATATAAATTGTTTTCCACTTTGGTAAATTTTTAATAATTACACCCATGAAATAATAACCTCAAATAAAACATTAAATGTCATGAATATAATGAAATTTATGAAATAACATTTCAAAGGGGCAGTATATACACATCATAAAATAATATAGGCGCATATCATAAGCTTATTTCTTAAAGAAAGAGACTTTGAGATGAATTTCCCTAACAAATATCATATCATTGAATTTATGATTAATCAATGGAGATATTATGTGTAAAAAATATTAAACAATAATAGTAAAGTAAAAAATAAATATAAATATTTTATATTTATTCACACATAATCATGGAATAATAATTTCAATGGAGAAGAGTTATAACCTAATAAAAGGAAATTGAGTTAAGAAACCCTTTACCACTAGGTAAATTTCATGTCAAATACATTTGGAAAAAATAATTAAAAAAGTAACATTAAATATTATAAATAATGTAGTATTCATGATATATCATGTAAAATGGGAAATATATACAGCATATAAAATAAATTAGGTTTATAATAATAAAATACGACTTAATGAAATGAAATCGAGACAAAATCCATTACCTTGAGTCTAAACATTCCATGTATGTACCTTAAATACAGTATAATAAACATAAATAAATTTTTCATTTTTTAAAAAAAGGTTAATAGTTTTATTAATTTATCATCAAACCATTTTTTTCATTTATTAAAATGATATACTTAATTACTTAATCAATTAAGTCCATATTGGGTGTTTTGAGGAAGTTCAGTTCATCATTTCAAAACAAATTCAGAATGTTGACCATATTCAAAAAGATAATTATTACATTATATTTATAATAATAATGAAATAAATATCATTTTTTATTAATTAATTATAACATTAAAACTAACCATTTAATATGGTTATCAAAAATTAATTTTATTACAAACATAGAGACGGTAGGTCGTGCGTACGTATGAGTAACGTATTAATTTTTTCAATGATCATTATTGAAAGAAGATATGCATTATTTTATTTTTAAATAATTATAATTATACAATAAATATAGTATTATTTATTTAAACAAACTTATATATATCATCCATATGAAGTGGTGAAGAAAAATGAATCATGTCACAATATAGAGGTGCCAGTCCACACGTACGTGTAAACGACGTTATCATTTTCAATGAATGGAAAAGCAAGAAAGAAAATGATATATAAACTTTAAAGAATGATAAATATTTAATGAATATAATATAAATAAATAAATTTCATCAATGTAACTAGATATTAGAGATAGTGATGGGAAACAAATTACATTGGTCTCTGAGAAGGTAATATGACGTACACACGAATGATGAATTTGTTTCTCATTTGATAGAAAAAGAGATAGATATAGGTCATATAATTAACATAAAAACAATTCAATATATTTAATATACTAGTCTTATTATTTATCATGGTCTAATAAAATTTAATGGTGGTATAATATGAAATAAAACAAAAAGGGTCAGTTAAGAACTATACCTCTTATTTAGAAACCTCCTTTTCTTTAAACCTTAAACCCTATAAGGTTATTATTATGAAATAAATAAGGAATATAAAATGTTGATATGGATTTAAGGAAGTTATTGGGGTAGTTATTTTCTATAACAAAATAATTTTTAAGTGTGAATAAAAGAGAATAAGAGATTCCCTTTTATAAGGTAGGGAGGGCACTCTTGGAATTTCTTAAAATATTAAATTAATACAAATTAATTTTGATGTAAAAATTTATAAAAACTGATAATATTAGAATTTAATATAAGTATTATTAAAAATAATCTCATCCAAAAAAAATTATATGTTTAGATTAAATTTTTACCCTAATATTTTAGTTTTAACCTTTCTTTAATTCTTTTTTACTATTACCACGAAACAAACTGTTGTACTCTTTAGGGGTTAATATATTTACTATAAAAGGATAAATGGATAAAAAATGGAACATGGATGATTTCATAATACATATATTATTCACTTGGCTAAATGTAACATTTTTAGAAATCTCAAATCATTTAATAAAACATTATTTTACATAAAATAACATTAATGTAAATTTTGAAACTATTCTTTTAATTTGATTTTTATAAATATAAGACTATAATGAAATTATAATAATATCATGACTTTACCCATTGATTCCCACATATCTAGTGTAACATTGAGTTGTAACTACCCCAATCATGCTTCTATAGGCCAGGGGCTAGCGACCAGTGCTGAAAGGATTAACTAAAATGGGAGAATTTTTTCGAAAGTTATTATATTAATGCTACCGACCATATCCATGAATAAGTGCATAGGAATAATAATAAAATATATAAAAATTTGGAGACTAAAACTTTCATATAATAATTTCTAGGAAATAAAAAAAAGAGTATGATAGTGAAATATGAAAAGTAAAAGGGTAAAAATACATGCCCAACAGAACAGATGTCCCAACCTGAAAATTTCAATAAAAGAAATGTTGAGATATCATATATCCATACCTCCAATACTTGACCACAGTACATGGTAAAATGAACTAGAGTATCTTTATGATCCTCTAAAATCATTGCTGACCTATCCATCATCTGCATAAGATATGACAAGTGCGGGTAAAGCTCATGTAGGGGTGAGTATACACATACCCAATATAATGCCCTGAAAAATGAAGGGGGAGCAATAGGAGACATGATAGAAGTAGAAAGATCAACTAAAAATAAGTGTGAAATGAAACCCAATAAAAATGATATATATATATATATATATATATTCAAAAAACTCAGATGAGTGAGAAAGGGGATCTCCATCTCACAGCCTTGTCCAGGAAAAGAGTCTACCCATAGTTCCAAAGGCCTATCATCGATGCCCAACATCATGCATGTCTACCCAAGAAGTGACTGTGTAGAGGACCTACACCTCACCACTATGACACAAAATTTAGGGTGCACAATCTCCAAGTATATGAACAATGTCCTAGTGTGTTAGGGGTTACCACTCAGTAGTTAGAGGACCCATGTTGTAGTCCTTCAGGGGGGATACCACTTAGTAGTTAGAGGACCCACACCCTAGTCAATTAGTGGGTGGGTACCACTATATAGATAAATAGAGGACCCAAAACTTAGTATTTCAATGGTATCACTCTTTAGGTAGATAACCCACTACATAGTCCATCATATGGGTATCACTCAGTAGATAGATAGAGGTATTACACCCTAGTCCATCAAGAGGATACCACTTATTAGATAAATATAGGACTCACTCCCTAGTCCATTAGGGAGTACCACTCAGTCGATAGATAGAGGACCCATTGCCTTTCACATCAAATGGGTACCACTCATTATATTGACAGAGGACCTACACCCTAGTATATTTGGGGGTTACCACTTAGTTGGTAGAGGACCCATGCCCTAGCCTATAAGGGGGTAGCACTCTAGTCTCTCTCTGGTGATCTTTCCTGATCACTATCATCTTTGAGCCCCACATAAATAAGTTTCATACTCAGAAAATAAATTATCATACCTCAATATACACTAAGGATATCAACATCATGTTCTAAATTAAAAACCATACAATATTAGGCTATACGTAGGTTAAAAATATTAGGCAAAATGAAGTAGATATGTGAGAGAGAAAGTTTCCACAAAAAGGAAGTACATGACATTTAAGGGGTCCACACGACATGTGACCCCAATCTTATACCTATTCATGCCCTCTCGATTATATGGATTTTTGGACATGTGGTACAACACAACAAGTAAGGATACTACACAATGTGTCTATGCCACTCGGGGACTACCCCTGGTCTCATGGCCATGCTCATGTACAATGGCCATGTGCCAGTACATGGTGTGTGCTTGGACATTTCCATGTTAATGTAATCCTAGAGTATATGTTGGCCCTCCAACACCATGTCACATGGTGTATGTGGGTCCCACATGACATGTGATATTTAACTCACCCAAAAATCCAAATCGCCATGGCCAGGGGACTATACTCCATGTGTTATTCAAAGTTCATAGCGTGTAGTCGTGTTTTTCATAGAAACCATAAAATACTCATATGATTTTCCAATATAGCCTCGATACTAAGAAATATTATAATTTACTACCCAAAATAAATGCAAAACTACTTTGTTAGTTTATTTTGTCTCTCCAGTGGCCATAAATTAGAATTATGATCCTACACTCATAGAAACTGCTACCTTTAATGCCTCTCACCATCTCCCACAGTCAGTTGATTGATCTCATATCCTTATCTATGGGAATAATCACCCACATCCTATAAAGGATCATGATTCATCCAAAAATCATTATCTTGGTCATAATTTTCAAAACTACCACAAATCTTTCGATTACACTTGAACCCATCTCAAAAAAGTTAAACCGCAACCCCATATGCCAGTGATAGAGAACCCAAATAATGATAGGGGAAACATAAGAAAAAAATCTTAAAAATTATTATCCCAATTTTATCACTCCATTATTGATAGGTGGGGCAACTAGGGTGAGATCATGGAAAATAGAAATAATAGATCAAAATAATAATTTAATTCGATATACAGGCTCATAAAAAGGATTAAAAAATGAGAAAAGATAATCTAATCCATGATTTATTAATTAAAAAGGTCAGAATCCAAAAAAATAACATGACCTAACTTGATTTAGATTGATAATTGGTGAAGAATGATGTTTCTGATGATAGAAAATCCATTTTAGTAATTTTCTATCAAATCATGTCAATCTGATCATAAATATTTTTCCGATATCAATTTACCAATGAAGGATGACATAACCTCCTCTCAACAATCCTAGGGTTATGTAGTAAACCATGAGGATTTAACATAAACACATATTTATAGAGGATATTTGGTATTGGGTTTTAAAGTAATTAATTAAATAATTTAATTAATTAATTCATATTACATACCCACCAATAGTTTCCTCATCTGAACGCCCAACATCGACCAACTTTAGGTCCTGCCTAAGGTAAATCACATAGTTCGAGTTCATCGGTGGTCTCAAATTATTGATCAGAGACTCCATTTAGGATATATTACATTATTTATTTAAAACTACATGTGTGTGATATAAAATATATTTAATATTTTTATAAAATTAATTCTGGAATCACTATGCCTCAGAATCATGCGTCGTCTCGTCACCTAGCCCTGAAAATATTCCTTAATATATTTCAAAGACTTACAAGAAAAAAAAATAGGGTATCTACAAATAAAAATAATCCAAAAAAATATAATACTCCATTTTTATGTATAAAAATCATGTAACACAAAAAATTACTCTAATAATATTTGTTTAGAGTTTTCAATATCATTTTATTGATTTTTTACATCTTTCACTAGCATTATGTTAGTGTTGCAAAAGAATTTAAGGAAATTATATCTTCACTAAAAAATAAGAAAAAATTACCATGATAAAAAAAATTATACTTAAAATGAATATTTTGAACCATAAATATCCTCTATTTATTCCTATGTTAAAATTTTAAATATAATAAATCAAATAGAATGAATTTTTTGACTTTTTTTATATAAAATAATATAAATGGTAAAAATCAAGGAAAAATAGAACAAATTCCATATATTCAACTTTTAGATAATTATGGATGATATAAATCTATATAGTATAATTAAATCAAGTTTTATAGTCATTGTTTAGTCCTTATAATTTTATTTTTAACCTTAATTACCTGACATAAACTTTACTATGATAACAAAAAATACTAAACTTACTATTCATAATGCCCAAAAATAAAAGGGATCTATTTAAAAAAAATTAACACAAATTATTCCAAATATAGAATAGATTTTTTAATATTCAATTTCTATAAGTGAAAGATTTTACTTTTAATATAAACTTTTAAATTTCAAAGAAAATAATTTTTAGAAAAATGTGTTTTTAAGCTAAAAAATGTACTTATACCAAAATAAAGTATAATGATTATTAAAATGAAGTTAATTAGATTATATAAAATTAAATAACACATATGTTACTCACAAATCAATTTTGATGTATAATGTTACATTTTAATGATAATAAAAGGACAAATTTTCAAAAAATGGTATTTCTCACTATTAACTGAAAAATCAATCTTTTCATAAAAATACCAAAATATCATCCAAAAATAATTTTGATATTTTGATTTCAAAAATGATATCCTTTTTATTAAATAATATTTCTAAAAGTTCTATAAATTAATTATAATTATTTTCACACAAAAACCCCATTTTGGAGAAAATGTCTTTTTGAAGAATAAAATTTCTTTAATAAAAATTCATTTCTTATCTATAAAGCATTAATCCATAATTTTTTAATTATTAGTAACTTTTTATTTATTTAATAAGTTATTTAACCCTATTCATTCCTACTAATTTAATAGGTATGTTATAGTGTTCGTATTTAAATAATAATATTTTATGGTTCATTTATGCTCAATGTTACGTGTCATATATGCTATAGAACATAGTTTTCTTTCAAAATATCTTGATATTATACTGAGATAATATCATTAACCTAGTTTTGTCTAGACATTGTTTCCCAAGGTTTTCCCCCATGATTTTTCTTACACTATGTTCTCTTCTTTTATAGTTAGGATATTATTGTTACTTGTATTCAATTTCATTCCTTTATTTTAGTGAGTATATATTTATTTTTATAATGGATATGTTTTCTATTTCTCAAGTGGTTATTATGTATGTTTACATTGAGTTTATTTTTTAACCTAAGTGTATATTGATGCTACTTACATTTATTTCTATTTAGTGATTTGGTTCCACTTATATATGTTATTATGTAAGAGTTTATTTTCCTTCTGGGTTTATATTTATTTTAAAAAGGTAGAGATTTGGTCTATCTATTATTTTTATTGGTCGAATTTAAAATGGGGTTTAAAATTGGGATATTTGACTTCTAATTCTAAAATGTCTGTATTTACAAAATCATGGTTTTGGGAACTATTTATTTACATTAAATTCCATAATTTCTTAAAATGTTTCAAGGTCGGGTTTGTTTTGATGGGTGAATCATTTACTGGGATAAACTGATATAAAGGAAGGATTTTATGTGTCTTATTTTTAAATTAAAATGTGAAGTTTACTTATTAGTTATATTTTAAAACTATAATTAAAAGGATTTACCATTAAAAAGTATGTATAAGCTATGAAGAGGTTACTTACTTGGATTCTTTTACACCAATATATGTTTTAGGTTTGGTTTAAATTCTACTAGTATGCTTTGGTTGGTCTCAGGTCCTTGGATTGGGTAAGGTGGTGGTGTCAAGAAGAGGGGAATTTTCTTAACATGAGGTGATGGGTGTTTGAGGTCATTATTTCATTTTAGTATTTTGTTCTTCTATTATATTATTCCATATCAGCTATTTCATTTCATTATCACCATGTTCTATTAGTATTTTTATATTTATTTGTTTTTTCATGATAGTTTTAGTTTTTTATGGTCCATTACTTATGACCTAAGTTTTTTATTATTTAGTTTTGTTCTTTTATTAAAGCATATTATTTTTTATACATGATTATCTAACATAAAGAGTGGTCATTTTGGACCTTTGGGTGGAGGTATCATGATATTCTTCCTTTATCAAAACAAATCATTCTTAATTACATATGATTGATTCCTAGGAACCATTTTCCAGCATGTGGGGATTGGAAACATCCTTTGGGCATGTTAGAGGACAACTCAGGTGCCCAAATTAGGAGTAGAGTGGGTTCATTCATGACATATATGATATTGATAAAACTATTTTCTTGTTAAATATTCCCACTAAAGGTAAAAAAATATTATTTCATATTAAATCCTGATATTTATATAAGAAGATAGTTTCTATGAAGAAAGTTGGTGTATATTTATACTTTTAGAAGTTCAAATTTAACTAATAAAATATTAACCTAATTAAAATTCAAAGTAAATGTCACTAAATTTCCTAATAATGTTTAGGTTATATCATAAAAGAGTAATTTAAAGAGATACATTTAGTTACCATAATGAGGTGACTATAACTTTATATCCTAAATAACTTTAGAATATGTTGATAAATGTTAAATTTAAATAGTTTTATAAGTTATTAAAATATTTCATGTAAATATTTTGATGGAATTATTTACGTGGATTATAATGATGATATAATTAAACAGAAATATTCGTAGACAATATAAGTTATTAACATCATAACATTGGATGTTGTAAAATAAAGAGGTTTGGATACTATGTTCAAATTGTTGAATGTTAGGAATATGATTTCTAATTAACACATTTATCCGAATTGGATTTTTTTCATAGAATTTACTCACTAAATATTTTAGTGGGACGGTTTAATCAGATGGTTACATAGAGATGTGATAGAAATTACATAGAGATGTAATGAGTTTGAAAAAATCATAAAAAGTGTAGAAAACACAACTCAGATCTAAGAGTTTGTCACATGTGATATGTTATGCAAGTTATTATGTATGGTTTCGATAAGTATTCTTAAATTTATTAATTGATATAAAATGTATCATGTTATACAAAATAAAATCTACACTTTACCATTATTTCACATTGGTTGTATGTGTGTGTGTGTGTGTATTGTGAAGTGAAATGATAATTGACCTTTCAAAGTATGACATTGAGTTTTCCATAACTGTTTTTTGTGATTGATTATTATAGGTTATAAATAAATATTAAGGTTAGTATGATTTGGATTCTTGTATCAAGATATAGAATATGTTCATAAGGAATAAAAAAGGTTTTGTGTGTTGGATGACCCATGAAGTGCACCACATGGAGTGTCATACACTCTGTATTTGTGTTAGGTTTCATATAAATCTAATAACACTTATTAGACACAGTGGAGGAAATTATAAACTATATTTGAGGATCTCCCATGTAAGATAAATGAAAATTTTATAAACAAAAATGAATAACTATTATTGTAAATGGGTGTATTGTACACCAAAGATCATTTATAACATTTATAAACTCTATCACATGGGTTCAATAAAGATCACTAAGGGAAACTAAAGGACATACCATCTTCGTAGTGCATCCATGGGTTGTGTAGAATTATCTGACATTCAAATGGGATCCATAATTCCTGCATGGAATGTTAATGCCACTTGTGAATAAATTAAACTTTGGGTTCCTCAGAATATTTGGCCAAATATCCATCCACACTATCATCATATGGTTGTAGGGTTTATATAGAACCCATAGAATCTTCAGGGTGGTGTATGCATTAACTCATTCATTAATATGAATTTATAAATTCAATGTCCAATTCATACATCGTATGCATTTACTCTCTATAGTTTTCATATAAATATGAAATGATTTCAGTTAATGATTACTTATATGGGTGAAACATAAAATGATAAATATTTATCATTTTGCTGCAATCACATATTGTATAAAATAATATACCCTTTTGTGTATCTAAATCATAATTTTCATGAAATATATATAATATATATATATATATATATAAGGCTTTATATCTCCATCAATCACCCACTTTCACTATATTCTAAAAGACTGTGTTTCATTTCACCTTATATTGTATCATATACAATAATGTGTGAAATCATATCCAAAAACCCATTTGGATATCTTGAAAAACACTTTTGGAAATATATCATTAACTTCACATTATATCACATCATATGTAATACCTTGTGAATACTCATCCAAAAAACTTTGTATTAACTATAAACACCATTAGAGCATCTCTTTGAGTAAAATTTTATCCAAAATCATTCAACCACAAAGTGTGTCCCCAAATTCATTTACATAATTGATTAAAATTACTAATATCTGGATCCATATATATAAGCAAAGAGTTTCCACGATAAAAGGATCAATTCTACTAAAGTTATAAAGTGATCTGGGATGATCTCTATCAAACACATGTATCTCTGTACCTATGTACACCGGTCTATATCATATACAAACAATAATTCTCATATTTTACCTTTTTTCCTAGAATAGAGTTACTATAGGGCATAGAACTTGTCAATATCATATAACTAACTCACATGTTCTCGACTCTCTGAGTGTAAAATTATTTCATTGATGAATACATTACATTTCATTCATCCTTATCGATAAACGCATCACATGTCCCTTATCTAGATAGATATATAATATCTTGGTGTGACAACACGCTCTGATAGTATATCAATTTAGGGTCTATATTTTATACTCATCATACGAGAGTAAAAATCCCATCATGGTTAAGTTAAAACTAATTAAATGATCTACATTATACAAAACCACCCCTATATTAACTATGTCAATATGTAAACTTTCATAAGTAGGGAATAAAAGTATAAATTTACTCATGCTAGGTATCTCACCAACCTTAGGTGGTGGTGATACAAATACAATCCATGCCCCCATAGTATACCCAATTCATCTATATGGAACTCCATGTGGTATGCTTTTTAGTCCATCTAGTGCACCCAAAGAATCTTATTCTTTATTTTGTGCCCTATAATCAAACTCTGTATCACTATACATGAATCTCATTTATGCTAATATTATTATTTCATTGAAACCTATAATACTCCAACATGAACATTGGGTAGGGATAAACTCAATGTCATTATTTTAGAGTTAAATTATCATTACACTTCATAAAATGTATATCTATATATATTTCTGTTCCCAATGTGAAATAATGATGAAATAGTGGTTTCATTTAATATGATATATTTTAATATTATTAAACTCTTTAATAATATTTAACAAAACCAATATAAGAACCAATTTATCATATCATATATGATAAACTATCATATTAGTTTTATGTTTTCTAGGCTTTATCAAATCTGTTAACACATTACATTATACATAATCCATGTCAAATATCTATGTGACCATAAGATAAAACCCTCTCATTAAACTCATTAGTAATAAAAATCTCTGAATTAAGCTATTTTGAATAATTTTGAGACTTGGGAACCATATTCATAATTATCCAACTCTTTGAACATATTCAAACCTATTAACTTAACAGCATAAAATATTATGATGTAAACTTCTATTAACTACTTATAACTCTTTCTAAGTTCATCATCATCAGCCTTGGAACCCTATTCCATCACAAAAACTGAAATAATTTAACTACTTACATTATTCTTCACCAATACATCTTAACTCTATTAATATTTTAAGTAAAATTCACTTTAAACTTCTATTGGTTTAATATTTTATTTACTAACTTTGAACTTATCTAAGTCCAAATATAATCTCACTACCCACTTAGAAACTATATTATTTTCAAAATATCTTACTAAGAAACAGAAACCCTTTTTTGTAAGGAAATAACATTTATTTATTTTCAATAGAAATATTTAAAAAATAAACTATTGTTTGCATATATATGGTATTATATGTTTTTGGTAACATTATTTTTTAAAAATAAAATTTTGGTATTATATCTCATCAAAGGGTGGTAGGAGCACATTTCCACATATTTTAACAAATACTTTGATAAACATTTTATCCTGAATAAAAAAATTATCTATATATTCTTATCAAAACATGTTATAGAAATTGATGAATCATAAACCATGTGTATACAATTAATAATATCATAATTTTTCATAAAAAATCTTCGTAATTTAATAGATTCACTTATTAAATAAGGTGAATGAAATGAATATACACATATTTTACTTTGATTCATGTGATCTTGATAAAATATTTTACATTCAGATCATCAATGTGGTAAATATTTACATCATTTCATAATTATAATCTACAAGCTCAATCAATTATTCCTTTGAATCTAAACTCCTATATATTTAAAACACTTCTTAAAATATACATTCAATATCACATTCCTTTAAAAATAAAATAATTAATTTCAATAAAATCCATACCTGACATGGAAATTCCATGGAGCTTCACAAAATCCTTTAGGTATATATCTTAGATAATCCAATAATATTGATGTATTATTATTCCTTTCTGACCACCCTATGTTTTAAAGGCCTTGATTGGAAACATAAAGAAATATTATTGAATTTTTCAACCAAACTTTCTTCTTATAGTTTCAAATTTTACCAACTTTTCCTATCTATACAGTACTTTAGAAACTATACATCCTATGTAAAGTTCATAAATATATATTCCCAACACATTGAGAATATACAGTAAAAATTCTTTGAATCCAATCATATTTTTAGAAAATTTCCATAGATAAAAATAAGATAAATTCCCTAATTAGAACAAGTAATTTTTAGCCTCCCCTTAAAGTATATTATAGAATTAAACAAATAATAAATCATGTGTATTAAAAAAATCCATCTCATTTAATTTAAACAACTATTGTTTACATGATCCTCTCAACAGCTAAATGAGGTAGAAATACACATCATAAAACAAGTTTTTAAAAGCTTGAATTATCCAAGTTATCTTTTCAATAACTCTTTTTCTCTATTACTCAAAATCATCCATCAATATATTTCCATCAATTATTTCTCATCTTATGACCCTTAAATATTTTTAAAAAACTATTAAATCATAAAGTTAATATCATATATTTTTATAAAAATATAATTAATTTCTATAACCAATAAATCTTTATATAATCATTTCTTCTCATTGATTAACTAATATATTCAATTACATAAAATATTATTTGGCATACCCAATCATATTGAGTATATGAGATTAAATCTTGACATACCCAATAATTTTGAGTGGAGACTAACATTACATTGGTCATTTCTTCATTAAATTCCTTTAAAACATTAAATGAACCTATCTATGCTTCCATAAGCATCTAGATTTACTTATATAACTATTTCAACACATGGTTACTAAGGAAGAAACTATTCTGACACATAAATTTTTTCTTATGAACTTTTCTTAAAAAAATTAGTCATTATTATGAAATTTTCTTAAGTTATAAATATTAAGAGTAACATACATTAATATTATATTTACAAGGATTGATCACAAAGTTTTTTTGATGATGATGGTAATGATATTATCTAAAATAGAAGATTTTATCTAATGAGTATCATGTATCATTAACCATTTAATAAAAACTTTTAATAAATGGGATCCCACTAAAATGATAACCCCATTTTGAAAATTCATCACACCCATTAGTTGGTCAAGATCTATATTTCACTAATAAAATTACCCATATTTAGTGTGAAACTCACTGATTAATTATTTAGGTAGGGAATCATCCTAATTATATCATATATTACTCTTAGATATTTGAGGGGACAACTCTTTTTCCAATATATTATAAGGATAAAACCAAACCTATTCCTCCAGTATCCCAATCCTTGAGGTTTCCCAACTAGTGTATCCCAAATTAACTGTAAAAAACATTCTAATAATAAGAAAATATAAGGGAACCCCTCTTGGGCATGAAACTACCCAAGAATGAACTAGTATCACATGTTAATTTCCTTATTTGAAAAAGATAATCTAGAGGTACCCTGTATTGGAATGAAACTATCCAGTTGGATAATTAAGGTCTTGGCAAGATCCACTTTTTATGGAATCTAACACTTAGTATTTGAAGGGGATTTAATCTCACCATATTATCTCTTATTATTCCCAATATATATGGATGCTTCTAGCAATTTATTTTGGAATCCCATTCCCTCTTCTAAACCAATATGTTCAAACCATATTGACATGTAAATCTTTATACAACCCACAAGTTTGTGTTACTCACACAAAATTATAATTCAAGTATATTCAAACATATATGAATGCATCATATGCATAAGTTACTTGAACACTTCATGTAAAGGTTTATAACTATATGAAATTGGAAATATCTATATTATTAAGCCTGTAAAATAGATATCTAACCCCATTTTCTAGCCTATACAAGGCACAATCCTCATAGTAGGTAAGTAGTCTAACCCCAAGTCCCTCGACTAGAGGATATTTTACTCTAGTGAGAATCTGATCCATAAAAATCCCACCACCTGATATGAAAAAAATATATTTAACAACTAAATTCAATCTAATAATTTAAATTACAAACTAAGGTCAGGGAATATGAAATAATAAAGTCATTATCATACTTAACATGTAATTAAAGGATTAATGTATAAGTAGTTCAATAATTAAACTAAATCATACACAAATATCACATTTCTTAAACAATTTACTAAACATGAATATAGTTGGAAATAACCTTTTAAATAAAATAACAATTCAAAATATTTAAACATGATATAACCATTTATAAACAATTTATAAAATAATAATTATAAAACAATTTATAATTTCGTCCACAACATTATGTACATTCCATAATCTTGAATATTAACATGTTATATACATTCAAATTTGAACTCTTTCATATTAATCATTATATGGAATTTCTATTTTAAATGTATGATATTATTGGAACTATAATCAATTTATAATAATATTTCTATTATTTAAACATTTTAAATATTATAAATATCATATACTTAATTATTATTTAAACTGTGACCATATCGATCATCAAAACCCTTTTGATGTGGAAAACATAATATCCAAATAAACCCTAATTTTTATTTTGAACAAATAAAAATAATTAATTATGAACAATTCATAATTTAAATATAAAAATTTTATATTATGGATATATTTCATCATATATAACCCATTATAAATTATCACTTATGATTTCTAAATAATCACTTTTATTTCTAGATCATAAGTCATGTCATATAATTTTTTAAAAGTTATTTCAAATATTTACATTTAATATTTTGGAAGAGTAAAAGTTTCATATGAATTTATTTAATTAATTATAAACCATTTATAATTTATTTATTTATTTATTTATAAACCCATTTATAAATAAAATATTTAGAAAATACATTTTATAATGATATATAAACATTTTATAAACCATTAAAATCATTTAAGAATGTAAAAACAATTTTTTAAAATATTTTTTATTTACCCTTATGCAAGATAACTATTATGTATAGGGGTAACCTTATTATACACTTACACATAGTCTACTTAATGGAAAATAGGATTTACCCTTAAAAAATACATACCACATAGGGGTACTAATCTTATACCTTTACATGCACTCCTTCGAGTAAAGATAAATCCTTTGTTACATTTATATAAGGGTGATCTATAGGTTACGTTTACATAAACCTTTATGTACCTAAAATTCCTTTATTCATAAGGGTAATCAATATCTTACCCTTACATAACATATTTATGAAAACCATTTTCATAAGTGTTATAATACAGACTACCTTTATGTAAACCCTTCACATAAAGGTAAGCCTCTGGTTCCCATAATTATGAAAGGGTAATGCCCAGAAACCCTTACATAAACTAATATATATTAGGGTAAGGAGGGATTAACTTTATATATACCACTCTATGTAAGGGTAAAGACTTGGTAACCTTTACACAGGCCAGCTTCTCAATGGTAATTTTTCCCAGATTTTTATAAAACCTGAAAAATAATGCATTGTTGTTTTTTTATTATTTAGTTAAAATAATATTTCATAAATATAAATCATGAGTTCTATTTGATACAATAGTTACTTCTTCAATGAATATAATAACACATATTAGACATAGTTTAAGAAATTATAAACCAAATCTTAGGATCTCCCATAAAATATAAATTAAAGTGCGATGAATAGAAATGAAGACCTATTATTGTAAATGAATATACCATACACTTAAGATAATCTACAAAATCTACAAAATCCATCACATGGGATTGATAAATATGACAAAGGGAATCCAAAGGAAATATTCTATTTTTATTATATCCATGGGTTAAACAGAATCATTTGGTGTATGTAATAGATCCATCCTTCCTCCCAGGAATTCTAGTACTTCTAGTGCGAAGGAAAAGAGTGAAGATAGATTTTGTTTCCAAATATTCATCGAAAAAATATTCATCCACACTACTAGAATATGTCAATAAGATTTATATAAAATAAGAAGAATCTTTTGGGTAGTGTATGCATTAACTCATGTGTTAATGTTCATGTATAAATTCCATGTTCAGTTCATGAATCCTATGACTTAACTCCATGTATGTTCCATATAAATATTAAATTATTCAATTTAGTGATAGATTATATGAGTTAAATACAAAATGTTAAATGTTTTTCATTTTTCTGAAATCTCATTTTGTATAAAATAATATACTATTAGGTTAATGAAAATCATAATTAGCATGTAATATATATATATATATAAGTCCTTAGGAAATATCTCTATCACTTTGGTATACTTGATGTACATGGTTCATATTTAGAGTATCCAAATACTTATGTTTTTTGTGATACCTAGCATGAGAACCTTTATAATTTGAGGATTTTCTTACGATGGCCTTGATTCTTAGCTAGTCAGTGGGTGGTTAGGTGTGTTACTGATCATATAATAGGTTCAATATTAACCAAGATTGGATTTTTCCTCTATTATGATGAGTATGAAATCTGGTCCCTTTATTGAGATAGACTAAATAAGTGTATGCTCATGCCTATATAAGATATGTGGTGTGTTTATCTATCGTATATAGTGGGATGTAATGTTCTCATCCATAAAGCTGAATGACATGTGATGTATTCATCGATATAGTCAATATATACATAGATAATCAAGAACATATTAGACATCTGTATAGGATTGAAATAATTTGTGTACCATGGTAACTAGATGTCTTATTCAAATGGATAATATGATAATTAATGCTAGTATATGATATAAATAGTGTAAATTGTTATAAATATACACATGTTTGATGAGGATCATGCTAGGTCCTTATCTATCTTTATCGGCACTAATTCTTTTCTAGGGGATTCTCTTTACTTACATATATGGATTTTTTAATTCATAATTATTTTTAATGATATAAAGTATCATGGATTCAATCTTTGTGTTTTTTTGAATCAAAATCAAGTTTATGAAACTTTAAGAGTTTCCCCAAAAATGTTTTGGGGGATATCTAAAATGAGTTCTAGATATATTTTAATATTTTTTTCATATGATGGAACATGTGGTAAAAATTTATAATAGAGTTTACAAAAGTATTTTTTAGAAATACCCAAAATGATTTTTGGATGTAATTTCACAATTTACTGTGTATAATGTGACATAAGGTGAAAATGTGCAAGGTTTATGAGGCATTAGTGAAAGAGTTATATTGATGAAGTTGTAAACTAAAATGATTATAACCATGAAATAGTATATGGAATGGTCTATACCAAGGTTCTCCATAATATAGATAACATCATTATTTAATAGTGTTTTGTGCATGGAATTATCACATAATGTGATAACATGTTGGATCCTTCTAACTTCTACTCCAAATACTATTACGATCACTTTTTTATCATGTGATAATAAATGTGAGGATTTTTAATGTCCTTGGTGATTAATCTGACCATTTCAAATTGTTAAAATTCGTGTAATGTTTGTAAAATGATAGAATAAATATTAACCAAATGCTTTGAGTTCCTGATGGCCTATATAAATTGGTCTAATATCATGGAATTTTATATCATTCCATTCCATTTAAATGTTGTATATAACTCCTAAAAATGAGATTATTATCAATATATTATTATATTTATTCTTTAAACATAGGGTTCTAGAACAAAGTGAATAGAGGGAGATCCTACCCAAGCATTATGTGATTCTCACAATCTATGTATACCTCCATAAAAAATATTATTTCATATTCTTCTTAGTGTACTTGATCAAACACATGTTTGAATTATGGATAGTCCAAATCATCATGGAGAAAGGTACACCATTCTAATTATTTATTTTATATTAACTACAAACATATATATGATTATAAGATTAATGGTGTTGTAAAGTTGTTTTTACACTATGTTTTGGATGTTAGACTTTATTCTAAAACCCTCTAAACACATCCCGAGTGAGGGGGTGGAGTCCTATGATATGATATCATGGGATTTTGGGTATTGTGGAAATAGTTAGTGAGATAATTGGGAACCAAGATGATGATGTATAACCTCCTCTTAAAGAGGGGGTATAGAAACCCTAGTTTATTAAACATAGATATTAAATATAAAATATATTACACAAACACACACCAAATAAACATAATAGTTTAGTTCCTTCAGAAACATGGAACATGATCTTCTAATATGATGAAATATTTTCAATGCATCCCACAAAGATCTTCCCATTTAGTAATCCTTATAGACATACCCTATATAAAAAAATTTCTTAAATCTGGGGAAAGAAAACATAGGAAATGGTGACCTTATATTATCAGTAAGGGTAAACTGAGAAGATACGTATGAATGAAATAAAAATAAGGGTATGATAACATAATAATAAAATTTAACAACCATACCCTACATATCAAATATCATAATCTTGAGTCATGGAATAAATATTATCAGTTCATAAGATATAAATCATAAAGAAACCAAAAAAATGATCCATGAGATCATAACATTGGCCTAATACATAGACTTTTGACATACATATATGCAATGAAGAAATATTTTCCTTAGTAGTCAAGCCTCATTGAAAAAAATATTAGGGCACTCCATGGGTAGCTATACCTCCTGGGAAGGACACACTGCCATCCTAGGTGGAATAATATTCCTTGTAGTGGAATGGGTTCACTCCCCAAACCATCATAGTAGCTAAGGTTCACTCTCGTGATCATTATAGTAGATGAATTCCTTTACTGAACTAGGTTATATCCATGTTCCAGTCCTATCTATCTCAGGAGATATAAATATTTACCCAATGCATTGGAGGGAGATATCAGTCCCACCCATCTTTAGTTATAACATAACCATCATCTCTGATTATAATGTAACCACCATCACATAATGAAAATAATAAATATGTGTTCCATAAGATTATAAAATATTCATCATATCAACATCCCTAAAATGAAAATTATTTCTTAAACATTTCATCATGTCATAACCTATGGAAATAATATAGGTTTTATAAACATTTTATCAAAGCATAACCCATGAAAAGAAGTGATTTGCATAAAATTTCTATCATGATATAACATGTGGAAGAGAAATGGGTTTCATAAACATCACATAATAATAAACATAAACCATTTATAAAAATCATAATAATGGGATCCTTGGATCATATACCTAGTAAATAATAAGTTACCAGAAAGGATGTTATCTTATTTGGAGAATGTTTTTGAAAGAAAAATCACTTGGAATGATTCATAAGAAAAATAACATTTCTTTGAAAATCAATTTCTTAAAACAAAACTCTATAAAATATTTTTAAAATAATTTTATTTTAAAATAAACTTTAAAAATTTTAAAGTAATCTTTAAAAATCATTTAAAACATTTCTTGAGTAAAATATACTTTTCACTTTGAAAAAAAC
This sequence comes from Viscum album, assembly GCA_963277665.1. Lineage (NCBI taxonomy): Eukaryota > Viridiplantae > Streptophyta > Magnoliopsida > Santalales > Viscaceae > Viscum > Viscum album. Next base: position 1,156,640,728 of record OY728132.1, on the reverse strand, counting down.
ACTTTTTAAAACATAAATCATCTAGAAAATTATTTTATTTAAAATATTTTTATTTAAAAATAACCTTGAAAACTTATAAAGTAATCTTAAAATAAAATAATGTTCATAAAGGTGATAATTTATGTTCATGCCAAACATGTTAAACCAAATATTCCATTCACATTTTTTTAAAAATCCAAACAGTCATTGTTTTTTAAAAAGAAATGAATATTACATTTAAAAAAAATAAAAAAAATAAAACAAGGGTAAAAATGTCTTTAATAAATAATTTTTTTGAAAAAAAGTTAAAAAATTATGAAAACATTTTTAGAAAACACGATTTTTGGAAGAAAAATGGTTTTTGACTTAAAATGTGATTTTTCTTAAAAACACACTTTTTGAACTCTTGAGTATATAAATAGATGATAATGGAGGGAAAATGTATTCTCAACACATAACTATAGGATAATAAAATTCATGATTTTATTTAGATATGGATAATAAGATTCAATCATCAGACACATAATTATAAACAATCAAGATAAACGATGATATTGTAATATAAAATATTTACCACTTAAGTAACTTTGAAACATAATTCCAATGAAGGGATATCATTAAATTACACTAAAATATCATAAGGGTAAATAAATTCATGATATTAAATTTAAAATGTGATATATATACACCTTGTACAAGAATATAGTTTCATAACATAATCATATGTTTCAAAAAAGACAATTTGAGACAAAAAAACAATTACGGATTTGATAACTTTTGAAATATAAACCCCATGAAATAGAGATCATAAAATGGATATTTAAATACCAATAATTTCCAATATATTCATAATAAGATAAATTAATGGGAATTCTATACACCACATCAAATATATATGTGGTGAATATGGCATGTGTCTCACTGCAAAAAAAATTGATACAGAAACCCCTTATTGTAAGTCTCGACATCCTTTGTATAAATTCAAAAATCTTATATAATAAATATATGTATATTATAAATCTATTAAAAAATAATAAATACATATATAATACCATAAATGTTTTACATATGATCTTTTACTATCTATTTTCTAATAATTCAAAGTTAAATCCACGTTTCGAGTAATAACTATTTTTGTTTTTGTGTATGTTTTGATGGAAGTGGATATGGTTTAATGTATTGATATTAACATAAAATAATATCAGTATATAAAATATACTGATATTATTATATCACTATAGTATAATTTTAATTTAATGATGTGGAGGAATAAATAAAACCAAAATTATTATTGATGAATGTTACCTCTTTTTCAAGTATTCTCTTTAGGTTTTCACCAAAAGTCAAAATAAGTTGGATTTATATCCAAAATAAGGATTATAATATAAGATAAGTGAAGTTTTAAAGTTATTAGGGTAGTTCTCGGCTGAACCAAACGGGTTTTAAGGTGTTAATAGGAGAGTGTGGTGTTTTTTAATAAGTCATTTGAGTGTAACACTTGTACTTTTTTGAAAGAAATAATTCCACCCCTGATTTTTTCATATCACATCACTAATGATCGATTAGTTTATTAGTATTTAAGAACCAAATACATACATGATTATCATATTACATTGCAAATATAAAATAAATAGCATAAGAAATATTCTCATACCCTTGAAATTATTTATAATATCTTTCTTCATATTCAGTAGAAAGGAAAAAAAATAAAGGGTGAGATTATATACTCAATAAGGGTTACGTAAAATGGAATCTATTATGATTAAATAAGATATAATAAACATTTCAAGGTAAATAACTAAAAAACATTTGATTTAATCAATAACTTGTGCACAAAGTGAATCTATGGATAATAACAATATAGTAATCTCATGGATAATAATAATTTAATTCAATAAAGAAAAATATTAATATTGGATGTCATTATCTGAGAAATCATGATATTTTTACCATTAATTATGTGTGCCAATATAGTTTAATTGATGGGTATGTATATAATAAAAACCCATTTAAAAAGTTTGACCAACTGGATTTTCTCATGAGACTTGTTGATACATTAATGGGATCTCTATAATTACCCCCCCCCCCATCACTAATTTTCCAATGCATTTCTCATATATTGAATGATTGATTTAATTCATAAATAATATTCCATATAAACAAATGTCTATACTAAGTAAAGAATATGGAATATCAATATTTACCTGGTCAATCAAATAATTTTCAAAGTAAAATAGCATATATAGAAATGGTATATGGTTATGAAATAATTATATACATGATACAAATAATATGGATACTTAAGAGAAAGATAATATCCAATAATCATAATAAATTTAATGTTTTAAGAGAAATATAATATCCAAAAAATTAATAAGAGATTAAATATGATTGTTAATTCATCAAAAATATTGGTTTTATAATAAATTAATGACTTTTGAAGAGTAAACTAAATTGGAAAAAATATTTAAAATAATTTCTCATGAATTTGTTTTCTTTTAGAAATCATTGAAAACTTATATAAGTCGAAAAATTGTAAAAAATGGTTATGGTGTAGGAAAATATATTAACACTATATATGTTAAAAAGAAACATTGTGTTTTAATTTTAAAAGAAAGTTGAGAGGTATCCTTTTGGAAAACTTTAAAAATATTACTTTAAAACATTTTAAAAATAAAATGATAAAAAAATCCTTAATAAAAATTTTGAGTAAATAAAAAAGAATTTTTTAAAATAATCTTTAAAAATATAGACATTGAATAAAAAATACTCGATCCAAAATGGAAATAAAATCAGTTTTTCTTTAAAAAATTATTTAATTGATTCAAGTGAAAAATCATATAAAATTTTGAATAAAATATGGAAAATCATTAAATATATATATTATAATAAAATAGATGAATTTCATAAATGATATATTATAATATTCCTTTAATGAAAATAAAGGAAATCCAAAAAAATCAAATTGTAAAATTAATTATTACCTCATCAGTGACTTTTAAAATGTAACCCCTTAAAAGAGTAAAATTAAATTGAAAATTTAATCATTATTAATAGATGAATATATTCCTTATAAATTCATAAAAGTGTCATCATATACTCCACCTAAAAGAAAATAGGTTCATAATACTAAATATATCTTAATGGAGTGGGAATTGAGACGAAATCCCTTACCTCATGTTTGAATTGACATGTAAGTGATTTTAAACTCTTGTATAATAAATTTAAATTCATTATAATTATATAAAAAACCATATACATATCTATAATACTATATATGATCCATTTAAAACATCTTATCAGTCGTTTGTTAAAAATCTTTTAATATTATCAATGTTTCAGGTGTTAATTGCTTCATTTTTCATGAGAATTTTGGTTTGGTAATTCTAGTCCTTATATTTTTATTATATTTTAATCATATAAAGAATGTTAATTATGATATAAATATCATATATATTCAATATATATATATACAGTCATCCATAAATAGTATATATAGAAAAATAAATTACATCATTCATGGAGACGGTAAGCCTTGTGTACGCATGAACATTGTTTTCACTTTTCTAAAAATAGAAAAAAAGGTAAATAATAATTCACCTTTGTAGAATAATTATTATATAATATATATTAATTATTTTCATATTTATAACCATCTGAGTTATTTTTTAATGAAAAATAAATTACTTCACTATATAGAGATGGTAAGTCATACGTATGCACAAGCAATGTCTTCACTTTTCAAAATATAGAAAAGAGAACATAATGGTTGAATCATAATCATAATAATTTATAATTATATTAATTATATGGTAGTTATTATTTTAAAATTTTCACAAACAATTTAGAGGAAGTGGAAGAATAAATAAATTTGAAAGTTTCGGTAAAGGCGATTCTCATTTCTTTGAATGAGATCCTTTAGATATATTCTCAAGGGACCTAGGGTTGGTATTTTAGGAATACCAACACTTCCAGAAAATATAAATAATTTTGATTAGAGTTTTTTATTTATTTTTTAGTCAAGATAATTGTATCTAGGTGGTGTATATAAGAGAGTATAGGTGAGGCCTTTTTATACTAAACTAAAAGACACATAAGAAATTAATAAAAATATTTAAATATAATAAACTCATTTTCACATGAAAGTGGAACAATGTGGACATATTTTAGAAGATAAGATATGATATGGTTGAAATATCATTAAAGAAATTAGATGGGTGTAAGTTGTATTTAAACCTTATCTCTTGGTTTAACCCCTTCGTTAAACAATTTTAACCTTAACTATAGTCACAACATTTTCAATATTAAATGGTTATAATTTTACTTATAAGGTAAAAAATTCCTCATAAATAGAAAATGGATGAAATTTACACCATATATAATCTACCTTGTCTAATTTAAATATTTTTACGAATTTTAAATAATTTAATAAAATATTATTTTCATAAAATATTATTAATCTCAATTTTAACACTATTCATTTAATTTGTCTTCAAATAAAGAAAGAAAAAGTTGGAATTAGAATATAATATTTTCACAAATCCTGAATATTTTATATTTATCTATTAAATTTTTTAGCACAAAAAATCATTCAAATTGTATTACTTTTAATATTTTTAAAATCATTTATGTTAATTTTCTATTAATTGAGTACATATTGTGTCGATGTTGTGTAAGCATTTTAGGTAATTATACATTTAATAAAAATTATAAACAAATTATCATGATAATAATAAATTAATTTATCTTTAAAATTATCATTTAAAATTGAAAACAACCTCTTTTTCTTATAAAAAAATATTAAAGTTATTAAATTCAAGCGAGTGGCATTGTGTATTTATTATTTTCATAAAATATTATAAAGGTAAATATAAAAGAAAAATGTATCCAAGTGGCCATATTTTTATATCTTGGATGAGAATGATCAAAATATAAACATCCAATTGAATAAAAGAAAGTGTTATAGAAATTTTAAAGCCTTATTCCATAGTTTTAACCTCATTTTATTTGTTTCACCCTTACTGAAGTTAAAAATATTTTCCAAGCTTACTACTTATAGTAAAAAAATAAAAAGGGTATATTTACAAAATTGAAACCTTTTTATTCCAAATATGTAATAAATTCTATCAAATTTAATTTCTAGAAGTTTCCAAAAATAATTTTAAAATAAATATGTAAAATACAATTGAAAATGATTTTCTAGAAAACTGTGTTTTTTATCCTAAAAATTACCTTATATAAAAAATATCTAAAATGTTGATGTAAATAGAATAATTAGATTATTATAACTTAAATTTGATCTTATATAACTTTTATACAAAATAAAAAATAGAATTATTATTTTAAATTAATTTATTTTAATAAAAAAATGATAGTTTTACAAAAATCGTTATTTTCCACTATTCATTGAAAATAAATATTTTTATAAAAATACCAAAATATGAAATTAAGAGAATATTAACATGATAATTTAAAAAATTATATCATTTTTATAAAATTAAAATTCTAAAATTGTAGTAAATTAATTATAATATTTTCACCCATAAATTATTTGTGAAGAAAACATATTATTGAAGTATAAAATAGATTTTCCAAAAATTAAGTATTTATTTTCTAAGATTTAATCAAAAAATTAAAAAAAATTATATATATTTTTCATAATCTCATTAATCTTATTCATACCTTCCAATCAAATAACTAGGTGATAATATTTCAATAGTCTATCATGGTTTATTTAAACTCGGTGTTTTAGGTAAAGAAATATTTTGATGAAATTAGATTTATTTAAAGAGAAATATATGATAAAATCATAGGATGTTACATTATATCCCATTATAGAAATTTTCCACTTGAAATTCTATCACTCTGATATAAGAAACTAAGGTTAATTATACCTCTTTACATCCTCAGGTTCCCATATAGCTTCCTCAATTTTATGATTTCACCAAAAAACATTAACCAAGTGAGTGGTCTTATTTCAAATAAGTTTATCATTATGATTCCTAATCTCTATGAGTTTTTTTTCTTATAAGAAAGATCTTTCTCTAGTAGTATGACCTATAATTTTAGTATATGTAAAGGATTGGATATTTAATTTCCCAGTAGGGACATATGGAATCTATCATGAACTTGATATATATTTGATGGAAGTTTCAAATGATAAGCTATTGTATTGATACAATCAAGAATTTTGAAGAGACTAATATATCTAGGGATTAACTTTATCTTCTTTTAAATATCATAATATTCTTTCAAGTAGATATTCATATGAATACCTTATCACTAAATTCAAAAAAAAATAGACCCCAATAAGGATTGTTAGTATAATTTTTTTATCTTCTTTGAGATTACCTTATGTCTTATTGAATGGATCTAAACTTCTCTATCATTTCCTCATCTATATTAAGTATTAATGTCTATCTTTCTCCAACTTCATCTCAACACACTTGAGTTCTTCACTTCCTTCCATAGATGGATTTATAAGGATCCATTTGAATTCTCAAGTGAAAGTTATTTTTGTAAGAAAATTTTACCAAAGGAAGGTATTGATCCAAACCACCTTCGAAATACATTGAGAAATATCTTGACATGTATTTTAGAGTTTTAATGGTACACTCCAACTAACCATATTTTCAAGGATGATAAGAATCACTGAAACTCGACTATGTATCCAAAGCCTACTGAAGGCTTATCCATAACATCAATGTGAACCTCACATCCTGATCAGATACAATTGAGAATAGTACTCTCTAAAATAACACACTTTTATTAATGTATAAGTGAGTAAGTTGATCATGAGATAAATTTTCTATAATAGCAATATAATGTGATTATTTCATAATTATATTGACTATGACCCTAATAGAATGAAATTTATATGTTTTGGGGAGTCCGATGATGTAATCCATGGTAATGTTTTTCCTATTTCCATTCTGTTATGGGTAATCATTGTAACATCCCCTTAGACTTTGATATCTCAGCCTTAAATTTCAAACACACTAGACATTGATATAAATAATATATAATATCCCATTTCATGTTATTATATTATAAAAAAATATTTCATATAATCATACAAATTCATGCTTCTACGATGAATAGAGAATGATGATTTATGAGCTATATCCAACAACTCCCTCTTCAATTCTGGTATTGAAGGGACACATACATAGTTTCTAAACCTTATAAATCCATCATAATCATGGTTGAACTCTGGGACATTCTTCTCCTTCTTCTATAATTCCATATCTTCCTTTTATGCCTTCTTAATTCTCTTGTGGATGTATGGTTGAACATTCATCTAATAATGATAATATTTTTCCCCATTTCATAAGATTTAAAGATCCAACATTTGAAAATCCGTAAATACTATATCTCTTTAAATCATCATCATGTACAAACTATCATGGTATTTCTAACTCAGAGCACCAGCCACCTTGTTCACCTCCCTAGGTTAATAATTTATTGAGAAGTCATAATCATTGATCAACTCAAACCATCTTCTTTGGGGAAAATTCAACTATTTATTTTTAAATGTATACTTCAATAATTTATGTCCAGTATATATATATATATATATCACATCTTTTTCTATATATATAATGTTTCTATATAATTAATTTAAAAATTACTACTAGAATATAAAAATCACGAGTTGGGTAATTTTTCTCATGAATTTTCAATTGGAGAGAGGAATATGCTATCATTATATCAATTTGTATGAAGACACATACCAATCCCTTATTTGATGCATTATAATATATAACAATACATTATTATTTGTATTGTAGTTTAAGAATAGGTGCACTAAAAAACCTTATCATCGGTTGTTTGAAACTCTCCTCACATTCATTAGTCCATAATAATTGAATTCCATTCAGAGTTAACTTGGTGAGTTGATTAGATACTCATGAGGAATCTCTCAAAAATCATTAGTATTGTCCCAAAAATCAATGAAAACTATGAACCTCAATTACTATGGTTATTTAATTCCAATCCTTGATTGGTTTTAATTTTTAAGGGTCCACCGATATACCCCCTATTCAAATTATATAACCCAAGAGTGAGACATTTTATACCCAAAATCCACACTTGGTATCTTTGGAATATAACTTATCCTTCCTCATGATCTTCAAAACAATTCTCAAATGTTCTTCATACCCTTCATTACTCTTTAAATATATAATAATATCATCTATAAAGAATATCACAAACTAATCAAGTAAATATCTAAATACTTTGTTCATTAAATCTATGATGTCTCGATCCAGGTGCCACTTAGAGGTTCCCTGAGCTAGTGGGACACATTGCCTCAAGTGCACCTCTAAATATACCAAAGGTTGTCAACTAGAAGCAAGGGATTAGGGTGTTTTTATGTCTAGACTATACCATCATATTATAATTAATCATAATAGATATATATAATCAGATAAATAAGGGAGCATGATATCAGTGAATAAGTAGTGAAAAAACAAGAATAAGAATCCAATAATAATAACCAACTCTTAATCTATAAACTGAATCATATAAAAAATGATGACCCCTTTTTGAAATTTCATCACAACCATTAGTAGGTAAAGATCCATATTTCACTAAGAAAATGACCCATATTAGGCATGAAACTCATTGATTAATTATTTAGGTTGGAAATCATCTGAATCATATAATATAGTACTCTTGGATAGTAGAGTGGAAAACTCTTTTTTTAGTCCATTATATAGATAAACCCAACCCTATTTCTCTAGTATCCCAACCCTTGAAGTTTCCTAGCTATTGTAACCAAAAGTAACCATAAAAATGATCTAATAATAAGAAAATCCATAGGAACCACTCTTGGGAATGAAACTACCCATGGATGATCTAGTATCACTCATTACATTCTTTCCATGTAAAAGATAGTCTATAGGCACCCAAATTTGGCATGAAACTACCCAGTTGGATGATCGAGGTCTGGACAAGTTCCACTTTGGATGGAATCTAACACTTAGTATTTTATGGGGATTAAATCTCACTATATTATCTCTTATTATTCCCTTTATATGTTCATGATTCAAGTAATTTATTTTGGGATCATATCCCCTCTACTAAACTAATATGTTCAAACCACATTGATATGAACTCTTTACAACCCCCAAAAGTTTTTATTACTTACCCAAAATTATAATTCAATTATATTCATACATATTTTAATTCATAATATTCATATGGTACTTGAAAAATTCATGTAAAGGTTTAGTATTTTATGAGATTGATATTATCTATAATATTATGCTTGGAGAAATAGATATCCAACCCCATTCTCCAGCCTATACATGGCATATCCTCTTGGTAGGTAGGTAGTTTGACCCAAATTACCTCTACTATTGGATATTTTACTCAATAGAGAATCCAATTCATAATAACCCTAACACTTGATATATAAAAACTATATTCAACAACTAAATTCAATCTTAAAATTTCAATTATAAACTGAGGTCAGTGTAGATGAAAATCTAAAGTCATTATCATACCTAACATTTAATTCAAGGCTTTATCCATAATCATTTTAATAATTAAACCAAAGGATACACAACCTTCACATTTCTTAAACAATTTACTAAACATGAATATAGCAGGGAATAACCTTTTAAATAAAATAACAATTCAAATATTTAAACATGCGATAACCATTCATGAAAAAATCATAAAAAAATAAAATTATAAAACCTTTTTTAATTTCATCCTTAACATTGTGGGCATTCAATAATCTTGAATATAAAAATTTTATATTCATTCAAATATGAACTCTTTCATATTATTAATTATATATAATTTCCATTTAAAATATATGATATTATATGAATTATAATAAATTTATAATACAATTTCTATTATTTAAACATTTTAAATAATATAAATATCCTAAACCTAATTATTATTTAATCATTGATCATATTAATCATCAAAGCACTTTTGATGTGTCTAAAATATTATCCAAACAAGGCCTAATTTTTATTTTGAAAAAATCAAAATAATTATTTATGAACATGTCATAATTTATATAAACATTTTATATTATGACCATATTTCATAATATATAACCAATTATAAATTTCCATTTAGGTTTTCTATATAATCGCATTTATTTCTAAATCATAAGTCATGTCATATAATTTTTTAAAAGGTATTTTAAATATTAACATTTAATATTTTGGAAAATTAAAAGTTTCATATACATTTATTTAATTAATTATAAAACATTTATAATTAATTAATTAATTAATTTAAAACCCCTTTATAAATTAAATATTCCAAAATACATTTTATAATGATTTCTAAACATTTTATAAATAATTAAAATCATCTAAGAACTTAAAACCAATTTTTTAAATTCTTTTCTATTTACCCTTATGCAAGATCCCTATTATGTGTAAGGATAACCTCCTTACACCCTTACACACACAGTCTACTTAAGGGTAAATATTTTTGACCCTTACGCAATTCATATCGTGTATAGGTACTAAGCTCTTATCTTTATGAGAACTCCTTCGTGTAAAGATAAATCTTTTATTACCTTTATGTTCCAACATTTCATGTAAGGGTGATTTGTAAGTTACCTTTAAACAGCCCTATATATCCATGAACTACCTTTATTCATAATGGTAAACAATATCAAATCATTACATAATACCTTTATGAAAACCTTTTACATAAGGGTTTCAATATAGACTACCTTTATGTGAACCCTTCACATAACGGTAAGCCTTGAGTTCCCATAATTATAAAAGGGTAATTATAAGTAACCCTTACGTAGACCAATTTATATAATTTTAAGGAGGTGTGACTCTTATGTAGACTACTCTATATAAGGGTAAATCTTTGGTAACCTTCACGTAGGACAGCTTCTTAAGGGTAAATTTTTTTTCCAGATTTTCATAAAACCTGAAAAATGATTCTTTTTTATTTGGTTATTCTTTACATAAACATAATATTTTAAAAATATAAATCATGAGTTCACTTTGATACAAATTTTAGGTTTTTCATGAATCTAATAACACTTATTGGACATATTTTAAGCAATTAAAAACTAAATAAGAGGATATCTCATGCAAGATAAATGAAAGTGTGATAAATAGAAATGAAGAACTACTATTGTAAATGAGTGTACCATACACCAAATGGAATATGATGCATATATGAAATCCATCACATGGGATTTATAAATATCCCCAAGGGAATCAAAGGTACATTCCCTCTTTGTAGTGTATCCATGGATTAAACAAGATCATCTGATGTTTGGATGGGATCCATACATCCTCCACAACATTCTACTGCTTCTTGTGTAAATGAGAAGAGTGAAGAGAGATTTTGGTTCCTAGGATTCATTGGAAAAATATCCATCCACACTACCAGCATATGGTCATAGGGTTTATATATAACTAGAGTAATCTTCTAGTTAGTGTATGCATTAACTCATGTGTCAATGTGCTTGTATAAATTCCATGGTTTGTTCATGAATCATATTCATTTACTACATATATATTTAATATAAATATGAATCGATTTAATTTAATAATAGATTATGTGAGTGAAATAAAAAATGGTAAATGTTTTTCATTTTTATAAAATCTCATATTGTATAAATTAATATACTAGTTTATGAATGAAAATCATAATTAGAATATAATATATATATATATATAATTATATAGGGAATATCTCCATCACTTTAGTGTAATAGTGGTGAATGGTTCATATTTAGAGTATCCAAATACTTATGTTTTGTGAGATACCTATCATGGGAACCATTATATTTTGATAATTTTCTTATGTAGACCTTTATTCTTAGCTAGTCAGTAGTGATTAGGTGTGTTGTTGATCATATAATCAGTTGAATCTTAACCAATATGGGATTTATCTTTTCTTATTATGAGTATGAAATTTGGTCCCTTGATTTATATAGATTAAATAAGTTTATTTTCATACCTTGTTTAGATATGTGATGTATTTATCTATCGTATGTGGTGTTATATAATTTTTTCATCCATAAATTTGAATGATGTGTGTTTTATTCATCGATATAGTGGATCTATACATAGATTATCAATAACATATGAGATAACTATATGGGATTAAAATATTGTGTGTCCCATGGTAACTAGATATTGTAGACAAATGTATCATATGAGAATTCATGCTAGAATATGATATAGTTAGTAGATATTGTTTTAGTGATACTTGTGTTTGATGGAGATAATGTTAGATCCTTTTATAGCTTTAACAACACTAATTATTTTTTAGGGGCTTCTCTTTGGTTACATTTATGGATTTATGAATTTATAATTATCTTTATTTATATAAAATCTCGTGGAGTCACACTTTGAATTTTTTTGAATGAGGATCAAGTTTATGAAAATTTAAGAGCTTCCCCAAATAAAATTTGGGGGATATAAAAAGATGTTTTTGATATATTTTAAATTTTTTTGGCATATGATAGAACAAGTGGTAGAAATTTATGATAGAATTTAAAAATTGATTTTTTGAAATACTCAAAAGGATTTTTTGATATAGTTTCACAATTAATTTTATATAATGTGACATAAGGTGAAAAGGTGCTAAGTATATAAGACTTTAGTTCAAGTGGTAGATTGATGGAGTTTTGGACTAAAATGATTATAAACATGACATAGTGTATGTCATGGGGTATGCCAAGGTTCTCCACAATATATATAACATCACTATTTCATGGTGTTTTGTGCATTTAATTATCACATAATGTGATAGCATGCAAGATCCTTTTAACTTATACTCCAAATACTATCACACTCACTTATTAATCATCTGATTATAAATGTGAGGATTTTGAATGTCTTTGGTGATTTATTAAACATTAAATAAATAATTTTGGTGATTAAGATAAGCATTTAAAATTTTTAAAATTCATGCAATGTTTGTGAAATTATCCAATAAATATTATCCAAATCCATTAATTTCCTGATAGTTTATATAAATTGGTTGAATCTCGTAAATTTTTATATCATTTCATTTCAATAAAATGTTATATAAAACTCCTCAAATTGAGATGATCATCAGGATATCATTCTATCTATTATTCAAACATATGGTTCTACTAGAAAATGAATAGAGTGAGATCCTACCCAAGCACAAAGTGATTCCCCAAATCCATGTATACCTCTATAGAAATGATTATGTTGGATGCTTCTAAGTGTACTCAATTAAACACATGTTTGAAGAATGCATAGTCCAAATCATCATGGACAAATTTATACCATTTTAATTGTTAATTTTATATTCACTCAAAATATATAGATAGATTATATTATTAATGGTGTTTTATATTTGTACTTACACCAAGTTTAGGATATTAAACTTCTTTCTAAAACCCTTAAAACACATCATGAGTGAGAGGATAGAGTCTTGTGATATGATGTCATGGGATTTTGGGTATTGGGGACATAATGATTGAGTTTATTGGGAACCAATATGATGATGTGTAGACTCCTCTTAAAGAGAGGGTATAGTATCACAAGCTTTCTATACATATATATTACATCTTTTTTGATGAATATACAATACATTGCACAAAAACACACCAAAGGAACATAATAGTTCAGTGCCTTTAGATACTTATAATGAAATATTCTAATATGATGAAAGATTTTCAATTTTTACCACAAAGATCTTACCAATTAGTACTATTTATAGAAATACACTATTTAAACCATTATTCAAAACCTGTGTATAGAAAACATAAGGAAGGGTGGACTCAAATGCTCATTAATGGTAAACTATAGAGATACATAAGAATAACATGAATACAAGGGTATGATAATATAATCATAACATTTTAAATAAATAAGAATAACATGAATATAAGGGTATGAGAACATAAGAATAACATTTTAAAACCATACCCTGCATATGAAAGATCATAATCTTGGGAGATAGAATAAATATAATCATTTTATAAGAGATGAATCATAGGAGGACCAAAAAACATAATCCATGTGAGCATAACATTGTAATAAGGAATATATTTTTGGTATACACATAAGCAAAGAAAAATATTTTCCTTAGTAATCAAATATCATTGAAAAACTTATCAAGGAACACCATGGATGGCTAAACCACTAGGGGGGACACACCACCATCCCTAGTGGTATACCTTTCCTTATAGTATAATGGGTTCACTCCCCAAACCATAATAGAAACCAAGGTTCACTCTAAGTACTATCATAGAAGACAAATTCCTTTATTGAACTAGGTTTAATCCTAATTCTAGTATTGTTAATCTCATGAGATATAAATATTTACCCAATGTATTGAAGGAAAATATAGGTCTCAATAATTTTTGGTTATAACATAACCATCATCTCTGGTTATGATGTAACTTCCATCATATAATGAATATCATACATATGTGTGCCATAAGATTATAAAACATTCATCATATCAACAACCATGAAATGAAATGGATTTTATAAACATTTCATCATGTAATAACGTGTAGAAAACAAACATATTATATAAAAAATCATCATTTCATTCTAGAATAACCCATGAAAAGAAGTGTATTTCATAATTTTTCTATAATATTATAACACATAGAAGAGAAACAAGTTTTATAAACATCACATCATCATAAACATAAACCATTTAAAGAAATAATAATAATGGACTCTTTAGATCATATCCCTAGTAAAGCATAAGTAACCTCAAAGTATGTCATCTTAGATGGATAATGATTTTGAAAGAAAAATTACTTATAATGATTCATAAGTAAAATAATCTTTCTTTTAAAATCACTTTTTTAAAACTAAACTTTATAAAAAAATTGAAATCCTTCTCTTTAAAAATATAATTTAAAACTTATAAAGGAATATTTAAAATTCTTTTAAAAAATTTATTGAAGAAAATATGCAACTTTGAAAAAAACAATTTTTATAACATAAAACATTTTAAAAATCATTTTCTTTGAAAATCCCTTTATTTAAAAATATCTTTGAAAACTTATAAAGTAATATCTAAATAAAATAATGTTCATGAAGGTGGGAAGTTTTTTTCATTTCATACATGTTAAAACAAATATTCCTTTCATGTTTTTTATAAAATCTAAACTTTCATTATTTTTGTAAATGAATTGAAGATCAATTTTAAAACATTTTGTAAAAAATAAAACAAGGGTAAAAATTTATTTAATAAATAATTTTTTTAGAAAATGTTAAAAAAAATGCAAACAATTTTAGAAGACAATTTTTTATAATAAACAAAGTGTTCAATTGAAAGGATGATTTTTTCTTAAAAACACACTTTTTGAAATCTTGAGTGCATAAAAAATTAAAATTAAGGAAAAATTTATTCTCATGACATAACTATAGGATAATAAAATTCATGATTTTCTTGATAGATGTATAGTAATATTATATCATCAAAAACATAATCATAAACAATATAGGTAAATGATGAGATTGTAATATAAAATCTTTACCACCTTAGTAACATTTAAACATAAGTCCAATGAAATAATATCATTAAATGAAACTTAAAATATCATAATAATAAATAAATTAATGATATTAAATGTAAATGTTTCTTTATATACACCTTGTAAAAGAATATAGGTTCATAACATAATCATGTATCTCAAAGAAGAAAAATTGAGACAAAAATCCCTTATCACTTTGAAAACTTTTGAACTATAAACCCAATAAATAGAGATCCTAAAATTAATTTTTGAATAAAAATAATTTCCAAGATAATAATCATAAAATAAATTCATGTGAATTATATACAATACATAAAATAAATATATCATGAATATGGAATTGCCTCAAAGAAAAAGAAATGTTGGACAAAAATCCCTTACCATAATTATTGACATCCTTTGTACATGTTTAAACATGCTTTTTAATAAATATTTGTTTATTATAAATATATTTAAAAACAATAAATACATATATAATACCATATATGTTTTACATATGATATTTTACTTTCTATTTATTTCCAATTCCATCTTAAAGTCTCATTTCGAGTAATAACTTGTTTGATTTCCTATATGTTTTGATTTGGTATGTTTTGTTCCTATTGCTTTGATGATGGTTAAATAATATCTAGAAAGTTAAAAATGATATACATATCATATATATTTATTATATATGTATTTATATAAATCTATAAAATTTATATATAGAAAAAAATACCTCGTTCATGAAGACGGTAGGCCATACGTATGAATGAATATTGTTTCCATTTTCTCAAATAATTGAAAGAATGATAGGTAAATAATATATCCTCATTATATAATAGTTTTATATCATATATATAATATATTTGCATTAAAATTTTCCTTATTACCTGTTATATAAATCTTGAATAAATCACATCACTTTGTGAGGTGGTAGTCTACCGTATACATGAGTGATGTTATTGTATTCCAAAAAATGAGAATCATGAAGTTATATGTGAAATAATAATTAAATAAGAATAATAATATCATAAAGATAATATATACATAATAAATCAGTCATTATTTCTAACTGTTAGAGGTGCTAATGGAAAAATGAATTTCATGGGTTCGTGAGGAGGTAGTCCACCATACACATAAACGATGATTTCGTAATCCCTTTGATGGAAGTGGAGATGGTTTAATGTCATGACATTAATATAAAAAATATATCAGTATATAGAATATACTGATATAATTATATCATCATTGTATAATAATAATTTAATGATGTGTATGAATAAATAAAACAAAAATTCTTGTTGATGAATGTTGCATCTTCTTTGAGTATCATTCCGGGGGTTTCACAAAAAACCAACTTAGGTTGGATTTATGTTAAAAATAAAGATTATAAGATGAGAGAAGATAATTTGGGAAGTTATTTTGGAATGTTTTTTCTGACCCAAAAGGGTTTTATTATGAGAAGAGGAGAGGATATGGTGTGGCCATTTATAAGTGAAGTGAGTGGCACAACTGTAATTTTTTGAAAGAAAGAATTCCACCCACATTTTCTCATATCAAAAGGCTCCAATAATGGACCATTATAGATCCTAGAAGTTATAAGTTAGAAATAGGGCCATAAAATGGGTGTTTTAAAATTTTTGGTTAATTTTTGACCCTTATCTTTTTATTTTAACACCCCCTCCCCCCGTTGGTAAAACCTTTTTTACCTTAACCATGATAACTAGTTTTTATTGTTTTCAATATTCATTTTGGTCAAAAATTAAGTTGACATTCTTAGATAATATAAATTACCAGACTTGAGAATGGCGGTTTTTCTGTAGTAGCGGATCCGGAGGCTTTGCAGCAACGCATTGATCTTTGTAAGTTTTCAATTCTTGGTCGTGTTATTTATTCCAAGGGTGATAAACCCTGGTTTTATGCGGATCTTAAAGATAGAATTTCTCATTACTGGGGTTTTAGGAATTGGAAATTGATTCCTATTGGGAGGGGTTTTTTTCACCTCATCTTTCAATCGGGAGATGATTTTAATAAGGCGTGGGATTTTGGAAATCTTCATCTCAAACCTGGTATTTTGAGATTATCCGAATGGGATGTTAATTTTAACCCTTTCAACCTTAAGCAAACTAATGCCCAGATCTGGATCAGACTTCACGGGTTGAATTGGATGTATTGGCATCCTAAGATCCTTAATGACCTTGCCTCATGTGTTGGCACTCCTGTTAGATTGGATCAGAAAACTTTTGAGGGGGATCTTGGTTATTTTGCTAGAATTCTGGTTGATGTAAACCTGGAAAATAAAAGGCCAGATAATGTCACTCTGATTGCTAATGGTAATAAGATTGCTGTTAAAATAGAATATGAACGTGTTCCTTATTTTTGTGAGGTTTGCAAGATTGTTGGTCATTCTGTGGTGAACTGTAGGATGCTTCAAAAGAAAGTTTCTGCGGTTCCCAAAGAGAAGGATTGGAAGGAGGTTAATTGGAATAAAAATAATAAGAAGATTTTTGTGGAAAAGGAGGGTCTGTTAAAAGATATACCTGGTCCCTCTAGAGTTATAGTCACTTCTAATAAATCTTGGGCAGATATCTCTGAAGATGTTGAACAAGGTAGGATTCCTGATCTGCCTAGTCCTCCTACTAAGTTTGGTCAGGAAATGGATAAATTTGGTGGATCCACGTGCATAGAGGATCACATTTTGAATCATAATTTATATTCTGAGATTCATGACCTGATCATGTTTTCGGAATTGGTGGATAACATTTGTGAGCTTGTGGTTTCTTTTCAGGATAGTGAGAATTATGGGTTTTCCCAGGTTCTTATTGATCCTGTTTTTGCACCCATCACCTCCCCAGTCCAGGTGGTTGGAGCTTCTGCTCCTCCCATTGCAGATTCTGCTTTAAAAGGAGTGGAAACTGCTTCTTTCAAGTCAGATTCTGCTCCTTCGGAAGAGGTGATTGGGGCCCCTTTTCCTTCTGTTGGTTCTGCTTCACTGGTTGAGGTTATTGAGGTTCCTGTTGGTCCAGTTGGCATCCTTAGTGATGCTGTTAAAAATGGAAAAGGTACCATCAGCAGTCTGGATATAAGTGATCTTATACAGGAGGACTCTAGTACTAAGAGAAAGGCTGGAAGGCCTCCTAAGTCTGGAAAACAGGTTAATGTGGGGGTTAAAAAAGGGGGAAATCATCCCGGTCTTAGGTTTAAATGAAGCTTCTTTTCTGGAATTGTCAGGGTTTGGCCAATCATGATACTATGAGGTCTCTTAGGATTTTCATTTTAAAGCATAGGCCCCTTCTTATTGGTCTGTCTGAACCCAAAAGGGTTTTTTCTCCTAATATTTCCAATTTTGAAAACCTTGGTTTTCATTTTGTGGAATCCAATAGATCCTCATCGGATATTAAAAGGTTATGGGTTTTGGCTCATTGTTCTTTATCGCATATTTCCCTAATTTCTAATTCTGATCAGCATGTCACATGCTCTTTTTTTCTTCAAGGTTTGCAACATTTCTGCTCTTTTATTTATGCTCATAACTGTTATCAGGGTCATAGGAATTTATGGATGGATATTGGGTCTCTCAATTCTTCGATCTCTGGTCCGTGGTCTATTCTTGGTGACTTTAATTCCATCATGAATTCTGATGAGAAGATCGGAGCCATGTCTAATGTTATCTCTTCTAGGGAGTTCAAAGCTTGTATTGATAATAGTGGGTTGATTGAAGTAAATCTTGTTGGGGCTAAGTATACATGGTACAGGAAGGTTTTGGACCGATTTGTTGCTAGTAGAATTGATAGGGCCTTTGTCAATGAGGCTTGTCTTGATTTCTGGGGTTCTATTTCTTGTATGACTCTTTCCAGAATCAACTCTGATCATCATCCTATTTTGGTTGACCTTGTGAGTAAGGATCCCAAACCTCCTTTGCCTTTTAGATTTAATAAGGCCTGGGTTAATCATCCTGAATGTAGAACTATTGTTGAACAAACTTGGAATTCTTGGAATGGTAGGGATAATGATTTTGCTTGCGTCATTAAGCTCAAACTTCTTAAAAGAAATTTGAAATTCTGGAGTAAATATCGTTTCAGTTCCCTTGATTCTGAAATTTCCTCTCTTGAGGATTCTATTCAACAAATGCAGGCGCATAATTCTTCAAATAATTTCTCTAATGATATTTTGGGTGAGACTCAGCTGGTTTCCAAGCTTAATAATTTGTTGAATCTTAAAGATGCTTTGCAAAGAGATAATTTTAAGGCTAATTGGTTGAGAGATGGGGATAGAAATTCTAAATTTTTTAATTCTTTGCAGAGAATTAGGAAAGTCTCAAGGCATCTCTCTTTGGTTAGAAATGGGAATAATGTGTTTGATAACAGAAGGGACCTTTCTGAGCATGTGGTTTCTTATTTTAAGGATCTCTTTTCTGGTTATTTCCCTCTTGATGATCCTGTGGAGAGTATTATTCCGACTCTTGTTAATCAAGAGGATAATTCCAGTCTTACATCCATTCCTTTAGAATTTGAAATTAAAGAAGCGACCTTTAGTCTAAAGTCTGATAGCTCCCCGGGTCCAGATGGTTTTGGGAATTTTTTCTTTCAGACTTACTGGGATGTCATTCATGAGGATGTTTGTAGGTTGGTTACTAGTTTTTTTAAAGGTGGATCTCTTACTCAGGGTCTAAATGCTCAATTCCTTTCCCTTATTCCAAAGACTGAGAATGCTAATGAGATTCATTTGTTCAGACCTGTTGCTATGATCAATACTATTTTTAAAATTATTTGCAAAATCTTAGCTACTAGGCTGTCTTCTATTTCCAGTAAGATTGTTTCTCCTAATCAGTTTGGCTTTATTAAGGGTAGGTCTATTCAAGATTGTCTTATTACTGCATCTGAATGTGTTAATCTTCTTAAGAAATCCACAAGGGATGGTAATATTGCTCTCAAGTTGGACGTCAGGAAAGCTTTTGATACTATAAATTGGAATTTCATTTATAAGGTTCTTCGTTTTTTTGGTTTTGATGATGTTTTTATTAATTGGGTTAAAATCATTTTCGAGTCTGCTCGTATCTATGTCCTTGTTAATGGCTCCCCTGAGGGCTTCTTTTCTTGTTCTAGAGGTGTCAGACAAGGTGATCCTCTCTCGGCCATTATTTTTTCCATAGCAGAGGATTATCTTAGTAGATTACTTTCTATTATGGCTGGTAATGGGAATCTGTATTCTATTAGTGCTGGTAGAGGTTTTGTTGCTCCCACTCACTTGTTTTATGCGGATGATATTATTCTTTTCACTAAAGGGAATAAGAGGAATATTAAAAATATTAAGCGTTCCCTTTTGCATTATGAAAAAGTCTCTGGGCAAGAGATTAGCTGGGACAAGTCCTTTGTTTATTTTGGAAGGAATTTTCCTATTTCTAGGAAGAATGGCATTATTAAGGATTTGGGTATTCATGAAGGTGTTTTTCCCTTTACGTATTTAGGTGTTCCTATGTTTTGGGGGAGGCCTAAAGCTTGTTATTTTTCTGATATTGTATGTAAAATCAGACGTCATCTTGCTACATGGAAGGGTAAGTCCCTTTCCTTGGCTGGTCGGGTTTGTTTGGTTAGAGCTGTTATCATATCTAAGTTTGTTTATTCTTTCATGATTTATAAGTGGCTGATCTCTCTTATCAAGAGCATTAACGTTTCTATTAAAAATTTTATTTGGAGTGGCAATATTTCAGAGAGGAAATTAGTTACTGTTTCTTGGAATAATTGTTGTAAACCCTATGATGCTGGGGGTCTTGGTATTAAAAATCTTGAGGTGTTTAATGATTCTTTACTGGCCTCGTTCATTTGGAGGCTTGTCAATGATAAATCTCAGTCTCTGGACTTTCTCCGCTATAAATTTAGGGATAGGCTCAGGAATGGAGTTTTTAATTATCTGGATTCTTCTGTTTGGCCTGCTTTTAAATACATCTTTTCTTCTATTGACTCTCATGCCAGATGGCTTGTTTCAAGGAACTCGTCTTTATCCTTTTGGAAGGCCAATTGGACCGGATGCCCTTTAGCTGACTCCTTGTTGGATGATGATTTTAATGTTGATATGGATGCTACGATTAAGGATCAGCTTGATAATATGGGGGGTATCCCTAATCATATTGTTACTATTATCAATAGTTACTGTTTCTCTAACAGAGAGGATTTTTGGGCTTGGGAACCTGCTTTTAATGGCCTGTTGACTTCTAAAAATTTTTATTGTCATTCTTTATCTTGCAATATAGGGTGTAAATGGATAAGGGATCTTCATATGAACTTTATTAGGCCCTCTCGGTCTTCTTTTACCTGGAGATTGGCTCATGGGAAACTTCCTACTGATTGTTTCCTTCAGAAATGTGGCATCTCTCTCTGCTCTTTGTGTGTGTTTTGTTATCAACATAGGGAAGATATTGATCATTTGTTTATTAGTTGTGTCAATGCCTCTTCAATGTGGAAGGCTGTTTTTGATATCTTTGAAATTCCAATGCCTAATATGTCTTCAATTCATCATTTCCTTCAAAGCTGGAATTCTATTTCGCTCTCTCCCCAATTGTTGGATCTTTTTAGAGTCGCTGCTTCTGAACTCCTTCATTTTATTTGGTTTGCTCGAAATAAGATGATTCATGATAAATTTTCCTTCTCGGTTAGTGGGGTTTTATCCGCTATTCTTGGTGCTATGCGTAATGTTGTTATTCCAAGGAAGCATTTTTGCTTTAACTCGGTTCATGATTTGTCCGTTCTGAACAGGATAGGTGTTAAGGGTAATTTCAAGCCTCCGCGTGGTACTTTAGAAGTTCTATGGAAGGAACCTTTTTTTGGTTGGATAAAAGTAAATTCAGATGGTACTTCTAGGGGCAATCCGGGGCATTCTGGTTATGGTGCTGTTTTCAGGAATCATAAAGGGGATGTCCTTGGTTGTTTTCATGGTTCTTGTGGCTTTGCCTCTTCACTTGAGGCCGAAATGCTTGGCATTATTATTGCTGTTGATCAAGCTGTGCAGCGTGGTTGGGATAATTTATGGTTTGAGAGTGATTCTTCTGTTGTTGTTTCTGCAATTAGGATGGGTTTTTATCACTTGTCCTGGAAGCTTACTAATCGCTGGATTAATTGTTTGGAGACTCTTTTTTATTTGAATCATATTATCACTCACGTTTATAGGGAAGCCAATTCTGTTGCTGATGGTCTGGCTAATAAAGGTGTTAATGGTGCTGATTTTGTTTGGTTTGATCAAATTCCTGATGATCTCCTTATTTTTATTAATAGGGACCGTGACAAATCCCCCATTTTTAGACTTTTGTAAGTTTCTTTTGGGGCCTGTTTGTTTTTGGAGTGGCTTGTTTCTTTTTCTTCAGGTTGGCAGTAGAGCTTTGCTGTGTCGAGTTGCTGTGGTTTCCCAAATTCTGGGATTCAGTGTGCTGATCTGGAGCAGGATGGAGTCTGCAGAGTAGCTGGCTTCATTTGGTTTCCCAAATTCTGGGAATCAGTGTGCTGTTTGGAGCGGGCTGGAGGCTTAGTTGCTGGCTTCTTTTGGTGGAAGGATGGATTTTTTGTTGCTGTTTTTGGCTAATAAAGGCCAGGGCTGATGGAGATTCTTCTGTCCTGGAGATATCTTTCTTGATCCGGCTTTGATCTTTTTTGGCGGCATTGGTGGCCTCATCCCATAGCCCACCCTTAACCATTGGGTGTTTGTCGGCTTTGGTTTCTTTCTTTTTC
This sequence comes from Viscum album, assembly GCA_963277665.1. NCBI lineage: Eukaryota > Viridiplantae > Streptophyta > Magnoliopsida > Santalales > Viscaceae > Viscum > Viscum album. Next base: position 1,156,617,568 of record OY728132.1, on the reverse strand, counting down.
ACCTTAACCATTTTTTATGGTTTTGGTGTTTTTTGTTTGTATTTTTCTTGTTCTGTTTTCTTTTTTCTTTAATAAATTTCCATTAACTATAAAACAAATTTAAAATAATATATTTCTTTATATATAATTTAAATGAAAAGATATATTTAAATTAAAATTCAGTATTTTTAATTATTCATAATAAAATAATCTTTTTAGTAAATTATAAAAAATTCACCCTAAGATAATTTTGATATTATTATTTAAAAAATTAACATTATTTTTTAAAATAACTTTTATAAATTTTTGGAAAATTAAATATAAAATAAAACTCATAGACGCGACGAAAAAGTGAGTTTTCAAGAAGTATTTTTATTTTCAAGAATTAGATTATTTATATTAACTAAATGTCTAATAATAATAATTTTAAGAATATAGATTATATTTTATTGATATATAATATATACATTTAATTTAAAACATTCATCATTATGTACTATTTTAATTAATTAAAATGGAGAAATGTTATGCACCTAAAATTATTTTTCAGAAGAAAAAAACCCCTTTTTAAACCCAAAAATAAACTTATAATAAAATCCAATATAAAATCGATTCAAAATTAATTATGTAGATAAAATATAAATAAAGGATAATTATTTTACTTTAAAAAATAATGGGATATTTAAATTTCTTAATTTATTTAAAAGAAGTGGTAGTTTTACAAAAATAAATATTTTTCATTATTGACTAAAAAATCCATATTTTCCAAAAAACAAAAAAAATCACCATGAGTTGATTTAGACATGATTATTTCAAAACTAAATTTCATTTTATCATAATAAATTCCAAAATATATATAAATAACTTATAATATTTTCTCATAAAAAGGTAATAAAAACTATTTTTGAAGAAAAAATATTTTTGAATAATATAATTACTTTACTAAAAATTGATTGATTATTTACAATGAATTTATAAATAATTTTATATTGAGTATGAAATTTATATTTATATTTAATAAATTATTTTATACTATTAATTCCCACCTATTTAACAAATAGGTTATAATGGTCATATTTAAAATAATATTATTTCATGGTTCACTAAAGCTCGGTGTCACATGTCATTCATGTTATCATTATTCCGTGTAATGAAAGATAAACTCGGTTTTGAATAAGATAATCTATACTCCGTATTGTGTGTAATGTTCGCTAAAATTAGTATTGTGTGTGATGAAAAATATTGAAAATATTAAATTTATTTGAAAAAAAATATTTCCCAAAATCTCATGATGTTACATTCTTCCTCCCTTAAAATGAATTTCATCCTATAAATTCATCTTGATCGTTAAAGGTTTAACATTTTAAAATTAATTCATATAAACTGATATCATAAAAAGGGTTAATAAAAAATCCTCTTGAAAATATAAAGAGATGTTTGAAGGTTATCTAGAATAACACATACTATGTTTCCAAATTTGATAACATAGGTCGGAAATGAAAACATGGACATAAAAAAGAAAAATAACACCCAAATACTAATAGATGGTGATAAAGAACATATTCAAAAGAAAGTTAATGACTATAAATACATAAAATAAAGATAAATTAAAAGTGTCATTGACATCATCAAAAATTATGATAATAGGATAACATTTTATTTAAATAGACTTTTCCTAAATTGAAGAATTTTCATGAGAATATATTCTTACTTGATTTCATTTTATTCTATAAGAACAGTCACATCCATTAGTCATGAATTGATAAATTTATAAATCATCTATTAATCCAAAAAATAAAGTTGGATCGATTATGCTTGAAGTACTAACGGATCATATGATCCATAAATAGAATGATAATGCATTTCATCTATATTTAGTAAATAAAAGTTAACATTGGTTATCCAATATAGATAAATATTTATATAGTGAAGTGAAAAATTAATCTCTAAAACCTAATCCAAGTTTAAAATTAAATTCCTCCATAAAGTTTTAAACTTATAACACTTCCAAAATTCAAAATTTATAAATAAGATCATTAAATTTCTCAAAATCAACTAAACATTTATCATCTAAATATTATTAACCAGCTCTTATTTGTCTGGTTCCAAATATGTGATTACCTTGATAATATATTCTCCAGAAGCCTTGAAATGACTATAATTACCATAAAACCTCAATTAAAACACGCATACTTCTACATTAATTTAATAAAAGCATATATTATTAAACATGTTCCAAATATCCAATAATATTTTCTACTCTATCAATTATAACATAAACCACTTTATCAACAAATCCTTTTCAATTTATAAGGCCATCAATACTATCCAATTTACTTTATACATAAAAATCAAATCTTTATCCAAAATAAACACCATTTTATAAATCTAAGTAACATATTAAGGGTTATCTTCCCCTTATAATGTTTTTTCTATAAAATATTTCCTTTACATTAAATCATTTTTCTCAATCATCAGCACCATTCAATATATTCTTGAAAATAATTAATGAAAAAAAATATAATGAAAAATACTTATATATTTTACAATTCATATAACATAATTCTTGAATTAAAATTCATAAATACTTTAATCATTCCACTTTATTCATACACCTTTAACTAGGTTTCATCATCTTATTCTTTAATAATTATTTATTTTATATATCATTTGAAATCTATTCATCTTAAATAATATAACCATTACTCATATAACCATTTTTATTTTATTCATGATATTTTCCTTTAGGACAAAAATATACATAATTCTCATACTTTACACATTTGAAACATTCAACCATCAATGATACCTTAGGGAGACCATTACTCTCATCCATTGGGTTAACCGAACTTTTCATTCTTTATTTGTAGTTACTTGCTTTATGTGCTTATTTGACACACCCAAAACTTCTTCTCTTCCCTATGATACATTCTATTGAGTGATTCTTACCACATTATCAAAATATAGGAAACTGCATTTTCTTTTCTCCTTGGTCTATACTACTAAATATTTGTGAACTTTATCCTTCTCTTATTTGGTGACTCCAATAGTTGGTTAAGGAGCACATTATTAATAATCTTCCATGATAACTGATTAGGCATAATAATAACATCCTTAACCTCAGTTATCATCCAATTTAGATTCTCATTATAAAATTTTCAATCACATTCAAAATCAACCCAGTTTCTTCAAGTTCTCGCTATTGACTAAAACCAAAGAGTATAGTGTGAGTAATAATAATCATAGAGGAAGACCAAATAATCAAGAAAATAACTTATGGGATTTCAAAATCATGAAACCTTTTTTCAATCTATTACACCTTAGGATTATCCTAGGTTATTAATAGTTGTAATATATTTAAATCCATCATGATGGTTTGTAAATAGTTTTTAATTTTCTAAAACATATCCCCCAGGAGTGTCAAACCAGATGTGTAGCAAGGCCTATTTTCATGCACCAGGTGAGGATTAAATCTAGCTCAATGCACCCTTTTTAGAGTTATTACCCATAGGTACCTCTATGCTAGAGCCACATCAACTTATATTATCCATTAAGGGATGTAATTTCTTATAAAACAATTGGTCTATCCTTTACCAAAATTCCAAGAAATTTTCCTATACTTTGACTCATAATTAGAATTATCCTTAGATGTATCCAATTACATATCCTTAGGAATATTCCTAGGGATCCCTCTAATGTTTTGTTATCCGGGTTTCCAAAGTTTAACTAAAACTTTCCTATGATATCAACTATAGAGACCCAAGCTTCTCATACATAGGTATTTCATATTTTTATATGAATATACAATACATTATAGAAACACATTCTTAAGGACTATAATAGTTTTGTGCTTTTGTATAATTAGAACAAAATCATATTATTTGATGAAAGATATTCAATGTTTACCATAAATATCTTACCATTTAGTACACTTCAAAGACATACCCCACATAAAACTATTCTTCATAACCTGTGGAAAGAAAAAATAGGAAAGGGTGATCTCAAATTCCCAGTAAGGGTAAACTAGGGAGTTACATAAGTATAACATGAACATAAGGGTGTTTGAAAATGAGTATAACATTTGAAAACCATACCTTTAATATTAGATATCATAATCTTGAGTCATAGAATAAATATTTTTAGTTCATAAGACATAAATAAAAATAGAATCAATGATAATGAGATGAGATAGAATACAATTATAATAAGACATAGATTTTTGTAATACGCATAAGAATAGAAAAATTATTTCTTTAATAGTAAAGTCACACAAAAAAACTTATCAACACACTCCATGGAAAGATACACCTCCTAGGCAGGATAAACCACTATCCCTAGTGGTAGAACTTTCCTCATAGTGAAATGGGTTCACTCCCCAAACCATCATAGTTGACAAAGTTCTCTCCCAAGACCATCATAGTGCACAAATTCTCTTACTAAATAGGTTTCAATCCTTATTTTGGTCCCATATATCTCATGATATATAAATATTTACCCAATGCATTGGAGGGAGATATGGGTCACACCTTTATTTTGTTATAATGTAACTAACATCCTTGGTTATAACTTAACCACCATCACATAATTAAAATCATAAATTTATGTTCCACAAGATCATAAAATTTTCATCATTTCATAACTCATAAAATGAAATGAGTTTCATTAACATTTCATCATATCATAACCTATGGAAAAGGGACATGTTTCATAATCATTCTATTATTTCATCATAACATAACCAATGAAAATAATAGGGTTTAATGAGAGTTCTATAATGGTATAACCCATTGAATAGAAATGAGTTTCATAAAAATTAAATAATTATAAATATAAACCATTCAGAGAAAGAATAAGAATGGTATACTTATATCATATCCCTAGTAAATCATAATTAACCCATCGCTCGGTCTGAATTCCTCATTCCATCGAACACCCCTTCCGCATCTAGAAACCCTGTAAAACTCCCCCCACCATTGGCCCCTTTTTCTAACCCTACTACGACTCGAATGAGACCCTCCATCAACCGCCTATTATCGCCAACCAAGACACGCCCCACTATTGATCGTGTTGTTGTTGAGATCACCCCCCACCGCAAGCCTCCTTCAAACCACTGCATTAAGGAGTCTTACAAAATCATATCCTACTGACAATGCTGATGAGACCTTGTATCTATTCACATACGAACTATGTGTCATCAATCTAGAAGTCCAAATATACAGCGGTACCAAACGCAACATAAGAGGCCCAGAAAGGATAAATCAAGCTAATCACGCAAGGGTTAAACTCTATACGGAGCGCCAATGAGGGAAAATCTCTCGATATCTCTCCCCTTTTTAATTTACTTTTTAAAACTAAACTTTATAAAATATTTTGGAAATACTTTTCTTTGAAAAAAATCTTGAAAACTTATAAATGATTCATTAAAAATAATTTAAAACATTTCTTTGGGAAAATATCATTACTGTGTTGAAGAAAACACTTGTTAAAACACAAAAAAATTTGAAAATACTTTTAATTGAAAATAACCTTGAAAAGTTATAAAGTAATATTATAATCAAATAATTTTCATGAAGGTGGGAATTTATTTTTATGTTATACATGTTAAAATAAATATTCCTTCCTCATTTTTGGTAAAATCAAAATTGGAATTGTTTTTTAAAATGACATGAAAATTTCTTTTAAAAAAAATTGTAAAAAAATAAAGAATGGGTAAAAAATTATTTAATAAATAATTTTAAAAAAAATGTTAAAAAATTAAAACAATTTTAGAAAAAATGTTTTTGGAAGAAAAAGTATTTTCGACTGAAAAGACGATTTTTTTAAAAACACTATTTTTGAACTTTTAAGTAGATAAGTAGAGAAAAATTAAAGGAAAACTCAAATTCTCATGAAATATCTATAGGAGAGTAAAATTAATGATTTTATTTAGAGATTTATTAGACGATTCTATCAATAGAAACATAATTATAAACAATTCTAATAAATAATGAGACTGTAACATAAAATATTTACCACTTCGGTAACTTTGAAATGTAATCCCAATAAAGAAATTTAATTAAATGAAACATAAAATATCTTGAGGATAAATAAATTCATGATATTAAATTTCAATTGGGATGTATATACACATTTTAAAATATGATAGGTGCATAACAGAATGATATGTCTCAAAGAAGAAAAGTTGAGACAAAAATCCCTTACCGATTTGGTAACTTTTGAACTATAAACCCCATAAAAGAGAGATACAAAAATGGATATGTAAATAAAAATTAATTTTATTATAACCATCATAAGAGAATGTAATTTTTATTATATATGCCACATAAAATAAATATGGGGTGAATATGGATTTTGTCTCATAAAAAAAGTGAGATGAAAATCCCTTACTATAAGTAATGAAATTTCTTTTTACACATTAAAAACACCGATATAATATATATAGGATTATTGTAAATTTATTACAGAACCATAAATATATATAATATGATATATGATTTATGTATGACCTTTTATTACCCATTTATTAACAATTCCATGTTAAAATCGTGTTTTGGGTAATAACTGTTTTGTTTTTCTTTTATGTTTTAATTTGGTATTTTTTTTGTTCATATTACTTTTATGATAATTAAATAATATACATAACTTTATTCGTGATATAATTATAATATATATTTTTTATATATGTATTTATTGTAATCTACAAAATTTATAGATAGAAAATTAATTATCTCGTTCATGAAGATGGTAGGTCATATGTACGCATTAACGTTGTATCAATTTTCTTGAAAGATTGAAATAAAAAAAAAGAAAATAATATATTATCATTAAATAATAATTTTTATGTCATATATATTACATATTTTCATTAATCCTATCCTTATTACCTTCCATGTAAAGCATGAATGGATCACATCACTTCGTGAGGCAGTAGTTAACCGTACACATAAGGTATGTTATCATATTCCCACAAAATAGAAACAAAGAAATTATGTGTGATATAATAATTACATAAGGATAATAATATCATAAATATAATTTATATATAGAAATATCTCATTATTTCCAAACTTGAGATGTGGTAATTGAAAAAATGAATGACATTGGTTCGCGAGGTGGTAGTCCATTGTACACATGAATGGTGATTGTGTAACCCATTTGATGGTAGTGGATATAGTTTTAGGTCATGATATTAACTTAAAAAATATAAATATATTTAATATACTTAGTTTATTATGTCATCATGTTATAATAATAATTTAAGGTAATAGAGGAGAAACTAAAACAAAAACCCTTATTGATGAATGTTACCTCTTCTTCAGGTATCCTCCTTATATTTTCACCAAAAGTATTCCTAGGTTGGTATTATATCCAAACTAAGGATTCTAGGATGAGATCTTTGTAATTTTAGAAGTGATTTTTTCAAATATTTTTTAACTATATTGGTTTGAATATGTGAATAGTAGAGGAGAATGGTGGCCTTTTATAAGTGAGGTTAGTGTGACACAAATACTTTTTTGAAATAAAGAATTCCCCCTACATTTTTTTCATATAGAGTGGATACAAAAATAGACCATTATAGGTAATAGAAGATTTAATTTCAATAAATGGCCATAAAATTAGTTTTTTACATGTTTTAATTCATTTTTTACCCTAATATTTTTAGTTTAACCCACGATAAAACCATTTTTACCTTAACCTTGGAAATTAATTTTTACTATTTTTAGTATTCATTTTGGTAAAAAAACTAAGTTGAACTTATTAGATAATATAAATAATAATTATTCCAAATACTGAATCCATTTTTCCAAATTCCATTTAAATAATTTTCAATATTTAATTTAAAATTAATCTTGTAGATGTGATGAGAAAGCAGGTTTTCAAATAGAAAATGTTCAGAAGTTTACAAAGTATTTATATTCAATTTCAAAATTAAATTGATTACAATGACCTAAATTGGATTAAAATATATATAATTAAAATAATTTTTACTTTAAAACCAATTTAAAATAGAATTTAAATTTATAAATAATTTAAATAAAAAAGTGGCTTTGAAATAAAATTCAATAATTTTCACTATTTATCAAATAATTAATCTTTTCAGAAGATTCTAAAAAAATTGCACTGAGATAATTTTAATATTATTATTTAAAAATTTAAAATTATTTTTTAAAATGAACTCTATAAATTTTTATAAAATTTTATTTAAACTATAACATTCAGATGCAGTGAATAAATAGGTTTTTGAGAGGTGTATTTTTTTCAAGTATAAGATGATTTATGTTAACTCTGTGTCTAATAATAATAATTTTATGAATATAAATTATAATTTATTGATTTATAATAAAAATATTTCATTTAAAACATTCCCTAGTAGGTATTATTTTAATTAGTTAAAATAGACAAATATTATTCACTTTAAAATAGTTTTTAGAAAAAACCCTTTTTTAAATTCAAAACTAAAACTTATACAAAAATAAAATATAAATTTGATTTAAAATTAATTTAATGGATTAAATATTAATAAATAATAATTATGTAACATTAAAACATAATGGTTCATTCAAAATAATTAATTTATTTAAATGAAGTGATAGTTTTACAAAAATCAATATTTTCACTATTAATTGAAAATCAACATTTTATGAAAAATCCCAAAATTTCACCATAAATTAATTTTTATATTTTGATTTCAAAAATTAAGTTAATTATATCATTAAAATTCTATAAAATATCTATAAATTACTAATAATATTTTCTCATAAAAATCAAAAAAAAATCATTTTTGAAGAAAACGTATATTTGATAAATATGATCATTTTACTAAAAATTGATTGATTATTTACAAAGGATTTATAAAAAAATATATTGGGTAGTAAATTTATTTTCATATTTCATAAATTATTTTATACTATTCATACCTAACTATTTAATGGATAGGTTATAAAGGTCATATTTAAAATAATATTATTTCATGGTTTTTTAAAGCTCAATGTCATGTGTCATGCATGCTATCGTTGTTGTGTGTAATAAAAGAAAAACTTAGTATTTTGTATAATTCAAGATATAGCTAGTGGTTCATTTAAGTCAAGATACAATCTATTTTTTTGTAATAAAAAATATCGAAAAAATTTGAATTTAATTGAAAAAATATATTTCACAAAATCCCTAGTTATTACAGATGGTGTGGTCTGGAAATTAACATGGAAATTGATGTGAGACCTCCCCGGTGTGAGAGGGTGTGGTTTGTAATTAGGTTTGAGACTTTATGTGTGACCTCCCCTAAGTAATAGGGTGTGTTTTAAGACTCTATGTGGTATTTTATATAGGACTCGATGTGGGACTATGGCTTGAGTAAGAAGGTATTAGTCAAAATATTAGAACCATCCATGAAATGAGATGACTCTTCCTCCTGATTTTGAGTCAAAGCAGGTATGGTCGATGTTTATGGAATCCTAGTTAAGACATGATAACCTGAAAGATATTTATTCCAATTTGATTACTATTTTTTATTAGCACATACACTCACATATATTTTTTGAAATTATTCTAAGGATGAGGCGGTGGTGTCCTTATAGGTTTATTGCTCACACCATGAATGGAAAACTTGGTGCACATGCAGAAATTATTATCAGGGATCCATCCAAGGTAAAGGGACCTATAAAGGGAAGTTAAGAAGGTTGAGTTATTTTGGGATATAATTGATACCTGAACATACACTAGGAATATTATATAATTGTGCATCTTTATTTTTTGGATCATTTTGTATAATGCATGTATGATTCACCACCTATGGGGATCCCTTTGACTATTGATGTTTGAATGTTTTGTGTGTGTTATGTTATAGCATGTGATGTTGTTTATATGGTTAAATACCATTATTCTTACAATTTATTATTGTTTATTTATTACTACTTTTATTGTTATTATTATTTATGGTTACTGATATTGAGGATATAGTCTCCTCTCTGTAAGGTTCAAACCCTCACCACTAATTGGTATCCTATTATATATAAGGATCCATGCATTAGGCATTATGCTGTTTGGGCTTAGACCTGGTGATTTGTATCGAGGAATTACAAAAAATGGTATCAAAGACCTATTCCTTTGATTTATTATTTGGGACTTGGTAGAATAGTGGTATAATAGTCAGGACTCAAGCAGAAAATTGTACTTTTTTCTTTTCTGCACCATTATAGTAAAATATTTGAGTTTCCAACGTATTATGATTTATTTTATTGTTTGTGTTGTTATGCTTTCATGTTATTCATCAATTTTTATTGTGTAGTTATGGTTTATGGTATTTTCCTCTTTCTTGAAGTGGAAATGTCCCATGGGTTCATGAATCATGATTCGGTACATAGGTTCACAAGTCATGATTATGTTTTCTTATGATTGATATAGGTCTAAATTAATTAAATTTCAATAAAAACATATCCAATATTTTCCCAAATACATTATCAATGACATCTAATTAATTTTACCCGGTCATGTGAAGATTTTTTTATATATAACTTTGACTAACTTACTGGTATCAATGGTATGGGCTTAGGCCTTAGGTAATCAGTAGGTGGTTGTGACTAGTGGTTATGTGTAGACCCTTAGGTTAGGTCTATTAGGGTTTTTTTATGTATTTTCACATGTTAAATTCATAAATTTTGTTATATTTTAAGTTTTTGAACGTGTTTTTTAGTTTATATTTTGGAATTTCAAAAAATAATTCTTCAAAAAAATATTATGGTGATACTTGGGGATCAGATCAAGGTTAATAATAAGGTTTAAAATTCTTATGATACACCTTTAAATGTGAATTAGTGTGGGGTTGAGTATTATCTTAAGGATTATCTAGTGGTTCAGGCAGTGGATACACTTCGTCCAGGGTTGTCTTCTTCATATCGGTTGTAGGTGAAGGTGTTCGTCGGGGTGTACCTAGTATGGTGGACTTCTCTCAAGAGTAACATATGAATAATTATATATATTTAAAGGGTAATATATTTCCTATGGATTTCATGGACTATATCTAGTTGATAGAGGGTGTCTTCAAGATTATAGAGACCCCTGATGATCAGTGGGTGAAGCTGGTAGCCTATATGCTTCAAAGACCCATTGAGATATAGTGGGTGTTATGATTTAGGTCAGGAGGCATGATAGATTGACATAGGAGGACTTTAAGGGCCTTTTATTTGAGGATTTGTTTCTCTGAGTTACTCAATCTAGACTAAGTACATGATTTTATAGAGTTTTAGTAAGGGATTGTTTCTTTGATTGACCATGACACATGTTTCATAGAGCTGGTTTGTTTTTCTCCCATGTTTTCTGAGAATATGGTCCCAAAGTCCCACATGTTTGAGATCTTCCTCTAGTAAAATTTGATTCATCTAATTATGATTTTTAACTAAAAATATTATTCTTATATGGTTTTCAAGGATCTTACTATTGATAAGGGCTTGGTGGAGGATAGTGCAGCAGGCTCTCTCTTCCTGTTTTCAGTAGACCAAGTGGTGTACTTTCTAATTATCCTAATATTTCATCATATAATGGTAAGAATAAAAGTTTTTATGAGATGAAATAAAGTATATAGAGATATAATAGGTAGGGAAGAGGTTCATCTCTCCCCTTAACTGGAGGTTTTCCCCTTACATTCCATCACTGCAAGAAGATTGGGAAATTCCATATTATATGTATGAGTTCAATGAAGGATTTCCTTGAATATGGTTGGATGGGTCACCTATATCACAAATTTTCAAGAATGTGTTAGTTGTATTTAAAGATTGGTTAAATAAAGATGAAGTTATCTCATGCTTGGTCTAAAGGACCAAAAACAGATAGCAAGGCCTCATATAGGAGGTTGGTCCATGGAGCTAGCTAAGGGTCCCAATAGAAGTTGTATCCATAGATGCCTCAGGGGTTAGTTCCTTAGGAAATATATGGTTTGTGGGGTCAAGGTAATTTTTTGATGTGGTAAGGATGTGTGATTTAGATCAGGTTTTAGTCAACGGATCATAAGTTCCTTCCACTATTATAGGTTCAGTTTTGTTAGATTCAATTCTTTTTTATAATTTTTTTGATACAAGGGGAAATAATTATTTTTTATCCACTCAAGTTCAATCTGCATTAGGGTTGTCTATAGAGTTATCCCTTGGGATATTGTATCTTGATACACCTCTCAATAAGATACTAGATCATTATTGGATATTCTCATCATATGTTGGAGTGGTTGTGAGTTACAAACACTTGTGGTATTTCCCTATTTTAAATATGGTGATATTTGATATCAACTTTATGATAGATTTTGTTGAAACACTTTCATACAAGAATTGACTACTACCAAAGGTGTTTGTATTTTACTTCTCTAATATGAAAGGATTACATTTTCATGGGAGGGTGATATGTGGTTATAAGTATAGTTGGAACAAACCGTGGCCATATGGAATTTATTACAGTATAGGTGGTAGGTATAGTTCTTTCAATGGATAGGGTGATGGTTTCAACTACTACCAAAGGTGGGTGTAAATCTTAAAACAATACATTTTTGTCATATGACACTAGCCAAGATGATATATTTAAAGTTGAAGCTTGAGGACCTTGAGGTGAATAGTTTTATTCACCTAGATACATATCCTTGGGGTATTTATATGTTATTAACCAAGTGGATGGTGGACTCATATTTTATATGGATTATTGGAATCTTAATCAAGTAATGGTGGAGAACTATTATTCATTATCAAGTATAAACAACCTCTTTGGTTAGTTGAGGGGAGCTTGATGGTTCTCTAATATTGACACGTTATCAGGATAACATTGGTTGTGGATCAATAAAAAGGATATACCAATGACAATTTTTAAGAGAAGGTATATGTTATATGAGTACCTCATGATGAAATTAGGTCTGAAAAATTCATCCATTGTATTCATAAATCACATGAAATAGATTTTTCATCCCTACATAGACTTATTTTTCATTGATTTTATTGAGGATATATTAGTAAACTCATGGTACCAAGAGTTACATGTTAGGTTTTAGATATTTTATTGAGTACCCTTTGAGTGTGTCAGATTTATGTCAAGTACTAAAAGTACCACTATTGGATTCAAGAGATACAATTTCTCAAGCATGTGATATTAAAGGTAGGGATTTCAATTTATCTGGAGAAAGTAGAGTTTTTTATTTCTCATTAATAAACCAAGAATTTATTCAAGATATATAGTTTTATTCTATAGGATAAGTATTATAATTTATTCATTTAGGAATTATATCATTTGGTAAATTCCATGATAGATTTAACTAAGTAGAGAGTGAATTTGGAGTAGATCGATTGGTGTAAAGTGTCTTTCTTGGATTTGATCTCTAGGTTAACATCCACTATAAATTTTATGTTTCTTGATACATGGAATAGATACCATCCATAGAAAAGATTTTTTAGTTGACCAATGTAGGGAGATTAGGTGGTCACTTGTGTGTCTCGCCATCTATGCACCCATGAGTGGAACTACCCTACCCACTAATTGGATCTAGCTATTTTTATAGAAAACCAAACTCAAATAATCTAGATTCAGTATATACTTTATTATATTTTCATAATATACAAGGGATCACGTCACCAGGGATTAATCAATATAGTAGTCTTGAATAACCATATACATACATAATTCTCATATCACATTAGAAATATAAAATACATAGCATAATAAATATTCTCATATCCTTGACATTATACTTAATATATTCCTTTATATTCAGTGGATAAGAAAAAAAATAAAGGGTGAGATTAGATTCTTAGTAATGGATACGTACAATGTAATCTATTATGATTAAATAAAACATGATCAATATATTTGGATAAATAACTAAAAACGCATTCTATTTAATAAATAACTTGGGAAAAATTACATTAATAGATAATATAAATGTAATAATATCATGGATAAAAATAATTTAAGTAAATAAATTAAATTCTTAATATTATATATCATTATCTCATATATCATGATATTTTCACCGTCAAGGTTTTATACCAAGAAATTTTAATTGATGGGTAGATATACAACAAGAACCTATTTAACAAGTTTGGACTACTAGATTGACTCGTGATACTTGTTGATACATCAAGGGGATATCTATATCAATGTCCCACCTATCATTGAATTTATAATGAATTTCTCATATATTGAATGATCGATTTAATTCATAAATAATATTCTATATAAAAAATGTATCTATTGAGTAAAAAATATAGAATATCAATTTTTCCTCAGTTAATAAATTAACTTTCAAAGTAAAATAGCATATATAGAAATGGTAAATGGTTTGGATATAATTAAATACATGATAAAAATAATATAGATATTTAAGAGAAATATAATTTCCAATTATCATAAGAAAGTGATTGTTTGAATAGAAATATAATAACTATTAAATTAATAAGAAATTAAATATGATCTTCAGTTAATTATAAATATAAGTTTTATAATAAATTCATGAATTTTGGAGAGTAAAATAAAATGGAAAAAATATTTTAAAAAATTTTCATTAAAAAAATTTCTTTGTAAAATCATTGAAATTTTTTAAAAAGATCTAAATTTTGTTAAATATTTATAGTGGTAGGGAAATCTGTTAATTCCATATATGTTAAAAACAAACTTTATGTATGAATTTTTTAAAGAAAGTAAAAAAATGATCCTTTTAGAAAACATAAAAAATATTCCCTTAAAACCTTGTAAAAAGAAAAGGATAAAATACAATTTTCTTAATAAATCATTTGAGTAAATAAAAACTACTTTTGTAAAATAAATTTTAAAAATATGTATATGTAATAAAAATACCCAATCAAAAAGAGAAATAAGATCGGTTTTTATTTTAAATATTTCTTTTCTTTATTCATGTAAAAAATAGTAAAAAAGTTGAAATAAAACATATAAAATCATTTAATATATATAATATTAGAAAACATGTGGATTTTATAAAGGATATATTATATTTTTTATTAATTAAAATAAAGGAAATCCTAAAAAATTAGATTGTAAAATTAATTATTTCCACTTTGGTAACTTTTAAAATATAACACCTTGAAAGAGTAAACATAAATTGAAATTTTAATCATCATGATTTAATATATATATATATATATATATATATTCATGATAAATTAATCAATTTTTCAGCATATACACTACATAAATGTATATAGGTTCATAGTACCAAATATGTCTTAATGGAGTGGAAATTGAGACGAAATCTCTTACCTCAAGTTTGAATTGATCTGTAAGTGATTTTAACCCCATTTATAATAAATTTAGGTTAATAATACTTACATACAAGAACTATATACATATAAATAATATTATATATGATCCATTTATAACATCTTGTCTCTCTTTTGTTAACAATATTTTGATACTATCAATGTTTTAGGTGTTAACTACTTCATTTTTCCTGATAATTTTGGTTTGGTAGTTCCAGTCCTTATGTATTTATTATGGTTTCATTATATAAAAAATGTTAATTAAGATATAAATATAATATATATTAATTATATATATACATATATTCATCCATAAATGGTATAATATAAAAATTAATTACACCATTCATGGAGATGCTAATCTTTATATACGCATTAACGTTGTTTTCAGTTTTCTACAAATAGAATGAATGAAATGTAAAGTAATTAACATTTTTGGAATAATTATTATATCATATATATCATATATATTCATTAGTTTTATATTTATAACCATTAAAGTAACATGGAGATGAAAAAGTTACACCACTATATGGAGACGCTAAATCATACGTACGCACAATCGATGTTTTCACTTTTCTTAATATAAAAAGAAATTGGAAACAGTTTTACCATAATAATAATAATATATAAGTATATTAATTATAGTGTAGATATTATTTTATTATGGAAACATTATATTTAGAGTAAGTGGAATAAGAAATAAATTTGAATGAGTCGGTAAAGGTGATTACCTCTTCTTTGAAAAATATCCTTTAGATCTTCTCTCTTTGGACCTAGGGGTGGTATTTTGGGAATACCATCACATCAAAAAAAATGGATACAGATATTTATTATAGTTTTTTTAGGTTTTGGTTAAGATAAGTGTCTCTAGGTGGTGTATAAAAGATAGTATAGGTGGTTCCTTTTTATACTAAATAAAAGGACACACATGGAATTAATAAAAATATTTAGATATAATAAACTCATTTTAATGTGAAAGTGGAACCACATGGCCATATCGTAAAATATAAGAAATTATATGGTTTAAATACCTTCATATAATGAAAATTTTAAAGTTTTTAGTTATATTTAAACCATATCTTTTTTTTAACCCATTCGTTAAATAAATTTAACCTTAACCATAGTAATGACTTTTTCAATATTAAAAGGTTATAATATTACTTATACAGTAAAACATTACTAATAAATGGAAAAGGGATGAACTTTTACACCATATATTATCTACCTTTTTCTCTTTAAATATTTTTATAATTTTTAAATAATTTATTAAAAAAATATTTTCATAATATATTATTAATGTCAATTTTAACTCTATTAATTTAATTTCACATCAAATATAGAAATAAAAATTTTGAATTATAATATAAAAATTTATCACATACCTAATATGTTATATTTATCTATAAAAATTTTGGAGCTGAAAAATTTCCCAAAAATTTTGTTACTTTTAATATTTTTAAATTCAATTATTTTTAATTTTTCATTAATTGAATACATATTGTGTCATCATTGTGTAACAATTTTAGGTAATTATTCATTCACTAAAAATTTGTAATAAATATTCATGATAAAAATAAATTAATTTATATTTAAAATAGACATTCAAAACTAAAAATAACCTATTTTTATCCATATTAAAAAATATTAGAGAAATTAAAGTTAATAGAGTGACATTTTGTATTTCTTTTTTTCATAAAATTATATAAAGTCCAAGTGGCCATATTTTTTTAAATTGGATGAGATTTATTTAATTTCACTCATCTAATAGGATAAAATAATGTTTTATAGAAATTTTAAAGCCTTATCCCAAATTTTTTATCTCGATTTACCTGTTTTACCCTTAACAAAGTGACAAATATTTTCCATGTTTACTATTCATAATAATCCAAAATAAAGGAGGATATTTATCAAAATTAAACCTCATAATATAGAATATGGAATCCATTTTATCAATTTAAATTCCATTAAATTTCATAAATTAATTTAATATTAAATCTACAAAATATGATGAAAAATAGTTTTTGAGAAGGCTACATTTTTAATCATAAAAATTACCTTATATAAAAATAATGTAAAATGTTGATCCAAATTGAATTAATTATATTTTTATAATATAAATGGATCTTATATCAATTTAATACCAAATAAAAAATTGAATGTTTCCTTTAAATTAATTTATTTATATAAAAAAATGATTGCTTTACAAAAAAATTTATTTTTCACTATTCACTAAAAAATAAACCTTTTTAGAAAAATAAAAAAATATCAAATTAAGATAATGTTGAAATGATTAATTAAAAAATTATATCATTTTTATAAAATTAAAATTCTAAAATTGTAAGAAATTAATTATAATATCCTCACACAAAAGTAATTTTTGAAGAAAACGTAATATTAAAGCATAAAATCACTTTACTCAAAATTAAGTAATTATTTAATAAGAGATAATCAATAAATTTAAACAAAATAAAATAATTAGAAATGTTTTTTATAATGTGTTCAATATTATTCATACCTTCCAATCCAATGGTTAGGTAATAATATTTCAATTGTCTATCACAATTCATTTAAACTCAGTATTTCGGGTAAAGATATCTCTTAAAAATATATTTATTTAAAGAGAAGTATATTATAAAATCATAGGGTGTTACATTCTGACCCCTTATAGTAATTTATCACATGAAATTACATCACTATTTTACAAGAAACTAAGTATAATTCTACATCATTGCATCCTTAGGTTCCCACATAGCTTCCTTGATTTTATGATTTCACCAAAAAAATTGACATGGTGGGTGGTCTTGTTTTAAATAACCTTATCTCAAGGATTTATAATATCCATATATTTTTCATCATAAGATAGATCTTTATCCATTAGTATGACCTATGATTTATTTACATTTGAAGAATCAGGTAGGTACTTTCTCAAGAGAGATAAATGGAATGCATCATAAACTTGAGAGAGATTTGGTGGAAGTTTGAAATGATAAGCTACTATCTCTACATGATCAAGAATTTTTAAGGTACCAATATATCTATATCTCATCTTTATATTCTTTCCAAATATCATAATCTTCTTCCAAGTATATATTCATATGAATACATTATCACTAACTGTAAAATCTAGATCCCATTAGGGATTTTTAGCAAAAAAAATTGTCTTCTCTGAGATGCCCTTATGTGTTATTGAATGGATCTAACCTACTCTATCAATTCCTCAACTAGATCAGGTCCTAATATCTATCTTTTTCCAATTTTATCCCAACACATTGTTTTTCTGCACTTCCTTCCATATAGGTCATCGTAAAGATCGATTTGAATGATCAAGTGAAAGTTATTGTTGTAAGAAAATTATAAAAAAGAAATTTATTGATACCAAACACCATTGAAATACATTGAGGAATATCTTAACATTTCTTATAGTGTTTGAATATTCCTATTAGACTAACCATCTATCCAATGATGATAAGTAGTACTAAAACTCAACTCTGTATCCAGATCCTATTAAAGTATTCTTAAGAACTTCAAGGTAAACCTAGCATCCTAATCAGATACAATTGAGAGTGGTACTCCATGAAATATCATAGTTTCCTTAATGTATAAGTTATCATGAGAGAAATATCATATAATAGTGATAAAATGTGATGATTTTATAAGGATATTGACAATGAACCTAATATCATTGTGCCTTTTAGTTATTTTGGGGAGTCCAATGATGAAATCCATGGTAATGTTTTACTTCTTCCATCCTGGTATGGGTAATGGTCGTAACATCCCATTATACTTCTATCTCTTAGACTTAAATTTTTGATACCCCAGACATTTATATACATACTCTATAATATCCCTTTTCTTATTATCCCATTAGAAATAATCTTTTGGATCTCTATACAAATTCATGCTTCCAAGAAGAATAAATAATGATGAATTATGAGCTACATTCAATAGCTCTATATTCAAGTTTGGTATTGAAGGTACACATACTTAGTTTCTCAACCTTATCAATACAGTATAATCATGGTTGAACTTAGGAACACTCCTCACCTTTTTCTATAATTTTTCATCTTCCTTTTGTGCCTTCTTAATCTTCTTGTGGATGGATGGTTGAACATTCATCTAAGAAAGATAATATTTGTCCCCATTTCTTAATATTTCAAGATCCATATTCTATAAATATATAAATATTATTTCTCTCTCAATAATAATCATTTAAAAACTAGTATCATCTTTCTGACTTAGTGCATCAACCACCTTGTTTGACTCCCTAGGGTGGTAATGTATTGAGAAGTCATAACTTTTGATCAACTCAAACCATCTTATTTGGGGAAAATTCAACTCTTTATTTTAAAATGTATACTTCAATATTTTATATCCCATATAAATATATATATATATATATCACACCAGTCACTGTAAATATAATGATTCTATATCATTAATGCAAAAAATACCACTAGAAGCTCAAAATAATGATTCGGGTAATTTTTCTTATGAATTTTCAAATGGAGAGAAGAATATTCTATCACTATATCATTTTATATGAGAAAATATACCAATAAATTCGTTGAGGAATCACTATATATCAAAAACCATTCTCCAATTTGGGTTAGTGTAATCACATGTGCACTAAAAAACCTTCACTTTGGTTATTTAAAACTCTCCTCACATTCATTAGTCCACAATAACTTAACCCCATTTCGAGTTGACTTGGTGAGTATATTAGATAGACATGAGAAATATCCCAAATAGTATTGTTATTACCCAGAAAACCCAAGAAAACTATGGATGTCAATTACTATGGTTATCTAAGGCCACTACTTTATGATTTTTATCTTTTAAGGGTTCACCGATATACCCCCTGTTGAAATTATATAACCCAAGAATGGGTCATTTTGTAGCCAGAATTTACACTTGGTAACTTTAGCATAAAGCTTCTCCTTCCTCATGGTCTTTAACAAAATTATCAAATATTCTTCATTCCCACTATTATTATTTAAATATATAAGAATATCGTCTATAAATATAAACATAGACTAATAAAGATATTATATAAAGAATTTATTCATTAAATCATTGATTTCTTGATATGGGTTCCACTTAGAGGTTCCCTAAGATAGTCGGACACATGTCCTCAAGTAGGCCTCCTCATATTCTAGAGGCTTCCAACTAGTAGTTAAGGCCTAAGGTGTGTATGTGGGGAAATTATTCCCTCATGTAAGATTGGATCACCATATATATATATAATATGATAAATATCTAAAGCATTATATCAATGAATAAGTTGCAGAAATGAGACTAGGCATCCAAAAATAATAACCAACTCATAAGTTATAAACTAAATCATATACAAAATTATTATAATGTATTTCATGAATCTATAAAGTAGGAAAACATGGATAGAAAGTAACAAGCAATAAATTTTATATAAAGAATAAAAAAAAATCGAAAAAAACATCCAGTATCCTGAGAATTTTCTCGGTCATCTACTACCAAGATTCATCATAAATAAAGAAAGAAATATCTAGTGTCCAAAGTGGGACACTTCCCCTTATCAACACCTGCGTACACATAATAATCTTGGGTACTAATGACGGCCTGAATAGGGTATGAGATAAATCTCTGTAGGCCACCACCAATGACATCTATACAATCCAATCTATAAATATAAACTTAAATACTGTGTAGGAATATATATATAGAATTAAAGACAGTAGAATAATATAAATATCCCAATACCTTATTTAACCTCAGTTTGTGTCTGAAATGTAAACATTAATTAATTAAGTTATAGTTTATAATAATTTTCAATGCATTGTATATGATATAGATAATGTAAGATGATTCAAGGTGAACCCAAGGAATCCTATAATGATGATAAAAGTGAATAGGATCTAGGGTAATAATCAAGGAATTCTTGACCTTAGTAGTTCATTCAACTTAGTAATAACATACATCCTTTTTATAAGGGCTCTGAGTGTAATCTATGGGGCATTAACCAAGGCATTCCATTATAATAGATTTTAACTAATTCCAAGGATCTCATCCAAGGTAAGCATGGCCTAAGCATGACTCATCCCAATGGGGTGAATACATGTAACTACATGTTAAAAGACGTTAATATGGATCCAAATAGTATATCTAGGGCATTTCAATATCAAGAAGATAGTGAAAGGATCCTACAACATCATGTAAGTCATCCTCTAGTAGACAAGGATCATATTCCAAGGTGGGTATCTCCCTTGGAAACTAACTCCTTGAATCAGAATGTTATCCTCATAGTGCTCAAGGAATTCCCTTTGGAATCCAAGCTGGGATCAACTCTGAAAAATCCTATAAAGATAAAAAGGTCCACATGAAATATTCACTTTATAAATAAATCATTTTTATACCATGTAATACTCATTCCTTTTAATAAGTTATTAGGTGCATTTCATACCTTTCATTAATGTGACAAGGTATATTAAGGACATGAAACCATTTAGCACTTTAACTACTTAATAATTTATTATGTTCATTCTTTTACCTTTAATAGTCATGACTAGTCAGGCTAAGGACATGCAACCAATATAAATTCCATTACTTTTAACTCAGAAAAGTGATATATTTAAATTTACTTTTTATTAAATGATTAATTATTCATTTAATATATTAGAACACTTACCTTAGAAGGGTTAAGTGATAAATATATTAAATACTTTCCATTTAACCTTTAATAGGTTTATTTATTAATTGAAACACATACCTTGTCAAGGTAAAGTCCAATCACACCTGAACGGTGTTGCAAATAGACCTGCAAGGGACACCAAGGAAAAAATAAGGTCACACCCTACTTGGGTTGGTCAGTGTTGAGCTAACAACCTCAAATGATGTGATAAATATGTATATATATATATATAATGGGTTATATAATATGATCACAATGATTACAATCATGTAATATTAATTTAATAAGAAACACTAGTTGAAACTAGCATGTACACAACAATGGTAGTTTATAAAGGAAGATACATTTAAGGAAAAGTCATAGAACACCTACCTTAAGCCTTCAATACTCTCTATATCCAGTATCAACCCTTATTTTGGCCTAGATTGGAATAAAAATAAAAAAAATAAATGCCCTAAAAATAGTGAATATGAGCATGCACCAAGATAAATTCATCGAGGTGAAAATAAATTATGGAAGGCATAAGATGAAAGAAGAACTTATTGATTCCCATCCAATGATATAGTTGGTGGAATAAATTGAGATCAGATAGTTAAATTGTATCAAATCATAAGTCTATTCATCTTTGGGTTCTTCTTCATGAGAGAGGAGATATTAGGTGAGGCCTTCTGTAAAAAATAGTGGCCATGTCTCTATTTTAAAGAAAACTGACTTGGGAATTTATATAGAGTGTAAATTATTTACATGTCATGTAAATATCAAGGTATTCCTCCATAGTAAAAATCATTTACATGACATGAAAGGTTATGGATAGTCTATTACACTCCATGTAATTTATATGCATTATGTATTACAATTACACAGTGTGTAATTAGTCTGCATCCAATCAATAGTCATCATGCCTCTTCCTTTCCAAAAACTACCCAACATGCCCACCACCTAGATTAGTTTCTAAGACCAAAATAATGTAAAAAATAGTTTAACCAAAAACTAAAAGGATTCATACTTGATAGTATAAACTATTTTCTTATAGTCTTACCCCCTTAAAGGAACTTATCCTCAAGTTTCCCTTCCATGAGTGGTAGAACATTGTCTAATAAAAATTCCATACACTGAGCACATACGTCATCCTCTCACTCCCAGGTCTCATCCTGTATAGAACTGTGATACCATAGAAATTGTAATAAAGGGATTGAACAACTTTGGAGATACTTCTTTCTCCATTCAATGATGTTTATAGGATACTTCCCAAAATAAGTATCAGTATATAACTCAACATCCCTAGGATCAAAATTATGAGACAGGTTGGAATGATAATGGAAAAGATATGAGACGTGGGAGATGTCTTACATGGCATGGTACCTCTAAGGTAATAATATCCAACAAGATACTAGTGTGAATCTATCCAGAATCTCAAACAGTGTGACAAAGTGAGGCAATAGCTTCCCTTGCCTTTCTATCCATCTATGGCCAGCATGTGTGATACCCATAGAAAAATACGATCCCCGACCTTAAACACCATAGGTCATCGAAATTGATTAGCATAATATTTATATCTATACTAAGTAGTAGACATACACTTTTTTGATCAGATAAACCTTCTATGAAGTTCCTTAATGAGATGAGGACCTAGTAGCACTGCCTGTCTTGCCTCTAACCAGCATAGGTCTTAACAATGTGGCCTATGATACAAGGCCTCATATGGAGCCATCTAAATCAACTCCTGAAATCTATTAGTATAGAATAAATCTATGAGAGGGATATGATACTCCTAATAACCTATAAAATCAATAAAACAATCTCAACTCATGTCCTCTAACACATGTATCATCTATTCTGACTGGACATCTATCTAAGGGTGAAAGGTTGTTATTAGAAGCACTTGTATACCCAGATATTTCTATAAACCCTACCAAAACCTCAATGTAAAAAAGTACATACCTATCTGAAATGATAGTATGAGGGACCCTGTGCAGTTTTATAATCTCAGGGACATACAGTATTCCCAGATCTTCAACTGAGAAAGTCACCTAGATTGAAAGTATGTGGGCTACTAATTTTTAGTCTATCCATGAATACCCAAACTACATCACTACCTTGAGGAAACCTCGGTAATATGACTAAAAAATCCATTACAACATCTTACAATTTTCATTATTTTTTTGGTAACGACTGTAACAATCCAGTAGTTCTATGGGGATCCACCTTCACCTAATAAAAGTTGAACCACCTATTAATAAAACTCTCTATGTGATGTTTCATCCTAGGACACCAATATTGGTTTCACATATCTCAACACATCTTTGAGATGCTTGGATGAACTGTCATATGAGAAGCATGGGACTCTTGCATTAGTTCCTCTCTCAAATCTATAATAATTAAGACATTTCCATATATACATAGGATGTTTTCTCTATAAATAATACAATTTGGAGGTAGGTCCTCTCTTGATATACTCTCTCGAAGAACCAAGCCTTATAGATCTGAAAACTACCTTCTCTTTACCCTATTAAGAAGTGAATAGGTAACTCCCATGGTTTTAATATAAGACTACTCATGAATCTCATGAAACTCTAGATGAAGTTTAGATAATAGTTTCATCAATTTCCATTCATTATTGGCTTCCTTCACGGCCTGGGCCTAAGTCTTTTGGCTCAGTTCATCTGCTACTACATTTCCCTTTATAGGCATATAGTAAAGCTCGAAGTTAAAATACTGAATATATTATAACCATATTCACTATCTAATATTCAATTTATGCTATGAAAAATATATATTTGATGATCTTTTGGTCCGTATACACCATAAAGCACTCACACATCAAATAGTGTCTCTAACAGTGTAAGCCATGGACAATATTTTCTAGCTCAAGATCGTATGTCACGTAATTATGCTCATGATATCTCAACCGGTGATACCCGTATGCAACAAATCTATAATCCTATATCAACATTCCACCCAAGCCAATGCCTAATACATCATAAAACACATTATATCCTCTACCATGATCTAGAAGAATCACAATTGATGTTGAGGTAATACTTCCTTTAAACTCATGAAAATAATGTCACATGCTTATGACCACAAGAACTTGACACCCTTCTTAGTAATACTAGTAATAGATGAATCATGGAATGATAATTCTTTTATGAAATTCCTGAAATATCCATATATCCCCAAGAAACTTCATATATCAAACATGTTCTTGGGATGCTCTTAGGAAACCCCAACAATCACCTTATATGGGTCAATATATACTCAAAATTCCAAGATAATAAAACCCAAGAGGTGAAATATTTTATCCAAAAGTGGAACTTAGCAATATCAACATAAATATAATCCTCTCTTAGTGTATTCAGAACAATCTCAAGATGTTAATCATGGTTACTCTGTTTATGGGAATACACCAAGATGTCATCCACAAATACCATGAAAAAAGAAATCCAGATAGGGGTGGAAAACCCTATTCCTCAAATCCATAAAAATTATGGGAATGCTCATAATACTAAATGGAATAATGAGATAATCATATAAACCATACCTACTTTGGAAATTCATATGTGTTATATTAGAAGGTCTGACTTGCACGTGATGATAGCTTGATCTTAGATCAATCATCGAGAATACCCCATATCCTTAGATATGTTTAAATATATCATCTATTAAAGGAATTGGATATTGTTTCTTAACTATAAGTTGGTTTGAACATTAATAATCCACAGGTAAATAAATGATCCCATCGTAATTCTTGTTGAAAAACATGGGTGAACCCTAAAAAGAAGTGTTTGGTCAGATAAAACCTTTAGACTCCAGATCCTACAACTATCTATTGATCTCCTGAATCTTAGTAGGTTTCATCCTATATAGTGGAATGTAAATTGGAGATACTCTTGGAATGATATTGATCATAAACTCTACCTATCTCTGGAGATAATCTAGAAAAATCATCGAGAAAGACGTATTTGAAATGATCCACTAAGGGAGGATAATCTTCTAGATATATTCCCTACTTATTTATGAAGAGACTAGAAATATGGGTGGTCACTCTACCTCACCCATGATTATTTGGTCCAGCTCTACTAGCCTGGACATTTTTCTCATCCTTGTGGAGATGACTTCCACCCTATGGTGTTGTAAACGACACCATGTGATGATAAAATCCCACAAAAGTGTGGTATGGAACCATCCAATCTATCATGATAATGACATTAAATGATTTCATCCAAGTATAAAGAGGTCCCATAAGAAAGGATACCTACCTACCTAAAGGTGTAAGTCCCTGCATTGGTGAATTTTCTATGAACACGCTCCCAATGGTGTGTTCAGGGTCATCACACCATATAAGTACTAGATATCCAACTCAAGAATTTCCATGGTGATATATAGATAATGTAGTAAGAATATCCCATATCAAATAAATAATATACAATATCATAGGATACTAGAATAGTACCTCATACTATAGATAGTCTTGCACTCTAATCCACGGGTATCTGTTGTAATGAATGTAACTTTCTTGATCCATGAACTTATGCTACATCTAGAATACCTTGATAATTTTTTCTCTAATGGCAATGAAAATCAGAATTTTGGATACCATAGATATGACATCCTCCCCATATATTCCTTCTGATGCTACTCTAACTCCCTTCCCGACATGACACAACTGATCTTTCCCCCGAAGTTGGAGTTGGTGTTGATCCTCTCCATTAGGAGTAGGGGGAAAGGTCTAACAAAAACTCTAAAGATTAACCATATGACCACAGGCATGGCACTCAAGAGATTCACTATCACACTGAGGATTTAAATTCCCCTTACTTCTATACTGATGGCATATAACAGAGCTTCTAGTGTGGGTACTCTAGCCACCACAACTCTAAAGAGAAATCTCAAAGTAACACTTTCTACTATTGGGATAACTAATTCTCTACCTCAATATTAAACCTCTATTCCCATAACTATTTCCTCCCCCAAGGTTTTTCTTAGTGATAATGGCCTAGTTCATGATCAGAAAAAAGGTAGGTATTTAAAATACATTCACCTGAGTATGGATGGCATACTTGAGCCCATCCTTGAATCATATAGAGCACAATAGCTCATCCCTGGATAGAAGTGGTGAAAATAACCACAAGCCAATAAAACACATGAAATATTATAGAAATAGAACCCTACTCCATGTGCATGAAATCTCTAGCTTAGTTATATCTTAGAATCTGAGGAAATAAGTAATCATAGAGGTAGTTGGAAAATCATCCCAGACCATGCCCTAATGATGACCAGCCTAAGTAATCACATCCCTCCAACATTTGGTGGAATCACGAAGCATATAATTAGAAAGATTTACTCTCCTATTTAGAGGCATATCTAGATGCTCAAAGATATAGAGTGTCCTTGATCTAAGAATCGTCATCCTGAGGACCGCCATCCCTCGAGAAGATGGTAGGATATTGCTTCTGGAACTCCTGAGTTAGATCATCCATAGTAGGTTCAGGTGATAAACCATCCTACATAGACTACATTAGACATAAAAAATTATCACAAATCTGATAATCAGTTCCCAAATTGGATATATAATTAGGTTCCTAGAGTGTCACTCTTAGAGGAAAGATTGGTGGCTTAGGGCCCACTATCTTTATAGTATGGTCAT
Organism: Viscum album; assembly: GCA_963277665.1. Classification (NCBI taxonomy): domain Eukaryota; kingdom Viridiplantae; phylum Streptophyta; class Magnoliopsida; order Santalales; family Viscaceae; genus Viscum; species Viscum album. The sequence goes on along the minus strand of OY728132.1, from coordinate 1,156,590,036 downwards.
CATTGTTCTCCTAGCAACGACTCAATGATATTGTGGTTTCATGGATATAAAAATTCTAATAACACACCTAAAATCATGATTTATCATATAGAAGACTAGAGGAATAATTTCATCAGAATAAGGGATCCCTAATCAAGGTATACTACCCTAACTACCCACTTATAAGGCCATGGTATTTATAAGTATTTGAATTTAATTGATAGGGGTTCTGGTAGGTGAAGGGTCACTCATACTTTTCCTCTTCATTTACTAGAAACCATTTCATTTTGAATAACTCATGATTTACATTTTAGGTTTGTATTTTCTTATTTACATATATAATTTTTGATTAAAATGGAACACTATTCCCAGTGAATATGAGCCTATACACTTTATAACTAAAATTGACACCCATTTACTTTCTATTTAACCTCATATACATTCAGTATCAAAATGTAACGGGTAATATATGATGGCTCAACTCAAAAAATTATCCCTTCCAATCTACGATGGCCCTTATACCTCATAAATTAAAATTGGTAGTCACTAAATCAAAACCAAAGAGCAGATCATTTAACCAGAAGTACATATCCTGACATGGGTAGAAACTAGATATTTAAGATGCCACCATCAACCAGTATAGGAAAACAAATTAGAATTATGATGAAACTTTAAATAACCAATTCCTTTTCCTTATAAAATATGTTATCCATACAAGAATATATAATTACCATGGATCACTCAGCAATCATAGGCAACACAAGAAATAAAAGCTGTGAAATTCACCTATATAGAATGGAATATACATAGCATGTGAAGTCTAGGTGCCTATAATAATACATTTAAGGATGATTATTTTACATAATCTCATCATTAAAAGGATAAAAATGAAATTCTCAATCATAATAATAATAATAACCATCACATAGCATGTGTGCCACCCAACAGTGGAAGTTTATCAACTATAATAAGAAAAAATCGGAGCAACAATTTACCATTACCAAGCAACTTGGTATTTAGCTTGAACATGTGTTAGTTACTCCTAGTAATGGATTATAACCAAGTTCTAATATTTTCTAATCTTATATCTATGTTTTCCCAAATATTAAGATAAATGAAAATAAATAGCTCTAATACCACTTTGGTATGTCCCACCCCGGTGCCACTTAGAGGTGCCTTAAGCTGGTGGGCCAAATGGCCTCAATCACACCTCCCCATATGTCATAGTCTACCAATTAGCATCAATTTATTACGGTGTGTTCATAGGGTTACTATTAACTCATGTCATAGTGGATCATAATGGATATATATAATTAGATAAATAGAGAAAACATGATATCAATGAATAAGTAGTGGAAAATAGGAATAAGCATCCAAAAATAATAACCAACTCATATGTTGTAAACTAAATCATATACAAAATGATTATAATGTATGTAATTTCTCTATAAAGTAAGAAAATATGGATACAGATTATTAGGAAATATATTCTATATAAAGAGTCCAAAATAATCCAAAAAAATTATCATTATCTAGAGTGTTGGCTCAGTCATCTACTGCCAAGCTTCATCCTAAATCAAGCAACCAAGATCTGGTGTCTAAAGTTGGATTTTTCCCCTTTTAAACACCTACATAAGTGTAATCTTCATGGTTACCAATGGTCTTTTAGATAGGGTTTGAGATAAATCTCATTAGGCCACCACCAATGGTGTATATACAATCAAATATGTTAATAGAAACTAAAATAATGTTCATGTATATATATGGATGTAAAGAAAATATAGTAATTTAAATACCCCAATACCTACTTCATCCTCAACTAGTGTCTAAAATGTAAACATTAATAAATTATTCTCCAGTTTATAATAATTTTCAACACAATTTATATGATAGAGATAATTTAATAGGATCCAAGGTGTAACCAATGCATCCTATAATGATGATAATATTAAAGAGGGTCCATGGTAATAATCAAGGCATCCTTGACATAAGTGGTTGAGATAACTCAATAATAACATATAGCCTGGCTATAAGATTTCTGAGTGTAATCTAAGGGGAATCAACCAAGTCATTCTACTATAATATATTCTAACCAAGTCCAAGAATCTCATCCAAGATAATCATGGGGTAAGAATGAATGGTTCCAATGGGGTGAATCCATGGATCCACATGTTCAAAGACATCAAGATGGATCCAAGGGGTATATCCAAGGCATCCTAATATCTAGAAGATACTAAAGCGATCCTACAGAGTCATTTTAGAATTCTCTAGTATAAAAGCGCCATGTTCCAAGGTAGGTATCTCCCTTGGAAACTATCTCCTGGAATCAGAATTTCATCTTATGAGTGCTCAAGGTATTCCCTTAGGAATCTAAGGTTGCCTCAAATATGAACACACTTTTAAAGATAAAACATTCCATATGCAATAGGCACCTTATGCATAAATCTTTATTTAATTTAGTCCATGTAATACTAATTCCTTTCAATAAGTTATTAGGTTTATTCCATACCTTTCATTAATGTGACAAGGTACATGAAGGACATGCAACCATTTATCAATTTAACTACTTAATCATTTATTGGGTTCATTACTTTACCTTTCATATTCATAGAAATGTAGTCTAAGGACATGAAAAATAATATCAATTTCATTACTTGTAACTAGGAATATATATATATATATACTTACCATTAAAGAATTTTTTATTCATTAAAAAAATTTGGAACGCTTACATTAGAAGGTTTAAGTGATCATATATGACAAACTTTCCATTTAGACTTTAATAGGTTCATTAATTAATTAAATTAAGCCCAATTGAACCTGAATGGTGCCACAAATAGACCCTCATGGGCCACCAAGGCATAAATAAGAAAACACCCTACTTGGGGTGGTCAGTATTGAGTGAACAACCTCCAACAATGTGATGAACATATATATTTAATGTGATCTATAATAATATCATAGTGATTACAATCATGGAATATGAATTTAATAGGAAACACCTGATTAAAATGGTGTGCGTAAAACAATGGTAGTTTACAAATGACTTGACTTTTAGGGAAAAGTCATAGACCACCTACCTTAGTCCTATAGTACTTTCCTCGTCTAGTTACATCTCTTAGTTTTTCCTGAATCAAAAAATTAAACTAAATAAGGGATCAATGCCCTGAAAATAGGACCTATGATCATGCACCAAGATAACTCCATCAAGGAGAAGAGAAATGATGAAAGGTGTAAGATGAGATAAGATCTTACTAATGCTCATCCAATGAGATAGACGATGGAATAAATGAAATTGGATGGTGAAATTGGATCAAATAATAGGTTTATGCATCCTTGGGTACTTCTACATGAGATAGGATGGAGTAGGTGAGGACTTATGTTGAAAATAGAGGCCTTGCCTCTATTTTAAAAAACTAACTCAGGCATTTACTTGGTGTGTAAATGATTTACACATTATGTAAAGCTTGGGGTCCTCCTCCCTAGGAAAAACCATTTACATGACATGAAAGGTTATATCCAAAACATTACATGTTGTGTATTCATACATGTCATTTATTCTAATTATACAACATGTAATTGTCCTACAGCTAACTTGTATTCCTCTTACCTCTTCATTTATAAAAACTAGCCAACCATCCCATGACCTAACATAGGGTCTAATCCAAAAATAATGCTAATAAGAGTTTAATTTAAAACTAAAAGTATTTGTACCTGAGAAGAAAAATTTGGTTCTTATAAAATCTATGAAGATAACAATATATTTTCTAAGTTCATATGGAATTATAATACATTTATAATTACCATACCTCATATAGAAGGTTATCTTGGGTATATCCTCCTTCTTGAACCATATATGATAATATCCAAGTCAAATATTAATCTTGTAAAATTACTGAAAACCTCATAATTGATCAAACATGTCATTAATACAATTTATAGGATACTTGTTCTTATTAGTAATTTTTTAAGTTCATTATAATCAATGAAAATATGCATTGACGCGTCTTTATTTTTAACAAAAAAAAGTGGTAAAATCCATGGTGAAGCACTATGATGAATGAATCACTTTTCTATATTATCTTAAAGTTTTTTATTTAATTCCTATAAATCAATTGGGTCCATTCAATATGTATTATTTGAAATAAGTGTATAAGTAGGTAAAATTTCTATTGAAAACACAATTTCAATATTTGGGGGGATATTAGGAATTTCTTCTAGAAATACATCAAAAACATTCTGATGAAATATGCATATATTTAATATTTAGTTTCTACCAATCCGTAAAAGATAAATATACCTCATGAATATATAAAAAAACTATATGATGGAAGTAATTTCTATTGGGAATTTAGGATCATATTCACATCGATAGACTATCATAGGTTGATTTGTAATTTCAAATGTAACTTTCCTTCCTCAAAAATTATTATAGAATCTATACTATGAGAGCTAATTCACTCCCAAAATTACATAAAATTTAGATAGAGGAAGAATAAAAAAATTTGTAGGAAGAATAATCCCACAAAATTCTATCAGAGAGGATCTATATAATTAATATATGATCATCCTACCATTAAGATTTTTCACAATCAACACAACATCTAATCATTGAGGTGGTGATGTTATAACCTTATATAATTATTTAGATATAAAAGATTGGGAATAACCTAAATCAAATAAAACATTTACACTAATAGGGAGAATGGTAAGTGTACCTTTCACCACATTTCTAGGAACTTCAACTTTGGTTGTAGTAATTCTATATTATGGGCCTTCTCCCCTTGTATTATTTAGTGGTAATTTCCCTTGATTATAGAGGAATTAGTTTGAATAATTCCCCATGTCATTAAATTTGAATGAATAAATATAAATGGTTTCTTTATTTTTCTTTCGTTCATTATCCATATGAACTGTATCTTTTTACTTGTAACAAACACTCATGCCCTTCAATCATTTTACAGGATGCTTCTTTCCTCTATTTTTATATGATAGAAATTGATTCATTCTATTATTCTTCTTTGATGTGTTCCCTTTTTCTTGGTGACCAACCAACCTTTTTTATATTGATTTCTCTTGATGGTATAATATCTTAAAAATTCTTTCTTTATCTTAATGGAACTTGATACTATTTCATAATATGATAAAAATGTTTGAGAAACTAGTTCCATTTAGAGACTTGGCTTAATCCCTTAAAAGAAATTTTCAATATTTTTTTGATTATATATAGTCTAAAGCATGCCTGGTAAATCTGGTAAAGATAGCCTCTTACTCTGCTAAACTTTATTTATAGAAACCCAATCCTTTAAAATATATTATTACCTGACTTTTAATATAAATTTCCATTAAATATAACCAAAGTATAAAAAGGATTACTGTCTTTGGAATACTAGGTACATAAAACAACAATAAGAAACTAAAATAAAACTACTTTATTTAATCTTCATAATAATATCTTAAATCCATTTGATCACCTAAAACGGTATAGTATAACCTAAGGAATGCATAAAATAAGGGGGTTAACTATAAAGCCCATTAAGTGAATAAACATATTAATGAGGCATAACATGTGAGTCAAACAACATAAAAGGATATCATAAAAGATAAGGATCATGATTAATAAAATTGTAGTATAACATAATTAACATGGTATCATAAGATCATGGAAACATTGAAAAGTGGAAAGAATATAAATCATGATATAAGTATAATTCAAGGATAACTACTAAGACAACATCACATGGTGGGAAAAGTACCATAATGGATTAGGTTCACTACCTAATCTTTTATATAACATATCATGAAAAAAAACTTCCCAATTCATTAGATTTCTCTCTGGATGCACCCATCAAAACATGTATATGCTTATGCATGGTACAATAGGGAATCAATAAAAATGTATAATTATAAAGAATTTGAGAAAGGGACTTAATTAATGTATTACTCTAAAAAAAGAAGGGATGATAAGGTAGGTATATATTTTAGATACATATATACATAATTTATAATCATTAAATAACATTAAATAGAGTCAAAAACGTGAATTAGAGAGAGAAATTTCATAACCCTAAGAAAAAAGGTGGTTCAGAGAGATCCCTTACCTTATGCTCTAGAATTGATCTTCACTTATGATTAGTTCCCTAAATAATAAAATTAGATTCATTAATTACTTAATTCATAACCTTTTCTATATATATTTTCTTTTTAGATTTTTAATTACCCCCTCCCTGACCATTTGTAATATAATGTTTAATTTTTTATTTCTGGGAGCATTCGTTCCATGCTTCTAAGGTTGGATCACTTGGGAATAATTATTGATGTTCTTGTAAAATGGGACTATAACTCCAAAAGTAAAATTAAATGGTATTAACGTACTTTCTGAGTTTTAAATAGTCTCAAATACCTTTATTTTTTCTGAAATATGGATGATTATTTAAGTTAAAATGTTATCATTATACAGTCATTTCATTTAGACGTTTTTACTGACCATCACAAAATAGTTTCATTTTATTTAATATTTTGGACATATGTTCATTAAAAAATGTGAAAAATATATATATAATATACAATATTATTTAATTTTAAACCATTATAAGTTAATTTAAACTTTCTATGAAGGTAGTAGTGGAAAACAAAAACTCATCGTCCATGAATGTGATGAACAATGAAAATATGGACAGTGGTTTCATTTTTCAAATAAGAGGATATGAGAAGGGGTGGATGGTATATATTCCATTATATATCTAAAATTCAAATATATATATTATACTAGAGTTATTATTCCATGTTGGATGATGGAGGTGAGGAGAAGGTAGAAGAAGAAACAAATTTATAAGAGGTAAATTGAGAATATTGCCTCTTAAATTTTGACTTCTTGAAATACTTATTAAGGCACTTAGAATTGGTCATTTGGAGATAGAAGTAGCACTATGACATAAATGATAGGTTTTTAATGTGAATTTGGAAGAAATTGGGAAAGATCAAAGGGTTAAAATGTGTGAGGGGAAGGGGTGGTGAGGAGTGGTATTTATAAGGGGATGAGAGGGATGTTTTTGAATATTATATTAATTAGTTTATTATTTTGGATCAAGACTACCAATAGTATTGATTATTGTGACTATATATAGTAAATTTCACATGTGAGTTTGAACTAATGTGTTCTTACATCATACATGAATCAAAAAATCATGTATTTATCTTATAATGTTAAATACCATATTTTACCATATTTAACTATTCACAAAAAAAATAAACCTAACCATTTTATAATGTGTAGATTTCAAAAATGAAATCCATTTTATGGTCATAATTATCTAATTAAAATAAATTTATTATTAAAATAAAAACCTCATTTATTCAATCAAAATACCAATTTTAATATTATGATTGATTTTGAGAGCCTTTTAAAAAATACTTATAGTCTCATAAAATTATATTATCATTATAATACAACATAATATTAATTAATAAATTTGTTTTATAAAAATAATATTTATTTTAAATCAATATATTTATTATATAAGTGTAATTAAAATATTTATGCTTTATAAAAATATGAACACTTAATTTATCATTTATAAAACATTTATTTACTTGTATCATGGGATAAATACATCATATTTTCATTTTATAAGATACCTAAATAATACTTTACACTTCCATAGGTGAGGATACTATTTCAACGATCAAGTTAATATTCCTAACGGTTATATTATTATTTTAATGGTCAAGTTACTATTCCAAAAGTCAGATTTGCAATGGTCATATGGGTTCCTTAATTTCTATAAATACCTCATGTTTCATTCATTAATCATCCACATCTATCTTATATCGAGGTTATATGTATTTACATTTATTATATGAATATCTCATTACTAATATTATTCTTTACTTCTACAATTTTTTTCATGAGTGAAGTTATTTTGTAGGATCGAGAAAATCCAATTTTTTATATTTTATTTATCTTATTTTCTACTTTTTATCCCCAGGTAATATTTTAAATTCTTATATCCATTTTTATCAAATAAATTTAATGTTTAAATTAATATAATAAAATTTATTTGGTTTTATCATGTTGTTCATGTGAATTATGATACATTACTAAATATGAAACAATTATAAGAAGGGAAATTCCATTGAAAAATTTTGGGTCGTTACATTCTTATTCTCTTAAGAATTTTCACCCTCAAAATTTTTATTTACATACTAATTTTAAAATAGGTGAGGGTACTTATACATCATGGATTCCTCTGGTTTCTATTTCACCTCCTCATACTTATGGTTTCACCATAGTAATTTGACTAGGTGAGTAGGCTTATTATATAGATCTTTAACTCTATGGTTCAATATCTATATAGGATGCTCCATATAAGAGAGTTCATTGTCTAGTTACACCACCTCTGAATTCAGTACATGTGAGGGATCTGGTATGTACTACTTTAAGATGGATGCATGGAATACATTTTATAATTGAGAGAGGATTGGTGTGAGGTCTATTTGATAGGTCACTGCTCTTAAGAGTTCAATAATATCAAAGGGGTTGATGTACATAGGAATATGTTTCCCTTCTTCTCAAGTAACATGACTCTATTCTATAGAGATATGTGGAGGAAAACATTATCTCTAACCTCAAACTCTAAGTCTCATAAATAGTTTTATGCATAGCTCTTTATCTACTTTGAGTGAACCTAATGTTTTTTTGAATGGTCTTGACCTTTTCTACCACTTCCTCAACTATTTCAAGTATTGAGATATTAGGTTCACTAACTTCATCTTAACATATAGGTGTTCTAAATTTCTTCCCATAAACGGACTCATATAGAGTCATTTGGATGCTTTAGTGGAAACTATTATTTAATAATAACTCGACTAGAGGAAGATTTTGATAACATCTTCCTTTTAAGTCCATAGAGTATACTATCAACATGTCTTCACATGTTAGGGTGTTCTTCTCATATTAGCCATCAATTTTGGGGTGATAAGATAAACTAAAGTTTAACCCAATGCTTAGATCATATTAAATATTTTTCCAAAACATATAGGTAAATATTAGATCTCAGTTAGATAATTTATATAATGGTGTTCCATGAAAACTCACCACTTCTCTAATTCATATCATTGAAAGTTGATCGAGTGATAGTTCCTCTCTAACTATAATAAAGTGAACAGTCTTTATAAGATGGTTCACCACAACCTATTTGGTATTATTTCTTATGGATGTTTTCATAATATTGGTGACAAATTCCATATTGATGTTTTCCCATTTCCATGTAGTTATGGGTAATAGTTTCATCATTCCCATTGATTTTTTCCTTTCAACATTCACCTATTAACATACTAGTCACTTTGATGTCTACTGCACAACCTCCTTCTTCATATTATCCCACCAATAGTTATATCGGATATATCAATACATCTTTATGATCTATGGGAGGATGGAGAAGGTTGATCTACGTGAATCATTCAAAAAATCCTTCTTTGTCTCAGGATTTTATGGTATATATATTCGTAACTCAAATCTTACAAAACTTCATCAATTTTAAATTCTGAGGGTTTCCCATTTCTTATGGATTCAAACTTATTCAGAATTTCCTAATCATCTTTTTAAACATATTTTATCATCTCTATGAGGGATGGTTGATTAATCAATTAATAAAGTAATGATTATTTTCCTTCATTTATGATTCCCATATCCAACCACTATAATTTTAATAAGATTGGATTCATATCATTTCTCATCATTGATAAGGTTTTCGAATCCTTTATAATTAGAGCATCTGCCGCTTTATTTTATTTCCCATGATGGTAGTGGATTGAGTATTCAGAGTAATTGATCATCTCTAACCATATTTGTTGGTTAATAATAATCTCCTTCTGTGTGAATATATATTTTGGGCTCTTATGATCCATATATATTTCACTTCTTCCTATAGAGATAATGCTGCCATATTTTCAATGAAAATATTACTACCACCAACTCCAGATCATGCATTCGATAGTTCTACTAATGAAATTTTAACTATATTGAGACATAGGATATAAATTTATCATTTTGTATTAGTAAAAACCCCAAACCCTTCTTTGAAACATCATTTTATACCACAAAAATTTCCCCACTTGAGGGCAGTGTGAGGACTGGTGCGATGATAAGCCTCTTTTTCATTTCCTTGAAGATCTATTCATATCATCAGTCCATACAAACATTACCCCCTTTCATGTTTTATTGGTTGGTATGTTTGAAAAATATGATATATTTCTTTCAAATTTCTAGCAATACCCAGCTATCCCATGGAAACTATAGATCTATTTTACATATATTTGTGTGGTCCACTCCTCAAATTCATTTTTCTTAGAAGGGTCTATAGATATCACTTTTCTTGTGATAACATGGCCCAATAATGATACTTCCTTAACACATTACTCACATTTACCATAATTTTCATATAACTTATCCTTTCTAAAAGTCCTTATCACAATATTGAAATGATCTTTATGATCCTCATTGATTTTTAGGTATATCTGAATATCATCTATAAAGACTATCACAAATTTTTGGAGATAATATCTAAAGACTCTATTAATTAAGTCCATAAATATTAATGGATCATTAGTGATTTTGAAGTAATTCACTATGAACTTATAGTTTCCATAACTTTCTCGAAAGGAAATATTGTGAATACATTTCTTCTTCACCTTTAAATGGTGATATATCAACCGAAGATCTGCCTTAGAGAAATAATAGGCCCCACATAGTTGATTGAACAAGTCATCTATCTGTGTAAGGGGATACTTTTTCTTTATCCTAGTTTTGTTGAGTTCATGGTAATTTAAGAAGAGGTGCATTTACCCATCCTTCTTCATGACAAAGTGGGTCGACACACTAGATAAGTGTATTTATTATATACATTTTTTATATTAAGATGCAATTATTTTGATTATTTAATTTTTGATGCATTTTTGTGAACCTTATGTTTTATTCATATTTTTAGGATGCTATAAGTCTTACGAGATGAGAAAATGAGTGGAAAAATCATGATATCCACATAAAAGAATTTTTTTTCAAAGATGATTGATTATAAATCACTTCTAGAGCACAAAATTGAAGATCCAAAGTGAAACGAGGCTTCCAGAGCATAAAAATGACTTTAAACATCATGAAATCATTAAATATCATGAATTGGTGCAATTTTTGAAAGTATTACAAGTCATGAAGTGCAGAAAATAATCTCAGAGTGAAGTTGACATGTGTCATAGAATAACACATATGTGTCATAAAATAACACATATGTGTCAAACTCTAACACAAGTGATAATTCCCATAAACTCTGTATGACATGAATATAGTACATGTGGTGAAATATCTATATATGTTGTAATAACTACATGATGTGTAAAAGGTCAGTACGGGAAAAAATGAACATATTCAATGTATCTTCAATTTTTGACCTGTTTTAAGACCTATAACCTACCCATGAACACTTTTTTACCAGACCTTAATGACATTAAATGCTACATGATCCCATATGAACTATATAATTATTAATCAAAGTTACTTCTATTATAAAGACCGAAGAGACCAAAATTTAGAGCGAGAATCTACATTTTTTAGGGTCCTCTATAGTTTTATCTCTGTTTTCATTATGATTTCTTTTTATTTATTAATTTCATCTTATTATATCATCACTAGGATGAGGGGGAAATTTTTTATTATGTTATGGTTATGTAATAGAATGGGTAAGTTTTTGTTGTATTGATTTATTTTTCTTTATTCATGTATTTTTTTTCTGTGATTTCTTCAATCAATTTTCAATCACTTTATTTTTCTTTTATCATGAACATTAGTATTTGAATATGAAAGAAACCACTAAATTATGCAATTGAAAACCCTAATGGAGGAATAACCATTTTCAAATTTAATGGAATCAGGTTTAAATATGGAATCAAGACAATCTTGATTCAGCGAAACCCTAAATTACTAGACCAATGTAAATAAAGGATTTCCACATCAAGATGGGGATACCATGACCATTGGATCTCCATCATCTCAACTCTGAAACCAATCATGGATTAATTATCTTCTTTTCTAAAATCCAATTTCACATGAACCCTAAAATTACAAAACCCTACCACACCTATCAAATTTGATTCCAACACAATCAATCTGCTTTACTTTTGTCTTTCATTTTCTTAAAATCAATCAAACCCATCTTGTCTTCACCACTTTAATTAATTTAATAAAATTAAATCTTTTTAAAACCTAATAAAACTAATTCACCATCTATATGGGTTCAACCTCAATATTTCCTAATAAAATGGTTTAATTAATTTAGTTGAATAGTTTGAGTTTTTATATAATTTTTATTTTGATTATACCCATAGAAAATAATGATTCCCCATAGACGTTTCAACACCCCACGATGAATCACTCGATCATATAAAACTCATTTATAAATTATTTTTTAAGTGATTATTTATTTACTCCAACTCAATAGTGTAAATTATTTAAGTATTCTTTGATATGGGAAGAGATCTAGTTATAAATTCAATAGAGAACTCAACCTCTCAGTCTTACAGAAGACTAGGTAACTCTTTAGAGAATATATTAGTATAATACCTTATAATGGGAATATATTCAATAAATTTTCTCTCATTTGTGTCAATAATTTGGGGTAGATATGATTGATTATAAAGTAATAATATCCATGCTATAGAAAAAGGTTCAAATAAAGATTCATCATCATCCTTACACTTCTACAAAATTGGATGATAATATGGGATATGAAGAGTGATCTCTCCATCCTGAAATTTGATGTTTTATTTTTATAAGGATGGTCAGTCCATTCCCAATATAGTATCAAACTCTACTAAAAGAAGTATTAAAATATTTTTTAGAAGGTTCAATTCATAAACATTCACTAAGGATGAGTTATATACTTAAGATGAAATAATTTCTCTCTTTTTTCTCAATGGTATCTCAACAACCATTTTTTGAAGTGGTGTTTGAATAGTTATACAAAACCTGTGACATATGAAAGATTGTGTAGAATAGTAATAAAAAATTTCATTAACTATTCTTAAAAAAATAACCAAAAAACCTATCTCCACATGATTTTTGATATCCACCTCAATAGTAGTGATATCATATACCATTACTTTCTCTCTAGTCCATGGAGTTTGTTGACATTGATTTTCACCAACAACCCTTAGCTTAGGGAATTAGTTTGCATAATTTCTATGTTCTTTGTAGTTGAAACATTGGACTATAGGTTGATTTATAATCTGAACCTTCTTTTCTTATATCATATTAGTGGGTTTATTCATCTCTATTGGCATTTAATTTCTTAGTGCCCTACTTTTTCACATTTAAAGCATCTCGCAGTTCCCTTTGTATACTCTTAAAGATAATTATTCCCACACTTTTGACAAGTGGGATGTAGTTTTTTCTTTCCACCATGAGATTCATACATTTATCCTCCCAAATAAAACACTATTTTAAACATTTTTTCTCTAGAACCATGAGACTACTGAGATTCACTAAACTTTATCTCAACCTTAAAGGCATAATGGAAAATCTTCTCATTACTATCAAATTTATGAATTTTGAATATTTTCATAGACTCATATTTAACCCAATAAATAAATGGTCCACTATAACTACAGTGTTGATAATGAGGCTAAAGGAATATATTTCAAGCCTTGTGAATTTTTACACATTCAGCCTGATCATCTTCCCTTTGTTTTAGTATGAGGAACTCCCTATCCATTTTCAAATAGAGATTTTGGGGAAAATATTTATTTAAAAATATTTTATTGAATTCTTCTCATTCCATAGAATAAATTTCTTCTTTGGAATTTGTGTTCTTGATTAGTGTCCACCACTGATCATCTCCTCCATCAAAATTATAGGAAACCATCATGACTTTCTCTTTTTCTAAGTATTAGAGGAAAGATAATATCTTCTCAATGTAGTTAATCTATTTCTCCATGATAAGGGAATCATAAGATCAACTAAAGGTAGGAGGCCTTTTTTCATAAAGGAATCAACCAAAAAAATATTTTTAAATATTAAGATCATGAATAATAACATTAATTCATAACATGAAGAAAATGGTATCATAACATGGCTATATAGAAAAGTGGAAGCAACATAAAACATGACATAATCATAAGTTAACGATAACTACCAAGACAACATAACATGGTGGAAAGAGACCCATAATAGGTTAGGTTCACTCCCTAATCCCATAAATAACATCTCATGAGAAACAAATACCCAATTAATTAGAGTATTATCTGTTTGTTCCCATCATAACAAGTGCATTCTTACGTGTCTCACAAAAAGAAATCAATCATAAGAAATTTTTTAAATTAATATAAAAAATGTATTACCACATGAAAGGAAGGGATAATAAGATAGGTATATATTTTATAGACATATATACAGAATTTCAAATCATTCCATAACATTAAAGAGAGAAATAATGTGTGTTAGAGAGAAAAAGTTCATAATCAGAAGAAAAAGGATGGTCCAGAAAGAACCCTTACCTGATGTTCTAGAATCATTTTGCACTTAAAATTAATGTCCTAAATAATGAAATTATATTAATTAATTACTTAATTTAGAAAATTTTAAATATATATTTGATTCATTATAATTTTATTATGTTAATTTATTACTATTTCTGTAACACCCAAAGCTTCCACGGTATGCTTCTCTTTGAATAATACAAATAACGTGTGTTGTATGAAACTTCGAGTTCTAACACACCACAACCAATCAAACTAGTCGTTATGAATAGTAATACCCAATTTTTGAAATTTTATAAATTTTATCTTTTAAAATGAACTTCATTTTTGGATTCGGAGTATCGAATTAAAACTTAATTTTATCACTTCTGTGAGTTGAATTTCAAAAATCCAAGAGACATGGTTGATATCAGTAAGAAAAATTTGGTTCAATAAGATGAAAATAATTTTTGGTGAATAGTAATATTTTTCTTTTATTTAACACTGTCAAAAGTAAATAGGGTATTTAAGGGTAAAAATGATATTATTATTACCCTAACACATGACATAATTCTATTTTATAAGTTTAATTCGACCAAAAACAAACTTAAGAATAAAATATGATCCTTTAGGTCCACTTGGATTAGATTAGGACATTTATTATTATTTAATTCAAAGAAGAGTTAAAAGTGTTAAATTCAAAGTTCAATAACTAAACCATTTTTAATATAGGGTTACAAATAAGATAAATTTCAATATAAATATTCATTAGAAGTCTAAAAATATTTACTAAATAATGGTATTTTATTTATATTTTTAAACATTAAATAATTTAATTTATTTATGACACAATGATGATGCAGTAATTACCTAATTAATAAAATATTAAAATAATTGATAATATAAATATCCAAATAAATTTAATTTGAGACTTTTTATGAATTATACTAATTTTATAGTTTAATATGACATTTTATGGTTAGTTATATGAATTTTGTTCGAAGTAATAATGCTTTTATGAATTTAGCAAAAACAAAATACCAAATAGTGTCAAAATTGACTTAAAAGAGTTTTTAAAACAAATATTTTATTATTAATTGATATTCTATTCTTAAAAATATAAGGTTAGGCCGGAGGTCTAAAATAATATTATATATGTCATTAATGAACCACTTGAGGTTCTCTTGGAATTTTATAGTAAGTTTATTAACCATATAATATAAAAATACAAAGAGACATGGTAAATGCAAAACTATTTAATTAAGAGTTAAATCTAAAAGATTAGGTTAATATAGTGACCCAAACATGTCTAAAACTTATTGGTTGAGTGGTTTTCGACCCATAACCACCTTATCCTTTAAATAATTTATTTTTTATCCATTAGAAACCGAAAATTATTTTATTATAAAATAATATTTCTAGCTTTTCCTAAGGTGCCCGTCACCCCTCTTATAAAAGGGAACTCCCCCTTCTCTCTAATTAACACCTTCAAATCCATTTGGATCAGCCAAACCCTACCCAAATTCCCTCTCAACTATCCCCCCTTCATCATAGAGGCCTTAATTTAGTCAGAAATCTATCTTAAGGATCCCTTTTGATCAAATCAAAAGGAAGAACCCAAAGAAGAGGTAAATATTTCATCACCTCTTTCAATTTCCTTTCTTCTTTCACTTCCTCTTTCTTTGTTTTTTTCATTCTAAAATAATAACTCCAGTATATTATATATATTTTGATGTTATTATGAATATGGTACAACCATATTCATTATTTTATCCATCCTTTGAATGACATGTCACTATACGTGCGTACGTACGGCTTACCGTCTCCACGTCGTGGTGTAGTTGTTATTCAATACATTATTATTTGGATTGGAATAATAATGATGTATAATGGATGTAAATAATAAATATAACATGATAATTATTCTATATATATGGTATACCTTCCAATTATCTATTATTTTAATATCAAAATAATGATATTGTCGCTCGGGCGTACGTGCGGATTACCGTCTCCACGAACGAGATGAGATTCATTCCCCATCGTATCCATTCAAGAATAATTTTCATTTGATGATTAAAATTAATGTTTAAGGACTTAATATAATTCTTAATTTTAATAATATACATCATATTTGTAACAAACATTACTTATGTAATAAATCATATAAAGGAAAACGAATCAGTTAACATCTGAAACGACGATAATACTAAAATATTATTAACAAAGCAATATTAAAAGATCATATATGATATCATATTAATGTATATGATTCTTGTATAATTTAATAAAAATTATTTCACCATTATACAAGAGTTTAACCTACCCTCGACCAAGGAAAAGTACGAGGTAAGGGTTGATTTTACAATCTCTTCATTGTCTGAGGTTGTTTATATGTAATTATCTACTAGGACCTCTTTATCATCCACATTCATGCTTCTTAAAAATGTATTTTTTTTAAATACTATTTAATAGAAAAATGGGTTAAATTAATATATACCCTTATTTGACCTTATATGTTTTTAAAGGAATCTTTCCGTCGTTTTCCAAACAAGGTACTTTTTGACCTTTTCGAAAAATTTAAGTTAAGAATTTTTTTTTAACTTATACGGTGGGTGTAGCTATTTTCCACCATTATAAAATCATCTAAGTTTCCCTTACAAGCTTATAATAATATTTTCAAAATAAATTTTTCGGTAAATTATTTCAAAATAGAAAGAGATATTTTTCTAAAAAAAGTTTTTGATTTCATCTATGTCAACATCCTTTTATAGATTTTAAGCTTTTTTTGAAGTTGATTTATTATGATACAAAACTTCCATATTATATTGAAGTTTTTTTGATATGTTTGACTACGGATGTGTTATTTTTACACCATTCATGGTTTACGGATAAAGTATTGACATTTCGTATGCTAGTTTTAATACAAATGTTTATGTTATGTTTAAACCTTTTCATATGACGAATGCATTGGACTTAGTAAGTGACAGGTGGAGCTCGTTATAGCTCCTCGATGCATCGGTAGGTATCATGAGACAAACTATTGTCTTGGCACAAGGCCTTGAAAAAATATTATTTTTAGTCTTGGCACAAGGCCTTGAGTATGTGGTTATGAAGTCTGGCATTATGCATTTCATCATTATGAAAGTGGCTATTGATATTGCATGTGATTATTCAACTAGTAGAATATCCATGTGAGTAAGTAAATGTTATTATTTTGATTTATATTTTCCATATTATGATGAAGATTATGTTGAAAAGGCTTTTTTTTAGTTTTATACTTTGTCTTAAATGTTTATTCTTATTTATGAAAGTTTTTTTTATATTGTTATCCTTACTGAGAATTTGAGCTCACCCATTTCTATGTTTTAATTTTCCCAAGATGTGAAGAAGTATATTATGACTGATCTGTAGGGATAGTCTATGTGATCTTAGTGTTGTCCATGGAAACAATGTTGTTGTAGTTTTCCATTTTATAATGTAATGTAAACCTTATGAATGTATCTAGTAATTCCAAGTCTACTAAACTAATCGGTCTTTTGAGACTTGATCTTTTGTGATCATGCCAATGATATGTAATAATGCATCTAATCTAGGATTCTGGGTCGGGGTGTTACAGTTGGTATTAGAGGAAGTTTAGTACAATCCTTGGAATCTAGATTTAGGTAAACTCTGATTAGAGCACATTGCCCTAAGATAGACTTTGAGGATTAGTATAGAAGAACTTCCTAGAATTTTGGTATTGTAGAGATTTTGTGAGTTTTCTAAGCAATATATCTTTGTCTAGATACGAACATGTAAATGTGGATTTGGAACAGATGTACCTAGGGGTAAAACCCAAAAACACCTCTTTGAGAAAGACTCGAACAGGAACTGGTGCACGACAATGGGCCTTGTTGCACTCTTGGTTACGACACTCCTGGGGGATATTCGTAGGATAATTATCATTTTATTTAAAAACCATTATGAAGGGTTTATGAGTATATACTTCCTCAATGAATTTTTTTTTATGATTATGGATTATATCCATTAACTGTTCAATTTATGTTAAGTGTTTTACAAGTTTGGAATTATGTATTTCTATTCATAAACTAATCTATTTTATGCCATTGTTTAGAAATGGCGCCTAGTGGAAATAATGGAAACTGTATCAATGAACGTAATCCATGTAGGGATTTCCCTCCTACTCAAGATAATTATATTGGATCTGGTGATGTAACTGGTGCTGATCATCTTATCACCATACTAGGAAAATTCACTCAGGTTATGAATAATAACCTTACCCATATGGAGCACCCTGATCCACAGTGTGTAGGATCAATGTTATATTTCTTCATGAGGCAACAACCACCAATATTCAATGGGGGTAAAAATCCACTAGTAGTTGACCAATGGATAAATTACTTAGAGAAAATATTCTATGCCTTGGGGAGTAGCGAAAGGGAAAAAGTTGTCATGGTGGTTTATCACCTCACTGGAGATGCTGATCAATGGTGGTCATTGATTCAAAACACAAAAGAAGATAATGAAGTATCAAATATGGAATTGAGGGAGTTTAGTGAAATTTTCTTAGAAAAATACTTTCCTCATGACGATGGAGCGGATATGGAAAGACAATTTCTGAGTTTGAGGCAAAAGGAGGATGATAATGTCGCAAAGTATGAAGCTAACTTTACAAGGTTAGCGAGGCATGCTGCATATTATATACGTAACCTAGAAAGTAAGATTGATCGTTTCTTTGATGGGTTAAAACCATTTATCTGTCGAGCATTAGTCTCACAATCCTTCTCGTTGTACGAAGATATTGTCTCATGTTCTATCAACACAGAAAAAGAATTCTCTAAGTCTTACAACTTTAAAGAAAAACAAGAGAAGAAGAGATTTGTTGAACACTCTGAAAATGGAAATAAGGGGAAGAAAGAAAAAGTTGAATATCCATCATGAAGAAAATGTAGGAAGAAATACCCAGGCACTTGCCTGAAGGGAATGGGGATCTTTTACAAGTGTGTTTAAAATGGCCACCAAGCTCGTGATTTCAAGGGGAATAAAGAAGTTGTCGATGTTGAATGCTACAATTTTAGAGAAAAGGAGAATTATGCGAATGAATGTTTTAAGCGTTAAGGGAACTTAACTCAGAAAAGGCCAAGGGATCAAGGCCAAGATTATGCTATCACTAATGCTGAGGTTGAAGCTCCGAAAGACATAGTGGCAGGTAATTTAATGGTTTCCTTATGTTTATAAAATGCTTCATTTGATTCTGGATCATCGCATTGTTTCATAACTTCCCAGTTTTCTAAGAAAATTATATATTTCCAATTTGATTTAACAAAGGAGTTGTCAGTCAAAACTCCTAAGGGAAGTATCATTGCAACAATGTTTTGTGAATCAGTCCCCATTAGGGAATATAAATGTTCTTTATCTGTTGATATCATCATCATACCCATGATTGAATTTGATATAATCCTCAATATGAATTGGCTTTCGGACCATGATGTGAAAATTTATTGTAATAAGAAGGAGGTTACAATTTTTTATGATGATAAGAAGTACCTTTTCTTTAGAGTAGAAACTTCACCACCTAATTCTTATCTAGATCCACCCCCAGTAGCTCAACTAAATTCAATTATTAGGGAGGAATATAATGAAATAATTGTAGGTGTAGAAAGGAATTTTCAAATAGAGGATGTACCTATTGTGAAATAATATGTTGATTTGTTTCTAGAGGATTTACCTAGACATCCTCCTGAATTAGAAAATAATTTTTCCATTGATTTAATCCCTGGTTCAAGGTCCATATCAAAGACCCTTTATAGAATTTCCATTGTGGAATTAGTGGAACTAAAGAAACAACTAGAGGAATTGGGTAATAAGCGATTTATTCACCCTAGTCTTTCTCCATGGGGAGCCCATGTCCTTTTTGTTACGAAGAAAGATGGATCTATGAGGTTGTGCATTGACTACAAGAAGATCAATGTTATAACAATAAAGAAAAAGTATCCCCTACCTTGAATTGATGATTTATTTGACCAACTTCATGGAGCTCAATACTTTTCAAAGATTGACCTTCGATCTAGATATCATCAGTTATGTGTGAAGAAGGAATACATTCCAAAAATAGCATTTCAAACCAGGTACGAGCATTATGAGTTTACAGTAATGCCTTTTGGATTGACTAATGCACCCTCTGTCTTCATGGATCTAATGAATATAGTATTCAAGAAATATCTTGATGACTTTGTAGTGGTATTTATTGATGATATCTTGGTATACTCAAAAATCTACAAAGATCATGAAAATCACTTGTGCATTATTCTGAAGACTCTTAGAAGACATGAATTATATGGGAAGTTTAGTAAGTGTGAATTATGTCTTCAGGAGAATTCTTTTCTTAGCCATATTGTCTCTAAGGATGGAATATATGTTGATCCTTCTAAGAAAAGAGAAATCCAAGAATGTTCAGGACATATGAGTATAACTGAGGTATGCCATTTTATTGTTTTAGTAGGTTATTATCGGTATTTCATCCATAATTTTTACTGATTGGATAACCCATTAACCAAGCTCACACGTAAAGGGGTGAAATTTGTTTGGACAAAATAATGTGAAGAATGTTTTGAATAATTGAAGAGAAGATTAGTCAATGCTTCTATATTGACTCTACCATCAGGGAATAATGGGTTTGATATTTATAGTGATGCTTCAAATTAAGGAATTGGTTGTGTCCTTATGCAGAATGATATGGTTATTTCCTATGCATCACGACAGCTAAAAATTCATGAGAGAAACTATCCTACTCATGATCTTGAGTTAGCAGCTGTAATATTTTCTTTGAAGATTTGGAGACACTATATATATGGTGAAAAATGTGAGATTTATACTGATCACAAGAGTTTTAAGTATATTTTCTCACAGAAATAACTCAACATGAGTCAAAGAAGATGGCTTGAACTACTCAAGGATTATGATTGCACGATAAACTACCACCCGGGGAAGGAAAATAAGGTGGTAGATGCTTTCAGCAGAAAATATCATGGAGTTTTGAACAATATGAGAGTTTAAAGGTATCCTATTTTCATGGATCTAGTAAAAATGGATATGGGAATAACCATGGAAGGTGAAACATTAATGCTTTTAAAATGGTTTCTAAACCATATTTACTAGAAAGGATAAAAACTTCTCAGTTTGATAGTGAGAAGTTTCAAAAAAAGTTTAAATCTGTGAATGATGGGAGATTGAGTGACTTCGTATATGAAGATGGAATTTGGAAATTTGGGAAGAGACTTTGTGTTCCCGATATACCTAATCTAAAAACAAAATTGTTGGATGATTCTTATAGTTCCAATTTCTCTATACACCCTAGGATCACCAAAATGTATAGATATTTGAAAGAACATTTTTGGTGGGACAACATGAAGAGTGAGATTGTTGATTTTGTGTCAAGATGTATGGTTTTTCAACAAGTGAAAGCTGGAAGACAATATCCTGGAGGAGTCTTGCCACCTCTTCCCATACCTAAGTGGAATTGGGATAATATTATGATGGACTTTGTTATCAGACTACCAAAGACACCTATAAGGAACGATGCAATATGGTTCATTGTTGATCGTCTTACGAAGTCAGCACATTTTATTGCAATAAGAGATGATTTACCACTTGAACATATAGAAATACTATATATTAATGAAGTTGTGAGACTTCATAGATTACCTCTATCGATTTTTTCTGATCGTGATCCACGTTTTACATCAAGATTCTGGAAAACTCTTTAGAAAGCCCTGGATACTGAACTTCATTTGAGCACTGCCTACCACCCCCAAACTGATGGACAATCAGAACAGACTATTTAAACCTTAGAAGGAATTTTGTGATCATTCTCACTTGATTTTCAAGGTATGTGGGATCAATATTTACCTCCAGTAGAATTTTCCTATAATAATAGCTTTCATTCAAGTATTCAGATGGCACCATATGAAGTGTTATACGGAAAGAGATGTTGCACACCAACCTGTTGGGATGATGTTGGTGAAAGAAAACCATAGGCCTAGAACTGGTGGAGGAAATAATGTAAAAGGTAAAGGTAATCCAAAACCACATCAAAGCATCTCAAAGTAGGCAGAAGAGCTATGCTGATAACCGAAGGAAGAATTTGGAATTTCAAGTAGAAGATCATGTTTTCTTGAAGGTATCTCCATGGAAGGGTGTTATACGTTTCGGTAAGAAGGAAAAATTAAGTCCCAGGTACATCGTACCTTTCAAAATTATAGAATGAATTGGGGATGTAGCTTACCATTTGGTAATGAAGCCAAGTCTCTCCAAAGTTCATGATGTATTCCACACATCACTGTTGAGAAAATACATGTCTGACCCAACGCATGTACTCACCTATGAGGAATTATAAATGGAACCCGATCTGTCTTATTTTGAAGAGTTTTTGAAGGTTCTTGATATAAGATAACAAGTGCTGAAAAACAGGATGACTCGTCTCGTAAAAGTTCTATGGAGAAACCATAAGATGGAAGAGGAAACATGGGAACCCGAGGAACTTATGATGAAGAACCACCCGAGTCTTTTTATATAGTAATATTCTAGAAATTTAGAGGACAAAATTATTTTAAGGAGGGTATAATGTAAAACCCCAAGCTTCCACGGTACGCTTCTCCTTGAATAATACAAATAGCGTGTGTTGTACGCAACTTCGAGTCCTAACACACCACAACTAATCAAACTAGCCGTTATGAATAGTAATACCCACTTTTTGAAATTTTAGCAATTTTATATTTCAAAATGGAATTCATTTTTGGATTTGGAGTATCGAAATTAGCTTAGGGTGAACTTTTGTTATTTTTCTAAAAACTTTCAATTTTTGATAAATAGTGAAAAACACTGAGTTATAGTTTAAAACTGAATTTTTATTTAAATAATTATTTATTTTATTTATATTTATTTTAAGTCAAAATAGATACATAATACCTATATAAGTTCAATTTAATTCATTGGAGTCAGTTTATATTAATTTATATATATAAAAATTTTATTTAACTTTTTACCGTCTTTTATCCACCTTCTAGGAGCATTTGAAAATTTACATAAAACTTAATTTTACCACTTCTGTGAGTTGAATTCAAAAAACTGAGAGACATTGTTGATATCAGTAAGAAAAATGTGGTTCAATAAGATGAAAATAATTTTTTGTGAATAGTAACTTTTTACTTTTATTTACCACTGTTAAAAGTAAATAGGGTATTTAAGTGTAAAAATGATATTATTATTACCCTAACACATGTCCTAATTCTATTGGATAATTGTAATTATACCAAAAAAACTTAGGAATAAAATATGATCCTTTAGGTCCACTGGGATTAGATTAGGACATTTATTATTATTTAATTCAAAGAAGAGTTAAAAGTGTTAAATTCAAAGTTTAATAACTAAACCATTTTTAATATAGGGTTAAACATAAGATATATTTGACTATAAATATTCATTATAATAATAAAAATATTTCCTACATAATGGTATTTTATTTATATTTTTTAGACCTTAAATAATTTAATTTATTTATGACATAATGATGATGCAGTAATTACCTAATTAATGAAATATTAAAATAATAGATATTATAAATATCCAAATAAAAGAAATTTGAGACTTTTTATGAATTACACTAATTTTATAGGTTACTATAACATGTTAGTGTTGGTTAGATGAATTTTTTTCGAAGTAATAATACTGTTATGAATTTAGAAAAAACAAAATACCAAATAGTGTCAAAATTGACATAAAAGAGTTTTTAAAAAATATATTATATTATTAAATGATATTATATTCCTAAAAATATAAGGTTCAGCCAAAGGTATTAAATAATATTATATATTTTATTAATGAACCACTTGATGTTCTCTTGGAATTTTATAGTAAGTTTATTAACCATATAATATAAAAATACAAAGAGACATGGTAAATGTCAAACTATTTAATTAAGAGTTAAATCTATTAGATATGGTTAATATAGTGACCCATACCTATCTAAAACCTACTGTTTGAGTGTTTTTCTACCCATACCTATTTTATTCTTTAAAAAATTCATTTTGGAGCCATTATAAACCGAAAATTATTTTATTATAAAATAATATTTCTAGTTTTTTCTAAGGTGCCTCTCACCCACTTATAAAAGGGAACTCCCCCTTATCTCTAATTCACACCTTCAAAGCCATTTGGCTCAAACAAAACCTACCCAAATACCCTCTCAACTGTCCTACCTTCATCATAGAGGTCTTCCTTTGGTCAGAAAGCCAATTTAAGGAGTCCTTTTGATCAAATCAATAGGAAGAACCTAAAGAAGAGGTAAATATTTCATCACCTCTTTCAAGTTCCTTTCTTCTTCCAATTGATCTTTCATTGTTGTTTCCATTATAAAATAATAAATCCAGTATATTCTATATACTATGATGTTATTATAAATATGGTACAGCCATATTAATTATTCTATCTATCCTTTGAATGACAAGTCATTGTACGTGTGTACGTACGGCTTACCGTCTCCACGTCGTGGTGTAGTTGTTATTCAATACATTATTATTTGGATGGGTATAATAATTATGTATAATTGATGTAAATAATAAATATAACATGATAATGATTCTGTATATATTATATAACATTCAATTATCTATTATTTTAATATCAAAAGAATGATATTGTCACTCATGCGTACGTACTGATTACCCTCTCCACGAACGTGATGAGATTCATTCCTCATCGTATCCATTAAAGACTAATTTTCATTTGATGATTAAAAATAATATTTAAATACTTAATATAATTCTGAATATTAATAAGATACATCATATCCATAACAAACATTACTTACGTAACAAAGCATATAAACGAAAACGAATCAGCTAACACCCAAAACGACGATAATACTAAAATATTATTAACAAAGCAATATTAAAAGATAATATATGATATCATATTAATGTATATGAGACTTTTATAATTTAATAAAAATTATTTAACCATTATATAGAAGGTTAAATTACCCTCGACCAAGGAAAAGTACAAGGTAAGTTTTAATTTCACAATCTCTTCATTATCCAAGGTTGTTTATACGTAATTATCTACTGGGACCTCTTTATCATCCACATCCATGCTTCTTAAAAATGTATTTCAAAACATTTTGACTATTTACTAGAAAATGGGTTAAAGTCATTTATACTCTTATTTGACCTTATATGTTTTGAAAGGAATCTTTCCATCGTTTTCCAAACAAGGTACTTTTTGACCTTTTCGATAAATTTAAGGTAAGAATGATTTTTTAACTTATACGGAGGGTACGGTTATTTTTTGCCGTTATTAAATCATTGAAGATTCCCTTACAAGATTATAAGAATATTTTTAAAATAAATTTTTTCTTAAATGATTTCAAAATAGAAAGATATATTTCTCTAAAAAGTTTTTGATTTTATCTATATAAATATCCTTTTATGGATTTTAAGCTTATTTGAAGTTGATTTATTATGATACAAAACTTCCATATTGTATTGAAGGTTTTGTGATATGTTTGATTGTGGATGTGTTATTTTTACACCATTCATGGTTTATGGATAAAGTATTGACTTTTCGTATGCTAGTTTTAATACAAATGTTTATGTTATGTTTAAACCTTTTCATATGAGGAATGCATTGGACTTAGTAAGTGATGGGTGGAACCCGCTATAGCTACTCGATGCATCAGTAGGTCTCATGAGACAAACTAGTGTATTGGCACAAGGCCTTGACAAAATCTTATTTTCAGTCTTGGCACAAGGCCTTGACTATGTGGTTATGAAGTCTGGCATTATGCATTCCATCATTATAAAAGTGGATATTGATATTGCATGAGATTATTCGACTAGTAGAATATCCATGTGAGTAAGTAAATGGAATTATTTTGATTTATATTTTCCATATTATGATGAAATTTATGTTGAAATGGCTTTTGTTTTACTTTTATACATTTCCTTAAATGTTTATGCTTATTTATGAAATTTTTTGTCATATTTTTATCCTTACTAAGCATTTGAGCTCACCCCTTTCTATGTTTTATTTTTCCTAGGATGCAAATAAGTATATTATGAATGACCTTTAGGTATAGTCTAAGGGATCTCAGTGTTGTCCATGGAAACAATGTTGATGTAGTTTTCTATTTTATGATGTAATGTAAACCTTATGAATGTATCTAGTACTTCCAAGGCTACTAAACTAATCGGTATTTCGAGAATTGATATTTTGTGATCATGCCAATGATATGTAATAATGCACTTAATCTATTCTTTTGGGGTCAGGGTGTTACAATTTCAATGAGATATAATGTTTAATGTTGTTTTTCCATGAGCATTTTCTCTAGGGTTCCAAGGTCTAATCACTTGTGTATAATTATTGATGTTCTTTTAAAATGGGACTATAACTATTGAAGTGAAATGGAATGGTAATCATATACTCAAAATAATTTAAATGATACCAAAAAACATTATTTTTTCTGATATAGGGATGATTCTTTTAGTAAAAGCATTATCGTTATATAATTTGTTAATTTAAGAGTTTTTACCGACCATCACGAACTAGTTTCATTTTATTTAATATTATGGACATATATTCATTCCATAATGTGAAAAAAAAAATATGTATAATTAGTTTGTTTTAAACCATTATAAGTGAATTTATACCTACCATGAAGTCAATAGTGTAAAATGAGAACTCTTCATCCATGAAGACGGTGAACCGCCATAATATTGACAATGGTTTCATTTTTAGAATAAGAGGGGATGAGAAAGGGTTGTATGGTAGTTATTACATTATAAATATAAAACTATAGTATATATATGATACAGGAGTTATTTTTCCATGTTCTAAATGGGAGTAAAGGATAAGGTATAAGAAGAAATAAATTTAGAAGAGGTAAATTAAGATATTATCTTTAAATGTCACCTTATTGAAATACTCCATAAGGCACTTAGAATTAGTCTTTTGGGGATAACGATGGAACTAAGAGTTGGGGGAGAGTTTTGTGAATTTCATTTGAATTAAATTATTCAAGAAATAAGGTTTATAATTTGTGAGAAGAAGGGGTGGTGAGGGTGATATTTGTAAGAGGAGAAGGGGGTTTAATATTATATTCATTAGTTTATTATTTTGGATCAAGACTACCAATAGTATTGATTATTGCGACTATATACAGTAAATGGAGAATTTGAATTTAAAATAATATATTCTTACATCAAAAATGACTCAAAAATTTATGTATTTATCTTATAATGTTAAATACCGTATTTTATCGTATTTCACTATTCACAAAATAATTAACTATTTAGAAAATTAGATGAAAAAAAAACAACCTAACCATTTTTTGACGTGTAGATTCCAAAAATGAAATATATTTTATGAAAATAATTTTATAAATATTAGAAAATAAATTTTTAAATAAAATCCTCATTTTTTAAAAAAAATACCAATTTTGATATTATGATCGATTTTCTGACACATTAAAAAATTAATTATGGTTTCGTAAAATTATGTTATCATTTTAATAAAAACTAATATTAACTTATAAATATATTTTACTAAAATAAAATTTATTTTAAATTATTATATTTATTATAAAATTATAATTAAAACATTTATGTTTTACAAAAATATGAACACTTAATTTATAATTTTTAAAACATTTTTTACTTATATCATGGTATATATATATCATATTTTCATTTTATAAGAAAAATAAGTAATATTTTACACTTACATAGGTGAGGATACTATTCTAATAGATAGGTTACTATTCTTAACAGTCATATTACTATTCCAACTTCTGGTACCGTCACTATTCTTACAGTCAAATTTTTAACAGTCATGTGGGTTCCCAACTTTCTATAAATACCTAGTTTTTCATTAATTATTCATTTACATCTATTTTATATCATGGTTGTATTTATTTTAATTTTCCAGATTAATATTTCTTTACTAAAATTTTTCTTTATTTCTATAGTGCTTTTCATGAGTGTTGTTATTCTGCTTGATTAAGATGATCCAAATTTTCATATTTTAGTTATCATATTTTCTATTTTTTATCCCCTTGTAATATTTTCAATTATTATAGATATTTTTATTTTATAAATGTAATGTTTAAAATAATATAATAAAATTTAGTTGGTTTTATCATGTGGTGTGTATGCATTATACTACATTACTAAATATGACATGACTATAAGAAGTGAAATTTCATTGATAAAATTTCAGATCATTACATTCTTATTATTTATTATTTAAAGTGAGGAAATTCCTCTCCATTTTATCTCATTGTTCTTGGGGGAATTATTTATTGAATAATTTCACTTTAAAAGTTCTCTATTTCATTCTTTTTATTTCTTCAACCTATTTAGTTTTTTGGATCAATGACCACCATTGATCAGCATCTATTTTAAAATAATACACTTCTAGAATAACATTTTTCTTTCATTACATCCCAAAGCTAGGAATATCTTTTCACGGGACTTAATCCATTACCCATCTACCAATGGTTTGGTAGTTCCATTAAAATATGAAGGATTTTATCATATAAAGTGATCTAACATAGGTGAATAATTCTGCAGAACAACATGTTTATCAATATAGGTAAGGTTATTCATCATAACCCGAATCAGATTCCCTAGTATATCCATGATATTCTTAGTTTCAATAATAGTTATATTAACCTTCTCAGTAGGGCAATCCTTACATTAATGATGGGTGTTGATTTCATTTCTTTCTTTAGGTGCTATCACTAAAAATTTTCACAAACTAAGTTAGCTCATAATCATTATGAATATTGATCCATAAAATAAAAAACCTTATAGATGGTAAAAGTACTATAAGTGTTTATCATAATTCTCATGTTAGTTATGTTCATTTAAAATCTAGTTCTCAAGTTTTTTACTAAAATTGCTCTGATACTAAATTTGGAAACATTGACTCTAGTAACCTATAGTCAGTGTCTACTTTATTATATTGGAATAAGATACAAGAGATCACATCACTAAGTATAGATCATTTTAGTAGTCTTGAAGAACTAAACACATATATAATTCACATATTATATTATAAATATAAAATACATATCATAAGAAACATTCATGTATCCTTAATATTACTCATAATATCCTTCTTCATATCCTAGGGAAAGGAAATAAAGTAATGGGTGAGGTCATATATTCAGTAAGGGTTATGTACAATAAAATATATCATGATTAAATAATTTATAATCAATATATAAAGGTAAATAACTAAAAATACATTTCATTTAATCAATTACTTGAGCACAAAGTGCATCCATGGATAATATCAATACGGTAATATCATGGATAATAATAACTGAATTTAATAAAGGAAATGATTAATATTAGACATCATCATCTCAAACATTATGATACATTTACCATCAATTCCTCGTGACAAGATAGTTAAATCGATGGGTAGGTATAACCCAAAAACTCATTTAATAATTTTGGCTAACTGCTTTGTCTCATGAGACATGTCGATGCATCGAGGGGCTATCTATAACTTGGATCCACCCATCACTGCATCTCTAATTCAGTCCCCATATATTAAATGATCAATTTAATTTATAAATAATATTACTTATCAAAAAAATTATATTGAGTAAAAAATACAGAATATTAATATTTCCCTAGTGAATCAAAAAAAATTCAAAGTAAATCACCATATGTAGAAATGCTATATGGTTTAAGAAATAATTATATCCATGATTCAATGAATATTAATATTTATGATTAATTAAATTTTCAACAGTCATAAGAAATTGAATGTTTCAAGATGAATTTAATGATCACAAAATTAATAAGAGATAAAATATTACCACTAGTTCATAATAAATATAGGTTTTGTAATAAATTAATATCTTTTAGAGAGTAAAATAAAATGGAAGATAAACCTTAAAATAAATTTTCATTGATTATTTTTTCTTTTTAAAATCATTTAAAAAATTTATAAGATGTTAAATTTTATAAATCAATTATGGTGGTGGGAGAATTCATTAATGTCATATGTTTTAAAAATAAACATTCTTTTTTATTTTTATAAAGAAATTATAAAATGATCCATTCAAAAAAATTAGAAATATTCCTATAAACCTTTTAAAAATTAAAGAATAAAATAAAATTACCTTAAAATTTATTTTATTAAATAAATATAACTTTTTTAAAAATAATTTTGAAAATATGGAAATGGAAGAGAAATATACCAAGTCAAAAAACAGAAATAAGATCAGTTTTAGCTTTAAATTTTTATTTTCTTGATTAAACTGAAAAAGACTAGAAAATTTAGAATAAAACATGAAAAATCCTCAAATATTTAGAGGATAAGAAAATATAAGGAGTTTAATAAGCATATATTATAATATTCCTTTAACAAAAATAAAGTAAATCCTAAAAAAATAGATTGTAAAATAAGTTTTTACCTCTTTGATAACCTTTAAATTGTAACCACTTCAAAGAGTAAAATTATATTGAAACTTTAATCATCATTAATATATAGATATGCATGTTAAATAAATAAAAGGGGAAATATATGGATAACATAAAATTTAATAGGTGTATAATACCAAATATGTCTCAATAGAGATGAAATTGAGACGAAATCCCTTACCTCAAGTTTGAACTTTCCCATAAGTGATTTTAACCTCCTGTATAATAAATTTAGATTTATTATAATTATATAAAAAATAATATATGTGTTAGACTCCTCATGTATTAATCATGTTTTAATGATCACAAATCTTACTATCAATACTTCAATTATTCTCATTACTGTCAATTATTCTCATTCTAATGGTTAAGCTTAATTCATAATTTGCATATTACTGGTTAATTATAAATAAAAATATTTTTCTAAGTACAGAGAAATCGTGATTCTTGACACAATAAGATAGACTGTGTGTAAAACAGACACCGTGAAGCTTAAGTAAGGACACGCCTTGAAGGACTCACTGTGACCATGAGACACTGTGACCCTGACACCGTGACCATGAGACACTGTGACCCTAACACCGTGACCATGACACACTGTGACCGTGACACCGTGAAGGAAACACCGTGAGTATGACACCGTGAAGCTCATACCGTGAAGAACCCACCATAAATATCATATTATGAGGCACCTATCGTGAATCACCTACCGTGAAGTACCTACCATGAAGGGCATACCGTGATAAAGACACTGGTTTATATAATCACTATGACACCGTTTCTTAACCTTTCTGTCAATATTATTTAAATAATATTAATGGCCATATTTGATGCATTTAATGCATTTAATGATATTTAATGATGATTGCTGGATTTTCAGGAGACCGTACCTCGTACCTACGAAGAGGAAATCATTCCTACTACCGGAGCTTGTGGAATATAAAGAAGATCAATCTATTGTACACGTGTGACGTGAAAGAGTTTTGAAGTGCATGGAAGTGTGGGTGAAAAAGTGCGAAAGTGTGAAGTTACAACAAGAAGAACTTACATACGCGCGACAACTGAAAGAACCTGACTTCCTTGTACTGAACAAGAAGAACAATTCTGAGCATAACTGAAGAAGTGATTGCAAGACCTTCAAGAACACTTATGATTGAAACCTGACACTACTGAAGAACACAAGAAAAACCACGACACTCTGTTTTTCAACAGAAAAACCAGAGAAGGACTCAGAAGCCTTTCTGCTGAATCCAACGAGTCCAAAGCTCCACTGCTAATCACCAGAGCTTTTCTAAACTCAATTATTCTCTCTCTGTGTGATTTTATATTTACTTTCGAGTAGTGTGTGTACCCTGTTTATTTTACACACACACTGTCTCCTGTGATGAACTGGAAGATATCAAAATCCTCATATCAAACTTGTTTACTCTTGTATTCCCACGGCAATTATGGAAGAGGTCCTTGTGTGGCCTGGTCTTTGTTTTACTTTCCCACGAAGAATAGTGGTAGAGGTCCCTGCGTGGCATGGATAGTCTTGGACTGTTGTTAACCCCGATCCAGGGTGTGGATCACTTTTATATATAAATTTGAGAGGACTAAGTCTCAACTTGTGTCACGACCCGTCCCGTGGGGCCCGTGTTGTAACTACCCCAAGACCTCCTTCCATAGGCCAGGGGCTGGTGACTAGCACCAGAAGAGTAAATCCCTATAATCGGGAAGGCATTTCCTCATAAAAATGCAAACACACACACAACCAGAGTACAAGCGGAAGTAAACACTAAGTAAGTAGTAACAAGTGTGATAAACGTACAAGGGGGTCGGAAATACAAGCCCAATGGAAAGGTACAACTACAACTGAAAGTAAAGTACAACTCAAAGGACAATAGCTGAAAGGTGACAAGAAGCTCCTGGATCGTCCTCCAGGTTCCTACCTGAAGGGTAAGTATAGATGTCCTCCTCAGCACCCCACATCCGTCTGTCTCCTCCGGGTACCAACTCATCGCGAGGTCCACCTCCGGGTACCGTCTCGTCGTGAGGTCCACCTCTGGGTACTGACTCATCGTGAGGTCCACCTCCGGGTACCGTCCAGCTCCTCAATCCTCAACCACGATCAGTGTTGTCTGCCGTCTGCAACCAACACAGCGTAGTGCGGGCATAGCCCGTGCAGGGTTGAGCATATGATACTCAGTAGGGACCCCGAGACCCTCAAGGTCTCACTAAATCCAACAAGGATAAACACAAAGAAGGTTCTCAACAGATAAACCAAAATTAGGTATAAGATCATACTTATACCTAAGTTACCAAGTAACTCATCTCAAACATGAGGTATCACAGAGTTATGAATTCAACGGATAACCACCACTTATGTTTATGTCCATACATATACCTAAGTTATCAAGTAACCCATCTCAATCATGAGGAAAACACAAAGGTCATTAACTCAGCTCAAACTAGTATTTTCATTATCGAAACTGTAACTGCTGAAGAGCTCCGTCTCAGACGAGTACAGTGATCCTGTCACGACTTCGAGGTACCGCTCACTAACCTAAGATTGTCGAGGTACTCATCCTGTCGAGTACCGCGGGTCTGCCACCTCACACAGATAGTGTTCCCGCTGGGGTCTTCCACCTCACACAAATAGTGCACCCCCTAATAGCCGTCAGAGGTACTCCAACTGTGAGTACCACGGCTCTACTTCCAACTAATAGGCGCTCCATCCGCCGTGGGTCTTCTGCTTCAACCAAGTGCTCCGTCCACTGGGCTAACAAGTCACTCTGACTCGACTCGGTCAAGTAGTCATCAAGTCTCTGCCATCTACACGGTCTCCATACTCTGTACGCTCGTCAGTACCGCGTGTCTGCTGCCAACTAACAGGCGCTCCATCCGCCGTGGGTCTGCTGCCAAATATTGGGTGCTCCGTCCACTATGCGTTTGCTGCTACAACCAAACCCACCTCCTCTGTCGAGTATTGCGGGTCTGCCGCTACAACCAAACGGTCATCCGCCATCGAGTACCGCGGGTTTTCTGCTACAACCAAATGCTCCTCCGTCGTCGAGTACCGCGGTTCTACCGCTACAACCAAGCGCTCCTCCGCCGTCGAGTACCGCGGATATTCCGCTACAACCAAGCGCTCCTCCGCCGTCGAGTACCGCGGGTCTCCCGCTACAACCAAGCGCTCCTCTGCCGTCGAGTACCGCTGCTAGGTCTCTGTACACTGCTAGCTCGTCACTGGGAGGGTCTTCTCCATGAGCTACTGGTTGATACTCCAAGTATCACAAAGTCCCATGAAGAAGTATCATAAATATATGTCTCGTCACTGGTATCTCAACACAACAGATAGCTCGTCAATCGGACGCCCAGTCTGTGAGTTATTAGCCTTTTAGTTCTGGCGGCCCGGTTGGTTTTGTGTACGAACCAACCCGGCCGTATCTCAACAGTACCCCGAAATCACATAGGGTATACTCAAAGGGACCGATTCTCAAGTGATCACCATTGCCGCTGTTGATTCATCAAGCGGAGAAATTCAGAACAATAGCTGATACAGTCACAGCCAGCTCTAGGGTTCCCGCACACAGCACGCTCTTCCGGGAGGGTCCGCTCCACGATCCAAGGGTTCGATACATCAACTATCATGTAGATCAGATTTTATGTATCACAAAGTTCTGTCACGACAAAAGGAACTCAATGCAACAGACGGCGTGTCAATCGGACGTCCGTTCTGAAAGTTATTGGCTTTTTCGTTCCTGGGGCCCGGTTGATTTTTAAGTCAAAACCAACCCGACTGTACTCCAACTGCATCCAAACCTCGAGCGGAGTAATCCAAAATTTCCGTCTCACTAAGAGGAATCCAACAAAGTCGACGTCACGTCAATCAGACGTCCGGAGCTCAAGATATAAGTGTTTCCGCTCTGAGGGCCCGGTTGGTTTCGTGTTCGAACCAACCCGGAAGAACCCAAAGTTCTCCGAAACCTTGAGTATAGTAAACCAAAACGACCGTCTCGATCCAAGTATCGCATCGCAACTGACGGTTCGTCAATCGGAGGTCTGTATCCCAAGTTATGGGCATTTGAACGGAATTGTCTGAAAATGGGGGGTCTAGGCCCGGTCCGGCCCGGCCAAGTACCCCCTGGGCCGGCCCGAACTGGGCCGTCCCAGCCCAGCGGGCAGCCCGGCCCGGCGGTGCGGCGAGGCCCGGAGTGGCGGCACGGCCCAGCAAGGTGGCGCGGCCCAGCGAGGCGGAGCGGCCCGGCGCGGCGGCGCGCCCGGCGCGGCCTGGCGTGGCGGTGGTCCTTCAGCACTTCGCTGCTTGGTGAAGCTCCCCGATATACCCCTCCCCTAGCTCCATATATATAGGAAAGTGGATAAGTAATAGCATGGGGAAAATTAATGGGCTCCTTAATTAGGAAGCTTCCTAATTTCCCCAATTAATTCAATTGTGGTGTCACATTAATTGGGGGGAAAGTCAAGAGGCTCTCCCTCATTAATGAGGGAGAGTTGGGAGGTTTTATCCTCATCCATTAATAGGGGTCGGGTGGTCCCCACCCCTTCTATTTAATGGAGAGGTTATGCTCAGGTGGTCCCCGCCACAATTATCCTCCCAATGGAGGTTATGTGCGGGTGGGCCCCACCACCATAAACTCTTATGAGAGGTTATGGTGTGGTGGCCCCCACTCCCAACCACCACTTGGTGGTTTTAACCACCACCAATAAATAAATAAAAAAGTTAACACTTTATTTTTATTCAACTTAAATAAAAACCCTGAAAACTATTTTTCATCCACGTTAGAACGCAACTGCGGTGAAAGTCTCACTAAGAAAAAACCGGCGCTGCGAGATCAATGGTGCCTTCGGATTTCGATTCCGAGAACCGGTTAAAAAGTTAGAAAAACCCGCTCGCTCGTTCACTGAACGTACCCGAGCTAAACTTCAGAAAATGATTCCGGGAACACCGGACCTCAGAATCAGGCGCCGTCCAAAACTGGAGACTCGTAAAATTTCAAAGAAAATTAAGAAAAAAATTCCCCTTTAAATTTCCAGGTCTTTACATTACTCCCACCTCAGGACTTTACATCCCCGTAAATCTTCAACTCACACTAAGGGAAACAAAGGTACTGAGCACGCATCTGAGCCTTCCGCTCTCATGTGCTCTCTTGTAGGTTCTTGTGCTACTAGTGAATCACTCCAGAGGAATCGTCTGTCCACGTAGGACCGCTCCTGTCGATCCTCGATCTCCACTAAAACCTCCATAAAAGTCGCCCTGTCATCGACGTCCAACTCCCTGAGGTCGATGACGTGTGAGAAAACGTGCACGTATCTCCTCAGCTGAGATACGTGGATGTCATCATGCACCCGGTGCAACTGAGGTGGTAAGGTCAAGCAGTAAACCACATCGCCTACCCTGCTAAGGACCTAAAGTTCCATTGAACCTCGGAGGTAACTTGCCGCCTCAGCCACATTTCTGAAAACCTCATCGAGGTGAGACCCGTATAAGGACGAGGTCGCCATCCTCGAACTCTAGAGGCCTTCATTTCCTGTTTAAAACTGAAACTCAAAACTCCTGCTGCCACGAGGGTAAGGTTGACCGAATCAAGAATGATCAGTCACACCCTTCTATGCATGAGATTATTCTGTGCTGCCTGAGGTTTCCTTTTTCGCCGACCAAGGAAAAACCATCCCAACATTGTAGATAAACTACAACCCTTTTTGCCTAATGCTGTCAACCTGGGTATGAACGGTGAATCTGATCCATACCCAGATCAACATCGTAAGGCCTTGACGCTGCCACCAAGAGATTCCAACTAAAACTCTCGCCTCATGGTCAGATCACATCGTCGGAGAAGGTGTGATTATCGAGTCTCCTCCCAAAGGTATCTCCAGACATGAGGGTCAAGTCAACGGCTTACCCGAAACCTCTAGGTCTGGGACAAGATTCGTGGAAGGATAGAATGATTGGTACCTATATCTATTGATATGGCAGCTCGTAGTTGACATAGACCGTACCTCGAATCATTCTTAGAGCCTCTGGGTCACACTCCTTGACCACATGCAGCTACTCTCTTCCCCAACCCTCTTGCTCCCTGAGCCTGGCGGGGACTACAAAGGCGGGTGGTTGTAACATGTTGAAAAGTACACCACCACATGCTACTCTCCAAGATCTGCTTCCACATCTGCTGCTCTGCAGATTCATCTGTCCTGCGCAGTCTTCATCTGCTCCAGAACAAACTGCACTTTCTACGCCGTAGTCTAAACCATCTCTGGTCCTACAAGATCTGCTAAGATTTCTTCTTTGCCGATAAGATAAATCTGGTCTCATCCCCAGTACAAACCACGTTCTTTGCCTAATACAGTCAATCCTGACATGAATGGTGCATTCATGCCATGGACGACTTCGTAAGGCCTCGACGTCACTATTAAGAGATCCAATCGTCACTGTTGCCTCCAAGGGTCGAGTCACACTGTCGGCATCAGTGTGAGGTCACTAGGTCTCCTCTAGTAGAAATCTCGAAAGTGAGGGTCAAGCCAACAGTTTTAACTGGGACCTCTTAGTATCATCCAAAAAAAGGACAGGGAAGTAATCATCACAAATATATGTGTCTTTTATTACTGCAGCTCAGAGTATAAAGACACAAATGAAATAGAAACATGGAACTTGAAGCGCCAAGAACAAAAAGGCATCCACAAGTTCTGCTTCTGTCCTCCTGCTTTCCCACTGCTAACCTTCACCAGCTGTATCCACTCAGCCAAATAATTCACAACCACAAAGTTTCTCTCTAGCACCCTAGCATAATTAAGAATTCATAGAGGAAAAGTGATGGATTGGATGTCCTTTAGACACACTTAGTTCAGAAGTTCGAGTCTAAAGCACTGATCACATCGTATCCAACGAGTACCAGGAACAATTGGTATACCTCGTTGAGTGCTCAGCTTCCGACATATCGTACTGCCGAAGCTGTAAAAGCCCAGAAAACTCTCAGCCATCTCCTCAAGCCAGTTCTCAGCCACCTACGAGTCAGGATCGCCTTGTAACTTGAGGGATATCTGGTGCTGAAACATATGTAAGCCACTAAGCCTACGAGTCTCCTCTACCTGTATCGATGGTAGAGTCTGCTGACCAACTAGTAGTGACATAGCTGGAACACTACCGAAGGTACTATCTCAGGCATCAGTCCACGTACCGAAGCCTCATTACTATACGGACCATCCTCATGGTCTCTCACTGGAAGACTCTAGTAGCGAAGGTCACCATCCGCTCTACTAGTGTCTAAGCTAGGCATAGAACTCTAGCAATCGCCTCCATCCAGTCCACTGCTGCCTGGGAAAAATTTTCTCACCTCGTAACCTCAGAGGCCTCTGCTGCTGGAACTCGTGAAACGCGCTCTGTCAGCGTGCACCGTTAACTAGTACGGCTGGTGGCATTTACTGCCTAACGGGTGGTGGTGTTGCTGGTACACCACCCGAAGGTGCCAACACAAGTAAGGGTCCTGCACCGGAGTCTCGTCGCTCGGTGGGCCGTCATCGAGAACACTCTTGGAACTCCAACTGACTGTCTTCATGGAGACATCCTGAACAGATGTGACACGGTCAATGATTTATACCTAGTGATCTGACCTGGTTGGAGATGACTTTAAAACTTTTCGGAAACACACACGCAATCAGTGTTTTCGTGCACTAAGTCAGAAATCAGTAGTCAGGGTCCTGGTGTATGGATACGTCGTCCGCCGCACCAACACTGGACTCCCTGAACTGAAGACCACACTCAGTACTCTTAACATTATTGCTTCACAGAGAAGAAAGATCAGAGTCCTGAGTTCTGCAGTAGAACCAAACTCCTCTGATACCAATTTGTCACGACCTGTCCCCCGGGGCCCGTGTCATAACTACCCCAAGCCCGCCTTCCATAGGCCATGGGATGGAGACTAGCACCAGAGTTGTAAATCCCTATAACCAGGAAGGCATAGCCTCTTAAAAATGCAAACACACACACAACCAGAGTACAAGAGGAAGTAAACACTAAGTAAGCAGTAACAAGTGTGCTAAAAGTACAAGGGGGCTGGAAATACAAGCCCAATGGAAAGGTACAATTGCACCTGAAAGTAAAGTAAAACTCAAAGGACAATATCTGAAAGGTGACAAGAAGATCTTGGATCATCCTCCGGGTTCCTACCTGAAAGGTAGGTACAGATGTCCTCATTAGCACCCCACATCCGTCTGTCTCCTCTAGGTACCAACTCGTCGCGAGGCCCACCTCCGGGTACCGTCTCGTCATGAGGTCCACCTCTGGGTACTGACTCGTCATGAGGTCCACCTCCGGGTACCGTCCAGCTCCTCAAGCCTCAACCATGATCAGTGTTGTCCGTCATCTGCAACCAACACAACATAGTGTGGGCATAGCCCCTGCAGGGGTGAGTATACGATACTCAATAGGGACCCCGAGACCCTCAAGGTCTCACTAAATCCAACAAGGATAAACACAAATGAGGTTCTCAATAGATAAACCAAACTTAGGTATAAGCCCATACTTATACCTAAGTTACCAAGTAACTCATCTCAAACATGAGGTATCACACAGTTATGAGTTCAACGGATAACCACCACTTACGTATATGCTCATACATATACCTAAGTTATCAAGTAAACCATCTCAATCATGAGGAAAACACAAAGGTCATTGACTCAGATCAAACCAAGATTTTCCTTATCGAAACCATAACTGCTGAAGAGCTCCGACT
Organism: Viscum album; assembly: GCA_963277665.1. Classification (NCBI taxonomy): domain Eukaryota; kingdom Viridiplantae; phylum Streptophyta; class Magnoliopsida; order Santalales; family Viscaceae; genus Viscum; species Viscum album. Next base: position 1,156,550,327 of record OY728132.1, on the reverse strand, counting down.
TAGATGAGTACAGTGATCCTGTCACGACTCCGAGGTACCACTCACTAACCTAAGACTGCTAAGGTACTCCTCATGTCGAGTACCACGGGTCTTACACCTCACAAAGATAGTGCTCCCGCCGGGGTCTGCCACCTCACATAGATAGTGCACCCCCCCCCCCCCTAATAGTCGTCAGAGGTACTCCAGCTGTGAGTACCGCGGGTCTGCTGCCAACTACTCAGCGATCTGTCTGCCGTGGGTCTGCCACTACAACCAAGCACTCCGTCCACTGGGGTAACAAGTCACTCCGACTCGACACAGTCAAGCAGTCATCAGGTCTCAGCCAGCTACACGGTCTTCGTACTCCGTACGCTCGTCAGTACCGCGGGTCTGCTGCCAACTACCAGGCACTCCATCCGTCGTGGGTCTGCTGCCAAATATCGGGCGCTCCGTCCACTAAGGGTCTGCTGCTACAACCAAGCGCACCTCCTCTGTCGAGTATCGTGGGTCTGCCGCTACAAACAAGCACTCATCCTCTATCGAGTACCGTGGTTCTGCTACTACAACCAAGCACTCCTCCGCCGTCGAGTATCGTGGGTCTGCCGCTACAACCAAGCGCTCCTCTGCTGTCGAGTACCACAGGTATTCCACTACAACCAAGCGCTCCTCTTCCGTCGAGTACCGTGGGTCTCCCGCTACAACCAAGTGCTCCTCCGCCGTCGAGTACCGTTGCTAGGTCTCTGTACACTACTAGCTCGTCATTGGGAGAGTCCGCTCCACGAGCTAATGGTCGATACTCCAAGTATCAAAAAGTCCCATGAATAAGTATCACAAAGATTTGTCTCGTCACTGGTATCTCAACGCAACAGAAGGCACGTCAATCGGACGCCCAGTCTGTGAGTTATTAGCCTTTTAGTCCAGGGGGCCCTGTTGATTTCGTGTACGAACCAACCCAACCATATCTCAACAGTATCCCGAACTCGCATAGGGTATACTCAAAGGGACCGATTCTCAAGTGATCACCATTTCCGCTGATGATTCATCAAGCAGAGAAATCCATAACAATAGCTGATGCAGTCACAGCCAGCTCTAGGGTTCCCGTACACAGCACGCTCGTCCGGGAGGGTCCGCTCCACGAGCCAAGGGGTTGATACATCAAATGTCATGTAGATCAGAGTTTATGTACCGCAAAGTTCCATCACGACAAAAGTAACTCAACGCAACAGACGGCGCGTCAATCGGACGTCCGGTCTGAAAGTTATTGGCTTTTTCGTTTCTGGGGCCCGGTTGGTTTTTAAGTCAAAACCAACCCGACCGTACTCCAACTACGTCCAAACCTTGAGCGGAGTAATCCAAAAGGTCTGTCTCACTAAAAGGAATCCATCAAAGTCGACGGCACGTCAATCAGACGTCCAGACCTCAAGATATAAGCGTTTCTGCTCCGAGGGCCCGGTTGGTTTTGTGTTCGAACCAACCCGGACAAACCCAAAGTTCTCTGAAACCTCGATTATAGTATACTGAAATGACCATCTCGATCCAAGGATCTCATTGCAACTAACAGTTCATCAATTGGAGGTCTGTAGCCCATGTTATGGGCATTTGAACGGAATTGTCCGAAAACGGGGGGTCTGGGCCCGGTCCGGCCCGGCCCAGTACCCCCTAGGCCGGCCCGAACCGGGTCGACCCGGCCCAGCGGCGCGGCCCGGCGCGGTGGTGTTCCTTAAACACTTTTCTGCTTGGTGAAGCTCCCTGATACCCCTCCCCTATCTCCATATATATAGGAGAGTGGGAGGATAAGTAACAGCGTGGGGAAAATTAATGGGCTCCTTAATTAGGAAGCTTCCTAATTTCCCCAATTAATTCAAATGTGGTGTCACATTAATTGGGGGGAAAGTCAAGAGGCTCTCCCTCATTAATGAGGGAGAGTTGGGAGGTTTTATCCTCCTCCATTAATAGGGGTCGGGTGGTCCCCACCCCTTCTATTTAATGGAGAGGTTATGCTCAGGTGGTCCCCGCCACAATTATCCTCCCAATGGAGGTTATGTGCGGGTGGGCCCCAACACCATAACCTCTCATGAAAGGTTATGGTGTGGTGGCCCCCACCCCCAACCACCACTTGGTGGTTTTAACCACCACCAATAAATAAATAAAATAAAGTTAACACTTTATTTTTATTTAACTTAAATAAAAACCTCAAAAACTATTTTTTATCCTCGTTAGAATGAAACTGCGGTGAAAGTATCACTAAGAAAAAACCGGCGCTATGAGATCAACGGTGCCTTCAGATTTTGATTCTGATCACCGGTTCAAAAGTTAGAAAAACCCGCTCACTCGTTCACTGAACGTACCCGAGCTAAACTTCAAAAAATGATTTCGGGCACACCGGGCCTCGGGATCAGGCGCCGTCAGAAACTGCGGGCTCGTAAAATTCCAAAGAAAATTAAGAGAAAAAAATTCCCTTGAAATTTCCAGGTCTTTACAACTTTATACTGAACCTCTTGGTTATACTTGTTGTGCATTTTATTTAAGTCAACTATATAATATGTTAGATTTATATTTCGCTGCTTGTTACTTTGAAATATAAAACTAATTTAAATTCACTTTGATAGTTAAATTATCAAGTGTTTATGTTTGTTGTGAATCAATAGGTTAGCTTCAAAAGCCAGTTTAATCTTGTGATTAAATTGACTGAGAACTAATCAATCTCTGAGAATCTAATTGAACATTTTCAATCTACATAAATTCACTACAGTTTAACTTGTTTTATAAATTGGGGGATTTTAATAGAAATTATTTGTAACAGAAATTTTAATTGGACTCAATTCACCCCCCTCTTGAGTGTCCACTCTGAACAACATTTGGTATCAGAGTATTGTTTTTGTTAAAGGATTTTTGAAGTACTCTATTTTTCAACTGTGATTTTAATTGCATCTTTAAAGATCTTAAATTTCTATTAGTTCTAAATTTTTTCTATTTAAATCTATTTTCTAAAATCTAGTTATGGATAATAGACTAGTGGGTGCTTCTACTAACCAGCCACCTTTCTTTAATGGTACCAACTATGCCCAGTGGAAGTTTAAAATAAAAATACATTTGTAAAGTATGGGTTTTGATATATGGACTGCTATACAATCTCAATATAAAATTCTAGAAACTAAACGAACAACTTGGGATAGACCTAAAAAGGCTGCCTACAATAATAATTGTAAAGATATGAATGCTCTATATTGTGCTTTAGGAGATGAGGAATTTAACAAAATTTCTGCCTACAAAACTGCTTTTGAAATTTAGGATACTTTGGGTGTTTCTCATGAAGGAACAACCAATGTTAAAGAAATGAGATTAAATACTTACACTATTAAATATGATAATTTTAAAATGAAAACTGATGAACCTATATTTGATATGTATCTCAGGTTCAATGAGATAGTCAACACAATGAGTTCACTCGGAAAGGTTGTTCCATCAAAGAAACATATCATGAGGATATTGAGATGTCTACCAGACCGATGGAGAGGCACATCTGTTTCAATCAGAGAGTCTTGCGACATTAGATATTTACCTGTCAAAGAGCTTATTGGTAAGCTTATGATGTATGAGGAAGAACTCAAGGTAAATAAGGAGGAAGATGAGGAACCAAAAAGAAAGTTTGTAGCTTTTAAGTCTACTACTTCTAAAAACAAGGACAAAGAAAAAGTTCAAATCCAAACTGAAAGCTCAACAAGTGAAGATTCAAACTCTGACTCTGATGCTGAGATAGGTCAAATAGCTAGGATATTCAAGAAATTTTATAGGAAGAAGAAATTATTCAAAAGATCACATTACAAAGGAAAGTATGACAACAAAGGACATTGGAAGAAGGGTTGGAAGAAGGCTGATAAGACTGAAGAAGTTGTTTTCTATGAGTGCAAGAGGAAAGGACACATCAAAGTAGACTGCCCAAAACTGAAATTCAAAAAGAAATATGACTACAAGGACAGTAAGTACAAGAGAGCAATGAAAGAAACTTGGAGTGCTTCCGAAGACAACACTAGTGAATCTGAAAATTCTGATTCTGAAAGGAATCGTGCCAATATGTGTTTCATGACCAACACATCTGAGGTAACCTTTGATACTCCTACTTTGAATTATTATTATTTTGAAGATGATGCAGAATCTGATTCTGATTCAGAAAATATGTCTAAAGCTGAATTATTTTAATATTGTGATATGCTGGAGGAAACATGTAATGAACTTAATGACAAATATAAGTCATTAAAGAAACAGCATGCTCTTACTAAAAATTTTAAATCTTCACTTGATATAGAAAAAGAGAAAAATTCTCAACTTTTAAAGGAAAATACTGAACTGAAACTGTTTAATGAGAAGCTTAGAAAAGACATAGAAAAATTTACAAATGGAAAAGATACACTTACTCAAATGCTAGGAAATAAAGTTTCACCGAAATACACTACTGGAATAGGCTACAAACTTGGATAAAGACAGATTACTAAGAATAAATTTATTCCTAAATCTGGACAGAATACTTCTAGTACTCGTTCTGGAAATTCGTATTATTCAACTAGTTATTCACATAGTTATAGATCAAGTAAAGTTTACTTTTCAAAATCTTTTGACTCTGCAAATTATATGAGACCCTTAAGACAAATTTGGGTACCAAAATCATTGATTGCTAACCTGTCTAGACCCAAGAAGATCTGGGTAGCAAATTCATTTCCTATCTAAATCTGTTTTGTAGGAAACCTTGATAGAGGGACACAGACTAGAGCTTCTCTTAGAAATCAGGTTGAACATCAAGCCTTCTTGTCACAGCTTGAACCTAAAAACATTGATGATGTTATTAATGATGAATTTTGGGTAATTTATATGCAAGAAGAACTCAATCAATTTGAAAGAAATAAGGTGTGGTAACTTGTTGAAAGACCTAAGGACACTTTCACCATAGGCACTAAATGCGTGTTTAGAAATAAATTGGATGAATCTGGAAACATAGTTAGAAACAAAGCTAGATTAGTTGCACAAGGCTATAGTCAAGAAGAAGGAATTGACTATGAGGAGACTTTTTCTCCAGTATCCAGATTAGAAGCCATTAGGATCTTACTTGCATATGTTGCACATCTAAATTTCAAACTATATCAAATGGATGTCAAGAGTGAATTCTTAAATGGATTTATTGTTGAGGATGTTTTTGTTGAACAACCACATGGATTTACAAATCCTCATTTTCCAAGTCATATTTTTAAACTATCAAAAGCTTTATATGGTTTAAAGAAATCTCCAAGAGCTTGGTATGACAGATTAAGTACTTTTCTAATTTCTAAAGGTTTTATAAAAGGGATAGTTGATCCTACTCCTTTTATAAAACAAAATTCTAAAGATGTTTTAGTTGTTCAAATCTATGTAGATGATATTATTTTTGGATCTTCAAAAACTACATTATGTATTGATTTTTCTAAAATGATGCAAAATGAATTTGAGATGAGTTTAATGGGTGAACTTAAATTCTTTCTTGGATTATAAATATTTAAAAATGATGATGGAATTATTTTAACTCAATGTAAGTATACTAAATATCTTTTAAAATGATTTGTATTGGACAGCACAAAAATTAGTGACACTCCAATGAGTACCACCTGTAAGTTGGATCTTGATGAAGATGGTAAATCTGTTGATCAAACCACTTATAGAGGAATGATTGGAAGTTTACTCTACTTGACTGTTAGTCGCCCTAATATTATGTTTAGTGTGTTTATGTGTGCTCATTTTCAAGAAAACCCTAAAGAGTCACATTTAAATGTTGTAAAGAGAATTTTCAAATACCTCAAGCATACTCCAAATTTAGGATTGTTCTATCCAAAAGGTCAATCAATTGAATTAGTTAGTTATTCTGATGCTGATTTTGCTGGATGTAAGTTAGATAGAAAAAGCATCTCTGTAACATGTCACCTTTTAGGAAAGTCACTAGTATCTTGGTGTAGTAAGAAACAAAATTCTATTTCCTTATCTACTGTAGAAGCATAGTACATAGCTGTTGGCAGTTGTTGTGCACAAATTTTGTGGATGAAACACACATTACTAGACTATAGATATCAATTCAGACATGTACCAATAAATTGTGACAACACAAGTGCTATTAACATTTCAAAGAATCCTGTTTCACACTCTAGGAAAAACATATTGATGTAAGACATCACTTTTTGAGGGATCGCTATCAAAAAGGTTATATCACTTTGGAATTCATTGGTACTGAATATCAACTTGCTGATATATTCACTAAACCATTAAATTATGAAAGACTAGACTATATCATACATGATCTTGGTATGATTAATCATAAATAAATATCTTACTGATCTTAATGTTTAATACTTTACTTTACTTTACAGTTTCTTGTTCATTGTTTCTAAATTACAGTTTCATGCTTACGGTCTCACAGTTAAGACTTTGTGCTCATGGTCTGTCACCTCACTGTCTCACCGTGATGGATTAGTTCACTCACTGTCTCACCGTGACTACACAGAATGGTCACTGTCTCACCGTGATGACCTTCAACTGTCTCACCGCGATGACTATTTTTCATCGCACCATAATTCCTACTCATGGTCTCACCGTTAAGATTATTTATATTCTTATTTTAACCCATATCGTTGTAATTTTTATTTCACTGCTATTACATTTCCCGCGTTTTTATTTTTATGACGCTTGACATTCCCAAATGATAAACCTTAATGTTTTTCACTCAATTTCTCATCCAAACTCTCTCCTACTCTCTCTCTTGAACTCTCTTTACCTTGCGAACCTTGTTCTCTCTTTTTCATGAACCATCAGTGGATGCCAAGGATGAAGCGTCCATCTTCACCCTCATCTGAGAAGTGCCGCTCTAAGAAGCATAGGAGGATACCAAGGATAGCTCCTAAAGGACCCTTGAATCTGAATCTTGTAAGCCGCTCTGTAACTCCTGAGAAATAAGTTTTCCCTGAATGGTTGGTATCTAGTAAGTATTTGATCTTGAAAATTTTAAGAGAATAAGGATGGTTTGATTGGTTCTCTTGAAAAGATAGACCGATTTACCCGAGATTGGTATTTCAGTTCTACCAATACATGAAGTTTTCTTTTGATGCTGGAGAAAGTTTCATGATGACCAGCTGGATCAATGGTTAGAAATGCTCTTTTACTTCAAGGTTGTGGGTTGCATGCTTAAGTATTCCACATGAAGTAATTTGTGATGACTACCAAAGAGACCCTCCTCCATCTTCTGACATCTTCAATCTAGAAAATTCCTTGGAAACCTTGGTCGGTAATGGCACAAAGCGAAAGGCTATAGATGCAGAGCTAGATGGAGAAACCAGGATACTATTCAAGTTTGTTCAGAATCTGATTAGTCCAAGAAAAGTGGATTTTTCTATTATGAAGTATCAAGATGTGTTCCTGATTCACCTGTTAAAAAACGTCCACAAGATCAACTTATGCAAATATGTGATTAATCATATGTGTGAGCTGATTAAAGTCACTTCCAAATCCACCTCCCTGTTTTACTCAAGGATGATTTCAGCCATGCTTGTTACAAAAGGAGTTGTTGGATCAAATGAAGAAAAGCTAGAGGATTTTTAGTTCTGACTATCTATTCCTATCATCAAAAGAATGAAAATTAGCTGGAACCCCTGGAAGAAGCAATGGGTTAAGGATAATGATCAATTATATAAGAAGTTTAATCCGGTTGATTATCCAAGAAGGACTAAGAATCTTACTGATCTTGGTTTGGAACCAGATGAAGTGGCTGAATACTCAGATGATGAAGAGGAAGTGGAAGTTGATGTACCACTTAGAGAAGAAGTTGAATTATCTCAAATGGAAACAGCTCCTATTGGGAAAGAAAGGACTGTTGTACCTACTAATATTTCTACCGAAATGTCTTCAAGAGAAGAAGTTGTTGTTGGTTTTAGAGAAAAAGAAGCTCTGGCTTCTAGTGAGGATGTCTATCCTGAAACTCATCCTAAATCTGCAAGAGAATTGGTTTTTACTGAGTCAGAACAGCAATAAATGGTAGAGACAGATCCTATAGATGAGGATCTCCCTGTTTAAGAGCAAGCCAATCTAGAAGTACTGCCTGGGGAACATTCATCTCCTGAGATAATTCCCTCTGCTGAGGAGAGGATGGAAATTTCCTTTCAGCTGGAAAGGCACGAGTTTGCTGAAGAGATCAGAGATGATCCTGTGGATCATGACCAAGTTCTTGAGTCTAGAGAATCTGAAATGGAAGCACCTTTTGAGGGGGAGGAACCTCAAAATCTTGAGACTGATGAAGCCAGGCCTGCTAAAGCTTCTCAACCATCTGTCACTTATTCTGTGTACACTCGATATGTCTTTCCACGTTTTTATGATGTGAATGAGTCATAGCAAGTAACTACAACTGGAATAGATCTCTCTTCTATGTTCCAACTGAAGTCGGTAGCTCACCCAGAACCAGAACTTGAACCTCAACCTCAATATTAATCAGAATCTAAGTCTAAAGATGAATCTAAACCAGTATCAGAATCTGCCCCAGAACCTACTTCACTACCATTACCTACAACCTTACCTGAGAAACATTCTTTTGTGACTAAAGAGGATCTGAAAGTTTTTGGAGAAACTCTCTTAGCTGGAGTTGAAAAGTTTATTTCCACTCAACCTCATCCAGTGACTCAACTAAGTCAAGAAGATGCATCGATTATCTTAGAGAATATTATTTTTCATGTTCAACCAAGGATGATCTGAGAAATTCAAGAAGTTAGAGTTGAAAATAAGCTGTTGAGTACTGATGTTGCAAACCTGAAAAGTATGGTAGCAGACTTGCAGAATGAGTTGTCCTTGAGATCAGAACCTTCTCCTATTTTTGCCCCTGTACCTATTACTGTTTCTTCTGAACCATCTAATTCCATCCTTGATAGAGATATTGTGTCTCAAGTGCATCCATATCTACTATCATTTGATGAGAAGATTGGAAAAATACACACAAAAATGATGGAACGCATGAGAGAACATGTAGAAACTTTGAATAAACTCACAGATGAGTACTCTGGATGCCTGCAGAAAGTTCTAAAACAACTCAAAGTTCTAACTGAAGCTGTCAATGCTTCTACTCCTACTGGTCAGACCTCCACATCATCGTTGGATGCATCTGTGATTAGATATATCATAAAGGAAGAAGTTCAGACTGTTTTCAATGGTTTAGACTTGTCTCCTCTGGCTGAAGTGATAAAGAACAGTGATAGAGCTCTTGATCTTAGTCAGATCCATTCTAAGATAGAAAATGATGCTCAGCAAGAGATCACTAAGAATATAGACCATTATCTTTCCCAGATTTTCACTAAAAATGACATGACAAGTCACTTCAAATATCTTGTGGAGAATTTGAGGATCCCTCCAGTGACTCAGGTGTTTAAGACTCAAGTTTAGAAGCTAACTGAGTTCACCAGATTGTCAGACAAGTTTATGGAAAATAAAAGAGATTTTGAAAAGGCTGTGCAATATGGAGGTGAAATCATTACTGATTTCATAAATCTGCTAAATCCATATCTTCATGTGCAGAGTACTGCTATTGTTGATCCAGTTGTTGCACCTCTTAGACCTTCTCTACCTACCCTCGCCTCAACTACCATGTCAGTCAGCCAAACCCTTTCTCAGATCAAACCTGTCATTTTTGACAAGCCACAGACTAGATCTTATACTTCTCCTGCTTTGGATCCATACATTTTTGAAGGCATACCATTACCATCTTTTTCTACTACGTCCATGCCCTCTTCTACATCAGCTCCTGCTGATAAAGGCAAGGAAAAGGACAATCTTTGAAGAGTCCAAGGACTGTTTTCTTTTTTTGATGGGATGTCTTTTGTTATTTATAGTTTTCTATTTCTCCTACTTTTTTTTACTCTGGATATTTTTTTTCATCAAAAATGCAGTGTTTCACTTCATTTTCTATACTTTTCGATAATCCCAAAAGGGGGAGAATTAGTCCAAGTATCAAAAGGTGAGAAAAAGTACAAGTATTATTAGTATTCTCAATATAGAATCTGATATTTTCTCTAATGTTATATTTCATTTGTAGTTTACCTATATATGATTTGTAATCATCAAAAAGGTGGAGATTGTTGGAATCCTCATGTATTAATCATGTTTTAATGATCACAAATCTTACTATCAATACTTCAATTATTTTCATTACTGTCAATTATTCTCATTCTAATGGTTAAGCTTAATTCATAATCTGCATATTACTGGTTAATTCTAAATACAGATATTTGTCTAAGTACAGAGACACCGTGATGCTTGACACAGTAAGACAAACTGTGTGTAAGATAGACACCATGAAGCTTAAGTACTGACACACCGTGAAGGACTCACCGTGACCATGAGACACCGTGACCCTGACACCATGACCATGAGACACCATGACCCTGACATCGTGACCATGACACACCGTGACCCAGACAGCGTGAAGGACACACTGTGAGTATGACACCGTGAAGCTCATATCGTGAAGAACCCACCGTGAAGCTCATATCGTGAGGCACCTACCGTGAATCACCTACCGTGAAGTACCTACCGTGAAGGGCATACCATGATGAAGACACTAGTTTACATAATCACTATGACACCTTTTCTTAACCTTTCTATCAATATTATTTAAATAATAGTAATGGTCATATTTGATGCGTTTAATGCATTTAATGATATTTAATGATGATTGGTGGATTGTCAGGAGACCGTACCTCGTACCTATGAAGAGGAAATCATTCCTACTTCCGGAGCTTGTGGAATATAAAGAAGATCAAGTTTTTGTACATGTGTGATGTGAAAGAGTTGTGAAGTGCGTGGAAGTGTGGGTGAAAAAGTGTGAAAGTGTGAAGTTACAACACGAAGAACTTACATACGCGTGACAACTGAAAGAACTTGACTACCTTGTATTGAACAAGAAGAACAATTCTGAGCATAACTGAAGAAGTGATTACAAGACCTTCAAGAACCCTCATGATTGAAACCTGACACTACTGAAGAACACAAGACGAACCACGACACTCTGTTTTTCAATAGAAAAATCAGAGAAGGAATCAGAAGCTTTTCTGCTGAATCCAACGAGTCCAAATCTCCACTGCTAATCACCAGAGCTTTTCTAAACTCCATTATTCTCTCTCTGTGTGATTTTATATTTACTTTCGAGCAGTGTGTGTACCCTGTTTATTTTACACACACACTATCTCCTGTGCTGAACTAAAGGATATCAAAATCCTCATATCAAACTTGTTTACTCTTTTATTCCCACAGCAATTATGGAAGAGGTCCTTGTGTGGCCTAGTCTTTGTTTTACTTTCCCATGAAGAACAGTGCTAGAGGTCTCTGCGTGGCCTGGACAGTATTGAACTTTTCTTAACCCCGATCCAGGGTGTGGATCACTTTTATATATAAATTTGAGAGGAATAAGTCTCAGATTGATACTGAACCTCTTGGTTATATTTTCTGTGCATTTTATTTAAGTCAACTATATAATATATTATATTTATATTCTTCTGCTTGTTACTTTGAAATATAAAACTATTTTAAAGTCACTTTGATAGTTAAATTAGAAAGTGTTTATGATTGTTGTGAATCAATAGGTTAGATTAAAAAGCCAGTTTAATCTTGTGATTAAATTGATTGAGAACTAATCAATCTTTGAGAAGCTAATTGAACATTTTCAATCTGCATAAATTCACTACAGTTTAACTTGTTTTATAAATTGGGGGATTTTAATAGAAATTATTTGTAACAGAAATTTTAATTGGAACTCAATTCACCCCCCTCTTGATTGTCCACTCTGACCAAAAATATGTATCTATAATATCATATATGGTCTATTTATAACATCATATCACCTATTTTTTAATAATATTTTAATACTGTTATTGTTTTAGGTGTTAACTACTTTATTTTTCATAAGAATTTTGGTTTGGTAATTATGGTACTTGTACTTTGAGTATGGTTTTATAATCTACATAATTTTAATTATGATATAAATATCATAAATATTATATATATTTAAATTCAGATTCATCCATAAAATTTAGAGATAGAAAAATTAATTACACCATTCATGGAGATGGTAAGTCATACGTACGCATGAATGTTGTTTTTACTTTTTGACGGATAGAAATAAAGAAAGGTAAATAATGATTCACCATTATAGAATAATTATAAAATCATATATATCATATACATATATATATATATATATATTAAATAGTTTCATACTTATAATCATCTAAGTAAATTGGGGTGAAAAAAGAATTACACCGCTACGTAGAGACAGTAAGCCAAATATATGCACAAATGATGTTTTTCCTTTAATTAGGATAAAAAGGAGATGAAAAATGGTTTTCCCATAATCATAATAACATCTTAATATATTGATTATACTATATTTATTATTTTAATATGGTTATAATATATTTAGAGGAAGTGAAAGAAGAAAGAAATTTGAAAGAGTCAGTAAAGGCAGTTACCTCTTCTTTGAAAGAGATCCTTTAGATCTCCTCTCAATGGACCTAGGGTTGGTATTTTGGAAAGGAAACACTAGTGGGAAAATATATTTTCACATCAGTGTTTTTAACATCATTTTTTAACATAAATTTTTGTATGAGACATTATAAATAATATTTTTGATGTTAGTTTTAAAAAAAGTGACATCTAAACAACAAATAAAAGATAACTTAAGGGGTATTTAAATGTTATTTTTTTATAAAATGAAATGAAAAATATATTTACATGTTTTTTATACTATAAAATTGACATGGAAAAGATATCATGGAAATTACAACAATGTTTTTTGGTAAAACCGACGTTGAAAGTCATATTATTTTAACGTGAAAAATTCACTTTATACATTCAAAATCAGTTTTTAAAAAAAACCAAAGTTGAAATCCCACCTATAAAAAATAACTTAAAACTTTGAATATCATATCTTATGAAAACTATTTTGAAAGTCCATTGATTTTTATTTGACATCGTTTTATAGGAAAACCATCATGGGAAGATGAAAATAAAATTAAAAATACAATAAATTACATGCCCCAAAATTATCTGAAAACTTGTAAAATGTAACCAAATATATAGTAGATAGAAAATATATACAACAAAGAATAACCCTATAAAAATTAACATTAATTTACAAGTTAAATCAGAAAAATATTTTCTAAATAATAATTTTTTAAGCTATATTAAAAAATACACATACCTGATAATTTATAATTCAATCATACATGATTTTAATTAAATCATTCCTTAGAGAACATTAAGTTGATAAAATTTTCCAATGAATAATAGAGAATAGTATATATGCTAAAAAATGTAAACTCAATCCACCAAGAAGAACTATAGAGAACACATGAAAAGAAAATTAATCATAGAGGTATAATTTTAAGCATATAAGAAATTAATAAAGATAAAATAGAGTAAATAAAAATATAGAAATTATAGAAAACACATACCCATATAAAAATTTTCTTCAATAAAGTTAACCATTATAATAAGAGTATAACTCTGCCTCAATTTTTTATAACCCCTGGACATTATTTAGGTGTATGATCACGAATCTATCTACAGATGAATATCATGATGAAAGTTTTAATATAAAAAATGATTAAAAATTGCATTTTTGGCCCTAGTGAAGGCATATATTGTTACCATTCATCTATGTCCCAAGTTGAGAAATAATGCCCAAATTGTGATATGAATAAGAAACATAAATGAGAAGTATGTAACCATAGATTTTTCTATTTGAATTTGAATTTATATTTTAAACTTATATTATGAATTTTATCATGTATGAAGATCATAACTAATCTATTTTAAGAATTTTTAAATCCAAAAACGATTATCTATCATTGTGCACATTTAGTGGCATGATATCCAAACTCTTCTTCTAGCCATGAAAATTTTAATGGATATAAAAACACCACATATATTTTTGCATTAATGGTTAAAGAATTCATGATTCAAACCATGTGACATGCTCTTTGACTGTTCAGTAAGTTAAAATAACCAGGTTTATGACTGTAATGTCCCAGACTCGAATAGTCACCCAAATAGTGCTAAATAAGTCAGGTGTTACTACCTTAGGTGCACCTCCCCGAATGCCAAAGGTTGTCTACTAGAAGCGAGGGTATAAATAGGTATAGTGGGGAGGCTATACCCTATTAAAAGAAAATACGGTATTGGTTAGAGTATAATACTAAAACCTATAATGATAATTAAGACTCGAACAAGACCCTTATAATGAAAACACATCCAAAATTAGATAAATAGTGTAAGAAAAATACAAACAAGAGCAGCGGAAGATAATCAGAATAGCATGCTGAACACCACTTGTAACAACTACTAAAACAACCAAAACATGCATCCAAAATTGGACATACATGTCAATAAAAAATGGCACCCATGGCTAACCAATAGTAGCTACAAAATAAAGCAACCATGATAATACATAATGAAATATAAAACAAAATTAAACTTCAGCTAGGCATAAACTCAAGTTCTATACCATCTCTATGCAAAACAGCACTGTGATCTAGCTCCTAAAGCTGATCCTTTACCTATACGTAAAACCATAAAGTATACACATGTCCCAAAGGGCCCACGTAGGATGTGAGGAAAATCTTAGTAGGATACCACCCAATGGTGCGTACCTATTATAGTTGTTTAAGCAGAAATTAATTTATAAGAAAATCAATAGTGTGATGTATAATCAAACACAAACTCCAATGGTTCTCAACAGCCACCAAGAAGTGCCACCTGCATCATCCAACGTTGGAATCTCAGCCACGTAACCTGGCACCATGTGCCTCCTGACATCGCATGTCTCAAGTACTAATGTCCCGAAGGAACTCCCAAACAATAGTAACCCAGCACCATGTGCCTCCTGACACCCCGTGTCTCAAGTACTGATGTTTCGTAAGCACTCCGAAACAATCTAAATGCTCCCCACCTTCCATGTGTCTTCATACAACAATCACCCCCAAACCAATAGTACCCAAACTACAACTATGAAGAGCCTCTACCCACATGAGTAGTCAAAACCACCTCATCACAGAGTCATCTATGTGCACATGACCCAAATTACAGGTGAGCACCAAGCCACAACATATCTGGCACCACATTCCCCTATGACCACGTCGCTCAAAATTTGATGGCCTTTTCATCAATGTAAATCGGTCCATTCCCACCGTGATAGTCACACTGCCTCAATCCAACATCCATAGCACCCAATCTTGTGGTCAAACCACCCAAATAATCCAGTTCAAGCCCAACCTATGATCAACACCACTCAAGAATATCTGGGTCATGCCCAACATATCCCAAAGATTCTAGCATATGCAATATCAAGCATCACATATATATAATCAAAGAAACCACTCTAAATAGGAAAAACAATTTAAATAGTTGAATTAGACAAACCATGTGTTGTCCCATTCTAGCACTGATGTCTTTAAATTCTTTAATAAAATTAATCATGCTTAAACAGTTTAAACTTAGTAGTTTAATCAAAGTAATTAAATTATAACCATTTTGGCACCCCGGGCCAAAATTCCCCAAATGAGTAATGGCCTCCAACCTAGCCTTGCTAAAGTATAACAAGGTAATGTAATTCCCAACGGCATCCCAAAATCCATACGGTCAATTAAATATAAATAAACATGGGTATCACTCAAAACCCAACATTGCGTTAAAAATCCAAAACCCCTAAATGACCACAAAAACACAAAACAGGCTATGCACCACCTACCTCAAACTAGTACAATGATCCTCCTCTGGTACCAACCTCTAATTTAGTTTAAAACATGGTAGATCTATAAAATGATCAAAAAAATTCAACCTCCTATAACTTGGTCGAGAGTAAAAATCAAGACAAAAGGCTCAAGGGGAATCAAGAACTTACCAAGAGGGTTTCAATGGATCTGACATTGTTTGAATCTGACTTCAGATGAAGAAATGGGATCAAAATGAAGTTTGGGTGGTAGTTTTGCGAGGGTTCTATCCAAAATTTCTAAAATGAGGCTACATCCCATTTTAAGAAAAAAAAAGAAATTGCATGGAATTTATATAAGTATACACACCATGTATACTCTTTAACTATTCATTTGGTAGCTTCTTTCCACCGACTAACTTTACAGGACCTGCCAACATGACTACATGGTGAGTACTAGGTAGTACACGGTGTGTACTTGGTTTTTCCTCTCTTTCTCACCGATATGCCCACACGCCATGTATGGTTATCTGACATGGCCAAGAGTACATGGCATGTACTTAAGATTACAAGGTGTGTAACCCTAAAATCATTCCATGTGTCTAGATTTTGTCCAGAACTTAGCGAGTTCACCCAGATTTCTCAAAAACAATTGAAAAACAGAAAGAAAAATAAACTCATACCTTAATGTATGAACCGGGTTCTTACAAACTTTTCTCATTAAAGAAATTCATCCCCAAATTTCCCTTCCAAGGGTGGCGAAAAAACTCTAGATAACTTTGGCCTCAAAACTCAAATCAAGCAAAGGTTCACCCATCTGTTTTTGGACCCATGGTCCTTTCGTGATGCATAGTCACCCTTGAACCTTATCAAGTGCTCATGTGTCACTTTAGAAACCCAAACATGTCCCACACCACATCGGTGTCTGCCTCAACGAGGTCATGCATCCCATGGATTCTCAAAAAAACCTGGTGCCATGAAACTCAAGTAACTCGCATCTTCGATGCCCCGATTCCCACGGACACTCAAGTAACCCGCATCCTTGATGCCCTGATGCCCACAACACCTCATATATATGTGTGTGTGTGTGTGTGTGTGTGTGTGTGTGTGTGTGTGTGTGTGTGTGTGTGTGTGTGTGTGTGTGTGTGTGTGTATCATGCACCTGAAATGGTGCCAATTCTACTGACCAGCATCTGGCCAGTCCACATAAATCTTGTGCACCTCTTTCACTCAAAACGGACACACCTTAACAAACCATGCCAAAAAGAAAACAAGAAAATCATAGCCATTCCCATGGAATACCTATGACTGTCATCGGCACACTAGTATGCTTAGCCTTTTTTAGCTCCATGGCATGCACTTGGCCTGACACACGACTGCCTAAATCATGTGCTCCATACAATGTTGCACCAGTCATTGGATACTGACCCCAAGACTGGGTCCCATTGTCTCTACCACATCCTCTTCATGTAGTTAAACCTCTGCTACCCTCACCTGGTACCGACCCTAATCTAACCCCAGATGCCACAGTCTATCACGATCCCTAGCTATCGGCTATCTGAGAAGGCTAGCTACAAAACCTATTGAGATGCTCGACCTGTCCACATGCCCTACACTCCTTTTGAGGCTTGTCACACTAAGTCTAAACATACCCTAGCTTCCCACACTGAAAGCAAACCACTGTTGAACTGCCACGAGGTGGTCTATTTGAGTCCTTGTCCTGACTGCCCTACGGGAACACATCCCGACCTCTCTTCCTGCTATTTGAACTATCACCTAAAGACATCATCCAACCCATGTGAGACCTACACCCAGATAGCATGTCGTAAACCATCTTCAAAGCACCTCATACTTGAGGTGTTATCACTTACCATACCTGGTGCAAAGAGAGACAACTCAGTGAAAGTAGATACATATTCTATGATGGACATGTCACCCTGTTGGAGGATCAAGAACTCTTGATCTCTCTCTACCCTAAGTGTATTTGGAAAAAAGTGCTCAAAAAACCTATCCTTGAAGTCCTTCCAGGTAAATCTCTCATGTCTGTGAGTCTGAACCCGCACATCCCACCAGTGCTTCGCCGGTCCTCTGAGCATGTACATCGCCAACTTGACCCTCTTCCCTAGAGGCATCTCTAACTGCTCGAAGATCATCATTATGCTCTCAATCCAGTTCTCATCTGCCTATGGACCACCCTCACCTTGAAAAAGTGGTGGGTACTACGACTGGATATCATGCGTTAGATATGACATAGAGGGCTCTGTATCGTGCATGTTTCTGTCAATCCCATGCAAGACATGTACCAGACTAGATCGGAGCTGCTCACCGATCCATGGCCTGAATGATACCAAACTTGGTTGTTTCTCGACCTACACTAGATCTTGAACCCGGTCCTTTCCCTGAGTCAGTACCCGCAGCACATGCTCTACGTATCCCTTAGGTGTATGAACCTGATCATGCTATTGTGGCATTGTACCATCACCTTCCTAACATTCCATCAAACTGTCTAGGACGAACCCACTGAATACCATAAAAGGTCAGAAATCACACATATATAACAATATATATATATATATATAACATAGATAAGGAAAGTAGTAAAGAGGTAGCGTATAACAACTACCCTTACTCTCCCCCACCTCAACCCATTCCCACAACATCCAGGCCTTCTAGCCTCCTCACCTGCCATCAATAGAGCCAAGTATCCTAATGAACTCAGGCCATACCCGTCCTAACAACCGAGTCTCCCAATCCTGACAGTCACACTACTATAAACTGACGTCTAGGAAATCCAATCCTGGTGATCAACATCACCTCAGTCAAAGTACTTGCCTGCTCATATACAAGCTAGGCCCAAATCTCATGCCACATGTAATTTTACATAATTTAAATCATAGCATATTACATTGAAATAAACAAGAAATTCTATTAGGTATTTCACCTTTCATATTTCAAAAGCATCTATAGCCTGAAAATTGATATTATTCACATGGTATTATCACTTTCACAAAGCATGAGTGTAGTTATGAAATTGAAATACCCTAAAAAGTTTCCTATAAAAATCCAACAAACTCACCTTTCCATACCAAGCCAAGATCCAACTCTCACTTACCGCATTAGGTCAAGGATAACATATTACAACCAATAAAATCACATACTAAGTAATCCACCAAGGTGGAAATCATGTAAACAGTAATCTGAGAAAAATCAAAACAGTAATTCCCACCCAAGGTATCTTGGTCTATTCCTCATACATGGGGTTGTAGGTACCCAAGAACAAGATAGAAAACCAATTAAAATAACAAACTATCTCCATTCTACCATATCTCAAATAGAAATCTAGCAGAATAAAAAAAAATTGTCTCAATCTCATTAGTAGTCAGTCAAAAGATGCTATTAAATCCCTATCAAGAACAACTCCTATGATACCACTTTGTAACATCCCAGACCCAAATAGCCACCCGAACAGTGCTAAACAGGTCATGTGTTACTACTTTAGGTTCACCTCCCTGAACTCTAAAGGCTTCTGACTAGTAATGAGGGTGTAAATAGGTATAGTGTGGAGGATATACCCTCTCAGAGAAAAATAAGGTACCAGTATGGGTATAATACTCTAAACTTCAATAATAACTAAGACTCAGCAGACTCGAACCAAACTCGTATAGTCGAAGTACATCCAAAATTAGATAAACAGTGAAATCAAAATATAAACAAGAGAAATGGAAGATAAACATAACATCATGTTTAACACCACTTGTAACAACTACTAAAACAACCAAAACATGCATCCACAATAGGTCATACATGTTAATAAATAATGGCACCCATGGCTAACCAATAGTAGCTACAAAATAAAGTAATCGTGCTAATACATAATAAAATCTAAAAGAAAAATAAACTCTATATAGGCATGACCTAAAGTTCCATACCATCTCTATGCCAAACAGCACTATGATCTAGCTCCTGAGGCTGATCCTTTACCTATAAGTAAAACCATAAAGTCTACACGTGTCCTGAAGGGCCCATGTAGGGTGTGAGAGAAATCTCAGTATGATACCACCCAATGGTGCATACCTAGTATAAGTGTTTAAACATGCATGGATTTATAAGAAAAATCAATAGTACAATGCATAATCAAGCACAAACTCCAATGGTTCTTAGCAGCCACCAAGGAGTTCCACCTACTTCAGCCAATGCTAGAATCTTAGTCACGTAACCCGACACCATGTGCCTCCTGACACCGCGTGTATCAAGTACCGATGTCCTGAAAGCACACCTAGTAACCCAGCACCATGTGCCTCATGACACCTCATATCTCAAGTACTAACATCTTATAGGCACTCCCAAATAATCTAAATGCTCCTCACATTCCACATGGCTTTATACAGAAAGCACCCCAAAACAAATAGTACCTAAACTGCAACTATCAGGGGCCTC
Source organism: Viscum album (assembly GCA_963277665.1). NCBI lineage: Eukaryota > Viridiplantae > Streptophyta > Magnoliopsida > Santalales > Viscaceae > Viscum > Viscum album. The sequence goes on along the minus strand of OY728132.1, from coordinate 1,156,530,157 downwards.
TATCCACACGATCAGTCAAAACCTCCTCATCAAAGAGACATCAATGTGCACACGACCCAAATCACAGGTGATCAGTAATCACCAAATTTATAACCCAAGCCACAAACTCTCTGGTACCTCATGCCCCTGCGACCATGTCGCTCAAAATATGATCACATTTTCATCAAAGTAACATGGGCCATGCCCACCCAGACAGTCACACTACCTCAATCTAATATCAATGACGCCCAATCTCATGGTAAAACCACCCAAATAATATAGTTCAAGCCCAAACATTGATCAACACCACTCAAGAATATCCAGGCCACGCCCAACATAGTCTAAAGGTTCCAGCATATGCAATATCAAGCATCACATTTATATAATCAAAAGAATCACTCTAAATAGGAAAAATAATTTAAACAGTTGAATTGCACTAGTCATGTGTTGTCCCATACCAGTGCTAAGGTCTTTAAATCCTTTAATAAAATTCATCATGCATAAGCAGTTTAAACTCAGTATTTTAATCAAAGAAATTCAATTATAACCATTTTGGAACCCCTGAAAAAAAATGTCCCAAATGACCAATGACCTCTAACCCAACCTTTCTCAAGCATAAAAAGGTAAGGGAATTCCCAACGGCATCCCATAAGCCATATGGTCAATTCAATATAAATAAACATGTCTCTCTCTCAATACCTGACATTGAGTTAAAAATCTACAACCTCCAAATGAGTATGAAAACAAAAAAATAGGGTATAAACCACCTACATCGAACTATTGTGATGATCGTCCTCTGGTACCAGCCTCTAATTTGGTCTAGAAAATACATCTACAAAATGATCAAAAATGCTCTACCACTTATAGCTCGGTCAAGAGGAAAAATCAAGATAAAAGGCTCAAGAGGAATCAAGATCTTACCAAGGGGGTTCCAATGGATCTGACGATGTTCGAATCTAACTTCAGATGAATAATCGAGATCAAAATGAAGTTTGGGCAGCGGTTTTACAAGGGTTCTATCCAGAATTGCTAAAACAGGTCTACTACCCATTTTAAGTGGAAAAAATAAATTACACGGCTTGTATATTAGTATAAGTTCCATGTATACTCTTTAACTGTTCATTTGGAAGCTTTTTTCTGCTAAATTACTTTATAGGACCTACTGACATGACTACACAGTGTGTACTAGGTAGTACATGGTGAGTAATTGGTTTTTCCTCTCTTTCTCACCAATATTCCCACACGCAATGTATGGTTTTTTCACACGGCCAAGAGTACATGACGTGTACATAAGAGTACATGGTGTGTAACCCTAAAATCATTCCATGTGTCCATTTTTTGTCTAAAACTTAGCCAGTTCTCCCAAATTTCTCAAAAATAATAGAAAAACGGAAAGAAAAAGAAACGTATACCTTAAAGTATGAATTGGGTTCTTACAATGACCAATTTTCATAAATTCAATAATAAACTTTTTTGATACATGTTAAACACTAAAATTCACCTATTTGAATTTATGTTGAGCTTATTAAAACAATATTTAATGAATTATACTCATTTTATATCTTATCTCATTAGAAAACTTTATAAATTCTATGGATATTTTGAATGTGTTACTTTAATAATTCATGGGAAAAATCAATTAAATTCAAACCCAATATACTTATATAGGTATATTACATAAGGTTCAAAATTGATTTTTTTTTGAATCCATATGTAACTCAAACTAATATATATCCACCAAATATCATAAATTTTTTTAAAATAATCAATTCCATGCTTATCCAAAAAAAACATTTCCTGATATGAAATTATAATACACACAAAAAAACCAATTAAAATAGTTTAAAAATAAACCATCCTAGTAGAACCTGTTTAAGTAAAAATTCCCATAAATATGGAACATCATTATTGTAAGACTAAGAATGGTCAATATTCATTTTATAATAGAATAAATCCATTCATATTAATACACAATTTAAATTAATAATCCCAAATAATACTACATCCCCTTTTACTCGATTTATTTTTCATAATTCTTCAAACTAAATAAAAAATCATTTGAATCTGCCATTAAACCATTGAAGTATATTTTAAATTTCAAAAACTAAATTTTAGCTTTAAATTTAAATAAATAATCAACTTACGTATTCAAAAACCACTTGTTATTTAAAAACAATTATATTTTTTGTACTACTTAATAGAAAACCATAAAAGACTTTTTACATTATATTAATTTAAAAGGGATATCATATCAAATAGAGAAACCCAAACACCCATGATATTCATAAATTAGTTTTAATACATTGTATAACTCAATTAAAAATATGTGTTATTAAAATATTCATGTATATAAAAAAACGTAAATTTAACCCAACCAAGAAGAACTTTATAATTGAAAATATATTTTTTTATCTTTATAAATTCATTATAAACTCAAACAATTAAAATAAAAATTAAAGTAATTTATAAAACATAAACCATTTCCTTAAAATAGTTAATTAAATTATATAAAAACCTGTGATAATAAAATAATTAGTTTTTGAATGCTTCTTATTTAGAAAATTTAATATTAAAAATAAATATTAAACCAAAAACTCAACACCCATATAGAAACTTATTTACATTTAAAATTAAATAAAACAACATGATATTTACACAAATACATCCATTATAGTGGGTTTTAGAATAAATAAATGAAAAACATTGATTCACACTCAAATTTACCCTAGAGATGAAGGTATAACGGTCCTTGTAGTTTAACTTGGGTTATCGAATCCTTAGAGACCTAAGAAGTAACCTATAGACACATGCATTCTATGGATTGTTATTGGTTATTAAGTGGCCAAATTGGGTTGATTTAAGATGGTTTTAAATGAACTCTAAGAGACTGAAGTGAATTCGATTTAAAAGAGTGATTTGATCCTAGGTTATCACTTGGGGTGGATTGGACGTATTTCCTTTTCAATGATTTCAATTCGTTTAAGAAGATAAAACAACATCATGACTTATCGGTTTAACACCTACACCCTTTAATAATAATCACCTATACACTTTAAGGATCAAAGTTTGAGCACTTCAAGGTAAAGTTTCGTATTATCACTTGAAGTGCGTGGCCTTAAATTCAACAAGGACAATGGAGTTTCAAAATCATAAAATAAAAATCTCAATTAAAGAAGTGATTAGACATTAATGGGGTGATAAATAACATCCAATACATACCCTTTCTACTCCCTTGGATCAACCCATAAGTTGGTTATCCCTCCATTGATGTTATGGTTTCAATGGAAGCGTAAAGTAGACTCATGGGGAAGGAATTGAAGAAGTAAAGAAAACAATAAAATGAAAATGATCACTCCACCGTTGTGTGAATAATTTTACAGGGTTTGGTGTGATAAATTCAAACCTTGAATAAACTGTATAAAGTGACATGAATAACAACAAAATTAGAGGAAAAAAGAGCTTTTGTTAAGAAACTAAAGTGAATTGAACAACTTACATGTGAAAGACAAACTTGAGACAACAAAATCACAGCATAACATTACAATTGAACAAAGCACCAAAGATGAAAAACTCCTCCACCACCACTACCTTAAATATGAATTTTGGGAGACTTTGGTCGATCCTACAATAGTACAAATCATCCCACTTGATTATGGAAGGCCTAGGGTGGTGGAAAGCTTGTGGAACTTGGACTTTTTCACACTTGATACGAGGTGGCATCCATCTTTCATCCACCGAATATACGTGCTTATAAGTCCTTCTAGATGGCCGAATCAGAGTGAAACATAGAAGAAGAAAATTAATCCCCGGATGTCTCCTAACCGCCTGTAATATTTGGGCCAATTTGGAGTTGTGGATTCTGAGATATGATCATATTGGTAGGATTTTGTTTGGGCCGCAGAATCTGGCCCAGAATTTTATCTTCAAATCAGGCCGCCTTAATGACCACCATGGATGCCTAATTAAAAATGGATAATAAATAATTATTTGTTCCTATATATTCCTTATATAATCCCAATAAATTTGGGCTTCATTGGGTTTGTAATGTGGGTCCCGAATTCTTATCAGTGGGATGGTGTCCAATCTGTCTTCTCTAGAATTGCTTCCATTCATCTTCAAATATCTTCATCATCTTTTATGAATCCTCCATTGATACCTAAATAAAAAATGTTCATATTTAAGTGTAGATACTGTTCCCAAAATATCAAATTAAAATATGTATAATTACATTCATTAAAATCAGATGAATTATTGTGTACTTTAAATGATGTTCAAAAATGTACCACATAACAGTGCATTTTAAGAAGGTATTACAATCATAATGTGAAATGATGTTCAAAGTGTAAAATGCACTAAAATTGTGTTTATTAATAATAAATAACATTAATATTATATATATTAACAAATAACATTAGCCTCATTTAGTGGCTAATCACACCCCCCCAACTTGAGTTTTTATAGTCCTGAGCAAAATATATCTCAACAATATGAAATTCGAATTCCCTTTTCCAAAAACATTTTAATACACAATGATCCCCAAAAACCCTTATACCAAACAATCATTAAACCCCTCAAAATATTTTAATAAAAGATAGTTTCACAAGCATATCTCAATCCCAAGCCCATTCCTTTGTTCAAATTCATTGCCATATTTCATCCAATATCAATTAAGTATGAGGATGTGTTGTGTATCACAATAGACATTGGGGTTCATCTTTATTAAAGGGGGAAATGATGGTAGTGATAGGTGGAATAACATTTCAATAATAAGATGAGTATTCAACTTTTTTTATTGTATTATTTTTTTTTTTGAATTTTTCCATGGTAATTTAAATTGCACTCAAAAGAGTCAACCCCTATAGCAAGACTTTGCCGATGACTCCCAGGCTCAAAGACCTTAGGGAAACAAGTAAATCCCACATACTTGGGTATCATATCGAGTTAACTTAATCAAAAACAAATTAAAATTACAAAAAATAGAGATAAAATTACAAACTCTGGGCCAGACAACTATGGAGTCACGATCACCAAGTGTCGAAAGCCACGCATTAGGTCATTTCATTGCTCTACATGCAAATTTATTATTTTTTTAATTTTTTTTTTTTGAATAATCATATTAAAACTAAAATTATCACCAAATCTATAATATTTATTTGGGGGACCCCATGAACTCAAACTAATAACCCACTATCCAAAGGACATGCATTGTGATCTTTTTTTTATTTGGATAAAAATATAAACTATGAAATATCACATTGGATAGCCACTCTTTCCAAAATCTATGATCATGAAATTATACAAGGATTAAAATCAAAATCGAGGCATGCTAAATTATTTGATATTTAGTTTCAAAGTGTGTAATGTGTATTACCATGTTCAAAGTTAAAGGAATTTTTCCTTCCATTTACACAAAAAAAATTCAAATCATTCAATTTTTTTACACAAAAGCATTTTTTATTTTATCTCTCCCCCAACTTAAAATAACATTGTCTCCAGTGTTTGAAGAAATGAAAATTTAGAAGGAGTAGAGGTAGATAAGGGAAGTTCAAAATGGAAATTGAAATATGAGGATCATAGAATGAAGTCACCTGGTGGTTGAAGTTGAAGTTCTTGTTTCTCCAATTTAGTCCATTGATATTCATGCCACTTGTAGAGTTCCCTAGTAGAAAAAGGAAAAAAAAGAAAAAAAGATGAAGAAAAAACAAAACAAAACAAAACAATATATATATATATATAATAAAGAAAGTGAAATATAAGTATATATATAAAAATTATAGAATAAGGAACCACAAAAAGTCGTATGTCAGTGGTAAGCACACGCCCCTGTCTCCCTTCGGTTCCGAGTTCAATTCCCCGTGGCTTCGCCGGTTGTGACGGGGTTTGACCCACGACCTACGATGTGGCCTTTTGTTATTATTATTATATATATATTTTTTGTATTTTTATTTTAACCTACAAACACATAAAAAACAAACTGATGATACATTGTCTTCTTTTTTAATTTTTGGGTAAGGTATTACTCAGGGATCACGCCATGTGACACGGATGAATATGGTTCTCCTCTTTCATACCCATACATACTCATAATAAAAGAACAGGTCAAAGATATATTTTTTTAATATTATAATGATTAATTAATCCTATTTGAAAAATAAATATGATTCAAAAAAAATATTGGAAACATAAAAACCATGGGTTGCCTCCCATGCAGTGCTTTGTTTAACATCATTAACTCGACTTGGACCCCTAATTGATTAATTATTTTCGTCATCTAGGGTAGGTTCACACAAGTTTTCATCAACTTCATTTTTTTGGAATGGTTTAATGAATGGTTTGACTATATGACCATTAACTTTAAATGTTTGACCATTAGTGGGATATTGAATTTCAACAACCCCATGGGGGTACACCTTATGCACTATGTATGGACCTGACCATCTAGACCTCAACTTTCTCCGGTGTAAATATAGTTTAGAACTATACAAAATAATATGTTTTCCCAATTCAATGTGTTTGGTTTTAAGATTTCGAGATTGGTAGGCTTGTACTTTAGCTTTATTGATCCTTGAATTTTCATAAGCCTCCATCCTAAGTTCCTCAAGTTCATTAAGGTCTAATTTCCTTTTTGTTTCAGCCAATGAGAGGTCATAATTCATTTTCTTAATTTCCCAAAAGGCCTTATGTTCAATCTCCACTGGAAAATGACATGATTTACCATAAACCAACCTATATGGGGACATTCCTAGAATGGTTTTATATGCAGTTCGATAGGCCCAATGAGCATCCAAGAGTTTCTCGGACCAATCTTTCCTAGAAGGATTGACAGTTTTTTCAAGAATATTCTTAATCTCCCTATTTGCTAACTCAGTTTGACCATTGGTTTGAGGATGGTATTCAGTGGAAACTTTATGAGAAATCTCATACTTATACATGAGTGAAGAGAATGTATGGTTGCATAAATGGGTTCCTCGGTCACTGATTATAGCCCTAGGAATTCCAAATCTAGAGAAGATGTTTTCTTTAAGGAATATAATCATAGTTTGATGATCATTGGATTTTGTGGGACTGGCCTCAACCCATTTTCATACATAATCAATAGATAAGATAATGTATAGATATCCCCTAGAGTTTTGAAAGGGACCCATGAAATCAATTCCCCAACAGTCAAAGATTTCAACCACTAGGATGGGAGTGAGTGGCATTTGATTCCTTTTTGTGAGGGACCCTACTTGTTGACACCTAGGACACCTTTGACAAAATGTGTAGGAGTACCTTGAGAGGGTGGTCCAGAAGAGACCACACTGAAGAATCTTAGCAGAAGTTTTCTTAGAGGAAAAGTGACCTCCACATGCCTCACTATGACAGAATTTAAGGATGGACTCTTGTTTAGATTCTGGTACAAACCTTCTAATGACTTGGTTAGGGAAGAACTTATAGAGTTATGGATCATCAAACACATAGTGTCTAACAATAGAAAGGAATTTCCTTCGAGCTTGAGTCCCTAAGAATTTTGGAATGACTCTTGTAACTAAGAAATTGGATATGTCAGTATACCAAGGGAAGTCACTCACAGAGTATAGGTGTTCATTAAGAAATGAATCAGACACAGAAAGGTGACTTGAGTTGTCTTTGAATTCCATCCTAGAGAGGTGATCAACTACAACATTTTCAATGCCCTTTTATCCTTGATTTTGAGGTCAAATTATTGTAAGAGAAGGACCCACCTAATCAGTCTAGCCTTAGCATCTTGTTTTTGGAAGAGGTATTTTAGTGCATAATGGTCAGTGAACACAGTGATGGGGGATCCTAAGAGGTAGGACCTAAACTTCTCTAAGGCAAACACAATAGAAAGTAACTTCTTTTCAGTATTGGTGTAGTTTATTTGGGCATCATTTAAGGATTTTCTTGCATAATCAATGACATAAGGAGTTTTATCACAACGTTGTCCTAACACAGCTCCTATAGAAAATTCACTAGCATCACACATAAGTTCTAAAGAAAAGTTCCAATTTGGGGATTTCATAGTGGTAGGATATGTGAGAGAGGATTTGAGGTTTGAGAATGAACCCTCATAGCTTTATGTCCAAACAAATGGATCATCCTTTACTAGGAGAGCACAAATGGGATGGGATATTGAACTAAAGTCCTTGATGAATATTCTATAGAAACCATCATGTCCTAATAAATACCTCACTTCCTTGATATTTTTGGGTGATGGAAGGTGATGAATGATGTAAACCTTGGCTTTATCAACTTCAATCCCCTACCTGAGACTAAATATCCTAGAACTAGTCCCTCTTTAACCATGAAATGGCATTTTTCCCAGTTTAGGACCAGATTTTTTTTCTTCACATCTTGACAAGACTCTCTCCACATTCTGCAGACATCCCTCAAATGTATCCCCAAACACAGAGAAGTCATCCATGAAGACCTCTAGAAAATCCCCTACCATGTATGAGAAGAGTCCCATCATGCATCGCTGGAAGGTTCCAGGGGCATTGTATAAACCAAAGGGCATGTGTTTTGAAGGCAAAGGTGTTGAATGGACAGGAGAATGTAGTCTTTACTTGATCCTCTAGGGATACCTCAATCTGATTGTACCCTGAGTATTCATATAATAAACAGTAGAAGGCAAGACCTGCCACTCTCTCAAGGACTTGTTCAATGAATGGTAAGGGGAAATGGCCCTTGGTGAATTAGTTTAGGTTATTATAGTCAATGAAGACCCTCCATCCACTACTCACCCTAGTTGGAAGAGTCTCTCCTCCTTATTGGTTATCATTGTTATTCCTTCCTTCTTGGGAACCACTTGGATTGGGCTCACCCATTCACTCTCAGCTATGGGATATATGATACCGGATTTTAAAAATTTCAGAAGTTCTTTTCTTACTACCTCAATTAGATTAGGATTGAGTCGTCATTGAGGTTGATGACATGGCTTTGAATTAGATTCCATAACAATCCTATGAGTCCTGATAAGTGGGCTAATCCCAGGAATATCAGACAGGGTCCAACCAATGGATTTCTTATGTTTTCTAAGTACATCTAGAAGCATCCTCTCATGATTGGCTTAAAGATAAGAAGAAATGACAATAGGATGTGTTTGATTGTCCCCTAGGAAGGCATATTTGAGTGCAAAGGGAAGTTCCTTCAATTCAAGATCAGGTTGGTTCAGAATTTCAGCAGAATATTGGGACATTGGATCAATATCAATTTATTTTTTTAGAGTTTCAGATAGGATTGATTTCCCACATATAGAAGTTTCAGCTACAATATTGGTTTGATCAGATTTAGGGAAGAAATTTTGATTGGTCTCCATGAATGTGGTTTGATGAAAGGTATCACTGATTTTTGGTGCTAAGACTTTATCATAAGAGCAATTTAAAAATGATTCAAGCCAAGGAGATAAACTTCCTTCATGTGAAAAAAGGAAATCAATATCATCCTGACTTAAACATCCATCAAATATTCCTTGATGTTCTATAGATTCATTATCAATGCTTTCTATCATGTTTACTTCATGAATTTCCTCACCATCTTCTATTTATGAGATTGCATTATAGATTTTCAAGTCTAGACTCATGTTCCCAAAGGTGATGATCATGTTCCCATTTCGGACTCGGATAACAGAGTTGATTGTTACAAGGAAGGGACGACCAAGGATTATTGGGGTTTGTTCCGTATTTCCTAAGTTTGGATGGTTGTCAAGGACAATGAAGTCAGCAGGGTAGATGAAGTTTTCAACCTTTACCAGAATATCTTTAAAATCCCTTTTGGAACCCTAATGCTACGATCAGCAAGTTGAAGTGTGACAGATGGGGGTTGGAGCTCTTCTAGGCCTAGCTGGCAGTACACAGCATAGGGGATGAGATTGACACTAGCACCTAGGTCACACAAGGCCTTGAGATGTTTTCTCTCTCCTAGTTCAACATTGATATAAGGGTAACCCAGGTCTTTCAACTTAGTAGGAATGGTCACTTGAATGGTGGTACTCACATTAGCAGCCAAAAGGACTTGGTTTTTATGTGAAAAATTTCTTTTAAAAGTGCACAAGTCCTTAAGGTACTTTGAGTAGGTAGGTATGGTTTGGATTTCATCGAGAATGGAAATGTTCAACTTGACTTGTGAGAATATTTCCCTCAATGTTTCACTCAATTCAGGCTTGGTTTTCCCCCTCATGCGTTGAGAAAATGGTGCAGGTTGTGGGGTTGTTTGTTGAAGAGTTGTTTCTTTGACAATGTTATCATGTTTTTCAGTTTGATCATTTGATTCATTTGAATTTTCATCCAAGTTTGAATCTTTAGGTGGGTTATGAATTAGTTGTTCAGGTTTCTCAATTTATTTCCCACTTCTTAAAATAGTCACAGCCTTTAGTTGTTCATGAGTTGTTTGAGTACAACTTGACTCTCCCCTTGAAGTTGAGGATGGAACCGCCTGAGTAGGCATGGGTTCCTTTATAGTTTTTATGGTTTGAAGTTCTTTTTTAAGGGAAGAGACTTCTGTGTTCATCATTTCCATTTTTTGCACAGTTTTTCTAGTAGGCTTTGTGAAACAGTTTGGGTTAGTGCTTGAGAAGATTGGTTTATCCAGGGGGGGTATTTTGGAGGTGGTATGGTTTGTTGAAAATGGACCGGTGGCTGTTGGTATTGGATAGGTTGGGTTTGGAACTGGTTATGGGTTAGGTAGTTTTGATGGGGGTAAGGATTTTTTCCCTGTGGTTGGCTAGGTTGTTGGTTATCTTTCCAGCGGAAGCCTGGGTGGTCATTATACCTTAGGATGAAGTTGTTTTGGTATTGAGGCTCTTGAAAGTTCAAAGCATTTACTTCCGCAAGGGGTCCTCCTAAAAGAAAATTCTTTATGGATGGAATGGTTGGGTAGTTGTCTATCTTATGGTCATGTTTGTCACAAATTGTGAAAACAGGGTCAATCATTTGGATTTCATGGACTTTCCTAAGGTCTATCTCTTCAACCTTCCTAGAGAGTGTTGCGATTTTAGCCCTAAGGCTTTCCTCTTCTCTAACTGTATGAATTCCAGTAGTTCTTTGTGGATTTTCAGAATAAGTTGAATTTCCCCATGTTTGGTTTTGTTTATAAAGTATTTCTAGATACTCGTAAGCATCATTTGGGGATTTGTTTTTAAAGGTTCCATTACACATCATGTAAATGAATTGTTTGTTCCCTAGACCCAACCTTTCATAGAAAATTCTCACTTGTTCTGGAATAGAAAAACCATGGTCTGGAACCATGTTTAGATTTTCCTTGAACCTCTCCCATATTTCATAGAATGACTCTCCCTCTTTTTCAAAAAGGTTTGGATACACTTTTTAGGTGCAATTGTTTTGTGGTGGGGAAAGTATTTTTTTGTATAATTTTATTTGTAGTTGGTCCCAAGAGTTGATGGATGATGGTATCAAATTGTTTAGCCAATTTTTAGATCAATACTTCAAATAAAAAGGAAATAGCCTCATCTTAGCTGATTCTAGTTGATGTGGGGGACACATGGTTTCTACAATGTCATTGAACTCTTTAATGTGAAGGTAGGGCATCTCGGACTCCATTCCATGGAATGTGGGAAGATGGTTTAGGACATGGGTTTTAAAGATGTAGTTTTAATATTTTAGGGAGTTGTGTCTAATTCATGAGGGGTCATTGGTCCAAGAATGTGTGAGTTACTCATTCATGGTTTGATCAACTGCATTCCCCAAGTTTGGGGCTGCCTCATTTGGGTTTCCATTTTGATTTCCACCTGGGTTTAAGAGTTGGTTTCATTGAAGACCTTACATTTAAATGGGCTCAATTTTGGAATCTGGAGTATTAAGAAGATTAGGATCTAATGGAAAGAGTTACCTTGGTGTACTTGAATCCCCAACCCCAGGACTATCCACCCTAACTAGACGGTTTTATTAATCGCGGGTATAGGCGGACATGCGCCAAAAGAAAAAAACGAGAAAGGAACAAGATAAGAGAATTTGGATGAGAAAAGAAGAAATGGGGGAGAATAGAATGGGTGTTTAGATGAATTACTTAGGTCCATATCAACGGCACCAAAATTTGATTCATGCTCAAATTTACCCAAGAGATGAAGGTAGAACGGTCCTTGTAGTTTAGCTTGGGTTATCGAATCCTCAGAGACCTAAGAAGTAACCTATAGACACGTACATTATATGGATTGTTTTTGGCTATGAAGTGGACAACTTGGGTTGATTTGAGATGGTTTTAAATTAACTCTAAGTTACTTAAGTGAATTCAATTTAAAATAGTGACTTGATCCTAGGTTATCACTTGGGGTTGATTGGACGTATTTCCTTTTCAATGATTTCAATTTCCTAAATTTGAGATGGTTTCATTTAAGAAGATAAAACAACATCATCACTTACTGGTTTAACAACTAAACCATTTAATACTAATCACCTATACACTTTAAGGATCAAAGTTTGAGCAATTCAAGGTAAAGGTTCGTATTATCACTTGAAGTGTGTGGTCTTAAATTCAACAAGGACAATGGAGTTTAAAAATCATCAAATAAAAATCTCAATTGAAGAAGTGATTAGACATTAATGGGGTGATAAATAACATCCAATCCATCCCCTTTCTACTCCCTTGGATCAAACCATAAGTGGGTTATACCTCCATTGATTTTATGGTTTCAATGGAAGTGGAAAGTAGACTCATGAGGGTGGAATTGAAGAAGTAAAGAAAACAATAAAAAGAAAATGATCACTCCACCGTTGTGTGAATAATTTCACAAGGTTTGGTGTGAATAAATTAACAACTTGAACCAATGGTATAAAAGTGATATGAAGAACAATAGGATAATAGGAAAATAAGATCTTTTAATAAGAAACTAAAGTGAATTGAACAACTTACATGTGAAAGACAAACTTGAGACAACAAAATCGCAGCATAACATTACAATTGAACAAGGCACCAAAGATGAAAAACTCATCCACCACCACTACCTTAAATAGGCATTTTTGAATACTTGGATCGAGCCTCCAATATTAAAAAGCATCACACTTGATTATGGTAGGCCTAGGGTGGTGGAAAGCTTGTGGAACTTGGACTTTTCCACACTTGACCCGAGGTGGAAGACAGCTTTCATCCACTGACAGACGTGCTTAGAAGACCTTATATATAGACAAATCAGAGTGATCCATAGAAGAAGAAAATTAATCCCCGGATGTCTCCTAACCACCTATAAAATTTTGGCCCATTTAGAGTTCTTTATTTCGATATATGATCATATTGGTAGGATTTTTTCTGGGCCGCAAAATCTAGCCCAGAATTTTATTGTCAAATTGGGCCGCCTTAATGACCACCATGGAGGCCGAATTAGCACTGGATCCTAAAGAATTATTTGTTACTATATATTTTTTATATCATCCCACGAAATTTGGGCTTCATTGGGTTTGTAATGTGGGTCCCACGTTCTCATCAGTGGGATGGTGTCCAATCTTCCTTCTCTAGAATTGCTTCCATTCATCTCCAAATATCTCCATCATCCTTTATGAATCCTCCATTGATCCCTGAATGAAAAATGTTCATATTTAAGTGTAGATACAGTTCCCAAAATATCAAATTAAAATATGGATAATTACATTCATTAAAATCAGATGAATCATTGGGTACTGTAAATGATGTTCAAAAATGTACCACATAATAGTGCATTTTAAGAAGGTATTACAATCATAATGTGAAATGATGTTCAAAGTGTAAAATGCACTAAAATGGTGTTTATTAATAATAAAGAACATGAATATTATATATATTAACAAATAATATTAGCCTCATTTAGTGGCTAATAAAACATATTTATATATAACAAAAACAACTCAACTATAACCAAACTTGACTATATATTATGAAAACTATTTCATAAATTCTTATAAAATCAGGTCTATATGGATACTAAAGTCCTAATATTTGTTAAAATTATTTATAAAATGAAATATCTAAGATGGTTTTACATTTTTAAACTTGGAATTCTTAAATTTAGGCAAGACAAACATGAATAGAATTTTACAACCATAAAACATCTAATAAACTCCTGGTTTCTAAACCCTCCATTTTTATAATCATGAAAATTTATTTTCATTTAAAAAAATTACTCAATAAAATTGTTATATGTAATTTATTCATAACATTTTTTAAAGTAATTCATGGAAACTTTTGGGATATAAAATAAAATACTAAATCATAAAACAACTCAATCACATCCTTAAAAGAATTACCAAATATTTTGAATTTAAAACACTTAGTTTCTTCCTAAATAAAACTAAATTAAAACACTCATCACTAAAAAAACTTTTAATCAGTTGGTTTATATAATAAATCAAACTAAAATTGTAATTTTTATAAATATACCTTTCAAAATACTTATTTTTGAAGAAAAAATATATCGGTATTTCCTTAAATCAAAAAGTCTTTAAACAGGAGTTTATAAATACTAAAAAAAGGATAAAAGAAGAATCCAAACTAAAGATAGAACGTTTGGTATGTAATTTGATGACTCCTATCAAAATATATCAATACATTCCTTGATTGATGTCAAAGTAATTAAGTTTTATGAATTTCCATGTGTAAAATTTCTATATACGCATCTTCATCCACTTCAATTATGTAATAAAAATGAAATATCTATTCACCGTAATTCATTACTTTTAGATCACAACACTTGATAGCCCCTAAAATAAAAATAGTGTAATTAGTAAAAATCCTCATTAAAAATAGAATTTATAAGGAGACAATGTTTAACACTCTAATAAACCAATATGACAATCATATGCTGAGAAATATAAATGATTTTATCATAGAAAAGATATTAAAAGAAAGTATCCTCATGTCAATTAAATAGAATAAACTGTGTAAACATAAAGAGTCAAAAATGATATCCTCCATACCTTGTTTTTCAAATTAATCAAACAAATTGAAACTTCTACAATTTAAAAGGTCCTTATTGTAATGAAAGTAAAAAATTTGAAAACTATATATTATAAAATAATATATGAAATTTCAAACTATGGAAAAAAATAAAAGGGTCTATAAAGGATCAAATATAAGTTTTATATAACATGAGATGAGTGATACCATTTAATACCTCATCTATAGATGGGTAGAATATTCTTGATTCATAGATTACTATAAATCAAAGGGAAAAAAAGAAAACAAAACTAAGGATTAAAACCAAAAAATGAAGATGAGAGAAAAAAAGATAAAATTAATACTACATCACCTAAGGATTCTGAAAAACTTGAAAACAAAAAAAATACATTTTAAATAAAATGAATGAAATTCAATATAACATTATTAATCTATAGAGTAAAATAATTGGTTAATTTTGATATAAGAAGAAGTAACTATGAGGATATAATTTATACAAATATGAAGAAGAATATAAAATTTAAACACCAAGATGATGAATTTGAATATTAGAACTTCAAACTTCTAGGTTGAAGTAATAATAACCAAAAATTCACTAAAAATTTAAAAACATCAATCTATAATAATATTAAAAGTTATCAGTATACAAATTCAATAGATTATAGTGGTTCTAGTTGGAATATATAATATCATGCATATGAATACATTATTTATTTGTATATGAATCTGCCTCATTGAAAATATATAATAACAATTAATTTTATAAAATTAAAAATAGAGTATTTTCATATAAAAACTAAAATAATTAATATAACTAACCTTATCAAATTTATTCATAATCCCAGTTGTGATAATCTCAAACATGAATCTTAAAATAAAATAACTACATTCCAACCTTTCTTTTTGATGATGAACCTATGATTATGAAACATTAATTTGAAAATGAAAACTAACACATATATATAATACAAAACATATATTATCTAATATAAAATATATTTACCAATAATTTTAAATAGTTGATTTTACTTGGATTCTGTATCAATAATCGATCATTGTTAAACCTTTTCCATGACCAATATTTTCATATATAGTAACATCCCTCTTCTTCTCATTGTATTGAGAAGGTGGAAGGAAATTACTTGGACTTAAGTGACATCCCCAAGATACCAAAGGCTGGCAATAAATTCCAAGGGCTTTATGAACATATGGGGGATTATTTTCCCTTTTGAAATAACACAACCAACCAAAAAATTCATAACTAAAAAAACACTCCATGATGCATGATAATAATATAATGCAACTCAAGGCATACCATTTATATAAAAATAAACTATAAAATATTACCACAATGAGAGGCCACAAAATAGACAAGTACACAGCATAAGACTACAAAATTAACAAAACTCAAAGAAAACCAAAACTCCATAGCTCTAAAATTATCCAAGATCTAACTCCACAAAACAGTCCAAATATCACTAAGTACCACTGGAGAAGTGTGATACTTTACCTTTGTCTGAGTCCCGATAAATGATATCTACAAAATCATCAATGTTCCAAAGCAGGGGTGAGTAAAAATACTCAGTAGTTTTTCCCCAAATGACTTCCCTACTCACACCACTAGAATAAAAAATGTTAGCACATTCACATAAAATAGTTTATATAAAATAATTTCTAAAATAGTTTATATCATAATATAAACAAGTTCCATAATAAAATAGCTTTCAAAAAACAATTTCAAGTTCCAAGGAAAAGCAAACAAACAATGCTTTAGTCTATTTAATGAGTTCCATTTTGGAATCATATAATCCTTTCAACATAACCACACATCCAAGCATGCATAAAACCTGTACCTCCCTATACTTACGAGGGGTGAGTCATCCTTTTACTAAACTATCACTTAGTAAACCATTTTTACGAGAGAGAGACCTGAACCTTATCTATACCACTAATGATGTTGGAGACTCCTTACCCTTATCCATCCTGAATTCACATGAAAACACACAACCATTATTCCAAAAACCAATGCCAAAACAACCATTTTAATAAAATCATACTTTTATCGAAATCCTTTCAAACGCCCCAATTCAACAAAACCAATATTTTATTGAAAAAACTTTTCCATGTAGCAAAATAAAACAACTATTTTAAATTTTTCATTTTATAATCATTTTTACCAAAATCACTTTCCAAAAAAACACCAACATTCCACAATTTCTCAAACTGTCACTCAAGAGGATTTAAAAAGGTATTAAATAAAAAAATCACTACTAATTTCAAGAAAAAAATTAATTAAAAATAAATCATTCATATTCTAAGTAGAGGAGTAGAGAGTGAATCCACCTACCTTGGAAAAAAATGGAAAAAATAGAAAATTGCATGAAAACATTCACAGAATCAGTTTGAAACTCCAAAAACCCACCTCAGATCTCCTCCCTTGACAACAATACATCCAAATCAAATCATATTTGGCATCAAATACCTTATATCTATACAAAGTGGACATAGATCTAAGGAAACAAGAGATATGGGGGATTATATCTAAGAAAACCATGAAAAACTACCAATAACGAAGGCTTATCATGAGAATCTGGCTTTAACGCACAAAAAGAAGCCTTCAGATCATCTCTGGATCGATGGGAGAATTTTCTAAAACCTTTGGGAGGAGAAAATATTGAGTTAGGTCCATTTTTTGGTAGAAGAAAGGAGTTATTTATTAATCCCCACCTAGATCAACAATTTTTAGATCTTTTTTTAAACCATTCAAATTTAATCACACAATTAGACAAACCGTGTGCTAAATGTGCACCGGTTTCTTTCTCAAGGGGGGCCTCTCACAGTTGGATCACATAGTTATAAAACCATGAAACAGCTATGAAAAATCCCATTATCCCATTTTTCATGGTTTCTTCTAGGTGGCCACATAGTTTGGACAAACTATGTGTCTACTCGTGCACCCTTCCCTTATCCCTTGTCTCATTGTGCATGGTTTCCTGTACATATTTCATAGTTTCTCCAAATTGTGCAAAAATAATGCACCCTTAAAAAATACCCAAAAACATTCCAAATTTCTTCCATACCCTCCCAAACTTCCCCAAAAAACTTTATATAATGAAAATACATAAAATAAGGGTTGCTTAACTGAAACCTAGGGTGCTACATTCTCCCCACCATTGGTCTTTCCAACCCCATAAAGTAGAAAACCATAATTGCTTTAAAATATTTACAGCCATTTATCTTTCATTTCATTCTCCCATTCCCAAGTCTCTTTTTAAATATAACCATGTTTCCATAAAACCCACACTAGACTGATTCTTTTCCCATGTAATACTTTCTCTTTCTTATCCACAATCTACACAGTAATGTTCACCAATAAAGCATCCAACTCTAGGTCAACATGATCCCATCTAATCACATGGTTAGGATCAGGATGATACTTTTTCAACTAAGACACATGAAAGACATTATGCACCGCACTAAACCATGGTGGAAAAGCCAATTGATATGCCACCTAACTGACCAGTTCTAGTATCTCAAAAGGGATTATGTATCAGGGAGATAACTTTTCATGTTTCCCAAAATGTCGATGTCCAATCCTTGGAGAGATTCTAAAGAACACATGATAACTCACCTCGAATGACAACGGTTATCGATGATGATCCCCATATGATTTCTAATGACCCTATGACATCTCCATCCATTTCCTAATCAACTAAATCTTCTCTATTGTTTATTGGAAAAGGCTTGACCCAACTAGTGAAGTCTCACCTATTTCTACCCAAAAAAGTGAAGAATGACAAGAAAACCCATATGATGCTTCAAAATGGTCTATATGTATCAATTCCTGATAGTTTTTGTTATATGAGAACTCCACCAATGGCATATGCTCCACTCATAAACCACCAAAATCCATTACACAAGCCCGCAACATGTCTTCCAAAATTTGTATCATCTGTTTAGATTGCACATCTATCTTATGATGATATACCATACTCATAGTCAATTGATTCCTAATGGATTTCTATATGAATTTCTAGAAACAAGATGTAAACCTTGTATCTTTTTCTGACACTATCAAAATTGGTATTCCATGCCTCTTTACCATTTCTCATATATATATTTTTTAAAATTATTCCACTGTATGTGATTCATGAATAGAAATGAAATGAACCAACTTTGTGATCTGATCCACTATAAATTATATGGAATCATGTTTTCAAACCATTCTTGAAAGATCTATTACAAAATCCATTTTTATTTATTTCCATTTCTAAATTAGAATAGTTAAAGACTATAACATACCTATTGGTCATTGATTATCTTCCTTAAATTGATGACAAGTTAATCATCTTGAAACAAACTTAGCCACCTTTCTTTTAATACCAACCCACCAAAACAGTGTTTTCAACACCTTATACATCTTTTATATTCCAAGATGAACATCGCATCTTGAATGGTGATAAGCATAATGAAGTAGTTCTTAATAATCCATAGGTATGACCATCTGATTTCTGAACCATAATATTGAACTCCCATCTAGCCTCCAACCCAATTGTCTACCCACCATTGAGTTTTGACCTCAAATCAATGCATTCTAAATTGGATTTTTGTGCCTCTTTAACCATCTTCGCCAAATCAGGAATGAATGAAACTAGAAAGAGAGCCACAACTTCGCCTCAGTTTTCACAATCCATGTGTATATTGACTAGGACCGACATAAACTACCTCTCATTTGAGATTATTTTTTCAACTGAGCATATGAATTTCTACTTAATACATCTATCACTGAATTACCCTTTCCTGATGTATACATCAAGTCAAATTCAAACATTCAGAGATACTCCATCCATATTCTTTTTCTATGATTCAAATCCCTTTGTGATAAAATGTGTGTTAAGATGTTATGATCCACAACTATAGTAAATTTACACTAGTGCAGAAAACGTTTTTAACGTCACCATTTTTTACGTCGGTTATGTATAACCAACATAAAAATCTATGATATGTGGTTTTTTACGTCGGTTATTTTATAACCAACGTAAAAAATACTGAGAGTAAATTTTGTACATAGTTTATTAAAATAACTGACATAAAACATCCCCCGCTTTGTTTTTTATGTTGGTTATAAATTAACCAACATAAAAAAACAACGCGCGGAATCTTTTACGTCGATTATTTGATAATTGACTTAAAATATGAGGTATCTGACGAATTTTTTACATCGTTTATAAAAAAACCAAAATAAAAAAGGCGGCATATGAGGCCTTTTTGACATCGTTTATTTGATAACCAACGTAAAAACCCAACCCGCAGAATTTTTTATGTCAGTTATATTATAATCGATGTAAAAAACCAACACGCATCCTTTTTTACATCGGTTATAAAATAACCGATGTAAAAAATAAGGTATCTGATACATTTATAACATCGATTATTATAATAACTGACATTATAAATGTAATAAAAAATATTTTATAATGTTGGTTATTAAATAACCAACATTATAAAACATTTAAAAAATTTATCACACCCCATGGATTGTCATTTCTGATTTTTTGATCAACAGACCTGTGACTCGTCTCTTTCATGCGGAAAACCTAGAATCGACTCTTTGATATTGTTTCATTAAACTCATTTTTTCATCACTATTTATCATCTTTACTCTCCTCGAATCTATCATCTCCACTCACAACACTCAGGTAATCCTCCCATGACTTTATTTCGTTCATTTTTTTTCGGATAGCCTATATTTACGTTTTGTGATTTTTTTTGTTTAAACTAGGTAAGATTATTTGATTTCAAACCCTCTTACCTTGTTTTTACATCATTATCTTATTTATTATCACCAGATCTATTAGATCGACTCACAATATTCAAGTAAGCCTCACCTACTTCTATTTCTTTTGTTTTTGTTTCACGGATGCCCTACATTTATGGTAATATTTTTTGTTATTGAAAACTAATGATATCATTACTAGTGTGATTTATTTTATATGTATATATGGTTTTTCATGGTGGAATGTTTTTTTTGGATCCTTGGTTGTTTCTATTTTGGGTATCACTTTTTGTTGTTCCATAAACTATTTGCGTCGTTTATTTTTGTGGACTATTATAAGTCTTCATATGCTATTAAAACCTGATTAATTGAACAATAGATTATTTTAGACTAGTAGGAGATACAGTTCATGGTTCTCATTTTGAATAATGGAATGATACCAAAACTAGTAGATTGAGATTAAAATACCTAGATATTCCAAAACTAGTAGCTTGAGGTTAAAATCCCATGGTTTTTGGGGGATGTCCAGAGGGTTGGGGTTGTCCAGGGGGTTGGGGGTTGTCCAGAGGGTTAGGAGTTTTCCAGAGGGTTAGGGGATGTCCAGGGTGTCCATGGAGGTGGGGGCAGTCTAGGGGTGTGTGTCAGGGGGGGGGGGGGTCCAAGGGGGTGGGGTGTTGAAGGGGTGGGGGTTGTCCAAGGGGGTGGGTGGGTGGGGGCTGTCCAAGGGGGTGGGGGCCTGTCCAGAGGGTTTGGGAGGTTGTCCGGGGGTGGGGGTTGTCCAGAGGGTTGGGGTGTACAGGGGGTGTCCAAGGGGGTAGGGGGTGGGGGTGGTGTCTCGGGGGGGTGGGGGTGTCCAAGGGGGTGGGGGTGCTGTCTAGAGGGGTGGGGGCTGTCCAGGGGGTGGGGGCTATCCAGAGGGGTGTGAGGCTATCCAAGGGGTGTCCAAGGGGGTGGGGGTGGTGTTTAGAGGGTTTGGGGGGATGTCCAGAGGGTTGGGGGTGTCCAGGATGTCCATGGAGGTGGGGGGCAGTCCAGGGGTGTGTGGGGGGGTCCAAGGGGGTGGGGGTGTCTAAGGGGGTGGGGGATGTCCAAGGGGGGTGGGGGTTGTCCATAGGGTTTGGGGGCTGTCCAGAGGGTTGGGGGTGTCCAGGGGGGTGTCCAAGAGGGTAGAAGGTGGGTGGTGGTGTCCAGTAGGGGTGGGGGTGTCCAGGAGGGGTGGGGGTGTCCAAGTGGGTGGAGGATATCCAGGGGTGGGGTGGTGTCCTGAGGGGTGGGGGGTTGTCCACGGGTGTGGTGGTGTCCAGGGGGTGTCCAAGGGGGTGGAGGTGTTGTCCAAGGGGTGGGGGGGTTGTCCAAGTGGGTGATGGTGTCCAGGGGGTGTCTAAGGGGGTGGGGGTGGTGTCTGGGGGGGCTGTCCAAAGGGGTGGTGGTGTCCAGGGGTGTCTAAGGGGGTGGGGGTAAGTGTCAGTTGGGATTGACTATTGCATCATGGTTTGTGAGATTATGACATGATTATTTTATTGTTTCATGGATATTAGTGTTTCAATATGATTCTATTTGGTTATATATATTTTGCCCAGTCATCGACTATGAGAAAATTATGGGTTATAGGGGAGACCATGTCGTGGTTTTCAAATATGTGTAGTTATCCTGACCCCATTGTGCTGTGATGATTGGCCTTACATTGTGATTTTCTCCATCTGAGTTTTTATTTTAAATTTGATTTGATTCTCAGGTTTACTCCATTTTCTCCAATTTTCTATCAACCATTGGAGGCCCCCTGGTTTTCTTTTATTCCATGGAATTTAAAACTGTTATATATAACTATATTTTCTTTTTAAAATCATATTCAAGCATATTTTTTAAATACGCATAGATTTGTTTTATATTTCAAAATTGTTTTACATTAAAATTATGATTTTTTTATATAAACATATATTTGTCTTATCTTAAAAAGATGTATAATTTTGATATTTTTTATAGGTAATAATGAGTTGAAGTTGGATTATGGCACATCAAATGATAAATGAATATAAGGAAGGTGTTGATGCCTTTTTTGGAATTTTCTAAACGAAATGTTCCAAGTAGTGAAATTTTTTTTGTCCATGCCTGAAATGTTTGAATATGAAGAAGTTGAAAGGTAGAGAGATAAAAGATCATATGATTTGTCATGGTTTTAATCCGAGTTACAAACCTTGGATTTGGCATAGTGAAACTGGATGGAATGTCACTGATGATGATGATTCACAAGATGGTAACTTTGATGGAATTGAAGAAATGATTCACGATATTGCAGCAGAACAAATTGAGATAGAACTGACAGTTACACGTCTATATGGTGATGCTAAAAAACTATTATATCCTGGTTGTATAGATTTTATGGTTTTGTCAGCGGTGTTAAGATTGATTAACCTGAAGGTGAAATATGGATGGAGTGACAGAAGATTTACAGAGTTTCTACAATTGATGAAAGACATTCTTCAAAAAGATAACGATCTTCTATATTCACATTATAATGCCAAGAAAATATTATGCTCGATAGGATTGGGATACAAGAAAATACATTCATGTCCGAATGACTTTATGATATATAGGAAGGAATATGAATTTCTGTCAGAGTGTCCTAAATTTGGGACATCACGGTATAAGGTAAAAGAAAAATCACAGGATAATGTAGAGATTACAAAGATCCCTTCAAAGTTATTTTGATATCTTCCTATAATTCATCATTTCAAACATTTATTTGCTAATTCACATGATGAAAAAAGGTTAATATGGCATGCTGATGAGCGGTTATGTGATGGAAAAATATTTCATCCAGCTGATTGTTCACAATGGAAAAAAATTGATGAGCAGTATTCTACATTTTGAAATGAAATTATAAATCTCAGACTAGGGTTGTGCACAGATGGAATGAATCCATACCAAACCCTCAGTAGCACACATAGTTCATGGCCTGTTTTATTGGTAATTTACAAACTCTCTCATGAAGTTTGTATGAAGCACAAATATGTCATGTTGAGTATAATGATCTCTGGTCCGAAGCAACCCGACAATGATATTGATGTTTACTTGTCACTGTTGATTGATGATTTGAAACTTTTATGGGTGGATGGTATTAGGGTGTATGATTCTTATAAAATGGAATATTTTCAACTGCATCCAGTGCTTTTGTTCACTATAAATGACTTCCCAACATATGGAAATTTGTCTGGATATAGTGTTAAAGGGCATAAAGCATGTCCAATTTGCGAACAATAGACGTCATGTTGTCAATTGCATCATGGGGGAAAAATTGTATACATGGGTCATTGAAAGTTTTTACCTATGGATCACTCTTATAGAAGACTAAAAAAGGCATTCAATGGCTCACAATAATTTGATATTGCTACAAAACCTTTATCCCCTGATCTTTATTTTGAGAGGGTGAAAAACCTTGATGTGACATTGGGAAAGACACAGAAATCTGGCAATGATAGACATATTTGGAAGAAAAGGTTAATATTTTTTTAGCTACCATATTGGAGATACCATGAAGTTAAACATAATATTGATGTTATGAACGTGGATAAAAATATATGTGATTGTTTGATTGGAACATTATTATATATTAAAGGAAAGAAAAAAGATGGTTTGAAAGCAATATTAGACTTACTATCAATGGGAATACGTTTGGAGTTAGCTCCCACTCATGTTGTAAGATGAACATTTCTTCCCCCGGCTTGTCATACATTATTAAAGAGGGATAAAATTAGCTTTTGTTAGTGTCTTCATGATATCAAAGTGCCTCAATGTTATTCTTCAAATGTAAAAAATTTTGTCTCATTAAAGGACTTGAAGTTAATAGGTATGAAATCTCATGATTGTCATGTCATGATGCAACAACTTCTACCAGTTGCATTACGTGGAATATTGCCCATCCGTGTCAGAAAGACTATAATGAATTTGTGTTATTTTTTAAATTCAATTTGTAATAAGTCAATTGATGTTAATGCTTTGAACATTTTAGAAAAGGATGCAATTTTTATACTTTGTCAATTGTAAATGTATTTTCCTCTAACTTTTCTTGATATAATAGTTCATTTAATGATTCATCTGGTTCAAGAAATAAAGATTTGTAGACCTATATATCTTCATTGGATGTGTCCTTTTGAATGGTATATGAAAATATTGAAGGGGTATGTTAAGAATACATATCGACCTGAAGCCTCCATTATTGAAAAGTATATTTCTGAGGAGGTTGCATAGTTTTTTACGAGCTACTTGGTTGTGGCGCAACACATAGGTTTGCCTCTATCTCTCCATGAACGAGTTAATAATGAGGGATAGGAGATTCGTGGCTTGAAAGTAAAATCGTTGTCAGTTGAACAGATGAAGAAGTTAGAATCAAACATCTTGAATAACATAGCTGATGCTCAATCATATATCACATTGCATATTAATGAGTTGAAACAATGTCATCCAAAGAAGAAAGAAATGTGGATTTTGAATGATCACAACAAAACATTTTTGTCATGGTTTAAAAATACCTTGCTTGGTAGATCAGATGTATCAGAGACATTAAAATGGATAGTGGGTGGTCTATGTTTAAATGTGACAACATGGTCCAGTTATGACATTAATGGCTATACATTTCATACGAAAGCTTAGGACAACAGAAGTGCAGTTCAGAATAGTGGTGTATTGGTGTTTGCAGAAGCAATGCATTTTTCAAGTGCTAAGGACAAAAACTCAATTTCTGCATCAAGTGCATATTATGGAGTGATTGAAGACATATGGGAGGTTGATTACTTTAAAATTAAAGTTCATGTTTTTAACTGTAAATGTTTTATTAGTAACAACAGTGTCAAACACGATGAATTTGGAATGAAACTTGTTAATCTTAATAGATTGGAAGACACAGTTGATTCTTTTATAATGACAACACATGAAAAACAAATTTTCTATGTAGTAGATCAATCAAATATGCAGTGGGCTATTGTTTTACAAGGTAAAAAAAATATGTTGGTGAGGATGAACTTGATGAAGATGCTTATTTATGTGAGATCCCTACTTCCATGGAAATATTAATAGAACATAATGATGAGCATGTTGAAGACATGGTTTATGCCATAAGGAACGATCACAATGAAGGAATTTGGGAAAACAATCCATTTGTACATTCCTAAAATTACAGGTAACATTTGTTTATTTCTTGTTTACATTTATTTTTTTCATAAAATGTTAGATATTGTAAGTTTTTTCTTTATTAAAACATGTATTAAAACAAAATAAGTATAAGTTTTTTTTTGTTTTAAGTTTTTTTAGTTTACTTTATCATGTTTACCATTACATAAATTATATATCTATTATTTTTTTTCAATGAAAATTACTTTACCATGTTTACCAGGTTTACCGAGTTTACCATGTTTACCATGTTTACCATCTTGACCATCTTTACCATATTTACCATTGTTTAACATGCTTACCATATTAACCATGTTTACTATTACGTAACTTAGTACAATTTTCTATTTTTTGATTACAGTAGTATTAAAATATTTGAATTTGTATATTTTTGAACTAATGTTTATTTTTTTGATTTGAAGGATAATGACAGATCAATCAGTTGATCAACCACATGATTCTGGTGATGATCATATTGGTCATACCTCTGGGGAGGAACATTCACATGCTCCTCTTGATGTTCCCCAATATTCCTCATGTGCTCCTATTACGACAAAGAGTTCATGAGTCGGTGAATGTGGGTTCACATGTTTACCAAAATTATCACTTTCTCATACGCATGATCAGAGGATACTCATTGAGTTTGATGAGGATGATATTCCTATAGGTCTAAATGAAAAATATTTTAATAGTTTTGTATCAACTCAGGGTAAGATCAAAGTAAGTATTTTATATGATGACTAGAGAAGTGTGGATAAAGAGATAATCTCTCAGTTGTGGGAGATGATTTTGGTAAGATCTTTTTCTATTTTTTTCATATTCATTGAATGTTTCTAGTATATATAATATGTTTAACTTCTTATTTATCAGATGACATTTGATATTTCTGACACTGGAGGAGTCAAGAATAAATGCTTATCGATGGCTACCAAGAGATGGAGGGATTTCAAATCAACCCTCTCATATGATTTCATTTTTGGTCATAAGAGTTATGACAATCCATGTCGTATATATCCTTTTATAGATGAAGACACATGGAGATAGTTTGTTGAAAGTAGGAGAAAAGAGTCATTTTTGGTAAGGGAAATGTAAACTTTTATAATCTTTCTTATATAAATGATCTTATTAATGTTTTGTTAATGATTTATTATTCTTAATTTACAGAAAACAAGGAAATATCATCAGGATATCCAATCTAAAAATGTATACCCTCATAGTTTATCTCGGGGAGGGTATGTATTTTTGGAAGAACAAATGATGAAGGAAAAATTACAAAAACTAAGAGATGGGTATTCAAGCTCTGGAGAGGTGGTCCCTCCATCCCCTTCATCTAGACATGAAAAATGGAAGAGAGCTCATATGGGAAAAAAAGGGCAATATATTTCAGAAGAATCAAGAATCCTAGCTGAGAGAATTATAAGATATCTATTTTATTTATTTAAGTTAACTATTTTCTTTATATAATTTCAATCTTTACATAAATGTTCAATTAATTAATACATGACTCTCTTGAGGAGCAGAGCTCACAGGGGGTATTTACAGCTTCTGGGAGGCAAGATATTTTATCTGTAGCATTGGGAAAGCCCGAACATCTTGGTTGTGTATGAGGATATCCAGCAGGTGTATCAGTAAGAAAAGTGTTTCCACGTTCTTCAACTTCTAATGTTGAGGGTGTTTATAAAAAAATTGAATCCTTGGAGACTGAAGTTCATAATATTAATGCGATGATGGAGGAAAAGATTAGAGTGTTGGTACAGTCTATGTTTGCAAACATGCAAAGACAATTTCAGACTGCATCTCCCACTCCTCCACCTCACTCTACAGACCCCATTATTTATCCTCCACCTCCGCCAGTAGATCCTACTTCCCCACTTCAGCCTGCGGAGCCCATTCTTTATCCTACTCCTCCACCGCAGCTTCCTACTTATTGCGAGTTGTATTTTTATGATCCTCAACATAATATAGTTTCATATGGGTTGGAATATTGTATAGAAGATACAGTTCATCATCAACAATTAGAGGTAGAGAATAAGAGGGTCACTGTACAGGATATTATAGATATATCATCTCGAGTACCATTACCTACAGATGAGGTGATGACTGTTGGACATAGTATCAGCCATTTTTTAATTTGGCCATCAAGACTTCTTTGACTCATTACTATAGAGGTATTTATGTTATATCTTCTATTTTATTTTTTTTATTAAAGTTGTTTTATCATTTGAAAACTAATATATTTTTCTATTTATTTTTACAGGAATACTTCAAAGGTAAAGAAATACTGTATATACAACAACAAAGACAAATGGATATTACATTAGATACAGATTCCAGTAGTCTTGACAGATTGTCAGGATATTCAAATTTGTTGGTGGTTCATTATGTGTTTCCAATGGAAGCTTATGTTTGTGGACGTGCAATAACTGTGAGGATTGTGAAAACAGATATCATGGAGCTTGTTACTGGAGATAAGGTGGGCATCAACATGGTGAAATTTTTTTCCATGTAAGTCTTAACACCTTTTCCCTGTGTTATATTTATTAAAAAGTATACTTATGTATATTTTGTATTAGGTATCTTTATAACATTTGTGAGAAGAATGAGCGGATAGATGTATATGGATTCATGGACCCACAATTGATTTCTCCCGAAGCATGTGCATTGGATGAGGAACAAAGAATGATTTATATTGCTGAAAGACTTGAACAGAATATAGTCACACAATGTTAGATGATGCATTTTTGTGAGAGGTATGAAACACATCTCTCTCAAAGAGTTCATTATCTTTTAACATAAAAAACCACTAACCTTAAATTTTCTTTTATTAGTGATCATTGGATGTTAGGAATTTTTTTCCTAAGGGAGAAAACACTTTATTGGATATACTATGTCCATGGTGATGTGCGATAAAGTTTTAAGAAAGTGTTGGAACAGTAAGTTTCAATTTCTTAATAGTTTTATATATTATAATGAATTTTAAATTTACCCCATTCATATTATTTTCTAACAGGGGATGGGTCTACTTTTGAAAAAACACAAAGAAAAGGAGTGTGAAGATCAAATATGTAAATGTGAAGGTAAATATCCATTTATAATTTGTACTTTTTGATTTATTACATAAAAATAATATATTGAATTTACACTCATTCAAACAGAATTGTCATGAACAACAAGAAGTCATCAAATACAGATTTTATATGTTAAGATTTATGTATGAAATAATAAAAAATGGGGCAGTTGTGAACTTTGACTTGGTAATATTTCCTTTTAAACTTTGCCATAATATTTCAATTTGATTTAATCATTATACAAGTTAACTACTATCCTTTTAATTTGTAGCTATTTGATGACCCTCAACCCTATACTGCTCAAGACATCAAACACTTACAAGCGGAATGGTAAAATTATTTTATAGGTTTGATTGAATTTTAGTTGTTTGTAGTGTAAAATGTAATTTTGAATATTGTTGTTATAATTGTGTATTTTGTAGTCATTTAGGTTGGATTTAGTTTTTTTTTTTTGAAGTTTACAATGTAAGTTTTGAATGTTATATATGTGAATGTTTAATTTTTCTCTATTTCTTGTTTTGGTCTAGTTATGATGGTTTTTTTGGTATGGATTCTGGTCTGGGGGGAAGTGTTCTAAGGGTGTGGGAGTGTTCAGTGGGGTGGGGGTTTCCAGGGGTGTGGGAGGGATGTCTGGTGGGGTGGGGGGTTCTGGGTGTCCATGAGAGTGGGGAGTAGTCCAGGGGGTGGGAACGTTTCCAGTAGGGTGGAAGGGATGTCCAGGGGAGTGGGAGGTTGTACAGGGGGTGTATAGGGGTGTGGGGGTGTCATGTGGGGTGAGGGGGGTTTCCAGGGGTGTGGGAGGGTTGTCCAGTGGGGTGGGGGGCTGTCCAGTGGGGGGGTCCAGGGTGTCCATGGGGATGGGGGCAGTCCAGGGGGTGGGAGAGGAGGTGTTGCCATCCCTTGGGGGGCTGAACGCCGCTGGAAGGTACTCGTCACTCCCAGATGTGAAACATTTTCAGAGCTCAAGCTTCGCATTTGGGAGTGATGAGTACCTTCTAGCGGCGTGCCCCCCGAGGTGGTGTCCAGGAGGTTGGGGGTGTCCAGGGGGTGTCCAGGAGGGTGGGGGGCAGTACCGGGGGTGGGGGTAGTCTAGGGGTGTGGGGGTGTCCAGGAGGGTGGGGGGTTGTCCAGGGGTGTCGGGGCTGCCAGGGGTGAGGGGAAGTCCAGGGGTGTGTGGGGTGTCCAAGAGGGTGGGGGCAGTCCCGGGGGTGGGGCAATCCAGGGGTGTGGGGGTGTCCAGGAGGGTGGGGGTTGTCCAGGGGTGTGGGGGGTTGTCCAGGGGTGGTGGGGAAGTCCAGGGGTGGGGGTTTCCAGGAGGGTGGGGGTTATCCAGGGGTGTTGGGGGCTGTCCATGGGGTGGGGTAGTCCAGGGGTGTGGGGGTCCATGGGTGTGGTGGGGGCTGTCTAGTGGGGTGAGGGGGTTCTGGTCTATTTTTGGTAAATTTTTGGTCTGTTTCAGGGGTGTGGGAGGGCTGTCCAGGGGTGTGGGAGTGTTTTCCAAGGGGTGGGGGTATACAAGAGGGTGGGGAGATATCCAGGGGTGTGTTGGGGCAGTCCAGTGGGGTGAGGGGGTTCTAGTTTGTTTTTGGTAACATTTTTGTCTGTTTCAGGGGTGTGGGAGGTCTATTCAGGGGTGTGGGAGTGGAGTGCTATCTAGGGTGTGGGGGTATACAGAAGGGTGGGGGTTGTCCAGGCGTGTGGGGGGATATCCAGGGGTGGTGGGATATCCAAGGGTGTGGGGGCTGTCCAGGGGGTCGGGGGCAGTCCAGGGGTGTGGGGGTGTCCTGGGGTGTGGGGGGGCTGTCCAGTGGGGTGAGGGGGGCTATCCAGGGGTGGTGTGGTAGTCCAGGAGGGTGGGGGGTTGTCCCGGGGTGTTGGGGGCTGTCCAGGGGGTGGGGGTAGGTGTGGGGGTGTCCAGGGGTGTGGGGGGTTGTCCAGGGGTGGTGGGGAAGTCTAGTGGTGGGGGGTGTCTAGGAGGGTGGGGGTTGTCCAGGGGTTTTGGGGGTTGTCCAGGGGGTGGGGGCAGTCCAGGGGTGTGGGGGTGTCCAGGGGTGTGGTGGGGGATGTCCAGTGGGGTGAGGGGGTTTTGGTCTATTTTTGGTAACTTTTTGGTCTGTTTCAGGGGTGTGAGAGGGTTGTCTAGGGGTGTGGGAGTGTTGTCCAGGGGGTGGGGTATACAGGAGGGTGGGGGATGGCCAGGGGTGGTGGTAATGTCCAAGGGTGTGGGGGTGTCCAGGGGTGTGGTGGGGGAAGTCCAGTGGGGTGAGGGGCTTCTGGTCTGTTTTTGGTAACTTTTTGGTCCTGTTTCAGGGGTGTGGGAGGGTTGTCCAGGGGTGTGGGAGTGTTTTCCAGGGGGTAGGGGTATACATGAGGGTGGGGGTTGTCCAAGGGTGTGGGGGGGATGTCCAGGGGTGGTGGAGATGTCCAGGGGTGTTTGGGGCTGTCCAGGGGGTCAGGGGGCAGTCCAGGGGTGTGGGGATGTCCAGGGGTGTGGTGGGGGTTGTCCAGTGGGGTGTGGGGGGTTGTCCAGGGGGTTGTGGGGGGATGTCCAGTGGGGTAAGTTTTAAATTTTATCAATGTAAATGCTTAATTTTGCTTTGTCTCTTGTTTTGGTCTACTTCTGTTTTCTAGTATGCATTCTTGGTTTGGTTTATGATTATTTCTAGGGAGAGTAGAGGACTGCTTTCTATTTTTAAAAACAAAATTGGTTTTCCACATCGGTTATTTTATAACCGATGTGATAAAGGAATGGGAAGGGTTTATCACGTCGGTTATTTGAATAACCTACATGATAAACACCTATGGAATGGTTTTTCACATCGGTTATTTGATAACTGACGTGATAAAGGCCTAGGAAATGGTTTATCATGTCGGTTATTATATAACCAATGTGATAAACCATTTCACAGGGGTTTATCACATCATTTATTTAATAAATGATTTGATAAACACCCCTCGCACTGGTTTATCATGTCGGTTATTAAATAACTAACGTGATAAACCCTCCCCCTAGTTTTTCATGTCGATTATTTAATAACTGATGTGATAAATCAGTGCGGGGTGTGTTTATAACGTCGGTTATTTGAATAACCGACGTGATAACACCTGGGAAATGGTTTATCACATCGGTTATTTAATAACCGACGTGATAAACACTCTGCCACTGGTTTTTCACGTCATTTATTAAATAACCGATGTGATAAACACCGCGATGTTATATTTTTTACCTTGGTTTTTAAATAACCGACATAAAAAAACAATATTTATAACATCGTCTGTATTAATGTCGGCTAAAAACCGACGTAAAAAATGAAAAAATAACCGACGTAAAAAACATTTTTTTCACTAGTGTTATCAAAAAAGAGGTAATGACACCTAGTCTTCAAAGCATGGATTACAACAGCTGACTCTAAATCATGTGTTGGTTATTTCTTATCATGAAACCTTAACTACCTTGATCCATAAGAAACAACATGATCTCCTTGTATGAGAACACACCCCAACCAGGATTCCAAAGTATCAAAATACACCATGTACCCTTGTCCTAATTCTGGAAAAATCAAGATTGGTGATGATGTAAGGAAAACTTTTATCTCTTGAAAATATTTCTAATATTACTTAGTCTATTGGAATGGAACTTTTTTCCATGTTATATATATAATAGGTAAAGATAGTCATGAGAATTTGTGAAAAAATCATAATTAATAGCCATCTAGACAAAGGAAAATCTATATCTTGAAGACATTATTTGGTGATTTCTAAGAAATAACAGCCTTAATATTTTCTAGATCCATAGGAACACTTTTTCATAGATTAAATGGATAATAAAACATACCTCATATATCCAAAAATCACACTTTGATAATTTTGAATAAAACTGATGACCCCTTAAGATTCTCAACACTTTTTCTAAGTGTTTCTCATATTCAACCATTTTCCTTGAATACACCAATATTTCATCCACAAACACCACCATAAAAGAATCCAAATACCTCTTTAACATAGATAAATATTTCCATTTTCCTTTTGACAAATAAGATCGATGCTGCCCATGGTGACATGATCGACCAAATAAACCATTTACTTTCTAGCTCTTACAACTACACGTTTAATTCCCTTAAATCTATTGGTTCCATCTTCTAAGATAGAAGGGAAATATGAGTAGTCCCAAAAATTATATCAATAATAAACTCAAATTTTATTATGATTGGTAACCATGAGAAATTTTGGGGGAAAAATATCATGAAACTGATCAACCACTCCTAGAAAACTACCATCCTCTACCTCTTCCATCAATTCTAAGGTCAAAGACTTTATCTGGTAAGAGTTCATTCCAACTTATGATGTCAATAATCCCATTCCACCTTTTTTATTCTTTTATCTCCTCGAAAGAGATTCCCAACTCCATCTTCAGTTGTAAAATTGATCTTTTTGGTATAACAATCGATGTGATCCTTGAACATTGTCAACCAATCTATACCCAGGATTATGTCATAAACATCTATCTCAAGCACAGATAAGTTCCATATTTTCCCATATCTATAAACAATTATATAACATGTTCTATACACAAAGGCTCGATATTCTCTTTTCCCAAGAGGAGTTTGAAGTTTTAACATAAAAGACATCATCTCAACTTTTATACTCAGCAAGTCAACTACATGAGAAGCAATAAAGGAATGTGATTCACCCGTAACAAATAAAGATTTTATAAGGGTAGAATTAAAAATAATCATACCTCTCACTATTGATGGTCCAAAATGAACATCCACAATAACTTTCCCAGCTTCTTATAATTACTTGTTACACTTTGTTCTTTATTTCCCTATTGAGATTGCACTTCCTAAGGAGTCATGGTATTTTTGGAATCATCATGGTTATATTTTTTCTTATCATGAGATTGATTTTTTCCCTCATCCCATCAAATCATACGACACCTATGACACCTAAGAAGTGTCCTGACCACCTAACCTCAAAGCACTGTGACAATAGCACTGAATATTACCCATTTGATTCCAGTTGTGACATGATCTAGATAGTGTCGTACATTATCACTTCATGTATTCAAATGAACCACATTGAAAACATACATGATATCTATTTGGTTTTGGAAGAGGATTCACATATCTAACCATTTGATTCAGATCCATAATCCCACCTTGGAAATAGGTTTCCCACTTCCTCTTACTCCCAGTATGAGATTTCCCACCATTTACCATAGGTATCAACATGTTTCCACCTCCCATATCTCTTGAGATTTCTCGTTCATCCATTGTCACTCTATTGACCATCTCTATATAATCCATAATATAGAGCAAAAAAATCTTTGAGAGAATCTCCTTCCTCATCCCAGATTCAAAGATGTGTTACTTTAAGAAAACACTATCAACAACTTTGGGTGAAAAGCACACTAAATTCATGAATTTAGATACATAATCTAAGACAGAAATATTTTCCTACTTTAATATGAATAATTCCTTCATCCTTTGAAATCTTAACATGTAAGGACAATATTTTTTGTTGAACAATTATTCAAAATTCTCCCATATAAGGCCTTGGTCTAATTTAGCCTGAACTACTAAATCCCATTATTAGCGTGTAAGATCCTCCAGCATATACATCATCATCTTGACTTTCAGATCTTCTAGTGTGCCAAGGAAATTGAAGACATGATTCATCCTATTTAGCCACACCTTTACCTTCTCTAGTTCTAAATCACACCGAAAATGGGTGTATTCTACTTTTGGAACTAGAGGGAGTGTTCCACTTTCCTTGGTTCATCCTGTTAGTCCCCTCCATACACCGCATGAAAGGCTTGGGTGATACTCTAAACCAGTTGTTGGTTCACTTGTGGCTCAAGTGCAACCACATTTTTATTAGCTTCCACTGGTTGGTTTCTATGATGCCTACTAGGTTTCATTTTTTATTCAAACAACAAACACCATAAGTCTCACTCTCTAGAAACTAAAGGTTTAAAAATTTTGAATTCTATCACATCATACTATTACAACATTACTTTCTAAAATTAAAAATATCTGTAGTAAATAATTTTTGAAAATTTCACTGTACTTTTGAAAATTAGACCATTTTCAAAATAATATAATCATTCCCTTTTTAAAAATCTCATATTTGAAAACAAATTATCATTATTCAAAAATTAACACATGGCACCAAATCATAAATCATTACAAAAAATAAAATATACACTCCTAGTGGGAAGTCATTTTCTAATGTATTTCATACTCATCTCAATGGATAAACCTATGAAAATAATATTACCATTCATATAAGTGTATCCAAAAAACTTATGTACCCAACTCTCTGGTGACTTGAAGTTCAGCATAAAAAGTTTAGCTACATATTTTTATTCTCTAAATTTCAAGTATCAGAAATTATAATCCTTTTTAATATCCCAATTCTTATAATTAAACCAGAATAAATGTCAACTCTGAGACCAACAAAACTGATGACCACTTGTTAGTCAAGGGTCAAACAAGATGATAGCATTTGTTCTGTAATATAATTGGAAGGACCAAGACTGATACCACTTGTAACATCCCTATTATTCTCATTGGATTGAGAAGGAAGAAGGACATTAATTGGATTTAAGTGACATCCCCAAGATGCTAAAGGCTAGAAATAAATTCTCAGGGCTTTATAAACATATGGGGGACAGTTTTCCCTTTTGGAATAACACAACCAACCAAACATGTCATAATCAAACAAACCACTACATGATGCATGATAAAAATATAAGACAACTCAAGGCATACCATTTATATTAAAATCATCTACACAAGAGTGCCACAACAAAAGACCACAAAACAACCAAGTTCACAGAAGAGACTAAAAAACTAACAAAACTAAAAAACAACCATAACTCTATAGTCCCAACCTACTCCATCCTCTAACTCCACAAAATAGCCCAAATATCACTAAGTTCCACTAGTGATGTATGATACTTTAACTTTTCCTAAGTCAATGATATCTATAAAATTAATAAATTTTTAAAGTAGGGGTGAGTAAAAAATCAATAGGTTTTACCCAAATGACTTCCTTTCTCGTGCCACTAGGATAGAACATGTTAGCAAATTCATATAAAATAGTTTCTATAAAAAAATTCTAAAATAGTTTATATCAGAATATAAACAAGTGCCATAATAAAATATTTTTCACAAAATAATGTCAAGTTCTAAGGAAAAGAAACCAAATAATACTTTAGTCCATTTAAAGATTTCCATTTTTTCATAATCCAATGCTTTCTACATAATCTCACATCCAACCATGCATGCAACCTAGACTACCCTATACTCACGAGTGGTGAGTCATCCTTTCACTAATTCATCACTTAGTGAACCATTTTGGTGGGGGGAGATCCCTATCCTTTATCCATCTGACTAATAATAGGGTAAAATCCTTACCCTTATTTATCCCAAATGCACATGAACACATGCAACCATTATGCCAAAACCCAATGCCAAAACAATCATTTCATCTATTTCAATAAAACCATACTTTTAATGAAAATCATTTGAACACCACATTTCAATAAAATCATCCTTTTATTGAAAACACTTTTTTATGCATCAAAACTAAGAAAATATTTTAAAATCATCATTTTTACCCAAATGAATTTCTAACAAAACACCCATATTCCACAATTTCATAAATCATCACTCAAGAGATTTCAGCAAGTATTGCGTAGAAATTTCACAACTAATTTCAAGAAAAACAATAAATTTGAAATCAATCCTTTATATTCTAAATATAGGACTTGAGAGTGAAGCCACTTACGTTGGAAAACTTAGCGAAAATTGAAAACGATGTGAAAATTTCCATGGAATAGGGTTGAAACTCTAAAACCCCACCTTAGATCTCTTCCCCTAACATAAAAAAAGTAAAATATAGTCATATTTGGAATCAAATACCTTATATATATCCACATTAAACATATATCTAAGAAAATGAGAGAGAGGGAGAAGTAGATCTAAGGAAACCTAAGAAAACTACCATGAACAGAGGCTTACTATGAGAATCTGGCATCAACGCACCAAGAGAAGCCTTCAGATCACCTCTGGATCGATGAAAGAAGACCCTACAGCCTTTGGGAGGATAAAATATTGAATTAAGACTGTTTTGAGGTAAAAATAAGCTTTTAATTCTAAATTATGACCTAGATACACAATTTGTGGATCTTATTTTTAAACCATTCATGGTTAGTCACACGGTTAGACAAATCATGTGCTCATTGTTCACCAACTTCAATCTCAATGAGGCCTCACATGGTTGGCTCAAATAGTTAGAAAACTGTGCACCATCCATGAAAAATATAATTGTCCCATGTTTCTCGGTTTACCTTAGGAGGCCGCACGGTTTGAACAAACTGTACACCCTTCCCTTAGCCCCAATCTCATTGTGCATCATTTCCTACAAGTGTTTCATGGTTTCTCCAAACCATGCACCAATTTTACACCCTTATAAAAGCCTCAAAAACATTACATACTTTTTACAAACCCTCCCAAACATCACCCAAATAGTTTATATACATAAAATACATAAAAGAAGGGTTACTTACTTGAAACCGGGGGGTGCTGCATATATTAATTATCAAAACAAGTATAAATAATAATAATTAACAACAAATAACTTATAAAAAAGAATAAAACTTATTTTTTTAAGAATTTTTTAAAATATTCACATACTCTGGCTAATATACTTACTTAAATAAAAGAAAAACCTATAAAATAAAACACAATATACCCGCTAAAATAATAAAAGAATTGGTATAAATACTCATTTATTTAACTTTAATTAAAATATACATACCTAAAAAATCTAAAACATAAAAAAATAGACTACAGAAAATTCAATAAAAAAATGATTGTATAATTAATCATTTTTAAACTAAAATTAAAGGATACATACCTGATATTTTAAAATTTAACCAATATTAAAAAATATCTTGTGGAAAATAAACTTGTAAAACAAATAGAATATAAAAAATTTATGAAAAAAATGATTGTCTAATTACTAATTTTTTAAACTTTAAATAAAATAGATATACCTAATAATTTAAATGTTAACAATACTTAAATTTTTTTTGCAAACTTTGAATATGGGTAAGTTCTGAATTTGTATATGACTCGAAATAATTGAAAATATATAATAAAAATGAATGTTATAAGATCAAAAAATAAATATTTTGATATAAAACCTCAAATAATTTATATAACTAACAATATTAAATTTAGTCATTATCTTAATTTTTATTATCTCAGGCATAAATCTTTAAAAACATAATTTTATTCCACCCTTTCTTTTTTATGATGAAATTGAGATTATGAAACATTAGCTTAAAAATAATAACCAACACACATATATATAATACAAAACATATATTATCTATTATAAAATATATTTTCCAATAATTTCACATAGTTTATTTTATTTAGATTTTGTATTGAAAATTATTCATTTTTAAACCTTTTTCATGACCTTATTTTCATATATAAATTATCAAAACATGTTTAAACAATAATAATTAAGAATAAATCACTTATAAAAAACAATAAAACTTACTTGTTTAAAAATTTTCTAAAATATTTACGTACTCCACCTAATAAACTAACATAAAAAACCTATAAAATCAAACAAAATATACCAAATAAAATCAAAAAAATTGTATAAATAATCATTTCTTTTAATTTAATTAAAAGTGACATACCTAATAATTTAAATCACAATCATACTTAACAAATAATTTGTAATCAAACTATGAAGATGGGTAAGTTCATCATTTGTATAAGACTTGACATCTTTGGAAATATATAACAACAATTGATGTTATAAGATAAAAAAAATATTTTGATATAAAACATAAACAAATTAATATAACTAATGATATAAAATTTATTCATTGACCTATTTTTTATTATCTTATACATGAATCTAAAAACATAATAACCACATTACACCATTCCTTTTTTATGATGACACTGTTGTTATAACTTAAAAATAAAATCTAACATATATATAACCAAATATTATCTAATATAAAATATATTTATCATTACTTACGTGTATTGGATTGTATTTAGCTACTTTATAAATAAGTGATCTTTGTTAAACTTTTTTAATGACCTGAATTTTCATATATATAAACTAAAAACATGTATAAACAATAATAATTAAAAATAAGTAAATTATAAAAAAATTAAAACTTACTTGTCTAACAATTAGTTAAAATTTTTATGAACACCACCTAATTGAGAGAAAAACCAATATAATGTGCATTCATTTTGGCAGAATATTCTTGACATTCAATGACCTCTACAATATAAAAATTTCACAATTAATTAAATTATAATGAATATTAGTTCATAATTATCTAAGTTCTATTACCCATTAAGGAATGGAAAAAAACCCTCCCAATATTAGTATTTGAAAATATCTCACATATATATGTAACTTTAGTTGAAGTATTCACATATTGCATAGCCATTGAAATATATTCTGAATATTTAAGAACATAAACACCAGTGGTCTCATTTTGAATAATAATCATGTGTATATACCTAATTAAATATGTAATAGAGTAAGTCACTTTAAATCATATTTATTTAAAGAAAGAAAAATTTCAACATAAATTTACTTACATATAAAATAACTAAAACACATGCTTGCTGATATAATAAAAAATAACCTAATCCATCATAACTTTTTTGAATATTCTCACTGGATAGTCTCTTATACAAATATCATACATCATAGAAAACTCATAAATGTTATCTAGGGAAGAAGAAACTTGGGATAATATTTTTAGCCCATCAGAAATCTCATAAGTAACTAAAGTTATTGGTTCTAGAACCTTTTTTTAATTTGTATTATTTATTTTTATTTTAGTTACTCCTATATAAATTAAATTTCAAAAAGAATTATAAGTAATTTCCAACTATGGTAACATCCTCGATAGGTAATGGAATAGACAAGTTGGATCAATAAAATCTTGTATTGATATTCTTACTTGAACCAACTATATAGGCTACTGATGTACAAAATACCTAAAAATATGTATTACTATATATGCTACAATATGTAAATGGGGATCTACATAAAAAACTTATAGTATAAGGTCAGGTCTAAACAAGAAGGTGGAGGATATGAGTAGGTAGGTTGTGCAGGCTGCATAGGCTGCATAAGCTGTCTAGGATATTATTTTCTCATTAATTGTTCAAACATTGCATATGCAACTGATTGAATTGGATCACCCATGTATTATTTCAGATCATTAATCTCAAAATTTAAGGAAAAATATTTTCGGGTCTCGTTATTTCTTAATTTGATGACCAAAAAATTTATTAATATTAACACCCGACTCATATCCTCTTACATAGCTGGGTTATTCTACCTTTATTAAAGTAGTAGAAAGGATTTTCATCATACACTTAGGTATAAAATTCCCCTATGTTTCTTTCTCCTAAATTTCAACCTTAAATGAAAATTTAAAAAGTTATATTATTGTTTTTATTTTAAAAAAAATAAAAACATTCATTCAAAATAAAAATTAATTTCTTACAATTTTTTCAACTACTTCCTTTGATTGCTCTATAAGATACTTTTCATTTTTTCTCTTTCTTTCTCTTTTCCATTTTTCATGGAGAGTGAGGGAGATGGAGGACTAAACTGGACCTCTTTCTAACCATTACTAGATTGATCAACTAATGCATAAAACTT
Source organism: Viscum album (assembly GCA_963277665.1). Lineage (NCBI taxonomy): Eukaryota > Viridiplantae > Streptophyta > Magnoliopsida > Santalales > Viscaceae > Viscum > Viscum album. The sequence continues at coordinate 1,156,489,555 of OY728132.1, read as the reverse complement.
TTCTGTAATCATTTTATCCTATAATAAATGATACCCTCCCTGTGGTAAATTATAAGGATATAAGTTCTACAACTGGATATCATGATAAGATATCATGGAGTCCTGATACATAAAAATAAACTAATAATTAATTAGGTAATATATAATAAATTTTATAATATAAAATAATTATCATACCATAAATGTTTCATCATTTCGTCTGGAGAAAAATTTATTCCATGTATCTATATCTAAAACTCCATACTTGAGCTATGGGTTTTCAATTTTTAACTTCTTAAAAACATAGTTTTTTATAAATTTTGTTTTGAAATCTCTCTATTTAATCACCACTAAATATAGAATTATTTTCTTCATTTATTTTATTTCTTCAAAATTGAATGTCATTTGTAATTAAATAAATTAAATATTATTCGTTTAAAATATATAATATTCAAAAAAAATGTGATAAAAATAAATCAATTTAAATATTTTACTGTTATGGACTCTCACAACTACTCTTTATCCATCATGTTTATGGAAATCTAATTAGGATATAAAATGATAATCCTACAATAGATCTTCATAGAGGTATAACTGGTAAATAGTGTTGCATTTGGTCGAGTTGGGTTATTATTATCATCAAAATTAATATGTATTATATGGTCTCCATGAGAATGTGACAGTTTTGGTAAATGTATAATCCCACATTCTCTAGCTCTAGAAATCAATTTCTCTATAGAATACGAAGAAGACTCCTCCAAATAAGGCACATCACTAGTTCTGTAATTTTTTTGGTAAATTAAACATTTTCTTTCAATAAATAATTATATTACTGAATATTTAATAATATAATAAAAATTTATATACCTTAGTAAATTTTCTTTTGTCTTTGTGTCTGTCATTGAAATAGAAAAATTTAATGTAATTATATGTACTTTCATATTATTTTAAAATTGAATATTTAAAAACAATGATTACAAAAATATATAAGTAAAAAAAATAGTGTCACACATATGTAATTTAAAAAAATGATTTTATGATTCTTAACTAAAAAATATGCAATTTAAAGTATTAAATATAAAAACTAATTCTAAAATGATGGAAAAAATTATAAATTTATAGTTACAAAAGTGTTTCTATATTCATAAATTTAATTAAAACATAATGATACACATTAGGTATTTCAATCAAAAAATATTTAACCATAACTATTGAATATAAAATTTAAAACAAAATCATATAAATAATCTATATATATATATACACATATATATATATAAACATCTAAAATAAATAAATAAAAGAAAGTTTTAACACATGTAAATTTCAAGAAAGAAATAAAATATAAATATTTACCTAAATAATTAGGAGAGTAATTTAGTGTTTTCTCATATCCATTCAACATTATCAATTTTTATATCATGGACTATGTCTATATTATAGTCATTGTTATAATTAAAAACAATAATAGATGAATAAGTCTAATATAAATCTATAACATCAGCATCATCCTCATCAGTCAAATGAATTATTTTCCATTGAAAAATGAAGGACCGCTAATTATTCTATGGATAAATGACATAAAATATGTTCTTTTCATGTGTCACTATGATAAATGGTTCCTTTTTTCAACTAAATCTTTTCAAATCAACCAGTATAATCTCATAATCATCATGATTCACACCACTATTACTATCAACCCATTCACACTTAAACATTTTGACTTAAAATTTAACATAATCAATTTCTCATATATCCTCAAGGACTCCAAAATATGTTGTTGATGTAGAAATTGGGGTTTTATCTTTTTTCATTTCAAAAATTGTAGTGCTCCAGTAATGACCATTACCCTGCTATTTTGAATGGTACTCTTATCATTCTAATTTTTTTTATAAAATGTGCACACATTAATATCAAAAATAAAAACATGTGATCCCATTAAGAGATGGTTCCCCTTCAAACTATTTCAATGTTTCTGATGTAGATATATTTGTGATGAATTTATCATTAAAACGTGAAAAATATATTTTTTTATCAATCATAAACCACATTTCATTTCATTTCATTTCATATATTTTACCCTTAATTTAGAAATAGTTGATGATATATATGGTTGAACCTCATATGTGTTGTTTAAAATGTATAAATTCTTTTACATCACTTCATCACATGGAATAAAATTTACCTTTTAATCTTATAATCCCTCAACCTTCAATATCAACTATCATATGTCAAGATATAGGGAGACCAATATGTTCCACTATATATAAATATTCAGTACAAAACTCTAGAACCTATTCTAATACATATTTTTTAACAATAGAGTCCTCTGTTCAATAGGTATTTCTAACATATCTCATCAAAAAAATTATATATCTTTCAAAAGGATACATCCAAAGTAAATAAACAGACTCATGTATTCCTATCACATGCACCATATGAATCAGTAAATGAACCATTGTATCAAATAATGTAGGTGGTAAATACATTACTAGTTTGAAAAGTATAATAGAAGCTTCATTCTCCAACACATCTAAAAAATTTGGATCAAATACTTTTCTACAAAATGATTTGGAAAAATTAAAAAACCTAATGATAGTCTTTTTGAAATTTGTCAGAAATATACTACATTATAAGACCAGTATCAGTTGTCGCATCAATACATAACAGTAATTATATTTCTTACCTATTAATTTACAATCCTTAAATAACACCAAATTAATTACATTTCAAAATATCCATTGGGTACTTTAATACCATGAATACACTGACAAAAATCCATCTTCTCACTCTTTGTAATGACCCAAAATTTTATCAATGAAGATTCCCTTCTTATAATTATATCATATAGTATAAATCACATAAAATCACTTTGATAACACAATACAAACCTTATAAATGAATAATTAATGAAATAATGTGTATTTCCAGAAATTAAGGAACCTATGTTGATAGAATAGTAACTTAAACTTTAGAATAGTAATGTAACAATTAGGAATACTAATTTGACCAATATAATAGAAGCCTCATCTATGAAAGTATAAATAAATTTTATGTATCTTATAAATGATAATATGATATGATTATATCATATTATAAGTAAATAAATGTTTTAAAAATTATTAATTAAGTGTTGGTGTTTTTTATAAAACATAAATGTTTATTTAAAATTTTATAATTAATATAATGATTTAATAGAAAATTTATTATCATAAAATAGATTCATAAATTAATATTTTTTGTCTTATGATTATAATATAAATAAATGAGACATTAATTAATTTTTTAAAATGTTATAAAATCAATTATTATTTTAAAATAAATATTTTCTAAGTAAATAATGATTTTAATTAAAAATTAAATTTCTCATGTTTAGAAAATTATTTTCATAAAATGGATTTAATTTTTTAAATCTACACATTAATAAATGGTTATGCTAAAGTGTTTGATATTTTTTAAAAATATTTTAATTTTTGGTGAATAGTGAAATACATTAATTTATGATCTAGAACAGTATAAGATAAAATCACTATTTCTTGAGTCATGGATGATGTAAGCACCATAATATCTAATATACTTTATTTATTTAATATAATTAGTGATAATTTTCAAACTAATTATAGTATTGAGCCAAAATAATAAATTAATGAATAAAATAATTAAAAAACACCCATCTCCACCCTTGTAAATACAACCCCTCACTACCTCTTCTCCACACAACTCCAAATCCTTTAAACTTGTCCAATTTCTACCCAATACTCTTACTAATACTATCCCACACATATATGATCCTTTTTTCTCAAAAAAATACCAAAACAAATTTCCCTAAGGAGTTCCTCTAGGAGAAGAATTCAAGAGGTAAAATCCTCTTTCATTTTTTTAATTTCTTTTCAAATTGTTTTTTTATTATTTTCTACTCACCTCCCTTTATAAAAGTGGAATGACAACTCCATTATCTTATATAATATAGTATTTTATTATATTAATGTAATAATTCATCATCAAACCACTTCTTCTCTAGATTTTATTCTATAAAATGAAATAATCATTCATGATGTGTCGATTTTCCATCATCATAGATGATGCGTTTTTATTTTATTTTACCGCATTCAAGGCTGGTAAAAACCATTATAATGGTTGAAACAGATTTTAAAATTTATTTTATAACCTTTTTTATTTTTTTTAACTAACTTATATACATAATATTAAATAATAATAAAAATGAGTTTGTTGTGATCGAAAACCGCCAAAATTAAACTAGATGATTGTCATTAAACTTTTATCTAATGAATCATCATCATATCTAAATATATATATATATAAGAAAAATTAAACTTATATAATTTAATTAATAAAATGTTCAATTTTTGGATAATTATCCCCATTTTACATGATCTTTCATGCATGTATACAAGTGAACTGATCATGAAAACTAAGAAAACAAACACCCTCAGGATGACAGAATTGAACTTTGAAACTCATCAAAATTCCTATAAAAAACTTAATAAAATTATAATGAATAAAATACTTGTAAAAGAGGTTATGGATTTTGTAATTAATGAATATAATTTTATTATCTATGATATGAAAGTGAATAAATCATTCAGACCTAATGTAAGGGGATTCTCAAATCCAATTTTCTTTATTTGGTTTATTCCTATTTCATACAAAATTTCAATGTGGATGTTCTGAAATATTACTCAAATATAATTTATTTGTTATTATATTTTCTTTTATGAGATATTAATGTTTCAAATCTGATTTTTTGGAAAATGAAAATATTTTTCCAAAAGAACACTTCTTTCTAAAAACACACATTTTACTTCTCTTGAGATTATTTCTTCTTCACTCAAGATTGATGATTCTTATACTAAGTATGTTATTACCTTTTTATTTTAAGAAACCCAAAGTTTTTTCATTAATTTATTCTTTATGAAATTCTCATGAAACTCATTTCCTTTCCATGAGTTATTTTATGTCTAAGATTGATATACATTCTAAGTAGTATGCATGATTATGAAAAATGTTATAATGTGACGAGTGTGCTCGAAATTATATAGCACTCCAATTAATTGGGTAATATGATGTATCTAATGAGATAATATAAAATATGTATGAACATGATGATATCTTTTTTCAAAATGATTATTTTATGTTATGCACATATGTTATGCATAAACATGATGTTAGCTTTGTTCACAACTATGTGTGGTAGTTGACCACTAATACATGATGTTTCATTTTTATGAATTGAAACATTCTATAACTTTATTTATTTCTTCCTCTCGTGATTATGATTATTATACCATTCTTATATTATTATTATGATTATTCTCACCCATGTTATATTGATTCAGGTTCTTATCTATCCTCTTACTGGGTTTGTAGCTCATCCCTTTCATTGATGTATATCCTCAGGTGAATACTTATACTAAGAAGTACACAATATCCACTAAGAATCTAGATAATAAGGAATTAAATAATGTTTATGTTTTATTGTGTAAATTTTATATTTGGTCCTAATTTTCTTAATACACTAAAACTGTGGATCCTGGTTTTATAAAGCTTTTATGTTGTTTATTTTTAAATTGATGTAATAGTAATGTAAGAAAAAATAGGGTTTTTATAGTTGTTATTGAAGAATGGTTTAGTTAATTGGGTAATTAGTATTAGAGAAAATTAGTGAAAACCATTAAGTATGAGGTTAAGCACCCAAGAATATTTTTTTAGAAAAATGCTAAACATGGGGATCCTATAAGATATGCCTTTAGGGTTAATTTCACATTGGAATAAATTATTTATTCATGACTTGTTGACTTATGTTTTGTTTAAACCTTTTATATTTTAAAAAATGGTAGGAATTAGAAGAAACCAGGCCAAAAACCTGTGTGAGGGACAATATAGTGATTACCTAAACGACATCCCCAATGCATTGGGAGGTGGAGTTAAAAATTTCATGGTGATGCTTGCCCAGCTATCTCAGGCTATGAACAATAACATGAATAATGTGTAATGTCTAACTTCCCCTAAGAGTGAGCTACTAGTTATCTAGTCTTTTATGCAGAAATGATCACTGATGTTTAATGGATATTCTGATCCACTAGTCATGGAATAGTGGGTCAACTCAATAGAGAAGATCTTTTTTATTCTTCACTATTCTCATATGGAGAAGGTGACTCTGGATGTTTATCGTTTTGATGGGGAGGTTGATCTATGGTGTGAATTGATTAATAACACCAATCCAAAGGAAGAAATTGAAGAGATGGAGTGAAAATACTTTAAGAAAATATTTCTTAACTAGTATTTCCCTCAAAATCTTCATACAAATATGGAGAGGGAATTGTTAGAGATGAATCAAAATGAAGTTTAATCTATCATGTCTTACAAATAAAATTCCACAAGGATTTCAAGGTACGCCTTGGGTTTTGTTATGAACAATGATAGAAAAATAGATAGATTCTTTAGTGGTTTAAAACTACACCTTCAAAAATCTCTATAAATTCAAGACTTTGGGATCATGAAGAATTTTTTTGATGTGATCTCAAAGTGGATATAGATTTTAGAGAATGGTCTCATGGATATAGTGATAAGAAATTAAAGATAGATTTTCAAGATAGAGGATATAATGACAAAGGTGGTAAGAAAACTCAACCACTCACCTGTCAAAAATATGGGAAGAAGCATCATGGTAATTTCCTCAAAGGGATGATGAAATTCTTCTAGTTTGGGAGAGAAGACCACCATGATCATGAATTTAGAAGAGACGTGAGGATGTTGGAAAATGTGGTGGAGGAAAGGAGAGAACCACCCAAGGTCCAACGCTTCAACTGTAGGGAGAAAGGGAATTATGTAAGCTAGTGTTCTAAACCTTGAGTCCCCAAGGGTAATCAGTGTCAGTAGCCACCAATTATAAAGGAGTAAGGGAAATCTTATTTCATCACTACTACTTAGGTGGATCCCAAAAATGATGTGGTGATAAGTACTCTAGTTATTCATTCAGTAATAGAAAATGTATTATTTGATTCTAGTTCTACACATTCTTTTATACCATATAAGTTTAGTAGAACTATAAAAACAACACTTCAAAATATAGAGGTTTATTTTTTTATAATAATAGTAAATGGGGAAATTATTTAATCCAAAGTATATAACTCCTCCTAGATTAATGTTTTTAGATTGAACCTCCTATAAAATATTGTATTACTTCATTTGGTGGATTTTGATGTTATATTGGGAATAGATTGGCTATCTTTATACAATACCAACATCAACTATAGGTAAAGGGAGATCACTCTTCACATCCTAAGGAATCCACCAATTATGTAAAATTGTAAGGAGGAGGATGAATATCCTTCAGAATAATCATCTCAATTATGGATATTATTGCCTTATGAGCAAGAATATTTATCTCAAATGATTAAGGAAAATGAGATAATCATTCTCAAGTACATTCCAATTATGAGAGACTACACTGATATATTCCCTACATAATTTTCTAGTCTTCCTCTTGACTGATAGGTTTATTTATCAATTTAGATTATTCTTGTATCTATACCTATATCAAATACACCTTATAGAATGGATACCATTGAGTTGGAGGAACTAAAGAAGTAGTTACAAGAGAATCTGGATAAGGGTTTTATATGCCTGAGTGCTTCAACATGGGGTAAACCAGTCCTCTTTGTCAAGAATAAGGATGGATCAATGCACCTCTACATTTATTATAGAGATATCAATAAAATAATGATAAAGAACAAGTATCCCCTTCTATGGATAGATGAATTGTTCAATCCACTATGTGGGGACAAGTATTTCTCTAAGGTGGAACTTCTGTCGAGATGTCACCAATTAAAGGTTGGAAACGAAGATATTTCTAATACTACCTTTTTAATGAGGTATAGACACTATGATTTCATAGTGATACATTTAGGACTCACTAATTCTCAAATAATATTTATGGAATTAATGAATATAGTCTTTATAAATTACCTCAAAAATTTTATGGTAGCATTTATAGAATATATTCTAATATACTCCAAGAGAAAGGGGGAACATGAGGAGTATTTGAATGTTGTGTTAAAGAATTTGAAAAGGGATAAAATTTATGAAAAGTACAGTAAATGTGAGTTATGGATGGAGGAAGTATCATTCTTCAAGAATTTTATCACCAAAAAAGAAATATTTATGTACCCTTACAAGACAAAGTCAATAAAAGAGTGTACCAGGACAATATCTATAATGGATATCCATAGTTTCCTTGGTCTTGTTGGTTATTACCAGATATTTGAGAAGAAATTTTCATGATTGTTAAACCCACTAACAAAGAAAAATCAGAAGGGAGGAAAGTTTGTCTAGACTAGTAAATGTGAAGACTACTTTAAAGAGCTAAAAAGAGGCTTATCACTGTTCCATTAGTTACACTTCATACAAGTGTGGAACTCTTTTTGGTATACAGTTATACTTCAAAGAAGGTATTAGGTTGTATACTATTGAAAAATGATAAAATTGATAGCTTTCACCTTAAGGAAGTTGAAAATTCATGAGAAAATATATCCTACACATGATCTGGATTTGGCGGTTGTGGTATTCACATTGAAAATCTAGTGGCATTATCTCTATGGGGAGAAGTGTGAGATATATACTGATCATAAGAAACTCAAATATATATTCACATAGAAGAAGATTAATATTCCCTATAAAAGATAGTTATAGCTCATTCATTATTATGACTACTCAATCCACTACCATCTTGGTAAGACAAATAAAGTGGCAAATGTTCTAAGTAGAAAGGATCCTACAGTATTATCAATGATGAGAATTGAGAAGTATCTAATATTATTATATTTTCAAAGGATGGACATGGGAATCATTAAGGAAGGAACATCATCAATAATTTCTCAAATTATTGTTAAACTATCCCACATGGAGAAAATAAATGATGCTAAAAGAAATGATGTAGAAATTCAGAAGAAGGTGGAAGCTCTTAGAAAAGAGAAATCTTCAGAGTTAAAAATCAATGAGGAAGGAGTCTTAAGATTTGGGTCACGACTATGTGTACCATACAATCTATAGAAAAATAAATAGTTTCTAAGTAATACACATATGTCAACCTTATCTATTCACCTAGGGAGCACAAATATGTATTAAGATCTTTGAGAACAATATTGGTGGGACAATATGAAGAATAAGATCACTAAATATACATCAAAGTACCTAGTATGTCAACAAGTGGAGTCTGAAAGGAAAAGTTATAAGGGGAAGATGAAACCATTATCCATACTAATATTTAAATGGGAAAACATCACCATGGAATTTTTCGTTGGACTTCCAAAGACATATAGAGGAAACAATTCTATATGGGTTGTTGTGGATTATCTTACAAAGGTAGCTCACTTTATCTTAATTTTAGAAGAACTCTAACTGGATAAATTTTTACAAATATGAATTATATAATTTTTAAGTCTTCATAGAGTACCACTATCAATTATATCTAATTGATATTTGAGATTCACCACTGAGTTCTGGAAATGTCTCCAACATGCTCTAAACACTAAGCTAAAATTCAGTACGGCTTATCATCCTCAAACTGATGGCCAATCTTAGTGGAAAATTTAGACATTAGAATAAATTTGGTGATCATATTCTATGAAAATTAAATAAGGATGGGACCAACATATGACTTTGTTCAAATTCTCTTAAAAAAATCCACTCAAGCATCCAAATGGCTCCATATGAACCCCTTTATGGGAAAAGATGTATAAAATCGACATGATAAGATGAATTCAATGGATGTAATATTCTAGGAACTGAAATGGTTGAAAAATATTGGAAAAGGTGAAAACCATTCAGCAACACATCAAGGTATCCCAAAGTCAACAAAAGATCTATGCATACAATCGTTGATGATACCTATAGTTTGAGGTTGGAGACATGATATTCCTCTATATATCATTGTGGAAGAGGATCATGAGATTTGGGAAGAAAGGAAATTTAAGTCCCAGGTACATCATCCCATTCGATATTCTTGATAGTGTCAAAGCTATAGCCTATCGACTAACACTTCCACCAACCATGTCTCAAGTATGAGATGTATTCCACATATCCCTCTTAAGTAAATACATACCAAATCACTCATATATATTGAATCTAGAGGTGGTATAGTTGTAAAATGATTTCTCTTATGAGGATTATCCAATGAAGATCTTGGGCCATAGAGATAAAGTTTTATGCAACAACACTACTCATATGGTCAAGGTACTATAGAGAAACCATAAGTATTAAGAGGCAGCATGGGAACTAGAGTAAGTGATAAAAGAGAGGTACCCTCACCTATTTTCAACTTAGAATGTAATATGAAATTTTGATGGTGAAATTTCTTAAGGGGGGAAGAATGTAATGACCCAAAATTTTATCAATATAAATTCCCTTATTATAATTATTTCATATAGTATAAACTAGATAAAATCACTTTTATAATAAAATAAAAACCTTATAAATTAATAACGAATGAAATAAGAGGTATTTCTATAAATTAAGGTACCAATACCAAAAGAATAATAAATTGAACTTTGGAATAGTAATGTAGCCATTAGGAATAGTAATTTAGCCAATAGAATAGTAACATCATCTATGAAAGTATAAATAAAATTTAATCATCTTAAAAATGATAATATGATATCATTATATCATAGTATAAGTAAATAAATGTTTTATAATTTATTAATTAAGTGTTGGTATTTTTTATAAAACATAAATGTTTATTTACAATTTTATAATTAATATAATGTTTTAATAAAAAAATTATTTCAATAAAATATATTCATAAATTAATAATTTGTTTTTTATGATTATAAGATAAATTTATTAGACCTTAATTAATTTTTCAAAATGTTATGAAATCAGTTATAATTTTAAAATCAGCATTTTTCAAGTAAATGGTTATTTTAAATAAAAAATAAATTTATCTCATTTATAAAATTATTTTTATAAAATGAAGTTCATTTTTGAATTCTACACACCTAAAAATGGTTAGGGTAATTTTTTTTATTTTTATAAAATAGTTAAAAAAAATCTGAATAGTGAAATACAGTAATTTATGGTATATAACAATATAAGTTAAAATCACTATTTATTGAGTCATGGATGATATAAGCACCATAATATCTAATAATTCTTATTTATTTAATATATTTATTTATAATATTCAAACTATTCATAGTCTTGAGCCAAAATAATAAACTAATGAATAAAATAATCAAAAAAACACCCCTCTCCTCCCTTGTAAATACAACCTCTCACCACCTCTTATCGTCATAAAATCCTTAAATCTTGTCCAATTTCTAACCAACCATCTTCCCAAGAATATCCTCCATTTATAAGAGTATTTTGTCTCAACAAAAGACCAAAATCAATTTCCCTAAGGAGATCCTTAAGGAGAAGAATTCAAGAGGTAAAATCCTCTTTCATTTTCTTTTAATTTCTTTTCAATTTCTTTTCAATTTATTTTTTTCTTATTCACTATTCACCTCCCCTTATCCAGGTGTAATGATAAATATGTTAACTTATATATACTATAATTTTATTATTTTAATGGAATAATTCATCATCAAAACTCTTCCCCTCTCCCTTTTATTCTAAAAAATTAAATCATCGTTCGTGATGTGTCTATTTACCGCCATCACGGCTGATATGTTTTAATTTTACTTTACCACCTTCAAGGCTAGTCATAAAACTATTATAATGGTTGAGAAATATTTTAAAATTTATTTTGTAACCTTTTTTATATTATTTAACTAACTTATATACATAATATTAAATAATAAAACAAAACGAGTTTGTTGTGATCGAAAACTACCAAAATTAATCTAAACGATTATCATTAAAATTTTATCTAATGAATCTTTATCATATCTGAAAAAATATATATATAATAATAATTAAACTTCTTTAAATTAATTAATAAAATATAATTTTAATTCTGGATAATTATCCCCATTTTACGTGATCTTCCATCCATGTATACTAGTAAACCGATCATGAAAACCAAGAAAATGAACACTCTCAAAATGATGAAATTAAACTCTACAACTCATACAAATTGACATAAGAAAATGTAAAAAAATATAATAAAAATACGTTTAAAAGAGATTTTTTATTGAGTAATTAATGTATCTAATTTTATTATCCAAGATATTAAAGTAAATAAAGCATTCAGACTTAAGGTAAGAAGACTCTCAAGCCCAATTTTCTTTCTTTGGGTTATTCCTATTCCATGCCAAATTTCTATGTAGAGGTTCTATAATATTCCTAAAATATTTTTGTTATTACCTTTTATTTTATGGGATATACATGTTTTGAGTCTAATTTTATGATAAATTCATATATATTTTCAAAATAACTCTTTTTTTTAAAAAAAACATACCTTTTAATTATCTTGAGATTGTTTCTTCTTAACTCAAGATTGATGATTCTTATACCAAATGTGTTATTATTTTTTTATTTTTGGAACCTAATTTTTTTCATAAATGTATAATTTTTGAAATTATCATGAAACCCAATTCATTTCCATGGGTTATTTGATGTATAATATTGATATACCTTCTATGTGGCATGCATTATTATGTAAATGTTATGATATGACAAGTGCACCCAAAATTATATAACACTCCAATGCATTTGGTAATGTGATGTATATCATCAGATAATGTGAAATATGCCTGCACATGATGCTACATTTTTCACAATAAAGATTTTATGATTATGAACATATATTATCTGTAGACATGATGCTAGCTTTGTTCAAAAGTATGTGTGGTAGGTTACCACTAAGACATGATTTATTATTTTTATACATTGCCACATTCCATGCCTTTATCTAAAGATTCCTCTCATGATTATGATGATGATCTTATTCTTATGTTGTGATGATAATGATTATGCTCGCCCATGATATATTGATTCATGTTCTTATCAATCCTCTTATTGGGCTTTTATCTCACCCCATTTTTTATGTATATCCTCAAGTGACTAATTATACTAAGGAGTAAATGAGGTCCACTAATAATCTAGAGAAAAAGGAATTAAATAAGGTTTATTTTTTATTATTTAATGTTATGTTTGGTCCTAATTTTTTCAAGACACTAAACCTTTGGATCCTTGTTTTATAATGTGTTTATGTTATTTATCTTTAAATTAATGTAACAGTAATATAAGAAAAAGTTGGGTCATTATACTCTAGCTTAATGTGTGACAAACCGAAGGTAAATATGCCATATTTCCTTTCATAGTGGGATCTAGATCCAAATGTATTCCCATGGATATAAATTCCAATATAGCATGAAATCCATCATTTTTTCCCTTTTATGTCTAAAAAGTTCCAATAAAACTATCACATATTCTTTTCTCAACATGAATAATTTCAATGTTATGTTTTATCTCTAAAAATATAAAATAAGTTAGTTCGAAAAAGATAAACTGTTTCTTCCTTTTTTTATTACCAAAACTTCATTTCTTTAAAAATGTGAAATCAGTATTTTTACCATGTTGTAATATTTTTCAACTAAAAATGGTTTTGGGGAATATTATATTTTTATAATCTGTTAAATTCATTTTTCGATCTATGATATGGATGATAAATTTCCCAAAATATGTACAATGTGTTTCGTCCATTAGTCAATTGATAATATGAATTATATTATTCATAAATTAGACATAATTTATTTCCCTTAAAACTATAGCCATATAAGTTTCCATAAGTAAGAAATTCATTTATAGTGAACAATATCATAGAATGAAAAATAAACTACTCTTTATTGTATGCATCAAAAACTGTAACACCTATCTCCTATAAAAGTTTCAAATCATCAATCAATGGTGAAAGATACACATAAATATTGTTTCCTATCTATTTTGGTCTAGAAATCATTAAGTTCGTCATAACATATTGTTTATTTATACATATATATGGGGAAAGTTGTAAACTACCAACAAAATAAGAAATGAACTATATTGGTCGTTGAGGCTCTGATATGGATTCATTCCATTTTTGCACAGTCCCATTATGATATTTCTAACTTCACTTCAAAAATCAACAAATTGTTTGTCAAATTTGTTTGACTGTGGTGAATCATCGGGGTGACTTAAGTTACCATCAGATATTTTCACTTTTGTATTCTATCTTAACCTTTTTTCATCAATTAAATTTGAAAATATACACTTCAAATGAGGAATTATCAAAAGTTAACAACTTTCTTTAGTGTTAGGTTTGATTTTTGGAACCAAATAATGTATCAGAGTTGAATTTTTGAAATTATTAGGAGTTATTGTAAGGAATTGTTTTATGGTACCAAATTTATTTAGCATGAGGTTTGATGTCAGCACCTAAGAATGAATCATAGTTGAATTTTTCACCCATATTATAGTGTGATGTCCCATATTTAGTACATTTTGATAAACATTCATATTCATTACTATAAAACACACAGTCATTAGAGTAAGCCTGCATTTTTTATACCCAAATCTCATTGGGTATAATATTTTCTTTTCCTCTTAATTATAATCAGGAAGTGTGTTTCCCTCTGAAAGTAGCTCTTCTAAAATTTTAAGGAACTCAGAGAAAATTTATTACTCTATCCATTTCTTGGTTTCAAGTTATCTAATATCAAAACTAATTATAACACTATATATTTAGTCCAACCTGAGAATAATGGTTTCCTATAATTTCCATACAATTTTTCAATTGTTTTTATTTTTTTGATGGTTTCAACAAATACATCATGAACTAATTCTTCAATATGATTCTCCGGCTCATTCTGAATAATTTTATCTACATTAGATATTGAATTTTCTATTCTTTAACCATGTCATATTCAATGTGTATAATTATATCTAAAACTATATAAAATGAGATGATCCTTAATTTCTCTAGAATTTAAATTTCTCATATTCAAACACTTCCCTCATAGATAGAAAATCAAATCATTGTTTTGAAGATTTATTTTAGAAAATTCCAAGAAATAATCAACTCCTTTTTCATATTAATCAGTGTTTATTCATAAATATATCTAATTATAATTCCAAAGAGCATGTACCCAAGTGATAAGGGCTCATGCTTGGCATCTAAGAGACCCGGGTTCAAAACCGGGTGGAGGTGAATTTTCGGGGTACTATAGCAGTCATTGTTCGGTACTGTAGAAACCAGAACTATTCACCCAATTTGGGCCTTCGTACCACCAGTTTGGGCCTACGAGTCTCAAGGGCCTTTGGGTCATCAAAGGCCTTCGGGCCACAGGGCATTTGGGCCACATAGACCATGGAGTAGCCCAGTTCACACAGAACAGGCCCCAGAAGAGGATCAGAGCAACAAGAGTAGCAGCCAAAAAAAGCAGAGCTAAACAGATTAGAAGAATGAGAGGGTATGGCAGTCACTATCGGGACCAGGCACCTTGCAGCTTTGTATGCGGCAATGTTATCTGATCAGCAATGCAAGGTGGGGAGAAAGATGATCAATGATGCAGTAGCTGGGGAGGGGCAGTTCAAGTGGGCTAGGCCTATGGGTAATGTATTGGGAAAGGTATGCCTCTGGGCCTTCGGGTCATGTATTGCAGGTCAGTCGAGCCATCTGTCTTGGTCCTACAGGTCATGTACAGTTTCCCCTTCAACACTTAAATGGGGGATTATTCATAACATAAAAGAAAAGTTCTTTGGTCCATTCGGGCTAATTACGACCCATTAAATACCTAATATCGCAATATAAAAGGTGAATATATCAAAACATATAAATATTTAAAATAAATTAAAAATAGATAAATTTTAAACCTAAAAATATATAATCAAAACAATAAATTATTGATAACCATTTTATCATAATAAATAATTATACATAATGATCATAACATATTATACATAATTTATCTTCAAAAATAAAAAATAATTATATAGAATTTATTTCAAAAATAACATACAAACACTTATACATATAATAAATAGAAAATAATTATCATAACAAAAAATTGTACATAATTTATCTTAAAAATAATTATCATAAAAAACTAAAAAAATAACATACAAAAAATTATGAAAAATAACTCCTAAATTCCAAAAAATTATATAAAATAGTATACAAATAATTATACAAAAATAACTTACAAAAAAATATCATAATAAGAAATTATACGAATAATTATATGAACAATTATCAAAACAAATAGTCAAACATAAAAACATATAATAACTTAAAAATATTTATAATAACAAAAAATTGTAGATAATTTAATTTAAAAAAAATTTACAAATTTGGGAGCTTGGTAATGAACAAATTCTCCTTAATTACAATAAAATCGATTAAAGTCTATGAAAATAGAGTGAATGCTTCAAGATTGAAGAAAAATAAGTGCAAAAAAATAATTAAAAAAGGAACCAACAAAAGCCACAAATCACGATATTCGATTGACCATAATATCTCAAGGATCATGAAATAAGAATTAAGGATAGAAGATTCAAGGTAAGGAATGTTAAAAGTGGATAAAAATTGACTTCAATAGATAATCAAATGAGTTCGAGGGTCGTTGAAGTTGTAGGGTGCCGGTTTTGGTCGAGAGTCGGTCGAGAGAGACGGTTTTGAATAAAATAAAAATAAGGCTTTAGGTTTTAAAAATATTTTTTAAAAGATTTTGAACATTTATTTTCATGAAAACCAATGTTAAATACTTTTTAAAAATATTTTTAATAAGGGTTTTCAAAAAAACCAACGTTAAAGAGTAAGTCATTAACATATATTTTTTAGAAAACTAACGTTAAAATGTCTTCAATATTACTTTTAATGTTGGTTTTCCTTAAAAGAAATTTTAAAAAAAATTAATAACTTTAAATGTCATATTTTGTGAAAACCAAAGTTAAAATTAATATAGACTATTTTTTTAATTTTGGTTTTCAAAAACACTGATTTTTAAAGTTTCCATTGTTACTTTTAACATCAATTTATAAAAAACTCACATCAAAATAGTGATACTAAATACTATATTTCTACTGGTCCCATCACATCCAGAACATGAATAAGGATGTTGATAAGAGTTGTTTCAATGTTTTTGTCAAGTTAATTGGTTCTAGTTTATTTATATAAGAGATTAGAGATAGTGAATTTTTATAGTGAACGAAATGGCACACATTGAATTAATAAAAGGATTTAAATATGATAAACTCATTTTCATGTGAAAGTGAAAAAAAGTGGCCATAATTTCTAAGATAAGATAGGATATGGTTAAAATAACTCTAATAAATAAAATTTTAACAATTATAAGTTTTTTTAACTTAACTTTAGGTTTAACCCGTTCGTTAAACAATTTTTTCCTTAATTATTGTAAAGACTTTTTCAATCTTAAAGGGTTATAATTTAACTTATAAGGTAACAATTTTCTTGTAAATAGAAAGTGGATGAAATTTTATAGCTTATCTTATCCACCTTTTCCTCTTCCATGATTTTTATTTTTTAAAAATAATTTAATAAAATATTATTTTCAAAAAATATCATTAATATCATTTTTGACACTATTCATTTAATTTGACTTCAAATACATCAATAAAAAGATAGAATTCAAATATAATCCTTTAAGACATCCCTAATATATTATATTTATCTATATAATTTGTTTAACATAAAAATTCTCCAAAATTTTATTAATTTTAATATTTTTAAAATCATTTATTTTATTTTTCTATTTATTAAATAAATAATGTGTTGACGTTGCGTAATAATTTTAGCTAATTATTCAATCACTAAAAATTTGGAATAAATTTTAATGATAAAAATAATAATTCATATTTCAAAATAAACATTTAAAACTCAAAATTAACTCTTTTTATCCTTATAAAAAAATATTTGATATATTAAAGTCAAGAGAGTGATGTTTTGTATTTATTCTTTTCTTAAAATAATATAAAGGTCAATATCTAATAATAATGGAACCAAGTGGCCATATTTTCTATAATTGAATGATAATGGTAAAACTCCGCTCGTATAATAGGATAAAGGCCAGTTTTTGATAAATTTTATAGCCTTATCCCAACATTTTAACCTTGCTTTACCTATTTAACCCTTATCAAAGTGACAACTATTTACCAAGGTTATTTTTTATATTAACAAAAAATAAAAGGGGAATATTTACATAATTTTATCCTTCTAATTAAAATTATGTATTCCATTTTATAAAATTAAATTCCAATAAGTTTCATAAATTTATTTAGAAATAAATTTTGAAAATCTGACGAAAAATGTTTTTCTAAAAAATACATTTTTTAGCATAAAAATTAACTCATATCAAAAATCATGTAAAAATATGATCTTAATAGATTTAATTTAATTATTATAACTTAAATTTATCTTATATAACGTTGTGTTCCTTTTAAATTACTTTTTTTAAAGAAATAAATGATAGTTTTACAAAAAATCATTATTTTTCACTATTCACTGAAAAATAAACCTTTTTTGAAAAATCCCAAAAAATAAAATTAAGATAATATTGACATGATTATTTTAAAAATAATATCATTTTATAAAATTAAATTTCTAAAAGTTGAATAAAATAATTATAATATCCATACATAAAAATCATTTTTATATAATACATAATATTGAAGTATTAAATGGATATACTCAAAATTAAGTATTTATTTCCTAAGAGTTAATAAATACATTTAAATTAAATAAAATATGTGTACATACTTTTCATAATTTGGTTAGTCTTATTCATACCTACCAATCCAACCACTAGGTGATAATATTTCAATAGTCTATCATGGTTCATTTAAACTCAGTGTTGCATATAAAGCCAGCTATCAAAGAAATTATATTTATTTAAATTGGAATATATCATAAAATATTGGGGTGTTAAAATTGTATTTCACATATTAAAGTGTTGAAATCATTATCTATTTGATGAAATATTTTTTATTTATACATACCAAAAGATCTTATGGTACATATTATCCTAGTGTGGTATGAACTTAAAACAAAGACATTGGGTTGAGTACCTATAGATGTCTTGCTTTAATATGAATTGTACCCCAATGAAGGGTAATTTATTCTTAGATTCTATTAGTTGAAATACTAAAGAGAATAGTATTTATATTTATTATGGGAAGTGGAATATAATTATATTTCTCACTGACATATAAATCGATGTATCAAAGGACTGAGTGGTTGTGATATATACCCATTAGATCATTACCTCTTTATTGGTGTATAGGGTAAAGGCCATCCAAGAGCCTGATTAGAATTGTCTTGTGATGTGGGAAAAACTCATGGGAGATGATTCAATCTCAGGATGGTCTCAGGATGAGGATGAGGTGTTTTATATATATAGTATGGTGGTATCTACTTTCATAAGATAGGTGTTAATGAGGGACTCCCATACCTCACATTGGATGGTGTATCTATGGTTATCCAAGATGTATTAGGATGTCAAAAGTCATTTTTGTTGGTCAAGTATGGGAAATTATATTTTGATATTTTCCAATCATTTTATTTCTTGTATGAGGATAAAGGTGGAGTATCAGTGACTAGGAGGGATACTTAAACCCAAACTAGTACCAGTGTGTAATTGGGATGATGTAACCATACAATTCATCACAGGAATACCCAATACCTTGAGGGGTCATGATGTAGCATTGGTGGTAGTTTATCAAATAATAAATTTTTCACATTTCATGACTATTAGGGAGACTTGTTTAGTTGATAATCTAGAAAATTTGTACATATTAGAGATGTTGTGGTTTTATAGGATACCAACTATCATAGTATCAGATCGGGTTTATTGTTTTTTATTAAGATTTTGATAGGGATTATAAAATTCTATAGGGTCTCAATTGAACCTAAGTAAAAAATATAACCCATGGATAAATGTTTAGTTTAATAGGATTTTATGGATACTTGAGGATGTTCTTAGGGTGTGTGTGTGCTTGATTTTTGTGAATATTGGGATAACTATATAGTATTCCTAGATTTTTCATATAATAATATCTTTTAGGATTCGATCCAGGTAGCATCATTCAAGGATTTATACAATAGACTATTCTGATCACCTTGGTTCTTGTTAAATGTAGGGATTCAATGGTGATGGGTTCAATCTTGGTGAAATATACCATTAAGAAGATATAGTTGAACATGAAGTATTTAGTAACTACTCAGAGCGAGTAGTTGTTATATGCTGACCAGAGGTAATGAACCTAAGAGCTCATCATGGGTGAATGAATATTATTATAGTTACCACTTTGATTAGGGAATTGGTATTTAAGGAAGAAAGGAAAGATCACACCATATTTTTTAATTTTAAATATAATGTAGAATATTAGGGTTATAGATTACTGGTTGTATATTCCTTTATGGCATTGATGTATGTAGGATGTGTTTCATGTGTTAAAGCTTTAGTAGTAGAACCTAAAACTCGATGCACGTGATTGACAGTGATCAGGTTGAGTTGGAGTTGGATTTTTCATTTCAGGAGCATCAATTTTATATTGTGGACAAAAGTGATAAGGTGTTACGAGGGAAGATAGTGCATATTATCTCGATTTTTTGGAATCATGAGTATGTCTAGGGTAGACCTGGGAGAGACAGTTATATAAAAGATCTTAGTAGCCAAAGGTATTTGATGAGGATCCCTATAGATGTTTCTTTATTATGACAAGCCCTTAGAGGGGGGTTAATGACCCTCAAATTTCAAGTATGAATTCTAGGGTCATTTTTTTACTTTAAAATATTTATTCTTTTTTTGATTTTTAAAGTTTTCAATGGTTAGAGGGTATAGAGAGTCATTTGGATTAGGATAATGGGGTCACCCCTCTATAATTTTCTATATAGGGGTATTTAGTACCCAATGTAAATACACTATGTACCTAATGGCTATTGATGTATCCATGTAGGGTTTAGATCCCCACTAGTTAGTTGGAAGGAGTGCATTGAGTGGCTATTAGAGCACCAAGTACTTGATATAGTCTGATTGGGTACCCAATGTGTTTTGGATGACTTTCTTATAGAAATTTCTAGAATTCATCATTTTTAATCCCTTTTATTCCCTCCTTTTACCTCCCATAACCCCCAATCAAACTTGTCTTTATTTTATCTCTTATTATGGATTTATAAGGTCATCTAATATCTTTTCTCCTATATTTGAAGCTTTGTTTACTTTTTTGTCTTCCTTTTTTAGTTTAACACCATCTATTCCTTAGTTGTTTTCTTCACTTATTATTTCTTGGTTTTCCATATCAAATCCTTAATTCTAATTATTTTTGGATGAAATTAGGGAATTTTTTGTTCAGTATTGAATTTGGTGATACAACCTAGTGAGTGAGCTCTGTTAGGTTCAAGGTAGGAAGTTTTTACCATACTATAGAATTTAAATGTGGTTGTATTGACTGACATGTATGTGGGTACATGTGTTGGCCTAACATATTCTACTTCTAGCATTAATGTGATTAGGTGGGTCTAAATTGATGTAATTGATCCCCTTAGAGGGTATTTATGGGTAAATTGGATCATGTATAGTGAAATATTTCCTTGTTCTATGGATTGAGGTAGGTTTTTAGCTCGGGGTTAATTGGGACTAGTTTGAGTTGTTTGGACTTTATTGTGGATTGGGTAACCTTATGATGTTGTATATGGATATGGGTGATGAATTCATTCAATTAGGAATGTTTTTTGTGAAAAAATAATAGTTAGTGTGAGTAAAGTAGAGGGTTAGGATTGGGAGTATCCTATGGATTATCCTTGTGGACTCGCTATTTATGTGAGGTCCTTTTGGGACTAATGGGTGGTCATAGGGATTTTTATATATATTCTTATTGTTATTTTTTGTGTTATATTTTGTATTGAGACTAATGATTATGTAGCCACATCCTAATAGAGTGGAAAGTGACTTGTAATGTGATAGAATGGGATTATGGGTATTAAGGCCAACTTAAGTGAGATATTTGGGAATCAAGATTATAATGTGCAGTCTCACATGAGTGAGAGGATATGGTCTATGAATTAAAGTTGAATTTGATATGAAACATCCTTAAGTGAGAGGGTGTGGTTTAGGTATTGGTGTGATACTTGATGTGTGGCCTCCCCCAAGTGAAAGGGTGTGGATATGGGACTATGCATTGAGTGAGAAGGTACTGATCATGATATGAGATATATTCATGTCATGAGATGATTCTACCTTTTAGCATGGAGCCAAAGCATATATGGTCATAGTTTTTCTCATCCTGGTCAGTTAATGATACCCTAAAAAATATGTACTCTTTTTTATTAATATTTTTATCAGTACATACATACTCACATATTTTTTTACTTATATTGAGGATGTGTTGGTGGGGTAATATTAGGTTTGTTACTCACACACTACATTAGAACCTTAGTGATCATTCTGAATATTTTTATTAACATTAGATGTTGAATTTTCCATTATTTCACTATGCTAGATCCAACATGTATAATTATCGATAAAACCATAGAAAATGAGATGATCCTTGATTTCTATAGAATTTAACATTCTCATATTCAAACAATTCATGCATGGATAGAAAATAAAATATTTTTTTTCAAGGTTTATTTTATAAAATTCCAAGAAATCATCAACTCTTTTTTATATCTATCAATGGTTCATCATAAATTATCCAATTACGGTCCATTAAATACCTAAAATAATCATACAACTGGTGAATATATTAAAACATATAATCATTTAAAATATATTTAAAATAGATAAATTTTAAATAGATAATCAAAATAACCAATTATTTATAACCATTTGATCACAACAAACAATTATATATAATGATCAAAACATATTATATATAATTTAACTTCAAAAATAAAAAAATGTATACATAATTTATCAACAAAAAATTATACATAATTTATTTATAAAATAAAAACTAACTTATAAACACTTATACATATTTTATAAAAAATAAAAACATATAATAACTACCAAATAATTATCATAAATAATTATCTTAATAAAAAAGTATACATAATTTATCTTAAAAACAACTATCATAACAAAAAATTAAATATAGAAAAATAATATAAAAACAATTATGAAAAATAACTTCTGAACTCTGAACAATTATACAAAATATTATACAAATAATTATACAAAAATAACTTATAAAAAAAATTCATAACAAAAAAATTATACAAAAAATTATTTAAACAATTATAAAAAAAATTGTGTAAATAACTTACAAAAAATTATATAAAAATTTATGAAAAATTATTTTACAAATAATTATTATAAAAAATAATTATAAGGACAAATATTTAAATATAAAAACACATAATAACTTTAAAATAATTATGATAACAAACAATTATACATTATTTATTTTCAAAACTAGAAAAAGATACTTACAAATTTGGAATCTTTGTAATGAAAAATGCCTCTTGAATTATGATAAACTCAATTAAAGACTTTGTAAATAGAGTGAATGCCGTAAGATTGAAGAAAAAAAAGTACAAAAAAATAAGTACAAAAAATAAACCAACAAAATCCTCAAATTGTGGTTGTTAGTCGATTATAATAGCTTGAAGATCATGGAATAATAATTAAGGATAGAATATTCAGGATAAGTAATGTGAAAAGTGGATGAAAATATACTATAATATATAATTAAAGGTTGTTGGGGGTCTTTGAATCTATCAGGTACCATTGTCGGTCGAGAGTCTATCGAGAGAGAGGATTTCGAGTGAAAGAAAAATAAGGATTAAAGATGTCAGTATATTTTCTAAAATATTTTAAATTTCTGTTTTCTTGAAAATCAATGTTAAAGAGTTTTTCAAAATAAGTTTTAAAATTATTTTTAAAAAAATGTTAAATATTAAGACATTAACATCAGTTTTTTTTTGAAAACTTATGTTAAAAAGTCTTCGATATTACTTTTAACATCAGTCTTCATTAAAACCAATGTTGAAGAAAATAATAATTTTAATGTTTATTTTTATGAAAACCAATGTTAAAAGTAATATCAAATATTTTTTAACACCGGTTTTCAAAAAAAAAGTTAAAGTTTTCCCTCATTACTTTTAATGTTAGTTTATAAAAAATTGTTATCAAAATTCCAATGTCAAACCCTATATTTCTACTGGTGTCAAAAAATCTAGAACTTGAATAAGGTTGTTGAGAAGAGTTTTTGGTAGGGTTTGGTAAAGTTTAATTTCTCTAGGTGTTTTATATAATATAGGATATATTTTTACTTTTATATTAAATGAAAGGATACACATTTAATTAATAAAAGAATTTAAATATAATAAACTCATTTTCAAGTGAAAGAAGAACCATATGGAAATAATTTCAAATATAATACAGGATATGGCTAAAAGATATTTAACTAATAAAATTTGTATAGGTTTAATATGGATTTTAAATGTTATCTTATAGTTTAACTTATTCCTTAAGTAATTTTAATCCTAACCGTGGTAATGACTTTTTCAATCCTAAAGGGTTATAATTTTACTTATAAGGTAACAATTTGATAATAATTAGAAAGTGAATGAAATTTTGGACCATATTTAATCCACATTTTAATACTTCATGATTTTATTATTTTAAAATAATTTAATAAAATATTATTTTCATAAAATATTATTAATATCATTTTTGAAACTACATTTTATTTGACTTCAAATACATCAAGAAAAATATTAAATTAAAATTAAATCCTTTTAAACATCCCTAATATATTATATTTATCAATAAAATTAATGTAACACAAAAATTCACCCAAATTTTTTTACTTTAAATATTTTTAAAATCATTTATTTTATATTTCTCTTAATTTAATAAATATAACACCAATGTTGCGTAAGAATTTAAGTTAATTATTCAATCACTAAAAATTAGAAATAAATTACCATGATAAAAAATTTAATTAATATTTAAAAATAAACATTTAAAACTCAACATGAAATAATTTTATCTTTATAAAAAAATATTAGAGATAATAAAGCCAAGAGAGTAATATTTTGTATTTATTCTTTTCTTAAAATAATATAAAGGTCAATATCCAAGAATAATGGAACCAAGTTGCCATATTTTCTAGACTTTAATTATAATGGTAAAACTTCAATAATATAGTAGGATAAATGCAAGTTTTTGAGAAATCTTAAATCCTTATCCCAAAGTTTTAACCCTATTTTACCTTTTTTACCCGTATCAAAGTGAAAAATATTTACCAAGGTTACTATTCATAATTACCAAAAATAAAAGGGCAATATTTACATAATTTGATACTAATAATTAAAAATATGGAATCTATTTTATCAAATTCAATTCTAAGAAGTTTTAGAAATAAATTTTCAAAATACAACAAAAAACAATTTTCTATAAAAATGAATTTTTTAGCCTAAAAATTGACTTATATTAAAACCATGTAAATTTATGATCTTAATGGAATTAGTTAGACTATGGTAACTTAAATGGATATTACATAAATTTTATACCAAATAAAAAAAATAGTATTTTTCTTTTAAATTACCTGATTTAATGAAAAGAAATGATAGTTTTACAAAATTCATTAGTTTTCACAATTTACTAAAATTAAACTTTTTTAATATCAAAAAATAAAATTAAGCTAATATTGAGATATTGATTTCGAAAATGATATACTTTTTATAAAATTAAAATAATACATATTATTGAATCATTAAATGGGTTTACTCAAAATTAAGTATTTATTTCCTAAGAGTTAATCAATACATTTAAATTAAATTAAATATTTGTACATATTTTTCATAATTTGGTTGGTCTTATTCATACCCTCAAATCCAAAAAAATATTTGATAATATTTCAATATTCTATCACAACTCATTTAAACTCGATGTTTTCATATAAATCAAGTTATCAAATAAATTAGGTTTATTTAAAGAGAAATATATTATAAAATATTGGGGTGTTATAGTTGTGGTTCACATATTAAAGCATTGACATAATTATCACTTCAATGAGAAATTTTTTATCTACACATACCACAAGATCTTATGGTAAATATTATCTTAGTGGGTCATGAACTTTCAACAAATACATTGGGTAGAGTACCTATAGATGTCTTGTTTCAAGATGAATTATGCCCCAATGAAGTGGAATTTCATAATAGATTATCTTAGTAGGAAAACTCAAGAGAATGGAGTTCAGACATATTATGGGAATTATATTCTAATGATCTTTCTCACTAACTTGTAAATCAATGTATCAAAGTACTAAGTGGTTGTGACATATGACCATCTGATCATTACCTCTTCATTGGTGTACTAGGTAAACGTTATCCAAGTGTCTGATTCTAATTCTCTTTTAATATGGGAACAAATAAAAGGAGATTATTCAATCCTAGGGTAGTATTATGATGAGGATGATTATATTTACATCTATGGTAGGGTGGTGATCTATACTTCCATTAGATAAGAGTTAATGAGAGACTCGCACACCTCACATTGTATGGTGTATCTAGGGTTAGCCAATATGTACGAGGAAATGAAACATATTTTTTAGTGGTTAGGTATGAGAAAGGATATTGTGAGATTTTACACTTGTTTCCTTTCTTGTCTAAGGATAAATTTGGATCATCAATAACTAGGTGGTATACTTCAAACCATCCCAGTTTCAATGCGGAAGTGGGGTGATGTAACCATAGACTTCATCATAGGACTACCTAATACCTTGAGGGGTCATGATGTGGTATGGGTGGTAGTTGATCAACTAATGAAGTTTTTCACATTTTCTAAATATTAGTTACTCTTGGTTAGTATATAATTTTGGAAAATTTTATATACAATAGATAGTGTAGTTTTATTGGATACCTAATAGAATAGTATCTGATCATAATGCTTGTTTTTTGTTGAGATTAAGACATGGATTATAGAAGGAAATTGGGTCTCAACTAAAGTTGAGTACAACATACCACCCACAGATATATTTTCAGTCTAAAGGGGTGGTATAGAAACTTTAGGATGTTCTCAGGGTGGGTGTGCTTTATTTTGTTGAAGATTGGTATAACCATCTAGTCTTACTAGATTTTTCATATAATAATTTCTTTTAATATTTGATCTAGGTAGCCTCATTAAAGGATTTATACAGTAGACCATTAATCTCATCCATGTACTGGTTAAAGGTATGGATTCAATACTGATGGGTACAAGCTTAGATAAGGACTCTATTAGGAAGATATAGTTTAATAGGAAGTAGTCAGTCACCTCTAAGACCAGGTAGTGCCCGTATGCTGACCAGAGGCAATGAACCTTAGAGTTCATCATGGGTGAATGAGTATTATTATAGGTATCACATTGATTAGGTAATTGGTGTCGAAGGAAGAAAGGAAATCTCACACCATAGTTTTTTTTCTTTTAAACATTATAGAGAAGATTAGGGTTATGGGTTACTATTTTATATTCCTCTATAACATTCATGTATTCATGATGTGCTTCATGTGTTGTAGATTCATAAGTACAACCCAAACCCAATGCATGTTATTGAAAGTGTTAAGGTTGATTTGGAGGTGGCTATATCACTTAAGGAGTGCCTCGTGTAGATTTTGGACCGAAGTGAGAAAATTTTATGAGGGAAGATGGTGCCTCTTATCTAGTTTTTTTAGAATAATAGGTATATTTAGGAGGATACTTGGGAGTGAGATTCAAATATAAGATCCTAGTGGCCAGATCCATTCAGTGAGGATCCCTAAATATGATTTTTGATAATGATAACCCCTTATAGGTGGGGTTTGTAGTGACCCTTAAATTTTAAGTATGAATTCTAGAATCTTTTTTTAATTTAAAATATTTTTTGTTTGTTGTTTTTTTGAATTTTTTAATGGTTAGAGGGGCAAAGGAGGAATTTAAATTAGGATACTAGGGTCACACCTCTAGAATTTTCTACATAGGGGTATTGAGTACCCAATGGAACTCCAATATATATCTAATGGATAGGGATGTATCTCTATAGGTCCTGGATCCACACTAACTAGTCAGAGGGAGTGTATACTATTAGAGCATCAAGCACCTGATACAAGCTAAATGGGTACCCAACATGTTTTGGGTGACTTTTTTTAGAGGAATTTCTATAATTTCTAATTTTTACCCCTTTTATTAACTCATTTTACCTCTATTAACCCCCACTCAAAATTATATTGATTTTAGATCCTAACATGGATTCATAAGGTATTTTGATCTTCTTTATCCTCTGTTTGAAGCTTTGTTTACTTTTTTGGCTTCTATTTGGTAAGGTTAACCCCATTTATTCCCTAGATTTTTTTCTTATCTTTTTGTTTCTTTGTTTTCCATATAAAATTCCTAATTTTAAGTCTTTGTAGATGAAATTAGAGATTTTTTGGTTTGATATTGAATCTGGTGATGCAACCTAGTGAGTGAGGTCTATTAGGATCAAGGTAGGAAGTTTTTACCATGTTATGATATTTATGTGGTTAAACAGACTAATTTGTATGTGGGTAAATGTGTTGGACTAACATATTCTTATTCTAGTATTAAAGTTATTATGCGTTCTAAATTGGTATAATTGACCCTTTAATGAGTAGTTATGTGTAAAATAGATCAAATATAGTGAAACATTTCCTTGTTCCATGTATTGAGGTTGGATTGTATTATCGGGTTAATTAGGACAATTTTGAGATATTTGGACTTTGTTGAGGCTTGGGTGACCTTGTTTTGTGTCATATGGGTATAGGTGATGAATTCCTTTAATTGGGAAGGTTTTAGGTGAAAAAACATAGTTAGTGTGAGTAAACTAGATTGGTAGGATTGGGAGTAGCTTATGGGATATCCTTATGGCCTCATTATTTTTGTGAGGTCTTATTGGGACTAGTGGGTGATCATAGGGATTTTTATATATTCTCATTATTAATGTTGTGTGTTATATTATATGTTGAGACTAATTATTGTGTGACCACATCCTAAGAGATAGAAAAGTAACTTGTTATGTGATAGAATTTGATTATGGGTATTAAAGACACACTAAATGAAAGATTTGGGCATAAAGATTATAATTTGAAGCCTCGCATTAATGATATGATATGTTCTAGGAATTAAAGTGAAATTTGATGTGAAACATCCTTAAGTGATAGGGTGTATTCTGGGTCTTGGTGTGAGACATGATGCATGGCCTCCTCTAAGTGAAATTGTGTAGTTTAGGTCATGATATAGTATTTGATATGGGACTTGATATGGGACTATGCATTTAGTGAGAAGTTACTGGTCATGATATGAGATATATCCATGTCATGATATAAATATTCCTTTTTCCATGGATCTTAAGCACATTTGGTCATATTTTTTGGCATCCTAGTTAGTGAATTATAACCTAAAAAATATGTTTTCTTGTTTGATTACTATTTTTATCAGTACATACATTCTCATATATTTTTTTACTTATGTTGAGATTGTGTTTCGGGTTTAATATTTGGTTTGTTACTCACATGCTACATGGGAAACCTGGTGTGCATGAATAATTTTTTATAAAGGATCAAACTAAGGTAAAGGGCCCTATGATTAGCTACTGAGTAGGTGGATTAGGTCAGGGATAGAAGAAATACCATGACCTACACATGATTTATTTTGGAGTTATGCCTCTTTATTCTTTTATTCTTTTTGTACACTCCATGTATAATCCACTACATGTGGGGATTTATTTTAATATTGATGTATGACTAATCTATGTACATTATGTTATATTATTTGATATTTTTTATATAGTTTCATACCACAATGATTTCTATTTATTTTTATTTATTAATTACTACTTCCACTATTATTATTATATATGGTTTCTGATATCTCAGTCATAGTCTCCCCACTGTATGGTTCAGGCCCTCGCCTCAAGTTGATGGACTCTTGTTTATAAAAATGTTTGCATGAGGCTATGTGTTGCTCTAACTCAAACCTAGTTATTATGGGTAGAATGTTAAAAATGATATGTTAGTTAAAGATATTTAGATTTTACATATTATTTAAAATTTAAGGATAATTAATTTTACCAATACTTCATGTTCATATGGTATGCATGTTATAATCTTTAAATATTTTTGATATATTATGGGTTGTGATGTTATTAATATCATGAATAAATATTGGAAACTTGGTACTTATACTGATTATTTTAATAAAACTCTTATTATCTTGATTATGAAGGTGAATAATACAAGTTTATTCAAGTAATTTAGACAGATAAGTCTATGTGATGTTATTTATAAAATATTTTCTAGAATTTTAACAAATAGATTAAAGAGGATGTTTCCTTTTATTATTTCTGAGATGAAATTTTTTGTTATACCATAGTGACTTATAACTTATAATTTTATTATTTATAATGTGTTCATCCACTCAAGGAAAGTACATTCAATATAAAAAATAATATTTATATATAAATCTTTATTTGATGAAGGCATGTAAAGGAGTTGTGTAGAATTTTTACATTATATTGTAAAGAAGAAGGGTTTTTATGATTTAAAGGTTATTAATTTTATGATATGTATTTATTCTATTTCATTTAGTATTAATATTAATGGGTTTATTTTTAATACAATTAACCCTTTACAAGACTTGTGATTGGGATAACCTATTTCACCATATTTATTTATTAATTTTCTTGATTTTTTTTTCAAATATTGTCAATTATAAACCTATTCATGGTCATATTAATAAGTATAATTAAAATAAGAGTGGACTAGTTATTTCTCACTTATTTTTTTGGATGATAGTCTTTTATTTATAAGATAAACACATGAGGAATGTTAGGTTAATATCAAAATAATTGATAATTATGAAAAATATTCTAGATAAAAGGTAAATTTTCATAAATCTTGACTAAAATTTTCTAGTAAAGGGGTTTAAAAAAATAGATGCATTTAGTGATCTCTTTATGGTGCAGAAGAATCATTCTAAAAATAAATACCTTAAAATTCCTACTATCACTAGTAGATAAAAAAAAATTTCTTCTTAATATGATAAATAGGTTTGGAAATGGATTCATGGTTATATGGGGAAGAATATTTCTAAGTTCAGGGAGGTTGTTATTTCAAAATCAATTAATATATTCCAAATTATTCCATGCCATTATTTTTACTTTTTTTAATCACTTATTGATCAAATTCATGTTTAATTTTAAAAAAATTGGTGAGGATAGGTTATGGAAAATGATTAAAAACATTTTATTTATTGGGATAAATTATGTTATTCTAAAGATATTAGTGGTTTTTGATTTACATTTATGAGTAACTTTAACATTACTCTTTTTTCTAAATAGTGTTGTATATTATAATCTAATATAATTTTATTATGTGAAATAGTGATTTATGAAAATTATTTTCCATATTTTAATATTTTTTATGCTTATATTAGGTAAAGTCCAAGTTAGTCATGGTTTAGTATTTAGGGATATAATTATATTTTAATGGGGAGATATTATTAGTGAATTTTTTATGGATCTATGGTTAAAATATTAAAATGCCTTTGTTTGTGGGATAATTCTAGAAAGTTTGCATCTTCTAATATCTTTACAATTATAAGTGAGCTGGCTATTATATAATTATTGTATAAGGATATGTCAAGTTTGTGTATAGACAAAATTAATGTGATCCTTAATAGAAAGGATAGAAAAAAATATATATATATCCCTATTTTTCAATGATTATTGGGTAATCATATTTTCTATAATTTTACTAAATATATTTACTATTTAGTTCATTCAATTTATATTTTATTTATGGATACAAAGTTTATGGTGGGTTATATTATTTGGAAATATATATATATGGAAGTTATATCTACCTCCTAAAGTTCATTATGTTTGGTGAAAAGCATGTAGTGATCTTAAAACTACACTAATTTTTCTTTCTAAATAAATTTTTTTATTTATAATTCATCTCTATTTTCACTAATAATTTTAAAACTTAGTTAATCATTTATTTTTTATATATTTTAAGGTTAAACCTCTATGGTTAAATTGGGTTAAATAACTTCATTTTTTGTATTAGGTATTTTATACTGCATTAGTTTTTATTGGATGGAGTTTTGTTCAAGATTCTACACTCTTCTAGGAGGATTTATTGTTTTCTTAGATGGTGTGCATGAGGAGAAATGATTTTCATTTTAATAAGAAATTATTTTTATATGATGTTTCAATTCAACACCTAGTTAATTTTCTAGAATTTTCTAAGATAATTTGTAAGGATACCGTTTATAATGTGTACCCAAATAAGGGTGTTAATTTTTAACAATGGAGGTTTCCACTAGATTATTATTTTAAAATTAATACTGACTCTATAATTTATGTTAGTCAAAGGGTGGGATTTAAATTCTTTAGTGGAAATTATTTTTTATAGGTAGAGGCTTCAATGCATAAATCTTTTATCACCACATGGAGTCCTTTGATTGATTAGGATTATTCTATTTTTTTAGATTTACAATTTTATAAGTTTCATGAGTGTATGATAATTATAATTGAATTAAACTATAATTATTGATTAATATTATTAATTCTATTTTTTTATTTCTTTGTACAGATGGGATTTTTTAGAGGAGATTTTGGTTTTGTATGGTTATTTTGATTGATGTCAGTTTTCTTTAGTTATGAAGGTTGGTAACTAATTTACTCATATTTTTTAATGATTTAATTTTGTGAATGATAAGTAAATTTGGTTTGGTTGTGCTTCTTTTTTCTTATTTCATTTTGTGTTCAAAGATATTTGGTCTTAATATAGTGTTTTTTGTTTCAAAAAAATAAAATATCATTATACTTAATTTTCTTAATTAATATATTGGTTCTATAAATATTAAATTAATTAATTATAGATTACAATATGAATTTCATTGTCCACAATTCTTATGAATTGATTGTATAATTTTTTAAATTAAATATTTTTATCTATCACCATTTTAATCATTGGATTCTACACTTCTATCACATCTATAATTGAATAATTTAGATCACATTCATCCTTAGTTATTATATTATACATGATAATGCATGTAATCATTATATCATGTAATAGATTTTAATTTTAAAAACATGGGTACTTTGAATAATTGAAAATAATGATTGTAAAACATTGAATTCATGCTTTATTCCTTTTCCACGTGCCACTTGATTTATTATAAAATATCTCTTCTTTGAACTACAAAACCCATGAATAGTTTTCACAATAGTGGACCAATTTGAATATATATTATTAGTTAAATAATATCTAGTATCATATTATTTTCCTTTAATAACATAATGGGTAGGAGGAGTGATACCTTGAGTAAGATTAGAAAGAAAATAAGTTGACTAAAACAAAATAATGTCATTATTGGTTCCTGGAATACCAAAATTTATGTGTCATATATAGAGGTCATAATTGACCATAGACTCAATAATAATATTTACAATCAAAAAAATTATATATATTATCTAGTATATGTTGTTTGATAGTTTTTCTACATCTAATACATGCAATCCAAACTAACTTGTATTCTTAGAAAACTACATTCTTGATAAATATAAATAAATCTTTCAATGTCATTAGAATCAGTTGGTCAAAGGTATCACACTACAAAAAACATAATCATAGCATAAAAATTATCTTTAATCATTCAATTGTTTTAGGCTAAAAAAATTCAACATATTCATTGGTAGCATCTACTAGGAGGCCATATTCTAACATATGAAATGAAACTATTAATTTTTAAAAAGTTGGTAGTCCAAATTTTTCAATATTATTACTTTATTGTTGAAATCATTGATCATATTATTTAGCTACATCAAAAATATGAATGAAAATATTTTAAGATAGTATTAATTAAACAATTTCATATTATTTCATGGAAACTATAAAATTAATCACCAAAAAAATTATGTTCCAAGTGATGTATCTTCTATGAGTTGGTTTTTCATTATATTCACTATAATAACATATTATCATCATATTATTTATCATAACTATAAGATTTATTTCTCCTTGTATCTCTTAAAATATATTTTTTTCAACATAATTATATGGATATGAAGAAAAATATAGATATTATGTTGAAATTTTAAAATGAATATTAGAAAGGGCTCTGATATTTCAATTCAGTTTGGTACTCTAATCGAGAAATTAATCTCAAAAAGAGATATATAAATAAATATAAATTGTTAAATAATTTATGGAAATGTAGTTTTATATGTATAAAAAATCATAATAAGTTGATAATTTTTGGATAATTTGAAATATCATTTTATGCTTATGATTAAAATGAAATTCATTTAGTGGTTGAGGTGATAATGAAATATTGATAAGGTTGAGATAATGAAAAAATTAATCCAATTATTAAGATTGAGATAAAATTAATCCAATAAGTGTAATAGAGATGAAATTATGATAAGGTTGATATGATGATGTAATTCATCTAGAAAATGAGATTAAGATTAAATTCATCCAATATTCAGGATGATGATGCAATAATGACAAGGATTGGATAAAGTTAAAACCCATTTCAATGTTATGATCAAAATGAAATTAATCAAATTTTTGATATGTTAATGATATCATGATAATATTGGGATAAACATAAAATATATATGATATTTAAGATCAATATAAAATCCATCCAATGGTTAGAATATAAATGAAATCATAATTATCTTAATATGAGGAAAAGTTATTCGATGATTGATAAAATTTAAAATCCATCCAATGGTTGGGGTGATAATGAAATCATGATCAGCATTAGATAGGGATAAAAATAATCTGATAGTTATGATCAAAATTAAATTCATCCAATGGTTGTAATGGTAATAAAATCATGATAATATTGAAATAAAGATAAAATAATTCTTATAATAGTTTAAATGTTGGTGAAATCAATGTAAAATTTATATGTGGATGAGATTCATCCAATGATTTAGATTAAGATGAATTTCATCTAATGATTAGAATGATGATGTAATCATGATAAGGATTAGATGAGGATAAAACTCATTAAATGGTTGTGATCAAAATTAAATTCATTCAATGGTTGAGATAGTAATTAAATCATGATATGGTTTATATAAATATAAAATTCGTAAAATTATTAAGTTCAAAATGAAATTCATTTGATAGTTGGATCAGCATCCCAAACCAACCCATCACCCCTTAATCTCAAATGAATAATCCTGAATATTTTATGTCCTTATATTTATTCTCTTAATCACTAAAGAGTAGTAATAGATACCAAGGGGTTGAACAATACCATTGGAGGGTGATTTTTTTTAAAATTTTCTATAATTATCATGATGATATACAATTGAAAATTAAGAATGATGTATCTATATATCATACATACCCAACATATGATATCATTGAAACAATATGCAGTGGAAAGATAATATATTATGAATTTAATAAATCTTTCAAAATATTTTAAAAAAATAAATGCTAAAAACCCAATTCAAACAAGTGTCTATAACTCAAAATAAAGAAAATATTTCTATAAAGTACATCCCCAAAAATGGATCACACAAATGGAACCTTTGTGTATCCCTTAAAAATAAGAGAGTTATATATATATTGGATATATCCACCTACACCATAAATTTTATCCTCTACTAGTAAAAAAGTAATATTCTCTTTACCTATATTATGATACATTCAATATACACATCCACCATGGTGGGTGTTGGGGTGATTACAAGACCCGATAGGATATCTCTAAGTCATCCCATGCTTCCCATGAATATTAAAATACAAAAGGTCTTAAATTCATTATATAAAACATGCCTTAACCCCATGAAAATTTATTCAAATCAAAGAAACTAGTTCACATTTAAATAATAAACAAACTTATCCATAAAATATATCCAAACTTGTTAAAAAATTTATATTTCTAAAATCGACACTACACACCACCTTTTTCTTTATCAAAAACCTAAGGGAATACTTAGACCATGAGTAACAACCATGGGTACCACCTACTCATGATTGAATAGACTACCCAATATTTTCAATCATTATCATCAAACCTAATGAGGTTCCCACACTTAAGTGAGAATTACATCATCATTATCAAAACAAATAGGTAATCTACACTGAATCGTGAATTTTTACTAATGTATAATTCCTCACCCAAACCACCCTATAAAAATCAACAATATCATTTTTTATATAATAAAATATAAAAATTCAATAACAATACCATTTTAATCATAATTTTTCAATTTTATAAATTTTCTAGAAATTACACACACTCTTGTAAATCCACTAATTCCATTTTTTTACCAAAACCACTCACACCAAAAAAAATTCAAAAATAATTCAAAAAAATTAAAAACATAATTAAATCATTTTAATACCATAAAATAATTTAATTCAAAAGCAATATCCAATATCATAATATTTGGCACAAAATAAAGTTTATGAGAAGTCACTTACCTTAATTAAGTGATGTATTGGAATCATAAAACCCTACTCAAGGTCCTAAATCTATTTAAACTCCCATAATACCTAATAAAAAATCATTAAATAATTTCAACCTTAAACCTAAAAACAGATAAAACCCCCTCCATCAAGGTTCAACCATGATAGAAATGAAGGAACTTGGGTGTGGTGGAAGTTCTTAGGACTTATATTTACAAAAAATGGTTATATCCATATCATGAAATTAAAATCATTATAACAATGCTTGGGTTCACCCATAGATCTTCATACACAATTTTAAACGTGAGATAAATTAAAAGAAAATATAAACAGTAACCTGGTAAACAATGTGATCCCGATGCACTCTATTTGATGTTAGATAATTATAGCTAAAAGTATCTAATAAAAGATCTATATATATCATCAGCAAGTTCACCCAAATATCTTGGTTCATCTTTATATGGTCTTTGTATTATGTCATGAGAGAACCAAGTGATTTACACTGAACATGTGACTGCCAAAAGAGTATATACTTAATTAGAGAAAAGAGGATAATCCAACCTTGTTCTTACTTAAAAATTACCTCTCTAAAAATTGAGAGAGAAGGGGAGAGTATAATATTTCATGAAATTGGATTTTATGCAAATTTTGGGTCTAAAATATATATTTATAATTACGTTTGAATTTATATAAATGTCACTTTGGTTCCTATAGAAACTTAACCTTTTTAAATGCATAAAAAAATACTTATGACGTAGTTAAATTTTTATAAGAATCATAGATATTTAATAACCCATTTGTGACATTATTAAATTTCACAAGATGAATTATGATCAGTCAACTCAATCAATTTCTCCCAGTAATCATTTAACAAACCTTGAACATGTAACATTCAGTTGAAAAATAATATTTTTTTCATTTTCACTTTTATACTTAAATAACTTTTGGATTCCTTAAGAAATTAATTAAAATATTATTCTAAAATAAAATATCATAATTGAATTAATTTACTTGTGATAATTCACAATTGTACAATTACCATCCCTTGAACATGGGGCCCACTTCATCATAAACTTCAAATCATAATAATTAGTAGAACTTGCAGATACACATTTTGTGTGACCCTATATGAATATATCTCAATAGCATTGAATCATATTCAATGACCAATATAAATATCTAGAATCGCATCATGGAACCTAAATAGGAAAGGATAACTCTGAGCTATGAAAACCTCCTACAAACACAAACTTTGTAATATAATTTCTTTATCATGTGAAATATTATAAATAAGGATACATACTTTGTGTCACCATCCTTTGATGATTAATTTATCTTTGTTGACTGTATTGGATATAATTTCATTTTTCTACCAAGGAAATGTTTTTATTTAAGGTAATACCATCTCATTTAAGTGGTCGAAGATATATTCTTCCTTTAGAAGTGAAATATTTTATCTTGATCATTCAATCAATTCCATATTACTAATAATGCAATAAACACAAGTTATCTTACAAAAAACAAAAATCTCATGGTTTTAATCTTGAATAAAAGTATACAATAAAATTATATGCATTGATAATGATCTCATGTTGAGAGAATAGTACACATGCTCATAGATAAGAACATATGATGACACCCAAAACATACAGTGTTCCTATTGTTAGTTTAGTCCTCATTATCTCTTTTATTCAATATTAATAAGTGTGAACTTCATGAAAATCATTCATGATATTTATAGACCCCTAGAACCTAATAGTCATAAATCATTTGTTCCTTGTTAGTATGATGTATCTAAACCATAGTACATATGTTTATTATTACTTTCATAGTATCTTGAGGTTCTTATTATAGCAGGGAAATGATATAACCTTTTAATAAAATATATAATCCAAGTACATTTACACATAAAAAAATAAATACAAAAGTAATAACATTATTATGGTAAGAATAAATTATTAATAACTCTCTATACACATAATTTGGTAATCAAAAATTAATACTCAAATTTGGTCTAAGGGGACCACTTTTACAAAACCCCCACTTAAACTAGATATAATATGCTAAATATCAACCTATTATCAATCACATGATAAAATCATGATTCTACTAAGTTATGGATTTAGTCAGTGGGCCTTCCATATTTTCCTATATGGCTAATTTTTTTCTATGACTTCACCTTCTTGAGTAATTATCCCTCAAGTGGTTATATCTCTAATTATGTACCTTTTTTCCTATGTGATAACCTAGAAATATTCGCTAGTTCAATCATTTCAATATTATCACAATGTATATTATGATAATAAAATTTTATTTAGTATAATTTCAAGAACTGGAACAAATCATTGTGTATTTGAACTTCTTCTTTAGTTGTATTAGAAGCCGCAACATACTCAGTGTTTATATATATGGATACCATTAGATTTAATGAGCTTTGAATTCTCATTCTCTTACCCTAACTATGATACAACATCAAATTGGTTTATATAAAGACTAGTTTTATGTCCCCATTTAATAACTAGTGTTCCCTCTTCTCCAAGTACCAATTATATACCCCTTTTACTTCATCAAGTACTATTAGATAGTTTTTACTGCTTCCCTATTCAATTATCTTGAATTCATTTGATATTTTCCTACCATAATATATGTATTTGAAATACCAAATATTAGTAAATATCATGTAATATGTTATAGATCTCATTTCTAATGATTATGGACTTATTATTATCATCTTATTATCCTCCTATATATTATACATGTCTTATTGGAGAGATTTATTCCATGTTATAGAGGAATAAATTCCCTATTGAATTTTTTAATCATGTATTTTCAATACCTTATCAATATACTTTTACTTGGTTTAAGAAACTCATAGATCAAAATAAGTAAATCTAGTTTCCCAGAACTTGGGTTTCTAATTTAAGTCAATATTTAGAGATATAATTTCAATGAAATCTTAAAAACTATAAGACTGGTAGATTTTATCCATATGTTATGAACATATATCACTTGGAAAATTATGGTACTTCCAATAACTACTTATAGATACATGTAAAAATAACCATCCCATGATTTACTGCCTACTTTGATCCATAATTAGATGCTTGTAACATACATATTATACTAGCTTCTTTCAATGTCACAAACACTTTTGACTATAACTAAATGGTATTTTTTTGGATTTTCCAGTTTTGACATTCAACATCCAAATATAATAATCATGATAAACTATTATAATAATCTGAATTCAAATATATTTTTGTATCTATATTGGTGAAAATTTTTCAATATAGTCAACATTTTAATTGACATTAAGCCTTCACCAACCAATTTTTTTTACTAGTAATCACTTTACCATCCAAGTTGATCTTTTATTAAATAACAATTTAGACCCAGTGGGCTTTAAATTAGTTGAATATATTATTAAAATATATTCTTACCTTTTGGTATATAGAATCTATTTTGAATTCATACCAACATAATATTTTATATTATTTTCATTTATTTATTTTTAAGATACCATTTTTTGATAGAATTTGTTTTCTATGATATCATGATGATAGTAGGCTTTCAATATATGTTGGAGAATTGTTAAAAAGTGTTTGAGGTTCTTCTATCATAAGTGGAAAAGGAAGTATATTTTTAGCTTGGAAAACTTGTTTGGATAGCTTCGATATATAATCCCTTTACATGTGATGATTATTATGTTAGTATTTATGCGTATGAAAAGTGATTAAATGTGTGAAAATAACTACCTAAAAAATTTTAATATTGAAGGATTTGAGGTTTAAAATGATGGTTAAACTAAACCATTTTGGAAAGATTATATGAATGTGAATAAAAAGTGTAAAATAAATTCAAATATTTAGAGAAGTTATCCTAGAAGTTAGATGAATCATACTTGGAGTACTTAGAATTGTTTTCATTGTATATAGTGTTGAATAAATCTTGGATGAAGTCTTTAGAAGGATGAAGTTGAGTTGGTACAACCTTGAAGTCATTTGAAGAATTCGGGAAAATAAGGATGATTGAAGAGTGTTTAAGAATCATTTAGTGGTCAACGTATACATCATCTAGAATCTACATAAACAACATACTTAAGGATGTGTAATAATTATATATGTAGGCATTATTCAATGTAATAATATTTCATTCATTGTGTAATAATCATATGTTCAGGCATCAGACGGTGTAAGAATCATCTAGTGCTGCTTACACTTGAAATATATTATGCATAAACACCATTAATTCTCAATGTATACATCATTGAATCTGAGTAATCATGATTCCGGTCTGTGTAACCATGATCTTCATATACATAATTTTAATAACCATTATTCTCTTATCTGAATTTTAAGAAAAACTATTGACTATAAAAACTTCATAAGGATGAATTTTGGTAAAACTTTGATGAATATTCATAATAAATATTCTAAATAAAAGTAAATACAAATAAAATGATACCTACTATGTTCTTTATGGTTTCAAACATAACAATCATACAATTGGATCATGATTAAATATAAGAAAAATCATCAACTGATGATGTCACAACCCGACCTGATGGGGCTCGAGATGCAACTACCCCAAGCCCTCCTCCAATTTCCCATGAGCTAGAAACTAGTGCTAAGAAGGAATATCACACACATGGGAGGAATTTTCTTTAAGTAAATATATGTATGCATGCATCTATAAACACATACAATGTTGAAATATAAAACAACTAAAAATAATGCATTGCATACATCTATAATCCCATAACCAGAGTACGACAAAAATTATAGGAAAGCGTAAAAAGAGTCTAAATAAAAAACCCCCAAAAGTGGAAAGTAAAATCTAACTTGATCATAAGAAGGGGACAATTTTTAAATGTAACGCTAGTATACACCTCATTCTATATAGCCAAAACTAGCTCCACCTCCTTCTATTCTACTAAGGACTCCAAAAAAAGTCCCATCATCTACTTAAGACATAACACATGTGAGTAGAGCTCATGTAGGGGTGAGTATAATAATACCTAGTAGAACACCCTAAAATAACCAAGAAAAAAGAATCAAGTGTAATAGATAACTCTACATAGGTATATTTCTACATCACATATAATAAGAAAACTCATATATACTCAACAAAGATACACAGTCTTAAGATAATATCAAAAATGAAAAGCCAACCTAGGATTATGGCTCAAAGGTTTTAGATAACACTTGTTTGGGAGAACACACTCCAAGAGATATGATACCACTTAAAATACTTATCCTATAGGTCATGCTCATCAGGTCTCTACACAAAGGAAACTGAGAGGATTCATCTGATATATACACTTGATTGAACTGCACCTCATCAAAAAGATCAGATCTCGATACATAGATAGGGTTTTAAGGCCCATGGATCACTAGGGGACACCATACCATGATAGAAAAATCCTCTTAGATAATAAATCAATTATTGTGTAAATATAGGTCATAAAAATACCAACAAACCCTATCTAAGGTAACACAAAGGTAAATGAGTGTCATTCTGAGCCTCTTGGAGGGATACAAGATCCAATCCACTAATTCATTAGTCAAAGTGGTCTAGAGAAACTCATTTTAGTATAAAAGAAATCACTCTCACTATACAGATCACCAATAAGCTCTAGAGGGGTCACCCTCTATGATGAGAATGGGATATTGTACCAAACCCTCATAAGAATGGACCAAGGGAACACACTCAACTGATACTGGTTAAGCATCACTAAAATAAGTGTCTCTCTTATATAACCTTGAATCATATCTTTGGCACCAAAATTATGGTCATCACCATATTCTACGTAGAAAACTACTCAGGTGGACTACTCAAGTGTCTGCATCTAAGCCTGGAAAAACCCAAATGAGTGCACAAGGATTTCAATCAGACCAGTGGTCTTAAATTTAAATCCATAGATGTTTTACTAAAAATGGCCATGAATGGAAAAAACAGATTATGTTATAGTGATCCTTGAAGAAAAATACTCAGGATACACTATTTACTTTCCACAAATATAGAACTAGTGAAAAAGTCACATTTTACCATATATTTCATGAATGATGATTCATGGGCTTGATTCATGAATTTGAAGAAGGTACCCAAAATTGTTCTTGAAACTTCCACCTCAATTTTAAGGTCTTGATGTCATAGACGGTTTTTCAATCTGATATTGTAAGAGGAATATATGTCTAATAATAGATTTTATGACAATAATAATAATAATAATAAGATTATTATTTTTATTGGTCACTTGTTGTACCCATGACATAATTCCAGATTAAATATCCAATATTGATATTGAAATGACTGTCTCGATTTTAGGGTCACAATTCCGCTGACAGTGCATCAATCTAATTTCTTGGTTAAAAGATATTATTAAAACAAAAAATTGATAAAAAATAATTATATTTTTATTTTTATTTTTATTTTTATTTTTATTTTTATTTTTATTATAATTATTATAATATAAGATAAGATAAATGAGTGGGGTGTTGGATATCCCCCACTCAACCTCACCACATGCACGCCAAGCCATCCCCTTTTGTACTATTCCATTTTATTTTATTTATTTATTTATTTTAATTAATCATCAACCATATTCTTTAATGATGAAACCTTGATTTTATTCCACTTCCTAACATGGATTCTTACACCTATAGTGCCTCTCCTTCATACATAAAATCCCAAAATTGTGCAGCTGCCTATTCCCCATGCACCACGGTGATTCAAGGATTATTGCCTCCACTATTTCTGACCATCTGGGTACTTCCCTCTCCTCCATCATCTAACATCCACTGCTCATTCCCCCATCACATTCCATCACCATCCATAAACTCGATCGTGCTAGACTCCATCTACTCACCCTGATCCTCTACCCCTAGATATCATTGCTACCTCTA
Source organism: Viscum album (assembly GCA_963277665.1). NCBI lineage: Eukaryota > Viridiplantae > Streptophyta > Magnoliopsida > Santalales > Viscaceae > Viscum > Viscum album. The sequence goes on along the minus strand of OY728132.1, from coordinate 1,156,446,277 downwards.
CCTTGGTTGATCGCCCTTTTCTCTTCTGAAAGGAAAGGTGTGTCGCATTCTTATATATATATATATATATATATGAAATAGGGGGAGTAACGGTCAAAATAAAAAATACTGAGAATTAATTCGATGATAAATTCAGACAAATATGAAGAAAAGTTTAGGGTTCAATAATTTGATTATTCCCAATGGATATCAACTGAGAAATTTAACAAATTTATACATATAAATCAAACCATTTTCTATGTGTTGAAATCATAAACTCAATTATCTAATTCCTAAATATCAGAAAAAATTGGGGATAAAATCCAAAAATACAAAGTTCTACCTTGATTTGGATTAATCACTGACGAACAATGATAGCATGTTATTATCGTTGATGAGATCCATAAGCATTGTTGTCATTATTTTTCCTTATGGTACTCTGATCATTGATCTAACCTAATATCTATCAATTTTCCTCCACACTCTCCACTATATTCTTATAGTTATGAGGATAAACCTATAAATTGGTTAAAATTTTATATATATATATATATATATAGAGTAATAGGTCGACGCGCCAATAGAATAAAATAAAGTTATTTTATTTTATTTTATTAATTATGCCTGTAATAACTTTTTCACAAGCATTATGCGGTGAAAAAATTTATGTCGTGCCTAGGGTAAAACCCATGTTATGAAATCAATAGTGCCCTTGGATTTTTGATTTAGGCTGCTATTTAAGAGATATTTTACTTTTTTAGAAAAACTGCATGTGTATGATATTGAATATATTTAATATATTTAAAAAATTAATTTTGGGAACATCGGGCCTCAAAATCTAACTTCATCTCTATGTCTAGCTCTGGAAATATTCATAGAAATATTCTAAAGTCTTACACAGAAAAAACTAAGACAATACATTATTCTCCCTTCAAATATTTTCATCCTTAAAAATCACAACTAAGAAAAAGGTATGGATACTGAGCTCCCAACTGGGCCTCCCGCTCCCATTAGCTTTATCAATGACTTCTTTTATTTTCAACAAACATTCACTAAAATAAAACACTCACCCACAAAGGGTCTTTCTCATACTGGTTCTCAATGTTACTGGATCCTTGAAAAATGAAACTTCACTCCCATGACCCAGATCACCTAGGTCGGTATTTCATAAAGAGTCGTGCACATACCTTATCAACTACAAGATGTATAGAACACTAAAAAAACTATTATGGCCACATAGTTAATTGGTACACCACTTCACTAATCTGAAACAATAGTAAGAAAATAATGGGCCTAAGACTCCTAGAGATAGCCGACCACCTTGGATAAAACTTTGTAACTCTATAACTCTAAATGAATTTGTCTTCATTGCAATGAGGAATCCTAATATTTATCAGACAATACTCATCCTCCATTGGATGAATTGTACCCTTTTACAATGAACACTAGCACCAAAACTAGGACCTAATCATTGTTACCCACTGGCTTTGACCATTATAACAGTTTCTTATACGGTCCCTCATACATAGACTCAAAAATGTGCTACTCTAGTGGTGGAGTGGTAATAATCATGATATGAAAACCCCATTTATGGTAGATGATACTACAAACTATGGCTCAAAACTGACATGAAAACCCAAATAATATTTACCATAACCTAAATTGTTCACTTTTACTTAGCCATATGGCTAGGTTAAAACACTTTCCCCAACTGAAAATGAGTCCCAAAATGATTTGTGCATCCTCTCCCTAATCATTATGTAAAGTAAGAATCAAAATATACAATTATTATCAAGGGAATTACACAAATTTGAACTACCTCTTACACACACAAGTGTTCCAAACTCTCCACAAGGCCTTTTTGTTCATCACCCTCGGATAGGTGAGACAATAAAAACTTAACTTTAAAACTCACTATAACTCACTTGGATACCCAACCAATACCAAGATATTATGGTACATCCTCACCTCTACTAGATGTACTTCTAAGGGAAAATTGCCTCTTTATCACCTCTTCTCACATCGCATCCAGAATCTCCATCTGTCCCTAGAAAAAGAATGATGTGATTCCCTCCTTCAAGGAATTTCCATCGGGGATGTATCTAGTGGATACTTTGTCCCATAACATCTCACAATTGATATCCCCAATTCATGCCTCCCTAGATATCTATATAAGAAAAGGTTAATAACTATTGACTAGAGGTATATTAGCACCATCCTTACCCACATGGGTTCTACTATAAAGATTTCATCTTCTCCATTGCCTCACTCAACAACAATGGATGGAAGACCTTACTGTGAGAATCAGATGCCACAAACATTCCCTGTATGGATCTAAAACTCATGTCACCTCATCTTCTATAGGGTTAACTCTCACTACCATGTTTGAGAATACATATTTTGATAACTAACTCCATGAGAGCTTCCATATGGATAGCAATTCCATAGCATGACTATAAGAATCCTCCAGTGTCTCGCATTCTCCATCTTTTATGTCGATGAAATGAGGGTACCATCACACAAGACTACAACAAAATAATCCAAGAAGGGCCAGGTATCTAACTCCAAAGTACTACTAACTCTATTGCAGCATTCAATATGCCAAATGGTATCACTAAGAACTCAAAGAAACCAAAGTGGCTCTAGGAATCCACACTTGTTACATCCACCACTAGAACCCTTCCTGAGGTCAAAATCTGAGATCTACTTTGCCTTAAACACTAGGATTGATCAAAATGGCTCCACCTATGTCATTGTGTCTCGAATAGGGGATACACTCAGAGAAAAGGAGCTCATAAATCCATGCGAAACTGCAAGTGGGGAAATGAAGACACGTGTCATATCTCAAACTACACTAAAGCCTTTGCGATCTCCCACCACTTGGAACTCATTATTTTTTATCCCACATATTTTACACCACCAATAAATTCTCTAACACCTTATCTCAACTAAAAACCTCAAATTCAAAAGTTGTATAAACTCATCCACCACACCTCGACATTATCCACTTTGGCTGGCACTAACTCTCCTGCGTGGCTTTGGATCGCATCTCAAGAATGCGTCCTAATGGGGGAACTATCCCTCATACTTGTATGTAAATATTTATGGGAAAAAATAACTAACATGGGGATCTAACAATTATTTATGTCATTATTTATAATTCTATCCTCTGAGACCATCATTAGGAGGGTTCATATCCAAGTGGGACATTCACACCACAGGCTCGCAAAAATCCTCAAACACACGAGAAGGGGGAGTCTAGATCACCAAAAAACTTAGGAAATATTTATCTTTGAAATCCAAGATGAACACTAAAAAAAGTTGCATCATCTATCAGTACTATTTCATCTAATTGTTTCACCATAGAGAAAATGGGTTGAAAGTGCAACCATTCGATTGGTTGGTGTTTGCATGTGAGGAAAACTTGGACCACTACCTCGATTCAGACCTTTAACACCTGAGGGTCAGTCTCATCATGGAACATCATAGATCCCTATCACTAGAACTCGCATAACATGTTAATCTTATGTATTCTATCATCCTGTCCTACTAGATCTATTGGCTTCTAAACATGCGGATGATCATATGGCCAATCCATAGAAGGATCCATTTTCTACTCAATAGGTGGTACCACTACTCAGTGATCGCCTAGAGAAAACACCTCATGAGTGGGTCCATGAACTGAAAACTAATTACTCATCTAGTCATAATCATGAAATTTTCTTGGAATACTAGATGTATTTCATCATAGACATATCTTGAATATTATCAAGATGTACCACGGTCAATGAGTATATCTGGGGAGCTGACTCAAGAAGGACATTGAAACCACAACTCATTATTATATGATGCATGTTTAAAAAAAATTCTCCAACCAGTGTCTATATATACTGAGTCAACAAGAAGGTAATAAAGATCCTAGTGAATGGATACATCGGTTGTCGCACCAACACTGGACATCGTGGCCTAAGATCCAAACTCAAAACACATTAACACTATTTCCCTATTTCCCAAACCAAACCTCACAGCTAGAAAAAAGAAACTCCAAAATCCAATCCTAAACCTAGGTAGTGTCATAATACTTTAGTATTGGTACTTTTATGATACCATTTTTTCAGGACCCGACCTGACGGGGCTCGAGACATAACTACCCCAAGCCCGCCTCCAATGGGCTAGGGGTTGAAAACTGTAGCCACGAAGGTATATCAAACACATGGGAGGAATTTGACTTAAATAATTGTATGAACATACACATCTCCAAACCCATGAAATGTTGAAATGTAAAATAAATAAAAATAGTGTATGTATACATCTATAATCCCACAACCAGAGTACAAAAAAAGTATTATAAAGCATAAAAAATATCCAAATAAAAACCCACCCAAAACTGGAAAGTAAATTCTAGCTTGCTCATAATGAGGTGATAACTATCAAATGAAACATTGGTATACACCTCATTATTTATATACCAAACTAGATCTACCTACTCCTATTCAACTAAGGACTCTACAAAAAAGGTATGTCATCTGTATAAGACACAACATTTGTAGGTAGATCCCATGCAAGGATGAGTATAAAAATACCCAATAGGATACGCCAAAGTAACCAAGAAAAAATAATAAAGAGTAATAGGAATCTCTACATATGTATATTTCTATATCATATATAACAATAAAACTTATATATACTCAACAAAGACACATAGTCTCAAGGTAAGATCACAACTGCAAAGCCAACCAAGGATTCATGCTCGAAGGTTCCATATAACACATTTCTAGGAGAACAAACACTATGATCTATACTTCCATTGATGGAACTCATTCTAAAGGAAACAATTATTAGGTCTCAACATAAAGGAAACTAAGAGGGTTCATACGAGATAAAAAATTGATTGAACTACACCTCATCGAAAAGACCATATTTTGATACACAGATTGGGGGTCCACTTCTAAGGCTCACTGAGGGACACCAAACCCTACTGGGAACATCCTACTAGATAGGGTATCGATACCTATGTAAATATAGGTCACTAAAATACCCAAAAACCCTATCTAAGGTAACATGAATTGAAATGAGGATTGTTCTTTGCCTCTCAAAGGGATACATTCTTCAAGGTGTTGATTTAGTAGTAAAAGCAATATGAGACAACTCAATCTAGAATAAAGGAACTCTCCATCATTTCACAGATCACTAGGAATATGTGGAGGGATAATCCTCTAATATGAGAATGGGATACTTCATTGAACCCTCATAGGAATGGACTAAGGGAACACACTCAATCAGTACTGTTTAAGCATCTCTGAAAGAAGTGTATCATTTACATCACCTCATGTTGTATCTTCGACACCAAAAAAAAGGTTATCAGCATATTATAAATGGAAAATTACCCTGGGTGGACTACTCGAGTGCCCACATTAGAGTCTAGAAAAATCCAAATGAGTGTAGGAAACTCACCATCAGTCTGACAGGATTAAAAGTAAATCCATTTATATTTCACTACAAATGGCCATGAATTGTCAAATGCATCTCACTGTAGTGATCCTTGTAGAAAAATACTTAGGATAGACTATTTACATTCCCCAAATGGACACCTAGTGGAAAAGTCACATTCCACCATATATCGCATGAATGTTGTTTTGTGGGTATGATTCATGAATCCAAAGAAGGTACCCAACATTTTTCTTGAAACTTTCACCTCAATTGTAGGGTCTTGATGTCACATACGGTTCTTCAATCTGACATCGTAATAGGAATATACATCTGATAATAGATGTTATAAGAATAATAATATTATTATTATTATTATTATTATTATTATTATTATTATTATTATTATTATTGTTATTGGGATCTTCATGGAACCAATCCATGAGTTCAAATTAAATATCCAACATTGATCTTTAAATGGTCGTCTCAATGTCAGGGTTGCAATGCCGCTGACAGTGTATCAATCTGATGTATTAGTTAAAATATATAACTAAAATAAGGAATTGATAAAAAAATAATAATAATATTATTATTATTATTATTAATAATAATAATAAAATATAAGATAAGATAAATGAGTAGGGTCTGCTGAATCTCTCCCACTCAATCTCACTACACACAATCTAGGCAATCCCCTTTGGTCATCTTTCAATTTTTTTATTTTTTTAGTTTAATGAATCATTAATTGTCTTCTTTAATGATGAAAACTTGATTTTAGGCCACCGCCTAACACGTATTCTCTCACCTTAATTGCCTCTCCTTCACACGAAAAATCCCAAAATCATGTAGCTACATGTTCCCCATGTACCATGGTGATCCAAGGACCACCACCTCCACTGTTTTGGACTAGCAAGCCATTGTCCTATCCTCTTTCATCTAACCTCTACCACTCATGCCCCAATCACATGCTATCACCATCTGGACACCTGATCATGCTATACTCTCTCTACTCACCCTGATCAGCTTCCCCTTGATATCATCGTTAGTTTTACCTTCATTAACCTCCCTTCACTCTCCTGTAAGGAAGGGTGTATTGAATTCTTAGATTGAGGATTAATTTGATGATACAATCAAAAAAATACAAAGAAAATATTAGGGTTAAATAATTCAATTATTCCCAATGGAGATCGAATGATAAATTTAGTAAATTTATTCATTTCGATAAAACTATGAGATATGTGTTGCAATCATAAACTCAACCAGGTAATTCACAAAGAAAAAAACAATTGGGGATAAAATTCACAAATCCAAATTCCTACCTTGATTTGGATCAATCACTGATGAAGAACAAGAGAACTTCATTGTCTTTTATGATATCCAAAAGTATCATTTTCATTGGAATTCCTTATGGTAATCTGATTGTTGATCCATCCCAATGTTTGTCAATTTTCTTCCACACTCTCCACTCAATTATTAGGGTTATGTGGTTAACCCTAAAATTGGTTATAACGACATATTTATAGAGAGTAATAGGTCAATGTGACAATGGAATAAAATAAATAAATTATTTTATTTTATTAATTGCTCCCATGATGACTTTATAATAAACTCCATGCGTCTATAAAGGTTATGTTGCACCTAGTGTAAAACCCATGTTTTGAACTCAATAGTGCCCTCAGATTTTTTATTTAGGCCTCCATTTAATATTTATTCTAATTTTTCTAGAAAACTACATTCATGTGATATTTAATATATTTAATATATTTCAAAAAATAATTTAAGGAACATCGGGCCTTAGAATCTTATGTTGTCTCAGTGCCTCTGGCTGCAGAAATATTCATAGAAATGTTCCAAATACTTACACAACAAAAATTGAGACATTAAAAAAGATGATGATGTGTAATAGAGATGGTAGTTCCATGACTCAAATAGAGGTACCTCCTCACAGTACATAAATCCATGCATGGAGAGATTATTTTCAAATAGATTTAAATACCACAGGTTTTTTAGATTCATTTGAGAAGGAAAATATTCTGATTTATGTGAAGTGTTTTCAAATGGATAAAATGGTGGATATCACAAAGGATATTTGATACATGATTTGAGATGGTATGATAGGATAAGTTTTGGTGACTATTTTAAAGTAGTGTGAAGACTGAGGAATTGAATTACCTATAAATATAATATTATGGGAGATGTTTTATAATTCTTATGTCCCCATGATCCTATGAATTTAAAAGATAATTTAATCTCAATATATAAGATATTTACTACTATCAAAAAAGGAAGATTTTTATATAATTATTTATGAAAAAAATAATTTCAATTTATTGAATATAAAATATACAGGGAATGGAAAATAAGTGTGATGAGTGAGAGAGAGAACCCTTTGATATTGCTGAGACTTTGAATAAATATATTTTGTAAAAAAATAAGTTTTATTACAATAGTGTTTTTGTAGTGTGGAATCCTATAAGAAGGTTATAATGAGCAACCATTTCCCACTACCTATGATATCATCATATTTTTAAGAGATTAAATGAGCAAGGTGAAGTGATCCTAAAAAAGAGGGGACATATAGACTTAAAGGGGAACAAGGATAGTTGTCTACCATTGAAGAAGAAGTAAAAGAATTATTAAAAGGAGGAGTTTGGTAGGACCCTTGAATAAATGTTGGGAGATAATATAAAGATCCTACAAATAGGTGGTAGGAATATTTTTGAGAGACAACTTCAAATGGTGGGAGCTAGTATAAATAACCCTTTAAGAGGTGGTTGTTGTGATCACTTGAAGAATAGACATTTTAAAAGATTGTATATTGGGAATTTCAAGAGTATATTCATCAAGATTTTTTTAGATAAATCTTGTAATTATACTCAATTTAATTATAGTGTAAGAAACTATGTATCATAAATCAACCTAAACTGAGAAAGGTGTAGTCACCCTTTGAAATTGAACCTTGTAAATTCTTATGTCTTGTGCCTTTTACATTTTGTATATTCAAGTAAGGATGAGATATAATAATATAATTTTATTTAATTTTTAACTAGATATAGAATTTAAATAAATAATTCACATTCATAAAAATAAAAAGGAATCACTGATTAAACCCCTCCCCTCTTAGTGATCTCACTAGAACTGGTAACAAAAATTGGTATCAAAGATCAAGTTTCCTCAGATAGTTGTTTGGGATTTATATTTTTTTTGGTATTTAATTATTCTATTATATTATTCCATGTTAGCTATTTTATTTCAGTCTATCCTAGTTTTATTGGTCTAGTATTTAAATTAAGTTGTTTGATTATGCAAGTTCAAATTTCATTTTATGGTTCATGAATTATGTCATATGTTATGCCTCATTTGGTTTTGTTCTTTTTTTAAAGTTTTTTATTTTGTGTGTGTGACCATTTTACATTTGGAGTAGTCATATTGGACCTATGGGTGGAGATCCCATGATATTCATCTTTTATCAAGCAACATCCTTTGTAATTTCATATTTTTTATTCCCAATAACCAGTTTCCATCCTTTAGGGATCGATAATTCCCTTTTGACCATCTTATGGGCTAGTTAAGGTGCATGTATCAAGGGTATCCCTTGTCAGTTCAAGAAAAAATGGTATTAGAGCCCAATTTTATTTTGTATTATTTATGGAATCAAGGTTGATAGGAGACAGGTCTATCAAAACTTTAGAGGTAGCTCTAGAGTAGTTTCTTGATCCCCACCTTTTTTTACCAAACCTTTAGTTTCTAGGGAATGTTGGGAATGTGTCATTAAATTTTTGATTTTGACTCATCCTAATTTATGGGTACAATTCTAGCTTTGATGAAAGTTGAAATAAGAACCAATTATCGACATGGGTAGGGTACATGGGATACATACTATACACCAAGGTTTTATATCTTATAAGGTTGTGTTTTTGTTGTGCATTTCCTTTCAATGTTTTTGTAATGTCCCATCCTGAATAACCCATCAAATGGTAGCTAGACCAGTCACCACATGGCCTCAAGAGTACCTCCCCATATGATAGAGGCTACAGACTAGAAGTGAGGGTTTAAGGAGGTGATAGAGGGAAGACTATACCCTCATGATCATATTAGCATAGCGGTATAACATGAGCATGAGTGTTTGATAACATGATAATAACATTTGAAAACCATACCCTGCATATCAAATATCATAATATTAAGTCATTTAATAATGATTGGAAGTTCATAAGACATGAATCATAAGGGAATCAAAGAATATGATCCATGAGGGTATAACATTGGCATAAGACATGGATTATTGGAATAAACATAAGCATAGAAAATCATATGTCAAGGTTACCCACCAAGACATTCATAACATGTTAGACTTAGGATAACCACCCATGTACCTACTTCGGGCTTGGGATGACCTCTTATGTACCCTCTTTATAACCTCTTGTGTACCCTTTGAGCTCATATAACATTAATCATTACCCAATTCATTGCAATGATATATATGTCCCACCCATATCATAATGAAAACCATATTTATGTGTTCCAAAAGATCATTAAACATTCATTATATCATAACCCATGAAATAAAATGGGTTTCATAAAAATTTCAAAATATCATAACCTATATAAAAGTGATAGGTTTCATAAAAATTTCATTATTTTATAATAGCATAACTCATAGAAAATAAGTAGATTTCATAAGAATTCTATCATGGTATGACCCGTGGAAGATAAATGGGTTTCATAAACATCATTTCATCATAAACATCATTTCATCATAAACATAACCCATTTAGAGGAATAATAAGAATAGTATCATTTGATCATATCCCCGGTAAGGTATAGGTAACATCAATAGATGTTATCATGGATGTAAAATCATTTTAAATGATCATTTAAAACATTTCTTGAGTAAAATATCCTTTCTTCTTTAAAAACACTTTTTAAAACATAAAAAAAATTGAAAATATTTTTAGTTGAAAATAAACATGAAAACTTAGAAAGTAATATTCAGATAAAATAATGTTCATGATGATGAAAAAAAATTCCATGTCGTACACATTAAAATAAATATTCCTTTCACATTTTTGGTAAAATCCAAATGTGTATTTTTTGAAAAGGATGTGAAGATTATTTTTAAAAAAATTTATAAAAAGTAAAATATGGGTAAAAATGTCTTTAACAAATAATTTTAAAAATTTTAAAAATACTTTTGAAAACATTTTTATAAAACACGGTTATGGAAGAAAATGGGTTTTCAATTGAAAAATATTATTTTTCTTAAAAACATTTCTTTTTTAACTTTTGAGTTTATAAAGAGAAGAAAATAAAGGGAAAATTGTATTATCATGACATAAATAAAGGATAAGTAAAGTTAGAATTTTATTAATATATGGATCATAATATTTATTAATAGAAACATAATCATAAACAATCCCGGTAAACGATGAGATTGTAAAATAAAATCATTACCACTTTGGTAATTTTGAATCGTAAGCCCCATGAAGGAATAACATAAAATGGAACTTAATATATCATGAGTATAAATAAATTCATGTTATTACATATCAAAATTATTTTAGATACACCTCATAAAATAAGATAGATGTATAACATAACCATATGTCTCAAAGAAGGAAAATAGAGACAAAAATCCCTTACTGATTTGGTAACCTTTGAATTGTAAACCCAATGAAAGTGAGATAATTAAATGGATATGTAAGTACAAATAAATTTAATGATAATAATCCTAAAATTTATTCATGGTCAGTGTATACACTACATAAAATAAATAGGTGGTGAATATGGCATGTGTCTCACCGAAGTAAAAAGTGAGACAGAAATCCCTTACCTTAAGTCTTGAATTCCGTCATTCACATTCAAACCTACTTTATAATAAATAAAATATTATCATATATATATTAAAGAAAAAAAATTATATATCATATCATATATTATTTTCATATCACCTTTTATCACATGTTTATTAACAATTCCATGTTAAAGTTATTTTTTGGGTAATAACCGCTTTGTTTTTCATATATATTTTGATTGGTTATTTTTTCATATTAATTTGATCATGATTTAATAATTTTAATAATTTTAATAATTATATAAAAATAATATATCATTATATTTTTATTTATATTAATCTATAAAATATATAGATAGAAAAAGAAATAACCATTCATGGAGATGGTGGGTCGTACATATGCATGAACATTGTTTCCATTTTCTAAAAAATTTTAAAGAAAGAAAGTTATGATATATTATAATTATAAAATAATTATTATTTCATATATATAATATATTTTTATTAAAAACATCTATATTAACTTCCATGTAAAGCATGAATGAATCATGTCGCTTCATGAGGCAGTAGTCCGTCATACACCCAAGCGACGTTATTATATTCCCACAAAATGGAAATAATAAAGATACATGTTAAATAATAATTCCATAAGAATAATAATATAATAAATATCAAATATAAAAAATAAATCCATCATTATATCCAACCGTGATATGGGTTAATGGAAAAGTGAATGACATTTTCTCGTGAGGCGATAGTTTGTTGTACAAATGAATGATGATTTTGTAACCCGTTTAATGAAATTTGAGATGGTTGTAGGTCATGATATTGACATAAAACATATAATTATATGAAATATACTGATTTTATTATATAATAATGTTATAGTAATAATTTAAGTATGGTGAGGAATAAATAAAACAAAAATACTCATTGATGAATGTTACCTCTTCTTCGGGTATCCTCCTTTGGTTTGAACCAAAAGTATTAATAGGTTGGATTTATATCAAAAATAATGAATCTATAATGATAGGATGGAATTTGGGAAGTTATTTTGTCAATTATTTTTTGAACAAAAATGGTTTTAAGGTGTGAATATAGGAGGAGAAGGGGTGGCCTTTTATAAGTGAGGTTAGTGGCACACTTGTAATTTTAAGAAAAGAAAAAGGTATACCCATGTTTTTATCATGCCACAAGAATCCAAGATGGATTATTATTGATCCTAGAAAGGATAAGGTTGAAATATGTCAATAAAATAGGTTTTTTATAAGTTTTTGGTTATTTTTGGCACTTATCCTTTTAGTTAAACCCCCCAGTAAACTCATCTTTACCTTAACCGTGGTAAATAATTTTTATTATTTTTACTATTCATTTTGGTCAAAAATTAAGTTGAATTTATTATATAATATAAATTAATCTAATTAAAAATATTGTATCTATATTTCAAAATTCCATTCACATAAGTGGAAAAATATAATATAAAATTATTCTCGTAGATGTGATGAGAAAGTGGGTTTTTAAAAGAGAAAATGTTCAAAAGTTTAAAAAGTTTTATATTGAAATTCAATATGAAATTTATTCCAATGAACTAAATTGAATTAATGGATATATAATGAAATAATTTTACTTTAGAACCAATTTAAAATATAATTCAACTTTATAAATAAATTAAAAGAAAGGTAATTTTTTAATTAAAATTCAGTATTTTTCACTATTCATCAAAAAAATGAAACTTTTCATATAAATATAACAAATTCAACATATGATAATTTTGATATTATGATTTAAAAAAATAATTTTATTTCATAAAACTAATTTTATAAAAGTTTGAAAAATGAATTTTTTTTAATGTTCACAAAAAGGAAAAAATAGAACAGTTTTTGAGAAAATTGTATTTTTTGGAATATATAGACTTTATTGAAAAATTAAGTAGTTTTTATCAATATGTTTTATTTATATAAAACCATTATAAATAGTATTTAAAATTTAGTTATTACTATTTATGCTGCCAATTTAATGGCTAGGTAATAACGGTCTTTTTTAAATAATAATATTAATTTTTTTTCATGGTTTGTTAAAACTTGTTGTTGCTTGTAATGCAAGTCAAACTTGGTGTTGCATGTAATGCAAGATAAAATTGGTTTTACATGAAATATAATAAAAAATCATAGTTTTATTTAATTAAATCTAAACTCAATATTTCATTTAATGAAAAATATAGAAAATAATAAATTTGTTTAAAAAAATATATTTCACAAAATCTTAGGGTGTTACATTCTAACCCCCAGGATGATCTTCAGACCATCTTTGATAAACTGAGATATCATTACCTAAATATAAACCCATTGAAATGTGCTTTTGGAGTCACCTTGGAAAATTTTCTTAGCTTTGTGGTATGCCATTGTGGCATCGAAGTCAATCCTAAGAAGACAAGGGCCATCATTAATATGTCACCTCCTCAAAACCTCGAAGAGTTTAGGGGGTTATAAAGAAATCTTGACTATATTTGGTTCTTTATAAAAAACCATGAAATAAAGTGTTTTCCCTTCATCGTGTTAATGGAAAATGGTGTAAAATATCAATGGACTAATGATTATCAAGAAGCATTCAACAGTATCAAGAAATACCCTTTGAGTCCACCAATGTTAATGCCACCTATTGAGGGGAAACCACTTATTTTGTAAGTGATATACTTAAAAAGATCACTAGGAAATTTACTCATATAAAATAATCATTTTAGGAATAGAAAAAAAATTTATTATCTCACTCAGACCATGCTGGATACTGAGACTTATTATTCAAATATTGGTATGGGTTTTTTAGCATTAATCTTCATAGTTCAAAAGCTAAGGAACTACCTGCAATGCCACAAAGTCCATTTGGGCTCTCGTAACAACCCACTCAAATAAATCCTCAGTATTCCTATGTTGATTGGACATTTTTCATGGTGGTTGGTTATCTTTCAATAGTTTTACATTCAATTCTTTACTTGGGAAGTAGTAAAAGGTCGTGTATTAGCAGTATTCCATGAAGAACATCCATCTGTAGAAACAAAATTATTGAATACTAAATTTATCGATGAAGATATCTTTTCTATTCAAGAGGTCCCCCAGATATGGGATATGTATTTTGAAAGTGAATCTAGAATCCCAATAGGGAAGATAATTGAAGTCCCCAAGCTCAATAAATTTGGGTTGGTGGTTTTTCTCATCTCCAAAATGAAGGTTTTCCCACCTTAAACCTTCCTATTATAAGAAGTCTATATAAAAAATAAGGTATAATATCATTCCCTCATCATAGGGCTAAAAATAGAACTTCAAATTACAGTGTAACACTAGAAAGTAAAAAAGAGTGATTTGGAGTTGGCAATCAAGTTTATAAATGGGGATTATTCTATCATACAGAATGATCTAATCCACTTTCTTGACTATATCTGAGGAATAATGTAAGAATTCTCTTCATAGATGACATTAACTCACGTCCCATGATCATAGAATTCCTAGAAAGATTCATTAGAAAATGAAGCTATTGATTTAGAAGATCCAGATCAAGTTGAAATAGTCATCAGCACTGGGTATCGCTGAATGGTGTCACCTTTTCCTTATGTCAACATGTAAGAAATCAATGTAGTTAATTATATCCCTGAATTGGATGATCCTATAGCTATTTAGATGATTTTCATTTTATACTACCTTCAAAATGGAGTGCTCTAATTCTAAAAAATGATATAAAAGATCAAACCTGATAATGAGAAACCAACTTCACTCTTTATGATTGTCCAAATCACCTGAAATTATTCTATAAACGGGCTTAGATAGAGTCCTTCTCAGGTGAATTGATGAAGAATATATTGTTTTTGTCATGAAATAAGTACATATAAAAGCCTGTGGTGCCCACCAGTCAAGGTTTATGCTTTCCTATAAAATCTACAGGCTTGGATACTTATGAACTTCAATGGCGTAGGATTGCACAGAATTAACAAAAAACTTCCAATCATCCAAGTGTGCACCAACTTCATCCATCAACCCCCAGAGTTGTTACACATAGCCAAATAATTCTGACCATTTTTCATATGGGGGATAGGTTTTGTATGACTATATCCTCCAGTAACATCAAAGAAATTTAAATAAATTCTTTCTACGAATAAATACTTCTTTGAATTGGCTAAAGAAATATCCCTCAAAGAAGTAAAAACTGAAAGTATTTTCAATTTCATGAAATCAAAAATCATTACCTGATTTGGTGTCTCTCACATAATACTATTGGATAATGAAACCAACTTTTATTCTTCTAAGTTAGATAAGATATATCATAATTATAATATCAAATCCAACCATTCATCTTGCTATCTTGTAGTGTCTAATTTATATATATAGGCCTTGAACAATATTGTATCTAACATATTCCAAAAGATGGTGGATAAAGATAAAAATTCTTGGTCTGAAAAGACCTTTCATTCCTTGTGGGCCTACTATACTACAACTCACACTACCACATGGGTGACCCATTATTTACTTTTATACAAGATATAATAAGTCCTTCTCATTAAGGTCCAATTTCCCTCACTTCTTGTTTCCATCTTCAATCAACTATCTGCACATGAACAATCTCAAAAATGGTTGGATGAATTACAGTGACTCAATGAGAAGAGACTGCATACTTTTAATCACTTAAAGGTCCAAAAAAATTGTATATCATGGGATTTTAATAAGAAGTTTAACCTCCAATCATTCCTATAAGGTGAACTGGTGCTAGTTCTGAGGACCCTAATGGTACCAGGGAGGATACCTCCAAAGTTTGAGATGAAGTAGGAGGGGCCCTATTCCATACAAAAGTTATGATCTAATGGAGTTTATTCCTTGATCTAGATAGATTTATATCTTGTTATAGACCCTAACAATGCAAGATTTCTCAAGAAATACTTTATGTGATAAATCCACACCATGCCATCCTCATCGCATGATGATAAACAACATGAAATATGGTCCTAGATGCGTGGACCTAAAATGAAAACCAAATGGTCTTTATTACATGAAATTAAAATTCATGACATATATTCCTAGTCATATGACCTAAAACTAAAAGTCACCATAGTCTAATATATAATACTTTAGACTATATATCCTAACATTCTTTCCACGTGATGTAAAACTTCACAGTCCACTTCCATGTTCCATGATGTAAAATTGCATAAAATTTTAGTTTGTTCTTGAGTGGATCATGATCCTTGGTGATGGTTTCCCACCACACCTCCACTCCATAACAAAATTTGGATTTATTCTCATCTAAATGGTAAATATAGTGATGCATATACCTTATGTCCTAGTCCCATCTATGAAGTAAATAATATTCCTCCTCTCTTACACACAAAAAAAAATATATGCATGGGACTTCACACTCTATGTCCAATTCTAGTAAAAATGCTTCTTTTATGCTTAGAATCATTCCTTCCACAAATCAAACTATGTTTCTAGAAAAAATTGAATCTATATAATCTTTCTCCAACCATCAGTGATAAAATGTTCAATTCCTGAGAACACTTTTTTTCAATATGTATAATATGCCCATGTTTGTCTCTACATAAGTCTCCCTCAAAAAAACTTTCAACTGAAAGCACCTTTATCCTCAATATAAACCTCTTCTATCTTCATAATCCCCAGAAACTTCATGTTGGAAACCACTTTTCAAACATTTTCAATGGTCATTCCCTACATATTTTTCTCATAGAATTTATCCTGATTTGAGTACCCCCAAAATCAGGGTTTATAATTTCATTTCTCATGTAAAAAGTGTGTCATAGAATCATTGTACAGGTAAGCCTTATGTCACTCATAGTTTCTATACTTATATTCCAATTTGTATAACATAAAACTATAAGACACAATTAATCCTTAATTCATAACGTTAAACTGCATGGTTTCCCAGAACTATGTATGGCTTGATTCTCAATCCACTGAGATACATAGTGATTCTTAGATCCTATATCCTAGTTCTGCCACCACATGATAAAAATTCACCTATACTTCCTTATAATTGCATTTTTTTGGTGAATCATGTGGGATTAGAAGTTTTGGTAAAGGATTCCCATCATGGTCAAGGCGTATCATTTCATGTCAGGATTAGCTTGGTCTTAGATAAAATAACTTACAAGGAACACAAAATGTATTTATCTCGTGATGTTAAACTGTATGTTTGACATCTATTTCATGACATAAAATTGTGTATTTTTACGGCCCTCGCCCGAGAGGATCAATGTCTAGGATGTTGGTCTCCCACCACCCCTTCGTCTAAGAACTATGTGTGGCTTGATTCTCAATTTCATGGGATATATAGTGATTTCCAGATCATATATTTTGTTATATTCACAATATAAAAATTTTCCCAGTCTCCCATGTACAAACCAAATCTATATTGGAGGTTCAAGTGTGGGTTCTCACCCTCCTTGTGGGTCGTATTGAAAAAACAATTCCCCCTATCCACACAAAAATTTGATTAGTCTGGGGAATATTTTATAGAACTATGTGTGTATTGATTATTTCTTTGATGATATATGTAGTGATTCCTAGGTCATATTTCTTGGTCCCATAATGAATATAAAAAAATTTCACCTCCATGTGTATGGATCATACCTTCATAGAAAACATTTTCCCCATTCTTGGATGATTTCAACCTGAAATGATCCTTTTATTCTCAAGAATATTCCTTACCCAAATCAAACTCTGTGTATGGGGAAATATAAATCTCCATAGTAGTTCCCCATACATCGGTTAAAGAATGTATAATTTATAATAACACTTTTATATTGACTATACATAATATTCACTAGTTTGGATATGCATAAGTCACCCCCAAAAGTCCTTTTAACTAGAGGCACCTTCTTCTTCAAGAGAATCCTATTCTATATTAGTAATCCCTGAAAACTTTATGCTAGAAAACTCTTTTCAAACATGGCCCATGATCATTCATTAAATACCTATACCATATAACTTTTTGGATCTGGGAGCCCCTACATTAAAGATGACAACCATCCCTCATCATTCCTGAAAATGATGGAACATTCATGGTCAGATCTCTATGAAATGGAAAATAGTTAATCTTTCAATAAAATATAAATGACCTTAAATCATAGACCTTAATGTTCTTTTCATAAGATTTTAAATTGAATGGTCTATGTCTTAGTTTCAAGACATTAAATTCCATGTTGCTTTAACCCTTGTTAGGGAGGATCCATTCCTCCTGATGTTGGTCATCCTTTGCATCACCCTAAAGAACAACATACGACATGATTCTCATTACATAAAGACACATAGTGATTCCTATATACTTTATTCTAGTCCCATATTTTATATCATCCATAACATTTGTGTTCCTCTATTCATGGAAACAACCCCAGTCTGGGAAGGCAGTTCTGGATTTCTCTTAGGACTGCTCCTTTGTAATCTTTTAGTCAAAATATAATTCTTCTTCATTATATATAAATCAAAATTGTATAGAATCAGTTCCTCACCCATGTCTAGTGACAACCTAGATGCTCTCTTCATTCTTAGACACATTCCCTTTATAAACCACCCTATGTGTCTATGGATATCTGAATCTCAATAAACTTTCCCCGACCATGGGTGATAGAATGTTTGATTCTTGAGGACACCTCTGATTGACTATGCATTGATACACCCCAGTTTGTCTTTGCATAAATCTCCCCCAAAAGGCATTTCAACTAGAGGCACCATCATCCTTAGCATAACCCTCTTCTATCTCTGTAAGCCTTAAAAATATCATGATGAAAATTTCTTTTCAAATAGGGTCCTTGATCGATCCTTACATACTAGTCTCATATCATGTTTCAAATCCATAAATCACAAAATCATGACCTATAATTCCCCTTTTTTGCACCTCAAGAATGTTATAACATTCTTAGTGTAAATACCCCAACCCCAGTTGCCCAGAGTCGGTGTCTTATTTTATTACATTGGTACATTATATAAGTAAATTCATCCTGAAGGATTGAACAATTTAGTAGTTTTGGAAAAACTAGATATAAACATAAGTTTTACATTACATCATGAAATGAAAAACAACATAGTTTATCCTTTGAAATCACTCATATCCCTTAGACTATCCATGCAGGTCCATCATAATATATCTCTTCGCATCTTGGGGGAAAATGAAAAATAATAAATGGGTGAGCTTAGATGCTCAGTAAGGGTAAACAATATAGCAGAAGCTATCATAAATAAGCATAAAATTTTAAGTCAAGGTATAAAACTAAAAAACAAACGTTTTAAACATAATCTTGATCATAATATACAAATAATGAATCAAATAATGTCATTTAAGCATTCACATGGATATTCTACAAGATGAATAATCACATTTAATATCAATAATTAATCTAATAATGAAGGAATTTATAATGTCTAACATCATAACCATACCTTCAAGGCCTTGTGCCAATACTATACATAAACGGGTAAGACATTAGTCAAAATCCAAACTAGTTTTCCTCATAAGAACTACTAATTCATCAAGGGGATTTAATTAATCAATCCCCAAACCGTAGGGATTTTATTAAATAGTCTGTAACCTGTCACTTACTAAGTCGAATGTATTTATCATAGGAAAAGGGTGAAACATAACAAACATAAACATTCATATTAAAACAAGCATATGAAATGTTAATACAATAACCATAAACCATGAATGCTATCAAAATAGAACATCCACATTCAAAAATTTCATAAACCCTTAAATACAAAATGGTAGATTGTATCATAAGATATCAACCTCAATTAATCATAAAATCCAAAAAAGGATATAGACATGGATGAAAATAATATAACAAAATCATTAAAACTTCTTAAGAGAAATATCCCATTTTTATTGAAATTATTTTATAAAGGAGTGTGGAATTTTAAAAGAAAAAAATTTAGTGAAAATAATATTATAATCTTGTATTGAAAGCTTCTCTCATGTCATATAATTTAAAAAAATATCCCTTCCTTATTTTGTTGAAATGGTCATAAAGTACCTCATTTGGATAACGAAAGAAAGATTCCTTTAAAAAATTATAGAAAGTTAAACATGCGTAAAAATGAATTTAAACAATTTTTAAGGAATAGTAATGATATTTTGAAATAAATTTTTAAGAAACATGGACATGGATGATAAATATTCCTCAATAGATACTTACATATAAACAACCTCAGATATTAATGAGATTGTGAAATTAATCTTTACCTTGTACATTACTTTAGTTGATGGTGAATTAAAATCCTATATAATGGTTAAATAATTTTATTAAATTATAAAATAACCATATACATATTTATTATATCATATATTATCCTCTTATATCATTTTTTTAATAATATTTTAGTTTTACCATTGTTTCGGGTGTTAACTATTTTGTTTTCCTATGCATGTTTTGTTGTGTAAGTCATGTTTCTTATGAATAGGATATATTTTATTCATATAAAAAATTATATTAAGTTCATAAATATTATATTTAATCATCATATAAATTTTATAGTCATTCTTTAATGAATAACATGGAGAATGAATCTCATCGCATCGTGGAGATGGTAGGTCATACATACACATGAGAAATTGTATCATTCCATTAAAGGTAAAATGGTATAGAATTAGATGGTATATTAATTATAATGAATCATTATCATGTCATATTAATTATTTATATCCATTATACTCATCATTATACCCATCCAAAAAATATTAGTGATGAAAAACAAATTACACCACGATGTGGAGATAGTAAGTCGTACGTACGCACGTATGGTGATATTATTTTTCGTAAGATGGATAAAAGAGTAATATGGTTGTATCATAATCATAATAACATCTTAGTATATATATTATACTATATTTATTACTTTATTGTGTAAAAAACATATAAATAAAAGTAAAATAAGAAAAGAAATTGAATTGAATTGGTAAAACAATTACCTCTTCTTTAATGGACTTCCTTTGGATAACCTATTAAGGATAATAGGGATGTTATTTTTGGAAAACAAGAACCTCCATAAGTTAAATAAGAATTTTTAGATGAGAATTTTTCGTGTTTTTTACAAGATATAAGGATTAAGGTGGTGTGAGGAAGTGAGGAAGGAGGTTCCTTTTTATAGGAGAGGGAAGGGGCACTCTAGGAATCCTTTAAAATATTAAATTAATATAAATTTATTTTTGATTTAAAATAGCTCCAAAGTTATTTATTTCAAATATTAGATGAGTATTGGTTGAAATAATCTCAAACAAAAAATATTTTTAGACAAGTTTAGGTCAAAAAATTAACCTTATCTTTTGGATTTAACCCTTAGTTAAACCCTTTAACCTTTATCGTGACAACTTGACTTCTTATTCTTTAGGGTTAATATAGTTTCTATAAAATTTCAAAAGGATCCCAAGTGGATAATTGATGAAATATTTAACCTTATTATATTTATTTGTGTGAATTATATATTTTTATTAATTTTATATTATTTAAGAAAATATTATTTATTTTAAAGTATCATTTTTGTCAATTTTGATACTATTTGTTATTTGTCTTTTTAAAAATATCTTAACAATATGATAACTTCTAAATAACACTTATAATATATCTCTAACATGTCTAATTTATATATATAATTTTTTTGTCATAAATTATGTCAAATTATATTTATTTTAATATTTTTAATATCATTTATTTGATATTTCTTTTAATTAAACAATCGTTGTATCATCAATGTGAAATCCTTAAATTAAAATATTTATTTTCTAAAAATTAAAAAAAAAATGATGAAGATAAATTTATTATATTTAAAATTAATATTTATAGTCTAATTTATCTTATGTATAACTCTATATTAAAAATGATTTAGTTATTAAAATTATGAGTATGACATTTTTAACTTATCTTTAAATAAAATATAATAAAAGTCTTATTCTTACCCAAGTGGCTTAAAAAGATCATAATTTCAAACTAAGGTTTATTTTGGTTGAAACACAGTCACCTAACGAAATTAGTACAAGTTTTAGGATAACTTCATAATAATAATATATTATTTTTACCTTTAATTTCCTGATTTACCCTTATCTGTGGTAAATAAATAAAGATTTACTAAAGAAACGGTTCACCAAAAAATTAAATTTATCCTATTATAATCTAAATATTATACTAATTACAACCTTTTATGTTCATTTTTCTAAATTCAACTCATAATAGTGGTTAAATTAAGTTTAACACTAATGTGGTGAGAAGGCGGGTAAAAGAGATGTTTAAAATTTCATTAAGTTTTTATATCTAAGTTTAATATAAAATGTTTCCAATGACCTAAATTAGATTAATATGCATATTATTGATATATTGTGACTTTAAAAATCAATTTAAGTTATAAAAATTATTTAAACAAAAAAGTCGGTTTTTAACTACAATGAGGTATTTTTCACTATTCATAAAATAAATGAAACTTTTCAGAAAAATACCAAAAAACCACCCTAACCTAATTTTGATATTCCAAATTCAAAAATGAATTTTATTTTGAAAATTAAAATTTATAAATTTCATAATGTGGTTAATATTATTCATAACTTCTTTTCAAATGGCTAGTTTGATAGATCACAATGTGCTTGAACTCAGTGTTGTGTGCAACATAAGTTATTGAATTTTTTTAAAAATAAATATATCATAGAATCTTGGGGTGTTACATTCTTCCCTCCTTAAAAAATTTCATCCTTGAAATTTAAATAATATCACCTCATAAAAATATTTGGGCAGTTCTTCATCATAAATTCCTTAGGTTCCCACATCGTTTCTTCCATTTTATGGTTTCTCTAAAGAACATTTACCAATCAAGTTGTCTAATTATTCAAAACTTGTTATTTAGTATCAATAATCTTGATAGGATCTTCACAATAAGATATATCTAGTTCCAGTTCTATTTCTTCATAGGTGATTACATGCATTGGGTCTAGAATGTATTTTCTTAATAGTGATATGTATAACATATCATGAACTTTTGAGAGACTTGGTGGAATTTCTAAATGGTAAGCTACAGCTGCAATTTGTTCTATAATTTCAAAAGGTATGATGTACCTAGGACTTAATTTACCTTTATTACCAAATCTTATAACACCCTTCCATGGAGATACCTTTAAGAAAACATGATCTCCCACGTGAAATTCCAAATCTTTCCTTCGGTTATCGTTATAGCTCTTTTTCCTACTTTGAGCTTATTTGATATGATTTTGAATAATATTTACCTTTTTCATTGTTTCCTTAACAAGTTCTGGGCTTATGATTTTTTTTCTCTAATATCATCCCAACAAGTTGGTGTATGAAATCTATTTCCATATAACGCTTCATATGGTTCCATTTGAATACTTGAATGGAAGATATTGTTATATGAAAATTATACTAGAGGTAAATATTAATCCCACATACCTTGAAAGTCAAGTGAAAAATACCTCAACATGTCTTATAAAGTTTTAATAGTCCTTTCTAATTGTCTGTCAGTTTGAGGGTGGTAGGAAGTGCTCAAATGAAGCTCAGTATTTAGGGCCTTTTAAAGACCTTTATAGAACTTTGATGTAAAACAGGGATACACAATCGATTTAGGTACACCATGAAGTCTTAAAACCTCATTAATATAAAGTCTTGTTAAGTGTTCAAGAGTTAAATATTCTCTAATAGAAAGAAAATGTGTTTATTTGGTAAAATGATCAACAATAACCCATATCACATCACTTATTCTGGGAGTCTTTGGTATCCCTAAGACAAATTCCATCATAATATCATTCCATTTATACACAGGTATAGTAATAGGTCACATGAATCCTCTAGGATGTTTTCTTTCAGCCTTCACTTGTTAAAAAACCAAACATCTTGACACATAATCATCAATCTCCCTCTTCATGTTGCCCCACCAAAAATTTTCCTTAAAATTTCTATACATCTTAGTGATATCAAGGTGTATAGAGAAATTTGAGCAATGAAAATCATCTAATAATTCTTTTTTTAGATCAGGTATAGAGGGATCACAAATTCTCTTCCCAAATTTCAAAATTTTGTCTTCATATATGAAGTATATCAATCCCCCATCATTCACAACTTTAATTTTCTTTTAAAATTCCTCATCATCAGACTGATAAATTTTTATCCTTTCCAGTAAATATGGTTTGGAAACCATTTGAAAAAGTAGTGATGTTTCACCTTCCATGATAATTCCCATATCCATCTTTACTAGATCCATGAACATAGGATCCCTTTAAACTCTCATTTTGTTCAAAACTCCATGGTCCTTCCTGCTCAAAGAATCTTCCACCATATTTTCCCTTCTTAGGTGGTGTTGTATTGTTTAATAATAATACTTGAGTAGCTCAATCCATCTCCTTTTCCTCATATTGAGTTATTTCTATGAGAAAATATATTTCAAACTCTTGTGATCAGTATATATCTCACATATTTTACCATAGAGATAGTGTCTCCATATCTTCAGAGAAAATATTACAACTGCTAACTCAAGATCATGAGTTGGATAGTTATGTTCATGAATTTTAACTACCTTGATTCATATGAAATAACCCTATCATTATTCATAAGGATCCAACCAAGTCATTTCCTTTATGCTTCACTATAAATCACAAACCCATCATTTCTAGATAGTAAAGTTAAGATAGAAGCATTGACTAATCATATCCTCAATTATTCAAAACATTCTTTACACTCTTTTGTCCAAACAAATTTAACCCATTTATATGTGATATTGGTTAATAGGTTATCCAATCAGGCAAAATTCTAGATGAAACTCTGATATTAACCTGTTAAACCAATAAAACTGTGTACCTCAGTTATGCTCATTGGTGCTGGCCATTTTTAGATTTTATTTGTCTTTGTAAGATCAATAGAGATTCCATACTTGGAGAAAATATGGCCAAGAAAATAAATTTCCTAAATCTAGAATTCACACTTTCTTAATTTACTATATAATTATTCCCTTCTGAGAGTCTCAATAATGATTCATAAGGGATTCTCATGGTCTTTTTATCTTTTATAATATATCATAATATCATTAATGAATACCACAACAAAATCATCAAGTTATTCCTTGAACAATCTATTCATGATATCTATAAAAACTAAGGGTGCATTAGTTAATCCAAATGGCATTATTGTAAATTCATAATGTCCATACCTCATCTGAAAATTTGTCTTTGTAATTTCTTCCTTCTTCACTCATAATTGATGATATCTAGAACAAAGGTCAATATTCGAAATTAATTTAGCTCTGGGAAGTTGTACAAATAAATAATCAATGAAATGTAGAGGATACTTGTTCTTTATTATAATGGCATTGATTTCCCTATAATCAATACACAGTCTCATGGATCTATCTTTCTTCTTGAAAAAGATAATAGGGGCTCCCCATAGAGAAACACTAGTGAAAATAAATACCTTTTTACCCAACTCTTCAAGTTATTTCTTTAACTCCACTAATTCCATTGTTTCCATTCTATAGTGATTCTTTGATAATGGTCTTACATTAGGGATTAAATCAATAGAAAACTCAACTTCATGCTCTAGGGGGTCTCCAAGTAAATCTTCAGAAAAACATCAATGGATTCATTTACAATTGGTACATTCTCAATTTTAAGATTACCTTCTTCATCCCTAGATGTTATTTTCTCTTCCTCCCCAAGAATTTGATTCAGTAAAGCTACTGGGGATGGATCTAGATAAGAATCAAGTGATGAAGTTTTTTACATTAAAGATAAGGGATTCTTATTCTTCCTCACAAATCATAATTTCCTTTTTCTTGCAATAAATTTTTACATCATATTTTGAAATCCAATCCATACTAAGGATTATATCAAAGTCAATCTTAGGTATGATGATAAGGTCAGAAATTAAAGTATGTTCATGTGTTGTAAAGGGGATTAAAAAACATATCTTTGTTGCAATGTGACTTCCCTTAAGAGTTTTGACTCACAACACCATTGTTAAATCAAAAGACAAATATCTGATTTTCTTAGAAAACTGAGAAGATGAAAAATAATGTGATGATCTAGAATAAAATAAATCATTTTCTAAGTTTGAGGATATTATTAAAATACATTCCACCATATCACTAAGAAATTCAACCTCAGTAGTTGTTATCGCATAATCTTGGCCTTTCTCCCTTAGCCTTTTCTATGTAATGTTTCCCTAAGGATTAGGAAAATCATTTTCATAATGTACCATTTCTTTTAAATTTTAGCATTAAACATTAGTAGCTTATTTATTCTACTTTCAATCATAGGCTTGGTGGAATTTTTCTCCACACTTGTAACAAACTCTCATTCCCTTTAGGAAAGTACCGAGGTGTTTCTTCCCACAATTACTATAGGGTGGAATGTCATTGTTTCCCTTATTCCCCTTATTTCCTTTTCCAGAGTGTTCAGTGGACCTCTTCTTCTATTACTTTCCTTTAAATTCATAAGATTTAGAGAATTGTTTTTTTATCTTGATAAAATATGAGACTATATCTTCTTATGATGAGAAAGTTTGTGAGGCCAGTGCTCGTCGAAGCAATGGTTTTAACCTATCAAATAATCAATCAATCTTACTTCTTGGGTTACGTATGTAGTTTGCAGTATTCCTTACTAACCTTGTGAAGTTAGATTCATACTTTTCAACATTCTTATCCTTCTTTTTCCTCAAACTCAAAAATTTCTTTTCCATATTCACTCGTTGTTCATGAGGAAAGTATTTTTTTAAGAAAAGTTTTTAAATTCCCTCTATTCTATGTTTTATATTTCTTCATCCCCCTTTTTTTTGAATCAATGACCACCATTGGTCCACATATCCTAATAGATGATAAATTTCCATGAAAACCTTCTCCCTTTTATTACTTCCCAAAGCAAGAAATATCTTCTCTAAGGAACTTATGCATTCCTCAGCTACAAATGGATTTGTAATCCCATTGAATATTGGAGGTTGTTGTATCATGAAGCGATCTAACATTGTTCCTCCACATTATGGTTCATGGATCTCCATATGGGTAAGGTTATTGTTCATAACCTGATTCAGCTAGTATAATATAGTTATAAGTTTTCTGGTACCAGTTTTATTACCAGCTTCACTATCATTATCTTGCATAGGAGGGAAATCCCTACATGGATTATGTGTGTTGATATGGTTTCCATTCCTTCCACTAGGTTCCATTTCCAAACAATGAAATGCACTAGATTAGGTTATGAATCATAATTCATAATTCTAAACT
Organism: Viscum album; assembly: GCA_963277665.1. NCBI lineage: Eukaryota > Viridiplantae > Streptophyta > Magnoliopsida > Santalales > Viscaceae > Viscum > Viscum album. The sequence goes on along the minus strand of OY728132.1, from coordinate 1,156,418,821 downwards.
AGTAAAATACTTAACATAAATTGAAAAAAAAAAATATGCATATCTAAGATCATAATCATAGACACGGTTTCTTTGGGGACATATTTACTCATAAATCCTTCATAATTGTTTGTAAATAAAATTTGAATTATCTTACGTAAATCCCCTAGGGGTTTCAAACTAGGTGCATTGTATGGCCTTTTTTCATGTACCAGGTTACCCCAATTCAATATTGGAACACCTTGTTAGAGTTTTTACTCCTAGGTACATATATGTCAAAACCACATCCACTTGTGGTGTTCAGATAGGGATATATTTTTTATGAATACCCATATAATCTCTACCTTACCAAAATTCTAGGATGTTCTTCAATAATTATCCTCAAATTATATCTTAGGGTTATGTTTCCTAATCTAAGTTTTCTAGATCTAGTTTACAAGGTTTCTACTAAACTTCCTTTGATACCAACCGTAAAGACCCTGACCCCAGTTTCCTAGGGTCAGTGCCTTATTTTATTACATTGGTATATTATATAAGGAAACACATCCTAAAGGACTAAATAGTTAGTATTTTTAGAAAAACTAGATATAAACATAATTTTTACAGTACATCATGAAATGAAAAACAACATAGTGTCTCTTTTGAAAACACTCATATCCCTTAGACTAACACTATAGGTCAGTCATAATACACTTCTTTGCATCCTAGGGAAAAATGAAACATAAGAAAGGGGTGAGATCATATGATCAGTAAGGGTAAATAATATAGTGAAAGTTATCATAAATAATCATAAACTTTTAAGGCAGGGTATAAAACTGAAACAAAAGGCTTTTAAATATAATCTTGAGCATAATATAGAAAAATTGAATCAAATAATTCCATTTAAACATTCGCGTGGATATTTTACTAGCCAAATAATCTCATTAATATTAATAACTAATATCATAATGAGGTAATGCATAATTTTGGACATCATAACCATACCATCAAGGCCTCGTGCTAAGTCGATACATAAATGGGTAAGATGTTAGTCAAAACCAAAACTAGTTTGTCTCATGAGAACTACCGATGCATCGAGGGGATTTCATTAACCGGTCCCCAACCCATAGGGATTTCATTAAATGGTCACAAATCCATCACATACTAATTCCAATGAATTCCTAATATGAAAAGGTTGAAACATGACAAACATAAACATTCATATTAAAACAATCATACGAAATGTTAATACATTAACCATAAACCATGAATGGTATCAAAATAGAAAATCCACAGTAAAACATATCATAATCCCTTTAATAAAATATGGTAGATTTTATATTAAAAAATCAACCTCAATTAAACATTAAACCTAAAAAATTATGTTGACATAGATGAAAATAATCTAATAAAATCATTAAAACTTCTTGAGAGAAATATCACTTTTTATTGAAATTATTTTAGAAAGGGGGTGTAATTTTAAAAGAAAACATTTTTAGTAAAAAGAATATTTTAATATTATAAATTAATCTTCATTCATGTTGTATAAGTTAAAAAAACATTCCTTCTTTATTTTTTAGAAAAGGTTATAAAGTACCTCATTTGGAAAATGAAAGAAAGATTCCTTTTAAAACGTTTTATAAAAAGTCAAACATGGGTAAAAATTAATTTAAATTTTTTTCAAGTAATATTAATAATATTCTGAAATAAATTTTTAATAAACATGTAAAAGAATGATAAATATTCCCTAATATATACTTACGTATAAACAACCTCGTATAATTATGATATTTGGAAATTAACCCTTACCCTGTACTTTCCTTTAGTTGAGGGTGTGTTAATCTAATGTATAATGGTTAAAGTGTGTTATCAAATTATAACAAAACTATATACATATTTATGATATAATATGTGATATTTTTATATCATTTTGTTAATAATTTTTAAATATTACCATTATTTTGGGTGTTAACTGCTTCGTTGTTCTATGCATATTTTGTCATGTAAGTCATGTTTCTTATGCACAGGATATATTTTATTCATATCCAGAATTATATTAAGTTAATAAATATTATATTTACTCATCATATAAATTTTATAATCATTATTTAATGGTTAATATGGAGAATTAATCTCATCGTGTTGTGGAGACGGTAGGTCATACGTACACACGAGCGACGGTATCAATCTCTTAATGGTTAAATGGTATGGAATTGGATGATATATTAATTATAAAGAATAATTATCATGTCATATTAATTATTTATATCCATTATACTAATAATTATACCCATAAAAAATTAGTGATGAAAAAAAAATTATACAATGGCGTGGAGATAGTAAGTTGTACGTACGCATGTATGGTGATATTTTTTCATGGGATATATAAAAGAAGAATATGGTTGACCCATAATCAAAATAACATCTCATTATATATATGATATTGTATTTATTTCTTTAGTATTGAAAAAATATATAAATAGGAAGTATAAGAAGAAAATAAATTGAATTGAATTGGTAAAACAATTGCCTCTTCTTCGATGGACTTCCATTGGATCTCCTATTAGGGACACTAGGGGTGGTATTTTTGGAAAACCAGGACCTCCATAAGTTATATAATAATTTTTATAGGATAATTTTTCAGTTTTTGGTCGATATATAAGGATAAATTTGGTGTGAGGAAGTGAGTAAGTAGGTTCCTTTTAATAGGAGAGGGAAGGGGCAATCTTGGAATCCTTTAAAATATTAAATTAATATAAATTTATTTTTGATTTTAAATAGTTACAAAGTGACTTATTTTGAATATAATATGAGTATGGGTCTAAATAATCTCAATAAATAATTTTTATACAAGTTTAGGTCACAAAATTAACTTTATCTTTTGGATTTAACCCTTAGTTAAACCCTTTAACTCTTACCGTGACAACTTGGTTTTTCACTCTTTAGGGTTAATATAGTTACTATAAAATAAAAAATAGAGCCAAAGTGGATAATTTATGACATATTTAACATTATTATAGTTATTTGGATTAATTATCTATTTTTATTAATTTTATATCATTTAATAAAATATTATTTATTTTAAAGTATCATTTTTTCCAATTTTGATACTATTTTTTTAAAGGTTGGGGTCAAAGCCTCATTTATTATTAAAGTAAAGCAAAGACCTCTTTTTAACTGGGTAGATGGAGACCCATTACATAGCTCAAAGGCCTAGTGGGCATTTATCCCATTACATGGCCCTTAAGCCTAATTGTTTGGCCCAAGGCCCATTCTGTGAATAGTACTGCTACAATACCCGCCTGCTACAGTACCCGATGCTGCTACAGTACCCCTACCACTGATACTATTTATTATTTTCCTTTTTAAAAATATCTTAACAATGTGATAACTTCAAACAATCAATTATAATATATCTCTAACATGTCTAAGTTATCTATAAAATTATTGTATGTCATAAATTATGTCAAATTATATTTATTTTAATATTTTTAATATCATTTATTTGATATTTATTTTAATTAAACAATTACTACATCATCAATGTTAAATCCTTAAATTAAAATATTTCTTCTCAAAAAATTAAAAATAAATTATCATTATGAATATAAATTTATTATCTTTAAAATGAATATTTATAGTCAAATTTATCTTATGTATAACCTTATATTAAAAATTATTTAGTTATTAAAATTATGAGTATAACATTTTTAATTTATCTTTAAATAAAATATAATAAAAATATTATTCTTTCCCAAGTGTATTAAAAAGATCATAATTTCAGTCTAAGGTTGATTTTGGTTGAAACACACTCATCCAATGAAATTTAAACAAGTGTTAGGGTAACTTTACAATAATATTTTATTATTTTTACCTTTAATTACTCGATTTATCCTTATCTGTGGTAAATAAATAAAAATTTACAAAAGTTACAATTCACCAAAAAAAATTAAATTGATGTTATTAGACTCTAAATAGCATACTAATTACAATTGTGTATGTATTTTTTTCTAAATTTAACTCATAGAAGTGGATAAATTAAGTTTAACACTAATGTGGTGAGAAGCCGAGTAAAGGAGATGTTTAAAAGTTCAGTAAGTTTTTATATCTAATTTTAATATAAAATATTTAAAATGACCAACATTGGATTAATATATTTATTATTGATATATTGTGAATTTAAAAATAAATTTAATGTAAAATAACTATTTAAAAAAAAATCAGTTTTTAACGACAATGTAGTATTTTTCACTATTCATCAAAAAAAGAAACTTTTCAAAAAAACACCCTAAGATAATTTTGATATTTTTAATTAAAAAATGAAGTCTATTTTGAAAAATAAAATTTATAAATTTCATAATTTGGTTAATACTATTCAAATCAACTTTTTAAATGGCTAGTTTGATAGATCATGGTGCGCTCGAACTCAATGTTGCATGCAGTGCAAGCTATTGAATTTATTTAAAAAGAAATGCTCCATGGAATCATGGGGTGTTACACTCATCCAAAAAACCTTTCTTGGGTCATCATCCCATAAATCATAGTGAAATTTGTTCAATCTAAAACACCATTTACATTAGTTCATCTTATAATACTCTGAAATCCCATGAAAATAGACATATAACTAGCCAAGTTGAAAACTCATAAAAGGTCACCATGGGAAAGAGTCAAGTTTCATTTCACTAGACATGAAATTTTAATGGTTTTGGTAAAAAATTATAAATGAGAAGAAAATGGTATAAAACTTGTTAGGTTGAAACCCAACAAAGGGTAGCCTAAGGAAAAGGTCAAGTCTCACCCACTAAGTCCTCAAATAGTCCTCAAAGCCATTTTTCATTTTCTAAAAAGCCAGTTTTAGGGTTACCGATAACCGAACAAACAGGTAGTGGAACCCAAAAATCACACACTACGTCGTGGTACCTGAGGATTCTAGTCCAAATTTCAAATTTCAAATAGAAAATATTGAGTGAAATCATTACCACACCTCAGTCCTCGCAACGCCACACGCCACGTGACCCCTCGTGACGCACAACCACAACGAGCGGGGAACCCTAACATCACATGCCTTCGTCGTCGCATCATAGCAGGACGTCGGCGAGACCATCCACCGGATCATCGTCATCGGCCCATCATCAACCATCCATACCCTCCCTGCCATCATACCACACCTCTGTCTGCGTATTGGTTTGCACACCTTCATCTGCATCGCAGGAAACACCAAAACACCCTCGAAGAATAACCTGAGCTCCATCCAAACCATCCATGTCATCACTACCAACAAATTCATCGCCTCATCAAAGAAAACAATAATCACAGAGAAACCAGAACAACAACACAGAAGCACCACCACTTACAAAGCCCCGCCTTCCAAATCCTTTGCGAAGTCTCTACAGAGGACCTTGGAACAAGGGCTTTTCATCTCAAAACCAAAGAAAGATCTCGACGCCACCAACCACAACCTCCATAGAGACAAGATTCAACCTCCAAGCACCCAGATCAAAGGACGAAGTGATGATCTCGAGCCACCGGGTCAGGAGATCAGGCACAGATTCAACACTGCGTCAAGAAGATAGACACTAGTACGTGCAGGCGAGCCAGCAGAGCCGCAGTGGTAGAGAACCACCATCTCGAACTGCTGAATCAGGGAGAAGAGGAAGAGCAGATATGGGAAGGGGAAGGTGGCACAAGAGGAACCCTAGCAGAGCAAAATTGTGCCCCTTATGGGCTCATTTTTTCAATCTCACCCACTAAGTATTATTCCTATATGACATAGGAAAAAATTAGGTCAACGAAACAAATTACATAAAGTTCATAGGTTCAATCATATGGATCTATATATAGTTGAACTACACTCTCTAGGTCCAAATACCTAATAATAAATTAGAGCACCCTCCTATTCCTATCATTGTGATTGAAACACACTGATGTGAGGATGTTTATCTAAACTAACTAGATTTATTGTTATGTTATAATTATAGAGGAAAATAGGGATGAAGAAATAGATGATTGGAAACAAAATTATTTTCATTTATAGATCAAAAATCAAAGGATAATATGAAAATTTGAGTCTCTCTATCATATTTTAAAAAATACCATCAACATAACTCCTGAGTTATTGAAGGGTTTTTTGAGCACCATCAACAACCTATCAAATCTTGGCTAACTAGGTAGCCTTATCCTTCTCTTCTAGGAAAACTTTATCTACCATGATCATAATGTAATTCTTACCCTTATTTTTAACCCCTACTAGAAAATAATTAATTTGTATGAGATCCCATATGGCGATATCCATATCTTGTTGGAGGCAAGTGAATAAAGGATCTTCCATTTTCTCAACCTTAAGACTAGACCCTTTTCATCCAATCAAATCTAATCCTTAGGGGGGAATTTTTTGAAACTCTCTTTTTCACAAATGGGTGATAAGTTTCAAAGGAAAATACCCCCAAGTAATAGAGTATGAAAATATATTAAGGATTACTAGTTTTAACCTAAGTAAACTTGAATAAGTCCCAGATATAACCATCGCACAAGTCCATCCTATGTGTCACTATCATCGCACATGTCAACTCAATGCAACTAGAATCACCACATGGGTTTATACCTATGCACCCAGTGTCATCACATGGGTCCCGAAAATGCAACCAGAATACATGCATAGGCTTAACCTGCATGACCCTACAAGCTTCACCAACCCCTCTCATAGGTCACACCTATGCCATGACCTGCATGAGTGACCTATGTGAGCCACCTCCTTCGCCAAAGGTTCTGATTTTGTCTATAAATAGGACCCTTGGGATCCTCGTTTAAAATGAATGAATGATAAAGAGACCACTTGAAGCTCTACTCACCCAAATATCTTTCCCAAGTCCTCCAAACACTTAGGTAGTTCCTTAATCCTACAAATGAAGGAGAAATTAGTAGAAATAAATGTATTAAGGCCCCTTAGGGTCTAGAATACCAAGAACCATGAGAGGAACACTCCCAAAAGTCAAAACTACTATGTAGAAGGACACTTACACTACCTAAAACTTTATCTCTAGTCATCCAAAGACACCTGAGGAGACCCTTGGAACCTATAGCAAGGCGTCACTCAAGTGTTTTTTCCCAATTTGTCTATTTCCCAAAAATATCTTTATATTTTCCAGGTATACCATGTGTGATACCTCTTCATCTCATCCAGGTAAACCCTAAACAAACTACCTTCAACTCACCTAGGCCTTCCCTATGCGAGATACTTTCAACTCACTCAAGCCTTCCATGTATAAGCTATCTTCAACTCACCAAAGCCTTACCTACTTGGGCCTCCTTCAACTCACCCAATCTTTACTTTCACAATCCACGTTCTATCCACCCAGGACTCACATTCATGATCCATACTTTAAGCCCATTTTTCATGACACAAAATGCAGAAAACCTCTTCCCTTGTATCTCTCATTTGATTGGGACCATGCCAAGGACTCCCCTAAAGCCTTCATATATGTATAATCATATCATTAGGAACATCATCATTTCTTATTGATTATACATTTCTATGATAATAGAAGTCATGCATTTTTCTTACCTAGTAGTTGTGGTCATCGGAATTTTTTCAATTATACATTACCATGGTAATGAGAATCCCAACCTTAGGGATAATGACAGGACCCTAGGGTTGAAAATAAAAGAGAAGATGGGAACATAAAATCCATTTCTCTCTCCCTGGTTCCCCTAAGAGACTCTACCCTCATATATAAGTAGATGAGTCATCAAATTTATAGTTAAATATTACTTTTATAGATCTTTATCTCACCTTACCTCAAGGAATACTTCCTGGAGTAATTCCATTGTCTTTCTTATGGGGTTAAAATATAATAAAGGTTAGAAGAACATCTAAGACCTGTCTCGTCTGTATCCCCAGTCTCATCCAAAAGAGGGTGAAGGAGATTTTTTGGTTTTCTATATCTTCCAATTCCTCTTGTTTCTTACACTAATCATGACTCAAGAGGGCTTAGAGGTTAGTGATGATCATGAAATTTACATAATTAAATACATGTATCAATAGATAGATCTTATGATGGATCTTCCTATCACCTTGACAAGGGCCTCCTAGTTGTTCTAAGCCCCAAAACCATGTAACTGCCTCAAAGGGGCACATCCCCAATGAGGAAATCGTCTTGGATCTCTTGATTTTCACTCCTCCAAAGTAGTGTTTACACCATGCCACACCCAAAGGAACATAGTCAGTAAGCATATAAGTTCTAAAGCTAGAATCACCAAGGGTAACGACTTACCTATCTTAGAAGAGAATCATTTCTCATATATTCCTATAGCCTTTACATTGGCCTCCTCTATATTTGTGATCCATATCCCTTTCAAACTACTTGGGATTTGATTCCTATCCAAATGGGATATGTAGGAATCCCCCCTGAGGTCTAAACCCAGCACCCCAAACTCACCCTAATCTTCTATGGTCCATATTTTTAGTAGGTTCATATTCATCCTAGGAGGATACATAAATTATAGGACCTTTGGGAAACTTTGGGATAACTCCCACACCAAACTTTGACTAGGGACCTTCTACTTAGACTTCTTTTCCATATGATGTTAAACTATATATTTTGGTCCTCATCACATGGACTAAAAAGGTATTATGTGTCCCATTAAGTGTCACTAAACTACATGGTTTATGAATACTTTAATGAGAATATATAGGAATCCCTTCTCCATGGGACCAATCCCAACATCAAAACAACTCCTTTATTCATTGATTATGATAAATTCTAGATCTCCCAACTATGTGGATTAAAATTAGCATCATAATAATAAATGACATAAGAATATCTAATCTATTTACAAAAGGGTACCGTCGATGGAGAACCTCAAATACATACAGATGTATCCATTAATTAAAAACCTCATATGCATACAGATAATTCTAATTCAATACACACTAATAATTTATTGTTGATTTAAGGGTGACCCATTTCATATTTTTTTTATTCAATAAAGGATTTAAAAATATATCTTAAATCTATAAGAGAGTCCTAGAGTATGTAATAATTCCCCTAAAAAGGTGCTATGAGACTGGCCTCTCATCCTTTTGACTAATGTGATTCCCTAATATTTGTTAGATCCATTTCCCAATGACCGACTACCTTTGTAAAAAAATTCATGAAATATCATGAATAAGGGAAACATTGGGTGTTTCTAAACCTCTTAGAAAGGACGTGGAAATATGTTTCTAACATGAAGGTTGTTCCACCACCACAAAAAAAACTCCATTCATACCCACACATGGTTTTAGGGAGTGAATCAATGTTGAATGGATTTTCCTAAAAATTTACTTATATTACCCTTAGTGGAATTTGATTTTATTCTATGTATGGATTGGATTTTATTTTATCATGATAAGATAGATTGTATAGTTAAAGAAGTCGTATTCAATCTTCATAGTGAATTTAAATTTGAATAATAATGATATTATACCCTTGATATCACATCAAGAATATTAGAAAGTGATTAAATATGAGAGTGAAAGTTTTTTTGAACATATTATTAAAAATAAAGAAACCATTAAAATTAGTTATGTGTAAGTTGTAAATGAATATATAGATGTATAACCTGATTATTTTTATGGTTTTATTCCTATAAAGAGGTTGAGTTTAATTTTAAATTAATTATTAATTTTAATCTAGTTCAAAACATCCTTATCAAATGGATTTAGTTGAGTTTTTAGAATTTAAAAATCAATTATAGTAATTTCATGATAAGGGTTTCCTCTTCCCTAGAACTTCACCGTTGGGTGCACCTATCCTATTTTAAAAAAAAGGATGGTTTCATGAGAATTTTCATTGATTATATAGCATTAAATAACATCAATATTAAAAACAAGTATCATTTTCCTCATATCAATGACTTGTTTTATCAGCTCTAGGGAGCACATTATTTTTTGAAGATTGATCTCAAGTCTAGATACCATCAACTAAAGGTGAATGAAGAGTACATTTCAATGACTATGTTTAGGATTAGGTATATAAATTATGAGTTTTTTTATGCCTTTTAGGATAAAAAACATACTAATTGTATTTATGAATATAATTATTAGATGTTCCATGATTATTTGGATAAATTTGTGTTGTGTTTATCAATAATATTTTGGTTTACTCTAAAATCTATAAAGATCATGAAAAACAAATAAGTGTTATTTTTAAAACTTTAAAAGAAAAGAAGTTATATGTAAAGTTCATTAAATGTGAGGTATAGTTATAAAAAATTTATTTCCTTATAAATATTGTTTCTAAATATGTAATAATATTTGATCCTATAAAAAACTAAAGTTGTGAAATAATGGACAAGACCGACCAATGTTATTGATATTTTAAGTTTCATTGGGCTAGTGGGTTACTACTAATGGTTTTTTGAAAACTTTGCTCGGTTAGGTAACCCCACTAACTAATTTAACTTAAAAAAGACTAAAATTAATCTAGATAAAGTGATGTGATGAATGTTTACTAGAATTAAAAAAAAAATATTGGTTAATTCTCTTATGTTAACATTTCAATCTAGAAATAGAGAGTTTGTAATTTATAGTGATGATTCTATGAAGCTCCTTGGTTGTGTATTAACATAGAAATAATGGGATGTCATATATTCATCTCATAAATTAAAACCCCTTGATTAGAATTATCTTACACATGACCTTAAGAAAGATGTATTAGTTTTTTATTAAAAATTTAGATTCATTGTTTATATGGGGAGAAATGTGAAATATATATTGATCATAAAATTTTAAAGTATATATTCACTAAAAAGGAATTGAACATGAGGTAGGGAAGATGTATATAACTAATTAAGGATGATGATTGCATGATTCACTATCATCTAGGTAAAGAAAATAAGGTATTCAATTATTTTATTCAAAAAGATAATGCATCATTATCTATTCTACATTTGGAACATAATCCTTTAATTAATTATTAAATAAATTCTAGACTAGAAATTATATATTCAGAAACTCCTTCCTTTTATGATCATGTATCAATGTAATTATCTTTATCAAAAAAGAAGTAATGAGGATTATAAATAATGACATGGTTTTCAAGAAATAGTATATTGGTCAACGGGTAAGTTTATAGAGTTTAATGTTGATGAAGAAGGTGTTGTCTGATTTGGAATGAGGTTATATGTTCCAAGTGATTCTAAGTTAAAGAATTAATTGTTAAATAAATCTCATTGATCTATATTTTTTGTTCATAATGGTATCTATAATATGTATAGATACCCTCAAGAATATTTTTTATGGGAAGTTATGAAGAAATATGTAACTGATTATACCATGAAATTTTTAACTTGTGAGTAGGTTAAAACTAAAAAAGAACTACTAATGGGGATGATTTAGCCTTTTTCAATTAAAAAAATGGAAATGAGAGAATGTATTAATGGATTTCATAGTGATATTTCCAAATAATTATTGAGTTAATAATGCAATTTGGGTTATTATTGATCATATTAAATTTGATTTATTTAATGCAATTTGGGTTATTTTCTACCTTTTCAAGATACTATATATTTATATTAGCTTTACAAGATTTATCTTAAGAAGATATTCAGGTTACATGTATTTCCCATCTACATTGTATTTGATCATGATCTCAAGTTTACATTAAATTTTTTAAAGGACTTTAGAAGTCGAAGGGTACTGAATTAAATTTTAGTGTAGGTTTTCATCCTCAATCTGATGGATAATTGGAGCATACAATTAAGAATTCAGAGGATATTATTAAATATTTATCATTAGATTATTAGGTAATTTTAGATAATCATCTACCTTTAGTTGAATTTTATTATAATAATAGTTTTCATTAAAGTGTATAGATGGTACCTTTTTAGAAATTATATGGACAATGGTGTTGAACTTCATCATGTTGGGGTGAATTTGGTGAGAGTAAATTTTTGGGACTAGAATTGGTAGAGGTGATGGTTGAGAAAATAAAATTGATTTTTCACCACATGAGGAAAGAACATATTAGGAAAAATAGTTACGCAGATAACTAATGGGAAGACCTCTTATTTGAGGTAAGTGGCCATATGTTTATAAAAATATCTCCTTGGAAAGGTGTAATGTGTTTGGTAAAAAAGTAAAGTAAATCCTATAATTCATTAGACCCTATGAAATTATATAGAAAGTGGGATCACTTTATTACTGGGTAGACTTAACTCTGATTTCATCTCAGGTATATGATGTGTTTCAAGTTTTTTTCCTAAGGAATTGTGTACCTTATTCATCTCATGTTTTAAATTATAAGGTGGTATAGTTGAAATAGAATATTTATTATGAAGAAAATACAATGTAGATTCTAGATCACAAATATCATGTGTTATAGAATAAGTTAACTAACATGTATAAGTTTTATTGAAAAACTATATGATGGAAGATACAACATGGGAATCAGAAAAAGATATGAGGGGGAAATACCCTCACTTGTTTAAGTAATGAATAAAATTGAAAGGGTGTAATTTATAAAAGGGGGAGAAAGTTAAAACCCACATGATGTTAATAATAAATCAATTTTGTGTCTTATTAATGTTAATAAATATATTTTTATGGATTTATATATAATATGATAATTTTATATTATTTTTCAGTAAGAAAAGAAATGGTTTTATTCTAGCTGAAATGTTTTCCATAAAATATATTGTTTTATTTAAAAATTAAATTTCAAAATTTTATAGTATTAAATTGAAAATTTAAAATTAACTTTTTTATTAATTATATTTAAATTATATTAAGGTTAATTTTTTGGGATTTTTCTAAGAAGATTGGTTTTTTAGTGAAAAATGAAAAATACCAATTTTTATAAAAACAGTCATTTAGTTTCAAGTAATTAAAGATTAAAATTTAGTTTTAGATTGATTTTAAAGTTAAATAAGTACCATTTGATTAAAAATAATCCAAATAATTTCATAGGAATTAGTATTATGATTATTTTTCTATAAAATCATTTTTTATTGTTAAAAATGACATTTTTCTAAAAACAATTTTTCATTGTGTTTTGCGCACATATATTCAAATTCATTTCTACCACTTATAAAAATTGAATATTAAAAAATTTATTTTATATTTGGAATTATAAGTTTTAAATTTCTTAATGTTTTCAATTTCATCTTTGGTTGTAAGGAATGGTGACCATGGTAAAACATTTTCATCCAAGTAAAGGTTAAAAGGATTAGTGGGGGTTAAACTAAGAGATATGGAATTAAATATCTCTAAAACATGGATAAATGTGATTTGTTAAGTTTATTTTAATATTAATAAATATTTACTTCAAAATTTGACTAAATTTGAGCCACTTTTTTGAGAAATACATTTATATTGATTTAAAGTTTTAAATATTTACAAAAGTGTCACACCCCTCACTTATAAAATGGAACCTCATATTCTCACTTATCCACACCTTTTGAGCCACTTATCTTGGCCTATTACTACCCAAAAACCTTCCCAACCATCCTCTATATTTACTAGAGGTCCTTTTATTCTCAAAATACTAATCTTAGAATTATTAATGTGTAATAAAAAGGGAGATATCTTAGGAGAAGGTATAATCCTAACTGGCCTATTTTAAGCTTATTTCTTCTTAGACCTTATTTAAATATATTTATAACCACTATAAAATAATTAAATCAGTATATTATCTATAATAAAATGTTATTATGTTAGTGTAACAACTCTTTTCCATCTTGTTCTATCCTATGGGAAATGAAATCATCATTTGTGCATACGTTTGGACTGCCACCTTCATGAAGTGATGTGTTTTGTTTTCCATCACTACCTCAAATGTCTGATTATAAAGATGAAATTATTTAATATATAATATTTTTATGAAATTATTATTATTTAAATATATTATATCACTTTACTTCTTACACTTTCTATCCTTTGTAAATTGATAACATCGCTCGTGCATACATGTGGAATATCATCTCTGCAAAATGATGTGATTAATGTTTCATTACTGACTCACATGGTTGTTAAAAATGATGAAAATAATAAATAAATATTAAATTTATAACATAATTATGATTTTTTAAAATTAAAATATTATATACCTTATTTAATTTCCATTCAATAGAAAAATAAAAACATCGCTCGTGTGAATGTGCAAACTACTGCCTCTATGATACGGCGTATTTAATTATTCACATCCAACTTATATGGATGATTTTGAAAAAATAATGTATAAAACTAAGCTTTTTTCATTATTAATATTTTTAGATGATGTAACTATGATCCTTTTGACCATAGTTAACCTACTGATGTCATCTTGGACTTATAAACCAAACGTCTTCAAAACATCCAATGGGAAATTAACCATTTTAGTAACTGAATAAAACATGGTAAAAAATGAAATAATGTGAATAATGATAATATAATAAACATGAAAATTATTATTAATAAAGTATAAAACTAATATAATTTTATTACTCGGGAGGGTTTATGTATGAATGAAATGAGTCGAGACACAAGGTAAGGTTCTTTCTTTTAAAAATATTATTTTAAAGTATTCCTTCCAAATATTTTACTTATATATATAGTTTATTTTAAATGTTTCAATAATATTATTAATTATGATTCAAATATTGATAAATTTTATTTATAATTATTTTTTACTCTATTTAAAAAGTATTAAAAATGAATCTTTTCAATATTTTTTATATGGGCTATTTTATACTTTTTACAAAAGTGAAAAAAGAATGTTTTTTTAACATATACATCTTGAAATCCCTTTCCCTTAATCATAGATATTATTTTTTAACAATATTCCTTTACAATTTTTTGTGTTTATTTTCAAAAAAAAATATTTCTCTTAAATTTCTTGGAAATTTTATTTTTAAAAATATTTTCTAAGGACATGGAAATTTCTTCTCATTTTTATGAGATAGTTGACAGTGCTATTGATTATGGAATTGAATACCAAATTAAATGATTTTTATGGTTAAATTAAAATATATATGTGTTTTATTCATGATATTTTTATTGTACATTTTATATGAATAATGGGTGAGTCTGTTACAGCTTTGATGATGGGTGAGCTCATTACTGTTCTCCAATGAATTGGGTAAAGTGATAGAGTTTACTAAGGATAAGTTACTCCTAAGTGATATGAAAGTTATCCAATTAGGTGATTCTCTTATAAGGGTTATTATAAGGTTGAATATAAGGATAATTTCCCAAGGTAACTATATGATATGCATGCAATGGTTTTTAAAGGAAATATTTTGGTTTCAAAAGTTAAGAAAAAGAACTTATATTCTTAAGGAAATTTTATGACTTTTTTAAAAAAATGAAAGAATTAATTTTCAAGGAAAGGTATTAAATAGTATTCATTTTTTCGAAGAAAATCTTATGTTTATGATTTTTGCTTTATGATTTCATATGAAATGTTCCATTAAATCTATTTAAAAATTAAGTTGATTTCATAGAAAAGTAAATTTATATCTGAGTTCAAATGGTTATTATGGAAAATGAAATTTTTATTTTGTATTTTTCAAGTTTAAAAATGGACTAGAGGGGTTTTTTTATGTTATTTCACTTAATGAGATTGGTTTTTCTCATCCAATATTTTAAAAAAAATCACAAGTCTTAAGGATGAGTAGGAACATTAATAAATTTAGAGTTATAGTTATGGGAGTTACCTTGAACAAAGTAAGTGTGTCTTTATAAAGAACATATTTTTTGGGAAAATATAAACTATGTATAAATATACACATTTATATATATTATTTTACCTAATTCTATATAACTATTAACTAAAAAGTTCATGGAAATGTAAGAAAGTGAACCTTTATTATAAATCATTTAATTATGGTTTGATTAAGGTATGGGTTATTATAATAGGTATTACAAGTGATTCATTAAAGGCTTCTCTCATTTGGAAGAGCAAGTGATATGGTTGACTAAGAAGGGAGTGAAGTTTGAGTGGGCAGATCAGTGTGAAGAAGGTTTCAAGGAGTTGATAGTGAGGTTAATTTCTACTCTAATTTTTATTCTTCCAAATATAAGAAATGGTTACCATCTATTGCAAAGATTTTTGGGGTTGGTCTAGGAGATTTTTTAATATAGAGAAATTAGGTAGTCTCTTAATGGTCTCATCAGTTATGACCACATGAGTAAAACTAACCTACTCATAACTTGGATCTAGCTGTTGTTGTTAACACCTTAAATTTTTTGTGCCATTATCCCATAGGTTAGATATTGTTTGTCTCTATAGATCATGATATATTGTGTTATATATTCTCCCAGTAGGGAATGAACATGTATAAGAGGAATTGGTTCAAGAACTTGCAAACAACTTACATCGAGATAAAGTATTCTATAAGGAATAGGAATGTCATCATAGATACTCTTGGTAGGAAGACTTGGGATTTAGGAGTTCAGATGTATGATTGGGAGTAGAAGATAATGATCTTTATCACTAACATATAAATCAATGTATTAGAGGACTGAGAGGTTGTGAAATGTGCCCTCTGTTTATTACCTCTTTATTGGTGGACCAGGTAAAGTCCATCCAAGAGCATAATTTATATTGTCTTGTAATGTGGTGAAAACTCATGGGATATTATTCAGTCTTGGGATTTACTTAGGATAAGGATGAGGTGCTTTACATATATGGTTGGGTTGTAGTCCCTACTTCCATGAGAGTGTAGTTAAAGAGGTACTCCCACACCTCATATTGGGAGGTGCATATAGGATAAAACAAAATGTATTATGACATCAGACATCATTTCCGGTGGTCGAGTATGAGAAAGGGTATTGCATTATTTTTCACTAATTTCCTTACTTATTATAGGATAAAGTCGGATCACCAGTGACTAGGTATATTATTTCAAACCTTCTCGACGCCAGTGTAGAAGTGGGATGAGGTAACCATGGACTTCATCATGAGACTACCCAAGACCTTGAGGGATTATGATGCAGATTGGGTGGTAGTTGACTAACTAACAAGGGTTTCACATTTATTGACTATTCAAGATACTCGATCAGTGAATGAGATAAGAAAGGTGTATATATAAGAGATAGTGTGGTTTCATGGGATACCTACTAGCATTATATCATATTAGGATGCTTGTTTCATGTCGAGATTCTGGAAGGGATTATAGAAGGCCATGGGGTCTTAGTTGAAGTTGAGTATAGTGTACCACCCATAGATATACAAACAGTATGAGAAGATTATTAGGATACTTTAGGATATTCTTAGGGTGTATGTGATCGATTTTGGTGAAGATTAAGATCACCATATCACCTAGTTATATTTTTCATATAATAATATATTTTTATATTTGATCTAGATATCCCCATTATAGGCTTTATATGGTATATTTTTATGATCACCTAAATGTTGGTTAAAGGTGGGGAGTCAATGGTGATGGGTCCATTCTTGGTAAAAGAGACCATCAAGTGAATGTAGTTGGATAGTAAGTGGTTTTTCACTTCTCAGATTAGGTAGTGCTCATATGCTGACCAGAGGTAATGAACCATGGTGTTTATCATGGGTGACCAAGTATTCTTATGGGTATCTCTTGATTAGGGAATTGGCATCTGAGGAACCAAGGAATTCCCATTCTATGGTATTTTTTACTTTTCAAGATTTTAGAGTAGACTAGTATGGTGGATGTAATGGTCTGGAACTTCCAAACCATTACTTTATAGGAATTCTATAGGTGAAGGTGTTCAGTGGAGGTTCTAAGGATTTTTGAGGGTAAAAAGGAAGAACTAGATGAATAATACAACTGAGAGAAATTTATACAACATGGAATCTTTAGTTGTGTTTTAAGGATGGAATTTTTGGCATGGAGAGGTTGTTATAGTGTAGAGGCGCATAAGAGGTGTTTTGGTGCTTATTTCATTTTTGGCATGACTACATCATGAAGAAGGGATACAATATACACCTTTTCTTGGTGAACAAGTCATGTGGTGTTGATATAGAGGTTGCAGTGTGGATAATCAAGGTGGAGTTTGATGTTTCTACCAAATTCATCATGGTTGGGGAATGGAGATTATAATTATTTCATGGATTATGAGAGGATTTTTTTCATTTCTACTTTTTTTCGAGGTAGCTATGATGAGTATTTGGGCTATGGAATAGACTTATTGTTAGTTGTTTGGGTCAGTGACGTGGTGGTTTCTTCATGTGTAATGGTCTTCCCATGGTTTTTTGGATCTACGGTGTGGCCTTGTCATGTTTCTTAGACATGACTTTGACCAGCCACACTATAGAATAGTCTCTTACATTACACAATGTTCTTTTCATTTTTTTAGTAGTTTTTTGTCATGGTGAGGTAGGTTATGTTGTATTTTTATATTTTTTAAACTGGGTATAAAATCGCAAAGCCCCTAGAACCCTACCATTTTTTGTATTTTATCTCAGTTCTTGGGTGACCCAAGTGCATCCCTTAGTGGCCTTTCATCCCCCTTTTCACTGGATTTCAACCCAAACCTTGGTAGATCAATCCTTGATGGTTTTAGGTTAGTTTTCTTCTTACTTTCTCCCATTTTGCTCCCTTTTATTTGTCTATATATGGTTTTTGTCAGGTGAGTTGTTAGTTTTGGTGGTGTTTTGGAAAGGGAATGATTTGGGATAGCATTTTCTAGTTTTATTGAGGATCATGATTTTTTTAAATTTAGGAAGATATTATAAACTATTATAATGAATATAATTAATTTGTTGAATTAAAATAAAAGGTTAAGGGGAATGAATCTCGTGTTTTACATCTTTTTATGTTATTATTATTGAGATTATGCGTGCTTGATGTATCTCTAAAAATCATGTTTGTTGAGATCCTTTTTTGTGATGGGAATTGATGCATTGGGAAACCCCTATTTGTGTGTTTGTTTGATAACACATTGAATTAAAGTTTATAATCACTTATATCAATCTAATAAATTAGTTTCACATGGAAATTATTTTTTGGGTGAGAATTCCCTTGAAAATTAAAGTGTGATGTGATGAGAATCCCATTGTTTAAATCTAAAATAAGTTATGTGAAATATGTAATGTTTGGTTATTATTTTTAGAGAAGATGAGATGGAAATTGGATGTGTTATGTGAAGGATATAATATGAAAAGTGGTTTTGATGTGAAACAGTTGTAGTTTTGAGCTTTTTGGTATGATGAGGATGGGTTGTTGTGATGTGATATATTATGATAGTTTCTTGATAGTAATGGAATTAAATATCAACTTTGAAACTGAAATAGAATTGGATGGAATGGATAATGTTTTGGAATGGATAATGGGTTGAAATAGCTAAATTAATTCTTGAAATGATATGGGAATTATGGTTAGAAGTGGTGGATGCTTAATTATGAAATGAATGGACTTTATAAATGAATTTATTTGGTAATTGGAAAATATTTAAATTGGATTAACTTGAAAATAAAGGTGGAATGTGGCTTATGGATTTTTTAATATATTATTATGTGGTATTGTGAATTTAGAAGTTGTAGAAAAAGTGGTGGAGGTTGTGAGGCTTTGTGGAGATTTTGTGAGTTTGGATGGTACTCTTGTTGTAAACCCATAGGTCAAGCTTGTGTGTGGATAAATATATATACATATATATATGTATTGTAATTTAATTATGATTTATATATGAGCACCACTTGTGTCAATCACCACATGACAATAACTAAATGTTTTAGCGGTGTTTTCCCTAATATCCTGGTGGTGAGGATGGATGGATGGCTACCCCCTCTTCCCCGGTCTCTCTTCTAATAAAGTTTGATACTCATGGGTTGTGATGTCCAAAAGTAAAAAATTGAACTAGTGTTGATTATTTAATGATTTTATGAGGTTTCTATAGTGGGGGGTTCAAGGTGGGAGGAGGGAATGAGGTTGATGTACTTCGTGTTCATGATACCATACTATTCTGGTTATATCAGTGGTTATGATGTGATGGCCTAGGTGTATTCTATTGAGATGTGATGTGATGGACTATGTGTTTATATATGATAAGTGATGTGATATCCTAGGTGTCTTTAGTAAAGTTGTTATGTGATGTCCCATGTTTGTTTGGGTAGGGTTACTATATGGAAGATATGGGAGCACCAGGATGTATGAATTTGGTGTGTGAGAGTGGAAAACTAGTTTGAGAAATAGTGTAGGGTTACTTTTTATCAATATGCTTCTTATTATGTTATTATAATTGAATATATTATTTAGTTATCATACCATGGTGAGGATGGGATTGGTTAGTTGACCTATAGGTGTTGTTGGTTTTCATGTGTTCTCATTGGTGTATTAGTATGCTCTTTTCACATATGCTTGGGAGAATTTGGGTGTGATCCTACTGAGTATACTTTTATGCTCACCATACATATATAAAAGTTGTTTTTTAGTTTTCTAAGATGACTATGTGGAACTTCTTGTGTATTACTAGCTCAGACTTGGGGTTGTTGTTGTGTCACTTCTTTAGGGCTTTCTTTTGGCTATTTATTTGGAGACTCGTGTATTTGTTTACATTATTCATGCATTGTGGGATAATTTGGGTTCCTTTATTTTATTTTATGTCATATATTTGATTTATTATTGATATACTATCACCCAATCCTATATATTATAGAGGGTAATGCCTCCTATATGTGATATTTTTACACCCACAGTGCTTGTCACCAACCTGAGGCCTAATGGAGGTGTGACTCGATGGCCATTATCTCTCTTACATCATTGTCAGCCTTGGAGGGATACCTTTGGAGGGAGAGGTTCATGAAAGAGTGGTATCAAAGGTTTTGGTTGATGGATGATATGGATTTAAGAGTTAGACGTAGTGAGGATTACATGGGTAGATAGGACAATGATGTTAGTTGATCTTGGTGCATGACATGGATCAAGGAATATTAGCTTGGACATGGGATTTTAAGGCCCCCCATAGGACTATGATCCACTACACGACCATGTGAGGTGATACCTCTTGTAGGATATATACCTAGGAGAGTTACATGTATTATGATTTATTTATTTCTTATTTTAATTAGGTGATCTTGGGAAGTTAAAATGAATTAAATAAATCTTAATAAAATTTCATGCTACCAATCTTAGGATATCCTTATTTACCTTTTCATTTATATATCCAAGATTTCATTGTATGTAGTTTAGGATGGTGAGGCTCATTTGGCTGACCTGATTGATTGCCAAAGGTTTGACTAGGTTGAGGAGGATGACCAGTGGTCGAGTAAATTTCATTTCTTTCATAAAAATCCTTGGAAAGGTATGAGGGAAGCATATCTGGTCTAGAGACAAAGATATAGTCGGATGAGATCAAGATATCCTTTAGTTTGATATTTTCCCAAGAATAGTATCAGGTCTTACTAGTTATCAGTCAAATGAGGGGTGCAGCATGATAGTGGTGTATCTTGGTGAGCAGAAGGAGGAAGATGTTTCATGGGATGACTTCTAGAATAAGTTCTAAACAGAGTTCCAATCATTGACTATATATGTAGTGAAGAGGTAGGAGTTTCTCTCTCTTCATTAGGGGAGCATTTCTATGTGGTATATTAGTATCAAGTTCAAGGATCTTTTATGTTTCACCCCTGGTCTTTTTCCTAGTGTGGAATCTCATGTACAGCATCTTGAGGAGGCTCTCTAACCTTTAATCTAGTATGTGGTTACTCCTTTTATGTTACCAACATACTTAGAAGTTCATAAAAATGTTTAGTCGATCAATTGTATGAACTTGTGGGTAGTTTTACTATGATAGGTAAACCAGCAAGGTTCATCAAAAAGAAGAGTTGTTAGTGGTAGATATCAGTTTTTTAGGCCTTATAGGTTTTAACTAGCTAATAGTTGGCCTAAATGGGTTCTTTTCCAGACTTATGGGTCCAATGGTTTCAATGATTTTCTTAGGGGCTTTAAGATAGTGTGTTTTATCTATTAGTTTCATGAACATTATCATAATTAGTTCCCCATGGTTATTAGAGCTTAGTATGGTGGGAGTTATGAAGTTTAGTTTCATTCCCAACAATAGATTCTTGTGAGGGTGTTTTAGTATCATTTTTATGCACCACATAGGGAAGACAAGGCAATAAAAGGTTAACCTTAGGATGTTTCTCATATTTAGGAACCTCAATTTGAGCATGGTTGTGGTGGTGTTCATCAACAAAATGGTAGGGGAGGAAAACATTGATAGTTGAACACAATAGAGATGTCATCACCCATAGGGTCCATAGATCATTAGAGGTATGATAAAATTTTCATCTACCCTTTTTTCACCTTGTTTTATTCAGGATTTTTACACTTTTTGTTTCACCCACTCTAGTTCATACTCTGGTACTTGATGTAGATTGGATTCTTGTTCCCCTTGTGTTGAATACACTAATAAAATTTCAAACCAGCTTATTTGATGTGCGTAAATGGTGTAGATTGATGATGGGAAAACATCAGTCATGTGAGGATATATTTCTACTCTAGATACATTTGTATAGTTTCATCCTCAACATTGACTTATTGATTCCATGTGTTTTTTTATTAACTAATTCTGAAGGAGGGTCGTGTTCTCAGATGTAAATGGTCAGCATACGGTTTTCATTAGTGAGAGGAGTTATCAATTGGGTAGTGGATGTATTGATCCCCTTCCTTATTTTATAGATGAGTTTTCTATGGAATTAGTAGATGCTGGGATGTTGTAAGTTCCTAGGATTTTCATAGATTTTTTGGATTTTTTTCCTAATGAGGTTCTGATGCTACCCCCTCAACATGATATTGAGTTTGGGATATATTTTCAGTGCGATTCTTCTCTGATTTTTATGGATCCCTATCAGATAGAACCTTTGAAATTGTGGTATTTGAGGATTCAGATATATGATAAAATAAAAAAGGGTTTCATCTGGCCTAGTGTGTCATCATGGGGTGATCCAATGTTATTCACTAAGAAGATAGATGGAATTTTGAGGTTGTGTATAGACTACCAGATTTTGAACCAAGTGATAATTAAGAATCATTACCCTCTAACAAGGATTGATGATATTTTCAACAAATTAAGAGGTATGAGTTTGTTTTCTAATATCTATCAATGTTTTGGATATCATCAGTTGAGGGTGAAGGTGGATGATATTCCAAAAAATGACTTCAGATGCAGGTATGGGAACTTTGAGTTTTTATACATGTAATTTAGTGTCACGAATGCACTATCTATGTTCATGTGGCTCATAAACTCTATGTTTTGAGAGTTCCTATATCGGTTCTTAGTCATGCTCATCGATGATATCTTTATTTACTCGAAGTCAGAGGAGGAGCGTGCCGATCATCTCAGAGATTTCTAGCAGGCCCTTTGATGCCACAATATCTATGGAAAGTTTTTCAAGTGTAATTTTTAGACTTATGAGGTGAATTTCCTTGTTAATGTGGTGTCCCATATGGGTTTTTTCATAGACCCATCAAATATCGAGGGATTTTTTTCTTGGGTAGTACTCAATAATGTGGCAGAGGTTTTTAGCTTCCTCAGTCTTGTGGGCTATTATTGGAGGTTTGTATCTTATTTCTCATAGATTTCATCCTCATTGACCACCCTAACTAGGAATAACTATGATTTTATCTAGACTACTTATTATTAGGTAGCATTTGACTACTTAAATTAGAAATTTACTAGTGCTCTAGTTTCTAGAGGAAGGGGTGATGTTTGAGGTGTTCTATGATACTTTCCATCTAGGGTTGGGATTCATCTTAATGTAGTAGAAGGAAGTGATATCTTATGGTTCTAGGTAGTTATTCCTCCATGAGAATAACTATGAAACCCATTAATTGAAGCTAATATTAGTTGTCTTTTTCACTAAAGTTTTAGTGACATTACCACATTGGAGAACAATTTTTGGTCTTTACTAATCATAATCACTTGAGGTATATCTTTTCTCAAAATTACCTTAATCTATGGTAGTGAAGGTGGATAAATTTTCTTTAGGAATATGACTTTGATCTCTCCTACACATCAGTAATGGTGAATTACATGGATAATATGTTGATCAGGAAGTCACGAAAGGATTTAGTTTTGGAATCTGAAGATTCTTGGATGGAGATGGAGGAGTTGGCAACCTTATACTTAGATTCAAGGGTAGTGGATGATGGAGGCTTCTTATTTTAGATTAAATGATAGCCTTCTATAATATAATATGTAAATGAGTCTTAGTAGGGAGACTCATAGGTGTAGTTGATTCACAACTGTGTTGACCATGGTGATTCTTTGGAGGGATGGTTGGAGGATCGTCAGAATCGAATGATGTTTTAGGGAAATTTTTTTTATAATAGAAATGAGTGATGGAGTCCTTAATGAGTTTCATATATCACCTTTAGTAGTACAATCAACAGTATATAAGATGTACCATATCATGAGGATGTGGTTTTGGTGGCTCTAGATGAAATGTGTGGTGGTAGAGCTTGTAGATTAGTGTCTGGTTTTCCAATAGCTAAAAGTATAACACTGTTTTCCTAGAGTTTTTTTTAAACCTTTGATATAATTGAGTATAAATAAGATGAAATAGTTATAGACTTTATCATGGGGTTACCCCGATCTTAGGTAGTATGTGATGTTATATGAGTAATTTTTAATCGATTGATGAAATCATATTACATACAAGAAATCAAGGAATCTGACACCATAGATGTTTTGGAAAGAAGATATGTGGATAAGTTTGTGTGGATTCATAAATTTATAAGGTCCATTATATCAGATATTAATTCCAATTTTACCTCATAGATCTGGAGAGGATTGCAATATTTTTGTGGCACTCAATTACATCTTAATGCTGCATTCCACCCTTAGATAGATGAGCATATGGAGCAGACTATCCAAATAATATAGGATATGTTGAAGACATTTATCTTGTACTTCATTGGATCTTGGGAAAATCTCTTTCTTTTGTATTAGTTTTCCTATAAAAATATCTATCAATCATCCATCAGAAATGCATAATTTTCGGCTTTGTATGAGAGGACATGTCTTTCTTTATTGCATTGGAATGAGGTTGGAGACTCATCAATTCTCAATCCCAATGTGGTTCAGAGCATGATAGAGAGGTTTGGGTTGTTTATGATAGGATAAAGGTATCAAAGGACTAGAATAAGTCTTATTTCAATCATATTAGGAGTCCCTTGGAGTTTTAAGTTGGAAACCACATGTTTTTAAAGTTATCCCCTTAACACGGGCTGGGGAGGTTTGGTAGGGTTGAACTTTATCCTCAGTTCATGGGACCTTTTGAGGTGTTGGGATGCACTGGAAAGGTGGCTTATTGATTAAAATTTCTTCCATGGATAGACCATTAATGAATTCCTACACATCTCTTGGATCCTTCATTACCTTCATTATGATACACATGTCATTAAATATGGATATTTGGATATTGAGGATGACATGATGTTTATGGAGCTACTAGTAGTGATCCATGATCTTCAAGAGAAATTGAAGTGTGGATAAACCATACCCTTATTTAATGTGATATGGATGCATGGTTACTTTTAGGATATTATGTGGGATTAATATACATATATTTATTCCCATTACATAAATTTTGAGTTTACCTTGTTTTATTTTTCTTGATATTATGTGATATTTGAATCTTTTTGTTTTATGGGATATTCTTTTTCTTTGTTAATACGATGTGTGTGTTGAATATTTCAACATAAAAATAGGTTGATACTTATTTCTTAATCAATATTTGTTATACTATGACACATAGTAAAATCATTTGGTCGATTTAACTCTCCAAAAGTAGATAATATCTTGATATAGAAGATGGAATTCCTTGATTTATGAGTAATGGGATTGTTTTGTGATGGTTGTTGAAGTTATTATATTGTTCTATATGGATATTGATATGTTTTTGTGTATATTTTATATGAAAATGTGGTGGCTTGAAGCTAGTGTGAAGTGTTATGTTGGTGTGGTTGTGTTTGAGTTGTGATGAGATCCTTGAGAGGTATCTCATAGGATGGTTGTTTGGACCTCTTTCCCTCTTTCCTATTCAGGTTTTTTTAATTATTGAGGATGAGAATATTTTTTAGTGGTTTATAATATAATGGTTTAGACCTTATGACTTGTTACTTTGTAGGAATTCTAGTGGTGGAGGTGTATGGTGGAGGTTCTAAGGAAGTTGGAGGGTAAAAAGTATGAGTTATTTGAAGAATTTAGCTAAGAGGAATTATGTGGTGTGGAAGCTTAGGTTGTGTCATAAGAAGGGAATCTATGGTTTGGAGATTCCAGTTATGTAATAGAGGCTCAAAGGATGTGTTTTTGTGCTTCTTCCATTTTTTCATGGCTACTCCATAGAATAGGGTTGTGGCGTAGGCCTATTCTTGGTAGAAGAGTCCTATGGCATGGAGGTAGAGGCTATGATGTAGAACCTGGATGTGGAGTTATTTTGTTCTTAAAAATTCATCATGGATTCAATTTAGAGATGATAGCTTTGTCATGGAGTCCTAATGGAATATTTTTTTGGTTTTTTGTTTTCGGGGCAGCTGCATCGTGGATCTGGGTTGCGACATGGCCTCCTTCTTAGTTGTTGGGTCTAAAATGTGGTGGTTCCTTCTTGGCCATGGTCTTCCCCTATTTCTTTGTATTTTTTGTGTAGAGATCATCATGTTTTTTGATGTAGTTTTTAAAATTCTCACTATATCATGGTACCTTACTATATGTTTTTGTCCTTTCCTTTTTCAGCAGTTATCCATCATGGTAAGGCAGGATACATCATGGTCTTATATTTTTCATAATGGGTATAAAATCCCAAATCCAATTAATGATTATCATTATTTTTTATTTTCTCTTAGTTCTTGGGAAACCCAATTGTGTCCCTAGATTCCTTTCATCCCCTTTTCATTGGAATTCAATACTATCATTGGGAGATTAATCTTTAGTGGTTTTAGGTAAGTTTCATTATTACCTTCTCCTAGTTTTCTCCTCATTCTTCATCTGGAGAAGGATTTTATTAGGGGAGTTATTAGTTTTGGTGAAATTTTTGGTAAGGTAATGGTGTAGGTTTTTTTTATTGAGGTTATTTCACTTCATTGTGGTGATCAGTGGTTGTATTCCTCTTGTTACAACCATTGATAGTGGTTCGGAAAGCTTTATTTGAGGTAGGGGATCCTTTGTCACTCCTCTAGTTGTACATGCAGAAGAGATTATACTTTTTTTTATCTTTTAGAATATAGTATGCACTATCCAAATAAATATAATGAATTTTTTTAATTTAAATTTAAGATTAAGGGTAATTAATAGCATGTATTATAGATTTTGATGTTATTTTTGTTGATATTATGAATAATTTATGTATCAATAAAAATAATAGATATTGGAAGCCTTTTTTTGTTGGGAATTGATGTGTTTTGAAACCCATGTTTGTGTTTTTATTTGATATCACCTTTAATGAAAATGGAAAATCATTTATATCTTGATAATAAATTGGTTTCGAATGAAAATTCTAGTTTATGTAAGACTCCCCTTGAAAATTAAAGTGATATTTGATTAGATGCCCCTTGTTTAAATGTGAAATAAGTTGTGTAAAATATTTTATGTGTGGTTTTGGTGTGTGTTTTTGGTTCATGGAGAATATGTGATGGAAATTGGATGTGATATGCGGTGGTTTTGATATGAAAATTAGTTTTGATGTGAAATGGTGGCAATGTGGTGCTTGTTGGAATAAAGAGGACGGGTTGTTGTGATGTGATGTGTTATGTTAGTTTCCCATTAGTTATGGAATTAAACGTTAATGTTGAAACTGTAATGGCATGGGATAGAATGGATAATGGGTTTAAATGGATAAATAAATTCTTTAAATAATATGGGAAGTGTGGTTATAAGTGGTGGGTTCTCAATTATTAAATGAACAAATTATTAAATGAAGTTTTTTATTAAGAAAATCTAAAAATTAGATTAATTTCAAAAGAATGGTTTAATGTGGCATGTGTCTTATGGCATGGCTTGTTGTGTGGTATTCTGAATTTATAAGTGGTAGAAAAAGTAGACGATTTTTTGAGGCTTTAAGGTGTTGTTGTGAGTTTGGATAGTGTACTCTTATTGTGAACTCGTAGTTCAAGATTGTGTGTGGATATATATATGTGTGTGTGTGTGTGAGTGAATGAGTAAGTGTGTGTGTGTGTGTGTACATGTTCATTTTAATTTCATTGTGGTTTTTATATGCACCTCACCCACATTGACACCATGTTTCGACAACCAAATGATTTTGGGGTGTTTTTTCTAACATCCTGGTGGTGATGATGGATGGCTAGATACCCCCTCTTCCCTACTCTCTCTTCCAGGTGAGTTTGGTGCACATGGGATATTATGGCTAGAAGTCAAAAGTACACTAGTGGTGATTGTTTTATTAGATTATGAGGTCTCTATAGTGGAGGTTGTGCATGGTAGGATGAGAGAATGTGGTTGATGTTATTTATATTCACCATACCCTACTATATTGACTATGGAAATGGTTGTGGTGTGATGGACCAAGTTTCTTTGGATGATATGTGATGTGATTTTCAAAGTGTGTTTGGGTAGGGTCATTATATGGATGATATTGGAGCACCAATATGTATGAGATTAGGGTGTGGTGATAGAAAACTAGTTGGAAATATGTGTGGGATACCCTTATATAAATATGATTCTTATTATGTTATTATACTTGGATGCATTATTTAGTGAGTGTTTCATGTTGAGGATGGTATTGGTTGGTTGAAATTTAGGTGTTGTTGGTTTTGATTTTTTCTCACTAGTGTGCTAGTATCCTATTTTCACATGTGCACAAGATACTTTGGGTGTGATCCTACTGAGTATACTTGTATTCTAACCCTAGATATATAAAAACTAATTTTTGGGTTTCTAGGAGGAATACATGGACCATGATGAGCATTACTATCTCAGGCTTGGGGAAATTTCTTTTTCGCTACTTTAGATGTTTCTTTTGGGTATTTATTTAGAGACTAGTTTTTTTTAAATTACTCATGCATGTGTGATGATTTGGGCTCCTTTATTTTATGTTATGTAATGGATTTGATTTATCATTGATATTCTATCTCTAAATCCTATATATTATAGAGGGAATTGTATCCCATATGTTATATTTTTATACCTTCGATGCTTTTCACCAACCTGGGGCCCACTAAAGGTAGGACTCAGGGGTTATTATTTATCTTTATTCATTATCGAACTAGAATGGGTACCTTTGGAGGGATAGGGTCTTGATTGGTGGATTACTAGTTATATATTCCTATATTATATTGAATTATCCATGATGTGTTTCATGTATTGTATCTTTTGAAGTTAAATCTAGGCCTGATGTGCATGATTGACAGTGATAATGTTGAGTTGGAGGCAGATGTACCATTTAAAGAGTGCTTGATACATATTGTTGACTAGAGTGAGAAGGTGTTGGGAGGAAAGATAGAGAATATTTTATAGGTATTGTGAAAGCATGGGCATAACTAGGAGGATACCTAGGAGTGATAATTAGATATAAGATCCTAGTTTCCAAAGATATTTGGAAAGGATCCCTGGAGACACTTCTTGATGTTGAGAAGCCCTTAGAGGGGGGTTATAATGACACTAAAATTTCAAGCCTGAATTCTAGGGACATTTTTTTACTTTAAAATATTTATTATTTATTTTTTTAAGTTTTAAAGGGTTATTGGGGCCCATAATGCATTCAGATTGTGATATTGGGGTCACCCCTTTATAATTCTCTATAGATGGGTATCGAGTACCCG
Organism: Viscum album; assembly: GCA_963277665.1. Lineage (NCBI taxonomy): Eukaryota > Viridiplantae > Streptophyta > Magnoliopsida > Santalales > Viscaceae > Viscum > Viscum album. Next base: position 1,156,389,151 of record OY728132.1, on the reverse strand, counting down.
ATAGAAGTCTAATGGATACTCTATGTCTAGATAAGTATCCTTGTAAGGCCTGGATCCACACTATCTAGATAGTGTGAGTGTATTTAAGTGGCTAGTGGAGCACCAAGTACCTGATATAGGCTAACTAAGTACCTAGTGTGTTCTGGATGACTTTTTTTTAAGAAAATTTATATAATTTCCCATTTTTACCCCCTTTTACTCCCTCCTTTTACCTACCTCAACCCCCACTCAACCTTGGATTTATTTTAGCTCCTATCATGTCTTCCTAAGCTCATATAGTATCCTTCATCTTCTATTTGAAGTTTTTTTATTTTATTGACTTTTGTTTGGTAAGGATAATCTCGTCTATGTTCAAGTTGTTCCCTTCACTTTTTGTTTCTTGGTTTTCTATCTCAAATTCATGATTCTAAGATTTTGTGGATGAAATTGTAGATTTTTTTGTTTTGGTTTTGTATCTAGTGATCTAGCCTAGTGTGTGAGCTACCTTATTCTTGAAGTAGGAATTTTTTACCATGCTATGACATTTATATGTGTTATTATGGACTAACATGCATGTGGGTGTGTATGTTGTCCTAACATATTATAATTTTTGTATCAAAGTAATTGGGTGGGTATAAATTAATGTAATTGACCCCATTAGAGGGTATTTATGGGTAAAATGGATTGGGTATGGTAAAATATTTCCTTGTTCAATGGATTGAGGTAGGGTTATTTACTTGGGTTAATTGGTCCTAGTTTGAGTTTTTTGGGGTTTGTTGAAGCTTGGGTAACCTTGTGGTGTGGTATATGGGTATGGGTGATGAATTCCTTCAATTGGGAAGGTTTTGGATAAATAAACATGTTTAGTTTGAATAACCTATATGGGTTAGATTTAGAGTAACCTAGGGGTTATCCTTGTGGATTCATTGTTTCTATGAGGTCCTGTTGGGACTAGTGGGTGATTGTAGAGATTTTCGTGTCTTCTCATTATTTTTAATATTGTGTGTTATATTATGTGTCGAGACTAATTATTGTGTAACTACATCCTGAGTGAGTATAAAGTATATTTTAATTTTATTGAATGGGATTGTGAGTATTAAGACCACCCTAATTTAGAGGGTTATGAATTGAGATTATAATGTGTGACCTTCCATGAGTGAGGGGGTTTTATTTGGGACTTGGTATGAGACTTGATGTGTGGACTCCTCTAAGTGAGGGTATGTGGTTTCGGTCTTGATGTAGGATTTTATATGGGAATTTATGTGGGACAATTCCTTAAGTTATAATGTGTTTTTTATGATTTGATATGTATCCACAGTATGTGATGATGAATCTTCCTTCTGACATGGAGTTAAAGCAAATTTGGTCAGGGTTTGTGATATCTTGGTTAGATCATGATGATTTGAAAAAGTTGTATTATTATTTGATTACTATTTTATATCAGTGCATACAATATCATATACTTTTTTTACTTATGTTAATTATTTTTTGGTGGTGTAATAGTGGTTTTATTACTCACACTCTACATGGGAACCCTGGTGCAAAAGCATAATTTTTTATCAAGAATATGGTCAAGGGAAAGGGGTCTGTGATTAGATTCTGAGTAGGTGGATATATCTATAGATAGAGTTAGTAGTAGTATATATACTTGATAAATTTTGGAGTTTTTCCTCTTTATTATTTTATTATTATTTTACACTACATGCATAATCCACCACCAATGGGGATTTCTTTAATTATTGATATATGAATAGTTTTTTTATATTATGTTATAGCATTTAATGTTGTTTATATATTTTCATAACATTATTATTCTTATTTATTATTATTTATTAATTAATACTTACACTATTATTATTATTTATGGTTACTGATATTGAGGGTATAGTCTCCCCACTGTATGGTCAGGCCCTCACCCCTAGTAGTCACCCTCTTGTGTACGAGGAGGTGTGAACAAGGCCATGTGCTACTCTAAATCAGACCTAGTGATTAGATATAGAGTGTTTCAAATTATATGTTAGTAAAATATATTTATATTTTAGAAGTTATTGAGGATTTAAAGATAATTTACCCTACTGATGCTTTAGGTCCATATACTTTTCATGCTATATTATTTAATTAGTTTTGATATATTTTAGTTTGTGATGTTATTAATATCATGAATAAATGTTATAATGGTGGTACATTTATTTATTATTATAACAAAACTCTTATTAATTTGATCATAAAGGTGACTAATCCAATTTCTTCAAGGAATTTGGACTAAATAATTCTATGTGATGTTATTTATAAAATAGTTTCTAAAATTTTAGTAAATAGATTGGAGGGGATTTTTCCAATGATTATTACTAATATGAAAAGTGATTTTATTCCATAGTGGATTATTACTTATAATTTTATTATTTATCATGATGTATTCCACCCAATTAAGTTACATTCAATATAAAGGAAAGAATATTTATATTTAAATATTTATTTGATGAATGAATGTGATAGGGTTGTGTAGAAGTTTTTTCATTATGTTTTGAAGAATATGGGTTTTGATGATTTATAGGTTACTAATTTTATGAGATATATTTCTTTAATTTAATATAGTATTAATATTAATGAGTGTATTTATATAAAAATTAACCCTTCATAAGGCTTAGGATAAGAATACCCCATTTCACTATATTTATTTATTGTTGTTGATGGTGTTTTTTCAAAGCTTATTAATTATACAGTTTTTCATGGTCATATTCATATGGTTAAGGAAAATAAAATTGGAATTGTTATTTATCACTTATTTTTTGTGGATGGTAGTCTTTTTTATAATATCAAAACATGAGTAATGATAGGTTATTATCAAAATTATTGATAATTGTGAAAAAAAATAGATAAAAGTTAAATTTTTAGAAATCTTGAAAAAAAGTCTACTGAATGGGTTTTAAAAAATGAGATATGAATTTAGTGATATGTTTAAGATGCAGCAGGTGGATTCCTATAATAAATACCTTGGAATTTCTATGATAATTATTATATCAAAAAAATAATATTTTCATTATATTTTTTATAAGGTTTGGAAAAGGTTTCATTGTTAGATAGAGAAGAATCTTTATATGGATAGTGAGGAAGTTATTTTGAAATCAGTTGTTCAATATATTGTAATGTACATTATGTATTTACTTAAACTTTTTGAATCTCTTATTGATCAAATTAAAGTTTTATTTTAAAATTTTTAGTGGGGACGGGTTAGAGGAAATAAAAAAAACATTAAATTAATTGGGATAAATTATGTTATTCTAAAGATATTAGTGGTTTTGGATTTAGATATACGTGTAAATTTAACACTACCCTTCTTGTTAAATAGTATTATATATTATAACCTAATTCAATTTCATTGTGTGAAAGAGTGATTTCAAAAAATTATTTTCCATATTTTAATATTTTTCATACTCATTTTATTCCAAGTACAAGTTACTTGTGGCTTAGTATTTGGGGATATAAATCTATTTTAATGAAGGGATTTTTTTTATTAATTTTTTATGGTGTTGAACCTAATGGAATTGAAATATATTTTTTGTTAATAAAGGGTCAATATGTGTTCAATATTATATGTGGAGATGGAGTGAATAAGCATGGAGAATTAATATTATCCATATCAATTATAATTATTTTTGAATCATTCTTCATACCAAATACATGTGATCATTGTTTTAGGAGATTTAAAAATGTTTACAACGTGTTGAATAAGATTCTAGGATAAGATTTAACAATATTATTTATTTTTCATTATGATTAGTTGTGAAGAATACCATGAAAAATAATGTTTTTATATGAGGAATTTTTTATAATTTGAGTATTTGGGCTTGAATTGTATGAAAATTTTGTTAAATTTTTTATAGAATAGTGTAAAAAATATGTACAACCACACAATCCATAAGGTACAGCCCAATAAACCTTTGTGTGGGATCAAGATTAACTACAAGCAAGATCCAATCTGAGTATCTCTCATAGTGGCATGGGTGAGAGCACCTGTATGGGTAAGCAAGTGTTCACATAGAGTCACATAGGCGTGAAAGGGTGCACACGCATGTAGGGTTCCAAAGAAATCGTGTAGGGTGTCATGGTGGAGTAAAGGTAGTGTGTGTTGTGTGGTTATGGTATAATACCCTAGGCTACCTGCCAAACCATTGAAGGAATTGAATTCATTATAAATGAAGTGCTCAACCAAAGGAAACCCAATGTGGGATAGTGATGTCATGAGTATTGTTCACCCACTTAAAAATTTATTCTTATAACATTGGTCATATTATAGAATTAATCTGAGTTTTCCAATATAATGAGTGATTTCATATTCAACCTCCTGAATGTACCCTTATGTAAGAGTGGTATAGGACTACCCTTGCATACATTACTATCTCTCACCTTTATGTGGGTAATGTGTTACCTTTACACAAGGCTTGTGAAACCCTTATATGAATGAGGCACTATGGTGAGTTTCCCTTATGTATGTTTCTAAATCTTACTCTTATGTAGGGACTGTATGAAGGAAGAGGCACCCTATTTTTTAGTGTCATGTGATGGAAACCTGTGTTCAAATTATTTAAAAATGTAAATATCTTTAGACATTCAAAATATGATTGACATGGTATATTTTGTAGGAGATATTAACAACCTTGATGAGGAATCAAATTTGGAGGAGAGGCAGTGGATACATCGCTAATAAATATAAAATCACCATAGATGAGAGAGGTACTTGAATTATTTGAGGCTCTAGTTTTCTAGAGAGAAACAGAGCACCATAAAACCCTCATTTCATGAATAAAATATCCTATGATTATTTATTCATTTTAAAATAAGAAGAATATATTGAGGCCTATTAACTTGTGAATATCACACTCAAAAGTTTCACAAAGAACTACATTGTGTGAAACTCCTTGGATAACATGAAAATGAGAGGAATTTCTTATTCATATGTGTTGAGTTTTCTGAAGCACTCATAACTTGATATCTCATACTTTATCTTACTTGTGTGAAGCTTGAGTCATGATATATATTGTGTGAAGAGAACCATATTCATAATCCATACATGATTTTATACATAATTAAAGGTGTAAAATAATACCGCATACATGATGTTATATATAATTAAATGTGTGAAATAGTATAAATAACATATAATAATCTGTGTATATACATACATGAGGAATAGTGAATAAGAGTTGAGACATTTGAGAAGCACATAAAACAATAAAGTGCATCCATATGTGTTAGGGTTTATTCAATTCTTATGAACTATCCTTGTATGCATTAGAATAAACCAATTTTGAGAAGACTCGTGCAATTCATTCATAAAGTGCCATTGAGAAATTGTGTGCATTGATTTTAGACATCTAATTATGGCCAGTAATTCATAAAATAAAAGGAATAATTTCCTGAGTAATGTTTCACTAAGGAAACTAATTATATAAAAGTTATCACAATTATTCTAGAAAGACCAGAAACTTATATTCATTAAGTGAAAAGGTATTTTAGGGTGTACATGATCAAGTTAGATATAGAAAACTTCTAGAGTAAGATCAATAGATCATACTATAGTGGATATGGATAAGAATAATATAATATTATGTGATGTAGTATAAATATCCTCTTGTGTGGAATTATAAGTGTAAGGATAATTTGGACTCTAGTAATACTGTGTGAAGTAGTATAAAGATCATCTTGTATGAAAAAATGTCATGAAGGATATTGTGAACTCTAGTAACACTATGTGAAGAAATCTAAATATCATCCTATGTGGAATCAGGAGTTAAGATATTGTGTGTCTTCGTATCAACCATTTTAATTGATAAAAAGATTATAGTGTAGAATACATGTTAGGGGTATAAACAATATGAAAAAGAGCAAGCCTTTCAACTGAATGTTGTAAATCACTATGTTTAGTCTTTCCATTTATTATATCATTCAAGGAGAGACTAAGAGTAATAATAATAGTAGATCATGTATTTAACTATCCATAGTGGTTTCATTGAATAAGGGTAGATTCATAAATAGAAAAAGGGATCACTAATTCACCCCCTCCCCCTCTTAATGATCTCACACTGATATGGGCTCTACAATTGGTATCATAGAAAATTTATCCTCTAAAATATCCAACAAACTACTAAGGATGGAGATAAATAATTTAGTAAATATTAGGTATGTTCCCACTTTTAAGGGTGATAACTATCATATATGGAGAAATATGATGATGTTGTAACTCCTATCATTTGGGGTAGAATTAAGATATGCATCTATAGTGGGATTTAAACCCTTTAATGAGAATGATTCTATGAATTTTATAGATAAGAGAAATCTAGAAATGGATGGAAAAGTATATAATGTCATCCTAATGTCACTATCTAGTATGTTATATAATAAATTTTAGGTAATTACAACTACTAAGGAGATTTAGGTTAAATTAAGGATCAGTTATGAGGGAAATGTAAAATTTAAGGAATCTAAACTATAAGTGTCAAGAATCGTATTTGAAGATATAAAAATGTATGATGATGAAAATATCAATGACTACTTTACAATAGTAAATAATATTTTTTGTAGAATCATAGGTTTTGGTTAGAATTTGGATGAATAAACCATTGTGAAGAATCTGATTAGAAACTTTACATATAGATTTGATCCAAAAGTTTATTCACTAGATGGACAAGAATATCTATCATGGAATGAAATTCACAATATTCTCATAGTATATGAAATGAGAAAAATACCATCCTTTAAGAATAAAAATGAGTTGGATTTGGAATCCATGATAAAGGGTAAAGTTAAAGATATAAAAGAACCAAATTCAAGTGCATCTAAAGATGAAGAAGCTGAGATTTAATTCAGATATATAATGGAATTATTTACCAAGATGTATAAAAAAGGAAAAAAAATAAAAGGAATAAATACACTAATATTATTCAACTTTAATTTAGTTAGATATTTTTTATATGATTATCCAAATAATAAAGCTTATGTCGCCTAGATTGATAATAAAGATGACTAATTCAAGATAAAATCTAAGAAACATAGAAAAGGTTGCTATGAGAAGAAAAAGAATGATTTTTCAAGGAAAATAGAATAAATATGATTAGTAGAGAAGTTGATGAATATTAATCTTCAATAAGTAGAATAGAAGTCAAAAAAATATTCCATAAATTTGGTTTATTTAATAAGAAAATAAAAAATAGCTAAAGTCTCATTTGAAGGCATAGAAGGTGAATATAGAACTAAACTAGAATGGTTCTTAAAGGATAATCAATAATATACTCTTGAGAATAACATAAAACTCAATAATTATAAAGAAAAACTAATAAAGGATAATGAATAGTGTGCCAATAAATAAGATACACACCTTAATGAGATAAAGAAATATATGAAAAAATTAGATCAGCTAGAAAATAAACTATTTTTTTTTGTAGAAAAATCACCAAGAAGAGAGGATATTAGCAATAAAGAAATTGAATTCATTGAATAAAACAATAAAAATAGGTTAAATATAGTTAAACTTGAAAATATAATGAATGGTATTGAAGGAAGACTTTTTAAAAGAGAGGAAGAATCATCTGAGACACAATCTATGTACCTTTCAACTCAAAGTGAGTTGAATAATATGAAATAAGAGTTTACCAAACATATTGAGAATAAGGGTGAATATTTTAAAGATTTTGAGAATAAGGGTCCACAAAAAAAGATTGATTCTATACCTAATGAATCCCAATATAATGTTTTTATTTCTAATAGTGTAGGCCCAAAATACAAGACTAAACCCAACTAGACCAAAATAAAAATGAAAAAACATCTTCTACAAAGTAAGAGTGGAATAATTCATCTATAAGGTTTCATCCTAAGTAGAAGCACCCATGGTCTATGTAAATAAAATAACTAAAATCTTCAGAGTAGAACTAAAATCATCCTGTAAGGTCAAATTTTAGAGGCTAATACTGGTGTTCTGGAGTGTTTGGTTATAAATATTATTCTTTTTGGTATAACATGTCACTACTAGGAAATAGGTATGAATCAAGGGGATCTATACTAAATAGATGAGATAGTATTATCTAAAAGATAATCATGTGACTAAGACATCATCTAAACTATCAACATGAAACAAATATGAATGCTTGAATGAATTTTATAGTAGTTATGATTAAGAAGGACACAAAGCTGAGAAATGCATACCTATCTTACAAAGTGATATTTCACTTAATGAAAAATAGAAGAGAAGTAATAATGTGAAGAATCATACAGTAACTAATTAATTATATGAGAATATCAAGAAAACTAAGAACATTAAGAAATAATTTTTAGTTTTATATCCTGACCAACTAGCTAAATCTTAACAAATGTAGAAATATTAGAATATTTCTGCAGAAAAAAGGAAAACAAGTGGTGATAGTTAAAAAAGTTAAAATTGATGAAAAGTTATCTATAAAAGATTTCTTGAAAAATATGAATTGATAAATGTGTATATAAACTTGTAATGAAACAAAGTATTTCAGGACAATCCTACCATCCCAATATTATAATATAAAAAATATTTGGAAAGAAAAACATCAATTCTTATGGTAATGAAGAGAAAAATACATCCACATTTGAAGTGATAACTGATGATGAAAAATCAATCATAAATTCTAAGAGAATTGAGAAATAAGGCTCATCCAAAGATGATCCTAAGAAGAAGAAGATGAAAGAAAGGTTGAGAGGAAACTATCAACCTAAATATGTCCTCTAAAACATTTTAGGTCCCTTCTTATTCCCTTATTCTTTTTATATTAACTAACGTGTATGAAATTAAAGGATAATATTTTTTAATCATGGTGAAAACCTATTTCCATTATGACTAATTCAGTGTATCCCTTCAGGGGGTGCAACATTGAAGCTAAGGTATAATCATCACACTTAAACATCTTTCTTGATTATGTCAAACTACTTGTCAAGGGGGTTATGGATCATGAGAAAGATGAGATATATGGGGTAATATTTTATGAACATGAACCATTTTGATGTGTTTATTTGAGATGACTTCAGGTTATATCTTTATTAACTTGTTTTCATATCCCTTGAAATGAATATGTTGAATGAGATTGATGATATTACCATAGATCAATATTCTTTAGGTAAATATTTAATGCTTTGGTAACATCACTATTGTTATATACACTTAGTTATATCATGAAGACTTATAGTTGACTTACTAAAATCTCATTGATTTAAGAAATAATGTGGTTCTATTGTTTAAGTTAAGAGGTTAACCCTTAAATACATATTTTTATTTAATTTCAATAAGAGGGATAAGAGAGGTCATAGAATCCAAATATTGACTTTGTGAATTATTAAGGTCATTGACAATAAATCCAAAGGGGGGGTTGTTGAACCCAATGGACTTGAATTAAATTTATTGTCAATAATGGGTCAATATGTGTTGGAGATTATAAGAGGATTTTAAGTGAATAATCATGTATAATAACTATTATATATATAAAATCTAATTATTACTGAACCATTCTTCATGACAAAGACATGTACTAACTGTGTTGGGAGTTCGCACAATGTTTACAACATATTGAATAAAATTATAGGAGAATATTTTAGAAGAATCAGAACTTAATGAAGAATATAAAAAATATTATTTATTTTTCATGATGATTAATTGAGAAGAAGTCCATGAAAAATAAATTTTTGTACATGATGAATTATTGAGAAGTTGAGTATTTGGTTTGGAATTGTATGTGAAATTTTTTAACTCTTTTTATAGAAGAATACAAAAAAAATATGGCCAGCCACAAGGTCCATCTTGATCAATATTAGTGTGAGATAAATCTCAACCACAAGGGAGAGTTATACCAAGAATCTTACATAGTGGCATGGGTGAAAGAAACTACATGAGAAGGCCCATGTGAAAACAGAGGTGCACATGCACATTAGGATACACATGAATGGAGGGTGCCACTATGTGGGGTGGAATTGAAAAGTAAAGGCAGTGTGTGTGATATTGTTCTAGGAGAAACCCCCAGGATACTCACTAAATTGATGAAATAACAAAATAGATTATAAATGAATCATGCGACCAAAGGGGAAAACTGATGTGGGATAGCGGTGTTGTGGGTACTATTCACCCACTTAAAAAGTTACGCATATAACACTAGTCGCATGATGGAATTAATATGATATATTCAATGTACTGAGCAATGTTTTCTTCAACCTCTCAGATATACCTATACGTTGGATAGGTGGTGGGATACCCTTATGTATGCTGATGACTCTTATATTTATGTGGGGACCGCATTACCTTTAAGAGAGGCCTGTGAAACCCTTATGTAGCTAAGGCACTAGGGTTAGTTACCCTTATGTACATTTCTGAATCTTACCCTTATGTAAGTAATGCGTAAAGGAAGAGATGCTATGTTTTTCAGTGTTGTATGATGGAAACTGACATTTTAAGTATTTAAAAACATCAGGATCTTCAAGAATTCAAAATATGTTTGACACAACATATTTGTAGGACCCTAGGACACCCTGAGAGGGGAGGGGTGAATCAGGGTGTCAACTTTTCTTTTAAATTGATGGATCTTGTTCCCACGTTGGTAGGAACTAGTCAAACCTGTATGATAGATATGATCAAAAATAAAACATTCACATGCAAAGAGATGGAACGGTACTTTTTACTTGGTTCACCACTAAGGGATACATCCAAGTATCATACGCTGACAGGTTGTCGGTCGTACCTAATTCCACTATTTTTCACGAGTTTTGGATTACAAAGGTTCGGGAACAGTCACTCTAACCTAGGCTCACCGCCTTTACAAAATTTCAGGGATAGCCCATTGCATCCCTCGGGTCACTCCCGTTGACTCCCCCTAGCTCACTGTCATTGGTGAAGTTCCAGTCAGTTTATAAACGTGAGGGTCTATTCAATAGATTTGCATTGAAGTATTTTCCTCTACTTAGCAAGAGACTCTGCTTGCATCGAAGACCGGTAATGATGAACTTGAACACACTGAACCACTGAACCGGATAATCAAAAACACGTAAATAGGTTATACTGAAGATTTCGTGAAACACCAACCCTTTGCATGAAATATCTCCCTTTTGCACGAAATACTTAATTTTGGCGCAGAAAATATTTCGTGCAACAACCTCCTTTATGTGTAGATTTACGTGTAGTACCTTTTCACGTAGATTGGGATTTTTTTCAAAGTTTGGAGTTTTTCATGCAACCTCATATTTTTCGCACAATGTCTGTGTTTTTCGTGCAGCTTAAACTTTTTCACGCAACCTCATATTTTTCGCGCAACCCATCCTTTTTCACGCAACTCCCTTTACATGAACATTTTATGCGCATCAGCACTCAGATCTTCTCTAAGTATTTAAAACATATGGAATGAGTTAGTAACCTCTTATTTATAATCATTTCATACCCCCATGCACAAAACCCATCTTGGCGCGAAAAACCTCTCATTCGGCGTGCAATACTTTTCGCGCAGGAATCGTTTTTCACGCACATCTCCCAATTTTTCACGCAGCCCATGCCTTTTCTATTTTTTGACGTTCTGATTCTGAAATACTATTTGTGCGAAAAACCTCACTCCACTATTTCATGCACCATGCTGTTTTTCGCACACAACCCAAATATTTCGTGCGTAGTCCATATTTTTTATGCATGTCGCTGTTTTTCCACGCACGTTGCTATTTTTCGTGCTCGCCTACTTTATTTCATGCACCACTTCCTTTTTTCACATGCCTCTTCTTTCCAACAACCTATGTATTCATTTTCTAACTTTCAGGTCCAAAAATTTGGCAAACACTAGAGAATAGAGCCACCTTCAATACTGTTGTCTGCTTGAACTGTATGATCACTTTACAGGCACACATTATGAACTTCCACTGAGGATTGACAACAAACACAAACCATACTCCAATTCATGCATAGAATGACCATGGTTCCAACAATCTCCCCCTTTGGGTTTGTTGGCAATCAGTAAATAAATTCAACAGAGCACCAACCACATGAAAACCAAAAATGCAAGAATCAACTCAGCCAACACTCTAAGTCTACGTGAGCAATGATCAGTGTAGAAAACAAGAGGGGATACGTGAATTGGTATCCCATGTTTTGGAATTCTCAATAACACCCAATAAATTCTCTTAAATTATCCTATAAGCATTACATGACCAATTTATTCCTTCTTATCCTATTACCTAAATATCATCGTGATACCAAACATGTCCTGAATTTATTCCTTCTCCCCCATTGGCAATAAACTGAAAGATCGGTTTTTTCTCATTGAACATCTCAATACACCCCCTGGATAGTATCTCCCCCATAAACCTGCATCATATCCAGAAAAAGATTAAAAACAGTTAACATAACTGGGGAGAGGGGTATCTCATGACCTCCTTATGCACTGGGGGTGGCTGAACACCGAGGTTCAACCGATGCTTCTCAAACACAGTCGTTGACAGTGGCTTGGTCAGGATATCAGTCACTTGCTCATCAGTTCTCACATGATCCATTCTAATCACACCTTGCTCAACTTTTTCTTTGATAAAGTGATACCTGATTTCAATATGTTTTGTACGATAATGCTGAACATGATTCTTCGTAAGATCAACTGCACTTTTGTTATTACAGTAAATTACCATTGTTTGTTTCACCTCATCACCAATATCTATTAGTTGTTGCTTCATCCAGAGCAATTGAGTTCATTCCTTTGTTGCGGAGATATACTCATCTTCAGCAGTACTAATAGAAGTACTTTCTTATTTCTTACTCAACCAGCCAACACATTTATTCCCAATATAGAATGCTCTACCACTGGTAGACTTTTTGTCCACTACATCGTCAGCTCAGTCAGCATCAGAAAATGCTGATAATTCACTGCCCCTTCCTACAGCAAAGTATAAGCCATAATTGAGAGTACCTTGAATATGCCTCATGATTCTTTTTACTACTATCATATGTTTATCTTTTGGATTACTCTGAAAGTGGGCCACTAGACATGTTGCAAAGACAATATTTGTCTGTGTCACTGTCAGGTACAGTAGGATCCCAATTATCCTCCTGTACACGGTGGGGTCTACAGATTCACCATCCTCATGCTTTCCAAGTTTGGTTCCAACTAAAATCAGAGTTGATATTGGTTTGGAGTCTTGCATATTAAACTTCATCAGAAGCTCTCTTGCATACTTTTCATGATAAATAAAAGTGTAATACTTCTTTTGAATCATTTGTATCCCCAAGAAATAGGTGATCTCTCCAATCATAGACATTTCAAATTCTGATTTCATGTGATTAGAAAATTCATCCACTGATTTCTGCCTGCTACCACCAAATATAATGTCATCAACGTAGACTAGAACCATGAACTGATCTTTTGGATAATTATTCACATATAGATTGTGATCTACTCATCCTCTTTTGAATTACAGCTTCTTGAGATAAGAGTCCTGCCGGGAATATCATGCTCATGGTGCCTGCTTCAAACCATATAGAGCTTTCTTTAGTTTGAAAACCTTTGTTTCATTAGTACCCAGAAGAAAACCCACTGGTTGTTCAATGTAAACTTCTTCTTTGAGTACACCATTCAAAAAATATGTCTTGACATCCATTTGATATACTTTATATCTTCTTTAGAGTTCCCTGGAAAGGAAAAGCCTGATTGACTCCAGTCTAGCCACTGGAGCAAAGGTTTCTTCAACATCAACACCTTCAATCTAGGAGTATCCTTTACATACCAATCATGCCTTGTTTCTAATAACACTTCCATGCTCATCAAACTTGTTCTTGAAGATCCATTGTGTACCAATCACATTGTGACCTTTGGGTCTTTGGACAAGATCCCATGTCTGATTCTTGTCTATCTGATCTAACTCTTCATTCATGGCTTTCACCCATGATTCATCCTTTGCTATTTCTTTAAATGAGGATGTCTCTACAACTGACAGAAATGCAGATTGCATGTTATTATTCATCCTCCTTGTTTGTGTGGGTGCACTCCTGTCCCCAATTATGTTAGATGGATCAATCTCAACTCTTCGATTTCTCCTGTGAGGTTCAGTTGCATTCTCTCCAGCCAAGGTTTCCTCTTCAGATTCTTCTTCTGAGTCAACATCATGATGTGACTGCTGAGTTTTTTTTATATCTTCCTCTATTCCTATATTTATATTTACTTTATATTCATTTTCTTTCTCACTTTCTATCACATCTTCATATGAAATTCGTGATGCATTTGAGGTTTTCTCTTCAATGATCTTAACATCACTACTTTCTATGATCCTTCCTAATCACTTGTTGAAACACTTATAGGATTTTTTGTTCATTGAGTATCCAAGAAAAATTCTTTCATCTGCATTTTCACCATACTTCCCTTGGTTTCCTTATTTTTTCCTGATGAAGCATTTACTTCCAAAAACACAAAAGTATTTCAAATAGGGCTTCCTTCCATACCACAATTCATATGGTGTCTTCATCTCACCCATATAAAGTCCTGTTCGATTTTGAATATACACTACAGCTTGAACCACCTCTTTCCAGTAATGTCGTGGAATACAACTCTCAATCAGCATAGTTTGTGCCATGTTGTTCACCTATCGATTCATATGTTCAACAACTCTATTTTGTTGTGGAGTTATCACAGCAGCTACCTCATGTTGTATCCCATGCTTCTCCAGGTAATTTTCAAATTCAATGGATGTGTATTTCCCTCTATTGTTAGATTGCAATACTTTGATTGTTCATCTAGTATCATTCTCGGTTGTAAGGACCTGGCCTCCGAGTGCCCGGAGCCGGTTTCAGTGAGACATAATGTATCAAAATTTCATTTAAAACATTTACAGGTATTACATCATGTCCCATTATTACAGAGGATCATGAGGTTCAGGTTCTGGGAAACCAGCCGCTTCTGAAAAACTTCTTTAGTAAAAACCCATACCTGAAAAAAAAAATTAAAACAAAACGTAGGGTGAGAAAAGTATGCCCAGTAAGGGGTTTGAAAACAACTTAAAAATAATATTTATTTACTGAAGAGAAAAATATTATTCTTGAAAATAAACTTAAACATTGGGAAATTAATTCTCTTGGAATAATGAAACTAATAACATAACATCTAATCATGATCAGAGTATGCAGTTCAAATTAGGGAAATTAAATGCTTGTATAATACATGACCATTAACAACATGCAGGGTAATGAATACTACTATCAAGGTAGTTCTGAGTGCACAAGACATAATCAAAAATGCTATAGTAGTGAACATAACTGGTACACATATCATGATGTCCATATCCATATCTTTTCACATGTAATAACATAAAGATGTTGTTAAATGGATCAAGTCCAAAACTACTAAGACATATCATGTCATTCCATTAATTCATTCTGTGCATACAAAAGGCTCTGAACTAGGGATATCCTACTAGTCGGAAAATCCCATGGTTGGTCAATTACTAAAACATTAAGAGGAGGGTATAATGCCAGACTGTGTTAAGGCCTCGTGCCAAGACCATGATCATCTATGTCCAGGAATTTCACCTGAACCATCTATGTCCAGGAATTTCACCTGAACCGTCTATGTCCAGGAATTTCACCTGAACCGTAATTGTTATCGGGCCTTGTGCCATGACTCTGTTTTGTCTCATGAGACCTACCGATGTGTCGGGGGGCTATAGAGGGCCCCAACCATCTCATAATCATTCCAATACAATCCTCTTATGTCTTAGGGGGCTATGTATCCAAGGCGTCCTATACCGCTTTGGATACCCATTTTAAAGTGATGTTATTTGGGGTGTCCAATACCACTCCAAATAACGGGTTCTTAGATTCTTTATTATTATTTGGTGTTTTATCAATCAAATAAAAATATGAAATGACATTTACTGAATAAATACATGCATTAAATATGACATTATAACATGAATCATTTCTACATTGATAAGAGCTAAGTTTCAAGTATGTGAATCTATGTTATTAATTCCAAGTACATGATTCCATTAATTTAACTCATAAAAAGCACATAAAATGATGGATGATTAGGATTTTCCACATGAGGTGATAAATGATTACATCCTTAAAATTATTATATCATGGAAATGAAATACTTAAGGAAAAACATTTTCCATTAATTATTGCGATTAACATGTCATCAAACTTTGCAAATAAATTAAACCATAACTTGATTAACTACTAACATTCACTGTAGAAAGTTTATCATAAAACAATAAATGCATAGAACATGATAACATAATCCCATAAAACCCTAATCCTCTAATATATCTTAATCAAGTCAAAATACATTCTTTTAAATCATAAATTACATCAAGGGTATATTCCTATATGACTTCTTTAATTGAACAAGCTCATTAGTGAAAAATACATATTGGCTTAGAAACCACCAAAATTATTGAAATATTACATGTATCAGAGAATAAACTAAGTGATGATAATTATTACTTGAAAACAAGGTCTTAGAAATTAAACCTATAAATACATTTTTACATAACTGCATATACACAAAGTGTATATATGGGTTTTTACATAATTTAATCAAGGTCTATTAAATTTCCTTAAAATTAGAATACCTCTAACCAATAACCATTTATTTGGTTAAAACCAAAACATATAGGTTTTATTATCCATGAAATCGTATGTTCATAACTATATAAAAATGATGGTTTTATACTATAACATAGATTCACTAAGACTCCAAAACCTAGATTGCATCTAAATTATTATTTTAAAAAAATGAGTGTTCATCTATTAAAAACCATAATTAATTTTTAATAAAATACATAAACATATAAGTATTTAGTTATATATACATATAAAGTTTACATAATGGATTTGCAGATTAAATCAGATTCAAAATAACTTAGATAGGTACATAAATATTAGTATACAGTAATGAAATAATTGGAAATCTTAGAAATAGATTTGAGGATAGGAATATATATACGTAAATACTTAAACACCCAATAACACATATCATATAAAAAATGATTTTCTTAAAAGGAAACCTTTAAAAATTAAACTTTACATAGATACTTGAGTGAATAACTCGTGAAAAATCCCCTTGGTAAAAGAGAGGATTTTAGATTTACATGCATGTTTTAAAATTACATATATATAACAGCATGTATAACACAGGTTGTAAAACAAAACTAAAAAAACAAATCAATCCTTCAACCCATTTAAAGATCACCCTACCAGAACCCGAACACCTATTTTTTTAAATAAAAGAGAAGGATGATTGTAGTATAGGAAAGGGTCTATATATTTACATATATATATATATCTGATTATACACCATGTGTGTATAATAGTTTTTTCTTCATAAAGAAAATGAATTAATCCCCTTACTTCTCTGGTTCGATCCTACATGCGAGGTGAGGAAAAACACGTAATAAATGGTTTGTATGGTTTTTCATAAGCTCATATATATATATATATCCACCGAAACTAAAATAAAACTAGACAAAAAAATGCCATTAATCCTTTGGTTTAATCCAGTTTGAAGTATGAGGGAAAACTTGTAGGAAGAAGGGGTTCGGATACAGCTTTATACAAGATCGTATATATATATATATATATATATATATATATATATATATTCAAAACCGAATAGGAAGAAAACAACCAAGACAAAACAGAGTTCCCTTATCGTCTTAGAGAGGAGGAGGAGAAGCAAGTGAGGTCATCGAGACGAGTCAGAAGCTCTGGAGAGAAAACACGAAGGATCCGCCCATGCTTCGATGCAACACGAGTCTTAAAAGAAAAAAAAATGAAAGACCTAGCATAAAGAGGAGTTAAGGGGATCCAAGGTCAAGCAGTAAAGGGCTGGTTCCAACTTCATAGAAAGATGGGGCGAGAACGGGTCCAATGTCGTCCTAGGAAAAGAAAAGCGGAGAGATAGGTTACTGGTGCGCGGCATGCGCGAGGAAGAAGAAGGAGAACTATGGGGAGAGATACGAAAATAAATGGACGGCCAGGATTAGATCTCGTGGGAGATCAGACAGCTACGGGGAAGCGTGGGGATTGATCGATCGATTAAAAAAAAGGATGGTCGGGATTTGATCTCATGAAAGATAGATGGTCTCAGGTGAAGCAGTGTGATCATGTTGCTTCGATCGCGCGGACGGCCGCAATCGATCGTGTGATGCGATGGACGACCTGGATGGCATGGCACCGGAAAATCGGTATCCCACATTGAAACGGAAAGAAATTTGGGTGCGGATTATAAGCCTTAGCGCTTCCGCTTCCTGGAAATAACACACGCACACACACCACGGGGCCTTATACATGGTCCCCCCCGTGGGCTTCGGGCCACCCTTACACCCTGCGCACCACGGGCCTTAAACACGGGCATGTGCGTGCACGCTGTCACCTAGCGCGAGCTATGCTCGGGCTCCAGATCTCCTCTAAGAATACACTCCAGACATCCCTGGTCACCACCTTGGGTGTCTAGGGGGTTGGCCTTGACCTTGAGGGCTTGGCCTCAAGGCTACCCTTGGTTGGATGGTCCCCTTATATTTTTTATTAAAATTTAGATATTACATTTACATTTGAAAACAATATGTACATTTATCTAAACATATGTTATTTAAAATAGTAAGTATCTATAAACATAAGTTAAAATAATTAATGAAAACATTAACAATTCCTATTAAACTATTCAAAAGTGTAATGGTTTTATAAAACTATGGTTCACAGTTCCAAACATAAAATACTTCTAAGTTGAAAACATAGTTTCATTTGGTTAAAATATTAAATTAGGGTTTTTAAAGCATTATTAAAAATGCATCTTCAAAATAATTATTAAAGGTATACTAGTTCCCTACTTATAAAATACATTCTTTATAAGTTATATTATTTAAAATATATTTTAAATTATTAGGTTTTATCTATATAAATAAATACTATGGTTTGTGAAAACAACTAGGTTCATAAAAGTATTCTTTTATTTTAAAACTATGACATTTAAAGAAATAATTTCAAAACATAAAATAAAATTATAAAAGCATTATAAAACCCAAGTTTTTAATAAAGAATATAAACTCCATTAATTTTAAAAATAAAATCCCTTTTAACCAACGGTCATGGAATTCAAAGACCCAACAGCTATATAAAAAGTAACAGTCAAATTGGTGTCATATAAAACCTAGTCTCGGGGTGTCTTAAACTCAAAGTGATTGAAGAAGAAGAAGAAGATGGAGAAGATGGTTCAATTCATTCCTTTGGTGCTTAGTGTGGCCGCAGTGGCCTTAGTCGTTCTTATATTTGTTATGGAGGATGCTAAAGACCCCTATTGTTTACTCGGGGTTCTCGTTGTTTTGAGCGGTCTTCCTGTAATCTTAATAGGGTTTTTAATTGGTATATTTGGTTAGCTTAATTTCTCGTTCGATCATAGTGTATTGTAGTTACTATAGTGTTCCCTTTTGAATAAAGAGCCTTTCATTCATTTTTTGTGTTTACTCTATTTCATTATTACTTTTTCTTAAGAAACTAGTTTGTTCGATTAATGGGTGACATAAAATATAAAATTTATCGTTACATGAAACAAAGCTTCTTGGGATGTTACATTGGTGATTCACCGATATGTTTTCATGTATTCAAGCACTTATCATTTCCTATGAATGACCATTACACATTACATTCTATTGTAATAATCTATGAAAAGGTTAAATTACATTTCTCCATGAGTTCCGGTAACATTTATCAGCCCGCCTACATCTGTATGAATTAGATTAAGAAGATGAGATGCCCTTTTCTTCTTTGGCCGATATGAACTACAGACCAGCTTCCCACTAATTTAAGCATCACAAGACTTTTCACGCTCACTCTTTAGGTTGGTAAGGTCCATGAAAATCCTTAGTATTGATATTTTCTCCATGTATTATTGATTGATGTGTCCCAGTTTCCAATGCCACAAATTGTTTTCTTCTTCAACAATAATGTAACAAAAAATTTCTTTACTATCAACCTGATACAAGTTGCCTTCTATTCTGCATCCCTTCATAAGTGAATTTCTTGTCTTTCCCTTGATAGTGAAACATTTTTGATTAAAAGTAACTATAATTCCCGAGTCACAGAGTTGAATCACGCTGAGTAGATTATGATGTAGGCCATCTACATAAAGGACTTCAATCTTCTTTATCTCTCCATTAGCTAATTCAGTACTTCCACTGGCTTTGATTTTTAGAGATCCATCATTACCAAATCATATTGTACCATCAAACTTCCTTTTGATATCCATTAACAGGCCAGCATTACCTGTCATATGATATGAACAACTGCTATCCAAAATCCAGGTACTGTTGCTTTTAGTAGCTTTGAGGGCCACCTCTGTAATGTTGGATTTCTCGATCTTCTTCTTTTCTTTCCAATAGATATTGGATTGAGTATAAGATATTGATGGCCTTCTAATTATTTATTCCACATAATTAGATTATTCATACCCATAATCTTCTTCTAGAGGAGAAAGCCTGTTTGTGAGATCAAAACCATTAGAAAGGTGAATATTGACTCATCTTTAAGAGTTGTATGAATCTCTCCTATCGAATCTCTACCTGCAATACATAACTTTATGTCCAAAGTTAGAATAATGAAAACAATATCCATAGAAACTATTTCTTCTATAAGATGGGGGATATGAAGTCAGTCTCCTTTATTGATATCCAAAATCTTCCCCATTCAAGTATCTCCTTAACTCTTCGCAATATGACATGGTATGGCCCAGATAGCCATAGAACTGCCACTTCATGAGAGGAAATGTCTTCTCACTTGAATTTCTTCACATGCCTTCTTCCTTGGGAGAATATTTGGACTGCATGTCATTTTTGAAAGTTTGAGGATAATTTTCAGTTCTTCTTTTAGTTTGTATTGAGGGTTTCTTTTTCAGAAAATCAGGAAATGTTTTAAAATGTCCAAATTTTATCTTGTCATTCTTTTGGCTCTCTTCACTTTCAGCAGTTGATGTCTCAGCTTCACAGCCAATTCCACTCTTTCCCATGCAATCGGATCTTTGATCACTCAAGATTTTTCCAACCCCATCTGAACCACACTTGGCTCTTTCCAAAAATTCTGCATCTGAGAATCTTCCAAAATGAATTTTCTTCTTACCCTCATTTTTGGTTGATTGTCATTCAATTTTACTCCTAATAGTAACAACTTCTTCCTCAAGACCCTCAATTATCTTTTACTTCTCTTCCAGTCTGGATGAAAGGTCATTTATGATATTTTCTTGTTCTTCAATTCTAAGCTTTAGTTCCCCAATGTCATCTATGCTTTCAAGGATTGAAGACTGAACTCTCATTAGTTCTTCTAGTCGTTCAATTTCTTCTTCAAGTTCATCAACATATTCTGATGATTCTTCCACCATTTCCTTCCACTTATTGCATCTCTTACATTTATTCTCAAGCTTGGAAAAGGCATCATTAATTTTAATCTTTGGATAACCATTAGGAGTAATCTTATTATCTCTGCCTTTATTGATCGAGGGTTCTGACTTTTCAATGGTAGCCATCATGGAATCATGGTTTCCTGTTTTAAATTCTGGTTCTTCTTCTTCACAAAATTCAATATCATCATCTTATTCTTCATAAAAAAAAACTCTTCTTCTGTATTTTCTTTCCAAATTTGAAGTATCCCTTTTTGAAAAACATTTTTCTGAGGCTTCTCGATGTCTTCTTCTTCACTCTCATCATCATAAAACTTTATTTGGCACTGAGAGGCAATGTGCCCAACTCTTCCACAATGAAAACATTCCAGAGGTATCTTACCTTTAAATTTACCTTTTACCTTATTTAGATTCTTGGTGATGAGAGAAATAATTTCTTTTTCCTCATCATCTTCACCACCACTATCTTTTGAAATTTTCAGTTTGTCCATGGCTTTGAATTCCATTTCCTTGCTTACACAAGTCATGGAATCTTTGAGTTTGACTCTCATCTCAAATTCCACTAGACTGCTTAACAGATCATCCAAAGATAGTTTAGATAGATCTCTTTCTTCAAGGGATGATACCTTTTCATTGTACATAGAAGGAAGTCTTCTCAAGATTTTCTTTATGATATCAATGTCTTTGATTTTCTCTCTAAGACCTCAAATTGCTCCCACTACTTCAGTAATTTGATTGAAGAATGAATCTACATTCTCATTAGGATGCATCTTTAGATCGTCAAACATGTTGTGTAAGACTTGAATTTTTTCCTCCTTCACTTTGTTGTCTCCTTCATAAATGTTTTCAAGTTTATCCCACATAGACTTTGATGAGGTGAAACTCATCACCTTTATATAGATCTGATCTGAAAGAGCCGCAGTGATAGCATTATGAGCTTTAGCATCTGTGTCAAAAAATTTCATGTCTGTATCAGTCATAGCAATCCTTGTTGGATCAATAACTTGTGTTCCTTGCATAGTATCAAAGAGGACTTCCATTCCAAGGGATCTTAAATGAGATTTCATTTTGTTCTTCCAAATCTGAAAATTACTTCCATCGAAGAGAGGTATTCCCCTAGCATTGACTGCATTCTCCATAATAATAAAGGATATATCTAACACCAATAACCTCCCTCTAATACCACTTGTAGGACCCTGGGACACCCTGAGAGGGGAGGGGTGAATCAGGGTGTCAAATTTTCTTTTAAATTGAAGGATCTTGTTCCCATGTTGGTAGGATCTAGTCAAAACTATATGATGGATATGATCAAAAATCAAACATTCACATGCAAAGAGATGACACAGCACTTTTTACTTGGTTCACCACTAAGGGCTACGTCCAAAAAGCATATGCTGACAGGTTGTCGGTCGTACCTAATTCCATTATTTCTCACGAGTTGTGGATTACAAAGGTTCAGGAACAGTCACTCTATCCTAGGCTCACTACCTTCACAAAAGTTCAGAGATAGCCCACTGCATCCCTCAGGTCACTCCCATTGACTCCCCCTGGCTCGCTGCCTTTGGTGAAGTCTCATTCAGTTTATAGACGTGAGGTTATCTTCAATAGATTTGCATTGAAGTCTTTGCCTCTGCTTAGCATGAGACTCTGCTTGCATCAAAGACTGGTAATGATGCACTTGAACGCACTGAACCACTGAACCGGATAATCAGAAACACACAAACAGGTTATACAGAAGATTTCGTGCAACAACAACCCTTTTCGTGAAATATCTCACTTTAGCGTGAAATATTTAATTTTCACGTGGAAAATATTTCGCGCAACAACCTTCTTTACGTGCAACTTTACACACAACACCTTTTTTACACAACTTGGGATTTTCTACAAAGTTTGGTGTTTTTCGCACAACCTCAGATTTTTCGCGCAATGTCTGCATTTTTTCACGCAGCTTAAACTTTTTCGCGCAACCTTAGATTTTTCGCGCAACCCATCCTTTTCACACAACTCCCTTTACGTGAACATTTTACGCTCATCAACACTCGGATATTCTCTAAGTATTCAAAATGTATGGAATGAGGGGGTCACATCTTATTTATAGGTGTTTTAGACCCCCGTGCACAAAACCCATCTTGGCGCGAAAAACCTCTCATTCAGCGTGCAATACTTTTCATGCAGGAATCATTTTTCACGCACATCTCCTTATTTTTTACGCAGCCCATGCCTTTGCCATTTTTCGACGTTCTGATTCTAAAACACTATTTGCATGAAAAACCTCACTACACTATTTCATGCACCATGCTATTTTTTGTGCACAACCCAAATATTTCATGCACAACCCATATTTTTCACGCACACCGCTGTTTTTCTGCACATGCCACTATTTTTCGCGCTCACCTCCTTTATTTCATGTACCAATTCCTTTTTGATTGCACCTCTTCTTACTAACAACCTATGTCTTCATTTTCTGATTTTCAGTTCCAAAAATTTGGCAAACACTGGAGAACAGTGCCACCTTCAATACAGTTGTCTGCTTGAACTGTATGATCACTTTACGGGCACACATGCTGAACTTCTATTGAGGATTGACAACAAACACAAACCATACTCCAATTCATCCATAGAACAACCATGGTTCCAACAATATTTTTTATGATATATTAAATAAACTTGAAAATTAATTAAACTCATAGGAGAGGTGATAGATACCTATCCTATAAATACAGAAGCATCGAGGCCGATATAGGTGTTTCTATTCTTTGAGGCTTTTGTTTTCAAGATAAAAACATAGCACTATGAAATTTCTATTTAAAAAATTGAAGATCCCAGGAATATTTCTACTTGTGTGAATAATAAAAGGATATCATGGACTCTTAACATATAAATATCACAATCATGATTTTCTCAAATAACTAGGTTGTGTGAAACTCCATGGATAATGTGAAAACGAGAGGCACTACTTCTTCATATATGTTGATTTTTCTAAAGAAATCATAACTTGATATCTCACACTTGATCTTACTTTCATGAATCTTGAGTCGCACTAGATTTTTCATAAGGCGAACCAAATGCACAGTGCTAATTATGCATGACATGTGTATATGAATAAAACCGCATACATGATATTATACACAAGGAAACATGTGAAACAGTTTAAAGAACATAGAATAATATATGTATATAGAAACATACATGAGGAATGGTAAATAAGATTTGGGAAATTTTAGAAGAAAATAAAATAATAAAGTGAATCCATATGTGCTAGGGTTTATTCAATGCTTATGCATTATCCTTGTATGCATTAGAAAAAACCAAGTTTGAGAAGAATCATTCAATTCATGCATGAAGTTACATTGAGAAATCATGTGAATTAATTTAAAATATCCAATTAAGTTCAAGACTTCATTAAATAGAGGGAATAATTTCTTAATAAGTGTTACACTAAAGTAAATGATCATGCATTGGTGATTAGAATTATTTTATAAAGATCAGCAACTCTGATTCATCAATTGTAAAGGTACTTGAGTGTGAACATGAGAAAGACATATCCAATAAGATCATGGAGGAATATCAAGACATAATCTAATAGTGGATTAATATGAGAAGAGTATAAGACTACTTTATGTAGTATAAAGACCCTCCTATGTGGACTTATGATTAGAATGCTAGTGTGGACTCTAGTAACACTCTGTGAAGCTATATACAGATCCTCTTATATGAATCCAGAGTGTGAAGGTTATTGTGGACTCTAGTAAAACTATGTGAATCAATATAAATATCCCCTTGTTTTGAATCAATAGTTAAGATGAATTTTGAATTTGTATCATCCATTTCAATTTATAAAATTATTATATTGGAGAATAAATGTTGAGGGGTATAACCACCATGGAAAGGAGTAGGCCTTTCATCCAAACCCTTTAAATCATTATTTTTGGAATTTATATTTAATGTATCATTCAAGGAGAGGTTGAGAGTAACAAGAAGATTAGATCAAGGATTTAACTATCCATAGAGGTTTAATTAAAAAATATAAAATTATTAAATATAAAAAGGGATCATTGATTCACCCCCTCCCTCTCTCAGTGATCTCACACTAATCCAGGCTCTATATATGGATCTATGGATAAAATCTAGAAATGCCTTTGGTTATGGGATACTTCTGGTGAGTTTTAAACTTCTATTATTTCTCTAAGTATAAGTTATGTGACTATTATAGAATTATTGAATAAGGATATTCCATGTTGGTGTATAGATAAATTTAATGTGATCTTAAATGGTATAGATAGAAAAAATATTCTAAGTATCCCTATTTGTTAATGATTATTGGGAGATCAAATTTTCAAGATTTTTACTAAATATGGTTGTTATTCAGTTCATTCAAGTTATATGTTGGTTATGGATAAAAGCATATGGTGAGTTATATTGTTTGGAAATATATATGGAAGGTGTATCTACCTCCTAAAGTTCATCACTTTTAGTGAAAAGTGTGTAGTGATCTTCTAATAACATTGGGTTTCATTTCTAAAGGACATTTTTTTATTAATAATTCATTTCCTTTTCACCAAAAATTTAAAAAATCATTTAATCATTCAATTTTATTATGATTGATGTTTAACCTCATGAGTTAAGTTGATTAAATAGCTTTATTTTATTTTTTATCATGTATTTATTGTTGCATAAGTTTTTCTTGGATGGAGTGTTCTTCAAGATGCACACTTTTCTAAGACAATTTCATGTTGTTTAAGATGGTGTCAATGAGGGGGAATTATTTTCATTTTAATCAAAAACTATTTTCATATAATGTTAGGATTCAATATGCTATTAATTTTCTAAAATTTCAGATGAGAAGGTGTAAGGATACTGTGTATAGTGTGTACCTTGAGAAGGTTGTTAATTGTCTTCAATGGAGGTTTCCACTAGATAATTATTTTAAAATTAATATTTATGCTGAACTTTATGATAGTGAAAGGATGGGTTTTGGATTGTTCTATAGAAATTATTTTGGGTGGATGGAAGCTTTAATCCATAAATCTTTTACCACCACATGGATTCATTTGATTTTTGAGAATTTTTCTATTTTTTAGATTTGAAATTGTATGTGACTCATGAGTGGTGAAGAATAATAATTTAATAAAACTATAATTCATTAATTAATATGATTACTTTTATTTTTTTATTTCTTATTCCAATTAGGATTTTGTTAGAGTGGATTTTTGGTTTTTCTAGATATTTTGAGTGATTTTAATTTTATTTTTTTAGGAGGTTTGGTAACCAAGTTTTTCACCTTTTGTAATGATTTAATTTTGTGAATGATAAGTAAATTTGGTTTAGTTGTGTTCCTTTTTCTATGTTTCCTTTTTTTTATTCAAAGATATTGAGTAATAATATAGTTTTTTAGTTTTAAAAAAATAAAATATCATTATAATTAATTTTATAAATTATCATATTGGTGTCATAAATTTTCAATTAATGAATTTTGTAGTATAATATGAATATCATTATCTGTGATTCTTATAAATTTATTAATTAATTTTTTATATTGAAAATTATCATTTAACACTATCACAGTTGTTGGAGTCTACACTTCTATCACATCTATAACTGAAGCATTCATATCATGTTCATCCTTAACTATTATATTATACATGATAATGGATTTAATAATTATATCATGTAATAGATGTTACTTTTAAAAACATGAGGAATTTAAATAATTAAAAAACATGATTGTAAAACTCTAAATGTATGCTTCATTCTTTTTCTACATGACACTTTATTGAAAAATATTGCTTCTTCAAACCATGAAACCCATGAATAGTTTACACAATATTGGACCACTTTAAATATATATTATTATATAAACAATATCTCATATCATATTATTTTCCTTGAATAACATAATGAGTGGGAGAATTGATATCTTGAGAAATATTAGAAAGAAAATGAGATGACTAAAACACAATAATTTCATTATTGGTTCCTATCACACCAAATTTTGTGTTTCATATACAAAGGTCATAATCAACCATAGACTCAATAATAATAGTTATGATCAAGAACATTTTTCACATTATATAGACCATGTTTTGTGGAATTTTTTCCACAACTGATAAATACAATCCAAACTACCCAGTATTCTTGGAAAACCACATTCTTGATCAATATAAATAATATTTCAACATCATTAGAATCAACTGGTCAAAGATATCACACTACAAAAATTATAATCATAGAATAGAAATATATTTAAACATTAAATTTTTGTAGACTTACTAATTTAAATATATTCATTGGTATCATCTACTATGAGGCCATATGACAGAATATAAAATGAAACTATTAATTTTTACTAAGATGATAGCCCAATTTTATCAATATGGTTGCTTTGTAGTTGAAAGAATTGATCATGTGATTTAGCTACATCACCAATATAATGGAAAATATTTGTAATACATTTGATATCATCAACAAAAAAATCATATTGTTTCATGGAAACTAGAATATTAATCATCAAAAAAATTATGTTCCCTTAGATGTATCTACCATGAGTACTTTTATCATTGTATTCACTATAATAACACATTATCAACATATTATTTCTTGGAACCACATGATGTGATTCTCTTTTTATCTATTTAGATTCATTTTTTTCAATATCATTAGAGGGGTATAAATAAGTAGATGGAGATAATTTTGATATTTTAAAATCAATATTTGAAAGTGATTCAATATTGAAATTAAATTTGGTATTCTAATTGATCAATTAATCTCAAAAATATAATTATAAAAAAATTATAAATTTTCAAATAGTTTTAGAAATGAAGTTTTCTATATATAAAAAAATTGTGATAACGTGATAAGTTTTGGATAAGGAAAAATATCATTTTATAATTATGATAAAAATGAAATTCATTCAATGGTTGAGGTGATAATAAAATCATAAAATGTTAATATAAATATTAAATTCATCCAATGGTTAAGATCAAAATAAAATTCATCTAACAATTGGAAGGGATATGCAATCATGATAAGTTTGAGATGAGTATGGAATACATATGATGATTGAGATCAAGATAAAATTAATATAATAGTTGGTATGATGATGTAATCATGACAATGATTGGATAAAGTTAAAACCCATATTAAGGTTATAATCAAAAGTAAATTCATTAAATAGTTGGTACAGTAATGAAATAATAATATGATTGATATAAATATAAAATATATATAACATTTAAGATCAATATAAAATCCATATAATAGTTGGAATAGAGATGGAATAAATATTGTATTGAGATGTGGATAGAATTCATTTGATGTTTTGGATCAATATAAAATCCATACAATGGTTATGATGATGATGTAATCATGATAAGGATTGGATAGGTTTAAAACTCATCTAATGGTTATTGTCAAAAATTAAATTCATTTGATGGATGAAATAGTAATGATATCATGATAAGATTTAGATAAAGAAAAAATCCATCCAAAATTTATTTAAATGGAGGTGAAATCATGGTGATATTTAGATGAGAACAAGATCCATTCAATTATTGAGATTAAGATGAATTTTATCCAATGATTGGGATAATGTTTCAATCATGATAAGGATTAGATAAGGATAAAACTCATTTAAAAAATGTGATCAAAATAAAATTCAATCAATGGATGAGATGGTATTTAAATCATAATGTGGTTGAGAGAAAGAAAAAACTTATCTAATAGTTAAGATAAAAATAAAATTCATCCAATGGTTGGTGTAACATCCCAATCCAACCCATCACCCATTAACCTAAAATGAATAATTTTGAATGTTTCATGGTCGTAGGTGTGTCCCCTTAATCACCAAATACTGGAAAAAATACTGAGGGTTGGAAAATATATACCATTGGGGATGGTTTTCTTTAAATGAAATACATTGTTCATTATAAGATATAAATGAAATTTGAGTATGAGGTATTCATATATCAAACATACCCGACATTTGAGATAATATATTCAATACACGATAGAAAACCAATACAATATGCATTAAATAAAGCTTTTAAAACCTTTTTAAAACATTTAATTATAAAAACCCAATTCCAACAAGTGCATCCAACCAAAGCTCCTCGCCATGGATATGATATCCCACTAGTGATGAAGGAAGTATTCTATTTACCTATATCATAATATGTACAATCTATACATCCACCATCATGGGCATAAGAAGGGTAATTAAAAGACTCAATAGGATATCTCCAAGTCTTCCCATGCATCCCATGAATGTGAAAATATAAAAAAATCATTTTATAAAACATTCCTCAACCCTGTTATAATTTAATAAAACCAAAGCATCCTGTTCACATGTAAGGAATAAAAAAATCCATAAACCATATCCACACTTGTTAACATTTATATATTTATAAAATCAACACCACATTCCCCCTTTTTCTTTATCAAATCCAAAATATAACCCTTAGATCATGAATAAACACCATGGGTACCTCCTACTCATGAGTGGAAAGACTACCCAACCTTTTCCAACATTCTCAACAAACTTGATGAGGTTCTCACACTTAAGTGTTAATTACATCATCATTATCAAACCTAACATGGAACCCATACTAAATTGAGAATTTCAAATCATGTATAAGTCCTCACCCAAACCATCCAATAAATATCAACAATATAATTGTCTATATATTAAAATACAATAATTCAATAACATTACCATTTGAAGAATCATTTTGCAATTTCCAAAATTTTTTAAAAAATACACATGCACCTGGAAATCTTCAGGTTCCATTTTTTACACAAAACCCACTCAAACCAAAAAAAATCAAAAAAAAAATTAAATAATTTTAATAGTGTAATATAATTTAATTAAAAAACAATATCCAAGATCATAAGATTTGGCACAAAATATATTTTATTAGAAGTCACCTA
Source organism: Viscum album (assembly GCA_963277665.1). Classification (NCBI taxonomy): domain Eukaryota; kingdom Viridiplantae; phylum Streptophyta; class Magnoliopsida; order Santalales; family Viscaceae; genus Viscum; species Viscum album. The sequence goes on along the minus strand of OY728132.1, from coordinate 1,156,358,837 downwards.
CCTAAACTCAATGATGGAGTGGAATCATGCCACTAAACTCAAGGTCCTCAATATCTTTAACCTCCTACAACACCTAATAAAAATTTTACCAAATAATTTTAAACCTAAACCCCAAATATTATAAAACCCTCTCCATATAGGTTTCATAATGAAAGAAATGAAGGAACATGGGTGTGGTGGAAGCATTTGGTATAGGTATTTACAAAAAAAATATTGTTCAGATTCCTATCATAATATGAAATTCATTATATTGGTTCCTAGGTTTACCCACTAATATTCATACTAAATTTTAATCATAAGATAAATTAAAATGAAATATGAATGGTATCATGGGGGAAACGTGATCTAGGCACACTCTGCTCAATGATGGATAATTGTAGCTTGAAGGATATAAGCTAAGACCCCACTAGATCATCCAAAAATACACCCAAAGATCTTAGTACATCTTTTTATAGTCTCTATTTTCTTTTAGTAGAGAACCAAGTGCTTTAAAATGAACATGTGACCACCTAAAGATAAAAAAACTCAATCTAAAAGATAGGATGATCCAATATTATTATTCCTTAAATTTACCCTTTCTAAAACTTAAGAGATAATGGGAGAGCATACAAATTCATTAAATATGTTTTCATTCCAATTTATATGCTAAAATATATATTTATACTTAGGTTTAAGTTTCCATAAATTTCACTTTGGACCCTATGGAAACTTAATCTTCATAAACACAAAAAAACATACTTATGACTTAGTTAACTTATCATAAGCATCATAGATAATTCATCACCCACTTGTGACATTATTAAATGTCATGTGATGAATTGTGAGTTATTAACTTGGCTTGTTCCTCCTAATAATCATTTAACAAACCTTGAACATGTAACATTTTTTCAAAAAATAATATTTTTCTCTTATTCACTTTTATACTTAAATAAATTTTGAAAACTTTGAGAAATAAATTCAATTATTGGTCTAAAATAAAATAACATAACTGAATTAATTTACTTGTGATAATTCAATCTCAAACATTCATCGGCCCCTATACATGGGGTCCAATTTATCATGAACTTCAATTCATCCAAATTAGTATAACTTTTGGATGCACATTGTATGTGGCCCTATAGTACCTTATCTTGATAGTATTTAATTATATTCATAGACCAATATTTATATCTAGCAACACATCATGGTCACTAAAAATATAAGGATAAGTTAGATCTATAATAACCTCCTTTATTTGTTATGTGAAATATTATAAAGAAGGATGCATACTTTTTTTTATCATCCTTTGTTAATTTATTTATCTTTTTTGACTACATTAGATAGAATTTACTTCATCTACCATGGACATGGATTTAGTTAAGGCACTATCATCCCAGTAAATTTTCCAAATATGTCTTCTTCCTTTCATAAGTGAAAAATTCTATCATGATAATTCAATTAATTACATATCATAAATGACGCAATCGATGCAAGTTACCTTTCCAAAAACATAAATTCCTTGGTTTTAGTCTTGTATAAAAGTATGCAATAAAATGATACACATTGATAATAATATCAAGTTGAGTGGCCAATATACATTCTTAGAGATAGAAACATTTGATGACACCCAAAACATATAGTGTTCTTATTTGTAGGTCAGTCCTCATGATCTCCTATACTTGAGATTACTAAGAACAAACTTCATGAGAATAAGTTATGATATTTATGGACCCCCATAACCTAATAGTCATACATAATCTATGACTCTTTAATATAATGTATCTAGACTATAGGAAATATGTTTAATATTATTATCATAGTATCTATATGTTATTATTATAGTTTGGAACTACTATAACATTTCAATACAATATGTAATCCAAGTACATTACCATATAAAGAGTCAATGATGAAGTAATAACATTATTATTTTAAGAATAAAGCATACATAACTCTATGTATACATGATGTGGTAATTGAAAATTAATACTCAAGTTGGGTCTAGGGAACCCACTTTTAAAAAAACACCCACTTTATCTAGATCTAACTTTCTAACCATCAACCTGTTAGCACTCACATGATAAAACCTTGATTTTGATAAGTTAAGGATTTAGTCATTGGTCCTGCCAAATTTTCCTACATGGATAATTTTCTTTCTATGACTTCACCTTCTTGTGAAAATATCTCTCAAGTTATGATATCCCCAATTATATAACTTTTTTCCCTATTTTATAACCTTAAAATTTTGTCTAGTACTGTAATTTTAATATTATCATAATGTATATTTTGATAATACATTATTATTCAGTATAATTATAAGGATTGGAATATATAATTGTGTATTTCACTTGATTATTTAGCTATATTATAAGTCACAACATACTCAGTGTTTATATATACGGATACCACTAGGTTTAATGAGATTTTATTTCCCATTACCCTAGACTTGCTATTATATAAGATCAAATTGATTAATAAAAAGACTAGTTTTTTGTCCCCTTCTAATAACTAGTGTTCTCTCTTCTCCAAGTGCTATTTATATACCATGTGTACTTCATCAAGTACTATTGGATAGTTTTGACTATTTCCCTATGAAATTATCTTGTATTTATTTTAAATTTTCTTACCATAAAATATGTATTGGAAATATCAAATCTTAGTACATATCATGGTATATATCATAGATACCATCATTAATACATATATATTTATTCTTATCATATTAGTATCCTCATATGTATTATACATATCTTGTTATAGAGATTTATTCCATGTGAAATAGGAAAAAATTACCTCTTGAATTGTTCCATCAGGTATTTTTTAATACCTTATAAATATATGTACTTTGAATTAGTCTAAGAAATCCATAGATTAATATCATTAAATCTTGTTCCCTATAACTTGGGTTTCTAATTTAATTCAATATTTAAATAGATACTTTCAACTAAGTCCTAAAAACTTTAACACTAATAAATGTTATCTATATGTTATAGACACATATCACTTATAAAACTATGGTGATCCCACTAAAATACTATAGATACATATAAAAAATAATGATCCTAGGATTTAATGCATACTTTGAACCATAATTGGATCCTTGTAATATGTATATTATATTGGCTACTTTTAATGTCATAAACACTTTTGTTTATATCTAAATAACATTTTTTAGGGGCTTAAATTTTTGACATTAAACATAAAAATATAATAATCATAGTAATATATTATGAAAATATTAATTCAAAAAGATTTTAGCATCTATATTAGTGAAAAGGATTTGACATAGTAAAAAATTTAACTAATATTAAGCCTTTAGCAACCAATATTTCTTTATTTTTAATCACTTTACCAACCATGTACATATTTTCTTAAATTCTCATTTATACACAATGGGATTTACATTATCTAGAGATATTACCAAAATACATTCTTTCTTTTGGAACATGTAATCCATCTTGAATTCATATTTACTTTCTATTTTAGATTATATCCATTTATTTTATTACTTCTGAAGATCCTATTTTTTGATTGAATTTGTTGTTTAGTTTATTATAATGATAGTAGGCTATAAATATGTGTTTTATAAGTGTTGAAAAGAGTCTATGGTTTTTCCATAATAAATGGAAAAAGAAATTTGGTTTCATCTTAGAGAACTTAGCCAGAAAACTTTGATATAGCAACCCTTTACATGTGATGATTATTGTGCTAGTATGTATGAATATGAAAAGTGCTAACAAGTGTGAAAAGCATTTTCAAAAACATGTTAATAATAAATGATTTGACATTAAATAATCTGACTAAACTAAACTTTGTTGTTCATCTTGTATGGTCGTGAAGTGTAAAATAGATTCAAATATTGAAGAGAAGCTAGACTAAAAGTTTGATGAACCATCCTTGGAGTATTAACATTTTTTTCTAAATATAGTGTTAAATAACTCTTGGTTGAAGTATTGAGAAGGTCAAAGTTGATTTGGTATATATTTTAAGTCATTTGAATAAGTATGGAAAATAAAGATGGTTGGAGACCATATAAGCATTATTCAGTGCATTACATATATGTAATGGCCCGGGCCTTCCTGGTCCATTACTTTTTCAAATTCTGGTGTTTGGGGTGTCCTGGACACTATCAGCTAGTCAAGAGGGCATTGGTGTTGGTGTCATGGTGTCACTGTGGTGTCACATGTCGGTGCCACTGATCGATGCTGCACCCAAAAGGTGCCACAGAGGGGTGTCGAGGTTCTTTACCTAGTTTTTCTTGTAACCTCTATTTTAAGTTTTATTACCTCTTTTAAAGTGTTTTAAGATGATTTTAAGGCCGGTAAAGGATATTTTAAATCCTTAAATAGTCAGGAAACCCTTGAATTACCAAAATGTGTGGCCTTTTATCGATGTCACGCCCTTTACTGCGTTTTCCAGTCTCCCGTGTTTTTTCAGTTAGACCCTCGTTACGTGTTTTTCTCCATTTCAGGGCAATCTATCAACTCACATTTGTCCACTGTTATATCTCCACCATTTCATATATAATTATTAAATCTTAAATAATTACAATGTGTGAAACCACCCAGCTATGTGGTCAAACCACGATCTTCTTGTCAAGCACTTTGAAATCACACATCCCACAACTTGAGGATCATGACTTTTTATCATGTCAATATCTTCTTCCTCGGTCTCTTTTGTTCCCTCTTGGTGAACTTGGAGTCCCTCTTCTATATATGAGTCATTCCTGTGCGAGATCCCTCCTATTCAGTTCTTCTTGGAGTTTCCTATCGCTCAACCCCAATTCTTGGCGCAACGGGAAAACTTTGATCTTTGATCATCCAGGTTGGGGTTCTTCCTTAGTCTCTCTTTACTGTGCATCATACAGGGTGGGTATGATGATTTTCCATTAGGATGTAGATGAAACCAACTTTAATGAAGAAAATAAATAAACTTTTAAAGAATAAAGGGGTAGGAAAGATGATGATGTTGTTGTATTTTTACCCTCATTTTTATGTTGTGAATTGTATGGGCTCATGTCCACTGAAAATTGTGGCCATTGGTGGTCCTCTCTTGTTCACTAATAAAGATCTATTTTCTGGATAATATTGTGATTGAATGACTAGAACATGGAAACCGATTAATCATGTAAACTTGGTTGATTAAATGGATATCTGATGGATAAGAACCCTTGTGTGATCACCCCGGTTAACCAAAAAAATTAAGGAACTTAATGAATGGTGTTGGTTGAATCTGAAAAATCCCTTGCTCTGTTCTAGTGATATGCATGGTTGTTCTGTTTAATGTTTATGGAGTGATATATAGGGTAATGGAACCTCTGGTTGAGAGGTTGTTGGTTTTTGAATCTGAGGTTTTTTGGAGCTGGTGGTAAATGTTCTAGACCTAGTAAGTTGGGGATTAGTTTGGTTCTAGTACTTCGAGGGATCTTACGAATCCCATTTTTATGTTGTTTCTTAAAAGCGAACTAGGATTGAATACTTAAACGCCTTCTTGGCTATTTTGTTTCAGTTGCTTTTGGATTGTGTTTATGCTTGTTAGTTTCCTGGTAGTGAAGGAATATTTAAATGGAATCACTTGAACATGATAATGATAAAAGATATAATAGGGAACTGTTTTCCAGAAATGGGTTTTGCTCTGGTTGTGGTTGTTGTGTACTTGTGCATGTAGGGGTAGCAGTAAGAGTGGTTGTGTGCAGGTTGGTTATTGGTTTTGGTACCCTTAGGTTGGAATGAGTGCTTGATTACTTATATGTATAAAATTTTGTTCTTGTGTTTCTTATACGCACCCCACCCATGTTGAGAACTTCATGTCGAACACCCCCATTTCATGGGGGAGTGTTTTTTTCCAACATTCCTATGAGTGGCTGGTTATTAGCTCCTTTCTTCTCCCTCTCCCAAGTAGCCCAAGACTCTTCGGGTAGGCTGTGATGGCCTGAGGTTCATTATATCCCAATATTCTTCCATCAGTGTGTGTTGTAGTGGGTTGGCCTAGGTGTGTGTGGGTAGGTTTGTTTCCCAAGTGTCTACGGGATGAGGCGTAGGTGTCTTTAGGCGTGGTAGTGGTTGATCGGGCCCAGGTTTCTATGGGCGGGAAGTGTGGTTGTGGTATCCTAGGTGTTTGCAGATGGGATATGTGGTTGTAGCGGCCCAGGTGTGTGTGGTCGGGGTATAGTAGTGGGACTGCAGTGTGATTTGTGGGGGAGGTCTGATGCATATGATGTTCTAAATAACTAGTGGGAAAGTGGTACAGGGTACCCAAATATCGATGTGTTATTGCTATTATTTTACCTAACTTGTGTTATTTGAGGAGTGTTCCTTGGTGAGGCTAGGTGTATAGTTTTCCTTTCTAGGTGTTTTGGTTACCACTATTTTCTCACAAGGCATTAGAATGTCTCCCCACTTGTGCACACGAGCTTTTGGTTTCCCTAATGAGTATAACTGTATACTCACCCTATGTATATAAAACTGCTTTCAGGTTTCCAAGAGGACTTTAAGGACCATTCCAGACCTTACTAGCTCAGGCATCGAGATAGTTTTCATTACTTCTTTTCTTTTCTTTTGGTACTTTCCTTTAGAGTTTTTCTTGTACTTTGTATCAGTTTATTTTGAACATGCATATGGGAATGGATTCTTGTCTTTACTTTTATCTTTAGTCCTCAGTTTTTATGGGATTTATCATCTTATCTCTCAATATTGTTCTATAAAAAGGGTAATTTTTTTCATTTATGTGAGATTTTATACCCTTGGTACTAGTCAACACTCTGAGGCCTACTGAAGGTGGGACTCTTGGGTCATTATCTCTCCTTCACTTTGAATAAGGAAGGGAATGGTATCTTGCTATTCTTTCCCTTATCTTGGAGATAGTGGGTCATGACATAATGGTATCAGAGGGATGGTTGAGATATAGGATGGATTTTAGGGTTAGTAATAGTGATGATTGCATGGGATGGTAGGGAAATAGTGTTAGGTAATCTTGGTGCATGAAATAGGCTAGGGAATAACAGCTAGGACATGGGATTTTAGGGGCCCCTGTGATCCAACACAAGGACTCTAAGCCTACCGAATGACCAAGTGAGGCTACATTGATTGCAGGGTAGAGACCCTAAGAAAGTTACATGCATCATAATTAGTTTTTTTCCTGCTTTAATTTGGGTGTCTTGGGAAAAATCAAAATAAATAATAAAGGATAACCTAAGTAAAATTCCTTACAACTCGGGCTTAGTAATTCCTTATTTACCTTTCAGTTATGGCACCCGGAAGTCATCCATGAGTATTACAAGCTGTCAAGGCCCAGCAGGTTGATATATTTGATTAGTGGAGGGTTGATCGAGTGGAGGAGGATGACCAGTGGAATAAAATGCTTCGTGCCTTCCAGTGGCAGACTCTCGGAAAGTACGAGGGAAATGTCTCAGACATGGAGACGGAGAGCTCACTTGAGAAGATGGTGATTACTTTTAGCTTGATCCAGGCTTTGAAAGAGTAATGGGTTCCTCTGGCTATAATCCAAATGCAAGGAGCGGTGCTCCAGTGGTGGACACTTTATCTTGGGGAGAAAAAAGAAGATGAGGTTTTTTGTACTGACTTTGGGAAGGAGTTTCAGGCAGAATTCCTTTCTTCCATGATGAAGTCCAAGAAGAGGCAGGAGTTTATCTCCCTCCAACAGGTGAGTATGTAGATAAGGGATTTGGGGATCAAGTTCAAGGATATCCTTCCTTTTGCACCAGACCTCTACTAGATGAGGAGTCATGGGAAAATGTCTATAGGAGGCACTCTAACCTTCTCTTCAGTATGTTGTTACTCCCTTCACTCTACTGACGTACTTGGAGGTTCAGAGGAAGGCTGATGTAGTAGATAGGATTCACACACTGGGAGGTGTGTCTTGAGAGAGGATTTAGTTGAGTCCTTCAAAGGGGCAGGATGTTAGTATCAGGGCCTTCTAGGTTTCAGTCGGTGGGGAGCAGGCCTCAGCAGTTCCAGTTCCGATCTCCCGGTCCTCGCCCTTTCTCCATGGGTCTAAGATGGAGGTGATTTACCTATAGTAGTCATGATCATATTTGGAATTAGTTCTGTAACGACCCAAAGTTTCATTAATGGAAAATCCCTCTTGTTCCAGTTAAATGTTTCTTTATGAAAAATGTTTTTATAAGATGTCAACTTCTTTAGTTTTATGTTAAGATTTGTGACCGTTACTTTTATAGCCATTGAACAGTGATCACTTGAGTAGTATAAATATATGGCTTTAACGAACCCAATTTTACTCAGACAAAGGAAGCGATGGCCTCATCCAGTAGAATTGCCCCATACGAAGCCCATTTGTCGGAGCTCGGAAAAGAGGTGGCATCTTTGGGCTTCGCCCTCGACCAAGCCCAATATGAGCTTCATTATGTCAAGATCGAACAGGACCGTCTACGGGAAAAGTGGAAGTTGATAGATATTACCACCTGAGCGATGTTATCTGAGCCGCCCCAAGAGTTTTTCACCATCGCACACCTTACCCTTAGGTCTTATGTGGCTATTTTAAGGGGTTATGTAACAAATAAGTAGTACTATGTTTATGTACATTATTTTTGTATATAATAATGAATATAATTTCTAGTCATTTTTGATACATTGTAAATAGCTTTTAAAGTAAAAATGGTGTTTTTGGTTATTATTTAATTAAGAATTATATTTTATTAAATTAAGGGATTTTTTGAATTAAATAATATTTTAATAAAATATTATTATTAATATTAATTTTTATTAAATATAAATGACCTTATAATTTTATGAATGCAATTAAAAATTTTATTAAGGTTTGAAAGCCATTTATATCAAAACCCGTGAATTTTTTATAAATGTCGGTTTTTATTTTAAAAGTGAAAATTCACATATTTAGAAAATAATTTAGATAAAATAAATATTATTTTTGGAATCAGGACGTCGAAATTATCCAACGGTGAATTTTTCATAATTTTCTGAGACAGTCAAATTTTTGGGTAAAAATTAAATACCATTTAAATATATAATGTGTTTTATAACATCATAATGACCCAATGGTGATGTAATAAAATACCATAATCCTTATGTTCGTCCAATATGTGTTTTATCATTAAAATAATGTGATTTTGGGTTTGTTTGACTTACTTTTTAAAGCATTAATGGAGCCCTCAAGACTTATTCAACACTTTGCCTTTTTAAATTAATTTCCATGGGAATGTGACTCACCTACACATAAGCAACCCTAATTTTTTAATAATTTCGGACCTTGTCCTTGTAAAATATTGTTTTCCTCTTTCCTTTTCCAGAAACCATGGGCAAATACCATGGGATGGTTTGTGGTTTGGATTATTTTAATATAAGGGGTCCCAAACCTAAATAATAAAGAATTCTCTCACCTTTCCTATATAAACCCACCCAAGCTCCCACTTCCTCCTCACTCAAAGCCCTTGGAGTTCATCCAACCTCTGCCCTACTCTCTCTAGAATCCTCTCAAGGTGCCACAAGCTCCCAAGAAGCCTCTCACAAGCCTCTCTCTAGCCTTTGGAAGCACACTTCCAAGTAAGGGTTTTTTCTTCCTTTCTCTTTTTTCTCAATTTTCATTAAGTTGTGTTTCCCTTTTAATTTCGATTATGAATGTTGGGGTATGGTTTCGCACCTCCCCCATACTGCCCCGTTATTGTTTTAAAGATGGGATACCCCTTTCTCTCTCATTAAATTCCTCCCATGTACACCCGTTACTATGCCGAAATTCCGAAAGGAACTTCTCTCTCCTCTTTTACATTCAAGCAATACATTTGTATCATGAATCTAAATTCCATTAACATTGTTGGGACATGTATCTATTTGACTTCCTTACCATCCATTACATGTAAATATGATGAGTAACCCCTTTCTCTCTCATTAAATGTCTCTCATGTACACCCGTTACTATGCTGAAATTCCGAAAGGAACTTCTCTCTCCTCTTTTACATTCAAGCAATAAATTTGTATCATGAATCTAAATTCCATTAAAATTGTTGGGACATGTATCTATTTGACTTCCTTACTGTCCATTACATGTAAATATGATGAGTAACCCCTTTCTCTCCCATCAACCTTTTTTATGAATTCTTATGTCACGCCGTTACGCTGCCGAAATCACACCGATTTTCTAAGCCAATGTCATTGTGTAGTGAATACCATGCCCATTTTTCCATCAAGGGTATTCACCTTTATGCACATTTACTTATTGATTATAAAGTTTCATGTATTAATTCCACATTCCTTTATTGTGGAATAAATTATTATGTTTTATGAATCCATGTTTTATGATCCATGTGGCACACTTATGCATGAAATGAAATGTTTAAGAAGGGTGCGCCCTTATAGCGCTCCAATGCATTGGGTAAAGTATAGTATCATGATACGTCAAGTGCAATGAGTGTTTACTCATTCTAATTCAAGTGAAATGAGGGTTTACTCATGCTTCAAGTGCAATGAGGGTTTACTCATGCTCCATGTGCAATGAGCCTTGGCTCATGCTAATTCAATGTTAAGTGTTGTTGCCACATTTCTATGTTATGATTACCATGATTTATCATGCCTTTATGTTCATGTTTCTTTTATTCTCTATTTATATGCCTATTTCCTAACATGTATTGTACTCCTCATGTTATTCCATGTGTACTCCCTTACTGGGCTTTACAGTTCACCCTTTTCTTATGCATGTCATCAGGTTATCCCATGCAATGCTAAGTACGAAGGAATGTAGTGGTCATGTAAAGGAAGTTTTCAATAAAGATGTTGTATTTCAAGTTTAAAGTTTTTATGTAATGATCCTAATCCCCAAATACACAAGGGTATTCACCTTTATGCACATTTACTTATTGATTACAAAGTTTCATGTATGAATTCCACATTCCTTTATCGTGGAATAAATGATTATGTTTTATGAATCCATGTTTTATGATCCATGCAGCACACTTATGCATGAAATGAAATGTTTAAGAAGGGTGCGCCCTTATAGTGCTCTAATGCATTGGGTAAAGTATAGTATCATGATACGTCAAGTGCAATGAGTGTTGACTCATGCTAATTCAAGTGCAATGAGGGTTTACTCGTGCTTCAAGTGCAATGAGGGTTTACTCATGCTCCATGTGCAATGGGCCTTGGCTCATGCTAATTCAATGTTAAGTGTTGTTGCCACATTTCCATGTTATTATTACCATGTTTTATCATGACTTTATGTTCATGTTTCTTTTATTCTCTATTGATATGCCAATTTCCTAACCTGTATTGTACTCCTCATGTTATTCCATGTGTACTCCCTTACTGGGCTTTACAGCTCACCCTTTTCTTATGCATGTCCTCAGGTTATCCCATGCAATGCTAAGTACGAAGTAATGTAGTGGTCATGTAAAGTAAGTTTTCAATAAAGATGTTGTATTTCAAGTTTAAAGTTTTTATGTAATGATCCTAATCCCAAAAGACACTAAACCTCTCAATCTTCTTTGTTGTATCAAGTGAAGTTTTATGTAATAAAGCAATGTTTAAGTTGTAATAAAAAAGCAGGGTTGTCATAGTTGGTATCAAAGGATAGGTTTAGTTATTTTTGGGATTAGGAAACCCTAGTAAAGCCTTAGATACAAGACTAAGTATAAAAAAACATCCCTTTGTTTTGGTAAGTATTGAGTAAGTGGTTTATCAAGAAAATACATCTTTGTCTGGATACGAGCAGGTAGAGGCAGCTTTGGCATAGATGTATCCTAGGGGTAAAACCCGAAAACACTGCTTTGAGCTAGACTCGAACGGGAACTGGTGCACGACAACGGGCCTTGCTGCACTCTTGGTTACGACACTCCCGGTGGATATGTTTTGATAAATTCAAAATCTTAGTATGAACCCTTATTAAGGGAAAAATGCCCCTAAGAATATATGTTAAAAGGTAAATCATGAAAAGCCTGGATTGAATCCTATAGACTCATGAGTTAAATAGATTAAAGTGTATTTATAAGTCATCAACTTTTGTCTTTGGATTACCCTTTATGTGTTACCCCTAACTTTCCTTTTATTCCAGCCAATGGCCGGTAATAGGAGAACTCGGGCTAACAACCGTTGTGAAGATCAGTGTGATGATTGTACTAATGAAATGACCAATCCAATGGGAGCAGGAATCGCAAACTTTGTCACGGTTCTCTCTTAGCTAACTCAAGTTTTGAATAGAAACACGGGTCAAGAGGAACGTTCAACCCCCCCCCCCCCTAAGAAAGAATAAGTCGCTATTGAAAGCTTCATGAGACAAAGGCCTCCTACTTTTAGTGGATCATCTGATCCCACGATCGCTGAGCAATGGATCAACTCCATTGAAAAGATATTATCCATCCTCCAATGTTCTGAACAAGAGAAGGTTCTCCTGGCGGCTTATCGTATGGAGGGTGAAGCTGGTCAATGGTGGACGTTGATCAAAAATGTGAATCCTGAGGAGGAGATCGAGGCTTTGGAATGGAAGGAATTACGGAAGATGTTTTTCGATAAATATTTTCCGCGCACCCTCCATATTAAGATGGAAAGGGACTTCCTTTCCCTCAAGAAAAAAGATGAAGAATTTGTGGGAGCGTACGAGGAAAACTTCACAAGGCTTGCACGATACGCTTCCGGCTTTGTCGTTACCCCTGAATGCAAGGTTGACCGCTTCTTTGGTGGGATGAATCCTAGCATGCGGAAACCATTAGCGATCCGTGACTTCGACAGCTATGAGGAAATTGTCCGATGTGCCCACAAGGTTGAAATGGAGATCGGAGAATCACAGGGGTATCATGGGGACAAGAAGCGTAAGGTGGACTTCAATGCTAGTGGGCCGATGGATAAATCCAACGGAACTAAGAAGTTACAGCACCCCACTTGCCAAAAGTTCAGAAAGAAGCACCCTGGAAATTGCCTTAGGGGGACGAGAAAATGCTTCAAGTGTGGAAGGGAAGGGCACCTAGCTATTAACTGTCGGCAAGAAGGACCCGCAGCTGCGACAGAGGAGAGGAACGCTCTGTTCGAACCTCAACGCATTGTTCAATGCTAAAAATGAAAAGAACCGGTCATTTTTTAAATCAGTTCCCAAATCCAAGGGTTTTTGGAGGCAACCAACAACCTCCAAGACAGTAAGGAAGAGATTTTGCCATCACTTCTGCCGAAGTGAACCCCGACAACGAATTGGTGACAGGTACGCTAGTTATTCATTCAATAATAGAGAACGTACTTTTTGATTCAGGTTCTACGCATTCTTTTATATCTCAAAAGTTTAGTAGAACAATCCCAGCACCACCACAAATCATGGAAGTAAAGATGTCGGTGAGTATGGAAAATGGGGAAATCATTGCATCCCATGAGTATAAGTCCTCCCCTGTTTTAATCTGTGGATTGAATTTCCTGGCGAACCTCATCATACTCCCTCTGGTGGAATTTGATGCAATTCTTGGCATGGATTGGATTTCCTTATATAGAGCCAATATAAATTTTCTGGAGAGGGAAATCACACTCCATATGGAGAATGGACCCCCGATTCTTTACAAGTGTCAGGAGGAAGATGAATCTCCTTTATCTCCATCATCTCAAGCATGGATATTACTGCCTTATGAGCACGCATATCTGGATCAGATGATTGATTCCAAGGAAGAAACCACCCTTGAAGAAATGCCTATTGTGAGGGAATTCGCTGAAGTGTTTTCCGAGGAACTTCCTGGTCTTCCTCCAAGAAGAGATGTTGAGTTCTCAATTGAACTTATACCTGGGGCGCTACCAATATCCAAGACTCCATATAGAATGGTTTTTGTTGAGCTTGAAGAGCTTAGGAAACAACTACAGGAGAACCTGGATAAAGGATTTATACGCCCAAGTGCATCACCATGGGGTGCACCAGTCCTCTTCGTCAAGAAGAAGGATGGGTCAATGCGGCTTTCCATCGATTATAGTGAACTTAACAAAATCACGATAAAGAACAAGTATCCTCTCCCAAGAATCGATGACTTGTTTGATCAGCTGCGTGGAGCACAATACTTCTCCAAGGTGTACTTGCAGTCGGGATATTATCAAGTAAGGGTGAAGAAGGAAGATATCCCCAAGACTTCTTTTCGTACAAGGTACGGGCACTATGAATTCATAGTAATGCCTTTAGGACTCACCAATGCTCTAGAAATATTCATGGACTTAATGAATAAAGTCTTTAGAGATTACCTTGACAAATTTTTGGTAGTCTTTATAGATGATATTCTAATATACTCCAAAACCAAGGAGGACCATGAGGAGCATTTAAAAACTGTACTAGAGACTTTGCGCAAGGAGAAGCTCTATGAAAAGTACATCAAGTGTGAGTTTTGGTTGAAGGAATTCTCATTCTTGGTCCATATCATCACAAGCAATGGGATATCTATGGACCCCTCCAAAACAGATGCAATTGAGGGATGGCCGAGGCCAACATCGGTAACTGATATCCGTAGCTTCTTGGGGTTAGCTGGATATTATCTACGATTTGTGAGAAATTTCTCACGATTGTCCAACCCTCTTACCAAGCTAACTTGAAAGGGAGTAAAGTTTTCTTGGAGTGATGAATGCGAATAAATCTTCAAGGAGTTGAAAAGGAGGCTTATCACTACACCCGTGCTCAATTTACCCACAAGTGGGGAGATTTTTGTGGTATTCAGTGATGCTTCGAAAAAGGTCTTAGGATGTGTGCTGATACAGAATGATAAAGTGATATCCAATGCCTCAAGGCAGTTGAAAATCCATGAGCGAAACTATCCAACGCATGATCTAGATTTGGCGGCTGTGATCTTTGCCTTGAAAATCTGGCGGCATTATCTCTATGGAGAGAAATGTGAGATATATACTGACCACAAGAGTCTTAAATATATATTCACACATAAAGAGCTTAATATGCGCCAGAGAAGATGGATAGAGCTCATCAAGGATTATGACTGGTCAATACATTATCACCTTGGGAAGGTGAACAAGGTGGAGGATGCCCTAAGTAGAAAGGATCCAGCGATTCTATCAATTATGAGAATTGAGAAGGATCCAATCTTCTTAGACTTTATGAAGATGGACGTGGGAATAATAAAGAAGGGAACATCATCAATCCTTTCACAAATGATTGCTCAACCATCTCTTTTGGAAAGGTTAAAGGATGCTTAAAAGGATTATGTGGGAATTCAAGAAAAAGTGGAAGCTATCAAAAAGGGGAAATCCTTAGAGTTTAATGTTAATGAAGAAGGAACTGTGCGGTTTGGGAAAAGACTATGTGTTCCATCATGTCTGGAGCTGAAGAAGGAACTTTTGGATGATGCACATAGTTCAACTTTCTCTATTCACCCAGGGAGCACAAAGATGTATTGATATCTACGAGAAAACTTTTTGTGGGATAATATGAGGAAGGAGGTCACTGAATATACATCAAAGTGTCTGGTGTGTCAGCAAGTGAAGGTAGAGAGGCAGAAGTCTAAGGGGATGATGCAACCATTGCCCATACCAGAATGGAAATGGGAGAACATCACCATGGACTTTGTCACCGGACTTCCAAGGACATCCAAAGGCAACAATGCAATCTGGTTTATTGTGGATCGTCTTACAAAGACTGCACACTTAATTGCTATTCGAGAGGATTTCTCTTTGGATCAACTGGCACGGATATATATCAGGGATGTGGTATGGTTGCATGGAGTACCACTATCTATTGTGTCTGAATGAGATCCAAGATTCACCTCTAAGTTTTGGAAGAGTCTACAACATGCTCTGAATACTGAACTGAACTTCAGTACGGCCTATCATCCTCAAACTGATGTCCAATCCGAGCGGACTATCCAAACACTTGAGGACATGTTGAGAGCATACTCAATGGACTTTAAAGGAGGATGGGATCAACATCTTCCTCTGGTTGAGTTCTTTTATAATAATAGTTTCCACTCGAGCATCCAAATGGCATCATATGAAGCCCTATATGGGAAAAGGTGTAGAACACCGGCATGTTGGGATGAGGTCGGTGAACGTAAGATGCTTGGACCAGAAATGGTCGAAGAAATGGTGGTGAAGGTGAAAACCATTCAGCAGCATATCAAGGCAGCCCAAAGTCGATAGAAGAGTTATGCAGATAATCGTCGACGAGACCTTGAGTTTAAAGTCAGAGACATGGTGTTTTTACGCATATCTCAGTGGAAGGTCATGAGGTTTGGAAAGAAAGGGAAGTTAAGTCCAAGGTACATTGGCCCCTTCGAGATTCTTGATCGTGTTGGTGTTGTGGCCTATCGACTATCACTTCCACCTACTATGGCCAAGGTGCATGATGACTTTCATGTATCCCTCTTAAGGAAGTACATACAGGACCCTTCACATGTACTCTCTTCCAAGGTGGTACAATTGGAATATGATCATTCTTATGAGGAGCAACCAGTGAAGATCTTAGATCGTAGAGAAAAAGTTCTACGAAATAAGACAATGCCCCTCATCAAGGTGTTGTGGAGAAACCACAAGTTTGAAGAAGCAACTTGGGAGTCGGAGGATATGATGAAGCTGAGTTACCCACATTTGTTTTAGTGTGGGAAAAGGAAAATTTCAAGGGCGAAATTTCTTAAGGGGGGAATATTGTAACGACCCAAAGTTTCATTAATGGAAAATCCCTCTTGATCTAGTTAAAAGTTTCTTTATGAAAAATGTTTTTATAATATTTCAACTTCTTTAGTTTTATGTTAAGATTTGTGACCGTTACTTTTATAGTCGTTGAATAGTGATTACTTGAGTAGTATAAATATATGGCTTTAACGAACCCAATTTTACTCAGACAAAGGAAGCGATGGCCTCATCCAGTAGAATTGCCCCATACGAAGCCCATTTGTCGGAGCTCGGAAAAGATGTGGCGTCTTTGGGCTTCGCCCTCGACCAAGCCCAAGCTGAGCTTCATTATTTCAAGCTCGAACGGGATCTTCTACGGGAAAAGTGGAAGTTGATAGAGATTACCACCCAAGCGATGTTATCCGAGCCGCCCCAAGAGTCTGTCATCATCGCACACCTTACCCTTAGGTCTTATGTGGCTATTTTAAGGGGTTGTGTAAAAAATAAGTAGTACTATGTTTATGTGCATTATTTTTGTATATAATAATGAATATAATTTCTAGTCATTTTTGATACATTGTAAATAGATTTTAAAGTACAAATGGTGTTTTGGGTTATTATTTAATTAAGAATTATATTTTATTAAATTAAGGGATTTTTTGAATTAAATAATATTTTAATAAAAAATTATTATTAATATTAATTTTTATTAAATATAAATGACCTTATAATTTTATGAATGCAATTAAAATTTTTATTAAGGTTTGAAATCCATTTCTGTCAAAACCCGTGAATTTTTTATAAATGTCGGTTTTTATTTTAAAAGTAAAAATTCACATATTTAGAAAATTATTTAGATAAAATAAATATTATTTTTGGAATCAGGACGTCGAAATTATCCAATGGTGAATTTTTCATAATTATATGAGACAGTCAAATTTTTGGGTAAAAATTAAATACCATTTAAATATATAATGTGTTTTATGACATCATAATGACCCAATGGTGATGTAATAAAATACCATAATCCTTATTTTTGTCCAATATGTGTTTTATCATTAAAATAATTTGATTTTGGGTTTGTTTGACTTACTTTTCAAAGCATTAATGGAGCCCTCAAGACTTATTCAACACTTTGCCTTTTTAAATTAATTTCCATGGGAGTGTGACTCACCTCCACATAAGCAACCCTAATTTTTTAATAAGTTCGGACCTTTTCCTTGTAAAATATTTTTTTACTCTTTCCTTTTCTAGAAACCATGGGCAAATACCATGGGATGGTTTGTGGTTTCGATTATTTTAATATAAGGGGTCCCAAACCTAAATAATAAAGAATTCTCTCACCTTTCCTATATAAACCCACCCAAGCTCCCACTTCCTCCTCACTCAAATCCATTGAAGTTCCTCCAACCTCTGCCCTACTCTCTCTAGAATCCTCTCAAGGTTCCCCAAGCTCCCAATAAGCCTCTCACAAGCCTCTCTCTAGCCTTTGGAAGCACACTTCCAAGTAAGGGTTTTTCTTCCTTTCTCTTTTTTGTCAATTTTCATTAAGTTGTGTTGCCCTTTTAATTTCGATTATGAATGTTGGGGTATGATTTCTCACCTCCCCCATACTGCCCCCTTATTGTTTTAATGATGGGAGACCCCTTTCTCTCTCATTAAATGCCTCCCATGTACACCCGTTACTATGCCGAAATTCCGAAAGGAACTTCTCTCTCCTCTTTTACATTCAAGCAATACATTTGTATCATGAATATAAATTCCATTAAAATTGTTGGGAAATGTATCTATTTTACTTCCTTATCATCCATTACATTTAAATATGATGAGTAACCCCTTTCTCTTTCATTAAATTCCTCCCATGTACACCCGTTACTATGCCGAAATTCTGAAAGGAACTTCTCTCTCCTCTTTTACATTCAAGCAATACATTTGTATCATGAATCTAAATTCCATTAAAATTGTCGGGACATGTATCTATTTGACTTCCTTACTTTCCATTACATGTAAATATGATGAGTAACCCCTTTCTCTCTCATCAACCTTTTTTATGAATTTTTATGTCACGTCGTTACGCTGCCGAAATCACACCGATTTTCTAAGCCAATGTCATTGTGTAGTGAATATCATTCTCATTTCTACATCAAGGGTATTCACCTTTATGCACATTTACTTATTGATTATGAAGTTTCATGTATGAATTCCACATTCCTTTATCGTGGAATAAATGATTATGTTTTATGAATCCATGTTTTATGATCCATGTGGCACACTTATGCATGAAATGAAATGTTTAAGAAGGGTGCGCCCTTATAGCGCTCCAATGAATTGGGTAAAGTATAGTATCATGATACGTCAAGTGCAATGAGTGTTGACTCATTCTAATTCAAGTGCAACGATGGTTTACTCGTGCTTCAATTGCAATGAGGGTTTACTCATGCTCCATGTGCAATGAGCCTTGGCTCATGCTAATTCAATGTTAAGTGTTGTTGCCACATTTCCATGTTATGATTACCATACTTTATCATGCCTTTATGTTCATGTTTCTTTTATGCTCTATTGATATGCCTATTGCCTAACATGTATTGTACTCCTCATGTTATTCCATGTGTACTCCCTTACTGGGCTTTATAGCTCACCCTTTTCTTATGCATGTCCTCAGGTTATCCCATGCAATGCTAAGTACGAAGGAATGTAGTGGTCATGTAAAGGAAGTTTTCAATAAAGATGTTGTATTTCAAGTTTAAAGTTTTTATGTAATGATCCTAATCCCCAAAGACACTAAACCTCCCGATCTTCTTTGTTGTATCAAGTGAAGTTTTATGTAATAAAGCATGTTTAAGTTGTAATAAAAAAGCAGGGTTGTCATAGTTGGTATCAAAGGATAGGTTTAGTTATTTTGGGATTAGGAAACCCTAGTAAAGCCTTAGATACAAGACTAAGTATAAAAAAACATCCCTTTGTTTTGGTAAGTATTGAGTAAGTGGTTTATCAAGAAAATACATCTCTGTCTGGATACGAGCAGGTAGAGGCGGCTTTGGCACAGATGTATCCTAGGGGTAAAACCCGAAAATACCGCTTTGAGCTAGACTCGAACGGGAACTGGTGCACGACAACGGGCCTTGCTGCAATCTTGGTTACGACACTCCCGGGGGATATGTTTTGATAAATTCACAAGCTTAGTATGAACCCTTATTAAGGGAAAAATTCCCCTAAGAATATATGTTAGAAGGTAGATCATGAAAAGCCTGGATTGAATCCTATAGACTCATGAGTTAAAGAGATTAAAGTGTATTTATAAGTCATCAACTTTTGTCTTTGGATTACCCTTTATGTGTTACCCCTAACTTTCCTTTTATTCCAGCCAATGGCCGGTAATAGGAGAACTCGGGCTAATAACCGTTGTGAAGATCATTGTGATGATTGTACTAATGAAATGCCCAATCCAATGGGAGCAGGAATCGTGAACTTTGTCACGCTTCTCTCTTAGCTAACTCAAGTTTTGAATAGAAACACGGGTCAAGAGGAACGTTCAACCCCCCCTAAGAAAGAATAAGTCGCTATTGAAAGCTTCATGAGACAAAGGCCTCCTACTTTTAGTGGATCATCTGATCCCACGATCGCTGAGCAATGGATCAACTCCATTGAAAAGATATTCTCCATCCTCCAATGTTCCGAACAAGAGAAGGTTCTCCTGGCGGCTTATCGTATGGAGGGTGAAGCTGATCAATGGTGGACGTTGATCAAAAATACAAAGCCTGAGGAGGATATCGAGGCTTTGGAATGGAAGGAATTACGGAAGATGTTTTTCGATAAATATTTTCCGCGCACCCTCCGTCTTAAGATGGAAAGGGACTTCCTTTCCCTCAAGAAAAAAGATGAAGAATTTGTGGGAGCGTACGAGGCAAACTTCACAAGGCTTGCACGATACGCTTCCGGCTTTGTCGTTACCCCCGAATGCAAGGTTGACCGCTTCTTTGGTGGGTTGAAGCATAGCTTGCGGAAACCATTAGCGATCCGTGACTTCGACAGCTATGAGGAAATTGTACGATGTGTCCTCAAGGTTGAAATAGAGATCGGAGAATCACAGGGGTATCATGGGGACAAGAAGCGTAAGGTGGACTTCAATGCTGGTGGGCCGATGGATAAATCCAACGGCACTAAGAAGTTCCAGCACCCCACTTGCCAAAAGTGTGGAAAGAAGAACCCTGGAAATTGCCTTAGGGGGACGAGAAAATGCTTCAAGTGTGGAAGGGAAGGTCACCTAGCTATTAACTGTCGGCAAGAAGGACCTGCAGCTGCGACAGAAGATAGGAACGCTCCGTTCGAACCTTAACGCATTGTTAAATGCTACAAATGCAAAGAACCGGGTCATTTTTCAAATCAGTGCCCTAATCCAAGGGTTTTTGGAGGCAACCAACAACCTCCAAGACAGTAAGGAAGAGCTTTTGCCATCACTTCTGCCGAAGTGAACCCCGAAAACGAATTGGTGATAGGTACGCTAGTTATTCATTCAAGAATAGAAAACGTACTTTTTGATTCAGGTTCTACGCATTCTTTTATATCTCAAAAGTTTAGTAGAACAATCCCAGCACCACCACAAATCATGGAAGTAAAGATTTCGGTGAGTATGGAAAATGGGGCAATCATTGCATCCCATGAGTATAAGTCCTCCTCTGTTTTAATCTGTGGATTCAATTTCCCGGCGAACCTCATCATACTCCCTCTGGTGGAATTTGATGCAATTCTTGGCATGGATTGGCTTTCCTTATATAGAGCCAATATAAATTTTCGGGAGAGGGAAATCACACTCCATATGGAGAATCGACCCTCGATTCTTTACAAGTGTCAGGAGGAAGATGAATCTCCTTTATCTCCATCATCTCAAGCATGGATATTACTACCTTATGAGCACGCATATCTGGATCAGATGATTGAGTCCAAGGAAGAAACCACCCTTGAAGAAATGCCTATTGTGAGGGAATTCGCTGAAGTGTTTCCCGAGGAACTTCCTGGTCTTCCTCCAAGAAGAGATGTTGAGTTCTCAATTGAACTTATACCTGGGGTGCTACCAGTATCCAAGACTCCATATAGAATGGCTGTTGTTGATCTTGAAGAGCTTAAGAAACAACTACAGGAGAACCTGGATAAAGGATTTATACGCCCAAGTGCATCACCATGGGGTGCACCAGTCCTCTTCGTCAAGAAGAAGGATGGGTCAATGCGGCTTTGCATCGATTATCGTGAACTTAACAAAATTACAATAAAGAACAAGTATCCTCTCCCAAGAATCGATGACTTGTTTGATCAGCTGCATGGAGCACAATACTTCTCCAAGGTGGACTTGCAGTCGGGATATTATCAAGTAAGGGTGAAGAAGGAAGATATCCCCAAGACTGCTTTTCGTACAAGGTACGGGCACTATGAATTCATAGTAATGCCTTTAGGACTCACCAATGCTCTAGAAATATTCATGGACTTGATGAATAGAGTCTTTAGAGATTACCTTGACAAATTTTTGGTAGTCTTTATAGATGATATTCTAATATACTCCAAAACCAAGGAGGACCATGAGGAGCATTTAAAAACTGTACTAGAGACTTTGCACAAGGAGATGCTCTATGAAAAGTACATCAAGTGTGAGTTTTGGTTGAAGGAATTATCATTCTTGGGTCATATCATCACAAGCAATGGGATATCAGTGGACCCCTCCAAAACAGATGCAATTGAGGGATGGCTGAGGCCAACATCGGTAACTGATATCCGTAGCTTCTTGGGGTTAGCTGGATATTATCTACGATTTGTGAGAAATTTCTCATGATTTTCCAACCCTCTTACCAAGCTAACTCGAAAGGGAGTAAATTTTGCTTGGAGTGATGAATGCGAAGAAAGCTTCAAGGAGTTGAAAGGAGGCTTATCACTGCACCCGTGCTCAATTTACCCACAAGTGGGGAGCTTTTTGTGGTATTCAGTGTTTCTTCGAAAAGGTTCTTAGGATGTGTGATGATGCAGAATGATAAAGTGATATCCTATGCCTCAGGGTAGTTGAAAATCCATGAGAGAAACTATCCAACACATGATCTAGAGTTGGCGGCTGTGATCTTTGACTTGAAAATCTGGCGGCATTATCTCTATGGAGAGAAATGTGAGATATATACTGACCACAAGAGTCTTAAATATATATTCACACATAAAGAGCTTAATATGTGCCAGAGAAGATGGATAGAGCTCATCAAGGATTATGACTGTTTAATACATTACCACCTTGGGAAGGTGAACAAGGTGGCGGATGCCCTAAGTAGAAAGGATCCAGCGATTCTATCAATGATGAGAATTGAGAAGGATCCAATCTTCTTAGACTTGATGAAGATGGACGTGGGAATCATAAAGAAGGGAACATCATCAGTCCTTTCACAAATGATTGCTCAACCATCTCTTTTGGAAAGGTTGAAGGATGCTTAAAAGGATGATGTGGGAATTCAAGAAAAAGTGGAAGCTATCAAAAAGGGGAAATCCTCATAGTTTAATGTTAATGAAGAAGGAACTGTGCGTTTTGGGAAAAGACTATGTGTTCCATCAAGTCTGGAGCTGAAGAAGGAACTTTTGGATGATGCACATAGTTCAACTTTCTCTATTCACCCAGGGAGCACAAAGATGTATCGAGATCTCCGAGAAAACTTTTGGTGGGATAATATGAGGAAGGAGGTCGTTGAATATACATCAAAGTGCCTGGTGTGTCAGCAAGTGAAGGCAGAGAGGCAGAAGTCTAAGGGGATGATGCAACCATTGCCCATACCAGAATGGAAATGGGATAACATCACCATGGACTTTGTCACCGGACTTCCAAGGACATCCAAAGGCAACAATGCAATCTGGGTTATTGTGGATCGTCTTACAAATACTGCACACTTCATTGCTATTCGAGAGGATTTCTCTTTGGATCAACTAGCACGGATATATATCAGGGATGTGGTACGGTTTCATGGAGTACCACTATCTATTGTGTCTGACCGAGATCCAAGATTCACCTCTAAGTTTTGGAAGAGTCTACATCATGCTCTGAATACTGAACTGAACTTCAGTACAGCCTATCAACCTCAAACTGATGGACAATCTGAGCGGACTATCCAAACACTTGAGGACATGTTGAGAGCATGCTCAATGGACTTTAAAGGAGGATGGGATCAACATCTTCCTCTGGTTGATTTCTTTTATAATAATAGTTTCCACTCGAGCATCCAAATGGCAACATATGAATCCCTGTATGGGAAAAGGTGTAGAACACCGGCATGTTGGTATGAGGTCGGTGAACGTAAGCTTCTTGGACCAGAAATGGTCGAAGAAATGGTGGAGAAGGTGAAAACCATTCAGCAGCATATCAAGGCAGCCCAAAGTCAACAGAAGAGTTATGCAGATAATCGTCGACGAGACCTTGAGTTTAAAGTCAGAGACATGGTGTTTTTACGCATATCTCCGTGGAATAAGGTCATGAGGTTTGGAAAGAAAGGGAAGTTAAGTCCAAGGTACATCAGCCCCTTCGAGATTCTTGATCGTGTTGGGGTTGTGGCCTATCGACTATCACTTCCACCTACTATGTCCAAGGTGCATGATGTCTTTCATGTATCCCTCTTAAGGAAGTACATACCGGACCCTTCACATGTACTCTCTTCCGAGGTGGTACAATTGGAAGATGATCTTTCTTATGAGGAGCAACCAGTGAAGATCTTAGATCGTAGAGAAAAAGTTCTACGAAATAAGACAATGCCCCTCGCCAAGGTGTTGTGGAGAAACCAAAAGTTTGAAGAAGCAACTTGGGAGTTGGAGGATATGATGAAGCTGAGTTACCCACATTTGTTTTAGTGTGGGAAAAGGAAAATTTCAAGGGCGAAATTTCTTAAGGGGGGAATATTGTAACGACCCAATGTTTCATTAATGGAAAATCCATCTTGATCTAGTTAAATGTTTCTTTATGAAAAATGTTTTTATAAGATGTAAACTTATTTAGTTTTATGTTAAGATTTGTGACGGTTACTTTTATAGTCATTGAACAGTGATTACTTGAGTAGTATAAATATATGGCTTTAACGAACCCAATTTTACTCAGAAAAAGGAAGCGATGGCCTCATCCAGTAGAATTGCCCCATACGAAGCCCATTTGTCGGAGCTCGGAAAAGAGGTGGCGTCTTCGGGCTTCGCCCTCGACCAAGCCCAAGCTGAGCTTCATTATTTCAAGATCGAACGGGATCGTCTACGGGAAAAGTGGAAGTTGATAGAGATTACCACCCAAGCGATGTTATCTGAGCCGCCCCAAGAGTCTGTCACCATCGCACAGCTTACCCTTAGGTCTTATGTGGCTATTTTAAGGGGTTACGTAACAAATAAGTAGTACTATGTTTATGTGCATTATTTTTGTATATAATAATGAATATAATTTCTAGTCATTTTTGATACATTGTAAATAGATTTTAAAGTACAAATGGTGTTTTTGGTTATTATTTAATTAAGAATTATACTTTATTAAATTAAGGGATTTTTTGAATTAAATAATATTTTAATAAAATATTATTATTAATATTAATTTTTATTAAATATAAATGACCTTATAATTTTATGAATGCAATTAAAATTTTTATTAAGGTTTGAAAGCCATTTCTGTCAAAACCCGTGAATTTTTTATAAATGTCGGTTTTTATTTTAAAAGTGAAAATTCACATATTTAGAAAATTATTTAGATAAAATAAATATTATTTTTGGAATCAGGACGTCTAAATTATCCAACGGTGAATTTTTCATAATTTTCTGAGACAGTCAAATTTTTGGGTAAAAATTAAATACCATTTAAATATATAATGTGTTTTATGACATCATAATGACCCAATGGTGATGTAATAAAATACCATAATCCTTATTTTTGGCCAATATGTGTTTTATCATTAAAATAATGTGATTTTGGGTTTGTTTGAATTACTTTTCAAATCATTAATGGAGCCCTCAAGACTTATTCAACACTTTGCCTTTTTAAATTAATTTCCATGGGAGTGTGACTCACCTCCACATAAGCAACCCTAATTTTTTAATAAGTTAGGACCTTGTCCTTGTAAAATATTGTTTTCCTCTTTCCTTTTCCAGAAACCATGGGCAAATACCATGGGATGGTTTGTGGTTTGGATTATTTTAATATAAGGGGTCCCAAACCTAAATAATAAAGAATTCTCTCACCTTTCCTATATAAACCCACCCAAGCTCCCACTTCCTCCTCACTCAAAGCCATTGGAGTTCGTCCAACCTCTGCCCTACTCTCTCTAGAATCCTCTCAAGGTTCCCCAAGCTCCCAATAAGCCTCTCACAAGCCTCTCTCTAGCCTTTGGAAGCACACTTCCAAGTAAGGGTTTTTTCTTCCTTTCTCTTTTTTGTCAATTTTCATTAAGTTGTGTTGCCATTTTAATTTCGATTATGAATGTTGGGTTATGATTCCGCACCTCCCCCATACTGCCCCCTTATTGTTTGAATGATGGGATACCCCTTTCTCTCTCATTAAATGCCTCCCATGAACACCCGTTACTATGCCGAAATTCCGAAAGGAACTTCTCTCTCCTCTTTTACATTCAAGCAATACATTTGTATCATGAATATAAATTCCATTAAAATTGTTTGGACATGTATCTATTTGACTTCCTTACCATCCATTACATTTAAATATGATTAGTAACCCCTATCTCTCTCATTAAATGCCTCCCATGTACACCCGTTACTATGCCGAAATTCCGAAAGGAACTTCTCTCTCCTCTTTTACATTCAAGCAATACATTTGTATCATGAATCTAAATTCCATTAAAATTGTTGGGACATGTATCTATTTGACTTCCTTACTGTCCATTACATGTAAATATGATGAGTAATCCCTTTCTCTCTCATCAACCTTTTTTATGAATTTTTATGTCACGCCGTTACGCTGCCGAAATCACACCGATTTTCTAAGCCAATGTCATTGTGTAGTGAATATCATGCCCATTTCTCCATCAAGGGTATTCACCTTTATGCACATTTACTTATTGATTATGAAGTTTCATGTATGAATTCCACATTCCTTTATCGTGTAATAAATGATTATGTTTTATGAATCCATGTTTTATGATCCATGTGGCACACTTATGCATGAAATGAAATGTTTAAGAAGGGTGCGCCCTTATAGCGCTCCAATGAATTGGGTAAAGTATAGTATCATGATACGTCAAGTGCTTTGAGTGTTGAATCATGCTAACTCAAGTGAAACGATGGTTTACTTGTGCATCAAGTGCAATGAGGGTTTACTCATGCTTCATGTGCAATGAGCCTTGGCTCATGCTAATTCAATGTTAAGTGTTGTTGCCACATTTCCATGTTATGATTACCATACTTTATCATGCCTTTATGTTCATGTTTCTTTTATGCTCTATTGATATGCCTATTTCCTAACATGTATTTTACTCCTCATGTTATTCCATGTGTACTCCCTTACTGGGCTTTATAGCTCACCCTTTTCTTATGCATGTCCTCAGGTTATCCCATGCAATGCTAAGTACGAAGGAATGTAGTGGTCATGTAAAGGAAGTTTTCAATAAAGATGTTGTATTTAAAGTTTAAAGTTTTTATGTAATGATCCTAAGCCCCAAAGACACTAAACCTCCCAATCTTCTTTGTTGTATCAAGTGAAGTTTTATGTAATAAAGCATGTTTAAGTTGTAATAAAAAAGCAGGGTTGTCATAGTTGGTATCAAAGGATAGGTTTAGTTATTTTTGGGATTAGGAAACCCTAGTAAAGCCTTAGATACAAGACTAAGTATAAAAAAACATCCCTTTGTTTTGGTAAGTATTGAGTAAGTGGTTTATCAAGAAAATACATCTCTGTCTGGATACGAGCAGGTAGAGGCGGCTTTGGCACAGATGTATCCTAGGGGTAAAACCCAAAAACACCGCTTTGAGCTAGACTCGAACGGGAACTGGTGCACGACAATGGGCCTTGTTGCACTCTTGGTTACGACACTCCCGGGGGATATGTTTTGATAAATTCACAAGCTTAGTATGAACCCTTATTAAGGGAAAAATTCCCCTAAGAATATATGTTAGAAGGTAGATCATGAAAAGCCCGGATTGAATCCAATAGACTCATGAGTTAAAGAGATTAAAGTGTATTTATAAGTCATCAAATTTTGTCTTTGGATTACCCTTTATGTGTTACCCCTAACTTTCCTTTTATTCCAGCCAATGGCCGGTAATAGGAGAACTCGGGCTAACAACCGTTGTGAAGATCAGTGTGATGATTGTACTAATGAAATGCCCAATCCAATGGGGGGAGGAATCGCGAACTTTGTCACGCTTCTATCTTAGATAACTCAAGTTTTGAATAGAAACACGGGTCAAGAGAAACGTTCAACCCCCCCTAAGAAAGAATAAGTCACTATTGAAATCTTCATGAGACAAAGGCCTCCTACTTTTAGTGGATCATCTGATCCCACGATCGCTGAGCAATGGATCAACTCCATTGAAAAGATATTCTCCATCCTCCAATGTTCTGAACAAGAGAAGGTTCTCCTGGCGGCTTATCGTATGGAGGGTGAAGCTGATCAATGGTGGACGTTGATCAAAAATACAAAGCCTGAGGAGGAGATCGAGGCTTTGGAATGGAAGGAATTACGGAAGATGTTTTTCGATAAATATTTTCCGCGCACCCTCCATCTTCAGATGGAAAGGGACTTCCTTTCCCTCAAGCAAAAAGATGAAGAATTTGTGGGAGCGTACGAGGAAAACTTCACAAGGCTTTCACAATATGCTTTCGGCTTTGTCGTTACCCCCGAATGCAAGGTTGACCGCTTCTTTGGTGGGCTGAAGCCTAGCTTGCGGAAACCATTAGCGATCCGTGACTTCGACAGCTATGAGAAAATTGTCCGATGTGCCCTAAAGGTTGAAATAGAGATCGGAGAATCACAGGGGTATCATGGGTACAAGAAGCGTAAGGTGGACTTCAATGATGGTGGGCCGATGGATAAATCCAATGGCACTAAGAAGTTCCAGCACCCCACTTGCCAAAAGTGCGGAAAGAAGCACCCTGGAAATTGCCTTAGGGGGACGAGAAAATGCTTCAAGTGTGGAAGGGAAGGGAACCTAGCTATTAACTGTCGGCAAGAAGGACCCGCAGCTGCGACAGAGGAGAGGAATGCTCTGTTCGAACCTCAACGCATTGTTCAATGCTACAAAAGCAAAGAACCGGGTCATTTTGAAAATCAGTGCCCTAATCCAAGGGTTTTTGGAGGCAACCAACAACCTCCAAGACAGTAAGGGAGAGCTTTTTCCATCACTTCTGCCGAAGTGAACCCCGACAACGAATTGGTTACAGGTACGCTAGTTATTCATTCAAGAATAGCGAACGTAATTTTTTATTCAGGTTCTACGCATTCTTTTATATCTCAAAAGTTTAGTAGAACAATCTCAGCACCACCACAAATCATGGAAGTAAAGATGTCGGTGAGTATGGAAAATGGGGCAATCATTGCATCCCATGAGTATAAGTCCTCCCCTGTTTTAATCTGTGGATTCAATTTCCCGGCGAACCTCATCATACTCCCTCTTCTGGAATTTGATGCAATTCTTGGCATGGATTGGCTTTCCTTATATAGAGCCAATATAAATTGTCAGGAGAGGGAAATCACACTCCATATGGAGAATCGACCCCCGATTCTTTACAAGTGTCAGGAGGAAGATGAATCTACTTTATCTCCATCATCTCAAGCATGGATATTACTACCTTATGAGCACGCATATCTGGATCAGATGATTGAGTCCAAGGAAGAAACCACCCTTGAAGAAATGCCTATTGTGAGGGAATTCGCTGAAGTGTTTCCCGAGGAACTTCCTGGTCTTCCTCCAAGAAGAGATGTTGAGTTCTCAATTGAACTTATACCTGGGGCGCTACCAATATCCAAGACTCCATATATAATGGTTTTTGTTGAGCTTGAAGAGCTTAGGAAACAACTACAGGAGAACCTGGATAAAGGATTTATACGCCCAAGTGCATCACCATGGGGTGCACCAGTCCTCTTCGTCAAGAAGAAGGATGGGTCAATGCGGCTTTACATCGATTATAGTGAACTTAACAAAATCACGATAAAGAACAAGTATCCTCTCCCAAGAATCGATGACTTGTTTGATCAGCTGCGTGGAGCACAATACTTCTCCAAGGTGGACTTGCAGTCGGGATATTATCAAGTAAGGGTGAAGAAGGAAGATATCCCCAAGACTTCTTTTCGTACAAGGTACGGGCACTATGAATTAATAGTAATGCCTTTAGGACTCACCAATGCTCCAGCAATATTCATGGACTTAATGAATAGAGTCTTTAGAGATTACCTTGACAAATTTTTGGTAGTCTTTATAGATGATATTCTAATATACTCCAAAACCAAGGAGGACCATGAGGAGCATTTAAAAACTGTACTAGAGACTTTGCGCAAGGAGAAGCTCTATGAAAAGTACATCAAGTGTGAGTTTTGGTTGAAGGAATTCTCATTCTTGGTCCATATCATCACAAGCAATGGGATATCTATGGACCCCTCCAAAACAGATGCAATTGAGGGATGGCCGAGGCCAACATCGGTAACTGATATCCGTAGCTTCTTGGGGTTAGCTGGATATTATCTACGATTTGTGAGAAATTTCTCACGATTGTCCAACCCTCTTACCAAGCTAACTTGAAAGGGAGTAAGGTTTTCTTGGAGTGATGAATGCGAAGAAATCTTCAAGGAGTTGAAAAGGAGGCTTATCACTACACCCGTGCTCAATTTACCCACAAGTGGGGAGATTTTTGTGGTATTCAGTGATGCTTCGAAAAAGGTCTTAGGATGTGTGCTGATACAGAATGATAAAGTGATATCCAATGCCTCAAGGCAGTTGAAAATCCATGAGCGAAACTATCCAACGCATGATCTAGATTTGGCGGCTGTGATCTTTGCCTTGAAAATCTGGCGGCATTATCTCTATGGAGAGAAATGTGAGATATATACTGACCACAAGAGTCTTAAATATATATTCACACATAAAGAGCTTAATATGCGCCAGAGAAGATGGATAGAGCTCATCAAGGATTATGACTGTTCAATACATTACCACCTTGGGAAGGTGAACAAGGTGGCGGATGCCCTAAGTAGAAAGGATCCAGCGATTCTATCAATGATGAGAATTGAGAAGGATCCAATCTTCTTAGACTTGATGAAGATGGACGTGGGAATCATAAAGAAGGGAACATCATCAATACTTTCCCAAATGATTGCTCAACCATCTCTTTTGGAAAGGTTAAAGGATGCTTAAAAGGATGATGTGGGAATTCAAGAAAAAGTGGAAGCTATCAAAAAGGGGAAATCCTCAGAGTTTAATGTTAATGAAGAAGGAACTGTGCGGTTTGGGAAAAGACTATGTGTTCCATCAAGTCTGGAGCTGAAGAAGGAACTTTTGGATGATGCACATAGTTCAACTTTCTCTATTCCCCCAGGGAGCAGAAAGATGTATCGAGATCTCCGATAAAACTTTTGGTGGGATAATATGAGGAAGGAGGTCGCTGAATATACATCAAAGTGCCTGGTGTGTCAGCAAGTGAAGGCAGAGAGGCAGAAGTATAAGGGGATGATGCAATCATTGCCCATACCAGAATGGAAATGGGAGAACATCACCATGTACTTTGTCACCGGACATCCAAGGACATCCAAAGGCAACAATGCAATCTGGGTTATTGTGGATCGTCTTACAATGACTGCACACTTCATCGCTATTCGAGAGGATTTCTCTTTGGATCAACTTTCACAGATATATATCAGGGATGTGGTACGGTTGCATGGAGTACCACTATCTATTGTGTCTGACCAAGATCCAAGATTCACCTCTATGTTTTGGAAGAGTCTACAACATGCTCTGAATACTGAACTGAACTTCAGTACGGCCTATCATCCTCAAACTGATGGACAATCCGAGCGGACTATCCAAACACTTGAGGACATGTTGAGAGCATGCTCAATGGACTTTAAAGGAGGATGGGATCAACATCTTCCTCTGGTTGAGTTCTTTTATAATAATAGTTTCCACTCGAGCATCCAAATGGCATCATATGAAGCCCTGTATGGGAAAAGGTGTAGAACACCGGCATGTTGGGATGAGGTCGGTGAACGTAAGCTTCTTGGACCAGAAATGTTCGAAGAAACGGTGGAGAAGGTGAAAACCATTCAGCAGCATATCAAGGCAGCCCAAAGTCGACAGAAGAGTTATGCAGATAATCGTCGACAAGACCTTGAGTTTAAAGTCAGAGACATGGTGTTTTTACGCATATCTTCGTGGAAGAAGGTCATGAGGTTTGGAAAGAAAGGGAAGTTAAGTCCAAGGTACATCGTCCCCTTCGAGATTCTTGATCGTGTTGGGGTTGTGGCCTATCGACTATCACTTCCACCTACTATGTCCAAGGTGCATGATGTCTTTCATGTATCCCTCTTAAGGAAGTACATACCGGACCCTTCACATGTACTCTCTTCCGAGGTGGTACAATTGAAAGATGATCTTTCTTATGAGGAGCAACCAGTGAAGATCTTAGATCGTAGAGAAAAAGTTCTACGAAATAAGACAATGCCCCTCATCAAGGTTTTGTGGAGAAACCACAAGTTTGAAGAAGCAACTTGGGAGTTGGAGGATATGATGAAGCTGAGTTACCCACATTTGTTTTAGTGTGGGAAAAGTAAAATTTCGAGGGAGAAATTTATTAAGGGGGGAATATTGTAACGACCCAAAGTTTCATTAATGAAAAATCCCTCTTGATCTAGTTAAATGTTTCTTTATGAAAAATGTTTTTATAAGATGTCAACTTCTTTAGTTTTATGTTAAGATTTGTGACCGTTACTTTTATAGTCGTTGAACAGTGATTACTTGAGTAGTATAAATATATGGCTTTAACGAACCCAATTTTACTCAGACAAAGGAAGTGATGGCCTCATCCAGTAGAATTGCCCCATACGAAGCCCATTTGTCGGAGCTCAGAAAAGAGGTGGCGTCTTTGGGCTTCTCCCTCGACCAAGACCAAGCTGAGCTTCATTATTTCAAGCTCGAACGGGATCGTCTACGGGAAAAGTGGAAGTTGATAGAGATTACCACCCAAGCGATATTATCTGAGCCGCCCCAAGAGTCTGTCACCATCGCACAGCTTACCCTTAGGTCTTATGTGGCTATTTTAAGGGGTTCTGTAACAAATAAGTAGTACTATGTTTATGTGCATTATTTTTGTATATAATAATGAATATAATTTCTAGTCATTTTTGATACATTGTAAATAGATTTTAAAGTACAATTGGTGTTTTTGGTTATTATTTAATTAAGAATTATATTTTATTAAATTAAGGGATTTTTTTAATTAAATAATATTTTAATAAAATATTATTATTAATATTAATTTTTATTAAATATAAATGACCTTATAATTTTATGAATGCAATTAAAATTTTTATTAAGGTTTGAAAGCCATTTCTGTCAAAACCCGTGAATTTTTTATAAATGTCGGTTTTTATTTTAAAAGTGAAAATTCACATATTTAGAAAACTATTTACATAAAATAAATATTATTTTTGGAATCAGGACGTCGAAATTATCCAACGGTGAATTTTTCATAATTTTCTGAGACAGTCAAATTTTTGGGTAAAAATTAAATACCATTTAAATATATAATGTGTTTTATGACATCATAATGACCCAATGGTGATGTAATAAAATACCATAATCCTTATTTTTGGCCAATATGTGTTTTATCATTAAAATAATGTGATTTTGGGTTTGTTTGAATTACTTTTCAAAGCATTAATGGAGCCCTCAAGACTTATTCAACACTTTGCCTTTTTAAATTAATTTCCATGGGAGTGTGACTCACCTCCACATAAGAAACCATAATTTTTTAATAAGTTCGGACCTTGTCCTTGTAAAATTTTGTTTTCCTCTTTCCTTTTCCAGAAACCATGGGCAAATACCATGGGATGGTTTGTGGTTTGGATTATTTTAATATAAGGGGTCCCAAACCTAAATAATAAAGAATTCTCTCACCTTTCCTATATAAACCCACCCAAGCTCCCACTTACTCCTCACTCAAAGACATTGGAGTTCGTCCAACCTCTACCCTACTCTCTCTAGAATCCTCTCAAGGTTCCCCAAGCTCCCAAGAAGCCTCTCACAAGCCTCTCTCTAGCCTTTGGAAGCACACTTCCAAGTAAGGGTTTTTTCTTCCTTTCTCTTTTTTGTCAATTTTCATTAAGTTGTGTTGCCCTTTTAATTTCGATTATGAATGTTGGGTTATGATTTCGCACCTCCCCCATACTTCCACCTTATTGTTTGAATGATGGGATACCCCTTTCTCTCTCATTAAATGCCTCCCATGTACACCCATTACTATGCCGAAATTCCGAAAGGAACTTCTCTCTCCTCTTTTACATTCAAGCAATACATTTGTATCATAAATATAAATTCCATTAAAATTGTTGGTACATGTATCTATTTGACTTCCTTACCATTCATTACATTTAAATATGATTATTAACCCCTTTCTCTCTCATTAAATGCCTCCCATGTACACCCGTTACTATGCCGAAATTCCGAAAGGAACTTCTCTCTCCTCTTTTACATTCAAGCAATACATTTGTATCATGAATCTAAATTCCATTAAAATTGTTGGGACATGTATCTATTTGACTTCCTTACAGTCCATTACATGTAAATATGATGAGTAACCCATTTCTCTCTCATCAACCTTTTTTATGAATTTTTCTGTCACGCCGTTACGCTGCCAAAATCACATTGATTTTCTAAGCCAATGTCATTGTGTAGTGAATATCATGCCCATTTCTCCATCAAGGATATTCACCTTTATTCACATTTACTTATTGATTATGAAGTTTCATGTATGAATTCCACATTCCTTTATCGTGGAATAAATGATTATGTTTTATGAATCCATGTTTTATGATCCATGTGGCACACTTATGCATGAAATGAAATGTTTAAGAAGGGTGCGCCCTTATAGCGCTCCAATGAATTGGGTAAAGTATAGTATCATGATACGTCAAGTGCAATGAGTGTTGACTCATTCTAATTCAAGTGCAACGATGGTTTACTCGTACTTCAAGTGCAATGAGGGTTTACTCATGCTCCATGTGCAATGAGCCTTGGCTCATGCTAATTCAATGTTAAGTGTTGTTGCCACATTTCCATGTTATTATTACCATACTTTATCATGAATTTATGTTCATGTTTCTTTTATGCTCTATTGATATGCCTATTGCCTAACATGTATTTTACTCCTCATGTTATTCCATGTGTACTCCCTTACTGGGCTTTATAGCTCACCCTTTTCTTATGCATGTCCTCAGGTTATCCCATGCAATGCTAAGTACGAAGGAATGTAGTGGTCATATAAAGAAAGTTTTCAATAAAGATGTTGTATTTCAAGTTTAAAGTTTTTATGTAATGATCCTAAGACCCAAATACACTAAACCTCTCGATCTTCTTTGTTGTATCAAGTGAAGTTTTATGTAATAAAGCATGTTTAAGTTGTAATAAAAAAAGCAGGGTTGTCATAAGTTCCCTTTCCGGGTATAGTACGGTGGGGTGGGAAGGTTCAGTGCCCACCTCAGCAGCACTAGTTGTCGGCCAGACCTTTTCAGCAACAGTAGCAGGCCCCTACCCCTCTGAGAGTAGACTTTGTAGGAGGAGGCCGACATCAGGGTGCTACTCAGGGACCTTGACCAGGGCATGGTTAGGGAGGTGTCCGATAACCACGAGGCAGAGGAGTTGGGCGTGGGCAGCTACACATTGTAGAGGCAGTATTTCCAACAGGTCCAGAAGTTGTTCGAGGTACAATCAACATGTTTAGTACTCTTACATGTGCCTTGTTTGATTCAGGAGTTTCACAATCCTTTGTTGCATCCAGTATAGACCATGCCTTGGGTCTAGACATTGAGATACTTTCCATTCCTCTGGTGTTGAGTACGCCGGTTGGAGGTCAGACCAGCCTGTTTGATGTTTTTCAGGGATGCAGACTGATGTTGGGGCCGCATAAGTCTAGTGGGGATCTTTCTCTACTGAAAATGCATCCATATGATGTCATATTGGGCATCGATATGTTGTTTTCCATGCATGTTTTTATCGACTTCTTCTGAATAAGGGTCATGTTCTCAGATATGGGCAGCCAGCGTGTAGCTTTCATTGGCGAGCGGAGTTGTTACGAGGGTAGTCGGTGTGTGGATCCCTTTATTTCCTTGTTAGTTGAGCTATTAGTAGATTCAATAGACTCAGATATAGTGTAAGTTCCAAGTATTTTTAGTGAGTTCCTGGATATCTTCCCCAAAGAGGTCATGACTCTACCCCCTTGACATGATGTTGAGTTCAGGATAGACTTACAACCCGGTGTTCATTTGATTTCTATGGATCCCTATCGAATGTATCCTTCTAAATTGTAGGAGTTGTGGATTCAGGTTGATGGCCTTATGAATAATGGTTTTATCCGACCAATTGTGTCTCCATAGGGTGCTCCAGTCTTGTTCGCAAATAAGGTAGATGGTGGTCTTAGGCTGTGTATAGACTACTGAAGATTAAATCAGGTGATTATCAAGAACTATTACCCCCTCCCAAGGATATATGAACTTTTTTACCTATTGAAGGGAGAACGTTGGTTCTCTAAGATCAACCTATGGTCTGGATATCACCATTTGAGGTTGAAGGAGGTTGACATCCTGAAGACTGCTTTCAGGTGAAGATATGGGAACTTTGAGTTCGTGGTCATGTCGTTTGGTGTTACGAATGCACTGACTATGTTCATGGGACTCATAAACTCTGTTTTCCATAAGTATCTGGACTGGTTTGTGGTAATTTTCATCATTGATATCCTGATCTACTCAAGATCATAGTAGGATCACGCTAAGCATCTAAGGACAGTTTTGGAGGTCCTCCAACACCACCAGCTCTATGGAAAGTTGTCTAAGTGTAAGCTCTGGACACAAGAGGTTCACTTCCTTAGACATGTTGTGTCCCAGCAAGGAATAGTAGTAGACTCGTCAAAGGTCGAAGCAGTTTTTTCTTAGGAAGTACCCAAGAATGTGGCATAGCTTTGTAGTTTCCTAGGACTGTCAGGTTACTACCGGAGGTTCGTACCTGACTTATCTTGAGTTTAAAATCCTTTGACAGCCTTGACTAGAAAAGACCAGGCTTTCATATGGAGTGAGCAGTGTCGGGTATCTTTCAGTTATCTAAAATGGAAGTTGGTCAGTTCCCCGGTGCTGAGGTTTCTAGATGAAGGGGTGACGTTTAAAGTGTTATGTGATTATTCCAGTCTTGGCTTGGGGTTTGTTCTGATGCAGTAGTGGGGGGTGATCTCTTATGGGTCTAGGAAGTTATTCTCTCATGTATGTAACTATGCCACCCACAACCTGGAACTAGTATTAGTTTTGTTCACACTGAAGTTATGGCGGAATTACCTCATCAGGGAACACTTTTTGGTTTTCACGGATCACAAAAGCTTGAGGTACATCTTCTCCCAGTGAGACCTAAACCTGAAAAAGTGAAGGTGGGTGGATTTTCTTTGGGAATATGACTTTGATATCTCCTACACCTCAGTAAAGGGTAACATGGTGGTCAATTCCTTGAGTAGAAAGTCACAGAATAATGTGATTCAGGGGTTATTAGATGTTTGGAAAGCAATGGAGGAGTTGGCTACTTTACATTTGGGCATGAGAGTGGAGGATGGTAGAGACTGTCTATTTTAGATGATAGTATAGTCTTACTTTGTATGGAAGGTGGAGGAGTCTTAGTGGGGAGACTTAGAGATTTAGGTGATTCATGATCGTGTTAGCTAGGGTGATGCTCCAGAAATATGGTTAGAGGATGATCAGAATTGAATTCTTTTCCATATGAAGTTGTTTTCCCCAGAAAAGATACATGATAAAGTTCTATGTGAGTTCCATAACTCACCCCTAGCAGTACATCTAGGAGTATCCAAGATGTACTGGGGCTTGAGAGGTTAGTTTGTGTGGCCTGGAGTGAAGCGGGACGTGGCAGAGTTTGTGTCAAGGTGCCTCGTGTGTCAGCAGGTGAAGGATGAACACTGTGTTCTTGGCAGTCTGTTTCATCCTTTAGACATCACTGAGTAGAATTGGGATAAAATCTTGATGGATTTAGTCACAAGACTACCCATGTATGAGGGAGTTTTTTATTCCATTTGGGTTTTGGTGGATCTATTGACGAAATTGGCTCACTTCTTAGCGGTTAAGGAGTCGAGCACAGTGGATGAATTGGCACAGAAGTACATGAGTGAGGTTGTGTGGCTGCATGGAGTTCCTATAACCATCATTTTGGATCAGAATACATGATTTAATTCACAATTCTTGGAGGGATTATAGTGTGTTTTTGGCACCCAGCTATGCCTTGACATTGATTTCCACCCTTAGACGGATGGGAAGACAGAGAGGATCATCTAGAAGTTGGAGGATATGTTGCAAGCATGTTTTTCGGACTTCGGATGATCATGAGTATGACACTTGCCTCTAGAAGAGTTTTCCTTCAACATTAACTATCACTCTACCATTAGAATGTCACCGTTAGAAGCCTTTTATGGAAGACCATGTCATTCAACCATGTGTTTTATAGAGGTTGGGGAGGCAGGTGTTCTTGGACCAAAGGTAGTGTAAAGCACGAAAGAGAAGGTTCAGCTTGTGAATGAGAGGATGAAGGTGGTTTAAGATTGAAAAAAAAATCATATTTCATTCATAGGAGGAGGCACTTGGAGTTTAAGGTTAGAGATCATGTGTTATTGAAGGTTTCCCCTTGACATGGGTAGCAGAGGTTCAGTAAGGGGAGAAAGCTCTCTCCTAGTTTCATCAGACCCTTCGAGGTGTTGGGACGAGTCAGTGAGATGGCATATCAATTGGAATTACCATTCTAGTGGGAGAGGATCTACAATGTATTTCATGTCTCTCAGCTCCATTGGTATCTACATGATGACTCCCACATCCTCAACTGGGGAAATTTGGATATCGAGGACGATGCGACGTTCATGGAGTGACTGGTGAGAATTGAGGATCATGAGGAGAAGGTGCTTCATGTATGGACCATTACCTTGGTTTGTGTGTTGTGGAGGTATGGTGGCCTTGAGGATAATACTTGGGAATGGGAGGCACAGATGTGTGACCAATACCCAGAGTTGTTCAGAGTTTTGATCATGTGTTTACTTTGTGACTTGCTTATGATGTAATGTTTAAACCTCAATTACTATATGATAAGTTGTTTTACTGATCTCTAATATGTATGAAAAGTCCCAATGTGTGCGTAATGGAGAACCAAATTCCTAATCAAGATTCATTAGTGCGGATGCGATTAAACTCATACGGGTGAGTCAGTACCGCCCAAAGAGGATAGTATATTGACATGGAGGAAAGAACTCCCTAATCTGTGTGTCAGGACAGTGTGATCTTTGAGGTTCATGTGGTTGTTTGGGGTGATATCTATCAATAGTTGTTCTTGGATGTCAAGGTTTTATTTCTTATTTCGATCAACTTAGGGTGGCTTATTTCTAAGAGGTATCTTAAAGGATATTTGTTCGAACCTCTTTTCTCTGGGTTTGATCTTGATTATCAAGGATGAGAATAGTTTGAGAGTTATTTTATGTAATGTCATGGACCTTCCCAATCCATTACTTTGTCAAATTCTAGTATTTGGGGTGTCCTAGACACCATTGGTGAGTCAGGAGGGTGTCAGTGTTGGTGGTAGGGTGTCACCGTGGTGTCACCTGTCGGTGCCACCGATCGGCCTTGATCGGTGTCTCACTGATTAGTGCCACTAATAGATGCCACTGCTCAGCCCTAATTCATGTCTCACCGATCGGTGGATCACCGATAGGTGTTGTACCCAAATGGTACCATAGAGGGGTGTCGGGGTTCTTTCCCTGGTTTTTCCCGTAACCTCTCTTTTAAGTTTTATTACCTCTTTTAAAGCAGTTTAAGATGGTTTTAAGACCAATAAAAGATATTTTAAATCCCTAAATAGTTAGGCAACCCTTTAATTACCAAAATGTGTGGCCTTTTATTGGTGTCATGCCCATTTCTGTATTTTCCAGTCTCCCGTGTTTTTTCAGTTAGACCCATGTTATGTGTTTTTCTCTGTTTAAGGTCAATATATCAACTCACATCTATCCACTAGTCTATCTCCACCATTTTAAATGGAATTATTAAATCTTAAATAATTATAATGTGTGAAACCACCCAGCCACGTGGACAAACCACAATTCTTTTTTCAAGCACTTTGAAATTTCATATCCCGTAACTCTAGGATCAGGCCTTTTATCACATTAAGATCTTCATCCACAGTCTCTTTTTTCCCTCTTGGTGTGGTTGGAGTACCTCTTATGGAGATGAGTCATGCCTACATGAGATCCCTCCTATTTGATTCTTCTTTTAGTTTTCTGTCGCTTGACCCCAGTTCTTGGTGCAACGAGAAAACTTTGATCCTTGATCATCCAGGTAGGGGTTCTTCCTTTGTCTCTCTTTATTGTGCATCATGGGGGGTGGGTATGATGATGCTCCCTAAGGACATAGATGAAACCAACTTTAATGAAGAAAATAGATGTAATTTTAAAGAATTAAAGGGTGGGAAATATGAGGATGTTGTTGTATTTTTACCCTCATTTTTATATTATGAATTTTATGGGCTCATGTCCACTGAAAATCGTGGTCGTTGGTGGTCCTTTCTTGTGCACTAATGAAGCTTTGTTTTCTGGATAATCTTGTGATTGAATGACTGGAACATGGAAACTAATTAATCATGCAAACTTGGTTGATTAAATGGATTCCCAGTAGATAATAACCCTTGTGTGGTCACCCCGGTTAACCAAAAAGAAAGAAGGAATTTAATGAATGGTGTTAGTTGAATCTAAAAACTCCCTTGATCTATTATGGTGATATGCATGGTTGTTCTGTTTAATGTTTGTGGGGTGACATAGAGGATAATGAAACCTCTGGTTGAGAATTTTTTGGTTTGTGAATCTGAGGCTTTGTGAATCCAGTGGTAAATGTTCTGGACCTGGTAAGTTGGGGATTGGTTTGGTTCCAGTACTTCGAGGGATCTCACAGATCTTATTTTGATGTTGTCTCTTACAAGATAACTAGGAGTGAATACTTAAATGTCTTCTTAGATTTTTTCTTTCAGTTTTTGTTTTTGTATTGTGCTTATACCTGTTAGTTTCCTAGTAGTGAAGTAATATTTAAATGGAATCACTTGAACATGATAACAAGAACGAGTATAATGGGGAACTATTTTCTAAAAATGGGTTGTTCTCTGGTTGTGGTTATTGTGTACATGTTCATGTAGGGGTAGCAGGAAGAGTGGTTTTGTGTGGGCTGGTTTTTGATTTCAGGACCCTTAGGTTGATATGAGTGCTTGATTACCTATATGTATAAAATTCAGTTCTTGTGTTTCTTATATGCACCCCATCCATATTGAGCACTTCATGTCGAACACCCCCGTTTCATAGGGAGGGTGTTTTTTCCAACATTTCTATGAGTGGATGGTAATTAGATCCTTTTTGATCCCTATCCTAGGTATCCCAAGACTCTTCAGGTAGGCTATGATGTCCTGAGGTTCATTATAGCCCAATATTATTTGGGCAATGTGTGCTGTGGTGGGTTAGCCTAGGTGGGTGTGGGAAGGTTTTTTTCCCAAGTGTCTACAGGATGAGGCCCAAGTGTCTTCAGGTGTGGAGGTGGTTGATTGATCCCAGGTGTCTGTGAGTGGGATGTTTGGTTGTGGTAGCCCGGGTGTTTGCAGGCAGGATATGTGGTTGTATTGGCCCAGGTGTGTGCGGGCGGGGTATAGTAGTGGGACTGTAGTGTGATTTGTGGGGGAGGTTTAATGCGTAGAATGTTCTAAATAACCAATGTAAGAGTGGTGTGGGGTACCCAAATATCAAAGTGATATTACGATTATTTTACCTAACTTGCATTATTTGAAGAGTGTGCCTTGGTGAGGCAGGGTGGATAGTTTTCTTTGCTAGGTGTTTTGGTTACCTCTATTTTCTCATGGGGCATTAGAATTTCTCCCCACTTGTGCATGAGAGCTTTTGGTTTCCCTAATGAGTATACCTGTATACTCACCCTATATATACAAAACTACTTTAAAGTTTCCATGAGGACTTTTAGGACCATGTCGGACCTTACTAGCTCGGGTGTCAGGACAGTTGTCATTGCTACTTTTCTTTTCTTTTAGTACTTTCCTTTAGAGTTTTTCTTGTACTTTGTATCAGTTTATTTTGAACATGCATATGGGAATGGATTCATGGGTTTACTTTTATCTTTAGTCCTTGGTGTTGTTGGGATTTACCATCTTATCTCTAGATATTATTTTATAAAAATGTTAATGCCTTCTATTTATGTGAGATTCTATACCCTTGGCTCTAGTCTCCACTCTAGGGCCTACTAAAGGTAGGAATCGGGGGTCATTATCTCTCCTTCACTTTGAAGAAGGAAGGGTAGGGAATCTTTACATTCTTTACCTCATCTTGGAGAATATGGGTCATGAAAATATACATCATTTAGTATATTCATAAATATCATCCTTGAGGTTGTGTAAGAATCATCTGTGTAAGCATTACTCTACATAAGCATCATTTCAATCTTTGTGTAAGCATCATTTACGTAGACACCAGATGGTGTATAAATCATCTAGTGTTGCATACTCATGAAGTCTACAAGTGTAAACATCCTACATGATCCATGTATACATCATTGAATCTACATAATCATGATTTCAGTCTTTATAACCATGATTTTCATATACATCATTTTCATGAACATCATGCACTTATTTAAATTTTCAAAAAACTATAGACTGAAAAAAAACATAAGGATGAATTTTGGTAAAAAAATTAGGAATATTCATAATAAAT
The DNA here is from genome assembly GCA_963277665.1 of Viscum album. Classification (NCBI taxonomy): domain Eukaryota; kingdom Viridiplantae; phylum Streptophyta; class Magnoliopsida; order Santalales; family Viscaceae; genus Viscum; species Viscum album. Next base: position 1,156,316,333 of record OY728132.1, on the reverse strand, counting down.
ATTCTAAATAAATGAAAATTAAAAATCAGACGATGCCTACTGTATTATTCATGGTTTGAAACATCATGATCATGCAATGGATCATGATTCAATCAAATAAAAAACATCATATAAAAATGATGTTGTGAGAGATAGAGATAGATGAGAGTTCCATGCCACAAGTGGAGGTGCCACATCATGATACATGAATACGTGCATTCATATAGTAGTTTCAAAAAGATTTACATTTTTTGTATTTTATAGAGTTGTTTGAGAAGGAAAATTTCCCATGTCATGTGAGTATTTTTTTTTAAATGGATATAATTATGGAGATCTCAAAGGATACTTGATCCATGATTTGAGATGAGATTTTAGGACATGTTTTGGTACCTATTTTAATGCAACATGGATTTTGAGGAATTGAATTGCATATAAATAGAGTATTATGGGAGATTTATTGGAATTATTATGTCCTCATAATTTTACACCTTGTAATTATTTTGTGATCTTGGAATATGAGATATTTATTACGATCGAAAATGGAGGAGTTTTCTATAATTCTTTATGAAAATGATATTCATAATTTTGTGAATATAAAATATGTAAGGAATGAAGAATAAGTGTGATGGGTGAGATAGATAACCCTTTGACATTTATGATACTTTAAATAAATTAATTCATTCAAATAATAAATTTTATTTCATCACTACTTCTATAGTGTGGAATTAGAGAATAATGTGAGAAGAAGGAACAATTTCTTACTACCTATGATATTATCATATTGTCAAGAGATTCAGTGAGTAAGGTGAAGCGATCCTAAAGAAGAGAGGATGTATAGAGTTAAAGGATAATAAGTTTGGTTGTCTACCATTAAATAAGAAGTCAAATACTAGTTCAAAAGAAGAGTTTGGGAGGACCCTTTAATAAATTTTGGGATGCAATATAAATATACCGCTGAGAGGTGGCGGGAATATTTTCAAGAGATGACTTGAACTAGTAGGTTCCAGTATAAAGAACCCAGTAGGTGGCTATTGTGATCCCTTAAAGACCATACATTTTAGAATATTTTATACTGGGTATTTTTTGGGATTATTCATCAATATTTTTGGGAGATATATTATAATTGTACTCAAATTATTTATATTGGAAGAAACCAGATATCATAAATCAACCCAAACCTAGTTTTGGGTTGTATCACTTTGAGATAGAACCTTGTAAATTATTGTATCTTGTGTATTTTACATTCTATATATTTGAGTAAGGTTGAGAGATAACTATAGGATTATATTTAATCTTTAACTAACTATGGAAGTTAAATTAATAAGGATTGTTCATAAAAAGAAAAATGGATCACTAATTCATCCCTTCCCCCTATTAGTGATCTCACCATACTGGGAGGTATAATTGACATCAGAGCTCTAGATTCCCATGAAAAATCTATGGATAAGAATATAGGATCTTAATACTATAAATATCCAAAGATTACCTATTTTTTATAGAAATAAATTTCATGGATGGAAGAACTAAATGCTTCCATATCTATTACCACATGACATTGAGGTAAGTTATATTGTAACAGTTGGATTTCCTACACTTATAAAAGATGTGCCCATGGATTTTATTGACTAAATGAATCTTTAAGTGGATGGGAAAGATATAAATTCCATTATATCATCACTATCTAATATAGTATACATCAAGATAATGGGACTTAAAACTACCAAATAGATGTGTAAAAATCTGAAAAATATATATGAAGGCAGTGTGAAGATTAAGGAAACCAAATATCAAATTTAGAGAGAAAAGTTTAAAAAATATGGATGGATAGTGATTAGGATATAGATGAATTATTTAATATGTTTAATGATATTATTAAACATATTATAGGGTTTTGAGATAATTTAGAAGATTCAATAATTTTAAAAAAACTGATGGGGAATTTCTCTAACAAATTCGACTCAAAGATATCAACTGTGGAGATGATAGATAACCTCTCTCGTTATGAATTTTACAACAACCTCATTAACAATGAAATGAGAAAATAATATGTTTTAAAAATTAAATTAAATTATGATATGGAATTCAAATCCATGGTGAAACAAAATCACAATTATAATAAGGTTGAATTTGATTTAGGTTCTAAAAGTGGTGATGGAAGTAGTCTAGAGCATAAGAAAGTCATGTCCACTATCTCTAAGAACATTAAAATATAGAAAGGAAATAAAAATGTGTGATTTATATTAAATTTTTTAATTATTTATGAATTGATAATTATTCTATTTATTTTCAAAATAATGAATATAATAAAAGTAAAATTGCTGATGAGTGAGAATGATTTTCTAAAAGAAGTTTTAGAAAAGTTAGAAAATGAAATTTTAGAAGAAAGAAAAATTATTCAAGAAAATTTAGTAGGAATGTGATGAGTAAAGAATAATGTGAATATTCTTCATTATACTCAAGTGATTTGGATGGTAAAATTATTCATCAAAAATTATTTATAGATAAGGTTATAAATTATGAAGACACATCAAGTAGTTAAGTGGAGGAAGAAGAGGAAAGATATACTGAGTATATGTTGAGATCTTAATTGGAATCCTACCTTGATAAAAACTCCAAGATCAAGAAGAGAGTAAAATTGATGGAAAAAAAGTAAAAAATAAATGAATAAATGAAGAAGAGTGGTCTTATAGAGGATATAAAAAATTACAAGGTAAAAATTACAGAACAAGAAGAGGTATAGGAAGATATCAAGGAAAAAATGGCTACAAAAGAATAAGATTTATTAGAGGTAAACTCTAGATGTATTAAAGTTTAAAACACCTTAAATACAATGAGATAATTTTTTGATACAGTTATAGAGATTCAAGATAAATCATCCAAGATTTTTTTAGAATATTAACCCTAAAAAGGGTATGAGTTTTTTCTAATGTTTTGAGTAATATTGAATCTATTTTGTTCAACTTTTCTAACTCAAGAAACTCAATTTATAGGTTTTCATAGTAAAAAAATTATAAAAAATTTCTCCTAGTATAAGTAGAAATGGAGATTATTTAAGAAAGTAAAAACTCCCAATGAATAAGAAAAACAAAGAGTGGAATAAACCTTGACATAAAAAATATATACATAAATAGACTCATCAAGATATTGAAAGACAAAGCATCAAAAGATACTTTTATTATTGTGGAGGATTTAGAAAAATATCCTATAATTTCATATTCAGCATGTACATGCTCTAGAACCGGTATAAAGCACGGGGGATACCTATAAGCAATAAAAGTATTACTTCTGTGAGAAAAATAAACAATATTATAATAAAATATATATAACTGAGAATTTTTTTTGGAGGACACTATATACTGCTAAATCTGGGAAGAATCAAAGAAGAAGATTGATACTTTACCAAGATAGTACTAGTCAAAGTGGAAAGTTGAGGTAAGTAGAAGAAAGTGCTCATAAAGAATAAAAATGATAAGTTCAAGAGCTATTTTTTAGAGATGTAAAGACTTTGGTTATGTTGCAAAGTATTTCATGACAATACTACTAGAACAAAAATAAAATTTAAAGAAAAATAAATTGGGATCTGAGGAAAAATGTGTATTCATTGATCACAACAAGAATGAGAACCCATACAAGGAAATTATTTAGAAGGATAACATGATTCCCTCTATGAAGACTAATGATATAAAATTAAAAATAGGTGGCATGAAGAGATCATCTGGAGATAAAATTAGAATAAAAAAGGAAACCTTGGTTGATAGGATACTCAAAAACTTTATGATTTTTCTTAGAATCAAAAAAAATGACCCCATCCTTATTCCATTTATATTTTCTTACTTGTACTAACATACAGAAAATTGAATTAAATTAATTCAAGTGGAGATGATGAAGTTGTAAATATTATGCAACACAAAGGGAAGGATGGCCATCATGGTATTTAGTTACAATCATGGTGAAGAGGATGTGTGTGCACCACTTGAGGTGGAGCAGTTTTAAAAATGAGCTTTTAAAATATGATTATTCACTGATTCTATAATTATGGATAGCCTTATGATAATTAAAGGTTGAGTTATTCCAAACATACTTTTCACTATTTTTTTATTGTTAATTATATGTTTACAAATAGGGGTGTTGGTTAATGTGTTTAAAATGAAAATAGGGTAATAAATTGTCTTATACTTGAAATTTTCTTATGCATTTGTTGAGATAAGTGAAAGATATGTGTAATTATTGATAGATATATTGAATATACCATAAATGAAAATTTTGGGAATTACTATCACATGTATAGAAATTTATGAATATTATTGATGTCTTAGTTAAGTCTCTCTTGTTTTATACATCAGTTTCTCTCATGTAAACTTATATTTTACCAAATAAAGGTTCTTGGATAGGTAATATGTGGTTCCATCCTTATCTCACAAGGGAATCAAGTTGAAATTCGTATTTAAATAGGGAGAATAAGTTGTTATGAAAATAATTTTTCTTTAGTATTTAGTGAGGGAGGTGAAACCCATATATTTAATTTTAATTTATTTATAATATGGGTGAGAAGAAATGATCTCAAACACACATATTGAAATAGAATTTTGGTGTTATTTCTAATAAATAAAAAGGGGTATCTTGAAGAGACCATTTGTTGATTAAATTTATATTATAGGTTGTTGTGATTATAGTAGGTAGTCAATGTGTTGAAAAGAGTTTGAGGTACTCCAATAATAAGTGGAAAATGAAATTTAGATACTTCTTGGAGAACTTGGTTGGACAGCTTCAATGTATCAACCCTTCACATGTGATGATTGTTGTGTTGATATTTTTGGGTATAAAAACCGCTAAAAAGTGTGAAAATAATTGTCAAAAACATGTTAAGAATGAAGGAGTTGATATTAAAGATGTTGGTTAAATTGAACCCTATTGTATAACTTGTATAGCCATTAATAACACATATAAAATAGATTCAAATCTTGAGGAGAATCTGGCCTAAAATTTGTATGAACCATCCTTGGAGTACTTATAATTTTGGTGGATAAATATCGTGTTGAATAACTATTGGATGAATTCTTGGGAAGGATGAAGTTTAATTGAGACAACCTTGAATTCAATTGAAAAATTATAGAAAATAAGGATAATTAGAGTTTTCATAAGCATCATTCAGTGATCTTTATATACATCATCTAACGTCTATGTAAACATCATCCTTGAGGTCGTGTAAGCATCATCTTCATAGGCATCATCCATCATAAGTACCATTTTAGGAATTTCATAATCATCATCTATATAAGCATTAGACTTCATAAGCATCATCTAGTGATGCGTACTCATGAAGTATTCTATATATAAACATCATCCATGCTCTGTGTATACATCACTGGACCTGCATAGAAATGATTCAATTATTCATAACCATGATTTGTATATACATTATCTATGTAATCATCATTCATTTATTTGAATTTTGAGAAAATAATAGACTGAAAAAACTTCATAATGATGAATTTTAATAAAAATTGAGGAATATTCAGAATAAATATTCTAAATAAAATAATATAAAAAATAAGATGATGTCTGATATTCTATTCTTGGTTTCAAACATCATAATCATGCAAGTGGATCATGATTCATTCTAAGAAAAAGAATCAATTGAAGGTGATGGCATGAAAGATAGATGATATTTCCACATAGAAAATGGAAGTTCCACATCATATTACATGAAGTCATGCACATATAGAGTTATTTAAAATGTATTTAAATATCATAGGTTTTGTGGATCTATTTAATAAGAAAAATATCCCAAGTCATGTAAGGTGTTTTAAAATGGATAAAATCATGGATATCTTAAAGTATACTTAATTAATGATTTGAAATGAGATGATTGGATGAATTTTGGTACATATTTTATCGAAATTTGAAGATTTAAGAATTGAATTTCTTAAAAAATAGAAGATTATGGGATGTTTTTTAAAATTATTATGTATCCATAACCCTACGCCTTTCAAGGATACTATAATCTCAAGATATGATATATTTCTAGATGATTAAAAAGGTTGAGTTTTCTATAATTATTTATAGAAATAATATTCAAAATTATGTGAATGTACAATATATAGGGAATAAATAAGAACTTATATGAGTGAGAGAGAACCCTTCAACATTGCTGAGACTTTGAACAAATACATTCAATTGAAGAAGAAGGTTAATTTCAACACTACTATTGTAGTGTGTAATTTGATAAGAAGTTGAAAAGTAGTAACCACATCCTACTACCACTGATATCATAATATTATAAATATATTTGGTGAGCAAGGTAAACTAATCCTCAAGAATAAAGGATGTGTTTACATGAAGAAGAACAAGGCTGATAGTATACCATTGAAGAATAAGTTAAAGAATTGTTTAAAGGAGGGGTTTGGAAGGACCCTTAAAGAAATATTTGGAGGCAATAAAAATATATCACCATGAGTTGGATATAATATTTTTGGGAGATATCTTCAATTGGTGGGATCTAGTATAAAAAACTCGTCAGGATATGGAAACTGTGATCACTTGAAGTTCAACCATTTAAAAAGATTATATACTGGGTATTTTAGGATATTATCCCTTAAAATTCTTGGGAGATAGAATGTAAATTTACTCAAGTGATTTATAGAGGAATAATATAGGCATCGTAACTCAACCCAAACCTAAAATATAATAGGCTCTATTTGAGATCGAACCTTGTAAATTCATGTGTCGTGTGCCCTTTACATTTTGCATATTTGAGTAAGGTTAATAGACAACAAGAGGAGTGGATAGAATATTTAACCATATTAAGTGGTTAAATTAATAAGTTATGTTTATAAAAAGAAAAATGGATCACTATTTCACACCCACCCCATCTCAGTGATATCATGAAACCTACGAACTACAAGTAGTATTAGATCTCACATTTCCTATAAAATATCTAGGGAGAATCCTGAGTATCTTAAACCTATAAATAGACAAGGAGTTATTATTTTTTATGTCAATAATTTTTATAGATATAATAAATAAATTCTTCCATATCTACTTTCATAAGTTCTGAAGGAAAGTGATGTTGTAACAATTAGATTTCCTCTTCTTGGAAGAGATGCTCCCATGACTTTGATGATAAAAGTAATCTTGAAGCTGATGGGAAAAATAGAAATTCCATTCTATCATCTATATCTGGTAAATTTTACACCAATATAATGGGACTTAAAATTACTAAGGAGATGTGGGAGAAGCTATAAAATATATAGGAAAGCAATGTGAAGATTAAGGAAGTGAAACTTCATATTTGGAGAGAAAAGTTTGAATACATTCGGATGGATAATGAGTATGGTATAGATATATAATTTAATGGTTTTAAGTATATATCCAACCATATTATAGGGTTTGGAGGTAATATGGAATATTCAATAATTGTAAAGAAGTTGGTAAGGAATTTTTTTGATAAATTTGACTCAAAGATATCATCTTTGGAGGATATATATGAACACTCACTTGATGAACTACACAACACTATCCTTAATAATGAAATAAAAAATGCATGTTTTCAAAAATAAAGTTAAGGATTATATGGTATTAAAATTCATGATGAAACAAAATCACAAGGAAATGAATTTGTAATCTGATTCAATTTTTGAAAGTGATGATGGAAGTGGTGTGGAGCATAATAAATTCATGGATTTTTCTCCAAGAACATCAGAAGAGGTAAAGGAAAATACAAAGGTATGATAAAATTTTAATTGTAGAGGCATTGGTTATTTTACTTTTTAATCCCAAAATAATAAATATAATTAAATTAAAATTGATGATTAGAAAGAATATTTTTCTAAAGGAAATTTTAGAAAAAATAGAGAAGGTGGTTTTAGAAGGAATAAAAGGACTTTAAGAAACTTTAATAAGAATTTAATGAGAAAATAAGAAAGTTAAGACTCATAATAATCCTTGAGTGAGTCATATTATGAAAATATTAATCATAAAACCTTCATATATTAGGTTATAATGCATGAATACACATCAAGTGGTAAAGTGGATAAAGAAGAGGAAAGATATAGTGATTATATATTGAGATATGAATTCAAATCCTACATTGATAAAAAATAAAATCTCAAGAAGAGAGTAAATTTGATGGAAAAAAATATAGAAAATAAATTAATAAGTGAAGGAGATTGATTTCATAAAAGAGATCAAAAATTTTAAGGTGAAAATTATGAAACAAAAAAAGATGAATGAAGAACTCAAGGAAAACATGGTTGAAAAAGAAGAAGAGTTATGAGAGACACAATCTAAATGAATTAAAGCTTAAAAAAAATAAAACCATGATAGAATATTATGATAATTTTTTAGATATTAAAGTTGAATCATCCAAGATTTTTTAGAAGATCAATCCCAAGAAAAGGGTATAAATTGTTTCTAATTTTTCAATTGATAATGAAGCTAGTTTCTTCAATTTTACTGACTCTAAAACTAATATGGAGGTGTCTGAGTAAAAGAAAAATATAAAAAAATGTGCTCTAATTATAAGGATAAAGATATATGAGTTGAGAAAGTAAAAACTATAAAATAAAAGGAAAAAAATTCTAGAACATGCCTGGATAGCAAGTAAAATTATGAAAATAGACTCATAAAAATATTTAAAGTTCAAGATTCAAATTATCCAACTAATTTTGTGAAGGATTTGAGCACAAATCTTATAATTTAAGGTTCAACATATCCCTTACTTGGAACCGATATAGAGTAAGGGGAATCCCTATAGGTAATAAAATTAGTACTTTTGTGAGAAGAATAAATAATCTCATAATGTAGAAATGTAAAACTAGGAAGTCAATAAGGAGGACACCATAGACTACTAAAGATGGGAAGAATCAAAGAAAGAGATTGAGACCTGAAAAAGATAGTACTATTCAAAGTGTAAAACTAAGGGAAGCACAATAAAGTGCTTATAAATAATAAAAACAAGAAGTTCAAGAATAGTTATGCGGGAGATGCAAGTATTTGGTCATGTTGTAAATAATTTCATGAAAATTGTAAAAAAATAAAAAATAAAAGCTGAAAAAAAGGAGTTAGAATCTAAGGAAGAATTTAAATTCATTTCCAACAATAATAATGAGCATCCACATAATGAAATTATTGAGAATAAGCATAATATAATTATGCTTATGAATACTAATGATAGAAAATTCAGAATAGGAAGCATGAAGATCTCATCATGAGATAAAACTATAAGATAAAGGAAACCTTGGTTGAGAGGAAACTCTCAACCTTGGTGCTTTTTCTAATAAGAAAAAAATAATCCATGATTTATTCCCTTTATATTTGTTTTCTTGTACTAACATGCAAGGAATTAAAGAAAATATATTCAGGGAGGGAAGATGAAGTTAAAAATGTTTCACAATACAAAGGTAAGGATGACCATAATGAGACTTAGTTATTATCATGATGAAGAGGAAGTGTGTGCACCCCTTAAGGGGGGAAGTTTTTAAAAGGTGTTATCAAAATATAATTATGTATTGATTATATAATTCTAGAAAACCTTATAATAATTGAAGTTCAAGGTATTCCAATCATACTTTTCACCCTTTTTTATTATGATAGATATGTTTACAAATGGGAAGTATTGGTTGATGTATTTAAAATGAAAAAAGAGGGAATAAATTCTATTACACTGGAAATTTTATAATGCATTGGTTGAGATGAGTGTTAGACACATGTAATTATTGATAAATCTGTTTAATAGCCTATATATTGAGAAGTTTTTAAGTGGTATCACATGCATGTAAATTTATAGACAATCTTGATTTCTTGGTGAAGTATCTCTTGTTTTATACACCGGGTTTTCCCATGTAGACTTTGATTAAACCAATTAAAGGCTCTTGAATAAGTTTTGTGTGGTGACATCCTTATCTCACAAGTGAATTAGACTGAAATAATATTTAAATAGGAATGATAATCTATTATGTAAACCCATTTTATTAAGGATTTAATGAGTGGGGTGTAACCCCTATTTTTCCTTTACATTTATTGATAATAAGGGAGAATAAAGGAACTAAAACACACATATTGACATAAGAGTTTGATGGTGTTGCCAAAAAATGAAAAGTGGAAGTTTGAAGAGATAATTTTATGATTTCATTTGTTGTATAGGCTTCTTGGTGATAGTAGGCTATCAATATGTGTTGTAGTTGTGTTGAAAAGAGTCTAAGGTGATTCCATCATAAATAGAAAATGAAATTTATTTGTTTCTTGGATAAATTGGCTGGATAGATTCAACATAGCAACCCTTTACATGTGATTATTGTTGTATTGATATATATGGATATGAAAAGTGCTAAAAATTTTGAAAGAACTGTCTACAAATTGTTAATAATGAAGGAATAGATATTAAAGATGTTGGTTAAATTTAACCATGTTATACAACTTATACAGGTGTGAATAATAAGTGTAAAATTAGTTTAAATGTTAAATAAAAACTTGCCTTAAAGTTATATGAACCATACTTGGAGTACTTATAATTTTGGATACTAAATATAGTGTTGAATAACTCTTGAATGAAGTCTTGATAAGGTTTAAGTTGAGTTTGGATATATTTTAAGTCATTTAAATAAGTCTATAAAATAAGGATGATTGGAGGTTGTGTGAACATCATTCAATGCTATATGTATACATCATATTGAATATGCATAAACATCATCCTTTAGGCTTTGTAATCATTGTTTGTGTAGGCATTAGTCTGTGTAAGAATTATCTTTATAGGCATCAAACTATGTAAGCATCATCATTTGTTTTATATACATGAATTTTGTTATGTGTAAACATTATTCATGCTCTACATATAAATAATTGAACCTACATAATCATGATTTCATTATATGTAACCATGATCTATGTATACATCATCTGCATAAGCATCATTCACTTAGATAAATTTTGAGAAAACTATAGACAGAAGAAAACTTCATATGGATGAATTTTAGAAAAAAATTGAGGAATATTCAGATAAAAAATATTCTAAATAAAAAATAAAAAAAAAACATATGATGCATGTTTTGTAACACCCCGAGCTTCCATGATACGCTTCTCATTCAATAATGTAATAGCTTGCATTGTACGCAACATCGAGTTCCAACACACTGCAACTAATCAAAGTAGCCGTTATGAATAGTAATAACCACTTTTTAAATTTATAGAAATTTTATATTTCAAAATGGACTTCATTTTTGTATTCCTAATATTGAAATTAGCCTATGTTGAATTTTTTATAATTTTCTGAGAACTTCTAATTTTTTATGAATAGTGAAAAATACTTAAAACAACTTTTTTAATCAAAATAATTTATAGTGATAAGTTATACTATTGAGTGGTTTTAAAGTATAATTAGAATATATTTTTACCATTTTATCCAATGGTGGTCATTAGAATTAATTTAATATTGAAATTGGACATAAACAATTGCCGATCTTTTGATATAAATTGTTTCTTAAAAACACACTATTTATTGTGACAGCGGGAATTAATTATAAAATTAATTAATGCAACTTATATGTTTGGAATTTTGTAAAATAGACATCATTTTTGAATTCGGAATATCAATTATATCTTAGGGTGAAATTTTGGCATTGTTCTGAAAAACTTCAATTTTTGATGAATAGTGAAACCACTAAGTGGTAGTTAAATAACTGATTTTTCGTTTAAATGAAATATTACCACTCCTGTGATTTGATTTTCAAAAATCTGACATACATGGTTGTCATTAAGAAGTAAAATGTGGTTCAATGAGATTAAAATAATTTTTGGTGAATAGTAACTTTTAAGTTCTTAATCGCGATTAGAGGTAATTAGTGTAGTTTAAGGTAAAAATAATGTTTTAATAATATGAGATGAGCTTGACACTTGTCCTAATCCTACTGGATGAGTAATGGCCTACCAAGACAACCCATGAGTCAACTTTGGGACCCCATGGAGCCACTTTAGTTGGAAAATGACAATAATATATATTTATTTAATGTTAAAATTAAATTGACACAAACATGAGTTATTTTACTAAAACAGTTTTTAAGTGGGGTTACAAAAGTCCAAATTTTGACTATAAATATTCATTAGAAATATAAAAAGATTTCCTACATCATAGTATTTTTTTTATAATTTTTAGACATTAAATAAATTAAATTATTTATGACATCATTATGATGCAGCGATGACCTCATTATTTAACGATTTTAATAAAATGAAAAGATAATGTAAAATACAAGGCTTACACTTGTCCAAAGACTATTGGATGGGTAGATTTAGAACCCTTATCACCTTATCCACGAATTATATAAGTGTGGGACCTTTAGAATCCGAAAATCATTTTGTAATAATGTAACATTTCAATCTTTCCAAAAGAGCCCCTCCTCTCCACTTATAAAAGGCCCCCACCTCTCCCACCTTATTTACACTTTAAAGCCATTTGGCTCGGCCAACCTCTGCCCAAATACTCTCCCAACTTCCCCCTCTTACTCCTAGAAGCCTCACTTTGGGCAGAACTCTTCTCAAGGAATCCTTTGGCTCAAATCAAAAAGAGTTACCCGATTTTGAGGTAATGTCTTCTCTAATGTTGTTTTGTTTTATTTTTCTTCTCCAACCCCCTAAACTCTTTTTATTCATTTCTTTTGTAACAACACCAATATCCTTAATATACTAGGATGTTGTTATAAGAAGGATTCGAGCTACACTTACACACACCTACATCTAATGGTTAAAGAACATACGGTTTCTGTGGATGGTGAATTTCTGCCTCACGAAACGATGATTGTTCAACACTCATATAACACCTTCAAAGGTGGCCATTAAGATGTCACTATTTTTATATATGATATATAATATGTTTATGTTTTACTTATGCTTCTGTATTTATCATTTATGGCATAATTTATGATTTCCATTATGGGTAAAACGCGATAATTTCATTTTAGGAAGTGCGGACTACCGCCCCCTCAAAGTGATTTGAATCGTTAATACCATATGTGGGATGTATAAAGGATGGAGTAAATGGTAATATACACTATATTATACTGGAATTATATTATACATTTATATCATTATGATTTTGTTCCATTAAATATTAAATTGAAATGAAAGTAGCGTTCATGCGTACGTACGGCTTACCGTCTCCATGAACGGTGCATTTCATTTCTTACCTCTAAATGTTACGTAATATTATAAATGAATGTATATACTGGATATATAAGATATATATGACATATAAATCATGAATATAATTCTGGAGATAATGGATATTCTACCACATAAACAACTTGTAATTATAAGAAGTTTATTGTTGACTCAAGTACCAAAGATCGACAAAACAACCGTTATTAACTTAAATAATTACATAATGTTCATATCATTGTAATAAGTGATATAATAAGGATAATGAAATTGAAAATGGTTCTTAATAAGGTATATATTAACTCTATTTTATTATTCAGGAGGTTAAAGAACGGTTGAGTCAAGTCAGACACGAGGTAAGGGAACTTCTTAACCCAACTTCCATTCTTTGGGTTAATCTCCTACTTTCCAATTATGTCATGATATTATTATGTATTATTTTGTATTTTTACTTTCTTTATGTGTACCTATAGTGAATACACATAATAGATCTATTTTATTTTAAAAATTATCTTTTTAAGGACTTCGTCTCAATCTCCTTTCATTGATTCATATTTTGTTTTATACACAACTTTCTTTTATACGGTGTATAAACCCCTTTGACTTTTACGTTTATTCAAAAGGAATATTTTTTATACGAAGCGTTTTACTAAACGACAAAACGGGAATGTTTTTCTTTCCGTACTTATGCGGCGACAACGACTTCTCCGCCGCCGTGACCATTATTTGAGTTTCGACTTCCTCTACAAGCCATCATTTTTTTAATGATAAATAAATACAAAGTTTTAACTTTCTTTTATTTTGGTATTGAAAATGGTTTTGAAAGCGTTTTTATTATATCAATGTGTTGTATTGATATCTTTTGATTGAAATGTGGAAATGTTATGTTTCCTTTATGCATGTTTTATGTGATACGATTATGTTATGGTTTATGATATGTTTAAACCTATTCATATGAGGAATGTATTGGACTTAATAAGTGACGGGTGGAGCCCGCTATAGCTCCTCGATGCATCGGTAGGTCTCATGAGACAACTAGACGTGGAATTGGCCAAGGCCCTTTCCCAATTTGATTTATGGTTTTGGACGAGGCCTTAATCATTTTAGACGTCTTGGCCGAGGCCTTGATGAAATGTTTCAGAATGTCTGGCATTATACATTCCCTCGTTATGAAAGTGGTTATTGATATTGCATGTGATTATTAGACTAGTAGAATATCCATGTGAATAAGTAAATGGCATTATCTCATTTTACTTTTGCCATATTATGTTGAAGTTCATGTTTAAAAGGCTTTTTTTTTAGTTATACATTGCCTTAAATGTTAATGTTTATTTATGAAAGCTTCCGATATATTGTTAACCTTACTGAGCATCCGAGCTCACCCCTTTCAATGTTTTAATACTTTCCAGGATGTGAAGAAGTATTTTATGAATGACCTGCAGGGGTAGTCAGAAAGGGATATAAGTGTGGACTATGAAGACCATGTTATTGTAGTTTGTTTACTTTTTGATGTAATGAAAGACTTATGAATGTATCTAGTGTTTCCAAGGATACTAAACTAATTGGTCTTTCGAGACTTGATCTTTTGTGATCATGCCAATGTTACGAAGTAATGCACCGACTCTGGGTAGCTGGGGTCGGGGCGTTACAATTGGTATCAGAGGAAGTTTAGTACAAACCTTGGAAGCTAGATTTAGACAAACTCTGATTAGAGCACATAGACCTAAGATGAATTTTGAGGATTAGTATAGAAGAACTTCCTAGAATTTTGGTATTATAGAGATGTTATGAGTTTTCCGAGCAATACATCCCTGTCTGGATACGAGCAGGTAGAGGCGGCTCTGGCACAGATGTACCTAGGGGTAAAACCCGAAAACACCGCTTTGAGCTAGACTCGAACGGGAACTGGTGCACGACAACGGGCCTTGCTGCACTCTTGGTTACGACACTCCCGGGGGATATGCTTAGGATAATTCTCATTTTATTTACAAACCACTATGAAGGGTTATGAGTACATACTTCCTCAAAGAAAACATTTCTTTTTATGATTATGGATTATATCCATAAATAGTTCAATTTATGTAAAGTGTTTAACAAGTATGGAATTATGTATTTTGATTCATAAACTAATCTAGTTTATGACATTGTTTAGAAATGGCGCCTAGTGGAAGGAATGGAAACCGTATCAATGTACGAACTCCGTGTAGGGATTGCCCTCCTGCTCAAGATAATTATTGTGGATCTGGAGATACAACTGGTGCTGATCAACTTATTACCATACTGGGACAACTCACTCAGGTTATGAATAATAACCTTACTCGTATGGAGCACCCTGATCCGCAACGTGGAGGATCAATGCTAGACCGTTTCATGAGGCAACAACCACCAACCTTCAATGGGAGTACAAATACTATATTAGCTGAGCAATGGATAAATTCCTTAGAGAAAATATTCCATGCCTTGGGGAGTAGTGAAAGAGAGAAGGTTGTCATGGCAGTTTACCGCCTCACTGGAGATGCCGATCAGTGGTGGTCGCTGATTCAAAACACAAAGGAAGATGATGAAGTATCAAATATGGAATGGAGGGAGTTCAAAGAGCTTTTCTTAGAAAAATACTTTCCTCGTGACCATCGAGCAGATATGGAAAGGCAATTTCTGAGTTTGAGGCAGAAGGAGGATGAGAATGTCGCAAAGTATGAGGCTAACTTTACAAGGTTAGCGAGGCATGCTGCCAATTATATACGTAACCCAAGGAGTAAGATTGATCGTTTCTTTGATGGGTTAAAACCATTTCTCCGTCGAGCTTTAGTATCACAATCCTTCTCATCATACGAAGATATTGTCTCGTGTGCTATCAAGACAGAAAAGGAATTCTCTAAGTCTTATGACAACAAAGTAAAGTAAGAGAAGAAGAGAACGGTGGAACAAGAGACAGATAAAGGGAAAAAGGGAAAGAAGGATTTTCCATTATGTGATAATTGTGGGAAGAATCACCCTGGTACTTGCCTAAAAGGAATGGGAGTTTGTTATAAATGTGGAGAAAAGGGTCACCAGGCTCGTGATTGCAAGGGAAAGAAAGAGGCTGTCAAAGTTGAATGCTACAATTGTAGGGAAATGGGGCATTATGCAAATGAATGTCCTAAGCGTCAGGGAAACTTACCTCAGAAAAGGACAAGGGATCAAGGACAATCTTATGCTGTTACTACAGTTGAAGTAGAATAACTAATGTATTGGTGGTTTTGGACTCATGGATTATATTCTGGTTATTAGAATAATGTGATATATATATAAGGATTGTACTGCAGTACTTGTTGATTTCAGTAAGGTTTTAATATGATGAAGGTAATTATATTTTTAGTATGTGACAATAAGAGAAACTTTACTTTGTTTGGGGAATCTGATAAATTGATTTTGGAATTTAGAGACCTTTTAGAGAAAGTCTGGACGGAGGTATTTTGGATAACTATTAAGGTTGGAATGGATTAAGTTGAACCATGGATAGTATTGTTTAAGGTTAAATCATTTATGAAGATTATTTTTGGAATATTATGATACTATAGTTTTAGGAAAAGGACAACCTGCAGGGTGGGGCATAACCCGTCGCGTCGGACAAAGCTGTAGGAATCGAACCCACAACCATAGTGCGACAAGCCTTTATTTCCTACCACTAGCCTACAGGAAGTCCCTGGTTATTACAAAATAGTTTTACTAATATAAATGGTATGTGTTAACATTTGGAACCTTATACAATTAGGATAAGTATAAAATTTTTGAGTTATATTATCTTTTTGAGTGAAAGATGAGTTGAAGGTTGAAACTCTAATTGTCAAGCATAAATATATACATACCTATCTCTTATTCAATGAATAAATTAATTCTTAAACTTTAGTAAAGGGATGTTAAAACAAAAAAAAATTGTTATCCTAATACCATATGTGTTGTTGAACGGATGATATTTTAAATCAACATAGATTGAAGGCTTTGAGGCCCTCAATTTGACAGTTGATTGTGATTGATGACCTCAATCAGTCCCTACAAATATTTACGTTTTTCCTCCAATTATATGTCTCTAATTGCCACCAATGTTCTCCTAATCGAGATCATAATTGGGTGGTGACTTTTTCATTTCCCTTTCCCTCTTATTAAGGCTAAATTTTATTAATCTTATTTCCGATGTGGGTTTTCCTCAAAGGTATTTTCTCTTTTCAACCTTTTATTTTCAAAGAAAATTTTCAAATTGCGAGGACGCAATTTATTGAAGGAGGGGAGAATGTAACACCCCGAGCTTCCATAATACGCTTCTCATTCAATAATTTAATAGCTTGCATTGTACGCAACATTGAGTTCCAACACACTGCAACTAATCAAAGTAGCCGTTATGAATAGTAATAACCACTTTTTAAATTTATAGAAATTTTATATTTCAAAATGGACTTCATTTTTGTATTCCTAATATTGAAATTAGCCTATGTTGAATTTTTTGTAATTTTCTGAGAACTTCTAATTTTTTATGAATAGTGAAAAATACTTAAAACAACTTTTTTAATCAAAATAATTTATAGTGATAAGTTATACTATTGAGTGGTTTTAAAGTATAATTAGAATATATTTTTACCATTTTATCCAATGGTGGTCATTAAAATTAATTTAATATTGAAATTGGACATAAACAATTGCCGATCTTTTGATATAAATTGTTTCTTAAAAACACGCTATTTGTTGTGACAGCGGGAATTAATTATAAAATTAATTAATGCAACTTATATGTTTGGAATTTTGTAAAATAGAAATCATTTTTGAATTCGGAATATCAATTATATCTTAGGGTGAAATTTTGGCATTGTTCTGAAAAACTTCAATTTTTGATGAATAGTGAAACCACTAAGTGGTAGTTAAATAACTGATTTTTCGTTTAAATGAAATATTACCACTCCTGTGATTTGATTTTCAAAAATCCTACATACATGGTTGTCATTAAGAATTAAAATGTGGTTCAATGAGATTAAAATAATTTTTGGTGAATAGTAACTTTTAAGTTCTTAATCGCGATTAGAGGTAATTAGTGTAGTTTAAGGTAAAAATAATGTTTTAATAATATGAGATGAGCTTGACACTTGTCCTACTCCTACTGGATGAGTAATGGCCGACCAAGACAACCCATGGGTCAACTTGGGGACCCCATGGAGCCACTTTAGTTGGAAAATGACAATAATATATATTTATTTAATGTTAAAATTAAATTGACACAAACATGAGTTGTTTTACTAAAACAGTTTTTAAGTGGGGTTACACAAGTCCAAATTTTGACTATAAATATTCATTAGAAAGATAAAAAGATTTTCTACATCATAGTATTTTTTTTATAATTTTTAGACATTAAATAAATTAAATTATTTATGAAATCATTATGATGCAGCGATGACCTCATTATTTAACGATTTTAATAAAATGAAAAGATAATGTAAAATACAAGGCTTACACTTGTCCAAAGACTATTGGATGGGTAGATTTCGAACCCTTATAATCTTATCCACGAATTATATAAGTGTGGGACCTTTAGAATCCGAAAAGCATTGTGTAATAATGTAACATTTCAATCTTTCCAAAAGAGCCTCTCCTCTCCACTTATAAAAGGCCCCCACCTCTCCCACCTTATTTACACTTTCAAGCCATTTGGATCGGCCAACCTCTGCCCAAATACTCTCCCAACTTCCCCATCTTACTCCTAGAAGCCTCACTTTGGGCAGAACTCTTCTCAAGGAAGCCTTTGGCTCAAATCAAAAAGAGTTACCCGATTTTGAGGTAATGTCTTCTCTAATGTTGTTTTGTTTTATTTTTCTTCTCCAACCCCCTAAACTCTTTTTATTCATTTATTTTGTAACAACACCAGTATCCTCAATATACTAGGATGTTGTTATAAGAAGTATTCGAGCTACACTTACACACACCTACATCTAATGGTTAAAGAACATACGGTTTCTGTGGATGGCGAATTTCTGCCTCACGAAACGATGATTGTTCAACACTCATATAACACCTTCAAATGTGGCCATTAAGATGTCACTATTTTTATATATGATATATAATATGTTTATGTTTTACTTATGCTTCTGTATTTATCATTTATGGCATACTTTATGATTTCCATTATGGGTAAAACGCGATAATTTTATTTTAGGAAGTGCGGACTACCGCCCCCTCAAAGTGATTTGAATCGTTAATGTCATGTGTGGGATGTATAAAGGATGGAGTAAATGATACTATACACTATATTATACTGGAATTATATTATACATTTATATCATTATGATTTTGTTCCATTAAATATTAAATTGAAATGAAAGTAGCGTTCATGCGTACGTACGGCTTACCGTCTCCATGAACGGTGCATTTCATTTCTTACCTCTAAATGTTACGTAATATTATAAATGAATGTATATACTGGATATATAAGATATATATGACATCTAAATCATGAATATAATTCTGGAGATAATGGATATTCTACCACATAAACAACTTGTAATTATAAGAAGTTTATTGTTGACTCAAGTACCAAAGATCGACAAAACAACCGTTATTAACTTAAATAATTACATAATGTTCATATCATTGTAATAAGTGATATAATAAGGATAATGAAATTGAAAATGGTTCTTAATAAGGTATATATTAACTCTAGTTTATTATTCAGGAGGTTAAAGAACGGTTGAGTCAAGTCAGACACGAGGTAAGGGAACTTCTTAACCCAACTTCCATTCTTTGGGTTAATCTCCTACTTTCCAATTATGTCATGATATTATTATGTATTATTTTGTATTTTTACTTTCTTTATGTGTACCTATAGTTAATACACATAATAGATCTATTTTATTTTAAAAATGATCTTTTTAAGGACTTCGTCTCAATCTCCTTTCATTGAGTCATATTTTGTTTTATACACAACTTTCTTTTATACGGTGTATAAACCCCTTTGACTTTTACGTTTATTCAAAAGGAATCTTTTTTATACGAAGCGTTTTACTAAACGACAAAAAGGGAATGTTTTTCTTTCCATACTTATGCGGCGACAACGACTTCTCTGCCGCCGTGACCATTATTTGAGTTTCGGCTTCCTCTACAAGCCATCATTTTTTTAATGATAAATAAATACAAAGTTTTAACTTTCTTTTATTTTGGTATTGAAAATGGTTTTGAAAGCGTTTTTATTATATCAATGTGTTGTATTGATATCTTTTGATTGAAATGTGGAAATGTTATGTTTCCTTTATGAATATTTTATGTGATACGATTATGTTATGGTTTATGATATGTTTAAACCTATTCATATGAGGAATGTATTGGACTTAATAAGTGACGGGTGGAGCCCGCTATAGCTCCTCGATGCATCGGTAGGTCTCATGAGACAACTAGACGTGGAATTGGCCGAGGCCCTTTCCCAATTTGATTTATGGTTTTGGCCGAGGCCTTAATCATTTTAGACGTCTTGGCCGAGGCCTTGATGAAATGTTTCAGAATGTCTGGCATTATACATTCCCTCATTATGAAAGTGGTTATTGATATTGCATGTGATTATTCGACCAGTAGAATATCCATGTGAATAAGTAAATGGCATTATCTCATTTTACTTTTGCCATATTATGTTGAAGTTCATGTTTAAAAGGCTTTTGTTTTAGTTATACATTGCCTTAAATGTTAATGTTTATTTATGAAAGCTTCCGCTATATTGTTAACCTTACTGAGCATCCGAGCTCACCCCTTTCAATGTTTTAATACTTTCCAGGATGTGAAGAAGTATTTTATGAATGACCTGCAGGGGTAGTCAGAAAGGGATATGAGTGTGGACTATGAAGACCATGTTATTGTAGTTTGTTTACTTTTTGATGTAATGAAAGACTTATGAATGTATCTAGTGTTTCCAAGGCTACTAAACTAATCGGTCTTTCAAGACTTGATCTTTTGTGATCATGCCAATGTTACGAAATAATGCACCGACTCTGGGTAGCTGGGGTCGGGGCGTTACATGTTTTGTTCTTCATGGTTTCAAACATCATGGTCATGAAATTAGATCATGATTCAAGATGAGAAAAAACATTAGTCGATGGTTATGTTGTACAAGATAGATGAAATTTCCATTTTGAAAAAGGAGTTGTTACATTATAGTGCATGAATCCATGCATGCATGGAATAGTTTAAAATGAATTTAAATTTCATAAATTTTTTGGATCCATTTTAGAAGTAAAATATCCCGAGTTATGTAAGGAGTTTTTTAATAGATAAATTCATGGAGATCTCAAAGTAAACTTGATCTGTAATTTGATATGAGATGATAAGACACATTTTGGTGCCTATTTTAAAGTAGTATGAAGACCAAGGAATTGAATTTACTAAAAATAAAATACTATGAGATATTTTTTGGAATTATTATTTTCTTATAATTATACACCTTTTAAGGATGATACAAGCTCAAAATTTTAGATATTTCCTACTATCAAAAAAGGAAAAAAAATCCATAATTATTTATGGAAATAATATTCACAATTCTATGAATATAAAATATGCAGGTAACAAAGAATAAGTGTGATGAGTGAGAGAGATAACCCTTCAATGTTTTTGAGACTTTGAATAAATAAATTAAGTAGAAGAAAAATGTTGATTCTAACAATTTTTCAGTAGTGTGGAAGCCAATAATAATGTGAAAAGAAGGAACCACTTTCTGCTACCTATAATATCATCATATCGTCAAGAGATTCAATGAGAAAGGTGAAGCAATATTCAAGAAAGTAGGACATGAAGACTTAGGAGAACAAGTATGAATATCTACCATTGAAGAAGGATTTGATGACTTGTTCAAAGGAGGAGTTTGGGAAGACCTTTTAAGAACTATTGGGGGAAGTATAATGATCCCACCAGGAGGTGGAAATAAGCATTATAGAAGATATATTTGACTAACATGAATTAATATAAAGAACCCATTGGGAGTCCGTTATTGTGATCACTTGAAGATTAGAAATTTTAGAATATTTTTTTATAAGTATTTCAAGATATTATTCTTCAAGTTTTTCAGTAGATAGATTGTAACTGTACTCAAGTGATTTATAGTGGAAGAAACCGGGTAGAAAAACTTGTCTCGAACCTTACTTGAAGTGGGATCACATTGAGACCAAACCTTATAAATTCTTGTTCCTTGTTTATTTTAAATTCTTCATATTCAAGTAATATTGAGAGATAAAAAGTGGAGTAGGTCAAATATTTAGCCATCTATGGAGGTTAAATTAAAAGGATGTATTCCTAAAAATAAAAATGTATCATGGATTCAACCCTCCCCCTTTCAATGATATCACTAGACCTAGATATTATAGCTTCCTTAAAGGATAAATATTTTCCATTCTTAGTGAATAATATATCACCTAACTAGTTATAAAATCATTTATCTTTGGTTTATCTTTTCTATGTAGTTTGTATCATTGGAACATTCCTTTTCCATAAGATCATATGGAACCTGTTCTTACTCCAATTACTTTTTCATTTTGATCCTTGACTTTATCTAAGTATATCTTTCTTCCACTATATCAAATAAGGATGTTTTCCCTTTTATATAAATATATTCTTTCACTTGACTATAACTTTTCTATTTTAGGGATTTATGTAATATTCTTAAAAACATTTAGGATAATTAACCGAGATGCGCTTTTTATTTTTCTTTATGGAAGTTTGTTTGTTGACTTATCCTTAATAAACACTTTGCATTTAAACACGTGTATTTTTAAAATTATAGATCTCCTTTATAGTATAACTTATATAATATCCATTTTTTATTATATTTGGAATATGGCTAACTGTTAATGCCTTTATTTTAGAATCATATCTTGAAAGTATGGAAGAATAATTTCAAGACTTATAAGGCTCATTATCAATCCTCATTTTACTAATATCATCACTCTGATGTGTATAAGTATATGTGAGTTTAGAAAAATATTTTATTTACATTTTAATGATTAATGAATTCTTGGTTAATATTATCTGACTCGCCCATTCAAAGAATATTTTATCTTTTTACCGAGAACATGCATTAATTCACTATTAAATTTTTTAAATCTATTAATGTAATCACATGAAGTAAATGAATTCACCTATATCTTCTACTTGAAATAGTTCACATATATCTTGTTGAACTAATTCTAGAATCATTTCAAATTTATCACCTTTAATTGAAAAATGTGTCTTGATCTATTTGAATCTTATAATAATTCATTTCAAATACCTTGAGTTTTTTAACTTAGAAAATTATAAAAACCCTACTTGGTATATCTTTTACATTTTATTTTGGTTATAATTGAACAAGTTTTATCTTTCCATGGTTAGAAATTATTTGATTCTTATGTTTTATATTCATCATTAATCATTGATATAGTATATCATCGATTCAAATATAATTAAAATATTAATTAAGTATGTTATATCATAAAAAAATATTTTAAACATGAAATAAAGTCTCATTGTTTCTAAACTTAACATTGAGATCAAGTTTTTTTTAACACCCAATATATAACAATAGTTTCTAAATACAAGAATATTTTAAATTGGCATGTGAGAATGTGATCCTATCTAGATGAAATTGAAATCAAGATCCATAGAAACTTAAAACTCACTTCAATCTTGTAATGTTTCTGGTCTTATTTAGTTCATGTATTTGGATACAAATATGTAAGTCACGTATCATATCTAATATCTTATAATTGAAATAAAAATATTAAATTCAATTATGAATAAACTTGAAGTTGAAGCTTTTAATTTCTTCTTCTTCAATTCATTTAAATTTCAGTTCAAGTGACCTTTTATTGAACATGTGGAACAAATAGCCTCTTATTAGAATCTCTCCCTCATTACCTTTGGTTTCTTAGAAGGAATTTGTGAAGGTTCCTTTGGCATCGTACTTTCCATTTTTCTATTTTATTTTAATTTATTCTTTTTCGCTATAAGAACTAAAGATTTAAATTTTTTTAAGTTATTATCTTATTATAAACCCATAACAAAAAAATATTAAAGTGGTTTCTTGTCACAACCCATCCCCCAGGGCCCATGCCGTGACTACCCCAAGCCCGCCTTCGATAGGTCAGGGGATGACGACTAGCACCAAAGGCGTAATTCCCTAAAATTGGGAAGGAATTGCATTTATAACCTGTAAACACACACAGAAAGATACAAACATGAGTAAACTGTGTAACCAAAAGAGTACTGAATGTAAAAGGGGCCGGAATACAAGCCCAATAGTAAAGGTACAAGTACAACTAAAAACAATACAACTGAAGAAAAATAAAGAAAAGCAGTTACTGGGTCATCCTTCGGGATTCCTACCTGAAGGGTAGGTATAGATAGTCTCCTCAGCACTCTGAATCTGTCTGTCTCCTCCATGTACCGACATTCCATATGGTCCACCTCCAGGCATTGTCCGGTCCTGGTACTCTCAGCCTTAGTCAGCGTTGTCCATCATCTGCAACCAACACAACAAGGTGCAGGCATAGCCCGTGTAAGGGTGAGTATAACGATACTCAGTAGGGACCCCGAGACCCTCAATTTCTCACAAAATACAACAAGGATAAACCACATAGTATGAAATAAAAAAATAACCTTACTTAGGTATATGCCCATATATATACCTAAGTTATCAAGTGATCCATCTCAATCATGAGTAAAACACATAAAAACTGACTCAGCTCAACCAGGATTTTATTTTAGGGGTAGTATCAAGTAACATCCCTAGTCACATTATCGAAACCTCGGCTGTTGGATAAATCCTCTTCTATCGAGTACAGTGGGTATGCCACAACACCAAGCACACTCCCCACTAACCTTGGACTGCTGAGGTACTCCTCATGTCGAGTAATGTGGATCTGTCGTGTCACCAAGCGTGCTCCCCCTCGTAGCCTGATGAGGTACTCCTCCTGTTGAGTATCGTGGGTATGTCGTGATACCAAGGTTCTCCCCATTGTGGGTCTTTCGTGACACCAAGGCACTCCCCATCAGGCTAGTAGAGTCACTCCGAGTCAAAACAGTCATCAATCATCAGGTCTCAGCAAGCTATTAGGTCTCCGCACTATGCTCGCTCATCTCTGGGAGGATTTGCTCTACAAGATACTGGTCGATACTCCAACTGTCACAAAATCCCACAAAGAAGTATCACAAAGGTCTTCCACGTCATAGGGGTCTTAATTTAATAGAAGGAGTGTCAATCGGACGCCTGGTCTATGAGTTATTATCCATTTAGTCCCGAGGGCCAGGTTGGATTTGTGCTCAATCCAACCTGACCATTTCCCATCTCAAACCAAAACTCCAGTGGAGTGTACTCAAAGGGACCGTCTCGCTCCAAGATTTCCAGCACTGCTAATGGTTTTTCAAACAGACATCTGGTGCCAAAGATATGGCCAAAAGAAAGTATACGGGTCGTAGTGGGCCCAGGTCCGGTCTGACCCGGTCGGACCGACTCAGACCGACTCGCAGGGTCAGGCCTGGCCCGTAATGCGGCCCGGACCGCTAGGAGGTCTAGCAGGCCGCGAGGTCTATGAGGGGACACGGAGCCCATGGGTGTCGTGGGGCGGCTCGGCCGAGGGGGTTCCGCGAGGGCGTGGGGCCGGTTCGACCGGGGCGCTGCGAGGGGCACGGGCCGGCTCGGCTGGGGCACCGTGAGGGGTGCAGGCTAGTTTGTTTGGGGTTCTGTGAGGGGCATGGGCTGGTTCTGCCGAGGCACCGTGAGGGGCGTGGGCTGTTTCGAGAGGCCAACGGGTGGTGTGAGCAGAGGTGGCTCAGCCGACGGATGGCGGCCGGCGCGGCCGGCGGGCGGCGTGGGTGGCGGGCAGCATGAACGACAGCTGTCACGGCCAGCGGGCGGCAAGGCCGGCAGGCGGTGTGGCTGGCGGCGCATCCAGCGGCCGGGGTGGCTCAGCCGGCGAGCACGGGGCTGGTTCGGCTCGGAGGCCCGAGCGCTGCGGGGGCGGCGCGGGTCGCGGTGACTGCAGGTGGTGGCATCGTTGCCTTCATCGCCTTCATCGCCTTCCTTCATTATAAAGAACACCACAAAGAAGAACAACAAAGGGGGGTCGAGCCATGTTAGTTTGGCCCGCACCCTTCGCGTTTAGAGTGGTAGCATACGGTTCGCAAGAATGTAGCAAAGAACGTCAAACATGATCTTCGGTAATTTAATCATTCCCAATCCCACACAAGAGAAGAAGGGAGTACCTTGAAATTGATAAACAAATAGCATTAAACCCCTACCTCGGGTTGATATGTCGACGGAGTCACGGAGAAGAAGACGAATTATTGGGAAAAAGACAAACGTCGGTGTCTTCGTTGTTTTCCTCGATCGTCAGTTTGTGCATCGGTTCATCGTAGTCAAAGGCATCCTACGTCGGAGGAAGTCTCGAGGAAGAAGGTCTAATTCAGGGTCGGCGTTCTTCATTGGAATAATGATTTCTTCATTCGGAGAAATAGTTCTTTGTTGGAGAGATTTTCTCCCAAGGCTCCACCAAAAAGAAAAATGCCAACTGATGTGTTTCCCCCAACTTTAATCGTTGGAACAAATTCAAAATAGCCTAATTAAACACCTAGTTTGGAACATTTAATTAAGGTGGGTTGTCATAATTAATGTGGAGGAAGCTCAAGAGGATCCTTCACATTAAAGAGGGGGGTTGAGTGGTTTCTTCTCCCCACATTAATAGGGGTCAGGTGGTCCCCACCCCTAAATTCAATTTGGGAGGTTATTGAAAACTCGGGTAGTCTCCACCACAATTAAACATGAAGAGGAGGTTTAGTTTCAGTGGACCCCACCCCTGAACATCCACATGGAGGGTGGTTACAACAAAAATAAAATAAATCGCGTGTTTATTTTATTTATTATTTCCATGAAAAACCCAAAAACTAACTTTCACCCTCGACCTTCTGTCGTCGAGGTGAAAGTCTCCTTAAGAGAATACTGGCGCTGCGAGTTCAATGGTGCCCTCATATTTCAATTTTGAGCACCAATTAAAAAGTTAGAAAAACTCGCTTGCACGTTTACTGAACGTACCTGAAATAAGTTCAGAAATTCATTCCAGACACTCTGGGCCTCGGAATCACGCGCTGTCAATTTTTAAGGACTTGTAAAATTCTCATATATTTAAAAAAATTACATGGAAATCTCAGGTCTTTACATTCTCCCCAACTCAGGGCTTTACGTCCCTTTAAGCCAAAACTCAAAACTAAGAGAACAAGTGAGGGTATTGAGTACGCATCTGAGCCTTCCGCTCTCATGTGTTCTTCTGAAGGTTCTTGTGCTGCCAACGAATGCACACCAGAGGTATCGACCATCCACTAAGGACCCGATCCTTTCAATCCTCAATCTCTACTGGAACCTCCGTAAAAGTCGCTCCATCATCGACATCCATCTTGCCATGGTTGATGATGTGAGAAGGTTCGAGCACGTATCTCCTCAGCTAGGATATGTGGAAGACGTCATGCACCCGGTGAAACTGAGGTGGAAGAGCTAAGCGGTATGCCACCTCGCCAACTCTGCTGAGGACATGAAAAGGTCCAATAAACCTTAGAGATAACTTGAAGCCTCTACCAAATCTCTGCAAACCTCGTCGAGGTGAGATCCGTAGAAAGACATGGTCTCCATCCTCAGACTCTAGAGGTCTCCATATCCTATCGGCATATGACTTCTACCTTCTCTATGCAGTCTTCATCCACTTCTGGATGATCTGAACCTTCTTTGTGGTAGCCCGTACCATCTATGGTCCCACTAGTGCTAACTCCCCTGGGTCAGTCCAGCACAAAAGTGATCTGCAAGTTCGCCCGTATAACACCTCGAAAGGTGTCATCCCAATGGTGGAGTGATAATTGTTGTTGTATGAAAACTCCACCAAAGGTAAGTGATCCTCCTAGCTGCGACTGAAGTTGAGGACATAAGCACGCAGCATGTCCTCGAGGGTCTGAATGGTCCGCTCAGTCTGACCATCCGTCTGTGGATGGAAGGCGGTGCTCAAATGAAGTTGCGTCTTGAAAGCCTCCCGAAACCCCTTCCATAGACGGGAATTAAATAATGCATCACGATCTAAGATAATCATCGAAGGTACTCCATGTAGTCTCACAATCTTCTACACATAGAGGCGTTCCAAGCTCTCTACTGAACCCTGCTCTCTAATCAGTAGGAAGTGGGTCGACTTGGTGAGTCGGTCGATGATCACCCAAATCGAGTCATGTCCCCTAGATATATGTGGAAAACCTATCATTAATTCCATGGATATCCCATCCCACTTCCACTCTGGGACCTCTAAAGGATGAACCAATCCTATTAGTACCTGATTCTCCACCTTCACTTGCTGAAAAGTGAGGCACTGAGAAACAAACTCTTCTACTGTCTTCTTCATTCCCGGCCACCAATGCTATTATTGGAGATCCTAGTACATCTTCACCACTCCTGAATGTACCGCTAGAGGGGATGTGTGGAACTCTCTCAACACTTCCTCTTGAAGTGACACTAGTACCATGATACGTCCTCTGAAGAGGATGATGTGCTCCCCACCTTCATAAAATCCATCGGGTGCCTGCCCTGTGGATATATGAGCACGTCGTGTCTCATAGTCAGTGTCCCCATGTTGCCCCTCCCTGACTCGCTGAACAAGTGGGGGAGTGACTGTAAGAGACTGAAGAAAAGTTGCTCCATCCTGATCCACAAAGGATATCTGCAAAGCGGCCAGCTGCTTCGTCACCTCACCTAGCAGCTGTATACTAGATCTCCTGCTGAGTGCTTCTGATATAATGTTCCCCTTACCAGGAGTATAGATTATCTCGAATTCATAGTCCTGGAGGAACTCAAGCCAACATCATTGTCTCAGGTTCAGGTACTTCTGGGAGAAGATATACCTGAGACTCTTGTGATCATAGTACACTATAAAACGTTCACCCATCAGATAGTGCCACCACATCTTCAAGGCGAATACCACTGCTGATAACTCCAGGTCATGGGTAGCGTAGTTCTACTCATGTTGTCTCAAATGTCGAGAACCATATGCGATCACAACTTTCTCCTGCATCAGGACACATCCGAGCCCGGTCCCTGATGTGTTGCAGTAAACTATGTACCCTATGCCCTCCTCTAGAAGCCTTAAGATGGGGGGCACTAGTCAGCCTCTGCCTCAGCTTCTGAAAGCTCTGCTGGAATCTCTCCGACCACATGAAGGGTTGCCTTTTATTCATCAACGATGATAGTGGTGTTGCAACTCCAGATAAGTCTGGCACAAACCTCCAGTAATATCCATCCAAACCCAGAAAACTCCATACCTCTGTCACACTCCTAAGTGGCTCCCAAGAAAGTACTGCCTCAATCTTCACTGGATCCACTACAACTCCAGCCTCTGATATGACATGTCCAAGGAAGTGAACCTCTCGGATCCATAATTAGAACTTGAAGATCTTACCATAAAGCTGGTGCTCTCGGAGCGTGTCCATTACTACCTGAAAATGATAGGCATGCTCTGCCTCAGTAGTCGAGTAGGTCAGAATATCATCGATGAATACTACGACAAAGCGACCGAGGTATGACTGAAATATCCTATTCATGAGCCCCATGAACACTACTGGAGTGTTGGTTACACCTAATGGAATAAACAAGAACTCATAATGGTCGTACTGAAACATGAAGGTTGTATTCTACACATCCTCATCTCATACTCTGAGCTGGTGATAGCCTGATCTGAGGTCTATCTTTGAGAACCATTGTGCTCCCTTCAGCTGATCAAAGAGGTCGTAAATCCTCGGGAGTGGGTACTTATTCTTCACGGTCACCTGGTTCAGGAGTCAATAGTCAACACAAAGCCTCAAGCTCCCATCTGCCTTCTTGGCGAACAGAATCAGGGCTGCCCAGGGAGAAACACTGGGCCGAATGAATACCTTCACCTGCAAGTCCTCCAGTTGTACCCGCAGATCACGAAGCTTTGCGGGAGCCATTCGATATGATGGTGTAGATATCGGTGTCTTCCCGGGGTACAATTCAATATAAAATTCTACCTCTATGTGAGGGGGTAGACCTGGGACATCATCAGGGAAAACATCCGCGTACTGGTCCACCACTACAGGATAGCTCGGACTCTCCACATCAACAACTCCGAGGGTAAGGCTAGCCAACTGATGAGTGATTGGATGCACTCTCCTCCAAGCAAGTACATCCTTTGCTGCAAAGGCTCCCTTCTCACCAATGAAGGTAAACTTGGTCCCATCCATGTGGACACACCACACTTTGCGGCTAATACAGTCAATCTGAGCATGGACTATAGATAACCAATTCATACCCAAGATGACATCGTAAGGCCTCGACGCCGCTACTAGGAGATCCCAGCCGAAGCTCTCGCCTCTTAGAGTAAACTCGTACTACCGGCACCAGTGCGTAATCGTCGAATCTACTCCCATAGAAGTCTCTAGCCATAAGGATCAAGCCAACGGCTCCGTCAGAATCTCTGAGATCCGAACGAGGGTAGTGGAAATGAAATAATGACTGGAACTTGTGTCTATAAGTACTACAGCTATGGTGGAATAGACACAGACCGTACCTCATATCAACTCCGGAGCACCGTGGTTGTAGGCCTCAGCTTCCTGGAGATGAGCTCTCCCATGTCCACCTGCTCCCTGTGGTCGGGGTGGACCTCCTGGTGGTGGTGGCGGTAATATCTCGAATCGTCGCCCACCACTAGCTACACGACCAGCTCCTTTACCACATCGGCCTGCTCCCTGCAGACCACCTCGATCGAATCTCTATCTCTACCTGGGCATTCCTTCGATTTTCTATTGATCGTCTGAATGGTGGGTCAGATAGTCATGAGACATGTGACCCTTACCGCCGCATGTAAAACACATCCCACTCCTAGCATGTCTTCCTCCGCTTCGGGTGACCCACGTAATCGATCTTGATTCATGCGGTCGTCCACCTGTAGGTCTAGTCCTCTTGGACCTCTGTTATGTTTGTATGTTTCCAGCTGCAAAAGACTCCGCTACGTGATGACTAGTAGTGGGTCTCGCTGCTAGTGACTACTCAGTGAGGAAACTCTTCACCAAGAGGGTTCTCTCTAACACCCCCACCTGCGTTAGGATGCTAAGTGAGATCATTGAAGCCCTGATCTCCCGCCTGAGTCTCTTCTTGAAGGTTAGGCCCTTGAAGAATGGGTCTCGCACCATATTTATGGTGTATCATGAGAGGTCAATGAACCTCGCTGAGTACTGAGCTATAGTCATGCTGCCCTACTGCAGATGAAGTAGCTCCTGTATGTGCACTGCGTGAAGATTTGCTGGAACAAACCCTACCTGAAATAGGCTCTCGAAGTCTACCCAGAGAAGCATCACCTCGTCATGGACCTGGAGCATCAAGATCCACCATCTTCCTGTTGCTGCCTTTAGAAGGCGGGCAGCAAGGATCACCATGAGATCAGCTGGTGTCCCTACCAATCAGAAAACTCTCACCATGGCCTTTATCCAATCCTCAGCTACCTGCGGGTCCATCTCTCCCCTGAACCTGGGTGGCCTCTGGCGCTGGAACTCATGCAATGCACTCAAGTGGCATTCACTGTCTGCTGTTGGGGCTGGTGGTATCGGTGGCCCAACAGGGAAAGGTACCGCTACTGCCTCCACTGGAAAAGGGCCCTACACCAAGCCCTCGTCGCTCAGTGGGCTATCAATGCGTATAAATCTTGGAACTCTAGCCAGTTGTCTGCATGGAGGAATCCTGAAAAGAAATAGGTGTGTTGTGGTTAAAAGTTATACCTGGTGAGATGACCTGGTGAGCTGACTTAAAGAAAACTCTTGAAAAACACACGCGCAATCAGTGTTTTCATGCACTGAGTCAGAAATCAGATGCCAAGGTCATGGTTTATGGATACGTCGGCCACCGCACCAACACTGGACTCCCTGAACCGAAAACCGCACTCACTACACTTAACACTATTGATTCATAGAAAAGAAATATCAGAGTCCTAAGTTCTACAGTAGAATCGACCCCTCTGATACCAATTTGTCATAACCCGTCCCCCAGGGCCCATGTCATAACTACCCCAAGCCCGCTTTCCATAGGCCAGGGGCTAGCGACTAGCACCAAAGGCATAATTCCCTAAAACTGGGAAGGCATTTCCTTTATAACCTGTAAACACACACAGAAATATACGAACATGAGTAAACTGTATAACCAAAAGAGTGCTGAAAGTAAAAGGGGATAGAATAAAATTCCAAAAATAAAGGTACAAGTATAACTAAAAACAATACAACTGAAGAAAAATAATGAAAAGTAGATAATGGGTCATCCTCCGGGATTCCTACCTGAAGGGTAGGTACAGATACCTCCTCAGCACTCGGTGTCCGTCCGTCTCCTCCACATACCAACACGTCATATGGTCCACCTCCAGGAATCATCCAGTCCTGGTAGTCTCAACTTTAGTCAGCGTTGTCCGTCGTCTACAACCAACACAACAAGGTGTAGGCATAGCCCGTGTAGGGGTGAGTATAACGATACTCAGTAGGGACCCCAAGACCCTCAAGGTCTCACAAAATCCAACAAGGATAAACCACAAAGTATGAAATCAATAGTTAACCTTACTTAGGTATATTCCTATACATATACCTAATTTATCAAATGATCCATCTCAATCATGAGGAAAATACAGAAAAACTAACTCAGCTCAACCAGGATTTTATTTTAGGGGTAGTATCAAGTAACATCCCCAGTCACATTGTTGAAACCTCAGCTGCTGGAGAACTCCTCCTCTATCAAGTACAGTGGGCCTTCTGTGACACCAAGCGTGCTTCCCACTAACCTTGGACTGCTAAGGTACTTCTCCTGTCGAGTACCGTGGATCTACCTCGTCACTAAGCATGTTCCCCGCCATGGGTCTACCGTGTCACCAAGCACGCTCCCCCTCATAGCCTGTTGAGGTAATCCTCCTGTGGAGTATCGTGGGTCTGCTGCAACACCAAGGTGCTCCCCACTATGGGTCTTCTATGACACCAAGGTTCTCCCCACTGGGCTAGTAGAGTCACTCTGAGTCAAAACGATCAGTAGTCGTCAGGTCTCAGCCAACTACTAGGTCTCCACACTATGTCTGCTCGTCTTTGGGAGGATCCGCTCCACAAGCTACTAGTCGATACTCCAACTATCATGAAGTCCCACAAAGAAGTATCACAAAAATCTGCCACACCATAGGGGTCTCAACGTAACAGACGGCGCATCAATCGGACGCTCGGTCTGTGAGTTATTAGTCATTTAGTCCTGGGGGCCTGGTTGGATTCGTGCTCGATCCAACCTGCTTGTTTCCCATCTCAAACCAAAACTCTAGGAGAGTATACTCAAAGGGAACTTCTCACTCCAATATTTCCAGTGCTGCTGACGGTTCATAAAATGGACTTCTGGTGCCAAAGATATGGCCAAAAGAAAGTATATGGGTCGTAGTGGGCTCGGGTCCGGTCTGACCCGGTCGGACCAACCCACAGGGTCAGGCCCGGCCCGTAATGCGGCACGGATCGCTAGGAGGTCCAGCAGGCCACGAGGACCGCGAGGGGTCGCGGAGCCCGCGGGTGCTGCGGGGTGGCTTGGCCACGGGGGTGCCGCGAGGGTGCGAGGCTGGTTCGGCCGGGGTGCCGCAAGGGGCGCGGGCCGGCTCGGCCAGGGTGCTGCGAGGGGCGCAAGCCGGTTTGGTTGGGGAACTGTGAGGGCCGCGGGCTGGTTCAGTCAGGGCGCCGCGAGGGGTGCGGGCCATTTTGGGAGTCCAGTGGCCGGCGTGAGCCGGGGCAGCTCAGCTGGAAAACGGCGCGGTCGGCATGTAGCGCGGCCAGCGGGTGGATCGGCTGGCAGATGGCGCGGCCGGCGGGCAGCATGGTCGGGGTGGCGTGGCTAGGGTGGCTCGGCCGGCAGGCGATGCGGCCAGGGTGGCTCGGTCAACGTGTGTGGGGCCTATTCGGCCGGGAGGCCGGAGCGCCACGGGGGCGGCGCGGGTCGCGGTGGTCGCGGGTGGCGGTGTTATTACCTCCGTCGCCTTCCTTCATTCCTAAGAACACCACAAATAAGAACGGTGGAGGGGGGGTCGGGCCATGTTAGTTTGGCCCGCACCCTCTGCGTTTAGAGTGGTAGTATACGGTTCATAACAATGAAGCAAAGAATGTCAACCATGATCTTTCATAATTTAATCATTCCCAATCTCACACAAGATAATAAGGGAGTACCTATAAAGTGATAAAAAAATAGAATTAAACCCCTACCTCGGGTTGATACGTCGACGGAGTCATGAGGAAGAAGACGAATCATTGGGAAAAAGATGGACATCGGTGTCGTCGTCATTTTCCTCGATCGTCGGTTTGTGCGTCGGTTCGTCATAGTCGAAGATGTCCTATGTCAGAGGAAGTCTCGAGGAAGAAGGTCAAAGTCGGGGTCGGCGTTCTTTGTTGGTGTTCTTCGTTGGAAGAACGTGTTCTTCATTCGAAGAAATAGTTCTTCGTTGGAGAGCTTTTCTCCCAAGGCTCCACCAAAAAGAAAAATGGTCAACTGATGTGTTTCCCTCAACTTTAATCATTGGAACAAATTCAAAATATCCTAATTAAACACCTAGGTTGGTGAATTTAATTAAGGTGGGTTGGCGTAATTAATGTGGAGGAAGCTTAAAAGGATCCTCCACATTAAAGAGGGGGTTGAGTGGTTTCTTATCCCCCCATTAATAGGGGCCAGGTGGTCCCCACCCATAAATTCAATTTGGGAGGTTATTGAAAACTCGGGAGGTCCCCAACACAGATAAACATGAAGAGGAGGTTTAGTTTCAGTGGAACCCACCCCTGAACATCCACATGGAGGGTGGTTACAACAAAAATAAAATAAATTGTGTGTTTATTTTATTTATTATTTCCACAAAAAACCTAAAAACTAACTTTCACCCTTGACCATATATCGTCGAGGTGAAAATATCCTTAAGAAAATATCGGTGTTGTGAGTTCAACGGTGCCCTCAGATTTCAATTCCAAGAACCGGTTCAAAAGTTTGAAAAACCCGCTCGCATGTTTACTAAACGTATCTGAAATAAAGTTTAGAAATTCATTCCAGGCATTCCGAGCCTCAGAATCACACGCCGTAAATTTTTGCGGACTCGTAAAATTCCTATATATTTAAAAAAAATACATGGAAATCCCTAGTCTTTACATTTTAAAATAGCCTAATTAAACACCTAGGTTGGTACATTTAATTAAGGTGGGTTGGCGTAATTAATGTGGAGGAATCTCAAGAGGATCCTCCACATTAAAGAGGGGGGTTGAGTGGTCTCTTCTCCCCCCATTAATAGGGGTCGGGTGGTCCCAACCCCTAAATTCAATTTGGGAGGTTATTGAAAACTTGGATGGTCCCCACCATAATTAAACATGAAGAGGAGGCTTAGTTCCAGTGAACCCCACCCCTGAACATCCACATGGAGGGTGGTTACAACAAAAAATAAAAATAAATCGTGTGTTTATTTTATTTATTATTTCCACAAAAAACCCAAAAACTAACTTTCACCCTCGACCATCTATCGTCGAGGTGAAAGTCTCTTTAAGCGAATATTGGCATTGCAAGTTCAACGATGCCCTCAGATTTCAATTCTGAGCACCGGTTCAAAAGTTAGAAAAACTCACTCGTACGTTTACTAAACATACCTGAAATAAAGTTCAGAAATTCATTCTGGGCACTCCAAGCCTCAGAATCACACGCCGTCAATTTTTGTGGACTCTTAAAACTCCCATATATTTAAAAAAAATATAGGTAAATCCTAGGTCTTTACATTTCTACATAGTTTTCATTTTACAATTCTCAATGAAACTGAATTAATTGGGTGAAAAAGATGAGAGAATGAGATGTATTAAAGGATCATGATTTAGCTTGAACCCCAATTCTACTAATTGATCTATGTACTCTATCATATTGTGTACATGAGGGACATATTGAATTCCATATCTCAATTTATATGTTTTTATTGTAATGGTAATATCATTCATTTCTTGATTCATTTTATCCTTGCAAACTTCTTGGAGATGAGACAACATGGTGTAACCATCCTTGTCCTCATTAAAGGTTCCAGGCATAGTGGGAGCATCTTTGGTGGGTGTTAAATTAAAATTTATTTTAGTTTAGAGTTTCTTGAAACCTCAAGAGAGGATCTTTCATGCTAAATTTATAATTAATTTATTTATGATCAGAAGAAATGAATACCTAGTTAGAGAATATTTTCTTCGATGAAGATATTTTTGATCATTAGAAAACCCTTTTTCGGATTACCTTTATTGATATTTGAGGATCCAAGTGTATAATCCTTCTAATAATGATCCACACATTCTCTTTTGATCTTTGATAAATGCCAATTAATTTCTAGGTTCTAATGTAGTGAATCGATTCTCTTGCTTTACTCAACTTGATTTCTCTAAGATCCTTCGGTCTTGAAGAAGTTCTTTTCATTCTTAAGAAAATGAGAGGAGGTGTTCGAGGGAGAAGTTTGTTGTATGCAATGATTCTCAATTCTCAATTATCCCTATATAATAGACATAAAAAACTATTTATAGATCTAGGGTTTAGGTTAAAATATTATTTAATTGCATATCATCCCTTAAATAATATTATAATCTTTAATAAAACTCATCCCATATAATATTATTATTATTATTATTATTATTATTATTATTATTATTATTATTTTACGCCATGCGCTAACTCACCCAATGATAAATATTAGTTTATCAGCTTGTAAATTATTATTTATCATTGGATATGATCTTGGTTTTCTCGAAATCCTCATTATTTATTGAATACCATAATAAATATTTTATTCACTTAAATAAATATTTTATTCACAAACTATTGAATAAATAGTTATTAAATATTCAATAAATAAAATAAATATTTTATCCAAAGACCAACAAATAAATATTTATTAAATATTCATATAATTAAATAAAATATTTATTTAATGAATAAATAATTATTTATTACCTTGTGAATATTAGCGATCAATAAAAATTGAATAAAATTATTCCTTGGTTATGTGAATAATATTTATTCTAATAATTAAATTCAAATATAATTTAATTGATATCAACCAAAATCCTTAGTGTGTGGTCCTCTAGGATTATTTATCTTTAGAATTAAGAAGGTATGCCTAAAGTCCAGGATTACTGTCTAGCAATGGTTCAAGGCACCCAAGATAAATAACTTAATTTCATAATGTCGACAGCAACATACGAATGCTCATTGTGTAATATAATTCTTTTGTCTCAATATCTAATCATGCAGGTTGAACATCTATTTCATCAACCTATATGCTTGATATGTATTTCTTTGACTATCTTAAATAAACATAATTACACCATGGTCATGGAATTTAATACGATAGTTATATTTCAATCAAAGGGTTAAGATATCAACTTCTATAAAGATATAAGGGAAAAATTCTTCCTTGGATTATTAATTAACAACATGCCATTCGTGAGGCACCCAATGTATCCAACTTCACCATGAATTGTTATCATCATGGTTTATGAAATACATCTAAGTGTGTGAGTCATAACATGCATTAATAATAATATTAAAGTATAAGGATCATTACACATGATCATGGATAGGAATATCCAATAACACCAAAACATGTGAAATTCCTATTGGTGGGTATGTTCTCATAATCTCCCATCTTAGAGATTACAAAGTTCGAAATTCATGAGAAGAAGCCTCATCCACCTATGATCACTCACACCAGAAAATCTAGATACTATGTGCCCTATTTTAGTATGTTATCCAACCATAGAACTATTTTTAAGAATATCATCATGTCATTTCAAGGTTCTCATCATAGTGGGGAACTGCTATAACTATATCAATCTGATATATACTCTATAAAATTATCACATCAATTATATGAATAATAACAATCAATATATGACAATATATTTAAATTAATATTCACATATTTGAATATAAATGTAATATTAAGTACAATGTAGTTAGTTCTAGGGAACCAAATCTAAAAACCATCACTTGCACTAGAGAAAAATGCTAATGATAGGTTAGTCCTCACATGAAAAATATGCTTCTACTGAGTATGGATACATATTCTAGTCCAACCATGTTTCCATGGCTAGGTTTGGTAAGTCCTCGTCTATGTGCGGTGAATCTTTCTATTTTATCATTACTATCTTGAGAAAATCCCTCAAGTAGTGATATAACTGGTTATCCACATCTTTTTCCCATGTCAGAACCCTGACATCCTGACTAAATTTGTAGTCAAATATTATCATAAAATAAAAAATCTATTTCTTTTAGTATAACCCAAAATTGGAACATGACGTTTCTAAAACTACTTCTTAAGATGCAATGCACTCGGATATTGTAGATATGAAAATCACCATATGTAATAAGTTTTTTGTGCATATTAATTTATCCTTTTCTAAAATAATATACCAAATTAAACCAATTGTAGACAAGTGTTCAATTCTCTTGATTACTAGTATTTTTACTTCTCTAAACACCAAGAACTCATCTAATTTTACTTTTCTAAGTATTGTCATATAGTTCTAACTGCAAGTTTATACAATTATGTTAGATCTTTTTTATATTCACCTATTATGCTATATGCATCAGTAATATCAAATTTAAATACATATCATGGAACATGAGGTGAATTCATAGCACTTAACCTTATGAAATTCTTTTAATCTCCATAATCTCTTCTAATGACAATGCATGTTATATTAAAAGGATTATACACCAATAAAAATTCAGTCTTGAATTATTTCAACTTTATTTTTCAATACTATGTTAATATATGAACTATGACTAGATTTAGAAAACTCATAGATCTATTATATTTATCTTGTTCCCCAAAACATGATTACTACTTTAAGTTAAACTTGGAGAAATTTTATTCCTTAGTCTTAACAAACTAGTAATATGTAATAATTTTTTTCATATGTTATCAACATATTTATCTTGAAAACTTATAGTGTTCCCACTACCCATATAGAGAGACATGTCACTCATTCATTTCCAAATGAGTATTATATGATCACTATGCATGATTTATTCATAAATGAATTTATGTAATCTATATATCTTATTGGAATTTATTTATGTCGCTGACCCTTTTAAGTTGTGCCTAGTAAACATGTACTATAGGGTCTCCTTTTTATCGCATCATATAGACATATAACTTAAGGTTTCCTCTAAGTGAGGTGGACTTGACAATCAATAGCCCAATATAATGATCATAGAAATATGATGATCATAGAAATATGATTTAACAAAGTATAATTCAAGAATAATTTTATTCATGATGATTTGTGTACAGGTTTTTCATAGACTTGACCTTTCAAAAATCAATCATGTTTTATCGGTACCATAATATACCATCCATGTATAGTTTTTCTTGAATAGTCACCAATGGTATCAATTCTTAGAAACATTCAAAATAAAGAGTCCCTGAATCTTGATATGTGGAGTCCATTACTTGAATATATATATATATATATATATATGTACATACTTTTCAAAATTATCATATTACCATTTAATATTCCATTGTAGGAATATTTATTTTAAAACAATAATACATGTATCACCCACTGTGGTGGACATAAACCACCTCTTTGGTTATAAATTCCTATGCAGTATGTGTCTCTAGAACTAATCCTCCCACT
Organism: Viscum album; assembly: GCA_963277665.1. Classification (NCBI taxonomy): domain Eukaryota; kingdom Viridiplantae; phylum Streptophyta; class Magnoliopsida; order Santalales; family Viscaceae; genus Viscum; species Viscum album. The sequence continues at coordinate 1,156,276,499 of OY728132.1, read as the reverse complement.
GATCTTAGTGGAGTCTTGTATTACTATGTCAACCCATATTCATCCATAGCCTTAACCCATATAAGTTAAGTATTCTCTCAATATCTTTAAATAGATAGTATTTATTTATAGAAATTTATTCAATATTGACAAAAGGTTAATATCCTTAGTGAATATAGGATCATTAACTCAGATTCACCTTAGTGTTTTAATGTTAATTTGTAGCTACGACTGGATTTTAATAAACAGTTCTCAAAAAAAACTTACGTTAGTGTCTTAATAGATTCTTATCATATCTCAATTGATATGATATCCATTAGACAATATGGTCAGTATATGGTTAGTTGTTTTGATTTTATTTGCAAAACATTTCTTGAAAAGAATGATAGAATATTCATAATATATATAAGACTCATCATTGATATTCCTTTTACCACTAACATGAAATTGATGTATATAAGTAAATGTGAGTTAGGGATAACCTTTACTCCACATGAATTTTCAATTATTTCATAGATAATATGTTTTTCGACAAGCTAGATTGGAGATTCATCAATCTTTACCAAGTGCACTCATTTACTTCAATGAGCATTTATAAAATTTCTTAAAGAAATATCATGAGGTATATGAAGTTAACTTTAGCTTTATAATAGTTCATATGACCATGTTGAACTAACTCTAAATTTTCTATGGCATTCCTTTATTTATAAAGGTTTCTTTATCTAAAACATGATAAGTAGTTTGTTTTTATATCCAGTGTCTTAGCTCAATTGAGACTAAAACACTTTTATGGGTATAAATAGGTCAACTAATTTAAATTTTTTTTACTAATAATTATCCTTTCACAATCAAGTAATAGTATTAAATTTTTATATTCATCATTCATTGTAATGGATATTTGTGGTTCAATAGTTAACGAACGGTTAGTTTAGTATTTAAGTAACATAAAAAAAATTATTCTAAAAATGAAATAATGTATTATTGTGTCAATCCATACACTTAGATAAATTTTTTGATCACACTTATTAAAAACTTGGATCAATCCAATATGGCCTTAATAAATAGTGATCTCCTCTTGGATGACATAGAAATCACCCTTTCTCGACTACTTTTGATTTCACTACATAACCTTTATATTATTGCTCATTTCTTGTATTTAAATACATGTATGTTGTAAGCATATTTTATTTAATACACAAGAGGTGAATATAAACTTGATTAATGTACTTGAAGTGAATGAAACTTCTTGCTTCTTCAATTCAATGCAATTTCTTTTCTGGTGCCCATTCTTTCAACATAAGAAGCAAATAGACTTTTGTTCATTCTTCTACCTTTTAATATTTTGTCTCTTTGATGGACGTTGTAAAATATATTTTGGATTTAGATTATACATGGGATCTTCAGCCCTTTATTTCAAACTTTTCATCATAAGGGGTGGAGAAAAGGGTTCAACTAGTTCTTATCTTCTTGATAAAGTATTGAAAAAAATTCTGGAGTGACTTATCCATTTTGTTTATCTAAGCTTGGAAAAATAAGGATAATGTTGGTGGTAAGGATAATAAAATAAAATTAATGGATAATTTCTTATCCAATTGGAATCCCAATTTCACTAACTGGTCAATATACCCCAGCATTTTGAAAGTATGATATGTTGCTAGATTGATTTCTTCCATATCACACTAATATAGTGCATTAACAATATTATTTATTTCTAGACTTTTATTATCTTTATCAAGAGAATGGAGATGTGATATTCTGGTGTATGAATCCATGTATTTATGTTTTATCATCAACTATCCAAACATATTTGATAATATAATACAATTAACATAAGAAGAATCCTTAACATATCTATGGTAGGCATCCTTTTCACCTTCACTCAACTTATAGGGTGGCAGAATAGGAATAAGGGATTCCAATACATAATACAAACTTTCTAATAATAATGCATCGCATAAACAATTGTACCATATCTTTAAATTTGTATTTTTAAGTACATGCCTTGATTTAAGGAATTTCTTTCCATTTTTTGCAATAATTAAAATAGATGATCAATACTTTACTTGATTACAAATTATGTGAGAAATTATAATAATTAATTTATTAATTCTCTTACTATTTTATTAAGACTCAAGATCCATCACTATTGAACATGAAATTTCTAGTTACATTAACATTCTAGTGGCAAGGATCCATATTTCCTTTCTTATAATCTAGACAGAGTCCATGAAAATTACTAGAAATTATTTAGGTAGGTAGACTTGCCAACTGTGGGCTTGCAGCTCCTTGATCTGTTGAGTGAACTCCTCAATCCAAAAACTCTGACTCAACTTTCCTCAATGCTTGCCTCCAAATTTTTATTGGATATATAGATGCTATTAAACCCAATAAAAATTTGGTTAAATTTTCCCACTATCCTAATTAAGACATCTCAATAATTAAAAGTGCTCGAAGGAGGATGAGCAGACACTTAAACTATGGGTTTATCTTAATTTATACAATGGAAGGCTTGATGACTTAATATTAACTTGAGGGATTTTTATTTATTATTCATAAATTTTATCTTATTTTATTTTGTACATAACTTGTTGATATTAAGTGCATTTTACTTAATTAATTAAACATATTGTATAAAAAATTTACACATAATCCATTTATCTAAATTTCATCTTTGCAAATTAATTTATTTATTTATGTGATAGTGGTCTTGTATCCATAAAATAAATAATGCATAAGATATAAATAAACAATTAATTAATGGCATGATCATGAACTTATCTAACGGTTGATTTATTGAGTGGATAATAAATCAACCTTTGACGTAGGTGGAAATTCCTTATGTCAATCTTGGAATGAGTTACAACACTCCACTTTTACAACTTTGCATCACCTGAGTTGGCATCATTATGGTTCCATCTTGAACCGCCTTCATGCGCCTTAGGATACTCCATTAATTAAAAATATTTATAACTCACACACAGATGAGAGGAACCAAAAGATTGGTTAATGGGGATTATATAAATGATCATAGACATGCAGGTCCTACATAATAATGGGGGGAGGGATGACACATAGGGCATCAAATTTAATTTAATATTAAATAATTACAAACCCATATAATAAATTAAATTAAATAATGTCAACACATACATAGGTATTGGTCAAGCTCATGAACTATCATACACATGCAACGAATACACAAAAGTAAAATTGATTAACATTCATTTCTTATTCATTCTTTATTATTAAGATAAACACGCTTGCATTAATTATTTAATTAATTAATTAATTAATTCTCCTTTATCTTAATGATCATCCGAATTCATTTGGAGATACCCATCATTAATGGTATTCATGGAAAATAAATAAATAAAACCAATAATCATAGATTTATTACAATGAGAAGAATTGTGAATAAATTTATTACAATAAATTAATTGATCATTTAAAATTCTTTGAAACTGTTATTAAATTTTCAAACACACAAGGTATACTAATAAATAAAACAAGGTTTTAATGCTGAAATTTTAAATTTAATGTAATTTAATTTTGTACTTTATTAGGAGACTACACAGCATATACTTACAAGTTACATGCCATGTACCCAGGTTACTCACCTGGGGTTTTGGTCGTGTATCTCGGTTGGACTACACGGCGAGTATAAGCTAGCTACACACCATGTATCACTCTTTTCGTGTGTTCATGTAACCCACCAAAGGACTTGATGTGTTTGTCATACGCGACTACATGACGTGTACAAACCAGCTACACACCTTGTATCGCTCATGTCGTCTTTCCACATAACTCATCGAAGGGCTTGATGTGTATTTGGGATGTGATAAATGATGAACTACATGTCGTGTACACCACATACACATAGTGTATATCATTAATTATTTAGGTTGTCAGTCTCATGTGGTTTGATCATGTATGATGACCAAACATATTGCATAAATTTCTCTGCTAGCCCATGTAGACTACATGGTGTGTACACCAAGTACATGCCATGTAATCCGACATATCATGTGCCGAGTTGGACTGGTCTACACACGGTGTGCAATAAATGCACCGCATGTAATTAATACTTGGTGTCTCGTGTATCCTGCAACATGGTCGGTGCACTTAGGTACACAATGTGTGCTCTGTCTACACATCGTGTAATCCTATGTTATCTGACCAGATTCCTCAACACTTCTCGATGTCATCTTTAATCATTCTTCATCTGTTCTTGAACCTAAGAAATTCTGAATCTTTAACTAAGAAGTTAAAATTTCGAAAACATGTTAATTCAAATTGGATTAAAGAACAAATAATATAAAATGAAAAATTCAACCACTATTGTGCATATTGATAAACAATCAAATAATAATTATAAATTTAAAATGTGTTCACTCTGATACCACTTGAAGGTTCCAGGAACAGCAGAAACTCCTTTGGTGGGCGTTAAATTAAAAATAATTAATTTAGAGTTTCCCAAAACCCTAAGAGAGGATATTTCATGTTAAATTTATAATTAACTTATTTATGATCGGAAGAAATGAATACCTGGTCAGAGGATCTTTTCTTTGATGAAGATATTATTGATCATCTAAAAACCCTTTTCTAGATTACCTTCATTGCAGTTGGATGATCCAAGTATAGAATCCCTCTAATGATGATCAAAATGTGCTCATTTGATCATCAAGTGTCGTCGATTGATTTTTGGGTGCTAGAGCGGTGAATCAATTTTCTTACATTGCTCAACTTGATCGCTCTAAGATCCTATGGGCTTGAAGGAGTTCTTTTCGTTCTTGAGAAGATGAGAGGAGGTGTTCGAGGGAGAAGTTTGATGTGTGCAGTGCTTCTCAATTCCCGATTAACTATACACAATAGACATAAGAATCTATTTATAGAGTTGGGGTTTATGATAAAATATTATTTAAATGTGTATCGGCCCTTAAATAATATTACAATATTTAATAAATATCATGTCATATAATAATAATAATAATATTATTATTATTATTATACAGCATGTGTTAACTTGCACAATAATTATTATTATTTTACCGGTTTGTAAATTAATATTTATCACCAGAAGCGATCTTAGTCCACTCAAACTCCTCGATATTTATTAAAAACCTGAATAAATATTTTATTCACTTAAATAAATATTTTATTCACAAACCAGTGAATAAATATTTATTAAATATTCAATAAATAAAATATATATTATATTCATAATCCAGTGAATAAATATTTATTAAATATTCACATAATTAAATAAATTATTTATTTAATGAATAAATAATTATTTATTACCTTGCGAATATTTGTGATCAATAAAACCTGAATAAAATTATTCTTTGGTCATGAGAATAAGATTTATTCTAATAATTAAATTCAAGTCGAATTTAATCGAGATCAATGGAAACACATAGTGTTTGATACTTTGGGATTCTTTCTCATTGGCATTAGACAGATTCACCTAAAGTCTAATATTACTTTCTAGCAACGGGTCAAGAAATCCAAAAATAATGAAATTAATGTCACAATGTCAACAATCACATATGAATGCTCAGTGTGTAATATAATCTCTTTGTCTTAATATCTCATAATCTAGGTTTCACGTCTCTGTGACCGACCTATATGCTTGATACATCTTTCTTTAAATATTTGAAATAAATGTCATTACACCATGGCCATGGAATTTAATGCGGCAGTTATATTTCAATCAAATGGCTGAGATATCAACTTTCATAAAGATAGAAGGGAAAAATATTTCCTTGACTTATTAATTAACAACATGTCATTTGTGATGCACACAATGTATCCAACTTCACCATGAACTGTTATCATCATGGTTTTTGAAATATGTCTAAATGTGTGAGTCATAACATGCATTAATAATAATCATAAAGTCTAAGTACCATTACACATGCTCACAAATATGAACATTCGATGACACCAAAACACGTTAAATTCCTACTGGCAAGTATGTTCTCATAATCTCTCGTCTTGAAGATTACCAAGTGCGGACTTCATGAGAAGAAGACTCGTCCACTTACGAGCACTCCCACCTGACGATCTATACACTATGTGCCCTATCATAGAATGTTATCCAATCATAGAACTATTTTTAAGAATATTGGCATAGAATTTCAAGGCTTTCATCCTAACAGGGAACTATTATGACTTTATCAATGTGATAGATACTTTAGAAAATTATCACATCAATGTTATGTAGAAGAACAATCAAAGTGTGATAATATATTTAAATTAATATTCAAATCTTTGAATATACATGTAATCTTAAGTACAAAGTAGTTGGTTCTATGGCACTAACTCCAACACTCATGTTGCTTTCGCAGCTCATTGGACATTGATGATAAGATTATGATGTAAACATCAAATCCATCATCCATGAGTCTCATGTAAGTTTCCTTTTCACCCCCGCTTTCTTCCTGAGGTGGCCTATCATGAAGTGGGAACTCCAACACATACATTTCCCTTTCATATCATAGTATTATGCGTAAGAATCTATGTCACTCTTGGAAATTAGTGTTGGTGAGTATGTGTTCATTGTCTGGTAATGATCGTAGTGAAATTGTGGTATTTCTTTCTATTTTTCTAAAAAATAAAAATTTAGTCGATTAGCACTTTTATCTTAATTATCGATTATTAAACATTATATATTTATTAATCTTAAATTTATCCCTCTTTTATTTAAATCCTAGTAGCCATGAACTATTAGATTTGGAATGCTCAGTCACTTAATTATTCTAGTGGGAAATGATCCTTAAACCTCTCTTCATAGCCTAAGCTATGGCATCGCCGCTGCTCTGAAAGTCTAAAGTATGCTTTTGGATGGCTAGCCACATTAACTCATAGCTCCTTGATAGGTTGAGTAGATTCTCATCTCCTATTTATCATGTTTGTTGTTATGTGGTCATGCTCGTAACTTTAACCATGAACAAATAGCAATCACTCATCGTTCATGTTCATTTATTTTATCTATGCATGCTTATTAACTATCCTATGTATCATCCACACATTCACAAATAATTAACCATGCATAACAAAAGAAATAAATAATGACGTGATCATGAGCTATTTTCTACTGGTTGATCAATCGAGTGGGTGATGGGTCAACCAATACCCTAGGAGAACGCCTTGAGTCATATCCTAGCTCGAATCGAAGCGTCCATCAACTCTCATGTATCATCTCTTGTTTGGGTTCACACCAGTTCTCTTCTTGAACCGTCTTATTGTGAACTCCTATGATCTTTATAATGCATACTCACGTGTAAGTGAGGGGGAACTCTTGATATAGGATTGCATTTTTATCACTCAAATGTGGACACATAATCCCTTATACATTTAAATATTGAGGGTCAGTTCGCAGATAGACTAAAAATGATATTTGATAAATAATTATTACATTTTAACACATAAAAGCAATAATTAAATTAAATAAATAAATACCCAAACATATGTAGTTCAATCGCTCATGATTAGTCAAAATGCATTAACGTTGTATAATAAAATTAAATATGCTAAATTTCTACCTTGAGGACATTTTTAATGCTTGATCAACACAACGTTAATTCTAGTATATCTAATTTAAATTTCAACTTAAATAATTGCATGACAACTCTGATACCAATTGAAGGAACTCGAGCACAGTGGAAGCGTTCGGGGTTGGTATTTTCAAAAAAAAACAATCGGATATGTATCATAACATCAGATAGAGTGTATGAGTGCCTGAGTTCACCCATGGATCTTTGTAAAAAAATTTAACCATGAGATAAATTAAAAATGTGTGTGTGTGTGTGTTTATGGTACCTTGGTGGATGATGTGATCCTGGCACACTATGCTCGGTGTTGGTTCGTCATAGCTTAGAGGATCTGAGCTGGGGTCCCTCTAGATCCTCCACACGTGCGCATGAAGCTAATGGTTCATTGTTCTATGGTCTTCGTGTGCTGACATGAGAGAATAGAGTGTTTTACGATGAACACGAGATCACCTGAAGAATGCAAACTCGATTTGAGAAGATGGGGTGATCTAACCTTGATTTTCCTTAGAGTTTCCCTCTCTAAAACTTGAGAGAGAAAGGGGCACTCAAATTCAAGCAAGAGGTTTCCATGCCGATTTTTGGACGAAAATATGTATATGTACTTAGGTTTAAGTTTCCATAAATTGCACTTTGGTCCCTATGAAAACTTAACCTTCATAAATGCTCAAAAAACACACTTACAACTTAGCTGACTTATCATAAGAATCAAAAATATTACATCACCCACTTGTGACATTCTTAAATGTCACGTGATGAATTGTGAACTATTAAGTCAACCCGTTCCTCCCGTGATCATTTAACAAACCTTGAATGTGTAACGTTCATTCAAAAAATAATAGTTTTCTCCTATTCACTTTTATACTTAAACATCTTGTGAATACCTTGAGAAATAAATTCCATTATTATTATTCTAAACTCTAATAACATAATTGAATTAATTTACTTGTGATTTTTCACACTCGAACGTTCATTAGACCACACACATGGGGTCAACTTCGTCTTAAACTTCAATTCATCCGAATTGGTGGAAGTTGTGGATACACATTGTATTTGACCCTCTAGACTCTTATTTCAGAAGCAGTGAATCATATTCATAGACCAAGAGTGGTATCTACAAACACATCATGATCCCTAAAGAGATTAGGATAACTCATAACTACGACACCCTCCTACGAACACACACTATGTAATATATTATTTTTCTCATGCAATATCTTATAAAGCATGATGCATACTTTGTGTCATCATCCTTTGATGCGTTATTTTTCTTTGTTGCTTGTATTGGATGGACTTGTCTTTGTCTACCATAGCCATGGATTGATTCAAGGTGTTATTATCCCAATCAAGTAACCAAAAATATCTTTTTCCTTTCAAAAGTGACAAATCTCGTTTTGATAAGTCATGCCACCAATGACACACTCAACACAAGCTACCTTGCCACAAACATAAATGGCATGGTTTTTATCTTACATCAAAGTACGTGATCAAATGATAAACATTGATCATGTTCCTAAGTCAAGAGACCGATACGCATGCTCGTAAATAGGAACTGTAGAGACCCCGACCCCAGAGACCCTGGAGTCGGTGCCTCCTGAACATGATGTGTGCTTTAAAATAAAATATGTACTGATAGATTACACATCATGTCTCATACAGAGGATCGTGTGCGGTTCGGGTTCTGGGAAATCGTCAACTTATGAAATGGTTCATCTTTTAAAAGCTGATACCTGAAAATTTTAAATCAAAATGTAGGGTGAGCATTGAAACGCTCAGTAAGGGGTATATATAAATAGAAGGAACAGTATAACTCTTTGAAATCATTCGTTTAAAAAAATCATTCTCACATATCATCAAAATGCTCAATCAATATAAGAAACAATTATGTCCTTTTCTCAAAAGAGTAATAATGGGTGTCATAAACAACTATGACCTGTGAATTCCTTAAGAATAATATTAACAGTTAAGAATAATGCATAATCAGAGTCGCGCATAAAGGAAGCAACTTAAATTTTCATATACTGGTTACTATTTTACCAAGTGATAAACATAAATCATAGTCCAACTTATGCCAGTGAAAAAAAAAAGAGAACTTTATGAGATCATAAGGCAATGGTCGTAAAAGGATAGGTACATTATCTTGAAAAGAACTTGTTACATAACTTGAACATGTGGCTACAACATTTAATTTAGACAATCATGAACATATCACCAAGGTCCATCCCCAAGGTGTCATTTGAAATTACCAAGGTAAACCCCAAGGTATCGTGAAAATTGTAATCTCTAGTGGTTACATCATTACCCATTGCAATGGGGCGCACCCTTAAAATTGTAATCTCTAGTGGTTACATCATTACCCAATGCAATGAGGCGCTATCAGGGTGCACCCTTAAATTTGTCTTTATTATCATGTGAGCCAAATTGTTCATACTTTTCTTTAACGACTTGTATAATCAAGATGTCCCATACCCCCTTTCACATCTCATTCATTTTTTTATTTTACTTTACCCAAGGTTTCCCATACCACATTGGGTAACCTAAATTCTTAGTATATTTAGTGATATGTCATCAGTGTACATTATGTACAATAATGACTAAAATAAATAATGAGTCATCACCCAATTTTTTTCAATACATAATATGATAGTGAACATTTAGAAAATATGTTGACAACTAAACAAAGGCATACATAGTTTCGTAAAGCATAAGCTAGTCATCAAAGCATAAAAATGATTATATAATAAATGATGAGTATATAAAATTATTATTTAAAATAAGTAGGATGCTTAAAGAAAACACTTGTGATCAGAGATGGTGATAAAAGCCCCCAAAAAAATAGGTAAACCATAGCTTGATTAATTTGTAACGTTCACCAAAATGCATATAAGGGTTTTTACACCAAATGAACAAGGCCGGTGAAATTTCTTGAGGTCTGAAAAACTCTTAATTTTTTTTTTAGTTAAGGATCATAATCATTAGGAGGGTTTGATATTCATGAAACTATAAATACATAAACATGTAACAACATGGGTTTAAAACCATAACATGAATATACCTAAGCCAATGGCCTGGACTGCATCCTAAAAATCATTCGCGAATAGGCATTCATCCCCTAAAAGCATAACTGTCTCGTTTTGAAGGATATATAATCATATAGAAATATTTAGTTACACGTATATTGAGTTTACATAAATGGTATATGTTAAGCGTCGGTTACAAATACAACCTTAACATATATATATTATCTTAGAATATCCTCTGAATGATCTTGGGTACCCTAAACCGAAAGGGTTTGGGGTCTATGTGTACACATATTTATGTATATACAAAACAGTATATACACTATATATGGAAATATAAGTCTCGGGTTCATCTATATATATATATATTGTAAAACTGAATCGCAACATTGCATGGATATATATATAACTCTTCCTATAACGCAAATATAAACACCCTTTGAGGGTATTACAAACCGAAGGGTTTGTTTTACATAAACGTATACACAAACCTACATGTATATATATACCGCGTGCATAGAGGTATGGTATTCTCCCAAAGAAATCAAAATGAGAGGACCTCCCTTTCACATGCACTCTTCGGGAAACATGAAGGCAAAAACAAAAACATTTTTTTTAAGGTAAAAGAACCTGAGGGGTTTATATTTAAGCATACAAATATAAATATATAAATATATATATCAGAAGTATAGAACGAGGGCCCTCAAAGGGAGGCAAGCAGGCAGAACCCTTACCTTGCTTTGAGGAGGAAGCTCGGTGCTGGGCTGTTGGGTGTCCACGGAAGAGAAAAAAAAAGAGGAAGAGACCACCGGGATTTCATGTGGCAGGGGGAGGGTTTATGTAGAGGATTCAGCGCAACCAAGTGTCTCGACCCAAGGGATAGCCCAGTGTAGAGAAGACGAAGCTGCAGTGCCCTAGCAGGTGGCGGTGTGCGAGGGTCAAGAGGAGCAGTGCATCAGAGGAGGCCGAGGCGTCCTTGGTGCAGGCCTACTGGTGCGGGACCCCGATGCAGGGAAGAAGACGACGGGGGCGACACGGTAAGAAAAGGGATGGTTCGGATTAAAGATGAAGAGATCGTGTGGCTGGAGGAGAAGCGGGAATCGAGTTAAACGTTTTAAAGAGATCGAGGGTTGTGATTAAAGCTCAGAAGTGATCGGACGGCTACAGAGACACGGGGGGAGGTTGCGCGTTTAAAACGGGTTGGACGGCTGAGATCGACGCGGAAGTCGATCGGACGGTCCTGGTCGCGCGGAGCGCGTCCCACATCGAATTGAAACGCTGTTGAGGCGAGGTTTAAATATCAAGGCGTTCGGGGAGCGGTGCAATAGCACAAACACACACACAGGGGCCTTACACACGGGTCCCAAGCGGGCCTTGGCCCAACTTTACGCAGCGCGCGCCGCGGGCCTTCTACACGGGCCCGCGCGCGACCGGGGTAACCTATGCTCGGCCCCCAAGCCTCGGGTCTGGTTGACTCTCTACACGCACCTGGGGAGCCTGATGGCGATACCTCGGGTCCCTATGGGGTCTCGACCATGGCCTGGAGGGCTTGTCCCATAAGGGATGCCCTTGGCTTGGTCGGGTCCCGCATAATTTTTTATTAATTTTTTTTTTTTTTTTTTTGATTTCTTAGTATAAGTATACTTAGTTAAAAAAAATAGTGTGCAATTATAAATATTTGTAAAAATTGAGTAGAAACAAGTAGTTTTAACTTAAAATCCTAAAAACCATTTTCTAGTTTAGATAAAATGTTTGACGTCTTGATATAAATCTTTAAAAGATATACCTTTCGTATTTTACGTTCAAAACTATTATAAACATTAGAATTTTTTAAAATACTCCACTATTTGTTTCATAAAATTCTTTTTTTTTAACCAATAGTTTCCCAAAAAATACACAATTTAAGAGATCAAAAGATCTAATTATTACAAATGCCCTTTAAACATATTTTTCATAAAAAGGATACCAAGTTTTCTACCACATAGGTGTCCATCGGGATTTTGTAAAAACGAAAAGATTTATTTCTATGAATACTCTTTTTATTTTAAAATGATAGATCTTTTGTGAAAGAATGTTTTAGGAATATCATAAAGTTATGAGGGCATAAAAACCGAGTTCTCTTTTAAAGTAAACTTTATTAATGGAAACACAACGGTCGTTTTGAAAACCCAACGGCTATATATATTTAACGATCATAACTCAAAGAACCAATATAAAAACAGGGGTGTGGGATGTTTCTCAAAAACAGAACGCTTGAACAGGAAAGATGGCTCTCCTCATACCTTTGATGCTGGGTATGTGTGTCGTGGCTCTGGCCGTTATATTCTTCACACTGATGGACCCAGAAGACGACAACTATCTGATTACTCGAGTTGTGATCCTCAGTAGTCTTGTTGTGGTTGTGTTAGGTCTAGTGCATGGTATTTTTAATTAGTTGGGTCTTGTTGCAATGTAATTTTTTAATAAATACCAATTTACCTTATTCTCCCTGTTTTATTTTATTTCAAATTCTTTATCAGTACACAAAACACATCATATAAGATGAAAGACATCATTAAAAGCATAACATTGTTTACTTGGGCTGGTTCAAAAAAACTGAGGCGTCACAGGAACATCCAATGACACTCAAAACATGTGTTCTTATTGGCAGGTTAATCCTCATTATCTCCTCTGCATGAGATAAGTGTTAATTTCATGAGAATGAATCTCAATGCTTATGATGTTCTAGCACCTAATAGCCAGACATCATCTATGTCTCATTAATATGATGTATCTAGATCATAGGACATGTGTTTAAGATTGTTGTCATAGTATATTGAGATTCTAATTATAAGTATGAACTATTATAAGCTTTTTATATGATGTCATCCAAAGACATTACCATGTAAATAGTCTATGCAAAAGTAATAACACTATTATGATAAGAATAAATCATACATAACTTTTTGTATACATGAAGTGGTAACCTAAAAATAATACTCAAGTTGAATCTAGGGTACCCACTATTACAATAAGAAACACGAACGAAGAAAGGGGGAGATTCAAGGCGGCTTGCCTTAAATCCAACACTCCAACACTCCAATATCCAAGATATGGGAAGAAATCTGGTCAAAATCACCTCCAAGGTCTCCCTTGGCCGAGAGCTTCGAGTGGGGGGGAAATGGGCCAAGAAGCACCCAAAACATGTAAGAAAAAAGTTTTGGGACCCATTTTAAGTGAATGCATGGCCCAACTACATGGTTTTGGTAGTCTTGGTGACCATGCAAACTAACTGTGCATTCCTGAAGTGTTTCTCAACATGCACAATCGACTTGCACAGTCCTAACAATTATGCATCCAACCGTGCATTCCCCCTACCTCATGCATTCCCCCTACCTCCCTCGGATTATCTTCTACGGTGCAACCTTCCAAAAGCCTCCCAAACACCCCAATTTTACCCTCAAACATCCCAAACTTCAATATACATTGGAAGGCCTCCCAAACACCCCAATTTTACCCTCAAACATCCCAAACTTCAATATACATCAAATGTAAACATCACATACCGCAAACAAAGACCAATAGTTGGAATAGAGATGCAATAATGACAAGGTTGAGATTGGAGGGAATTCACTCGACAATTGGTATCAAAATGTTATTCATCCAACAATTATGCTCTATATGTACATTATCTACCATATTCTCTATAAATAAGAATTGATTTCATTCAAATGTCACTCTACTTGTTTATGTCACTATCATCTTCCTACAACCATTAGATTTTTGAAAAAAAAATGAATTTTCCCTATTATGTTAGTAAAGATATACTTCTACCCTGTCAGACTTTGGAATTTTTCTACGAATAATTTTAGAGCTAGGCGCGAAGACGACGTGCGATTTCGAGGCCTAATGTGCCCGGAATTAATTTTGTAAAAATATTAAGTATTTTTATACTATGCACATGGCGGGGGTGTGATATCTCTTAAACGGTAGCTCGGAACGGGAATTTGAGGGCACGGTTGCGTCTGAAACGTGTCGTTTACCCTAGGAGAGGTTTAAACTTTGCGGGCTCGAGCCTGCGGTGAGAAACGCCACCAGGGGCGTTTTCGTAAATAAGTGGAAAAGTTATTTACGAGCGTCGGCTCGAATAACTTCTGAACGGAGTCTCGGATCACAAATCTGAGTCCACCGTTGCGTTCAGAACGACGCGTTTACCTTAGGGGTGACATTACCTTTGTTCGCATCGGGCGTCGGGTCCGAGGCGGGTTTGGCGCCGACGGGCGGCCGATATAAATATCAGCACCCCCCCCCCCCTTTCATTCCTCTCGACGTTCTTCGTCGTTCTTCGTCGCCGCTCCGCCGAATCGAGCAAACAAAGCGACCACAAGCTCGGAATTCGACGACGGACGTTCCAGGAGCGTGCAGCAGAAGCTCTGGAGCGCAGATCTAAGGCAGAATCTCGGCATTTCGCCCACGAGGTAGGCGGATTTGAGTTTTAACCCACGATCCCTTTTTTGCTGCGTTTTTCTGCAAATTGTAGCCGTAGCAATGTAGATCGGGTCCCGAGGGACGCGCAGATGCTTCCGGGTCTGCGTTTGGACCCCCGATGTGCCTCCGACGGACCTCAGAAGGTTCGTCGGCGCGGCACCGGCGCGGCACCGGCGCGGCGGTACCGACAGAGGCCCGTAGCGGCACCAGCAGGGGCGGCTCGCGGCGGCCGGCGGCGCCGGCCGCGGCGCGGCGGGGGGCCGCCGGCCCTAGTTTATATAGAAGTTTCCCAATATCCTATTATAGGTACTACTCAAACATCATATTTTTTTTGTTCTCAACAAAGGGTGGAAGATTCAAAACAAAAGATTGTTGTAATCCTAAAAACAAACTACAGAGAAGCCTGTGCAAAAATTAAATGGAATGAATCTCAATGACGCATTAGAACATAATATTATGAATAATTTATTTTTACACATGCTTATATATGCAAATACTTAGCATTGGCACTAGAAATTATTTCCAAATAAATCAAGTAAAAAACTTCCTATGCAAAGTTCAACTTAAAAGAAAGGATTCGTGTTTGGTCATGTGTCAAAAACAATGGAAATTTCAAACACAATATTTTCACAATAAGACAAATATCTCAAAAGCATAACAAGTATCAGCAAGCGTGCAGTGAGAGCGTAGTAAACATATATAAAGACGTCAAAAGCACACTTGAACTTGATACAACACAGGATCAAACCTACATGTCTCAGCGCCAAATTAAAAGTACACAACCTGTTTTTTCCCCAAGGGTTAACCCTAGCAGTTAAAAAGGGCATGATTAAGGTAACCTGTTTTACCACTTCTAGGTACTCGTGAAGAGGTACGGCACCGGCACCTGGTATTGGTACCCATTGCCAAAGTAGCTTCCATGGGCCGGCAACAAGTTGTAGGCAGCAGAAGTGAAAAGGCCTTGACGGCGATTCTCAGGCTGCCCAGGGTACACGTACGGCCTCTCGTAGATGTACTGAGTGTACCTACCTCCATAAAACGACTTGTCGGCGGGAACCGTGTTGGTGGAGCAGGGCCCAAATCCCATGGAGCCCGCACGTGGCCTCTTAGGCTGGGGCTTCGCAGCTTCGGTGACTCTCTTCTTGTCTGCCTTGGCCTTTTCGAGCTGGGTTACACGCCTCTGGAGCGGCTCCGGCGGGTACTGGTGTTCAAGCTTGTGCTCCTCGATGCACTTCAACACAGCCTTGTGGGCTGCGAGCTCTTGTTCATTTGTCTCCTTCACCAAGGATGACAGAAATTAGGGCATTTTTGGTAGAGAGCAGAGAATGAAAAGTGAAATTTAAGTTTTTAATGCGAGGCATGCATCATTTGCAATTTATATAAAAATCAAATCCTGAATGAAGAGTGCACCTGAGCAGTTGGAGATGTATTCCCAGGTTTGACTGGTGAAGGAGCCTTCAAGTAGGCTTTTAGCAGAGGCACAGGTGAGAACTGCCCAGTCAGGTCCAATGCAAAAGCCAGGTTAACAGCATCAATTTGCCTTCCAGTGTTTATTAGCTCTTCAAGTACGCCTGACAACATCCAAACAGAGACCAAGCAGATAATTGAAATACTGATGCACCACTGATGAAAGATGCATCTTCCAAAGTAGAGGTGGCCGTTTTGAACCCAATACAACACGACACGAAAAAAAGTAAAACGGGTTTGGCTCAGACAAATGGATTCAGGTTGACTAATCTGATACAAATAATATTTGGATCGGGTTAAACCAAACAACAATTTTTATCTTTTACTTTTCATTCTCTTTTTTTTTTGGGGGGGGGGGGTCCTTGAATATTCTTTTTGTCAGCCAAACAGGCTCTAAGTGCTATAACCAGTTTTCAATGAGTACTATCAAATGAAGTCTAGTTACTTCACATCCTCTTGTACACAACTGTGAGAAGAATTTACAGTAATGCCTAAAAAAGAGTTTGTGCATATCCGAAGACCAACCTGGCATCTTATCAGCCAACCCAAGAGAACGACAAAGATCAGCTGTTTGGCGACGACGACAGACTTTCGGTATCAACTTAGTCATCTCCTCTTCCTCAAAATCAGAATAAATGCCAAACGTGGCCAACAGTTGTAGAAACACATGAGCCTCCAATGAGTTTCCATTGCCGGCATCCATGTCAAGATCATCCAGCTTCGGTTTCCATTCCTGAGCAATACTCCTTGCATGATCTCTGGCAGCTTTTGAGATTACATCACCCATATGTGGCTGTGACAGCACAGTCTCAAGGCATTCCATCAACATGATACAAGTTCTGCGAAGACCGAGCAAACCAGAATCCTTCTTTCCATCCAAATTGGGCACTTCTGTTTCGTAAAAATTCTCAAGAGAGGCCAGCACCAAACCAGCTGGGTCAGGAGTGACCTTCAGTGCAAGAGGAATCGCCTCCCTTAGAGCAGCAAGGTCCTTCCGATTATCAGATATGAATTTGTGGAGGGCACCCGCATCCATCTCTTCACAGATTTTAACCAATTGAGGATATGAATTCAACTTATCTTCAAACATGTTCATATTCTCATTCTCGGAAGAGTTCATGGGTTTAGTTATATTACTTTCCAAATCCATGCCGCCATGAGGTTTTTCTTCCACAAGAGACGCGGGCAATGCTTTCTGTTGATTCTCCAGTTTGCACGTAATGGCAAAGACAGCAGCATCTCTCTTCTCCTGGAGCCTGCCTAACAGAGCTTGTTCCTTGGCTACAATGGCCTCTTTCCGTTCCTCCAGCATTTCCTGAGCCTCCATTGTCTTGTTCTCAAACTGTTTCTCCAGGTCTTCCAGCTCGGTAAAGCGCCTCTTCAAGGACCTTTGAAGCCCATGAAAATGTTCTTCGAGTTCTTTCCATTTAAGATTAAGAGTGACTGCTCGGTGACTTTCGAGTTCAGCAAATGCTTTCTGAAGCTGTTGTATCTTAGAGGTTGTTGAATCAATGACCATAGCAGCTGATTCCATGGAAGATAGCACCTTTAGGACAAGAAAAAACATAAGATGTTCAGTTAGAGCATATCATAACAGACAATGGTGAGGTTGGATAGGTCGTTTTTGCCAAAGTGGACAGCTGCACCTAAATGGGATACAAGTAACAGATAAAATAGTTAATGACCAGAGAATCAGCACCTGGTGTCCTTTGGAACAAACAATTAGGGTATGAATAACAGTATCTAAGAAACTAGGCAGGGTTACTGATGTTAAAAGAAGATGCAAGTATTTAAATTGTTGAACTATTTATGTAATTATAATCTCCATGCAGCTATGACACAATCAAACAAAAATATTGAAAATTAGAAGAAATGGGTGGAATAAAACCAAATTGAGAGGAAATGCCATCAGATAGATGGGTAGTGGAGATTGAAATGAGTATATTAAAGTGTAGTAGCAGTGCATCAATCCCAAATTGCGCAAGGAGAAATTACACATAAACCCTACAAGATAATGTTTGAGAACCCAAGAACGCCAATTTACTAGCCTTTTCAAGGGAGATAATAAGCCACAATATGCCAGCATCAGAATATTTGTAATAAGTTCATACATGTGGATGCGCATGTAAAATCCAGGTTGATAGACAATAGAACTGTGAGGTAAGAATTTCTGAACATTGAAATCTGTATTTACAGTAGAACACAAGAAAAATCAGAGAACATGAATATCAGCACACAGACCGATCCTGGAGGAGAGAATTCTCCCTTCCAGGCCCTGGTACAATTGCCAGACTAACTGCTAACTAATTGAATGCCCCTCCCAACCTGAGAACAGAATTCATGAAAGTTTCAGCAACTACTGGAAAATACAATTTTGCCCGTCATTTATTCATTATTCCCTTCCCCTCCTTTGGTAAGGACAGTCTTGAGCCATTGCTGAAGCAGACCAGCCCCTCCAAGGCTCACGTTCCTATCATCCCCGCCCCCCTGAAATTCCACATTGTCCTCAATGTGGAAATAAGGAAATTGAACTTTCAACGCTTCAACCAACTCCCAAGTAGCCTCATTTGTGGGCCTTCCTTTCCACTTTGCTAGTCCAATTTGAATTCTTCCTCATGTCTTAACTACTAGTACAACTTCTGGAGTAACCCTGTCTTTAGCACCTATAACATTCTTTGGGCAGAACTTCATCTGTGAGATGATTTCCAACAGCAGCCCACAACTGGGAAACATGAAGCACGGGATGTATTCTACTACTTTTTGTCAGTTTAAGCTTGTAAGCAACAGTTTAATAGAGCCCGCGACTTTCCAAATGCATGGCGAGTATATTCTAGGAGAGGCAGAAATGTCCAACCTGATAATAGGCAGGTTGTTAGAACATCTGGACCAGCTGACTACCACGTGGGAGAAGGGAGCGGAGAATCTGTTTTAAGGCACGGCTCGGAGCTTGAGAGGGCATGTGGGAGTTAGTTTGTTAGAAGGATTCGGGCAAGGGCTTGGGCAGGAGAGCCGTGGGGCCTCCAGAGAGTTTTCTTCTTCCTAATTTTCTGCTGCTTTCATCCTTCCTGTAATCCTGCTTTACCACACAGAAATACATACCAGCTTTTACTGTGCTGCTGGCAGCTTAACAATTTGATCCGACCTGCCACTCATCCCTTCGGCTGAGAGAGTACTGTTTGTTTTCCTTCCGACAGAAACCGGAGCGATCGCGCAATGGAAACTCGACATCAAGCACAATTAGATGGTATGGACCAGCGCATGACTCAATTTAAATCGAACCTGGATGAATCGAAGACCTCTATCGGCACAGTCGTTTCTACGGTAGACGCCATCTCCCGACGACAACAACGTTGGGATCAGGACGCGATTGAGCTGGTCGAATTCTGTAAGTTTTTTGTTGGTGCCTTACGCCATGCCAAGAAACGCCCACAAACAGATATCGGTGACCATTCTGGCGGCATCGACGAGCATGACCACCTCCCTCCGAACACTGCTTGGGCTACGCACCTCACAGGATCGGCACACAGCCCCATGGTGTTCGCTAAGGGGGTGGAGATGCCGGTATTTGATGGGACTGACCCCCATGGCTGGATCACTCGGGATGAAATGTACTTCCGCCTTCAGCACACATCAGAAGACTCCCAGATTTCCCTTGCACAGGTAAGTATGAAAGGTGTTGCACTACATTAGTTCGCGATTGTCATGCAGGTCCACACACAATTAACCTGGTCCATTCTCAAGGAGGAGCTACTCGAACGGTTCAGTAGCTTGGAGATCAACAATCCCTACAAGGAGCTCGCTGGCCTCCAGCAGAACAGTGCCGTACATGACTACAATGAACAATTTGAATATCTCGCTTCCTTGGTCCCGCGACAACCAGAACAACAGCATGCCGACTATTTTTTGGCGCGGAAATTCGCAGTTGGTTGCGCATCCACAATCCCAAAACACAGTTGCAGGCGATGCGTCTAGCTCATCACGTTGAGATCACACTCCAACAAGGAGTAGCATCACAGTTTCATGTTCCTAGCCCTCACCAATTCAGGGCCTTGTAGGACACCAAAACCCAACAGCAAGCTGCGCGCACCACCTATGGCCACTTCATCAAGCATGCTGAGACTGCTCAAGGAGGGTTGCCTCATGAAGCACACAACCCTAATATATCCAACGGAAGGGGCGTTCGTCGTTTATCCAAGCAGGAATGGGAAGATCAACGCAAACTAGGATTGTGCTTCAGGTGTGGGCTTCCTTATAACCATCTGAATAAAATGTACTGATCCAAAACTACGTGTCTTGATATTGGAGGAGGATGATGAGCTTTCGGACACTGATCCACCCCACCTTGAGGCCGATATTCCATTAGGCTCCACGGAAGGCCTGCATGAAGCTGAATGTAAGGTAGTCGAATATCATGATATGGACACCCCTTTCTCCACTCACCTGCCGCCTAGCAAGGATGTGACTGCCTAGCAAGGATATGACTTCAATGAAAATGGACGGATCCTTGGGAGGAGTCCCCATTGTCATTCTCTTGGACAATGGAGCAACCCACAATTTTACATCTCTTAAACTCATCAAATTGCTGGGGCTGTCAGTGCTGGGAGTCCGCCTGGGGGATGGTCATACACTGAATAAAAGGACCAAGTCCAAACTTACAGCTGCAAGTGGGGGATTATCTTTGCACAATTAATGTTCATATCATGAATATTGGCAATTTAGATCTCATCTTGGGAATATCTTGGCTTCATACTCTCGGGGAAATACATATTAATTGGAAACACATGACGATGAAATTTATCGTCGGGCAGCGGGAATATGTTCTCAACAGCGCAAGCGGCAACGAATTTCCAGTTTCTACCTTAAGTGGTACCACCATGAAACCAGGGGGTGGAGGCACGCACCGCTTAATAGTTGGCATTAATGCTGCCAAACCGCAGGCTCTCTTGACTGATACACAGACGCATGATCTGCACCTCTTGCTTAACAGTTTCAGTAGAGTGTTCGAGGCACCCAACGGCCTCCCTCCCATTTGGAAGCAATCTAGTGAAATTTGGTTGACCCGGCCAGGGGCCTGTCTCCATTCAGCCGTATCATTATACCCACTCGCAGAAAGCAGAAATTGAACACCAGATGCAGAAAATGTTCCTCTCCGGAATTCTTCATCCCAGCTCCAGCACCTACTACAGCCCTGTCCTGTTAATTAAAAAGAAAGATGGCGCTTAGAGATTATGTATTGACTATCAGGCTCTCAACACGGTAAAGGTCCCCGATAAATTTCCTATTACAGTTGTCGAGAAAATTATTACATGAGTTACATGGCCCAAGGTATTTTTCTAAACCGGACCTCAAATCCGGATATCACCAAATTCAGATGAAAGACACAGATGTTGAAAAAACTGCTTTCCGGACTCATAGTGGTCATTCCGAGTATTTGGTCATGCCTTTTGAAATTTTACCAATGCTCCATCCACATTTCAAGCTACAATGAATGACCTCTTCTGGCCATTACTTCATAAGTATGTGATTATCTTTTTTGATGATATCTTAATTTACAGTTGTGATCGGACCTCCCATCTTGGTCATCTAACGACCATCCTGCGGATTCTTCAAGAAGGTCATTTCTTTGCTAACCATGCAAAATGTTCTCTCGCACAATGTGAGGTTGCTTATCCGGGCCATGTTATTTTGGGGGTTGGGGTCTCCATGGATTAGACTAAGGCTCAAGCAGTCAGTGACTGGCCAATTGAAGGTTCTGGGCGCAGCGGAAGCTCGTGAGTGGATGTGCCCACTTGGCTTTTTGTCATTAGCAATGATCAATCCGAGATCAATACGACGATAAACGCCAGACTCCACGGATCGAATCACAAAAATAGACAAAGAAGAAGAATAGTCCCGAAACCACAACTGAGGATCGTCACAGATTGATTATAATTAATTTAATTAAATGACAAGTACCTTTTACGGCGTTCTTTCTTCGTTAATATTTATGATCACGTTCCGATGTGATTCACTGTTGCATCATAAAAGCCAAGTGTAAACTTCCTCTAGCGGTGATCCACACTGCACCACGTATCTCTGCACGTCGCCAAAGGAATCTCCAGGTGCTAGCGTGGAGAAGCCTTTGCTTGCGTTGTCCGCCTTAGATCGTCTTGATCCGATGGAGGAGGATCTCTCTCGGTCTTGAGAACGTTCTTGGAGGAAGGAGTTCTTTCGGCCTTGAAAGAATTCTTCAAAATTGTTGTGCACAACGATTGGGGAAAAGTGTTGGGGTTGTGGGGATATTTATAATCGAGTTTGAGGTTATAGAGTTATGAAAATAAATATGCGCGTTACGCGTTTTATTAATTTCATTAACACTTATTGAAAACCCTCATGTCGAATAATTAATTCCTTGATGCGCCCACGCTGATTACAATATTATATCCTCAAAATCTCAACTGGAAAAACTACACGACGTGTACTTGTTTTTCATAAAAAACTACACGGTGTGTAATCATTAATACACAGCATGTACTTGTTTTTCATTTCCTTTCCAAAATGAAAACTACACGGCGTGTAATCATTAATACACAGCGTGTACTTGTTTTCAAAAATAAAAACTACACTGCGTGTAATCATTAATACACGGCGTGTACTTGTTTTCATTTTATTCTTCCTCCAACATTAAATCGATTTAGGCTTCCTTGAATAATTATTAAACCACGTACGGGAATAATCTTTATTCTACTTGAGATACGTGGATACACCTAGTGTATGACCCTCTAGGCCTCTTTCTTATTGGCATTAGGCGGGTTTGCCTAAAGTCCAAGATTACTGTCTAGCAGCGGGTCAAGGCACTCAAGATAAAGAAGTTGACGCCGCATTGACGTGTCACCTCATACGAACGCTTACCGTGTAATTTAATCTCTTTGTTTCAATATCTCATCAAGCAGGTTTCATGGTAGTGTCATAAACCCATGTGTTTGATCTGTCATTCTTTGACTTCCAGAAATAAACTCGTAGTTACACCATGGCCATGGAATTTGGGCGACAGTTCTATTTCAATCAAAGGGTCTGAGATATCTACATCCATAAATATGGAAGATACAAATCCTTCCTCGACTTATCCATTAACATGTCATTCGTAACGCACCCAACGTACCCTACTTCCCGCCAACTGTCTTCGTGACGGTTTTCGTCAGCAAATCTAAGTGCGCGAGTCATGACATGAGTTAATGATAATCTACCAGTCTAAAAACCATTACACACGCTCGTAGATAGCAATGTCCGATGACACCAAGACATGCGGAATTACTACTGGCAGGTCTATTCTCATAATCTCCCATCTTGGAGATTACCAAGTGCGAACTCCATGAGAGAGAGTCTCGTCTTCTTATGAGTACTCGCACATGACGGTATGTATACTATGTGTTCTATCATAGTATGTCATCCAACCGTAGAACTTTATTTAAGAATATTGTTATAGCATTTCAAGGTTCTCATCATAGCAGGGATCTGCCATGACCTTATCAATGCAACAAATATTTCAGGACAATATTATATTATAATCATGCAGAACAATGAACAATATATAATAAGTGCACATTCATGTAATCAAAGTACAAAACAATTGATTCTCAGGACACCAACCCTAACACCAATCCCAATTAATATTAAGGGCATCCGCGGGTTCCTTAGTTTCACAGGCTACTACCAAAAATTTATCTGTGACCGGCAAAAACACCCAACCCCTCACCGCCCCCACCAAAAAAGACAGCTTCCACTAGACTACTGAAGCAATTTGGCCCTTCCAACGCCTCAAACAACTCCTCATTAAAGCTCCAGTTCTCGCCCTCCCTGATTTCTCTCAGGAGATTGAAATTGAGCAAGATGCTTTCGGGCAAGGGGTAGGTGCAATCCTCATGCAACACCAGTCATAACTTTAATAAGGCCTTAACAACAAAGAACTTAACAAAATTGACTTACGGAAAAAAGGTCATGGCATTGATCTTAGTCATTCAACACCGGCGTCCCAATTTGCTGGAAAGATCCTTTATAGTATATTCAGATCACCGCAACCTAAAATACCTCCTACACCAACGCATCACAACGGCTAATCAACAGTGTTGGATAGCCAAACTACTTAGTTATCAATACAAGGTTAAATATAAGCTTGGCTGAGAAACCACAGCGATTGTGCCCTGCTCGACAAGATGATCCAGTCGAGCTTTAATTGTTGCAATCCTTTCCTGTTTGGGAGATGCGCCCTCACTTATTAGAAAGTGTTTCCACTGACCTTTGAACAAAATCCTTAACACCAGTCCACACAGACCCCACCTCTTGTCCAGCATTCACCTTTACTCAGGGTATACTCCATTATAAAGGTCGTCTGGTCATCCCAGCTTCATCCCCTTGGGTGCCTCATTTGTTGGTCGAGTTTCATTCCACACCACAGGGAGGACATTCCGATTTTTACCACACGCCACAAGCTGGCCACCAATTTATATTGGGTTGAAATGAAGAAACAAGTGCAAGGGTATGTCCGCCAATGCATCGTCGGCCAACATAACAAATACTCCCCTCGCCCACGTAGGACTGTTACAACCACTGGAGATTTTTCCATTGATATGGGTTGACATCTCCATGGATTTCATTTCTGGATTGCCTCGGTCTCGAGGTTACCCTGTAATCTTGGTGGTTGTGGATCGCCTCTCCAAATACGATCATTTTCTTCCCCTCAAACATCCCTATACAACGAAAGGCGTTGTGGAACTCTTTGCGATAAATTGTTCAGCTGCATGGTATACCAACCTCCGTCTGTGACCGAGAC
Source organism: Viscum album (assembly GCA_963277665.1). Classification (NCBI taxonomy): domain Eukaryota; kingdom Viridiplantae; phylum Streptophyta; class Magnoliopsida; order Santalales; family Viscaceae; genus Viscum; species Viscum album. The sequence continues at coordinate 1,156,251,204 of OY728132.1, read as the reverse complement.
CACATTTTTATTAGCCATTTTTGGACTAAATTATTCAAACTTGGCACAAAATTGAAACTCAGTTCCGCTTATCACCCTCAAAACGATGGTCAAACAAAGGTGGTCAACCGTTGTCTTTAGACCTATCTACAATGTTTTGCCGACGGACAGCCCACACAGTGGTCATTCTAGATTTTGTGGGCCAAATGCTGCTATAACACCACATGGCATGCTTCTATTAATACAACTCCATTTGAGGCAGTTTATGGCAAACCTTCCCCCGTGGTTTTGAATTTCTTGCCTTCCGAAATTAAGGTCGCAGTTGTGGCTCATGCATTAACAAACCATGTCGAGGCATTACAACAACTCAAATACCATTTATGATGGTCCCAAGATTTTATGAAATGACATTAAACATCGATGCCATGCGTCCACATAAACAGCATACCCTTACCCGCCACATCAGTCAAAAGTTATCACTCTGCTTCTATGGCCCTTTGGTGTACCGGCTGAATTCACCTCCCTCTGCTCGTGTACACCCGGTTTTTCATGTCTCCCAACTCAAACAGAAGCTCGATCCCCAATCAGTCTAGCCCACACTGCCCCCAGATCTGGTGGGAGAGACCTCAGATGCCCTCGTTCCCGAGGTTGTTTTATCTAAGCGCTTACAAACACAGCAGAGATTTGTTCAGCCTCAATACTTGATCAAATGGCAGAGCAACCCAATGGAAGACGCAACATGGGAAGATGAGTTCGTTCTCAAGAATTAGTTTCCATCTTTTAGTCTTGAGGACAAGACTGATTCTCAAGAGGCGGCAAGTAATAGAGCCTGCAACTTGCCCAGTGCATGGCAAGTATATTCTAGGAGGGGCATAAATGTCCAAGCTGATAATAGGCAAGTTGTTAGGACCGTTGAACCAGCTGACTACCGCATGGGGGAAGTGAGCGGGGAATCTGTTTTAAGACACGAGCAGGAGCTTGGGGCATCTGGGAGTTAGTTTGTTAGAAGGATTCGGCCAAGGGCTTGGGCAGGAGAGTCATGGGGCCTCCTAAGAGTTTTCTTCTTCCTAATTTTCTGATGCTTTCATTCTTACTTCCTGTAATACAGCTTTACCACACATAAATACATACTACAGCTTTTAGTGTGCTGCTGGTAGCTTAACATAGTTCCCATCCTTTATTCAATAGCAGAAGGTCCATAGCACCAGGCAGCCATTTTGGATCAATTTTAGTTGTAGCTCCCTGCTTATTTGACCTCAAGTTAACAAAAAACATATTTCCCGCTTCATAATTCACCACCCTTCTATGCATGTTAGCAATGATTGCATACTCTGCTGAACCCTGCGTAAATTTTCCTCACGTTGTTGTAATGTTTCATCTCTTTTCACCAATGCATTTGTCACTGCTTCCACAGTTGCTTCCCATCAGTGTGATGCAAAAGGTGCTGAGGCTTAAGCCCATAAACAACCTCAAAAGGTGTCTTTCCTGTCTATGATAGGAAGTGGTTGCGCCTAAATTTACCCAAGTTGTATGGTGTAAGCGGTCATTGTAGTACGGCTTGGGTTATCGATCCTCAGAGACCTAAGAAGAAACCTAAGAAACATGCATTCTAAGAAGGTGATTTGATGGTGTTGATTTGGCTATGCAGTGGCCAACTTTGGATTGAATTTATTGGATTATTTGATATTTTAAGACTTAAGTGGATTCAATTTAAAAGCATGAGTTGATCTTTGGGTATCGCATGGGGTGAATTGAATGAATTTCTTTTTAAATTATTTCAATGTCTTAAGTTTGAGCGTTTCCTTTAATAAAATACAATCATCACAAATCACTGACCAATTTAGAGTTTCAACTATCCTAAGGCTAATCACCTATACACTTGGAGGATCACATTTATGAGCACTCCAAGGTAGATGATCGTTTTTAGCACTCGGGATGTGTATCCTTAAAATTGGTGAGTTTAAAGGAGAACGTAAATCATTGAATGAAAATCTCAAAAATAGAATTGATTAGAAATTATTTAATCAAGAAATAACATCTAATTCATCCCCTTGCTACTCCCTTGGATCAACCCTTTAGAAGATTAGCCCTCCATTGATGATATTCTATCAATGAAAGCGGGTAGTAGACTTATGATAGTAGAATTTGAGAAGAAGAAAAAATAAATAAAAATCACTCCACCGTTGTGTGAAGAGTTTCACAAAAGATTGTGTGAATAACCTCACTCCCTTAGGCAACGGTATCAAAATGATATGGAAAAATGAAATAAGAAATTAAGAAGAAAATGATGATCATTATTAATTAAATGAAGGTGAACAAAAAACTTACATGGGAGAAATTGACAAAACGATTACAAAATGAAATCATGACAATACAAATGAAAGAAAAACTTCAATTCCAAAGAAAAATATGAGATGTCAATTCCCTTCACCACAAGCTCCCTATATAGGCATATTAGGAGTCTTAGGTCCATCCCCCAACAATTAATTCAGCCCCCAACATTTAATAGAGTCAAAAGGAGGGTGAAGAATCAAAAATAAATTGATGATCGAAGTTGACCCGGAAAACCAGCCAGATTCGTCCACCGTTTTGACCTGTGAATTCTTAATTGAAGAAGACGAATCCGGAGGGGTCGTAGAAGAGAAATATCTTCGTCCATCTGTCCTCTATCAGCTGTCAAAATTTCAGGCCATTTGGTGCAGCCGTTTGTAAGTTATGATCGAAATTGTGGGATGACTTTATGTGCATTAATGTCGGGTCCGCCATTTAAATCTCAATTTCAGATCCCTTTATCATCATGAAAACTTCAAAATTAGCTCCGGCCACAGTTGAATAAAATTATCCTCATATTTTTATCTTTCTACTGTATAAATTTGAGCTTCATTGGGCTTGGTTTGTGGGGCCCACATTTGTTTGATGGGCCTTAGGCCATTATGCTTTCTCCAACAAATTTCTGCATTCAGGCGCAAAAATCTCCATCTTCCTTTGAGATTCATCCATCGGACCTAAAAGATAAAATGTTCCAAACAAAGTAATCAATCATATCCCAAAATATTAAATTCAGAAAATGTTGTCCACAAACAGATGAATGATTGGGCTCAAATTGGCATTTTAAACATGAATTGCATTTAAGATGAGAAATGAAGTTATATTTATGTAATGCACTAAAAACAATGTTTATGGACTTTGGAACAATGAATATAAAGATATTATCAATTAATATTAGCCACTTTTAGTGACTAATCACACCCCCCAACTTGAGTTTTGCTAGTCCCGAGCAAAATATATTACAAATATGAAATTCAAATCCCTTTTTCTAAAAACATTTTAATACACATTGCTCACCCAAAGACCTCATACCAAAAAAATTATGAAACTCATCAAAATCATTTAAAACAAGCTAATTCCATAAAGCATATCTCAAGTCCAAGCTCATTCCTTTGTTCAAATTCATCGCCACATTTCATCCAATTTCCATTAAGCATGATAAAGTGTTGTGCATCACAAATGATATGGGGCCCATTTAACTCTGGGCAAGACAACTATGGAGTCGCGATCCCCAAGTGTCGGACGCCACACATATTGTCAATTCCATGCTCTACAATAGAGATATAAAGTCTAACTCTGGGCAAGACAACTATGGAGTCACGATCCCCAAGTGTCGAACGCCACGCATTTGGACAAAATATTGCTTTATGCGGTCATTATTATTTTTTTTCATTTTTTTTTGTTGTTTTTTTTGTTTTTGTTTTCGGATACTCAAATTAAACTAAAAGTGACCCCAGAACCCTATGCTATAATTAAAGGGACCCAAGAACTCAAATTTACACCAATGATCCATTGGACGTGCATTGTGACATTTTTATTAAGAGGATGAAAATGCAAACTTTGAAAAATCACATCGGACAACCGCACTTTCTAAAAACTATGCTCATGAACTTAAACTTGCATTAAAATCAGAATCAAGGCATGCAAAATTATTTGATATCCAATTTTAGAGCTTGCAATGTGTGTTATCATGTTCAAGATTAATGGAATTTTTCTTTTCATGCATGTTTTTATTCAATAAAAAATCATTTTTTATCTCCCCCCAACTTAGAATAACACTGTCACCGGTGTTTAAAGAAAATAAAATTTAGAAGGGAGGTTGGAGAGGAGTTCAAAGAGGAAATTGAAAATGATAAACATGGAACAAATTCACCTGGTTTTTGATGTTGAAGTTCATGATGCTCCAGATTACTCCTTTGATCTTTTGGGGGATGTAGGCACCTCCTTGATTGAACATGTATCACCCAAAATAGTTCCTAAACCATAAAAAGAAGAACAAAACAGACAAAACAAACACAATGATTTATTTAATTCCAAGTATCATTATTTTTATGGTTTTCCTTGTTTTTTTTAAATTTAAAAAAAAAAAAAACTGATGATACATTGCCTTCTTTATATTTTCTGGGTAAGGTATTACTCAGGGATCACACCGCATGACACGGATGAATACGGTGTTCCCCTTTCATACCTATCCATACTCATAAAAGAAGAACAGGTCAAGAGTCTAATTTTTTTTAACCTTTAAAAACATAAATAAAATAAACTGATGATACATTGTCTTCTTTTAAATTTCTGGGTAAGGTATTACTCAGGAATCACAACGTGTGACACGGATGAATACGGTGCTCCCCTTTCATACCCATCCTTACTCATAAAAGAAGAACAGATCAACAGTTTAAGGTACTATCATATTCAGAGTTTGAATTTTTTTTATTTTTTTTACATATCAAAATGATTTATTAATCCGATTTGAAAAATAAAGATGATCCATGAAAACACACAAAATGAAATAAAAAAAAAGGCAGAAGCCAGGTTGCCTCCCGAAAAGCGCTTAATTTAAAGTCTTTAGCTCGACTTGAACCCCCAACTTATCCAATACCAACTTTCAACATTTTAACAAACTCATCTTTCTCCACTTAAACAAGATTGATATTGATTGTTTTCGTTGATTTTTTGTCATGTAAAAACCCATGTTCAACAAGGAGTGTGAAAATACAAGGAATTTCAGTAATGGTTGATCTGGTTTCTTCTACAGTCTTTCCTAAGATTTCAAGTGTTAACCCCCCTTTGTGGGTTTCATGAGATGAATGAATAACTAATGCAAGGTCATGGTTATCACCTATGATGGGATGCCTGAGTGGGGAAATAAGGACATTGATTTTGAGTTCAGGTTGGATAGGACATTCAAACACAGATAAAAAATTAGAATCAAAATCAATTTCATTTTCAAAATTTCCCAACACAATTGGTTCCCTTTGAATTGAAGATTCAACCCCAAAATTTTCTAGACGAGTTTCATGAATGGGTATGGATTTGATGTTTGTGATTTCTCCTAATGGTTCAGTGATAGGTGTTTCTAAGAAATCATCATTAGAGAAATATTTCGGACATTCAATCCATGAAGAAAAATTTCCCTCTTGTGAATTCATGAAATCAATTTCATCCTGATTTAAACACTCATTAATAATTCCCTCATGTTCTTTATCTTGAATTTCAACATTACCTGACCAATTCTCTTCATTGTCCAACTCTGTTTTCCAAGATTTTAAAGTGGGTTCTTCATTAAATTCAAATGAGTTATGTGGGTAACAAGATTCTTCTATAAGTGATGTGGAAGGGACAACCTGAGTTGGAGTGGGTTTCAAAAATGATTCAATGCTTTGTAGTTCTACTCTCAGTGATGAAACTTCTGAATTCATTTTATCCATTTTTTCACACAAATGTTCAATAATTTTTTCAGAATTAGGATTGATAGATGTTTGGACATCATGAACTTCATTAAGTTTGATCTCTCCAATCATCCTTGAGAGGTATGGAAATTGATCCTTTAAACAATCACCATCCCATTGATTGTACATCTCATCATGTGTAGTGTATTCAATCAAGGTTTGGTCAATGAATTTCCCTATGTTGGGTGATTCCAAATATTGATTTTTCAGTTGATTATAGCCTTGGTCTATCAATTGGTATTGTGGAAGATAATCCATTTGAGTTGATTGAAAATTGGTTTTGGGATTCATTAGACACACAGAAACAGAAAGGGGAATAGAGAAGAGAAATTAGGATGAGAATAGAGAATTTGAGGTGAGAAAAGAAGATGAGTGTCTGGGATACTTACTTGGGTCCCCGGCAACGGCGCCAAAATTTGGTTGCGCCCAAATTTACCCAAGTTGTATGGTGTAAGCGGCCATTGTAGTACGGCTTGGGTTATCGATCCTCAGAGACCTAAGAAGAAACCTAAGAAACTTGCATTCTAAGAAGGTGATTTGATGGTGTTGATTTGGCTATGCAGTGGCCAACTTTGGATTGAATTTATTGGATTATTTGATATTTTAAGACTTAAGTGGATTCAATTTAAAAGCATGAGTTGATCTTTGGGTATCGCATGGGGTGAATTGGATGAATTTCTTTTTAAATTATTGCAATGTCTTAAGTTTGAGTGTTTCCTTTAATAAAATACAATCATCACAAATCACTCACCAATTTAGAGTTTCAACTATCCTAAGGCTGATCACCTATACACTTGGAGGATCATATTTATGAGCACTCCAAGGTATAGGATCGTTTTTAGCACTCGGGATGTGTATCCTTAAAATTGGTGAGTTTAAAGGAGAACGTAAATCATTGAATGAAAATCTCAAAAATAGAATTGATTAGAAATTATTTAATTAAGAAATAACATCCAATTTATCTCCTTGCTACTCCCTTGGATCAACCCTTTAGAGGATTAGCCCTCCATTGATGATATTTTATCAATGAAAGCGGGTAGTAGACTTATGATGGTAGAATTGGAGAAGAAGAAAAAATAAATAAAAATCACTCCACCGTTGTGTGAAGAGTTTCATAAAAGATTATGTGAATAACCTCACTCCCTAAGGCAACGGTATCAAAATGATATGAAAAAATGAAATAAGAAATTAAGAAGAAGAAAATGATGATCTTTATTAATTAAATGAAGGTGAACGAAAAACTTACATGGGAGAAATTGACAAAACGATTACAAAATGAAATCATGACAATACAAATGAAAGAAAAACTTCAATTCCAAAGAAAAATATGAGATGTCAATTCACTTCACCACAAACTCCTTATATAGGCATATTAGGAGCCTTAGGTTCATCCCCCAACAATTAATTCACCCCCCAACAATTAATAGAGTCAAAAGGAGGGTGAAGAATCAAAAATAAATTGATGATTCGAAGTTGACCCGGAAAACCAGCCAGATTCGTCCACCGTTTTGACCTGTGAATTCTTAATTGAAGAAGACGAATTCGGAGGGGTCGTAGAAGAGAAATATCTTCGTCCATCTATCCTCTATCAGCTGTCAAAATTTCAGTTCATTTGGTGCAGCCGTTTGTAAGTTATGATCGAAATGGTGGGACGACTTTATGTGCATTAATGTCAGGTCCACCATTTAAATCTCAACTTCAGATCCCTTTATCATCATGAAAACTTCAGAATTAGCTTCGGTCACAGTTGAATAAAATTATCCTCATATTTTTATCTTTCTACTGTATAAATTTGAGCTTCATTGGGCTTGGTTTGTGGGGCCCACATTTGTTTGATGGGCCTTAGGCCCATTATGCTTTCTCCAGCAAATTTCTGCATTCAGGCGCAAAAATCTCCATCTTCCCTTGAGATTCATCTATCGGACCTAAAAAATAAAATGTTCCAAACAAAGTAATCAATCATATCCCAAAATATTAAATTCAGAAAATGTTGTCCACAAACAGATGAATGATTGGGCCCAAATTGGCATTTTAAACATGAATTGCATTTAAGATGAGAAATGAAGTTATATTTATGTAATGCACTAAAAACAATGTTTATGGACTTTGGAACAATGAATATAAAGATATTATCAATTAATATTAGCCACTTTTAGTGACTAATCAGGATGTATTGTAACTAGATTCAGCCCGAGACAACCGCATTATCCAATTCATAGGATGGCCTGAAAAAAAAAACTAAATATGCTTCTAACCACCTATTCACAACTTCAGTATGTCCATCACTTAGCAGGTGATATGAACAACTCGGTTTCAGAACTGTTACATGTAACTTAAAAAGTTTTTGCCAAAACAGACTGGTAAACATTGGATCTTTGTCACTAACTATAGCGCTAGGACTCCATGTGACTTCACAACTTCCATCATAAACACAACATATCATTGTGATTTCGGAAATCTAGATATAAAAACACCATAGATGTCCTCCCATATCAGTTCAGGGATTGGTAAGGCCGCAATAGCTCAGCTGGACTTAAAGCTTCATCTTTATTTTTCGGGCACACCTTACATTCTCTCACATACTGCTGTAATGATAGAGTCATCCTTGTCCGATACACGCCATTTGATAACCATTTTGTCAGGTCCCATGGGAAGTGTACGGACATGCTAAGAGGGGGTGAATCTGCGTGACCGGATTTTAACCTGTTTTCTACTTTAGCAATTACCTCTACCTGTTAAGGTATGGATTTGTTTTGATCTCTCTTTCTAAACTCACACCGCACGCACACAGCACACAGAAATCCACAAGGCTCACCAACTCGATGTGAGTGGCTAGTCCTTGGTGCGATGTTGTTATTATCCCACGTTTACACGGCAGATCTTTTAGTATCAAGATTCACAGGGAAAGGGAATGGCCTTGGACCCTTCCAATTGGTTATTCAGGTACCCACCAATGTTACAGGCGCCCCACCTGTCTTCTTCAGTTGGTGTAAACACCTGGATATGAAGAAACTCCTTGTATTTCACTGGTGATAAATCAGTAACAGATATAGGAGTATCTTCTGAATGTCTGACTCCATGAAGATCCTTTTGTAGGAAAGTCATAATCTTCTCTCTTCTGGAAGCCTTTGCATGAGCATGCAGTATAACGATAGGTCGCAAGAACTCAAACCACAACCTTCTGACTCTTTTCAGATTTGGTTGGGTCTTCTTCTTCTCTTGGCCTTCTCTCGATATTTTTCTCTTGCACTGCACACCAGACCAGCTCTTCTCCTATTTATTCTCTCTCAGGATCCACGATGGCAGCAGTCATCTCCATAATTTCAAAACATGAATGCCTCTTTAATGGGATGAAACCAACTTGACCACGACTATAATAATTACCAATAATTAAGGATAATTAGTGTGTGAATAACCACCTTTAAATCAAGTCTTGAATCTCAGCAACAAATGGAGTGTAGATATATTTCGGCGTACGCAGAAATCCCAAACTCAGCCCTAACACAGCACTGAACACCGCCCATCACACGTGCGAAGTGCAAATCACACACATGCAACACCGGTAGTAATGCGAAACAGGCGGGGCGGGGCAGGCCAAGCCCACACGGGTTTGAGCCCACGCGGGTTTGTCCGCAAAAGCCCGCATATAATGCGAACAAAAAATTTCAAGCCCACCCCGCCCCGCATAAGCCCGCGGGTTGCCCGCATTTAAATAAAAATATACTATTTATAATCATTTAAATATTGTATTTTTTTCTCATTCTTAATGGTAGTTGTGGGGAAAAGTATGGATTGACAATAGCTAGAGTTTTAAGGGATGTGATGGAACAGTTTTCTATGGGTTGATGGTGGCATGCAGTGACGCCGATGTGGTGGCGAATTGTTGTGATGCAAAGTGAGTGGTCAGTGAGAGGCGATGAATGATGATGTTGGTCGTGTAGTGATGCGAACGGTTGGACCTGTGAATAAATAATGACTCTACAGACAACAACCGATTTCAAATGAGGCTATTAGGATTCTCATGAGGTCTTTTCCTATTTTCTTAATAAAAAAATAAAATTAAATAATAAAAAATTAAATCGACCCAAAAAATAATATGATTATAATAACTTTTAGAATTGAAACCATGTGCAGAGAAGATGAGTTCCATTTTTCGAGAGGTAGAATGACACACCATGTGAATATAGCGAATAATTACAATATAAATATTATAATATCATATTAAAAAATAAATATAAATCTATTTAAAATTCACATGTGAATGAATGGTGAATTAGTATGATCATTACAATGAGAAATCATATGTCATGGTTTAATCATAACTTTCTTATTAAAAAAACTAAAATATTAAAGAAGCAAATATTGTAAAAATATATTTTTTTCTTTTAAATTAGGCCCGCGGGTAAGCCCGCACCCGCATGGGCTCAACCCGCCTTGGCCCGCCCACGCGCGGGCTCAACCCGCCTTGGCTCGCACCCGCGCGGGCTCAACCCGCCTTGGCTCGCACCTGCGCGGGCTCAACCTGTCATAGCCCGCACCTGCGCGGGCTCAACCCGCATTGACCTGCGCTCTTAACGATCAAAATTTTTAGGCCTGCCCCGCCCCGCACCCACCCCATACCCGCGATGCCCGCGGGCCACGAGCCCGTTTTGTATCACTTAACCAATCCACTCTTACACAGTTACTCCCACGCCTTTCTCACATGTGCGGCCTTCATCTTTTCTTCTCAGACAGGCCAATTCACCATTACACAGTCTTTGTAATTCTTTTTTCTTTACTCAGCCATTGTCAAGCCTCTTCTTATACATCTTACATTTAATAACCTCGATGGAATTGGATGCCATGCTTGATCAACTTCTTCATCATTTCTTCATTAGCACAACAATTTCCAAAGCGCTCCAACTTGATGTATTGAAAATGCAAACTTCATCGGCATGGGCAAACAATCATCCAACATAAAGCATATATTGACAACAAATACACCACTCCAAACTTCTCCAAGCTTTGGACTAACACTTACATGTCTTTAAAAATCCTAAATGATAATAATGTAAAAACTTAGGAATCACAGTTGATTTCTTCGGTAAAACCAACATCTTTTCTTCCGTAAAAACAGCAGACCCTCGCGGAAAGAATAACCTAAGTTGTTATATTTTGTCGCAATGAAGATATTATCCCCATCAGTTTGCTATCATGTTTAGTCTCTTTCTTAACCAATTTGATTTTGACCTGATATGGCTTTGAAACAGCAAGCTGCAACATTCCCCCTTCATGCATAAAAATTTTGGAGAAATCGGGCATACGCAAAACTGAGGTTGTAGTTATGTTATATTTCAACTTATCAAAATGCAATTTGGGTCAAAAAGTTCCATTTTAACACATTCTTCTTTGTTCAGGTTGTTAAAGGCTTGACTGTTTTTTTGTAGTTTTTAATAAACATCCTACAGTAATCAGTAAGCCCTAAGAACACCCTCGCCTCTTTAACATTTCTAGGTTATGGACATTTGTTGGTGGACGTTGTGCTCCATATAATCCCAAAATATCTTAATGTTGAAGCTCACATGAGCCTTAAAACTTTTCTTAATGATATTGATCTCCTTAATTCTAACCTGATGAAATCCAGATTTCAAGTCAATTTTCACGAAGAATTTTGCTCCATACAATTCATCCATCAAATCTTCTATCACAGGAATTGGATATCCATCCAACGCAATTAATTTATTCAAAGCCCAACAATCTACACACATCCTCCATCCACAATCTTTTTCCCGTAATAGAATTAGAGGACTTGAATAAGGACTTGTGTTGTGCCAAATAAATCCATGATTTAACAGCGCCTGTATCTAGCTTTCTATCTCATTTTTTAAATGATAAGCATGCTTATAGGGTTTGATACTCGCCGGTTCTTCCCCTTCAGTTTAATTGAATGATTAGTGTCCCTCTTGGATGGTAAGCCTGTAGGTGCCTCAACAATTGAAATAAACTTCCCCAGAACCTCTTGTATCTGGCCACTCTGATTAACATCCAGCTCAGTTGTCTCCTTGGTCTCTCCTCCTATTGCTTCCCACAGTATTCCTGCGCCCAAACCTTATCTCCTCCAAGAAATTCTTTCAGCACTACTAGCAGATTTTGTGACTGATTTAACTCTAGCAAAGTAATCCCTTTTCCCTTCCAATCAAAACTCAACATCATATTCTTCCAATGAGTAGTTGCACGATTCAAGTTTTCAAGCCAAGATATAAGTAACAAATCAGGACCTGAAGTATCAAAAGGATGAGCTTCAATCCCAAGCTCCTCTTCCCCCAATTTTACACGTAGAGATTCACATTTCCCTTTTTAACACAGCATGCCCATCTCCTAACTCAATATTGTATGGTTTAGTTTCAAAGACCTTCATCTTGAGGTGCTTAATAAACAACTTAAATGAAATTATGGCTTACAACACCGTCCACTATCATAAATATTGATACTCCTTCAATTTCCCCCTCCATTAACATTGACTTAGCCTTATTTGCTTCCAGAGACCTTCATCTTGAGGTGCTTCACCAACAGCTTAAATGAAATTATGGCTTACATCAGCATCCACCATTATGAGTATTGGTACTTCTTCGATTTGCCCCTCCATTAACATTGACTTGGCCTAATTTGCTTGTGACTTCTTCAATGCAAGTAAGGATAATCCTTGTAACGTCAACTCTCACATCTCTTCTTCTAAATCACACTCAACTTTTTTTTTGTTCGGGCTCCACTTCCTTTGCATCACAGAGTTCATTACACTCTCAAACCATCAATTTAAATCCTCTTTTTCAAGACACCTATGTCCAGGACTAAACTTTTGTTCAAAGGTATAACACAATCATTTTGCCTTCCCCTCTTCAAACACTTCCCTTGACAGATTTCTAACACCTTTTCATCTTGGAACCAAGTTGCTCCTTGGTTCAGAAATTCTGATGATCCCTTTTAACACTAATTCCCTCCCTACTCTCCTTGAAAGAGCAAGTGAATGTGCCTTGTTCCGAGGTTCATGCATTGTTACTATACTTCCAATTTCTGGCCTTGATCCTCCTACAAATCTATATACCATTTATCCCTGAGGGTGCAGCTCAGTGGTAGTTGCTCCTCTGAGTCTCGGCGAGGTCTTGAGTTCGAGTCTCGCCAAATACTTTCCTGCATTTGTGTGTTGAGTGATTGTCTTTGTAATGTAGCATCTTTCCTCCATATTGATGTAATATATACAATTTCTCTACGAGCTCCACAATCTGCAAAGTCATCCTTTTCAAACTCATCAATATAGGTATTCACCGCTCCCATCTGTTTTAGTCCTTTCAAATACATCAACGGATCTTTTTCTATTACATTTCCATATCGACCAAGCATTTCCTCCTAATAGTTTCCATCTCAGTTCAGGTTTGATGGTCTTAAGTGATTGAAATCGATATTACACCAATCCTTCCATGCATAATTGAGCCATTGGAACATCCAATTGTTAACAAATATGATGGATTGCAAATTAGGTTTCAACGCAAGTAATCCATACTGATGGATCTTCTTCAATGAAAGTTGGTAGCTCCATTCATCTGATCATGGTTCACAACTCATCCCATGGTCCTTCCCATTCAATCATCACATTCTTGAAGCCCTCGCTTCAACTCTAAGGTCAGCAACTCTACGGTTGTAATCTGAGACTCCGTTCACATGGACATGAAACTCCTTTCGTCCACCTCTTTTCCTACCTCAAATGCTCTCAATGAAACCATCAATTAATAGACAATTGAAAGAGGTAGAAATTTCTTATGTTAGAATGGAGGAGAGTGATGGGACTCAACTTAACTTACCCTCTAACATCTTACATTGAAACCACCAGTTATAGAAGAAAATTCAAAGTATGAAAATCGACAGGCAATTCTTGGAGAGAATTCTCCTTTCAAGGCACTGAAACAATTGTCAAACTAACTCCTAACTAATTGAATGCCCCTTCCAAGCACTGGAACAATTGTCAAACTAACTCATAACTAATTTAATGCCCCTCCCAACCTGAAAAAACAAAATATATACAATAAGTTTCCAGGGCTAAGTATGGAAAAATACAATTTTGCCCGCCATTTATCCATTGTTCTCTTTCCCCTCCTTTGGTAAGTAATAGTAGTCTTGGGTTGTTGCATAAGCAGACCATTGCATAAGCAAACCAACCCCTACAAGGCATGCATTCCTATCACAGGTACAAAGATTAGTGACAAAAAAGGAATATTTATATTAATCCATGATGGGTGTTGTAGTATGAAATTCTACAAACGGTGTCATTGCCAAAATCGGAATCTTTGTAATAAGCTAACGCATGTAAATATGCATGTAAAACCCAGGAAAGATTGGTGAGAGAAAAAAAAGTATTGATATTGTAGACCAAAAGATAGATGCACTAATCAAAGTGAAAGAATGAGCAAAAAAAATAGTCAATGTGTTAGGTTTTTAGGTAATGAGTAAGGGAAAAATGTACCCGGCCCTTCCATAGTGCATCATTGAACCAAGCAAAATGAACAAATGAAGTACATGATATGTCAAAATGAAAATGTCATGTGATCAATTGGAAAATGTAATCATACCATAAACTTGTAATGGATACATGAAAAAATATGTTCAAGTCATGTAGTTTGTGTCAAGGATCTCAATAACATCAATTTGTTCCAACATTTTTAAACAATATATCAACTTGTGACGAGGTTGTCATAGAATATTTACAGTTCAAGGAATACATGGTCAAACAATAATGAGTGATTTTGTTATACAAAGCCAATATAAAAATCAGTTAGGCAATCTAAAAGCTTCAATTAAAACAAAATGAGTATAGAGATTTGTGCAAAAGCAAAAATCATTTGCAGTTAAAGATGTATGGCACTGTAATTGGGTCCTAATTATTCACCAATTGAGCAGCACAACGCCAAAAACATTTCCTCAAGTGATGTCCAAGCCTGAATTGATTTATGATATCCATAAGGGCCATTTTATATAATAAATATTAAACTACAAAAGGGCAACCATAGATGGAATCCATTAAATGATGTTGTTTAATATGATGAAAGTCCAACTCCATCAAAATGGATCGAATTGTGTTCATTGGTGAGGTCAATGAAAGTAAGGCCACTTACATGGATGAAAGGGTAACTTTTGGAGCATTTTCATGAATATGGATGTTATGGACGACTTCATCTCTCTTCCCCCTCCCACCTTGTTGGTAGCTCACTCCCTTCGTTCCAACCAAAAGCTCAGCCCTTACCCGTACCTCATTTTCGTAAGTGCTTCATTGATTTATATTTCACCAGACACACCATCAACGGATTCATTCAGTGGAGTGTCGTTGTGTAGCCAAGGGGATGTCTATTGGGTTGCATACGGAGACGTACAAGACGTGAAAGCATATGCCACCAAGGAAGCACTCCATCGATGACGCTTCTAGTTGATGTGTAGCTACCACCTTCCAACAGAGTGTGGTTCATCACCTCCAACTCTAAATGTACCAACCTCATCATTAGAGGTCTTAACTCTTCAACAACCACAAGTGGCAACATAAATCCTTAACATTCTCAAACATCACGGTTATCACGAGATTGTCTTTCTCGATGACAAACAAATGAGATTTCCTAAACAACCCCATAGTGGCCTCCAAAGGAGGATTAAAGTCCAACAGGGATAGGGAGATGGGGCAGAGAGGAAGGGGAGATGGGAAAGGCAGAGGAGGGGACTTCTAGCAAGGGGCGGCAAAGGGGTGGGGGAAAGAAGGCTGAAAGAAGTGGGAGATGGAGGAAGGAAAGGGGCAACCACTGAGGGATAGTTGGGAAAGGAGGACGGGGGGATGATGGGGTGACGACAGGGCTACCGAGGCGATGGGAGGGAAGCATTTTTTCATTTTAATTGTTTATGAATTCCATTAAAAGACATATCAAACAAGATTTATATCACTGTTCAGTTAAAAAATTACATACTAAACACACTTAAAATCTTATCTTCACATACTGAACACACTTAAAATCTTATCTTTGTTTTCTTACCCATTCCACTTCTACTTTCACTTCTTATTTTATCTCATTTTAGAACATTTCTATGATAACAAACATGACATAAAAAAAATAGAATTAAAGATATGTATTAAAGCTAAAGGCAACTTCAATTGAGGGCAAGAAAGAATTTCAACTATGAAAGTTAGGTATATGTAGGGATAGTAAGGTAAAATGGGCCCACAACGCACGGGCTTTGCGAATACAAGGCGAGGCAGGGATAAAAATTAAGACCGTTTAGAGTATGTGCATGTGCGGATCAAACCCACACAGGTGTGGGGCAGGGTGAGGCGAGGGGGAGAAGTCCACAAAGGTTCAAGCTTGCTTGCGGGCCCGATATTTAAAATTAAAAAAAATGCTAACCATATATTCATTTTATAACATATTAATTAATTCATAAAATATTAATTTTATTTATCTGTCATTAAAAAAATTATAAACATTTTATGCAATATTAGATAACAAAAAATAAAAAAAAAATATATTTAAATGACTTTAATTTATACACTTACTTTTTTTAAATACAGGTAAGCCTATGGGCTGCCTGCATGATTGTACAGGGATGGGTGGGTTTGAAATTTTTTGTTCGTATTATATGCGAGCTTTCGCAGGAAAACCTGTGGGGACACAAGCCCACACGGGGTGTGATTCGAGCCCACCCCTCCCCATGGAACCTATTTTACATCAATATGTAAAGAAAACCGATCGTGAAATTAAAAGAAGACAAGGAATGAAAAGCACAGGACTAAGAGACAGATAATAATAAAAAAGTCACTTTAAAAAAGCATATTGCATTTGCTTGTGTAGAAGTGAAAGCAAGATGGTGAAACTAAAATAACAATTTATAATTTGGCAGAAAATCATACCACTGAACTTTCACAGCTTCAAATCATCTTCTTGCAAATCAGGTACCGCGAGAAGGTTAAAGAGAGAAAAAAGATCTGCTCGTAGGGGGATGAAAGATAAGTCTTTAAAAAAGCATATTGCATTTGCTTGTGTAGAAGTGAAAGCATGATGGTGAAACTAAAATAGCAATTCATAATTTGGCAGAAAATCGTACCACTGAACTTTCACAGCTTCAAATCATCGTCTTACAAATCAGGTACCGCGATAAGGTTAAAGAGAAATAAAAGATCTGCTCATAGGGGGATAAAAGATAAGTCATCGTTACATTGCAAAGGTAAATTGAAAACAGAATTAGCCAATGGGTAGATGGACAAAAATCGAAACATGTCAGGATGCAATAAAATCCAGCATTGAGAGGATAAGAGGACAAAACTAGACTGGAATCCAAAACGTTTCTAAGGAAGGCTTTTAAGCCATGAAGTACTAGCAAAATATAGTCTGAAATACATAATACGAGTTGAGCAACCAACATTTGGATCCAGTGCGCGTTTAAAAACACGCATAGTCCCATTTAATTGATGAACCATGGAAAATGTGAAAGCAGTGACGGGTGTTTTTTTGCATATTTTACTTTTCACCAAAAACCAGAATTCAAGACCAAAGAAAACTAAATTAAAGTATGCATGTAAGTTGGTACTCCAAAGCATTTCATTTCCATTTCAGCCCACTGATCGCTGTAATATCGACCAGGCAAAGCTCAAGATCAGGAAAAAAAATGAAACAGGCAGCAACAGTTGCAATAATAAACTTCGAGCAAAAGTTGAACTGCGTGCAGATCCGATGAAGATTCGCATTACCATTGATGAATAAAGAACCATTACCCTTCAAATAGTTGAAAAGAATCAGGTACAGAAACTCTCTAGCGGTCCAGGAGCTTCAACTATCGTCTTAGACTCGAACAGGACAACGACTCAAATCTGAGAATCTGAAAACAAATACACAAAATGGCCAACTGCGTAGAAACAGGCGGAGAACTCCTTGGCGATCATGGTAACGCGGTGAACGAAAAAAAATGAACCAAAAAGAGGGAAGAGGGGGGGAGGGAAAGTGAAAAGGTCCAAGTGCTGGTGCGCAGATAACTGGAGCGAACAGAGAGTGGTGAGTCGAGGAGCGAAAAAGGCGCAGAAGGTAATTCGGTGTTTCACGGCTTCTGTATGCAGTTACGACAGACCAATAATATTGCGCCACGCAAATACAAAAAAATGAAACAATGACCCCGATGATGTCGCGCCACTTCTTTAATTACTAAGTAGACATAAAAGTGTATTTATATTATTATTGAATAATGTATACTTGTATTGTTTTAGTTTTGTTGCAACTTTTCCATGTAGGTTGATTTTGTTTTGAAACTAAAAATTGGCCATAATTTAGTTTAGAAAAAAATAGAATAAATAAAATGCAATATAATTTAAACAAAGTTAAAATGACAATAAATAAGTAAGCGATGTTAGACATGGATAGTTGACGTCAATCTCAACATACATTTGTATAGCATGTGAAGACTATGAAAAACAGGTGTTGGGTGGTGTCCATCAACTCAAAATCACTCTAACATCTTTTTGGTGTTGTTCATCTGGGATGGTGTGCCAATTCACATATGATTGTATGTTGTCTCGTTTAAAAGTTTTTTCATAAAAACCATATGAAAAAAAATTGTAATCCATGTGTCTTTATATAATGTACAAGTTTTTTTAGAAACTATGGTTGATAATGCATTCAAAATAGATTTGTCACATTATCGCCTCGTCAAACTTATTGCCTATCAGTGTTTCTATTTTTTCTCGAGCAAGGGAAATGGACTTTGGTGGGATGTGTTTCGTTTGATCACTTTTGACCTGATATTCATTTTTTTGAGTGATACATGCAGCATTATCTCCAAATAACATGGTCAGGTATCTTTTTGAGTCAACTCACTAGTCATTTAAATATGTTGGGTAGCGAAGCATAATCATACACATTTTATGCATATATCGTGCAACATTGTCACCTTTGCATCATTAGTGGATGTTGCAACTAGTGTTTGTTTCTGTGATCTCCAAGAAATTACATCACCTCCAACCACAAAACACATATCCAAAATGCGACATTGCTTTACACAGATACGATAAATAACATGCATCTACAAAATCGACCATTTTTTACTTTGATTTGTTGTAATATAATTATAGGTTTTAAATGAAGTTACTGACCCTCGATGTGAAGTGGAAGCAATTATAAAATCATCCAAGATCATAACAAGCAAATGAAAAATATAATAACAAAATAATAAAATAAAAACACATATTAAACTAACTTGGAATATTTAGATAAAACTTGAATTGATGAATTCAAGTCTCCTTTGATGTCCACCGATAACGCTAATCACCAACACCATGGTGAAATTATCTTCCTATCAAAGTGATGTTAGTCACTCCTCTAAGGAAAAGGATGGAAGAAGAAAAGAGAAAGACACTAGAGAACCCCTCGAATGAGAAAAACCAAGAAGCTATATCAGATAAGCAACACTATATAACATTAAGCATCACCTTTTATTTCTCTCAATGGAATGAATACCACACCCATCCTCCTTATTATTTACGAGAAGAGAGACATTCTGTTGAGTTGAAAGTTTATTTTCAACACTTTATAACCTCAGTTTTGAAAATCACAGCACACTTTCTTAAATACTTTATTTTACTAACTTTGTACTTCCCAAGTGTTTAGCATGTTTTTGCAGAACGATTATTTTACCAGACATATAAAACATTTGTTTATCAAATAGAATCTTTCTGTGATCGGAAATACATATATCAGATAGACGATTGCAAAACTTCATCAGACAAAGATTTATAAAAGTCCAGAAGTCGAAGTATAACAAAGTACATTGGACGAAGTTCTACCAAGACTACCTGACAAATATCATCGGATGAAACCAAACATGCTTTTTAGACAGACATCAATAAAATCTACCGAACGAATAATTCCATTATACCAGACAAATGGATTTTATTCCATCAGACGAAAAAAATTTATTCCATCGAACAAAAAACGTTCATTTTATCGAATGAAATATCAAATAATTGCAATGGTGCTACCAAGGAAACCATTGGACGAAGTAATGTTGAACCTTTCAAAGTGAAGATTGAATTCATCTTAAGTCATTGCACTCAACTTCGAAGAATGAGGAATATGATTGTTAGATAAATACTTATAAATAAAAGTAGCATTTGAGGAGGAGGAAACTTTTTTTGCATCATTGACCATCTAAAGTTGTAGTGAAGAGTTTGCAACATATTGTTACATTGAGAGTGCTTCATTGTAATCTTTAGAGAGTTTTATTCTCAAGACATCCATGTGAATACTTATTGTAAATGTCTTGAGAACTTTTATGATTATAATATCTGTGTTTCTGATCTTTTTGATTGCGGGCTCTCAAGGTTTTGAGAGACAGAGTTTTGTACGATCTTGCTAATCGAGGGTTCTTCTTGGGGATAGGGAAACAAAAGCCACGTCGAGTTTGATGATCATGGACTTCCTTTTGTGGAAATAAGGCCCAACGATAGGGTGATATATCATGGATATCTTGAGTTTGATTAAAACTCCCTTTACACTAAAGGTTAAAATATGGATATTACTTTTATAAAGTTCCTGTAAGTTTTCTTAAGAACTTTATAAAGTTTTGTTATAACTTTTTTTTACAAGATCATTATTTCCACTGTGTATGTTTAAGGAAAGTTTCATACGTTTGTTATAAACATTTCTTAAACTCTGATATTATAAAGCATCAGTACAAAAGTTTTTTTGATTACTTTCTTATATACAAGACAAAGGTTTGCCCAAATTACCATCTTAAGAGGTTAGTAAAGTTTGTTAGATTTATTTTATAAACTACAATTCACCCCCTCTTACAGTAACTGATTACTCTCATGATCTCACATTTGGTATCAGAATAGGTTTCTACTTTTATACTTCATTGTAAACCGCTACATTTTATATTGTAGTACGATTTTACTTGTTATAAACTGCTACTCTAATTTGTATTATAGAAAATAGTATATATATTTTTTTAAGATGGTGGGTTTAAATGTCGGGTCACTTGAAAATATTAATCCTAGCATACCACTATTTTTTATGGTGTTGACTATAAATACTGAAGAGATAGAATGAACACTTTTGTGATCAACATCGAAGTTGATAACTTTGTGATGCTAACTAGAAATTATTTTATTCCAGATGAAGAAGTTTATAATTTTACTAAAGATGAGAAGACTGGGTATCGACTTAATTATAGAATCATAAACACTTTACTATGTTTTATGACAAGGAACATCTATAATCAAATTTCATCTTGTGAAACGACTAATATTATATGAAAAAAACTCGAAGCTACTCATTTTGGGACAACCAAAGTTATGAAAACTAGGTTGGTTATGTTAAGAGCTGATTACCAAGCCTTTGATTTTTTACGTGGAGAATTTATTGCTAAGATGCATCAGAGATTTATGACCATTGTTAATAGTTTATAATATTTGGGATATAAATATTTATCTGATGAAAATCTGGTTGAGAAAATTATTGATATTATGCATATCCAATGTGAATAAAAAATAATATCCATTGATGATACTAGGCATCCTACAAATCTTAGTTTGGATGATTTGATTGGTACTCTCATGCAGTACGATAGTAGAATAAAAATGAATGCTAACAAAGATAAAAAGAAAAATGGAGTAGCATCTGTATCTATATCTAAGTAGGGAAAAAAGCAAACCAGCTTAGAAAGTTTCTAAATATTCTAAGAAGAATAAATTCAAAGATGAGACTGAAAATAATTCTTCAGAACAAATTGAGAATGAACTAGCTAATATTTCAAAGAGGATGAGCAAGATTGTGGGCAATAAATATTTTAGATACAAATACAAGAAAATTTCTAAAGACATAAATGAGAAGAATGATTCTTATGAAATGATTTTCTATGAATGTATGAAGCTAGACATATCAGACCAGATTTTCCTAAGATGAAAAAGAAGGATAAGAAAAACAAAATTTCAAAGAATTTTTATAAACACAAGAGTAAGAAAAGTTTGAAAGTTTTTAAAACCTGGAGTGCCAGTGGAGGATATAGTTCTTCTAAAAATTATTCTGACAATATTGACTACTATCAAAAAGTTGTGGATTTTTATGCAGATATTTCAAAGACTAACCAATGATATATGGCTAAGGTGTCTAATAAATCCTTTACTAATTTAACTTTAAATTCAAACTATCTTGGTTCTGCACTCCTTCAAAAGAAGAAAAATATACTTCATCTGATGATATATATACTATATTAATCTTTGAAGAAGTTTCTATATTTGATAAATTATTGGAAAAAATTGTAAAGTTTCTAAAAACTGTGAAAATGCTAAAACATAACTTGCTAAGGAAAATTCAAGAATTTATATACTTACTTTAGAAATTTCAAACCTTACATTAGAATTAGAAATTAAATCTAATTATAATACAACTAGTGCGGATAAGGATTTAATTACAAAACTAAATTCTGAGATCTGTAGTCTAAAGAAACTTTTATCAAATTTTACTTATGGGAAAAAAAATTATCAAATTTTATAGACAAATAAATCCTCACTAAAATATCTCTAGGATAGGTTTTACTCAAGAAAAACCACATTTTCAAAATAACTATTTTGTTCTAAAAAACTCTCTCTTCTACATATAGTTTTAGAGTGGTGGACATTGGAAGAACAAATGTTCTTTGAATAAAGTACAATATTTTGGTTTCCACAAACCATATTTTTCTAAAGAATTGACAATTTTAAAACATAGAAAAGTTGGACATATGTGAATTACTAAAGTCTTATTTTCTAATAATGTTGGACCCAAGAAAGTTTGGGTTCTAAAAATATAACTTTTTTATTTTTAAGAAAATAATCAAAGTTACAACAACAACAACATTTGGTACATGGATATTGGTTTCTCCTATTATATGACTGCAAACAATAAATTATTTCAAAAAATTATATAGATGAAAGGTGGAAAAGTCACTTTTGGAAATAATTCTCAAGGATAAATTTATGGTATAGGTAATATTGTCCTTCTAGGAAAACCTTTAATTTCAAATGTTTTATTTTTTGTAGGAATTAAGCACAACCTTATAAGCATAAGCCAATTATGTGATGAAGGTTACCTTGTGAACTTGAGGAATGAAAAATATACTATTAAAAGTTCAAAAGAAAAATTTATTCTTTCTACCGATAGATATAAGAATGTATACACACTAAACTTATAAGACTTAAGAAGTTAAGATATACCTTGAATTACTGTAATAGAAGACT
The DNA here is from genome assembly GCA_963277665.1 of Viscum album. Lineage (NCBI taxonomy): Eukaryota > Viridiplantae > Streptophyta > Magnoliopsida > Santalales > Viscaceae > Viscum > Viscum album. Next base: position 1,156,228,179 of record OY728132.1, on the reverse strand, counting down.
AATATTGGTTATGGAATATAATATTAGGACATTGTAATGCTATAACTTTATCCAAACTTTATAAAAAAGTACTTTTTAGACATCTACGAGGGCTGAGGATTAATTCTTCTAAAGTTTGTGATCCTTGTCAGTTTGGAAGGCAACATAAGTCAAGGTTTAAATCTATTATTGAAGTTTCAACTTATGATGCTTTACAGTTAGTGCACATGGATTTATTTGTTCCAACACAAAATGAAAATATTGGTGGAAAATACTATGCATACATTTTAATTGATGACTACACTAGATACACCTAGGTATATTTCCTATAAAAAAGTTGGAAGACTTTTTATATTTTAAGAACTTCATAGATCATGTTAAAAATGAGAAAAATCTACCCTTGGTAACTATTTATAGTGACCATGGTGGAAAATTTGAAACTTTTTATAGTAAAAAAAGTATAATACATAACTTTTCATCACCTAGAACACCTCAGTAAAATAGTTTAGTTGAAATTATAAATAGAGTTCTTGAGGAGATTACTAAAACCATGTTGAGTGAATACTCAATTGCCAAAAAAAATTGGGTTGAAGTAGTTAGTATTGTCAACTATACTATAAATCAAGTTTTACTTAGACCTTTTTCTTAATAAAACTCTTTATGAGTTATGGATAGGAAGCAAACCTAAACTTTCTTACTTTAGAGTTTTTGGATGTAAAGTATTCATTTTGAATAATAAAGATAATTTAAATAAATTCACTTCAAAATCTGATGAAGGAATTTTTCTAGGTTATTCTACAATTAGTAAGGTTTATAGAGTTTTTAATAAAAACACAAGTACTATTGAAGAAACAATGCATATCAAATTTGATGAAATAAATCCTTCTGTTTTTAAAAAACCTGAAACCACATCTTTGGATATTTTTATAAAAACTGATTTTCAACCCATATTGGAAAATTCTTCTCATGAGAGAATAAATGAAGATTTTTTTTTTGAAGTTATACTTCAAGAAGAAATTCAACCTATTGTTGAAGAACAACATTTTACAAACCCAAGAAATTAGATAATTCTTAGGAATCATCATGGTGATAATATCATTGGTGATATTGGACAACCTGTGAAAACTAGAAATTCCTTAAGAAATAAAATTGAACATTGTGTATTTTTATCACAATTTGAACCTAAGACTACTGATGAGGATTTATGTGATGAAGATTGGATAAAAGAAATGCAAGATGAACTCAATAAGTTTGATAGAAATCAAGTTTGTTCTTTGATTGAATGTTCTAAAGATTCTCCTGTAATTGGTATAAAATGGGTTTTCCATAACAAATGTGATGAAAATGGAGTAATAATTGGAAATAAAACTAAGCTTGTTGTAAAGGGATATAATCAGTAAGATGTCATGAACCATGAATAAACTTATGATCTAGTAGCTAGGCTCGAAGCTATTCATATAATTCTATCATATCTAACATTTTTAAATTTCACTCTTTTAAATTTATGTGAAGTGTGATTTACTTAATGGATATATTTAGGGGGAAGTTTATGTAAAAAAACTATAAAGTGCCCAATCCCAGTTGCCCGAATCTAGTACCTTACTTTATTACATTGGTATAATAAACAAATAATTAGTATCCTGAAGGACCGAATAATTTAGTAGTTTTAGAATCCAAGTTGCATACATGAACTTTACATTACAACTTGAAAGGAAAAAAACATAGCAACTCCATTGGAAACACCTATAAACTCCTAGATTATCCATGTAAATCATTCATAATATACATCTTCGTATCCTGGGGAAAAATAAAACATAAGAAATGGGTGAGATCATATGCTCATTAAGGGTAAATAATACAAAAAAAGATAATATAAATAATAAGTCATGGTGAATGACTAGTAACACGTGTCATTAGAACATAAACTCGAGCATAATATGATAAGAATAAAAATGAATAAATAATTCCATAAAAATAATCACATGAGAATGAAGTTTAACCATAGATATCATACTATTTGAATATTCACATGGATAATAAATTACTATTAATAATGAGGTAATTAATATTCTAGACATCATAAATATACCATTGAGGCCTTGACCAAGCCACCTGAAAATAAATGGTTAAGGCCTCGACCAAAATCCATTTCTGTTTTGTCTCATGAGACCTACTAATGCATCGAGGGGCTATAGCGGGCCCCACCTGTTACTCACTAATTCCAATGAATTACTCATATGAATGAGGTTAACCATAAACAACATATACATATGGAATGAAAATATCTTTCCCCAATATGTAAACATAATCAATAACCATTCTGAGTAGTGTAGTGAATGGTATCAAGATAGCACATCCACAGTCAAACTGATCATAAACCATTTAATAAAATATAGTAGATGATAATCATAAGATATTATTCCTAATTAAGCATAAGATTCAAAAAATGGCATCAAAATAGATGAAAATACTCTAATAAAATCATTGAGGAATTCTTGAGAGAAATGCCCTTTTCACTTTACAAAGAAGAGTTCTTTTAGAAAAATCATTTTTATTTTTTATAATTTTTTGTATGAAATCAGTAATGAAAAAATATAGTTTTTCATGAAAAAAATAGTTATTTTATAAAAACAATGGTGTCTTAAAATAGATTATGGATGATACTTGAAAATGAGTAAGAAATTGGGAAGTTTCCTTTAACCGGGCTTACTTATCGGAAAGAATTGAGAAGGGAACCTTATAAAACATGTATTTCCCCTTAAAATAAAGATGAAATGATCTAGATATATGATTTTGTAACATATACATAGAATTTATAAGAAGTATACAAAAATAATAAAGAATTAAATTGGGGTAAAGAGAGAGAAAACATAACCTGAATGGAAAATGAAGGTTCGAGAAGACACCCTTACCATATGTTCGAAAGTGTTCTGCACTTTACCTTAATGTCCCGGATAATCAAATTAAATCCATTAATTAATTAATTAAGAAATTTTTATACATGTATTTTATTTAGTATAATTTTATTAAGTTCATTTACGGTCTTTTTGGTGAGTTATAAGATACTGTTTTATCGTTCATGAGCGTTTGTTTCCTTGGTTTTCATGATAAGTTTACTTGTATATGAGTATGAAAGTTCATGTAAAATGGGAATAAATATCCAGAATTGAAGTTATATGTTATTAATGAACATAAATAAGATTACATTTTTATATAAGTCATTTGGTTATTTGGGGTGAGGATGAATCATTATATAAGACATTCGTGATGGCCATTTAGATTATTTTGACAGTTTTTATATCATCATAAACTAGTTTTGTTTTATTAATTAACATCATGTGTATATAATGATTCCAGAATATTAAATAGGATATAATACATATATTATAATATTGTTTAACCAAAAAATGGTTTTATGACCAGTCTTGAATCCATTAATGTAAAATGAAAATGTATTGTCCATGGTGTTGGTAAATTGACACATCACAATCGATGTTTTCATTTAAAGAACAAAAGGAGAGGGAGAAAAGAGTTTGATGATGGATATTCCATTAACATGATATAATTAAAATATATAAATGATATTGGGTTTATCATGTCAATTTATATAGGGGAGGTGAGAGAAGGATAAGAAAATAAAATAAATTGAAAAGAAAATAAAAGAAAAGAAAAAGAATTTTTACCTTGTGAATCCTGCTCCTTAAGAACCTCCTTAAGGGGAATAATTTTGGTATTTTGTTGAGACCAAAGGATCATAGATGTGGGGGAGGGGATTGAGAATAGGATTGGATAGAAATTTGACAAGACTCAAGGCTTGGAAGGTGTGAGGAGAAGGGTTGGTATCATAGTGGTAGAGAGGGGTGTTTTTTTGAATGTTTTATTCATTTGTTTATTATTATGGCTCAAGACTATGAATAGTTAGAGAATTATCACCAAATATATTAAAATAATGAACCAGAGTTCGAGATTACGGGCTTAAATCATCCATATATCATCTATGACTCAACAATTCATGTATTTAGCATTTATCATAAATTATCGTATTTTACTATTCACAAAAAATTCAAGTATTTTTGAAAAATAAAAAAAAACCACCCTAACCATTTTTCAATGTTTAGAACTAAAAAATGAACTCCATTTAATAAAAATAATTTTCTAAATATTAGAAATTTAATTTTCAATTAAAACCATTATTTACTCAAAAAATACAGATTTTAAAATTATAACTGATTTTATAACACTTTGAAAAATTAAATGAAGTCTCATAAAATTATCTTAAAATAATAATACAACAAAATATTAATTTATGAATAAATTTTATGTAAATAAATTTCTTTTAAATCATTTTATTAATTATAAAATTGTAATTAAATATTTATGACTTACAAAAATACCAACACTTAATTAGTAATTTTAAAAATATTCATTTACTTATACTATGATACAATTATATCATACTTTCATTTATAAGGCACCTAAATTTTATTTATTCTTTCATGTGTGATGTTACTATTCATTTGGTCAGTTTACTATTCATAAGGGTCGTATTACTATTCCTAAGGGAAAGTTACTATTTTATCGGTATAGGTTCCTTAAATTCTAGAAATACCTCTTATTTCACTAATTCTTCATTTATAAAGTTTGTATTGTGATCTCTAAGTGATTTTATGTGATTTATAATATATGAAATAATCACTATTGGAAATAAGATCTATAGCAACGATTTTAGGCAAACCGTTGGTATAGTTCACTTATATGGACCTATACTAATGGTTTGGCTAAAACCATTGGTATAGGTCACTAATTTCCAAACCGTTGGTATAGGTCCCCCTATATCAACGGTTTGTCTAAAACCATTAGTATAGGTCCCAAAATCAAAGAATCTATACCAACGGTTTTGAGAACCGTTGGTATAGTTACATTATTTTTTATGGAATCTTCTTACAGAGAACATTAAATAAATCAAAATTTAAAATATTTATGATAATAAATATATATATTTATGAAATTACGTTCACAAAAGTCAAGTTAGGTTAGTGGTTAGGTCGTTGAATCATAAACTGCAGGTACTAGGATCAAAACCAACCAAATGCTTCTTTTTTAAAATACATATACCAATGGTTTTATGGAACCGTTGGTATATATTTTTCATATTACTTATACCAACGGGTTTGAAAACCATTGGTATAGGTCTATACCAACGGTTTTGTGAAAATAGTTGGTATAGACCTATCCCCACAGCTTACTTGGCCACAGTTCTCCAAACCATTGGTATAGGATATACCAATGGTTTCAAACCGTTGGTATAGGGTATTTTTCTACTAGTGAATTATAAGAAGGGAAATTTAATTGATAGAATTATGGGTCATTACATTCTCCCCTCCTACAAAAATTTCATCCTCAAAATTTTCAGAATGTCACCTCATAAAAAGATCTGGGTAGTTCTTCATCATAAATTCCTCTGGTTCCCACACCGCCTCTTCAATTTTATAATTTTTCCAAAGTAACTTTATCAACCAAGTTGTCTAATTCCTAAACACCTATTCTTTAGTGTCCAGAATCCGAATAGACTCTTCACAGTAAGATATATCAGGTTCCAAATCTATTCCTTTAGAAGTGAGGACATGCATTGGGTCAAACATGTACTTTCTTAACAAAGAAATGTAGAACACATTGTGTACTTTAGAAAGTCTAGGCGGCATTTCCAAATAAAAAGCCATGGATCTCCAATCCTCTCTAGGATTTCAAAAGGACAATGTACCTGAGTCTTAGTTTTCTTTTCTTTCCAAATCATATAACCCCCTTTCATGGAGATACTTTTAAGAAAACATGATCTCCCACTTAAAATTCCAAATCTTTCATTTGATTATCATCATAAATCTTTTGCATAATTTGAGCTGCGTTGATATGGTTTTGAATAGTTTTACCTTTTCCGTTGTTTCCTCCACAAGATCAGGGCCCACAAGCTTCCTTCCACCAACTACATTCCAACAAGTTGGTGTACGACATTTTTTTACATAAAATGATTCATATGGTGCCGTTTTAATACTTGAATGAAAACTATTATTGTAGGAAAAATCCACCAAAGGTAAATACTGATCCCACATACCTTGAAAGTCAAGTGAGAATGATCTCAACATGTATTCTAATGTTTGAATGGTCCTTTTAAACCGCTCATCAGTTAGAGGATGATAATCATTACTCAAATGAATCTCATTATACAAATATTTTTGAAGACTTTTCCAGATTGTTTATGTAAATTATGGATCACGATCAGACATAATTGAAAGAGGTGCTCCATGAAGTCTTATAACTTCATTAATATAAAGTCTCACAAGGTTCTCTAGTGGAAAAACTTCCCTTATAGTGAGGAAATATGTATATTTGGTAAGTTGATCAACAATTTCCCATATTCCAACATTATTTCTTGGAGTTTGTGGAAATTAAATGGAAAAATCTATAGTGATATCATCCCATTTTCATATAGGAATAGGCAGAGTTTGTATGTATCCTCTAGGATATTTTCTTTCATCCTTCACTTGTTGACAGACTAAACATCTTGATACATAATCAGAAATCTCCCACTTCATGTTATCCCACCAGAAATGTTTCTTAAAATCTCTATACATCTTAGTGTTACTAGGGTATATAGAGAAATTTAAGCTATGCACATCATCAAATAGCTCCCTTTTTAGCTCAAGTATAGAGGGAACACATAACCTACTCCCAAATTTCAGAATTCCATCTTCATACATGAAGTCCACCAACTTACCATCATTCACAACTTTAATTTTCTTTTGAAGATTCTCATTATCAGACTAAGAAATTTTAATCCTTTCTAATAAAGATGGTTGGACATCCAATTGAAAAAGTAATGACATTTCACCTTCCTTGATAATTCTTATATCCATCTTTGCTAGATCCATGTACACAGGATCCTTGTCAATCCTCATTTTATTCATAACTCCATAATCCTTCCTGCTCAATGCATATGCTACCTTATTCACCTTCCTTAGGTGGTAGTGTATTGAAAAATCATAATCCTTGTGTAGTTCAAACCATAGCCTTTGCTTCGTGTCGAGTTCTTTCTGTGAGAAGATATATTTCAAACTCTTGTGATCTATATATATCTCACATTTTCACCATAGAGATAGTGTATCCATATTTTCAAGGAAAATATTACAGCTGCTAACTCAAGATCATACACTATATAGTTCTATTCATGAGTTTTTAACTACCTTAATGCATGAGTAATAACTCTATCATTATGTATAAGGACATAACCAAATCCTTTATTTGACACATCACTATAAATCACAAAACCATAATTTCCCAATGGCAGAGTTAATATCATAGCATTCACTAATATCCTTTTCAATTCTTCAAAACATTCTTCACATTCTTTTGTCCATACAAACTTAACCCCTTTACAAGTTAGCATGGTTAAAGGGCTATATAATTTGGTAAAGTTCTGAATGAAATGCTGATAATAACTTTCTAAACCAATAAAATTATGTACCCCAGTTATGTTCATTGGTGTAAGCCATTCCTGAACTGCCTTTTTGTTTACAAGATCAACTGAGATTCCATCCTTCGAGACAATATGGCTAAGAAAAGAATCTATTTAAATCTAGAATTCACACTTGCTAAACATCCCATATAACTCTTTTCTTCTAAGAGTATCCAGAACAATACGCAAGTGGTTCTCATGGTCCTCATACATTTTTAATATATCAAGATATCATCAATAAATACCACAACAAAATCATCAAGATATTCCTTGAACACCCTGTTCATTAGATTCATGAAAATAGAGAGTGCATTAGTCAGTCCAAATGGAATTACTATAAACTCGTAATGTCCATAATTGGTTTGAAATATCGTCTTTGGAATATCTTCCATCCTCACACATAATTGATGATATCCAAATCGAAGGTCAATCTTTGAAAAATATTGATCTCCATGAACCTGATAAAATAAATCATCAATGAAAGGCATGTGATACTTGTTCTTTATTATAATAGAATTAATTTCTCTATAATCAATGCAAAACATCATGGATCAATATTTCTTATTAATAAAGAGAACAATGTATCCCTATAAAGAAGCATTATGGAAAATAAATCCCTTATCACTCAATTCCTCTAGTTTTTTCTTCATCTCTACTAATTCCATAATGGATATTCTATAAGGAGCCTTTGATATTTTCCTTGTATCAAGGATTAAATTTATAGAAAACTCAATTTCCCACTTTGGAGGATTTTTAGGTAAATCCTCTAGAAATACATTAATGTATTATTGCATAATATGTACATATTCAATTTAAAGATCTATAGATGATATTTTATCTTCCTACCCAAGAATTTCATTTAGAAGAGACAGTAGAGGTGGATCCGGATGAGAACTAGATTATGAAGTTTCTCCTCTAAAGATAAGGGACTCTACATCTTCCTCAAAAATTGTAACTTCCTTCTTCTTATAATAGATTTTCACATCATATTTTGAAATACATTCCATACTAAAAATTATATCAAAATCAACCACATGTATGATGATAATGTTTGCAACTAAATCAGATTTATGTATATAAAGGGGACTAACCAACACATATTTGTTGTAATGATACTTACCTTAAAAGATTTTACTTACAACTCCTTTATTAAATCAAAAGAGAAATGTCTAATTTTCTTGAAAAATTGGGAATATATAAAAGAATGTGATGATCTAGAACTAAATAAAGCATTAACTATGTTTGAGGAAATGATTAAAGTACCTGACACCACATCATTAGGAACTTCAACCACCATAGTTGTGATCACATTAACATAGCCTTTATCCCTTGGCTATTTATTGGGAAAGTTGTCACGACCCAACCCTACTGGTCTCGAGCCGCAACTACCCCAAGCCCGCCTCCATAGGCTAGGGGCTGGCGACAAGCACCGAAGGCGTAACAATCTCAGGGAGGCCTTTGCCCGAGTACCTGTATACACAACCCACTCAATGCAGAAGTGCAGAGTAAAAAGAAAACCAAAGAATGAATAGCTAAAACCCAACCACGGTCATGCATCGACTTCTAAATAGGAAAAAAGTAAAGTGCTGAAAAGTACTAACAAGATAACTAAGTAGAAAAAAAGGAAAAAACACGCGCCCAACTCAAAAGGCACCACAACCTGGCAATAGGTAAACAAAAGTAAACAGCTGGTGAGTCTCACACCTGAAAGTCCTACTACGACCACTGAACGCAGCCCAAGTTCCTATGTCCTCTACGCTCCTCCGTAGTCTCAATCAACCTATCCGTCGTCTGCAAGGGCACACCAAGTGCGGGAAAAACCCAAGCAGGGGTGAGTATAAAGATACTCAGTAGGATGCCCCGAAAACTCGAGGGAGAAATAAAGGAGGTACTAAAATGGTGAGTAGTAGGCAGAACAAAGAACAACGTAAGAGTACAATAGAGAGAGTTCAGCTCAGCCCAACAAAAGAAAGGAAGTATACTCATCCCAACCAAGAGGAGTTAGACACAGAAAGCATGTGGCATACCCCGTGTGTCTTCGCCCCTCCTAGAAAGAGAGTAATTGAACCCAAGGAGTGGGAACAAAAGTAGGGTGTATATATATATATGCTCAACAAGAAACCCGAACGAGTGTGTAAGGGGATCTCCATCTCTAAGCTCAGCCCAGGAGAAGTTGCCAACAGTTCTAAGGATATCCATCACTGATGCCCATCAGTCCCGCATGTCAAAGCTGTATCATCACTAAACCGTACAACCAAGGGTCCCGCTCTGGTAATCACGGAGAGAAGTCACTGACCATCCTCATAGGAAGGGCTGAGTCTGAAATAAGTCATCGAGTAACCCACTACCCAGCCCGGCTGGAGGGTAAACCCTAAGGTCAACGGGTAACCCACTGCCCGGACCACCCAGAGGGTAAACCCTAACACTAATAGGTAACCCATTGCCTGGCCCACCTGAAGGGTAAACCCTAAAGTCAACGGGTGACCCACTTCCCATCCCCGCTGGAGGGTAAACCCTGATACACTGGTGGGTAACCCACTGCCCGACCTTGCTGGAGGGTAAACCCTGAACTGGTATGATAACTCCGCTCTACCCATGCCACACCGGGGAAGTCACTAACATCGCTACCGTGCATTGGTTCAGAGTGTGTCAAGGGAACCTATGACTAATTCCCTTTCATGTTTTCACATTTAATGAGATCTCGAAAGAGTCTCTGCACACCCAAACCGATTATACCGTTGCAATTCTTGCGAAAAAACACGCGAGATAGACTACTTACTTGCTAGAAACGGACTTCCAACAAAAAAGTTATTGAACACCGCTTTATGCCCATACAACATCTCATGGGGCCCACACTTTGATCCCGAAAGAGGTCGGGTGAATTACGCCATCGTGATGCTCTCAGAAAAACACGCTGAAATGACTACTCATTCACCCCAAATAGACATCTGATGAAAAAGTCACAAAACGTTGCTCATAGCTTAAAAGACGGCTCGTGGGGCTCACGTATCAACTCCAGCTTCAACACCTGAAACCACCTTGGTCTACATCGTCTCGACACTAGGGTTACAATGCCGCTGACAGCACCTAAAACGGACTTCAGATGTGTTCGCGCCATCCTAAAGAAGGATCTCGACAAGGTACTTAATGAGCGTGTCATGACACCAAGCCCTTGTCTTGGGAATTAAAAAAAATCCCCAAGACCATCTCAAAATCTTCATCTCAAGCCGAGGATTGCACTGCCGCAGACGACACACAAAACTGACACCCGTAGTGGAAGTTACGGGTGTCCGAAGACAAGGAGGCTAACCCCTACGGGCTGGACAGGCCCAGCCCGGCCCGCAGTGCCGGCCCGCAGCCCTTCCGCACGGCCCAACCACTGACCCCCGGTCCACCCGCACCGACTGGCCCTCGTGGCCGATCGCTGTCCCGTATGGAGACCCACCTTTGGCGGGTCTCGGTCTCCTGCACGGGGTTGCGTGATGCGACCCCCGTCGCGCCCCGCATCGGCGAACTCCGCCTGGGACCGCCGCTGCCACCGCCAGGGAGCCCACTGTCGCCGCCGTCTAGGACCGCCGCCGCCGCCAGGGAGCCCGCCGCCACCGCCTGGGACCGCCGCCGCCGCCACCAGGGAGCTCGCCGCTGCCGCCTGGGCCCGCCGCCGCCACCTGGGACCGCACTACCGCCTGTGACCACACCGTCGCCGCCTGGAGCCCGCTGCGCCGGCCGCTGGAAGCCCTTGGAACCACCGATAAACAGGGAAATTGGCCGGAAAACTTACCAGAGCCACCCTGGGAGCCCCGAGATTCAAAAATTTGATCCGAAAAGAGTTTCATAAAGCTTGGATAAATCTATACACATCTATGTTCTTTGCTCGACGATTGGGAATCATTTCGATGCCAATAATGGCATTTGAAGAGGTTGTGGAAATTAAAAATGTAAAATGCAAACTCCTACCTTGCTGGGCGTAGCCCGTCGCTTCGCAAGTGATCCACCGGACCGCTGCTGCCTTGGAGAGGTGGAGGAGAGGATCTTGAAGGGAGGTGGATTCTTATTGGGAGATCTTCCACCAGAGAATGATAATGGTGAAGAAGGGGGGGGGGGGAGAAGTGTTTAAGTAGAAAAAACTTAATTAAAAATTAATTAAGTCTTAAACCCCCCACCAGTAGGCCCCGTACCCGAACTTTCAGCGGGGTCAGGGTTAAGTCACCTCTAGGGTAAAAACCACGTTCTGATATCAACGACAGTCTCAAAATTTTAATCCGAGCCTCCATTCGGAAGTTGTAAAGTTCACGCCCGAGGCTGCTAAATTACGAAAACGCCCTTGGTGGCGTTTTCCACAGAAGGGTCACGCCCGCGAAAGTTACACCCCTATTAGGGTAAACGACATGCTCTAGACTCAATGGTGCCATCAGTTTTTCCAATTAGCGACTTTTTAGGAGTTATTCTATTTATTTGGTGTGTCTAGTGTGAACTCACTTAAAATTTAATTCCGGACACACCGGGGCTCAGAATCACACACCGTCTGAACGCCCTGCTCTAGAATAACATTAAGAAAATTTCAAAGTCTTACAGGCTCAAAACCTGGGTTCTTACAAAAGTTTCCTTTATGATTAGGACAATCATTTTCATAGCGTCCCATCTCCCTAAAATTGCAGCATTGAACATTGGTATCTTCTTTATTTCCCTTGCAATCATGGGGTTGGTGGCCTTTTTCTCCACACTTGTAATATACTCCTTTTTCTTTTTAAATAAGAACCAAGATGTTTCTTTCCATATGTATCACACGTTGTAAAACTCCCTTTTTTATTCTTCCCTTTATCCATTATTTCCTTTATCACCCTCTTCTTGTCTTGTTTTCCCTTAAAGTCACAAGACTTAGAGAATTCTTTCTCTGTCTTGAAATCACATGAGATTATATATTTTCATGATGAGAAATTTTGGGAGACCAATGCCCTTTGGAGGAATGGTTTTAAACCATCAAATAATCGATCATTATTACTTCTTAGATTACATATGTAGTCTGCGACATGCCTTGCTAACCTTGTAAAGTTAGATTCATACTTTGCAACATTTTCATCCTCTTTTTGTTTCAAACTCAAGAATTGCCTCTCCATATCCGCTTGTTGTTCACGAGGAAAATATTTTTCTTGGAAAATTTATCTAAAATCATTCTATACCCTAGTAATAGTACACTAGTTAGACTAGTGGGGTTGAGGCCTGATTCCTTATGGAATGATTTATGCCACAACACATACTAAACTATGATGTTGATTGGAGACCACTAAAACCTTGGATGGATTCCTCTATAGTGTATTGTGCATGAGGATACTGTGGGTAATGGTTGCTATACCGTATCACCAAGATATGAGGTTCTTAGGGTCCCACTATTAATAGTTCCTTTAGAAATTACTAGAGGTTCCCATTTTATGTTGTGATTACCATTCATATATGGCTGACCTTTCTTTCATTTTAATTTAAAGCATTTTTTTAGAATTTTTTTTTCTTTAAAACATTTTATTAAAAATGTTTCCAATATATTTCATAAAACATGCCTGTTAATATTTTTTATAATTTTTTGGAATGAAATCCCTCTTTTTTGGGTGGTATACTAATGGGAATTGCATTACACCCTACATACACCTTAAAGCACATATAGATCTTGTTATGTTTGACCCAGGTAAAGGAAATACATTCCTTGGTGGTGAAAGTGGATCCAATTGTTAGTGGATCCACTTCTTGAAGGTGTTGGTGGAGGTGGCATGAGAGTGATGACCCTCTTATTGCATGGAGGATGAGTTGTGTATTTGTTTCCCCTCCCCATCTTGGTATTTTGGTTTCAGTTTAGAGTCATAGAATATTTAACTTGTGATATTTTCATTCATTTTAGTTATGGTAATCGGTTATGTAATGATGTTTTATTCTTATGGATTGTTAATGATTAATTATATGGGTGAAATATTTAACAAAGTGTGATGTTTGATGCACATGAACTAGTTTCTAGCCCATGAAGATCGGGAAGGCCCTTCGAGACATGTCGTAGGTTGGGTTGGGTGTCGGGTTGGATGGAATCCCTGGCCAGTTTGTGATAGATCCCCATGGAATAAGAACAACCACTACCTAGCTACCCCACACAACAATATCTCCACTAAAAAACCTAATTCTCCTTATGATAAAAGATTAAATAGAAGTCTATCTCTGCCTCCACTAAAAAATATTTCATTATTGTTTTAGAAATAGAGGACTCATTATTCTATAGAATACAATATTGAAACTATGAATGTTTATTCCTCTATGATTCCATGTCATCACCCTCTACTCTTCTACGATCTGTTCGCACATCTTGTTGAATATATTAAAAAAGAACCTGATCATAACATAAACCTAGATCCATAATTGGAAAATAAATAATGGTTATAAATTTCAAAACCTATAATATGTAATATTTGATATTAATAGTTTAAATTTTATTATTTATGGTTCAACCAAACCCTATAGGCTACCCATTTCAAACAAAAACACTAGTAAAGATGATCCATGATCTATTCTTAGGTATCTACCCTATAACAAACATCACATCAATTATTAGCCTTAGTATACTTAAATATTCATGTATTAGATAACATGTGGACCTGAATACATTATTCCTAGCTGGTCTACCTTGTTTACACTACACAATAAACTCTATTAGCACTATTGACCTACCATCCTCAATTATCCTCACTAGTTCCTACTTTTACGATCTATTATATACCTCAAATATATCCTATAATAACACTCTATCATGAACCCCTCCCATGAATGGTTCCCCTCATGGGATGATAATGAGAAAAGGGAGATAACGATGCATGATTTTTACCTCCAATAGGCTACAGTCTGGAAACCAGAACCAAGGGAATATCATTGACACAAATGGGTGACATTACCCTCTATGAAGAACCTATGAAATAAGAGATAAGATAAAAACACAAATACAATCCTTATACAAATATAAATTAAAGATCCCAATAAATTCATGTAATGTTTTTAAACTGGAGTAATTAGAAAAGGATACCACAAAAAGGAAAAGAAAAGCCTTGATAGTTACCTTAAGGCCTAAATAGATCCCAAAAAACACCATAGCCTATTAATGTTGACCTTGATCACCAACTAAATCCTAAGGTCCTTAAAAATAGTTCATATATACATTGGGTAATCATAACTAGTATACCCTATACAGTAATCACTGAATTCCATCATGAAATAGATAAATAAATCATACTAAATCCCAGTGAATAAACAAGTGAAGCTAACTTGTCACATAATCAGGAATACTGAGTTCTGAACCTCGATATTGTCATCTCACCAAGTACCACATACAAGTAATCAATTAATTTGAAACACAATATCAAATAAAGGAACCCCATTACCACTTCCCCAATATTTTACCACTCTTTCCCAAATTCTCATGTAATGATCGATCTTTATCCTATTATAATACTTCATAAAGACACTTGGAAAATAATAAAATACCATGCACCCGATGCATCACATCATACCATGCACCCCATACATCACATATAATTATCAATCAAATCCACATCTTTAAATTATATCCAAGTATTTTCTAGCAGCCACCATATCTCATACATCATGTATGTTACCTCAATACATCATATCTCACACACAATACCAAAAATAATACTTAAGATATTGTATTTAGTGATACATGTGCGTGAAATAACCACAATCCATTACATCCATATTCAAACATAAATATGAGAAAAGATACTACCACGCATACTAGCATATAATACTACCTAGATAAGAGAGATAATAAAGAGATATTACATAACCATTCATTCCTTGATAACCTAAGTGTTGGGGGAAACACCCTCCTAGTGCCCAATGGATTTTTGTTACCCTACTGACTTGCATGGGTTAGTTTATGAAATTATAAAACACACACACACACACACATATCACAACCAAACTATGGGAAATAACCTTGACTTAAGCTCGACTATAGTTATTATTGTTTGGAAACCCAACTACTACTACTAATATAAGGACCCGACCTTAAACCTTGCTTAATATTGAATTAAATGAATAATTCACATTGAGGATCTTTTCAGGTTTAGAGTTTTATAGAATTAGGCATAACAATTACATTACATCTCAAAAAAACACAAAGTAGACATTTCTACACAGTTTCCATTTTTTTACAAAACATGAACTCTTGAAAAAAGAGTCATGTCTAGTTCCATGTTTTAGATAGCATGACTTTTCCTTGATCCCATCCTTGACCCTATTCTTCTTTAAGTCATGTGAAAACATTTCAAACTTGGGATGAGCTTAAAAAGCTCAGTAAGGGTTATACAAAGAAGGAAAACTGTTAGTTTTTTTTCAAAACAACAAGTAAATCATGAATAATTTAACATAAGTAATACTTTTCACATTTATGAAGTATTAAATACCCTTCACTGAATAAAAGATCATTACTTACCCTTTTGTAACCGAAAGATTACCATAAAACCCATAAAAATAACACATAACATATAAAGTAACTTGGGACATAAACATACTTAAATGGAATAACCATACGGTCGAATTCCACACATATCACTAAATGGAATAGCCATACGGCCGACTTACATACCCAATGCATTGGAGTTTATAACGTAACTACCCATCCTGGTATTCACGACACCACCCGTCATATGGTTTATCACGTAACCACCTGTCAAATGTCCAAGTACCATTATATAACACATAAAACAATTATAAAGGAAAGAAAACATTTCCACATTTCCAGCACAATATATCACTCAAATATATTGACATAGAAAGTCCATTTTCAAAACCATTTTCAATACCAAAAATACGTAAGAGAGTATATGGTATTTATTTTCTTTTTAAAAAAAACATTACGGCTTGTTGAGGAAGCCAAAGATCAAATAATACTCATGGCGGTGGAAAGGTCGTTGTCACCGCTTACGTTAAAAGAAACATTCCTTTTTTGTCATTTAGTAAAACAATTCATAGAAAAAGATTCCCTTTGAAAATTCAAGGGTGTTTATACAGTGTATAAAAAGAAATCGTGTATTAAAACAAAATATGCCTCAATGAAAGGAGATTGAGACGAAGTCCCTTACCTCGTGTCCAACTTGACCAGTTCATTCTTTAATGTCCTGAATAATAAACTAAAGTTAATTTATACTTGCTTAAAAACCTTTTTCAAGTTTATTGTTCCTTTTATATCAATTATTACCATGTTATAAACATTATGTAAACATTTAAGTTAATAACGTTTGTTTTGTCGATATCTAGTACTTGAGTCAAAAATGGACTTCTTATAATTACATGTTGTCTATGTGGTCAATAGTCCATTATATCCAGAATGGTATTCATTATTTAGATATCATATATATCATATAAATCCAGTATATATATGTATTTATAATAGTACATAACATTTAAAGGTAAGAAATGAAATGCACCGTTCATGGAGACGGTAAGCCATACGTACGCATGAACACTACTTTCATTTCTATTTCATACTTTAATGGAATCAAAACATAATGATACATAGTTATATTATAATTCCAGTATAATATCATATATAATATCATAAACTCCATCCTTTATTCATCCCACATAGGGATTTAACGAATCACATCACTTTGAGGGGGCAGTAGTCCACACTTCCTCAAATGAGATTATCGTATTTACCCACTATAGAAACCATAAAGGTGTTAAATAAAAGGTAAGTACAGAAGCATAAGGAAATCATAAACATAATATATATCATATATAAATAAAGTTCCATCATAATGTCCACCATGAGAGGCGGTAAGATGTAATTGAACAATCATCGTTTCGTGAGGCGTTAGTTTGTCATCCACAGAAACATTATGTTCTTCATCCATTAGATGGAGGTGTGTGTAAGTGTAGTTCGAATACTTCTTATAAAAACATACTAGTATATTGAGGATACTGGTGTTTTTACAAAATAAAGTAAATAAAAAGAGTTTAGGGGTTGGAGAAGTAAAATAAAAGAAAACAATTTAAGAGAAATTGTTACCTTTAATTTGGGTAACTCCCTTTGGTTTGAACCAAAGGACTTCTTGAAGTAACTTATGCCTAAGGTGAGGCTTCAAGGAGGAGTATAGGGATGTAGGGAGATTAGTTGGGCAGAGTTTGGACAAGACAAATGGCTTGAGAGGTGTGAGGAGTTTCATAGAAGTGGTCTCTTTTTATAGGGGAGAGGAGGGGCTCTTTAGGAAAGAGTGAAAATATTATTTTATAATATAATGATATTCGGTGTCTAATGGTCCAAAAATCATTATAGTAGAAGATAAGATGACTCATGGTCGAAATATAATCAACCAATAGGAATTGGAAAGGTTTTGGATAATATTTTAATCATTATAATCTTATTTATTTAAATCATTTATTAATGAGGTAAATACTGCATCATTATTGTGTCATAAATAATTTAATTTATTTGATGTCTAAAAATTATAAAAAAATTACCATGATTTATGAAATATTTTTATATTTCCAATGAATATTTATAGTCAAAAATAGGACTTATATAACACTATATAAAAAATAATTACTAAAAGATTTTTGTTAATGTCAATTTTGTCTTTACATTAAATTAAATGATCTAAAGTGTCATTATCTTTAATAAGTGGCTCCATGGGGTCCCAAAATCGACCTAAGGATGTCCATGGTCGGCCATTACTCATCCAATAAGGTTTGGACAAGTTTTAAGGTAATTTTGAATTATTATAATATTCTTTTAACCTTGAATTACCCTATTTACCTTTAACTGCAGTAAATAAAAGTCAAAAGTTACTATTCACCAAAAATTATTTTCATCTTATTGAACCACATTTTACTAACTAATAACAAACATGTATGTCGGATTTTTTGAAATTCAATTCACAGAAGTGGTAAAATTTCATTTAGATGAAAAATTCAGTTTTTTTAACTACCACTAAGTGGTATCACTATTCATCAAAAATTGAAGTTTTTTTGAAAAATACCAAAAATTCAGCCTAAGATATATTTGATATTCCAAATTCAAAAATGATGTCCATTTTTCCAAATTCAAAACATAGAATTGGAATTAATTAATTTTAAAATTAATTCCTGTTATCAAAACAAATAGCGTGTTTTTAAGAAACAATAACTATCAAAAGATTGACACTTGTTTAAGTCTAATTTCATAGAGAAATTAACTCCAATGACCAATATTGGATTAAATGGTAAAAATATATTTCAATTTCATTTTAAGACCAATTAAAAAGATAATCTAACCATATAAATAAATTAGATTAAAATGCACTTTTGAATTAAAATACAATATTTTTCACTATTCATAAAAAAAATGAACTTTATCAGAAAAATACCAAAAAATTACCCAAAGTAAATTTTGATGTCCCCATTCTAAATAAGGATTTTATCTGGTCATATATAATGTATTAAAGTGACCAAAACTATATTTAAATAGGGTTCTCCATTAAAAGGTGGTAAATCGGCCTTTTAATGTAAATTATGCTTAAAATTAGATTCATTCACATTTTAAGCCTCTAACTTGTAAATACATGTATAATCATATTATAGTTAGTTTTGTTCAGTCCTTCCAATAAAACGGCTAGGGGTTAACGCCCATTTAAAATAATAATATTATATTATTATTGTGCAACGTAAGATTCCAAAGAAACTCGTTGTTGCATATCGAGTACGCTATCGAACATAGCAACCCCTTTAAACTAAAATTAATATTTAATTCACAAATATTAATAAATATGAAAATCTCTTATTCTTCATTTACCTGGGATGTTACATCCTTCCCCCCTTTTGGAAATTGCGTCCTCTCAATTTTTATTCACCTTATCAAAATAAGTGGGGGTATTTATCCCTCACAGCATTTTCAGATTCCCACGTTGCCTCTTCAACCATATGGGTTTTCCACAAAACCTTTACCTGGTGAATTACCTTATTCCGCAATACCTACTCTCTACGGTCAAGAATCTGGATTGGTTGTTCTTCATAAGAGAGATTATCTTCCAACTGAACTACCTCTGGGCTCAAAACATGAGATGGATCTGACATATACTTTCTCAACATCGAAACATGAAAAACATTGTGTACCTGGGATAAACTTGGAGGTAAAGCCACTCTGTATGCAACTGATCCAACTTTCTCCAGAATTTCATAAGGTCCAATGAACCTTGGACTCAACTTTCCCTTCTTACTAAAACGCATTACACTTTTCCAAGGAGAAACTTTGAGAAAAACATGATCACCAACCTCAAAAGAAAGATCTTTCCTTCGGTTATCTACATAACTTTTCTGTCTGCTCTGAGCTGTTCTCATGTGCTTCTGAATCAACTGAACTTTATCTGCCATCTCTTCTACCAATTCTGGTCCCATTAGCTTCCTTTCACCTACTTCATCCCAAAAAGCTGGAGTTCGACAACGCTTTCCATATAATGCCTCAAATGGAGCCATCTGTATACTAGAATGAAAACTGTTATTATATGAAAATTCAACCAAAGAAAGATGTTGGTCCCAACTTCCCTGGTAATCCATCGAGCAAACACGTAATATATCCTCCAAAGTCTGAATTGTTCGTTCTGACTGCCCATCTGATTGAGGATGAAAAGCTGTACTAAAATTTAATTCAGTACCCAATGACTTCTGAAGGCCTTTACAAAAGTTAGAAGTGAACCTAGGATCACGATCAGATATGATGGAGAGGGGAACTCCATGCAACCAGACTATCCCTTTAACATACAACTGAGAAAGTTGATCTAGAGAAAAAGTATCTCTAATAGGAAGGAAATGAGAAGATTTAGTCAATCGATCAACTATAAACCAGATTGCATTATTACCTCGAGATGTCTTTGGTAATCCCACAATGAAGTCCATGGATATATTTTACCATTTCCACTCTGGCACTGGTAGAGGCTGAAGCAACCCTTTCAGTAACTGTCGCTCTGCTTTAACCTGCTGACAAGTCAAACACTTCACAGTAAAATCAGTAATATCCCTTTTCATTCCATCCCACCAGTAATACTTTCGAAGATCTCTATACATCTTAGTACTTCCAGGATGAACTGAAAATGGAGAACTATGAGCTTCACATAAAAACTCATTCTTCAACTGTAAATCACAAGGCACACATAATCTCTTTCCAAATCTCAAAACACAATCATTATCAATGTCAAAATCAGGCAACTTACCCTTTTGAACCAACTCTACCTTTTTCTGCAACTCACTGTCTTCTTTCTGTGCTTGATTTATTCTGTCTGATAGAGATGATCTCACTGACACCTGAAACAAAACAGATGAATTTCTTCCACCAACAACTTCTATGCCAAATTTCATCAAATAAAAAACCAAAGGATCTCGTTCCAAACGTAACATGGCTAATGAAGCATTACTTTTTCGACTCAGAGCATCAACCACTTTATTTGCTTTTCCCGGATGGTAATGGATCGTGCAATCATAATCCTTTATTAATTCCAACCATCTCCTCT
This sequence comes from Viscum album, assembly GCA_963277665.1. Taxonomy (NCBI): domain Eukaryota; kingdom Viridiplantae; phylum Streptophyta; class Magnoliopsida; order Santalales; family Viscaceae; genus Viscum; species Viscum album. The sequence continues at coordinate 1,156,207,155 of OY728132.1, read as the reverse complement.
GTCTCATGTTCAATTCTTTCTGAGTGAATATATACTTCAAACTTTTGTGATCAGTATATATTTCACATTTTACTCCATAAAAATGATGGCTCCAAATTTTTAAAGCAAAAACAACAGCAACTAATTCTAAATCATGTGTAGGGTAATTTAACTCATGTGGTTTAAACTAACGTGAAACATAAGCAATTACCTGATCATTTTTCATTAGGACACAACCCAGTCCTTTCAATGAAGCATCACTGTAGATAACAGACTCACCATTTCTGGAAGCCAGTGCCAAAACTGGAGTATTCACCAATCTTCTTTTCAATTCCTGAAAACAATCATCACATTCTTTTGTCCAGATGAACTTAACACCTTTTCGAATTAACTTAGTCATTGGACTATATAAGCATGCAAAATTTTCAACAAACCTCCGGTAATAACCTGCTAAACCAAGAAAACTAAGGATCTCGGTTATATTTGTGGGTCTTGGCCATTCTTCAACAACTTTTGTTTTAGCAGGATCAACAGTTATGCCATTTTTTGAAATAATGTGACCAAAGAAAGAAATTTTTTGTAACCAAAACTCACACTTGCTGAATTTCCCAAACAATTTCTTTTCTGTTAAGGTTTTCAAGACAACCCTTAAATGAATTTCATGATCTTCTTTACTTTTAAAATAAAACAAAATATCATCAATGAACACAACCACAAACTTATCCAAGATCTCTCGGAAAATTTTATTCATAAGATCCATGAATACAGTAGGTGCATTGGTTAACCCAAAAGGAATAACTACAAATTCATAATAGCTATATCTAGTACGAAATGCAGTCTTCGGAACATCTGCTTCTTTTACTTTCAACTGATGGTACCCCGACCTCAAGTAAATCTTCGAAAAATACTGAGCTCCTTGGAGCTGATCAAAAAAATCATCGATATGAGGAAAATGATACTTATTTTTAACAGTGATGTTATTCAATGATCTATAATCAATGAAAAGTCTCATTTAACCATCTTTCTTTTTAACAAACAAGACAGGAGCACCCCATGGTGATGTGCTAGGTTGAATGAAACCTTTATCTAGTAATTCCTGTAATTGCTTCTTTAACTCTAAAAGTTCAATTTGAGCCATTCGATAAGGGGGTTTTGAAATTGGCTTAGCATCAGGAACTAAGTCAACAGTAAATTCAACTTCCCGATCATGTATAATACCATAAAACTCATTAGGAAAAACATCAAGGTACTCATTTACCACTGACACATAATTAATCTGAACAGTTCCTTTGTTTTCAACAATATGTGCAAGGTAACATTCATTTACATCTTTTACCAGTTTTTCGACTTCCTGATATGTTATCAAAAGAAAGGGTTCATTCTTGTACACAAATGGAAAATAATTCTGAAAATAAACCTCTTTATCTCTGCAGTCAATCTTAGCATAATAAACAGAAATCCAATCCATGCACAGAATAACATCAAACTTTACTAGAGGCAAAACAATAAGGTTTGCAGGTAGATTATTTCTGCACACAAGGATAGGAATGTTATTATGTTTTCTTTTTTGTATCTACACTTCCTCCAGGTGTTTTTACTGTAAGTTCAGTATTCATATCATGAGATGGAATTCCCAATTTACTAGAAAACTTCTCAGAAATGAAAGAGTGTGTAGACTCTGAATCAAATAACACATTGGCATAATCTGTACAAACAAACAGTGTACCTGATACAACTTCATTTGATATCCCAACATCTACTGAAGTAGTTGCAAAGGATTTCACCACCCCTTTCTACTTATTGTCCGACTGTTTTCCCTCAGTTGAGTTCTTCACTGGACACTCATTTGCATAATGACCCATTTCGTTACACTTAAAACATCTTACCGATGGCTTTTCATTTCCTGCTTGTTCATCTTCCTTACAGTTACGAGCAATATGACCAAACTTACCACACCGAAAGCACTTTCCAGTCTTTTATAAACATTCTCCAGGATGATTTTTACCACACTTCTCACAAGTTGGATATTTAGTTTTCTTACCTCCAGGCTTCTTTGATGAATTCTTCTCCTTTGCTTTCCAATTGGACCTCTTATTCTGTTGATTTTCAAAGAACACTTGATCATCGGCAAACTCCATTTCCACCTTATCCGCACATCGAACAAGTTTTTCATAACTTTTAAACTCACGAGAGGCTAACGCTCTTCGATATCGTGGCTTCAGTCCTGAGTAAAATCGATTTATCTTACTATCAATATCTCGGATGAAATTTGGTGCATAACTTTCCAGTCGAGTGAACTTTGCTTCATAAGCAACCACTGAGTCATCCTCCTGCCTCAATTCCAAGAATTGTTTTTCTATTCTAAGACAAACCACCTTAGGAAAATATTTCTCAAGAAACATACCTTTGAATTCATCCCAATCAAGAGCATCAATCTCCTCACTATCCCTGATATTTTTCACCATTGACCACCACTGATCAGCTTCACCTTAAAAATGGTAAACAACGAGACTTACCTTTTGATGTTCTGAACAACCCATGACATCGAAAATCTTTTCCAGTGCTTTAATCCAACCTTCAGATAGCACCAGATCAGATGATCCTATGAATGATGGGGGATGTTGCCTCATGAAATGCTCCACTACTAACATGTTCCTCTGTGGTTGATCTGGCTGATCTCGTACATGGATACCACCACCATTTATAGCCTGAGTCAATTGTGCCATCACTGTAACAAACTGTTCAGTTCTGATTCCGACTATCTCAGGTTGTTGATTTGTTGTCTTCCTCTTGATGTCGTCCCAACATAGCTGCCCTGTTTCCTCTGCGGAAAACCATTCTGAACACAAAAATATCTTAGGTGAAGCAACATGGTAATCTTTAAATGCTATATGATATCATAAATTACTTTATGGATATTAATTTAACAATACCCTAACTCATAAAGTTATCTAAACCGACCTATGATACCAACTATAAGGACCCGACCTTAAAACTTGCTTAATATTGAATTAAATAAATAATTCACATTGAGGATCTTTTCAGGTTTAGAGTTTTAGAGAATTAGGCATAAAAATTACATTACATCTCAAAAAAACACAAAGTAGACATTTCTACACAGTTTCCATTTTTTTTACAAAACATGAACTCTTGAAAAAAAGAGTCATGTCTAGTTCCATGTTTTAGATAGCATGACTTTTCCTTGATCCCATACTTGACCCTATTCTTCTTTAAGTCCTGTGAAAACATTTCAAACTTGGGATGAGCATAAAAATCTCAGTAAGGGTTATACAAAGAAGGAAAAATGTTAGTTTTTTTTTCAAAACAATAAGTAAATCATGAACAACTTAACATAAGTAATACTTTTCACCTTTATGAAGTAGTAAATACCCTTCACTGAATAAAAGATCATTACTTACCCTTTTGTAACCGAAAGATTACCATAAAACCCATAAAAATAACACATAACATATAAAGTAACTTGGGACATAAACATACTTAAATGGAATAACCATACGGTCGACTTCCACACATATCACTAAATGGAATAGTCATACGACTGACTTCCATACCAAATGCATTGGAGGTTATAACGTAACCACCCATCCCGGTATTCACGGCACCACCCGTCATATGGTTTATCACATAACCACCAGTCAAATATCCAAGTACCATTATATAACACATAAAACAATTATAAAGGAAAGAAAACATTTCCACATTTCCAGCACAATATATCACTCAAATATATTGACATAGAAAGTCCATTTTCAAAACTATTTTCAATACCAAAAATACACAATAGAGTATATGGTATTTATTTTCTTTTTAAAAAAAACATTACGGCTTGTTGAGGAAGCCAAAGATCAAATAATACTCGTGGCGGAGGAAAGGTCGTTGTCACCGCTTACGTTAAAAGAAACATTCCTTTTTTGTCGTTTAGTGAAACACTTCGTAGAAAAAGATCCCCTTTGAAAAGTCAAGAGTGTTTATACAACTTATAAAAAGAAATCATGTATTAAAACAAAATATTCCTCAATTAAAGGAGATTGAGACGAAGTCCCTTACCTCGTGTCCAACTTGACCCGTTCGTTCTTTAATGTCCTGAATAATAAACTAAAGTTAATTTATACTTGCTTAAATTTTTTTTTCAAGTTTATTGTTCCTTTTATATCAATTATTACCATGTTATAAACATTATGTAAACATTTAAGTTAATAACATTTGTTTTGTAGATATCTAGTACTTGAGTCAAAAATGGACTTCTTATAATTACATGTTGTCCATGTGGTCAATAGTCCATTATATACAGAATGGTATTCATTATTTATATATCATATATATCATATAAATCTAGTATATATATGTATTTATAATAGAACATAACATTTAGAGGTAATAAATGAAATGCACCGTTCATGGAGACGGTAAGCTGTACGTACGCATGAATGCTACTTTAATTTCTATTTCATACTTTAATGGAATAAAAACATAATGATACATAGGTATATTATAATTCTAGTATAATATAATATATAATATCATAAAATCCATCCTTTATTTATCCCACATAGGGCATTAATGAATCACATCACTTTGAGGGGGCGGTAGTCCACACTTCCTCAAATGAGATTATCGTATTTACCCACTATGGAAACCATAAAGGTGTTAAATAAAAGGGAATTACATAAGCATAAGGAAATAATAAACATAATATATATCATATATAAATATAGTTCCATCATAATTTCCACCATTAGAGGTGGTAAGATGTAATTGAACAATCATCGTTTCATGAGACGTTAGTTTTCAATCCACAGAAACATTATGTTCTTCATCCATTAGATGGATGTGTGTGTAAGTGTAGTTAAAATAATTATTATAACAACATCCTAGTATATTGAGGATACTGGTGTTGTTACAAAAGAAAGGAAATAAAAAGAGTTTAGGGGTTGGAGAAGTAAAATAAAAGAAAACAATTTAAGAGAAATCATTACCTTTAATTTGGGTAACTCCCTTTGGTTTGAACCAAAGAACTTCTTGAAGTACCTTATTCCTAAGTTGAGGCTTTAAGGAGGATAATAGGGATGTAGTTAGATCATTTGGTCAGAGTTTGGACAAGAAAAATGGCTTGAGAGGTGTGAGGAGTTGCATATAAGTGGTCTCTTTTTATAGGGGAGAGGAGGGGCTCTTTAGGAAAGAGTGAAAATATTATTTTATAATATAATTATATTCGGTTTATAATGGTACAAAAATCATTATAGTCGAAGATAAGATGACTCATGGTCGAAATATAATCAACCAATAGGAATTGGATAGGTTTTGGATAATATTTTAATCATTATAATCTTATTTATTTAAATCATTTATTAATGAGGTAAATACTGCATCATTATTATGTCATAAATAATTTAATTTTTTTGATGTATAAAAATTATAAAAAAATTACCATCATGTAGGAAATCTTTTTATCTTTACAATGAATATTTATAGTCTAAAATAGGACTTATATAACACCATATAAAAAATAATTACTAAAAGATTTTTGTTAATGTCAATTTTGTCTTTACATTAAATTAAATGATCTAAAGTGTCATTATCTTTAATAAGTGGCTCCATGGGGCCACAAAATCGACCCAAGGATGCGCATGCTCAGAAATTACTCATACAATAAGGTTTGGATAAGTGTTAAGGTAATTTTGAATTATTATAATATTCTTTTAACCTTGAATTTCCCTATTTACCATTAACCGCGGTAAATAAAAGTCAAAAGTTACTATTCACCAAAAATTATTTTCATCTTATTGAACCACATTTTACTAAATAATAACAACCATGTATGATGGATTTTTTTAAATTCAATTCAAAGAAGTGGTAAAATTTCATTTAGATGAAAAATTCAGTTTTTTTAACTACCACTAAGTGGTTTCACTATTCATCAAAAATTGAAGTTTTTCTAAAAAATACCAAAAATTCAGCCTAATATATATTTGATATTCTGAATTAAAAAATGATTTCCATTTTTCCAAATTCAAAACATATAAGTGACATTAATTAATTTTAAAATTAATTCCCGTTATCAAAACAAATAGCGTGTTTTTAAGAAACAATAACTATCAAAAGATTGACACTTGTTTAAGTCCAATTTCATAGAGAAATTAACTCCAATGACCAACATTGGATTAAATGGTAAAAATATATTTCAATTTAACTTTAAGACAAATTAAAAAGATAATATAACCATATAAATAAATTAGATTAAAATGCACTTTTGAATTAAAATACAATATTTTTCACTATTCATAAAAAAATGAACTTTATCAGAAAAATACCAAAAAATTACCCAAAGTAAATTTTGATGTCCCCATTATAAAGAAGGATTTTATTTGGTATTATATAATGTATTAAAGTGACCAAAACTATATTTAAATAGGGTTCTTCATTAAAAGGTGGTAAATCGGCCTTTTAATGTAAATTATGCTTAAAATTAGATTCATTCACATTTTAAGCCTATAACTTGTAAATACATGTATAATCATATTGTAGTTATTTTTGTTCAGTCCCGCCAATACAACGTCTAGGAGTTAACGACCATTTAAAATAATAATATTATATTATTATTGTGCAACGTAAGATTCCAAAGAAACCTGTTGTTGCGTATCTGGCACGCTATCGAACATAGCAACCCCTTTAAACTAAAATTAATATTTAATTCATAAATATTAATAAATATGAAAATCTCTTATTCTTCATTTACCTAGGATGTTACAACTAAGGTCTATATATCCTATAAGAACACAAGCATTTAAAGTGAATCTCAGTTATTTTTTTTTTAAATTTAATAATTACATTGATTCATTCATTAGTAATTAAATAATTTAATTTCATTCCCAATTTACATTAATTATCCATTGAATTTCGTTCTCTATATGAATAATCAAAAAACTTCCATGGTTTCTCCTGATTTATCACTATTTTTAATTCGAATAATCATATAACCCTAGGGGTTAAATTATACAACATTCATTATTCATTCAATAATTCTAGGTAATCTAGGAATCAGACAATGTATCACCTAAATTTTTTATTAATTATTATTTTTAAATAAATTTAATTTCATCGATATCATTCGTTACATGAAGCCCAATGTTAATCTTGAAATACAAGCAACACTGTGTTGTCATGTGTTCCATATGACACTATGTTTTAACAAAACTATGATATATTATTAATATTATTCAAACATAACCATTACAATCTAGATGTTAATCTTAGCAATATTAATAGTCATTACCACCATTTAAATGTTATGTTTAATGGCTTTATATAACACAAATATATCGATAAACAAGTATATAATTTTTTTATAATATCTTTACATGTTTTAAAAATAAAATTTTCTCATAAAATAAATTTTATTTGTTTTCCTGAAAATTAATAAAATAAAATTTTGAAATGTTTAGAAATTTTATTTGATACAATAAAATTCATTATTTAAATAATCTTTTTAAAATTATCTTAGAGTTAATTTTTGGTAAATTTTTCAAAGTATTAATTTTTTGATGAATAATGCAAAATACTAAATTTTAATTGAAAACAACATTTTCATTTAAATTATTTATAAAGTAAAATAAAATATTAAATTAGTTTTAAAGTAATATTAGTAAAATTTTATACTTATTAATCCATTTTAGTTCATTTTAATTAACTTCATATTGAAATTGGATATAAAAAGATTGTATACTTTTGGAAATTTTGTCTTCAAAAACCCAATATCTTGTTGCGTCTTCGGGGTTGATTTTAAATAAGAAAATTTAAATTAATTTAAATTTTATTTTAAAAAATGGATTAAATATTTTTAATAATAATAATTTATATTATCTAATTAGGTAACTTTATTTTTTTTCCTAAAATGAATAGTGAAAACAATTAAAATTAATTATCACAGTTAACGTAACAATGAGTTTACCAAGGTTAAACTAATATGATCACAGTTAAAATAAACTAAAAAACTATAAAAAATATATATTATATGAATATTTCTACCATATAATGTCTAATTCTCTATAATACTTTAATTTTCATCCTCATGGAATAAATAAAACTAGGTTCACCTTTTTCTTTTAAAAAAACTACAAGTTTGTCACTCTCCTCACTTATAAAAGGCCACCCTCTCCTCTCTTCTTCACACATTAAAAACCTTTTGGTTAAGATAATCCCTGATCAAATCACTTCCCAAAATTCATAATATAATTTTGGAATCCTTATTTTGGTCAGAAATCATACCTTGATTGGGTTTTTCTGCAAACCCTAGGAGGTTACCCAAGGAAGAGGTAGTGTTCTTCATCAACTGTGTTTATTTTATTTATTCCAACACATCCTTAAATTCTTATTAAAACATGATGATATAATAAAATAATTATCATCTTAATGATGATTTTTTTACAATATGTTCATGAACTAAAACCGTCTACACTTCTATTAAATGAGTTATAAAATAATCATTATTTTTGTATGGAAAACTACCACCACGTGAAATAATGTCATTATTTTTACCATTATCAGCACAAAAATATGATAATAAGGATAATTAAATGTTTATATATGATATTTATGATATTTTTATACTTTTATAATTATTATATCATACCTAACTTCATACATTCTATTCTGTGGGAATATGATAACGTCACATGAATTTATGATGGACTATAGCCTTTTGAAGCAATGTGATTCGTTCATGCACTACATGAAAGGTAATAAGGATTATTTTAATTAAAAAATGTAATATAAGTTACATAAAAATTATTTTATAGTGGTAATATATTATTTCCATTCATTTCTTTCTTTAAATCAGGAAAATGGAACAATGTTCATTCGTACATACGACCTACCATCTCCATGAATGATGTATTTCATTTTTAGTATATTACATTTGTGGATAAGTATAAATAAATATATCAATCATATATATAATATTTATACCATGTTTAAAATTTTGGATATGGTGGAACCATGATCTATGTAAGAGGGCTAAAAATAAAAAATCAAAACCTATATAAAAAACAATGTAGTTATTACCCGAAACATGATTTTGGCAAGGAATTGTTAATAAATGGTTAATGAAAGGTCATAGATAAATCATATATTCTATTATATATATAATTATGGTTGTTTCATTTATTTATAATAAAAAAATTATTATAAAGATTTTTTTAATGTGTGTGAAGGAATTCAAAACTTACGGTATGATATTTGTTTCTCACTTTTATTTTTCTATGTGACACATGCCATATTCACCATGTATTTCTTTTATGTGGTATATATAATGACCATTAATTTATTTTGTGATAATTATAATTAAAATTATGGTGACTGAAATATCCTTATTAGTATCTCTCTTTCATGGGGCTTATTATTCAATATTACCAAAGTGGTAAGTGTTTTATGTTTCAACCTCAAAGTATATCAAGATTGATTATTATTATGATTAAAATACAAGATAATAATTATATATCTCTCAAGAAGCAAATGAAATTTATTATACTTTAGTTATTTCATGATAATATATGTTTCCCTTCCATTTAATCTCTTTAGTTTCTCAAGATTCTAAAAGATTTTTTTTAAGAAAAATTGCGTTTTCAGTCGAAAACCATTTTTCTTACAAAACAATATTTTTTAAAAACATGGTCAGATTTTTTTATCATTGTTAAAATGACTTATTAATGACATTATTACCCATTTTTTAATTTTTAGAAATATTTTTTAAAGGAATATTCATGTCTTTTTCCAAAAAATACCAATTTTTATTTGATCAAAAATAATAAAGGAATATTTTTTTAATGTTTACAGAATGAACAAAATTTTCAACCAACATAACCAATATATTAATTGAAAATTAATTAATAATTATTAATGGTTATTTTTAAATAAAATTATTTTGAAAATGTTTTATGAATTTTTAGTTTTAAAAAAGTGATTTTCAAAGAACTATTATTTCCCCAAGAAATGTTCCATGTGATATTTCAAAATCATTCTCAATATAAGATGACATCTATTAATGTACATTATTCTTTATTCGGGATACAAAACATATATATCATTATTATTATTTCTCTTAATGGTTTTTTATGAAAATACTTTTATGAACCCTATTTCTATTCTATGAGTTATACCATGATAAAATTTATATAAAACTCATTTCCCTTCTATGGTTTATACCTTGATAGAATTTTTATAAAACCCAATTATTTTTACACAAATTATTCTATAATGATATGATAATTAGGCCTATCATTTTTTTATATTTTATGATATGATGAAATTTTTATGAAACCCATTTCATTTGATGTGTTATAATATAATGATTTTTTAATGATCTTGTGCCCCATATATATATGAATTTCATTATGTGATGCGTGGGACCAATATCTATCTCAAATTCATTGTGTAATTATTAATTTTACATGATCTCAATGGTTACATGGGAGGTTATCCAAAGCTCTAAAGAGGCTAAATGGGAGGTTATCTCAAGAATGAAGAACGTACAAGCGCAGTTAGCCCAAGCCTAATATGTTAATAATGTTCTTGTGGGTAGCCATGACATAAGATTTTCTATGCATATGTGTTTTACAAAAAATCAATTTCTTATGCCACTTTTTTTATATCATGGATCCATATGATTCATGTGTTATGGAATGAAAATATTTATGAAATGACTCATTATTAAGATATTTTAAATACAGTGCATGATTTTCAAATGATATGATCATGATGTCATACCCTTATGTTCATGTTATGCATAAGTATACCCCTTGTTTACCATTTCTGTGAACATGAGAACACCCATTATTAAGTTTACTATCCCAAAGTTATAAAGATATTTTTTATATAGGGTATTTTTATAAAGATTACTAATGTGGAATATCATTATGGGTGATGTTGAAAATATTTCACAAAATTAAATGATTGTGTACCTAGTATAAAAAGGCACTAAACCATTATGGTCCTTAGGAACGTCTTTGGGTAATGTATTTAATATTCATCTAAAAAGTAAACATATATATATGTATGAAAATTCTGGGATGTTATAGTTTGTTTTAGGGGAATGGTTTAGTTATCCTTTGAAAACTATGATGATAAACCTTTAGTGACATTCTTAGGGATATTTATAAGGATATGTCTAGGGATATTTCTGTAGATAATTGTAAGGATGAGTCAAAGAATATGAAAATTTAATGGAATTTTGGTAAATTATAGATTTAGTTTTTCAAAGAAATTACATCCTTTTATAGATACTATAAGTGTATGTGTCACTTGAAAAGTGTTACCTTGGGGGTAATTACTCTAAAAATATCACATTAAGATAGACTCAATCATCACCTATTCCACAACAATGGTCTTTGATGCACAAATGGTTTAAAAATCATTGGGGATATGATTTTTAAATTCTCACTCTTTAAGGATCATCATAAGGGATTTGAAAAATTACAATGAATGGCCCAGGTTTAACCTATGGTTTCAAAGATTAAAAATATTTTATTATTATTTATACTTCCTATAAGTAATTTTTAATGGTTATATGGTTCCACACTATGATTTTTGTTACTTAAAATATGATTTGTGGTTTCAGTCAAAGGTTGTAATATGAAGGAACCGTGTTAACACTGAGTGTGATGGAAAATGAAATGATTTTCTTCCTTAGCATTCAAATGTTTTGGGATATGGAATAAAAATTATCATTTATATGCTCAGACAACATTATTAATCTATTAATGCTTCTGGACTTCCAAAATAAAAAAATTATGGAACAACATTATGTTGATTACTTCATGAGGAAATGTATACCATATTTTAGTAGGACTTCTGATCCACTAGTTACTGAATAACGAACTAGCACCATAGAAAATATATTTTCCACTCTCTAGTGTCTAAAACATGAAAAATGTTATTTTGGCTATCTAATAGTAAGAAGTTGAAGCATATAAATAGTGAACTCTTATCAATATTATGCGGCAAAAAGATGAAATGAAATCTAAGGATTTGGATGAGTTCATGAAATTATTTTTCAATACGTAAATTCCTCATATTATCCATACAAAGATGAGTGAGGAGCACCTGGAGCTAAAGTGAGTAGATAATGAATATGTTGGTACCTTCGAGGAAAAGTTTACAAGGCATTAGAGGTATTCTTCTGGTATTATCATCCAACCTAAATATAAGGTTGATCATTTATTCAATGACTTAAAACTAATCCATCGAAGGGTGTTACCCACAAGAGACTTCAGTAGCTATGAAAATATTTCTTGATGTCCCATCAAGGTTGAAATAGAGGTTGAAGATAAATATAAATCCTATGTATTTTATTAGAGGATAAAAATGGGATTCAAAGGAAAATATAAGAACTATAGAGAGATGAGGATTCTCTTTCCTTTATTATTAATGTGTGGGAAGAAGCATATAGTAAATTGTCTTAAGTGGAATACTAAATGTTTTATGTGTGTCAAGGATGATCATTGGGATTTTGAATAACAAATTGATGTGAAGAATAAAGATAATGACATGAATAATGATAAATCTATATATAATGAACCTCCCACACATCAGGGTTTCAATTATTAGGAGTTTGGTAATTATACTGACAAGTTCCCAAATATGTGTGTTAATAATAGTGATCAATGCCATCAACATCTTAAGATGTGAGACAAAATAAAATATTATATGGTAATTATATTTGGAATGGGGTAAAATAACAACATGGATAATTTTACACATACCATCCACTTTATATCTACTAATGTTTAATTTGACTCTAGATCTATCCATTATTTCATATCTGAATAATTTTATAAGGGTATCAAACTATAACCCAAATGATTAAATTTATAATTATTAATTAAAACCCCTTATTGTGTGATGATCTCATCCAAATTATATGATTATTCTTTGGTTGAAATTTGTGATAAATTTCTTCTTGAAAACCTTATAATTATTCCTCTGGTTGAATTTGACATTATATTATGAAAGTATTGACATTCTCTACATAAATCCCACATCAATTGTTGAGAAGGGTAATTGCCATTTGATATTACAAACTAATCTATAATCATCTACTAGTGTGACAAAAAACATGATCATATAATGGAAATCACATCCATTATATTGGTTTTTATTCATATTCAAGAGGGGTATTCACCTGAGACAGTTGGGGAAAACTCAACATTGATGATTTTATTACTATGAGAGAATTTTTTTGCATCTTTTTAGATGAAATTCATTTCCTTACACCCAAAAATAAAGTTCAGTTCTTAATATAACTCACACCTAGTTCCACAAAAATTTAAAATATTCTAAGTAGAATAACCCGAATTGAGTTGCAGGAATTAGAGAAGGAAATACAAGAAAAAATTGATAAGGGATTCATTCATCCAAGTTTGTCACTTGGAGTGAACCTGATATTTTGTTAAAAAGAATGAGGGATAAATGAGAATTTTCATTCATTGTCTATAGATGAAAAAGATCACAATTAAGAACAACTGTCCTCTTCACTATATTGATGAATTCACTACTAGAAATATGATTTTTCCCAACGCTTCTATACCAATGGTTTGTAAAAATTGTTGGTATAGGTCCCCTTTCCCAACGGTTTGGCCAAACCATTGGGAAAGCCCATTTTTTGTCCACCTTTCCCAACGGTTTGGCCAAACCGTTGGGAAAGGTGGTCCAGAATTCAACCTCCAGCCGAAAATCACAAATAAAAGCAAGATCTTTCCCAACGGTTTCCAAAACTGTTGGGAAAGGTCCTTCGATTATTTTTGGAATCTTCATACCGAGAACATTATATAAATCAAAATTTAAAATAATTAGAATAATATATATATATATATTTATGAAATTATGTTAACAAAAGTCACGTTAGGTTAGTGGTTAAGTCATTCAATTATAAACTAGAGGTCCTGGGATCAAATCCCATCGAATGTTTCTTTTTTGAAATACATATACCAACGGTTTTGAGAACCGTTGGTATAGATTTTCTTATTACTTATACCAACGGTTTTCCCAAAACCGTTGGTATAGACCTATTGTCACGACTTACTTGCCAACGGTCCTTCAAACCCTTGGTATAGCCTATACCAACGGTTTGGGGACCTATACCAACGGTTTGGAACCGTTGGTATATGGTATTTTTCTAGTAGTGATTATTTGATCAACTGCATGAAGATCAATACTTTTCCAAGATTGACCTCCATTCTATATATCATTAATTTAGGGTTAGAAAGTAGGATATACTCAAGAAAAAATTCTATACAAAGTATAAGCACTATGTATATATAGTGACATCATTGGGTCTTACTATTTCCCCAACTAAGCTCATGTATTTATTGAATAGATTCCTTTGAGGTTACCTTGATCTATTTGTGTTAGTATTTAGATGATATTATTATCTATTCATTGAGAATGTATAGTCTTGAAGATCACTTTATAATTTTACTAAATACCCTAAGGAATGGGAAACTATATGTAAAATTTAGAAACATTGGATTTTTCCATCAAAATTATTCATTTTTGGATTATATAATCGAAAGATATGGTATATTAATATATCCATCAATGAAGAAGGCTGTTGAGTGTTAGCCCTGACCAACCATACTAACTAAGATATATATATTTCTAATTTTATGTGGATATTATCAAATATTTTTGTATAATTTATCAAGAATTTATAATCCACTCACAAAGTTAACTTATAAGGAATCTACGTTCCTCTAGACATATGATTGTGAGGAAAATTTCAGGGAACTAAAGAGAGGATTTTTTAGTACACTTATGCTTATATTACCATATAGTGGAGGAGGGATTTTAATCTATAGTGATATGTCCTAGAATGGATTGGGATGTGTTCTTATTCATAATGACATGTTTTTAGCTTATAACTAATGAACAATTAATATTAATGTGAAAAATCACCCAAATCGTGATTTGGAGCAAGATGTGGTAATATTTTCATTCTAGATATGAAGAAATTATATTTACATAGAAAAAATTGATATATATATATATATATACTGATCAAAAAATTATTTAATTATATGTCCACACTGAAAGAGTTGAATGTACACCAAAGAATATGATTGGATATGATTATATATTACGACTTCTTAATACATTACCACCCTAGGAAAGCGAACAAGGTAACTAATTCCTTGAGTCGAAAGGATCATGATAGCTTATACATGATGAAGATCACATAAGGACAGATATTTATATTTTTGAAAAGGACAAATCTAGGAATCCTGAAGGAAGGGGAGAAATCATATCTTCCTCAATTAAATGATCAACCATCTATGAAAGTGATGATCAAAGAGGCGTAGAAGAAAGATATTAAGAAAAAATGATGGTTATAAATGTTTCTAAGTTTAACATTGATCATGATGGGATAATAAGGTTTAAGAACCATGTATGTGTTCTTCCCTTAAAATATTTTATGAAGGAGTTGATAGAAGATGATAACAGTTCTTCATTATCCATTCATCCAATAATTATATAGATTTATTGGTATTTGAATGATCATAACCTGTTTTATTGCATAAAGAGAGACATCACATAGTTTTTATCTCGATTCTTGGTATGTTAGAAAGTTAAGGTTGAGAGAATAATTTCAAAGTGTATATAACATCCACTAACCATACAAAAAATTAAATGGTAAAACATCACCATGGATTTTTTTTGTTTGACTCTACAAAATATAAAAAGAGAATAATTCTATATGGGTTATAGTCAATCACTGTACTACGTAAGCACAATTCATCAATATGAGAAAATAATTCTCTCTGAACCAGCTTTCTAGGATATACATTAAGGAAGTTGAAATGTTTCCTGGAGTACCTCATTCTATTGTGTTTGATTGGGTTCTGAGGTTTACCATAATGTCATGGTGATGTCTTCAACAAGATCCTAATATGAAGATGAGTTTTATAATTGTGTATCATCCCTAGACAGATGGTCAGTCTGAGAGAATATTTTAAACCCTAGGGAATATGTTCACATCCTATTCTTTGGATTTCAATGATAGTTGGGATAAACAAATTCTTCTAGTTGAGTTTTCTTATGACAATATCTTTGAATCATGTATCCATATGGATTCTTATGAATCCCTATGTGGAAGTAAATTTAGAGATCCAATATTTTGGAATAATTTCATAGATTGAAATTTATTGGGACATGGGATAGTGGAAGAAATGGAAGATAATGTTTGATCAATTCATATATACACCAACGAAGCATAGAGTGTGTATAAAAGTTTTGCTGAAAATCACGACATGAACTATAATTTAAAGATTATGTTAATGTGTTTCTAAGAATTTCTCCATGGAATAAGGTTGCGAGATTCGAGAAGAAAGGGAAACAGTACTCGAGGTATATCATTCCCTCTGAAATTCATGATTGTATTGAGATTGTAGCTTCAAAGTTGTTTCTTTCACTAAACCTCTCTGCTATTTATGATTTCTTCTACTTATCTCTCCAGAGGTAGTACATACCCAACTATTTACACGTACTATACTCATAGGTCACACCATTGGAAAATATCTTTCTTATAATAAACAATAGATGGAAATTCAAGATAATACATAAAATGTTCTAGGAAACAAGACTACTAACCTGGTCAATTTCTTTTATTTAAACCACTAGTTTGAGGAAGCCACATGGGAACTTGAAAAAATGATGAGGCAGAAATACCTTCATCTATTTGTATTAGAGTGATGAATTTCAAGAGTGAAATTAATTATATAGGGAGTATAACTTTACACACCAAATTATTATAAATTATTATTATTTGAATAAATTGAATTTATTAGATAGATTTCATTACATAAAACACAAAGTTAATATTATTTTACTTGTGACACTCAGTTATCTAGCATTATAGATGACATTTAATTTTATCAAAACCACGATATATTATTAATATTATTCATACATTACCATTATAAGCTATATATTAAACATAGTAGTACGAATATTAATGAATATTTTTTAAATATTATGTGGAATAGTTTTATATAAATAACATATATTGATAAAAATTACTTTATTTTTTGATGAAATCATTATATGTTTTGAAAATTCCATTTTCTCAAAAAAGTGATTTCTATTTGTTTTTGTGAATAGTAATAATATTAGATTTTGAAATATTTTAAAAATAAATTTTATAAAATACAATTAATTTTTTATATCATCATTTCAAAATTATCTTGGGGTATATTTTTGATAATTTTATAAAAATATTAACTGTTATGTTGAAGAGTGGAAAATGCTGAATTTTAATTGAAAACTACCTTATTTTTTAAATTATTCAAAATGATAAATTTATCTTAAATTATTTTTAATTAAAATATGTTTAATTACATTTATATGAATCTAATTTAGTTTATTGGAATAAATTTCATATTTAAATTTTATGTAAAAACTTTATAGAATTTTGACCATTTTCTTTCTGAAAACCGGTTTTTTTGTCATGTCTACAGGATTCATTTCAAATGTAGTTTTGAAAATTATATGAAGTAAATTTATAAAAATTGATTCCATAATTTTAATCAGCATTATTTATATTATCTTATAAGTTCAACTTAATTTTTTTTACCATAATTAATAGTGAAACCAGTAAAAATTAATTAATGCGGTTACACTAAAAATGATTTTACTGGGGGTTAATCTAAAAATATAATAGTTAAAATTACCTAAAAACAAGTATAAAATCTTTTGGATGTCAATATGTATAATCTATCATGTATAATTATTTATAATACTTTATTTTGGATCCTTTTCTCAAGATAAAAACATCGGTACACATTTTCATTTTAGAATTATTACAAGTGTGTCACTCACCTCACTTATAAAAGGCCACCCACTCTCATATTGTATTCACACATTAACCCCCCTTTTCATAATATAATAATATAAAAAATAACTATCCAACATCGATACTTTCATCTTATAAGCCTTTGTTTGGTTAGAAATCCATCATATGAAGGATTTTTGTGCAAACCTAAGGAGCTTACCTAAGGAAGAGGTAATGTTCTTTATCGAGTGTTTCTATTTTATTTAGTTCTCCACACAATTTAATTATTATTAAAAATCCTGATATAATATAATTAGTATCTTCCATAAAATTATATCTTTTTACATTAAGTTCATTACCTAAAAACATCTTCACTTTCAACAAATGGGTTACAGAATCATCATTCATGTGTACGGTGGGCAACCACATCACGAATCAATATCATACATTTTTCCATTAAAAACTACTATGGATAGTTATAATTATGTATTAAACATTTATTAATTATATTTATCATATTTTAATACTTATTTAATTATTATATCAAAACCCCCATCGTACATTACATTCTATTGAAATATGATAACGTTGGTCATGTGTACGACGAACTACTGCCTCACAAAGTGATGTAATTAATTCATGATTTATATGTAAGGTAATAAGGATGGTTTTTATGAAAATGTTTTATATATATGAAAAAAAACAATTCTTTAATTATAATATATTATTTATCTTCCTTTCATTATTTCCTCTGAGAAAATGAAAAAAAAAACGTTCATACGTACATACAACCTACTATTTCCATGTACGATGTATTTAATTTTCAATCTATTACTTTAATGGATAACTATAAATAAATATATTAATATTATATTTGATATTTATAAATGGGTAACATTATGTATATGATGTAACCATTATCCATGTAATAAAAAATAAAAATAAATATGAAAAATAAAGAGGTTATTACTGAAAATGTGATTTTAATAATGAATTGTTAATAAACATGTAATAAAATGTCATAAGTAAATCATAAAAGGAATGTCATATACAAATATGGTTCTTTAATATATATATATAATAAAATTATAATTATTATAATTTTTTTTGGATCATGTTCAAAGGATGTCGATACTTAAGGTAATTGATTTTCGTATCACTTTTATTTTTTTGGTGAGACACATGCCTTAATCACAAAAAAAATTATGTGGTTAATATAATACCCATGAATGTATTTTATTATTATTATCCTTTAAAATATGGGGAGATAAATATCTTTTTTTGATATCTCTTTCATGGGGCTTACAATTCAATATTACCAAAGTGATAAGAGTTTTTTGCTATAGTCTCACCATTTATCAATATTTTTTATGATTACACTGAAAATGATAAAATTTTATGATATTTCTCCCAATAATTTAGTGAAATTTAATTTACTCTAGTTATTTCATGAGAATATATTATTTTCTTCCCCTTTCCTCTCTTTTTGTAATCAAGAGTTCAAAATAATGTTTTTAAGATAAACCATCTTTTAATTCGAAAAAATTTTTTATTCCAAAGATGTGTTTTATAAATGTGTTTTAAAAAACAATTTATAAATTATTAAGAAGTTATTTTATAATGTTTATCCATGATTTAATTTATACAAAAAAATAAGGAAATCTTCATGTCATTTTCTAAACAATTCACATTTGTCTTTTACTAATAATGTGAAAGGAATCATTTTTTTAACATGTACAAAATGAATGAGATTTTTTAATGAAATAACTATTATTTACTTTGAAGCATCATTTATATTTTATCAATCTTATTTTAAAAGGAAATTATTTTCAGATGTTTTGTTAATTTATAATTTAAAAAATTTATTTTCAATGAAATGTTATTCTTCTTAAGAAATTTTCCACATGATCTTTCAAAATAATTCTCCATTTAAGATGACATCATTTAATGTAAATTATGATTTATTGGGTATATGAATCAAGGATACCATTATATTTATTTCTCTGAATGGTTAATCATGAATGGATTTTTATGAGACCCATATCTCTTTAATTGGTTATACCAAGATTGAATTCTTATGAAGCTTGTTTTTGTTTAAGGAGATACGCCATGATAGAATTCTTTTGAAACCCTATTATTTTTCCCAGGGTTATTCCATGATGAAATGTTGATATGATTATGAAACCTTTCACTTTTACATAGGTTTTTATATGATGAAATTTTTAGTAATATCATTTCATTTCATGAGTTGTTATCGATGAATGTTTTTAGATCTTTTGGCACACATTTTTATGATTTTCATTATGTAGAAGGTTGGACATATATATCCATCCAATGCATTGGATAATGATTAATGTTATATAAGCTGATATAGTACCTGGAAGGTTATCCTAATCCTGAAATAGGGTAATTGAGAGGTCATCCCATGCCCGAAGCAAGTACATGGGTGCTTAGTCCAAACCTAACATTTTATGAATGTCTTGGTGGTTAGGCATCACATAATATTTTATATTCTTATATGTATGCCAAAAATATATGTCTTATGCCAATTTTATGATCTCATGGATCATGTTAATTTACTTACTTATGATTCATGTCTTATAAACTACCAATATT
Organism: Viscum album; assembly: GCA_963277665.1. NCBI lineage: Eukaryota > Viridiplantae > Streptophyta > Magnoliopsida > Santalales > Viscaceae > Viscum > Viscum album. The sequence goes on along the minus strand of OY728132.1, from coordinate 1,156,186,721 downwards.
TATTCCATGAATCATTATTATGATCTTTGATATACAAGGTTTGGTTTTTAAATTCCATGCTCATGTTCTCATACACTTATGTTCATGTTATTCATATGTATATCCATTGTTTCACTAAAATGAGAACCTAATCTCATGTTTTATTTTGTTTTCATTCCCTATTTTATGAATAATGGTTTTAATTAGCTTATGTTTTTCATGAGTTCAAAATGGGAAGATTGTTATGGGAGATTATGAATATCTTTCACCAAAAATAGATGATTGGGTACCTGGTCTCCAAAGACACTAAAATATTATGGTCCTCAGGCATGTGTTTGTGTAGTATATTGAATAATAATATAAAATATTGTAATATCTATGTATGAAAATCCTAGGTCATTATATCATAATATACCAAAAAATAAATGTATAAACCAATAATAAACAACTGCTCCTTGTAATGGGAAACAAAATACAAAAGAAAAAAAACTCAACCTTCCAAAGATTATGCATAGTTATAAACAAGAAATCATAGCAACATTCATCATACTAATAGAAAATCCTATCAATAATTTATTTAATCAGTTTTGGTATTTCCCCTATCACAAAAATTCATATCACCATGCGTATCACTATGAATCCCACCATCGAAATTGCCAACTACCACCACATACCTGGGCCACCACTCCCATATCTAAAAAATCCTTAGACATTCTATGGTCACATCACAATTATCACATCCATATTAAACACACAAGGAATCATGGAAACTACAAACATTAATTATGGAATTTAAGACCTAAAAAAAATGCTCAAACCTTCCTAAGAAAATGGGATTCCTCAACTACAAAAATTGTCTTTATGAAACAACTAATTCATCACTGTCTTAAATTATCTAATTCATTTGAAATTAGATATAAAAATGATAATCATAAGGCATCAAAAATTTATATCTCCAATATATGTAAACATGAATTCAATAATAACTTCCTTTTAAATCAATTTATATGGAAGAAACATTTAAAATTAAACTTTCCTCTTTTATTTTTTAGCCAATAAGTATTATAAGATATATGTTCTTTATAATTTTTTTAAAAAAATATGATAAACCATAACATGAACATTGACAGAACATTATCTCAAAAATTAAGAGGAAAACTATTATCATAGTAGAAACACATGTGATCACTACAAAAAAACCCAAATGTATTCTATAATATCATTTAATATTCATTATGGTTAATTAAACTATTATTAAATGGATGAAGGTTGATAAATTTATGATTGAAAATTAATTTGTGGATTCAATGAACCCCCTACCTGAAGGAATAAAATCTTTATTTAATAACAATGGAGTAACAATGAAGTCCTATAATACTCGGTCCCATAAGGAAACTATATCCTTCTTAGAAAATTGTTCCCTAAACATTCAAATAAACATTAAAATAACTCAATGAGAATTAAGTAAATAAACCACTATATCATGGAATGATATAACATGAGGAAAAATTTTGAATGGAGAAAAGTCATAATATAATGTGGGAAAAAACCACCTCATATAACTATGACTTGGTCATGGGAAACTGAATATTAATTCCTTTTAAAAGGGAGTTAAGAAAACCTAAAGTAGATCCTATAACCACCTTGAGTTTGGAGATAAATGGAGGATATTAGAAAAAATCTGAGCAAAAAATTTAATTTATAAACACACTTCAAGATATACATTGATGATGTGAATAATCCATTCACATTGTGAGTGGACTAAGTTTGAAACCCATCCCAAAAAGTATTATACAGATCTAAAAATCCTAGGAATAATTCATGTCATGAGCTATACATCCATGTTGTCAGTTATAAGAGATATATTTTCTTAATCTAACCTATCCTATATCCCCATCATTAATATATGGTTAATGTAATTAATAAAACCATACAAAATTACCTTACCCAAGCCATGAATCACTACTCAGTCCAAGAACTACTCTCTCTTATCATGAACTATAATTTAATCCTTGAATTCCACCTGATTATATATTTTAGATCCAAGAATACACTAAACCTACTCTAATATCACTCTATACACCATTTTCATCAGAAAATCATAATGGGAATGGGATTGGAGGGACAATTCCCATATATCATAGATTCCCCTAGGGGTAACAAATTTTAAAAGGGATCATTGGTTATTTACTCAATCTTCACTTATTCATGATGATTAGGATTAACATTCCACATCTGGAAAGACAATCTCGGTGTTTATTCTTAGGTTAATTCATATTTTCTTTAGAACCCATTATGATGAGTAAGAGTTTAAAACCAATGGAAACTAATGAAATTATATAGTGTTATGGGATAAGCCTACAGTTTCATTGGCTGATAAGTATAAGGTTTATCATATTTTAAAAATAATGACACTCTTTTAAATATTTATGTGATGAGAGTTAAAGATAATTAAGTATATTTTGGGATACATTTATGGGAATACAACCCATTGGTTTAGTATATGTTTTAGTGGAAATATTATTTAGTGAATTATGATTTTATAATTTGTGGAAATATGATTAATTTTATTGATAACTTTTATGGATAATATGATCTTTGATGTTGATGTAATTATGGTTAAATGCGATGCAAGAGTTAATACGTTTTAGGAATATATTTTTATTTAATAGATAACCATCTAATTGAAATGTGATTTGGTGACTATGTGATAAATGTTATTTTTTAGGAAGTTAATGATATTAGAAACATGGTATGATTAATGTAAATAGATAAATATTTTCTATGATGGTATTTTATTTTAAGAAAAAATATTGAGTTAATTTATTAAATCATATTTGCTTTTATTGTGGATATATGGTGATTTGAGTTATTTATAGAAAGGATTAGAATATCTGGAAGATTATATGATTAGGGAATATACAATTTTTTATGTGAATTTATGATTTATTAATGTTTTTTGATATAAATTTTAAACTAATACTAGAATAATATCTAGTCATTTTTTTAATTTTTTTTGTTTTAACTTGGTTAGGATTATTTTGAAGGGTTTTAAGGTTAGTTGCTTATTGAGTGAATGAAGATGAAATTTGGGAATTATTTTTGATTATTTATAGGTTAATGTTTCATTTCTTTATATGAAGGGTTATTCATAATGGATATTATTTCAACTTATGCTAATAAGTTTTTTTTTATAGATAGGTGGAATAATTGGTCATCCTTTAATTGAAAATACATCTCACAAAAAGTTTATTTTAGTGATCCACACATTAAAAATTTGTCCTTAATATTCATTTCATGATGTAAGTGATGACATAGAAGTGTAAATTGATTGAATCACATGGATTAAATTTTCCTTATAAAATGAATTGAAATCACGTAAGTATACTTTCTCATTTTTTCAAATATGATAGTAAAATAATCCCTCATCTCTAGGAAATTTTACTTGAAATAATAACATTATCTTATTAATATGATTAATAATGAAGTGATAGTATTTTTTATCTCTTACTAATTTATATTTCTGTGGTCAGTATCTTTCTCATGATCATGTTTTCTATCACTCTCTATTATTTCTTGGATGTTATTTTTATCCTCCATGTCCATATTTTCAATTCCAGCCAACATTCTACTTATACGAGAACCTGATTATGTTATATTCAAGGTGACATTCATATTTCACATAATATAGTTTAAAAATGATTTTTAATTATAGCTTTACATGATGTGAATTTTTAATTATGTAAATTTTAAGTACATTTTTTTTCTATTCATGATCACATGGCTTGTATTCCACTCATAAGAATTATTTTAAAAATATATTTTAAACCAGTTTTTTCAAACATGAGATAAAGTTGTGATGATATAATTAATGTAAGGAGGGAAGAAGGTAAAACATCAATATTTAATAATTTATTTTCATTAGGTATTATATTCAATAGGGTTTGGTATACACAACAGTAAGCATAAATGAACCACAATATACTATATAAATATTATTATTTAATTATGAAAATTATAACCTAGATAATGATTTAGTGGGTATGAATTGGAATAACTATATAATGATATATATATATATATATATAGAATTTTTTTACTCAATATAATTATCAATCAATCATTATCATTTTTCTCGAAATAAAGATAAAATATATCAAAGGCAAAAGAGATATTTTACATAAAATTGTTTTTATACGTGCAACATATTTTTCTCTAAATAGATTAAATTTATCACTACTTATGAATGACTCTAATTAAACAGTATTGTTATATATCAAATTTAATGAATTTAAATTCATTTAATTTTGATTATTAATAAAAATTGTGAATGTCATGACCCGTTCCCCAGGGCTCGTGCTGTGACTACCCCAAGCCCTCCTTCTATAGGCTAGGGGCTGACAACTAGCACCGAAAAGGCATATCCCTATATCAGGAAGGCATTACCCTTTTAACCTATACATGCACATAGTTAAAGAACACAACAAGAAGTAACCACTAAGTAAACTGCTGTAGTAAAAAGAGTGTTGAAAGCAAAGGGGCCAGAATACAAGCCCAACTGTAAAAGTACAAGTACAACTGAAAGGTAAAATAAAACTAAAAAAAGGGAAAATAGCTACTGGGTCATCCTCCGAGGATCCTACCTGAAGGGTAGGTACAGATTGCCTCCTCAGTACTCCATGTCCGCCCATCTCCTCCGCGTACCACCTAGTCCTGGATCCCTCAGACCTCAGCCCAACTGCTCGTCGTCTGCACAAGACACAACAAGGTGCGGGAAAAGCCCGTGAAGGGGTGAGTATAATAATACCCAGTAGGGACCCTGATACCCTCTAAGGTCTCACAAAATTCCACAAAGGAAAACCAAAAAGCATGATCTCCATCATAAAACACAAAACAATAGACATAGCTCAATTAGAGTCTCAACTCAAACCAGGTTTTCAGTGAAGTATAGAAGTACAGATGATTAGTCACGAAGTTAGATCATCTTATTCTGTCAAGATGCACTACTGCTGACCATACAGAGTCTGACCCACATAGGATCGATAGGTACTAACCCCTATAATGACCCACACAAGATTTGATCTGCCTAGGATCGGTATATCGCTGAACCACGACGGGCCACTCTAAGGCTGGTCCTCATCGGGTCGTGAGGTGATGATCCACACAGGACTGCAAGGTTTTGATCCACATAGGACCGCTATGTGTTTACCCACACAGGATCACTCAGTACTAACCTTTGTATGGTCTATCTCCAACCTTCGACTCACTACCAACCACTAGATTCCCGCTCATAGCACACTTGAGTACTATAGTATCTTCCCCTTGAGATATCAGTCATACCTCAACCACCACTAATCTCCACAAAGGAGTAACTCAAAGGACCTCTATGTCATAAGGGTTCTAACGTGATAGATGACACATCAATTAGACGCCCGGTTTGTGAGTTATAAGCGTTTTAGTTTTGGGGGACCGATTGGATTCGGGTTTGATCCAACCCGGCCATACTCCAACTGTATCCAAAACTCATGTGGAGTATACCAAAAAAGATCGTCTCAATCCAAGGGTCCCAGAATCGCAGACGGTTCGTCAAACGGATGCCCGATTCCCAAGTTATGACCCTTTAGAAGTTTTTGGGCCCGGTTGGGCCTGAGTCTGGTCTGAACCTGTCGGACTGACCCAGCCTGACCCGATATGGGCTGGGCCATGACAGACTCGGCCCACTGGGCCATGGTGGACTCAGCCGGCTGGGCCGAGGTCTGACCCGACCCACAAGGGGGGCGGTCTGCAAGGGCAGCCCGACCCATATAAGGGGGCTCGTAAAGGGGTGGCCCACAAAGGGAGGCCCGACCTGTATATAGCAGACCAAACCATATAGGGCGGCCCAACCCGCAAGGGGGATGGCTCGCAGATGCGGCATCCCACTAGGGTGGCGGCCCACCAGGGGGCGGCCTGGTCCGAGGGGGAGCGCAGCTCGGTCCCAGGGGAAGCGTGGACCGACCCGAGGTGGGGTGCGGTTTGGTCCGAGGGGGAGCACGGCCCGACCCGAGGTGGGGTGCAGTCCGGTCTAAGGAAGAGCACGGCCCAGCTCGAGGTGGGGTGTGGTTTGGTCTGAGGGGGAGTGTGGCCTGCTGTGGGGTCCGCCCTAGCCAGTGCGGGGGGTACGACGCCCCAGTCTCCCGAACTCCCGAACAACCCGAAGGTAGTTTGGTTTACGAAGCGGTGGTGCCGCGTGGGCTCCGCTCAGTTGCTGCGGAACCTGCCGGAGGCATGGGTTTGGCCTCCACCAAGGCTTCTATCACGAATTCTATTCGTCGGTGGCACACTGGTCGCGTCGCCTCTCACTCTCTGGCGGTGCGGTGGTCGCGCTGCCTCCCTTTCCGCGGTCAGCCGTCGTGCCGACTGCCTTCTCCGTTCGCCGTGGCTAACAAGCGACAACCTATTGCTCTCCGACGGCGTGCGATGGCGCGCCGCACCTCCTCCGTGGTCGGCCGATGCCGATCACTTCGATGACCACCACAACCTTATGTCGCAACCTCCTCTTGCGGCATACGTCAGCGCACGAGTGCTGCCACATCGGCTGTCTTCCACAGAGGGCATAAGATTAGGAAAGTAGCAGAGGGTTATATCTAGGTTCATTAGGCCCGCGCCCTCCGCATTAGCTCACATATATGAGGGAGGAATTTAAAGGGGATTGAATAAATTCACTTGAAATAAACAAGAATCAAAACCCCTATAAAGATACCCCACAACAACCTCCCACAAAAACGAATGAAATGTGGATCAAACTGTTAGTCGATTGATCCACATTCTTCATATTATTCAAGAACATGGAAGAGGAAAATCATTTAAAATGTGAAAACAAATAATCCCCATACCTTGAATCATTGGAGAGTGCTTGCGATTGAGGAAGTCTTATTATTTTTCATTCCCGCAATAGGTTCCCAACGACGCTGCTCGTACGTCGTCCTTCGGTTCGTGGTTCAGTGTCACCTGTCACCTTCTGCTGGGATCGGCTCCGTCCTCTAAGGGTTCGGCGTCACGAAACTCCTTCAACACTTTATTGCTTGGTGAATCTATACGGATACCCCTCCCCAAACTTGTAGGAGAGGGGGAGGGTAAGTAATGATGTGGGGAATTAATGGAGGCCTATTAATTAGGAACCTTCCTAATTACCCAATGACATCATTACTTAGGATTGAAGGGTCAAGCCATTTATTGGCTTGACACACCGCTGGTCCCACACTCCGCTTGTCTGTTGAAGGATATAAATGAAAAGAAAATAATAAAATTATTTTATTTCATTTTTTTAAAAAGTCACAAAACTTAACTTTCTCTCCAAACCTACTGTAGTTAAAGTAAATCCCCCCTTGAGCGAATCTCGATGCTACAGATTCAACAGTGCCCTTGTATTTTTAATCCAAGCACCGGTTCAAAAGTCAGAAAATGCCGCTCGTTCATTTACTGAACGCACCTTAAAAAAGTTCAAAAATTCATTCCGGGCACACCGGGCCTCAGAATCACGCGTCGTCAATTTTCGAAAACTCGCAATAATTCCATATAATAAAAAAAATTACATGGAAAATAAATGTCTTTACATTATCCCCACCTTAGGGCTTTTCATGCCTGAAATCCACAATATAGACTAAGGAAACAAATGGTGGTACTGAGCACGAATCTGAGCCTCCCACTCCCATGTGCTCTCCTGAAGGTTCCTGTGCTGCCAGAAAACGTGCACCAGAGGTATCGATCGCCCACGAAGGACTCGATCCTGTCGATCCTTAATCTCTACTGGAACCTCTACAAACGTCACCCCATCATCAAAGTCCAGCTCTCCATGGTTGATGATGTGAGATGGGTCGTGTATGTATCTCCTCAATTTGGATATGTAGAAGACGTCGTGCACCCTCTCCAATTATAGTGGAAGAACCAAGTGTTATTCCACCTCACCAATCCTCCGAAGTATCAGAAAAGGACTGATAAAACTCAGTGATAACTTCCTGCCTCGGCCAAATCTCCATAGTCCTCATCGAGGAGAGACTCGCAAGAATACATGGTCCCCCTCCTGAAACTCCAAAGGTCTCCATATCCTATCGGCATACGACTTATGTATACTCTGCGCAGTCTTCATTCACTCTTGGATGATATACACCTTCTCAGCAGTAGTTCGTACCAACTCTGGACCCATAAGTGCTGACTCCCCTAGGTCTGTCTAGCATAGAGGTGATCTACAAGGTCGGTCGTATAGGGCCTCAAAACGCTGCCCACCGCCTGTTGCATGACTGTCTCCTCCGCCACATCCCCCACCTTGAATACCTCCTCGCTTGAACCACTACCTCTACCTCAGTGGTCCCTCGACCGTCTATTGGTCATCCATATAGTGGGTCGGGCAATCGCGAGCCATGTGGCCCTTCCCGCTGCACGTGTAACACTGATTATCCCTCACCTAACTTCCTCTACCTCAAAAGCCCCACACCTTCGACCCTGCGCCCCGGGGTCATCCACCAGAAGGTCTGGTCCGCTTGGGACTCTGTGTCATTTTCCTACTACCTGCTACATATGACTCTGCTACTTGACGTCCGATGGTGGCTCTCGCTGTGGGTGCCTGCTCAGCTAGGAAGCTCTTCACCAAAAGCGCTCGCTCTAGTACCCCAGCCTGAGTCGGTATGCTGAGTGATACTATCTATGATCTGATCTCTCGTCAAATACCTTGCTCAAAGTTCTGGGTCCTGAAGAAAGGGTTTTGTACCATGTCAGTGGAGTAGCGGAAGAGATCAGTGAACCTAGCTGAGTACTGGGCCACTGTCATGCTGCCCTAATGTAAGTGCAACAACTCCTGTATATGCCCAGAGCATAAGGTTGTTGGGATGAAATCTTCCCTGAAAAGGCCCTCGAAGTCCGCCTAGATGAGAGTCGCCTCGTCGTGTATCTGGAGCATCAAGCTCTACCATCTACCTATTGTTTCCTAAAAAAGACCGGATACTAGGATCACCATAAGGTCAGCTGGTGTCCCAACCAGGTGGAAAACTATATCCACAACCTCCAGCCAGTCCTCAGCCGCATGTGGGTCTATCTCACCTCATAACCTTGGAGGCCTCTACCGCTAAAACTCATGAAACATGCCCAGTCGGCATGCACCCTCTATTGGTGGGGCTAGTGGCAACAGCTGCCCAACGGGTAGTAGTGCTGCTGGTACACCACCTAAAGGTGCTAACGCCGTAAGAGGGCCCCACACCAAGGCCTCATCACTCAGTGGGCCATCATCACACACTCTATCAGGAATCCTAGATAGCTATCTACATGGTGGCATCCTGAAATAATACAGGTGTTCCACAATCAATAAGTTATACCAGATGAGCTGACTCAAATATATCCCAAGAAAAACTCTTAAAAAACACACGCAATCAGTGCTTCTGTGTACCGAGTCGGAAATCAGAATTTAGGGTCCTAGTGCATGGATACGTTAGCCACTACACGAACACTAGACTCTCTGAACTGAAAACTACACTCATAAGACTTAACACTATTGCTACATTGAAAATATTAGAGTCGTAGTTGTTTGGTAGAACTGACTCCTCTGATACCACTTTGTCACGACCCATCCCCTGAGGCCCGTGTCGTGACTACCCCAAGCCTGTCTTTCATAGGCTAGGGGCTGAAGACTAGCACCAGAAAGATGTATCCCTATAATGGGAAGACATTTTCTTTTTAACCTATACAGACACATAGTCAAGAACATGACAAGAAGCAACTACTAAGTAAACTGTTGTAGTAAAAAGAGTGCTGAAAGCAAAGGGGCCAGAATACAAGTCCAACTATAAAAGTATAAGTACAATTGAAAGGCACAATACAACTGAAAAAGGGAAAACATCTATTGGGTAGTCCTATGAGGATCCTACTTGAATGGGAGGTATAGATCGTCTCCTTAGCACTCCACATTCACCCGTCTCCTCCGCATACCGCCTAGTCCTGGCTCCCTGAGACCTCAACCCAGTTGCTCGTCGTCTACACAAGACACAACAAGGTGCGGGAGAAGCCCGTGCAGGGGTGAGTATAACAATACCCATTAGGGACCCCGAGACCCCCGAAGGTCTCCCAGAATTCCATAATGGAAAACCATAAAGCATGATCTCAATCACAAAACAGAAAGCAATAAACATAGCTCAATTAGAGTCTCAGCTCAAACCAGGTTTTCAGTGAAGTATAGAAGTACAGATGATTAGTCATGAAGCTAGATCATCTTATCCTATCAAGAGGCACCACTGATGAATATACGGAGTCTAACCCACATAGGATCGATAGGTACTAACCCCTGCAATGACCCACACAGGATCTGATCCGCCCAGGATCGGTTTATCATTGAACCATGACGGGCCACTCTAAGGCTGGTTCTCATTGGGTCATGAAGTGCTGATCCACACAAGACCACTAGGTGATGATCCACATAGGACTGCTAGGTGCTGACCCATACAGGATCGCTTGGTACTAACCACTATATGGTCTGTCTCCAACCTACACCTCACTACCAGCCACTAGATTCCCCCTCATAGCACGCTTGAGTACTGTAGTATCTTCCCATAGAGATATTGATCATACTTAAACCTCCACTAAGATCCACAAAGGAGTAACACAAAGGACCTCTATGTCGTAAGGGTTCCAACGTGACAGACGACACGTCAATCAGATGCCTAGTCTGTGAGTTATAAGCATTTTAGTTCCGGGGGCCCGGTTGGATTCGGGTTCGATCCAACCTAGTCGTACTCCAACTATCTCCAAAACTCAAGTGGAGTATACCAAAAAGGATCATCTCGATCCAAGGATCCCATCACTGTAAACGGTTCGTCAAATGGACGTCCAGTTCCCAAGTTATGGGCCTTTAGAAGTTTTTGGGCCCGGTTGGGCCGGGGTCCGGTCCGACCTTGTCGGACTGACACGACCCAATCCGGTCTAGGTTGGGCTGTGACAGACTTGGCCTGAACCGCAAGGGGGGCGACCGCAGAGGCGGAAGACCACTAGGGAGATGACTTGGTAGGGCGACAGCTTGCTAGGGTGGCGACTCGGTAGAGCCGCAACCCGGTCCGAGGGAGAGCGCGACCCGACTCGAGGTGAGGCACGGTCTGGTTCGAGGGGGAGCACGACCCGACCTGAGGTGGGGCGCGGTCCGGTTAGAGGGGGAGCCCGGCCTGACCCGAGGTGGGGCGTGGTCCGGTCTGAGAGGGAGTGCGGCCCGTCCCAAGGTGTGGCACGGTCCAGTCTGAGGGGGAGCATGGCCCGCTGTGGGGTCCGCCCTAGCCAGCGTAGGGGGTGTGACCCCCCGGTCTCCCGAACTCCCAAACGACCCAGATGCCATTCGGTTTTTGAAGCGATGGCACCGCGTGGGTGCCGCTCGGTCACCGCGGAACCCACCGTAGGTGCGAGTTTGGCCTCCGCCGCAGCTTCGGTTGCGACTTCTGTTCGCTGGCAGCACGCTGGTTGTGTTGCCTCTCACTCTCCAGTGGCGCGATGGTCATGCCGACTCCCTTTCCTCAGCTGGCCGTCGTGCCGGCTGCCTCCTTCATTTGCCACAGTTGACGAGCCGTGACCTCTTGCTCACCGGCAGCGCGCGACAGCGCGCCACACCTCCTCCGCGGCTAGCCGGTGCCGGCCGCTCTAATGACCGTCACAGCCTTGTGTCGCTGCCTCCTCTTGCGTCGTGCATCAGCGCACGGGTGCCACGGCGGTGGAAGCCTTCCATAGAGGGCGTAAGATTATTAAAGTAGCGAAGGGTTCAGGCTAGGTTCATTAGGCCCACTCCCTCTGCGTTAGTTTGCAAACACGGGGGAGGAATTTAAAGGTAATTGAATAAATTCACTTGAAATAAACAAGAATTAAAACCCCTATAAAGATACTCTGCGACAACCTCCCATAAAAACAAATGAAACACGAATCAACCTGTTAATCGGTTGATCCCTGTTCTTCGTATTATTAAGAACGGGGAAGAGGAAAATCATTTAAAATGCATAAACAAATAATCCTCCTACCTTGAATCATTGGAGAGTGCTCACGATTGAGGAAGTCTCATTGTTCATCGTTCTCGCAACAGGTTCCCAACGACACTACTCATACATCATCCTTCGGTTCATGGTTCGATGTCACCCGTCACCTCCCATTGGGATCGACTCCATCCTCTAAGGGTTCAGCATCACAACACTCCTTCAGCACTTCGTTGCTTGATGAAGCTGTGCCGATATCCCTTCCTAAAATCCATATATATAGGAGAGTGGGAGGGTAAGTAACAATGTGAGGAATTAATGGAGGCCCATTAATTAGCAACCTTTCTAATTCTCCAACGACGTCGTTACTTAGGATTGAAGGGTCAAGCCATTTATTGGATTGAAACACCGCTGGTCCCACACTCCTCTTGTCTGTTAGAGGATATGAAAGAAAATAAAATAATAAAATAATTTTATTTCATTTTTTTAAAAAGTCACAAAACTTAAATTTCTCTCCAAACCTACTACAGTTAAAGTAAAGTCTCCCTTAAGTGAATCTCGGCACTGTGAATTCAACGGTGCCCACAAATTTTTAATTCGAGCACCGGTTCAAAAGTTAGAAAATATCATTCACACGTTTACTGAACATACCTTAAAAAAAGTTCAGAAATTCATTCCAGGAACACCGGGCCTCGGAATCATGTGCCGTCAATTTTCTCAGACTCTCAATAATTCTATATAATAAAAAAAATTACATGGAAAATCTGGGTCTTTATAGTGAATAAAGTCACTTTATGCTTCAAAAATACTTCTTCAAAAATGATTTTTATTGATTTTTGTGAGATAATATTATTAATAATTTCTACCAATTATAGAAATTATATTTTATTAAATAGATAACATTTTCTTAATCATCATATAAAAATTATATTAGGGTGAAATTTTTGGATTTTCTAAGAAGATTGAATTTTCATTTAGTAGTGAAATATATTGATTTTATATAAAACTTTATTTTCCATTCAAGTATTTACAATGTTCTAGTTTTTTTTGAATTGATTTAAAAATTTCATTACCTATTTATGATAATAAATATTCCAATTAAGTTCATTAGAATAGAAATTATTCTTAGTATTTATATAAAAATATTTTAATACATAAAATTACAAATTTTAGGACAACTGTTCTTCATCGAGTTTTTCAATTTTATTTAAAATAATATTTTACCACTTTTATAAAATGAATTTGATAAAATATATTTTATATATGGAATCATCATTTCAAAATTTTGTAAAAAGGTGAACATTATTTTTGTTCATAATTACTAGGAAACATGATAAATATTTTTCACCACAATAAATGGTAAATAGTGTTATCAAAGGTTACAACTAATGTGAAGATGTAATAAATTCACCCTGAAACTTTTTGTTACTTTTTTATGAGTGTAATTCAAAAAAATCTTCAAATTTTTGAAATCATGTCATTTTAGTGTCATTTTTATATGATAATGACATTTATATTATTTTATGTATAGAATAATTCTAAAATTTTACTTTTTGGATTTTAATATTTCTAATATGTTTTCAAAATAATTAAAAAATGTACCAAAAATTACTAAATGACATTTATTAATTTTAATAAATTTAATTTTTTATGTTAATTTTTTTTAGTTTTTAGTTTTGAAATATTTACCTTTAATGCATACACAACACCGATACAATGATTTTATAAGAAGTAAAAAATTCAAGTGAATGATTTTAGAAACATACATTGTAATATGTTTTCTGGTGATTCATTATGTTCAATGAAATCCATAGAAAAATATAATTTACTACTGATCAGTTACAATTTAATATTCAAATAAAATTAAATTTTTGATAATATTTAAAAATTAAACTATTTGGATAGTGTAGAAAATGAATTTAGTGTTAATGTTATATATTATTTTATAAAGTGAATAAAAAATAATATAAAAATTATATATAACCACGTGAAAGGGATATGATCATGAATATTAAAAAAATTACACTTATAAATCACTTATAGTTTTATTTTATTTTTACTATACCCTAAATAGAGGATAAATTTATTATCATGGTAAACATTAAAGGGGTTAAAAAGAGGATTAAACTAAGAGATAAGGATGAAAATATAATGACAATATTTTTCCATGTAAATATTTGGAATATTTCAAATAATATTTTTAAAGTTAGGTGCCAAGTCAAAATGAGATTCAAATTCCCTAAGATCCTCAGTATTGCTATATAAAAAATATTAAATATATTATATCTTATGTGTGAAATGTTTCAGATATAATGGAATATCTTCCTAATGGTGTTATTGATGAAAAATCCAAGATCTTCATTAAATCTTGAATATGGTTTTCACTCTAGTAGTGACAAAACTACAGTACGTGTTGTGTGTTTGGTTTAATGGTAGTCATTGGTGGATTGTAAAATAAATAAGTAGATAAATTTTTTATTATTTTTAAAATGGGATAGATGTTGTATCTCTCTATTTGAACCAACTCATTAGAAAATAATTGGGTTATCCATATAACCCTATGGATTTGAGAGGACATTGGTGGAGAGACCTGGTGGATGACATCTGAATAAGAATCATAGATTGATTTACTAGGGGGTTAGTCTTCATTAAAGTACTACATATATCTCTCCAATGATAGAAAAATATAACCATTATACATCTAATATCTATCCAAACTTGAGGTAGATTTTTTTTATTGGATCAATCCCATATTTTTTTATCATGTTAAACACGAATTAATTCCCAAAAAATTAATTCACATGTTGAATATTGGATTATGGTTGATGATTTTCTCCTCATAGAATTATGTTGGGTTAATCTTTGATTATATTTTTTGTTCATCCCCTTCATAATAAAATATTTATTCCAACTTAAAAAATAGATGAGGTTTATTCCTTATGTACATGTTTTTTTCTTTTGCTTCCCCTAATTTTTTCTACGTTCACCATAGATATTTATTTTGACTGATGTTACAAAAAATATTTGGAAACTGATTATTGAATATTAAATCATTGTCACAACATATTGTTTATGTGTGTATAGTTTCATGATCAATAGAATAGTCTAGGTGAGATGATTACAATGGAGGATTAGTGATGGATATGAGGTTGTTGTTTCATGGGTTTTTGTATTTCAAGGATATGGCATGATGGAGGATGATTTTAGAAAGAAAAGTTGTGGCTGGAGTCCAACCACCAGAAACCATCATCCTTAGTAAATCTCATATCTATATTTAATGGGTTTGATTTATTGCTGAAATGAAGGAGGGGTGATGCATGTTGAAATGTGTAAATATTGTGGGATTTTGTAAAATACCAAGTAACATGGTGTTGTTTGGACCATGGCAGTGACAATTAGGGTTTCATACTGAATTAAATATCACACACCATTTGGTCCATCAACATGCTATGTAACACATAACTAATGACCAGATGTGTGTCATAGATGTACATGGGAAAAAAATTGTCCATGTATATGGTCACTACCATGTAATCAGTCAAAACTAGAATACTTGGGCTTTACCAGATTACTCGGAGCCAGCCATAATACACGATCATTGATATAGTACAAAAGAATGAGCTATAATACATGAACATGGGCCAGAGGACACAGTCATACTCAGGCTATCCATGACATGTTGTGTATACCCAATAAACACCATGTACTTTTTCCCAAGGTAGGTTGAGGCCTTTATTCCATTCAGTCTAAATGAGTATCAATTAGGTGTGTTCCCTCTTTCTAGATCAGATGAGTGTGTTCCATATTTTTATTCTAGTTTGGGTGAGTTCCCATATTCCATGATGAGTTTCCCTATTTTCATCCAAGAGAGTTTAAAATGGTATCTAGTTTTGAGTATTTTTCATAAGATCCCATCAACGGATTAGGGGTGGTATCCATCTATGACACCCAAAGATGGATCCTTAATCCATATTTGTCCCTAGGTAGGGTAATGTATCACATTAATAACATACATAGGCATTTTATCCCCTATCTAACAAGTGAAACCATTTAGCATAAGGTATCTTCTAGAGGAATTGGATGTGATCCACTATCTATGTATTGAGATATTATGATTTATATCTTAAAATTATTTATGGAATGAGAATGACCTATTGGATGAGCTCCTTATGTGTTAGTAAGACTTGAGGAACAGTTTCTCCTAGATGAGGGATACATTGAAGCCTAAATTGGAAACCTGGGTGGGATTTATGGTTTTTCCCTATATTGAGTCTATGTGTCTATCTTGGTAACATCTAGAGTTTATGGTTATTATTAATATTTTCTCACACTCTGATTTAGATACCTTTTTGGAGTTGATATGACCTCTCTTGATGCATTAAATTAGTTAATTATGAGGTTTCCTACTATATATTGTTTTACTCACCCCTATATGGGCTCTATTAGAACATTCCATGTCCTATTAAGATCACAAAATTTTCAATATAATCCTAGGTGGACCTAGGTTAGGTTGAGAAAAGTTTCTCTAGAATGACAAAATTTGTTCCAAGAGTTTAATTTGAAGGTAATCACATCATTTTTAGTAGGATAAAATCTTTTATATAATTTATGGTCTTGAATCTGAACCTTTTTATATTCCATACTTGTGTATTATTCTAACGTGGGATTGGGGTGTCACAATTAGCTTACCATTGGTAAGAAAGGACCTAGTGTGTCAGGTCATGATAGAGTTATATCAGAGAATATGTTTGTCCATTGAATGTATTTTTTAGATAATATCATGATGAGGTTTGTTTTGGGAACTAGGGAACTAATGTTAAATTGTTTCACATTAGTCTCTCAAGATAGGGAACCCATTTATGGTGTGGTGGTCAATGTATCCATTCATTATGACTAAGATAAACATATTGTTGTCTCGGTACACATAGGGATTGTTTGTGGGGAAAACATTGCTACCTATATCACAGAGAAATGGTTTTTAGTTTACATTTTCTTATTATGTTATCTCTCTAGAAATTCTCATTTACTATGGTGTATGTTGACTATTGGAGGATGAATTCATGAAAACAGAAAGCTATATTTCCATAGAAGTATCATGATGATGATCTTCCCAGTGATTAGGATTCGTTATAGGGCCCTATATTAGATGTGGTACCTCATGGTGGTTTGTTAATTTTTCCTCCACATATTAAGTATCCAATTGTCCCAAAAGTATCAGAAAATCAATTGCTCATGCTGAGTGAACATCATGAGGTCAAGAAATAGAGACCCCTTAGGTTTTTGGGCAATCCATACCCCCATGTATTATATAACTAGCATGAGTTAATTTTATAAGTATTCCACCTAGTTAATACCCCACCCAATCAAATAACATTCCTAGTGATGAGCATTATACATGTTCCCACATAGGGATTATATAGACTGATTACCCAAATGCACAAAAAGGTGTCTCTAACTTGGAAAAAAATTGACCATCACTTCAGAGAAGATTTCCACCCAACGATATTGTAAGAAATGTGTTACTATGAGATTTTATATCTTTAGCAGGGAACCATGTTTTTGGATGATTATGTGTTGAAGTTCTCTAAACTCTCATGAAACACCATGGATATGGACCATGATATTTACTTTTAAACACATACATTAAATTGTGGCCTTCATAGATATATTTGAGATAGAGTGTTGTCTCTTTGTATCCCTACCTACACTAGAGTGCTAGAGTGTACCTCAGTTGTGGATATATGTTTGACTAAGTAAGTTCCAATGGTTAATTTTGGTAGTGGGGATCATGTAGTCTAGAATTTGGTAGTTGGTATTCGGTGAAAGACTTAAGTATCCATGTGTGTGAGGTGTTTTAAGAAAATTTCTCAGGCTAGAGGGTTTAAAGATTATGGATGGAAATATTGTTTGAGTTAGATAATGAGTGGTGATTCTACCCCTATGTTGGATGGGGGAATCTCGTAGAGGTTTCATAATCTCGTCGTTCTCTAGATAGGGAGATGGTCGATGGACCTCCTAGGAAGAGGTAATAGTTGGAGTAGTGTGGTCCAGATAGTAAAAGACATGGTAGTATAACTGTGGGAGTAGCATGAGGTGGTATATGTTTTGATCGGTTTCTACTGCTATAACACCCCACATTTCTTTTAATAAAAAATATGTTTGATATCCTTTGTGATATACAACGATGAACCTAAACAAACAATAATTATTAAAACAAGACTCATATAACATATCCATTATATTATTGGGTGTGAATATAATTGACTACATTATGAAATATATATATATATATATATATGTGTGACCTAAATATATTGATGAATTATTATTAAATAATCAATCAATTTTTGGTAATGTCATTTTGACCATAAAAAATATGATTTCTTTAAAAATGATTGTTATTTATTTTCATAAATATTATATTTATTTTCTGTAAAATTTAGATTTTTTTTTTAAAAATGAACTCCATTTTTTATGATATCATATCAAAATTAATATAGGGTGAATATTTTTTATTTTTCGAAATTTATAGATTTTTTAGTGAACAATGAAAAATAACATTTTTATGTAACATTATCATTTATTTTGATAAATGAATTTATTTAAAATTAAAATTATTTTTTAATTTTATTTATATGTAAAAAAAATTATTATTAATATATATTTAATTCAATTAATCATATTTATACCTAACTTTAATACAAGTTTATTTTTAGGATTAAATAACGCATTTTTTCTGAGACCTATTTTAAAATGAATAATGTTTCCCCACTATAATTAATTAAAATAACCCCAAATGAAAAACTACATAAATAAATTTTTATATTAAATGTCTATTTTTATGAATTTAAATTTATATAATTATTACTACTAGTTATATAATTATTGTAAAATCATTTTCCTATTAAAATGAATTTTTCATGAAATTTATTTCCATCATGATTATAGGTTTTATATTAAATCAAAATTTTCTACCTCAGTGCATTTATTTCAATAAAATTGATTCCATATTTTGAATCATCATAATAAATATTTGGTAATTATTTGAACTTAATTTGTTTAAAATATGAATAGTAAATGTCAAAAATATTAATTACCACAGTAAAATAAAAATAGGTTAATTAAGGGTAAAAATAATTTAACAAAGACAATAAATAATATAACCCAAATAGTTTGAATATTTATTTTCTATTTTCAATGAAATTAAAATTATATTTATTCCTTATTTTTTTTAATTTTTAAATGATTAAGTAATCAGTTTGATAAAATTATATTTTGATAAGATAAAATAGAAATTTTATTTTTAAGTAATAAATAATTTCAATTAAGACATTCATTTTGAAGAATTAATATATTTTTTTAAATAAATGGGTTTTTAACAAAATATTACTATTAAATAATAATTATTAAATATAAATGATCATATATAATTTTTATAAAGTCAAATGTAATTTTTATAAGGGTTTGAAAACTATTATCGTAAAAAAACCCCATCATTTTCAATAAATGTTAGTTATTATTTCAAAATTAGAAATTCAATTATTTATAAAATTATTTAGATATAATGAATATTATTTCTAGAATCTGAATATCAAAATTATCCTATGGTAAATTATTCATAATTTTCCGAGATAGTCGAATTTTCAGGTAAAAATTAAACATCGTAAAAATATAATTTATGTTTTATGACATAATAATGACCTAAAAGTGATTTAATAATTTATATAAATTACATCTAAAACCATATAAACGTTTTCTCATTAAAATAGTATTATTTTATGTCTATTTTATTTACTTTGTAAAACCATTATAAATTCCCCAAAAACTATAAATTATTTTAAGGTTTTAAAATCATTTCTTTAAGAGTGTGACTCTCCTTCACATAAAAAAGGTCATTATTTTAATATATTTATCCATTTTCCTTATAAAATAATAAAAAACATTCTAATTCGGTAGAAACAATGGGCATAAACCATGGTATGGTTTGTGGTTTTGGATATTTTATTATGTAGAGTCCTATACCTAAATAATAAACAAATCTCTTATTTTTCCTATATAAACCCACCCAATATACCATTTCTCTTTAATAAAAATACTTGGATCAAAACCACACACTTCCCTACACTACTTATATTCCTCCTAATGCTCTCCCAAGATCTCATGAATTCCCTACCAAGACTTTAGAGTCACACACTCAAGTAAAGGATCCTCACCTTCCTCTCCTCCTTTCAATTGAAGCAAATTCATTGAAATTAGTGTTATTAATTTTAATTTTATTATATTTTCATTAATTTATAATAATTATCTCATTGTTAATCTTATTTTATACAAATTATATATCATTCATCATCTCTCACATTGACCCTTACCTAAGTCATTACTATACCAAAATTTCGTAAGGGATCCTCCACTCTCTTATTTTATAAAGCACTCCATTTATGTTATGTCTTTTAATTTTAACTTTTATAAGTTGAGATATTTTCTCCAATATCTCCCTTATATCATACCCTCTTTCACTCTCAATTTTACCTCCTATAAACCCTTATGTACACTCATTACCATGCCAAAATTTTATAAGGGTTCATTCCTTTATTTTATTTATTAATGTTTCTTCAATATCGTATGTCTTTTATTTCCAATTCTTCTAGTTGGGAAATGTATTTACATTTCATTATTAATTTCAATTTCATTTCTAAATGGTGAGAGGCCCATTTCTATCTCATCAACCCATTTTATGATTTTTTTGTGACATCGTTATGCTGTTAAAATATCACCACACTTTTCCATGGAAAAACAATTATACAGATAATACCATGCCCATTTCCTATCATGGGGTTTCAAATTTATTCACATATATTTTTTATTTGGTAATTAAATATGTGTATTCCACACTCTTTGATCATGGAATAAATTATGATGATAAATGAATCCATGTTGTATAATCTATGTAGCACACTTAAAAATGAGTATGAGATGAATATGATGGGTGCACCCAGATAGTAACCCTATGCATTAGGTAATATTTACTATCATGATACATCATTTTGGGGCTGGGAGTGAACTTGAAACCTTTATGGTACTTTTTCCACCATGATGTCTTGGCAGTTTTAGCCTTGGAATATGTTTATGATATAATGTTTTAAGTTATTGACAAATTTCCCATATTATGATTATCATGATATATCATGTCTATTTGTTTATATTTATGATTCATACCCTTTTTATGCCCAAAGATATACCTACTATTTAAATTTTTTTATGCTCATAATGTTATTCCTTGTTTATTCCCTTACTGGGCTTTATAGCTCCCATCTTTCTTATGTTTATCCCCAAGTTATCCCAAGTAGTTCTATGTATGAAGGAATATTATGAACATGTTAAGGAGTATTTCAATAAAGATGATGTATTTCATGTTTTAAGTTGTCAAATAATCTACCTAATACCCAAATACACTAAACTTATCAATATTTTTGGGTTATATGGAGTTTTATTTTATGAAATAAATCATGTATTAATGGGAAATAAAGATTAGGGTTGTTATAGTTGGTATTAATATAAGAGATTAGTTATTTTGGGATTAATATTAGAAAAATATAGAGAAAGGCTTTGGGATAAGACTAAGTATAAGAAAAAATCCCTAAATTTTGTATAGTATAGATTATTTTTTTATTAAGAAAATACATCCTTGTTTGGATACTGCTAGTGGATGTGGTTTTGGAACATATGTACCTAGGAGTAACAACTCTGAAATGGTGTTCCAGGCCTGACTCAGGGTAACTTAATACATGAAAATAGGGCTTACTACTCACCTAGTTTGACACTCTTGAGGGATATTCTTTGGTAAATCAAAAATATAATTACGAACCATTAGCAAGGGAATAAAAAACCCATAAGTATATATGTTAGAAAATAGATCATTGATAATATAGACTGAAGCCTAGAAATTCACAATTTATGTAAATAAATTTAATTTAAAAGTTATCCCTTTAATGTTATATAATTCCCATTTAGGTGTTTAATAGTTTAAAATACAAATTCCTAATTTTCTCTTTATTATATTCAATGGCATGAAATATGAGTAATATCTTGCTACTCTTTGGTAGATTATGTGATCCGTTAGAATCTTATTATACCTCTTTAGGCTTAAAAAATTATCTTGAGTTCTCATCACTTCTAGAAAAGGATGAAATTGTAGTGGAAATTAATTATAATTTTAAATAAAGTATATTTCCTAATATTCTTAGTCTATTTGAAAAAGGAATTCCCAAACTCTAGGAAAACTAATATTGAATAAAAAATGTTTTCATATTATGGTTATTTCTGATGAATTGATGGTCATTTTATCTATAACAGATTTATGGTATTGTGGTCATTGACCTTATCCTGACCGTGTTTTATATCACACTCAACCTGTTCTTTGGTGTTATTTTTCTCTTTCATGTTCATGTTTTCACTTCCCACCAATTTCCTCTTTCTTAGAAACCTAGTTATTTCGTGACCTTTATATGTTTCTTTCTCACTTTTCATGAGGATGTTTTATTAAGCCATTTTACAACGTGGGTTTCAAATAAAGAAATTTTCTAGTTCTAAAAAATTTCATACCAAGTCCATGTTTAAATTGCAAAGATGAAATTTATTAAAGGGGGAATAATTAACTGCCTCAATTTTTTTAGAAGAAAACTATTTTTGATAGCGTATGTGATACACAATGATGAACCCAAACAAAACATAATTATTTAAACAAGACTGTTATAATAGAGTAATTATATTCTTGGGTATGAATATAATTAACTACTTAATGAAATATATATATTTCCTAAATGTATTGATAAATTCATATTAAATAATTAATAATTGTTTTTGTAAAGTTATTTTTCCATAAAAATATGCATTCTTCAAAAATGATTATTATTTCTTTTTATAAATATTATATTTATTTTTTAGAATATTTAGAAAATTTATTAGATAAAATTAACTACATTTTATATATTTTAATATAAAAAATTAACTTAGGGTGATTTTTTTTTGTTTTTTTGGAAAATATAGATTTTTTAGTAAATAGTGAAAAATAGAGTTTTTATGTAAAATTTTCATTTATTTTGATAAATGAATTAATTTAAAAGTAAAAAAAATATTATTTTAATTTTATTAAAAGGTAAAAATATTATTTTTTAATATATTTAATTCAATTAATCATATTTATACAAGACATTAATACAAGTTTATTTTTAGGTTTTAATATTACATTTTTCTCAGAAAAGTTTTAAAATGAATAATGTTTATCCACTATAATTAATTAAAATAAACCCAAATTATAAATTAATTAAATGAAAATTTTATATTAAATATCAATTTTTATGAATCTAAATTCATATAATGAATATTACTAGTTATATAGTCAAGGAAAAATTATCTTTCCCAAAAAAATCATTTTTTTCAGAAAACTCCATTCCATCATGTTTATGGGTTTTATATTAAATAAATTTTTCCACATATGTGAATTTATTTTGGAAAAATAGAGTCCATATTTGGAATCATCATAATTAATATTTGGTATTAATTTCAATTTAATTTTTTTATAATAAGAATAGTAAATGTATAAAGTATTATTTACCATGGTAAAATGAAAATAGGTTAATTAAGGGTAAAAATAATTTAAAAAAGACAAGAAACAATATAATCATAAAAGTATGAATATTTATTTTACATTTTTAATTAAGTTAATATTATATTTTTCTTTTATTGTTTTTACTTTATAAATGATTAGTTAATCAATTTGTTAAAATTCTATATTGATATGATAAAACATAAATTATATTTTTAAGTAATATGGTATTTCAATTAAGGCATTGATTTTGATGAATTAATGTATTTTTTAAATAAATAATTTTTTCATAAAATATTATTATTAAATAACTTTTATTAAATATAAGTGGTCATAAAATTTTTATGAACTCAAATGTAATTTTTATAAGAGTTTAAAAACACTTATTATAAAAAAACCCATCATTTTCAATAAATGCCAGTTATTATTTTAAAAGTGAAAACTAAAATATATATAAAATTATTTAGATAAAATTAATATTATTTTTTGAATCATAACTTCAAAATTATCCAATGGTTAATTTTTCATAATTTTCTGAGCGTCGATTTTTCAGGTAAAAATTAAATATCTTATATATATACTTTGTATTTTATGACATCATAATAACCTAAAAGTGATTTAATAATTACTCTATATTAGATACACGACCAAATAATTTTTTCCATTTATTATAATTTTATTTTATATTTATTTTATTTATTTTTTAAATCTATTATGAATCCTCTAAAACCTATAATATATTTTAAGGTTTTAAAATCATTTCATTAAGAGTGTGACTCACCTAGACATAAGCAAGGAAATTATTTTAATATGTTAGGCCATTGTAATTATAAAATAATAAAAATCTCTCCCATTTGGTAGAAACCCTGGGCAAAACTCATGGGATGGTTTGTGGTTTTGGATATTTTATTATTTAAAGTCAAAAACCTAAATAATAATGTAATACCCCTCTTTTCCTATATAATCCCACCCAAGATCCCATTTTACTTTACTCAAAATATTTAGAGAAATACCAAACTCTTCCCTCTACTCTATATAGTCCTCCCAAGGAACCCCAAGCTCTCAAGAAGCCCCTCCCAAGACATTGGATTCACACACTCAAGTAAGAGATCCTCACCTTCCTCTCATCCTTTCAATTCAAACATACTCTTTGAAATTTGTCTTCTTAATTTATTTTTTTTATATTTCCATCAATTTATAATCATTCCATTACTTTCTAACTGATTTTATATGAATAATATATCATTTATACTCTCTCATTTTGACCCTTACCTAAGACATCACTATGCCGAAACTTTGTAAGGGATCCTCCACTCCCATCTTTTGTCAAACACTCCTTTTTTGTTATTTTTTTAATTTTAATTTTATTAGGTAGGAACATGTTATTCCATATCCCCATTATATACAATTGTACATATAAATGAGGAGATCCTCTTTCACTCTCTTTTTTCCCTCCTACGAACCCTTGTGTACACCAGTTACCATGTTGAAAATTTCTAAGGGTTCTTTCCTTTCTTTTCATTATTAAAGTTTATTCAATATAATATGCCCTCTATTTAAAATTTATTATATTGGGACATGTATTTCCATGTCTATATTACATTAAATTTCATGACTAAATAATGAGAGACTCTTTTCTCTCTCATCAACCCATTTTATGAATTTTTATGTGACGTCGTTAATCTTTCAAAATATCACCACAATTTTCTATGGAAAAGAAATTATGTAGTGAATACCATTCTTGATTCCTATCAAGGGAATTCAAATTTATGCACATATAATTTTTATTAGTCACATAATTTTTTTATTCCACACTCCTTGCTCATGGAATAAATTATGATGATGGATGTTGTATGATCAACGTTGTACACTTAATCATGAGTATGAAATGAATATGATGGGTGCACCCATATTGCGCTCCAATGCATTGGGTTATGTTTATTATAATAATACATCATTTTGGGATAGGGAGTGAACCTAATTCCTTTATGGTACATTTTCAACCATGATTTCTTAGCAATTTTATCCTTGGAATATGTTTCTGATGCAGTGTTTTAAGTTTTTTCCATATTTCACATGATATGATTATCATGCTATATCATGTCTCTTTGTTCATGTTTATAATTTATACAATTTTTATGACTCACTGATATTCTTATTGATTAAAATGTATTATACCCTCCTATTATTCCATGTTTATTCCCTTACTGGGCTTTATAACTCACTACTTTCTTATGTTTGTCCCCAAGTTATCCCATGTAGTTATAAGTATGAAGGGATATTATGAACATGTCAAGGAGTTTTTAAATAAAGATGATTTATACCATGTTTTAAGTTGTTTTTTAATGTACCAAATTCCCAAATACACTATACTTCTTGATCATTTGGGTTTCATTAAGTTTAATATTATGAAATAAATCAAGTATTATTTTTCAATAAAGATCAGGGTTGTTATAGTTGTTATTAGAGGAAAAGTATAGTTATTTTTGGGATTAGGATTAGAAAAATATAGCCAAATCCTCAGGAATAAGACTATGTATAGGACAACATCCCTAATTTTTGGTTAGTATAGATTAATTTTTTTATCAAGTAAATATATACCTATCTAGATACTACAAGTGTACATGGTTCTGGTACATATGTAACTTGGAGTAACAACTCTGATAAGGTGTTCTAGGCCTGAGTTAGGGTATCCTGGTACACAACAACATGCCTTACTACACACATAGTTTGATACTCCTGGGATATATTCTTTGGTATATCCATAATATAATTACAAACCATTATTAAGGCAACAAAAAATACCATAAGAATATGTGTCATGAAATAGATCATGGATAACATAAAATGAAGCCTAGAAATTCATAAGTTAAGGAAATAACTATATTTTAAAAGTTATCCCCTTAATTTCATCAAATTCCCCTTTATGTTTTTAATAGTTTCAAATATATATCCACAATTTTCCCATTATTCTAGTCTATTTCATAAAATAAGAGGAATATCTTATAACTCTTTGGTGGATTATGTGGTCTATTTGAATCTTATTTATTGCTTTAGGCATAAAAAATTATCTTGAGTTCTCATCATTTAGAGAAAAAGATGAGACTATAGTAGAAAATAACTATATGTTTCAAGAAAGTATATTTCCTTATATTCATGGTATACATGATAAAGGAATTCACTAACTGTAGGAGAAATAATATTGAATAAAAAATGATTTTATATTATGGTTATTTTTGAGGAAATGATGTCCATTTTATCCATAACAGATTTATGGAATTGTAGTCATTGACCTTCTCTTGACTATGTTCTCTATCACACTCAAATAGTTCTTTGGTGTTATTTTTTCCTTCCATTCCCATGTTTTCACTTCCCACTAATGTCCTCATACTTCTAAACCTAGTTATGTGATGACCTCCATACATCCTATCACACCCAGTTTTTCAAGTTTTGGATTATATTCCAGTATGATGGGAATCCCAGTCTTCTCTTGGGTTATGAGTGTGACAGGTGTTGGGTTTTTAAGTGTCCCCTTGTCTAGTTTTTTTCCCATGTTTGGCCTTTGGTTTGTGTTGAGAGAAAGTTGCATGGTGGAGAGTTTGTAACACCCACGATGGCACTATATTGTGTTTAATTCATTCAAGGATCATTGGGTGGTCTTCCCTAGTGTTTGGGACATCATTTGAGGGTTTTGGAATTTTTTTTTGGGTTGCATAGTTTGAGCATGATTTTTCCAAACCGTGCAACTTCAACCTGCAAAGTTGCATATTTTTCCAGTAGCATTCGCATGGTTTGTGCATAGTTTACAAAACCATGCAGTAAAACCATGTAACCCAATACAGGCAGAATAATATTTAATTTAAAAGACCAATTTGAGTGATTCCACCCCCCATTTGAATCCCCACTAGTTGTGTATCTACCAAAGGGACCCTCCCTAGTTTTACCTCATTTTGGGCCACTTTTTTGGGTGATTTATCACCAAAGGTGAGCGATTATTCATGTTTTCTTCATCAAATCCTTCCTTTTCCTCTTTTCCTATTCTACTCTCTTCCCTCTTACTTATCCTCTCATTCCTTCATGGTTTTATCTTATCCCATGGTCATTTTAATCTAGGGTTTTTTTACCCTTGTTTATGTTGGTTTTTTTTCTTATAGGGCTTATCTTGGTTGATCTGGGGTTGTGTAACCCTCATGGAGCGTTTTTGGTGGTGCGTTGTTGTTACGTCATGGATTTGAGGTAGGATATCCCATTCACTTTCCTTTATCATTTAAGTTTCATATGTTTCTTTTTGTTCTCACCTTATATATATGATTTGTGTTGTTGTGCAACCCTTGGTTTAATTTTTTTATATGAAAATGGTGGTTTATGCCTTGTTTTTTGAATCTTAGTATTGTTTTGGTTAAAAGGTGCAGTCCAAGTATTTGATAAAATGTTTTGTTAGCTTTTGTACCTATTTTGTGATATGTAAAACATGTTTCAGTTTCTTAAATGAATTTATGTAATGAAAATTTGTGCTTTACACCTTATTGAGTGTTAAATAATAAATGTTTTGTTAAATATTCAATTCCTTGTTTTCGGTAAAGTGCCTGGTTGGATTTTATGTGATAAGTGTATTGTAAAATGTTTTTTTTGAATTTATTAAAGTATTGGCAGCATGAGAAATATTATTTTGGGGCCCTTTTATGAAAAAACATATTGGTTTTGATTTTATAAAAAAATGGGTATTGGTTTTTAGCATATTTTGGCATGTATTGCTAAAGGGAAGGCATGTTTGGTATTTTGATAAAAATGGTTGAATTTTGAATGTGTAAGATGAATGTTTTAATGGTTTTATGTAAATTTCTAGTTTTTTCAAATGGTTTTTTACACCCCTTTATTAAAAGTGAAATTTGTACCTTTTATAAACATTGGTTTGGTAAAATGCTTAAAGGCATGTTTGGAATCTTTGTGAAAATGGTGAAACTGGTTATTTTAGAAAACCTCATTTAGATGTTTTCATGCCTAGTATGTGTATATAATGGATGATATGTCCTTACTATGAAAACCTTGTGATCCATTATTAGAGTGCCAAGGGTTGGACTCTTTGTGATTCGTTTGTTATGTGGCATGAGATCCATCCTCAGAGTGACTCAGGGTAATGCCTATTGTAAATTATTATTATATATATGTTGTGATTGGATTCTCAGCTAGCATCAGTTGGATCACCCCCATTAAATACTTGAGAAATGGGAACCTGGCATAGTGAGATAATTGTATAAGAATGATTGATGCACTGGTAGTTCATAGTACTGACCATTGGCGCATAGTAGTTAAATATATTAGGTTTATTGATATGGGATTTGCCCTCGGCCTACCCTAAGAGAGGATGGATGATCGAATTGAGTGTTTTGATTTCATCATGTGTGGAATGATACCATAGATGGGGTATTAGGTATTAGTGTCTTCTGAATTATTCTTGATCTCCTTGGTTCACCCATGTTTATTAGATTTTAGTTACTTGTAGTGATGAATGTGACACTTGTATGTATATTTACATTACCCTTGTTGTGTGAATTTTTTTTTACATTCTTTTGTGTTTTTTCTTGGAAAGTGAAGGGTTTATTTTAATAAGGTTTATGAATTTTTTTTCAAGTAAAGTGTTTTACCCTCTTTGTGAAAGCTAAAAAATATAGATTATTGGGCTAGCCTACTGAGTTTTATACACATGCCTATTGTTATTTTATATTTTTATCCCTTGTATACGTGTCATCTTCAGTTTAGTCACCTTGGGGAGGTGTGTGATCATTGTGTTGGAGAGTGACCAGTGTGTTCACATGGAGATAGTCTTTTCCTTTTATCTGGTTGGTTGTTTTGTGCAGTTTTTGTAATTTTTCATATTGTATATGAAAGATGTTCAACTTATTTTTATTTATATAGTGGGATGTTTTGTTTCTTTCTACTATTGGTGATGATTTATTTATTAGGAGAAATTATTCTCTTATATACTATGATGATGCTCGACACTAGTTTTCAGCCCGTGGGGATCGAGAATGCACTTTGGGCCCTGTAGTGGGTCGGCATGGGTGACCGGTTCAGGGTCGATCGGGTTGTTTTGTGAAAAAATGGTATCAAAGGAGGTTTTTTCTTAGAGGTCCTTACTTTTCATAGTGTCCTTTGTTACTTGGGGATGTCCTGGTAGATGGACTAGTATTTTCAAGACTTGAGGGGTAGGTGTGTGAAAAGTATCTTGAACTCTAACTCATTTTGATCCTCAAGATTCTACAGGATGTCCAATTTTATCAGTTTCTTTGGTCCTTAGGGATTGTTTGGTGATTGGTATATGACAATGGGAGTTGGAATAATGGTCCTGTGAGATCACATGGCCTGGAAAGCCATGTGAATCCAGGGCATGGTCCTAGAAGGATCTATGTGTTGGTGGTGTGTTTGGCATATGGCTGCCAAACATATGGTCAATTCCCCCACCGAAACTAGTTCCCTTTTTGTGGGTCCCTTATACCTTTCTTGAATTTTAAAAATTGTTTTAAGAATCCATGTGTGGGAATTGTGAAAAGTTGGGTTTTAATAGAATGGTTGTATTTTGAAAAGTGGAAAATGTATTTTCATAATTAACTTAAATAAAGGATTTGGAATGTTGGTATTTTGTAAAATAAATATTTTAGTGAAGAGGAAATGGTTTAATGGGATTGGGTTTCCTTGATCAAAACTTTTGGTCTTCTGAAATAATGTGTTTAGAAAGAATGAATTATTTTAAGGTGGGTTTTGGAAACTTGTTTTAAATGGGATGTGTTGGATTGTTAAAAAGTGTTTGAACTTGATAAAATAGTTTTTAAAATCATATTTGAATAGTTTATGTCTTTCTGAAGGGGCCTGGTGTGATTTGAAATGAGTTTTGATCATTATGGATCGAGAATTGTAAAAAGAGGCTTTGGATGAATTTTTAGAAAATGTTTTAAAAGATATAGAAAAGGATTTTGATGAAAATTTGTGGGATTTATTTTTCAAACATGGTAAGATGGTTTGTTGTGTAAAATATGAAATGGGTTTTGACTTTGTGTATAGTGTTACTTTGGGAGGCCCTTGATTTTGAAAGCGGGTGAATTGTTTGTTTTTGAAAATGAGGTTGTTTTTTTTATCCGTTTGTGTTTCAATGGGTTTTCACAAGCATGGTTGTGTATTGAAATGTGTATGGGTTTCCAGGGTGGCACAAAAAATGTGCATGTGAGCGAGACTCAATGAAACACCATTGGTAAATGTGAAAATCCACAAAGTTCATTTTGTCATTTAAAGGTATTTTATGTTAGAAATTGTGGTGTTTTAGAAATAGTTGTTGTGTGTCTTGGTTTTCTATGGCATAGAAGTGTGATTTATTTTGTATGCTTCCTCTATATATAGAAGATATACTCTTGTTGTATCTTGAGATGGAATCCTGTTGGTGGCTTGTTTTTGGAGCAATGTTCAGTGGGTTTCTAAAGATTTGTTGGATGTTGTGATTTGGCCATGGATGGTACTCCATTGGTAAGATTTCTTGTTGATCAACCTAAGGATTCATTTCAAATTTTAAATCAACCTCTTCAAATGATGCCTCAACTGGTTTATTAGAATAAAGAGTTGTTTGGGATCAATATAAAGAACCTTCCTATTATGATGATTCTCTTGGTTGTGGTAGTTGTGATCGGTGATGTTGATGTGATTAGCTGTGTTACTAGTTCATTCTGCTCCTTATTCAGAGTGATAGAGAATGTTGATGTGTATTCTTGAGTCCCTGTCTAGATGAAGATGTGATTTTTGAGGAAGTGAGTTTCATGGTGTTTCATAATCTATTGTTTCTACCTGGGAGCGTTATGTGGCCTCGTGTGGAACTAGGGGAAGAGTTATAGTTAGGGATTAATAGCTCCTGACTATGAGGCAATAGATACTTCAACCATCAGAGCTTCAGCCATAGGTCTCAGAGTGAAGTTGGCGTGTAGTGAGGAATCCTGGTGGTGTGGGATGTCATGTTAAATTTGTATCTCCACCATTGAATTGAGTTAGTTTCAGTGTTCCAATTATGGATCCTCATAATTGTAAATTTCCTCTAGATACAAATAGTATTCCTCACGTAATTTCTATGATTATTCTTTCTAAAATGTGGGTTTCTGATCAATGTCCTTGTGTGGACCACCCATATGAATCATGTGTGATATTGGTTTTATCTGTTTGTAGGTGAAGAGTGATGGGTAGTTGTAGGTTGTGGCTTAGGTGGTCCAATCATTGGTCCCCATTCCCTCCCCTCCCCATGTGGTGGAGATTTTTGGTCTGTGTGGGATGTTTTGGCTCATTTCTTGTCCCATATATTCAGGAGTGGGTAGTTCAGATGCTCTTGATGTGTTTTTCTTAACTCATGTCCTTATCTTGGGAAGGTCATAGTAGAAGATTTTTGGTTTTCCTGTGGGGTAAAGTCTCATCTCTAGTTCATGTTTAATTCTTAGTTGATAATTTTTAGTTGATTCTTAATGGTGCGGATACCCACTGCGAGTCTCGTTAAGTTTTATCTTGAGGTGTTGTTGGAGTCTAGTTGAATTTTAATGGTGAGGAGTCTGTTTAGGACTCCCATTTGCTAGTGATCTATTTTTGGTTTGGCTTAGATTTAATTCGGTTATTATAGCTTTCTTTATAGCTTTTCAGATCCTTGATTTCCTCTTTAGGTGAGGGAGTGTTGAGTTTCTTTGGAGATGTGGCTGTTTTAACTTTTGCATTGTTTTCGAGAAGTGGTTGAAGTTATTGTTTCGTT
The DNA here is from genome assembly GCA_963277665.1 of Viscum album. Lineage (NCBI taxonomy): Eukaryota > Viridiplantae > Streptophyta > Magnoliopsida > Santalales > Viscaceae > Viscum > Viscum album. The sequence continues at coordinate 1,156,154,398 of OY728132.1, read as the reverse complement.
TTAGGCATGAGGCTTCAGTTCTACTTGAGGTGGGTTGTTTTATTCTGCTATTGTTGGGTGAAACATTCTTGATGTAAAGAGGTAGATCACATTAATATATAATCCTTATGCATTAATACATTGGCTAGGATGTGCTGTGGATTTCCGGGGGTGGAAAGAATTAATTGTGGGGAGAATTATCACACCCAGTTTTTCAAGTTTTGGTTTATGTTCTAGTCTAATCAAAATCCAAGTCTTTTATTGGGTTTTGGGTGTGATAGGTGTTGAATTTTGAAGTGTTACCTTGTTTATTTTTTGTCCCATGTCTGGCCCTTGGTTTGTATTGAGAGAAAGTTACATGGTGGAGAGTTTGTGACACCCACGGTGTCACTATATTGGGTTTAAATCATTCAAGGATCATTGGGTGAGATTCTCTAATGTTTGGGTTGTCATTTGAGAGTTTTTGGACAATTTTGTGGGTAACATGATTTGAGCACAATTTTCCCAAACTATGCAACTTAAACCTGAAAAGTTCCAGATTTTTCTAGTAGCATTCACACAGTTTGCACATGGTTTACAAAATTGTACATCAATACTATGAATCCCATTATGAAGTGAATAACTTTTAATTTAAAAATACAATTTGAGTGATTCCACCTCCCATTAGAATCCCTACCTATTGGTTATCGACCAGAGGGTTCCCCCCTCATTCTAATTTGTTTTGGGAAAATTTTTTGGTTGATTTATCACCAAAGGTTAGTGATTCTTCATGTTTTATTCATCAAATCCTTCCCTTCCTCTTCTCCTATCTCCCCTCTTCTTTCTACTCTCATTACTTGTTGGTTTTCTCTTCTCCCATGGTCATGTCGACATAGGGTTTTGTTTTACCCTTTTTTATGTTTGGGTTTTTTTATTATAGGGTTTATCTTGGTAGATCTAGGGTTGTGGAGCCCTCATGGAGCATTTTCAGTGGTGCATTGTCGTTGCGTGATAGATTTGAGGTATGATATCTCATACACTTTACTTTACCATTTATGTTTTATCTATTTCTTGTTGTTTTAGACTTATATATATGCTATGTTTTTTTACAACCCTTTGTTTAATTGTTTTATGTGGAAATGGTGGTTTATGCCTTGTTTTGTGAATCTTAGTATTGTTTTGGTTAAAAGGAGCACTCTTAGTTTTTGATAAAATGTTATGTTAGCTTTGCACCTAGTTTGTGATAATTAAAACATGTTTCAATAGCTTAAAAGAATTTATGGAATGAAAATTTGTGCTTTACACCTTGATTAGTGTTAAATAATAATTTTTTTGTTAAATATCGTATGCCTTGTTTTCAGTAAAGTGCCCGGTGGGCTTTTATGTGATAAGTGTATTGTAAAATGATTTTTTTGAATTTATTAATTTATTGGTAGTGTGAGAAATGATATTTTGGGGTCCTTTATGGATTTACAAAGTAATTTGGATTTTATAAACAAATGGGTATTTGTTTTTAGCATGTTTAGGCAGGTGTTACCGAAGGGAAGGCCTGCTTGAAATTTTGATAAAAATGGTTGCATGTTGAATGTGTAACCTGAAATTTTTAAGGGTTTTATATAAATTTTTAGTTACTACGAATGGCGTGTTTACACACCCTTTATTAAAATTGAAATTTGGAGCTTTGATAAACATTGGTTTGGTAAAATGCTTAAAGGACCATTTGACATTGTTGTGAAAATGGTGAATCTGATTATTTTGGAAAACCTCATTTTGATGTTCTCATTCCTAGTAAGTTTATATAATAGACATGATGCCCTTAATGTGGAATCCTTGTGATCTATTATTAGAGTGCCATGGTTTGGATTCTTTGTGTTCCATTTGTTATGTGGCATGAGATTGGTCCTTGGAGTGACTTAGGGTGATGCTTATTGTGAATTATTAATATATATATATATATATATATATATGTTATGATTGGATGCTTCGATGACATCTATTGTCCCACCACCATTAAATACTCAAGACATAGATGGGAACCTATCATATTGAGAGAATTTTCTAAGAATGATTGTTACACTGGTAGGTCATGGTATTGACCATTTTCCCATAGTATGTGGATATATTGGGTTTATTGTTATGAGATTTTCCCTCGACCTTCCCTGAGAATGGATAATCGAGCCTATTGGGCGTTTTGATTTCATTATGTGTGGCATGCTACCATAGATGGGGTCTTAGGTATTGGTTTCTTTTGTATTATTCTTGATCTCCTAGTTTTACCTATGTTTATTGGATTTTAGTATATTATAGTGATGAATGTGACACATGTATGTATATTTTGATTTCCCTTGTTGTGTGAATGCTTTTGTGCCTTCTTGTGTATTTTTTTCTTGGAAAATGATGGGTTGATTTTAATAAGGTTTTTGATTTTTTTTCAAGTAAATTATTTTACCCACTTTATGAAAGTTGAAAAATATATACATCACTTTCCACTTGAAAATTATAACTACACACTAAAGAAATGAATCTAGATTTGAAAATGAGTATGGGAAATGAGTTGTAATTTGATTTTAAGTAAAATGTGTAGAAAATAATACTTTTATATATTTTATTTCAACTTGAAATTGATGTTTCTTTTATTTTAAATGAATTTAATTAGGAATAGATTATCAGGCTAGCCTACTAAGTTCTAATACTCCCACCTATAGTTCTTTTCTATTTTCAGCCCTTGTGCAGGTGTCAACATGAGTTTAGTCACCTTGGGGATGCATGTGATCGTTGTGTTAGAGAGTGACTAGTGATTCAACATAGAGAAAGTTTTTTAATTTTGTCTGGTTGGTTGTTTTGTGTAGTTGTTGAAAATTTTCAGATTGTGTATGAAAGATGTTCAACTTTTTTTTATTTATATAGTGGGTTGTTTGGTTTTTTTCTACTGTTGGTTATGGTTTATTTATTGGAAAAAATCATTCTCTTGTATACTATGAAGATTATTAGAAATATTTTCTAGCCCATGGGGATTAGGAATGCCCTTCTGGCCCTACCACGAATTGTCTTGGGTGACTGGTTTAGGGTCGAACCAGGTTGGTTCGTGACACATCCCTTTCCCACTTTTCAAGAGGATGCTTTATTAAGATTTTTTATGATATGGGTTTTGAATAAAAATATTTTCTACTATCAAAACATTTATTACCAAGTCCATATTTTAAATTTATATGATGAAATTTATGAAAGGGGGGAAGGATGTAATGCCCAGATTTTAAAAAAAAGAACACTATGTTTGATAGTGTATGTGATACGCAACAATGAACCCCAAAAAATAATTATTTAAAAAAGATAGTTATAAAATAGCTCTTATATTCTTGGGTATAAATACAATTAACTACTTTATCAAATATATATTATTCTTAAAATAAATTTATAAATTATTATTAAATAATCAATGTATTTTTGGTAATGCTATTTTATAAATAAAAAATATGTTTTCTTCGAAAATGATTGTTATTTATTTTTATAAATATTATAATTATTTTCTAGAATATTTAGAAAATTTATTTGATAACATGAACTCAATTTTTTATATTATCATAATAGAAATATATTTTAGAGAAAATTTTGGAATTTTTGGAAAATAAATATTTTTTAGTAAATAGTGAAAAATAGTGTTTTTATGTAAAATTGACATTTATTTTTATAAATGAATTAATTTAAAAGTAAAATTTTAATTTTAATTTTACTTAAAGGAAAAAAAATTATTATTTATATATATTTAATTCAATTAATCATATTTATACTAGACTTCAATATAAGTTTATTTTCAGTATTAAATAACACATTTTTCCGAGAACTATTTTAAAATGCCAAATGTTTTTCAACTATAAATAATAAAAAAACCCAAATGAGAAATTAAATAAATGAAATTATTAGATAAATATATATTTTTATGAATATATGTTCATATAATGAACATTAATACTAATATAGTTAATGTAAAATCAACTTTTTCATTAAAAATGCATTTTTTGGAAAATTGCTTTCCATTATGTTTACGGTTTTTATATTAAATAAAATTCTTCCACCTTAGTGAATTTATTTTGATAAATTTATTCCATATTTGGAATCATCATAATTAATATTTTTTTATAATTTAATTAATTTTTTTACAATATGAAGAGTAAATGTAAAAAATATTAATTACCATGGTAAAATAAAAATTGGATAATTAAGGGTAAAAATAATTTAACAAAAGAAAAGAAACAATGTAACCCTAATAGTATGATTTTTTTTCCATTTTCAATGAAATTAAAATTATATTTATTCTTTATTTTTTTAACTCTATAAATAATTAAGTAATTAGTTTGTTAAAGTTATATTTTGATAAGATAAAACATAAATTGTATTTTTATGTAATATGGAGTTTCAATTAAGACATTAATTTCGATGAATTAATTTATTTTTTTCAATAAATAATATTTTAGTAATAAATTATTATTAAATAATTTTTATTAAATATAAATGGTCATATAATTTTTAGGAAGTGAAATGTATTTTTTATAAGGGTTCAAAAACTATTATTGTTAAGAAAACCAATCATTTTCAATAAACGACGGTTATTATTTTAAAAGTTAAAATTATAATATTGAAAAAATTATTTAGATAAAATTAATATGATTTTTGGAATCATAACTTCAAAATTATCCAATGGTGAATTTTTCATAATTTTCCGAGACATTCAAATTCTCAGGTAAAAATCCAATATCATATAAATATACTTTGTGTTTTATAACATCATAATGACAAAAAAATTGATGTAATAATTACTGTAAATGGGATCCAAAACTAAATAAATGTTTTTCCTTTAATTGTTTTTTAATTTTATTTAATTTTATTTATTTTTTAAATCCATTATAAATCCTCCAAAACCTATAATATATTTTATGGTTTTAAAATAATTTCCTTAAGTGTGTGACTCAGATCCACATAATAAAGAGAATTATTTTAATATGTTTTCACATTGGTCTTATAAAATATTAAAAACAAATCCCATTTGGCTAAAACCATGGGAAAAACCCATGGGATTGTTTGTGGTTTCAGATATTTTTTATACAGAGTCCAAAACCTAAATAATAAAGAAATCCCCCTATTTTCTCATATAAACCCACCTAAGCTCCCATTTATCTTCACTCAAAATCTTTATATTACGTAAACACTTTGACTTAAAATCCCTATAGTCCTCCTCAGACACCCCCAATCTCTCAAGAAGACCCTCAAAAGCATTTAGAGTCACACACTAAAGTAAGGGATCCCCACCTTCCTCTCTTCATTTCAATTCAAGCACATTCCTTGAAAATAGTTTTCTTAATTTCAGTTTTTTATATTTTAATTCATTTATAATCATTACATTATTTTACAATTTATTTTATATGAACAATAGATCATTTATCCTCTCTCATTTTGACTCTTACCTAAGTTGTTACTATGTCGGAATTTCACAAGGGATCGTCCACTCTCCTCTTTTATCAAGAACTCCTTTTATGATATGTCTTTTAATTTCAATTTTTATTGGTTGGGATATGTTATTCCATATCCCAATTACTACCCATTTTATCTATAAATTATGAGGTCCCTTTTCACTCTTGTTTTCCCCTCCTTTGAACACTTATGTACACCCTTTACCAAGCCAAAATTTTGTAAGGGTTATTTCCTTTTATTTCTTTAATAATGTCCCTTCAATGTCTATTTCGACATAGGGGGGAAAAATACTTCTACCGATGGTTGATTTTAAGAAGGATGAGTTCTGTTTAATCACTCATGTCAGGTGCATCATTTTTTTTCTTCAAAATACCCAATGGTTCTGCATCCAATGATACGTGGACCTACTTTCCAAAGGCAGGCGTTCGTTGGGCGATTTGGCTAGCAACACTTAAGAACTCACATTGGTCGAGAGGATGGGAAGTCGGGCTCATCACACCCTCTTGGGGGGGGATTATTTCTTGTTTCAGGACTCTCTTATAGATTTAAGACGTATTCATATGTTCATGAATCTTTGGTTTATCCTCGAGCATAATATCCATGGATTATCCCTGTTTGGAAATGATCAACTGAATGTAGGGATTTGGAATCATTTAGGCCTGAGGATTACTATCCCTTATTGGATTAATGACTCTGAGGAATTTAGACTCATTGAGAAAGTATGGGTTTAAAGCCTCATAACTAGGCACTCTGGAGTTTATTGTCATCCAAGGGGGATAGATAACGACTTGAGTGTTTGGATCGAACCCGTGATACAGGCTTCCTATGTATCCTCGTGAGAGGAATCAAAATCCACGTAGCTCGATGCCACTCAATGGGACACATCACCTTTTAAGGTCGTGTGACAAGGACCCAACCGTATAGTTTAATGTCATGTGTCAAGGACACCTGGGTGAGAGATGCCTGGTCAAAGCTGGTGCGGGACTTACATCGAAGCTGCCCGGAAGACCCAAGGGAAGTGATTTACTGGGCCCAGAGATGGTCCTGCTGGGGTATAAGGACACGGTTTGACAGGGATAAAGGTGTATGTTTGACTTAAAGATCAGTATTTTACCTTGGGGAAGTTTTCTATGTATCCTGGTTGGTCGGGAATCAAAGTCCACGTAGTTCTGGAAGATTAGGGCTTACACGTGAGAGTTGCCTGTTATTGGGATTGAACCTCGGGGAGGCGTCCTACGTACCCTGTTTGGGAGATAGGGATAAAAACCCATGTTGTTCATTTAACCATCTCCATTGTGCGGACATCGTGACCACCACAAATCTCTAAGCCCATGTGAGCCATGCTCGGTGTGAGAAATAAGAGAATACAAAAGACTTGGTAAGCCTCACACTTTTTCCTCCTTAAGGGAAGGTGTTCGGAACCACATGAATCTTCTTCTCCCTGATGTCAGATCGGGGTGAAGGTAGTAGTCGCATGGTAGATACAATGGCTATGGAGGTAGAGAGAAAGGGCCTGTGCCACTGGATTCTCCCTATTCCCGATGTTGGAGGGAGGTGGAAGTCGCACCAGCAGGGGCCAGGGATACGAAGTCATGACAATGAACCTTCCCAGAAGGGAGGGGAAGGCCATTGAATTCTAGCGAGGATGGTGTGGGGATTACTCCAGAAGGGATGCCTAGCCACTCCTAGGAGAGGGGAGAAGTGATCACTGCTATTCCTCATCAAAAGGAAAGGCCAGCGGGATCCCTCAATCCTGGAAAGTGGAGAGGCACAAAGGGGACTCCCGGGCTCGGACCCTGCACTACCATGGGAATGTGAACCCAGGAATGCTTCAGGTTTCTGCTCAAGGGTCGGGGCAACCCCTTTGTCCTCGCCTAACGTGGGTATGTGAACTCACAGTGGTGCACTGACATGCCTGAAGGTTTTATCATACAGGTCCAGTGGCTTCGGTAGAGGCCTTGGCTCGGGGCCGGTGAATAGGCCAATGAAGGGATTGCGGAGGATCGGGCCAGATTGGAAGGGTTTTATTTGTATTGGGGAATGGAAACACTGAAAAAGTTGGCAGGCCACATGGGTGCATGAGGAGTGGCACCCTTCATGTAGGGGAGTGCTACATGGTTGGAGAGGTCGTCCGCGTACTAGGGTGGTATGCAGACTGATGGGACTTCTATGTACCCGGGTGGTATGCAACTTCAGTTTTAGCCCACATACCAAGTTGGTACACGGTGCTGGAGTCCGCGCGAGTAGCGGCACCCAGGGGAATTGCCGGTCAGGGCTACGTCCGCGTAGGAGGGTGCTACGTGGCGCATTTGATAAAAAATGGGCACAAACTCCCCAGTCTATGGGGAGTACATTCGTAGAGGGGCCATGGATCGTGGCTTTAATTTTAGTTTGTGGTTCACCAATTTGTTATGCGTTTTTCAGTTCTTTATCAATTAATTTCTAGTTCTATACCTGCACTGGTTTGCGAATTGGAACTTCACGGTTTGTGAAATCCTAAGCTTCTTCCTTCAAAAAGCCGCTCCTTTAATCTCCTCCAGCCTCTGAATATCCAAGCATCAGAATCTCCCTCCTTTTCTTCTCCCCCACAACGTCCTTTTATAGAGGGAGGGAAATGGTTATATTGTGGTCATGCGACACCTTTTTCGGAGGCCCATGACCGAAAACCCGACCTACAGATGACTTGGTCAATCCGAGTTTCGCGGGGGTTTATTGAATGCACCTAACCCACGAACCAAGTCTGTTTGAGGGGTGATTCATGGCCATATAGGGCTCCGCCTCTATTCTGCAGACGACAGCGTGCTCAGCATGGGATGGTCTGGCACGATTCGCGGCTGGGGCGGTTCGCGGCGGTGGACCGGCCTGGCATTCGTCCTAGTCCGTGCCCACATAGGGGATCCTACCTCCGTTTCGCAGATGACGCTGGTCCGCGGGGGGCTCGCTGAACTGGCCACATGCCACTGATGTTGAACCAGTACACAGAACGGTCATTCCTTTGTCAATTTTGAGTATTCTTCATGTTTTTTACCAATCTTCTAAAGGAAATTGGGTAGAATCCTTTCTCAAATTAAGGGGGGATTCCCATTTACTTTTGCGAATTTTTCAAGACCCTACAAATGCCCCCCATCGGAATGTGGTCCGATCGGAATGAAGAGGAGGCTATTCCTATGTATAGCGGTCATGAAACTTGTGTAGTTTATGGTAGAGGGGTGGACCCAATAGGGGACCACGCCTATAAAAAGGGGGGTCCATGCCTTTGTCATTTACTGGATTCCTCGCAAAAAAGGATCTCTCGCTTTCTGTCTCTGTGCACCTGCCTCCTTCGTGAAAAGCCTCGTCTGTGAGCCAGCTTCCGCTTCTGTGAACCACTCCTCATTCGCGCTTTCCATCACCTGCGGACCAATATCTGCAGCCACAAACTAAAAATTTTAATTAATTAAAAAGTAAGTCATGACAGGCCGTATAGAAAATTGCTACATGGTTTCGGATAGTCCGCGGACTGGAAATCCTCCAAACTTTGAAAACTTTTTAGGTTTTCCGAACTTAAACATTTAAATCTGGAATTGAGATTCCATGGAGAAACCTGGTTCGTAGCCTACTGGCCAATTCTCTATAGGCCAGAGTGACATAGACTTTTTTCATGTAGGGCTAGTTCGTGGAATGTAGCTATCGCGAACTACCTTTTGAGGCCATCCCACAGATCTCATCACAAAGGCTCCTTGATGGAGTTCTTTTCCAAATACTTGGTATTTTGTCCAAATTTTATTATTTTGGACTAACAATTTGTCTGGTTTTCATAATATAGGGAGAAAATATGGTTCCTCCTCGACCCGCAGCCAGGCCTGCCGCTGAGCCTCTTCCAATTGGTGATCAATGCCTAAAGGATGTGGCCAACTCTGTCTAGGACGGAGTCTACATCGCTCTGCTCTACCAACCCCTTTCAAACTTTCTTTCTGAGTTACAATGGGAGTATCCTTTTTCCAACAGCCTACCTGCTTATGGGTTCAGCTTATTGTCCGATACACTGATCCCAACACCATCTCGCAACAATCATCCCACAACATGAATATTCTACGGTACTATCCCCCGGGTCATGATATCATCCAGGGGTGGCTTATCCCAAAAGTGGTCGTACCTCCCGCCCCTTTATTATCCGAGGTACCACCCACAACCATGTCTGAGCGTGATGAGGTGGCGGGCCCTACCGAAGGAGTTAGTGGTACAAACGACTCCATTCTGTCTTCAACAATCAAGAATATGACAGAGGAGGAGCAGCTGGAAGATGAGACTCCCACTGATCACACAACCTCCATAGCTGCGGGGGAGGATGGGATGCTTGTGATTACTGAGGAGGCCCTAGATCTAATAGGGTCAACTTTCTCGGACCCCATGGATCCCATTTTGACGGAGGAAGATCCTGCCATCATTCCAGTTGTTGAGAACCCAGAGCGGGCCATTGTTCTATTTACCGGGGGAGTAATTTCCCTGAGCTTGATCTCTGTAGATGACTACTTGGGGACTGCTTTGAGAGTTGCTAGCCTTGGGCATAGCCTTAGGTCCTGGGCACCTCTAGGGGTTTCTAGGACCCCATTTCCCATTGAAAACGTAGTGTCTTCTTTGAGAGGTAGCGGTGGTGTAGATCTTGAGGGCACCAATGCCTTGATGGTTGGGGGTAAGATTATCGATCTCTTGCCACTGAATCCCTTCTCTTACCTTTTCCGATTAGGGATACTTATCCACCTTATTGGATTTTGGGCTTTAGGACCACAATTGTCGGCACTGGCGATTGTGCCATTGGATCCAATCATGCCCTTGACCACAACCACCAGGGGAGAAGTTGATGTGGCGTCAGAGCTTGCGGTTAAAGCTGTACTGGGTCCCTCCCTGGTGACATTCATCCCAGAGTATACCTCTTCATCCGGGAGTGACTCCGAGCCTGATCAACAGGCCCTCTCCAGTCTTCGACCTACTCGCCAAAGGGCATGGGAGAAGATCTGGAAGCTGATTTCTCAGATGCCCTTAGCCAAGATGCCAACCAAATTTCTGAAGCTGCGCGATCTGTTTATGCTGCTTGGATTCAATGTATTTGACTACCATGGTATTTATGACATATTCAAACAGGTGGTCGCTGACTGGGAGAGGCTTGGCGGTTTTGAGTCTCGCCTTTCTGCTTCTAATTTAGAAGCCTACCTTGCTGTAACCTGACAAATTCATATGGTAGAAGCACATGACCATATGGGGGTGGTTACGAGACTTCTGGGTGAAGTTCATAAACAGTGGTCTCGAATGGAGGTGTTGAATAGTGACATGTAGTGGCTGTAGCAGGAGAAGGCTAATGCTATGACCACAATTGAAGAAGGGGAGTGACAGATAGAGGAGAGGATGAGGGCGAGCTTAAAGGCAACACAGGAGGCGGAAGCACTACGGGTTGATGCAGAGGCTAAGACGACCTTGCTGCAGAATCTCCGTCAAGCAATAGAGGATTCTCACCAGTGCTTGATACAACTTTGTGAGTCTGTTGAGACTCTCCTGTAATAAACTTTCACTGCCAGAAGAGGCTCCAGATTGTGGAAGCCCTTCTCATCAATCTTGTAATAGAGCAAAAGTTTTTTTTTGTTCTCTTTTAGCACTCTTTTTTGCCTTCTCCTGTGATGGAAATTGTCCGACATGGTTGTTGTATAAATAATAATTCACCAAACTTAGAATAACCAGGGTTTAGGAAAATGATAAAATAGAAACGAGATCTAATTTTTGCCTAGACCAGGGGATCCAACGAGCATAGTTTGACTATTTATGGGATTTTATAGAAAAAAACCCACAAACTTTTTTTCTTTTCCAATGATAACCTAACTTTTTTCCAGGCCCTTTTAGTGTAGACCTAGAGGGTATAGCTCGGATTTTGCTTAGGTCACCCTTTTTGGATTTTCGGCCTAACGAGCTTTGTGCCTCTTTTTGTGAGCAGTTTAAAGTCCCACCGATAAGACTATCATTACTGATGTTTTAGGATGAACAGATTTGACCAGATATGGTGGGGAGAGGGCCACAATGAAGCTTGGTTGATTAAAAGATATCTTAATACCTTTTAGACGCACGTGAGGGGACATGTTTAAATTTGAGTAACATGTAGGGCATGTCTCGAGGCATAGAATCCATGTCGACATACAGAGGTAGGAAAAAAATTTCCTAAGGAAGACTTACCTTTGGAAGATGGTCCAGGGGCGATCGATATGCAGAGCCACTGAGGGCATGGTATGCATAGTCATGAAAAGGTGTCTTTAGGTCAATGATTGTATTCTTTTGATAGCCAAGCAACTTCAGGAAAGTTGAGATTCAGGACCAACAGGGGTGGTTTACAAGAGTTCGGCTCTTTCTGAGTATAGATTGTGTTTTTTGAAGAGAGGGTGCCTGGATACGTGAGAAACATCTAGGATAAATTTCTAGGGAATGGGTGAAGTCATCCCTTCTCACACTGGTGTGAGATGGTGGTTTGTGTAGGTCTGGCCCGTGCACTGAGGGATAGAGGGAAGGCTCCATTCTTGACTGATCCTGTGAAGGGTCTAACTGTGCAATTTAACATCATGCGGTGAGGAAAAGGGCATTATTATTATTATTAGATACTATGCAGTTTATTGTCATGCAGTAAGGACATGTGAGTATTTTAAATTCCGTGCAGTTTAACGTCATGCAACGAGGACGGGGGCATTTTTAAATCCATAAAAATGCTTGTAGTTAGAGGCATTTCCCTAGATGTTTAATTCTTGGTCTTTGCAGTTCTATGCCAAGAGGAAAAGACACGCTCAGTGAAGTTTTAATGTGATGCGGTAAGGATGTTGTTGCAAAGGACACTCTTGATTAGAATGTAACTGGGCTCGAATATCTCGGCATGTTCAAGATGTGGAGAGGGGTTGATGGTGTAAACTGTGGTTCTGGGGCTTCTTGGATCTGGTGAGATGATATGGGGGCACTGGGGCCGTTGAGCGTATGAAGGTAGGAAGAGTGTCGCCTGGGGAAATCTTGCCTTTGGTAAACGGGCCAGGGGCGATCAATATGTAGATCCGCTGAGGGCATGGTATGCATAGTCATGAAAAGGTGTCCACAGGTCGATGACTTTCCATGTTCGATGGCCTTGGAGGTTTATGGGGATCCGAGATTATCTGGGCCATAGATTCTGTCATTTGGTAAGGAAATATCTGGACATGTCGGGGATGCTCACCCCTGGTTTCTGTTAAAACTCGAAGGGTTACCTATATTGATTTATCTCGTGCATGGTGTGTACCTTTACTCCATGCAGTTTAACATCATGCGGTAAGGACAGAATACTCTTAGTTTAACGGTCGTAGAGTTCAGACCAATGGGTGACTATTGCTACAATCACCTGAAGGATAATTTAGTTAAGATGCTCTGGTATACTTTGAACAAGGTGGGGGATTGAGGGTGTAAACTATAACTCTGGGGTTTCCCGGATCAAGAGATGTGGTGTGGGGGCTCTGAGGCCAGTAAGTGTATGGAGCTAGGAAGAGTATCGCCTGAGGAAATCTTGCCTTTGGTAGATGGGCTAGGGGCGATCAATATGCAGAGCCGCTAAGGGAATGGTATGCATAGTCATTCAAAGATGTCCACAGGTCAATGACTTTCCACTTCTGATGGCCATGGAGGTTTATGAAGATATGAGATTTCTCATAGCACAGAGTCCGACATATGGGGATAATTGTGCCTGAGCATACAAGAAAAATATTCATTGAAATTGTCCATTGAGTCAAAGTAGCCTAGCCCTGGCTTAGTGTTCATGGATGTAGATCGTCATATGAACCACGGGTGGATACAAAGTCTAACCAGGTAGAGGTACCTTGGAAACACTTGGATGTGAGGGGGGGGGGGAAACCTATAAACCAATGATCCAACGATTTTTGGATCAGGAGATATGATATGGGGGCTCTGAGGTCGGTAAGCGTATGAAGCTAGGAAGAGTGTCGCCTGAGGAAATATTGCCTTTGGTAGATGGGTCAGGGGCTATCAATATGCAGAGCCACTGAGGGCATGGTATGCATAGTCATGAAAAGGTGTCCACAGGTTGATGACTTTCCACTTCTGATGGACATGGGTGGTTATGAAGATCCACAATTGTCCAGGTCGTGAAGTCTGATGTATGGAAAGGATGCATCCAAATGTACAAGGATTATTCCTGTCCTGTTTTTCCGTATATCTTGGGTGGGTCACAATGATTTCCGTGCAGTTTTTTGTCATGCAATGAGGACAATTTCCATGCAATTTAACGTCGTGCGGTGAGAACGATGATGAATCAAAATGCAAGGTGGATTCCATGTAGTTTAACGTCATGCAGTAAGGACACTTGAATGTGTAGTTTAACGTCATGTAGTAAGGATGAAGGGTATTTTTAAATCCGTGCAGTTTATCGTCATGTGGCAAGGATAAGAAAAGATCAGCGTTTGGGCCAAAAGATAAGACTTTGGCATTGCTACGTATCCTGCGAGGGTAGGAATCAAGCCACATGTATTTCTTTCGAGGAATTCACCCTGTGCAGGTCTGGTCCGTGCATGGGGGAAAAGGGGCATTCTCTCTTTTTTAGGGCGGTTGGGCCAAGATATAGAATCCAGGTGTCGCTACATATCCTGTAAGGGTAGGAATCATGCCACACGTAGTTCTTTCAAGGAATACACTCCGTGCAGGTCTAGTCCGTGTTCACGCAAAGGAACCCAACCATAATTCCTAATCCCATGTGAGTAATACTTGTTGTGAGAAACAAGGAATGAAAGAGGTCCCGGTTACGTGGCGTGAGAATGGTCATGTTGAGAGGGCGGTGATTAAGGTGGCGGCTGGACCCGGTCATGGGGTCCGGGTGTCACTATGTATCCCATGAGAACAGGAATCAAGCCATACGTAGTTATTTGAAAGGGATATTCCCCATGCAGGGTTGGTCTGTATACTTGGGAAAATAAAATTTTTAACTTCATTTAGGGGTGGCTGGGCCAAGATGTGGGATCCTGGAATCGTTACATATCCTAGAAAGGAAAGAATCAATCCATATGTAGTTCTCTAGAATTTGTGCAGTTTAACATCGTGCGGTAAGGACAAAATACTCTTAGTTTAGGATCCTAGAGTTTGGACCAGTGCGGGGCTTGGTAGTTTAACGTCCTGCAGCTCGGATGAATAAGGCTTGGTAGTTTAACATCCTACAGCTCATACAATAACTGATCTTTGTTATGAGAAATATTTCTTTAGGAATATTGTGTTTGTAGGAGCAGTAGTGAACTACCTGTCCATAGAGATTAGGGCATATGCTCTGTTGGGGTAGACCTTGTGTATAACATATGGTCCTCCCACTTGGGCTCCAGCTTTAGAGGATTATTTCTAGGTATCATTGGGGTCTGGAGGACCAACACCAATTCTTCTTCCAAGAAATACTGAAGACGAACCTTTTTATTGAAGGCTCATGCGATCCAGTTCTGATATACTTCCAGATGGTGCAAAGTGTGCAACCACTTTTCATCCAGCTGTTCCAATTCACCTAGCTATTTTTTTGATTGCTCATCATTGGATAATTGATCACAAATAGCAACACAGAGCGAAGGCAATTGGAGCTTAATGGGAAGGACCGCTTCTATTCCATATACTAATGAGTATGGAGTAGTTTGGGTAGCAGTTCTAATTGTGGTTCGATAATCCCACAATGCATGGAGGATTTTTTCTGGCTATGACTTCTTGTCTTTGTCCACCATTTTTTGGAGTATGTTGGACAAGGTCTTATTGAAATCCTCTATTTGTCCGTTGGCCGCTGCATGGTAGCAGGATGAATGGTTGGTTTTGATACCATATTCTTGGTACAACTTCTCCAATTCAGTAGAGCAGAAGTTGGTTCCATTATCCGTCAGTATAGTATGAGGGATGCCAAATCTGGTGATGATATTTTATTTCACAAAGCTGACAATGTTTCTTGCCATGACTTCCTTGAGGGGTATAACTTCTTCCCATTTGGAAAAGAAGTCATTTTCTGTGAGGATATACTTCAGTTGTTTGGCTATGGCGGGAGGGTATGGTCTCACGACATCCATTCCCCAGATGAAAAATGGCCAGGAGTACTTGGCTTGATGAAGTAACTCTGGGGGATGATGAATGAAGTTGGTGTGAGTTTGGCAGGAGTGTAATTTTGCGGTAAAGTGCACACAATCCCGTGCCATGGTGGGCTAATAGTATCCAAGCCTTTGAACCTGATGGGAAAGCTTATACCCTGACTAATGTGCTCCACATACTCCGGCATGTACTTCGTTCATGATGGAAACAGTTTCTTCTCCATCAATGCATTTGAGGAGAACTCCATCGAGGCCTCGCTTGTAGAGGACCTCTTGCTGACCCGTGCCACCATATAGAACAAAGTTGATTTTCCTTCTCCGTATTTGCTCTCGTTCATCCCTGTCTGATGGAAGTTATCCCTTTTGAAGGTAGTTTGCATTGGGGGTCATGCAGCCGGTAGCAGGAGAATATGGATTAGGGACAATACTAACTTCATTAATTTCTTTTGTCTTAGTTTGAACAAATGTCAAGACCATCCGACAATGAGAAATACTGATAATTGTTTCATCCCGGTCTGGGTCATTTAGGGATATGGCCACATTGGCTAATGCATTGTCCTAGGTGTTCTAAGACCGGGGAATATAGGTCAATGTTGGTTTTGTGGAGAATTCCGCCATTAATTCTCGGACATGGTCAAACAGGGGGATCAAATCCTCCTTTTTAATAGCATATTCACCATTGACTTTCTTGATGACCAGTTCCAAGTCACCATTTACCTCAAGGTGCTACACTTGCGCCTGGAGTGTGAGCTCCAGGCCTGTAACGAGGGCTTGATATTTCACCTCATTGTTCATACATCCTTCTGATAAGAGAAAATAATATGGTAAAACTTCCTATTCTGGGGACATGAGTATGATCCCCAACCCCACTTTGTTAAATTTGGGATCCTCCATCCTCTTCCCTGTCGGGCTTCGGGATGCACCGTCGAAGTACATTTCCCATGTTGGGGGATCCTCTTGAACCGAGAAGATGTATTCATCGGGTAGCTTGATGTCCGGCATGGTGGTCCCTGTAGAGGGATGTTATGCCAGAAAATCTACTAATGCCTGGCCTTTTATGGCTTTCTGAGGCACAAACCAGATGTCAAACTGTTACAAGATGACTGCCCATCGGGATAGGCGCCCAGTCAGCATCAGACGACTGAGGATGTATTTGAGTGGGTTACTATGCGAGACCAAATGGACTTCATGATGTTGTAGATAATGTTGTAATTTCTGAACTGTGAATACCAAGGACAAAAAACTCTTCTCGATATTTGAGTATCAAGTATCATCGTCAATCATGGTTTGGCTGAGGTAATAAAGGCTGTTTTCACTACCGACGTCATTTTTCTACGTGAGAAAGGCTCCTAGTGACCGCTCTAGGGCCGTCATGTATATGATAAGAGGTATTCCTTTAACTGGTGGCATGAGTACTGGTGGGATTAAGAGTTACTTATTTAGGCTATCAAATTCCTCTTGGCAATCTTCTTTCCATTGGTACGTAACCCCCTTTTTCATTAACCTGTTGAAAGGCAAACATTTACCTGCCAGGTTGGCTATGAAATGCCTAATGTAGTCCAGGTGTCCTTGGAGTCCTCTCAGCTCAGTGAGATTATGAGGAAGTGGTAAACCAAGGATAGACTTTGTCTTTTCAGGGTCAACTTCGATGCCATGATGGTGTACGATGAAGCCAAGGAATTTCACTGAGGTAACCCTGAAGGCGCACTTCAAGGGGTTCATCTTCAGGATATGTTGTCGAAGTTTGCTAAAGACGGTTTCAAGGTCTGACAGGTGATCTGAGCACTATCTTGACTTAACCACCAATTCATCTACGTAACATTTGACGAATCTACCTAGGAATGGTTTAATGATACGATGCATGACATGTTGATATGTGGCACCAACATTCTTGAGACCAAAGGGAATGACCCTGTAGAAAAATATTCCTTGGGGGGCCCTGAAGGTAGTGGCTTCTTTGTCTTCTTGAGCCATCCTGATTTTATTATACCCAGAATAACCATCCATGAAGGAGATATCCTCATATTCATATGTTTTTTCAATTAATAACTCAGTGATCGGGACCAGGAAATCATCTTTCGGGAAATGCTGATTGAGATCCATGAAATCGATGCAGACGTAGATTTGTCCGTTCTTTTTCTTGATGGGGATAATGTTGGCTAGCTAGATGGGGTATTGGACCTCCCGAATAAAGCCTTCTTTGATAAGCTTATCGACTTCAGCCTATATTTTGGTAGCATGTGTGGGGTGCATCCTTATGACGGATTGTTTATATACCTGTTGGTATTCTATAAGACCTAAGTGGTGCATCTCCACTTCAAGATCGAGTCCCGACATTTCTGTGTAATTCTAGGAAAAAACATCTCAGTGTTGCCTCAAGAAGGAGGTGTATACCATGTGCTCCTCAGAAGACATGGATGCACTAATGAGAGTGGGCCTTGGGTCTTCCTCGGTACCCAGGTTTATTTCTCTGAGATCATCCATAGTGGTGGAGATTCCTTCTTCGAACGCGGTAGGTGCATCCCTAAGATCTTCCTCCTCTTCTTCTCCCACATCCTCATCTTCTTGATCTGATGGGGGGAGAGCTCTTGACATGGGATCTCGAGATTCCTGAGGTGAGGAATTATGGGCATTCTCACTCAAGTGTTCTCCATCAAATTTAGGGTTAGAAGTCGTTTCTACACTATTATGCTCAGGCGTCATGGCTGAAGTCATGAGGACAGTTGAGTATGTGTCCAGAATTGAACCCCTGCTCTCAACATGGTTGATGGGCAGTACGTAGTCTTCACCGAGATGCTTGAGGGGATCATCAGGAACCATTTCCAGATTGTTTGGAGCGGGGACCCAGTCGATACCATTTATCAAAGGTTTCTTTTTATTTTTCTCATAAAACCCGATGTCGATGTAGTGTGACTCAGAGAGCTCTAAAGGGGCCTTATCAGCGTGAAATGTACCACCTTGTCCATTAATGCAATACTTGATACACTGGTGGTAGGATGAAGGAATGACCATGTGCTTATGAAGACATGGCCTTCCCAACAGGGCATTGAATACTGTGTTCTGCCAAACCACCAGGAATTATGAGTAGGCCACAAGGTCACCAAAATGGGTTTTGAGCTTGATTTGTCCCATCGGCTTATGTTCACTATTTTCGTAACCCAATAGATTTGTAGCTGAGAGTATTAAATCATACTTACTGTAGCCCAACTTACAGAGTGTCCGTAGGGGAAGGAGGTTAACTCTAGAGTCGTTGTCAATAAAGAATTTTCGAATCTCAACATTATTTAGTGTGCCATACACATATAGTGGCTTGATGTTTCCTTACATGATGGCATCTTCATCCTGATCGGTGAAGGAAATCACTACATTGTATTCAACCGGGCTAGTCTCCATCCAGTAAGTCTCGGCGGCGGCTACTTTGTCTTGAAACTCCTAGGGGCTGAGCAAGGCTTTTATAAGCACCTCCCTGAGGTCTGCTGACAAACTCAAGGCATCCAGGATTGACAACTTGGCTAGAACTGACGCCATCTATTTAAGGATCTCATATTTCTGCTCCAGTGGCCAATGCTTCTCAGTTAGTGGGAGAGTTTTAACAGGCACTTTGGGAACTGGAGTATGCGACGATGAGGGACCGACCGCATAGTCAGATGTCGACGGTGTTCCCGCGTTCTGGGGACTCGGCCTGGCCGGTCTGTTTGTGCACACTAGGCGGCTAGACACTTGTTCCTCCTCTGATGGGTAATGTAGAATAACGAGGCCAGAGTGACTGCTTATGGAGGTGGAGGGATATTATTTCTTCTACTAAGTCTGTTGAAGGTCTCTCCTGTGGGTTTTTGCGATATTAACGGTTTGGGCCAGGGTAAAACCATAGGGTTGGTTTTGGCCGTGACTAAGCCTCCCCTGGTATCTCCTACTTCTACGATTCCTCCTCCTGGTCCCTTGTGTTAGGAATTTGGGTTTGTAACCATACCCTTCGTTAGGGAATGGTTCCATTAGATGGACGACATTGATGGAACCAAAGATTAGCTCCTCGTCTTGTGATGGGTCAGCCTAGTTGGTTGTCCCTGATGGTGCTGTTTGGTGGGTCGGTGCTCGTGGCGCCAAGTTTGAGGGCATAAAATCTGATAGCGTTAGGGATAACTTCGGCCTTGTTGTAGACTTCTCTTATTTTCCTTGCTTCCTACCTTCTTGATTATGCATGGATGACCGGCTTGTGGAGGATTGTGAAGCCGATATTGTTGGTTGTGTGGAATTAGGGGTTGTTGGCGGCACCACCGGCTACTGTAGATGAGTTCAGAGTATGCCATGAGCTCGGTTGACGGTCTTCCGAGTCATCCAATCAACAAATTTCTGCCCCTTTTTGCTGGCGACTTTCTGCCGCCCCTCCCCTTAGTTGGGGTTGGTGGTAGAAACGTATGCTACGTGAGCTGGGGGTGGTCCTAGCTCGACCTACTCGGAGTCTAACATCCTTTATAGGAGGTCTTTGAAGACAAAGCATTCCTGGATATTATGTCCCAACATTCAGTGGTAGGTATAGTAATATGGCCTGTCATCGCGGCCGACTTCTTTGGGTTTCCTTGGCTCCGGGAGGTGAAGCAAGTTTCAATTCATGGAGGTGATTAAGTAGCCGCGTACTTGGTCTTCTTGGAATGAGTATACTCTACATCTTCGTTCCTCAAATTGGTTTCGCTTAGGTCCTCTCTGATCATCCCACCAGGGTGGAGGCGGCCACTGATATGTAGGGGGCCCTTGACGATTCGGTGGAGGCCTAGGTGGTGGAGTTGGCGCAAGGGCTGGTTTGATAATGACAGAGGACGCTTCAACCCTAACTGCTCTCTTTGCAGGATCCTGTGTGGCTATTCGGGACTTCAGATTAGTCCACTGCAGGGAGTCTTCAATTCTCTGGGCGATGACAGAGAGATTGCGGAAGCCAGTGGTGCACTCCACTGGTATGAGCGGTGTTCACAGCTCATCTTGGAGGTTATCGATGAAGATAGCGAGCATCTCATCCTGGGGTAGTGGCCTATTCAGAGAGTAGGTCAGACCCTTCCATCTAGTGATGAAGTCTGATATCCTCTCGTTCTCCCTCGATTTGCAATTTATGAGGTCGTTGACTGTTGTTTTAGGCAACGTTGAGCTTAAGTGGAACAGGAACTGCTGCTGAAGGTCTTCCCAACTCTTTATTGACTGAGCTAGAAGGATCGTATACCAAACGAAGGCAGATCCTTGCAGGGTTTGCACGAAGCATATGAGTTTCATTACTTCTTGTTTTTCCAGAGTTCCCATCATGGGGTCACAATAAGATGAGTAATGCATCAAATGATGTTTCAGATCGCTTGATCCATTGAATATAGGGAATATAGGGCCCCCAAAGTTGGACGGAGGAGGCGTGTTGCTCACCCAATCTGAATAGGGCTTTCACTTTGGCTGTATCAGAGCGCACCGACCTTCCATTACTTCTAGTCGAGCTATCAGTTCCTCAACAGTGTTGGTGAGACCCTGATTTACATCTTGTTGAGCCCGGTCTTGGGTGGGTATAGCCTGAGTCATTGATTGAGGATCCGGCTCGGCCAACACCAAGGGTGCATATTCCGTTTGTGTCACCTTCGGAGGTTTAAAATGTACTCTCTCTGGTTGCTTCCTGAGTGGAGGGAAGTCTTGGTATTCATCCAAATACAGGTTCAGATAGTTGGATGGGCCGGGCGCCCTATTGGGCGGGGGCCCTGACCATGCTTCGTTTGCTGGGGAAAACCTTGGTCTTTGAGGTGCACTTGATGGGAGTACAAGGTGAACCTCTTCTTGGGAAACACTTTTAATAAGACGGTTCCTCTAGAGCAACTCAGCATTGTGCCATCTCAATTCTTTCATATCCTCTTCCTGTTGAGCGAATCTCTCCTTGAGCATAAGTGGATCGTTTTTACTGAGAGGAGGAAGGTTAAGGGTAACTGGGCCTTTGTTCTTATCCTTGTTGGGGACTCGCAGGGTAAGCGAAGGAGGGTTGGCTGGATGGGCAGCCATATTTAGGGAGACCCTCTGGTTCCGGGTGTGCACGCCTGATGGTTCGTTGTGGGTCACAACCTGAATGGAACCATCGTCTTCTGATCCATCCAGATTTTCATTATCTTCAGTGTCACCCATGGGGTTAACCTCTATGGCGTTGATGGATTCAAACCACGGGTTGGAGGAGATGTCATCTTTCAAATAGGAAGAGGATCTTCCGTACCTTTTACTGGTCTTCCCCTTCCTATCTTGAGATTTCTTTTAGGATCCTTGATGAAGGGTGACGTGGAGAGTTCTTTGATGTGACCTTACGGTACGCCTCCCTATCAGAGGGGATGTTGATTCAAAGGATGGGATAAGGCAAGAACCCCCTCTTCTGACTGTCCTCCCTAGATGAGAGAATACTGATTCTCATGGGGGAGGTTGTTGTTGAGGTAATAAAAATGCCCCCAGCCCCGGGGGTTGGGATCATCTCCATTCCTTGGACATTGCATCTCTTCCCGCTTTTATTGGTCTTACGAGGGCATTTTATTTTAAAAATTCCCCCAGCCCTACAGGCTGGGGTTGGCCCCGGATTGTGCCGGTGGATACTGCTATCGCTACTTGCCTGATCTTGTGTGCCCCCATTCGGGGGTGAACTAGATATGGTGCCGAGTTCACCTATGAATTGATTCCCTTTGGGGAGACAAGAAATGATTGCTGATTGGAATCTCTTAGCAGAGAGGCCTGCTGTATGCTTTCGGTGACCCGATTTAGGAGTTCATGAATGGCTTGTTCCCGCCGGGCCTGATGCTTTTGAGACTTACTCAAGGCCTGTATCTGTCAGGCGGGTCATCTTTCCTGAATAGGGACCCCACTCGATTGCTGTCTTGAAGCGATGACGTTATAAGAAATTATGCCAAACAGGTTCTGCTGGACGGAGAGCAGAGTGAAATGTAGAGCTCCATGTTCTCCCCATCCTCTGATATGGACTCCTGTTGGGGCATCACCAATGAGGCAGCACAACTGGTGTAGTGTACGGAAGTAGGATAACTCAAGGTTTCCTTTACGCCTCTCTGATCGCGGTTGCCGTGTTGAAGGAAGAGCTTCCAGGTAGATGTGACGCAGGAGGTCTCCTATCATCTTGACATGGTCTACATACCCATAATAGGGTAGAAAACTTGATTTCAACCGGCGGAGGGTTGTCTATATATTGGAGTGGATGTCGTGCACACATTCTTCTGACAAATTTCTGGGTATGTCAAATTGAGAGGTGGCTGTGGGCCAAAACATAATCGGTACATCATCCTTGGCCAGTCATTTCCTAAGGTGCAACATGTTGGCATGCTCCTCCGCCAGTGATTCATATACCTGGTCAGCCCAAATGAGATGCTCATCGACAGTGTGGTCGGAGGTAGTGGGGATGGTAGGTATCGAACTATCATGTGGGTGGTTCTGGGGTGGCTTAGAAGATGATCGTGGTCCCAAACCTCCCCCTGATTGAAGAAGGATGTCATTGGTGATTGGATGGGAATCTGACATGCTGGATCCCATCCTTCTGAGTGCCTCGACATAGGAGGGTTTTTCTATGCTTTATTTGATAGGGGGAGGATCTTCCTATCGATATGATATGTCATTGTGGGGAGGACCTCCACTATCCATGCCGTAATGGTGATGGCTACCATTACAGCTGGACGCCCCACTGCATAGAGGACTTTTGTAGTGCATACCCTGGGGAGGACCTCTAAGGCGTATCACAACAAGGGGAGGACCTTCTAGCTGCACCGCGCTGTTATGGGGAGGACCTTCGCAACAACTGCCATCATGGTGAGGATGACCATCATGGTTTGATGTTCGATGTGTATCCTGGGGAGGACCTTCAAGACACACAACGACAAGGGGAGGACCTTCTTATTGCTGGGGGCCATTGTGGGGAGGACCTTCACAATGGAGGCCGTGGTGGCGAGGACTACCATCACAACTGCCGCAATGACGAGGACTACCATTATAGCTGCCGCAGTGAAAATATCTACAAGGTACACCCTGGGGAGGGCCTTCAGAATGTACCACAACGAGGGGAGGGCCTTCTCGTTGCTTGATGTCTCTACGGGGAGGACCTCCATTATCAGAGTGGCGAGGACTACCACCGTGATCTGATTCTTGGCTGCGCAGAGTGTCGTTACAACGTAACCCCTGGGGAGGACCTTCAGGGCAGGCCATGACAAGAGGAGGGCCTTATTGTTGTGATGAGACGTCACTACGGGGAGGTCCTCAACAGTTGTGACTATGATAGCGAGGGCTACTATCATAATCTGTGGTCCCACTGCATGAAGAGTGTTTGTAGTTTATACCTTGGAGAGGACCTTCAGGGTGGACCACAGCAAGTGGAGGGCCTTCTTACTGCTCTATCTTCTAGTCAGACGGAGGGCTTCCGTGACTCGCATCAAAAGAGAAGCTCTCATGATCGATCATTATATTCCCGTGGGGGAGGCCCCTGCAGGTGCTCTGGGGAGGACCTTCAGAGCTGCTGGCAGCGAGATTGCGGGGAGGACCTCCACAACAACTACTACCACTCCCATAATATGGTAATGGGTGGGAAGGGTTCTGAGCCTTCTATATGTTCTTAGCGGCATCGAGAACCCCATATTCCAGCAGAGCGTAGTCATGAACCCGCTCTTTATTTTCTGGAAGCCTTCGGTGCATTCGGGGTGCTCTCTTGCGGGAAGCGGGGACCGTCTGCTGTTGATAACGACCTTCACATTTGGGTCCCTATCTAATTGGGTCCCACGATGCTTCTAGGATATTCCGACAAACATCTTGAATTTTAGTAGGGATATACGCCTACTCTGGAGCATCCACCATGATAGACGGGTGTCCCCCAGTTAGAACGAGTGAAGTTGCTCGATCCGGTTACCCTTGTATCGCATGATATGGCTGAAAACCCTCCTGGGTAGAAGCAGGGATGCAGATGTGCTCCTAGGTGGCTATCACGTCTCTTAGATGAGTCACCTCAATTGGGGAGATAGGCTCACGAGCCTGAGTCCTTGCTGTTTCCGCCGATGCAATTACATTCTGGAAAGTCTGCAAGATATGATGTGGGATCAATACCTGCTCCTCCATCATTGCCAGGATATACAGAGAGACATATTTGGATAGAATGGGTATGAAGGCCCATTCCGGTATCGGAGTAGGAATATCCTGCTCTGGTTCTCTAGTGGTCAGTGGGTATTGATAATTCTTCTGTGTCGGGGAAGGTGAACGAGTCTGCCCCTATGCTGGGATATGCTGGTTTACTTCTCTGTTAGCCACAACATCGGGGTGGTAGAATTTACTTGCATCCACAACGAGTTGGCCCTGCATATGTTGGTTCCCCACCGTATAGAGTTGGTGGCCTTTGTTGGAAGGGAGACATGCCTGCCTATTAATTTCTGCCATATCTGGATGGCAGGCTTTGTTGATTGCCACAATATCAGGATGGTAGGCATCAGGAGCATCTTCTAGGAGCTAGTCCTACAGGAGCTGGGTTGCCACCACGTCTGGTTGGTGGGCTTCATGACCCTAGGCACGGTTCCGTCCTGTGTGTGTGACGGGCTTGACGAAGTTCAGCGGGAATGCTCACCTGCTCGTATGATGCCGC
Organism: Viscum album; assembly: GCA_963277665.1. Lineage (NCBI taxonomy): Eukaryota > Viridiplantae > Streptophyta > Magnoliopsida > Santalales > Viscaceae > Viscum > Viscum album. The sequence continues at coordinate 1,156,129,270 of OY728132.1, read as the reverse complement.
TATTTTGGGATGGTGGGCTTTGGAGGAGTGGACAGGTGTATGTGCCTTCTCGTGATATGTCTCTGTGAATGGGAAGCAGAGCTACTCCTCATGTACAAGGGTGATGACTGGTCCCTAATTTCACGTTTTCCGCCCTCGTTGGGTGGTCTAAGGGGCCGGAGCTTAGGGAACGTGGGCCTGGATCCTTAGGGTGATATCCTCTCTAGTGTGAGTATATTGAGTCACAACATAACCGCGATGACATATTCTGGTGGGGGCCTTAGAGCAGAACCCCCGTTCAGTGGGGATGAATTCCTCAGTGTCGGCCTCATCCGCCTCCCTAAGATAAGGGAGGTATGCATTGTCCTGTTCTAGGGATAGACTCCCGAAACAGTTTTAAACAGCAATAGGAGCCGTCTGGATCTACTTTTGTGGTCGCTACTAGGCAGGTGGTCGGCAGGTCTTGGCCGACTAGAGGGCATGCATGGCCACCTCTTCCATCGATATAGTACCGTTCAAGTGGTACTATTGGATCAACACATCAGATACCCAACATTGAAGATGCTGAGTAGGTGAAGGGGTTCTTCGTTGGTGGGAATACTCAATCATTGCGTTGCTTGAAGTACGAATCTGCGAGTTCCTTCGTGATGACATTGGATCAAAGGGAGTTCTGATTGGTACCTATAAAATATTTTAACAAATACAAACAGCAAACCCGTCAAAGCAGCATCTCATAATCCCATGCGTAATTAATGACATTGATTGGACCTCCTCGTGAGTATGAGGGGGAACAAAGTGGGATTAGGGTAAATCCATCATGCTGGTTAAAGATTCATGCCAGGTTCACCATTTTTGTTTCGATGCGGGGGGGGGGGGCACTGCTACCAACAGTTGATTTTAAGAAGGCTGAGTTCTTTTTAATCACTCATGTTGGGTGTATCATTTTTTTTGCTTCGAAATGCCCAACAGTTCCATATTCAATGATATGTGGACCTTCTTTCCAAAGGCAGGTGTTCGCTGGGTGATTTGGCCAGTAACACTTAAGATCTCACATTGGTCGAGAGGATGGGAAGTCGGGCTCATCGCACCCTCTTAGGGGGGGGGGATTATTGCCTGTTTCGGGACTCTCTTATAGATTTAAGACATATTCATATGTTCGTGAATCTTTGGTTTATCTCCGAGCATAGTATCCACAGATTATCCCCAGTTGGCAATGATCAACTAAACGTAGGGATTTAGAATCATTTAGGCCTAAGGTTTACCATCCCTCATTGGATTAATGACTCTGAGGAATTTGGAATCATTAAGACAGTATGGGTTTAAATCCTCATAATTGGGCACTCTGGAGTTTATTGTCATCCAGGGGGGACAAATAATGACTTGATCATTTGGACCGAACCCATGATACAAGCTTCCTATATATCCTCATGAGAGGAATCAGAATCCACGTAGCTCAATGCCACTCAACGGGACACATCACCTTTTAAGGTCATGTGACAAGGACCCAACCATACAGTTTAATGTCATGTGGCAAGGACACTCGGGCGAGAGATTCCTGGTCAAAGCTGGTGTGGGACTTACGCCGAAGCTACCTAGAAGACCCAAGGGAAGTGATTTACTGGGCCCAGAGATGGTCCTTCTGGGGTATAAGGACATGGTCTGATAGGGAAAAAGGTGTATTTCAAACTTAAATATCGGGCTTGCACCTCGGGGAAGTTTCCTACGTATCCTGGTTGTCCAGGAATCAAAGTCCACGTAGATCTGGAAGATGAGGGCTTACACGTGAGAGTTTCTTATTATTGGGATTGAACCTCAGGGAAGCGTCCTATGTACCCTGTTTTGGAGACAGGGATCAAAACCCACGTAGTTCATTTAACCGCGGCTGTTTTGCGGATGCCGTGACCACCACAAATCTCTAAGATCACGTGAGCCATGATTGGTGTGAGAAACAAGAGAATGCAACAGACTTGGAAAGTATTGTACTTTTTCTTCCTAAAGGTAAGGTGGACGGAACTGCAAGAATCTCCTTCTCTCTGATGTCAGAGCGGGGAGAAGGTAGTAGTTGCGCGGTAGAGACAATGGCTATGGCGGTGGAGATAAAGGGCTGGTGCCACTGGATTCTCCCTATTCCCGATGTTGGAGGGAGGTAGAAGTCGTGCCGGTAGGGGTTGGGGATATGACGATGTAACAATGAACCTTTATAGAAGGGATGGGAAGGCCATTAACTTCTGGCAAGGATGGTGTGGGGCTTACTCCGGAAGGGATTCCCAACCACTCCTAGGAGAGGGGAGAAGTGCTCACTGCTGGTCTTTGTCAAAAGGAAAGGTCAGCATGATCTCTTAATCCTGGAAAGTGGAGAGGCACAAAGGGGACTCCCAGGCTTGGACTCTGCACTACCATGGTAATGTGAACCCAGGAATGCTTTAGGAATCCACTCAAGGGTCGAGGAAACCCCTTTGTCCTTACCTACTGTGGGTATGTGAACTCATGGTGGGGCGCTGACGTGCCTGAAGGTTTCATCATACAGGTCCGGTGGCTTCGGTAGAGGCCTTGTCTTGGGGCCAGTGAATAGGACAATGTAGGGATTACAGAGGATCGGGCTAGATTGGAAGGGTTTTATTTGGCTCGGGGAATGGAAACACCAAAGGAGTTAGTGGGCCACATGGGTGTATGAGGAGTGGCGCCCTTCACATAGGGGAGTGCTACACAGTTGGAGAGGTCGTCTGCATACCAGGGTGGTACGCGGATTGATGGGCCTTCTGTGTACCATGGTGGTATGCAGCTTCAGTTTTGGCCCGCGTACCAAGTTGGTATGTGGTGCTGGAGTCCACGCGAGCAGCGACGACCATGGGAATCACCGGTCAGGGCAGCATCTACGTAGAAGGGTGCTACGTGGCATGTTGGATTAAAAAAAGGGCATAAACTCCCTGGTCCATGGGGAGTACATCCACAGAGGGGCCATGGCTCATGGATTTAATTTTAGTTCGTGGTTCACCAATTTGTTATGCATTTTTCGGTTCTTTATCAATTCATTTCCAGTTCTATACCTGTACTGGTTCGCGAATTGGAACTTCACGGTTTGCAAAATCCTAAGCTCCTTCCTTCAAAAAGCCACTCCTTCAATATCCTCCAGCCTCCGAATATCCAAACATCCAAATACCCCTCCTTTTCTTATCCCCCTCGACTTCCTTTTATAGAGGGGGGGGGGGAAGGATTGTATTGTGGTCATGAAACACCTTTTTTGGAGGCCCATGACCAAAAAACTGGCCTACAGATGACTTAGTCAATCCGAGTTTCACGGGGGTTTATTGAATGCACCTCACCCGCAAACCAAGTCTGTTCGAGGGGCGCTTCACGACCGCACAGGACTCCACCTCTATTCCATGAATGATAACATGCTCAATATAGGCCGGTTTGGTGCAGTTCGTAACTGGGGCGGTTCGTGATGGTGGACCGACCTGACATTCGTCCTGATCCGCACCCGTGTAGGGGCTCCTGCCTCTATTTCGTGGACGACACTGGTCCGTGGGGGTCTCGCTGAACCGGTTGTGTGCCACTGATGTTGAACCGATACGCAGACCAGTCGGTCCTTTTTCAATTTTGAGTATTCTTCATGTTTTTCCCAATCTTATAAAGGAAATTGGGTAGAATCCTTTCTCAAATTAAGGGGGGATTTATATTCCCCTTTGTGGATTTTTTAGGACCCTACAATGTCGCGTGCCTTCTATTTTCATTTACTCAGGTTGGGACATGTATTTCCACATTCATATTACTTTAAATTTAATTTCCAAATGATGAGAGGCCATTTCTCTCTCATCTACCCATTTTATGATTTTTTATGTGATGTCGTTATGTTGTTAAAATATCACCACAATTTTTCATACCAAAACAATTGTGTATTGAATACCATACCCATTTCCTATCAAGGGTATTCATATTTATGAAAATATAATTTTTATTGGGACATAAATATGTTTATTCCACACTCCTTGATCATGGTATAAATTATTATGATGAATGAATCCATGTTGTATGATCTATATGGCACACATAAGCATGAGTATGAAATGAATATGATTGGTTAACCAAGATAGCGCTCCAATGAATTAGTTAATCCTTAGTATCATGATACAATATGTTGGAAAATAGAGTGAACCTGATTCCTTTTTGGGAATTTTTCCACCATGATATCTTGGCGGGTTTAGCCTTGGAATATGAATATAATGAAGTGTTTTATGTTGCTACCACATTTTCATTTTTATGATTATCATTCTATAATATGTCTCTTTATTCATGTTTATGATTCCTACTCTTTTTATTCCTCATTGATATGCCCATTGTTTGACATCTATTATCCTCCTCATGTTATTCCATGTTTATTCTCATACTGGTCTTTATAGCATACCTCTTTTCTATGTTTTCCCTTGGTTATCCCATGCAGTTTTAAGTATGAAAGAATATTATGAACATGTTAAATAGGTTTTCAATAAAGATGACGTATTTCATGTTTTATGTTTTTATGTAATGTACCTAATTCCGAAAGACACAAGATTTCTTGATATTTTGGGTTGAATTAAGTGTAATATTATAAAATAAATCAAGTATTAATGGGAAATAAATATTATGTTTTTTATAACTACCACCTCTAGGTGGACCATGACAGGTTTAGGAAGCTGGTTGTTAGGGATGCAGGCAGCTACAAGACTTGGATACTTTTAACCCTAAGGATCCTGAGATTATTTAAGGTACAAACTATATATTCTATACATTAACTACAGTATTGATAAACCCATGAATGTGCCTCTCTTTTCATCCCGTATCCTTTTTTTGAGATATTGGGATTCCAAGGGTGCCTTTGACTCAACTCTTTTGATTGAAAACTCCGATCGATAAATATTCATTGATCACACACACTTCTTCCAACAGTGCCACTTATCCCCTTGGGGAGGGAGATTATTTTGGGTTCTTTTTTTGTCCTTGATGATCCATTATGGTATTATTATTGGTATATAATTTCTCTCCATAGTTTATGCACATCTTGAAAATTTTTTGTGGTGGATTTAGTATGTTCAGGTTGATGATAGACAGTTTTCCTTCATCAATGAGAAGAAAGTATATGTAGGGGTAGATAGCCCCATACATAGGAGGATAAAACTGATTAATCATCATTTTACTAGTCCCACCCTTTATTCAATTGATTTTATATGATTTCATTTTCCTATAGTGATGGTGAAAGGTTGTGGATGTCTTCCTTGAGAATGTTATGATCTTACAACCAAACTGAGAGATCGATTTTTTCTTATACATGAACCTAAGGATTACCATGATATATGTGCATACATATTAGATGGGGAATGTAGAGAATTGATTTATGAAGATGTAGTTAAAATATTTATAGAGGATAGTATTTTTATGGCTTAGCATGCCCACTTGGGAATCCCTGGTACTTCTCTAAAGAATGTGGATGAGATCTTGAGGTTATACGTGCATTACCTTTTCCATAATGAGGTGACTATTAAGAACATCTATTTAATTATGAGAATCAAAAACCTCATTAACTAGTTGAAAGGTCCAAGGTGGTTCTCAAATATTGACATAATGTTGAGCTATTACTATTTATGAGTTCATGATGTGGATGCACCAAAGATTAAATTATAATTTCACTCTCATAACTATGATTACATAGTGATTCCATTCAATGGGATGAATGCCTTAGAAGTGTTCATGGGACTCATGAACCAGATATTTCATCCCTTCTTTGACAATTTTATTTTAGTATTAATAAATTAAATCATAGTGTAATAAATTTTAGAGGTGAAGCACACAAGATAATTGTGGATGGTCCTTCACATACTCTTAGAGAACCACCTTTATTGGAATCTATTAAAGTTTCATTTTTGAATTTATAAGGTCAAATTTATAGGGAATTTCATCTCAAAAGAGAGAGTAGTAGTGTGTTTTAATAGTGTGTTCCCTAGTCCCAACATGAATAGTACATTTTGATTACCATATAATTTATACAATACACTATGAATGATGTATACATACCATAATAATGTAGATATTTCTACATACACTATTTATGTGATAACTTATATAGATTATTTTTCATTTCAAAAGTTTATAGCAATTCCAAAAATATATTGATAACCTCAAGATACAATAAAATTAATCTTAATTCTATGTTCTATAGTCTAGATACATCATACTAAATAGACATAGATGATTACTGACTCTCAGTATCTTATATCTTGTAAGCATAAAGGCTTCTTCTCATTATGTTTTCACTTAGTGATACCGAGTAGATGAGATCGTGAGGACTGAACCATCAAATGTAACAACACATTTTTTATGTATCAATGATTGTTCCTATCATTGAGTATATTTAATAGTCTCTTGATCGGAGATTATTATCCATGTATACCATTTTTTCACAAACTTTCATTCACTGAATGAACTATGGAATTGATTTCATAGTAAGGTAGATTTTAATATTGTGCGTCGTTGGGGGTGTAAAATTTATTGAATAATCATGAAACAATTTATAAATTCTGAAAGGAAGTGATATCACAAACCTAGTAGATTTGGATGGTAGTAACTTCACTAAATCCATGTCCATGAAAGAATAATGTAATTACATTAAGTCAGGTTAGCATAAAATAATGAAATAAAATGATGATGATATGAATTTTTTATATAACTTTATTAGATATCATGGTAAAACGATATTATATTACATGGAGTGTGTTCTTAAAACATGATTTATTTGATATATTTATAAATTAACTCATTATGGACTTGATAGGTTAATAGACCCCAATCCTAGTTTGTGATTAATATTCACTACTATCAAGATAATGGCCTAGACAGTCACACACTTTGTGTATTTAAAAGTCTTTCATATTTTGATGAAAATAAGTTTTGGTTATGGTGGTCCCCACCACAATGTCTGAGTGATGTATGAGAATATATGATTTCCAATGAATAAATAAATTCATAATATTCAATTTTATAAATTTTTTATTGAATTTATTTAATAAATTAATTTACAATTTTTAAAGTAAATGCATAAAAAATACTATATGAATGAATATTATTTTAATAATAAAGGTTCATTTAATATTTCAAAGAATGACGAGTTGAGTTAGTGGGTATGATTTATCTCATAATATATTTATTATTTTAAAAGTAATTGACAAAAATATAAATAATATTTTTGAATTATTACAGTGGTTATAAGAAGATATTTATAGATAATATTAGTGGAAATATATATTATAGGGTTAGAGAGCAAATTCATGGTATTATATATATTTTACTATATAAGAAAGAGAGGCTCCCATGTGATTAATTATTCATTACACAATAGATGATATACTCTATATCATCATATGTTTTTAAAGGAGGGAAGTGGATGATCCAAGCCTTTGATCAATTTTTTTTCTTTATGGATCGATGGATCATTGTTGTGGTGATAATCATGACATTGAAGGTATAATTATATTTCTGTGATGGAACCCAAAATTTGATGACTTATGCTTTGTTAGACTTTGGAAGAATGTGTGGACAATATATAGGGAATCATACTAGGTTTCCTTAAGTAAAAATAATCAGTAGTGAATAGTTGATGAATGCAGCTTTAGATCGAATTTGGTAACATTTGACTTATTTTTGTGCTTAAAATTCATCATGTGAGGATTTTTGGGCTCTAATTAGGGTTGTTCTTCACCACTTATGACATAGTTACATCAATCACCACTAAAATATTTTAATTTCTTATCTCATCTATTTTTACTGTTCACTATAGTACCTTCATAGTGGACCTGGAAAAGGTTTTGGAAGTGTTAGCTTGGGAGACACCCAAGAGTTTGATTGGGGTTCAGAGCTTCCATGGGATGGAATGATACTCTAATAGTGTCATTCCAAATTTCTCTAGAATTTATAGACCCTTGAGTAATTTGAACTATAAGGGGAAACCATTCATGATGTTATAAAGGTGCAAGTATGATTTTTAGTAATTGTAACAGAATTTGACGATCACCCCATATTCAAATATTAAGAGTAGGGTGCTGAGTATGAAATGTTATGTGATGCCTCTAAGACTAGACTCAGATTTTTTTTGTATGTAGAGTAGGAATTGATTTCTTATGGTTACCAGTAGTTGATATACCATGTACAGAACTACACAAACCACAATCTAGATCTTTAAGAATTAGTCTTTTCCATGAATATGCGACAATAATACCTTATGTGTGAGTAGTTTATCATATATTCTCACCAAAAGAGTCTCAAGTAAATATTTTTTTATAATTATAATTACTTGAAACATTAAATATTGTAAGACTTCCACCCAGATTATGACTTTGAGATAGTTTGTACTCCTGTAAAATAGAACATGGTGAAAGATCCTCTTAGTTGGAGATATAGTTCCAAGTTGTTAAGTGAGGAATCAAAGTAGTTGGAATCGTTGAAATATTCATTATTAGATTATGATGGATAATATTTTATCTTATCCTTGGTAGTTACCCCTATAATTATTTAGATTTATAGGGAAGCATTGGGTGGATATTCCTAATGGATGACTTTGAATGTTCAAAAATAAAATGGGCTTGATCCTGATGTATTTTATGATAGAAGGGATCATGCAATCCTTTTCTTAAGATAGAAGAATGTACCAATGATTTTGTGAAAGGAGGTGTGAAGGGATTTTCACACATACCAATTATTGATGAATCCAAGAGTGGAAAATATGCACCATGTCCTTCAATATCAGTTCAAGTAGTTATTAATGATGTGAAATCAAACTGAATTTGTCTCTCGATGCCTCAATTTTCAATAGTTGAAGGGTATAAACTAGATTCCAATAGGTTTAGATCAACCCCTTGAGGTTATATAATGGATTTGGGGTGGTATATAAATGGAATTTGTTATAGGACTTAAATATTCATCTATAGGTCATGATACCATATGGGAGATCATAGACTGACTCAATAAGTCGGACTGCTTCCTAAATATATAAAATAAAGATTATTGGAAATTTTGGGACATAATTATATACCATAGATAGAATAAATCTACAAAGATCCATTAATGATAATTCTAGAACATGATTCTTTCTTCACCTCATGATCATGGATAGGATTTTATGAGGCCTTTGGGACTCAATTGTGTTTCAACACATCCTTTCACCCCCAAAGAGATGGTCAGCCTGAGCGGACCATTGAGGTTCTGGAATACAGGCTTTAAGCATGTGTGGTATAGATTGTATTAATCTTGGAGGATCACATAACCATGGTTTAGTTTTTGGATAAAAATAATTACCACACCACAAATTGTATGGAACCATTCGATTTCTTGTACGAGAGACCCTTCAAGTCACCGTCGTTCTGGACTGATCTAGAAGTTTCATCACTCATTAGACAATTATTGGTGAGAATGATGAATGAGAAGTTATATATCATCTAATAATGGATGGGGACTTACTATATCCATCATATGTATTAATATGACCAATGACAAAGGCTTAGGGATTTTGAAAAGGGAGACCATGTTTTCATGATTTTCTCACCTTAGTGAGGATTATAGTGATTTTTCAAGGGTGAAACTTTATATTTAAGTTTCAATTGACATTTTTAGATATTAATTAGTACTATAGATTTGGTATGACACTTATACATACCACCATAGTTAGACTAGGTACAAAATTTCTTTTATGTGTTGAAACTATGTAATTATGTGGATGACATCTCACATGTTATCGACTGGGAAGAGATGTGAATATAGGATATAGTTATATTCATAGAGTACAATATAAAATTTGAGGATCAAAAGGATAAGATAATTTATGGTATATGGATATCTTTGTTTCTATCTGATGATAGAATGAGAATATTTTAAAGATGTCCTAGGAGTAGGTATACTAGATGCAAAGACAATACTTACTTATTTTTAGTAGGAAATTTTCTTTTCTAGATAAAATTCCCTAATTTGGGGAGAGTGTAATAATTTTTTCCTTTTAAAGTTTTTTAATATTTTAGGGAATATTTTAGGAGTCAGTATTTGAGTTGGTGCAAGATTATAGGGTTTGGGAGCCTCATTTTTAATATATGAAAAATAATAAATAAATTACATCACACACATAAATGAACTATTTTTTCAAAAATAATGAAATATCTAAAAAATAGAGTTTTATATAAAAAATATAATACTAGCATTATATTTTAAAATTATGGTTTTACTATAAGGACCTGACCTTTTTACATTACCTAATCTTGATTTTAGTCAAGAAATCACTTTATTTACATTGAGTATATTTTTAAGTTTAGAGCTTTATATAATCAAGACATAATACATTCATAACATTAAACATTGTTACATAGTGGATACCATAAAAATAGTTTCCATTTTTTTCAACATATAAAACATTAAACCTTAACACATGATTTATTTGACAATTCTTCAAAAATTTAACTTGGATTCATTATTTGTATTACACATATGTTATGACCTATGAAAATTATTTAAAAAAAACTTGGGATGAGTACAAAAAGCTCAGTAATGGATGTAAAATAAGGAAAGAGCACATTAGTCCATGGATACTTGTAACGTATGAAAACATTTTTAAAAGACATACTTGTCACTCATATATACTTACTTTGTAAAACATGAGATTTACACAAGATTTAAAAAATAAATAAGAACATAAATATAACTATAAAGGTATTTTGGGTCATTACTTACATAATATTATAACCCTCACGACTACCTTATAATTTTTAACCCTCATGGCTACCTTACAATTTGTGTAACCATTGTAGTTACATATGGAGTAAGCATATGGCTGAACTCAAACATACACATAAACAATGTATTGGAGGGAGATATAGGTCTCACCATTAATCATAAAAAATCCACAATAACCAGAAAAAAATCATACAACATTAATAATTTCATAAAAACATTGCTTTTTAATGTTGTAAAACAGAGTTTTAAAATATGATTTTAAAGGAAAAACCCCTTAGAAATATCATATAATTCAAGTGATACTTAATAGAGTGGAAGGAATATGTATAAAAACTATATATACACATAATTAAACATAATATAAACAAAACCCATCACACAAACAATTTTAATATCACATAAATAACAAAGTAGAAGGTTAACCTAAAGAATGAAAATCAAGTTAAGAATTCCCTTACCTCGGGTTTGTATTACTTAAAAATCATTTAAAACTACTGTATAATGATTAAAATAGTGTTATTAATATCTTAATGAATCATATAAATCTTTATAATACCTTATATTATCATTTCATAACATCATTTCACACTTTAATTGTCAGTATTTTGTTCCTTGCATTGTTTTGGGTGTGTTCTTTACATGTTTTCCATGATTAGTTCATGATGGTTGTTCTTGTCAATTGGAAGTGAAACTATATAATTGGAATAGAGTAGTATTTACATATTTACATAAATATAAATTATACCATTTATCATTTTTAATTCTTACATGAGGACAATTCATAAGTTAAAACATTAATGATGTTTGTTTAGATCATTTTAGTGGTTCTTTGATAATAACGACCTCATTTTATTTTATAAATTAAAAACATGTGTTAAAAAGAATTCCAAAACCATGGACGAGAAATAATAAATATATTATAACCTAGTTAAACCATAAAAATGGTTTCATGACCATACTTGTAGGAATTAAAGCAGATTTAAATCACATCGTCCACGATGTCGGTAATTCGACACATCACAGATAATGTTTTTAATTCCTTGAATAAGTGGGGGAGGAGAAAAATATTGATGATGAATTTTAAATTAAAATGAGAAAATTCATAATATAAAATATTCTTGAGCTTTCATTCTTCTTGTATAAGAGGAGGTGAGTAAATAAGAAGAAAAGAAAGGAACTCAAAATAAAAGAAAATTTGAGAAATCCCTTATGAAAATTTGGCAGCCTAACAACGTCACTTAAAATTTCATAAAATAGTTTGATAAGATAAAGGAGTTATCTCATAAATATTACACAATATTTTAATTAAGTGGGATATGAAATGAAATATCCCAACATAAGTCAAAGGGAATGAAAAAGAATAACATAAAATGAAAGAAAAGAAAAAAAATAAAAGAGGATGTTTACCTCTTGATCTCTTCTCATTGAGATCCTTTTTAAGGCCTTTGATTTTGGCCTTTTGGTGAGACTAGAAGCTCTAGGACGTGGGGAAGATCCTTGGGAGGAGTATTGGGTAGAACTTAGGTAAGGATCAAGGCTTTAGAGGTGTGGGAGGAAGAGGGAAATGAGGGTGGTATTTATAGTGGAGGAGAGGAGGTATTTAACATTATTTTAATCATTATTATAATATTTTTGCTCAAGAATATGAATAATATTAATTAATGTGACCCCAAATAGTAATAATGGAATGTGAGTTCTAATAAATAAGGCTTACATCACTTATGATGTCATAAATAGTGTATTTTATTGATAATTTGAACATACGGTATTTTACCGTATTTCACTATTCATCAAAAATTCAAGAATTTTAAAAAATCCCAAAAATTCACCCTTACTATTTTTCAATGTGTAGAATTAAAAAATGAAGTCCATTTTTTGAAAATAATTTTCTAAATATTATTAATTTAATTTGTAAATAAAATCATACTTAATTCAAAAATTAATAATTTAAAAACTATAACTTCTTTTATATCACATTGAAAAATTAACCAAGATGTCATTATCTTAAAGCTTTAAGAAAATAAAATAATAACATAATTTACTATTCATTAGGGTCATATTACTATTCATAAGTGTATGTTACTATTCATCAATAAAAACAAGTTGGTTCCATTAGACTCCAAATGACATACTGAACACAATTGTAGATGACTGTTTTTCAAAATTCAAAACATAGAAGTAGTAAAATTATGTTTAAAGGCTAGATATAATTATCTACTTAAAAAAAAGTTTCATGAATTTCAATTTATTTTTAGAAAACCTTGGGGTGTTACATTCTTCCCACCTTCTCGAAATTGCGTCCTCTCAATTTTATTTACTTATTAAACAAGTGAGGGTACTTTTCCCTCATAGGATTTCCATACTCCCAAGTTGCTTCTTCTACCATGTGGTTTCTCCACAAAACCTTTACTCAATAGATTAACTTCTTCCAAAATACCTGTTCCCTTTGATCAAGGATTTGAACTGGCTTCTCTTCATAAGAAAGTTTCTCTTCCAACTGAACTATTTCTGGGCTCAAGACATGTGATGAATCTGGCACATACTTCCTCAACATCGAAACATGAAAAACATTGTGTACCTGAAACAGACTCAGAGGCAAAGCTACTCGGTATGCAAATGTTACAACTTTATACAAAATTTCAAAAGGACCAATGAACTGCGGAGTTAGCTTCCCTTTATTACTGAAACAGATCACCCTTTTCCAAGGAGAGATTTTAAGGAAAACATGGTCACCTTCCTCAAAAGAGAAGTCTTTCCTTCTGTTATCTGCATAACTTTTCTACCTGCTCTGAGCTATCCTCATGTGCTGATGGATCATCTTCTCTTTCTCAGGCACTTCCTCTACTAATTATGTCCCCATCAACTTTCTTTCACTAAATTCATCCCAAAATGCTAGAGTTCAACATCACTTTCCATACAATGCCTCAAAAGGTGTCATCTGTATACTAGAATGAAAAATGTTATTATAAGAAAACTCAACTAAAGAAATATGTTGATCCCAACTTCCCTAATAGTCCATTGAACAAGCTCAAATAATATTTTCCAAAGTCTGATTGTTCGTTCTGACTACCCATTTGATTTAGGATGAAAAGTTATATTGAAATTTAACTCTATTCCCAACAACTTCTGAAGTCCCTTCCAAAAGTTATAAGTGAACCTAGGATACCTGTCAGATACAATGGAAAGAGTAAATCCATGTAACCTGACAATATTCTTGAGGTACAATTGAGAAAGTTGATCCAAAGACATTATATCTCGAATAGAAAGAAAATGTGCATATTTTTTCAGCTGATCAACAATAACCCAAATTGCATTGTTACCAAGAGAAGTCTTTGGTAGTCCCACCACAAAGTTTATGAATACATTCTCCCATTTCCACTCTACCACTGGAAAAGGCTGTAGCATCCCCTTTGGTAACTACTGCTATACTTTAACCTATTGACATGTAAAACATTTCATGGTAAAATCAACAATATCTCTTTTCATTCCATCCCACCAATAATATTCCTAAAGGTCTTTGTGCATCTTAGTACTTCCAGGATGAACTGAAAATGAAGAACTATGAGCTTCACAGAACAATTCTTTCTTCAACTGGGAATCACAAGGAACACACAACCTTTTACTAAATCTTAAAATACAATCTTTATCAAGGTTAAATTCTGGAAAATTACCCATTTTAACCAATTTTACATTTTTCTATAGATCATGGTCTTCCTTCTGTGCTTTCTTAATTCTGTCTGATAATGACGACTGTACTGAAACCTGAGACGAAACAGTTGTATTTCCTACACCAACAATTTCTAAGCTAAAATTCATCAAATCATTAATCAAGGGATCATGTTATAAATGTAACATGGTTAATGATGCATGATGTTTTCAACTCCATATATCCACCACTTTGTTTTCTTTTCTAGGATGGTAATTAATCATGCAATCATAACCCTTTATCAGTTCAATCCATCTTCTCTACCTCATGTTTAATTCCTTCTGAGTGAATATATATTTCAGACTTTTATGGTTTGTATATATTTTACATTTGGATCCATATAAATGATGCCTCCAAAATTTCAAAGAAAAAACCACAGCTGCTAATTCCAAATCATGTGTAGCATAATTTAACTCATGAGGTTTTAGTTGTCTTGAAGCATAAGAAATTACCTGATCATTTTGCATGAAAACACAACCAAGTCCCTTCAAAGAAGCATCATTGTAGATTAAAAACTCGCCATTTCGGGAAGACAAAGAAAAAACTAGATCATTCACCAATCTCTTCTTCAGTTCTTGAAAACAAACATCACATTCTTATGTCCAAAAAAATTTAACTCCTTTTCGTGTTAACTTAGATATCAGGCTAGATAACCGTGCAAATTTCTTAACAAACCATCGGTAATAACCTGCTAACCCAAGAAAACTTTGAATCTCTGTAACATTTGTAGGTCTTGTTCATTCATCAACCACTTTTGTTTTGGAATGATAAACTATTATTCCATCCTTATTTACAATGTTCCCAAGAAAAGAAATCTATTGCAACCAAAAATCACACTTTTTGAAATTTCTATATAGTTTCTTTTCCTTTAAGGTTTGTAAAAAAACCCTTATATTTTTTTCATGATTCTCTTTATTTTCATAGAGAATTAAATATTACACACCATTTGGTCCATCCACACACTGTATGACCCATTTCTAATGATCCGGTGGGTACCCTAGGCGTACAAAAGGCATGGAAATGAACATGTATATAGGAAAAACTAGATACATGGGAATGTCTATGATAAATTGGATCATACAAAGTGCTCATACCAAACCATAGTACAAGGCAATACATGAGTACACAAGAATAATCCATGGTATATGGTCATAGGTTATAGGACATTAGAACACCCGGTCTACCCAAGAAATGACGTTTATACCACATACAATATATTTAATTTTCCTAGGTTAGTATGAGGCCCCTATTCGTTTTAGTATAAATGAGTATTAGTTGGGTGAGTTCCATATTTCATGATTAGTTGGGTGTGTTCTCTCTTTATTGTTCAATATGGGTATGTTTTCTTTTTCCACGATGAGTTTCCTAGTCTACATCGATGAGGGTTTTTTATTTCATCTAGTCCCAAGTAATTTTCATAAGATCACCTTAGAGTATTATGTTATATATCCCTCTTTAAGTATTGAATATGGATATGTATTATGTATTTCTCCCTAGGTAGGTTTAGGTATCACAAGAAAAATATACATGGGTGGTCAATCCCCAATCTATCAGGTTAATACAGTTATGGTTAGGTATCCCCCATAGGTCTTGTGTGTGATCCTGTATATGTGTGTCAAGATATTCTGAGTTCCACAATATACTTCACTATGGATTGTCTTGGAAATCATGGCCAATTGGATGAGAGATATTAGTGTTTTGAATACATGACGAGTGTGTTATCATTAACAAACATTACATTGAAGTATTGAGTAAAATCCTAGGATAGCTATATGGTTGTTACCTACTTTGAGACTCGGTATTAGTCTTGAGAATATTCAGAATTTTATGTTGTTATTGATATTTTTTCATACACGATTGAAATAACTTTGGGTATAGTTAACCTAACATTATTCTTTATATTTGGTGATTTATGGGTTTCCTATTGGGTATTTTTATACTCACCCCTTCATGTGCTATACCCATAGATGTCCTGTATTATGTAGACAACAAGTTTTTTGATGGAGTCCTAGGAGAACCTAGAGGATATAGAGAATATATAGGCTACATAGAGTGTATTGGTTCTAGGGGTTTAATTTGATTGAAATAATCTCCTTTAGAGTAGGTTATATGGTTTTAAAACTTTAGTGGTCCTATATTATTCCCTTTTATCTTTTATATACTTATGTCATACTCAAATGTTTGATTTAGTTGTTTGTAAGCACCGTGATATAAAATATATCTTTCATTTTCCACATTTTAGAGGTGGTTGTAAATGAATGTGTATATATAGGTACCTTAGTATAAGGCCTACCATATGCATGTTATGCGTACTCAGTGTTCGTCTCTAGCCCCTTTCTTATTATAGGGGGCTTGGAGTGTCACATTTGGATTATCGCCAACTGGATGGGCCCTAGTGGGTTGGGTTGTAACTTAAAACATCACCTTTGATTGTCTAAATTTTATTACATTATCAAATTTAAAATTTTAGCAAAAAAATATTCTAAATATATCAATTTTTTTTATTGAAACATAAAAAGTAATTTTTTTACTTTAATACTTAATGTAATTCCATGTGTACCTTTCTACTCTCTTATATATGGAAAACACCCATACTATACACCTAAAAATTCATGAACAATTTATAAAGTCCAAGATATGCTCAATTTTCTTCCAAAAATTCCTCCACACTTTTTAGAGTAATTTTTAATAAAAAATACCAACCCAAAAGGTTTAATGTGTAATCTGAAGGTGGTTTTCCGAATAAGTGGTATAAGTCTTCACCGATCATTTTCATTTAATATTTTATTATCACTCCTTCAAATATTCTTAAAACATTACTATATAATTAAATAATTATTTAAATAGTTCATAAATGTTTTTATGATTATTTTACTACCCCTTCTCATATTCTTTTCTATTATATGCGGAACAAAAACATCGTCCAATCATTTGTGTGGACTACCACCTCTATGAGGAAATGATAATTTTTTTCTCCACCACCTCACATGGATGGATATTATGATGGATTTAATGAATATATATGATATTAATTAAATAATTATGATTATGTAAATATAATATTTTTCATACCTTCTTAGACTTTCACCCGTTAAAAAATGAAAACTTTGCTCATGCGTACGTGTGGACTACCTCCTTTAAAGAGTTATGTGATTTATTTTTATTTTTTTTATTTTTTGTTTTATTATAAAAATGTATTTCATGTATAAATAGTATTATTATGTAATTATTTATATTCTTCATATTATGGAACAATTTCCCCTTTGAACATAGTAAAACTACTAAAGTTGTTTTGTGATTATGAACTTAACATCCTCAAAACATCTGACCTGAAATCAACTGATTTAATAACTATATAAGGGATTGTATTAAATGAAATAAAATGGAACATAATAAGGAAGTACACACGAAATTTTCTTAGGAAAGTGTAAATTTAAAATATGTTTATTATAAAGGAGATAATATATATACATGGAGATTCAGACTCAAGGTAATTCTTAACTCAATTTCTTTTACTTTGGTTATATTAATTCTTCATTTCTATGTAATGATATGATTATGTGTATAATGAAATATGATTATATTATGTTTTATTTTATATTTTATATTTGGATTTATATTTTTTAAAGATAATCAAATTTTTGATTAATTCTCACATTGACTTTAAGATCATTGGGAATGTTTCCAATCCCAATTCTTTTTCTTTACACCCTATGTCATATTCAGTGGTTGTTTCTTTTTGGTTGGTATTATACCACCCATTTTATATTTAGTATCATGAATATATTTATAATAAATTTATTTCATGCTTCATTTAATGTCATTTTTATCAAGGGGTTATGATTTAAATGTTACGAAAGTGGTAAGGGTTCATTTCACAATCTCGTCTTTATTTGGGACTGTTTTCTTTTTAGATTACATAGGAGTATTTATATGATATTTTCTATATTAAACACAATTTATTTTCATTTCCCTCACTTAATTATATGGATTAAAATATTAGTTCCATTTTTTTAATATTTCACACTTAAAAGAGTTAATTAAATTCTTTATAGGAAAATTAAATTTTTATTTTTTATGTCATTGAGAATATTTTTCTTACATGTCAATATAATAATTAAAATATTTTAAATAATGTTTTTTACTCTACAATTATATATTAAATTCATTTTACCCATGATTTAATTTTTATAAAAATTTTAAATGTAACATATATTTTTTTTTCTAAATGAAGTACTTTTTACCAATTCTGTGAAGAGAATATCTATTTTAATTATGAATGTATTATTTTTCCCATCATCCTGACCATTCATTACCTTAAAGATATATTTAAATGTTTCTATATTTATTTTTTAATTAATTTTTTTTGTAATATTTTGTTACTTTTTATATTTCAAAAAAATGTGATTTCAAATTGAAAAGTGTATTTTACTCAAAAAATGTTATTGTGATATTTTAAAATTATTAAAATCTATATCAATATCCTTTAATTAATCTTATTATTTACTGGGGATTTACTATAGTTTTACCATCTATCATATTTCTCTTGATGTATTATGATCATGTTGTTATATTTATTTATTATGGAAGATATTGACATTTCATATGATAGTTTTTCAATATAAATGATAATGTTAATTATGTATTGAATTGTTATTCTACCCTTTAATATGATGGATATATTAGACTAGTATGTGATGGGAAGGTTCTATTATAACCCCTCGATTCATAATGAGGTCTCATGAGAAAAACTATATGGGGTATTTGGTGTATGTATACCAAATTATTTACGATTTCTTAGTATGATGCCTTGATGGTATGTTTATAATTCCTTGGAGTAAGCCCTTGATGGTATGATTATGATTTTTGAAATTAAAAATACCATCATTATAAAACCAATTATTATTATCCATACAAATATTTATGTTTCTAGGTTATCGGTGGATATATTACCATTTAATTAAATTATTTATATGGTATTTTTTTATTTATTCTCTCTTCTAGAATATAAATAATTTATTTATTATATTATATCTTCTATTGTGATCTTTATCTTACTAAGAATCTAAGCTCACCCATTATTATATTTTACTTTCCTCAATATACCAAGAAGGGATATATAAAGGATTTCAAGGATATAATAGAAAAAATAATGAATTTATCAATCAAATATTAATTTTGTATTTTATGTTTTTAAATATAATGGTAGAATCATGTATATATATTGTCTCTTAAGACTTATAAACTATTCGACCATTCATGATGAGGTCCCTTCTATCTTGTGCCAATGTATTAAAATTACCATATTATCTGGGTTACTATAGTAAGGGTGTTAAGTTTTCCTCTCTTTGGAATCAAAATGAATCTTTTTTTATAATAGATAATTTTTTTCAATAATGTCAATGATATTGAAAAAATTATACCACGCATAAAATTTAAGCTTGAAAGCATTATTTTTCTAATAACTTTTTTAGACGCTAAGTGTGATAAACTAAAAAATAAAATTTTATCACCTTTAGAATATTTTTTTCGTAAAATAGATTCCATATTTGTTATAAATAGGTAAAAAATATAAAAAAATACCCATTTTATTTTTTTTGGAATAAAAATAAGGTTACTATGATTAATGTTAATTATAATGGTAAGGGTGAAACTATTGTTTTCAAATGTTTGTTTTATTAATATTGGGTAATTTTTATCTAATAATATAAATTAATATATCTTAAATAATTAAATTAATTATATTTTCAAACCAATTTATAATAATATTATTAAACATTTAATTGTAAACCAATTATAAGTAATATTAAAAATACATAATTGTAAAAACACCATTTTCTATAATAAACTATTTGTATATTTAGAAAGTATTTTAAATTAAATGTTTAATTTATATGATTTATAAATTGAATTGGGTTAGATAGAGTGTATATTTAGTTTCATAACACACAGTTTTGAAAATATGGGTTATTTTATATTCTTAGTAAATAATATAATACTTACTCAAAAACTAGTTACCAAGGTAAAATAAAAAATTATAGAAACATAAAATAACATTTTAAAAGGCCCAAAACATGTTTAAAATATTTTTTAAAATGATTTTTTGTTGTTTTAGAAACCTTATAACAACCCACAATCTGTTTTTTCTCAATTTTGTAACCTTTGAATCATTAATAGCATCATTCCATTGATTAAATATAATGGGTGTTCATAAAAGATCCCATTTATTAACATAAAAATTAGGTAAATTCCATCCCTCCATAACACACCTTTCCATTTGAATTTATTACTAAAAAAATTTAATTTTATCCTAATATAATCTTATCTAAATTTCTACAGCCTTTAGTGACTATAATTTTGCCTAAAACCTTCATTTCTAAGGAGCCGCTTAAGAGAAGGTTTAAGGTCCCAAAGTGAGTATGACTTAATCATCATCTTTATCTAATTATTTCCCTTTGAAATCAATCATAAAAATTGTTATATAATTTAATCATTATAATTAGTATATTAAATTGAAATTATATTAATGTAATGTAATTATTTATTCATTCCCTTCAACTAGTAAAATTAAAGAACATCATTTGTGTATTGTATGAACTACAACCTCAACGAAGTAACGTTTTTCATTCGTTGTCTTGAATTTAAATTTTAATACAAAAAACATAAAATAGTATTAAAATTCATAAAAAATACAAATAATATCATTAGTCTTCTTTTACAATTATATTGTCTCAAAATTAATAATTTATTAACCATAATCAGTAATCAAATTATGGTATATTCATGTTTGGGTTCGTTTAACCACCAAATTTAACAACACTATAATCATATATCATGGATTTTTTTATGTTAACATAAATTATAATGTTATTATCAGTTAGTAAGTAAATAATTAAAGATTTATGGTTATGTGAAGGTTGTATTAATTATTTATCTTATCATATTTTATGGCTAAAATATCCGAATTAAGCAGACACCAAATCATTTTTCATGAAAAAATAAGAAAAAAATATAAAATAAATAAATAAAATATGATAATTAAAAGTTATTATTAAATTAAATATATATTAATATGATTAATAATAAGTTATATACTAAAATTATTTCAATTATTCATGAATTTAGTCACATGCTCTGAATGAATCAGAACCACAATAAGGCTTTCTTGTCACAATTTCCCCATTGAGACATATTCCTTATTATACACCATGTATTAATTGGGGTGGTTTATATAATAATATTTTAAAATTTTTGAATCATGATTCTATTATAATTCATTATATTCAATTTTTAATTCAATATAATTTCTCTCAAGGGGCTTGTACTAAAAAAATTTAAGGATGTAAGGTGTTTTCCTGACTCAACTTTTTTCTTGATACATAATGATTCATTTTGAATCTGGTTTTTCATAATGGTATTATAATGTTATATGATGATAAAATAAAAAATATTTATGGAATGTTACATATTTGATTAAATTTATTAACTTTAGTAATGTATTTCTAAAAATTATAATTGTTTAGAATAAGTCTCATATGTGTTAATGATGATTTCCCATCTTTGTACATAATTTCATTCCCTATAATGTTATACCTTTATTGTTGTAATACCAATTTTATATTATCTCATTTGAACATTATAATTTTATAATCCTTTTATAAATATTAATTTCTTTTCCTCTTTTTAGGATATTGTTTTGAAATAAAGGTATTTCAAAATATTAAAAATATTTTCCAACTTTTCAAATTAAAATGTTTTATTTCTCACCAAATATTTCATTTTTATAACCATTACATGTATTCAAAGATGTATTATTTTTGTTTATTTTCCAAAATTATTTATTTTATAAAAAATTCACCTCACATTTTGAATCCACTATGTATTTTTCAAAGATCATTTTTTGAAATGTTTCTTTTATTTAAAATAAACACTTTCAAAGTGTTTTTACCTCACCATTTTGAAATATTTACTTCTTTTTCAATGATACACTATTAAACGTTCTTTTAAAATTAAATTATTTCAAAAAAATTAACCTCACCTACACCAATTTTTTTCAATTTCATTGTAACATCTTATTTTATAGAAAAGATAAAATAATTTTCTAGGAAAAAAATATTTGTTCTTTCACTACCATAACTAGAGGCCTTATTTTCTTGGAATTTATTTTTCATGAACCACCCTCTAAATGTTATTATGAAATAATATTTTCAGAGATAAAATTTTACAAATAAATTGATTACATTTTTGAGTTTGATTTTGGTTATACAATCTAGAAATGTTTTGAAATCCATTTTTCAATCAATGGGTTCTTTGTAATGTGATATATGAAACCCATTTTCTTCACATGAGTCATCATTACATATTGAATTATTAATATCTTATATAAAAAATATGTATGGATGATGATGGGTGGGGTCCTACATCACCCTATAATTCATGGGTTTAGGATATATATATCTTGAGTAATTATAGGAATTATTATTGATGCTCACTCTATTATTGAAATCAAGAAGTTATATATAATACATTATGTTTCATGTAATATGAAGTGATACCCTATCTACTATGTTTTTGGGAATTGGGTTGTTGTGCTTACAAAATTATGGGAATCACGTAGTGATGACTGCTTCACTATTTAATAGGAAATGGTTATTGATACACAATAAATTATTTTATTATTTCAACATCTATGTTAGATAAATAGATTACCATTATTATTCATTTTCATGATATGATATATCTCTATACCTATGATTATTCCCCATGGATGATGCTTGTTGTCTCATGTTTCTACCACTTACACCATGGTATTTTTTTTCTATTTTATGATCACATGCCTTATTATCAAGGATGATGGAAAAGTTGCATTGTTACATGTACTTTTTTGTAAGAAATTTATCACATAACCATTTTTTAACATATTATTATGTCTTAAAAAATAACATAATGGTGATAATTTTTTCCCTGCAGAGTGTTTTAGATCACCCCTTTATTATGTTTATCTTCCTTGGGTAATGAAGATAATTATAAATTTTAAGAATCTTAGAAGTTATTCTATAGGATTCTGATTACAAACAAACAATCACATGTGTTGTAAAATAAATTTCTTATATTTCCAGTACTAACAGACATTAAACTATAAGTTTGACTATTTTTTATAAGATTATTGAGAGATGCAATACTATTGAAATTTTTTATGATTTTATCTTAGATAATAAAACTTAGTATCAATGTTATTTTTTAACATTATGTGTTTATAGAAATTAACCTAGGAGTGAAGGTCTTGAGAACCTAAAATGATCTCATAGATAGGTTTAACTATTTTATAGAATTATTTTAGTTATTTTTTAGGATTTTGATAATAGAAATTTTTTGAAAACCCTTGGGATTTACAACTAAGTATATAATATACACCTAATTTGTTGTATAAGTATTTATTATGTGGTTCTCCTAAAAATAATAACATTATATAGATATAAGTGGATATAGGCTCTAAAATAAATGTATCTTGGGTAAATAATCCTAAAAATGGTGTGTTGGGTATTAACTAAATTATCACCTGGATCATGACATAGAGGCCAAACATCACACCTATTTTGAAACTCCTTGGGAATACATTTTGGATAGTCTCATTATCTTAACAATCCATTGTAAATAATTTATTGTGGAATTTAATTAGGATAATATTTATGATAAAACTAAACCTAAATAATTTTAAATTGAACTCAGAGTGATTTAGGTTGAACAAAAATCTATTTTTTTTTATTTTCTAGTGTAATAAATTTAGTTTTTAAGTTATCATGTGATAATTTATGATGATATTATGATTTTAAATGGTATCCATTCATTTTAACTAATTTTTGTTTTAATAATGACTTTATAACGGAGAAATCAAGTTAACAATGGGTACAATAGGAAATTCAGTGATTGTCCCAATAAACTACCAAACAAGATGTGAGAAAGAGTGTAGAATCCTATGGTGATTCTCACTAAACTCACACAAGCAATAAATTATAACAAATCATATTTTGAGATTCCAAATTAACCAATAAAGGTGTTTCTCAGTATCAAGCCTTTCATTCTACAACATGAACCATCATTTTGTGGATCTTCCCATCCACTTTTCACTTACCAATATATCAATGTGATAAAACAGATATTTTACATACACCATTTATTATAACTTGATATGGTTGAACTACCTATTTTTCATTTGTATGGTAAGGTTGGCAAGTAATTTAATCTCATTAAGAATAACATTGAATATGAGGATATATACTATATGGAATGGGGGGAGTTAATGAAAATTTTCTTCACAAAATATTTTCCTAACAACCTTCCCATGAAAATAGAGTGAGAATTTTTAGTGTTGAAATAGATGGAGGATAAATACATTGAAACATATGATGAAAAATTCACAATACTCACAAGGTAAAACTATAGTTCTATTATTAACCCAGAGAGTAATATCAAATCATTCTTTAGGGTACTAAAGAAAGGTATTCAAAAGGAATTATCTATGAGATATTTTAGTATATATGAATAAATTGTTTGGTGTAAAAATAAGGTGGAGATAGAATTTGGATACTCTTATTATTCTAAAGACATGAAAATTAAAACATAAAATTATGTAAAATCAAACGATAAATATCATGGTGTAAATAAAGTAAAACTACCTATATGTTTAGAATGTGTTAAAAAGAACAAAGATAATTTTATAAAAGGAATGAGGATATTTTTCAAGTATGGTAGAATTGGTAATCTTGCATATAAATATTGAATACATGAAAAAAGTCCAATTAAAATCATAGAGAAATATAATTTACTATAAAATACTCCACTCATGTTCTAGTTCTTCAATTACACAGAGATTGTGTTATATGAAAATAAATTCCCTAGTATGAGGGTTAACAATAATAATAGGCCTTAATAACCACCTCATTCAAGGGAACTAGGGAAAAACTTTGATATCACTATAATTAAAGTGGATCATTATGATTAAGAAATATTTATCCCCCACTCTAGATTTGGGAACATCCTTATGGTTATATATTATATGAACCCTAGTATAGAAAAAGTATGTTCTATGAACATTAAATCACCACCCCTAAGATTTGATTATTAATGAAATATTCTTGGTTTATTGTATCCCAATTTTATATTTATGGGAACCAAAATTTTGAAAATTTTATCATTATCCCATTAGATAAATTTAATGTGATTTTTGAAATAGATTTTTCTTCTCTACATAGTGTAATAATATAATGATCCACACATTTTAAATATGGATATCACATACGAATAAAATAATATTAATTGAATAAAATAATGAATCCATGTTGGAGTTTTTTAGGTCTAGTTATTTTAGAAACATGGATACATAAACAACTAGTTCATAAGTGAATTATATCATCTGCCACTACAATATTCATAAATAGAAACCTTTTTAGACACATCATACATAATAACTTTATTCATAACTTTGGTAAGGTAAACATAATAAAGGGTGAGATTAGATGCCCAATAAGGGTAGAAAAGAAGATATCAATATAAAACTAGTAAAAGGGTATGATAACATGAAAATACCAATTGGAAACCATTACTTATATATCATTAATAATAATTTTTTTTCATGGATGAAATAAAAGGTGTTCATAATATGTGAATCATAAATGAATAAAAAAACATAATCAATGGGATCATAACATTAATATAATCCATATATTTGTGGTATACAAAAAAACATAGAAAATAATTTATATAGTAGTAAAGTCTCATTTACCAGACTATCATAGTGGAATCGTTTCACTCCCCAAACCATCGTAGTATTCATGGTTCACTCCCAATACTATAGTAGTGTACATAGTCACATATTAGGGTTCACTCCAAATTGTGGTCTTATTTATATCATCAGATATCAATATTTACCCAATGTATTGGAGGGATATATATGTACCACCCATAACATAATATATATATATATTTATGTCACAAAAAATAATAAAACACTCATTATATTATAACCCATGAAATGAAATAGGTTTCATAAAATTTTGATCATATCATTACCCACGGAAAAGAAACACATTTCATAAATAATTCATCATTTCATAATCACATATCATATGGATAAGGAACTGGTTTAATAAAAATATTATCATTATAAATATAAGTAGTCTAGATAATGAATAATGGTGGTATCATTGGATCTTATCTCCAATAAATCTTATATAACACCAAATGATTTCTTCTTATATGGATAATTATTTTGAAAGATTACTTAAAAAGTTTCTTAAGGAAAATAACCCTTCCATTTTGGAAAAAATTATTTGAAATATAAAACATTTAAAAAATAAAAGAAAACATTTTATTTCAAATTATCCTTATGAACTTATAAAGGATGTTTTAAATTATCAATTAGTCATTAATATTGGAAATAGTGTTCATGCCATACATGTTAAAATAATTATTTATATCACATTTTTAGTAAAAATAAAAAATATATGTCCTGAAAACAACAAGATTATTTCTTTTAAACTATATTTAAAAATATAAAAAATTGGTATTTTTTTTAAAAATAATTTTAGAATAAGAAAAAATTTCATTAAATTTTTTTTAGAAAACATTGACATGAAAGAAAAATGATTTTTGACAAAGATAGAAATAATGACATTTTAAAAAAAAATAATATTTCATTATCTTGAGTACATAAATAGATTAAAATGAAAGGGAAAAATTTATTCCTTATAATTAACAATAATATAAAAAATAAATTGTTTTTATGAGAGGTTGATCAAAATATTTCATCACTAAAAGCATAATCATAAACAATCTAGATAAACCCTAAGATTGTAACATAAAATCTTTACCACTTTGGTAATGATTGAATTAAAAGCCTTGTGAAAGATATAACCATAAATTTATATTTATATCCTATATTTTTCATGAGAAAAATCATAAAATACATTCTTGGGAAGTATATATTCCATAAAAATGAAACAAGTATGAATATGGCATGTGACCCATGGAAATAAAAGTGAGAGAAAAATCACTTACCTACATTGGTAATTTTTGAATCATTCTCCACATGAAATATATTCCCTTTTATGGATATCTATATACCATAATATTCATGATATTAATCTTAAATGACATTCATGATCATTATATACACCACAAAAAAGATTCAAGTGATGTAAAAGGCATGTGACACATAGAAATAAAAGTGAGATGAAAATCCCCTTACCACATTGGTAATCATTTGAATAATAACCCCATAACTAAAATAATTCTAAATAGATATTTATATTACAAAATTTTCATGATAAAAACTACAAAATGAATTTATGTCCAATATATTCACCTCAAAAAAGAAACAAGTGGGGTACAAGGCTTGTGTCCCAAAATATAAAAGTGAGATAAAAATACACTTACCGCTTTGGTACTATTTTGAATCATACTCCCCATTAAATAATAGCATAAAAATAATCATTATATATCATGAAAATGTGGATATTAGTGATTAAAAATGTCATAGGATAAGTATATACAACACACGAAAGAAATAATTGGTGAATAAATCATATTTCTCTGAGAAATTATAGAGAGAGAAAAAATCCCTTACTTGAAGTATTGAATTTATTCATACATGTATGATACTCATGTATAAAAATATAAAATTATTATAAATATATTCTAGAATGATACTAAAATATATCATAAAATATATTATTTTATAATGGTGTTTTGTTATTCGTTTATTAACAATTTCTTATTAAAATCACTTTTCAGTTAATAACTAATTTGTTTTTTATGTATGTATTGATTTGGTATTTTTAGTCCTTTTATATTTATAATGGTTCCAAAATATTCACAATTTCAATATTGATTTAGATATCATATGTAGGACCCTGGAACACCCTAATAGGGGAGGGGTGAATCATAGTGTCAACTTTTTCTTCTAAAGTGATGGATCTTGTTCTCACGTTGGTAGGAACTTGTTAAACCTATATAATGGTAATATACAATAATTTAAATATTCACATGAAAAGGTAAAACACAACAATTTTACTTTATTCACCACTAAGGGCTAGTATAAGTAACATACACTAATAATGTTCCATTTATACCTAAATCCACTAATCATTACTAGTTGTTCAATATAGAAGTTCATAAAATTCACTTCATGCTAGGGACACTACCTTTAAAATATTTTTGGGATAGCACATTGCATTCCTCAGACCACTTCCATTGACTCCCCCTAGATCACTACATTGGGTGAAGGATTTCTTAGTTTATAAACATTAAGTTTTCTTTATTATATTGGCATTAAAGTCATTGTCCCTAACTAGCACAAGACTCTAATTTCACTTTAGACTTGAGTTGATGTACTTGAAATCACTATTAACTAAAAATTGTTGTTCAATTCTACCATTCTCAAAGATCCTTCACAAAGATCACTACACCCATGAGGAAAAATGCCTTGAAGAACAAATTACCATTGCAAAGCTCACTTAGTAATCTTAGAATAACTCATCACCACGAAACTCATTTTTATTAGATACTAAAGCATTGATCAATACTAGAAAAGTCTTCTCATGATGATCAAGCTCACATTGAATAATTAATTCATGAATCTCCATAGCCTTTGAGAATTCAAAGTGATACATCATTTTATTCAAAAAATATCATATCAAATGAAGTGGGGGTAGCTGTAGAGACCCGAAGCTTGACGTACATGGACATGACATTACATTTTCGGAATACTTGATACATAATGAAAACAAACACACAAGGACCGTAATAGTTTAGTGTCTTTGGAAACTCGGAAAAATAATCTTCTAATCATGGGGAAAGATATTCAACATCTCCCATAAAGATCTTCCCCTTTTGTTTTCTTACCTAAAACATTTCTTTGAATCCTGGGGATAAGAAAACATATAAAAGGGTGAGCTCAAATGCTCAGTAAGGGTAAGCATAAAGATCATGAAACAATTCATAAACATTTGAATGCAAAAACTTGAACATAAAATCTAAACATCAAAATCATGAGAAAAGACATAAATCTTGGAAGTATGTAAGGCATATATCATAAAGGAACATAGAATGGGAATGAAACATGTAATTGTGGCATCCTTTAAGCACTTGTTATGATTTCCATAGTAGCCAAGAAATTGCTGCCAAGACCATCTTAGTGGAAAAAGTCCCTTTCTGAATCGAGTTCACTCCTCGTTCCAGTCCTGTACTGAATCAGATTAACATACCATTCCAGCCATGTCTATATCATGGGATATAAATCTTTACCCAATTCATTGGATGGAGATATAGGTCCCATCCATCTCATAATGAAATCATTCTTACTTGTGCCACAATATAAACATAAATCATTCATCATAACCCAAAGAATAAAATGAGTTTCATAAACATCATCCCATCATCACATAATCCATATAAAAGAAATGGATATCACTTCATAATAATAAAAGTGAAACCATGTAAATCATAGAGACATTATACATGAAACATACACTTATGAAATAATTTCATCTTAGATGGAAAATGGTTTTGATAAAACACTTGAAATGAATTCTTGAGGAAAATATCCTTTCTTCTTTAAAATCATTTTCTTTTCACAAAATGTCATGAAATTTTAAAAGAAAAGGATTTTGTTGAAAATAGTCATGAAATATTTTGGTGGAAACTTCATGAAAATAATTCTTTATAAAACCGTAAAAATCCTTTCATGTCGTATAAGTTAAAAAAACATTCATCTTGTACTTTTGTCGGAAAAATCAAAAAGTATCTCCTACTGAAAAATGACAAAAGATTCCTTCCATACCATGTGGTAAAAGGTTAAAAATGACTTTAAACATACATGTAAGAATAGTAAAAATTTTATAAAAACATTTTGAGAAATAATGGACATGGATGATAAACATAACCCCAGTAAATACTTACATATAATCAATCTCAGATAAAAAAATGATATTGCAAAATTATCCCTTACCATATGTCCGATATGCTTCGTACGTATTCGAACCTCCTGTATAATGATTTAAATAATGTTATTTACTTATTACAGAATCATATTCATTGTTATGATATCATATATGGTTCACTTATGACTTTATATTACCCGTTCTTTTGTAAATTCCATGTTAAAGAATCGTTTTGGGTAAAATCGTTTCATTTATCGTATGCGTTTGGGCTTGTTGTTCTTGACATTATTATTACTTATATCATGATTTACTTACTTCCAGAATATAAAACATGATTTATATATCATATATATTCAACATATATATTCAATATATATATATATATATAATAGATAGATAAAAGAAATGAAACACACCGTTCATGGAGACGGTACGTACGCATGAACGCTGTTTTCCTTTCCTTATTGTCTTGAATGGAAGTAAGTAGATGACATACACATATATATATATACATAAATCCAGTAGATTCATGTCATATATTTCATTATTATTCATTATATATACTTTATAATCATTCTTGAATGGTTAACATAGATAATGAATCTCATCGCGTCGTGAAGATGGTATTCCGTACGTACGCACGAGCGATGATATCGTCCCCATGGTCGTGGAATTGTGTTGAAGTGTATGTATACTATTTCAGAATCAAAATCAATTTACAATAATCAAATATAGTTATTATTTACACCATTATACCCATCCAAGTAAGGTGGTGGTGGAAAACAGATTACACCACGACGTGGAGACGGTATTCCGTACGTACGCATGCGTGGTGATTTCATTTTTCCGTAGGATGGATATAAGGTGAAATAAGTTTGTTTCATATTTATAATAACATATAAGTATATTAGAGATACTGATGTTATTACTTTATAATGAAACAACTAAAGAATAAGAAGTTGAAGAAGAATATTGAAAAAGATTGGTAATGGATATTACCTCTTCTTTGAAATGCCTCTTCTTAACCTCCTCTTAGGGAACTAAAAATAGTCTTTGAAGAAGACCAGGACCTCTAGGATTATTCTAGGGAAGTGGAGAAGATATTTTGTCAGGGTTTTTCCGAGCTTGAATGCTGAAAGTGGTGTGAGGAGGAGAGGGAGGAGGTGCCCTTTTATAAGAGGGGTGAGGGGCACCTTAGAAAAAACTCAAAATATTATTTTATAATAAAGTCACATTCGGTTTTTAATAGCTCCAAATTGATTTATTTCAAAGATAGGGTGGGTATGGGTCGAAATAATCTCAACAAATATAATTTAGACAAGTTTAGATTATTATTTTATCCTTATCATTTAGATTTAACTCTATGTTAAATAATTTAACTTTTACCGTGTCTTTTTGTTTTCTTACACTATATGGTTAATAAACTTACCATAACAATCCAAAAGAACCCGAAGTGGTTAATTATTAATATATATATCCTTATATATGTCATTTGGTAGAGCATTATATTTTTAGGAATAAAATAACAATTAATAATATAATATTTGTTTTAAAAACTATTTTATGTCAATTTTGACACTATTTGGTACTTGATTTTTTTGAAAATCATAACAGAATGATAAGTTCAAAAAAAGTTAATTAAATAAACACTAACATGTTATATTAACCTATAAAATTAGTTTAATTCATAAAAAGTCTCAAATTACATTTATTTGGGCATTTATAACATCAATTATGTTAATATTTTCATAATAAGGTAATTACTGCATCATCGTTGTGTCATAAATAAATTAAATTATTTAAAGTCTAAAAATTATAAATAAAATACCATTATGTAGGAATTTTTTTTATATTTCTAATTAATATTTATAATCGAAATTATCTTATGTATAACCATATATTAAAAATGTTTTAGTTATTAAACTTTGATTTTAACTATTTTAACTCTTCTTTAAATAAAATAATATTAAATGTCCTAATCTAATCCAAGTGGACTTAAATGGTAATATTATATTCATAAGGTTGTTTTTAGTCGAATTAAACTTATCCAATAGAATTATGACATGTGTTAGGGTAATAGTATTATCATTTTTACCTTTAATTACATTATTTACTATTAACCGCAGTAAAAAAAGGTAAAAAGTTACTATTCACCAAAAATTATTTTCATCTCATTGAACCAAATTTTACTTACTGATATCAACCGTGTCTCTCGGATTTTAAAAATTCCTTTCACAGAAGCGGTAAAATTAATTTTTATGAAAAATTCAGTTTTTTAACTACCACTTAGTGGTTTCACTATTCATCAAAAAATTGAATGTTTTCAGAAAAATACCAAAATTTCACCCTAGGATAATTTCGGTATTCTGAATCCAAAAATGAAGTCCATTTTGAAAGATAAAATTTATAAAATTTCAAAAAGTGGTTATTACTATTCATAACGGTTATTTCATATATTATATCATTGTTTAGTGAAACCTGGTATTGCGTACAACACACGCTATCGAGGAAGGTTGTGATTGTGTGTAATGAAAGCCAAGTCAGGATTGCATGTAGTGTAAGACTCCTTTGTTGTTGCATATAACTAAATCCAACCATATTTTACATATATATACACTCAATGTTTTATTAAATAACTACTATCAACAAACTTGAAATTGTGTTTAACACGATCCATGATTAGTGTTGCATATACTGCAAGCTAATACGGTGTTTCATATAGCGCAAGATAATTTTGGAGTAGTGTACAACACAATACATTAATGAAATTAAAAAGAATAATTCTTATAAAATATCGGGTTGTTACAGTAGCCACATATATATAGGCTTGGCCCTTCGTGAAGCTCCCATGACTCCATCACATTTTTTGTAAACCTTCAAAAACATCTTCGTAGAGATCCTCTATTATCAAAGATCTAATGATATTTTACATAGTCACAGAGATTACCATAAAATCATCATGCATTCATGATGCTCCACTTATCATAGTCTCAAAGAACACCTCCAACTAATCACACACACATGAAGCCACAAACCTTCATGGAGATCAACCTTTCCGAAACCTAGCATTCATGATATCCATGAATTTACCATGTTCATAAAGAGTTAATTTTAGAAAATAACCCTTTATGATTCTAGAATCTTTATTCAATTTTTTTGTACAAAAATTTGGAAAACACTAGGAAACACCACCACCTTCACTACTGCAGTCAACTTATTCTATATGATTGCTTGTCTTGAAATTTCATGATCAACCTACTATGGATTAACAAAAAAACAAAAACTAGACTCCATTTCCAACAAAAAACATCCTTGGTTCCAACATAATATATATTAATTCTATATGTATTTATAGTAATCCATTATTTTTAGAGATAGATAATGAATTACATCATTCATAGAGATGGCCGTTCATACATACACATTAACATTGTTTCTATTTTCTCAACGGATGAATCAAAATAAAGTTAATGATATTTTACCATTCTATAATCAATATAGTATCATATATATCAAATATATTCATTTAGTCTCCACTTATTATAATCCATATAAATATTAAATTAGAAATGTATCTCATCGTGAAGTGAAGGTGATAGTCCACATATTCTCATAGGTGATGTTATCATTATTTAATAGATTAAAAGGTAAGAATTTAGATGTTATATTCTAATTATAGAAGAATAATTATATCAAAAATACCATTTAAACACATTAAATATATTATTATATCCACCCATGGGAAGTTGTGATGGAAAAAAATTACATCGGTTTGCGAGATGGTAGTCCACCATACACAAGATCAACAATTTCATTTCCCATTTGATAGAAGTGTAGATGGTTATAGTTATTCCATAATCATAAAAACATCCTAATACATGGTATATAATTATTTATTATATTTCATTTAATAAAACCTAAAATAAGGTGGTAATATAATAAGTGATAAGAAAGAGCTTACTGAAGACAATCACATCCTCTTAGAGAAACCTCCTTTGGGTCCCTTATTACATGCCATAGATATGGTATTTTGGGATTAAAAGAAGCTATATAAAATATCAATGTATTTTCAGGTGATATTTTTGATAATATTCTTTGATCCAAATGGGTTTTTAGGTGTGATGAAGTGACGAGAGGAGGTGACCTTTTATAATTGAGGAGGAGAGGGATTTTTGTAAATACCCTAAACTATTCAGTAATGGGAAGTCACTCTCAAGCCATTTGAATCCAAAATTGTTAAATAATTTATTACATGGTTGAAAAGGTTTAGATACACCTCTGCTAAAAAACATATGTTTTAAAAATTTTATTCCCTTAACCTCTATGTTTACTCACTTTTACAATTTTAGTTTTCACCATAGTAATTAGTCACTTTTTATTTACCTAGGTAAATTACCCTTTAAGTATTAAAATAAAATTATCCTTATTAGATAATTTTTACCCAATTATTATAGATATTAAATAAAAATTTTAATATGAATATTCCATGTGTTTTTAAAATTAATTTGAACTCATTTTCATGTAACGAGAAAATCAGCGTTTTAACCATAACTATGGTAATTAATTATTATTATTTTCAATATTCATTATGAACAAAAATTATTAAGTACTTATTATATAATATAAATTTTATTTTTCAAAATATGTAATCTATTTTATCAAATTCAATTTACATAAGTTAAATAATTAAATTTAAAATAGAATATGTAAACACAATAATAAAGTGATTTTCCAAAGAAAATGGTTTCCTAAGTGTAATTTTTTTTATATAAATATAAAAGATACTATTTATTACACTGACCCAAATTATATTATTTATAATATAATTTAACACATTTTACTTTTAAAACCATATTTAAAAAAATTAAAACATTGTAATTTCTTTAAATAAAAAGGCGAATTTCAATAAAAAATAGTATTTTTCAATATTCATCGAAAAATTATTCTTTTCAGATTATTCCCAAAAAATTGATTCCAAGAAAATTTTCATGTTTTGATAAAAATTATGGATTTAATTTTTTCAAATAATTTTTCTATATTTTGTAAAAAATAATTTTAAAAATTAGCATGAAAAAGGCAACAAATTTTTTTTAGAGAACCTATATTTTTAAGCATAAAATTAGATTTATTCTTATCTCATTCCTAAAAAACATTAGACGAGTAATAAAAAAATTACAGAACATATAATATATAAATTTATTTAAAATTATTCTAAAATTGTTATTAATTTAATTTAATAAAATAAAAACACTTTTTATGCATAAAAATAATTTTGTAGAGAAACAATTTTTTTACTTTCAAATGATTTTTATTTTCATTTATACTTGATTAAAAAATAATAAACTTATTTTATACATCTGTACACAATATAATTTTTCTAATTTAGTTAGTCTTATTCTTATTGACACATTAAAAAGCTAGGTGATAACTATCTTATTAAATAATAATATTTTAATAGTATTTGATGGTTTGTTTAAACTCAGTGTTTTGTGTAATGTAAGCTATTGAAAAAATAAATTTATCTGAAAAAAAATATTTTCTAAAATATTGATGTATTACATTTTACCTCCTTAAAAATAAATTTCATCATCTCAATTTGAACTTGATTTTAGTAATTAATGGGTTTCTATATAAAAATTAATTTATTAAAATATCACATCGTATAATGGTTAAATAAAACATACTCTTGAAAATATACAAAGAATCAATATAAAATTCTTCTAGAATAATACATAATAGGGTTTCAAAATTGGAGAAAATAATTTTTATGTGAAAATATAGACATGAAAGTATTGTAATTTTCATAGATCATTGATCATAAGGAAATTAATGATTTTGATAAACTGAATGACCACAAAACTATAAACCAATGAGGTGATAAAAATACCATCAATTAATAATAAATTAATTTAATTAAATAATTTTTTTATTGCAACATATTTTTCTAAAGATGAGTAATTTTGATTATAAAATATAATTACATGATTTCTTTCTATTTCATAAGAACAATCTCATTCTTGGGGTTTTCTTCGATCAATTCCCACATCATCTCTTACTATAAAAAATGAAGATAATTTTCTTATTCTTAAAGAACTAAAATTAACATTCAATAGATCATATGATATACAAAAGAATAATAAGTCAATCATTATATCTATATTATTAATCAAAATAGTTTTCATAAGTTACCCAGTATTTATAAATCTTAAAATGCATAAATAATACATTAATCTCTAAAACCTAATCTAATGTTAAACTTTAACCATTTCATAAATGGTTAACTGTAAGAACCTTTAAAAAATAAAAAAATTATAAAAAAATTCACCAAATCCCAAAATCAACTTGACATCAATCATTCCAAATATCATAAATAACCTCTTAATTGTCACATACCAAATATGTGAATACCTTGGTCATATATTCACCTAAAGCATGGTAATAGGTAATCTTACCGTAAAACCTTATTCAAAACATACATTATTTCTCATTCCTTAAATAAAATCCTATATTATTGAATATATTCCAAAAAAACAAAAACTTTATGAACTCCATTAATGATAACATAACCCACATTATCATCAAATCATTTCTCAGTTCCAAGGTCATCCATACTATATAATTTACATTATCTATAAAATTCATATCTTTATCCAAACTAATCATCATTATCTCAACATAAATAACATATTAAGGGTAATCATACCTTAATCATGTGTTTTACATAAAATATAACCTTTACATTAAATCAATTTTCTAGTTCATTAGTACCATTCAACATATTCTTGAAAATACATAATTGAAAATATACTCCAGAAAAAACCTTATATATTTCACGATTAATACAACATAATTCTTAAATTACAATACATAAAACTTTATATCATTCTACTAAATTTTTAAACCATTAAATATTCTTGATCATCTTATTCCTCAATACCTTCTTCCTTTCATATGTCACTTTTACTCTCTTCATAATCAACGACAAAAGGATTACTCATGAAACCTTGTTGATCCACATCTTGTGATTTTACCATTCTATATTTATTTGAATAATTCCCACACTTTCCCCATTTAGATATATCAATAAATTATGATACCTTAGAAAAACTATTTTTCTCATTCATTTCATTAAATAAAAATTTTATTTTTCCTCAAAATAATATACACTGTGAACTTCTCCTCCATACATAAAAAATATTCTTATTTCATGAACACATTCCCTTGAGATATTCTTCCCACATTATCGAAATATAGGAAACTAAATCTTATTTACTTCATTGTATTCACCACCTGAGATCTCAGTGAGCTCTATCATTCTTTTCATTGGTGAGTCTGAGTGTTGGTTATAGAGAAATTTATAAATCATATAATGTGATAACTTATTAGGAATAATAAAAATATACTTCCCTCCAGTCATCATAAAATTTGATCAGTCATCCTCATATTTGATATCATATTCAACATTAACCCAATTCCTTATAGTTTCTGAAATTTACTAAAACAAAAAAGCATAGTTTGAGGAAAAATATTTATACCAGGAAACCAAATATTCATTAAAAAGAATTTATAGGTTGTCTAAATCATAAAAAATTATTTTAAATATACCTTAGGATTGAAATAGGCCATATATTTTCATTACCAATTCATATCCATTGTAATGGATCATAATGAAAATTTGGAATAACAAAAGAATATTCCATGGGAGTGTCAAACTAGGTGTGCAACAATGCCATTTATCATGAACTATGTGATAGTTGAGTCGAAGACCAATGTTCCCTTTTTGAGTTATTTCCCTTAGGTTAAACTGTGCTAGACCCACATCCACTTGAAGTATCCAATAAGGGATCTAATTACTCAGAAAATAAAAAATATATTCCTTACTAAAAATTTACAATGTTATCATATACTTATACTTATCCTTTGAAATATCCATATAGATATCACTAAAGTATTTTCATTATAGTTTCCAAAGGATAACTAAATGTTTCACTGATACCAGCTATAACGACCTACACTGTTTAGATAGAGTTATCATATCTTAATATATGAATATTCATTACATAACATAACAAATCCATGCCATAATATTTTAGGTCAAATTAATTTAAAAAATGGATACATAAAAATTGTCTCATAAATTAAATATATAATCTCTAAGTATTTTCTTCATAACTAGAACCCTTATTAAAATTATCATTCTTAAGTACATTCTTCACCATATAGGGAAAGGAAACATAAGAAAGGGTGATTTTAGATTCTCAAAAAGAGTAAAAATGAGAGATATCAACATAACATGAGAATAATGGTATGAGAACCTGAGAATAAAAATTGATAACCATAACCTAGATATCATCGATCATAAGAATGAGTCATAGAATAAATCTTTGCAGTTTATAAGACATTAATCATAAAGGAATACAAAAAATCCATAGGAACATAACTTTGGCATAAGATATAGATTTTTTTCATACACATAAGCATAGAGAATAATTTTCTAATTTATCAAATTTTATTTCTAAGACTATCATAGTTTAATGGTGTCACTCCCCATAATATCTTAGTAGTCATGGTTCACTCCCAAGACCATCATAGTGGGCAAATTACCTTTTTAAACTGGGGTCACACCCCATTCCATTTCTATTTATCTCATAAGATATCAATCTTTACTCAATGGATTGGTGGAAGATATAGGTCCCACTAGTCACATAATCTATATATTTGTGAGACAAAATATCATAAAAATATTTAAAAGATCATAAACCAAGAAAATAAATAGATTTTATAAGCACTTTATCATAGCATAACCTGTGGTAATGGAATGGTTTTCATGTACATTGATCATAGCATAACCTCTGTAAATTGTACATATTTAATAAAAATCTATTATGCATAAATATAAACCATACATATAAAGAATAAGGGTGGTATCATTGTATTATATACCCCATAAGTATTACGCAACATCAAATGATCTCCTTTTATATGGAAAATAATTTTCAAAGACAACTTTGGGCATTTATTAAGGAAAATAATCATTACAATTTGAAAAAATAATTTAAAATCTAAAAATATCCTAAAAAATAATAAACAAAATTTCTTTGAAAATAATATCATAAACTTGTAATGTATGTTTTAAATCATTTAGTGGTTGTGATGATGGGACATACTATTCATGATATACTTGTTTAAACAACGATTCCTTTCACATTTTTAGTAAGAAGTCAAAAGAGCCTTATTCAGAAAAATGAAAAGAATATTCCTTTTAAAACATATTTCAAAAATTTAAACATGGTTAATTTTTTTAATAAATCATTTAAAACATTAAAAAAATTCATTATAACATTTTTATAATACATGGTCATTATAGAAAAATATTTTCGACAGAAGAGAGAAATAACGTTATTTTTTTATAAAAACTTATTTTGATCTCTTGAGTACTTAAATAGAGTAAAATTTATTTAAAACATGAATTATCCATAAATACCCTTATGTGAATATTATTCATGATTTTATTGATATAACTATCATTTGATTTCATCATCTGAAGCATAATCATAAACAATTATGATAAAAAATGATATTATAACATAAAACCATTACCACTTTTTTAATGTTTGAATCATAAGTATAGTGAAATAAATAACCATATATGGATTTTTCTATACCGTAATTTTCATTATATTAGTCATAAAGTTTTTTATGGGTAATATATACACCACAAAAAAGAAAAAAGTGGTGAACTTAGAAGGTGTCCCACAAAATAAAAGTGAGACAAAAATTCCTTACCTTCTTTGGTAACTTTTTAATAATAATACCCTTGAATGAAAGAACCATATATGTACAAGTATATCCAATAAAATTCATGATAATAGTCATAAAATACATTCATAGGTAGTATATAAGCCAAATAAAAACAAGTAATTTATAAGGCATGTGACCCACATAAATACATGTTAGATGAAAATACACATAATACAATGGTATTCATTTGAATCATAAGCACAATGGTATATAAATATAAATATACTAGAATTTTAATTATAATAATAATAATAAAAATTCAAAGGCATTATATATCCAAAAAAAAGAAACATTAAATGTATAAGGCATGTTTCCCACATAAATAAAAGGGAAATGAAAATATCTACACCACTTTAGTAATATTTTGAATCATATTCCACATTTAACAATAACATAAAATTAGAAATTACATGTAATGAAAATATTTATTTTAATGATTAACTATTTAAAAGGGTAAATATATACACCACACAAAAGAAATTAG
This sequence comes from Viscum album, assembly GCA_963277665.1. NCBI lineage: Eukaryota > Viridiplantae > Streptophyta > Magnoliopsida > Santalales > Viscaceae > Viscum > Viscum album. The sequence continues at coordinate 1,156,088,619 of OY728132.1, read as the reverse complement.
TGGTTAATATGGAATATGTTTCCCTGAAATAAAAGAGAGACTATAAATGCATTTTCTTAAGTCATAGATTTCTTCATACATGTTCAAACCTCAATTATTTTAAATATAGTTTTATTATACATATATTAAAGAAATATAATCATATATATCATACTATATATGATTTACTTATTTCCATTAACTATATTTTTGTTGACAATTCCTTGTTAAAACCATATTTCAAGTAATAACTACTTCGTTTTTCATGTATGTTTTGGTTTGTAATTTTAGGTCCATTAACATAGATAAACATTCCATAATATCCAGAATGTTAAAAATTATATAAATATCATATATATTCATTATATATGTATTTATATTAATCTATTAAATTTATATATAGAAAATGAATTACACCATTCATAGAAATGATAGGTCATGCATATCCATGAATGATATTTCCATTTTATTCATGGATGGAATGAAATAAATGTAAATATTTATTTAACTTTTTATAATAATTTTCACATAATAAATATCATATTTATTTATTTAACTTATCCTTATTACCATACATGTAAAAATAAAATGAATAATGTATCACATCTCTTCTTGGAGGCGGTAGTCCACACGTACGTGTGAGTGATGCTACTATTATTTACTGGGTAGTAAGGTAATAAGGAAAATATGATATTATAATTTTATAATTAAAATAATTTCATAAATATTATATAAAAACATTAAATACATTAATACACGCACACACACGAGATTCAATGATAAAAAATGAATTACATTGGTTCGCGCGGTGGTAGTCTTTCGTACACATGAATGAGGGTTTAGTTTCCCATTTGATGGACGGGGATATAGATATAGGTTATTCATATAAAAATAATAAAATATTAGTATATTTAAGATACTAGTTATATTATATTGAAATTATTAAAACATGATTAAATTTGGGAAGAGAAGAAGTGAAAGGAAATAGCTTAGTGAAGAAAATCGCATTCACTTAGAAAAACCTCCTTTTGTATCTCTTATTAAGGACCGTGTCATTGTTATTTTGGGAGTAAAAAACTATAGAACATGTATGATTATTATGGTAGATATTTTGGTAGGGTTTGGTTAAGAAAAATTGATTATGAGGTGTGAATAACTTAGGTAAAGTGGCGTCCTTTTATAAATTAGGAGTAGTGACATTCTTGTAAATACCCAAAAATATTCATTAATTGGAAGTCACTTTGAAGACATGTGCCTCAAAAATTTATAAATAATAGATTTAAGGGACTATATTTTCTATCTACACCTCCAAAATAAAAAAAACATGTTATAAAAATGTTATTCCCTTAACCTATAAGTTTACTCGCTTGTACCATTTTAGTTTTCACCACATTAACTACTCTATTATTATTTACCTAGGTAATTTATCCGTTAAGAGTAAAAATAAAATGATACTTATTAGATAATTTTTACTATATTATTCTAAATTTTAAAAAAAATTTATTAAATAAATATCATTTTTATGTTGAAAATTAATTTTCACAAATTCACAAGTAAAGCGTAAATCCCCATTTTAACTTTAACCACAATAATTATTTTTTACTGTGTTCATGATTATTTATGACAAAAAATTAATTTGAATTTATTATCTAATATAAACTATGATTATTGAAAATATATAATTTGTTTTATCATCATAAAATCACAGAATAGGCAGAATTTAATTTAAAATAAAACCCACAGATGCCATGAAAAAGTGGGCTTCTAAAAAAAATTTCATTATTGTTCAAAGATTTTATATCAAAATTGAACATAAGATTTATTAAACTGACCTAAATTGGATTATTTATAATATTATCAAAGTAATTTTACATTTAAAAAAAATTAAAACAAATTGTACCTTTGTTACTTCTTTAAATGAAAATGTAATATCTAACAAAAATCAATATTTTTCACTATTCATCAAACAATTAATCTTATCAGAAAATTATCAATAATTCAGTCGAGGATATATTTTATGTTTTTATTTCAAAGATGAAGATAATTTTACTGAAAAATTGGCTAAATTTTAAAAAATAAAATTTAAAAAAATGGGCACACAAAATAATGAAACCACTTTTTAGAAAATATATTTCTTAAAAATAAAACCGTATTTATTTATATCTCATTTCTAGAAAAATATTATATGAATAATAAAATATTTAATTGAATATATATTATATAAAATTCATTAAAATAATTATCAAATAATGAGTAATTAAATTTATTAATATAAAAACAATTTTTACACATAATTTTTTTTTCATAAAAATGTTTCATGTATTTTCAACTGATTTTTATTTTTATTTATAATTGATTTGTATCCACTAAATTTATCTTATACATTCGTAAAGTATATAATTTTCAGAATTTAGTTATTCCTACTCATACCCACCAATTGAGCAGTTGGGAGATAAATTTCATATAAAATAACAATATTTTAAAAGTATATCATTATTCATATGAAGCTGATGTTTTCGATAATGCAGGATATCAAATAATTTAATTTATTTTGAAAAAATTTACTTCATAACATCTCAGTGTCTTATAGAAAATTATTTGGAACAATAAAAACATATTTCAAATCATCCTATGATTGTACATTCTAGGATTATTATGAAAACCCTTTAGAAAGAAATTATACAATGTTGTTCATTATAATAAATAAATATAGACCCTTTTCTCAAATAGTTAGAGAGAAAACTCAATATTATGGATAAGACTATTCTGAGGAGAAAGATACATTTATCAGTTTGTAAGGGTGATATATCTCTATAAATTATACCATATTTCATGCCTATTATTAACATACCCCTTTCCATTTTCTTTGGTATATGATAATTAAAATAATAATGTTTAAATTTATTTAAGGGGGAGAATGTTAGATTCCATGAGTTTGGAATATATTTTTCTATATTAATATAATGATTGAAATATTTCTACGTATAAAAATTTCGACTAAAATTATATGTGACATGTTACATGAAAATTATTAATACAATTTAAAAATAATAAAATGTATAGTCAATAAAAATATTATGATCGATTATAAATTCATATAAAATAAGAGTAAAAACATTTAAAGTTAAAAAAACCATCTTTTTTTTATATTGAAATTTAATATAAAAGACCAATATAATTTTTTAAAAGAATTTTATTTTTGAATTTAGCATATCAAAATTATTTTAAGATGATTTTTTTTATTTTATATAAATAATTTAATTTTTATATAAGAGTGAGAAAATAATTTTTTACCAAAATTATAATTTTTATGACATTATTAATATATGATAAATAACTAAAAATTTATAAATACATTTAATTGAATAATTAATTATTTAAGGATTAATTATATGTATTTTAAAATATTATTTTTCACTTAGAAATCCTTTCAAAAAAAATTTAGAATATAAGTAACATTATATTCTAATATAAAATATGCTTTCCAACTCATCTTTTTGTTAAAATTATAATAAAAATATTTAGTTTTTGGTTGATTGGGAATAACCATAAATCTTATTTTTGATAATAATCTAATATATATCTTGATAGTCAAATAAGTGGATAAAATTATACTACATATAAATTTTATGCTTAAAACACACTCTTTCTAAAAATGTTTTTATATGCTAAGTGTACTAATATGAAAATTTAAATTCCATCGCATTTAGAAATTTTATTTATTAAAATTAATTCCATATTTTGAATCATTGTACCCAAATTTCATAAAATTTCCCAGTTTTTCTATATAAACATGGTTATTATGATTACCATTAAATATAATGATAATGGTCAAACTATTATTTAAAAAAATTATTTTATTAATATTTTATAAATTATATCTATTCAATTAAAATAATATATTATTAATAATAATTTTAATTTGATTTTCAAACACATGTATAATTATATTAACACATGTTTAATTAGTTACCAATTCCTAATTATATTAAGAACATAAAATGAATAAAAGACCATTTTTTTACAAAAAGAATTTTTTGATATATAAAATGTTTTATATTAATTAATTATCAATTATTTGAAAATTGAAATACAGAAAATAGAGATTAAAGTTAGTTTTATATTACCTAATTTTAATAAGAGGGGTAATTTTTTTATTTTTAATGAAATATATATTAATTAGCTACAAACATGATACCATGGTATAAACAAAGATGGTAAAACAAAAAAATGAAGTATTAAATGTCTTGAAACATGTTTAAACACATGAAAAAATTGACAATGGAGGAGTTCTCAACTATATCCCACCCATAGACCATTATTTATCACTTTTTGAACCTTTGAACCTTGAATAGATAAACTCGATTGTTGAAAAAAATTGTGGTCATAAAAGATCCCATTTATTCATTTATAATAGGTGAAACTTCTATCTCTTCATGCCACACCCATACCTTGGAATGTATTCCTAAAATCCTTCCATTATTTTCCTCATATAATCCTCTGTCATTTTTATTATCCATTGGTGAACATATGTTATCCTAAGCGCTTCATTTATAAGGAGTCCTTTAAGAGAAATCCCAAATTTCCAAAATAAGTAATACTTAATCCATATATTATTATTTTTATTTCCATTCCAAACATATCCTAACATAGTTATATAATTAAATCATTATAATTATTATCATTAAGTGTTATTATTATAATTAAACACCAATTATTTATTCATTACCATCTACATAGAATGACAAAAGAATGTCGACAGTATGTAGTGCAAACTACGACCTCCATAAAGTACAATTTTTTCATATTGATTTAAAAAAATTATCCAAAATAGTTTAAATATGAATAAAATCCTAAAAAAATATAATAATACTATTATGGTTCTATTATAATGATATTATTTAAAAATAAAAAAGTTTCTTATCCATACACATACATCAAATTGTGGTATGTTTAGGTCACGATCGACATAACCACCTACTAGAACAATGATATTAAACTCTATCATATAGGAATATGGAAACTTAAATAAAAGTGTTATTATAAGTTAATATAAAAATTATGAATTTTTACAGTTCTATATATACTATATTAAGTAGTTAACTTATCATATTTGATTCCTAAAATCACAAAAATAAGCTGACAATGATTTAATTTACACACAAACATATGAAAAAATATTTAATAAATAAATATAATATGATATCAAAATGTACTAATTAAATAGAATAAATATGAAAAAGGTTCTTAATAAGGTATCTACTAATCTTCATTTTAATATTTAGGAAGTTGGGTGTGTTCCCAAAATGAATTAGGACAACATTAAGAGTTTCTTATCACAATTTTCATCCATCGAGATGTATTTTTAATCATAAAACATGTTTTTTGGATTTTTCATCTACTTCCATTTAATATTTTTGGAATTGTGTTTCTAGTATATTCCAGGATATTTAATTCTCAATTAAATTTTATTATTCTCATCATCATTGTACTCAAAAATTTTAAGGATGTAAGGGGTTTTCCAAACTTTACTTCTTTCATGAGTGATAATGATTCCTTTTTACTATGGTTTTACAAGATTGATCTATTCTATTATATTATAATACCATAAAACCTCTCTCTGGGGGAAGTGAAAATTATGAATCAAATTATTAACAAGATAAATTTATTTATCAAAATTATATCATTGTTGATAGTAATTTTCAATCTCTTTAACTATAGTTTCCTCTCCATATCTATAATTTATATTCCCTCCAAATATTTTCCCTTCATAATTGGAATAATAATTATATTCTATCTCATGTGTCCATCATAATTCCCTTCTCCTATTTTTTAAATATTTTTTTTTTATTTTTTATGATATTTATTTTCAATAATGTTATTTAAAAATATTAATAATATTTATCATACATTAAAAAAAAACTATTTTATCTTCCACTCCAATTTTTTTTGAAATATTTATTTTTAAAGAGTATATTATCAAAGATTATTTTAAAAAATAATTTATTTTCTTAGTTATTGATCTCACATTTTTAAATCTTTATTTATTTTCTATCACTCCTTGGTTGAATAGTTTATTTTATAAAACTAATAGTCTTTGATGTGTTTTCACCTCACCTTTTTAAACTATTTATGTTTTCTTTTCAATTATCTACCATTGAATGTTTTTTAAAATAAATTATTTGAATTGTTTTCACTCTATCTTCTCAAACATGACTATTAAAAATTATTTTAACTTCTTCTTTTATGCCAATTATAAACTTAATGGTGAAATAATATTTTGGAGTGATCAAATTTGGGTTATCAACCGTTACATTCTTATGTTAAACATTGGTGATACAAACTATAAATGTTTCAAAACCCATTTTTTCATGTGTTCATTATGATTTAATGTATGAAACCCATTTTCTTCACATGGGTATTCACTATATATTGAATTATTAAAATATTAAGGCACACATATGTATGGTTGATGATTGTTGGGGTCTTATATCTCCCTGTAATGCATTTTTTAGGGATTTATATCTCATGAAATGAATATTAAAGTTTAGTAATGATTATCACTACACCATGGTAATCATGAAGTGATAACTTCACCACTTTATTTATGGGAATTAGGAATTGATACCTACTCCAATATATTTATTTGAATCAGGTATTGATTCATGATCTAATATGGGAGTAAGGTTGTGATGTTTGATTTACTATGAGAATTATGTATTTATTCTTACTCCATCATGTAATACTAACATGGTATTGATATCTATTCCACTATGTCATTATTTTTACACCTATATTAGTTCAATTTTTTACCATTATACTTCATTTCCATGAAATTATCTATTTTTTATTCCTATGATTACGATCCATGGCTCATGTTAATTATATTATGTTCTTGAAAATTTATACCCTGGTATATGTTTTCTCTTTTGATATCACATGTCATGTTATCATGTCTTGTGTAAAAATATTATCATTCTATATTTCTTTTAATAATAAATTTATCCCCTGCACATGTTTTTTCATATACTTATTTCATAACATGTAATGAAATGTTGTTATGATTCCCCTTAGTGATTGTTTGAACACACCCATTTACTATATTTCATTCCCCATGGTAATGAAGATAATTATAAAATTTTGGAAGTCTAGAAGGGATTCTAGAGGAGTTTTATTATGGATAAATTTTTGCAGGCATTGCAAAATAAATTTCTTATATAGATAATCCTAAAAGATAGTAAACCAAATGGATCTCTGAGTTATGTGAGATTATAGTGATATTTAATGCTAATTTAACAATTTTAGGTGTTTAGATCAGATATTCTCAATTTGTATTAAATAAAATTCATAAAATTATTTATTTTTAGGACTGAACTGGAGAGTTTGGGTCCTAGGTGACTCTAGTGTGTTGAGATAAATAATATTGAATGGTTTTTTTGTTATATGAGATTTGATATAGAGAGGTTTATGAATTTTTTGACACATGGGACAGACTTCATTTTGTGTGACTATCTAGTACATGTTTGGGATAAAGCCTAGGTTTATAGGTAAATATATATTATCATTCTAGATTTCAAGATTTATATATGGTTATTTGATTTAGACAAACTAGTATATCAAGTTATTGATTATTATTGAAGACCATTCACCTTAATATGAAAGATGGTGTACTCATACATCATTTTTGGAATTTAGGGATGTTATGAAATGTTTGTTCCTATACATGGTTTCCATTTTTGTTCTACATCTATAATTGTAAAGGGTTTGAATAATTAAGTTTTCTGTAATAACCTAAATGATGTTTTTTCATTTAGATTTATATTGTAATTCTAATCAACCAAAAAGTGTTTTTGAATATTGGTTTGACTATATTTATAGATCCTATATGTGGGTGGTACCTTATCCTATGATGTGTAGGGATCATCAGAATAGATGGTATATGAATGGGATGAAAATAGTGAAGTGTATGATCTAGTGGGTTGTGTTGCCTACTATAGATTTCCCTATTTGGGATATATATATTGTTATATTTTTTTGGGAATAGTATTTTTCATTGATACTCCAACAAGATAAACCCTATTGGGGCATAAAGATGGAAAATTGGTGATATAACATAGTCATACACTATATGAGGCCCTTAAGGGTAGAGAAAAATCCTAAATTATAGGTAATGGTTTTAAGGAGGGAAGGTCAACCACAATAGAAATAGGAGTGTGGGTAGTAGTTTGGTGACTAGATTAATGAGATATTTTAATGAGTTATATTGAGAATCAATTAGGGATCTCAAGGTTCTATGACATCTATTGAATTTATGATGATGGAGTTTTAGTCTCAAAAACTACTATTTATGTGTAATAATTGATGAATTTTGTAGTTTTTTATATCTATTTCATCATATTTTTTTGGATGAATCCTTAAAACTAGATTTTTGGAACCCTATAATAATGAATGATATGATATTTTAATATATAATTTATAATTAATATATATTCAAGAATTACCTCTATATGGAATTCATTTTTTGTTATCGAATCTATTAACCATTACTAATCATTATATCATTATGTTGAAGGATTCAATGGTAGGATACCTCTAGACCTATCCACATGAGATCCACATATCTTGGAACATATTCATTAGCAGTATGGGTGAGAGTATAATTAATCCAAACAACTTTCATCATTCATTATTGATCATAATAATAATATTTCCTCACATGAATGACTCTCATGTGTACTCTTGATCCCTTGTAAGGGATGAGGATGATCATTGTTATTTGTTCTTGAGAATATCTTTCTAGGGTTATATAGTATTCCCTAGAGAATTTTTTTGATAAATAAATCATATACCAATATATTAAATAAATTAGGTTATGCACTCAAGTAAAATAATTAGTTATTATAGAAATTTCCTTAACCAGTTTTCTAATTCAGAGTGAACCCCACTTCAAATATTAATAATAATTATATTTTTATTATTTCCTTGATTTGTGAAAAATAAAAAAATATTCAAATATCATTTCTATAGGACCCTTTAATTGTTCCATCAATCACATTTTTCATTTATTGTACACTGAATAATAACTATTTATTCACATAAATGAATATAACTCTATTATCCATTTAATGAATATTTAAATTATCAACATAAATTGAATAATAATTATTACTTATAATATTAATTATAAAATAAAATTAAAATGAAATTAAAATGAAATTAACCTAACATTATAGAAATAATTATTGTGTAACCGTCTATGACTCTTTATTATTAGAATTAGAAAAACTTTCTTAAATTCCATGATCAGTTTCAAGCAATATATCAAGACTACCATAGAAAAACTTGGTAATTTCTCCAAAAAAAACACCCAACAGATTCTCACTTTTTATTATAATTACTCTATCTCAATATATTACCAGGTAGGTTCCATCACTTATGACATCAATATCTATGCTTCATATATCCCTCTTTTACTTTCTATAAATAAACATTCTAATAAGATACCATGGCCATGGAGTGAATTAGAAAATTTCATTCCTATCAAAAGGATATAGATATTTACATCCATTAACATAGAAGAAAAAATTATATTCCTTGTTTATTCATTAATATCATGTCACTTTTGATGCACCAAACTAATCCTACCACACCCTGAGCACATATCATTACTATATTCACCAATACATAAAATTATGTTTCTCATGATATACACTAATCTTAATCTCATGAATATAGACATATAGGTACATCCTCATAGAGGAATATCGAAATAAACATATAACATATAGAATTCGTGATAGAGGGTATGATATTATAACCAAATCTCTCAGAGATTACCAAGCGTGACCTTCGGGAGAAGAATTATAAATGTATTATGGGTCTCAATAACCTAATATATAAATATCATTGGTGTATCATTTTATAGATGTCATCCATCTATATATTATATATTACTAAATATCATCATAGTACTTCAATTTTCTCATCATAGTAAGGAACACTATTATCCTTTTGTTGTGATACATACTATATTAAAATTATGAAATTACAGATATATAAAAGAATAATCATCATGTGATAAGATATTTATTAATATTAAATTAATTAAATATTCATGTAATGAAAAGTACAATATAGTTAGATCTAGAAAACCATATACAAAATAATACTCCCATATACTAAGGAAAGTGTAGACCCTATTCAGCTAAGAATTATATTGATTCATTCTATTTTATCATTTATCAGACTGAGATACCACTAGGGATGTGGCTAAATATAAAAATATATTATTTGGGGACATGTAAAAAACATTTGGGATATGCTGTTACAATCTAGAGTGAATGAGGGGATGGCTTGGAAGGACATCAATGAGATCTTATACATGAACTTCATTCATGAGATGCTAAGGTTTGACATATCCATTGAGTTAATAAACCTATGACATGGGGAAACAATAGTCATGTTCTCCTACAAGAGTTTTATATATCTATTTTAGTTCAAACTTAAAATTTTATGGGTGGAAAACAAAAATGTTTGGTGAATCAAGGATCATTTATGATATGATATCATGGAACTGGTGGATATCTACATATTAATTTTTTTTAGATAATCAAACTATGAATTGATAGGGGATAAAATCTAGACTGATAAGATTATACCATACTAGATAGTCATATAATGTGAGACTAGAATTGAAGCTTTGGGTAGCTAAAATTATGTCCAAAATAAGATCCAAGATGGAAGTTTGGGTAGTGGAACACTGTTTCCACTATGAAAAGGATTTTTGGAAAGATGGTTCTAATATAAGAAGATTGTGAATTTTGGGCCTAGTTTAATCAAACACTAATGAAGTCCTGTAATTTATTTACATATATAGAAAAAAAATAGTTTCTATAAGATTACCTTATAGTGATATGGAGTTCAAGGATCAAGTCATATAAAGGTATCTAAGGTAGGGATGAAATATATATTAGTTGGTGGTATCCATGATTAATTTTTAGGATTAATCAATGGTATTAGAAAATATGCATAATAATTGGGGTAGTAACCAACATTGAGTATGAATCTAGACATATGATAGAAATTAGTGATTCATGATTTAGGTTATCTATATGTGATCAATTTTAATTTTTTAGAGTGAGATGAATAGACATTGGTGTTCACAGGTATGTTATGAGATTAATGATTTTGTTTGCATGGTGGTAAATATTGCACAATGGGAATGTATAGATATTTTAATGAAATCATATTTTTTGAGTTATATGACATAGGAATGACATGGGATAATGGATTTATAATGGGTGAAATGTGTGCATTTTAGGATATTTATTGGATAAAATTCCATTTGTGCATTGGGTGGTTCATTTAGATGATGATCACATAGGTGACTCCTATAATAATGTGTGTCATGGTTATAATTGGTAATTTGAGTCTATTGGTTTTGATAATTAGAAAGAAAGGTATGTGATTAGATTCATTATATTGTTTTTGAGTGTGGAGAGTGGGAATATTGGACTTCAATAGAGTTTTGGTCAGTGTCATGACTCAAAATAGCTTAGCATCGATCATTACAATGTTTGGGAAGTTGTATCATACCATGTATGTGGGTGAGAGAATTTGTATTTGAGAACAACATACAAACTATAATTATGGTGTCTTGTGATTTCAATGTAGTGGTTAGAGGCTCAAGAATGAGTTTTATAGAAATAGGTAATTTTTTGAGGTTTTGGTGGATGAGAAGAACTCTATCAAGAGTTTCAATATAAGGCCACCTGAGTTTGGGTTGCCCTGATAGTGGGCCTATTCCACTAGATAACCCACTAATGATCTGGTGGGGATCCATCAGAATTTTTTGTGAGGCCTTCAATATTTTTTTTGTTGATTAATTAATTAATTAATTATGTAATAAAATAAATGTTAGGTAATTCCATTATTCTAGAGATTTAATTCCCCTTCTACTCCCTCTAATTATCTTATATGTAAGAGGAGATATCATTTATCAGTTATCCATTCCTTATTTAATCTATCATAGGATATTTTTACAATTAAGGCTTAACTTACAGTGGTGTTTATTTCCACCTGTTTTTTGTGTTGTCTCTACTACAATGTGTTTTATCTAAGGATTCCATATATTTTTTATTTATTTTACGACTTCCTCCTTTTTAGGTAAAATCAAGGTATTAGATTCGATGGAAAGAACCATTATATAATGAGAAAGGTGGGTCTTGTTTAATTTTCATATTATACTTCTATTTATGAATCTTTTTACTTTTTAACATGTAAAGGGTTATATGAGAGACATTATATAAAACCAGTTGAAATCTTAAAGGTAAATAATGGTTAATATAATGTGGTATAGAGATGGTAAATGTGGATATCATTTAAGTTACACAAAAAATATGTAGAATAATATCTATTGGACTGATGTCTTTTTTAAGAATCCTTTCCCGTTGTAATTTAATTGAGTTGGTAAACTTATATAGGACATGGGACATGGTTTTGGGTGGTATAGAAGAATTCATCAAGGCTCGAGTAAGACATTAGTAATGGGGTATGAGGTGATGAAATTCACTAGTGATATGGGGGAGATATATCATTCACTAGGTGGGGTGATAAAGGTTCACCAAGGTGTATCTATAGGTTTTTGGTGATATACACTCATCGCAGGGTCTGGTTGTTGGGGTTGTGTGAACATAGTATAGGGACCACAAGGTGTTTTAGAGAACTAGATGATGGATATATTATCTTTAGATTGAGTGGATTAGGTGTGATAATTTTTACCATTTTTTAGAGGAGCAAAACATCATAGGTGGCTACTAGATCATGGGGTTATTGAAATCATTAGTTGAGATCATTATTCTAACTATATATTTGTGATATGTTTCTTATAAGGTCTTTAGTATTTATATAAGGAAAATATCTTTTTAATTGATAATTTATTCCATTATTTTATCCTTTTAAATGTATCTAATCATATATGGATGGAATTGGGAGTTCCTGGGGCATGTCTGGAGCCTACAACATCAAATTATGAATGAAATGGATAGGCACATGGTTTGAAAAAATCATGAACTACAAACCACACAGTTTGGAAAAATCATATGGGGTGATATGAGGCTCCAAAAGGGGAGCACATAGGCTGATCATGGTTAGAAAAACCAACCCCCCTAACCGGGTGGGTCCAATATCAATGTTTAGTGGTCAGAAAATGGTTGGCACACGGTTTAGCCAACCGTAAGGTCAAACTATTCACTTCTTATATTTGTTGTAATTTTACCATTTTCACTTATTTCATTAAAAGGGATTACCCTTCATTACTTTTCATTTCTCCTATAGCCCCTCTCATTTATGAGAGCCCTGTCTACCCTCTTCATTATGCTTTGAAGGATATTCACTATTTGTGCTCCAGTTTGAGTGTCATTCATATATGTAGATCACTATCGGTTAGAGCTCTAGCCTGTTAAATTCTTCTCTTTTTTATATCATTATTCATAATGGTATTTTTTTGCAAGATCATATTCCCTATTTTTTAGGGTCTTTGTCTATTTTTTTCTTCTTATCTAGGCTATGCTAAGTGCTAATATTGAATAAGGAATATACTATTGGAATAAGGTAAGTGGTCTATACATTTTCCCTCAATTAAAATTGTTTATACCTTGTTTCCATTGTTCCACATTGTAGACCATCTAAGAAATACTTCCCAAATTAAAAAACCCTTAAATATAATGTTGAATTATTCTTTATGGCATTTCTTGACACCCTTATACATGGTTTTAGGATAATTACCACTACCCGAACCACCCACCAGACACATTCTTTCCTTTTCCCCTAGAAATGTCACATCTAAGGTAAGAGTAACACACTTTTCTTTATTGGGAATTGAATATGATAATAAATATTATTGTGAAAGGTTGAATGAACCTTAAAATACCTTATCATTTATATATCAAAGTAATGAAATTGAAAATCACATGGATTGTGTATGATAATTAAATGGTTAATGAAGGGGTTGTGATGAGTTAAATGGAAAATAGAATATACATTGATATGGTCCCTTTTCCCATTATTTAAATCAATTTTATGATAGATGGTATGGTATGGCCCTGATGCATTATATAAGGTATAGCCTTGATGTGGGACACATGGTATGAAATCAATGTGGGGACTCCCAGTATGGAACATATGTGGGGGTTCATGCTATGGTACTGATGAACCAATTCAATTCCTTGGTTTCCATGCTTTGGATCCAGCTTATTTGAATTTCCTTGGACATGCTCCATGGGATCCACCCAAATATTAATAGGTTTTCTATGGATACCCTCCATAGACTCGAAGTGGATGCTCAAGTCATTATCCTCAGGTCCATGATCATGTAGGTATGATACATGAATACTCGACATAGACCACTGATGATTCCTATTTATGATTCAAAATTAACCCTTATTTTTTGTTTCCAGATCAAATTGAGTTTTGTGAGATTGGATAGTATTACTTTTACATTTATCACTTTTTTCCTATTAAACATGCACACTACTTATACTTATGTTCATAAATTATACTTGTTATAGAAACTATTGGTGGTATCCTACTTAGTGTTATCTCACATCCAATTTGTGCCACTAATTGGTACCTAGTCATACTTCATGGATGTGGGTAGGGGCAAGGGAAAGATCCCACTTGACAGTGCTTGATGAATTGTGACATATGTGGAGGCAAATAGTAAGGGGAAAGTACCATCATGGTGTATTCCCACACTTAGCATGACCATACAAAACATTTTTAGATCATAATGGATACACTGAGAGAGTATTAAATATATGATAAGATAAGAAAGTGATACATTTGGATGAATAAAATTTACTTCCTCGGTCATATTATCAACGACATGAGTATCAGTTGACCCAAAGATGGTGAGAGATTTATTTTCCTGGGTGTATCCTAAGAACATCATTTATATATAGAGTTTCTTGGGGATAGATGGTAATTATAGAAATTTAATTTAGTAATTTTGACACCTAGAATAACCTCTTATGGGAATGAATAATAAGTATGTGAATTTCTCATGGTCTAAATCAAGTGAGACACCCATTCCAGAGTTAAAAGGGAGACTGAATTCGACAATGATCTTGATTCTTCCAAATCTGAGAAGAATCTATATATTATATTATGATGTATCAAGTATTGGACTTGTATTAGTTCAAATTTAGAAGGATAGAGTCGTTGAAGATAGTTCACTTTATTTGATTCCATATGAGATGAACTACACAATGTGTAATCTCAAGCTAGCCATTGTTGTTCACACCACATGATATTAGAGACATTATTTAGCGGGATATAATTTTTTTGTGTATAAGGAATAAAAAAGCCTCAAGTATATGTTTACATAGTTTTAATTAAATCATAGGGAATGATGGTTTGTTGAATACCTATTTTATTTTTAATTCATGCTTTCTTATATTCCCAGAGGTGGAAATACAATTGTGATGCTCTAAGTAGGTGGACCTAGACATAACAATTTTAGGAGGCTAGTAGCAAGTGGCAACATATACCCCTTTTTGATATCCACATAGTGATTTAGGACCATCAAGGATTGTTTTTTACTTGCATCATTATTAGTGATCTTTTCACTTTTAAAGAGAGTGAAGAATAAGAAGCTATCATATTTTTAAGTCTTAGTCCTATGGGAGAGTATTTTAGGTGATGACCCAACACCTGGTTGGACCGTTGGAGAAGATGGAACACTACATATTAATGATTTTGTTTGGGATCTAGTTGATATACAAGATGTACAATTGAGAGTGTCTCATGCCTCCACTTGTGTATTTCATCCTGTTTTTAAAAATATATGTCATGATTTACACTACTAGTATTAGTACCCTATTATGAAGTGGGAGATAACTTGTATTGTTAATCAGTGTTCCACCTATCCATAGGTGAAGGCAGAACACTATTAAATGGTGGAGATATTATAGAAGCTTCCTATCCCCATTTAGGAATGGGATGATGTCCCCATGGATTTTGTGACTGGGTTACTAAGGTCACCCCAAGGTAGTTATTCCATATGGTTTGTTGTGGAAATAATGATAAAGGTCTCCCATTTTCTGCATATCAGGAGACATTATTAGAGGTTGATCTCTAGAGCCTCTACATTCATGAGATCATATGAGTCAATGGAGTCAAAATTATATCATATCAGATAAATACTCTTTATTTATGTCACAATTATGATAGAGTTTATATAGAGAACTAGGATCATAGGTGTTGCTGAGTACAACCTATCACTCATAGACCGACATGCAATGAGAGCACATGATACAAGTCTTAGTGTTCATTTCTAGGTAATGTGTCCTTGGTTTCAGGGATTCATGGGAGAAGAATATATCCCTATTTTAATTCTAATATTATTAAAATTATTAGGTGATTTTATATATGGAACCCTATAGGGCTTTATATGGTAGGTTGTGTCAATAACCTCTTTAATGGGTAGAGTAAGAAGTGGAAGCACTGATAGGACCTCATCTAATTTAGGAGACTTCAGAGTAGGTGTAGTTAATAAAGAAATGGATGGATACTTCTCAGTCTAGAAAAAAGAATACTATGTCAATTTACATTAACATCCTCTAGAGTTCGAGTCTTTTTTTCTATCTCACCTATGTTGCAGAATATACATATTCAGAGATAGTGTTAGATTTCACCAATTTATGTTGGGATAATTGATATTTCTAAAATGGTTGGTTTGGTAGACCATTGGTTGTTGTTACCTCATGGGTACCATGCCATGAAAAATTTCTTCCAAATATCTTAGCAACATAGTTATTACTTAGGCTCACTCACACAC
The DNA here is from genome assembly GCA_963277665.1 of Viscum album. Classification (NCBI taxonomy): domain Eukaryota; kingdom Viridiplantae; phylum Streptophyta; class Magnoliopsida; order Santalales; family Viscaceae; genus Viscum; species Viscum album. The sequence goes on along the minus strand of OY728132.1, from coordinate 1,156,071,803 downwards.
TTCATAAAGATGAAGCAGAGTTGTAGTTAGATGCATCCTTCGTGGATCACCCTATATGTATTATTGATTAGGGTACAAAATCTCTATGAGAAAGGTCAGTTCCATTAGTTCAGGTGCTATGGCAGCACAACTGTGTGCTAGAATATTCCTAGGAGAGAGAGGCAGATGTACATGCCCAATGGACATAAATATTTTTAGATGCCACATCTCCCATGGAAAAGTGACTCGGGGATGAGTTGTCCTAAGAGTGGAAATTACGATATCCAATTATTTTATATGAGGTAAATAAATTTTAAATTTCATTTTTAATTATCTTATTTTCTTTAAAAACATGTATACTCACTTAAGAAATGAATGAGGATTGTATGGGACTTGTTTGGAGTTCAAATATCCAAATTAAGGAGGAAAAGGGAAGGTGCACAATTTGACCAAATCATGCAATGGAGGCCATATAGTTTGTAAAAATTATGTGGGGTTCTATAAGGATATAGTGAGGGAGTGCATAGGATGATCACAATTAGACAGTCCATTCTACACAACTGTGAAGATCCAGTATCCATGGATAGTGGTAGGCACACAGTTGGTTCATGGTTAGGCCAACCATGAGGCTAAACCATACACCTCTTATGTGTTTTTTTCTATTTTAACAATTTTTACTTGTTTTATAGAAAATACTCACCCTTATTTAATTTTAATTCTTTTGGAATCCCCCTCTCACAAAAGAGATCACCTACCACCTACTTCATTATGATTTGAAGGATCTTTCATGTTCTAGCTTTAATTCGAGTTTCGTTCATCTCATTAGATCATAAAAATTATTATACTTATTCCTTTACCCTATTCCCTTCATTTATCACATAGTTTATGACACTATTTTGGTGTGATATCCTATTTTTTTCGGGTGTTCTTATATTATTATATTTTCATCCAATATAATACAAACTAAGGAAATATACTGGACATGGTATCTACTACATGCATAAGGTATGTGGTGTATACCTTTTCCCTCATGTCTAGTTTTTTATACCATGTTGTCATTATCCCACACACCGAACCTTCTGGAAACTACTTCCTAGATTAATAATCCCTTAAATAAACTAATAATTTCTTGTTTATGATATTTCATGTCACCATTATACAAGGTTAAAGGTTTGTGATCTCAACCCGAACCGCCCATGGGGTGGTTAATTTACTTTTTCAATGGAAATGTCACCCTTTGGGTGAGATGAACTTTATTTTTTTTAGTAAATTGAATATAAGAATAAATTGGATTTCTAAAGGACTTGAGAACATTAAAACAAATTTTCATTTGTATATTAATGGATTGAAATGATGTATCAGTTGAATTGTGTATGATTGTGAAATTGTTAATGAAAGGGTTGTGATGAGTTAAATGGAAAAAGTCATAGACATTGATATAGTCTCTTATTCCATTATATAAATCATGTTGTTGATGTATGGAATGGTATGGAACCGATGTAGGGTACAAAGTATGGAACCGATTTGGGGACTCACAATATGTCACCAATGAGGGGGTTCATGGTATGGCACTAATGACCCACTTGGATGCCCTGATTTTCACACTGTAGATCTATATTTCTTGGAAAACCTTGGAAATTATTCTTAGGATCCACCAAATTATTTACTGAGTATACTATTGGTGTTCTCAATATACTTGAAGAGGATGCCCAGGTCATTGACCTTGGGTCCTAACATATATTGGTCTAATACCCAATTACATGGAATAGACCACTAATGATTATTATTTACACTTTATAGTTACACTTTATTTATGGTTTATTGATCATAGTGAGTTTTGGTATACTAGATATTATAACATATACATTTATCACTTTTATTCCAATTATACATGCACACTACTTAAGCTTATATAAATTGAATGTAATTTAGAGACGTCATTGTTGGTGGTCTATTGAGTGTTAACTCACACTCTACCGAGGCTGCTAATTTATACCTAGATAAAATTAATGGATGATGATAGAGATAGGGGAAATAACCCTCTTAATGATGCTTTATTGATAATTTCATATGGGTAGGGGAGCACAAGATCAATCCATGGATCATGATTCTATCCACAGATATCCTTTTTGGTATTTTATACTTTTGATACATGTATTATGATAGATTAATGTTTCCATGTATTTTATTTCTTTTGTATAACTATATGACATGGAAATCATTTTTTATAAGACACTACCCTTAGATATTATTATTATTACTATTGTCTAGATTATTTAACTTATATTGTTTGTTGATATTATACTTACCCATTTTTATTCATTTATGATACTATAGTTTTACTTTAATCATGAAGGTGTGGCCTCTATACCATACCATCTTAAACACTTGTTGCTGGATGGTAATATTTAGAATATGGGGAGGTGAGTATGAGGACATGTGACCCAATAGCTTGTGGAACTGTTTAATGGATCCCAGTTCAAGACATTACATTTGTACCAATTGGTCTAGATTTATAATAGATGTGTGTCATAAATCCTTGGGATTCATTGGGTTGATTATTCGGTGGTTGTTAAAGGGTTATTAAGATGAAAATTATTGAGTATGGGACATTCTATTAGGCATCAATAATGTCATATTATGATGATATTATTTATAGGTTTACGATTAACACTATAAAGTGTGGTTCTTATTGGAAGGTTGTGGGTTCTTCTAGTATTATAGAATGTGGATACCTCATACCAATTTGGAACTATACAATTAAAATTAAGGTTCACTATTGGATGATCAATAATATTTGGAGTAATCTTTGTGGCTTTCATTGGTTTTCATAGTTTTTACTTTTCAAACACTCATATATGTATATATATTATATTGGGAAACCATTGGTGGTGGCTGATTTATTTCATACTCACACCCTACATGTTTCCTTAAGGACTTATGGAAACATTATTTCCTAGGTTGTAGGAAACAAAAAGCGCTTGAAAATTAGAGTGTAATATTTGGCAGTGTAATGGGTTATTGAGATAGATATTAATGGTATGATAGAGACTAGGTGGGTCCTAAATTGTAATAAATGGGGTGTTTTTTATTATTTTTATAACTATTCTAATGTGATAAGACTATAAAAGATATAGTTATATATTTTATGACTAGTGTGACATAATAAATTATTTTTTTATAGTTTATAGTATTTCATTAATTTCATTTATATCCTTATATCATGTTAGTTTGTATTTATCCAACTTCCATTATTAAATTTTGTTTATTATTATAGAGAGAATAGTCTCCAAAATATATCCACTTAAGAAATCACTTCTATATAAAATCATTTGTAATACAATGAGTCACACATGAGGTTATTGGGTCACTTGCTTAGGTAGAATTTATATGATCGAGGTTGGGGATGATTAAAGTCTCGTCATTGTAGAAAAATATGGATAAAGAATAATAACTAGAAAAGAGTACCATAAATTGTTTATATACTATGACCAATAAATATGCACACTTATCCCCACCTAAATACATGCTATATAGTATAACATATAGCTCAAAATTGGATTACATAACCAACCTCTCTATCCTAATCCAACACTTTGGTCGTACCTAGCTATACCAACTCACTATGCCCCTTATAGACAATGAAAAACCCCATAGGGTATCATAGAATCAAATTTTAATCTTCATTCCCACTATGATATGCCACTAGTGCTTAACTACTCTCATTTTTGTCTCAATATATACTTAATCCCTATACAAACATTTACAATTCATTAAGTCCACTTGTAAGCTTACCAAAACCCACTGGATCTACCCATAGGTATACTACATTCATTTATTTCCAATATTTACTCTGCTTCTTGATTGTTATCCATACCCATAATTCATTATTATATCGCTCCCTCATGAGGAACAAGCCAATTATATCCCATGTAACACCCCAAGTTTTTCTAAAATAAATAGAAATGCATGGAACTTTTTTTAAGTAGATATTTATAACTAAACATTAAACACAATTTTTCCACTTCTATGTTTTGAATTTCAAGAAACTGCCATCTACAATTGTGTTCAGTAAGTTATTTAGAGTCTGCTGAAACCAACTTGTTTTTTTGTGAATCGTAACATACCCTTATGAATAGTAATATGACCCAAATGAATAGTAAATTTTATTATTATTTTATTTTCTTAAGGCTTTAAGATAATAACATCATGGTTAATTTTTCATCGTGATATAGAAGTTGTTATAGAATTAGAATTGTTAATTTTTGAATTAAGTATAATTTTATTTAAAAATTAAATTAATAATATTTAGAAATTTATTTTCAAAAAATTGAATTCATTTTTGAATTCTACACATCAATAAATTGTGAGGGTAAATTTTGGGAATTTTTCTGAAACAATTGATTTTTCGGTGAATAGTAAAAAATACAGTTTTTAGTTTCGGTGTGTTAATGACATCAATAATGATGTAATAATGATTTAATAAATCTGGTTGACTTTTTTTATAGTTAAATAATATGTGAGGTGTCCCAAGTGAATTATACCATGGGAAAAGACCATGGGAAAGCCCATGGTTTTGCAAATACCACTCAGGAGGTATCCCTTAGAAATTATTAAAATATTCATTTACTTTTCCTATAAATACCAACCCATTCCTTCATTAAATCCATTTCCAATTCTTCCTCAATGAAGTTATGGCCTTATTACCTTAATATTAGCCCTACAAAGGGTTCCTCAAGCCCCAAAGGTCCCAACTTTCAAGTTCTAAGGGTTACTCAACAAGGTAAGAAAATTCTCAATTTCTTTCTTTTTCCATTCAAGTTCTCTTTTATGTGGTATAACTTTCAGGTTTCCATAACATGTTATTATTTCCTTATTATTCTTTATCTAATCAATATTATGATTTATTTTTGTATGGGTGACCCTTATACCATTTCTTTTTAATATTTTTTAAAACCATGTTGTGTAGCCGTTAGGCTGCCGAATTTCTGTAAGGGATTTCTCAATTATTATTTTATTTTGAGTTCCATTATTTTATTATTATTTTTTCATCTCTTCTTACACAAAAGGAATGAAATCTCCAGAAATAATGTATATTCTAGATGTTCTCATGTTCCTGGAAAATTCATCATCATTATTTTTCTCTTCTCCCACTTATTCAAGGAATAAAAACATTGCCCGTGATGTGTCGAACTACCGACATCGTGGATGATGTGATTTAAATTTTCATTAAATCTTGAAATTATGTTTATGAAACCATTTTTATGGTTGAACCAGGTTATAATATATGTATTATGTCTCATAAATGGTTCTGGGATTCTTTTTAACACATGGTTTTAATTTATAAAACGAAATGAGGTTGTTATTATCGAAGAACCACTAAAATGATCTAAACGAACATCATTAATGTTTTAACTTATAAATCATCCTCATGTAAGAATTAAAAATGATAAATGGTATAATTTATATTAATGGATATATGTAAATACTACTCCATTCCAATTCTGTAGTTTCACTTCCATTCGACAAGAACATCCACCATGTACCAATCATGGAAATCATGTAAAGAACTCACCCAAAAACAGTGCAAGTAGCAAAATACTAACAATTAAAGGGTGAAATGATGTTATGAAATGATAATATAAGATGTTATAAACATGAAAATGTTTCTATAAAATACTAATAACACTCTTTTAACCATTATAAAGTAATTTTAAACAAGTTTTAATTAAGACAAACCCGAGGTAAAGGATTCTTAACCTGATTTCCATTCTTTGGGTTAACCTTCTACTTCATTATTTATGTGATATTTAAATTGTTGTGTGATGGGTTATGTTTATATTATGTGTATTTACAGTGTATATACATATTAAATCCACTCTATTAAGTCTCTCTTCAATCATATGATATTTGTAAGGGGCTTTTCTTTTAAAATGCTCTTTTAAATTTATATTTTACAAAGTTCAAAAGAAATGTTTTTATGCTATTATTCATGTTGAATGATTATGTTTTTGTCCTTGGGAAATGTTTATGATGAAGGGTGGGCCCTATATATCCCTCTAATGCATTGGGTATTAGTATGTTGGAGGTTGGCCGTATGGTTACTCCAAGTGTAACTGTGATGGTTACACAAAGTAGGGTAGCCGTGAGGGTTACAAATTATAAGGTAGCTAAGATGGTTACAAGATTATTTATGTAATGACCTAAGATAAATTTATGATTATATTTATGTTCTCATGTTTTGTGTGGATCTTGTGTAAATATCATGTTACACAAAGTAAGTATATATGGGTGACAATCATGTCTTTTGAAAATGCTTTCATACGATACAAGTATTCCTGGACTAGTGTGCTCTTTCCTTCTTTTACATCCCTTATTGAGATTTTGTGCTTATCCCAAGTTTTTAAATGATTTTCACAGGTTAATGGATGTGTAAGAAAAAGAAGGATTCCATGTTAAATTTTGAAGAATTGTCAAGGAGTCATGTTTAAGTTTTAATGTTTTATATTTTGAAAAAAATAGAAACTGTTTTTATGGTATCCACTATGTAATAATGCGTAATGTTATGAATTTATTGTCCCAATTATTTAAAGCTCTAAACTTAAAAAATATTCTCAATGTAAAAGGAAGTGTTTTCTTAACTAAATTCAAGATTATGTATGTAATAAGTTCGGGTCCTTATAGTTGGTATTAGAGGATGGTTTAGATAACTTTAGGTGTTAGGGTGATGTTAATAGAATACCATAAATGATTTTTACTCTATGTTTATTTTGAAATGTTACAGCATTTAAAGATTACATTTTTGCTCTATCTAAGATATGTTTGTTCAGAATGGTTGTCCAGAGAAGGAACATGGATGCTTAAGAGGAGAGCCACTGGCAGAATGACATCCTTCCAGATCTACATCCTAAAATGGTAGGGATTGGAACCGAGTAGTTTGTGATAGTAATGAATCAGATAACATAGGAAATAAATGGTGGTGTCATACATGAAAGAGAAAAAATAGAGTTACCACAATGGAACATGACAGTAGTGGAACATTTTACGAGACAACACCCTCCTGCTTTCAATAGATATTCTGACCCAATAACAGCTGAAGGATAGATCAAAGCACTTGAAAAGATATTTGATGTTATGGGATGTTTAGAAAATCAAAAGGTAAGTCTTTACATTTATCATTTTTAAGGGATAGCTGATCAGTGGTGGTCAATGGTAAGGAATATCAGGGGTAGAGAGGATTTTTATGCCTTAGAGTGGGATGAATTTAAAAGTCTTTTCCTTGAAAAATATTTTCCTAATGTGGTGCGACTTAGGATAGAGAAGAAATTCCTTGAATTGAAACAGAAGGAGAAATATTCAGTGGATGTGTATGAAGTGAACTTCACTCGATTGGTTAGGTATTCTCCAAATCTTATTTTGTATCTTGATAGAAAAATCAACCGCTTTTACTCAGGACTGAAGCCAAGGTATCGAATGGCGTTGGCCTCCCGTGAATTCAAAATTTATGAGAAACTTGTCCGATGTGCTAAGAGGGTAGAGATGGAGTTTTCTGATGATCATGTGAATTTTGGAAACAAAGAGAAGAAGAAGTCCAGATGGTAAGAAATGGGTAAGAATAAACTAAAGAAATCTGATGGTAAGAAAATCCAATTTACAGTTTGTGAAAAGTGTGGAAAAAATCACCCCAAGGAATGTCTTAGAAAAACTGGTAAGTGTTTTAAATGTGGTAAGTTTGGACATATGGCTCCAGATTTCAATGAAAATGATCCTAATACTAATTCTGATAAGTAGACTGTAAAGTGTTTTAAATGTGGTGAAATGGGTCATTATGAAAATGTCTGCCCAAAGAGAGTTCCGAATGATACAAAGAAGCCAGACTACAAGAAGAAAGGTATAGTGAGATCCTTTGTGACTATGTCAGCAGATTTCAGGCCATCCAATGAAGTTGTATTAGGTACTTTTTTTGTTCACTCAGATTTTGCACTACGGGAAAAATGAGCAATTGCGACGGGTTATTTGCGACGGGAATAAATCCCGTTGCAAATAGTCCTGTTAAAAACTTATTTGCGACGGGGGTATTTACCCGTTGCAAATAAGTAGGCTTTTGCGACGAGATTTCTTTCCCCGTCGCAAAAGAACTGGCGCGCGTTGCGCGCCAAATCGCGGGAAAACTATTTGCGACGGGGGAATATTCCTGTCACAAATAACCGGCGGCGGTAAAAGGTATTTGCGACGGGAATATTCCCCCGTCGCAAATAGTATGTTGGCAGGTGGTTATTTGCGATGGGTCCCGTCGCAAATAACTATTTACCCGTTGACCGTAATAAATGTCGGCTAAGGTATTTGCGACGGGTCCCATCGCAAATAATACTATTTGCGACGGGAATCCCGTCGCAAATGGACCCGTCGCAAATAATCTAACCTATAAATACCCCCATCCGTTTTTTTCAAAACATTCTCAAATTCCATCTTCTTCTTCTCTCAAAGTTATATTTCTAAAGTTCAGTTTTTCTTCAGTTTAATTTTTTTCTCCGGAGCTGATATTAGAGTTTTGAAGAACGATCAGAGCAGATCAATTTTCAAGGTATTTCTGTTCAATTTAATTTAGTAATAATTAGTAATAAATAGTAACAATTAGTAATAATTAGGAATAATTACCAGTAATTAGTAATAATTACCAGTAATTAGTAATAATTAGTAATAATTAGTAATAATTACCAATAATTAGTAATAATTACCAATAATTAGTAATAATTAGTAATAATTACCAATAATTAGTAATAATTAGTAATAATTACCAATAATTAGTAATAATTAGTAATAATTAGTAATAATTATCTTGAGAGGATCTCATCATCGAGAAAATGAAGTTGACTTTTATGGCATACTTGATGAAATCATTGAACTCTGTTATCTTGGACAACATTACATAACCATGTTCAAATGTCGGTGGTTGGATACAGAGAGAGGCGTGCGTGTTCATCCGACTCATGGAATCATCGATATTAAATGTAAAAGTGTTCTCGCAGTCAATGAACCATTATTATTGGCTCAACAGGCATATCAAGTTTATTATGCAAAGTACTGTGCAACATCAAGAGACTTGACTGATTGGTGGAGTATAATAAAAATCAAAATTCGAGACAATCAGTTTAGTCAAAGTGAATGTGCTTTCACTGATGTGCAAAGAATTTAAGTTTTTCAAGAGAGTACTCAAAATCAATCTTTTTTACAAAGAGACATGAGTATCGATGAAGACACCCCACATTTAAGAGTCGGTGATGACGATGATGTTAATTATGTCACATATGAATTTGAAATGGTAAGAGATGAAGCAACTGTAACTCGAATGGATATCGATGATGTTGAGGAGGAATATGAAGATGACATTGACATATATGAAGATGATGATGAAGATGAACACTGATAGCATTCCATGGTATTTATATACAATTATAATATGTATATATGTATATATGTATATATAATAGTAATTATCAATTATTTGCTAACATTAACATTTTCTGTTTCAGATGGACGAGGCCACATTTCGTGAGTTGGCGGATGCTGACCTGACTTTCGATGCGGATGCGTTGCTGACAGATGACCCTCAGCCTGCAGGCGATCCAGGGAGTACGCGGAGGGGGCGCGGTCTTGCACGATTGATGATTCCTGACCCCGTCCCCGAGCGACGTCCACGTCTTGGGTTTGATCCACGCACACAGAGGTGTGATAACCTATGTGATAACCTGTGGATTTGACTAAGATTTCATTAATCTATTCACATAATAAATGTTTATTATTTTTTCAGTTTTCCGCATATAGCAGTCGGACAGGGCAGCGCTATTTTGCGCAACTATTTCTCTCAGCCGTGGACCACATGAGAGCAGATTCCCATTGATGTGCAGCAGGCCATGTTCGGCCATTGGTTGGTACGTACGTAAATAAATAATTTTTATTTTGAAAATTATTTCATTTCTAACTTGATATTTTGATTTATTTGTAGGGTTTATGGTATCCGATCGAGGATACCATGCGTGACGCCATCCACGAGGCATGGGAGGTGGCCATGCGTGATCGCCTTCGTCAGTTTTTGCACAATTTAAGAAAAGCTGCGATGAAGAAAGCAGGAGTGTCAGATTTTGAGGAGTCATGTAGAGCACACCGACCAGAGTATATTTCATCCCATGTATGGGATGGATTATGTGCGCACTGGTTGAGTGGTGCCTTTCAGAGGAGATCATTGGTGGGGAGGCAGAATCGGGGGAGACAGGAGGTGACTCATCGAGCTGGGAGTCGTTCTTTCAGTACTCATAGACAGCATCTGGTACGTACATTATTTATAAATATTTTATATAACTATAAATATTAACAGTTTATTTTTTATTCTTATAGGCTGTTGAGCACCCCGATATTACAGAGTACGACGTATATCGGAGGATGTATAGTGATCCTGCTACTGGGGAGCTCAGAGGTGATCGTCAGCATCACATCGTGGTCAGTATTATTTGTTTTCAAGTTTAAAAATTAACTGCATATAATATATTCACAATTTTAATTTTAAATTGCAGCTATAGGAGTCATATGAGGCCGCAGCGTCACAGGCCCGGCCTGAGAGTCAGGCCGAGTCATCAGATCAGACCACTGCCCGTCAGTTTGATGAGGCGGCATGGATGCAGGCCACCCAGTATGCCTTTGAGAAGGGCCGGGTAGTTGGTATCGGCTCTCGACTGACTCCCGGAGATTATTATGGCAGTGCTGCGATGTCGGCGTCCAGCTCGAGAGGAGCTCATGCATCTTCTTCTACTACACAGTATGAGGATCAGTTGCGATCTCAGACTGCACAGATAGAGAGTCTCCGACAGGAGCAGGAGCAGATGCGTCAGCAGCATGAGGAGGAGCGTCGACGCCAGCAGCAGTTGTACGAGGAGCAGACGAGTCGGTGGCAGCAGCAGCATCAGGAGCAGATGGAGTACATGCGCCGACTCACTCATGCTTTAGGGATGGAGTTTCCTCCACCACCATCTGCAGATCCCCCACCTCCCTCCCTCCTTCAGATTAGAGTTTGTATTTATGTTATAAAATTTGGGAAATCAAAATATTTTTTTTTCTATTCTTAGTTTTTGTCTCATTATAAAATATTAATAATATTATATTTTTAAATAACAATATTAATATGAATAATAAAATTATTTATATTTTATAATATTAAAAAATATATATATATTAAAATTTTATAATATTATACTTTAATTATATTTTTTGTAATACTTGAATTATTTTAATATTTGAATGTAAAATAATTCTATTATTTTTATATTAATTAAAATAACTTATTAATATTTTTTTTATTTATGAATTATAATTCTAATATTATTATATTAATTAAATCATTTATTAATATTCTATTATTTTTTATTTTTGAATTATAATTCTATTATTATTATATTAATTAAAATAATTAATTATTTTTATTTGTGAATTATAATTCTATTATTATATTAATTAAAATAATTTATTAATATTTATTTTTTTTATTTTTTTATAGTATTTGCGACGGGATACTATACCCGTCGCAAATACTAGTATTATTAATAGTTTTTATTTTTTTTTTAAAAATAGTATTTGCGACGGGACCCGTCGCAAATACTATAAATAGTATTTGCGACGGGATACTATGCCCGTCGCAAATACTAGTATTATTAATAGTTTTTTATTTTTTTTAAAAAATAGTTTTTGCGACGGCACCGTCGCAAAAACTATTTTAAAAGTTTTTTACAAAAATACGGAATACTATTTGCGACGGGGAGAATGACCGTCGCAAAAAAAGGCTTTAGTGACGGGCCCGTCGCAAATAAGTGTTGTTGCGACGCCGTTTTCAGCAACGGGCTATTTGCGATGGGACCCCGTCGCAAAAAGACATTTGTGACGGGATCCTGTCGCAAATTCCCCGTCGCAAATACCTGTTTTTCTAGTAGTGTTGATAAAGTTTTGTTTGATACAGGGTCTACACATTCCTTCATCTCTGAGAAATTTTCTGATAAATTTGAAATATCACCTCAACAAATGAAACTAGAACTTGTTATTAAAAAAATAGGGGGGAATTGTTATAGCAAAGAGTAATTATAAGAATATTTCTATTGTGGTCTGTGGAAATACTTTACCTGCAAAACTTGTTGTTTTACCCTTAGTTGAGTTTGATGTTATTTTGGGAATAGATTGGCTTTCTGATTATCATGCTAAGATTGACTTTAGAGATAAAGAAGTTGTTTTTCATATAGAGTTTTAATTTGTATACAAGAATGAACCCATACAATTGATAACATACCAGGAAGCTGATAAACTATTGAAAGATGGAAATGAAAGTTATCTTCCTTATATTGTTGAAAACAAGGGAACTATTCAGATTAATGATGTGTTGGTGGTAAATGAATAACTTTATGTTTTTCCTAATGAGTTACCCGGTGTCATACCTGATCGAGAAGTCGAATTCACAATTGACTTAGTTCCTAATGCTAAGCTAATTTCAAAACCCCCATATCGTATGGATCCAATAGAACTTCTTGAATTGAAAAATCAGTTGTAGGATTTACTCGATAAAGGATTCATTCATCCTAGCACTTCACCATGGGGAGCCCCTGTTTTGTTTGTTAAAAAGAAATATGGTTCCATGAGACTTTTCATTGATTATAGAGCTTTGAATAACATCACTGTGAAAAAAAGTATCGTTTGCCTCATATTGATGACTTGTTTGATCATCTCCAAGGAACTCAGTACTTTTCCAAGATTTAATTAAGATCTGGATACCATCAGCTAAAGGTTAAGGAGGATGACATCATGAAAATAGCCTTTCATACTAGATATGGGCATTATGAATTTGTTGTTGTGCCATTTGGATTTACTAATGCACCTACTATATTCATGAATCTTATGAATAGAGTATTTAATGAGTTCTTGGATAAGTTTGTGGTTGTATTTATTGATGACATTCTGGTATTTTCTAAAAATAAAGAGGAGCATGAAAAACATCTAAGGGTTGTTTTACAAACCTTAAAAGAAAAGAAGTTGTATGGAAAATTCAGAAAGTGTGATTTTTGGTTGCAACAGATTTCTTTTCTTGTGAAAATTGTAAATAAGGATGGAATAATAGTTGATCCTTCCAAAACAAAAGTGGTTAATTAATGGCCAAGACCTACAAATGTTACAGAGATTAGTAGTTTTCTTGGGTTAGCAGGTTATTACCAACAGTTTGTTAAGAACTTTGCATTGTTATCTAGCCCGATAACTAAGTTAACATGGAAAGGGGTTAAATTTGTTTGGATAGAAGAATGTGATATTTGTTTTTAGGAACTGAAGAAGAGATTAGTGAATGCTCCAGTTTTGGCCTTACCTTCCCAAAATGGTGAGTTTATCATCTACAGTGATTCTTATTTGAAGGGACTTGGTTGTGTTTGGATGTAAAATTATTAGGTAATTGCCTATGCTTTGAGACAAATTAAACCTCATGAGCTAAATTATTCCACACACGATTTATAATTGGCAGCTGTGGTTTTTTTCTTTGAAAATTTGGAGGCATCATTTATACGGAACCAAATGTCAAATATATACTGACCATAAATGTTTGAAGTATATATTCACTTAAAAGGAACTAAACATGAGGAAAAGAAGATGGCTTGAAATGATAAAGGATTATGATTTCATGATCAATTACCATCCTGGAAAAGCAAACAAAGTGGCAGTTTCCTTGAGTCAGAAACATCATGCATCATTAATCATGTTACATTTGGAACATGATCCCTTGATTAATGATTTGATGAATTTTGGATTAGAAGTTGTTGGTGTAGGGAATACATCTATTTTGTTTCAGGTTTTAGTGAAATATTTGTTGTTAGATAGAATTAAGAGAGCATAGAAGGAAGACCGTGAGCTACAAGAAAGGTAGAATTGGTTAAAATGGGTAAGTTACCAGAATTTAACCTTAATAAAGATTGTATCTTATGATTTGGAAAAAGGTTGTGTGTGCCTAGTGATTCTCAGTTGAAGAAAGATTTGTTTTGTGAAGCTCATAGTTCTCCATTTTCAGTTCATCCTGGAAGTACTAAGATGTATAGGGACCTTCAGAAGTATTATTGGTGGGATGGAATGAAAAGAGATATTTCTGATTTTACAATGAAATGTTTGACATGTCAATAGGTTAAAGCAGAGTGGTAGTTACCGAAGGGGATGTTTCAGCCTTTGCCAGTGCCAGAGTGGAAATGGGAGAATGTATCCATGGACTTTGTGGTGGGACTACCAAAGACTTCTTGAGGTAACAATGTGATTTGGATTATTTTTGATTGGCTAACAAAGTCTGCACATTTTCTTTCTATTCGATATACAATGACTTTGGATCATCTTTCTTGATTATACCTCAAAGAGAGTGTCAGGTTACATGGAGTTCCTATTTCCATTGTATCTAACTGAGATCCCAATTTCACTTATAACTTTTTCAAGGGACTTCAGAATTCATTGGGCACAGAGTTAAATTTCAGTACAACATTTCATCCTCAATCAGATGGGAAGTTAGAACAAACGATTCAAACATTGGAGGATATGATTTGAGCTTGTTCAATGGACTATCAAGGAAGTTGGGATCAACATCTTTCTTATTTGAGTTTTCTTATAATAATAGTTTTCATTCCAGTATTCAGATGGCACCTTTTGAGGCCTTGTATGGGAAGTGGTGTCAGACTCTAGTGTTTTGGGATGAAGTCGGTGAAAGAAAGTTGATGGGGCTAGAATTAGTAGAAGAAGTGGTTGTGAAAGTGAGGATGATCTAGCAACACATGAGGAAAACTCAAAGAAGGTAGAAAAGTTATGCAGATAATAGAAGGAAAGACTACTCTTTCAAGGTAGGTGACCATGTTTTCCTCAAAATATCTCCTTGAAAAAGTGTTATACGTTTCTGTAAGAAAGGGAAGCTAAGTCCATGGTTCATCAGTACTTTTGAAATCTTGGAGAAATTTGGAATAGTTGCATATCGCGTAGCTTTGCCTTCGAGTTTTTTTCAGGAACACAATGTTTTTCATGTTTCGATATTGAGAAAGTATGTTCCAGATTCATCATATGTCTTGAGTGCAGAAGCAGTTCAGCTGGAAGAGAAACTTTCTTATGAAGAGAAACTAGTTTATATTATTAATTAAAGGGAATAGGTATTGCGGAATAAGGTAATCCACTAGGTAATGGTTTTGTGGAGAAACCACATGGTTGAATAAGCAAAATGGGAGTCTGAAAATTCTATGAGGGAAAAGTACCCTCAGTTGTTTAATAAGTAAATAAAATTGCGAGGATGCAATTTCTAGAAGGCGGAGATAATGTTACACCCCAAATTTTTCTAAAAAAAAAATAGAAATGCATGGAACTTTGTTTTAAGTATATATTTATAACTATCATTTAAACATAATTTTTCCACTTCTATGTTTTGAATTTCAAGAAACTGTCATCTACAATTGTGTTCAGTAAGTTATTTAGAGTCTGATGAAACCAACTTGTTTTTTAATAGTAACATACCATTATGAATAGTAATATGACCCTAATTAATAGTAAATATTTTTTTTAAGGTTTTAAGATAATAACATCTTGGTTAATTTTTCATCGTGATATAGAAGTTGTTATAAAATTAGAATTGTTAATTTTTGAATTAAGTATAATTTTATTTAAAAATTAAATTAATAATATTTAGAAATTTATTTTCAAAAAATAGACTTAATTTTTGAATTCTATATGTCGATAAATGTTTAGGGTAAATTTTGGGAATTTTTCTGAAACAATTGATTTTTCGGTGAATAGTAAAAAATACAGTTTTTAGTTTCGGCGTGTTAATGACATCAATAATGATGTAATAATGATGTCATAAATCTGGTCGACTTGTGTATAGTTAAATAAGATGTGAGGTGTCCCAAGTGGATTATACCATGGGAAAATACCCTGGGAAAGCCCATGGTTTTGCAAATACCACTCATGAGGTGTCCCTTGGAAATTATTAAAATATTCCCTTACTTTTCCTATAAATACCAACCCATTCCTTCATTAACTTAATTCCCAATTCCTCCTCAACGAAGTTCTGGAATTCTTACCTTCCTAATAGTCCTCCCAAGGTTTCCTCAATCGCCAAAGTTCCCAACCTTCATGTTCTAAGGGCTACTCTACAAGGTAAGAAAATTCTCAATTTCTTTCTTTTTTCCATTCAAGTTCTATTTTATGTAGTATAACTTTCAAGTTTCCATACCATGTTCTTATTTCCTTCTTATTATTGATCTACTCTATATTATGATTCATTTTTGGATGGGTGACCCTTATCCCCCCTATTTTTAATATTTTCTAAAACCATGTTGCGTAGCCGTTAAGCTGCCGAATTTTTGTAAGGGATTTCTCAATTATTATTTTATTTTGAGTTCCATTCGTTTCTTATTCTTTATTCATATCATCTTACCCAAAAGGAATGATATCTCCATAATTAATTTATATTCTGGATGTTCTCATGTTCATAGAAAATTCATCATCATTATTTTTCTTCTCTCCCACTTTTTCAAGGAATAAAAACATTATCCGTGATGTGTCGAACTACTGACATTGTGGATGATGTGATTTAAATTTTCATTAACTCTGGAAAGTCTGGTTATGAAAATTTTTTTATGGTTGAATAAGGTTATAATATATGTATTATTTCTCATCAATGGTTCTGGAATTTCTTTTACACATGGTTTTAATTTATAAAATTAAATGAGGTTGTAATTATCAAAGAACCACTAAAATGATCTAAACAAACATCATTAATGTTTTAACTTATGAATAATCTTCATGTAAGAATTAAAAATGATAAATGGTATAATTTATGTTACTGGATATATTTAAATACTACTCCATTACAATTCTAGAGCTTCACTTCCAATCGACAAGAACATCCACCATGAACCAATCATGGAAATCATGTAAAGAACTCACCCAAAAATAGTGCAAGGAGCAAAATACTAACAATTAAAGGGTGAAATGATGTTATGAAATGATATTATAAGATTTTATAAACATGAAATTTTTTCTATAAAATAATAATAACACTATTTTAACCATTATACAGGAATTTTAAACAAGTTTGAAGTAAGACAAATCTGAGGTAAGGGAATTCTTAACCCGATTTCCGTTCTTTGGGTTAACCTTCTACTTCATTATTTATGTGCTATTTAAATTTTTTTGTGATGGGTTCTATTTATATTATGTTTTATTATGTGTATTTACAGTGTATATACATATTCCATCCACTATATTAAGTCTCTATTCAATTTTATGATATTTGTAAGGGGCTTTTCTTTTAAAATTCTCTTTTAAAGTTATGTTTTAAAAAGTTTAAAAGCATTGTTTTTATGCTATTATTCATGTTTAATGATTATGTTTTGGTTATTGGGAATTATTTATGATAAATGGTGGGACCTATATTTACCTCAAATTCATTGGGTATGTGTATGTTATAGGTCGGCCTTATTGTTACTCCAAGTGTACCTGCCATGGTTACACAAAGTAAGGTAGCCGTGAGGGTTACAAATTATAAGGTAGCCAAGATGGTTACAAGATTATGTAATTAATGCCCTAAGATTACTTTATGATTATATTTATGTTCTCATGTTTTGTTTGGATATTGTGTAAATCTCATGTTACACAAAGTAAGTATATATGGGTGAAAATCATGTCTTTTGAAAATGATTTCATACGATACGAGTATTCATGGACTAATGTGCTCTTTCCTTATTTTTCATCCCTTACTGAGCTTTTGTGCTCATCCCAAGTTTTTAAATGATTTTCATAGGTTAATGGATGTGTAAGACAAATAAAGAATCCATGTTAAATGTTTAATAATTATCAAGGAGTCATGTTTAAGTTTTAATGTTTTATATTTTTGAAAATAATGGAAACTGTTTTTATGGTATCCACTCTATAATAATGTGTAATGTTATGAATGTATTGTCCCAATTCTCTGAAACTCTAAACTTGAAAATATCCTCAATGTAAAAGGAAGTGTTTTCCTGACTAAATTCAATATTATGTATGTAATAAGGTTGGATCCTTATATCCTATTACCCTAATCAAGAATCATCATTTTCCACTAGGAATTCCCTAGGTGAGGGGTAATCCCTACACATGATACAACAACATGTGTAACCAAATCACAATGGACTACAAAAAGGCACTAGACCAATTCTTAATCGCTAATATTCTCACTAAAGGAGTCTCTTATCCCCAAGGATATCCCCATATATTTTCCTCACAATACTAATGTCATAAAAGAAACCAAATTCATTGCACATCGGTCCTCCTCATGGAATCCCATATCAATCTCACTAGATTCCACTCTCAACCTTTTACCATTCACTATATGATACAAAACCACTATGAGGTCCTTTAAACAATTATAGATGTCACACCCCATGAAATAATATCCAATAGATTTCTTTCAAATATCAAACCCATTCCTGATAGAGTCAATTAACTATTCAAAGGCTTAAACATATCCTACAACATCATTCCAATCTCACCCCAACCCTCATATATCTCCCATACCTGACCTGAGACACAAAAATATAATGATTATGTTGATACACATATTATAAATTATTAAATAATAAACTACATCATTACTAGATTTATATTCCCAATCTATGCTTGACCAACCTTTAACAATATCACAACAAGCATCACAACAATCTTGATCCCTCATCATATACGTTAGGACAAAACAATTAATTATAAGCATTTATAATTATTTATTTAATTTAGTCCAACAATTAAAAACTAAAAAAATATCAAAGAGTGGTATTTCATCTATATATTCTTCAGAAACAACATGAAAATAGAATAAGGCATTCCTCTAACAGTGATATGTTAAAAATACCCATTTATAAACATAAGATAAATAATCAATTTGAAAATTATTCAATGAAATCTAATAAAAATATCAATGGTTATCTTACCTCTATTAAAACATATAAAAATAGGTTGAATCCGTCCTCTTTTGCCTTCCAAAAGCTAGTACACATAGAATCCCCAACATACTAGCCTGATTCCACCATTCTAAACTAAAATACAACATGAAACCCAAACCAAGATGATGAAAATTAACAAAAAACATGGGGGAAGAAGGATAATGAAAAAGGTTGGTATGACCTAGATCCCTTATGGTGAAAAAAACTTAGTTTAACCAAAATCCAAGGGGGAACCAAGGGGGATACAAAGGGGTATAAATGAATTCAGAGAGTCTATCCAATAGACTCTCCTAAGTCCCCTCTTGGAAAATGAATAAGAAGAGGCTATCCTAGAAATGATATGTTCACCCCTATTATTAAATAATACAAGAAAGGGAATATTTTTGGGTGAACTTAGTTGTCAAAATGTAATCCCCCTACTCAATGTAAGGTAGTTTCATGATTAAATGGTTCATGGTGTAACAAAAAATCCCACAGTTAACACAAAAACTGTATGGTCACCCCTTTTTAAAATGACCCATTGCCTAACGGTGTAACCAACCACATGGGTGAAGAATGATACTATATCCCCTAAACACCCTTTACAATACAGTCCTTTTGTTGTGGTGTAAAATGACCCCCATGGGAATTTATCATGGTGAAACACCCAGATTGTGTCGTTTCGAAAACCCTGAATCTTGTAACCCATAACTGCAGTTCATTACATTAATATAGGATTAAAGTGATCACATCACCAAGGATTGAATATTATATCAATTGGGGAATACTAGATATATATACAACTTCTATATTATATTTTGAATTAAAAACCAAACATGATAAACATCCTTATGACCATATAAATCAATAAATGATCCTTTTAGCATATCTCAAAGAATTAAAATTGAAATAAATGGGTGAAATTTGATACTCATTAAGGGTAGCATACATCAAAACCCATCACGAGTAAATAAGACATAAAAAATATGGAAGAGTGGGTAATCAAATATAAGTTCCATTTAGTTAATAACTCGAGCTTCAATATATATCTAAGGAAAATATCATCCTAACAATCACATTGATAATACTAATAAAAATCTTAATGATGGAAATTTATTATATTAGAAACCATGATCTTAACTTCATGGACTATACAAATACATCATCTTCTTCACCATCAAGACCTTATTCCAATAAATCTTACATACCATCTAGTTACTGTTTCAAGAAATTTTTATTTCTTAGGCTGGCATACATCAAGTTGTAACCATTATTGTTTTTCTCATGAGGCTTATTGATCCATCGAGGGGATATCAATAAATGGGTTTGAAATTATAATTATATATGTATAATTCCTTCCCCATTTAATTAATAAATAATATAATACATAATCAATATTATTTATTAATCAATAAATATTTGAATTTAATAATGAATAAGGAACATCAAAATTTCCATAGTTAATTAAATGACATTCCAAATAATATTCCTTCAACTAACACTATATATTGAAATGTTATATAGTTAAGAAAATATCAATGTCATATGAATGATATTGAATATATCCATGATACTATAAATATGATCATGAATGAGAAAACTAATGTTTGATTAATAATGGAGAGTCTTATATAACATTATCATATGAAATTTATTAATAATGAAATAAGAAATAACCCATAAAATAATAAACAGTGATATACATAATATCCTTTTTTAATGTTAATATAAAACCTATTGTGATAAATTATTAATATCATAAGTGAGAAAAAAATGATTTTTTAGTAAAATAACTTAATAAATGTGATAAAGGCCTTAAAACCCATTTAACACTTTGGAATATTCAATCTAATATTTTTGGAGTCAAATGCTATGTTTTTGTGTGATTTTGGGGTCTGTAAAGGCTCGACTATGATAAAATAAAATTATTAAATATATTATATTAAGAAGGCATAATTTATTTAAAATAAATAACTCGAAAATGGTACGTCAAATGAGAAATTGGAGACCACCGATATGTCTAGAATACGATGTTTACCCTAGGTGGGGTATAACATTTATAACCATCGAACGTTGGGACATCCTACTCACAATGATAATTTATTTAATAATTTTTATTATATTATTTTTTGTAAATAATTTAATATTTCTAAAATGGCATATTGTATGAAAAATCAGATATCAAGATTAGGTCTGGGATGTGGTGTTTACCCTATACGGAGTATAACATTTGTAAGCATCAGACGTTTAGACAGATCGCTCGCGAGATCTTTTTTTCATTTTTAATTAAATATTTATTCCAATTTTTAAATAATAAATATTCAATATATCTCAAACGGTGTCTCATATGAAATATCTGAGACCACCATCGGGTCCAAAATGGGGTGTTTACCCTAGACGGGGCATAATATCTATTTTTAGTGGTCGTTTGATGTTCATTGATTTTTTAGGTTAAATAATTAATTTTAATTCATTAGAAAAACAAAAATCACAGTTTTTCATCCCTTACAAAGCTCCAAAATCCCATTTGAATAGTCATAGGTTTTTCAAATGCTCGATTTACCAACATTTAGACCAAGATTAATTTAGAAACACACTAATAAATGAAAATCAATAACTCCATCATTGTTTTTAGGATGATTTAGTGTTTAAATTGAGTGTTTGAATATTTACAGTGGACAATATTGGGTTGAGGATTTCAAAGATGATAGTTTGGGTTTTGGGTTGATTCTGTCAAAACCAAGATACATCATGACTCTGATCCTTTGATCAGTTTAGAATCCTTGTCTCGTGGATGTCCTTTTGGTGGGCAATGACTTCTTCAATTCCCTTGTGAGACTCTTCCTGGTAACTTCTTCTTCTTATTATTTTTATTTTATTTTATTTTATTTTTCATTATATTCAATAATTAAATATAAAAAAAGAAAATGTTAGTTATTAAATAAATTATAATCCTAAAATTATAAATTAATAATTTACTTAGTTTTTATAATTTTTTTGGATTATCAAAATATATTTAATAAATAAATTACCTAAGAATAATTGAGTAAAATTATCATTGATAATTATGTAGAATTACATAATGATAATTTTATCAAATTTTTAAAAGATAAATATGAAGAAATATGAAATAATAATTTCATTGGATGGTCAATGTTAATTCCACCATGTTATCAAGTGATATTTAACAAAAAAATTATCAAAGGATAATTTTGAAAAAAAGATAAATGATAATTGAAACATTCAAATAATAATTCATCAAATATTGTTAAAGGGATAAAACATTGAATTATTTTTGGTAATATACAAAAAAATCATCAATCGATAATTTTTGTAAAATTAAAATAGTGCAGTTATTGAAGAATTTATCACTAGATAAATGAAATAATTTATTAAACAATAATTTCTTTCTTAAAGGTTATTTTGATATATATATATTTTAAAAATAATAATTATGTGTAATACCACATATATTATCAAATTAATTTAGGGATATAATTGATCAAATGAGGTCTATAATTATTACTGGGGATAATTCTTGCAATTGCGTGTGTTGGCATAAAAAGATAATCCATATATTATCCAGGAGAGATAAAATGTTATCACATTTGATATATTATTTCCTTGTGAAATAAAATGGATGTTTTCTGTTATAGGAAACACTTGACATATCTCGATCATCGACGTGCTGACAACTAGAGACATTGACATATCTTCTTTCATTATAATAAAACTGAGAAGATGTCTTTATGACTTTTGAGGTAGGAAGTTCCTTACTTTTTTAGTATTGAATTTACACTTGTTTCTTTTATGATTATATTTATTGGAATTTAAATTGATCATGCTTAATTGTTATCGCATGTGACTGTGTATATAGAATATAAAAACTATTATGACTCTATGAGTGATATAAGCATATCTTTTATACACATTTGATTATGATCACATGCTACTGTCTGTGCTGTTATATACTCATGTTGATATAATATGCCAACTTGTAGGATTTCCATGTATATGTATTACCATGACTTGTTGGTCGTTATTGGTATTTGGGATAGGTGGAACATCATGAATTATTTATTCTCTAGTGGGGGAGAATGCTTTAATACAACCAAAGCTATGAGGGACTTGAGCACAGGGTGGAGGTATGAGGAGGCTATGGTGTCATGTCAAGGATGTGATTGAGGAAAACTTGATTCCAAGTGCCATTCACCAGGAGATAGCCTAGCCAATGTGATTTAATCTCATCTAGAAGATCTAGGTGGCATGGTTAACTTGATGGATAAATGACATTGGGTATCTTCTTTATGACACCATGAGGATGCCCTACAAGGGACATTTTGTTCCTTTCGACTCATTCAGTATTCTTCTAACATAGAGGTGAAAAAGGTACGGTCAGGGTTTATGGAAGCTCGGTTAGTGAACTACAACTCAGTTTTGGATTATATGTTTATATGTACCCTTAATTTATTAATATTATGAAATACACTTGTATAATGGGGAACAAAATTTAAAGGACACATTGGTGGTGTCCTACTGAGTCTTATACTAACACCCTACTTGGTAATTTCAATGCACTTGTAGATTTCATGAGAGGACTAGTGAAGGGAGAGTTCCATGTGGTGAATGACTGAGCAACTTGATCATGGAGCTGGGTTCAACCAGGGAAAAAACTAAAGGACCCTACTGTTGTTTTTTATCTCATATTTGTCATTACTTTGGATAGATTTCCACTTTGGGTACTCTTATTTATATACCTTGCATGTAATCTTTGGTTTCCTCTTTTAATATAATTATTTTATTCTTTCTCTTGTTATTACTATTTATTATCCTACTTGATGACATGATACAGAGGGTATAGTCTCCCCATTATTGGACATAATCCCTCACTACTAGTAGGCAACCTCTTGCGTACATGAAGGTGCACATGGGGACATGTGGAATTCCGGATCAGACCCAGAGGTTTGGATTAGGATGTTACAAAATGGTTTCAAAGCATCAGGACTCACGAACTTTTTTATTCTCTTGTCTTGGTTTGGGGTAGGGTAGACCAGAGTAAGGATGGCTGGGACTCGGGTAGGGGAACTATGTCATTACTTGGACAACACTGAATAATGGACCTTCGAGTTTCTATAAAGTGGGGAATTTATGTTCTGTTGTTACTATTGATTCACTTTGGGTGACATAGATGATGTTATATGTAATTTAAGAGTTTTCTCATATATTAATACATCATGACTAGACATATAGGTTCACATGACATATATGTACCTATTGTTGTGAAGCATGGTAGTTCATTAATTAAATACCTTGATTTTTTCTATCAGTTCGGGATAGTTTATTTTGTGTGATATATCTTTATTAGAATTAATTAGTTAAACTGAGCATGTTGTTCTATTAGTGTATATATAATGAATGTGACTAACATGCAAGGAATAAGATAAGGGATAGTTCTATAGGGGTATACCTTGGGTTAAGGGTAGACCCCTAGAAAAACCTCTTTTGATACTATAGAATGGTTTAGAGAAAACCTTGTTTGATCTCATTGACTTTTTAGGATTTTATGTGTTCCTAATCCTATTTTTGTTATAGAAGATGCTATCATGCTGATGTTTGGTGGGTCTTCCAGCTAGGCAAGATGCTCCTGAGAATGTCCCCACACCAGCTCCAGAGGTGCAAGTAGTGGTTCCTTATCATCCACCACTGAGGTCCATGGTTGACTATGTTAGGGATTTCCAGCTCTAACATCCTCCAACCTTCTAGGGAACTAGTATAACATAGGATTCAGTGGATTGGGTGGATATTATAGAGGGTATTTTTTACCTCGTGGAGATTACATCAGATAGGAAGGTGAAGCTGGAAGCCTTCATTCTATAGGGACCCACTATGAATTGGTGGGGAGTAATGGGACATACTGGAAAACGTGAGTGTCTCACCTAGGAGGCCATAAAGATGATGTTTTTTTGGATATTTTTTCCCTGACATGTGGAAGATAGATCAACCATAGGAGTTCATGGATATCTATTAGGGTTCCATGATAGTATCATCACACTCTACATGATTTACAAATCTCCTCCATTTTTCACCACTTCTAGATGGTAATGAGGCTTAGAAGGCTAAGAAGTTTCAAATCTATCTTAGACCCGACCTTAGATAAAAGCTCTATATATTTGAATAAGATTCATACCTGGAGGTTCTGAGGAAGGCCCTGACCATTGAGAGGATTCTAGAGGATGGATGAATAGCTATAATTTTTATGTATTTCACTAGTCATATAGGTGTATCTTTCACTTCTATTGTGAACAACTCTTTTGATGGTAGTAAGAGGAAGAACAAGAACTTGCAGCAGAGTAGATACATGTAAGTGAAATAGATCTATGTATCTTCAGTCCCTTATGGAGGTGATCCATAGTGTTTTAATTGTGGGATGTTTGGACACTACAGTTCAGTGTGCACAACACCCTAGAGCCAATGCCAATAATAAGGTAGGATAGTACACCTCCAATAGTTTTGTGCTAGAGTATCAGCTAAGAGAGGGAGGCCAACATGGTCAAGGGGCAATAAGTCAAGTGGAGAACCCCAATAGGGGATATTGACTCCCCCAACATTGATGAATTGGGAAATTCACCGATATGATCAAGGATATAAGGCATACTATGTCTATAAAATATGATCTAGCATAAAATGATGGTGATAAGAATCTTGTTACTGTATGAGGTATGGTCTAGAGCATGTCCTTTTGATAATCTTCCTTGTTTGATACTTCTGTTTTCCTTATATCTACAAGCTATGTCTGGACATGACGTACTAGTAGAGTTATGTTTCCATAACATACCTTCCTCTAATACACCATTCAATGATGACATGAAACCCTAGTATATTAGAGACCAGTAATGAGTGCTTCATTTAGTGAGAGACTGATAAGGGAATCACTATGTGGATAAGAGTAGTGGAATATCATCTGGACCTCCCTTCTCATTATCATGGTATGAATAATGTGTTCCATGTTTCTCAGCTTCAGAGGTATATGTCTGGTCCTATGCATGTTATATATTAAAGGATAATAAGTTGGAACCTATTGCATCTTATGATGATTGTCCCATGTGGATTATAGATTGAAGTGATAAAGGACTCTAATGGGAAAAATGACACAAGTAGTCTAGTTTCAATAGTGGCATGGATGGATCCGGGAAGAGATATGGGAACATGAGTCTAAGGTTCAAGTTCAGTGTCTTGATTTGTACAAGTAAGACCACTAGAGATACTCTTTGAGGATGAGAAGTCGATAGAGGGGGATGATTATAATATCCAATTTTTTATAATGATAATATAAACCCTCTTGTGATAAATTATTAATATCTTAAGTAGGAAAAAAATATTTATTAGAGAAATAACATAATAAATGTGATAAAGTCCTTAAAACCCATTTAACACTTTGGAATATTTCCTCGAATATTTTTGGAGTCAGATGCTATGTTGGTACGAGATTACGAGGCCCGTAATGGCTCAGTGAAGATAGAATAAAACTATTAAATATATTATATTAAGAAAGAAAAATTTATTCTAAATAACCAAATAACTCCAAAATGGTACATCAAATGAGAAATCAGAGACCATTGATATGTCCAGAATATGATTTTTACCCTAGGTGGGGTATAATATTTGTAAGCATCAGACGTTGGGACATCTCACTCACAATGATAATTTATTTAATAATTTTTATAATATTATCTTTTGAAAATAATTTAATATACCCAAAATGGTGCATCATATAGGAAATTTGAGGCCATGATTTGGTCCAAGATGTAGAGTTTACCATATATGGGGTATTACATTTATAAGCATCTGATATTTGGATAGATCACTCATGATAACAACATTTTTATTTTTATTTAAATATTTATTCCAATTTTTAAATAATAAATCATTAAAATATCTCAAACAGTGCGTCGTATGAAAAATATGAGACCACCGTTGGGTTCAGAATGAGGTGTTTACCCTATATAGGTCATAATATATATGTACAAAGTAAGTTTGGTGTTATTTTATTTTTTAGGTTAAATAATTAATTTTAATTCATTATAAAATAGAAAAAACTATTGATAATCCTTTCCAATACTCCAAAAACCCATTTGAACCATTAGTATTTTTTCAAACTTCTGATTTACCACCATTTAGACCATAATTAATTTAGAAACACCCTAATACATGAAAATAAATGACTCTATCATTGATTTTAGGTTGATTTGGTGTTCAAATTGAGTGTTTTGAATATTTACGACTGACACTTTCAGGTTGAGGTTTTTATAGCCGAGAGTTTGGGTTTTTAGGTAGATTCTATCAAAACTAAGACACCTAAAGACTCTAGTCCTTTGATTTTTTTGGAATCACTATCTTGTGTATGTCTTTCAAGTGGGTGGTGGCTTCTTCCCTTCCCTTGTGTGGCTCTTCTAGGTAACTTCTTCTTTTTCTTCTTCTTCTTCTTCTTTTATTTTATTTTATTTTCATTTCCACTATATTCAATAATTAAAAATAAAAAAATGTTATATATTAAATAAATCATAATAAAAAATTATCAATTGATAATTTACTTGGTTATTATTATTATTTTTGATTATCAAAATATAATTAATAAATAAATTAACTAAGAATAGTTGTGTGAAATTATCATTGAAAATTATGTAGAATTATATAATGATAATTTCGTCAAAATTATCAAAAGATAAATATGAAGAATTATAAAATCACAATTTCATCGAATGATCAATGATAATTCGACCATGTTAACAAGTGATGTTTAACAAAAATAATTTATCAAAGGATAATTTTGAAAAAAAAGGTAAACAATAATTGAAATATTTATAGAATAATTTATCAAATATTTTTAAAGGGATAAAACATTGAATTATTTTGGGTAATCTATAAACAAATAATCAATTGATATTTTTTATGAAATTACAATAGTGCAGTTATTGAAGAATTTATCACTAGATAAATGAAAAGTTTTATTAAAAAATAATTTATTTGTTAAAGGATATTTTGATATATATATATATATTTAAAAACTAATAATTATGTGAAATACCACCTCTATTCTAAAATTAATTTAGGGATATAATTTATTAAATGAGGTTTATAATTATTCTTGGGGATAATTCTTACAATTGTGTGTGTTGACATTAAATGATAATCTATAGATTATCCAGAAGAGAGAATATGTTATCAATAGATATTTTTGGTTCTAGGAAACCATTAACATATATTGATCATTGATGTGCTGACAACTCAAGACTTTTATGTGTCAGCTTTGACGATAATAAAACCACAAAGAGGTCTTTCTAACTTTTGAGGTAGGAAGTTCCTTACCTTTTTGGGCTCACGTTTACAGTTTTTTGCTTTGATGATTATATTTTTTGCAATTTAAATTGATAGTGCTTTATCATGATCACATGTGAGGGTGTATGTAGCCTATAAAAACTATTGTGACTCTATGAGTGATATAATTTTAGCTTTTGTACATATTTGATTATGATCACATGTTGTTATGTATGCTGCTAAATACTCATGTTGATATAATATGACTACTTGTGTGCTTGAACTATATATGTATTACCATGTATTGTTGATCTTTAGTAGAACTTGAGATAAGAGGACCATCGTGGCTTATTTATTCCCCAGTGGGGGAGAATTATTGAATGCAACCATAGCGACGAGGGAACTGAGCACATGGTTGAGGTATAAGTATGTTATGACATCACATCATGGGTGTGCTTGAGGATGCCTTAATGCCAAGTTCCATTCACCATGAGATAGCCTAGTCGATGTGACTTATCATCGTCTAGAGGATCCATGTGACATGGTCCACTTGATATATAAATGACACCGGGTATCATCTCCACAACATCACGAGGATGCCATATAGAGGATAGTTTGTTTCTTCTAACTCATTCAGTTATCTTCTGTACTGGAGATGAAGTAGGTATGATCAAGGGTTTTGGTAGCTTGGTTAGTAAACTACCACTTGGTTTTGGATTGTATGTTTATGTATTTACTATATTTATTATTATTATAGCATACAATTTTATACTAGAGCACATCAGGTTAAGGATACATTAGTGGTGTCCTACTGAGCCTTGAAATCACATCCTACTTAGGAATTTCTATGTTCTTGTAGATTTCATGAGGGAACTAGTGAATGATAAGGTATCTATAGTGGATGGTTGAGAAAGTGGAGCATGTATCTTGGTCAGACTAGGGAAGAAATTACAGGACCTTAAAATTATTTTATTTATCACCTTAATTTCATTACTTTGGATATATTTCCACTTTGGGAGATCTTATTTATATTCATTTCATGTCATCTTTGGTTTTCACTTTTACTATTATTATTTTATTCTTTCTCTTGTTATTACTATTTATTATTCTACTTGATGACATGATATAGAGGGTATAGTCTCCCCATTATTGGACATAAACCCTCACTACTAATCGGCATCCTCTTGCATATGGGGAGGAGTGTATGAGGACATGTGACATTACAGCTCTGACCCAAATGTTTGGATTGGGATGATACAATATAGGACCATTAATTCATCATTAATGCTGGTTTAATGTAAATTCATGTCCTTTTAAAAAATATATAGAAAAATGGAATCAAAACATTAAAATAAAACTTTCTTAAATCCCCGATAACTTTATATAAAATTAAGTTATAAATCACATATAAAACTCATGTCAATATTTTCAAAAATAATTTCTTTTAATTTTAATATAAAGATAGAAATTCAAATAATAATGAAAAATAATTTTCATTGAGAACACATAGAAACATGCATAGGAGGATAAATAATGAATAATCGTTATGGTAGTGTGAAAATAATTTTACACCATAATCATAAAATGAACATTCCTTTAACCAATTTTTAAAAATTTAACACAAACTTGTTATGAAAAATTTAAAACAGTTCATTTTAAAACATTATAAATAATGTTAATGGTAGTATAAAAACACTTTTACCAGTCAGTTAAAAGTAGATAAATGAAATCCTTAAATAATTTTTAAGTACATTCATATGGAGGAATATATTCTTGATCTAATACAAAAATATTGCCTAATTTTATAAAAAAACATCATTTCAATATTTTTGAGTACCTTAGAGGGGGAAAATAGAAAAAATATTTGAAAACTTCATAAATAATTCCAGTATAAAAAAATACCTGGAGTTCATTATGAAATGAGTATAAAATTATTCCAAAGTAAATTTAAATAAAATCAATCCTAAATAATAATAATATTATTAAATAAACCATTATTGGTATTATAACATTTGAACTAAAAAACATTAAAATATAAAAAATGAATTAAAACCATAAATATCATGAATAAAGATGAATTGATGATATAATTAGTTAAGTAGGGAAGTATATGCACTACATAAAAAAATTGGGGCATAATATAAATTATGTGTCAACGGAGTGAAATAGAGATGAAAAAACATTACATTGGAAACCTCTTTGGTTGGAATAATTATACTCTCTTAAAAAAAAATTAAATTTATTAAACACTTTAGTAAAAAAACATTTTCATCAACATTCCATTTTTATGGAATTATTATAATCATTTGACATCCATTAATTATATAATTCATTCTTACATAGACCACTTGATATTGTTTAGTAAATTTGTCTAAAACTATATTTATATATTGATTGGTCTTAAATATAGCATTCCAAGACTTTCAATAAATTTATTACTGATTTTTTTACATAAATATTTAATAAATGAAATCAAAATATCAAGAGGATTATTGTATTTGGAATACTAGGTACATAAAAGATCAAAATTAAATTAAAATAAATCAATTTTATTTTAATATCCACAATTTTTTCCTAAATATATTTAATTTTCTAAAACTTCATAGAATAATGTAGGGAATACAAAGACAAAATGGGTGATTTAAAAAATCATAGTAAGGGAATAAACATGATAAATAATCATAGCATGTGAGTCAATAGAATAACAATATATCATAAGAGATAAATTTAATGAATAATACCAAGGTATAATAACATGAAAAAAATGTTCTCATAAGCATGGAATGAAAAAAATTTGGATACAATATTAATCATATCATAAGTATAATGAAAAAGTAAATTCCAATACAACATCACATGGTGGAAAAAGTCCCATTTTGGACTAGGTTTACTCACCAATCCCATAAATTCCATATCATGAGCCTAAAACGTTGCCCAATTAATTGTAGAACTATCTATGTGCACATATAACAATTTTTATCTTCTTATATGTTCCAAAAAAGGAAAACAATTAAAAGGAATAAGCATTATAATTTCACATGAAAAGAAATTCATTTCATAATATCGCATAATATCATAGTAAAATAAGTTTTAATAATTATTAAAATGAGAAGAACGAATTAAACATGAACGAAATTCATATTTTACTACATAATGATAGGTCTCAAAATGGGGACTATTATGTAAATTTTTTAATGGATAAAAATGTTCCCCTTAATTAGGGTTTATTTTAAAGAATACATTTGAAAAATGAAGATAAGGCATGAATTAACCCTATAAAATGAAGAGATAATAATATATTTATATATAAAAAAGATACATATAAATAATTTATAATTATTACCAATCATTAATGGGATATAGAAAGTGAGTTAGAGAGAGAAATGTTGTAACCTACAGAAAATGGGTGGTTCGAAGAGATCCCATACCTTAAGTTCAATAATCATTCTGAACATTCACATATCATCCAGGATAATTGATTTAGATTCATTAATAAATTAAATAAAAACATTTTCTATTTATATATATTTTACGTTAATTTTATTATGTTTATTGATAACTATTTCAATGAGATATAATGTTTAATTTTGTTGTTTCGAGGGAATTCATTTCAGGGTTATAATATTTGATCATTTGTGTATAATTATTGATGATTTTAAAAATAGTAATACGACTCAACAATTTAAATTTAGTGGTATTAATTTCCTTATATAAATTGAAATTCTCCAAAATATCCTTTTGTGTTTTGGAATATAGATTATTAATTTAGTAAAAATGTTAAT
Source organism: Viscum album (assembly GCA_963277665.1). Classification (NCBI taxonomy): domain Eukaryota; kingdom Viridiplantae; phylum Streptophyta; class Magnoliopsida; order Santalales; family Viscaceae; genus Viscum; species Viscum album. The sequence goes on along the minus strand of OY728132.1, from coordinate 1,156,039,735 downwards.
GTTATACGGTCAGTTCATTCAGGTGATTTTATCATTCATCATGATTTACTTTCATTTTATTTAATATATTTTCAATATATTCATTATAAAGAATTTAAAATTCATGACATAATTACTAAAATCATATTTAACTGTAATTATATTTTAATGACTATCCTCAAAGGTGGCGGGGAGAAACCAATTTTTTTGTTCATGGAGATGGTGAACCAACCCTATTGTGAATGAAACATTCATTTAAAAATATTAAGAATGGAGGGTTGAAGATGGATATTCCAAAAAAATAATAATAACATAATATTACATTTTGGATTATTATATTAATATTCCTATGTGGTTTGAAAACATAAGGTGGTAATCTAAGTTGAATAGATTTCAAAGAGGTCAGTCTATATTTACACCTCTTACTTTAGTCACCTCATCCTTGGATACCCCTTAAGGACATTGAAATAGTTTATGAATGAGACCATAAGCACTTGGAAATGGATGAAATAATTGGGAAGTCAATTGGTTGAAAGCTTGGCATACTCTAATGCTTATAAATTTTATGCACAAGGGGTGGTTTTTATAAAGAGATGAGTGGGGTTTTTTTGAATATTAGATTTATTAATTTATTATTTTGGATTAATATTTCAAATATTATTTATTATTGTGACTATATATAGTAAAAGGTTCATTTTATTTAGAAAATATTGGTTATTACATCATCCTTGACTCAAAAATTTCTATATTTAGCCTATAATATTTAATATCTATTTTGTATGAATTCATATTTCATCGAATTTCACTATTAAAACAATTTAAACTATCTTAAAAAATACCAAAAATACAAAAATATAATTTTTTAACATATATACTACAAATATCAAATACATTATAAGGTTTTTTTTCTAAATATGAGGAATTTAATTTTTTTTATTAAAATCCTCATTTATTTGAAACAAATATCAATTTTAATATTATGGTCAATTCTAAAACCCTTTGAAAAATTACATATGGTCGCATAAAATTATTATAGAATTTTAATAAAATATAATATTAATTTATAAGTACAATTTATGAAAATAAGCATTCTTTTAAATAATTATATTTATAATAAAAGAGAAATTAAAAAATTTATATTTTAAATAAATACAAACTTATAATTGTTAATTTTTAAAAAATCTATCTTCTTAAACCATGGAATAAACATATCATGTTTACATTTTTTAAGATAAATAAATATTATTTTTCACTTCCATAATTGGGGTTATAATTCTAATATCCAAGTTAAAATTCCTAATGGTCTGATTATTATTCGAATCGTCATATAATTTTTCCAATGGACATAATACAATTCTAATGGATAGATTTTTAATGGTCATATGGGTTGTATAATTCCTATTAATAAATCATATTTAATGTTTTCATCATTTAATAAAATTATATATCATTGTTATATATTTTAATTTTCAATGTGAAAATTGCATTACAAGTATTCAACTTCATTTCTTCAGTATTGTTAATTAGTGTGATTATTATGGGGGATCGACCTGATCCAAATTTTCTTATTATTGTTATATTATATTCTATTTTTTATCCCATTGTAATAATTTTATATCTTATAAAAATATTAATTATCTTAATTTAATATATTTTCTAAATAAAATGTTGTTTGTTTCTTCTTGTTGTTATTGCGCATTATGAAATATTATATTAATAAATATGACATAATTTTATTTTCATAAGGGGAATTACACTAAATAATTTATAGTTAATTATATTAAAGGTGTAATGAAATTATTTCATAATCTTTATAATCTTAAAAATATCATAATTTTCATTTTCATATATTCAATATAAATTTAGAACTATCTATGTAAGTCTGTCATGCAAAATAAATCTTATTATTCCATAGAGATGGTAGTCTGAATGTATACATGATCAAGGATTTTATTTTTCAATTGGATGAAATGGATATAAGTTAAATTAAGGTTTCCATTAAAAAATTCATAATAATATTATATTTATTATATTTTCTAATTAAATACATCCTTATGACCAGCCATGTATGGCATAAATGAAAAAAAATCACATTGCTACATGGAGATGGTAGTCCACACTCACACATGAGTGAGACAATAATTTTACAATGGAAGGAAGGGTGGGAATTTATATACTATATTATCATTATTTAATAATAATTATCTCATTAAAAATTTATATATTCATTAAATTTATCATTATAACCATCCATGTTAGGTGTTGATGAATAATGGTATACATCAATCGTAGAGGTTGTACTCCATAAGCACATAAGAGAAATGTTTTAATTTTACATTGATTATAGAAGAGGTAATCATTATGTCATAAAGAAATCTAAATTTCATATATTTATGATACTAATTTCATTATATTAGGTTGTATAATGGGGTGACCCAAACATCACATACATAATATTACATCATCTTAAATGAATATTCAATACATCACATAACAATAATCACCCAAGATCCATAAAGGATTATTTTCTTTGGGGACTATAATCATAATCAAATTATTTCCTAAAATATATTAAAAATATCCCACAAATTTAATCTCAAGTGCTACACTTCCTAATCATAACCCGCATGAAACCATTATTCATAACACATGGGACTGAAAGATAAGGATGAGTTAGCTCATATTCTCAGTAAAGGTACACATTGGAGATATAAATCAATGATCATATATAATAATACAATGAGAAAACACATTTTAGAATATGAGCATAAAATTTTAAAATCATACCCATAAATTAATATATCATCATAATTCCTAAAGCCTTTCCACTACAATGAAAAAAATGAATAGAGGAAATTTATTTGCATCATTTTATGAATCATCTACTAAAAAAGTTGAAATATATTAGTGGATAGTTTTTGAAAACTATTACTAATTTTTTTGAACAAATTAAAAAAATTATCTTTTCCACCCACACCCAAATTTACCCCCCGATACATGATCTCTATTCCACTATCATCATCGATCCCTTATCCCCATTACCACTACCATCATTACCCATTACACATTTCCACCACCTCTGACCCCCTCCCCCTTACCGTCTATGCCCCACACCTCACCTCTCATGAGCCAACAAGTCCCCTACCCGAGATGATGATGCTCCTCCCCTCACCGCTATAATTACATACCCACTATCAATCCATTTTCTCCATTCGTCCACAAATTCTCCCCATTACCCCTTTTTGTCAATGTCCCTCCCCTCACTGAGATGAAACTACCCCTTTCCACTACCTAAGTGATCAATACCACTCTCTTCACCGCTCTCAAGCCCTAAACTCCCCTTCATGAGATATCAAATCTCCTACCCTCACAACTCCTTGGTACATTGAATCTCTTCCTTGAGTTATAAAACCCCCCATCGAATCCCCTGAATCCCTCCACTCTCCTTCTTGAGCCATCAAAACTATTCCTCTTTCCACTTTCCCCATTTCCTTTGATCCACTAAGACCCTTCCTTAAACCCCCTCCATTTCACTAGTAGCACCTCTTCCACACCATCCTCTTCTTATTTGAAATCCATGGTGGATATACCTCATCCATGGTCTATTTTTTTCATCATTGGGTGTGATCAACACTTTATGGCGAGTCTATAAGTCCTCTTTTCCACCTTGTTCATTTATTTTAGGTCATTTTGATCACTTATCATTTTATACTAATATGTACCATTTCTAGGGATATTTTCTAGTTTATTTTTAGGAGTAACTAGAAGATGATATTTATTGATCCCCAAGACCTCAATATTGATCCCTTTCTATATGGAAAATTATATATCACCACCACTCCCTTTCCCTCGCTCTAAAATAAATTATCAATTTTTTATATTGTTTATTTTGAATAAATAAGTAATTATTTTTAAAATAACATAATATTGTTATGTGTTTTAATTTTATTTAATGTATTGTAGGAACTCTTTGATATATAAATAAAAGTTTGATCACATTATTGAGAAAAAAACCTTAGTATGGTAAGGGTTTGTAGGAGTTTTTAGATTTTCTAATTTCTAATCAATCCATTGATGTGAGAAAAAATTTCATATTCCCCAAATTTATATTTAGAATATATTTAAAAATATATGATGATTATGACCACATGATATTGATTCATTTCCCCACTCTATATTTCTATTGGATTTTTCATGGAGAATCAATCATTAGAGAATTAATGATCACTAATTTTGGTCAATCGATTGAGTTCCAAGCTTCATTAAGAATGGAAAATTAAATGATGAACCTCATAAATAACTCTTTCGACATTAAAAGGAGTAATCATCAACATAAAAACATATCATAATAACTAATTGAGGGTGTTAAAAATGATAACATAAAAAATGATGTTTTTTGAACTATACAACAACCTGATCAAGATTGTAACATATCATTGGATCCTCCTATTTATGTTGTAGAGAAAAATGTAATTGGTAACTTCACATAGGAAAAAAGTTATTTTCATGATTTATTATATGATGGAAATCAAGATATGTATAGTGGATTTCTAAAATATTCCAAAAAATAGTTTCAAATGAAGTTATACTATACCAAATGCCTATGAAAAATTACAAATAAGTTAATTTCCATGATAATGGAGTTATTTTATGATGCATGTTTGGAATATGGGATCCCTGATTATTTTTATGATATTATTTTTTTAACAAGCTTGGTTGGAATTATACAAAAATGAATGCGTGTCCCAATGATTGTATACATTATTGGGGAGAAGATTCATGTATAAAGTATTTCAAAAAATATCAACTTCTAGCTGATAGTCAATCAATGATATTAGAATTGTGAATTAACATAATAATGTGAATAATAAGGAAAATAACACATATATACTGTTTTTTTGTTACTTCCCCTTAAAACCATGATTTCAATGATTATTTAGGTCATCAAAACCCACCTAGAACATGAAGTGGAATTCTATAGATGAAATAAATGATGGGTTAATGTAACACCCAAGAGATTAAAAATCAGGGAAGGTATTTGATTCCTTACAACCAAATTTTTCATCAAATCCTATAAATTTATGATTGTGATTAGATTCCAATGGTTTTAACCCATTTGAGACTTTGAGTACCAATTATAGTATATGCCCAGTTGTTCTGATACCTTATAATCTATCTTTTTGGATGTGTATAAACCATATGAATTTTATCATTATGAAATATATTTCCTAGAAAAAAAATTCGTCTAAATGATATTGATGTATACCATCAGCCTCTAATTGATGAATTACAAGAGATATGGGGAAACACTGTGAGATATATCATGCATCTTTTGGAAAATTTTAAAAAAATTATGCTACTCTAATATAGACTATTAATGACTTCCCTAGACTTGGGAACCTATATGGTTGGAATATTTACATAGGTTAATCTTGTATAATTTGTAACATTTATTTTGTGTTAGAAAAACTACCTTATATTAAAAAATATTTCATTGTGTTCCATTGTAAATTTCTTGATGAATCTCATAGATTTAATTTGAACAAGCTAAAATATAATGTATATGTATATCTTCAACCACCTCTAATGTTGTTGAAAGGTTCAAAAATATTGGAATAACTTTTAAATGTAAAAATAGAATTTGGGATGGTGTATAATTTGAATGATAGTGGGAAATGAATTCAAATTGCATTATCAATTGAAATCAGAATGCAACAATGAAAGAATAAAATTATATTCTTAAAAATTTCATATTGAAAATTTAATTTATTGAATCATAATCTTGATGTTATGCATATTGAGAATAATTATTGTTATCATTTTATATTTACATTATATAATGAGCATGAAAAATTGAATCACAATCTAAATGATTAGAAGGACTTACAAAAAATGAATATAATGTGTGGTCTATGTATAGAGGAAAATGGAAAGTATTTTATAGAATTTTTTTAATGAAAATATGGATAATGATACATTCCATAAAATTTAAAAAAAAATTTAAAGTATCTAATGGGTACTCAAGTAACATATTAAGGTGTTTTGACTTAATTCATCATAGGATACATATATTTAAAGGTCATGATTCATATATTTTATTATAGGATAAACTACCATTGAAATTGAGTACATTGTTTCATGAAAATGTTCCTGTAGTTGTACCCTAGTTTTTTCACAATATTCAGACAACTATTTAAGAAAACTAAATAGCCAGATGTTCCATAAAAATATCAGGATAAATTTTTACCAACACTCTTTTCTTTGGTGATGAAATTTCCTTCATAGTTTTCTATTTTCATGATGCATTTTACTATGCATTTGGTTATGGAATTAAAATTAAGAGGACCCATACATTATTGATGAATGTATCAATTTAAGAGGTAATTTATTTATATATATTTTTATTTTTAAGTAATAAATTATTGTATGTTCATTAAATTTTTAATTTTTTTGTATTTATTTTATTCCATAGTTACCTTGGTCATATGAAATCAAATGAGAAAAATAATGCTCAAGATGAAGTATCTATTTTTGAATGTTATTTTCTAGAGGAGTATCTTATATTTTGTTCTAGACACATGGATGATATTAAGAAAATATTTAATCAATTTTGAAATGTTGATGACATATCAAATCAACCTCAAATAATGGGGAAATAAAATTTCATTTCTACTATTAGATGATCAGTAGGAACATTCTCAAATATTACAATGATAAAAATGGAATAAATACATGTACCAAGATATATGTTTTTGAATAGTGAAATTTCAAACCAATTTATTAAATAAATCAGGATACAAACAAAGTGATGAATGATATTTCAAACAAAAAATGAGAAATAAATATCAAATGCAATTAATAAAGATATTGTAGAATGGTTTTCACATATTTTAAGTTCTTAAATATTTAATTCAATATGGATATAAAGTTGATACATATATTTATCAAATATACAGATGTATATTAATTTTTAAGTCGTTAATAATGATATATAGGATGAGTTTTCGGAATTATTGATGATTATGGATTGAGGTCATCTAAAACAAACTATAATTTTAAACACTTATAATGTGCTTAAATTTCATAAAGTCGATCATGAAGTGGGATTAAAAACATAGAATAATCATATATTTATAGTTTTTAATTTAGGATACTATGTAATGTTGATTGATATTATCAAATTAAACTACCATGATCATTTTCAGTTGTTTTAATCAAATGCATGTGTGTCGATGTTACCATGGGTATTTAAAGAGATTACATTAAATTTACATCTGCAAACTTATCTTGATTTATATATTTATATTACCATAAATTAAATGACCCACATATATTTTAATCACAAGAGAAAGTGGTATATTATGTGGAAGATGTCATATATTAAGAGTGGAGTGTTGTTCAAATAAAAATAAGATACTTGTTTGATATGGGTGATGAAGTAGTTTATTTGTCCTATGCCATTGAATCCCATCAATAGTAAGAAAAATTCTTATTTTATCATTATGATATTAAAAATATTAATCATTTAATGGTGAATGATGTAAAATATGTAATGATAGAGTAGGTTAAAAACACAATTGAAAGAAAAAATGGTTTCATGTGAAGTCATATATTAACTTATCAACCACATATGTTGCATGTTATTCATTTCCATTACTATAGATATGTTATCATACTTAAATTGATTTTTTATCCATGATTTGTTTATTTCTTAAAAATTAAATGTTATATATTTTTTGTATGTGTATTAATTCAATATTATACATGTGAATATTATGTTTTTTAGTATTACACATCTATTATCATTTCTAAATTTATTTTTCTAATTAATTTTTTAAAATATAAGTTTTGTGTTTATATTTACTTATTTATATGATTGTAATTCCAAGGAATAAGCATTACATTGAACTTAGTTGACTACTAATTTATATTCCCCTGACCAGGAAGACACTAGATGATCTATCTAGCTCCCTCCCTATAAAATTTAGAAATTCTTCCATCTCCCCCATTAGTATCTAGAACACCACCCTTATCCTTTCTGTCAGCATCTGGAACACCCTCCTTCTCTATCCAAATAGCATTTGGTATATTTCCTCCCCATTTAGAAAGTTTATCATGTGGAAATTCTATATTTAGGGAAGTGGTGGTCACTCCAATTTCTTAATGAGGATATTGGGGGGGGGGGGGTGACAGTTATGGTTATAAATACTAACGTGAATAATTTTATTTTAGTTTTTATAATAATTAGAATTTTTTCAGGAAAGATATAAAAAATGTTACAACTAAGGAAAATATTAATGGCTACAATGTAGGGAATATGAATAGATTTAAGATATTTTCCCCCTTTGATTATTATGATGTCTCCATAGATGTTGTTATAGGATAAACTGGCTATATTCTAGGATATTTGGTAGCTAATCAAGTTAAACATCCCATTACATATTCTATTTGGATGCATATTCCTTAATCATGAAATAATGAAGTATTTGATTTATATATAATGGTAGTTTTAAAACATTATATATCAATAAAATTCCATTATGTAATTAAAATATAATATTTAAAAAAATAATTTATTTAAATAAAATTTATTGAAATTTACCATTGATGATATCATCAAACAAACGTGGACATTGAAAATTTTAGGTTAGAGTTGGAATCATATTGAATGGGTATAATGTAATGAATTCAATGATACATTATTTACCACTCTGTAGTAGTATGATAGGGTACCTAGAGTGTTTTGGAATGTGTTTGTTGATATCCATCACCATGAGAAGTACATGTTATTGAAGAAAATATTATTTTATTAATCTCATTTTACATATATACATATATATAAAAAATATATTTCATTTAATAAATTACTATTAAATTAAATTTCATTTATTTCATGATGTTTCAATGAAAAATGAATCAAATTTATCAAAATAAACCATCCCCGACACTACTAGTTTATAGATATTTTCAAGAAAATGATCCACTATAGTAATATTTTCATTAGTTTAAATATTTATGAGATAAAATTATCTATTTCATATATTAAATTACTGATTTATCTTTTATTAATATATTTGATGAACATAAGGAAGAAATTCTCTGAAAGGAACATTTTTTGGATGATCATATAAAATCTTATGGGTTTTATGTGAATGATCCTGCAAAAATAATTTGGGGTACAAATTCCTTTTTCTTTGTTATAACTTATTATGAATTTTCACTTATTTAATATTTATTTCATTAAATATGATTGATATTTTATTTATAAGTAAAACTAAATAAATATGGGATTCCAATATCACATAGTCCTTCTCAATATCATAGGATGATACAATTTTTCAAGTCCTTAGGAATGAGCATCTTTGTCACTTGTGTGGTACAAGTACAAGAAAATTACCATATGAGGTCATTAGAAGGTCACACTATATTGCATCATTAGTTACTCCTAGTTATAGTTACTTTATCCTTTGAGATTCTCATAGGGAGTTTTTGGCAATTCAAGGAACAATTCGACAGTAGGTAAGCACAATCTAACAAGAGGGGGCTTATATATGAATAGAGGATTCAATGTCCATTGTTCGATATAAATAATTGATTGAATTATATCATCAGATGACTAGATGTGTTCTTGGTGGTATATCTTTGATGGATGGATTGATAAGTTAAATCACACAAATTTATAGTATTTTAGTACACAAATTTTATTAATTTTTGTTTAAATTTAATTATACAACACTATATAATTTTAAATGAAATTTTTATATAGGTGTTAGTATAAGGGAGTGGTGATAGAGAGAGAGAGAGATGATGTTGATATTTGTTATTTGGGTAGTGATAAGGGTTTACCTTGAATTCAATGATGGTGATGTGTAACTAACCTCATGATAGACTAACACAATGATTTTGTGATTGAGAAACCATGTTGTGTTTTGAGTTAGAGGATATTTATATTTCTCATATATTTCATGAAATCTATATGCTACATTGATTTTCTATGTTTTATTCTTAATTTAACCTTATTCTCATCATTATTAGGTTCTTCAGGTTTTTTATTTTAGTTATCCTTGAAATTTATTCTCTATTTTTTCTATTAAAGTGGATTTATGAATGATATTGGATGGTGTCCTTAGGTCACATTGAGATCTATGGACCAATTTTTTGTATTTATATTATATATATTTTTTCATGGTGTCGGTCAAAAAATTATTTTTTTCTGTATTTTGTTAACACTATTGATTTTTTATTCATATTTTATTCTATGGAAGATTAGATAATTATATATTTTTGTGTTATGAATAATTTGGTTTATTTTTATCTAAAACTGTTATTTGAGATTTCATGAAAATATGATATATTGACACACCCTACAAGATTATAAAAATATTTCCATTACTTATTTATTTATATTAAATTGGGAAAATCGATTCCCAAGAGATTATTTTTGATGCCTTATCACTACTTCCCAAACAATGAGGATCAATGATGAACTTTAGACCATCCCAAAGGTTAAATCAATTATTAGGTAATGATATCCAGGTTTAGTTCATTAAAAAATGTTATAAAATATTTTTTATAAAAACATTTTTCAAGGAATTAAAGTTATAAAAGACATATGATCATTAATATGTAGTGGGTATGCATCAATAAGTGTTTTTACAACAAAATTTGTTCCAAAAATCGATTTTATAGGAGATTATGGGAAGGTATAATTCTAAGTCTAGGTATTATTTTTACATAATCTTATTTATATCTCTATATTCAGATATAGTAGGAAGATTAAATAGTGAGTTATATGGGATACATATAGTATGTATATAATAAAAATTTTCTAGGGGGTGTGATTTTATCATATTTTCCATCCTAATGATTTTTAATGTCTTATATTAATCTTGTAGACTAATTATGATTTATATAACTAATGTTTACAAGATTTAAAGATAATTTAACTATTTATAATTAAAATTTAATGTGATATTTTTTGATTTTAGAGAGGTTTTTTTTACAAAATTATGATTTATTATTTTCCATTGGTTTTGACACATGGTGTTTACCTCTTAGATGTTGATCATCATAAAAAAAGTGAATTTATATAATTTAAATGAATTTCATTGATTTAAAATCTTGTTTGTTAGAAATTTTCAAATTTTACAATTCATTTTTTTAATTAAAACATTGGATTAAGAATTTATCAATTTTATAATATTTTTTTTGGTTAACAATTGTTCGATTTTTAGTTTGGAAATGATTTTAACATTGTGTTAATTTTTATAATTTAATATATGTAGTTTATATTCAGGGTTTATGTTATGTTTTATGGAATATATTATGTTTTGTTTTAAAATATATATATTTTTATCTAAAAATGATTTTTATTATGTTTCAATATTATTCTAGTTGGTTTTTTGATTTTGTAGTTTTTATACCTTTTATTTTTTAACAGCAATATATAACGGTAGTGTAAAAAACCTCTATATATAGTCAATATTTTTTTATCAATGGATTAAAACATTGATAAATCCTCATCATTTCTAATAGGGAAAACCACCACTGAAAAATTGAAATAACCATCACTAAAAAATGGGTCACATCACTTACTAGAAACTATCGCTAGTCTCTTATTTTGATGTAGTGTTTATGGTTCATAAGACATGACTCATAGAAGAGTAAAATATCACGATCCTTGAAAACATAACATTATCATACTAACATTACATAAGAGGGTGGAATAAAGTGTGGAATAATCATTTTCATATAAATATTTTTTCAAGGATATATACTAAGAAATTCATCACTTTTTGGGCTTAGGATGACCACCCATATATCCAATTTGGATTTGGGATAACAACCCACGTACCCTCTTTTGAGCTTGAGATTGCCTTTTATGTACCCTATTTTAGATTTGGGATAACCACCCATGTACCCTTTCATCAAATAAACTCTAAACACTACCCAATTCATTGAAGGTCAATAGTGGACCCACTGGTCACATAATCACAATTCATTCATTTATATGACATCGGATTAGGAAACATTTACCATTTCATCTTATCATTACTCATGAAAAAATTAGTTTCATCAATATTTCATAATCATAATTAATAACTATATTATGAAATAATAATTTTAGTAACATTGGATCATATCCTCAATAAATCATTATAAATATCAAATGATTTACTTATAGATGAAAATGGCGATAAAATATCACATAAATATTTTTATGGAATGTAACCATTTTAGTTTGAAAACTATTATTTCAAATCTAAAAATTTCTATAATTTTATAATAAAAAATTTATTTGAATATAAACATTGAAACCATTAAATATTAAAATAATATAGTACTCATGATGGAGGGAAATTTTTTTTATCTGGTAAACGTTAAAACAAGTATTCAATTCAAATATTTGGTAAAAGATACATCATTTAGAAAATGAAAAATAAATTCTTTTAAACTTATTTCTTGAAAGTTAAATATGGTTAAAAATGAAAATAATGAATCATTTTATTATATTAAATAATTTTTTTAACATATTTTAAAGATAATATATATATTTAGTAAAAATATTCCTATTTGAATTTAAAAAAAATTACTTCACACCAAAAACATTGGTTCAGAAATTTGATTACTGAAATAGAAGAAAATGAAATTAAAACATGTAATTTGAAGAAATAACTTGAATTTAAGAAGTGAAATAATATTTTTGAGATATATATTATCTAATTTCACCATCAAAAAATTTATTCCTAGACAATATCGATAATAAGTGTGATTATAACATAAAACCATTACCACTTTGGTAAATTTTGAATCATAACCCCAATAATGGTAAACAAAATAAAATAAACCATTAAATTTTGTGAATATAAATATATTAAATATATATAATACCAAATTTTTAATATATATACCACATAATGAAAACTAGTGGTGAATATGAAATATCTCTCATGGAACCAAATGTGATATGAGAAACCCATAACATAGTACTGAACTTCATTATAAGTTAATTTAACCTTATTTATAATAAATTATAATTCATTATTATTATATTCATGAACTATATTTGTATTTATAATATAAAATATGGCTTATTTATAACATTTTATCTTCCATTCATTAATAATATTTCATTATCATCATTGTTTCGAGAGATAACTGCTTCATTTTTACATATGTTTCAGTTTAACAGTTATGGACCATGCACTTTCATCAAGGTTTCATCATCAACCAAATCTTAATAATGTTATAAGTATAGTATTTATTCATTATATACACTATTATAATCATTCATATAAATAGGTGATGTAAAATGAATCACATTACTTTGTAGAGGTGGTAGTCCACTCGTACAAACAAGATATGTTATCATTTTACAATAGATGGGAAGGTTGAAAGATAGATACGATATTATAATTATAGAAGTATAATTATTTCATAAATATTATATTTAAATATTAAATAAATCATAATAAGAGACCATTAAATATGGTGATGGAAAATGAATCATATCGCTACATGGAAGTGGTAGTGCACACATATGCATGAGTGAAAAATTTATTTCATATTTGATTGAATGTAGGTAGAAAATGGTTATAACATAATAATAATAATATATAAGTATTTTGAGAGACCAAAATTGGCATGCACCTTGAACCGTTTTAGAATGGTATTAGGGTAAGACCAACAAATGATTTTTTTTTCAAAAATATAAGGTTTGTTTTTGGGTATGTATTGGATAATCTATAATGCTCAATGTATGGGAATAATGTATCAAAACATGTCTCATTTTAAAAGTGTGGGGATAGACACACATGGAATTACTTAAAATACTTCAATAATATAAGAAAACTTTCTTGATAAAGTGGTAAAAAATAGTGAAAATTTTAATATAAGATAATATAAGGATTAAATATCGTAAGATATCACTATTTAGACATGTTTATGTTGAACCATTTAGCCTATCTCTTAGTTTAAGCCCTCCCACCCAGAAACCCATCCTGTACAGAAGGATGAGAATGTTTTTTATTATTTTTACAATTCATTATGAACAGAAATGAAAGTTTCCATATTAAATAATTTTCACATGATGTTCAAAAATAATTAATCCATTTTATAAAATTAAAATTCAATAATTATAAGAAATTTATTTTAAAATAAACATGCAACACAAAACGATAACATTTTATTAGAAAAATACATTTTTTGGTATAAATATGAGTTTACATTAATTCCATTCATAGTAAAAACTAGTAGATGAATGTGAAAATATTTTATTGAATATATAATTTAAAAATATCATTAACATTAGTAATTTATAATTATTTATTTAACTTATTGTTATAAGAACAAATTTTTTATATATAAATAATTTTCCAAAAAATAACTCTGCTTACCTTGAAATGATTTTATCATAATTTCTAATTATTAGATAACTAATATATGAATGATTTTTCATAAATTATCAATAATATTCATTAATTTTTTTATTTAGTGATAAATATATTATAAATAGAAAAATTCATAACACCTAAAAAATATATTTCCTCAAAAAAATATGTCTTTTAATCCTAAAATCATTTTATTCAAAATTTAATGATTATTTATTAGAAATTAATTAAAATATTTGATTAATGTAATCAATTTATATATATATATTTCATAATTTGGTTAATCTTATTCATACCCACTAATATAATGAATAGTTTATAAGGGACATAATATATCATGGATCATTAAGATTCAGGGTTTCATCTAAAGGAAGGTATCAAATACATCAAATTTATGATAAATGAATACATATAAAATATTCAAGGTGTTAAATTCACCCCCTTTAAAATAAAATAATCCTTTATAATTCTATCACTCTGATGTATATAACTAAGTATACTTTGGCCAAATCATATCATCTATTTCACTCATAGCTTCCTTAAATTTCAGGTTTCGACATAAAATATTGACCAGGTGAGTGGTTTTGTTTCACATCACATTACATCTAGGATCCAGAATCCCCAATAGTTGTTTCACATTAGAAAGATCATGATATAATGTTATAATCTATGGTTTCATAATATTTTATGGATCGTGTATATAATTCCTCTATAGATATACATGGAACACTTTATAAAATTGAAATAAGTTCAGTGGAACAAAAATGTGATAAGATACCATCCCTACTCGATCATGAATATCTAAAGGTCTGATATACGATTAGAATTCCCATTATTCTAAATCTCATAAAAATTTTTCATAGAAAAATTTACATGAATAAATTCTTTCCAAACTTAAATTAAAGATCATATAAATGATTTACAGCATTACTCTTATTCGATTTTTCAAATTATGTAAAGTTCTACTGAATGAATCAAACCTAGTCATACATTTACTAAGCTATATCAGGTCCCAATAACTTCCATTATATAAATATGTCATAACATGTTGGATTTCTACACTTATTTACACACATGAAATCGTAAGGATCCATCTAAATTATCAAGTTAATAATATTATTATAATTAAATTTGAAAAGAGGAATGTGTTGGTCCCAAAAACCTTTAAAATCGAGATAGTAAGATATTATCATATACTCTAGGAAATGAATGGTTATTTCATTTAAAAATATCTCTATAGATTATATTAAATAATTAGAAACATATCTGTATCTATATCATGCCAAAAAATTCTTCAAAACATTGTTGTAAACCTTGGATCTCGATTAGATACATTAGAATGTGGAACTTCTTGGAACCCTACATCTTTGACAATATTTATGCATTAAATTTTATCAAGAGATAAAACTTTATGATAGGTATAAAATTTTATAACTTCATAAAGTGATAGAGTAAAAACCTTATAACATTATCCAATTTATATGTATTGGTGGGATACAATGATGAAATTCATGGATATGTTTTTCCATTTCAATATTGGTATAGGTAATGGTTGAAACATACAATTATACTTCTTCCACTCAACCTTAACTTATTGGAATACTACGCACATAGAAACATACTTCACTATACATCTCTTCATGTTACCCATCCATACAATGTCCTTATTTTATATATCAATCATTAAACTTCTTGGATGAGTAAAGAATGATGATGTATGAGATTTATAAAAAAAACTCCTTCAATTATAGTGTGAAAAGGACCTATAACTTCTTCCTGAAACTTATAATTCCATCATAAT
The DNA here is from genome assembly GCA_963277665.1 of Viscum album. Lineage (NCBI taxonomy): Eukaryota > Viridiplantae > Streptophyta > Magnoliopsida > Santalales > Viscaceae > Viscum > Viscum album. The sequence continues at coordinate 1,156,023,565 of OY728132.1, read as the reverse complement.
CAATGTTGAACTCAAGAACATTTCTCACTTTTTTTCACATATCAACATCTTCTTTATTCTTCAATTTAACAATTGAAAAGAAAGATATATGAATAGTAATTTATGAAAGATAATATTTCACTCATAACTTTATGATTTCAAAGTAAACCCTTTGAAAATCCACAATTACTTGATAATTATTTATCCTCATCATAGATAAGTTGACCTGATCCTTTTGAACCAGAGCATCACCCTCTTTGTTCTCTTTCCAAGGGTCATTATATATTGAGAATCCATATTAAATAATCAATTCCAACCATCTACATGGGTTCATTTTTTAACCATTATGTGTGAATATCTAATTTATGGTTTTATGAGCATTATATATATCATGTATTTAACCATATATATAATGCCTCCAAATATTCAATGAAAAAAATTATCACAGCTAAATCTAAATCACAAGTCAGGTAATTTTTCTCATGATCCTTCAATTGATGATTTTAGTAAGATATCAGAATATAATTATGCATAAGAACACATCCTATTTAATTCTTATATATATCACTATATCTTATAAACCCTTGTGTTCTATAGGGTATGTAGTGTGATTATACGTACATTGACCAAACATTACTTCATCTCCATGAAATTTTCTTCTCATTCTCATAATAATGAAACCTGGCTCCCTTTTTGTTAACATGGTGAGTAGATTAGAAAACCCTAGAAAGTTATTCACCAAGCATTGATAATAACTATCCAATCTAATCAAACTACAGATTTCAGCTATAATAGTTGGTCTAGGAAAATTTTCAATAAAATTCATCATAGAATCGTATACTATGATATCTTCTCTTTCCATTAGAAGTCCCACAAATTATACTTTATATACATAATATTCACAATCGATGAATTTATCATATAATTTATCCTTACTCTGGGTCTTCAAATAAATTCTAATGTGATCTTCATGATATCCATTTCTATTGAATTATATAGGATTATCATCTGTAATTACTACAACAAATTTATCATTGTAATATATAAAGAATCTATTCATTAAATCAATGTAGATATAATAGAGTTTAGTAATTTCACATTGCATCACTATAAATTCATATCTTTTCTAACTTGTTCTTTAGGCTCTATTTGGAATGTATTAAATTTTTTCACTCAATTTATTATATCAGAAATCAAGGTCAATATTAGAAAAGTATTGAGCTAATCACTATTGATCAAACAAATCATCAATCTGGGATAAATGATACTTATTCATTATTTTGATATTATTATGTTTCAGATAATCATTCTAGAGACACATTTTCCATCTTTCTTTGTAACTTAAAGAATAGGTGTAACCCATCATGAAATACTTTACCAAATGAATCCTTGTTTAAGATTCTCTTGGATTTTCTTTATTAATTTTCTGCAACTCAGTTGGGGTGATTCAATATGAAGTATATGAAATAGGTGTAACACCGCATATAATTTCAATTGAAAACTTTACATCATTATTTGGAAGAATACTAGGAATATCATTTTGAAATTAATCATCAAACTCTCATAAAATATGTATACCATCAATGTTGAATTTATCCCAACTATTAGATATAAATACACTTTTTTGATTAAGAATAAAGAAAAGAATAGATGAAATAATTTCCATTTTCAGTTCATGCTCAACCTTATAATAATAGAAAACCATATGTTGACTCTGAATATAAATTTTTATGACTTTATTCTAGAATTTTATAAGGGATATATGTAGAGTGAGTAGATCAATGCTCAAAATCACATTCAATTACAATAAAAGAAGAATAATAATATTTTCAAAGGGAATATTCTTACAAACAATAAGATGAAATATCTAGATCTGAAGTGGAGGATAATTTTGACTTACCCATCATCATCCACCATGATGATTGAAAATTAAGTCTCCATTCCTTAGTCTTTGAGTTATCCCATGGATTAACAAATTGACTTAGATAATTTCCATACCCCCAACATATAAGACATTGACCAATATTATTGTACTAGGGCACCCAATATAAGCTGTTTGTTTGAGGATTTAAAATTTTTCATCATCATAGTGACAAAAATACATCTTATTTGATAATCTAATCCCCAATATAGTTATGAGGATGTGGAAGAAATTTAATAAGAACAAAAAATAAATGAAATTGTTACCTCATTCGAATCGAATAATGATTGACTACATGTCGTTTCTTGTGCCTATTTCTTGAAGGATTCATAGTTAAAACCCTATAGATCATCCAAATATGGATCATGTATTCATGTGATCTCAATTATTTTATTTTTATGTGCTAGCATGGATATTTGATGAATCCTTTGACATTATGAGGATCACCTCGATCTCATCCCATTTATTTTTCAATGGATTTCTTTGATTGGCTACTCAAAGATAGAACTTCTCTTTATAAGATACGAGAGGAGAGAGAATCTCTCATTCCATTGGAATTAATCATACATGGAATGAAACTATACTCTTTTTATATAGTGGACGTCCAAAATAATCGATAAGGGTTCCCCATCACCAGTATATCCATCTTCTAATAAATGATAAATAAATGAAATGTTATAATGATATAACTATTTTCTTAATGAAATATATATTTTATCACATACATGTAATATATAATAAATATTTTACATGATAAAACCATGTGATTAATTCGACTCGTATTTCCACTACTATTAAAAAAAACTTGAATATTAAAATAATATATATTCATGTAATATTTTTTTTCTTCAATTAATACCTTTTGAAAAATTTTAAATAATAAATTCAATCAAATTATTATATATTTGAATAATAATGAATTTATTTATTCTTCAAAGATTTATTTCTTGGACAACTCTCATACTGTGTTGTGGGGCCCACCTTATCCAATATACATATTATCTAGAATAGTAAAGACTCCTGAATATTATATTGTGTGTATCCCTCTAGAACCATATCTTCATAGTACTAAATATGAGAACACACTATGTAATATAATCTCTTTGTCTTGTGATATCTCATAATTAAGTATGCACACCTATGTCATATTCTATTATTTCTTTATTATTTATAGATCTAATTAGATATACATACCTTGGAATACCATACACAAGGATTTATAAAGGTAAAATAATCCTAATCAACTAGGATTGAGATATCATTTCCTCAACTCGTAAGAGAAAAATTATTTCTTGACCATTCAACCAATTCTATACCACCAATGACACACCCAACACAAGCTACCGCACTACGACTTCAATGTCACAGTTTCTTTTCCTTCATAATTGTATGAAATAAAATGTTACACATTGATAATGATCTCAAGTCAAGAGATAAATACACATGCTTGTATATAGGAACATCCAATAACACCTAAAAAACGTGGTGTTCCTATTGGAGTGGATTTTCTCAAGATCACACCTATTGAAGATACCCAAGTGTCAGCATTATGAGAAAAAGTATCAATTATTATGATCCCCCAGCACCTGATAGTTAGAAATATATTGTGTACTATTAGTATAATGTATCTAGACCATATGACATTTGTTTATGAATAATATCATAGTATCACGAGGTTCTTATTATACCATTATAAATTATATATTCATTTGATATAAAACAAAATATATGGACATTTCAATTTAAATAATGGATGCAGAATTATCTACACTATAATGGTAAGTGTATATCATGTATAACTCACTATATACATGGTATGGTAATTGAAAATTACTGATAATGTTGGGTCTTGGGAACCAAATTTTAAAACACCCCCACTTATAAAAGAGATAATTTTATAACCATCCGTGTTAGCTTTAATATGAGGAAATAATGTTTTAGTTGAGTTATTATCATAAACCAAGAAGGGTTTCCATTTGACCTGACATCCAACCCGGTCTGAGACAAGGCCTAAATGGAATTCTTGATCTCCACATGCTAGAAAATAGTGTTCAAAATCAAAATAATCCAATGAAAATTATTTAGTCCAATAAACAAAAATGATCAATAACCAAACATAACACACAACAAAACAAAAAATAAATAAACATCAATAAATATACAAACCAGTCCAAATAAAACAACCTATGAAAAAAATAGAAATGAAATATAAATCTAAGACAATGCTACACTATCATGATCTATATGTGACCTATTAGTCACCAACAACTATAAGACTAACCTGCTTAAAAAATAACACACCAAAACTAGAAACTTGCACCTGCAAAATAGAATAAGTCCACTGATGCTGAGTGTCACAAGTATGGTATGAGCATAAAATAGCTCAGTAGGTAATCTCTAAAGATCCCATACATTTACTTTATTGGATCAGTCCTTAAACACTAGTTTGAAATATATTTAGAAAAACAAAATTTTTATCACTTAAATGAATCAAACACAACATTAAACAAATTACCTTAAATAAACAACACACATGGATTTTCATCATAAAACAGTTCACATTTCAAAAAATTTCAACTCATAACCAAACCATAATTACAAAATCATCCCATATAATTAAAGGGATCTACTGAAAAAAAAAACAAAAACAAAACAAGCATGGCTAATATCCAACATGAATCAGAAGTAAATATAATATACAAAGATTTAATCATGGGAATTTCCTAAACATATCTTGAATAAATCCTTGGATGTACTTAGTTTAGTATAACCTTCCAGCATATACTATATCTCTATAGTAAATACCCAACTCGTTACTCTAAACTATCCAATCAAGTGGAATGTACCATATAGCCTCATTGAATCCAATGGGTACCAACCCATATTATTAGGTTTGAGAAGAAACCATCACTTGACCCTATAGATGACACCTAAGAATCCCATGAAAATATTACTCAGTGAATGGTGAGGTCCTCACGTGTGTAGTTTAACTAAAAACCACTACCACCATGCTAGCCTAGCCCAAAAACCAACACCACCTATTTGATGATCCTATTCTCAGAGGATCCATTATAGAGGTTACCATATAATAATTCAATCCATATACAAGTTTCAACTAGGCCATCACATCATTTGAGTGTTAAACCATTTTCCAAAAAAATACCACAATGTGCCAACTAGGCTTTCACATCACACGAGTTTCAAAAAAAATCTCTAAAATAAAACAATGTGCCAACCATGCCTTATATTTCCAATTCCAATTCCATTTTCAAGACTACTTCAAAAACCATGGTGAAAACATACAACATTAACAAAAGGATCCAAACATGCCTTTATCTCACATTAGAAAATGAGCCACATCACAGAATTCCAAACAAGCCAAGACTTATAAAATACACTCAAAACATATATTAAAATCACATAGAACACAAAGTTGCAATTTAAAACACAAGGAACAACTTTGGAAACAATTGCATTTTGAAAGAACCCATTGATATGAGGAAGAGGAAAAGGAAGGGGAATCCATTAAGAAAAATGTGGTTTAAGGGAAACATAATTATCAATGTCCATTTTTATTTGTGTTCCCATCCATTTGTAAAACTTAGGCACATAGTGACATCCCGACATCCAACAATACTCTACAATAATCCATGAAAGTACTGAAGGACCATTTTAGTGAAAACCACACTTAATTCACCACTAAGAACAATATGCCGCATACACATGAACCAACTCATAAAAGTCACCAAAAATAATATACAAGGATTATATCATAATCATCCTAAGACACAAAAACATAACCAAGGCTACAGAACCTATTAAAATAATGAAATTCATTTCAAAAGGTTAATTGGCATTTTATCAAACACTTTACATGCATATACACATAACCATAATTGTTGATTCCCATTGAGAACCAATTTGCACCAATTTTACATCATGAAAACCCCAAAAAAATTATACTAACACATCACAATCATGGGAATCAAATTTAGAAATAATTTATGAATGGTTAAGAATCTAATGGAATTTTCTAGAAAGGAATTGGATGGAAACACCTACCTCAACAATGTGAGAATGCAATGAAACTCTAGATGAAGAAAGAACTAAGACCAAGAGAAAATATGTACACCCCTAAAATAAATGAAATCTAACCACACAATAACCCAAATGCTTAGGTATTGGAAAAGAGAAAATCCCCATTGAAAAAAATAATGAAATCAAGATAGGAGGAAGAGGAAAAGAGAAAAATGAACAAAAACTAGGAAGAAATCACCTTAGAACCTTGAAAAATTCATCCATAGACAAATGATGTTCAAAGTAGGAAAATTAGAGGCTTCCATGGTGCACCTAGGTCATGAAAGGGGATAAAATACCAAAATGAGGTTTAAAAAGTGGAGGGGAAAGAGGAATTTCACACTTTTAATGACCTAGGAAACTCACACGGTTTTCCAAACCGTGCACCAGTCATGCACACCCTTCCGAACATGAGGGGAACCTCATACTATTTGGCTGCACAGTGTGGATAACCCTATGCCAACTATGAAAAATTCCACTATCAAAACTGAATAACCCCATACATGGTTATCACACGGTTTCCTCTAACTATACGCAAGCCGTACAACACACCCTTTGAAACAAAAAACAATTCTTATGATTTCTCCTTGGCTTTATATGGTTTTACCCAACCTATTATCAAACCATTAAAGTCAAACTATGTAAGAATATTTTGAATTGAAAACACCTTCATCCTCAATAGGCCATACAGTTAACCCTCGAACTGTGCACACAGACCGTGCACAGGCCACCGACTCATCTGAAAACTTCATAACTCAATAATTTATCCAATTTAATCATCTTTAAATTCAACTAAAATACCCAAAATCAAGAAAATTTGTAAATAAAAGAAAAACTAGGGTTGGAGAGTGACAAATCACACCACCAAAAAAACTTTCTACCCCCATAAATTCACCCAGCTGAATGATATATAAAACTCAATCCCAACCCCGAATAAAGATGAACAAAACCACAATCCTCATGGTGACCATTCACTCTCCCAGTCACACTTAACCAAATATTGGAGAAAAATAAAAAATAAAAATTTTGGGGAGAATTATATGGTTCTATCCACCATAAGAACCCAAATAACCCCCATACCAGAACTGTGAACCTAATATGAACCAACTCAAAACTCTAATGCACAATCCAAACAACACAACCATAAAAACATAGAACTTCCAACCCAACCAAAAACTCAAACTGAACCTCAATACAAACCACGATTTATCATTTCTACAGGGCTCTAACATCTCCCAAATGAAGATAATAAAAACCAATAATAATGAAAAAAATGAATAAGCACACACAATAGAGAAAACTATTCAAAAACTCACATATACAAGATAAAAAAACTAGAATTTGTAGAGAAAAAGATCACCAAAAATTTCTCAACAGAGTAAGGATCACACAATAGAAGTGAAAAATATAGTATGGAAGCTTCATCTCTTTCCACTCTAACACTGGAGAAGAAAACCGGGCAAAGGTTCCCCATAACCCCATCAATTCCTGACCGTGTGAAAATATTCACTCTAGGGAATATGCTGGGAGCCATAATGCCTTAAGGAATCTATTTTCTCATAGTCAGAAGCTTACCTCATTTGATCATGACATCTTCCTTAAAAAATTACTCATACAAAACTTCTCCATATTACACAAACAACCACAATTATGACACAACTTCATAGGATTGTAACAGAACGACTTCAAATGCCCAAGACAAGGAACTAAAATAACACAAATGAATGGACCAACAAGAGAGAATCTAGAACTAAAAAATTATAATTTGAAACACATCCCATTATAGATGGGGAACCATTACAAACTCCAAGAAGGTCTGGTTTATCAATCTCCATCGACTGCACTCCAGGAACTAGCTCTTCTAAGGACTCCTCATTCACCATATTCTCAAAACAAACATCACTGGATGATAGAACTCACTCCTTGATCTCTAGTTGAAGGTCCCAAATGAAGATAAGAGATTTTAACTGATCCTATGACTCCATATCTAGAGATAAAGAAACCAAATCCTTGAAATTATCAATATAGGCCTTCACTAAATGTTGGACTTGTTGAACACCCAACAACTCTGCCAAATTCTTCATGTTCACCTCATTTGTTATGAAATATTAAATGAATGTGGTCTTAAGGACATATCACACCATCCCCACATGAAATGACGATGGAATGATCATCTTACATCAATCTAAAAATGGACCCTTAAAAAAATTCAAAATAGTAGGTACACTCATAGATTTAGGAGTTCCTAATGATCTGAAGACACTCTAAACTTCCTCAATATACTTTGTATCCTCTAACATACCTTGATAACCATTGAATATAGGAAAAAATTGATATGAACTCAATTAACCCACTCCATTGGGAAACAGGGAAGAGTCAAAAGAATAAAGAGACTCATAATAATCCTTGGATACATTTCTGGGAAGTATACTCTCAACAAAATCAAAACATGAAACCAAACTCACCATATAATCAAAACTTATCAAAAAAAACATTCACAGCCAAAACAATTAGATCATAATCCAAACATCACAACAAAACCAAAATTATATTTTCAATAACAACCATTTACATTATAATTCCAAAAAATTCCTTCTTCCCATGCCACTTTCCAAATTCCAAATCCCATTTTACAATCCAACCAAAAGATCAAATTCCTATTTTATAAAAAAACCCCACACAAAAAAATGTATACTTTGAAAACTTATTATCCAAAAACCATTTCTCTTTTTAAAGAACATTTTTCTAAAAAACATCTTCCCTTTCAAAATCAACCCACACCATAAAAAAAAAACCAAATCTCAACTCATGAAAAAATCTTAAGATGAGGTATTAGTGCTCATTCATAACCCAATAACTTGTATAGAGGGCCACTCCCCAAGTAATCATCAACAACTAAGAGGTACATAAACCATGCACTTGGGCTCGACATGGGTCACTGCTCAATGTGAGATCACAATATAACACCAGCTCGCCTCCATTGTCATTCCTCATCCATAACCCAAAAACAAAAAAAAGGTTCAAATTACAGACTAAACCTAGTAACTCAAGGATCAAAATGATCAAGGTTACATGACTTCCTTCATGTTCATAAAAATCGATTCCCAACAACCTAAATCTTTGATCTACATGACACTCCAAATAATAATATCCTATTCTGATCCCATTTTGTCACAAACAAGGTTGGGATTCAATTTGACCCAACATTCGACCCATCCCATGACAAGGCCTAAAGGGAGTTCTTGATCTCTATAGGCTGGAAACTAGTGTCAATCATCAAAATAACATAATGGGAACCATTTATCCCAATAAACAACTCATATCAATAATAAAACTGAACATGAAACAAAACCATCAATTACTAAACATAAAAAAACATACAAACCAATCCAAGCACAACAACTATTGAAAAAAAGAGAAACTTAATAAAAAAATAAGGCCAAGATACAGTATCATAATTTCCATGTGACTTACTAGTCACCAAAAACCACAAGACTAACCTTCTCCAAAGGCACATAGTCGAACTAGAAACCTACACCTGCAAAATATATCGGGTCTACCAACGCCTAGTAGAACAAGTAACATGTGAGAATAAAATAGTTTAGTAGGTAATCACTATAGATTGCATAAATTTTCTTTCTTTGAACATTCAATAAACACTGGTTTGAAATATGTTTAGAAAATATGACTTTTATCACATTAAATAATTAAACACAACTTCCCACACATTCCCTTAAAAAAAACACACACAAATTTTCTTCATAAAATGGTTTCACATTTAAAAAGATGACAACCCATAAACAAACCCCACTTAAAAGTTCAGCCTAGATAATAATAAGGGAAAAACTAAAAAAACATGATGGGATAATATCCAACATGTAGAATAAGTAAACCGAATATATAGAGAGTCAATCATGGTTATTTCTTAAACATCTCTAGAAGAAATCTCTGGACGTAGTCAGTTCATACTCACATACCAGAATATGGTGAAGTTCCATAGTCAATAACCAACTAGACACTCTAAACTAGCTAATTAATTGACATGTACCACCTAACCTTGTCAAATATAGGGGGTACCAACATTTCTAATCAGGGTTGACAAGAAATAGTCACTTGACCCTCTATATGACACCCATGAATCCCATGATAATAGTACTATGTGAATGTGGAGTTCCTCACATGCATGGTTCAACTATAACCCACTACCATCATGTATGCCTAGCCAAAATACTTACACCACCTATGTAATGATCCTCTCCTCATAGGATCCACCATAGAGCTATCCATATCATAAGTTAATCCATACACAAGTTCCAACAAGGCCATCATATCATTTGATTTTTAAAACATTTTCCAAAAAAATACTACAATGTGACAACCGAGCATTAACATCACATTAGTTTAAAAAAAATTATTAAAAACATATTAAAGTTCAAACTAGGTGAAACATATTCAAATGCAATTCTATTTTAGAAAACATTTCAAAAAATGAGGTGAAATCATACAATATTAACAAAAGGTTCCAAACATGCATTTATATCTCAATAGAAATTGAGAAACATCATGGAATTATAAATGGGTCAAGCCTTATAAAATACATTAGAAATATCAATTAAAATCACTTAGAACACCAAGTCACCTTTTAAAACCCAAGAAACTATTTTGGAAACAATATGGGTTTGAAAGAATGCATTGAGATGAGGAAAAGGGAATGGAAGGTGGGAATCCTCTAAGAAAAATGGGGTTGATGGGAAACATCATTATCAAAGCCAATTTTCATTTGTGTACCCATCCCTATGTGATAACTATGAACATATATATTTGTGAACATCCATTGAAACTATTGGAGCATCCATGAAAGTACCCAAGAACCATTTTATAGAAAAAACTACTTACTTAACCACCAAGAAAAACAAACCACACACACATGCACCAACTCATAAAACTAACCACAACTATTATAAAAGGAATATATCACAGTAAAATTAAGCCAGAAAAACATAACCAAGGTTAAACACACTAAAAAATACCCAAATTCTTCTAAAAAGGAAATTCATCATTTTATCAAACACTTTTCATGCATATACACATAAGAATAATTGTATAAACACTTTAAAAACCAATTCACCCACATTTTCCATGATGAAAACACCAAAACAATTTATACTAACACACCACAAGAATGTGAATCACATTTAGAAATGATTTTGGAAAGACCAACCATTAAATTGAATGTGTTGGAAATGAAATGGATGGAAACAACCACCTCAACAATGTGCGAACACAATAGAACTCCGAAATAAGGAATAACCATGCTTGAAAGAAAATATAATCACCCTTAACATCAAAAAAATTGAACCAGACATTAAACTTGACCCTCAGGGTTCATCCAAGAGGAAAATACCACTGATAAAAACCAAAAAACTAGGATAAGAGGCATATAATAAGAGAAAAATGACAAAAAACTATGAATAAATCACCATAGAACTTTAAAAATGTATCCATTGTCAATGTAAGGACAAAGGAAGAAATCTTGGAGGCTCCTGTGGTTATCTTAGGTTGATAAAGTGGTAAAAATCCCAAAATGGGATTAAAACAGCAGAGGAGAAAAGAAGAATTTCACACTTTTAATGACCTGGGAAACTCACATGGTTTGGCTATATGATTTTCCCAAATGTGCACAAACCATGAACACCCTACCAGGGAAGAGGGTAACCTCGCAATGTTTGTCCACATTATTTGGCAACTATCCAAACACCATACTAAATTCCATAATCAATACTACAAAACCCATCACATGGTTACTACATGGTTTCCTATAACAGTAAATAAGTCGTGAACCATATCCCTTGACACTAATAATAAGCCACAAACTTTTTCATTAGCCACACACGGTTTCTCCCAATCCATTTTTAAATTGTGCAAGTCAAAACATATAAGAAGAATTTGAACTAAAAGAACCCTCAACCTCAACAGATTGCATGGTTAACCCGCAAACTGTGCTCAGGCTACAGACTCACCCAGAAACTTCATAACTCAAAAATTTAACCCAAGGAATCAACCTGAATTTTAAGAAAAATATCCAAAATAAATAAAATAGTGAATTAAAATAAAATACATGGTCAGTGTGTGATAATTATGTCTCTAGTCATGGGCATTTTACATGTCTTCTTCATGGATAATCAGTTATATGCAACCTAACCTTATTTATTAAGACTCCTTTAGAAATAATATCTCTGAGTATATTCCCTTTTATCCATGATAATAAATTTATATCTTGAATAGTAAGAGTCAAAGTAGAATTATCATAATTTACATTATGATAATACATTAATTATAAGGTGTGATTCCAAGAAATTGAAAAAATCATTGCATAATCTACACTGATTCATTAGCTTCCTTAGAAGCCGCATAATACATGGAATATATAGATATGGATACCACTATTTTTGAATGGGATGATCATGATCATTTACATAGCCTAAATTCTATTGTATCATCCCGACCTAGGATCCACTTAACCCGTGCCCCTAGATGGTAGGTTATATGGCCTAATGTGCACCTACCTGTATGATAGAGTTTACCAACTATAAGTGAGGGTATAAAGGTGGTACAATGGGAAGACTATACCCTCATATCAGGGAGAAACAACAAATAAAACAATAATCATACAATAGTGGAAGGTTATATAAACAGACATAATCAATAAGTAATGAAAGAAAAAATAACTAAACAATAATGAAAAGCCACTAGGTATTTTCATATACATGGATGCATGGTATAAAAATATACAAAATGGGAGTAGGGTACAAGCATATAATATCATGTTATAAAAAAGTAAAAAAAGGGATAAAACATCGCCACTAGCATCTCGAGCATATTCTTAGTCATCTACTCCTATTCTCTAACTATATTTAAATCATATCAAAAAGCAGTAGAAGTGTGCTTTCCCTTATCTATACCTATAGAAAAATAATCTCCTCAGGTACAAAAGGAATCCCAAGTATGGTGTGAGATAAAAATTAGTAGGCCATCACCAATGGTTTGTAGAATTATTCAAATAAGTGATCATTACTAAATAGTGTATAGGAATAAGTAATTAATTTAAAAAACTGAAGTGGACACCTGTTGGCACTACCTTCTTCATCTCATAGACAAAAATGAAGTATGATCAATCACTATATATATAGTAAGAGTAAAAAAATATTATAGTGATATACTGCATCCACCTATACAAACCAAGTACACAAGGGAATAAGTGTCCATATACCTAGAATACTAGTTTTTGGTTGGATCAGGGTGTAACTCATACATCCATAACTAATATTACAAGCCTATAAGCTAACAAAATAGTGCACATGACCTATATCTCATTATGTGCGGGGTAGGTTATTCTCATAACCTTATATGGTGAGTGTTCCATCATGTCAACACTTGAAACAAGGTACGTGGCATGTAAAGCCCACAATCCAACTAGTGTAAGTGGTGTGAGACCTCATGATAAACACCCAATGTAAGGAAGCATGATACCTTTAGGCTCAACAGAACCCTTACCAACATACCAAAACCTATATGAATGTATAATCATATTTATAATGTAATACATGAGGCATTACCTCTCATTCATCAAAATAGTCAAGTCCAAATATATAAATAAGGCATAACCATTAAATTATGAATTTGATAAGGAATAAAATAATAGGTGTGTCCATATAACCTTTTAATAATTTTATTTAATTAAAAACAATCTACTAGAATAATCCTTTCCATTTAATATATGAAATTTAATTAAAAAGGGTGTAATTTAAAGTTAAAATGTTTAAATCAATTTAAATAGTGACATGGACAATAAGGAAATCACCTACATCGGCAAACCCATTTATATGTTGGAACAAACACCAAATAAGTTTCTTAGGTTCATCAAAAAACTATATAACAAGGGAAATTCCATTTACATAACTCGCTAAAAGTTAAATAGGAGTTCTAGGCATTTTGAACAATTAACCACAAGGGAAAATTCATCTTGGAACACACAAGGGGTGACCATAAATGAGGTAATCATACTCTAAACTACTAAATGAGGATCAAAGAAAGTGTGACTAGGTGCGTTGATCAATTTGAAAAGGCTAATTCAATTTAAAAGGGTTTTTAGACAAAACCTTTCATGCAGCACACTGAAATAGCTATTAAACATAAAAAAACATGGGTAAAATAATGATACCACCTACCTAAAGGTTGTATATGACTTCTCGTATGATATTAGCCCCAGATTTAGATTATGATACTAGAAATCTAGTAAATAGTCCAATGTCATGAAAATAAGGCCAAAGATACTGCACCTAAATAATGCAATGGATCAGATGATAAACTTTGATTTAAGGTAAGAGGAAGGGAGATAATACATTATGGTATCCAATACCTTTTATGTATCTTGAACATAAAACCACATATAGAAGATACTTCAATGCCTATATTGAGGAGTTTCAAAAGCTATGGGAGAAGAAAACCCATTTCATACACTGTAGAAATAAAGGAGGGAAGAAGAATAGGAAAATATATTTAATCAGGGGAAATGGAATTTTAAACCTAAAAAATAAGGGCACATAGTTTAGCCACATGGTTGGCCAAAAAATGCACCAACTGTGTGGTATTCACTTCTTCAAAGGGGTACTCCGCATTGTTAGGCGCTTGTTTCATCTAATAGTGTGAAAAACATGAAAATAACACCATCCAAAAACCTCTACAACACTCCACAACCATGAAACTGTGATCATATAGTTTTAGAAAAATCATGTGGACCCTAGGTCTCTATCATTTTCAACTACACAATTTAGGGACACCTTGTAGGCTCAAATGAATAGTTTCTTCTAACCATGTAGCTCAATAATTTATTCCCATTTTAGGGATCCAAGATCCAAACAATCCCTAGATGCACCCAATACCTCCTTGAATTGATTAACCATCATTATTAGATACTTTTAAGGAACTTAAATTGAAAAAATAGCCATAACTTCATGAAATTATGGGTCATTAAAACCTATCCTCCTTAAAAGAACATGTCCTCGAGTCAAACTTATGAGGGAAAGTAGGTATCCTCAGTAAAAAATTCCTACCAATGAGCTTGTATATCAGCTTCTTATTCCCAGGCCCCTTCATTTACCATATGGTGCTTCCATAGTAGTGGTACCAATGGAATTGACCTACCTTAGAGTTCCATAATGCTCTGGTCAATAATACGAATGAGATACTTCAAAAAGGAAGGATATTCATCTAGTTAAACCTCATTTTATTGGAAAACATATGTCAGGTTAGGATGATATCGGTGATGCTAACATATATGAAAGAAATCATGAATTTCCCAATTTCTCTGAGAAAGTTCCAACTAGGAACCCAATGGTCCATTCCATTTCACAACATTAAAGGGTCTAATAAACCTTAGTGAGAGATTAAATTTCCTCTTAATACATCTATGGACCAACCTAGGTGAGAATTTCAAGAAAAAATGGTGTCAAACCTCGAAATTGAGAGGTCACTGGTGCTTGTTGGCATATTATTACTATCTAGATTGAGCTATTATCATGCGTTTTTGGATCAATTGGACTGGATCTATAGTCACCTTCATGAGACATGGTCTAAGAATAACTCCCTCCCTTACCTATATCCATCACAAAGGTGAAATATAATTCCTACCAAATAAAAATTTATAAGGATCCATCTCGATGGTTTCCTGAAAAATTTTATTATATGAGCACTAAAAGTGGGAAATTTTTTTCTCCCAAGAACCCCTGATGTCATGGAAACCTAAAAGAAGAATGTAATCATGAACCTGAATCATACCCTATTTATTTCCCTCAGTCTGAGGTTGATAGGTCATGATCCAGAGAACCTATGTACCAAAATCCTTCTGCAACCCCTACAAAAACCATGACATAAAGGGAGCATATCTATCAGAAATGATAGAACATAGAGTTCTATAAAATTGTACAACCTCTTTGACATACATTATTCCTAAATCATCTACCAAGAAGGTATCTCACATGGTTAATAAGTGTGTGACCTTCATCAAATAATCAACATCAACCTACACTATATCATTTTCATGAGGTGATCTAGGTAAACTAGTCATGAATTCCATCGAAATATCTTCCCATTTACACTCATGAATGAACAAAATCTATAAAATCCATTCCAAATATTGATTCTCTATTTTCAATTACTAATAGGTATAACATTAATTAATGAAGCCATAAATATTTTGTTTCATAAAAGGCCACTAATACTGGCTCTGTAGATCCCAATACATTTTTGGTGACACTAAGGTGAATTGTCGATATTGAAGCATATAATTCCAATATCACCTCCTCTGATGTCTTCTGGGACCCATACATTCCCATGGAATAAAAAATAACACCCCCATCCATGGTCCATCCTGAATATGTATCATCATCTGAGATGCTTTCCCTTAGGAAATGGCCTTTGGTATTAGATAGTTGCCTCATTATTACTTGTTCCAAAAGAGTATAAGTCACTATTAAGGTCAATAGGATATCCTAACTATGATCCTATAGAAACTCAATATGCATCATTTAGAATAAGACTATGAGATTCCATTCACTATTATATTCTTGTACTGCATGTTTCTAAGTCTTCTCGATCAAAGATTCGTTTACATAATTGTCTATACCAGGCATATAGGAAAGGTCAAAATCAAATGACTATTGGTACTCAACACACTTCAACTACCTCAGATTCAGATCTCACTATGTAAATATGTACTTGAGGATTTTGTGATCAGTGAATACCACAAAATTCTATCCAAATAGATATTTCCTCCAACAAAATAGTTCATTAACTACATTATCTAGCTCGAGGATGTGTGTTGTGTAGTTTTATTTGTGAGGCCTTAACTGACGAGACCCGTACATGAAAACTCACTCATACAACATTAGAAAAACTCCAATACTGAAACATGATGCATCACTATATAAATTATAGCTCCATCCTAGATCTATAAGGATCAATATCAATGATGATGTCATTCTTACATTCAACTAGTAAAAGGATGATTCATAAGTTTATGACCATATAAATTTCACACCATTCTTTGTCAATCCCGTAAGTGGCGATGTAAGGTGTGAGAAATCTTGGATAAACCATATGTAATATTTATCTTTCCCAGAAGAAACAGAGAATACCAATAATGTTTTTGGGATGATCCCAAAAAACTACAACGACCACTTTATCTGATTTTTTATATATAATTCTTTGAACCTATAAACCTAGAGTTAGTGCATTATTTTATTACATTGTCATGATTACATGGAATCAAATACTTAAAGGCAAATTAGTTTATCAGTCTTGGAAATCCATATTACATACATGATACCCATAATAAATTAGAAAATTGAAATTACAAACATTATACATAATAAAATGAAATAAATTTTATCATTGAAATCTTATTCAATGATTTATTATTCATTACCTGGATAAATGAAACATAATAAGGTTGATCTAAAATGCTCTGTATGGGTAAGTAAAGAGGAAGAAATAATGAACCAATAATATTAAATTAAAAATGGAAAGGTAAATAGACGATGAAACATTCTATTCAAATAACTAGATAAGGTAATATCAATATGGAAATGTAAAAAACTGAAATCAATTTCCATTAAATCAATGAACTAAAAATGAAATTTATCTATAGATATGTTGATGCAAAATATCATGGAAAAATAATAAATGAATTCTAAATAAAGGCCAGGCTTAATTATCAAATGTCATTTTCCCAAGAACATGATACCATTATGGTCAAGAGATAGTTTAAACTACTTGGGAAACTAATTCACCTCATTAGACTACTGATTCATTAAGGGGATTGCATTAACTGATCCCCAACTCATAGGGCTTGCCTTAAATGATACCCAACCAATGTATTTCATATCCAAATCATTCCTAATATTTCAAATAAATAATTTTTCTTATTAAATATTCATATTGAATAAAGAATATGTATTTATAAATAATACCTCATAGGAGGATAAGTAACAACAAGTGTTGTTCACATTAAAATATTCTTTAGGAAAAATAATATTTAAACATTCCAATGTGACCCATACCACATTAAATCATTTAAATAATAATTACCTATGAATTAAATGAAACTTATAATATCATGAGAATAAGCATGTTCCTGACATAACATGTCAAAGGGTAGTAAATACAATAAATAAAAGTGAACCAGTGCATAAAAAAAATAAGTCTCAATGGAAAGTAAATTGAGACGAAATCCCTTACCTTAACCTTCATTTTGTTATGTGATATTTTTCCTCATGTATAGTAGTTCAAAATATATTAATAAATTATAAAATAACCATATTAATGTTTATAATATCATATATTAACTTCTTAAAATATTTTATTACCCTTTTTTCAATACTCTTTCATTATTTTAGCTATTTCGGTTTTTAATTACCTTGTTTTCTCAAATATGTTTTGACTTTTTACATATTATTCCTATTTATTATATAGTTATTTCATCATATATAGAATGTAAACCATGAATTAATTAATCTATATATTTATTAAATATGTATTTTTAATAGTACATTATATTTGGAGATAAGAAATTAAGTGCACTGTTCAAGGAGATGATAGGTCGTACGTACACATGAATGATACTTTCATTTTTTTTTCACATTAAAAGAATGAAAAAATGATAAATATTTATATTATAATTATAGTATCTTATATATGTTATATATGTTACATATTTTTATTAAAATCATCCTTAATACTATCTATGTATAGAGTGAACAAATCACATCACTTCGAGGGGGCGATAGTCCACACTTCCTCAAATGATGTTATCATATAAATGAAAAATGGAAAGTATTAAAGGGATGTGTTATAAAAGGATTAAATAAATATAAATACATAAAAAATATATTATATAAAATATATAAAATTAGTTTTTGTCATGATGGCCAACATGATAGGTGGTAAAGAAAAAATGAACAATCATCATTCCATGAGGCAGTAGTTCACCGTACACAGAAACAGTATGTTCGTTATCCATTAGATGTAAGTGTGTTTGAGTGTAGGTATAACACATAGCATAAAATCATACTAGAATATCTATGATTAATTTTTTATACAATAATATAATAATAATATATGAGGGGTTGGAGAATGGGAATAAAACTATAGTGCTTGAGACAAGATGTTACCTCTTAATCAAGTAACTTCTTTTGGTTTGTACCAAAAGGATAACTTGGAAGGATTTTTTCCAAACGTGATGATTCAAGGTCTAGGGGAGGTATTTTGGAATGATATGTTGGAATATATTTTCTAAACCTATATGGGTTGATAGGTATGAAGAAGTGTGAGAGGTGGTGGCCTTTTATAAAGAATAAAAAGGACTCACTTGAAATTTTTGAGAACAAGTTAGGTGTACACATGTTATTACCTAAAAAAGTCATACCAAACCAAAAAAACTCAATAATTTATGGTTTATGTCCAATATATTTCCATTAAATAGGTTTTGGACAATTAGATAGGTCATTTGGGCCCTTAATTTAAAGTTTTAGTCCTTTATTAAGCTAAATTTTACCTTAATAACCGTAATTAATTTTTATTACTTTCATTAATATTTTTTTGTCATAAAATAAGTTTAAATTATTAGAAATTATAAATTATTATGATTAAAAATATGTAATCAATTTTTCAAAGTTCTAATCACATAATTGTATGAAATTAATTTAAATTTAATCCCACATACAGGATGATAATATGGGTTTTATGGTAAAAATGTCTAAAATTTTGCTATGTTTTTATAGTCAATTTCAAATTGAAATTGATAAAAATGAAATAAATTGAATTAATTTATAAAAAAGTATCTAATTAAACTTTAAAACCAATTAAAAATATAATTTATTCTTGTAAATACATTAGATAAAAATGTAATTGTAAACTAAAATTTAGTATTTTTAACTATTCATTAAAAAAATAAAATGTTTTAGAAAAATATAAAAACTTCACCCTAAACTAATTATTGTGTTTATATTTCAAATATGAAGTTTATTTTTACATATTAAATCAATTAAATTTTAAATATTCATATTTAAAATGGGTTCATCATTAAAAGGTGGAAAAATTGTCTTTATAAAAATATAGGTTTTTATGTGTAAAATAGGGTTCGTTTTCATCATATGCCTATCAAACCTAATAGATGAATATAAAAAATATTTGATTGAATATATAAAATTTATATTTAATTAAAATCATTAAATATTTGTAATTAATTTTGTTTATTAAGAGAAAACCTCTTTGGAAACATAGAAATAATAATATTTCTTTTTTTATATCCAATTGGTTCTTATTTTCATTTCACAGTAATTGGAAACCAATGAATTCATTTTTTGTTTATATAAACCATAAATTTACATAATATAGTTTATAATATTCATAGTAGCTAACATAACGGCTATGATATATCATATTATATTAAATAATAATATTTTAATAATATATCATTATTTGGTAAAACTCAATCTTGTGTATAATGCAAGCTATCGAAGAAGGTTCCTCTTGTGTGTAACACAAGATAACTCAGTGCTGAATTAATTAAAATATATATCATGTATTAAATTTATTTAAATTATTAAATATATAGTAGAGTATAAGGATATTATATTTCCTTACGTGCTTGGTGATGCGTGTCATATACGCTATCAAATACAAAGTGGTAGTTTATAATTTAGGGGTGTTACAATTGAAACTCCTAAATCTGAGATAATGTGACCCAGGAAGTGGACCATGTCAATATAGAAGTGTAATTTACTGATCTTAGAATAGATACAATGCTATCTTATTATACTCTTCATAATCTCAAGATGGTTAGCATTGTCATGTCTGGAGAGTGAATACATTAAGATATCATGAACAAAGACTACCATGAATGTATCCAAATATGGGTAGAATTAGATATTCATTAGAGCCATGAAAACCTATGGGGAATTTGTGAGTCCAAATTTCATGACCATGTACTCATATATATCATACTTTATCTTGAAAGCTATGAAAGGTTTGTCTGATGACCTGACACACACCTGATGACTGCCTGAGCTCAAATATATCTTTGAAAAAAAAAACGTTCTATATATGAATATAATAAAAGTGGTTGTCTATAATGAGTAGTGGGTAATTATTATTTACCCCAGTTCTGTTCAATCAATGAAAATCCAAGAAAAACCTGAGGGTACCGTCTTCCTTCTTTGAAAAAAGGACCAGTAAACCCCAAGGACCAGTGTTGGTGCGTATAAAGCCTTTAGTCGCTAGATCTTACAATTACTTCTTGAGCTCTAGAAACTCCACATGTTCTATCCTATAAGGAGGAATGGTCATTGGTGATTCTCCTGAAACATGATTGATAGTGAATTCTACCTCTGTCACCATAGTTAGACCAAAGAATCGATCAAGAATGTTGTCCTTGAAACTTTCCACTACAAGAGGTAAAATAGTGGGTTGTAAACCCCAATCATCTAGAAAACAACTGGTGATATGAGCTTCCAAAATACCTATCCTCTATTGCTTAGGTCCTGAACATGTATCTTTCACATCCCATTATCCCTTTTTAACCTTTCTACCACAGTCTAGTGATGTAAACATAACCCTCTGAAAATAGCAGTCAATATGGGATCGATAAGAACTAGCCAATCCATCCCAAGGAATATAAAAAATCCGATAATTCCGAGAAAAGAATATTCTATAGTAAAATGTAAATACCTATCTCAATGGGACAATCCTTACAAAAATTAATTCCCTTTTATTGGATACCGAACTGGGTATCATGAATCATAACACCATGAAAGTATTCAATCTTGAGGTTTAAAATTTCTGTTATTTTCTCAGATGTAAATTAGTGAGTCACACTTGTGTAAAATAAAGAAGAAAGTAATTTGGAGGATACTAGAATGGTACCTAATACTATAGAAGGTATTAAACTATTATCCTCCTCCATTGGATGGACTACATGGAACTATCATGTACCACAACCCTGAGTCACTGCTTAACTTACCTAAGAAATCACGATCTAATGGCACTGTGAATAATGATAATTACTACCTATTTCTCCACCACCACTTTGGTATAAATGGTTGGTGGTGTTAAAAATTCCTTCTTAGAATTATCTTAATGTCCTATCTTCGAAATGTGGGGTATGATTAGATCCTTGCTCGTAAGGAACTAAAGGAAAGGTTTTGAATCAGTGCTAGATATGCCCCATCCCGCCACAACCTCTTCATTCTATTAGATCTTGTAACCACCAAGGATTTATATGTCCTAGCTTCCTGCACTAGTGACACATCAGAATGCTATCATCACAAGGAGGCTGACTTCCGTATCCTCATAGTGTATCCTCAAAACATCTCTTTTTCCCAAAAGAATAAGAACCGATAAATCTATTTGTCAAACCACAATAAATCAGATCAAAATATTCTCTAAAATTTCTTTCTATGTTAATGTCTTGGTTAATGATTTAAGAAATAGTTTTCAACCTAAATATATTGACCTGTGATCAAATGGTGTAAATTAATCTGTCCTCGAATCACATAGTGGTCATAAGGTCATCACCTACTAGAGTATTAGCGATCCACTGTAGCTCATTGAAAAGAGGTGAGTATTCCATAAGAGATATGATCTGTACTATAGGTTTATGAATTTTCTACCTCTCTTATCCCTTAGAGTCTAGGGAAAGAAATAGTCATAGATTATCATCTAAAAATACACTAATCCTATATTACGATGTAAGTCCACTTGGGTGATAACGTCTCCCCACCTCTTGAAATAATCTTATAGAATATTTGTAGAAAGTTTAACATTTCACTTTGGAGGCTTCTCAAGATGATTATATATAAAAATAATTTCTTTGAGCCATAAATCAGCAGCATGTGGTCCACCATGCCCTGAAAAGGTGGGAGGATGCTACTTCATGAATTCTCAAGTCAACCCTATGATACTCTAGGAAGGTCGATCAACACGTTTCATATTTTTCAACATGCAAAGAAAGCCTCTTAGAACTGGGTGTTAGATCCCATATTAGGAATAGAAAGAAATTCCCCAGTTGAAACTATGGGAGGAATCAATAGAGGATCATGGCTTGTCACCATAGGAGCATAGTTGTCAATACCTATAGGGAGTGAAACCGGAGGACGCCATGGCAGAATGATACTAAATTTACAAATGTATTCCTAAGAATATTTTTAAAAGCTAAAATATCTGCAGATATATATCTTGTATAGGTATATAAACTTCATATAGAGATGATCATGCCTCTGCCTACTCCAAAATTTAGGTTTAGGTGGTAGAAGTGACCAAAAATTCCATAAGAATGTAAGAGACACCCCACTGCCCACTATTATGATTGGGTTTGGGTCTATGTCTCTATTTTCACATGTTTAAGGTAGAAATTCATACTTTAGATGTAAAATTAATTTTAAATTTCAATTATTTAAATATTTAAATCTCTTTAAATGGTTGAATTATATGGATTTAAAATTTACAATACATAAGGTCCCATACTCCTTATAAACCAAAATATGGAATCTACCTAACCCACACCACAACACTTTTTAGCCAATGAAACCAATGGTCCATGTCTCAACATTCCATAATTGACTGTTTAAGGTGTCTGATTTAACATATTTAGAAAAAAGATGTTAGGTTAAGGCAAGCCCATTATTTGTCAATTATGTTATCCAATCCAAGCAAGAAATGTCTATACATTTCAATAAATTATCGAATCAAAAAAAAACATTCAATAGGTAAATGTGCACTAAAAATAAACATGGCATGGAAAATGCATGGAATATTAGTTTTACTATGCCTATAATGATGCATGTAATACAATGAACTCATATCATTAGTCTATGGTAAAGAAATCATCATTTGAGTAATACCTATAATACTAACACCATAAAAAAATTTCATCACCCAAAAATGAAGATGAATTAACCATAAACTGCATAGTTATTAAATAAAATTTCCCATCCTAAGTAATTTGAATTTCCCCATTACATGGGTTAGCTTCATCTAAGAACATGATCATTTCAAAATTAATTTAACTCCTAGTCTTCTATATAAAACCCAAATTGTAATATAAAATAAAATTTATCCTATGATATAAATTTATAAAATCTTGAATATATATCCATATAACCTATTCCCCAATCCAGTGGGTCATATGGCCTTAGTCATGTATCCTCATATGCCAAAGGCTTCCGACTAGTAGTGAGGATGTGAAGGTGGTACGGTGGGTAGACTATTCCATCATATTAGAGTGGCAAAACAGATACAACCATAAGAATAAAAAACCTAAAGAATATATAAATATAAATAATAAATAAGAATAAGAAGAATAAATAACTAAATAATTATCAAAATCCTATAGAAAGTGTCATATAAATGGATATATGGAATGATAATATGAAAAATGGGGACAATGGATAGAAATATACAATCATGTAATAAAAAATTTAAAAAAGGAAAAAACGATTCACTAGAATATCAAGAATATGCTCAACTATCTTCACATAAGCTCCAAATATATTTAAATAATATCAAATACAAGTTGTAGGGCTATTTACCTTATCAATACCTTTATAAAAACAATCTTCTCATATACCAACAACAACCTGAGTAGGGTGTGAGATAAAATCTCAGTAGCCCACCCCCAACGATGTCTAGAAGTAATCCAAGCAGTTCTCGTAACTAAATAGTGTGTATGAATAAGTATTTAATTAACACAACTGAATAAATAAATAACTACCCAATCAGGATTATAAAGAATACCTCGTGACACTACTTACTTCAGGTCATATCCAGGATGGAAGTTTGATCTATCAATATATATATATTATATTAAGAGTATATATAAATATATATCATGTATTTATATATTTCATCCACCTATATGAACCAATTATGTGATGATGTAAATGGATATATACCTACAATACTATTTTCTAGCTAGTTCAGGGCATAAATCAGACATCTATAACCAGTCTAACAAGACTATTAACTCAGGGAATATGGAACATTACCTACATCTCATAATGAGTGGTAGATTCCATGTTCTTCACTAAATATGGTGAGTGTGACATCATGTCAACACTTTAAACATGAGATGTTTCATGTAAATCCCACTGTCCTAGTGTTAGTAGCATGATATGTTATGTTCAACACACGATGTAAGGAAGAATGATATTATCTTGATCAACATAACCCTTACCATCATACCATGACCTATATCAAGGTGTAATCATATTTATAATATATGACATGATACATTACCTAACATGTGTCAAAATAGTCATGTCTAAATATAAAAATAAGTAATAATAGTTCAATTAATAATTTAACAAGGAATGCAACAATAGGTGTGGCCTTTCCACCCTCCAATCAATTCATTTAAATAAAAATACCCTATGTTAATAATCCTTTCCATTTAATACATTCCATTTAATTAAAAAAGGGTGTAAATTCATGTTATAAAGTTCAAAACCATTTAAATAGTGACATGGTCACTATGGAAATCACCTATATGGGAAATACCATTTATATGTTGGTCCAAACACTAAAGAGGTGCCTTAGGTTCGTCAAAAAATTATATGACAAGGTAAATTTCATTTATATAACTCTTCAATAGATAAATAGGATTTTCTTGCATTTGTAACTATTAACCACAAGTGTGAATTCAACTTGGAACACCTAAGGGGTGTCCATATATGAGATAATCATCCTATAAAATACTAAACAAGGATCAAAGGAAGTGTAAGTACGTGTGTTGATAAATTTTAGATGATGAATTCAATTTAAATGGGTTTCTCAAAAAATGTCGGTGTGCATCCCAATGACATATCTACGATAAATAAAAATTCATGGAGAAAATGATGAGACCACCTACTACAAGGCCATAAATGACTCCTCACTCGATATTAACCTCATATTCTGAGTAGGTTATAAGAAATATATGAAATGGTCAAATTACTAGAAAATAGGGTAAAAGAGCTTGAGCCTTATAAAATTATCATTACAGTAATATGATGGGATAGAATAACTTATCGAATCTAATGCCTTAGACGAATCTTGAATCAGACAACTGACAAATGAGATACTTCAATGCCTAGATTGGGGAGTTTGGAAAGATATGGGAGAATAAAAACCATTTCATCCATTGGATATATTGGGGAAGGAATAAGAGTTGGTAAATAGATTAAATCATGGAAAAATGGAATTTCTACCCAAAAAACTGGGCCCATGGTTTGGATGCACGGTAGGCCAAACAATACACCGACCTTGCACAATTTTCTAGTTTAAAGGGGAAACACAAATTGTTAGCAATACAGTATATATAACCATTCATAAACCATGAAAAAATAACTATCTAAAAAACTTTTTATCACTACAAGGTTTTGCACCTCAGGCCACATAGTTTTAGACAAACCGTGTGGCCCCTTGTTCTCCACTACCTGCAACCATATAGTTTATGAAGACTTTTCGGGCATGGAAACACAATTTATTCTAACTACGTGAACTAGTATTTTCTTCTCATTTTTGGGATCCAATATCCAAATGATCCTAATATTTACTTAAAACCTCCTTGACTAGATTTGGAATCATTATTATGTCCTTTTAATGAATTTAAATTGAAAAACAAATGATTCATATATTCATGAAATGGTTGGTCCTTAAAGCTATATATGATCACATTAAACTATAGGAAGACTAGTTTTTTATCACATTATAAAAAATATATATTCCTCTAAATATACCATGTAGATATACCTTTCTAATTCATTATGAACACATAGACAACTCTGACAGATCCTTTTGGGAATTTCTTAGATACAACTGATATTTTCCTACCCTAAATTCTATAATGAAAATATCATTTCGTATATATATCATGGCATGAATGATTGATCCATACCATATGCCTATGTAATTCAAATCACCACATTAATCACCACCATTTTTCATACATTTATAAATGGAGATATTTATTCCATGTGACATTGGTAAAAGTTCTCTATCGATTTGGTCCAACTAGTATTGTCATTTTCATATTAGTATATGTATTTTAACATGGTCAAAGAAACCCTTATATCTAAATCAGTAGATAACCTCCCATAAAACAAAGGTTTCTACTTTATGTCATTATCTAGAGAGATTCTTTCATTTTGGTATTTACTATCTATTAGACCATTTTTTTTTCAATATGTTACCAAAAATATTTTACTTGGATAATAATTATGATTCCACTATCATCTTGATGAAATCCAAGAAAAATTCATTCAAAATGAATATTCTATGATCATGTTTTTACAAAAAACATGATCTAGATTTCAGTAACTTCCACCCATTATTTCCATTATGTGGTGTCTCCATCCCTTTCTAGTTGCATCGTATACACAAATTCCACAATTAGTGGACTTGACATCCAAATATCAATAAAATGATCATAGAAATATTCTATGAAAAGTAAAATTCTAATGGATTTATACATAATGATATAGTATTACCAGTTGATTCTCATAGGTACCACATTTTTACCAACCACATATAGTCACTCTTGAATACCTACTTTAGTATTCAAAATAATATACCCCTGTTCTTTGATACATAGATTCCATCATTGAATTTTAATTAATCTTTTCATTCATAGAAAATTTCCATATACTTTTTACATGTTGGAATTATTATTTTCAATGAATAATGGATCACCAACTATAAAGAATATAAAACAACCACTATCATTTCATCCTTCATATGCAATATATGTCTCTAGAAAATGCATCTTCTATGAGATCTTGTGAAGCTTGCTCCTATTTAAATTATTTGTTCATCTCTAGCATTGACTAACCCATGTCAATCATGATCCCACTATCTAAAGTAAATATGTTCACCTTTTTATAAGAATATAGTCTATCACTTGAATATTTATTTTCTATCATAGGGGTTATTGTATTATCCTAATAAATAATTGGGTTATTTATTTATATGTACACTATGTTTTTATTGATGCAAGTTTTTTTATATCCTAAACAAACACTATGCATCAAAACAAATATTTTTACAACATAATTGATTTCCATCATACTATGATTCATATGATATCCATTTTTCATGATAGTTGACATATTTTTGTTGGATGATTCCATTATTTTTTACACATGTCTTGAAAAATAATGTAAGTATCTACAATGGATATTATATTCCTGATTGATACTCATTTTACATGCATCATGACTCTAATATGTATAAGGAAATGTGAATTTATGAATTACTCCATACTATAATTTTTATCAATGTTAACACGTAAGACTCATTATAGAACATCTTTATTAACATCATATCTTTTATATGGATAAGGTAATGTGCATAAATGTATTACTCCACAACACATTATATTGATTGATGAATTCTTGGTCAATACATTCTTCTACACAACACATCAAATAAACTCATATCTTTTGACCATGATAAACCATACATCAATTTAAAATTCCTTAATAAACCTATAATGAAATATAATAAAATATTTTTACCACAAGATTACCCATGTAATAGTTCAAGATATCCAAAGGAACTATATTGTTAAGATTTGTGTATTACCTTTATTTCCAAAGAATTATTTTTTTAAAACTATGTACCCAAGTTCATTGATA
This sequence comes from Viscum album, assembly GCA_963277665.1. NCBI lineage: Eukaryota > Viridiplantae > Streptophyta > Magnoliopsida > Santalales > Viscaceae > Viscum > Viscum album. The sequence continues at coordinate 1,155,994,861 of OY728132.1, read as the reverse complement.
ATACCTAATGTATCTAACCCATAAGTGACTAAAAACATACAGGTTATGTCCTAAAAAACTATTTATTTTTTCTTAAAAAAATGTTATCCTTCCACAACTATGTATATAAGTCATACATTTTTATTCATCATGTATTTACCATGATTCATGAATTAATTAACTATTGGTTGTGTTTGAAATAACATAATTTACAATCATAAATGTTCTAGTAGAATTTAATAGAAAATTATAGTTTTTAATCCACAATTAACATGAAAATTAAATCTTATTTTTCTCACTATAGATGTAGGTATAAACCTTCTTTAGTTTCATAGAGAACACAAATTGTCTTATATATTGTTTCCTAACATCATTGGTTATTTTATTTAAAAACAATAATATAACAACATATTGTATCTAATACCCAAATAAAATAATTGAAATATTACATTTAATGATGAATAAACCTAAAGTAGGACCTATTTATTTATTTTTATTCTATTAATTGAAATTACTCTTCCAATGAAATATCTTGCTAGATAAAATAAAATAGCCTCCCATTAAATGGTCTCCCACATTATCTATAGTTTTATAGAATGGTGTTTCAAAGATGCCATTGGAAGTATACTTATAGTCAGTGTTTTCACATTTTATTTACATTTTCCCCATAATAATTAATGATTAAACTTTTACTAAATTATCATATTCTTGGTGAACCGCTTCTAAAAGATATTGAAGTGTTTTTTTTCAAACTATTCATTTGATTATTCTCAATGAAAATTGAAAAACATTGTGTTAATAATGAGAGAATGTGATGAATTATAAGTTCATGATTTTATATGAAATCTAATTCTTTAGTCATCTAATATACTTTATCATTCTGATCATATAAGGGCTATCTTGAGTTATATATATGAATTGATATGTTATTAGTTTTATTACTATCGCATTGATTTCCCACTTCTCTTTCTCTACATATACTTTTTAGAGATGAGGCATCATGGTAATAAATTCATATCCTTATGTTTCTCCTAAAATTCATCAGGTATTGATGTTAGATTTATGATGACAACATAAAAAGTGGCATACATGAGTCTCTTGTAAGAATATACCTCATCCTAACTATCACCCTGAAAAGTTTGATCAGGTTGTGGGGACTACAACATATATAATTTCCTTTGTAATTGTAGTACTTTTTAAAGTCACCTATAAAACTTTTGTAAATTTGTATGGGTGAGCACATGATATTTTCTCCATTAGGGATTATAGAGTATATTTATATTTTCATGAAATTTTCTATAAAATAAATCTTGTATATCAATACTTTTATCTTGAATACTGATTATATATAGTTGATTTATTTAATCATCAAATGTATCCCACTATATTATCAAACACTATAATCCCTCAATACTAGAATAATAATATATTATCTCTTGACTATTTAAGTTTCAAGACCATTGAAACCTCTATTAATTTTATAAATGATTTGGTTACCCTGGTATATGGAAAGTTCCTAGGTAGGAATTTGACTAGAAAACCACATTAACTCACAAATCCTTCATCTGTTGAGTGATGTCACAGGTTCTAAAAATATTTTTTTTTTCTTAAATTAACTCTTATGTATAATTATATAACAAGATTTCATTTTCTACTTAATTTCTACCAAAATTAGTTAAGTGAACCCATCAATATTATAAGAACTCCCCATAAATAGGAATCACCCTCAACTTTGGATGGTGAGCACCCCATACACCTAGTTTTGTTCAAATTTGAGTGAAATATGGCATTAAATAATTAATATTTCTTTGTGGGTTTTAATATTTTCTATAGATGTAAAATATTTATATTAATATGTTAATAAAATGTTTTCATAGCAACAACTTAACATTAATAGAAAAAAAAATTCATCTCATCTTTATGCATATTACTATTTATTAATTTATATGTTTTCCACTATCATGAAAATGCATAAAATAGTAAAAAATGAATTAAGAAAATAAAATTACCTGACATGCCTTGAGTATCAAATATTGGTTGATCCATTTAAACTCAATGGATCAATTGTGAGCCATGATTATCATACATGTGTCAAGTCTTGAAACATAAAGCATCTCTTCCCTAGACTAGTGCATCCACTTCTCATTTAGATTTCTCCTCGATATGGTGTGGTTTGGGATATACAACATCATATTTAATAATACATCAATAGTCACATGTAGTTAAAGGGGTCTTGGGAATAAAAATATATATAGTGTTAATGATTTATATACAGAACCACATATATATTAAATTGAAAAATTATGATTCACAATCCATAAAAAAATTAACCACTTAATATAAAAAACATGGTCAAGTAATAAATAATTTAATTAACCAGACTTGAAATGTTGGTCCCTACTTAGGAAAATTTTATAAGTAAGTGTAAATCATGATAAAAATTAAATGCAATAAATTTAGGTATGAGGCAATTTAACTAAAATAAATGATTTATTTAAAATCAAATTATTGAATTGAATTTAATTTGGTCCAATTATAAAATTAATTCCTTATTAAAAAATTAATATAATTTAATAATTAAAATTTAGACCCAAATTTAAATTTATTTTTAGTAATATTAAATTTGTTATTTTATAATGAAATACTATTAAATTAACTTTGATTATATGTAGAATATTTTTGTGCCCCAAAATTCTACCTTGAAAGATTACTGGTTAGGCTGAAACTGTACAATCCCATTTCATATTGGGAATACCATGTGTGGGTGTGTTTTGGGCTAGGAAGTCCTACCATGACTAGTCCTAGGTAAGAAAGACCCAAACATGACCATTGCAGGGAAGGTAAGGTCATATAATACCCTCACAAAGTTGTGTTTTATCCAAAATTGTACGGTTACATTGTTAGGAGGTTCACATGTGGCTGGGGTGACATCTAATGATGAAATTTGATATCTGGTCAGCATCGGGGACAAGTAGTGTCAGTAGGGAGCCCGATACAATAGGAGGAACACATGAAGTCCATGATCATGAATATCGGAGTGGATCACCTAATGATGAAGTGGCTCAACCATGGGATCATGGTGGTTCGATGATGCTTTGGCTGGAGTGGTACAGTTATAGTAGACCGGCAGTGGTCATATGACCGATCGTAGGGAAATGGATGTCGAGTCAGAATAATAAGGGTGTGCTATATAGGGGAACTAACCATGAAACAATGACATGAATATAGTGATGGGAGGATGAGTTACTAACGGAAATCAGTTTTCCAACCAAGAGGATTTATTTGCGCTAGTGGTCACTAGAGTAGGATGAACTATGATGGTGATGACGATCGACTATGTGACTAGGAGGTGGGAAGGGTTGTGGGGATATTGGTAGTTCTTGATGGGGTGGGTGGAAGTTTTCTGGAGTAATCCATTATTATTATTATTATTATTTATTATTATTATTTTTAAATGACACACATGGACTACTGAACTACCCTATTTAAATTTTTTTATTTTTTCTTTAGCTGCCCCCATCAAGACACCCTCCAGGTGCCTCCACCAAAATAACTATTTTTTGGTCTTAAAATTTCAAAAGTCTGTTGAATATGCTCAATTTTTAATTTAATTAGTCTCACCATCTGTGGAATAAATCCCACCCCTGGAAAACACACTTATTTTAAAAAATAGTTCTGAAACAGTTATGTGTTACTTGATAACAAAAGAAAAATAAGAACAGAGTCAATATATCTATATATTGTTCTTAATATTTTAATACATGAAAACTAAGAATGTCCTGTGTAAATTTTTTGGATGGATTAAAAAATATAAAATGACATCATCTTTGATGATTCAAGCCCTCAAAGTGGCATAAGGTTCTCACATAAATTTTATAAGATTAAAAATTAAACAAAAAAGTTTCTTTATTCATGTCAAAGAGATCTCTATTATATCTCATCACCATTGACTATTGCTTGAAGGATCTAAAGATGAACCCCTCTAGATCATCCACACACAATAAAATAATTTATTTGATTTGCATTCATTTAATTTTGGTTGATATCATAGAGATCTAATGAATCCTTATGAATCATGGTGATCACCATGATCCCATACCTTTAAACTATTAAAGGTATTATTAGATCTGTCACTTGGAGAGAGAAGATCTCTTTAATATACAAGAGAAGCATTAATATCTCATTTATTTGGTACGAATCATCCATATATTTAGCTTCTCCTCTATTTATATAGTGGATATCCAAAATACCCAGTAAGGGTTCTCTAGCCCCTATATATCCAATATCCACTAAATAAATAATAAATGACATGTTATGACAAAATAACTGTGTAAATAACAAAATTTATATTTTTAATATATAGTATTATATAATGTGATAAACCCAATCCATGAACTCGACTAATATTTCTTGCTAATATTAAACACACCTTGAATATTAAAATAATATTCATTCATATAATATTTTTAATATATTCACTTATTAACACGTGAATACATTTAATAAATAATTTCAACCCATTTATTTTGTACAAAAATAACAATGAATTTATTTATTCTTAGGTGATTGATTAATTGGACAACCCTCATACCTCATGTTGGTTCCCACTATATCAAATACATTTATTTTCTAGAATAGGGAAAACTATTCAATATGCTATTGTGTCTGAAATTCTATCTCATTATCTCAACTGATGTGAATTTTATTCAAAGACCAATATTAGAGTATAACAAAACCCCATGTCCCTTAAAGATACATGGAATTTTCATAGCGATGAAAACTATCCCATTAACACTCATTATTTATTATAATCTCTTTATATCATGATATCTAAAAAAGAAGTATACACACCAGTGTCATCATCCATTCATTGATTATTATTAGTTGATCCAACTAGAAAAAAATTACCTTTGATAACCTTAGAAAAGGATTTATGAAGGTACTACCATCCTAATCAAATAATTTTGAGATATAACTTCTTCTACTCAGAACCATAATATTATTTCTTTACCATTGAACCAATTCCATACCACCAATGATGCTCCCACACAAGATACCTCAACATGAATTCAATGTCATGGATTATTCATTACATAAAAGTACATGATCAAATTGAAATAATTGATAGTAATATAAATTTAGAAAATAAATACACATGTTTTTAGATACAAACACCAAAAAAAAGCAGAAATATGTGGTGTTCATATTGGTGGGTCTTTCCTCATTATACCACCTACAAGATATCATCAAGTGAGCAGTTCCTGAGAATAATTATCAATTCTTATGATATACCAAAACCTGATATTCAAAAATATACTATTTCCAATCAGTATAATGTATCTATACCATATTAAATATGTTTAATATTAATGTTATATTATCTTGAGTTAATCATTATAGAATCAAAACTAGTATAACATTTTGATATAAAAATTAATCTATGTGCATTACCATCTAAATAGAGGATGTAGAAATATAGAAATTGTAATGGTAAGTGTATATCATGTATAACTCATAATATACATGGATGATAAATGAAAATTACTATTAAATTTGGGTATTGGGTGCTAACTCTTACAAAAATATATAGGGTACTTTTGGATTTACATTATTTCCCTTTATAAAACTCCTCATTTTCCCTCAATAGTTACATTCTATATTCCATTAATTTTCAAAAATAAAACATTTTACTCTTACATTGAGACATTTACAAGGGTAATTCTTCTGATAATATTGATATTTATGAATTTGGATCTTCTATCCTCAACTTTATTCATCAATAAAAGTCCCATGAAACACCATTTTTATCTTATTAAGTATGTTAGGAAACTCATAGATGATAAGGTCTTTAATCATATATCAAGATAGTTTGTTATTTATAATAATTTTTTTTATTATATATCCAAATAATTTTGTTTCTTATAAAGAAGTTTGTTGCATTGTTCATCACATTCATTATCCACACAACTCAGCATTGTTCTGGACATTGACTAAAACCCAAAAACATTAGTGTGTGCATCATACATCAATAAAAAAATTAAATATTTTTTTTTGAAAATCAGTCTTATAATGCTCTAAATACTATAATATTCTTTTAACCCATGAGACATTAAGTTCACCTCATATCAAAATAGCTTATCATTAGTTTCCATAGGTTTTAAAATCTTATTAATCATAATGTCTTATAAATGGAAAGTGAATTAAGAAAATCATATCCCTCATGAGTGTCTAGATTAGTGTGTAATATTATTCCCACTAATCTTGCACATATGATAGTAGATATAATACCCAATCCTCCCCATTTTGAGTTTTTACCCCTATGCATCTGTTCTAGATTCTCATCCACTTGACCCTCTCTAGATAGGGATTCATTTTCTAGGAAAACCAAAGTACTCTATTTACAATAATGTAGGATTTTGTATTATATATAGGATTATCAAAGGGGTTCTCAATTAATTCTTCTAATCCTAGTCTCCCAAAATTACTAAATCTTACTTTGATACTAACTATGGTGGCAGAAAAAATACGTACATATTATTACTTCATCATAGATGGATATTTAATATATCTCATATAAAATAATCCCTATAACTATAAAGGTAATTATGATTTGGATACTAGATACATAATCATTTTATTTTATAAAATATCTTCATATTATCCCAAAAAATTCTTCTGAAGAAGTAATATTATTTTTCATAACCGATTTTTAAGCTTTATTTTTAACCTAGGGAAAGGAGATATACAAAATGGAAACCTAAATTAGTCAACAAGGTTATGTATGAGAGATATCAGTTAATGATAATATTTAAATAAAACATTAGAATACATTTCCAAAAATATGTGATTATAATTTTAAATTCATATCCATCAATTCATAAATCATAATCATAGAATAAGGCTTTAAGAATCCATAATACACAAATCCTAGAAGAATAAAATATCAGGAGCTATTATAAAATTACATTTTCATAATAACATGTCATAATATAGTGTCATGAAGTGTGGCATAATCATAATTAAATAAATACTTTGTCAAGACTATATACTATGATATTAAGCAAGTGTGAATCTTGGAATAACCATTAGTGTACACTCATTAGAATTGGGATAACCTTATGTGTACCCTCTTTCGGGGTTATGATAACCCCCCATGTACCTTATTTTGGGATCAAAATATCCATCCATATACCCTTTGAGATCATAAACTTCAAACATTACCTAATGCACTAGAGCGATATAATGGACCAACCCATCACATTATCTTAATCCATTCATATTTAGTTAAAAAGTTCATGAAAACATTTATCATTTCAATATACATTAACCCAGGGAAATGAAAAAAGGTTTCATCTAGATTTCATCATCATAATAAATAACCATATGGAGAGACAATAAATATAGTAAAATTAGAATATATCTTGAGTTAATCATTATAAATATCAAAGGATATTTTTATTTATCAAAATAATTTTAAAATATAACTGGAACATTTTATGAGGAAAATACCATTTTCAATTTTAAATCTCTTATTTAATGTCTAAAAATGTCCATAATAATATGGGAAAAAATTATTTTAAAAGATACATTAAAACATATAAAGTAAACATCAAGAGAATGATCATTCATGATGGTTGAAAAATACATTTTTGTGGTAAATTTTAAAGCAACTATTCTTTTCACATAATTGGTAAAAATGAACTTGTTCATAAAAATAGAAGATTATTATTTTTTCATAGAAATTAAAACACGATTAAATATTTATATTATAAATCATTAAATAATAGTAAATACATTCATATTTTTTTAATGATAATATGTACATGGATTAAAAATATTCCTAGTCAAACTGATGAAGAATGTTAGTTTTCCATAAAAACATTCATTCAGACTTTTGAGTACAAAGAGAGAGGAAAATTAATTGAAAATTGGTAATTTATAGAAATGACAAGAGGATGAAAAAATACACATTATTTTATATATATGTATTATATTAATTCACTTTCTAAAAACTAATGATAAAAAACACTAGTAAAAATTGATATTGTAACATAAAACCCATACAATATTAATTAATTTTGGATCATAACCCCCATGAAATAAATAACTTCAAATAAAAAATAAAATACCATGAATATAAATGTATTTATGGAAAAACATATATAATAGAAAATATATTCACCACATGAAGTAAACATGTAGTGAATATGACATATGTCTCATATAAAAAAGTGAGAGATAAAACCCTTACCTCTGGTATGCCATTCATTATAGGGGATTTTCAACTCTTTTCTAATAAATTTAAATTTATAAAACCTCAATACCAGAACAATATTCATATTTATAATACCATATGTGGTTTATTTCTTAAATATTTTCACTCGTTCATTAACATTCTATTATTATAATCATCATTTTAGGTGTTAACTACATTTTTCATGTATGTTTCGATTTGAATATTTTGTTTTGTAAAAATTGATCATAGATCCATCATTTAAAGAATAATTATCATGCCATAAGTTTCATATTTAATTATTATATTCACTTTTATAATAATAAAAATAAGTTTTTTATGAAAAAATATTAAAATCACTTCAAGGAGGTGGTAGTCCACATGAAGGCATGACTGACATTATCATTTTTTAACAGATGAAAAGGTAAGAAGGTAGATACAATATTATAATTAATTAGGAATAAATATTATATTATATCATATATAAACATTAAACCATCATAATATCCAACCATATATTATTTTAATGAAAAACGAATCATATCATTTAGTGGAGGTGGTAGTCTATACTTATGCATGAGCAATACATTAATTTACCATTTGATGGAAAGGAGGTGGAAAATGGTTGTCACATAATCATAATAATTTTTTTTAAAATTTATTATAATAGATTCATTATGTTATTTTGGATATAATACATTTATATGATGTATACCAACATTATAAACATTGAAAAATTTGTTTAAGATAATGACTTCTTCTTTGAGTGACCACCATTGGATTACACATTAAGCCTTCTTAGGATGAACTTAGGGTAAGAAAATAATATCAATAAAGAAGTTATGGATGATAGAAATGTTTTTTGTTAGATAATTTCTATGATAGATTTCCTAAATTGTTTGAATAATGGATTTTAAGTGGTTACCATTTATATGTGAGAGGATGAACACAGATGGAAATACATAAAAGATTTAAATGAATATTTTATGAGAACATATGAAACTAAATTCAAAGATAATATAATATTTTTTTTTGAAATAACATCATACAATAAAAATTATACTTTTTTATTTTTAACTTTGAACCTTATCTCTTACTTTATACCACTGTTGGTAAACCAGTTTTAACTATAACCATGAAAGTAATTTTTTTACTATTTTCAAAATTCATTATGACTAAGAATTAAAGTAGACACATTACCAAATTTATACATTCTGATTCAAAATATGAAATAAATATTGTTAAATTAGATTTTCATAATTTGGAAAACATTAATTTTAATATAAAAGTGAAAAACACAATGAAAAACATTTTTTAGGAAAATACATTTATATATATAAAACTGAGTTTACATTCTTTTCTTCCATATTAAAAAATATTATAATAATAAACAAATATTTTATTGAACATATAATATAAATAAATAATTAATATCATTAGTCAACAATGATTTATTTTATTTATTATGTTAAAAATACATTGGATATATAAACATAATTTTTTGAAAAAACTATTTTTGCATTCAACTGATTTTATCTTCATTCATAACAATTACACAACTAATATATGAATTACTAATAATATATTATCAATAAATTACATTATATTATTTTTAAATAGTGATAAATATATTTTTTATATAAATTTCATAACACCCAGAAATATACATTTCTACAAAATAGAAATTTCAATTATGAAATGATTTTATTAGAAATTTAATGATTATTTATGAGTAAATAATTAATAAATTTAAAATAATTAACACATTTAAAAATATATTTCATAATGTGGTTAATCCTATTCATTAATGTCAATTCAATGTATAGGTTATAAAATCCATTATATATCATGGTTCATATAGACTTGAGGCTATGCTTGATGTAAGCTATCAAATAATTAAAATTTATTTCAGTGGAGAACATATAACATCTTAGAGTTTTATAGATAATTTTTTAAGGAGGTATAAGAATTATTAAATTAAAAGGTTTCGATTACAATGACTACATATTAATTTGGAAACCACATTTATATTATTCCTTAAGCCTGTTTGAAGTGGTATTTTGTGATGAAAAAATATCCAGTATGTTGATAATAATTTTGGGAGGATATTTGGGAAAAGCTTCTTTGATCTATATAGCTAAATAAATATAGATATGTGAGGAGAGGAGAATCCCTTTTATAAGTGAGGTGGTTAGAAAACATGTAAATACCTAAAATTTTATTATATAATATATGTCATACTCAAGTTTAATGGATTTAATTTTAATTGTTTTTGAGATAAGAATTGTAATATAGAAATAAGACAAACTAATTATATTTAAGATAGTATTTTCTAATATCCTGAAAACTTTTCCATTTATTTTATCCAATTTAATTTTTTTTACCCTTAGCAGTCATGGTAAATTATTTATACTATTACTATCATTTAAAAAAAATTAAATTAACCACATTACCAAATTAAAATTTTATGATCCTAAATACTTAATATTTTTTTATTCAATTCTTAGAAGTGGTATAAATTAGTTATAATATAAGTTTGAAAAATGAAATAAAAACCATTTTTAAAAATTTTATTTTTTAGAATCAAATGATTTTCACTAAAATAAAGAATAATGTTATTTACTATGGAACTAATTTTATTATTTTAAATCAAAGGAGTCTTATTTAAATTTAGAACAAAAACAAAATTGAAATGAACATAGTAAATTCTTGATTAAAAGAGATGAACCAAACCTTTGTTTTGTTTAAATAAATACATTATATAGAATTCCAAAATGTCAAAAATTGATTTCAATGTTAAAAAATTATATTTATATGAAAAAAATAACATTATAAATATATATTTTTTATAGGAAAAACATTTCATAATATTTCATTTCATTATTTTATCTCGATAATGTCATACTAGTGAATGTATTTTTAAAATATCTATTTTTCACCATTCAACAAAAAATATAATAAGTATTCAAATCATAATAATTCAACCTATGATAATTTTTATATTTATATAACAAAAATAATTTCCATTTTATTATGTAAAATTTATAAAATTGGTAAAAAATGTTATAATAAACACACATAAAATCTTAAAACCATTTTTTAGAAAATATTTATTTTTGAAGTATAAAAGTAATTTATTCTCATTAATTGAAATGTAATAAAAATTTGATGATTATTAATTTATTTTATTGAATATATTATCAATAAATTTTATAAAAAATCAAACAATAGTGATTAACATAATTTATTGAAAGAAAATACATTACACACTTGAAAATAGTTTTATGAAAAATATTACTTTTCTCCATCAAATGTTTTTATCTTTATCTATAAAAAAATTATAATATGTATATGAATGATTATTAATTATTTTAAATATATAAAAACACTAATTAAATAAATTTAATACTCAAAATAATATATTTTTTTGATTTAAAATGAAACATTTAAAATATAATAAAATCCCACTATTATAGAAAAATTAACCTTTTAAACCTTAATTATTCTTAACCTTATGTGATTTAATTTTTATAATTTTAAATTGATTATATATATCATAAGAATTAATCAATATATTTTAGTTAGTAATAATTTTCTATATATATATTAATGAGATTACACATACTCATAACTGATAATCCAACCACTGTGTTATAATGGTAAGATTTAAATAATAAAATTCTTATAGTATATCATGTTTAATTTAAGATTAGTGTTTAATGTGTCATAAGATATACTACAGAATATTCATAAACTAAAATATTGGGTTGTTACATTGTACCCTCATATAAAATGCATCCTCAAAATTTTAATTTATTTTTACCAAAACTACCATATCATAACATAATAATTTTATTAAAAAATTTAATTTAAATGTTAAGACTAGAAAATTGATTATTTGATAAATACATATTTTAAAAAAAATATGTGTACCTTTATAAAACTTATACCTAAGAATATGTTTCTCGAGGAAGACCTTTATAGGTAATTAACACTTTCCACATAAAAATTGAATGATTTATCTTTAATTTAATGAGTTTGAGGAATTAAAAGAAAATATACTCACTTTATTTCATTCATTGGTTATTGTTTTATTAGTTTTCATCCTATAGTTCATGTAATATTCAAAATTATGAATAAATATGATAATTTTTCATTCATAAATCATGAGAAAACATTTAAGGATCTTGATAATTATCAAAGTATAATGTTATTAATGGTATTAATGATTTTATGACTTGTAATTCCACCCATTTATATCCATTTAATAAAATAAAAAATAGTAATCATAGGTAAAAATAATATTCAATTAAGTTCAACATCATATTAATACGTAATATTTTAATCTCCAATTACTCAATAATAAAAACCATGGTTCGATATTCTAAACCAAAATTTAATACATTATAATCATATCTTCTCAAATATTTCCTATAATTTACCTTAATTAAATTCACATACTAACCCTGAATGATATATATGATGGTTAGAGTCTTCCTTTTCTTAGAAACATGAAAAAATATTCCACCCATGGAGGTAACATTTCCATGAAAGGAAGTATTTTTAATTAAAGATTCACACATTATATATTACTCATATAACTCATTTCCTTTGAGATTCCCGTGAATGAATAGGTGATTAATATGCTCTTCATTTATTTTATAGTATACCATGATGAAATCAATAAATAACATAATGAAATTATTAGAGTAATCATTTTCACCTGAACATTGATTTGAATATTTTAAAATATCCTTATAGTAGAATCATAGTATATCATTAGGTTTATTATTTTATTTACATTCATTAAGCTTATTACCTTTATCTCCACACTTGTGAAAAATTCTCATTCCTTTTAAAATAATCAGGTTATTTCTTCCTATAATTCTCACATATCAGAAGTTCTACTCTCCCTTTCTTCTTATTCATTACATTTTTATCATCCTCAACTATACTATCCTAGAGACGTTATATAATTAATTATATTGGTATTAGATACAAACGATCACATCGGGGGATTGAATAGTTTAGTAGTCTTTGAAAAAAATACATGAAAAATATCACATAATTTTGGAAAAAATAAATTACAACATAGTATTTTATTTGTGAACTTATTATTCCCTCTAGAATATCCTTATATATCAATATTTTTACAATTTCTAGAATCATAGGTAAGGGAAAAAAAATTAATGGGTGATCTCAAATCCTATGTAAGGGAGTGCATAAAGTGAATTTTATCATAGGATAAATAAATAATGAATGTTATGAAAAACAATTATAATAAAATAATTCCACATAAATAATAAAATGAGAATAATAATTATACATGGATAATATTAAAATTATAATAATTATATGGAAATCAATTAACTAGTTTATAATTATGGAATTCATAATGTAAGACACCATAAACACAACTTTGAGGCCTCATTCCATCAAATTATACATAAATATACACTGAATATACTGAATACCCAAATCATTTTTCCCAATGAGATGTACTAATCCATCTAAGGAATATGTAGTAATGGGACCTAGAAATCACTTAATAGTTCCAATGAATTTATTATATGAATAAATAATAAAACCTAATCCCCATTCCAAAATTAATGAATACTTATATATAGTTGAATAAATTGAATATTCAATTTCAGTACACCCCCCAATCAAAATGATTATAAGCAATCTAATGAAATATGATTGATTTAATAATAATAGTATGAACCTAGTAATGTATAATACTAATTATAGATGTTTTATATACATGAAAATACATTTTAAATATCATAAGAACATTTATTAAGGAAAATAAACATTTTATTTTGACATCAATTATTTAAAATATTACAACTTCAAAAATATTTAGAAAAAAATTAATTTTAAATAAACACGGGTAATTATTAAGGAATCATAAAATAAAATATTAGTCATTATTACCATAAAATATATTCATGCAGTGTATGTTAAAATAAATATTTCGTTCACTCCTTCAGTAAAAAGAGACTCATTCAGAAAACAACCAGAAAATTCAATTTTATTTATTTTTATAGAATTTAAAAAATGGGTAAAATGTATTTAATAAATAGTTATATACTAGTAAAAAAATTATTGAATTTTTTTAATTAAAATATGTACTTGGATGGAAAATATTTTTAACCGAATAGTAAAAGAGGACTATTTTCCTTAAGAAAATTCATTTATATATTTTAGTACAAATATATTGAGAAAAATGAAAGGAAATAATATAATTTCATAAAATGACCAGTGGATAATATAATTTATTGGATTTAGGATTAAAATTTCATCTAATTTCACCAATATAAATTTAAACATATGTAATCTCGAACAAGGATTGGATTGTGAAATAATCCCTTATATCTTGCTTGACTTTCTTCATATACTCTTTAAACACAAAAATAACAAATTAGAATTTATTGTATTTTAATAATAGAACCATATACATAATTATAATGCCAAAATTTATCCAATTATAACTTTTCAACACTCATTTATTAAAAATTCCATATTTAAATTGTTGTTTCTAAGTGTTAATTGTTTATTTATTCATGTATGTTTTGTTTCGTTAGATTCAATATATGCATAATTCTCACAATTACATCATATATTGAATTTTAATTATGATAAAAATATCATATATATTAATTAAATTCATATTTATATTCTTTATTTAAAGGTGGACATGGAAATTTAATAACATATCTTCATGGTGTTGGTAGTCCACTGACATATGCAAGAGCAACGTTATCCATTTAATGGGTGTAAGTGTATTAATTTAGATGATATATTATATTTATATAAAAATAATTATTTCATAAATATAATTTAAAAAATTAATTCTATTATAATAACCATCCATGTAAGGTGGTGAAGAAATAATAAATATATTACTTCAGAAGTCGATACACTGCACGTACACATGAAGAATTATTCTATTTTCCATTTGAGGGAGAAAGAGATGAATAAATGTTGAAATATAAAAATATTAATATCTAGATATACAGTAGATATTATTGTTATTATATCATAATTTTTATCATATAATTTAATGATTTATAAGAATAAATAAAATTAAAATAGTCAATTATGAGCTATACCCCTTATTTGTATAACCTCCTTTGGATTACACCATAAGATTCTTAAAGATGATATTTTGATAAAAAAATGAACTATAGATAATTGGGTGGAATTTTAAGAAGTTATATAAATAGTTTTTTACAGATATAGAAGGATCTTGATCTGTGAGTAAGTTAGGATAGGTGATATCTATTTACAATTGAGAGAGTGGAAACACTTGGATTTTTTCAAAAGATTAAAATATATTAACACCTTACTCAAAAAAATTTTCACCAAATTTGACTATTTTTGAAGGTATAAGGATATATGATATAAATACAGTGATAAAATTGTATTTATATAATTCATTAATTTATTTTAGCCTTTATTTTATATAATAAACCCCATTAATCCATTTTTAGTTATATTAGTATTGATTTTTTACCATGGTTACTATTCATAATGACCTAAAATGAATGTTTCCTCATTATAGTTTTATTTAATGATGATTATAAATATGTATTAAGTTTTATAAAATTCATTTTCTATAACTATAATATTTAAATTTAATAAAAACATAAAAAAATATGATGACAAATGTTTATTAGAAATTTTGTTTCTAAACCCAAAAACGAATCAGATACAAAAATCTAGTATAATGGTGATTCCTATGTAATTAATTAGATGATTTATTATTAAAGTAGTGTTATTTTACTTTATTATCAAATTAAAAACATAATTATACTTTTAAATTGTAAATTATAGTGTTTTTGGTCGGCTGGAATTTTCTAGTGGAGTTTGAAATTTTCCATTTGGTCGGTGGTTTGAATCATAATTTGAGAATTATAATGAAATTTTGATAATTAAAAGACATATAAATGTTTATTTTTGATGTTTTTTATGGTATGAGATATGAAACCACGAAATTATAAGATAATAACATTATAATAGCTATCATATGCGACATTAACACCAATAATAAATAACCGATGAAATATATTTCTTTAAAATTTATTTCCTTGATAGCTTGCAGAACACACAACCCCAAGTTTAAAATAACCATACTATAGTATACCATTATAAAAAATATATTAAAGTATTTTTTTGATACTACATTCAATATTGTGAAAGTTATAGTTATCTATTTATTATAAATAAAATAAGAATAATTTAAATGAAAAATAATGTTTTCTGATAAATATTTTTTTTCTAAAAAAATGTTTAGTTGTACATAATATAAAATTATTTTTTCAAATTTTATTAAATTATTTTTTTTAAATAATAATATAAAATCTATCATAGGGTGAATTTATGGAATTTTTATGAAATTTTTTATTTTTTATGAATATTGAATAATACAAATTTTTATTGAAACTGCCTTTTGGTAAAATTATATTTTAAATTTATTTCAAAGTAAAATTAGTAAAATAATATTTTAATTTAACTCATTTAATAAAATAGAATCAATTTCATTTTTTGATATTAAAGCCTTTTATACTTAGGATAAATTTTCCATTTCAAAATAAGGTTTTTCATCATGTTTGTGGGTATAATTTTAAATTGCATTCTTGCACTTATATGAATATATTTTTGAAATATAGATTCCATTTTTGGAATCAGAATAATTTATTTTATTTAATATATTTAACACAGTTCTTGACCATAATTAATAGTGATAATAGTAAAATAATAATTACCATAGTTAAGATAAAAATGTGTTTACTGGGGGTTAAACAAAGAAAAAAATAGTTACAAATAACCCAAAATTTGTGAAAACCCATTTTGTGGATATATATAAACCTTATAGACTATATAGTTCTATAATAAACATTTTTTTGTGCTGTTGGAGTGATAATTTTTTTTAAATTTATTATTTTCAAAAATTCCAAGTGTAACCTCTCTCACACTTATAAAAGGTCACCTCCTTTTCTTTGCAATTCATATATACAAATTAATTTGGTTCAAAAAATATCGAAAAAAAACTTATTTTATCAAATCCTAAAATCATAGAGCCCTATTTTTGATTATAAAGCAATCCTAGGATGTTTTTTGTTCAAACTTAAAGAAGTAGTACGAAGAAGAGGTAAGGCTCTTAAATTAGAATTTTTTTATTTTGTTTCTCCTCTCACAAACTTAAAATATTATTAAACATGATGATATAATAACCATAGTTTCATAAATATTTTGATATGTTATTATGATAAGGTCATGACAATTTCTATATCCTCTTCTATGAAATGGGAATCAAAATCATCGATCACGTGTACGACGTACCACCGCCTTGCGAACAGATGTAATTCATTTTCAATCACCACCATTAATTGATTGATATAATGATGGATTTAAAAAATTTAAATGATATTTATTATATTATTATACTTATGGAATTATAATATCACATATACCTTCTTACTATCCATATTGTTTAAAATATAATAATGTCGCTTGTGTTAACGACAAACTAGCACATCACGAAGCGATGCGTTTCGTTTTTCAATAACTATTTACATGGAATGTAATAAGTATAATGTTAATGGATATATGTGATATATGTGACATGATATAAATTATTTATGATTAAAAAATCACTCAATTACTTACCCTTTCTCTCATTAATGGAATGATATCACTACTTGTGTGTAAGTATGACCTACCATCTCCATGAAGCGATGTGATTCATTTTCCATGTCCAGCATTAAATAATGATTTTAATAATGTATATAGTGAGTGAATATATATTTTATAACATTAACATATTCCTATATATTATGGATCAATATCCAATACACAAGAATTATAACATTAATAACAAAACATGCATGAGAAAATAAGATAATTAACACCCAAAAAAATGAAAATAATGAGATATTATTAACAAAAGGGATGTAAAATGTTACAAGATGATAATTTATGATCATAAAAAAATTATTATGTTTTTAGAAAAAACTAATAACCTATGTAAAACCATTTTAAAATAGTTTAAAATCCATTCAACTAAATGGAAGCACAATGTGAGGGACTTCTTCTCAATTTCTCTTTATTGAGGCATGTTGTAAATTTATGAAACTAATTTATTTTATATTGTTTATATACTACAAATTAGTCATTTAATATCATTATTTATTCCTTATTCATGGTATTTAATTAGCTAATTTGAATTATTTTATATAAGAAGATTTTACTTGAAACTTACCAACTTGTAAAGAATTTCATAACTCAATTTCTTTTCATTGGGTTATATTACTTATTAATTGCCTTGAAATTATAATATTATTGTGTAAATAATTATGAATATATTATTTTAAATTCATAATCTATTCATTGATGAATCCTCACTTCAACCTTATGACCGTCGTAAGGGTTTATCTCACAATCTCATTTTTATCGAGATTGTTTATACTTGAATTTAACTTAAGGAAATTATATTATAATTTTATAAAAAACCTTTTAATTTTATTATACTCAAATTATTCATGATATTTTAAATTAATAGTTTCATATTCCTCTATTGTGTACTTAAAAGTTTTGAGAAAATGTTTTTTAATGAAACACGAAATCATTTCTTCTGTTGAAATTTTTTTCTTCCAAAACCATGCATTACAAAAATGTTTTTAAAATTATCCTATTTATTTATTAAAGACATTTTTACCCATGTTTTAATTTTTAAAAAATGTTTTTAATTGAATATTCATGTCATTTTCTAAAAAATATCCCTTTGTCTTTTACTAGAAATGTGAAAATAATATTTTTTAACTTGTACGCAATGCCTAAAATTTCTTACCTTTATGACCACTAAATGTTTTAAAACTCATTTTAAAACATTAAAATTTTATTTCCAAATATAATTATTTTCATATTGTTTTATGATGTTTTAGTTTCAATAGTTTATTTTCAGAATGAGTATGATATTTTTCTCATAAATATTTTTAAAGATATTTTTATGTTATTTCAATGCATCAACAACCATGAAATATTATTTTAATTATACTCCACTATAGATATATTGTATTGATACCATATATATTATTTATGTGGATGGTTTTTGATCATTTTGACCATATAAATTATTGGAATTCACTCTCTTAATTAATTTTTGTAGACATTAACATAATACTAAATTATTCAATTTCTTATCTCATTGTAAATTAAATTTACCATAAATATATATATATTTTTTATCAATGATATACTTATTATATAAACCATATATAATTTCTAATAGTTATATTTTTATTTTTTTGTTATATGACTAACTGGGGAAATTATTTTTAATTTATATTCCTTTCTTAATAAAGAAATATTTTCATAAGGAATATTGTTCATAAATTAAATCAATTATTAAATATATAAGGTAATATTTGAACATGAAGATATGGATGAGACTCAATTTTAGATTTCCCCTTGATGTATCAAAATTATAATGAGAATAATTAGTTGGATAACCATAATTAATGGGATTTTGGTGTATAAAAACACTTAAATTTTAAACTCCCTTATGAAACATCTGGAAATTAGAGGAATAATTATTCATAATATCATGAAATACCAAAATTAAGTATTTCATTCATCAATAATATAGTTATTTTTATCCATGAGATTTTCAAAATGATACTTTCTCTCAATACATTTCATTCTCTGTTTATTGATCAGTGGAATGTGTTTTTAGTAATTTACCTTACTATATTGATTATTCCTTATCTAATCACAACAATAAACTTATTAAAATAGAATGTGTGTTTAGTTATATACTTTTCAGTGTTGATTATACTTATTGATTTATGATAGATTTCATGGTACTTAAGCCTTACTGAGAATTTGAGATCACCCTTGTTTTGTTTTATTTCCCATAAATATATGAAAAGTAATCTGAATGATATGTGAGGATATTACAGATGGAATAATGATATTCTAGAATAAATATTATGTTGTAATTTTTTATTCAAATATAATATGGTATTAATGTAAGTATCTAGTTTTACTAGACTATTAAACTATACTATCCTTCTGGATGTGATTTCCTGTATCCTATGCCAATGTCATAAAGTAGTAATTATATCAAGTCTTCTAGGGTTGGGGTAATTACAATTGTTATTAGACGATGTTTAGAATAAACATTGGATACTATATTTAGTAAATCATAGATTATTAAACATAACCATATGGTAGAGTTTGAGGATAAAAACAAAAAAACATTCTAATGTTTGGTTACTATAGATATTATGAGGTATTTTATAGAAATAAATCCCTATATAGAAACTATAACTGGATTTGGTTTTTGAATATATGTACCTAGGGGTAATAACTCTAAAAAAGGTACATTTCTCTTGACTCAAGAATTACTTGGTACATGAAAAAGGGCCTTATTGAGCACCTTTTTTGACTCCCTCTAGCAATTTGATTTGGATAATTCACATTTTCTTAAAAAACCATTATAATGGATTTCAATAGATAACTAAAATTAATTAATTAAAGTAAAAATAAGGTGTGATAGATTAAAATAAATGTTTCATGATTCAGACATACTATAAATGATTAGATATTTTTTTCTACCATGATTACTATTGTTGACACTATGCTTTTTTCCCTTTTAGTTAGTTGTTAGAACTCGAAGGAATCATGTTGACATTGAATATGAATGAAAATATAGTTTCTATGAGAAAATAAATGGGATAATGATGAAATTGAAATATATCCCAATTATTCAAAATAATTTATCCTGAAATATATTTTAACAAACTATATATTAACCAACTCCTGTAATCATTATTGAAGATAATAATGGAGTTCTCTAAGTGAGTGAGTGGAGGATACCTTGGATAAAATATGGATAAATTTTATTCCAGGGATAAATATAAAAAGTTTAACCTATGAATGTTTCTCAATATAATAGAAAAATTGTATTCTTGTAAAATAAGGTAATAAAGATGTGAATGGATCAGGAAAAATGAAGAATATAACGGAAGAAAATAATTTTCAACATAAGGATCCATTTATATTTTTTGTCTTAAATTTGGGAAACCTAGGCATTATTTTAGTTAGTGACCTCTTTTAATGGTTAACTCTTACAACAATGGAGTATCTATATTGAAATAAAATTGCAGATGTATTGATTATTATTCTAGAATTTTTTTGTATATGTATTTTCACCATTGGTATTTTGGTTATAAGAATCATGAAACATTTATGGATTGTGTTATTTTTGGATGTATAAATGTCTTCATTAAATTATGAGTTATGGATACCATCATGAGATTATGAGTTTAAGATTAATAATAATTTCAAAGTCTTAAGAACACCTTTTTAGGTTTTATATGATGGTATACTACTGAGAAAAAGATACAACCCAATGGTTTAGTGTATGAAAAGTATATTTTAGTAAGAATTCCTTAATATTTTATTAGACATATGATTAAAGTTATTGGTAACCTATAAGGTTTATATTATCTTTGATGTTATAGTAATTATGGTTCATTAAAATTAGATATCTTTATAGGAATTATATTAGTAGGGTTTTCGAAAAAGGAAAACCTGTCACATACAGTACGGTCATGTGGCTTAAACCTGAAAATAAAGGTTGATAAGGGTATGGATCCTACCATTAGAATACATGATGTACTAGTAAATATGTAATTATTTCTACTTAAATTATTTTATATATAATATTATTGTTAAACAACTTTTGTTAATGTTTAATTTTAGAGATTAATATATTATGTTAGAAATCTAATCCTAAAAATATTTGTTTTTGAAAATAGTTAGAGATATATGGAATAAATTTTACCTTTTTATATATATTATTAGTTATTAAAAGTAAATTTATTCCTTCAGGAATAAAACATTTATTTCTAGATGTTCATTTATTGGAGTAAGAGATCAAGTGGAATTTGATTGAAGAACAACTAATGGATGGAATTGTTATTATGAAATAGAAATATATCAAGTAAGAATATTTAATTAAATTCATAGATGGTAAAAAAATTCCTCAACATTATATAATAGAACTTGAAAAACAATTGTTATCCTATTACCTTCATTTCTCAAGAATTAAATGGTTACATATATCATTACAAATTTAAGATTTTGAGGTACATACCTTTCTTTTGATCATTCACTTTCACATGATAAATGATATTTATCACTATCTATAATTATTTATTCATTTCATATATTCCCATATCATCACTTTTAATATCCTAACTTGGGTTCCACACACTGGTTCCCCAAGCCAGTCAGTCGCATGACCTCAAGGGCACTACCTCGTATGTCAAATGTTGATGACTAGTAGCAAACATCTACTATCGATAGTTTTGAGAATATATCCTCTTTAGAAAATTATATTAATAGTGGAAATAAAATAGAATAACCAATAAATATAACATAACCAGGAAAATATATATATCACAAGATGACCAAAATTAGAAATACAATATCAAAACTAAACAGTAAACATGGTATGCTAATGTAATTTCCATGTATCAAATAGAAAACAAAAAAGTAAAGACACTATCAACTCCAAAAAGGGTCCCAAACCATGTTTGGTTCCCTCATACATGCTCCATCCTAAATCATCCATCTAATATAGGGATTTTCCCTTATCCTGTCATGAAAACATGAAATCTATTCAGGTATCGATCTGGCAGTTCGAGTAGGGTGTCAATATTACTCAATAGGCCACTACCAACGTTGTCTAAAACAATATCCAGTCTATATTAGTTTATGAAATTGTAAAAGGAATAAAATACAAGAAATAAATCAAAAATTTTAAATTCATTTAATTACTCTTTATTTAACAAGATAAACCCTCGGGTTACCTAGGACACCCAAACCTCAAAACCTGTTTCAGACTATGCCAGAGTTTGAACTATCCCCAGGGAATATTATATATATGAATTTAATTGTTACCATTAATCATATCATTTCACATCATTTCCAATTGTAACCATAGTCCAATTCCAACTCATGGGTGCAAAACATCATGTCTAACACCCCATTGGTAATTGGAGCAACAATACTAATACCACACCTCGATGTCACATGGGTATTTTGACCCTCAGTCCCTATCCCATACTCACTATCTTGTATGGTTATTTGGAGACTCTATCCTTGTACCACAGATATTAAATACATATAGGTATTTGGAGCCCCAATCCTTATCCCACACACATTTAACACATATTGGTATTTGGAGCCTCAATCCCTATCCCACACATATTTAACACATATATTAAAATATCAGAATATCACATGAATCACAATATCACATTAATTATTTAATAAATTAATTATTCAAATTCAATAATTGCATAATCCCATCTATCCATTAATTAATTCAACAATTAATTAATCACATCAATTACACTAATTAAATCAATAAGTAATTAATCATGAAAATCCCTTCAAATAATTCTGTAATTCATTGATTACATCCATTCCATTAATTAATTTGATAATTAATTAATCGAATAAATTAAATTACCACTTAGAACCATATCCCTCAATTGATTCAACAATTAATTATTCAATACCCACAATCCCAATATCCCCAATTTTAGAATTCCTTAATTAATTAATTGACAAAAAATAATTAATTAAAATTTAGGAACACAATTTCTAATCATCCAAAAGAAATTATGCAATTACATACATGTTATCAAAATTATGACTTTGGGATTTCAATAATAGATCACTAAACTCAAAATTTATGTAGAACACTCACCAATGGAAAACCCCAATTAATGTAAGATAGTCAAATAAACAATGGAAGAAGACATCTAGAACAAAACCTTGGATTAGGATAAACCCCCAAACCCACAACTAAAAAAGGTTCCAAAGCTTCCTTAGAAGGAGGAATGGAAGGGAACCAAAGTAAAAAAGGGGATACTATGTATCCAACACCAATCTACAACAACCAAAGATGGAGAAATCACTCCAAATTAACTAAGAGTCTCAATTGGGAAGGAAAACAAAGACTGTGTGAAAGAAAAATAAATAAAAATGAACCGTGTGATACATTTTTATCTAGTTCTCATAAAATTACACAACGTGTAATTTCATTACATTCCATGTAATTATTTTTAATGTTTTATGCCAATAAACTCATTGTATATGGTGATTTTATCATGAATAACCTATTACACATTTTTCAATATCATTACATGACATGTAAATTTTTTGCAGATAGGTTTTCAACAAAAAAATATATTTCATAAATGATATGGATACCTTTAAATACTTACAATACAAAATCAAATACTTTCCAAACATAGAACAAATGAGAAAACTCAAAAGGGAAAATATTGGAAAAATAATGGGATCTTATAGTATCCCCACCTTATAATAGATTATCTTTAAGTTGTACTCACAATTATGAATAAGACTCAGAGGTAAAAAGATCAGGCCATAGATCCCACATATTCTCTTCCCTCTCTCATGTTTCCTCCTGAACACACACATGTTTCTATAATACTCGAACTATCTATGCTATATTTCCTTACAACAATTTCTCACTATGATCCAACACACATGTTAGATTATTCTCAATGGATGCAACAATCTCAAGCTCGATATCATCCACATCGATCATGTAACACCCCGAGATTTTATGAAAAATATTCTTTTTAATTTCATTAATGTCTTGTGTTATACGCTACACCAAAAAGAGCTTTCACAACACACATATCTGACCTGGCTTGAATTACATGCAATCGCGACCTTCCACGATAACGTGTGTTGTACGCAACACCAAGTTTCGCTAAACAACGATATGCTATTAAAATATTATTAAAACTAGCCGTTATGAATAGTAATAACCACTTTTTAAATTTTTTAAATTTTATTTTTTAAAATGGACTTCATTTTTGGATTCGGAATATCGAAATTAGCTTAGGGTGAAATTTTGGTAATTTTCGGATAACTTTCATATTTTGATGAATAGTGAAAATTAATAAAATTTTAATTAAAAACAACTTTTTCAATCGAAATAATTAATAGTGAAAAATTATTAATTTGAGTGGTTTTAAAGTATATTTAGAATATATTTTTACAATTTAATACAATGATGGTCATTGGATGTAATTTCACATTTAAACCAGTTATAAACAAGTTTCAATCTTTTGATAGTTATTATCTCTTAAAAACACACTATTTGTTTTGATGACGGGAATTAATTTTTAAATTAGTTAATGCAACTGATATGTTTTGAATTTGGTAAAATAGACATAATTTTTGAGTTCATAATATCAAATATAGCTTAGGCCTAATTTTTGGTATTTTTCTGAAAACTTTCAATTTTTGATGAATAGTGAAACCACTAAGTGGTAGTTAAAAAAACTGAATTGTTCATAAAACTTAATTTTACCACTTCTTTGAGTGGAATTTCAAAAATCCGAGAGACACGGTTGATGTCAGTAAGTAAAATGTGGTTCAATGAGATAAAAATAATTTTTTGGTGAATAGTAACTTTCTATTTTTTTTACCACGGTTAAAAGTAAATAGGGTAATTAAGGGTAGAAATGATATTATTATTACCCTAAAACATGTCCTAATTCTATTGGACAAGTGTAATTTGACCAAAAATAAACTTAGGAATAAAATATGACCATTTAGGCCCACTTGGATTAGATTAGGACATTTATTATTAATTTATTTAAAGAAGGGTTAAAAGAGTTAAAATCAAAGTTTATTTACTAAAACATTTTTAATATGGGGTTATACATAAGATAAATTCGACTATAAATATTCATTAGAAATATAAAACGATTTCATACATAATTGTATTTTATTTGTAATTTTTAGACATTAAATAAGTTAATTTATTTATGACACAATGATGATGCAGTAATTATCTTATTAATAAAATATTGACATAATTGATGTTATAAATACCCAAATAAATATAATTTGAGACTTTTTATGAATTACACTAATTTTATAAGTTAATATGACATGTTATTATTGAGTTAATTAACTTTTTTTGAACTTATCATTCTGTTATGATTCTCACAAAAATCAATTACTAAATAGTGTCAAAATTGACATAAAATAGTTTTTAAAACAAATATTATATTATTAATTGTTATTTTATTCCTAAAAATATAAGGTTCGGTAAAATTACTTAGAAAAGGTTATATATATTAATAATAAACAAATTGGGGTTCGTTTGGCTTCTTATAGTAAGTTTATTAACCTTATAGTGTAAGAACACAAGAAGACACGGTAAAAGTAAAATTATTTAACTTAATGTTAAATCTAAATGATAAGGTTAAAATAGGAACCTAAACTTTTCTAAATTCTATTTGATGAGAGGATTTGGACCCATCCCCACCTTAGATTCAAAATAAATCAATTTGGATCTATTTAAAACCGAACTTGACTTTATAATAAAATAATATTTTTAGTTTTTCAAAAGGAGCCCCTCTCCTCCCTTATAAAAGGGCACCTCCTCCCCCTCTTCCTCACACCACTTTGAGCCTTCAATCTCGGCCAAACCCTGTCAAAATATCTTATCCACTTCCCTAGAAACATCATAGAGGTTCTGGTCTTCCTCAAAGACCAATTTTAGTTCCCTAAGAGGAGGTCTCAAAGAGGCGCTTCAAAGAAGAGGTAATTTCCGTTACCGATTCTTTCACCTTTATTTCTTCTTCCACTTCTTCTTCTTAGGTTGTTTCATTATGAAGTAATAACATCAGTGTCACTCATATAATGATATGTTATTATAAGTACGAAACAATCCTATTTCACCATCTATCCATCCTACGGAAAACGAAATCACCGCACGTGCGTACGTACGGAATACCGTCTCCACGCCGTGGTGTAATCTATTTTCCGCCACCACCTTAATTGGATGGGTATAATGGTGTAATGAGTAACTATATATGATTATTATAAAGTGATATTGATACTGGAATAGTATACATACACTTGAACACAAGTTCACGATCATGATAATGATATCATCGCTCGTGCGTACGTACGGAGTACCGTCTCCACGACGCGATGAGATTCATTCTCCACTTTAACCATTAATGAATGATTATAAAGTATATATAATAAGTAATCATGAAATATATGACATAATAATGATACTGTATTTATGTGCATATATATGAATTTCATCTACTTAATTCCGTTCAACTCAATAAGGAAACGAAAACAACGTTCATGCGTACGTACGGACTACCGTCTCCCTGAACGGTGTGTTTCATTCCATTTATCTATCTATTATATATATATATATATACTGAATATATATGATATATAAATCATGTTTTATATTCTTGAAGTAAGTAAATCATGATATAAGTAATAATAATGTCAAGAACAACAAGTCCAAACACCTACGACAAATGAATCGATTTTACCCAAAACACTCTTTAACATGGAATTTAGAAAATAACGGTTAAAATAAAGTCATAAGTGAACCATATATGATATAATAACAATGAGTATGATTCTTTAATAAGTCAATGACATTATTTAAATCATTATACAGTAGGTTCGGACACTTACGAAGCAAATCAGACCTAAGGTAAGGGAAATATCACAATCTCATTTTTATCCGAGATTGTTTATACTTTGTAATTTACTGGGGTGTATTTTATCATCCACATTTATGTTTCCTCAATATGTAATATTATTTCCATCCACCTACAATTTTTTAAATCCAATTTTAACCTTCGGTGAGTTTTTAGTAAAAGATATGAAAGGAATCTTTTATCGTTTTTCGTACGAGGTACTTTTTTTGACTTTTCCGACAAAAGTACGAGAAGAATGTTTTTTTAACTTATAAAGAATGAATGGATTTTTAAAACATTATTTCCAAGAAGCATCCTTTACATGTTTTCAAGTTTATTTTTAATCAACTTCTTTTAGTTTATAATTTTACGACATGTTAAGAAAGGAAAATTGTTTTTGAAGTAGAAAGGATATTTTCCTCAAGAATGGAGTTCAAGTGTTTTATCAAAATTATTTTCCATCTAAGATAATAAAGGGTTATATTTTTATCCCTATTATTACATTGATTTGATTATGTTGTGATGGAATTATTTTTATGAATTCCTTTATCGTATATGAATTGTTTTATGATGTCATGATGTTTAAGATTCCCATTTTTATTACATGGGTTATGTAATGATGTATGATTTATGATTTTGTGGCACACATAAGAATGGTATCATTATGAGATGGGTGGGACCTATATCTCCCTTCAATTCATTGGGTAAATATTTTATATCTCATGAGATAGACATGGCTGGAATGGTAGGTTATACCGGTTCAGTGAAACAGGACTGGAATGAGGGTGACTCGGTTCAGAAAGGGAATTTGTCCACTAAGATAGTCCTGGAAATAAGTCTTGACTAATAAGATATGATTCTCTATGATTATGTGTGTATGACACAAAGTTTTATGTTTTAAGTTATGATTATTGGGATTACATTTCACTACTATGATTTATCCCATGTTATGAAATTATGCTCTCTTTTGCAGGTTAATATTTCCAAAATGTTATGTTCTTATGAATATGATGTGATTGATATTCCTTTTGTTTACCCTTACTGAGCATTTGAGCTCACCCTTTTATGTTTTCTTTTCCCCAAGATATAAAGAAAGGTTTTAGGTAACAAAAAGGGAAGATCTTTATGGGAGATGTTGAAGATCTTTCACCACGTTTAGAAGATTATATTCCGAGTTTCCAAAGACACTAAAATATTATGGTCCTTGTGTGTGTGTTTTTGTTATGTACTAAGTATTCCGCAAATGTAATGTAATGTCAATGTACGTCAAGCTTCGGGTCTCTACAGTTGGTATGAGAGGAAAGGTTTAGTCAACCTTTAGAAACTAGGATGTGAGAACGTTAGTGAGATCCCTAGAGATATTTATAAGGTATGTCTAGGGATGTCCCTAAGGATAAGTATACGTATAGGATAGTCCTAGAACTATGGTAACGATCTTATAATTTAACCTAAGATGTTATATATTGAAGTTACTCCCCCTTTATTATGATTTTTGCCTCTAACACTATTCTTTTTGGGTTTTAGAAAATGGCTGGAAACAAGGTGATTCACGATAATGGAGGATATGATGGACAATGGAATGATATTTTTCATGAGCAACCAAATGAAATGGGATTTGGAAGTCCAAACATCATTATTATGCCGAATCAGAAATCTCATAATATGATCAATAAAGTAAAATCTGGTAAGTTTCCTGACTCGGCTAATAAGAGAAAGATGGAGTTTCATGATGATCATAGAGGAAAGAAAGTTCAATTTCCCCTATGTAAATCATGTTGGAAGAGGCATCAAGGAGAATGTTTCAAAGGAACTGGAAGATGCTTTGGGTGTGGAAAAGAAGGACACAAAGCCAGTAAGTGTAAAGGAAAAGGTTCAGTTAACACCAGGGATGAGGATAATGGTATTGCTATGACATCAGCAATGGTTAAATGTTTTAAATGTGGAATGTACGGGCATTATGCAAACCAATGCCCTAAGGGAAAGTCTCATGAAGAGAATCAGTATGGTCGTATGGGTAGTATTTATGTGGATGATGATGAAGAGACTACAAATGATATGTGAGATGAAAGAATTGTTGAATCTCGGTCAATGGTTTAAGAATGTAGTGGAATGATTACATGTTTATCATGTGTAATGTTGTATAAGTAATCTCATGGTACTATGGAATAAAGAGACATCTAAGGATTGTTACACTATTGTCTTTCCTTGAGTTTTGAAAGTGTATTATTAATGGTACCAGTATCCATTAAAGGATATTCAGATATTTTTGGAATATAGATGATATGCGCATAATGAAGGGATAAGTAGAAAATGAAATGTTTGACAGTATTCCTGAGCTCATGATTGATATAAGGACTAAGTGATATCATGGTTTGAGTACATAGAATTTTGAGGATTTTGGTATGTGGAAGGTGTTAATTTTAACTGCATTCATGTTTTCACTAAGGTTCAATGGGTATTCAAGAGAATAAATGATTAAGGACTTTGAATGTTTGGAATGTGACCAACAAAACATATCTTATGATATATGGGGATCAATGATGGTATTAAATATCTGGTAATCGTTTTCACTATGTTATGAGAGTGGACTGCAGTATTATGGATAAGCCTAAAGATTGGAATGGATTATGTTGGAAATAAGTTAGTATTGTTTAAGGATAGAATTTTTTTTCGATATTATTGATGGGATGTTATAGTAATATAGTTTTAGAAAAAGGACAACCTGCAGGACGGGCGACAGCCCATCGCGTCGGACAAGGCTGTGGGAATAGAACCCACAACCGAAGTGCGACTAGCCTTTATCGCCTACCACTGGCCTAAATGAAGTCCATGTTTAGTAGAAACTAGTTTTATTATATTAAGCAGTATGATATATGAAGTATAAGTCCATTTTAGGAACCATATATGATTAATCTCACTATAGAATGACTTATGTATATTTAATAACTTTTGCTAACCTTTTGTTTGAGATAGATGGAATGACCCGTCATTCTATCACATGATCTGCTAACACTTAATGAATAAAAAATTCAACTTCATTTATTTAAGAGATGAAGTGGAAATTGTTCAAGGCACGAACAACAGTGAGATTGTACCAAAATAAAGTAAGTATTTATTCTAATTCAAATTCTTCAACTTTAGGGAAACGATCTTGAAAACCAAAAATGTTGTCCTAGTGCTCTTATATCTGATTAATCAGATGATACCTTAGATCGTCACAAATTTATGGATTTTTGATTGTTGGATTTTCCATAGCCATGTTCTCTACCACTCTCCATCAGAACATGATGGTTAGATTTCTCTTCCATATCCATATTTTCACCTATGTGGAAACCCAGTGATTAGTTTATTTGGGTAACAGTTACGTTTCAAACTTTTGTTTTTAAAGATTGGTTTCGGTATTCCTTTTTACGATGTGGGTTTCTATTAAAGAAACTTTTGAATAGTAAACCATTTATAACCCCGACGAATTTCGAGGGCGAAATTCATTTTAAGGGGGGTAGAATGTAACACCCCGAGATTTTATGAAAAATATTCTTTTTAATTTCATTAATGTCTTGTGTTATACGCTACACCAAAAAGAGCTTTCACAACACACATCTCTGACCTGGCTTGAATTACACGCAATCGCGACCTTCCACGGTAGCGTGTGTTGTACGCAACACCAAGTTTCGCTAAACAACGATATGCTATTAAAATATTATTAAAACTAGCCGTTATGAATAGTAATAATCACTTTTTAAATTTTTTAAATTTTATTTTTCAAAATGGACGTCATTTTTGGATTCGGAATATCGAAATTATCTTAGGGTGTAATTTTGGTAATTTTCGGATAACTTTCATATTTTGTTGAATAGTGAAAATTACTAAATTTTAATTAAAAACAACTTTTTAAATCGAAATAATTAATAGTGAAAAATTATTAATTTGAGTGGTTTTAAAGTATATTTAGAATATATTTTTAAAATTTAATACAATGATGGTAATTGGATGTAATTTCACATTTAAACCAGTTATAAACAAGTTTCAATCTTTTGATAGTTATTATCTCTTAAAAACACGCTATTTGTTTTGACGACGGGGATTAATTTTTAAATTAGTTAATGCAACTGATATGTTTTTAATTTGGTAAAATAGACATCATTTTTGAGTTCATAATATCAAATATAGCTTAGGCCTAATTTTTGGTATTTTTCTGAAAACTTTCAATTTTTGATGAATAGTGAAACCACTAAGTGGTAGTTAAAAAAACTGAATTGTTCATAAAACTTAATTTTACCGCTTCTGTGAGTGGAATTTAAAACATCCGAGAGACACGGTTGATGTCAGTAAGTAAAATGTGATT
The DNA here is from genome assembly GCA_963277665.1 of Viscum album. NCBI lineage: Eukaryota > Viridiplantae > Streptophyta > Magnoliopsida > Santalales > Viscaceae > Viscum > Viscum album. The sequence goes on along the minus strand of OY728132.1, from coordinate 1,155,962,718 downwards.
CAATGAGATAAAAATAATTTTTTGGTGAATAATAACTTTTTACTTTTTTTTACCACGGTTAAAAGTAAATAGGGTAATTAAGGGTAGAAATGATATTATTATTACCCTAAAACATGTCCTAATTCTATTTGACAAGTTTAATTCGACCAAAAAAAACTTAGGAATAAAATATGACCATTTAGGCCCACTTGGATTAGATTAGGACATTTATTATTAATTTATTTAAAGAAGGGTTAAAAGAGTTAAAATCAAAGTTTATTTAATAAAACATTTTTAATATGGGGTTATACATAAGATAAATTCGACTATAAATATTAATTAGAAATATAAAAAGATTTCCTACATAATGGTATTTTATTTGTAATTTTTAGACATTAAATAATCTAATTTATTTATGACACAACAATGATGCAGTAATTATCTTATTAATGAAATATTGACATAATTGATGTTATAAATACCAAAATAAATATAATTTGAGACTTTTTATGAATTACAATAATTTTCTAGGTTAATATGACATGTTAGTATTGATTTAATTAGCTTTGTTTGAACTTATCATTCTTTTATGATTCTCACAAAAATCAATTAATAAATAGTGTCAAAATTGACAGAAAATAGTTTTTAAAACAAATATTATATTATTAATTGTTATTTTATTCCTAAAAATCTATGGTTAGTCCAAATGACTTATATAAGGTTATATATAATAATAATAAACAAATTGGGGTTCTTTTGTCTTCTTATAGTAAGTTTATTAACCTTATAGTGTAAGAACACAAGAAGACACGGTAAAAGTAAAATTATTTAACTTAATGTTAAATCTAAATGATAAGGTTAAAATAGGAACCTAAACGTGTATAAATTCTATTGGATGAGATTATTTCGACCCATCCCCACCTTAGCCTAGAAATAAATCAATTTGGAGCTATTTAAAACCGAACTTGACTTTATAATAAAATAATATTTTTAGTTATTCCAAAGGTGCCCCTCTCCTCCCTTATAAAAGGGCACCTCCTCCCTCTCTTCCTCACACCAATTTGAGCATTAAAGCTCGGCCAAAACCTACCAAAATATATTCTACACTTCCATAGAAACATCCTAGAGGTTATGGTCTTCCTCAAAGACCAATTTTAGTGCCCTAAGAGGAGGTCTTAAAGAGGCGCTTCAAAGAAGAGGTAATTTCCGTTACCGATTCCTTCACCTTTATTTCTTCTTCCACTTCTTCTTCTTAGGTTATTTCATTATGAAGTAATAACATAAGTATCAATCATATACTGATATGTTATTATAAGTACTAAACAATCCTATTTCACCATCTATCCATCCTACGGAAAACGAAATCACCGCGCGTGCGTACGTACGAAATACCGTCTCCACGCCGTGGTGTAATCAATTTTCCGCCACCACCTTAATTGGATGTGTATAATGGTGTAATGAGTAACTATATATGATTATTATACATTTATATTGATACTGGAATAGTATACATACACTTCAACACAAGTTCACGATCATGAGAACGATATCATCGCTCGTGCGTACGTATGGAGTACCGTCTCCACGACGCGATGAGATTCATTATCCACTTTAACCATTCATGAATGATTATAAATTATATATAATAAGTAATCATTAAATATATGACATAATAATGATACTGTATTTATGTGTATATATATGAATTTCATCTACTTAATTCCGTTCAACTCAATAAGGAAATGAAAACAGCGTTCATGCGTACGTACGGACTAACGTCTCCATGAACGGTGTGTTTCATTTAATTTATCTATCTATTATATATATATATACTGAATATATATGATATATAAATCATGTTTTATATTCTGGAAGTAAGTAAATCATGATATAAGTAATAATAATGTCAAGAACAACAAGTCCAAACACCTACGACAAATGAATCGATTTTACCCAAAACACTCTTTAACATGGAATTTACAAAAGAACGGTTAAAATAAAGTCATAAGTGAACCATATATGATATAATAACAATGATTATGATTCTGGAATAAGTCAATGACATTATTTAAATCATTATACAGGAGGTTCGGACACTTACGAAGCAAATCGGACCTAAGGTAAGGGAAATATCACAATCTCATTTTTATCCGAGATTGTTTATACTTTGGAATTTATTGGGGTGTATTTTATCATCCACATCCATGTTTCCTCAATATTTAATATTATTTCCATCCAACTACAATTGTTTATATCCAATTTTACCCTTCGGTGAGTTTTTAGTAAAATATATGAAAGGAATCTTTTTTCGTTTTTCGTACGAGGTACTTTTTTTGACTTTTCCTACAAAAGTACGAGAAGAATGTTTTTTTTAACTTATACAGCATGAATGGATTTTTAAAACATTATTTCCAAGAATCATCCTTTACAAATTTTCAAGTTTATTTTTAATCAACTTCTTTTAGTTTATAATTTTACGACATGTTAAGAAAGGAAAATTGTTTTTGAAGTAGAAAGGATATTTTCCTCAAGAATGGAGTTCAAGTGTTTTATCAAAATTATTTTCCATCTAAGATAATAAAGGGTTATATTTTTATCCCTATTATTACATTGATTTGATTATGTTGTGATGGAATTATTTTTATGAATTCCTTTATCGTATATGAATTGTTTTATGATGTCATGATGTTTAAGATTCCCATTTTTATTACATGGGTTATGTAATGATGTATGATTTATGATTTTGTGGCACACATAAGAATGGTATCATTATGAGATGGGTGGGACCTATATCTCCCTCCAATTCATTGGGTAAAGATTTTATATCTCATGAGATAGACATGGCTGTAATGGTAGGTTATACCGGTTCAGTGAAACAGGACCGAAACGAGGGTGACTCAGTTCAGAAAGGGACTTTGTCCACTAAGATAGTCTTGGAAATAAGTCTTGACTAATAAGATATGATTCTCTATGATTATGTGTGTATGCCACAAAGTTTCATGTTTTAAGTTATGATTATTGGGATTACATTTCACTACTATGATTTATCCCATGTTATGAAATTATGCTCTCTTTTGCAGGTTAAGATTTCCAAAATGTTATGTTCTTATTAATATGATGTGATTGATATTCCTTTTGTTTACCCTTACTGAGCATTTGAGCTCACCCTTTTATGTTTTCTTTTCCCCAGGATATAAAGAAAGGTTTTAGGTAAAAAAAGGGGAAGATATTTATGGGAGATGTTGAATATCTTTCACCACGTTTAGAAGATTATATTCCGAGTTTCCAAAGACACTAAACTATTACGGTCCTTGTGTGTGTGTTTTTGTTATGTACTAAGTATTCCAAAAATGTAAAGTAATGTCAATGTACGTCAAGATACGGGTCTCTACAGATCACATGAGAAGGGTTAGGGTGATACTTCTAAAGTTTTGGAACATGAAAAATGTCATGCATAACACTATATCTCCATGGAAGAGAAAATCAATACACCACCGACATGTTTCTCTCCAAAATATCAAATGGTCTAACAAACCTGAGTTTTAGCTTACCCTGCCTTCATATTTTGTGATGAAATAATTTTGGATACACCTAGAGAAATACACATCCACCCTCTATAAACTCTATGGGTAATCAACATCTATCTACATATGACATCTGTTTACTTTGATTCATATCCATATACTTCCAAATAAGTTGATCCTCCTCTGACATCTTCAACATGAGACTCTATCCCAACTACTATAACTAAGCTACCTCCATCCATCATATAGGTGATCTTCATGTTATACCATAAAGTGACACATATGGTGCCATCTATATCATCACATGGTAACTGTTTTTAGAGGTTAATTCCACAAAATCTAGGTGCTTCTCCCAAGACCCACCGAAGTCAAGAACATATTCTCACAACATATCCTCAAGAAAATGTATAGTAAGCTCTAACTTACCATATATTTGTGGGTGAAATTCCATACATAGTAAAACATGTGTACCAAGAGCCTTGTATAAGACCTACTATAAGCGCAATGTAAAACATGAGTTGTGTTTTGAAATAATAGTTCATGTCACCCAGTGTAGAAAAACTCTTTCCCAAACACACAAATATTTGATATCCCCCACCAAGAAAGTAGCCTAAATAGATATAAAATGTTCTACATTTGTCAAATGGTCCATAATCACCCAACTAATGTCATTATTTTATGGAATCATTATTAGACCCAACAAAAAATTCATAGTAACATTATACCAATTCCATTCCACAATGGGAAATGGTTGTAGAAAACCACATGGTCATTGATTCTTGATCTTAACCTATTGATAGGTGTAGAACCATGTCATGAACCTTGATATCTCCTTTATCATGCCTGACCACCAAAAATATCCACATAGGTCATAGTATATTTTGGTCACACTTGGATGCACTATTCACTTCGCCGCATGAAAATCATGCATTAACTCCTCTAAATATTCATAGGCATGAAAAAAAATCCCAAACATAGATGACATCATCCTCATAAATGGTCTAATATGAAGGTGAATCTCCACCTTCAAGGATTTACCTCAAGTATAAACATTTCAGAACCTCACACTACCTATCTTTTATCCTACTTTAGAGTGAAAACTCCACTGAAATTGATATGAGAAACATCATCTCCTGAAACTCTTGAACCAAAACATTTATCTCAATTATCAAGGTCATCATCTTACAATTATAAATAGGCTTATTAAGTTTCCAAGACTAAGTTTTCATTCTTAGAGCTTCAGAATCACTGTTTCCCATTCTGGGTGTATAGGCTAGTAAAAAATAAAATGACTACATATACTCAACCCACCTCCACTATCAGAGATTCAGATCTCACTATGAAAATATATACCTCAAAATATTGTGATCTATACAAACAATAAACTTTTCACCCAATAGATAATTCCACCAACACTTCAATGCATAAACCACTACATCTAATTCAAGGTCTTGAATAGGGTAGTTCTGTTCATTTGGACTCACCTACCCATACACATACAACACAAATCAATCCCTCTACATCAACACTACTCTAAGTTTGATCCTATATGTGTCACAAAACACCGTATACTCCTCAATATACTCATGTAAAATCAATATTGTTGTTTATTTCAAAATCTTCTTCAGCTCATGGAAGGAATTATTGCATGCTTCCATCTATTCAAATTTTATTCCCTTCTTGGTAAAGAATGATACTGGTACATCCAATAAATAAATTTCATGTATAAACCTCTGTTAATATACTGCTAACTCTGAAAATCTACAGATATTGAAATAATTCTTGGGCTTCTCCCAAGATACAAACATCTGAACCTTTTCTTGGTCCACTGAAACACCTTCATCTAAGATGATGTGACCCCATATGTGTACCTGATCAATCCAAAACTAAAACATAGATAGTTTTTCATATAGATAATTCTATCTTACTATACTCAGGATGATATCAAGATATTGGGCATGATTTCCATGAGTCTTGAAGTTCACCAAGATGTAATCTATATAAAAAACCACAAATGAATCTAGGTACAGATGGAAGATTTTTTTTCATTAAGGCTATAAATAATGTTGGTGGGTTATTCAACCCAAATGATATTATAATGAACTCATAAAGGCCACATATTCTTCTAAAATAAGTACTTAGCATATCAAAAGGTCAAAATCTCAACTGATGATACCTTGACCCCAATTCGATCTTATAGATAACACAGGCTCCCTACAACTTGAGAAAATGATCATTGACATGTGGAATTGGATACCGATTATTTATAGTTGTCTAGTTCAACTTCTGGTAATCAAAACATAATCAAATAGTCCCATCACCCTTCTTTAAAAAAAACTAGAGAACCCCAAATTGATAAATTAAGATGGATAAGACCTTTTTATTCTAACTCATCCAACTAATTATTAAGAACTTGATGTTTTGTTGGTGCCATTGTATATAAATGAATAAAAATTAGCTTAGACACCAATATGAGATCAAATGTAAATTACACATCTCTCCCTAGTGGAAGTCCTAAGAAATAATTAGGAAACAAATTATAAAACATTTCCACTATGGGTAGAAATACATCATGCTTGAAACCTCTGTCATTCAGTAGAAAACTAGAATATTGGGATGAGGGATCCTTAGTTTCTGATGAACTAGCCCCATGTGGATCACTATAATGTCCCACTCTCTAGGTTTAACATATTGGTCAACCTTATGAGACATTAAAGTCTATCTCCTATGTTAAAAAACAAAGTGGGATCAGTATTCTACTAACTAGTAGATTCCCAAAATTAGGTCATAGCCAAATATATCCAAAATATAAAGATCCCATAGAAAACTATAATCCCCATCATTGAGAGAACACACATTGAAAAAGCATATGTCTCTCGACTATACTCCCAAAAACATATCAAATTTCAATACCCCACACACAAAATCCACCACAAGGGTCAATACATTCATAAGTTGTGTAGAAATGAAGGAATGAGAGGCCCCAATATCAAATAAATCACTAGATAATGTGCAAGATACAATAATAGTACCTAACACTGTTGATGGTCCAACATCACTATCCACAAATGTAGGTTGAATGGAATGTAACAATCCTTCCTCTATTCCTTGTGATGAAGTCTTAGTAACCTAAGCTATACCACTCTAGTGATATATGTTCTCTTTTCCTAAATCTCAACATCCACTGCATCTACTTCTATGGCTAGTAGAAATCAAGCTATAAGACTGATACATTGAGGAATATCCCCTTCCGACACCCTAGTTCTATCTAACTCCTCCATCAATACATGTCTATTACAAGTTACTTCAGAACCTCTGTAGAAGTCCCATATTGTTGTAGGCTTGACACTCCATCGATATTCAGGGAAAATGTTTATGAAAGTGGACCATCATACCACACTAGTGTCAATAAACTTTGGTATGATTCTGAGTAACTAATACTTCCCCCTATACACCCTACCTACTATCCACTAGCTAACATTTTCATAGTGATGCTTTTTTCCATTGGAATATGTACCTCCTGATCACCCAACAACAACCATATGTCCTTCACTAGAAGCCTACTTCAATATTCCCTCATCTATGAGATCCTAATCCACCAAATCATCAAATTTGTATAACCAAAAGTGGTTATCTTGGGACTTAATCTCACATTTATGCACATCCTAAAAATGCCTTACTGAAAAAATATCACCCCTCCCAATGCTGGGGAAAGTGTTGTAAGTTTGTAAAGTTACCAATATAGTCCATCATAGACATGATCCCCCTAACCGACTACATGAACTTAGATTATCTCTCCCTTTTCATAATTGATGGATAAAAGTGTTCGAAGAACTTCTTCAAAAAGACCTTCTAAGACAACTCGTCTGCCTATGCTGTCTAGTCCTAAACATTCCACCAGTGCTTCGCCATTCCTTACAACATATAAGTAGAAAACCTGATCGAATTATCCTAAGGGGTATTTAAATGGTCATGTAAATTTTGGATGGACTCAATCAAGAACTACTCCACCATAGGTCCACTATCTTTAGTAATATTAGGAGGGAGCTCTAACTGAAAATCTTTTATTAGGTCGGATGTACATTTCAAAACCCACTTTAAGAATATTTCAATAAAATGGATGAGGAGATAAAATCTATCTCGAAACTTTTCTCATATATTTTCAAATGAAACTATTGATACCTCAAGTTCCACTACTAATAGACCATCTCCAACCATATCCTCATCTCTTTCTCTCAACTGGCATCATCATGGAGGTATGTCTATAAAATTTCAAACACAAACCTTAGAAAACATACCACAATAGTAACACATTGACAAGAAATCACATTATTCCATAAAAATTCATTTCCCCCTTTCCCAACCACACGGTCATAACCAAGGCGCTATCACTACACTTAACCATCCTATGTCTAGGTAATGGTTAAAAAATGGGAAAAACTATTCTCATTATTCAATTTTTACATTAGACACCAATTTATTTACATTTTTTGACATTTATAAAATTTTAATTTCATTTTAGGAACCATTTTAAGTTCACTTTCTCATGGAAAAAATTTCAAGATCATAAAATTACCCAAAAAATTCTTTCCATGCATGCCAAAGATGATAAACGTCACAAAATAATCTCGAGTTCCTAGAATGATTCATGAAACCTAAACTCTCATGACATAATTGGACACAAGTCAAATACCAGAAAATTTTAGAATAATAATCATATCATAGAACAAGTGTATCTCCCACGGTTAATTATCATAATCTATAACATAACATATCAACAACAACAATCCCACCCTAGGTACTTAGCTTTTATCCTCATACATGGGGTATATATGCTCATGCACAAGCTCTTAACCAAAACCCGACTCATCTTATTATATTGTATACATTTACCAAATATTAATACAAATTAAAAATAAAATAAAACCCCTTTGATTAAACTTTGTAACATCCCAACCCTGGTGCCACACACCGGTTCCCCGATCCAGTCAGTCACATGACCTCAAACGCGCTTTCCATTATCCCAGAGGTTGTCGATTAACAAAAAGGGTCTAATGTCAATATCAAGGTGACTATAGAATATTTATCAAAGTATCTAAATAATGAAAATAAATAATAATAAAAATAGATATAAAATAACCACAAAAATAATAGTATCACAAGATGACAAAAACTGGAAAAAAAATATCAAAACTTAACAGTAGACATTCCTTGCTAAAGTACAAGACAACTATCAAACTGAAAAACAAAAATTAAAGACATTTTCAAATCCCAAGTTGTTCCTAAACCACATATGGTTCCCTTGTCCATGATCCATCCCAAATCAACTATCTAACACAAATCATTTTCCCCTATCTTATCCTACAAACATAAAATCTATTTGGGTACCGATCAATAGCCCGAGTAATGTGTGAATTCAACTCAGTAGGCCACCACCAACAATTTCTAAAAACATATCTAGTCTATATCATTGTATAGTTGTATATATAATAAAATTTGAGAAAAAATTAAATAATTTACATTTATTCAATTACTATTTATTTAACAACATAACCCCCTCCCCGGTTCTCTATGACACCTGAACTGCAATACTGGCTTCAGTCCATGTTGGAGTCTAAACTATAACTAAGTAATATCATATATTTTAATTCTATTTTTACCATTCATCATCTCATTTTACATCATGGATAATTGGAACAATAGTTCAATGAAAACTCATGGGTGTATAATGTCATGTATAATACCCCATTGGTATTTGGAGCCTTATTATATATCCCACAAATCAATTTCACATAGGTATTTGGAGCCTCATTCTCTATCCCATACTCACTATCTCATATGGTAATTTTTATCCTTATAATATATCCCACACACATTTAACACATATGGGTATTTGGAGCGTCCATCCCTGTCCCATACACATTTAACACATATGGGTATTTACAACCATAGTCCTTTCCCCACACACATTTAACACATAAATCACAATTTCACAATTTCACATGCATCATAATATCCAATTAATTAATTTATCAATTAATTAATAAAATTTTAAAATTTTCTAATCACATCAATCCATTTATTGATTTAATAATTAATTAATAAAATATATTGATTTAATTAACTAAACAATTAATTAATCAAGGAAATCACTTCAATTAATTCAATAATTCATTGATTAAATCAATTACATTAGTTAATTTAACAATTAATAAATCGATTCAATAAATTTTCCAATAAAGAAATATCTGTTATTTAATTCAATAATTAATTAATCAATAAACCCAATCCCGAGATCCCCAATTTCAAAATTAATTATATAATTAATATTAAAAATTAATTAATTCAAATTTGGGAACTCAATTATTAATCATTCTAATTAAATTCTATAATTACATACATGTTATCAAAATTAATACATTGGGATCTGAATAATAAACCACCTACCTCAAAATTTATGAAGAACAATCACCAATGGAAAACCCCAATTGATGTAAGACTGTCAAATAAACAACAATAGAAGGTATATAGACCAAAAAATAGGATCAAGATTAACCCCCAAACCCATAACTATTAAAGGTTCCATATATTCATTGGAAGGTGTGGGAATGGAAGTGAACCAAAGAAATATGGGCTTACCAGGTATCCAACACCAATTCACAATGATCATTGATGAAGAAATCCCTCAAAATTATCTAAGAGTCACCATAGGATCAAAGGAGGAAGGATACATGAAGAAAATAAACAAAAATTAACTACATGAAATTTTTAATCTATTTCTTGTAGAATTCTACTATGGGTAATTCAATTGCATGATGTGAAATTATTTTTAATAGTTTAGGCTAAAAAACCTATCACCTCAGGTGATTTTATCTCGATTACACTATAAAATGATGTGTTATATCATTACATAGTGTGAAAATTATCTATAGATTATTTTTTAGCTCACAAATATTTTTTATAAAATATTTTTGCACCTATGAAGCCTTAAAATCCAAAATTAAACACTTTCCAAACCTAGGAAAAAAGATAAAACTCAAAAGGGATATACCTAGTAAGATAAAGGGATATTAAATAACTTCTCAACTATTTTATCATACATAGAAACCTAGTTAATTTTTATATTTTATGGTTAGTTCTATTTCTATTTTTATCATTCAATAGGGTGTTTTATTAACACTTTCATGATATGGGTTTTCAACAGAGGAATTTTCAAATATTAAATCCTTGATTTCTATGTGAATGAAAAACTTTCAAGGATAAAATTTACATATGATTAAGGGAATGAAATATAAAAAAAGTATACAATAAAAATATCATATTAAATTTATTATGAGATACAGAACACCAATCTTAAACAACCCATAAAATATATTTCTCTAAATTTAATCGCTTCACATTCTTTCAGTACTCGTAATCCCAAGTCTAAAATAATTATAATAAAGTATACCAATATAACCTTATTGTTAAATTGTTAATATTGAAATCTAGTAACTTAATTATGAAAATTATATTTATTAATTGATTAGAAATAAAATAATAATGTTTAAAAGGAAAAGAAATGTTTTCAGAAAAACTGTTCTTTCTAAAACATGGTATAGTTGTACATAATTTAAAATTAATATTTATCACATTTAGAAAATTTATTTCAAACATTTGAACCAATTTTTTAAATCATCATATAAAAATTATATTAGGGTGAATCATTGGGATTTATCTAAAATGTATTATTTTTTTGATGAATATTGAAAAATACTAATTTTTATTTAAAATTTTATTTTCATTCAAATAATAAAAAGGATAAATTATATTTTAACTTAAATTTATTGTAAAATTAAATCAATTATATTAAAAATTTACTATTTATGGTTATATTATTCAATTTAACAATGACTTTTTATGATGAAACATTTTATACATATAAGTATTTTCTCTTTAGAAACCCATTTTTTCATCGCCCATACGTGTTTAATTTTAAATTGGATTCTTCCACTTATATAAATTGAATTGGGAAAAATGGATTTCATATATTGAAAAAACATAATTTATATTATCTAATATTTTCAACTTAATTTTTAACCATAATGAATATTGAAACCCTAAAAAAATAATTATCATGGTCAAGGAAAAAATAGGTTTACTTGGGGCTCAAAATAAATTGATAGGGGTTAAAAATGATAAAAAACATGTCCAAAACCCATATTACTTAAATATATCAACCTTATTAATGAAAAATTTAGATAATTTTCTATTTTTTATGATTTTTTCCTAATATAAACATTCATTTAATTGATTCTTTTCAAAATTTCCATATATTTTTATTACCCCACTTATTTAAGGCCAACTCTCTACTCTCCTCTTCACCCATCCAGAGTAATTTTTTTTATAAAATACCTACCAAAATAATTACTTTACTCCACTCCCAAAATCCTAGACCCATTTTTGATATGAAATCCATACAAGTATGGATTTTGGTGTAATACTATTGAAGTTTTCTGAGGAAGAGTTAATGTTCTTAAGTGTGTGTTTTAATTATGTTTCCTGTTCCACCTAATTAAAATATTATTAATACATGTTTAATAAATAAAATCAGTATCTTAAATTTTATGAGATATTATTATGTTAAATTATTTACATGAATCTATTTCCTCTTCCATGAAATGTGAAACAAATCTATCGATCATGTGTATTGCAGACTACCACCTCACGAATCGATATAATTCATTTTCCATCACCACCTTTCAAGGAATAATATAATGTTGGATTTAACACATTTATTGGATATTTATAGTGTTTTAAATTATATAATTATAATATCACATATACTTTCTCCATTTTCAGGATGTTTAAAATATGATAATGTCGTTCGTGTGTACAGTGGACCATCATCTCGCAAAGCGATGGAATTTATTTTTCACATACACATTATATAGAATGTAATAAATAAAAAAATAATGAATATATGTGATAAATATTACATGATATTTATTATGTAACATTAATATATCACCAAATTAATTAAACTTTTACACGTTAATGGAATTATAGCACCGCTCATGTGTACATACGCCAGTCTATCTCCATAAAGAAATGTGATTCATTTTATATATCTAACCATCAAGATTGAATATAAAAATTTATTTAATGTATAAATATAATATCTAAAACATTAATATATTTATTAATATTATGTATTTTTTTATTATACACAAGAACTGAAACGTTCACAAAAAAAAACTCTTTAGAAAAAAGGTAATTAACACCCAAAATAATAAAAATAATGAAATATTATCAACAAATGGGTAGTAAAACATTATAAGAGGATCATATATGATATAATAAATATAAAAATGGTTTTAAATAAATTAATAACAAGATTACAACCATTATAGAAGTTTTTAATGCGTGTTCAACTATAATGATGCGTGAGGAAAAGGGACTTTGTCACAATTTTATTTATTAATACATGTTGTAATGTTATGTAGATAATTTATTTTATATGGTGTATATTTTACCCCATCATCATATAATATCATGAAAAACTAATAAATCATTGTATATTAATTTTCTAATTGAATTATTTCATCAAAGAGGATTTTATTTATAAATTACTAAGTTGTAAATAATTTTATAACTCAACTTCTTTTCATTGGGTTATATTACTTCTTCATTTTTATGAAATTATAAGACTATGTGTATAAATAATTTTTAATAACTTATGTTATAATTTCACTTATTTAAAGTTTATTTAAATTTTATTCTAAAAATTTATTCAATGACTAATTCTCACTTCAACATTATGATCTTTGTAAGGGTTTATTTCACAATCTCATTTTATTTGAGATTCCTTATGCTTGAATTTTCATTAATGTAAATTATTTGATAATTTTATATTAACAATATATAATTTTATTCTCCAATGTTTATTCAATATTTTTTCAATTAATAGTAGCACATATTACTCTTTTGTAGCAAAAATGATTCATAAATATTTTAAATAATATACGACATAATTTATATCTTCTATTGAAAATCCTTTGTCTTACAAAACCATATTTTAAAATTATATTTTCAAATATGTTTTTAAAATTATCAACATGATTTTTTAAATAATGTTTTACCCATGATTTAATTTGTACAAAATTCTTTTAAAGGAATCCATGTGTCATTTTCCAAAGAAGGCATGCCCGACTTTTACTGAAAATGAGGACATAATAATTTTAACATATAAAGGATATAATTAATTTCCCTATTTCATGGAAAATCAATGTTTTAATGATTATTTTAAATGTTTCCAATTTTATTTTCAAATAAAATTGTTTTAAAAAATATTTGGATAATATTTAGTTTTAAACAGTAATTTTCAAAATGAAGTGGATATTTTTCCCAATAATGTTTTGTAACGTTACTTTTAGGGTATTTTTATTCTTTAATAACAAAAAACTATTATTTACCTATTATCTACTAGGGATATATTGTATTGATACCATAAATATTCTTTATAAGGATTTTTAGGATCTTTTTGTCCGAATAATATATTTACATTCAATTTATTGATTCATTTTTTGGTCACTAACTTTCCTTTGAATTATTAAAATTAATGTGATCATTAGAGATTAAATTTCCCAAAAAAAAAACCATATTAGTTATCATGGATAGTTATTACATAAACCATATATCATTTCTATATAAATTATTTTACTTCATTTTTTTGATTGACTAGGGAAATTAATGTTAATACTTTTTCTTTACTTGATATAACATTTTTTGATATTAGATATTATTCATGAATTAAATTGTTTATTTGATATATAATGAATTATTTCAAGGTGAATATATGGGTGGGACCTTGTTATATATATGAATTTTATGTTTGAGTAGTCTCATGTGAAGAATTAGTAGGGTAGACATAGTTAAATAGGTTTAAGTGGTATACCCACCCTTCAGTTTTAAACTATGATGTGAAAGGTCTTGATTCCCAAGGTATCATAATGTCTGAGTTCATTGCATATAATAACTAAGAATTACCTTCATCATGAATTTAGTTATTATTATCCTTGATATTTTCATAATGATATTATCTTTGGATGAATTTTATTCTCACTTTATTGATTAAATATAATGTGTTTTTATTTATATTCCTTACCATATTGATCGTTAATTATATAATCAAGATAGTAAAATTATTTAAATAGAATGAATGTTTAGTTATTTATCATTCAATATTGATTATGCTTATTTATTCACGATATCTTATAATATATATAAACCTAATATTGAATGTTATCTCACTCTTATTTTTTTTATTTCCCATGAATATAGGAAGTATACTATGAATGATTTGCGAGGATATGCTAGTGAAAATAATGATATTATTAAAAAATAATTATGTTGTAAATTTTATATTCAAATGTAGTATAAGAATAATGTATGTATCTAGTTTACCAAGAATACTAAACTATTAGGTTATTCAATTTGTGATTATTTGTATCTTATACCAATTTAATAAAGTAGAATCTTGATATTGGATAAAGGGGTCAAGGTTGTCACATGAGAAGTGTATTAGGTGTTTGGTTGAGTTTCAAAAGCATAGTGATTTAAAGATATGTTTTTAAAGAAAAAGGTAGGTTCACTGTTAACTCATGGCTAGTGTAAACCACGTACCTCAACTATGAAGGGTCGAGAGGGTGTCACACAATATGTAAAACAATGGAAGGGAGAACACATAGCTGTGTGAAAACTACTAAGGATTTCATAGGGGAATAACACATTCTACACATGGTTTTTTACCATGTTCCTAGACATGAAAGGGGTGAGGCCCTTAGATAGTAGCTCCACATGGATTTTACACAAATTTTCAAACCATGAACTAAGATGTGTGAGGACATGTGCTATATGGAAAGAGATAGAGCATCATTTTTTAAACCATGTTCCCAAACTTCTTACCCCTTTAAAATAGAGAATTTATTATTTTCCAACTATATTCATTATATTTAATTCTTTTACTTTTCCACCTCATTCATCACATACTACAACCCTAATCATGTTCCCTCTCCTCCTTCTCCTCCTAGGATTGGATAGATATGATTTATCTGAACTATGATTCAATCATTACTGGGTGCGTTAGAAGGGTAACATTTAGTATATGATTCATATTTCTTCCTTTTTAATTTTATCATTCCAAATTTAATGATATTTAAATGTAAGAAAAAATATCATATTTTTTGAGAGTTTTTATATTCCTCTTTTTTCTCTTGATCTGGCTTGAATTAAATCCTGATAATGGATTAGTGAAGCATCCTAAGCATGATGTTTCTAATCAAAAGATTCTCCCTTAAGGTTTCATCATCTTATAGAATAAACCATTTTGAAACATGTTTTATTATTTGAGAATCTCCATTTAAGTGAGAAATTAATTACGTGGAAACCAATTCCTTAAATTAAATATCTATATTTTATTTAATTACACTCTTAGAGGTCCTTCACATCAACTCAAATAGCCCATTTGGGTGCATTGATACTTGTGACCTCTATTCCTTGTCTAGAAAACCAAACCACCTTTTCTGGTGTTGGTTTAAATACATTCATACAATGATATTTCTATACTTCCACTATCCATGTGGTGAGTTATTTTCTTTAATTAAAACGGGCATCTCGATGGAGTTATTTGAAATAGTAAATTCCATGGAACTTCCCAAGGCCTTCTAATTTACATGTGAATGAAATGAACTAAATTTTATACATGAATTATAATACGCCATGATTATATACATGGTCCATTTATTATTCATAATTTATTTGTAATTCAACATTATTACTAACATGGTCTTCTTCATCACATATATTTAAATAAAAAAATGAAATGGATATTTTCATGGCCTAGGATATTCCTTTTTTAATGTATGGTGGAAATTATTATATACAATTCACATAACCCCCAATTACTCTTTACATACTATTGGAATATAAAATAGAATGAACATTTTAAAAGGCCACATCTAAATGCCGAAGGAAAACATCATAAAAAATAATTTATTATGATTTGATAAAACCTTGGATTCATAAATAAGAATAAATTATATGGGATCATATGTCAAATGAGATACATTTCACCTTGAGAGATACTGGTTCCCTATTTATAGAATGCCTGGTTAAGAGATTGTAGGGAATGTGGGATCAAATTAACTATTTTTATTACTAAGAGGCCCTGTTTAGGGTTGTTGGACATAACATTTCACACCCCTTGGTCTAGGATTTTATACATGACACATCACATCATTTGGGTTGTTGTACAAGATGCTTTACACCCATTATTATGATATAGGAAATGGTTCTTCTCATCATTGATAGGTATTGTTGGGCATGGCGTTTCATATCCCCTATACAAATTCATGGACTTGTACCAGTGTGACTTATATTATTATTATTATTATTATTATTATTATTATATGTGGATTAATTTGTCTTATGCCTTAGGTCCTCATTGGTGAATTTATACCCTTACATATAGATAATTATGAATATTCATATATATACATAATGGCATGTTTAGATATATTCCCGCTTAGGACAATGAAGGTGTAGCCAGTTGGGTGTCCTTTCCGGAACCCGATCCCGACTTATTTACAATTTTTTATTCTATGATTTATTTAGTATACTTTAACACAAAATTATTTCATATTCACATACTAGATTGCATTAAACATAATTGGTGGTGTCCTACTATGTTTTTCTCACACACTGTTCGACTTCCATTTGGTACAAAGATAGACATCACCATTGGTGTCTCATGTTCTGGATTCTAGTTTCTTATTTTCATTTATTTTATATTTTACCATTGAAAAATGGATCATTGGATAAAAATAATAAGCTGGTGCTCATAATTCTCATAGAAATATACTTTGGGGATTTTTTTCATTTCATTATTCATGTTGATATACTACCTATTGTATGCATACTTATTGAATATTAAAGCATCATATGGACATTCATGGTTGTATATTTTGTGTTATCCATTTTATATGTTATTATTATCATCTTCTACTTTGTTATTTATTATTATTCCACAACATTTATTACTTTTCCATAAGGTATAGTGTCCCAATATACCTCCATTAGTCCCTCACTCCTAGTTAGAAACATATGGAATATGGGGAGGTGTTATTAAGGCTATGTGTTGACTGGTCCGACTACTATTTATAGAGTGATCTAGGTCGGGATGTTATAATGTGGAATCATAGATTATTTTCCATTTTATTTTTTTTCTAGTGTAAAAGAGATTAAAAATTTTTCATTTCTAGTTAAATAGCTAGCATCTAGAAATGATCAACCCACACATAGAGGAAAGACAACGTTACCCAGGATGGGACTATTTTTCATGTTGTTCATTATTATAGTTGATTACAATTTAACATGGAGTGATTTATGTACTTAATATTCTTAATTATTTTTGTAATTTGATGCATTTTACCATTGTACCAGTATAGAAAGAAAGAATTGCTACATGCATCATTATAGACGCCTATAGATTCATATTCCATGGAAATTCCATTCCATGTAGATTGTATTACTTGACTTCCTAATACATGTTTGATGTGAATTGTATGATTTAGCAGATGATTATATTTATACATGTTTTATGTTATTATTTATAATTATTAAATGTAAACTATGTTGTGTGGTAAATTTTTATATACACATGTCTTTACGACTATGCGACACCATGTCTTTTTATAGTTATTATATACGGGTAGTTAAATAATCTATCTGCATCAACCTAAATAAGGTTTTACAATATATTTTAATGGTGTAATTTTATTTTTCTAATAGATTGTGACATGTTTGATCCATGGATCATGGTTATGTGAGCTCAAACGTTAATGGTGACGATTAAATGGATGATAATTTTCAAATAATAATGTGTATGAGCCTCTATAATTTGGAAATAGAAACACATAAAATTATCCCTTATTAAATAAAATGTTTCTATAATGATATTAAAAGTAAAAATATGGTTATAGTTAAATGAAGTACCAATTATAACTTATAAAGATAGGTAAATTTATAATTTAGAAATATTGACTCATCTATCTGGACTATCTTATAAATATAATAGTTTCTAAATTCTATCACATAAATGTTGTGATTACTTATTATTTATACTTGAATTGTCCAAAATAGGTTGGTTATGATATGGTATTATTATGAGATAATCTTTCTATGCCCATGATTAATAATTCAAATAAAACAACTGCTATTAGTTTTCATTTAAATAGACCCATCATGGTATGATGGGAACCTCATATGTTAACATTATCTATTATTACTTAATAATTAACCCCTTGTTGGTATAATCATGCTAAAAATATAGGATTATTTGATATTCCATAATAAATTAATATGGTTTTATTCATAAATGTATGGTGTTATCTTACTAAACCAGTTTCCTCAAATTGATAAAATTCCATTTAACTATTTTTAAGATTTATTATTATGAGGCTTTAGTTAATTAAAATTCAAGTTACAACAAAAAGAGAGAATTCCTAAATATCTTGTGACATATTATTTTACAATTTAATTTTGATATCTTATTGAAAAATAATGTGGATAAATAATACTATAAATAATGGTTAATATAACATTCCTATATGCCATTTATCATTAGATAAATAAAGTACCAAGAATATTTTCCTTGTATCTAGAACTTGATGTTCATAAAACTAAGACTTTTAAATGATTAAAAAAAATTATAATTTGATGAAATAAATTAAATGAAACCTTCCAATTTTTTCATTACATTGAACCTCATGTAAGGATAGTTTAAATGTTTCCCTAAGTTATTCTTTAGATAGGAATAGGTACGTTTACCATCAGTCTATGTTGACATTTTTCATTATAGTAATCTTAGAGGTTTAGATGGTAAGTCTAGTGTCCTTTTTGGAATGACCTATTTATAGGATCAGTTATTTATATTTAAGTAAGGGGATATATTGGGGTAGGTATAACCCTCATAAATTAAAACATTTCTAAATGATTATGAATACTTTCATCCAAGAGGTGCCATTTAGTTGTTTTTTGTCTAGGGTTGGACACTTAGTGATGATTCAAAATCCCCCTAAATAGAGGGTTGGTCATGTGGTGAAATTACTCTTGTCAAGGATGGGAGAATCAAGTAATGTATAGATTAAGAAGATTACACATGCATTGGGAATGGTCAGCCACACAGTGGGTCATGTGACTCTTTATCTTCTTTAGTGATTTATGACTTAGGAGGTCAACATCTAGATTAATAGTCATATTGGATAATAAAACTATGTTCTAAATATTTCGTATGGTCCATTAGACACTGTAATGAATGGGGATGATAGGAATATGTAAGAATCAAATTTTTTATTATTTTGATGATGAAATCTCAGTGTAGTACTCATTGATGTACTTGCTAACCATTGAGTTAGTAAAATAAGACAATGAAAACTAAGTGTTTGGTGTAAATCATTTAATTATTCATTTGTGGTGATATATTCTAAGGTAATATACATAGTAAGGGAATCAAATAATTAGAGGAATTGAGTTAATCCTATTCAAAGTGATGATACTGAAAAAGGATCAAGTGTTTTAACACTATATATCAGTTTTGTTTGGATTCTATGTGTGACAGTTGTAACTTTAATGCACCCCAATTAGATAGTGTGGCATGAATATGTATAAGGTTAAACTAAAATAACATTCTCGAAAATGGATTCTTTTAAACTTATTTCATAAAACCTCCTAGTATAAGAATGCAATTCGCATCAAGGACCCACATTTGGTGGTCGGTGGAGTGAGAACCATATAATAGGTACTCATTTCCAAAGGAAAGATGACTATAAAACTTCTATTTGGGAGAGAATCACATCGATTGTGGATAAGAATGTCCTTACATATATAGGGAGTGAAACTATACACTATAATTTTGGAATTTAAATCACATTTTATAAAATACCATTAGGCTAGTATGTTTTTATTATCTATTATTTCAGATTATTCTTGAGATAAAACTTGGGTATGGGTTGGGATCGAGTTTATATTATAGATTCAAATTCTAGGTGCTTGATAAATGTATAGAATGTAATGGTTATGAGGTATGTTGTATATTTAAAGGTAGTATGATGATTATATTATTGGTTGTGTAAAAAACCATTGGAAGATATTGTTAATCATGTTTGGGATAAGATACTATGATAGAACAATCATGGTTACCCAATGAAGCCTACTGTAATAAGATCATGATCTTAAGTATGGAATTATCTATTAATCCATATATCTATAATATGAGTAACCTAGGTTTTACAAAATTCATTATAATAAGAACATGTTTGGTTCTGTAATGGTTCCATTCTTATGAGGGTAGGATATGAGCCTCAAAGAGTGTGTTGGATGATCATGTAATTCCTTGAGAATAGTATGTGACAATGGAACCATAGGAGAAACATGTCACTTTTAAAAGAAGTTGACTAGTAGTAGTTTGATTGTTTTTCTTATCATTAGTTTTATAGGGTTTGATTGGAACCATGCTGGATAGTTTTACTTGGATATGACAGTAGTGACTTGGATCTTATTGCTAAATCACTAATATACTCAAAGTGTACTCTTAGATTCATTATGATCATTCCAATTACTTATATATAATATTAGGTACACTATTAGACTATCTATTATACTCTATGCTAATGAAAATAATTTTAATATCTTGTTGGATCAATGAAAAAGTCTCACAGAGTTTCACTATAGGAGAGTTGATATTCAATGATGTGTGGACTATCTTGAGTGATATTGGGATTTCTATATAGAAATTCCTTGGAAATAATGATATCAGGAAATATATTGTTTTTGGTATCAGTTAATATTCTTGATACATTGGCGTCTCAACTATATACTAACGTCTCACTTATAAACTACTAAAAATAGAATACCCATGATGAAATCCATAGATTAAATTAGTTTAATTTGAGGTTACCCCATACTTATAGTCAGGCTCAGTTGATATGTTTAGTTTGTGATGATCCAAGGGTGTAGGATCTGGCATACACCTATATTTATGTTGTGGAATAATAACACAAATAAATTTTATGGATAGAGATGTCAATAGAAGTTGGTTACAAGTATTAAGTGGGATTTCTAAGATAAATATAGATATTCTCCATGAATTAAAGGTTTCATAATTAGGTATTAGATGAACCAACTATGAAATTCAATCATTTTCATCGATAGTCAACCAATAGTGGATCAACATTTTTTTTATCTTGTTTGGATTAATTAATTCAGTGAGTAACTGGGTCTAACACATCATCAAGATGAGGTGAGTATAGTAGAAGGGGTTGGTCTATGATTTTTCATAGAAAATATGATGTTTTTGGGATAAATGTGGTTGGTTGGGAGTTGGTTGTTCAAGCAGTTGACAATTGTACTAGAATAATCATTAAAATTATAAGATATAATATTTTTAGTAAATTACAACTATGATAAGTACCATGGATCAGAATTTGGGCATTCAAATTTAGATCCTACAGTGGGTAGTTCCATACTATGCATAGTTAATGAGATGATGACGTGTTCATATCTCATGGTAGAAAATATTAGGTATGTTCTATCTTGTTTTTTTAGTTTTTTAATTTAAGAATTGACTGAAGTTTCATGGCCATAAGTACTACATATTAATAGTAATTCTTGCTAGAAAATTGGATGTTTATAATGAAACACATATGTTTTAGTGGAAATATCCTAATCCAAATAGGTTAGGTGATTATTCAATGTTCTTTAAGACATGTCAGGGATGAGATGTTCTAAGACAGTAAGATTGTATGAACCAATATTTTGAGAGGTTGGAATTTTCTAATGGAGATTTAAATTTTTCATTTGGTGGGAAATGTGAGTCATAATGTGAGCTTCAAAAATTAATTTCAAGCAGTATAACACTTAATTTTTTTTGTTTTTATAAGGTTTTTATAGATCTAGAAGTGTCCCATGTGTTTTTTGAGTTTATAGAGTGTAGTAATTTCATATAATGTTTTTTTAATAATGAATGGGCGGCTTTCAGTTAGCATGTAGTAGTGATAACTATGTGCCTTAACCATTTGGGGCATGGTGGGTGTCACTTGGAATTTTTTTAAACATGCATGGGAGGCCACATGACCATGGAAAAACTATAGATGATTACTAAGGTGAACCACATGGGTTTTTCACTTTTTTTATAACCATGTGCTTATAAATGTTAGGGTGAGGTGTTTGGATAGTAGATCCACAAGGGTTGTGTAGGTTTTTTCAAACTGAGAACCTATCCATGTAAGTTCGTGTTCCATATAGATAGATTTGATGCATGGTTTGATTAAAGTTTTTTCAAACTATATTTCCAAACCATATTACCCTTTTAAAATGGCGAATTTACTATTTTCCCCTCAATTTATTTATTTACAAATTTTTATCTCTAATTCCTCACACACAGTGGCACTAATTGAGCTCCCTCTCATTCCCCTATCAAGATTGGATGGTTATCCCTTATGTGACCTCTAATTTAAGAGCCATCTTGATCCTCAGAAGTGTAGTGGTTAGTTTATAATTCCTCCTCCTTATCTTTTTAGTTCATCATTACTTATTGAAAACTACTTCAATGTGATTTAATATGTCGTATTCTCAAGGATTTGGTCTATTCATCCATTATCTATCAATATAGATGAAATTAATTCATGATAATAGATGAGTAAAGCATCCTAATCACGAGTCAGGTGGTTTATGGATTCTCTATTAAGGTTTCAACATCTAATAAAATACATCATTATATAGAACACCATATTATCTATGTGTCTCACATTAAATGTGACATTAATTATGTGGAACCTAATGACATGCATGAAATTATAGTTTTTTATTTAATTAGAACTTTCTAGGTTCTTTATCTCAACTTGGACCTCCTTTGGTGCATTTTTTATTTTCCCTTGACCTCTATACCTTGTATAAGAAACCAAACCACCTTTTTTATTTTAATTTAGATTATTTGATTACAATGATCTCCCTACTTATTAACCACATTTGAGATTAACTATCTTATTTAAAAAGGGAAACAAAATAGAGTTATTTTAATTGATAATGTAATAGACCTTCCTATGGACTTCTTAATTACTTATGAATTTAATGACACAAATTGTATACATGAACTATGACATGGCATGATTATGGATAAGGAATATTCATTATTCATACTTGACCTGTGATACGACATGATTAATTACATTTAATTCATTGTTACAAATATTTAAATATAAAAATGTTATGGAATTTTTTGTGTCTCTTGATGTACATTTTCTCATGTATGGTGCCCACTATTATGGATTGTTCACCTGTTTCCTATTACACTTTACATATTCTCTAATTCTAAATTGGCATGAAAGTTTTTATGGGTAACATATATATGTCAACTATGAACTATAAAAAAACTGTCATGACCCGTCCCCCGAGGCCCGTGTCGTCACTACCCCAAGCCCGCCTTCCATAGGCCAGGGGCTGACGACTAGCACTAGAGGCGTAAATCCCTATAACCAGGAAGTCATTGCCTCTCTAAAACACAAATACACACCCAAAACCAGAGTACAAGCGGAAGTAAATACTAAGTAAGGAGTACAAGTGTGCTGGAAATACAAAGGGGCCGGAATACAAGCCCAACAGAAAGGTACAACTACAACTGAAAGTAAAGTACAAGAAATAGACAAACAACTAGAAGTGACGAGCTACTCCTGGGTCGTCGTCTAGAGTTCCTACCTGAAGGGTAGGTATAGATTTCCACCTCATCCCTCCTCATCTGTCAGTCACCTCCATGCACCGTCTCGTCATGAAGTCCACCTCCGGGTACCATCTCGTCTGAAGTCCACCTCCGGGTACCGTCTCGTCGTGAGATCCACCTCCGGGTACTGACTCGTCGTGGGGTCCACCTCCAGGTACCATCTCTTCGTGAGGTCCACCTCTGGGTACCGACTCGCTCCTCAAGCCTCAGCAACGATCAGCGCTGTCTGCCGTCTGCAACCAACACAACGTAGTGCAGGCATAGCCCGTGCAGGGGTGAGTATACGATACTCAGTAGGGACCCCGAGACCCTCAAGGTATCACTAAATCCAACAAGGATAAACACAAGAAGGTTCTCAAAAGGTAACCAATCTTAGGTATAAGCCCATACTTATACCTAAGTTACCAAGTAACCCATCTCAAACATGAGGTATCACATAGTTATGAAATCAACGGATAACCACTACTCAGGTATATTCCCATACATATACCGAAGTTATCAAGTGACCCATCTCAATCATGAGGTAAACCCAAAGGTCATTGAATCAGCTCAAACTAGGATTTTCATTATCGAAACTGTAACTACTGAAGAGCCCAGTCTCCGGAGTGTACAGTGATCCTGTCACGACTCCGAGGAAATTCTCACTAACCTAGACTGCTGAAGTACTCCTCCTGTTGAGTACCGCGGGTCTGCTGCCAACTACCAGGCGCTCCGTCCGCCATGGGTTTGCCGTCAAATACTAGGCGCTCCTCCTTAATAGCCGTCAGAGGTACTCCAGCTGTGAGTACCGCGAGTCTACTGCCAACTACCAGGTGCTCCGTCCGTTGTGGGTCTGCCGCCAAATACCGGGCGCTCCGTCCACTGGGCTAACAAGTCACTCCGACTCGAATCGGTAAGCAGTCAATAGGTCTCAGCCAGCTAAAAGGTATCCGTACTCCGTACGCTTGTCAGTACCACGAGTCTGCTGCCAACTACCAGGCGCTCCCCCTGCTGTTGAGTACTGCGGGTCTACTGGCAACTACCAGGCGCTCCGTCCGCCGTGGGTCTGCTGCCAAATACCGGGCACTCCATCCACTATGGGTCTGCCGCCAAATGCCGGGCGCTCCCCCTGCTGTCGAACAACGAAGCGCTCTTCCGCCGTCGAGCTCAAGTAACCCAGACCACACAGGATAGATATCAATCATGAAGTAACAACCAACGCTACTTAGGTATATGACCATACATATACCTAAGTCATCAATTCTAGCTCCGCTCATGAGCTCAAGTACAACCTCGTCCACACAGAACAACACAACAAAAAATCAAGTCAACTCATCGAAGATGAGGACCCAAAGTCAAGAATCACCTCACGCAGGTATGCTACAAAAATAGAGCGATTAGATGATCAGTTTTAGACACTAGATCATCTATGTTGTTTGACCCACACAGAGTCGCTGGGCGCTGGTCCACACAGAACCGCGTTGGGCGCTGGTCCACAGAGAACCGCGCTGGGCGCTGGTCCACACAGAACCGCGCTGGGCGCTGGTCCACACAGAACCGCGCTGGGCGCTGGTCCACACAGAACCGCACTGGGCATCGCCATCATCATCGAACCAACGGAGGATTCCAGTACAAAAGTCGATGCATTCGCAACCAGCTCTAGGGTTCCCGCACACGATACGCTCGTTTCGGGAGGATCCGATCCACGGGCCAAGGGGGGTCGATACATCAACTGTCACATAGACCAGAGTTGATGTATCACAAAGTTCCACCACAATAATAGGAACTCAACGCAACTGATGGCGCGTCAATCGGACGCCTGGTCTGAGAGATATTGGCCTTTTCATTCCAGGGGCCCGGTTGGTTTTTAAGTCAAAACCAACCAGACCGTACTCCAACTGTGTCCAAACCTCAAGTATAGTAAGACAAAAGGTCCGTATCACTTAGAGGAAACCAACAAAGTCGACGACACGTCAATCAGACGTTCGGAGTTCAAGATATAAGCGTTTCCGCTCCGAAGGCCCGGTTGGTTTCGTGTTCGAACCAACCCGGCCAAACCAAAAGTTCTCCGAAACCTTGAGTATAGTAAACCTAAACGACCTTCGCATTCCAAGGATCGCATCTCAACTGACGGTTCGTCGATCGGAGGTCCGTAGCCTAAGATATGAGTGTTTGAACAGAAACGTTCGAAAACGGGGGGTCTGGGCCCGGCCCGGCCCAGTACCCCCCTGGGCCGACCCGAACCGGGTCGACCCGGTTCCGGTCTGGATTTGGCCCGGAGCGGGGCGGCCCGACCCGACGTGGGGCAGCCCAGCCCGGCGCGGCCGGTCCGTGGCGCCGCTCGGCCTGAGTCTCGTCCGTTTCGGCCGAGAGGGGTGAAGGAAATCGGGGGGTGCATCTCCCCCCCATGACTTCAATCAGCAGCCCCCACGTGGGGCCTGCCCTTGCTGTCACCACCGGGGTTTCAATCCCCGGTTCTTCCGGAACTCGGCTGGCCTAAGGACGACCATTACTTCACACGCGGGACCCTCGAGGTCCCGCCTCCAGATCACCCACGACCGGCAAAACCGGCCGCATGCTGAACCGCCGCGGCACAGCCACGGCGGGCTCCTCCGGCGGCGCGCCGCCGCCGCCGGTTGCCGGCGCCGCCGTGCCGAGGTGGCGTGCAACCGCCGCCTTCTACGGACCACCAGACGTGCTCCAGTGGTCCGATTCACTTGCGGTCTTCGCCGACAGTCTTCTCGGATCAAGATCTTCAGAATGGATGCCTCAAAACTTAAATACGGGTCCACTTTCTCGTCGCCACCAAAACTGCGCATAAAAAACAAACTGCGGAGGTTTGTCTGGCCGTGTTCATTCGGCCCGTGCCCTCTGCGTTAAGTGATATCAATTGGAAAATCAAAAATTTGTTCCCAAAAAATTATTGAGCACATACTTAACCATGAAATTAGACGACATCCAACAAAAGTATCCTCGCATGGACGAACGGTCCGCGGATCAACCGGGTAATGGTTGGTGCGCACTCGTTGTTCTTTTCTCAAGGTTTTGAGGAAACAAATAAAATTCCCCTACCTCAAGGAAGTTGTCGAATGATGATCATCGCGGGGAAACGGCGTCGCGAGGTTGATGGCGACAAAGTGGAACGTCAGCGCTCGTCCGTCTCGTGGGAAGGCGAAGCTGTTCACGCCCGCCACCCGATTCTGCTCTTGAACTTGTTCATCGATCTGTTGATGATGAAGAGGGAGGAGCAGATCTGATGGAGACTTCCACGTCGGAAGGAGAAGACACGATACAGACTCCTACGTCGGAAGGTGGAGGTCCGATGAAGAGAAGCTGAGTCTTCTTCATCAGGGGTTTGCGCGCTCTTCGCGTTCTTCGCATTCTTCGCGTTCTTCGGCGAAGGAGGAGGAGGATGAGAAAGCTCAGCGCAACGCTTCCCGCAACCCATAAAAAAGGAGGCTAAGGCCTCATTTTATTATTTTTTCCAACCAATAGGAAAGCTCTAATTTTTTTAAAAAAAAACTTAACCTACTCAATTAATTACACGAGTGATGAGGAAATTAATTGATAGGTTTAAGTTTTTAAAATTCGAAAAGAAAGGAGAGTGGAGAGTTATAGAATTAAATGAGGGGTTTTGAAAGGGTGGGGCTCGTGTGGGTCCCAACTAGTTAATCCTCCTGAGGAAGGTTATGCGGGGGTGGGCCCCACCTCCTTAACCTCTCTTGGGAGGTTATGGTGTGGTGGAACCCACCTCAACCACCCTTGGGTGGTTTTAACCAACCCGAAGTATAATAAAATTTGTTAAACAAATTTTAAATACTTCTCCAAAATTAATTTCTCCACTCGAGCAAACACAACTGCGGTGAAGGTCCCCTTAAGCAATAATTAGTGTTGCGAGTTCATTGGTGCCCTCAGATTTCGATTCCGGGCACCGGTTCAAAAGATAGAAAAACCCGCTCGTTCGTTCACTGAACGTACCTGAGCCTAAAGTTCAGAAAATGATTCCGGGCACACCAGGCCTCGGAATCAAGTTCCGCTAGAAACTGCGTTCTTGTAAAATTCCAAAGAAAATTAAGAAAAAAATTTCCCTTGAAATTTCCGGGTCTTTATATTACACCCACCTCAGGGCTTTACACCCTCATAAAGCTTCAACACACAACTAGGGAAAACAAAGTGGTACTGAGCACGCATCTAAGTCTTATGCTCCCATGTGCTCTCCTGGAGGTTCTCGTGCTACCCGTGAAGCTCACCAGAGGAATCATCCGTCCACGAAGGACCAGCTCCAGTCGATCCTCGATCTCCACTGAACCTCCGAGAATATCTCCCTGTCATCGAAATCTAACTCCTTGAGGTTGATGATTTGTGATAAAACAAGCATGTATCTCCTGAGCTGAGATACATGGATGACATCATGCACCCGGTGCAACTGAGGTGGTAAGGTCAAGCGGTAAACCACCTCGTCTACCCTACTGAGGACCTAGAAAGTTCTGCTAAACCTCGGAGATAACTTTCTGCCTCAGCCACATCTCCGAAAACCTCGTCGAGGTGAGACACGTATAAAAACGAGGTTGCCATCCTCGAACTCTAGAGGATTTTACTTCTGTTTAGGACTGAAACTCAAAACTCCTGCTGCCACGAGGGTAAGGTTGACCAAATCAAGAGTGATCGGTCACACCCTCCTATGCACGAGTTTATCCTGTGCTTCTTAGGGTTTCCTTTTCGCCGACCAAGTAAAACCCATCCCGACGTTTGCCTAATACCATCAATTTGAGTATGAACAGTGATTACC
This sequence comes from Viscum album, assembly GCA_963277665.1. NCBI lineage: Eukaryota > Viridiplantae > Streptophyta > Magnoliopsida > Santalales > Viscaceae > Viscum > Viscum album. Next base: position 1,155,933,635 of record OY728132.1, on the reverse strand, counting down.
CAATCCATACTCAAAATAATGTCATAAGGCCTCGACGCTGCCACCAAGAGGTCCCAACCGAGACTCTCACCTCAAGGGTCAGATCACACCATCGGCGTAAGTGTAACTATCGAGTCTCCTCCCAAAGGTATCTCCAGATGTGAGGGTCAAGTCAACGGCTTACCCAGAACCTCTAGGTCTGGGACAAGATTCGTGGAAGAATAGAATGATTGGTACGTATGTCTATTGGTATGGCAGCTCGTAGTAGACATAGATCATACCTTGAATCATTCTTAGAGAACCTGGGTCACACTCCTTGACCGCATGCAGCTACACTCTCCCTCTACCCTCCTACTCCCTGAGCCTGGCGGGGACTACAAAGGCGGGTGGTTGTAACATGTCGAAATGTATACCACCACATGCTGCTCTCCAAGCTTCGCTTCCAAGTCTGCTGCTCGGCAGATTCATCTGTCCTTAAGTCACACTTCGTTCAGAAGTTCGTGCCTATAACACTGATCACATCGTATCCAACAAGTACCAGATATGATTGGTACTCCTCGTTGGGTGTTCAGATTCCGACATGTCGTACTGTCGAAGCTGTATAAGCTCCAGAAAGCTCGCATCCACCTCCTCAAGCCAGTTCTAAGCTGCCTAGGAGCCAGGCTTGTCTCGATACTTGAGGGACAACTGGTGCTGAAACATATGTAAGGCACTAAGCCTACGAATGTCCTCTACCAGTACCGCCGGTAGTGTCTTCTGACCAACATGTAGTGACATAGCTGGCGCACTACCCGAAGGTACTATCACAGGAACCGGTCCACGTACCGAAGCCTCATTACTAAACAGACCAACCTCAGGGTCTCTCACTGGAAGACTTTAGTAGCGTAGATCACCATACGCTCTACTAGTGTCTAAGATAGGCGTAGATCTCTGGCATTCGCCTCCATCCAGTCCACTACTGCCTGGGAAAAACTATCTCGCCTCGTAACCTCGAAGGCCTCTACTGCTGAAACCCGTGCAACGTGCTCTGCCAGCATGCACCGTCAACTAGTACGGCTGGTGGCATCTGCTGCCTAATGGGTGGTGGTGCTGCTGGTACACCACCCGAAGGTGCTAACATAGAAAAAGGCCCTGCACCGGAATCTCGTCGCTCGGTGGGCCGTCATCGAGAACTCTCTCAGAACTCCAACTAACTGTCTGCGTGGTGACATCCTGAACAGATGTGACACGGTCAACGATTTATACCTGGTGAGCTGACCTGGTTTGAGCTGACTTTTAAAAATTTTGGAAACACACAAGCAATCAGTGTTTTCATGCACTAAGTTGGAAATCAGAAGTCAGGGTCCTGGTGTATGGATACGTCGGCCGCCGCACCAACACTGGACTCCCTGGACTGATAACCACACTCAATACCCTTAACACTATTGCTTCACAGATAAGAAAGATCAGAGTCCTGAGTTTTTCGGTAGAACCAAACTCCTCTAATACCAATTTGTCACGACCCATCCCCCAGGGCCCGTGTCGTAACTACCCCAAGCCCGCCTTCCATAGGCCAGAGGCTGACGACTAGCACCAGAGGCATAAATCCCTATAACCAGGAAGGAATTGCCTCTATAAAACACAAATACACACCCAAAACCAGAGTACAAGCGGAAGTAAACACTAAGTAAGGAGTAAAAGTGTGCTGGAAATACAAAGGGGCTGGAATACAAGCCCAACAGAAAGGTATAACTACAACTGAATGTAAAGTACAAGAAATAGACAAAAAACTGGAAGTGATGAGCTGCTCCTGGGTCGTCTTCTGGAGTTTCTACCTGAAGGGTAGGTACAGATGTCCACCTCAGCTCTCCTCATCTGTCAGTCACCTCCATGCACCGTATCGTCGTGAAGTCCACCTCCGGGTACCATCTCGTCGTTAAGTCCACCTCTGGGTACCGTCTCGTCGTGAGATCCACCTCCGAGTACTGACTCGTCGTGGGTTCCACATCCGGGTACCGTATCGTCGTGAGGTCCACCTACGGGTACCGACTCGCTCCTCAAGACTCAGCCACAATCAGCGCTGTCTGCCGTCTGCAACCAACACAACGTAGTGCGGGCATAACCCGTACAGGGGTGAGTATACAATACTCAGTAGGGACCCCGATACCCTCAAGGTCTCACTAAATACAACAAGGATAAACACAATAAGGTTCTCAACAGGTAACCAATCTTAGGTATAAGCCCATACTTATACCTAAGTTACCAAGTAACCCATCTCAAACATGAGGTATCACACAATTATGAAATCAACGGATAACCACTACTCAGGTATATGCCCATACATATATCGAAGTTATCAAGTGACCCATCTCAATCATGAGGTAAAAACAAAGGTCATTGAATCAACTCAAACCAGGATTTTCATTATTGAAACCGTAACTACTGAAGAACCCCGTCTCCGGAGTGTACAATGATCCTGTCACGACTCCGAGGAAATGCTCACTAACCTAGACTGCTGAAGTACTCCTCCTGTCGAGTACCGCGGGTCTGCTGCCAACTACTAGGCGCTCCGTCCGCCGTGGGTCTGCCGCCAAATACCGGGCGCTCCCCCTAATAGCCTTCAAGGGTACTCCAGCTGTGAGTACCGCGGGTCTGCTGCCAACTACTAGGCGCTCCGTCCGCCGTGGGTCTGCCGCCAAATACCAGGCGCTCCGTCCACTGGGCTAACAAGTCACTCTGACTCGAATCGGTAAGTAGTCAATGGGTCTCAGCCAGCTACACGGTCTCCGTACTCCGTACGCTTGTCAGTACCATAGGTCTGCTTCCAACTACCAGGTGCTCCCCCTGCTGTCGAGTACTGCGGGTCTGCTGCCAACTACCAGGCGCTCCGTCCGCCGTGGGTCTGATACCAAATACCGGGCGCTCCATCCACTATGGGTCTGCCACCAAATGCCAGGTGATCCCCCTACTGTCGAACAACGAAGCGCTCCTCCGCCGTCGAGCTCAAGTAACCCAAACCACACATGATAGATAACAATCACAAAGTAACAACCAACGCTACTTAGGTATATGCCCATACATATACCTAAGTCATCAATTCTAGCTCCGCTCATGAGCTCAAGTACAACCTCATCCACACAGAACGACACAATGAAAAATCAAGTCAAATCATCAAAGATGAGGACCCAAATTCAAGACTCAGCTCACACGGGTATGCTACAAAAATAGAGCGATTAGATGATCAGTTGTAGCCACTAGATCATCTATGTTGTTGGACCCACACAGAGTCACTGGGCGCTGGTCCACACAGAACCGCACTGGGCGCTGGTCCACATAGAACCGCTCTGGGTGCTGGTCCACACAGAACTACACTGGGCGCTGGTCCACACAGAACCGCACTGGGCGCCGTCGTCTTCGTTGTCGTCGAACCAACGGAGGATTCCAGTACAGAAGTCGATGCTGTCGCAACCAACTCTAGAGTTCCCGCACACGACACGCTCGTTCCGGGAGGATCCGCTCCACGATCCAAGGGGGGTCAATACATCAACTTTTACGTAGACTAGAGTTGATGTATCGCAAAGTTCCGCCACAACAACAGGAACTCAACGCAACTGACGGCGTGTCAATCAGACGCCCGGTCTGAGAGATATTGGCTTTTTTGTTCCAGGGGCCCAGTTGGTTTTTAAGTCAAAACCAACCCGACCGTACTCCAACTGCGTCCAAACCTCGAGTGGAGTAAGCCAAAAGTTCCATCTCACTTATATGAAACAAACAAAGTCGATGGCACGTCAATCGAATGTTCGGAGTTCAAGATATAAGTGTTTCCGCTCCGAAGGCCCGGTTGGTTTCGTGTTCGAACCAACCCGACCAAACCCAAAGTTCTCCGAAACCTTGAGTATAGTATACCGAAACGACCGTCTGGATCCAAGGATCGCATCCCAACTGACGGTTCATCGATCGGAGGTCCATAGCCCAAGATATGGTCACTTGAAAAGAAATGTCCGAAAACGGGGGGTCTGGGCCCGACCCGGCCCAGTACCCCCCTGGGCCGACCCAAACCGGGTCGACCCGGTTCCAGTCCATATCTGGCCCGGAGCGGGGAGGCCCGACCTGGTGCGGGGCAGCCCGGCCCGACGCGGCCGGTCCGTTGCGCCGTGCGGCCTGAGTCTCGGCCGTTTCGGCCGAGAGGGGTGAAGGAAATCGGGGGGCGCATCTCCCCCCCGTGACTTCAATTAGCGGCCCCCACATGGGGCCCGCCCTTGCTGTCTCCACCAGGGTTTCAACCCCCAGTTCTTCCGGAACTCGGCCGGCCTAAGGCCGGCTATTACTTCACATGCGGGACCCTCGGGGTCCCGCCTCCAGATCACCCGCGGCCGGAAAAACCGGCCGTTTGCTGAACCGCCGCGGCACAGCCGCGACAGGCTCCTCCGGCGGCGCGCCGCCGCCGCCGGTTGCCTGCGCCGCCGCACCGAGGTGGCGTGTAGCCGCCGCCTTCTGCGGACCACTGGACGTGCTCCAGTGGTCTGATTTGCTTGCGGTCTTCGCCGGTAGTGTTCTCGGATCAAGATCTTCAGAATGGATGCCTCAAAACTCCAATACGGGTCCGCTTTCTCGTCACCGCCAAAACCGTGCATCAAAAACAAACTGCGGAGGGTTGTTGAGCCTTGTTCGTTCGGCCCGCGCCCTCCGCGTTAAGTGATATCAATTGGAAAATAAAACATTTGTTCCCAACAAATTATTGAGCACATACTTAACCATAAAATTAGACGACACCCAACAAAAGTAACCCCGCATGGACGAATGGTCCATGGATCAACCGGGTAATGGTTGGTCCGCGCTCGTTGTTCTTTTCTCAAGGTTAAGTGGAAACAAATAAGATTCCCCTAACTCAAGGAAGTTGTCGAACGATGATCGTCGCGGGGAAATGGTGTTGCGAGGTTGACGGCGACGAAGAGGAACGTCAGCACTCGTCCGTCTCGTGGGAAGGCGAAGCTGTTCACGTCCGCCACCCGATTCCGCTCTCGAACTTGTTCATCGATCCGTTGACGATGAAGAGGGAGGAGAAGATCTGATGGAGACTTCCGCATCACAAGGAGAAGACCCGATGCAGACTCCTACGTTGGAAGGTGGAGGTCCGATGAAGAGAAGCCGAGTCTTCTTCGTCGGGGGTTGGCACGTTCTTTGTGTTCTTCGCATTCTTTGAGTTCTTCGGCGAAGGAGGAGGAGGATGAGAAAGCTCAGCGCAACGCTTCCCGCAACCCATAAAAAATGAGGCTAAGGCCTCATTTTATTATTTTTTCCAACCAATACGAAAGTTCAAATTAAAAAAAAAAAACTTAACCTACTCAATTAATTACATGAGTGATGAGGAAATTAATTGATAGGTTTAAGTTTTTAAAATTCGAAAAGAAAGGAGAGTGGAGAGTTATTGAATTAAATTAGGGGTTTTGAAAGGGTGGGGTTCGTGTGGGCCCCACCTAGTTAATCCTCCCGAGGAAGGTTATGTGGGGGTGGACCCCACCTCCTTAACCTCTCTTGGGAGGTTATGGTGTGGTGGCCCCACCTCAACCACCCTTGGGTGGTTTTAACCAACCCGAAGTATAATAAAATGTGTTACACAAATTTTAAATACTTCTCCAAAATTAATTTCTCCACTCGAGCAAATGCAACTGCGGTGAAGGTCCCCTTAAGAAATAACCGGCGTTGCGAGTTCATTGGTGCCCTCAGATTTCGATTCCGGGCACCGGTTAAAAAGATAGAATAACCCGCTCGTTCGTTCACTGAACTTACCCAAGCCTAAAGTTCAGAAAATGATTCTGGGAACACCGGGCCTCGGTATCAAGTGCCGCTAGAAACTGCGTTCTTGTAAAATTCCAAAGAAAATTAAGAAAAAAATTTCCCTTGAAATTTCCGGGTTTTTACAAAAACATAATTATTTCACCTTTATAAAACATTGGATTTGTAAGTAGAAATACATTGGATAGACATATAGTTCAGATGAGAAAAAATACATCTTGAGTGATAACTACTTATTGTAGAACACCTTAGTTATGGGTTCATGGGGAGAAGGAGATTATCATACTCATGATTATTACCAAGAGGCCTTGGTTTGGGTTGTTGGGAATGAACCCCCATATTCTATGATGTTTTACATGAAATATCACGTCCTTTTGTGTTGTTGGACATGGCACTTCACACCTGTGATTTGGATGTTTGACATGAAACTTCATATCATTGATTAGAATTGTCAGAAATTTGCTATGTATCCCATATATAGATGCTCAGGATTGTACATATCTTTAAACAACGATGAGTATATTATTAATGTTATTATTATATGTATATGGATTGATCTTTTTTCCTTAGTTCCTCATTGGTGCATGTATATATCTACATATATATTATTAAATATATGTAAATATATACATAATGGAATGTTTAGAGATATTCATACATTTACAAAATTAGGTATGGTCAGTCAAGTGTCCATTGAAAAACCCAATAACAAATATTTTATATTTATTTATCCTCTAATTTATTTATTATACCTCTAAATTAAAATATTTTATTTTCATGTACATTATTTCATTAAACAACTTTGGTGGTGGCACACTGAGTTTATCCCACACCCTATTCAGGTTAATGTTTAGTACATGAAAAAACCTCATGGTTTTAGGATTGGGTTTATGATTCAGGTTGCTTCCTATTATTAGTTTTTTTGTGTTACACTAGGATATGTGATCTTATGAGCTCATGACTAGGCCAGTTCTTAGGATTCTCATAGATATAGACTTTCCAACTTTTTTCATTTCATTATTCAAGTTTTCATATTTCTTATTGTATGCGTACTTATTCATTATTTTAGAATCATTTTGATATGTATGGTAGTGTATTAGGTAATGTATCTTTTATCAATTATTACTCTGATCCACCTCTCTGTTATTTTTTATGCTTCTGCTCTATTTGTTACTGATCCCAAGGGTATAATCTCTACAATCTACCTCCACTAGACCCTTGCTTCTAGTCAGAAACCTATATCATGTGGTGAGGTGAGCTTGAGGCCATATGAATACTAGTCCAACTACTATTTATAACGTTAATAGGGTTGGGATGCTACATTAATTAAATGATTTAAATTAAAAAAATGGTGATTTTACAAAAGATCAGTATTTTTTCACTATTATCTTAAATGTAAATATTTTTTACAAATATTCAAATAATTTACCTTTAGATTACATTGGCATGGTGTTTTAAAAAAGTATATTCATTCCCTTGAATAAAATTTCTATAAATGGTAGATAATAATTATAATATTTGATCAAAAATTTCAATAAAACCATCTTTGAAGAAAAAATATTTTTAAAACATAAAATGACTTTACTAAAAATTGATTATATATTTATTATTAATTAATAAATATGTTTACCTTCTATATAAAATTTTTATACATATTTTTTGATTGGTTGTTATTTATATTCATTCCCTCAATTTAACTTCAAGGTTATAATAATCATATTTAATATGTGTCGTGGTTCTCTTCAAGCTATATATAGTGTGTTAATAAATCTACTGATCTTGATATTATTTTAAACTAAATACATAGGATACTACATTCTCTGCACTTAAATAAATTTAATCCACACAATTTTTTTATATCTTGGTAATCAATGGTTCAATATTTGAAAATACTTTTATTGAAAACCTATATCATATAATGGAATAAAAAAAATCCATTTTAATAGGGGATGTGGGGCATGTAAAGGTTTCAATAAATAACACACAATTGGGTTATTATATAAGTATAACAATAAAAGGATGTAAATATATGGATATGAAGTATAATGAATAACATACATATAATAATATAGAGTGATATAGAACATGGTCCTGAGAAATATAAGGGAAAAAATAAATATACCAATAAGTGATAAAGAATAAAATCAATAAATCAGAAATAAAGGTAAATGGATACAATTTTAATGTCATTATCCTATTACTAATGTTAAGGTATTATTTTACTATCAATATGGAGAAAATTAGAAAATAAACTTACTTGATTTCATTCAACCGTGTAATATTTTTTAATTGTGTACATTAATCAGTTTTTACATCTCATTATAAAAATTACTGAATAAGAGAAATTTTTTATTTTTGAAGCATAAAAATAAAACTTTAATAGATCATAAAATACATAAAATAATGACATGTTATTTCATATGCCTAAAATAATTTATATAACATGTTATTATAATACTCAATATGAATAAACCACTTTGTAAATATGTAATAAATTTATTTAGAAAACATTAATAGTAACACCCATAAAAATACTAAAATATATTAACCATTAAATAATAGTTCCATTATTTTGTAATATATATTTTTTCAACATCTACTAATTCATAGACCCTCAATACATATCAAAACCTCCTAAAAAATTGAATTATATCAAAGTAAAAAATTAGTATAATAACTATGTTTATAACTAGACAATACATATTCATCTTATTAGAGACTAAAAAATATATTCTCAGTACAACCAGATTCCCACTAGGTGTTTTAACTATAAAATTTTTTATTATAGTGTTAGGGGTGATTCAATATTCTTCTATAATATAAAATATTGTGTAAATCGAAACACAAATGAATAATTAGCTAACTTTGAGTTTATGTTCAATAAACCCAACATCACATATAAATGTATTTCAGAATCTTAAGTTTTAATTTAATAATCTTATCCTTGATCCCAATTAATTTTCTATGGTATATTATCTTTATTCTTAGGGTATTAATTTTCACATTTCCCCATATCTTTATAGTTGAAACACTACATATTGGTCTCATGTTTATTTCCCTTACACTCATGTGGCTGATAGACATTCTCTCTACACATGAAGAAAAATATAATTCCCTTCATGTAAGTACCATGTAGTTTCATTAAAAAATTATTACATGTTTGAAATTCCACTCTTCTATATTTACCTTATTCCAAATTTGTCATTAAAAAGAAATCAAAAATTCTCTTTTAATCATACATTCCTTTTAAAATATAATACATGGGGTATTATTTATTTACCATGGGGGAATGTGATACAATATATTCATATGATGTAAAATTTTAAAGGATTAACACCCCAATAATGCTTGAATTTATACTGCCAAAGAAACAATCATTCTTATTCTCCAAATTACATGTATAGTCTGTAACATGACTTAATAATATGATGAATTTTTATTCATTATTAGAATCACTTTTCTATTCCCATTGTCCAAAATTTAAAATATACATTTAAAAATAACCTCTTTGCTCATGAGGCATGTCATTTTAATATAATATCTCCTTAATAGCCTCCAATTACCTATGTTTTATTTCCACATCCTCCTTAGTATTTTGAATCATTTTTCACCATTGAATGACATCTATTTTTAAATAAAACACTTTTAGAATAACTTTTTCCCTTTAATTACATCAAAATATTGAAATATCTTTTTATGTGACTCTCTCCTTTTCTCAACCCCATTTTTTTTTGAAATTACATTATATGATAGGGGTTTCTATTGTATGATGTAGTATATGATCAAATTATTACATGGTGAAGTAATCAGTCTCTCTATATATCCAAGATTACAAGTTATAACTTTCAATGATATTTTTATAATTTATTTACATTTAATAATGTATTATAGACTCAAATAGTATAAAAATCCGTAACCCATATTTCTAGTGTTTATAAATTTTATATTAATTCTATTAAAAACCATTTATAAGTAGTGAAATATACTAGAATAACTCATAAAATTATTAATAATTGTTTATAATTCCAAATATTAGGAAATACCAAACATAAACAAAAAAAATTATGCATAGATAATCTCATAATAATAACCATATAATTATTTAGAATACCTTAAAATCATAAAAATATTTTCATATATACCAAAATGGTTTGTAAGGTGTGTCTGAATCAATAAAAATAATGTCCCTCATGAGTTTCTATATGGGTTTACTATCATTTCACCACTCATCATGCACTAGTAATGATCGAATTGAACCCAATCAATTAGACTTATAGTTGTTACCACTATTTTAATCTATTCCAAAAAAAATTCACTTTCCATTATTTATACATGGAATTATTATCAATGAAATTTCATATTCTCCCCCATACCCAAATTACATGATATTACTATATACTTGGACTTATCACTAGATTCATTCTTTGGAATCTATACAATAAATTATTTTTTCATAATATAGTTCCAAATATTTATACTAAAATTACTCATATACTATCTATAACAATGATAACTCTAGAAACCTTGGGTTAGTGGTTACCTTATTACCTTGGAACTAGATACAATTTTTCACGTCTTAAGGGATCAAATATTTTATTATTATTTTTAAGAAACAGGATACACACTTGAATATTAGAATGAATTTGAAAACATAAAACAATAAAATTTTCTTTGTGAAACTTATTATTCCTACTATCATATCCTTTAATATAAATCAATGTACCTTTTATATCATCCCATGAAAAGAAAATACAATAAAATTTTGAGGTTAGATTCTTATTAATGTAATGCATACCATGAATGATATCATTGAATAAATAATGCATGAATGATATGTAATGAATAATTGATAATCAAATAACTCCACATAAATAATCAAATGAGATTAAATTTTTTTCATGGATAACATATATATTTAAATAATCATAGGGAAATCAATAGCTAATTTCATAATTAGGGAATGTATAATGTCATACATCTCTAACTTACAGTTGAGAACTCATTCTAAGAAATCATGCATAAATAGGTAAGGCATTTTCCAAATACCCAAAATCTATTATCTCATAAGACGTACTAATGAATCATGGTGAAATCTAATTAAGGGTACCACCCATTACATAATAATACCAATGTATTTATCATATTAAAAAACAATACAACATAATCATATTTCTTTAATAATCAATAACTATCAGTATTGGATGAACCAACATAAATATTTTCAACACATTCCTTAGTAAAAATGATCATAAGTCATTCAAAGTACTATAGTGGATTGTATGATTATATTTCAACCAAAGTACAAATAATATTCATCAAAGGATGTTTTCATAAGTAAAAATACATTTAAGAGATCATGTGAACATTTCTTGAGAAAAACACCATTTTAATTTTTATATAAATTCATTAAAATCTAAAAATTTACAAAATATTAGGAAAATATCCTATTTAGAATGATGTTGGGTAACATTTAATGTTTTCTTAAAATAAAATAATAGTTATAATGCTTAATAAATTAATTCATGTGGGATATATTAAAAAAATATTTTATTCACACCATTAATAAAATGTGAATAATTTGGAAAATGACTCTTTAAAACATTTTATTGAAATTAAAACCTGGGTAAAAGTTAAACTAATCAATAATTATAAAATAGTATAAAAATTATTGAAATAATTTTATATAAAATATAGACATGGAAGAAAGATGTAACCAATCAAATAAAAAAATCAATGTTAGATTTTTTTAAAAACCCCTATTAGAGTGATGACTACATGGAGGGAGGAAAATGAAAGGATTTTTTTTTAATTTATAGAAATAAATAGGTTCCAATAAAATTTATGTTGTTTAATTTTAAAAATTTATCTTATTTCATAACACAATTAAACATAAACAATCTAGAATAAGGATGAGATTGTGAAATAAACTCTTACATTATGTGTGAACTTTTTTTTAAAATTTCATTTATTCTCATGTATAATAAATTAATATTTATTAAAATTATATAAAAAGACCACATACCTAAATTTACTACCATATATAATAAACTTATCCCAATTAAACACCAAATAATTATAATTCCATATTAAGTTTTCATTTATGAGTGTTAAGTGTTTTTTATGTAAGTTTTTGTACATTAGTTCTGGTCCTTGAATATTGATAATGGTTACCACATATCCAAAATTTTAATAATTATATATATATAATAAATTCATTATATTTATATTTGGAATCATTAAAATTGAATCACATCACTTTATAGAGGTGGCAGTGCAGACGTACATACAAGCGACATTATCATTATTTTAATGAGTGAAATGGTAAGAGGTAAAATGATATATTATATTCTCAAGATCATAATTATATCATAAATATCATATAAAAAATTATATTCACCATAATAACCGTACATTAATGGTGCTTTTGAAAAACCAAATATATCGCTTTGTGAGACATTAATCTGCACGTGTGCACGAATGATGCTTTTGTTTCCCTTTTGATGGAGAAAGAGATGAATAATTATTAAAATATAGACATAGAAAAATATAACTATATAGAAAATACTGATTTTATAATATCATTCTTTTTATCATATAATTTATTAAGTTATATGATGAAATAAAATGAAAACACATGATTAAGAGCTATAGCTCTTCACTGGATAACCGCTTTTGGCTTAGAGATTAAGATTTGTATGTTTAATATTTTGATAAAAAAGATACCTATAGATCATAGGGAAGGATGTTAGAAAGGGACTTTGGAATTAAATTATAATATAAAATTCTCATGATATTTCATGAATATAATAGAGGCGATGCCCTTTTATGAGGGAAGGAGAAGATAAATTTGGAATTTTTCGAAAGATTAATATATATTAATGTATTACTTGATCTATGTAGCTCAAAATTAGATTTTTTTAAAAATCTAGGATGATATATGATTTAAATAAAGAATATAAATAGGATTTATAAAAGTTTTTGTATGATTTAAATTGATATCTTTTTTACTTTAACCCCACCCACTCTTTTATCCATTTAAACCTATACCATAATATTGAATTATTGCAATAGTTACTATTTTTAATTACAAAAAATATAGCTAAATAATTAAAACTTTACAAAATTATGATTCTAATTATATATTCAATTTTATTTAATTATGATTTATTTTTTTAATATTTAAATTTAAAAAGAAATTTATAAAATGCGATGTAAAAAATTTTCTAGAAAAAAATAATTTCTTCTCAAAAGTATTCTTATATAAAAAATAATGGATGATGTTAATTAATATGTAACTAATTATATTATTCCTACTTAATTTATACATAATTTATTTTATTATAAAATTATTTTTTTTTAAATTACTATATTCAAATGAAAAAATTACATTTTTACAAAAACTTTTAATTTCACCATTCACTTAAAAATAAATCATTTTCCTGAAAAATAGAAAAGGTCACCCTAATATGATATTGAAATGATGATTTAAAAGTGATATTAATTTAGTGAAAAATAATTTCTAAAATAAGAATAAATTAATTATAATTTCATTTTATAAAATTCTTTAAAACCATTTTTATTAGAATATATTTCTGAAGCATAAACTGACTTTATTGAATATTTAATACTTGTTAATTATGAATTAATGATTAAATTTTTCTTATAAATAAAAAACTATACTTATATTTAGTAATTTAGATACTTCTATTCATATATACAATTTAATGGACATGTTATAAGGGTAAAATTTATAGTATAACATGGTTTGAATGAAGATAAATATTGCATGTTAGGAATGCTATCAAAATTATTATTTTTTAATACTAAATTTATGGGATATTAAAAATTTCCATTTTCAAGGTTCTTAGTAATCATTTTATTTTGTTATTTTCCTTTGAAAATATAATAGCTATATAATTCTTAATTGTGTTAATGTCACTTGACACTATATCTTCATAAGATGAAACTATTTTTGAAACTAAGTCCCTTTGAAGGATTACCCTAATCTAGTCTAAGAAATTATCAATCATGACTTCAAGGTTATGTATGTAGTCCATTGAAATAATTATTAATATGGTAAATTTACCCTCATACTTAATAAAATTTTCCTATTCCTTTTATATTAGATTCAAAAAGTTCCTTCCCATATCAACTCATTGTTCTCATGGAAAATATTTCTCAATGAATACCCCCATAAAATTTACACATTCCATATATTATATCTTTTATTAAACCTTATTATTCTAATTTAATGAATATAATTGATATGATATCCTTTTAAACAATAATTGACCAAAAAAAACTTTTCATTTTCATTACATCCTAAATATATAAATATATTTTCAAGAAACTTGATCTATTACTTAAATACAAATGGGTTAGTAGTTTAATTCATGGATGAATGATTCTTTGATATAAAGTGATCCAAATTCCTTAAACTATATTGAGAAGAAACATGTTTCTCTATGATTCCAAGGATATTTTCCATAAATTGAATATAATATCCAAACCAAAATAGTAGATATGTCATTTTATATAATTTTCAAGTGTCAATATGTATAACCCAAAATAATTTCTCACTAAAAACTCCCCAATGTGGGTCTTGACATCACACCTGGTTCCCTCATCCATGATTTATCCCAACTCAACCATCAGAAATATGGTTGATTCCCTTATCCTATCATATAAACATGAATAATAGTTGGGTACAGATCGGTGATAAAACACTATTTTATTGAATATTTTATTGATAATAAATGATATAATTTCCTCACATTGTGTTAAATATGTTTATTTATAAAATATTTGGGATTAGATCATTCATTTGAATATTTGATGAAAATTCCAGTTTTACCCTTTATAGTTCACTATAGTATTTCGAAGATAAATATTTTTATATTTATTATTTGAATCTGAAATTTTGTAACAGTGTTCTTAACTTAAGTATATACAACTTTTATTCAGGACACTATATTAAAAGAATTCATTTTAATGGAGTAATTGGGCCATAAAGTCAAAGCTGGGCTGGACTCTCCAGAATGGATAAGCTTCTGTATTGCAACCATAACTCCTACATATGACCTTGTATTGAGACCAACATTGGAGAGGAGATAGCGGACCCATATCCGCACATTTTATCTTTCTGGAAGGCCAGTAAATTCACGCGTTTTGTGGTTAAATGGGTGGTGCAATTTGCATTAAAATATTTGGCCGAATTTCCACATTCACACTTGAAACCACTTGTAACCTATCCTCCCCTCCCATCTATAAATTGGAGTTTTTCTCATTTGGAGGGGTTGAGACGTACATTAGGAGATTGGAGGAAGAGGAGAATTTTTTTCAGCCAAATTCTCCAACCATTGTAAGAGGGGTAGCTCTTGAAGCAAGGATCCCCTCATCGAAGCCTCCTTCTCTTCTTCATTTTGTAATGTTTTCATTTGTGTAATAAAATTCTTTGTTATTCTTTTATTTATTCTCTTTTATTCTGTTTTGTTTAAATTTATTCTTCTATTAATATTCCTCTTTGGGCTGGAATTCTTGAGTATAAGCGTTATTGGGTTATACCCATTATAAAGCTTTGCGCATGCAAAACGCTTCTACGATGATTACGCCACCCATGGAAGAGTAGTCTTTTAGTAATCGATCTATCTTCTACCCTCTTCATTTAATTATTTTGAATCATTGAGCTACTGTAATTCATTTAATATGATCCATGAATTATGTTTTTAAATTGTAAGAAACTAAGCAAGCAATTGAACAATTAACACAAAAACACGCGAGGTCGGGATTTTGTGTAAATTGTGAGAGCGCGATCTTAATCAGTAATACAAGACCACACGGGATAAATTTGTAGAGTTAAAATATAATCCCTAAACAAAATTCATCTTCATTTCCAGAATGGATATGTGCCTTAATTTACCACTGACCATAATCAAATCTTAGAACATCAATCAAAGCAGGGTGCTGCGATTGCATGTTCCGAAGTTAGCCTAGGGTTAAATTCACATCATCTTCGTGGTAAAGTTAATTCTCGTAGGGTTCAGGATTTAACAAATTAAGGGATCATAATTAAGTGAATGTTAATTTACATTATAATGATAAATAATAAAGTGAAGAGGTAGAGTTAGATCGATTACACCTTTTAAATAAATTTCTAAAAAAAACATCTTCTTGTTGTGTCATTTTAATCGAAATTCATTTCAAAACTAAAAACAAAAAAAAATTATACAATCGTCTTCCAGCAAACTTATTCTAGATTCATAAACTACAACAAACCTCAATCCTTTAAAGTAGTGATTTATTCTATTATATTCTATTTTATTTTTTTAGAATACCTCTAATAAGTTGTTAAATTCACTTCCTCCTTTGAGAGACGACCTTGGTCAGCCACTCTGCTGCACCTAAGTACCCCAAATTACACTAATCATTTGAGGGCGCCCACGACAGCGCTCTTTCAAATTGGCGCCGTTGCCAGGAAGGCAAGTAATTATTTCAACCAATTAGAGGTATTTATTTTATTTTACATTTTATTCTCTTCCTCTCTTCTTTCTTTCTTCTTTACCCAATATGATTTTTCTTCTTCTTCTTTTATTTTCTTCTATATCTTTTTGGACCATCAACTCAAACTTATCATTTTTATTTTACTGTGGTCCACTTTCTTTCTTTTCATTTTTATTTGATCTATGACACAAACTAATCCCGAAGATCTCTTAGATCTTGACCCTGAGATTGAACGTAGCCTTAGGGCTCGAATCCGAAATTCTCAGTCTACGGGAAGTTTCAATATTCAACCAGTTGGTGAATTACTCTCTTCTGGAAACATTGAAATTGGAAGCTATTCAAATTAAAACATAAAAGAGGAACCAATGGCTGAAAACAATGGAAATGAACTTAATATAACCATTAGAGAATTGGCTGCACCTGATATTAACTATCAACCAAATTGTATTGCATACCCAAATCTCGAATCGGACTTTGAACTAAAATCTGGGTTAATTCACTTACTTCCAAAGTTTCATGGCCTCTCTTGTGAGGATCCTAATAAACATTTGAAATAATTTAATGTGGTTTGCTCAACCCTTAAACCAAGAAATGTTTCTGAAGATCAAATCAAATTAAGAGCATTCCCATTCTCACTTGATGGAGCTGTAAAAGACTGGATGTATTATTTACAACCTGAAGATGTAACTTGTTGGACCGATTTGAAACATCTTTTCTTGTAGAGATTTTTTCCAACATCAAGGACCACATCCATTCTAAAGGAGATATCAGGAATCAAGCAATCACAAGGGGAGTCAATGTATGAGTATTGGGAGAGATTCAAGAAGCTGTGTGCAAGCTGTCCACATCAGCAAATCAGTGAGAAACTCCTCATTCAGTACTTCTATGAAGGACTCACACCTATGGAGAGGAGAATGGTGGATGCCGCAGCTAGAAGAGCATTGGTGGAAAAGACACCAGCAGCCGCACGTGCATTGATCGACAAGATGGCTCAAAACTCCCAACAATTTGGTGATAGAGGTACACCACATGTCAGAGGAGTACATCAAGTAAGCCCTTATTCTCTTGAAAGTCATTTGATTGATACTAAGTTATAAGAATTGACAACTATGGCGAGGCAGATTTAATTGGCTCAAAATACATCCCAACGCCCTCCTTCAAGACCATGTGGCATTTGCACTGAGAAAAGCCACCCAACTGACTGTTTCCCACAACTACAAGAGACGGAAGATTGTGCAGCAATGTTCCCTGGGAGACCATTTCAGCAGCAGCAACAACAACCATATCCCCAAAAGAAGTTTGATACAGTATACAACCAAGGGTGGAAAGATCAGTCAGACATGAGGTATGGCTCTGGACAACAACAAAGGCCCCCTTTTCAACCAAACTTCCAGCAGCCTCCACCTTACCAACAGGGTTTCCAATAACCCCAAAGGAGATTCGAAGCTCAAACATCAACGAGTCAGCAACAAGGTAATATCCAAAACAAGGTAGACTCTAACACTGATGATCTTTTGAAACAAATTGTTCTTAATCAACAGAATGAGATGAAGAGTCAAGGTTCGGATCTAAGAGAGTTGAAGACTCAAATGAGTCAGATTGCCACCGCCCTCCATGAACTTGTGAGTAAGAATTCTGGAAATCTACCTTCCCAACCCACTCCAAATCCAAAGGGGAATGTTAGTGCCATCACATTGAGAAGTGGGAAGAAAATGAATGATACATATGGACCTACCATTCCACCGAGATTCACCTCTACTCTAGAGAAGCCGCATTCCATACCAACTGATGAGCAATCCAAGGAGAAAGATAAAGGTAAGAAAAAGATTGATGATGTACCTCCTAAACCCCTTCCTTTTCCAAACAGGGTTGTTCAAACCAAGAATATGGCTGAAGAAGCAATGAAAAAGGAGGTTTTGGACACATTCAAGCGTGTGGAGATCAACATTCCTCTACTTGAAGCCATTAAGAAAATTCCAAGGTATGAAAAATTCTTAAAAGAACTTTGTACCAATCGAAGAGGGCTCAAGGGAAATGAGAGGATCAACCTTGGAAGGAATGTCTCGGCACTCATTACACCAACTCTATCAATGCCAACAAAGTTCAAGGATCCCGGGACATTCACCATCCCATGTACCATAGGGGAGTTTCACTTCTATGATGCTCTTTGTGATTTAGGAGCTTCAATAAATGTGATGTCTCACTCTGTATTCTCTTCCTTGTAGGTTGGTGAGTTGAAGCCAACAAGAGTAGTAGTGAAATTGGAAAGTAGAGCTACGACATATCCAGCGGGAGTTCTTGAGGATGTACTTGTTTGGGTAAGAGACATGATCTTTCCAGCAGACTTCTATGTGCTTAACATGGAGGATGATCAGGTAAGTTCTCATGCCCCCATTATCTTAGGTAGAACCTTCCTCAAAACTGCAAAAACTATCATAAATGTCAATGAGGGTACACTTTCCATGGAGTTTGGAGATGAAGTTGTGATATTTAATGTTATGGATTCCATGAAGTACCCCTCAGAGGACCATTCTTCTTTTGTTATCTCCCATTTTGAACCACCAAGTAAAAACATCATGGAATTGGATTGTCCTATGCTTAGGGAGATTATGAGTATTGGTTCTATTTTGATGTTTAAGAGTAATTCTACACCCATTTTTAAGGAACAAGACTCTCTAAGATTTGATTTTGAAATGGAATCATATTCTGATTTTGATCATGTGAACTCTGATTATGACATGGCTATTGAGTATGCTGATAGATTTGGTGCTTTATTCTATGATTGTGATGATTTTTATTCTGATACTGATGTTCATTGTGCAGATATGTTTGTTGCATCAATTTATCCATCCATACTACACCCTCCTTCATTAGAACTCAAGCCATTGCCACCAAATATGAAATACTCATACTTGTTGAATGGTGAGAGATTACCTGTTATCATTGCTAACAATCTCCCTTTTGAACATGAAGAAAAGCTTTTGAATATTTTTAGGGAGAACATCAGGGCGATTGGGTGGACCTTGGATGACATATCAGGTATTAGCCCCTCCATTTTCATGCATAGAATTCTCTTGGAGGATGGGGCTAAACCGGTGAGACAGCCATAAAGGAGACTCAATCCCACCCTCCTAGAAGTTGTTAAAAAAGAAGTTGAGAAATTGCTCGAGGTAGGTATAATCTTTCCCATTTCAGATTCTTAGTGGGAAAGTCCAATTCAGGTTGTGCCTAAGAAAACTGGTTTTACTGTTGTTAAAAATGAGAAAGATGATTTAGTTCCAATGAGGGTGAAAAACAGTTGGCGTGTGTGTATTGATTATAGGAAACTAAATCACACCACTCGCAAGGACCATTTCCCCCTCCCATTTATTGATCAAATGCTCGAGAGACAAGCTGGGAAAACACACTATTGTTTCTTGGATTGATTTTTCTGATATTTTCAGGTTCCTATAGCTCCAGAGGATCAGGAGAAGACTACATTCACCTGTCCCTTTGGCACATTTGCCTACCGGAGGATGCCATTTGGACTTTACAACGCCCCAGGTACCTTCCAGAGATGTATGGTGAGTATTTTTTATGATTTTATTGAGACCTGCATGGAGGTATTTATGGATGATTTTACAGTGTATGGGTCTTCATTAGATAAATGTCTAAGTAGTTTGGGAAAGGTGTTGAATCGTTGTATTGAGAAGAATCTGGTCCTGAACTTTGAAAAGTGTCATTTTATGGTAGAGCATGGAATTGTCTTAGGGCATGTGGTGTCAAAACATGGGATAGAGGTTGATAGATCTAAGGTAGACATTATTTCATCCTTACCCTATCCTTCATGTGTGCGTGATGTTAGATCTTTCCTAGGGCATGCAGGATTTTATCGGCGCTTCATCAAAGATTTTAGTAAGATCGCTCTTCCTATGTCACGATTACTTCAAAAAGATTATGATTTTGTGTTTGATGATTCTTGTAGGACTTCCTTTGATGAGATGAAGAAGTTTCTGACCACTCCACCTATCATATAGCCCCCACAGTGGGACCTTCCATTTGATCTTATGTGTGATGCCTCCAACTTCGCGGTTGGAGCTGTCTTATCTCAGAGGGTGGAAGGACGTTCACATGTGATTGCCTATGCATCAAGGACATTGGATTCAGCCCAATAAAACTACACAACCATGGAAAAGGAGTTTCTTGCTGTCATATTTGCTTTAGATAAATTCCGTTCATATTTATTGGGCTCTAAAGTAGTTGTTTTTTCTGACCATGCATCTTTGAGGTACCTCCTGAAGAAGCCAGATGCAAAGCCACGACTTAATCATTGGATGCTCCTTCTTTAAGAGTTTGACATCGAGATAAAGGACAAAAAGGGGTCAGAAAACATGGTGGTGGACCACATGAGTAGGCTTACTCACACAATATAGGATGACACCTTGGATCAGGTACCACTTTGGGACACTTTCCCTGATGAGCATCTCTATACCATCTCAGGTACGCATCCTTGGTATGCTGATTTAGTTAACTACCTTGTTGCTTCTGAAATCCCTGCAAATTTAAAGAAACATCAAGTCCAAAAATTAAAGAGTGAGTCATGATTTTATGTTTGGGATGATCCATACTTATGGCGCATGTGTAGTGACCAAGTCATTAGGAGGTGTGTTCCTGATCATGAGTTTGAGTCTGTTTTGCATTTCTGTCATACACTTGCTTGTGGTGGACACTTTGGACCCCAACGGATAGCTAGGAAGGTTTTGGACTCTGGATTATATTGTCCTAGATTATTCCATGATGCCCATGTGTTTTGTAAGTCATGTTCTCATTGCCAACACACTGGGAACATTTCTAAGAGACATGAGATACCCCAACAACCCATGCTATTCTGTGAGATTTTTGATGTATGGGGCATTGATTTTATGGGTCCTTTTCCTAGTTCATTTGGATTTTTGTATATTTTGGTTGCTGTTGATTATGTGAGTAAATGGGTGGAGGCCAAGGCCACCAGGATTGACGATTCTCATGTTGTAGTGGATTTTGTCAAGGCTCAAATTTTCTGCAGGTTTGGAGTACCAAAGGCCATCATCAATGACCAATGGACACACTTTTGAAATAGGAATTTTTCTTCCCTCCTTCATAAGTATGGGGTGACACACAAAACATAAACACCATACCACCCCCAAAAAAATGGCCAGGCTGAGGTTTCAAATTGCGAGTTGAAACAAATCTTGGAGAAAACCGTGCAGCCAAATAGGAAGGATTGGAGCAAGTGCTTGGATGATGCAATGTGGGCTTATAGAACAGCATACAAGACCCCCATTGGTATGTCCCCATTTTAGATTGTTTTTGGGAAAGAATGTCATCTCCCAGTGGAAGTCGAGCATTGGGCATATTGGGCTATAAAGAAATGCAACATGGATTTGGCCCAAGCTGGAATTCAAAGGAAGTTGCAAATTCAAGAGCTTGAGGAGATTCGACTGTCATCATATGAGAACTCAAGGCTCTACAAGGAAATATCAAAAGAAGCTCATGAAAAAATGATCCAACAAAGGTAGTTTCATGTTGGAGAGAAAGTACTTCTCTATAGTTCACGACTGAAGTTGATGCCTGGTAAGTTGCGTTCCAGATGGTTAGGTCCTTATATTGTGTCTAATGTTTTTCCTTATGGTGCAGTGGAGATCACACAAGAGGACACTGGAAGAAGCTTTACAGTTAGTGGGAAACGTTTGAAGAGATACATTGAGGGACATCCTACTAATGCAGTGGATTTTATCACACTGCATGACCCCATCATCACTTGATCACATCAGGCTGTTCCTAACCATTTCACTTTTATATTATTTTTCCTATTTACAAATTCTGCATTTCATGTGCATATATCATCTCATAGGTTCACATTGAGGACAATTCAATATTTTAAGTGTGTGGGAGGGAACCTTTTAGTTTAGTGATTTCAATTGTTTTCCTGTTTGAAAAAAAAATAAAAAAAAATTGCGTGTTTTTCAAAAAAAAAAAAAAATTGTGTGTTTTTCAAATTTTGTGTGTTTATTTTACAATTTTCTGTGTTTTTTTTGAAACATTTTGAGCTAAAATGATTCTCATCACCATTTTAAATCCATATCAATAAGTGAAAAAATTTACCCCTTGAAAATAAGCTTAAATGAATGCTGAAATGACTTTGTTTCAAGTTCAAATATTTAGTAATTTCCTGAAAAGTACGCTGAATTTTGAATCCCATGCCAATCTCACTGTCTTTATATTTGAAATCACTTTCCTGTGAGGCTTCTAAACCATTATTTTCATATTCTTTACATTCACCTCACTTCTTGAGAGAACCAAACCATACTTGATTTAACCAGAATTTGATCTATTCCTGTCAGAACTTGAGGGTTTGAGGTACTTAGGTTTAAATGATTGAGGCATTTGTTTGGAATTAAAGCCCCTATTTCAAAGAATAATTTTTTATAATGGCCTACCTTTAATATTTAATCCTTTTAGCCCTTAGAATCCATGAAAATCCTGTTAGGTTAGCCACATTACAAGCCAATTTTCCCTATCCAACCAACTCTTGAAGTGAAATTGCATAATCTATTTGAGCTTAAGTGTGGGGGAAGTTGTCTTGGGTTTTGCCACCACATTCTGTGATACTTTGGGTGGAAAATTAAATTCTAAAGAGATGTGTTTGCTTCTAAATAAACTCATTATATTGAAAGCTGTGCCTTTTCTGGAGCTTTCATGACAAGTGAAGCTGTGCCTTTTCTGGAGCTTCTAATTGAGGTGGAAAGCTGTGCCCATCTGGAGCTTTCAAGAAAATCATGTTTGAGAAGATTGACATTTTTTTATGCTGAAATGATGAATGGTGTAAACCTTTCATGACTTTTCATGATGATGGAGCTGAATTGATACTATGGGGATTGAAGAGAAGACCATATTTAAGTAAAAATTAGATTAATTCAATTTTGCTTCAAAAGAGTCAAGCCTTCCTCATTCAGCCTCAGAGTTTTTCACATCTTAATCCTACCAACCGAAAGCCACAGAACAACCCTGAAAAGTCCTCATGATAAACATATGTCCTTGTCTCATATCGGGTAGCAATGTAGGAATCTATCAAGCCTATGGTGACCCTTGTATGAGTTTGGATGAGAAAGACATTGCAAAAAAATTGATATTTGAGTGATGAGAGAAAATTCAAGCGAGGTAAGTGTTTTGTGCATGGGCGGATAAATGAAGTGGAAATATATTGAATGATATAAATGGAGAACTTGAACTAAGGTTTTTTATGAGGCATGATATCTTTTTATTCTTGGTGTGAAATTGATTGATCTTAAGGATATGTGTTTTAAAATTGGTTTTGATTTGATATTGATGTTTACTTGATATGAGGTTTTGCCCAGTTGTTCAAAAGGGTAAGTGTGGGGGAGTTGATAAAACACTATTTTATTAAATATTTTATTGATAATAAATGATATAATTTCCTCAAATTGTGTTAAATATGTTTATTTATAAAATATTTTGGATTAGATCATTCATTTGAATATTTGATGAAAATTCCAGTTTTACCCTTTATAGTTCACTGTAGTATTTCGAAGATAAATATTCTTATATTTATTATTTGAATTTAAAATTTTGTAAAAGTGTTACTAACTTAAATATCTAAAACTTTTATTCAGGACACTAGATCAAAAGAATGCATTTTAATGGAGTAATTGGGCCATAGTGTCAAAGCTGGGCTGGACTCGCCAGAATGGATAAGCTTCTGTATTTCGGCCATAACTCCTACATATTTGATTTTATTGAGCCAAAATTTGGAGAAGAGATATAGGACCCCTATACTCACATTTTATCCTTCTGGAAGGCCGGCCAATTCACGAGTGTTGGTGGTAAAATGGGCAGTGCTATTTTCATTAAAATATTTGGCCGAATTTCCACATTCACACTTGAAACCACTTGTAACCTCTCCTCCCCTCTATAAATTAGAGTTTTTCTCATTTGGAGGGGTTGGGACGTACATTGGGAGATTGGAGACAGAGGAGAATTTGTTTCACCCAAATTCTCCAACCATTGTAAGAGGGGTAGCTCTTGAAGCAAGGATCCCCTCATCGAAGCCTCCTCTACTTCATTTTGTAATGTTTTCAATTGTGTAATAAACTTATTTTTTCTTCTTTTATTTCTTATCTTTTCTTATGTTTTGTTTAAATTTCTTCTTCTATTAATCTTCCTCTTTGGGTTTGAATTCTTGAGTAGAAGCATTATTGGGTTATACCCATTATAAACCTTTGCACATGCTAAACGCTTCTACGATGATTACACCACCCATGGAAGAGTAGTCTTTTAGTAATCGATCTATCTTCTACCCTCTTCATTTAATTATTTTGAATCATTGATATACTGTAATTAATTTAATATGATACATGAATTCTGTTTTTAAATTGTAAGAAAATAAGAAATCAATTGAACAATTAACACAAAAACACGCGAGGTCGGGATTTTGTGTAAATTGTGAGAGCGCGATCTTAATCGGTAATACAAGACCACACGGGATAAATTTGTAGAGTTAAAATATAATCCCTAAACAAAATTCATCCTCATTTCTAGAATGGATATGTGCCTTAATTTAACACTAACCATAAGCTAATCTTAGAACATCAATCAAAGCAGGGTGCTGCGATTGCATGTTCCGAAGTTAGCCTAGGGTTAAATTCACATCATCTTCGTGGTAAAGTTAATTCTTGTAGGGTTCGGGATTTAACAAATTAAGGGATCATAATTAAGTGAATGTTAATTTACATGATAATGATTAATAATAAAGTGAAGAGTTAGAGTTAGATCGATTACGCCTTTTAAATAGATTTCTAAAAAAAACATCTTCTTGTTGTGTCATTTTAATCGAAATTCATTTCAAAACTAAAAAAATACAATCTTCTTCCAGCTAACTTCTTCTAGATTCATAAACTACAACAAACACCAATCCCTTAAAGTAGTGATTTATTCTATTCTATTCTATTTTTTTTAGAATACCTCTAATAAGTTGTTAAATTCACTTCCTCCTTTGAGAGACGACATTGGTCAGCCACTCTGCTGCACCTAAGTACCCCAAATTACACTAATCATTTGAGGGCGCCCACGACAGTGCTCTTTAAATCAGGCAACCAAAGTAGGGTGTGAGTACTTCTCAGTAGGCCACCACCAATGATATCTAAAACAATATATAGTCCATAACTGGGTATGTAGTTTTATAATGAATAAAGAACAATAATGTAAAAAAACTATCTAATTTCATTATTCTTTAATTGACCACATATGTCACCCGGGTTCACAATGACATTCAAACCATCAACACCTACTTCAACCTATGCTAGATGTTTAACCGTATCAACTTGTGGGTAATTAAAGCATAAATTCATGTACCACAATCCATTTTTATCACATCTGGGATTTTGAATCGTCAATCAATGTCATACACATCTAAATCAGTCAATCAGATATAGGATTTGAAAGTATCAGTCCATGTCCCACACACATTTATCAATCAATCACATATATCACATATATCAAAAACATCAAAAATACCAAATTTTTTATGATTAGTCAAAATTAACCTTATTTCTAAAATTTATCATTATGTGGTACCAATTAAATTATTAATTCAACCATGGTTCATTACTTTAATCACATGGAATGATATAAACAATTCATAATTAAACCTGTTGTAACGACCCAAATCTGGAGCCCTTCCACTGGTACCCCGAACCCGGTTCGCCACAAGACCTCAAGCGCATTTCCCTAAACGCCAGAGGCTGCCGACTAGCAGCAAGGGCCCAGGTCTGATAGTGGGGAAACTATGCCCTCATTTGTCAAAGTGTAGCGCAATGGAATATAAATGAAACATACAACAAACAGCGGAAGAAGTAAAACAGGCATACTGAAATAAACAACTGCAGTAAACAATAACCAACCAGGTATATAAGTATGCTGCAACATGTCCCAAGTTCTAGGAAAGCAGACAAAACATGTTATACATCAATACAGTACAACAAAACAAAGTGAAACAAAGAAAAACAACAGCTGGCAGCATCGCGAGCCTGAGCCCGGTCCCATGCTCCCCTACTCCTCAGCAGCAATCAAATACCTGTATAGGGACTCTTGCCCCTATCTACACCTGCAACAACGTAATCTGTTTGGGCCGAAAAGCGTGACCCAAACATGGTGTGAGAAATAAATCCCAGTAGGCACCCACCAAAGGCCCATGCTCAACTGTGTGTAAAGCATGAAACAATAGTGTGCAGTAGTAATAAAATGAAATAAAGTAAGCAGTACTCAAAAGTAACTAACTACCAGTTATATTTCCATTTTATTATTCATTAAATCATTTAATGTATTAACATTCCGTGCTCAACAACACCAATTCCCACATGCTAATATAGTAAACCGCGCCCTCAGGCTAATATAATGAAACCACGCCCTCAGACTAATAGAGAATCTTACCCTCAGGCATTTCCCTCAGGCATAACAGAAATTTCCCTCAGGCTAATACAGTCATACCCTCAGGCTATAGTCATGCCCTTAGGCTATAGTCATGCCCTCAGGCTACAGTCATGACCTCAGGCTATAGTCATGCCCTCATGCTATAGTCATGCCCTCAGGCTAGAGTCATGCCCTCAGGCTACAGTCATGCCCTCAGGCTACAGTCATGCCCTCAGGGTATAGTAAAACACCGCCCTCAGGAAAAAGTAACCGGGCCATTACCAACATTTAAATAAGCAGTAAATAAGCAATTCCTCTCAAGACAATTCTACAATTACTACTTTAGAGGCATACCCTCGGGTATCCTGGCCAAATGGATAAACAGAGGAACGCACCCCAGGAGTGGTCTTGGATCCAAGGATTGATCCCAAACAACATTTTAATATTATATTTAATCACCTATATAGTTCTAGGTAATTAAAATATCCACGGCCTCAGCCTCACGACAACCCAACATGGGTTCGTGGTAGTAAAAACGTCCAAAAACGCACAACAGTTGGAATTAAACACCAAGCCACCTACCTTATACGCCCCTGATCAATATACCCGAATGAAGTTCCACGAATCGTCCTAGAACACGGTAGATCTAAGGTAAAACAAGTTTCATTTAAACCCAAATAACTTCCTTTAGAGGAAGAATTAGTAACAACCGATCAAGGGGAAGAGAGGGCTTACCCGTACGGTCCCAACGAGATCTCCTGAGGCGGAAACGGATTCCAGACGCACGCCTGGCAGATCTTCAAAGTCTTGGCCGACCTCTCCCGCTTCTCCCGTCCGTTCTAAGCCTTCCCTATGAACAGGGGAGGATACTTCCCGTTTTAATCAAAAAAACAAAAGTACACGGCATGTACTCCCTTCATTTAACTGTTCATCTGGTGGCACCGCCACACTGTTCATCCGTCGACATGGGTACACGACATGTACTTCTGAGTACACGGCGTGTACTGCCGCCCATTTGGCTGCCACTCCACCGCCTTACCTTTTAGCCCTGCCGACAGACTACACGGCGTGTAAGGTACCACTACACGGCATGTTGTCGGTTCCTACACACTGTGTCGCCGACATGGCCACACGCCTTGTGTACTCATTCCCACACGACCAAAACTACACAGCGTTTGGAAAAAGTACACGACGTGTAGTTCCAAAATTTAGGGTTTTCCCCATTTTCCTTATTTTCTCAAAAACACTTAAGGAAAAGAGAAAAAGAGAAGCTCGTACCTCAAAAATAAGAGCCGGGTTCTTACAAACTTCCCCCCTTAAATCAATTCATCCCCGAATTTCCCTTCCAAGGGTGGTGAAGATAAAGCCGTGAACAATTCTGGCCACTGAGCACGTACATCGGTTTCCCGCTCCCAGGTTTCTTCCTGCACTCGGCCATGCTTTCATAACACCCGTACGAGAGGAACTGACCGGCCTTGGAGAAGCTTCGTGCTCCTATCAACGATACTGATCAGATGATCCTCAAAGGACGCATCGACCTGTAGCTCAACCTCCTCAGGTTGAAAGATGTGAGACGGGTCTGAATGATAGCGACGCAACTGAGACACATGGAAGACGTCGTGCATGGCTCGATACCGCTGCGGTAACTGCAACCAGTAGACAACCTGCCCGACTCTCTCTAGAATCTCAAATGGTCCCACATACCTCGATGAAAGTTTACCAGTCTCCTGATCCACCTGTTCCCCAGTCTCGGAGAAACACGCAAGAAAACCTGATCCCCGACCACGAACTGCAAAGTTCGTCTACGGTGATCAGCATAATATTTCTGACGAGACTGCACGGTATCCATCTGCTTCCGAACCAACTGGACCTGCTTAGATGTCTCCTGCATGAGCTGTGGCCCCAGTAAATCTACCTCACCTGTCTCTAACCAGCACAAGGGTGATCGGCATGGCCTACCATATAAGGCCTCGTGAGGTGCCATCTCAATAGTCACCTGAAAACTATTGTTATAAGCAAACTTGACCAAGGGTATATGCTTCTCCCAAGAGCCCCCAAGGTCTAGGAAGCATGCTCGCAGCATTTCCTCAAGCACCTGTATCATACACTCTGACTGGACATCTATCTGAGGGTGGTAAGATGTGATTAGAAGCACCTGTGTACCCAGCGCCCTCTGAAAACTCTGCCAGAAACGAGACGTAAAACGGGAGTCCCTGTCTGAAATGATAGAACGAGGAACCCCATGAAGACGTATGATATCTCGGATATACAGATTCCCGAGCTCGTCAACTCCAAAGGTCTCCTTGATCGACAAAAAGTGAGCTACCTTTGTGAGTATGTCCACAACAACCCACATGACATCGTTTCCTCTAGGTGACCTCGATAACCCGGTCAAGAAATCCATCGCGACATCATCCCATTTCTACTCAGGGATGGGAAACTGCTGTAACAGCCCAGCTGGTCTCTGATGCCCTGCCTTCACCCGCTGACAGGTGGAACACCTCGTAACAAAACCAGCTATTTCTCTCTTTATACCCAGCCACCAGTACTGACGTCTCAAGTCACGATACATCTTGGTAACCCCGGGATGAACTACCCAAAATGAAGCATGAAACTCCCGCATAAGCTCCTCACGTATATCCCCTGGAACTCACACTCGTCCATGGAAATGCAAAACCTCATCATCTCCTGCTGTCCAACCAGGAGGAGGGTCCTCACTTGCCACTAACTCCCGTAGAACTAGGCCTTCTGAATCAGATAGCTGTCTCATCCTCACCCTATCCAGGAGGGTAGAAGTCACAACTAACGAAGGAAGATAAATTTTCCCCTGACTGTCGTGCACCTCCAAATGTATCTTAGAGAAAAAATCCATGAGCTGCCACTCACCACTGGCCTCCTGCACCACCTGTATCTGAGTCCTTCTACTAAGTGCATCAGTAACTGCATTACCTTTACCAGGTGTATAGACAATCTCAAAATCAAAGGACTGTAGGTACTCGACCCACCTTCTCTACCTCAGATTCAAGTCACGCTGAGTAAATATATACTTGAGGATCTTGTGGTCGGTAAAAACCAAAAAACGCTCTCCCTAGAGATAATGTCTCCAACAACACAATGCATGAACAACTGCGGCTAACTCGAGATCATGCGTCGTGTAATTCCTCTCATGTGGCCTCAACTGCCGAGACCCTTACGCAACAACTCGATTGCCCTGTATCAACACTGCTCCCAGCCCAATACCTGATGCATCACAATAAACTGTATAGCTCTTCCCCTGCTCTGGGAGTATCAGGACTGGTGCTGACATCAACCTTCCCTTCAGGTCTTGAAAAGCTGTCTCGTAAGCTTCCGACCAAACGAACTTCACCCCATTATTAGTCAAACCCATCAACAGTGCTGCTAAGCCAGAGAAGTCCTGTATGAAGCACCTGTAGTAACCATCCAGACCTAAGAAACTCCATATTTCAAACACATTCTTAGGCAGCTCCCAGGAAACTACTGCTCTCACCTTCTCTGGGTCTACTGCAACTCCTGCCTCTGAGATTATATGACCTAGGAAGTGTATCCGGTCCATCCAAAAGTGGCACTTGGAGAGCTTAGCATATAGCTAATGCTCTCTCAGTGTACTCAATACGTTCTCAAGATGGGTGGCATGGTCGTGTAGAGTGTGAGATTACACCAAGATATTGTCCACGAATAATACCACAAATGAATCGAGATAATGATGGAACACACGATTCATCAGAGCCATGAAAACCGCTGGCGTGTTTGTGAGTCCGAACGACATGACCAAGTACTCGTACAGACCATATCTGCTCCGAAAGGCTGTAAGCGGTATATCCGATGGTCTCACGTGCAGCTGATGATATCCTAACCTCAAGTCAATCTTTGAGAACACTCGTGCTCCACGAAGCTGATCAAAAAGATCATCAATCCTCGGAAAAGGATATCGGTTCTTAACCGTCAACTGGTTCAGCTTTCGATAATCCACACAAAGTCTGAGGGTACCATCCGCCTTCTTTGAAAAAAGGACCGGAGAACCCCATGGAGAAGTACTGGGTCAGATAAAACCCTTTTCCTGTACCTCCTCTAACTGCCTCTTAATCTCCTTCAACTCAGGTGTAGCCATCCTATAAGGAGGAATGGACACCGGTGCTGCCCCTGGCACAAGCTCAATAGAGAAATCCACCTCTCGCTCTGGAGGTAGACCTGAAAAGTCATCTGGGAAGACATACCTGAAATGATCAACCACTGGAGGGAAATCCGTCTGACAAGTCCCCTGATCATCTAGATATAAAATCGCAATCTGGGCTGTGATTCCACCTCGCCCACAATGCTCTGGTCCAGCTCGACTCACCTGAACATCCCATTCGCCCTTGCATAGGAACTCTCCTCCCTCTGGTGACGTGAAACTCACCTTGCGACGATATCAGTCTACAAAGGATCGGAAGGGAACCAACCAGTCCATCCCGAGAATGAAGTCATAAGCTGTCATCTCTAAGACATAGAGGTCCCAAAGGAAGTGACACCCACCAACATCTAGGGGGCACCCATTTCATTGACGCACACATGCCGTTCTCATACCCAACAGAGTGTCTAGCATCATAACATCAGAATAAGAAGAAACACAGAGCCCAAGGCTCTACACTACGGGTACAGATATGAAACTATGTGTAGTGACCGCATAAAAAAGTATTGAAGATAAGACAGAAGCTACTAGAATAGTACCTATGACTGTAGAAGGTCTGGGATCCTGCTCCTGGTGGGTCTATTGCACTGCATATGCCTACCCAGTGCCGCGACCCTGCGACACAACCTGACTACCCTGAGCTGTCCCGACCTGCTTCCTCTGAGATCCTGGTGTCTGGCTACCACGACCACGACCACCATATTTGCCTACACGCCCTGACGCATTCTAGTTCCCGGACTAGTAAGAATCCATTGGTCCTGCTCCCGCACGCGGAGTCTGCACAGAACCCCTATCACTAGCCACTGGTAGAAATGCCCTGCAGAAGTGTTGCAGATAACCCATCTTGCCGCAAGCTCGACACTCCACTGGGTCTCGTGGACACTACAGTCTCTTGTGCCCCTCTCTACCACACTGGTAGCACATGAACGACCCACCTGAAGAAACTGCTTGGCTAGCACTGCCACTAGGAGAGAAACTCATCTGTCTCTTCCTCTTGCCAGTAGAAATAATTCCTGTAACTGGTGATGAACCGCCCTGGCCCACACCACTAGCTTCCCGTAGATTACTCTCTGTAATCAGTGCCTGGTTCACGATAGCATGTACAATAGGCAACCTGAACACATTCACCAGCACCCGAATGTCATACCGAAGACCATCCTCAAAACGTCTGGCTCTCAGCGTCTCATCGCCCATCAGCATGGGTGCAAAGCACTGAAGCTCGGTGAAACGAGCAGAATAGTCCATCACCGACATAGCACCCTGCTACAGATTCATGAACTCCCGAGCCCTATCTGCCCTCAGCGTCTCGGGAAAGAAGACGTCATAGAAGACTGCCTGAAAATCTTCCCACGCCATGTCTCGGTGATGCTCTGACTGGGTGGTAACATCCCACCACCTCTTGGAAGAATCACGCAGCATGTAAGTCGCGAGCTTGACCCTCCACCCTGGAGGCGTCTCAAGATGCTCGAAAATAGTCTGCATCGATTCTAGCAAAGACTTCGCAGCCTGTGGTCTGCCCTCCCCTAAAAACGTAGGCGGATACTGCTGTTGGAAAATACGAGTCATCTCAGCCATAGATGTAGCAGCCTGCGGTGCTCTCTGAAAGGTCTTCATGAACCGCATAAAGCCTTCACGGAACTGCGCCTCCACGCCTATGTCCGGTATAACAGTTGGCGCTGCATCTGGCTCTACCGGAGGATCAACTGGTAGCCCATGGCACACCATCTCCTGAGTATACCCGTCGCCGCTCTCCTGGAGAATAACGCGCGGTCGTATAGGCGGCATGAAACTACAAGGTCAAACTCACACCTTAGAAAAACATTATAAAAAACTGGAAACGAAGAAACCCAAAAGGGAACAGGAGGAAGAAGGCATTTTAAAATTTTTCAAAACAAGACTACACGGCATGTACACTGACTACACGACGTGTACTTGACTTCCCTTCCCCTTCCTGAGTCCTTCCACATGGCTAAGCCACACAGCTCCCGTTAATCAAAAACTACACGGTGTGTATATACATTACATGGCGTGTATGGTGTTATTTACAACTACCCGTTCCGTTTGTGACACGGCCGACTACTCGGCTAAACACTACACGACATGTTACAACCGAACACGGCGTGTAAACCACCCCGTCTCCCGGTCACACGGTTAAGCATACACGGTTTGTCCTTGGAAAAAACTACACGGTGTGTCCCACAGGTACATGGCGTGTTCGAGGAACGATGACACCGACCCGTGTTGTTAGTTACACGGCTGAGTCCCCAGGTCACACTACACGGCGTGTTCTTCATTGACACGGCGTGTTCTGGAAAAGAGTTCACCGACCCGTGTTTGTTAGTTACACGGCCGGACTCCGGGTCAACACTACACGGTGTGTATCTCAGGTACACGACATGTTTTACCCAAGCACTTCCTCTTCCCCGTGTCGCCGCCTACACGGTTTGTGACACGGGAAGAAACTACACGACGTGTACTCTTGGTACACGACGTGTACTCAAAAATTTTATTTTTCTTCCTGAACAGAAGAACATACATGGCGTGTCTAATGCACTACACGGCGTGTATTCTGGTTTTCCAGACAGTAGGCCTCAGAAACTTCTCCAGAACCCAGAAAATACTGAAAATCAACACCTAAGTGTCAAATTCCGACCCGTGGGGGCCCATACACCCCATGAATAAAAGTTTGACATCTTATCCATGTTATAACAAAATTAAACAGCCAATGATCCACCAAATTCCAGTTAATGGGGGCCCATACTCTCCAAAAACCAAATTTTGGCGTCCATTCTATAAACAGTTCACACAACAGGTATTCTACCAAAGCAGCTATCACAACAACATGCTTTTCTAGCACAACAACTATCACAACAGCATGAAAATTCTAATGCACCTAGATGGCATGGAAACTATGCATGGCATGTGATTTCTAGCATGTGCATAAATGATGCATGAGACGACATACCCTCATCTCATCGGGTTGAAACTAAATAGAACCCACAAATAAAATATAAATATCACAATACAAGTGCGTCACCCAACGGTGAAAATCACATCAACAGTAAATTGAAAAATCAATAAAATTTCAATACGAGGTAGATTGGATTTTCCCTGTACACAGGTTATCTACGCCCGGGCATAGCTTATTACCAACTACCGTTTCGTCCTATCCCTGACTAAGGCTCTAAATAGTAAGTCAAAGAAAAGAACCTGCCTCTGATACCACTTTGTAACGACCCAAATCTGGAGCCCTTCCACTGGTGCCCCGAACCTGGTTCGCTACAAGACCTCAAGATCATTTCCCCAAATGCCAGAGGATACCGACTAGAAGCGAGGCCCCAGGTCTGAAAGTGGGGAAACTATGCCCTCATTTGTCAAAGTGTAGCACAGCAAAATATAAATGAAACATACAACAAATAGTGGAAGCAGTAAAACAGGAATACTGAAATAAACAACTGTAGTAAACAATAACCAACCAGGTATATAAGTATGATGCAACATGTCCCAAGTTCTAAGAAAGTAGCCAAAACATATTATACATCAATACAGTACATCACAACAAAGTGCAACAAAGCAAAACAACAACTGGCAACATCGCGAGCCTGAGCTCAGTCCCATGCTCCCCTACTCCTCAGTAGTAATCAAGTACCTGTATAGGGACTCTTGCCCCTATATACACCTGTAGCAACGTAATCTGTTTGGGCCGAAAAGTGTGACCCAAACAGGGTGTGAGAAATAAATCCCAGTAGGCACCCACCAAAGGCCCATGCTCAACTGTGTGTAAAGTATGCAACAACAGTGTGCAGTAGTAATAAAATGCAATAAAGTAAGCAGTACTCAAAAGTAACTAACTACCAATTATATTTCCATTTTATTATTCATTAAATCATTTAATGTATTAACATTTCGTGATCAACAGCACCAATGCCCATAGGCTAATATAGTAAACCGCGCCCTAAGGCTAATATAATGAAACCACGCCCTTAGGCTAATAGAGAATCTTGCCCTCAGGCATTGACCTCAGGCGTAACAGAAATTTCCCTCAGGCTAATAAAGTCATGCCCTCAGGCTATAATCATGCCCTCAGGCTACAGTCATTTCCTCAGGCTACAGTCATGCCCTCAGGCTATAGTCATTCCCTCAGGCTATAGTCATGCCCTCAGGCTATAGTCATGCCCTCAGGCTATAGTCATGCCCTCAGGCTACAGTCATGCCCTCAGGCTATAGTAAAACACCGCCCTCATGCAAAAGTAACCGGGCCATGCCCAACATTTAAATAAGAAGTAAATAAACAATTCCTCTCAAGGCAATTCTACAATTACTACTTTAGAGGCATACCCTCAGGTATCCTGGACAAAAGTCTAAATAGAGGAACGCACCCCCGGGGTGGTCCTGGATCCAAGCAGTGATCCCAAACAGCATTTTAATATCATATTTAATCACCTATACAGTTCTAGGTAATTAAAATATCCACGGCCTTAGCCTCACGACACCCCAACATGGGTTCATGGTAGTAAAAACGTAAAAAAACGCACAAAAGTTGGAATTAAACACCAATCCACCTACCTTATACGCCCCTCATCAATATACCCGAACGACGTTCCACGAATCGTCCTAGAATGCAGTAGATCTGAGGTAAAACAAGTTTCATTTAAACCCAAATAACTTCTGTTAGAGGAAGTATTGGTAACAACGACTCAAGGGGAAGAGAGGGCTTACCTATACGGTCCCAACGAGATCTCCCGAGGCGGAAACGGATTCCAGAGGCACGCCCAACGGATCTTCAAAGTCTCAACCGACCTCTCCTGCTTCTACCATCCGTTCTAAGCCTTCCCTGTGAACAGGGGAGGCTACTACCCGTTTTAAGAAAAAAAAACAAAAGTACACGACGTGTACTCCCTTCATTTAACTGTTCATCTGGCGGCACCACCACACTGTTCATCCGTCGACATGGGTACACGACATGTACTTCTGAGTACACAGTGTGTACTGCCGCCCAGCTGGCTGCCACTCCACCACCTTACCTTTTAGCCCTGGCGACAGACTACACGGCGTGTAAGGTACCACTACATGGCATGTAGTCGGTTGCTACATGCTGTGTCGCCGATATGGCCACACGCCCTGTGTACTCATTCCCACACGGCCAAAACTACATGGCGTGTGGAAAAAGAACACAGCGTGTAGTTCCAAAATTTAGGATTTTCCACATTTTCCTTATTTTCTAAAAAAAACTTAAGGAAAAGAGAAAAAGATAAGCCCGTACCTCAAAAATAAGAACCGGGTTCTTACACCTGTTATCAACATTTAATCATATAATCCATTAATTAATTAATTAACCAATTAATTTATCCCATTAAAGATGAAATTTATAAATATGAAATAGAAATATCAACATTACATAAAAGTAGTTGAAATCAAGAATTTGGGAATGGATATATAGACCGCCTACTTCAAGATTATTTGTGAAATATTTCCCAACCACAACCCTCAATTTATGTAGGAAATTCGAAATTAACAATGGTAAAATGATTTATAAATCACCTTGGATTTTTATCATCCCCTAAACCTAAAAATATAAAAAGGTTCCACCACTTCATTAGGAGAAGGAGGAATAAAAAGAAACAAATTTTTTTACTTGGAATAAAAAAACAACATAAAAATCAATATGTGACATGGGTTTAAACCACCAATATATAGTTCAACGATGATTTCCAAAAACCACCACAAAAGTTGGCATTGGAAATGAACTCGCATCTGTTCTATCTATTTAGCATCAGTTTATGGGAACCATCATATAAAATTTGTTTAGATGCGATTTTTGAGTGTTAGGGGTAGATTCCCTTCCCATAAAATGACTAAAGGATAGTGGAGTTTTGAACAACCATAGTAGTTTAGGAATTTTTTAGGAAGGGAAACCGCTGAAAAAAATGATACTAAACAATAGTGATTTAAACAAACACTAAAAAATAATTTGTTATATATGGAAGCAGTTTAAACCATATCCATATATATATATTTTTTAAAAAAACAAATGCTGTTTCTGCATCCCCAAAATAGCCAAACAAAAATAACCAAACAAAAAAAGATATCCAACTATAACATGTCTTTTTGATTCTAATATACAACATTAGTAACATTATGTAATATAAGTATTTTAGGAAATATATTGAATAATTCCCTAAGAAATCATCCCCAAAAATTAAAATGAAAATGAAACAGTAAAAGTCACATTGATTGGTGTTCCACATTCACTACTTCATGTACCAAACCAATGAACTCTTTTTGACACCCTCTCTATCTTTGTCTCCACTTACTACTACTGAGACATGCATGACTGATGGATTAACATCACTCGATGTGGTTGAGGGAACATCAACTGAGAGTCAACTAGGATTAGTAAAATGCTTCCTCCTTTGAATTCCTATCAATTAATAAAATAAAATTAACAAAAAAACATATATTTCAAAAAAAATCATGCAGGAAAAAAATAGAAATGATAAAAGATGCACAATATTGAGTTATTTTACCTAGAAATGAAAATGAATGACTGTGCATATAACATAAGTGGTTTATTATTGAATGGATAACTATACATGTAATCATTTTTTCCTTCAATCATGTTATTTTTATTCTCCATCATTAATCATCTAATTTATCCACTATTTTAAGACTAATATTTTCAATATAATGATGAAAAAATAAGTTTTCTTCTTGATGTTGATGATATTCAATGTCAGAGGTCAAATCGTCCACTTTATCACCCATATCATACAAGGATATTTGTTTTAATTGAACAACCACACTCCACCCTTAATCAAAAAAATCTTCCAAATAATATATGATTTCCTCTTGTGAGGATAATATATATAGATCATGTAATTAATATTCCTTGCCATAGATCAAGAGAGAGAAGTTTATAGAAGTAAATTTCAAGAAATCTCTTTTAATACCCCTCATAATATCAACCCAATTCCATTGGAAGAAGACAACTAAAAATTTCCATGGTAGTTTAATTCGATAGTATTAGTCAATCTTCTATAGTATCTCACTTCAAAAAACATAAATATACCACTATTCTATGTTTTCTAACCCTTTTTCGATAGACTGTATGATATTTAAATCCATTCACATTGTAGCATAAAACTTTCTAGCCTATTTTAGAGGGCCTCGATACAGAAACATCAAATATTATGAAAACTCAACTTGAGAATATGTATTTACGATCTTAAAAAAGTAATAAACATTATTATATTTTCAAAATATTTGTTTAAACCTAATATCTATATTGATTACAATATTTTTGATCTTACACATAATACGAACCATTCTGTAAGTTCTTTTTTTTACAGATTTTTTATATCTATCTCATTTTGTGTTCGGTTTATCATTCACCTCTTTGTTTTTTATCCTAATATCTTCAATAAATGAATCTACAATTTCACTATTTGTAAGTTCATATCTATGTACTAGTAATTATTTCATTTTTTTCAGTGTAACATTTGAGATCCTCCCAACTAATCATCCAATTGAAGGAATGTTTTTTAAATTCTCATGTAGTTGAGACTGAGTCGATGTGTCATCCGAATGTCCAACTCAATTAAATCTTATCTCAAAATCATCAACATATCTAGAAAAAAAGGTAATACACTCCTCTGCAAAATAACCTTCATAAATAGAGTCTTTAGGTTGAGATTTAGTTTTCATGTATGATTTCTAATTCCCAAGATATCTGTGAAATAAAAAAATTAAAACATAACTGTTTATTTAATGATGTGACAATAATTGATTCTGTAAGAAGACAACCATATAAATAAAGTACTTCCCAATTTAATACATCCATATATAATTTATAGGGCCTACTAATTTAGCTTCCATGACCAAATGCACAATATAATGTATCATAACCTTAAAAAAGAGATGATGGATTATATCCATTGAACAAAGTGTCAATATAAATATACCATGAAGGATTTTAATCTCAAATAGTTGTAAAGTTTTTTAAATAGTTTTCAGATGAATGTAAAAAACTATAGTATAATAATAGTAACCTTTTTAGGTAATAATTTATGCAATGCCAATGGTAGTAACTACTATAAAAAAATTTGTGAATCATGACCTTTCAACCCATTTAACCTATGATGATTTAAGTTTACACACATTTATAGGCCACTTGAATACCATCATATAACTTCACATGTTTTAAAATTTGATAGAATGTATCTTTATCATGACATTTCATTGTAATTATTTCTAGAGAAAACTTTCAATTATTATCTGTCCAAAGATCATGCTTTATGTTCATTGTTTATATATACTTTTAAGTAATGAGATGTTCCTTCAATTGTTCATGCACATTAACAAATGTAAAGATTAAATTGTCACAAACATTCTTCTCAATATTCATAATATCATGATTATAGAAAAAAATTAAATTATCAATATAGAAGTTTTAACAATATAATTTTTTTTTCTTATATTGTTTCATTCTGATTTCACTTGATGATGCACTTCAAACACATTTACCACTATAATTTAAATGATTAACCTTCCCAAATTCAGTTTGAAAATTTCCAAGTTGTTCCAGTATTAAAGAACCTATCAACAACATTGAAGGTGGTCTATGATCAATAGAACCATTGAATTTTGACTTGTTTAACTAACATCTATGAGTTTCAATGAAAAATATTCGATGACATAAGATGCACCATTTTTTAATGTGAGGAAGTCATTTGGGTTTTAAATAAAAGTTAAAAATATGGCAATCCAAACCCATGTAATCATTCCAACCAGCTAAATTTCCATGTTCAAGGAAGTCACTAATGGTCCACATTTGAGGAGCTTGCATTTTGGATATTGTTCTAGATGATTCATCATATATATCAACACCATTGCTTCATTACTCCTAGAATTATTCAATTAGAGGTTTCAAGTATATATCAATATCATATCCAGTAATTTGTTTTCCAGGAATAATCATTGAAATGATAAAATATGTTTGTTTCATACACATCCATCAAGGTAGATTGTAAGGGATCAAAACAAATGGTCGAATTCTATTATTGGTGCTCAAAGTACCAAATGGGATTAACCCATTGGAAAACAATCCAAATTGCACATTCCTAGGATTAGATAAGAAATAGGTATTAATGAATAAAATGTATTACATGATTTTGAATCTCTTGAATGTCGCACTGACCCATCATTATTATTATCTATAGAATGCCACTTAATGTGCTCATTGATTTTCGATGACATGAATAATTTTTTTGATCTAGGATTTAAAGTAAAGTAACAAAAAACCTTTTAAGGTGTGTTCCTTTTATTATTAATCATAGTATTATATTGATCCATACTTTCAACATCAACCATTTACTACCATCTAGAGGAAGAACATTTTTTACAATCCTATATGCTTGATTTCTCTCCCCAATAAATCATACAATCAACGTGAAAGTCATGTATTTATGTATAATTCAAACCAATTTTTTTAACAATTATTTCATAACATAAAAATACTCAGGGATCATAGCTTCAGGAAATGAATCACATAATAATTCCAATATCATAGACATCACATTATTTTTAAATCCACATAGACATTTGATATGGAAAAGCTTTAGTAGAAAAGAATGTTTTTAATATTTCAAATATCCAAAATACATCTCTTGGTTTCCATCATCAACCAAACCATGAAACACATTTTTCAAGTTAAATAACTCTTATATTACAATAGTCTCTATAGAATCAAGTGGAGTATTCAATGATATGTTATAATCTTGATCTGGTTATCCTATTGTCCTGAAAACATCACATTTCAAGTTTCTATTTGAAGAACCCTCAACTAGTTTTGTTGATTTGTTTTGATGTTGATTTTTGGTCTTTCAATACTGAATGAATCATTTATAAGGTTTTTCATTTCATTCTTCACTATCAATGTTGTTGGGAGATCATTCTATTGATTGACATCAGTGCTCAAACTTTCTGTAACATTCAATCTTCTATGAGAAATCCAACAAAAATATTGAATAGGGAATTGATTAAATTTCAAGTGTTCATAAAATTAATCTCTCTTCATTCATCTTATAAATTTACATTTAGGACATGTAAATATTATTCTACCTTCAACTGATTGATTAGAAATTAAAAAAACTAAAAAACTTCCAACCCATAACATATTGAGGTGTGATCCTCGGTAATGTGACCCAAATTTTATCTATATATATCACAATTTTCCTACACTTTATTAAAAAATATTAAAACACATTAGTATTACTAATTTGGTCAAGATATAATTGGATGTGAAAAAAAAAACAAAACCAGAGTAGTTATAAGAAGATTCATATAATTACTAAAAATTAAAAGTAAAAAAGGGAATCTATTAGAGATATGATTATGTAAAATAGAAGTAAGAGAAAAATCATATAACCATTAGAAAATCCACTAGGAAATTAAACAACCACTTGGTATGTGATAATTAAAGAATAATGATCATTCCTTTATGTGGTATTCCATTGCATGAATGAAAATATTGATCCATGAGACAGATATGATATATATACTATTTATTTATAATAATAATTTTATAAATACATTATATCATTTAAATTAGGTTTATATAATTCTAATTTATTTTGGTAAATATATAGAATAATAAGTGATTTAATAATTAAAGAAAAGTGTTAGAGTTTATACATCATATACAAAAATAACACATAACCAAATAATATAGAATCAGACCAACATAGGATAACAAAAAGATTCTAGTCTACCCAAATAAGGATTTGTACCTTTAAGAGTGTGTTCCAAGTGGTTCAGTATTGTTGGACTAAAATATTGTAAAAAAAACATGGTTCCAGCCATGGTAATGAGATAAATTTTTATTTCATGTTGATATGGGGACATAACTATGTTATTAACTCAATACCCTATCAAATTCAATATCTAAAATCATTAATCCTCCTTAATGGTATCTAAGATTTATTGATTAATATAGAGTCTAAAAAGAAAATAGGATAAGTTTGAAGATCAATTTATGGATTTATTTTGATAGAATATAAATTTAAAATTCAAATCTGAACAATATATTGGTTACTCTATAATTAAATATTAAAAACAATAAGGTATAAAATATTTATTGGTAAAGAGGACATGATAAACTAAAAAAATATATAATAGATGAAATTCATTGAGAATACATGATTATATTAGACCTAATAGGTTTAGTATCTTTTATAAGCTCTATGTGTCTAACATATAGAAGAAAAATCATTGTTTTTTATAGAGATCCAGCCTTGATATATATGGATATTACATCATTTTAGAAGAATATTTAGTATATTACAAAAATACACGCCTGAGTACCGTAATAGTTTATTATCTTCATAAACATAGAAAAAAAAATCTTCTGTCCTAGTGAAAGATCATAAAAATATCCCATAATGATCTCCACTATTATTACTTCTACCAAAAACCTTTCTTCATAACTAGAGGAAAGAAAACCTAAGAAAGGGGCGAGGTCTGATGATCAGTAAGGGAATATAAAGGAAATTCATAAGCATTACATGAAAAGAGGGTATGGAGCTTGAGCATAAATTTTCAAGATCGTACCCTGTATATTAGAGATCATAATAAATATTATCAATTCATAAGACATGGATTATAATATAATTAGTAGCATAAGTCAGGAAATCCCACCATAGGAATAAAACATGGAATTGTGGAAGACACATAAGCATATAATATGATTTCTATATTAGCAAAGGCATCACTACCTAGACCATCTCAGTAGTAAGGTTTCGCTCCTCATACCATATTATTAGTCATGGTTCACTCCCATGGCCATCTTAGAATCATGATTTCACACCCCATACCATTTTGGTAATCATGGTTCACTCTCATGGCCATCATAGTAGTCAAGGTTCATTCCCAAGACCATATTAGTCTATATAATGAGATACGAATCATTAACCAAATTCATTAGAGGGATATATTGGTCACACCCATCACATAATGAAATCATAAAAACATATGCCACAAGATTATAAATAATCATATCATATCCCATGAAATGAAATGGTTATCATAAACATGTAATAATTTCATAACATATGAAAAAAGATACAGATTTCATAATAATTTTATCAAAAGAATAACCAATAAAAAGAATAATATTTCAAAATCATATAACCCATGAAAGAGAAACAAGCTTCATAAGCATCATTCCATCAAAACACATTCCATTTAGAGAAATAATATGACTGGAATCGTTCCCTATAAATGAATGAGTAACACCTATGGATGTCATCTTAGGTGGTAAATAATTTTTAAATTTATTTTAAAAAAATTTCTTAAGGAAAATATTCTTTCTTAATTGATTTTTTTTAAATATACAACCTTTTTTTAAAACCTTTTTCTTATTAAATATATTTGGAAACTTATAAAGGAATATTTGAAGATATTTAAACATTTTAAAATATTTTTACCTTGAAAATGGTCTTCAAAGATCTTTTGAAAACTTTTTTGAAAACATTATTGTAGACCATTTTCCTTTAAAACTTATAAAATTATCTTGAAAACATTTTGAAAATCATTTTTCATGAAAGCTCATAAAAGGAGCTTGAAAGCATTTAAAAAACATATAAAATATGATTGAAATAATTTTGAAAACCATTTTCCTCAAAAACAAATAAAATAAAAATGAACAAATTATGAAGACCATTTTCCTTGAAAACTTATATATAATATTGAAAACATTTTGAAAACAATTTTCCTTTAAAACATATAAAATAATCTTAAAAAAATTTTGTAAACCATTTTCTTTGAAAACTTATAAAATAAGCTTCAAAAAATTTCAAAACCAATTCCTTATAAAGTTATAAAATAATATTGAAAATGTTTTTAAAAAAAATTTCCCTAAAAATATCTTTTGAAAACACTCATTTAAAAATTAACTTTTAAACATGAAATGAAAGCTTCAAAGGATTAATGGTGGATAAATTCGTACATTTCAGAAAGAACATTCCTTTTTCATGGTAAAAAGGTTAGAAAAATGACTCATTCAGAAATAAAAAAACCATTCCTTTGAAAATATTGTTAAGAGATAAAATGGATAAAATTGTTTGTAATGATAATAGTAGATTAATAGAATATTATTATAAATGCTTTCTAGAAAACATGGTTTTAAAGGAACACATATTTATAACCGAAGAGAGGGTAAATTCGGGCTTTCTTAAAAATAATTTCTTAGATATATTATGTAAAAAATATTAGAAATATGGTACCAATACATGAATATATCATGAATAACCATAGAAGAAGAAATTTCATGAATGTTCTTAATATATGGATCATAAGATTTCATCAAAGAAATCATAACATAAACAATCATGAAAAGTGATGATATTGTCCCAATAAACTATTATAACTTGGTAAAATGGGATCATACTCTCTATGTAAGAAAAGGAAATTATGTGAATATTATGTTGGTCAGAGTGGAATATCAAGGGGGGGGGGTGAATTGAATTATTACTTAAAATTTATGTTAAATACATTATTATAAAGATACCCCAAATTTTGAAATGTCCTAGTTAATTAATGCAGTAGATATATAAATGTCTAGTTGGTCAATATGTTTATCAAAGGGTGATTAGTCCTCAATTGAATTAGTGTAAAACACTTCTTCAACTTTTGAAACAAGTTTACTAAATTAAACATATACACACACTAACCAAAACTAACTATCAAAGTGAATGGAAAATAGTTTTATATTTTAGTAGTTATAAGTAGTGGAAAATAAATAAAATTGAGTATTACAAAATATAGAGCATAGTGAAGTTAAACAAGAAGTTCAATCTCAAGACGAGACTTAAACCTCTTCAGTTGGCGATCACCTACCACCAAGCAGTTTATATTAATAATAAACTTGATACACAGCCTG
The DNA here is from genome assembly GCA_963277665.1 of Viscum album. Taxonomy (NCBI): domain Eukaryota; kingdom Viridiplantae; phylum Streptophyta; class Magnoliopsida; order Santalales; family Viscaceae; genus Viscum; species Viscum album. The sequence goes on along the minus strand of OY728132.1, from coordinate 1,155,888,810 downwards.
TATCAAGCTTTACAATATTTTTCACAAACTGTCTAGGGTTCACACCCTCTACCACCGTTCTTTGTGAAAAAAAAAACAAAACAGACCACACATGGTCTCTTCCATAGTTATACATTGGAAACAAGATGTAAATGAATTTTTATGTGAGGATATTCAGTATCCTCTAGTTCAAGCACATGAGGCAGTGTGTGTAATAGACACACACACAAACACACACACTTTTCAGTAATGTAAAATGAAGGAACACAATAGATATAAGATTATAAGCTTAAGTTTTGAAAGATCTATGTGTTTGAAGTTCATCTCTTGACTCCTTGGAGTGAAGAATTTATCGTCCAAGTTTTTCTATGGAAGTTGTCCTCAAAACAGAGTGTCATAACTCCAGGTTCTAGCTTTCAAGAATTGAGTGTTCTGCTTATTATGTTTATTGATAGTTGATGAAGCATAGAAGGCAGAAGTGAGTTTTTTCCCAAATGATCTTTGTGATGCTTGAGGGTTCATAGTTTAAGTGCTGGATGGTTCTTCTTTGATCTAGCAAGTAAGATTCTTCACATGAACATACGCGCTTCTCATGCCACACCACTTTTCTTCCTCAGTCTTCTCTTTTATATTTGAGGTCCGACAATAGGAATAAGTATATCACATGAGGTATTTCTCATACCTCTTACTGTTCCTATATACAGTCTCTTGATATGTCTACAATCAACATTAATTAATGTCCTAAGCATTAAATTTACCAAATATGACCGTTAGAATAATCTTATGAATTTTAAAAAGTATGGAGTAGAAGAGTATTGACAGACTTGTAAAAATATCCTTCATAATGGTAAGATTCAACAGTAGGTGTGCATTGGTGGCCTTCATCGGTAGCCTTCAACGGTAACCTTCCATTGGTAACCTTCAACCGTAACCTTCCATCAGAAACCTTCCATAAGTAACCTTCAGCGGTGACCTTTCATTGGTGACCTTTGTATCAGTGACCTTTTCATCAGTGACCTTTTCATCGGTGACCATTACATCAGTGACCTTTGCATTGGTTACCTTTGCATCGATGAACTTTGTATCGGTGACCTTTTTACTTAGATAAATTTTACACTGTAAGCTTAAACAAGAGAGAAGTAAGATTAAAAGTACATAGTTATTACTTTGATATAAACATGATTTTCACATAAATGATTATCCAGTAAGAGAAACAAGATGCTTTATATAAATGAAACATTATTTGGGATTATCAAAATATGTGATTCCAACAATCTCCCCCTTTTTGATAATCACAAATTATGTCAGTATGTTTGAATCAGGGTTAATCACATTTTCTAATATCTTCATAGGTGTGTATAAGAACATTTGAACCATTTTTATTATGAAAAAATATATATAGTATATATATGAAAAAATTTCAGTCAACTTAAAAACTTCTCCCCCTTTCAGGTGAGGCAGCTTAAAACTTAAACCTGACTTGTTTCAACCCCTTTTTGATTAACAAAAAAGATTAAAGACAAAAAGAGACTGAAGATTATTTTCCATTAATGAAGCAATAATACAATATACAAAAATGTTAAAAAGATACTTATCAACTAAGACATCCCACATTCAATCCACATCAGATATGTCTAAGGGAGCTTTGTATTGGGAAGTTGAGGAGACACGTTTTGAAGATGGAGGTATAGGCCTAGGTATGGCAGTCAACAGGGTAGGAGGAGCTGCAACATAAGAATCAGTAGACCTATAGTGAGTGGATATATAAGGAATCATAGGGGTCAAAAATCTGATGGCCTATGTAGGAGTCATCATTAGTTCAGTACTAGTAGAGCCTGAAGTAGCCGAGGTAGAAGGAAATACTGGAGGAATAATGATAGTAGTGCAGTCCACATAGAGGAAGGGTAAAAAAAGATTTCTGGAATCCATAATGATACTTCATCCTCTCTCTATGGCTGAGATAAATTCATCCTTATTCTCCATGAATCTCTCTAAAGTAGGAGTAAACTCTCTAAGCCTGCTAACTTGATCATTAAATGCCTGAGTGATAGGTGTAATCCTCAAGTTTTCCAATAACATCTTAAAGTGACCATCCATTTGATGATTAGTATACACCCTTTTGTAGTAGAAATAAACTTTCTCTTTGATGGCCTTCTGATGTTGAGAAGCTTCCCATAAATAATTTCTTATATGGTTAGGAATTTCTAAGGTAGTATAAATGACCTGATTCATAGACTGAGGGTCTGTGGTACTTTCACCAGAAACTTTCTCCACTTCTTCTCGGACAACCAATCTGAAAGCTTCGAGATCAACAAGAGGAGAAGCTGAAGAGGAAGTAGATGCACATAGAGGTTCCATAGTGAAATCCACTGTCTCCTTAAAATATTTTTTCAGCCCACTGATCATCCTCTTTACATCATTATCCTAGACACTCAAATGTATCTCCATATACTTCTTAAATTCCTCAATCACAGTGACTATTTGCTAAACCACAATTTTCAAATATCTATGATCTTTGTCCACCTGAGCCCTTAAAGCCATATAGAATTATAAACTAGAAATAGAATGCTTCACAGATTCTATAGAATCCGCCAATGATCTAACTTGATTCTGACATTACTATACTTCATGTATCATGACTGAGCGAGAGGTAGAAACTAGTCTTTCTACTACAGATGTCATGAGTCCTTGATTATGATCTACGATTTTCTCTAACCCAAAAAATCTCTCATTGAAATGTCTCTTCAAATCTGATTTTATTGATTCCAAATCATCCTTCTTCACATAGTCTCGAGGAAAAAGTACTACTGGGTACACAATAGTAGTCTCTGTAACTGAAGGAATTGGAGGACTTCTGATAGGATGGTCATCATTAGAATCTCTATTATCTAAACCCAAAACCACAAATCTTGAATCTTCTGACCAATCTTCTATCCCATGAGCAACAACAACTGAACCTGTGGAAACAGGTTCCTCCCCCTCACTTAGAGAATTATCCTAATTAACTATATTCACTTTAGCCATGCCTCATTGATCTACTGCATCAATAGGAGAGTCCACTACCACTTCCTCTATAGAGTCTTCAACACCTTCCATTACAATTCCAGCTTCAACCGAATTAGAAACCTCTTCATTTACACTTTCAACCATATCTGTATGCCCTATCAAGGGACTAAGACTTAGAAATTCCTCTTCACTTACATCAGCAGTAGTCTCAAAGTCATCATGACTAGATTCAGTGTCCTCATACTCATCTGAGATCTCTCTAATGTATCTTAAGACATTTTTTGCCCCTTCTTCTTCACTGGTTTCTTCATCATCACTATCCCTTATGAAAATCTCCCTTCTAGGAAATCACTTTTGTTTTCTAGGATCACCAAAGTATACAGTATTATCATGAGGATTTGAGGGAAGTTCAGGATCACTCCTATAATTTATATAAGAATCCTCTCTTTCTTGCACATTAGCAACATCTTCTTCTTCATCTGAATATGTAGGATCCACTTCATCATGCTTTAGAACAAGATCTCTCTCACCCTTAGTCCTAGTAGGATGAGTGACAGGGTTGAATTCCTCATATAGATTAGCCTCATCATACACCCATCTTCTTTTCCAAGGGTTCCAATTTATCTTCATCAACTTGAAAGTCACCTTTGTAATACAGAAATTGTCCCTTACTACAACAGTTTCATCCTTATTTATAGAAACTCTTTTCACCTACATCAAGGATATCAATCTAACATGAAATAATGCATTGGACTTAGAACTGGGCTTTTTCATATCTTATAATTGAATCATCAACATTATACACAAGTTTATATTCTTTCCATGCTTCAAAAGATACAAAAGAAATATGTCTTGATATTTCAAGGTAGCAAAGTCCCCTCTCCCGGGACATAAGACATACTGGACAAACTTAAACAAAAACTTGTCTTCTCCTTCCATCTCAACAATAATTAATCTCTTAGGGATCCCACTCCCTGTAAGTTTGGCTAAGGCTTCTTCATAAAAGAAGATCGCAATCATTGGAGGCACCACTCCTGAGTAGTAATCATAAATCCCTTCATGTGGCACTCTCAGACACTCATCCCATTAAATATAGGAAAAGCTTACACTTACTTCATTTACCCTTGAAGACATTATATTCTTATCCTCATTCTGTTCAAATTTCAAAAAATCATAAAACTTCTTCACTAGCATCAGGTAATAGGGTCCATTGTTGTTTTCAAAGCATTCAACCCAGCCTTGAGCTTCAAGTGCCTTCAGTACTAAAGACCTTCTCGTTAACAACCATTCAAAAATTAGATCTTTCTCAACCACAATTTCCCTCTTTGAGAGATACGGGTTGATTAGCTTTTCCACTGCCTAGATTCCACTACTAAACTCAGCTCGAGGTTTCTTAGGATTCTGCGCATCTCCTTCATCACTGACCAATGGTCGCTTTAATCTTGCCATCGATCTGAAGTAGTTTGAGGGTTTCAACATGAGGATAGGTTATAAGATTAGGGAGAAAGAGATTTTAGAGAGAGTAGAAGTGGATAGAAATGTGGTTTGTAATTTAATTTTATCACTTAGGGATCGAAAAAACAAATAAGATAAAAGAAATAAGTAAAACAGAAAACGTTTCAGATTCTAACAGAGAAAAATCTAAGTCCCGAAAACATTGACTATCGGTAAGGTAACAATAGTGAGGTTTATTAGTGAGGTTCCAATGGTGAGGTTCCAATAGTGAGGTCCTAACTGTGAGGTCCAACAGTGATGTTTTTAATGGTGAAGTCCAATGGTGAGGTCCAACGGTAAGGTCCAACGGTGAGGTCATAACAGTGAGGTTTAATGGCAAGGTCCTAATAGTGAGGTACAATGGTGAGGTTCCTAATGGTGAGGTCCAATGGTGAGGTCCTAACGGTGAGGTCCAATGATGAGGTCCTAACAGTGAGGTCCAACGGTGAGGTCTTAATGGTGAGGTCCAACAGTGAGGTCCTAATAGTGAGGTCCAACGGTGAGGTCCAACGGTGAGGTCCTAACGGTGAGGTCCAACGGTGAGGTCCTAACAACAAGGTCCAACAATGAGGTCCAATAGTGAGGTTCTAACAGTGAGGTCCAATGGTGAGGTCCCAATGGTGAGGTCCAACGGTGAGGTCCCACAGTGAGGTTCTAACCCTTAACATTTTATCATACCTAACTCATGTTTGATGTAATTTAACCTCTCATAATTTAAAGGCATTGTGAATATATCAGCCAATAGTTGTTCAGTATTAAAGAATTCAAGAGTGATATCATCTCTTTGATAATGATCTGTCAAGAAGTGATGTCTCACATCAATGTGCTTTGTCCTAGCATGAGAAATTGAATTTTTAGAGATGTTAATATCACTTGTATTGTCACAGTTTGTAGATACATGTTTGAATTGATATCCATAGTCTAGTAAAGTGTGTTTTATCCATAGAATTTGAGCACAACAACTACCAACATCTATATATTTAGCCTTGACAGTAAATAATGAAATATAATTCTATTTCTTACTACACCATGATACTAGTGACTTGCCTAAAATGTGACATGTTTCAGAGGTTCTCTTTCTATCTAAATTAAAACCAACAAAGTCAGCATCCAAATAACTTATTAAATCAAATTATTTTCCTCTTAGATAAAATATTCCTAAGTTTGTAGTATACTTGAGATATTTAAAAATCCTTTTAACAATAGTTAAATGAGACTCTTTGGGATTGGATTGAAAATTAGCACACATGCATACACTGAACATAATATCAGGTCTTCTAGTAGTAAGATAGAGAAGACACCCAATCATACCTATGTAATTGGTTTGATTCACTGGTTTACCAGTTTCATCAGCATCCAACTTAAAGGTGGTACTAATAGGTGTATCACTACCTTTATTGTAGTTCAAACCAAAAAATTTCAAAATATACTTAGTATATTTACTCTAATTTAAAATAATACCATTTTTATTTTGAAAAATTTGAAATCCAAGGAAAAATTTAGGTTCCCCCTTTAAACTCATTTCAAATTCATCTTGCATAATTTTTGAAATATCATTACATAAAGAGTTTTTAGAGGATAAAAAAATAATGTCATATACATAAATCTGTACTATTAAAACATCTTTGGAAATCCTTTTAATAAAAAGTGTAGGATCTACTATTCCTTTAGTAAAACCTTTTGAAATAAGAAAAGAACTATGTCTGTCAATCCAAGATCTTGTAGCTTGTTTCAGACCATAAATGGCTTTTGAAAGTTTGATGACATGATTTAAAAAATGGGGATTTGTAAAAATAGGGGGTTGTTCAACAAATACATCCTCAACTATGTACCCATTTAAAAATTCACTTTTGACATCCATTTGATAAAGTTTGAAATTCAGATGAGCTGCATAAGAAAGTAGTATCCTAATGAATTCTAGTCTAGCTACAAGTGAAAATGTTTCCTCATAGTCTATTCCTTCTTCTTGACTATATTCTTGTGAAACTATTCTAGCCTTGTTTCTAACTATGTTTCCAGATTCATCAACTTTATTTCTAAAAACTCATTTAGTTCCTATGGTCAAAGTGTCTTTAGGTCATTGTATTAATTTCCAGACGTTTTTCTTTCAAACTGATTTAATTATTCTTGCATATATATATCACCAAAAATTCATCATTGATTGCATCATTGATATTTTTAGGTTCAAGCTGTGAAAGAAAGGCTTGATGTTCAACCTGGTTTATCAAATAAGCTCTCGTTTGTGTTCCTCTATTTAAATAGCCTAATATAACATCTAAAGGATGATTCTTGAGAGTTATAATACCTCTATAAAGATTTGAACTAGACTCCTCATGATTTTCTGTAGGTTAAGATTCACTATGCAGAGATTCTGGAAAATTTCAAGAACTGGTTGTTTTCACTAAGGGTTCACTGTCTTTATCATTAAGGTCCGGAATTGACATATATTTCTCAAGGTGTTCAATAGAGGTTTTGGGTTAATGTGGATCAGTCTCATCAAATTTTACATGAATTGATTCTTCCACACATTTGGTTCTCTTATTGAATACTCTATAATCTTTACTAGAGATTGAGTAACCTTGGAAAATTCCTTCATCACTCTTGGAAGAAACTTTTTCCAGGTTATACATAATGTTAAGGATAAATAATTTGCAACCAAAAAATATAAAGTAATTAACCTTAGGCCTCCTATTATTCTAGAGCTCATAAGGGGTCTTCTTAAGAACAGGTCTAATTAAGACTCTATTGATAATGTAACAAGTTGTATTAACAGCTTAAACCCAAAAATAGATGGGTAGATTATACTTATTTAGCATATTTAGGGAAATCTATTGAAGTGTCATATTTATTCTTTCTATGAATCCATTTTGTTGAGGTGTTCTAGGAGCATAAAAATTGCGATTATAGCCATTATGTGAGAAAAAAGATTCACATTTCTGATTTTCAAACTCACATCCATGATCAATTCTAAAGGTCTTAATTCTAAGTCCACTAAGATTTTCTACATACTTGGAATATTTAATGAAGTAAGAAAAAGCTTCACTTTTGTGAGATAGAAAGTATACCCAAGTATATCTAGAAAAATCATCTACAAGAACATAAACATAGTGCTTCCTATTTAAACTTGAAACTCTAGATGGCCCAAACAAATCCATGCAAACCAACTCAAGTGGTTGAGAAGTAGAAATTTCTTTCTTTGGTTTGAAATAAAATTTTTGTTGTTTTCCCTTTTGACAAGGATTACAAACTTTGTTAAGAGGGAATTCCAATTTAGGTAAGTCTCTAATTAAACCTTTCCATGTTAGTATACTAAGTGAGTGAACATTGTAGTGTCTTAGTATTCTATGACCTAAAAAAAATTATTTATGAAAAGAATTTAAACAAGAAACATTTTTCTTTGATAAAGAGTGTAAATAAACAGCATATACATTTTCATTTCTAAGAGAAATAAATATTAAATAATTTTTAGAATTAAAAACATTGCATGAATCATTTTCAAATTTAACAATGAATCCATCATCACACAACTGAGAGATACTCAGTAAATTGTATTTTAACCCATCAACAAAAATTACTTTTAAAATTAATATATTATTAGGGTTACCAATTTGGCCAAAGCGGATGATATTTCCTTTTTCATTATCACCAAATGTAACATATCCACCATCAACTTTAAATAGGCTCTTAAAGCATGAGTAATCTACTGTCAAGTGTCTTGAACATCCATTGTCTAAGTACCATAGAGTTTTATAGGATCTATTCAGAAAATTTTACTACAAAATAGATTAAGTGTAGGGTAACTTTGGTACCCAGATTTTCTTAGGTCCGGAGAGGTTAGAAATTAAAGATTTGGGAACCCATAATTGTCTCATAGGTTTCCTATAATCAGTAAATATGTATTGATACATGAAAAATTTGTTTGGTCCTTTAGAGAATTGTTTTTCAAAAAATGATCCAGAACTTGAACTAGTAGTGAACTGTCCAGATTTTGAAACAAATTTAGTTTTAATAATTCTTCTCTGTCTTGGTTGATATCATATACCAGTTGTTTATTTTGGAGAAATTTTTTTCTCTAGAAACTGATTAAATGTATCTCTACCTGCAGTAAAATTCTAAAGATCTTTTTTAATTTCTCATTCGATAATTTAAGTTCAGTATTTTCTTTTAATAGTTGAGAACATTTTTCTTTCTCAATATCCAAATTAGACTTATAATTGGTATTTAAAGCATGTTTTCTTTTCAATAGTTTATATTTATCCTAGAGTTCATTAAAGGTGTCCTCAAGTAGTCCATAGTATTCAAATAGTTCATCCTTAGTCATATTATCATCATTATTTTATTCACTTTCATTCCCAGAATAGTAAGAATTATGTATAGGAGAATTGGGTGTTTCCTCATATGTTTCTGTCATGAAACACCGATTTTCATGTTTGTTCTTCTCAATATCTGAAGTGTCAAATCCACTTGAGCTATCTTCTAAATCACTCCAAGTAGCTTTCATAGATTTTTTATATCATTTTCCCTTGTCTTCATATTTATTTTTAAACTTCATCTTGGGGAAACCAGCCTTCACATGACCTTTTCATTTACAATCATAGCAGACTATCTCATTTGTATTGTCATCCCATTTTCTATCCTTTTTCCAATGTCCTTTATTATCATAATTTCATTTGTAGTTTTAATTTCTAAATAACTTATTCTTTTAGTAAAACTTCTTGAATCTCCTAACAAGATGAGACATCTCGTCATCACTGTCAGAATCTGAGTCTTCACCGGTGGAAGAGTCTATAGGAGCTTGAATTTTTTATTTATCTCTTCTCTTTGAGGTAGTAGTCTTGAATGATATATATTTCTTTCTTGGTTCTTCATTTGATTCTTGATTTAACTTAAGCTCTTCTTCATATATCATAAGTTTTAAAATTATTTTATTTACTGGTAGCTAGCCTATGTCGCAAGATTCTCCAATAGAAACAGAAGTTACTCTCCATCTGTCTGGTAGGCATCGATACAATCTCATAATCTGATCCTTGTTGTCCACTGGTTTCCCAAACAGACTCATGGTATTTTCTATTTCATTGAACCTGAGATACATTTTATATATAATCTCATCAGGATTCATTTTAAAATTATCATATTTAATAGTATAAGTATTTAATCTCAATTCTTTAACATTTGTTGTTCCCTCATGCAAAATAGCTAAAGTATCCCAAATTCTATATGTAGTTTTATAGGAAGATATTCTATTGAATTATTCATCACCTAAAGAATATTATAATGCATTCATTGCTTTACAATTATTGTTATATGTGGCTTTAGTCGACTGAGATCATGTTTCCCTTGAAGTAGCAGGTAATGCATGTTTTTCTTCAATTGTGTCCTAGATTTTAGGACCCATGCTCTCTAGATACATTTTCATTTTTAATATCCACTGAGAATAGTTATTTCTATTAAAGAAAGGTGGTCTGTTAGTAGCAAAACCCTCAAATATATTATCCATTATTAACAAGAATTTTAAATAACTGAAAATTTAGATATAACAGAAATTTTAAGATCTTTAAGATACAACTAAAATCACAGTTAAAGAATTTGACAACTTGCACAACAGTTCAGATAGTATTAATAAAAAGTAACCCTCTCATACCAAATGTCGGTCATAGTGTAATCTCAAGAGGGGGTGGGGAGGGGTTAATTGATTTCCTACTTAAAATTTCTTTTAAAAACATTATTATTAAGATCCCCCAAATTTTTTAACAACCTAGCTAATTAAGGAAGTAGAGATATAAATGTCTAGTTGGTCAAAAGGTTTCTCAAAGGGTGATTAATCCTTAGTTGAATTAGTGTAAAACACATCTTCAACTGTTAAAACAAGTTTACTGAATTAAACATACACACACACACTAACCAAAACTAACTATCAAAGTGAATGAAAAACAGTTTTATGTTTTAGCAGTTATAAGAAGTGGAAAATATATAAAACAGACTATTACAAAATATAGAGCATAGTGAAGTTAAAAAAGAGGTTCAGTCTTAAGCCAAGACTTAATCCTCTCCACTTGGAGATCACTTGACACCATGAAGTTTATATTAATAATAAACTTGATACACAACCTGTATTAGGCTTTACAACAGTTTTCACAAACTGTTTAGGGTTTAAACCCTCTACCATAGTTCTTCATGGAAAAAATAAACAATATAGATCACACATAGTCTCTTACATTGTTATACATTTGAAATAAGATGTAAGTGAATTTTGATGTAAGGATATTCAGTATCCTCCAATTTAAGAACAAGAGACAATGTATGTAATAGACAGACACACACACTTCTCAGTAATATAAAATGAAGGAACACAATAGAGCTAAGATTATAAGCTTGAGTTTAGAAATCTCTATGTGTTTGTAGTTCAGATATTGACTCATTGGAGTGAATAATTTGATGTTCGATTATTTCTCTAGATGTTTTACTCAAAAAGAGTTTCATAACTCCAAGTTAGAGCTTTCAGGAATTGAGTGTTCTGCTTCTTGTTTTTATCAAGAGTTGATGAAGCACAGAAGGCAGAAGTGAGTTTTTCCCAAATGATCTTCACGATGATTTAGGGTTCACAGTGTAAGTGCTAGATGGTTATTCTTTGATCTAGAAAGTAATCTCCTTCACATGCACAAACACACTTCTCATGCCACACTGCTTTTCTTCCTCGATCTTCTCTTTTATATTTGAGGTCTGACAATAGAAATAAGTAAGTCATGTGCGGTCTTTCTCATACCTTGTACTATCCTCAGATATGGTCACTTGATATGTCTACAATCAGTATTAATTAATGTAAGAAGCATTAAATTTACAAAATATGATCGTTAGAATAATCTTAAGAATTTGACAAAGTATGGAGTAGAAGAGTATCAGTAGACTGGTAATGGTAGCCTTTACAATGGTAGGATTCAACAATAGGTGTGCATTGGTGGCCTTCATCGGTAGCCTTTAATAGTAACCTTCCATCGGTAACCTTCAATGGTAACCTTCCATTAGTAACCTTCTGTGGTGACCTTTCATCGACAATCTTTGCATCAGTGACCTTTTCATCGATGTCCTTTGCATCGGTGACCTTTGAATCGGTGACCTTTGCAATGGTGACCATTGCATCTATGACCTTTGAATCAGTGACCTTTGCATCAGTGGCCTTTTCATCAATGACCTTTTTACTTATATAAAATTTTCACTGTAAGCTTAAACAAGAGAGAAGTGAGATTAAAATTACATAGTCATTACTTTGATATAAACATGATTTTCTCATAAATGATTATTCTGTAAGAGAAACAAGATGATTTATATAAATGAAACATGATTTGGGATTATAAAAATAGGTGAGTACAATAACTTAAAATATAATTAAAATAAGGATGATCATGATATAACATGTAAAATGGAAGTATATACACCTCAAAAAATAATTTAGGTGTATAACAAAACATGAGTCTCAAAGAAGGCAAATTGACACAAACATATTTTACCGATTTTGTATGTTTTGAAAATTAAACCCCATGATAGAAAGATCATAAAATGGATATGTTAATAACCATAAATTTAATTATAATATACATATAATATAAATATTTTCAGTACATACAACACAAAAAATGAAAAATGGAAAACGTAGCATGCATATCATTGAAATAAAAAGTGAGATGAAATACTCTTACCCCTAATGTCTTGACTCTAATAATACTCATTCAAAAAACCTGTATAATAAATATAAATTTATTATAAATATCATAAAGAAACATATTATTATATATAATACCATATATGGTTTGATCATGACCTTATATTACCCACTTGTTAAAAATCCTATCTCATGGTTTCGCTTCGAGTAATATTCGCTTTATTCTTCACATGTGTCTTAATTTGTTATATTTATGTTCATTATACAAATATCATGATTCCATAAAGTAATACATGATATAAATATCATTTATATCCAATATATGTTTATTATAATAATATATAGAATATATATGTATGAAACATAATACACCATTCATGGAGATGGTAGGTCGTACGTACACATGAACGCTATTTCCGTTTAATTATCATGTTGAATAAAAGAAAGTAAAAGAAATATATCTATATATATGTATATATATCATTATCACTGTAGATTTATGATATAATATATATCTTATATATTCACTAAAACCATCTTTAATTCAATCCATATAGTGTATGAATGAATTATATCGCTTTGAGGGTGTGGTAGTCCACACTTCCTCAAACGAAACTATCATATTAACACCAAATGGAATATAATAAATATATGTGTTGAAAAAGGAATACATAAGCTTAAATAAATAAATAATATAATAATTAACATATATAAAAATATTTTCCATCCCAATATCCACCATGAGAGGTGATAAGGAAATTTGAAGAGTCAACGTTTAGTGAGGGGTAGTTTGTCATATATATAAACAATATGTTCTTTACCTATTAGATAGAGGTGTGTGTAAGTTTAGGTAAAACATTATCATAAAAACATTATAGTACATTTATAGTATTAGTTTTTTATACAATCATGGAATAATGAGAGTTTATGGGGTGAGAAAGAAAATAAAAGAAAGGACTTGAGAGAATACGTTACCTCTTAATCAGGTAACTCCATTTGGTTTGTGCCAAAAAGGCTTCCTTGGATTTACTTATTCCAAATAGAAGTCATATAGGAAGAAGGTAGGTATTTTGTAAAGTAGATTGGGTATATATTCACCTAATATAAGTTTTTTATAGGTGTGAGGATGTGGCATAGTTGGGTGACCTTTTATAGGGAAGGAAAAGTACTCTCATGGAATTTTTGAAAGCAAGTTAGGTGTACACATGATATTACCTTAAAAATCAATAAAAAACCAACATAAATAAAGAATGTATGTTTTATGTCTGAAATATGGCCATATTATGGGGTTTTTACAAGATTGAAGGTCATTTGGCCTCCTTTAATTAAGGTTTAATCTCTAATTAATCTTAATTTGACCTTAACCGCTGTGATTAATTTTAATCACTTTTACTAATAATTTTGGTCAAAAATAAATATTATCTAATTAGACACTAAATATTATAATTATTTCAATGGTTTATGTTGGTTTTTAGAAATTCAATTCATAGAATCAAAAAAATTAAGAGTACTTCTAATCCCACAGATGAGACGAAATTATGGGTTTCTAAAGTAGAAAGAAGTTCAAAATTTTATTAAGTTTTTATATTCAATTTCAAAGTTAAATTCATTATAATGGCCTAAATTATATTAATAAAAGTGTAATTTATCTAATTTTACCATAAAATAAATTTTAAATATAATTTAACATTAATAATTATTTAAACAAAAAGTCATTTTTTAAATAAAAAACAATATTTTACAATATTCATAAAAAAATAAAGTTTCTTAGAAAAATACCAAAAATTCACCCTAAGATAATTTTAAAACTCACAATTCATAAGTGAATATTATTTTATAAAATTAAATTTCAAAATTTTTCTAAAATTAATTTTATTATTATAAGTGGTTCATTTGAGAAAACGTTATTTTTCACCATTAAAGGAATTTACCCAAAATCATATCATTATTTACCCGAATATTTTATCTATATAAAACAACTATAAATAATAATTAAAAATTATTTATTACTATTCATATATCTATGTTTAAATACTAGGTTATAATTATATCATTTAAATAATTATAATAATAAAATTATGTTTTATAGAAAAATCAGTGTTGTGTGTAACATATGCCAAGTCCATGTTGTGGGTAGCGCAAGCCTAGTTATTATTATGTATAGCATAATCCAAGTCAGTTTTTTGTATAGAGAAAGCCAAGTCAGTGTTGTGTGGAGGGAATGTTCATCATAGTGTTTTAATGTATATATATATAACTATTTCATGTGTCACGTGAAATGAAAAATATCAAAAAGATCAATTAATTCAAAAATGAGTAATTCAAAAAATCTCAAGGTGTTACATTATACCACCTTAAAATGAATTTCTCCCTTGAAATTCATCTGGGTTATCAAAGGTTTAATACCTGAAAGTTTCATTTATAGAAACCCATATCATAAAAATTGATACTAAAACATCCCTTTAAAAGGGAAATTTTGAACCATAATGGTTACACAAAGTAACATATACCTAGGTGTACACATAGGATAACATAGGTTGGGAGTGAATATTGGACATGTAGGAAAAGCCTAAAAATATATAGGGAGTGATTGATTCCATCAATCACAAAAAGATAATTATTAAAGAAAAGTTGAGGGCCTCAAAGTCGTAAATCTATGATGACTTAAAAGGGCATCAGTTCAACAAAATTAAGGTATTATAACAACACATTTTTTTTGATCAATATCCTAACATAGAGTAATTATTTTATTAACCAAGAATATAAGGAAATATACTTTCCTAATATATTTCTATAAAAAAAATTCATTCTTTTTTTATTTTATCAATTTCTAATTCATACATTAGTACAAGAAATGGATGTCCATAAATCAACATTGAATCCTGAAGAACTAAAATAAAGTTTTTGTAGAAATTATGTCCCATAGAATAATGAAAAGTATAATTATGTATCTATAACTATTCTTAAATACCAATATGGTTAATACATTAATCTCTAAACATAAAAACTAACACTAATGTTTCATCATAAATAATTATTCATAAAAAATAATTATACATTAACCAAAACATCATATGGGCCAGTGGTAGGTGTGAAACCCTTATCATCCTCCGATCATGGGTTCAAGACCTGCGAACTTCCCATAATTTATTGGTTATCAACCGACATACATGAAGTACTTTTCTAAAACCACTATAATACCATTTCCAAAATATGATGGACATCCTTAAGATAAGGTTAATCACCAAATATAATTTTAACTAATGTTTTCAATACAAACTTTGTGAAAAAAAATACTTCCTCTGAATTTTAACTTAATATTTTCATGAATGGATAACCTTATTATCCTTCTCAAAGATGAAAATATAAAACTTTAGAAAAAGAGTTAGGAAAACGACTTAACATTGATCCCTAATATATCACAAAGTATCTCTTGGTTTTACATTAAAACATTGTGAAGACCCCCATGATAAATTCTATTAGTACATGGTAACAACCTAAATTACCATAAATAATTATGGAAAACATCCATCATTATTTATTCCATATATTACTAGATATATTCCATAATTCTAAGAAATTTTAAACTTCATCCACGATAACATAAACTACTTGTAAACAAGTATTTAATTAGTTACAAGGTAATTAGTACCATCTAGTTTACTTATTCATATCCCACATATCATTATAAACATCATTATAATATCATAAGGAAAATATTAAGTGTTATCTTTCCATTGATCACATGTTTTAGATGGACATCACCATGCCATTATATCACTTCTCTATTCTATCAGAACCATTCAATGTGTTATGTAAATCCATAGAATAAAACATAAAATGAACAATACTTATATATTTAACCTTTTATATAACATAATTATTGAATCCAAATAAATAAAAACATTTATTAATTCATCCTTAATACATTTACATGTCTACCTCATCATAATACCTATTTCCTTTCACATTTCATCTGTAGTCTCTTCATCATCCACAGTGTAATCATTACTCATACCACCTTGCTGATCCTATTTAAGGGACTTCCTCTTAGGACACAAAGTTACTTAATGACCATTTACTCCACATATAAAACACTAAATATTCTATGATATCATAGGGAGGAAAACATTATTATCTGCTTTATTAACCAAAATCATAATTTATTCCCTACATTCACTTTATTTCTTTTTATTCTTTACCACAATCAAACCATTTTCATGTTCATCCATGTCATTTACTTAGGCAATTCTTTCTACATTCTTGACACAAAGGAAAATGAATCTTCTTTCCTCCATGGTCTCTATTCCCTAAAATCTTATCAAAATCCTTATTTCTCTCCATTAGGGAGTCCAAAAGTTGGTTAAGGTACACATTGTTTATTATATTCTAGGAAAACTGATTAAGCATGATCAAAACATATTTTACTCTAATGATCATCACACATTAATTATAATCATAAAATCATCCATCAAATTCAAGATTAATCCAGTTCATTCCATTTCCCTCCATTGACTAAATCTAGAAGCATAATGTGAGAATTACTTATCATAGTAAAAAACCACGTAGTCATGAAAAGAATTACTTATATGATGTATAAATTAAGAAACCTTTCTTAATCTATGACACCGTATGTTCATACTAGTTTTTTCATAGTCAACTTATATTTAAATCCTTCATAATAATACATGAAGAGTTTGTGAATTCAAAGAAAGAATATCCCCAAGGAGTGTCAAACCAGGCGTGCATCAAGGCCCATTATCCTATACTAGATTACCCAGAGTCAAGATCCGAACA
This sequence comes from Viscum album, assembly GCA_963277665.1. Taxonomy (NCBI): domain Eukaryota; kingdom Viridiplantae; phylum Streptophyta; class Magnoliopsida; order Santalales; family Viscaceae; genus Viscum; species Viscum album. The sequence goes on along the minus strand of OY728132.1, from coordinate 1,155,871,877 downwards.
TATTTTCAGAGTTTTTATCCCTACATACATCTATACCAGATCTACATCAACTTGTAGTTTCTAGATAGGGATGTATTTCTTAGAAACCACTCACTCTACCCCTTACCAAAATTCTAGGACATTTTCCTAAACATTAACTCATACCTATACTTATCATTAGTGATATACCCAGACATATACTTAAAAATATACGTAGGGATATCACTAAAATTTTCTCATCCTATATTCAAAAGGATAACTAAAACCTTACTTTGATACCAACTATATAGAACCTAGCTTTACATACATGCATATTACATCATTTTAGAATAATATTCAGTATATTACAAAAATACATGCCTGAGGACTTTAATAGTTTAGTGTCTTTGGAATCATGGAAAAAATCATATATCTTGATGAAAGTTCTTAAAAATCTCCCATTAGGATATCCATATTTATTACATCAATATGAAATATTTCTTCATAACTTTGGGAAAAGAAACAGAAAAATGGGCGATCTCAGATTCCCACTAAGGGTTAATAAAGGAACGAGTATTCATAACATGAAAAAAGGGTATGGTGCCTGAGCATAACATTTTAATATAACAACTTTAATATTCAAGATCATAATAAATAAGTTCAATTCATAAGACATGGATCATAATAGAATTTCTATCCTAATTCATGAAATCCAAACATATGAATAAAACATGGAATTTTTGAAGGCAAGGAAGTATCTAATATGAATTCTATAGTATGCAAGGAATCATTACCAAGACCATATTGGTAGTATGGGTTCACTCCCCATACCATCTTAATAGTCATGGTTCCATCCCATGGCCATCTTAGTAGCATGATTTCACACCTTATACTATCTTGGTAGTAATGGTTCACTCCCATGATCATATTAGTAGTCAAGGTTCATTCACAAGACCATATTTTTCTATCTCATTAGATAAAAATAATTACCTAATGAATTTGAGTGAGATATAGGTCCCACCCTTCAAATAATAAAATCATACACGCATATACCACAACATCATAAGTAATTATATCATAACCCATGAAATGAAATGTGTATCATAAATGTGTAATCAAATCATAACTTTTGAAAAAAGATATAGGTTTCATAATCATTTTATCGAAATCATAGACTATAAAAATAAGTGGGTTTCAAAATAATATAACCTAATAAAGAGAAGAGGGTTTTGTAAGAATCATGCTATCAAAAAAAAATCCATTCAGAAAAAGAATATAAAGTTAAGAACTGAATAATTTCCCCAGAAAGGCATGAGTAACACCAATGGATGTTATCTTAGAATTGAATTAATTTTGAAATGTATTTTAAAAATATTTCTTCAGAAAAATATAATTTCAACATTGAAAATTCATTTTTAAATATAAAACCATCTTGAAATAATTTTTCTTTGAAAATAACTTTTAAAAAATATAAATGAAGCATTAAAAAAATAAATTGTTTTTAAAATCCATTTTTTTAAAATGTTCTTCAATGATCTCTTGAAAACTTTTTTGAAAAATTTTTTTAAATCCATTTTTCATGAAAAATTATAAAATAAGAATGAAAAAATTTTAAATACCATTTTCCTTGAAAATTTATAAAAGTATCATGAAAACATTTTGAAAAAAATATATAAAATAAGTTTAAACAAATTTTGAGAACCATTTTCCCTGAAAATTTATAAAATAAGCTTCAAAACCTTTTGAAAATCATTTTCTTTGAAAAAAAATAAATATTATTGAAAAAATTTTGAAATCCATTTTCCTTGAAAACATAAAAAATAATCTTGAAAACATTTTGAAACTCATTTTCCTTGAAAACTTATAAAAAACATTGAAAACTTTTTGAAAACCATTTTACTTAAAAATTTATAAAAGGATCTAGAAAATGTTTTGGAAAAATTTTTACATGAAAATATATTTTAAAAACATTATTTTAAAAATTAAACTTTAAAAATGAAAATAAAACATCAATTTATTGATGGTTGATAAATATATACTTTTCGTACGAGGTAAAAAGAACATTTCTTTTAAATGGTAAAACTGCTAAAAAATGACTCATTTAAAAGGTGAAAAGAAGATTCCTTTGAAAACATTTATAAAAGAAAAAATGGTAAAAATTTATCTTAATGATCATAGGATATTAGTAGAATATTCTTTGAAATCCTTTTTAGAAAACATGGTTTTAAAGGAACATATATTTTCGACCGAAGAGAGGGTAAAGTTAAGATTTATTAGAAAAAATTCTTAGCTATCTTATGTACCAAATAGTAGAAAAATGGTACCAATATATGAATATATCATGAATAACCATAGGAGATGAAATTTTAAAAATTTTCTTAAGATATGGATCATAATATTTCATCAAATAAATGATAAACATAAATAATTAGCAAAAGCGATGTGATTGTCTCAATAAACTCTTATAACTTGGTAACATGGGATCATACTCTCCATGTAAGAAAAGAAAATTATATGAATCTTAAAATATGAGGAAAATAATTATTTTCAGGATATAACACATAAAATTTAATTATATAAACCTCAATAAATAATTTAGGAGCATAACAAAACACAAGTCTCAAAGAAGGAAAATTGAGACAAAACTATTTTACCGATTTGGTAACTTTTGAAAATTAAAACCCATGAAAGAAATATCATAAAATTGATATGCTAATACAAATAAATTTAATAATAATATACATAGAATAAAATTACATTTATTAAATACATCACACAAAAGGAAAGAGTGGCGAATATATCATATATCTCATAGAAATAAAAACCGAGATGAAATCCCCTTAAATTGTGTCTTGACTCTCGTCATACTCATTAAAACCACCTATATAATAAATATAAATTTATTATAAATCATTTAAAAAAAAAATTCTTATATATAATACCATATATTTATTTATTATGACCTTATATTACCCACTTGTTAACAATCTTGTGTTAAGGTTTCACTTCAGGTAATATTCTCTTTATTCTTCGCATGTGACTTAATTTGTTATATTGTTGGTTTTTATATTATATAATGATTAAATAATGTAAAATATGATATAAATATAATTTATATCAAATATGTTTTTATTATGATAATCTATATAATATAAAATTATGAAACATAATACACCGGTTAGGGAGACCGTAGGACGTACGTACACATGAACGCTATTTTTGTTTAATTTTTATATTAAAAGAATGAAAGTAAAAGGCATATATGTATATATAATTATACATATATAATTATTCCATTAGATTTATGATATCATATGTATCTTATATATTCACTAAAACTATTCTTAATACAATCCATGTAGTGTATGAATGAATCAAATCGCTTTAAGGGGGCGGTAGTCCATACTTCCTCAAACAAAATTATCATATTAACACCAAATAGAAAGTAAAAAAATATATGTGTTATAAAAGGAACAAATAATATTAATGAAATAATAAATATAATATATAAAATATATAAACATAGTTTTCATTATAATTTCCACCATGATAGGCAATAAGGAAAATTGAACAACCATCATTTAGTGAGGCAATAGTTTGTCGTACACATAAACAGTTTTTGTTACCCATTAGATGGAGGTGTGTGTAAGTGTATGTAAAACCAATAGAATAAAAAATTCCAAGTATATATTGGATACTAGAATTTTTATACAATCATGGAATAAAGAGAGTGGATGGGTGGAAAAGGAAAATGAAAGAAAGGACTTAAGAGAAGATGTTACCTCTTAATTGGGTAACTCTTTTGGTCTGTACCAAAAGGCATCCTTGGATTGACTTATAAAAAAGGGAAGGAATATAGAAGTATGTTAGGGATTTTGGAAATTATATTGGGAATATATTTTCAGAACCTAATAGTTTTGAGTGGTTTGAGGGAATAGAAGAGGTGGTGACCTTTAATAGGGAAGAAAAAGGACTCACTTGGATTTTTTTAAAAAAAAGATAGGTGTACACATGATATTACCTACAAAAAGTCATACAAAACAAAAAAATTAGTATTTTAAGTTTTATGGATGAAATATTTCCATACAATGGGTTTTGTACAAGTGGATAGGTCATTTGGGCTCCAAATATTAAAGTTTAGTCCCTAATTAATCTTAATTTGACTATAATACTTCTGATTAATTTTAATAACTTTTACTAACCATTTTGGTCAAAAATAAACATTATGTAATTATAATAAAAATACTATAATGATTATAATTGTTTATGTTATGTTTTTTTAAAATAAATTAATAAAAATAACAAAAAATAATATTAATTCTAATTTAGTAGATGGGACAAACTTACAAGTTTTTAAAGTAGAAAGACGTTAAAATGTTTATTATGTTTTTATATTCAATTTCAATGTGAATTTGATTCTAATGAACTAAATTGTATTAATAGATTTATAGTTGATCTAATTTTACCTTAAAAAATTATAATATAATATAATATCAATAATTATTTAAATGCAAAGGCATTTTTTAACAAAAAACATTATTTTTTTCTATTTATTAAAAAATGGGGTTTCTCAAAAAAAATCACCCTAATATAATTTCAACATTCTTAATTAAAAAATGAAGTTTAGTTTATGAAATTAAATTACTAAATGGTTCTAAACTTAATTTTATTATTAAAAGTGGTTCATTTTAGAAAATAGTATCTTTAAACATAAAATGAGTTTACCAAAAATCATATCTTTCATTACCAATATGATTTATTATTATAAAACAATTAGAAATTTTATTTCAAAAACTAGTTATTACTATTCTTAAAACTAATTCTAATATCTATGTTATAATTTCCACATTTAAATAATTATATCAATAAAATGTTTTTTCACAGAAACATCAATGTTTCATGTTACATATGCTAATTTAGTGCTACAGGTAACACAAGACAAGTCAGTATTATGTGTAGCGCAAGACAAGTTGGTATTGCGTGGAGTGAAATACAAGTCAGTTTCATGTGAAAGTAATTATGAAGTTAGTGTTTTAATATATATATATATATATATATAATGCTAATTATTCCTTTTCATTTATTTCTCTATTGGATGTAAAAGAGTCAATAAGTGGAGAAAACATATTTAATGAAGTTTTTTCATCATTTATTTATAAACAGGTAAATGAATCTCAAATGTAGTTCATGTCGAACAAGGAATTATATAATATTTTATCAATGGATGTTGATTTAGAGAATTAAAATTAGATACTTTGGAATGCATCCAAGAAGGTGAAATTTGAAAATTTTAAATTCATATTAAAGGAATTAGAGTTACTCCTTATTGTTGGAGAAGTTGGAGACTTACTCACATTGGAGAAAATTAAGGTTAAATTGTGTAAGAGAAGTGAATTAAAAAATGTAAATAAATTAAATCTCTTATGGTGACTCTACAGGGAAACCAAAATTGTTTGTTTTATAAGAATATTTTTTAAAATATTATTTAAAAAATTTCTATTCTCATGTAATATTAATCAAATAAAAACAATAAGTATTTTAAAATACCAATGTATATTCATAAATTTCATTCTAAATTAACAATAATGTATAAAACAATGATTTACATTAAAATGTAGTTAATCTGACTTATTATTTTCTATAGATATTATAAATTAGATTTACTACCTTTTTTAGAAAAAATAGTAGTTAATACTACTCAATTAATAAACTACCCAAAATAATTCTTCAGAAACTTAGTTTAAATGCTTTGAGATATATAAATAATGAATTTAAGGCTCAAAGTAGTAGTCTCTTGAATTTTTTTTTATGAAAACCATTGAATTAAAAGAATAAATATATGTTATACCTCATATAATCTAAATATAAAAACCCATGAAATCCTTTATAATCATTAAATGAAAAAACCTTATACTTTGAGGCCTAGGTGATGTATACAAGTATGTGACTGCACAATCTAGCTAATACTCAACATCATCTAACAAGAAAACTAAAATACAATCATTAGTGCTTACTAGGAGTTATTAGTTGTAAGAAAAATTGAGAGAGGGAGAATGGGAATAAGGGAGTAGAAAAAGTACAAATAATGGAGGGATTACCACTAGGTTGATGGATCGAGGGGCTCAGGGTTGACCATAGCTCCGACGTGGTCTCAACCAAATGTGACAGCTCGAGGAGGGAGAGAGATAGTGTGATAGATCAAGATAGGGAAAGGGAGAGTGGGATAATGGATAATGGTATGTTACTGTAGTGACTGTGAGGGATAAGAGACTCAGCCTTATAGGTTTTGGTAGATAATTGATTTCCAGTGGGGGTGATTGGGGGAGTCAGGGGGAGATCAGGTAAGTTGAGGTCAGGGGATAATTTTTATTTCTTTAATAAAAAAATTATATTTAGTGGAGGTTTTTCAAAGACCGCTCCTAAATTATTTCTATTTTTTAATAGAATTTTAGTAAACTTCTGCTAAAAAACCACTGCTAAACAACAATTTTTTTATAGTGAAACAATTATGAAATGACTGGAGATAGAGATATCACTCCAAAACTATATATAGATTCCCTTAGATGAAGATAATTACAATTGAATAAAGGAATGAAACCAAACATAACCTTTGAATTTTTGTCTTGGGGAATTACATATTATGTAATTCCATAAATTTCAGGTAATTATTTTTAAGGGTTTATGCTGAAAAACCCAACACCTTAGGTTATTTTATCCTGATTAAAATATTATATGGAATGTAAAAGTATTACATGGATTTTAAAATTTCTATATACTATTTTTATCTAAAAAAAATATTCCCCACAAATTCAACCACCTCCAATGCCTTAAAACCCCAAAACAAACCCTCTCCAATGCTAGAACAAAGAATGAAAATAAAAAGAGAATGTAATTTGAAATAGAATAGGATCTTACAGTCTCCCCACCATATAGATTCTCTTCTTCAAGATATAATCCCAAGAATATCTAATATTCTAAAGTAGAAATGTTAGGCCACTAAGCCCTTAGATTTACTTCCCTCTCCCATAATTTCTAGAGAAAATGTATATGTTTTCACAATAATCTAACTATTAGTATTTTCATCCCCCCACAAAACTTTATCACTATGACCATAAAACCTATCAGTTTCTCCTCAAAGTATTTATTAATATCAAGAAAATCATCACCAACATCAATCTCATGAGAAGGTTTGAGGTGATACTGTTGATGTACTGACATGTGATAAACATCTTGAATATCAATTTACCTCTTTGGAAGAGTACAACAGTATTCCACTGACTTGATTCTCTCTAAAATTTCAAAAATTCTAAAAACCATGGAACCCAAATTCTCTACCTCTGAATAATATGGGGAAATAATATAAAAGTCACCAGAAGGAATGCACGATCTCCCACTGTAAACTTCAAGGGTCACTGACGTCGATCCATATATGAATTCTTCCTACAATGGGTCATACCCATTTGTTTCTAAATCATATGAACTTGCTCCAATGTATCCAGTACGAGATTCGGTCCCATGATCTATGTCTCACCTTCCTACATCCATCATAGGTGTGATCTACATTGAGTACCATAAAGAGCCTTATATGGTTCCATATGAATAGTTTCCTAATAATTGTTGTTACAATGAAACTCTACATGTTCTAGGTGACTCCCCCAGTCCCACCAAAGTCTAAGACGCACACCTATATAATATCCTCTAAAATCTATATAGTATGTTCCGACTGTCCACCTATATCCAGGAGGAAATCCATACTAAAAAATACCCGCATACCAAGCTCCTTCTACAAGCCTTTTTAGAAGGATGAAGTGAAATGCAAGTCAAGTTATGATAATGTAATCCATATAACTCTATGAATATGGAGTATCTTTTAAACATACATGTATCAAAATTTATCAAATAATAAAGTATTCCATATAGGTAATAAATGAGCTACTTTCATCAATCAGTCCAAAATCACCCAAATAACGTCATTATTTTGAGGCATCATTGGGAGACCCACCATGATGTCCATGGTAACATCATCCCACATCCATTCAAGAATGGGAAAATATTTTAGTAAACCACTAGGTTTTTTATGCATGACATTCACTGGTTGAAAGGTGTAGTATCATTCCATAAACCCTACAATCTCTCTTTTCTTGTCTAACCAACAATACTGTTGATGTATTTCAACATACCTTTTAGTCAAACACAGATTCACCACCCATTTAGAGGCATGAAATTTGAAAATCAACTCCTCTTTCATACACATATGAAAAAAATTATGGCCCCAGACATAGATGATATCATCTTCATACATAGTCTAATCAGATGTTGACTCTCCACCTTAAAGGATTCCCCTAAAGGACAAACACTCCAGATCCTCATACTTCCTCTACCTTATATAGCTCAAAAGTGTTGATTAAAATGATACTAATATATATTCACTATATTATTGGGCCTTTTAAACCACAACATACATCACATTCAATAATTTCATCATCTTTCAAATAGAACTAGACTCCTGAACTACCAGATTTCGAGATGCTCTACTCAAAGCGCCAACAACCCTATTTCCTTTCCCAAGATTATATGCTAGATCAAAATCAAATTACTGTATATAATCAAAATATCTTAAATACTATATATTAAAATATCATTCCAAAATGATATACCTTAATATCTTGTAATCAGTATACACAATGAACCTTTCACCCAACATATAATGCTTCCAACACATCAAATAATATACCACTAAAACTAAATCGAGGTCATGCATTGAGCAATTCCATTCACGTGGACTCAAATTCCATCACCCATACACCACAACTAAATACCCCTACATCAAAACTACTTTAAGACCAGTCTCATATTAATTTTTTTTATAATCCTCCCTTAGATCAGGTAGGATCAAGATTATCATAATTGTCAAATGATTATTCAACTCTTGGAAGGCATTAATAGATGATCCATACTATTCAAACTTTTACTTCCTTCTTGGTCAAGAATTAAAGTGTTCCCTCTAAGTGATAAATGTCCTCAATGAACCCCCTATAATTACCCACCAACCCCATAATGTTGTGGATATAAAAGACATTCTTGGGATACTACCATGAAACTATTGCTTGAAAATTCTCTGGGTCCACTGACACACCTTTCTTTGAGATGATGTGACTCAATAAATTTACTTGATTGATCCATAATTAAATCTTAGATTTCATAGAATGTAGTAAATTCTCTCTCAGTGTACTCAAGATGATTTCAGGACATGGGCATGGTTATCATGAGTCTTTGAGTACACTAAGATTTCATCCAAAAAATAATAGCAAACTAATCCTGGTATGGGTGGAATATTCTATTCATAAAAACCATAAAGACAACTATAACATTCCTTATCCAAAAAAGGAATCATTATGAACTCATAAATTCTATAAATGCTTATGAAATAATTATGCAGTATATCAAAAGGTCAAACTTTCAAATGATGATACCCATATCTCAAGTCATTATTTGAGTAGAAACAATACCCTATCAACTGGGGAAAGTGATCATTGAATCATATAAGAGGATACTTGTTATACACTGTCATATAGTTTATCTTCTGGTAGTCAACACATAAAAACGAGGTCCCATCATCCATTATAGAAAAGAAAACTGGATAACCCCATAGTGACATACTTGGAAAGATAATTCCCTTATCATTCATCTCTTCCAACAGAGTCTTCAAATCTTGAATCTTGGTTGGTGCCGATATATTTCTTGAAATTGAATATGGTTCAACTCCAATAATTATCTCAATAATAAGCATGAAACCCCTCTTAGATGGAATCCATGAGAAGTAATAAAGAAATAAATCCTGGAAGCATCCCACTACTAGTGGGAAGACATCATTGTTTACACCCCCATCATCCAGCAACATATTTCCAACCAGGGTGGTGATCTCTCCTTGTTACTGAGGAACTAGCCCTACATGACCTGCCTAGATATGAATCTCTTCATGATGTATAAAAATGTAAACCTTAGGATATGTAAAGGTTAATCTCCCATTGTAATAATAAATTTGGGATTGGTATGAAACTAACCAGTCCATATAGAGAAACATGTAAAATCCTAAATTGTCCAGAATATAAAGATCCAAAAAGAAATGATACTATACAACCTCAAGAGGAAACCCTTCATAAGAACATGTCACTTAATCATTCCCCCAATGGTGTATAAATCATCACAACCCCACTCAGAAATACCACTATAAAACTCAACTCATTCACAAGTTGTGTGAGATAATGGAATGAGAGTTATTAGTATCAAATAAGCCACTAGAATTTATAGAAGCTACATGGATACTACCTCCAACCATCGATGGTCCAAACTTTCTATCCAAAAGTATAAGATAAAATTCATGTAACTATTATGACCTAATACCTTATTATGAAGTCTGAGTCTCCTATGTTTCATTACTCTACTAATACAGGTGTTATTTTCTAGAAGTACCATGTCCACTACCTCAAAAGAAACAACCAGTAGAACTCTAAATACTAGACTAATATGTTATAGAATACCCCATTCTCTTATTGTGGTTCTACCTAGCTGCTCCATCACTACTCATCTATCATGGGTTCTTGTAGAACCACTATAGATACCCCATCCGTCGGCAAGATCGGTACACTACTAGGCATTAGGAATACAATCTATGAATGTGTCCCAACCATCCACACTAGTGGAAGATCACTCACATAAGGTCCTTAGTGACTGATTCTTTCATGTGGCCACTCTAATATATACTCCCTAATAAAAATTATTGAATCGATGATTCCTACTATCGTAAGACCTTTCTCATAGTCGTATGGAAGATACTACATGTGTTCCACTAGAAGCCTCCTTTAGGTTACCCTCTAATATAAAATCCCAATTCACCACCTCAGAGGACTTATTTTGTATGAAGTTGTCAACATATGATATAATTTCACATTTAATCACATCCTGAATATCTTCCACCAAAATCACCTCATCTCCTTTAAATTCTAGAATAAATAACTTTAAATGTATAAAGTGTCTTACATAGTCCATCATAGACATTCTTCTCTAGGTCAGCCACATGAACTCTACTTCCCTATCATTCCTGTGAATATCAAGGTAAAAGTGCTCAAATAACATCTCTTGAAAGTCCTTACACACCATATTATCATGTTTTACGTCACGAGTGTGAATCTCACACTAATTCTTTACTTGAAAATGTATTATGTAAGAATCCAATTAGACTCTCTTCTATATAGGAGTCTCATGGTGGTTATGTATCATCTAGATAAATTCAATCTATAATTATTATACATGATGTCAAACATATATATTAAAATTCAATGGGTTATTCAATTTAACTTCTGTTTCAAGTCAGACATAAATTTCATGGCCTTCCCTAGGTCTCATTCCATAAACTACATAAACTGAAAATAGTTCTCTCAGAACTTCTCCCCATCTTCCTCACCTTGAACTATTAGAGCCTCCGGTTTTTGTAATGGAAGAACATTTCCATCCATGTCCTCATATCATCCTATCATCAAGCATCATTATAGAGGAATATATCTATAATTCCAAACATGTGTATTAAGTTACATAACACATTATTATCAAATATATATAGCATTTATTTATGTAAATACATAATAATTCTTCTTGTACACCCTTCCACATGGTCAAAATTGAGACGCTACCATTAAACTCAATAATCCCTCACATGGGTTATGAATTACATAAGGAATTTTTTTTTTCACTTTTTGAAGTTCAATTTAGACACCCATTTACCCATTTCATTTATAATATTTAGAATCATTTTATAATTTTCAATTTCATATTAGGAACCATTTTCATTTAAATTACACAAGAAAGAAAATAATTTCCATTTAAACAACTCACCCAAAGCCTTATTTTTTGTGCATTCCTAAAAATGATGCATGTCACAATAGTTCTTGAGTGCCTATAATTGTGCATGTATACTCAAATTTCATTCTATTCCTAGAAATGAATAAAATTTCAGGAAACAATAACATCACACAACTAGTAAATCAATATAGGTGAAATAATATCCAATTGTAACATAAATAATCAATAATGACAATACCACCATGGGTACTTGGTTTTACCCCCATACATGTGTTTTTTGATCCTATACACGATATCTTGACCAAGGAATGAATCATCCTAATCTCTTAACTGCCCATCCCAAATAGTAAGAAAAAATAAAATTAAATAAAATAAAACTAGCATATGATACAACTTTTTAACGTCCTGACCCTGGTGCCCCATGTCAGTTCCCAACCCGGTTTTCTATGTGACCTCAGACACACCATCCCATATGCTAGAGGGTACCAAATAGTAGTGAGCGTCAATAATATATATTATGTGGAGACTATGAATTCATTATGAATGTAGAAAAATATCAGAACTAAAATAATAAATAACCAAATTATTATGACCATAACTAGAATAATACAAGTATCAATGATGACCAAAACTGGAATACAATATCCAATCCAAAAAAGTAGATATATCATTCCATATACATTTCAAGTTTCAATATATAAAACCAAAAATAAATAAAAATTGAAAGATCCCCAAGTGGGTCCTGACATCCCCTCTAGTTTCATCATCCATTATTCATCCCAACTCACCCATCTAACATTGGGCTATATACCTTATCCTTTCCTATAAATATGATATCTATTTGGGTACGGATCAGGTAGCTTGAGTATGATTTGAGTAAAACTAAATAAGCCTCCCCCAATAATGTATAAAATAATATCATGATTATAACAATATATTTAGTTGTATAAATAATAATGTAAAATAAAGTAAACAATTATCACATTTCATTATTATTTAATTATCCAAAAAAACCACTTGGGTTCACAATGACACCCAAACCATAAAAAACTCCTTGTCCTGTGCTAGATTTTGAACCATATCACATAGTGAACAAAAAATCATTATATCTTAGGATTCCACTATCCATTTAATTTCAATTCATATCAAGAATACTTAGAACTATGTTCCGATGCCAAAGTTTTGGGCCTAGAATACCATATATAGCACCCCATGGGTATTTGAATAATCAATCAATGTACTAAAATCTGTTGTTATCACAAATGATATTTTCAAGCATCGTTCCATATCCCACACACATATATCATTCAATCACATATGGTATTCTGAAGAATCAATCCATATCACAGAAACATTTATCAATCAATCACATATGTCACACATATCAGATATATCAAAAACATTACACATACCATATTTATCAAGATAAATAATCATTAAACTTATTACCATACATTTTCATCATGGGAACTGATTAAATTATCTATTCAATAATGATTCATCACATTGATTCCATAGAATAATATTACCAATTCACTATTAGACAATTTATCAAAATTTAATCATATAATCTATTAGTTAATTAATAAAACAATTAATTAATCTAGTTCAGGATGTAATTTCTAAACATATAGTAGAAATATCACAATAACACACACATAATGGAAGTCAAGTCTTTAGGAATTGATAAATAAACCAGCTACCTCAAGATCATTGATGAAATATCATCCAAATAAAAAAATGGTTTTCTGGGAATCAAACACCAATGTGTGATGATCAAAGATGAAGAAATTAATCCAAACCCATTTATAGTCTCCCTAGGCTCAAAATAAGGAAGGTTAAATGAAGGAATGAAACCAAAATACACCTCATGATACCTTTTAATTTTGTTATCTAGGAATTACATGGAGTTTAATTCCATTACATGTCGTGTGATTATTTTTAATGGTTTAAACTTAAAAACACATTACCTCAGGTTATTTTTTCTTGATTTAAATATTTCATTGAATTTAATAGTATTAAATGGAATTTAAATTTTGTACAAAATATTTTCAGGCAAAAATTATAGATAAATGATCTTAACACCTCTAAAGACTTTCAAACTAAAACCAAACCCTCACTAATCCTAAAACAAAGGACAAAACTGAAAAGGGAACTTACCTAGAAGAAGAACTAGATCTTACAAACATTATTCATAATGACTTTATCTTATTAGAAATCTCTACATGAACCACCAATGTTGATATGATTTACCTTCCCTATGTTATGATTCATATATAAACAATATTACACACATTGTTAGATCATAATCATCCGGAATATTTATCCATGGAATAAAATTACTTATATATGTAACAATTATAAAATATTATAAAGGATTTATCATAATACATGTACTAGATATGTTATTCAAAAATATATTTCACAAGGATCCTACTAAACATCCTATAATAAAAATATAGAAACCCAAAGTCTAGTAATAAAGAGTCAATATTTATTAAATTAGTACATGATACAAAGGATCTCACCACCAAGGATCAATTAGTGTAATATTCATGGAAAAGTATATACATACATGACTTCCATTTTACAAATGAATTTAATATCATTACATGAAAACATTCTTTCATCCTTTAAAAGTATCCAGTGATCTCTTATTCAATTTTTTTGGGAATAGAAAAGAAATAAATGGTTGGGCTCTGATGATATGTATGGGATGTGTACATCATAATCCATCATGAGTAAATAATTGATCAAAAATATGATAGAGTGGGTAATCAATAAATATTAAATTTGATCAATAAATTTTTCATCAATATATATAATGTAAAATATCTATATAAAAATCAAAATGAATATAATAACAAAAATTTTAATGAATGAAATGCATAATTTTAGAGGTCATGATTTTAACAGTAAGGACTTAAGATAAGATCTCATGAAGCTTACCATCTGGGGTTTGTTATCTGATTTTATACATACCATTAAGGCCTTATTCCATGGCATTGTCACTACATGGGTTAACATGCATCAAGAAATTCCTTGCATTATTTTTCCCATAAGGTCAATTTATGAATCAAGGGATATCTATAAATGGACCCCAGTTTACATATGTATATATTCTATGCATTTACCATATAATAAATAAAGAATACATTATTTAGTTAATTTGATTTATTTATCAATAAATATCTATGTTGAATCAATAATATGAAACATAAATATTTCTATTTTAAATGAAATAAATATATTAATAATCATTCTTAAACTATCAAAATATTTATTAAAGGTATGTGATTAAGAAAACATCATATTATTTGAAATGAGAGTGAATATATCAATAATACTAAAAATCTCGACATAAATCAGAAAATTAATTTCTAATTAATAAACTAAAGTGATAGATAACATGATCATAAGAAACTGAATAATAAAATACAATGGTATAATAAATAATTTAAAAAAGGACGACTAATGACAATTATTTCATCAAAAATTAACGTTTAAAGTAAGATCATGTCTTTTAGAAAATAGATATGAAAAATTGAATCAATACATTTTAAAAAAACATTATTAAAACATTTGTAACATTACATTGAAATGAAGATTTAAATAACTTCAAATTGTTTTTTCAATATTTAAGAAAAAAATGAATTTTAATTTTAATATAAATTCTAAAAATTAACCAAATAAAGGAATTGAATGTTCATTAAAAAAATATAGAATTTTAGATGAATCTAAATATAGAATAAAAATCATGATGGTGGGGAAATATATTTATGCCATATATGTTAAATTAAATAGTACTCTGGGATAAAAATTATAGTAAAAACAATATGATCAGAAAATTATTAAAATTGTTCCTTTAAATGATTATAATTAAACTCAAACATAATATAAAATTTCCTTGAGAAACCATTTAAAAACCAATATAACCTTCCATAAAACAATTTTTTTGAACATGAATATGGGGAACAATTTATGACCAAATAGGCTTTATAATGTTGAGTTTTCTTAAAAACATCATTTTACGGTTTTTTAGTTCCAAATAGGTGAAGATAGAAATAATACTTTAAATCCATAAAAATAACTAGATTGTATGAAATTATATGGGTTTTAAAAAATAAATACCCAATAATTATTCTAATATAAATCTAAATGTGAACAATTCCAAATAAGAGTGGTATTGTAAAATATAAAACTATGACCATATTAAATTTTGAATAAAATCATATTAAAAGAGAAAAAAATTTAATTGTATCATTAAATACTATGAATTAATATTAATTAATGATATAATATGCCAAAATTGGATGTATAGACTATAAAGGCCCCAAAATTAGTATCCCGAAGCAGATGGATACTTTATTATAGTGTTGTTAGATACAAGTGATCACATCCCAAAGGAATGAATAGTTCAATAGTATTGGTAAACTAGATACATACATGGTTACTATATCACACTTGATTTCAGAAATTGCAACATAATTATTTGAAACAATATAATTATTTCCTAAAGAATATCATTAAATATCATTCATAGTGCATATCTAGGATTCATAGGAAATTAAAAGAAATAAGGGTGAACTGAAATGCTCAGTAAGAGATACATACAACCAGAGATATCACATGTAAATAATGTATGATCAATAAAGAATAATCAATATGAAAAAGTAAATATCTAAAAAACATTACATTTAATCAATAACATGACTATAAGGATTAGATATGTCATAATAAATTTGTTAAAGTAAATATTTTAACAAAAAATATATTTGATCAATAATATGACTATCATGATTAGATAATGAATAATCAATATGTAATGTAAATAACTAAACACACTTTACATTTAATAAATTATATGAGAACAAATTGCATGAGTGGTTAATATCAAAAGACAATATCTTGAATAATAATAACTGAAATAATAATGATGGAAATTTATAATACTATACAACATGATATTATGCATCATGATACATTTACCTCCATGACCTCTTACCAAGATAATTTAATTGATGGGTAAGTAAACACTAGAAACCCATTTTAATGAGTCTAGCCAACCTATTATTCTAATGAGACATTTGATGAATCTAGGTTCTATCTATAACTATTCCCCACCCATAACATCAATCCCCACACATTCCTCATATATCAAATGACCGATTTAATTCACCAACAATATTCCAGATCAAAAAATTTCCAAATCAGGTAAGGAATAAGAATTAAATATAATTTACCAAGTCAATTATATAAAATTAAATATAATGTAATTTATATATAAATGATATATGTTTTATATATTAATTATATTAATGATAAATAATATTGATATTTAGGAAAAATTTAATGTCCAAGGATCAAAAAAATGTGAATATTTAACATGAATTTTAATGATTGAAAAAATAAATCATAAAAGATAATGTAAATATTTTACCTAGTTAAACTGATTATACCCCATCCAGAGAAAGAATAAGGATTGTATTATTACAATATATCCTCACTGGAGTATATTTTATAAATGTTTAAACAATATAATCATCAAAATTTAGTTATTAATATTCATACCCTTTAATTTAACAGCTAGGTTATAATAGTCGTATTAAATAATAATATTTTAACATCATGTTGATGTTCATTTAAGCTTAGGGTTGTGCATCGTATATTCCATTGAATACAAAGTTATTCTTTTAAAATATCATGGTGTTACATTTTAACCCCCATTAAATAAATTTCTCCCCCATAATTATATGTTTTCCATTAAAGGTATAATATTTTTTGAAAAACTATATCATTAAAAGGGTTAATAAAACTCCCTCTAAAAAGGGAGAAATGATATTAAGAATGTCATATGGAATAATACACAATGAGGTATCTATCATCGAAAATATTGATGGAAATTTAAAATATGGATTTGAAAAGAAGATTCATTCATGTCATATGCTATTTTTTGTGAGGGAAGAGACCATAGGTTTTTGAAAAATGAATAATATTTTTATTTCAAGATCCTTCTTCTAAAGTGGATGGCTTAATTTACCTCCAAAATCAGGATCATATGGAAATATATTTACATAACATGTAAAATTTCATCCTTTAATCATTTTCCATCACAATATAATATTTTACCTCAAATGATGAGTATTATAGATTAAATTTTATACCTGGATAACTAAAATACAATTCTAACAGATCACATGGTTCCAAAAAATAAAATAATCTTCGTTGAATTAATAATAATGATCATATTAACCCTAAATTTTCTCAATATTCTTTAGCTTATGTCCAAAAAATTAATGACCCCAATGGTTATAAATAAAATTTACCCTGTGATTTAATTAAATGTATTAGTTAGTAATATGGTTAAAGAAAACACACAAACTTGTTTGGTTTTATTCTAACCTATCATATTTAAATGACCATTAAGAATATTTACCATTTTTAAAATATCCATTTAACAATGATCACATGATTATTATAAATATTGGGTTTTAAAAAATCCAATTGACATAGATAAAGGTAGTGTTGACCTCAAATAGTAGGACCGTACCCTATAATGCCCATTTATCAGAGCATTTGAGAGATATAATATCATTAGGATTTTCCATTGAAAAATAACAAGATGATATCCAATGACTTAAGAATCAACAAAATCGTTTATAGTAGAAGTTCAAGGTAATTGAGATCATGACCCAAACCATGTGTGTCAAACCACCCCATGAAAATCTCACCGTCGTACACCTTAAACTTAAGGATTTTTAATGTGTATCAAAGGGATATGTATAAAGACCCTATAAATATGATTATTTACATTATTTTTAATAGAATAATGAATATATTTTCATTCTATTATTGTTACTTTATAAATGATTTTTTCGATATAATTAAAAAAATGTATTTCTAGGTAATATTCATAATCAATTAAGGAATTTATTTTGATGAATTGATGGATTTTTTAAATAAACTATATTTTAATAATATATTATTATTAAATAATTTTATTAAATATAAATTATTATATATTTTTATGAATTCAAATGTAATTTTTATAAGGGTTCGGAAAATATTATTGTAAAAAAATCCATCATTTCTCAATAAATTTCAATTCTTATTTTATAAGTGAAAATTCAAACATTTTGAAAATAATTTAGATAAAATAAATATTGTTTTTTGGAATCAGAATGTTGAAATTATCCAATGGTGAGTTTTTTATAATTTTTGAGATAGTCATATTTTCATGTAAAAATTAAATACCATATAAATATTCTTTATGTACTATGACATCATAATTACCCAAAAGTGATGTAATAAATACTATAAAGGGTATCCAAGACCAAATATATGTTTTAAATTTAAAATAATTTTATTTTATGATTTTTTTAAAATTTTACAATTCTTTTTTAAATCCCCCAATGCCATTAATATATTTTAATGTTTAAAATCATTTCTTTAAGAGTATAAATAAATTTCACATCAACAAGGTTGTTATTTAATTAAGATAGTAAATTAGCCTTATAAAATAATTAAAGCCACTCCACTTTAGTAGAAACCATTTGAAAAAACACATGGGAAGGTTTTTGGATTTGGTTATTTTATTACTTAGAGTCCAAAACCTATGTTTAAGAAATGATAAATAATTACCCACTCATTTCCTATATAAACCCACCCATGGTCCCATTTATCATCACTAAAAATGATTTAATAACTTTCTTACTCTCACATTACCTCTCTATAGTCTTCCCAAGGTGCCTCTAATCTCTCAATAAGCTCCTCCCAAGTATTTTAAGGAACAATGTCAAGGTAAGGGATCCTCACCTTCTCCGCATTATTCAAGTATATTTTTTATCTTATGTTTTTTCTCTTAATTTTATAATGCCAGAATATACCCCCCCTTAATGTCAATTTTATTTATATATTATGGGATAACCCTTTCACTATCACTAATCCCTCCCAAAAACCATTACAAACACCTATTACATTACTGAATTTTTTTAAGGGTTCATTCACTCTCTTTTTTTATTCAAGAAACTATTTTATGTTATGCTTATTAATTTAAAATTTTTCATGTTAATATTTGGTATTCAATATCCCCCCATAATTACCGTTTTATTTATATATGACAAGATACCCCCTTAAATATTATCAATTCCTTCCATGAACCTTTATACACACCTATTACAAGGACGAAATCTAGTAAGGGATCCTCATCCTCTCTTTATTATTCACATTTATTTATTATCTTATGAATTTTATTTAAAATTACTAATGTAGGGATATTTATTTCCATGTCTCTATTACTGACCATTTCATTTCCAAATTATGAGATACCCCTTCCGCTCCCAACATCCCATTTTATGAATTTTTATGTGACGTTATTATGGTGCTAAAATTTCTCTGTGATTTTCCATGCCAAAACAATTATGTAGTGAGAACCATACCCATTTCTTATCAAGGGTGGTAACCTATATATACTAATAAATAGTTGAATTGGGAATTACATGAATTTATTCCAGTTTCCTTAATCATATAACAAAACATGATGAAGAATGAATCCATGTTTTATGATCCATTTGGCACACATAAGCATGTGAATGGGTGAAAGTGATGGGTGTTCCCCGAATTATATATCACTCTGATGCATTGGGTAATGTTTAGTCTCATGTGAATTCATGTTGGAATATGTATTTAACCTGATTATTTGATGGTATGTTGTCCCTCATGATGTATTTTTAGTTAGCACTGACCAATGTTTATGATGTAGTGTTTTATGTTGGTGTCACATTTCCTAGTTGACTTTATTTTATGACACTATATCACGATTCATTGTTCATGTTTTTGATTACCAATATTTATATTCTCTATAGATATTCCTATTTTCTTACAAGTATTACCTTATTCATGTTATTCTATATTTATTCCCTTATTGATCATTATATCTTACCCCTTTATTATGTATGTCCCCAGGTTATCCTGTATAGTTATAAGTGCGAGCATATTAAGGTAGATTTAAATAAAGATATTGTTTTTCCAATTTAAATTTTTAGGTAATTTACACAATTACCAAATAAATTAGACTTATTGATCTTCTAAGTTGTATTAAGTGTAATATTATGTAATAAATCATGAATTAATGTATAATAAAGAGACAGATTTTTATACAAAATTTAAAGACATTTTGTCTCCAAATACTTCTGTCCAAAACCCATACTAATCCAAAGGGTTGTTTTACCATAAATTTATCCCAAAATAAACTTAATAATATTTTAATTACATAATTTAAAACATCAATAGAGTATCTATGATTATAACCATTTTATTTACTTTTAGATATATTATTCCATGGCATTTTGGTTTATCCCATATCACAATAGAATATTATTTGTTTCCATAGGTTATCTTAATTAATTTATCATAATAGTTATTATATAAATTGTGTAATAACTAAATAATATCCCCCAAGAGTGTCAAAATAGGAGAACAGAAAGGGAACACTCACCATGCAACCGAATGATGTTTGATATAAACTTAAACAACTATTTTAGGGGTTATTACCCCTAGATGAAACTATTCCAAAACCATGTACACATGTAGTATCCATAAATGGATGTATTTATAGGAAAATAATATAATAATTACCATACCAAGACATTAGGATGGTATCTTCTACATAGAATTTTCCTCAAATTCATTAAAAGGGTAATTTTATTTAATCTGTGTTTTCCTAAATCTAGTTCCCAATGTTTCTACTAAACCACCATTTGATAGTAATTATAAAGAACCATACCCTAGTATCCAAGAATAGGTGGCTATTTTATTATATTGGTGCTATATAAAAGAAATCACACCATAAATGAATTTTTTTAGTGGTCTTGGTAAACTAGATACATACATTTTTCCCATATTACATTTGAATACACAATTGATAACATACATCTTTTTGAAAATATAATTATTTCCCTAGAATATCCTTGCATATTATTTATAATACACAATACTAATTCTTGAGAAAGGAAAAAAATAAGAGTGAACTCAAATTATCAATGTGGGTTATGTGAAATTGAAGTAATCATGAGTAAATAAAGCATGATCAATAAGGAATAATCAATATGAAAAGGTAAATATATAAAAATACATTCCATTTAATCAATAATGTGACTATCAGGATTCGATAAGGCATAATGAATATAGAAATAAAAATATCTAAACAAAAATTACATTTAATCGATAACATGAATGTATTTTTTAGATAAGGCATAATCAATATGGAAAGGTAAATAACTAATCATAAGTTCCATTTAATAAATGACTTGAGAAAATAGTGAATCCATGGACAATATCAATGGAATGATATCATGGGATATAATCACTAAATTCTTGATGAAGTAAAATCATAATATTGGAAATCATGATATCAAACATCGCGGTTTCTTTATTTCAAATACCATATTCCAAGAAAATTTAATTGATTTATAGGTATAAACTAGAAACCCATTTAAATAAGTCTTTCTAACTGATTCATATCATGAGACTACTAATCAATAAAGGGGTTACCTATAAGTAATCCCCACCCATAACCTTGAATCAAACACATTATAGATATATGGAATGATCTTCATAATTCATAAATAATATGCTTTATCAAAAAAATTTCGTATCGAGCAAGGAATACATATTACGATAAATTTCCCCATTAAATCATATACCAATCAATGTAAACTTCGGTATAGAGAAATTATATT
This sequence comes from Viscum album, assembly GCA_963277665.1. Taxonomy (NCBI): domain Eukaryota; kingdom Viridiplantae; phylum Streptophyta; class Magnoliopsida; order Santalales; family Viscaceae; genus Viscum; species Viscum album. The sequence continues at coordinate 1,155,849,321 of OY728132.1, read as the reverse complement.
TGGTTTATGTTAGATTCATATCCATGATAAATAATACAGATATTTTGGGTGAAATTTAATGTGTAATGATCATAAAAAAGTGAATATTTTAAGGTAAATTTATCAATTACAAAAAAATAGTCAATAAAGAAAAGGTCAATACTTTCCTTGGTTAATCTAACCATAAACAAAAAAATAAAAATAAAAAATGGTATCATTAGAACATATACTGAGATGAATATATATAAAATAATTTCTTGTTTTTATATTCAAATAGAAATACCATGAAAAGATTATTAAATATATTTTTAAGGAAAATTACCTTTTCACGTTGAAAATAACTTTTCAAAACTAAAAAGTTTCAAAAAATTATGAATGAAATTTTCAATAAAAAATAAACATGTAAACATGTAATGGATGATTTAAATTATTGTGTGGTCATGATGGTGTAAGGGTTCCGTTCATTCTTAGAAGCTTAAAAACATGTATTCCATTCATATTTTTATAAGAAAAGAAAATATTATATTGTTAGGGGAGTTATAGTAATATTCATTTAATTAAATTTTTAGAAAATACAATATTATTAAAAATAAATTTAAAAATCATAGTAAAACATTTTTTGAAAATAATTTTTAAAGACAATTATTTGAGAGATAAAAGATTTTTGACAAAAGAGAGAAATAAAGTGTAAGAACCTATCCTTAAACATTACATATTCTAGTGTTTTTGAACTAGAATTAAAATTTTAGGATCTGTTTAGTTTATATTTTTAGAGATTTTGGAAAAAATATTACAAAGTAAAGCTACACACTATCTATGGACACTTATAATCAATATCCTTTTTTTAAAATATAAAACATTTAAAATAAAACCTAATTTATATTAATAAAATGTCTTCACAGTTATCCCTTGATCTCATAGATGATTACATTCTCCTTAAAATTTTTAAAGGAAATTTTGAAAACATGGGATGAGAAAATAAAATCAGTAAGGGATAAAGAAATATATGAAATAGTTAGTTCAATAAAAAAATGAAAACTCATATAATGTTTACCCTTATCATAAAAGTTATTAGATCATAAAAAATAAAAAATTTTCAAATTAAAAACCAACACAAATTTTTGTTAAGGAAAATAAATAAACCCATAGAATTCAATTAAAAATCCATTTGGTGACTTAGAGAATCATATATATATAACCCTTTCAAAACCATTTCAATTGGAATAACCAAAAGTCAGACTTTCTACTAAGATATTATGGAATAACTCAACACTTTCTAGGAAAACCCATGTTATGTTATAACATGATTTCCTGGAAGTATCTAGGCCACACCATGTTATGCTATAATGAGCTTTCCTGTCTCTATCTGGGCCACCTCATGTTAAGCTATAACAGTCTTTCCTGGAACTATCTGGGCCACCCCATATATAAGTTATATTAGGATAACTTATTTTTAAAAATGATTGACTACTATATCATTAAAAAAATACTATCATTATAGAACCCTTTGAAAACTATTTAAATCCCATATAAAAAAACATTTGGCTAAAAATATAAGTTTCTTTTAAGAACCCATTTTCAAAAAGAAAACACCCTTTTCCTTGATAAAAATATAAATATAAAAATACAAAAAGATATAATTATGGTTTTTTATTAAATAATACATGGAATATTTCAAATGAATAATACAATAAATTAATGGTCATAGTGGCATAAAATTCATTATCATTGTGAATATTAAGAATATAACATTCTGTTTTGTCATTTAAAAAAGCATTCCATATAAAAAAACATAAAAAGATTAATTATTGGAAACTATTGAATAAAATAAAAAATATTCATAAAAATTACATTATAATAATTTTATTTCAATATAAATAAATATGTAAAATAATATCAAGAATATTGACATGGAGAAAAATGCTTGATAATTAAATATTTAAACATTTAAAGTGTCACATACCACTTTGGACCTTAAAATCACAATCTCCATGAAATAATAAATTTTCCAAAATAATAAATAAAATGATTATTGATAAATTATTGATATTAAATTTCATAATATATTTATATAATCCTTATAAAATAATAATGGTACATAGCATCCCAAAATGCCTCAATGAAAGGAGATTGAGAAGAAATCCATTACCTTATGTCTGATTCATCATATATGTCTTTTACTTTCATTAATAACAAACATATGAAAATTATTTAATTTATTTATAACATTTTTCAAGTTTATTGTCTCTTTTATATCACTTAATATCAAATTTTAAAATTTACTTAATTATTAAAGTTCATGTTGGACTTTTTAAAGATTTTCAGTACTTGAGTCAAAAAATGAAATTGGTATGATGTCAATAGTCAAATTCTCCATAATTAAATCATCTATAGAATAATATTCATGACATAATAAAAATATTTATACATAAATTAAACTTTTACATCCATTAATTAAATGTGGATATGAAAAATTAACTATGTTACTATCATTGAGATGGTAAGCCGTTATACGCTTGAGTAACGTTATCATTTTTCAATGATCAATATAGAAAGAAGGTAATTATTATTTTATCTATCCAGAATTATAATATTATAATTAATATAATATCAAAAATTTAAATATACTTATATATATCATCCATTTGATGTGGTGATGAAAAATGAATCACATCGCTTCATGGAGGTGATAGTTTACACGTATAAACGAACAACATTATCATTTCTACGTGCATGGAAGGTAAGTAAAAATGATATATTATCCTATTATAATGATAAATATGTCATAAATATCATATATGAACATTAATTCCATCATTATAACTAGTATTTATAGATGTTAATCGAAAATTAATTATATCGGTTCATGGGGGGTGATACTTAACACATACGCATAAATGGTTAATTCATTTCACATTTGGTGGATATAGATATAGATTTATGTGATGATATTAAAATAATAAAATCTAAGTATATTTAGGATAATTTTTATTGTTATTTCATCATGGTTGAAGAATATTTTAAGTATTTGGAAGAATAAATATAATATAAATAATTAATTAAAAATGATACCTCTTCATCTAATGATCTCCTTTGATTAAAACTTTATTACCTTTATGTATAGTGTTATTCATAATCTAATGATTCTATAATGTGGTTAGGGATTATAGAAAGGAATTTGGGATGGTATTTTACTAACCAAATACATTTATAAGTGTGAGAAAATTAGAAGAATAAGTGGCCTTTAATAGGAGAGGGGAGGGGAACTCTTAGAATACTTAGAAATATTAAATTAATATAAACTAATTTTCTAGTCCAGGTTTATCAAATATGATTTTTTAATATATGATTTTTTGGGGTTAAATAACCTTCTCAAAATTAAATTTTGATACATTTTTACTATATTTTAATCCTTGTCTTTTTGTTTTAACCCTTATTAATTCTTACTATGATATAATGTAATTTATACTATGATGGTTAATATAATCACTATAAACTTTCAAAAAACCAAAATCAATTTATTGATAAAATTTTTAGACTTATAAAAATAATTTGGAAGAATTTTATATTTTTAGGAATTTTATATCATTTAATAAAATATTACATATTTTAAAATATCATTATTGTCTCTTTTGACAATATTCATTATTTTACATTTTTAAAGTATTATAAAACAATCTTTATTAAAAAAACTCTATTAAATCATGCATAACATGTAAAGGTCATCCATAAAATCAGTTTATAACATTAGTTACTTTTATATGCTATTTATTTTAATATTTTTCATATTAATTATTTTATTATTCCATTAATTAAACAATTACATCATCTCCATCTATCACCATTTAATTTAATAATTAATTAATACCATGATATAGACAATAATTTTATCTACCTAAATACTATTTATAGTTTAGCATATCTCTTATATATCTGTATATTAAAAATATTTAATTTGTTAAGAACACGAGTGTTAAAATTTGACTTTTCATTGTGTATAATAATATAAATGTCATACTCACACCCATTTGACATCGAAAGCGTATAACATCAGCCCAAAGATAATTTTTATGAAAAAACGCATTCAATTAAATTATAATAAGTTTTAGGGTAATTTTATATTAGTTATAATATTATTTTTACCATTAATTACTCGACTTACCCTTAACTGTGGTAATAAAAATATTAATAAAGTCATTGTTGACAATTTCAAAAAATAAATGGAAGTATTTAAATAATTTGGACCTTATGATTCTAATTATTCTATCAAATTTTATAATTTCAAATCACTAAATTTCCATAAATTAATTAAAAATTAATCCTGCTGATGAAACAAAAAAAATGAGTTTTTAAAGTTAAAATGTTCATAAGTTCACAAAGTTTTTTTATAAAATTTCAATGTAAAATTAATTAAAATGAAGTAAATTGGATTAAATGATAAAAAATTATCTAATTATAATTTAAAACGTTTAAAAAAATAAAATTTAACACTATAAATAAATATTATGAAAAATAAATTTTCAATTAAAAATGAAATATTGTTTTCCCTATTCATCAAAACATGAATCTTATTAGAAAAATAGTAAAAATTAGACTCAAGTAAATTTTAATAATCTGATTTCAAATAATATGCTTAGTTTTTTAAATATAACTTATAACATTTTCGAAATCTATATTTGAAACAATTATGCCATCAATATGCGACAAAACTCTCTTTTTTTACAAATACTCTTTATACTCGTAAAATTGAATTTATTCTTACATCATGTCTAGAAAATGCTTAAGATGAATGAAAAACATTAAATTTAATATTATATATATATATATATTTGATTAATATAATCAAAATATGTGATTTATTAATTTAATGGTTTAAAACACAATTGTGCATATAAATATAATTTTTCAAAAAAACATTTCCTTTTATTTTAAAAGGGATTTTACATTAATTTATAATTTATTTTTCACTAAAAAATTCATTATATATACATGCGTAAATAAATCATAATTCAATTAATATTGTTCATTCCCTCCATTATAACATCTACATTATAATGGTAACATTTAAATTATAATATTTAGTTCTCCATTTAAACTTGATTTGGCGTATCATGTATGATATCAAACATATTGATTCCTTTTAAAAGCCCTATATGTTACATTATCCCCCATTTAATAAATTTTTTCCTTGTAATTTTAACTCGACATAAAAAACTATGGGTTTGAATTTTCAAAATACCTTTTTCGAAATCCCACATCGGAAAAAGGATTAATAAAACATCCTCTTTAAAATAAAGAATGAGAAGTACAAAGGTCACCTTAGATAACACATACTAGGGTTCCATATAAAAAAATATGGATACGGAAGATAAAAATCTAACTACCATGTTATAATGTATATTGACAGAGAACCTGGTCATGATATGGTTAACAATCACAAAACTATAAATTCATCATGGGTTAAAAGGTAACTGATTTTTCAGTAAGAAAAGTAAACAGAAAACATTTTTGTTACAAAATACATTTTAAAGAGTTTATGAATTTAATTCTTGTAATAAGAACCTAATGAATCATACTTAATTTACAAGTAACGTTTCATACTTTAAAATTAATTTATATGAAAAACTCGTCTTTTTCTTCAAATGATGAGTATTAAAGATGAACATTTCATGCCAGAAACACTATAATCATCTTCTTGAGAATCACATAATACAAAAAAGATTAACTATCCATTTTTCCTATATTTTGACATTAAACAAAAACTAAATGGTTAGTAAAAGATAATATAATTCCTAAAAAACAAAATAGACCTTATATGTGGAAAAACTACTTTAACTTCAAAAATTCTACAGTAATACCCAAAGTTTAACATATACCATTCAACTAATAACTATCTTTAAAATTATTAAAAATAATCCAGAACACTATTGAAATCCTAAAATTATATAATAACATAGTCTTCCATGATATATTCATAGAATTATCCCCAAATAAAATCAATTACTCTTGAAGTCTCACACCAACAAGTAATTTCCCTAATAATCTTCAAGATATGCTAATAATTTCCATAAATTACCCAAATAAAAATCAGTCCATAATAAAATCATAGATTATTACAAAATATAAGTCAAACTTTACTTCTCAAATAAAATACCATAGTAATGAGTTTTCCTAAATCAAAAAGGGTTCCCAAAATGTTAAATTTTTTCCAAAAAAATAATCACATTGTCACCAAATCATTTTCTAATCCCATGATTATTAATTCAATAAAAAAATGTTCCCAAATTACAATTATTCTCAATACATCAAATTGATTAACTAAAATGAAAAATTTATACAAACCAGTAATCCATGTAGGCTAGTGGTAGGCGATTCACCCTTGTCACCCTTCTATTATGGATTTTATTCCATCAACCTTTCAAGATGCAATAGGTTTTCACCCATCCTATGGGTTGCCCTTTTTCAAAATCTATATAATTATTATAACATTTTGAAAATATGATAATGTACTCAAAATAACCATAACATGTTTTAACCACAAATTTTATCTCATATCATTCATTTTTCATCCTAATAAGTAAAAATTCATAATTGCTACAAAAATAAATGTCCCCAAAAATACCATTAATCACTATAATTTCATAACAAAAATCCTCAAAAGGGGTTTTAAGACATTAAAATTATTATCAATGTTAAAATTATAAACACATAATGATATCCCTAAATCTTAAGAAGAAATCATAATCTTATAAGTTTTCTAAACCATCCTTTGATACCAAATGTATGGATCTGACCATAAACATTACATATTACAGTGTTTCTGAACTAGAATTCGTATTGGAGGATCTTTTCAGTTTAGAGTTTAATATATTTAGAACAAACCATAACAATATAAACCCATACATCACATGTGGATACTTACACCCAATATCCTTTTTTCACAATATAAAACTCCTTAAAATACAACATGATTTCGTTTTATCAAAAATATTATCTATAAACCATTGATATCATCCACATATTTATTCCCCCTTAATCCCTATGAAATACATTTTAAAAACTTGGGATGAACACATAATCTCAGAAATGGATAAAGAAATAAAGGAAACCACTATTTCATTAAAAACTTGAAAACTCATATAACATTTACCCTATATCTAATTTTTTTTGAGTGTATGAAATAAACCATTTTCACATAAAAAACACACATTTTTCTCAAATAATATCATTAAAACCCATAGAATGCAATTAAAACTCTTTTAGGTGACTTAGATCATCGTATACATAAAACCCTTTCAAAACCATTTTAATTAGAATAAACATAAGGCAGAATTACAATTGAGCTATTACAAGATTACCTAGTGGTATCTGGGACACTCCATGTTAATATATAATGGGATTTATAGGTGTTATCTAGTCCACCCCATGTTAATATATAATAGGCTTTCTCGACACTATCTAGGACACCCCATGGTAAGCGATAACATGTTTTCCTAACACTATCTAGGCCACCATGTATAATATGTATCAGGATAACCAATTTCTAATAATTTTCAAGTACCATATCTTTAACAAAACAATTTCATTATAAAACCATTTGAAAAAAATATTTTAATCCCATATGAAAACACCTTCAGATAATGATTCCATTTTATTTTAAGAACCCATTTTCAATAACAAAAATACATTTTCCTTGAATTTTTTTCAATAAAAAATAAAAAAATAATATATATGGGTTTTCCGTAAATGATACATGGAATATTCTAATGAAATATAATATGAAAATAATATCCATGGTGGAAGAAAATTTATTGTTTCCATGATCATTAAGAATAGAACATTCTTTTTTTTCATTTATCAAAAAAATCTACATAAAAATAGGTAAAACATTATTTTTTTTAAAAATAAATTAATTTAAAAATATAAATAAAATTTTCTTTAGAATAATTATGTCTTCATTTAAATAAATATTCAAAATAATATAATGAATATTAACAAGAAGAAACATATTTGATAAATAAATCTTTGAACATTCCAAGTGTCTCATACCACTTTAAACAATTAAATAGTAATCACCATGAAATAATACATTTATAATAACATTAAATAAAATGAGTATAGATAAAATATGGATATTAAATTTCATAATAGTTATATATACACCTTTTGAAATAATAAAGGTGATTAACATCAAGAAATTCCACAATGTAAAAAGATTGAAACAAAATCCCTTACCTTGAGTCTGATTCGTCATGTATGTCCTTTACATTATTGAATAATAAAAATATGTTAAGTATTTAATATATTGAGAACATTTATCATGTTTAATTTTACTTTTATATAACTTAATATCATATTTATAATAATTACTTAACAATTAAATTTCATGTCATATGTTTTGACGATATTCGGTACTTGAGTCGAAATAAAATTGGTAAGATGTAAATAGTCAATGCAGTCATAATTACATAATCTCTAGAATAATATTAATAAAATAAAAATAAATTTTATACAAAAAATATACTTTTAAATAGATTCATTAAATATGTATATGTAAAATAAACAACTTTTCAATCATGGAGATGGTAAGTCGTACTTACACATTAATAACATCTTTATTTTTAAATGACCATTACCTAAAGAAGGTAATTATTATATAATATATAAATAACGATAATAATATAATTAATTTCATATTAAACATTTAAATATAATTATATATATTATCCATGTGATGTAATGATGAAAAAATTATCACATCACATCGTGGAAGTTATAGTTCACACGTACACATGAATCACATTATCATTTATGTGTGCATGGAAAGGTAAGAATAAAAACGATATATTATCCTATTATAATGATAAATATGTCATTAATATCATATATAAACATTAATTCCATAATTATAACTAGTATTTAGAGAAGTTAATTGAAAACGAATTATATCGGTTCGTGGAGGTGATAATTCACACGCACGCACAAACAATTAATTCGTTTCCTATTTGATGGACATGGGTATGGATTTTGGTTATGATGTCAACATAATATTATCTTATTATATTTTGGATACTATATTATTTATTTAATAATTGATGAAAATTATTTTTAGGATATGTAAGAAGAAATGAAATAGAAATACTTAATTAAAAATGACACCACTTCTTCAGATGAACTTCTTTGATTAACACCTTAACACCTTTAAGGAGGGTGTTATGACTAAACTAGGGCTTATATAATGTTGGGAGGTATTATTGGAATGATTTTTGAGGATAATTCCTAAAACAAATAGGTTCTTAAGTGTATGAAAATGAGAAGAATGGGTACTCTTTTTAGGAGAGAGGAGGGGCACTCCTAGAAGTCTTCAAGAATATAAAATTAATTTAAATTGATTGTTTATTCTAAATTGATTCAAACTGATTTATATCTAATATATGATGATATTTGGTTTCTTAGAATTCATAAAATGAAAATTAGATAATTTTTGACTATTTTATAATGATTACCTTTTTTTTAACCCTTATTAATTCTTAATGCAATATCATTTAATTTACACTTTTGGGGGATAATATACTTATAATAAAGTTCCTAATGAAAAAAATGAATCATTTATGTAATTTTAATACTAATAAATATATGTTTTACAAATGGAAGTTTTTTTATTTATTTTAAATCAATTAATAAAATATTGTTTTTAAAAAATATCATTAATTTCAATTTTGACGCTATTCATTATTTGATTTTTGAAAAATAACATAACAACTTCATATCAAAGAAAAAACTCTATTAAGAAATCCATAACATGTAAAAGTCATACATAAAATTCTTTTATGACATCAATTATATAAAATTATTTTTATTTTAATATTTTTAATATCATTAATTTGATTCTTCCATTTATTAAACAGTTACTACATTATCATTATGTCACCATTTAATTTAATTATTTAATTCTAAAAATGTATAAATAAATTAAAATGATGTAGGTAATAATATAATCTTTATATATACTATATATAGTTTAATATATCTTATATATAACCCTATATTAAAAATATATTATTTTTAAAAAACAAGAGTGTGAAAAAATTGATTTTTCTTTGAATATAATAATATAATTATCAAAAACACAACTATTTGGATTAAAAAGGAAATAAATTTGACCAAAATATTATTTTTTATGAAAAAATTCATTCCTTGATATTAGGAAACTGTTAGGGTAATTTTATATTAATCATAATAATATTTTTTACTTTAATTACCTGTCTTATGCTTAATCGTGGGAATAAAAATATTAATAAAGTCACTATTCATAATGTTCACAAAAAGGGACCCATTTACAGAAATTGTAACTTATGATTAAAAATATGGAATCCATTTTGAAAAATAAATAATCCAAAATTTTCATAAATGAATTAAAAATTAATCTCGTTGACGGAACTAGATAACCAGTTTTTAAATTAAAAATGTTCAAAAGTTCAAAAGGATTTTATATCAAATTTCAATTTGAAATTTATTTCAATGACTTAAATTCGATTTAATGATAAAAAAATTATCAAATTATACTTTAAACCCATTAAAAAATATAATTTAACACTATAAATAAATTTTATGAAGAAGAAGTTTTCAAATAAAAATGCAATATTTTTCCGCTTATTATAAAAACATGAAATTTATTAGGAAAATACCAAAAAATAAATGTAAATACCTGGAAATCCCGTCAATTATTTTTAATATATGGGAATTTTACAAGTCCGTGAAAATTTATGGCACTTGATTCCGAGGCCCGGTGTGCCCGGAATCAATTTCTGAAGTTTTGTTCGGGTACGTTCAGTAAATGTACGAGCGGGTTTTTTATAAATTTTGAACCAGTGCTCTGAATTGAAATCCGAGGGCACCGTTGAACTCACAGTGCCAATTTTCACTTAAGAAGACTTTCACCTTGATGATAGTTGGTCGAGAATAAAAGTTAGTTTTTGGATTGTCATAAAAAATAATAATAATAAAACAAAGTGCCCTATGCTTTATTTTATTTTGAGACTCCTTTTGGTGTGTGGTGGTTAAAACCCCCCCATGGAGGTTGGAGGTGGGGCCACCGCACCTTAACCTCTCCAGAGAGGTTATGGTGGTGGGGCCCACCCGAACTCAACCACCCATTTGAGGATATATGAGATGAGGACCACAAGGGGCTTAACCACTTATTAATGGGAGGAGAGGAAAACCTCCCAACTCTCCTCATTAATGAGGGAGGGAGCCTCTTGACCTCCCCATTAATCAATTGTGCCAATGCGTGTGATTTAATTAAGGGGAGTATCTTGATCTCCCCATTAATTAATTGCGACATCATCGTGAATTAATTAAGGGGAGCCTCTTAATTTATTTTTCCAATTTTAAATTCATGTGCCAACAAAATAATAGACAACTTATATTATTTTTGTCTTGGCAATTCTCATTTGGGGGGAAGAATTGAGAAGACAACTTGGGAGAAAAGAAGTTCTCCCAATGAAGAACAAAGAATGCCGACAATGATCTTCCACGAACTTGTTCCTCATACTTCTTCCCCAGATACCTACCGACATGGAGCCACTTCCACAACCATCGTGTGAACTCAGAAGTGGAAGCGTGTAGCGGATGCGATGAACGACAACTACATCTTCTCTTCGCGACTTCATCGTCAACACCCGACAATCTAGGTAGTGGTTTATTACATATTTATATTCCGTTTTACATATCTCTTTCAATGATTGGAAAGGAATTGTTGCGGGTGAATTTTTGACCATCTTCTTCTCTTGATGAGCCTTTTGTTATCACCCCTAAACGTGGAGGGTGCGAGCCAACTAACATCGTCCAACTCCCTCCACCGATCTCTTGTGATGTTTCTACAACATGGAAATGTAACAACGATGAGGTGACGAAGACGAAAACGACAACGCCGCGCAACCCACAGCCTCCGTGAGCCGCGCCGCCCCCATGGTGCCCCACACGCCCTGGCTGAACCCGCGGCCTGCCCGGCGCCCAGGCTGCCTGCTCGCGGCCTCCCGTTGCACTGCTCAATGCCTAGGTGGGCTCCCGGCGCACTGTCCGGTGCCCAGGCCGACTGCCCGTGGCCTCCTGACGCACTGCCCGATGCCCAGGCCGCATGCTCACGGCCCCCAGCGTGCTTCTCGGCGCCCAGCCGACCTCTTAGTGTGCTCCCTGGTGCACAGGCCCCCTGCCCGCGGCCTCCCGGCGTGCATGCCTCCTTCTCGTGGCCTCTCGGCGCACTGCTCAACGCCCATCCGGCCTCCCGACGTGTTGCCCTGTGCCCAGCCGGCCTCCTGGCACGCTACCCGACGCCCAATCGGCCTCCCAAAATGTGGCCCATCGCCCAGTTGGACACACGACATGCTGCCCGCACTGGACCGCGCCTACCGTGCGCTGCCCGCATGCCCTGCGGCCTACCCACACGTCGTCACGCCCCGCGCCGCCTGACCGCACTAGCCTGCAGCCTGCCCGCGCCCTGCGTGGCCTGCCCACCAGCCTCCTGGTCGCCGAACTCCTAAGCTGACCCACGATATCCCTCGTGGTGTTGCTAGCCGAACCGGCCTAGCCTCCTGGGCTGAGTCGTCGAGCCGCGCCCTCGCAGCGCTAGCCGAATAGGCCCCGACCTTCGGGCCAAGCCGCCTACGCAGTGGCCTCCGGGCTGAACCACCATCGCAGTCCACTGGGCCAGGCCCAGTGGACAGGGTTGAACCTAATAGGCTGAATCGCCCAATGGGATGGGTCAGACCCAAAAAGTATATCTAGGTTGAACCAGATCAAGTCGGCTCAGACAGGGTTGGGCCGAGTCGGTCTGACCTGGTCGGACCAGACCCAGCCCATTACCGACCCTGTTACTTCCTTTGGCTGTAACTTTGGCATCGGACGACCGTTTGACGAACCGTCAGTGGTGCTAGTTTTCTTAGAGCATGACTGTCCCTTTGAGTTCACCCCACTAGAGTTAGGGGTAATTTTGAGATATAGTTAGGTTGGATCGTACACGAATCCAACCGAGCCCCCGGGACTAAAAGAATAATAACTCACAGACCGGGCATCCGATTAACACGCCGTCTGTTGCATTGATACCCCTATGATGAGACGAAACTTTGAGGTACTTGTTTGTGGGACTTGGTGATAGTTGATGCATCCACACTTGGCTTGAGGATCAGACCCTCTCAGAATCAAGTGTGCTTTGTGGAAACCCTATGGCTGGATGCACTCTGACGACTATTCCTGGATCTTATGTGGGTCCGATAGCTCTGACTACTGTTCCTGGATCCTGTGTGGGTCCAACAGTTCTGACTTCTATTCCTGGATCCTATGTGAGTCCGATAGAATATCTGGTCTTGGATCCTGTGTGGGTCTGACAACTTAGTTGGTCTTGGATCCTGTGTGGGTCTAATAGCTCCGACTACTGTTCTTGGATCCTGTGTGAGTCTGAAATTTCCAACTACTGGTCCTGTATCCTATGTGGGTCTGACATCTTAGATGAATCAGTGTCTACATATGATCATCTCTATCACTCTACAAAAGTTGTTTGCTAGTGTGAGCTGAGTCAGTAACTCTTGTGTTTCATCATGATTGAGATGGATTACTTGATAACTTAGGTATATGTATGCACATTTACCTAAGTGGGGTTATCTATTGATTTCATACTTTTTCGTTTATCCTTGTTGGATTTTTTGATACCTTGAGGGTATTAGGGTCCCTACTGAGTATTTTTATACTCACCCCTGCATAGGATATGCCCGCACCTTCTGTTGTTAGATGCAGACGACAAACAGAGCTGATTGAAGCTGGGTAGTAGGACTGGACGGTACCCAAAGGTGGGCCTTACGACGAGTCGGTTCATGGAAGAGACTGATGGATGTGGAGTGCTGAGGAGGCCATCTATACCTACCCTTCAGGTAGGTACCCCAGAGGATAACCCTGTGAATGATTTAATTTTCTTCAGTTGTACTTGATATTCAGTTGTACTTGTACTTTCCTGTTGGGCTTGTATTTCCACCCCCTTTACTTTTTCAGCACTCTTTTGTATACAACTTTACTTAGTATTTTGATTTCTGCTCATACTCTATTGTGTGAGGTTACTCTATATAAAGGTAGTTCCTTCCTAGTTTTAGGAAATTACTCCTTTGGTGCTAGTCGCTAGCCCCTGGCCTATGGAAGGCGGGCTTGGGGTAGTCACAGCATGGGCCTCGGGGGACGGGTCATGAAAATTTTTTATCAGAGGAGTTAGTTCTATCGTAGAACTTATGACTCCGATCATTCTTTTCTGTGAAGAAATAATGTTAAGGGTACTGAGTGTGGTTTTTAGTTCAGGGAGTCCAGTGTTGGTGTGGCGGCCGATGTATCCATACACTAGGACCCTGACTTATGATTTCTGACTTAGTGAATGAAAACACAGATTGCATGTGTGTTTTCAAGAGTTTTCTTTGTAATATCTTGAGTCATCTCACCAGGTATAACAGATTGACTGTGGCGCACCTGTTTATTTTCAGGATGCCTCCACGCAGATACCCAGTCAGGGTTCCGAGAGTTGTGCGTACGGATAACCCACTGAGTGATGAGGCTCTGGTTTATGGCCCTCTTACTATGTTGGCACCTTTGGGTGGTGTACCAACATCACCACCACCCATTGGGAAGCAGATGCCACCAGCCGCACTGGTGGATGGTGCATGCCGACCTAGTGCGTTTCATGAGTTTCAGTGGTAGAGGCCTCTAAGGTTATGAGGTTATAAAGATTCCCAGGTAGCAGAGGACTGGCTGGAGGTGATTTCTAGATTTCTCCTCCTAGTTGAGACACTCGTAGAGAAGATAGTGATCGTAGCTACTAGTTTTTTTTCCAGTGAGTGACCATGAGGTTGGTCCACATAGTGATGATGCTTTGGTACATAGATCGTTGCCTAAAATTGTACCTTCAGGTAGTGTGTCATCTATATCCCTGTATGTTGGTCAACAGTTACAACTGGAGATACCGGTAGATGACACATGTCAGCCTAGTGCCTTACACGTGTTTCAGCATCAGATAACCCTCAGGTTCTGAGGTGAGCCTGACTCATAGATGGCTAAGGACTGGCCTTAGGATGTGGTTGAGAGTTCTCTGGAGCTTATACAGATTCTTCAGGATGACATGTCAGTAGATGAGAATTCATTGAGGCGTACCGATTGTTCCCGGTGCTCGATGAATACATTACGATCAGTGCTTTGGGGATCAGACTACTGAGCGAGGTGTGTTTTAGGTCATTTGAGCAAGAACCTTTTCTCCATATTCTAGAGAGAACCTTTGCAGATTGAATGTTATTTGGATGAGTGGATACAGTCAGTGAATGTTAGCAGTGAGAAAGCATGAAACTAGCGCCAGTCTCAGAGAATTGTGCGTGTAAAATGTTTTGAGAAGAGGAAGTGTTAAGGACAAATGAATCTGTAGGGCAGCAGACGTGGAAGAAGATCTAGGAGAACAACATGAGGTGGTGTACATTTTGACATGTTACAACCACCCACCTTTGTAGTCCCAGCCAGGCTCAGGGAGCTGGAGGGAAGGGGAAGAGAGTAGCTGCATGCAGTTAAGAGCGTAACCCAAGGGCTCTAGGAATGATTTGAGGTATGGACTATGTCTACTACTAGCTGACATATCAATAGATATAGGTACCAATCACTCCTTCCTTCCATGAATCTTGTCCCAGACCTAGATTTTCTGGTTAAACCATTGTCTTGACCCTCACATCTAGAGATACCTTTAGAGGAGACACGATAATCACACATACTTTGACAGTGTGATCTGACCATTGAGGCAAGAGTTTCTATTGAAACCTCTTGGTGGCAGCGTCAAGGAATTACGACATTTTTTTGGGTATGGATGGGGTAACCACAGTTCATACCCAGATTGACTGTATTAGGATAAAAGGTTGTGGTTTATCTAAAATGTTGAGATTAGGTTTTCCTTAGTCAGAAAAAAGGAAACCCTGGCAGCACAGGTTGAACTCATGCATAGGAGGGTGAAACCGATCACTCATGATTCGTCCAGACTTACCCTCATGGTAGCAAGAGTTTTGAGTTTTGAGTTCCAAACAGGAGTGATAGAATATGGGGACATCTTTTCAAAATATCTTTCTAGGATTACCCCTCCCAAAGGGGGAGGGACGTCTGGTTTGGCTGGATACTACCATAGATTCATGCCAGACTTCTCTATAGTTGAAGCACCACTATCAGCTCTGACGAAGAAGGGGAAAACCTTAGTGTGGTCGGAGAGATGTCAGCAGAGCTTTCAAGAGCTGAGTCAGAGGCTGACTAGTGCCCCCATATTGAGGCTTCCATAAGAAGGCATAGGGTACATAGTCTACTACGACGCATCAGGGACTGAACTTGGGTGCTTCCTGCTGCAGGAGTGAGTAGTGATCACATATGGTTCTTGGAAGTTGAGACATCATGAGCATAACTACGCTACACATGACCTGGAGTTAGCAGTAGTGATCTTCACCTTGCAGATGTGGTGACACTATCTGATGGGAGAGCGTTTTATTGTGTACTATAATCAAAAGAGTCTCAGGTATATCTTCTCTCAGAAGGTCCTGAATCTGACACAACACCGATGTCTTGAGTTTCTCCAGGACTACGACTTCGAGATAGTCTATACTCCTAGGAAGGGGAATGTTGTTACAGATGCACTCACTAGGAGGTCTGATATACAACTGCTAGGTGAGGTGATGAAGAAGATAGCCACTTTGCAGATATATTTTGTGGATAGAGATTGAGCAGCCTTTCTGTAGTCTCTTACGGTCACTACCCCACTCCTTCAACGAGTCAAGGAAGCACAACATGGGGATGATGACTGCGAGACATGACGTCCTCAGATATCTATAGGGCAGACACCTGATGTATTTTCTAAAGGTGAGGAGCACATAATCCTCTTCATAGGACATACCTTGGTACCAGTAGCACTTCAGGAGGAAGTGTTGAGGGAGTTATACACTTCCCCTCTAGCGGTACATCTAGGAGTGGAGAAGATGTACCGGGACCTTTGACAACAGCACTGGTGGCTATGTATGAAGAAGGCAGTAGTAGAGTTTGTCTCTCAACGCCTCACTTATCAGCATGTGAAAGCAGATAACCAAGTATCAGCAGGCTTGGTTCAGCCTTTAGAGGTCCCAGAGTGGATGTGGGATGTGATATCCATGGACTTAGTGATGGGTCTTCCACATACATCTAGGGGTCATGACTTGATTTGGGTGATCATTGACCGACTCACCATGCCAGCCCACTTTCTACCGATCAGAGAGAAGAGTTCAGTAGAGATCTTGGGATGCCTCTATGTGAAAAAGATTGTGTGTTTTTTTGTATACCTTTAATGATTGTCTCTGATCATGATGCACGGTTTACTTCCCAGCTATGGAAGGGGTTAGAAAAGGCTTTTGGGATACAGCTACGTCTCAGCATCTCCTTCCACCATCAAAAAGATGGTCAGACTAAGTGGATCATTTAGACACTCTAGGAAATGCTACGTGCCTATGTCCTCGACTTCAGTTGTAGCTGGGAGGATCACTTTCCTTTGGTGGAGTTTGCGTACAAGAACAGCTATCACTCCAACATCGGTATGGAACCTTTCGAGGTGTTGTATGGGCGACCTTGTAGATCAACCTTGTGCTAGACCAACCCTGGGGAGTCCACACTGGTGGGACTAGAGAAGGTATGATCTCCCACTGAGAAGGTGTAGATCATCTAGGAGAAGATGAAGACTGCATAGAGAAGACAGAAGTCATATGATGATATGAGATGGAGACCTCTGGAGTTTGAGGATGGTGACCACGTCTTTATACGAGTCTCACCTCGATGAGGTATACGAAGATTTAGCTGAGGCGATAAGTTATCTCCGAGATTCATCAGACCTTTTCAGGTCCTCAGTAGAGTTGGAGAGGTGTCTTACCGCTTAGATCTTCCACCTCAGTTGCACTGGGAACAAGATGTCTTCCACGTATCTCAGTTGAGGAGATACGTGCACGACCCTTCACACATCATTAAACATGGGGAGTTGGACGTCGACAATGGGGAGACTTTTAAAGAGGTCCTAGTAAAGGTTGAGGATCGACAAGAGTGGGTCCTACGTGGACGGTCGATACCTATGGTGCGTGTTCGATGGCAGCATGGGAACCTCCAGGAGATCACATGGGAGCGGGAGTCTTAGATGCATGCTTAGTACCACCATTTGTTCCCTTAGTTGGAGTTGTAGCTTACGGGTACGTAAAGCCTTGAGGTGGGGATAATATAAAGACCCTGAAATCCCATGGAATATTTTTAATACATGGGATTTTTGTAAGTCTGCAAAAATTTACAGCGCTTGATTCTGAGGACCGGTGTGCTCAGAATCAATTTCTGAAGTTTTTTTCGGGTACATTTAGTAAAAATATGAGCAGGATTTTATAACTTTTGAAACAGTGCTCAGAATTGAAATCCGAGGGCACCGTTGAACTCTCAGCACTGGTTTTCGCTTAAGAAGACTTTCACCTCTATGATAGTTAATCAAGAATAAAAGTTAGTTTTTGGGTTTTCGTAAAAAAATAATAATAAAATAAAGTGCCCTATGCTTTATTTTATTTTGAGCCGTCTTTTGGTGTGTGGTGGTTAAAACCCCCCATGGAGGTTGGAGGTGAGGCTACCACCCCTTAACCTCTCCTGAGAGGTTATGGTGGTGGGACCCACCCGAACTCAACCTCCCATGTGAGGATAAATGAGGAGGGGAACACACGGGGCTTAACCCCTATTAATGGGAGGAGAGCAAAACCTCCCAACTCCCCTCATTAATGAGGGGGTGGGGGAGCCTCTTGACCTCCCCATTAATTAATTACGCCAACACGTGTGATTTAATTAAGGGGAGCCTCTTGATATCCCCATTAATTAATTGTGGCATCACCGTGAATTAATTAAGGGGAGCCTCTTAATTCATTTCTCCAATTTGAAATTGATGTGCCAACAAAATAATAGACATCTTATATTATTTTTGGAATGGAAATTATCATTTAGGTGGAAGCTTTGAGAGGAGAGCTTGGGAGAAAAGAAGTTATCCCAATGAAGAAAGAAGAACGCCGACAACGATCTTCCACGAACTTCTTCCTCGGACTTATTCCCTGAATACCTACCGGCGTGGAGCCACTTTCACAACTGTCGTGTGAACTTGGAAGTGGAAGCATGTAGTGGACGTGAAAAACGACAACTACGTCTTCTTTCCGCGACTTCACCGTCGACGCCCACCAATCTCGGTAGGGGTTTATTACATATTGATATTCCTTTTTCGTATCTCTTTCAATGATTTAAAAGGAATTGTTGCAGGTGAATTGTTGACCATCTTCTTCTCTTGATGATCCTTTTGTTATCACCCCTAAACGCAGAGGGTGTGGGCCAACTAACATGGCCTGACTCCCTCCTCTGATATCTTGTGATGTCTCTCCGTTATGACAACATAACAATGACGAGGCAACGAAGACGACAATGACAAGGTCACACTACCCATGGCCTCCATGAGACACGCCGCCCTCGCGGTGCCCCACGCACCATGACCAAACCCGCGGCCTGCCCGACGCCCAGGCCGCCTACCTGCAGCCTTTCGTTGTGTTTCCTGGCACCGAGCCGACCTCCTGACACGCTGTTCAGCAGCCAGCCGACCTCCCAGCACATTGCCCGGTGTGTAGGATGCCTGCTTGCGGCTTCCCGGCATGTTGACCGACACCCAGCCGGCCACCTGGCGTATTTCCCGTGCCGGCCCGCACCTACCGCGCACTGCCCGCACACCCCTTGTCCAGCCTGCACACTGCCATGCCCTACGCCGCTTGTCCGCGCTAGCCCACGGCCTTCCCGTGCAAGCCCGCGGCTTGCCCGCACCCCGCCGGCCTGCCCACCGGCCTCCGGGCTGCTGAACTCCTGAGCTGACCCGTGGCATCCCTCACGGTGTTTCTTGCCAGACCAGCCCGGCCTCCCGGGACGAGTCACCGAACCGCACCCTCGCAGCACTGGCCAAACTGGCCCCGACCTTTGGACTGAGCTGCCTACGCGGCGGCCTCCGGGACGAACCACCCATGCAGTCCGCTGGGCCGGGCACAGCGGACCGAGTTGAACCTAACGGGTTGACCCAATGGGTCTGTCTGGGTTAAACCAAATCAGGTCAGCCCAGACTGGGTTGGGTCGAGTCGGTCTAACCATGTTGGACTGGACCCGACCCATTACCGACCCCGTTACTTCCTTTGGCTGTAACTTTGGCACCAGACGACCATTTGACGAACTGTCATTGGCGCTGGTTTTCATGGAGCATGACGGTCCCTTTGAGTTCACCCTACTGGAGTTTGGGGTAATGTGGAGATACGATCAGGTTGGATCATACACGAATCCAATCGGGCCCCTGGGACTAAAAGGCTAATAACTCACAGACTGCGCGTCCGATTGATGCAATGTCTATGGCGTTGAGACCCCTATGATGAGACTAAACTTTGAGATACTTCTTCATGGGACTTGGTGTAAGTTGATGCGTCAACACTTGGATTGAGGAGTGGACCATCCCAGAATTAAGCATGCTTTGGGGAAACCCTATGGATGGATGCGCTTTGACGACTATTCTTGGATACTGTGTGGGTCTAACAGCTCTGACTACTGTTCCTGGATCCTATGTGGGTCCGACAATTCTGACTTATGTTCCTGGATCCTGTGTTGGTCCGAAAGAATAGTTGGTCCTAGATCTTGTGTGGGTCTGACAACTTAGCTGGTCCTGGATCCTGTGTGGATTTGACAGCTCTGACTACTATTCTTGGATCTTGTGTGGGTCTGACAGTTCCAACTGTGGGTCCTGGATCCAGTGTGGGTCCGACAACTTAGATGAATCAGTGTCTTCATCTGATCATCTCTGTCACTCTACAAAAGTTGTTTACCTTTATGAGATGAGTTAGTAACTCTTTTATTTCCTTGTGATTAAGATGGATTACTTGATAACTTAGGTATATGTATGAGCATTTACCTAAGTGGGGTTATCTGTTGATTTCATACTTTGTGGTTTATCCTTGTTGGATTTTGTGATACCTTGAGGGTCTCAGGGTCCCTACTGAGTATTTTTATACTCACCCCTGCATGGGATATTCCCGCACCTCATTGTGTTGGATGCATACGACAGACAAAGATGACTCAGGCTAGGTGGTAGGACTGGACGGTACCCGTAGGTGGGCCTTACAACGAGTCAGTGCATGAAAGAGACTGAAGGATGTGGAGTGCTGAGGAGGCCATCTGTACCAACCCTTCATATAGGAACCTCGGAGGACGACCCTGTGACTGCTTTACTTTTCTTCAGTTGTACTTTCTTTTCAGTTGCACTTGTACTTTCTTATTGGGCTTGTATTTCCGACCCCTTTACTTTTTCAGCACTCTTTTTTATACATCTTTACTTAGTGTTTTTATTTTATCTTGTAATCTATTGTGTGAGGTTACTCTATATAAAGGCAGTGCCTTCCCAGTTTTAGGGAATTATGCCTTTGGTGCTAGTCGCTAGCCCCTGGCCTATGAAAGGCTAGATTGGGGTAGTCACAGCACGGACCCCGGGGGACGGGTCATGACATTAAACAGAAGTAAATTTAGATAAAAAATTTAAAATAAGAATTTAATTTTTTCAAATAATAATAATAAAAGTGGAAAAACTATGTTTAAAACAAGTTCATCTTCAAAAGGCGTCAAAAATAGCTTGTTTGAAAAATAATTTTTTAGTAAAATTGGATTTATCCTTATATATTGTTTAGAAAAAAATTAATATGAGTATTAAACATTATATTAAATGTTATATATATATATATTTCATTAATATAATCTAACATGAGTGATTTATTAATTTTTTGGTATAAAAATAACTTGTGCTCATTTGAATAGTTTTTTAGAAAAAATTCCATTTATTTTATAAAGGAATTTATATTCATTTATAATTCATATGTAACCAAATAATTCTTTATATAATCATGCGTAAACAAAATTTTCATAATTAAATTAATAATTTTCATTTATTCCATGCTAACCACTATGTTATAAAGTTAACATTTAAATACTACTGTGTAGTGGTTCATTTATGCTTGATGTTGCGTATCATGTATGCTACAAAACATAGTGTTTCCTTTTATATACTCAAGATGTTACATGAAGTTTTACTCTTTTAAAAATATTTCTTTAATCATATTAAGTAACAATAGAGGAAAATGGTAAAATTATTTGAAAAAACATGAATAAATACAGTATAAGAAAATAAAATTGGCTTATTATAAAATGATCAAATAATTTACTTTAGTGGACATTCAAGAAAAAAAATTGATTAAAATGATATTTTGAAATAAACCTTAAAAAATATCATAATACGATTAGGTGATAATTAATCAAATAAGTGATTATGCATGTCATATTTAAATCCTCATAAAAAAGTGGATATAAAATATAAAAAATCAAAATTCAGTACACACATAAAATAAAAATATCAATAAAAATGAAGAATTTATATAACTAATTGAATAAAAATTGTGTTATAAAATTCATTACCACTAAATAATTTTCAAAAAAAGTTCCCTTTGATTAAATAATTTAAATTTAATAATAAATTAAAATTAAGTATAATTTAATCATTATATTACATATAAACGGGGTACTATATACACCATATTAAAAAATTAGGTTAATAATAGTAAAATACTTCTCCATGAAAAGGAATTAAGACAAAATCCCTTACCACATGATTTAATTTATTTGAACACACTTTAAACTATTTATTAAAGGTTTTAAAAAATTTATTATCTTTTAAAATAACCATATATACATTTATTATATGATCATTTTATAACATATTATCAAATGATAATTAATAATCTTCTATTATTATTATTGATTCAGATGTTAATAGCCTTACTTTCTCATGCATGTTTAAATTTGAATGATCTCATTCTAGAGAAAATAATATAGTTCCATATCCTAAAAACCCATATTAATATTATAAATATTTTTTCTTTAGATTCTATTTTGAATCATTATTTAAATTTGAACATGGATAATGGATCACATTTCTTCATGGTGAACGTAGGTCATATGTATGTGTGGACAATATTATCATTTCATTATCAATTAAAAGGGTAAAGATGTGGGTGAAATATTAATCCTAAAAAATATAATAGTTTAATATATATCAAATATGTTACCTAAATTTTTCCTTATTTCCTTTCATGTAAAGCATATGTGAAAAATGAATCACATTTCTTCATGAGGCAGTAGTCCACCGTATATAAGATCGACGTTATAGTATTTTAGACAAAATGTAATGTAAGAAAATATAATTTAAATTAAATAATTATAATTAAATAATAATAATTATAAATAATTTAAATCCATCATTATATCCCACCATGAGAGGTCTTTATATAAATTGAGTTATATAAGTTTGCGAGGTAGTAGTCGGTCGTACAGACTACGAAAGTCCATTGTCCAAACATGCCAGCACTAAAAATTAATTAATTTATAAAAAGTAAAAAAGTAAATAATTTAAAGGTGGTTTATAAAGGTTATAATGAAACTCACCACACATATTTTCATCTAAAAATGGCACACAATACCGTGGAATACTAAAAGACCACATAGATCTCATTTACACGACTTCCCTCTTTGACAAAGTATCTACCACTTGATTTTATTCCCTATAAGCTTGTGAAATTGTTAAGTTGCGATTCATCACTTGGATGAGAAACTAAATCCAATGTGGAAGAAGTATCTATGGTAAATTTCTAGTTCTAGATTGTAGATCATTGAGAGTGAGTTCAGAGTCTAATTCAATCGATATCAGATTCCAACCATGATAGACAACATACTTATTGCTATAAATAACAGCCCACAGTTCTGCTTCATATGCAATGATCAATCCAATAAATTAATGGAAACAACCTTTAACAAATACATGATGAGTTTGGAAAACACCACCACACCCCTAGATTCCAAACAATCCAACGACATATCTATCAACAATAGCTTTGATTCATGGAGAAAAAGGGGTAATCCATCTAATTTTCTTAAGCATGAGAGTTCTCCTTGGCCTGCCAGAGATGCCTAGCAACCAGAGAGTTGTGAGGTCAATAAATCTATTATCCATCTCACCAGCCTACATAATAGAATCAATATATATGTCTCTATGTACATCCATTACACCTTCATGGAAAGAGGGAGTAGTATTTTCAAACTGAGAGGTATTCCGATATGCCTAGATGGAACTGAAGATAACTGTAACAAATACCATCACGAGGATCTGAATATGA
Source organism: Viscum album (assembly GCA_963277665.1). NCBI lineage: Eukaryota > Viridiplantae > Streptophyta > Magnoliopsida > Santalales > Viscaceae > Viscum > Viscum album. The sequence continues at coordinate 1,155,825,025 of OY728132.1, read as the reverse complement.
AATTTAATTTATAAAATAAAAATACCATATTTTTATAAAATTTAATTTAACAAAACTGAATATAACATATAAAATATTGTTTTACCCTTGACCATGGTAACACATTTTTTAATATTTCATGGACAATATAATTATTATAAAAGGGACATTGGTCCATGAATGTGCTGTTGTATATATCATTAAAAATATAACAATATCGTGAAAAAGGATATGATTTTTATTAATTTAAAATAATTTAATAAACTATTAGTTATTATAAAATAATATTAATGTAAATTTTGACACTATTCATGTATTTTGACTTTAAAATCCTCAAGAAAAAGGTATAATTTGAATATATTATTTTAATACATGTATATCATATTATATTTATCTTAAAAATACATGTAATAAAATAATTCATTCAATTTATATTTCTTTTAATATTTTTATTTTTATTTATTTTATTTTTTATTAATTAAATAATTATTGTGTAGGCATTGCTTAAGAATTTAAATTAATTATATTATTATTAAATAATTTTAGAAAAATTACCCCCATGAAATTAATTTCTAATTCATGAAAATAACCATAAAAATTCATTCAAATATATTTTTTCCCCTATTTGAGCACATAATTTAAATTTAAAAGCTATAGGGTGACATTTTTTTTCATTACATAAATTATTATATTGGTCAATTTCAAGTAAAAGTGTCCCCCATGAACATAAAAATCTATTATAAGGTAAAAATGTTTTAAACATGTCAAGAAAATTAAATTTATACTACTATTTGGTCCATTTTAAACATTATATTTTAATTTTAACTTTATGATAAACCTGTTTTAACCATAACCACTGTTATTAATGCCTACAATTTTTTATTCATTGTGAAAAAAATATTTAGAAATTTTTAAATAACATAAATAATTCTTATTACAAAAATAGAATCTATTTTTTCAAATTTTATTAATGTAAATGTAAAGTTTTAATTTAAAATTAAACCCACAGATGCAACAAAAAATCAGTTTTCCAAAGAGAAAATTCTCATACGTAAATATTGTTTTAGTTTAAAAATTTATAATTAAATTGATTCCAATGAACTAAATTATATTTATTAAAATATAATTGAACTATAAATTCTGATATAATAATTTAAAATAAAAATTTATCCTAGAAATGATATAAATGAAAATGCAGTTTTCAATAAAAACTAGTTTCTTTCACTATTCATCAAAATATTAATCTCTTCAAAATATTCTAAAAATTTAATCTAAGATAGGTTTTAGAATATTATTTAAAAAATAAAGTAAAATCTTAGATATAAATTTTATATATGTGCTAAAATTTAATTCTAATTCTTGTGTGCAAAGTGTGACGATACCGACGTTTAGAAAAATATAGTTTTTAAGAAACATTTACTTCTATTTTAAATGGTTCTTCAATTAATTATATTCAATAAAAAAAACTTAATTTATTTTTTTACAAGTTTAAAAAATATATTATCATATTTTATATATTCCTATTCAAACCCACCATTTAACATATATGTTATAAAGGTCACAAAAGATAATAATATTTTAATAGTATGATGTGATTCGTTTAAGCTCATTGTCTCATATAGAAAAAAACTATCAATCATATTGTTATCATTTTAAATTATTGGATTTTACATATACAGTATATAAAAAAATTTGGTGCATCCGGTAAAATATTTCTCAACGATGTAGAATTGAGATGATAAACACATACCTCAGATTCATCCTTGGTCCGAAGCACTACATCATCCTAAATAATAATTTTAAATTTTTTAACTACATGAATGAGAAAAATTTTCATCCATATTCAATTTTTATAGTCCTTTTATAATCATTTTACATACATTCATAGTATAGTTCTTGCTTACGTCAACCACTTAAGGTTATTCAATCAATTTCTCCAAAACTACATTAGTATATTGACTTTGGTTAATGGTGTTATGAAATATTCCCATCATATCTGTAATCTAAATCACGATAAAATTTTTATTTTTATACATTATATATAATTTTAGAACTATCCACATAAGGAGGTCATTAAAAATGAAGAACATAATTTCATGGAGATGATAGTCTATACAAATGCATACACGATATTTCCATTTTCCAAATGAAAAAACATGAAATAATTTCGATAAGGGTTTATATTTTTTAATATTAATAATATTTAATATATTAAATTTATTCATTAAATCCATCACTAAAATAATCCATTTAAGTTGTAAATATAAAATGAATAACATCACTTCATGGTGGTGGTGGTCTACATATAAGCATGTGCGATAAAATCATTTTACAATAGATAGAAGGGTAAGATAGTAGATTATATATTATAATTCCATAATCATAATAATTTCATTATATATATATATATATACCAATTAAATCCATTATTATAACCATCCATGTGATGTGGTTAAGAAAATTATGCATGTCGTTCATGGAGACGTTTGTCCGCACATACGCACAAATGATGTTTTCATTTTCTATGAGATAGAGAAGAGGTAGATAATTATTGTTTCATCAAAATAAGAATATTTTGGTATATTTATGATACAAATTTAATTATATTTATTTTTATAAAATAAATTTTAAATGACTATAAAAATAAAAAAATTTAAATGAGTTGGTTGTGACTATTCAATCTTCATTAAGAACCCTTCTTTGTCTTTCACATTTAACCTTCATGAAGATGTCTTTAGGGAATAAAAATTTATTTAAAATTATTCTAATGGAATTTTATGATATTTGGGAATAGATTGGTCGAGATAAGTATATCAATAATTTTAGATAAGTTAGGGTAAGAGGTGACCTATTATGATATAGGTGGATATAAAAATAATAATTACTTAAATAAATGTTATATTATATTTGTCTTACTCAACTCTTGTGGATCCAAATAGTAACATTTTATAATAAATAATGTTAATGTTTAAATTAATAAATCAATGATATTTATTAATGTCTTTGGTGTTATATTGAATCCTTATACCTTATTTTAACCATTTAAACCCATTTTTTCATTTACCCAAGTAATTAATCATTACTATGGTTACTATTCATTATGAAAAAATGTAATTGAAATCCTTAACAAATTAGGATATTTTGATACAAAATATGAAATACAATTTCTAATAACCAATTTATAGAAGTGGTAAATATTTTATTAAACATAAGTTTACAAAACAAAATGAAACCTGTCTTTAGAAAAATGTCATTTTTAAGCATAAAAATGATTTTACAACAAAATCATGTATAATGAATCTTTATATTGAATTAATTGGATTATATTGAGTAATTAGTGTCTTATTTGATTTTTAAACAAAATATAAACCAAAATGTACCTTGTGATTACATGGTTAAAATAGAAGAACAAAAATATATTATATTTGAATAAAAATATTACATAGATTTACAAAATGTCCAACATTGATTCCAATGTTCAAAATTATGATTTATTTTTTTATATTACTTATTAAATATTTTTTTCTATAAAAACGTTCTCATAATTTTTAATGTCATTTTTATATGCTAATAATGTGGAAAAAGTTTTAATATTTTTAAATTTAATTTGTTGTACTATTCACCTAGAAATCAACTATTTTGGAAAAATCCAAAAAATTCATCATAAGATAATTCTATTATCTTATACTAGAAAAAAGTTTATTTAATATAGTATGATTTTATAATTTGAATGAAAAATATTCTAATATATAGAAACAAACATGAAAAACCATTTTTATGAAAACCCGAATATTCAATGCATAAAATATTTTTTTTCATTCCTTGTACATTAAAACACATTAAATAATTTTCAGTTCATTTCATTGAATATATAATAAATAAATTTCATAAAAATAATTAACAAATAGTGATTAACTTAATTTATTATGTTCCAAAAACATTGTGCACTTAAAAATGGTTTTTTGAAAGACATATTTTTTTACCATCATATGGTTATATATTAAAATCTACCAAATTGACAATCAATGTATGAAATATTATCCATTGGTTTAAATTTATAAATAAATTCATTTTAAATAAATCTATTATAAAAAATATGAAAAAATTATATTTTTAAATGAAATATTTAAAATATAAATAAATATATCTTTTAAAGAGAAATAATTATTTTTAAAAATTAACAATTCATATCCTTATAACATTTAATTATAATCATTCAAAATTGAGTATTTATTTATTTAGAATTAATCATTTTATTTGTATTATGAAAACATTTCTTTAAATATTTTATATTGTTATTACTTCTATTTATACCTTCCCATCCAACATCTATGTAATAATGATCTTATTTGAATATTAATATAACTATATAATATTATGGTTTGTTTAATCCCTATGCTATATGTATTACAAGATATCATACATAGTAATCATAAAATATAATAATGGGTTGTAAGAAATATGATACATCATAGACTCTAATATACGATCTTACACAACATGTTCACTAGTGTGATCTTGAACCTTCAGCCAAACCATTCTTCTAAAAACACTTGACATTAGTGTAATGAAATACACCGTATTGTAATCCGCATAGCCAAACTAAAATCCATATTATAATGGTGTTGTATTAAAACTACTTATAACTCCACCCAATACTAATGAAAACACAATGAAATTCAATCTTTGTCTCAACTAGATCAAATGAACATATAAATATAAATATTTGAGATACATTCCAACACTCAAAATTATGTTCCAAATTCAAATTTTGAAAACATACCACTCTCCAAGACTCACTTTTAAATAAATTTCCTAGAATCACAAAATATGAATTATGTGAAGCATTTCAGTCTACTCAGTATAGGGATTCTAATCCATGAGAACTATATGGAACAATCCCCAAATAATTGATTCTATAATGAGAATTTGATTTCACTACTCTTCCTTGAATTTGATTAGTCAAATTCCAAATATGTAGAGGCCCAATCTATCCAAAATATATGTTCATTAAAAACTCTAGGTTCAACACCCCACATCTACTATCCCTCATATGAATGACATTTCAAATTCCAAAACCACATTTTTACTCCCATTCATGTTTTTCAACTCTCATCTTATTTCTCACATAATGACTTACTAAAAACCGGAACCAAACCATCATGATACTACCTCATTATCATCATGATTATTCTTAAACATATAACATAATATGAAATGCAAAATATTCATAACAAATTTTCACTAAAAACTCTCATAGTCATTAGTCAAACATACCAATGTTACCCACCACTAAATATATTTCTTCAATTCTATTTTGGTCCTAGAACCAAAAATCAAAACACACCCACCCATTGGTCAAGATCAATATCTCTATAAATTTGAATTTTTATTACCACAAACCAAATTCAAGGGTCACCTGTCAAATATTAGAATAAAAAACCCCTCTATAATACTATTCATACCACATTTCCGCTAATATAAAGATACTAAAATATTTAAATCATGTTTAAATTTTCTTAAAATGAAACTTTCTCAGCAAAAAATCACAGGATGGACCCAACTAATGCACTCACAGGTCCACTAATATCATGTTTTCACAAAACAGTTTTCTAAGAACCTTAATCATCACCCATCAAAACTTATAATTGAAATCACGAACTGACCTCAAATAAAATATAAAACTAATAATAAAGGTCAGTTTTAGTCATACCAGTATCCTTTTATACTATTTCATAATTCCCCAACACCCCTGGGGCTATAATACAACTCAACCAAACATAACCTAGAAATCCATGTCAAATAATGGTGTTAACCAACATCTCACATGAATAATTTCACCCAACTATGGATATACTTATAATTAATAATGGTGTCCTATAATCCTTTAAGGTATTAGAATTATTTCCTTCAGGACATAATCCATATGATTTTCCTTATCTCATTATACACCCATCAATAAAAGTAATAAAAATTCACCACATGCAATCCCTTGTGTAGTTTTATCAAGGTGCTACCCACTGTAGATATTACCTAATCATATGGGATTTTCCCAAAGAAATAACTTACTATGATTTTCTAGCTGATGCCAGTGGCTCTCTAGATTATCATCTCTATTGACCCATCCATATCTTTCAACTTTTAACCATCAAATAAATTTTATCGAATGATTACAAAAATTTTTACTATCAAGACACAATGGAATTCAAAAACACACTTTTCTATGAATGTAACATCACCATACTCTTCATGTATATCATACCTCTTATAGGTTTCATAACCCTGATCCATAATAACTAGATCCAATTTTATCCAAAACTCAACTCTTTTTTCCTGATTAAAACCACATTCCCAAAACATATTCCATTTACTATAATTTAAAACTAATTTTTAGTATTTATAGTGATTTTATACATAACATACACTGGGAAATAATCAAATAAAATTAATCTCTCAATATATTCTTTCTCTAGCATCAATTTAATATCCAGATCATTTTCTCAAGCTCTTACCAACCAATGATGTTTTATCAAATGGACCTTACTCAAAAAGATTGAAAAAATATAAATATTAATCCTAGTAAAGATAAAAAACCAACTAAATTTCTTTTAAATCATGTGAATTCAAATAATCCAACATAGTAATTAATTATCTAGAACAAGTACTAACCATTTCCAACATGTCCCCTCTATTCTCACTCTAAAGAGAGTCACATTTTAATCTCAAAATAGAATCACTTAAACCATTTAAACATAATCAATGTTCTCTAACCAATCATCATCTCTCATTCAAGTATATATCTACACCCTTAGCACTCATACATAGATCAACCACCTGCCACCTCATATCTGGAACTACGCACTCTATGGAGATTAGTATAATTGATAAAACCACAAGGAATATAATATCAAACAAAAACACATGAAAATTAACAAAAAAATTAATTAATTAAGAAAATTATATTTATAAAAATCTATATAATTTATCCATTGATTTCATTAATGATTGAAATATGTCTTTAAACATCATTTTCTTTTTTAATATCCTTAGAAAACCATTTTGGATTTTGAAAATAATTACAAAACCATAATAATTATTGTATATGTAAAAGATACCTATTTTTTATTAAGATACATGAACACAAAACCTATTTATACCTCATCTAAGAATAAAAAATAAAATAAAAAATTCACCTAGGATAACATTCTTTAATAAAAATATTAATTAAAATAGTGAAATTAATTGTCAACAATCTTATCCTCAGGTAACAACTTTCCTTATAGGGGGTAAAATACTCCTTGAAGTGATATTTATCTCAATAAGAAATAATAACCTTATACTAAATACCATACCTAAGTATTAAGATAAAAAATTCTTAGATATCATTTTTTAATGACATAGAGAATGTTACCTAAATAAGACATACAACAACACTATTTGGCATCAGGTACACCTCCCCATGTACTAAAAATAGTCAATTACTAAAAAAAGTATATAATAAATTTGGGATTACTATACTCTTTGAAACATTATATATAATAAGACACAAATAATAAAAATATCATATATCATGAGAGTTATCAAGAAATCAGAACAATGTTCCAATATTTTATAATTAATAAATATTGCATGCTATAATGTGAATGGGACTCATGTTCACCACACAAAATTAATTAGAGCTTCCTACCACCTAACTAGTAAAAATTAAAAGAAACCAAAAAATAGATGATACTGAAGTATAAGTCAAGGTCCCTCCTTAGAAAAGTATCCTAAAATCCATCGAACCCCTCTAATCAAATTCTCTACAAAACATGTTACGTGAAAATCAATCATATGTTCTGAATGTGAATAGGCGTGATCATGTAGTCTATGATCATAAAACACACTAGGTAACCCCTAATTACACACATATATATTCAATTATATACACTGTTTCAATTTATAAATAAAACTCCATGAATATATATAGCATGCAGACGCTCATGTTAGGAAACCCCAACCCTTAACCCTGCCTACTCCAAAAAATGAAGAAGAAATGATTCATCAAAAAATAACACTAAGTTAATGACCCATATCATACTAAATGGACATGAAAATGAGGCTTAAATACTACCCTCTCAGTTAGGGTTGGGTCTCATAAATATTCCTAATCATGTACATAATCACATACCACCAACCACTCACTCATGGATAGGTCTAATATAATTAATCATAGCAAATCTCACACTAACACACTCTCAATAAAGGTGAGGAATCTTATTTATCACCATTACTATAGATAACTCTTACATTAAGTAAAAATATCATATAGCCTCTAGTAAACTCCTTGAGTGGATTCCTTTGACCCTCAGAGTTGGTCACTAGTATTTGGTGACTAGATATCACACATATAGCTATGTGGCATTTCATATTGGTGGCATGATCTTACTAGGTATTGAATTTATAAAATAGCATCAAATAAGTTTATTTTATTAAGTTCAAATATATGATTTTTTATGCCAAATAATGGGATTAGTCTTGGTATGAAAGCCATGTCTTGCTTCCTGGAAAGGAATTCCAATGTAAAAGTTCTTGTTTATTGGGATGTATAGGATTGTCTTTTTATAGTTTGTAAATGGATTTTGGTGTACGGTAATAACTTGGTTAAGAGTATGTAGAATGATGTATATGAATTATATGGGAATGTAGGGGAATTAATTGTATGTGAGTGTGAATGTTATTATAAATTTGTGTTAAATTTATTAAGAAAGTTAATTATGTTAAATGATTCAGTTATTAATGAGATAATTGGGGGTTTTTCAAATATTTTATTAATAAATAATGGTTTGATTGAAATTATATATATGTATTTTATGGTATAGAATATTATTTTCATAGTTTTTTTGAGATAATTTCAAATGAATTGATCATCAAAGAGGAATACTATGTATGGAATTGGATAAATGATAATTGGATTAAATAATAATCTGTTGAATTTACATGATGTTGAATTTAAATTGTCTTTAATTTATTTTTATCTTGTTTTTATTTAAATTACATGTCATTTTTTAATTATAGAAATGGAATATAATGATTAAGATACCATGTGTAATTTTATACATGTATTGTTTGGTAACAAATTTGTTGTTTTTCAAATAAACATTTGAATGGTTATAATATATGGGTATGAATTATTTTTAAGTGTTTAAAATGAGTATGTGAATGATAAATATTAAATGTATTAAAAAATAAACAAGATTATAATTAATGAAGATTTATGTGTGCATTTTTAGAAGGATGTGATGAATTTTTATACTTTTTTGTAATGTAAAGTCCTGGATTTTTCCATATATATATATATATATTTAATTATTTAGAATTATTACAAGTCTATGAAAATTGACGGCACATGATTCTGAGACCCAGAGATCCTGGAATAGAATTTTGAACTTTTTTTAGTTACGTTCAGTAAACGTGTGAGCGGTGATTTCTATCTTTTGAACCGGTGCTCAGATTAAAAATATGAGGGAACTATTAAATTCGTAGTTCTAGGATTCTCTTAGGCAAAGCTTAACTTCCACTCATAAGGGTTGGATGAAAAAGTTAATTTTTGGACTTTATAAAAATAATAATAAAATAACTCCATGAGTTGTTTTATTTCTTTCTCTGTAACTGATGAGTGATTGTGGTGGGGCTACTGGGATGTCAGATCATTTAATGGCTGGTAACACTTGGTTGTGTAACCTCACCATCTGGAGATTAATGGGTTCAGTAATTAAACTCATTAATAAAACACATTAATTGTGCGACAAGTTAAACTAACCTTTCTTTTATTTAAACAATGCTTGGGCATGAGTTTTGGGGACTCACAAGAGGATCCTATGATGAAGTGTCAATGACATCCTCCAACAATGTAGAATGGAGCTTCAATGCCTTAGAGGATTCAATCCAGAGTTTGATGAAGGCCAATAAACACACCTAGAATATAGACTCGTCTTCCTCATCCACATCATCTACCATTTTATTTGAGGTAGGGGTTTTTTTATTTAATTAAGAGTTGTTAATTCATGAATTTCTTCCCATATTATAATGCTAATTTGGAGGGTGCGACCCGAATGAACAAGGCCCAGACACTCTATCGATCTCAGTATTGATTTCTTTCTTCACGGGTGACTAAGAAATATGGCAGAAATGAAAAACTGAGGGCCGAAAAGTGTAGGAGGCATCCCGGGAGGCCTGTAGGTGGAGACATGAAAGTAATCGGACCTTCAGAGCTCCTCTAGTGGCCTGCGGAAGCTTTGCCGGCGCGGTGGTGCCTGAAGGTGCCGCAACGGATAGTGGAGCCTAGCCAACACTGATTGCATTGACGGTGGCAACATGCCATGGTGGATTGTCATGGATCCGAGACGCAGTAGAGGATGGACCCGCACCTACGAGTTTGCTGTTGACCGGTCCACGCGGACCGACCAGCTGGAGCGGTCCCAACTGGAACTATTGCTTTGAAGACCTCGAACGACCAAGCCATTTGAGAGGGGAGCGGACCCCTGTGCCAGCCATCATGCTAAGTGATTCCGCAGCCTGGTGGGCCGTGCCCAACTGGGTGGCCCGGCCCAAACCCACGCGCTGGACTGGGCCCAGCCAAACCGGGTCAGACCGGACCTGAACCCGCTTATGGCCGAGTTTCTCTTAAATGAGCATATCTCTAAACCATACATCCGTTTTACAAACCATCTACAATGCCAAAACCCTTAGGACAAGGCGGTCCGTTTGTGATACTTCTATTGGGATTTAGAGAAAGTTAGAGTACGTCCGAGTTGGATCAGACTCAAATTCAACCGGGCCCTTGACACTAAAATGCCTATAACATACAGACTGGGCATCTGATTGATGCTCCATATATTGCGTTGGAAACCTTATGACATGTTAGTTCATCAAGTTACTTTTTTTTCCAGTCTTCATTGAGATTGATTTAATAATGATATCTTGAGGAGTAGTTTCTCAGAAACTCAAGTGCACCAGGTATAGAAATCTTATGGCCGACTGTCAAGTGGCATACGACCCTATGTGGATTAGCAGTAGCACGACCCAACATGAACCATCCTTAGAGCAGACTGTCTTGAATTAGCGACTTATGACCTTGTGTGAATCGAAAACTTACAAACCTGTGTTACAACCCTATGTGGATCAGTGACTTATAACCCTGTGTGGATCGAGGACTTATAACCCTGTGTGGATCGGGGACTTACGACCCAGTGTGGATCGACAAATTATGACCCTATATGGATTGGGGACTTATGACTCTGTGTGGATCGATGAATTATGACCCTATGTGGATCAATGACTTTTGACCCTGTGTGGATCAGTAGTAGTGTGACTTGATGAGGACCAGCCTTTGAGCGGCCTGTCATGGATCTGCAACCTACGACCCTCTGTGGATCAGTGACTTACGACCCTCTGTGGATCAGTGACTTACGACCCTATGTGGATCAGCTTTGGAATGAATTTCTCATGGTTCAATAGTAGAACTTATTAACAGAATAAGATGATTTAGCTTTAATCATCATCATTCTTGTTCTTTAATTTATATACCTAGTTTGAGCTGAGTCCTTTACTTGTTATTTGTGATTGAGATCATGCTCTGTTGTTATTCCTTTTTGGAATTCCTGAAGACCTTCATGAGTCTTGGGGTCCCTACTGGGTATTGTTATACTCACCCATGCATGGTATTTTCCCGCACCTTGTTGTGTCTTGTGCAGACGACATACAACTTTGACCGAGGTTAGTGAGTCAGGACCAGAAGGTGCACAGAGGTGACCGATTGACGTGGAGAGCCGCAGGGATGAGCCATACCTACCCTTTAGGTAGGATCCTTAGAAGACGACCTCAGGTGCTGTTTTTTGTTTTCTTTTCTGTATCACTTTCAGTTGGGATTGTATACTGGACCCTTTAATTTTATTAATTACTTTTACACTCAGTGGTGGTTTTTAGCTGTGGTTGTACTTTCTTCCTCCGTTGTGTTTTACTTGTGCACAGTGTGCCCTATCTCTGCGTGTATAAGTTTTGAGGCAAGGCCTTTCTCTTTTAGGGATATGTCTTTCGGTGCTAGTCGCCAACCCCTAGCCCATGTAAGGCGAGTTTGGGGTAGTCACAATACGAGCCTTAGGATACGGGTCATGACAGTGGTATCAGAGGAGACGGTTCTACTAAAGAATTAAGACTCTGATTTTTTAAATGGGGAAATAATGTTATGTTTTTTAGTATGGTTTTCAGTTTGGGGAGTCCAGTGTTGGTGTAGTAGATGACGTATCCATACACTAGGATCATGAGTTCTGATTTCCGAATAGATGCACGAAAACAATGATTACACGTGTCTTTGAAATGTTTTTCTTTTGGATATCTTTTGATTCAGCCCACCAGGTATAAAATTATTAACCATTGTGCATCTGTTTCTTTATAGTATGCCTCCACATAGACAGATAGCTAGGATTCTAGAGAGAGTTCACGATGATGGCCCACTGAGTGATGAGGCTTCGATGAAGGGCCCTCTTATGGCGATGGTACCTTAGGGTGGTGTACTAGTAGCACCAATACCCATAGGGAAGCCGTTTCCTCCATCCACACCAGTGGACGGTGCACACTGACTTAACATGCCACACAAGTTACAGCTGTAGAGGCCTATGAGGTTTTGAGACAAGAAAGATCCATAGGCTGCTGGGGACTGGATGGAGGCAGTGGCTAGAGTTTTCTACCTAGTTGGGACATCAGCAGACCAGATGGTGATCCTAGCTGCTAGTCTCTTCCAGGGTATGGTAAGGAGATGGTGGCGCCTGACGCTCTAGATGCAAGATGAGGAAACCCTCACCTGGTTGGACTTCAAGAGACTTTTCATGTTAGAGTTCGTTCCAGCAACTCTATGCTTTGTGCGTATTTAGGAGCTACTGCACTTACAGTAGGGCATCCTGACAGTGACCCAGTACTCGGTGAGATTCACCGACCTCTCCTACTACTCCATCGACATGTTATGAGATCCTTTCTTTAGGGCCCGCACCTTTGAGAAAGGTATCCTATGGGAGATTAGAGCGCTGATGATATCACTCAATATCTCGATGCAGGTTGGAGTTCTTGAGCAAGCATTATTGGTGGAGAGATTCCTAGATGAGCAGACACTGACAGCGAGAGCCACCACTGGACGACACGTGGTTGAGTCATCTATAGTAGGAAGTAGTTGGATGACTCAGGGGTCTAAGTGGGCCAAAACTTCGGGTGTAAAACCCAAGAATATAGGGTTAGAGGTTCGGAGCTCATGAGATAGTGGAAGTCAGCAAAGGATAAAATTGTGCTACCCATGCAGTGGGCAGGGTCACATGGATCACGACTTCCCAACCCGCCATACTGACAATCAACAGATGATCAAGGAACTGCCAGGAAAGAGGCAGAGATTCAAGTGGGGAGGTCTACAGAGTGGTGGAGGTGGTAGAGGATAAGGTTGTGCAACAGGTAGTGGATAATGGTTTTAGGTTCTACCACCACCACTTCCAGGTGGTCCACCCCAACCATAGGGAGTAGGTGGACAGGGAAATGCTTAGCTTTAGGCAGTTTAAGCTTATTATCTTGGAAATCCAGATATTATTTGAGGTACAATCTATGTCTACTCCACCTTAGCTACAGTTCTTATAGACACAAGTTTTAGCCACTCTTTTATTTCCACAACTCGTATTCAGAGCTTAGAGATTCTGGTAGAGCCATCGGCTCAATCCTTATTATTAGAGACTTCTACAAGAGAGTATTTGATGATTACACACTGGTGTTGGTGGTGTGGGATTACTCTAGGATGAAAGAGCTTCGGCTGAGATCTCATAGTAACATCGTCGAGGCCTTACGATGTCATCTTGGGTATGGACTGGTTATCCACCTTTCATGCTCAGATCGACTATTTTAGGCACAAAGTGTGGTGTGAATGTGAGGATGGGGCCATGTTTTCCTTCATAGAAAAGAAGGGAACCTTTACTGATCAGGATTGACTTTATCGGAGGAGGGTTTAGCCGATCACTCCCTAGTTGGCTAGCCTTACCCTCAAAGCAGTTGATGAGAGGAGTCTAAGTTATCCTATAGTGGTGGAACATTATACCGATGTATTTCGTGATGATGTTCTGGGATTACCTCCTTGGAGAGAGGTAGACTTCTACATAGACATGTATCCGAGGATGACACTGATATCTACACAATAATATCAGATGGCTCCCATAGAGCTTCGTGAGTTGAGGGTAAAACTGGAGGACTTGCATGGTAAGGGGTTCATAAGGCCGAGTGTTTCTCCATGGACATCCCCGATTTTGTTCGCCAAGAAGGCAGACGGGATTTTGAGGCTTTGTGTGGACTATCAGCTCCTGAACTAGGTGACCGTGAAGAACAAGTATCCACTCTTGAGGATTGATGATCTCTTCGACCAGTTGAAGGGATCATTGTGGTTTTCAAAGATAGACCTCAGATTAGGCTATCATTAGCTTAGGGTACGGGATGAGGATGTACCGAAGACAACCTTCAGATGTTGTTATGGCCACTAAGAGTTCTTGGTGATTCCTTTCAGTGTGAACAACACTCTGGAAGTGTTCATGGGACTCATGAATATGATTTTATAGCCTTACCAAGATTGATTTGTGGTGGTTTTCCTTGACAAAATCTTGATATACTCAGCATTGGAGGAGGATCACGCTACGCATCTGCAGATAGTTCTTGATACACTCTGAGAGCACCATCTTTATGGAAATATCTCGAAGTGCCAGTTTTCAATATAGAAAGTCCAATTTTCTGAAAATTTATCTTGAAGGCTAGAGTTGCAGTGGATCCAATGAAGATAGAGGAATCACTTTCTTGTGAGCCACCCAAGACTGTGACTGAGGTGTAGAGTTTCCTGGAATTGGATAGGTACCACTGGAGATTCGTACCGTGCTTTTCCAGAGTTGCAAAACCCTTTTAGCTTTAAAAAAGAAAGGAAAACCTTTCTTATGGATATAGAGATGGTAGAAGAGTTTCTAGGAGCTGAGGAAGAGACTAACAAGTGCCCCAATCTTGAGGCTACCATAAGAGGGTTTTGGGTTTTTAGTCTACTGCGATGCATCAGGGACCATACTTGGATGTGTCTTGATGCATGAGAAAGAAATGATTGACTACAACTCACGAAAACTGATGCATCATGAGAAGAACTATGCTACCCATGGCCTGAAGTTAGAAGTAGTGGTCTTTTCCTTGAATATGTGGCAACACTACTTAATGGGAGAATGGTTTAATGTCTTATCTAATCACAAGAGTATCTGGTATATATTCTCATAGATGGATATGAACTTGAGATAGTGGCGATGGTTTGAGTTCCTCTAGGACTATTACTTTGAGATAGTCTACACTCCCGGGAAGGGGAACATGGTGGAAGACACACGCATCCGAAGGTCTTGTTTATAGTTTTTGAGTGAGGCAACAGAGTAGCTAGCCACGTTGCAGTTATCCTTCATGAATAGTGATTGAGCATCTTACCTTCATTCCATGATTGTTACTCCCCCAATCCTTTAGTGAGTTAGAGAGGCACAAATTGGGGACGTTGACTACAAGACCAGACATGCTAAGATATCCTCAGGACATGCTCCTAAATGATTTTCTAAAGGTGGGGAGGATGTCATCTTTTTCCGAGGACACACCATGGTTCTAGTGACACTACAAGAGGAGGTGTTGAGAGAGTTCCACACATCCCCTTTGGTGGTATATCCTAGTGTGACGAAGATGTACCAGGACCTCCGGCATCAGTACTGGTGGCCATGAATGAAGAAAGAAGTAGCAGAGTTCATTTTACAATGCCTCACTTGTCAGCAAGTGAAGGCTGAGCACCAGGTTTCAACAAGCTTGAAACAACCACTAGAGGCACAAAAATGGAAGTGGGATGGCATCTCCATGGACTTCATGGAAGAGATACCATGTATGTCCAGGGGCCACAATTCCATATGGGTGATCATTGACCAACTCCCCAAGTCTGCCCACTTCCTAACTTTTAGAGAGAAGAGATCAGTAGAGGGATTGGGATTCCTCTATGTACAAGAGATTGTACAACTTCACGAGGTTCCATTGATGATCTTCTCAGATTGTGACACTCGTTTTACATATATATTGTGGAAGTGATTGTTGGAGAAATTCGAGACTCAGCTATGTTTGAGCACCAATTTTTATCCTCAGATAGATGGTCAGACAGAGTGGAAAATACAGACGATTGAGGACATGCTTCATGCTTGCATCGTTGATTTTGGCCACAGTTGGGAGGACCAACTACCCTTAGTAGAGTTCTCATACAATAATAGTTATCACTCCACCATCGACATGACATTGTTTGAGGCCTTATACGGGCGACCGTGCAGATCACCTCTATGCTGGACAAACCGAGGGGAGTCATCACTTATGGGTCCAGACTTGGTACGAGCTACCATGGGAAAGGTGTAGATCATCTAGGAGTGGATGATGACCGCACAGAGCCGACATAAGTCTTATGCCGATAGGATACAAAGGCTCTTGAAGTTTAAATAGGGAGACCATGTTTTCCTACGGGTCTCACCCCGTCGAGGATTGTAGAGGTTTGGCTGAGGCGACAAGCTATCTCTGAGGTTCATTGAACCTTTCTAGATCCTCAGTAGAGTAGAAGAGGTGGCATACCACCTATCTCTTGCCCCACATATGCACAAGGTGCATAATGTTTTCCATGTGCCACAGTTGAGGATGTACGTGCATGATCTATCGCATGTTATCAATAGGGAATGGCTTAACATTGAAGATGGGGTGACATTCATAGAGTTCCCGAGGGAGATAGAGGATTGACAAGAGAAGGTCCTTTTTGGGTGGTCAATTCCTCTAGTGTAAGTTTGGTGAAAGCACGGGAACCTCCGGGAGAGTATATGGAAGGGGGAGGCTCATATACGTTCTCAGTACCCTCATTAGTTTCCTTAGTTTTTTATTATTGCTTTTGGGGATGTAAATCACTAAGGTGGGGAGGATGTAAAGACCTGGATTCTTCAATTTATATTTTTTAAATTATTTGGGATTATTAAGAGTCTGAAAAAACTAATAGCACGTGATTCTGAGGCCGAGAGAACCTGAAATAGAATTTTGAACTTTTTTAGGTATGTTTAGTAAACGTACGAGAAATGATTTTTATCTTTTGAACCGGTGCTCGGATTAAAAATCTAAGGGAATTGTTGAATTCGCAGTGCTAATATTTTCTTAGGAAAAACCTAACTTTGACTGGTAAGGGTCAGACAAAAAAGTTAATTTATGGAATTTACAAAAATAATAATAAAATAACTCTATGATTTATTTTATTTATTTCTTTATTACCGATGAGCGCCGTTGGTGGGACCGCTGAGTTGTAAAATAGTTTAATGACTGATTACATTTGGTTGTGTAACTGCTCCAGTTGGAGATTGATGTGTTCATTAATTAAACTCATCAATGAACCAAATTAATTGTGCGAAAAGTTAAACTCCCCTTTCTTTTATTTAAACAAATCTTGGGAATGAGTTTTGGGGACTCACGAGAGGAACCTCTAACAAAGTGCCGAAGATGTCTTCCACCAACGTAGAACAGAGCTTTGATGCCTTAGGGGATTCAATCTAGAGTTCGACGAATGTCAATGAAAATGATTCAAACGTGGACCCGTATTAATCATCCGCAACATCTACCATCATATTCGAGGTAGAAGGTTTCAATGTTTAATTAAGAGTTGTTCATTCTTTAATTGCTTCCCATATTATAATGCTAACGCAGAGGGAATGGGCCGAACGAACAAGGCCCTGACCCTCTGACGATCTCGGTATTGATTGCGGTCTTTGTGGGTGACTGAGAAATTTGGAGGCAATGCCAAACCGAGGACCGCGTAGTGTATGCGATGTCCCAGGAGGCCTGTAGGCATAGATGGGAAAGAAATCGGACCTTCGGAGCTCCTCCGATGGCCCCCGGAAGCTTCGCCAGCATGACGACATAGGTGATTGGAGGAGGCGGAGGCCTACTCTCGCCAGCCATGAAGGAATGGTGGTGCCCAAAGTCACCATGATGAACAAGGAAGGCTAACCAATGCCATCTGAATTGAAGGCAGCAGCATGCCACAGAGGGGGGCTGCGACTCTGAACCACGGTGGAGGGCAGAACCGTGCTAGCAGGTCCGATGTTGACCGGTCCAAGTGGACCAACCAACTGGAGTGGCGCCAACTGGCGTTACTAATTTGAATACCCTAAACAATCAAGCCATTTGGGATAGGAGCAGACGCCCATGGCAGACAGTGGGTCGGGCGGTTCTACGGCCCAATGGGCTGCACCCAACCGAGTGTCCAGGCCGAACCCGCGGCCCAATGAGCCTAGCCCGCAACCAGGGGTCGATCTTGTGGCCTAGTGGGCCAGACCAGGCCAAGCTGAACTGGGACAAGCCCAGCCCCTTTGGGTCAAGCCCAGAGGGTCGAGTCGGGTTAGTCCGATTGGGTCAGACCGGACCTGGACCCACTTACGACCTAGTTTTGCTTAAATGGGCATATCTTCTAAACCATACATCTGTTTGACAAACCGTTTACGATTCCAGAACCCTTATGATGAGGCGTTATTTTTGAGATACCCCACTTGAGTTTTGGAGAATGTTGGAGTATGGATGGGTTGGATTAGACTTGAATCTAATCGGGCCCCTGGTACTAAAATTCCTATAACTTATAGACCGCACATTCGATTGACGCACCATCTATTACATTGGAACACTTATTACATTATAGTTAATATGGTTACTTCTTCGTGAGACATTATAGTGGTTGAGGTACGATCAATATCTTGAGGAGTGGTTTCTCAAAAACCCAAATGCACCAGGTGCATGAATCTTGTGGTTGGCTATCAAGTGATATACAACCCTGTGTGGATCAACAGTAGAGTGACCCAGTGAGGACTAGCCTTAGAGAAGACCATTGTGGATCAGCAACATACGACCTTGTGTGGATCGACAACTTACGACCCCATGTGGATCGATGACTTACGGACCTGTGTGGATCAATGACTTAAGACCCTGTGTGGATTGGTGATTTACGACCCTGTGTGGATTGAAGACTTACGACCCTATGTGGATCGAAGAATTATAACCCTATGTGGATCAATAGTAGCATGAACCAATGGGGACTAGCCTTAGAGTGTCCCTTCATGGATCATCGACTTACGACCCTGTGTGGATAGGTGACTTATGACCCTATATGGATTGGTGACTTACGACCCTGTGTGGATGGGCTTTGGAACGACTTCTTCATGGTTCAACAATGGAACTTCTTAATAGAATAAGATGATTTATCTTTACGACTAATCACCATTATTCCCATTCTTTAATTTATATATCTAGTTTGAGCTGAGTTCTTTACTTGTTCTTTGTGATTGAGATCATGATTTGTGGTTATTCATTTGTGGAATTCTAAGAGACCTTCAGGAGTATCAGGGTCCCTACTAGGTATTTTTATACTCACCCTTGCACATGATTCACCCGCACCTTGTTGTGTCTTATGCAGATGATGAACAAATTTTACCGAGGTTAGGAAGTCAAGACCATACAGTGCATGGAGGTGACCAATTGACGTGGAGAGCCGCAGAGATGAGCAATAACTAACCTTCATGTAGGATCCTTGGTGGAAAACCTCATGGGTTGTTTTTCTTCTATATCACTTTCAGTTGGGATTGCATACTAGCCTATTTACTTTTATTAGTTAATTTTATACTAAGTAGCTGTTTTTAGCTGTGGTTGTACCTTTCTTCTTCTGTTGTGTTTTACTTGTGCATAGTGTGCCTTGTATAAGTGTGAATAGGTTTTTAGGCAATTCCTTTCTATTTTAGGGATATTCCTTCTAGTTATAGTTTCTAACCCCTATCTTATAGAAGGTGGGCTTGGGGTAGTCACGACATGGGCCCCGGGGGACGGGTCATGACATGTAAACTGAAACAAGAAATGTTAATGAAAAACATGGATGATGAAATGAATATAATCTATTTGTGGCATACTAAAATAAGGATTAATTTAAATTTAATGATTAACTTTTTTAAAATTATTGTTCTTATTAGTTTAGGTTTTTGGTAAATCCTTATAAGAATGATACATTGAACAATGTTTATCTGTTTCAACATGCATATAAATATACATTATTTGAAGTGATTCATGTAAAATAGAAAACAAGTATAAAATTGATACTAATAGATAAAATGAAATACAATAGAATGTATGATATGTATTGATAATATAGTAGATGTATTATAAGTTATTACTACCTATGGTAAATGTTTCATTTGTGTGATTTTTATTCAATTATTATTTTGAGAAAGAAGATAAGTGTTTGGTTATGTTGAAAGAAAAAAAGAATTTGTAATTTATGCCCGTTTAGGTAACTGAATGTTTAATAAATTTGCATTATTTTATTGAAAATAATTACATTAAAATGAATTTAATAATTTGAACATGATAAATATTGATAAATTGGATTAAATTACTCTAAAGGTAATGCATTAATGGATTTAAAAAAACTAATTTAGTATGTTGCCATATTTTATTTTTATTTTTATGAGTATATGGAATAAAAATAATTGTATTATTGAAAAGGAGTATAATTTTTTTGTTTGTTTTGAATATTTTAAGTAATAAATATTTTATTTTTAATGTTAACACATTGTAAACGAAAATGAAATCATGATAATGATTAAAAATCAATCATGATTCTTGTATTATGTCTAGTAGCTAAACTATTATCGTGATCTATAACATATGGAAATTATTTTTAAGACATTGTTTCATGAACTGTTTTGTGGATATGTAAAATTTATGAGATTTTAAGAGGACATAATGTTTGGTTTTAGAAATTTAAAAATAATCATTTTAATAGTTTGTTTTAAAATAATTTTTTGAATGAACATTACTATCTATTAATAGATAATGTGAAACATGGGTTTCAATTGAGTTTTATTAAAATTTATGAGGTTATTTAATTTTTTATAATCATGATTATAATATTTTCTATTTTTTTGTTATAGTGTAGATAAAAATTAAAATTTCATTATAGTTTTTATGATCTATCATAAATGGGGTTGAGGGTGGTATTTTTTATAAAAATGTTGAAATTTGATAATACTGGTGGTGATGAAGGTAATGTTAAATAATGTTATTCTTATATAGTAAATTTAATTTATCTAGTTCAAGATGATATTCATGATCATTGTGTTGTGTTTTCTAATGCAAGTCATTATTTATGTCACGAGTAATGTTTATTTTGGGTGAAAAATCATGTGTGAGTTTCTAGTTTTACATTAATGATTGTTGATTGGAATAAAGTTATGTAACTAAACCATATAAAATGATGAAATAGGGAATGTTTAATATTAATTGGGATTAAATGGTAAATTAATTATGATTTTAAGATGATAATTAAGTCATGATAGTTACATAAAATTAAATATTATTATCCTTTAATTTCTTCAAAGTGATTTAAAATATATAATTATTTATTTATGGTATAGTGAATCATAAGTGTGATATTTATTTTAATTAGTAAGAAGAAAGTATTACATAGAAATTATGGTGTCTTGGCATAATTGATTATTTTGAACTGTGGGTTTTGTTCACAAAACATTATTTCGAATAATGTTTTTCTCCGAGGAAAAATTAAATAAAAGAAACATATTTTAAAATAGTTAGATTAAAATCAATTTATGATAATGATCATTACAAACAAATATTTATATATATATATATATATATATTTTACATATTTTTTTAGGAATATTAAGTACATTAGATAAACAGAATTATGAGAACCATAATAGTTTAGTGTCTTTGTAGACTTGGTACACAATATTTTAATTTGGTGAATGATCTTTAAAATATCTCATTAATATCTCCCCCTTTAGTAAAATTCAAAAACATACCCTATATAAAAACATTCTTCATAACCTAATGAAATCAAACATAAGAAATGGTGAGATCATATGTTCAGTAGGGGTAAATGGAAGAAATATATAAGAATAACATGAACATAAGGGAATTAGAATCATAAGGATAACATTTTAGTACCTCACCCAACATATAAATGAAGATAATCCTGAGTTATTACACATATATTGGAATTTTAGAAGACAAAAATCATAAAGAAATCAAATAATATGAGCCATGGGAGCAAAACATTGACATAAGACATGAAATTGTGGCATACACATAATCATAGAAAATAATTTCCATAGATGTCAAGTCCCACTTCCAAGGCTATCATAGTGGAATGGGTTAAATAACCAAATAATCATGGTATTCAAGGATCACTACCAATTTCATCATAATAGACAAAGTTCCTTTCATAATCGTGTTTACTCCTGGTTCCAATCCTATCTATCTAAAGATATATAACTCTATCCATAATGCATTGGAGGGTGATATATGTCCCAAAAATCTAGTAAGGAAACCTATATTTTTATATTCAATAAGATTATAAAACAATTATCATATCATATCCTAGGAAATGTAATGGGTTTTATAAACATTTAATCATATCATAACTATAGAAAATATACAATTATGATAATCATTTCATTATTTAATCATTGTATCACCCATATAAATGAAGCAAGTTTCTTATGAATTTTATAATGGTATACCCAGTTGAAGAGAAAAGGGATTCTTAAACATATTGTCTTGATAAAACATATAGAGAAAGAATAATAAAGAAATCCTTGGCTTATATCCCTAGAAATTAATATGTTACAAACAAGGATATCATCTTAGATGAAAAATTATTTCAAATGATATATCACTTAGAACACTTCCTAAGGATGATAAATTTTATTTTAAAATCACTTTTAAAAACTAAATATTCATAAAATATTCTAAAAATCCTTTTCATTGAAAATTAACATGAAAACATATAAAAAAAATTTGATAATTATTTAAGACATTTTTTATGAAAATAACCTTTATTCTATGAAAAAATATTTTTAAAACATAATTTTTTTTGAAAATATATTTCATTTAAAATAACCATGAAAACATATAAAAGAATATTTAAAAATCATTTAAAACATTTCATGAGAAATATACCCTTTCCACTTTGAGACAACTTTTTGAAACATAAAACATTTTTCTAATCCTTTTATTTGAAAATAACCTTGAAAACGTATGAAGGAAGCTTTAAATGTCATTTAAATATTTTCATGAGAAAACTATACTTTGCACATTGAAAAAATTATAACTTATTTTTTTGAAAATAATGTTCTTTCAAAATAACCTTTAAAACATATAAAGTAATCTTCAAAGAAAATTATAACTGAAAATTTATTTTATACTATACATTTTACAATGAGGATTCCATTGACATTTATGAAAAATAAAAAAGATATTTGTTTTCTTGAGAAAGAGATGAAGATTAATTTAATTTTTTTGGAAAATTAAAAAGTTTTTAAAAATTTCTATATTAAACCATCATATTAATTTTTTTAAAAAATTGATATTTTTTTATAAAACATGGGTTTTGAAGTGAAATAGTATTCTATTGAAGAGATAATTAAATATGTTTTTTATTTAAAAAATCATTAAAAATCTTGAGAATATAAGTGGAAGAAAATTAATTTAAAATTTATATTCTCATTAAATAAAAATAAGAGAATAATTATCATGATTTTCTTGAGATATGAATCATAATATTTTATTAGATGATGTAAAATTGTAAATAATCATTAAAAACAATGAAATTGTAACATAAAACTCAACCCAATTTAGTAACATTAATCATAATACCCATGAATGTATGACAATAAATGGTACATGTAATATCTTGAAAATAATTATATTAATGATATTAAAAGTAAAATAGGTTGTATATACACATCATATAAGAATATAGGTGCATAACAAAACTTCTTTCTTGAAGAAGGAAAATTGAGACAACAATAACTTACCTTTTTGTTAACATTTAAACTATAATACCCAATAAAGAATTAAAGAATATGAAACATTAAATATCATGATTTTTTTATTCATGATATAAATGTAAATTAGGTAGTTTACACACCACACAAATAAAATTAATGGTGAATTTGGATATATCTCCAAAAAATAAAATAGATATTAGATACCCATTACAAATTGAAACTCGATATGCTTTGTACGTGTTCATTCCTCATTTATAAAAAATATTGATTTTTATACCTCTATTCCATAATCATAAGAATACATATAATATCACAAGTTTACCCCTTGTAACCTTTTTCCACCCATTTATTAAGACTTTCTTTTTAAAATCACTCTTTTTTGTTTGTCAACTATTTCATTTTCTCATGAGATTTTTGTTTTAGTAGTTTTGGTTATTATAATTTTATCATCATAAAACAAGATATATAATGTTAAATTTTACTTTAATATCATATATTTTCATTATATACATATTTATACTCATCTAAAATAGTTTTAGATAAAATGATGAAATACACTGTTCATGGAGACGGTAGGTCATATGTGCAAATGAACATTGTTTCATTATTTCAAGGAATAGAATGAAATTAGAGTTAAAAATTATTATCCATTATAAATACATTAATATTTCACATATATGAAATATTTTTATAAAAAAATAATTATTCACTTTCATGTACATCTTTAGTGTGAACAAATCACATTGCTTCACAAGGTTGTAGTCAGTTATAAACTCGAGTGACGCTAGTGTATCCCCTAAAAAATGGAAATTAAAAAGGTTAGATGTGATATTATATTTATATAACTAAAATTATGTTACATGTATTTTATAAATATACTAAATCCTTCATTACACCCAACTGTGATATGTGGTGATACAAAATGAATTATGTTGGTTTGTTAGGCAATAATCCACCGTACACATGATCAACCTTTTAATTCCCCATTATATAGATGTGGTGAAGGAAATATGTAATTAAATTAAAATAATAAAATATAATTACATAGGATTTAATTATTTTATTATGTTATGGGTTTCAATACACAATTTATGGTTGAAAAAATAATAATGGAAAAGAAGTATCTTAGTGAAGAGAATTACATTCTCTTAGAAACACATCCTTTAAATATTTTATTAAGGACCCCAATGTTTGTCTTTTGGGAGGGATAAAAATTCTAGAAAATATATAAGTTTTTTGATGATTTATATTTTTAGTTTTTTTTAAAACTATATGTATTTATAGGTATATATAGAGGAAGGTTGGTTGTGTCATTTCATAAGTGGTGGAAATGAACCCAAATTTAAACAAATTGAAATTTTCAAAAAAATCCAAAATGATATAATAATTCACATGAAAAAAGATTCTAAATTTCCTTATATTTGAAATTGTGAAGGATAATATGAAAATATTTCCATAAAATAGTAATTTTAAAATTTTTATATTCATTTGAACACCTATCTTCTTAGTTTAACCATCGATAAAACCATTTTTACTTTAACCAAAAGATTATTTTTTATTGTTTTCAATAATAATTTTGGTTAAAAATTAAGTGAACATATAATATAATATAAATTATTTAATTAAATATATTTAATCAATTATGAAAAATTATATTCATATAGGTGGAAAACTTAATTTTGAAATTAATCCCACAGATGTGATGAGAAAGTGGGTTTTCAATTGGAAAATGTTCACAAGTATACAATGTTTTCTTACCAAAATTCAATATGAAATTTCTTATAATGAACTAAATTAAATTATTATACATATAATTGAACTAATATTACTTTAAAAATAAAATAAAATATGATGTAACATTATAAATAATTTAAAAATAATGTATTATTTCAGTTAAAATTTAGTATGTTTCACTATTTATCATGAAAAAATAATCATTTCAGAAATTAAAAAAATAACTCTAATATATTTTTTAAATTCTGAATTAAAAAATGAAATAAATTTTTATTAATAAATTTTACAATTTTTTCAAAAATTATTTTTAAATTATGTGTGGAAAATGCGAAAAAACTTCTTTTTTGAAAATACAGTTTTAAGCATATAATAATATTTATTATTATCTCTAATAAAGAAAAACATTAGATAAAAGAATAAATTTTGATTAAATATATAATATATACATTTCATTAATATCATCCACCAAAATTGTGTTGTTTAATATATTTATTGAAAAAGTGTTTGTTTTCATTAAAATAGTTTCCTAGAAAAAGATCCGCATTATTTTCAAATAGTTTTGTTCATTTATAATTAATTAGACACCAAATAATTCATTATATATATAAATATACAAACCAGATATTTTCATATTTTGTTCAATGATATTCATACCTACTATTCCAATTGATAGGTGGTAACTATCATTTTAAATAAAAATATTTTAATAGTCTTCCATGTGTCAGTTAAACACAGTGTTGCATGTAACACATGATTAACTCATTATTGATTGTAATTCGTGATAAAATCAAAGTTTCATGTAATTTAAGATACAATAGGTGTTTCTCATAATTAAATACACACTTAATGGTGCATGTAATTCATGCTAAACATGATGTTTCATGTAATGAAAAATATCAATGAAATTTAGAAAAATATCATAAAAACATGGGGTGTTACATTCTACCACCATTAAATTGACTTTCTCCATTAAAATTAACACCTTGATACAAAAAACATGGAAAATTATTCCCCATAATTTTCATAGGTTCCCACATAGCTTCCATAAATAGGTGGGGTTTTTACGAATTATTGTCTAAGTGAGGGTCTTGTTTCATAGAACATTCTCTATACATTATAAAATATACACAATTTATTCCTCATAATAAAGATATTAATTCTATATTATTAACTTTGAGTTTAATACAAATGAATAATTAGGTATTAACTTACCTATATGAGGAACATGGAACACATCATGGACTTAAGAGTGGTTTTGTGGAAGTAACAACTGATAGGATACCAGCTCAATATGTTCATAAATTTTAAAAGTATTGATATAACTAATGTTATTTTCCCTTTAATCATAACTATCTTAACCTTATTCCATGGAGAAATTATTAGAAAAAACTTATCACCAACATCAAATTCAAGATCACAATAGTGATTTTTAGCATAACTTATCTTCTGACTCTATGTTACCTTAATGTGTTATTGAATGGATCTAACATTATCTTACATTTATTTAGTCATATATAGTTCAAATATATTTCTTTTTCTAACATCATTATAGATTATTTTAGATCTAAATTTAGTTCTATAAAGGTATTCATAAGGATCTATATGATTGGTTGGTTGAAATATATTGCTATAAGAAAACCCCACTAGAGGAAATTATCGATCCCAACCACCTTTGATGTCCAAATAACATGATCTTAATATATCTTATATGGTTTGAATTATTATATTAGACTAACCATCAGTATGAGGATCATAGTTATTGATAAAACTCAACACCTTATATATAGATTACTAAAGACTTAACCAAAACATCAAGGAAAAAACTATATACCAATCAAATATAATCGAATATAGTACCCCATGGAATACTAAAACTTCATAATTTATATTATAGAAAGAGGGTACACAGATAAATCTACTTTGATGGTAATTATATGTGATAAATTCATAAGGTCATCAACTATAACTAATAATTACCTCAACATCAAAGATAAGATAAACCCTAATGGTTACTTGTACCTTTATACATATGTTAATATATTTTAAAGTAAATATTCCTTAAATAATTTTACCACTAAATCATATAAAACCCCAAAGGGGTTCTCTACAAAAAATTATTCTTAAAACATCCTTAATATTGATAAAATCTAATATGTAAAACCTCAAAAGTTTTTTAAATAATTTTAACATATGATCAAACATAAACTCATAAAACCATGATGGTATCCATAATTTTTAAGTTAATATTTCATGAATACGTATATTCTTTTGAAATTAACACAATCCTTAGATGTTTTGACATTCTTATAACTGAAATACCATTACTGAAATACATCCACATCATAATTCAAGAATCTATATACATACAAGCATAAATTCTTTAACTTCATTGGTTAGGATACAATATTTTTTTCCATGGTCTTGGGGTTAACCCTTATTATATATAATTGAATTAGATAATACGCAAGTTCCCCACATATGTGACATTAAACTCCTCCAAAATTATCCACTCTATGACAACATTCTCCATACACATAACATATTCCACTCCATTTGAGATATTATTATAGGTTATTATTTTCTTAATGTTGACATTAATGAATCTGAATAATATTTATTCTATTTTCATTACCATATAAAAATTCATAAAATTAATCTTCATCAAATTTGATGATTTACAAATCTCACTAAAATTCACACTTTTAATCATATATCACAATAAACGATTTGGAATAATCACAATATCTATATCTTCAATCACCATCTAATTTGGATTCTAATATACATCAAATTTTCCATCAGATTTAGTTTTAATATGAAACGTTTTATTTCCATCTATTAACACTAAATAAAAATCATAGTATGAGAAGCTAAAATTATAGTGGGAAACAACATAATAATGGAAAATTAACTATAGGGTGTCTAAATAATAAAAAATTATTTTTAAACCCTAGAACCATATGTTTATCATAGATCATTTATAGTCATCATCTATGTACATCTTTTATGATGGTTAATAAAGAATTTTTAAAAATCCAAAGCATATCCATTGGGATGTTCAATCTAAGTGTGCAACAAGGACCATTTTCATTCACCAATTAATGATCAAGTCATACTCAATGGTCCCCCTTAAATGTTATTACCCCTAGTTAACTCTATTCTATATCAAAATCTAATTTTAGTTTCCATACAGGGATGTAATTTCTTAGAAACCACCCACTCAATACTTTATCAAAATTCAATGACATGTTCTGATACACTAAATCATCCATAGTTTTATCCTTAAATACAAGTCCGTAGGGATATCATTAAAGTTTTCTCATCCTTAGTTTCAAATTTTAACTATACCTATACTTTGAGAGAAACTATAGTGAACTAGGATTTTCACACATAGATATTAAATATTTTTTTATTAATATTAAATACATTACACAAAAAGATTCCTAAGGAACATAATAGTTAAGTTTCTTTGGAGATTAGGTACACAATTTTCTAATTTTTGTGAAAAGTATTCAATATATTTGATAAATACATTCTCCTTTATTTCTATTCAAAAACATACCCAACTTAAAACATTTCATTATAATATAGTGATAGGAAACATAAGAAAGGGATAAATCATATTCTCTATAAGGGTAAACCAGGAGAATATATTTTCATGACATGAATATAAGGATTTAAAAATCATGATAATATCATTTGAAAACCATACCCTTCATATCAAAGATCAAAATTTATATTCATGAAATAAATATTGTCACTTCAATACTTGAATAATAATAAAATAAAAGAACATGATCCATGATAGCATAACATTGGTATAAGACATGGATGGTGGCCTACGCATAATCATAGAAAATAATTTCCATAATATTCAAGGATCAATTCCTTTTATATCATAGCATGATGGTTTTACTACCCAAACTATCATATTAGTCAAGGATCACTCTAAAAACCAATATAGAATACATAATACCTTACTGAACTGATCTAACACCCAATTATAGGCCAATTTATCTCTTAAAATATAATATTTTCGAAAATTAATTGAGGGATATAGAGTTATCACACATCGCATAATGAAAACCAAATATATGAGTTCCAAAATATCATAAAACATTCATCATATCCTATCCCATGAAATATACTAGGTTTCATAAACATTTCATCATATCATAACATATGGAAAATAGATTGTATTCATAATCATTTAATCATTCCATCAAATCATAACACCTGCAAATGAGGTGGGTTTAATAAGAATTTTATCATTGTATAAGTCATGGAATAGACCAATGTTTCTTAAAAATATCTTCATGATAACCAATTCAGAGAATGAATAATAATGGTATCCTTGGGTTATATACTCGATAGCGCATATGTAACATAAAAGGACACCATATTAGATGGAAAATTATTTAGTAACATAAATCAGTTAGAATGTTTTATGAGGAATATATATTTTATTTCAAAATAAATTTTTAAAACTAAAAATTCATAAAAAAATTATATCATTTTCAATGAAAATAAACTAGAAAACGTTTAAAAGGATATTAAAAAATCATTGAAAATATTTCTTTATGAAAATATCCATTCTTAGTTTAAAATTATTTTTAATATATAAAACCTTCTCAAAAAACTTTTCATTTAAAATAACCATGAAAAATTATATAGTAAGATTTTAAAATCATTTAAAAAAATTCATGTGGAAATTATCATTTCTTATTTGAAAATAATTTTTAAAATTTAAAACATTTTCAAAACACATTTCTTTAAAAATGAACCTAAAAACTTATAAGTGAATATTTATAAATCATTCAACATATTTAATATGGAAAATACCCCTTCCTATTTGAAACATAACTTTTAAAACAAAAATCATTTTTATAATCATTTTATTTGAAAATAACCATTAAAATATACAAAATAAGCTTCATGAAATTGATACTTTGAAATTCCATTCATGACGTACATGTTAAAATGAATATTCCATAAACATTATAGTTAAAAAACAGACATGAATTATTTTTTTGAAAAATAAAAATATATTACTATAGTTTAAAAAAATTCAAAATAGGTAACTATTAATTTAATTATCCATTTTAATAATGTAAAAAACATTTTTGGAGGCATTTTATGAAAACATGGATTTGGATGAAAAATGTTTTTTGGCTGAAGATAAAAATTAAAATGATTTTTTAAACATTATTTTAAACTATTGAATACATAAAGAGATGAACATTTATATAATAAATGTATTTCATGAAATAACCCTAGGAGATGAACATTCATGAGTTTTTTTGGATTTGGATCACAATATTTTCTTATTGAATGTATAATCATATTAAATTAGGATAAATGATGAGATTATACCATAAAAATATACCCACATTGCTAAATTTGAATCATAATAACCAAGATATAATAACATTAAATGAAACATAAACTATGATTAAAATAATGAAATTAATGATATAACTTCACAATTGGTCAGTATATAAACCTCATAGAAGAAGATAAGCATGAAACATAACCTATGTCCCAAATAAGGAAAACTAAGTCAAAAAATAAATCTAAATTTGTTACCATTTGAACCTTAATACCAAACAAATAATAACAAAAAATGAAACATAAATTATAATGAAGGAATTTGATTCATGATATATCATGTCAAAGGGTCAATATATACACCACAAAAAATTAATGAGTGGTGAATTTGCATATTTATTCCCGAAATAAAAGTGAAACTAGAATTCCCTTCCCAATTGAATCCTGACTTCCTTCGAACAAATTAAAACCCCATATATAATAATTAATGGTTTTTATACCTTTGTTATAAAACCATACCATACTTATAATATCATATATGAACCAACTATAAAATTTTAACACCCATTTATTAATTATTCCTATATCATGTCACTATTTATCAGGGTTCACAATTTTATTTTTTCATGGGAGTTTTAGTTCAATAGTTATGGTCTTATATATTGATCATTATTCCATAATATCTAGAATATTAATTGTGAAAATAATATCATATATTTTAGTTATATAAATATTTATATTAATTCAAAGAAGTTATATATTTAATGAAAAAATGAACCATTCATAATGATGGTAGGTTGTACGTGCGCTTGAACGTTGTTTCCATATTTGGAATAAATGGAATGAAATTAGAGTAAATAATTATTAACCATTAAAGAATCATAATTATTTTATATTTATCAATTATTTTAATTTACATAATATTTTTTAACTTTTATATAGATCTTTAGTGATAAAATATCTCATCACATTATAGTGCATTATTCCACCATACAATCAAGCAACATTAGTTTATAACCCCCGAATTGAAATGTAAAAAATCTACATGTGATATTTTGTTTCTAGAAGTGAAACTATGTTAAAAATATTATATATATATATATATATATTAAATAAATCATTCAAACCCAAAACTATTGGTGGTAATGGAAAAAATTTATCATATTGTGAGGCAGTTGTCCACCATATACACGATCAACAATTTTGGTCCCCATTTTATGGATATAGAGATGGATATAGGTTATTTTTAGAGTCATTTGTTTTTTGATTTGGCTAAAATTAGATTTTTTTTGAAAATTTTAATTTAATAAATTTTTTGGTTTGAAAAACCAAGATTTGAAAAGAAATTTCTTGAGTTGGGATCTGTTAACGTGTTGCTAACATGCTAGGGTAAAGGCTCGCAGAGTTTCCCAAATAGTAGGATGGGTTTTGGGAGAACCAGAATATACAGTGACATTTGCATGATATGCACATGGTTAGTCAAACCATGCAGGTCAGCCATGTATAATAAATCAGGTGTTTGGTAGTGGATGTACGGTTTGCATACAATCTGTCAAACCGTGAAAGTCAAACCATGCGGTTTACTCAGTTTTGAGTTTCAGGATAAATTAATTTAATTAAATTCTTGGATGATAGTAATTTAATTAAATGAGTTTTTGGGTATTTCTTTCAATTAAATTAATGTTGAGAGAATTTAATTAAATGTCATTGAGATAGAGAAGTTATTTAATTAAATTTAGATGAGAGAAATTTAATTAAATGACATGTAAATGAGGATTTGGGGTTTCATTTAATTAAATTCAAGGTAAAGAAGAATTTAATTAACTAATGAAAAAATGGATGTTTTATTTAATTAAATTCATGGTTAATAAGAATTTAATTAGTCATTGTGAAATGAGGGTTATTATTTAATTAAATTGAGGTTGAGGGAATTTAATTAAATAATATTGATGAGTTTGAGTTTTTGATTTAATTAATTTGTGTTAAGAGAATTTAATTTAATGACCTGAATTGAAGAAATTATTTACTTAAATTTAGTTGGAACGTATTTAATTAAATGATGATTAATGAGGTGTCAAGGTTTTTTTTAACTAAATTGTGTTGAGATAATTTAATTAAATAATAATGTGTTGGAGAATTTATTTAATTAATTTTTTTGGAGAAGAATTTTATTAAATGATGTCTTAAATGTGAAGTTGGGGTTTTATCTAATTAAATTAAAGATTTAGATAAATTTATTAATTTGATTAAAAATGGGGTTTTATTAAATTAAATTGTGTGAGATAATTTAATTAACTAATGAAGAGTTGTGGAATTTATTTAATTAAATTTGGTTAAAAGGATATTAATTAAATGCGGTGTAAATGAAGAGTTTGGTGTTTATCAAAGAAGCGTTTTAATTAAATGATAATAATAATAATATGGGTTTTATTATTATTATATTAATTATTAAAATTATTAGAAGGGAAATAAAAAGTAAGAGGTGCACAACCTAGGTGAGGCGCGACCCCCTCTCTCAGCTCTCCCATGGGTGGCGCACCACCCATCCTCTCGAATCCTTCTCTGCACATAAGATCTTGGTGGTCTCTTCACAGATGTTATTCATCATGGAGATTTGAGTCCTTCTACATTTATTTCATAATTCACATCGGCTGTTTGGACTCCTCATTACCTGCGATGCACCCATGGTGCAATACCCATGGGTGGCACACCATCCCTCATCCCAGATCATCTTCGCACAACTATCCCGTTCTGATTCTTTTATGAAAGATATCCATCTCGGCGAGGTGAGTGCTTCTCTATGAGTTTTGTTGTTTACATTATCTTTTTAAGCCCTTTTTCTCCCAGTCTCTATTAGGTTGAAACCCTATATATGTTTTTAATTCGGTTTCTTAATTTCTTTCGGTTCTAGGTATAAGGCCCCAGCCTTAAACCTTACTTAATCTTGAGTTATTACAAGATTACACATTGAGGATCTTTTCAGGTTTAGAGTTCTAGAGAATTAGATCATGAAACTTGCATTTCATTCCACATTTAAACAAAGTGGTTTCATAAAAGACTGTATTCATTCTTCCCATCAACAGAAACATATTTAATATAAAACAAGGATTATTTCTTGACACATCCTTGACACTATCATCACGTCATGTACCTTTCCCTTGAACTGTGAAAAACATTTCAAAAACATGGGATGAGCATAAAAAGCTCAGTAAGGGTTATAAAAATATGGAAAGGAAACATGAGTTCATATATACATAAGAATGAAATCATACTTTACCCATAAAACATAGCCACTTTAACATACCTCATCAAATCATGAATAAATCGTAGAAATCATAAGACATAAAAGGTTAATTGAGGCATTCATAACTTTCTTACGTAGGGAGTAACCCTCTTGGTTACGTTTGGAATACCCATCACAGTATATTCCCTAAATCTCTTCGGAGAAACCATAACATTTCACTCCTTCGTGTTACCCAATGCATTGGAGAGCTATATCGGGCTCACCCGCCCTTAGTTTATCATAGAATAAACTGTCTTCATAATAATGCCCAAGAACCTTAACATAATCGTATCACATAAAACATGCATAAAGGAAACATAACAGTCCCACCTTTTAATCAAAAGATATCAATACAACACATTGATATAAAAACATTATGAAAACCATTTTCAATACCAAGATAAAAGAAAAGTAAACATGGTATTTATTTTTCTTTTAAAAAGAAGGTATGGCTTGTAGAGGAAGCCGAAACTCAAATAATGGTCACAGCGGCGGAGAAGTCATTGTCGCCACATACGTACGACAAAAACATTCCCTTTTGTCATTTAGTAATCACTTCATATAAAAAATATTCCTTTAGAATAAACCTAAATGTCAAAGGGGTTTATACACCATATAAAAGAAGGTTGTGTATAAAAAATAATATGCTTCAATTAAAGGAGATTGAGATGAAGTCCCTTACAAAGACGGTATCCTTAGTTTAAGGATAAATCAATTACATAATTATGTGTGACAAACGAATACACCAAATATAAGTGGATATTAAGTGTAAAATAATCAAATTTCATTCACACATATTCAAAGGATGACATATTCAATAACTACATGTTGAACCCAAAGAAATTGAAATTGGGTTAAGAAGTTCCCCTGACAGCCTAATGGCGTCACATCAAAATGAGTTGATGAGACATAAAAAAAGGGTTTCTCATCACATGGAAGTAAAATTTACATCAATAAGGATATATGAGAACATATCCCAACATAAAAATATGTAAATTAAAATACCCAACAAAAGAAGTCTTTTAAAAAGAGAAGAGTGAAAGGTTCCCTTACCGACATGGGTATCTTTCGAAACATACGCCCCATGAAAGAAGGACAATACATCATTGATGTAAATACTCATAAATGAGAGAATATTACACAATGAGTAAAATAATGGTCAGTACATACACCACTCCAAGGAAATTGTGGCAAATGTAGCATAAATCTCACGGGAATAAAAGTGAGATGAAAAATCACTTACGAAAACTCGGCAGCCTAACGACGCCACTTAAAACTTCCAAAAATGGATTGATGAGATAAAATAGGGTATCTCATCACATTACAACGAAATTTAAAGCCATAGGAATATGAAAGAACATCCCCCATCATAAAAAATAGGAGGTTAAAAGAAGTGACATAAAGGGGAGTACTTAAAGAGAAAGAGAGAGGTTAGATCTCTTACGAAAATTCGGCAGCCTAACGGCGCCACTCGAAACTTCCAAAATGGATTGATGAGAGAGAATAGGGTCTCTCATCATATGAACATAAAAATTACAGTAATATCAATATAAAAGAACATCCCAATAACAATAAATATGATCTTATAAGGAATGACATAAAAGAGTGTACTTAAAAAGAGAGGAGTAGGATCCCTTACCTCAAGTCCAACTTGTCTTGTTCGTTTATTTATATTCCTGAATAATAAACTTTGGTCAATTAATAATTTCCTAAGTACCTCATTTAGAGATTATTATTAATTTCATATCACATATTATAATTTTATAATAATTTTTTAATAATGATAGTTCATATCAGACGTTTTTGCCGATGTTTGGTACATGATTCAAAAATGAACTTGTTTAAAAAAAAGATTGCTCATGTAGTTATAAGTAAATAATTTCCAGAATAGTATTAATGATTAAAATATCATATATATCCAGTAAATATTCATTTCATACTATTACATATCATTTAGAGATAAAAAACGAAAAGCACCGTTCATGGAGACGGTAGGCCGTACGTACGCATGAACGCTACTTTCATTTTTTTTCATATTAATGGAATTAAAACAAAATGAGAGAGATATATATATATTATAATTCCAGAATGATATCCATAATTTTGATTTAATATATTACATATATATCTATTATATATATGTACTTATAGTATTACATAACATATTGAGATAAGAAATTAAATGTACCATTCATGGAGACGGTAAGCCGTACGTACGCATGAACGCTACTTCCATTTCTATTTCATATTTAATGGAATTAAAACATAATGATACATAATAGTATTTTAATTACAGTATGATATCATATATAATATCATTAAATATATCCTTTATACGTACCACATATGGTATTAACGAATCAAATCACTTTGAGGGGGCGGTAGTCCGCACTTCCTTAAATCAAGATATCGTGTTTACACATAATGGAAACCATAAAGGTATGCCCAAAATAAAAAATACAGAAGATTAAGTAAAACATAAAAATATTAGATATCATATATAAATATAGTGTCATCTTAATGGCCACCTTTTAAGGTGTTAGAAGAATGTTGAACAATCATCGTTTCGGGAGGCATAAATTCGCCATCCACGGAAACAATATGTTCTTTAACCATTAGATGTAGGTGTGTGTAAGTGTATCTCGAATAATTATTATAACAAAATCCTAGTATATTTAAGATACTGGATTTGTTACAAAATAAATGAAAAAAAGAGTTTAGGGGGTTGGAGAAGCAAAATAAAACAAAAGGACACAAGTGAAGACATTACCTTAAAATCGTGTAACTCCCTTTGGTTTGAGCTCAAAGGCTTCCTT
Organism: Viscum album; assembly: GCA_963277665.1. Lineage (NCBI taxonomy): Eukaryota > Viridiplantae > Streptophyta > Magnoliopsida > Santalales > Viscaceae > Viscum > Viscum album. The sequence continues at coordinate 1,155,787,964 of OY728132.1, read as the reverse complement.
GGGAAGAATTCTGCCCAAATTGAGGCTTCAAGGAGTAAGAGAGTGAAGTGGAGAGACAAAATGGGCAGGGTTTGGCCGAGACAAAGGCTTTGGGAGTGTGGGTAAGGAGGTAGAGGCGGGGGCCTTTTATAAGAGGAGAGGAGGGGCACTCTTGTAAAGTTACAAAATGTTACTTTATTTTCAAAAGAGTTTCGGATTTTAAAGGTCCCACATTGATGTATTTCTAGGATAAGGTGATAAGGGTTCTAAATCCACTAATAAAATAGGTTTTGGACATGTTAGGTCTTATATATTACATTATATTTCCATTTTATTTAAATCGTTAAAAAATGAGGTCATCGCTGCATCATCATGATGTCATAAATAATTTAATTTATTTAATGTATAAAAATTATAAAACAAATACTATGATGTAGGAAATATTTTTATATTTCCAATGACTATTTATAGTAAAAAATATAACTTTTATAACACCATGTAAAAATTGTTTTTGTAAAACATCTCATGTTTGTGTCATTTTTACTTTAACATTAAATAAAAAGATATTTATGTCATTTTCCAACCAAAGTGGCTCCATGGGGTCCCCAAGATGACCCATGGATTGTCTTGGTCGTCCATGACACATCCAATGAGGGTAGGACATGTGTATAGGTCATTTCATTTTATTAAAACATTATTCTTACCATAAACTACACTAATTACCTCTAATGGCGATTAAAACTTAATAAGTTACTATTCACCAAAAAATTATTTTTATCCCATTGAACCACATTTTACTTCTTAATGAAAACCATGTATGTCGGATTTTTGAAATTCAAAACACAAAGATGGAAAAATTTCATTTAAACGGAAAAATCAGTTTTTATAAGTACCACTTAGTGGTTTCACTATTCATCAAAAATTGAAGTTTTTCAGAAAAATCCCAAAAATTCACCCTAAGCTATATTTGATATTCCGAATTCAAAAATGAAGTATATTTTACAAAATTCAAAACATATAAGTCACATTAATTAATTTAATAATTAATTCCCGCTGTCAGATCAAATAGCGTGTTTTTATGAAACAATAAGTATCAAAAGATTGACACTAGTTTAAGTGTGATTTCAAAGTGAAATTAATTTCAACGACCACTATTGGATTTAATGGTAAAAATATATTCTAATTTCACTTTAAAACCAATTCAAAATATAATCTAATCATATAAATAGATTAGATTAAAAATAGGTTTTGAATTAAAATACAACATTTTACACTATTCATTAAAAAAACTGAACTTTATCGGAAAGATACCAAAAATTTACAGAAAGTAAATTTTGATGTCCCAATTCTTCAGAAGAGTTTTATTTGGTCCAATAGAATGTATAAGAGTGAACAAAACTATATTTAATGACGGATCTCCATCAAAAGGCGATAAGTGAACCTTTAGTGAAAACTAGGGCATATACGCCTAAAATTGAATTCTTTCCATATATTAAGCCTTTATCTTTTATTGGATAAATGTAAAAACATTTAAAAATATGTATAATCATATTTTAGTTATTTCTATCTATTCCCGCCAATACAACGGCTACATGTTAAATACCATTTAAAATAATAATATTTTATTATTAGAGTGCAACGTAAGATTCCCAAGAAACTCATTGTTGCGTGTTGGGTACGCCATCGAGCATAGCGTACCCTTTAAAGTCATATTAATACATTATTCAAAAATATGGATAAATATGAAAATGTCATATTCTTTATTTACCTGGGGTGTTAAACTAGATGGTGCATATGATGTCTCGGGACCCATTGGTCCATATTCCGATAATTACTGCTGAAGGAGAAGTGGTTCGTCTTGATTCAGTTCACCAATGTCATTCATGGGTAAGGATATATACCTCATAATTGGTTTTGAATCCCTTTAATGAGATTCTTGTGTTTTTTTAGTGTAGTGGTTAATGTTTTGGGTGTGTGTTGGTCCTCGCTACACTAATTATGGGTGCCATTTTATGGTTGTTAGGTGAGACGATAAATTCAAAGTGTGTGTGTTCTTTTTTTTGAGGTATGTGTATGCGAGGGGGACGCGATTTGAGTTAGTAAGATTTTTCTTGAAATAATTCATTGATATAGGGTTCTCAATATTTCCTAATTAATAAAATGCAGTTTTGTTGATTCACTACTTTTGATAAAGTTGACTGTAATGTTTGAATAAATTGTTAATTTTTTAAGATGAGATAATTAATTATGAATTAATTATATGCATTGAGATAATAATTATCTGAGGATTAATTATGAGATATTTAATTGGTTAATATGAGATAATTAATTATAAATTAATTATGTGCTTTGAGATAATAATTATTGGGGGATTAATTATGATATATTAAATTGTTTAAGTTGAGATAACAAATTATGAATTAATTTTGTGCATCAATATTATATTTAATATGAAGATTAATTATGAGATATTAAATTTATTAAGATGAAATAATTAATTATGAATTAATTTTGTTCTTTGAAATAATAATTATCAGGGGATTAATTACGAGATATTAAATTGTTTATTTTGAGATAATTAATTATGAATTAATTATGTGTATTGAAATGATAATTAATCAGAAGACTAATTATGAGATATTAAATTGGTTAATATGAGATAATTAATTTTGAATTCATTTTTTTCTTTGAGATAATAATTACCGAGGAATTAATTATAAGATATTAAATTGGATAAGATGATATAATTAATTATGAATTAATTATGTTCTTTGAGATAATAATTATCGAGGGATTAATTATGAGATAATAATTATTAAGGGATTAATTATGAGATATTTAATTGGTTAAGTTGAGATAATTAATTATGAATTAATTTTTAATTATGATATTGTAATATAAAAAATTAATCAGGGGATTAATTATGAGATTTTGATTTAGGGCTAAGATGAGATAATTAATTTGGGAATTAATTACGTGATATAGAGATGGTCGCATGAAGATAATTAACTTATGAATTAATTATGTGGTATGAATATGGTTGCCTTATGACTAGTTAATTATTGAACTAACTAGTGTAATTCTTTTGATAAGTTATTTTTTGAGTTAAATAAATGACTTGTTGTGTATAACTAATGGTTGGACTTTTAATGAGATTTATTGTGACAATTAATTGATGAATTATTTATATTATGAAGCAGTGAATCTTAACATGGACATCTATGGGTTTGCGAGTATAAAATGGTAACATGGATGTAGATGGGTGCGTGAGTATGGAATGGTAACATGGAAATTCATGGGTGCGTGAGTATTGAAGGATAACATGGATATTCATGGGTGTGTGAGTATGGAATGATAACATGGAAATTCATGGTTGTATAAGTATAGAATGGTAACATGGACATTCATGGGTTAATGAGTACGGATTGGTAACATGGACATTCATGGTGCATGAGTATGGAATGGTAACAAGGACATTCATGGTTTCTTGAGTATAGAATGATAACATGAACAATTGTGGGTGTGTGAGCATGGAATGATAACTTGTACATTCAAGTGTGTATGAATTATGTAATGATAACATTATTCAAATGGATGAAATATAAGAATGGTAACATGCTAATTTATTTATTTTTGTTAAATAAAGAATATTAAATAATGTGATAAACAGTTTATTTTACATTATATATATATATATTGATTATTGTGTATACTCTTATTCTGGTTATGGTCTGAAGCATGTATCATTGTCAGGTGTCCCTTTGGAACCTGGAAGAGTTGTTGGTTATTTATTCAGTTCATCTATTTCCTTATTATATTAGCACACTATTTTTATATTTTACATTGTCTAGATTAAGCTAGAAAACCGGTGGTCCTGGACTACTAAGATGTATATCTCACACCCTACTCAGGCCACCATTAAACTAGGGTACACAATTAGAATTTCTTGTTTACAGGACTATGGACCTTCGCTTGTGGTTGTTACTTGTACATGGGAGTTGGGAGTAATGGACTGAGTGGGAGCTCTAGATTCTCATGGAGATCTCCCTTGGGGGTTTGAGTCTTTTCTTTATTTCAGTATTGGAATGTAAAGTATGCTATTTTGTTATCTGCATTCGAATATGTACCAGCTTTACATACATGCATTTTATAAATTAGCATTGGTCATTTTCATTATTTAGTTGATTATTGGTTTATATCTTCTTCTACTATTATCTGTGTTTATTATCTATTTCTATTGTGCACTCTAAATATGAGGGTATAGTTTCCCCACTGACTATCCATAGACCCTCGCTGCTAGTCATCAGCCTCCAGCATTCAGGGAGATGTGGTTGAGGTCATATGGCGACCAATCTAACTACTATTTTGAGGGTAAGCCGGGTCAGGACGTTACAAAGTGGTATCAGAGCTCATGTTATATTATTTATTTTTTTCCTTTATCTTTCTGTATTGGGTTGGTAGACATGAGACATCAAAAGTTTCAGTGCTCAGTTAATATTCCTGCTTGGGACTGATCACCCCATGTACTAGGAATGACCAAATGACCATAGATGGGAATTTATGTTTATACTATTTGAGGTTATAGTTGATATGATTTCATCTTGAGTGACTAGTGTATTTTCTGCTTCTTATTGATTTTGATTGTTTTGGAAAATTTCCATGGCTAGATATGGAAAAGAAGTTGCATTATATGCATCATCTTAGGCACTTAGATATTCACATTACATGCATATAACATTCCATGTAGATGCATTGGTAGGATACCTGCTAATTTTGATTGTGTGCCTTGGGTGGAATTCTATGTTTTGATCTTCTCTGGAATGCCTCTTTAGATAGCATGTTTCAGTGATATTTTTAACATTCTTATATTATTATATTCCATTCTACCTTTGTGATTAACATGCATTACTATTATTCCATTCTTCTATGTTATAGAATGATTGTGTGTTACTGCTTGTGATTATATGATATATATGTTTTGATGTGTAAGTGGATTCTAAAGTTAATATATTAAATATAAATTTAATTGATTTAATGGGAGCCAAATTTCACCTGTAAAGTGTATGATAATCATTATTACGTCGTTCGAAAGTTTTAAAAGTCAATGGGATTGATAAGTAGTTTTTATCTGGGTGATACATGAGATGTATAGATCTTTGGCTTAATCCTTTTTTTATGCTAGGGAGAAAAATTTAAAATTATCCTTATGATGGCTTGGATTGGGAAGGTCACATAAAGTTGGGTAGAGACTTTTTTATTCATGTGATAGGTGTTGAAATTATTTTAATGGCACAACGCCGATTTAACGATGAGTGTAACACTCTGAGATTTTATGAGATAGATTATTTTTAATTTGTTTGATGTCTTGTGTTGTACTTTACACCAAGATTATCTTGAACTATATGCAACACTATATCATCTTGTAGTATACGTAACACTATTCTTGGCTTGTGTTACACGCAATTTCAAATTCTTTTGATAGAATTCATTTCATGCAACACTGAGTATAGATTTTTTTAATGTATAAAAAAATATGTTTGGATTATGTTATACAAAAAATAAAAGGACGTTTTCACTAAACACAGCATTGACTTGGCTTTCATTACACATAAGATCGACCTTCCTCGATAGCTTGTGTTGTACGCAATACCGAGTTTCACAAAACAACGATGTATTATTAAAATATTATTATTTATTGGGATATAAACTAGAAGTTATGAATAGTATTAAACAAATTTTTGAATTTTATATAACATTAAAATTAATCTTATTTATTTTCTAGAACATTATATAATAACAAATTCATTTTTTTAGATAAATTAAGTATTTTTCAAAAAATAACGTTTTGTAGCCTTTTGATGGCACACCAATTTTAAATATATTTTTTAACAATTTTATATATTTTATTGGAAAAAATAAATTTCTTCTTTAGAATAGGCAAATCCAAATTTACTTTCGTTGAATTTTGGTATTTTTCTTATAAAATTCATATTTTAATGAATAGTGAAAAATACTGCATTTTAATTCAAAACTGCCTTTTCATCTAATTTATTTATATAGTTATATTATATTTTTTATTGATTTTAATGTGTAATTAGAATATGTTTTTATAATTTAATCCCATTTTGGCCATTTGATGTAATTTAACATTTAAATTGGATATAAACACATGTCACTCTTTTGATAGTTTTTACTTCTTAAAAACCCAATTTTTCATTTTGACAATGAGAATTGATATTAAATTATTTTATTCAAATTATGTGTTTTGAATTATGAAAAATGGATTCCATATTTGGAACTAGTGGGTCCAAATTATGTTAATTGGTTACTTTTATTTTTTGTATATTATGAATAGAAAATACAGTAATTTTTATTTACCGTAGTTAAAGGTAAATCAGGTAAATTTGGGTAACTAACAATATGATAAAGATAATAAAATTACCCTAACATCTGTCAAAATCCTATTGGATGAATTAAATTCTACCCATATCACCTAAGGGTTAGAATTTATTCATTTAATGGACTTTTTTACATGAAAGTGATGTAATTATAATTAAAACAAAAGAAGATGAAAACATTTCACGCTCATATACCTTATAAGTATAATAATTTTAATATAGTTATAAATTGATAAAACTTAAAAAATAAATAGTATAGAGAAAGATAATGAAATTATATACATCATTTGAATTTATATATAATTTTTAAATATTAAATAATTACCATTAATGATGACACAATAGTGATGTAGAAATTATATTATTGATAGAAATATCAAATAAATGGTTTAAAAATATTAAAATAAATATCATCTAAACTAATTAATTTTATCCAAAAATTTTCTAAGTGAATATGAAATTTTAAGAGTGTACTAAATATTTTTGTTATAATTTATCTTTTGTGTGGATATTATTTAAAGTCAAATAATTGAATAGTTTCAAAATTGACACTATTGATATTTTATAAAAATAACATATTATTAAATTATTTAAAATTCACAAAAATATTTAAAAAATAAAAAGTTAAAGTTATATGGCCTAATATTTCATAATGTATCCAATTATAGACAATTTACAACACATAATTAAATATTTATATCCATTTAATATTTAGAATATTATTACCACAAATAAAATTAAATTGATTAAATAATGATAAATCAAAATGATAAGGTTTACAATAAAATAAAAACATGTATAAATTTTATTGATTAATATTATTTCGACCCATACTAATCTTATATTCTAATAAATGAATTTGGGAGCATTATAAACTGAAAATGAATTTATAATAAATTAATATTTTAAGACTTTCCAAAAGTGCCCCTCCCCTCTCATATAAAAGGGCACCCTTCCTTCACTTTTAATCACATCTCCAAAGCCATTTTACTTGGACAAAACCTACCCAAATCTATTCCTAACTTTACTCACTTCATCCTAGAGTCCACCATTTGGGAAGAAATCCATTTTATGGATTCCTTTTGTGCATACCAAAAGAAGATACCCGAAAATGAGGTAATTGTTTTATCACCTTTTTCAAAATTATTTTATTCTTCTACTTCATATTATTATGTTTATCCCATAAAAAAGTAATAAATACAGTATCTTATAAATTCTGATATTTTATTATAATTATTGGTAAATCTTATAACTCTGTTTATCCATCTTACAAATAACAAAATCACCATGCGTGCGTATGTACGACTTACCATCTCCACGTCGTGGTGTAATATGTTTTTCACCACCACCTTATTTGGATGGGTATAAAAATGGATGTAATGAAAATATATGATTATTATAAAATTATATTTATTCTGAATTATAGTACACCATGCAATTCAATACCATTCATGAATTATGATAATGATATCGTCGCTCGTGTGTACGTACGACCAACGTCTCCACGACATGATGAGATTCATTATCAATGTTAACCAATAAAGAATGATTATAAAGTATATATAATAAATAATAATGAAACATATGACATAATAAGGCTACTATATTTATGTATATATGTCATTTACTTACTTCCATTCAATTCAACAAGGAAATAGAAACAACATTCATGCGTACATACGGCCTACCATCTCCATGAATGGTGTATTCTGTTTCATTTATCTATCTATTATATATATTTATATACTGAATATATATGATATATAAATCATGTTTACATTATTCAAGTATTTAAATCATGATATAAATAAAAATATCAAGAATAACAAGTCAAAACACGTATGATAAATAAAATTATTATTACCAAAATATTTCTTTAATATGGAATTGAAAAGAACGAGTAATATAAAGTCATAAGTGAATCATATATGATATCATAGATATTATTATGGTTCTGTTACAAGTTAATAATATGTTTAAACCCACTATATAGAAGTTTCAGACTCATACCAAAGAAATCAAACTTAAGTTAATGGATAATTTTGTAGTTTCATTTTTATCTGAGATTGTTTATACATAACTATATACTGGGGATATATTTATCATCCATGTAAATGTTTTCTAAATTGTTTTTCATAAAATTTTATCTATTATTATATATATATTTAAATTAATTTTTAACCATTTTTTAATTTTACTACAATGTATGGAAGGAATCTTTATTTTTTTTACCATACAAGGTACTTTTTGACTTTTCCAGCAAAAGTACGAGGATAATGTTTTCTTTAACTTATCCGGCATGGATGGATTTTTACATCTTCTTAAAAACTTATTTCCATAAATTTTAATCTACATGATTTAAAATTTATTTTTAACTAAATTATTTTCTTTTTAAACTTCATAGTATTTTGAGAAAGGAAAACATTTTTGAAGAAGAAATGATATTTTCCTCAAAAATTAAGTTTAAGTGTTTTATCAAAAATAATTTCCATATAAGATGACATTGGGTTATCCCTATTATTAAATTGATTTGATTATTTTTATGATGGAATTATTTTTATGTAGTCCACATTTTATATGGATTATAATGGAATGATGTTTAAGAAACCCATTTTGTTTCATACGTCATGCTGTGATGAATGATTTACGTTTTTGTGGAACATGTATGAATGATTTCACTATGATATGGGTGAGACCTATATCTACCTCAAATTAATTAGAAAAATATTTATATCTCATGAGATAGACATGACTTAAATTGTATGTAAATCTAGTTCAGTAATACATGGATGGAATGACAAGTAAATCTGGTTCAGTAATATATGGATGGAATGACAAGTAAACCTGGTTTAGTAATGGACTTTGTCCAATATGATGGTCTTGGAATAAATGACTTGGATACTATGGAAATAATATTATGTGTTTATTTTTCATCCACAATCCCATGTTTTATGTCAATGCTATTTTATTATGTTTAATGTTCCTTTAATATCTATACCTTACGTACTTTCAAAATTTATTTCATAACTCATGATTTTGATATGAAAAATTTATATTTATGTTTTCACATTCTTATGTTTATGTTTGTTTGATATTCTTCATGTTTACCCTTACTGAGAATTTTATCTCACCCTTTTTATGTTTTCTTTTCTCTAGGATATAAGTAAAGTTTTTAGTAGGAAAACTAAAGTGGAATATCTTTATAGAATATATTGAAGATATTTTACCAAGTTAGAGGATTATGTTCTATGTTTTTAAGGACACTAAACTAATACAGTATTTGAGAATATATTTGTGTCCGATATTAATTTTTTTGAAAAATAAATGTAATGTATATATACATCAATCTTGGGTCATTATAGTTGGTATCAGAGACAAGTTCAGTCAACCTTTGGAAACTAGGATGCGAAAAAATTAGTGAGATCTCTAAAGATATTTCTAAGAATATTTCCAAGGATGTCCTAAGGATAAGTCATGTATAGGTAAAAATCCTAGGTTTTTTGGGATAATCATGAATAACCAAGGTTTAAATTGACGATATCACAGATTGAAATATTATAAGTAGTTTTTCATACTTATGTTTTTCAAATCCCTGATATGTATTTCTCACACTTTGTTTTTTGGTCTTAGTCCATAACTAGAACTATGTAAAACATAGTTAACCATTGAATGTTTAAGATGTGGAAATTATGGGAATCTTAAAGATAAAATTTTCTAAGTAGAAATATCATGAAGAGAATCATGATGATGGTATGAGTATTGGTTATACCATTTAGGATAAAGAGATTGTAAATGACATTTGAAAGGTATGTGGAATTCTTCCAGTAGTGTTTACATTAATCCTAAGAATCTTGAGGTTGAGAAACTGTATGACATGATTCAAATTTTAGTAAAGATGAAGATTATAGATAATGATTAATTGTTTAAGAATAAAGTTTGATGATTGATGTGTATATGTTTTAGAATTCAAAGACTATGTTATTTGAATCATGAAATATACACGTGTTTTCAGTGTAAGTTTTTAATTAGGGATTGGAAAGGATGTGTTGAATAGTTATAAGGATCCAAAAAAAGTGATTTATGTGTAAGGTGATATACTTGGAGAAAACCTGATTAATGGAATGATAACCCTTAATATGTCCCTTATGTTAAGATAATGATGTTTGGATATAGATATGTTGGATTTGAATTAGTAAATTGGATGATGCTAGTTTCTTGGGAACTAATTATGGAATTGTTAGCAAGAGGGTTATGCTATCATGGATGATGTATACATCATTTTGGGACTTAATGAATATATACAATAATTTTTCAAATAAGGAAACATGAATTTTTTCATTAAGGATATCTGATAATTCAGGTTGTTACCATGACTCAAGATAATACATGATGAAGGAGTTTACATTTTTGGAATGTGATCAACAAGAGATATCATATGATATATGGGGGATAAATGTTAATATGAGTAAGTGAACCATTTTCTATAAATTTTGATTTTTATCTTTTATAATTTTTTTAAGGTTATAAATTTAGGGAAAGTTTAAGTTAAACTGTAGACGACAATAGTTAGAAGAAAGTTGTATCTCACTATAGGTGGACTTATTCATATTTTATAACATGTGATAACCTTTTTGTTGAGATATATGGAATGAAATATCATTTTATTTATGGATCACATGATCTTATAACACTTAAATAATGAAAAATTCAACTTGATTTATTTAAATAAGAGATGAAGTGGAAATTGTTCAAGGTAAGATCAATGGTGAGATTGTACCAAAATCAAGTAAGTATTTATTCTCATGAAAAATTCTTCAACATTAGGGAAACAATATTGGAAAGAAAAAATGTTATCCTCGTAACTTCTTATCCGATGAATCATATGGTCCCTTAAATCATCGCAGATTTATGGCTTTCTGGTTGTTAACATTCTCTAAATATTCTTCTCTATCACCATCCAAAAAAACTTGATGGTTAGATTTCTCTTCTATAACCATGTTTTCACTTCCCACATATGTTCTTTTATGTGGAAACCCAATGATGAGTTAATTTGGGTAACCGTTATGTTTCTAACTTTTCTTTTTAAAATGAAGTTTTAGTATTACTTTTTACGATGTGTGTTTCTATGAAATAATCTTTCAAGTAGTAAACCTTTTATAACCCTGATGAATTTCGAGGGAGAAATTCATTTGAAAGAGGTAGAATGTAACACCCCAAGATTTTATGAGATAGATTATTTTTAATTTATTTTATGTCTTGTGTTGTATGCTACAACATGATTATATTTCACTATATATAACACTGTACCGGCTTGAAGTATATGTAACTCTATTCTTGGATTTTATTACACACAATTTCAAATTCTTTTGATAGAATAAATTTCATGAAACACTGAGTATAGATTTTGTTCAATGTATAAAAGAAATAAGTTTAGATTATGTTAGATGCAACACCAAATGAAGTTTGAAATAAATGGAACACTGACTTGGCTTGCATTACATGCAAGAGTGACCTTCCTCGATAGCTGACATTGTACGCAATATCGAGTTTCACTAAACAATAATCTATTATTATTTAATGGGATATAAACTAGATGTTATGGATAGTATTGATCACATTTTTAATTTTATATATCATTAAAAATTAATCTTCTGTATTTTCTAGAACATGATATAAGAACAAATTCAATTTTTTCAGATAAAAGAAGTATTTTTCAAAAAATGCGGTTTTGTCGCCTTTTGATGACACATCAATTTTAATTTTTTTTAACACTATTATATATTATATTTGAAAAAATAAATTTATTAATTATAATATAGACATAAAAATTTACTTTGGTTGATTTTTTTTGTTTTTTTGATAAAATTCATATTTTAATGAATAGTAAAACATACTGTATTTTAATTCAAAACTATCTTTTAATATAATTTATTTATATAGTTATATTATGTTTTTAATTAGTTTTAAAGTGTTATTTTATTGTGTTTTTATCATTTAATCTAATTTTGGTCATTTCATATAATTTCACATTTAAATTAGACATAAACACATGTCAATATTTTGATAGTTTTTAATTCTTAAAAACCCACTTTTTCATTTTTACAATGAGCATTAATATTAAATTAATTTCTACCAATTCTATTTTTTTGGAGTTATGAAAAATGGATTCAATATTTAGAATCAGTGGGTTAAAATTATATTAATATCTTAATTTTATTTTTTGGATACTATGAATAGTAACTACTGTAATTTTTATTTACCATAGTCAAAGGTAAATATGGTAAATTTGGGTAACTAACAATATGATAAAGATAATAAAATTACCCTAACACCTAAAAAAATCCCATTGGATGAATTAAAGTCTACCCATATCACCTAAGGTTCTGAATTGATTCATTTAATGGACTTTTTTTCATGAAAGTGATGAAATTATAATTAAAACAAAAGAAGGTTTCAACATATAACTCTCATATATCTTATAAGCATAATAATTTTAATATAGTGATAAACATGATAAAACATATAAAATAAATATAATACATAAATATAATGAAATTATCTACATTATTTTAATGTATTTATAATTTTTAGAGATTAAATAATCACCATTAATGATGATACAATAGTGATGTAGAAATTGTTTTATTGATAGAAATATCAAATAAATGGTTTTGAAAATATTAAAATAAATATCATATGAACTAATTAATTTTTTCAAAGAAATTTATAGATTAATATGAAATTTTATAAGTGTATTAAATATTTTGGTTCATATTTATATTCGGTTTGGATTTTATTTAATGTCAAATAAATGAATAGGGTCAAAATTGACACTTGATATTTTATAAAAATAAAATATTATTAAATTATTTAAAATTCACAAAAATATTTAAAAAATATAAAGTAAAAATTATATGGTCTAAAATTTCTTAAAATATCCAATTATGAACAATTTTCAATACATAAGTAAATATTTATAACCATTTAATATTTAGAATATTATTACCACAAATAAAATTAAATAGATTGAATAAGGATAAATCAAAATGATAAGGTTTATAATAAAAAAATGGATAAATTTTATTGGTTAATAGGATTTCGACCCATAATCATATTATATTTTAAATAAATGATTTTGGGAGCATTATAAAAAGAAAATTAATTTATAATAAATTAATATTTTAATACATTCCAAAAGTGTCCCTCCCCTCTCTTATAAAAAGGAAACCTTATCTTTTGATCACACCACCGAAGCACTTTGGATCAGATAAACACTACCAAAATATCCTCCCATCTTCTCTCACTTCATCCTAGAGGCCATCATTTGGGTAGAAAGCCATATTAAGGATTATTTTTGTACATACTAAAAGGAAATACCCGAAAAAGAGATAATTGTTTTATCACATATTTCAAAATTATTTTCTTATTATACTTCCTATTCTTATATTGTTCCCATAATAAAGTAATAAATCTAATATCTTATAAATTATGAGATGTTATTAATATTATGGTATAATCTTATAACTCATTTTATCCATCTTATGAATAACAATATCACCATGCGTGCGTACGCATGACTTACCATCCCCATGCCATGGTGTAATATGTTTTTCACTACCACCTTACTTGGATGTGTATAAAAATATATGTAATTTCTATATATTATTATTATAAAATGATATTTATTCTGAAATTTAGTACACCTTGCAATTCAATACCATTAAAGAATTATGAGAATGATAACGTCGCTTGTGCGTATGTACGACCACCATATCCACGACTCGATAAGATTCATTCTCCACGTTAAAAAATCTAGAATTATTATAAAGTATATATAATAAATAATAATGAAATATAAGACATACAAATTATACTAGATTTATGTATATATGTCATTTACTTACTTCTATTCAATTTAATAAGGAAACGGAAACAACGTTCATGCATACGTACGACCTACCGTTTCCATAAACGGTGTATTCCATTTCATTTATCTATCTATTATATATGTTTATATACTGTATATATAGGATATATAAATCTTGTTTTACATTCTGTAAGTATGTAAATCATGATCTAAATAATAATATCAAGAATAAAATGTCAAAACACGTATGATAAATAAAATGAGTATTACCCAAAATGTTACTTTAACATGGAATTGAAAAATGAATTGGTATTATAAAGTCATAAGTGAATCATATACGATATAATAAATATTATTATGGTTCTGTTAAAAATTAATAATATGTTTAAACCCACTATAAAAGAGTTTTAAAATCATACTAAAGAAATCAGACTTAAGGTAAGGGATAATTTTGCAATCTCATTTTCATTCGAGATTGTTTATATGTAAGTATTTACTAGGGATATATTAATCATCCATGTCCATGTTTTTTAAATTTTTTTACTATTATTCTTTGTATGTTTAAATTAATTTTACCCTTTTTTACTTTTACTACATGGTATGGAAGGAATATTTCTTTTGTTTACCATACGAGGTACGTTTTGACTTTTCAAGCCAAAGTACGAGGAGAATGTTTTTTCTAAATTATATGGCATGAACATATTTTTATGTCTTTTTAACACCTTATTTCCATGAAGCTTCTTCTACATGATTTCAAGTTTATTTTCAACTAAATTATTTTCTTTTAAAATTGAATTTCATTTTGAGAAAAAAAACAATTTCGAAGAAAACCGATATTTTCTTCAAGAATTAAGTTCAAGTGTGTTATCAAAATTAATTTATATATAATATAACATAGGGTTATACATACTATTACTTTGATTTTATTGTGTTTATTATGGAATTATTTTTATGAAATACATTTATTTTATATAGATTTTGATAGAATGATGTTTAAGATACCCATTTTATTTCATGGGTGATGCTATGATGAATAATTTATGTTTTTATAGAACATATATGAAGGATTTTACTATGAGATGGGTGGGACCTATATCTCCCTCAAATTAATTGAGTAAATATTTATATCTCATTATATATACATGACTATAATGAAAAGTAAATACAGAACAATAATATAGGGCTGGAACGAAAAGTAAATCCAGTTCAATAATACATGGTTGGAACGGAAAGTAACCCCTATTCAGTAATGGACTCTATCCACTATGATGGTCTTAGAAGAAATGATTTGGCTACTATGGAAATAATATTATGGTATTATTTGTTTTCCCCAATCACATGTTTTATGCCAATGTTATTTTATAATGGTTAATGTTCCTTTATGATATAGGCCTTACGTACTGCCAAGATTTTTTCATGAATCACGATTTTGATATGTAAAATTTATGTTTATGTTTTCAAATTCTTATGTTTATGTTTTGTTTGATGTTATTTTTGTTTAACCTTACTGATAATTTAAACTCACCCTTTTTATGTTTTCTTTTCACCAGGATATAAAGAAAGGTTTTAGTAGGAAAACTAAATGGGATAATCTTTTTGGGAGATGTTAAAGATATTTCACTCAGTTAGAAGATTATGATCCATGTTTCCAAAGACACTAAACTAATACAGTATTTGGGTGTCTATTTTTGTCATGTATTAAGTATTACTCAGAAGAAATATAATTTTTATGTACATTATTCTTGTGTCGTTAGAACTGGTATGGGCTTTATGGTTTGGTGATGTCTCTCTAGGAAAGAGCTATGGATTGAGGTTCTAAATTATTTAATGGTGGGTTGGGAGTTTTAGAATGCAACATGAGCATTCAAATGAGACTTAATGACCTTGGTGTGTTGGTTGATGTTGTAGTAATTCTTAATGGATTCTCGGGGATGAGAAGTTTTTTTAAGTAGGGTAGTTTGTAA
The DNA here is from genome assembly GCA_963277665.1 of Viscum album. Taxonomy (NCBI): domain Eukaryota; kingdom Viridiplantae; phylum Streptophyta; class Magnoliopsida; order Santalales; family Viscaceae; genus Viscum; species Viscum album. The sequence continues at coordinate 1,155,771,756 of OY728132.1, read as the reverse complement.
AGTCCCATGTTTTTAGACCGGGCTAAAATACGAATGTATTTGAAATTTTTAGTTTACTACAAGATTTGGTTTTAAAAACCAATATTTGGAAAGAATTTTCTTAAGTTGGGATCTTTCAATTTGTTGATAAAGTTATTGGTTAAAGTCTCGAGGAGTTTCCCTAATGGAAAGATGATTTTTGGGAGAACAAGACTAGGGAGTGATGTTTGTACGAGCTGCACAAGGTTAACCAAATTGTGCGGGTCAGACATGCATAATAAAGTAGGTGTACAGTAGTGGATTCATGGCATGTACATAGTCTATTAGAACATGCAAGTCAAACTATGCGATCTACCCAGTTTTGAGTTTTAGGTTAAATATATTTAATTAAAATCATGGTTGAAAGTAATTTAATTAAATGGGTTGTTGCATGTGTCTTTTAATTAAATTAAAGTTGAGATAATTTAATTAAATTACATTTAGATGGAGAAGTTATTTAATTAAATAGAGATGAGAGGAATTTAATTAAATTACATGTAAATGAGGAGTTGGGGTTTCAAGAAATTATATTCAAGGTAAAGTGGAATTTAATTAATTAATGCAAAATGGAGGTTTTATTTAATTAAATTCATGGTTAAAAAGAATTTAATTAGTCATTAAGAAATGGGGGTTATTATTTAATAACAGTGAGGTTGCTAGTATTTACTTAAATAATGTTGATGAGTTAGAGTTTTTAATTTAATTAAATTATGTTTAGAGTATTTAATAAAATAACATGAATTAGATAAATTATTTAATTAAATTCAGTTGGAATGAATTTAATTAAATGATGATTAATGTGATGCCAGGGTTTTTTATTTAATTAAATTGTGTTGAGAGAATTTTATTATATAATGATGTGTTGGATGATTTATTTAATTAAATTCATTGGAGTTGAATTTAATTAAATTATGTGTTAAATGTGGAGTGAAGTTTTATCTAATTAAATTCATGGGTAAGATGAATTTATTTATTTGATAAAAAGGGTGAGTTATTTAATTACATTATGTGATATAATTTAATTAAATAATGATGAGTTGGATGATTTATTTAATTAAATTTGGTTAAAAGGAATTTAATTAAATGAGGGGTAAATGAGGTGTAAATGGGGAGCTGGGGGTTTATCAAAGATGCATTTTAATTAAATGATAATAATAATAATATGGGTGTTATTATTATTATTATATTAATTATTAAATTTATTAAAATGGAAATAAAGAGAGAGTGGCACCCAACATGGGTGAGGCACCACCCCCTATTGGATCTCCCATGAGTATTACACCACCCATCCTCCTGACCCCCTCTCTGCGTGCCAGATTATTGTGGTATATTCATGGATGTTGTTTGTCTTGGTGAGGTGATTCCTTCTCCAGGATTTTTTTGTTCACATTAGCTGTTTTTACACCCCATTGCCTGCGATGCACCCATAGTTCAGAATCCATGGGTGGTGCACCACCCCTCCTCCCTTCCCCTCTTCGCGTGACTATCTCATTCTAGTCATTCACAAAATTTATTCATCTCAGCAAGGTGAGTCCTTATCAATGAATTTTGTTGTTCGCATAGTCTATTTTATCTCTCCATCGCCTGGTCTCCATTAGGCTGATATTCAGGTTTAATTTTGGTTCTTATTTTCTTTAAGTTCTTGGTTGTGCAGAAGATGTCTCGGGAACCATTGGTCTATATTTCGACGATCGCCGCTGAAAGAGAAGTGTTTTGGCTCGATTTTGTTCTTTTCTATCATTTTAGGGTAAGGATATATACTCGATAATTTTTTATCTCACCCTTTGAAATATATTCTTGTGGTTATTTAGTTTATCATTTAATGTTTTGGGTGTGCGTTAGTCCTTCCCATAATAATTATGGGTTCCGGTTCAAGATTGTTAGGTGTGCCGATAAATTATGAGTACACGTTCTATTTTTTTGAGGTGCATGTATTCAAGCGGGTGGAGGTTTGAGTTAGGAATATTGGGCTCAGTCAAATTCATTGAGGTAGAGTTTTGAACTTTGCCTAATTAATAAAATGATGTTTTTCTGATTTACAACTTTTGATAATTTTGACTTCAATGTTTGAATAAATTTTTAATTGGTTAAGAAGAGATAATTAATTATGAATAAATTATGTTCTTTGAGATATTAAATATCGGGGTATTAATTATGAGATATTAAATTGGTTAAGATTAGATAATTAATTATGAATTAATCATGTGATTTGATAAAATAATTATTGGGGGATTAATAATGAGATATTAAATTGTTTAAGTTGAGATAATTAATTATGAAGTAATTATGTGTATTGAGATGATAATTAATTAGAATATTAATTACGATATATTAAATTGGTTATGGTGAGATAATTAATTATGAATTAACTATGTGCTTTGAAATAATAATTATTGCGAGATTAATTATGAGATATTAAATTGTTTAAGTTGAGATAATTAATTATAAATTAATTATGTGCATTGAGATGATAATTTATTAGATGATTAATTATGATATATTAAGTTGGTTATGATGAAATAATTAATTATTAATTAATTATGTGCTTTGAGATAATAATTACGGGGGAATTAATTATGAGATATTAAATTAGTTAAGACAAGGTAAATAATTATGAATTAATTATGTACTTTGAGATAATAATTATTGGGGGATTGATTATGAGATATTTAATTTGTTATGTTGAGATAATAAATTATAAATTAATTATGTGTTATGAGACTGTAACATAGAAAATTAATCAAGGGATTAATTATGATATTTTGATTTGGGGATAAACTGAGAAAATTAATTTGTGAAATAATTACGTGATATAGAGATGGTTTCCCGGGGATAATTAATTTATGAGTTAATTATGTGGTGTTGATATGGTATCCTTATGACTAGTTAATTGTTAAATTAACTAGAGTAATTGTTGTGATACGTTAATTGTTGAGTTAACTAAATGAATTGTTGTGTTTAACTAATGGATGAACTAGTAATGAGATTGATGAAAACAATTAATTGAAGAATTATTTGTATTGTGAATTAGTGAATGGTAACATGGATATTCATGGGTGCGTGAGTATGGAATGGTAACATGGACATTCATGGATAAGTGAGTAAAGAATGGGAACATTGGCATTCATGGGTGAATGAGTATAGAATGGTAACATTGAAATTCATGGGTGCATCAGTATGGAATGGTATCATAGAAATTCATGGGTGCATGAGTATGGAATGGTAAGATAGACATTCAAGTGAGAATAAGTATAATATTCATGGGTCCATGAGTATGGAATGGTAACATGGACATTCATGGTGTGTGAGTATGGAATGGTAACATGGACATTCATGGGTGCGTGAGTATGGAATGGTAACATGGAAATTCGTGGTGCATGAGTATGGAATGGTAACATGGACATTCATGGGTGTGTGAGTATGAAATGGTAACATGGACATTCATGGGTGCATAAGAATATAATTATAACTTTGACATTCAAGTGTTTGTGAGTTATGGAATGATAACGTCATTCAAAAGGGTGAAATATAAGAATGGTAACATGGTCATTTATTTTTTATGGTTAAACAAAGAATATTTAATAATGTGATAAATAGTTAATTATACATTATATATATATATATATATATTGATTCATGTTCAAACTCTTATTCCAGCTATGGGTCGAAGCAGGTATCACAGTTAGGTGTCCCTTTGGAACCTGGATGGGTTGTTGGTTATTTATTTAGTTCTGCTATGACTTGTTATATCAACACATAGTTTTTTATATTACATTTTATAGATTGATCTAGAAAACTGGTGGTTATGGCATACTGATATGTATATCTCATGACCTATTTGGTCCGCTATTGCACTTGGGTACCTGAGTAGACTTTCTTGTTTGCAGGATTGTGGAACTTTTCTTGTCGCTATTACTTGTACTTGGGATTTATGAGTAATGGACCGAGTGGGAGCTCAGGATTATCATGGAGATCACCCTTAGGGATTTGAGTCTATTCTTTATTTCTGTATTAAAATTTAAAACATGCTATTTTATTTACTTATTTCGGATATGTATCAACATGACATGCATGTATTGTATAAAATGGAATTGGCCATTTTCATTATCCAGTTGATTATTGTTTTATATCTTTATCAATTTTTGTTTGAAATTATTATCTATTTCCACTGTGCACTTTGAATATGAGGGTATATTATCCCCACTAACTATCTATAGACCCTCGTTGCTAGTCGGCAGACTCTGGCATACGAGGAGATGTGCTTGAGGTCATGTGGTGACCAGTCCAGCTATCAGTTCGAGGGTAAGCCGGGTAAGGACGTTACATTATTACATCAACATAATAATATATAGGTATATATTAAATAATTTTGTTTTTTATTATATTTTTTATGAAATAATTTATCGTGGAATAATTATTAAGAAAAAATGATCTTAGTGGAGATAATTACCTTCTCTTAGAAGGACCACATTTGGGTCTCTTATTAAGGACCCTGGTGTTGTTATTTTGAGAGGAATAGAAGCTGTAAAATAAGGATAATGATTATGAGGAGATATTATGGTAGTTTATGTCTTAACCATATTGATTTATAGGTTTGAATAAGTGAAGTGTAGTGGTATCCTTTTATATGTGGGGTGAAGGAACTCACTTGGAAAATACATTGAAAATATCACAAAAGAATAAAAAATGATAAAGTAAATGATAGAAATAATATTAAAAATGACCATATATTAGAAAATGGGAAGGGTAATATAGAAATATAACCAAGAAATATAAATTTTATAAGTTTCATAGCTACTTTAACTATTATCTTATTACTTTATCCCCCAGTAAACCCATTTTTACCTTTACATCAGAAATTAATTTTAATAGTTTACAATATTCATTTTGGTCATGAATTATGTTTTCCTCATTAAATAATATAATTTACGATGAATCATAATATTAAGAAAATTTTTAAAAATTATATTCACATAAGTAGAAAATTTTAATTTATAATTAATCCTACAAACATGATGAGAAAGCGGGTTTTCAAAAAAAAGGTCAAAATTTTAAAATGTTTTTATATCTCATTTCAAAATTAAGATGATTCTAATAAACAAAATTTGATTAATAGATTTATAATTATTAGTATTTTTAACTATTTATCAAAAAAATTAATATTTTCAGAAAATGATCAAAAATTAAACTTATTGTTATTTTTAAATTCTTATTTAAAGAATGAGATTTATTTTATAATATATATTTATTTAATTTTAGGATATTTATTTTTAAAATAAGTGAAAAAAATTCGACATAACTACTTTTTTGGAAAAATAGTGTTTTTATGAGTAAAAATGGATTTAATTTTATTTTTTATCTAAAAAACAAATAAGATGAATTTTAGATAATTGAATGAATATATAATATATAAATTACATTAATATCATTCACAAATTTTTTTATTTTATTTATTGAGGTAAACACATTTTGTTTACAAAAAAAAGTTTTCTAGAAAAAGATTTCCATTATTATCAAATTGTTTTTCATTTTCATTTCTAAATAATTAGACATAAAAAATTTCGTAAATATAATTAATTTTAAGACATATATTTTAATAATTTTGTTAATCATATTAATAAATTCCATTACAATGGATATATGATAACTATCATTTTAAATAATAATAATTTAATAGTAAGTCACATTTCTTTAAAACTCTTTGTTTCATGTAACGTAAGATAAGCTCACTGTTATATAAAATACAAGTAAAAATGGTGTTTCACGTAATATAATATAATAACAGTGTTGAGTCTAATGAAAGTTATTCTCTATGTGGCTTGTAACTCAAAATATAAAATAATATTTTAAAAAAAATTCATAAAAAGTCAGGTTGTTACAATAATGATTAAAATTAACATTTCAAAGGTGGGAAGATCATGTTATATCATGATGCTTTGTTTTTGATTGTTAAGAAATTAAATTTATATTAACTAATAACATAATTATTATGATAAAATGAAGTTTTATTGAATTTATTGTTATTATAATGGAAGGAGAGATAAATTACAATGCTATGTTTGTAATAGACTAATGTGTTTATATTATTTATTATTTTTTGTGTTCCAAAACTTTTTCAAGGAAATTACGAAGAGTTTGGCTATAATGAAACCAATATTTTTGGTATGTAAATCAATTATATTTTCATCACATGAAGTGAAACTAGTGAATAACCAAATAGAATTATAATATATTGTAAAACCCATGGACCCAGTAGCACAAAGTCAACGTATGCATTATTATATTGGTGCTAGATACAAGCGATTTTCACCCAAGGGAACGAATAGTTTTTAGTATTAAAAAATGGAAATGTTCTTGAATTTCACATTACATTTTAATATATAAAATAAAAATATTATTTTATTTAAGAACATCACAATTCCAATTAGCATATCCTTGTTTATAAATCAAAAAAAAAATCTTAGAATCCTAGAGAAAGGAGTCATATAAAATGGGTGAACTCAGATGATCAGTAATGGTATGCATACATGAGAAGATATTTTGACTAAATAATTGATAATAAATAAATAATAATCAATATGTTAAGATAAATAACTGAAAACATATCCCATCGAGACCATTACCCAAGAAATTTTAATTTATGGGTATGTATAGTCCAAAAATCCAATTAATTTATCCAATTAAATTTTCTCACACGATATATAAATACATCAAAGGGATATCTTTAATCGATTCCACCCACTAGTTCATGAATAATTTACATCATGTATATAAAATGATAAATCGAATTCATAAGCAATGAGGCTACTCAATAAGTGTTTGTATTGAATAAAAAATGTGGAATATCAATATTTACCCCATTAGTTAAATAACATTCAAATAAAAACACCACATGTAAAAATGATATATAGTTGAATAAATAACCATATCCATGATAAATAATATCGATATTGAAGATAAATTTAATGTTCTATGATCATAATGAATTTAATTTTTCTAGATAACTTTATTGACTATAAAATCAATCAAGAATAAGTATCTTAATACATTCTCTGGTTAAATTGATCATAAATAATCCAAAAAAAGCATAAGAATGGTACAATTAAAATATATCTCCAGTAGAATAAAATTAAAATAATGGGTTGTTTTTATTGATAATTAGAAAAATATTGAGATATCAATAGATTTATTTTGATTAAACTACCCTTTTCAATTTAAAAATCACTTTGAAAAAATAAAAAATTTCAAAATATTAGAAGAATGCTTTTCTATGAAAACGTCATTATAAAAATGTAATGTAATATTTAAATAAATGACTAATCATGATGGTGGTAATATTCCATTCATGATGATTATGGTAAAATAATGATTCCTTCTATTATTTTGGTAAAACATCAGAAAGTACCTTGTTTGAAAATAACAATAATATTCCTTTTAAAAAATTTTCTAAAAATTCAAACATGGGTAAAAATTTCTTGAATAAATCATTGGAATATATTAAAAATATTCTGTAATTTTTTTGAAAAATATAGATACTAAATAAAATTAATTTTCTACTGAAAATACATTTAAATATGTATTTTATTTGAAAAATATCAATAATTTAAGTAACACATAGTGGAAAATGGTACCATTAATTGAAAATTTTAATGACTAAAAAAATCTAATAAAAATAAATGGTTTTATTATAAAATTATAAAATAATTTCTTTCTATGGATGTTTAAACATAAAAAATATAGATTAAAATGAAATTAAATCATAAACATTTATTTATTTTCCCATTAAAGAAACAACATAAAATGAAACATTAAAAAGCATTAATATAAAGAGATTCATTATATAACATATAAAAGGTTCTGTAGATACTCATCATAAAAGGGAAGTATATACACTATATAAAATGATGTATGAATTAATTATAATATGAAATGTAAAAATGGTAGTATTTACACCATAAAAAATAAATAACGTGCCTAATGTTACAACATGTTTAATGAAGAGAAATTAAGATGAAGTCTCTTAACTTGCATCAGAATTCCTCCAGACATGTTCCTAACTCTATTATAATTAATATAGATTATATATATATATATCTATAAAACATAAAAAATCTTATCATACCTTTTATTATTTACTTACATTCTTTTATCACTAGTTTATTAACAAATATTCTTTAAAATCTATATTTTGAGTAAAAACCGTTTAAATTTTTTTGTATGTTTTGTTTTGGTAGTTTTTTCCTTTTTTTTATCATGGATCCATATTATCTAGAATTTAAACGATTATATTAATATCATATATATTGACTATATAAGTATTTAAAAAATTCCCTAAAAGTTACAGATTCAAAATTGAGTTGCACTGTTTATGGAGATGATATGCCATATATAAAAATGAAAACTATTTTCATTTTTTAATATATTGAAATAAAAAATGGTAAATAATAATTCAAATTTCAACTATAATTATTAAATAATTTATATATTATATATTCACATAATTCATACTTACTATCATCCAGCTCATTTAGATATGAAAAAAGTCATATTGCTATATGGAGGTGGTAGTCCACACACACGCATGAGTGACATTATCGTTTTCAAACAGATTTTATGATATGAAGTCAGATGTTATATTATTATTAAATAAGAATAAAAAGATAAAACATATCATATATTTAAATTAATTAAATAATTGTATCTATCCATGGTACTTGGTGATTGAAATCAAATTACATTGGTTCTTGTGGTAGTAGTCTTCCATACACATGATTGGCAGTTTAATTTCCAATTAACAAAATATATAGGTTTTCCCTCAAAATAATAACATATAATTATATTTTTCATACAATTATTATTTTATATTAGAATTATTAATAGTATAATAAAGGTGGTAAGATAATAATTAAAAAAGAATGAGCCTAGTGAAGACAACTACCTTTTCATAGAAAAAATCCATTTGGTAGCTTATTAATGACCCTATGTTTGGCCGTTGGAAAATAATGTAAGAACTATATTATATAGAGGTATGTTTTTTGGTATTTTGGAATAGTTAGGTTGAGTTAAATATAATAAAAGGTTTGATTAAGTGAGATGAGGGGGTTCTCTTTTATAATTGAAGATTAGTGACATTGTTTTAAATACCAAATAAAGTCAATAATTTGAAATCAATCTCAACCCAAGAACCTACTAAATTGATAAATTAAAATGTTTGTTGAATTTTATTTTGATACACACCTCCACTATTTGAAAAAGAAACAATTTTGAACATATTATTCCCTTATCCTTTAATTTTATTTAATTTTACCACTTTAGTTTTCACCACGTTAAATGGTTTTTATTTACCTTGGTAATTTATCCACAAAGACAAATAATAAACGAGGCATATAAAGTAATTTTTAACCAATTAATATAAATATTAAAAAAATATTAATTAATATTATTATTTGATTAGAAAATTCATTTTAACAAAGGTGCATATATTGTGAAAAACCCTTTTTAACATTAACGATGATAATTAATTTTTTTATTTTTTATACTATTAATAAGGAAAAAATTAATGTTAACCTTAGTAGATAATATTAAATCTGATGATTCCAAATATGGAATTTATTTTTCAAAATTCAATCTATATAAGTGGTAGTATTTAATTTAAAATAAATTCCACATGCATGATGAAAATTTTGTTTTCCAAAGAAAAGGATTTCTTATGTACAAAATGTTTTTTATCACAATTGAAAATAAAATTTATTCTTATGAACTTAATTTCAGTAATAATTATATAATTGACCTGATTTTTCTATTAAAAAAATTTCAACAAAATAGAACTTGTAAATTTTTTAAATGAAAATACAGTTTTCAATAAAAATTAGTATTTTTCAATATTCATCAAAAAATTAATTATTCAGAAAATTCTCAAAATTAAGTCTGTGATAATTTTAAAAAAATGTTTAAAAAATTATTTTAATTTTAGTGATTTTTTAAAACTTCTAATAATTAATTTTAAAGTAATTTTGAAAATCGTAGAAAGATCCCAATCTAGAAATAACATAGTTTTGAGGCATAGAACTGTGTTTATTAGTATCCAATGCATAAAAAAATATTATATGAATGAAAAAATATTTTTTTTAATGTATAGTATGTAAATATTATTTGAATAATTTACCAATTGTGATTAATTTAATTTATTAATAGTAAAACACTTTATGCCAATAAAAGCAGTTTTCTTGAAAAAAAATATTCTAACTTAAATTGATTTTTATTTAGACTTATAATCAATAGATAAAAAATTAATTTATTTAATACATGTTTAAACTATATAATTTTCAAAATTTAGTTATTTAAATTCATTCCATCCAGTTTATTGATAATGTTATAATATTCATATATAAATAATATATTTCATGGTTTTTTTAAGCTCACTCATTCATGTCACATAATCTATCAAAAAAATTGTCATTATTTTAAAATTATGCTGCTTTTCATTATCCCCACATTCAATAAATATCACACTGATAGTTTTAATTGGTTTAGGGAAATTAATGGTTTTTTATTTGAAAATAACTTCACTAGAATACCACATCATAAAAAGTGTTAATAAAACATCCTCATGATAAGAGACAATGTGACGTATAAAGGTCACTAAAATCACACATAACATTTTTTTCTAGTAGGAAAACATATGCCGGACATGGAAGAAATGTGTAAAATATTATAGAGAGTGATAGAGATCATTGATCATAAAAAATTGAATGATTAATAGAAAGTTAATGACCATAAAATCATAAACCATTGAGGTGTAAAAAAGACTTTTGATTTACTATAAATAATTCTAAATATATACCACTTTTTATTTTTTGATCCTTTTCCTAAATTTGATGAATTATTTTATAAAAAATATATAAAACACTAAAATATATATTACTTTTTATCTTTTTTATTTTACAAGGACATTTTTATCCTTTTGTTGTTTTTTGATCAATTTACCACTCATTTATTATTCCATGAAATCAATATGTAAAATGAATTTGTTAATGCATGGAGAACTTAAATAAATTCTTTACATATTATTAGATCCATAAAAGAGCGAAAAGTCATTTTGTATGTCTTTATATATTTACCAAAATCAAAATGGTTTGAAAAACTTGTTGAATATAATACATTAATATCTACATCTCAATAGTAACACCCTAATATCATATTCATATTTATCTTCCAAATCATTAATGAAAAAATGACTTATTGACCAGAATAGAACTCAGTCCAGTGGTAGGTGTTTCACCCTTGTCACCCTTCATTTGTGGGTTGAACCCCTTTGTCCTTTCTAGGTGTGATGGGTTATCTCTTGACATGTTGGTTGTCCTTTAATATAATTCCTAATATTAACCCAAAAATATGATGAACATCCACAAAAAAATCACCAAATCGCTTCTTAACCACTAAGGTTTTATATAAAACTTATTTTATTATATAAAAATTATAATCATAATTTACTACTATTACCTTAACACGAATAATCACATTAACTCTAATGTTTATTAATACCTTTAAACTTATTTATTGATACTTATTAATAAAATAATAATTCATGTTTGAATATATCTCAAGAAAATAAAACATTTCCCAAATTTCATTATTCACATTAACATATAATCACTTAAAATATAAAAATGGGTTTTTATGACTTTTAATAGATGATAAAACATAAAATCATAAACCCTTGATGGTATCCATGACTCTTTAGTTAATAATAGTTCAAGACATATATTATTTAGATAAGTTAACAAAATCTTTTTATGTTCCATGATTCTTATAACTGAAATAAAATTAATGTAAATAATTCTACAACATAATTATAAATCCAAATACATAAACAATTCAATCATTCCACTTCAATAATTAGAATAAAATAAAACCTTTCATGGTCTAAAAGTTATCCTTTAGAGGAGGTAATTGAAAGAGATAATTCCCAAGTTCACAATATTTTAGATAATGAGCTATAAATAGATCCCAAGGATGAAATTTATTTCCTTCCATAGTACTCTTCATTTTTCATTCGCAATTAATTTCTTTATTTACTTATTTTCTTAAAATAAAACAATTTTATATTAATTTTAGACATTATCATGGGTTTATCTTTCCATATTTCTAACTTGAAGGAAATTTACCCTTATTTCCTCTATGATCTCTACCACCTAAGATCTCAATGAAATTAATTATTTTACTTTTTGGTGATTCTGAGCATTGATTAAAGTGTATAGTGTTAATATTATATTGTGATAAATGATTATGAATAATCATGATACCATTCATGATATTAATCATTTAATTTTTTCTTTATAATCACCAAATTTTCCATCATATTCAATAGTAACATGATTATTTTGTGTCCATCCATGGAATAATTCCAAAAACCATAGTTTTAAAATAATAATCATAGAGGAAAACAATATAATCATTTAAATAATGTTAAAATAATTATGAATCATTTTAAATCTAATACACCTTAGGTCTAAACAAGGTGATACATTTTCATCATCTGTTCAAATAATTTATGATGCTTCATAAAGAATATGTAAATTATACCAAGAATATCCAATGGTATTATCAAAATGGTTATTCAGAGAGGCCTATTATTATGAATAAATTAATAATAAAGTTAATTTCCAATGATCCCTTTTTAGAGATATTTCCCCTAGAAAAAATTATTCCAGACACATCCTCTTATATTACCCACATAAGTAAATAAATCTTAAAAAACACATAATCTATACATTACCAAAACATTAAAATGTTATCCTATACATAGAATTATCCTCAATGTCATCCACGGGTCTATAATACTTAATCTATATTTTACTAAACCTAGTTCCCAAGGTTTCTACTATAAATTGTTTGAAACCAAATATAGAGACCCCAACCCTAGTATTCTAGATTCAATGGTTAAATTGCTATATTAGTACCTAACAAAAGATATAATAACCCAAATGAAATAATAGTTTAGTAATATTGGAAAATAGATACATACATTAATTTCACATTACATTTGAAAACCTAAAAGTCATCATAGTATTTTCTTTTATAAAACAAATGTTCCCTTTAGTATATAATTTTTTATCAATCAGAGTGCATATCATAGAATCCTAGGAAAGTATACAAAAGAAAGTTGTGAGCTCATATTCCTAGTAAGGGTATGCATAAAACAAAATATATTATGAGTATATAAGATAAAATCAATAAGAAGAATTTATATATAAAGTTAAATAACTAAAAAACATTACATTTAATGAATATCATGAGCATAATAACACATACATGGGTAATACCAATTCAAAAAAAAATGTCATAGATAATAAATATTGAATTCTTAATGAAGGAAAATTTTAATATGGAATATTATAATTTCAAACATCATGATATATATTATAACAACCATTTATTTTCACAATTTAACATTAAATAATTTTGTAAAATACATAAAAAATTATACAAATAGACACCTAAAGACCGTATTAGTCTATTTCATTTTGAAAGAAGGAAATATATACACTTGTACATAAGTGATCTACACTATCTCCCACTATGTTCTTCACGACTAGAACCCTTCTTAGACACATAAAAAAAATATTTATAATCTAGAGGAAAGAATCATAAAAATGGGTGATCTTAGATGTTTAGTAAGGGTAAAAAAGAGAGATAAGATAGAATAATCATCAGCATAAGGGAATGAGAACATGACCATGAAAATAGAATATCATACCCTATAAATCTTAGATCGTAAACAAGAATAAATGAATAAATCTTTTAATTTCATAATATATAAATCATAAAGAAAAAAACATAATCCATGAAATAATAACATAGTAATAAAACATGGAATTGTGGAAGAAATATAATCATATATAATTATTTCCATAAAAGTCAACACATTTCTATTGAGGACATCTTAGTGGAAAAATCCCGTTACTAAACCATTTCCCTTCCATTCTATCCTTGTATTACTGAAACTAGTTCAATCCTTGTTTCATCCTTGTAATATTGAACGGATTTCATTTCTCATTATATCCATGTATATCTCATGAGATATATTTCTTTACCAAATTCATTATAGAGGGATAAAGGTCACACCCATCTCATAATGAAATCATACGTACTTGTTCTATAAAATCATAAAATATAATACCATTACCTGTGAAATGAAATGGGTATTATAAACATGTATTAATATCTTATCTTATGGAAAAGATATTTTTCATTATCATTTCATCATAAACATAAATTATGAAAAGAAGTGGGTTTCTTAAGAATATATCCCATTAATGAGAAATGGGTTTCTTAAACGTATAACACATGGAAGAGGAACGAATTTCAAAAAAATTATGCCATAAAAGCATAATCCAGTCAAAGAAATAATGAGAATGGAAAAATTGATTTATTTCTCTAGAAAGGCATGAGTAAAACCAATATATATTTTATTACATGGGAAATAATTTTTAAATAACTATTAAAAACATTTCGTTAGAAAAATATCCTTTCTCTACTGAAAAATTATTTTTAAAACATAAAACATTTGAGAATCCTTTTTTGTTGAAAATATATTTACAAATTATAAAGGAATATTTGAAAACCAAAAAACATTTTTAAATTAATTTTTCTTCTTTAAAATTATCTTCAAGTATCCTTTGAAAAATGAGGGTTCAAAACCCTTTGAGTACATGTACTGTAGTAGTACTGTAACGTACTATAGTAGCGACAGAACTATAGAAAACACATGCACTATAGCTGTGGCAGGTCACTATAGTGGTAGCATGGTACTATAGAAGCGATGGGTACTGTGCGGGACTATATCAGCACGAGTACTGTAGCAGTACTATTCATAAAATGGGCCTTGTGCAAAAAAAAGGGCCTACATGCCATATAATTGGATAAATGCCCACTAGGCCTTCGGGCTATGTAATGGGTCTCCCAATATCCAGTTAAAGTGGTATTTTCTTTTCATTAATAATAAATGAGGATTCAGATCAAAATATTAAAAAAAATCATTTGAAAGAATTTTTGAAAACATGGTTTTTAGATACAATAGATTTCTGACTGAAGAGAGAAATACAGTCTTATTTTGTTAAAAATATTCTAAATTATCTTAAGTACCAAATAGTGTAAAAATATTAATAATACATGAAGATACCCTGAATAAATATATCATAATTAAACTCATGAGTTTTCTTGAGAGATGGATCATAGTATTTCATTAAAGGAAGAAAAAACATAAAAAATCTTGAAAAGTGATGAGATTTTATTGATAAACTCTTATAACTTGATAACATGGGATAATACTCCCCATGTAAGAAAATTAATGTACATGAATATTAAAATACTATAAAATTAAAAATAATCATGCTACAATATTTATAAAGAAAGTATATAAACCTTTAAAAATAATTTGGGTATATAATAAAACATGAGTCTCAAAGAAAGAAAATTGAGAAAAAACTATTTTACTGATTTGGTAACTTTTTAAAAAATATCCCCATGAAATAATAATCATAGAATTGATATTTAAATACCTATAAATTTAAATATAATACTCATTGAGTACATCCATTGTAAGTATACACACCACAAAATATAAATAGGAGGTGAATAAGGCATGTATCTCATGAAAATAAATAGTGAGATGAAATCCCCTTAACAATTTTTTTTGACACTTTTAATATTCATAAAAACATTATTTATAACAAATATAAGTATATTTTAAATCAATCATAGAACTATATTCTTATATAAAATAACTTATATGGTTTTATTACGACTTCATATTACCCGTTAGTTAAAAATTCTATGTTATGGTTTCACTTCAGGTAATATCTACTTTGTTCTTTTCATGTGTCATAATTTGTTATTTATTTGGTCCTTATACAAATATAATGATTTCTAGAATGTACATCATGATATAAATATCATCTATATTTAGTATATGTGTGTTATAATAATCTATTGAATATCGATGTTTGAAGTGGAATACACCATTCATGGAGATTGTATGTCATATGTACGCATGAAAGTTGTTTCCATTTTTATTATCATTTTGAAAGAAATAAATAAAATTAAATATATGTATATATATACTATAATTATAATAGGATTATTATTTCATATATATCACATAATTTCACTAAGCGCATCCTTAATACATTCCATGCAGTTTTTAAAGAAATCGTATCTCTTTGAGGGAGTAGTAGACCACACTTCCTTAAACAAAATTATTATATTTAAACCAAATGGAAATTATAAATATACATATTTTAAAATTATTAAATAATATTAAAAACATAATAAATATAATATATATCACATATGAATATATTTTCCATCATAATTTCCACTATGACAGGCGATAAATGAAAAAATGAGCTATTATTGTTTCGTGAGGCGGTAGTTCGCCGTACATGTGGACAACATGTTTGTTACCCATTAGATGGAAGTGTATGTAAGTATAGGTTAAAACCTTATAATAAAAAATCCTAGTATATTGGGGATACTATTTTTTATAATATCCTAGAATAATAAATGTTGAGTCGGTGGATAATTGAAATATAATAATAGAACAAAAGGATGAATGTTACCTCTTATTCGGGTAACTCATTTTGGTTTTCACCAAAGGGAATTCGTGGATGGATTTCTGACAAGAGAGAGTTTTAAAGGAGGAATAAAGGGATATTTATGAGTTTATTATTCAAATAATATAAAACCCTTAGTTTTTTGAGAGGTGTGATGAACTGGGAGGAGAAGAGGCCTTTTATTGAGGAGGAGTGACACTCTTGTAAATATTTGAAGAGATAATTCCACCAAAAATTTTCATGTTTCAAGTGGATCTAATAATATAAAAAAGTATTGAAAATGGTGTGATGAGGGAGAAATATGTCTAGAAAATGGATCATGGACAAGTTTCAAGGTCATTTGGGCTCTTAAGGTTAATGTTTAATCCCTTATTAAGCTTAATGTTACCTTAATTGTTGTAATAAATTATAATTAATTTCACTAATATTTTTTTGTCAAAAGAAAATTTTACCATGTTAGAAATTATAAATTATTCAGATTCCAAATATTTAATCCATTTTACCAAATTCAAATAATATAAGTAGAAGAAATTAATTTAAATTTAATCCCGTATTCGTGTCGGCAATGTGAGTTTTTAAAGTAAAAAAGGTCAAAATTTTGCTATGTTTTAACATTTCATTTCAAAAATAAATTCATTCCAATGACTCAAATTGGGTTGATTGATAAAAATTTGATATAATTAAACATTTAAACTGAATTAAAATATAATTTAATCTTAAAAATATTTTAGATTAAAAAGCAGTTTTGAAATAAAAGTCTATATTTTCACTATTCAACTAAAAAGTAATTTTCTCGAGAAAATCCCATAAATTTAACCTAATATAATTTAAACATTATAGATTCAAAAATTAAATTTATTTTATCAAATAAAATTTCTAAATATTTATAATAATAATTTTATTATTTTTTACAGAATGATATTAAAAGTATTTCATTTAAGAAAGTAATATTTTTAAAAATATAAGGACTTTACAAAAATTATATATTTCATTATCAATATTTTTTATTAATATAAAACAATTTAAAAAATATATTTTAAAATTAGTTATTTTTATTCATATTACTATGGTTAACGTCTAGTTTATAATTATCTCATTTAAATAATTATAAAAATAAAATATTTTTCATAGAAACTCAATGTTGTGTGTAATGCTCACAAAATTGGTGTTGTGTGTAGCATACACCAAGTCTATATTCCATGTAACTTACAACGAGTTGTTTTCATGTGAAATGAATATTTATCATAGTTTTTTGAAACACCTAAATGAAAAAAGGTCCATAAAAACTTAGGGTGTTACATTCTACCCCCCTTAAAAATAATTTCTCCCTTGAAATTTGACACTCAGGTACAACCAAATGAAGATAATTCTACTTCATAATAACCTCGCGTTTCCAAATTGCTTCATAAAGCTAGTTATATATCCAAAAAACCTTGAATAGAAGAGTGGTCTTGTTTTGTTGAACATTCTTTGTATGATCCAGAATTCCTACTAGTTCATCATCATAAGAAAGATCATGCTCCAATGGCCTGACCTTTGAGTTCAAAACATTTGAAGGTCCATGTATTTACTTTCATGATAGATACATGAAACACATCATGGACATGATGGATATTTGTAGTAAATTAAAAGTGATAGACTACCATCCCGATACAATCAAGAATATCAAAAGGTCCAATATACCTATGATATAGTTTCCATTTCTTCCCAAATCTCATAAAATTATTCTAGGGTGACATTCATTGAAACACATTTTCACCAAATTAAAATTCAAGATCATCAAATTAGTTATGATAATAACTTTCCATCCAAATTTGATCTTCCTTGATATACTGATGAATGGTTCTAATATTCTTGACGATTTCATCAGTGATCTCAGGTCCCAATAGATTTCATTCTCCAACCTCATCCCAACACATCAGAGATATAAATTTCTTCACATATAGGGATTTATATGTTTCCATTTTAATTCTAGAGTGAAATATATTATTTTATTAAAACTAAACAATAGGATGATGTTGATCCCAACCACCTTTAAAATCTAGCGAAAAATATTTTAATATATCCTCTAGTGTTTGAATTTTTCTTTTAAACTGAATATCTGTGTGAGGATGATAAGCAGTTCCAAAACTCAATTCTGTATCAAGTGATTTCTGAAGACTTAACCCAAAAATCGAGGTGAACCTTAGATACTGATCTGATAAAATATAATATGTTTCTCCATGAAACCTTACAACCTCCTTAATGTATATCCTTACAAGATGATCTATATAGAAGTCTTCTCTGATAGCAATAAATTGTGATGAATTAGTAAGGTGATAAATTACCACCCATATATCATTAAACACATTATAGTTTTTGGGTATTATAATGAGAAAAATCCACAGTGATGTTCTCCCATTTCCATTCTAGTATGGGTAATGGACGAAACACCCTATTTGACTTTTGTCTTTCAACCTTATATTGTTGGAGTACAAAACACTGAGATACAAAATCTATGATATCTCTATTCATATAATCCCACTATAAGTATTAATTCAAGTCCCTATACATATTCATACTACTAGGATGAATAGAGAATGAAGTACTATGCACTTCCTCTAATAGATCCTTCTTCAAATTTGGTATATAAGGAACACATACAAGGTTCCTAAACCTAATAATTCCTTCCTGGTCAAGGTTAAACTCAGTTATATTTATAAATTTCATTTATAGCTAAACATATTCCATATGATCCTCCTTAATCATCACTTGGATAGAGGATTGAAGAATCATTTGATAATGATAAGATTTTCCCCTTCCTTCAGGATTTTTAGATCCATCCTTGGTAAATCCAAGAAAAATTGCATCTTTTTTATCCTTATAATGGATAATCTATCATGATTCTTCTAACTCAAAGCATTGGCCACATTATTCACTTTCCCTGAGTGGTGGGGCATTGATCATTCATAAGGATTTATCAACTCTAACCATATTCTCTAACACATGTTCAAATCCTTTTGTGTGAATATTTATTTCATACTTTTATGATTAGTATATATATCACACTTTTCCCCATAAATATAGTTCCTCCATATATTTAATTTGAAAATTACCATTGATAACTCCCAATCACGAGTTTGGTAACTTTTCACATGAATATTCTACTACCATGAGGCATAATAGATAACCATATTATTCTATATAAGAGCACATCCTAATCCCTTCTTAGATGCATCACTATAGATTATAAAACCTTCTCCACTAAATGATAATGTAAGCATAGGCACACTGACTAACCATCTATTTAGTTCCTTGAAATTTTCCTCACATTCATCTATCCAGAGGCACTTGACACCGTTATGAGTTAACATGGTTAAAGGATAATGTCTTTGTGATAAATTATCCAATAAACATTAATAATATCTATCTAAAGCAATGAAGATACATATCTCAATAACCATGGTTGGTCTAGGAATGCATACAATAGTCTCTGTCTTTGATGGATATACTACAATTCAACCTCCTGAGATTATTTAACCCAATAATGAAACATTTTTAGCCAAAAATCATAATTTTTAAATTTTACATACATATCCTCCTTCCTTAGGGTATTTAGTACAATTCAAAGGTGATCTTCATGATATTTCATCCTATTTGAATATATTAGAATATCATCTATAAACATTACCAAAAACTAATCTAGGTAGTCTCTAAAGAATCTATTCATTAAATCCTTGAAGATAGTAGGGGAATTTGTAATCCCAAAAGGCATAACTATATATTTTCAGTGTCCATACCTTGTATGAAATTATATCATGGGTATATCCTCCTTCTTGGCCCCCAATTGATGATATCCAGAACAAAGGCCAATCATGGAAAAGTATTGAGCTCCATATAGTTAATCAAACAAGTCATCAATATGGGGAAGAGGATAATTGTTCTTTATTGTGTTCTTTATTAACTTTTTATAATAAATGAAAAGTCACATTGCCCTATTTTTCTTTTTCACATAAAGAAATGTTGCAACCCAAGGTCACACACTTGGAAGAATGAATCCCTTATCATGGTTTTCATAGAGTTTCTTCTTCAATTCCTATAAGTCAATAGGGTCCATTCTATAATCAGTCTTTGAAATTGGTGTTGAACTAGGAATGAGTTAAATTGATAAATTAACATAACATTTTTGTGGAAGGCTATGAATCTATTCTAGAAATACATCGTCAAATTATCAAAAAATACACATAACATAAATGTCAATTTTATCCCCAACTATTTGAGATAAACAAGCATTTTGAATAGAAATTAAGTCCCATAAACTGGACGTAATCTCTACAGGATATTCATAGTTATCATCACATTGATGGATGATCATATGAGAGTTTGAAATATCAAATTCAACATCCATTCATTGAAAATTGATGTGGGATTTATGAAGATAAAGCCAATACATGCCAAATATAACATCAAAATAAACCAAAGGAAGAATGAAAATATTTGAAGGAATAGAATTTCCACAATCTTCAACCATAGAGTAATCATAGACTAGGGATGCAATCATCTTACCATTAAGGGTTTTTAATTCTAATTACACATCTAATTGTTTTGGTGAAATATTAAAACCCTTAACAAATTATTTTGATATGAAAGAGTGGGTAGAACCAGAATAAATTAATACATTAATAGTTCTACAGTGGATGCTAATTATACATTTCTCCACATCATTATTTCAACCCTCATAAAAAATAGAGACTGAATGAGATTTCGTCTTTTCCCTAGGCTTATGATATTTTTGACATTAATCATCATCTCTATCCATTGGGATTGAGCACTGGTTAGCATAATTACCATTCTCCTTACACTTATAAAAATGAAGCATGATATGTGTATTGTTTAAAGATTTAATTCCATTAGAACTTTGAGCTAACTTCTTCCCATAATTTATATAATCAATTCCATGGTGACCTTCCTTTTATTCACTTAAACATTTACTAAACCCCTTAAGAAAAATTCCTCTATGATTCTTCTATCACTTAGAGCATAAAGGAAAACTCAAATTCTTATCTTTATGGTTTTTATATTTTCTTTCAAAATCCATATTCGTTTTCTTATAAAAAATATGGGGTTGATACATGACTACAACCTCCATTTCAATCTTTATTATACATCACACAATCTCTTCATAGCTACAAAATTCTCTTATGACTATTTCCTTTCTAAGACATTGATTTAGGCCAGTAAACACTTATCACCTTTACTATTGGGTTGGATGATATTTATTGAAGTGTAATATCAAATAAATGAATAATTTTAATGTTATTTTTTATTTAATTTCCATTATAGCTTTGTTTTGGGGAGTTTCCCATTCATTTTGGTAGAAATGGTGGGTTTTCAAAATTTGGTCCAAACCATGAGCCCATTTCTAGATTTAAAAATAATTTTCTTATAACTAATTAATTTTTCATCATTTTAAACCCATTATACTTACCAATTAGAATACCATGGTATATTAAAACCACCATATCAATTTTTACCCTATAAGAATCCATAAAAATGATGGATTTGGGTTTTTTATTAAGGTGTTGGGCCATCCCGAAATCCCATTTTCTGATTTAAAATATTTTTTTAATTATTTAATATATCATTCAATTTTGATGGTTTTTTATGTGATTATAACTCTCACCTGAGCCCAATTACCCAAGGTATGCTCCCATGCTCTCCTTCCCCTCTTTGGAGCTCATCTCCCCCGTGAAGTTGGGTGATCTTTATTAATCATTCTCAAATCGTACAGATTTGATGAGGTAAAATGTTTCTTTCATAACTCGTTAAATTTTTACTATTTTTTCCCAAATCCAGTCCCCAAATTGACCTACTATGACTCCTTCAAGAATCCCTACCAGTTTTGGTTACTGAAAGATTCAACTATTAGTGGATTTGGGCTGATTTTTTTAATATTTGTTCAAGTAAGTCTTTCTCTCTTTATTTCCTTCCTTCTCCTTAGGGGTTCCTACCTCTTTCATGAAGTTATAAAATGTCCAGAAGTTAATTTTCATACCTAGGGTTTTATTTGGTGTCTTTTTGGTCATATATTAGGGTTTTATGTTGGATTTCACTTCCTTGGAGTGCAGTGGTGGTGCAGTTAATGTTTCACACCAAGATTTGGGGGGTTTGATTCAAAAGGTTGGTAATTCGATGTGTTTTCATTTTTTATGAGTTTTAATGCTTGAGTTAATTATTTTTAATGTTCCTCATATGATTTTCATTGGTAAAAAACCATTTTTGAAGGATTTTGTTAAGCGATTAACTTTATAGTTGCCCTTTGCTTCAAATTAGATGTTTTCCATGTGTAAACCTTGTGGTAATCATTGGGTTGATGTTATAACATATGAAAGTGGTTTGTTAAATAGTTTTTGGGTGGAGAATTATAATTTTTAGGGTATTGGTGTGATTTTCGTTTTAAAATAGGGTTTTTAATAGGTTTTACGTTTAAAACCTTGTTTCACTCCTTGAAAGTGTTTTATGAAAATGTGTGTTTTTCATGTGTATTTTTATGGTATAATTTGAGGTGATTTTATATTACTTGAGAATGGTTTGATAAATGGTGAAAGGGTTAAAATTTATACGTTGGTTGGGTATTGGTGTGATTTTGGCATCGAAAGGGGGTTTGAAATGGGTTTTGTGTGCAAGACATAGTTATTCCCATTGAGATTGTTTTGTGAAAATTGTAAATGTTTTATTTGGTTAAACAAAGTAGGAAAAAGGGTGTATGTGTACTCTTTGGGTGAGTGTGTTCAACTAATATGGGTTTTTGAAAGGTAAAGTGATTATTTAATAATTAAAACATTTTCAGAATGTTTTATAAATTTCTGAAATGTTTTATCAAATGGAAAGAGGGGCGAAACAGGTTTGTGGGCAGTTTTGTGTGAGTGTGATGTGAAAAATGAATTTTGTTGATGAAAGAATTATTATGTGATGTGTGTGTGGGATGTTATGTGAATTTCTCTATCTTTTAATGGTTTTATGAAATTATTTAAATTATTTGTGTAAGTGTTAGAGAAATGTGAAAAGTGTTGTGGGCTATTTTGGTGTGAGTATGATTTCAAAATGCATTTTAATGAAAAGTGGATTATGTGACTTACATGATATACATGTTTTAAGTTTGGTGAATGTGTGATGTGGAAGTGGTATTTTCTAGTGCAAATTTTATTTCTTGACTTTTTGAACTTGTTTGAGTACAAGAGGGAAACCCGAGTGTCTAGGTGGGTGGATGTATACTAGTATGCTAGTGATCCCGTGGGGTTTGGCCTCAGTTTCACGTAGCAAGTTTGATTCTTACAACACTAACTAAAATATGAAGATGATGATTATAGGGGACCACTAGGTTATAGGTATGCTCACTACTAGTGTCTCATGTGCACGAGAATGGATATTGTGATGATTACTCTCACCGAGATATGAGGTACCTAAAACCCACAAAGAGCTAGTGCCTAGGGGTTATTTTTCCGTTGCTTGTGATCATTAGTTACTTTGTGATTACCATTGAAATATGGTATGGTTGGATGGAAAATTCAGTAGTGTTGGAATTATTTTAAAAAGTGTCAATTCTTTAAAATATCCCACTTGAAAACTGCTTTTATTTAAGTTGCATCTTTTAGAAATTGTTACTAGCATTTCATGTCTTGAAAAATTGCATGCTTTTAGTATTTGAATGTTTATCACATGGAATATATTAGTGGTGGTATACAACTAGGATTTATATCACACCATACTTACACCTTTGTGTGTAAGTATACTTGGATAATTTTTCAGCAGGTTTGGGTATAGCTTTTATGCCAACAGTTTGGGTTTTTTGCGGTCCATCGTGATGTGGTGTTGTGTAGATGGCATGTGGGCAGTGCCTCTCCCCATGTGTAGGTTCTTGGGCAGTAATTTTTGGTTTTATTCATTTGTTATATTATTTGAGATTTGTTTAAAACCATGTAATTCAGTTTTGAAATTTTGTAAAAGATGGTTTTGTTTGAAAAATCCAGATTGGATTTATTGGACTTGTTTGTCATTGTATGTTTATAAACTCGAGTAAATCATTCCCAATTTTTGTTTCATGATACCCAGGAACTTGTGGATGCTCGTAGGGATTGGAAAAACCCTTAGGGACTTTTCACGGTATGTTTGTTGTGCCAGTTTTTATGGTGACCAGATTCAGTTTGTGACTAAATCGTATCAAAGGAAGTTAGGTTCTCTTTATTTGGGTTATGTTAACTGGGGAAGAGTCGGGATAGCCTGAAGCTAAGATTTTCTGGACTTGAAATTCTGGTTATGGGTAGTGTTCCTGGTCAATACACCTGATGACAGAATTCAATTTACTAGGGGATGTATGGATTTATTTGAGTCCTTTGGTTTTCTTGGTTTGATGATGATTAGGGGAAATGAAAAGAGAGTTGGGTTAATGGTCTCAGTGAGATCGCAGGGCCTAGAAAGCCACATGGATTCGGGGATATTTTCTTAGAAAACTATCTATGATAGTGAAGTTATTAGAATATGGACACCTACCATATATCCAAGTCACCCACAAAAACTAGTTTCCCCTCACATTTTCTTGTGTCATTTAGTTTTGAAATCTTGGATGTTTGGTTTTAAAGAAAAAATGACATGGTTTTAAGAAGTACAATGTTTTTGAGAAATGATTTTCTAATAAAGAGGGAATGGTTTGATTTTTTAAATGGTAGAACTGAATTTTCAGAATTGTTTTAAAATGGAAAATGGCGTGTTTACACCTATTTTGAAAGTAGGAAATTATGTTAAGGTTAGTTTTGAAAAACTGTTTCCAATAGAGTTTTATAAACTATTGAAAGGTGTATTAATGGGATGAGATGTTTTGAAATTGATGTATATGAATTGAAAGTTAGTATTCATTTGAATGATTTGGATTTTTATTTCATGGTTATAGATCTTGAGAAAAAGGAAGTATTGGTTGATTGTTTTGGTTTTAAAAAGTGGAAATTATTTTTGTTTTAACCTTTCATATTTCTGTGAGAAAAAACATGCCTGGGGTTATATGGGATGATGGATGGTTAATGGAATGAATTGATGAGTGCTAGGATGGATATGAGGAGGTCACCCAATGTGGCATAGAAACATGCATGTGTGAGGCCCATGGGGTACCATTGGTGGATACGCTAATCGTTGAACCATTTATTTTCAAAGAGATTATTTTAAAGGAAAACTTGTTATATTGATAATTTTTTTGGGATGGTGTGTATTATGTGTTTTTGAAAATGTTGATGTTGTGGGATGTTTGGAGCCCAAGAACCCCTCTTGTTTGAACTGTTTTTTGGGTTTGTGTTTGGTCGGTAAGCTAGGTTGAAGGTCCGGGTTGTGGTCTCTTCTGAGAAATGTTTTGGGATGCCTTTACGGTGGTTCCCTTCATGTGTTTGGATCTAGTTTGAGGAAAATATTGACCAATGAACTAGATTGGATGGGTACTTTGGTTTTCTTATTGGATAAGGTACGCCCCATTAAGGGTTAGTGCACTACTGAAGTGCAACACGGATTGTTTCTCTGTTGGAAAATCCTCTAGTTGATCAATATAAGGAATCTTTTCTCAAGCTTTGTAGAATGAGTCTAAACCCTTTACTTTTCGGTTTAGAGGATCCTCTTGTAGCAGGTGAGTGCTTGTGGAAGGTTGAAAGAGACCTTAGTTTCTTAAGTTACATAATTTGTCAAAGGTGGAAGTAGTCTGGGGTTGTTCGTGGGGATGAGTATCTGAATGGTGTCTAAAGGGCCTCTAGGTCTTTTGTAGTCTCTTCAAAGCAGGGGTTTACATTAAACCACCATTGTGGGAAATATGGTAATGAGAGGCTATTATGGCCATTTTCTGTAATTGTGTGATGTTTGGAGATGTTGAATAATGCCCCCCTCAATGTATTGTTTCTATCAGTCGCATTGGTCTTTTTCATTGATTTGTTATGATGTCGCATGCTTGTTAGACTATAACGGTGATGTTGTAAAATCTTTTGTGGGTATTTTTTTTTCAAAAGTGTATATCTTTTCAGGAAATCACAACATCCTTTGTTGAGAGGAAGTTGTTTCTATATATCCTCCCCTTCTTTTCTTTCTCACCCAAAGAAATAAGGGGTGATGTGTGTGCATCTTCTAATCCATTGTTTCATTGAAATGTTGGGTTAAGGCATGATGAGTTTGGAGTGTGTTATATCTTGGTAAATTTATCTGGGATTGAGGTGTAGTTGTTTGTAGCACCAGAAGAAGAAGTTTAATTTAGGGGTTTCCAAATCCTAACTGTGAGGCCAAAGATGCTTGAATCCTTTGAGCTCCAGCCATAGGTCCCGGAGAGAAGCTGGCGTGTAGTCTAGGGAAATCCCAGAGTCATTTAAACCATTTTAAAAAGTCCTATCCTCGTTATTAATGATGGGAGTAGTTTAAACCTCTAGTGTTGTCATATTTTTTTTTGTTCTCATTCGATGGAAAGAGGTGGGAGGACCTCGTGTCCATGTTATCATCCAATTTCATTCCTTCCCCCTTTGGGAGTTTTTGGAGAAAGGTTTGAAATTTGGATAAATAGGTTGAGTGCACTGTTAGTAGTAACCATGCCCCAGAAAACCATGAAGATAGAAGGATCCCCATGGTTAGCGCATGGTTTCCCAAACATTACGGTCATCCCAACTTTTTAAATTTGGGGTCTTTCTGTGCCGTCTCATACTGGTTGGTTAAGATGATTGGTTCTAATGGTGGGGAGACCCACTATGATTCTCATGTAAGTTTCTTTGGAAATTTCAAATGGAACTCTATCTCTTTTACCAGGGAGTCCGTTCGAGCATCCCCTGTTAGTGTCTTGATTCTGTCTCTGGAAAAGTTAAGTTATCTCTTATGGTGGGGATCCCATTTGTGTCTTAGTGTACTAGTAATGCAGATTTGTCCCTGGTCTTGGATTGGCGATAGGTAATCTCGTTCAGAGATATCTAAATACCAACATCTTCCTTAGGCAAACATTGAGATTAGAGATAACCCAACAGTTTAGTTATAGCATGGTAAGGGAAACCTTGTTCGTTGTTGTTCTTTGTTTGGGTAAATTTCTTAAGTCTTGTTTGGCTTGTGTTTAAAGAGTTTTATTTTAGGATAAATTCTGAATGTGCTTGATCGTTTCAGGAATTTGGTTTATGTTTTCGTTGGTGAGACTATTCCTTCCTTTATTGATCAATTGGAGGTGTTTTGGCCTTTTGGGGGTAGGTGAAACTTAGCAAAGGAGTCCATTTTAGCCATTCGGTTGGATTTGGTTTTTTGCCTTGGGCCTTGATGTGGAATTATAAGGGAGTAAAGTTTTATAGTGGGAAGAATTTTCACATCCATAACTTATTTTTAATTTTATTTTTCATTTAATTTCCATTATTGTTTTGTTTTTAGGGTTTCACATTCATTTTTGTGGAAATGGTGGGTTTTCAAAATTTGCGCCAAATTGTGCGCCCATTTCCATATTAAAAAAATTATTTCTTTTATAACTCCTTCATTTTTCAACATTTTACACTAATTAAACTTCCCAATTGGCATCCCCTAGTATATTAAAACCAATATATTAATTTGGACCCCATAGAAATCCATAATAATGATGGATTTGGGTTTTTTTATTAAGGTGTTGAGGAAGCCCAAAATCCCATTTCCTACTTTCAAAAATATATTTTAATTATTTAACATCTTATTCAATTTTGATTTTTTTGGGTGATTCCAACTTTTATCCAAGCCCACTTACCCAAGGCACGCTCCCATTATCTCCTCTCCATCTTTGGAGCTTATATCCCCTACAGAGTAGGGAGACCTTTCTTAAACTTTCTCAAATCGTCTAGATTTGATGAGGTAAAATGTTTCTTTAATAAATCCATAAATTTTCACTATTTTACCCCAAATACAGTCCCCAATTTACCTAATATGACTTCTTCGAGCATCCCTAAAATTTTTGGTTACAGAAAGACTCAATTATTGGTGTATTTGGGCTGATTTCTTCAAGATTTCTTCAAGTAAGTGTTTCTCTCTTCATTTCATTCCTTCTTCTTAAGGTTTCATCCCTATTTCATGAAGTTATAAAATGTATAGAATTTAGAGTTCATACCTAGGTTTTGATTTTTTTGGGCAAATATTTGGGTTTTAGGTAGTATTTCACTTGCTTGGGGGTGTGGTGGTGGTGCAGTTAATGTTTCACAAGATTTGGGGGTTCTGATTCAAAAAGGTAGGTGATACCATGTGTAATAATTTTTTAATGATTTATCATATTTATTTAATTATTTTTAATGTTACTAATATAATTTAAATTGTTTGAAAACCATTTTATATGGAGTTTGTTAGGTGGTTAAGTTTATAGCTGCACTTTGTTTCAAATTTGGTGTTTTCCATGTGTAAACCTTGTGGTAATCTTTGGGTTGATGTTATAAAATATGAAGGTGGTTTGTTAAATAATGTTTGGGTAGAAAATTATGATTTGGTAGGTTATTGGTGTGCTTTTGGGTTTAAAAGGGGGGTTTTGAATAGGATTTATGTGTAAAACCTTGTTTCACTCATTGAAAGTGTTTTATGAAAATGTGTGTTTTTCACGTGTATCTTTTGTGGTATAATTTGAGGTGATTTTATAGTAATTGAGAATGGTTTAATAAATGTTGAGAGGGATTCCAATTCTACTTTTGTAGGGTCTTGGTGTGATTTTTTCCTCGAAAGGGGGTTTTGAAATGGGTTTTGCATGCAAGACATAGTTATACCCTATGAGACTGTTTTGTGAAAATTGTAAATGTTTTATTTGGTTAAATAAAGTGGGAAAAGGGTGTATATATACTGTTTGGGTGATTGTGTTCACCTAATATGGGGGTTTTAAAGGTAATGTGGTGATTTAATATTTTAAACATTTCGAGAATGTTTTATAAATTTCTGAAATGTTTTATCAAATGGAAAGAGAGGGGCGAAACAGGTTTGTGGGTTGTTTTTTATGAGTGTGATGTGAAAAATAAATTTTGTTGACTAAAGAAGTATTATGTGATGTGTGTGTGGGATTTTATGTGAGTGGTAATATATTTTAAAGGTTTTATAAAATTATTTAAAGGATTTATGGAAGTTTTAATGAAATATGAAAAGTGTTGTGGGCTATTTTGGTGTGATTATGATTTCAAAATGCATTATAATGAAAAAGTGGATTATGTGACGTGTGTGATATACATGTAGGATGTTTGGTTAATGTGTTATGTGGAAGTGGTATTTTCATGTGAAAATTATATTTCTTGACTTTTTTAGCTTGTCTGAGCACAAGAGGGAAACCCAAGTATTTGGTGGGTGGACGTGTACTAGTATGCTAGTGATCCCGTGGGGTTTGGCATGAGTTTCAGGTAGAAAGTTGGACACTTAAAACAATAACTAAACTATGATGATTATTATGTTAATGATGGGGGACCACTAGGTTATGAGTATGCTCCCTACTAGTGGATCTTGTGCATGATAATAAATATTGTGATGGTTACTCTCATAGAGATATGAGGTACCTGGGACCCACAACAAGCTAGTGCCTATGGTTTATTTTCCCGTTTCTTGTGCTCTTTAGTTACTTTGTGCTTACCATCAGAATAAAATATGGTTGTTTGTAAAATTAAGTATCATTGGCATTATTTTTAAAATTGTGGATTATTTAAAATATCCCACTTGAAAACTGCTTTTATTTAAGTTGCATCTTTTAGGAATTTTTACTAGCATTTCATGTCTTGAAAACTTGCATGATTTTAATATTTGAATGTTTATCACATGGAATATCTTATTGGTGGTATCCTAGTAGGCTTTGTCTCACACACTACTTACACCTTTGGGTGTAAGTAGGCTTGGTTATTTTTTCTGTAGGTTTGGGTACAACTTTTGTGTCAACAGTTTGGGTTTTTAGCGGTCCATCACGATGCAGTGTTGTGGAGATGGCTTGAGGGAGGTTCCTATAAACATGTGGAGGTTCTTGGGCTTTACTTTTTGGTTTTATTCATTTGTTATAGTTTTTTGAGAGTTGTTTAAAACCAGGTAATTCATTTCTGAAATTTTTTAAAAGATGGTTTTGTTTGAAAAATCTAGATTGGATTTATTGGACTTGTTTGTCGTTGTATGTTTATAAAATCGTGTAAATCATTCCCATTTTTTGTTTTATGATACCCAGGCACTTTTTACAACCTGTGGGGATCAGTAACTCTCTTCAGGACTTGTCATGGGATAGTTTTCGTACCAATTTTGATGCCAATGATATTCAGTTCGTGACACCTACCCCATAAGTCTCATGATATTATCATCATAGGTACCAATATATTCATCATACCTTTTCTTCAACTCAAGGAACTTTTCTCCATTTTGGTATGAATAATACCATGAAAATACTTATTGAAAAATATTTTATTGTACTAATACCAATCTAGGGATACATTCTCATTTTACTACCTCATTTTCTTGATTAGAGTTCACCACTGGTTTTCTTTAACTTCTAAATGAGAAAATGAAAGAATATATTTATCATGCTTCTAACTTTGGAGTAATTAGAAGATATTTTATTTAGTACTCATCCATTATTTAGTAGTAAGTGTATCATAAGACCCTCTGAATAAAGGTGGAAGTGTCCTCATGAAAGACTCAATAGAATGTTTTCCCTCCTTTGGTCATTTAGAAGTCCACTATGATTCATAACTTGAGAATGATGTGTGATTATAATAATGAGGTTTCTCATTACATATCCCATAGAATTATGTTTCTTGTGAGTACAATACTTTCATTTTTTATTTCAATCACCATCAATGTGATTTATTTAGGTTCTATCCATTGACTAAAACCAAAAATCAGTTATCAAAATGAAGTACTTCATAATCATGAAAATTCACTTATAGGATTTCTAAATTATGTCACCTTATTTAATTAATGATATCTTAGTTTTATCATATTATATCCATAGACAAATTACAATTAGATCATTCATTATGGCTTGTGAAGAGTTTGTGAGTTTCTAAAGCATATCCCTTGGGACTGTCAGACTCAGTTTGTAGCAAGACCCATTATTGTGTACCAGACTGAGTGGCTCAAAGGCCTAAATTTTTTATTCATTTTTAGATAAACCCCATTTTAAGGGTAAAGGGGGAAAACCTCACATGAAATTAAATATGTAGATACATAAACAAAACCCAATGGTTAAAAGATCCACAATCATCCCAGAATAAGACTACTTAGAAATCCCCCTCCCCATAATCAATATCATTAGGCAAGCCTCCACCATTGCATGAATTCTCAGCAAGCTATCCCATGCAGAAATACATGGGCCTGATATATATGGATGTGAAATACCCTCTCAAACATCCAAATCTGAATATACATACATTATGAAAGCTACCTTCTCTTAGTCCTATTCTAAAGAATTTCCTGGTAAAATGTTTGGAAAAAGAAACCCCTGAACCCTTCTGCTACCAGATTTCCCAAAGTTTTTCCCAGAAAATCCTATTGAATTTTTTAGCACTAGGTAAATCTATGCTAGATCGACATACACATGTAGTATCTATATAGGGATGAATTTTTAGGAAACCACTCACTATATCCTTTACCAAATTTCTATGAAATTTTCATATACTTTTCCAAATCCATAGACTTATCCCTATACATGTATATAGGGTTCTCACTATGGTTTTGTAATCCAAGATTCCAAAATTTTTCTAAAGCGTTGATTTTATACCTACTGTAGAAACACTATCTTTTCATACATTAAAATTACATAAATTTTTTGGAATACTTAAATAATTATACCAATAGATTCCTAAAGACTGTATTATTCTAGTGCCATTGGAAATATAGAAACACAAACGTTGGAACATAAGTGAGAAATATTATATCCTATAATGTTCTTCATGAGTAGCAACCTTATTATAAAAATAAATCATAATACATATCTCCATAACCAGGGGGTGGAAACATAATAAGGGGTGAGCATAGATTCTTAGTAAGGGAAAAGTGAGATATTTAAGCATAATCATAAGCATAAGTATATGAGAACATGGTCAATAAAATATAATATCATACCCTTCATATCAGAGATCATAAACATGAATTAAGGAATAAATATTAATAGTTCATAAGATAAGAATCATAAGGAAATAAAGAACATAATCCTTGAAAGCATAACTTGGGAATAAAATATGGAATTATGGTAGACAGGTAATCATATATAATGATATCCATAGTAGTCAAGGATATTCTTCTAAGTGCATCTTAGTGGAAAAATTCCTTTACTGAACTAGGTTCACTCCTTGTTATTTCCTTGTATTACTAAACTGATTTGACACCTCATTAAATCCCTATAAAACTGAACCGTGTTCATTTATTGTTGCAATATTCTTTGTATCATGAGATATAAATCATTACACAATTCATTAGAAGGAGAAATATGTCCCACTAATCTTATAATTAAATTATACATACTTTTTCCACAAAATCATAAACATTCATACCATAACCCATGAAATTAAATGTGTATTATAATAATTTAATCAAATCATAAATTTTGAAAAATGATAGGTTTCATAATAATTTAATGATAAACATAACCCATGAAAGGATGTGGATTTCAAAATCCCAAAAATCGTGAAGTAGAATATGGTTTCACAGACATATAACATGTGGATGAGAAATGAGTTTCATAAACATAATTACATCAAACCATAATTCATTAAATGAAATAATTTCAATGAAAAAATGGATGAATTTCCCCAAAATGGAATTAGTAACAAAAAAGGATGTTATATTATAAGGGACATAATTTTTAAAAATCATTTAAAAATATTTATTAACAAAAATATCCTTTCCACATTGCAAAATTATTTTTCAAACATAAAACATTTTCCAAAGAATTTTTCTATGAAAATAAATTTGATAAATTATAAAACAACCCTTTAAAAACATAAAATAATTTTTAAACAGTTTTTTTCTTAAAAATGATCTTCATGGATCATTTTAAAACATTTTGGAAATCATATTTTTTGAATAAAACATATTTATGACCGAAGAGAGAAATAAATTCAGATTTTAATAAAAACATTTTATTAATTATCATAAGTAACAAAGAGTAGACAAATGGTAATAATACATGTAGATACCATGAATAAACATATGATAAGGATAATCATGAGGTTTCTTGATAGGTGGATAATAATATTTCATCAAATGAAGCATAAACATAAACAATATAGAAAAGTGATGAGATTATTTCAAAAAAATCATATAACATGGTAACTTGGGAACATACTCTAAATGTAATAAAATTGGATTAAATGAAACTTAAAAATTCATTAAAAATAGATATTAATGATATAAAATGTAAAATTGAAGTTTATACACCTTGAAAAAGAATTTAGATTCATAAAAAACATGAGTGTCAAAGAAGGAAAATTAAAGCAAAAATATTTCACCGAGTTGGTATGTTTTGAAACATTAACCCCATGAAATAATAATCATATAATGGATATGTAAATACCCACAAATTTATGTATAATAATAATTGAATACATCCATGGGTAGTATACACACGATACAAAAGAAATGGGTGGTGAATAAAGCATAGATCTCAAGGAAATAAAAAGTGATATGAAATCCCCTTACCTTGTCTCTTGACTCTCATCATACTCATAAAAACCTACCATATAATAAATATTAGTATATTATAAATATATTATAGAACTATATTATTATATATAATACCTAATATTGGTATATTATGACTTCATATTACTCGGTTGATAAAAATTCTATGTTACGGTTTCACTTTGGGTAATATCCGCTTGGTTATTTGCATGTGTCTTAATTTATTATATCTATTGTACTTATAATTGTATAATGATTTACAGAATATACACCTATATATAAATATTATTTATATTTATTATATGTTTTTAAAATTATATATATAATATAGAAGTATGAAATGTAATACACCATTCACGGAGATGGTAAGTTATAAGTATGCATAAATGTTGTTTCTTTTTTATTATCGTATTGAAGGAAAGAAAAAATTACATATATGTATATATATATATATATTATAATTTAATTATCATTATTATTTCATATATATAATATTCATGTAGTGTTTGAATGAATCGAAATGCTTTGAGGGGGCGGTAGTCCACACTTCCTCAAACAAAATTATCATATTTACACCACATGGAAATAAAAAATATATGTGTTGTAAATGGATTATAGAATTATAAAGTCACAATTAATATAATATATAAAACATATAAATATTTTATCTATCATTATGTCCACCATGATAAGCGGTAAAGGAAAAATGATCAATCATCATTTAGTGAGGTGGTAGTTCGCCATACATATAAACAGTATGTTAGTTACCCATTAAAAGGAAGTGTGTGTAAGTGTTGGAAGAACCCTTAGAATAAAAAATACTATTATATTTATGATACTTGTGTTTTTATACATTCATTCCATAATAATTTTTGATGTTATTGATAATTAAAATATAATTAAAGAACTTGAGGAAGAATGTTCCCACTTATCCAGGTAACTCCTTTTGGTTTTCACGAATGGGCTTATATAGAATGATTTCTTCCAAAATAGAGGATTTATCTAGGAATGGAGGTATTTTTAGGAGTTTATTTTGTATATATTTTCATAACCTATGTGGTTTTATAGGTGTGAGGAAGTGGGAGGAGAGGAGGCCTTCTTATAGTGGAGGAGGTGTGACACTCTTGTAAATATTTGATGAGAGAATTCCACCCACGTTTTTCATGTTTAAAGTGGATCCAATAGTGAAAAAATTATATAAAAGGGAATATAAGGTATGAATGTTTATTTATAATGGCCCTTTGACAGGTTTCAAGGTCGTTTGGACCCTTATGATTAATGTTTAGTCCCTTATTAAGCTTAATCTTAACATAATCATTGTAATTAATTTTATTGTTGTCACTAATATTTTTGGTCAAAAACTAATTTCAACATATTATAAATTATTCATTGTTATAATTCAAAATATTAAATCCAATTTTCTAATTTTTTATCACATATTGGTATGAGATTAATTTAAATTTAATTCCATAGTCAGGTAAACAATGCGGAGTTTTAATGCAAACATATTCAAAAAGTTTCTACGCTTTTATATTTAAATTCAATGTGAAATTGATTATAATAAAACAAAGTTTTTTGATTTGTAAAAATATTATATAATTAAACATTCCAACCAAATTAAAATATAATTTAAACATAT
This sequence comes from Viscum album, assembly GCA_963277665.1. Taxonomy (NCBI): domain Eukaryota; kingdom Viridiplantae; phylum Streptophyta; class Magnoliopsida; order Santalales; family Viscaceae; genus Viscum; species Viscum album. The sequence goes on along the minus strand of OY728132.1, from coordinate 1,155,735,876 downwards.
AAATAAACTAGGTGAAAAACTAGTTTTGAATTAAATTCTGGTATTTTTCAATATACATCCAAAAATGATGTTTCTCAGAAAATCATTATAAAACTCACTCTAATATAATTTAAAAATTCAGAAATTAAAAAATTAATTTTATTTTATGAAATTAAATTTATAAATGTGTGTAAAATTAATTATATTATTTTTCAGAGAAGAAAATTAAAAGTTGTTTATTTGAGAAAATAAAATTTTTAAATATATAAAGACTTTACCAAAAAATATATCTTTCGTTATAAGTAGTTTTTATTAATATAAAAAAACTATAAAAAATAGTTAAAAATATTCGTTACTACAATATTACTATGTTTAATAGACAAGTTGTAATTATCTATTTTATGTAATTATAACAGTAAAATGATGTTTTGTAGAAACTTAGTGTTGCATGTAACATACTCCAAGTTGGTGTTGCATGTAATAAACACCAAGTATATTTTCTTTAAAATTAATTTAGAGTAGGTTTTTTATGAAATTAATGTTTGAATTAGTGTATTTCAACACATAAATGAAAAAAAGGTCTACAGAAACTTGGGGTGTTACATATATATTATCAAAACCTTTTCCCAATAAATTGGAATCGATGTGTAGCTATAAACCAGCCAACATTTAATTTTTCCAACTGATTGGGATCATGATAACTATAGATGCATCAAGGGGTATCAATAACTTTTCCCACCAATCAGCATATGTCTAATTAATTCCTCTTATAGTGAATTATCAGTTCAACTAAAAAATAATATTCCTTATTAATAAATGTTTACCTTGAATAAAAAATAAAAAATATAATTATTTACCTAATAATTAAAATCAAATTCCAAGTAAAAAAACATATTTATATATGATATAAGGTTTAAAATATAATAATTTACATGATAATAATATTGAAATTTAAGGTAAATGTAATGTCCAATGATAATAAGAAAGATAATGTTTCAAGAGATAATTAATGACTAAAAAATTAATCCTAAAAGTGAAAGTTAATACTTTATCTAGTAAAATTGAACATATTTAATCTATTTAAATCATAAGGATTATATCATTTGTATCATTAAAATATATCCAGAGTATAGTATAAGTAAAATAAACAGTTATCTTCATTGATGAATATAAATACCATAAAAAGATCATAAGAACATTTTTAAGAAAAATACCCTTTTAACATTCAAAACAACTTTATAAAACAAAAAAAATATTATAGTTTTTTTGAAAACACAATAGTAAACATGTAAATGTAGCTTCAAATAAACGAGCATTCATGATGGTGGAAATATTATGTTCATTTTGAGTATGTTAAAACCATTATTCCTTTCAAATTTTTAGTAAAATGTAAAAAAATACTTTGTTCAAAAAAATGAAGATTTCTTTTAAAAAAATTAAAAATTAAAAAATGGCTAAACATGACTTTAATAAATAAATATATATTATTAAAAAATTCTTTAATTTTTTTTGAAAATATGGATATGGAAGAAAATTCATTTTTTTACCAAAAATATATATAATATTTTATCTTCTTAAAGACATTTTCTCATTCATATAAGTGACAAAATGTGGAAAATGGAACACTAAATAAAAAATTATTGAATAACTATATGATATTTAAATTAAAGGGATTTATTGTAATATGATTGAAAAAGTTCCTTCAATGGAAAATCAAGAATAAACAATATCGATTAAAATGATATTAAAGTATAAACCCTTGTCACTTTTGTAATTTTTGGATCATAACCCCCATGGAATAAATATCATCCATTGAAATATTAAACACCATTAATATAAATTTATTCATGAAATAACATATAAAAGGGGTAGTAGATACACCTCCTTAAAATAAATAGGTTTATAATACCTAATATGCCTTAATGGAGTGGAAATTGAGATGAAATGACTTAAAATGATCATACTTGTGATGTGTGGATTAATTAATGAATTTATTATGAGTATCAAATATAAATCCACATAAAAATTGTAAATTTAACATAAGATAATCAATATAAATTAAACACATAATATTATAGTGGTAGTGACAATAAAGATGTAATATGGTCCAATGAAAAAATTGAGTTATGAAACACTTTTGCAAGTTAAAATTCACATGAAATACCATTTTATAAGGTAATATGAATTAAAACTCAAAATACCAGGAATTATGAATGATTCTTGGTATGTATAGTACATTTTTTAGTATATACACCATATAAACTAAATTAGGTGCATAATATAATAATACGCCTTAATTAGGGTAAACTAAGTTGAAACCCCTTACCTCATGTCTGGAATCCTTTATATGTTTTTGGACCGACTTTATAATAAATATAGATTTATTATATATCTATAAAAAATACTCATATATATCATACTTCATATTATTTAATTATAATATTTCATTATATATTCCTTATCATTTCTTCCTTAAATCCCTATTTTGGATAACAAAAACTTTTTTTTCATATATGTTTTAATTTTTTAGTTTTAGTCCTTATAATTTTTTTATGGTTTTTAATATCCATAATTTTAGAGATGATATAAATATCTTAAATATTTATTATATAAACCATTATAATATTCTATTAAATATTAAAAAGATAAATTAATTTATCCATTCATGGAGATGGTATGTCGTATATATGCAAGAACATTGTGTTAATTATTTTATAGATAAAATTAAAGAATGTTAAATAATAATTAAAATATTTGAAATATTTTTCATATCATATAAATTCATTTGATCACCAAACCCATCCTTATTACCGTCCATGTAATGTGTAAATGAAAATTGAATTACATCAGTTCGTGGAGGTAGTAGTCCATATGTATTCAGGCATGACATTATATTTTTTCAACAGATTGGAAGGTAAGATAATTGATGTGATATTATATTTACCAAATTATAATTTTGGTATAAATATCATATATATAAATTAAATCAATAATTACATCCTATTGTGGAAGGTGTTAATGAAAACAAATTGGTTCACGGGGCGGTAGTCCACCATACACATGATCAATGACTTCATTTCACATTTGATGAAAGAGGAGAGTGGATATAGGTTATTAGATAAATATAGTTACATATCATTATATTTTTGATATAGGGTTTATTATATTTTAATCATTAATAAATTAATTAAGTTGTTAAGAGAAGATGTAAAAAAAATATCTTATTGAATATAATTAATTTTTTTAAAAGCCTCATTTTTATCTCTTAATAAGAACCATAGGATTGGTATTTGGGGAATAATAAAAAAATAAAAATTTTATAATAATTTTGGGGAGATATGTTTGAAGGTTTTGGTTAATAAATATTGATATACAGGTGTGAATAATTGAGGGGAGGAGGTACCCTTTTATAATTAAGGAGGGTTGGAATTTATTAAATACCTAAAATTATTCAATAATGGGAAGTCACTCTATATAAAAATGGCTAAACAATTGATAACTAAAGTAATATATGGAATATAATGTTTACACACTACTCTTACATAATAAAAAAATTATCTTTTAAATATTTTATTTCCTTATCATATATGTTTACTTACTTTTCTATTTCTTTTTTCACCATTGCAACATGTTTTTTTATTTACCTTTGTAATTTACCAATTAATAATAAAAATAAATGAAAATTATAAGATAATTTGGACCCAATAATTATGATAAATAAATCCAGTTTATCAAAATATTTCCTTCATGTGTGAAAATTAAATTTAACACAGGGGCATGTAATGTGTAAAACCATAGTTTAATAATATCCTGGATAATTAATTATTTACTATATTCATTTTTTATTAAGAAAAAAATATTATTAAATTAATAAATTATATTAATTATAATTAATAAAAATATTAAATTCACTTTAAAAAAATTTATATATTGAAGTTGAAGAAAGTAATTTAAAATTAAACCCACAAGCACGAAAAAAATACTATTTTCCAAAGAAATTTTTTTCTTAGGTACAAATAGTATTTATATAAAAATTAAATATAAAATTAATTCTAATGACTTCAATTATATTAATAACAAGATTTTTTAAATTATATTACTTTTTATATAAATTTTAAATTTTAATTGATTTAAAATAAAATGAAGTTTTCAATAAATTATGTATTTTTCACTATTCATAAAAAACAAGTTCTATTCATAAAATTATCAAAAATTAACTCAAATTTAATTTTAGAATGATGATTAAATAAATTAAGATAATATTTTAAAATCAATTTTCTAATTTTTTATAAAATTAAATTTAAAATTATTATAGAAAACGTTATAAAAATTCTTTCTAGAAAAAACATTGTTTTTAACCATGAATATGAGTTTATTTTTAAGACATGATTAAAAAATATTAGATGAATTACAAAAAACTTTATTGAATATATAAAATATAAATTTTATTAAAATAATTCACCTATAGTGATTAATTTAATTTATTAAGATAAAAAGCACATTTCACGCATTAATTTTTTTAGTAAAACATTTATTCTATATTTAAATGATTTTTATTTTCATTTATAATAAGTTGATAAGGAATGAATTTAAATTATACATATTTAATCCATATAATTTTTATTATTTAGTTATTCAAGTTTGTAGTCCACTATTTAATGGCTAGGTTATAATAGTTATATTTAAAAAATATTTCTCAGGTCGTTTAAGCTTGATGTTGCATTTTGACTAAAAATTACTTTTTTTATATTATCATAATCCCCTTTTAAGGGTTATGGGGGAACCCCAAAGGACATCAAATACAATACCAACAATCATGTCTCCACTGACAAAATTCAAAGCCACACAAAACATTCAAGACTATAGGGAATATTAATTATAAAAAAAATGGTTCTAATGATTTTTTTAATGTGAATGGTTTGATTATTATGTTATTTATAACATTCCATATGAAAATAAGGACTTCAAATCATAGAATCATAATGAATAGATGATTTCATAGGTTATGGGAGATTTAATTGAGTTTTTTCATTGATGTTGATAATGTTTTGTTATTTTCATGATTTTATTTGTCTATGATATTCTTCTTTTAATTATAGTTTTAATGATTAAATTGGTCATCAAGTAAATATTTAACCAAATTTAAAAAAAAATTCGGTGATAATGTGATAATTTAGTTTTACAAAACCAACATAAGGATTTTTCTGGTCTTGTAAATATGATAGGTAGTACTAGAATCATGGGAATTTGAAATATAAGTCATGAACATATAAATGAGTGTGTGGAGAATGGTATTGATGAGTTTTAGGAGAACTCAAAATTTTTAATTAAATGTCGGATGAATTCTCCTTGATAATGGAGTGGTTCCTTATAGAAATAATATTCATTTATTTATGATATGGATTAATATGGTTAAGTTATTCATTGGGTATAGAGGTTTATATGGATTGGATCCTTATATGGTTTATTATAGTTTATATGATATTTTAAAATATGATGTTTCTTAATTAAAATTCAATTCAGGTCTTAGAGATGGTTATTTCTGCTAATGAGTCTTAAGATGTTTCTTAGGAAAGTTATGTGAAGTTGTGGTGAGTATGTAATAAATATTTTCCTTAAAGAGTGTCCATTGTATAAATTATAGTATTTGGTATGTTTTGGATCAAATTTGGGGATGTGTTGGAATGTTTGAGGAGAAGGGAGGTGAATGAAGAAGGAGGGGGGCTTATTATACTGAAATACCCAAGTAGTGGCCACTATGTACTCTATTATTATGTAATTGGTGCTTGATTTGAGAGGGAGATGAGAAAGTACATAATAACATCTCCCAGGTGGCTTGTGGACTTTCACTAAGTGGTCAGTCAGATAATCATTGGCTAATGAAATTTTTCTAAGTACTCGATATTCTCCAAAGCAGATTTCTATAAACAATGGTAGATTTATAATTTCATGGTCATGAAAATTGTATCTTAAATTTGAAATCCTTTGATTTAGATGACATTTTGGTGGATTGTGTAATGGGTTTTAAGACCTAGTCTTATATATTCATACACTACATTATAAGTGTGATTTATTCCTTATTTGAGCATAATGTTTGATCTAATTATTGAATTATATCCATATTTGTAATTAAATAGTAAATATTATAATTTTAAGTAAATTTTACGAGTTTTTGGTCACTATATGGTTCAAGTACCTAATATTTTTCTTTTAGCTCATCAAATTTCTAAATCCATGAGTTTGATAGGCTATTAAGTGTCTATACCTTATGTAAATTTCTTATATTTATTAAGGTACGATACATTTTAATCCCTTATAGACTTTATAAAGGTTTTTTAAATGATTTATAGACAATCTTGATGTTTTATTTTCTTCTAAATATTTTTAATATATGGAAGTTGTTCAGTTTATAAGATTTGAGATACTTATTTATATTTTAATAGGGAATGGGATCCTAATCCGTTTGAGATTTTATGTTGATTAACCATTACATATGGTGTGAATTAGTTAATAAAATGACTCATTTTTAGAGGGAGACCAAAATTAATATCAATGAGATGGTTAAATTAGATCAATAAGAGATAATTTTTTTATTATAATTTAAAAGTTGATGTTCTTAATTCTATATATTGTTTTTTATATTCATGTGATGTGGTTAGGAAACATGTTATAATTTTATGGTAGACTAGTCACTGACATGTATTTTTGAAGGGTGGAGTAGATGATGTAATGTGTATATATTAGTGTGAAAATGGTGTATAAAAAATGGAATGATGTATTGAAACTACATTTGGAAAAAGCCATATTATTTGTAGGTTAATGTATGTATTTGGTAAAATATTTAAAGTCATGAGAATGGTGGAAATTGAAACTTTTGATAAAATAAAGTGGTGATCAAATGGAAAAAACAAAAACTGTGTATTGGAACTTGACCATATGTTTTTTGTCAAAGTGTTTTTCATTTTGTATGAAACAAACATGTTAAATGATATAATTTGTATTTAAGTGTAATAAATAGTTGAATAAAATACTTTATGTTGGCCTAAAAAATGGTATACTGTAATTTGTGATAATAAGGATTAACTGGGTTTGTTTTTAGTGTGAATTTATTACTGAAAAAATGCATAATGATACTATAAATTGATTTAAAAAATTCATTTTTCTATGAATTAAAATGTGTTTAAAATGTTAAATAATATTGGTAAATACTAAAAATTGATCTATTTTCATGGAATTTAGGTAATATATGATATGCTACCACTGAAATATTTTCATGTTGTAAAATTTCCATGTATTTGGTTACTTATAGAAGTTTATAATGAGTTTTGTTTATATGACATCATAAGGCATGGTTGACTTTATGGGGTAATATATATGATGTGACATAATATGTAATAGTTTTATTTGATGGTTAAAATATGGGATTTTTCATGATATGTCATGATTAACCCAAAAGAATCATATACTTATGATGTAGTTGGGATGAAATTTCTTGAGTGGCCTAGATATGTTCATTATTATGTATGGTTGGACTTAGATGATGTTATAATATCTAATGATCTATGGGCTTGTCTTTATAGCCTATTAGGAATAATATTGTATGGAGTAAATTTTATTATTTTAGGTGACATGGTTTGTCATTATATACTTTATTATCATTGGAAGTTATAATACTTGTATCATTTTTTATAACAATATTTATATATAAAAAAATATACAGACATTGATATAGAATGGGTTATAATGGTTTCAACTGATAATAATATTCACATGTACTATATGCACACAACTTATTTGTTTAGAGATTATGTTAAAAATGTTTTAGGTAAAGTCAAGGGGCCTCTATAGATGAATGATGGTTTCTGGAGTCAATATAGTGTTGTGTTCATATGATTTTGGCATCATGTGGGGTTTGTGTGGTATGTTTCCATTTTAAGGCCTATTTTAGACCTTATTTTTATATATTGGCATGTGAGACTTTTTTGGGTCTTTCATTATTGTAAGATATTTTTGGGAATGTGGGGATCTTTTTTACCTTATTGAGTTATTATTATAGTTTTCCAATATTAATTATTATTTTGAAGGTTATTATTCATTTAAATGATTTAAAATAAAATAATAGGTTAATCAATATCCATGTGGTATCCTTAAAATGTTATTACTTTTCTTCAACCATTGCTGATCATGGAGTACAATTTAGTCTATGTGACATTATGCATCAGTTTCATAGTCATGCAAGGGTGGGATGATAATTCTTACCACATCACATTTAACATCTCATACCACCACCCTCTCAATTAGGGTGAGGCCTCATACCAAATCATAAACCACATCCCATATCATCACACTCTAACTCAAGGTGAGGTCATATACCACATCACATTTAACATCTCATACCACCACCCTCTCAATTAGGGTGAGGCCTCATACCAAATCATAAACCACATCCCATATCATCACACTCTAACTCATGGTGAGGTCATATACCACATCACATATTACATTTCATATAATTATCCTCTAAATTAGGGTTAGGTATCATTTCACATCACATACCTCAACTTATACATATAATACCTAATACTGTATTATTTTGAATAAAAATTCGATTGAAAAAATTATATCACGATGAAATTTATATAATTTCATCATAATAGTATAAAACAATATAATAAAATAAAAAAATAGGGAATTTCATTAATAAGAAAAGCTAAAACTAAAAGAAAAAAACATATAAAATATGTTGTAACACCATAATATTCTTCTCTAGTGGATTATAAATATAAATTAAAAGCATGTCTACACGATAAAATTCAATAAAAATAAAAATAATAAGGAATGTAATAGTATATGTATGAAAACTAAGAGAGTTATATAAATGATTTTATGTGTTAAAATGATGTTTTTTATATATATAATATGAAATTTTATAAGTAGAATCTTACCATTAGAAGAATATTACCATTGAAATTTGACCATTATAATAGTAACATTAAAATTATATATACAAGTGCATAATGGAATTCAAAAAACCATTTGAACATAATTTCTTTAATAATTGATATTAATTGAAACTGATATATTAATATTAATATTATTTTATTCATATTCTTTATAGATAATTATAATTGAATAATAGTTTATAAATTTTGGCACTAAATATGTGATTTTAAATACATGTGGTTTTTATTTAATGATTAAATTTTATATAAATATAGAATATTTTACTAAAATACATTAAATATAGAAAAAATATTGATTACATATCCATAATTATGTATGAGGTTCCACAAGAATATTATGATATGAATTGTTTAGACATTTTATTCATGTCATGGAGCATTATACTTGTTTTTTGATGGGTTGGGACCAAAAGTATATAGGATACATTGGAATTGATGGGTTCTAGAACATTATGATATATACTGTTTATAAAATGTGTACATTGGGATTATTATATGATATTTTTAACAATGATGTGATGCTTCATGTGGTAGTAACCTCCATCCTGTAATGGAACTACAAATCTAGTAGTCGTTGAACACTAGATCTAATCCCTAGATAAGGTGTTACAAACTTTGGTATGTAGTGAAAGAGATGATGTTATCATTGTTATATATCATCTAAAGGGACATGCTGATCAATGGTTTGTGTTTATTAAAAATACATAGAGGGAAGAGTGTTCCCACCCAGACCCTAGTATCCTAGATCTGGGGTTATATTTATTAAATTGGCATAAGATATAGGGAATCAGACCCTGAAGAATAGAATAGTTTAGTATTATTGGTAAACTTGATATATACCTAATTCCAATGTTATATTTGAAGTCACAAATTACAACATATATTTTTATGAGTAAAATTATTACACCTAGAATATCCTTACACATCTATCATAGCAAACTTCATGGAATCCTAGAGAAAGGAAACAAAATTAGGGTGAGGTAAAATTATCTACAAGGGTTTTTTACAATAGGAAATATCAAGAATCAGTAAGAATAAATTATGTGGAAGGGTAAATAACTAAAAACACATTCCATTTAATCATCAACATGACTACCATAAATTGATAAAGAATAATCCATATCAAATGGTAATAAAAAACATGTTCTATTTAATAAATTAAATAAGAATGAGATTCATCCATATATAATATAATTACAGTAATCATATGGATTATAAGAACATGAATAATCAATATGGAATCATAAATAAAAAAACATATTCAATTTAATCAATAAATTGTGAAAAAATTTAGTACGGATAATATATCATGGTGAAAATAACATGTATTATAATAATTAAATTCTTAATAAAGTATATTCTTAATAATTGGATGTAATTATCTCAGGAATCATGATTCCACTATTGTCAAGATCTTTCTTTAAGATAGTTTATAACTGATGGGTATGTGTACATATAAAACACATTTGACTAAGGAAAGAAAAAAATTTCATTCCATGTGAATACCAATTCATTGAGGGGATACCTATAATCGGGCCCCACCTGTATATGTATGTCCAAATAATTTTCATTATATCAAATAATCTATTTTATTATTAAATAATATTCCTTATCATTACATTTCTAAATTGATTATAGAATACACATTTATCAGTATTTTCCCTAATAAAAAAATTAAAATCATTGTAGAACACTATATTTAGAATTGATATATAGTTTAAGAAATAAACATATACATGATAAATAATATATATTTTTAATGGAAATTTAATGTCTAACGATCACGAGAAAGGGAATATTTCATGGGAAAGTTAATGATAAAAAAAATCCATGAAGTGAATGAAAATATTATCTGTGGTCAAAATAAAAGTAGAACATATAGTGGATAAATAAGGATCATGTAAAAAATGTTCCCATTGTATTATATACAAACTAAAGGGTGGTTATCATTGACAAATAGAAATATGATAAAAATGTATTTAAAATCATTATAGAGGAACTTATCCTATTCATTTTGAAAATAATTTTAAAACTATAAGTTCACAAAAAAATAAAAAATACATTTCTATGAAAATAATATTTGAAAATAATAAAAGAAGTTTTAAACAATTGAGTGTCCATAATGATAGGAAATTACATACTTGATGAGAATATTAAAATAAGGATTCCATAATTTTTTTAGAAAAGCCAAATGGACTTTTATTGAATATTAATTGATGATTAATTTAAAAAAAATTATAAAAATTAAAAATGGTTAAAATTTTCTTCAATAAATCATTTTGAAAATGTAAAAAAATTATTTTTATAGAAAATAGGATTTTGGGAGAGAATATATTTCTAACTAAAAATAGAAATGAAGTCTGATTTAATTATAAAAAAATTCTCAGTCATTTTAAGTAAAAAATAATGGAAAATTGGAACTATTACTAAAAAGCATAGTGAAATTACATTTTGAGATGAAAATGAAAGGGTTTTATTTTTGAATTATCAAATAATTTCCATCAATTGAAATTTATTAATAAAAAATCTTGATTAGAATGAGATTTTAGAATAAAAAATTACAAATATTATCATGTTGAAGTGATAATTAACCAATTAATCAATTATGTGTGTCAAATGTAAATCCACATAAAGTAAATAGATATATAAAGTAATATAGTAAAAAGTTAATAAATCCATAATCATATTAAATCAAAGACAACAATGACTTAATATAACTCAATTAAAAGAAATTGAGTTAGAGAATTCATTACCACTTGGTAACATTCATGTAAAAAATACTTGGATGAAATAATTAAAATTAAAAATTAAAATAACATGAATTATTAATTAATCATCATATTACATGTCAAATTGGGAATTATATACACCAAATAAAATAAATTAGTGGTATAAAATTACAATATTCCTTAATGAGAACAAATTGAGATGATGTCACTTACCTCACACTTCCTTTTGGATAAACATGATTAAACTGACTATATAATCATTTTAATCATGTTGTTAATTAAAGAAATTCATAATAATATTTATATTAACACATATGATCCTATTATAATATTTTACCACTCATTGCTTAAGATTATTCCTTTCTTTTCACTTTTTTTGTGTAATTGCCTTATTTTCTCAAGCATGTTTTGTAATGATTGTTTTGGTTCATTAAAATAGGATTTAAATAATTCATAAAAAAACTATAATAATTTTATAAATATAGTATTTACTTAGTAGATTCTTTATTAGAAACACTCTTAAATATTAGGCATGTAAAATGAATCACATCACTTCATTAATATGGAAGGTCGTACATACAAATGAGTGAAAACATCATTCCATTAACTAGTGATAGTGTAAAGAAGTAAGTGACATATTTCATTTTATGAATAAGTATCATCTGATATATATCACATATATTCATTATATTTATCATTTTTTGTAATAAATGTAAATCACAAGTGAAAAAAATAACTACATTGCTATGTGAGGGGGTAGTCCACTACTGACACAAGCATTGTTATCATATTCATAATGGAAAAAATGTAAAAAGGTTATAGGTGAAATTAAAATTACAAAAGTGTAATAATATCATATATATAATATTTATGTCATAAATCCATCATTATATCCAAATTTTGAAGGTGGTGATGGAAAACGAAATACATCGATTCGTGAGGTGGTAGTCAGTCATACACACGATCGATGATTTCATTTCCCATTTGATGAAAGTGGATATGTATCATTATTATTCCATAAACATAATAACACCTCAGTATGTGATAGATACTAGAATTATTACCTTTTATTTCTTAATAAATAATTTAATGTGGTAAAATAAGAATGAAAATAAAAGATCTTTCGTATGTTAATTACTTTCTCTAAGAGAAACATCTTTGAATATCCTCTTAAGGACTATAAGGATGGTCATTTAGTGGGACCAAAAGCACTAGATTGCGAATAAGGGTATTGAGAAGATAATATTTCATTTATTTTTTGATCAAAAAGTCTTTGGAGTTGTGAATATGTGATGGGAGGTAGTTCCCTTTTATACGTGGGGAAAAGGGGAATCTTTTGAAATTACTTTGAAATTTCCCAAATGAATCCAAAATGATAATTTCAATCACCTAAATAAATATTAAAAATGTCCTTATATTTGAAATTGGGATGGATAAAATGAATATATGGACATAAAATATTATATTGATAAGTATGTAAGTTATTTTTAGCCTATATATTCTTAGTTTAACCCCATGATAAACCAATTTTTACCTTAATCAAGGTAAATAATTTTTACACTTTTTAATATTAAAATTGATAAATAATTATGTTTATTTTATTAGATAATATTAGTTATAATTATTAAAAATATGGAATAAATTTTGAAAAATTAAATTTAATTAAGTGGAAAATTTTAATTTAAAATTAACCCCACATAAATAACAAGAAAGTGTGTTTTCAAAGAGAAAATGTTCAAAAGTTTACAATGTTTTTATTTCAAAATTAAATATGAAAATGAATAAAATGAGAAAAATTGGATTAATATAATATAATAAAAATAATTTTAAATTATAAAATATTTAAAATATAATTTATCATTATAAATTATTTAAATGAAAATATATTTTTCAAGATTCATAAAAATGAAATATTTCTGAAAATCCCAAATATTAACCCTAAGATAATTTTTATAAGGTTATTCAAAAAATGAATTTTATTTTTCCAAATATGTTTTATATAATTTTTAATAATTTATTTTATATTATGTGCACAAAGTGCAGCTTAACCACTATTTATAAAAAAATAACTTTTTTTCAGAAAACATTTCTTTTTTATTTTAAAATATTTTTATTTAATTTTTATTAAATAGATATTCATACTTTTCATAAATTATTTAATACTATTCATACACAATAATTTATTATCTATGTTATAATTTTATACTATATTATATTTCATTTAGACATGGTGTTTTTTGTTCCACAAGATATCAAAGAGATTAAATTAAAAGACATATATTTCATGGGTTGTTTAAGCTCAGTGTTTCAGGTCACATATTATGTCAAATAAAATTTCACTATTTTATTTTTAGGTTTTATATTCTACCAAAGTTAAATAAATTACATCCTCATAATTTGATCTTGGTCTCCAAAATCGAGTTATTGATATTTAAAAATACTTCTATTTAAAAAACTGATTTTAAAAATATTTAATAATACATCATCTTAATTAGAGATAAAGGGAAGTAAAGAGGTCATATAGGTAGGTTTCAAATATAGAAAGCATTGGTGGAATGTGATGATATTTACATGAATGAAAATTTTAAATAATTATAGAGGATTGTAGAGGTCATTGATCAGAATAATGTAAATAGTTAATTGAATGTTAAAGACCTAAAAATGAAAAATATGTGATGATTTATAAGAATATTTGATTTATAAAAAATTAATGTAATAGGATAACATTTTTTCTCAAGATAATTTTCTTAATCTTGAGTAATTCTTTTACTATCTAAGAATACAAGGAAATATAATTACTTGATACATAGATATTTAATAAGAACAATATCATCCTTTGGTTAAACTTTGATCAATTTATAGTTCATAACTTTATCAATGTAATGAAATTAATGAATTTCTTTATTCTTGAAGAACTAAAAATCACATTTAATTGATCATAAGATCCATGAAAGTATGAAAAATATTTCCATATATCTCTAACTATTTTCCAAAAGAACATGTTTATCATATGTTATCCAATATAATATAATAATCTATAAAACTCCAAAATAACACTACTGGTTAATAATTAATATTTTTTTTTCGAATTGTTTATCTAAAGACATACTAACCAGGATATCATGTTAGATAGTGGTGGGTGTTAAAATCCTATCATCCTTCAATTGTGGGTTCAAGCCTCATGGCCTAGCTAGATGTGATAGATTTTCAACTGGCATGGGGTTATCCTTTTTATAAAACTATATTAATAAAATAACCATGATGATCCCAAAAAATAGTGGACAATCTTAAATAAGCATTATTCATTAAATAATATTATTACTTTTTTTTCAATAAAACATAGTTTTTTCTCTATTTAAAATAACCATGCATGGAATTTATTAAATTTAATTAATGATCATGTGAACTATAAAGGTTTTCAATATCATTAAACACATATTTATAACACGAAATACATTATTCCTCAAATAAATCATTCATATACTAAACCAGTAGTTGTATTTTAATAAGTGTTTTACAAAAATACATTTAATCATTTTATACGCTTAATAATTTTTTTAAAAGGGGTGTTTAGGAATATAAACATATGATCAATGGTAAACTCCTAAATCCATGATTTTATCTACAACTATTAATTTAATGAACACATATATTCTTCTAAAATTCAACATATTCCTGAAATGTTTCATAAATTTTATAACCAAGATACCATTGGTAAAATTCATCTATAATATAATTCATTAATCCCAATAAATACTTAAAACATTTTACATGAACATAGGTCCTTCCTTTTTCATGAATATAAAAATCATAAGAATTATTTACTCAAATAATGACTAGGTTTCCCACATCAATGACGACATACTATAAATGGATCCCTATAATGAGATTTATTTTCTTCAATCATAATCTTCACTCTTCTTATAAAATTTAATATTTTATGCATTTATTTTGAATATATAAAACATCTTCCGTTTCCATTGGGACACATTTATTTCCAATCTAAGACACATTAGTGATAACCTAGCCTATTCATTATTATCATATATCAAATTAATTTATAATTATTTTTAATGAAAATGTGAGTTATCCTATTTATATCCTCTAGGAGTGTCGAAATAGGTGTGCAATAAGGTCTATTTTCATGCACCATGTGATGATGGGTCAAGGCCAATGTTACATTCTTAGTGTTATTTCCCCTAGGTTCATCTCTTCTAGAACCATGTCCACTTTTAGTGTTTATATAAGGATATATTTCCATCAATACCACATAATATTTACCTTACCAAAACACTAGGATGTTCTTTTATACTTATCCTCAAAGACTATAACAAAAATATATTCCTTAATATATGTTTTCTTAAATCTAGTTCCTAAGGATTCCACCAAACACCCCCCAATACCCACTACAATGAACTTGACCCTAGTATCACAGAGCCAGTGCTTGCTTTATTACATTGGAATAAGATATAATGAATCACATTATGAAGGACTAAATATTTTATTAGTATTGGTGAACTAGATATATACATAATCACCATATTAAATTTCAAAATATAAATTACAAAATATATTTTTTAGAATAACATCAATCCCTCCATCACATCCTTATGAATAAATTATATTACACTTCATGGATTCTTAGGGAAAGGAAACAAAATATGGGTGAGATCAAATTCTCAATATGGGTTAAGTACAACGAAAAAGGTAAATAACTAAAAACACATTACATTTGATCAATTACATGAATATCATAACTGGATAATCCACAATCATTATGTAAAGGTAAATAATATAAAAAACATTCTAGTTAATTAATAAACTAATGGTGAAATGCAACTATAGTTAATATCATTAGAACAATATCATTGAAAATATAAATAGGCATAATTTATAAGGAAAGGTAAATAAATATTTTTTCATTTAATAAATAAATTGTGAATAAAATGAATCCATATATAATATCATTACTAAAATAGAATATGTAACATCCCCAAGTTAGAAGACACTAAACTGGTGCCTCGAGCTCAGTCGCCACATGACCTCAAGCATGCATCCCCGTACATCAGAGGTTTCCTACTAGAAGTGAGGGTCTAATGGATCATGTGTGAGACTAAACCCTCTTTACCAGATTATGTGATAACAGATAAAATATGAAAAATAAACAATAAACAATATTCTAGAAACATGCATTAAAAACCATTTCCCAAACAAGGTACATACCACAACCATCAGATAAAATTGTAATTTCATGTAAATAGTACCAAAACTAATGAAATCCCAAACTAAAAAAAGAGATGAATCCCCAAAATGGGTCCTAACACCCTCTCTGGATCCCCCTTCCACACTCATCCCCTACCCAACTCAACCCTCTATCATAGGGCCTTTACCCTTGTCCTAGCCTAAAACCATGAAATCTGCTCGGGTACCAAATGGTGGCCTGAGTATAGTGTGAGTAAGACTTAGTAAGGAACCATCATGGGTGTCTACAAAACATCTAGTCTAAAATGATATTTCTTGCAGGTATTAAATAAATGATAAGATAAACTAATAGATAACTTGGGTACCATTAGTTAATTTTTTTACCTTAACCATTTCCATCATTATTTCCCCTTTCATCACATAGACCATCTTCATTACCAAAATCATTTTCATCACATGTTCCATGGTTTAGGAATTTACATCATTTAAAAAATTTATATTATCAGTCAATTATCATGAATAAGTGAATAAGTTAAGTTCTTTGTCTCACTGGGGATTAAAATTCATAAATAATCTTAACAAACATACCTTGGAGTCTCAGTTGAGGTAGTCCTATCCAGTGCAACTATTAGGGGAATATATCCTTAGTCCGACTCTATAATCCATGTATTCTATAGTGGGGTTTAGAGCCTCAGTACAGCCCGGCCCATGAGAGGAGCCTTATTCCTTTATCCCACAACACCAATCCATGTGTATATTCTTACATATTCATTTACCACATAAACTATATCACAAACCAAAAAAAACCAATACACATAACATTTACAATTCAAATTTTATACAATATATCAATCAGCATCAATCCTTATCCCATTAACACATTTAACATTTACTTAGGGTAGCCCAAATTAACCCATTTTTATTTTTATTCCTTAACCCATCTAGCATGTTCAAAACTTCTCATATTTAGTATATTCCTAAATTTACATGAATTAGACCATTTGACATATTCATAAATTCATATGCATTAATATTTTTATGAATTTCCATTACAAATTCATAATCCATTTGAAACATTCACATTAATCAATTTAACCCTTTCTCATATCATGTTAAAAATACGTTAGGACATTTCCAAAAATTATAAAAATCTACAATTGGTGTATCTTATTAACCAATCAAAATCATATTATTTTTCATGGGCTCTATTTCAATACAAATGAACTATATTCTTAACATTATAATTTCACATGATAAGGAATGTTGGTGTCCCTCCATGGATGGACTTAAATTAGTCAAATCAATCTTGATGCATCCCACAGGGATCATGAGAGTTTGAATTCATCATTTAGCGAACAATGTTTCCAAACCTAACTCAAGGCATGTAATTAATAAAATGAGATAAAAAATAACACAACTACATATACACAAATAAAAAAACAAAACTATGGGATATAACTTATAGACCACCAACCTTGAATTTGAAAATGAACACACCCTTCACATTATCCATAGATCTAGATTCAAGCACCCTTTAAAGTAATGACCTAGGATCCACTAGAAAAAGAGGGTTTTAGATCTTTGGAAGAAGAATAATGAATCCACAAGCACTAATAGAGAAAAAGGAATAAATAGGATCCTTAGACATACCCAGATCTTCAATCCGTAATAAAGGACACTCCAAATGGCCTATAATAGAAGGAGATCGACACTTGGAATAATAAAGGATTTTGGTTCATCACTAGGTCTTCATGATTAAGAAATAGAAAGATAATTTGTTAGTGATCTTAAAATATGATGGGGAAAAATATGTTAATTTTTCAATTTTTAATGGGTCGCAAAGTTTTGAATATCGTGCACTAATTGTGCGCCTTTCTCTACCTAAGAGGTGCCCAAGTCATAATGTACAACCCTAGGTTTCTAATATATATATTTTTATTTATGATTTTATACATATAAACTATAATGGTAAAATATGGGAGAGTTTTGAGAACATGTTGAGAGTTTTTGGGGATAAAGGGAAGGCCCACAGGCTGTATATGGTTTGTCCAAACTGTGTGGAAGCCAAGTAGAAACCATGAAAATGAGAAATTTTTGGATAGAGATCTTTGGAATGGTTAGCGCATGGTTTGGAATTGAAGTAATTAGGCCATGATAATTCTTTATTAAGGTATTATCAGGATCATGGTTAGCACATGGTTTTCCTAACCATGTGACTAAACTGTGCTTGGGTTAAAAACCACCTCCTTCAAAAGAGGATCTTGGTTGGATTTTCCATTAAGCCACTCTTTTCCCCCAAAATGGCTCTAACTCGGGATTTTTCTTCTCTATAGTCCAAATAAGGTTATCCCATAGATTTATATGTGATATGAAGGCTTCCCTTGGTGATTTGAAGCCATATTCTTGAGGTTTGTGATCTTTTTTCTCCATTCATGTATTGTTTTTCTTAGATATACTTATTTTATCCCTTAAATTTCTCAAATATATGACCATTATGGGTATATATAATATTTTTGATTCCAAATATGTTGATATTTAGTCTTGATCAAAATAGGTGTAGAGATCAAAGGTTGTTTCATGGAATTCAAACCTTGTTTTGTGAGTGTTCTTTGTTAGTTTTCAGTTTTCATCAAAACCTTCAATGTATGTGGCTTCACTCTCAACTCCACTTGCTATAATTGAATGGATGAGTTTAAAAATGACATAATTTCATGAATTTGATTATGAAATTGGTGTGAAAATGATGTAATAAATATTCTTTAGTGGTGATTTATGGTTTTGATGTAATTGTGTACTTTTGGTGAATTATGGTGAAAATTAGTTTAGCTTATTAATTTTAAAATGGTTATTTTAAAATATGATATTTATATAAATATTGAAATGTTTTTTTTTTGAAAAAAAATTCAAAAAAAATTGTTGTTTTATTGAAATGGATTTATGTATAATGGGTTTTCAATTAAAGTGGTGATTTTATTTAAATGGTTTTGGCATGGTTTTTGGGGATACGTGGTGTGTGTGTTCATATTGAATTTATGAGGCTTGGTTGTAATATGACCTTATGCTCAGTTACAAAGGTGTAATTTAACATGATGTTTACTTAACTTGTGATGACTTGGCTAATCAACGAGAAACTACTCTTGAGTATGGAACTGTCATAACAAAGCATGCGTGGTTGGTGGTGTCAAATTGTGGAAAGGTTTGGTTATGAGAAGAGAACTTATAAGATGAGATTATGGCCATGTTTTATCTCATTATTTGAAAATGGGTTTTGGAAGGAAAAATGGTTTATAGATAATTTTTTATATTGAGTTTTAAACTATTTTTAAGTTTTTTATATTTAGTTATAAACCGTTTTAAAAATTGTTTAATATAAATGATTTTATATAAATGTGGCTAACTCTTCTATCCTAGTGGCATGAGTAGGGATGTTTTGGGGAAATCTCACTAAGTTTTATACTCACCCCACTTGGAACTTTGGTTCATTTACAGATATCATCTATATGGACATAAGAAATGGTAAAGTATCATACTTATTTAAAACCACCTCATGATACTTAGGTAGTTTGGTGATGTTGGAGTATAGAGCTTGGGGATCATGGTGTCTTGTTTTCATATTTGAGTTTATTAGTTGTCTTTACAAAGTTTACTTTAATAGTTTCTTTGTCTTCTAATGTAGTACACTTTTGTGTGCTTTGATATAAGTATGATGGAAGAGTTGTCCTTTTTTTATCATGCATCATATTATGGTTGTTTAGTTAGTAGTTTATTTCTTAATGGGTAAATCATACCCCACTTACATTTGAAACCCTTTAGAATTTATTTCCAGTATTTAGAATATTTGGGATGTCGCTTAAGTGATAGTAATGAGTCATTGTATTCTCAATCCAATGGGAATAAGTGGGTCATTACAAATGGTATCAACTTGTTCCCTCCGTTCCAAACAATATGTCTTTAGTTTCTTTGTCATAGGGTTGAATTCATTATTTTCTATTCCTTGGTTTATAATAATAGAAAGGATTAAGACTATCAGAACCTAAAATATAGAGCATAAAAAGACCTAGCTATCCATGTTTTACTAAAATTCAAGTTACCAGGGAGTTGGGTACATAAATGTTTTCGATTCACTTATAGGATATTGGAACCTCATTGTCATGGGTTTAGCCAATGGGACTATCATGACATGTATTTGATAAATGACTTCCTATTAGGATTTCATACATCATTTTGAGTAATGATCAATGATTTTGTGAAATTGTGTTGATTTCTGGATATTTTGAAACTGTTTTCCAATTAAAAGGCTTTTTAAAGAGCATGGTTGTGATATTTTGAAAAGGGTTTGATTTTAAAAAAGAATATTGAAGTTTTCAAAAATGATTTAACATAATTATACATGATTTTAGAACGAAATAGTGTTATAGTCTATGTTATATAATTTGAAATTCCAAGACTTAAATTTCTAGAGAGCGAGACTTATGGATTTTCTTATTGGTTTAGATAATGGAACTCGGTAGGAATCATAGAAACAAACTGGAAGACGCTGCGGAGAATGTGGTTTCAACTAATCCACATGTGAATCAAGAAATAGTTCAAAGTATCATCAAGATGTTCCAAGAAGTGGAGAGTGGAAATGAAAGTGATTAACCAAGACAAGTGGATCATTCTGTCCAGTTCTAGAAATAGAATCCACCCATCTTTCGTGGTGATTATGAACCAAAAAGACTAGAGGAATGTCTAAACCAGATGAATCATATCTTCAATTTTATCAGTACTCCATCAGAGCCCATGATCAAGATGGAAACCTATATGATCATGGATTTTTCATGCTAGTGTTGGGAACTAGTGGTGCAACCTAAATTGGATCAAGACCTACATTAAGAGAATATTGAATATTTTTAAATAAAAAATTCTATCCTCACACATTCAAGATCTTGATGATGATGAATTTATTTAGCTTGAATTAGAGTAATCTATCTATCATAGATTAAGTGTCTAAATTCATGAATTTAGTGTTCTTTTCACATGAATTTGATGTGAGTGCGACCTTGAAAGCACGAATCTTCAAATCTGATTTATGGTAAGAGATTTGTTAGAAAGATAGTTGTGATTTGTATTAGATA
Organism: Viscum album; assembly: GCA_963277665.1. Lineage (NCBI taxonomy): Eukaryota > Viridiplantae > Streptophyta > Magnoliopsida > Santalales > Viscaceae > Viscum > Viscum album. Next base: position 1,155,713,886 of record OY728132.1, on the reverse strand, counting down.
TATATAGATATTGTGAGTAGATTTACAATGGCCAAATGTGATATCTCATAAACTATGGGTGTAGGAAGTATGATGATATCTATAGGGAATTATGGAAAATCTAATGTTAGAAGAAAGAGAAAAAATGACACCTATTTCTAGGGTGGGAGAGGAAACCAAAATTTTATAGTTGGATAGGTAAATATTCCTCTATGACCCATGAAAATAGAGGTATGATTCCAATGTGGATACTTTGAACACATGAAGAGAGAGTGCACAACAAAACTAGAAGCATACCACAATTGAAAAAATTTGAGACATACTAAGCACTATTGTCATAGTGATCTGAGGTCAGGTGCTCGAGATAGTTCTTAGGTGTCACATGCATCATATGTATCGAACGAATGAGGAAAGTAGAATCAGTATTCTCGACATAGTAGATCTAGACATGGTGATGCTAGGAACACCATGACTCATCATCAAGGACATTCTTAGTAAAGAAAAAAAGAGCAGAGTGTTGCGATGAATCAATTGTATGGAGATGAGAAGGTGATTGTAGATAATAAGGATGGAATATCTATAATGAGAGGTACAATTATTTTTAATTATACCCTTATGTATGGGATTTTTGATACTATTGAATTTAATTCCTTAATTTATTCTTGTTCTGTTGGTTTTATATGTTTAAAACTTGATATGATTCCCTCTTTGATAAAAATTCAAACTCCACTTTGGGAAAGAGAATGTAGATCCTTCTTGTGTATAGAATAATTTATAATGGTTGATGGATTTGAGCTGAAATGGGACTTATCACTATTGGAAATGAATTTCTATTATGTAATCCTAGGTATGGATTGGTTAACAACATAAAGGATCACATCGAATGTTATAGAAGGACAGTTACATTCATTACTGAGTATGTAATTGGGCATCTCTTTAAAGGATAAAGGGTTATAAATGAAGCTGCAACGAGATTGTTATCAGCAATAGTTGGAATGATATCTTTCTAGATGGAGAAGTTTACTTTGGCATAGATTAAAGAGATCAAGGATAAAATATTTTCTAGCATTCATGGATAAATTTCCAAATGTATTTCCAAATAACATTTCAGGGTTACCACCTATAAAATATATGGATTTTATGATTGATATTATTCCAAGAACTAGTCCTACTTCCCTTATGTCTTATAGGATAGAACCAACATAGTTAAAAGAAATTGAAATTTTAGTTGGAAGATCTAGAAAGAAATGGTTTCATTCAGATGACCATGTCTACGAGGTAAGAACCAGTATTATTCATAATGAAAGTAGATAGAACTCTAAGGATTTATATATTAACTAAGTTATGATAAAGAATTAGTATCCACTTCCATGTATTGATGATCTATTTTATTAGTTTAATGGATCTTAGTGGTTCTCTAAAATGGACTTGCGATTAGTATATCACCAATTGTGAGTTTAAAAGGAGGATATTTTGAAGACATATTTAATAAGTAGATATGACCACTATGAATACAGAGTTATGCCTTTTTGTCTTGCGAATCCACCAATAGTATTTATGGTATTGATGAAATAGATATTTTAGAGTTATTTTTATTCATTTGTTGTGGTGTTTTTGGATGACATATTAGCATATTCAAGAAAAAGGGATGGTCTTGAGAAACAGTTTATGATAGTGTTGGAAATCTTGTGAGATCAATTTTTGTATGACAAATTATCAAAGTGTAATTTTTGGATGCAAGAGGTACACTTTCTCGACTATGTAATATCTAAAAAATGTGTTTCTATCAATCTAGAAAAGATATAAGTTGTTATCTGTTGACAACCCCCAAAGAATGTCTTTGAGATATGATGTTTTCTTGGTGTAGCTAGTTATTATTGATGCTTTTTATGTGACATATCATGATTATACTCTACAATTAAAACTTTTAAAAATAAGAATTATCCATTCCAATGGACTAAGGAATTGTAGAAGTCTTTCTAAGAGTTGAAAGTTCATCATAAATCAACACCTATATTGATTTTTTTAGAATTGTAATAGGTGTGTGTGGTGTAATTTTATGCTTCGGGATCTAGTTTGGGATGTATTCTCATGAAAGAATACTATGTGGTTGATTACAATTCATGGAAGTTGATATTGCATGAGAAGAATTACCCAAAACATGATTTGGAGTTAGTAGTTGTCCATGACTTGAAGAATTTGTGTCATTATCTCTTTGGTGAGAAATTTACTATGTTTATAGATCATAAGAGCATGAAACAGATTTTATCATAATGGGATTTGAATTTAATGCAAATAATATGGATGGAGTGTCACCAAATGTTCGAATTTGACTTGATGTATACACTGGGAAAGGTTAATTTAGTGGCTTATTCATTAAGAATAAAGAAATGTGCTCACATGGAAAAATAAGCATGATATGAATGGTACTTGATGTCAGTCCTATCCGACATGCATGTGTAATGTTAAGAACTAAGTGATGTTGTGGTTTTCTTTTTAGTCTATGTGGTTCCTAATTTGGAAAAGTTGTTCAAAGAAGCACAAACATTCAATGTCAAATTCCTAGTTATGAGTTCAGAACTCAATGGTGGGGAGACCATTAAGGGATAGAAACTTGATCAAAGTTCAGTTTTGTAGTTCAGAGAGCAGATAGTTGTACTTATGGATTATCAAGAAAAAAATTATTCATGCCTACCACCATTCCAGATGGGATGTACAGCCAGGTATATAGAATATGTATTAGGCATTGAAGGAATAGTTTTGGTGGATCAACATGAAAAGGAAAGTGGCTGAGTTTTCCTCAATGTGCTTAATTTTTCAGCTAGTTAAAGAAGAAAATCAATGAACAATAGGTATCTTGAAGTCTTTATCTATCCTACTATGTAAATTTGAGCAGATAACCATGAATTTTGTTATAATTCTCCCAAGAAGGGTTTAGAAACACGATGGCATGTGGGTGATAGTGGATCGACTCACCATGTCAGCCCATTTCATCCTTATTCATGAAACTCATACTGTAGAGGAACTATCCAAAGTCTATATCCAATAAGTGTAAAATAGACATGGAATATTAGTTTTGACAATATCAAAAGAGAGATCAAAGGTTCATTTATTGTTTCTCAAAATTCTTATAGAAATCCCTTTTGACTCAGATGACTATGACTACAACGTATCACCCTCAAACAGAAATCCAGTATGAAAGGATGAGACAAACATTGGTAGAAAAGTTTTTGGGATTGGGCAATGAATTCTAGTGGTTCATGGGAAGAGAATATACCCTTAGTGGAGTTCTAATATAATAAAAGCTATCAAAGCTCAATACATATGGATACTTTTGAAGAATTGTCTGGGATTCCATGTCATTCTCCACTTTTTTGGGTGGAAACTGGTCAGACATCACTAGTCGGGCCAAGACTTGTCCAGGAAACAACGTTGAAGGTTCAGTTGATCAAAAATTTGATAGAGATGGCTCATAGTTGTCTGAAATCATGTGTAGGTCATCATTGGAGACCATTTTCATTCGTAGTGAGTGATCATCTGTTCTTGTGGATTTCTCTAAGGCTTGGACATCATCATTTTGGGAAGAATGAGAAGTTATCTCCCCAATACATATTCCCTTTAGAGATATTGGAACACGTTGGAGAAGTGTCTTATCGATTAGAAATTCCACCAAATTTTTGTTCAGTGGATAATGTGTTCCATGTATCTCAACTAAAAAAGTATCACCTTGATCCTGACCATGTGATCAGATGAGATCACGTTGAACTTGATCTAGGTGCTCTATTGGTACATATACTAATGTAGATTATGGATAAAAAGGATAAAGTCTTGCATGAAAAAAGAATCAGTCTAGTGTGGGGTTTATGGAAACATGGTGAGATTCAAGAAGAAACTTGGGAAAGTGAGAATAAAATGAAATAGTAATGGCTAAAACTCTTTCAGGTCAAGGATGGTTTTCTAATTTATGGGGATTAAAAGACCAATCATGGGGAGAATTTAGTACCCCATATTTTCGGTATTTAGAAATTTATTTATGTTTTTATGTAAATAATTTATAAGGGTGAACATTGGGAATTTTTGGAGAACTAGTACAGAGTTTTGAGGATAAAGAAAAGGCACACATGCTATGCATGGTTTGTCTCATCCATGCAGAAGCCTAGTAGAAACCATGAAAATGTAAAACTTCTATATAGAGATATTATTCATGGTTGGAACATTTTTTGGGAGTTTTGAAATGAGGTTATGTGATATTTTTGTCAAGGTAGTAGTAGTAACATGGTTATCACATGGTTTTCCTAACCGTGCGATTAAACCGTGCGCGGGTTAAAAACTACCTCCTCAAAAAGTGGATCTTAGTTGTATTTCCCATTAATACAATCATTTTTTCACCAAAAATTCTCTAATTTGGGATTTTTCTTCTGCAAAGGGAAAATAAGGTTCTCCCATTGACCTGAAGGTGATCTGAAGGCTTCCCTTGGTGATTCGAAGCCATATTCTTGAGGTTTGTGATTGTTCTTCTCTATTATTGTATCATTTTATTAGATATACATCTTCTCTCTTCTCAGTTTCTCATATTTATGCCCATTATACATCGATCTATGATTGTGGATTCCAAATATATTTATATTTTGTCTTTATAATGATAATAGAAGAGATCTATGGTGGTCTCATGGAATTCTTACCCGGTTTCATCAATGTTCTTCATTTGTTTTTAGTTTTCATCAAAACCATTAAAGGAAGTGGATTCAATCTTAAATACTCTTTATATAATTGATTTTATTAGTTTAAAATGGATTTTATTTCATGAATTTGATTATGAAATTGTTGTGAAAATCATGGAATAAATATTCTTTATTGATGATTTAAGGTTTTGATTGAATTGTGTACTTTTGGTGAATTGTGGTGAAAAGTGGTTTAACTTCTTGATTTTAAAATCATTATATAATTTTTAGGAAATATTGAAATTGTTTGATGGAAAAAGGTTTTCAATAAAGATTTTATTTTATTAAAATTGCTTGATGGAAAAAGGGTTTTCAATAAAAGGGGTGATTTTATTAAAATGGTTTTGGCATCCTTTTTGAGAATACATGGTGTGTGTGTTGAGATTGCATTTACAATGATGGGTTGAAATATTACCTTGTGCCCAGTGAAGAAGGTGAAATGGATCATGAGATTTAATTATCTTGTGATGACTTGGCATATCGATGAGAAACCCATCATGAGTATAGAACTATCATAATAAATCATGCATGGTTTCTTGTGTGAAATTGTTGAAAGGATTGGTTATGACAAGAGAAATTGTGAGATGGGATTCAGACCATTTTTATTTTATTTCCATGAAAATGGATTTTGGGTGGAAAAATGGTTTATAGATCATTTTTTATATTGAGTTACAAACATTTTTGAAGTTGTTAATATTTAATTATAAAATATTTTGAAAATTATTTTATATAAATTATTTTATATAAATGTGGGAAACTCTTATATCCTAGTGGTGTGAGTAGGGAAGTATTTTGGGAATTCCCCCTGAGTTTTATAGTCAACCTTTCATCTAACTTTTTATATTTTATAGATTTCATCTATAGGGATGTGGTAAAAGGTAAAGTATCCCATGTATTTAGCACCACCTTGTGATACATGGGTTGTTTAGGGATGTGGGAGCATTGAGAATGGGGAGAAGGGAGTCTTGTTTTCATATTTGAGTTTATTTGTTATGTTTTTTCTATTTACATTGATAATTTTTTTGTCTTCTACTAAAGTAAACTTTTGTGTGGTTTGATATAAGTATTATGGTTGAGTTGTCTTGTTTTTATCATGCATAATATTGTGGTTTTTTGGTTAGTGGCTTCTTTTATAATGAGTAAATCATCCTACACTTTCATTTGAAATGCTTCAAAATTTAATTCCAGCCTTGGGAGTCTTTGGGATGTCTCTTAAGGACTAGTAATGTGTCATTTTATTATCAAGACAATGTGAATAATTAGGTCATTACATACAAGTTTACCTAGGGATTCCACGTGGTTTGAAAAACCGTGCACTAACTATAAAAAATGCCTCTATCCAAGGATGAACGGTTTGAAATCTCCCCATGAATTGTTTGAGATAACCATATTCCAACTATGAATCATGCATTGGATGACCCAATTCCATATTGTTTTGTGTCCTAATCCCCTAGAGCACCCTTGAGCTTCCTTATCCATGCAGAAAACATTTAATTATCCAACATTGAGGAATTAAAAAAGAATTTAAACAAAAACATACCTTCTGATGTCTGAGATATTACAAAATCCCCACATTAATATGGTTCATCCTCGATCCACACTCCCTAGTATCACTAATCTTATGATGAAAATAGATTAGACCAATAGGCTCGTACATTCGAAAATCTCTCCAAAGTTTCTTCATGAACATTTCCATGATTCCACAAAACTCCAACCAAAGGAACAATCATTTCACTTAATACTTTCTTACTAAAATCCACAATACGAACAAGATGCTCCTCAAAGGATGCATTGGCCTCAAGCTAAACATCCTCAACATCAATCACATGAGTTGTATTAGAGTGATAATACTAAAGTTGTGAAACATGAAATAAATCATGTATACCATTATACAACTATGGAAGAGCCAATAGGTATGCCACCAATATGATCATATCCAAATCTCAAATGACCCCACATACAGAGTTTCCAACTTAACTGGTTTCTAAATTCAATGATGACCCATCCTTGGGCACCCAAAGAGACAAGTGATTTCCCCCACAAACTCAAGAGGTCTATGATTCCAATCCACATAAAAATTTAACCTAATCTAATCTATCTCCATATATTTCCGAATCAATTGAGATTTTTCTGATTCCTCCTTCACAAGACTCGGTTCAAACAATTATAATTCTATAGATTCCATCCAAAAATAGAGTTATATATGGTCTACCATAGATAAACTCAAATGGTTCCATATGAATCATATCAGGATAAATATTGTTGTAGAAAAACTCAATAAGATATAGGTGATTTTCCAAAAATCCTCCACAATATTGGAGGCATTTCCTAAATATTTACTTAAGTACTTGAATAATACACTCTAATTTTCTATCCATCTATGGGTGAAAGGACATACTTAAGAACACATAGGAACTAAGATCTCTCTATAATCCCTACAAGAAGAATGATGTGATATGTGGATCACGATCTGAAAATATAGTATAAGGTATTCCATGAAACTACACTATATCTTAAAAATATATCTCACTTAATGGATCTATAGTGATAGTATCTAAAATTGGTAATAAATGATCAAATTTAGTCAACATATCCACAACTAGCTAGATCACATCATTTTTCCAAGGCATCCTCGAATGAACCAAAACAAAATCCATCACCATTTTATCCCACTTCCATTCTAGAATGTGAAATGGTTGTAACAAACCACCCAACCACTGATGCTCATACTTCACTAGATACTAGGTAAGCTACCATGATATGAAACCAACAACCTCTTTATTAATCCGTGGACACCAATACTTCTTAAAAATACCAAAATATAATTTTTTCTATGCGAGAAAAAAACCCATTTCAATACATGAATATCTCAAACCAAATATTCTTGCACAATCTTTGGCAAAACCACATATCAACGAACATAAATGATCCCATAAACTCTAATTTTCCAACATAAAGGTGACTCCCTACCTTTATGAAATTCCTATAAAACCAATTAATGATCGTTTTATTGACATTCCTTAATATATCTTAGAATCGTGGATTAAAATTACAATGATTCAAGGGTTATCTGCCCATGTACATTCTACACCTCTAGATGCATCTCAGTAAAAAAATACATCATCTTCCACTCTGAAAATTATTCTGAAACCACATGATTTTAGGTCTTTTGACACAAGGAATTTGGACTACTATTTCCCTCTTCCAGTGTGTAAACCATTTCAGAGTCAAATTATTTCTTGTATTCAACCCATATTCACTGAATAAAATTCAAATCATGCTAAGATAAGATGTACTTCTAGATTGTATGATCGATATACATCATAAAACATTCCCAAAACATGTAATGATTCCAACAATTTGAGGCATGAACCATTGCAACCAATTCAAGATCATGCATAGGGTAATTTTTTAATGAGTCCTCTATTGTTGTTAACCATATGCCACAACCCGATCATCCTGCATCAACAATTCCCAAAGGACAACACCGGATGAATCAAAAAACAACTTATATCCCTTATCTGGATAAGGTAATACCAGAAATATTGTTGTTTTTTATTGTTTATTTAACTCTTAGATGTAGTCCTCCCATTCGCTGGGATATTAAAACACAATAACCTTTCGGTCAAGCCATAAAGTGGTGTTGAGAAATGGGAAAATCCTTTAATGAACCATTATAATTATCCTTCTAAGTCCATAAAACATTGAACATCATAAAAATTCTTGGCCGACTACCAAGACACAATGGCTTGAACATTCCTCAGGCCCATATCCACACAATTCTTTGAGATGATGTGACCAATGAAATTCACCTTTTTGATCCAAAAAGTACATTTGGATATATTGTAATGTAGCCTAGTCTCTATTAGTTTACTCAGGATGATTTCAAACTATTTAGAATTATCATCATGAGTCTTAGTGTAAACCAAGATGTCATAAAAAATACAAAATTGATCTAGGAAAGGTTTAAAGCTTTGATTTATTAGGTCCATAAACACTATCAACACATTTGTCTTCCCGATCGACATCACAAAAAACTCATACAATCTATACATACTTCTGAAAGAAATCTATATTACAAAAAAAGGACTCACCCTCTAATGGTTATACATTGATCTCAAATAAATCTTGGATAACACTGAAGAACCTCTTAGATGGTCAAAAATGTTTTTGATTCAAGGAATAATGTATTTATTGTTAACTGTCATCTGATTCAATTACCTATTATCATCACACAACTACAACGAACCATCATAATACTTACCAAACAACACTGTAGATATACAAGGTGACATAATAGGATGAATAAAACCCTTTTTCTCAAGTTACTCAAATTGAGATTTATTTTCCTGGATTTCTTCTCATTCCATTCTATATGGAGCAATGGATACTGGTTCTACTCCCGGTAGAAACTCTATCATGAAATCAACATCCCTATTAGGTGACCACCCTGATATTTCCTTATGAAACACATAATAGAACTGATACACCACCATACAGAAGAAAATGAACTCTAATCATCCATCATCATGCATAGGAAAAGCCACTTAGGCTACGAGTTCAACCAACTACTGACAAATTGGCCCTACACAACATGCATTGACATTCCATTCACCATGATGGAAATATGTGTCTCTCTACAGAGACATTAAAATTAACCTATGATGGAAGCACCAAATATGGGATTGGTATAACACTAGAAAATTCTTAACTATAATCAGATCAAAACTAGACATATCAATCACAAAAAAATCCTATAGAAAATGGTTCCCACTATCTTCAATAGAAAATCCCTTACTCTGTCATATATTTTTTACTAGTACCCTCAATAGATTATCGATCGACATGAATCTAAATAGACACTCCACTACTAGGCTGAACACACTTATGAACTATGTAGAGATAAAAGAATAAAATGCACTTGTATCAAATAATTCACTAGAAAAGTGGAAGCTACAAGGATCGTACCTCGAGCAATCGATGGTCCAACCTCGCTACATCCAACTGTAGATTGAACTGCATGATTCTAACATTACCCACTACCATGGACCTTGGTCCGAATCCTTGGTGTTTCACTATCCTACTAGTATGGATTCTCTCATCCTATAGTACCATGTCTTCCACCTCAACCGATACAGCCAGTAGAGCTCAAAATAATTTTATGATATGGGGTAATCGGCCCTATTCTTGTACTCTACACTGGTGTTGGACCACCCTCATTTCTAATTTATCAAGGTTTATAATAGCACCTCTACACAATACCCATTCTGTTGAAGGCTCAGCACTCACCTTGTGTTCATGGGAACTGATAGGGAATGTGTCTTAACATAGCACATTTTTAGCATAAAATTCAATCACTACATTGAGAGACTTGTTCTCTCTTATGACTACTCTATCCCCCAATATGCTAGTGTAAATTCTCAAAACATCACTTCTAGATATCAGAAGTCATGCTTGGGTCATCAAACTAGAGAAACACGTCCACCACTATATTATTCATTAAGATATCCTTCCAAAATAAGGGTCTGGTATAGAAAATCATTAAACCTATTTAAATGTAAGATATTCACTTATGACTTAATATCATGTTCAAGTCCATACTAGACACGTATCAACATAAATTCCTCACCCCCACTGAAGTTATAACAAAATATCAAAAGTCGATGAAAAAACCAGTGTAATCCATCACTGACGTAAACCCCTGGGTCATCCAACTAAAATAATATTCCTTCTTTTGTATCAAGGTCTCCATATAGATATATTCCAGAAACATTCCCTGGAAATATTTACATATCATACCATTAGCTTACTGGGACTGGAACAGAACATCCCACTAGAGCTTCACCTGACCTCGCATCATTTAAGCCTCTAGCTTGGCCCTCTTCTCGAGAGAAGTTTCTAGGTGATCAAGAATCATCCTGATAGACTCTATCACAAAACATGTCTACATTTGGTCAACCCTCTACATCCAAATTCATAGGGAGTTGCAGTTGGAACTCCCTATTCAACATAATCATACACGACACAAACCACCATGGGTCCTTATCTATTATCTACATAAAACAAGAAATTTTCTCAGTGAACTACTCCTCACCTCTATTTCCTTGAATCAAATAGTTCCCCTACTCCACCTCTGGAGGATCCTTCTCGAAAACATCCAAATATCTCCAAAATGGAACATGACATCGAGGTGGAATATTCCAATAATTACAAGCACACATCTCAAAACACATAACCCAAAACATCCACAATTTCACAAAAGATCTCTCCATTAGATATAAGAAAACCAGTTCACATACATTATACCGTCATACCATGACAGATCTAGAATACCACCCTCAACCATTCCCCACCACAATAATGGATAAAATGGGGGTAATCCAGTATACATAATCACAAATATTTCATTAGACACCATTTTTAAATCATTTACACACTGAAAAGTATATGTTTTTAGGCAAATTTCCCATTTCAAAATTTGTTAAACCTATATTTTTAACTAGTTTATAACCCTTCATTAAGAAAAAATTCATTAATAGTTATTTAACACTGTCTCCATTCACCCATTTTCATCACCTTAATTAAACATCATTTTCTTCAAATTTTCAAGTAAGTGAAATTGAATTTTCAATTCATGTCCCACATGCCCATTATTTGTGTTCCTATAATGATGCATGCCAACTATATCAATATTTTTCTATAAGTATGAATTAATGTGTGACCTCAAGCCATTAAAACCATAAGAAAAATATTATAATATATTCACATAAGACAAAAAGTAAATCACCTAATAGTAATATTTCATTCAATTATAAAAACACATCTCAAGAATAGAAATCCCACCCTGGGAACATGGGATTTCCTCCATACATGGGTTAGAAACACTAAATCATGATATCATTACTATGAACTAGCACATTCTAATAACCCATTTACCATCCCCAAATAATAAGACCATAGAAAAGAAACTTCTCTGATACCACTTTGGATCTTCCTCGACTCTGAAGCCACTAAACTGGTGACTTGAGCCAGATCCACACATGAACTCAAGAATGACTCCTCGTATTCTATAGGTTTCAGACTAGAATTGAGGGTATAATGGATCATTTTCAGAGACTATACCCTCTTTACCAGAGAAAGTCAAAAAAAATAGGATATGAAGTTAAAGAAACAATAAAAAATAATCTGGAAACATGAATTACCAAATGTGATGAAAACCCAAACTAAAGGCAAATAGTTGAATCCACAAAATGGGTCCTGACTCCATGTTTGGATCCCTCCTTCATTCAAATCCCAATCCCAAATCAACCCTTTAGTATCAGGCCTTTTATATTGTCCCTACCTACATCCATGAAATCTTCTCTAGTACCCAATGGGGTCCCAGTTAGTATGTTAGTAAAACTTAGAAGGCCACTTCTAATGATATCAACAAAATATCCAGTCTAAAATAATAGTTCTTAGAGGTATGAAATAAATATATGATATACCAACTAAAAACTCAGGTTCCATTAGTTACGAATAATAAATTTCACCATTTCCATATTTATTATACTTTTTATCAGTTAGACTGTATTAATTACCAAATAAATTTTCATCACATATTCCATGGGTTAGACATTTACATCATTTTACCAATGGCCTATGTCATTCAATTATCATGCATAAGGGAATAATTCCAGTTCTCTATCTCACTAGGTATGGACATTCATAAATAATCATAATAAAAATACCATGGATCCCATGTGTAGGTAGTATCATCCAATGAAACCATTAGGGTCTTATATCCTTAGTCTAGCTCACTAAGTCATGCATTCAAGGGTGGAGTTTAGAGCCCCAATCCAACCTAACACGTGAGAGGAGCCTCATTCATTTATCCCACAACACCAATCCATGTGAACATGCTTTTATATACTATTACCTCATAAACCACATCACAAATCATACACAACCAATACTTATATCATTTAAAATTCACATTTCATACAACATATAAATCATTTTCAATCCTTGATCCATTATCACATTTATCATTTACATATCATAACCCAAATTCACCCATTTATATTTTATCCATTAACCCATATACGATGCTCAAAACTTCAAATACATTAATCTATTTAGCATATTCATCAATTAACATTTATTAACCAATTTAACACATTCATCAATTCATATTCTTTAATCTATTTATGAATTTCCATTACAAATTTGCAATTCATTTGACACATTCATATTAATTTATCTAACCCTTTCTCATATCATGCTAAATGATCCCTTATGTCATTTATAACAACTATACACAACTCACACTGGTGTCTCTTATTACCTCAAACCATAATTTCGACATATTTTTCATTTGATATATTTCATCACAAATCAACTCTATGATTAACATGTTAATTTTCCATGTTTAGGTATGTTTGTGCACCCCCATGGATGGCACTATATTTGTATAACCAATCTCAATACATCCTATTGGTATCATGAGAAGATCAATTTATAATTTATTTAAAAAATTTACAAAAACACAATAAATCCATCAAATTCAAAGAAAAGAGAACCAATAACACAACCACACATGTAGAAATCCACAATAAGACTATGGGATATAACTTTTATACCACTTACCATAAATCATAAGATAAACTCACCACTATCCTTACCCATAGATCCATATTCAATAAATCATTGAAGCCCTAAACTAATATCCACTAGAAAAAAAAGTTTTTATAGCTTCAGAAGAAGAAGAAGAAATCCACATGCCCTAATCTAGAAAAAGGAAGAATGAGGAGAATTAGACTTACTCAGAGCTTTGATCCTTACCAAAGATACTCTAAATGATCTAAAACAGGGGGATATAGGCCCTTGGGAATATTCAAGTAGTTTGGTTCATCACTAGGGATTGAGGAGGAAGAAATGTGGAGAAAATAATGTGAGGAACTTAAAATCGCAAGGGGTGATTTGGAATTTTTTCACCTTTTAATGGGTAACATGATTTGGACGCACAGTTTGGAAGCTCATGCAATAATTGTGTTCCTGACTCTACCCAAGAGGGGTCTATATCACATGGTTACATAGGTATTCCCCAAGTGTTGAAAAACTATGCACCAACAAAGTGAAATGCCTCTATCTAAGGTTGCATGGTTTGGCCTCACCCCTTTCAAGGTTTTTACTAACAATGCTTCTACCCTGCAGCATACAAAAGACAACTTGATTTCCCCTTCTTTCATTCCATGAACCCCAAAAACACCCATATTATTCCTCATACACTCAGTAAACATTTAATTAGAAAAAATTATGTAATTAAAAACAAATTGATACAAGAACTCACCTCCAAAAAGTCAGATATGTTACATCATAGATTCTAGTAATTGAATTTTTAATTAAGTAAAAGCTTAATTATTGGACATCATGATATTAGGATCATTGTAACTCAACTATTAAGATATTTGATCATGCTACTTTAAAACTAATCAGTTGGTATACACCATAAACACATTTAACTAAGGTTATTCTATTGATTTGTTTGATGAGACTACTGATACATTGAGTGGATATCTATAACTGGGAAACACCTATATCTTGAAGTTCAAATCATTCCACATATATTAGATAATTTATTTAATTCATAAAAATGGTTCTTATCTTTATTTACACATATTGTGAAAATAATATGGATTTATCAATATTTTCTAAGATGAAAAATTAAATTTCAATGTATAACACAACATGTCTAAGTGATATATGGTTTAATAAATAAATATATCCATTAATAATACTATGGTTATTTAGAGGGAATATAATGTCTAATGATTAGGTTAAAGTAAATATTTCAAGGGAAAGTTAATGATTGCAAACATGAATCAAGGAAGTGAATTTCAATAGTATACATGGTAAAAATAATCATAGAACATCTAGAGGATGGTCAAGATGGTATGAATACATCATATCCCAAGTGGAATATATAAAAAATAAAAGATTTTTCATATTTATTAATAAAACTATAATATTTTTTTTAATAAAATAGTCTTGATAAAATTATAATTTTTATTTTGAAAATAATTTTACAAATAAAATAATAAAAATATTGGAAAATTAATTTTTGTAAAATTATATTTAAAAACAATAAAACATGTTATAAAAAATTGAGTGGTCATGATGTTCTAAAATCATATACATGTTGAGTACATTTAAACAAATATCCTATTCACATTTTCAGTAAAAGATAAACAAACGTTGTTTTGAAAAAGGTAAATAGATTTCTTTCAAAACATTTTTTAAAAAGTAAAAATGTTTAAAAATTTCTTTACCAATACATTTGGAATTGTTTTTTTTTACTTTTTTAGAAAACATATTTTTAGAAGAAAATAGATTCCTAATAGAAAATAGAAATTTTTTTAGAATTTCTTAAAAACATTTTCTTAATCATTTTAAATAACAAATAATATAAAAATGGTATTGTTTCATTAAAAACTAATTAATTTCTAGAATATAATAAAATTAAATGGTTTTATTAGTGAATTATCAAATACTTATATTCAATGGAAATTAAAGAATGATCAATATCAATTAGAATGATATTGTTGAATAAAACCTTACAAGTATCATAATGTTAAAGAAAGAATTAATCAATGAATCGAATATTTTTTTCAAATGTAAATCCACATAAAATAATTTCATATAAAAATAATATAATAAAAATTCATAAAATACATAATAATATAATATCAAAGACAATGAAGTTTTAATATGACCCAATGAAAATAAATTAAGTTGTGAAATTCATTACCACTTTCTAACATTAATGTTAAAAAACATTTTTGAAATAATTAAAAATAAAGAATAAAATTATATCAATTATTAGGGAATAATTATATTAAATATCAATGTGAAATTATAAACACCATAAGATAAATTAGGTGCATAACATTAGTATATACCTCAATGAATATAAAATGAGATGAAGTCTTGTACGTCACACTTCCATTTGATTGAAAATTATTTAAATACTTATATAATGGTTTTAAGAATGATATTAAGTTATACCATAACCATATACATATTTATAATATCATATATTATCCTCTTATAAAATTTTACCACCCTTATAATAATAATATTCCATTATTTTCATTGTTTTGAGTGTTAAATGCCTTGTTTTATCAATAGTGTTTGGGTAATTAATGTTCCAATTCATGTAAATAGGATATATGTACTTCATTTAAAAAATGATAATAATGATATAAATATCTTAGTTAGTCATTGGATACATTATTATAAACACTCTTATATGTTGATAATTGAAAATGAATCGCATCTCTTCGTAGAGAATGTTGGTCGTATGTACGCATGTGCGGCAATATCATTTTCTTAATGAGTGAAATGGTAAGGAAGTGGGTGATATATTAATTTTAAAGAATAATTATAAAATTATATATATCACATAGATTTATTAACTTTATCATTATTAAATTCCTTATAAATTTTATGTGAAAAATGAATCATATCGCTTCATAAGGAAGTATTCTACCATAAACATGAGTGTAATTATTATATTGAAAATGGAATTGAACATAAAAATAAATATATGATATTAAAATTAAATAAGTATAATATTATCATAAATATCATACAATTTTGGTAAATCTATTCTTGAATGGTGGTGATGGTAGATGTACTATATCAGATTATGAGGTGGTGGTTTGTCGTACACATGGTCAAGATTTTGTATGCCATTTGATGGAATTAGATATGGATAATTATTATAACATAAACATACTAAAATTTCTATATATGTTTTATTATTTTGTAATTATATTTTATGTTTTATGAAAAATTTAATGTGAAAAAAGAATGAATAAAATAAAATATCTTTGTTAAGATAATTACTTTCTATAAGAGAATCTCCTTTTAAATATCTGCTTAAGGATCCCAAGGATGGTCATTCAGGAGAACCATAATATCTATAATATTAATAAATATGTTTTGTTAATAATTTTTAAGGGATTATTAGGGACTAATATTTTTTTGGTGTGAATATGTGAGTGGAGGGAGTGCCCTTTTCTATGTTTGGAAAGAGGACCTCCCTAAAAATTACATGGAAATTTCCTAAAAGATTCCAAAATTATAAGGTAATTCACATGATAAAATATAAAAAATGACCCTATATTCTAACATAGATAAAAAACAATTTTTTTATAAATATTTAGGATATTTTAAACCTATATATTCTCAGTTTTAATCCACAATAAACCCATTTTACCTTATCCATGGTAAATATTTTTTATTGTTTCCCCTATTCATTTTTCTAAAAATTTAATTTGACCTTATAATATAATATAAAATATTTTTATTACTTTTATTTTATCCATTTTTGAAAATTCAATTCAAAAAAGTGGACAAATATAATTTAAAATCAATCCTTTAGATACATTGAGAAAAATGGGTTTCAAAGAGAAAAGGTTTAATGATTTATAATTTTTTTTATCAAAATGAAATATTAAAATTATTCAAATAGACTAAATTAGATTAAAAAATATATAATTGAACTAAAATAACATTAAAATAAATTTTCAATATAGATTAACATTATACATAATATAAATAAAAAGATAGTTTTTAATTAAAAATCAACATTTTTCATTATTCATTCACAAATGAAATATTTCTAAAAAAACCAAAAAATTCACACTATTATAATTTTTATAATATGATTTGAAAAATAAAATTTTTAAATAATAGTTTTTTATAATGCGTTTAAAATTTATTTTAAATTGTGTGTGAAAATCATGACTAAACCATGTTTTAGAAAAAATATAGTTTTTAGAAAACATTTATTTTTATTTTAAATGATTTTTATTTTATTTATAATGAATAAATGACCATAATTTCCATAATTAGTTATTAAAATTAATTTATTCAAATTTAATGTCTAGGTTATAAAATTATATAATATTATGGTGCATTTAGACATGGGGTTGTGTGGTTTACAAGTTATCAAATAGATTAAATGCAGTGAAATTTATTTTAAGGGTTGCTTAAGCTTAGTGTTTTGTTCCTCATTTGATATCAAATAAAACGTTCATATTTTATATTTTCAGAGTGTTAAAAAGGGAATATACACAATTTTTAAGATATTAACATTAAGGTGATATTATTTGAGTAGTAATTTAACCATGATATATAATCTGGTATAGAATGAAAATTCCCAAATTTTAGAAAAAGGGAGAGGAAGATATTATTGAGTGTGATGATAACATTATAGTATTATTAGGATATTACATGGATTATGTATGAATCCACTAAAACATGATTTATTTTTTCTCTGAAGGGTTAATGCCAAAATTTTAAAGGGAATTAATATATTAAACATTGTTTTCATTTATAGATATAGTGGAAAGTGAAATCATGTTTTCCAACGAGATATCTATATATTGTATTTTAAAATGGATGTAAAATAAGATGAGCATAGTTGAGAACTACATAGAGAGAGATTTGGACAATAACATGATGGTATGGTTGAAACTCCTAAAATTAAAGAACCATGGAAAGAAACAATCCATGGCTTACATAAAGGGAATGAGTGTTTATTATAAGTTAGAAGATATGGAAAATTAAACCCATGTGTGTATGAGAAATAAACAAAGATCAGATTCTAAATGATTAAATTATAAGGATATGGGACACTATTTGAATCAATTCCCATAGTATCAAAAAAATCTACCTAAAATGAGACAAAGGGAGAAATTTTGGGCTTATAAAAGTGTAAAAGTATAAATTAAGGACACAAATGATCTTATAGTAGGTACATTGATTATAACCCCAAATTTATAAAATGAATTATTTGATTTTGGACCTATTAATTGATTCATATCTTTCCATATTTCTAATAACTTTGAATCATCCCTTGATTCACTAAGGAAGGTGTTGCAAATTAAATATCATAGTGTAAATCATTTAGTAATGAAATTTAATTCTCATATATCTTTTAAAATTAATTGAGGTTATTTAGTTTCAAAATTGGTTATTATACTAATAAAAAATTATTGAATAGAATCAATTTTTATTCATAAAGATACATCACTACTTGATTTATTCTTGGAACCACCTTTAGTAGCTCGTCATAATGAAATTCATGGAGGTAGAGTCAATTAATGAAAAGAATATCATTAAAATAGAGTATTTATATATTTTTATAGACCATATTGTTGTATTTACCATTTAACTACAATGATATCCATTTAACTCTAAATTTTAGTTCCTTATTGGCCTCATTCTTGAAAAAGCCTTTAAATAAGACTCTCTAAAGAATGGATACATTGGAATTGGTGGAATTAAATAAAAAATTTAAAGTGTTGTGAGATAAGGGATTATACATCGTTGTGTTTCAAATTTCGAAGAACTTATCATAATTATGAAAAATAAGGATTGATATATGAGGCCTTTCATAAATTATAGAAAAATAAATTTTATTACTATTAATAATAAATATCATCTAACTCACATTATTACTCAATTTGATCATCTTTAATGGGTCCGAACATCACAAATAATGATATCCTTTATGGTTATCTTAAATTTATTTTCAAGAAGGATGATATATTAAACATGGTTGTTCACAAATGGTATGGTAATTATGAGTTCGTAGTTATTCCATATGGGTTAAAAAGTGCACCCTTGGTGATTATGTACTTGATCAAAAGAGTATTCAATTATTATACTGTGAAATTTTTTATTTTTTATATTGATTATATATTTATATACTCTACATGCTATGAAAATCTTGGAGAAAATTTATAGATTATCTGTGGGTCTTTATGGGAGGAGTTATATGAGAAAATGACTGTGCAATTTTTTGATTAAAAAAGATTCATTTAGTTTCTATATCATCTTGAATGATGTAATATTAGTTCACCCATAAATGATAATGGTTTCTAATGAAAATCTCACAACAAGGAATATAATAGATATACATAGTTTCCTTGGGATAACAAGTTTCTAGTGACAACTAGTTGAAATTCGTTCCCAATTATCTAATATGTTAAAATATTTAACATGTAAATGGGTCAAATTGTCATGACCTAAATGGTCTAAATAGTGAATTAAGATAATTATGAAACACTTAATCAATGCACCCATTTTTATCTTACCATTCATATAGTGGGGATTTATTATACATAATACTCCATCAAAGAAAGGACTAAGGTGTGTCTTGAGAAAAATGATACAAGAGTTTATTATGAATCAAATAACTTATTATACCATGAAAAAACTATCAATATCATGATATTGAGTTTGATTATATAATATTTTAAATAAAAATAGGGAGGTATTATCATTACTGTGATATATTTGACATATATAGAAATTATAGAAGTGTTAAGTACATATTCACATAGAAAGTGATCAACATGGGATAAAGGATTTGGATATACATACTCATTTACTATAGATATGAACTTGATTACAACAATGGGAATGAAAAAAGGTGGTAGATGAATTGACTAAAAATGATTATGGGGTCCTATCTAGGATGAGGATAGACACAGACATGATATTCCTGGATTTAGTAAATTTGGATATGATATTTATAATGGAATGGGAAATTACATTACTTTTCATAATAATTAACCAATAATAATTAAAATAAATGATAAATAGTTAATAATATGACGTCTTGATTTTTCATAAGAATATTAAATCCTTCGAACATGGAAAATTTACATACTTTATCAATGTGATTGGTGTGTTGATGTTTGTAAATAGATTGTGTGTACCATAATTTTATGAGGTGAAAAGGTAATTATTTGATGATGCTCACAACCAGAACTCTATTATGCACAATGCTATTATCAATTTTTATAGGGATATAAAAGATATTTTTTGTTGAAAAAAAACTGAAGTGATAAATTATAAACTATGTGATAAGATTCATTGTATGACAAAAAGTTAAGTGTGAGACATGACATTAAAAAGGTGTCATGAAACCTTTATATATTTTAACTTTCATGTGAGAAAATATCTAAATTTATTTTTTACAAGGCTTACTAATATATTTTTGAAACAAGGTTCTATATGGATTATTATGGATTAACATACCAATATTTCAAATTATTTAGCTATATAAGAGGATTTTTAGAACCCCTGACCCATACATATAGATCTGTTGTTGATAACACATAATTTATATACTTCCTTTGATTCCAAATATTTATTTGGAGACATAATTAACCAATAATTATGATACATAATAAAAATATTACATTACATACATCCGCATGAAATTTTAGGCTTATATATTTAAATAAATAGAAAAAATCGCAAAATAAGAAATCCCATGACTTTTTCAAATAATGGAAAATTTTTCACTATATAAGAATGTAATTTATTAATTATGTATCATCAAAATATCCGAAAATCCCCCCCCCCACATTCCATTTATCAACTCATATAACGTGTATTACTTTTCTTCATATCTTGGGGAAATGAAAATAGAATAAAGGGTCTGCACAAACACAATATAAGGGAATGTATACAAGTGAGGAAATTGTGAAATAACCATTTCATAAATTTAATGTATAAATAATTAATCATCATAATAACATAATCAACTGAAAATATGAGAATACTATATCCGTGGATATGAATTAAAATAAATAGATCACAAGGATAATGATAACTAATTTTATGGTGATGTAATGCATAATATCAGACATCCTAACATTACAATTAAATCCTCCTCTAATATATCATTCATTTCATCAAGGATATAGAAAATAAACCATTCTTTTCGTTCTTTAAGAACATAGTAAAGACATATTGCTAAATTGGGAAGGCACCCACAAAATACCTAATTTGTTTTCTTATGAGAGCCGATGATGCATCGAGGGTCCATAAAATACCAATCCCCACTCATAACTAATTTAAGTTGGATGCATTAATCATAAGATATAATGATTTAACATTACACAATCAAACATTCTAAAAATTATTCATTTTGGAATAACATCATATTAAAGGACAACACATATCCCCTTGTAAATAAATGGATTAGAATATCATTACCCATATAGAGAAAGAAGGTGGATGGTTAAAAAACAAATAGTAAACTTTAATTATTTTATAATAAAAATCCATTTTAGAATAAAATATATATATAATTTCAATTTATTCCCAATAAAAAATGGAATATCATTCTATATAAGAATCTATTAAACTAACCATTTTAAAATAATGTGGATATGATTAAATTAATAAAATCCACAATGAATCAATGTATGAAACCCAGGTGAACACCCTTCAATCAGTGAAATGTAAAATAGGGTATTTATCAATTAATGGTATTAGAAGGAAAATTGTTCTTATTCATGGTTAATGGTTAGGTAAGATAAATACAATGATGAATCATATCATTGATAGTGATGAATATTATATAATCCATCTAGAGAAATAATTTGGTTTATTATAATAGAGTATATATCTCCTCTAACAAAGTAAATTTGGATGGTTGTTGACATATATCATATAAATCCTTTCAAAACGATGTTCCATGTTGTATAACACAAGAATTCATACAAAATTAAATTGTTTGACACCATGATTTTAGTCCCCCAAATAATAAATACATTTATATTTTATATAATAATTCATGTAATATAAATCCAATGAGTGTAAAAATTTTTAAATATGAAATGGAATATAGAGGTGAAATCTTAAAATATCTTGTAGATTTTTTTAACGTTACTGTAATATAAAAACATACTTTTCACCTTATAAAGTATGTTTTGAAAAGAAACAGTGAAATATTTTTTAAAAGTACACATTTAAAAAGAATTTTTAAAAATGGATAATTTATAATGATATAAATGTTTCTATATGAGGTGTGTAGCCATAAATAAAATATGTAAGGTACCAGCCTTAAACATTACATAATCTTGAGATAAGTCATTATTTTAACTTTAATTCACTTAGAGGATCTTATCAGGTTTATATCATTAAAAAATTAGGTCACAACTCATACATAGTAACTTAAATATTACAAGTATACACTTCTAATCACTATCCATTTTTTTTCATAAAACAAAAACTCTTTAAAATGAAACATGCAATCATTTCATGTTTAAACAACATGAATTTTATTTGATCCCATCGTTGAATCTATTCTTTTATATGTCATGTGAAAGAAATTTCAAAACATGGGATGAGCATAACAAGAACGGTAAGGGCTATAAAATAAGGAATAAAACTATTACTCCATGAATATTTAAAACCCATGAAAACATTTTAAAAAATTATACTTTTCAACCATAAAACATAAACTACATATCTTATATCATGTAATCATAAGATTCCTACAAAACATCATAGAAATAATAAAACATAAAGGTAACTTGTGGAATCCATATCATACTTACATTATAGCTTTCACAGCCACATATGGAGTAAATGTCATGGTTACATTTGGAATACCCATCACTGTATATTCATTAAATCTCTTAATATAAACCTTAATGTTTACCTCTATCATGTTACCCAATGTATTGGAGAGCTATCACAAACTCACCTGCCCTAGGTTATCATGGAACCACTCATATTTAGTTTATCATGTAACCACCCATCAAATTTCAAAGTACCATTACATAATCATAACACATAAAATATTGAAATTATCAACATCTCACTCATAAATCATAAGAAATAAATCATAGACAATGAAATATTCATTCCATTTCCAAAACCATTTAAAAAATTTAATAATGAGATTTTCGAATCAATGTGTCCCAAACAACTTTTAATCTTTTAAAATAAGTTAACATTTTAAAACTTTAATGTCCATATAAATAAATAATTAAACCCATTTTAAAAACATTTACATAAATGAGAAAGATTTAGAAGAATAAATCTTTAAAACATTTAAAAAAATATTTTATTTAAAGCGTCTCTTTCCACTTGAGAAAATACTTGAATAAGAATAATTAAACAAAAACATTAAAAAAACATATAATATAATTAGAATAAATATATTCATGATATAATATGTCAAAGGGAAGTATATACATCATAAAAAAGTGAATTGGTGCATAATGACAAATAAGTCTCAATGGAATGTAAATTGAGAGAGAATCTCTTACGAAGATCATATCAGTAGATGAAGGACAAATCAATGAAATAATTATATGTGTAAAATATAAATACACCAAATATAAGTGGATATTTAGTGTAAAAAAATAATAGGTCATTCACACATATTATTTGAACAAGAAAAACCAATGACATGGATATTTAGCTCAATGAATGATGATTGAGTTAAGATTCCCCTTACCTTGAGTGAAAATCTTCACATATGCTCCTTGTTCTTTCTGAATAAAAAAATTCAGTTATTTATTACTTGTTTGAGAGACTTTTTCAATTTTATTATTTCATATATATCACTTATTACCATGTTATAAAAATTACATAATTATTTAAGTTAATATCGGTCATTTTGTTGAGATTCAGTACTTGAGTCAAAAATGGACATGTTTTGATGTAAATTGTCAATTTATTAAAAATTACATCATATAAGGAATAATATTTATGATTTAAATATCATATATATACAGTATATATGTATTTATAATAGTCTATTACATCTGGAGATAACAAATGAAATGCACTGTTCATGGAGACAGTAGGTCATGCATACGCATGAACACTACTTTCATTTCTTTGTCATATTAATGAAATGTAAACTAAATGATAAATAATTTATTATAATTAAAGAAAAATATATATGTTATATATGTCACAAAAGTTCATTAACACTATACTTTATACATTCCATGTATGGCATGAATGAGTCATATCACTTTGAGGGGGCGGCAATTCGCACTTCCTCAAATGAAGTTATTGTATATATAGATTATAGAAAGCATAAAGGTATATTTTAAATAGAAATTACAGAAGAATAGAGAAAATATAAATATAATATATGTCATATATAAATAAAGTTCCATAATAATTTCCACCATGGGAGGTGTTAGGAGAAAAGTGAACAATCATCATTTCGTGAGGTAATAGTTCGCCGTACACATAAACAGTATGCTCGTATCCATTAGATGGTGGTGTGTGTATGTGTAGTTTGAATAATTATCATAAAAACATAATATTATATTAAAAATAATGGTTTTTATGTAATTAAATAATAATAATATCATAGGGTGTGAAGAATGAAAATAAAGGGAATCAACTTGAGAGAAGACGTTACCTCCAAATCGGGTAACTTCTTCTTATTTGAGCCAAAAGGATTTATTGTATGGAATTATACCCAAGTTAATGATTCTAGGAGGAAATTAAATATTTTATTAATATAATTAGATTGATATTTTCCAAACTAAAAGGATTTGTAAGTGTGAGATAAAGAGAAGAAGAAGTTCCCTTTTATAGAAGAGGTGAGGGGAACTTTAAGAAAGTCTTGAAATATTAATTTATTATAAAATTATTTTCAATTAAAAATGGTCCAAAACTAATTTAATTATAATATAAGACAATTTTTGTTCGAAAAATCATCATAAAATAATTTTTATATAGGTTTTGAATATATTTTTATCCATATTATTTTGGTTTAACACTTATTTTACCTGTTTAAATGTTATAGTGATATCATGTTTATTACACATTGTGGGTTAATGTAATTACCATATCATGTGAAAGGACACACAGGAATGAAATTTATGAAATATTTGGACTTATATTAAACATTTATTCAAATATTATATTTTTAGGAATTTAATATCATTTAGTAATCTATTTTATATTTTATGTTATGAATTATGTCAATTTTGGAAACTATTCACACATGACTTTTTTAAAAATTCGTAACAACTTGATTATTAAAAAAAACATTGAATCAATAATAACATGTAATATTCACCTAGAAAATTCATGGATTACAATAATTATGTCAAATAATATTTATTGTAATATTTATAATATCATTTATTTGTATCCTTTATTAATGAAGAAATCATTGTATCATCATTATGTCATAATTAAATTTATTTATATAATGTCTAAAAATTAAAAATAAAATATCATGATGTAGGAAATATTTTTTTCTTTATAATAACAATTTATAGTCAAATAGATCACTTATATAACCCCATATAAATATTGTTTTAGTAAGAAGATACATGTTTATGTTATTTTTCTCTTTACTTTAAATTAATTATTATAACATATCATTATCACTCCCAAGTGGCTCCCAAATGCCAAATGTTTGGCCTAAGGATGATCAAGGTCAGAAATATCTCATCTAAAAGGATTATTACACGTATTTGAGTAGTTTTATATTACTACAATATTAATTTCTTACCCTTATTTACTATATTTACTCTTTATCCATGGTAGATAATTTTTTTTCTAAAGCTATTATTCATAATGTCTCAAAATAAAAGGTTCCTATTTAAACAATTTTTTCCTTATTATTCCAAATTCAAAACATATAAAATGTGGCTATTAATTTAAAATTAATTCATTTTTTCAAAACTAGAAAGTGGGTTTTTAAGAAGTAAAAACCATCAAAAGATTAACAAGTGTTTATGTATAATTTAAATGTGAAAATAAATCCAATGAACAAAATTGGATTATATTATAAAAATATATTCCATTTATACTTTAAAACCATTAAATAATAGGATTTAGCCCTATAAATTATCTTGACTAAAATAGTTGTTTTAATTTAATATTTAGCATATTTTTACTATTCATAAAAACATGATAGTTATCAAAAAAATATCAAAAATTCATCCAAAATAAAATTTGATGTTAATTTTTCAAATATTAATATTATTTTTTCAAATAGAACATATAAAGGTGTTAAAAAATAAATTTAAAATGGGTTCCCCATCAAAATATTGTAAAACTGCATTTTTAGAAACATACTTATTTTATCCAAAAATTGAATTTATTCATATATAATATCTATAAAACATATAAGATTATTTTAAAACATTACATTGAATATATATAATATATACTTTTAATTAAATTAAAATCAATAAATAGTTATATGATTTTATAAAATCAATTATTCTCTTGTTAAATATGTTTTCATAAAAACACATCCTTTATATTCAATTGGTTTTTATTTCAATTTATAATAAATTTGGTAACCAATGAATCATTATATAAAAATGTTTAAACCACATTTTAATAATTTAGTTTATACTATTAATTCATTCCATTCTAACGACTAGGTTATAATGGTAACATTTAAATAATAATTTTTAGTTGTTCATTTAAGCTCGATGTTGCATATCATGTATGCTATTAAACATAGAGTTTCTTTCTTAAAAATAAGGATGTTAAAAAATTACCCCTTTTGGAAATTGAATCCTCCCAATTTTTAAATTTGGCACCATAACTTCATTAAAAACCCCACATCAAAAAAAGGGTTAATACAACTACCACTTTAAAAGAAAGAAAGAGAAGTATAAAGGTCAAATGAGATAACACATACTAGGGTTCCATGTAAGAAATCATGGATATGGAAGAGAAAACTAACCATCACGTTTTGATATAGAGTGGTAAAAAACATGACTAGGAGAATGTTGACAACTAGAAAACCATATAATTGTGATGGGTTAAATGGTCTTTGATTTAGCAGTACGAAAAGTGAATGAATTTTTTTTGTTTGAATATCCTTTTCATAATGTCAAGGAGTTATTTTACTACTTATAATAATAACATAAGAAAACATAAATACTTTTCAAGTAGAGTTTCATCCTTTAATATATATATACCACAAACTCATCTTTTCTACAAATAATGAGTATTCAAGATAACTTGGTCACACCTGGAGTGCTAGAATCAACTTCTAGAGAATATCAAAATCCAAAAAAGTTGAACTATATATTTTTCCTATCTTTATACATTAACCAAAACCAAAATAGTTAGTAAAATATTAGGTAATATGAAAAAAGAATAATCCTTTATAAAAATAAATACTACTCCTTATCTCCAAAATTCAAAAAACAATACCCAAAGTTCAAAATAGACTATTCAATAAATAATTTTTCTCAAATTTTTTCAAATGAATCAAAACTAAGATATAAACCTAAAATTCAGTAGGATTTGATCACATAGTCTTCAATGTTAAATAATAACATTTATCTCCAAATAGCGTCAACTACTCTTAATGTCTCATACTTAAAGGTAATTAATCTAATAACATGTTCTCCATGATAGGTTAATCATTTCCACGAACAACCCAAATCCCTATTTTTCCAAAATAAAAACATAGATTCTTCCATAATGAAATTAAAACATTAATCCTAAAATAAAATCCCATGGTATTCTATTTTCCTTAGGCATATAGTGTTCCCAAAATAGAGAACATCTTCCAAAATAACATTTATCACTTAATCGCCAAATAATTTCCCCAGACTAAGTATATCCATTTAATAAAACATAAGTTCCCAAAATCAACTTATTATTGATCCATAAAATCATTTAACTAAAGAGAATAAGTCATAATAACCAGGGACTTCACGTTGTCCAGTGGTAGGTGATAAATCCTTGTCGCACTTCAGTTGTGGGTTCAATTCCCATGGCCTTGTCCGACATGACGGGTTGTCTCCTTTACTGCGGGTTGTCATTTTTCTAAAACTATATAATTCCTAAAACATTCCCAAAATGAGATAAATTACTCAAAAATAACCATAACATATTTTATTCTCAAAGGCTATCTCATACCTCTCATTTTGTATCTCAAAAAAGCAATAACTCATAATTGCCTTAAATTAAAGGATCATATAAACCCTAATGGTTCTTTCTAACTATATCTACTAAAGAAAAGATAATTATTCCTTAATAAACATTTTTATATAACAAATTTAAGGGTTAAAAATACTATAAGTCTTCCAATGTAATCACATAATTAATACATTTAAACATATCAATATCCATAGATACAACATAACACTTCAATTCCTATAATTTAGATAACTTAATCAATGAACATTCTTCCTGATCCATTATCCATTTTTTCCATATTATTCTTTTATTCTTATTTACTAAAAAAATCATTCATAATTTCTTATGATTAAATAATTATAAAACCTGAGCTACGAAATAATTCATACCTTTCATAGGTCATTTTCAGTTTCCTCATGTTCAATTGGAATAGCATTAGGTATTAGTAAACAAATATTTGTACGGTCCTATTGATCCCATTCCTGAACCTTCTTAGTAGGGAATATATTAGAGTAATGAACATGACCAACTCATTTAAAACATTCAATTGATTTGTCAAAAAAACTTCTTTCCCTTTCCTAGAGTCAACTGAACACTTCCTTTTTCTATGGATGGTTATTGATTTATAACCTTCATTACCACATCTATAACATCTTCATGTCCCTTTTAAACATTTTTCTATGTGTTCTTTCCACATCCATGACACATAGGTTTTTGAATATACTTAACTTTATGAATATTACCTGAAATCACATAAGTATTTTCTTCTAATATATATTATGCCTTAGAATAATCACCAAGTTTCAAGTGGCCAATATATCCTCTAAATAGTATGTTAATAACAACAACATGAGTTATCATTGTATCTCTAATTGCATTCGGTTTCTTATTTAGAAACCACCACAGTTTCCTTCACATACATTATTTCTTTGGTGCCTACTAAATCTAGACATTTACTAAAACCAAAATGATCAGTTAGAGTATATTAGTAAAATCATCATATACTATATTATGATGAGGGTAAAAACTAATATAGACTTATTTAGGTTATCTAAAACTCATTCAATTTATCTAAAATAATTAATACTTTTTATGATATTCTAACCATTATGGTTATATGAAACATGTCACTTATGCTTAAATAACACCTTAACCTTATCTAAACCGAAATCATATACCAACTGTAAGGCCCCATCCTTAAATGATATATAATCTTTAGATAATTCATTAATTTGACATTAATTCAATTCAAGGATCTTTTCATGTTCAGAGATTTAGATAATTAGGTCCTAAAATCATACATAACAACTTAAATATTACAAGTAGACACCTCTACTCACTATCCATATTCTTTATAAAACAAAAAATATTTAAAAAGAAATATGTTATCATTTCGTGTTTAAACAACATGACTTTTCCTTGATCCCGTCATTGACTTTATTCTTCTATTAGTAATGTGAAAAACATTTCAAAACATGGGATGACCATAAAAATCATAGTAAGGGATATAAAATAAGGAATAAAACTATTAGTATATGAATATTTAAAACCCATGAGAAAAATTTCACAAAATCATACTTTTTACCCATAAAACATAAACTACATAGCTTACATCATATAATCATAAGATTCCTACAAAACATCATGGAAATCATAAAATATAAAGGTAACTTATGGCATCCATATCATACTTACATTATAACATTAACAACTAAATAGAGAGTAACCTTCATGGTTAAGTTTGGAATATCCATCACAATAGATTCCCTAAATCTCTTAGGAGAAACCTCAATGTTTACCTCTGTCATGCTACCCAATGCATTGGAGAACAATTATGGGCCCACACACACTAGGTTATCATAGAACCCCCCATATTTTGTTTATCATGTAATACCCCGTAAAATCTGCAAGTACCATTACATAACCATAACACATAAAATATTAAAATTATCAACATTTTACTCATCAATCACAATAAATCAACTAAAGATATTGAAATCCTCAATCCATTTCCAAAACCATTTAAAAAAATTAATAAGGAGATTTTCAAATCAAAGCATCCCATACCACTTTGAAACTTTTAAAAGAAATTAAAATTTTGAAACTTTAATAACCATATAAATAAATTCATAAAACCATTTTGAAAACATATAAATTAATGAGAAGGATTTATAAGAATAAATCATTAAAACATTCAAAACAATATTTTAGTTAAAGAGACTTTTAGCACTTGAGAAAATACTTGAATAAAAATAATTAATGAAAAACAATAAAAAAACTTATTATATCAATAGAATAAAGAGATTCAAGATATAATATGTCAAAAGGTAGTATATACACCATATAAAAGTTTATTGGTTTACAACGAAAAATAAGTCTCAATGTAATGTAAATTGAGATGAAATCTCTTACGAAGATCACATCATTAGATTATGGATAAATCAATGAAATAATTATGTATAGAAAGTATAAATACACCAAATATAAGTAGGTATTTAGTGTAAAAAAATAATAGGTCAGTCAGACATATTCTTGGATCAATAAAAACCAATTACATGGATACCTAACTCAATGAATGGAGATTGAGTTAAGATTCCCCTTACCTTGAGTCCAAATTGTCATGAATGTTCGTTGTTATTCATGAATAATAAAATTCAGTTAGTTTATACTTGTTCAAGAATTTTTTTCAAGTTTATTATTTATTTTATATCACCTATTACCATGTTATAACAATTACGTGATTATTTATGTTAATATCGGTCGTTTTTTTGATATTCAGTACTTAAGTCGAAAATGATCTTGTTTTGATGTAAATTGACCTTGTAGTCAAAAGTAAATCATCTACAGAATGATATTCATGATTTAAATATAATATTTATCTAGTATATATATATATTTATAATAGTCCATAACATTTTTTTATAAGAAATAAAATGCACCATTCATGGAGATAATAGGTCGTACGTACACATGAACGTAACTTTCATTTCATTGTCATATTAAAAGAATATAAAATAAATGATACATAGTTATATTAAAATTAATGTATAATATATATGTTATATAAGTTACATATTTTCATTAACACAATTATTTATACTTTACATTTATGGCATGAATGAGTCATATCACTTTGAGGGGGCGGTAGTCCGCACTTCCTTAAATGAAAATATCATATTTAAAGATTATAGAAAGCATAAAGGAATGTTGTAAATAGAAATTACAGATGAATAGAGACAATATAAATATAATATATATCATATATTAATACATTTACATCATAATGGCTATCATGATAGGTGGTAGGAGAATATTGAACAATCATCATTTCGTGAGGTAGTGTTTCTCCATACACAGAAACAATATGTTCTTATCCATTAGATGGAGGTGTGTGTAAGTGTAGTTCAAATAATTATCCAAAAAACATCATAGTATATTGAGGATACTGGTGTTGTTATGTAATCAAAGAATAATAAGATCATAGGGAGTGGAGAATGAAAATAAAGGGAAGGAGCTTGAGAGAATACGTTACCTCAAAATCAGGTAACTTCTTTTGATTTGAGCCAAAAAGATTTCTTGAATTTCCTTATTCCAATGGTAAGGATTCTAGGAGGAAGGTAGGGATTATAGGAATATTATTTTATAGATATTTTATGAAGTAAAGGCTTTGTATGTGTGAGAAATATAGAAGAATACATTCCCTTTTATAGAACAGGTGAGGGGCACTTTAGGAAAATCTTAAAATATTAATTTATTATAAATTCAATTTAGATTACAGATGGTCCAAAAATCAGTTAATTATATTATAATATGATTTTGGTTTGAATAATCATAAAATAATAATTTTTATATAGGTTTTGAATATTTTTTTATCCTTATCTTTTTGGTTTAACCCTTATTTTACCCTTTTTAATCTTATAGTAATATCATGTTATTTACACATTATGGGTTAATGTAATTACCATATCATGTCAAAAGACCCAAAAAAATCCATTTATGAAATATATAGAATTATCTAAAACATTTGGCATAATATTAGATATTTATAAATTTAATATCATTTAATAAACTATTTTATATTTTATGTTATGAATTATGTCAATTTTGCACACTATTCATACGTGACTTTTTAAAAAACTCATAACAACTTTGTTCCTTCAAAAAAACATTGAATCAATACTAAGATATTATATTCACCTATAAAATTTGTTGATTACATTAATTATATCAAATAATATTTATTTTTATATTTATAAAATCATTTATTTGAATCATTTATTAATGAAGCAAACACTACATCATCATTGTGTTAGAATTATATTTATTTATTTAAAGTATAAAAATCATAAATAAAATATTATGATGTAGAAAATATTTTTATCTTTAAAATTAATATTTATAGTGTAAGATATCTTTCGTATAACTCCATATAAAAATTGTTTTAGTAATAAGATACATGCTTATGTTATTTTTCTCTTTACATTAAATTAACTATTATAACATGTCATTATTACTCCCAAGTGGCTCCCACATACAAAATGGTAGGCCTAAGGATGATCATGGTAAGAAATATCTCATAAAATATAATAATTTCATGTTTTAGGGAAGTTTTATATTATTATAATATTATTTTTCCCTTATTTACATTATTTATCCTTTAACCATGGTAAAAAAATAATTATCGAAGTTACTATTAATAATGTCCAAAAATAAAAGGTACCTATTTAAAAAATTTGGAACTTATTATTTAAAATATGGAATCTATTTTTACGAATTCAAAATACAAAAAATGTAGTAATTAATTTAAAATTAATTCTTGTTGTCAAAACTAGAAAGAGGGTTTTAATGTAGTAAAAACTATCAAAAGATTGACATGTGTTTATGTCCAATTTAAATATAAAATTTCTTCCAATGAAAAAAATGGAATAATTTATAAGAAAATATTTCATTTATAATTTATAACCATTAAATAATATGATTTATCCATATAAATTATCTCGATGGAAAAAAGTTGTTTTCAATTAAAATTTAGCGTATTTTTACAATTTATCAAAACATGATAGTTATAAATAAATATAAAAAATTCATCCAAAGTAAATTTTGATTTCATAATTCTAAATAATAATTTTATTTTGTCAAATAGAAAATATAAAAGAGTGAAAATCTAAATTTAAAAATGGTTCTCCATCAAAATTCTGCAACTCTGAATTTTTAGAAAAATACTTCTTTTATCTAAAAAATTGAATTTGGTCATATATCATATCTAAAAAAAATATAAGATGAATTTAAAACATTAAATTGAATATATTTAACATATATTTTTTATTAAATAAAAATCCATAAATAGTGATATGATTTTATAAACACAATTATTATCTTTTTAAATAGGTTTTCATAAAAACACATCATTTATATTCAATTGGTTTTTATTTTCATTTATAACAAATTTTGTAACAAATGAATCATTATTTAAACTCATGTAATCCATATTTTCATAATTTAGTTGATACTATTCATTTATTCCATTCCAATTGCTAGTTTATAATGGTAGCATTTAAATAATAATATTTAGTTGTTCGTTTAAGGTCGATCTTTCATATAAATTCATAGAAAATAAAAAATATTTAAGTGGAAATATATATACCATTCCAAAGAAAACATGGTGTATAATAAGAAATATGTCTAAAGAGAGAAAATTTAATAAACTAAACCTTTACTAAAAAATAATATTAAATATCATGAATGTTGATAACACCCTAATAGTCTATGTCAAATTAAATATTTAAGAGGAAATATAAATACATTAAATATCATGAATGTTGATAACACCCTAATAAAAAATATTTAGGAGGAAATATATATACCATTCCAAAGAAAACATGGTGTATAATTAGAAATATGTCTAAAGAGAGAAAATTTAATAAACAAAACCTTTACTTTATTCTTGACTTATTCTATGCATGCATATAAATTCATAGAAAATAAAATTATGTTTTTTAAATACCGCCAAAAAATAATTGATCATACATATTTAATTTGACATAGACTGTTCATTATAATTTTATATTTATTTATTACAAATAGTTTTCTTATATTTTCATTATTATTGAATTAGTGTCATCCTGATTCAATGATATTAGTGGTCAAAGATGACATTTTAATATTAAGTTAAATATATAATAAAACCCTTATAGAAGCAAAACCCAATAATTATTTTCTTATTAAATTATAAAAATAATATTATTTATGTTCCCATAGGTATCTATGGAAAACTTTTATATATATTTTTGAGTTTGTAGTTAAACGACACTAAACATGAACACTCTATTTTTCAAACAATGACTATTGTTAAAAAAATTATAATAACCTTATAATATATAAATAATTATATTATTTTTATGTTTTTACATTGGATAATTTTATTTTAAGTAATTATTATAATGAAATACAAACAAAATTAAAAATGAAAATCCATTCTTCATAGAGGTGATAATCCACACAAAGCATATTTCTCATTCTTTTATTCTTCAAAGTGGATAGAAATTAATAAATAATTATTATTACTTTAATATAATAAAACATTATTACAATAAGGATAATTAGTTTATTATATTACTTAGTTATGTAATGATGTTGAATATAAGTGTAAAAAAGGAAATGGTAAGGATTATGTAATACTGATGTTGGGATTACGAACATTTTCTTAGAAGTATCCAATGAAATGAAGTGTTTAAGATAACTTATTGAGGTAATAGGATTATTAAAATGAGATAGGTTTGTATTTGGTGTAAAATGGAATATTTTTTGTTTCAATTTCAATTAAATTAATGTGTCATGAATTGGAAGATGTGTCCCCTATTATAAGTCAAGGAAAGAGAACATTTGTGAACATCAACTATTTTTCAATAATGAAATGATACTATTCATGGCTCAAAGGCTCTAATATTGGAAAAAATTGATTTTTTGTTGATATATGGTTTATAAATCCTATTGAATCCGTCTTTCAACATTTTTTAACATTTTTTATTCCTTTTAACACTTTATTTTTTCATTTTACCATTTTAGTTTTATTTTAGTATCTAGTTTTTACCAAGTAGTTTATATTTTAATAATAAAAATATGCTAACCCCTATAAGCATGTCTGTTTACGGTAAAAATAAATGTAATATCCATTTAATATAAATAAAATTCAAATTAATATAAAATTATATTCAAAATTAAATGATTTTATATGTTGAAAATTTATTATGTCGAAATTTTTTTTTTAAAATTATGTGTACTTAATATGTTTTAGTATTGATTACCAATCAAATTAGTGGTAATTGATTAAAATTTATTTAAAAAAATTATTTTATATTAAATTTTGATAAATTATTATTTTTTAATTTAATAAGAATTACAAAAAATTAATAATATAATTATTTAAGAAATAGATTTTCAAATATCACAAACAATAACAATAATCATGGGATTTATAATTTTTTCCTAAATATGAAATTAAAATTATTAAATAATATAATAATGATGCTATTAAATGTGAGATGAATTTTGATGGATTTAATTCCTATAAGTGTGTAAAATTAACTTTTAATATAAGTAAATAAAATAAGTATTTATAGTAAAATATTACTTATGATTTCAAATTTTTTTTCATGTGTATCAAAAATTCAAATAGGTATTTTAAAAGGATTATTTTACATTATAAATATAATTTATATATATATAAAATTATTCAAAAAATAGTCATTCTTGTTCTATTAACATGTCATAAAATTTATAGTTTTTGTAATATCGGTATATTTTCACTATTCGGTAAAAAATCAATTATTTTCCGAAAACCTCAAATATTCCCCCTATGAAAGTATTTATAGAACAAATCATAAAATAATTAAAATATTTCATATTTAAATTATTATTTTTTGATAATTTACCATTTAAAATAAAATCAAAAAAAATTAATTAAGACATTTTCATATGATAATGACATTTCAACTCAACTTAGCTCAATCATTGTCCACCATCATGAAACCCCTCTAATATGTATTGGGAGGTCATAATCTTGGTTCCATAGTGAATTCCTCTTCATTTCATTGTAATTTGGATGGAGTTAATCTTTTTTCTCTATTATATCTCTTCATCTTCCCTTCTTCAACCATTATTCTTCATTATTCATTGATGAGTTTCACCTTATCATGATAAATGGATGAATCTATGGTTATTAATGGGGTATTTTTTATCTTTTCATTTTAGTTTAGTAAGGATACCTACAAATAAAATCTATTGGTTGTTTTGATAGGTGACATATTGAGACTTCATTTTTAGATAGGTGTCCAAATTAATGTGATTTTCAGGGATAAAATTTGATTCTTAGTGTCTAATGCTTATTATTTTCAAATTACATTCAAATTTATTCAGGAGTCATTCTTAATAGATGTTTTATTTTATTAATGATTTGTAATTGTAATTTTATTCTTAAATGTAGGGTTACAAAGGAACATGGATTTAATTCACATAATGTGTTTTTAAAATTGACTTAATAGATTTAGTGAACTAAAATGTAGTTTTGAATGGGTTTTCTGAGAGTTATTGCATAGTATTTCAAGATATATATATTTTAGGAATTAATGGTTTATGAATCGTACTTTAAAAGGGAAATATTTATGAGAACATGTTAGGTAATTAAATGTATTTTAAAGTGGTGTTTTGAAAAAGGGATTTTAATTGAAGAATTATTATATTTGAAAAATGGATACATTTTAAAATGAGGAATGTGTTGTTTAAAAATTATTAAGATTAATTTTTATATTGGATTCTGAAATTCATTTTGTGTATTCTAACATTTGGGTGTTTTGTATCATTGGATTGAGTAGTATATGAAGTCCATGTGTCTGTACAAGGGCATAGTTTTTTCAAACAGAGCTTATGTCATGGACTAACTATGGTGTTTTTTTCCAGGGTATGAGACAAATATTTTGATAAAAGACTAAGAAATATTCCAATGTGTTTTTAATGGTACTGAAAGTGAATTTGAGGAGGATGACCAAGTGATATTACAAAACATTGACCAAGGGACTAAGGGAGTTCTTAGATGTTTTCTCCCTAAAAATACTGAGTGATCCTAAAAATTGGTATAATTTCACTGCATTTGAATATAATTTATTAAAATAGGTAAAACTAAAACCTTATGTGTAGGATCGAAACAACTATGAAGATGCTCACAATACAAGAGGGGGGGGGGGTGAATTGTACACTTTAAAAATTTTCGTAGACAAGGAAAATTCTACGTTTAACAAAGTTAAACTAAGTAAATTCACAACTCCTCTAAATAAAAGATTACAATATGAGATTCTACATTATAGAATATATAATCTAAATGAATCAGAGTAAGTGTAAGGAAATATAAGAGAGTTATACTTTCCTTACAATACACAAAGCAGTAGAAAAATAATATCTTTTAACCCAAAGAGAAGGGTATCCAACAACCTTGGATAAAGGTATCCTTTGGTTTATACTTCCAAGAAAGTCTGTCTTACCCACACCAGGGTAAGCCCTCGATACGAAGTTCGGCTCGGTCTTGCTATCCCCGCAAGCCCTCAACTTCCAGGTAGTTGACACCTCTGCCTTCCTATCCCCGGAAGCCCTCGATATTTAAGGTAGTTGACACCTCTGTCTTCCTATCCCCAGAAGCCCTAGAATGTAATCACCAACATTCGGAGTCGCACGAAGCTTGAGAGTTAATATGAGCCTCTCACTCTAGAAATCACTTCAGGAGATCTTGATCACCAAAATTCCAAAAGTTGTTGTTCGGTTCAAATGAGCTCTTATTTATAGGTGGAGCACCGCCCTTCTCCAACGGTCACATTTTTCTTGAATCTCGGAGGGGCCTATACACGTGGAACTCAACCAACGGTTAGTTTAGTAACAGAATTGATGACATCGTTTTGTAATGAAACAAATGTAATTGAATTCATGACATCATTTAACAAAAACAAGTGTAAGAAAATCTGGAGTTCGATATGTAAGAAAATAAGAGTTCGGAGTCTAAAAAACAGGAATTCGAAATGTATACTAATGTGATATTCAGATTCTGTTATAGTAAGAATTCGGAACCTGAATTATGTAGAAGTTCGGAGTCTGAATTTCTAAGGAAATTCAGAGTCTGGTTTCTCCAGAATTCAGAATCTGAACTTTTAGAGTTTGGAGTCGAACTTAATAATAGTTCGGAGTCAAACTTAATAATAGTTCAGAGTTGAACTTAATAATAGTTCGGAGTTGAACAAATTACAAGTTCGGAGTCGAACTACATTGAAGTTTGGAGTCGAACTCACAAAAGTTTGGAGTCGAACTATTTTGATGTTCGGAGTCCAGAATTCGGAATGCAACTTTATTACAGTTCGTATCTGGAATTCGGAATGGAACTTCATTATAGTTCAATACCAGAATTCAGAGTGGAACTTTATTACTGTTGACATCCATAATTCAGACTGGAACTTCATTACAGTTCCTATCCAGAATTCAGATCCTAAAAAGAATGCTTCATATCAAAGTTTTATATGATTCCGAGATTTTGGTTATGATTCCATTTTTTTACTTAGACAGATTTATGATATGTATAAGGAAAACATGGTTAGGGTAAATTTTCTAAAGGAAATTTTCCTTATGGAAGTAAATTAAACTTTCTTAAGCTTAAGGTGTTTGTGAAGGTGTTTGTGATTTTTAAAACCAGGTGAATCTCAAGAAAAGGAATGGTAAAGTTCATAAGGGAAACTTTATTGACTTAACAATATCCCCCTTGACTCAACAATATCCCCCTTTTTGGAAAGCACAAACAACTTCTTGAAAAAGAATAAAGGGTTTTGAAAAATTTCATTAGACATTGCAAATAAAACTTATCTCCCTTTGTTCCTGAATGGCAATGAATACAACTAACTCCCCCTTAGGCATTGAACCTCTAAGGATTGTATTCTTGATTTCAGAAATGGATTTACATTACTATATGAATGAAAATTTCATAATGGTATACTCCACTTACTTTAACATCTCTCCTTTTTTCCTTTGGGATTAATTTTTTTTCCTTTTTTAGAGATTGATTCGTTTTCCTTTTCTTCTTCTTTGTGATTTTCAAAAAGAATTGAGGGAATGGAAAAGTAATAAAGTACCTGAAAGATTAGTAAAGAAACAATACAAGGTAAGACTAGACATACTTTCATTAGAGATGGAAAAACAAAAATAAATACAATAAAAGATCATAAATTGGTTTTATTTTTTCCTCTTTTTCCTTTGGGACGAGTTTCTTTAACAGAGTCTTCAACTTCTTCATATCTTTCTGATCTTCCTCTGCTTGCCTCTCCAAGGCTTCTATCCTTTCCTCTTGGGCTTTCAAAACAATTTCCCGAGCCTTGACGACTTCTTCTTTCTTGGATATCCTTTCCTCAAGCTCGATCCAGATGTCTCTATCTCTTTTTCAAACTTGAGATAAGGATTTGAGCTTCCCATTCAGATTCCGGACTTCCTGGTTCTAGGAACTTTGTTCAACTATCAGCTCTTCCGGAGGATTCTTTATCTTTCTATCCTCAGTATCAAAAGCACTTGTTACTTCATTTTGAAAATTTTCAAACTCATTTAATTCTACATCAACCTTCTTCGTCCACTCGGTCACTCTGCTGTATGATTTTCTATGTACATCATAGTCCATAAGAAAATTCTTGAAATATGCCTCTTCCTTCACAACTTTGTCTATCAACATAGAAACAGAATCCAATTTCTGATTCTGAGAATGTTGCAGCATTTGTCATTGAGAGTTAATAGTGGGGAAAATCGGGATTACATCCACCAACTTCTTCAAGGACTGAACAATAAAATCATTGCACTCGGCTGATGACTCTGAATCAGAAACTTTACTTGGCGATTTCTCTTCTTCAAGTTGCACTAACTTCCTTCTAGAAGTTCCACCAGCTTATTTCTTTCTGATAATATCTTTGATTGGAGTCTCCATCAGTACTTGTTTCCCTAAGTTCGATTTCGGATTGTATTCCTCTTCTGGTGATTCTTCCTCAGATTCCGAAACTTGAACAATATGATCTTCATCAACCCTTACTAACTGTGTTTCTTCTGAAACAAAATCCTTCTCATTTGATTCATCCTCATCATGCAAACATTTTCTTCCTCAGCTTCATCTTCCTTGGCATCCTTCTCATCTAGATTTCTTGGAGTAGCTGCCTTTGCTGATTCATCCTTCTCTTGATATTCTTCGACTTACTTTATTAGAGTATCAAGATCATCACTTTCTTCTTCTTTTTATTCTTCTTCTTCTTCCTCAACAAACATTTCATCAGCCTGTTTTTCAGCCACTTCTTCAATCTTTTACTCAGCACAATCATTCTCTTGCAACTTTTCCAGAGTGAAATAACCTTTTCCCGGAGTCTCAGGTAAAGGTTCAGAGTGGAATGTTTCCAGAACTGGCAACATCCCTGAAGCTAGCTCTATAGCCTTCATCAAAGATTTAACTATCTATTCTTCAGACAACTTTTTCTTCAGCTTATTTTCTTTGGATTCTTTCTCCAACTCTTTAGCAACTGTCTTATTCAATGCTTTTTCTTCTATAGGGTCCAATCCGAATTGAGCATCACCTTCCTTCCTCTTTTCTTTTATTTCCCTCCACATAGTCATAACATCATCTGGATATGCCTTTTTCTTCTTCGGCTTGGGTGGAGCAGACTGAGTATCCTTATCAATAGGATTTTCTTTCTCAACAACTTTCTTCAACTTCCTCTTCTTAGCTTCCTTCTTCGATGGTTCTTTTTTCTCAACACTTTCTAGAACTGCTGTAACTTCTTCAGCAGATAAGGGACATAATTTTCTGGATTCACTAGAAAACCGAATTTTCATCCTCTTCAAGGTATCATCACTCACCAGCATCAACATTCAATTCTGAACTTTTGATTTTCAAGCCACCTTGAAGGATTATAGACACCGAACTATCAACTTTTATAGTAAGGCTGGAAACATTATTATCTGACCCCTGAGGATCCCTTCTTTAATGTTCTTGATTGTGATCAGAACATGTCTCATCAGATTAATCTTCCTTATATTTACCAAGAAATCTAAGACATATATGTCACTTTTCTTCAAATTGTCCTTATCTCCACTTCTCGGAACGATAAATCCTTTCACCCATAACTGTAATATTCTGTTATTCAATGTGAGGTGTGCTATCTTGGCAGTAGTAGCATCGTTCAGCCCAAGGCATTTCAATGCCTTCTCCTTACTGAAACTTCCTTCCTGATCCGGAAGTCTGTGCGAGCAGAACTCCGCTTCTCCTTTATATGATAAACCAGCAGTACTTGCGGCTTTGGCATAGGATAGCTTGTAAGTCCTTCCATACGACTTAAATGAGAACATCTCTCTGCTATCTTCCTTTTGGAAGGAAACAGTCTCATTAAACTCGATCAGCAAATCAGAATAAACCAGATCCTGTTTATCTATCTTTGAAATACAAATATCTTCCCACTAATTCATCCTGATATTCATTGAGATAAAAGAATCTAGTATATAGAAATCTGAGTGAACTAACCTCTCTCTGAATACTAACCACTTCGAGATTGGTTTTGAAGTCGACATGTCTTGAGATCCATCTTCTACAGACATTCAGAACTGAGAGACAGAGGATTTAGAACGACTTGCAAAAAATTTGGAACGACCTTTATGTAGAGGAGCAGGGGATTGAGATGCCAAAAGCTTTAAAGAATCGATGTAGGGCGACCCTTTATATAGGCGAGAAAACTGACTTTTGAGCTTCCATATCCCATCTGACGGTTGAAAATATCTTTGGTTTGATCTGACGATTGAGAACAATCCTGTAGGAAAAATATAGATCCGATCTTTTGAGGTTTTTAAGGAAAAATTTTAAGTCTAAGGAAAGTATAGTGAGGAAAATATAAAGCATAAGAAACTAACAGTAATTAAAATTGACTACAAAAACTTGAGTAAGGAAATTATACCTTTCGGATTTTCCAGGAATTTCATTCGTAATAGGTAGTATTGCTTCATGAATAAAAATTTGGTTAAAAAACTTCACTACGAAAAACATAAAAAAACTGAGTACGAAATTTTCATTACGAAACCTTCAGTAAGAAACCTTCAGTATGAATGTCCTAGTATGAAAGTATCAGTATGAAAGTCTCAGTACGAAAAGTATGAGTCCGGAAAAAAAAACTGAGTCCGGAAACTTTCGTTACGAAACTTCTCGGTACCAAGCTTTTTATTACGAACAATACGGTTACGAAAATTTCCATTACGAAAATATCGGTTCTGAATTCTTCATTACAAAAAATACAAGTACGAAAGTTTTCATTACAAAGGTTTCAGTTCTGAAAATTTTCATTACAAAAATTTCAGATCCGAAAACTTCTTTACGAAAATTTTAGTTCCGAGAATTTCCATTACAGAAATTTCTAGTACGAAATTTTTTGAGAACTCTGAAATTTTAGTTACAAAAAATTTTGAAAAAAAGAATATGAAAACATTTTGAAAAACGATTACGATTCTTTTTGCTTAGAAAAACAAGAAAATGTACCCCCCCTATGAAAAGGAGTTTGTTACTGTAAGAAGATTTGCTGAACAAGAAGTAAATGAGAAAAAATTAACTTACGGTTATCATTTCTAAATTCTGTTTAATGTATTCAATTATATCAGAAGGTAATGATTTTGTGAAAATATCAGCAAGTTGATCTTGCGTTCCGACAAATTGTAGAATGATATCTCCTTTAAGTGTGTGATCTCTAAGAAAGTGATCTCTAATATCTATGTGTTTTTTACAGGAGTAATGTGTATGGTTTTTACTTAGGGAAATGGCACTTGTGTTATCACACAAAATTTGAGTTTTAGTAAAATTCAAGCCATAGTCTGTGAGTGTGTGTTGCATCCACAACACTTGAGCACAACAACTTCCAACTGCTACATATTTAGCTTCAGCAGTGGAAAGATCTACAGAATGTTTCTTTTTTCAAGACCAAGAAACTAACGAATCTCCTAAGAAATGACAAGTTCCGGATGTACTCTTTCTATCCATTCTACACCCACCAAAGTCAGCATCCAAAAAACTTTTTAAGATAAAATCATTTTCAGAAGTATAAAATAATCCTAGATCCATGGTTCCCTTTAAGTAGCGAAAAATCGTTTTCACTGCCTTTAAATGAGATTCCTTAAGATTGGATTGATATCTTGCACATAATCATACTAAAAACATTAATTCAGGTTGACTAGCTATCAAGTATAATAAACTTCCTATCATACCTCTAAAAGTTGTTTGATCTACTGGTTTCCCAGCTTCATCAAGATCAAGTGTGTTTGAGGTACCAATAAGAGTACTTATACTCTTAGTATTGTCATACCCATACATCTTAAGAAGACTTTTAATATACTTATGTTGTGATATGTAAGTTCCTTTTGGTTTTTGAGAAATATTAAAACCAAGGAAAAATGTTAACTCACCCATCATACTCATTTCAAACTCAAATTTCATTAGACTTGCACATGAGTCTGTTAAAGATTGCTGAGTTGAACCAAATATGATGTCATCAACATAAATTTGAACAATTAAAACATTTTACTTATATTTTTTTATAAAAAGGGTTGGATCTGCATTTCCTTTAACATAGTTATGTTGAAGAAAAAATCCTATAATTCTATCATACCAGGCTCGTGGGGCTTGTTTAAGGCCATACAAAGCTTTGGTAAGTCTAAATACACGATCAGGATGTTTTGTATCTTCAAACCCAGGAGGTTGTTCAACAAAAACTTCCTCTTGAACATAACCATTAAGAAAAGCACATTTCACATCCATTTGAAAAAGTTTAAAGTTGAATAATGCTGCAAAGGAAAGTAAGATATGAATAGATTCGAGTCTAGCTACTGGAGCATAGGTTTATTCATAGTCTATTCCCTCTTGTTGATTATAGCCTTTAGCAACAAGTCTAGCTTTATTTCTAACTATGA
Source organism: Viscum album (assembly GCA_963277665.1). Taxonomy (NCBI): domain Eukaryota; kingdom Viridiplantae; phylum Streptophyta; class Magnoliopsida; order Santalales; family Viscaceae; genus Viscum; species Viscum album. Next base: position 1,155,669,457 of record OY728132.1, on the reverse strand, counting down.
CTCCATTTTCGTCACACTTATTTCTGAAGGCCCACTTTACTCCAATAACAGAAGTTTCCTTAGGTCTCTCAACCAAGGTCCAGACTTTATTCCTTTCGAATTCATTTAGTTCATCTTGCATGGATTTGATCCAATCATCATCACCTAAAGCTTCTTAAGTGCTTTTTGGTTCCAATTGGGAAAGAAATGTTATATGTTTTACTTTATTCCTTAAGAAACTTCTAGTCCTTATAGGTTGATTTACATCACCAATGATACTATCACTGGGATGATTCTTAAGGAACACTTGTCTTGGGTTTTGTAAAACCTGTTCATCAACATAGGGTATGAAATCTTCTGGGGTAAATGTTTCAGTAATATCTTCTTGAACATTTTCCTTGTCAGATGGATTTTCTATCAAAGGTTGATAATTAGTTTTTGAAAACACATCCGAGGATGTTGGTTGGGGTTGTTTAAAAACAAAGGGATCGGTTTTATCAAACTTTACATGTAATGTTTCGTCAACAGTAAAAGTGTTTTTATTGAAAACTCTATTTGCCTTAGAAGTTGTGGATGATTTTGGTGTGAATTTGTGTAAGTTATCTTTAGTATTCAGGATGAATACCTTGCAACCAAAAACCTTAAAGTAGGAAAGTTTAGGTTTTCTACCATTCCATAACTCATAAGGAGTTTTATTAAGAAAAGGTCTAATAAAAACTCAATTTATAGTATAACAATCTGTACATACAGCTTTAGCCCAAAAATGTTTAGCTATAAAATATTCACTCAACATGGTTCTAGTTATCTCTTGAAGAATTCTATTTATTCTTTCAACAACTCCATTTTATTTAGGCGTTCTAGGTGTTGAAAATTTGTGAGTAATACCTTTTCTACTACAAAAAGTTTCAAAATCAGAATTTTGAAATTCTACTCCATGATCACTATGAGTAGTTTTCAATGGAAGGTTTTTCTCATTTTTAACTTGGGATCTAAAACTTTTAAAATAGGGAAATGCTTCATACTTCTTTGCTAGAAAATAGACCCATGTAAATCTAGTGTAATCATCAACTAAAACAAATACAAAGTATTTGCCCCCAATACTTGCAGTTTGTGTTGGACCAAAAAGATCCATGTGCACTAACTGAAATGCATCAGTTGTTGAGACTTCACCGATTTATTTAAAACTAGATTTATGTTTCTTGCCATATTGACAAGGATCACAAACTTTAGAAGAATAAAATCTAAGCTCTGGTAGATCCTTAACTAGTTTCTTCATAGAAAGTTTACATAAGTTCATAATGTTATAGTGTCCTAACCTTCTATGCCATAACCAAGAATGATCTTCCATTGCACTAAGGCAAGGTAAGTCTTAGCTCCTAAGGTCTTCTATGTTTAAGGTTTAAACATTCTCTTGCCTATGGGCTGAGAGAATAAACTCTTCCTTGGAATTGTGTACTAAACATTTATCGTTCCTAAAATTCACAAGGTATTCTTCATCACATAATTGGATTATGATAATGAAGTTGTGCTTAAGACCTTTCACAAAAAAAACATTTGAAATCAAGGTTTTACCAAGAAGAACAATGTTACATATACCAACAATTTCTCCCTGAGCATTGTCTCCAAAAGTTACTTTTCCTCCTCTTGTTTTGATAATCTTTTCGAATTAGTTTTTGTTACCAGTCATATGACGGGAACATACACTATCCATGTACAATATATTGCTGTTGGTACTTCCTTTATCATCCTAAAAATGAGAAAATGATTAGACTTTTGGAATCCAAACTTGTTTGGATCTGCGATTTTCAGATAATAAAATTTTTGGTACCCACATCTTCTTATAAAAGTAATCTTTATGAAAACCTAGAGATTGTGTTTTGTTTAAAGAACAATATTTTTCATAGTGACCACCACATTGACACTTGGTACAAAATGGGGTACCTTGTGGAACAAAATAATTGTTACTAAATGTTGGTTTGGTATTTGTATAACCAAATCCGGATTTGTTTCTTAAAGGTTGTATTTGTGAATACATTTTATCAAAATTTTCTTTACCATGGGTAAAGTTTGACAAACACTTCTTTAAGGAAAATATTTTGGACTTAATTTTTACAACCAAATTCATATCCTCAGGAATAATTTCCTTAGGGTTAGGTTTTTCTTCAAAAACTTTTACCTTTAAAACAACATTCTTAAGATCTTTAGAAAGTTCTTCCTTTTCAGAATTTTCTTTCTCAAGGTCTTTAGAAAGTTTTTCTAACAATTCATCTTTACTCCTAAGATCATCAGAAAGATATGAAATCTCTTTGTTAATAATTTCTTCCCTTCTATTTTCCTTTTCTAACTTTTTAAAAATCTTGCAATTTTTAGCTTCAAGTAAGTTGGAAAATCTAGATACTTCTTCATATGAAGGTTCTTCATTTTCTAAAGATGAAGTATCTTCATTTGAAGTACTATTTATGGAATAATAATTATTGTCAAGAGATATGTCTGTTAAAGCCTCGGCAGAGCATACCTTGGCCATAAGACATGTATGAGGAAAAGACGTATTAGTATAGAATCCCATAGTCTTCTGAGCTGATGAATCATATTTTGATGAATCACTATCTGAAGAATCTCCACAACTAGCACTCAAGGTAGTATTGGCTTTAAGACTTTTCTTAGCTTTGGATTTGTAATACCTTTTCCTATTTCTTTTAGAATGACTTTCGTTCCTCTCTTTATTTTTGAGCATAGGGCAATCAGGTCTGATGTGTCCAGCTTTCTTACATTCATAACACATCACTTCTGAATCTTTCTTATCCTTTCTTTCCTTCTTCTTATACTTTGATTGAAAGATTCTTTGACCATCTATCTTATTCATCCTCCGAGCAATATTTGCTAATTCATTTTCTGAGATTTCACTCTCACTGGATTCAGAATGAATAGAAACTTTCCTAGACTTCAATCTTTTTACTCTTTCCAGAGTCTTTGCTTTCATATGAGTTGCTGTTATAGTAAAAGCAACAGTTCCATTACCATTCTTCTTCTTTTTGTTATCAGCATCTCTTTTCATTCGAGTCTTGTGTTGAAAAAGAGTTCCAAAGAGTTCATCTAAGGAAATCTGTGTAACCTTCCAATTTTCATCAATGGCTGTTCTCTTATACTCCCATTCATTTGGCATGATATCTATAATCTTGTCCATTAAAGCTTCATCATTTAATCCTTTATCTCCCATAGATTGGAGGCTGTTTACTATAGTCGTGAATCTTTGTTGGACTTTGCTGATAGGTTCTCCATAAGGAAAGTTGAATCCCTGATATTATAGATCTCAACATAGATCTTATGGTTTCAATCACTTTCAAAGTACCAAAATGTGTAACCTCTAATTTCTTCCATATACAATTTTCTATTTCACAAGAAGATATTTTGCTATATATATTACGAATAATTTCACATAAAAGAGTATTGTGTAGCTTATAGTTGAGTTGGTACTCATGCTTTTCCTGATTAGTAAAGGTACTTACTTCTTTGTCAGGGATTTTGTATCCTCTAGTAATCATTACAAAATTATCTACCCCAGTATTGATGATGAATGTCTTCATTCTATCTCTCCAATACTCATAGTCGTTACCATCGAAAATAGGTGGTCTTGTAGGGTTAAGGTTGTCAATCAATCCAACAGGTAAACCTTCCATCTATAACAAAACTTGGGAAACCAAACTTGTCAGTATGAAAAAGTTAATAACCACAAAGTTTGGAATGAACAATTCGGAATGACAAATTCAGAATATAGCAGTTTAGAATAGAAAAATTCCGTACAGAAAAATTTCGGAATGAAAAATTATGGAATAGTAAAGTTCGAAATGAAACTATTTTCCTGAGCAAGGAAAATTTGAGCAATAAGAATGTGAGCAAGAAAAAATTATTCGTGAGTATAAGATTTTCAGAGACCTCTAAAAAACGAAATGTAGATTGGTTTAGGAAAGGTCACCAACCCTCTGATACCAATTGTAGGATCGAAATAACTATGAAGATGCTCATAATACTAGAGGGGGGGGGGGGGGGGTGAATCATACACTTTAAAAATTTCCGTAGACATGGAAAATTCTAATTTTAACAAAGATAAACTAAGTAAATTTACAACTCCTCTAACTAAAGGATTACAATATGAGATTCTACCTTATAGCGTATAGAATATAAATGAATCAGAGTAAGTGTAAGGAAATATAAGAGAGTTATACTTTCCTTACAGTACACAAAGAAGCAGAAAATAATATCTTTTAACCCAAAGAGAAGGGTATCCAACAACCTTGGATAAAGGTATACCTTGGTTTATACTTCCAAGAAAGTATGTCTTACCCACACCACGGTAATCCCTCAATACAAAGATTGGATATGTCTTGCTATCCCCCCAAGCCCTCAACCTTCAGGTAGTTGGAACCTCTGTCTTCCTATCCCTGGAAACCCTCGATCTTTAAGGTAGTCGGCACCTCTGTCTTCCTATCCCCAGAATCCCTTGATCTTTAAGGTAGTCAGCACCTCTTTCTTCCTATCCCCGAAATCCCTCGAATGTAATCACCAACATTCAGAGTCGCACAGAGCTTGAGAGTTGATATGAGCCTCTCACTCTAGAAATCACTTCAGGAGATCTTGATCACCAAAATTCCAAAAGTTATTGTTCGGTTCAAATGATCTCCTATTTATAGGTGTAGAAGTGACCTCCTCCAACGGTCACATTTTCCTTGAATCTCGTAGGGTCTTGTACACGTGGAACTCAACCAATGGTTAGTTTAGTAACAGAATTGATGACATCGTTTTGTATTGAAACAAATGTAACTGAATGCACGACATCGTTTTACAAAACAAGTGTAAGAAAATCTGGAGTTCAATATGTAAGAAAATAAGAGTTTGGAGTCTAACAAAACTGGAATTCGGAATGTATACTAAAGTAATATTAGGATTCTGTTATAGTTTTAATTCGGAACCTGAATTCTATAGAAGTTCGGAGTCTGAATTTCTAAGGAAGTTCGGAGTCTCGTTTCTCCAGAATTCAGAATCTGAACTTTTAGAGTTTGGAGTCGAACTTAATAATATTTCAGAGTTGAACTTAATAATAGTTCGGAGTCGAACTTAATAATAGTTCGGAGTTGAACTAATTACATGTTCGCAGTCGAACTATATTGAAGTTCGGAGTTGAACTCGCAAATGTTCGGAGTCGAACTATTTTGAAGTTCGGAGTCCGGAATTTGGAATGGAACATTATTACAGTTCGTATCTGAAATTTGGAATGGAACTTCATTACAGTTCACTTCCAGAATTCGGAGTGGAACTTTATTATAGTTCACATCCAGAATTCAGAGTGGAACTTCATTAGAGTACCTGTCCAGAATTCGGATCCTAAACAGAATGCTTCATATCAATGTTTTATATGATTCTGAGATTTTGGTTATGATTCTGTTTTTTGTACTTAGACAGATTTACGATATGTATAAGGAAAACATGGTTAGGTTAAATTTTCTAAAAGAAAATTTTCCTTATGGAAGTAAAAATAAATTTTCTTAAGTGTTTGTGATTTTCCAAACTAGGTGAATCTCAAGACAATGAATGGAAAAGTTCATAAGGAAAACCTTATTGACTTAACAATCTCCCCCTTGACTCAAAATTATGGTTAGAGCACATGGTGTACATTATATGTGTTAGATTCATTTTATATATTCTTTATACAATATTGTTGAGATAAATGTGTCCATGTTATGCACAATGATTATGCCCTATATCTCAATATTTGGTTATATAATGATTTTATGCACAATATTTTTTGTTTTAAACCAATTTTTTATAAAATATAAGTTAGTTATTCTTAATCCCATTTCCCTTTAATTCATCATATAATTATGTATGTATCTATGATTGTTTTTATACATTTTTTAATATTATTTAGTATGTTTACAACTCATGTTTTTCATTATTTTATTCGAAACATGTTTAACATTCATATTTAGTATTTTTTTGTTAATAATAAAATGGATTTCTAAAGAAATATTTTCTAGTGAACTTGTATTCCATGTGAGCTTGGTATTAAAAATGTTTTTTTATTATACATTTTATTTTTCATTCTCATAATCCTTAAATAAATCCATGCTGAATTCTTAAAAGGATGTGTGCCTATAACCCTATACATGACTTTGGTCATATTAATTCTTTTTTTGGAGGAAATAGGTTAGGGTTTGATATGTTGGAGGAGATTTAGTCTCATTATTTTTAACTGATGAGGAAAATTTATGAGTTTTTTTCATGGGATGTGTATTTATAAAAATATCTTTAGCTTAAATTTTTGTGAGGGGTTAAGGTTTATCAATTTATTCTTATATTATGTATTATGTATGGTATACATCCATTATTATATATTCTCATGTTAATTCATTTTATTTTTTATGATTACTCTAATGTAGTTGAGGTATCATTGATATGGTTATTTATTCATGGGTGAAATCATTCCTGATGATTATGTTCTGATACCTTAGTAGTTGATTCTAGACTGAGGAAAAAGGGAATGTGCCTCAAGTATGTTTTAGACTACTTTTAGTGTCCAATGGATGGATGACATGTGTTGTTTCACTAAAAATGGTATTATATAATTCTCTCTTATTATATGGAGTGTGTCGAGGTACTCTAGAGACTAGGATCATCCTTGTGGCTCGGGTGGTGTAATACCATGAGATTTTATTATTTTTTAAAAATTAATTTTACCTTTTTTATATTTATTATTACACCTAATAATTATTTTATCTTGAATTATATGAAACACTTAGTTTATATTGCATTACACACAATATCAAGTTTAAATAAAATGTGACATATTATTAAAATATAGTTATTTAATGTAAAAGTTTTCTCCCATCCATTGGAATGGAATGTATGAATAATAATTAATAAATTATAAAATTTTATGGTTTATATAATGATATAAAATAAATTCCATAGTTACAAATTATATATAAATGAAACTAAGTAACATTTACAAATAAAGGAAATATTTTTATGAAAAACTAGTTTTAAGTGGAAAAACATGTTTTACCTCAATAAAATAAATATAGAATTTTTATTTAATGAATTTATGGATAATTATTTTTTATATATTCAATAAAGTGATTAACATTCCTCTTATGTGTTTTGTGGACAAGAGGCAATAATAAATCTAATTCTACACTTAAAAATTGTACTCTTCAAAAAAGAAATTTGGTTATATTTTGTGTAATTATATAAAAATTAGTTTATTCCACTATTAAAAGATTTATTTTAAAAAATGAAATTAATTTTTGAAATAAAAATTTAAATATTATCTAAGGGTGAGTTTTTGAGAAATTGTTTTGTAGATAAATTTTTTGATGAATAGTGAAAATACTGGGTTTTATTAGGAATTATCATTTTATTAAAGGAATTTTTTTTAAAAAATTGTTTTAATGTTATTTTAAAGAGAAAATAGTAAGATTATATATCTATTAATCCAATCCAGTTTATTGGGATTAATTTCATATTTAATTTTGATATTAAATTTTTATAAACTTTTGAATATTTTTTATTTGGAAAACCACATTGTCATTGTGATTGAATGATTAATTTTAAATTATATTTTTCTAGTTATTTGAATATAATTTTTCATAATGGATTCCATATTTTTATTTGGAATAATTTATTTTTTCTAATATGGTAAATATTAATTTTTACCATAATGAATAGTAAAAATATTAAAAATTATTTACCGTGGTTATGGTAAAAATGGGTTTACCTTTTGATGTTGTGTGGTTGTGGAAAACATGGTTACACCCTTTTCATTGAAAAAATTATAGGTGTGACGATGACCTCACATATAAAAGGCCACCCCACTCCTATCCCATTCATAGTTCAAAACCCATTTGGTTAATATAATACCTACCCAAATAACATTATTAATTACATCCTCCCATCCTAGAATATTTTTTTATCAACAATCCAACCTAGGAATCATTTTTTGAAAACTAAAATAAGTCATCCGAAGAAGAGGCTACACCCCTAACCATGGATTTTATTTTATTTTTTTCTACACATAATAAAATTATTATTAAAAATTTATGATATAATAACTAAATATATTACATATAATGATATTTTTTAGGTTAAGGTCATAACATACGACCATCTTCACTTCTATCAAATTGGATACGAAATCATCAATCGTGTACAATAAACTACCACCTCGCTAATTGATGTTATTAGTTTTCCATCAAAACAAAAAAAGGATGGATATAATGATGGATTTAATATTAATATATTATATTTATGATATTATTATATCTATTTAATTATAATAACACATTTACTTTCATGCAACCCAACCCGTTGGAAAACAACAATGTCCCTCATGTGTATGGAAGAATTCTACCTCGCGAATCGATGTCATATGTTTTCATTTTTTTACTTTTATGGTAACAAGGTTAGATTAAATGAATATATATGATATTTGTGACTGAATTATAATTTTTTAATTAATATATGACATATAATTTCATACATTATATTTTGTTGGGGATAAGATAACGTTTTTTTTTGTATATAGAGAGGTTTGTCCCCTCCCAAAGCAGTGTAATTATTTTTTCACTAATTCTTTTCATGGAATGTAAGTAAGATAAATTTAATGAATATATATGTTATATTTGATAAAAATTATTATTTGTAAAACCCTAGAATTTTAATGGTTTAAATGACTAAAGGATATGATTCATGTCATACTTTTCGGGAGCCTACCTGATTAGAACTCCATAGTTAAGCGTCCTTGGCCTGGAGTAGTGATTAGGATGGGTGACCTTCTAGGAAGTTTCCTAGGGTGCCTGTAAGTGAGGAAAAAAAATAGAAAGGCCATGTGTTGGCCTTTGGGGAATGTCATTAGTCAGATGACTCGTTTGGGCATGCGGGTGGGCCCTAGGGTGGGGACCAAGTGTCTGTGACACAACTGGTGGTACCTGGTGGGCCGGGACCCAATGTCAATGTTAAAGGTGGGGTGTCTATTCTGTCACCGAGCCAAGTTTTCACATTTGGTATTAGAGGAGGAACCCAACATTAAGTGCGATGCATTGTCTGAGTTGAGATGTAGGGCCCACAACGAGGACATTGTGCCCTAAAGGGGCAGTGAATGTAACAACCCAGAATGATAAATGGTTAAATAACTAAATGATATGACTCATGTTAACAAGGTGGAGCATCTTTTTTGGGAGTATACCTGATTAGAACTCCACATATAAGCATGCTTGACCTGGAGTAGTGATCAGGATGAGTGACCTTCTGGGATGTTTTCCAGGGTGTGTGTGAGTGAGGACAACGCACATTGGGAATGCCTTGTGTTGGTATGTGGGGAATTTAATTTGTCAGATGACCTAGTTGGGTACGTGGGTGGGCCTTATGGTGGGGACCAAGTGTCTGCGGTGTAACTGGTGGTACTTGGAGGGCCGGGACCCGATGAACATGTTAATGGCGGGGGGTGTCTGTGCTATCACCGGGACCCAGTTGTCACATTTGGTATCAGAGGAGGAATCCAGACTTAAGTGTGGTGCACTACCTGAGTTGAGATGTAGGTCCCACAACAAGGACGTTGTGCTCTAAAGGGGCGGTGAATTTAAAATCCATGTGTTGCTACCACCTGTCTATGGCGCAACTGGTGGTACCTGGCGGGCTGGGACCCGATGGACATGTTAAAGGCGGGGTGTCTGTACTGTCTCTGAGACCCAACTATCACATTTGGTATCAGAGGAGGAACCCAACCTTAATTGCGGTGCACTGCCTATGTTGAGATGTAGGGACCAAAACTAGGACGTTGTTCTCTAAAGGGGGGTGAATATAACACCCTAGAATGATAAAGGGTTAAATTACTAAATGATATGACTCAAGTCAATAAGGTTCAACTTCCTTTTTGGGATCCAACCTGATTAAAACTCCACAGTTAAGCATTCTAGACCTGGAGTAGTGATTAGGATGGGTGGATGACCCTCTGAAAAGTTTCCCATGGTGTGTGTTAGTGAGGACAAAGCACATTGGAAAGTCCATGTGTTGGCCTGTGGGGAATTTCATTAGACATATGACCCGTTCGAGCACATGGGTGGGCCCCAAGTTGGGGGCCATGTGTCAGTGGAGCAACTGGTGGCACCTGGATGGATGGGATTCATGGAACATGTTAAAGGCGGGGTATCTATGCTGTAACCGAGACCCAATTATCACATTTCGTGTCAGAGAAGAAACCCAGCCTTAAGTGCGGTGCACATCCTGAGTTGAGATGTAGGGCCCACAACGAGGACGTTGTTCTCTAAAGGGAGTGGGGGTGAATGTAACACCCTAAAATGATAAATGGTTTAATGACTAAATGATACGACTCATGACAACAAGGTGAAACATCCTTTTCACGAGCCTACTTTATTAGAACTCTATAGTTAAACGTGCTTGGCTTGGAGTTGTGATCAGGATGGGTGATCTTCTGGGAGGTTTCCTCGGGTGTGTGTGAATGAGGACATAGCACATTATAAAGGACATGTGGTGGACTGTGGTGAATGTCATTATTCAGATAACCCATTCAAGAAAATGGGTGGGCCCCTCTCTAGGGTGTGTGTGAGTGAGGAAAAAGCACACTGGAAAGGACTTGTGTTGGATTGTGAGGAATGTCATTAGTTAGATGACTCGTTCGGGCACATGGGTGGGCCCCAGGGTGGGGACCACATGTCTGTCGGGCAACTGGTGGTACCTAGCGGGCCGGGACCCGATGACCATGTTAACGGTGGGGTGTCTGTGCTTTCATCAGGACCCAATTGTCACATTTAGTATCAAAGGAGGATCCTAGACTTATGTACGGTGCACTATTTGTGTTGAGATAAAGGGCCCACAACGAGGACGTTGTGCTCTAGGGGGGAGGGGGGTGAATCTGATACCCTGGAATGATAAATAGTTTAATGACTAAATGATATGACTCATGTCAAAAAGGTGAAAATTCCTTTTCAGGAGCCTATTTGATTAGAATATCATAGTTAGATGACTCGTTCAGGCACATGGGTGGGCCCTAGGGTGGGGACCACATGTCCGTTGGGCAACTGGTGGTACGTAGCGGGCCGGGACCCGATGACCATGTTAACAGTGGGGTGTCTGTGCTATCATCAGGATCCAATTGTCACATTTAGTATTAGAGGAGGATTCTAGACTTAGGTACGGTGCACTACTTGTGTTGAGATGTAGGGCCCACAATGAGGACGTTGTGCTCTAGGTGGGGAGGGGGGTGAATCTGACACCCCAGAATGATAAATAGTTAAATGACTAAATGATATGACTCATGTCAACATGGTGCACCTTCCTTTTTAGGAGCCTATTTGATTAGAATACCATAGTTAAGAATGCTTGGATTGAAGTTGTGATCAGGATGGTGACCTTCTGGGAAGTTTCCATGAGTGTGTGTGAGTGAGGAAAGAGAACACTAGATGAAATTTAGTTTCAGAGGAGGATCCTAGCCTTAAGTGCGATGCACTGCCTTGTTTGATATATAGGGCCGTTGAAGTAGTGATCAGGATGGGTGACCTTCTAGGAAGTTTCTATGAGGGTGTTTGAGTGAGGATAGAGCACACTGGGTGACATTTAGTATCATATGAGGATCCTAGCCTTAGGTATGGTGCACTACCTGGGTTGAGATATAGGGCCCACAACGAGAACGTTGTTCTCTAAGAGGGGGGAGGGAGGGTGGGTGGGTGAAACTGACACCCTAGAATGATAAATAGTTAAATAAATAAATTATATGACTCATGTTAACAAGGTGAGCCTTCCTTTTCATGAGCCTATTTTATTATAACACCGCAGTTAAGCATTCTTGGCTTGGAGGATCCTAGCCTTAAGTGTGGTGCACTGTCTGGGTTGAGATATAGGGCCCACAAGGAGGATGTTGTGATCTAGGGGGGGGGGGAATCTAACACCCTAGAATGATAAATAGTTAAATATATAAATGATATTGACTCATGTCAAAATGGTGAGCCTTTCTTTTCCGGATCCTATTTGACTAGAACAATGTAGTTAAGCATGCTTGGCTTGGAGGATCCTAGCCTTAAGTGTGGTGCACTGCCTAAGTTGAGATATAGGTCCGACAACTAGGAAATTGTGCTCTAGGGGGGTGAATCTGACAAACTAGAACGATAAATAGTTAAATGACTAAATGATATGAATAAATGATATGACTCATGTCAACAAGGTGAACCTACCTTTTCAGGAGCCTATTGGATTAGAACACCGTAGTTAAGCGTACTTGGCTTGATGTAGTGATCAGGATGGGTGAATTTCTAGGATCTTTCCCCGGGTGTGTGTGAGTGAGGACAGAGCACACTGGGTGACATTTCGTATCAAAGGAGAATCCTAGACTTAAGTGTGGTACACTGCCTAGGTTGAGATTTAGGGCCCACAACAAGAAAGTTGTGCTCTAGGGGGGGGGGAGCACTACCTGGGTTGAGATATAGGGCCCACAATGAGGATTTTGTACTCTTGGGGGTGAATATGACACCCTATAATGATAAATAGTTAAATGACTAAATGATATGACTCATGTCAACAAGGTTAACCTTCTTTTTCAAGAGCCTATTTGATTATAACACCGCAGTTAAGCGTGCTTGGCTTGGAGTAGTGATCAGGATGGGTGACCTTTTGGGAAGTTTCCTCGGGTGTGTGTGAGTGAGGACAGAGCACACTACAAATGACATGTGTTGGCATGTGGAGAATGTCATTAGTTAGATGACTCATTCAGGCATATGGGTGGGCCCCCTAGGGTGCCAAATTCACCCTAGAATGATAAATAGTTAAATGACTAAATGATATGACTTATGTCAACCAGGTGATCCTTCCATTTTAGGAGCCTATTTGATTAGACCACCACAGTTAAGGGTTCTTGGATTAGAGGATCCTAGTCTTATATGTGGTGTACTGCCTGAGTTGCGATATAGGGACCACAATGGGGACGTTGTGCTCTTAGGGGGGAAGGGGTGAATCTGACACCCTAGAATGATAAATAGTTAAATGAATAAATGATATGACTCATGTCAAGAAGGTGAACCTTCTTTTTCAGAAGCATATTTGATTTAAACAATGCAGTTAAGCGTGCTTGGCTTGGATTAGTGATCAGGATGGGTAAACTTCTGAGATGTTTTCCCATGTGTGTGAGAGTGAGGATAGAGCACACTGAAATGGACATGTGTTGGAATGTGGGGAATATCATTAGTTAGATGACTCATTCGAGAATATGGGTGGGCCCCCAGGGTGGGTACCACATGTCTGTCGGGCAACTAGTGGTACATGGCGGGTCGGGACCCGATGACCATTTTAAAGGCAGGGTGTTTGTACTATCACGAGGACCCAATTTTAAAATTTAGTATAAGAGGAGGATCCAATCCTTAAGTGTGATGCACTGCCTGTGTTGATATGTAGGGCCCACAATGAGGACGTTGTGTGCTATGGGGGGGGGGGTGAATCTGACACCCTAGAATGATAAATAGTTAAATGACTAAATGATATGACTCATGTCAGCAAGGTGCACTTTCCTTTTCAGTAGCCTATTTGATTAGAACACTACAACTAAGCGTTCTTGGCATGGAGTAGTGATTAGGATGGGTGACCTTATGAGAAGTTTCTCTGGATGTGTGTGAGTGAGGAAAAAGCACACTGGAAAGGACATGTGTCGGCCTGTGGGGAATGTCATTAGTTAGATGACCCATTGAGGGACATGGGTGGGCCCCACCCTTGGGTGTGTGTGAGTGAGGACAAAGCACACTGGAAAGGACATGTGTTGGCCTGTGGGACTAAATAATATGACTCATGTCAACAAGGTGATTGTGCTATCACCAGGACCCAATTGTTACATTTAGTATTAGAGGAGGATCCTATCCTTAAGTGCGATGCACAGCTTGGGTTGAGATGAAGGTACCACAACGAGGATGTTGTGTGCTCTAGGGGGGGGGTGAATTTGACACCCTAGAATGATAAATAGTAAAATGACTAAATGATATTACTCATGTAAACCAGGTGCATATGCCTTTTCAGTAGCCTATTTGATTAGACCACCACAGTTAAGCGTGCTTGACTTGGAGTAGTGATTGGGATGGGTGACCTTTTGGGAAGTTTCCCCGGATGTGTGTGAGTGAGGACATATTACACTGGAAAGAACATGTGTTGGCCTATGGGGAATTTCATTAGTCAGATGACCCATTCGGGGACATGGGTGGGCCCCACCCCTGGGTGTTTGTGAGTGAGGACAAAACACACTGGAAATGACATGTGCTTGCCTGTAGGAATAAATGATATGACTCATGTCAACAAGGTACACCTTCTTTTTCAGTAGCCTATTTGATTAGAACACTGTTGTTAAGCGTGCTTAGCTTCGAGTAGTGATTAGGAAGAGTGACCTTCTAAGAAGTTTCCCCGGATGTGTGTGAGAGAGGACAAAGCACACAAGAAATGACATGTGTTGGCCTATGGGGAATGTCATTAGTAAGATGACCCATTCAGATACATGGGTGGGCCCCAACCCTGGGTGTGTGTGAGTGAGGACAAAGCACACTGGAAAGGACATGTGTTGACTATGAGGCTAAATGCTATGACTCATGTCAACAAGGTGCACATTTCTTTTTAGTATCCTATTTGATTAGAACACTACAATTATGCGTTCTTGGATTTGAGTAGTGATCAGGATGTGTGACCTTCTGGGATATTTCCCCAAGTGTGTGCGAGGGAGGACAAAGCACACATGGTGACATTTAGTATTAGAGAAGAATACTAGCCTTAAGTGCAGTGCACTGCTTGAGTTGAGATATAGGGCCCACAACGAGGACGTTGAGCTCTAGGGGGGGGGGGGGGGTGAATCTGACACCCTATAATGATAAATTGTTAAATGACTAAATGATATTACTCATGTCAACAAGGTGAACCTTATTTTTCAGGAGCCTATTTGATTAAAGCACCATAGTTACGTGTGCTTGGCTTGGAGGATCCAAGCCTTAAGTGCAGTGTACTACCTGGGTTGAGATATAGGGCCCACAACGAGGACGTTATGCTCTATGGGGGGGGGGTGGATCTAACACCCTAGAATGATAAATGGTTAAATGACTAAATGATATGACTCATGTCAACAAGGTGAACCTTCATTTTCTGGAGCCTATTTGATTAGAACACCACATTTAAGCGTGGTTGACTTGGAGTAGTGATGAGGATGGGTGACCTTCTGAGAAGTTTCCCCGGGTTTGTGTGAGTGAGGATAGAGCACACTGGAAAGGACATGTGTTGGCTTGTGGGGAATTTCATTAGTTAGATGACTCATTCGGGCATATGGGTGGGACCCAGGGTGGGGACCACATGTCTATCGGGCTATTGGTGGTACCTGGTGGGCCGGGACCCAATAACCATGTTAAAGGTGAGGTTTTTGTGTTGTCACCATGACCCAATTGTCACATTTAGCTTCAAAGGAGGATCCTAGCCTTAAGTTCGATGAACTGTCTCGGTTGAGATGTAGGGCCCACAACGAGGACATTGTGCTCTGGGGGGGGGGATCTGACACCCTAGAATGATAAATAGTTAAATGACTAAATGATATGAATCATGTCAATAAGGTGAACCTTCCTTTTAAGTAGCCTATTTGATTAGAACACCACAGTTATAGTGATTAGGATGGGGGACCTTCTGGGAAGTTTCCCCGGATGTGTGCGAGTGAGTAGAGAGCACACTGAAAAGGACATGTGTTGGACTGTGGGGAATTTCATTAGTCAGATTATCTATTCAGGGACATGGGTGGGCCCCACCCCTGGGTGTGTGTGAGTGAGGAAAAAGCACACTGGAAAAGACATGTGTTGGTCTGTGAGACTAAATGACATGACTCATGTCAACAAGGTACACCTTCCTTTTTAGTATCCTATTTGATTAGAACACCGCAGTTAAGCATTCTTGGCTTGGAGTAGTGATTAGGATGGGCGACCTTCTGGGAAGTTTCCCCGGATGTGTGTGAGTGAGGACATAGCACATTGGAAAGGACATGTGTTGGCCTTTGGGGAATGTCATTAGTCAGATGACCCATTTAGGGACATGGGAGGGCCCCACCCCTGGGTGTGTGTGAGTGAAGACACAGAACACTAGAAAGGACATGTGTTGGCCTTTGGGGCTAAATGCTATGACTCATGTCAACAAGTTGTAACTTCCTTTTCAGTAGCCTATTGGATTAGAACACCACAGTTATGTGTGCTTGGTTTGGAGTAGTGATTAGGATGGGTGACCTTCTGGGTAGTTTCCCCGGATGTTTTTGAGTGAGGACAGAGCACACTAAAAAAGAAATGTGTTGGCCTATGGGGAATGTCATTAGCCAGATGACCCATTCAGGGACATGGATGGGCCCCACCCTGGGTGTGTGTGAGTGAGGAAAAATCCCACAGGAAATGACATGTGTTGGGCTGTGGGGCTAAATGCTATGACTCATGTCAACAAGGTGCACCTTCCTTTTCAGAATCTTATTTGATTAGAACACTACAATTATGCATGATTGGCTTGGAGTAGTGATTAGGATGGGTGACTTTTTGGGAAGTTTCCAAAGATGTGTGTGAGTGATGACAAAGCACAATGGAAAGGACATGTGTTGTCCTGTGGGGAATGTCATTAGTCAGATGACCCATTCAGGGTCATGGGTGGGCCCCACTTAAGGGTTTGTGTGAGTGAGGAAAAAACACACTGGAAAGGACATGTGTTGGCCTGTGGTGAATTTAATTAGTTAGATGACTCGTTCGGGCATATGGGTGGGCCCTAGGGTGGGGACCACATGTCTGTTGGGAAACTGGTGGTACCTGGCGGGCCGGGACCCGATGACCATGTTAAAGGCGGGGTGTCTATGCTATCACTAGGACACAATTATCACTAGGGCCCACAATAAGGACATTGTTCTCTGGGGGGGGGGTGATTCTGACACCCTATAATGATAAATAGTTATATAACTAAATGATATGACTCATGTCAACAAGGCACACCTTCATTTTCAGTAGCCTATTTTATTAGAACAACATAGTTAGGCATGCTTGGCTTGGAGTAGTGATCAGGATGGGTGACCTTCTGGGAAGTTTCCCCAGGTGTGTGTAAGTGAGGGCAGAGCACAATGGAAAGGGAATGTGTTGGACTGTGGGGAATGTATTTAGTCAAATGACCCATTCTGGGAAAGGGTGGGACCCACCCCAGGGTGTGTGTGAGTGAGGACAAAGCACACTGAAAAGGACATGTGTTGTCCTGTGGGGAATTTCTTTTGTTAGATGACTCGTTCAAGCATATGGGTGGGCCCTAGGGTGGGGACCACATGTATTTTGGGTAAATAGTGGTACCTGGAAGGCCGAGGCCCGATGACCATGTTAAAGGTGGGGTGTCTGTGCTGTCACTAGGACCCAATTGTCACATTTTTTTATTAGAGGGGGTTCCTAGCCTTGTGTGCAGTGCACGACCTAGGTTGAGATGTAGGGCCCACAACGAGGACATTGTTCTCTAGGGGGTGGGGTGAATTTGACACCCTAAAATGATATAAAGTTAAATGGCTGAATGATATGAATTATGTCAACATGGTGCACCTTCCTTTGTGGGGAATGTCATTAGTCAGATGACCCATTTGAGCACATGGATGGGCCCCACCCCAGGGTGTTTTCGAGTGAGGACAAAGTACTCTAGAAAGGACTTGTGTTGGCCTCTGTTGAATACCATTATTTTGAGGACCCGTTGGGGAACCTGGGTGGGCCGCAGGGTGGGGACCACATGTCTGCCAGGAAAATGTTGGTACCTGGCACGCCAAGACCCAATGACCATGTTAAAGGCTGGATGTCTGTGCTGTCATCGGTACCCAATTGTCACATTTAGTATTAGAGGAGGATCTTAGCCTTAAGTGTGGTGTACTAACTGGGTTGAGATGAAGGGCCCCCAATGAGGACGTTGTTCTCTAAATGGGGGGGGGATCTGACACCCTAGAATGATGAATAGTTAAATGAATAAATGATATGACTCATGTCCACAAGGTGAACCTTCCTTTTTGAATGTCAATTTGATTAGAACTCCATAGTTAAGCGTGTTTGTTCTGTAGTAGTGATAAATATGAATAACCTTTTGGGAAGTTTCTCATGGTGTGTGTGAGTGAGGAAAAAACACATTAGAAAGGACATGTGTTAGCCTGTAGAGAATTTCATTAGGCAGATGGCTCATTCAGGCACGTGGGTGGGCCCCATGGTGGGGACCACATGTCTGCGGGGCAACTGGTGGTACCTTTTTGTGCTGTCACCGGGACCCAATTGTCAGATTTAGTATCAGAGGAGGACCCTAGCCTTAATCTTCGTGCACAGACTAGGTTGAGATGTAGGGCCCACAACGAGGACATTGTGATCTAAAGGGTGGGGGGAATCTGACACCCTAGAATGATAAATAGTTAAATGACTAAATGATATGACTTATGACAACAAGGTGAACCTTCCTTTTTGGGAGTCTACTTGATTAGAACTCCACAGTTAAACGTGCTTGGTCTGGAGTAGTGATAAAGTTGAGTAACCTTCTGGGATGTTTCTCATGGTGTGTGTGAGTGAGAAAAAAACACATTGGAAAGGACATGTGTTGGCATGTGGGGAATTTCATTAGTCAGATGGCCCATTCGGGCACGTGGGTGGGACCTATGTTGGGTACCACATGTCTACGAGGAAATTGGTGGTACCTGGCGGGCTGGGGCCCGATGACCATGTTAAAGGAGGGGAGCCTGTGGGGAATGTCATTAGTCAGATGACCCGTTCAGGCATGTGGATGGGCCCCACCCCAAGGTGTGTGTGAGTGAGGACAAAGCACATTGGAAAAAACATGTGTTGGCCTATAGGGAATGCCATTAGTTAGATGTCCCGTTCGGGCACGTGGGTGGGTCCCAGGGTGGGGACCACATGTCTGTCCAACAACTGGTGGTACTTGGTGGGCTGAGACCCGATGACCATGTTAAAGGTGGGGTATTTGTGCTGTCACTGGGACCCAATTGTCACATTTAGTATCATAGGGAGATCCTAGCCTTAAGTGTGGTGCACTGCCTGGGTTGAGATGTTGGGACCACAATGAGGATGTTGTTCTCTGGGGGGGGGGGGGTGAATCTGACACCCTAGAATGATAAATAGTTAAATGTCTAAATGATATGACTCATTCAACAAGGTGAACCTTCCTTTTTGGGAGTCTTCCTGATTAGAACTCCACAGTTAAGCGTGCTTAATCTGGATTACTGATCAGGATGAGTAACCTTAGGGGATGTTTCTCATGGTGTGTATGAGTGAGAAAAAACACACTGGAAAGGACATGTGTTGGACTATGGGTAATTTCATTAGTCAGATGACCAGTTCAGGCATGTGGGTGGGCCCCATAGTGGGGACCACATGTCTACAGGGAAACTGGTGGTACTTGGTGGGATGGGACCAGATGACCATGTTAAAGGCGGGGTGTATGTGTTTTCACCGAGACCCAGTTTTCACATTAATTGTCACACTCGACCTACCCAACAATTTTATCTTATTATTTATTTGGACTTAAATAATTTTTTTGGGGTTCTGGTTGAGCCCCAGATGAATTTTTTTTGGAGCTTATGTTAAAAAGTGTATGTTTTTGAGTTGATGTCATTGGGTGCATGGGAAAAGTGTATTTTGGAAACCCCTCATGGCTTCACCCAAGAAAATGTGTGACCTACCCATGTTTAATAAATAAATAAATAAATAAAATGAGTAAATTTAGTAATTTTTTGTCTCATTTATAAATTTTTATTGTTGTTAAGAATTTTATTTCCATTAGAATGATGTGAATACTTTTATTATTTTTATTTTTATCATTTTGATTATTATTATTATTATGATTATGATTAATATTGATATTTGGGTTGGTGCACAGGCATCGCATGGCTAGCGGAAGCCATGTGGTTAGCCTAAGCACCTGCGCGACTATGACACTTGAATCGACCAAATAAAATAAATTGAATGAGTTGAAAACTTCAAACTTTGTTAAATAAATAACTTACCGTAGTAATGATAATATTATTTTGTCATAAATAATGATATTATATTATTATTAAAGAATGATTATTTTAAAAAATATTATTATTTTTATATTATTGTTATAACATCCCAAACATTTTATGGTATGATTCTCTTTAATACATTCTATTCATAGCCTATATGTCATAAAGCACTGTGTTCCTTTGAAACAACACTTGGTTATTTATGAGATAATCAAAACCTATCCATTAAACAAAAATTCTCAACTTCTATGTTTTGAATTTCAAAAAAAGGTCATCTAGAGTTGTGACCAGTAAGTCATTTGAAGTCTGAAAAAACCAACTTGATTTTTTTATGCATAGTAACATACCCTTAAGAATAGTAATATGACCCTTATAAATAGTAAATAATGATAATATTTTATTTTATTAAGGTAATAAGATAATGAGAAGTTAATTAATTTTTCAATGTAATACAAAACTAATTATACCTTTAAATTGTTATTTTTAGAATTAATTATGAATCTATTTAAAAATTAAATTAAAAATACATAGAAAATTATTTTCAAAAAATGGAGTTCATTTTTTAATGCTACACATCGAAAAATGGTTATGATAAATTTTTGGGAGTTTTCTAAAATACTTGTCTTTTGCATGAATTATAAAAATACAGTTTTGAGTTTTCGATAGTTTAATGACATCATAATGATGTAATAATTAAATATAAAAGGATGGTTGAATTTTGTATAGTAAACTATGACATGATGTGTCCCAAGTGTCTAAAACTATGGGCAAGCCCATGGTTTTGCAAAAACCACTAATGAGGTGTCCCTTTTAATTATTAAAACACTCTCTCTTAATTGCTATAAATAATCACTCGCCCCCTTCATTTTATTTCATTCCAAACTCAATATCCTCGAAGATATAGTGGTATTACCTCCCTATGAGTCATCCCAAGGTGTCCTAAAATCTCTAAGGTCCCAACCTTCATGTTTTGAGAGTTACTCTACAAGGTAAGAGAATCAACCACCCTTATCTTTTCTTAAAGATTTCATTTTATGTTTTCTATTTTATTTTAAATTGGATTATGTGTGGATATTTCATTCCATATTTACATTAATGCCCATATTATTTAAAAGTGATGATATACCCCCTTTCTCCCATCAAACTATTTTATTAAATTTTAGGTAACGCCATTAGGCTGTCAAATTTTCGTAAGAGATTTCTCAATTTTTCTCTTATTTTGAGTTCCATTATTTTTTACTTATTTACTCATATAATATCATCCAAATGATATGATAAATCTAGTACATTACATGAATAGGAATTATATTATTCTAATGGAATATTTCATCATCATATCTCTTTCCCAATCCTCTTATAAAAAAAATGAAAACACCATCCGAGATGTGTTAATTTATCACACTCAAGGATGACAGGTTCTCATTTTTTATTACCATGTCCAATTCTGGTCATGAAACCATTTTTATGGTTGAACCAGATCTTAATATATGTATTTAATTTCATTAATGTTCTGGAATCCCTAAACACTCATAATATAGAATAATAATACCAAACAAGTTCGTTGTTCAAAAAACCACTAAGCCTAATCCAAGCATTTATCAATAACTTTTATCTAATGATTCATCCTCAAGTATATATCACAAAATCATTATAAGATAATTTATATATCATTAATTTCAAAAATAATATATATTAACAATTTTTTATGTTTAATTACATTTCAAATGAACTTCCATTCATAAATTCAAGTAAACGGATCATGAAAACCAACGAAGAAAATGCTTCCAAAACAATAAAATTGAACCTCTTAAACCCATTAAAAGGGCCATGAATGAACCTAATAAGGTTATAAAAAATCAATTAAATGTATATGAGGTTCTGGAATTATTAATTAAAGAATCTAAATTTTTTTATTCAGGTCATTAAAACAAACGAAGATCACGCTTGAGAAAAAGGTAAGGGGTTTCTCATCTCACTTTAATTTCTGTGATATTTTCATTGTTCACCACTTATTTCTTGTATGTGGTATATGTGTACTACCATTTAATATATAATAACATGATTATTTTTATATTCATGTTATTCAACGATTCATTGGAGGGTTATTAGGTTTTGGTCATATGATTCGACCAATTACATTGTGGTAAGAGACTTTGTCTCAACTACTATTTTGTTGTGACTAACTTTGTGTGGTGCACCTAATAATCCTCATGTGGTGTACCTACTGAACATTTGAGATCAATTTTCATTTAAAATTATATTTATATTAAATATCAATAGTCTCATATCATGGATATTTTTTTTGTCTAAACCGTATACCAATTTACATACGGTGTTTATTTAGAATTTTATTTTAATTAATGAAATATTGATGCATTTGTATACTATAATATATAGGGATAATGAAAAGGAATATTTCTCTTGTATTGAATTAATGTATAAATAATTATTTGGACATGTATTGGTGGGTGGAGCCTACTATATCCCATCGATGCATCAGTAGGTCTCATGAGACAAATCAGTTTGGCGACAACCCCTTCGAGTTTGTTTCCAAAAATCAGACGAGTTTCTACCCACAAAACTAAACCATTTTTATGGTATTATGGTATCATGTGCTAGATACGTGAAGTCTAATTAATAATAATTCTCTTTATTCATTATCAGTTATTACTATCCAAGAGGTTTTCACTATGACAAAATCTATGGATGCCGTTTCATTCTCAGTTTATTAATGGTGTGAGTTTTTCATTTATTCACCATGCCATGTTGATTATGTCAAATTGTTTACAATAAAGTTATTATTGATTCATGATTCCTCCATTAGTAATCCTTACTAATCATTTGAGATCACCCATTTCACAGTTAACCTTTAACATGTGATGAAGTGGAGATCATTAATTGAGTTCCTGTTGATGTAGTTTTTAGTTTTTGTTATGTATTGTATTTTTAACCTTTTCCAATGTAATTTGAGTTACATTTATGTATATAGTTTCTTAAATACTACTAAACTAATCATTCCTTTAGGATTTTCATTCTTTCTAACTATGCCAATATAATAAGTAATGCAGCAGCTCCGGTCTAGAGGGGTCAGGGAGTTACAATTTTTAAAGTTGCTTTTATTATTATTATGTGTATTATAATTATTATTATTGATATTAATATTAATAATATTATTATTATTATAGATTACAGATAATAATAAGAAAAATAATATTTTTTTTGTTTATTATTTCATTTTATTTTTATTTTTTCCCCAAACCCCAGCTCTCCCCCTCTCTATTTGTGTGGCACAAGCATGCCCCCTCGGTTCCTCCCTCTATGCGACATTCTCCCAACATGGTTGTCTAGTCGTCGTCCTCCTCTGCTAGGCTTGGTGTCACCTCTACATTCTCCGGACTCTCATGCTCTAGTCGATGTGGATCCAGCTTCCGCTCACCCTCACCCTTTGACCCGACTCACCTCGCTGACGCACCTCCCCATCACAACTTTCACATCCCCTTGCCAACCTCCTTCTGCCACGGAGACCCACAGCCAGCCACCTCTCCCTCCAGTCGGTGCACCTCCTTCGACCCACCTGACTAACCATGACACCCCAACCCCCCCCCCCCCCTTACTGTGTTTTTTTGGTGACCCCTTGCTATGTTTTTCTAGACAGCCCCCATCGGTGCGATGTGCATGCTCCCAGCTACCCCGCGAACCTCCAGTCCGACCGCACATTCCCCACGCGACCCCTTTGTTGTCCCATATTCTGTTCCCAATGCATCATAACCCCTTGACTACTTTGATCAGCTTTTCCTTCAACCGTGCCAGCCTTCATGACACCGTTGACAACAATGGTGACCTTCCCCATGCATCGCAGCACCATAGCAGTCCGTTCACCCATTCGGGTGGCCCCTCTGGTTGAGTGAGTCTCTGCATTGAGGTGAGGTTTCCACTATTTCTTGGATGTATTATTTTAAATCAATTTTTTTTGGCATTTTTAGTTATTTTTTTAGTTTTTAATGGGTGTTGGAAAGGTAATTACATGATATAGAGGTCATCGGCTTGCGCATGCTTATGCACTTGTGCGAGATGTGTCACATCATTTTGTTTGGACTATGAGTTGAGTTAGGTCCCCCAATGCATTTTTCATTATATTTATAATTTATTAATTTCTTTATATTTCATTGATTTTAAATAAAAAGTAAATAATATTAAATAATTAGTTTTAGAATAAATATTTGTTGTGAAAGAGAGAAATATCCTCTTTGTGCATGAGTTTTCTAAAAACTTTTATTAAATTTGTATATTAAGTGTTGATAAAATGCTCTAATGGACATTATAATTGTGTCTTAGTTATAAAATGGTTATTTTGTATTCTTAAATGGGTTTCTAAATGTTTTTTGGCTTTAAAAGTGGCATGTGTTGGTTATTTTGAAAATGGGATGCTGTTGAATAGTTGGTTATGACCCATTTGGCACTTTAATAAAATATTTTTTTTAAAATCTCTTTAGAGTGACTCGAGGGTGATCTTGTTGTGTACATAGATTGTGTGAGTTATTGTGTGTGATGTTAATGCAACATGATTGGTTACTTGATTGACATTGTTAACTCACACCTCTTTTTATTTAGTACTCAGCATGGGAACCAGATATAGTAAGTGAATTTTATATGAATGATTGCTGAACTAGTTTAGATTATGCACTGGATAGTGGTCCTTAGTATGGAATTTCCTCTTCGAGGGGATCAGGCCCCGCAGTTAGGCTAGGTAGAGAAATACCGAGCATTTGGGAATTATGATGTCATTGAGAGTAGGAATCCCTTTAGGATGAGTCACCTGTATAGTATGTTCTAGATTGTTCATGAGCTAATAATTTATACCTATGTCTATTAGATTTCTATTGCGTGTGGTGATGACAAATATTCTTGTATGTATACCTGCATTGTTCTTTCTGTGAGATAACTATTGTGCCTTCTTGTATTTTTGTTCTTCTTGGAAAGTGGTGGGCTAGTTTTGACTAGTTTTCTAAAAATGGATTTCAAATAAAAGTGTTTTATTATCTTTGTAAAAATATGAAAATATAAACATCTCTTTACCTTTGAAAATTCTATTGGAACTAATGAAAGGAATCTAACTTTGAAAATGAATATGGGTAATGGTTCGTGATTTGATTTCAAGTAAAATATTTGGAAAATCTGACTTTTATAAATTATTGTTCAAACTTGGAATTAGTGATTTATTTATTTAACGACAATGCTTTGTGTGTAGATTGCTGGGAATGCCTACTTATTTTTAATACTCATTCCTATAATGTTTTTCTTGTTCTTAGTTTTGTTGTAGGTTCGACCCGAGATTTTTTTCCATGGGTGAGAGTTGGTTGTCGATTAGAGTGTGACTCTTAGGGTCATGTAGAGTTTTGGTCATGGTTAGGTTAGTGAGTGGTTGTTGGTCATTCTTTCTTTTTCATGTCATTTATTCACTTTTTGTTGTTCACGTTTTTTTGCTGATTTATTTATTTTCATTAGGAGAAATCCTTCCCATTTGTTCTCTATTGATTCCCTAGAGCTTATCGCCAACCTGGAAGGATCGGGAATGACTCTTAAGCCTTGCCACAGATCATCATAGGTGATCGGTTCAGGGTTGACCTAAGTAGGTTCATGACATTATGTGTTATCAATAAATTATTTACCTTCCGTTAATTTAATCTGTCAATAAAATAGAAATAGTATTCATGCGTACGTATGGTCTAACATCTAAATAATATTATAGATTAGTATATATATATATATATATATATATATATATATGATATTTATATAATTTTTAAAAATTTGGAGATTATGTAACAATGATCAATGTAAGAGTACCAACATTAACAAATCAAAAAATTCATGACAAATAAACCAATTATTATCCGAAACATGACATTAACATTGAATTTTTAATAAATGGGTAATAAAAGGTAATATTAAAATAAAATATAGAATTAAATATATAATTATGGTTTTTAATATATTAATGATAAACATATATTTATTATATAGTATGTTTTATTTTTTACGTCAGAAGTGCAAACTTTAGGTAGGGTATTGACTTCCCACTATTATTTTTATGTGAGACAAAATCAATATTCACCATCTGTTTATTTTATGTGATCAATATACTTAAAATTAATTTATTTAAAAATTATAATCATTAATATATTTTTGTATTTGGATAAATATTTTAGTATCTCCCTTTCATGGGGTTTAATGTTAAAATGTTACCAAGTGATAAGGGATTTTTATCTCAAATTTCCCTCTTTGGGACATAATTTATATTATGCACATATCGTTTCTATTATATGTATATACTACCCATTTGAAATGTTATATAATTGAAATAATTATATTAATTATATTTTATGTTTCATTTAATGTAATTCTTTCATGGGGATTACAATTCAATGTTACCAATTTGAATAATGTGTTTTGTTACAACTTCATCGTTTTTTGGGATTGTTTATGATTATGATTCAAAATATGAAATTTATGATTTATCCCTAAAGAAATACTGAATTTTATTAGTATATAGTTATTTCACAAGAATAAAAATTTTCCCTTTAATTTACTCTCTTTATGTACTAATTATTTCAGAATTATGTTTTAAGAAAAATTGTCTTTATTTTTCTCTTCGATTGAAAACCTTTTTCTTTTCTAAAACCATGTATTATAAATTTGTCTTGAAAATGTTTTTAAAATTTAAAAAATTATTTATTAAATGTATTCTAACAATTTTTTACTCTTTATAGAATGTTTTGAAATAAATCATTGTGTAATTTTCCAAAAAAATACCATTTCATTTTTAACATCAATGTGAAATGTGTATTTATTTTAATGTGTACGACATGAGCGGAAATTCCTACCATAATGAAAATTATTTTCTTTTAAGAGTCGTATATATGTTTTAAAGGATATTTTCAATGAAAATTATTTTGGGAAAAAATAAGGGTTTAAAAAGTGTTTTTTCAAAGAGGAAATCATGTTTTCCTCAATAAAGGATTTAAATGATTTTTAAATACTCAATTATAAGTTATCAAACTATTAAAAAAATGAGTTTACAAATGTTTTATGATTCAATTTTTTAATCGGAAAGGATGTTTTCCTTAAGAAATGATTTAATTTATTTTTAAATATTCTTTTATATGATTTCAAGATGATTTTAAATTAAAATGATTTATAAATTAAAAGGTGTTTTCAAGAAATATGGGTTTTTTCTTAAAGAAATTTTTTATATGATTCTTAATCATAATTTAAGAGATTTCAATTTTAATTATCAAAGAAATTTTTTAATCAAAATGTTTTTCTTTTAAAAGGTGTTTTTCAATGTAAAAAATCTATTATTATTTGGAAATAGTTTAAATGATTTTTAAAGATTCGATTATATATTTAATTGTTTATTTTCAATGAAAATGATTTCCAAAATATTTTATAAAACTATAGATCTAAAAATTAATTTTCAACTAAAATTTATTTTCTTCGGTACATGTTCCATAAGATAATTCAAAATAATTTTCCACCTAAAAACAGATCCATTTATACTACTTATTCTTTACTTGGGATATGATCAAGTTATATTATTATTATTCCTTCTCTAGATGGTTTATGTTTAGGATGACATGATGTTTATGAAACCCTGTTCTATTATATAGGTTATAACATGATATAATCCTTATGAAACCTACTTCAATTCATGAGTTTTTCTATGATTAAATGATTAAATGATTATGAAAACTATCTCTTTTCAATAAGATATGATTTTATGAAATTTTTATAAATCCCATTTAATTTCATGGGATGTGATATGATTATTATATTCTAATATTCTATAACACACATATATAATTTCATTATGTGATAGGTGGGACCTATATATCCATAAAATGAATTTGGTAAAGATTTATATCACATGAGATATATTGGATTAGGATGGGGAGTCAACTTGGTTCAATAAGGGACATTTTCTACTATGAATGAACTGGGAGTGAACATTGATTACAATGATTAATTTAGGAGTTAACCCATTCTACTATAATATCTATAGAAATGTGTATAAAAAACTATGGAAATTATTTTATAGGATTATATGTATTACACAATTCCATGTCCTATAAAAATTTCATTTCTCATAGTTCATGTTGTTTGATTTCCTTATGATTCATGTATTATGAAATTCTAAACATTATTCCATAGTTGAATATTTTTTCCTTTTATATATAGGGTATGGTTTCTATATGCTATACTCACGTTCTTACAGAATTTTTCTAAAATAATGTTGACATGATTTCCATTGTTTTCACTTACCAAACCTATGATCTCACCATATATTATGTTTACTTTACCTTAGTTATGAAGAAAGGATTTATGTAGGGTATACCTATAAAGATTTATAAATTGGAAGATATTTTGAATAAACATTGAATATCTTTCAATAAATAAGAATATTGTATTCCCAGTCTCAAAAGGAACAAAACCATTATGATCTACAAGAATGTTTTTGTGTAATGCAATTAATATTCATATAAAAGAGGTAATATGTATGTGTGAGAGTAATTTGTCACTATAGTTTTTATTAGAGGAATGGTTTAGTAATCCTCTGAAAAATAGAACGGTAAAATTTTTGTGAGATCCCTAGCTATATTTTAAATTATATCTCTAAATATATGTTCAAATAAAAGTTTAAGTATAAGGTAAATTATAGGAAAAAGTCCTAGAATTTTTGTAACGTATAATGTGTGTTTTTTATAATAAATTAAATCCTTATATGGATAATGCAATTGGATGTGGCACTAGAAAAAAGGTATCTTTGTGTAATGAATCAAAAAATAGTGCATTGAGTTAGACTTGATCATCACTAGGTGAATGAAAATGGTCCTTACTTCACATACAGTTTGAAAATCCTGGGGAATATTATTTGTAAATTGAAAAACTATTTATGAATAGTCATGAAAGAATAAAATAATGACCACAGATGATATAAGATAAACCTATTCTACCATAGATTAAAAATATAGTGTCATGATTTATACATCCTATGAGTTATTTTACATTATTATATGGGTTCACACTATAAATATTATTACTTATACTCTGAATTTTTTAATGAATGCAGGGAATAAGGTAGAACTATATTATTATTGAATGTGATAGAAAACAAGTTGATGTAAAAGAAAATGGGATGATGAATCAAGTGAAGAGTATTTTGATTATTCCTAATCAATTATCATTATATATGATTAACAATTTTCACCATAAATAAATCATAACTCAATAAATAATAAAAAGATAGAGTCAGTTGAGATTTTGGGTGATTGAGACCATAGAGGAAAGATGATTCAATTTCATATATGTCATGAATGTTGGCAGAAGCTCTCTAAGGAATGCCTTATAGGAACATGAAGAAGTTTTTTGTTTTTAAAATAAGGAAAGAAGCTAAGTAATTTTAGAGAAAAAAATAAAATGTTTGATTAAATCAAGGGATTTGAATAATGTTCTCTTTAAGATATTATTGAAACTTTGATGTTTTAATTTTTTATATAATGTTCACTAAAAAAATTTATGTCTTAGGGGGATGATTGTGAAGAACTTCAACAAGGTTGTATGGGTAATGGTTATATTGTTGATGATAAAGAGAGAAAAAATGCATATGAATATAAAGAGTTATTAAGGAATAAGATGATGATGTCAAGTTAATTGATAAAGAATGAAGTAAAATTCAAGATGTTTTTATGTATAAAAAATCATGAATTATGAAATATATAAGAATTGTTCAGTATAAGTGATTCATTAATGAATTTCTAGAATATGTTGAATGGTATTAATGACCTTGAAAAAGTGATTTAATTTAATGTTTTTATTCATGGAAAACACATGATTAAGGAAAAAATAACCATTAATATGTTCCTGTTATTGAGATAATGATATTTGGATAATGATATTATTGATATGGATAAATTATATTGGTTATTACTGATTAACTTAGAACTGATTAATGATTTTTTGATAAAGTTCTTTATACTATCATTGTTGAAGTTTACATGATTTTTTATTTAAGTAATATCTCTAATAATCTATGTTTTATTGAATGAATAAGGAATCATGTATGTTTTCAAAAAAACATTATCATAATTTTGGTTATTAACATGTTTCAATAGAACACATTATAATGGTATTCACATGTTTGGTATGTGAAAATTAAGTTCCATATCATATTGTTTGGGGGATTAATGATAAGTTGATTTTGAAAATCAAGTGTCATTATAATTTTTTGGATTTTAATAATTTGGGAGGGTTATAAGGTTAACCATTTATGAAATGGTTTATATTGAATTTTGGATGATGTTTTTAGGATTAATGTATTACTTCACCATGTAAAGATTTATATGCATTAGATTGCATGTGTTAACCATTTTTTCTAATGATAACTATAGATAAAAGTAATTATATATCATTATATTATGTATCTTATTCTCTATTAGTGTTTCATATAAAAAAATAATAATCATTTCTTGGAGTAAGAGATGAATTTCAAATTGATCATGGAATAATAAAAGGTTAAAATTTTTCCTATAAAATGAAATGAAATCAAGTAATTGTATCATATACGGAATATTATTCAAATTTTGGAAAGGAATTTTGAAATAAAATTTTATTGTATTACCATAATTTTTATGATATGAATAAATTTTTTCAAACCTATTTGTTTTATGGTTTTTTAGTTGTTTATTTTCAAATGATCATTCAAATTGTTATGATCAATAATATTTATCACTCTCCCTCATTATTTGAACATCACATTTTTATACAATGTATTAATCATCACTTTCCACCTATTTTTTCATATTTTGAAGCCTAGCATGTGTTTCTCTAGATAAGCATCACACATCAATCTCTCTCTTTTCAAGATGATCTTTTAGAAACCATTTTTATAATGTAGGTTTCCCGTAATGATATTTTGAAATGATAAACCCTTTTTTGTCAAGGGAAAGTTCAAATTATGAAGAAATAATTTATTTATGGGAGTATAATTTAACACTAAGAGATTTTATGAAATATATTTTTCAAATAAATTTAATGTTTTCAATATTTTTCATGACACAAAACACTGAGTTTATCTTGAGTTTCACACAACACTGATTTTAGTTTTCATTGCATGCAATATAGAGTTTAAATAAACCATCACATACTAATAAAATATAATTACTTAATATAAAAGAAATGACATAGTCATTGTAATGGAGGCTATGAATAATATTAACATAATTAGGAAAATTTATGGTTTACACATGTACATAAAATGAATTCCATGATGACCAATTAATTATAAATGAATATAAATACAATTTTAATGTAAAGTAATTCATTTTCTGAAAAAAATATTTTTATGATAAATTTTTTTTATCCAAATAAATTAAATAAATAAATTTTATTTATAAAATTAAATTAAAAATATAAATTATGTATTCATTCAAATGTTAAAAATCCATATTATGTGTTTTCTAGACATGAGATAAAAATAAACTAATTTTATGCATAAAAATATTTTCATTTTAAAAATGAGGTTTGTCGTATTATGTGTAATAATTTTAGAAATAAAATATAAAATTTTTATTAAATCTATTTTTCAAAATGTTTTTTTGAAATCAATATGTTAAAATTATTTTGGTGTAAATTTTTATAATAGTCTAAAAAGATTATTTTTCAAAGAATGGTGAAAATAGTAGTTTTTATTAAGAATGATCAAATTTTAAATCATTTAAAAATGTAATTATTATTTTAATATTGTTTAAAAGGTAAAATAAGTTTAATTATATTTCTATAAATCAATTTTATTTCTTTTGAATTATTTTCATATTGATTGTTTTTATAAATACATTTTAATGTTTTAAACTTTTTCAATTAGGGAAACAACATTCTCATTATGACTGAAGTAATAATATTAAATTATAATTTTCCACTTCTGTTAATGGAATTTGGAAAATTTTATTACATATTTGGAATCTAATTAATTGAAAATATATAATAATTTTAAATTAATTTTATCCTTAATTAATAGTAAAAAAATTAACTTGGTTTAGGTAAAACTTGGATTACAATGGGTTAAACTAAAAAAATATGTTTTAAAGATAAACCAAAACGTATCCAAATACCATTTTATGGACTGATTTCAATCATATATCTTATAGGAAATATAATTTCCTATTTTTGAGCCTTTTGGAGTGTGGAAAACATGGATATGGTTTTTTCTTTTCAAATATTACAAGTGTTCCACTAACCTCACCTATAAATTTCCACTTGTAACCCTCTAATCTTCACACATCCAAACCCATTTTAATCATCCAATACCTGACCAAATCACTTACTTTATTCCCTCCACTCATCCTATAATCATTTTTCCCATAAATCAATCCTATGGTGCCTTTTTTTGAAAACAAAAATAATCCATTCGAAGAACAGGTAA
Organism: Viscum album; assembly: GCA_963277665.1. Lineage (NCBI taxonomy): Eukaryota > Viridiplantae > Streptophyta > Magnoliopsida > Santalales > Viscaceae > Viscum > Viscum album. The sequence goes on along the minus strand of OY728132.1, from coordinate 1,155,636,944 downwards.
CACCCCTAACCGAGCATTATATTTTATTTGTTCATCCAAATACTATAATTATTATTAAACCATGATAAAATAATATCCAAATTATCATCCATTTACTAAGATGTTGTTACATTAAGGTAATATCATGAATGGCCTTCTTCAAGATGAGGGAAGGGATAACAATGTTCCATGACCTTCCTTCCTCAAGATAAAGGAGTGATAATCACCCTCAATTCCCACCTTCAATAGGCTCTGAGGTGGTGATCGACACCAAGGGTATATAGTCTCATGAACATTGAAGGCATTTAACTTTTTATAGTAAACAAGATTGGGAGATAAGATGTATCACTCTCAAAAAAACTCTAAGATATATATAAAAAAGAAAACCAAAATCTATCCCACATGAATGTTTAAAGTAAACAGATGGAAATAAAAAAGAAAACTCCAAAGTACCAAAATAAAACTAAGTAATGAAACAAAAATGGTCCCAAAATTCCAAGAAATTATGGTCCATCACAGTCCACATAATCTCTCTAGAAACCTGAAAAAATTTTATATACATAGGGTGAGAATATAAGTATATTCAATATGTAAATCCAAATTCATTTCTACACAAGTGGGGGAATCATACTAATGCCCTTGTGAGAAAAAAGAGGATCCTCAAAATCACCTAATGAGGAATACTAACCACCCCAGTCTCACTAAGGCACACTCCCCAAATAACACATGTTATGTTAAGTAATAATATAAGAACATCAATGATTGGGTACCCCACACCACTTCCCACTGGTTAACTGCTCATCCCTAATGACGAATGTCTGAGTGCTACCACTCTCCCACAATCCCCACCGTCATAGTCTTCCCGCACCAACCTGGGCCACAACCACATCACATCCTTTCTTCAACCACATGGGTTACAACTAGCACATGTATTTACTGAAGACACATGGTCCTCATCTTGAAGACACATGGGAAATGATCCACCTCTCACAAAAACAATACCATAAATATTCTAATAAACCTCAAGCCATTAAATCCCACACAAAGGGTCTTGGGTGATAAATTAATAAAAGAGGGAGCATGGGATCCAATAACCATACAGCCATTGTAGAGATCCTAAGCTTATCGTACATGGACATTACATTACTTTTGCGGAATACTTAGTACATAACAAAAACACACACACAAGGATCGTAATAGTTTAGTGTCTTTGGAAACTCGGAACGTAATCTTCTAATCGTGGTGAAAGATCTTCAATATCTCCCATAAAGATATTCTTTTTTTTTACCTAAAAACCTTTATTTATATCCTGGGGAAAAGAAAACATAAAAGGGTGAGCTCAAATGCTCAGTAAGGGTAAACAAAAGAAATATCAATCACATGATATACATAAGAACATAGCCTTTGGAAATCTTAACCTGCAAAAGAGCTCATAATATCATAACATGGGATAAATCATAGAAGTGAAAATGAGATCCCCATAAAACTTGAAACTTTGTGGCATGCACACATAATCATGGAAAATCATTTCTTGTTAGTCAAGACTCATTGCCAAGACTATCTTAGTGGACAAAGTCCCTTTCTGAATCGAGTAACCCTCGTTTCAGTCCTGTTTCACTGAACCGAAATAACCTTTCGTTCCAGCCATGTCTATCTCATGAGATATAAAATCTTTACCCAATGCATTGGAGGGAGATATAGGTCCCACCCATCTTATAATGAATCCTTTCTTATGTGTGCCACATAATCATAAATCATACATCATCGCATAACACATGTAACAAAAATGGGATTCTTGAAACATCATGACATCATAAAACTAATCATATAAGGAAAATTACTTCATAAAAATAATTCCATCACAACATAATAAAATCAATGTAATTAAAGGGATAAAAACATAACCCTTTATTATCTTAGATGGAAAATAATTTTGATAAAACACTTGAACTCCATTCTTGAGGAAAATATCCTTTCTTCTTCCAAAAACACTTTTCTTTTCTTAACATGTCATAAAATTATAAACTAAAAGAAGTTGATTAAAAAAAACTTGAAAACTTGTAAAGGAAGCTTCTTGGAAATAATGTTTTAAAAATCCATTCATGCCGTATAAGTTAAAAAAACATTCTTCGTACTTTTGTCGGAAAAGCCAAAAAGTACCTCGTACGAAAAAAAACGACAAAAGATTCCTTTCATATATTTTACTAAAAACTCAACGAAGGGTAAAATTGGATATAAACTATTGTATAAGGATGGAAATAATATTACATATTGAGGGAACATGGATGTGGATGATAAAATACACCCCAATAATTACCAAAGTAAAAACAATCTCGGATAAAAGTGAGATTGTGATATTTTCCCTTACCTTAGGTCCGATTTGCTTTGTTTGTGTCCGAAGCTCCTGTATAAAGGTTTAAATAATGTTATTGACTTATTCAAGAATCATACATATTGATATGATATCATATATGGTCATATTATTAGCTTCTTGTTAGTAATATTTCATTGTTACCTGTTACTCGGGTCTTTATAACTTTCTGTTCTTATGCGTATTTTGTCGAATAAATTCTTATTCTTATCTTTAGGTTATAGATAATTCATTTCCAGAATGGTATTAGTGTAGTATATACCATATTCATTCATTCAATTCATTTATATAATCATTATGAAATGAAGATCATGTAGAACGAGTCACATCACATCGTGGAGACGGTATTCCGTACGTACGCACGAGTGATGATATCGTTCCTATGATCGTGGAATTGTATTGGAGTATATATATATTATTTCAGTATCAATATTACTTCATAATAATCATATATAGTTACTCATTACACCATTATACCCATCCTTGTAAGGTGATGGTGGAAAATAGATTACACCACGGCGTGGAGACGGTATTCCGTACGCACGCGCGGTGATTTCATTTTTCTGTTGGATAGATAGAAGGTGAATTAGGGTTGTTTCATATTTATAATAACATATCAGTATGTAAGTAATACTTATGTTATTACTTTATCATGAAACAACTAATGAATAAGAAGTTTAAGAAGAAAGAAATTGTAAAGATCGGTAATGGATATTACCTCTTCTTTTGGAACGCCTCTTTGAATCCTCCACTTAAGGAACTAATATTGGTATTTGGAGAAGACCAGGACCTCTAGGATTATTCTAGGGAAGTGGAGAGGAGAAAATGGCAGGGTTTGTCCGAGCTTGAGTGCTCAATTTGGTGTGAGGAGGAGGGGGAGGAGGTGCCCTTTTATAAGGGAGGAGAGGGGCACCTTAGGAATATCTCAAAATATTATTTTATATTAAAGTCAAAATCGGTTTATAATGGTTCCAAAGGGTCTTATTTAGAAGATAAGGTGGGGATGGGTCGAAATCCTATCAACCAATAGGATTTAGACAAGTTTAGGGTATTATTTTAACCTTATCAATTAGATTTAACTCTAAGTTAATTAATTTAACTTTTACCGTGTCTTTTTGTTTTATTTCACTATATGGTTAATACACTTACTATAACATGCCAAACGAACCCCAAATTGTTTATTATTAATATATATATCCTTATCTAAGTCATTTGGCCGATCCTTAGATTTTTAGGAATAAAATAACAATTAATAATATAATATTTGATTTAAAAACTATTTTGTGTCAATTTTGACACTATTTGATATATGATTTTTGTGAAAGTCATAAAAGAATTATATGTTCAAACCAAGTTGATTAAATCAACACTAATATATCATAGTAACCTAGAAAATTAGTGGAATTCATAAAAAGTCTCAAATTACATTTATTTTGGTATTTATATTATCAATTTTGTCAATATTTCATTAATAAGATAATTACTGCATCATCTTTGTGTCATAAAAAAATTAAATTATTTGATGTCTAAAAATTACAAATAAAATACAATAATGTAGGAAATATTTTTAGATTTCTAATGAATATTTACAATCGAATTTATCTTATGTATAACCCCATATTAAAAATTATTTACTTATTAAACTTTGATTTTAACTATTTAACCCTTCTTTAAATAAATTAATAATAAATGTCCTAATCTAATCCAAGTGGGCCTAAATGGTCATATTTTATTCCTAAGTTTGTTTTTGGTCTAATTACACTTGTCCAATAGAATTAGGACATGTGTTAGGGTAATATTAATATCATATTTACCCTTAGTTACCCTATTTACTATTAACAGCGGTAAAAATAGTAAAAAGTTACTATTCACCAAAAAATTATTTTTATCTCATTGAACCCCATTTTACTCACTGACATCAACCGTGTCTCTCAGATTTTTGAAATTCCATTCACAGAAGCGGTAAAATTAAGTTTTATGAAAAATTCAGTTTTTTTAACTACCACTTAGTAGTTTCACTATTCATCAAAAATTGATGTTTTTCCGAACAGTGCCAAAATTTCATCCCAAGCTATATTTCATATTCCGAATTCAGAAATGAAGTCTATTTTACCAAATTCATTACATAAAAGTTGCATTAATTAATTTTATAATTAAATCCCGCTGTTAAAACTTGTTTATGTCTAGTTTAAATGTGAAATTACATCCAATGACCAACATTGTATTAAATTGTAAAAATATATTCTAAATATACTTTAAAACCACTCAAATTAATGATTTATCACTATTAATTATTTCGATTAAAAATTTGTTTTTAATTATAATTTAGTAATTTTCACCATTCATCAGAATATGAAAGTTATCCGAAAAGTACCAAAATTTCACCTTACGCTAAATTCGATACTCCGAATCCAAAAATGAAGTCCATTTTAAAATTTCTAAAATTTTAAAAGTGGTTATTACTATTCATAACGGCTAGTTTTAATAATATTTTAATAGCATATCATTGTTTCGTGAAACTCAGTATTACGTACCACACACGCTATCGAGGAAGGTTGCGATTGCGTGTAATGCAAGGCAAGTCAAGGATGCGTGTTGTGCAAGCTCCTTTTGGTGTAGTGTACAACACAAGACATTAGTGAAATAAAAAAGAATATTTTTCATAAAATCTCGGGCTGTTACAGCCATCCTCCCACCATGATGTTAGAAAATACACACTCCCCCATAACAGTGGGGTTTTTCGGCACGTAGTGCTCAACATAGGTGGGATGTGTATAGAAATCACAAGGAAATAAAAGTTTATACATATAGGTAAACAAACCCTTATCCCAACCTATAGGTTTCCAAACAAACAACCAGGATGCACAAACTGCCCTTGCTACTACCCCTACATATAAAGACACACAAAAATCCACAACCAAAACATAAACCACCAATTTAATTTAACCACTTATCATTATTTTATTAAGAAGTATACTTATTTTCATTCTAGAACTACCTGAGAAACTACTAACCACAACCATACCCAAAACATTCAACAACACAACCAGATTGAAGTCACACTACACACCACTTTTCAACAACTATTACACAAACGAGATATAGTCCCATTAATCTAAAATTTCATCAATTCCACAATAAATAATCTCCCAACCTGAGATTTTGTCACACCTCCTACACCACATCATACACAAATCTCATAGAAACCACTACCAAAACTAATTCCCCACTACACAAACTTACCACACCTTACTCACAGATCCAACTCATCTATCCCCCCAGCACCCACTACTATGCGACCAACAACAGCTCCATAAAACCATCACAAGGATCAAAACCCAAAAAAACCACACAGAACACTGCCACACCAATAAGTTATGTGTATTCATATTTATCCAAACACGGTTCTTTAATTATACTTTGATAAACAGGGGTGATCATAAAAAAGTTCGATCATGGGTCATTCTTTTCATTTAACCAGGTATACCTGATTAATCATATTGATATTTACAGCATATTATTCACAGGATATTAAGGGTGCACAAATAAGGACCACCAACGACCATGATTCATAGGAGACATACAACTAGAAAAAACCATAATTGGAAATCAATGATAATACATAATAAAAGTGATCAACATCATCATCTTCCCTACCCCCATTTATGACTAAGTTAACAAGAAGATTATATCTTAACACCCTTAATAATTGGTTTCAATGGTGATCAAGAGGCAATACCAATATACCCACCCTGCATGATACACAAAGAATGGATAGATAGAGGAAATACCTAATTAAAATAATAGGTGGCCATGGATTCTTCCTTGCACTAAAACAGAGGGTCGCATGAGTTATATGAAGGACTCCAAGGGATAATTGAATAGGAAAATATAGCACAGGCATGTGACTCCTTAAGGAAGAAAGGTTATAGGCACCCCAAGAGTGAACAAAATGTTTCAAGGAAGAGAGGATATTGGCTTAAGAAAATGCCATATCCAAAAATCAGGGATATTATTTCATTGAACTTAAATTTCAGATAGTGGTTTGACCATGCATCTTGGCCATCTATAATGATATTTAATATATATTCATCCTCCTAGGAGATGGTGGAAATGTCTTGAGAACTGGTCAAACATTCATAGGTTAAAAATCTAACCTTAAGAGGGATGAAAATAGAAGAAAAATTAGGAGGTGTGAGCTATTAGTGGTGAATCACCATTTGGTGAGTCACCGTTCGGTGAATCACCATCTGGTGAGTCACTATTCTATGAGTCACCATTTGATGAGTCATTATCCAGAGAGTAACTATTCATAAAGTCACTATCTAGTGATTCACCATTCGGTGAGTCACTATTCAATGACCTACTGTATCTACCATTGGAAAACTGGATTTTTGAAAAACTTCTAAAACATGCCACCTTTTCCTCCAAGAACACTGCAAACACCCAATTTCACAAAGAAATGGACTTGAGAGGTAAGTTCCATTATATCAGATACCTCTCAAACTATTATCATCATTGAGAATTAAAAATAAACCTTTAAGAAAGAGGGGTCCGAACAACCACACCACATGATACCTCTCAAGGATAAACCACCTTGTGTTATTAAAAATCCAAAGTGAAACCTCGACATCCAAGAACACCTGTCCAGACATCTAATGCCACAATCAACCACATAAACACCAAAGGTCACACTATTTGGAAACATGTATTAGGCACTTCTATCCTCCATGTCAAGATATTATCCACTTTGGGCTACATTGACTCACCCACATAGATTGAATTGCATATTCATTAAAGAGACTTGATTAGGTATCAGGTCCTCCCTTTCCCACATGTCAAGTCATTTTCACACATTATATAATAGGGAAAAATCTAATCTTATAGTAAACAACATTCAGTAATTACATCATAATAAAAATTACTCAAACAAAACTCAAAATTGCTCTGAGTACTGGGAAGGCATATGTTTATAATTCTCCAAAGTACTCTAATAAAGGCCTCCATGCCTCCCCAACACACGAACCAAGGGTATGGTCCATTCATAAAGCACCTTCTTCTGACGATACTAGATCTCTATTGGATGCTCCATGAACATTGCATCTTCTCAATATCCAACTCTCCCCAGTCAATGACATGTGAGTCATCATATAAATATTGAAGAATATTGAAGATGTGGAAGATGTCGTGGATCCTCTCCAACCATGGTGGAAATAGCAGATGATATGCCACATCACCAACTTGTCTCAACACCTCAAAAGATTTTATGATCCCAGGAGAGATCTTTCTTCCCCTATAGAACCTCCACTACCCATGTTGATGGGAAAACATCAAGAACACATGGTCCCCAACCTCAAACTCCAAGGACCTTCTCTTGTGATTGGAATATGACTTCTATCAGTCCTATGCTACCTTAATTCTCTCACAGACAAGCTACATCATCTCTGTCGTACTCTGAACCATGTAATAACCAAGAATAACTACGTCCCCATCTTCTATCCAACATAAGGAAGAATGATAAGACCTTACATATAACACTTTGAATGGATCCATGCTAATGGAAGAGTGATATATATTACTGTAAGTGAAATATATCAAGGGAAATTTCCATACCCATGATCTTCCAAAGTCTAGAACACATGCCTGCAAAATGTATTCCATTGTCTAGGCGGTCCCCTCTATCTGCCCATCAGTTTGAGGGTGGAAAGCAGTGCTGAAGAATAACTGAGTGCAGAAAGCATGATGCAATCCCCTACAGACTCACGAGGTAAAAAAAATCCTAATCTGAAATGATAGATCTCAGAACCCCATATTGTCACACTACCTCATCCACATATCTATGTGAAAAGGAATTCACTATACTCAACTCCTTGACTACAAAGAAGTGTGATGATTTCATCATCTGATCCAATACTACCCAGATTGCATTGAATCATTCTTAATCCCTATGTAATCCTTCTAATAAACCCATTGAGTTTTTATACCACTTCCTCTCAGGGATATGTAAGGGCCACCAAAAACCACCGGGAACATGGTTCCCATCCATCACATACTGGCACACTAGGATCTTTGACACAAACTGCACCACTACCCGCTTTATCCTAGGCCACCAGAAACATTCCATTAAGACACATAACATCATGGAAACTTTTAGGTGTACCACTAGGAGTGAACAATAGCACTCTTGAAGAACTTCCTTGTGCATTACCACATGAATAAAAAAAATCTCAGGGAACAATATTTGATTATGGACATCCCCTAAACATCCCACTGTAGAATCACCAAGCTCAATGCGATCACACATTACCTTTACCTTTAAGTATCCCCACTAAGACTCTTCCACCTGATTCCTTAGAGATGAATGCACCATTATCTAAAATATACAACCTCTATCTCCATCCATTCCTTCATCTAAGTGCAAGGTAGCCAACTCCTCCATTGCATTCAAAGTGTCTGTAGATTCTCAAATCACCTCCTTATATGACTTCATGATCAACGCATCGACCACAACATTTCACATTCATAAGGTGGAAGAGATATCAAAATAAAATATATGAAGAAACTCCATCCACCTTAACTTTCATAAGTTCATATTTCATTTTAAAAAGATATAACTCAATCTCTTGTGATATATAAAGACCAAAAAGTGGTCCTAGTGAGATAATTCCTCCAATACATCAGTTCAAACATGACCACTGCTATCTCTAGATAATGGGTGGCATATTTATGATAATTGGGATGTAACTTCCTAGACTCATAAGATATCAATACTCGTTGTTGAATCTTCAAAAACCACATGCCTAGTCAAGAATCATAAAAAACACCTTAAAAATCCCTCCTTACTGTGGAAACCTTAGCACTGGAAAACTGACCAACATCCCATTCAGATAAACAAAATCTAATTGGAATTTCTCTCTCCACATAAAAGCTCTTTCGTTCCTAGTCAGTTCTATCAATAAAGATTCTAATTGAGAGAAATTAGGTACGAATCTCCAGTAATATCATGGAAGACAGAGAAAACTGCAGACCTTTGCCACATTTTTGGGTGTTTCCCATGAAACGAATTCCTTGACCTTTGATGGGTCTACTGCGACACCCTATTAAGACATAACATGTCCATGAATGTGGACCTCTTGTGTCCAAAACATAAACTTTTACAACACCCCCATAGAGCTGGTGGCATCAAAGAATCTGCAAGACAATTCTGAGATACTTGGTATGATGCTCCTCTGATTTTGAAGAGATCAGGATGTCATTAATGAAAACGATGATGTACTGGACCAAGAACTCATAAAAGATAGAGTTCATAAGTCCCATGAACATGGATGGTGTGTTTGTAATGATTAACAACATAACCATTGACTTGAAGTTACCATACCTTCATCTGAATGAAGTCTTCTAGATGTCACCCTCTATCACCCTCAACTGGTGGTACCCAGATTTCAAATCGAGCTTAGAAAACCATCATTCTCCTCTCAGCTAATCAAGAACATTTTCTATCATCGAGAGAGGGTACAATTTTTCGTTGTTACCTTATTCAATATCTAGTAGTATATATACATCCTCAGGACACCATCCACTTTCTTCAAAAATAGTATGAGATCGCCCCATGGTGACAAAATTGGTAAGATAAATCCCTTCGTCCTCATATCATCAAACTAGATCCATAACTCTCGTAATTCAGAAGGTGTCATCCGATAATGAGCCATTGAAATCGGACTAGCCCAAGGTTGTAAGTCTATCCTGAACTCAATGTCACATTGAGGTGGTATAGTCACATATTCCTTAAGGAAAACATAAAATAAATCCCCAAAAACTTTGAGAACCCCCACCATCCCACCATCCACTGATTCTACTGACAGCTTGGCCGACAAGAAAATAAAAGGTTCAATAAGGTGATGACCCATCAGAAAACTATACACACCAACAAAAGCCACACTTTGGCCATTATTGTCTGAAAACATGACTATTATCTGGAAGAATTCAATAATTTCATGTATAGAGTACAACTAACCGATTATAAGGATAACACAGCATCAATGCATTTTTAGTAGAAAGAGATCCCCACTAGAGTGATGCGGCCCCAACATCAGTTTACATCCCCTGAAAACATCAAACAAGCTGGACTAACCTATGACTGGTGTACTTAACACCTAGGGCCATGAAAAATATCTCTATTTCTAGTCTGAGATAATGGAATATACTGGATAAAACAAATGAGTGTGAATCCCCTGAATCAAACAAGGCACAAACATGAGTACTAAACAAGCTAATCGTACCTCGAACGATCTCCAGTCCCGCTAGAACTACTTCTCTTGTGGTGTAAAACTGACAATTCTTAGCTCCTCTACCCCTCTTTTTTTGACTTCCACCCTGAACACACCTAGGTGGAGCTCCCTAAGGAACACCTTGAGTTTGGATTCAACCTACTCTATCTTCCCTCGGTGGAAAATGAACCTGCTGTCGCTATTGATGAAATGGTATGGTTAAAAACTGCTTTTGAGGAGAGAATTGATCCTATCCACCTCCACCATGCTGATATCTAACTAGAACTGAATTTTAATGTGTCCATGTACTCCATAAGAAAAACACATCATCCCCAATCCCACATGAAAAGGATGTGGACTATAATTTTAGAACTGAAACTGTTGGGGTTAGCTCCCCATTGGACAAAACCTAGAAGGTCCTAATTCCATAGACCTTATACTGATAGCCTTCTCCTTTTAAGAACTCTCCTAGATCCCATCTCATGGTAGACCACATTTCAAGTGCATCCTTTTGACTACCTCATCCTTATTCTGAACCACTAAGTAAGCTGATAGGGTGAATAGAGTAACCACATACTAAAGGGAGGGGAAGAGTTCCTCCTCTAAGCATATCTCTAGAGACTTCACATTCATAAATAGGTCAAAAGAAAAGAAAAGGATATCCTTAAACATGATCTCTATTTTCGTTACCATTAAACTCCCCTTTTGGAGGGAGAATAGCTCCTGCCACTTCTTTTCCTTCATCACCGAAGAATGGAATTCTGCTCGGAACTCCTTCCCAGTGTCAACCCATAGAACATTTGTCTCTTTAATCTTCCTAAGGTAAATAATTCACCACATACACACTAATCCCTTTATTGGGATCAATTCCATAAGAACCCATTTCTCTATCGAATCCCATATCATGGGGAATATGATTGCAAGATACTCAAGCCAACTCTCTGTCTCCATGTCTGAGACACTGCCTTCAAATTTCTAGAGAGTCTATTGCTAGAAAGAAAAATGAACTTCTACCACTGATAATCCTCCACCACTGGTTAAAATCTCTATTGGTTGACCAAGTCAACTAGCTAAGCCTTCATTTCTCGTACTACACATAGACATCAACTGGGGTCCATGAACAAAAAAGTAACAAGGAACTCCTAATCCAGAGTAGTATGTAATTTATTTAATATTAATTTTGACCCATTGTTTATTTAAATTTAAGTGAAATTACCAAAATAAATAAGAACACTAGTCATCATCATGCATTTATATTTCCTAGGGTCTCTACCCCAAAAAAGTGTAGAGTCACTTGGTCGTTTAGTAAGATCAGAGTTCATACATCAGATCATGAGGGGGCCCAAAACTCCCTTGTCCTACCCTATATTCCATGGCATATGTCACACACCATGATCACCTAACACTGATTCCCTATCATTCCCTATAGTCCTCACTATTCCTAACTCTAAACTCCATCCTATCTCTCAACCATCAGCTCTGATATCATTCTGTGATAACCCAACTTATTTAAGATGAGGGAAGGGATAACAAAGTGCCATGACCTTCCTTTTTCAAGATGATGAGTAGATAATGAAACCCAAGCCCCGCCTCCAGTAGACCCTAGGGTTCCAACTAGCACTAAGTGTATATAGACTCACAATCATTTAAGGCATTCCCATTTTTATATTAATAATGATCTGGAGATAAGATGTATCAATCTAAAAACAATTATAAGACATATATATAAAAGAATCCCTAAATCCTTCCAAAATACATGTTTAATGTAAAAATACTAGAAATACAAAGAAAACTCCAACGTAAGTACCAAAATAAAACTATGCAGTGACACAACAACTATCCCCAATGTTGGAGCTAGTACATTCTAGTATGGTCCACGTAATCACCATGGAAAACTAAAAAATGTTTTATATACATATGGTGAGCATAAAATTATACCAAGTAGTTAAAGCCAAAGTCACTCATGAAAAAATTTAGAAAACATACTAATTCCCCCAGGAGAAAACAAAAGAACCTCAAAAGAACCTAACGAGGAATACTAATAGCCTATGTATCACCAAAGAACACTAACTAAATAACACATGTCTATAAAAGTAATATTATAAGAACATAAATGATAGGGTACACCACACAACTTCCCACTAGTTAACTGCTCATCCCTAACAGAGAATATCCTTGGGATACCACTATTCCATATGACCCACTATCAAAGACCTCCCACACACACCTGGGCCATGACCACATCATATTCTACATGCAAACTCTTTGGCCACAACCAATACACGTCTTACTCGAAAGCACTTGGGCCTCATCCCGAAGACACCTGGGCCTCATCCTATAGACAAATGAGAAACAAACCACCTATCACAAAACTAGTACCATAAGTATGATAATAAATCTCAAGCCATTACAGCCAACCCGATGGGTCTTGGGTGATTAATTCCTAGAAGAGGGAACATGAGAGCCAATAACCAGCCATCCATCCACCCATCAGGATGTTGGGAAATACATCCTCCCCCATAACAACGAGGGTGTTTAACACATTGTGTTCATAATGGATGAGGTGCATATAGAAATTAAAAGTAACTAAAAGTTTATACATATAGGTAAACAAACACCCAACCTAACCCATGGGTTTCCAAACAAACAAAAAGCCCATACAAACTACCCTTGCTGCTACCCCTATATGAACAACCAGACAAACAGTCACAACTAAAACGTAAGCCACCATTTTCATTTAACCAGTTATCATTATTTTATTAAGAATTCTACTTATTTTCATTCCAGTACTACCTTGGAAAATACCAACCACAACCATAACACATTCAGCCACACAACCTTATTAAAATCCAACAGTACAACACCATTCAACAACCATAACACAACCCAGATGCAGTCCCACTTCTTTTAAGTTCATACATTCCACAATCAATCAATATATCAACATGTGATTCCATCACACCTCCTGCATCACCTCTTACACAAGTCCCACATCAACCACAACCAAAACTGCAGCCCCACTACGCACACAGACTACACCCTACTCACAAATCCAACCCCTCTGTCCACCCGTTTACCCATAACCATGCTACCAACAGTTTTACCATACAACCAACACAAGGCACAAAAACCAACAAACCCACACATAACACAGCCGCACCAACAAGAAAGGTATATTAAGATTTATTCAACTATGGTTCTTTAATTAAACTTTGATAAATAGGGGTGATCACAAAACAATTTTGATCTTTGGGCATCCTTTCTATTTATCCAGGTATACATGATTAATTAGATTAATATTTACAAAAATTATTCACAGGATATTGAGGGTTCACAAACAAGGACCACCAGTGGCCATGATTTTTAGATGGCATATAACTAGAACAAACCATAACAATAAATCAAGGATAACATATAAAACAAGAGATCAACATCGTCATCTTGCATGTCCCCATTTATTAGTAAGGTAACAAGATGATTATATCGTAACACCCTTAAAAATTGGTTTCAACAGTGATAAAGAGGTGAATATATTATACCCACCTCACATGATACACATAGAAAGAAGAGATGAAGGAAATATTTACTTAGAACAAAATGAGACTAATGATTATTCCATGTACTAAAATAGAGGGTCTCGCAAGAAGTAAGAAATACTACAAGGGAAAACTGAACAAGATGATACGACATAGGAACGCGAATCCTTGGGGAAGAAAGGTTATAGGAACATCAATAGGGAACATAAGTTATCAAGGAAGATATGATAGTTTTTATAGAAAAGGCCAGATCCTAAAATCAAGGATATGATATCATAGTAAATAAATTTTAGATCATGGGTTGACCATGTGGCCTGGCCATTTCTAATGATATTTAAAATATAAAAATCCCCATAGAATATGGTGGAAACAACATAGAAAATGGTCAAACATTGATAGGTCCCTTATTTACCATTAAGAGGAATGAAATAGGGATGAAATTAGATGAAAACTTGGGATGTTTGAGCTATAGGTGGTGACCCACCATTCGGTGAGTCACTGTTCAGTGAGTCACCATTCGGTGAGTCACTGTTCAGTGAGTCACCATTCGGTGAGTCACCATCTGATGAGTCACTTTACGGTGAGTCACTTTCTAGGGATTATCCATTCAATGATTAACTGTTTGGTGAGTCACCTTTTGATGAGTCACCATCTAGAAAGCCACCATTCAATGAGTCACCATTCAACGACCTACCACAGCTACCATTGGAAAACTGGATTTCGGGAAATCTCATGAAACATTCCACTGTGACCTTCAAAAACACTACAAACACCATATTTTCACAAAGTAATGGACTGGAGAGGTCTGGTCTGTTATAGGGAATTACCTATAACTATCTATAAATTCTTCATATGAGATACAAGTTCATCATTTGTGTTTATAGAAAACTACCACCTTGCAAACTGATGTTATTCATTTCCGTCACCTATTCTGAAGGTCAAATATAATGATGAAATTAATTTTTATATATATTATATTTATATTATAATTATACCTATGGAAATATAATACCACATCAAACTTCTTACCACCTAACCCATTATAAACCAATCACATCACTTGTGTGTACGGTGTACTACATTCTCATTATCTGATGTGACGTTTTTTCATTTATATTTTACCTGGATGGTAATAAGGTCATATTTAATGAATATATATGATATTTGTATCATAATTATACTTATAAAATTATTATATCATATTTAACATCTTACATTTCATTTATTATGGGATATGATAATGTCATTCGTGTGAATGATGGACTACCGCCTCATGAAGTGACGTGATTTGTTTTTCACTAATGTTGTCCATGGATGATAATTAGGTTAAATATATTGAATATATGATATATATATATGTATGTATATGAAATAAAAATTATTATCATAGGTTAATATTGTATTTAAATACATTTCATTCGATTCCTTATGAGAATGGAAACATCATTCATTGTTACCTATAGCCTACCGTCTCCATGAGTGGTGTTTTTCATTTTTAATCTATAACATTTATGGATTACTATATATAAATATATACTAAATATATATTATTTTTATATCTTGGTTAATTTTTTGTAATTTTTTAAAAATGATTAATGTAAGAGGATGAAAAATAAAAAATAAAAACATACACCAAAAGTTCTGTAGTTATTGCATAAAACATGACTTTAACATGGAAATGTTAACAAAGGGTAATAAAAATTATAATAAAATATTATATGATATTATATATATAATTATGGTTATGTAGTAGATTTATAATAAATTTATATAAATTTTACATGATTCTTCAATGTCTACAATGATAGTCGAGACTTAAGATAAGTTATTTTCATGTCACTTTAATTTTTATATGAGACAAATCCATATTCACCACATGTTTATTTTATAAGGTATATATACTACCCATGAATATATTTTAGGATTTATATAATTTTTTTATTTACATATCCATTCAAAGATGTATCTTTTTTGGGGTTTTTTTCAAATCATACAAAAATAGATATAGATATTTTTTCTCAAATTACTTTCTTTGGGACATATGTTATTTTATACACCTATTTTATTTTATGATATTTATATAAATTCCTTATTAAATTTAATATTATGAGTATAATTATTTTTATTATAATATATCTTTTATGAAATTTTAATATTTCATGGGTTTTATGATTTAATGTCACCAAATTGATAAAAGTTTAATGTTTCAATCACATCATTTATCAGGGTTTTTTATTAAGCTTCTCGCCATCATAACCATTATTCTCTTTGAAGATACCATTATTGTTTTTCCATATTGTTTTCCTAGAAAAATATTTTGATTTAGAAAGTTTTTTTAAATAAGGATTAATGTTTTCCTCAAGAATTATTTTAAATTATTTTTTATGCCACTTTTATATGTTTTTATAGATATTTAAAAAGAAAAGTATTTTAATAATAGTTTATTTATAAAAAGTGTTTTTTAAGTATAAGGGTTGATTTCCACCTGAAATATTTTGAATTATTTTTAATGTTTACTTTATAAGTTTTCAAAATTCTTTTAAAGATAAAGGGTTTGGAAAATATTTTGTTCTTTAAAATTTTGTTTTAAAAGAGGAATATATATTTTCTATAAGAAATGATTTAAATGACTTGAATTATTTATTTATATGTTTTAAATTTTATTTTCAAATATTTTTTTAAAAAATATTTTATGTTTTCAAAAGTTATTTTGAATTTGAAAATGATATTTTCTTATTGAAAATTTTTTAAATGAATTTTAAAGCATCCATTTTATGTTATCAAGGTTATTTTCAATGGAAAATATTTCCAAATTATTTTATGAATTTTAAATTTTAAAAAGTTATTATCAATGAAATTATTTTTCCCTCATGAAATTTTCAAAGTGATCTTTTAAAAAAAGTTTCCATCTTATATAGAATCTATTGATGCTAATTATGATTGTCTAGGGATAGGATACAATGATACCATTTTTATTTCTTCTCTAAGTGGTTTATGTTTTTGATGACAATATGTTTATGAAAGTCATTTCTCTTTAAGAGGTTATACCATAATTACATTATTTTGAAACCTGCTTCTTTTCATTGTTTTTTCTATGATGAAAATATGAAATGATAATGAATTTTTTCTCTTTTCCAAAGGTTATGATATGATTAAATGTTTATGAAACCCATTACATATCATGCATTATGATACGATTAATGTTTTATGATCTTGTTGAACATATACCTATGATTTTAATTTTTTGTTGGTTTGGTCCAATATCTATCTAAAATGCATTGGGTAATGATTTATATATCATGATATAGGTAATATAAGAATGGGGAGTAAACAAATTTTAGTAAGGAACATTTTCTACTATGAAGTTCTTGGGTGTGAACAATGATTAATATGCGGGTTTGGGGAGTCAACTCATTTGACTATGATATCCTTGAGAGTGATCCATGACTATTATGGAAATGATATTATATACTTATTTATATACCATAATTCATTACTTATTGAAATTATATTCTCTTAGGGTTATTATTGATTTTATTTCGTTATGACTCATTTCTTATTAACTACCAATCTTAATTACATGAATCAATATTTTGATCACTTATATTCAGGGTTTGGTATTCATATGTTATGTTTATGTTATTATACAATTTTTCTCATGTTATGATTACATTTTTTCCACTATTTAACCTTTCTAATAATTTAATCTCACCCCATATTATGTTTTCCCTAGGTTATGAGGGATTTTTTTTATTTAGGCTATGTCTATAAAGAGTAATATAGGGGAATATCTTTTTCTATAACATTAAATATCATTCACTAAAAAAGATAATTGTGTATCTAGACTCCAAAGGTACAAACCCATTATAATCCTCATGAATGTGTTGTGTAATGTAATTTATATTCATCTAAAAGGATATAATATCTACAATTATAAGCATGGGTTGATATAGGTGGAGTACATGGGTAAGGTCCATGAAAAAACTTCACTTCATTGAATGTAAAGTTCCCATGGGTGTATAGGTCTCAATTAATTATCTAGAGATTATATTTGAATATCTTTTTTGGATTACAATATGTTTTTATGTTTATTTGACCCCTACTGAGTATATCATTGAGTTATTAGGGTTAATTTGATTTTCATAATTTAAAATGGTAAATAGAATAGGGTCTCTCAATTATCATGCATGTTCTATAAAACTATTCATTTCCCATGAGCAATTTCTCTAAAACCGTGAGAGTGGTTGTTTCATATATGGAACATTGTTTACCCTCCCATGAAACTAAATATTGAGAAGTTCAATTTCTACTCCAAAATTATTTTTTCCTCCCTCATATTCATGATTGATTTCAATGGAGTATTCTATATGTGTAATACCCTATCATATATAAGAGTTTTTATTATGTATTTATGAAATTTTCTGTGGTTGAATGTGGTTTAATTTTAAATTTTTCTAAGGGTTTGTTGTTTTTTATCTTAGGGTGATCACCTTATGGAAGGGGAAAGTTTTTCTGAATATAATATTGGAATTCTTTGATGTGATAAATTTTTGAAAACCATTTTTTGGAAATTTGGGAAATTTTTTGGGTTTTATTGATAAATAAAATGTTGGTTTTGTTTTAAAAATTATATCTAAGGAAATGTTTCTGATAAAAAATCATTTAATTTCTAAAAAGGATTTTTTTTGAAATATTATCATTCATAAATTGGTTGTTTTGGGAAATATTTTAATAATTTTCTTTCCAAGAGGTTGTTTTTTTCATAAAGGATTTTTGAAATGATTTATCATATGGGGAAATGGTCATAGTTCTCATTTAATTTTTGGACTACTTTAAGGGATATATGGTGCTTAAAATTTTTCAGTATTTGAAATAGATTAGAAGTTATTTTTGGAAATGTGAGAAGGATTTCTATTTTATTAAATATTTTGTGATATTTTTGAAAATTAAGTGATTAAACCTTTGTTTAAATGATTGTTGAGACTTGTGGGTATTTATTTTGGGTTCATTATTTTATAATTGTTTTGTGGGGAAATAATTTAGTTTCTAAATGAGGTTCTCAAAAACGTTTATAAGTTTGTTTTCAAAATATATTTCAAAGTGGAAATTTCCTTCATATATGTGAAATTAGTGCTTTGATTTGTTCTCTAGGTAATGGGCCTACTTGTTTTGTTTATCGAATGTGAGAATTTAGTGCCATGCCTCATGTGGGTTATTTTTTCCCTCCTAGAAAAGTATTCATGGAATATTTGGCATCATTTAGAGGTTTTCATCCTTTATATTTTCATCAAATTTTAGGTTTTTAACATTTCAATTTTGGATTTTTTTAAAACATAATTTTTTAGAGGATCCTTTTAATATTATTTGGGTTTCTGTTAATGTAGTTGATGAATTTTCACAATGGTTGTCATTAAACTAGTGGTAGTTGTGTTTTTATGCCTTTTTTGTGTCTGATAGTTTTAAAAATAAAAATTATTGAAGTTTAATCCATGTGTAGAATGTTTTTTATCTTTTAGATGTCATCTAGGTTAATTAATTATCTCTAGGACAAAAATTGTAGAGACCCGTATCTTGTCGTACATTGACATTACATTACTTTTGCGGAATACTTAGTACATTACAAAAACACACACACAAGGACCGTAATAGTTTAGTGTCTTTGGAAACTCGGAATAACATCTTCTAATCGTGGTGAAAGATCTTCAACATCTCCCATAAAGATCTTCTTTTTTTTTACCTAAAACCTTTATTTATATCCTGGGGAAAAGAAAACATAAAAGGGTGAGCTCAAATTCTCAGTATAGGTAAACAAAATAAATATCAATCACATCATATTCATAAGAACATAACATTTTGGAAATCATAACCTGCAAAAGAGAGCATAATTTCATAATCATGGGATAAATCATGGCAGTAAAAAAGTAATCCCAATAATCATAACTTAAAACATGAAACTTTGTGGCATACACACATAATCATAGAGAATAATTTCTTGTTAGTCAAGACTAATTGCCAAGACTATCTTAGTGGACAAAGTCCCTTTCTGAATCGAGTAACCCTCGTTTCAGTCCTGTTTCACTGAACCGGTATAACCTACCGTTCCAGCCTTGTCTATCTCATGAGATATAAAATATTTACCCAATGCATTGGAGGGAGATATAGGTCCCACCCATCTTATAATGAATCCTTTCTTATGTGTGCCACATAATCATAAATCATACATAATCTCAAATCATATAAGGCAAATGACTTCATAAAAATAATTCCCTCACAACATAATCAAATCAATGTAATAATTTTGATAAAACACTTGAACTCCATTCTTGAGGAAAATATCCTTTCTTTTTCAAAAACACTTTTCTTTTATTAACATGTCATACAATTATAAACTAAAAGAAGTTGATTAAAAATAAACTTGAAAACTTGTAAAGGAAGCTTCTT
Source organism: Viscum album (assembly GCA_963277665.1). Lineage (NCBI taxonomy): Eukaryota > Viridiplantae > Streptophyta > Magnoliopsida > Santalales > Viscaceae > Viscum > Viscum album. The sequence continues at coordinate 1,155,616,350 of OY728132.1, read as the reverse complement.
GGAAATAATGTTTTAAAAATCCATTCATGCCGTATAAGTTAAAAAAAACATTCTTCGTACTTTTGTCGGAAAAGTCAAAAAGTACCTCGTACGACAAAAGATTCCTTTCATACATATTACTAAAAACTCACCGAAGGGTAAAAATTGATTTAAACAATTGTAGGTGGATGTAAATAATATTACATTTTGATGAAACATGGATGTGGATGATAAAATACACCCCAGTAAATACTTACGAATAAACAATCTCGGATAAAAATGAGATTGTGATATTTCCCTTACCTTATGTCCGACTTGCTTTGTAAGTGTCCGAACCTCCTCTTAGGGAACTAAAATTGGTCTTTGAGGAAGACCAGAACCTCTAGGATGTTGCTAGGGAAGTGGAGAAGAGATTTTGGCAGGGTTTGGCCGAGCTTGAGTGCTCAAATTGGTGTGAGGAGGAGGGGGAGGAGGTGTCCTTTTATAAGGGTGGAGAGGGGCACCTTAGGAATACCTCAAAATATTATTTTATATTAATGTCAAAATCGGTTTATAATGGTTCCAAAGGGTCTTATTTCGAAGATAAAGTGGGTATGGGTCGAAATCCTATCATCCAATAGGATTTAGACAAGTTTAGGATATTATTTTAACCTTATCAATTAGATTTAACTCTAAGTTAAATAATTTAACTTTTACCGTGTCTTTTTGTTTTCTTTCCCTATATGGTTAATAAACTTACTATAACATGCCAAACGAACCCCAAATTGTTTATTAATAATATATATATCCTTATCTAAGTCATTTGGCAGAACCTTAGATTTTTAGGAATAGAATAACAATTAATAATATAATATTTGATTTAAAAACTATTTTGTGTCAATTTTGACACTATTTGATATATGATTTTTGTGAAAGTCATAACATAATTATATGTTAGAACCAAGTTGATTAAATCAACACTAATATATCATAGTAACCTATAAAATTAGTGGAATTCATAAAAAGTCTTAAATTACATTTATTTTGGTATTTATAATATTACTTATGTCAATATTTCATTAATAAGATAATTACTGCATCATCTTTGTGTCATAAATAAATTAACTTATATGATGTCTAAAAATTACAAATAAATTACCATCATGTAGGAAATCTTTTTAGCTTTCTAATTAATATTTAAAATCGAATTTATCTTATGTATAACCCTATATTAAAAATGTTTTAGTAAATAAACTTTGATTTTAACTCTTTTAACTCTTCTTTGAATTAAATAATAATAAATGTCCTAATCTAACCCAAGTGGGCCTAAATGGTCATATTTTATTCATAAGGTTGTTTTTGGTCGAATTACACTTATCCAATAGAATTAGGACATGTGTTAGGGTAATAGTAATATCATATTTACCCTTAGTTACCCTATTTACTATTAACCGCGGTAAAAAAGTAAAAAGTTACTATTCACCAAAAAATTATTTTTATCTCATTGAACCACATTTTACTTACTGACATCAACCGTGTCTCCCGGATTTTTGAAATTCCATTCACAGAAGCGGTAAAATTATGTTTTATGAAAAATTCAGTTTTTTAACTACCACTTAGTAGTTTCACTATTCATCAAAAATTGATGTTTTTCAGAACAATGCCAAAATTTCATCCTAAGATATATTTCATATTCCGAATTCAAAAATGAAGTCTATTTTACCAAATTCATAACATAAAAGTTGAATTAATTAATTTTATAATTAAATCCCGCTGTTAAAACAAATAGCGTGTTTTTAAGAAACAATATCTATCAAAAGATTGACACTTGATTATGTCTGGTTTAAATGTGAAATTACATCCAATGACCAACATTGTATTAAATTGTAAAAATATATTCTAAATATACTTTAAAACCACTTAAATTAATAATTTATCACTATTAATTATTTCGATTAAAAAAGTTGTTTTTAATTAAAATTTAGTAATTTTCACTATTCATCAGAATATGAAAGTTATCCGAAATGTACCAAAATTTTACCTTAGGCTAAATTAGATACTCCAAATCCAAAAATGAAGTTCATTTTGAAAAATAAGATTTACAGAATTTCAAAAAGTGGTTATTACTATTCATAACGACTATTTTTAATAATATTTTAATAGAATATCGTTGTTTAGTGAAACTCGGTATTGCGTATTACACACGCTATCGAGGAAGGTCGCGATTGCGTGTAATGAAAGGCAAGTCAAGGATGCGTGTTGTGCAAGCTCCTTTTGGTGTAGCGTACAACACAAGACATTAATTAAAAAGAATATTTTTTATAAAATCTTGGGCTGTTACATTCTACCCCCCTTAAAATGAATTTCGCCCTCGAAATTCGTCGGGGTTATAAATGGTTTACTATTTGAAAGTTTCTTTAATAGAAACCCACATCGTAAAAAGGAATATAAAAACCAATCTTTAAAAACATAAGTATGAAATGTAACGGTTACCCAAATAAACTAATCATTGGGTTTCCACATAGGTGAAAATATGGATATGGAAGAGAAATCTAACCATCATGTTCTGATGAAGAGTGGTAGAGAACATGGCTATGGAAAAGCCAATAATCACAAATCCATAAATTTGTGACGATCTAAGGTACCATCCGATTCATCAGGTATAAGATCACTAGGACAACATTTTTTGGTTTTCAAGATCATTTCCCTAAAGTTAAAAATTTGAATTGGAATAAATACTTTCTTTATTTTGGTACAATCTCACTATTGTTCGTGCCTAGAACAATTTCCACTTCATCTCTTAAATAAATGAAGTTGAATTTGTTATTCGTGAAGTGTTAGCAGATCATGTGATAGAATGACGGGTCATTCCATCTGTCTCAAACAAAAGGTTAGAAAAAATTATATACATAAGTTGATCTATAGTGAGATTAATCATATATAGTTCCTAAAATGGACTTATACTTCATATATCATACTGCTTAATATAATAAAACTAGTTTCTACTAAACAGGGACTTCCTGTAGGCCAGTGGTAGGCGATAAAGGCCAATCGCACTTCGGTTGTGGGTTCGATTCCCACAGCTTTGTCCGAAGCGATGGGCTGTCGTCCATCCTGCAGGTTGTCCTTTTTCTAAAACTATATTACTATAACATCCCATAAATAATATCGAAAAAAACTTCTATCCATAAACAATACTAACTTATGTCCAACATAATCCATTCCAATCTTTAGTCCTATCCATAATACTGCAGTCCATTCTCATAACATAGTGAAAACGATTACCAGAGATTTAATACCATCGTTGATCCCCATATATCATAAGATATATCTTGTTGGACACATTCCAAACATTCAAAGGCCTTAATCATGTACTCTCTTGAATATCCATTGAACCTTAGTAAAAACTTGAATGCAGTTAAAAGTTAACACTTTCCACATACCAAAATCTTCAAAATTCTCTATATACTCAAACCATGATATCACTTAGTCCTTATATCAATCATGAGCTCATGAATACTGTTAAACATTTCATTTTCTCATTTTCCCTTTATTATGCACATAATATCTCAATCACTTTGAATACCACATTAGACCAATACATAAATATTCCAATATTCCATGATACAACATTATTTTGGAATCCCATTACATAAAAACTTAATCATTCCACCACATCGTTGTCATATTCAACATTGCCAATAGTGATCGCATGTGACTTCCCTTTGTCCTTTTCCTTAAGCGGTTGCTCATGTCGATCATCACTAAACCTTGGATTAGGGCATTTATTGGCATAATGTCCCATCTCCTTGCACTTGAAGCATTGAAGTGTTGGTTGTGCGTTCTCTGCAGTGTTTGCTTTATTCACTTCATTAGAATCCCTTTTTCCATTACTTCGACACTCAGCTGCTCGATGACCTTCTTTTCCACACTTAAAACATTTTCTAGTCCCTTTAAGACAATCTCCACCATGCTTCTTTCCACACTTTGTGCATAAGGAAACAATCATCTTCTTTTCACCATTATTCTGAGATTTCTCCTTGAACTCCATCTTTCGTTTCTTGTCAAAACCATGAGATGGATATGTAACACCAACTTCCATTTCTACCTTGATAGCACAACGCACAATTTTATCATAGCTACTGAAGTCTCTTATAGCTAATGCCCTTCGAAGACTTGGTTTTAAGCCACTGAAAAATCGATCAACTTTACTTTCAGGTTGGATGATAATGCCAGATGCATACTTTGCAAGTCTTGTAAAATTCGCTTCGTATATACCAACAGATTCATCATCCTTTTGCTTTAGTTCAAGAAACTCCTTCTCCATCTTCGTTCGAAGAATACGAGGGAATTACTTACTGAAAAACAAGTTCTTGAACTCATCCCATTCCATGGAATCAATTTCATCTCTTTGCCTCGTATTCTTAATAAGATTCCACCATTGATCAGCTTCACCTTCCAAACGATATACTGCTAAGATGACTTTATCATGTTCAGAACATTGAAGAACTGAAAATATCTTTTCAGTAGTACTAATCCACTGTTCAGCAACTAATGGATCAGTAGACCCACTGAAAGAAGGTGGACGCTGCCTCATGAAGGATTCAACAGAATGTTTCTCCTTCCTTTGCTCGTTTGGAAGTCCTGCATGATTCATAGCTTGAGAAAGTTGTGTGAGCATGGCTACAAGATTTTGCATTCCAGCTCCCATATCGTTTGGTTGCTCAGGGGGACGATCATTGCATTGTCCATTGCATTGATCAACACAGTTCCTTCGGGTTCTAGCCATCGTCTAAAACCCCAAAAGAATATTGTGAGAGGCAAAAATCATGCTAGGGAAGACAACATAATAAAGGGGTAGTACCCTCAATATCTAACATCTTAGGTTAAATTCTAAGATCGTTAGAGCAATTCTAGGACTATAACCTATACGTATACTTAACCTTAGAGACATCCCTAGACATACCTTAGAAATATCTCTAGGGATCTCACTAACGTTTTCGCATCCTAGTTTCCAAAGGTTGACTAAACCTTTCCTCTGATACCAACTGTAGAGACCCGTATCTTGTCGTACATTGACATTACATTACTTTTGCGGAATACTTAGTACATTACAAAAACACACACACAAGGACCGTAATAGTTTAGTGTCTTTGGAAACTCGGAATAACATCTTCTAATCGTGGTGAAAGATCTTCAACATCTCCCATAAATATCTTCCTTTTTTTTACCTAAAACCTTTATTTATATCCTGGGGAAAAGAAAACATAAAAGGGTGATCTCAAATGCTCAGTAAGGGTAAACAAAATAAATATCAATCACATCATATTCATAAGAACATAACATTTTGGAAATCATAACCTGCAAAAGAGAGCATAATTTCATAATCATGGGATAAATCATGGCAGTAAAAAAGTAATCCCAATAATCATAACTTAAAACATGAAACTTTGTGGCATACACACATAATCATAGAGAATCATTTCTTGTTAGTCAAGACTAATTGCCAAGACTATCTTAGTGGACAAAGTCCCTTTCTGAATCGAGTAACCCTCGTTTCAGTCCTGTTTCACTGAACCGGTATAACCTACCGTTCCAGCCTTGTCTATCTCATGAGATATAAAATCTTTACCCAATGCATTGGAGGGAGATATAGGTCCCACCCATCTTATAATGAATCCTTTCTTATGTGTGCCACATAATCATAAATCATACATCATCGCAAATCATATAAGGCAAATGACTTCATAAAAATAATTCCCTCACAACATAATCAAATCAATGTAATAATTTTGATAAAACACTTGAACTCCATTCTTGAGGAAAATATCCTTTCTTTTTCAAAAACAATTTTCTTTTCTTAACATGTCATACAATTATAAACTAAAAGAAGTTGATTAAAAATAAACTTGAAAACTTTTAAAGGAAGATTCTTGGAAATAATGTTTTAAAAATCCATTCATGCCGTATAAGTTAAAAAAACATTCTTCGTACTTTTGTCGGAAAAGTCAAAAAGTACCTCGTACGACAAAAGATTCCTTTCATACATATTACTAAAAACTCACCGAAGGGTAAAAATGGATTTAAACAATTGTAGGTGGATGGAAGTAATATTACATTTTGATGAAACATGGATGTGGATGATAAAATACACCCCAGTAAATACTTACGAATAAACAATCTCGGATAAAAATGAGATTGTGATATTTCCCTTACCTCATGTCCGACTTTCTTTGTAAGTGTCCGAACCTCCTCTTCTTTGAAGCGCCTTTTGGATACCTCCTCTTAGGGAACTAAAATTGTTCTTTGAGGAAGACCAGAACCTATAGGATGTTTCTAGGGAAGTGGAGAAGAGATTTTGGCAGGGGTTGGCCGAGCTTGAGTGCTCAAATTGGTGTGAGGAGTAGGGGGAGGATGTGTCCTTTTATAAGGGAGGAGAGGGGCACCTTAGGAATACCTCAAAATATTATTTTATATTAATGTCAAAATCGGTTTATAATGGTTCCAAAGGGTCTTATTTCGAAGCTAAAGTGGGTATGGGTCGAAATCCTATCATCCAATAGGATTTAGACAAGTTTAGGATATTATTTTAACCTTATCAATTATATTTAACTCTAAGTTAAATAATTTAACTTTTACCGTGTCTTTTTGTTTTCTTTCCCTATATGGTTAATACACTTACTATAACATGCCAAACGAACCCCAAATTGTTTATTAATAATATATATATCCTTATCTAAGTCATTTGGCCGAACCTTAGATTTTTAGGAATAGAATAACAATTAATAATATAATATTTGATTTAAAAACTATTTTGTGTCAATTTTGACCCTATTTGATATATGATTTTTGTGAAAGTCATAACAGAATTATATGTTAGAACCAAGTTGATTAAATCAACACTAATATATCATAGTAACCTAGAAAATTTTTGGAATTCATAAAAAGTCTTATATTACATTTATTTTGGTATTTATAATATTAATTATGTCAATATTTCATTAATAAGATAATTACTGCATCATCTTTGTGTCATAAATAAATTAACTTATATGATGTCTAAAAATTACAAATAAATTACCATCATGTAGGAAATCTTTTTATCTTTCTAATGAATATTTAAAATCGAATTTATCTTATGTATAAGCCTATATTAAAAATGTTTTAGTAAATAAAAATTGATTTTAACTCTTTTAACTCTTCTTTGAATTAAATAATAATAAATGTCCTAATCTAACCCAAGTGGGCCTAAATGGTCATATTTTATTCATAAGGTTGTTTTTGGTCGAATTACACTTATCCAATAGAATTAGGACATGTGTTAGGGTAATAGTAATATCATATTTACCCTTAGTTACCCTATTTACTATTAACCGCGGTAAAAAAGTAAAAAGTTACTATTCACCAAAAAATTATTTTTATCTCATTGAACCACATTTTACTTACTGACATCAACCGTGTCTCTCAAATTTTTGAAATTCCATTCACAGAAGCGGTAAAATTAAGTTTTATGAAAAATTCAGTTTTTTAACTACCACTTAGTAGTTTCACTATTCATCAAAAATTGATGTTTTTCAGAACAATGCCAAAATTTCATCCTAAGATATATTTCATATTCCGAATTCAAAAATGAAGTCTATTTTACCAAATTCATAACATAAAAGTTGCATTAATTAATTTTATAATTAAATCCCGCTGTTAAAACAAATAGCGTGTTTTTAAGAAACAATATCTATCAAAAGATTGACACTTGATTATGTCTGGTTTAAATGTGAAATTACATCCAATGACCAACATTGTATTAAATTGTAAAAATATATTCTAAATATACTTTAAAACCACTTAAATTAATAATTTATCACTATTAATTATTTCGATTAAAAAAATTGTTTTTAATTAAAATTTAGTAATTTTCACTATTCATCAGAATATGAAAGTTATCCGAAATGTACCAAAATTTCACCTTAGGCTAAATTAGATACTCCGAATCCAAAAATGAAGTTCATTTTGAAAAATAAGATTTACAGAATTTAAAAAAGTGGTTATTACTATTCATAACGACTATTTTTAATAATATTTTAATAGAATATCGTTGTTTAGTGAAACTCGGTATTGCGTATTACACACGCTATCGAGGAAGGTCGCGATTGCGTGTAATGCAAGGCAAGTCAAGGATGCGTGTTGTGCAAGCTCCTTTTGGTGTAGCGTACAACACAAGACATTAATTAAAAAGAATATTTTTTATAAAATCTTGGGCTGTTACAAAAATTCCCTTGAAATTTCAATTAGAACATGAAGTAAAAATTATTGATATTTTTTAAAAGTTATTTAGAAGTTAACTTTTTCTTTTAAATTACTTTTGACCTCTTTTGGGATGGAAAATGAGGTGGGTAGTATTTTTTTATGATTATTCAAGTGGTTATTTAAAACTTCATTCATTTTAGCTATTTTTGGAAATAGAGTTTTAAATGAAGTGTTATTTTGTAATAAAAAATTTCATTGGTTGGGGCATGAAGTTAGTTAAAAAATAGATGTTTTAAGCTCGTGGAAGAATTTAAATGATGATATGCTAGTTCATGAAATTTTTCATACAATAGTTTTTGTGAAAAATTAATTTTGAGATGTTTTTCAACGGTTTTTTTGAACTCTATTTAATATAATTGTTTATATTTGAGATTCAACAGTCATGTTGTGTCTTGTCTCTCCAAGTATTCTACTAATGTCCTGATTTATATTTTTTTTTATAAATAGATTAGGTGAGTGTGATACCCTCTCAAGTCCTATGAGGATAAAATTGATTCCTTGATATCATTAATATGACAATTTAGAGATCATAGTGGTTATTACTTACTTTTATCTATTGTTGTTATTGTTTTGGAATAGTTTTTTGGATTTTACTCTTATTCATACTTGTTTTTATTCTATACCATACATGCTTACTCTTTTGTGTGTGGTTTTTTAATCACATTTAAATTGGTTTTTAGATTTTTTTTTTGAAAAGTTGTTTTTAAACGAATTTATTTATTGGAACTTTATTTTTTGGGAAAGAATTTTTAAAAAGGAATAAATGTGTTTTATGTTGGTATGTGGTTTTTAAAAAAATTAATTCTATTTCATTATTTTATAGTATTTGGAAATGAGGCTCCAACTCTATCATTATTTCATTAAGAATAAGTGGAGGTGTTTTATAAAATATTATTAGGACAAAAATGGTGGGTTTCAAATAGTTTTTTTTACATTTAAGAATAATGTAATTATTTTGGGACATGATTTTGTGAGTTTTGAATTTTGAGTTCTTGTGGTCGGATTGCTTACCTACTAGTTTGTTTAATGATTTTTTTGTGTTTTTATCATTGGTTCGTACCTCATTTTTTAGGTCGATACCATTGGAGATTCTAATGTTTTCTTATGTATTGATCAATTTAGGGATAGTTTCATATTAGTGGAGGATGAGAGTATTTTTTAATGGTTGTTGGGTAATTATGATGGATGTCTCCTCAATTATATTGAGAAAATAATAGTGATTTATTTTTGGGATTATTTATGGGGTGTTGTTCTAATTTGGGGACCTATTTTACCCATAGAGTATGGTGACCCAGTCCTATAACACTAATTATTTATCAATTATTCATTCTCATATGTATATAGATTTAAGGGGAGATTTTTAGTCCTATTTAAATATTGAAAATGTAGGTGTTGATTTTCATGAGGTTAGTTTACCTTTTAAAAAGTGATAATTTGTTTCTTAGTGGTTTCTAAGTGTTTGTTATATCTTTTAGAAGATATATTATAATAATTTTGTTCTTTATTATAGGAATTAAACTTTTTACATTATTTAGTGAATTTATTAATGGTTGGTAGTCTCGTGGTCAGTCTATATTCCCTTTGGGTTCATTGTTTTAGTGAGTGTTGTTGTGTTTTTTAAAGGATAAATATGATGGTTTTCTGTGGTTGAAGGTGGTTTAATTTTAAATGTTTCCATGGGTTTTTTGTTTTTTTATCTTAGGGTGATCACCTTATTAAAGGGGAAATGTTTTTTTGAATATAATAGAGGAATTCTATGAGGTGATTAGTGTTTGAAAACCATTTTTTGGAAATTTGGGAAAAATGTTGGGTTTTGTTGATAAATAAAATGTTTGTTTTGTTTTAAAAATTCAATATAATGAAAATCTTTTGATAAAAATAATTTAATTTCTAAAAAGGGATTTTTTGAAATATTATCATTCATAAATTGGTTGTTTTGAGAAATAATTTAATAAATTTCTTTCCAAGAGGTTGTTTTTTTCATAAAAAACTTTTGAAATGTTTTATCATATGAGGAAATGGTCATAATTCTAATTTATTTTTTGGACTATTTTAAGGGATATATGGTGCTTAAAATTTTTCAGTATTTGAAATAGACTAGAAGTTATTTTTGGTGATATTTTTGAAAATTAAGTGATTAAAACATTGTTTAAATGATTGTTGAGACCCATGGGTCTTACTTTTGGGTTAATTTGTTTATAATTTTTTTACAGGAAAATAATTTAGTTTCTAAATGAGGTTGTCAAAAAAGTTTATAAGTTTGTTTTCAAAATATATTTCAAAGTGTAAATTTCCATCATAAATGTGAAATTGGTTATTTGATTAGTTGTCTAGGTAATGGTCCTACTTGTTTTGTTTATCGAATATGAGAATTTAGTGTCATGCCTCATGTTGGTTATTTTTTCCCTCCAAGAAAATTATTCATGGAATATTTGGCATCATTTATGAGAGTTCATCCTATATAGTTTCATCAAATTTTAGGATTTTAACATTTAAATTTTTCATTTTTTTCAAAACATAATTTTTTTAGCGGATCCTTTTAATATTATTTGGGTTTCTGTTAATGTAGTTGATTAATTTTCACAATGGTTGTCATTAAACTAGTGGTAGTTGTGTTTTTATGCCTTTTTTGTGTGTGATAGTTTTAAAAATAAAAATTATTGAAGGTTAATCAATGTGTATAATTTTTTTATCTTTTAGATGTTATCTAGGTTAATTAATTATCTCTATGGAAACAATTCACTTGAAATTTCAATTAAGACATGAAATAAAAATTGTTGATATTTTTAAAAGTTATTTAGAAGGTAAATTTTTCATTTAAATGGCTTTTGACCTCTTTTGTGATGGAAAATGAAGTGGGTAGTATTTATTTATGATGATTCAAGTGGTAATTTAAAACTTCATTCATTTTAGCTATTTTTGAAAATAGAGTTTTAAATGAAGTGTTATTTTGTAAAAAAAAATTACTTTGGTTGTGGCATGAAGTTAGTTAAAAAATTGATGTTTTAAGATCGTGGAGGAATCTGAATGATGATATGCTAGTTCATGAAATTCTTCTAACAATTGTTTTTGTGACAAATTAATTTTGAGATGTTTTTCAATTATTTTTTTGAACTCTATTTAATATAATTTTTTATATTGGGGCTTCAACTATCATGATGTGTCTTATCTCTCCAAGTATTCTGTTAATGTCCCAATTTATATATATTTGTTTTCATAAATAGATTAGGTGAGTGTGATACCCTCTCAAGCCCTATGATGATAGCATTGATTCCATGATATCATTAATATGACGTTTTTAGGGATCATATTGGTTATTACTTACCTTTATATAATGTTGTTGTTTTTTTGGAACATTTTTTTGGATTTTCCTCTTATTCATAATTGTTTTTCTTCTATACCATACATACTTAATATTTTGTGTGTGGTGTTTTAATCACATTCAAATTGGTTTCTATATTTTTTTTGAAAAGTTTTTTAAAAAGAATTTATTTATTGGAACTTATTTTTTGGGAAATCATTTTTAAAATGGAATAAATGAGTTTTTCTGTTAGTATGTGGTTTTAAAAAATTAATTATATTTCATTATTTTATAGTATTTGGAAATGAGGCTCCAACTCTATCATTGATTCGTTAAGAATAAGTGGAGGTGTTTTATAAAATATTATTAGGACAAAAATGGGTGTTTTCAAAGAGTTTTTTTCATTTAAGAAAAATGTAATTATTTTGGGACATTATTTTATGAGTTTTGAATTTTGATTTCTTGTGGTCGGAGTGCTTACCTACTGGATTGTCTAATGAATTTTAGTGTTGTTAGCATTGGTTCGTACCTCATTTTTTAGGTCTATAACTTTGGAGATTCCAATGTTTTCTTATTTATTTATCAATATAGGGATAGTTTCATCTTAGTGGGGTATGCGAGACCTTTTTAATGGTTTTTGGGTAATTATAATGGATGTTTCCCCAATTATATTGAGAAAATAGTAGTGATTTATTTTGGGGAGTCTTTATGGGGTGTTGTTCGTATTTGGGGACCTATTTTACCAATAGAGTATGGTGACCAAGACCTAGAACCCTTATTATTTATCAATTATTCATTCTCATATGTTATACCTTTAAGGGGTGATTTTTAGAACTATTTATATATTGACGATGTAGGTGTTGATTTTCATGAGGTTAGTTTACCATTTAAAAAGTGATAATTTGTATCTTAGTGGTTACTAAGTGTTCCTTATAACTTTTAGAAGATGTATTACAACAATGTTATTCTTTATTATAGGAATTAATCTTTGTTACTTTATTTAGTGAATTTATTAATTGTTGGAAGTCTCATGGTCTTTCTATATTCCCTTTTGGTTCATTTTTTCAGTGAGTGTTGTTGTGTTTTTCAAAAGAGAAATATGATGGTTTTGTGGAATTTATGTTTTATGTTTTAAGAATAATCAATGGTTGGTATAATCATCCAAGAGTTGTATATTGGGGTTTTAACTGACCTCATTCCATGTGTTGTGGGTTGTGACTTGTTTATATTTCATCCATTCTAAATTGGGATATTCTGGGGGGAGTGGAATTTTAAGAATATTTATGACACCCACCATTTCATTGGTATACATTGGTTTGTTTTTTATTTTCTATTGTATTAAATATAACATTTACTAGGTGTTAGGGGTTGAATATTTTCTTTTTTAGATGATAAACCTTAGTGCACAATTGGTGTACATTTTTTCTACTAGTGTGGGTATATATATGAGTGTGTTGGTTTCTTTACAATGTTAATTTTAAGGGTTTAAAAATGGATTTGATAACTATGTAAGTATCACGATTAACCATGAGACCTTGATTTTAAGGTGATAGTGCCTACCACACATTAGATATATTATTTCCCAACAATCATAATCTATATATCTCATTAAGATTTGGGTAAATTCTGTTTTTCTCTTGATAGTTTTGAAACCCATTATACTATTATTTCTCCTCCATCACATGCATCCCTCTGTTTATATTGGTGGATATTTTTCTATTTTATCAATGGTTGATTCCTCTTGATTTCTTGGAATTTTTTCTGGAAGAAATCTCTTTTCTTATTGATTTGTCTTCCATGTACCTCTTCTATCTTTTTTCTTCACCCTTCAAAGAATATTTAAACCCAAGAAATCCCTATAACAGAATATATGGGTTTTAAAAGGACATTTAGTTTTTTTCAATATGGTTTAGGTTTTTGAGGATCTCTCCTATAGAAATATAGTGGGTTTCATAAAAATCTACTAGTTAGGACTTGATTTCAATGTAGGTGTATTTATTTAAGGAAATTTCCATGGATGACCATGTATTATTAGTTAAATTTGTTATTTTTTTTGCGAAATTGTCTTTAAATTGATTGATTTTTTATTATTTATCCATTTTTTGAATCATTATTTAATTTGGTAATTTAATTTTATATATTTGAGTTTCAATGGGGGTTGGATTTAATGCACTCCATGTGTGAGATTAAATTTCTCAAATAAATTTATTTCATTAAAATGGAGAGTTGAAATAGATTAAAAATATGTATTTCATAGTTTTACATACTAGACATGTTTTGGGAATAAATAGATTAGGAATTTCATTTTGTAAGGATTGTGTGAAGACCACTAGGAATGAATTAAAATTTATTTTATTGTGGGGTTTTGAAAAAGTATTTTTCTATGAGGAAGGAGTTATATTTCAAATTAGGCATGTTTTATAATGATGAAAACAATGTTATAAAATGATAAAGTTTGATTATTATTTTAGTAAGTGAAATTGATTTTTTTGTTAGCACATGTGAATGTTTTGTATTTATGTAATTGAGTAGCATATGTGAGAACCTAGGTTGTTTGTATAATTTATTTAGAATTTCAACAATATATTATTTCATGAAATATATATGGTGTGTTTTTCAAGGGACTAAAAGATCATTTTAGTGGGATGACTGAGCGTGTTTTCAAATTTTTGTTTTGGGGATCAAGAGAAAATTTGAGTAGGAAGACTGAGCGAGATTACAAAACATTGAACAGTGGAATGGGATAGATCATGTGTGTTTAGTCCCATGGAAGACTAAGATAGCTTCCAATTTTTTATACATGAGTATCCAGATAGAAAAAATGTATTAGACTAAGTTACAATAGACCCCTATGGTTGGATCCCATTGTTCTCATTACATTTTCCCTATTTATGTTATATATAATTTATAAAAGATTATAGTCCCATATGTGGTGATCATATTACTGTTATTTATTCCATATTTTTCATTATTTTCTTATATAATGTTATTATGCCCATATTTTTGTGATCAAGAACATTTTTTTAAAAAGTAATTTTGGTTATAATTATTCCCATTTTATATTACATGGTCATGTAATGATATATGTATTTATGCTTTTGTTTTATTTCTTTATTGGGGATATTGTGGATATTTATGATGCACAATTTTATTTCTCTAATTTAATCAAACTTTAATATACTCTAGAATGGTGGGTTTTTTTATAAAAACCAATGCAATTTTTAAAGAAGTTTTTTCAATTGAAATTGAGTTCAAAGTGAGTTTGGTTGTAAAAAAAATGAGTTTTTAAATTTATTAGAGTGATTTTAAATTTTTAATAGACTTAGATATTTTCATCATGGGAACCTATTGGAATTTTTTCCTCACAACCGACATATTCTATTGGGAGTATGTGGATTTTTTTGCTGGAAAAATTTAAGGGAATTTGAACTATGCTTTAAGTGCCTATTATTGATTACCATTGTCTATGGTTACTCAGTTATAGAACATACAATCTCATAGGGTGTATCTCCATAAGATGTATTTTTATTTTTGTTTCATTTGTATGTACATGTATTGAACTTTATTTTCATTTATGATTATAAGGAGTTGATGTTTATTCATTTATGTTCAACTTCCCATTTATGTATGGGATACTGGCTTAATTATTTAGTCACTTATTTCTTACTTTTATTTTTTCTTCTTAAAGGGATATAATTATGGTATCATTAATTTGGTTATCTATTAAAAGGAAAAATCATTCCCAACAATTATGTTCTGAGTCCTTGGTTATTGTTTCTAGGAGGGGATAATAATGAACAAATCTTGGGTTTGCTCTGAATTGGTTCATGTGTTCTATTTATAGTTTATTTTACACCCCACTCCACGATGACCTCCCAAATGATAGTTTTTAGTGGAAATATTACCCACCACATTATCTCTATGTCTGTCTTCGTGTTCCTAAAATTTTTTTTCAAAGAATAATTTTTCACACATATAATTCATGGGCTCACATACTCTAGGACATTAATAATAATTCTGAAACTACTCCCAGCCTTGGGTTTACATGGTGTCCCCCTCTTTTCACCCTTACTTTTTCATCCTGTTTCACTTGCAGTGGTGGTAGGGGTTTATATTATACTTCCTCCATTGGAATGGTGAATATGAATTCTCAATAAATATTGGGTCCAACACATGGTAATGATTCATTGATGGATGATTATTAATATTATCTCTTATAGTCTTATTCTATTGTTATAACTATAATATATCTCTATAGATACTATTATTCATTCTTTTTCCACAAATATATTTTATAATATTGAAGATAATGTGGGTAAATAAACTATGATACATCAAATAAAAAGTATATATTTCCAAAATCATATCGATTAAATATAATTGATGAGAAACATGATTCATATGAACCTAAGTATTAAATTAAGATACAATAATTGTCTAACTATAATTTTCCTTTGATAATAAAATCATCTAGAAAGTGATTTAACAGTCATTGGAAAATTCTTAAAAACATGGGGGTGTAAGGAGTATAAATCCAATGAGGAATCCACAAATAATGTGTTGAGAATAATAGTGCCACCATTCTTTTATTTCATGACCATTTTGAAGTAGTATGAGTAGAATATAAATTACATTTTTCATTTATCATAGAGTACATTTATGTGCATCATTCTGGTTAGACTACAATTATTTTAGTTTGAAATATATCACAAATAACTCAACATATATCATCTACATCTCAAAATATATAATTCTAGGTTCAAACTAAATACTATTTGATTGAGAGTTCTCATAATTTTGATCCTTAAAAGTAACTAAGAAATCAATCATCCATAATGGTTCAGAAAGAGAATGTGATCAACCATAGAATATCCCTTTGGAATTTCAAACGTGGTGTGTGGTTAAGCCAATATTTCAAGGCCCATGAGATCATTGATTTAATAATCAAACCAAACTTCTGGAGTTCTTACCCGTAGAAACATATTTTTCAGATCCTATAACAACAATCAATATCCTGATAAGGATGTAATTTATAATGAAACCATAGAATCTATACCTTATCCAAAACCTTATGTGGTACCCTTTACATATAATTCTCTCTTGGACTTATCCATAGTGTTTTATCTATTGTTATCATATCCTAATCCAAAAAAGTAGTCAATAATACATCAACTAATAAAAAATGGGCTTTTATACCATTTGAATTATGATCAAAATAAACTTAACAAGACTTAAATTATTCTCAACCAATATCCTAACCTATAAATTAATATAAATGAAACTTATATTCAAACTTTACCACCCCAGACACATACACCTAGATCAGGTTCCCCTAAATTATATGTTAAATAATTCCTTTAATACCAATTGTATATTTTCAAGTATAACATAACTTAAAATAAATGAGATAAAAAATATAGGATTATATAAATTCCAAATACTGTTTAGGTTTAGAAATTTATATAATTAAGAAATATCATAAAATAAAAAATCCCACATCTTTCTCAACTTAATGAATTTTTTTCACTATAAAAGAAACTATTTATTCTATAATAATTATTGTTGATATCCAAAGCATCCCCTACACATGACATTCTTCTATTCATGTCATGTGTAATAATTTTCATCATAACCTAGGGAAATAGAAACAAAAAAGTGGAGATTGAAAATGATTAGTATGGGAAAATATTCAACTAAGGAAATAATTATATATGCATGGAGTACATATTATTGAATGAATAACGAATATACAAAATTTCATATTCAACTAAAATAAAGAAAACAATATATCCCTGGATAGAAATAAAAATAAATAGGTCAGATGGACAACTATAACTAAATTCTTTGAGATAAAATTCATAATACTAGAAATCTTGATCTTATTATTAAGGCTTAGCTGATTCCTAATTATTTCTATAATGTTCGTAGGAAATACATCATTCTTATCATCAAGACCATAGTCATGATGTATTTTCTAAATTAGGATTGAATACACCAAATACCCAAACATGTTTGTCGAATGAAGCCTATCGATGCCTCAAGGGGCTATAAAATTTGAATCTCAAACAATCACTATTTCAATTACACTGTATTCATCATATGAGATAATTATTAAAAAATATATAATATACTTTTTCAATAATCATTTTTATTATATCAACATACTAAACACCAATACGTTTCCCCATGTCAATAAATGGGATAAAATGATCATAACCCATCCCTAATAAATAATAGTGATGGTTAAAAACTATAAAGTTAAATTTATTGAATAATAAGTAAACATCTGTATTAGAAGATAAAATATTAAAATTTTCAATCATTCCCCAATCAATAAATGTTAGAGTATTCTATGTTAATTTTAATAAAACTAACATAATATAGAGTAATATATATAGGGGGAAGTAAATTATTTACCCCATTAATCAATAATTGGATTCTACATGAACTTTGATCGATCAATGAAAAGTAAAATATGGCATTGAAAAACTAAATGCATTAGAAGATAATTTATGCATAATCATTACATAACCATATGATCCATGAATGATCTGTAAATTATCAGTGTATTCGGAAACATGGATACCTAAAAAACATGTTCATAAAAGATATACATAACCCCCACATAGTTCTTCATGATTATCACCCTTATTAGACAAATAATAATTCAAAATGTTATTCATATATTGGGGAAATGAAAACATAAAAAATGGTGGGATCAGATTACCAGTTAGGGTAAACTAAGAAGATATCATTGATAAAATTATTATAAAATTGGCATAAAGATATGAGAAAATGACATTAAAATTTTAAAACCATACCCAACATACCTCAAATAACAATCTTAAATCCTTTCATAAATCATGGAAGTTCATAAAAAATGAACCATAAAGGAATCAAGAATGATCCCAGAGAGCATATTATTATCAGAAGACATGTCATGACCCGTCCCCCGGGGCCCATGCCATGATTACCCCAAGCCCACCTCCTAAAGGACAGGGGCTGGTGACTAGTGCTGAAGGCATCAACCTGCAAGTGAGAGGCATTTTCATGGGTACCTGTATGCACACACACAACCAACCACATCCCAACACACTAAAAAAGGGTAAACAAGTACCACTAAAACAAAGCTGAGTAAAAGTAAAACTTAATGTATGTGATCCAGAATAAAAACCCAATGGAGACTGAAAATAGAAAGTAAAAAAAGGAAACTCTGATGGACATTCACAGAAAACCCCACCTGATCGTGAGAGTAGTGAAGCTACCAGAATCCAAAGTAGTGTGTCCTGTCTACCCGGTCCTACTGGGCCCCACTTGTTCCTAGGCCACTAAGTCCACTATTGTAGCGTCCATTAGTCTTGTCTCCCTGAGCACCCCTATCAAAACATTGGTCGTCTGCACCAGACACAACACATACAGGAAAAGCCCGTACTGGGGTGAGTAACACAATACTCATTAGGGAACCCAAAACAAAATAGGAAAGACCACACATCAATTCTCAAAATAAAGCACTAAACAAAAAACAAATCACACCAGGTATATTATAGGGTAGTAAAAATAGTATCATTAGTCACATCGTTGAAAACCTCAGTTGTTGGAGAACTCCTCCTCTAGTGAGTACAGTGAGCCTCCCAAGTCACAAAGAGGTGCTACCCACTAACCTTTGACTGCTTAGGTACTCCTCCCCTATCACCTAGCATTGGCCTGCAAAATCACAAAGAGGTGCTTCCCACTAGTAATGAACTACTAAGGTACTCATCCTAATAGTGTAACATGAGTCTATAAAGTCAAATATAGGTGCTTCCAAATGTGTTCCTACTAAGTAACAATTAGGTGCTTCCCATTGGGCCAAAAGTCAGCAGTTGTAAGGTCTCATCCAGTCGCAGGGTTCTGTACATAGTGCATTTGGTATAATTTCTCCTCAAGACCTTCTTATCATATAAATTATCATGAGAGTCACCATAGAGCATTCCAAAAGGTATGCCTTATCAAGAGGGTCCCATATCTTCCAACAAATCATCAATCGGACGTGCAGTTTGCAAGATACAGACATTTTAGTAACCAGGGGATCGGTTGTGATGGGGCCCGATCCGACCCAGTCAGACCGACCTGGCCAACCTGGACTGGGTGTTCCACATACCCCGATTCTTTTAGACGGACTCAACTTGACCTGGTATGGGTAAAGTTCGGTCTGGTTTGGCCTGGCCAGTGGTCCAGGCCTAATAGGAATCACTGGTCCCGGCTCAGTTGGCAGAGGGTCCAGCCCACTGAGCTTCCCAATGACCCGGTCTAGTCTGGCTTGGCCCGAAGGGGTGCGGGTCCATCCTTCTGGAGTGAGTTTGGCCTGCCAGCACTAGTTCTACCTACCATAGAGGGTTTATCTTGCTGGCACAGGTCCTAACCGTTGGGGGGCGAGACCTGCTGCTCTGAAGACTAGCCACGTTAGCGGCCATTGTGGTGTGCCTAGGATACAGCGGACCGCCGTGTCCCTCGCTGTCTGAGCACCACCTTCAAGGATATGGCTACTCCTTCACACACCTGTGGCCCAATTTCATGACCCATCCCCCTGGGCTCATGCCATGACTACCCCAAGCCCGCCTTCTATAGGCCAGGGGCTGGTGACTAGCACCAAAAGGCGTATTCCCTAAAACCGGGAAGACATTTCCTTTTTAACCAGTAAACTCACACAACTAAGAACAAAGTAAACTATAAAGTAAATAGGGTGTGTACAAAAAGTAAAGGGGAAGAAATACAAGCCCAACTGAAAAGTAAAATTAAAACTGAAAAGTACAAGTATAACTGAAAACAGCTCCTGGGAATACCCACCAAGGATCCTACCTAAAGGGTAGGTATAACTCTAGAATGGTCGTCTCTACGGTATGCATTATCTAATGTCCATATCCGAGCTACCACCAGTCCTAGTACCTTCGTCCCTAGTCAGCACTATCCATCGTCTACACAAAACACAATAATGTGTGAGTGTAGCCTGTGTAGGGGTGAGTATAACAATATTCAGTGGGGACCCTGAGACATCTTAAGGTTTTTGAAATCCACAAAGGATAAACCATAGAAACATAGAACAACAGTTAACCCTACTTATGTACGACCGACCACCCTCCATGTCACCCGAAGACCCAGTCCGTGGGTTTAACCCGGTCAACACGGTGTCATGCTAGCACAACAGGTCTCCAGCACCATTGCATGATCGGCCGCAACTTCAACCGCACTAGTGCACCATTAGGGTACACTGCTCCACTTGGCTGCCGACACAGCTGACAAAATACTCCAACCGTTCGGCAAACTGTTGGCGCATGCCGCCGCCTCCGCCGCGTGCTACCGCTACCTGCACCAGTTCACCGACAGATCCTTTAGCGAACAACCAGATGTGCTCTGGTGGTCTGTTGTTAAAGATTCCTGTGCCTATGACTTTCAGGGAGCATCAACTTTACTTAGAAGACTTCAAATCCACCTTGGCGTGGCATCAAACAAAAAATTCACTAGGAGCACACAAATGGAGGGGTCTAGTCCTTGGTTCGTGTCAGCCTGCACGCTCCGCATTAGAAGGTTTAAAGATGGGATAGGTTTTTGGAGTCTCTGTTCAATCGTTTCATGCCATGATTTGAACCTCGAATATAAAACCCCGAGAATGAAACACTCTCCCGCATAAAAGAATGAATCACAGGTCAACCAACTCGTGGGATGACATATGGTCATCATTTCTAGAAATGAATAGGGAAGATCAACAAATCAAAAACCACAACACATTTGATGTTCTTTGCCACACATTCTTCCTTAAGGGGTTAAGACGCTAGCGTCTCTTCTCAATTTTTATCATTGAAACACATGGAGAAGAAGAAGAAGTTCTGATGGCGTTCTTTGTTCTTCACTGGGGTGGAAGTCTGTTAGAGGTTACCAAAAGAATCCTCTAAATTTTATTCCATATTTCCCTATTATGTCGAACTTTAAATAAGATCACATCGTAGAATTCCCATTATAATGTGATCTCGTGTCATTACACAATTTTATTTAAGAAACAACATCGCTAGCGCACATCATTAGAGCATTATTATGCTGCATGTTTACTGAGCTATTAATGAGACTCATTGATGAGCATCATCACCACCACGTAATTTCCCTATAGTGTCACTATCTTCCACTCAAAAGTGAAAAATAAAGGAAAACAATTCTTTTAAATTCTTTTATTATTTTTCTCAAAAAGTTGAAAAAATAACTTTTCTTCTTGGCCCTTACCAGTCGAAGTTAAGTAATTTCTAGGTGAATCCCAGCATTCATAATTCAATAGTGTCCTCAGATTTTTGATCCGAGCCTTGGTTCGAAAGATAGAAAATTCCGCTCGCACATTTACTGAACGCACCTTAAAAAAATTTCAGAATTTCTTTCCAGGCTCTTTAGACCTTAGAATCACATGCTGATGAATTTTTCGGTCTCGAAATAATTCTATATAAATAAAAAAATTACACAGAAATTTCAAGATGTTACATTCCCCCTACTTTAGGGGTTTATGTCCCCAAAATCCAAAACAAAAACTAAACAAAACTATGGGGGTAATGAGGAAGAATATGAGCCTTCCACTCTCATGTTCTCTCCTAGAGATTTTTATGCTGCCATCAGATGCACACTAGAGGAATCAACCATCTACGTAGGACCCACTCTTGTAGATCCTCTATCTACACTAGGGACTCCAAAAACATCGCACTATCATCAATGTATAACTTACCCTATTCTATGATGTGCGATGGATCATGCAATTACATTCTTAGCTACAACACATGGAAAATACCAGGCACCGGGTGAATTTGTGGGGGATGATCATGGTGGTACGCCACCTTGAAAACTCTACTCAGGATCTGAAAAGGTTCGACGAACCTCAGATATAGCTTTCTGCCCCAGCCAAATCTCTGCAATTCTCATCGGGGTGAGACCCGAAGGAACACATGATCTCCCTCCTCGAACTCCAAGGGTCTCTATCTCTTTTCGAAATAAGACTTTTACCTTCTATGTGCAGTCTTCATTTTCTCTTGTATGATCTACACCTTCTCAGTGGTAGCCCATACCAACTCTAGACCCATTAGTGCTGACTCCCTTGTTTCTGTCCAGCATATGGGTGATTTGCATGGCTACCCGTACAAGGACTCAAATGGTTTCATGCTGATGGTGGAGTGATAACTGTTGTTGTATGAAAACTCCCCCAGTGTCATGTGGTTCTCCCAACTATAACCAAAGTCTAGGACTCAAGCACAAAGCATGTTCTCAAAGGTTTTTATGGTACATTCTGTCTGACCATTCGACTAGGGATGAAAAGCTGTGCTCAAACACAGTTGCGTCCTGAAATCCTCCTATAATATCTTGCACAATCGAGATGTAAAGTGGGTTTCATGATCTGAGATGATCATCGATGGCACCCCATGAATCCATACTGTCTCTTTTGTGTAGAGGCATCCAAAGCCCTCTACCGGTCACTGCTCCCGAATGGGTAGGAAGTTAGCCGACATGGTGAGTCGGTCAACGATCACCCAAATAGAGTTGTGACCTATATATGTATGTGCTAACCCTATCATGAAATCTATCATGATACCATCCCATTTTGACTCTAGTACCTCAAGTGTCTGAGTCAAGCTTGCTAGAACCTAGTGCTCAACCTTCACTTGATGACAAGTGAGGCACCGTGAAATGAACACGGACACTTCTTTCTTCATCTTTGGCCACCAGTACTGACACTGAAGGACCTATTACATTGTTTCCATTCTAGGATGTACTTTCATGGGAGATGTATGAAACTAAATCAACCCATCCTCCCACAATTACACTAGTACTAAGGTGATCCCTCTGAAAAGGATGACGTGCTCCAATCCTATCAAAAATCCATCAAAAGCCCGTCCTGAGGATATCTTAGCATGTCAAGCCTCGTAGTCAACATCCGCCAGTTGTTCCTCCCTAACTGGCTATACAAGTGGTGAAGTAATAGCCCTTGATTGGAGGTAAACAGGTTCAACATCTTCTACGTGGGATACCTGCATCGCGGTTAACGTTTCTATCACCTCACTCAACAGCTGTAACCCGATCCTCCTACTGAGTGCATCTTCCACCACATTCCCCTTTCCAAGAGTATATACTATCTCAAAATCATAGTCCAAGAAGAACAATAGCCATCTCTACTATCTTAGGTTCAGTTCCTTCTTGGAGAATATATTTCTAAAACTCTTGTGGTCGGAGTAAACTTTAAACCATTAACCCATTAAGTAGTGTCACCACATATTCAAGGAAATGACCAACACTACTAACTCTAGGTTGTGGGTCGCGTAGTTTTTCTTGTGAAATCTCAAATTTTGTGAGCCGTAGGCGATCACCACTTTCTCCTGCATCTGGAAACAACTAAGCCCGGTCCCTAATGTGTTGCAGTAAACTTCCACTAGTGAAAAAACACATTTTAATGTTGGTTTTTTATTTTTTTGACGTCAATTTTTTACAGACATCTATAATGGAGATGTAAAAAATAGTATTTTCGATGTTGGGTTTCCAAAAACCGATGCCGAAAATCATTTCGTTGATGGTTACAATGTCGGTTTATTAAATTAACTGATGCAGATAACCGATTTTCGACATTGGTTTTAAGAATAACTGACACTGAAAATCAAATAATATCGGGTTTACGATTTCAGTTTTAGATAAAACAGACACCTTAAACCAGTTTTTGGAATCAGTTTTTGGAAAAAACGATGACTAAAATCATTTTTTTAAATATTGGCATCAGTTTTTGAAATAACCGACGCCGTAAGTTAATTTTTTTAAAGAAAAATCTGAAAAACCACATTTCCAATAATGTTGAAACCCCTGTAAAAAATAGAAAATACAAAAATCAAACAAAATTTATCATTCAATTCATTTGAGTCACTAAAAAATTTAAAGATCAGTAAATCTTATAAAAAATTAAACAATGACATTGCAAAGGCACTTGAGAGAACTCAAAAAATTCTAGTTAAAGATCAATGAATCAATATATCTCATGATGACATGTATTATGATTCTATTAATGTTATTTCTTGTGGAATGTATTACCACACCTAAGGAAGCACTATTTGGTAGTTGGAATAAGTGGACCATCATGATATGATTATACCAGTGTGGTTTCCTTGACACAAGACAATGACTACGATGTACTTATGATAGGCCTGTGACTAGAACTAAAATTCAATTCATTATGGATACCAAGTACCATACAAGAAATTGATGTCATGTAGATATCACGTACTTGTTCACTCTTCATTATTATGGTCTGACTCAATACTCGATGCCTTAAGGATACCATGTAATATGTTTAATGCACTTCTGGATTGTTCTTGGTCACTTATAATGTATTTTTTATCCTTTTGGCATGGATTTTTAGCAGGTACAACATGGTTTCATCTTAGATTTCTTAGTACATATCCTCTCAACACATGGTTGATTGATTATTTATTCTTTCATATACCAAGAATAAACAAAAAAACCATGCCGAAAGTTACAAAAAAATAGAAAATACATAATATTAAACATTAAAAATAAAGTAGAATTAAAATATATGTACCTGAAATTTATTGCATGATCATTGTTGGTTATTTTTGAAGCATTAATTTTATTATTAGTAGGTTCAAACTCCTAATATATCAAAAGAGTTAGTTTTTTGAACTCATATGTAATATTATTTATAAATATTATAATATACATACCACAAATCTTAATAAAACATAACAAATAGTCCACAAAAATAGATTGAATATGAGTCATATCATATTGGGAATAAAACTATGAATCATTGAATGCCTACAATAACATTGAATTATATGTTATAAAAAATAGAATAATATGGAAAAAATATAAAGAAATTAACACAACTAACCTTATCAAATTCAGTAGTTTCCCCAGTTGTGATTATCTCATACATGAATCGTAGAATATAATAACCACATTCAACATTTCTTTTTTGACGATGACACTACAGTTATAAAACATTAAATTGTTAATAAAAACTAATATATAGAAAAAACTCAGAACAAATTATAATATGAAAACTAATTACCTGTACTTCCACATATTTGATATTATTTAGTGTCTTTATCGATTCGTATTCCTTGTTAAATTTTTTCCATGAAATGCATATTCATATATATGAACTAACAATACATATCTAAAAAATGAGAATAAAACATAATAAACTTATAAAAAAATATACCTTTCTAATAAGGTGTAATTTTTTACAAACATTCTCTACTAAAGAGCAAAACCAATATACAATGAATTCACTTGGGAAGAATATTCCCAACATCCAATGCCCACTACAATATAAAAAGTTCACAATTAATGAAATTATAATGATCATTAGTTCATAATTTCTGTTCTTATTTATCACGAAATGGTATAAACTAGTACTGAATCTTCGTATGCGATAATCTCTCACACATATATGAAACTCTTTGAGGATTATTCACATATTGCACTTCTATGGAAATGAATTTTGGATCTATAAAACCATAAATTTCCAAACTTTCATTTTTTAGAAGAAGTGTGTGTAGATACCTAATTTAAAAAGAATATATAGTTAGTAAAATTAAAATCATCTTTTATTAAATAAATACAAATTCAAATGTCAATTTACTTACATGGTAAACAACTAAACCACATTCAGGTTGAGATCTTCAAAATCTACTAGATGAATGATATATTCTTTGAGTAATATCAATGTATATTCTCTTCCACATATATCATTAATCATCTAAAACTCGTAGATATAATTCAATGATGAATATGTCTGAGACAATCTTTGAATCCCATGATAAATATCAGAAGTACCTATAGTTGATTGTTCCTGAACATTTTGTTTCATTTGTGAAGCTTCTTTTTCTTTAAAATAATCCTATATATTTAAATGTCAGAAAACATTATAATTAATTTTAAAATTTTTTTAATTAAAATTTATAAAAACACATACCTCGAATGAAATATAATGAAGAAAACCAGTTGTCCAAAGTAAAAAATAAACCACAAAATCCCCAAATGTAGTGATATCCATTGTGGGAAATGGTAGTAGATCATTAGGATCTACAATATCGAGTACTGATACTCTAGCCTTACCCATCTGCATAGGCAGGTGATCTACAGAATCCCCCAAAAAATGCATGATTCCTAACACAATAATATAAATGTGAGGATCTCTAAAAAATAACTCTCAATATACGTTTTGATCCGAGTGAGGGGGTGGAGAATCAAAGTAAGCAGATGGGGCAGGGTAGTTCGGGTGAGAAGGTTGGAAATGATGAAAAATAAAAAAGTTATAATAGCGTTAATAATTTATAAAATAGAAAAACTGATAAAAAATTAATAATATACTTGGTAAGGATGATTATACGGGGCTGGGTAGGCAGATGGGGCAGCGTAGGCCAGGTGAGAAGAATGGGAAGATAGAAAAATGAAAAAGTTTTATTAGTGATTATAATTTATAAAATAGAAAAACTAATAACAAAAAAAAATATACCTGGGAAGGTTTCTCATATGGGTAGGGGTAGGAAGATGGTGCTGGGTAGTCCAGTTGAGCAGGCTGGGAAGGCTAAAAAATGAAAAATCTATATTATTGATTATAATTTATAAAATAGAAAAACTGATAACAAATAAATAATATACCTCGGAAGGTTGCTCAAGTGGGCCGGGGTAGGCAGATGGGGCAGGGTAGTCTGGGTGAGCTGGTTGAGAAGGCTGAAAAATGAAAAAGTTATATTAGTGTTTATAATTTATAAAATAGAAAAATTGATGACAAATAAATAATATACCTGGGAAGGCTGCGTTATAATGCCCCTACACCAGTTACCCAGAGTCGCTGCATTATTACATAACATTGGCATGATCACAAAAGATCATGTCTCGAAAGACCGATTAGTTTAGTAGTCTTGGAAACACTAGATATATTCATAAGTATTCTATTACATCATAAAGTAAAAAAAACTACAACAACATCTTGACTTCATATCCCCTAATACTATCCCTGCAAGTCATTTATAAATTACTTCTTCACATCCTGGAAAAAATAAAACATTGAAAGGTGTGAGCTCAGATGCTCAGTAAAGATAACAATATAACAGAAGCTTTCATAGATAAGAAAAAACATTTAAGGCAATGTATTACTAAAAAAAAGCCTTTTAAACTTGAACTTCAGTATAATATGGAAAAGATAAAATGAAATAATTCCATTTACTTATTCACATGGATATTCTACTAGTTGAATAATCACATCAAATATCAATAACCACTTTCATAATGACGGAATGCATAATGCCAGAATATCATAACGACGTAGCCAAGGCCTAATGCCAAGACTACAAATAAGATTTTATCAAGGCCTCATGCCAATAAACTAGTTTGTCTCATGAGACCTACCAATGCATCGAGGAGCTATAGCAGGCTCCACCCGTCACTTTCTAAGTCCAATGCATTCCTCATATGAACAGGTTTAAACATAACATAAACATTCGTATTAAAACTAGTAGACGAAATGTCAATACTTTCTCAATAAACCATGAATGGTATAAAAATAACACACCCTATGTCAAACATATCACAAAAACTTCAATACAATATGGAAGTTTTATATCATAATGTATCAACTTCAAATAATCTTAAAATCCATCAAAGGATGTTAGCATAGATAAAAATGATGAGTAAAACTTTTTGAGAGAAATATCCATTTTGTAAAATCATTTAAAAGTCACACATTTATTAATGAATTAATTTAAAAGAGATTTTTGAATCAAATTGTCCCATACCACATTGATACTTTTGAAAATAATTATTATTTCAAAACATTCATGTCTATATAAATAAATCCTTAAAATCATTTTGAAAACATGGACATTAATTTAAAAGATTTAAAAAGATAAATCTTTAAAACAGTTAAAATTTTGATCTTGATAAAGGGTACCTTTAAAAAATCCTTAAAATATTCATTTTGAAATCATTTTTATGAAAAATGAAAATGGATGGTAAAAATTTCCCAGAAAATACTTACACATAAACAATCTTGGATAATAATGAGATTACAGAATTAACCCTTACCAATTTGGTAACTTACGAGACATACAACCCATGAGAGAGGTATTATACAATGAATATGTAAATACATATAAATTAATGTTTATTACAGAAAGAATACAATTATGGGTAGTACATCAACCACATAAATGGTAATAGTGGCAATATGGCATGAATCTCACATGAATAAGGAGTGGGATGAAAACCCCTTACCTAGTACTTTTACTTGATAGAGTGTAGGTTAACCTCTTGTATAATAGTTAAATCATTGTAATTAAATTATAAAATAATCATATATATAAATATGATATCATATATGATCTTTTAATATTGATTTGTTAATAATATTTTAGTATTATCGTCGTTTTGGGTGTTAATTGATTCATTTTCCTTTATATGCTTTGTTACATAAGCCGTGTTTGTTATGGATAGGTTGTACCTTATTCATATCTAGAATTATATCAATTACTTAAACATTACTTTTAATCATATCAAGAGAATTAGTCTTGAATGGATATGATGGGGAAATGAATCTCATCACGTTTGTGGAGAGGGTAATCCGTACGTACGCACGAATGCTACTTCCATTTTATTTTTCATTTTAAAATGAATCAAAACCAAATGATACATAGGTATATTTTTATTACAGTATAATATAATATCTTATATATGTTACTTAATTTTATTACCACCATCCTTTATACGTTCCATGTATGGTATGAACGAGTCGTATCCCTTTGTGGGGGCGGTAGTCCGCACTTCCTCAAATGAAATTATCGTATATATATACAAATTAAACAAATAATGGTATAATATAAATTGGAATTACATAATATTATATCTAAAATAAATATCATTAATATCATATTTAATTACAGAGCCATCATAATGGCCACCATGAGAGGTGGTAGGAGATAATTGAACAATCATTGTTTCGTGAGGCGTTTGGTTTCGATCCACAAAAACATTATGTTATTCACCCATTTTATGGAGGTCTGTGTAAGTGTAGTTTGAATACTTCTCATATAAATATCCTAGTATATTTAGTATACTGTTTTTGTTACAAAATAAAATAATAAGAAGAGTTTAGGGGATGGAGAAGTCAAATAAAATAAAAGAAGCTAAGAGAAATCCTTACCTTTAATTTGGGTAACTACATTTGGTTTGAACCAAAAAGGACACTTGAAGTGCCTTATGCCTAAGGTAAGGCTTCTAGGAGGTGGATAGGGATTTAGGGAGCTTAATTGGGAAGAGTTTTGATGAGACATAAGGCTTTATATGTGTGAGTAATTGTTTAGAAGTGGTGTCCTTTTATAAGGGGGGAGGAGCTCTTTAAGAAAAACTTATAGTATTATTTTATAATAAAATCATATTCGTTTTCTAATGGCTAAAAAGTGGATTATTTAATGGTTAAAGTGGGGATAGGTCTAAAAAAACCTAACAAATATGGTTTATATAGGTTTGGGACAAATTATTAACCACATCTTTTAGTTTTAATGCTTAGTTAATTAGTTTGACATTTACCTTGTCTCATTGTATTTTTATATTATATGGTTAATAAACTTACTATAAACATTAAATCGACCCCCCAAGTGGTCCATTAATGATACACATATCATTATTTAAGTCTTTTGGCGGATCCTTATATTTTTATGAATAGAATATGAATTAATAATATAAAATTTGTTTTAAAAAACTCTTTTATGTCAATTTTGACACTATTGGGTATTTTGTTTTTGATAAATTCATAAAAACATTATTACATCGAAAATAATTCATATAATCAATCCTAATATGTCATATTAAACTAAAAATTTAGTGTAATTCATAAAAAGTATCAAATTACATTTATTTGGATGTTTATAATATCAATTATTTTAATATTTCATTAATTCGGTAATTTCTTGCATCACCATTGTGTCATAAATAAATTAAATTATTTAATGTCTAAATGTTATATATAGAATACCATTATGTAGGAAATGTCTTTAGATTCCTAATTAATATTTACAATCGAAATAATCTTATGTATAACCCTATATTAAAAATGTTTTAGTAATTAAACTTTGATTTTAACTCTTTTAACTCTTCTTTGAATTAAATAATAATAAATGACCTAATCTAATCCATGTGGACCTAAATGATAATATTTTATTCCTAAGGTTGTTTTTGGTCAAGATAAACTTGTACAATATAATTAGGACATGTGTTAGGGTAATATTAATATCATTTTTACCCTTAATTACCATATTTACTTTTAACCGTGGTAAATAAAAGTAAAAAGTTAGTATTCACCAAAAATTATTTTCATCTCATTGAACCAGATTTTACTTATTTATATTAACCATATCTATTGGATTTTTTAAATTCCAATCACAAAAGCGGTAAAATTATGTTTTATGTGAATTTGCAAATTTTCTTATGAGGTGGTTAAAAAATGGTGAAAAGTTCAATAAAATTTTGTATATCTAATATTATTACAAAATTACTCCAATGAATTTCACTGAACACATATAGATTTTATTTATCTATTTTGACCTAAAATAAATTTAAATAAAATAAATAATTATTTAAATAAAAAGTCGTTTTAAATAATAACTCAGTGTTTTTCACTATTCATCAAAAATTGAATGTTTTCAGAAAAATACCAAAAAATCATTCAAAGCTAATTTTGATATTCCAAATTCAAAAATAAAGTCTATTTTACCAAATTAAAAACATTTAAGTTGAATTAATTAATTTAAAATTAATTTTTGTTGTTAAAACAAATAGAGTGTTTTTAAGAAACAATAACTATCAAAAGATTGATACTTGTTTATGTCCAATTTTAAAGTGAAATTAATTCCAATAAACAAAATTATATTAAATGGTAAAAATATATTATAATTACACTTTAAAACCAATTAAAAATAGAATATAACCATATAAATAAATTAGCTAAAAAAGGAACTTTTGAATTAAAATACAATATTTTTCACTATTCATTAAAAATGTACTTTATCAGAAAAATTCCAAATATTTAAAAAATATAAATTTTGATATCCCCATTCTAAAGAATAAATTTATTTAGTCAAGTTGAATATATATATGTTTCACATATTGGATTTCAAAAGGTTTCACCATTAAAAGTTGGTAAAAGTGAGTTTTTTAAAAATACATCTTTTTTCTGAAAATATGAATTTGTTCTTACATTATATCTAAGAAACTGATAATATGGATTCTAAAATTATAAGGATTATATAAAGTTTAAAATTCAGTTAATACTATTCATAATCGCTTTTGAACGGTGTGTTTGGTAAGTCGTGGTGTGCTTGAACTTGGTGTTGCGTGTAGTGCAAGTTATTTAATTATTTTGAAGAAATAAAGCACTATGAAGTCTTGGGGTGTTACATTCTCCCCTACTTAAATAAATTGCGTCCTCATAATTTGAAATTTTTCTTCAAAAATAAAAGGTTGAAAATAGAAAATAACTTTGTGGGAAAACCCACATCGGAATATCACTACTGGAAAATGGGCCTATAACCACGATTTTCCAAAAAACCGTGCGTATAGGGTACCCCTATACCCATGGTTTAAGAAAACCATGGGTATAGTGATAAAATGGGGACCTATACCTACGGTTTAGGTAAACCATGGGTATAGATGACCTATACGCATGGTTTTGCACAACTGTGGGAATAAGGGTTACTTATTGAAGACCTATACCTACAGTTTTGGCCAAACCGTGGGCATAGGGTTTTTTCGGAAGAGCTAGACCCACGGTTCTTCAAAACCGTGGGTGTTGTGATTTTTTTTGAAGATTTAATCCCACGGTTTTAGAGAACCGTGGGTATAGCTCTCCCGCCATAAGGTGGGGAAAACATTTACGGGGGACAATCAAAAAAATTTGGCGGGAACCCGATTTCAATTAATATAAGTAGAAGTATACAAAAATAATTACAAAAAATATACATAGCTTGGTTGGTCAGGCACTGTAATATTTTCCCACAGGTCGCGAGTTTGATTCTCGCGTGTTTTATTGATCGATAACTGTTAATATTAATATATTAATATATTAATATAAATATATATGTATATATCATATAACTTAATAGCTCTGTTGGTCAGAGACTGTCTTCCATCGGTGCAGCGTCTCGGGTTCGAGTCCCGCAGGTCGTGAGTTCGATTCACATGTGTTTTATTTTTTGATAACTGGTAATATTAATATATTAATATAAATATATATGTATATATTTAATAACTTGATAGCTTGGTTGTCCAGAGACCGTGTTCCACCGGTGCAGCATCCCAGGTTCGATTCCTGCCTGCAGATGTTTTTGGAGATATAAATCCCCACAGTTTTCAAACTGTGGGGTAAGTCCTATGCCACCTATACAACAGTGTGGTTCATAGTGTCCCCTATATACCCACAGTTTGGAAAACTGTGGGGACAGCCTAAGACCCCTATTGTGACGCCACTCAGCCCCACAGTTCCCCAAACCATGGGTATAGCCTGTACCCACGGTTTTGGGGGCTATACCCATGGTTTTGAACCATGGGTATAGGTAGTTTTTCCAGTAGTGAATTTGGGTGAATAAAATTTAGTCTTAATAAGAGGAAAAGAGAAATGAAAGGGTCACCACCAAATTATAATCTTTATTATGAGAACATTGGTTTCAATTAGAGATATATAATTGGAGGAAAAATGCTAATATTTATAGGTAGTGAATGAGGTCATCAATCACAAATAAGTGTAAAATTGAGGTCCCTAAATTCATTAATGTATGATGATTTAAAAAACCATCGGTTCAACAAAACATAAGGTATTAGGATTGTACATTTTTGGATTTATGATCCCTTCAATAAAGTATAAGAATTAATTTCTTCATAGAATAAGATAAGAAGAAAAATATAAACTTGACAAGTAGAGTTCGATCCTTTAACTAATTTCTACCACAAAATCATCATTCACTCAAAACAATAATAGAACTTAAAAAAATATTCTATTTATTTTATTCATATAGGGTTCCAAAAAAATGAATTTATAAATCACCTATCAGGCCCTTTAAAAAACTACATTATTCAATCCAGGACATCACGTGAGCCAGTGGTAGGTGATACACCCTTGTCACCCTTCGGTTGCGGGTTCAAGTCTCGCGGCCTTGCCCGACGCGACGGGTTGCTGCCTGACCTCCGGGTTGTCCTTTTCTTACCCTTGCAGTCACATACATGGTGTCCTTTTTCTCCACACTTATAACAAACTTCCATTCCTTTTAGGCAAGTTCCAGGGTGTTTCTTTCCATAGTTACCACATATGGGAAAATTCTTCTTTTCCCTCTTCCCTTTATCCATCTTTCTCTCTTCCATCATTTTCTTCTCTAGCTTCCCTTCAAAGCCATAGGACGTAGATAATTCTTTACTTATCTTATTAATAATGATACTATTTCTTCATATGTTTAGAATACATGGGAGACTATTTCCCTTCTAATAGTTGGATTAATACCACGAAAGATATGATCCTTCTTACTCTTTGGATCATACGTACTGCTGGGGTTCATATTCCTTTTCTTGGGATCCATTTCTATACAATAGCATAAACTAGGTCAGTTTATGAATTGCAATGAATAATTCCAAACTTGTAAAATACCTAATGTAAATGGAACAGTTTATGGATATAATCCATAATCATAAATTTTTTTTCTCTGAGTAAGTATATACTCATAATCCCTTCATAATAGTTTGTAAGTAAAATAAGAATTATACTAAGCATATCCCCCAAGAGTGTTGTAATCAAGAGTGCAGCAAGGCCCGTTATTGTGCACCAGACAGGGATGTATTTCAAGGAAAACTCACAAAATCTTTACAATACCAAAATTCTAGGAAGTTCTTCTATACTAATCCTCAAAGTCCATCTTAGTTCTATGTTCTCTAATCAGAGTTTATCTAAATCTATCTTCCAAGGTTTGTACTAAACTTCCTTTAATACCAAATGTAATGCCCTGACCCCAGTTACCCAGAGTCAGTGTATTATTACATAACATTGGCATGATCACAAAAGATCAAGTCTCGAAAGACTGATTAGTTTAGTAGTATTGGAAACACTATATATATTCATAAGTCTTACATTACATCATAAAGTAAAAAAACTACAACAACATATTTTATTCATATCCCCTCATACTATCCCCGTAGGTCATTCATAAATTACTTCTTCACATCTTGGAAAAAATAAAACATTGAAAGGGGTGAGCTCAGATGCTCAGTAAGGATAACAATATAGTATAAGCTTTCATAGATAAGCGAAAACATTTAAGGAAATGTATAACTAAAACAAAAGCCTTTTAAACTTGAACTTCAGCATAATATGGAAAAGATAAAATGAAATAATTTCATTTACTTATTCACATGGATATTCTACTAGTAAAATAATCACATGCAATATCAATAACCACTTTCATAATGACGGAATGCATAATGCTAGACTATCATAACCACAAAGACAAGGCCTCGTGCCAAGAATACAAATAAGATTTTGTCAAGGCCTTGTACCAAGACACTAGTTTGTCTTATGAGACCTACCAATGTATCGAGGAGCTATAGCAGGCTCCACCCGTCACTTACTAAGTCCAATGCATTCCTCATATGAACTGGTTTAAACATAACATAAATATTTGTATTAAAACTAGCATAAAAAATGTCAATACTTTCTCCATAAACAATGAATCGTGTAAAAATAACACATCCATAATCTAACATATCACAAATACTTCAATACAATATGGAAGTTTTGTATCATAATGAATCAACTTCAAATAAGCTTAAAATCCATCAAAGGATGTTGACATAGATGAAATTGATGAGTAAAACTTTTTGAGAGAAATATACTTTTTGTAAAATAATTTAAAAGTCACACATTTATAAAGGAAGTAATTTAAAAGAGATTTTTGAATCGAAGTGTCTCATACCACATTTATAATTTTGAAAAGAATTACCATTTCAAAACATTCATGTCCATATAAATAAATCATTAAAATAATTTGAAAACATGGACATTAATTTAAAAGATTTAGAAAGATAAATCTTGAAAACATTTAAAATTTTGATCTTGATAAAGAGTACCTTTTAAAAATACATAAAATATTCATTTTGAAATTATTTTTATGAAAATTGGACATGGATGATAAAAATGTCCCAAAAAATACTTACACATAAACAATCTCTAATAATAATGAGAATGAGGAATTAACCCTTACCAATTTGGTAACTTACGAGACATACTGTAACCCCCCAGGTAAATAAAGAATATGGAATTTTCACATTTATCCATATTTTTGAATAAAATATTAATATAACTTTAAAGGGGACGCTATGCTCGATGGCGTACCCAACACGCAACATCGAGTTTCTTGGGAATCTTACGTTTCACTCTAATAATAAAATAATATTATTTTAAATGGTAGTTAACGCCTAGCCGTTGTAATGGTGGGAATGAACAGAACGAACTACAAAATGATTATTTATGTTTGTCAAATATTTTTACTCTTTACAATAAATGTTAGAGGATTAAAAATGCGAATGAATCAAATTTTAAGCGTAAACATTCAAATATTCTTTAAAAGGTCGATTAACCGCCTTTTGATGGAAAACTTCTTTTAAATACACTTTTTGAAAATTTTATGTGTTATATTTGACAAAATAAAATTATTCCTTAGAATCGGGACATCAAAATTTACTTTGTGTAAATTTTTTGTATTTTTCCGAAAAATTTCAATTTTTAATGAATAGTGAAAAATGATGTATTTTAATTCAAAACCACTTTTTAATCTAATTTATTTATATGATTATATTATCTTTTTAATTGGTTTTAAAGTGAAATTAGAATATTTTCTTACCATTTAATCAAATAGTGGTCATTGGAATTAATTTCACTATGAATTTTGACTTAAAGTAGTGCCAATCTTTTGATATATATTGTTTCATAAAAACACGCTATTTGTTCTGACAGTGGGAATTAATTATTAAATTAATTAATATAACTTATATGTTATGAATTTTGTAAAATAGACATCATTTTTGAATTCATAATATCAAATATATCTTAGGGTGAATTTTTGGTAATTTTCTGAGAAACTTCAATTTTTGATGAATAGTGAAACCACTAAGTGGTACTTATAAAAACTGATTTTCCGTTTAAATGAAATTTTGCCACCTCTGTGTTTTGCATTTCAAAAATCCGACATACAAGGTTTTCATTAAGAAGTAAAATGTGGTTCAATGGGATTAAAATAATTTTTTGGTGAATAGTAACTTATTAAGTTTTTAATCGCGGTAAGAGGTAATTAGTGTAGTTTAAGGTAAAAATAATGTTTTAATAATATGAAATGACCTAGAAACATGTCCTACCCTCATCGGATGAGTCATGAACGACCGATAGAATCCATGGGTAAACTTTTGGACCCCATGGAGCCACTTTGGTTGGAAAATGACATAAATAGCTTTTTATTTAATGTTAAAATTAAAATGACACAAACATGAGTTGTTTTACTAAAAAAAATTTTACATGGGGTTATACAATTCAGATTTTTGACTATAAATAGTCATTGGAAGGATAAAAAGATTTCTTATATCATAGTCTTTTTTTTTATAATTTTTAGACATTAAATAAATTATATTATTTATGACATAATGTTGATGCAGTGATGACCTCATTATTTAAAGATTTAAATAAAATGAAAAGATAATGTAAAATATAATCCCTAAACATGTCAAAAACCTATTGGATGGGTTTATTTGAACCCTTATTATCTTATCCTCAAACCACATCAATGTGGGACCTCTAAAATCCTAAACTCATTTCCAAATAATGTAACCTTTTTTGACTTTCCAAGAGTGCCCCTCCTCTCCTCTTATAAAAGGCCCCCACCTATACCTCTTTAACCACACCTCCCAAGCCTTTGTCTTGGCCACAACCTGCCCATTTTGTCTGTACACATCCCTATATTACTCATTGAATCCTAACATTGGGAATAATCCTTTCCAAGGATGCCTTTGAGCTCAAACCAGGAAGAGTTACCCGATTTTAAGGTAATGTCTTCACTTGTGTTCTTTTGTTTTATTTTTCTTCTCCAACCCCCTAAACTCTTTTTATTCATTTCTTTTGAAACATCACCAGTATCCTAAATATACTAGGATGTTTTTATAAGAAGTATTCTAGATACACTTACACACACCTTCATCTAATGGTTAAAGAACATACTATTTCTGTGGATGAGGAATTTCTGCCTCACGAAACGATGATTGTTCAACACTCATATAACACCTTAAAAGGTGGCCATTAAGATAAAAAATATATTTATATATGATATATAATATGTTTATGTTTTACTTAAGCTACTGTATTTTTCATTTGTTTCATACATTTATGGTTTCTATTGTGGGTAAACACGATAATTTCATTTTAGGAAGTGCGGACTACCACCCCCTCAAAGTGATTTGATTTGTTAATGCCATACGTGGGACGTATAAAGGATGGATTTAAAGTTATTATTTATGATGTTATACTGGAATTATAATATACCTCTATATCATTATTATTTCTTTCCATTAAAGTATGAGATAGAAATGAAAGTAGTGTTCATGCATACGTACGGCTTACCATCTCCATAAACGATGCATTTCATTTCTTATCCTCAAATGTAATGTAATATTATAAGTACATATAATGGATATATATGATGTATGTTACATTTAAATGGTGAATATAATTCTGGAATTAAAATATACATATCTCTCATTTTGTTTTAATTCCATCAATATGAAATAGAAATGAAAGTAGCATTCATGCGTACGTACGGCTTACCGTCTCCATGAACGGTGCATTTCATTTCTTACCTCTAAATGATTATGTAATATTATAAATACATGTATATGCTGGATATATATGATATATATGATATCCAAATCATGAATATCATTCTGGATATAATGAACCTTTGACCACACGAACAACATGTAATTGTAAGAAGTCCACTTTCAACTTAAGGACCAAATATCGACAAGACAAACTTTATTAACTTAAATAATTACATAGTGTTAATAACATGGAAATAAGTGATATAAAATGAATAATGAACTCGAAAAAGGTTCTTAATCAAGTAGAAATTAACAGTAGTTTATTATTCAGGACATTAAAGGACGATCGAGTCAAGTCGGACCTGAGGTAAGGGATCCTACCCCTCTCCTTCTTTTTAAGCACACTCTTTTATGTCATTCCTTTTACGCTCATCTTTCTTATGATTGGGATGTTCTTTTATATTAACCTTGATGTAAATTTTATGTTAATATTATGAGAGACCCTATTTAATCTCATCAATCCATTTTGTAAGTTTTAAGTGGCGTTGTTAGGCTGCCAAGTTTTCGTAAGGGATTTTTCATCTCACTTTTATTCCTGTGAGATTTATGCTACATTTGCCACAATTTCCCTTGAGTTGTGTATGTACTGCCCATTATTTTACTCATCATGTAATATACTTTCATTTAAGGGTATTTACATCTTCATTTTATGACCCTTCTTCCATGGGGTGTACGTTTCGAAAGTTACCCAACTCGGTATGGGGACCTTTCACCCTCCTCTTCTTAAAAGACTTCTTTTTGTTGGGTCATTTAATTTACATATTGTTATGTTGGTATATGGTCTTCTATGTCCTTATTGATGTAAATTTTATGTCCAAGTGATGAGATACCATTTTATCTCTCATCAACTCATTTTCTAAATTTTGAAGTGACGTCGTTAAGCTGTCGAATTTTTGCAAGGGAACCTCTTAACCCAATTTTGATTCTTTGGGATAAACTTGTACTACTTGAATATGTCATTATATGAATATGTGTGAATGACCTATGTTTTTTTCACACTTAATATCCACTTATATTGGGTGTATTTATATTTGTCACACACAATTATGAGATTGATTTATCCTTAATTTACGGATACCTTCTTTATAATGGATTTCATCTCATTTTACATTTCTATTGAGACTTCCTGGTTGTTATGCACCAGTTCACTCTTATATGGTGTATATACTTTCCTTTGGAATATTATATCATGAATTCCTTTATTCTCATGATATTATAAAGTTTTGATTAAATGTTATTCCTCAATTATTGTATTCAAGTGTCTCTCATTTTGTTAAAAACCCTTTAACTAAAATATTATTTTAAATGTATTAATGATTTATTATTATAAATATTTCTCATTAATATCCATGTTTTCAAAATGGTTTTAAGGATTTATTTATATGAATATTAATGGATTAAAATGTTAAAAGTTTCAAAGTGGTATGGGACACTTTGATTTAAAAATCTACTTATTAAATGTTTTAAATGGTTTTGAAAATGGTTTTTAGAATGGAATCATTATTTCAATATCTTAAAATGTTATATTGTTATTGAAATGTGGGAATGTTATCTTTCCTTTATTCTTAGTTATGTTCTATGATTATTTTATGGTTCTTGGGAATTGTTATGAAGACGGCTGGTTCCGTGATAAACTAAGGGCGGGTGAGCCCGATATATCTCTCCAATGCATTGGGTAACACGAAGGGGTTAAATGCTAAGGTTTCTCCAAAGAGATTTAGGGAATATACTGTGATGGGTATTCCAAACGTAACCAAGAGGTTTACTCCCTACGTAAGAATGTTATGAATGCCTCAACATACTTTTATGTCTTATGATTTCTACGATTTATTCATGATTTTATGAGGTATTTTAAAGTTCCTATGTTTTATGGGTAAAGTATGATTTCATTCTTATGTATATATGAACTCATGTTTCCCTTCCATATTTCTATAACCCTTACTAAGCTTTTTATGCTCATCCCATGTTTTTGAAATGTTTTTCATAGGACATAAAGTTGAATAGGGTCAAGGATGGGATCAAGGAAATGTCAGGCTGTCTAAAATAAGGAACTAGACATGACTCTTTTGTTCAAGAGTTTTTATTTTGTGAAAAATAATGTAAGCTGAGTAGATGTTTCTACATTGTAATCTTTGATATGTAATAGTTATGTCCTAATTCTCTAAAACTCTAAACCTGAAAAGATCCTCAATGTGTAATCTTGTAATAAC
Organism: Viscum album; assembly: GCA_963277665.1. NCBI lineage: Eukaryota > Viridiplantae > Streptophyta > Magnoliopsida > Santalales > Viscaceae > Viscum > Viscum album. Next base: position 1,155,575,610 of record OY728132.1, on the reverse strand, counting down.
TCAAGATTATGTAAGGTTTAAGGCTGGGGCCTTATAGTTGGTATCAGAGGTCGGTTTAGATAACTTTAGAGGTTAGGGTATTCTATAAGCATAAGTGACATTACCATAATGGCTAGGATTTCAGAATGAGTCATAGTTTTTAGATAAAGTGAATGAGTAGGTATATCTTAGTGTTTATATTCCTCATTAGTACATGATGATTTTGTTGATATACACACACTGACTTTTCTGTTTTTAGTAAATGGATGGATCTAGCAGGCACCAAAGTGACAATGGGTTTGATGGAAACTGTGGTGGTTCTCTGATTAAGAGACTGGATGAAATGGGGTAATTCAATGAGGAATCTCGTGGTTTTGCTAAACCAACTATCAAGTAGTCATGACCAACCACTTGAACCGTGGTATGTTCTTTAATGGATCATGTATGAGATGACCAAATCAATGTGGAAGTTTAGGTAATGATTATAAAGGTAACCATTAGGTTTTATATGGTCCTTACTTTTGAGGTAATTATGGGTTATTACATATTATGATGGAAAATGGAAGGCATGAGATAAACTTGAGGTTAAAATATGTTATGGTCATTTTTGATGATTTTATCTTGTTTTGGGAAATGTTTAAAGAATTATATAGTTTTTGAAAAGGGAAAACACACAGACCGTGTGACAACCCGTCACGTTGGACAAAGCTGAGGGAATCGAACCCACAACCAAAGTGCAACTGGTATTTATCGCCTACCACTGGACTACGTGAAGTCCCCGGTTAGTATGACTTATTCCTTTCAGTTAGGTGATTTTTTTAATTAAGAGTAAGTTGACTTTGGGTTATCTATGGAAATTATTAACCTATCATGGAGGATATGTGATTAGGTTAATTACTTTTCAATATGAGACATTAAGAGTAACTGATGTTAATTGGAGATAAGTGTTAATTTGTACCTTGGAAGACTATGTGACTAAATCCTTCAAATATTTTGGTTTCAATCTTAGTTTGGTTTACTTTGAAGTATTTTATGGAAAATTTGGTTATTGAATGGTCTTTGTTGAACTTTGGGTTTTGTTTGGTAAATTTTAGAGATTAAGAATAGATTTGTTTTTTTAAAGGATTGTCCTTTTTGGGTATTATCTAATCTTGTACTAACATTTTTGGTTTTGGTTTTGGTTTTTGTATAAAGACATGGGTAATATATTGTTCCGTTTTGTGGATTAGGTTATTCTCAAGGAGTTGATTATAGCATTCTTAATATGAACAAGTCATCCTGAAATACTCATCGTTTGGAGAAAATATGAGTTCGTGTTAGAAATAAAGTAACATATAAAGTCTACTTGACAAGTAAGTATGTTTCCTTATGTTTTAGTTAAGCTCAAAAATAAATTCCCCAATGAAGTGTAACTTAAAACAAAAATGTTGTATGTTAACTTTTCCTACTGGTGAATCGAATACCATTTAACCCATCACTAGTTTTTGATTTTCTTATGGTTAACTTTCTCCTAGACATGTTTACTATCACTCTACATCAGAACATGACCCCTTGTTTTCTCCTCCATATCCATATTTTCATACATGGAATCCTAGTATGGGTTAACTTGGGTGACCTTTGTACTTTTCTTTCTTTATTTTAAGGTGATTGTTTTACTGACTGTTGTTCCGATGTGGGATTTTCAATGAAGTTTCCAAGCCCAATTTTAAAATTGCTAGGATGCAATTCCCAAAAGGGGGGAAGGATGTAACACCCCAGGTAAATAAACAATATGAAATTTTCACATTTATCCATATTTGTGAATAAAATATTAATATAACTTTAAAGGGGACTCTATGCTCGATGGCGTACCCAACACGCAACAGCGAGTTTCTTGGGAATCTTACATTTCACTCTAATAATAAAATAATATTATTTTAAATGGTAGTTAACGCCTAGACGTTGTAATGGTGGGAATGAACAGAACTAACTACAAAATGATTATATATGTTTGTCAAATATTTTTACTCTTTACAATAAATGTTAGAGGATTAAAAATGCAAATGAATCCAATTTTAAGCGTAAACATTCAAATATTCTTTAAAAGGTCGATTAACCGCCTTTTGATGGAGAACCTCTTTTAAATCCACTTTTTGAAAATTTTATGTGTTATATTTGACAAAATAAAATTCTTCCTTAGAATCGGGACATCAAAATTTACTTTGTGTATATTTTTTGTATTTTTCCGAAAAAGTTCAATTTTTAATGAATAGTGAAAAATGTTGTATTTTAATTCAAAACCACTTTTTAATCTAATTTATTTATAGGATTAGATTATATTTTTAATTGGTTTTAAAGTGAAATTAGAATATATTTTTACCATTTAATCAAATAGTGGTCATTGGAATTAATTTCACTTTGAATTTTGACTTAAACTAGTGTCAATCTTTTGATATATATTGTTTCATAAAAACACGCTATTTGTTCTGACAGCGGGAATTAATTATTAAATTAATTAATGTAACTTATATTTTATGAATTTTTTAAAATAGACATAATTTTTGAATTCAGAATATCAAATATATCTTAGTGTGAATTTTTGGTAATTTTCTAAGAAACTTCAATTTTTGATGAATAGTGAAACAACTAAGTGGTACTTATAAAAACTGATTTTCCGTTTAAATGAAATTTTGCCACCACTGTGTTTTGAATTTCAAAAATCCGACATACATGGTTTTCATTAAGACTTAAAATGTGGTTCAATGGGATTAAAATAATTTTTTGGTGAATAGTAACTTATTAAGTTTTTAATCGCGGTTAGAGGTAATTAGTGTAGTTTAAGGTAAAAATAATGTTTTAATAATATTAAATGACCTAGAAACATGTCCTACCCTCATTGGATGAGTCATGTCCGACCAATACAATCCATGGGTCAACTTGGGGACCCCATGGAGCCACTTTGGTTGGAAAATGACATAAATACCTTTTTATTTAATGTTAAAATTAAAATGACACAAACATGAGTTGTTTTACTAAAACAATTTTTACATGGGGGTTATACAAGTCAGATATTTAACTATAAATAGTAATTGGAAAGCTAAAAATATTACCTACATCATAGTATTTTTTTATAATTTTTAGACATTAAATAAATTAAATTATTTATGACATCATGATGATGTAGTGATGACCTCATTATTTAACGATTTAAATAAAATGAAAAGATAATGTAAAATCTAAGCCCTAAACATGTCAAAAACCTATTGGATGGGTAGATTTCGAACCCTTATCACCCTACCCTCGAACCAGATCAACGTGGGACCTCTAAAATCCGAAACTCATTTCAAAATAATGTAACCTTTTTTGACTTTCCAAGAGTGCCCCTCCTCTCCTCTTATAAAAGGCCCTCACCTCTACCTCTTTACCCACACCTCCCAAGCCTTTTTCTCGGCCAAACCCTGCCCATTTTGTCTCTACACATCCCTATATTACTCCTTGAAGCCTTACATTGGGTATAATCCTTTCCAAGGATGCCTTTGAGCTCAAACCAAGAAGAGTTTCCCGATTTTAAGGTAATGTCTTCACTTGTGTTCTTTTGTTTTATTTTGCTTCTCCAACCCCATAAAATCTTTTTATTCATTTATTTTGTAAAAACACCAGTATATTCAATATAATAGGATGTTTTTATAAGAAGTATTCGAGCTACACTTACACACACCTTAATCTAATGGTTAAAGAACATACTGTTTCTGTGGATGGGGAATTTCTGCCTCACGAAACGATGATTGTTCAACACTCATATAACACCTTAAAAGGTGGCCATTAAGATGAAAATATATTTATATATGATATATAATATGTTTATGTTTTACTTAAGCTTCTCTATTTTTCATTTGTGTCATACCTTTATGGTTTCTATTGTTGGTAAACACGATAATTTCATTTTAGGAAGTGCGGACTACCGCCCCCTCAAAGTGATTTGATTCGTTAATGGCATACGTGGGACGTATAAAGGATGTATTTAAATTTATTATATATGATATTATACTGGAATTATAATATACCTATATATCATTATTATTTCTTTCCATTAAAGTATGAGATATAAATGAAAGTAGCGTTCATGCGTACGTACGGCTTACCATCTCCATGAACGGTGCATTTCATTTCTTATCCTCAAATGTAATTTACTATTATAAGTACATATAATGAATATATATGATGTATGTTACATTTAAATGGTTAATATAACTCTGGAATTAAAATATCCATATCTCTCATTTTGTTTTAATTCCATCAATATGACATAGAAATGAAAGTAGCGTTCATGCGTACGTACGGCTTACTGTCTCCATGAATGGTGCATTTCATTTCTTACCACTAAATGATTATGTAATATTATAAATACATGTATATTCTGGATATATATGATATATATGATATATATGATATCCAAATCATGAATATCATTCTGGATATAATGAACCTTTGACCACATGAACAACATGTAATTGTAAGAAGTCCATTTTCGACTTAAGGACCAAATATCGACAAGACAAAATTTATTAACTTAAATAATTACATAGTCTTAATAACATGGTAATAAGTGATATAAAAGGAATAATGAACTTGAAAAAGGTTCTTAATCAAGTATAAATTAACACTAGTTTATTATTCAGGACATTAAAGGACGATCAAGTCAAGTCGGACCCGAGGTAAGGGATCCTACCCCTCTTCTTCTTTTTAAGCACACTCTTTTATGTCATTCCTTTTACGCTCATCTTTCTTATGATTGGGATGTTATTTTTTATTAAAATTGCTTTACATTTTATGTTAATATTATGAGATACCGTATTTGATCTCATCAATCCATTTTGTAAGTTTTAAGTGGCGCCGTTAGGCTGCCGAGTTTTCGTAAGGGATTTTTCATCTCACTTTTATTTCCGTGAGATTTATGCTACATTTGCCACAATTTCCTTTGAGTGGTGTATGTAATACCCATTATTTTACTGATTGTGTAATATACTTTAATTTAATGGTACTTACATCTTCATGGTATGATCCTTCTTCCATGGGGTGTACGTTTCGAAAGTTACCCAACTCGGTAAGGGGACCTTTCACCCTCCTCTTCTTAAAAGACTTCTTTTTGATGGTTCATTTAATTTCATATTGTTATGTTGGTATATAGTCTTATATATCCTTATTGATGTAAATTTTATGTCCAAGTGATGAGATACCATTTTATCTCTCATCAACTCATTTTATGAATTTTGAAGTGACGTCGTTAAGCTGTCGAATTTTTGCAAGGGAACTTCTTAACCCAATTTTGATTCTTTGGGATAAACTTGTACTCCTTGAATATGTCGTTATATGAATATTTGTGAATGACCTATGATTGTTTTACAATTAATATCCACTTATATTGGGTGTATTTATATTTGTCACACACAATTATGAGATTGATTTATCATTAATTTAAGGATACCTTCTTTATAATGGATTTCATCTCATTTTAAATTTCTATTGAGACTTCATGGTTGTTATGAACCAGTTCACTCTTATATAGTGTATATAATTTCCTTTGGAATATTATATCATGAATCCATTTATTCTCATGATATTATAATGTTTTTATTAAATGTTATTCCTCAATTATTGTATTCAAGTGTCTCTCATTTTGTTAAAAACCCTTTAACTAAAATATTGTTTTAAATGTTTTAATGATTTATTTTTATAAATATTTCTCATTAATATCCATGTTTTAAAAAAATTTCTAAGGATTTATTTATATGGATATTAATGGATTAAAATTTTAAAAGATTCAAAGTGGTATGGGACATTTTAATTTAAAAATCTCTTTATTAAATGTTTTAAATGGTTTTGAAAATGGTTTTTAGAATGGATTCATTATTTCAATATCTTAAAATGTTATATTGTTTTTGAAATGTGGGAATGTTATCTTTCTTTTATGCTTAGTTATGTGCTATGATTATGTTATGGTTCTTGGGAATTGTTATGAAGACGGGTGGTTACGTGATAAACTAAGGGTGGGTGATCCCGATATAGCTCTCCAATGCATTGGCTAACGTGAAGGGGTTAAACGCTAAGGTTTCTCCGAAGAGATTTAGGGAATATACTGTGATGGGTATTCCAAAAGTAACCAAGAGGGTTACTCCCTTCGTAAGAATGTTATGAATTCCTCAAGATACTTTTATGTCTTATGATTTCTATGATTTATTCATGATTTTATGAGGTATGTTAAAGTGCCTATGTTTTGTGGGTAAAGTATGATTTCATTCTTATGTATATATGAACTCATGTTTCCATTACATATTTATATAACCCTTACTGAGATTTTTATGCTCATCCCAAGTTTTTGAAATGTTTTTCACAGGACATAAAGTTGAATATGGTCAAGGATGGGATCAAGGAAATGCCAGGCTGTCTAAAACAAGGAACTAGACATGACTCTTTTGTTCAAGAGTTTTTATTTTGTAAAAAATAATGGAATATGAGTAGATGTGTCTACATTGTAATCTTTGAGATGTAATAGTTATGTCCTAATTATCAAAAACTCTAAACCGGAAAAGATCCTCAATGTTTAATCTTGTAATAACTCAAGATTATGTAAGGTTTAAGGCTGGGGCCTTATACATACAACCCATGGAAGATGTATTATAAAATTAATATGTAAATACAAATAAATTAAAGTTTATTACACAAAGAATACAATTATGGGTAGTACATACACCACACAAAAGGTAATAGTGGCAATATGGCATGAATCTCACAGGAATAAGGAGTGAGATAAAAAACCCTTACCAAGTAAATTTCCTTGATAGAGTGTAGGTTAACATCCTGTATAATAGTTAAATAATTTTTATTAAATTATTAAAGAATTATATATATAAATATAATATCATATATGATGTTTTAATATTTCTTTGTTAATAATATTTTAGTATTATCGTCATTTCGGGTGTTAACTGATTCGTTTTCCTTTATATGCTTTGTTACGTAAGTCATGCTTGTTATGGATAGGTTGTATCTTATTAATTTATAGAATGATATCAAGTCCATAAAAATTACTTCTAATCATCCAATGATAATTATTATTTAATGGATATGATGGGGAAATGAATTTCATCGCGTTCGTGGAGACGGTAATCCGTACGTATGCACGAACGCTACTTCCATTTCATTTTTCAATTTCAAATGAATTAAAACCAAATGATACATAGGTATATTATTATTACAGTATAATATAATATCTTATATATGTTACTTAAGTTCATTAACACCATCCTTTATACGTTCCATGTGTGGTATGAACGAGTCATATCACTTTGAGGGGGCGGTAGTCCGCACTTCCTCAAATGAAATTATCGTGTGTGTATATACAACATGAAATGAATAATGGTATAATATTAAATGGAATTAAAGAAGCTTATATATAAAATAAATACCATTAATATCATATTTAATTATATTTCCATCTTAATGGCCACCATGAGAGGTGGTAGGAGATAATTGAACAGTCATCGTTTCGTGAGGCGTTTGGTTGCCATCCAGAGAAACATTATGTTCTTCACCCATTAGATGGATGTGTGTGTAAGTGTTGTTAGAATAATTCTCATAAAAATATCCTAGTATATTTAGGATACTGGTTTTGTTACAAGAGAAAATAATAAGAAGAGTTTAGGGGATGGAGAAGTAAAATAAAAGAAAAGAAGCTAAGAGAAATCGTTACCTTTAATTTGGGTAACTCCCTTTGGTTTGAACCAAAAAGGACTTTTAAAGTTCCTTATGCCTAAGGTAATGCTTCTAGGATTAGGAGAGAGATGTATAGAGATTAATTTCAAAGATTTTGGACGAGAAAAAAGGATTTAGAGGTGTGAGGAATTGGTTAGAAGTGGTGTCCTTTTATAAGGGGGAGGAGGGGATCTTTAGGAAAAACATAAAGTATTAGTTTAAAATAAAATCATATTCAGTTTCTAATGGCTCAAAATTAGATTATTTAAATTTTAAGGTGTTTATAGGTCGAAAAAAACTCAACCAAAAGGTTTTAGATAGGTTTGGGTCACATTATTAACCTCATCTTTTAGTTTTAACTCTTAGTTAATTAGTTTGACATTTACCATGTCTCTTTGTATGTTTATATTATATGGCTAATAAACTTACTATAAACTTCCAATAGACCCCCAAGTGGTACATAAATGATACACATATCATGATATAAGTCATTTGGCCGAAAATTAGATTTTTAGGAATAAAATATGAAGTAATAATATAAAATTTGTTTTAAAAAACTCTATTATGTCAATTTTGACACTATTGGGTATTTTGTTTTTGATAAATTCATAACAACATTATTACTTCAAAAAAAATCATATAATCAATAATAATATCATATTAACCTATAAAATTAGTGTAATTCATAAAAATTATCAAATTACATTTATTTTGAAGTTTATAATATAAATTATTTTAATATTTCATTAATTCGGTAATTACTACATCACCATTGGTTAATAAATAAATTAAATTATTGAATGTTTAAAAATTATATATAAAATACCATTCTGTAGGAATTTTTTAGCTTTCTAATTAATAATAAAAATAGAAATAATCTTATGTATAACCCTATATTAGAAATGTTTTAGTAATTAAACATTGATTTTAACTCTTTTAACTCTTCTTTGAATTAAATAATAATAAATGTCCTAATCTAATCCAAGTGGACCTAAATTATAATATTTTTTTCCTAAGGTTTTTTTGGTCATGATACACTTCTCCAATAGAATGAGGACATGTGTTAGGGTAATATTAATATCATTTTTACCCTTAATTATGTTATTTACTTTTAACCGTGGTAAATTAAAGTAAGAAGTCACTATTCACCAAAACTTATTTTCATCTCATTGAATCACATTTTACTTATTGATATTAACCCTGTCTCTCATATTTTTGAAATTCCACTCACAGAAGCGGTAAAATTAAGTTTTTTGTGAATTTGCAAATTTTCTTAGGAGGTGGGTAAAAGACATTGAAAAGTTCAATAAAAATTTGTATATCTAATATTATTACAAAATTACTCCAATTAATTTCATTGAACACATATAGATTTTATTTATCTATTTTTAACTAAAATAAATTTAAATAAAATAAATAATTATTTAAATAAAAATTCGGTTTTAAATAATAACTTAGTGTTTTTCACTATTCATCAAAAATTGAAAGATTTTAGAAAAATACCAAAAGTTCATCCTAAGATAATTTTGATATTCTGAATTCAAAAATTAAGTCTATTTTAATAAATTAAAAACATACAAGTGGAATTAATTAATTTAAAATTAATTCCCATTGTTAAAACAAATAACATGTTTTTAAGAAACAATAACTATTAAAAGATTGATAATTGTTTATGTCCAATTTTAAAGTGAAATTAATTACAATAAACAACATTAGATTAAATGGTAAAAATATATTATAATTACACTTTAAAACCAATTAAAAATATAATCTAACCATATAAATAAATTAGATTAAAATGCACTTTTGAATTAAAATACAATATTTTTCACTATTCATTAAAAATGAACTTTATCAGAAAAATTCCAAAAATTTACACAATATAAATTTTGATGTCCCCATTCTAAAGAAGAAATTTATTTAGTGAAATTTAATATATATAATTTTCACATATTTAATTTAAAAAGGGTTCACAATTAAAAGTTAGTAAAAGTGCGTTTCGGAAAAATACTTCTTTTATCTGAAAAAAATGAATTTGTTCTTAAATTATGTCTAAAAAACTCATAATATGGATTCTAAAATTATAAGGATTATAAAAATTTCAAAATTCAGTTAATACTATTCATAACCACTTTTGAACGGCTAGTTTGGTAAGTTGTGGTGCGCTTGAACTCGGTGTTGTGTGTAGTGCAAGTTATTGAATTATTTTAAAGAAATAACGCACTATGAAATCTTGGGGTGTTACATTCTCCCCACCTTAAATAAATAGCATCCTCGCAATTTGAAATTGTTATTTGAAAATAAAAGGTTGAAAATAGAAAATATCATTGTGGGAAAACCCACATCGGAATTTGGGTGAATAAAATTTTGTCTTAATAAGCGGAAAAGAGAAATGAAAGGGTCACCAAAAAATTATGATCTCAATTAGGAGAATATTTGTGGAAATTAAAGATATATAATTGGAGGAAAAATGTAAATATTTATAGGTAGTTATTTAGGTCATCAATCAAAAATAACTGTAAAATTGAGGTCCTTAAATTCATCAATCTATGATGATTTAAAATACCATCAGTTCAACAAAACATAAGGTATTGGGATAACACATTTTTGGTTTTATGATCCCTTCAAAAAAGTATAAGAACTAATTTCTTCACAAAATAAGAGAAGATGAAAAATATATACTTGACAAGTAGAGTTCCATCCTTTAACGAATTTTTACCACAAACTCATCTTTCACTCAAAACGATAATAGAACTTAAAAAATATCTTCTATTTATCTTATTCATATAGGGTTCCAAAAAAATGAATTTATAAATCACCTATCAGGACCTTTAAAAAAATTCATTATTCAATCTAGGACATCACATGGGCCAGTGGTAGGTGACACACCTTTGTCGCCCTTCAGTTGCGAGTTCAAGTCTCACGGCCTTGCCGGACGCGACGGGTTGCCGCCCAACCTTCGGGTTGTCCTTTTATGGCAATCCAAAAATAATCCCAAACCAGATTTATCAAAAATACTTCTGTCCAAACTCATAGTACAAAATTTATAAGGAAGGTAAACACAATAAAGATCCTTTTTTCCACATAATAATATGTGAAAACCTTCATCACGTATTCTTTTAAAACACTGCAACATCCTGAATTACCATAAAACCTTATTGATTACATTCATGCTACCTTATTCCTTATAGGATACTTGATATACTTCGTCCATCCAAAAATGTTTTAAACTCCAACAATTATGGAATATACAAGTCATTAATTAGTTTTAAGGTTGTCAAGAATATCCAATATAATTTATCCAAATCAATCATGTATTATTCAAAAATCACTACCTCGGTATCAGAACCATAATATGGTTTATCTTTCTCTCAACCATATATTTTCCAAAAATTTAACCTACTATTGAGTCACTTTTCTTTGTTCCACACAATCTCAAGTCATTAATGAAATAGTACTGCAATACAATCTTTATATACTCCATAATTATTATAACCAGTACATTGTTGATACTACACTCAAATGACATAATTCTCTAATAACAACATAAGAACTCTAATCATTACTCCTCATCTGTGGTAGTATCATAACTTGATTATTATCAAATAACATCATTTGGGGCATACTCTAATGATTTTGAAATTAGTTCGCGTAGTGTCCCAACTCTTTACAGATGAAGCATTGTACATTTGAAACCTTTTTCTTACCCCTGCAGTCATGTACATGGGGTCCTTTTTCTCCACACTTATGACAAACTCTCATTCTTTTCAGGAACGTTCCAGGGTGTTTCTTCCAACAGTTATCACAAATGGGAAAAATTCTTCTTTTCCCTCTTCCCTTTATCTATCTTTCTCTCTTCCATCCTTTTCTTCTCTTGCTTCCCTTCAAAACCATAGTACTCAGAGAATTATTTACTTATCTTATTAACACATGATACTATTTCTTCATATGTTGAGAATATAAGGGAGACTATTTCCCTTCCAAAAATTTTCTTAATACCGTGAAAGATATGATCCTTCTTACTCTTTGGATCATACGTATTGCTGGGGTTCACATTCCTTATATTGGGCGCCATTTCTATACAATATCATTAACTAGGTCAGTTTATGAATTGCAATGAATAATTCCAAACTTTTAAAATACCTAACATAAATGGAACAGTTTATGGATATAATCAATAATCATAAAAATGTTTTCTTTGAGTTAGTATATACTCATAATCCCTTCATAATAGTTTGTAAGGAAAATAAGAATTATCCTAAGCATATCCCCCGAGAGCGTCGTAACCAAGAGTGCCGCAAGGCCCGTTTCCATGAACCAGTTCCAATTAGTGTCTAGATCAAAGCGGTTTTTTCGGGTTTTACCCCTAGGTACATCTGTGCCAGAGCCACCTCTACCTGTTCGTATCTAGAGAGGGATGTATTGTAAGGAAAACTCACAAAATCTTTACTATACCAAAATTCTAGGATGTTATTCTATACTAATCCTCAAAGTCCATCTTAGGTCTATGTGATCTAATCAGAGTTTATCTAAATCTAGCTTCCAAGGTTTGTACTAAACATCCTCTGATACCAACTGTAACGCCCTGACCCCAGTTACCCAAAGTCAGTGTATTATTACATAACATTGGCATGATCACAAAAGATCAGGTCTCGAAAGACTGATTAGTTTAGTAGTCTTGGAAACTATAAATATATTCATAAGTCTTACATTATATCATAAAGTAAAAAAATACAACAACATATTGTCTTCATATCCCCTCATACTATCCCTACAGGTCATTCATAAATTACTTCATCACATCCTAGGAAAAATAAAACATTTAAAGGGGTAAGCTCAGATGCTCAGTAAGGATAACAATATAGCAAAAGATTTTATAGATAAGAAAAAACATTTAAGGAAATGTATAACTAAAACAAAATCCTTTTAAACTTGAAATTCAGCATAATATGGAAAAGATAAAATAAAACAATTTCATTTACTTATTCACATGGATATTCTTCTAGTAAAATAATCAAATGTAGTATTAATAACCACTTTCATAATGACGGAATTCATAATGCCATACTATCATAACCACGTAGCCATGGCCTCGTGCCAAGACTACAAATAAGATTTTGTCAAGACCTCATTCCAAGATACTAGTTTGTCTCATGAGACCTACCAATGTATCGAGGAGCTATAGCGGGATCCACCCGTCACTTACTAAGTCCAATGCATTCCTCATAAGAACAGGTTTAAACATAACATAAACATTCGTATTAAAACTAGCATACGAAATGTCAATACTTTCTCCATAAACCATGAATGGAATAAAAATAACACATCCACAGTCAAACATATCACAAAAACTTCAATACGATATGGATGTTTTTTATCATAATGAATCAACTTCAAATAAGCTTAAAATCCATCAAAGGATGTTGACATAGTTGAAAATGAAGAGTAAAACTTTTGGAGAGAAATATCCTTTTTGTAAAATAATTTAAAAGTAACACATTTATAAAGGAAGTAATTTAAAAGAGATTTTTGAATCAAAGTGTCCCATAACACTTTGATACTTTTGAAAATAATTATAATTTCAAAACATTCATGTCCATATAAATAAATCCTAAAAATCATTTTGAAAACATGGACATTAATTTAAAATATTTAGAAAGATAAATATTTAAAACATTTAAAATTTTTATCTTGATAAAGAGAACCTTTAAAAAATCCTTCAAATATTCATTTTGAAATCATTTTTATGAAAAATTGACATGGATGATAAAAATGTCCCAGAAAATACTTACACAAAAACAATCTTGGATAATAATGAGATTGGGGAATTAACCCATGCCAATTTGGTATCATACGAGACATACAACCCATGAAAGAGGTATTATACAATGAATATGTAAATACACATAAATTAGAGTGTATTACACAAAGAATACAATTATGGGTAGTACATACACCACACAAAAGGTAATAGTGGCAATATGGCATGAATCTCACGAGAATAAGGAGTGAGATGAAAACCCCTTAAATAGTACTTTTCCTTGATAGAGTGTAGGTTAACCTCCTGTATAATAGTTAAATAATTGTTATTAAGTAATACAAGAATCATATATATAAATATGATATCATATATGATATTTTAATATTGCTTTTTTAATAATATTTTAGTATTATCGTCGTTCCAGGTGTTAACTGATTCGTTTTCCTTTATATGCTTTGTTACGTAAGCCGTGTTTGTTATGGATAGGTTGTATCTTATTCAAATACATAATGATATCATGTCCTTAAACATTACTTTTAATCATCAAATGATAATTATTCTTGAATGGATATGATGGGGAAATGAATCTCATCGCGTTCGTGGAGACGGTAATCCGTACGTTTGCACGAACTCTACTTCCATTTCATTTTTCATTTTAAAATTATCAAAACCAAATGATACATATGTATATTATTATTACAGTATAATATAATATCTTATATATGTTACTTAGGTTCATTAACACCATCCTTTATACGTTCCTGGTATGGTATGCACGAGTCATATCACTTTGAGGGGGAGGTAGTCCGCACTTCCTCAAATGAAATTATCGTATATATATACAACATGAAACGAATAATAATATAATATAAAATGTAATTAAATAATCTTATATATAAATAAATATCATTAAGATCATAATTAATTATAGTTCCATCATAATGGCCACCATGAGAGGTGGTAGGAGATAATAGAACAATCATCGTTTCGTGAGGCGTTTGGTTGCCATCCACAGAAACATAATGTTCTTCACACATTTGATGGAGGTCTGTGTAAGTGTAGTTCGAATAATTCTCATAACAATATCCTAGTATATTTAGGATACTGGTTTTGTTACAAAAGAAAAGAATAAGAAGAGTTTAGGGGATGGAGAAGTAAAATAATAAAAAAGAAGCTAAGAGAAATCGTTGCCTTTAATTTGGGTAACTCCCTTTGGTTTGAACCAAAAAAGAAATCTTGAAGTGCCTTTTTCCTAAGTTATGTATTCTAGGAGGGGGATAGTGATGTAGGGAGCTTAATCGAGCAGAGTTTGGATGATACAAAAGGCTTGATAGGTGTGAGGAATTGGATAGAAGTGGTGTCCTTTTATAAGGGGGAGGAGGGGCTCTTTAGAAAAAACATAATGTATTATTTTATAATAAAATCATATTCGGTTTATAATGGCTTCAAAGTGGATTATTTAAAGGTTAAGGTGGGAATAGGTCGAAAACTACTCAACCAATTTGTTTTAGATAGGTTTGTGTCACATTATTGACCTCATATTTTTGTTTTAACTTCTAGTTAATTAGTTTGACATTTACCATGTCTCTTTGTATTTCTATATTATATGGTTAATAAAGTTAATATAAACTTCCAATCAACCCCAAAGTGGTCCATTAATGATATTCCTATTATGATATAAGTCCTTTGGCCGAACCTTATATTTTTAGGAATAGAATATGAATTAATAATATAAACATTGTTTTAGAAAAACTCTTTTATGTCAATTTTGATACTATTGGATATTTTGTTTTTGATAAATCCATAACAACAATATTACTTCGAAAAAAATTCATATAATCAATCCTAATATGTCATATTAACCTAGAAAATTAGTTTAATTCATAAAAAGTATCAAATTACATTTATTTGGATGTTTATAATATCACTTATTTTAATATTTCATTAATTCGGTAATTACTGCATCACCATTGTGTCATAAATAAATCAAATTATTTAATGTATAAAAATTATATATAAAATACCATTATGTAGGAAATCGTTTTATCTTTATAATTAATATATACAATCGAAATAATCTTATGTATAACTCTATATTAAAAATGATTTTAGTAATAAAACTTTGATTTTAACTATTTTAACTCTTCTTTGAATTAAATAATAATAAATGTCCTAATCTAATCCAAGTGGACCTAAATGATAATATTTTATTCCTGAGGTTGTTTTTTGTTGAGATAAACTTTTCAAATAGAATTAGAACATGTGTTAGTGTAATATTAATATCATTTTTACCCATAATTACCCTATTTACTTTTAACCTTGGTAAATAAAGTAAAAAGATACTATTCGCCAAAAAATATTTTCATCTCATTGAACCACATTTTACTTACTTAAATGAACCATGTCTCTCATATTTTTGAAATTCCACTCACAGAAGCGTTAAAATTAATTTTCATGGGAATTTGCAAATTCTCCTAGGAGGTGGGTAAAAGACGGTGAAAAGTTCAAAAAAATTTTGTCTATCTAATATTATTACAAAATGACTCAAATGAATTTCATTGAAAACATATAGATTTTATTTATCTATTTTGAACTAATATAAATTTAAATAAAATAAATAATTATTTAAATAAAAATTCAGTTTTAAATAATAACTTAATGTTTTCAGTATTCCTCAACAATTGAAAGTTTTCAGAAAAATACCAAAAAATCATCCTAAGATAATTTTGATATTTTTAATTCAAAAAATGAAGCCTATTTTACCATATTCAAAACATATAAGTGGCATTAATTAATTTAAAATTAATTCCTATTGTTAAAACAAATAGCGTGTTTTTAAGAAACAATAACTATCAAGAGATTGATACTTGTTTATGTCCAATTTTAAAGTGAAATTAATTCCAATAAACAAAATTGGATTAAATGGTAAAAATATATTATAATTACACTTTAAAACCAATTAAAAAGATAATCTATCCATATAAATAAATTAGATTAAAAGGCTCTTTTGAATTAAAATACAATATTTTTCACAATTCATTAAAAATGAACTTAATCAGAAAAATTTCAAAAATTTACACAACATAAATTTTGATGTCCCCATTCTAAAGAATAAATTTATTTAATCAAATTGGATATATATAAGTTTCACATATTGGATTTAAAAAGGGTTCACCATTAAAAGTTGGTAAAAGTGCGTTTTTGAAAAATACTTCTTTTATCTGAAAAAAATAAATTTGTTATTACATTATGTCTAAGAAACTCATAATATGTATTTTAAAATTATAAGGATTATATAATGTTAAAAATTCAGTTAATACTATTTATAATCACTTTTGAACGGCTATTTTGGTTTTTCGTGGTGCTTTTGAACTCGGTGTTGCGTGAAGTGCAAGTTATTGAATTATTTTGAAGAAATAACGCACTATGAAATCTTGGGGTGTTACATGTGTAGACTGTGACTATATTTCCATTTTTTATAGCAAAGACTTGTGCACTACTACTTGAATTTGATAACCCATGGACTGTTTAATATCTTTCAGATCTACTTTTAATGATTATATTTCTAGGTCTCTTTATTGCTTACTCTTACCAAAAACCTTCTGAATACTGTCACTCGCCTGATATCCTCTAACATAGCCAGAGTGTTCTACCTTTCCCAAAGCAGTATCTAGGATGTCCATCCTACCCCCTTGGATAACAGATCCTTGTATCTCTTATTCTTGAACTTCATCCGGAAATGAAAAATAAAAATGTTATATTTATGTTTATAATTTAAAAAATAGAAAAATTGATAACAAAGAAATAATATTTACTTACAATTTTATCAGCTACATTCTTAGCTTCCTCCATAAGATACTGTTCATTTTTCCTTCTTCTTGCTCATTTATATTTTCATGGTGATTGGGAGGAGATGGAGGACTAAATTGGACCTTTTCTAAACCACTACTAGATCAATCTCTTAATGCTTCAAATTATTCTTCAATCATTTTTGGCTCTAAATATGAGTACCCTCTACGTGATAAAGTATAAGGGTATACATTTCTCAACTGGATCTCTTGATGAGATATCCTAGAGTCCTTTTATATAAAAATAAACTACTATGTAATAAGAAAAATATATAATAATGTTTACAATATAAAAAAATTATTATACCTGAAATTTTTCTTCATTACAACTATTAACAAATAACTTTTATGTATCTTCATCTATAAATGGATACTTGAGGCATGGGTTTTCAAACCTTCTCTTTCCAAAAACATAATTTTTTGTTAGTTTTGTTTTAAAATATCTCCATCGAACTGCTCCAAAAGAGATTTGTCTTTTCTTAATTTCTTTAACATCATCAAAATTGAATGTCATTTGTAATTGAATAAATTAAATATGTCATTTTAAAAATATAAAGATATAAAATGAGGTAAAATAAGTCAATTAAGATATTTTACCATCACAACCTCCCAAAGATGTTGTTTTTCAATCCTGTCCACTAACTTCCAATCATGATATAAAATACTAATCATGCATCGGCTCTACATCTCTATATAACTGAAAAATTGAACTGCATTTGGGCCAATTGCATTATTATCATCATCAAAATGAATGTGTACTCTGTAATCATCAAGATCAAGTGATAGTTTTGGTAACCATGTAATACCACACATACCAAATTGAGAACATTATTTTGAAGTAGTAATAGGAGAAGTCTCCTCCACCGAGGATGCATCAGTAGTCCTGCAAAAAAATTATAAATTATAAGTTTTATTTCATTAAATAAGTATATTTATGAATATTTAATAATATGTAAAAATAGATATACCTCGATAACTACTTCTCTCTATCTGTATCTAACATTGCTACTAGAAAGTGTAATGAAATTTTTTGTACCTACATATCATTAGAAAAATGAATATTTAGAAACAAGGAAGACAAACAATAAGTTTGTATAAAAAGGGGCATGCATTTTTAAGTTTCATAAAAAAAAATATAAATATTTACCAGAAAAATTAGAAGACTAATTTAGTGTTTTCCCACATTCCTTCATCATGATCATTATGTACTACATGCACTATGTCTGTCTTATTTTAGCTGTAATCATCCAGAAATTGCATAATAAATGAATAAGGTTTATGTAAATCACTAACATCATCAAAATTATCCTCATCACTCAAATGTTATCTTTTTCCTTGAAAAACAACTGACCACTAATCATTTTATGGATCAATGTCATAAAATAATTTCTTTTCTTGTGTCTCCATGATAAATGGTTCCTCATTATATTTAAATCATTTCAAATCAACCAGTTTAAAACCATATTCATCATGTTTCACACCACTAGTACTATAAACACAATTATAATTAAAAATGGTGACTCAAAATTTAATATAATCAATTTCTCATATTTCTTATAGAACTCAAAAATATGGAGTTGACGCAGAAATTTGGTATTTATCTTTGGCACTGAAAAATGCACTACATCCGAAAAAACCGTCACACCACTATTCTAAACAGTACTCCTGTCATCCAGGTTTTTGTGTGTAAAATGTGTAGCCATTGATACCAAAACCAAACCATGTGATCACATTAAGAGATAGTCCCCCTACTAACCACTTCAATGTTTCTAATATATATATATATGGGGTGACTTTATCTTTAAACTATGAAACAAATGTCTTTTTATGCTCAATCATCAACCAGTTTTCATTTCTTTTCTGATATCATAACATTAATTTAGAAATATGTAGGGATATATATGATTGAACCTCATCTGTGTTGTTACAAATGTATAAATGTTCCTGCATCACTTCGTCATGTGGAATGAAATTTACTTTTAAGGCTCGAACCTCTCTACCTTCACTATCAACTGTCATATTTCGAGATACAGGAAGACCAATATTCTCCACCTCATACAAAAAATTAGTACAAAACACAATCACCTCTTATGATACATATTTCTAAACAAAAGAGGCCTCTGGTCAAAAAGTATTTTTAACATATCCATTCAAAATTATCATATATCTTTTAAAAGGATACATCCATCTAAAATAAATAGGCCCACATATTCTTATCTAATGCACCAAATGAATCAACCAATAAACCATTACATCAAAAAACATGTGTGGGATATACATTTATATTTGAAAAAGAATAAGAGTTTCTTCGATCTCCAACACATCTAACAAATCTGGATCAACGACTTTGATATAAATGGATTTAGAAAAATTACATAACTGATGATAGTCTTTTTGATAGCTGTCAGAAATATACCATGCACTACTACTTGTAGAAGTTTTTGCATCAATACATGACAATCCTGATATTTCATACATATTAATTTACAATCCTTCAATGAAACCAAATTATTCACATTTGAAGAAAAACCACTGGGTACTTTAATACCATGAAGACACTTAAAAAAATTAATCTTTTCAATCTTACTTAATTTATGACAAGACGGAGGTAAATATGTTCTGTTTCCTTTCACAGTGGGAGCTAACTCCAAACATATTCTCAAGTCCAATCTAGAATTAACTCCAACTTTTTTATTTCCTTTTATGTGTAAAAAAATTCCAATCAAACTATCACATATGTTTTTCTCAACATGAAAAACATCAATGGTATGTTTTGTCTCTAAACATCTCTAGTAAGGTAGTTCGACAAAATAGACTCCTTCTTCCATATATTTCTTTGTAGAGCAGAACTTTTTTTCTTTCCAAATGTCGATTCAATATCTTTCACCCTGTCATATTATTCTTCAGTTGACAATGGTTGAGGGGAGAGGTTACATTCTTGTAATCCATTAAATGATTTTTTCAATCTACGATAAGGATGATCAATTTGAAAAAATATTCATTGTCTCATGTACACTGTCTTTCTTCAATTCTTCAATTGATAATATGATGTCTGTTCTTCAAAAATTAGATATGATTTATGTACCTTAACACTATATCTAGATATTTTTCTATATGCAGGAAAGTCATTTATAATTAACATTATCATAGCATGCAAAAGAAAATACTCTTTCTTGTATGCATCAAAAACATTAACACCTTCCTCCCATAGTAGTTTCAAATCATCAATCAATGGTAAAAAATACACATCAATATCATTTCCCAGATGTTTTGGTCTAGAAATAAATAATCTCATCATAACATATTTTTCCCTCATACATAGATGTAGGGACAAGTTATAACCTACCAGAAAAAATGTCCTCAAAATATATTGGCTATTGAGGCTCTGATATGGATTCATTCCATTAGTACACAGTCCCATTATGAGATTTTTAACTTCAATTCCAAAATCATGATTTTTTTTATCAAAACTCTTCCACTGTGGTGAATCAAAATGGTGATGTAAGTTACCATCAGAGATGCGCTCATTTGAATTCTATCTTAACCTTTTTACATTAATTGAATTTGAAAATAGACACTTCAAATGAGGAATTATTGGAAGTTACCAAATTTCTTTAGTAATAGTTTTGATTATGGTACCTAAAAATGAATCACAATTGAAATATAATAATTGTATGAAAAAATATTGGATGATATCATTGGAAAGTAAAAAATTGATTTTTCATGAAGTTATATGACATCAACGGAGAATGAAAATGAGGTGGCTTTCCCAAATATCTTATAGCGTGATGTCCCACATGTAGGACAACTTGATAAATATTCATTTTCTTTCCTATACAGTACATAATCATTAGGTCAAGAAGGTATCTTTTTATACCCCAATCCCATTGGGAATAATATTTTCTTCGCCTCATAATTAGAATCTGGAAGCCTATTGCCTCCTGGAAGTAGCTCTTTTAAAATCTCATGTAAGTTGGAGAAACTTTTATCACAACACCCATTTTTTTCTTTTAAGTTAACTAATCTCAAAACTTCTGATAACACTCTATATTTACTACGACCTGGGAATAAGGGTTTCTCAGAATCTCTATAAAATCATTCAAAAATTGTTGTTTTTTCGATGGTTTCAACACCTAAATCATGAATTAATTCTTTAATATGATCCTCTTTCTTGTTATGAAAAATGTCATCAATGTTGGATGTTGAATTTTAAGTTCTTTTACCATGCCAGATCCAACATGTATAATTAAATCTAAAACCATAACAAATGAGATGTTCCTTGATTTATCTAGAGTTTACCTTTTTCATATTTAAACACTTCACACATGGAATAAAAATCAAATCAATGTTTTGAAGATGTTGTTTAGTAAATTCCAAGAATTCATCAACTCTTTTTTTCATATTCACTAGTGGTTATTTGTAAATGTATCCAATTACAAACCATTCAATATCTGATATCACAAAATAATTTGGGAATATATTAATACATATAAACATTTAAATAAATAAATATATATATATATAGTTACATATAAATTGTAAACAAAAAAACATTTAATAAAAACTATTGATAACCAGATATAAAACATCAGATATGAAACATATTTAAAAATAATAAACATATTATTTTCATATATATATATATATATATATATATTTACATAGTTGTTGAATTATATCGATGTTTCATGTATCAAAAGTATTGAATATTGCATGAATTTAAAGGGATAAAAATTAGTTATTATTAGTAATATGAAATAATAATAATAGTAAATGATCATATTATAAGTGAAATCAATCATAATACTACCAAAATTATGACAAATGAAATTAAATACATAACTAAATTGATATATCTTATAACACATTTGGGTGAGAGAACAATAGAATCATTTTGAGGAATAATAAGTGGTTTTGGAGGCAGGATTTGGGGGTTACCCTAATCTTCACTATAGACATAGGAGGGTTTTACAGTGGGGAAGAGTTGTGACAAAGTGGAATATGATATTTTGGTTAAGAGTTATAGCAGCAGCTAGATCAAGACACTTGTTAGGATTGCACAGGTTAGTAGAGAAATGATACTAGTTGATCTCAGTCCATGATAAAGGGTAAGGATATAGGTTTGGATATAGGATTTTAGGTCCCTCCCGGATTCGATGAAAGGAAGTTGAGTTAACCAAATGACCAAGTGAAATGGTGCTTCTTTCAGGGTAGAGACCTAGTAAAGGTACACAAATCACACTTGTTTATATTTTTGTTTGAATGAGGGATTATTTTGGGAAATTAAATGATATAAATTAAATTAATTTTATTAAATAAATTCCACACTACCAATATTTCATAAATGTGTGGGTAAGTGTGAATAAGAACATGGTTAATTTATCAACACCTCATTTAAACATGTTTTTGTAAAATGTTGGAAAATACAATAGCCCTGTTTCTAAATAAAACTAAAGTAAAATAAAAACATGGATAAATGATTTTTTATTATCGCATAACCTAATAAAAGAATAATTATTTTAAAGTCAAGAAAGGCATAAGAGGTTACATAACATAAGCAATTAAAATCAAATACATTGACTAATCACCCTTAGGGATGACTATTAACTATGTTACAACACATTTTAAATACATTATAAACTAATATTTGAATCAAATTAAAATTAAAATTAAATGATCAATGATTTATCTTCAAATTAAAAAAACGTACAAAATTTTGAATTCAACTCGAAATTAGACCCCCAATCCGAACTTCAATCCCTATAAATCTTTGTACAATTAAGTACTTTAATATCTAGACAAAAATTGATTATAACGATGAAAAATAAAAAACAAAAATAAACTAAAATAAAACCATAGTTGAAAGTTTCTAAAAATAGCATTCAGAAGAAAAAATAATCCATAGAAGAATACATAAGAGAATATAATTAAGATAGCAGACCACAAATCGTGAAAATAGAAAAAAAATCATCAACAATAGTAGTTGGAGGTCAAAAATAAATCATCGAAGTCATCACGAGAAGAGAGGATCCACTGTGGGTTTCTATTTTGAAGAATGAAGAAGATGAGGGTTTTCTGATCATGTCAATTATTAAATGATTTTCAGAATTTTTTTTTAATAAAAATATCAACAAAATTTAAAAAAAAACTTTCTGCATCGGTATTCAAAAAAATCGATGCCCAAAATTTAAACTATGGCGCCAGTTTTCTTGAAAACGGATTCAAAAAACCTATTTTTTTTATTTTTGGAATCTCTTTTAGAATAAATTGACATAAAAAATATTCCAATAATAGTTTCTTGTGTTTCTTTTATGAAAAACTAACACCAAAAACCACTCCTAAAAAATTTTGGTGTTGGTTTTTAGGGAAACCGATGAAAAAAATTTACCACTCAAACCATCGACATCAGTTTATAAAAAACCATCGTTATTAATTCAACATTAAAACCCGTATTTATACTAGTTTACATACCCAATACCCTATTCTAGTAGTCTCAATATAGGGGAACTAGTTAGTATCCTCCTCAGCTCTTAGAAAATCAACTGGTATTTGTATGTCCACATGAAGGGTTATCCCTTCCTTGTCAATGTTCATAAGGGTGCTGCTACCCAGGAAAAGTCAGGCACAAACCTTCGATAGTAACCAACCAACCCCATGAAGCTTCATACCTCAGTTATGCTTCTGGATGGATCCTAAGAAAGTACAACCTCTATATTTGCTTGATCTACTGAAACTCCATCCTCTGAGATGACATGTCCTAAGAAATGGACCTCTCAAGTCCAAAACTGACACTTCAAGATATTATAATAAAGTTGGTGCCATTGGCGTTTATCTGGGACTATCCATAGGTGAACAAGGTGCTCCTCCTTCGACGCTGAGTACACCAATATGCTATCGAGGAAGACCACGATGAACCGGTCGAGGTAGGGTTGGAAGATCCTAATCCTGAGGCCCATAAACACTACTAGAGTGTTGGTCACGCCGAAAGGCATCAAAAGGAACTTATAGTTTATATACAGGGCACCTAAAGGCTGTCTTCGGTACATCCTCATCCCATACCTAAAGTTTGTGAGATCCTGGTCTGAGGTATATCTTTGAGAACCACTTCTCTCCCTTCAATTGGTTGAAAAGGTCATCAATCCTTGGTAGTGGGTACTTGTTCTTCACGGTCGCTTGGTTCAGTCACCGGAAGTCCATGCACAAACTCAAACTCCCATCTGCCTTCTTGAAAAAAAGCACTTAGTCTTCCCATGGTGAAACATTGGGACTTAAGAACCCCTTATCTTGCAAGTCTTCAACCTGTACCCTCATCTCACAATACTCAGCGGGAGCTATTCGATACATTAGTGTGGATATCGGTGTCGTCTCGTGGTATAGGTCGATACAGAAGTCTAGATCTCTACGAGGAGGTATCCCTAGATCATCCCCAAGAAAAACATCCTCGTACACATCCACCACTATAGGAAAACTTGGAATCCTTTCCTCAATACACCAAGGGTGAGGCTAGCCAACTGGTGAGTGATCGGCTGCACCCTCCTCCGAGAGAGTTCTTCTAGCACCATAATGGTTTAATTTTAACCAGTGAAGGGAAACATGGTCCCATATCAACGGACATACCGCATTGTATGCCTAAAATAGTTGATCTAAGAATGGAACATGGATAACTAGTCCATACCCAAGATGACGTCATAAGGCCTCAATACTGGTACTAGAAGATCCCATCCGAAGCTCATTCCCCCTAAAGTAAGCTCACGTTGCCGGCACCTGTCTGTAATCATCGAATCCCTTCCTGTTGGAGTCTCTATCCATAAGGATCGATCCAATGTCTCCATAGGAATCTCTGAGATTTTAATGAGATACATGAAGATAAATGAGTGACTAGAACATGTATCTATAAGTACTGTAGCTAAGGTGGAGAAGACACAGATTGTACCTCTGATCATATCTGGTGTGTCGTGGGTGTAAGCCTATGATGCATGAAGCTGAGCTCGCCCATGTTCGCCTACTCCTTGAGGTCAAGGTGGACCACCTGAGGGTGGTGGTAGTAACACCTCAAACCTTTATCCACTACATGCTAATCGGCCAGCTCCCCAGCCACATCCTCCACCCTGCGGACCTCCGCGCTCGAACTGTTGCTACTACCTTGATAGCCCCTCAACCATCTGCTAGTCATTTGTATAGTGGGTCAGGTAGTCATGTGCCATGTTTCCCAGCCCACCAAACAAGTAGTGAATCCTATCCACCGTCTGACTCCATCTGGCATGGGAGCCTCACACTGCTGACCCTGAGTCCTGGGGTTGGCCTCTGAAAGAGCTAGCCCACTTAGACCCATGCGCCTGTTGTCTGCTGCCCACCGAAGACTCTACCGCCCGAGTTCTTATAGTAGGTCTAGGTGTGGTAGCCTGCTCCACTAATAAGATCTCAATCATAAGGGATCTCTCTAACCCCTTGTCCTGGGTAGGGATGCTGAGAGACACAACTGAAGCCCTAATCTCTCACTTGATTCCTTAATCAATGGCTCAAGCCCTGAAGAACGTGTCTCACAACATATTTATAGAGTAGCTCGAAATCTCCATGAACCATGACGAGTACCCAGACACTGTCATGTTTTACTACTGTAGGCGAAGCATCTCCTGGATGCGCATAGAGTGCAAGGTCATAGATAAAAATTCTTCCTAGAAAAGCCACTCAAAGTCAAACCAAGTGAGGGTCGCCTCATAGTGAGTCTAGATGGTCAAAATCCTCCATCTCTTTACTGATCCCTATAGAAGGCTCATGTCCAAGATCACCATCTAGTTAGGTGGTGTACTCACTAAGGTGCATCACAGCCTCTAGCCAATCCTCAACGACCTGAGGATATTTATCTCCCATGAACCTGGGAGGTCTCTGTCTCTGGAACTCATGTAAAGCACTAAGCCTATGAACATACTCTTCCAGAACTGCTGATAGTAGATGCTGACCATTGGGCAGTGGTAGCACCGGTGCACCACCCAGTGGGGGCATCTTTAGAACTTGTCCCGGAATGGACATCTCGTCACTAGGTGAGCTATCCTCATGACCTCGCATCGAGATCCTGGATGGTCGTCTATGTGGATGCATCCTAAGATAGATCAAGATGTACCATAGTTACAAGTTTATACCTGGTGAGATGAATCTTGTACAAAATAAGCAGACACTTATGAAACCTGTTTTTTCATGTATTGAGCTGAAAATAGAATTCAATGTCCTAGTGTATGGAAACATCGGCCGACGCACCAACACTAGACTCCCCGAATCTGAAATTCATACTCGCAACACATAAAACCATTTCCCCAAAACAAAACATAGACTCTTGATCTTTGAGGGGGAACCGACCGCCCTCTGACACCACCTTTTCACGACCTGTCCACTGGGTTGCATGTCGGGATTACCTCAAGCCCACCTCCCAAAGGCCAGAGCCTAGTGACTAGTGACAAAGGCATTAACTTTCTAGTGGGAGGCAGTTTTCTGCGTACCTGTACACATAAACACACCCAACCACATCACAACAGACTAGAAAAAGGGAAACACATCATAGTATCTGTCAGTCCAGTCTCCCTGGGCACCCCTGTCGAAACGTCAGTCGTCTGCACTAGACAAAACATGTGTGGGCGAAGCGCATGTAGGGGTAAGTAACACATTACTCAGTAGGGCCCCCAAAACAAAATAGGAAAGACCACAAAACAATTCTCAAAGTAAAGATCAAAACACAAGAAAACTCACACCCGATATATTTTAGGGTAGTAACAGTAGCATCATCAGTTATTTCATAGAAAACCTCAACTATTGTGAAATCCTCCTCTAGTGAGTATAGTGGTCCTACCATGTCCCAAAGTGGTGCTTCTTACTAACCTTGGACTACTTAGGCACTCCTTCCCCATCGCGTACCGTGGGCCGATAAAGTAAAAAATAGGTGCTTCCCACTAGACATGGCATATTGAGGTACTCATCATAATAGTTGTCTGTGGTTCTGAAAAGTCACGGAGAGGTTATTCCCACCATGGTTCTACCAAGCCACAAAGTAGTGATTCCAACCGGGCCAATAGTCAGCAGTTGTTAGGTATCAGCCAGTCGTAAGGTTATGTACGTAGTGTGCTTGGGAGAACTGATCCTGAAGACCTTAGTTTCATATTAACTATAAAAAAAGACAACATACAACATTTTAAAAGATAATTTCATCGAGAGGGTCCCATCTCCACAAACAGCTCGTCAATTGGATGCATGGTTTGCAAGAAACATGTGTTTTAGTAACCAGGAGGCCGATTGCGATGAGGCTCGGTCTGACCCGATCGACCTGGCCCAGGGGTTCCACATACCTCGATTCATTTAGATAGACTCAACTTGACCTGGTATGGGTCTTGGTCGGTCTGGTTCACCCCAACCAATGGGCCTGGCCTAATAGGCATTTCTGGACCCGACCCGGTTGGTAGAGGGTCCAGCCAGCCGGGTCACCTGACGACCTAGTCTAGTCCAACCTAACCTGGAGGGGTTCAAGTCAAGCCCTACCATATGGAGGGCAGGGACCGCAGGGGTGTCTGAACCTTTTGGTTTGAAGACCAGCCACATTATGGGCCGATGGGGTGTGTTTGGGATGCGACAGACCACAATGTTCCTCCCTTTCCAAGCGCGGCCCGCAAGGAGCGGACCAATCCATCACATGCCAGCGGCTGGTGATGAACGACCACCCTCCATGTCAACTGTGGACCCATTTTTCATGTTTACCCTAGTTAATGTGGTGCCATGCTGGCACCATGGGTCTCCAGCATTGTGGTACGATCGATTGTGGCTTCTGTCACATCAGCGTGCCGCTGGGGTGTGCCACTCCACTTAGTTACCGGCATGACAGACGGCCTGCTCCTGCCATCCATCACACGGTTGGAGTGTGCCACCACTTCCACCACATACCATCACTGCCAATTCAGGTGTGCCGACATATCCTTCGGTAGACCACAAGATGCGCTGTGGTGGTTTGTTCTTCATGCTGCCTGCGCCTACGGTCTCCAGGGAGCATCCAATTTGCCACGAAGCCTTCAAAGCCACCTTTCCGTTACATCAGACAAAAAGTTCACCAGGAGCAAAAAAATGGAGGGATCCAGGCCTTTTTTTCGTGTTGTCTGACACCCTCCACGTTATAAGGTTTAAATGCAGGGGAGGATTATGAAGTCTCCGTTAAATCATTACATGCCAATATTTGATCCTCGAATATAAAACCCTAAGAATGAAACACCCTCACGCAAAAACACATGAATCATAGGTTAACCTCTTTGTGGGTTAACCTATGTTCGTTTTTTAAAAAAATGGATGAGTAAGAACCACAAATAAAAAACACCTACCTCTTTGAAGTTAATTTTTTCACGTTAGTAATCGAGGGTTTAAGATGTCGGTGTTTCTTCTTAGCTCCAATCTTCAAAAGGTGTGACAAAAAAGATGAAGTTTCGACGACGTTCTTCATTTTTCGTTGGGATGGAAGTCTATCAGAGGTTCTCCAGTGAATTCTCCAAATTTTATTCCATATTTTCCAGTGATTCAAACTATAAATAAGAACATGTCACAACATTCCCATTATAATGTATCATCGTGTTGTTACACCATTTTATTTAAGAAACAACATCACTGTTACACATCATTAGAGCAACATTACACTTCAAGTTTAATGAGCAATTAATGAACCTCATTGATGCAAATCATCACCACCATATCTCTCCCTCACAACCTCATTATCTGCCACTCAAAATTGAGAAAGAAAATAAGATAATTATTTTAAATTATTTTATTATTTTTCTCAAAAAGTCCTAAAAATAAATTTTCTTCTTGGCCCTTGCTGACCAAAGTTAATTCATTTCTAGGTGAATCCTAGAATTCAGAATTCAACGGTGCCCTCATATTTTCAATCTGAGAAATTATTCAAAATATAGAACATCCTGATCACATGTTTACTAAACAGACCTTAAAAAAGATTATAATTCCATTTTGGGGTCTCTGAATCTCAGAATCGCAAGCCGTTGAATTTCGCGGTTTCGAAATAATTTAATATAAATAAAAAAATTACACAGAAATTACAATATATTACAAGACATATGTTTGTGGTATACAAATAAGAATAGGAAATCCTTTCCCTAGTTTCTGAGGATCACATCCAATACAATCATTGTGTATTAAGTTCACACCCCATCCCATTGAAGTGGTCATCATTTACTACAAATACTTTTATAGTGGATAGAGTCCCTTACTGTACTGTGTTATATCACTATTAAAGTCCATTTAATCTCATCAGATATACAACATTACCCAATTAATTATAGAAATATATAATTATTGGTTTATTCATCACATAATGAAAATCATACATATGTTTTACACAAGATCGCAAAATATTCCTCAAATTATAATTCAGGGAAAAATTAGTTTCATAAAAATTTTAATAATTGTACAAATCATGTAAGAGAATGAGTTTCATAAACATTTCATCATTTTGTCATAGCACAACACTAATAAAACAAATGGGTTTCATAAAAATAATGAAATAATAATCATAATCCATTTAGATAATGAATAAGGATAGTATCATTTGATCATATACAAAAAATAAATCTAATTTACCATAATGTATTTCAATATTGAAGAATAATTCCATTAAAATATCACATGAATCATGTCTTGATGAAAATAAAAGTTTTCACTTTGAAATTACTATTTTGAAATATAAAAATTTCATAATTATTAAAGAGATTTTTTAAAATTTAAAATAACATTGGAAAATTTTAAAATATTCTTCAAATAATTGAGTTTTCATGATGGCATGAAATTTCATTCTTTTTGTATAACTAAAAAAGAAAACATTTTTTTTCAAACTTTTTCAAAACAAGTCAAAAAGTACATAAATCAAAAAACAAAAAGAAGATACCTTTTGATTTTTTTTAAAAAATTAATTCATGTTAAAATGTTCCTTCAATAATCATATAATAATAATAAATATATTCTTGAAAACATTTTTAGAAAATAATATTATGGATTCAAATGTTTTTTAACCCAAAAAAGAAATAAATTTTGTTAAACATAAAAATTTTCTTTACGTATAATGAGTACATAAAGTGACTAAAATGAATGGAAAAAATATATTATCAAAAAATATCTAGAGTATGTGAAAATTCATGAGTTTCTTGAGAGGTAAATAATGAAATTTCATAATTGGGGACATAATAATAAATAATGAAATTGCAGCATATAACCCTTACCACTTTGGAAACTTTTGAATCATAAACCCCATGAAATAAAAAAAATAAATGAAATTATATGTTTAATTAACATAATTATAATAATGATATTACATTTAAAAGGTTCTATAGAATTATTTGAAAAATAATGTAGGTGCATAACATAGCATATGTCTGAAAAAAAACTATTTGAGATGATAAAAAGATACCTCATGCTCAAATTGTTTTGACGGTGATCTAAAATCTTGCATAATAAATGTAAATTTAATAAATTCACATAAAATAATCATATAAATAATTTTAAAAAAATATAAAATCATATTTTATCGTTTAAAAAACATTTTATTAATAATTTTATACTAAAGTCATCATCTCTAGGTGTTTACAATTCTATTTTTTCATTGATAACTTTTTTTCGGTAATTAGGAACCTGGTACATTGACCATGGTTCAATCATCTCAATAATATTAATTCAAATATAGATATCATATATATTCCTTATATATATATATATATTAATCCATATATGATAGAGATTAAAAAATGAATCATATAGTTCTTGAAGATAGTAAGACGTATATACACATGAAAAATGATTTCACTTTTCAACGGATGAAAAGAAAGGAAAAAAATAATTAACCATCACAGAATCATAATTATATCATATATATATATATTAAATATATCATTATTCAAATACATTCAAATAATAAATTAAAAAAAACATTTCTTCATGGAGGTGGTGGTCCACACATACGCCTGAGCAACATTATCGTTTTCAAAAAAATTGGAAGGTAAGAAGGTATATGTGGAATTATAATTATAGAAGTATAATTATTTCATAAATGAAAAAATATATAAATTAAATGCATCATAATAAATATCCATGAAATGTGGATATAGAATATTAATTTTATCACCATTTGGAGAAGGTAATTTGGGCGTACACGCGAGCGATACATTCACTTCCAATTTGATGGGAAAATGGTGAAAATGGTGATTGATAATAATATTAATAGTATTTAATTATATTAATTTTAATTAAATTATTATTTTACAAATAATATTATATATTTACAGTAATTATAAGAAGATATAAACAGAAATTGGTCGGGTAAGGAGATTACTTCTTCTTAAGTAGGACCCCTTTAGATCCCTTCTTAATGACCATCAGAATGGTATTTTAATAATAAAAGAAAAAATAATTAATATATATGAATGTTTAGAGTATAATTTGGTAGGTTTTAGTTGATTTATAAGGATAAATGTGGTGAAAATAAGATAAAGGATGGGTTCCCATTAAAAATTAAGAAGAGGGGAACACTTTGAATTTTTTAAAAGAGTAAAATATAATAATTTAATCCTCTATACAAATGATTCCAAATGGAAAATGATTTGAATATAAAGTAGTATTTGGTTGAAATACAATCATCTAATAAAATTTTAACTTTTTTTTATAGAAATTTAAAATTTATCTTTTGGTTTATACCTTAGTTAACCAATTTTAACCTTAACTACCATATTAACATCTCACTATTAATGAGTTATTATTTTACTTATATGTTTAAAAAATCATAAATGGAAAATAGATGATATTTTTGGCCATTTATCTTGCTAATTTTCATATTTTTTTACTTTTTAATTTTTAATTATATGATAAATTGTTATTTATTATAAAATGTCATTTAATGTCTTTTTGGACACTATTAAAATACTTTTACTTTTAAAAAACATGACAGTGATGACATTCAAATAAAAATATTTTACCCTTATATAATTATTAATATTGATCTATGATGTTCTTGTTAAACTATAAATCACCATGAAAGTTATACTTTTAGATTTTTTTGAAATAATTTACTTGATGTTTCTACTACCACTTTAAGAAATGTGTCTGGATTGCATATTGTGAGATCTTTACCATCATATGAGGTATATAATAATTAAATTTGAAAAAAATTCCTTTTAAACATTTAATGAAATTCCTCTAGAGTGTATAAGGGCCCTCATCGGTGTCCCATGGGGTTTAGAACTGAAGGAGAAAAAAGTTAGGATATCTTGTGTACTATGCACGGTTGGAACATGGTTAGTTATAACCATAAGCTATGGAAAAGGAGACCATTAGACCAGACTCCCCTTAGAGAAAGGTTAGAACAAAAACACTACACAGTTTCTCATAACATCTAGGTGGTACAGATAAACTGTATATCCCTACCTACTCTTAGACATAGGGTTTCAAATGGTTGGTGCACGGTTTGGAAAATCATGTGACCAACTAACGTGAATCTTAAAATGGGGATTTTAATCATTTTCTACATTTGGAAATAAGATTTAATACCCAATTTTTTCACACATACACATATATCATCAAGGATTATTAACCTTGGACTTTATCCTCCTTCAAGGGAGATTCACTTTCTATTCATGGTCATTCATACCATTGTTGGATGTGAATTGAAGCTCCAGATGAGTCTACCCCTCATATTTCTTCAATTTTATGGGTCAATAAAGGTTGTATGTTTTTTGTTCTTAAAAATACATAAAACATTTTAAATAAATAACATTCATTGATTGAAGTTTAATAGTTCCTTTTTATTGAATCAAGGGCTAAGGTTGGGGGAGTTAATGTCTTCGAGCATAAGGTAGGTGGTCTATAATACTTATCCAATAGTTATGATTATATAAATTTGTATTTGGTTATTTTAAAACACTTCCTTGCTATTTCCTTGAATCTTGAACTAATAATATTAGGATAGTCACATAATAGAATTGTGAAAACCATCATAGACCACTTTGGGGTCGTTGATGATTATCACACTAGACCTATGTTCACCCATGCGGTGTGACACTCCTTTAAAAATAATGTATGGAGTATAGGAAAGGGGTAATTCAGGGGTTTAGGGGATTAAAAGTCTCATTTGTTACCTGAATGTTAACATGTAATTAGTAATTTTGGGATTAACAAAGAAAAGTTAAATATGAATTTTAATAATTAAGGTTCAATTTTATTAAATGGTTCAAGGGGTTTTTCCATGTTGATAAATGGTTAATAGAATATTTAATGGATGTTTCTATGAATAAATAGTAAAATGGGCGAGTTATATAATTCTGTTAAATATACTAAAAGGAAATAATTATGATTGAGTAAGTATAACCATTATTTTTTATTATGATAAACATTTCAAGAATTCTAATTATTGAAAGTTAAATGCTGATTAAATTGTAATGGGTGTTGGTCATGGGGGATCACACCATAGTAAAGATGTTTTTCATGGTGGTACAAAGTCAGAATAAATGTTTATAATGGATATGCAATTTGGGAAAGGGTGTTGTTCATGGAATTCAACACCCTAGAAATTATTTTGGTATTTACAATCCACATCAGGTAATACAATGGTATAAATGTTGGTCAACAATGAGAATATATGTTGGTCATTGTAATTGAAATATAGAATGATTGTCTGTTATGCTGGTCAACACCATGTTTTGGGTCACCATTACTGAATTTACAAGGGTCAATTAATTATATATAAATAATTAATTAATTACCTTTTTTCATACTGTTGTTAACCCCCAAGAGTATGGTTCATACATCCAACATAGGTCGAACTATTTTGTGTGTGTTGGAGAAATTGTCGAACCCAGGATCCCTTAGGGATTAATGTAACCTAGTTCATTTACCTTATTGAAATATTTTTACTATTATTTCTACATAAAATATTATTGGACTTTATATTCCATAAACACCATTAACGGTGGACTACTTTATTTTACTCACACCTGGATCAGGCCTCTATTGGGTACCAAAAAAGATTTCATGGTTGTAGGTTAGGATAAGTAAAAGACACTAAGTTTGATTAATGATATGGTAAATTAGAAGGATCATGGATGAGGGAACCATACATGTAATTAGGACCCTTTTAGATATTGTCCTTATTGTATTATTCTTGTTTTCTTTTGAAACATTATACTCTATTTACATGTCATGATTACTCTATTGGTTAGTGTAACTTGATTTGTTTGGGAATGTGGTATGTGATATTAATTAGTGTTTCTTCCCCTATTTAGGAATGTGTTGTTTGATGTTTTGGTACTTATTATTATTACATATTTATTTTCATCAAGATTTAAATAATTGTTTCACTATAGAAAAATAGGGTATAATTTATACAAATGTTTCATTAGAAACTCACTATATGTTAGAATCATCTAGGATATGTGAATTAATTCAGGAGGTCATTCAGTTCACTGAATCTGGGAATTGGTTTCGTGGAACAACGGATGGGACTTAAAAAAGTTGTATGACAATGATTTTTTTTTCAATTTCATTACTATTAGGTTAATGAAGACTGAATATTAGTATTTTCAGGCATTTCTAAGGTTCTTGGGCATGGGTGTAGCTGACCCATGTGTAGGGGAAAACAAAATGAACCCATTGTGTTATTTTTGTTTTTGGTGTCATCTTGTTAGAATTGTATTTTATTTCACCTTAGGTGATTTAATTATTTTTTGAGGTCATTTTATTTAAATATTTTACATGTGGGATGATATGAAATGAGGTTTTTAAATTCATTAAACATTTTAATAACTCAAATATTTTTGTGGAATGAATCATATTTATAACACATTGAAAAGGGATTTATAGTTGGTTTGAGGGAAACAAAAATTATTTTCTATTGGTTTTAGAGAGAACGGTTCATAATAAATAGTTTTAACTATTTTTAATAGCGAAATATTTAACTGAAATGGTTAAATTGTTAATAAATGAGAATGATTTTTTTAAATGTTAAATGTTAAAAATAGTTTCTAGTAAAATACTTTTTATTATGCAAGTTTGGGATACCCCATGATAGCCATGAATAGGGATACAGAATTTTGAGGGTAGTGATCGTGTTACGATTTTACCTAACGGGATACTGTATATAGAGTGGTTTTATTATGGCCATTTTTGAACCTTCCATTGTGTAAATTGTAGAAATTGTATTTTATATTCCCTAAAACATGTTTTTCGAGCTGTATAAAGATGTAACCAAGATAAAATTTACCTATTTGGAGACATGAGGAAATAAGTGAGAATGTGCCTACAGTATTGGGACAAGATCCTCTATTGATTTTGATTAATAGTGGGAAGATCAGTTACATGATAACTTTTTCTATTTTATATTTGTATATATTAAAGCATTGTGTTGTCTGCAATGAGTTTGAATTCTCTGAGAAGAGAGTTTCAACTGTAAAACCCTCTGACCATTAATAGAGATAGTGGACCTAAAGGAGCTGATATTTGGATTTAAATTATCCAAAAAAATCATATAAAACCATGATAAAATTCATGAGTAGAAAGTATCAATGGAAAATTGTATGTTATAGGGATTAGTGAAGCAACAAAGTGATTTTCAATCACAATATGGGTAGTAAAAAGACGTGTATAGGAAGAACATCCTGGAGAGGTTCTAGGGGCAGTTTTACTCTGATAACCTAAGGAAAATAAAATATGAAAAGTTTATAAATTTAAAATATCAATGTATTTTTTTGATGGGTTATGATTTTTTTCATTGACATGAAGTGTTTTCATTTTACGTTGAAAGGATATGAGGTAGTGGTGGCCAAAAAATTTTAGTGTGGGAATAGATGTGAGATCAAGTTCCAGGTAATAATATTTCATTTAAAGAGGTTTTATGTTATAGTGGATCATTATCTAATTAATTAGGGGTCATAAAGGGGGATTCTAGTGGTTAATATATGGTTTCAGTTGGGTTATCCTACGTTACATATTCCGATAGTAGTAAATGCTATTATGAGAACTTCTACTAGGTTAGTGGTAAACAAAGTGCCCAAGGGAGAGGGTCTACCTATCAGGGATGTAGTTATACCATCTGATACCAGTGTCAAATACCTATTCACAATCATTTTATGTGTCTTTGAACACCATTGGAGTGAATATTAGAAGATAAGATTGGAAATGTGTAGATACTCTATATAAAAACATGGCAAATGTATAGTAATTGAAGATCTAGCCTGGTACATAGCATCTGAGGGGATCAATTACCCTATATCAATCAGGTAGTTGGAGTTACACTAGACCTACTAGTCAAGGAAATATACATGAAACATTAAAAAAAGAATCTATATTATTAGTGTAGTTAAACCTAGTGGAGTAAAACATGAGCTCATGAAAGAGGGGAAAACTAGATGTATGCAACTCAACCTACAACAATTGGTGGTAAGGCCGGACCATCAACTGTATGAGATATGATTCTTGTGGATTCTAAAATTTCTATAGACTTATTTGATATTATATCCTCACATTACATTATATATTCTTGGTTTTTAAGAATTTTTATTCTAGAAGTTGATTATATGTTTGGGGTTATATCGATTGACACACAGTTGGGGGTGTGATCTGATGGTATTAGTCAATATTAGGAGTATTCCCTCAATGATGGTTGGCACTCTCACCTCTTGGAATTTTATGTGCATGAGATGATCATTTTTGACCTTATACTATTAATTTAATATTTTTTATATAACCGGATTTCAATAATTGTTACCATAGGAGAGTTAGTTTTACATCTCTAGATGGTGACACTTATGTTCCCTATGGGGTGGGATTTCCGGGTAGGCCTTATGGGTCTAATTCATCCTGAACTAGGTGACCTAATAGAAATATTTGTGAGTATTTATCATTATCATGAGGTATGGATAATTATTTCCTTTATAATCTAAAATACTAGTTTCATGATGTGTTTCATATGAACTTATAAGGGCATCCACATGAGTGGTAGGCTGAGTTCACCATTGAGATGATATCAGGAGTTGAGAAAATTTCAATTCTTCCTTACAAAATGGAATTTGCATAACATCTAGATATTATGACTTAGCTAAAGAATTTTTAAGACAATGAAATTGTATATTCGAGTATTTCACCTTAGGGTTCTCACATTTTGTATTCTAAGAAGTCTGATGGGTCATTGTGGTCACTTTTTTATTAACAAAAGTTGAAACGAATGATAGTTAAGAATAGATACCCCTATCTATAGATTGATGATCTATTGGATTATATTATAGGTGAATGTATGTTTTTAACACCTATTTGATATAAAGTTATCACCATCTATTGGTGAGTAATTATGATTTACCATGAATATCATTATAATGTAGTTATGGTTTGTATGAGTTCATTATAATTCAGTTCAGGTTGATGAACACATCAGTAGTTTTGGAGGAATTGATAAACCATATTTTTCACCAATATATAGATGGGTTTTTATTTGATCATGTAGATTAAATAATGGATTAATCTCGGAGTCATGATGATCATGATGAACATATTGACATTTCATCGAGTAATCTAAGAGGTCATTGTCTTTACACTAAACAATCTATATGTCAATTATTGATTGGATATGTGAATTTATTAGGATATACCATCTCTGAGAGTATAGTTCTAAGTGTAAGATGATGAATTTTTTTACTAACATGCATACACATGTCTAAGAGGAAAATGAGGTGATGAAATTCATATCCTTTTCCATTTAAACCTCCCTTCTAAACCCTGATAATAGTAAGTAGTATGAGGTTTTAAAAAAATATTCTTTGAGTGACATTTTTTAGGTGGTGATCCACATTCCAATTAAAATATTTATGAGGATAATATTATTCATGCATGTCGATATGTTTTTATACCTAATTATATACGAGATGAGATGATGTGTGAGTTTCAGGCATCAAAGTAGGTGGTGAACCCTAGTTTGACCATGATGTACAATTATATTTGGATACATTTTTGGTGTATTGGAATGAAAAAGTAAATTCCAGGTTTTGTGACATAATTATATACCTTCTAGTGGTTGAAGTCTGAGCATCAATAACCTGGTAAAAAATTACAAATGTTTCCCATTTCTAAAAGAAAGTGGGTTGATGTTATAATATTTTCTTATTAGGTCTATTGAGGAAGCCTCAAGTGAATAACATCATTTAGTGGTTGTGGGTCTATTGATTAATGTATCTTTATTCATCTGAATTCAGGAGAAGTTTATTATTGACCAGTTTGGTAAATTGTATGATTAGGAAATAATAATTTTGAATGATGTTCCATAGACTATAAACTTAGACCATTTCCCTCATTTTACTTCATCATATTCAAAAAGGGTTGTGGAAGTCCCTTGACACTTAGGTGTTTTTGAGTATAGATTTTCCCACATTTATAGACGAGAAATCAAGACATATACCCAGTTATTAAAAGACATGTGGAGGGCATGCATATTTGGAAATGTTGGATATTGGGAGAATCATATAACACTCATTAGGTTTTCCTATGAAAATAAAGATTTTTTTAATATTCACATTGAACTATAAAATTTTATCTATGGTAGTACATGTAGATATACCTTATGTTGGATTGAAGCAGGAGAATCAGTGTTTTTGGGACTAAGTCTCATTCAAGAGATTTCATATTATAATTATATGATTCCAAATCAAATTTATATAGACCAATCGAGATAAAAGTAATACTTTAACAAATTTAATTAAACTCTGGAGCTTATAGTGGGTGAAATGTTTTTCCTTTAGGTGTCACTAAGATTGGGTCACCATTATATTCAACATAAAGACATTTTAGTGCCCAGATATGGGATACCCTTTGAGATTTTAAAGAGGATCAAACCGATGGGAGATATATTAGCACATCATTAATATTTTTGAGCTATTTATGATGTTTTCTATGTGACATATCTTCAAAAGTATAACTATGATCCATATTATGTGATCGATGATGATGATGTTAAGCTTGAGGCTGATGTGTACTTAGAGGATAGTTTTGTTTGTATTATGGTTTATAGTGAGAATATTCTTTGGGTAAGGTCATTACTTTAGTCCATGGGTTTTAGTAGGATAACTAGT
Organism: Viscum album; assembly: GCA_963277665.1. NCBI lineage: Eukaryota > Viridiplantae > Streptophyta > Magnoliopsida > Santalales > Viscaceae > Viscum > Viscum album. Next base: position 1,155,536,161 of record OY728132.1, on the reverse strand, counting down.
TTCTTAAGGAAACATGGGAGTGGGTGGTGGACATATAGGCTCAGTGGCCTGATCTTTATTACTATAGGGGCATAGTGATTCATGTTAGAGTTTCTTAAGGATGATCTATTATACCATGGGGTGGTTGTAAGATCCTAACCATTATATGAGGTATGTAACATTTTTAAATCTTGTTTATTTCATTTTAAATAGATAATGATATGCTTAAAGAGTGCATGAGGTGTCTTGGGGGTTTCTTGGGGTTTTAAGACATGAAAGAGGAACGAAATAGTCCATCTATTGTAATGTGCATTGTTGGCATAGGGTTAAAGATAACTGTTTAACATGGACCATGAGACTCTGAGACCATACTCACCATGGACATAGGTATGTACAAAACCACTAAAAGGTTTTTCAAACTATACTAGTAGACTAAACAAACCATACAACCTGACCCCCTTTTTGATAGAGGGTGACTCATGGGTTGTGCACTGTTTGTCCAACCATGTGGCCAAAGCATGTGCCTCATAAAATAGGGTTTTTTTTACCATTTTCAGTCAGTGGGTGTCAATATTTTTCATCCAATTTTCCTCCCATATGATCCTAATATGGTAAGGGATATGATTCTTGGACCACATCCTCTTTTAATGGTGATTCACATTCAATTAATGGTAATTGTTAGAACCATTTGTTGTAAATCAAACATCTAAGATAATCTACCAGTCCTCTTTTATCTATTTTCTAAACGAAGAAATCTTGAATATTTTTCCCACTTATAAATACCTATAAAATTTTTTCCCATTAAATTCCTATATTAGGTATTGAATTATGATTGAATATGACTCAATGGTTTATTTTAGTGAGTACTTTTTTGAGCTCAAGGTAGGTGATCTATAAGCTATATCCTATTGTAACGATGTTTTACCTTTGTATGTGGTTGTTGAAACATGAAAAATTCATATGTGTTTTGTTACTTGGATATTGAATATATAATTTTCCTCTAATATAATTATAAATTCATTCATGGAACCTATTATGTAAATTTATGATTGTGATACTAGACCTATGGTCACCCATGGGAAGTGCCACTCTCTTGAAAATAACGATGTGAGTTATAGAAAAGGGGAATTTATGGGTTGATGGTATTCCAAAATTAACATGTGTGTATGAAATTTTATAATGTTTTAATTATTGTTTTTCTTAACACAGAATGGTTAAATGGGCTATGAGATGATTAAGGGTAAATGTTGATAAATGGATCAAGGCATATGACATTGTTGTTAAATGGTTGAAATAATGTGTAATGTACGCTGTTATGATTACATAGTAACATGATATAGTTATGGAATTGAGTTAAACATGTTAAATGGAAAATATGATGATTAAGTAAGGCTCATAGTGGTTATTGATTTTGTATAAATAGCTCTAGCATACTAATTATTGAATGGAAAATGTTAAGTAAATGGTAATGGACCTTGGTCATGGAGGTCTACACCACGGTAATGACTTTTTACATGGTGATCCACAGTAAGATTATATATTGGTTAGGGTTGTCCATTTTAAGAATGGGTGTTGGTCATATAATTGCCAAAAATTAATTGATGTTGGTTTTAGTAGTCCACATTAGATAATGTGTATTGTTTGTGGAGGTTCACCCCTAGGTAAATATGTAGGTCATGGTGGTGCACATCATGAGTGTGTATTGTTTATGGAAATCCACAACATGATTTTCTATACCTAGACTAATGATACAATGCACAATAAATTATATATAAATAATTAATTAATTACATTATGAATTTATGTGATTAAAACCACATTATATGGTTCATACTTTTGGTATGGGATGAAACACGTTTTATGTGTTGGTGGGATTATGGCACCCCTGATCCCTTAGGCCATAATGGAACCTATTTTATTTAGATTCTTGTATATAATTTTTTCATACTTATAAATTCACTATTATTAGACTATATATTACTTTAGACACAATTTTTGGTGGACTACTTAGAAGGACACAACCCTAGAATAGGCTACTGTTGTGTACCTATGATTGGTTCATGGTAGTAGATATTGTTATGGGAAAATACAATATGTTGGATGGATGATATGTGAGTTGGGTGGATATGGGATTAAAGGACCAATAATGAATTAAAAAATAATTTTGGGGATTTTATTTAGTGTCATATTCTAGTTTTCTTTTGAAAATTTAGAGTACACAGACTTGACAAGTTTAATACTGTGGATAATTTTTATATCCTCGGTTTGGGAATGTGGTATGCGATTTTTTTTGTATTTATTATTACTAAATGTGAATATTTATCCTTGTTTTAATTGTTTTTTTACTATAGTAAAGAGGAGATAGTCTCACCATATATTCTATTAGAATCCCAAAACTATTATAAAGAATCCATAAAATTGGGAGTTGTATTTGAGGTCATGTAGAGTAGTGGATCAGGGCCTTAGTTTAGTGAAATTGAGGCCAAGATGTTACACATAATCATTTAAAGTGATTACTTAATAACTAAAAATTAAAATAAATTAACAAGATAAAACAAATTAATTCATCTTTAAAATATAAATTTATATCCAAACATATACTCTTTTTATCAATTTGTAATGATTATAGAGATACTAAATTCAATAGAGTGACCTTTTGTAATTTCTTTATAAAATACAATATCAATATCACAATCAAGAAAAAATTGATCCAAAATGCCACATATTTTTACTTTAAATGTCTATGGTCTACTTTATCTCATAAAGTAAAATAAATTAAATTTTTGGGGTGATTTTGATCCCTTATTTCATGGTTGTAACCCTACTTTTTTCATTTTACCTTTATTGTGGTAACAAGAATTTACTATGGTAACAATTTATATTGACCAAAATAAAAGGGGCATATTTTCCTAATTTTGGACTTCCTAATTACTGATATTTAATCCATTTGTGAAGATTAAATTTATAGAGGTTTGAGGGTAATTAACATGAAAACAAATATAAAAAATTCATTGAAAATTTATTTTTTTATAAAAAATTACTTTTAAGTACTAAAATTGTTTTATACGGCATTCAAATATAAACTTTTTGATAAGGAAATTAATTGGATTTTTCATAATAATAAAAGTAATAATTTTTCTTTTGAACCATTTAAATATAAAATTAATATTTGTAAATGAATAAAATAAAAATATTGTTTCAAATAAAAATTATTAGTTTCAAAGTTAATTTAAAAATAAATATTTTCATAAAATTATCCAAATTTTACACTATGAAAATTTTGAAATATTTCTATAAAAATGATCCTGATTTTTTAAATACATTATCTATGAAGGTAAAAAATTAATTTTAATATTTTCTCAAAAAATTAAATAAAAAGAATTATTGAAAAAAATGTTCTTTTCAGGAAAAAAATGAAATAATAATTGAGTGATTCTTTCAAAAATTTAATAATCAAATTTAAATTTGGTATTTAATTTATAAATATTTCATACTTTAGTTATATCATTTCATAAAATCCACTTAAAATACTATTTCATAATAATCAATTATAAATAATAATATTTCATGGTTTCTTAATCTTATTGTTGTGTTTTTTATGACATTGAAAATAATTTTCATTTGAAATAATGGGTTGTTACATTCTAACCAATTTAATAAATTGTTTTTGAACAATTTGAACATGTAATTTATAATTATGGATTTTATATTTTATGTTTTATTTTTTGAAAACCCACATCATTAAAAAGGATAATAAAACTTCTTCTTGAAAAGGGTGAAAGTGAAATGTGATCTTCATCAAGAATAATATAAATCTTGGTTTATAAGTAGGATAAATTCAGTGGTAAGTGAAAATATATATATAAAGGAAAAACATAATGTCGAAATAAATATAGTGTTTTAGAGAGAACATTGATTATAAGAATATGAAAGATTGTGAAAAAGTTGATGAACAAAATACTATAAATCAGTGAGTCATGAAAATGACCATTGATTCTTCTGAAATGACAATAATAAGATAAGATTTCAATATCATTTTCTGGTATTTGAGGAATTAATTTACCATATGTACTAAAAATATAAAAAAATATACTCACATAATAGGACTAATCCCATCCTTTAATCAATTTCCACAAAAATATCATATTTTCTCCACACAATGAGTATTCCAGATGATTTTTTCAGGCCTAAAGAACTAAAATCAACTTTAAATGGACCACACAATCCAAAAAAATGATTAAAATATATTTACCTAGTTATTACAAATTAAACAAGAAAAAAAATATTTACCCTAAGGTAAAATAATATATATATATATATATATATAAACCTGATTGTTAAGAAGTAATATTTTTTAGTAAAAAAATATCACAATAACACCAATGGTTCAACATAGATCCTTGCACAAAAAAATTCTCAAATTAACTCAATAATATCAAATTTAATGATTTTTTTTATTTCAATGGTGATCACATAATTTTTTACTTACATCCCCAAAAATTTAATTTCATTGTTCCCAAATAATCTTTCTTATTAAACCACATATTAAACATAAAGGTTATATATACATCACCAGAGTGAAGAATCATTGAAAATATCATTAATTACCACAATAAGTTAGTATATAATCTTATAATATAGTGAAATTACCTAAAATGTCATGAATCATAATTTGATGTTAACATAAAAGGTTATCCTTATCATGACCACATATATATATAAAAATATCACCTTCTCAACGAATCAATTTTCAAATATAAATATAATCTATATCCACTATATAATAGAAAATAATTATCTTCAAATGAAATTATATCTATAAAATTTTTTATTTAATCCTTACTAGAGTGTCACTTTTAAAACTAATTAAATGTTTTAAATAACCCAAAAATCCCATCACATAAAACCTTAAAATGGTTATATATTCAATTGGAAATATGATCAAATTTAAAAATATAAACCCATGAAAGTATCCACCAATCTTATGTTAATTTCACATGACTACATATATACTTACTATATTTAACGCAGTCCTTTTCCCCCATATGAAATAATAGAACACTGTAGATATTCAATAAATGCAAAAATTAAATAAACTCCATCAAAGATAACCTAAATCAAATTTTCATCAAATTAGTAACCAAATTGAAGATCAAAAATAGTATTCGTATTTAAATAATTAATTTTAATCATCTTTTAATCTGGTTTAAAATTATCTCTTTATCACAAAATCAATTTTATTTATTATTGGTCCCATTTAACATATTTTTTCAAATTTGTAATGGAAAAATTAAATGAAACAACCCTCATAAGATTCAATATTCTTATATATAGAATATCATTGATATAAAAATTCTATAAAATAATTCTCAGATCCCAATATATAAACATTTTTTTCATTCACATCAACAATTGGCATAGAATAGGTCATTCTTTGGTTGAGTTGTTTACATATTAGGTCAGGGAATTGGCTCAGATAATTCTAATGTTTCAAAAACATAGGCCATTTAATTATAAATGGTGACATATGATGAACATAATTTCTCACCATCAAACAATTGATATTACCACATAAAATACTTTCTCTATCCCCATATATCCTAAATAGAAAACATCTTCTCATTCCTCTAAGACATTTAGTTGAGTTATTATTCTCGTACTATTGATATGTATGAAGATTAATCTTATTTCTTCTATATTACTAATGACAATATTTAATTCTATTGTTATGTGTGTGAGGAGAATCAACTTTGATGATATTGTTAATCATTTATTGAGATATATAATTTGTTACAATCATAAGGTTTATAAATCTAAATATTGTTTCATTTTTATTATAATGAAGTAAATAATTCAATTTTCTATAAAATTCAACATACACCTGAATCCTCTTGGTTCTATAAATTTAATTACCTAAAAATTACACTGTGATAATCAATAGTCATAGTTGGAATTCATATCATCTTGAATAATCAATCAAACTATTCTTGATCATAATGCCTTATTTTCATTCGATGATAACATTGGTATAACTCTAGCCATAATTTTTTTAATCAATACAATTAATTCATAATGGTTCATAAAGAAAATGTAAGTTATCGAATAATATTCCCTAGAAGTTTCATAATACACGACTAGTAAGGTCATACTCACTGTCCACTATAATAATCATGAAGATATACTCTCCCCTCTCTTTTCGGGGGGGTTACCCCTAGATGTATCTACACGAAAATAGCTCCCAAATATAATATCCCATCATAGATGTATTTATACTAAAACCATATAATATCTTCCCTTACATTACATTAGGATGTTATCTTATACATAGATTTTTTTCAAGGGTATTCACCAATTTTATCTAATCACAATCACCAAATAATCATTAATACCTTATTTGATTAAAAAAATATACTGACCCAAAATTTACAAACATAAATATTACATATTATTAGATAAACATTCAATACAAAACATTTAGATATATTCTAAAAAAAGGTTTTTGTGTCTTTGGAATATTGGATACATTACCAACTATTTCACAAAATATCTACATTTTATCCCAATTATTTATTCATAACTAGATCTCCTATTATGCCCATCATACATCAAATTTTCATCATATAATCGGTGTAACGCCCCGACCCCAGCTACCCAGAGCCGGTGCATTACTTCGTAACATTGGCATGATCACAAAAGATCAAGTCTCGAAAGACCGATTAGTTTAGTAGCCTTGGAAACACTAGATACATTCATAAGTCTTTCATTACATCAAAATTAAACAAACTACAAAAAAACATGGTCTTCATAGTCCACACTCATATCTTCACTGATTATTCTTGCAAGTCAGTCATAAAATACTTCTTCACAACCTGGAAAATTTTTAAACATTGAAAGGGGTGAGCTCAAATGCTCAGTAAGGATAACAATAATGCGGAAGCTTTCATAAATAAACATTAACATTTAAGGCAATGTATAACTAAAACAAAAGCCTCTTAAACATGAACTTCAACATAATATGGCAAAAGTAAAATGAGATAATGCCATTTACTTCTTCACATGGATATTCTACTGGTCGAATAATCACATGTAATATCAATAACCACTTTCATAATGAGGGAATGTATAATGCCAGACATTCTGAAACACTTTGTCAAGGCCTCGGCCAAGACGTCTAAAATGATTAAGGCCTCGGCCAAAACCATAAATCAAATTGGGAAAGGGCCTCGGCCAATTCCACGTCTAGTTGTCTCATGAGACCTGCCGATGCATCGAGGAGCTATAGCGGGCTCCACCCGTCACTTATTAAGTCCAATACATTCCTCATATGAATAGGTTTAAACATATCATAAACCATAACATAATCGTATCACATAAAACATGCATAAAGGAAACATAACATTTCCACATTTCAATCACAAGATATCAATACAACACATTGATAAAAACTCTTTCAAAACCATTTTCAATACCAAAATAAAAGAAAGTTAAAACTTTGTATTTATTTTTCATTAAAAAAAAGATGGCTTTTAGAGGAAGCCGAAACTCAAATAGTGGTCACGGCGGTGGAGAAGTCGTTGTCGCCGCATAAGTACGGAAAGAAAAACATTCCCTTTTGTCGTTTAGCAAAACACTTCGTATAAAAAAGATTCCTTTTGAATAAACGTAAAAGTCAAAGGGGTTTATACACCGTATAAAAGAAAGTTGTGTATAAAACCAAATATGTCTCAGTGGATGGTGATTGAGACGAAGTCCTTAAAAAGATCATTTTTAGAATAAAATAGATCTATTATGTGTATTCACAATAGGTACACATAAAGAAAGTAAAAATACAAAATAATACATAATAATATCATGACATAATCGGAAAGTAGGAGATTAACCCAAAGAATGGAAGTTGGGTTAAGAAGTTCCCTTACAAATATAATTTAAATAAAATATATCTATTATGTGTATTCACTATAATTACACATAAAGAAAGTACAAATACAAGATATGACATAACAATATCATGACATAATTTGAAAGTAGGAGATTAACCCAAAGAATGGAAGTTGGGTTAAGAAATTCCCTTACCTCGTGTCTGACTTGACTCAACCGTTCTTTAACCTCCTGAATAATAAACTAGAGTTAATATATACCTTATTAAGAACCATTTTCAACTTCATTATCCTTATTATATCACTTATTACAATGATATGAACATTATGTAATTATTTAAGTTAATAATGTTCATTTTGTCGGTATTTGGTTCTTAAGTCAAAAATAGGCTTCTTACACTTACATGTTGTTAATTTGGTCAAAGGTTCATTATATCCAGAATGGTATTCATGATGTAGATATCATATATGTCATATATATCCAGTACATACATTCATTTATAATATTACATCACATTTAGAGGTAAGAAATGAAATGCACCGTTCATGGAGACGGTAAGCCGTACGTACGCATGAACGCTACTTCCATTTCTATTTCATATTTTCTGGAATGGAATCATAATGATATGAGAGTATATTATAATTCCAGTATAATAACATATATAATATCATTAACTTTATCCTTCACACATCCCACATATGGTATTAACGAATCAAATCACTTTCAGGGGGCGGTAGTCCGCGCTTCCTAAAATGAAGATATCGTGTTTTACCCATAATGGAAACCATAAAGGTATGCCCAAAATGAAAAAAAACAGAAGCTTAAGGAAAACATAAACATATTATATATCATATATAAAAATAGTGACATCATAATGGCCACCTTTGAAGGTGTTAAATGAGTGTTGAACAATCATCGTTTCGGGAGGCAGAATTTCGCCATCCACGGAAACCTTATGTTCTTTAACCATTTGATGTAGTTGTGTGGAAGTGTAGCTCAAATAAATCTTATAACAACATCCTAGTATATTTAAGATACTGGTGTTGTTACAAAAGAAGTAAATAAAAAGAGTTTAGGGGGTTGGAGAAGCAAAATAAAACAAAAGAACATGAGAGAATGAATTACCTTAAAAAGTGTAACTCCTTTTGAGTTGAGCCTAAAGGCTTCCTTTGAAAGGATTCTGCCCAAAGGGAATCCTCTAGGATGAGGAGAGGGATGTGGAGAGAGCAAATGGGCAGGGGTTGGCCGAGCCAATGGCTTGAAGAGTGTGTGAAATGAGGCAGAGGTGGGGGCCTTTTATAAGAGGAGAGGAGGGGCACTTTTGGAAAGTAAAGGAACATTACATTATTTGAAAATGTGTTTCGGTTTTAAAAGGTCCCACATTGATAGAATTCGTGGATAAGGTGATACGGCATCGAAATCCACTCATCCAATTGGTTTTGGACAAGTGTAATCCTTGGATTTTGCATTATCTTCTCATTTTATTTAAATCGTTAAATAATGAGGTCATCGCCACATCATAATGATGTCATAAATAATTTAATTTATTTAATGTCTAAAAATTATAAAAAAAATACTATGATGTAGGAAATCTTTTTAGCTTTCTAATGAATATTTATAGTCAAAATTTGGACTTGTGTAACCCTACTTAAAAATTGTTTTAGTAGAACAATTTATGTTAGTGTCATTTTCACTTTAACATTAAATAAAAAGTAATTTATGTTATTTCCCTACAAAAGTGGATCCATGGGGTCCCCAAGTTAGGCCATGGCTTGTCTTGGTCGGCCATGACACAACCAATGAGGTTGGGACATGTGTCTAGGTCATTTAATATTATTAAAGTATTATTTATACCTTAAACTACCCTAATTACCACTAATCGCGATTAAAACTTAATAAGTTACTATTCACCAAAAAATTATTTTTATCCCATTGAACCACATTTTACTTCTTAATGACAACCATGTATGTCGGATTTTTGAAAATCAAATCACAGAAGTGGTAATATTTCATTTAAACGAAAAATCAGTTATTTAACTACCACTTAGTGGTTTCACTATTCATCAAAAATTGAAGTTTTTCAGAACAATGCCAAAATTTCACCCTAAGCTATAATTGATATTCCGAATTCAAAAATGATGTCTATTTTACAAAATTCCAAACATATAAGTTGTATTAATTAATTTTATGATTAATTCCCGCTGTTACGACAAATAGCGTGTTTTCAAGAAACAATTTATATCAAAAGATTGGCAATTGTTTATGTCCAATTTCAATGTTAAATTATTTCTAATGACCACCATTGGATAAAATGGTAAAAATATATTCTAATTATACCTTAAAACCACTAAATAGTATAATTTATCACAATAAATTATTTTGATTAAAAAAGTTGTTTTAAAGTATTTTTCACTATTCATAAAAATTAGAAGTTCTCAGAAAAATACCAAAAATTCAACATAGGCTAATTTCGATATTAGGAATACAAAAATGAATTCCATTTTGAAATATAAAATTTCTATAATTTTAAAAAGTGGTTATTACTATTCATAACGACTACTTTGATTTGTCGCGGTGTTTTAGAACTCGAAGTTGCGTTCAATGCAAGCTATTTCATTATTGAATGAGAAGCGTATCGTGGAAGCTCGGGGTGTTACATTCTCCCCTCCTTCAATAAATTGCGTCCTCGCAATTTGAAATTTTTCTTTGATAATAAAAGGTTCAAAATAGAAAATACCTTTGTGGAAAACCCACATCGGAAATAAGGTTAATAAATATATAACATTAAAAGAAAACAGGATAAGTACAAAGGTCACCCGATATAGCCCATTCTAGGATTCTATGAAAATATGGATATGGAAGAAAAACAAACCATCAAGGTCTGATGGAGAGTTATAGAAAACAGGATTAGGAGAAAGTTTAACCATAAGAAAATCACAAACTTGTGATTGGTTAAACGGTCATTGAATCCCTAGTTGGAAAAGTTAACCGACAACATTTTTGTTTTAAGTTACCTTTTATAATGTTGAGGATTCTATTTAGGAGATTTACTAAGAACGTAAGGGAATATACATACTTGTTATGTATACTTTCATTCGTTAATGAATTTTTACCACAAACCCATCTTTTACTCCAAATGGTAACAGAACTCAAAAATATTCTATTTGTCCTAATTGTATAAGGTTCAAAATGTTAACACATACCATTTAGATTAGTAAAACTATTTTGTAATAACCAGGGACTTCCTGTAGGCTAGTGGTAGGAAATAAAGGCCTGTCGCACTTTGATTGTGGGTTCGATTCCTACAGCTTTGTCCGACGCGACGGTTTATGCCCCACCCTACAGGTTGTCCTTTTCCTAAAACTATAGTGTTATAATATTCCAAAAATAATCTTCATAAATTTTTTAACCTTAAACCATACTATCCAAAGATCAACTTAATCCACTCCAACCTTTATAGTTATCCAAAATACCTCTGTCCAGACTTTCTCTAAAAGGTCTCTTAATTCCAAAATAAATTTATCAGATTCCCCAAACAAAGAAATGTTTCTCTTATTGTCACATACCAAAAATATGATTACCTTAATCATATTAAAACCTTACTGAAATCAAAAAGTAATGCAGTACAATCCATATATATATATTACATTATTCTTATAACCAGAATATAATCCTTGAGTCCAAAAGCACCAATACATTAGTTATTCTGCTTCAACTGTAGTAATAGCATAAGATTGTCCTTGATCCCTTGTCCTTTTCTGAGGTAAGTTTCCTTGACGCTTAGGACATTCATTTGCATAATGACCCATTTCTCTACAATTGTAGCATTCAACTTTGACAGCCTCTTTCTTTCCCTTGCAATCACGTGCCTGGTGACCTTTTTCTCCACATTTATAACAGACTCCCATTCCTTTTAGGCAAGTACCAGGGTGATTCTTCCCACAATTATCACATAATGGAAAATCCTTCTTTCCCTTTTTCCCTTTATCTGTCTCTTGTTCCACCGTTCTCTTCTTCTCTTTCTTTACTTTGTTGTCATAAGACTTAGAGAATTCCTTTTCTGTCTTGATAGCACATGAGACTATATCTTCGTATGTTGAGAAAGATTGTGACACTAGAGCTCGACGGAGAAATGGTTTTAACCCATCAAAGAAACGATCAATCTTACTTATTGGGTTACGTATATAATCTGCAGCATGCCTCGCTAACCTTGTAAAGTTAGCCTCATACTTTGCGACATTCTCATCCTCCTTTTGTCTCAGACTCAAAAATTGTCTTTCCATATCCGCTCGATGGTCTCGAGGTAAGTATTTTTCTAAGAACAGTTCTTTGAACTCCTGCCATTCCATGTTTGTTAATTCATCATCTTCCTTTGTGTTTTGAATTAGTGACCACCATTGATCGGCATCTCCAGTGAGGCGGTAAACTGCCATGACAACCTTCTCCCTTTCACTACTCCCCAAGGCATGGAATATTTTCTCTAAGGAATTTATCCATTGCTCAGCTACTATAGGATTTGTACTCCCATTAAAGGTTGGTGGTTGTTGCCTCATGAAACGATCTAGCATTGATCCTCCACGTTGCGGATCAGGGTGCTCCATACGAGTAAGGTTGTTATTCATAACCTGCGTGAGTTGTCCCAGTATGGTAATAAGTTGATCAGCACCAGTTGTCTCTCCAGGTCCACAATAATTATCTTGAGCAGGAGGGCAATCCCTACACGGAGTTCGTGCATTGATACAGTTTCCATTCCTTCTACTAGGCGCCATTTCTAAACAATGGCATAAACCAGATTAGTTTATGAATCAAAATACATAATTCCATACTTGTATAATACTTAACATAAATTGAACTATTTATGGATATAATCCATAATCATAAAAAGGTTTTATTTGAGAAAGTATATACTCATAACCGTTCATAGTGGTTTGTAAAGAAAATGAGAATTATCTTAAGCATATCCCCCGGGAGTGTCGTAACCAAGAGTGCAGCAAGGCCCGTTGTCGTGCACCAGTTCCCGTTCGAGTCTAGCTCAAAGCGGTGTTTTCGGGTTTTACCCCTAGGTACATCTGTGCCAGAGCCGCCTCTACCTGCTCGTATCCAGACAGGGATGTATTGCTCGGAAAACTCATATCATCTCTATAATACCAAAATTCTAGGAAGTTCTTCTATACTAATCCTCGAAGCCTATCTTTGGGCTATGCGTTCTAATCAGAGTTTATCTACATCTAGCTTCCAAGGTTAGTACTAAACTGCCTCTGATACCAACTGTAACGCCCCGACCCCAGCTACCCAGAGCCGGTGCATTACTTCGTAACATTGGCATGATCACAAAAGATCAAGTCTCGAAAGACCGATTAGTTTAGTAGCCTTGGAAACACTAGATACATTCATAAGTCTTTCATTACATCAAAATTAAACAAACTACAAAAAAACATGGTCTTCATAGTCCACACTCATATCTTCACTGATTATTCTTGCAAGTCAGTCATAAAATACTTCTTCACAACCTGGAAAATTTTTAAACATTGAAAGGGGTGAGCTCAAATGCTCAGTAAGGATAACAATAATGCGGAAGCTTTCATAAATAAACATTAACATTTAAGGCAATGTATAACTAAAACAAAAGCCTCTTAAACATGAACTTCAACATAATATGGCAAAAGTAAAATGAGATAATGCCATTTACTTCTTCACATGGATATTCTACTGGTCGAATAATCACATGTAATATCAATAACCACTTTCATAATGAGGGAATGTATAATGCCAGACATTCTGAAACACTTTGTCAAGGCCTCGGCCAAGACGTCTAAAATGATTAAGGCCTCGGCCAAAACCATAAATCAAATTGGGAAAGGGCCTCGGCCAATTCCACGTCTAGTTGTCTCATGAGACCTGCCGATGCATCGAGGAGCTATAGCGGGCTCCACCCGTCACTTATTAAGTCCAATACATTCCTCATATGAATAGGTTTAAACATATCATAAACCATAACATAATCGTATCACATAAAACATGCATAAAGGAAACATAACATTTCCACATTTCAATCACAAGATATCAATACAACACATTGATAAAAACTCTTTCAAAACCATTTTCAATACCAAAATAAAAGAAAGTTAAAACTTTGTATTTATTTTTCATTAAAAAAAAAGATGGCTTTTAGAGGAAGCCGAAACTCAAATAGTGGTCACGGCGGTGGAGAAGTCGTTGTCGCCGCATAAGTACGGAAAGAAAAACATTCCCTTTTGTCGTTTAGCAAAACACTTCGTATAAAAAAGATTCCTTTTGAATAAACGTAAAAGTCAAAGGGGTTTATACACCGTATAAAAGAAAGTTGTGTATAAAACCAAATATGTCTCAGTGGATGGTGATTGAGACGAAGTCCTTAAAAAGATCATTTTTAGAATAAAATAGATCTATTATGTGTATTCACAATAGGTACACATAAAGAAAGTAAAAATACAAAATAATACATAATAATATCATGACATAATCGGAAAGTAGGAGATTAACCCAAAGAATGGAAGTTGGGTTAAGAAGTTCCCTTACAAATATCATTTAAATAAAATATATCTATTATGTGTATTCACTATAATTACACATAAAGAAAGTACAAATACAAGATATGACATAACAATATCATGACATAATTTGAAAGTAGGAGATTAACCCAAAGAATGGAAGTTGGGTTAAGAAATTCCCTTACCTCGTGTCTGACTTGACTCAACCGTTCTTTAACCTCCTGAATAATAAACTAGAGTTAATATATACCTTATTAAGAACCATTTTCAACTTCATTATCCTTATTATATCACTTATTACAATGATATGAACATTATGTAATTATTTAAGTTAATAATGTTCATTTTGTCGGTATTTGGTTCTTAAGTCAAAAATAGGCTTCTTACACTTACATGTTGTTAATTTGGTCAAAGGTTCATTATATCCAGAATGGTATTCATGATGTAGATATCATATATGTCATATATATCCAGTACATACATTCATTTATAATATTACATCACATTTAGAGGTAAGAAATGAAATGCACCGTTCATGGAGACGGTAAGCCGTACGTACGCATGAACGCTACTTCCATTTCTATTTCATATTTTCTGGAATGGAATCATAATGATATGAGAGTATATTATAATTCCAGTATAATAACATATATAGTATCATTAACTTTATCCTTCACACATCCCACATATGGTATTAACGAATCAAATCACTTTCAGGGGGCGGTAGTCCGCGCTTCCTAAAATGAAGATATCGTGTTTTACCCATAATGGAAACCATAAAGGTATGCCCAAAATGAAAAAAAACAGAAGCTTAAGGAAAACATAAACATATTATATATCATATATAAAAATAGTGACATCATAATGGCCACCTTTGAAGGTGTTAAATGAGTGTTGAACAATCATCGTTTCGGGAGGCAGAATTTCGCCATCCACGGAAACCTTATGTTCTTTAACCATTTTATGTAGTTGTGTGGAAGTGTAGCTCAAATAAATCTTATAACAACATCCTAGTATATTTAAGATACTGGTGTTGTTACAAAAGAAGTAAATAAAAAGAGTTTAGGGGGTTGGAGAAGCAAAATAAAACAAAAGAACATGAGAGAATGAATTACCTTAAAAAGTGTAACTCCTTTTGAGTTGAGCCTAAAGGCTTCCTTTGAAAGGATTCTGCCCAAAGGGAATCCTCTAGGATGAGGAGAGGGATGTGGAGAGAGCAAATGGGCAGGGGTTGGCCGAGCCAATGGCTTGAAGAGTGTGTGAAATGAGGTAGAGGTGGGGGCCTTTTATAAGAGGAGAGGAGGGGCACTTTTGGAAAGTAAAGGAACATTACATTATTTGAAAATGTGTTTCGGTTTTAAAAGGTCCCACATTGATAGAATTCGTGGATAAGGTGATAAGGCATCTAAATCCACTCATCCAATTGGTTTTGGACAAGTGTAATCCTTGGATTTTGCATTATCTTCTCATTTTATTTAAATCGTTAAATAATGAGGTCATCGCCACATCATAATGATGTCATAAATAATTTAATTTATTTAATGTCTAAAAATTATAAAAAAAATACTATGATGTAGGAAATCTTTTTAGCTTTCTAATGAATATTTATAGTCAAAATTTGGACTTGTGTAACCCTACTTAAAAATTGTTTTAGTAGAACACTTTATGTTAGTGTCATTTTCACTTTAACATTAAATAAAAAGTAATTTATGTTATTTCCCTACAAAAGTGGATCCATGGGGTCCCCAAGTTAGGCCATGGCTTGTCTTGGTCGGCCATGACACAACCAATGAGGTTGGGACATGTTTCTAGGTCATTTAATATTATTAAAGTATTATTTATACCTTAAACTACCCTAATTACCACTAATCGCGATTAAAACTTAATAAGTTACTATTCACCAAAAAATTATTTTTATCCCATTGAACCACATTTTACTTCTTAATGACAACCATGTATGTCGGATTTTTGAAAATCAAATCACAGAAGTGGTAATATTTCATTTAAACGAAAAATCAGTTATTTAACTACCACTTAGTGGTTTCACTATTCATCAAAAATTGAAGTTTTTCAGAACAATGCCAAAATTTCACCCTAAGCTATAATTGATATTCCGAATTCAAAAATGATGTCTATTTTACAAAATTCCAAACATATAAGTTGTATTAATTAATTTTATGATTAATTCCCGCTGTTACGACAAATAGCGTGTTTTCAAGAAACAATTTATATCAAAAGATTGGCAATTGTTTATGTCCAATTTCAATGTTAAATTATTTCTAATGACCACCATTGGATAAAATGGTAAAAATATATTCTAATTATACCTTAAAACCACTAAATAGTATAATTTATCACAATAAATTATTTTGATTAAAAAAGTTGTTTTAAAGTATTTTTCACTATTCATAAAAATTAGAAGTTCTCAGAAAAATACCAAAAATTCAACATAGGCTAATTTCGATATTAGGAATACAAAAATGAATTCCATTTTGAAATATAAAATTTCTATAATTTTAAAAAGTGGTTATTACTATTCATAACGACTACTTTGATTTGTCGCGGTGTTTTAGAACTCGAAGTTGCGTTCAATGCAAGCTATTTCATTATTGAATGAGAAGCGTATCGTGGAAGCTCGGGGTGTTACAATCGGTAAAAGAAAACATAATAAAAGGTTGATATTAGTTTCCTAGTAATGGAATAAATGGTGATATCAATGATAACAAAATTATTACATGACCATAAATGTATGAGAACAAGAGATTAACAATTTTTAACCATGACCTACATGTCATAGATCATAATCTTAAGTCATGGAATAAGTATTGGTACACCATAATTCATGAATCATAATGGTTTAAAAGAACATATTCCAAGAGTGGATAATATTGGCATAAGACATATTTTTTTGAATGCACATAATCATATAAAATAATTTATTTAGTAGTTAAGGATCCCCTCCAAGTCTATCATATTTTATGAGTTTTACTCCCCATTCCATTAATGTATTCATGGTTTAATCCCAAATAAGAGAATAATTCTATTACCGAAATTGGTTCACTCACCATTCCACCCCTATCTACCTCATGATATATCTTTCTTCACCCAATTCATTGTGTAGAAATATAACTTTTTTAGCACTCGAACAATTTTAAAATCATACATGTGTGTTTCAGAAGATCACAAAAAATTGTTCATATCATAAAACTTTTAAAATTAAAAAGTCTCAAAAGCATTTCAATATGGAATAACTCATGGAAAACAAATTGGTTTCATAAAAATTTAATAATTTATTCGTAGAATAACCCATGGAGAAGAAATATAATTCATAAAAATCTTGACACCATAATCATAAACCATGTAGAGAAAGAATAATATTTTTTTCCATAGGATCATAATCCCATTATAAATTTAAGTAACATCAAAGTATGTCATAATAGATGAAAAATAAAATCAAAATATCACATCAAGCAAGTCTTAAAAATAACACCATTTTCATATTGAGATCCCTTATTTGAAGTCTAATAAATTCATGAATATTAAAGAAATTTTTTTCATTGAAAATATCATTGGAAAAATTTAATAGAATCTTCAAACCATTGAGTGGTCATGATGGAAGAAAATTCCATTCATGTTGTATAATTTAAAAGATAAAAATCCTTTCACACTTTTGTAAAAAATTCATAAATTACTTATTTTAAAAAATGAAATGAATATTTATTTTCATACCATTTTTGGATAATTTAATCACGGTAAAAGTTTACATTAAATAATCACTCGATAATATTAAAAATAATTATTATTTCATTTGTAAAAAACATGGATGTAGAAGAAAATGTTTTTTTTTCAAATAAATAATAAAATGATGACGGTTTTACATTAAAATATTTTTTTCTCTTGAGTAATTATTGTTAGAAAAATGAATAGAAAAATGTATTATAAATAAATAAATATAGGATTTGAAAAATTAATATGTTTTTTCAATTTTACATCTTCATATTTTATCATCAAAAACTTAATCATAAAAACCCCTGATAAATAATGTGATTGTAACATAAATTACTTACCAGATGGGTAACTTTTAAATCATAATACCGATGAAAAAAAATTAAAATTTAATTTTAAGTTTCAAGATAATAATTAGATTCATGATATTAGTAGAAAAAATTGTGATATAAACATCTCATAAAATAATATATGTTCATAACATAACATATGTCTCAAAGAAGAAAATTTGAGATGATAAACACTTGCCACAAGTTTTACTTTCATTAATGGTTCTCCAACCTCTATAATTAATTTTTTTTATAATCTATTAATATAATAATTCACATTATAATAATATCATATATGATACACTAATAACATTTCAAAATCAATTTATTAATCATTCATATTAGAATCATTATTTCTGGGTGTTATTTATTTCATTTTTCAGAAAAATTTCTCTTTAGTAGTTTTGATCCGTGAACTATGATCATGGTTACATCAGCCGAATAATGTCAATCATGATTTAAATATATATATATATATATATATATATATATATATATATATATTATCAATTTATAGTCATTTGTGAAATATTGAGATAGAAAAATAAATCACACCGTTCATGGATATAGAAAGTCAGTTATACGCTTGAACGATGATTTTAATTTTATTTAGATGGATAAAAAGAACAATAAATAAAAATTATCCTATTAGAAAAATTATTAAATAATATAACATATAAATTCATTAAATATATCTTTAATACCATCCATGTAAATTGGAAGTGAAAAAAGCACATTTCATTATAGTGGTGGCATTGCACAAGTACGCACGAGCGATGTTATCAATTTCCAATGAAATGGAAGGTAAAAAGGTAGATATCATATTATAATTAAATAATTATAATTATGTTATAAATATCATATATAAAGATTAAACACATCATAATAACTATATAACAATGATAATGATGGAAAATAATTTTTATCGATATGTGGAGATGGTAAGCATTAGATAGAGACAAGCGAACATATTAAAATATAATAAAGACATTATCTAGTAAAATGATACCAAATTTATATATATTCAGTTATATTATAGGAATTTTTTTATCTAACATTAAAAAATAATTTTTTACATATTTACATGGGTTTTTAAACATTATCATTTGGTTTAACCCCTTAGTTAACAAATTTTATCCTTAATCGGTATAACAATGCTTTCACTATTAAAAGGTGAAAATTTTAATTATAAGAAAAAAATTGGTTCATAAATGAAAATTGGATGATATTTTAGACCATTATTCATCCTAATTGTATTCTTCCATGATTTTCATAATTTTTTAATAATTTAATAAAATAATATTTTTTCAGAAAATATCGTTAATCACATTTTTGACACTATTCAAATATTATGTCTTTGAAATCAAATAAAAAATGTAAATAAAATAAAAACCATTCACACATATCTAATATTATATAATGATTTATAAAATTTATCGAACAATATAACTTACCAAATGTTTTTTTAGTTTGTTTAAATAAATTTCTTGGTTTTTATATAGTTTTCACAAGCACTATACCAGTGATTTGTATGCATTTAAAGTAATTATTTCATTAAAAAACATTAAAATAAATTAACTAGAAAAAAACAGTATTGATGTTTCCAATGAAAATTTACACAAATTATCTTCTTTTTATCATGATATATATTTTTTTCTTATTAAATTCAAAAAGGTTATATTTTTTTATTTTTATTAACTAAAATATTATTAAGGTCACTATCAAATGAAAATAGAAAAAATACATATATTATAATTTTTTTGAATATGGTCTAATTTATCACATCCAAAAAAAATAAGGAATTATTTGGGTTTATTTTGACACATTATCTCTTAGTTTTAACAATAATAAACTAATTTTACATTTATCATTGTAAGGAAAATTTACTATGATTACTATTTATATTAACTAAAAATAGGAAACTATTTACCAAATTTTGACATCATGATTCCAAATATGGAATCAAATTTTCATGATTCAATTTCTTAATGTGTTAGAAAATAATTTATATTCTGCTCTCATGCTGCAACATCGAACATTTGGAAATCCCATACCAACCTTAAATTCCACATCACAACATATCAAACCTTCCTTAAATATTCATATTACATCTCTAATTTTAGTCATGACACATCTCTACTTACCCCACCCTCTCATATTCTTGATTCTCATGCTTACGTTAGGCATCATCACACCACATCTCACCTAAAGTCACATTGGCCATCACACCTCTTCTCGCCTGAACAAACCATCTCCATAACACCACATATCATCATATAAAAATAGTAGTGTATCATGAACATTAAGGAAATTAACCTCTTGAAATCTTCTTATAATACGTAACCTCCGCCATATATCACATTACATCACTATCACATCACAAACATCTCACTCAAAAGGAACTAGGATGAAACTTCTAGGTATTCTCTAAAAGTATCTCATATCATCACTATTAATGAAGGTAGATAGGGGAAGAGGGGGTATCCAACCATCTTGGTCACCACTATAATTGATATTACAAAAAACACTTGAAAACTAAAACCATTTATAATTAATAAGGTTATCCTCCTCAGGTGTGTCATGTATAGAAATAACTATAATATAAATAACTGATAGATTACAAAAAATACAAAAATAATTGTTTCAAAAAATCTACACTAGAACACATCACATGAACACTACCTTACCACACACCAACCATCACAACCAGTACTAGACCTATATGAAACACATCACATAACTACCAAAAATTCCACACAAAATTTCCACTTTCATTTACTAATCCATTTCAAAAATATATACACTACCCATTCAATTAGTTTTCAATTCATTTAAATTTTTTTTTCATACATATATTTCTATCCCATGTAATTTTTTATAATCCTATTCTGTTTCATTTTTTCGTCACAATTTATTCCATGGACAGTTGGTAAACTAACACAACCACTATACAAGAACTCCCTCATTTCAAATCAACTATTGTCACCACACCAGATCACACAAGACCACTCAATAGAGTTACTACACATAATACATCATAAAAACATCTCTAAACAAATCCACCCAAAATAATAACTACATGTCCCCACCACACATCATCGCCAATGTGCACCACTATTACATCTCACCACATTTTAAAAAAAAATGACATCGAATCCATGCTAAAAAATGACCACATCATAGCCCACACACATCACATAGCCCTATTCCTAAGAAAAACCACAACAAAATAACAATAACCACATAGAGAAAAAGAACAAGAAAAAGAACATACAATTACACACATCATGAATTCCTTAATTATTTAACGGTTCTCATCACATTACTTCTTCACATAGAAGGTGTATTATGAATCCAACTAGGTTTCCAGAGGAAACAATTTTATTGGACATAAATACATTAATTAACCTTTTATATATGGTGAAAACACACAATAACACAAAAATTATTTCATGGTATTTCATCTACAATGAAATCATGGCACCCAGAAGTAGTTATTCGCTGCAAGGCATAAACATTGCATAAGCATATCAAAAATAAAAATATTAAAGTGTACAAAGAAAGTGATATCTCCCCATACCCATTAATTTCAATTTTTATAATCTATTATCATATTATTCTGACCCATAGTATCAACACCGAGGAAATTAAAATATTGAAATTCCTAGAGGTCGCATAAAAAAGTGTCATAATGGGGAACCCATACCTCAAAATTTTATTTCTGATTTCATTTTGACTGAATGGGGATGATGAAATAGAACAAAAACCACAACTAAAAATGGAAACCCTATTCAACATACACTAAATAATGGTATCAGAAAAATATATCCCAAAACTCACACTTGTATAAAAATAGCACCACCACAGTGAATCCTTGGAAAGATAGTAAAGGTAAACAATCGAGAAATGGAGATTACATAACAATTATTAGCAATGAGAAACCACCAGAACCCAAAGATCAATCATGGAGGGATGTGTTGGAATACATCCAAAAATTCATAGGGTTCATCTACACAACTGGAAGAGGAACATCCAAATAAGGGAAAATCATCAAATTATTTTTATAGAAAAACTAGAACTCACCCATTTCATAATGGGAATTAAATATTAACAATAAAATAACATTTGGTGTATGGATTATAAGCCATGAATTCAATTTATTCTATGAATATCTCATATCTTCAGTTTCCACCAAAAAATATTTCTCCTTGGCCCTAAAATAATATACATCATATATTCAACTTTCACAACTTGAATTCTATTCATGGACCACCCATCAAATGTACACTAGTTGGAAATAAAATCCATAAACCATAGACTATGTATGTGAATTATATTCACATCATAAACCACCTACTGTAGTTCTCTAGCATATCTATTCTCCGAGGAACCACCCCAAGTGTCTTTGGAGAACTCTCCATACAGACAACTAAAAATGTAACCAACTAGGAACGAACAGTCTATTACAAACATACATGGTTGGTTCTAATAGAATAATTAATCTTTAATAATGCTAAATATAACATGTTTAATATTATATAAATGATATTATCATGATCTATTTGATCATAGACAACATACTGATGTAATTTTTGACTTATGAACCACATGTCCTCAAAACATCCAATGTAAACTTAATCAATTCAATGATTATATTTGACTTTTTAATATATTAAATAATAGAATATTAAAAATATAAATAACTTTAAAAGTATTATTAAATAATTAAATAGTTAACACATATTATTTATTCACAATGATAATGGACATACATGATAAGTTAGAATTTAGTTATGGGATATTCTATTATGAAACATGATATTAAAATTTTTGTATGATATTATTCAAATTTTTTTCTCCATTTATATATTTTTTTGACTAATGTGAATATATTTAAAAAAATAATCTAAAATCTTTTTTTACCTCTCCTTTCAATTTCCTACAATTTTTTTCACAAGGAATTATTTTGTGTATTTCATCCAAATTGTTCAAAATTATTTAAAAAGTAAAAAATGAATGTTTTTTACATACATTACATTGATTAATTTTCCAACCACCACAATAGTTATTCAATATTTGTATTGTTTTTATAATTTATCATGTTTTCATCAAATAAAAATACTTACTCCAATTTTTTTTGTGTATTTTAAACAAAATGAGTTTTAATGTAAATGGATATATTAATATAAGAAAATGAATTAATTTCTGGATCAAAAGATTATTTTTTTGAGTTTGATGGTGGAAATTCAACATTTTATGTGTTTAATCTATTTTATAGTTCTTGTATATTTTTTTTGTGATGAATTTCAATCCTGATATATCTCTCCAATACATTGGATAATGGTTATGTTCTCTAATAAATTATGTTTGAATTAGTCAAGTAAGTTATTCCATTGGTTTGAGTTCCTATACTATATCTATGTGGATGGTGTCCCACATCACCTACATGAATTTTTTATTCATGAAATTATATTTTATTTAAAATCTGTTGATTTTATAAGGTAATTTAATGATATTTTTTAAATGAATGATTAATCACTTTAAATGTAAAATGTATGTTTTAATTAAAAAACTATGAGTTTTTATTTTTTGAGAAACCCAAATGATTATGACTTTGCATTTATGTTTTATTATAATGTGTTTTTTGAATAAACTTTACAAATAAATCTGAAATATTGTCTAAGTAAATGATAATTTAATAAATAATTTTATTATGTTAAAGATAAACTATCAGATATGATCTCGTGGTCTTGAAATATAAAAATGTTTCTTTTTATATTTTGGTATGTTCCTTATTAATACTTTTATGCCCATCCAATGTATCTAAATATTTTATATGGTTTAATGATGGGTGGGAACAATGATGATATAAACATAAAAATAACTAATATTTTTTATGAAAATAAAATGTGTTTCATTTTAAAATTACTGTATTTTGGAAAATTAGACACTGGGTGGAACTGTCGACTTTTTAATGAACAAGTTTCTCCAATAAGAGTTATAACACAATTATCTAAAATTATTAACCTAAAATATTATTTTTAAATTAATGAAAATTAATTATCAATTTAAAATTACTGTATGGTTTTAATAATGACGAGGTTATTATAGTTAAATGGTTGGATAAAATTTATTATTATGTATTAATTTGTTAGAATTATAATAAAATCACTACTTTCTATAGGGTACTATAATATGAGTATTATAATATCAATACCCCCTCACTCAAGGTGAGGTCATGTACCACATCAAAAATCATATATCATACAACCTCTCTTTCACTTATCATGTGGTCTAATCATTGTTTTGTAATATGGCTTGATCAAAATAATTAGAGAAACATAGATAGAATTTACCATAAATCTTCTCATATAAATCCACACACCCACCCAAAAAAGATCTCAAACATAGTGTATTATATAAAAGTCAACATTTTTTTGCAGACTAGTTACACTTAAAGAACTAACTCCTTATATCATTACTAGTTAAATTATATTACATAACCACTCACATTCCCTGAACATCCCCATATGGTTTTATGGAATCATAAATCAATATAATTATCACTATGATTCAACACTAGTACATAACCACACCCAAAGGTGTCTCAATAGATTATCAATTTATTTCTTGTCATTTAACATGCACTATGAGAACACAAAGAGTAACCAAAACTCACTCAATCTACCCATAGACATACTCTATTCAACGATATCCAATCCTGACATGGAATCCCTCTAGTTATCCATTCCTGTATCATTTTCTCATCCTACTCTCTTGGTATCAACATAGTAAATGTAGATCATAACCCCTCCCCCATTTACAATAATCAAGTTCCAATTTTCATACCCATATGAAGAATTCACCCCACCAATTTATTAAAAAATGGGGAACCCAAGACCAATGTCTTCAAATGGTCCATTAAAACAATTCCTACACTAAAATATTCTTATATGAGTATCCATATGGTCATAAGCCCAGTCCCATTGCATTTCATCACAATAAACATGATCCAATCCTAAAGTAAATTATAACCTATGGTCAATCCACTTGAAATTCATTTTATTACTCACTATATACTACAATATTCTATTATTTAGGAACACTATGAGGTATTAAAATAAATTATAGACATTTCACACCTTGGATATGTAGTAGTCTAGAATCTCTCAAATATCTATCCCATGAATAGTTCACTCAAGTAAATATTTAACATCTTATCCTAATCCAAACCTAACATTATAATCTCAACTAGCCCCATCACAAAACTCTTGAACCGAACCCAAGTCGCACAGATTAAATACACGTGAAAATATACATATGGTTATGTGTGAATATGAAATGTTAACTATCCATAAGACTTAAATTCCAAAGAGATATGTTTCCAAAATTTATTCAAGGATACACCAATCATCACCATAGTATTTGTCCATGGTTTCATACCAAAAATTGAAATAATTATTTATAATAATTTGTAATTAATTATTTAATTTATTCATATAAAGGAAAATTTAAAAATGTTTCATAAAGTGGCATAATATGGTTTAATTATAACTAAATTTTTTGATGACCCATTGAGTTTTTTCATGAAACATTAACTAGGATAATATAAATATAATTATACCAATATAAATAACTAAAAATAAATAAGGGTGGAATTACATATATTTTATATAATAAAATATTGTATTATTGAACTTGATAAAGTATAGAACAAAGGGGGATACAAAGGTGAAGAAATGGAGTGACAAGTTTTATCCAATAACCACTCCTGGGTTTCCTTTCAAATAAAGAAGAAGTAGGGTATGACTTGGAAATGAAAACCTCTACCCTACTTTTAATTTTTTTAAAAAGGTCTATGTTTTAGTGTAACCATTAGTAACATGGTAAACCAACCTACCCTAATCAAATGTTAGGGAATAACTAAAATGGTTATGGTGAGACACCTCATTCAACAGCCACACAAAAAAACCTTGAAAACCCAATTTTTCAGTAATTAAAACATCATAGTGAATCCAACCACATAGGGGAAGCCTGATAATCCATAACATATACATATTCTATGTCATAAACCTTTGGTTGTGTCTTGAAAAATACCATATGTGAAAATCCTGACAAAGAAACTCCTATGCTATGAATTAATACATTTGTGACTCTAGGATATAATATTTTGTAGCCAATTATCCATTTAGTGTCACCTTTATTGTGGTTTTATTTACCACATAAAATAAAACACTTCACTATAATATACATTACCATTGCCTCACTAACTCCTTTCTTAGATCATCCCTCCTCACCACACTAGAATCCCACCTATTAGAGAATGATATTCGACCTCCAATAAACCCAACTCCCACACTAAGTCAAAATACATGATACTAACATATATACTACACTAGTGCACTCGATTATATGTTATGATATATTCTATATATTTCCCAACTCCTATAATTTTGATCATAATACCAATTTACAAAATAGTATAACTATAGGACACAAGATTTAAAATTTTCACTAAAATAAATGTCATGTAACAATATGGGTTATAATGGTATGTGAATAAAAAATAATTTATTAAGTTAAAATGTAATAATAGATATAATATGATTATTCTGAGTGTCCCAAATATGTGGCACTATTGAAATACATGTCATTTACCTCATTGTTAAAATTATATTGTGGAATGATCTCTATTAAAATTAAGGATTATTCAGGAGATGATGAGTATAATTCAACTTATGAAGAAAAAATAATCAATGGATAAATCTAATTTGAAATCATAGTCTAAATGATTGTGTCATAAATTATAATTTAGTGTTGTTTATAAGTTTTTTTTATCATGGATTATCCTAATTTGGGACATTTTTGATTTGGGAATTAAGGTGATGTCATGAAATAGTATGTTGAGCTATTTTAGATAATGGATCATTTTTTTGATTGTGGAACACTTTTTATATTCAAAATATATGTAGGAATAAATTCACATAGTATTACATGTTTCTCATCTAATGAAACATTATTCTACTTTATATAATGTTTTTTGGTGGGATGATTTAAATTTGGAACCCAATTCCATAATTGTGGAGTGACTATTATGTATCCTTTATTATTCATAAATGAGAAGTTATAGTGTAAATATTTTAAATAGGTTAAGTTTCTATGAAATTAGGGTAATAATATCTATATGACTTTAGTTCATGATTATTTAGTGAAGATTAATTCTCTTCACTTGCATTCATACTATGAAGACTGAGAACTTTCGAGGGATAATAGTGAGAATGTGGGATGCTTAATAACACCTAGTTGTCAACTGTGTACCTATATTTATTTGATTTATATATATCTCAGAAAAAAATTCAATTTAGATTTTAAAAATATAAAATATAGTTGGAAGAGAAATAATTCATGGTTACTCATAACCGTATATCGTATCTATAAATGAAATGAATTTGAGTTCAATAGATCACATATGGTTATTCAATAGTTCTCCTAAGAATATTGTAAAAATTTTAAAATTCACATAAAACCCAAAGAAATTTCACACTTATGACTAAAAATTTACTAAAATTTATACCCTAGAAATGTAAACAATAAAAAATTCATTTTTTCAAATAAAAGTTTACCTTTTTTGGTATTTTATTGCTGGACTTCTCCATTTTCCCAAAAACTATGAGAGGATTATCTATCAATTCTTTTTATTTTATCGTTACCTGATTAGTGTTATCTCATCCAACATAATATGGATTCATAAGGTAATAAATTATTACCCACTTCATTTCCTCTTTATAATTTCTTATTTTTTTATTCATCATATATCTTCTTTGCTTTTTTTCCTTTTTATAGAAATATATGGAGGCCACTTCCATGGTAGGGGAATAACCTAATAATAATGTTTTTGATGTCTGAGTTCAAAAAATATCACTATCATCTCTATCTCCCATGTTTTCGAGTAGGTGACTATTTTTTATTTGAATAACATTATTTTATCTACATATCATTATTTTTTACACACTCTTTGTGTATAAATTTTATAAGATTATCTCTCATAATTTGGTCCCCATATAAATTTCATTTAACTTATTTATAAATATTCACACTTTTCTCATTGAATGTGTGTTTGATAAATTAGATATTTGAATGAATTTATGGAATTATATAACAAAATTAGGTTTTAGTAAACAAAATAGTATTTTAAAAATTGTATCCCGAACATGAATTTGTTAAATTATAACTCCAAATAGTTCTTCAAAATATATATTTGTTATATAAAATATTTTTCATGATATTTTAATAATTAAAATATTTTGAAATATTTTTTCATACTATTATTATTTGGTATTCATTACTTTTATTATTATTATGAATGGGAAATATTTGTATTTATATAATTATTTAGATTTATATGTTGATAGCTGTGTTCTATTTTTGGATTTGGAATAAATAATTATTTAATCATTCGATAGTGATTTTGTTAATTAAGATGAGTGAGCCACCAATTTTGATTACTTTTTAGATTGTGTCCCCTAGTGTAGTTCATGAACTCACTATAGGGTTTCCACAAAGTGAGGACAAGAGGGTATGTTGGGGACTATTTTAATTTTATAAATCTATAGGCCGATAAGTAGTTCCACTAGATAGGTCCTATATTATCCCATTGTACTCAATGTTGGAATTCAATGTTGCATTATGTTCAAGTAATATTATTCTTATTACCATGATTTTCATTAAAATTTCTTTATTATGTTTTTATATTATACACTTTCTCACTTGTCATTTATGATTATTCAATTTCATATTTGTTGGATTTATGAAAAATTTATATAATTTTTCTTTTATTACTCAAGGAATAGAAAAATACAAATTTAAAAGTTTATTTTAGACTAGTTATATGGGATTTCCAGGTAAAATGAGATATATAGATTCATGGAAGTATCATATTTTGAGATTTATCAAACCCAAATTATTCCCTATGAGGGTATGTTGGACATATTTTATATAATTTTGGTAAATACAAAGCATCCACTTCCTTGAGTTATGCATTGTTAATGAATTAAAATTAATATTCCTAATATGATAACCAAATTGTGTCCATATTTCATGGAAAGATGGTTTCTATGGGTCATAATTTTGGGAAATATTTTGGGTTACTTTGAGATGTTTATATATTTTTTATCCGTTTCATGCTTCTATTTATTTTTTGGTATATTACTCATTATATGTTTCATGTACCACACTGTATGATTTTTTATAGTGTGAAACTTGGATGTTTATTTTCACCTTCTTTATTATTCCATTTTTGGATTGAAGTTATATTATAAAAACTTTTATTTTATTAGTATAGTTACTAATGTGTTGATATTTCATATCAGACTTTTTGTTAGAGTTTATGATGCTGATTATTACTTTAAGAGTGTAAAATTATTACCACTATGTATATTCAATACCCTCAGATCTTTTACTACAACCATTAGTGACTAGGAACAAGTTTTATGAACAAATATTATGCTGAATTATGTAACATTCCTAGTTTAACTTGGTTAAATCATTACATTAATGTCTCGCACTCCCAAATCTCATGGATATATTTTTCATGGTACCATAAAACATAAACTAAAGGGATGTATTTTCTACCAAAAACCATTATGATGATTTTAAATAATTAAAACTAGTTTTTAATTTATGAAATCATTTGATTCTAAACAAATATATTCCAATTCAACCATATTAAAAGGATAAAGATCGTACCTTATCAATTGGGATATATGAAACACATTATAGATCAATGTAAAATTATGAGATTGAGATATATAGTATTCTATATTTCAATTTGGTTCTATAATATTAAATTTTATGACATATAATGGAATTGGTTCACCCTATTTTCCCATCATCTGATGTCCGAGTTAATGAGATAATTTAAGAACTAGCAGATCACCCATTATGAACATGTGAGGAATAAACCATTGATTTTTGTATGATTTATGATTACTCTATACCATCACCAATATCTAATTAATTAATAGAATCGCTCTCATAATATATTAAATAATTCATGGTTTTGATGTGTAAAATTCCCCATATTACCCCAATATATCATGGATCTGTATGGAAAACCTTAAAGAGTGTTAAATTAAGCTATTTTGAACGATGATTGGTAATGTTTTAGAAAAAACACAATAAGTGACATGTTTTCCACCTATAAAAAATAAAAAAAAACACCTTGGGGTGAAACATATATTAAGGAATCTGAATTACTAACTCTCTCTAACTATCAATCTATAAATGTTATAACATTCCATGTTTCATATAATTTATCCTAGGATCCATAAGACTCTTTCAAAAATATGAAGCAAATTGTGGATCATAGTAAGAAATAATAGCCAAAGCCACTCCATGAAGCTTGAAAATTTAAAATATATAAGTAATTACAATATCCTATAGTTTTTAACTCCCTATAATTGAAAGGATGATTTTTTTTAAGTGATCAATGGCATGCTATATTTTATTCATTTCATGTTGAGATCAAGGAATGGTTGTCATGAAATCAATAGGGATTTAATATCACTTCTAAATAAAAATGGGAATGATTTTAATGACTCCAATAATATTTTAGTGTTCATCATTCACCTATTTAAAATTGAAACAATGAGATAAAAATTAAATAACATAATTCCTCATCTCTGGATAAAAATATCAGTGTATTGGATCACTAAACATACTAGTGTCACCACATTTATAAGACACACAAGAATTATAAATATTCAATATAATTTTATATTCCACATATGTAAAAAGAATCAAAATCCTTTTAAAAATATTTAAACTCATGATAACACTGTGATCAAATATCTGTAGTCTTCTATACAGTTCAAATTTCTAAATATTTTGGCATTATAGATCTGAAATTCATTTCTTCTCAATATAATCATTATGAGATGGAGTGACTTGCATACTAAATAGAAAAACATGATACTACTATTAAATCACATCCATATGTGTTTCAATTAAAATATTTATCATAAACTACTCTTCTCTTTATTATTTAACTAATTTTTATGCAGTTTATTACAATAAGTTTAATGTCTACATTTAATTTTCCTAGAGTATATGTCACATTAATTTATAAGTTTTGATGACACTCGACCCAATTAATCTACATGACATATATATCATTTTAAGGGAAAATATATTTTTGACTCATGTAATATTTTTACGTGGTATTTTACTTCCCAAAAGGAAGTGTAATCTAATTTTTAATGAATAAATTATAGTATCTAACTCAGGTTCATGTGTTTGGTAGTTATTTTCCTAAAGGTAAAATTAAAAAGTGTTATACACCACCACATGATCATGTTTCCTCAAAATACATCCCAAATAAATACATAAGACATCAAAAAACACCATGAAATCTTCATCGGGATCATGAATAATATGTTTGGGAGTGAATGAAAGCCACTTATTTAGCTCATCATGGAATCCATAATATTAATCCATTCATTCAAAATTTACCTACATACATGTTAATGAACCCATGAGAGATTTCATTTTTAATAAATACTAAAGAAATCTCATTAATTACCTATTTTGACCCAAGAAACATTTGATTCTAAAAATTATATGAAAATTTTCCAAAGTCATTATAGGTTCCATACTTTATGGTCCCATAGAAATTATTTAAATGAAAATAAAATGAACAAGAAACATAAATTAAAAAATCCAAAACAACATTTTAACATCTTCACATACTAGATATAATATCTTAGGGTTCCCAACACAATATAAATATGAACATTATACCATTCCTTCAATTTTAAAAAATCCAAGATACCATTTATAAATAACATGGAAAAATAATTGAGATTCTTATAGAATATTTGGTTCACTAGAGCTATGAAGATTATATGAGTATTCATAAAAATAGATTCATCAAATATTTGTTGTGTTTATCTCTACATTAGAAGGGAATCTTGGGAATATCATCCTCTTTCACCATGAAGTAGTGATATCATAACCAGGTATCTATTATAAATAATCATATCACTCCCCTAATATAAATATAAAGAAAATTAATTTAAGGTAAACCATGTTTATTATATATAGTAACATGGTTGTTCTTTTAGTAATCCACAAAAATTAATAGAAATTTTTCAGCCATAATTTCATGTAGAACATGATCCACCCACAGTGATGCACTCAATAAAATAAAACTCAATCTATTAATATATTTAAGATGAACATTAGGTCCATTGTATATGAAGTTATGTATATGGGAATTTCCCAAAAATAAAATTAATAGATAATTTTACCATAAACTCTGATATCATATGGTTGAATTATTTTGAAAGATATGTAAATTATTTATCTATGAACATATTAGTTTTTTCTCAAAAAATTATTATTTTTAGCATCTAGATGAAAATTAGATTTTTAAACAGATATACAACCAATATAATAAAGAATATGTCCATGTACACAATCTCTTAGATCCTATAAACCATGAAAGATATGAGTGATACCATTATACTAGGAAAAATATATATTTTAATAAAAAAGTCGATATATGACTTTGAACTAATAATCTAATATATTCCAATATTAAGGATAAATACATCCAAATCAAAGACAAGTATAGAGAACCATATATTTATAAATACATATGAAATACTTTTAAAGGAATATTCAATACATTTCACAATGATACATACTTATGGAATGTAGAGGTTTAGTGTCTTGGGAATCATGTATATATATACAACTAGTATATAAAATATTAATATTATTTCTAATTATGTTCCTCACAAATAGAACACTTTGGAGTAATATCATACTTAAACTCATTCTTTATATACTATGGATGAAAAATATAAAAAATGGGGGCTCAAAGTTTTCGGAACCATAAAAATAAGAGATATAAATAAATTATAATATGTTAAAATAT
Source organism: Viscum album (assembly GCA_963277665.1). Taxonomy (NCBI): domain Eukaryota; kingdom Viridiplantae; phylum Streptophyta; class Magnoliopsida; order Santalales; family Viscaceae; genus Viscum; species Viscum album. The sequence continues at coordinate 1,155,502,781 of OY728132.1, read as the reverse complement.
TATTTTCTTAAGGGTATGTAAAAATTAAAAACAATTAAAATAATAGAACCTAATCGGTCAATGATCTTTAATCACGTAAAATATTGTAATGTTTTGTAAAAAATGACATAATACATAATAGGGAAGAGTAATCATTAATCAATCGTGAGTGGTGAAAACATATCAAAAGCATATGACATTACATTACGATATGCACATAAATATATAAAATCAAACTCTAAGTCAAGGTTCACGTCCTAGAATATTATATTTGATTGGGTTTACTCCCTATTCCATCATTTCCTTTGTTATTTTTCACTCCCAATACTATATTATTGGAAAATATCCCTTAATAAACATTGTTCACTCCCCATTCATATCCTTATTTTTATTGTGACTTCCTTCTTTACCAAAAGAATTACTGGGAAAATATAATTCTGGGTCCACCCATCACATAATGAAAACCATTTATAAAAATGATAAACTAATATTAAGTCTCAAGATCAATTCATGATTATTATTCATAAGTAATTAAAATATATAACATTATATTAAATTTTCTTTGGTAATAATACCATCATCACTATACCTCAATAATGAAAAATCAATACATAAAAAGTCTCCAGATAAAGTCAATTATTCAAAACCAATTTAAATAATTTAAAATATTGATGTAGTATATAATATTTTATTAATTATTTTTTATATGTAATAATGTCTGCACAAATATATTGCAACGGAAAGACCATTTATATGGAGAATGGGTTTAGATATACTGTGACACTTGTCAAAGTGGTAAATCTTCATGGTTGTATAAAATTAGATTCAGTTCGCCAAAAGATTCATAATCGTTTAAAACTGAGGGTCGATCAATCCATTTCTTCAATCAGATATCAACATCTACAACATCCTGAACGTTTCTGGCACACCGAGTACCCTTTAGTCTATGTTGATGTTTGGATGGATGCATCTTCTTTATTTAGACTGTAGTGTGCTAATGGGTTGCTGGAGTTGTATGTGGTGATTTCTGATATAGATGTGGTGCAACTGACTACTACATAACTGTGTTTTCTTAGCTCTGTAGAAGTTGGTCTTTCACATTAGTATTTTGTATTGCCTCCTTCTCATATGACATCAGTAATAGAATAAAATTATGAAGAAGATGATAAAAATTTGAAAAGAAATATATATGACATCATTTTGTGTGGTGATATAGTGAATGAAAGTTTATCTGAGGAAGAAGAATCTGGGGAGCCATCAGGAGATGATGTGGGTGAAAGTGATGTGGGGAATGAACCTTCTGAGGTTCCTTTGAGAGATGTGGGTGAGGGTGATGTGGGAAATAAACCTTATGAGATCCCTTTGAGAGACAGACATCCACGACATCCACCAGTTAGTGGTAATCATCCTTTAGTATTGAGTTCCTTAGTTAAAGGGATGTCTTGTGAACAACATTTTGATTGTGATGTCATTACACCGTCATCTAAATTCCCAGAAATTATAGGGAATAGTTCTGCATCAAATGATAACGCTATCTATGTCAGGCAGGAGTTTGAAAGTAAACTGGACATGATAAATGTTATAATGAAATGCCACAATGAGCGACATTTTACATTTTTGGTTGATGAGTCAAAGTAGAAAAAATATATCATTCGTTGTGAAAAAATATGGGCCAAAATGTAAATTTCGATTAAGGAAAATATTTGATGATTTTTTTACATGTTGGAGGATAACCAAATTAGAAGGGCTACACACTTGTGTGCATCCAATCTTGTCACGGGATTAATCTTCCCTTGATTCAGAGTTTATATCAAATGTTATTTGTGAGATGATATGAACATGTCAGGATATTCTTGTTGCCCTTGTTTAGGAAAGAATTAAACAGTTGTATAGCTATAAGATATCATATACCAAAGCAAGGAATGAAAAATAGAAGGCAGTTGTAAAAGTGTATGGTGATTGGGACATATCTTACGCTATGTTGCCACAACTTATGGAATTGTTGTCTCTCAAAAATCCAATTGTTTATCAGTCAGACCCGATTGAGTATGTATCCCCCAATCACTGAGTTGATCAAACAATGGTGAAGTTCAATAGGATTTTTTGGGCATTCGGGCCATGAATTACTGCCTTTCCATACTGTAAACAATTTATTCAGGTCAATTATGCTTTCTTAAATGGCAAGTATACAGGTGTTCTAATCATTGCTGCCACATAGGATGGTAATCATGCTCCTCTGCCACTTGCTTTTTCTATTTTTGAAAAAGAGAATTTTGAATACTGGAGAGGGTTTTTGGAATGTGTACGTTTTCATGTCAAACAAAACAAGGGCATTTATCTAACATCTGATTACCATCGAGTGATTATAGAGGCTGTGGATAGTGATGGTGTTTCATGGACTGATCCAAATGCCTATCATCATTATTGCATTATAAATATTTCAAGAAATTTTCAGATTGATCAGTCAGATGTTGCTATTCTACAGGAGGTGGGTGTTCATTATGATCTGTCATAAACTCCTCCAGCTTCTCAGGCTCAGCCATAGGTAGATACAGATGTCAACTGGGTTGAGCAGTATTCTTTATTACAGACATCCAAAACATAACAACCATCTTCTTTATATATTGGTGAGTGTTCCAGCCAGTCTCTACTATCCTTAGATGCAGGACAACGTACAGATAGTGAGATTGTACATCCATCGCCTATCACACAGGAGGATGTAGAGGTGGCTACTAAGGATGATGTGCAACATACTCTAGAGCGTAGACAGAGACGAACACGATGTGGATGCGTCCAGTATAAACCTGATTATGGGAAAAGGAGAATCCACACTAGAGGCGTAGATTAGGTTAACTTTTGATTTATGATACAATATGTATGTGCATTACAATTATCATTTATAGAGGTATACTTTTTAAAAAAAGTGAACTACTGTAATAAAATATCTTCCAAAATTAATAATTTCTATTTGGTATTCATTAATAAATATTAATACTATAGATGAAAATATCCATGAAAATCAAGAAATCTTGAAAGATAATATTGATCTCAATGATTTGAATCCAAAAAATAATGGAACATGATTCATTTTTTTAAAAAAAATACAATTTTATGAAGAATAATTTCAATTAATAATGGATAATTGTGAATAGTAGATGATTATGATTGAAGATCATAAAAACCAAATTATGAGATGTATGGAATTAGAAGTTCATTTTTTCAAATTTGAGAAAAAACATATTCAATAATTATAAAAGGACACATGTTCTACTGGTAAACAATTTCCACTGGAGGATTTTACTGTTCAAATACCTCCATCAAGTGATAAAATTATATACATTATAAAAAATATTGATTTCATATTCTTCCAAAATAAGAAACAATCATTAAGAGGGTTAAAAATGTGTTAGCATATCCAAGAATAAGTATTGAAGAACATCATCATTTTTGAGGTTTTATAAGTTTTCAAAACTGATGTTTATGAGTGTTTATTTTAAGGGGGAGGTAAATGAAGAAATATGAAATTACTGCAAAAATTAGTATATCAATTAGAATCAATTCTAATTACTATAGAAAGGGGTTGTAATTTAATTAATCAAATATATAAGAAAAATTTGCCTCTAAAAATTTGATGATTTTTTTATTTAACATTTCTGTTGGATGTGTGAAAGGGGTTCACACATCCTTTAGAAACTTCATACAGGATGCGTAAACCCCATTCACACATCCTAATGATGGTAGATGAATGAAAAAGGTTCATCCATCTTTTAGAAACTTTATAAAGGATGCATGAACCCTATTTACACATCCTAGAGATGGTAGATGCATGAACGGTGTTCACACATCCTTTATCAAGTATGTGAAGGATGCGTGAACCCCGTTCACGCATCTCTCTGCACCGAATATGAATGAAAAAGGTTCACACATCTTGAGACCCATTTTTAAAAATATTTATAACACTATCCTTTTTCCGTTAAAAAACCGTATATAAAAAATCCTCATCACCCCACCACCTTTTTTGTCCCCTCCACATCCTTCACTACAACACCATTTGGTACATTATTACAAAAAAATCCATTTTGGGTGTTTTTCTTCTTCCACACATATATCATTTTTATAGACCCCCACCACAATCCCACTAAATGTTTTTGATATACATCTTCCCTCCATGCCTCTAACACCAAAAAATATTCATTCATTTGTATTCGGAAAAAAGAAAACACAGCACAAGCTTTGATCTCGAAACTGATGAAGAACAAATATGATAATTGGTGTATCCAAATTCAAGAATTCCTTGACACCCAAGATGTTAGGGACATCATGAATACATATACACTAACCAAGAATCCAAAGCAGCAAAGACTGCTCTTTCTGATGTTCAAAAGGAAACTCTTCAGGCGGAATGAAAGGGGGACCACCTGACCAAATCCATCTTCTATCAAGACCTTGATGAATCCACATTTCAGATAGTCATTTCATCAGAAATCATTAAAGGAGATATTGTATAATCTTTACATATAATTCAAAGGTTCCAATAATGTGAAGCAGATACAGCTTCAATCTCTATAAGGTGAGTTCAAATCTCTGTTTATGAAATCATCTGAAACCATTGGTGAGTATCATAATATATAATGGTTGTGGTGAACCAACTATAAAGAAATGGAGAAAATATTTCCAACATTGAGGTATGTGAGAAAATTCTACCATCCTTAGATCCATAATTTGATTACATAGTCACTTCCTAATAAGTGTATTTCATGCATATATTTTGGATTGTTTTAATAAATTAATTGGTGTATTTATATGATTATTCTTGCCAAATTTGGAGAGTCTGACTAGTTTTGTGTTTTATGGCAGGATACGACTGGTATTTGAAAAATGAGTTAAAATATATGATTTTCATGAGGGAAAAAACATTAGATTTTTGAACCGATAGAAGACTACAAAACTGAAAAAAGACAATTTACACATCGTGTATTTCATTGCATGATGTGAGTTCATCAGGAGATGTCACTACCACCATTCCAAATCATGAAATTTTTACATGCTTTGAAAAACCATTACACGTCATGTACACTATACACAATGTGAAAGTTTTATACAGAGAAATATATGAATAATTCGCTGCTGATGTAGATTTCACGCCGTGTAAACTTACACATCGTGAAACTTCCAGGAAACTAAAAAACAAACACACTAGCAACTGAGGGTTACATGTATACCCTATATATATATTTCCCTTGGATGCATAATAGGAGTACATGATTGGGATGGAGTGACATGTATGACTTCCAATGACATTCACCACTACAAAGCTTTACTTCCCCCTCATTCTTCACTGCCATTCCTTCTCGAGTATCCATGCTGCTCATTCTCATCCTGTCTAGAATGAGCGAGTAGTATTCTTTATGTCGGGTGATATGATTTTTGAGGGAAGTGCTGTTAGAGATTATTTTTATTTACTATTCATGATTTTAATTACTGCAACACCATTGACCAATTCTGATGGTTTTCTTTTTTCAATTGCATGACCTTTGCTAGCGATTTGAGGAGGTTTATTTTATTGCATCAGTTAATTGTCCTAATTTGAATATGTAAATTATGTAATCTAGCCTAGTTATTTTTAAATAGGGTTTTGAGTTTCCTAACTTTGTGATTGAACCTAGTATATGAAAATTACAAAAGTTCAATCGTAGGATTAGTGTAGGTTACCCAGACCAATGATTCATACTGACCCAATTTCAACCCCAAGCATGAATGAACCCAAAATCAATTTAATCCCTAGCACAAAAATTATAAAAACATTGAACCTGGAATGCCTCATCTATTGATTTAAAAAAATCCATATTTTCTTTATTTTTCTCTTTTTCCAAAAAATCAAACAATTTTAATTTAAATTTTTTTAATTAATTTCGAACATATGAATCATACCTATGGGGTTGACAATTGGGATTTCCAAATACTATATTTTTAGTTAGGTTGCCTGAGTTAAATTATTTTATTAAATTTTTATAGCCCCATATGATTTAATGACGCCTTACAGGCTTTTATTTCTCAGGAGGAAACAAAAGACTTGGAGGTGATCTCTATCAAAGAAATCATGGGGTCTCTACAGACCCACAAATTGAACATGAATCTCGAGAGTGATACTAATGGAGTGGAGCATTCTATGAAATCAAAGATGTATCATAACAACTTTGAAAATGAGAAAGGGGTACATTTTGAAGAAGTTGAGGTAGAGGATTCTGTGAACATGAATTCGATCCAAGAAGAGGAGAACAAGGTGGAAGAAGCCCAAATCCAGGAGTTCATGGATATCAAAACTACACTCCATAAGAAAAAAGACAGGTAAGAAGGGGAGGATTCAAAAATTGATATCCAAAAGACAAAACAAATATCCAATGGTATAATTTTAAAAAATACGGACATTATAAAAATAAATGTTGGAGTAATAAACCCATATAGAAAGACACTGAGGAGGCATATATCATTGAAGAAGGAGATAATTTTTGCGAGTCCCATGTGTTGATGAAACAAACATTAATAAAAAATAAATATATGTGGTATCTTGACTCTAGAGCTAGCAACCACATGACAGGTCACAAGAACTTGTTTACAAACCTATATGAGAGGGTTAAAGGGGAGATTTCATTTGGAAGGATCTCAATAAAAAAATTTATAGAAGAGGAGATATTTTGATCAAGGAAAAATATGGAAATCATGATTTCATATCCGATATCTATTATATACCCTAAATGAAGACCAACATTTTGAGTCTTGGGAAATTGATGGAAAAAGGATTTCCTATAAGCCTAAAAAATAAACAAATGGTGACTATTGATAACTAAGGAAGGCTGGTCACAAAATTACTGATGGTGAAGAACCACATGTTTTCCCTTATGATCTAACCTGGTGTACAATGCTGTTTGACGATGGTACGTGATGATAAAGACTAAATTTCAGATCTTAGGTTTATGAATTTAAACATTGAATGTTTAATATTATTCATAAAAATGAAGATGGTGAATGGCTTCTTATAATTTTACACCCAAATAAAATATGGTAAAGTTATGTTCTAAGAAAACAACATAAAAACAACTTTGAAATGAAGGCCAACTGGAAAGTTGTTGCGCCACTTGAGTTAGACCACACTGATGTGTGTGGTTCATTGAATCCAAAATCACACAAACAAAGGAGGTACTTTTTGACATTTATTTATTATTATAGTAGGAAAACATGGATTATTTTCTCAAGATAAAGTCAGAAGTGTTTGATGTCTTTGAGGAATTCTAGGCACTAGTAGAAAATCAAAGCAATCCTCATATGAAAATATTTCGATCTAATCGAGGTGGGAAGTACAACTTTGATTTTTTTCAAGAGTTACTCAAGAAACAAGTAATTAAGAAAAAAATAATGTCATATTACACACCTCAACTCAATGGAGTATCCAAAAGAAAAAATCTCACTATTCTCAAAAAGGAAAGAAGCATGTTGAAAGACAAAGGTGTGACCATGACTTTTTGAGATGAAGCAGCTTTGTGTACAGTGTATATACTCAATAGATTCCTATATAAAATCTGGAATCAAAGATGAAACATGAAGCATGGATTAATTACAATCCAAGTTTAAACCATCATAGTGTTTTTGGTTACATTTGCAATGTTAGGATCCTGGAGGAAAAACAAATAAATATTGAGGGAAAATGAGTGAAGTGTGTCCATATGGGATACATAGTCCACGAAAATGGGATATCAATTGTATAAATCCAGCACCAAGAAGATTATATTTAGAAGAGATGTTATCTTTGATGAAAGGGAGACATGAAATGGAATCAAGATGGTGGTTCTATAGTGGTTCAACTCACTCTAAAAGACAAAGGAATCATTGAAGAAGTACTAATTGAGGAATGATAAATTTAAGAAACAATGATTTTGTCACCACATACTCCTACATATAAAGACATAGAATAATAAATTTCTAATATATGTCCCTACAATGTTCTAAGCCTTGTGGATATATATGATAGAACAAAACCAACGGAGGAGTATGTCAACTTGTATTTTCTCCTGATGAATTCTGATCTAGTTAGCATCAAAGAAGATAAAAATGATGACATATGGAAGAAATTAATAGATGAGGAAATTTATTCCATCACTACAACCAAAGGCTAAAAGAAAAAGTAAGGCATTGACTATGGTGAAGTCATTACACTTGTTGATAAACCACTTGGACATGTTAAGAAATGTGTTGCAAATGTTTGGGTCATGAGAAAAAACAAGTTTAAGTGGGAATGTTGGAAGAATAAACCTATTTTTATCTGGATGACACCAACCATCTATGACTGCAATGGATGCTTGGTGACCTCAAAGAAGGTTTGTTTGATGTGTTTGGATTCAGATTCTTGGGAAACACCTACTCTATAAGATATGTGGTTTTTTATTTGTCTCTATTCTTCATTGTTTGTTTAGGTGTGTGACTATATCATTATAAATAGGTGTGTATTATGCGTTGTATTTTTTATTCCAAGTCAAAGAAATAAAATCCATTCTATTTCCATTGAATTTTTTTTCCTGCAATCACCTCCAGTGATATAATTATCTTCTTCTGCATGTGCATTTGTATTTGCAGCTAAAAAATCTACCATCAGTGGTATCAGAGGGTTTGAAGATAATTTTTTGATGTTCCATCTATGAAAATTGTGATGATATATCATTTTCACCAAGTAGAAGAATAAAAATGATGAATAGTTAGTTCCTATCTTTCCTTCATTTTTTTCATTCCATCCAAAGTTTTCCTTTTACCACATGTCAATCTCAAATTTTCAAAGTAGGCATCACCTTTTCTCTCCCCCAAAGTGGTGTGAAAATATAAAAATGATCTCATTTTTCCAATAATCTCTCTCTAAATTATCCAATAATAATCATTCCACCAACTTTTTCCCCTTCACATCATTCACTATGCCACCATTTGGCATATTATTATCAAAAAAAAATAGAAATAAAAATTCGGGTGTTTGTCTTCTTCCAAACCTATCTCATATTTGTTGACCCGCACAATCTTTTGTTATCCATCTTGAACACATTCCCCTCCTACCCTCTAACACATAAAAAAATTTCACCATTAATTTTTATTCTGAAAAAAGTATGAGTCTTTAATTCTGAAAAAAAATGCCAGCCGAAACTTAAAATAAAATAACCAGTTCCCAATTTGAAATATCTACATCTGCCATTTCCCCATCCAAATATTTTTTAATCCCCATGAATAGTGGGGTTGCAAAAGTTTTGATCCCAGAGCTAAAAAAGAACAATTATGATAATTGGTGCATCTAAATTTGAATGCTTCTTTTCCCCCAAAATGTCATGGAAATCATGGAGAAAGGATACCCTGAGAAAGAATCCAATGCAGCAAAGGATGCTCTTTCAGATGTGCAAAAGGAAACTCTTTAGGTAGAACAGATGTGGAATTGTAAGACCAAATCCATCATCTATCAAGGCCTTGATGAAGCCACATTTGAGATAATCATTTCATCAAAATCATCAAAGGAGACATAGGATAATCTTCACAAAGCATTCAAAGGTGTTGATAAAGTGAAGATGATATAGATTCAATCTCTATGAGGTGAGTTCAAATCCTTATTTATGAAATGTATGAAACCATTAGAGAGTATCATACTCAAGTAATGGTTTTGGTGAACCAACTTTAAAGAAATAGAGAAAATATTTCCAACATCTGGGTATGTGAGAAAATTTTGTGATACTTAGATCCAAAATTTGATTACATAGTCATTTATTGATAAGTCTATTTCATGCATACATTTCAGACTATTTTAATAAATTAATATATATGCATTTAAATGATTATTCTTTCCAAATACTGGACAATTTGACTTGTTTTGTTTTTTATGGAATGATATAATAGGTATTTGAAAAAGGAGTAAATACATAAAATTTTCATGAGTGAATGAACATAGGATTTTTGAAGCCATAGCAGATTGTAGAATAGGAAAAAGAACATTTCCATGTTGTGTATTTCATTACATGATGTGAGTTCATCATGAGATGTCATCATCTCCATTCCAAGACATGACATTTTTACACGTTGTGAAAATACATTACACATCATGTACACTATACATGACATGAATGTTTGGGATAAGAAATATATGAATAATTAAATGTAATGTGGATTTCACGTCTTGTAAAATTAAAATTCTTGAAAATTTCAAGAAACTAAAAAATAAAGATGTTGGCAGCTGAGGGATTTAATCAAACCCTATATAACCATTCCCTTGGTCGTACAACAGATGTACATGACTAGGAGGGAGCGAAATAGAAAACATCCATCAACACACATCACTAAGAAGTTTTCTTCTCCATTGTTCTACACCGCTATTCCTTCTCGGGTATCCATGGTAGTCATTCTCATCATGCATAACATGAGAGAGTATTCTTATATTTCTTAGGTGATTTGATCATAGGGAGAAGTGTTGTTAGGGATCATTCCAATTTATTATTCATTTTTTTTATTGTTAAAACACCAGTTACCAATTCCAATATTCTTCTTTTTAAAATTGCATGACCATTGCTTGTGATTTGAGGAGGTTTATTTTATTTCATCGGTTAATTGACTAGTTTTTTCATGTGATCATTATGAAATCTAGTATAGTTATGTTTAAATAGGGTTTTTGTTTCCTAGCATTGTGATTGATCCTAGAATATGACTATTCCAATGGTGCACTCATAGGATTAGCATAGGGTACCTAGACCAATGATCCCCACTGACCCAATTACAACCCTGAACAAGAATGAACCCAAAATTAATTGAATCCCTAGTAAAAAAACCAGAAAAGAACTGAACCTAGAATGCCTCATCTATTGATTTAAAACAACCTTACCTTTGATAAAATTTTCTATTTTTCTAAATAATCAATCAATTTAAATTTATTTAATTAATTTAGAACATACAAATCATCCTTGTGGGTTTGACACTTTGGATTTAAAAATACTACATTTTTAGTTAGGTTTTCTGAGTTTTATCATTTTGTAAAATTTGTGTAGCCCCGTAGGATTTAATGATTCCATATGGGATTTCATTTACCCGTAAGAAACTAAAGACCTTGATGTGATTTTTATAGAATAACTCATGAGGTCTCTATAATCCCTTAAATTGAAGGTGAATCACAAGAGTGATACCAGTAGAGTAGATCTTTCCCTATAATCGAAGATGTATCTCAAAAAATTTGAAAAGGAGAAGGTGGTACATTTAAAAGAAGTCGAGGTAGAGGATTCCATGTAAAGTAATTTGATACAAGAATAGGAGAAAAGGTGGAAGAGTCCAAAATCAGGTATATTGTGGATATCAAAACTATACTCAAAGAGAATGAAGATAAGGAAGAATAGGAGGATTCAACAATTGATAGCCGAAAGATAAAAATAAATTTTCAATTCTATAATTTGAGAAAATATAAACAATCTAGTAATGAATATCGGAGTAAGAAAACCATGGATAATGACACCAAGAAGACACATATCATCAAAGAAGGAGATAATTTTTGTGAGTCCCATGTGTCGATGCCACAAACATTAACACAAAATCAAGGTATTGTTATGTTGAATTTGGAGCTAGAGACCACATGACCAGTCACAGTCACTTGTTTACAAACATAGATGAGAGTGTTCTAGGGGAGATTTTATTTATAAATATCTCTATAATATTTTTCCATAGAAGAGGATAAATTTTGATGATGAAAAAAATATGGAAATCATGATTTCATCTCTGATTCATACTATGTGCCAGAAATTAAGACCAACATCTTAATTCTTAAGAAAGTGGTGAAAATTTTATTTCTCATAAGACAAAAAAATAAACAAATGGTTATTTTTGATTACTAAAGAAGGCTGATCACAAATGTATTGATGGAAAATAACAATATGTTTCCTTTAATGATCCAACCCGACATACAATAGTGTTTGACAATGTTATGTGATGATAAAGATTAGATTTGACATCTCATGTTCATCAATTTAAACTTTGAAAGTTTAATATTATTCATAAGAAATAATATGGTGAATGATCTTCCTAACACTAGACACCCAACTAAAATATGTTAAATTTGTATTCTAAGAAAAGAAAATATAAACAAATTTGAAACAAAGGCCAACTGGAAAGCTGCTACGCCACTAGAGTTACTTCACACCAATGTGTGTGGTCCACTGAATCCAAAATCAAATGGATAAAGGATGTACTTTATGACATTTTTTTATGATTATAGCATAAAAACATGGATATATTTTATCAATATGAAGTCATAAGTGTTTGAAATATTTATATATTTCAATGTGCTGGTGGAAAATCAAAGCAGTCATCCCATGCCAACTTTGTAATGTAATCAAGGTGGGGAGTACACCTCTAATTTTTTAAAATAGTAACTCAAGAAACATGGAATTCAGTAGAAACTAATGAAATCTTACACACCTAACCTCTCAGTAGTAGCCAAAAGAAAAAATCACACTATTATCAACATGGAAAGAAGAATGTTGAAAGATAAAACAATGTTCATATCTTTATGGGATGAAGATGATTTGTGTCTAGTGTATATAATAAATAGATTCGCAAAAAAATCTTGAATCAAAGATACCACATGAAGAATGGAGTACTCACAAGAATATTTTAAGCCATCTTAGTGTTGTTGGTAACACTTCCTATATAAGAATCCTGAAGGAAAGTCAAATAATGCTCAAGGAAAAAGGAGTGATGTGTGTCCTTATAGGATACATAGATTGAACAATGAGATATCACTTATATAATCCCATAACAAAGAAGATTTTATTAAGCAGAGATGTTATGTTTGATGAAACGGAGATATGGAAATGAAATAAAGATAATGGTTCTATAGAGGTATGACTCACTCTAGAAGATGAAGAAAGCTCTAAAGAAGTACTAATTAAGGAATGATAAATTTAAGAACTAATGACATCGCCACTACATTATTCTATATCAGAATACATCGAACAAGAAATTTATCATATAAATCTCCAAAATGTTCGAAGTGTTGTGGATATATATGAGAGAACCAAACCAATGGAGGAGTGTTTTTTTTAAATGTTGGGGCCGAAGCCTCATTTTTATTAATAAAGCAAAGAAAATTCCTCTTCTAACTAGGTAGAGAAAGATCCATTACATAGCCCAAAGACCCAGTGGGCTTGTAGCCCATTACATAGCCCGTAGGCCCATATTTTTTGCCCAATTCCCATTCTGTGAATAGTAACATGGCTGCTACAGTACCCGCACTGTACCACCACCGCTGCAGTGCCTTGCCACTGCTGCAGTACCCGCCACTGCTACAGTTTCTCCGCTGCTATAGTACCGCTATAGTACTGCTACAGTAAAAAGTCTAAATGAAAAATGAAGGCATTGACTATAGTGAAGTCATTACTCTTGTTAATCAAGCACCCGGATTTGTGAAGAAAGATGATATAAATGTCCGAGTCCTCAGAAAAAACAAGTTTAAGGTGGGGGATATTTGAAGAATAAACTTATTTTTCTCTAGATAACACTAACCATCTATGACTTCAATGGTGGATTTGCGACTTCAGAGAAGGGAATCTTGACCTATTTGGCATTGGATGTTTGGGTACACCTACTGTACTAGATTTATGGGTTTCTATTTATCTATATTTTTCAACATTTATTTTGGTGTGTTTTTATATACTATTAAATATGTATGTGGTATGTATTGTATTTTTCAATCCAAGTTGAATCAATAAAATCCAATGTGTTTCTGTTTCATTTTTGTTCCTGTGATCACCTCTGAAGATCTCTTTATCTGCTTCCGCATGTGCGTTCGTATTTGCTGGTGAAAAATACACCTTCAAAAATAGATTGAGTGTGTATTGATTATATTGTATCTCAATATTAAACATGATGTGTTTTCAATGAGTTAATGAATATTGTTAGAACTTCTATTTATTTTCAGCACTAGCTTTTATCAGCATTAAAAAAGTGCTGATAAAGGGTACCTTTTATCAGCACTATAAAAAGGCTAATAAAATAACACCATTGCGATCATTTTTTAGCATTGATAAAGGTTATATTTATTTGTGCTAGTTAAAGCACTGATAAAACTAAAGTTATCACACACGTGATTTTTACATTGAACTTGTAGACATTCGATCGCTTCTTTTTATATGATTCCATGACATCAACGCAATAGAAGCCTACTGCAGGGGTAAGCTCTCACATACACTCCCCACACACCAAAATGGGATCGTTCCTACAAAAATAGGCCCTCATGGGCCTTGTAATGCCCCTATTATCTGTGGTCCACTCAATTAGTAGGCATTCCCTATTGGGCTGCATTAATGGGAGACCCTTGAGCTTGAGGGATAGTTGAGTTGCTCAATTTTTTTATAATTAAATTCTTATTTCATATATAAAAATATATATTAATATTTCTGAATATATTCAATATTAATATATATATACACTACATTAGTTTTTTTAATTTTTATTTGTTCAATATTTTTCAAATTTTATTCATTTTTAATATTTAATTACATTTATTCAATTTTTATAATAAAATCCTTATTTTTTATATAAAAATATATATTGATATATTAAATATTAATTTATATAAATTTATTTTTAAATATATATAAATATATTAATATATATTAAATATTGATATATATTAATATATATATATATATATATATATTAATATATATTATCAAATAGTAATAAATAGTATATTAGTTATTTAATTATATATATATATAATTTATTAAATTGAATAAATATTATAATAAATATTATATTAATTATTTAATCAAAAATTAATAAATTTCAAAATATTATATATATATAATTAAATAATTAATACACTTTTTGTAATTAATAAAAATAAATAAATTCATTAAATACTTAATATACAAATTAAATAATTAATATACTATTTATTATCATATATATATATATTAAATTTATTCATTTTTATTAATAAACATTTCATTAATAAATTTTTTAATAATTTTTTAAACATTTAATATTTTATATACAATTGTAATTTATATACTTAATATATAATAATTTTTATTTAAACATATATTCATACAAGTTCACGGGTTGGACCGAGTCAACCCCTGAATTTTTTATAAATTATTCTATTAAATTTAAAATATATATATATATATATTAATAAACTGTATATTAACTATATATATAATTAAATAATTAAAATATTATGTACAATTTATAAAAATGAATAAAATTATAAAAAAGAATAAATTTAATATGTATACAGTAATACATTGTTTATTAATTATTTAATTAGTAAATTAAGTATCTAAAACTTTTATTCATTTTTATTAGTTATAAATATATATTAATTATTTAATTACATATATGTATATGAATTTCACTCATTTTTAAAAAGTATTCATTTAAAATAATTTATTCATTGATAATGTTGAGTGTGTGCTTATTTTTTTATAATTTATGGATTTTAAATATTTATTCAACTTTTTTGTAATTTAATCATTTTTAATGTTTTTATACATAATTAATCGTTATCATATTTAATATTTTTGTAATTTATTCATTTTCAAATTTTCATAGTTCAATATTTTTATAATTTTATACATTTTTTAATATTTATTTATACATGTTCATTCATGAGAATTTAATTTTTTTAATATGGTTGTAATTTATATAATTAATATTTATTCATTTTCATTTTAGCATATATAAATATTCCTTTTATTTTTTTACATTAATTATATAATAAATAACAATTATTCATTTTTTTAAATTTATTCATTCTTATTATTATTTATTTCATTAATAGACATTACATATTATATAATGGCATTGCTCAATTTAACATATATCAAACTTTTATATATATATATATATAGATTAATTTTACAAATACGAATATTTGAGTAATTAATAAAATCTTATATAGAAACACATACACATAATATTTATGTAATTTATTCAAATTTTAATATTCATTTTAGAATTTTATTTAGTAACATAATATTTTTAATAGATTATTTTTTAAATTAGTAAATTTTATTTATTTATTTTTAATATTATTTCAGTTAGTATTATTTATTCATTTTTAATATTTTTAATATTTTTAATATTTTTTTGAATTTAATAAATTTGTAATATTTGCTTATACATATTTATTTATCATGTTTTAATATTTTTAATATGTACACATCTTTATTTTAATAAATATCCATATTTTTTTATTAATTTGTTTAGTTAATAAAATTTATCCAAATTTTAAATATTTTTAAAGTCTACTCATTTTTTATTATACAATTATACTCATTTTTTACATTCATGAATTTAATATTATATATTCATTAATAATATTAAAAATATAACTGATTGGGGGTCGCTCAATTGGTATCGTGTAAGGTGGCCACTCCATGGAAATGAAATTGGCTTAGGTTTGAGTCCTACCACACTCGAATATAGCTAGGGAAGGATGACACACATGTGCTGGGGTGGGCCTAGGAAAGGCGTGGTGTGGTGCCCAAAAATACCACATTAACAAATATTCTTTTGATAATGGGAGGTGGGTTCGAGTCAAGAGATCCTCACTCTAACCTGCAATGGAGATTCGGGATTTGTTCCCATGCATTCCCCGATTTCTCCTCTTTTAGCTAAATATTTTCTTATCCATGGGAAAAATTGATTGTTATAAATCCATTGAACCTAGTAGGGGGAACAAAAAGTTCCTTCGTGGTAGGATATTTTTGAATGCTTCATACTCTGAGAATGGATCAAGTCGTTCTTTCTCTTCCTTCAAGGATACCATCCCTGGAGGTCCCCGATGCAAAGGGAATTTCACTCATGTGAAAGTTGACCCATATATGATATCGGAGCAACTAGAGAAAGGTAATAACTCCATCGTTACTCGACTTTTCTTACCAAGGGGTTCCAAACCATGGCTAATTGACAACTTAGATACAGATATCTCAGAAAATTAAGGGGTTTTTGAATCTAAAAAGTGAATCTTTAGGTTGTGATTTCTTTCATATTCTATTCCCCTCCGAGGATTTAAAGATGAAAGCATCGGGATTTGGATCAGTTTCTCTCAAGCTGTGTAATTTTTACATCCAAGAGTGGGATCACAACATTAATCCATTGGAGGTATGAAACTTCTTCATTCAAACACTGTTCAATGTTCATAGTCTTAACTATATAATTTTTCATCCATGTATTTTGTATAAAATTGCAATAACCATTTTTCATTCCAATAAAAATGTATAGAGAGACTGAATCAGCCATGTTTGGTCATTATGCTCGTTTTCTATTTGAAGTGAAATTAAGTTCAAATCATATTGACAAAGTGATCTTTTCAACTAAATATAATGAGTTTTATCAGAAGATTGAGTATGAAAAATCCCCTAAGATTGTTCAGATTATAGAACCAATGGACATGATAAGATGAATTGCAAGCAGACAGTTACCTACTCCTTCTGTTCTGCTAGAGGTCATGATGAGTGTCTGTAGAAGAGAGGCGGACACTTTAGAGGTCAGAGTGGCACTTAAGAAAGAGGTTATAGACAAAAAATAAGTTGATTGTTTAATGATATTTTATTTTGGTGGAGTTTTTTGTGCCATTTTTTTTAACACTGTAGCCCCTCTTGTTATATGCTTGTATACTTTCTTTTTACTAACAATTTTCTCAGACCCTGGATTTAATCCATGGTTAGCGATGTTCCCGGATATGTTAAAATTATATTTAAAAATAAATATTTATAAATAAATATATTTATAAATTTATATTTACTATATTTATAAAATTATATATTTATTATTATAAATAAGTAAATATATATTTTTTAAAAGGTATTTATATAATTATAAATAAATAATTATCTTTTTAAATAGTTATAAAATTATAAAAAATATATTTAAATAATGAATATATTTACTATATTTTTATTTTTATTTTTATATATTTTTTAAATAAATATATATAATTATATAATTATATTTATAACTATATACAAATATTAATAAATAAAATTACAATTATATTTATTTATATAAATATTTACAAATATATATATATATAATTATATTTATAATTACGTATTTAGATTACATTTAATATATTTATAATTATATACATTTATATTATTTGGTTATTTATAATTATATACATTAAAATTTGTTAATTATATTAATTATATTATTGATATTAATCTTATAGGTCTTTATCAGTGCTAAAACATTAGTGTTGATAATGATATCATTTTCTAATACTTGTTTAGAAATGATAGAGAGGTATTTTATTAGCGCTTATTATTTTAGTAGTGATAAAACACCTCTTTATCAATGTTTTTTTTGGAAGCACTGATAAAACCCTTCCTGACATTTTAAATATAACCCTAACCAAAATGATTTACGTTGAATTGTTCAAGCTCTCACCGATGTTCTGATCTACCTCTACTCCCCTTCGACCTTCTCTCGGACGAATCAACTCTCTCAAATCTAAGGTATGTTATTATTTCTCATCCACTCTCATTTATTAGTCTCACTGATCACCTCTCTCCTACATACCTAGTCCAAACCACATTATATTTTTGTGTCCTTTATTTATTTCTTTATATCGACCAGCTCTCTGCTATCACTGTCTTCTGCCTCAGTTAACCAACCATTATCATTAAACAACCCTCCAGTGACCACCCTTTCCCCACCATTGACTCCCTCGACCGACTGACACTACAATCCTTCCACCTCTCAATTCCTGACCACCTCACCACCATCGTTGTCTCAAATTTTTGTTGAATGGTTTATTATTTAATCTAGACTATTGAATTGGTTTAAAAAATAAATATGAATAGTCTAGGATTTTAAAAAATTTATTTCTAAATGTATTACTTGATTAAATGAGTAAATGGTCATTTTTTATTAAAATAAACATTGAATTATTATTTTTAGAGTTAAAAACCATAACATTTTGTTTTAAATGCAATCACATGGTATTGATTATGCTTATATATGATATTAGATACCTATTAAATGGGTTTCTTATATGGGTTTAGAGTGCGTTTTATTTTGGGAATTTTGGATATGATCATGTTAATATACAAGGTTTGAGGTATAAAATTTCTAATATTATACTATAAGGATTACATCATGTTCCGATAGATTTGAAAGGCTATTGGGTTTTCCCATTATGTGAGGGAACAAAATCATTTTTTTATTTAACCAATTTTCACCTTACACTTTAGTAAATAGTTATTGAATGGACCTTTCAATTCATAGGGAGGTTTAAAAGTGTTTTAGACTATTATATTTCTTATTGCTTTAGGATAAGACTACTAGGATTAAAGGTGATGTGATTTTTCCTTGTTTAATATAGTTGCTGAGAAAATGGTTTTTCATATTCATTTTCATATCTAGTTACCGTAAATATGAGGGTTGGATAAGGAAAAATTTAGTCATGGTTTGAGTTGTGTGGGAATGTATAAGTTTCATCATCTTATTTATAACATCATTTATTCTGATAAATCCATGTAAATAATAATAATATTATTATTTTGATCTATTGTGCATCATTAGGAATGGTTTGAGTTTTAGCCATAAAAAGTTGTAATTTAAAATAAAATTTTCTCAAACACATACAAGATTAGAAGATAGTGGAATAATTTTATAAATTTTATTAAAATCTCTTTTAACCACACACGTGGTATGAATTTTATTAATAAAGAGTATTCTCTTTTGGATATACCAGTGAATGTTTTGACTACTAGATAGAAGATAAATCTTATAGTGACTATATCATTATGGTGGTGGATTCATTAGTAAGTTTTCTATATATATTAAGACCCCAATTTTATATAATTTCTTATGTGAACTTGTAAATAACTATATGTTTATATATAAATTGATAATTTTAGATGGTGTCTATAAAGGCTATCATGAATTTCATATAAAATTTGGTTGATTAATTTCATATATTGATATAATAGAACACTGATTCATTGAAACATTTTCTTTAATGTTTAAATATTTATAATATAAAAATATGTTATCCAAAAATTCTAGTAAAATTAAATACTGTTTAGTTTATGTTGGTTGGAATTCATAAAACCCCAAAGATTCAATAAATTCATTAAAATATTTTTAATACTTTTATATAAATTAAGGCGACATTAATTGTATTAATATCTCTATATTGGGATTGGGTATATCCAGGGCTATGAAATTAATAAACTATATAAGATAGAGTTTTTTGGAATAGAAAATTTATATAACATCTTGCACTATCTTTTAGAGGAGGAATCAGAATGTTTTGGATCTCAATGATGTGAAATCCATTCTAACTAAATTTTTTGAAATTTTTATTAATGGAAATTACTTGTAGTGATTTTAAGGAAATTGAATTATGGTTTTGGATATTGTATGATATGTGAAATATAACTGAGATTGATAACTCTATTATTTTGGAAATAAGTATTCATCAATGGGTTATATTAAATAATATATTTTTTGATATCCTAATAATAAATGGTCTATAAAAATATATTGAAAGATAGAGTAACAGGGAATCCAACTTCACTTATATCATCAATAACAATTTCATCCATTCTTTTCAAGAAATTCCACTATCCTTGACCTAGTGTCAAATTACTATGATTACAAGACATTATATATTCCAAGGAAACATATTTTTACACAAATTTAGAATTCCATGTTACAATAAAATGTAATGAAATAACAAGAATTTCTAAGGGAAGTCTTCCATCCAATACTAAATAATTTTTTTTCCAAGATATTTATTAATGTTGATTAGATTAATATATGTTTATAAATTATTAAGTTGAATATGAAATACACTTTATTAACATTTTTATTATATATTTTATAATTTCATATGAAATAATGATTTCAGATACCTTGATTTATGATATAATGTGTATTAGAACATGGAAATTGGGAATAAATGAGAGAGGACACATTTATGCATCAAGTGGCTACCTATCATTGGTAAAATGTCGAAATTAAAGGAATGAAGGATCAAGGGTTGATCGATACTTGTGATTGGTTAAATATCTTTTGTAATTTCAATAGCTCACTGATTTTTCATGATCTTATAATTAATCATACATAACATTTGTCCACTGATAGGTGATGGACACATGAACATTCCCACTTCTTTAAAGCTCCAGTCAAATTGTCAATGAAACACCACCTATTCCACCATGTACCAAGTAAAGAAATGAATAAACATAAACTCCTCCCTCTTTTTGTACTCCCACATAGAAAGGTTATATAAACAATCCTAGAATTACCACTTTTTTGTTCCACACAACATTAAATCGATAACTGAGACCAACAACTACATATTTACCCCAAGTTGTTTCTTTCCATGTCACCCTTGTGTAAAATTATAACTTGTCAGGAATCATCACTAATAACATTCAAATGTAGGGTTCCCCTTATTAGAATTATCTATAACTTTCTCCTTTGATTATTAATATCTTATATTTATTTATTTATTTTGTATACAAAATGAATATTTTATAAACCCAATAGGATGGATATGAATAAAAAATGGATGCATTATAATCACACTACAAAATAGTATAAACAAGAAGTTAAAGAGTTCATTAAGTTTTCAATAGAGCATGCATATAACCCTTATCCAATCCCTTTTGTTTGTATATGTTATTGTTATTGAAGAAAAATTAGTTTTGAAGAGTTTTAAGGAAAATTTATTTTACATATAATAGATTATAGATATAAATATTGGACTAAACATGGGAAAAAAATAAATGTGCACATATATTGGGATGATGATGCAATTTATAAATCATTAGATATTAATACCAGTGTAAATGATAATGTCGATCATACAGAAGAAATGGAGATGGGAATTTAATATGACCTTGATGATTGTAAAATGTTATTTGGTAAGATAAATTCATTTGCTAAGAGACCATTTTATACTGGTTATACTAAATACACATCAATTTAAGTTGTATTGATGTTATATAATTTGAAAGATGGTGGTGGATAGAGTGGAACCATATTTATAGAACGACTTGGTCTATTGAATGATATGATACCATAAGAAAATGAACTTCTTTTTAGAACATATGATTTTAAATGAATGCTATGTTTTATGGGAATGATCTCTAAAAAATACATGCTTGTCCAAATGACTGCCTATTGATTCACAAGAACCATGAGTCACTCATAAAATAACCTAAGTGTGGAACGAATAACAACAAGAAAGATGAACCATGTCCTTCAAAATATGTATGATACTTTCCTATCATTCTATTTTAGATGACCATATAAATGTAAGGAAACCATGAGACAATTAACATGGCATAATGATTTTATAATTAAAGATGGGAAACTATATCATCTTGTAGATTCTCCTTAGTAGAATAAAATTAATTATGAGTATCCTGAATTTAGAAATGAGTGAGAAACTTCTATCTTATGTAATCTACAGATGGAATAAATCCATTTGGTGTAATGAGTAGTAACCATAGTACATGTCTAGTTATGTTGATAAATTATAACTTACCCCCATGGTTATGAATGACGTGGAAATAAATTATGTTGTATCAACTTATATCTAGACTAAAACAACCCATTAATGATATTGATGTCTATTGGGATCCATTGATCAATGATCTGAAATTGATGTGGGATACAAGTATTACAATGTACGATGCTCATAGAAGTGAAGAATTCACATTGAGGGCTATGTTTTATGAGATGATAAATGATATTCCTACTTATGGAAATGTTTTAGGCAATAACATTAAATTAATGTTGGAGTTTACCATTTGTGAAGAATGTACACACTTAGTTTAGTTGAAACATTTCTCAAAGAATGTGTTTTTAGAATATTTTAAATTTTTACATCAATTACATAAATACTGATCCTTGACACAACATTTTATGGGAATACCAAACAAGTAAAAATACTGTCTCCACTAAAGGGTGATAAACTATTCAATAAAGTAAAAGATATTGACACTATTTTTAGTAAACCATTTTTAAAAACCTAACCAAATCAGGTTGAAAAAAGTGATCGATTTCCATTAAATAGTCATACTGTAATTGTTTATACTTTAGTAATTTTCTTGATGTCATACATGTAAAAAATATGTATTTGATAGTGTTATTGGCACACAAATAAATGTTATTAGTAGAAAAAATATGGCATCAAGGATAGGTTTGTAATGATTGACATAGAGATAAGGGAAAAGTTGGCACCAGTGAATGGTAAAAGGTGGAATTTTCATTCAATAATAGCTTAGACTCTATCCAGAAATAAAAAATTAGAAATTATCATTTTACCTAATGGTGTAAATGTTGCTGAGGGGTGCTAATCAAATATCAAGAATGTTGTTTCAATGTCTAATCTAAAGTTACATGGACTAAAATCACATGACTATCATGTTTCGATGTAAGATTTTATGACCATAACTTTATGTTTCATTCTTTATAAAATTGCTTGATATAAATTAACCATACTCTACTTCTTTTTCAGTGTAATATAATATAAATTTATAGACCCGATGAAGTTACTAATCATGAATAAGGGGGTTGCAGTCATATTTTTTGAATTAGAGATTTTCTTCCCACCATTATACTTTGATATAATGGTCCAACTAATTTTTGACTTTGTTAGAAAGGTTCACCTACGTCGTCCTGTCCATTATAGATGGATGCACCCCATTGAACAATATATGAAATTTTTTAAAGTGTACATCTAAAATAAAATTTTGCTAAAAGGTTGTATTGAAGAATGGTATATTGTTGAATAAGTTATTAAATTCTATATTGATTACCTATCAAATGTTGATAGCATCGGTCTACCAAATTCTCATCACAATGGACTCCTTATGTGTGGAGGGATTTTCTAAAGATATTCTGTTACAATCACCATCAGAGAGTAGGATCCAGATCATCTTTACATCTTATATAAGAATGAAGATGTTTATCCATATGTTTAATCCCACAAAGAAATTCATAGACATTTACATCCATCAAGGGATGAAGTGTGTATATCAAATACACATAATGAAAAGTTTATAGGATGATTCTATGATCATATTTATAAGGAGTTGCCTTAAAATATAAATTCAATTTCCAAATGACATTGATTACTTGCCAAGGGACCAAATTCAAATGTTATATCTTACATTGTTTTTGTGATTAATGGTTATATGTTCTACACTAAATAAAATGATAAACATAGTATGATGAAAAACAATGGAGTTACTATTATGTAGGAATAAATGAACATATTTGGTTCTAGGGATATAAATCCAATTAATGTGAATATGTCACATTTCTACATTATTGAATAGATCTATGAGTCAGATTATATAACAATTTAAGTGTCAATTTTCCATTTCAAATCAGTTAATAGCAGGAGTACATTGAATGTTGATGGAATGGGATTCATGAAGGTGAATTTAAATGTATAAGGGTATAAGGATAAGCTGTTTATAATGTCATAACAAGTAGTGTAGGTATTTTATGTCTCAAATCCAACAAACAAGAATTGGTTAATTGCATTTCTGGTGACCAAAGAAACTGTAGGTTCAGATGAAAATTTAATCGAGGATGACTCTTTCATTGGGAGATCACAATCATTTCATTGCTGTCCAAGTGTATAAAACGTCTTGTATGTTAGAGGGGACCAAAAATATGATATTTGGATTCTTGATAGAGGGTCCAAATCCCTTAAACCTTTAAAGAAAATAAATAGAGTTCAATGAGTAGGTTAAAGTTTTTTTAATATACTATTATTTTCCTCATAATATTATGTGTTCTATGCTATATAAACATAATCTAAATTAATTTTTTTACAACTAATACAAAAAATGAATTTTTCATATTATGATGTTACCAATATCAGGGAAGAACATATGGTCAATTCTGAAACTATAAATTATTACGGGTCAATAACATGTTGATGAAAAAACAAGAATGATGTAGCATCAATGTGTTAACTAAAATTATCGAGGCAATAAGTAAGGGTATAAAATTTGAGGTTGGATAGAATCAACATAACCAACCTATTGACCTCAACAAGTCAATGTTCATTAGTATTATTAGGTCCAAAATGAGAATGGATATTCCAATTGATATAGATTTTTGATGCCATATCTATCCTTTACTGAAGGAAATCCTTTGGAAAGACAATAAGGTAGTGTCACTATATACTTTCTCTATTTTAATGAAAAATTATATAATGAATCATTGATTTACTTTTCATTATCCCTTGTAGTGTTTATTTATTTTAGATGAATTATTTAATAAATATGTCTTAATAAACATTGAAAAATCCCATAGAGTTTTTCAAAAACTTCTTACTAAGCTTCATCTTAGGGATGCTAAGGGGAAAGTAAAGCCGTACGTACCTATTACGTATGCACACATTATAAAGAAAGAAACAAATAATTCTTTCATTAGTCGCAATGATGATAAATCATTTCAGGAGCATTATAGTCTATAATATATTATTTTTAATTTTTAAATTTATCAAATTTGATTCAAAATTTTTCATTTATGTATCATAAAAGGAGTCCTAAAAATAAAAAATGGTCATAAAATCTAATATACCCATATCACAAAGCAATGATGGGGAATGATTTAATATAGAAGAAAATTGTATGTATTTTAAATCTAAAATAAAAGTTATATGTGATAAGAAATAACATTTGTTCCATTGTTTATATAAAAATTTATGAATCCAAATATGAAGCCACTTACATCCCATGTCTTGTTCTATGGAATGAAGCTCACATAAAGATATATGGAAACCTAGTTAATGAAAAAACACAATAAGTATGAGAAACATGTGTAATTATG
Source organism: Viscum album (assembly GCA_963277665.1). Lineage (NCBI taxonomy): Eukaryota > Viridiplantae > Streptophyta > Magnoliopsida > Santalales > Viscaceae > Viscum > Viscum album. Next base: position 1,155,476,921 of record OY728132.1, on the reverse strand, counting down.
AAATAATAGTAATTCTTTATTATTTATAATAATATTAAATAAAAATATATATTAATGATCATATTTTTTTTATAAAGTTTAGACATAAGTATCTGCAGTGACCATGCCATAAGAAAAACAACTTTTAGTAGCTTTGAGAAGACTGGAACAATATGGCCATGTTAGAGGTGTAGGTTTTGGAGTGTCACATTGAACAAAATTTGAGAAAAATAATCCTTAAGAAGATAAATAACAGATGATGGAAGGATTTTGGAAAAAATTAGATTCTTTGTATAATATTATTCTCTATTATGGTTTGGAAGACCAATATATGTGAAAGGATTAAAGCGAATCGGTTGTGGAACAAAGATCATCGCCTGAAGAAAAAAATGACCCCACTATCTTTGAGGTTGGTCTTTCCCCTCAACCACCTACCTTACCTGAGGTAATAATTTTTTTCATTAAATGTGAATAAAAATACTTTTGATAACTTTATATTAATAAAATTATGTATAGTGAAGTTTTTTGTGATTTATATCTCTAAATACCCATGTACCACCTTGTTGTGAGTGGTAAAGTGTATTAAATTCCTAAATACATGATATAAAACAATTAACTCCCAAAAGATAATATGAGAGTGGGGATTTAAGTAGATTAGGATCTGAGTGCTGAGTTTCTTGTTCCTTTTAATGATTCTTATATTACAACAATCAATTATTCTATTTGAACTTTTATAGCATGTCTATAAAATCATATAATGATACATTAGGTATTTCCATAAAAAAATTAAAATGATAAAACTATAATAATTGGTGAATTTTTTTAAATGAGGTTTGGTATTACAGATGAATAAAACAATGGGGAAACGAAAGGTTAGGTCATGAAAATATAGTTAATTAACCAAGAAAAGAAAATGACCATCTGAGACTACCTTATCCTTTCGAGTTCCAATACAACATATATTAACTTTACAAGTTCATGAAGAAACCAAATTCAAAGATGGATATATGTATTATATTCAATATGAAGAATAAATATTTGGGAATTTCATTTTATATGTGTTTGGTGTCGAGATTATAAATGAGATTCTCAAGTTTTAATGACTAGGAGTATCAATTTTAAATACATACATGAGGAAATTTTTTACAATTCTTATTTAGAAACAATAATATACTATGTTCATTAAAGTTAATAAATGTTCATATTTTATATAGGAATATATATTATTACTATATAAAGGAAAAACCCTATAAACCATGATTTGAATTCACATATCCCCATAAGAAATTTCTTTGGATGTAAATGACATTGATAATAAAAAATATGAACTAAATAAGACATGTGAGAAGAAAATAATAAAAGACGGAATCTTCTTAATGCATATATTACAAGGGTAAAACTTTGCAATCTAATCACAAGAAATATAATTTTTTTTATTACTTATTTTATACTATTATTTTGGAAGTACTGGATGCCAATCTAAATCAATTTGGATACCCTAAATATTTATTTTTTTGATCAAATGCATGGATTTCCATCAAATCGACCACACATGATGTCTATTGTGAACTTGTAATGCACTATAATCAATATTTTATAGATAAAATTCAAATTATATGTTTTAGTTTGTGATTTAATGAGAATTTTAATATGATAGGGAGATATATAAATATAGGCTAAATTATGGCATGAATTCAGTTAATGAACATAAAAAGTCTATGGAATTATTCAAATGTAAATAGATTAAGGTATATATATAAAGATTTAATAATCAAAACATAAATAAAAACAATTTTATTATTTTGGTCAATGTTTCTACAGTGTCTTAAGAAAGATAACAACAACGATTGTTGATACTACATTGGAAATTTTTTGAAAGATATCATATACCATCAAAATACTTTCAACCCCAAACAAGTAATTTATAAAGGAATTAATAATTTTATTAAAAATACTTCTTAATCATTTGTTTGTCTATATTTTCTTAGTACTACCAATATTTCCAACAATCAACATATTCAAAAGAAGAAGTAATTTTGTTAGAGATGAGTGTGTAGAGTACATGGTGTAAGAATGTTTTACAACATCAAATTTAAGTGAATAACTATTATGTTTTTGATCTAGTATAGGCTATGACCGTAGAGATATATTTGGGATGTGATGCATCAGTATCATAATTATTATATATTATTTTGGATCTGATTTTGTAAGAGAATTATAATGGAGGGAATCTATTTTTTTAGAAATGAATGGGCATAATACATGGGGTTAGAAAGTATAAAAACATCACGAAGATGTGATATCCTATTACATATTTAATTAGTTTTATTTTCATTATATATACTTTTTTAGTTAATTTCTTTATCATTTTATCTGATATGTTTTTTTGTTAAATTTACAGATTAGTTCAAAACACACATCACATGCTCAAAACCAAGAAAAAAAAATTATATTGTTTTGATACATTATTAAATTGATCCATATGTCATTTTTGATGTGTAGTAATTGACCACACATGAATCTGACACATGATGTGGTCAGTATGACTCAAAGTGTGTATTTTCAAAAGAAAGGTTTAATTTTAGTTTAAAACAGGTATAAAATAGCCAAAATTGTGAAAATTGGATAATATTGTTTTCAAATATTAAGAAAATGATACATAATTTATTTTTTATGTGTTGTCATCAACTGCACATCAATATGATGCCCGATGTGGTCAGTATGACTCTACGTACAAATTTTCTATATAAAAGTGTCATTTTAGTTTAAAAATTGAATCACATATCCAAAACTGATAAAAAAGATCATATTTTTTTCAAACATTAGTAAACTAATCCATAATTAATTTTTCATGTGTAGTAATTGACCATACACTAATCAGATACACAATGTATTCGGTATTACTTGAAGTACATGTTTTTAATATAAAAGTGTCATTTTAGTTTAAAATATGTGTCACATCACCAAACCCAAGTAAATAATCCCAATTTTTTATTCAACAATTAGGAAAATAATTAATAATTCATTTTTGATGTGTAAGAATTGATCTCATGTCAGTCCAACACCCGATGTTTTCGGTATGACTCGGAGTGCATGTTTTCAATATAAAAGTGTCATTTTAGTTTAAAATTCATGTTAAATAACAAAAATGATAAAAACAGATCATATTATTGTCAACATTTAGGAAAATGATCCATAATTCATCTTTCATGCGTAGGAATTGACCACATTCCAATCCGATATATATTGTGGTTGTTATGACTCGAAGTACTTGTTTTCAATATAAAAGTGTCATTATAGTTTAAAACACATCACATAGAAAATTCAATGAAAATGAGATTATATTATTTTAAAATATTTGGGAAAAGATCCATAATTCAATTTTGACATGTAGGAATTGATCACACATCAATCTGACACCCGTCGTGGCCGGTAAGACTCGAAGTGCCTGCTTTCAATATTAAAGTGTTATTTTAGTTTAAAAAACACATCAAATATCCAAAAATAATAAAATGAGTTTGAATTATTTTAAAACATTAGAAAGATGATAATTAATTCATTTGTGACATGAAGGAATTAATCTCACATCAATCTGACACTCGATGTGGTCGGTATAGCTCGAAGTGAGTGTTTTAAATAAAAAAGTTCTATTTTTTTAAAACCCTTGTAAGATTTAAAATACTAAGAAAATGAGATTCGATTATTTTTAATTATTATGTAAATGATCCATAATTCATTTATTATGTATAGGAATTGACCACACATCAATCTTACACATGATGTAGTCGATATGAATCAAAGTTCATATTTTCAATACAAAAGTTTCATATTTGTTTAAAACAAATATCAAATAGCCAAAACTAAGAAAAAAAGATCATATTGATTTAAAACATTATGAAATTTTTCATAATTAATTTGTGACATGTAAGAATTGATCACACATCAATCTAAAAAACAATGTGACCTATGTTACTCAAGGTGCATGTTTTCAATATAAATGTGTGATTTTAATTTAAAATGCATGTCACTATCCAAAACCATGAAAATGAGCCCATATTATTTTCAAACATTAGGAAAATAATCAATAATACTTTTTCGATTCATAGAAATCGATTGCACATCAATTAGAAACAAGATGTGGTCAGTATGACTCGAAGTGCATGTTTTCAATATATATTTGTCATTTTAGTTTAAAACTCATATCACATAGAAAAAATGAGAAAGAAAAGATCAAACTATTTTCTAATAATTTTATATATTATTACTCAATTAATTTCTTTTACATTTTTATCTAATACTTATTTAGATAATTTTAATAGAGATAATGCTTGAAGACTTACAAGAAATGGTGTTATAGTTGAAGGATTGTTCTCAAAATAAAAGTTATCTTGAATTGGATCACATTTTTAGTGAGTTATTTTATCACAACATATGTAAGAAAATTCAATAAAACCATTTTTTAGAATAAAAATACATGGTGTGACATGTAAGAATCAACTACAACTCAAAATGATACACAATGTTCCTTGTTTGAATCAAAGTATATGTTATCAGTTATTTTATTTATTTATTTAAAGTATTAAAAACATAAGAATTTATTCCTTATATAGGTGAATTATTTTTATCAATATAGGGTGCTTTTTTCAGAAACTAATATCATGATTGGTGGTTGGGGGCCAAAGATAAAGGAACATTGATGTTTTTGAATGTCTATGAGAAATTATACTTACTCATGTAATTATACAAACCAATGTTTAAAATATCAATAATATATATTTTTCATGTATTTTTGTTTTAAATTTTATTTTAATTAAATTATATATTCTATCCTTGTATTCTATCCTTTTTTATGCTGCTACAATGTGCTCTAATTTTAACAGCACACTATAACAGTGTGCCCCTTTATCAGTTCTAGATAAAGTGATAATAAATGGATTCCTTATTAGTTATTGGAAAAGCACTGATAAAGGGATAATTTATCATCTCTAAACTAGAATCCATAAATCACACCCTTTATCAGTAATATTTTTATCATTGTTAGAGGCCTAGGTCTCTTAGGGGTGCTTTGATTGTCAGCGGGTTTTTACGCTGAAAAATACTTATTATAGCACTACTAAAGGCCTTATTTTTAGTAGTGTAATGTGTGTTGAGAGATGGATTTTTATGTAAATTTTAAATAAAATTTTTCCATGTTCATATTTTTTATGTTTTTATTAATGAAAGTTTCTCTCTTACTTGAAAACAGGTATCATTCTTTGAAACATGACTATAAAAGGAAAATTTTTGTTTCTTCTTAAAATATGATACATTAATTTCATGAGATTAATAATATTTCATGATATTATGGTAAAAATTTAATTTTAAATATATATATTTAATTTCAAAAATAATTAAATTGAAATTAAATAAAAACATGGTCAAAGGATGTTGGGGAAGAATGCATTGCCATAGATAGTCCATACATAACCTAAAAACCTGATCTCTTCATGCTTTTACCAATGATTATTTTGGATTTAAAAAGTAATTTTTCTTGAACACAACATCTCTGATGAAAAGGGTACGATTTCCATATAGAAACCTCTAGATTAAGAAACAATTCCACACATAAATGGAACATTAGAGGTATCCAATGAGGGTGATATTCCATGGGTATGAATCTCAGGGAGAAAAATCATTGTAAGGAGATTAGGTTTTCTCTATAATAGAGTAAGAGACAAGGACTAGAGGGAATGTGAGAGTCACCAAGGGAGCTCTCCACTATAGGGGTGTTCAATTCCCTTAACAGAGTACAAATCCTTGAGTTATCCAAACCAACCAATAGATTCCATGAAGTCATGCTAAATAGAAATGAAGCATCTTACTAAAGAAAGGATAGAAATATAGAGGGTTCATATCTAAGGTATGTAAATAAAAAACAATGGTTTTGAAGAAAGCTACGCTGGATCACTGAATTGGTATCTTCAGGGAGAACGAAACTATGAAGTCTGAGCATAATGACCAAAATCAAATCAACCCATGCAGAAGCCATCCAACCCAGCAAACAAGTAAAATCCCATCATATACTATAATTTGAGAAGAACCAAAATAAAGCATTTTTCATGTATTTATAATAAATAAAATTAAATATAAGATTAATAAACATGTAAGTTCAATATAAAACATTAGAATTCACAAATCTCCACCATTTTCAATTGAAGTTGGAAATGTTATTACACCTAAGGTTCTTTAATTCAAACCAAATTCAATATATCCAAACAATATTTGAATTTTTATAATACCAAAACATTATTCAAACTATCAGACAATTTATCATCAGTTTTTATCTTATTGACACGTACAACTCTAGATTCAGAAACATCCCTAAAAAAATATTTTAATATATATGTGTTTGGATTTACCATGGAATACTAGATTATAGAAAAAATGTAATGTATATTGGTTATCAATATAGGCTATTATAATAAAATTATAAATATTACGTTTAAAAGAAAAACCCCTGTGTCAGAAGACTTATTTGAAAACCTCATTCAGTGGAAGAAATTCATCTTCTATAGTTGAAAGGAAAATAAAACATTTCACATTACATTTATAGGATATGGGTCCTACAAAATAAGTTAATACATACCTTGTTAAAATCTTTCTGGTCTCAATATTACCTTCATAGTCAGTATTTACATATAAAAAAATAATTTTATTAGTATCCCCATTTTACTATAACAAAAATATAAGTCAGAAGTATATGATAGGTACCTAGAAAACCACTTTAGGGTACGAAAATACAACTTGGATTGGTTATCCATAAATCTTCTAAGAGTTTAGATTGAAAATTAAATATTAGGTCTGGTGTATATCATGAAGTATATGATACTACCAATAATGTTGGAATAAGGTATTTTAGAAATTTACACTATATTAGAAGGAATGGTTAGTTCTTGTGTTAATGAAATCTTAAAATGGTTCACAAAAGGAAAATTTAAATGTTTTATAGATTCAAAAAGAAAATTTTTAATAACTTTTAGAACATAAGCATACAAGGAGAGATACAACAATTTTTTAGGTTCATCCCTAACAATTTCTACTTCAAGGATTTATTTTTATACCCCTAAATCATTCATTTCAAAAACACACTTTAATTAAGTTTTTTTAGAAATTATAATATTCATGTTATCACATATAATCAATATTTAATCAACATATAATAGAAGGTAAATTATTCTATTTTTAATAGTCTTTAAATAAACACCGTCATCCTATTAGATCCCAGTAAAATGGTTATTAATTGTAAAACAGTCAAACATCCTATACGGTTTCCTAGAGTCCTATTTTAAACCATACAATGATGTATTTAAAAGGATTTTTTAGGTTTAAATTATTTAGAATAACCATTAGGAGGTTTTATATACAAATTTTTAATAATCTCACGAATAATGAAGACAATTTTCACATCTAAAATTTCAATGTTAATGTCATTATAGGTAGAAAAAGAATACATATACTGAATAGAACAATGTCTTATAACTAGTGAAGATAATTCAGAATAGTTTATTCTTTATCATTATAGTAACTCCTTAGTGAATAATCTAGATTAAAATTTAATTTTCTTTTCATCATTGTTATCCTCATTTCATTTATAAATAAAATTACAACCAATTTCTTTAGCATTGGGAGGTTTATCAATGATAGAGAAAGTGTGATGTTTGTTAAAGGATTTCATATATTCATCTAAAAAAATGTAAACTATTTATAATATTTATCATTAAAATATTGATTGTAATATTGATGATTATCATCTACAAGATAATGGAAAACATGGTAGGAAAATGAATAAATATCATATTGGTGGAAATGAGTAGGAGGTTTAGGGAGAATTTTTGCTCTATCTCGGGTCAACTGGTAATCAAAATTATTATCAAGAGGTTCATTATCATAATCTAAATCAAAAATAGATCTTGATTCATTTCAGGTTATAGTACAAGGATTAGGAAGAGGAGGCCAAACAACAACCTTGAACTACATTGATGGTTGAGAATCAACACCCTTATCAATGGATGCATCATCACTGTCTTGGGTGATAGGATTATATTTATGAGAAAAAGACTCATGAAACACCAAAAATCTATTAATTATACATTTTTTGGTTATCAAGTTTATCAACCCACAATTTATAACCTTTAACACCCTCAAGGTACCCAACAAAAATACACTTAAGAGATCGAATTTCAAGATTATCAGTCTTGAAATGGGCATATGTAGTGCATCCAATGACTCTTATGTGATTAGAAGAAGTTGTTTTGTTATTTGATATTATATTTAGAGATTTTAAGTGATTAGAAGAGGATGTAAACATATTTATAAGGTACCCTTCCATCGTGTAAACCTCTACCCATAAAGACTTAGGGAGACCTAAGCATGAAATCATGCTTCATACTCTCTCAAGAATAGTCCTATTTGTTCTTTCATCATGTCTATTCTTTTGGGGGGATTCACCAACTATTTGGTGTCTTGAAATTACCTTTGATTATATGAACTTAATGAAATTAGTTGAGGGGTATTCTATTCCATTATTAGTTCATATGGTTTTAATTTTATTTACTATCTAATTTTCCGTAAGGGTTTTCTATGTTTTAAATAATTCAAAAAAAATTCAAATTTGATTTTGAGTATGTAAATCCTAACATTTATAGAGATTTCATCAATAAAGGTAACAAAGTGAGAGCCTCCACTATGGGAGGTAGTCATAGATGGTCCCCATAAGTCGAAATGAATATTTTTTAAGAGAGAAACTTATTTAAAGATAAACCTATTGAAATCGATGCTCTTAGCTTTACCCATTACATAATCTTTTAAAAAGGGGAGGTTAATTTGTGTGATGTTAGTTAATAAAACCTTGTTTATTAAGTTACTCAAGACCCATGGAGCTTACATGCCCCAATCATCTAGGCCATAATAATGTGTTATCAGTGTTAATTACATACACACTACCCAAAAGCTTATAATGAGTCTCCCCATTCCTGAAATACAAGCCATTGTTAATGGATCCCTTGATGATAGTATTGGGGACTTTGATTATTTTTTGTAAACCTAATTCGGACCTAAAAGTGAATCCATTTGGTCTTGATTTCATAAGGTTATTAGGTTTCTATAGAGTTTATGAACCCATCTAACATCTAAAAAAGTAATGATAGAGTGACCATCTAGTTCTATTAAAACATAACATTTTACCTTGAATTGACACCTCCTATTATTTCCAAAAAGAACATATACTTCCACCCTTTATACTGAATCAAGGAAAGACTCCCTATAGGGACACATATAGAATTTGAAACTAAAATCTAAGACCCACTCTTTGGCGAGTGCATGGAAAGATACATTTAATACTTCAACTATATCATAACCAGAATCCACAAAAAGGGACTGGTCTATAAGTTCTTTACTCTCAAGATTTTTTTCTTGATACACTCATGTTTATTTTTCCTAAGAATACCATAGTGGAATAATTTTTTTATTTCCTTAGACTTAAACCAAGATTTTGGGTGTTTATTTTTCTTTCTTTTATCCTTACTATACTATTTCTTCTTACCCCAAGACTATATCTTACCACTTGTGGAAAGACTCTCATCCACACCTCTAGGTTTAGAATTTAATTCTATAAAGATAAGGAAATATTTAACCTCTTCTATGGTTAGAGAGTACTGACCATACTTCATAGTCTCTACTAGCGTGCTATATGCATTGTATAATGAAATTTAAAAAAAAATCATAGCTTGGTCCTCATCATCAACAGTCACATTAATGTCAGCTAATCAATCATGATTATATTAAATTCATATAAATGGGATTTAATTGAAACCCCATATTTTATTTTAAAATTAAACATGAGATGTTTATTATAAATTCTATCAACAAGTGAACCTATCATATAAAATTTATCTAATTCAATCCATATACCAACAGTAGTGATTTCATAATAAAATTATCTAAGAACATTATCGCCTAAAAAATATGTAATGAACTATGGGATTTAACCAGAATATCAGAAAAGACATATTGGTAAATATTATAGGTTTTTCCAGTATCAAAGAGGGAAACAACATGTTTATTTGGGCCATTCTAATCATGAATTAAACCCTACTGAATAATCAGATATCTCATTTTAATTTGTCATAAATTTAAATCATTATCACCATTAAATTTTTTGATTTTAAACCCAGTTGAAGACATGTTTTTCCAAAATATATGATACTATTTTTTGTAGAAATCTTTATTCATACACCCCGAATAAATTACCGACAATAATGAATATGTGTGATTATTCAATTAGGTATTTGAATCCAACTAATGTTTGAGGTTGTTGTGATTTAAATTATAGGTAGAGGAGGATATGAGTGAATTAAGATGAGATTACAATGGAAAAAGAAAAAAAATAATTAAAACAATAAATAGATTCAAAAGAAAAATTAAAGCCTGATCATTCTCTCATAACAATTTTTTGGGGAAGGATGTGCTATTAGAGAAAGTATTCACACAACTTGGAATATTTATTTCAGTATTTTGGTTCATAGAATTATTAAAAAAATCATGAAATTAGTAAATAATTAGCATAAGGATTTAATTTTCTTCAGTCCCTTTAGGTCTTATATTAATGAAAAGAACAACACATACAAACACAAGCATTTTATTCATTTTAAAAGAAAACAAATGACAAGTATAGTCAATAGACAACGAATGAAGAAATATACTATATTTTTTACCTTTAAATTTATAAGATCATAATAACTAGAAAGATTATAAATATGGAGATGATAGATTTTTGGAAAGCCAAATATATTCATGATTTTAACAGTGGTTCTTATGGACTTGAAAATGAATCTCTTCTAAATGCAATGTCTCTGTTGAAAAGGGTGCACACATCTTCTGAAAACATTTTGATCAGGGAACATAGACTGTCATCTTACTTGAAGGAATTTTATCAAGGATATCCACTATATATGGATTATGATAGGTTGTTGAGGAGGATAATAGGCCAAGGGTGATAATCTTAGGAAGGAGAATAACTATGAGGATCTAGGTTTTTCTCGATACCTGAGTGAGACCAAGGATTAGAGGGAATGAGAAACTCACTGAGGGAGTGTTCCATGGCATGGATGATCAATTATATTGACAGAGTTTAGATCATTGACCCAAAAAATTGTAAAATGTCATGAATTCAAGTCGAATGGGAATAAATCAGTTCACTCGAGCAAAGTTGGAAAGGTGGAGGGAGCATATCTAATGGGAGATAATCATAATCGATGACCAAGAATAAATCCACACCAGATCATTGACTCAACAACTATTGGGAGAAAGAAACCGAATAAGATGAGCATAACATACCAAATCACATTGAACCATACAAAATCCATTCATCCTAACAAACATGGAGAAGAACATCATATAATATAATTTGATCAAAAAAAAGTAAATCATTTTACATGTATGTATAATAATAAATAATTTAAATGGTATATTAATAAAAATGGGAATTAAATAATAAAAAAACCAATTTATAATAGATAATATAAGTTGGGAAAATTAAATTATATGATAACCTAACTAAATGAAAATAAAAGATAATAAAAGGAAACATTAAAATTAATTAGACACTACCATATAATGGTGCTTTTTGAGTGGTACCCTTTCTCAATACTTATAAAAAGTGATCAATGCTTATAAAAAAGGATGATGAAGTTTACTATACCTAATTATTATAATAATGTGAAGATAGAGATCAGTATTCACAAGTACTTATAAAAACTCTTTGCACTACTATGATTTTGGGTATTTCGGAAGAAAAATTCGGGTGTCTGCCATTTGATTATCACTATTGAAAGTATTAATGACCACTAAATGGTGACCACTATATTTACCCCTTCACAATTCAAACCCCTCCACTTTTACACACTCTTGCTTTGATCACCCCCTATTTCCACCTACTTCCATCGAGCCCCACCGCAGAGCCCCTACCATCGATCCATTTCGCCATCATGCCTCATCCCCCATTGGTATGTGCCATCCCACCTAGCCCCATCCCCATACGATCAAGCCCCCTCCCCTCCATCCAACATCCTCACCTCCTCTATTAGGCCCCCTCTTATTCCCTTGTTTTGTTGACCACTCTCCTCGTTTTGTTGAGCTTCCATGTTTCCTACTTAGTATTTCATTGAACTTCTCTAATCTATTTCAAATATCATTAATCTTTCTCATGCCCTTCCCATCAAAGATTCCCATGTAATTTCTCTTCAAACCCCCTCATGAATACTATATAGGTCTCCAATTCTCTATCATATACACGTAATCTCTTGGAATTCTTCTAATTTAACGTATAAACACAATCCCCTCTTGATTTTTTGTTTATCTTGAGTAATTGATACTTTTTTTGTGGTTATATAATTAGATATTTTGGATTTAATAGTACTAAAAATAATTTATGTGACTATTTTTTGTTTAGAAAGTATATATAGAAGTTTTTTGAAATTGAACTTATGCCCAAATTGATATATGTGTTGGTTTTTTTTGAATTTGGTTGGTTTGAATGGGTTAAAATGATTATTTGTTTTCTGATTTTCAATAAATAAATGATTTAAAAAATTTAATTGGTACTTTACTTGTAATTTGAAAAAAATATACAAAGTTAAAAGAAACATATGTATAGTGTATTAAGGAATTATAAATTACAATAAATGAAAACAAATATATATAAATAGCTAAATACGAGATGTTTTTGTTGTTTTTTGAAGTTAGTTAATTTAAAACTTTATAGTTCAATAATTATGAAGTTGAATAAAAATAATACCATTGGTATTTGAGGAGGTATTCATGAAACTGTTTGATATTCGGTGGAACATTTTCTGATAAGGTTCTAAATAGTTTTCATATTATATTAAATGTGATAATGAAATTTCTTTAAATTAAGACATTTGTATTAATAGAATTACCTATATTTATCATCTCTAATCAATATATTTTAAATCAGACAACCTATAATCTATATTTTTAATCAAATTATAAAATAATAAAAATTTAAAACACAATGGAGGTAAATTAATAACTCAAAGTAAAAGAAAAATCATTATAAAGTAGGACTCATTGATGGCATATATGGGATACCAAACCCTACAACATGATTAGTCTATTTTGAATTTTAGTTAGAATGAAATCTATGCATGAGTTTAAAAAATATTAATAATTAATAATTAAAATTTATCTTTAATATTTCATTTTAATAAATTCAAAATTCATAGAAATGAAAATATTTTCCTATTTGAATACTCATGTTTTTAATAAACATTTCTTTTAAAACTGTATGATTCCCCCCATTTTTTAATGGTTTTAGAAAATTATTATCCCCATTATTTTTTAAATAATCTTTATGAATTTCTTGTAAAATTATATTGTATAAATTCTAATAATACTATTATATTTAAATTGTAAATAATATTTATGCCTTCCCTATATAATAATATAGTATAGAAAGTTATCATGATATAGAATCATATTCAGTTTTCATATTCGTTATGTGTTTCAGGTAAAATCATTTTCAATCATTAGACTATCAAATTTTGTTTATTCCTAGTTTTTATACATTACATTAATGCCACTCATTTTGAATTTCATCTATGCATTTGATGTTTTCATATTTTTTGTTGACTTTCAGTTCAATGCACATTTTGTTTAAAGAAATTTTATTTTATATATAGCGTGTATATAGAATTTACATAGAGTATGCATAAAAATTTTCGATTAACTCATATGCCTCTTCTATATTCATATTGAATATAGAATTTCCCTTGACTTATAATCTCTTATATATTCTTATTGTATACTCCATTTTTTTACTTAGACATAACTGAATTTACCATATCTAGAATTTCATTTTACGTGCATGTGTATTCACTCTTTACTGCATCATTATTATAAAAATATTATTCTTTACTATATAGACTCTCACAAATTGGTTTATTAATACATACTTCAATTTTAGTTTATTGTAGTTTCAATTTATCCAAAAATTGAGGTCTTTTAAACTTTTATTTTATCTTGAAGCTTCTCACAATGAGTCCACCTAACAATGACAACTATACTACACATTTTCCCTCATAGTTATTGTTCCCTATATTTTTTATCCTTACTCATTTTCTATATAATTAAAGTGAATAAAAAACAACCACACTATCTCATTTACTTTTTACATAAACTTTTATTTTATCTTAAAGCTTTTATCTATGAGTCTGTTGAAAAATAAAAATGGCCTGTATTCTTTTGGAAAATTTCTCAATTAATTTTTACATAATCCTTATGAATTAACTATGTAATGAAATTGAATACATAGTGATCATAATGTACCATTTACTTTGGAAATAATCTGTATGCATTTCACTTAGAAAAATATTTTAGGCATAATGATTAATCTATACAATCAATTTCAGTTTCCATATTTTATACATAGTAACCAATCTACACAATCCTAATCCATCCAATGGCCTGAAGGCCTTTAATTTTTATTTTATTGAAAGAAAAAAAATCCCCTTTTAAAGGAAGAAGGGGGGTAAACCCAAATACATAGTTGATATAAATTATATAATGACCCAAAGGTCTAGTGAAATAAACCAAACTAACGACACGAAGAAACCCCTCCCCAAAAAATGGTCATGAAAAGCTCTTTATTGATGCAAGGCTGAATAACAAGAAAATGTCCTATTTCAAAGAAAATGCCAAATCCGATGGCTTATTCCATACCCTCTCAAATGTATAAATCTATAAAGCACTACAACGATGAACAAAAGCTATGGAACCTCTTCTAGGACCTGATCTATGTGGTCAAGTCTGGGTGCATCACCGTACCAATAGAGCTCACAAACCATTCCACCATTCAACAAAAAAAAACCTCCAACAAAGACCATACTAGACCAATCCCACCATATTTCTTTATACACTCTTGCCACTGCAGCCACAGAATTCTAGAATGTGGTTCAAAGAATTAGAGATCAAGTCATCATCACCTAGAAATTCAATTACACTATTTAACCAGGAATGCCTTTAACTTATTAAAGAGAAAACATTATTTTACCATTCATTTTTATTTTTATATTTTATATAACTATGTGTTTAATAAACAGAGGTTTTTATTTATTTATTTTAGAAGATACCATGTACCATGAAAATTGAGGTGGGGAACTTCATTCAGAGGTAGCATTTTATCAAGATGACTAAAAATGAACTTTTATTGTTTTAGAATACTAAAATGTACATTTAATGGTAAAATACATGGTAAATGACCAAATAATGATGTGAAATCATAGGAAAACCATATTTATTTTATTTTTGATGTGTACAAGTATAAGACATGTCAATCGGACATGAGGTATTCCTAGAATGGCAGAATGTCTTGTTTTAAATGGTTTAAAAACATTTAAAACATGTATTAGAGGTGAAAAAACCAACCAAAAAACCTACTAATGGTGTGATAAAACAATACAGTGATTTGTGAAATGGTGGAGCTGAAGGAACATTAATCAGAGGTGTTGTTTTCCCAATAAGATCAAAAAAACACTTTTATTATTTTAAAACACTGAAACCTGATTTTAACTATCAAATACATAGAAACATTCTCTAGAATGATGTGAAATAATAGGAAAACCGTATTTATATTATTTTTGGTGTGTAAAAATAGAAGAGACATAAATAAGATATGTTGTGTGCCTGAAACAACTGAATAAGAAAATTTTAAAGGTTTGACTTAATTTATGAACACACATTAGGGGTCCAAACCAACCAAACAACCTCTAAATTCCATGAAATATTGTGTCAATAATAGTTTAATGATTTTTTAAATGTTAGAGTAGACATAATGTCGATCTAGTGTGTTATTTTTCCAGGATTACTAGAAAAACACTTTTATTATTTTAAAACAATAAAACATGAATTTAATGGAATAATTCATAGAAAATATCCTTGGATTGATGTGATGTAATATGAAAACCGTATTTTTATTATTTTTGATATGCATGAGTAGGTGAAAAATAAATCAGATGTGTGGTGTGTCTGAAATGACTGAATATATAGATTTTAAAGGCTTGATATCCTTTAAAAACATGCATGTGGGGGTCAAAACCAACCAAAAGATCTATGAAATAAGAAAAAACCATATAGTGATTTTTGAAAGGGTGGGGCTGATGGAATTTCAATCCAAGGTGTCATTTTTTTAGGATGACTAGAAACAAAATTTTATTGGTTTAAAGAATTAAAACTTATGTTTAATGGTAAAATCCATAAGAAACATCATAAAAATGGCATGAAATTTTTAGTGTCCTGGCATCCTTTAAAAACCTGCATTAGGGGTTCAAAGCCAACCGAATGAATTCTGAATTCCCTTAAATATGACGACAAAAACATTAAAATGAATTTTGAAATAGTTAATCTAACAAAACATTATTTTGAGGCATATTTTTCTATGTATGATCAAAAACACACTTTTATTGTTTTAAAACACTAAAATGTGAGTTTAAATAATATATCCATATAAAATGAAATTATTGTGAAACTATATTTTTTTTATTTTTGATGTGTACAAGTTGATAAAACATCAATCCAAAATTTAGGGTGCTTGAAATGACTGAATAAGAAGTTTTTAAAGGTTTGATGTCCTTTAATAATGTATATTAGGGGTAAAAACCATCCAAATGGCCTTTTGATGCTGTGAAATTAGACAAAATCAACCACACAGTGATTTTTAAAATGGTAAAGCTAATGGAACATCAATATAATGCATCACTTTCTTGAGATGACTAAAAACTCTATTAATTATTTTAAAACACAAAAACATGCATTTATTAGCCAAATACATAGAAAATGAGCTTGAAATGAGGTGAAATCATAAGAAAACGATCACTATATAATTTTTTGATGTGTACGAGTATATACAAAGTCATTCGTACATGCAATGTGCAAAGAATGACTGAATAAGTAGTTTTTAATACTTGGAAATCCATTAAAAACATGTATCCAGGGGTCCAAACTGACTGAATGATCTACGAATACTATAAAATCATAAGACACTAACAATATAGTGACTAATGAAATGGTGGAGCTGACAGAATATCAATTCATGGTTTTTTCAAAGAATGATCAAAAACATACTTTTAGTGTTTTAAATCAATAATTTTTTTTAATAATCAGATCCCTAGAAAACAACTCCTAAATGGTGTGAAATCATGTAAAAATTTACTTTTATCAATTGTGTCATGTATGAGTTATGACATTTCAATCGAATGCTTGGTGTTCCCAAAATGACTGGATAAGCAGTTTTAAAGGATTAATGTCCTTTAAAAACATGTGTCAGGTGTAAAAACCATCCAAATGAAATAAAAATATTTTGAAATTCAATTATAAAAACATAAAATTAATTATGAAATGATATAGCATACAAAATGTTAATTCATGGTGTTTTTTTCTTGATATGAATAGAAACACACTTTCCTTGTTTTAAAAAAAATGAAAACTTTCCTTTAGTATCTATATCCTTAGAAAATGGTCTCATAATGATTTTAAATCATATAAATAATGTATTTATATAATTCTTGATGTGTACGAGTATAAGACCGGTAAATTTGATGTTTAGTGTGCCCTAAATGACAAAATAAGTAGTTCTTAAAGGTTTTAAGTCCTTTAAAAATGTGCATAAGATTGTCAAAACCAACCGAATGACCTCCAAATGATGTTAAATTAGATGAAAAAACCCTACAATGAGTTTTGAAATGGTGGAGATGAAGTAACATCAATCCAAGGTGCCATTTTGATGGTATGATTGGAAGCATACTTTTATTATTTTAAAACACTAAAACATGTGTTTAATATTCAAATCTATAGTAAAAGACCTCAAAATGACATAAAATAATAAGAAAACTATATTTTTATTATTATTAAGGAAAATAATCATTTGAAACATTAATACAATGTGCGGTGTGATTAGAACGACCAAACAAGAAAATTTTAAAGGTTTGACAACTTTTAAAAAATTTCTTTAAGGGGTCAAAATTAACCGAACAACCTCTAAATGATATGAAATATTACAAAAAACACCATATATTGATTTTTGAAATGTTTTAGGTGAAAAAATTTCAATACAAGGTTTATTTTACCCAGGATGACTTCAGAAACACTTTTATTGTTTAAAAACACTAAAATGCACATTTACTAGTCAGATTAATAAAAAACATACTTAGAATGAATTTAAATCATTCTAAAAATTATCTTTTTATTATTTTTTGACGTGTATGAGGAGAAAAAACCTCCATCAGATGTGTGGTGTGCCTATAAAGACCAAATAAATAGTTTTTAATGGTTTTTTGTCCTTTATAAATGCATTTCAGGGGTTAGAACCAATCGAACTGCCTATGAATACTGTTAAATCTGATGAAAAAAATCATAAAATGATTTATTAAAAAGTGTAGAAGATAGAGAATCAATTAAATGTGTTATTTTCCTAGTATCACCAAAAACATACTTTATTGTTTTAAGACACTAAAACATGTTAGTCAAATCCATAGAAAATGTCCATAGTATGATGTGAAATAACAGTAAATACATATTTATCATATTTTTGACATGTATGAGAAAACAAAACAATAATCTAGAAACCAGTGTTCCTGGAATGATCGAATAAGAAGTTTTTTAATGGTTTGATGTCCTTTAAAAACATGCTTTAGAGGGTAAAAAATAATCTACCTCCAAATGGCATGAAATCATACAAAAAACTATATAGTGATTTTTGAAATAGTGCATGTGATAGAACATCAATCTGATTTTCCATTTTCCCAAGATGACTGAAAACACACTTTTATTATTTTGAACAATAAAATGTGATTTTACCTGTCAAATCCATAGAAAAAATCCTAGGAATGTCTTTAAATCATTTAAAACCATATTATTATTATTTGTGATGTGTGAAAGTAGAAAAAATACAAAAAAAATACTTATACCAATAGAAATATATTAACAGGTAATATATATTTCAATAAAAATGACTAATTCCAATAGATATTAATTTTTATTGGTATTTCTTTCAATCCTCAACACTTATTTTTACCAAAAAATATATGTTTTGATATTGATCACTCAATAAGAAAAAATATTTTACCAACATTAAAATATATTTCACTTTAATAATATACTAATATTTTTTTACCAATACGTAAATCTGTTATTAATAAAAACTATTGAAAAAAAATATTTTTTCATTAATAAAAAATTATTATAGTAAAATAGTAAATAAAAAAGGATTTTATCAATAATAAATCAAAAGAAACCAAATTATATATAAATATATTATTTTTATGACAGATATCAATATACATTTTTTTTATTAAAAAAATTTCATTAATTGATTTTAATTTTAAATTTTATTTAAATATAAATGCTATATATTTTTTAATGTTGTTTATTTAATAAAAATTTGAATCTTTTTTATTAAAAAATAATTTTAAATCATTACGATATTTTATGTAGTTTAATATGTTTTTATATACTCTCTCTATACATGATAATTTCTTTTTTATATTTAAGTTTAAAAAAAATTTAATCAAAATAAAATTTCATAAATTAATTATTAAAATTTAATATTGGGGATTTTCTCTCTTTAATTGATTAATCCCTAGATCAATGATGGATGCACCCTTGGCCCCTCCTTCATATCCAAGGAAGGGGCTAGCTGCATTGGAAGGGCTTGATTCATCATCTCTCTCAAATGATATTCCTAAAATCAAACATTTCCTAAAGGATTGAAGGTTATTTGATGGAAATATATTAGGGATTATCCTATATATTGAATTTTATAAAGAATATTTTATGATTTTTTCCCTATTAATAACATTTTTTGTGTATCATCAGCCTACAGTTAAAGTCTTCATCTAGCATGACATTGATTTTTTTGGTTGAACAACATCAAACATTGGTGGGCCTTCTTGAATCTCAATGTTTTCTCATTTTTTTCTTCATCAATGAGTATCTAGTAAAATTCTTCACATTCTCTTGTATTATTTTGTTTCTATGTCTTTAGGTATACGTCCACCTTTATTATGAATCATGACATAATTACTATATTATTGGGGTGTGGCAACCCATTCTCCCTCTTCCATTTCAAATCTCCGCGAGGTTATGAATTTTGGGGAATTTGTTTAGAAATTTTTTATATGCCTAAGAACTCTATTAAGGATCAAACTATTTCTAGAATTTGGGTTAACATTAATATTTCTTCTCCACCTCATAAGTTCTTATAAAAGTGATGGTGAGTGTCGTTGGAAAAAAATATTTTATTTATGAATATTGGATTTATTATTTATCTATTTGAAATAATCAAGGCCATTTAGATGTGGTTTTAAAAGTTATTCAATGATGTTGATGGGTATGGATGCAAAATATTCTGATACTGTTCTAGAAACATCTTTAATAGGTAATCATGGTATTGTCAGATATATGGATAATTTATTTTCTATGGATAGAAAAATACATGATCTCTTGGTTATTAAAATGACTCTAGAAAAAATCATAAAAATATATAACTAAGAAGTTAATAGTCTTATTATAGAACAAATTCAAAATAAACATAGAAAACTAGTTCATGTTAATCATTGTGAGTGGTTATAGATTAGATTTCCTTTTATGGAAAATTTAGGTAATCGAGTGAAGTCTCATTTTTTACGATGATGTGTAGTTTCAACATGAATGTACCATGATGAAAGGGTGGATGGATCTAATCTCATTTTTCTGAATGGTGATGTTGGTATGGAACACTAGGGTGTTCTAATAGAGTAATGATTAGATGGACATGGTGGTTTTTATTATTGTTTTTTTTAAAGATAGAGGATAGTGGATAGTCATTGAAGGGGAAGTTGAAGCTGGTTAAAATCCATTAGAACATATGTATGCCAACATAGTTTACTTCATCCTCAACATGATATAGGATGATCAAAATGGTTTATTAGCTAAAATGAAGATGGTCTCCAATATACATGCAATAGACCTCTAGGTTTCCAATATCATTGTAGGTTTAAATATTGTTTTTGAAGGTATATTTGTTTATTGGTAGGAGAAACAAGGATTCAAGGTGGGGTATTCTCCATGTATAGCCTTGTATTCTCTTATAGTGAAAATCAATCATACAACTATTTTATTCATTTCACACTTCGATTTAAACTACTAACACACTTCTATGAAATCTAGATTACAAAGATAATTATCCTAGATGAAAAAGAGAACAAATTCTCAAATAGTTTTTTCAATAAATTTTTCTATAATACTATAAAAAAATATTTATCATTCATTATTAAATTAATTTTATTATTAACAAAAATGCATAAGTACTATATCATGTTCTTAAAATTCAACTGCTAAACCACACATTGTTTAATTGAATATAATTTCCTCTATTGCTAGTGGATTATTTTTTTACTATATATATTTATTCAATTCAATAAAATGAACAAAAATATATTTTTTTATTATTTATAGATACATATAACAACTAAAATATTAAATATTTAATGGTATATACATAATGTATAGGTATTCATTAATTTTTTATACGTTATAAATGTGGAAAAAGTTAATTTATTATTATTATTGTTATTTTAATAATATAATTTTTATAAATATGATGTAAATTTTTATGTTTTACTTATCATATTACTTCCTTGAAAAAAATGAACCTTATCTTTGAGGAATAGATAAAATGGGTTTTTTCATGAAGAACCTACAAATCTTAATTAATGGTATATTTTTTTACAATCAAACTCACAATGATACTTTGGGAAAAAGGACAAAACAAATTCATGAAGACACATAGAATATTTTCACAGAGATTTTGGAATCTTTAGACTGAAAAGTAATATTTTTATCCATAATTTATGTATTTAAATCATATTCTATTCTTATTATATATTATAGGAATTAAATAATCATTAATCAACATTAAAAAATATGTTTTTTACCAATATAATTTAATTTTTTTGAAGGAAATAACTATGAAGGGTATAGAAAATCGTTCACATTTTAAAATACTTCATTATATAGGGAAAAAGAGTTTTTAAATTATATGTGTTGAAATTTAGGTTTTACTTCTATCTTTGATATTATATATTTTTGTCTCCTATTATATATTTTATTAAACTCTATCACATATTTTCTGTTTAGGAAAAATAAGGAAAAGAGACAGATAATCTTCAAATATGGATCAAAACCCATGAACCTAAAAAAGGTTCAAAACAGATGGTGCTTCAATGTTAGTAAAGGTAATGTTTGAATTGCTTCATTACCTTATGAAATATTATGTATATTAAATATATTATTTTTTACATGAATTAATGTTTTTTTATAGAAATCAATTGAGAACGAGTTATCTTCCCTTCTATAAATCCCATTTAATATTGAATAATAATTATATTTTCAAAAAAATATAAAAAAGTATAAAAATGGCTATATAAATTTATTTGTTTTGGGTGATAAGTATCACCATGATCTTGTAAATTTATATTCATTAGAGGAAGAGTGAACTAGAATAAATAATAGTGAGGAAAAATTTGAGAAAATTGATCAACTACTTGATGATGTTTTTTTGAAAAATATCAAATTGTTCAAATTTAATTTAATTTCTTATAATTCTATAGGTATTCAATCTTGTGCGCTTATTTTTTCATTAATTTTTGTTACATTAT
Organism: Viscum album; assembly: GCA_963277665.1. Lineage (NCBI taxonomy): Eukaryota > Viridiplantae > Streptophyta > Magnoliopsida > Santalales > Viscaceae > Viscum > Viscum album. The sequence continues at coordinate 1,155,454,197 of OY728132.1, read as the reverse complement.
TTTTCTAGTCAAATGTTTTTGACCCAAACTTGAACAATCTTGTGGTTATCACATCCTTGTATAGAGAATATAATTTTTCAAATTTTATTTTTTTACTGTGGGAGTCTGCTGATCGAATGTTATTCGATGATATGAAAATGATTGTGAATTTGAAAAATTTTATACTTTTCATGAAGAAAATTATGATGAAGAATATATTTTTTTTAGTTTTATATCAAATTTATTTTTTTATTTGGAGAAATTTGAGGTTTTCATTACATATCATGAAATTTTTTATTTAAAAAAGTTTTTTATGAAACATTATTTAATTTATTCCATTATTATTTAAATGTGTGGAATATTAGGATATATGTTTGGTTTTATTTAATTAATTCATGATGTAAAATTGTGGGTTGGTAGGATAAATGTTTATTTTTTTCTTATTTTATGATCTGTATTATATAAAACTCTATCTTGATGGATTAAGTTGCTTATTTGATGGCTGTTTGTAAACTATGAAATAATAAGAATTGAATGACTATTATGATGGTTGATATTTTATATATTTAAATTCATATATGGTTCTTATTGAGAAATTTTATTATTCTATTACATTAATTTCTTTTGGTAATTTAATTTATATAAGGTTCATGTGGAAAGATGCTACACTGTTGACTCATTTTCACATTTTCTTTAGTTCAATGCATATAAGATTTATATTTCAATATTTTTTTTCTTTATTTGTCATCCATGAAATGAAAATATTTTTATTGAATGAATTTTATTTTAATTGTTTCCTTAAAAACATTTATCATTGCATGAAATTAAAATAATGAATCTATAGGTGCATTGAAGTATGAAAAAAAAGAGAGAAAAAATAAATTGAACTCTTTTAATCTTGGAAGGTTGTTGAAAATGAAGCTTTAGATGATTATTTTACTTATTTATTAGTAGGGAAATTTTTTACATAGGTTAATATAGACTTTTTATTGAAAAAAATTATTTTATATGTTTATAAGTGATATTTTGTATGGAATTCAAGTGTGTTTAAAAATAGTGAATCATCATTCTTTTGAAGAGGGGATTTAAAGGATGAATTTAGTTGAATTATTTAAAATACAGACTGGCTGAATAGTGTATTTTAGTATCTCACTACTCATGTATGATCCATTTAAGTTACATCCTAAATTTTCATCACCCAATCATCTATTTCTTGGTTTAAACATATCTTTTCTTTGATTCATTGGAGTAATGTTTTCTAAAATGGATAATAACATTAAAAGAGATCTAGTATATTATGCATGGATCCAATTTATACCCTAATGGATTAGGTTAAAAAAATGATCTATAATAGAATAGATGTGATCAGTATGAATATAGGGTTGATAGATATTTTTAGGGTACCTATAACTATGGTTTATTATAACAATAATACAAGTCTTATAACTAACCATAGGAAATAATTTTTATAATGTGTATAATTACTATAATGAAATTGTGATTGTTTTTATTTTTAGAAGAGTTATTAAATCACACTCATGAAGTAGATAAATACTACTTGAAACATGGTTACCCTCCTCACCGAGTGATATATGCCACTCAGCTAATTTGAGGGCTACCACGCTATAATCTATGCAATTTAAGGAACATCCTATGTTGGTCCCTTAAACATTCAAACTATCAAGGTGGACACATTTCTCCCCCTAAAATAGAATGAAAATATTTATGTTTAATCCAATTTTAATCTAAATTTTACAACTTTTTCAATAAATATTCATTACTATACTTTGAGTTATCAGTACATAAATCCTTTTGTAAAGTTAAAATATAAGAAGCCTATATGTTATTAACTTCCTATTCTATATTTTACTTATCACCAATATTGAGTCTTCTAAGAGTATCCTTATATTCATGAGTGATATTAAGAGGTTTGACAACACCTCCCTTATCAATAACAATCTCATCCTAATGAGTTGTATTCTCCACAGCCTATGAATTATGCACAATATTAGTGACTAGGACAACTTTATTTTGTGGTAGATTTATTGAGTCCTAGATATGATTTATTCCCTCAATTAACCAATTATATAAAAATAGAATTTAAATAAATGTCAAATTAGTTTAAATCCAAAGATCAAGGGTGGAATAGTGTATACCTAGTGGAAAAACCTAGATATTATTTATTATTATAAGATTCTAATATATATGAATGACATAATATTTATTAGCTTATCTCCATAATGGACCACTAATCATATATAACCATGATAATGAGGGTATTTAACACCAATTTAGATTCCATAATGTATACCATATATGATATATCATTAAAACTTGTAACTATTAGGAAAAATGACAATATATATGGACTATGTTTCAAAGATCACATGCCATGTGATTAAGAATTAAGGAAATAATATCTCTTTAAACTAACTGAAACCATCTAATACATTATGAACATAACCACTTACAGTATATATTCAAAAAAATCACAAAAAAATTCATGAATAAGAACCATAAATCATTAAAAATATAAATATGATAAATATAAATAATGGATCCCTAACATGTGCATATATGGCTTATATACACATGATTTATAATAAAAATATATTTTACTCTAATCAGTAGGTTAGTTATTACAATCTAAAGATTGTGAAATCCATTTATCCCTATATCAATGAGGTTTTTTATTTGTGTAGGTGAACCCCCACTCCTTATTAAGAAAAATAATGCAAGAGAAGAAAATAAAAAACTAAATATCCTCAATAAGTTCCCAGGTATATCCATAAAATTTGAAAATATACTTCAATATTATATTTGAAACTCTATATTTAATGCCTATGATTTTTTATTTCACTAAATTGGTTTTAGCTATTGAATTAGGTGTCATTATCAATTGAAAATTAGCGTCATTATGAATTGAAAACACATTTACTAGATTATGGAATTTAATGTAGTGATTTTAGATTATAAGATTTTGATTTATGTGTCACAGTTAATTGAAATTAGTTCTATTATAAATGGTTTGTGGTCATAGGTTAGATAATATTCTTGTAATTTTTATGTCATGAATTTTTTTTTTTGATTTTTTTTTGTAACTAGTTATCTTTTATTAATGTGGTAACTTTTATTTTTTTTTAGGTAACTAGTTGGATAGTAGTTTTGTTTTTGTTATTATCACCGTTTATTTTTATATTAAGAATTATTTAATTTTTTCTGGTCATTGGTTATATATTCATATAGTGGTCATTATATGGACAATATTCTTGCTGTTTTGGTTTTTATTTATATAATCTTATGGGTTTTATTTCCACTGGTTGAATAATAATCTTGTTGTGGCCCCAAGTCAATATTTTTATATCATGCATTATTATTTTTATTTAATGAATTTAAATGAAAAATATTAACTAATTGTCATGTTTCTGTGATCAGAGATGATGTCGAAGTTGTGCATGTTCAGATCCACTATAGTAGATAATATCTCATGTGAAGAGATTGGGATTCCATGCTAGTTACATCCAATGTTTACAAGAAATAAACTGTAAATTAAGTTTCATTGAATTCCATGTAATGTATTATAGTGTTTGAACATGTTTAAACATGTTTGCAATGTTTTTCTTGGAGCTTCTTGTCTTTTCATAAAGTTTGAACAAGTATTTAAATTATATTTGAACATGTTTTTTAAAATAAAGTCTCGGTTTTTTGGTGTTTAATATAATATAATTTTATAATTATTATAAATATAATAAATTATTAAATATATTTTTTATATTAATAAATATAATATAGAATATTAAAAAAAATATTGGAATACCAACACATAATATTTTATTGAAAATATAATTTAAAAAATGATATTAATTATTTCTATTATATATAAATATTAATAATATTATCAACAGATATATTAGTCATATTAATCTATTTACAAACAACTTAAACAATATATATATTAGAGTATAATATTAGTATAATTGATACAGAATAATTTTATCTATTGTAATAACATTTAGTGTCAATGTTTTTACTAATAATTTAGAGATAGGGAAATATTTATTGGTAAAAAGATTCACCAAAAGATATTCCCCTATTAGAAAAAGTAAACTGATTTTCAATGATGGAACATCAATCAGATGAGTGATGTTCTTGGAATAATTGAATAAGAAATTTTTATAGGTTTTTCATCCTTTATGAACACGCATTAGGGGGTCAAAACCAACTGAACAACCTCAAAATTTAATGAAATCATACATTAGCAACATTGTAATAATTATTTAAATATTGGAGTAGAAGGAATTTCAATCCGAGGTGTTATTTGTCAAGGATAACTAGAAAGCACTTTTATTGTTTTAAAACACTAAAACATGCATTTAATGGTAAAATATATAGAATACATCCTCAGAATGATGTATATCATAGAAAATAATATTTTCTTTTGTGTATGAGTATAAATAACATCAATCGGATGTGTTTTGGGCCTAGAATTATTAAATAATCAATTTTAAAGGTTTGATGTCCTTTTGAAACATGCATTTGGGGGTAAAAACCAACTAAAAATTCTTCGAATTCCATGAAATTATATGAAAACAATTATATACTGATTTTTTAAATAGTATACCTAAAAAATTTCTATCCAACATTTGGTTTTTCCAAGATGATAATAAATACACTTATATTATTTTAAATCACTAAAACATGTATTTAACCGTCAAATATATAGAAAACATCCTCAAAATGATGTAAAATCATAAGAAAACCATGTTTTTATCATTTTTGACATGTATGAGCATAAATAATGTCAATAGGATGTGTGGTGTGCCTATAACGACTGAATAAGACATTTTAATGTTTATATGGACTTTAAAATCATTCATCAGAGGTCAAAACCAACTAAACTACCTCTAAATTTTGTAAAATATGACAAAAAAACCATACAAAGATTTTTTGAAATTTTTTATCTGATAGAAATTTATTTTAAGGTGATGTTTTACTAGGATGATTGAAAACACACTTTTATTATTTTAAAACACTAAAATGTGCATTTAATGGTCAGATACATAGAAAACAACCTCAGAATTACATGAAATCTTAGGAAAACCATATTTGAATTATTTTTTACATCTATGAGAAGATGAAATGTTAATAGGATATGTGGTGTGTCTAGAATGATTGAATATTCAATTTTTAAAAGCTTGATGCCCTTTAAAAACATGCGTTTGGGGATCGAAATCAATGGAATGACCTTAGAATATTGTGAAATCAGATAAAAACCATACAATGATTTTTGAAATGATGGATATGAGGGGATGTCTGTCCCATTGTTTTCTCCAAAGATGACCTGAAACACACTATTAATGTTTAAAAACACAAAAACACACATTTAGTTGAAAAATCCATAAAAAAAACCTAGGATGAGGTGAAATCTTACAAAAATCATATTTATATTATTTTTTATGTGCAAAACCAAGGGACATATCAATTAGACATGCGATGTTCCCATAAAGACTAGATAAATAGTTTTTAATGGTTTGATGGTGTTTAAAAAAATGTGTCAGGGAGTTAAAACCAACTGAATGACCTCTGAATACTATGAAATCAGAAGAAAAAATCGTAACATGATTAGTGAAATGGTGGAGATGATAAACATTAATATCTAGTTCCATTTTATATGGATGATTGGAAACATAGTTTTAGTGTTTGAAAATACTAAAACATATGGTTTATGAACAAATATACAGTAAATGACTTTAGAATGATATATAATCATAGGAAAACTATCTATGTGTTAATTTTGACATGTATGAGCTGAGAAAATGTCAATATGACATGTGGTGAACCCGTAATGACTAAATAAATAGTTTTTAAAGGTGTGATGTCTTTTAAAAACATGTTTCATGGGACAAATCCAACCAAATGACCTCTGAATATTGTGAAATCCAAGGAAAACACCATGTAGTGAATTGTGAAATTGTTGTGTTGTAGTAACATCAACCAAATATGTTTTTTTCTAGATGACCAAAAACAAACTTTTATTATTTTAAAACACTAAATCACACATTTAGTTGTCAGATACATAGAAAACAGCCTAATAATGATTTAAAATCATAGAAAAACAATATTTTAATTATTTTTAAGGTGTATGAGTTGAAAATATGTCAATCAGACATGTGGTGTGCCAAGAACATATGAATAAGAAAATTTGATATGTTTGAGGCCCTTTAAAAATGTGCATTAGAGGGTCAAAAACCCTTGAATGACCCTCAAATTCCATGAAATCAGATAAAAACAACCATAGAGTTATTTAGAAGTGGTGAATCTGACAAAACATTAATCCAAGGCTCTTTTTTCCTAGGATAAAAAGAAACACACTTTTACAGTTTAAAACACTAAAACATGCATTTAATGGTCATATATATATCAAATGATCTCATAATGGAATTAAATTATAGAAAACCCATCATTGTATAATATTTGATGTGTATGAGTAGAGGAAACATCAATTAGATGTGCGATGTGCTCGGAATGACAGAATAAGAAGTTTTAAATATTTTTCAACCTTAAATAACATGTGTTTGGGAGTCAAAACTAACAAAATAAGCTACGAATTCCATGAAATCATATGTAAAAATTTTAAAATAAATTTTTAAATAGTGGAGTAGATAAAACCACAATTCTAGGTTCTGTTTTCCTAGGACGACTAAAAATGAATTTTTATTGTTTTTTAAACACTAAAATATTCATTTAACCATCAAACCCATATAAAAAACCTCATAATGAAGTAAAATCACTATAAAACCATCTTTATTTTTTTTATGTGAATGAGTAGACAACATATAAATTAGACATGCAATGTGCCTAAAACGACCGAAGAAAGAGTTTTTCAAGGTTTAACATCATTTATTAATGTGTTTTAGGGGTGAAAACCAACTGAACGAACTCTAAACACCATAAAATCAATCATCAAAAACCATAACATGATTTTTGAAATAATGTTGTATATGGAATGATAATATGAGGTTTTTTTTTCTAGGATGACCTAAAATATAATTTTATTATTTATAAAAACAAAAACATGCATTTAATGGCCAAATTCGTATAAGGATTCCATAAAATGAAATTAAATCATTAGAAAATTTTATTTATATTATTTTAGGCATGTATCAGTAGGAAGGACATCGATTTGACATTGGGTGTGTCTAGAACGACCAAATAAGTAGTTTTTAAATGTTTGAGTTCCTTTTGAACATGCATACATGGGTCAATACCAACCAAAAAACCCCTGAATTCTATCAAATCAAAATACAAAAATCAAACAAATATTTTTGAAATTTTAGAGATAATTAAATGTCAGTCTATGGTTTCATTTTACCAAAGTGACCATAAACATACTTTTATTGTTTTAAAACTTTAAAATGGTCATTTAAAGGTTAAATCCATAGAAAACATACTCCAAATGATGTGAAATCATTGGAAAATCATATTTTTATTATTTTATATATTTATGAGTAGATGAACCATCAATTATATGTATATTATTCCCAAAATGACTAAATAAGTTGTTTCTAAAGGTTTTATGTCCTTTAAAAACACACATTAGGGGGTCAAAACCAACAGAGGATCACTTACCCTTGGTGGAGTTTGCGTACAACAATAGCTACCACTCCACCCTCAAGATGGAACCTTACGAGACACTGTACAGCCGACCTTTCAGATCGCCTCTGTGATGGACTGACCTAGGGGATTCAGCACATGTAGGACCAGAGATGGTTCATTCTACCACAGAGAAGGTGAAAACCGTCCAGGGAATGGATGAAAATTGCATAGAGCATGCATAAGTCCTATGCTGATAAGAGATAGAGACCAGCGGAGTTCGAGGATGGTGATCACATTTCTTATGAGACTCACCTCGACGAGGTCTATGGAGTTTTGGCCGAGGCGACAAGTTTTCTCCATGATTCATTGGACCATTCCAGGTCCTTAGCAGAGTAGGCGAGGTGGATTACCACCTCGGTTGTACTGGGTGCATGACGTCTTCCATGTATCTCAGTTGAGGAGATACGTGCACGACCCATCCCACATCATCGACCATGGGGAGTTGGACATCAATGAAGGGGTGACAATCACAAAGGTTCCAGTGGAGATTGAGGATCGATAAGAGTGGGTACTGTGTGGACGGTCGATTCCTTTGGTGCGTGTTCACTGGCAGCACAGAAACCTTCAGGAGAGCACATGGGAACGGGAATCTCAGATGCATACTTAGTACCCTTTTTGTTTCTCTAGTGTGTGTTGTAGCTTTATGAGGATGTAAAGCCTTGATGTGGGGGTAATGTAAAGACTCGAAAATTTCAAGGGAATTTTTTTTCTTAATTTCTTTGGAATTTTACGAGTCCGTATTTTCTGACGGTGCCTGACTTTGAGGTCCGGTGTGCCTGAAATCAATTTCTGAATTTTTTTTTTCAGGTACGTTCAGTAAAGGTACGTGTGAGTTTTTCTATATTTTGAACCAATGCTCATAATTGAAATTTGAGGACACCGATGAACTCATAGCTGAAGTATTTGCTTAAGGAGACCTCTACCGTAGTTGCGTTTGGTCGAGAGCGGAAGTTATAAATTGGGGTTTCTAATTAAAAATTAAAGGTTAAATAAAAATGTGTGTGTAACAAATATTTATTTGAAGGTGGTTAAAGTATTTGGGTGGTGGTTTTTTTCTCTAAAGGGAAGTTAGATGTAGGGCTCACCCCCACATAACCTCCCATAAAAGGATATTTTCTGGCGGGGCCCACACGAGCACCTAACCATTTAACTCCCTTTAAACCCCCCTTTAAACTCCCTTTTGAATTAATGAGACCAACTGTCCCCATTAATTGGAACCTCTCCACCTCCCTTGTTTTTATTTTTGAATCCATTCCTCCACATTAAATTAAATTAGTTGTCACATTTAATTAATGAAAAATCTTGTGTCGTGTTGTGATAAAAATAATAGATAACTTCCTATATTATTTTGGTTTAGTTTTCTTTGGTGGAAATATGGGAGAATACATGGAGAATTATCCTCTCCAATGAAGAACCATCACCCGTGAAGAAGGCCTTTTCCTTCCAACAAAGAACGTAAAGAACGCTGGAAACATTCTCCATTCTTCGACTTCTTCCTTGGACAACTTTTTCCTCTCCAACCGGGGTGAGAAAGGGAAGATGCCGCCCATGAAGAATGTCACCAACGATGATGTCATCTCCTCCTGACGTCAATGGAACATCGTCACCTTTCCGTGACTCCTCCGAGCGAACACCAACTACAAGGTAGGGGTTTGTCTTGATTAAATTAAATCCTCGTTCCTTGTCTTTTATGAAGTTCGACATTGGCCATTTCTTATCACCTAATGTAGAGGGTGTGGGCTGAACAAACACGGTCTGACATTCCTCTGATTGGTTCTTGATTGGTAGATGACGGAGGCGAAGACAGAAGGGCGCGGTGCTGACGCAGCGCGCCGGATAAAGAACTGTGCCCAAGAGTGTTGTAGATGATGAAAGAGGCGTCGTGCCATCACACCATGCCACACAGGAGATGTTGAACTATGGTCGGGAGGGTCACAGAGGATGGAAAAGTGTGGCACCGTCACGCCACGTGATGGAGCCGAAGGCAGCGGCCAGGTTGGGCCACGGCGGTGGCAGCGTGACGACATCGCACTGCGTGGAGGGTAGGAGGACCGCAGAGTCGTCGCGCCGCGGTGGCAGCCGGTCGGGCCAGCCACCGTGGAGCCGGATGAGTGGGACCAGCCGTGTCACGCGACTCTTGAACCGGTGCATCGCGCTGGTTTTGTTCGACGAACCGGGCGAGGCGTGACACCCCCTCCCTCACGTGGCCAGCTGGGCCACCATAGGCCGGGCCGACCTCAGCCAGGCCGCCCAGGGTTGGGACGCCCCTCATTCGGGCCGCTTAGGGCTAGGCCGGCCATGGCCGGGCCGCCCCTTGGCTCTATCGCACTCTTGTCGGGCCTCCCTCGGGTTGGGCCGCCCGTCGGGCCGAGACACCTGTCGGGTCGGGCCGACTCTTCGGGCTGGGATGCCCATGTGGACCAGGCTGCCACTTTGGGTCAGGCTGTCACCAGGCTGGGCTGCCCCATCGGGTCGGGTTGAACCCACAGATCGGGTCGGACATGCGGACCGGATCGGACCCCTGTCCGGACCGTTTAATCTGAAATCACTTATTATTCTGTAACATGGGCTACAGGTACCCGATCGACAAACCGTCTATGGCAACAGAAGCCTTACAGCAGAACGATACTTTTGGTATACTCAACTTGAGGTTTGGACGTAGTTGGAGTATAGTCAGGTTGGTTTAAGCCTGAAAACCAACCGGGCCCCTGAAATAGAAATGTCAATAACTCTCAGATCGGGCTTCCGATTGACGCGCCGTTTGTCGCGTTGGGTTTCTTTTGATGGGAAAGGACTTCGGGATACATCAACTCTGGACTTCATTGATGTATCGATTCTTGACTCAAGAAGAGGACCCTCCCGGAATCGAGCGTGCTGTGTGCGGGAACCCTAGAGCCGGTTGCAATGACTTCTGTACTGGAATCCTATGTGGGTTCGACAGCGAAGACCACTGTACTGGAATCCTCCATGGGTTCGATGATGGCGACTACTATACCAGAATCCTATGTGGGTTTGATAGTTCTGAAATCTGTTCTTGTATCCTTTGTGGGTCCGACAGCTTAGCCGGTCCTGTATCCTATGTGGGTCTGACAGCTTAGATGAGATAACCAGTCCTGTATCATGTGTGGGTCCGACGGCTTAGCTGGTCCTGTATCCTATGTAGGTTTGATATCTTAGATGATCCAGTGGCTACATCTGATCATATGATCTCTCTAAAATTGTGGAATACTTGTGTGAGTAGATTCATGTCTCTAAACCATTATCATCGTGGTGTTTGACTTTACTTCCTTTGTGGACTGGGTTGTGCTTGGGCTCGTGAATTGGAGCTGGATTGTGATTGGAAACAAGGTATATGTATGGGAATATACCTAAGTAGGGTTGGTTGATACTTTGTGATTGTATCTTTCTTATTTTTTTTATCCTTAGTAGATATTGTGAGAACTTGTAGGTCTCGGGGTCCCTACTGAGTATCGTTATACTCACCCCTACACGGGCTATGCCCGCACCTCGTTGTGTTGGATGCAGACGACAGACAACACTGATAGAGGCCGAGAGCGCTACGACAGGACGGTACCAGGAGGTGGACCTTGTGACGAGTTGGCACACAGAGGAGACTGATAGACGTGAGTGCTGAGGTGGCCATCTTTACCTACCCTTCAGGTAGTAACCGCGGAGGACGATCCAAGAGCTGCCCTTTTCTTTTAGCTGTTGTCCATTTTAATTGTACTTTTTATTCAATTGGGTTTGTATACTAGACCATTTAAATTCCAGCATACTCTTTTGTATTTAGTTTTACATACTGTTTACTCCCTATTGCGTACTCTGTTGTGTTTGTTTACTTCTAAAAAGGGAATTCCTTCCCAGTGTGGAATTCACACCTTTGTTTCTAGTCACCAGCCCCTGGTCTATGGAAGGCGGGCTTGGGGTAGTCATGGCATGGGCCCCGAGGACGGGTCGTGACACGAGTGATCTTTAAATTCCATGAAATTAGACAAAAAAACTATATAATGTTTTTTTAAAATTGTTGATCTGAAGGAATATCAATATGAGATGTTTTTTTCCCAAGAGGAATGAAAATGATCTTTTATTTTTTAAACACTAAAACAAGAATTTAGTGGTATAATGCACAAAAAAATCTTCAAAATGACATGAAATCATAAAAGAACATATTATTATTATTTTTGACATGTTTGTAGAAATAATGGAAATTATATGTGTGGTGTTCCTTAAATGTCTAATTAATTAGTATTTAATGTTTTGGAGCTCTTTAAAACATCACAACTAAAAAAATGGTCCATTTCCACGGTTCAAAAATGTGGCAATAGGGCCTAAAACCATGGATATAGGCAATTACCACAGTTTTTCCCAACTTTGGGTGCTATCGGTAGGGTCTAAACTATGGAAATAATTTTATCCCTGGAAATAGGTGGAATATTTCCATGGTTTTGAAAACCATGTCCATAAGTGTCTCTTTTATCAACCGTGGTGGTTGACCTATGGCCACAGTTGTAACCTTGGCTATAGGTGTCCTAGTGCCATAGTTTTAACCATGGTGATAGCCCTATAAAACCCTGGCAATAGCCATAAAATAATGTGTGCCTAGATGGATTTGATCCCAGCACCTTCCCTTCATGTTTTAGCAACCACTACTCCACCAATGATTTTGTTTATATAAATCTATAATATGTTATATATATTATTAAAAACCATGGGAATATCCTGAAAACCGTGACAATAGTTCTTCCAGACATTTTTTTAGTGAGAAATATTTTCTCTCGCACAAGGGTGGGAGACCTATATTCACGGTTTTAAAAATCGTGGCTATATGCCACATAACCATGGCTATAGGTGTGGGATATAGCCACAATTTTAAAAACTGTGGCTATAGCCCATGAAAAAAGTCTTATATCCATGGTTTTAAAACAATGGCTATTGGTTGAGGGAAGTAGCCTTTTTTCTAGTAGTGCATGTTTTAGAGGGTCCAAACCAAACAAATAGCCTCTAAATGCCATGGAATCAGAAAACGATGATCGTACAATGAATTTCAAAATATTTGAGTTAATAGAACATTTTTTGAAGTGTTTTTTCCATGGATGGATGGAAATTCAACTTTAGTGTTTTAAGGCCCAAAAATGTGCATTTAATTGTCAGATCCATAATAAACAATGTAACAATGATTTAACCTCATAGTAAAACAATATTTGTAAAAATTTAGATGTGTACAAGTACATATAATTTTAATCAAATGTGTGTTGTTCCTAGGAAAATATAATAAATAGTTTTTAAATGTTTTATATCCTTTAAAAACATGTGTTTCAATGGGCCAAAACCAGCCAAATGACATTTTAATGGTATGGAATTAGATGAAAATAAACATTCCGTGATTTGTGAAATAATAGAGATGAAAGAATGTAAATTCGTTGTATCATTTTCCCAAGAAGACTAGAAAGCCAATTTTGTTATTTTAAAGCACCAAAACATGCGTTTAATGGTCAAATCCATAGAAATAATCCTAATAATGATGTGAAATCATATGAAAACCATTTTTATTAATTTTAATATGAATGAGTTGAGAGAATGTCAATAAGATTTGTGGGTTCAATAAATTAATAAATAATAAGTTTGTAATGTTTTAGAGTCCTTTAAAAATATGCATCATAGGGTCAAAAATCAATTGAATGATCTCTGAATGTCATGAAATATAATGAAAAAAACTATATTGTGAATTATGAAATGGTTAAGTTAGAAGGAAATTATTTTAAATTTCCATTTTCCCAAGATGATTTCAAACACAATTTTATTATTTTAAAACACTAAAACTAGCGTTTAATGGTTAGATCTATATAAAATGACCTCATAATGGAATAAAATCACAGGAAACCATTTTTTATTATTTTTGATGTGCATGAGAAGATTTATTTTCAGTCGGATGTGAAATGTGCTCAAAATTCTCAAATAATATGTTCTTAAAGGTTTCAAAACCTTTAAAAACATTCATTAGTGGGTTTAAACCAACCAAACACCCTCTGAATTCCATGAAAATAGAAATAATAAACCATTCCTCAATTTTTTAAATAGAGGACCTGAATGAATTTCAATTTGTGGTTCCATTTATCCAAGATAATATAAAACATTCAATTATTATTTTAAGACACTAAAACATGCATCTCATGGTAAAATCATTATCAATCATATTTATAATGATGTGAAATCATAATAAAACCATTGTTATATTATTCTATACATGTAGAAGCAAACAAACATCAACCAGACATGTCGTGTTCCCAAGAGGACTGAATAAATAGTTTTTAAAGTTTTGACATCTATTATGAACGTGCATCAAGAGGTCAAAACCAACTATATGGATTCTAAATTCTATGAAATAATACATCATAAACCATCTAGTGATTTTTGAAATGTTAGTGTAGGTGAAATATCAATCTGAGGTGTCGTTTGGCCAGGATGACTAGAAACAAACTTTTATTGTTTTGAAAAACTAATACATGCATTTAATAGTCAAATCCATTTGAATTTTTTTATAATGATGATAAATCATAATAAAACTTCATTTTTATTATTTTTGATGTGTATGAGTAGAAAAAACATCAATCAGATGTGTGGTGTTCTTGAAATTACTGAACAAGAAGTTTTTAATGTTTTGATGTCCATTAAATGTGAATAAGTGGGTTAAAACTAAACTAACTACAAAATAATGCCATGAAATCATAAAAAAACAACCATATAATGATTTTTTAAATGATAGGGCTAAAGGAATATCAATTTGAGGTTTTGTTTTCTCTAGATGACTGGAAATAGACTTTTTTTCTTTTAAAGAACTTATACCTGAGTTTAATGGTTAAATCAATAAATAACAGAATTAGAATGATTTTAAATCATAATAAAACTACTTTATAATTATTTTTTGACATGTAATAAAAGATAAAATGTCAATCAGATTCGTGGTGAGAATAGAATGATTGAATAAGCTAATTTTTAGTTTTGGCGACCTTTAAAAATGTGTGTCAGGGGGTTAAAACCAACCGAACATATTTGAATGGAATTAAATATGTTGATTGAAACCATTTAATTTATTTTTAAATGGTTGATAATACATAACATTATTTTGAGGTTTTGTTTTCCTAATATGACCGAAATCACACTTTAATTATTTTAGAACATGAAAACCTATGTTTAATAGTCAAGTCCCTATAAAACTCTCTCATAATGACATGAAATAGTAAGTAAACTGTATTTTTATAATTTTTATGTGTACTATTAGAGAAAATTTCAATCATATATACGGTGTTCCTGAAAATACTGAATAAGTAGTTTTTAAAGGTCTGACAACATTTAAAAATGTGTGTCAGGGGGTCAAAACCAACAACATGACCTCTAAATATAATAAAATTAGAAGAAAAAAAATCTATATAGTGATTTTTGAAATTATCGAGTATATTTAATGTCAATATGAGGTTTTATTTTGTTTGGGATGACTAAAAATATGATTTTATTATTTTAAAACACTAAAAAATGTGTTTTACAGTCAAATCTGAAGAAAAAAAAACTTAGAATTATGTGAAATTGAAGGGAAAATGTATTTATAAAATATATAATGTGTATGAGAAGAAAAAATGTAAATTAGATGTGTGGTGTGCTAGGAATGAACGAATAAGTAGTTTTTAAAGGATTGATGTCCTTTAAAAACGTGCGTCTGATGGTCAAAACAATAAAAAACATCTTCTTATTTCCATAAAATCAGACAAAAATCACCATATAGTTATTTGTGAAATGGTGGAGCTGAAGGAACATTAAAATTAGAGTTTAGATATAGTTCTTTTCTTCTTTCTTTTTTACCCTTTATCAATGCTAAAATAATGCTGAGAAAGGGTGGTCTTTCTCACCATTTTTTCAGTAAATTTTTTATAAATACTTTATTAAAGAAATATCATTTTTAATACATAAATGTATTTATATTTGTATAAATATATAATATATATAAACAAAAATATGATATATATCTATTTACATAAATTATAGTTTTATTATATATTTATTTTTACTTATTTATAATTAAATATATATTTATAATTATATACATAAACTATATTACATATTTATAATAGAATATATAAATATATTTTATTCTATTTATGTTTTAAATATATATATATATAATTTAAAAAATAACAATAATATATATATATATATATTATAATTTTAGGTTACATATTTTAAAAACATTATTCTTAAATTTACATTTTTAAATATCTGTGTTTGTGTGTCTATATATGTATATAAATATATTTATACGGTTATTTGTACACCATATATATTTAAATTTATATATTTATCACTCAAAACTATTATAATTCTTTTTGTTAAATATAATACTTTAGTATATAAATATATTTATATTAATATATAAATTACACATACTCAAGTATGTTTTTTATAATAATGAATATATATATTTATAAAAAATTTATTTATATATTTATTTATTTTTACTTATTTATAAATATATTAATATAATTATAATTACATATTTAAAATATATAAAGTTATAATAATTAAATATATAAATATTTTTTCCCACTTTATGCAATCATTTTAAGTTGTTAGTTTTGTTTGGATAATGAATTTTTTGTGAATTGGTATTAAAAAAAATGAAAAACCTTGATATTGGTTCTCCTGCCACCCAACTAGTCTATTTCAAAAGGAACTTGCCGATTTCATTTAATAGAATATTTATCTTCAATAATTTAATGACATATTTGCCTTCATTCATTCAATCTTATGATTTATATTATGGAATAAGAATCAATGACAATAACTATATAATAACATATATTACATCATTTGTCTAAAATCTTATATATTTTCATAATGATGTTTTAAGATAAATTTACATCCCAACACATATTTATTACCATTTGAATATGTATTAAAATAATATGTAAATAATGGAATGATATGATTCCAGAATATATTTTTTCAAGTTATTTCCCAATATCATTATTCTTGAATAACACTATATGTGTCATTTCAAATTTTTTGTCATTATGCATTATATTATTTACATTTATATTCTTAGAATTTCTAAATTTTTTAATTTAATATATATTATTTTTCTTAGAATATATATTCTAAAATCACTTTATATATATAATTTCTATATTTATGTTTTTATCATTTATATTTTTATTCAATTACATGGGTAGAAGTAAGTTTTTTTTTGTCCATTTAATATGCATTCTGGCATTTGTTTTTTCATTCTATATTGATTTTGCCTATGTTTTTTATAAAAGAAATTTACATACACTTAAATTTTTTCTCATCCTATATTTCATCTGCTTATAGGTTTTATTAGTTAAATATAAGTTTTCATTGATTTACTCGCTATATTATCCTGTTAAATTAAATGCATGGGGTACTAGTAAAATAAATAATTAAATTGTTTAATTTGTGATTGAAACTAGTGAACCACTATTTAAAACCCACATTGAAAAATTTCAAGGTTCATTTTCAGAACCTTGAGATATTTTAGAAGATCCCATCATGGTGGAATCTTTGGTTGGCAATTGAGGGAGACTTGAGGAATCGATAATAAGCTTAATGGAAATCACTAATAACATCTCCATGATCACTTTCTTCACCAATGTTGGAACCATTCTCAAAGTATGACTTTTCTATTTTGATTATGCATTTTAATTTGATTTTTTACCCATAAAAAATATTACTGTGATGATGAGATGAACACAAATATTTTCATTTGAATTAATGATTAGAATTATGGTGTCGATGAAATTTTGTTAATTAATGAATTGGAAGAATCAATTTATTACTAATGGTTGTTCCATGTGATTTTGGTATTCATTTAATATTAATGGAATTATTCCATGCATGAACTTTACTTGTTTCTAACTCTTCATCATTATATATTCATTGTTATTTGAAATACGTCAACCCAAATTCATATTGGGTGGTAAAGGTTTCAAATTTTGAGGTATGTGTTCCCATTACAGTTCAATGATAGAAGACCCAAAATTGTGTTGGCAACATTAAGATAGTGGTGGGGGTGCTCAAGGGGTGGTGTCCATGTGAGATTCTCCCCTTTATAACTTGTATGTGTTTTATAATACTTATAGTTGTAGTAATAATAATAATATTATTTACTATTTATTCATTCATATCGTCCTCATATGACGTTGGATTGACATTGCGTCTATTGAATCATGACTCTAACATTGATCCATATGATTCAAGACCAAAATTTAGCACCTAAATATAAAATTTGGCTTGATCGTTGATTACCACCAAATATCATCTCTTATTTTCAATGTAATGAAATGAATATTTCTAACTGAGTGTCTTTTTTGGGAAAGTGTACAATCTATCTAGAGTTTTTTACAAAAATATCATAATAGTGCATATTGTTCAACCATTCAATTCCATTTTTGAGGAAAGATAGCTAGACATAGGTTTTTTGGTCCATGGGTCTGATTTCATAGTTCACACATGATTATTTATCTATGGGTTAAGTTTATTTTACAGAGGTTTTTTCTAATGAGGTGTGTTTTTACCTTTTTATAGATCCTGTGAGGAAATAGAGGTTGTATAGTTTTGTGGAAATGAAGAAATTTCACAATCTTTAAATAGTGTTTTGGTATCACCCCGTATACCTAGGACATAATATCTTCTATATTAACCTTTAGATGGGGTTTGGAATCCACCCCATATAACCAAGGAGTGATATCTTCTATCCAATAGGTGATCTCGTGAGAGGGTTTCAATATCTCCCCCACTTTCAAGTCATGTGATCCTCTATCTTTGCATGAAGTAAGATTTAGTATCCCCATTGTCTTCAAAGGTGATATCCTCTACTTGAGGGTGCATTTATCAGATGAGGTGTATTTCCAGGAGGTGTGAAATCACCATGGTGTATTTGAAGAGGTTGTGAAGGTTGAAAAACTTGGATATGAATCTAGGATTTATTTTTCATTCCTTTTGGATGGATGTGAATATTTGTGATCAAATTACCTAGTGGGTTCTTCATATCAGAATATCTATATTATTCTTATTTTTCTTTCATTGGATTACTCTTTAGTACTGTGGTCCTATGAAATGACTTAGTGTTCTGAATATTCCTCTTCATCTTCCTCTTGGTTACCTCACATACTAAGAGTTGATATGACTTGTTGATTTGTGTTTCCTTTTTGGTTTTAAGGCGTCCTACTAGGTATGTTTATAATCACCCATACATGGGAATTGTTCTTTAATGTGTTGTGTCTGTGTAAATGATGTACATGTTTTTAGATGGGCTGGATAGATGTGGATCTCAAATGGAACTTTTGATGCTAATTTTTGGTGATTATTATATATGAATTCTGTAACGCCCCGACCCCAGTTACCCAGAGTCGGTGCATTATTACATAACATTGTCATGATCACAAGAAATATCAAATCTCGAAAGACCGATTGGTTTAGTAGCTTTGGAAACACTAGATATATTCATAAGTTTTACTTTACATCAATAAAATGAAAACTACAACAATATAGTCTCCATTGTCCACACTCATATCCCCGCTGACTATTCCTGCAAGTCAGTCATAATACACTTCTTCACATCCTGGGAAAAATAAAACATTGAAAGGGGTGGGCTCAAATGCTTAGTAAGGATAACAATATAGTGGAAACTTTCATAAGAAAACATAATCATTTAAGGAAATGTATAACTAAAACAAAAGCCTTATTAAACTTGAACTTCAGCATAATATGGAAAAAGTAAAATGAAATAATGCCATTTACTTACTCACATGGATATTCTACTAGTCGAATAATCACATGAAATATCAATAACCACTTTCATATTAAGGGAATGCATAATGCCAGACTATCATAACCACATAGTCAAGGCCTTGTTCCAAGACTACAAATAATATTTTGTCAAGGCCTTGTTCCAAGACACTAGTTTGTCTCATGAGACCTACCGATGCATCGAGGAGCTATAGAGGGCTCCACCCATCACTTATTAAGTCCAATGCATTCCTCATATGAACAGGTTGAAACATAACATAAATATTCGTATTAAAACTAGCATATGAAATGTCAATACATTCTTTATAAACCGTGAATGGTATAAAAATAACACATCCACAGTCAAACATACCACAAAACCTTAAATAAAATATGGAAGTTTTGTATCATAATGAATAAACTTCAAATAAGCTTAAAATCCATCAAAGGATGTTGACATAGATGAAATCAAAACTATTTGAGAGAATTAACTCCCCTTTTTGAAATCATTTAAAATAATAAATATAATTTGAAAATATTGTTATAATCTTGTAGGAGAAGCTTCGATGAAGTTATTATGGCGGAATATAGCCGCACCCGCCGTATAAGTTAAAAAAACATTCTTACCTTAAATTTGTCGAAAAGGTCAAAAAGTACTTTGTTTGGAAAATGACGGAAATATTCCTTTCAAAAACATATAAGGGTATAAATTAATTTAACCCATTTTATTAAATATTAAAAATGTTTTGAAAGACATTTTTATGAAACATGGATGTGGATGATAACGTGTCCCATTAGATAAATACGTATAAACAACCTCAGATAAGGAAGAGATTGTGAAGTAAACCCTTACCTTGTACTTTTCCTTAGTCTATGGTATGTTAACCTCCTTTATAATGGTGAAATAATTGTTATTAAATTATACAAGAATCATATGCACTAATATGATATCATATATGATCTTTTAACGTTTATTTGTTAATAATATCTTAGTATTATTATCGTTTCGGGTGTTAACGGATTCGTTTTCCTTATATTCTTCATTATCTGAGCCATATTATTATGGATGGGATGAATATTATCCATATACAGAATAATATCAAGTCCTCAAACATTATTTTTAATCACCAAATGAGAATTAGACTTGAATGGATATGATGGGGAATGAATCTTATCGCGTTCGTGGAGACGGTATTACGTACGTACGCACGAGAGAAAATATCATTATTTTGAAATTAAAATAATATATAATTGGATGGTATATCATTTATACAGAATCATTATAATGTCATATTAATTTTTTACATCATTTATACTCATTATTATTCCCATATAAATAATAATGTATTGAATACCAATTACATCACGACGTGGAGACGGTAAGCCGTACGTTCGCACGTATGGTGACATGTCATTCAAATGATGGGTATAATACTGAATATGGTTGTACCATATTTATAATAACTACACAGTATGTAGAAGATACTGGAGTTATTATTTTAGAATGGAAATAATAAATAAATAGGAAGTGGAAGAAGAAATGAATTTGAAAGAGGGTGGTGAAAACGTTACCTCTTCTTCGGGTTCTTCCTTTTGATTTGATCAAAAGGACTCTTTAAGATGGCTTTCTGACTAAAGGAGGGATTCAAGGATGAAGTTAGAGAAGTTGGGAGAGTATTTAGGCAGGGGTTGGCCGAACCAAAAGGATTTGATGGTGTGATATTGAGAGAAGGGGAGTTCCCTTTTATAAGAGGGGTGAGGGACACTTTAGGAAAAGCTAGAAATATTAATTTATAATAAATTAATATTCTGTTTATAATGGCTCCAAAGTGATTTATTTCGAGGATAAGGTGGGGATGGGTCGAAAACAACTCAACCAATAATATTTAGATAGGTTTGGGTCACTAAATTTAACATATGTTTAAGTATTAACTCTTAGTTAATTAGTTTCACTTTTACTATGTCTCTTTGTATTTTTATATTATATGGTTATTAAACTTACTATAAACATACAAGAGAACCCCAAATGGTTCATTATTAATATATATATCCTTATCTAAGTCATTTGTCCTAACCTTAGACTTTTAGGAATAGAATATCAATTAATAATATAATATTTTTTTAAACAACTATTTAATGTCAATTTTGACACTATTTGGTAATTGATTTTTGTGAAAATCATAACAGAATGATAAGTTCAAACAGAGTTAATTAAATCAATAAAAACATGTCATATTAACCTATAAAATTAGTTTAATTCATAAAAAGTCTCAAATTATATTTATTTGGGTATTTATAATATCAATTATCTTAATTTTTCACTATTATGGTAATTACTGCATCATCATTATGTCATAAATAAATTAAAATATTTAATGTCTAAAAATTATAAATAAAATATCAATATGTATGAGATCGTTTTATCTTTCTAATTAATATTTACAATCGAATTTATCTTATGTATAACCCTATAATAAAAATGTTTTAGTAATTAAAATTTGATTTTAACTCTTTTAACTCTTCTTTGAATTAAATAATAATAAATGTCCTAATCTAATCCAAGTGGACCTAAATGGTGATATTTTTTTCCTAAGGTTGTTTTTGGTCGAGATACACTTGTCCAATATAATTAGGACATGTGTTAGGGTAATATTAATATCATTTTTACCCTTAATTACCCTATTTACTTTTAACTGTGGTAAATAAAAGTTAAAAGTTACTATTCACCAAAAATTATTTTTATCTCATTGAACCACATTTTACTTACTGATATCAACCGTGTCTCTCGTATTTTTGAAATTCCATTCACATAAGCGGTAAAATTAAGTTTTATGAAAAATTTAGTTTTTTTATCTACCACTTAGTGGTTTCACTATTTATCAAAAAATGATATTTTTCAGAAAAATACAAAAAATTCACCCTAGGCTAATTTTGATATTCCGAATCCAAAAATGAAGTCCATTTTGAAAAATATAATTTATAAAATTTCAAAAAGTATGTATTACTATTCACAACGGCTAGTTTAATTAGTTGTGGTGTGTTTGAACTCAAGGTTGCGTACAACACACATTGTTGCATTATTCTAAGGGAAACGTACCGTGGAAGCTTGGGGTGTTACAAATTCTATAGAATGGTGATTTGTGATAGTGGTGATGAATTTTGTGGTTGGAGAGTGATCTAGTAGTATATGAAACATTGAGAAGCTTCTCAATGATTCATGTTTCAGAGAATTTTTAGATGTTATGTTTTCATTCTAATTACCCCATGAGTTATTTTATTATTCGTTTTTTCACTTTCTGAATTTTATATATTTTAGTAGATTATACATTTCTTGATGTTATTTTGGGTTATCCAATAAATTAGAGATGTGTTTGTTACATGTTATTATAGTGTAATTCCTCTTATATTGTAATATATTCCTACTCAGTGATATTCACAGTATTTGGCTTATTAGAGGCAAGATTGGGGAGAAAATAGCATCCCATATCTCACTCAGGTGGGGTCCTGATGGGTTGGGTTGTGTCTCACATACTTCTAAAAAATTACCCACCTCATCAACCCAATATCATATCACTTTATGACACAAAAAAGATAACCAATCCTTGTTGAGGTGGATACCACTATATGTCTCCTATTCTATGAGGAATTCTCTTAAAAGACCAATTATCTAAAAAAGAAGAACTCACTTAACTAGAAGGTAGAAAGGGATTGAAGTTCAACCTACTCTCTAGATGAATAGGGTCTAGTTAAGGGTTCAAATGGAATCTAAAACACCCAATAACATGGTAAAATATGATTATCTCATGCTGGTGTTGACCAGTACAAGATTTTATGAATAACATACATGATTCATACTCATATTTACACATATAAACGGCTAACCATAGGCTTCTATTGTACGTGTCATCTCACATTTATTTCTATCAAAACTTCATGATGAAAAAACTACCCCAAGGGTGGTTTTAAAAAAACCCAACCACAGATTTATAACTCCCCCCTACAATCACCTCCTGAACCAGTGATCTTGAAATATATCACTATAAAAAATTTTAGGGAACACCCCATATGGTCTATGATCCTTGAAAAATATGCCGACATGGTCACATCACCCTACAAAAGGTTCAAAATCCCGACATAAAACATTCATACAGGATCAATGTTCAAAATCCAACCATGATAGAGTAGTCCCATCATGAGTTTTAGAAAAAATAATTTATCGACAACCATTCATATTTCATAAGATTATCAATAAAATAATCAACATATAATTAGTAAAAATCATGAACCTAATGGGAACATGTGTCTTAGACCCCAACCAAACATTTTTCTTTTGAGGTTCATGATCCTCACAAACCCATGGGGAATTTGTCATTATATAACACCCAGTACAAAAAATCAACATGCAGTCACATCAGACTTAGAATAAACTAGCATTCACTCTACATTAAAGATTAACACTAATAAAAATATGATGAGACAGATTTTAATGCCTCGGGTCATAGGCCACTTGACTCGTGCACCGATCCAATTTTTTATAAGACCTCAAGTTCACCTCCTTGAATGCCAGAGGATACCAAATAATAGTGGGCGTATATAGAGGTATAATGGGGAGGCTATACCACCCATATAAAAGTACATAGTGAAATATAAAATAATCAAATATCTTCAATCATAATAAGTAGAAGTAGAATAAATAAGCATAAAAAATATGTATAATAAATGAAATAAAATTAAGGACTGAATATCCATGCCATACATACAACTGATGACCATTCATTAGGCATGTCACATATATATACTGGTACAATATAAATAAACGGTTAAAGCTATGAAACTAAACCTCACATCACCTCACCCCTATCTCCATACTCATTCGATCCATCCCACCCAACCATGTTATCCCATCCCTTAGCCCAAACCTATGTCTACAATAACCATTAGATATTTTCATGATTACTCTAGTGAAATTGCCACTGAAGAAGTGTGTAAGTATTAAACTCAGTAGGGTTACACCAATATTTTTCTATACTAACTAGTACATGTAGTGATATATGTATGTGACATGCTCAAAATAAATAATTAAATTATGAAACAAAATAAAATAAACCATCAATACATACTTTGACATGATGCCATAATGTATCCAAGAACATCATGTGGACCATGCCAACCCATGTACTATAACCAGATAATTGTTGATCCTTAGTTCTATGACCCCAATTAACCATACTGGCTTCGACCAATTCTAAGGTATGTTTAAGAACTTCATGATATCATACTAAAAATAAGAATATTGGATCCTAGGGCCTAACCCAGGAATCCAAAAATTATCAGGCATAAACAACCGACTACTCATCATGATACTATTAATGGAAAGATCCCAATCATCTTGGGATCTTTCCAAACTCCAATAAAAATTAATGGCTAAAGACTGATTCATGAGCATCATGGTAAATCATTGAATCAAATTTATCCCCCAAGTCACCATGCCAAATTGTCAGATCCTAGGAATCATAGGAATCATAATCATGAAGAAGTAATATCATCATGCTCAACAAGTCGGATCATAGGGATGACGTAGGTATCTCATAATAATCTTGATAAAAATAAAAATAATCCCATAAGCCTACATGATTGGATCTTAGACATGGATGAAATCCCAGGGACCTGTGGTGTCTAGGCCATTCCATATAGACCAAATGTTGAAGCTCAACATCTTGATATTTATTCACATGAATCAAAAGAAAAATCCCAAGATACACATCTTTCATCCACATAGATTTCCTTGCATCCAATCCATATCATAATAGTACCACATAATTCCTAAAGTAATATTGAAAGAAGAACTTCATAGTATCTATACCATACTGTCATCATATTAGGCCCACAGGTTGGGTCCCAAAAAGAACATCTGAGAACCTTAGTTGTATCCACAACAAATAAATGAAGGCATAAATAATATTCAAGGTTTAGATAAACTCCCAAAACCATCACCACCCTCCACAACCCCATAGGCCCGCACATTCAATGTAGGTTCTAAAATGACTCCCAAATCAATCTCTACCTAATCCATATACACCCGTGCAGGATCAATTGGTCACTAGGGGACCAACTGGGGTCCTCTAGGTCACAACACATAAAAAAGAACCCTTACATGCATCCTCATTCTCAAACTAAGACCGAGGTCAACACCTGATTCCAAGAAAATACTATGTCCCTTAGAATTATCATCAAGATAGCACGACCTCACTGGATACATTGGGTATATCAAATTGGAAAAAATCAAGTGCTGTTACACAACCCACCTTAGTCCTTAAGGTATATCAAGGTTGGTATGCTCCCTCAAACCGTCATTCATGGCTTAGGGTCCACCAACCTAGGCATAGATCATCTCTAGGGTCACTAGGCCATACTGGCCCCAGTCCCACATATGGATGGGTCAAAATGACTTAGGGAATTATAATTTTTCCATCCATTCCTTCTATTATCAATGGATGATGCAAGAATTGGGTTTCTAAGGGCCTACAGTTTTCATAGACACAGTGTGTAGTCTATCCATGGTCATTACATTGGACTTAACTTAAAATTTTAATAACCATGAAATTATAAATTATTTAATTATCTAAAAAATTATTTAATTCAAAGGTTTATTTCTCTAAAGTGGAAAGTCTATATTCCATGATTCATATAATCAAATTCATAAACCATAGGGTGTGTATACAAGACCACCTACCTTAGATTAAAGTTGATCTAATTTAGTTCAATGGGTTAGTATTATCTGCCAATAACTGTCTAAGATCCTTAAACATCACCCTAAACCAAAAATATCATCTCAAAGACCAAATAAACCATCGTAATCTAAACATAAATAATTAATTAATTATGAAATTTATAATTAATTAATTAATTAAATTTGTAATCGGTATAATTAATGAAAATTCACTAGGTCATCCCATTGTGCTGAAATCCACAGCAACGAGGTGTGCTCTACTCTAGATGAAAACATGAGCCTAATCACCACAAAGCCGAGACATTTTAGGGGAATCCTCTACCCCCTCTATCATTCCTTATTCATGTCTTGAGTTTAACCTATAAACCCTTCATGGTGTGACTACCACATTATCATAATGTATTGGCTCATGCCAATTTTCAGTAGTCTTGATTTCCTATTCCTCCTATAGTGCTCACTCAAACCCTTGATCCTTGCACTAAAGATTAAAGCACATCAAATAACACCCATTATGTAATATAAATGAATGGTACCACATTTCTGTTCCCATTTCTCAGAATAACTAGTCCTATAAATAGAAAAGTCAATTTCCCTCAAGAATTTCACACCTATAACAACACAAGGTCTGACAATATTCAGACCATAACACGTCTCATCCTTGAGAAGTCTCATCAACCCCTTAACAAAAAAATATTAAATACTAGGGTTTTCAAACCACATTTAATTCACTATTCTCTATTCGAAAATTCCAAATGAGATTCCATTGTGAGAATCTAAACACATAAAATTCAGATCATCAAAATCCATGATACCACTTACCTATATCATAAAATTACTAGGAATATGCCTGAACAGACCATTCACCCTAGCATAAAACCATTAAATCATCCTCATCATCAGGTTCATGGAATTCCCTACCATAGAACTCACCTTTTCATGGTCTCTTCCGACCCATGAAATTCCCTAGCATCATAATCGCTTATAAAAAAATCATTGGTCCAATGAATTTATTGATGGAGTTTCCATCTCATCATAAAAAATGAATATAAACACAAACTCTAGAAGCCTATACTACCTATCATCTCCAATTCCATACCGAATTAGATGAGTATCAAAAACCTATATACTAGACCCACATAAACTAAACTTTCCCTGAAAGGTCCGGATTAAACCTCATATTACCCCTATTGTACCAAATACATTGAATCTAAATCATGGTACCAGATTTCTCAATAGTCCCAAAATATTTTATCCCAACATAAATTTTCATTACATTTCACCTTATTATTCACCCCTAAATCACACAATGAAACACTGGTTCACCCACTAAACCATGTCACAAAATGGGTTCACTAGTTGAAATATGTCACAAATCACCGGTTTACCCCCAGAACCATGTCATAAACTAGGGTTCACCTCATGAAATACATTCAGATCACATTTAAAACATCATAATCCCAATATAAAAAAACCATCTCATCCAATATACCATTAAAATATATAATTTAGAATTTACATAGAATTTGATAAATTGGATTTATTGCTCACCGACATCCAAACTCTACCTCAATCATCCAATGACTGGTCTTACCATGCCAATGACCCTTCCATTATGAGGTTCATTCCTCTATAACTCACAATCCATCCACTATAACATGTAATTGATGAATGTTACTGTCCCACTCACACATGTGTGTCAACATTCGTCATAAACCAATATCTGTTCCCATATCAGAAAAAATTACATCCATAAAAACATTCAAGAGATATAAAAAATGAGTGTTTCATCCTACAATAAATAAAAATGGGATCTACACCATATGAATTTCCCTATAATACTAATTTATAACCATCTCTATAGGTTCCAATGACCCAAAAATAACTCCTTCTAAACCATTCCCATTTCATCTCAGGAAATATTTTTTCTTTAATCAACTCATGGATTGACCATATCACCATTCCAAATATATTTCAAAAAGAAACCTCTCCGTAGGGGAACTACTCATTTACATCAATCCCTGGAAATCCATGATCTTTAGTGTTTCATCAATTTCATTGGTCCTTAGCTCTCATCGGGCTACTCAACAATTTTCAATTTAATCCATACCACACACAACCAGCATGTATAATTTCTATCTCATCCAACATAGTGGGTGAACAATATTATACCACT
Source organism: Viscum album (assembly GCA_963277665.1). Classification (NCBI taxonomy): domain Eukaryota; kingdom Viridiplantae; phylum Streptophyta; class Magnoliopsida; order Santalales; family Viscaceae; genus Viscum; species Viscum album. Next base: position 1,155,425,863 of record OY728132.1, on the reverse strand, counting down.
AAACCACATCACCCAACTCATGATCCTATCAGTCACACACCATTGGAACTTATTGGACATGCTCCATGACATACCATCTCATCTCGTTAACCACATTTTTAACCACCGCCTGACTCTTTTCAAAAGCCTCGAGTGCTTACCCATTCTCACACAACACTAGAAAGTGCATAAAATAATCTCATGGTCATGCATCCAGACAATCATATCCCCCAAAACTAGCCATAAATTAAAATTACTAGGACTTGATAGCATTTAAAATTCATTGACCAGACAACCCAAAGCATCTACCAATGATTTCTTCCTCAAAAAACAAAAAAAAAATTAATCCATCTCACAAGTTTTCCCCTACTAATACAAGGATCCAAATCATTAAACATGGAGTGATATTTTATGGTTCTCTAAGTCCTCGTATTTGGACCACAAAATTGGTATTTTTAGGCTTATAACTCATGAGAAACCTCTCAATTTCACTTTTATACACACAAGAAATGTCACATTCCAACACCCTCTCAAGGGTCTCCCAACACTATGATATCACATGAAAACCCCATATCCTACTAGGGCACTGATTCTTACCAAGAATCCATACACAAGACTACCGCATTGAGAATCACAAACTCAAGATGACCCCCCATGAAATTTTTAGAGATGATCAATTTCAAGGAATTATAGTCACAAGGTTCAGTTTGATAGACTGACATTCAATGCTATATGAGAAAACACCATATAGGCTGTTACTAGAATTTTATGTAACCAAATATATATAAAACTCACCCTTATTGTTTAATCTTTAAATATTTTAATTACCATTTAATTACTCCTTAGGGTCTCTACTGATCCCCTATTAAAGGGATCGTTCCATCATCACCATCATCGATCATCTCACCATAAGAATCATAGGAATTACCACCAAAATAATATATATATATATATATATATATATATATATATAATTAAGTTCAATAGAGTAAAATGCTACTGAGTACTTATATAAGGAAATGACGTATGAGCACCTGCTAAAACATTAACTAGATGAGGCTGAGTCGTTAGTATAAATGATAAAACTATAAGGCCTATATCATGTGAATCCTATGTGTCTAACATGATAAATGAGACAGATCTTGCCACTATAGGAAAATATCCAAAATCCAATAACATGCCACTTTCTAACATTCCAAGATCCAAAAATCGAGTAACTCATTTTCCATAAATCCAAAACCTCATATGAGTTCTCCTAGGTGAAAATCACAATAACTATAACAAATAAATCCAAAAACATCAATCCCATACCAATGGTAACCATGAATTTTACTAGGAAAGGTGTTTGTGACACACAAGTTAGGATTCCATCCTACACTCCAAATCATTCATATGTATCATTTCTACAAAATATGAAAATAACAGGAAAAAAATAAAACAATCCTTTGATACCACTTTCTAATTCTCTAGTTCATATTCCACTCAATTGGTGCCTCGACCCTATTCACAATAAGACCCAAGAACCCCTCCTCAAATGATAGAGGCTTATGACTAGTAGTGGGTGTTTAATGAGGTATTGTGAGGAGGGTATACCCCCTGTATCATAGTGTGAAGGAGAATATAAAATAACCGAATCTAATCCATCATGATAAGGTGAAGTAGAAGAAATATACATAAACAAGATAGATAATAAATAAAATGAAATAGTGGATAAAATATCCACAACATACATAAAATTGATGACTATCCACTAGGTCAGTCACATGAACATACTGGTACAATAGAAATAAAATAAAATATCTCTAAAACTACACCAAGCCTAACCTCACCCTAATCTCTAAGCTTATCTGAGCCATCACACTTGACCAAGTTATCCCAGGCCTAAAAAAACTTGTTCCTTCAATAACCATGAGAGTGATTCTTTGGTAACCATGTGCAATGGCATCTCGAAAAGTGTGTGAGAACAAAAATTAGTAGGTCACCACCAATGTGGTCCTATACCAACTGGTATATACAATGATATCTACATGAGACATACTCAAAATAAATAAACAGCTAAAAATAATATTATAAATCATCAATATCAGTTTGGAATTGATGATGAAATGGCGCTGAGCATGTAATGTGGACCGTGAATATACCATAACCATATAGTTGTTGATCTATAGGTCTATGACAATGATTGACTGTACCTACTTCTTCCAATGCTGAGGTGTCTCTAAGCATGTCATGATATCATGTTAACCATATGAATACCATATTCTCGGTAATAAGCTATAAATCCAAAATTATTAGGCTCAAATGGATAGATAATCATTATAAATAGATCAGTGAAAGAATACTAAGAATTATAGGAATATCTCCAAAATCCAATAAAAATGAATAGCTTGAGGCCAATTTACAGAAATACTACGATATCACCGAATTAAATTCATCCCCCCAAGTCACCATTCCAAATGGCCAAATCCTAGACATCCTAGGTATTCAAATCAAGAATAAGTAATATAAACAGGATTGAATGGATGGATCTTAGGGTTTACCTAGGCATCTCATAATAATTTTGATAACAATAAAAATAATTTTTTAAGCCTACATGGTTGGATCATAGACATGGTAGGAATCTTAGAGACCTGTGATGTACGGGGTGTCCAATATATACCTGAGGTCAAATCTCAGTGTCCTATGAATTATTCACATGGTATATCATTTGGAACCCATGATATATTCTAGGAATCCACAACAACATCATAAATTCTATTCTTTATCATAATAGTACCACTTATGTCCTAAATTTGGATCCTAGTAAGAACCTATAAGAATCCATATCATACTATCATCACATTCGTCCCATAGGATGAGCCTTAGGAAGCATGTTTAAGCACTTTAACTATATATATAATAAATACATGAAGGAATAAATAAAATTCAAGGGTCTAACAAATGTCAAAACCCATTACTACACTCTATATTCCTACATGGTCACATGTTTGGTGTGGGTTCCTAGGTTACACCCACATCTAACACTAGAAAATCCATATTCACCCACTCATGTCCATTTAGTCATCGAGGCACATTCTAGTTACCCTATTTTAACATCCCAATAGAGGTACCCATTCATGGGTCCTTAGTCTCAAACTATGTCTCAGGTCAACACCCAATTTCTAGAAAATATGATTTCTCTAAGAATAATCATCATGCTAGTGAAGCCTCTTAAACTACATAGGTTGAATCACATTGGAGACACTCATAAGATGGGGAACAAACCATCTCTGTCATAATAGTATCACAAGGTCCGCTTGCACCGTCAACCTATCTTCCATAGCCTAGGGTCTATCCACAAAGGTTGATCTTTATCTTAGCCCACTTTTCTATATTGATTGTATTCATACCTCTCGAGTGGTCCAAATGTATTATGGAATCATAATTTAAACATCTAGGCCTTCATTAATAAATTAATGAGGAAATCAATAGGTGTATAAGGTAATATAGTGGTCCTGGAAACGTTTTATTGTCCATCCATATCCATTAAATTTAATTAAACTTAATAATTTAATTAACTATCAAATTTGAAATTAAATAAATTCATCTAAAAACTTATTTAATTTAAAGGATGATCATACTAAGGTGGTGAGGCCATATTCTATGATGCATATAATTAAATTCATAAACTATATGTTGTATACATGATACCACCTACTTTATTTTGAAGATTTAATAATTTAGTTCCAAGGGCTACATGTAAATTCCAAGGGCCATACAAGCATGTCTAGTCTCACCCCTAAACCAACATGGTCATCTCAAAAACCAAATCACCTAACTCAATACATAAATCAATAATTAATTAATAAAAAAAATTCTAATTAATTAAATATCTTAATTTATACTCATTATAAATGGATAAAATTCATTGAGTCATCCTCTCATATAAAAACCATCGACAATAAGGTGCATTCCACTCTAGACGCACCCTTGAGCCTAATAACCATGAAATGCACAATTGAAATCACTGATTTTATATACCATTAATTTAATTTAGGGGAAAAACCATTGAATAATCAAAATAGTTTTATAACTTATATAAAATGATGAAGGATGAAATACAAACCTCATCTCAGGTTCTCCTCTAGATAGGTTGAGTGAAATCCACATTATAAATAGTTGATTCTACCACACTCTATTGGAATCAATGCAAAATCTAAAACAAAAATGCCCAAAATTAGTGATGATTGAAAGAAGATATAGGGAAGAGAATGTGGAGGGAGAATGTTGCCTCAATCACTATTTAGTCACACCTACAACCACCCTAAACATAGGATAAAATAGGGATAAGGATATTTAACCAAGATCCACTATATTCATCCCATTCATCTGAATAAAAATGGTGTTTCAACACCTCTTATTTTTTTAAAACCAATTGGACCACTTTCACTAGAATAACACCATGAAATTTATGGAAAATCCTCTAAGACAATATTTTAGGGCTCATTCATATCATAAGTGAACCCCCAAAACCTTTTATATCATGAATTACAATTTGACACTATGAAATATATTTTTCTATTTTTTTGAGTAGCCTTGGTCACCATCCCCTCCTTCGATGCCTATCCGAATCCTGGATCCTTCCACCAAAGCATAAACCATGTACAAAAAAAATTTAGGGACAATCAAACCTAGAAACCTCATTATAATTTTTATTTCTTATAATTACCCATATTTTAAATTGAGAATTTAAATTCTCTCATGAATTTAACCCCTGTATATACACAAGGTCTTATAGGGACAACTGCAGATCATGTAGTAAAAATATCAGTGAATCAAGACTCATAAAAAAATGCCTCATAACTTACTAATCAATAGAGAGTGGAAAAAATATGGGCATGGGATCATTATCACCCTAACTCTACATACAATCTAGATATCAGTAAGTAGTACCCTTTATTTAATAGAAAAAACACACTGGGATAAGATATATTTGGATGGGATGAAACTGAAGGACATGACATATCATATCTGAATGACATAAGATTAATTTAACAACTTACTTTTAATCTATAATGATATAATAGAGTTATAGGTTGGATAAAATACTATCAAATTCATATAGAAATAATACATCATCCAGCACACTTAGAAGGACCCACCCATAAACATTACATATTCTAGTGTTTTTTAACTAGAATTAACATTTAAGGATATTTTTTATTTTATATTTTTAGAGAATTAAGAAAAAATATTACAATGTAAACCCCTACATTACATGTGGACACTTCTATACAGTATCCATTTTTTCATAAACCAAAAATCTTTAAAATAAAACATTATTTATTATGATGACAAATCTCGACCATTTTACCCTATAATCTCATACTTGTCCCTACTCTACCATAAACCCTGTGATTTTTTTTTAAATTGTGGTAAGAGAAAAAAAGCTCAGTAAGGGTTATAAAATAGAGGAAATATTTAGTCTAGTGAAAACCCATGATTTGTTTTTTTAAAAATACCTTTTTACCTAGAAATAGTAATCATTTTTTCAAAAAGATCATTATCCTATATTTTGAAAATCAAACGATTTTTATGAAACTCATAATAAATCATATAAGATATAAGTAGGTAACATTGGATATAATTATAATAAAATGGAATAACCATTCTATCATCTTCCATACATGTCACTCTTACAAATGGAATTACCATACGGTCGACTTCCATACCCAATTCATTGGAGGTTATAACATAACCACCCATCCTTGGTTTACCACGAAACCGCCGTCATTGATTTATCATATAACCACTTGTCAAATATACAAGTACCATTATAATTTTAAAAAACATAAAATCTTGAAATTTTCAACATGTAACTCATAAAATTTCATTTTTACTCATAGGAATACATTTTATGTTTTTGAAATAATAAATCTATTTTCAAAACCCATTTTCAGTAACAAAATACCTAAAAAAGAAAAATAGGGGTTTATTTAAAAAACATGATGAATTATAAAGGAATACAAATATCAAAACAAAAATAAAATTTCCTCTATAATAATTTTATATTAATATAAATAATTATTTAAAATAATATCAAGAGTGAAGGGTTTTTTTAATTTAAATATTTAAACATTTAAAAAGATATTTTTGAACCAAAGAATGTTATATCACTTTGAAAAATTTGAATAATATGAACCATGAAGGAATAAAAATTTAAAAAACATTAATAACATGATAATAAATAAATAAATTATATGATATGTCATAGGGGATTTATATGCACCACATAAAATAAGGCGGGTGTATAACATCAAAATATTTCTCAATGAAAGGAGATTGAGAAAAATATCCTTACCTTGTGTCTGAAGCATCACATACAATATTTAAATTCATAAATAATAAACTAATATTACGTATTTAGTTTCTTAAGAACCTTTTTTTACATTTATTATTCATTTTATATCACTTATTACCATGTTATAACATTTACATAATTATTTAATTCCACAATACATGTTTTGATGAGCTTTGGTACATGATCCCAAAATGAATTTGGTATGATGTGAATAGTCAAAGTGGACATTAGTAAATCATCTATAGAATAATAATAATGAAATAAATATAATTTTTATACAAAAATTTTAATTTCAAATCCATCTATTAAATGTGGTTATGAAAAATTAATTATGTTGCAATCATGAAGATGGTTATCCATACATACGCATGAGTACCGTTTTCATTCTTCAATGATCATTATAGAAAGAAGGATAATATAATTTTATATTTATATAATTAAAATGATATCATATATATCATTTTATTTCTTAAAATATACTTATATATATTATCCATGTGATATGGTGATGAAAAAGGAATCACATCACTTTGTTAAGGTGATAGTTCGTACGTACACATGGACGACCTTATCATTTTTCTATGTATAGAAAAAAAGAACCTAGATTATATATTATATTTTCAAAATGATAAATATGTCATGAATTTTATATATAATCATTAATTTAATAATTATAACAAGTCTTTATAGATAGTGATGGGAAAAAAATTATCGATTCATGAGGCGGTAGATCACCGTAGACATGAATGATAACTTCTTTTCTCATTTTATGGAAGTGGAGATGGATTTATGAGATGATATTAACATAATAAAATATAATTATATTTAGGATACTTAATTTATTATTTAATAATGTTTAAATAAAATTTTAATGAGGTGGAATAAGAAACAAAATATAAACACTTTAAAAATGATAAATCTTCTTTAGAAATCCTATATTGCTTAACATCTAAATTCCACAAAGGATAGTTTTTTTGCATAAAATAAGAGATATATAGTGTGTTTATGAACTATAAAAATTTATTTTTATAGAAATTTTCTGATCCTAAAGTGTTTTGAAGTGTTAATATATATGAATAAGAGGCTCCCTTTTATAAGAGAGGGGAGGTACACTCTAGGAATTCCTCTAAATATTAAATTAATATAAATTAATTTTTTATATCAAATGGATATAAACTAATTTATTTAGAATATAGGATGGTTTTTTGTCTAAATAAAATCATAAAATAAAAATTATACAAGTTTATAATATTTTTTAATCCTTATTTTGTTTTTAACCCCTATTTAACCTCTTTAACTCTTACTGTGGCAACAACTGTTTTCACTTTTTGAACATTGATATATTTACTATAAATTGAAAAAAGAACCATAAATGAATAATTTATGATATTTTAAACCATATCAAATTAATTTGGACAAAGTTTATATTTTTATAAATTTTATGTCATTTAATAAAATATTATTTATTTTAAAATATCTTTAATGTCAGTTTAGTCACTATTCATTACTTGAATTTTTAAAAATATTCTAAATACATGATATCATAGAAAAATTCTTATAGTAAATCACTAATATGTCAAGGTAGTCTATAAAATCTGTTTATGTAATTAATTATCAAAAAATATATTTATTTTAATATTTTTAATAGCATTAATTTTGTGTTTCTATTAATTAAACTATTACTACGTCATCACTGTGAAATATTTAAGGCAATTATTTATTCCCTAAAAATTAAAAATAAATTACCATAATAAATATAAAATTTTTATATTTAAATAGACTATTTTTATTCCACCATACCCCCTATATAACCCCATATTAAAAATATTTCACTTGTTAAAACAAGAGCATGACAAGTTTGAATCTTCTTTGAATAAAATATTATACAGGTTATAATATTATCCCAAAGGCCATAAATGGACACATAACTGATAATTTAATTCTTATAGAATAATTATACGCATTAAATAAAAAGGTGTTCAATGTTTGGGTTATTTTCTAATATTTATAATATTATTTTTACTCTTAATTACCTTATTTTCCCTTAATTGCGGTAATAAAAATTATTAAGTTTACAATTTATATTTCCAAAAAATAAAAGAGGACTATTTAATTAATTTGTACCTTATGATTCCAAATATTAAATAATTTTTTCAAAATTCAAAATATAATAGTTGATAAAATTAATTTAAAATTAATCCCATAGACTGGGTGAGAAAAAAGGTTTTTTTTAAGCGAAAACGGGTAAATTTTTTAATTGTATTTATATCAAAATTCGATCTAAAAATATTAAAATGACCTTAATTATATTATTAGAATTGTTGTTGATCTAATTTTACATTAAAAATTTTTAAAATATAATTTAACATTAAATTATTTAGATGAAAAGTCAGTTTTCATTTAAAATACATTATTTTTCACTATTCATCAAAAAATTAATCTTATCAGAAAATACCAAAAATTCAACCAATATACTTTTTTATATTTTTATTTCAAATAATAACATTATTTTGAGAAATAAAAATTATAAAAATTTGAAAATTTAGTTTTAAAACAAGTCTGCCATTAATAGGTGGCAAAACTGCCTTAAGAAAAATATAGTTTTTAACTGTAAAATGAGATTTATTCTTAACTTATACCTAAAAAAACATTTTATAAACGTGTTTAAATATAATATAGTTAGTAATATTCAGAACCAACAATATAATGACTAGGTCATGATGATCACATTTAAATAATAATATTTAGTTGTTCTTTTAAGCTTGATGTGGCGTAAATTATTTGTTGTCTAACATAATATTTACTTTTAAAATATAAAGATGTTACAACACTTATATTGGTCTACTTGTTTGGATAAAAAATCTCAATACCCCATTAAAATCATTTTTCCAAGTTCCTAAACCAATCCTCGCACGACAACTGATGTTAAACACCTTATCAAGGATAAACCCACTTTGATACCACTCATACATGACCCAAAACACCGATCCCTCATCTAAGATGATGGTAATCCAAGAGTCCATGCCAATACCGCCTCAAATAGGCTATGGTATGGTGACTATCCGAATGTAGGAATACCTCACAATACTGGAGGCATTATCCAATAATAACCTTCACAAAAAACATCTTAAATTCACAAGATAACCCAAAATACCAGTTGGATATATATAATCAACCAGAATCTCTATAATTCATGAAGGATTTAATGAATTAAAATACAACACAAACGGTCAATAAAAGGTAAAAATAACAATCGATAAGTATCCAAAACATGAATCACTAAGAATATCTTCCACACTACATGCATTCTCATATCACTCTCTATCCACGACGATCATTGCACCATAAAAATGCATCATGATTTGGAATGCAGAACTAAAAATCACTAAGATTTTTCTTTGAAAGAGAAACCCCGAATCAATGTATATCTAGTCCATAATAGAATATGTTCATTATTTATATAGATACAATACGTGTGGGGTGACTATGTGGAAGAGAAAGCCGAATTATTAAAACACCAATTCATATCAAATAATCCAGTACAAAATAGTAACAATATGATTGAAAATAAAGAGTAATCCAATCATGTTTTTTAAAGAACTCACGAGATAAAGAGGCCCTAAATCTTTACAAACAACTGAACATAATTCCTTATGGAATCATGGTTTTCCATCAAAGTATTTCACTATTTGTGACATCTTCAAGAATATAATCTAGTTTTTGGGTGGGTAGGGGTTTGTGGTGGTGGTTATGGGGTTAAGTCACTTTACTATTTTCCTCTATATCATGTGTGTTGTTATTAGTAGCTATAATGTTATATATTATAAATCTTCTATAAGATATATAGGGGAGAGTCTCATATATATAGCACCCCTTCAATGACTCCTCTCCCAATCATGATCCACTCTCTCCCCTATAATTAATTCATTTTTTTCTAATTTATTTATCATTCAATTTTCTATTTACAAACACCTATAATGTGGGTTACTTAAAAAATAACCCCACATATATCCTCCTTCTTCCCCAATGTCTCACATGCCCTTGCTGTGAGAAGTTGTTCCACCTACTCAAGACTCTGTGATTTTTCTGACCACCATATTTTAACACCTCAAAATAATCATCACCACCCTATTTCTCACACACTACTACCATGTCTCACATGGGAAACCCCATAATTCATATGTTGTTTCCAAATTTTTAATGAGACACCACCTCAAACTACAACCATCATTGGTGGTGGATCCTCTCCCTAGAATATTAATGCTACAACCAATTCAGGATCCACCACCGATGTCCCCCATTATCCAGAAAAATCCAACCTATGTTAGGGTCTTCCATTATCAAAATAAAATGGAAACATATACATTAAAATGAGGAAGTAGTGAACAAAGGATGGTCACCAGTGGAAAGATCCACCACCCAATATGAATTTATGTTGACATATGTCAATGAAATATGGATATATATATATATATATATATATATATATCTGTGATGAGTTTGATATATGATGTTGGATCTTTCTTAGAATAATTATACAAATATTAAACCTAGAAAAAAATCACATGAAACAACAGTTTCTAAAAAATTTAATTCTTCCAATCTGTTAATTAATGAAGAATCACAAACATCACAATTCTAATCAATTATTCAAATGAATATTATTTCATTTATATCACCATCAAGGTAAATTTGTTTATGGGTAAGGAATAAAAGTAAAAGGAATAATAAAGTTAACAAAATTCATACCTCAAGAATGGTTTGATCATTGGGGAAGAATGCTCTCATGGTGATATCATTGGTGATTTCGGTTGTTCTCATTGTTGATTCCTCGATTTCCCCTCAATCACTTTCCAAAGATTAAACAACAAGTTCTTCTCTAAAACATATCATGGTTTTGTTGATTACCATAGATATTTATTTAAAAGAGTTTTAAATAGAGGTTCTATAGAATAAAACATTAATTAATTAATTTAATTAATTATTAAATTATTATTCTTCTAAATCCATCCATGACTATGAACTACTATAGAATCTGATGCGTGGGAAAATTATATTGCACCCTAGGTAAAAACCATATTTTATTTTCAACTGTAGTGTCATTTTTATAATACAACACCCCATTAAATATATATAAGTGGTTAATCACAAATACACACATGTGAGTAAACAATAGTATTTTTATACTTAATATTTATTTTTCAAGGCACCACCAATCTTTCTATTCTTCACTAGCTCATATTGAGGGAAAATCCATTTCTAAAAACAACAAAACCATACGATAAATTTTCCAAGTACATATATTATATTAAATTTATCATTTTACCCTCTTGATAGGTCTTGAGACTCTAAAACTTAAAATTGAGCAAAGTATCAATAGGAAAAATCCCATGTCCTTACACCCATTTTCACTTATACTTTATAAATAACAATTAAATACCAATCCAATAAAGGTGATAGCAAATAGATTAATATCATGAATTTTTTAAATTACATAAGATGAATTAGTAATTTGTTATTGATATTTGGAGGGGAGAATGAGATCATTTTAAAGGGTTTCACAAATATTAGTTTTCAATCCAAAAAATATGATATTATATCTCAATATGGTTTCATGTTTCTCTTAAATAGTATAAATATCATTTAGAATATTTCTAAAAAATCCATCACATAAAACTCAAAAAATAGGGATGGAGTACATCACTAAATTAGACATTGCAAAGGAAGTTCTTTAGATTAAGAAGTTCATTATTGAACATGGGGTGGTTTCTAGTATTAAAGAAAAATTAGGAATTATTATGATAATAATCAAGTCATTTATTAGGATAAGAAATTTCGATTACACAAATGAACCAAAAAAATTCTTTACAAATACCACATCATTTATGAAATCATTGATAAGGGAGATGTAATGACATATTGGGTAGACATAGATGAAAATGTAAAATATCCTTTGAAAAAACCAATAGCATGGAAAAATAAAGAGGTTCATGTTTAATCTATTGGTATTAGTTACATTAGATATTGGATTAAACGGTTGTAAAATTTATCACAATTTTATAATAAAATAAAATTTCATTTATCATTTATTCATGTGTGATGAATTTATATAACATGAACAATGGAATGAAAATTCCTCCTTAAAATATGACATTAAGTTACAACTAATTGATAATCATCATGGAGTATTATTGGTAGTAATGATATATTAAAATTATCATGAGCGGAATCTTTTTTGTGATATAAATATTGTATATGTTATAAAGAGTAGACTCATCAGATAAAAATACCTGACTTATTATCCAAACTGAACAATAAAAGTACATCACATGAAATTTAATAATTTCATTATTATACATAGGGATCTATGCTTGTTATGAATCCCAATTTTGTTTGGTTGTCAAGATACCTATCATGAGAACCTTCATACTTTGATACCTTACTTATGTAAGCCTGAACGATTATCTAAACATGGGGTGGTTGGATATGTTGTTGATAATGTCATCAGCTAGAGATTAAAAAAGGTGGGGTTTTTTCACTTGTTTGACCTGAATATACATTTGTTCCCATGTTTGAATTAGGATAAGTAAATTCATGGTCATGATTAGTTTAGTGACATGTGATGTTCTCAGGTACTTGGATGAATGACAAATAATGTATTCATTCAAACTAATTAATCTATTTTAGAGAATAATTATTGTATGATATTTCTTATAATAGATTAAAATGTTCTATTACTAGTGTACAATTGATGTCATATAAAAATGGATTATATAATTATAAATATGGTTTATATAATACAAATTTTAGAGGACATGTTTATACGAAGATATGAGTGTGTTTGATTAAGATCACACGAGACCACTTTAGAGATTGAGTAACATTAAAAATTTTATTGAGGCCACTCTTAACTTATATATATGGATTTGGGAATTTATATTTTTTATCAATGATATAAATACCCATAGGGTCACATAGTTAGTCATTATAATAAGGTTAAAATTTTGATGAACCTTTTTTTCAAAATGATGAGAGTTTGATAAAGTCATATAAAAAGGAGTTTGGATTGATTCAAAAAGTGTTCTGTATTTTTTAAAAAAAGTATATATGGTATTTTAGGTAAAATATAAGCTTAATTTATTTAAATAAAAGGTTTATTTGAATTATATAATTCATATATATACTGAAACCATGATACACACAAGATTCATATAATATTATATGATAAAACAATATTGTTAAATCCATATAAAGTAATATGATGCCTAGATAATTTTTAATAATATAGATTAATATATGTGATATAAGGTGCGTAGATTATGAAACATCTTCCAAAATTATTTCCTTAGGTTTTAAATCATAAATAAGATTCATTCATTGAATTAAAAACAAATCATAATCATTTTAAACATTCAAATGATTCTATAAAAAAGGGATTGTGTTATGTAAATTTATGTTTATTTCCCAGTATTGGAAGATGATGAATGACTTAATTAAATTAAAAAAAATTAAATAATGGATAGGGACCATTGTGTTGAATGAGTGTAAAACTGTTTTTTCATATCTTAATCTCTCTTCCATCTCAATACTCTATTTTTATTCGAGTATAAGATATTAGCACAACTTTTTGATTTCATAGTATCCCCTTGTAGATCTTGAGGATTCTAGTGGACAATGTACTAATTATAGAGATAAGATTCCTTAGGATTACACTTACTGAAATATCACAACCTTATTTCATTAAGGTGGATCTTCCTAGAAATAAAGTACACTAGTATATATTTATGTTTTTTATTTTATGTTGATTTGATAAAAAATATATGGTTGTTTACTGGGTTTATTTAATTTTATTGGACATAATATGATTATCAAAGACCTATAAAAACAACTAATATTTGATTTATGTCTGAAAATGATGGGGAAAAAGCTAGGATAAAAGAATTGATGAAGAAATAAAGTAATAATTTTTTTTATTTCTGAATAAAAATTATCAAGTGAAGATATTATAAAGATTAAAGTGTCTCCCATCAAGGATTTATAGAACTTTTTTTGAAAACAACCCATAGAAGATAGATTTTTCAAAATGGGTTTAATGATGGATGTTTAAACTCTATTATTTAATGATTGAGGCATGTAGATTTATACCCTTATTTTAGTTAATTATTGTTATTTTCAATGGGGGATACAATGACATAAACACAAAATATATGTTTTATAATTAGGGGAGAATTCATTTAGGAAGATAAAAAAGGTAAATTTATAATGTTAGAAAGATTTCTATTAAATTTTATGATGTTTTTATTGAGAATGTATTCATGAAATAATTAATATCTGCAATCACAGAATGCTATTGAGAAAAAACTATTTTCAGAAAAAATTATTTTAAAGGTACAAATTGGTGTGAGATCAATAAATTATAAGAAACTATTTAGAAAAATATTTTTACGATAGAATGAATCAATTTTTTTATTATAAAATAATTTCAAATATATAACTCCAAAAATTGTAGAATTTTAACAATTGGTACATTATTTAATGTTTCAATAGGCGATGAAGTGGTTTGTAAAAGAAAATGGATATCTATGTGAGTATTAGTATATCAATCCTATTTTCTAAAAGGATTTATCCTACATAGACATAGAGTTGATTGATTAATATTGTATTACTAGGATAAGTCTCATGGTTCTTTCATTATTTACATGATTCATCTATTTTTTATGATTTATTGTTTTTTGGTTTTATAGGATGTCTCTAGAAAATTCCAATAGGGTATATTATTGATCTATGGAGATTACAATGAAGGAAATTAAAATACTAATATTCAATGTGAGTTTGATTAGACATGGTTATATTATTGAGATGATTAGATTTGATAATTAATGAAAAATATTAGTTTTTGAAGGAGGGATTATTGAGACAACTACTAGGAATAATAAATAAGTTTCATTATAAAATGTTATATTTTTTTGGAAATTATATAAAATATATAAATCATGGATTAATATATTTAATTAGATAAATTAAAAGTTTAATATGTTTTCAATCAATAAGTAAATCAACAAGATTTTATCCATAAAGTGGTGATAGAGTTTTTTTACTTATGTAAGTGGTAAATAAGAATCAAAAAGGCTATATGATGGTTAGCTGTAATATGTAAGTGAATAATTTAAAGTATGAAAGTGAGAAATATACATAAGTTCTTGTATAACAAAGGACTATTGGTTGTGTAAGTGATATGAGAGAAATAAACTGGATCCACAAGTGAATTTGAGAGTAATGATAGTTAAAGTTAATGTTACAAAAGTGAGAATACATAAATGTGAAGAAATTTAATTGAAATAAAAATATATGTATTGGTGAGGATATTTATTTTAAGGCTACATTAGTGAGATTAGTCACTGTGTTTGGGTGATGTGTGATTTCTAAAGACAATATCTCTAACCCCCACTATGTCATTGTTTTGTATATATTTTGTATATAAATTATTATATTAGCTTTCATGGAATTTGAACTAAAAATTTGATGTTTTAAGAGAAAGTTATAGGCTTTATAGTTAAGGTACATAATATAATTTACCATTTATAAGAGTCATATAGGCTAAAAAAATTCCTTGAATCAACTACATGGCAAGAAGAACTATTTGTTTAAACATGCATCAAATTGAAAAATAAATTTTCTTTATTTTATTGGTTTTGATATAAGAGTTTCAAACTAAATTTTCTACTCCCACCTTTGAGAGAATTCCAAGTGGAATCTTCCCTTTGGATCCTCCTTTCATATTACCTTATTACATATTTTTTTTATCAAATTTAATGTAATTCACCAAGGTAAGTGCCTTCATCTGACATCATTTCTTATTTTCACATTTTTTTCTCTCATTTCTTCACACTATTTTTTATAATAAGCACTATTTTTTCCTCTTATATGAAATTAATTTTTTATATATTTAGTTAATATATTGTATTCATCTCCCAAGCCTCATTTTTCATCTTTGTTGGAGTGTGGAAAACCTCAAATATTGATTTTGTCAAGTGAAAATAAGAAGTTCTATAATTTGTTTTTGAAAATCATGGGTGACTAATTATTATAAATGGGGTTTTATTTAAAATTAATTATATATTAAATGTATATAATTTTCTTGATGGATTTTCATTATCCATCTTAGAATTTCATTTGATATTAAAGGGTTTTTTATAGGAAATGGCTAAATTATATGTTTATTAAAATGTTGAACATATGGTGTTTGGTGAAATTTATAGTGTTTTTGTATTTTGAAATCATCAAATTTATTTTCAAGGAATGATTTATAATGAAATTGTAAGGGAATAATATCATAATTTTATAATTTTTTTATAAAAAGTAACTTATTTTGATTGGAACTATGAGGCGTATTTTACATAAATTTGTACCAATTATGTTATTACTATATATTTTAATTTATTTTAATTTTGAACTTTATTGTGGTGAAGGATTGATATTATTATAAAAGGGGTTTTATAATTGAAGGGTTTTTTGTATTATTTTATTATATATATATTAATTATTATTATTTAGATAACATCATTGGAAGCTTTAGGTAACTAAAAGAGAATTTAAGAGATGAGAGCCATACTAGTTTATGATTATGCTCTGAGTAACATCCCCTTGATAGGATTGTGCTTCAATTAGGGGGTTTCTAAATAGTGAGTCTATTTTATAGAATAATGGGTGATATTGAGTTATGAATTCATCATAAGATATAAGATATATTCCAGCCAAGAAAAGTTCTAGATTGTCTCTATGGGACTTAGGAAGTTATCCCATGATGCATGAGACATGTTTTTTTGTTATAGTTATGATATTTATGTAATTTTTATATTAATTAAATTTCATTTTGATAAGGTATATTTGTTATAAAATTATATTCGGATTAAAATTAAAGAAGGGGAACTATTTATTTCTATAATAAAGGTGTTTTTATATAAGATGGGTTATTCCCTATATGTATTACCTAATTTAAAAGAGATTTCATTATAAGTTATTTATATTTTATCACTTATATTGGAATATTTTATATAAATATTGGTATGTAAATTGTTTTTAATGAAATATCAAATATTATTATCTCTTATTGTTAAATTTTATAAAATAAAATGTGTATTTTCATAAGTTTATTTTTAAAACAATAATTATACAGGTTATCTTACTAAATTATTTGTATAGAAAATATGTGGTATACTATAGGGCTTATAGTTAATACCTTACATACAAACTTTGGGGTATATGGAGTTTCTATTATATTATATTCAAGTAGAGGAAAATCTCTACTTTGACATAGTGGGTGATCATGTGACTTGTTCAGGCTGGAGGAGATGATAACTGGATGGTGTTCACTTATCACATAGAGATGCAAATTCTTGTTTTATATTAGGACTATGTACTTTTGGTAAACCTCATAGATTCATTAATATTAGCTTCCCATCCTATTTTTATCATAAAATTTGGTTCATTTTTGGTTTTATATATGATGTTTGGATATATATAAATATTTTTTTATTATGATTATGTTAAAATTTTATTGTTTTAGGGGTTATTTCTTCTTTTTTATGAGTTTAAGATATTTTTTGGATTATTTACTTTAAAACTGTTTATTTTGTTTGTTTTATCCGATATCTAGAATTCTCATTCTGAATTTTTGGGTGGAATTCGTATTTTAATTTTTTGTTAATATGGTGAAATCACTACCTAAGGAATATTTTTATGCCATTGGAACATTTCGTTAGCCTATGGTGATCAGGAAATATGTGTGATATAATTATTTATGATTTTGATCAGTATATTATCCCCTAGTTATAATTTAGGGTATTTACACCTAGTGAGGCTAGTTCAGAACATGAAAGGTGTTATACAATTATAATTGCATGACAACGAGTTAATGGATGCAACCCAAGATGAGTTATATATTTCCTTTTTAGTACCTATGAAGTTATCCCATGATGATTAAAATATTATTATTTGTCTTATTTATAGTATTTATATAATTTTTTTAATAATTATATTACATTTTGATAAGGTATATTTTTTATTAAAGCACATTTGATTTTAAAGTAATGAAGGTGAAATTTTCTTTACTAGAAAATATATGTTTCATTATGTAATATGGTTTGTTATCATTATCTATCACCCTCTAAATTAGAATATATTTTATTGTTAATTTATTAAAGTTTCTCTCTTGTATTGGATAATTTTATTTTAATATTAGCTTGTAATTAATTTTCAATGAATGATAAAATGAAATTATATCTTGTTATTTGATTTTATAAAATAAAAGGGTATTTGTTTAGATTTATTTTTAAACTACCATGGAATATATTGTTTTTTAAAATGATTTGTATATATTATTTTTGGTATCCTACCAATCTTTTGGATTACACCATGCATAAAAAAAATTAGTGTGTATGTACACTTGATTCCTAATTATTTAGGAAAACAAAAATATCTACCTTGATATATCAAGTGGTCATATAGCTTGTTTAATTTATAGGAGGTGAAAAGTATATGGTGGTTACATTTCACTTAGATATGGGTAGTCTTAGTCTATTTTAGGGTTTTATACTTCTTATAAAACCTCACATATATATATCCACTCCAGCTTCATAACCCATATTTCTCTTTAGTTTTGGTTTTTAGGTGTTTTATATGATATTTGGATATATATATATATTTAGAAGTTATTGGTTATGGTTATTTTCAAATATTAGTTTTGTATTTTTTTATTCTTATTTATGATTTTAAGGAATTATTTGGATATTATTTAATTTAAATGTGTTTAAATTTTTAGCATGACTTATCCAATATCTGAAATTGTCTTTCCATATTTTTAGGTGTGACTTTTATTTTGTTTTATATTTAATGGGATCAAATTAGTCTCAATGTTAAAGTTTAATGCCCTGGGAATTTTTTGTCTACCTATGAAAATAAAGGAAACACATACAAAATTATGAAAAGGTAACTCAGGTATCATAACTAGTAATACCAAGAACATTTATTACAAAATGAGATTATGGACCCTATTTTATTATGTTATTTGGGAAGAATGGATGATATGAGATATTAATATAATAAAATAAAGGGGTAGGTTATGAAGAATTGTATAGAGAACACTTTCCTTGATGGTCCTTAAGTTACCGTTCAATGTCAAAAAATCATATCTTGATTTTTAGCTTGGGTTACTATTTAATTTTTAGAAAATTTATGATTTTGGAATGAAAAATCATCTAAACTCCATAGTGAATGGTTATAGGGAAAAATTTAACAGGTCATGAAAATGATTCATTCATTCCACTTAGAGGGTTTAGTATGCTTTACATGGTTATATTCATGATCTAGTAGACCATGCAGGTAAATTATACCTCAGGAAAAGTAAATTTTTTATGGTTTTTATTTATTATTTAGTGATTTTATATGATTCTTATGAGTGTTAAAAGAGATTTATAATACAATATAATAATATTTTTAAGTATTAATTGATTAAAATTTATGAGTTATCTATGTTGGAGTTGAAATTATTTTATGAAATTGTGTTTGAGTTTATTTTTCACATAATATTTTTTTTATTCAATACACTTTTATAAAGTCATATATACTAGGAGAGTCCATATGAATCCTCAGAAGTGAGTAATGAATAGTATTACAAGACAAAATACTATAGTTAATTAATTTTTGATCGTGAATGTTATCCATACTATTCAAGTTATGGAAGGAACCATTGGTCCTATCCAAACTCAATCTAGAGAAAAGATTTAGGAATAACAATGATATAAAATATCTATATATTAATGAGATTAAGGGTTTTAAGGTATTTAGGAGTAGTTATAGGAGAATTAGATAACTTTTAAACTTCAAGAAAAACATTACACCACTATGTTTTAATTATCTATGTTCATGATCAAGGGCCAAAGTTGGAAATGGTGGATGTCTATTATTTAAACTAATATATATAAGGACCTATATTAAGAAGGTTTTATGTCATTGTTTATTCATTAATATTACTTTAAAATCATGAATTTATATAAAGAAATGGATTTTATATATCTCCCACACTGATTTTTAAGTAACAATTTAATTAGAATTTTTAATTAGATTTTAATTTCAAAATTTCATGGGAATTCCAATTTTTTAATTTTATCTACACTCTAGTATTTTTTTTCACAAGTTTTTTTATATTGAATTTAAATTTTATTTTTTAAAATAATTTTATTTTTTTGTGATATATTTTTTATTTGAAAACATTGAGATGCATCATAATTTTGAAAAGAGAATATGGAAAAAAATTAATAATAGAACGAATTCATTAATCTGAATATTATTTCTAGGACGTGTGAATACATTTTTAATCCATTATATAACTGGGTTAAAAATTTTATACAATTTATATGAATAAATTTAAAATATTTTATAAACTAAAGACACATTATTTAATAATTTTTATTTTTAAAGACTTGAAAAACATATATTCATTTTGACTTGATTTTAAAAATTACATTTCATAAAATTGGTAACTCTAGTCTCCACTCCCCTCTATAAATAAATATCACTCAAAATTATAGGAATTATATTATGATTTATTATATTTTGGGATGAGTATAAGTTATTTTACAACATTTATATAATCATTTGAATAATGATAACATTAGATGTAAGGATATCTTCTACAATTCCTTTTTTCTTATACTTCTTATTCACATTGTACATTTAATTTATTTTAATATAATTATATATTTAAATTTCAATATTTTTTTTATAATTTTTTATACCTTAATTCAATTATTTGGGTTTTAATATAAAATTTTTGATGATATTTGTACTTACCCATTTTTTCAGATTAAAACATGTCTCTATGATAATTGATTGTAGTGGGTTGAATTTCATACAATCATTCTTATTGGACTTTCTAATTAAAAATGGTTTTCAATAGGTTTTATTTGTGGAATTGAAACATGCAATGGTTATATATCCTTGGTGGACCTACTATCCAAAGGTAGGTGCTTGTTGAGGAGTTATGAAAACAAAACTTAATAACACACATTGTTTAAGAGGATGGGAGGTCATGATGATCACACCCTTTTAGAGGAAATTATTGCCTACTTTGGGACAATATTTTAGATTTAATATATGTTCATGAATATTTCATTAATTATAAAGTATTATGTGGTAAAAACATGAATTAATAATCAATTATTAGCATGTACGGAGCTTAGAATCATCTGTATGTATTCGAGACTCTTCATAAATAGAGACATTTGTATGTATCTGAGGTTCTCCATCAATGGTATCCATATATGTATTGATTAGGGATTCATTGGTTGTTATTATGATGATTTTGGTTTTCTAGACTCTCAATGGGGTTCACTGAAGTATATCATCATCTCGGGAGATGAGAGTTGTTTTGATGTGGGGATTAGACCCATGAATGAGATTCCTATATTTACTTATGAAAGGAATAAAAACCAATATAGTTTAGTGCCATTTATTGTAGCACATCATGCATTTTAATTCCATGTGATAAAGACCAAACTGTGTAGCTTTAACTTCATGTGACAAGGATTTCCAAGAGAAATATTCCTAGTCAAATATTGGTGTGGGACTTATGACTAGGTGGCCTAGGGAACCTAGAAGGGATATGGATTCCCAGGTTGAATAAAACTCTAATGAGGATGTTTCCTTGATATAATTGGGTTGATTTGGGGGTACTTGGTTTGGACCTCAAGGATGCTTCGTATGTATCCTATTTGGATGGGAATCAAATCCTATATAGTTCAATTATTTGGACATACACTTATAGAGGACCTTATATTTTTATTGCAGGGGAGTATGAACCATTGAGAGGATTAATTTTGGGATTAATCCAATGTAGGATGGCAGGTGAATGAGTTTGGAGCCATGATAAGTGACTTGACTCATGAAGATTTGGGGGGTTGGATTGGGTCTTACACATTGGATAGGAGACCCAAAGGTTGTATTTTAGGGGTTATTCTTGAAAAGGATGACTTGATGAATGTTGGGGATTATACCAATTGGGAGACCCTTAGATTGGTTTGGATGGGGATTATACTTGAAGAAGCGACTTGAGTTTGGGAGATCATGTCGATTTCATTACCACAATAAACCTATAAGACCATGTGATTCATGATTGGTATAAGAAATAAGAGTAAAAGTAATATATGAGAAACCAAATTATCTGATTTTCCCTAAGGTTGGATACATGACTTTGAGGACCCACACCTACCGAGGCACTATGAAGAAATGTGAGAGGAAGATCTAAAAGAATATTCTCTACTGAAAACATGCATACAAACATGTGGATTCTATGATCATATAATCCCACATGATTTATGATGATTCATTATTGAATTTGAAAAATAATAAGAAGTGAAAATACATAAAATCACACAGTCCTACTTTCCGCTGGTGGAAGATTTTAGGGGGAGGACACATCCTGCTTATTGTCATACCCAAGAAACAAAGGGAAAATGGTCTTTGAAATGAAAATATCCCTTCCCATTTTGGTAATTGAGATAGATGGAGGAATGAATGATGTAGGAGAGGTCTTGTAAGAAAGGATATGGGATTACTCTAGGAGGGATTCCCTTATTAGATTGTTTAGGGCTTATTCCTAGGTTGGATGCCATTTTTAGGTTGGTTTGAGGCTTATTCCTAAAAAGGATACGCATTTGAGGTTTGATTGGGGATTATTCTTAATTATTATTTCCATTTTTGGTTTGTTTGGGGCTTATTACTAAGGATGATTCCTATATGAGGTTTTGTTGGGGATTATTTCTAAGGAGGGAACCCATTTGAGGTTAGTCTGAAGATTATTCCTAAGGAGGATGCCCATTTTTCAGGAACCATGAGGAGTGTCTCACCTCATTGTGATTTGGAATGAGAGTTGGGGTTGTATGTGTTGAAACCCTCAAGAATGATGCTCTGAGGATGATAATTTCATAGTTAAAATCTCTATTTTTCATGGGTGTCAGTGATGAAAACAAAGGGACTAGCCCAAAGGGTCGGGACTACAATCTACCAATAATCAAGAGTAGGGGTGCAGGGGCATATCCTGCATGGTATGGACTAGTGATTTCACCAAAGTGGGTCACCCAATTGGTTTTCACAAGTGTGGGTCACCTAGGTTTGGGTATCCAAAGTGTGTATTGCCCATGCATGGGTCGCCTAGGTGTGGGTCACCTAGGTAGTACCTCTCCCAAGTCATACTTGGGTAGATTAAAATTCCCCACCCATGTCTGGGTCCCCCAAGGGTGGGTTAACCAATTGTTGAGATGGGGGCCTCTCTCTAGTGATGCTGAACGAAGGTAAGTTTCCTAAGTAGGGATAGACTACCTGGGTGTATGAGCTATATAACCAGATTCCTCTCATGGATTCCCTATCTAGGAGTTTGGCTATCCTATGAAAATTTTAGTTGAAGGGGTCTATTTATAGACATTTTGGTGGGCCTACATGAATGGTCTTGTGTGAATGGGCTTCCATGAATGGATTATGTAGTGATGAAAATTCCTCTATGAAATTTTTAAGAATTTCATGAGACACCACTTTTCATCCATGAGTCTATTTGGGCTCTGAGAACAATCATATAGAATTTTTCAAAGATATATACACTTATTGATATTGTGAGTACACCAAATGTTCTCTAATAAAACTTAGAAATTGAAGTTTAATTCATTGAAACCTTTATATAATTGATCTTATAAATCTATGGTTTACTCCTAGAGGGGGATTATTTCTAGTTATCCCTAATTATAGAATAGTCTTATGGCACATGGAAGTCCGTAAAACATATTCTTACAACATGGAGACACATATCTACTCAAACTCAGCACCTATTTTATAAGCGAGGTCACATCATTAATTCTATGGAAAATATCATGAAATACATTTTTTCAGTGCCAACACCCATCTAAACATTTTCTTAAGAAAAACATCTCTACAATGACACATCCAACCATGGAAGCATAATTCCATAGTAATGGATCTAATTTAGACATTATAAAATTAATTATTTTTAATACATGAAGCTAATTAAAATTTTAAAAAATATGATCAAATGATTTAATTTTAAAAAATTAAGAATCTAAATCAACAAAAACATAAGACATGAGTTTGAGTTTGTGTGAATTTTGAGAGTGAATCATAAATTGTAAAATCTAATTAATTGGTGATAAAATTATAGGGTTCAAGTTAAATTCCAAAACCCTAGTAATTAACATTTATAGAGTTTAAATGTTTTCCAAATTTTCCATTAAACATGAGTGAACTTTTGATTGATTATAAAATTAGGTTTTCAATATATGATGTTCGGGAGTAATCCATAGGTTCAAACAGATCAGTTTTTTGGTCATGTTAATTTATATAGTATTTAGGGGATGATAAGATTATGGGATAATAATTAAATAAATTTAATATTTTAGATATCAATAAACAATAAATTGAAGAGTTGGGTTAAATCAATAATAATTTATAAATAAAATTTTCCAAAAAAATAATGAACTATCCTCCTCATTAATTGGGTCTACATATTATCTAAAGTTTCATTTTCCTTCAAATATATTATTAGTTAACAAACATTCAAATCCCCCATCAATTTTCCTTTATTAATTCCTCTGTTTTTACCTTTTGTTTACTTAGATCTAAAAATTGTTTTTTAATTAAATTCCACCTCAAATGAATGACCTAGGTCAGCCATTATGTGAAATATTATAAAAAAATAAAAATATTTTGGAAGTACCCATAATAGTGCTTCTAAAACTGGTTCCATTGTAAGGGAGATAATTATATTATTTAAATTTTTTAAAGGATATATTTGACACCCTAAAATTATAATATATGACCACCTCTAAATAAGTTAATTTTTTGATAGATTTATCCACAAACAACACTTAACTTAAATGAAATAGTGATATGTTTAGATAAAACATAAAGGTTTAAATAATAATGTTAAAACATAGCCATTGAATTAGTAGGAATTAATAGGAGTAACCGATTTATGAAATATATGTATAGAAAAATAAATCATATTTTTAAAATGAATGAAATTCAATAATTCT
The DNA here is from genome assembly GCA_963277665.1 of Viscum album. Taxonomy (NCBI): domain Eukaryota; kingdom Viridiplantae; phylum Streptophyta; class Magnoliopsida; order Santalales; family Viscaceae; genus Viscum; species Viscum album. Next base: position 1,155,400,447 of record OY728132.1, on the reverse strand, counting down.
TCTTAAAATAACTAATAAGACCATTTATTGTTAGAAAAATATTTTTCTAAAAAATTATATTTTATGGCACACACATTTCTATTTCAATAAGTATATTAATAATGTAAAATTAAGTTTGATATTAATATTTGTTTAACAAAAATATATTTTTTAAATGATATGATATAATAATAATTTTAGTTAATATTATAAAATTTCATTTTCTGATAAAACTATTTTTCATAATATTTTATGAATTTATTCAAAAACTGAATTTATAAGATTTGGAATTTGGAATCAATAAAAATGAAATTAATTTAAGAATTCTAATATTAAAATTGACTTAGTATGAGTTTTTGATCATTTGCTAAAAAGGTTTATTTCTTGGGAAAAATATAAGATTTATGAAAATTATAATTTCAATTATTTTATCAACATATAAGCATAATCTAGAAGATTTAGAATCTTTTTAAGTAATAGAATAATAATTTTAGGAATAAAATTATTCATTTTAAAATAATATTTTAACTTATAAAATATATAGATTGTTTTAAAACTAATTAAAATGACACTTTAATATAAATACTATTTTTACCCTTTTCTTTAAATCAATTATTTTCAAGGTGATTTTTAGTTTTAGATTTCCTTTTATGGCACATAACATCTATTAAATTCATTATAAAAAATATATTTCATTAAAATTAGTAACCGTCGTAATTTATTTCACTTATTAAAGGGTAACATATTTACCAATTCAAGGAACACCTTAACATAGAATTACATATTGAAAATATGACATTTTAAATTCCCTATAACCATATGATGATAAAATAATAATCAATTGAATCATAGTTATCCTATGATCAATAAATTTAGGGATATTTCCATGAACAATTCAAGTCCCCAATGTGATTATTATCAACTACTTAGTTTTATTCTTAATTATATTATTTTAGATTTATTTTATACACACTAATATAATGATATTAGAAATATTTATATATATTATTATCAGTACATTAATTTTATTATCATTTTTTATTCATATAACCAATCCATTAATAAAAAAATTGTTTTTCGTTCATTATACATACTACCACCTCCAAGACGTAACACGTTTAGTTTTCCTTCACTGTATTACAAGGTTGGGCATAAGGTTGATATTAAAAGATAATAATTATTTTTATTATATAATTAAGGTTATATTAATAAAATAAATTATTAATTATATGAACAACAAACAATCAACTTTAATTTTATCATTTAAAATAAGTATTCTATGAGGATAAATTTTTTTAAACTGTAAAATATTTTCATATTTGTTAATTATTCTTGTAACTAATTATAATTATGATACATCACACTAATAATCACTAAATAAGACCAGTATTATTCTAGTATAATTATATTACAACCAAACCTCCTTATAATAATTTATTAAATCGGGGTATATTCATGTTTGGGTTGGTTCAACCACTTAATCAAATAATATTATGAATTTATATCATAGATGAATATGTGTACTTATTTAATAAATTAGTATGATATAAATATACAAATAAGGTTTTTTTCTTTATGGTCATATCATAATTTAAATCATTATTTAAGAAAACACCTTTTATTCTTTAAGAATCCCTAAAACATGATCCTCAATTATTTCATCGTCATTATTAATAACCAAAAAATGCTATGAAATTAAATTGTAATTTTATAAATATATTATAACATATATTAAATTATATTATGTGATATTGTAATGATGAACTTTGAAATTATAAGGAACACATACACCGCTATTATGAAACTAGTATAGGATATCAATGTTATAAACACTTCATGTGAAAAAATATGATAAATTCATGTAGAGAATGATAATTATGAAAATTATGAATGAAAAATTATATGATTAAGGTTATGAATTAATTCATTATGATATATATGTTTTTTATTAAATAGGTTAAAATACATTTATGGAATTCAGGAATAATATGCAAGGGTTTTCATGTCAACTTCCCTTTATTGAGACAAGTATTGTATTTACGGACCTAATTTCATTTATGTGGTGTATATATTTAAAATATATATTTAATATCATGGATTTTATTTTAATCAAGGTATTTTATGTTTAATTGAAATATATCCCTTTCAAGGGGTTTTGATTCAAATGTTTCTAGGCTGTAAGGCTTTTCTTGGTCTCAATTCTCATTCTTTGATACATAATACATTTTACACACCATGTTACCTTTGTACGGTATTATATTGATTCAATATCTAATAAATGTTATTTTACTTATATTTCATGGGATTTAATATCCAAATAATGTTCCATTATTCCATTGTCTAGTGATTTAGTTGTTTCACCTGTAGTGTGTATTTTTGTAAACTCAATTTTCATTCATTGAGTTATGATCATTCTTTTAAATTATTTCATATAATATTATTAAATTATACCTTTTAATTTTATTATGTTGTATTATATGATTATTTTTTTTGTGATATACATTCTTACAATACAAACACTTGGACAAATATTTCTCACTTTTTTGGATATATTGTATTTAAACCTTCCACTCTCTTTCACCAAATGGCCAATGATAAGGTTTTTCTATTTTTTTTATTTATATATCCATTTATCATTATATAATGTAATAAAATTTTACATAACTCATATTGGATGATATATACCTAGAAATTATTATATTCTATATACATTGAGAAAATTATTAAAATTCTAATACAAATTATTACTAGCATATTGACTATGTATTGTTTATCCATCCACCATATTCCTATATATGGGTTATAATGAGGTCATAACTTATATTAAAATGGGTAAATGTATTGGAATTACATATTTTTTATTTAAATATCTATGATTATCGTTAAATTTTATTATGTATTGTTTATTTATTTTCTATTATGGTGAATGCATTGGAATTAAAAAAGTGACAAGTGGGGCCCAATATTATATGACCCCCCGATGTATTGATAGGTCTCACGAGACAAAATATATTGGACTAAGGCATTGAAAATGGGTTTTTGATGTTCTAAATTATGTATTCCATTATTATGAGAAATGTATTCTTAATATTCATGTCATAATTTATTTTCATGGAAATATCATGATCTCAATTTCAAGATTATTATGGCTTCATGTTTTAATTATTTCCACCTTATTATTTAAACCATGTTCATTCCATAATTTCTTCAATTATATATTCCCATTATAGAGTGCTTGAGATCACCCATTATAATGATTAATATTTCCCCATGTTATAGAGAAAATGTTTACACGATACATATTTAGAAGGATAATAAGTGTGAAATAATTTTTGAGAGATATTGAAAACTTATAATGAATAAATTAGTTTCCTATATAATAGGTAATTTTTAAATTTGATATAAAGAAAATGGAATTTATTAGGTTATATTGTGTCCTATTTATCTAAATCACTAAACAAGAAAATTTCCTAAAAATGTAATAAATTCCATAATAATTTTGATTTTTTAATTATGGTTGGTTATATACAAGATTTTACAATTGGTATCAAGTAATAATGTAATTTTTTTATTTATGAGCACTAGATATGGAAGTGTGGGTCTCGAGAATCATAGGTGTTATAAAATGAATGGTTCAGAAAACTTTAGAGGTTAATATACTAGTTAAGGATAATTTATGTTTTGAAAAGTTAAGGTTGATCAAAATTTTAAAGGTATACATAAACATTTTTAATATCATATGATTTTATGTTAAGGTAATAAAACACGCATTATTTAGTGATTAGGTTTGGATAACCAGAGTGAAATACAAATGAATATGTCCAAGTATTTGATAATATCATGATGTTTTTGAAAAATTGTGATAATGTGGTTTTTACTAGTAATAAATACCTTTTTGGATATTATAAAGTGGATAAGGATATGACATATATGCACTTTGGATAATCACCATGAAAAGGGTTGGTTGAGTATTGACTCAATCATCACTTTAATACATGATGAATGGGACTAAGAATACACACATGGAGAGAAAATCCCGATGAATATTCTTTGGGTATTCAAATTCTATTTACAAACCATTATAAATGATTTAAAATGATAATAAATAATTATGTTATATAACATAATAGAAAAATTACATTGGATAACCAAGGATTGAATAAGATAATCATAAGTTGATCCCAAAGTATCCTATGTTAAAAAAAGGTGTCATAAGATATGTCATATTAAGATTGAGGTTTTCATATAAATATTTTTTATATTAAAAAAACATTTTTTTAGTATTTAGTCAAAATAGGATCATAAAAATGAAGTTTAGAATGGTATGTTCTTAAAAACAACTATGTCTGATAACCAAATAAGGGAGAATACATTAATGGTTTAGAATATATTTTTTTTATGATTAAAAAAGTGGTTTTCATAATATTACCTATGGTAATGTGATTAATATTTATATAATATAGAAAATATTATATATTCTCATTAATAAGTGATATTTATCAACAATATTATATTCTATTTTTAAAATTATAAAGATTATGTGAAACATCCATGGATTTTTATTCAATAGGTTTACATTGAATTCATGGATACAAATATTAAATGATCTTGATAATGTTTAAAAGAAATATTATGAAATGGTTATATTTTTTGGGATAACTATTGAATAACACGTGATTTGTGGTTGTATTACTCTTTTGTTTAATATACACATGATGTTGATATAATAAAGGGTTGTTAGATTTTGAAGAAGTAAGTTAGATATTAATTTGTAACCATGGGATTGATAATTGATTAATGATATTTTTGAAAATTTTCATCTTATTTTTGGGATTATAATATATAGTGACTAGTGTGTGACCGTATGAACTAGTGGTTAATACTGTTTGATGTTTAAATATTGAGTTAATTTTTATAATAATATATAATCTTGTTGTGACTTAATGTGTTTTGATTCAAATAGACTTCTGGAAAGTAATTTTATTGAGATTATATGATTATGTTTTATACATATTTGGGTATATAATTTTATGAATGAAAACTGTTGATTGAGGAAGGATAATTTCAATTTTTAGAAAATAGATTTCAATGACTATTTGGTTTAAAATATTTTAATAATGTCTATGGTAATTTTGTATATCTATTTTAAGGATTAGGTTAAAAATTTTGATATAACCCAATTCAAAGTAACATAGTATTAACCAAGCATGATATATGAGAGTGATATTCATCGAACTGATCCTGATAAATTTGAGTTTTAGGAACATCAGGATAACCTGATAGTGTTATAAAGTGAGACATATTGAGGTTAAATTTTCCTATAGTTATTTTTAATAATTATCTTGTAATTATATTTTATTATGTTAACAAATTTGATTTTAGTAATAGATACAACTAGATTTAACCATTGGTGTGAGGGATAATGTAGAGGCTACCTCAGTGAATTACCCAATATAATAATAACTAGAGTGAGAAATCATATAATTATTCCAAACTAGGTATCATGAAAACTGATTTAAAATGTGAATATATCCAAAGTCCTAAACACAAAAAAGAAAAGAAATACATATTCTCAAAAAGGACAAAGTGACTATGGTCATCCAACTCAAAAGTTTAAGTTAAATAGATAAGCTATAAAATATTTTGCTTCAATTGCAAGAGAGTTGGGAATTATACGACTCAATGTCCCAATACAAGGTCCAACAAGAGAAGTAGTCACCAAAAAACAAACATATATGGAAAAGACTATAAATATACTAATAATGGATCTGATCATGATTTTTCACTCTATATTTTATATGTATCATAAGTAATGTAAGTCTTCACAAACTACTTAATTTTGATGTATAAAAACTCCTAGTGGTATGATTAACATGTAAATCATTTTTAGGGTTTTTGGTAAGTTATTCCTTATGTATGTAAATCAACATCACTTATTAGAATTATATGTGAAATTAAAAATGGTTTATCTCCCTTTTTAAAGTGATTATAATAACTTTTTTCCATAGTGATAAATATTATTCCATATATTAAATAAACCCACGATCATCTAGTGGAATCTGGTTAATTAAGGGTTATATATAAGAATTAATCAAATATAGTGAGTCAAACTATGAGGAAAAAGTTTATATAAAGTGGAGAGAATGAGACACCAAAAAATTATAATATTAGATTACATTTTAGGATATTAATTTATTAAATAGATTACTCTAAAAACAATATAACATTTAAATGTAACCGTGATATATATAAATAAAATATAAATGTTTAATTAAAAATATGAAAATATAGACATTAAATTTATTGGAATGAATAGGAGTAATTGCTTCATAAAATATATATATAATAACAATAAATTCTACTTCAAAAATGAATGAAATTTAAGTAGTTTACCTAAAATGGATGATATGTTTATTTATTATATAGAAAATTATTTCCTTAAAAAAATTCCATTTGTGCGATACAAATTTCTATTTGAAGAAACATACGATTAATGATAAATTATGTATGATATTAATAATTTTATAACATTAATTTTGTTTCTAAATGATATTAAATATGAATAATATCAGTTAATATTTTAAAATGAAATTTTCTAATAAAGAATATTTTTTATTATATTTTTGGATTTTATTAAAAAACTGAATTTATAAGTTTTGGAATTTTAAATAAAAAAAATTAATTTCATTTTTAAATTCATCATATCAATATTAACATAGAATATTTTTTTTTTCAATTTCAAAAATGGATTATTTTTAGTCAAAAAATGAGGGATTTACAAAAATTATAATCTCAGTGATTTTATCACTGTGTAATAATAACATAAAAGATTTTAAAACCTTTAAATCATTAAAATATTAATTTTAGGGAAATTTTTTTCATTTTTAAATATTATTTGAACTTAAAAAATCTATGACAAACATTTTTATAACTAATTCTAATGTTACTTTAATATAAAAACTCATTTTTTTTCTTTTCTTTATATTAAGTATTATCAATGGGAGGAATTTTTTTGGATTAAAATGGAAGCCTTATAATTTTTATTCTATAAATTATAAAGAAATTTATATCATTAAAATCAATAATGATGATATTTTTATCTTATATATAATTTTAATGTTTAAAAACCCAATTTTTCTAAAATCTGTTATTACATGATTGAGTGTGCTAATTTTAAAATTAACTTTTCACACATTAAGAATTATATATGAAAATTTTATTTTAAAATTTTATATCATAATTATAAAATTATTTATAATTCTTAATCTTACTCTTTTCTATTATAATTAATTACTAATGTTATTAATTAATTACCAAGATAAAAGTAAAAGGTGTAAATTGAGTTTACACTAGTGTAAAAGAACTAAACAATTATCAAAACATTCCAAGAAATAAATTGCTGAAATTTTAATCAACCAATAAATGTTTCATATATAATTTTTTCTTCTTTTGATCCATTGAATCTTTAATAGTGTCATGTAATTATTAAAAAAATGTAAAGGTGTTCCAAAAAATTCACTTTCCTTCACCTATAAAAGCGTAACATCTTCACTAATTCAAAACACACAATTAATTATAATAAATACTTTAAACTATTCAATTTATATATAAATATAATCCTATTACAATAAAATAAAACCTCGGTCAATCATTTTTATCCCAATCCCTTCAAATTTAAGGAGGCTTATAAGAAAAATTTAAGTCCCAAAAATAAGTATTATCAACTACTTATTTTTTTCATAATTATATTCATTAAAATTTATTCTATACTCACTAATATAATTATATTAGAATAATTAATATATTATAGTTTTAAAATATTAATTTTCATATTTTAATTTTAAAATCATTTTATATTAATATACCCCATCCATTATGAAAAACAAAACTGTTGTTTGTGAATTGTATTGATTTCCTCCTCCAAGATGCAACACATTTAATTTATCTTAAGCACCTAAATAGGATGGATATAATGATGTTATTAAAGGATAAATATGATATTTATTATATAATTAATGTTATTATATAATAAATATAATAATCGATTAATGATAGAAATAACAAACGACCATCGTTAATTTTATTATTAAAAATAAGTGATCAAAGAGGATAATCTTTTATTAAAATTGTGAAATATTTTAATTTCCATTAATTATTATTATAATTACTTATAATTAATATATATAAAACTAACAATAACTAAATAATATAATTACCCTTATGGTATAATGATATTACAACTAACCATCTCATAATCATTCATTAAATTAGGTTAAGTTCACGTTTGGGTCGGTTTAACCACCTAATAAAAAAATACTATGAATGTTTTTTCATGGATGACAATGAAAACATATTTAATGATAAAATATGATATAAATATATAAATAATTTTTTCTATTAATTTTATATCAACATTTAACTCATTAATTATGAAAACTCTTTTTGTTCATTAAGAATAATAGAAACATGATCATTGTCAATTCCATCATCATGGTTCATAACCAAAACTAACATGAAATGAAATTATTAATTTATAAAATATCTTAGAAACTATATTATAGTATCTTAGATATTATAGTAATTATGAACATTGAAACAATAATAAATATAGACATCATTATTATGAAGCTAGTACATATGATCCCAACTATTAACACCTGATGTGGAAAATTAGAAGAATTCATGTAGAGAGTGACTAACAATGAATAATATGAATGAAATTAGATATGAGTAAGGTTATGGATTAATTAATTAAGATATATATGTTTGTTATACATGAGCATAAATAATGTTCATGAAATTCTAGAATAATACTAAGGGTTTTTATCTCAATTTCCTTTTATTAAGAAAAGTATTTAATTTATGCACCCAATTTAATTTATTTTGTTTATAAATTTTCTATTTGATATATCATATCTAGAATTTTATTTTAATCACGTTATTTTAAGTTTAATTTTCAATCCTCCATTTCAAGGGGTTTCGATTCTAATATCTAATTTGTAATGCTTTTCATGGTCCCAATTCATATTTATTGAGATATAATACATTTTATACACCATATTCCATTTGTATAGTGTTATATTGATTTACTATCCTATAAATTTTATTTTCATTTTATTTCATGGGATTTATGAGAAATATAATGTTCCGTTGCTCAAGTGTCTAGTGATTTTTTTATTTACCTAGTAGTAAATATTTTTTCTAACATAATTTTCAGTCATTGAGTTATAATAATTAATTTAAATTATTTCTTATAAGTTTTGTACAATATACCCTTTGATTATATTATGTGGTATTCTATGATTGTTTTTAGGGATATACATTCAACCACAAAAACACTTTTACAAATATTTCTCACTTCTTAGGATTTATTATAATAAAACTATCCACTTTCTCTCTCTTCATGGATTATGATCATGTGATTCCAGTATTATTGTATCCTCATTCTCATTTCTTGATAGGGTGTTAAAATCATAGTTTAAAAAACTGATATTTAATGATATTCTCCTAGAAAGTATGATATTGTATTGATACAAGATTTTTTTTTTGAAATTCTAGTACAAATTATTTTTGGTAAGTTGAAAATATATTATTTATCCATCCATATTCTTCTTATGGATAGGTTATGATCATATTATCCCTTCTATTAACATTTGGGAAAATATTGGAATTCCATATGATTTTATTAAAATATGGATGGTTATTGGAAATATTTATTATGTATTTTTTGTTAATTTTATCTTATGGTGAATTTATTGGACTTAAAAAAGTTATGTTTGGGGATCGGCATTATATACCCCTAGATGCATTGATAAATCTAATGAGGAAAAACATGTTGGGTTTTAGTGTACGCCTCTTTCCATAATAGGATATTCTCTTGGAAAAATTATTAATAGTAGGTTGTATTGGATATGATGTTGATGAAAAGTATTTTTTCTTTGAACAAGTCCTTGAAAATGATTTTTTGATGTCTAAAATTATACGTTCTATCAATATGATATCAGTCTATTTGATATCCATGTTTTCATTTATTTTCATGGATATAACATGCTCTTAATTTCAATTTGATTATGAATTTATGTTTTTTTTATATTCCACTCTTAATATTAATGTAATGTTTATGGCATGATTTATTCAGTTATCTGATTCCCTTACTGTGCTTTTGAGATCACCCCATATTGTGTTTTCTATTTCACAAATTTATAGAGAAAAGCAGTTCACATGACATGTTTATAAGGACAAAAAGCATGGAATAATTTTTTGTATATATTAAATAATTTTATTAATTAATTAGCTTTATATATAATGGTAAATTTATCCATTTGATACAAATAACATGTATTTTTTTTATTTATGTTATATCCTAATTCTTTAAATCACTATACTTGAAAAATATATTTTGGTAGAAATATATGCAACAATAATATTGATTTTTTAACTAATTTTGGTTATATATAGGATTTTATAACTTGTATAAATCAAGTAATGTAATGTATATGTATATGAGAACTAGATCTGGGAGTGTGGGCTTGGGGCATCAAAATGGATTTTTTTTTTACAAAGGGGAATTACATTAAATTAGAATAAATTTAAAAACTAGGTAGCCAAATTACACTATAATATTTAGATTCACCACATTAACTAGTATACAATTGGGAATAAAGATATTACCAAAGTGATGCATATGAATTTAACCAACTGCAACAATCATTCCAACTATACCAAAAGGATAACCTATACCCTATATTCTTAAAAATACATTCTAAACCAGAACTATCCATTTATGGTCAATTATGGGATATTTTGAAAAAAAATAAAAGTGGAATGAATTAATAATAAAAGAAACATGGATTATGAGAGAACCCAAATTTCTAAGATGACTAATTCATGATACGAGCACCAGAGGTAGATATTAAAGAATCAAGGTGAACCACAAAAAGAAATAAATAATCCCACAGATCATTATTAATTAAAACATATAATAAGTAATAAGATTTTTTAATATTATCCAATATCCAAACCTTCCAATTTCATTCAAATAGAATTAAATGAAGATAAAGAGATAATTACTGAAGAATTAGAGGGATATTTAAAACCCAAGAATAATTTTTTTTAATCATTATAATATTGAAATTATCACTAATTAGCCTTTTTATGATACTCATAGAATAACAAAATTCTTTCATTCTAAGAATAATAGAGAGGATAAAAAAATAATTTTACTCATTTTCATGAAAGTATGGGTGAATCCTTTAAGGATTTTATTACTGAATATGTAGAAGATGAAACACACCTTTAATATAATGAATAAAAAATTATTGTTATAACAACCCATAATTTTCATACATAGATAATGCATCTGAATAGATGAAAATTAATTACATATTATATCATAAGAATGAAAAAACCATATTGGTTTAGTATCATTGAGAATTTGAGAGCATAAAAAACTGGATCTTAAAATATCAACATACAGATTCCACTTAATCCTTCATAACTAGAACCCTTTTTGACATGTCATACTTAATACCTTTCTTCATATATCTGGGAAAATAATCAAAATAAAAGGGTGACCACAGATGCTCAGTAAGGGTAAAAAAGGGATATATAAATCATAGAATAAGTATAAGGGTATAATAATAGGAACATAACACTTTAAAATTAGAATATTAATGTCAAATCTCATAATCTTGAGTCATGGAATAAATCCTAGAAGTTTATAATACATGGATAATAATAGAATATGAGCCGTGATATAATAATATTAGCATAATGCATAAAATGTGGCATCCACATAATCATGGAAAATCATTTCTTTAGTAGTCAAGGATATGTTAAAAGACACTCATAGTGGAACGAGTTCACTCCCCAAACCATATTAGTAGTCTAGGTTTACTATCAAGACTATCATAGCAGACAAATTCCTTTATTTAATTAATCTCACTTCCCATTTCAATCCTATCAAACAGAATTAGTTTCACTTCTTGTTTCAGTCCAACATATGTCATGAGATATAATATCCTTGCTAAATTAATTATAGGTAGATATAAATCCCACGCATCACATAATTAAAACAATATATATGTGTCCTAGAAGAACAGAACCCATGAAAGGAAATGGGTTTCATAAACATTTCATTATACCATAACCCATGAAAAAAATGGTTTCATAAATATCATTCCATCATAAACATTAACCAACCATAGAAAGAATAATAATATTATACTTGAATAATAAACCCAATAAATTATAAGAAATTTTAAATAAAGTTATCTGAGATGGAAAAATTATTCTTTTGAAGGATTAATTGGAATAACTCTTGAGGAAAATATCATTTCTATTTACAATTTTTTTTAAAATGATATACAATTATAAATGAAAAAAATCATATAAAATAAACATTTAATATGGAAAAGTAATCTTCAAGGAATTAAGTTTTCGCGATGGAGGAAAAATTCACTCATGAAGTATAATTTAAAAAACATTCCTACTTTATTTTTGTTAATAAAACTCATAAAGAACCTCGTTTAGAAATCATAAAAAAATAATCATTTTAAAATTTCTTGTAAATAGAAAAACATGAATAAAACTGAATATAAATAATAATAAGATAATATAAAAATATTTTTTTGGAAATTTTTTTAGAAAAGACAGTCATGGAAGAAAAAGACAGTTTTAAGGGAAACCTTAAAAAGATATATAAAGTCCTTTAAAAATATAATATAAATGATGTGAGCATTAATAAAATTAATCTATTATGTGTATTAATTGTAAATACACGTATATAAAGTTGAAATAAAATCCTAATATAAAAAAAATTTCCATGCATAATCTTACCATAAAATAATAAATGATGTATATGTTTAACCTAATGATTGGAAATTGGGTTATGAATTCCCTTTCCACCTTACTATCAGTCAAATTGTATGACATATAAAAGTGATATTTATAAAATGAAACATTTAATAATATTAAGATTATTATATTCATGATATGATATATGAAAAGTTAGTATATACACAACACACAAGAAATAAGTGGTTAATAAGGCAGGTATCTCAGAGAAGTAAAAGTGAGACGATAAACCCTTACCTCACACCTCCCTTAAGTTTTTCATACTTTAACATCATGTATAAAGGTTTAAAGACTATTATCAATTCATTATATAACAAAAATCATATTTATAATACCTTGTTTGATACTTTTATAACATCTTACCACCCATTGATTAATAATATTTAATTATTTTTATTGTTTTAGGTGTGTTCATTGCATGGTTTCATGGTCGATTCATTTGAGTATAATTATTAATCATACTAGAAAATTGAAATAAAACTACACAAGTGAAATGAAATTGTATTAATGAAAATTTATAAGTTTAAATGGTCCGATATATCATTTTTATTTCTGGCATGATGATGACTAATTTGATGAAATATTAATGATAAAAGTTTAGTATATTTTGGAGGTTTTTCTGACCATCACGAACCAATTTAATTTTATTTAATATTATGTATATATATTAGTTCCATAAAATGAAATCATTATAAAAAAAATTTACAATATTATTTAACCATAATAATAATTCTATGAATTGATTTTAAGGTCATAATATAAAATCAAGATTCATTATTCATGGAGATGGTTAACTACCATAATTTGGACATTGATTTGGTTTCTTTGAATAATTGGAAGTAATAAAATGGATAGATATAAGATATTTCATTATAAAAATAAAATTATAGTATATAATTTATAATTTAGTTGTTATTACTTAATTTATGAATTAGGTTAGGAGAATTTAAAAAAATAAAATTATTTAAGAGAGGTTGTTTGAGAAAGTTACCTCTTGAATATCACCTCCTTGAAGGACACCTTAAGGAACATGGAATTATTCTTTGGGTGAGGAAAACAATAAATAAACGTGTAGAGAGTGGTTATGAGAGTATTTGGAAGATATTTTAAAATATTCAATGATTTTTAGGGAAAATGGGGTGGTGAGGAGTGGTATTTATACTTGAGGAAGGGTGGTTTTAAGTAATTAAATAATGATTATTTATAATTAAATCCAACCACATTTTGGTGACATTAATTCAAAAGAATTTTTATTCTTAACAGTGTTTTAAATTATTATTAGTGTATGTAAACACATAAACCACCCAGTTAATTTCATATTATTTAAGTGTTTTAATATTTTACCTTTTATCATTAACCCAGTATATTATTTTACCTATACTGCGACAAATATTTTTTTTAGTAGGGAAATTTTTTTATGCCTAAAAATGAAAATGAACTTATAAAATAATTTATAACTCATGATTACAAATATGAAATCCATTTTTAATAATTCAAAACATATATTATTCAAAATTAATTTTAAAAATAAATTGTTAAAATGAAACAAAAAATAATTTTTTGAAAAAATGTGTTTTTAATCCAAATAATGAACTTATATGAAAACAAGAAATAAAAATTATTTAAATTTAATTAATATATTATATATAATTAAAAATTAATTATATTAATTTCAGATCAATTTAAAATATTAAAATTAATTTTTAATATAACTAAATTGAGGGTTTTATAAAAATATGCATTTTTTACTATTCAATGAAAAATTAAACTTTCTAGAAAGTTATCAAAAGTTAATAACAAGATAATTTTAACATGATGAAACCAAAAATGATGTTAATTTTATCAAATAAATTTTCTAAAAAATTATTTATATTTATTTTCTCATAGAAGGAAATTAATATATCTTTTTGAAGAAAACATATATTTGAGGAGAAAAATGACTTTACTAAAAATTATGTAAATATTCAAAATGCATTAATTAATACTTTAAAAATGATTTGAATAATTATATATTTTTCTATACAGTGAATATTATTCATTCCCACCAATTTAATTGATATTTTATAATAGTCATGTAAAAATTATAATATTATTGGAGTTCATTTAATCTTGGTGTTATATATAATGTAAGCTATAGAAAAGATTAAATTTACTTAAAAAGAGAAATAATATAAAATATACGGGTTTTACATTCTGCCCTATTAAAATTAATTTCACCATTAATATTTTTTACTCAGATATAAAGAGACGAGGATACCATTGCCTCATCACATCCTCTGGTTCCCATGTTCCTTCCTCAAATTGGTTGTTTCACCCAAAAATTTAACTAGGTGAGTGGTCTTGTCTCATAGAACTTTATCTCTATGATCTAAAATATCTATTGGTTTTTCTTAAAAGTTAATATCTTTCACAAGTGTTTTAGCCTCCAATTCCAGTACATGTGAAGGATTTGACATGTACTTCTCTAGGGGAGATACATGGAACACATCATGATCTTGAGAGAGATATGGAGGAAGCACCAATAAATAAGACACCATCCCGATATGATCAAGAATTCAAAAAAAAATTCCCCCGGAATTTTAAATTTAAATTCAAAAATATAATGGGTATATTTGAAAATTCCTTTTTGGGTAACCCGCATCGTAAAAGGGGTAAATAAAAATTCCTTTTAAAAAGAGGGAAAGTAAAAGGAAAAGATCCCCACATTACTAGGATTCTAATTAGAACAATATTAGTTGAATGTAAAAATATATAGACCTATAATATAATTCTAAATATCAAGTTCTGATGCAGAATGATAGAGAATGTGTTCATTAGAAGGATAATGAACACAGAGCCTTAGACAAAATTGTTATGAAAAAGGTCATTTTTATCATAAAAAATGATGATAATAGGAAAAACATTTATTTAAAAAATCATTTTATAAGATATAATTACTTGATTTCTTCCCATGGGTACAATTTCACTATTTTTTATGCCTTAATCGATTTCTAAAATGATGTTGAAACTATATTTCTTTAAGAACCAGTGGATCATAAGATCTATAATGGGAAGACTAGTCATTTCTTCGGTATCTAACTATCATTATAACAAAAACGGTCAACACAGGTTATTAAATACACATAAATATTCATATGGTTAAGTGATACATTAATATATAAAACCTCATCCAATGTTCATGGTATAAAATATCATAAATGGATACCATTATGAACCCTTCATAAAATTTTAAAAAAAAATACCTTTAATGAAGGTCACTAAATTTTTAAAATCAACTTATCATTAATCTCCCAAACAACATGATGTAGATCTTAAAATTCACAGAAAAAATAATTGAATATAATTATCATGTATTCCCTTGAAACATGATAATATCATGAATTACCATAAAACCTTAGTGAAAACTTTCATGATTCCAAAAATTAACTTTTCCCTTATACCATAAATCCAAAAATTCAATATACTCAATCTATAAACCACCTTGTCATCATATTAAAAAACATTTCCAAGGTAATCAATGCTATAAAATTTATTTTATCATAATACATCATGTATTTATATCATTATTATCCAAACATCATGCACATATTAAGGGTTATCGTTCCCTTAATCACATGTTCTCCAAAAATATCACATCAATCACTGTTTATAGTTACCAACACCATTCAAAAAATACTTTCGAATACATAAGGAAAAAATACAGTGGAGAAATTTTTGGATATTTAATTATTCTATAATTCATGTATAAGGAGAAAATCACATGAAATTTCATTGAAGTATAATATTTTCTTAGGTCGCACTCATACAAAATTAGACATGAAATTCCTAACTAAGGAGGGGAGGATAAATATGACCTAAATAACATTTTTTACCTTTTCCATTGTTATTTCATAAGCCTTCCATTTGTCCTTTTCCTTTATAGGTTTTCATGGATTATAATATATATTATCCATTGAATTTGGGAATAAAAATTCATAATTCCTAAACTTCTTGAATTTGAAACATTGGAGTGTGGGTGGTGCATTCCATGTAGCAATCTTTTTTTCACATGATCAGCTAACTTTTCACATTTGTTTAGAAATTAGTTTCCTGATGAACTTCTATTACATACTTAAATTTTTTTCCAAACCCCTTAAGAAAATTTCCCCAATGTTTCTTCTCACATATTGAGCATAAAGGAAATCTCACATCTTTATATCCATGGCCTAACAACCCTTGTTTTTGGAATGGAAGAAAATCCAAAGGAATTTGAACTTTTGGCATTTACTGGATGATCTATTTTTTAATCTGAGCTTCAGAACATAATTAAAAGATTTATAAAACTTCAATTTGTTGTTTTTAGACTTGGGTAACGGCCCGAGAGGTCTTATGGGTGCCATATTGAGTTTCTAGAGCACGAAGGTCTAGAAATTAGTTGTTTGGTTACTCTAAATTAGGCACATTGTTTTTCTAAAACTATGAGGCACCTCAGTAGAAAATTGTGCGGCTGTAGTAATGGAACCAAAATGCCCCACGTGGGCTACCCACAGTTTACCCAAACCATTCACCTTTCTTGCATGGGTACTTCCACTTAGGCAGTGCCCTCACACTATTCCTCGCATGGTTATCTCATGGTTAGGGTAACTATGTGGATCAAACCATGTGATGTGGAATATTAAAGAATGGGTGCCATATGGTGGGAACACGGTTTGACCAAACCATGTGGCCAAACCATATGACCTAGGTTTTGGGTTGAAATTACATTTTTCCATTAATTAAACCTTTATTTATTTTTCTTTCTTTATATTTTTTTCTTCCTCTCCACCAGCCAAATGAGTCTCTCTTTAGTACATCTGAGTTCCTCCTACGATCCTATTCTCGGAATGGAAATAACACCTCCATTCATTGTCTGAATCAATCATTGTCAATATCTATGGATCTACTTTTGTAAGCAATTGAGTAATTTTGAATCATTCTTCATTTAACCTCATCTTGATTGCATTATTTTGGCACTATATCATTTTTCCTATTTCTGGGAAAATGTATGTTTCTTCAATCTCTTCCAAACTGGATCAAACCAAATAATTATATTAGATAAGTTATACATCCTATGCTTAAGATAGATGGTCATATAATTTTTCTTTTTTTTACCTCATAACTATGCTATTGTGTTGCACACCATCCTTTGCTGAGTGTACCTTTTTATATAGGTTTCTTCATGTCTAATTGACCCTTACACCAAGATACATGTTTATTGAATCTCATTTGTACTTTAGATATCATACATACCATATATGAATACACCATTGGTGTGCCAAGTCAAAATGACACTTTGATCAATTGGATCAAATGATGAAAAATCCTAAATAGATTCGTACATAGCTTCTAAATGTAATTTCCACTTGTGTATAATAGTCTAAATGATGAAGAAACATTTTAAATTCCCTTTAAACCTTTATGGATTTAATGACCATGTTGGGTAGTTTCCCTAAAATTCTTGTTTAATGAGAATTGAGTTAAGATTCATGATATTGACATTTAAACAATGGTAAATGAATTGTTTTAAGAAAAATGTCATGATTTTATAGTAAAACCCTTTGATGGAGGTGAGATTTATTCTAAACTAAAAGGCAATGATTGGTTGTCTGAATAATGCTTTGATGTTATTTATTCTTTGGGTGTTGTTAGAATTATTCCATGTCTAGGAAATTGCCTCATTTGATGTTATTAAATTCATTTAAGCCTATACGAATGACCAATTTACCAAGATCATTCTAAGGGCTTGGGTTTCTTATTAAATGGGAATTATCATTTAGGTTTTTTCCCAAATGACCATGGTACCTTCTAAGTACCTCTTTAAACCTTGTAAAATGATTTTCCATGATTTGTATAATTTATGGAATGTTTAAAATGGAAATACATATGCATGATGGTTAGCTTTATCATAAATAAAATTAAATGGTTTAAATAAAATGAATCCCTTGAAATGGTTTATAAGTGTGGTAAGGCTATACCTACTGCTTGTGCTTTGTAAATGCTTATATGAACTATAAGGTCATAATATATTTGAACTTGAATTTTGTAATGCATAAGAGGTATTGCCTTATGAATTGTATTATAAATGTAATGAATACTTTATATGGGATTGATTAATGAAAATCATGAGAAGTATTTCCTCATGACTTGTATTATATATATGATGACTCCTTTATATATTCTTATAAAATAAGTTACATTATAGATTTTTCCTCATGTTGTATATTACAAGATTAGAACTTATACATAAGATGTGGAATTATGGTAAGGGTTCTGTTGAGCATGGTGCATCACGATCTCATACATTAGGTGTTGAGAAGGGAGTATCACACCCGTGATATAATAGAAGTGTTTCTCTAAGGTGCCACATACAATGATTAGAGTGTTGTGATGGCGGATCACTTGTCATCCCAAGTGTTGTTGCATAACACATCTCACTCTCTTTGGATATAGGTGATTTTCTCTATTTCATGAGCTTATTGGCTCATTTAGAATGGTTATGGATGTTTGAGTTATTAATAAGTCCAACCAGTAATTAGAATTCCAGGTATACGATCATTAAATATCGACACACACTTTGTTCATATAGGTAGATGTAATATAAAACTAAACAATATATATATAGTCATTAAAATATATATATATAGTCACTAGTCAGATATTTATTCTGGCTATGAGAAAATTCATGTATTGCCGCCAAATGTTACTTCAGAACATGAGACAATTGTTATTTATTTATTTAGAACAGCTTGTTTACCTTTATTATTACACCTACACACTAATTTACATTATATTTCATGGAATGTATTCATTCATAGAGATCATGGTTGGTAACCTACTGGGATTATTATCTCACACCCTACTCGGGACATCATTACATTAGGGTACCAAAGTTGACCTTAGGATTTCAGGACTTTGGTATATTGCCTTTGCAATTTAGATTTTACCTAGGTGTTAGGAGCACATGACTGAGCAGAATCTAGGGAAGCTCGTGGATATTTACCTTGGGTTCTTGATATCTATTCTTTTTTTACTTCCTTGTATACTTATAACTTCTGTATTTCAATTATAGTAGTTTTGTATCATCATCAGGATATGTATGAATCTATTTTATATTATAATTGGCTATTTATTTTGTTTTTAGTTTATATTATACTTATGTTTCTTTGTCAATAACATATCAATTCTTCCACTATTGTTTGTTATTTACTTTTTGATTAACCACTATGCTACTCTAACATGAGGGTATAATCATCCCACTATACCATCTTTACACCCTCACTTCTAGTCAGTATCCTCTTGTGTATGGGGAGGCGTGCCTGAGGCCATGAGACCCACCATTCTAAGTACCATCTTAGTGGTTAGTCGGGTCGATACATTACAAAGTTGTATAAGATCTTGTTTCATTTCCTTTGTCTTACTATTTTTGGTTGGTAGACAGGATACTAAGAATGTGTCAAATATTGATAAATAGTCATGTCTAGGTCTAATCACCCCACCCATGGGGAAAAGTCCAAGTGGCCAAGAATAAGATTGCTTTATATGATGTTGATATTATAGTTGAATTGGATTTAACCTTGAGTGATTGGTGTACTTTCCACTTCTTATTGATTTAAGAATTTATTGAATTTTCCCTTGTCCTGGTATGTCAAGGATAAAGTTGTACATCCATCATTATAAGAATATAAAGAGTCACATTCCATGCATATTCCATGTAATTTAGTTTCATTTATAGATTGTTTGATTATTTGAATTGTGTACCATGAATTCTATACCTTGTTAGGTATTCTAATAAAATTTTATGTTTGTACATACTTAAGTAATTCATAAAATGTATAATTATATAACATGATTAGATAATAATGTTCCATGAAACCTACCTATTTAGCATGTTATGACTTGTGTTGTGATCTATGTTTGTTCTAGGATATTCTCTTATGTTTAATTCTTGTGAAATCATGCTATTTTTATTAATATGTAAATGGTTTCATGGGATAAATATATAGATCATGATTAAATAGGATCCAATTTTGTATTATAGTGTGTATGGGAGCATTATAATTGGGAAAAGGTAACCCATATACTCAATCCTTCTTTTGATCTAGTATATATATATATATATATATATAGATACTTATGTTAAGATGTGATGGCTGATAAAGTTTATTTACTAAGGTGAATTGGTTTTGATTAATGGGATCCAAATTGGAATGGGGGGGAGGCCTCTGAGTGGCATCGCTTACCCATCCCAAAGTGACTATGGTTTTTCCCAGTCCTCGCACTCCTTCCCTCTCCGGCCGCCGTATCCTGAGTATTCTTCCTCGGGTTCGCCTCGGTGGCTGGGTGATGGTGATTCGCAATTGATCTCAAGCGTCGGTGTCCCTTTGAAGTTTGAAGATGGAGCTGCTCTGATCCGGGGAGGGGAGGTCTTCACTTCCCGATTTTCTGTGTTGTTCTTAATGGTTTGAAGGGTCCCTCTCTGTGGTCTTTGGTTGAATTCTTGATGTGAAGGATGCGCTAGGGGTTTTCCCTCTAGTGGTGGTTTTTTTCCATGAATCCCTCTGTGCTCCCTGCGGTGGTTCCGTGGCTTCCTCTCCTGCTGTAGATTCTCGGTATGGGCTTCTGTGGTTGCTGATTCAGAGCTATGGGTGTATGACTGAGTTTTTGTCGGCATACTCTATGGAGCGCTCTAGGTTTGTTCTCGGCAGCTCGTTGGCCCTATGGTGAGTGTCTCAGCTTTTGATGGTCGTCTTTGGCCCACTGTGGTTTGGAGGGACTTATTTGGAGGCTTTGGATTTTTGGTGCTTTCATGGTGGTTCTGCGATGTTTTTGAATCGCTGCAGTTTCTTGTTTCCTGGTTGATTTGGTTCGTGATGCGCATCTGTTGCGTTTGATTTTCTGGTTCTGTGATTGTCTGTGGTGCGGGGGATGTTCTCGTGGTTTCTTGGTTTGTGTCTGAGACGACGGGTTCTTGATGGCGGTGATGGTGAAGATGACGGGTTCTCGATGGCGGTGATGGTGAAGACGACGATGGACACCGGTGAAGCTCGTTGGCAATCTGGTGTTGATACGATCATGGCGTGTCAGTCAGTGCAGGCTCGCGGCTCATGGTGTCAGGCGTGCGACTTGAGGAAATGATGGCGGTCGAGGTTTGGAACGCGACTTTTGATGGAAATTTGGGTTTGTATTTGAAATTTGAAATCTGCTTGTTGGGTCCGTCTGTACGGGTACCGGGAACCCCAAAACCGGCTTCTGAAAATGAAAAAAAAATGTTTCGGATTAATGGGGGCCAAATGAAAAATCTTAAAGTGTATGGGATATTTATGGATTGGTATATATACACCCATATAATTGAATCATTTTTAACCTGACCATGGTGTATTTTTGGAATGCTTATGAATGAAAAGGGTTGCATGAGTTCAATTTTAAAGTGGACTGGGTTCAGTTAAATGGGGGCTAGACTTCGGTTTATAAAGTGTATGGGAAATTTATATGATGGGAATGGAAACCCATATAATCAAACATTGTATATGGACATGTTTTATTCTAATGTGGTTAAAATGTAAGAGTTTTTTAATTTTGATCGAAAATCAATTGGTTAACATCTAAAATATAAAAATAGACCCAAGTAGGTCAGTTGGGGCATAGTTTTTTTGTGCGATAACCCATTATAGGTGTTTATAGCCTTATTTATTAAAAAAATACTATTTAGTTTCATCTTAATGTTCCCTAGTTGGTTTAATGGGACCCTAGTAGGTTTTCTTATCTTTTATGACATAAAATGAATTTCTATATTAAATTGACTAATTATGGCCGAATATCAATAAATGTTAAATGTTTAAAAAGTAGGTTTCATGATACTTTAACATTATCTATGGTATTTTTTTAAATATTTTAAGTTTTTAAAGATTAAATGTGAATCAAAATAATGTACATAAAATGTAACCCTAGTTGGTGTCCTCTATTTAGACACTCGTGTAATAGGAGTTTAAGTTTCCCACTGAGTGGCCTTAGAATGGAAACATGAGGGTTTTATGTAGGCCCTTTTCTGATTAGAAATGGATTAAATGATAGGATCATAAACCTAGTGACTTATAGATGTGAAATATTTAAAGGTTTTATTATTTTACTCTTTCAAGGGTTTATCCCATGGTAGGTTTCTCCCTTAGAGTTTAAATGCCTTTCTTTTGGCTGTGAGTTTCTCCAACATTTGGTGTTGTTCAGGTGGTGTTGTCCCCATTATAACTTTTATATTCTTAATGTCACCGTTGTTTGGATGAGTGGTGATTTTTTTCTTGGCCTTTTTTTGGTGGTGAACATAAATTAAAGATCAGTTTCAGCAGGATAGACATGCCTCATGCATGATCAACCACTTCATAGGTTTTTTGATCCTTTCTTCTTCCTTAGTGATGGTTGACCTGGTACATCATTGTCTAGATTAATGGTTGTATAAGGCAATATGACTTTGGGTTAAAGCTATTATATGGGACACTTGATACTTGAATTCATAGGTAAGTCAAGTATATGGGTAGAATTCAATATTTTCCATTTGTTTATGTAATCTAGGTGTAGTATGCGTTATATACACAGTACCCATCAAGTTGTTAAACGGTGTAATAAACTAGTTGTGTTTAGTGAAATAATTGATCCTTGTGCTATTGAGTGCATTTTTATGACATATATTTAGTAGAGTGACATGCGAGTTAAGAAATAAAGTTCATCCAAATGTTCGGAATTAATTCCTTGTGACTCGGCTATTTTGAAACACGGGTAGTTTTGGTTTTGGTTGTTGCGCCAAATGTCCAGTTTCTATGACATTGTGATTTTGACTGAGAGGTGAAACTCATATATGTCTAGGGTGGTTTTGATCTAGCATTATTGTGAGCAGCTGGTCTACCCCTTCTTTGATGGTTAGTACACTCCTATGGTGGGGAGTGACACATTGGTTATGGTGTTTACATTCCCTTCTAAGTAGATAGAATGTAACTGAGGAGCACCATTTGGAAATATAGAATCTTTCTTTAATACCATTGATGATTTAAAGTGTTGAATTGTGTTAGTTCTTGCTTGGTATCATGATGTTGATGTGGTTGGATATTTATGAAACCTCTTAAAACATTGTTGGTCTTGGGTGGACTTCAGTGGTTAAACCTGAAAGAACATGGAATGCCTTAGATGGTGATGGCTTCATGGTTTTCATAAAGGTGGTGCATTAGCAGGTGAATCCATGATTATTTCAGGAATTCAACTAGTAGTGGTTCGATAGATATTTTTAAAAATAATTGTTCCCCTCTTAGTGTACTCTTATGTTAATAGACAAGAATGTTCTATATCTTAATTTCGTACTTGATACACTAAGAGAGTGTCAGTATTACACCACGATAAGGTTTTAAAGCCATTGATCTTAAGATATGATATCTATCTTATTTCACTATGGATGCATGGTTTTATTTAAGTCATGGATAGTATTATGTGACCATTTGGTTTCCATGTCGCGATTCCTTGGAAAAAATCTTGGACACCAAACATCTTATCCTGACATGACCGTTAGGCGAATGGCACTCTAGGCGTAGTCAATGATATTATGTGGACATATTGGCTTTGTATCCAACATCTCACTTGTAATGGTATGACCAAGGAAAATCATTAAAATATAGGTATGAGCTTCGGTGAACGTGTCTGTGCAAAATGAGAGATGCCATGAAAGAAGGCATTGAAATTAAGTTTACTTTACATTGACTGTCTCCGCTGGGATTCTTGGGAATGGTCAGCTGAAGGAGGCTTGAGTTGTTTTCATTTTTTCAAAGTGGTTATAGTTTGTGGGGATCCATTTTAGGGAATGTCACTTGGTTAAGGAAGGAGTGGTCTTATGTTTAGTAATATCTTTTGAGGAATTCTTGCATGACTAGTTTCTATTTGGTCAATCAAGTTTTGACCATTTCTTCACAACAAATTTCATATTATTACGTTGAATTCTATCAGGTTATCCTGGTTCAATAATCACACCATAGCATCACTATAATTCTTAAGGGTGTGATTTGTAAGGCAATTCCAATGGTATAGGTATTGTGGTCTGGAATTTTCCCCTTCAGATTTTAAATCCTAAGGCAGGGAGCACATTCAGCCATATGTTTAATGAGATAATGACATGATCGTGTATGTTGTTAAACATGCATATAAAATCTCTTTTTAGGTTTTTAGGTTGGTAAACAAGCATTGGATTGAGTTTTAGAGGTTTAAGTTCCATGTTCTTAAGTAAATAATCAGAGATGTGTTGGGAATTTGGAAATGCAATGTGAACATTTGAATGAGAATTCACGAATCTCATAGGTTGGGTGATGTTTTAATTTTTCATTAAGGCTTCTTGGGGGGAAGAAGTTCTATGGTGGGGTAGTTATAATGAACCATTTTTTTGTAATGGATGAAAACCCAAAGGAATTTGAAGGTTTTTCATTTATTAGATATGATTTTTTTAAAAACCGAGTTTTAGAACATAATTCCGAGAGTTGAACACTTAAATTTATTGTTTTTAGACTTGGGTAAAAGAATAAGAGGTCTATCGGGTGTCTCATTGATTTTGAGGAGCACCGGGGTCCAAAAATTAATTGTTTGATTCCTTTTAATAGGTCACACAGATTGTCTGAAACGATGATGTCCCTTAGTAAAAAACCATGTGGTTGCAACAAAGGAGAAGCAACACCCTACATAGGTTATGCATAGATTACCTAAACTGTGCACCTTTCTCATAGGGATAGTTCCACTTAAGAGTACAATTTCACTATTCATCTCATGGTTAGTGCATGTTTAGTGTAACCATACGAGAAAAAATGTGTGAGGTGGATTATTCAAAAATGAGTGCCAAATGGTTGTTACACAGTTTGAAAAAACATTACGACTTAGGTTTTTGAGTGAAATTATAGTTTTTTCCATGAATTAAACCTTTATTTCATTATTTCTTTCTTTCTCTTATTTATTCTTCTCCTCCAGCCACGTGAGGCTCTCCTTGGTGCATATGGGTTCCCCTTTCTAGCATATTCTAGGAATGATGATAAATCCTCTATCCATCATTAAAATAGACCACCATTAGTCTCTATGGATATGTATCAGTAAGCTCTCGTGTCCTTTTGAATATTTCTTTATTTAATCTCATCTTGGATATTCTATTTTGGTGTGATCTCATTTTTCCTATTTTCATGTAAAATGTATGTTTCACTGATCTCTTAAAAAATGGATCAAATAAGAACTTACTATTGGATGAGTGATATGTCCTAAAATTAATATAGGTGGTCACATCATTTTTCCTTTGAGTTTTGTTTCCTCCTAGCCGTGCCATTGTTCCGCACGCCATCCTTTTCCAATCATCAATTTTTTATATTTGTTCCTTTAAGTATAATTACCACTTTCACCTAGATACATGTTTAATGAATATTTTTTGGTAATTCAGAGATCATACATACCATATATAGATACCCCATGTGTGTTCCATGTGAAAATTTCCATTTTATCAATTGGATAAAATTCCCAAAACACCTAAATAGATTCTAGATTATATTTTAAATAAAATTTCACCTTGTAAATTATATTCTAAATGACGATGAATCCTTCAAAATTCCATTTGATTCTTTATGGATTTAATGACCATGTTAGGTAGTTTTTCTAAAATTCTTCAATAATTTGAATTGACTTAGGAATCATGATATTGATGTTTAAAATATGGTAAATTAATTGTTTGAAGAAAAATGTCATGATTTTATAATTAAACCCCTAGATGTATGTGTGATGTCTTCTAAACTAAAAGGTAGTGATTGGTTTTTTGAATAATTATTGGTCATTATGGATTTTGGTGTTATTTATGATTTGGGTGTTGTTAGAATTATAGATTGTCTAAAAGATTGCCTCTTTTGATGTTATTAAATGGATTTACCCCTATCTAAATGACTAATCTACGAAGATCCTTCTATAGAATTTCTATTCTTATTAAATGGGAATGCCCATGTTGGTATTTTCCCAAATGATCATGGTACCTTTTAAGTACCTCTTTAAACCTTATGAAATGAATTTACATGTTTTTTTAATTGTTGGAAAGTTTAAAATGGAAAGGTATATGCATGATGATTTTATTTATCTTAAATGATTTAAGTAAAATGGATTTGTTGCAATTATTTATATAGGTGGTAAGGCCACACCTATTCTTTATGATTTATAAATTCTTATATAAATAGTAAAGTCTTAATGGATATGAATTTGAATTTTGTAAGGCATAAGCGGTATTACCTTATGTATTTTATTATAAATGTAATGATTCCTTTATATAGAATTTATGAATAAAAATCATTAGAGGTATTTCCTCATGGAATGAATTATATATATGATGGTGCCTTTATATAGACTTATAAAATAATTTGCATGAGAGGTTTTTCCTCATTTCGTATATTACATGATTACACCTTATACATTGGTTGTGAAACAATGGTAAGGGTTATGTTGAGCATGGTTCATCATGATCCCTTACATCAGGTGTTGAGCCTGGCATCTCACACTAGTGATACTATATGGGCATTGGGCTGAGATACCATGCACCATGATTAGAGTGTTTCCATGGAGGCTTACTCACCTTCTCGAGTGTAGTTTCATAACGTCTCTCACTCTATTGGAATGTAGGGCATGTACCCTATTGAATAAGATTATAGGATCATTTAGACATGTTATGGATTTCTGAGTTATGCATAGTCTATATTGAAACTAATATTCTAGGTGTATGGCCATTAGGCATCGACACACACTTGGTTTATATAGGTGGATGCAATATATAACAAAACTATATTTATATATGTGTGTAATTAATAATAATAATA
The DNA here is from genome assembly GCA_963277665.1 of Viscum album. Classification (NCBI taxonomy): domain Eukaryota; kingdom Viridiplantae; phylum Streptophyta; class Magnoliopsida; order Santalales; family Viscaceae; genus Viscum; species Viscum album. Next base: position 1,155,372,743 of record OY728132.1, on the reverse strand, counting down.
TATATATATACAGTAATTAGTTAGAAATTTATTCTGGCTATGAGCCGAAGTAGGTATATCTGCCAGGTGTCCCATAGGAACCTGGGTGGGTTGTTGTTTATTTATTTACCACTACTTGTTTAACTTTCTGCTTAAACTAGCACATTGATTTACATTTTATTTCATGGGATGTATTTAGTTATAGAAACCGTAGGTGGTAACCTAATGAGATTATTATCTTACACCTTACTCAGGCCACCACAGCACTGGGGTATCTGAGTAGACATTATTCTTAGAGTACCATGGTAGATTGATAGTGTTTTTTAGCTTGTACCTGAGAGTTAGGAGAACATGACCGAGCTGATGCTTAGGATGCTCATAGAGATTTCCCTTGGGACCTTTCTTTATTTTCTTTAATTTTTTACTACCTTGTATAATACTTTCTACAATATTTCTATTGTAGTAGACGTGTGTCATCATTAGGAAATGCATGCATCTTTTATATATTGCCATTGGCCATATCTTATTTATTCAGTATTTTCTATACTTATTCTTTTTTTATATCATTTATTACTACTTACACTATTGTAATATATTTACTTTCTAATTTACCATTGGTCTACTCATATATGAGGGTATAGTCCCCCCACTATACTATCTTTACACCCTCACTACTAGTCTACATCCACGGGATTACATGAGGCACACTTGAGGCTATTTGACCCACCAGTCTGGATACCTTCTTAGAGGTCATTCTAGATGGGACATTACACATGGTTTTTATAATTACATTTAAATATCAATTTTCTTTTCTTAAAAAACCCATGATATTTATGGGTAAAATCAATTTCTATCTCCACCTTAAGAGAACATCGATTTTTTTCAAAGGTATGGAAGTCTCTAATAGATAATTTCATTATAAGACTTGGTTTTAAGCCACCAAAGAATCAATTAATATTAAATTCATGAAAAACAATTAAACCAGAGGCATACCTTGAAAACCTTTTAAAATTTTCCTCATATGTACAATGGATTCCTCATTATATTACTTCAAATCAAGATTCTCAATCTTTATATTTAGAAATAGAATATAAGGGAAGTAATTGCCAAGGAATATCCCCTTAATATCATCCCATTATAATGATTTGATTTCTTTTAATTACCTAATATTTTCAATAAGATTCCACCATTGATCTTATTCTCCTTCCTAATGATAAAAAACTGGGAAAACATTTTCATGTACCAATCATTGATGAACAAAAAATATTGTATCAGTGGTGCTAATCCAATTCTCAGCTATTAGTAGATCAGAAGATCAACTAAAAGAAGGTTGAAATTTACTCATAATGGACTCAATAGAATTTTGTTCCCTCATTTTCTCATTTCAAATCCCAATATGATACAAATATTGTGTGAGTATAATAATAAGATATTTCATCCCAACTCCTTTAAAATATGGTTTCTCTAGAAGAGAATCGTTGTATTGACCACACCACTAAACATTTATACAGTTCCTTTGGGTTATATCCATTAACTAACAATAAAAATAATAGTGTGAGAAAAACTATTCATTTTGGGAAAAAACATAATCAAGTGAAATTAATTGTAATTTTTCAATCTATAAAACCACATGTTTGATCCTAGGTTATTAATGATCATTACTAAAAATATACGATTATAACCAATAATTAGACTTATCTTTAGGTATCTTACTTAATATTTCATCATCCTAGTTTATAATTATTAACTAAAACCTACTCTGATACCAACTATAACAACCCATACTTTTTGTACATAGATATTACATCTAAATAGAAGAATATTCCTTACATATAATAAAAATCCATGCCATAACCATATGGGTTTATTGTCTTTGGAAATGTGGAAAAATAAACAATTGGTTCATAAAACATCTACATCATCTTCTAATTATTCATTCATAACTATAACACTTTTTAACATATCATTCTTAATACCTCCATTCATATCCTGGGGAAAACATACATGTGAAAATGGTGATCTCAGATGCTTAGTAAGGGTAAACATGGGAGACATCAATCATAAAATTGGAATAAGGGTATAATAATACAAACCTAACATTTAAAAATTATACCATACATATAAAAGTTTATAATCTTGAGTCATGGAAAAAATCATAGATGTTCATAAGACATGGATCATAAGAGAACATGAACCATGAGAGAATAACATTGGTATAAAACATGTAATGTGGCACCCACATAAGCATAGAAAATCCTCTCCTTAGTAGTAAAGGATCTTTTTCAATACTATCATAGTGTAATGGGTTCACTAACCAAACCATCATAGTAGTTAAGGTTTACTCCAAAGTCTATCATTGTAGAAAAAAATTCTTTTCTGAATTAGATTCAATTCACATTCTAGTCATGTCTTACTGAATTGGTTTCACTTCCTGTTCTAGTCATTTCTATCTTATTTGATCTAATATCATTAACCAATGAATTTTAGGGATATATGAGTCCCAAAATTCAGAAAATTAAAACTATACATTTGTGTTCCATAATAATGGAAACCATGAAAAGAAATGAGTTTCATAAACATTTCATCATTGTATAACCCATTGAAAATAACAGGTTTAATAAACATCATGACATCATAAACATAAAACAAACATATAAATAATTAGAGTATAATTCTTGTATAATAACCCAGTAAATCATAATTAATATCAAAAATTGTTATCTAATATAGAAATATGATTTTTTGAAGGATCTCTTGAAATAATTCTTGAGAAAAATGTCATTTTTTTTGATTTTTTTAAAAAATGTCTTATAATTATAAAAGAAAAAATATTCATTTAAAATAAACTTGTATGATTATAAAGTATTCATCAAGGAATTAAGGAGTCACGAAATTAGGAAAATTTTCTCATTCCGTATAAGTAAAAATATTCTTATGTTTTTTTTTCAGAAAAGCAATAAAGAACCTCGCATAGAAAAAAAAAATCCTTTTAAACCATTTTGTAAAATGTTAAAAATGAGTAAAAAGTAATTAAAAAATTATAAAAAAATAGTGAAATTATTTTTTGGAATCAATTTTAGAAAACATGGGCATGGAATATAAATATAGTTTTAAGATAAACTTTGAAAAGATAGATAAAGTCCTTTATAAATATCATATCATTGAAGTTAGCATTAAAAAAATCAGACATTTATGTTTATTCTCTATAAATACACATAAAATAAGTGTAAAAACAATTATAATATAGTCAAAATTATTTCTACACATAATCTTATAATGATATAATCAATGAAGTTGATGTTTAACCCAATGATTGAAAATAGGTTTAAGAATTATCTTTCCACCTTGTAATCAGTCAAATTGTATGCCCCATAAAAGTAATAATTATCTAATAAAACATTGAATAAAACTAATATAATTATATTCATGAAATTACATATCCTATTGTAGTATACACACAATACATAAGAAATAATTGATGAATAAGGCATATATCTCACAGTTTTAAAAGTTATATGAGAAACCCTTACCTCACGCTTCCCTTTAGTTTTTTGTACTTTAACATCATGTATAAAGGGTTAAGGAATGTTTTAAACTCCTTAAAGAACTATAATCATATATATATATTACCTTATATTATACTTTTATATCATCTTACTACCCATTAATTAATTATATTTCATTATCTTCATTGTTTTTGGTGCGTTCGTTTCATGGTTTAATGGTAGGTTCATTTGTGTATAATTATGGATATTCTTGTAAAATAAAAATAAAACCACAGAAGTCAAATGAAATGGTATTCATGAACATATATAATATTAAATGGTCCCATATATCATTTTTATTTCTAACATGATTGTGATTCATTTGATAAAATTTTAATGATAAATGTTTAGTTTATTTTGGCGATTATTTTGACAAGAACAAACTAGTTTCATTTTGTTTAACATTATATATATATATATATCGGTTACAGAACTTGAAATATGTTATAATATAATTTTTAAAATATTATTTAACAAAAATAAATATTTTTTTATCATCCTTGAATGTGGTAATGGAAAATGAAAACTCATTATCATAATTGGGACAATGGTTTTATTTATATTAATAAGAAGAGGTAATAAAAAGGTTAGATATAAGAAATTAAATTAGAAAAAAAATTATAGAATATACATGATACTATAATTATTATTCCTTTTTTAATGAAGGAGGTGAGGAGAAGGTAAAAAAAATTAAGAGAGGTTGTTTGAGAAAGTCACCACTGGAATATCACCTCCTTGAAGGGCCCCTTAAGGTACTTGGAATTGGTCTTTGGGTGAGACTAAAAAATATTAGACATGGAGGGAGTGGGGAAGAGTGGATTTTGAAGATACATGAAAATATTCAAGACTTTTGATGATAAATGAAGTTGCGAGGAGTGATATTTATACTTGAGGATGGGTGGTTTTAAGTGATTAAATACGGATTATTTTATATTTAAATCCAAAAAAATTCAGTGGCATTAATTCAAATGAATTTGGATTATAATTAATGTTTTAAAGGCTATTTAAGTCTGTGACACACATAAACCACCCATTTAATGTGGTTTTTAGGTATTTTAATCTTTTACCATTAAACTTTAACCTAATATATTATTTTATCTATACTATGGTAACTATTTTTTTACCACATTAAGTTTGTTATTCATAAAAATAAAAATGAACTTATAGCCTAGTTCATACATCCTGATTCTAAATATCAAATTCATTTTTTAAAAATCCAAAATTTAGAATTTGAAAAATTAAATTTAAAATTAAACAGTCAAAATGAAATTAAAATTTTTTTTTGGAAAAAATGTGTTTTTAATCCCAAAAATAAACTTATACAAAAAAAGTTATAAATATAAACTAAATTTAATTAATTTGATTACATCTAACAAAAAAAATACTTAATTTATTTTTTTAAAACATTTAAAATCATAAAATTAGATTTAGATATAAATAAAATGAGGGTTTTATAAAAATTAGTAGTTTTACTATTCACTAAAAAGTACACTTTTAGGAAATTCTTTAAAATTTATACTAAGATATTTTTGAAATGATAAATCCAAAAATTATGATCATTTTATCAAATAATATTTCTTTGAAATTTTAATGAATTAATTATATATTTTTTATCATAGATAGAAATAAAAATCAATTTTTGAAGAAAATATATATTTGAGGAACAAAATGACATCACTAAAAATAATGTGCATATTAAAAAAGATTAAGTAATACATTTAATTTGAGTTGGAAGTTATATATTTAATAATGTGGTTAATACTATTCATTCTATATAATTTAATTGAATGTTATAATGGTCATTCTAAAATAATAATGTTTGGTCGTTTGTTTAAGTTTATTGATCTATGAAACAAATGCTATCAAAAAGATTAAATTTACTTAAAAAGAGACATACCTCACAATATTGTGGTGTTACAATTGATGAGTCACTTCTTAAAATAAATATTCAACACTCTTTGGACTCTATAATTCCTTAAGATTATATGAAGATGTAGTAACCATAAATTTTATTTCTAAATATATATTGGAGGAATCAATTATCTATTTATTTGGATTAAAGGACCTTAAAAAGAATATGGAGTTATGTATGAGCACTAGATATACCAAAATATTTTTGTTTAAAATAAAGAAGCCATACCTCCTTAATATTTTATATGACTTCCAATTATTGTCTAGATATAGATATTATAAAATTATTTCTTATGGGGAGTTAACCCCAACATCCATTTTTTCATTCTATTTGGAATAGGTTTGTATTTTATTTAATTAAATTTATTTTTAACATGTAATTTTATTTATTATAAGTACATACTAGTATTGGTGTGTATTATCCACATTTCTAAAGTTATAAACTATAATAAACACATCATGTAATTTCTTATACTCTCACTTTTTCTTCATTTATCCTAATATCAATTATAGATTTCAATTTAATAAATTATTTCATAGGGTATTGTTGAGTGAATTTAATAAATTTAATTGTGAGGTAAGGGAAAAGATTTTTGAAATATTTTTTAGGATTTATGTGTGATTTTTATATTCTTTGGTTTTATTTTTTTTATTTTCTATTTTACTTCTTCCTTTTTAGGAAACCTATTATTAAATGAATATTGTAACACCCCAAGCTTCTACGGTACGCTTCTCTTTGAATAATGCGATAGCATGTGTTGTACGCAACATCGAGTTCTAACAACCAATCAAACTAGCCGTTACGAATAGTAATACCTAATTTTTAAAATTATATATATTATATATTTCAAAATGGAATTCATTTTTGGATTCGGAATATCTAATTTATACTAAGGTTAAATTTTGGTACTTTTCGGATAACTTTCATATTTTGATGAATAGTGAAAATTACTAAATTTTAATTAAAAACAGCTTTTTTAATCAAAATAATTAATAGTGATAAATTATAAATTTTAGTAGTTTTAAATTATATTTAGAATATATTTTTACCATTTAATATAATGTTGGTCATTGGACATAATTTTACAATTAAACCAAACATAAACAAGTGTCAATCTTTTGATAGTTATTATCTCTTAAAAACACGCTTTTTGTTTTGACAGCGGGAATTAATTTTAAATTAATTTCTGCCACTTCTGTGTTTTGAATTTAGAAAAATGGATTCCATATTTGGAATCAGGATGTCCAAATTGTGTAAATAGGTAACTTTTATTTTTAGACATTTTGAATAATTAATGCGGTAAATATTTTATTTACCATGGTTAAGGGTAAATCCGGTAAATAAGGGTTAAAAAATAATATTATAATATTACTAAATTACCCTAAAACGTGTCTTAACCCTATTGGTTGATACATGGTCGACCATGGGCATCTTTGGGTCGATTTTGGGACCCCATGGATCCACTTGTAAGTGATAATGACACTTTATTTTAATTAAGTTAAAATGAATAGAAAAATGACCCAAGCATATATCTTTTAGAAAACCAATTGTTACATAGGGTTATATATGTTGGATTTTAGATTATAAATATTCATTAGAAATATAAAAAGATTTAATACATAATGATATTTTATTTATAATTTTTAGACATTAAATAATTAATTTAATTTATGACACAATGATGATACAGTAATTACTATAATAGTGAAAAATTAAAATAATTGATATTATAAATACCCAAATAAATATAATATGAAACTTTTAATGAATTAAAATAAATTTCTAGGATAATATGATATATTAGGATGTATTTAATTGACTTTTTTAGAAGTAATCAATCTTTTATGAGTTTCAAAAAAATCAACTATTGAATAGTGTCAAAATTGACATAAAAGAGTTCTTAAAACAAATATTATATTATTAATTGATATTAAATTCTTAAAAATCTAAGTTTCGGCCAAGAGACTTATATCATGATAGTTTCATCATTAATGGACCACTTGGGGGTCTCTTGGATGTATATAGTATGTTTATTAACCATATTATATAAAAATACAAAGAGACTTTGTAAAAGTGAAACTAATTAACTTAGAGTTAATACTTAAAGATAAGGTTAATATAAGTACCCAAACCTGTCTAAATTCTATTGGTTGAGTGGTTTTAGACTTATCCCCACCTTAAACTTTGAATAATCAACTTTGGAGCCATTAGAAACCGAATATGAATTTATTATAAATTAATATTTCTAGCTTTTCCAAAGGTGCCCCTCACCCCTCTTATAAAAGGGCACTCCTCCTTCCCATTTCTTCACACCTTCAAAGCCTTTTGGTTCGGCCAAAATCTGCCCAACTACTCTCCCAACATCCATAAATACAACCTATAGGCCTTAGTTTGATCATAAATCCAACCTAAGGAGCCCTTTTTATCAAATCAAAAGGAAGAACCCGAAGAAGAGGTAATGATTTCACCACCCTTTTCCAAGTTCATTTCTTCTTCCACTTCTTCTTCCTTTGTTGTTACCATTATAAAATAATAACTCCATTATCATATATATACTGTGATGTTATTATAAATATGTTACAACCATATTCATTATTCTATCCACCCTTTGAATAACATGTCACCATACGTGCGTACGTACGGCTTACCGTCTCCACGTCGTGGTGTAATTGTTATTCAATATAATATTATTTGGATGGGTATAATAATGATGTGTAACTCATGTAAATAATAAATATAAGATGTTAATGATTCAGTATATATGATATACCATCCATTTATATATTATTTTAATATCAAAAGAATGATATTGTCGCTCGTGCGTACGTACGGACTACCGTCTCCACGAATGCGATGAGATTCATTCTCCATCGTATCCATTCAAGTATAATTATCATTTGATGATTTAAAAAATGATGTTTAATGACTTGATATCATTCTGGATATGAATAATATACAACCTATCCTTTACAAACATGTCTTACGTAACAAAACATATAAAACAAAACAAGTAAGTTAACACCCGAAACAATGATAATACTAAGATATTATTATCAAATCAATATTAAAAGATCATATATGATATCATATTAATATATATGATTCTTTAATAATTTAATAACATGTATTTCACCATTATATAGGAGGTTAAACTACCCCAACCAAGGAAAAGTACAAGGTAAGGGGTTTTCATCTCACTCCTTATTCCCGTGAGATTCATGCCATATTGCCACCATTACCTTTTGTGTGGTGTATGTACTGCCCATAATTATATTCTTTGTGTAATACACTCTAATTTATGTGTACTTACATATTCATTATATGATACCTCTTTCATGGGTTGTATGTTTCATAAGTTACCAAATTGGTAAGGGTTATTTCACAATCTCTTCATTATCCGAGGTTGTTTATATGTAATAATCTACTGGGATCTCTTTATCATCCACATCCATGTTTTTAAAAATGTATTTCAAAACATTTTTATTATTTACAAGAATATGGGTTAAAGTCATTTATACCCTTGTTTGACTTTTTATAAGAGGAATCTTTCCTTCGTTTTCAAAACAAGGTCCTTTTTAACCTTTTCGACAGAATTAAGGTAAGGATGTTTTTTTTAACTTATACGGTGAGTGCAGTTATTTTCTGCCGTTATAAAATCTTCAAAGTTTTCCTTACAAGATTATAAGAATATTTTCGAAGAAAAGGTTTTCTTTTTTAATTATGTGATTTTTAAATGATTTCAAAAGAGAGATATTTCTCTCAAATATATGAAAATCCAGTGCAAATGTATACGTATTTAATGCAAGCTTAAAAATGCTTTCAGAAAACCTAACTCTCGAGTTTGGTAGAAAGGAAGGGATTGGGAGTGGACCCATCATGGCCTGTAATTAATCGATAAGTCTCAGAATTAGTTATTTTGTTTTTAGAAGATTTCATAATGTTTTCAGAAAAACACTGGAGTGTATTTTAGCAATTTTAAACGTAAGTATCTTCTAAAAAAATGCATCGGTAGGTCTCATGAGACAAACTAGTGTCTTGGCACAAGGCCTTAACAAAATCTTATTTTTAGTCTTGGCACGAGGCCTTGACTATGTGGTTATGATAGTCTGGCATTATGCATTCCAACATTATGAAAGTGGTTATTGATATTGCATGTGATTATTCGATTAGTAGAATATCCATGTGAACAAGTAAATGGAATTATTTCATTTTACTTTTGCATACTATGTTGAAGTTCAAGTTTAAAAGTCTTTTGTTTTAGTTATACATAGCCTTAAATGTTTATTCTTATTTATGAAATTTTCCGGTATATTGTTATCCTTACTGGGCATTTGAGCTCACCCCTTTTCTATGTTTTATTTTTCCCAGGAAGTGAAGAAGTAAATTATGAATGACCTGTAGGGATATTATGTGGGGATATGAGTGTGGTTTATGGAGTCAATATGTTGTTGTAGTAGTTTTTCATTTTATGATGTAATGTAAGACTTATGAATATATCTAGTGTTTCCAAGGCTACTAAACCAATCGGTCTTTCGAGATTTGATCTTTCTTGTGATCATGCCAATGTTATGTAATAATGCACCGACTCTGGCTAACTAGGGTCGGGGCGTTACAGTTGGTATCAGAGGAAGTTTAGTACAAACCTTGGAAGCTAGATTTAGATAAACTCTGATTAGAGCACGTAGACCTAAGATGAACTTTGAGGATTAGTATAGAAGAACTTCCTAGAATTTTGGTATTGTAGAGATTTTGTGAGTTTTCCGAGCAATACATCCCTGTCTGGATACGAGCAGGTAGAGGCGGCTCTGGCACATATGTACCTAGGGGTAAAACCCGAAAACACCGCTTTGAGCTAGACTCTAATGGGAACTGGTGCACGACAACGGGCCTTGCTGCACTCTTGGTTACGACACTCCCAGGGGATATGCTTAGGATAACTCTCATTTTCTTTACAAATCATTATGAAGGGTTTATGAGTATATACTTCCTCAAAGAAAACATTTTTATGATTATGGATTATATCCATAAATAGTTCAATTTATGTTAAGTGTTTTATAAGTATGGGATTATGTATTTTGATTCATAAACTGATCTAGTTTATGCCATTGTTTACAAATGGCGCCTAGTGGAAGAAATGGAAACTGTATCAATGCACGCACTCCATGTAGGGATTGCCCTCCTGCTCAAGATAATTATAGTGGGTCTGGTGATGCAACTGGTGCCGATCAGCTAATCACCATACTGGGACAACTTACTCAGGTTATGAATAATAACCTTACCCGTATGGAGCACCCTGATCCGCAGCGTGGAGGATCAATGTTAGATCGATTCATGAGGCAACAACCACCAACGCTCAATGGGAATACAAATCCCTTAGTAGCCGAGCAGTGGATAAATTCCCTAGAGAAAATATTTCATGCTTTGGGGAGCAGTGAAAGGGAAAAAGTTATCATGGCAGTTTACCGCCTCACTGGATATGCTGATCAATGGTGGTCATTGATTCAAAACATGAAGGAAGATGATGAAGTATCAAATATGGAATGGAGGGAGTTCAAAGATCTGTTTTTAGAAAAATACTTTCCTCGCGACCATCGAGCAGATATGGAAAGGCAATTTCTAAGTCTGAGACAGAAGGACGATGAGAATGTCACAAAGTATGAGGCTAACTTTACAAGGTTAGCAAGGTATGCTGGTGATTATATACGTAACCCAAGAAGTATGATTGATCGTTTCTTTGATGGGTTAAAACCATTTCTTCGTCGAGCATTAGTCTCACAATCCTTTTCATCGTACGAAGACATTGTCTCATGTGCTATCAAGACCGAAAAGGAATTCTATAAGTCTTATGACTTTAAAGCAAAGCAAGAGAAGAAGAGACCTGCTGATAAATCTGGGAATGGAAATAAGGGGAAGAAGGGAAAGGTTGAATATCCATCTTGTGGTAAATGCGGGAAGAAACATCCTGGTACTTGCTTGAAGGGAATGGGAGTCTGTTACAAGTGTGGTGAAAAAAGCCACCAAGCTCGTGATTGCAAGGGGAAGAAGGAAGCTACCAACGTTTAGTGCTACAATTGCAGGGAGATGGGGCATTATGCAAATGCATGTCCTAAGCGTCAGGAGAACTTACCTCAGAAAAGGCCAAGGGATCAAGGCCAGGCTTAAGCTATCACTACTGCAGAGGTAGAAGCTCCAAAAGACGTGGTGGCAGGTAATTTAATGGTTTCCTCAAGTTTAGCAAATGCATTATTTGACTCTGGATCGTCGCATTGTTTCATATCTTCCCAGTTTGCTAAGAAAATTAGATATTTCCAATTTGATTTAATAAGGGAGTTGTCAGTTAAAACTCCTAAGGGATGTATCATTGCAACAATGTTTTGTGAATCAGTCCCCATTAGAGCACATAAATTTTCTTTATCTGCTGATCTCATCGTCATACCTATGATTGAGTTTGATATAATCCTCGGTATGGACTGGATTTCGGACTATGATGCGAAGATTTATTTTAAGAAGAAATAGGTTACGATTCTTGATGATAATGATAAGGAACACCTTATCTTTAGAGCAGAATCGTCACCACCTAATTCTTATTTAGATCCACCCCCAGTAGCTCAACTTAATTCAATTATTGGGGAGGAAGAGAATGAAATAACTGTCGGTGAGGAAAGGAATGTTCAAATAGAGGATGTACATGTTGTGAAAGAATTTGTAGATGTATTTCCGGAAGATTTACCTGGACATCCTCCAGAACGAGAAGTTGAGTTTTCCATTGATTTGATTCCTGGATCAAGGCTTATATCGAAGACCCCTTACAGAATGGCTACTGTAGAGTTAGTCGAACTAAAGAAACAACTAGAGTAATTGAGTAATAAAGGATTTATTCTCCCTAGTGTTTCTCCATGGGGAGCCCCTGTTCTTTTTGTTAAAAAGAAAGATGGATCTATGAGGTTATGTATCGACTACAGGGAGATCAATGCTATAACGATAAAGAACAAGTATCCCCTACCTCACATTGATGATTTATTTGACCAACTGCATGGAGCTCAATACTTTTCAAAGATTGACCTTCAATCTGGATACCATCAGTTGTGTGTGAAGAAGGAAGACATTCCGAAGACAGCATTTCGAACCAGGTACGGGCATTACGAGTTTACCGTAATGCCGTTTGGATTGACTAATGCACCCTCTGTATTCATGGATCTGATGAATAGAGTTTTTAAGGAGTATCTTGATGAATTTGTGGTGGTATTTATTGACGATATCTTGGTATACTCCAAAACCTAAGAAGATCATGAAAATCACTTGCGCATTATCTTGAAGACTCTGAGAAGGCATGAATTATATGGGAAGTTTAGCAAGTGTGAATTCTGGATTCAGGAGATTTCTTTTCTTGGCCATATTGTCTCTAAAGATGGAATCTTTGTTGATCCTTCTAAGACCAAGGCAATCCAAGAATGGCCAGCACCTACGAGTATAACTGAGGTACGTAGTTTTATTGGTTTGGCAGGTTATTATCGACGTTTCGTCCAGAATTTTTCCCGATTGGCTAACCCATTAACGAAGCTCACACGTAAAGGGGTTAAATTTGTTTGGACAAAAGAGTGTGAAGAATTTTTCGAAGAACTGAAGAGAAGATTAGTCAATGCTCCTATATTGACTCTACCATCGGGGAATGATGGGTTCGTTATTTATAGTGATGCATCGAAGAAAGGACTTGGTTGTGTCCTTATGCAGAATGATAGAGTTATTGCCTATGCATCACGACAGTTGAAAATTCATGAACAAAACTATCCTACTCATGATCTCGAGTTAGCAGCTGTGATCTTTTCTTTGAAGATATGGAGGCACTCCCTCTATGGTGAAAAATGTGAGATTTATACTGATCACAAGAGTTTGAAGTATATTTTCTCACAAAAAGAACTCAACATGAGGCAAAGGAGATGGCTTGAATTACTCAAGGATTATGATTGCACGATACACTACCACCCGGGGAAAGAAAACAAGGTGGCAGATGCTTTGAGTAGAAAAGACCATGGAGTTTTGAACAATATGAGAATTGAAAGGGATCCAATTTTCATGGATCTAGTGAAGATGGACATGGGAATAACCAGGGAAGGTGAAACATCATTTCTTTTTAAAATGGTTGCCAAACCATCTTTAATAGAAAGGATTAAGAGTTCTGAGACCGATGATGAAGAATTCCAAAAGAAGATTAAAGCTGTGAATGATGGGAGATTGAGAGACTTTGTGTATGAAGATGGAATTTTGAAATTCGGGAAGAGACTTTGTGTTCCCGATATACCTGATCTAAAAAGGGAATTGCTGGATGATGCTCATAGTTCCAATTTCTCTATACACCCTGGGAGCACCAAAATGTATAGAGATTTGAAGGAACATTTTTGGTGGGACAACATGAAGAGGGAGATTGCTGATTTTGTGTCAAGATGTATGGTTTGTCAACAAGTGAAAGCTGGAAGGAAACAGCCTGGAGGAGTCATGCAACCTCTTCCCATACCGGAGTGGAAATGGGACAATATTACGATGGACTTTGTCATGGGGCTACCAAAGACTCCTAGAAGGAACGATGCAATATGGGTTATTGTTGATCGTCTTACCAAGTCAGCACATTTTCTTGCTATAAGAGAAGATCTACCCTTGGAACGTCTAGCAAGACTATATATTAATGAAGTTGTGAGACTTCATGGAGTACCCCTATCGATTGTTTCTGATCGTGATCCCCGTTTTACTTCAAGATTTTGGAAAAGTCTTCAGAAATTCCTGGATACTGAACTTCATTTGAGCACTGCTTACCACCCTCAGACAGATGGACAATCAGAACGGACTATTCAGACCTTAGAAGACATGTTGAGATCTTGCTCACTTGACTTTCAGGGTATGTGGGATCAATATTTACCACTAGTAGAATTTTCCTATAACAATAGCTTCCATTCGAGTATTCATATGGCACCATATGAAGCGTTATATGGAAAGAGATGTCATACACCAACCTGTTGGGATGACGTCGGTGAAAGAAAACTTGTAGGCCCAGAACTGGTAGAGGAAACGGTGGAAAAGGTGAAAGTAATCCAAAATCACATCAAAGCAGCTCAAAGTAGGCAGAAGAGCTATGCCGATAATCGAAGGAAGGATTTGGAATTTCAAGTCGGTGATCATGTTTTCCTGAAGGTATCTCCGTGGAAGAGAGTCATACGTTTTGGTAAGAAAGGTAAATTGAGTCCCAGGTACATCGGACCTTTCGAAATTCTAGAACGAATTGGGGTTGTAGCTTACCGATTGGCAATGCTGCCAAGTCTCTCCAAAGTTCACGATGTCTTCCACGTATCTCTGTTGAGGAAATACATGCCTGATCCAACGCATGTACTCACCTATGAGGAATTAGAACTGGAACCCGATCTTTCCTATTGTGAAGAGCCCGTCAGGATTCTTGATACGAGAGAACAAGTACTGAGAAACCGGACGACGCGTTTGGTAAAAGTTTTGTGGAGAAACCATAAGATGGAAGAGGCAACGTGGGAACCCGAGGAACTTATGATGAAGAACCACCCGAGTATTTTCATGCGATAGTATTCTAGAAATTTCGAGGAAGAAAATATTTGAAGGAGGAGAGAATGTAACTCCCCAATCTTCTATGGTACGCTTCTCTTTGAATAATGCGATAGCGTGTGTTGTACGCAACACCGAGTTCTAACAACCAATCAAACTAGCCGTTACGAATAGTAATACCTACTTTTTAAAATTATATATATTTTATATTTCAAAATGGACTTCATTTTTGGATTCAGGATATCTAATTTAGACTAAGGTGAAATTTTGGTACTTTTCGGATAACTTTCATATTTTGATGAATAGTGAAAATTACTAAATTTTAATTAAAAACAACTTTTTTAATCAAAATAATTAATAGTGATAAATTATGAATTTTAGTAGTTTAAAAGTATATTTAGAATATATTTTTACCATTTAATATAATGTTGGTCATTGGACATAATTTTACAATTAAACCGAACATAAACAAGTGTCAATCTTTTGATAGTTATTATCTCTTAAAAACACGCTTTTTGTTTTGACAGCGGGAATTAATTTAAATTAATTTCTGACACTTCTGTGTTTTAAATTTAGAAAAATGGATTCCATATTTGGAATTAGGATGTCCAAATTGTGTAAATAGGTAACTTTTATTTTTAGACATTTTGAATAATTACTGCGGTAAATATTTTATTTACCATGGTTAAGGGTAAATTCGGTAAATAAGGGTTAAAAAATAATATTATAATAATACTAAATTACCCTAAAACGTGTCTTAACCATATTGGTTGATACATGGTCGACCATGGTCATCTTTGGGTCGATTTTGGGACCCCATGGATCCACTTGTAAGTGATAATGACACTTTATTTTAATTAAGTTAAAATGAATACAAAAATGACAAAAGCATATATCTTTTAGAAAAACAATTGTTACATAGGGTTATATATGTTGGATTTTAGATTATAAATATTCATTAGAAAGATAAAAAGATTTCCTACATAATTATATTTTATTTATAATTTTTAGACATTAAATTATTTATTTTATTTATGACACAATGATGATGCAGTAATTACTATAATAGTGAAAAATTAAAATAATTGATATTATAAATACCCAAATAAATATAATATGAAACTTTTAATGAATTAAACTAATTTTATAGGATAATATGATATATTAGGATTCCTTTAGTTGACGTTTTTCGAAGTAATAAATCTGTTATGAGTTTCACAAAAATCAACTATTGAATAGTGTCAAAATTGACATAAAAGAGTTCTTAAAACAAATATTATATTATTAATTGATATTAAATTCCTAAAAATCTAAGGTTCGACCAAGAGACTTATATCATGATAGGTTCATCATTAAGGGACCACTTGGGGGTCGCTTGGATGTATATATTAAGTTTATTAACCATATTATATAAAAATACAAACAGACTTTGTAAAAGTGAAACTAATTAACTTAGAGTTAATACTTAAAGATAAGGTTAATATAAGTACCCAAACCTGTCTAAATTCTATTGGTTGAGTGGTTTTCGACCTATCCCCACCTTAACCTTTGAATAATAAACTTTGGAGCCATTATAAACCGAATATGAATTTATTATAAATTAATATTTCTAGATTTTCCAAAGGTGCCCCTCACCCCTCTTATAAAAGGGCACTCCTCCTTCCCATTTCTTCACACCTTCAAAGCCTTTTGGTTCGGCCAAAATCTGCCCAAATACTCTTCCAACATCCCTCACTACAACCTAGAGGCCTTAGTTTGATCATAAATCCAACCTAAGGAGCCCTTTTGATCAAATCAAAAGGAAGAACCTGAAGAAGAGGTAATGATTTCACCACCCTTTTCCAAGTTCATTTCTTCTTTCACTTCTTCTTCATTTGTTTTTACCATTATAAAATAATAACTCCAGTACCATATATATACTGTGATGTTATTATAAATATGGTACAACCATATTCAGTATTCTATCCACCCTTTGAATAACATGTCACCATACGTGCGTACGTACGGCTTACCGTCTCCACGTCGTGGTGTAATTGTTTTCAATATAATATTATTTGGATGGGTATAATAATGATGTGTAACTCATGTAAATAATAAATATAAAATGTTAATGATTCAGTATATATGATATACCATCCATTTATATATTATTTTAATATCAAAAGAATGATATTGTCGCTCGTGCGTACGTACGGACTACCGTCTCCCCGAATGCGATGAGATTCATTCTCCATCGTATCCATTCAAATATAATTATCATTTGATGATTTAAAAAATGATTTTTAAGGACTTGATATCATTCTGTATATTAATAACATACAACCTATCCTTTACAAACATGTCTTACATAACAAAACATATAAAAGAAAACAAGTAAGTTAACACCCGAAACAATGATAATACTAAGATATTATTATCAAATCAATATTAAAAGATCATATATGATATAATATTAATATATATGATTATTTAATAATTTAATAACATGTATTTCACCATTATACAGGAGGTTAAACTACCCCAACCAAGGACAAGTACAAGGTAATGGGTTTTCATCTCACTCCTTATTCCCGTGAGATTCATGCCATATTGCCACCATTACCTTTTGTGTGGTGTATGTACTACCCATAATTATATTCTTTGTGTAATACACTCTAATTTATGTGTACTTACATATTCATTGTATGATACCTCTTTCATGGGTTGTATGTTTCATAAGTTACCAAATTGGTAAGGGTTATTTCACAATCTCTCCATTATCCGAGGTTGTTTATATGTAATAATCTACTGGGATCTCTTTATCATCCACATCCATGTTTTTCAAAATGTATTTCAAAACATTTTTATTATTTACAAGAATATGGGTTAAATTCATTTATACCCTTGTTTGACTTTTTATAAGAGGAATCTTTCCGTCGTTTTCAAAACAAGGTCCCTTTTAACCTTTTCGACAGAATTAAGGTAAGGATGTTTTTTTAACTTATACAGCGAGTGCAGTTATTTTCTGCCGTTATAAAATCTTCAAAGTTTTCCTTACAAGATTATAAGAATATTTTCAAAGAAAAGGTTTTCTTTTTTAATTATGTGATTTTTAAATGATTTCAAAGGAGAGATATTTCTCTCAAATATATGAAAATCCAGTGCAAATGTATACGTATTTAATGCAAGCTTAAAAATGTTTTCAGAAAACCTGACTCTCGAGTTTGGTTGACAGGAAGGGATTGGGAGTGGACCCATCATGGCCTGTAATTAATCGAGAAGTCTCAGAATTAGTTATTTTGTTTTTAGAAGCTTGCATAATGTTTTCAGAAAAACACTGGAGTGTATTTTAGCAATTTTAAACGTAAGTATCTTCTAAAAAAATTGCATCGGTAGGTCTCGTGAGACAAAATAGTGTCTTGGCACAAGGCCTTGACAAAATCTTATTTGTAGTCTTGGCATGAGGCCTTGACTATGTGGTTATGATAGTCTGGCATTATGCATTCCAACATTATGAAAGTGGTTATTGATATTGCATGTGATTATTCGATTAGTAGAATATCCATGTGAACAAGTAAATGGCATTATTTTATTTTACTTTTGCATACTATGTTGACATTCAAGTTTAAAAGGCTTTTGTTTTATTTATACATAGCCTTAAATGTTTATTCTTATTTATGAAAGTTTCCGGTATATTGTTATCCTTACTGGGCATTTGAGCTCACCCCTTTTCTATGTTTTATTTTTCCCAGGAAGTGAAGAAGTAAATTATGAATGACCTGCAGGGATATTATGTGGGGATATGAGTGTTGTTTATGGAGACAATATTTTGTTGTAGTAGTTTTTCATTTTATGATGTAATGTAAGACTTATGAATATATCTAGTGTTTCCAAGGCTACTAAACCAATCGGTCTTTCGAGATTTGATCTTTCTTGTGATCATGCCAATGTTATGTAATAATGCACCAACTCTGGGTAACTAGGGTCGGGGCATTACAAATATTCAAGATAATTTTTCACCCTTGAATTTATTTTGAAAAACATAAATTGATTTGTGAAAAAATGGGTTTTAAATGATTACTAATTTATAATTTTTCATTAAACATGAATCTCAATAAAAAATTATGAGGTCGAAATTTTTTTGAAATCCATGTCCATGAAACATTGTACCGAAATAATTTTCTAGTCCTAAGAGGTATTTTAAACCCTTTTTGAATTATTATTTTCAATTTTATAACTTCTTTGAGATATACTAGAAACATGTATGAAAACTAGAACTTGTTATTATTTATCTTTCAAATATTTGGAGTTCAAGAATTTTTTTAATATAATTGATGTATTTATTTAAAAAACCAATATTTTTAACATGGTACCATATATTTATATTAATCATTACTAAGACGATGAAATTAATAAATTAACCTATAGTTTTAAGCCTTATTACAAGCAGATTTATCCTTACATACCTTTACTTTTAATATATTTTAAATATTTTTTCATGTTTGTCTATGGGGAGAGGCCTTTTGTGTGTGTTATATGGGGTAAAGGATCATTTCTGGGTATATGATTTGTGTTTAAAAATATATGAATTTGATACAGGAATGTGCATGATTTAATACCATCCATTATACCTTACCTATTCTCATAATATTCAATAAAAATATGAAAAAAGTTTAAAAAATAGGGATGTGATTTAATTATTCATACATATTACTTTTATGACTCATTAACTACTAAAAAAAGTGATGTATTTAACCACTTTATTCCTTTTTAATATCATCTTCCATGAAAGAAAAAAAATAAAGAATAAGGAAAGAAAAAAAAGGCACAATGGAGAATTATGAAGAAGTCATTCATTGCATTTATTGAATGAGTCATTATCCATTCAATTAAAATGGTAGAGATATATTTCCTTTTTGGAATTTAGAAAGGAATATTTTATTTGGTATCAACTAATATTCAAGTAATTATATTTTGGAATATTACCTCCCCTTTTTATCCATTTAATTTTAAATGATTTTACCCCGTAACTCTTAGACACAAAAAATCTTCTTTAAAGACATCATGATTGAAAAATTTATCATTTAGTACCACATGGATAAATTATAGTTGTTACAAGCCTATTTTTAAGAATTTAATTTTCCAAGTATGAGCATAAATCCATATTAAATTTATATTGAGTGATGAGTGACCTAAATTTCAAAGTGAGGTAAGTTTTGATTGATCCACGGATTATTGAGGCTTAAAAATTTTAAATATGATATAATGAACTAAAATAAATATTTTTTTATAAATGATACATGATAAAATTATATTTTGAAAATATCTTAAAAATTATCTCATTATTGATTTTTGTGTGATCTATGATATATATATATATATATAAATATATTTATATTTATATTTATTTATATGATGATTTGTCGAGACTATAATATTTAAGTGTGGGGGTTTCAAATAAAGACCCTTATTTTAGTAATTATTTTATTTATTTAATAATTTCTGATCTTATATTTGAGTTTCTATCAGATTCAGGTTAATTTTTTTAAAATTTTGATATTTCAAGAGAAGCACCCAAATTGCACATGGTTAGTTAAAACTGTACAACAATCATGTGCATCCAAGTGAAGCTTGGCATTAGCATTTTTCAAAGTTGGATAATTTTTTTCCAATCCATTCATTCAAACTATGATGGTATTTGAGGGTGTATATAATGAAGTGTGTAGTTTGTCTTACCATGCAATACACGTAGTTTACTAAAAAGTTGTTTTTAACTTTTTTACTGTCATATTACTTTTTAAAAAAAACCACACTCTCCTCTCACTCCCCCTATCATGCTAGATATATTATAGCCTAGGGGATCCATCACATGACCATCATATGATCTGGCTTCCCAACTTCTCATACATTAATGAGCTCTCAACCTAGTTAAGGGCCTTCCCCCCTCTTCCTCATCCTTCCCCTTCCTCCCTCTCCCTCTTTCTTCTTCCCCCTTAATGTGCCCTCATGAGGATGAAACCTAGGCTGATTTTGGTTTGATTTTTATTTTGACTTGATTTTTCAGGGGGGTTAGGTTTAGGTTTCCTTTTCCCCTCTTGTATTTTAAGGGACCTTGTTTTGGTGGTTTTAGACACCAATTATCAGAAACAATTAGTTCTATGTAAGTTTTCCCCAGATATGGGTATTTAATTTTAAAACCTTTGACTGTTAGACCTTTTAATCTATTTTTGGACTTATAAAAATATAATTAATTATGTTGATATAATTATTAGAATGAAAGAATTGTTTTCCTTTGGTTTTCAGTGGATGAAAAAGAATTCTATTAAAATGAATGGTTTTAAGTAATTTGACCACTACCCTGCACACTGTGTGTTTAAGAAATGGAATGAATGTTCATTATAATTGAATATTTTAATTTTAGAAGGTATTTTGGTATTTCTAGGTGAATTATCAATTGATACTTATGTTGTACTTAGAATTTCATGTAATACTTAAATTTTATGTAGTAATAAAATATTTCAAGATTGGGTTTTTAATAACAATGTAACTTTTGTAAAATGACTCTTAATGTATTTGGGGGATATGAACATAAACATAGGTAGACACACACACACACACATAAATATAAATTCACATGAGAATATTTTGTTTTCTTCATTGATATATATATATATGTAAATATATTCAGGCTTAGCGATTGAGGAAAAAATTAGGAAATTAATTTTGATATTCAAAGTAGATTTTCAAACAAATGATTGAGAGGATTTATAAAATTAATTAAAAAGGCCCAATTGGAATATTTTAATTTATTTATATGATTATATAAAGAGTGTTTTAATTGATTTAACATATGTTATGATGAAATTGATTGTAAGTTTTATGCCTCATGGGTTGTTTAAATATTTCCCCCTTGATTTGATAAATTTTATTGTTTAAATCGGCATGTGATTCATTTGGTAAATGAAATGGATTGTGGTGGGTTGAAGAAAGGTACCCCTTTTTTAAAATGTGATTTGATTGAAATATGAATAGAACATGTGAAACCTTGGTAACTAGGTGGGATGACTATGAAAAATGCACTTGGCTAAGGTAGTAGAGGTAACATAAGTCTAGTTTTCCCTTTCTAACCTTAGAAGAGTGCTACAAAACCAAATAAACATCATGTGATATGGATTCTGGTTACTATTAGGACATGGTATAATCCTTCTTAAAATATATTTTTTTGAGAAAAATTATATATTGTTTGACCACTATGAGTAAAAGGATCTTGGGATAGAAAGATTCACCCTTAGTTTTCGTAGGGTTACCCATGGTGCTTTATTTTGACTTGCTTACTTTTGATTATTTCTTCAACTAATTAAATTGAAAAAAATGTTTCTAAATAAATTATTTTATCTAGTATGTTAAATTATGTTTTCAACCTTCTTTCCTCAACTTTTTAAAATTTTTGATAATGGGTTGCTTCTAAAATGGTTCATAAAATGGTTTTCAAATAAGGTTATTCAATAAAATGTATTTGGGTTTAATAAATTTTTTTAATGTTATAATTTTCATATAAAAGAAATAGAAAATGAATTTTACATATATTGATGAGGTAAAACTATATTTTTTTATAAAATGGAAAATATATTAAATATTTTTATATTAAAACTAACATGAAAATGAATCATTAATTGAAGGATAAGCTCACACACACACACACATGTCAGTTATAGGTAATGTATTAGTTTGAGATTACTCTTAGATAATTTCGACTTCAGGTTTGGATGGTGACTCTTGGATCCACATGGAGGTATGTTAGTTTTATTATTTTTTAAAATTATTTATCACATTGACCAATTATGGTTTTTACTACTTTTAGTTATAGTTATTGATATATTTTACCATGTAGATAAGAGATTTATGTGATATTTTGGGGATGATATTTGTAGGGGATATGGGGGTGAGTGGAGAGAGATTCTTATATGGAGCTAATATAGAGTGAGAGCAGAGGGATTTATTTGTCATATACTTGATCTATTCCTTGTTTAAGTTTTCTACTATTTATACTTGCCTACATATTTAATTCTGCATAGCTGATTTTGGTGTGGATTCCTAAATTATGTATAGGTATTATAAGGTTTTTTGGAGAAATTATGTTGCATTTTAACTTTTTTTAAGGGGAAAATAATTACCAATGTTTATTTATGATGTCTTGTCTCTTTCCTCTATCTCATGGGGATCAAGAATTATTCTCAAGCATGTTGTGTACTAGTTAGGGTATTTTATGGATGAAGGACTGAAGATTGCCTTTGAAAAACTGTATCAAATCCCTGGTTCATAAATGGACCTAGGATTTAGATAACCATTTTTAATTTTGGAATATTTTGTATATTTGAGATAGATCATAAAAGATCAAGAGCTATACTAGTGATTGGTACATAATAACTATTTCACATAACAAAACCTTAGTTTCTATGGGATTTCATAATATAAACTTTTCTTCAGAGTTTTATATTCATTTTTTTATTATGAATTTATATATTATTTTGTGGATGACATGGGAGTTAAACTATTATCACACAATGAGAATGCACTATAACATCCCTAATTTGATATATTTCCATATTTTATTGATTATTTAAAGTTAAAGAATTTTATTATTAAGAATCAAGAAGTTTTTTTGAAGGTTTTAGAATTATTTTTTATGGTTAACATTTTGATCAAGATTAGTATAAATCATGATCAAGTTTCATAGAAATTGTTTAAGGTGATTGAGGGTATATGATTAGGTTAATAGTTGGAGAAGGGTTTGGAAAAAAAATTGTTAACCATGTGACATGGAGTTTTTAAGGATAGATACAATTCAAATGGATATCACAAAATTTTTCAAATCATGTGTCCTAATAATGCAGTGAGAAATAAATTGTAGGGAAATTTATTTTTTAACTAGAAACCTGTATAAAAATACTCAATTTCCCTCCATTGACCTAGGATTTTGATTTCCAAGGTTCCCTTTGGTGATTTTAAATGATCTACAATGTTTGAACATTGATTATAATGATTTTTTGATCATTTTATCATATAAATAAAATTTTTGGACACTGTTATTCCTTCACATCTTTGATCTTCATGGTTTTCCTACAACAGAACCCTAGATCAGAGTTTTTATACCTGAATCTATGGGGTTATTCGAGTTTTGATCAGTTTGTCTTGGAATTTGATATAGAAATGGAATAAAGGGCTTAGATCTAGGATATATTTTAAGAATCATTATGCTGAATGAATCACAGTAATAGGTTTTCCCTATTTCCTCTTTTCTTGTAATACGAAGGCTTTCATGCTTAAGAACTATTTCAGTTTTCTTGGATGAAAATTTTTGTTGTTAAATTTTTTCTAAATATCTATTGGGGTTTCCTATGGTTTTTATAACATTTGGTTTTAAGGATGTGGGTGACACAATATGGGATTTGTAAGTGATGGTTTTTGAAAAAGGGAATATTGGTAATTGAAGATATTTTGATGGAAATATTTCACATCACTTAGTTTGTGTGTCATCTTATGAATTGGGACAATGGATCATGGATAGATGTTACCAAGATCATAAGACTATTTTAAGAGGTCCAATTTATGCTTGAGTATATGGGATGGATCATAGATTGAAGTCACCATGATTATAGGACCATATTAGTAGATCCTATTTTTTTATTGGTGTGTGAGTGGAATCATAGATTTGATGTTGGAATAAACTATTTCTATTGGTTATGAAATAAATTTTTATTTTGAGAAAAACTATTTTAAATATTTGATTTCTAGTTTGTAACTTCTTTGGTAAAATCTATTGAAAATGTCATATTGGTATGAACTGATTTAAACCACTTTTGATACCCCTCATAATGCTTTATAAAATTATGAGCTAACATGATTCCCATCTTATGAGAATGTGGAAAAGTCTCTTGGGGTTTCCTACTAGGTTGTTATACCCATCAAAACATATGCACATCGGTGCATATGTAATCACTATCTTACATGATATAGTAAAGGGATAAGTTTCTTAATTCACTAGTGGAGAACCATGATAGTGGTTTATATGGATGTTCAAACATGGATATTGGATTCTTAGTTAGGTATTGTAATTTAGAGTGACACCACTTTTGTACTTGAGTTTGTTTCTATTTTTTATTTTTAACTAATTTTGTTATTTTGTTTCTTTTGTTACTATATTATTATATTATTAATTCTTTATAGTTGTTGGTTATTAACTCAATAATTTTTTATATGTTCATCTTCATATTAGTTTTTATTTATGGATGTGTGCATGTTTTTAGGGGGAAATTGTTCCCCCTTCCATTATTTTGTTAAACTATCATCATTTATTTCTAAACATTGATGTTTGGGAAATGTCACCTAAGGTTAGTAGTACCTCCGACCTGACCCAAGACAATGTTCCACTAGAGGATGTTAAAAATGGTATAAGTTTTTTAAGTCTTTGAGTTGGTATGATATCAAGGAGATATGATGTATCAGGTCTAGAAAAGTATAGTATAGAAATATGTTGCTAACTGTTTCTATACTGAAATTCAAGTTTCCATGGTATTAATGGTTTAAAAAATGTTCTAAAACACTTATATGTGTGTTGTATGCTCATCATAACTAGTTTAGTAGATGAGTTTTTGATATCATAAATTAGCAAAGATACCTCCCATAAGGAATACATTTTTACATTGTTATTAAATTTTGATAATATTATATTGTGATTATATTTAAGTTATATATATGATTAAACATGTAATAAAATGATTAAAATTGAAATTATTTAGTAAATTTTTATGTGTTTTTTGAATGAAAATTCCACTAAGGAGAACAAGAAACTAGAGAGAGGGTGCAATAGAGAATATGGTTCCACCAGAATAATAAGTGAACCAATAGTTGGTTTATAGTATTATGTAGGACTTATAAAATATTAATTAGAGACCTAGAGAAAAATAAACATATTGTTTGAATTTATCTACATAGTTCCTTAAGTGGAATCCATCTGTATTTTGAGGTAATTTGGGAGGTAAAAAAATAAGTTAGGTTAATAAGGATAAATAAATTTTTTTGTTCCTTAAAACCAAATATTAGATGAAAGTTAAACTAGTAACGTATATTCTAGAGGACTTCACACTATAATGGTGGGATTTGATGGTTTAAGAAATGTTGGATCAGGTCCTTACATAGGAAGTGTTCAAGGATATTTTTAATAAACATTTATCCATCCATATTACTACTAGAGAAGGGGAATATTTCTTCAAGTTGAGATAAGAAAAAAAGTTAATGATTGAATATGATTCTTAATTTATTCTCTTGGTTTTATTCACATTAGAGGTAGGGACTTTTGAAACACTAAAGGAACAAATATTCAATGTTGGACTATGACCCTAGGTATACTCTAAAGTATTTATGTTTTGTATAATGGACTATAATAAAATGGAGAACAAGGTGCTGGTTATAGATATATAGCAAAAAATGTTGTTATAGTGAACACTTTTATCTATCCAAATGTGGTCAGGAACTCTAGTGTAGAAAAAAATATAAGGGGAGGGATACTCCTAGGGAAATACAACATTATGTAACCATTTTATTAGATTAATATCTTATCCTCCAAATCATAGCAATAAAACCAAATGTTTTTAATGTGGTTCTATTCAGTATAAGAATAAATATTGTACTATAAAAAAAAGAAGTTCCACAACTATTGTAATAAAGGGAATCATAATAATTATTGCATAAGACCTAAAAATACTATAGGAGGAGATGTCTCAACATAGTCTCATCCCTCATATGTTCATACACAACAATCTTATCAGAATAGTTATCATCCACAGAATATGGTGAACAGAGACATCTCCAAGAATAACTCGATGGTCTAGTAAACACCTCTACAAGGGAAGAAGAGTTATTCTTTGGGGATGATTACAAAATATATATATTTTACAATAATATTTAATTTTAGTATCCATGTCCCACCACAGTGTGAGGCACCATCCATTTGAACTCAACATTTTTATATATTTTGTTCGATACTAGTGCATCACATTACATTATTATGACTCATGTGGTTAAATAATTGGGATTTGATATCGATATTATACCTCACATCATGAGTATTAAGAAATATCTTGATTAAGGGAGTGAATATGATTTTAGTTAACAAAATGTTCTGTTACCATTGATGTGGTGCAATTTCTCATGGGGTTTACAGACCTAGATATGGATATTTTGATATGATCTATGGAATATATTGACTAGTAGAATTTAAATTCCCTACTGAAAACTATTCATGAAAATTAACTTTTATATCCCTTTATGGTTAAGGTCATTTATTCAAGGGGGATTGGTATATTATCATAGACAAAGTAGGATCTTTAATAATAATTGATAGAACCGTATCTAGATAGTTGGTATCACTAATGTTGGGTATTATAGATGAAGTTGAGAATATGAATATTCTTATTATAGTGTATCTATAACCAATAATTTTTATAAAATATTTATCATGGTTACCACCTCAGTAGTAAATCAACTTTACTATCGATATACTCCAAGGAACTAGTCCCATTTTTTCCATCATACAAAATGAAACCAACAAAAATTATAGAATTAATGGTCCAGATGGAAGAATTGGAAAGAGAAGGATTCATCAGACCTAGAAAATCACATTAGGATTATGTATTTTTATTAGTAAAAAAGTTAGAAGTCTCAAAATTATTATGTTTTGATTATCATTTAATGTATCAAGTTACAATCAAGAATCGATATTCTCTTCCTCGCATTAACAATATATTTGATCAATTAAAGGGATCCAAGTGGTCCTTTAAGATCTATCTATGATTAAGATACAATAAAATAATATTTAATAAATATTATATTTTGAATATAGTGTTTCTGATTTGATATGGTTATTATGAATTTTTGGACATGCCCTTTGGTTTGTCGAATACACCTATGATTTTCAAGGTCCATACAAACCGTATCTTCAACATATACCTCAATTATTTTTATATTAAAATTTTAATGATATTTTAGTTTATTCAAGAAAAAATAATCACCATGAGAATAAATTAGAGGTTTCATGGTGCATACTGGGTGATAATACAATTTAAACTAAATTTTCTAAGTGTTATCTATGGATATAAGAAGTTTGATTACTCGAAAAAGTCATTTCGGAAGAAGTAATATCAGTTGATCCTATAAAGATCAAAGTAGTAATTTATTATTATCCATCCAATAATATATTTGATATTAATTGTTGTATAGGATTGGTAGGTTATTATCGTTTCTTCATTTGGGATTTTCAATGCTTGCATCTCTGATGACTATATCAACATGAATAGAATTCTCTTCAAATTGGATGATCACTATAAAAAAATCTTCCATGATCTTAATGATTAGATCACTTTGATACCCATCGTCATATTTATAGAAATATGATAGGGTTATATTTTCCATTGTGATGTTTTTTAATTAGGTTTTTTGGATTTCTCGTATAGGGAGATCATTTTGTGTCTTATGAATTGAGGCAGTTGAGAAAACATTAAAGTAATTCTCAAATGCATGACCAAGAATTAGAAGTAGCATTTCATCAATTGAAAAAATGGTGCCACTATATCTTTGGAGAAAAGTTCACAATATTCACTGATTATAATATATAAAAAAAATATTTTCACTCAAAAAGTTATGATATTGAGGTAACGATGATGAATAAATCATATCTAGATATTTGACTTCTAATTGATGTATAAAACCAGGAAAATAAATTCTATGGATGATGCTTTGATTAAAAAGTCTTATAGTGAAGTGATTAGTGAGGTTAATGAATAATGGATATTGATGAGTGTTATTACTAATATGTATTAGGAATGTATCAAATAGAAGAAAAATTACATTTTATAGAAGATCAATTTTTTTCAATGATTTAATCAATTTGGATTTGGAGACTAAATGATCAAATCCTAACCACATAACCATTAGGTTATGTCTAAATAGTGGTGAGACCATGAATGGTTGGTCTTTGGAACCGAAAAATATGTTGTATTTTTCTGGCTAAATCTTAGTTCCTTAATCGTGTTGGGAAAAAATCATTTTAGCATATTGCTATTTAAAATGGGGTATTCACCCAAGAATTCAAAAAGGTACAAAGCACTGAATGATTATTTCTAGTGGGCATGTATGAATAAATATTGCAGATTATGTTAGAAAATTCCAAACATGTTAGTAGGTTAAGTATTATAACAAATCACTAATTGGTATGTTGTAATCATTTCATATAACTATTTTGAAATGGGGGGAAATTTCTATAGAATTTTTCACTAGTTTATTGTGGATGATTCAGAAACATGATGCAATTTAGGTGATTATGGATTGAATTACCAAGTCATCACAATTCTCCCAATAATAGAGTCTAATATTGTGGTATATTTTGGAAATTTATATATTCAATAAGTGGTTAAGATTCATGGAGTACTATTTTTGATCATCTCTCTTAGAGATCTATGATTCACTTCATGTTTTTGGAACACTTTACAATAGGGTATTAGAAGTCAATTAACTACAAGCATAACATATCATCCTCATACATATGGGTAAATGTAAAGAACAATTCATACATTTGAATATTGTCCATGAGCATGTGTAATGGACTTCAATGCCTCATGGTAAGATCATATATCATCATCAGAGTTCTCATATAATAGCAGTTATCAAACCATGATAAATAGGGGTCTATATGAGGCATTGTATGACCACACTTTAAATTCTCCACTTTTTTGGGTGGAAACATGGGAGACATCACTAATTAGATCTATCCTTTTCCATGAGAATACAAAAAATATTCAAATTATTTGGAAGTAGATGGCTATTACTCAGAGATAAAAAAATCTTATGATAATTATTGTTGTTAGACTTTGTCTTTCAATGTGAGTGATCACATTTTTTTGAAAGTGTCATCACAACATGGTCATTGTCTCTTAATGAATAAAGGAAAATTTTCTCTATAGTATGTTGGACCATTTAATATTTGGGAATATATTGGTGTTATTGCATACAGGTAAACATTACTATCAAGATTCAATACTATCCATAATGTGTTTAATTTACCTCAACTAACAAAGTATCATCTGAATCATACTCATGTGATCATTTGGGATCATGTTATGCTTGAAATAGATGATACATTTATCTTTGAACCAGTTATAATTAAGGATATATAGGGGAGTAATTTTTGAGTGACATATATTCCTTTAGTCAAAGTATTAGGGAAGCATGGAAAAATTCAATAAGTGACTTGGGAATGAGTGAAATTAGGGTGAAAACAATATCCAAAATGGTTTCATAATTCCAAGGGTAAAAATACTAATGGTAGGGAGAATATCACACATCTAGTTTTACATATTTCCCTATTTTATGGATTATTTAATGTTATGAAATGTTTTGGTTAAGACATTAAAATTTTCTAGAAGTTTTTATATGGTTTTCGAAGAAATTTTAAAGCTTTATGGTTTAATAATGTTTATAAGAAATCATGCTCATGTATATAAGAAACATTGTGTGGTTTTTGGGGGACTGTGGAAAGGCACTTGGTTGGTGCATGGTTTGAAACAATTGTGCATATAACTATATTAAATTGAGATTTTTAGGAAATAAATGATTCATACGGTTAATGAATAGTTTTTTAGAGTTCATGACCTAACCATGTGATGGAAAATAAATTGTATAGAAATTACCTATTTAACTTGAAACTTTCTAAAAAATCATCATTATTCCCCAAAAGATATAGGATCTCAATTTTTAGGGTTCAGTTAGGAAATTTTTAGTGAACTTTTATATAAGGACTCTGATTTTGTTGATTCATAGAGGATTCTATCATGGGAATCAAATTTTAGGACCCATTTTTTCTTTAACAAATTTGATCTCCTTGACTTTTATTATATAGAACCATTGATCAAAGTTTTTATACCATGATCTCTGGGATTATATAAGCTTTGATAATGTTTTATTATAATTTTATAGTGAAATGTATGTAAGGGGTTAGATCAGTGAGATCATATAAGAATTTTTGTGCTGAATGAATTTGAGGTAGGAAATTTTTTCCTCTTTCTCATTTTCTTAGAATGCAAAGGATTTCATTCTTATGAAAGATTCTTATTTATTTGGGTAAAAATTTTTGTTACTAAAACTATGATGATTCTATGATATTTTTTTATCTATTTGTTCTCATTTGGGGTTTTGGGGAAGTGGGTGACCCCACAAGGGATTTTGAAGCAATGATTTTTGAAAAGGGAAATGTTGGTAATTAAAGAGGGTTGTATGGGTGTTTATAAAATGTCATATTCTACATGTGTTTCTGTGCATTACGGGAATGAATCATGTATAAATTTTACAATGACCACATGAATTTTTTTATAGATCCATGTTATCCATGGTTATATAGGATGGATCATGGATTGAAGTCACCATGATTATAGGTTCATTTTGGGAGGTCAAGGGTTCACTTGAGTGTGTTAGTGGTATCAAGGAATTGATATTTGAATAAAATTTTTATATGGATTTTAATTTTTTTTTAAACTATTATAATTTATTTTTTTACGGTTTAGAGTTACTTTGGTAAAATATCCCAACCTATTTATATTGGTATAAAATTATTTAATATAATTTTGATACTCCTGCAATTATTTTATACATTTGTGAACTAACATGATTATGGTTTTAGTACCTTTTGAGAAATGTATATTGGGGTCTCCTACTGGGATGTTATACTCACCTCTATATTTTCTACTTTGTGTATGCGTATAAGTTTTCTTCCACGATACTAAAGGGATAAGTTTCTTACTTCACTAGTAGAGCCCTGTGACAGTGTTTATCATGTATTTTCCGATATGGATCATGGATGCCTAGAAATTTCTCAAATAATAGAGCAATTCCACATTAGTTCCCAAGTCTGTGATTATTTTAGATTTTTGTTTATTTTTATTCTTTCATTTTTTCAATTATTCGTATTATTTTTTTGATTGTTTGGGGTTTTTATTAGTTACCTCATGTATCATTTATATTTCTCAATTTTATTTTTTTTATATTTTTCTTTATCATGGTTCATTATTTTGGTTGTGTGCTTATGTTTAAAGGTAATTCATTATCCCTTATATTAGTTTTTTAATCCCTCAAAATTTATTGCCAACAATTAGTGTCCAATAAATGTCATCAAAGGTTAGTAGCACTTTAGATATTTCCCAATCCAATGTGTTGGATGATGATATTACACACACAACCTATAAATCCTTATGGAGCCGAAGTTCACCATTCAAAATGAATCATAGTGGTGGTTACATGATCTCTACTTGTTCAACTAAATCATATAGCCAATTTATTAACAACCACTATCCCCTCATGATTTTTTAGTAGTAGGTGATGTTATTGATTGGATTTTCATTGGTATGGGATTATTTAAAAGAAAAAATGTTTTAGATAAAAAATATATATAGTGGGGTTTTGGGATTTGAAAAGGGTATTTGGAATTTTAAAATTTGTTTTGAAATAATACTTAGTTTTTTGAAATTAAAATGGAGTAATTTAAATTGTGTTTAATATTTTTAAGTGAGAAAATTATTTTATTAAATATAATTATGAATTTAAAGTTTATTTTAAAATGATATTTTGTTGTCTTAAAATTAAATTTGGTAATTTTGGAATGGTATTGAAATGAGAGATTTGTCTTTTTATTGTGGATATTTGAGATGTAATTTTTATTTATATTATTAATTTATATTTTTTAAATATGTTTTGTTTCTATTTGGGTATGATTTATGTTGGGATAATCATTTATTGAGTTTTAAATTCTGATTTTCACTTTAATTATTCCCCATAAAGATCAAAAGAATTACGATGTAAAGAGGATTATCTCATCAGGGTTTTTAGTCGAATAAATCTTAGTGTGATTCATTATGTCACTATCTAGTTTTTTTATATGGTGTGTGACACTTGATGTTTCACTTATGCCTCATTGATGTGTTTGAGACTTATGATGGTTATGTGTAGCCATGGTTGTAGTAAGATTCTTTTTAGGTTCATTTGGAAAGAGAAAAACCTTGGGGGTGAGATCCTGGGTGTCTTGGATGGTTGTTAGACCAATCAGTTTTTCATACTCTCTCATGTTGATTTAATTATTTTTAGGCCACCATGAGTGGTGTCCCAAGTAATATATCATAGGATACCCTTTTCTTTTGACCAGTGGATTGATCCCTTTTGGTTTGATGAAGTATTCCAATAGTTTATACCACCTCCTTTTTATGGGTTAGAAGGGAGTCGAAATGTGGTTTAATTATTCTTGTCTTGGGATTTCCATTTTAGTGCTTATAAAGATGTATTTTCCTTTATTATTACCTATTAACTATATTCAATTGAATATTAATTACTCATTATTTGGATATGTATTTGATTGATGGTGTTTTTTGAGTCTCTTTAGTTAAAGTTTTAGGTTTGGTATATAATGATTATTTGGGAATTACATTGTGCTTTTGAACCTCCATTCTTGGAAATCTATTAAATAGTGGGGATACCCACTACATGTCTCCATCCCTTACTCTTTTTGTAAAATTGATTTGGTGATAGTTATAACTTGGGGATCTGAAAACTTTTTTGGTTTTTTTGGATATGGTATTGGGAAGAATAGATTTATTTAGCTTCATTGGGACTTGTATATTTTTATTATGAGTGTCTATTTAAATATATATGAATCTTTTAGATCGTTTCACTATTTTATAGGTTCTATTTATGTATTCCTTTAGTTTGGTGCCTTTTAGGGGAAGAAAGGGTCATGGTTGGGAGAATTTTCACAATACAAAAATCATGTAATTAATTATTTTATTTCATTATTTTTTTATATTATCATTGATTATTAAGTTGACCCAGGTTAATTGTTTTTAAATATTATTAAATTTTATCACATGTTTATAGGTTTTTCATAGTTATTGTAAACTATGAAGTAATTGTTCCTATGCATTTATAGGACAGAATTGAATTTTTTTAGTCTAGGATTATGGTTTCTCAATTTGTGTGGTTAACCCATATGGGTACTTGAGGATTTCTATATGGGTGTTCACAGTTAGAACTTTTTTGGAAAAATGTGTGACCAAATCGAAAAATATACCCAATTTATTATTATTATTTACTTATTTACAATAATATCCCTGAAACATCACTTTCATATCTAGTGCTAAAAATATAATCTTTATATTTATATATTTGATATCGATAAACATGAACCAATTTAATCCATAAAAATCATACAACAACAAATGGAAATATTGGATCACTTACACTACTAAAGACCATTTTGGTTTATAATTTTATAGATTTAAAACAAAATCTTACATAATAATACCCATTACTTCAAGTAACCTTTCTTCATATTATACCTATCATTTATTATTCCAAAATAAGTCTATAAAATATCCCTTAAAATTCATTACACATGAATAATTTATATACATAATTACTTAAATCATTCTTAAGAACCTAAGGAAATGGAAAACATAATATGGGTGATTTTAAATTCTCAGTAAGGGTAAACATAAGGATTAACAATTGAATTTGATTAGTGAGAATAATATGGGCATAAGGGTATTATAACATAATAAAAGTGCATGAGAATAAAATAGGAGAATTAATACCCATAAAAATAAGGACCATAAATCATGAGACATGTAATAAATATTTAACATAAGAAAAGACTCATATAAGTCAATAATCATGAGCCATGTGAAAATAATACATGAGAAAAGGATCCATTAGAACTCATATAAATCATTTAAAAAATATTTAGGTATATTATATCATCAAGAATTAATTGGGGAATCACCTATTTGAATATTTTACATATATATCAAGAGTACCCTATAATTGTTAAACTTTATCATCTCCTAGGAGAAACTTACAATTAGTTTACTCCATCGCTTTGCCTAATGCATTGTAGGGCTATAACAGACCCACCCATCCTTTGTTTTTATCATAATCACCCATACATGGTTAATAACATAACCACCCATACTTTTTTTATAATGAAACAAGCCTTCAATCATACATATCCAAGTACAATTACCATAAAACGAGAAAAAAATATATAATCTTACATTTTTCAGTATAACACCCTTGAAAACATCCATCGTTATTTTTAGCTAATTAACCAAAGAAAAAGAATATATTTCCATGAAAATATCTATAAAACAACCATAAACTATCGATAGAAAGAATAAATATTTTATCATTTTAATATATTCAAATTAGATCATATAAATAATATAAAAGATACTTCCTTAGATGAAAAACATATTTAAAATACAATTTAAAACATTACTTCGAAAATAAGGAAAATATATCTGTCTTTTGATAACATTTCAATTAAAAATTAAAAGAATATCAAGAAAAAAAATTTACTCAAAGAAAAGATAGAAACCTTGTAAGAAAACTACAACTAAAATAATAGTTATGAAGGTATGAAAATCTATTCATTTTGAAAATATTTAAATGAATATCCCTTTCATACTTATTGTAAAAACAAAAATTACACTATTTGAAAAATGAAAATAACATTTCTTTTAATAATTTGTGATTAAATTAAAATATAGTTTAAATTAACTTTAAACAATTATTTCTTCATAAAAAATAATATTTTTGAAAATATTTTAAATATCATGGATATGAAAAATAAAAGATTCCCGACCAAAAAAAAGAAATAATGTATGTTTGTCCTTAAAAATATTTTTTTGTTCTTATTAAATACCTAAGGGAGGGATAGAATTTAATCATTTAAAACACAGTAAAAAACATATTATAATAATATATATGTTGTATAATAAATTATGATCTTATAATTTCCCCCAAAGAAACCTTTAATTAAACTGTCCTAAAAAGAAATAATATTGTAACATAAATCATTTACCACTAAGGTAAATTTAAAATCAAAATTCATTGAAATAAAAAAAATATGATATAAATATATAAATAAACTGAATTATATTAATTAATATGTTAAAATTCATTCATGGGTTATTAAGTACACCATACAAATAAATTATTTTTCACATAATGAAACACGTCTCAAGAATTGGAGATTAAGACAAAGAAAACCATTATAAAGTTCATTACAATTGAAGTGATAAATAATCCCTAAAGTAATTATGTATACATATTTAAATCTAAATAAAACAATTTTTAATAAAATATAAAAAAAATTAGAGATCAATTCATATATAATCATGTCATAACAGTGTCAATAAATAGGTTTTATAACCCAATGAAATGGAATTATGTTTAGAAAGCCATTACCTTGAATCATGTATCCCAATGTATGTAATTTAACTCTTATATAATAATCATATAATACATATTTGATTTTTTAATAACATTTTATAGTTATATTAATTTTTGATAAAATAATTTATTTGAATTACAAATTTATTTACTTAATTGGTTATGTCTACATCGGGTGTTTTGGGGTTGTTGGGTTCATACTGAAAAATGACTTTGGTAGGTTAAAAATGATCAAACGGTTAATTTTTCCATAATATCCATAATCATAATAATAAAATAATCATAATTTTTATATAAAAAATACAATTTTATAGTCATTCATGAAAAGTGTTCATGAAAAAAATACACTAGCTCGCGAGACGACAGTCTACACGTAAACACAAGATATGTTTTTTTGCATTAAATTGGATGGAAAATAAAGATATTAAAAAAATTATCATTAAAGAATAATTAATATTACATAAACATAAAATAAATTCATTAAATTTATCCACATGACTATCCAAGGGATGAATGTTTTGAAAAAACGACGTAAATCGTTACATGGAGACGATACTCCATACATACACTCATACAATGATTCCATTTTTAACAATTTGAATGGTTTTAAGATAAATTATATATTATATTTAATGTACCATAATTATATCATAAATATCATATATATACATTAAATATTTCATAGTAACTATCCATGAAAGGAAGTGATGAGAAAAAAATACATCAGTTTGCGAGGTGGTAGTACGCACGTATCCATGAATAAAGGTTTCATCTATTTTTTGATAGAAATGAGATGAATAAAAAAATTTCATTAACATAATAAAATATTATTATATAAGAGATACCAAGGTTATAAAATTTTAATGGTTATTAAAAAATTTAAGGAGGTATAATAATAAGTAAAATAACAATACTCTATTGAGATGATTACCTCCACTTTGAAGAACCTCATTTGGATCTATTCTAAAGGATCCTAGGGATAGTGTTTCATGAAGAAAAAAACCAATAGAATTTAGATAAATAATTTAATAATATATTTTTATTTTTTTTCAAGATAAGTTGTTTATGAAGCGTGAGGAAGAGAGGAGAGGGGGTGTCCTTATATAAGAGAGGAGAGGGGCATCCTTGAAATTACTTAAATAAAAAAAATATTGTGAATTAATTTTCATGTTTAAATTTTAAAAAATAAAAATATTTATAATATATGATTTATATAATTATAAATAATATCATAAAATATATTTATATGATTTTATGTGATGTTTTAACCCTTATCTCTTAGTTTTACCTCCTTGTTAAGTATTCTAATGATTACGAAGATAATAATGTTTTTACCCCTTAGGGATAAATAAATTTAATATTGAGGAAAGTTAACCCAGAAATGTAAAATAGTTAATATTATATACCATATCACATTATGTTGACCAAATAATAGATTTAAATGAATTTTAAATCATTTAATAAAATGTTATTTAACATAAAATACCATTAAAGTAGTTTTAGGGAGTATTCACAAAATTTGACTTTATAAAATATAAATAAAATAATTTAATTTGAATATAAACTTTTAAAACATAAATAATAAATTATATTTATCTAAAAAAATCATTGGAACTCTATAACTTACTCAAAAAAATTAATTTTATTGTTTTGAATATCATTTACTTGATTTTTTTACTACTTGCACAAGAATCATGTCAGCATTGCGTAAGAATTTAAAATAATTATTTAATCACTAGAAATTAAAAATAAATTAAAATAATAAAAATAAATTATTTATATTCAAAATAATATTTAATACATTTTTTTATTTTTTTCTCCGTATCACAAAAATATTATAGATATTAAAATAATTAAAGACACATTTCGAATTTTTCCTTACTTAAAATAATATAAATGTTTTTACAATGAAACATTATTAAAAAAATAGATATTTTAGAGTATTTTAATGTTATGTAAGATTTAAACTCCCAAAAATAAATATATTCATGTTCATGGATCATTTTTAATCCTTATTTCATTGTTTTAACCTTATTCTACCTGTTTTACCTTTATTGTGGTGAAAACATTTTTACCAAGGTTATTTTTCATTAAGAAAAAAGTGAAGTTGCCTAATTTAAAAAATTTAGATAATATGATTCAAAATAGGGAATAAATTTTATCATATTAAATTCTTATAAGTGGAAGAAATTAATTTTAAAATAAACCCACAAAACAAAATGAAAAATAAATTTCCATAAAAATGCATTTTTAAGAATGATAATTTTTTATAAAAAAATTAAGTATAATGTTAATAAAAATGGAATTAATTTTATTATTTATAATAAAAAAGAACTAATTAAACTTAAAAATTAATTAAAAATTAAATGAGTCTTTGAAAATACTTGTATGGAAAAGCAAATTTTCTTTAAGATTGTTATTTTTCACAATTCAGAGAAATATTATTCTTTTCAAAAAAAATACCAATAATTATAATATAATATAATTTTGATATGATTATTCGAAAAACAATATATTTTTATATAATTAAATTTCTCAATGTGGTAGGAATTAATTATAATATTTTCTCACAAAAAGAAATAAATATAAATTTTAAAGGAAAGGGTATTTTTGAAGTGACTGTCTATAGGGAATCATTAATTTCCTACAGGGATAAAAAAATTTGATAATTTATAAAACCAAAAAAAACTAAAAATGTATTATTTATAATGTTCAAGTGTCGAAACCATAATGACGATCTGTGTGTTCTATATTAATTAATGTTATTGAAATTGGAATTCATTGATTATTTGAAGAATGATAAATAGTGTAGCCAAGACTAGGCTTTATAATACTAGAGAGGACATGGAGGGTTTATTAATTTTTTGGTTCATACACTATGGATTCAATTGATTACAAGTTCATTCATATTTCGTGTTAGAATTGGGTTAGTCAAGATCCTAGGTCTGGGTACCCTATGTTAATCAAGTGATTTCACCATTAGAATGGTCATTTACTCGGTGAAACCACAAAACTAGGAAACCAAATAACTTATTTAAAC
The DNA here is from genome assembly GCA_963277665.1 of Viscum album. Taxonomy (NCBI): domain Eukaryota; kingdom Viridiplantae; phylum Streptophyta; class Magnoliopsida; order Santalales; family Viscaceae; genus Viscum; species Viscum album. The sequence continues at coordinate 1,155,333,403 of OY728132.1, read as the reverse complement.
ATAACTACATTAGATTTAATAATGTTCATATACAAAATAGGTTAATTAACTAATGAAATAAAAGAATACTCCTAGAATCACAAGCAATGGTCATGATGTTAAAAAAAGAAGAAGATTAGAATTGAAAAATAGTGTTATAGAAATATAAAACAAGAGTAATAGATAGAAATGAAACCTAATCATCATATACTAATACAATAACATTACCCAAAACAATGAAAACTATTTGTTTATGTTAGGCATGATGAGAAAAACCCACATAAGCACTCGAGGAAGAATAGTGGTAATGAATGGCGGCGAATCAGGGAACCATGGTGGTGCTCTATGAATATAATCATTCATGTTGATCCTCCTTTATTATATGACTCCAAAAAATAGAGGTAGTGGGTGTATTTTTAAAAAACGCCCATCAAAACATCTTAAATGAGAATATTTATTTTTTTGTTTACAAAAACATTCACGATATGTAATCCATGTTAGCAGCAACTTTTTTGTATCTCTCTCTATCTTGAACTTTCATAGTGTGTAAAAGGCTTGATGTTTTGTATCTTATTTTACCATCATGAAATGGATTCATTACTTTAGTTGGTGGTGCCTACTTCTCCTGATGAAATCATGACATATAAATGAATTATATGATGTTTATGTTTATTTTAGCACCATAATATCACAACCTTTTATTCCCTTTTCAAGATTCATTGTATCCTACCATAAAACAAAAAACATGTCCCAATATCCCACATTTGTCATGGTAATCATTTAAATACATGAATCAGTTTATTAAAAACCATAAAACACATGCATGAAATATTGATATCATAATGCATAAAATGGATTCACTAAAAAATAAGTGCTTATTTACCAATAATTAATCCATAAATTTTTATTGATTAGAACCATTATATATATATATATTATAATGTGGTTAATCCTATTTATACCATCAAATTCAATATCTAGGTTATAATGGTAATATTTAAAATGATAATATTTTTTTGGTTTTTTTAATCTCTTTGTTTAATGTCGTATATGACATTGAACATTTTATTATTTGAAAATGTTGAGGTAATAAATTACCCCTATTTTGTTTCAAAAAATTTACCATTATACCCCTCTGCATCTCATGCTCGATGTGCACCAGCCCAAGGAGCTCTCTCATGTGACCCTCCTCCCCTCTGGCTTTCTCTCTTCTCTTATATTATAGTACTCATAAACAAGTAAAATTAATTTCCACCTCCTCCTACTCCTTCCAATTCCTCCATATTCTTTGTTCTTATTCTCTATTACTATGCACGCTTTGTAACAAAGACTATGTCAGGTTTGGATTGGTTTTTCTTAAGGCTTTAATTTTCATGGGGGTTATTTTGGATTAGGGTTCTTATTTTCCTATTAGAAAATTGGGACCTTGTTGTGGTGGTTTTAGGATACAATTATTGAATTTAGTGAGTTCTAGGTAGGTTTTACCCGTTCTTGGCACTTTTATTGTAGAACCATTGATTTCATTAAATATTAATCTCTATGTTGTACTTCTAAACATATTATTAATTATGATAATGTAATCATAAGAACAAAATCATGATTTTTTATTTGGTTTATAATTAATTTTATAGAGTATTATGATTTTCATACATATATATTTCATTTTTTAGAAGAATATTAAAAAAATTACACAAAACACACACTTGATGACCATAATAGTTTAGTGTTATTGGAGATTAGGTACACAATTTTATAACATGTTGGATGATCTTCAAAATACCCTATAAAGATATCCTCCATTACTACTCTTTACAAAAAAACCCTAATTTAATTGTCTCTTCATAAAATGGGAAATGAATTATAAGAAAGGGTGATATTATATTCTCATTAAGGGTAAGAAAGTGATATATGAATTACACGTAAGTATGACCTGTGCATCCAGTTATGAGAATAAGAACATAACATTTGAAACCATAACCTTATGAAAGTATCATAATCATGTGAAATAGAATAAAACATGGTAGTTCATAAGACATGAATCATAATGAAATCAAAGAACATGACCCATGAGAGAATAAAACATTCATAAGACAATGGGTTTTAGCATAAACATATTCATATAAAATCATTTCATAGTAGTCAAGTATCATTACCAAAACATATCAGGGCACTCCATGGGTGGCTACACATCTTAAGTGAGACACAACACCATCCATAGTGGAAGCAGTTTTCTCATAGTTGAATAGGTTCACTCAAAAAAACATATTAATAGTCAAGTTTCACTCCCAAGACTATCATATTGGACAATGTCCCTTACTGAACTAGGTTCACTCTTCATTTCGGTCCTGTCTATCTCATGAGATATAAATCTTTACCTAATGCTTTATAGGGAGATATAGGTCCCACCAATCATTGGTTATAACTTAAAAACCATCTTTGTTTATAATATAACCACTATCAAATCCTGAAAATCATACTTATGTGTTCCACAAGATCACAAAACATTCATCATATCATCACTAATGAAATAAAATGGGTTTAAAAAATAATTCATCATAGAATAAGGATTATATGATGGGATGAGGGAATTTTTGAAGTTATTTTTTTGAACCAAATGGGTTTTAAGGTGTGAATAATATAGAAGGGTGTTTTCCCTTTTATAATTGTGGTAAGTGGCACACTGGTAATTTTTTGAAAAGAAAAAGTTGTACCCATGTTTTTATCATGCAAAAAAGGATCCAAAATGGAGTATTATTAGTAATAGAAGGTATAAATTTAAAATATGTATATAAATTTTTTTTATAAGTTTTGGGTCATTTTTTACACTTATGTATTTATTTTAACTCCTGATAACCAATTTTTACCATAAACGCGGTAAATAATTTTAACTATTTTAAATTTTCATTTTTGCAAAATATTATGATGATATAATTAGATAATATAAATTATTAAGATTAATGATAATGAATACATTCTTCCAAATTCTATTTATATAATTATAAAATTTAAATTTAAATTTAATCCCTCAAATGCGATGATAAAGAGGGTTATTAAAAAGAAAATGTTCAAAAGTTTACATTGTTTTTATATAAAAATTAAATATAAAAATGATTAAAATGACTAAAATTGGACTAATATATAAAAATTATATGTAATTTTACTTTAAAACTAATTTGAAATATAATATAATTTTAAAAATAATTTAAACAAAATTATATTTTCAATTAAAATTCATTATTTTTCACTATTCAACAAAAGTTGAAGTTTTTCCAAAAAATACCAGAAATTCAACCTAAGATAATTTTTACATGATGAATTAAAAAATGATGTTTATTTATTAAATAAAATTTATAAAAATTAATTTCAATATAATTTTACCAATGATGAAAATCTTTCTTTTTTTATAAAAATACAGTTTGATTCATAAAATTGGATTTATTATTGTCTATTATATTGAAAACCTGTAATATGAATATTAAAAATTATCTTTATGAAATAATATATCATTAATTTAATTTTAAATTTTTTTTTATTTATGTAAAAAACACTCGTGCACCTAAATTTTTTTTCCATAAAAATATTATCTTTTATTTTGAAAAGGGTTTTATTTTCATTTCGGATTAATTCGTCACTAAAGAATTAACTATATATACATGTAAAAGTATTGTTTTAATAATTTACTTAATTATATTCATACCCAGTTTTCCAATGGATAGGTAATAACAATCATATTAAATAAGAATAATTTAATAGCATGTCATTTTTCGTATAAACTCGGTATTGCATATCATACAAGCTATGTAAAATTTCTAATTTATTTGAAAAAAATGTTTTAGAAAATCTTAAGATGTTACATTATACACCAATTAAAATGAATACATCACTTGAAAATTATATCAGCCATCAAAGGTTTAATTTTTGGAAATTCCTTTATAGAAACCCACATTATACAAATGAAGAATAAATAATCCCTTAAAAAGGGAAAGTTAGAAACTTAAAGGTCCCATAAAGTAACACATGACTAGGTTTCCAAACAAGAGAACATATTTAGTAATATATATTTAGTAATGAAATAAAATTGTAAATAATTATAGAGAGTGATATAGATCACTGATCACAAGAAAAGAAGGTTATTTTTTAATGCATGGAGTACCAATAGATCATAAGATCCCTATATATTGATAATTCATTCTTTATATCTCTAATTGTAACAAAAAACAAAACTGTCAGTATAGGTTATCCAATATGAATAAATCTTCATATGAAAAAATAATACATTAATCTCTGAAAACTCATTTAATGTTCAATATAAAAAAATTTATAAATGTTTAAACTATTGAACCTTTAAAAATATTGAAATCCAAAATGTTTTAAAGAAGGTCACTAAATTTATAAAATGACCTTATCATTAATCCCCTAGACAATATAAAATAGTTGTAAATTATAACATACCAAACATGTAAATACCTTCATCAGGTATTCTCTTTTAACATAGTAATAACTTAAATTACCATAACAACTTGTTCAAAACATGCATGATTACTTTTTCCTTAAATAAACCACAGATTATTGGATATATTATTTAAATATAAAAGTGTTTTAAACTCTTTGAATGATAGCACAATCCACATTGATATGAATTCATTACTTTGTTTCAAGGAAATTAGTAACATACATTTTATATTATTCATTGTTGATCTATGATATATCTCTAGATGAGAATATAGTCATTTATTGATGAATTGGGATCCCTTTTGAAAGTGGTTCATAACTCGATCATCCTTTGAAGGTTTTTTAACAGACCCTATGTGGTTAACAGGACTAATGGGTGATGGATTAGGTGGGAACATACTTTGAATGGCTTAAATCTCAATGTTGATGGATCCTTTTTGAATGTCCATATGAGAGGTGGGGGATCCTTTGAGACCTCGGGGTTCGGTTTGGTTTGTGTTCAATGATTTTTTATGGTTTGGGCCATTCATTGGGTGGGGAAGTTAGGGAGCTTCAAATTTATCTCAAGTTTTGTAAAGGGTTTGTCCTTTAGGTGATGAAAATCGATTCAGAATCTGAGGTTTTGGATAGAATTATACAGGGGAAATGCAGCGCACCTAGGGAGTAAGATTAAATAACTTGAAGTTGAACATTGGATACTAATGGTGGTTAGTTTATAAGTCATATTTGGAGAAAATCCAATTTTTTTCAAATGATTCTCTTACTCATTCTAGGAATACAGATGAAATATTTAACATAATTGATAGTTTGGGTTCTATCCTTTTGGAATGTAAATGTTTTATTCAAGGGGATGCCCTTGGACTTCACCATTTTCGACCCCCTTGAGGCTTTATTTGAATTTTGGTGTGTTTTGTACCCTTATTTAATAAAACATTAACTTTTAATTAGTTATATCCAATATATCATTATTCCAACATACATATACCAATATTAGAAACATATTAAGTGGTATATTCCATTAATCCTGTTTTTCTATAAAATATCACCTTTCCATTAATTCACTTTTCTAGGTCACCAAAATCATTCAACATATTCTTAAAAAAACATAACAAAAAATTATACTAAATAATCCTTATATACTTCATTATCCTTGAATTTAAATATATAAAAACATCAATCATTCTACTTCACTATTAAACCATTAACTGGGACTCATCATATTATTCATTAATACATCTATCCTTTTATATATCATTCATAGTCACTTCATCATCAACAGAAAAACTATTACTTATACAATCTTTCTAATTCAAATCATGAGATTTCCCTTTAGTACATAAATATTCATAATTCCCATACATTCTACATTTAAAAAATTCAACTTTCAATTATACCATAGGGATAACATTATTCTAATGCATTTCATTAACCAAAAATTTCATTTTTACTCTGTAATAATTTAATTTGTGTCATTTTCCACACTCAAAACATCTTTCTATTCCTTTAAGATGTTTCCTTGAGTTCTTCTTCCAAAATTTATGACATATGGGATACTGAATCTTCTTTCCTCCATGGTCTCCATTACCCAATCACTCAGTGAACTCTATCCTTATCATATTTGGTGAGTTTGATACTTGGTTAAAGTGCACATTGTTAATCATTTTCCATGATAATTGATTATGAATAATAGTAATAATATCCTTTACTCTAGTCATAATCTCATTTGGTTTATCATCAACACATTTTATATCACATTGAATTTTTATCCCATTCTTTCTAGTTCTAGCCATTAAATAAAACAAAAAATTATCGTGTTAGTAATAATATTCATTGTGAGAAACCACATAATCATAGAAAACCACATATAGGATGTATAAAACATGACACCTTGTTTTCAAACTAGGATACCTTTGACATAACATAATCCATTCATGGGCATTATATATTTAAAATTTACAGGATAGTTTGTAAATATTTTTTGAATTTACAAATCATATCCCATGGGAGTGTTAAACCAAGAATGCAGAAAAGTCCATTGTCATGTACCAGGTGATGATTGAATGTAACTCAAAGAACCCTTATCATTTTAATTATCCCTAGGTACTTTTGTTCTAGATACACATCCACTTATAATATCCAAACATGGATGTAATTTTATTAAAACCCTCCACTCTCTCCTTTATCAAAATTCTTGTATATTTTCTTATACATTGAATTATACTAATCCTTAGAGACATCTCTAGACATATATTTATAATTAATCCTAGGGATCTTACTAAATTTTTATTGTCCTATTTTCCAAAGGATAACTAAACCTTTCTGGTAATAATAACTATAACAAACCAAGTTTTTCATACATAAATATTTCATATTTTTATATGAATTTTCAATACATTATACAATCATGTTCATGTAGACCATAATAGTTTATTGTCTTTGGAAATATGTACACAATCTTCTAACATGGTGATATAGCTTCAACAACCCCCATAAATATCTTCCCTTTAATACTCTTTACAAATATTCCCTAATTAAAACAATTATTCATAACTTTGGGAAAGGAAACATAAGAAATGGTCAGATAAGAAGCCCATTATGGGTATGAAAGTGCCATATCAATGATCGCATAAGTATGACATGATCATAAGGGTATTATAACATAAGATTAACATTTGAAAACCATAACCTATATAAAAAATATCATAATATTGAGTAATGCAATAAAATTTAGAAAAAATAAGCCATTAATCATAAATTAATAAATGTACATGAGACATGAGAGCATAACATTGTCATAAGACATGAGGTTTTGGCATACACATAAGTATAGAAAATAATTTCCTTATTATTAAATGATCATTTACAGATAATATCAGGAAACTTCATTAGAGGATACACCTCCTGGGTAGGACACATAACCATTCCCAATGATATCACTTTCCTTATAGTGTAATGTGTTCACTCTAAAAACCATCATATTATTAATGGTTCACTCCAAATACCATCATAGAAAAAAAAATCCCCTTATTGAATCAGGATAACTCTCCATTTTAGTTCTATCAATATCATTGGATATAAATATTTAACTAATGCATTAGAAGTAGATATAATCCCCCCCACATCTTTATTTATAACCTAGCCACCATCCTTGGTTATAACATAACCACCACCACATAATGAAAATAAAACATATCTATGGAACAAGTTCATAAAACATTTATCCTCTTAGATCCCAAGAAACGAAACGTGTTTCGTAAAAAAATCCTTAAAAAATAACCGGTGTAAATGAAAAAGGACTCATAATCACCTCATCATTTCATCAAAGGATTACCCATGGGAAAAGAAGAGGGTTTCATAATAATTTAAACATAGTATAGCCTATGGAATTGAAACGGGTTTCATAAACATCTTTTCATCATAAATATAATCCATTTAGAGAAATAATATGAATGGTATCTTTTTATCATATCTCCATAAAAAAGTAACATAAAAGGATGATATCTTAGATAGAAAATTTTTAATGGAAACATGGAACATTTCTTGGGGAAAATAAAATTTCATTTAAAATTAATTTAAAAACTAAAAATTCATAAAATATTTTATAAGACATTTTCTTGAAAAATAAACTTGGAATTTTATGAAGGAATCATTAAAAATTGTTCAAAAATTTTATTAAAGAAAATATGTTTTCTTCTTTGAAAAACAGTTTTTAAAACAAATTTTTTTAAAATAATTATATTTGAAAATAAAATTAAAACTTATAAATTAATCTTCAAAGAAAATAATGGTTATAAGAGTGGGAAATTCTATTCATTCTATAAAAATATTTCATTCACATTTTTGGTAAAATACAAAGGTGCATTGTTTGGAAAACAACAAGAAGATACCTTTTTAAAATAATTTGTAAAAAGTAAATCATGGTTAAAATTGTATTTTAAAAAATAAGAGGATATTATCAAAATATTTTTTCAATTTTATTTAGAATACATGGTTTTGGAAGAAAATATATTTGAGACCGAAAAAGTGATTTTTAATAAAAAAAAGTATTTTTAAACTCTTGAGTAAAAAAAGAGAGAGAAAATGAAGGGAAAACATTTACTCTCATGAAATAACCATAGGATAATAAAATTGATTAGTTTTTTGATAGTTTTATGATTAAATTTTATCTTGAGAAATATAATCATAAACAATCTCAATAAATGATGATATTGTAACATAAAACTCTCACCACTTTAGTAACATTAAATCTTAATATCCATGAAAAACATAAAATTAAATGAAAATTAGAATACCATTAAAATAAATATATAAATAATATAAATTTTAAAATGGGAATTATATAAATCTTAGATAAGAAGATAGGTGCATAAGACAACATATGTGTCAGAGAAGAAATATTGAGACAAATATTTCTTACCGCCTTGGTAACTTTTGAACCTTAAACAGAATAAAAAATATATCCTAAAATAGATTTATAAATAAATACAATTTAAGTATAAGAATAATATAATAAATTCATGTTAAGTATATACACTATATAAAATAAACACATGATGAATATGACATGTGCATCACATAAAAATAAAAGTGAGTAAAAAATACTTAACTGTAAGTCTCGAATTATTTTATGAAAATTAAATACTCTAGTATAATAAATATAAGTTTAGTATAAATCTATTAAAAACCAATTTGTATATATATATATATAATACTATATATTATTTACTTAATTCCTTTTATTACTTATTTACTAACAATTCTTGTTAAAATTATGTTTCGGAAAATAACCACTTTGTTTTCCACGTATGTTTTGATTTTTTTATTTTTAGTACTCTTACTTTGATCATGGTTACATCATCTATATAATTTTATCCATTATATAAATTTCATATATAGTATGTATATATTTATTTATAGTAATCTATAAAAGGTATAAATATAAAATGAAATACCCAATTCATGGAGATGAAAGGTTATATGTACGCAAGAATATTGTTTACATTCTCTCGAAGGATTGAAATAAAGAAAGGAAAATAACATATTATAATTAGAAAATATTTTTTATATAATATATATCAAATATTTTAATTAAAACCATCCTTGTTATCTAATCTGTAAAATGTAAGTGAAGAATGAATCACATCGTTTGGCGAGGCGGTAGTCTGCTGTACACATGAATGACGTTATCATATTTCCAAGGAGAGAAAAGTATGAAATAATATGTTGTATAATAATTAAATTAGCATAATAATATCATAACTATCATATAAAAATAATAAATCCATCATTATTTTTAGACTTGATAGTTGGTAATGGAGAAATTAATAACATCATTTTACGAGGTGATAATCCTCCCCACACATGAATGATGATTTTGTAACCTAATTGATGGAAGTGGTATGGTAGTAGGTCATTAAATTAACATTAAAAATCTCATTCTATGAGATATATTAATTTTATTATAAATTATTGGTATAATAAAAATTTAATTTAGTGGAGAAATAAATAAATAAAATACATGTTGAAAAATGCTACCTGTTTTTCAGGTATCCTGCTTAAATTTTCACCAAAATATTCGTAGGATTGAATTGAGAAAAAAAAATAATTTCTCTATGATGGGTGGAGGGATTTTGGGAAGTTATTTGGGTAGTAATTTTATGAAATAAAAAGGATTTATGGTGCGAATAATAGAGGATAGGGGGTGGCGATTTATTAGTGAGGTTAGTGGAACAATTGTAATTGTTTGAAAAGAAAAACATGTACCCATGTTTTTATCCATTTAAAAGGATTCAAAAGGGATTATTATCAATAATATAAGCCTTAATGTCTAAATATTGACATATAATGAGTTTTGGGACTATTTAGGTCATTTTTAACACTTATATTTTTAGTTTAGCCTCTTGATAAACACATATTTACCTTAACCACGATAAATAATTTTTTCTGACTATACTATTCATTTAGATAAAAAATTATATTGAACTTATTATATAATATAAAATATGTTTATTAGAATTATGGAATAAATATTTATAAATTCTACTATATAATTGGAAAATTTTAATTTATAATTAATCCACTAGACATTATAGGAAAATGAGTTTTTAAAGAGAAAATGTTTAAAAGTTTACAAAGTTTTTATTTCAACATTCAATATGAAAATGATTCCAGTGACCTAAATTTGATATATATATATATAATATTTCAAATTTTATTTTAAAAATAAATTAAAATATAATATAACTTTATATAAAATATAAACTAAAAGTCAGTTTTCAATTAAAATACAATATTTTCACGATTCATCAAAAAAAAATTAGAAAAATAAAAAAAATCAACATTAAATAATTTTGACATGATGATTTAAAAAATTAAATTTATATTGTAAAATAAAATATATAGAATGGTTAAAATTAATTTTAACATAAGTGCACTAATGGAGACAAAACTACTTTTAAGAGAAATACAATTTTAATTGTAAAATTGGATTTTTTATTACCTCTTGTTTAGAAAACACATATGATTAATGTTAAATAATATATTTAACATATAATATTTAAATTTAATTAAAATAATTCAACAAAATTGATTTTTTTTAATTTATTGATATAAAACACACTTTTGCGCATATAAATATTTTTTCTGAAAAAGATTTCCTTTTATTTTTAAAAGGGTTTTATTTTCATTTATAATTAATTAGTCATGAAATAATTCATTATATATACATGTTTAAAAATTATTTTCATAATTTAGTCAATTATATTCACATTGTTCATTCTAACGGCTAGGTGATAACTATCATAATAAATATTAATATTTCTATAGTATGTCACGTTTCATTTAAACTTAGTGTTGCGTATAATGAAAGATATGTAAAAATCATAATTAATTTGAAAAATATTTCATAAAATATTGATATTTTATAGTAGTTGTTTTTTTTTTAATTAAAATTTATGTTTTTGAAATTTTTTTCAGCTTCATTACACATAGTGTGTTTGAGTAATGGCCCAAATGGCCCTAATAAACAAATCATGTAATTTTAAATGGCATTTTGGTATATCCAGGTTAATTATTAATTGATCATTAAGTTTTTAATTTTATTTAAGTAATAATTAATATGAAAAGTATTGGTGAAATATTTCCATATTTTTTTGAATAAAAATATAAGGTTCGAAAAATGCCTCTTAACATATTTATAGTTATTCACATATACATAGGTGTATATAAATATATAAATATATATTTAAAAATTCATAACAGAAAATGTTAATTTATAAAATTAAATATATATATATATATATATATATGATTGTATAAATGTATACGGGCATAAATATGAAAAAAAAATAGAAATTTAAATTTAACATTCAAAATTATTTTAAAACAAGTATTTAAATGTATTTCTAAAATGAATTATAGAGGCCCAATTAGAATGTTTCCCTTGGATTATATGATTTTATAAAAGTTTTTTAATTGATTAATTAAATTATATAATGAAATTAATGTATTTTTTACGTATCATGAATTTTATAAATGTTTCCCTTGATTTAATTAATACTACAATTTAAAGAAGAATGTGCTATTATTGATAAATGAAGTAGCTTAGGGTTGGTTTGTGAAAGGCCCTATTTTTATAAAATGTGATGTTTTTGAAATAGAAATATCACATTAATACCTCTAATAGTAAGTTGGTATGTTAAGGAAAAGTACGTTAGGCAGATGTAGCCTAGATCTGGTCTTCCCATCCCAGCTTTAGAACCACACCACAACACTAACAAAACATCATTTGACATGAATCATGGTTACCACAAGGACATGGACTCATCCCACCTAGCGAATCATTCAAATGAATTATTATATATGATTTTATCACTGATAGTGTGAGGATCCTGGGTTTAAAATCCCATACCTTAGTTTCCCTAGGGTTACCCATGGTGTTTGGTATTCACTTTCCCATGTTTAACTCTTTATTCGTATACTTAAATTAAAGAAGGTATTTTTTCCTTTGAAATTTATTTATCTAGTATGTTAAATTATGTCATCAACCTTCCAACATCTTTAATGTTTGAAAATATTCTATAAACATATATTTTTAAAGTGGTTCAAAAAATGGGTTTCAAATGAGGGTTTTCTATAGTAGTTGTGTGGGATGAATAAATGTTTTCCATGTGATTTTTTTAATTAAAAAGAATGAGAAAATTAGTAACATTAATATTGTTGAGCTGTGACTGTATTTTCTTATAAAATAGAAAAATATTTTTTTTTTCAATTTTCAAACTATTATAAAAATGGGTATTTAATTAAAGGATAAGCATGTGGTAAAGAAGGTGGTGGCTTACTGAACATTTTTTATGGAAACACACACACAAAAACATAAAATATATCTCAATTTAATGTTTTGGATTAGTTTTTGATTTATCTTGTATAATTTCTGCTTCTATATTGGGTTTTGATTCTTGGAGTCACATGTAAGTATGTCAGTTTTATTATTTTATAACTATATTTATAACATAGAAAAAATAGTCCTTTTACTCCATCTAATTTTTTTTATTAGTGAATTATATTATATATATGGAAGAACAGGGTGATCTAGTGGTGATTATATCTATAAAAATAGTTAGGGGTGAGTGGTGGGAGCCACTATTATGAAGGGCGTATAGAGGGAAATCAAAGGGATTTATTTTAACTATCCTTAATCCATTTCTTAATTTAGTTTCTTTAAACTGTCTATATACTCATATTTATATTTTTCTACATGTTTGATTTTGGAATGGATGTTCAACTTACAATTGGGTTATCAAATATTTTCAAGAGAAATTATATTATGCATGAACTCTGATCTAGGGAAGATGTCATTTCCAATTCTTATTTGGTGACTGTCACTACCTGTGGGGATCAAGAGTGCCCCTTGGGTACATTGCGGGCTAGTTCAAGAATCCAATGGATGGATGACTCAAAATAGTATGTGATAGAATTATTTTATAAAAAAATTATTTTATTGAATATTTATTGAATATTAATTATTTAATTCTCCCAAATTTTGTTTTAAGAGATGATTTAATTAGAATTTATAATTAGAGTATGAATTTGAAAATTAAATAGAAATTCTTGTTTTACATTTTAAACTACACTCTTTCTTTTTTATCTTAAAATTTTATTTATGATAAATATAAATTTTAAATTTTTTGATATAATTAATTTTTTTTGGGATACATTTTTTTATCTAAATAGATCAAGATGCATCACAAGTTTTAATTGATAAAATAGGATATGAATCTAATATTGGTATAAATTAATCAATCAAGATAATACTTAATTGTTATAATAATTAATCAGTTTATCCTTTATCTATTTGGGAATAAATTTTTACATATATTATGGGACTCAATTAAAAGTAGTTTATTAAAATTATGAAATATATAGTTCAATCTACTTAATGTAAAAAATCATGTCACAAAAATAGGGATTCATTTTTACTTGATTTTAGACCTTCCATTTAATTATTTTTTTAGCATTATCCTCCCCTCCAATATATAAATATGTACCATTAAGATTAATAGGTGTTGGTTAATTATTATAAATATTTATTGTAGAGGAGAATTGGAGTCACTCAATTTCTCAAAGCATTATAATAAGGATAACACGTGAAGAAAATTTCTCTTCTCTGATGCCTTATTTTTCTTCTACATATTTTATCTTTCTTTTCTTGTAATATAATTCTATATTTATCCTTCATTTATTTTTTTATTAAATTTTTTTCGAATTGAATTCACATATTATGAATGTAATATTATATTATTGATTATATTGGGTCTTAACGATCAAAACATTTTCTTATAAAAAATGTATCTATGATGATCTTCCCACCCATAAAAGTGTAATTCTGTCACACCCCAACCACAGATGTTATTATTTTACTTCTTTCTTGGTCCCGATTTAAAATTTTCGAGGTTTGTTTGTGTTGAAGGGTTTCGCGCCAGTGTGCGGTCATCGCATCGTTAGCGGTGACCGTGCGGTTGGCCCAGGTGACTATGTGTTCGCCCGACGTTTAAATTTGAGAATTTTATGTTGTCATTTTATTATTTATTATATTATTATTATTATTATTATTATAAAGTTTTATTAATATTATTGTTAAAAAAATTATTATTATTAAGATTAGTTTTTATTCTTTTATTTAGTCTTTATTATTATTATTATATATTATATATATATATATATAATCTTAACCCTAATCTCGTCCCCCCATTGCGGCGCTCTCTCCCCCCTCCTGGTTCGGCCAACCCGCACCCAGCCACCTCCTCCCTGTGTCGCCGACCACCTGGCTCCTCCTGCGCGCTCCCCTCCAGCCCGCCGCCGCCCGGGCTCCCTCCGTCCAGCCGGCCTCCTCCGACCCCACGCCTGCCGCCGGCTTCCCGATGTCTGGCGACCCTTCCTCCTGTACCGGCGCCTGCTGCCTGCACCCCCCTCTCAGGCGGCCCGTACCGCCGGCCTCAACCCCCGCAGCCCGTCGGCCGCATCTCCGGCGACCCCACCTGCCGTCGGCGTCCCTCTGCAGTCCTGGCCTCCCCAGGCGAACAGCCCGGCAACCCCCCATCCCGGCCTCCGTCGCGCCCAACTCCCACCGACCCAGCCTCCGGTATATATTTTTATTTATTTATTTATTTATTTATTTATTCATTTAACTGTTTGTTAATTAATCAATTATTTAGTTATTTACTTATTTTTTTTATTAATTGATTGATTAATTAATTATCTATTTATTTATTTATTCATTTAAGTATTTGTTAATTAATTAATTTTTTTTTAATTATTTACTTATTCATTCTTTTTTTCATTTATTAATTTATCTATTTAATTACTTGTTTACTTATTTATTTATTCAATTATTTATTATTTTAGTTATTTATCTATTTGTTTATTCATTTGTTTATTATTTTACTCTTTTGATTATTTATTTATTATTGTATTTATTTCTTATTTGTTTATTTATTTCTCTCTTTATTCCATCTCGGTGTTTTTATTTAATATTAGATAAATCCTTATTCTATCGCGGGTTGGATGAAGTCTTCTTTATTCACTGTTCAGCGTGCGTGATTAGTCCGCAAGGGCTTAAAACACCGTTTTATCATGTTATTAGTTGTATAAGACGGGGGTTACTATTTGAAAATTGTTTTATAAAATTTAAAATGGTCTTTTTAAACAGTACAGATAATGCGGGTTGTGTTTTGAAAAAAGTGTCGAGCTGGTTCCTTTGCAATGGTTGTTCGTTTGTTTTGTTCTAAGTCAGTGGTTGTGTGTTCTTAGTGATCATGCGTTCGTTTCAGCGTGTTAGTGAGGTAACCCTACGACACCGCAAACATCGGCTTGCGAATGCTTGTGCGCCAGTGTGAGGTATATTGTGTCGTCATATTCGAGCTGCGTCTTGAGGTAGGTCTCCCTTTGCACTCGCCTTTAAATTTAGAAATTATTTATTCCTTGACTTTTTATTAAGTTTCAGTAAATTTAAAAGTATTATTAAGTAGTTATTTATAGTGTAGTGATCTGCTGATGATTAAAGCTGTTTTAATTTTATCATTTCATTGAAAGCGTTTTCTTGGATTTAATTGTGTGCTTCCATGGTAGTGTTTCTAGATGGTTCTTCCTGAATAATGAAAGACATGTTGAATTGGGTTTTGAAATGTTTTTGGCGTGTGTAAATTATTAGATGTATTGTTAATGGAAAAGGAGTTTCTTAGAACCTGGACTAGAGAAAATGACCGTATGACCCTTAAACTTGATTTTGGAAACCTAAAGTGTGGTTATTGGTTGACGAGAAATGTTTTCCTTTGTCGCGTGAACAAAAGTTTGGATTTCATTTGAGAAATGGTGTTCCTTCAAAAAAATGATTAAAGGCCCGTTTGGCTCTTGATAAAAGTGGGGGGCGTTTGGATATTGTAAAATGATTCTACTTGTGGAACCAGTGTATTTCAGGTCTAATATGCTAATTTGAGTTTCTTAAATAATGTTCTAAGTGTGTTTCCAGTTTTCAACGGAATGGCATGTGTCATATCCCTTTGAAAATATTTTAGTGTTAAATGTTCAAAATGTAAATGATATGACGGCCCGGTTGGCACTTTATTAAATGTGAAGTGATTATATATATATATATATATATACATACTTATGGGGGAATATCTACAGGGGGACTTCCTTTCGAGGGTTGTCGTGTAGCGATGTCTGTGTAAGGGGTTGGAAAGTGCGGTGAGATGAGTCACGCGTGCGAGGGTCTCCCACTTACACAGTGTTATTAAAACCATTGTGGGTTCCTGGGTGTCCTTTAGAGAATCGAGTGATGGTTTCTGGCTAACCCCGATTAGACGGGTTAGTCCCCCCTTGGTAGGTAAGTCCTTGTGGGGCGTGCCACTGGTTGGCTGTTAGGGCGGCCAGTTGGTGATTGACTATAGAGTACCATGCCGGCAGGTAGTCTGAACCGGAGTACGTCCAGGGGTTTTCTAGGGATGTTTAGGATCGCCCATGGTTATTGCTGATAATTTCTGGTTTAATTTTACTTGCACTTGTTTTTCCCTGCTTGTTTACTTACAATCATCTTTCACAGCTTATACTATTAGATTTTAGGAAAAATGTTTTTAAATGAAGATACTTTATTCTCTTTGTGTAAGATTTGAAAATGTAACACTTATTTATTTTTTTTAAATGAGTTTAGAACTAATGAAAGGAATCTAATTTTTGGAAAAGAATAAGGAAATGTCTTGTGTTTTAATTTTCAAGTGAAACTTTATGAGAGCTTACTTTTATACATTGTAGTTCAAACCTGAATTATGTAGATTCTTTATTTACTGGCAGTGCTTTGGGATTTGTTGTGGGGCTCACCTACTGAGTACTTTTGGGATCATGCCTATCTTTTACCATTTCAGTTGCAGGTTTCTTGTGTTCAGGTTTTCCTGGATTGAGTCGCTCAGTGAGGGAGGGACGTTGGTTGTAGTTGGGTGGTGACCCGCGAGGTCACGTGGAGGTATGTCGTGGTGTAGTTTTGTTTATGTCTTTAGTGTTCGTCTGTTTGTTTAGTTTATATTTGTTCTTTTGATCCTGTTTTTATTTTGGGCTCTAATTGTTCCCAATGATTGAAATTTTTAATGCCCGACACTTGTTGTCATCCCTGGGGGATCGGGAACGCTCCTCGGGACTTGCCGCGGACCGACTCGGGTGACCGGTTCAGGGTCGACCCGGGCTGGTTCGTGAAAAATTCCTTAGAAATCATTATAATTTCCAACTTATTAAATTTATTTTTTAATCCATGAGCCTAATTAAATTTATTAAAATATGATAAATTAATTTATTATTTAATAAATAATAATCTCAATCGATGAACACTTAGAACACGAGGTTGAGTTTGTGTGAATCATGAGAGAAAAATTAAAATTATCAAATATAACCAATTATAAATAAAATTATAGGGTTTAAAATTAATCCCAAAAATCAATTTATTAAATATAATATTTTTTAAATGATCTAATAATTTTATACTTAACAATTTTTAACTTTTTGAATGATTATCAAAGTAGTGTGCCCTGATTTGATGTTTTAGAGTTACCTTAGTTTTTAAATGTGTAAATTTCTATTGTTGTGTTATTTTTCATGGGGTTTAGGGGATGAAAATATTAGGGGTTCATAATTTAATGCATTTTAAAATTTAATATAATGATAAATAATTAATTTATGTTGTTATTTATATTAGTTACTATATATTAATGAAACATTCAATAAACATAAAAAACTCATTTCTTCCCCATAATATTATTGATGTTATCAACAAATTTTAATTTCATTTCTAATATTTTATTATTTAAAAAACATTCCAAAATCATCCATTTTTTACTATTTAATTTATTATTTTATTTTAATATATTTAAATCCAAAATGTTTTTTTCAATTTGCTTCCTCTTCAAGTGAACAAACCAGGTCAACCACTATGTTTCACTTAGTTAGAAAAGAAGAAAATCTTTTAGGGAACCCATGAAAAGTATCATTAGTGGTATATTGTTTTCATCAATAACATCCACATGAGAACAAATCCCCAAATGATGACATTGAATTGGTGTTAATTATGAATTCCTAGAACTAGTGGAAACACTATTTGTTGAGTAAATGATTTATCATTAACATAAATTATAAAATTATGATTTTTATCTTATTAGACATAAACATGGATCTCATGTAGTAAGTTTGGTTAAAATATCATAAAATATTTAATTTAAACCTCAAAAATATTTTTACTAAAAGGGTTTTATTATTCTCGATGCTCTCATTTGAATTTTGCTAACTCAGGAAATGAAATAATCTATTGTTGAATGGAAGATAGTGAGTATGTTTGATAGTTGGAATCTTGATGTGAAAGCGGAGAATGAGTTCATATTTTTATTTAAATTATAGATTACCCCTTCTCTCCGAGATTTTATTTTTTTATGATCATCCATCATATTTTAAATCCACTGTACTAGAAGGATTTTAATTGGTGGGGACCTCTAATAAATAGTTTATTTCTTCTAATGGAATTGTTTGCCTCAAAATACATTTTGTTATTCCCATTTTTATTGATGAATCTAATGATGAAATATTTATATAAAACCTAGTGATCTAAAAACATACATATGAAAATGATTTTCAATGAAATGAAATATTAGTATTAAAGGCCTAAAATAAATATATATTTCTAATATTATTCTGACTATTTTACATATTAGTAAGTGGAGATAAAATATCACAAGCCTATGAGTATAATTCAAGAATTTTTAATTTATATCTAGAAATTTAAGTTGGTTTATTTGAATTATAACACTATATTACCTCAAAAATATAATGTAGAAATACTATGTGGTAGGTCATTAATAACTCTATAAATTAAGCTCATTTTCTTCTGGTCAAAGGTAGCTGGATTATTTAAGATTTTTAAAAGATGTGATTGAAAGAGATTACGAGGTTACATGGTTTGACCTACACATTTTTTGGGGTATTTTCCCATTAATATCCCAAAATATAAAAATATTCAAGATTTTATGAAATTACAATTGAATCTAAAATGACATATAACCCAAAAATAAATAATAAAACCTAGAAAATTGAAATCATAAAAGATATGATTCATTATTGAATCATAAAATTTGATGATCTTTAAGAGAAAAATTTATAATTTTTTGAATTGTCAAATAACGATATATATCAATACTAGGTAAAAATAACACATTTAAAGGCTACCTATAGTATGTTTTTCGGTTCTCTGTTATATTGGGTTGATATTAAGGTATCCTTATTGTCAGAGATAGTATTGTATGAATGATTTTAGAGGAATCACAAATGATTTGGATAAATTTTATAATTGATTGAATTCAACAATAATATTATATTGATCTTTATTAAGAGATATTATAATTCATAGTGGGTAATTGGGTGTATAAAAAGTTTCACCAAAACTATATTATAGATTAATGGGGGAAAATTAATATTAAAATAACATTTTAGTTATCATTTGATGATGTTAAGAGGTAGGGAATGTTCATATATCATATCGAAATATCTAAAAATATAAAATTTATTTATAACATCTTTTAAAATAATTAATTTTTGAAGAATCATCCTTATCCCTCTCTTTTTTTATATTCGAATGATTTATAATTGGTTTATGAGGATTTTTTGATTGAAAAATGAGTTTAAATTCTCTATAATTAAAATAAGGTGTTGTGAGGGAAGCCTATTTTTTTATTATGTATTCAATTGATACCTGAAAATGATCCTCAAAAGATTTGGGATAAAGAATATAAAGTGATGAAGTTATTAAATTACGTTTTCTATGATCAATTATTTTGATGAATAATTTATAGGGATATAAAATGGAATGTGGGGTAGAATTATTTCTCCCATAATGTTAGTATTTTGAGAGTATTTATTATATTAATTATTATATTAAATTTTCATGGATTTGAAAATGAAATTTTAAATTTTTTATTAAAATTTCTATGTTGTATGATTAGTCAACAAGGTCTCTTTAACCGTTCATAAGATATTTATATCCAAAAAAACTTCAAGAATCATAAACATGATTATATTAAAAATCTCTCTGATCATGAATTCACATAAAATATTTATTTTTTTTATTTTATTTCTTGAGTTATAAGGGTTACATCTTCTATTTTCTATTCCCATCACCAAGATAATTATAAAAATAATACTTCATTTAATACTCCCTTCCCGTGGAATTCATAATTTTTTTTCCATTAAAGTTAATGTGAATCCTAAATAGATGAATCTCTATTCCATCTCATTTATTCTATGCACATATTTTTCACTCGTTTTCTTACACTTGTTTTTCCATGGTGGCCTATAATTTACTCTTGGAAAAAAATTCATTTGTGGTTTCTTTAATTTTGGGGTTGTAATCATATCTTAATCCTTACTTTTCATCTTTATTTGTAGACTAACACTCTCATCCATTGATTTCATGAAGTGTCAAAAGGTAGTTCTATACAACTCTATTTTTTGAAACATTCATGGGTGATTGATTATTTATACTGGTGTTTTAGTTAAAATAAATTTGATATTAAAGGTCTATGATGGTTTGTTGAGATATTTTCATTATTTCACTTTGAATTTCATTAAACCTGGAAGGGTTTTCCATGAAATGTAAAAATTATGTCTTTACAAAAGTATTTCACATAGGGGATTTTATGAAATGTATAATATTATTTATTTTTAACTAAATAAATTTATTTTCAAATAATTATTATTTAGAATTATAAATGAATACTCTCAAGTTATTATAATGATTTCCAAAATAAGATATTTTAAAAAATGGAACAAAGAGAGTTTTTATGGAATTCCACACACTTGATGCTCACACTCTTTTTTTATTTATTTAAAAAAATAACTATATTTTTATAGTGAATTGTTATTATTATAGAAGTGGAATTTTCCTTGAATTTTATTAAGAGGTGATATGTGAGTTTATTATATGTTATGTGGATTGATGAATTTTATTTAGAAAAAATTATGGAAAGTCATGTGTATCTAAGTGAATATTCTATATATATGTGTTATACTATTTTATGATTACAATCTTGCTAGTATACCCTAGTTAATATCATGCTTTCATTTTAGGGGTTTTCACTTGGTGAGGATAATTTATAATGATTCAGGTGTTATGTATTGATGATTATATCATTTGTAAGAATATGTCTTCCACTCAAGCTAATTCTTCAATTATCTTTTTAGGTTCTTGGAATTTAACCCATAATTCCTGAGACATGATTATTGGTTTTATTTATGATTTTTAAATAATTCATTTATTAATAAAATTTCATTTTCATAAGATATTTTTTTCTTGAAATTAATTTTTATTTTAAATTAAAGAAAGATTTTTCATTAATAATGTTAATGTGTTTTGTTTTATACGAATGTTTGTTTACATTATCTTTTACCTTTGATTTTAAAAGATATTTTATTGTGATTTTAGTATTGATTCAATGTTCTATTTGATTATTTAAATTAAATATTTTTATCTAATTATTTTTATAGAAATATCAAATGTGGTTATCACTTTTTATTAGATTACGTAGAATGAAAGGGAATTTAACTATGTGCATTTTCAAATTATCATCACATGGTTTGGTTTTTAAAATGATTTTTATAAAAGAATAGTGGTTAGGGTTTTAGTTCATACCCTACATATAGAATTTGGTGCTTATGTAGTCTTGATTCCCATTTATTTAGGTATAAGAAGTATTCAATTTGACATAGTGCCTAATAGGGTAGTTTTTTATATTAGAGTAGGTGAGAAGTGGAGGGTTGTCAATTTTCAAAGGGAGATTCACAGACATTATTTATTTTTGGAATATATGCTTTTGGTGAACCTCATGTATTCATCCACATATTCTTCTCATTCTATTTTGATCCTTGATTTTGTTTCATTTTTTTTGTGTTTTATGTAACATTTGTATATATGTATATGTTTTTAGTTGTGGTTATGTTTATTGGTTTTTCATTTAGGGGTTTTTTATTCATATTTATGAGCATAATTTTTTTTATGTTTTTTACTTTAAAAGTGTCTAATTATTTTTTAAAATTATACAATATTCAGAATGGCAATTCTATATTATAGGTGGAATTTTTTTTACTATTAATTTTGTGAAGTCACTAGAAAAAGTAAAGTTTGATTCCATTTTCACTTATTTCCAGCCTATGGAAATTGGGAATGCACTTTAGGCCTTGTGATATACCTTATCAGGTATCATAACTGGGTATCCCATGTTTGTTCGTTAAAATATTAGTGTGATTTATATGATATATAAGTGAGATATAATTGATTCAAGTTTTTATGAATGGTAATGATTAGAATTTATTTTAACACCAAATGAATTATATAACTCCATATATTGTGAGTTTCAATATATGATTTGAATTAGTCTTTTGTGGAATAAATATCCTAATTAGTTTGATTTATTAGATTTATGGTAATTATCCACTCCAACGTGGACCTTGGAATAGATGAAATAGATTAGAAAAGAAGAATGTTTTTGTGTATATAAAGTACAAGTGTGGGTTTATTATGGTATGAATTCAAGAGAGAGATACAATGAATATGTTATTATAGTAGATACTATTAAACTTGTAGTGAAAGGGAGAGATGTGTAATGACTAAAATGTGGTTTTTTATATTCAAATCATATTAATGAAGAAAAATATAATGAATAAGTAAAGTGTATCTATTAATTTTTGTACTTACCAATATCATATAGATAAATTATTTGAAGATATGAATTATAATCCAACAATTGTTTTTATTTATATAAATTGATATGAGACAAAATATTTTTAATTAGTGTGGGACCACAAATACTATCAAGAGTCGGATTATAAATGGTTAATGGGAATACCATTTATCTATTGGATATATCTTGATAATAAGTGATTGTAATTATGGAAGTGGGATAGAAACCAAAATATATCAAGAAATTTCCACTACCATTGAGTTTATAAACATTGTAACTTACATTTTATGTTATGTATATGTAAGAGTATTTCCAATATATAAGGACCTGTTCCTTTAACATACTATAATTAAAAGTTTAATAGGAAGGATTTAAAATTCTTATATTTCTTGGATCCTTTAGATTTAGAGTTTTAGAGAATTAAAATAACTATTACATAACATTGTGGACATTTCCTCAAAGTGTAAATTTCTACCAAAAAAATAGTTTCTTATGTTTATAGTTCTCTTTATTTGAGAAACTTTTTCATCATTAGGGACGTGTAACTATTGATAGTTATATAATTTTTACACATTATTAATATCTATGGGAAAAATTTTAAATAATTGGATAAGAAAAAAACTCATAATGGTATATAAAATTAAAGGAAACCCATTGGTCATTTGGAAAATTATTCATAACCCATAAAAAAATTTCCTTTTTTACATAATAAAATTTTTGCTCAAAATAATCATTATTTATATATAAAATTAACTTCAAAGCCCAAAATTATCATAATATTTTTTAAAGAATCATAAATTCAAAATAATAATAATAATATTTATATATGAACACATTGTAACTCATGAAAACAAACCTTTCAACTTTATAAGGTCATAAAATATTATTTAAATTTGGATTTGAGTTTCTTACTTCATGAAATCTAAATATTTACTTTAAATACTGTAGAAAGAATAGATAAACCGAAAAGGTATCTTAAGAAATTATTCTTATATTAAACCTTATGAGATCCCTTATAAATTAATTATATTCATTGTTAATTAAAATATATCCTTTTGGATAAATTAATTCTCATTAACCCTGTTACATTATCCAATTAATTGGAGAGAGATATTGATCTCACCCATTATCATATAAAATATATATGAATAATATCAGGATAAAATACAAAACATATTTCATTTCCATTATAAAATATCATAAAATATTTTATTTAATACATATATAGAAAAAAATTTAGTATTCATATAAAAATAACGATAAAAATCCATTTTCATTGAAAAATATTAAAATGAAAATTTCATAGAATAATGGGAAATATGTTTTTATTTGAAAAAGAATTAAAAAATGATGATTAAGTTTGTTAATGAACAATGGATATTATGAAAGGTGTAACACCACCTTATCTTTCTATCTGGTTCACTTTTAACCTTATAGTGGTTTTCCTTTTTCGTTACTTGGGTAAGGCTAAGAATGAATTTGGAGGATACCTATAATGATGAAGTAATATTTTTATTGGATTACTAGCATAAAACTTACTGGTTATGAATCCTTATAGGTATTTACACACAATTTAATATTATAACATGATGTGTGAATTATAAGATAATAATAAATCAATTTTTAACAAAATGGGATGTTTTTTTCGATGATTTTCAGATTTTTCAATTAAACAATGTGTAATTGCATTACATGGCATGTAATGTCCTGAATATTGTTTTTAAATAAGAAAATCACCTGAATTTTTTTCCTCCTCTCAAAATTTATTTTCTATCGACCGATGTTCCATTACTAGAAAATTATAGTGTCCTAAAACCCTTTCGAGTTGTTTCATTATACAATTGATAATTTTCTGGTTATTGTGTGACTCAATGGGTAAGAATTATTCTTGTCTATCCATCTATTTATCTTTCCCTTCTTGGAGTTTGATAGATCATATTGGGATTGATGGATTTAAGCTCCTTCTGGTTGAATCATTTTTCTTGGCTGAGTTCCTAGATCTTTTGTGCCTTCATTCTTATCGATGGGTTCTATTACAGGATTTGAGGTTTCTTGAAAAAGGTAAGTGGTTCTGTTATAATGGCCAAATTTGATTAACCCTAAATTTATTCATTTAAATTCAATTGTTTGAATTAAATTCAATTGCTTGAAAATTATTTCAATTGGTTTATTAAAAACCCAATTCCATTGAATTGGGGGATTTGAATGTTAAATTGAATTTCTTGCATGAAATTGGAAAAAAACCACAAATTACATTGAATTGGGGTGTGTTTGAGAAACTTATAAAAAATTGTGGAATTTAAATTATTGAATTTAAATTATGAATTTAATTTGTTGAAATTTATTTCAAATTAGTGTTTGTGAAAAATGTCTTAAAATGGTTTTAATAGAAACCCATTGGTTTTATCTTGGAAAAGTTTTATTTTAATTAAAAGACATTTTGGTTTTTAAATCAAAAATTGGAACTTTTGAAATGGGGGAGTAGGATGAATTTCATTTTTAAACAGTTTTAATAATAATTTTTTCATCATTGATTGTAATAGAGAACATGAAAGCCTATTTAGTTAGTGAGTTACTGGGACATCTCTATTTTGACGATTTACAACTGAATCAAAACATAGTGCAGCTGGCCAAATCCTTGATGGGATTGTGTTAATTCACATTTATCCTATGTTTGAGGTATGTGTGTATACACATATTTCCATGATCATTATTGAGTGTGTGATGATATCGTAGCTTAGAACTATTGTACCTTTTAGTAGATGACCACGTTGTTTACTTGTTTATATATGAGATATAAATGTGTTCTAATGTTTGTAAACTATTTTCCATTCCTAATGAATTTATATAAAATATTATCTATAAATATTTTCAGAATCCATTTTTTTAATGTATTTCCATTATTTGAAATTTAAAGAATAAATTGTTTTAATTATGATATGAAATATCATATTTTTTATTTAAATTTGAAAGATTTGATTGGATAATCAGATTTTTTAATCTTATTATGGAATCCTTAGTGAGACCCTACTTGGCATTGAGTTCCCACCCTAACTGTGCCTTCAGGTGTTTGTATATTTTTTACTTTTAGGTTTGAGTAGGGGTAAAGCACCATTAGAGGTGGTTATATCTATTGATCCATGGACTTTAACAGTTTCATACATTTATAATTGTGTTCTTCTCATACTTTCTGGTACTTTTCTGAAATTATTTGGGTTTCTGATACCTATTTTAATTCTAGAACACTTCTCACTATAATGTTTTCTTTGTGTGCACACTGTCTTGTTTATCTTGATTCTAAAATGTTTGTGGAAAATTTATTCCCACCTCTTTTTTTATAATGGAAGGTTCTAGTCAACAACCCATGGGGAATAATAATACCCTTTGGGCTATGTTAAAACTAGTCCGATTATTGGGTTACCTGGGTATACAGAATGGTTTGTGACAAAGTGGTATCAAAGGGGGTTGAGAATCTTGTAATAAAGTCCGTATGAATTTGTGTAATCTTGTTGGGACATAGGAGGTAGTTGCAACCAAGTGCCTTTCCTTCTCTCACTATAATGAACCTTAAGTCACTAGGGGTTGTTTGAAAAATGATACACGAGGTTTAGTTTTATTATTTATTTTCTCTTTTGATTTGCATAGATTGAAATCCAAATCCATTTTATCTATATATTGGGATTAATTTCCTTTGTTATTCAGTTTCATTGATAATATGATGTCTTTAACATTTTCTTCTGAGGTTTTGTAGTATAATTCATATGAGAAGAGAATCTAATCTAATCTAGGAGGAATTAGTGATGAACAAAAATGAGAAAATTCTCATGTGGACCTAGGTCTGGTTGGGGTGATTGTGCAAACTATCCATGCTCTTGGATATGCACCCCAACCCATTCCCATTCAGGCTACAATACTGGAACCTTAGAGGAATGTTCTCCAGGATCATGATTAGTAGTTTATTTATCAAAATCCACCACCATTCAAAGGATCAAATGATCCTCAAGAGGCTGAGGAATGGTTGAGGATAATTGAACATTTGTTTTAGTTATTGAAAAAACCTGATTAAATCATGGTTATGTGTTCCAACTTCATGCTAGAGGGACCGAGTAGGTGATAATGGGACATGATGGTGACAATAAAGTAGCATAAGGTCATAGAGTGGAAAGGATTGAAGGTACTTTTCAATAATTAGTTTTATCCAGAGTCAATGCTTCTAGACAAGGCTTTAGTTTTATTCAAACATTAGTAGATTGACAGAACTGTGTCATATTATGAAAACCATTTTTTTGAGCTAGTGTATTTTGTGCCTAAGGTAGAATCAAATTAGAAGATGAAGACTTGACGGTGAAAGTTGGGTCTTTGAGTAAATATTCATTCAAATGTTTTGCTGCTGAATATTACTTATTATATTGATGTTTTTTATAGAGTATTGATGATCAAGATGGGCTGGGTGGGAAAGTTAGGGTTGACGGTAGTTTATTCTTCTCCTAGTGGTAGTGTGTTTTTCACTAAGGGAATGAGGAAGAGTAATGATTCACATGGTGGTTCTCAATGGTAGGGTTTTTTCTAAACTTCTTACAGTGCCTAAAAGAGGCCCTTTTATTTTTTACTGGTGTGGGAATATAGGGAATTAAAAGAGGGTTTTCACAAAGGCACCCAAGGTATGTGGTTCTTGTGGATGTTCAAGTGACTTATAGAGGTTCTTTGATGTTTATTCCATTCTACATAGTGGCACATGATCATCAAAATCTACCAAAACGTTAGGGAAATCAGATGCATCACATAAAAAGGGTTTCCAGTGATAGGAATTTTGAATGAATCTTCTTCATGCAGTGAAAGAGTCTACAGAGGAAGTAAATATGTGTCCAGCTACCTTTATATATACCATTACAATAACTACATCATTAGAGACAACTTTATTTGATACTCATTCATCTCATTCATTTATTTCGACCTATTTTTTAATCTTTTAATTATTCCTATTGAGATTTTATCTTATGTGATGGATATTACTACACCACTTAGAATGAATAGAGGGTAGGGCCTCCATAGTCTATGTTGTGTTTTATCTTTATCATATGTTGATATTTCTTATAGTTTTCTATTTCATTACATGAAACCTCTTAACACCATATTTTGAGTGGATTGGATCATTTCCAATAATGACTAGATCGATTTTCATCTTCTATGGGTCTCCTTTAGTACACCTGATGGTGTGTGTCATGTATTCTAAGGAGAATATGAACCATGTTTTATTAGAGTTGGACCTTCTTATTCAAATTTTTTGAAAGTGAAATCTATTTTTTATTTTTATTTGGAGTGGGATTCCTGAAGTAGTAGTCCTTATCTAGTTATTTTCATGTTTCCTTATGTGTTTCCATAAAACTTTTATAATTTTCTACTAGTAAGGGAGGTTTAGGATTCCATTGATTTGGTAACTGGTAATCAACTGGTTTCTATCCCTTCTTACCCCTTGGAACACACATAAATTAAAGACATTAAGACATAGTTGGATATTATTTTTTCAGAAAGGCTTCATATACCAGAGTGTGTCACCTTGGGACGTTCCGGTTTTCTTCACTTAGAAAGCCGATAGTTCACTTCGCCTCTGTGTAGATTACTGAAAACTCAATCGAGTGATGGTAAAGAATAAGTTTCCCTTTGCATGGATTGATGAAATGTTTTATTAGTTTAAAGGGAAAATGTGATTATCTATGATTTATCTCTAGTCTTTCTACCATCAGTTGAGGATAAAAGAATATTACATTCCAAAATCCACCTTTCAGAGTAGGTTCAACCATTATGTGTAAATTTCATTCATTTTTGTCCAAAAAATGCTCTTAAAATATTCATAGATTTTTTGAACATGATTTTTCACAAGTATCTTCATACCTTTTTGGTGGTCTTTGTGGATGGCATTTTTATTTACTCAAATTATGAGGAAGATCCTATGTGACATCTGAGAGTAGTTCTAGAATTGTCGAGAAATCACTAACCTTATACCCAGATTTCGAAATGTTTTTTTATTCAAGAAGTTGTTTTATTGGGATATATGGTGTCTAAACATGGTATATCAGTTTATCCTGAGAATTTAAAGTCTATTATGACATGGAAAAACCCATGAAATGTTTTTGAAATTCATTGCTTCTTGGGTCTAGCAAGGTATTATCACTAGTTCATAAAGGACTTCCCAAATTTAGATTCAATAATGACTACTCTAATATTAAATGGATCAAATTTTTCTTTGGTTGAAAGTTTTTAAAATTCTTCTGTAGATTTAAAACTTTTTTTGATGACTACTCCAATGTTGAATCATCTAGAGGTCGGGCAAGGCTATTTGGTATTTTTTGTGCATCAGTTTCATGTTTGGGTTGTATTCTTATGAAATGTGATAATGTAGTCTCTAATGAATCTCATCATCTTAGGCCACATGATAAAAATTATCTGACCCATGAAATTAAACTTTCAGTTGTGATGAACGTGCTTAAGAGTTGGCGGCATTACCTTTATGGAGAAAGGTTTATAATGTATTCTTACAAAAAGTTATTGAGTAATATCTTCTCATAAAAATATTTGAATATATACCTGATATTTGGGGTGGAATACCTGCAATATTTTAATTTTTAGATCACCTATACCATGTGGAATGAGAATGTTCTCACAGATATTTTGAGTAGGAAACTACTAACCCAGCTGATGAAAGAATCATCAGAAGAGTAGAACATAGTGGATATTGCTGCACATTTTTCCATTAGAGTATGATAAATAGAAGCAAAGGTTTCTTTGGCTAGTTTTTAATTGAAATAAACTCTTCTAATGATGATCCTTCAGAAACAACATCTTGATGATGATTTCTGTAGCGTTAGAGACTCTCATTATGATGAGAAGGCTATACCTGATTAGTCTTTCTCCGTCAATGGAATTCTACACTATCAAAATCACTTTGTTGTACCATTATTGGTAAGAGAATATGTGATAGGGGATTTCAATAAATTCTAATGGACAGTGCGCCTAGGAACCACAAATATGTTCTATGACATTTGGAATCAATTTTTGTTGCCAGGTATGAGATGAGGTAATACTGAATTTATCTCTCATTGTTATATGTACCAACATGTTAAGTACAAGAACCAAAAACCTTTGGGTTTTCTCCAGGCACATCTAATGCCAAATTGGATGTGGGATGATATTTCTATAGAATTTTTTGGTTGGTTTGATGAGTACCTATAGAAATAAGAATGTGATATGGTCTGTGATCTATTATCTAACAAAACCATCTCACTTTATCCCCATTCTTGATACAATGAAAGTTGACGAATTGAGATATATCTATGTAAAAAATATTATAAAATTTCATTGAGTTATATATTCTATAGTCACTAATATGGATCCTCTATTCACTTATTGTTTTTGGAGAGTCCTTTGGGAGGCACTAAGATTACATGTTCATCTAAGTATGACATACCATTCGTAGTCAGATAGACAGATAGAAAGAAATATAATGATTCTTTATGATATTCTCTATAATTGTGTTCTAAACTATGGTGGGTTGGGATAACCATTCGGGGATGGTTGAGTTTACTTATAGTAATAGTTACCAGTCTATGATCAGAATGGATCCTTTTGAGGCCTTTTATAGAAGGCCTTACAGATATCAGTTATGCCGGTCAAAGATTGGAAGAGGTTTCTTGGTTGGTCCAAGATTGGTTTATGTGATGACAATAAAGATTTAGTTGATTCATCAGATAATGTTTACAACAAAGATCTTGTACAAATCTTATGATGACCAACATTTTATACAATAAGAATTTTCAGTTGGTGATAAGATGTTCTTGAATGTTTCACCCCGTTTGAGTTATCAATGGCTTGGGAGGAAAGGGAAACATTATCCTCATTTTTTGGGACCTTTTGAGGTTGTCGAACTAGTGAGGAAAGTTTCATACTATTTAGAACTTCCACTATAGCTGAGGTCGATACATAACGTGTTTCATGTATCTCAACTATGTAAGTATCTATCTGATCCATCTCACATGTTGAGCTGGAGTGATCTCGATGTTGAGCCTGATTTATCAATGACTGAATGGCCAATCATGACAGTTGATACTGAAAACCATGTACTTTGTGGGAGGGTGATATATTTGGTTCATGTTCTATGAAAGCAGAGTTATAATTTCTATGAGATATGGGAGGACAAGGCACTGATGAGAGAGTAGTGGCATCACCTTTTTGATATAGAAGATTTTTAATAGGATTTCATGGGAAAGAAATTTTTTGCAGTGGGAAGGATTTAGAATCCCATTACTTTTCTATCAGGTACACTTTAAACCTTATTGTGGTTTTAATTTTTCGTTATTTTCATAGGGTTTAGAAGGATTTAGAAGGATACCTGTAATGGTGAAGTCAAATATTTGTTGGATTTTCAGTATAAAATATACTAGTTCTATAGGCTTATAAGGATTTAGAAACTGTGTAATATGGTTATATAAATTATGAATTATAAAATAATAATAAAATCATTTTAAACAAAAAGATATAGGGTTTTCATCAATTTTTGAGAATTTTCAATTACATGACATGCAATTAGGATACACTTCATGTAATGTCCTGAGTATTGTTTTAAAACAGGAAAAAAACCAAAATATAATTTTACATCCTCTTCATATTTATTTTATCTCGCACAAAGTTCCATTCCCAAGTGATTTTGGAGCCCTCAATCCATTTTAAGTTATTTTTTAGCAATTGATTGTTGTTGTGGTTACAGTGTGACTCACCAAGAAAGCATTCTTCCCATCTCTCTATCAATTTCTCTTTCAATTCTTAGAGTTAGATAGATCATTTTGGGATTAATAGATCTAAACACTATATTTTTGAACTGTATTTCTATGTTGATTTCCTAGATCTTCTGCACCTTCATTCTTGTCGGTGAGTCCTATTGCCAACTTTTTGTTTCCATGAAAAAGGTAGGTGGTTCCGTTATGATTACCAAAATTGATTAACCATAAATTGATTCATTTTAATTAAATTGTTTGACTTAAATTAAATTTCTTACAACTTAAAAACCCAATTCCATTGAATTTTGGGATTTTAATGTGAAGTTGAATTTATGTCATAAAATTTGGAAAAATCACAATTTCATTAAATTTGGGAGTGTTTGAGAAATTGATGGAAAATTGTGGAATTTAAAATTTTTAATTTAAATTATGAAATTAATTTGTTCACATTTATTTCAATGTAATATTTTAGAAAAATGTATTAAAATTGTTTTGAAATAAACCAATTTGTCTTATCATATAAAATACATTTTTTGGTTAAAAACCCATTTTAGTTTTTAAATGGACAATTGGAACATTTGAAATGGGGTAATCAGATGAATTGTATTTTTCAAACATTTTAAAAATAAATTTTTCATTATTTATTATACTAGAGAATATGCAGGCCTAGGTAGTTTGTGAGTTATTATGATAAAAATCTTTTAAATATTTATAACTATAAAAAATATTGTGCATCAGGTCACATCCCTGATGGGATAGTGATGAGTCACCATTATAAGTATCAGAGGGATGTGTGTTTACACATACTTCCATGATCATCTTTAAGTGTGTAATGATCATATACTCTACAACTATCATACCTTTTAACAGATGACTATATTTTTCACTTGTTTATATATGAGATATAAATCTGTGCCAATTTTTGTAAATTTTTTTACATGACTAATGAATTAATATAAACTATTTTATATAAATTTTTTGTGAATACACTTGTTTAAAGTGTTCCGCTAATTTTTAAATTAAAGCATGAATTGTTTTAATTATACTCTGAACATCCAAACATGTTTATTTAAATATAAAATATTTTATTAGTTAATTTGTTTTTTGTAATATTATTATAGAATCCTTGGTATGACCCTACTATGATTTTATATCATGCCCTACCCATTCTTCTGTGTGTTTAGTGATTTTCTCCTTCGAGGATTGAGGAAAGGTAAAACACCACTTGAAGGTGGTTGTAGTCATTGATCTATGGACTTGGAGAGTTTCATCCATTAGGACTTAGGGTTTTATCATATTTTTTGGTACTTTTCTATAGTGATTTGGGTATCTTATGCATGTTTGACATCTGGTACACTTTTCCTCGTAGAGTTTCTTTTGTATGCACATTTTCTTTTTTATATTTCTTCCAAAATGCTTGTTGAAAATTAATTACCACATACTTTATTATGATGCGGGTACTAGTACCCAACCCGTGGGGATTGGGAAAAACCTTTTTTCTATTTTTGGATTAGTACAGTTATCAGGTGACCTGGTACTCAAACTCGTTTGTGACAATAGGAAAATTCTTTTATATGTTAAATGTTAAGAACATTTTATCTGTGATTTATAAATAAAGTCAACAAATTTTTCATAGAGAATTTTTTTAAAATATTCCTTTTTATAACCTGTTAAATTTTTAAGGATAGATGAATTTAAATAAATAATTAGATTATAATTAAAAATTTCACTAAAACATTTTTATTAACATTTATATGAGAGAAAAAAAGTTTAAAAAATTTAAAACATTATTTCAATGAAATATCCTTTAACTCATCTTTTCACTCTTCGTGTAGAACCCTTAATTTTCTAAAAAAATTATATTAGTTTTATAATTTATTAATAACACTTTTAGTTTTTTCCCTATCATAATCCCCATTATTTCATTTATTTCCATGTCTTATATAGTTACTAAATCTGCTAAGTTCACATTGGTCATTTTAGAGATATTTTATTTATAACTTCAAAATAACATTAGTGAATTGAACATGGTAAAAGGGGTCATGGTTACATTATCTATAGAATCTTAATATTTTTATAATTATCTTGTTTATACATTAGGTACAATTTTATAAACTTTAATTTAAGGCGGTCATGTAAAATTAATCACATCACATCATGGAGGTGGTACATATATGCACGAGTGATGTTATAATCTTTCAATCAATAAAAGGTTAAGAAGAAAAGTAATACACTATCATTAAATAATCATAATAATTACATAATAATATAATATATTCATTAACTTTATATATATAACCATCATTTTGAGGTAGTGATGGAAAATGAAATACATCACTTTGTGGAGTTAGTAGTCCACAAGTACACATGAGAGATGTTTTCATTTCCAATAGGATGGAAAGAGATGAAACATGGTTATACCATAAAATAATAAAATATAATTATATTTTAGATAATGATATTTTTATATAATAATGGATATGATATCTTTAATGTATAAAGACGAATAAATAAACAAAAAAGTAATGAGTTATGACTTATACCTTGGATTTTTATATCCTCATTTGAATTGAGTTTAAGGCCTTTGAAAGAATGGTTTATGGTCATTATAGGGGATTTATTACAGGGGAATGAAATTTTATAGAGGTATTATGGTATAGGTTTGAGATAAATATAATTTTAAGTTGTTTTTTAAAAGGGTTGAAGTGAGTTCCTTTTTATCGGCCAAAAGCAATGATATTTTCATAAATATTCATTACATAAAATTATATAAAGGTCAGAATCAAAAGAAATTGGAACCAAATTTCAATATTTTCAAATATAAGGTGATAAGGGTCAAAATAATATTATCCAATAATATTTAATTTGATATTTTTTGAATTTATCAAAATATTTTACAATAATTAAAACATTTTACCCCTTACGATAGTGATACATTTTACTATGGTAAATGTTTATTACAACTAAAATGAGATTGATGTTATTAAATAATAATAATAATAATAATAATGATTTTATATAAGGAATTAATTTTCTAACATTTACTTTTTATAAGTGGTAAACATTAATTTTAATATAAGTGCGTGAAATGCAACGAAAAAACTATTTTTAGAAAAATACCCATTTCAAATATAAAAAAAAATATTATACCAAAATCATGTATAATGTTGATTAACAAGGAATTAATTTTATTATTTTTAATAAAATAAAAATTATATGACTGAAAAAATCTTAAAATAAATATAATATTAAAATTACATGGATAACAGAAAATAAATGTCACTTTTTTCCCAAAAAAATTATATGTTTCACTTAAGAAAACACATTTCAGAAAAATCCAAAAAAATGTATCTTAAGATTATTTTGAAATTATAATTATAATTTTTTTCTATTTGAAAAAATAAAATTTCTATGTGTATAAGAAATTAATCATAATATTCATTCATTGAATGAAATAAAAACCATTTTGAAGAAAATGCATTTCTGATGCATAAAATGATTTTATAGTCTATAATCATCTAGTAATCCCCTTTAGATGAATGATAATTTATTTTCATTAAATATATAATCTATAAATTATATTCAAATTATTCATTTATAGTGATTAAATTAATTTATTTCTATAAAAAAACTTTTTATATATAAATCAGTTTTCTGAAACATATATTATTTAATATTATATTTTGTTATTTCAAATTGATTTATTATTTCTTAGGAATTAATCCACACAATTTTATTAAATAAATATTCATTACACATATTTCATAATGTGGTTACTCTTATTATACTCTCTAATTCAATGACAATGTTATAATTTTCATATTTAAAAAATAATATTTTAATATGATTATTTTTTAAGCTTGGTATTGCATGTGGTACATGCTATTGAATATTGTATTTATTTAACAGAATATAAAGTAAAATTCAATGGTGTTACATTCTCCCCCACATAATGAAATTAATTCTACAAAATTTTATCTTGTGTCTAAAAAATAAAGTATTAAAATTTTTTTGATAATCAATTCCAAGGAGTGGAAGATAAATATATATAATAGGTAAGAAATAAATTTTAATCCACATTAATTTCATTTCCATTTTACAATAACAATAATTTATATTTTAAAACTAGGAAACATATAATTTATTTAATATCTCTTAAACCATGCATTTACTAAAATGATATTCATTCCAACGAAAGAGTTTAATAAAGCATACCTTAATTTGTGAGTGAAATTTCCCATATAAAATTCGATAGATTTATATTACTCTTGATTGATATGAGAAGTTGTTTTACAATAAAGTTAGAGGATAATATAAAATATACTTACTTGATTTTACTTCATACCATAAAAATAATTCAATCTTTTGGTTCTATTTAGAGAAAGTTTCCACCTCTGTTTCATATCATATTAAAAATAATAAAAACCCATGAGGAATGTTTCATTCCTGAAGGACTAAAATTAACTTTTAATTGATCATAGGATGCATAAAAAGATGAAAATTTATTCCAATAGTCTTTTGACATTAACTAAAACAAATGGTTAACAAAAGTTAATATAACATCCAAATATAAATAAACATTTGTTCATTATTCTCTAAAAACTCAACAATAAGAAGCTAATTTTAACTTAAACCATTCCATAAATATATATCTTTAACACAATTAAAAATATACTAGTCTAAAATTGAAACCCAAAAATTAGAAATATTTTATCACATATTCGTTGGAGATCAATTTAACACTTATATCTAAATTACATTAATAAATCATCAAGTCACATACCAAAAATGTATATTCCCAAATCATATAATCTCCAAAAAATTATAATATTTTCCTTAAATAAAGTAAATCACCATAAAGACAAAAATAAAATCATATATTATTCCAAAATTTAATTCATCCTTTATTCCTCAAATAAAATACCATCTTAGACAATAAATATTTTCATTTACCTTATTCATATAATGTTCCCAATATAATGAACATCATTAAAAATAACATTAAACAATTACTCACCAAATAAAATTTCAATCCCATGGTTATCTACATGATAAAATATATGTTCCAAAAATTTAATAATACTTATATCCCCATTAACTAGAATTAACCCAATAGAAAAGATCATATTAACCATAAATGATATCAATATCTGTCAACTTATGTCAACAAAATATCAATTCAACCTTCTTTAATTAGAAATTTCACTAAAAACTGTGTTAAAATTTAGGGTTATATAATCCAAAAAAATAAAATAAAAATATCATATCATGTAAAACATAAAAATTGAATAAATAAATTTTAAATTATGATCATCCTTAAAGAATATGAATCTTTAAATAATATACCAAAATATCCTAACTCTTGAAAATCTATATGTAAAAACTTTAATCATTAAAATCTCTTCATAAAACATTATCCATGATTTTCTATATTATTTATCTATAATTTATTACTACAATAAAAATTTGAATCATGTCCTAAGATCCTTAAATT
The DNA here is from genome assembly GCA_963277665.1 of Viscum album. Classification (NCBI taxonomy): domain Eukaryota; kingdom Viridiplantae; phylum Streptophyta; class Magnoliopsida; order Santalales; family Viscaceae; genus Viscum; species Viscum album. The sequence goes on along the minus strand of OY728132.1, from coordinate 1,155,295,946 downwards.
TGAATTTAATCATTTTTCCTACTTTAAACCTAAGAAAAACCGTTACGATAACACATAACCTTTATATGTCATTCATAATTTCTTCATCTTAAGTATATGAGCATGATAAAACTTAATTAATATGATCTAATTGATCTAATTCATGAGATTTACAACTAGGATATTGATTTTTATAATTCATATACCCCCACATTTGAAAAATCTTCATGTTTCTTTGATATATTCCACCATGTGATTTTTCCCACATTATTAACACATACGGATTTATATTTTTTTACCTTTATGATAATTATGACATGAAATTCAATAAAAATAATTTTTTTATTTTATTTACCCAATTTAGGAGATTACCAAGTTTTTATGTTTTTAATCAGATATCGAGATAGATAGTTATACATAACCATATGATTTTTCACTCCATCAATATTCTGGTTTGGTTGATCGTTTCGAAAACCCCCACAATGTCATTCAAATCCATTATTTATTTGGATCTTATTTCTTCCATCCATTTACTAAAACCAAATATTTAGTGTGTCTATATCAAATAAAATCATAACAAACCATCTTATGAAAAAGATAAATACAAATATACACTTAACCATCCCATCATTTATTAAACTCTTTCAATTTTGTAAAAATTAACCATAATTATCCATAGCATACTAATATTTATGTTTATATATTCTTTAAACTTTTGATCCAAAAAAAATTTGAACCCTTAAATTTTTCTTATTAAACAATATTCAATCCTCTAATGTTTTATAGGCCATTACTCTTATACCAACTATAAGGACTCATGAATTCAATAACCCATAATTATGACTTTAGAAGCAAAGATTTAATAAAAATTTATATTTACATCCACCTTAAAAAGAACCCTTAAAAATGAACAACCTTCATGGTTAATTATATCATATCACTTAAAAATAAAATAATTCTCATTAACTCTATCACATTACCAAATTCATTGAATATATTTATTGGGATCACTTATTTTTAGAGCTATATTAGGCTCACTTGTTATCTTATAAAATGTAAAAGAACCATATCTTAAGAAAAAGACATAAAATATCATATTTATATCATAAAATTTCATAAAATATTTTATTTAATATATATGAAGAAGAATTTCTAGAATATTATAAAAATAAAGATAAAGTACATTTTCAGTAAAACCACTAAAAATAAAAAATCCCAAAAAAACATGAAATAATATTTTTTGCTAAAAAACATGGAATAATATGGAAGAAGAATGATAATGAATAAAAATAATTTTGTTATAAAAATTAATTCTCATGGTAAATGTTAAATTAAGATTCTTTTCGTTCCTTGTAAATAATTTCAAAAGTGTTTCATACATTTTTTTTAAATAATCATTTTTTAAAAATGTCATACAATGTAAAGGACAATTGAAAATTGCTTAAATTTTTTTAGTATTGTAAAAAACATTATTGAATCATTTTTAAGAACATGGATATAAGAGAAAATTATTTAAATACATTTAAAATAATACTTTAAGGAAATATCATTTACCCTATCTCCTAACTAGAAATATACATCCTTTACCTTCAACAATAATAAAATTCTATTAATTTTTTACTCTATCAAGAACATTTTCATGTTTATTCCCTTTTCATAATCCATTTTTTTAATTTATTATGACGCCTTATATAATTAAAAAACTGGTTAAGTTCATGTTGAAGGTTTTGGGGTCATTTTTTTATAACCACAACATAACATCGGGGCATTGAACATTGATAAAGGGATAATTGTTTCATTTTCCTTGTAATCTTAAATTATTTTTAATTATCGTTTTTATACATTAGTTAAACTTTTATAACCCTCCATGTAATGAAATAATAAAAAATTAATCACATCACTTTGTGGAGGAGGTAGTACATGAGGCAAACCAAACAATATATACATAAATATTACATAATTTTAGATTAATTTTAAATACATCACAGAACATACATGTTATAGAACCAAAAATTTTTAGTGTCATTGAATACTAGATACATAATTATCATTTTTCTTAAAATATTGTCAACATATCCCATAAATTTCTTCTCACACAATACACTTATTATACATTCTCTACTTAAAACATATCTTTATAACATGGGGAAAGGAAAGATAAGAAAGGGTGCGATCACATTCCCCTTAAGGGTAAACATGTGAGATATCTTTTAATGATCATATGTAATAATATTCTGAGAATATGGGTATGATAACATGAGATTAATATTTGAAATCCATACACAACAATTCATTGATCATAATCATGACATAAGGCTTTAGCAGATCAAAGACATGAATCATACATGAATTAAAGATCATGATTCATGAGATTATATCTTCAGAATAATGACATATAATAGATATTGGGATAAAAAGTGTAGAATAATCATAAAAATATTATTTCAAGGATACCCATCAAGACATTCATCATTTGTTAGGTTTGGGATAACCACATGTGTACATACATTAGGATTTGGATAACCACCAGTGTACCTATTTTGTAGTTCCTTGAAATGTGTGTTCTGGTCTTATGAATAACTCCTTCCAGGCGGTTTCCATTAGATTTAATAATGGAACTAGAAACTTCCAACATTTCTTTATCCAAAAGAGACATACTTTCTAAAGGAAAACATTTGTTAAGTTTGTACTTTACAGTACTTAGGAACGTGCATTGGTTGAGAGGATGGGAGGTCAGACTCATCAAACCCTTTAGGGGGAAATTATTTCCTACTTCAGGACTCTCTTTATAAATTTAATATATTTTCATGAATCCTTATTAATTTACTAAGTATGACATACGTTTCCCTTGGAATTTACAATCACTTATTAACATGTGTTAAATTTAGAATCTTTAGTATTTATTAAAGGTTATTTATTAATGGAGATATCTATTTGTATTCGAGGTTCTACATTAATGGTATCCTCTCATATACTATTTATAGATTCTTTTAATCATCATTATGATGATACTAGTTTTTAAGCCACTTAGTGGGGAATTCTAAAATTTATTGTCATCCAGGGAGACACATGTTCATTTTTGATATTGGGATCGTACCCAAGAAATGGGATACCAATGCATCCTTGTGAAAGGAATCAGAACCCTCTTTGTTCGGTGATGCTTAATGGGACAAATAATACCATTTAAGGTCATGTGATAAGGACCTATCAGTACAATTTAATGTCATGTGGTATGGACATATAAGTGAAGGGTTCTTAGTCAGCATTTGGTGTAGGAAATATACCTATTCAGCCCAAGGAACATGGAATGAATATGGGTTTCCATGTATGATTTGACCCTTTTAGGAATATGGCCCAAGGAGAACATGGTTGATTTGAAGTGTTGGGTTTGATCCTCAAAGAGGCTTCCTACATATCCCATGTTGGTGGGAATCAAATCCCATGTTTTTTGACGAGTCTCATAAGAGTTTATAGTCCTTTGAGAGAAATGATTTTGGCCTTACTTATTAAAAAGGATGCCTTGATGATTTGGGGGGTTTAACTTGGGGATTATTTCTAAATAGGATGCCTAGATTAAGGAAAATAAGGTTGGATTTATGAAGAGGATATCCAATGATCTCGAGCCCTGATGAAGGCTTCCTAAATATCTTGGTTTGAATATAAATCAGAGTTCTCATAATTCATGTTATTTTGCAACTTTTTCTACAATGAAAAATATCTAATACCGCATGAGTCATTCTCGGTGTGAGAAACAAGAGGATGTCAAGTATTTAAAAAGGCACCCACATTTTTCCTCTATCACTAGTGGAAGAGGGTACACTTATGAAAACTAGGGTGGATGAGGTTTTGATGACCCAGGAAGAGGGTGAGTTGATGAGCTCTCCATATATTCCCTTTACATTGAAAAATGGTCCAATGAAAGGAAGAAGGGATCAAGGTTAGAGGCTTAAACCAGGATGGCTTCCCTCAAATTGATCCTGATTGGGGAGGTAGTGTTTTCATTTGCTTGAATGTAAAAGAAATTATGAACATTACCTTACCTACCAGAAATTTGAGGTTCCTGCTCATTTAGAAGGTAGAGTTCAGGACTCAAACCCTTATCTTCAAAACTTGGAACTTCCCAGCACTATTCATAGGATAAAAATCTGTGTGACTACTGATATACAAACCCACAAAAACTCTTTTAATTCTAACCCCATTGGAAACAAATTGTGGGAAACCTTTAACTGCGAATATAAAAATCCAAATAGGATACACTCTTATGTGAATTTCCCAAAGGTTTGATAAGTCATGAGGTTTTGATTAAAGACTCAAAAGAATCCCTTTTAAACAAGGGAGCCAATGAATAAGAAGACTTTCCAAGTATGGATTTGAAGAGGGCTTGATGCCTTTTATATTGAAGAGAGTAAGTGAATCAAAGAGGGGAACCCAATTAGGTAAGGGCCCGCAAGTATGGGTGCATAAGTAGGCTAGGGAGACTTGATATTCACTTAAGTGACAAACAACTTGTATGGTAATACTTGGGAGAGACCTGTATGAAGCCTTCATGAGTATTCAACGGTGATCCTAGAAGTGGGGTCCTCAAGTTCCTATGAAAGGAATAGGTGGTGCACAAGTTTTTCTAATTTTGGGAGGTTGAGCACTTTAGGTGCGCAAGTGTTATGGATTTCAAACACTAAAAGGAATTAAGTCCTAGGATCCTTCTTTAATTCCTCCACTTTAGGTGTTAAAGAACTACCTTGAAGGTTTCGGAGGAATTGAGAGAAGCACTAGGGTGACTAGAGTAGAGAATGGACTTCATGGAGATTTGTCCATACAAATAAAGGCCCCAAGGGTCTATTTATAAAAAAACAAGTCCTTGGGTGAAAATGAATTTGGGAACACAAGTGGTTTTCATGCCAGATAGGGGAGCTCAAGTAGGCTATGCACCAAATAGGGGTACGTAAGTTGGATGTGTGCCGACGACCCCTAGGTATGGCTAGGGATATCCAAAGTTCATGCCTTTGAAAATATTGATTTTCATCGTGTGTATTTCTCATCTTTTTTCTAACGTATTTTCCTTTTTTATTTTTTAAAGTCTATGAAAAATAGAGTGTCATCAAACCCCCCTGAATAAGATCTGGAATGAAAAGATTATCCTATAATTAGGTAAAGTAATGAAGGATAAAGAAGAGGGTACTAGGGTGAACAAGTTTTGAGTGTTCAAGGAAACTGGTCGCACAAGCTGGAAGGGTGTAGTATTTTGGTGCATAGGATGACTAACATCGCTTATATATAGCAGCTCCACTTCCATAAAAATTCTATGACTTTCAGAATTTTAGATCTCAGTATGCAAGTCCTTCTTCGCTTGGACACTTCTATTTTCACCGCACTTCTTCAATACATCTTTACTTGAGCTTTATAATTGGGGTGCCACACTTGCGTACTAATTTACAGTTGTACACCAAGTGGTATACTTGAATTCATTGATGACATTACCAAAAAAATTTCTACTATTTTGTCTAACATCAATAATGAATTTACATAAAAGATGATTTTTTTGATCTTTATGCAGGTTCAATGGCTCCAAAGAGAAGCATATCCACTAATTAATTAGACAATAATAGAATTGATGACATGATGAACTTTTTTGGTCATGACTATGATGATTTCTGAGACACCACACTGCAAGACTTGGAAAAATATCTAGAGAAATATCACTTCAACTTTCCTCGAAGAAATTATTTGCCTCTGTATAGCTATGGAAATCTGCAGGATGTAAAACTTCTAGTTCGAAGAACTATGTCCCACTCTTTTGGTTTCAAGATTATAACAACATCTCATCTACCAATTTTTCTATTGGGGGATCATTTGCTAATGATGGGACAATAGAGAAAGCTCATATCATACATTACAACCCATGTTCTTCCGATTTGAAACTACACACACCCGAGCTGTAACCACACTGTTATTTATCCATATTATGTAATTCTTAGACGGATCAATCCAAAGTCTATAAGAAAAGTTGGGATTTCTACCTAGGAGGAGGTTTAAAACCTGCATGGATGTGGGAATAATGGGTGCACAAGATGTGTGCAGAACTTACATATAATTTAATGGTGTTGGAATTTACAAGGCTTTCTGGGATGGGAAAACCTATGTGTACAAGAATAATGATTTTGTGCCTGAGTTACTAAGACGATGGATCCCAAAAACTAACTCCTTCCATTTAACACATGGAGAAGTAGGTATTTTCTTGTGAGTTATTTACAATATTTCTTGGAGTTCTGATCCTTGGAGATATGTATAATGAGTTTATTCATCCTAATGTAACATGGAGTGACTCGAAGAAGACACATGTTTTGGTTTTTGAGTCGATGAAAATATTTAACAAACTTAACAACACAACCACCATAATATCCCACAAAATAATGGATATTTATCTAGAGGAATGGATGGAAATATTACTAGTATTGAAGAATGAAAAGGGTCCCACCTACACTTGTCCAACCAGCAGTCCAAAGGCAGAGAAAATAGGTACACCTAACTTTTTTTGGCCGACATTAGAGAAAGGGGAGATTGAAAATTGGGGATATGAATTCAATCTCAAAATTCTTGAGAAAATGTGTTTGGAAGGTTTCTTGGAAACGTGGCTCAGTGTGTACTTGTTACCATTCTGAGACTCTAAAGGAGGTGTAAGGCCAATAACTTTCGTTATTGTCGCCAAGATGGATAAGATAAAGGTGGTAGGGTTGACCACTCATATTTTGGAAAAATTACTCATAAGAAATTACTGCATATTTATAAAGGGAATTATCCTTTTAGAATTGTAGGACCATTACAGTTGTTATGAGGATTGATCACCACTAACATCAGAACATATTCTATAAAAAGTGTGGTACATGTCTTTGGAAGTTCTTTTTGACCATCTATTCAAGATTTCTTTGGTATCTCACCCTTGTATCTGAACGCTTATGACATCAAGGGTATATTGATTATGTTTAAGGAATTTCATTTCTTTCCTTACAGGAATCCGCCAACGGGGTGATTCTTATATGATGGGATGACCAATTTAGATTTGAGTGCATAAATGCAAGCTTGAAGAGATGTCGTATTGGCCACTAGGATTGATGGAAAAATCATATGTGAGGCCTATGAACCTTATATATTTTCACGTCAATTCAAATATTTGTAACAAAATATTGTATCTCCCCCTGTGCATGTTAGATTAGAGAAAAATCCAATGGTTTCATAGAAACTATGGTTGCTAACATGTACGCATAAGACTAAATCAATATTTAATTTACATTTCACTGATGGAGTAAGAAGATTGACTATCTAGTATGCCAAAAACTGGGTTACATCTTACTCTAAAGGGTTATTAAACCATGATATCCCTCGTGTGGGGGTAAAGAAAAGTAGTAGGAGGGAACCAGTTGTTTGGAAGGTAACACTTCATCATCAAGGGCTGACTCATTATAGTCAGAGGGTGGAGGTGACGAGGCTCCAAATTCACTAGAGAGTCCCCGTGCCAAATATATTCCACCTGCAAGAGCTAAGAGAGACACTCTATCAATATCCACTAAGGTAGTACAGAGGCGATCTATTCGCCATCATTCTGAAGAGCGACGAGTCCCAATTTCTGATCCCCCATCTGTGACAGCGAGAGTTGGGAAGAAAATTAAATCCATAGTTTCAAGATACTCTTAAAAACCTTCAAGAAATTACTATGAATATTTATGACTTGAATATATTCAAACATGGAAAAGTTTATACTATGATTCCAAAACCATGTGGACGGATCTGCATGAAGAACTGAATATTCTAGGAGTAGGGGATCTACATGCCTCTTCTGACATCATATTTAACGACAATCCCAATGAAGTGAGAACGTACATATGAGAGCTAGAAATTCTCATATATTCAACCAATGAATCAATTCCTCCCCACAATGTGTGTGAATGAAATAATAGATCATGGTACCACAAAAGGGATTGGTGCTTCATTAGTTGAATAATGTCTTGATTTTATGGATCATGAAGATGTTAGTTTTTTTTCCTCACTATATTTTCTGCTTTGAAATTTAAATTTAGTCAAAGCATTGTTACTCAGGGAAAATATCATTTTTAACATGAAGTTGGTTAAAGAAAAATCAACTGAATTTTCCTTTCCATGGTATATCCATAGACGTACTACTCTTGGAGTTACCGGATCACCCCATGAATCAAGGGAAATATCTCTAGACCAACAGGTCATTGAGGATGAGATGGAAAGAGTATTTCTCTTTCTAATACCTGTATTTGGAGGTGATAATTTATTTTTACCTAAGAAGGTTAAGAAACAAAAGAATCAAAGAAAGAAATCCATAGTTAAAATCTTTCTTAGTAGTAGTATTCCTTCTTAATAATCATGAATTTCAACCTTTATTCTTGAAAAAGTGTTTAAACTTATTATGATTAAAGGGGATTCTTATGTTTCTTCAATGAAAGAAAATACTAATAATCTTTAGGGAACCATGGAGGGTGATATTGAATAGTAAAAAATTCATGCTAATCTAGTGGTTCCTGAAGAGGAATTAAGGCCAAAGGAACTAATTTCTATTCCCAACCCTTCTCCCATTACTACTATTAGAGGATAGGAGGATTTTAAAAAATCAAAAATGATTTATAAGACATCAAATGCAACAACAATAGATTTCCATCTTGTCATAATTTAGGTTAATCCCATGCACCAGAACAAAAGACAACAAATGACACTAACCCCACAACTATTACTGATGAAGCTATTTGGGGTCAAAGGATGTAAAAGGAAGGTTATAAAGCACACACACCGATTTCTCCCATGGGTGAGACTAACTTGGGATCTAGGATATCGTTGGATGATTTGATGAACCTTGGAATGTCTTTTTACGAAGTATTATAACATGTTAATATACCAAATGCATTAGAATATTTTGGAGTTCCATGTATAGAATCAACTGGATGTGAGTTTTCATTATTCATCCTATTAATCTTCTTATGATTAAATTTGTAACCATGTTTGGTTGAAAAACATAGTTCCATCTAAAGAAACTGCTACTGTGACGATACTTTATGGAAGTATTGATATTAATGGTGTAGGATCGAAATATAATATGAGATGCTCAATATACAAGAGGGGGGGTGAATTGTATACTTTAAAAATTCCTTTGGAACCTTTAAAGTTAGTTATGAATAACTAGAGTTTCCTTAAGAAAAGGAAAGGGCTAAGTTTAACAAAGTTAAACTAAGTAAATTCACAACACCTCTAACACCGAACTAAACTTGGAAAGAGATTCCAAAAGTAGGTTCCGGAAATATGGTTCCGGAAATTGAAACTTAACAAAAGTTACAATATGAGATTCTACCTTAAAGCGTATAGAATCTAAATGAATCAGAGTAAGTAAGGAAGTATAAGAAAGTTATACTTTCCTTAAGATACAAATTACAGCAGAATAACAACAAGTAGTAAAACTACTAGTAACAAGATAATAGTCTTTTAACCCAAAGAGAAGGGTATCCAACAACCTTGGATAAAGATCCCTTGATTTATACTTTCAAGCAAGTCTGTCTTACCCACACCAGGGTAATCCCTCGATACGAAGATCGGAGTCTCTGTCTTGCTATCCCCGCAAGCCCTCAACTTCAAGGTAGTTGGTAACCTCTGTCTTTCTCAGCAAGAAAGCCCTCGATCTTTAAGGTAGTCGGCACCTCTGTCTTTCTCAGCAAGAAAGCCCTCGATCTTTAAGGTAGTCGGCACCTCTGTCTTCCTATCCCCGGAAGCCCTCGAATGTAATCACCAACATTCGGAGTCGCACGAAGCTTTGAGAGTTAATAAGAGACTCTCTCTCTAGAAATCACTTCAACAGCATGTATGCACAAAGTCCAAATTGTTCATCCATCCGTTCTCAGCTTTTTCAAATGAGCTCCTATTTATAGGTAAGGTCGGCTCCTCCTCCAACGGTCATATTTTCCTTAAAGTTCGGAGGTACCTGTACACGTGTCACTTAGACAACGGTTAGTTTATAACAAAACAGACGACATCGTTTTATAACAAAGTAAGTGCAACAGAATGTACGACATCGTTTTAAATCTAACATAAAAGTTCGGAATAGAAACTTCGGAGTGAAAGTTCGGAGTGAATAAATTCAGAGTGAAAAAAACAATGATAATCAGATTCTGTTTAATAGGTGAATTCGGAATGAGAATTCGGAATAGGAATTCGGAATAGGAATTCGTCATCAGAAATCGTAATGAGAATTCGTCATCAGAATTCGTAATGAGAATTCGTCATCAGAAATCGTAATGAGAATTCGTCATCAGAATTCGTAATGAGAATTCGTCATCAGAAATCGTAATGAGAATTCTTCATCAGAAATCATAATGAGAATTCATCATCAGAATTCGTAATGAGAATTCGTCATCAGAAATCGTAATGAGAATTCGTCATCAGAAATCGTAATGAGAATTCGTCATCAGAAATCGTAATGAGAATTCGTCATCAGAAATCGTAATGAGAATTCATCATCAGAATTCGTAATGATAATTCATCATCAGAATTCGTAATGAGAATTCATCATCAGAATTCGTAATGAGAATTCATCATCAGAATTCGTAATGATAATTCATCATCAGAATTTGTAATGGGAATTCTTCATTGGAATTCATAATGGGAATTCTTCATTGGAATTCGTAATGAGAATTCTTCTTCAGAATTCGTAATGAGAATTCGGAATGGAATTTCTTCATTAGAATTCGTAATGAGAATTCTTCTTCAGAATTTGTATCCTGAATCTGGAATAGAACTTAGTCAGAGTTCATATCTGGAATTCGGAATGAAACTTCCTTATAGTTCTTGTCCAGAATCCGAACCCTAAAACAGAATGCTTTATATCAAAGTTTCAATGATTCCGAGAAAATGAATCCGAAACTCATACTTAAGAAAAATATGAATGAAAATATGATAAGGATAATTTTTCTTATAAAAGCGATTTTCCTTAAGAAAGACAATTTTCCTTAAAAAATCCATTTTCCTTAAGAAAGCAATTTTCCTTAAGAAATCAATTTTCGTTAAGAAAGCAATTTTCCTTATAAAAGCAATTTTCCTTAAGAAATCAATTTTCCTTAAAGATAAGGTGTTTGTGATTTTCAAAACAAGAAGGAATGGAAAAGTCATAAGGAAAACCTTATTGACTCAACAATCTCCCCCTTTTTGGAAAGCACAAACATCCTTACAAAAAAGCTATTCCAAGAAGAAAGAAACACATTAAATCTTATCTCCCTCGGTTTAATGATATAGATGAATACGACTAACTCCACCTTAGGATTTGAAACTCTAAGGATCGTATTCATATTTCTGGAGTGATGTTTCATAAGAAGGTATTCTTTAAGAAAAACTCCCCCATTAAACAAACTCTTATTAGAGTTCTTTTTCCTTGGGTATTTTTCTTTCTCCCCCTTTGATAAACTCTTATTAGAGTTCCTCTTTTTCTTAAGGATCTTTTCCTTCTCCCCCTTTTTGATTTTCAAAAAGAATTGGAGGGAATGGAAAAACTTAACAAAGTACCTGAAAAATTAGTAATGACAACAATAGAAACAACAAGTACGACTTTCATTAAAATTGGAATCTCGACAACAAAGGAAAAAAATACAACAAAAAGATCGGATTGGTTATTTCGGATCTTTCTCCTTCGACATTAGCCCCTTAAGAATCGTCTTGATCTTCTTTAAGTCTTTGTGATCTTCTTCTGCTTGCTTCTCTAAGACGACTATTCTTGCGGACTGAGCTTCAATTATTTCTTCCTGAGCCTTCAACTTTTCTTCCTAAGCCTTCATCTTCTCTTCCTGATCCTTCATCCTTTCTTCAAACTCGATCCGATAATCCCTTTCATATTTCCAACTTTGATTAACGGAATTGAGCTTTCCATTCAGATCTCTCACTTCCTGAATCCGAAAGTTTTTTTCTTCTATCAACTTCTCTTCGAAGGAGGCAGTCAGCTCATTAATCTTCTTATCTTCAGTTTCAAAGGCATCCTTAACATTATCTTGAAACTCATCAAGCAACCTCATCTCTTCCACATTCTTCTTCGACCAGCTTGACATCCTCTTACAAGATCTTTTATGAGCTTCGTAACCAACAAAGAATGTTTTGAACTGAGCTTCAATCTCAACACACTTATCCATAACCATGGATACGGAGTCGGTTTTCTGATTCAACGCATGTTGGAGCATCTGGAATCTGGAGTCAATACTAGAGAAGGTTGTAATGGTTCCTACCAACTTCTTCAAAGATTGGACAACAAAATCATGCCCCAACGAAGATGACTCTGAATCTGAAATCTTGCTCGGAGAGTTTTCTTCCTCAATAAGTTCCAACTTCCTCTTAGAAGAACTACCATCTTCCTTCCTCTTTCTTACTACTGAGCTCGGAGTCTCGGTAAGAATTTTCTTTCCCTTATCTTTTTCCGGAATAGAATCCTGTTCCGGAGTTTTCTTTTCACTGTCAGAAACTTGAACAACCAAATCTTCCTCATCAGCAACTTCTTGAACACCAACCTCTACGTTTCCCAACTGAGCAATATCATGTAAAAGTTGTTCTTCTTCTCCATGATAGGCAACTTCTTCTTCTCCTTTCTCTTCTTCCATCGCAGGAGTAACTAACTTCGAAGATTCAGCTTCTGAAGTCCGGAGTGATAAGTGTTCCGAAGGAGTTCCCTTGTACTCATCTACCTGTTTTAGCACATCTCCTGTCTCACCACTTCCTTCAGCAGCCTCTTCAACTTGTTCCACTTGCTCTACTTCCTCAGTATTTGTGGCAACAGCCTCTTCTGAAGCAACAAGATTTCTTCCTGGAGTCTCAGGTAGAGATTCCAGGGAGAAAGTTCTCGGAACTGGAATTGTTGCTGAAACCATTTCATTGAACTTCAACAACGCTTGGACTGCCTCAGCTTCTGACATTTTCTTCTTAAGCTTCTTTTCTTTAGCTTGTTTCTCAAGCTCATCAGCAGCTTTCTCCTTCAAAGCTTTAGCTTCCGCAGGGTCCAATCCGAACTGCGGATCCCCTTCTTTCCTCTTCTCTTTGTCAGCTCTCCACTTTGTAACAACCTCATCAGGATAGGTCTTCTTCTTCTTAGGCTTTGGTGGTGCGGAGTGGACTTCCTTAGACTTGGGATTTTCTCCTTGTTCTTCCACTTCTTTCAGCTTTCTCTTTCTTACTGGCTTGGATGATTCCGGATCAGCAGATTTCGGAGCTACTTCTTCTTGTGGAGGTAGATCAATAAACTTCCCAGACTTCTTGTCAAAAGATATATTCATTCTTTTAAGCATGCCATCACTAAGCAGCATGATCTTGCAAACTCTCAGCTTAGAACTGCAAGCTACCTTGAAAGATTCTAGGCACCGAACTATGATCTTTGATAATATTGCTGGGTACATTACGATCTGAGCTCTCAGATTCCCCTTCTTCAAATTCTCAATATTAAGAAGAATATGCTTCATCAAGTTAAACTTCCTTATATTTATCAGGAAATCTAAGATATATATCTCACTCTTCTTCAAGCTATCCTTATCACCTTTTCTCGGTACGATAAGCCCTTGCACCCATAACTCCAGAATCCGGAAGTTTGTAGATAGGCTTGCAATTTTCGGAGCCTTGTCATCATCCAATCCGAGAGTTTCTAAGGCTTTTTCCTTGTTGAAGCTACCCTTGGAGTCTGGCAATACGTGAGAAAAAAACTCAGCTTCACCTTCATAAGATAACCCTACCAAGCTTGCATCCTTGGTGTAAGAAAGCTTATATGTCTTTCCATACGATTTGAACGAAAATTTTTCTCTATTATCTTCCTCGAAGAAAGAAACTGACTCATAAAACTCAACAAGAAAATCAGAATAAACTTCATCTTGATTCCCGGTTTTAGATACCGCAACATCCTCCCAGCCATTCAGCTTGATGTTCTTTGAAATGATATAATCGTAGTTGCTGAAGAAAGTCGGATGAACTAACCTTTCTCTGTATACTAACCACTGAGATATAGGCTTGGTTGAAGACATTTCTTGAGATGCTAACTCTGCAGACATTCGGATCTGAAGTTCTCTGGGAAGTTCGGAACGGAGAAGACTGAAGTTCGGAGCGGATAAAGCTGTGGTTCGGAACGTCCTTAAATCGGAGAGTCAGAGCTTCAGGACGCAAGAGCTTGAAACCGATGTGGGACAAGAAATTGGGTCCCCTTTATATAGGCAATGGGATGACCGTTCACCTTCCACGGTTGATCTAACGGTTTAGAATGATCTGAGATCAGATCTAACGGTTGAAAGCTCGAATCCGATCTTTTTGAGGTTTTTATTAAAGTAAAGAATTAAGAAATCCAAAAACCGAAAACAAAATATAAGAAACTGCCAGCAAGTAAAATATGATTACGAATACTTAAGTAAGGAAATCATAACTTTCGGATTAGCTTAGGAAAGTTATTCGTAATGGGTAATATAAAGAAGACTACGAAAAACTCAATACGAAAGACTAAATACGAAAAACTCAATACGAAAAACTCAATACGAGAAAAAAAACTAAATACGAAAAAGTAAATAAAAAACTTGTTATGGAAGATTCAGTACGAAAGTTCCGTTATGAAAATACCAGTACGAAAGTTTTTCATTCCAGAAATTTTCAATACGAATACTTCCATTCCAGAATTATTCTGTACAAAAATATCCATTCTAGAAAATTTTCATTCCGGAAGTTTTCATTCCGGAAATCTTTGTTCCGAAAAGTTTGAAAACAAATTTTGAAAAACTTTTTTAAACAACCAAATGTACTCCCCCTATGAAAAGGAGTTTATTACTGTAAGGAGATTTTTTCAGCAGAAAGTTAATTAAGAAAGATTACCTTACGGTTATCATTCCTAACTTCTGTTTAATATATTCAAATCTATCAGAAGGAAAATATTTTGTGAATATATCAGCAAGTTGATCTTGCGTTCCGATAAACTAAATAATAATATCTCCTTTTAGTGTGTGATCCCTAAGAAAGTGATGCCTAATATCTATGTGTTTTTCACGAGAGTGATGTGCAGGGTTTTTACTTAGGGCAATGGCACTTGTGTTATCACACAAAATTTGAGTTTTAGTAAAACTCAAGCCATAGTCTGTGAGTGTGTGTTGCATCCACAACACTTGTGCACAACAACTTCCAGCTGCTACATATTCAGCTTCAGCAGTGGAGAGTGCAACTGAATGTTGCTTCTTGCAAGACCAAGAAACTAATGAATCTCCTAAGAAATGACAAGTTCCGGATGTACTCTTTCTATCCATTCTACATCCACCAAAGTCAGAATCGGAAAAACTTTTTAGAACAAAATCATTTCCAGAAGTATAAAATAATCCTAGATCCATGGTTCCCTTAAGGTAGTGAAAAATTCTTTTTACTGCCTTTAGGTGAGATTCCTTAGGATTGGATTGATATCTTGCACATAAGCATACTGAAAACATTAAGTCTGGTCGACTAGCTGTTAAGTAAAGTAAACTTCCAATCATACCTCAAAAAGATGTTTGACCTACTGGTTTCCCAGCTTCATCAAGATCTAACGTGTTTGAGGTACCAATGGGAGTACTTATACTTTTAGTGTTGTCATAACCATACTTTTTCAGAAGATCTTTAATATACTTATGTTGAGATATGTAGATTCCTTCTGGTTTTTGAGAAATTTGAAAACCAAGGAAAAATGTTAACTCACCCATCATACTCATTTCAAACTCAGATTTCATTAGACTAGCAAAAGAGTCAGTCAAAGATTGCTGAGTTGAACCAAATATAATGTCATCAACATAAATTTGAACAATCAAAACATTTTTCTTATCTTTCTTTATAAAAAGGGTTGGATCTGCATTTCCCTTAACATAGTTATTTTGAAGCAAAAATCCAGTGAGTCTATCATACCATGCTCGTGGGGCTTGTTTAAGGCCATACAAAGCTTTGGTAAGTCTAAAAACATGATCTGGATGTTTTGTATCTTCAAAACCGGGAGGTTGTTCAACAAAAACTTCCTCTTGAACATAACCGTTAAGAAAAGAACATTTCACATCCATTTGGAAAAGTTTGAAATTAAAGAATGTTGCAAAGGCAAGTAGAATACGGATAGATTCAAGTCTAGCTACTGGAGCATAGGTTTCTTCATAGTCTATTCCTTCTTGCTGATTATAGCCTTTAGCAACGAGTCTAGCTTTATTCCTAACAATGACTCCATTTTCATCACATTTATTTCTGAAGACCCATTTTACTCCAATAACAGAAGTTTCCTTAGGTCTTTCAACCAAGGTCCAGACTTTATTCCTTTCGAATTCATTTAGTTCATCTTGCATTGCTTTGATCCAATCATCATCACCTAAAGCTTCGTCAGTGCTTTTAGGTTCTAATTGGGAAAGAAATGCTAGATGTTCTATTTCATTTCTTAAGGAACTTCTAGTCCTTACAAGTTGATTTATATCACCAATGATACTATCACTGGGATGATTCTTAAGAAACACCTGATTTGGGTTTTGTAAAACCTGTTCATCAACATAGGGTAGAAAGTCTTCTGGGGTAAATGTTTCAGAAGTATCTTCTAAAACAATTTCCTTATCAGAAGGTTCTTCTATCAAAGGTTGACAATCAGTTTTTGAAAACACATCCGAAGATGTAAGTTGAGATGGTTTAAAAACAAATGGATCTGATTCATCAAATTTTACATGTACCGTTTCCTCAACAGTACAAGTATTTTTATTAAAAACTCTATAAGCCTTAGAGGTTGTGGAATAACCTAAGAAAATCCCTTCATCTGATTTTGGTGCGAATTTATGTAAGTTATCTTTAGTATTCAAAATTAATACTTTTCAACCAAAAACCTTGAAGTAGGAAAGTCTTGGTTTTCTACCATTCCATAACTCATAAGGAGTTTTATTAAGAAAAGGTCTAATCAAAACTCGATTTATAGTATAACAAGCAGTACTTACAGCTTCATCCCAGAAATGTCTAGCAATAGAATATTCACTCAACATGGTTCTAGTTATCTCTTGAAGAATTCTATTTCTTCTTTCAACTACACCATTCTGTTGAGGAGTTCTAGGTGATGAAAAATTGTGAGTAATACCTTTCTTACTACAAAAAGTTTCAAAATCAGAATTTTGAAATTCTCCTCCATGATCACTATGAATAGTTTTCAATGGAATGTTTTTCTCATTTTTAACTTGAGCTATAAAACTTTTGAAATAGGAAAAAGCTTCAGATTTCTTTGCTAGAAAATAGACCCAAGTAAATCTAGTGTAATCATCAACTAGAACAAACACATAGTATTTTCCTCTAATGCTTCCAGTTTGTGTTGGACCAAAAAGATCCATGTGCACCAACTGTAATGCATCAGTTGTTGAGACTTCACCGATTGACTTAAAACTAGATTTATGTTTCTTTCCATATTGACAAGGATCACAAACTTTAGAAGAATCAAATCTAAGCTCCGGTATATCCTTAACAAGTTTCTTGTTAGAGAGTTTACATAGGTTTCTAATATTACAGTGTCCTAGTCTTCTATGCCATAACCAAGAATGATCTTCCATTGCACTTAGGCAAGGTAAATCTTGGCTTCTTAGGTCTTCTAGGTTTAAGGTGTAAACATTCTCTTGCCTGTTGGCTGAGAGAATAAATTCTTCCTTGGAATTGTGAACTAAGCATTTATCATTCCTAAAATTCACAAGGTAACCTTCATCACATAACTGACTTATGCTAATGAGGTTGTGCTTAAGACCTTTAACAAAAAGTACATTTGAAATCAAATTTTTACCCAAAAGAACTATATTACCAATACCAACAATCTCTCCCTTAGCATTGTCTCCTAAAGTTACCTTTCCTCCTTTCGTTTTGATAATCTTTTCAAAAAAGATTTTGTTACCAGTCATGTGCCGGGAACATCCACTATCCATGTACCATGTATTGTTTCTGGAACTTTCTTTATTTTCCTGAAATCAAGAAGAAAATTAGACTTTCGGAATCCAAACTTGCTTGGATCCGAGATTTCCAGACAATAAAATTTTTGGAACCCACATCTTCTTAGAAAAATAAGCTTTATGAAAACCTAAGTATTGGGTTTTGTTTAAGGAACAATTTTTTGCCCAGTGACCACCACATTGACATTTAGTGCAAAATGGGGCACTCTGAGGAACAAAGTAATTGTTACTGAAAATATGTTTTGCATGGGTATAACCAAATCCGGATTTATTTCTTAAAGGTCGTATTTGAGAATACATCTTATCAAAATTTTCCTTACCATGGGTAAAGTTTGATAAACATTTATTTAAGGAAAAAATTTCGGACTTGAGTTTTACAACCAAGTTTTTATCCTCAAAATCATTAGTTTTAGAACTAGAGTTAGGCTCGAAAACATTTTTCTTAGAAATTACTTTTTCTAAATATTTAGAAAGTTTATTCTTCTCAGAACTTACTTCCTCAAGATTTTTTGAAATACTTTCAAAATCAGCATTTTTCTTATCAAGATATTTAGAAAGATCTGATATCTCTTTAGTAAGAATAGAATTCCTAGAGTTTGCCTTATCAAGTTTCTTGTTGAGTTTGGAATTCTCAATCTCAAGAAGTTCAGCAAACCTAGAAACTTCTTCATAAGTAGGTAAAGTATTTTCCTCATCAGAAGATGATTCTTCATCAGAAGAGTTATAATACTTACTATCATTAGGATTTAAAGAAACATTGGTCAAAGATTCAGCATTTCGTACCTTATCCATAAGACAATGATTATTAATAGGTAATCTGGTTATAAGACCAAGATTCTTCTATCCTGAAGATTCATAGTCAGAAGATTCATCTGAAGAGTCACCACCACTGGCACTCCAGGTGTCATTAGCTTTCAGAACTTTCTTAGCTTTGGCTTTATAATACTTCTTTCTGTTCCTGTCTGAATGTCTTTCCTTCCTTTCTTTCTTTTTGAGCATAGGGCAATCTGGTCTAATATGTCCAGCTCTTTTGCATTCATAACAAGTTACTTCTCCATCTTTCTTATCTTTCCTGTCCTTCTTCTTATACTTGGATTGAAAGTTTCTCTGTCCAGCTATCTTGTTCATCCTTCGAGCAAGATTGGCTAACTCATTTTCTGAGACTTCACTCTCACTAGATTCGGATTGGAAAATGACTTTCTTAGACTTGGATCTGGTTACTCTCTCAGGAGTCTTAGCTTTCATCTGATTTGAAGTTGTAGTAAAAGCAACAGTACCATTTCCATTCTTCTTCTTGATGTTGTCAGCATCTATCTTCATTCTAGTTTCATGTTGTAGAAGAGTTACAAAAAGCTCATCAAGAGTAATTTGAGTAACCTTCCTGTTCTCATCTATAGCTGTTCTCTTGGATTCCCACTCATTGGGCATAATATCGATTATCTTGTCCACAAGAGCTTCATCATCTAAACCTTTTTCTCCCATAGATTGTAGACTGTTGACAATAGTCATAAACCTTTGTTGAACTTTACAGATAGGTTCTCTATAAGGAAAATTGAAACCATGATATTCAGCTCTAAGCATAGCTCTTCTAGTCTCAATCACTTTAGAAGTCCCAAAGTGTGTAACCTCTAACTTCTTCCATATACAATTAGCTGCTTCACAAGAAGAAATTTGGCTATATATATTTCTGGTCATTGAACATAGTAAAGTATTGCGTACCTTATAGTTGAGTTGATATTCTTGCTTTTCCTGGTTAGTAAAGGTTCTGACTTCCTTGTCAGGAATTTTATAATCACCAGTAAGCATGACAAAGTTGTCTACTCCAGTATTGATAACAAATGTCTTCATACAATCTCTCTAGTATTCATAGTCATTACCATCGAAGATTGGTGGCCTTGTAGGATTCATATTGTCAATTGATCCAACATTAATTCCTGCCATACTAAAAATAACTTTGCACACAAACTTGTTAGTAGCAAAGATTCGTAATAACAAAGTTTGGTATGAGAAAAGTTCGGAATGGATAAATCGGAATGAAAAAGTTCGGAATGGAAAAGTGAGCAAGAAAAACTTGTATGTGAGTACAAGTATTTCAGTAACCTTGGCTCTGATACCAAATGTAAGAATGGTATAGAGTAAGAGGTTTCCAACCTATGATACCAATTGTAGGATCGAAATATAATATGAGATGCTCAATATACAAGAGGGGGGGTGAATTTTATACTTTAAAAATTCCTTTGGAACCTTTAAAGTTAGTTATGAATAACTAGAGTTTCCTTAAGAAAAGTAAAGGGCTAAGTTTAACAAAGTTAAACTAAGTAAATTCACAACACCTCTAACACTGAACTAAACTTGGAAAGAGATTCCAAAAGTAGGTTCCGGAAATATGGTTCCGGAAATTGAAACTTAACAAAAGTTACAATATGAGATTCTACCTTAAAGCGTATAGAATCTAAATGAATCAGAGTAAGTAAGGAAGTATAAGAAATTTATACTTTCCTTAAGATACAAATTACAGTGGAATAACAACAAGTAGTAAAACTACTAGTAACAAGATAATAGTCTTTTAACCCAAAGAGAAGGGTATCCAACAACCTTGGATAAAGGTCCCTTGATTTATACTTTCAAGCAAGTCTGTCTTACCCACATCAGGGTAAGCCCTCGATACGAAGATCGGAGTCTCTGTCTTGCTATCCTCGCAAGCCCTCAACTTCAAGGTAGTTGGTAACCTCTGTCTTTCTCAGCAAGAAAGCCCTCGATCTTTAAGGTAGTCGGCACCTCTGTCTTTCTCAGCAAGAAAGCCCTCGATCTTTAAGGTAGTCGGCACCTCTGTCTTCCTATCCCCGGAAGCCCTCGAATGTAATCACCAACATTCGGAGTCGCACGAAGCTTTGAGAGTTAATAAGAGACTCTCTCTCTAGAAATCACTTCAACAGCATGTATGCACAAAGTCCAAATTGTTCATCCATCCGTTCTTAGCTTTTTAAAATGAGCTCCTATTTATAGGTAAGGTCGGATCCTCCTCCAATGGTCATATTTTCCTTAAAGTTCGGAGGGACCTGTACACGTGTCACTTAGACAACGGTTAGTTTATAACAAAACAGACGACATCGTTTTATAACAAAGTAAGTGCAACAGAATGTATGACATCGTTTTAAATCTAACATAAAAGTTCGGAATAGAAAATTCGGAGTGAAAGTTTGGAGTGAATAAATTCAGAGTGAAAAAAACAATGATAATCAGATTCTGTTTAATAGGTGAATTCGGAATGAGAATTCGGAATAGGAATTCGGAATAGGAATTCGTCATCAGAAATCGTAATGAGAATTCGTCATCAGAATTCGTAATGAGAATTCGTCATCAGAAATCGTAATGAGAATTCGTCATCAGAATTCGTAATGAGAATTCGTCATCAGAAATCGTAATGAGAATTCGTCATCAGAAATCGTAATGAGAATTCATCATCAGAATTCGTAATGAGAATTCGTCATCAGAAATCGTAATGAGAATTCGTCATCAAAAATCGTAATGAGAATTCGTCATCAGAAATCGTAATGAGAATTCGTCATCAGAAATCGTAATGAGAATTCATCATCAGAATTCGTAATGATAATTCATCATCAGAATTCGTAATGAGAATTCATCATCAGAATTCGTAATGAGAATTCATCATCAGAATTCGTAATGAGAATTCATCATCATAATTCGTAATGGGAATTCTTCATTGGAATTCGTAATGGGAATTCTTCATTGGAATTCGTAATGAGAATTCTTCTTCAGAATTCGTAATGAGAATTCGGAATGGAATTTCTTCATTAGAATTCGTAATGAGAATTCTTCTTCAGAATTCGTATCCTGAATCTGGAATAGAACTTAGTCAGAGTTCATATCCAGAATTCGGAATGAAACTTCCTTTTAGTTCTTGTCCAGAATCTGAACCCTAAAACAGAATGTTTTATATCAAAGTTTCAATGATTCCGAGAAAATGAATCTGAAACTCATACTTAAGAAAAATATGAATGAAAATATGATAAGGATAATTTTTCTTATAAAAGCGATTTTCCTTAAGAAAGACAATTTTCCTTAAAAAAGCAATTTTCCTTAAGAAAGCAATTTTCCTTAAGAAAGCAATTTTCCTTAAGAATGCAATTTTCCTTATAAAAGCAATTTTCCTTAAGAAAGCAATTTTCCTTAAAGATAAGGTGTTTGTGATTTTCAAAACAAGAAGGAATGGAAAAGTCATAAGGAAAACCTTATTGACTCAACAAATGGCTATCCCTTCATTGTAGAGTCATTGTCTCATGTAAATCTTGAGATAGAAAATCATCCTGAGATTCATTCTGAGGATCCTGATCCAATTAAAGATAGAACCCCCCACCCAGAGACATCACACAAAAATGTTGAAATTGAGAATATTGGGGAGGAGTCTTCCCAAGCCGCGGAACTACTGTTAGGTAAGAGATACTGATATTATGATTGTAATCAGTTTTGTTACACCATGATGCTAACCACAACAACAGTTTTTGATTTACCATATAGTGCTATCAACTTCAATATCTAGGTCTGGAGGTGAAGCATCTTCATCATCCCAAATAGTACTAGAAGTTAAAGCATCCATTCCTCAGGAAGGGGTAGAAAATGGCACTTATTTAAGTGTATTAATACTAGAATACATCCCTCTTTATGATATTAATTCTGAATCAGACCCATAACTATAAAAGAATATTCATTTTTCACATCTCAAAGCATGAAAAAATGTATAGAAGATAATATCTAAGATTCCTCTTGAGGAACTACCTTTAAGAATTCCATGACTCCGATCTCTGTTTATCATGAAAATATTTGGATGTGTTGAATACTGTGAAATTCATACCATGGTGAAAAAGAATATTTAAAGTAGGGAGCAAGAGAAAAAAGCATCACCAAGACTTAATAAAAGATAAATTGTTTATCAACACCAATTAATTCCTAGAGGCACTATCCAAAGTTGAGTCTAATCATACTGAAAAGTTTAAAGAATAGAAGTAGAAGATCAATGGAATGATTGTTCATCAACTTCATCTACAACATGAATTAGGTATTATCATTGGGGAGTTTAAACAACTTCATAGATCATTAGTAGAAGTCAATAAGGATGGTGAAAAAGACATTGTAGATGCTAAATAAGAACTTCATCATGCTGAAGAGAGTGGAGCTGGTCAACTAGACGAGATTTAGCAGATAGTTGATTGGGCAGAAGAGGCTGTTAACCAAAGGAGGAGTTATGTAGAAAACCTTTTGTGATTTCTGATAAGATAGAGACTCCAATTTGTGGATGCTCCTCTATGAAAAGTTTTTTTTTCATAAATGAAAATAATTTTGTCTTCAATCATCTATGTTTTCATTATCACTAGCTGTTTTGTTTTACCTAAGCCCTTGGTCCTAGTAATCATAGATTAATGTTTACTAGGGTTATATGGAAAATTACACAAAATTTGTATCTTTTGATGAGTTTTTTATTTCTCAATATTATCTAAATCATACAAAATGTAGGTTTAGTGAGCTGGGACTCAACTTTTATTTAGAGTTACCTTTGCAGGTTCTCAGTCTAGTGAGTACCACATCTCTTGTTATTGTAAGTTTAATATAATGAATGTTGTACTATAAAGGGCTAGTGTTTAAGGTCGAATAAATTTGACCATAAATTTTAAAATTAGATCCAAAAAAAGACTCAGTGGATAAGAATTTCTTTAATATTATTTAGATATTTTCAAGGGGAATAGTGAGCAATGATTTTTATTTTCACCAAATTTAAAACACGTATCAACATAAGGGGAGTCTCTTCTAAGAACAAAGTTACCATTATTTGAAAAACTCAATATGAAAGTTGAATTATACAAGGCCAACTAAGGCATATGTTGCATAGCCAAAATAGTGGTATCTTTTGATTGATAGGCCTGTTATGTAGGAAAATTTTATGCAAGGCCACCTAACGGCACTTACTGCATATTCAATCAAAAGATATCTTATGAATTTAACATTTTACTATTGATAGATAGGGGAAAAAATTTTGGGTGACTCAAGACCACAATGGGTGGTTTTTATAAAGAATGGAATTTTTAGAATAAAGGATTATCTATTCCAACATATTTCATGAATAGAAAAATTACTTCTACACAACTTTGGTGTTTGAGGAATGGTTAAACTTTTTCAGAAAGAAGAATTTATGACATCATATTGTGCAGTTTTAAGTCAAGCAGTGAGGAAATTGTACTGTGTAGTTTAAAGTCATACAATGAGGACAATGTACTGTGTAGTTTTAATTCATGCAACGATGACATTATGTAGCTTCAATTTAAGGTATTTATCTTTGACCAAATGTATGAGATTCTCCCAATTTATGGATAATTTATTTGGAAATATACTATCATATTCAAATATGGAAGGGAAAATTTTAAACTATGATTTGGGAATTTCTGGATTCAAAGAATGATATAAGAAAAGGGGTAAAGGCATTAGATGAATTATTTTCCAAGAACAAAGTTACCATTATTTGAAAAACCCATTATGGGGGATGAATTATATAGGGACAATTGGGGCATGTTCTGCATAGCCAAATAGTGGCATCATTGACCAAAACACCTGTTATGTAAGAAACTTTTATACAAGGCCACCTAGGGGAACATACTGTATAATCAGAAAAAAGAGTTCTCAAAAGTTTGACATTATATTACAAAAAGTCGAAGAATGATTATGGAGATTCAGATTTTCCAAAGCATAGATTTTGGATTATGATGAAAATTACCTGAATGTGGATAAAGTATTTCCAATAATGATTTCCCAAGAATCAGAGGAATATGATTTCTATGAATGTAGGACCCAAACGTAGGAATTATGGTGGTTGTAGTTTTAGGTCATAAAACTAAAACTAGAAATGGAAACAATATATGATATGTGTTCGAGTGATCCATGGTTATTTCATATTACTTTGAAAACATGGAGAGAGAAGTGTGTAAACCATTGTCTTGATGAATTTTAGACCGAGAGAAAGATAATGGGACAAATTTACCTGAATGAATATTTTAAAATACATATTATGGTATATTTTCATCAATATTTGAAGGGGACAAAGACAACATAACCAAGAATGAAATTACCATCATTTGAAAAACCCGTTATGGAGGATGTATTATGTTGGGACAGCAGGGGCATATGCTGCATAGCCAAATTGTGTTATATTTTGGATGACATGCCCATTATACAGTAAAATTATGCATGGCAATCAAAGGACACATACTGTATAGTCAAAAAAAAGTTCTCAGACATTAGAAACCTTATAACCAGAAACAGAAAGAAAGATTATGAAGATTTGAAAATAATTAAGATTAAGTGTGTGAAATATTGGATGGGGTTATTTTCAATGAACATGAGAAATATTTGGATCAATATTGGCCATGATTTTGAATTCCTTTACATTAATTTGACTTATATGTAAAAACATAGACTTTATTTGTTTCCTTTGAATTAATATTATGTTGTGCAGTTTAAAGTCATGCATTGAAGACATTGTACTATGAAGTTTTAAGTCATGTAGTGAGGAAATTATGCAGTGCTGTTTTATGTCAGGCAGTGAGGAAATTGTGCTCTTCATTTTTAAGTCACACAATGAGGACATTAATAACCCCATAAGAAATTGAGACACCTTATTTCTAAATATAATACTTTTACCTAATTCTTAAGTCCACGTAATCTATGCTCGGTGTGAGAAACAAGGAGTAGTAAGTGATTCTTCTATACCATTAATATGACTCAAGTAAAGAATATGGGTATTAGATTTCTATGCATTTTAACGTCATTTGGTAGGGATGAAGATGAACTGATGTTAAAAGAAAGACATATTTTAACTGGACTAAGGGATAAAACCCAAATGTCACTACGTGTCTTACTGGGGGTAAGAATCAAGCCATGCATAGTTCTTTAAACATTCCCTATTTAGATTTGATTTTTATATAAGGAATAAGAAAATGGTTTTTTATATCATGTATGGTCCAAAGATTAGAGATCTAGGTGTCTCTACATATCTCATATAGATGATAATCAATCCATACATTATTCTTGAAACATTCATTACCCACATCAATCGAGTTTGACATGGGAGATGAGGGATTTTTGACATGTTCTGGGAGAAAAATTAAACATAAGACACAAAATGGTATAAATAACATACCATGTATCTTAAGGGAAAACTCTGTATAGATTTGATTCATATATAGGAGTGGAAAAAGATTGTGGTTTCAGCTGGGCCCAATATTGGAGATCTAGCCATCTCTACTTATCTCATACAGATTATAATCAACCCACATGACATTGTTGAAATGAGATCCCTATGGAGATATGAATTATACATAGGGAATAGAGGGACTCATGTGACACTAAGGAGTAGAAATGATGTAAATAATGCTTACATATGGAAGCTCCTAATGTCAAGTGACTTTATCTGTACAGTTTTATGTCATGTTATGAAGACCTATGATGTCATTCAGCATAACATCATGTGAAAAGGACAAAGATGCTATGCATTTTATCATCATGCAACATGAACGCTTATGGTTTTTATGCAGTTTAACGTCTTGCAACTAGGACCTTGTATAAATAAGTTTAGAGTATTGTAGTGAGGACATGTGGGTTGTGCAATTTTCAATCTTGCAACAAGGATGATATGTGAAATTACATAAAGTATTTCTTCAAGAATATCATATTGGTTGGAGTTGTAATAAGATATCCATCCATTGAGATTAAGGAATAAGCTCCATTTGATTAGACCTTATATATGGAATAAGGTCCTTCCTACTTTGGCTCAAGTATTGGAAGATTATTTCCTAGTATCACTGGACTCTTGAGGACCAATACCAATTCTCATTGAAGGAATGAGCGGAGGTGAACATTCTTGTTAAAGGATCATGCTATTCTATTTTGATATACTTCTAAATGATTCAAAGTATGCAATCTTTTTTTGTCTAATCATTCCAACTCATCAAACCATTTTTGAGACCTCTCATCTGTAGACAACTGATCACAAAGTGCAACTCTAAGTGAAGACAATTGAATTTCAATTGGAAAAACTACTTCTGTTTCATACACCAATGAATAAGGGGTTTCCTAGGTGGTGGTATGAGTAGTAGTACAATAATCCCATAAACCATGCAAAAGTTTATCGGGACAAGATTTCTTATCTTTATCTACCATATTCTAGAGTATAATTGATAGGGTTTTATTGAAATCCTCTATCTGTATATTGACCTCCGCATGATAACATGATGAATGGGTACATGAGCCTCAGCCCAGTTAGTGAGGTATCCTTAAGTGCATCCACGAGACCCAGGTTCAAAACTAGGTAGAGGAAATTTTTTGGGTACTTTAGTAGGTACTATATGTTGTGGTGTACTGTAGCATACTGTACACTGTACTGGTACTCTAGAAGAACTATACACTATGTGGGTATTGTAGTAGGCATTGTTCTGTACTGTAGCAGCTAGAACTATTCACCTTGGGACACTGGTTTGGGCTTGGAGCCCTTAAGGATTTCGGGCCACCCAGGCCTTTAGGTCAATAGGGATTTTGGGCCACATTTAAGCCCTTCAGGCCTCCTTACAGCCTTTGGGCCACATGAATTTTCCCCATAGAGACTCTACAAAAAAGGAGCGGCCCCAGAAGAGGATTCAGAGCAGGTGCACTCCCTAGAGTAGAGCCGAATGGATTTTTCAGAATGAGAGGGTATGACTATGCCATTAGGACCAACCTATGCTTTCATGGGAAGCCTATCCATATGACCATGCTAAGGTAGAGAGCTACTATCACAATGCATATACTGGGGAGGGGCAGTTCCTTGTAGATAGTCTTGTTGAATTCCCTAATACCTTCGGTTCATGTAATCTCTTAACCCTAAAAGCCATGTAATATCTGAGCCTACAGGATGTGTAAGGGTTCCCCCTCTGCCCTTGAAAAGTAGGTTATCAAAAATCTATAAAAATGAAGGCCTTCAGGACATTTAGGCTGATAGCAAGATGAATGGTTAGATTTGATATTATGCACCTGATATAACTTATTTACTACAAAAGAAAAAAAATTGGGGTTTTTGACCTTCAATATAGTATGAGAGACACCAAATCTAGTGATTATGTTAGTTTTGAAAAAACTAACAATGATTTTGGATCTGAATTCATTGAGAGGTATTGCCTCATACCATTTGGAGAAGAAGTAAGTAGCTGTAAGGATATAATTGAACCACTTAGCCATAATTGGAGGATAAGGCCCTACGATTTCCATTCCCCATGTGGAAAATGGCCAGGAGTATTTAGTTGTATGTAACAACACTGGGGACTGATGAATGAAGATGGAATTCACTTGACAGGGATGACATTTCATAGTGAAATCTATGAAATCCTGCATCATTGAAGGCCAAAAGTATCCAATCCTTCAGATAGGATCGGAAAGCCTATGCCCAAACTAGTGAGATTCACAACTTTTGAAGGCACATCTTTCATGATAGCCACAATTTCTTCTCCATCAATACACCTAAAAAGGATTCCATCAAATCTTTATTTATAGTGGATCTTCTGGTGAACTGGAGTATCATAAAGAGTAAAATTGGCCGCTCATCATCGAATATGTTTTTTTAGCTCTATGTAGTGGATGTACTCCATTTTGAATACATTCCATGAAGGGTGTTCTCCATCCCATGGTATGACCATATGGCTTATAAATATGGCTAATTTAATTAATTTCCTCTATTTTGGTTTGAAGAAAATGTAAGACCACACGACGATGGGCTATGCTGATGATTGTATCATCCTGATTTGGATCTTCTATGGCTGTAGTTTCATTATACAGTGCATTATCTTGGGAATTTTGTCAATCATGGGACATAATATAATGTCGAATATGAGGGAAATTCATACATTAACCCTCTGACATAATCACACAAAGGGATTAAATCTTCTTTCTTAATAAAATATTATCCTTTGATTTGTTTGATTACAAATTCTGAATCACCTTTCACTTTTAAGTGATTTAGTTTCACTTGAAGTTCCAATTCCAATCCCGTGATGAGTGCTTGATATTCTGCTTCATTTTTTATACTGCCTTCTGACTACATGAATGAATAAGGAAACACTTCCTTTTTTGCGGTGATGAGTACAATTCCTAACCAAACTTTTTTGAGTTTAGGGTGTTTCATTATCTTCCATTTTAGACATATGGAGGAACCATCAAAGTATATCACCCATGTTTTGGAACCATCTTGAATAAAAAAGTCTTATTAATTATAATGTTCAGTATTAAATGATATATCTTCCATAGATGGGTGTTCAACAAGTAATTCAGCCAGAGCTTGGCCATTTATTGCCTTCTGAAGCACAAACTGGATATCAAACTCTTCCAAAAATAACTACCCACCGTGCCAGATGCCCTGTAAGTATAGGATGACTAAGGATAAATTTTTACAGATTATTGTGAGATACAAATTGGACCTCATGGTGTTGTAGGTAGTGCCTCAATTTTTTAACTGAAAAGATTAATTCCATGCAGCACTTTTAAATACTTTAATACCAAGTTATTGCATCAAGCATCATTCTATTGAGATAGTAAAGGTTGTTTTCATTCCTAGAATCATTCTTCTGGGAAAGTAAGGCACCCATTTATCACTCTAAAAATGTCACATAGAGAATAAGTGGTCTTCCTCCAACCAGTCGCATTAATACTGATGAAATCAAGAGATATTTTTTCATTGTATCAAATACTTCTTAGTAGTATTCAGTCCATTGATAGGCAACTCTGTTCTTCATTAATATAGTGAAGGGAAAACACTTTCCTGCCAAATTGGTGATAAAGTGCAGAATATAGGCCATGTTTCCTTGGATTCCTCTTAATTCTTTCAAATTTAGAGGAGGTAACATTCCACAGATTGATTTATTTTCTTAGGATCAACTTTCATAAAATGATGGTGTACAACATAGCTGAGGAACATTCCTGAGGTTACCCCAAAAGCACATTTCAAGGGGTTCATCTTCAAATTGGGTTGTCTAAGTTTATTGAATATGGTCTTTAGGTCAGCCAAGTGATCATAATGTTGTCTGGATTTGACCACCAAATAATCCACATAACATTCAAAAAATTTCTCTAAGAAGGGTTTAAAGATATGGTGTATGACACATTGATACAATGCACCAACATTTTTTAAGCTAAAGGGCATTACTTGATATCAAAACACACCTTGAGGTTTTGTAAAGGCTATAAATTCTTCATCCTATGTGGCCATATAGATTTTATTATACCCAAAGTAGCCATCCATGAATGAAAGAGATTCATATCTAGCTATTTCATCGATTAAAATCTCTGTGATCGGAACTGGAAATTCATCTTTAGGACAGTGCCGGTTAAGATATCTAAAATAAATGAAAAATCTGATTTGTCAATTCTTCTTTTTCACTCGGACAATGTTTTCCACCTATTTAGGATATTGAACCTCCCTGAAAAAAGTTAGCCTTTATAATCTTATCAACTTCAACTTCAATTTTAGAGGCATGAGTTGGGTGTGTTTTCCATGATTCATTCTTTAATCCCCAATATTCTTCAAGAAAACCCAAATGATGAGAAGCTACATTGAGATTAAGATATTAAATTTATGTATAATTCCATGAAAATATATCTCGATGTAGATTTAGAAATGAAGTATACACCACTTTCTCTTCATAATTCAAGGACACGCGAATTAGAGTGGGGAATGAATCTTCTTTTGTACCTAGATTTATTTCTCTAAGATCATCTAATGTGGTAGAGACACCTTCCTCAAATACTGGAGGAGCATACTTAAGATCTTCCTCTTCTTCTTCATCTTCCTTATAGATCACTTCTTCTATTTCTACTTGCTTAGTAGATGAAAGAAGAAAAACATCTAGAGTTAGGATAGGAGTTAGTGTTTGAACAACATGAAGAAGAGGCCATCATTTCTAACCCTACGAATAATGAAGAGTCCTCTTGGGGTAATAAAGAGGAGATTATTGATTGGGAATCAACATCCTTGTCTTCTTCTAGAATTTCTATAACTTCTTCTTTTCCGATTGATGATGTAGAGACTTGATGATGTTTAATGGATGAAATGAAGACATATCCATTTAAGCTTTCACAACTGGTTGGTGAATCCACAATTTCTTCCATTCTATCAGGCTCGATTCCCATGATTTACATTATAGAAGTAACTGGATAAATTATTGTATTTGAGTTTACCTTTTGAATTTTATTGATATGTAACACATAATCTATACTCAAATGTATGAATGGGTTTGTTGTGTTCTTTTTCAGCCCATTCAGATCTTTAATTCTAGTTAAATCTTTTACCCTAGTCTTCATTCCCTTTGTGTGATAAAATGAAGCGTCAATGTATTGAGATTCTCATGTTTTGAATGGAGACTTGTCACCATACAATTTCCTAATTTGAACATTGAAATTGTACTTGAGACATTGGTGGTATGATGAAGGTATGGTCACATGTTGATATAGCCAAGGACTTCCTAGAAGAAGGTTGAAAAGGATGTTTCTTGACGAGCACCCATGAAAGATGAATTAGACAAAAGATATCCAAACTAAATTCTGAGTGTAATCTCACCCTGAGGTTCTTGCTCATTTTTATCATAATCTTGCAACATTAATGTGGATCGAGAGGAGTCAGATTCAGTCAGGCCCAATTGACAAAGTATATGAATAAGAATGAGGTTTACTCCTGATCCATTATCAATGAAGGCTCATCGGATGTCTATGTCATTGAACTTTAAAGATAGATACAAGGGCCTAATATGATCATGTATAAAATCATATTCATCTTCATCCATAAATTATATAACCAAATGACATTGTGTAGGATCATTCTCTATACGATAAACTTCATCATCAACAACTTCTGTTTCAAAGTCTTGAGGACTTGAAAAAGAATCAATAAGTGTGTATTGAATATCTTTAGATATATTTAAGGCCTCTAAAATCAACAACTTGGTCGGTACTTGGGTAGTTATTTCAAAACATCATACTTTTGGTCCAGAGGTCTGTATTTCCCAGCATAGAAATGCAGTTTTGAAGGTAGCTTGGATGTTTATGCTTTTGATATAGATGTACCCTATGTCGGAATAGAAACTGGAAATACCCCTGGCTATTGTAAATTAGACAAAATTGGTCTATCTACTTTCTGAGAGGAAGACGATGTGACTTCTAATCAGTCCTCAAAAATAATAATGTCCAGACCGAACATTTTATGCATGGAAGAAAATAATTATTATTGTTAAACCTACTGAAGGTCTCTTCCATGAGTTTCTGCCACATATACAGTTCTAGAAGGAGAAGAGTTAAAATAGTGTCTTCTAGAATTTTCACATCTTCCTCTGTATCATTTTCATTGCCCTCTTCCTCTAGTTCCCCAATTAGGTACAAATAACTCTGGCTCATTATAATCAGAATCATCATTGGTATAAGGATATGTTAAGTGGATAATTTTGACGGAACCAAAAATAAATTCTTCATCTAATGAAGATTTTTCATGATAGTTTAGTTCTAGTTGTACCATTTTGCCAGGCGGTTCCAATGATTTTGAAGCAGATGGCATGAAGTCTTCCAGATTTAAAGTCAACTTTGGTCTTGAGATGATCTCTTCTTCTTGGAAATGCTCTTTTCCCTTCTAATAACATCACTTATTTGAGGATTTACCTTTTGATGAAGGTGGTTTTGTTGTGGCAAGAGTGGAGAACTACACAATCAGTTGATTCAAATGTGTTCTTATAATGGCACGAGTATGGTTGATCATTTTCTTAAACATACAATCATCAGATTTTTAATAATTTT
Organism: Viscum album; assembly: GCA_963277665.1. Classification (NCBI taxonomy): domain Eukaryota; kingdom Viridiplantae; phylum Streptophyta; class Magnoliopsida; order Santalales; family Viscaceae; genus Viscum; species Viscum album. The sequence goes on along the minus strand of OY728132.1, from coordinate 1,155,263,136 downwards.
TTCTTTTGAATTCTTTCCATTCGCCTTCTTCCACTGGATCAGGAGCAGTAACACATGATACTTGAGCTGATGAACTTTTTAGTTTCACTTGTACAAAGTCTACCATTTTTTGCAGGAGGTATTTTAAAACAAAACAATATTGAATGAGATGACGCAACATATAGTGAAAGGGATAATAATTAAGAAGATCTTCATATTCTTCTTTGTTTAGTTTCATTGTCCTTGGAAACTGAACCAAATTATTTTCCAAAGACAAGATTAATTAACAAAGAACTTGTTTATTCCGGAAAGAATAAACTTTGTTCATTAACTCCTCGAACTATTTCCACCTTTGATCTCTTTGTTCAACTTGATGAGGTTGTCGTTGGTGCGGATTCTCGAGAGGCAGATCCCTTCAATGTGATAAATGTTTTTAATTGGAAGAAGGTATAGGTAATTGCTTATGTGTAACTGTATAAGCCTATACTTTTCATGTTCTCTTTACCAAAGTTGATGGAATTACACGAGTTTTATCCTTAGTTAACATGATGAAATCTTTAATATATTCAACAATTAAAGTAAGGTCTCAAAACCCTCCAGTATATTTCACAGGGATCTGTGGCGTGTGTAACTCATCAAGCAGATTTTCCATACAAATTGGTATCATCTCATCTTGAGGTAGTGCCAGATTTAAGTAATACGTTAATTCTTTCCATAATGAAAAGAAATATGAAACTCTTTCATTTTCCATTTGTTTTCAATTTGTGAGATCAAAAACTTTTGTCTCCCTGTATCATTAAGCAGAATTGAAGAAGGAATTTTTGATGATGATCTTCCTATCCAGTAATTGATGTAGATTACAAACTTTTATACCATAAGAAGATAGTCCCTATAATGACTGATAAAAATGTGTTAAGTGTTGTTACAAATCTCGTAAACCATTAATGACTGGGAATGTGGTATTCAAAAAATTTGGTGGGAGAGGAATCAAATCCACCCATTCAGGGTAAGCTTTATTTTCTGGCCGAACTGGAGCACAACATTCTTCTATGGATTCTAATTGAGTTTTTAATGCCTCAATTGTGTTTATAAGAACTTGGGGAATATTCGGATAAGCTAAGACCTGTACCTGTATAATAGCTGGAGCTTGAATTGGTGCAATGACCATCAAAACCACTGGTATTGGTGCTAGTATTTACCTTGGATAACCCATGGGAACATGCCTATAAGGATGTGTTTGATCCTTCTTTGATTGTGTACCCAATGGAGGGAATTCATTATTCACATCTGTAGTTATCGAAAATCCTCTTTTCTGAGGACCTCCTACATGATGTGAAAGTTTATGATTTTTTTTGAAGAGTATGACTTGCAGAAATGAAGCTTTGAAGTTACTCTGTATTGAGTCTTTTCAACTCATTCATCTCCTCTTCTTATAGTGAAAATATCTCTTTTTTATAAATAGATTGACCTTCTCTAGTGGAAAAGGGAGACACAATATGACTTTTACCATTCCCCTTGTTAGATGCATTTTGAAGGGGTGGGAGTTGGTTATTTGAGGAAATACCTATATTCTGGGTAAGCCTCTAGTTTTAGGTACTTAGACCTTCTTCATTTGCCTTAGTGTGTACTGTATTATTGATAAAAGATCCATGTTTTAATTCCCCTGATCTGAAATCATTTTCTAAAGGATATTTTTTAATGGTGTTAATGACATTTACTCATGCATAATGCATTGATGGCATTCTATCAGTACATTTCTAAGATCATCTCCCTTTGTATATTCCATGAGGCTTTTCTCTCTTATATGAAGGATTATCAAGATCAGTTTAACGGATAGTAACTTGAATGGAATGTAACAACCTGACCCTTGTTACCCAGAGTCGGGGCATTATTACATTACATTGTCATGATCACAAGAGATCAAATCCTAAAAGACAGACTAGTTTAGTAGCCTTGTAAGTACTAGATACAAACATATGTTTTACATTACATTATGAAATTAAAAACAATAACATTGTGTCTCATTTTAACACATTCATCTCCCTTAGACTATCCCAGTAGGCCAGTCAAAATATACCTCTTCATATCCTAGGAGAAATAAAACATAGAAAGGGGTGATCTCAAGTGCTCAGTATGGATAAAAATATAGCGAAAACTTTAATAAATAAGCATAAACATTTAAGGAAATTTATAAGACTAAAACACAATCCATTTAAACATAAACATCAGCATAATATGGAAAACATAAATCAAATAATTTCATTTACTTATTCACATGGATATTCTTCTAGTCTAATAATCAAATGTAATATGAATAGAGAATTACATAATGACGGAATACATAATGCCAGACATCGTAACTACATATTCAATGCCTCATGCGAAGATTACAAATAATATTTTGTCAAGACCTTGTGCCAATACACTATTTTGTCTCATTAGACTTGCCGATGCATCAAGGAGCTATAGCGGGCTCCACCTGTCACCTACTAATTCCAATGCATTCCTCATATGAAGAGGTTGAAACATAACAAAAACATTTATATTAAAATTAGAATATGAAATGTTAATACTATAACCATAAACCATTTATGGTATAAAAGTTTTACATCCACAATAAAACATATCACAAAACCTTCAATACTATTTTGAAGATTCTATCATAATAAATCAACTCAAGCAAGTGTAAAATCAATCAAAGGATGTTGACATCGATGAAATCAAAATTATTTGAGAGATATTTTGAAATCATTTAAAATTCAAGTAATTATAAATGAAAAAAATTATTTTAAAAATATTATTACAAACTTTTAAAGGAAGATTCAAAGGTGTTATAATGGGGGAAAATATCCTCACCCACCGTATAAGTTAAAAAAAGCATTATTTCCTTAATTTTGTCGAAAAGGTCATAAATGACCTTATTTGGAACATGAAAAAAGGATTCCTTTATAATTTTTTTTATAAAAATTCAAAAATAAGTGTAAATGGCCTTATCCCATAGTCTTGGAAATTGTAAAAAAAAATTGAAATACTTTTTTAAGAAACACTGATGTGGAAGATAAATAGGTCCTAGAAGATACTCATGTATAAACAACCTCGGATAATGAAGAGATTGTAGAATTGAACCTTACCTAGAACTCTTCCATTATCGAGGGTAAATTAACCTCCTGTGTAATAGTAAAACCATTTTTATTGAATTATTCAAAAACAACATACATAAATAAGATATCATATATGATCTTCTAATATTGCTTTGTTAATAATAATTCAATAGTATCATTGTTTTGGTTATTAACTGAGTCGTTTTCCATTATATATTTGGTTACGTAATCCAGGTTTGTTTTGGATAAGATGTATTTGATTCATATATATAATGATTTTATGTTATTAATCATTAAATTTAATCATAAAATGAAAATTATTCTTTAATGGTTACGATGGGAATGAATTTCATCGCATTAGTGGAGACGGTAATCCGTACGTACGCACGAGCAACAATATCATTCTATTGATGGTGAAATAATATGTAATTTAATGGTATATCATATATAAAGAATACATAACATGTAATATTTTTTATTTACATTAGTTATACTCATTATTATACCCATTCAAAAAATTAAGTGTTTGAATAATAAACTACACTGTGACGTGGAGACGGTAAGCCATACGTACACACGTATGGTGACTTGTAATTAATAGGATGGATAGAATAATGAATATTGTTGTACCATATTTATAATAACATCAAATTATGTATAATTTACTGGTTTTATTATTTTGGTATAGATACAACAAAGAAAGAGGATGTCGAAGAAGAAAAGACCTTCGAAAGAGGTGGTGAAATTATTACCTCTTCTTCGGGTGTTTCCTTTTGAGTTGATCAAAAGGGATAATTAATTTGGATTTCAAATCAAATTAAGGAATCTAGGAATAATTGAGGGTATTTGGTAGGATATTTGAGTTGGGTTTGGCCGAGATAAATGGATTTGGAGAGTTATTTTGAAAGAAGGGAAAGTACCCTTTTATAAGAGAGGTGAGGGTCACTTTAGGAAAAGCTTGAAATATTATTTCATTATACAATCATATTCGGTTTATAATTTCTCTAAAATGATTCCTTTCTAGGATAAGGTGGGGATGGGTCAAAAAAAATTCAACCAAAAGGTTTTAGACATGTTTAGGTCACCATATTGACCTTATCTTTTATATTTTACTCTTAGTTAAAAGTTAAACCTTTACCAAGTATTGTTGTATTATTATAATAAATGGTTAATAAAATTACTATAAAAATTTCAGAGAACACCATGTGGTTCATTATTTATAAATATAACATTATTTAAGTCCATTTTCCGAACCTTATATTTTTAGTAATATTATATCAATTAATAATATAGTAATTTGTTTAAGAACTAATTTATGTCAATTTTAACACTATTTGGTATTTTGTTTTTTTGAAAGTCATAAAAACTTTATCGCTTCGAATAAAATTTATTTAATCAATTATAACATTTCATATTATCCTATAAAATTAGTGTAATTTATCAGAATTCTCAATTTATATTTATTTGAATATTTATAATATCAATTATTTTAATCTTTCATTAAAAAGGTAAGTAATGCATCATCATTGTATCATAAATAAATTTAATTATTTAATGTATAAGAATTATAAATAAAATACCATTATTTATTAATTTTTTTAGATTTATAATGAATATTTATAGTCTAATTTATCTTATGTATAACCCTATATTAAAAATGGTTTAGTTATTAAACATTGAATTTAATACTTTTAACTCTTCTTTAAATAAAATAATAATAAATGTCCTAATATAATACAAGTGGATAAAAAGGATAATATTTTATTCCTAAGGTTTATTTTTTTCGAAATACACTTATAAAATATAATTAGGGCACATGTTAGGGTAATTATTATATCATTTTTTACCTTTAATTACACTATTTACTTTTAACCGTGGTAAATAAAAGTGAAAAGTTACCAATCATAAAAAATTATTTTCATCTTATTGAACCACATTTTTCTTATTTATGTAAACCTTATATCTTGGATTTTTTAAATTAAGTTCACAGAATCGGTAAAATTATGTTTTATGTAAATTTTCAAATGCGCCTAGATGGTGGGTAAAAGACGGTAAAAAGTTCAATAAAATTTTATATATCTAATATTATTATAAAATGACTCAAATTAATTACATTAAACATATATAGGTATTATGTTTCTATTTTTACATAATATAAATTTAAATAAAATAAGTAATTATTTAAATAAAAATTCAGTTTTAAACAATAACACAGTGTTTTTCACTATTTATCAAAAAATGAATATTTTCAAAAAAATATCAAAAATTCACCCTAGGCTAATTTTGATGTTATGAATCCAAAAATGAAGTCCATTTTGAAAAATAAAATTTATAATATTTCAAAAATTGGGTATTACTCTTCATAACGTCTTGTTTGATTGGTCATGGCATGTTAAAACTCCATGTTGCATTAAACGCAAGTTATTGCATTATTCAAAGGGAAACATATTGTGGATGCTTGGTGTGTTACATTTTCCCCTCCTTCAAATAATTTGTTCCTTGTAATTTTTAGAATATTTCTACAAAGAAATAATGATGTGGTTCTTCATTATAATTTCCTCAGGCTCCCACGTTGCCTCTTCCATATTATGATTTCTCTAAAGATCTTTCACCAGACGAGTTGTCTGGTTTCTCAACACTTGTTTTTTAGTATCAAAAATTCTGATAGGATCTTCACAATCAGAAAAGTCAGGTTCTAGTTCTATTTCTTCATAGGTGAGTACATGTGTTGGGTCAGGCATGCATTTTCACAATAGTGATACATGGAACACATCATGAACTTTGGAGAGACTTGGAAGCATTTTCAAATGATAAGCTACAACTCCAATTCGTTCTAGAATTTTGAATGGTCCGATGTATCTGGGACTTAATTTACCCTTCTTACCAGAACATATAATACCCTTCTATGGAGATACCATCAAGAAAACATGATCTCCTACTTGAAATTCTAAATCCTTCCTTCAGTTATCAGCATATCTCTTTTTCCTACTTTGTGCTGCTTTGATGTGGGTTTGGATAACCTACACATTTTCCATTGTTTCCTCCACAAGTTCTGGGCCTATAAGTTTTCTTTCACCATCATCATCCCAACAAGTTGGTGTGTGACATCTCTTTCCATATAACGCTTCATACGGTGCTATATGAATACTTTAATAGAAGCTATTGTTATAGGGAAACTCTACCAGAGGTAATTATTGATCCCACATACCCTGAAAGTCAGGTGAGAAAGATCTAAACATGTCTTCTAAGGTTTGAATAGTCTGTTCTGATTGTCCATCAGTTTGAGGGTGGCAGACAGTGCTTAAAATAAGTTTAGTATCTAGGGCCTTCTGAAGACTTTTCCAGAATCTTAATATAAAACAGGTATCACGATTGGAAAAAATTGATAGGGGTACTCCATGAAGTCTTACAAATTCATTAATATATATTCTTTCTAGACGATCAAGTGGTAAATCTTCTCTTATATCATGAAAATGTGCTGACTTGGTAAGACGATAAACAATGACCCATATTTCATTATTTCTTCTAGGAGTCTTTGGTATCCCCATGACAAAGTCCATATTAATATCATACCATTTATACTCAGGTATGGGAAGAGGTTGAATGAATCCTCCAGGATGATGTCTTCCAGCCTTCACCTATTGACAAACCATACATCTTGACACAATAAATAATCTCCCTCTTTTTGTTGTCCCACAAAAAGGCTATTTCAAATATCTCTACATCTTTGTTCTACTAAGGGGTATAGAAAAATTGGAGGTATGCATCATCCAAGAATTCTCTTTTTAGATTTGGTATTTTAGGAACTCAAAGTCTCTTCCCAAATTTCAAAATTACATCTTCATATACGAAGTCAATCAATCTACCATCATTCAAAACTTTAATTTTCATTTGAAACTCATCATAATCAGTCTGATAACTTTTATCCTTTCATGTAAAGTTGGATTGGAAACCATTTGAAAACGTATTGATGTTTCAACTTCCATGATTATTCCCATATCTATCTTTACTAGATCCGTGAACATATAATCCCTTTCAACTCTCATATTATTCAAAACTCTAGGATCCGTTCTGCTCAAAGAATCTACCGCCTTATTTTCTTTCCCCTGGAGGTAGTGTATAGTGAAATCATAATCATTGAATTGTTCAAGCCATCATCTTTTCCTAATGTTGATTTCTTTTTGTGAGAAAATATACTTCAAACTCTTTTGATCGATATTTATCACATATTTTCACCATATAGATAGTGTCTCCATATCATTAAAGAAAATATTACAGCTGCTAACTCAATATAATGGGTAGGATAGTTTTGTTCATGAATTTTTAGCTATCGTGATGCATAGGGAATAACTCTATCATTCTACATAAGGACACAACCAAGTCCTTTCTTTGAAACATCACTACAGAAAACAAACCCATCATTCATCGATGGTAGAGTCAAGATAAGAGCATTGACTGATATTCTTTTTAGTTCTTCAAAACATTCTTCACACTCTTTTTTCCAAAAAAATTTAACCCATTTACATGTGAGCTTGGTTTATGGGTTTTCTAATCTGGAAAAATTATAGACAAAGCATTGATAATAACCTGCTAAACTAATAAAATTACGTACCTCATTTATACTCGTCGGTACTGAAAATTATTGGATTGACTTGGTCTTTGAAGGATAAAAAGAGATTCCATCATTAGAGACAATATGACCAAGAAAGGAAATTTCCTGAAGCTAGAATTCAAAATTTATAAACATCCCATATAGTTCATTTCTTCAGAGGGTTTTCAAAATAGTGTACCAGCGATTTTCATGATCTTTATAGATTTTTGAGTATACTGAGATATCATCAATAAATACCACTTCAAAGTCATCAAGATATTCCTTGAAAACTTTATTCATTAGATCCATGAAAATACAGGGTGCATTTGTCAGTCCAAAAGGCATTACTGTTAACTCATAATGGACATACATGGTACAAAATGCTATCTTCAGAATGTCTTCCTTTTGAAAACACAATTTATGATATCTAGATCGAAGTTAAATCTTTGAAAAATATTGATCTCCATGAATTTGATCAAATAAATCATCAATGTGAGGTAGGAGATACTTTTTCTTTATTGTTATAGCATTGATCTCTTTATATTCAATGCATAACCACATAGATCCATATTTCTTCATAACAAAAAGAATATTGGCTCCCCATGAAGAAACACTAGGGATAATAAATCCTTTACTACTCAATTCATCTTTTTGTTTATTTAGCTCTACTAATTCCATAGTGGACATTCTATTTGGGGTATTTGATATGGGCATTGAACCTAGAATTAAATAAATGGAAATCTCAATTTCTCATTATGGAGGATATCTAGGTAAATCATCTAGAAACACATCAAAATATTCTTTTACAATAGGTATGTCTTCTATTTAAACATTATTTTCCTCACCCATAGTTATTTCATTCTCTTCTTCCATAATAATAGAATTTAGTAGAGCTATTGGGTGTGGATCTAGATTAGAATCAGCTGGTGACTTTTCTGCTCTAAAGACAAGGTACTCTTTATCATAATTGGAAATTGTAACCTCCTTCTTCTTATAATAAATTTTCACATCATGGTCTAAAAAACAATCCATACAAAGGATTATATCAAATTAAATCATGGGTATGATGATGAGATCAGTATATAAAGAACATTTATATGCCCAAATGGGGACTGATTTACAAAACATTGTTGAAATGATACTTTCCTTATAAGTTTTGACTGAAAACTCCCTTGTTAAATCAAATTGGAAATATCTAATTTTCATAGAAATATAGGAAGATATGAAGCAATGTGACAATCCAGAATCAAATAAATCATTGGCTGAACTTGAGGAATCCATTAAATTACCTGCCACCACGTCATTCAGAGCTTCATCCTTAGTAGTAGTGATCACATAAGCTTGGCCTTGCTCCCTTGTCCTTTAATAAGGTAATTTTCCTTGGTTATTAAGACAATTATTCTCATAATGCCCTATTTGTCTATAATTTTAGCATTAAACATTGACAACCTCTTTCTTTCCCTTGAAATCATGATCATGGAGGCCTTTTCAACCACACTTGCAACGGACTCCCATTCCCTTCAGGCAAGTACCAAGGTGTTTCTTCCCACATTTACCACATGATGGATATTAAACTTTCCCCTTCATCCCCCTATTTACATTTCCAGAGTGTTCAAAATATCTCTTCTTTTCTTTCTTTGCTTTAAAGTCGTAAGACATAGTGAATTTCTTTTTTGTCTTGATATCACATGAGACAATATCTTTGTATGATGAGAAGTATTGTGGGAATAATGCTCGATGGAGAAAAGGTTTTATCCCATTTAATAATCGATCAATCATAATCCTTGGGTTACATATACATTCAGCTATATGCCTTGCTAACCTTGTAAAGTTATCCTCATACTTTACGATATTCTCATCATCCTTTTTCCTTAGATTCAGAAATTGTCTTTCCATATCTTCTCAATGGTCTTGAGGAAATTATTTTTCTATAAAAATATCATTAAAATCTCTCCATTACATATTTGATACTTATTCATCCACCTTTGTGTTTTGAATTAATGACCCCCATTGATCTGCATCTCCTGTGAGGCGATAAACAACCATGACAACTTTTTCTCTTTTTCTACTGCCCAAAGCATGAAATATTTTCTCTAAGGAACTTATACATTTATTACCTACAAATGGATTTCTAGTCTCATTGAATGTTGGGGGTTTTTGCCTCATGAAGAGGTCTAACATTGATCATCTGTGTTGTGGATTAGGGTGTTCCATACGGGTAAGGTTATTATTCATAACCTGAGTAAATTGTCCCAGTATGGTGATAAGATAATCAACACCAGTTGAATCACCGGCCCCACTATAATTATCTTGAGTAGGAGGGAAATCCATACATATATTATTTTAATTAATATGGCTTCCATTCCTTCCACTAGGAACCATTTCTTAACAATGACATACAATAGATTAGTTTATAAATCGCAATACATAATTCCAAACATGTAAAACACTCTAAATTAATTGATAAGTTTATGGATATTATCAAGAATCATAAAAATGTTTTCTTTGAGGAGGTATATACTCATAAATACTATATAATGGTTTGTAAAGAAAATGTGAATTATCCTAAGCATATCCCCTGGGAGTGTCATAAACAAGAGTGAAGTAAGGCCTGTTGTCATGTACCAGGATATCCCGGGCCAAGCTCGAAACTCCTTGTCAGTGTTTTCAATGCTAGGTACATCTGGGGAAGAGCCATCTCTACCTTCTCGTATCTAAAAAAAGATGCATTGCTTTAAAAATTCACAAAATCTCTACATTACAAAAATTCTAGGAAGTTCTTCTATACTAATCCTCAAAGTATATCTTAGGGAAATGTTATCTAATCAACATTTTTCTAAATATAGTTTCTAAGGATTGTACTAAACTTCCTCTAATCCCAAATATAAGGCCCCAACCCTAGTTACCCAGATTCAGTTCATTATTAAAGAACATTGGTATGATCACAAGGGACCAAATCCCGAAATAACAATCAGTTATTTGACTTGGAAGTACTAGATACAAACATAAGTTTTACATTACATTAGGAAATGAAAAACAAGAAAAATATGTCTCCTTTTAACACGTTAATCTCCCGTATAATATCCCTTCATGTTAGTCATAATATATTTTTTCGCATCCTAGAAAAAATAAAACATAGAAAGGGGTGAGATCAGGTGCTCATTAAGGATAAAAATATAACTGAAACATTCATAAATAAGCATAAACATTTAAGGAAATGTATAAGACTAAAACACAGGCCTTTTAAATATAAATTTCAGTATAATATGGTTAATATTAATCAAATAATTCCATTTACTTATTCACATTGATATCCTAATAGTCGAATAATCACATGTAATATTAGTAGCCAATTTCATAATGATGTAATGCATAATTCCAGACATCATGACCACATAGTCAAGGCCTCATGCCAAGAATACAAATAAGATTTTGTCAAGGCCTTATTCCAAGACACTATTTGTTCACATGAGACCTACTGAAGCATCGAGGAGCTATAGCAGGCTCCACCCGTCAGTTACTAAGTCCAAAGCATTAATCATATGAAAAGGTTGAAACATAACATAAACATTCATATTAAAACTATCATACAAAATGTTAATAAATTAACCATAAATCATGAATTTTATAAAAATAAAACATGAATATTTAATCATATCAAAAAACTGTCAATACAATATGGAAGATTTTATCATAAAAATAAACTTCAAACAAGTTTAAAATAATCAAAAGATGTTGACATAGATGAAATCAAAATTATTTAAGAGAAAATTTGAAATCATTTAAAAGTCACGTAACTATAATAGAAAAAATTTATTTTGAAAATATTATTATAAGCTTGTAAGGGAAGCATAAAAGGTGTTATAATGGCTGAAAATAGCCTCACCCGTCGTATAAGTTAAAAAATAATTCTTTTTTGAATTTTGTCGAAAAGGTCATAAAGGACCTTTCATGGAACATGATGGAAAGATTCATTTAATTTTTTTTATAAAAATTCAAACAATCGTATAAATGAAATTAACCCATAGTTTAAGAAATAGTAAAAATATTTTAAAATACATTTTTTAGAAACACATATGTGGATGATAAAGAGGACCCAGTAGATACTCACATATAAACAACCTTAGATAATGAAGAGATTGTAGAATTAACCCTTACCTTATACTTTTACTTGATCAAGGGTACATTATCCACTTGTATAATAGTTAAATCATTGTTATTAAATTATACAAAAACTATATATATAAATATGATATCATATATGATCTTCTAATATTTCATTGTTAATCATATTTTAGTAGTATCATCGTTCCGGGTGTTAACTAAATCTTTTTTCATTTATATGCTGGGTTACATAAGCCATATTTGTTATGGATAGGATGTATTTGATTCATATATATAATTATATTAAGTTCTTAAATATTATTTTTAATCATAAAATGAAAATTATTCATGAATGGTTATGATGGGAAATGAATTTCATCCCGTTCGTGGAGACGGTAATTTGTACGTACACATGAGAAACAATATCATTATATTGATGGTGAAATCATATGTAATTGGATGACATATCATATATAAATAATTTTTTACATGTTATATTTATTATTTACATCATTTATAATAATTATTATACCCATAAAAATAATGAAGTGTTTGAATAACAAAATACACCATGACATGGAGATGGTAAGTTGTACGTACGCACATATGGTGACTTGTCATTATTAGGATAGATAGTGTTGAGAAATGTATTGTTTTCAAAAATACATAATAATTCTATTTAAAGGGAGATATTATTGAAAACAATACTCTGTCTCTTTATGATAATTTTGATGCTCACAAATACCCTTAATTATTTTCTAATGATTTCATTTAGTATTTTGCTGGAATTTATTTATTTAATTTATTCTTGAAATAACGGGAATTCATAATTTATTTATTCAGAAATCTACTTTAGCGTTCTGGAATCACTGTAGCGTGAAATATGTTTTAGCGCGTTCTGGAATCACAGTTCATACCTTATGTGGATAAGTGCAGCGTGAAATCAGTTTTAGCGCGTTCTGGAATCACTTTTCATACCCAACGTGGTTAAACGTAGTGTAACGATGAAAAGTGTATACTTTTTGAGATAAGGAAAAATTATGGTTAATCAACCATACGTTATCGACAAAGTATGGAAGAAGAACCTTACGTTAGGAAGGAACCATATGTTTGCGTTATCTGAAAAGTATGGAAAGAGAACCGTACGTTAGTTATAAATGTTATGTTTTTTTCTTAAAAGTATGGTTCATCAACCTTAATTTTGTAAACAACCATACGTTTTTGGAATGTATGGATCAAGAAAAAGTATGGATCTTTTATCATACGTTTGAAAGTTGAAGAGAAAAAGTATAGATGACCAACCCTACGTTTGAAATGAATCTTACGTTCTGAAACCTATGTTTGGAATAAACCCTACGTTTGGAATGAACCATACGTTTGAAGTAAGCGATATGAACCTTACGTTGTCAACCTTACGTTTGAGTCCACGTCATCAACCTTACGTTTGGCGTCGGGATTTTTGACAGATGATATTTTTATACAACGGTCAGCAAGCGGATTGTTAGGCGGATTTCAAGATGGATTTATAGTCGATTTTAAAATACAACTTTGACTGATTCAAAGCTGTTTTATCAACGGATTAAAGATTAAATTAATTGGAGATTTTTATGCCGATTCTTCAGGGAAGTTACGACTGCTCTGTAAATTCAAAATTTTGAATATCGCGAATCAGAAGGCGATTTTTATGGATCTAAATGTGTAGGAGATATGATTAATTTTATTATATATTTTTTCCTTAAAAAACATTAGTAAGATACACATATACACAAGACAAGTACGTGTGGTGAAAAATCTATTATCAACAGGTTAAAAACAGAGACTGCGAAAAAGCGCTCAGTTTTGCTGGTTCAGAAGAAGCATCAAAGTTTTGATTTCTTATGAAGTAAGAACCCGATAAAATATTTACTCATTCCTTATCGAATATCTACTATGGATCTTCTACTGCTGGAGTTTTGAACTTTATCTATATATCTATTGCAATTGGATCGACTCATAACTACTTCGACTTGAATATATATATTTCTGAAGATGATGATCCATCTACTGTCAATTGCATTCTGTTGCAATTGTGAAGATCAACTGGAAATGATTTTTTTATTAAAATTATTTTATCTTGAGTAACCAGATTCTCGTACTAAGCTAAGTAGGTTCGTGTTTGAACCAGAGGGCTTTGTTAGCCTAAAATTTGTAAAGGTGTCAACTGCCTACACTCAGTTGTGAACCAGTCTGTGGAAAAGTGGACCAGATAGTGAAAATCACCAATATCGTGGAGTTGAGCATTGGTGGAGTGGACTAGGGGCCTTCTGTTCCCCGAACCTCTGTACACCCTTTTGTCCCTACTTTTACTTTTTCCGCTGCATATTTAAATCTGATAAAGCATAGTGGACAGAACTTGTTCAATCGAAGAGATTACGTTAAATTGGAAAAGACACAATTCACCCCCTCTTGTGTATAATCTGTAGATTCAGATCCAACAATTGGTATCAAAGGAGGAGCTTTTTGATAAAACCTTAGCAAGCTAGAAGCATTTAAAGATTATACAACAGAGCATCATGACTGATACTAGAGAGGGAATTTCAATGGTTAGAGCACCATATTTTAATGGAGACAATTATGGCTGTTGGAAATCTCATATGATAATATATCTGAAAAACATCGGATATAAAGTCTATTCAAAGATTATGACTCCTTATGAAATTCCTGAAAATCCTGAGACATGGAGTGCTGCTACAGAGGCAGAATATGATATGAACTTGAAGGCTATGAATGCAATCATCTGCAGTCTAGGACCAGATGAGTTTAATAGAGTATCTTAGTGCCCGACTGCATATGAGATGTGGAAAACAATAGCAGTAGTGTATGAAGGAACAGATAATGTGAGGAAAATGAGATATGCAATTGCCAAATTGAAATTTGATACTTTCAGAATGTTTGAAGGTGAAAGCATAACCCAAATAAATGGGAGATTAACAGAAATTTTCAATAATATTACAGCTCTTGGAGAACCTATCAAGAAGACTGATCAAGCATTAAAAGTACTAAGGGTACTTCATACTAGGTGGAATGGTATCTCTGCTGCAATCAGACAATCAACTCCTATCAAAGATCTAACCACGACAGAGATGATTTGTACATTGATGATGTACGAAGTTGAAATGCAAGATGAGCCAAATGAACATAAAGTATAAATCAAAAAGGAAGATACTGCCTTGAAGGTGACTTCACAACAAAAGAATAGAAAGATGAAGAATAGAGAATTCAGTGCTAAATCAGAAAGTTCTGACTCATCAAATTCAGATGAAGAACTGGCTCTGCTAGCCAAAAAATTTAGAAAGTTCTACAGAAAGAAGAGAGACTTCAAGAAATCCTTTAATAAAGATAGTAAGGAAGTAAGATGCTATGAATGCAAAAATATGGGGCATATCAGTCTAGATTTACCACAATTGAAAGATGCAAAGAGGAAGAAATTCATCAAAAGAAATGACTATGAATAGAAAGATAAGAAAGCTATGAAAGCTACTAGGAGTGTTTATGAAGACTCCAGTAGCTCTCTTGAATCAAGATCAGATAAAGAGGAAGTCAATCTGAAAGCAAACATGTGTTTCATGGCTGAAACCGATGAGGTACACTCATATTACTCCTCTGACTCAAATAATGAATCAAATTCTGAATCAAGATACACAAATGAAAAACTTGCAGCTTACTGCAATATTCTTGAAGAAAGATATAACTCACTATTTGAGAAACATAAATCACTAAAGAACATGCATAAAGCTATTTTAGATGAAATAGATACACTATTGAAACAACATAAGGAATTAACTGATAAATAAAATTCTATTAACACTAATAATATTAATTTTGAATCAAGAATAAAAACACTGCAGGGTGAAGTAGAATCTTACAAACAGGATGCATTGGTTTTTAAAAAAGGATAAATACGTTAAACGAAATTCTTGGAAAAACTATTATTAAAAAGAAAAGATTTGGAATTGGAAGTAAAGGAGAAAAACCTAAGCTATATAAAAATTATTAGGTTACTAACTCTAAAAGGGTTAATTGTAATTTTTGTGGAACAAAGGGGCATATAGCTAAAAACTGTTTCTTAAGACAACCTCAAATACATGATATTAAGAAAGCCTATATTTCAAAAGACTTATATGATTTTGCTAATTTTAAAAGAACAAAGAAAATCTGGATACCCAGATCATTGCTAGCTAACACCCCTGAACTCAACAGAATATGGTTACCAAAGCAATTTGATTGAATGTTTTTGCAGGTAGTAGGTCACCAGAGTAGAAAAGATATATGGTACATGGACAGTGACTGCTCAAGACATATGAGTGGAAACGCATTAAATTTTTCTTCACTCACTCGAAAGTATGGAGGACTTGTCACATTTGGTGATAATGCCAAAGGAAAAATTATTGGCATTGGAACTGTTAGAGATCCATAGACAGTCTCAATCAACAAAGTACTTTATGTACAAGGGTTAAATCATAACCTGATAAGTATCTCTAAACTTTGTGATGATGGATATTCTGTTGATTTTACTAACAATAGTTGTACTGTTTCTAAAGATAAACTGTTTAAATTTAGAGCACTAAGAACTAATAATGTCTATACTTTGGATTTATATTCCTTATGTAAACAACAAGTAAACTGCTTGACTGCTAAAGTAAGTGAATCATGGATCTAGCATAGGAGACTTGTACATTGCAATATATATGTTTTACATAAATTATCTAAGAAACATCTAGTTTCTGATTTTCCTAGTCTCAAATTTTAAAATGAAAAATTTTGTGATGCATGTCAACTTCGCAAGCAACACAAATCATCATTTAAATCTGTTAATAAAGTTGCTACTACTAAACCTCTAGAACTTATCCATATGGATTTGTTTGGACCTTCAAGAGTAGCAAGTTTATCTGGTAAATTATATGTTTATGTATTAGTTGATGATTATTCTATATTTATATGGATTTTCTTTTTGAAATTTAAAAATGAAGATTTTACTTTATTTGAATGTTTCTGCAAATCTGTTCAAAATGAAAAAGGTTTTAATATAATCTCATTAAGAAGTGATCATGTTGGAGAATTTTAGAATCATGAATTCAATAACTTTTACTCAAACATGGGTACTAAACATACTTTATCTACACCAAGAACACCTCAACAGAATAGGATTTTATAAAGATGAAATAGAACAATTCAAGAAATGGCTAGAACTATTTTAAATGAATATAGCCTACCTATATATTTCTGGGAAGAAGCTGTAAATACAGCTTTCTATATAATTAATAGAGTTTTAATAAGACCTATTTTGAAAAAGACACCCTATGAACTATGGAATAACAGAAAACCTAAAGTAAATTACTTTATTGTTTTTGGATGCAAGGTTTACATCTTGAACACCAAATACAATCTTGGTAAGTTTGATCCAAAATATGATAAAGGTATTTTCTTAGGATATTCTGTTACCTCCAAATCTTATAGAGTCTATAATAAAAAGTAAAAGGATTGTAGAAGAATCAGTTCATGTGAAATTTGATGAACTTTATCCCTTTGAGAAAATTTTAGATCAAATGGATGAACCTGACTCTAATGATAACATGAGACTTGAAAACCTAAAGAATGATTTTGAAAATGATATAAAAGAAATTCAGTTCAATTCAGAGGAACATGATACTGAAGAACCTCTGAATATATTGCCTAGATATTCTTGAACTCTAAATAATCATCCTTTAGAACTTGTGATAGGTGACTTAGAGACTGGTATTCAAACAATAAGAAACCTTGGAAACCTAGTGGAATTCTCTGCTTTCTTATCCCAACAAGAACCCAAGACTATAGAAGAAGCCTTAAATGATGAAAGCTGGGTAATAGCAATTCAAGATGAATTAAACCAGTTTAAAAGAAATAAGGTTTGGGAGTTAGTTGAAAGACCACACAATTATCCTGAAATAGGAACCAAATGGGTCTTTAGAAATAAATAGTATTTCCAAGGCATAAAAACTAGAAATAAATCCAGATTAGTATCTAAAGGATATAATCAAGAAGAAGGAATGGATTATGATGAGACTTTTGCACGTGTAACTAGGTTAGAAGCCATTAGAATTATTTTAGACTATGCATATTATATGAATTTTAAATTATTTCAGATGGATGTTAAATCATCCTTTTTAAATAGTTATTTAATGGAGGAAGTTTATATTGAGGAACCTCTTGGTTTTGAAAACTCTCAAAAACCTGATTCTGTTTTTAAACTTTCTAAAGCTCTTTATGGACTTAAACAAGCACCTAGAGCTTGGTATGAATGATTATGTTCTTTTCTTTTGAAAAATTATTTTACTATTGGATTGGCAGATCCAACACTCATTAAAAAAACTGTGAAAAATAATGTTTTGTTGGTTCAAATTTATATTGATGATGTAATTTGTGGATCAACTAATAAAACTCTTTGTCATGAATTTTCAAAATTGATGCAAGAAGAATTTGAAATGAGTATGATGAGAGAATTAAATTTCTTTTTGGGTCTTCAAATATTTCAAAAAGATTTTGGAAGTGTTTTTAATCAAAGAAAATACATTACTGATTTACTTAAGAAATTTGGACTTGAAAACAGCAACCCATTTACAACTCCTATGTGTACTAATATAAAACTTGATTTGGATGAAACTGGGAAATCAGTGGACAACATGCTATATAGAGTTATGATTGGTAGTTTGTTATATCTTACTGCTAGTAGACCAGATATAATGTATTTAGTATGTCTTTGTGCTAGATTTCAATCAAATCCCAAAGAATCTCATTTATCTGCAGTTTAGAGAATTTTTAGATATTTAAAAGGAACTATTTATCAATCTCTGATTTATCCTAAAACGTCTTATTTTAATTTGATTTCATATTCAGATGATGACTTTGGAAGTTATAGATTAGATAGAAATAGTACATCAGAAACATGTCACTTTTTAGGAAAGTCTTTAGTGTCATGGTCTAGTAAGAAACAACATTTAGTTGCCCTATCAACAGCTGAGGCAGAATATGTATCTGCTGGTAGTTGTTGTGCACAAGTGTTGTGGATGAAAAACACTCTTATAGACATTGGATTGAATTTCAATAATACACCTATTTTATGTGATAATACAAGTGCAATTAATATTTCAAAAAATCCTGTTAGTCTTTCTAGAACTAAGCACATTGATATAAGGCATCAATTTTTAAGAGATCATGTGATTAAAAAGGATATATTTTTAGAATTTATAAATACTGAAATACAATTAGCATATATTTTTACTAAACCACTTCCCACTGGAAGGTTTGATTTTATTAAGGGGGGGCTAGGTTTATTTAATTTTAAATAATTTTTATTTAATTTTATTTATACGATCTTATTCTATTTTTGAATTTTGTTTATGTTTTTTTATTCACTGTATGCAATTTTTTTTATTTAAAATAAAAGTAAGAATTTGTGATTACACGGGAATCAAGGCTGTTAGAGCCTTTTCGACTTCTAAACTGCTTCACCTCTATCGAAACCCTTTCAAAACTCGAAAACCGCACTTCTGCTACGAAACCCTAATCTTTGAATCTTCAAACCCTAAATCTTTCGATCCTTAAGAAACTGATTCAGAAATGGCAAAGACAAAGCGTGCAGATGAAGCCGAGAGCAGTGCCACAAAGAAACCAAAGATGGTTGGTCGAAAAAATTTGCAAGGTAAAGTTATCTATTTGGAATGGCTGTTTGAAACAAATTTGTTTTTGATGCAAGCTCTATCTTTTCAAAATCTCGAACAGACTTTCAGTAGTGAAAGTTTTGAGTTTCTGTATGAGGCAGAAATGCTTATTTTCTTCAGAATAGTTCAGTTTAGTCTGGGAGATACAGAGGACAGTTGGATGGATCAAATAGAGGATAAGGATTTCTCAATCTCGTCTGTAGAGATTGGTCAGATTCTTAACTACCCTCATGAGGGAGTTTTCCATTTTTATTTGAGGAATATTGGAGACTCTGTGCATAAATCTGAAGATATTATGTCTTTTTTGTTTGGAACTAAGACGATAAAGAAAATCATTATCAAGGATTTAGAGCCTGATTAGAAGATTTTAGTCAAGTTTGTTCAAACTGGAATAGCTCCAAGGATGGCTTAAATGGATAAGAGTTTATACCCGGATATGTATGTAATGTACCTTCTGATGAGCGATATTAAGTTGAATTTCCCGAGGTACATGATAAGGTATCTGAATTATTGCTGTCAAATTGAAGCTAGAATGAACTTTTTCCCCTTTTGAAGATTTATTTATCTGTTATTGTTCAAGAAAGGAATGGTAAGACTGGTGGATGCTGGAGTTAAATTTCATCACAACAATGTTTTCAATTCTGGAACTCTATGGAAGATTGGATACTTCTGGAGAACCATTAGAGGAAACCTTTTACCTGTAGGAGCTAAGGAAGACTCGGAGAGTGAACAGGCTCAACCTGCTAAGTCCAAGGAGGGACAAGAAGAATCCTGAGTAAGCTCTGTAGCGAGGAGGATTCGCTTTGAAGTGGAGGATGTTGAGGAAGAGAGAAGTCAGGAAGGACTTCAATCAAGAAGAAAAAGATCTGTTAATAAGGAGATTGATTCCCCTGCTGTGGAAACTACAGAGGCCTTGTTTTCTTATTCCTTTGTGAGAGAGGCTATTGTTGAGAAATCTATGGAACATGTTACTGAATAGATAGAACTAGTAGAAGGATCGTAATTTCAAGAAGAAACTCCATGGGAGACTCAAATTGCTGCTGATGTTGAAGTTGAACTTCAACAAGAACAAGTTAAGGAGGTAGTGCCTGGTGAAGGAGTGGCCCGACCTCAGGAATTTCCTAAAGAAATTGTTATTGAAATTCCAGTAGAAGTAAGAGATGCTGAATTTTGTGATTAGCATGCTTCTGAAGCTCATACAGAGGTACTTCAAGAATATTTTTCAGTGGAAGAGTTTGAGGACTCTAAAGACAAGTCAGCGGACCAACCTTGTCAGGACAAAGAAAAAGAACAATCTGATGCAGATTAATTTTCCCTTGCACTGCTGCATCAACCAGAACCTGTAATTGTGAATCAAGCACAGGGTGCCTCTGATTCAAGGAAAGAATATTTTGAAGATCTGTACAGAAAGGAATCTCAGTTAGAATATGAGAATGTCAGTCTAAGGAATGCCTTGACCTTAGAGCAGTTGAAATTTCAGAAGTTGAAGGAGTGTACAGTCTCGAGATAGGAAGTTGATATGTTTAAAGATGATATGCTGAATGCAGTTGATAAGTTGAAATCAGAGATGGTCAAGAAGTCTGATTTATCTGATTTAAAGTTTTTTATGGAGAATCAATTTGCATCTATTGAAAAATGTGATGCTAGTGGACCAGGTACTTCACCTGATTTAGTCATAAGATTCCAAGCTATCACAGCCGCAATGAGAAACATGAGAGACAGATTACAGGATATTCAATTTAATAGTGCTCCTTTGTCAGTGTTGCTAGATAATCAGAATTTCTTAGTAGATCAACTGACATCCGAAGAGCAACCGATCAGAATTATGTTAAATCAGTTGTCCGAGAAGCTGTCAGTGTTTGTTGAAAAAGTGGAAATAATGCACGAGTTTTTCAGAGTCAATTTGATTGAAGATATCCGTATGACTCAAGAGAACAGAGAGCTCATCATCAAGCTGGGATATGGGATGATGAAGAGGCTTAGAAAATAGTTCATAGAAATCAAGTCAGCAATTCAGAGGAGATGAACCTTTTTCCTACCTTTCCTAAAACCCTTGATTTTTGGGTATATCTCATAATCATGTATAAAATGTTATTTCTGAATGAAAATTACTTTCATTATTTATTTGTTTCTTTATTTGTTTTACTGTCTTTGTTTTGATATGCCAGTACTTCAAATTCAAATACTGAAATTAGATAATTATAGCATTAACTTACATCTCTGTGCAATATTAAATGTGTTAAAATCCATGATTTTTCATTCCTTTTGATATCAAAAAAATATGGAGAATTTGGATAAACACAAAATTTTTACTTAGGGGGAGAAAAGTTTTATATATATATATAAACAAAAAGTTTTTTTTATATGTAAACATATTTTTATTTATTTTGGGAAGAATTTGGATAAGTACAACATTTTTACATTGATCGTGAGAAAATATGAATAAACACAATGTTTTATTTAGGGGGAGGAGAAATTTAAATTTTCTAAGAAATTTGAATATAGCTAAAAATTTATTTTATCTTCATAATGGGGGAGACATTTTTATTTATTTTGTTACTGTTAAATATTGTTTTATCCTCTCAAAATTATTAAATTTTATGTAACTAATTTTGAATGATAATTTCATTTAAATTAGTCTTATTATTTTATGGGTTTTATGATCATTAAAAAGGGGGATATTGTTGAGCAATGTATTGTTTTCAACAATACATAATAATGTTATTTAAAGGGAGAGATTATTGAAAATAATACTCTGTCTCTTTATGATAATTTTGATGCTCAAAAATACCCTTAATTATTTTCTAATGATTTAATTTAGTATTTTACAGGAATTTATTTATTTAATTTATTCTTAAAATAACGGGAATTCATACTTTATTTATTTGGAAATATGATTTATCATTCTAGAATCACTGTAGTGAAAAATCTATTTTACCTTGTTCTGGAATCACTGTCCATACCATACGTGGATAAGTGTAGCACGAAATCTGTTTTAGCGCGTTCTGGAATCACTGTTCATACCCTACATGGTTAAACGTAGCGTAAGGATGAAAAGTGTATACTTTTTTAGATATGTAAAAAGTATGGTTAATCAACCATACGTTATCGACAAAGTATTAAAGAAGAACCTTACATTAGGAAGGAACCCTACGTTTTTGTTATCAGAAAAGTATGGAAAGAGAACCATACGTTATTTTTAAACGTTACTTTTGTTTCTCAAAAGTATGGTTCGTCAACCTTACTTTTGTAAACAACCTTAAGTTTTTTGAATGTATGGATCAAGAAAAAGTATGAATCTTTTATCATACGTTTGAAAGTTTAAGAGAAAAAGTATAGATGACCAACCCTACTTTTGAAATGAACCTTACGTTCTGAACCCTACGTTTAGAATTAACCTTATGTTTGAATTAAGCGATATGAACCTTACATTGTCAACCTTATGTTTGAGGCCACGTCATCAACCTTACATTTGGCTTCGGGATTTTTGACAGATGATATTTTTATGCAATGGTCAGCAAGCGGATTGTTAGGCGGATTTCCAGCCGGATTTAAAGTAGATTTTAAAATATGACTTTGACTGATTCAAAGTTGTTTTATCAATGGATTAAAGATCGAATTAATCGGAGCTTTTTATAATGATTCTTCAGGGAAGTTATGACTGCTCTGTAAATTCAAATTTTTGAATATCGCGAATCAGAAGGCGATTTTTATGGATCTAAATGTGCAGGAGATATGGTTAATTTTATTATATATTTTTTCGCTGAAAAATATCCAGAACATACACATATACACAAGATAAGTACGTGTGGTGAAAAATCTATTATCAACAGGTGAAAAACAAAGACTGCGGAAAAGCGCTCAGTTTTGCTGGTTCAGAAGAAGCATCAAAGTTTTGATTTCTTATGAAGTAAGAACCAGATAGATGATTTACATGTTCCTTATCAAATATCTACTGTGGATATTCTACTGCTGGAGTTGTGAACATTATCTCTATATCTATTGCAACCATATGGACTCAGAACTACTTCGACTTGAATATCTATATTTCTGAAGAAGACGATCCATCTACTGTCAATTGCATTCTGTTTCAATTGTGAAGATCAACTGGAAAAGATTTTTTTATTAAAATTATTTTATCTTGAGTAACCATCTTCTTGTACTAAGCTGAGTAGGTTCGTGTTTGAACTAGAGGTCTTTGTTAGCCTGGAATTTGTAAAGGTGTCAAATGCCTGTACTCAGTTGTGAATCGGTCTGTGGAAAAGAGGACCAGATAGTGAAAATCAACAAGCTTGCGGAGTTGAGCGTTGGTGGAGTGGACTAGGGGTCTTCTGTTCCCTGAACCACTATACATCCTTTTGTCCCTTCTTTTACTTTTTCTGCTGCATATTTAAATCTGATAAAGCAAAGTGGACAAAACTTGTTCAATCGAAGAGATTACGTTAAATTGGAAAAGACACAATTCACCCCCCCCCCCCCTCTTGTGTATAATCTGTAGATTCAGATCCAACAGATAGAATAATGAATATGGTTGTACCATATTTATAATGACATAATAGTATGTATAAGGTACTATAGTTATTATTTTGGAATGGAAACAATAGACAAAGAGGAAGTGGAAGAAGAAAAGAACTTTGAAAGAGGTGGTGAAATTATTACCTCTTCTTCGGGTGTTTCCTTTTGAATTTATCAAAAGGGATCTTAGGTAGACTTTCTGATCAAAGTAAGGAATCTAGGTCAAATTAAGGGTAGTCGGGAGGATATTTTTGTAGGTTTTGGCCGATCCAAATGGCTTTGTAGGTTTGATTTTGAGAGAAGGGGAAGTACCCTTTTATAAGAGAGGTAATGGTTACTTTTGGAAAAGTTTTAAATATTATTTTATTATACAATTTTATTCAGTTTTAATGGATCCAAAATAATTTATTTCAAGGATAAGGTGGAGATGGTTCGAAAACACCTCAACCAATAGGTTTTAGACTAGTTTATGTCACCATATTAACCTTATCTATTAGATTTAACACTTAGTTAAATAGTTTAACTTTTACCATGTATTCTTGTATTATTATAATAAATGGTTAATAAACATACTATAAAAATCCAAGAGAAACCCAAGTGGTTAATTATTGATATATATAACCTTATAGAATTCCTTTGTTTTAACCTTATATTGTTAGAAATATTATATCAATTAATAATACAGTATTTGTTTTAAAAACTCATTTATGTCAATTTTGACACTATTTGGTATTTTGTTTTTGTGAAATTCATAAAAACAACATCGCTTTAAATAAAATTTATTTATTCAACTCTAAAATGTCATATTAACCTATAAAATTAATGTAATTCATCATAAGTCTCAATTTACATTTATTTGGATATTTATAATATCAATTATTTTAATTTTTTATTAATAAGGTAATTACTGCTTCAACATTGTATCATAAATAACTTTAATTATTTAATGTATAATAATTATAACTAAAATACCATTATGTATTAAATATTTTTAATTTCTACTGAATATTTATAGTCTAATTTATCTTATATATAACCCCATATTAAAAATGGTTTAGTTATTGAACATTAAATTTAACACTTTTAACTCTTTTTTAAATAAAATAATAATAAATGTTCTAATCTAATCCAAGTGAACCAAAAGGATCATATTTTATTCCTAAGGATGATTTTTTTTTGAAATACACTTATCCAATTGAATTAGGACATGTGTTAGGGTAATTATAATATCATTTTATACCTTTAGTTACCCAATTTACTTTTAACCGTGGTAAATAAAAGTCAAA
Source organism: Viscum album (assembly GCA_963277665.1). Classification (NCBI taxonomy): domain Eukaryota; kingdom Viridiplantae; phylum Streptophyta; class Magnoliopsida; order Santalales; family Viscaceae; genus Viscum; species Viscum album. The sequence goes on along the minus strand of OY728132.1, from coordinate 1,155,237,824 downwards.
AGTTACTATTCATAAAAATTATTTTCATCTTATTGAACCAAATTTTACTTATTTATGTCAACCGTGTCTCTCATATTTTTTAAATTCAATTCACAGAATAGGTAAAATTACGTTTTATGCTAATTTGCACATGTGCCCTGAAGGTGGGTAAAAGACGGTAAAAAGTTCAATAAAATTTTAAATATCTAATATTATTATAAAATGAATTCAATAAATTACATTGAAAATATATAGGTATTATTTATCTATTTCTACAAAATATAAATTTAAATAAAATAACTAATTATTTAAATAAAAATTCAGTTTTAAACAATAACGTAGTGTTTTTCACTATTCATCAAAAATTGAATGTTTTCAGAAAAATACAAAAAATTCACCCTAAGATAATTTTGATATTTTGAATCCAAAAATGAAGTCCATTTTGAAAAATAAAATATATAATATTTAAAAAAGTGGGTATTTCTATTCATAACTCATATTTTGATTGGTCATGGTGTGTTAAAACCCCAAGTTGCGTACAACACATGCTATTGCATTATTCAAAGGGAAACATACCATGTAAACTTGGGGTGTTATAGGGAATCCTTGAATATTTCAGTTGTGTGATCTCTTTGTGGCTTCTTCCCTAATTAGGAGAAAATTGACTTTAGTTGAGGCGGGGATTGTAGATGTGGAAAATCCCTAATCCTTGGATGCTGGGAATATTCATGTTATTCCTCTTCAAGACATTGAACATTGTTTAAAAAATTTGAATATTGAATGAAATGATCGCCAACCCTGCAAGATGGGGTGGCTCTTGAACTGATATGGATGAGATTCACATAGATGCTCTCCTAATTTTATGTATTTCTGTTTGGAAATTAGTTGGGTGCATTATCTGACAACAAATCGAATCACCTATTTAAGAAGATCACTGTGCTATTTCAGACATTTTCATTATCTATGGCTGACATCCTCTAACCGGGAGGCCTGCTCAAGATTCATAGATTCTTAATGTAAAAGTAACTAAAATTCTTTCTTTCTTTTGGCATGACTCTAATGATAGCATGTTGAGGCAAGTTCTTGATTTTAAATTTGATTACATACAAAAATTGTTGATTGTAGTCGGCCATGGGAAATAACATTGCATGAGACCACTTTTGGAGGGTTTTGCTGATTTTGGAGTTCAATGAAATGTAATGATCCATGTGCACCTCATCCTCTGATATAAACACTAGATGGGGAATCAGAAATTATTTGTCATAGCCTCTTTAAATCATTGAGGCATGCATGCTGAAGGGTCCTCTTCTGCTTTTCAAACATTAGATATTGGAAAACTGAGAGAGATTCCAAGTCAATTTGTCATTGCAACTCTTCTATTACCTTTACTTGATTTTTATATTCATCATATGGTAATACATTGGTTTTCAAATGATGAAAAGTCTTCCATAAGTTTAGGTGGATATCATAAATGCAATCTTATGCCATCAATTCTAAAATGTTGTATTGATAATTTTCCAAAGGCCAAGACATGATTATTATTTCTCTTTTAGCCAATTATTTTCTCATGTTTAACATATCTTTATCTTCTTTTACTAGAGGTTTCTACACTTGGTCTGACCCAAGTGGACACTCTGTATTAGAAGACAAAGGACCCAAGGGAGGTTAGAAGAATGATTGTTCCCTTAAGATATCTTTTGTTTGAGAAATTATTTCTCCTATTAATGACAAGGCATTAGACATGACTAGCCTTGTATTGGAAAGTTACTCATGATAAGAGGGATTTCTCATCACTACATTATCAATTATAGAATTATATTGAAAATGAAAAATACTTATGCAGATAGGACATTCGCAGCGAATTCCCTCCTGAGGAGGACCACCATGGTGGATTATAGCAAGGGATAAATCCTAACGCTTCTTGGTCTTCTGGCCACATAGAGGGTTTCCATTGATCTCATCTAAAGATAGGTTCTTTGTATTGAATGAATTTTCATGAAGAAGGCCTTCATGATGAAGTGTCTGATGGGGAACTTCAGAATTACTAATATTACTCCCATATTTTGGTAATGAGAGGGTAGGATCTTGAGCTGTAATAGATAAATGTATGAGGGCTTCAAGAACTCCAACATTAAAAGGATTTAGATTGCAGTTTGAATATTTATTTTCTTACCGTTTTTGGTGATACATATTCTTGGATGTTCTCTTACACTTAGCAGGGGCCACTTTCTAGGATAAGTGATTATCATGGGCAGGTGTATGTGCCTGCCTTGGAGTTGTCACCAGAACAGACCGATTGCCTCTAATTTGAAAGGGTGTATGTTCTCAATCCTGTTGTCCATATGATATGGGGGAGTATTCCCCATGACCCTCTTGAACAAGAACAAAGGTGTGTATGTACTCCGAGAGGGCATTCCGATGTGTCATCTCTGGTGTGGGGACAGATTTATGTGTCTGTTCCCCTGGTACTGCTGAAAAAGTTGTTTTAATATTCTCACATGCTTCCAGAATATGGGAAGGAATTTGTGTCTTCCCTTTCACCATTTATAAGATGTGTTTTGTGACTTTAGTAGCTATAATGGGAATATATGTCTATTATGTATCAAGAGTAGGTGGATGTTCCTGCTCATATCCTCTTTTTCCTATCAATGGGTTTTAAAAATACTCATGTGTGGGGGCAGAGAGTTGAGTCTACCCCAGATTTTTCATTGATGCTTTTTGACTGACTTCTACAGGTGTTTCCAAATGAGACTATTGGTAGGTTTGATGAACTTTGGAAGGTGTATGTTCTTACTGGATATTTCCTATCAGGTATGGTTGACAGAATTTCTTTATTACTAGAAAACAATACTACTGGCAAATTGGTGATTGTAAGTAGGTGTGTGTTCCTATTTACCAATTTCCACCACATTGGATTGACGTGATTCTTTAAATGAATTCAGACGATCCTACTGACTAGATGATAATTTTTCAACATGTGTATATTCCTATTTACAGTACTCCACCAGATTTTTTTGGTGGGATGCCTCTATATGAGTCTCTTAGGGAGCAAAATTAGGATAGATAAGTGTATGTGCCCGCTCATTGTTCACCATTATGTTAATTTTATGGAATTTTCTAGAGGGAGAAGAGGTAAGAACCTACTCCCTATTGGCCAGAATATTTCCCCAGTAGTTTGTCTTGCATTTCTAGGTCTGAGAGACATGGGCCAAACATCCAGAGGCAACACCGCCATCATATCGGGGGTTCACTACCATGCGATTCAGTTGGCAGCAATTATAGGTTAGAGTCTTCAGGAAGGACCCCTAAACCCTTGAATTGAGGGCATGAGAGACCTTCTAATCCACCTCCCTATCATACAAGAAGGTTTGTTTGTTGCATTCTAGGGGTAAGGACCCAAAATGGTTGAAAATGGTGGTTGGCACCATCTTTTTCTTAATGAAGAATTGTTGTTGTCCTGAGGATTGAGTATTGTTATTGACTTGGAGGGCTAGTCAGGTAGCCTCCAATGTTGGGATTGTATCGTGCTGATAGAAATCCATTACCAGAACATTGGAGAACCAACATTGAAGTCACTGGGTGGGAGATGTTTTCCTTCCAATTAATGAGGATCCAACCTCAGTAGTGGTCGGAAAGTTCACATATGTCATTTTGAAGAAATTCATTTTGGAATGAAGGGAGTTCTGAGAAAAAACATGAAAACTACAATAAAAATCCTTAAAGCGGCATATTTTAGATGGAAAAATGTGTGAATTGTTCCTTTTTCTCACCTTCCTTTATCAATTGATAGGGGCATGATAGGTGGGTAAAATTATTAACTTGGTTAAGGATTCATGTCAGTTTAACCATTTTTGTTTCATAGTTCCTTGAAATATGTGTTCTAGTTATAAGAATCACTGCTTAGAGGAAATTTTCATTGGATTTATTTATAGAACCGAATACTTCCAACAATTCTTTATCTAAAAGTGACATGATTTCCAAAGGTAGGTGTTCATTATGTTTGAACTTTACGATACTTAGGAATGTGCATTGGGAAAGATATGGGAGGTTGGACTCATCACACCATTTTGGGGGAAATTATTTTCTACTCCATGACTCTCTTTATAAATTTAAGATATTTTCATGAATTCTTATTAATTCATTAAGTGTAACATATGTTTTCCCTAAAATTTTCTATCACTTATTAACATGTGTCAAATTTTGAATCATCAGTATGCAATCAAGGATATTCATTAAGAGAGATATCCATATGTGTTCAAGGTTCTCCATCAATTGTATCCTCTCATATAATATTTAAATATTCTTTTAATCATTATTATGATGTTACTGGTTTTTAATCCACACAATGGGGAACTCTACAATTTATTTTCATCCAGGGAGAAGAATATTTGTTTTGATATTGGGATCAAACCCATGGAATGAGGTACCTATGTATCCTTGTGAAAGGAATCAGAAACCTTGTAGTTTGGCGTCTCTTAATGTGACACATCATACCTTTTAAGGTCATGTGATAAGGACCTATCCATGTAGTTTAATGTCATGTGGTATGGACATCTAAGAGAAAGGTGATTATTCAAATATTGGAGTGGGACTTATGCCTAAGCAACCCAAGGAACTTGGAATGAATATGGGTTTCCAAGTAGGATTAGACCCTATTGGGAACATGGACCAAGGAGAAAAGGGTTGATTTGAATTGTTGGGTCTGAACCTCAAAGAGGCTTCCTATGTATCCCATGGGGATGGGAATAAAATCCCATGTAGTTCGATGTGTCTCATAAAAGAGTATAGTTCTTTGAGAGAAATGAGTTTGGGATTACATACTGAAAAGGTTGGGTTGATAATTTGGGGGTTCAATTTGGGGATTATTCCTAAAGAGGATGCCCAAATTATGGAAATAAAGGTTGGATTTCTAAAAAGGATATCCAATGAGCACGAGCCCTAATGAAGGCTTTCTACATATCGTATATTGAACTAGAATTATATTTTTCATAGTTCAAATTATTGTGAAAATATTATGACCATGAAAAAACTATAATCCTATGTGATTCATGCTCGGTGTGAGAAAAAAAGAATGTGAAAGATTAAACAAAGACACCCACAATTTTCCTCTTCCATTGGTGGAAGAGGTCACACCTACTACGTCCAGGGTGGATGAGGTCGAGAAAACCTGAGAAGAGAGAGAGGTGACATGCCCTCCCTCTATCTACTTTAAATTATACAAGGTTCCAATGAAAGGATGAAGGGGTGATGGCTAGGGTTTTACAACCGGATTGTTGCCCTAAAATTGATCATGGTTGGGGAGGGATACTTTTCATTTACTTGAATGGAAAATCAATTGTGAACCTTATCTTTCCTACTAGAAATTTGAGGTTCTAACTCTTTGAGAAGGGAGAGGTTAGGACTCAAAACGTTATCCTCAAAACCAATAACTTCCCAGTATTGTTCTTGGGAGAACGGTCAATGTGACTATGGATATACAAACCCACAGAAACTCTAAGAATCCAAACTCCATTATGAAAAAAATGTGGGAAACCTATGACTGTAGATATACAAACCCAAATAGAAGACAAGTTGATGTACCTTTCCCAAAGGATTGATAATTCAAGAGGTTAAAGTGGAGGTCTCAAAACAATCCCTTTCAAACAAGGGATCCAATGAAGAATAATCCAATTCATGGATGGATTTGAAGAGGGCTTGATGGCTTGTAGACTGAAGAGAGTAAGTGAATCAAAGAGGGGTGCCCAAGTAGGAATGGGTGCACATATATGATCATGCAAGTAAGATTGGGTGACCAGATACTCACTTAATTGATGAACAACCTATATGGAAATACATGGGAGAGACCTGGCTCAAGCCTTTAGGAGTATTCATAGGTGATCCTCAAAGAGGGGCGCTCAAGTTCCTGTGAAAGGAATAGGTGGCACACATGTGTTTATTATTTTGGGAGGTTGGGCGCTTCAGGCGTGCAATTGTTATGGATTTCAAACAATAAAAGGACTTATGTCCAATGATCCTCCTTTAGATCATCTGATTTAGGTTTTAAAGAAAAACTTCAAAGGTTTCGGAGGACTTGGGCGAAGCACTAGGGAATCCTGAGTAGTAATTAGGATTTAGAGAAATTCATCTATACAAATGAAGGCCCCAAGGGTCAATTTATAGGAAGAAACAGTACCGTGGATAAAAATAAAATTGGGCACATAAGTGGCCTGCACACCAGATAGGGGCGTGCAAGTAGGTTGTACGCTAGATAGGGGCATACAAGTAGGTTGCATGCTGACGACCCCTATGTATGGATATGGAGATCCAAAGTTCATACCATTGAAAATATAGATTTTATCTTTGTGTTTTTATTATCTTTTTTCTAAAGTATTTCCCTTTTCCATTTTTTAGACTCTTTGATGGAACAGAGTGTTAATAGTATCCTATTTTGGGCATGATATAAACTCACAAGTACCTTCTATAGGATTATAAAGAATTAATCTTTAACAAATTCATTTGAGATCTATAACATACTCAACTAGCATACAATAATAATCCATTCATATGTATTCCATAAGATTATGAAAACATTTTTCATTTCTTGATAGGTTAACCTGTGTAAAAGAAAACGAGTTTCATCAATATTTGATCCACATAATCATAAGCCATTTAGATAATGATAAAATATGGTATCATTGAATCATATCCCTAGTTAATAACAAGTAATATCAATGGATTCTGTTATGAAAAAAAATACCTCAAAAAGACAATTGAAACATTTCTTAAGGAAAATAACGTTTTTCATTTAGAAATCATTTATTCAAAATCAACAAATTTCCAAAATAATTAGAAGAAAATTTTCTTTGTAAATATCCATGGAAAATATTGAAGTAATGTTCAATGAAAATTGTAGCCATGGTGGTGGGAAAATCTATTCGTACAATATACATTAAAACAAATATTATGTTCACACCATTAGAAAAAATTGATTTGAAAAATGATAAGAAGATTCCTTTTAAAAATTTATATATAAATTAAATAATGGGAAACAATTTATTAAATAATATTTTTTATAATTTGTAAAAATATTCTTGAAATTTTTTTTAAAAATATATGGACATGGAAGAAAAGATTACAAATTGAATAGAAAATAATGTTTGTTCTCCTTAAAAATATTCTTTCATAACTTTGAGTACTTAGAGAGTGGAAAATGAAAGTAAAATTTGTAATTTCAAGAAATAACCACTGTAGAATAAAATAGATAATTTTATGAGAGATAAATCATATAATTTCAACATCTGAAAATTTAAGCACTGAAAATCCATGTAAAAGTTAAGATTGTAAGATAAAACCCTTACCTCAAGTCCACATTTCATCATATGTGTTTTTAAAACCCTAAATAAAAAATTTAAATTTATTATAGTTATATAAAATTACCATATTACAAATTTTAATACCATATATAGTTTACTTATGAAATCTTATCACTCATTTATTAACAATTTTTCACTGTCATCTCATTTCAGGTGTTAATTTCTTCATTTCTAATGTATGTTTTGGTTCAGAAGATATGGTCCTTGTACTCTAATCATGGTTGCGTCATATATGGAATTTAAATAATGTTATAAATATCATATATATTAATTATATACATATTTAAAACCATTCAAATAAAGTGGGCATGAAAAATGAATTACATCTCTTTATGGAGGTGTTAATTCGTATATACACACGAGTGATTTTTCCACTTTTCTAGGGACCTAATAAAAATGGTAAATAATAATTAAAATTTATAGGACTATAATAATATCATAAATTTCATATATTTTCAATAAATTTATCATTATTACCATTAATGTTAAGTGATTATGGTAAATTAATCACATCCTTGCATGGAGGTGGTTTTCCACACGTATGCACATACGATACTTTCATTTACCATTAGATGGTGGAAAAGTAATTAACCATAAAAATAACAAAATGTTTGTATATTTATGATAAAATATTAATTATATGAGGATTTATACAACCAATTTATAGGAATTATATTATGATATAATCTTTGAATGAGTCAGGTAATATGATTACCTCTAATTTGAGATATCATCTTTTACATACACATTAAGCCTTCTTAGGATGGTCAAAGGAGCATATAATAAACTCTATGATGAAGGAAAAAAGATATAAAGTTATTAGGTTAATTATTTTCCAAGATATAATTATAAAACATTGTGAATAAGGGAGGAGATGAGGTTCCCTTTTATAAGTGAAGAAAAAGACGCACTTGAAATAAATTAAAATATTAAAATATATTATATATCATAATAATGTAAATTGAAACCCAAGAACCCCAAATTAAAATATAAGATGTGATAATATCTAACTAAAATAAAAAATACACATATATCTATGTTTTGTATAAATTTTAATCCTTATCTTCTAGTTAAACAATTTTAAACCCACTATGATTTTAACCATGATATCATGACTTTTTTTACCATGATAAAATAATTATATAAAAAAACAAAAGTTAAATTATAATTTTTTAAGAATTATGATTAAATATTTAGAATAAATTTTATTATATTTAATTTATATTGGTGGATGAAATTATATTTTATATTATAATATAAAAATTCATAAAAACCTATTTTGAGTAAAATACCTGATTTAAGCGTAAAAATCATTTCAAATTGAAATCATGAAAAAAGTTAGTTTACAATTTTTTTGGTAATTTAAAAAAATTAGTTTTTATAACTTTGTATCAAGATGATACTGAATGGAACCTTCCAACCATTACATTAAATTCAAAGAACAAAAAATTAGTTTTAATTTCAATACAATATTATTTATATTCACAAAAGTCAATATTGGGTTTCCAAATTAAAAAAAATGTTTTAAAAGAATAATTTTACTCCATAAACATATATTTGTTCCATAAAAAAATTTAAAATTTACTATGTCATTCTAAAATCATAATAATGTCATAAATTTGACAGTATTTGAAAAATCAATATTTTTCATTATTCACTTATGAATAAATCTTTTCCAAAAATTCCCAAAAATTTATCAAAAGAATATTATGAATAGATAATTTAAAAACATATATCTATTTTTTTCATATAAAATTTATTACTGAGTAATAACATAATTATAATATTCATTCCAAAATGCAATACAAAGCATTATGAAGAAATTGTATTTTTGAAACATAAAATGATTTCATAGTCATTCATTACCTAATAACCAAAATGAAATGAATGTTAATATATTTTATAGAATATATTATAAAAATTTTACATTAAATCATTGATAAATATTTATTAACTTAATTTATTAAGATGAAGACACATTGCATGCATAAAAATGGATTTTCAAAAAAAACATCTCTTTTAACATTAAAATTATTATTTTTTATTTTATAACCAATTAATAACTAGTGAATTCATTTTATGTATGTGAAAAAATATTTTTTTTAGAATTTAATTGGTCTAATTAATAGCTACCAATCCCATGTATATGAGATAAATCTCAAATTAAATAACAATAATAATTCAATAGTATATTGGGGTTTATATAAACTCAGGATTAATGTATAGAAATATATCAATGAAAAAAAAAATATTTATAGAGAAATATATCATAAAATATTAGAGTTATATATTTTAACCCGCTTAAAATAAAATTTTCTCTCTAAATTCATCAAATCTGGTAGAAAAAAATGAAGATATTTCTGTTTCATCACATCCTCAGGTTCACAAATAGCATCCTCAAATTTTTGATTCCTCTATAGAACTTGAACCAGGTGATTTTTCTTGATTCATAGAACTTTATCTCTATGACCCAAGATTTATAATAGTTTTGTCTTGATAGTAATGATCATTCTTTAGTGTTATGTCCTCTAAGTTTAGTATATATGAAGAATCAGGCATGTACTTGTTCAGGAGAGATACATTGAAGACATCATGAACTTGTGAGAGATTCAATGGAAGAGAAAAGCGATAATCAACTCTACCGATACTATCAAAAATTTCAACGGGATTGATATATATTTAGATTAACTTTCCCTTATTTCCAAATGTCATAAAATTATTTTTAAGAGATATTCATAGGTTTACCTTATCACCAAATATAAATTCAAGATTCCATTGTTGATTTTCAGCCTAACTTTTATATCGACTTTGAGATGCCTCATGTGTTGTTGAATGGATAAAACATTATCTTCAATTTACATATCTTTCTCAGGTCCCAAATTATTTCTTTCTACAAATTTTTCTTTGAATGTTGTAGTTCTCAACTTCCTCTTATAGAGAGATTCATAATGATCTATTTTAATGGTTGAGTTAAAAAATTTATTGTAAGAAAATTCTAACAAATAAAGGTATTGATACCAAAAACCTTTTAAATCCAAAGAATATGATCTCATAATATCTTTTAAAGTTTTAAGGGTCCTCATAAAATTAATATCTTTTTATGATTGAAATGAAATACTTCAACCCAAATCTGTATCTTGATCTTGCTTAAGGCTCATCCAGAACATTGAGGTAAACCTCATATCTCGATTATATACAATAGAATGTGGTACTCCATGTAACCTTACCACTTCTATAATATTTATATGATGAAATTAATGAAAAAATTAATATTCTCTAATAGTAATGAATTGTGCAGACTTTGTAAGGAAGTCGACTAAAACCCAAATAACATTATACCCTTTATATTTTTTGGGGAGTCCTTTGATAAAATACATGGTGGTATTTTCCCATTTACATACTAGTATGTGTAATGGTTGTAACATACCCATATAATTCTTATGCCCATACTAAACTTATAGGCATATGAAGAACTAAGATACATACTATATAATATCCCTTTTAATGTTATCCCAATATAAATACTCTTTCAAATCTCTATACAACTTTGTACGTTAGGGATGAATAAGGAATGAGGACCTATGAGATTTATCCGATAACTCCTTCTTAAAGTTTGGTATTGGTGGGACACATACATAGTTATTGAACCTTATTATTCTATCAAAAACATGTTTTATCTCATGAAAATTTCTCACTTATTTTTAAGCTCTACATATTCCTTATAAACCTCTTTAATATTTCCATGGATAGATGGATGAACACTCATTTGAGCAAGATAACGTTTCTCCCCTTCCATTAAAATTTCAAGTTCCATCATTTGGAAATATAAAAATATTGGATTTTTTGTGATCCTCATCTTAGATAAGATATCATGATGCTTTAAACTTATAAAATCAACCAACTTTTTCACTTTCTCGTGGTGACAATGTATTGAGTAATCATATCTTTAATTAACTCCAACCATATTTTTGGGTGTATATTCAACTCTTTTTGGGTGAATATATAATTTAAACTATCATGACCACTATATATGCAATACCATTCCTTATAGTGATAATTCCTCTATATATTCAATGAAAAAATATACCATTTCTATCTCCAAGTAATGTGTCAGATAATTTTCGACATAAATGTTCAATTAGGTAGATGTATATTCTATCACCATATCATTCTATATGAGAAAACATCCTGATCAATTATTAAACTCATCACTATAGATAAAAAAACCCTTCTCCACCTATGGGTAGTGCGATTATAGTTAAAAGTCTTTTTATATCATTGAAATTTTCATCACAATCATCTATCCAATGGAACGTAAATCCCTTCCATGTTAACTTGGTGAATGGATTATACATCTATGAGAAATTATTTACAAATAAACATTAATACCTAGCTCATTCATGAGAACTGTGGTTTTAATTTTTATAGGTTAGTCTATGTCATTTCTCAATAAATTCCACTTTTGAAGTATCCACCGATATACCCTGGCTTGAGATTATTTGACACAATAATGAAACAATATGTAACCATAATTCACACTTACTGAATTTGAAAAAAAAATCTCTTTTATTAGGGTCTTCAACCCAATCATCAAATGATATTAATACTACTACATACTATTTTAATTTATAGGAATATCATCTATAAATACTATAATACCTTTATCAAGGTAATAAAAAATAATATACTCATTAAATCTGTGAAGATATCTCTGGCATTTGTATGTCCAAATGAAATCACTAAAAATTCAGTGTTTCCATACCTCTTATGGAAACATATCAGAGGCATGTATTCACTTTTTTATTTTGAATTTATTGTATCCATAAAATAAATATATATTGGGAATGTGTTGAGGTATTCAAAGTTGATCAAACAGATCATCAATATAAGGTAAATGATACTAATTATTTATCATGATCTTATTATGTTTCTAGTAATGAATGTAGTGTCTCATTGATCCATGTTTATTCTTACCCAAAATAATAGGTGTACAACATAGTGATGAATTTTATTGAATTAATTCCATATCAATAGTCTCCCTATTTTTCTTATTTAATTCCAATAAATCAGTCAGGGCCATTCTATATGGAGTCTTTAAAAGTGGTGAAACACTAAGTATGAGTTCTATTGGAAACTCAACTTCATGATTCATAGGAATACTAGAAAACTCTTCATAAAAGTCATCAATTAAGTCCATTAGAATAGGAATATCTTTGATTTTGAGTTTCTCAAGAAGAACATGAGATAAATACACCTTATACATAGGATCCATGAAATATTAAAGGGGTGAAATTTTTATTGGAAGCTTGTATTCATCCTCATACTAATTATAAATCATAGGATCATTTAGAATATGAAATGTGACCACCCATACTTGAAAATTGTTATGATATCTATATAAAGAGTGACAATCGATTCTCAAAATCATTTCAAATTCAACTATAAGGAGAACAATAATATTATAAAGAAGAAAATTCTATAAAATTCAATCAGAGAAGAATAATAGACTTGAGATACGATCATCATACCATGAATATTTTTTACTACGAATTCAACATCTAATCATTGAGGTGGTAATGTAATACCATTAGAAATTTCTTTAAATATAAAAGAGTGGGTTCAAACATGATCAAATAAGAAATTATTTGTTATAGTGTGAAATATAAATATATTTTTCAATAATTTATTCTCATAAACCATATTAACAATAGTGACTTCATGATATTTACCATTGTACTTGGTCTTATGTGGTTTCCAATGTATATCATTATCATTAAACCTCAAATTCATACACTAGTTAGAATAATGCATATATTATTGAAATTGAAACCGTAGAGTGTGGGTGGTGAATTTTGTGGAGCTTTATCTCCATTCACATTATTAGTTATCCTCTTCCCATAACTTCAACATTCGATTACCCGAGGACCTATCTTTCCTCACATAACGCATTTACTAGTCTGTATAATACAATTTCCACCATGAAACTTTCCACTCTTCTATCATAATGGAATACTTATCTTCTTCCCTATATGGTTTTTGTTATTATAATTTCCATTGAATTTTATATTTCTTTTTCATATCAAAACTTTGATATTGATGGGTTAATCTAATCTTTATTTCAACCTTGATAGTACATAGAATGATTTATTCATAGCTACTAAAGTATCTTATGGATAATTCCATTCAAAGAAATGGTTTTATGACTCTAAAGAATTGATCAATATTATGCTTAGGTTCAATGATAATACCAAAAGAGTACCTCGAATGTATTGGGAAATTTTCTTCATAAGTACTAATGTATTCATCACACTCCATCTTCATCTCAATGAATTCATTCACTATTTTCATATGAAGAATAAAAGAAAGTTACTTTTTGAAATATAACCTCTTAAACTCATCCCACCCTATTGAGTTATTTTCTTCCAATTATCTGATGATATTTTTAAGAGTACACGATCGATGTACTTCACTTATCAAATGATAAATAACCAAAATAACTTTTTCATTCTTTGAGTAGTAGAGTATGGAAAATATATTTTTAGTGGTACTGTTACATCTCTCAATGATTAGTGAATTATCAATCCCACTAAAAGAATGTGGATATTTCCAAATGAAGGAATCAATGGTATATTTTTGTATCCTATGCTTGTTTGTAATCTTATCATGATTCTTGTCTCAAGAAATATGTGTAATTATACTAATAAGATTATATTTTCTAGATCCAATGACAATAAGTTTCTTAAGAGGATAATTATTTCATTTTCTTACTCTTTCAGAATTAACATGATTCCAAAAGCTTCTATACATTTACTAAAATCATAAAATAATATTGTGAGACATAATAATCATAGGTAGAAATCAAATAATCATGAAAAATCATTCATAGGATGTCAAAATCATGACACATTATTTACAATATATGAATCCTTTGGTTTAACCTAAGTCATCCATGGTCATTATCTATTCAAATCCATCATAATGGTTCAAAAAATTGTGAATTAAACTAATCTTATCCACTAAGAGTTTTTTTCCAGGTGTGATTTCTTATTCTCACTCATCATGAACTAGTGATGATTGAGTCAATACTCAATCTTCCCCTTTCAAAGTTGTTTCCTCTAGGTGCATATATTCCACAACCAGATCCACTTTCTAGTATCCAAACAGGGATGTATTTCCAAGGAAAACCATATAATCTCAATTTTGACAAAAAAATAAGGATATTATACTACAAGTAGACTTATCCTCTAGGGTTTTAACAAGGTTCCCTAATTATAATATCCAAAAATAAAAAAAAACCCTACACTGATACCCAACTAAGGTGAGCTAAACACTACATTCATAAATATTACATCATTTTAGTTGAATATTCAATACATCTCAAAAAAATTAATGGATCAGAACTATAAAGGTTTAGTGTATTTTAAGACTAGATACATAATCATATTATTTCATGAAATAACTTCAATATCTTTTATAATTTTATACTAACATAGTACACTTTTTAACATTCCCAACTTAAAACCTTTCTTTATAACCCTAGGAAAGGAATCACAAGAAAGGTTTAGTTTATATTATTTATAAGGGTAAACATGATAGATATCAATCAATGATAATATGAAATCATTTCATGACCATAAGTTTATGAGAACATGAGATCAACATTTGAAATTTATACCCCACAATTCATGAATCATAATAATTAAATAGGTCTTTTTCAGACTATAAGACATAAATTAATGAAGAATCAAAAACCATTATCCATGAGATCATATCATAAGTATAATAACATGTGAAATAGATTTTAATAAAAATTTTGGTATAATCATAATCATCGATATATTATGTTTACTTTACCCAAGTATACATTCACCACATATTTGGATTGGGATAACTCCATGTGTATCTACTTTGGGCTTAGGATAACCTCATGTGTTCCATATTTCGGGCTTGAGATAACCTCTTGTATACCATATTTTATCTTATAAAATATTAATATTTTTAAAACTCATTTGAGATCTATGATGGACCCACCAATAACATGACTATAATACATTAATATGTTTGCGAAAATACCATGAAAAAATTTATCATTTCATCATAGCTTAACCAATGAAAAAGAAAATGGGTCTTGTCAATATTTTATCATAGTATTAATAAACCATTCAGTGAATATATAGATATGGTATTTTTGGATCATATCTCTCATGAAGCATATGTAAAATCAAAATATGCAGTCCGGGATGAAAATGATATTAAAATACCACTAGAACATTTCTTAAAGAAAATACCATTTGCATTTTGAAATAAATTATTCAAAATAAAAAAAATACTAAGAATTTTTTTCTTTAGAAACAATGGAAAATTTTAAAGGAATATTCAAAACAAATTATTCATGATTTTGAGAAAAGTCACTCGTTCATTAAATTTTAACACAATGATTCCATTTAAAACATTGGAAAAAAGTACCTCATTCATCAAATAGAAAGAAGTTTCATTTTAAACCTTTTTATATAAAGTGAAAAATGAATAAAAATTTTTAACATACCATTGGATAATATTAAAAACTTGCATGAAAATATTTTAATGAAAATAGGGACATTTACTAAAATATTCTCGACTGAATAAAAAAAATAATCCAATTTTCCTTAGAAGCATTCTTTCAGACATTTGAGTACGTAGAGAAAGGAAAATGAAAGGAAAACATGTGATTTTAAGAAATAATCATCAGATAATAAAATAAATAATATCTTTGATAGATAGATCAAATAATTTCATTATCATAAAATTTAATCACAAATAATCATTGTAAAAAGTGAGATTGTAACATAAAACCCATACCTCACATATGAAATGATTTCTATGAGATTTTAAGATCTTGTATAATAAGTTTAAATTTATTATACCTATATATCAATAATATATTATTACTTATAACTCCATACATGGTTTAATTATAACCTATTATCACCCATTAATTAACAATATTTCCTTATCATCATCATTTTGGGTGTTAAATGCTTTGTCTTTCATGTATTTTTTGGTTCAATAGTTATGGTCCATGAACTTTGATCATGGTTGTATAATATAAATTTTTTTATTAATGATATAAATATAATATATTTTTATTTTTATACATATTTATAACTATTCATATAAATATATTATGAAAAAATAATTACAACATTTCATGAAGTTGGTAGTCCATACATACGCAAGAGTGACATTTCCACTTTTTGAAGGATGGAATGGAAAAAAGGTAAATAATAATTCAATTTCAAAAAATATGTAATATTATCATAAATATCATATATATTCAGTAAATATTTCATTATAATCATCAATTCAAAGTAGTGATGATATATTAATCATGTCTCTATGTGGAGGTGGTATTCCACACGTACGCATTAATGATTCATTCATTTTTCATTTGATTGAAATGAGGTAGAGTATGGTTCCAGCAAAATAATAATAATATATGAGTTAATAAATTACACAATAATCATTTTATTAAGAATAATAACATTAATTTAGAGTAATTATAAAATGAAATAAACTTTTAAAGAGATGTGTAAGATAACAACAACTTCTTTAAGAGACCTCCTTTGTCTTACACCTTAATAATTCATAGAATGGTATTGGGGGAATAAATGAAGATATAGGTTAAATATAAGTAATTTAGAAGGGTATTAGGTTAGTATTTGGATGAGGTATTAGAGTCAAATATTTTTAACAAGTGAGTAGTGGTGGTTCCCTTTTATAAGTGAATGAAAGTTCACATGTGGAATTACATAAAAGATTTAAATATAATATACAACATAATCATATAAAGTAAAATAATGGAAACCCATATTTAAATATTAGATGTTTTAGGGTCAAAGAAAATATAACCAATCACATTTAGGAAATCATTTGAGGTATTTTAAGATGTATATCCTACTTAAACCACTTTAACCCCATTATAACCTTATTTGTGATAAATTAAATATTTAAATTGATAACATTACATTATGAAACAAAAAATGAGGATTCTAATTTTATTGGAAATTAAGATTCAAAACATTTAATTCATTTTATCAGATTCAATTTATAGATGTGTTTAAAATTACTTTTAATATAACTACACAAAATGCAGGAAAACCATTTTTTTAAAATACCTAATATAATTATAAAAATAATTTAAAATTAAAATCTAGTAAAAAAATTTGTTTCCCAATTTCTTTATTTTTATTTAATAAATATTTATTTTCTATACTTTTAGACAAATCCAGAACTATATATATTCATCTAAATATACCATTAAATTTAATGATCCAACAATAGTTTTACATTTGAATAAAGTATAACTTTTGTTCACAAAAGTCAGGATTGGGTTCAAAAATTCAAAATAATGTCTTAAAATAATTATTTTACAGCATAAAAAATATTTTTTAAAAAAGGTTTTACATTTTATAAAATCATGATTACATCATAATAATGTTAGAAAAGTGACAATATTTTAAAAATCTATATTTTTCACTACTATGTCAAAAACCAATCTTTTCAAAAAAATTCCCAAAAATTCATCCTAATAATATTATGACATGATGATTTATAAAATTATATTCCTTTTTTTAACAATAATTTTTAGAAAGGAATTACTTATAATATATGCGTACAAAATACAATAAAAACCATTTTAATTAATATCTATTTTTGATGCATAAAATTGCATTCCTATTATTCCCTACATAATAACCATAATTAAATAAATATCAATATATTTTATTTAATATATTACCTAAAAATTTAATTAAAACTATTCACTAAAAATGATTAAGTTTATTTATTAAGATGAAAATAAATTTCATGTATAAAACTGTTTTTTAGAGAAACATCTCTTTTAATCATAAATTTTATTTATTTTGTATTCTATCAAATTAATTATCAATTAATGCATTTAATCAATATTTAAATTATAATTTTTAATAATTTATTATTTTTATATTCATACCCACCGGTCCCATGGATTGGTGATAAATATCATATTAAATAATAATAAAAATAATTCAACAGTATATCATGGTATATTTAAACTCAATGTTGTGTGTAAAGAGAACCATAAAATAAATAAAATTTATTTAATGATAAATATATCATAAAATCATTGGGTTTTATAGTCCACACATGCACAAAAGTGTCAATAAAATTTTAAATTATTGGAAGTGCATGATTATAAGTAAAATATTATATTTTTAGAGTCAAAATAACATCATAAATATCTTATAAATTCATTAATTTTATCGTTATAAGTAGTTATGGGGTTGTTGATTAAAAAAGAAGAAACATTCTTGGAGGTGGTAGTCCAGACATTCATACCCACGATGTTTTTCTTTTTTTCTATATGTTATAAATGATATGAAAAAATGGTTATACCATAAGTAATATAACATTTAGATATATTGGGGATATTTATTTAATTATATCAAAATGGTTATGATAGTCTTAAATTTTATATAAGAACAAATAAACATAAAAGAAATCAATTATGACTTATAACTACTCTTTTTATTTCACTCTTTCGATTGAGTTTATGGCCTTTTAAGGAGGGTTTTATGGTCAATATAAGGTCTTGGAATCCTATTAATGGATGTTTGTAGGGGAATTTTGGAAGAGGTTTGAGAGAAAACCAAATTTGAGTAATGTTTTGAAAAGGTTTATGTGAGTCCATTTTTGTAGGATGAATCAATGGAATATTCATAATAATTCTATAATTAAAAATAATATATAGTTCATAAATAAAGTAAAGCGGCACAAAATTTATATATTTTAAAAGATAAAGTGATAATGGTAAAAATAATCTTATCCATTAATTCTTAATGTGATATCCTGGAACCTATACTTTTAGATCTAGTGCTAAAAACATAAATTTTACATTTCTAGATTTGATACTGATAAATATGACCCAATTTTTACCATAAAAACATACAATGTAAAATAGAAATATTAGATAACTTACATAACCTAGGAACTTTTTGGTTTATAGTTTTATAGAATTAGGAAAAACTCTTAACAACTAAGATCCATAAATATCTATATTATAATGATCAACAACATCATCTCCAACTATACCTAGATTTTTTTATTTGACATTTAGTCTTCAAAATAATCCATGTGAAACCCTTCTGGACACTATTTATTTGACATCCTTCCACATATCTTAGAGAAAAGAAACATAATAAAGAGTGATATCATATTCTCAATATGCGTAAAAACAAGAGATTTTAATTTAACATGATCATATGGTTTTGTGTATATGAGAATAACATTTTAAAAACATACCCTACAAATAATAGATCATAAACATCTGTTGTAGAATAAAATATTAACAATTAATAAGACATAAATCAGGATAATCCATCACAACTCAATCATAAAACATAAGATCATGTTTTTGGAACCATCATAATTTTAGAAACTTTTTCACAAATCATGGATAACTACCAAGGCCATCAGATAAATCATTAAAAACTATTTCCTAAAGTGGATCAAGCACATCAACTTATTGACTATAACATATTAAGAACATTCACTGGTTTCCCTTAAAAATGTCATGAGATATAATACTTTACCCAATATATTATATGGATATATAGGTACCACACATCACATAATAAAAAACAAATATATGTGTCCCACATAATCAAATAATATTCATCATATCAGAACCCATGAAAAGAAACGGTTTTCATAATCATTTCATATGTTAATCATAAAAATAACTCATATCGAAAAATAATAAGGATAATATCATTGAATAATAAAAATAATAATATATATTTAACAACAAAGGATTTCATCTTATATTGAAAATTATTTTAAAATTTTAATTTGAAAAATTCATGAGGAAAAAGGTTTTTTAAATAATTCCAATTTTTAAAAAGAAGTGCACTTTTAAATGAAAAATTTTCATTGAAAATAAAATTGTAAAATTTTAAGTAAATAATAAAATAGTTTTGGTATAATTGTTGAAGAGAAATCATATCTTTTAGTATAAGTTAAAAAAAAGTTCATTCCATTTTTTTGGTCGAAAAAGTCACAAATAACCACTGAATAGATTCATTTAAAACAATTTTGGAAAAATCTAAAAATGGGTAAAAATGAAATTTAAAAAATGAATAAGAATAGAAATAAAATTTTAAAAACATTTTTATAAAACATGTACATGTAATATAAATATTCTTTAGTGGATACTTAAACAAATGCAATGTTGAATAATGATGAGATTATGAAATAAACCCTTACTGTTTTGCTAATAATTGAATAGTAAGCCCCATAAAAGAAATAAATATAAATTTATATTTGAATTAAATAAAAATTAGTAATCTGTATCATAAAATTTATCCATTATATGTATATATACCACAAAAAATTAATAATCTGTATCATAAAATTCATCCATAAAGGAAAAGTAAAAAATAATTCATATATATATAGAATTATTATTATATCATATAAATCATATATATTCATCAAATTCATCCTTATTTCCATCCATGTGAATTGTAATTGAAAAAATAATCGCATCGCATCATGGAGATGGTAGTTCATACATATTCAAGAGTGACGTAATCATTTCCCAAAATATTAGACGATTAGAGGATAAAAAATGATATTTTTTAGTTAAGTATAATAATGTTAAAAATATCATATATAGACATTTAAATATATTACTTCCCATCCATAAATGATAGTGATGAAAAATGAATTGTATCACCACATAGAGATGATAGGTGGTATGTAGAAACGAGAGATATTTTCACTTATAATTTGATGGAAATAAGATATATAATGGTGTTTTATTAAAAATAATATAATTTAATAATATTAATGATAATTAATTTATTAATTTATGATGAATATTATATATTTATTAGATTTAAATAATATAAGGAAAAATAATTTCAGTTAGATTGATTACCTATTCATCGAATTGACTCTTATTGATCCACTCTAGAGGGCCATAAGGTTAATATTTTTTTGAAGAAAAGTACCGATAAATTGTATATAGGGAAGTTTATAAGATAATTTTATGGGGTAAGGTTGAGATAGTATGATCAAAGGGGTGTAAATAAGTGATGTAGGAGGTTTCCTTTTATTATTGAAGTGAGGTGAATCTTTGTAATTTCTCTAAACATTAAACTTTTATAAGACTATTCTAGAGACCAATGCTTAAAAAAGGACTATAAATTCTCATGTTATGACATTTTAGATCATTAATTATCACCTTTTTAATTATTTGATATATTTTTAATTATTATATAATTAATTAAAATATTATATCAATAAAATATCATAATTATAAATTTTAACACTACTCATTAATTTGAATTTATGGTTTACTAGAAGAACAAGATAAATTAAAAAAAATATTTTTAATACAAAAAATAATATTCTATGTTAATCTATAAAATTAATTTATCACCTAAATTATCTCAAATTATATTTCCTTTAATATTTTAAATATATATTTTTTATTCTCTCATTAAATGAATAATTACTCCATCATAATTGTGTAAGCATTTATGTTAATTATTTTTTCACTAAAATTTACAAATAAATAACCATGATGTAGAAAAATAATTTATATATCAAAATAATATTTATATTTTAACATATATTTTAGATAAAACCATATGAAAATATTAATCATATTTTAAACAAGAGTGTGATATGTTTGACTTATCTTTTAATAAGATATAATAAAGGTTATATTATCATCCATGTGGCCCTGAAATGTTATAAATAAATTTATATAATTAAAATAAGTTTATTATGATCAAAATATACCATTATAGTAATTAAATATTTATTTTAACTCACAAATATATTATAATAACTAATTTAATTTATTCTTTTGACTTTGATGGCATTACATAATCATTTCACAAAAATTTGGATAAGAAACATTTTATATGACTTTAAAATTCGTGTATGACCATAAAAATCATCAATAATGCATTATATTTAATATCCAATTCTATAAATGGATTATCTCATGATACGTAATGTTTTAATATAGAAAATTTGAGTTATCCAGTGATGTAGATGCTCTGTGTCAACATTGAAAATGATTTTCATATTTATTATGGAAGAAATTCCAATATATTGGTTTTTAATAATTCTATAATGATATATATATTATTTTATAATAATCTCGTCATTCCATAATTTTCATAAATTTTTATATTATATCCATGTTATGGTGATATCATAAAAGATACCGTATTTTAAAAAATCTTTATTTTTTTACTATTTACCAAAAATTTAACTTCTTTGGAAAAATATCAAGAATTAATCCTAAAATAATTTTACATAATGAATTAAAAAATATTATTCTATTTTTTAAAAAAAATCAAAAACTTCTAAAAATTAAATGTAATATTCAGTGGTGAAAAAATAAAAAACATTTTTAAAGAAACATATTTTTTTGAAAAATAAAATAAATTTTATAAGAATGTTTTTATTATTTTATAATAATTTACCAAAATATTTATAACGATTAGGGCCTTTATATTCGTTTTTTAAATACATTATTACAATTTATACCTTTTTATTGTACTGTGAGGTTATAACATTTACATTTAAATAATATTTTTTTAAACTCATTGTAGCATATCTTGTATGCTATCAAACATAGTGTTTCCTTTATAAAAATGAGTTGTTACATTATCTCTCTTTTTGGAAATTGAATACAAATAATTTTGAACTCCTGATCAATAACTAGGGTTGAAATTTTAAAAATATGTTTGTTGAAATCCTACATCATAATAAGTGTCAATAAAAATTCCACTTGAAAAGAAAGAAAGGGAAGTGTGAAGGTCATCTGGAGTAACACATACTAGGTTTCCAAGTAGCAGGACATAATTATCAAGTGAAAAAATGGATATGTAATAGAAAAAATAACTCCCAAGGACTTATAGAGAGTGATATAAAACAAGGTCATGAGAAAGTTAAATGTCACAAAACCATAAATCTATGAGGGGTTAAAAGTCCATTGATGTATCTATAATAAAATTAAATAAATAAAGTTTTTGTTTAAAAATACCTTTACTTGAGTTGATGAATCTCTTTAAAACCTAGTATAAGAACATAGAGACATATATTTAAATGATAAGAATAATATCATCTATTAATAAATTTCAATCAAAAACATATCTTTTTTTCGAGACGATGAGTATTAAAAATGAATTTTCATTTCTTGAAGCTTTATTATCAACAAATATGGATAAGAAATCCAAAAAAATATAATATTATATCCATATTTTCTTTAAAAATTAACCAAAACCAAAAAATTTAATATAAGATAAGATAATTCCCTAAAATTAATAAATGTTAATCCTAAGATAATCTACCTTAATAACAAAAATTCAATAGTAATTTCAAAATTTCAATGTTGATCATTCGTTAATTAATTAACAATAAAATTCTGAAAAAAAGTCTAGACTAAGATAAAAATACAAAAATAAGAATGATTTGATCACATAGTAATCCAATATAAATTTAAATTTATCTCCAAATAATATCAATCACTCTTATTGTCTCATAACAAAAATTTAATTACCTTAATCATATAATTCCAAGAGTTGATAATCATTTTCATAAATCACCAAAATTACCATAAATCCACATTATGATCATATATTATTCCAAAAAAAATTCAACCCTTGATCCTAAATTAAAATCCCATAATGTTATGTTTACCTTAATAATAAAATGTTCCCAAAATATTGGACATCATTTGAAATAACATCAATCCCTTAATCACTAAATCAATTTTCAATCCAACAGTTATATCTATGATAAAACATATGTTCCGAAAACAAACTTATCCTTTATCTACAAATTCATTTAAATAAAAAATAAATTCATACTAATTAGAAAATCACATAGGCCATTGGTATGTGACACATATTTATTTCCATTCGGTTGTGGGTTCAAACCTTACGGCCATTCCAGATGCAACTGGTTATCGCCCAACCAGTGAGTTGTATTTTTTCTAAATATATAATTCTTATTAAAGTTTTAAAAATATTAAAAACATCCTAAAAAATAACAATAATATATTCAACAATAAATAAATGTTTTATCCTTAAAGGTTACCTCATACATATTCATTTTTCATCCCAAAATATAATAACCAATAATTACCTCAATAATAAATGTCTCCAAAAGTATCATTATTCGCCTTAAAATTTCATAACATAAATCCTCAAAATGGGTGTCTAAGAATAAGAACATATGGTATATATACCCATGATGGTATATATAACTCTTAATGTAATATCACATAAAAACATCATAATCTCAATAGTTACCTAAAACCTGCTTTGATACCAATAGTAACAGCCCAAAACCCACACTTTTATTTCTAGTTCTAAAAACATTTACTTTAAATTTTTAGATTTAATTTCAACCAATGTTACCTATTTTTACAATAAAAAAGATACAACATCAAAAAGAAATATTGGATCACTTACACATGCTATGACCTTTTTGGTTCATAGTATTATATAATTAAGAAAAAATCTTAACAACATTAGATCCATAAACAAAAAGAATATTCAGATCAACACCATCATCTCCCACTATACCCTTATTTTCTTAATTTAAATTATGTCATCACAATCATCCTTATCAAACCCCACTAAAAAAAATTATTTAAAAACCTTCTTCATATCCTAGGGAAAATAAAGAAAAAAAGGGTGAGATCATATGTTCGATAAGGGTAAACAAGGAATATTTTAATATAACATAAGCTTAAGGGTATGATAATATGATAATAAAATTTTTAAACCACAATCTATATATCATAGATCATAAACATGTGTCATGGAATAAAACATTTATATTTCATAATAATTTGTTGTAGATTTGTCCTGTAGTGCTAGATCTATGGGCCATTGGCACTTAAAACTCTTTAGGTGGTTAATAGAAGTTCATATCGGGTAAGAATATCATGACATTGTTGTCTCTGTAGTATAAAAAACATTTTTTACGTTGGTTTTTTATCTTTTTAACATCATTCTTGACGCGATGTTATTGCGAGCGACATTAAAAATTTGATTTTATACATCGGTTATTTAATAAGTGACATTAAAAATGGGGTTTTATGGTTTTTAACATTAGTTATTAAATAATTGATGTGAATGGTTTTCTGGAAATGATGTTAAAATGCCATCTTTATGATGGTTTTTTAAAAAACCTATTTTAAAAGTCATTTTTTCCATCAGTTATTTAAAAATTGAAGTCAAAAGTCATTTTTAACATCAGTTTATAATTACTAGAGGTAAAAAATGTTTACCATATTGTAGATAATTTCTTAATCTTGGATTTGACAGGTCATAGAGCTCAAACGAAGTTACAAATAAAAAGTTATGACTATTATAAGTTTATATTTTTTTTGAGGAAAGATCAAATAAGCCAACGAAAGATTAGTCATAGAAGGAATTTTAGAATATGAAGGATGATTTATAGTTATACCATGATATAAAACATTATCCATCATTTTAATAAAATATTAATCATTAAATGATATATCAATTAAAAAAATTACTCATAAAAAATATAAATAATGGGAAAATAATTAAAAATACCTTAATGAGATAGTAGAATGAAGAAATAGTGGATTAATGTTGAAGATCTTACAAGTTGAGTCAATAGAATGATGATGTTTGAATGTAATGAATGTTAAATAGTATATCAATAAAGAAAACAAATCATAAAAACCATAAATCATGGATAGATGATTAAAAATACGTTGACGAGATTGCAAAAAAAGAAATAATTGATTCATGTTGAAGGTCAAACAGGTTGAGTTAGGGGGATGATGATGGTTGAAATAAATTATCATTAAATTAAGATATGTCTATAATGAAAACATATAATTGAGATGATAAAAGAAAACATGGTTTTAAAAATTTTAGGCGGCAATTGGAGATTTTGATGCTGTGATGTAAAAAAATTTAAATTTTGTGTTGGCAGGATATTAAAATTATCATTCATGTCGGTTTTATGATTACTGTTTTAAAAAGATATTAAAATTTTAACTTATTTTGCACATCAGTTCTTATAAACGTGATGTGGAAAATAAATTTTCTGGACTTTTTCACATCAGTTATTTAATAAATGATGTTAAAATGTATTTTCCACATTGATTATTTAATTACCTATGTGAAAAAAAAATTACAATGATTTAGTTAATTTCCCAATATTCGATTTTATAGGTCACAGATATCAAATAGAGTTATAGATTAAAAGTTATGGCCTTTAGAAACTGGCCTTCCCTAAGACTTCGTTTAGAGATGATCAACTTCTAATTTCCTTAAATTTTGATCCGTAACTCTATTTGGGCTCTGTGACCTATCAAATCGAATATGGGGGAATGAACTACAATTTTTGTAAAAAAAATTAACATAGGTAATTAAATAACTAACGTTAAAAATAACTTTTACCATCAGTTATTAAATAACCGACATGAAAAAGTCAGAAAAATTGATATTTCTTATTAGTTATTATATAACAGATGTGAAAAATCAGAGAAAATAGATTTTTCATGTCGGTTCTTATGTAACAGTGGTGAAAAATCAGTGAAAATAGATTTTCATAGATTTTTACATCGGTTTTAAAAAACTGATGTGAAGAAAGGCGATGTTAAAAATAGTTGTTGTACTAATTTCTAGGTCAGTTTTCCTAATATTCCCATTCCATAACCCATACTTTCTCAGAAACATTGGTTATTCTCTTGGTGAGTTCTTTTACATAAATGATTTAATCTTTCACCAAGAGGAGAGATCAACATCTTGGATCTATGTGGTCATAGGGCTCTCACTTCCTCTTCCATTATGGATACTTCTATGTGTTTATACATCAATTGGATGGTGAAAATTTCTAATTTATCTTTCTATACCCCATTACTATTCATCACATCAGATCCATAGTCATTTATTATCAGCATGCAGGAGGTAGGCCTAATGTTGGTAAACTTCTAATAGGGTGTATCCTAAGGGTGGCTCCAATCCTCTAAAACAGACACCTATCATGGTTTCGGAAGTGATATTCAAGGTTTAACTGGTTGAGCCAATGTTAACCTCCCATTCACCATCATTATTCCTTTCAGATTCCCTTCCCCCCAACTTTTGTGGTGGCATACTCCATCAAACCTCCCAGGTTTAGACCCTTCCTTAGGTTGGAAACTTTTCAATATTTTAAAATTTTGATCCCGTCAAATAAATGAATGACTAACTCTCAGATATCCGTTGGTCGGTCCTCCTTGTGTGGTAAAGAAATTAATTCCTTGGATAACCTGGTGGATAATTTTTGTTGATAATGTGAATTATCATATGTGCCTGAGGATGGGCCTCCTATACCTTTGACCCATACATCCAACATTGTCTCAGTTCCACTCAGATCAAGATGAACTATATCCTTATCCTTCCCCAATGGAGTATGCATCCGGGAATGATTTAGGAATTCTTTTGGTTTCTCATCTTCTCAGTGTAATCTCCTTTAAGAATCTAAGTCCAAAACCAGACATCCCTATATCATATTATTTCATGCATTATTTGGAGTGCCCAGGGCATGGGAGCATGAGATAAAATAGAATTTCTAACCAATGAAGATTATAATAAGAAAATCTTGTTGGTGGAAATTTTTTGAAACAAAAACATCTAATATTGTATATTTTTCTCATAATATTATGCTCCATAACTCTCTATATGGGGATACTCTAAACCATCATATATGTTTACTTTGGAATAACTCCATTTAATTCATCAAAACAAATGTATTTAATTGTCATATAAATACCTATCTCAACAATGTTGGTTTCACATTCTATTATTCTTTCGTTTATGTTCTTTTTGATGTGAAATAAAGGGACAAGCTCTGGTTGAACTTGAAGGCATGTACTATGGGGAACTCATCCTAAATTCTTAGAGGATATTTCAATACTATTCTAGAAATATCAGATAAATAGATCTCATAAAACCTAGTGCTGGATAGACTAGTGCATTTACAACTGTCAAACCATCTCATATCTCCCCGATTCAAGGTTCTCTCACATAGTGTGTTCCTTTTTTAGATCACTCTCTTTTCCTCATTTCTTTAGTTCACAAAAGATTTTCTAGAGGTCATTTCGACTTTTCTAGCAGGTGGTGCTCCAAACCCGATTATAAATTTGTGGTTAATTCATCCTTGAAAAATCTTATTGAACGGAGATCATGAATCCAGTTCTATAATATACTTATATGTTTTAAATAGGACATTTAGTTAGGGATTGGTAGCTAACCTCCATAAACTTATGATCTAGATGTTATAAAGAAACATTGAACTCTTTTTAGTATCTCTATAAAATGGATGGGATGATGAAATTTTCAACAACCTATCTAGTTTGAGGATCCAGTACACTAATTTACTACTTGAAAAATAAATGGATGAATGTGATAAGGTTAGAGGTACATGGTTGAATGAAGAGAAAAAACCATGTTTTTACAAGAATTCTTCATGGAAATGGGGTGTGGAACCATGTATAATATTCTCATGGGAGATTGTTCCTATTCCGATGACCCTAAGATCGTTGGAGGTATGGATGTAGATTTTTTCAATACCTTTTTATCAGAGGATAACCCATGCAACTAAAAGGGTACCCTGGGGGAATGTCTATTCTGTTTGAATGCATTCCTTGAGTGGGTTTCCTCAAATATTAATGATTATTTCAATATTTGACTGTATAAGCATAAACATTGGAAAAATATACTTATCTAAATTAAATAAAGTATAAGGCCCCAGCCTTAAATCTTACTTAATCTTGAGTTATTACAAGATTACACATTGAGGATCTTTTCAGATTTAGAGTTTTAGAGAATTAGATCATGAAACTTTCATTACATTCCATATTTAAACAAAGTGGTTACATAAAAGACAGTATTCATTCTTCCCATCAACGGAAACATATTTAAAATAAAACACTGATTCTTTCTATACACATCCTTGAATCTATCATCACATCATGTACCTTTCCCTTGACCTTTGAAAAACATTTCAAAAACATGGGATATGACAACCCTGCTTTTTATTACAACTTAAACATGCTTTATTACATAAAACTTCACTTGATCCAACAAAGAAGATCGAGAGGTTTAGTGTCTTTGGGGCTTAGGATCATTACATAAAAACTTTAAACTTGAAATGCAACATCTTTATTGAAAACTTCCTTTACATGATCACTACATTCCTTCGTACTTAGCATTGCATGGGATAACCTGAGGACATGCATAAGAAAAGGGTGAGTTATAAAGCCCAGTAAGGGAGTAAACAATGAATAACATGAGGAGTGAAATACATGTTAGGCAATAGGCATATCAATAGAGCATAAGAGAAACATGAACATAAAGGCATGATAAAGCATGATAATCATAACATGGAAATGTGGCAA
Source organism: Viscum album (assembly GCA_963277665.1). NCBI lineage: Eukaryota > Viridiplantae > Streptophyta > Magnoliopsida > Santalales > Viscaceae > Viscum > Viscum album. Next base: position 1,155,208,022 of record OY728132.1, on the reverse strand, counting down.
CAACACTTAACATTGAATTAACATGATCCAAGGCTCATTGCACATGGAGCATGAGTAAACCCTCATTGCACTTGAAGCACGAGTAAACCCTCGTTGCACTTGAATTAGCATGAGTCAACACTCATTGCACATGACGTATCATGATACTATATTTTATCCAATGCATTGGAGCGCTATAAAGGGCGCACCCTTCTTAAACATTTCATTTCATGCATAAGTGTGCCACATGGATCATAAAACATGGATTCATGAAACATAATCATTTCTTCCACGATAAAGGAATGTGGAATTCATACATGAAACTTTACCATCAATATGTATATGTGCATAAAGGTGAATACCCTTGATGGAGAAATGGGCATGGTATTCACTACACAAAGACATTGGCTTAGAAAATCGGTGCGATTTCGACAGCGTAACGGTGTGACATAAGAATTCATAAAAAAGGTTGATGAGAGATAAAGGGGTTCCTCATCATATTTACATGTAATGGAAATTAAGGAGATCATATATATACATGTCCCAACAATAGAAATGGAATTTAGATTCATGATACAAAAGTATTGCTTGAATGTAAAAGAAGAGAGAGAAGTTCCTTTCGGAATTTCGGCATAGTAACGGGTGTACATGGGAGGAATTTAATGAGAGAGAAAGGGTTCTCCCATCATTCAAACAATAATAGGGAAGTATGGGGGAGGTGATAAACCATACCCCAACATTCATAATTGAAATAAAAAGGGAAATACAACTTAAAGAAAATTGACAAAAAAAGGAGAAAGGAAGAAAACCCCTTACTTGGAAGTGTGCTTCCAAAGGCTAGAGAGAGGCTTGTGAGAGGCTTCTTGGGAGCTTGGGAAACCTTGAGAGGATTCTAGAGAGAGTAGGGCAGAGGTTGGACGAACTTCAAGGGCTTTGAGTGAGGAGGAAGTGGGAGCTTGGGTGGGTTTATATAGGAAATGTGAGAGAATTCTTTATTATTTAGGTTTGGGACCCCTTATATTAAAATAATCCAAACCACAAACCATCCCATGGTATTTGCCCATGGTTTCTGTAAAAGGAAAGAGGAAAACAATATTTTATAAGTCCAAGGTCCGAACTTATTAAAAAATTAGGGTTTCTTATGTGGAGGTGAGTCACACTCCCATGGAAATTAATTTAAAAAGGCAAAGTGTTGAATAAGTCTTGAGGGCTCCATTAATGCTTTGAAAAGTGAGTCAAACAAACCCAAAACCTCATTATTTTAATGATAAAACACATATTGGCCGAACATAAGGATTATGGTATTTTATTACATCACCATTGGGTCATTATGATGTCATAAAACACATTATATATTTAAATGGTATTTAATTTTTACCCAAAAATTTGACTGTCTCAGAAAATTATGAAAAATTCACCGTTGGATAATTTCGACATCCTGATTCCAAAAATAATATTTATTTTATCTAAATAATTTTCTAAATATGTGAATTTTCACTTTTAAAATAAAAACCGACATTTATAAAAAAAATCACAGGTTTTGACAGAAATGGCTTTCAAACCTTAATAAAAATTTTAATTGCATTCATAAAATTATAAGATCATTTATATTTAATAAAAATTAATTTAATATTAATAATAATATTTTATTAAAATATTATTTAATTCAAAAATCCTTTAATTTAATAAAATATAATTCTTAATTAAATAATAACTAAAAACACCAGTTGTACTTTAAAAACTAATTACAATGTATCAAAAAAAATTATATTCATTATTATATACAAAAAATAATGTACATGAACATGGTACTACTTATTTGTTACATAACCCCTTAAAATAGCCTCATAATACCTAAGGGTAAGGTGTGCGATGGTGACAGACTCTTGGGGCGGCTCGGATAACATCGCTCGAGCTGTAATTTCAATCAACTTCCACTTTTTCTGTAGACGATCACGTTCGAGCTTGACTTGATGGAGCTCAGCTTGGGCTTGGTCAAGGGCAAAGCCCAAAGATGCCACCTCTTTTCCGAGCTCCGACAAATGGGCTTCGTAAGGGGCAATTCTACTGGATGAGGCCATCGCTTCCTTTGTCTGAGTAGAAAATTGGTTCGTTAAAGACTTATATTTAAACTACCCAGATGATCACTGTTCAACGGCTATAAAAGTAACGGTCACAAATCTTAACTTAAAACTAAAGAAGTTGACATCTTATAAAAAAACATTTTTCATAAAGAAACATTTAACTGGATCAAGAGGGATTTTCCATTAATGAAACTTTAGGCCGTTACAACATTCCCCCCTTAAGAAATTTCGCCCCCAAAATTTTCCTTTTCCCACACTAAAACAAATGTGGGTAACTTAGCTTCATCATATCCTCCGACTCCCAAGTTGCTTCTTCAAACTTGTGGTTTCTCCACAACACCTTGACGAGGGGAATTGTCTTATTTCGTAGAACTTTTTCTCTACGATCTAAGATCTCCACTGGTTTCTCCTCATAAGAAAGATCGTCTTCTAATTGTACCACATCGGAAGAGAGTACATGTGAAGGGTCTGGTATGTACTTCCTTAAGAGGGATACATGGAAGACATCATGCACCTTGGCCATAGTAGGTGGAAGTTTCTAGTCGATAGGCCAGAGCCCCAACACGATCAAGAATATCGAAGGGGCCGATGTACCTTGGACTTAACTTCCCTTTCTTTCCAAACCTCATGACCTTCTTCCACGAAGATATGTGTAAAAAACACCATGTCTCCGACTTTAAACTCAAGGTCTCGTCGACGATTATCTGCATAACTCTTCTGTCGACTTTGGGCTGCCTTGATATGCTGCTGAATGGTTTTCACCTTCTCCACCATTTCTTCGACCATTTCTGGCCCAATCATCTTACGTTCACCGACCTCATCCCAACATGCCGGTGTTCTACACCTTTTCCCATACAGGGCTTCATATGGTGCCATTTGGATGCTTGAGTGGAAACTATTATTATAAGAGAACTGAACTAGAGGAAGATGTTGATCCTATCCTCCTTTAAAGTCCATTGAGCATGCTCTCAACATATCCTCAAGTGTTTGGATAGTCTGCTCGGATTGGCCATCAGTTTGAGGATGATAGGCCGTACTGAAGTTCAGTTCAGTATTCAGAGCATGTTGAAGACTCTTCCAAAACTTAGAGGTAAATATTGGATCTCGGTCAGACACAATAGATAGTGGTACTCCATGCAACCATACCACTTCCCTGATATATATCTGTGCCAGTTGATCCAAATAGAAATCCTCTCGAATAGCAATGAAGTGTGCAGTCTTTGTAAGACGATCCACAATAACCCAGATTTCATTGTTGCTTTTGGATGTCCTTGGAAGTCCAGTGACGAAGTCCATGGTGATGTTCTCCCCATTTCCATTTTGGTATGGGCAATGGTTGCATCATCCCCTTAGACTTCTGCCTCTCTGCCTTCACTTGCTGACACACCAGGCACTTTGATGTATATTCAACGATCTCCTTCTTCATATTATCCCACCAAAAGTTTTCTCGGAGATCTCGATACATCTTTGTGCTCCCTGGGTGAATAGAGAAATTTGAACTATGTGCATCATCCAAAAGTTCCTTCTTCAGCTCCGAACTTTATGGAACACATAGTCTTTTCCCAAACCGCACAATTCCTTCTTCATTAACATTAAACTCTGAGGATTTTCCCTTTTTGATAGATTCCACTTTTTCTTGGATTCCCACATCATCCTTTTGAGCATCCTTTAACCTTTCCAAAAGAGATGGTTGAGCAATCAATTTTGAAAGGATTGATGATGTTCCCTTCTTTATGATTCCCACATCCATCTTCATCAATTCTAAGAAGATTGGATCCTTCTCAATTCTCATCATTGATAGAATTACTGGATCCTTTCTACTTAGGGCATCCGCCACCTTGTTCGCCTTCCCAGGGTGGTAATGTATTGAACAGTCATAATCCTTGATGAGATCTATCCATCTTCTCTGGCGCATATTAAGCTCTTTCTATGTGAATATATATTTAAGACTCTTGTGGTCAGTATATATCTCACATTTCTCTCCATAGAGATAATACCGCCAGATTTTCAAGGCAAAGATCACCACCGCCAACTCCAGATCATGTGTTGGATAGTTTCGCTCATGGATTTTCAACTGCCTTGAGGCATAGGATATCACTTTATCATTCTGCATCATCACACATCCTAAGCCCTTCTTCGAAGCATCACTGAATACCACAAAAAGCTCCCCACTTATGGGTAAAGTGAGCACAGGTGCAGTGATAAGCCTCCTTTTCCACTCCTTGAAGCTTTCTTCGCATTCATCACTCCAAGAAAACTTACTCCCTTTTGAGTTAGCTTGGTAAGAGGGTTGGACAATCGTGAGAAGTTTCTCAAAAATCGTCGATAATATCCAGCTAACCCCAAGAAGCTACAGATATCAGTTACTGATGTTGGCCTCGGCCATCCCTCAATTGCATCTGTTTTGGAGGGGTCCACAGATATCCCATTGATTGTGATGATATGGCCCAAGAATGAGACCTCCTTCAACCAGAACTCACACTTGCTGTACTTGGCATAGAGCGTCTCCTTGCGCAAAGTCTCTAGTACAGTTCTTAAATGCTCCTCATGGTCCTCCTTGGTTTTGTAGTATATTAGAATATCATCTATAAAGACTACCACAAATTTATCTAGGTAATCTATAAAGACTCTATTCATCAAGTCCATGAATATTTCTGGAGCATTGGTGAGTCCAAAAGGCATTACTATGAATTCATAGTGCTCGTACCTTGTACGAAAAGCAGTCTTGGGGATATCTTCCTTCTTCACCCTTACTTGATAATATCCCGACCGCAAGTCGACCTTGGAGAAGTATTGTGCTCCACGCAGCTGATCAAACAATTCATCGATTCTTGAGAGAGGATACTTGTTCTTTATCGTGATTTTGTTAAGTTCACGATAATCGATGCAAAGCCGCATTGACCCATCCTTCTTCTTGACGAAGAGGACTGGTGCACCCCATGGTGATGCACTTGGGCGTATAAACCCTTTATCCAGATTCTCCTGTAGTTGTTTCTTCAGTTCTTCAAGCTCAACCACAGCCATTCTATATGGAGTCTTGGATATTGGTAGCTCCCCAGGTATAAGTTCAATTGAGAACTCAACATCTCTTCTTGGATGAAGACCAGGAAGTTCCTCGGGAAATACTTCAGCGAATTCCCTCACAATAGGCATTTCTTCAAGGGTGGTTTCTTCCTTGGACTCAATCATCTGAGCCATATATGCGTGCTCATAAGGCAGTAATATCCATGCTTGAGATGATGGAGCTAAAAGAGATTCATCTTCCTCCTGACACTTGTAAAGAATCGGGGGTCGATTCTCCATATGGAGTGTGATTTCCCTCTCCCGACAATTTATGTTGGCTCTATATAAGGAAAGCCAATCCATGCCAAGAATTGCATCAAATTCCACCAAAGGGAGTATGATGAGGTTCGCTGGGAAATTCAATCCACATATTATAACAGGGGAGGACTTATACTCATGGGATGCAATGATTGCCCCATTTTCCGTACTCACCGACATCTTTACTTCCATGATTTGTGGTGGTGCAGGGATTGTTCTACTAAACTTTTGAGATATAAAAGAATGCGTAGAACCTGAATCAAAAAGTACGTTCGCTATTCTTGAATGAATAACTAGCGTACCTGTCACCACTTCGTTGTCGGGGTTCACTTCGGCAGAAGTGATGGAAAAAGATCTTCCTTGCTGTCTTGGAGGTTGTTGATTGCCTCCGATAACCCTTGGATTAGGGCACTGATTCGCAAAATGACCCGGTTCTTTGCATTTGAAGCATTGAACAACGCGTTGAGGTTCGAACGGAGCGTTCCTCTCCTCTGTCGTAGCCGCGGGTCCTTCTTGCTGACAGTTAACAGCTAGGTGCCCTTCTCTTCCACACTTGAAGCATTTTCTTGTCCCCCTAAGGCAATTTTCAGGGTGCTTCTTTTCACACTTTTGGCAAGTGGGGTGCTGGAATTTCTTAGCGCCGTTGGATTTATCCATCGGACCACCAGCATTGAATTCCACCTTACGCTTCTTTTCCCCATGATACCCCTGTGATTCTCTGATCTCCATTTCAACCTTGAGGGCACATCGGACAATTTCCTCATAGCTGTCGAAGTCACGGATCGCTAATGCTTTCCGCAAGCTAGGCTTCAGCCCACCAAAGAAGCGGTCAACCTTGCATTCGGGGGTAACGACAAAGCTGGAAGCGTATCGTGCAAGCCTTGTGAAGTTTGCCTCGTACGCTCCCACAGATTCCTCATCTTTCTGCTTGAGGGAAAGGAAGTCCCTTTCCGTCTTAAGACGGAGGGTGCGTGGAAAATATTTATCGAAAAACATCTTCCGGAATATCTTCCATTCCAAAGCCTCGATCTCCTCCTCAGGCTTCATATTTTTGATCAATGTCCACCATTGATCAGCTTCACCATCCATATGATAAGCCGCCAGGAGAACCTTCTCTTTTTCAGAGCATTGGAGGATGGAGAATATCTTTTCAATGGAGTTGATCCATTGTTCAGTAATCGTGGGATCGGATGATCCACTAAAAGTAGGAGGCCTTTGTCTCATGAAGCTTTCAATAGCGACTTGTTCTTTCTTAGGGGGGGTTGAACGTTCCTCTTGAACAGTGTTTCTATTCAAAACTTGAGTTAGCTGAGAGAGAAGCGTGACAAAGTTCGCGATTCCCGCTCCCATTGGATTGGGCATCTCATAAGTACAATCATCACACTGATCTTCACAACGGTTGTTAGCCCGAGTTCTCCTATTACCGGCCATTGGCTGGAATAAAAGGAAAGTTAGGGGTAACACATAAAGGGTAATCCAAAGACAAAAGTTTATGACTTATAAATAAACTTTAATCTATTTAACTCATGAGTCTATAGGATTCAATCCAGGCTTTTCATGATCTTCCTTCTAACATATATTCTTAGGGGCATTTTTTCCCTTAATAAGGGTTCATACTAAGATTGTGAATTTATCAAAACATATCCCCCGGGAGTGTCGTAACCAAGAGTGCAGCAAGGCCCGTTGTCGTGCACCAGTTCCCGTTCGAGTCTAGCTCAAAGCGGTGTTTTCGGGTTTTACCCCTAGGATACATCTGTGCCAGAGCCGTCTCTACCTGCTCGTATCCAGACAGGGATGTATTTGTTTGATAAACCACTTACTTAGTATTTACCAAATCTTAGGGATGTTTTTATTATGCTTAGTCTTGTATCTAAGGCTTTACTAGGGTTTCCTAATCCCAAAAATAACTAAACCTATCCTCTGATACCAACTATGACAACCCTGCTTTTTATTACAACTTAAACATGCTTTATTACATAAAACTTCACTTGATCCAACAAAGAAGATCGAGAGGTTTAGTGTATTTGGGGATTAGTATCATTACATAAAAACTTTAAACTTGAAATGCAACATCTTTATTGAAAACTTCCTTTACATGATCACTACATTCCTTCGTACTTAGCATTGCATGGGATAACCTGAGGACATGCATAAGAAAAGGGTGAGCTATAAAACCCAGTAAGGGAGTAAACAATGAATAACATGAGGAGTGAAATACATGTTAGGAAATAGGCATATCAATAGAGCATAAGAGAAACATGAACATAAAGGCATGATAAAGCATGATAATCATAACATGGAAATGTGGCAACAACACTTAACATTGAATTAGCATGAGCCAAGGCTCATTGCACATGGAGCATGAGTAAACCCTCATTGCACTTGAAGCACGAGTAAACCCTCGTTGCACTTGAATTAGCATGACTCAACACTCATTGCACATGACGTATCATGATACTATACTATACCCAATGCATTGGAGCTCTATAAAGGGCGCACCCTTCTTAAACATTTCATTTCATGCATAAGTGTGCCACATGGATCATAAAACATGGATTCATAAAACATAATCATTTCTTCCACGATAAAGGAATGTGGAATTAATACATGAAACTTTACCATCAATATGTATATGTGCATAAAGGTGAATACCCTTGATGGAGAAATGGGCATGGTATTCACTACACAAATACATTGGCTTAGAAAATCGGTGCGATTTCGGCAGCGTAACGGCGTGACATAAGAATTCATAAAAAAGGTTGATGAGAGAGAAAGGGGTTCCTCATCATATTTACATGTAATGGACAGTAAGGAGATCATATATATACATGTCCCAACAATAGAAATGGAATTTAGATTCATGATACAAAAGTATTGCTTGAATGTAAAAGAAGAGAGAGAAGTTCCTTTCGGAATTTTGGCATAGTAACGGGTGTACATGGGAGGCATTTAATGAGAGAGAAAGGGTTCTCCCGTCATTCAAACAATAATAGGGCAGTATGGGGGAGGTGCGAAACCATACCCCAACATTCATAATTGAAATAAAAAGGGAAATACAACTTAAAGAAAATTGACAAAAAAAGAGAAAGGAAGAAAACCCCTTACTTGGAAGTGTGCTTCCAAAGGCTAGAGAGAGGCTTGTGAGAGGCTTCTTGGGAGCTTGGGGCACCTTGAGAGGATTCTAGAGAGATTAGGGCAGAGGTTGGACGAACTTCAAGGGCTTTTAGTGAGGAGGAAGTGGGAGCTTGGGTGGGTTTATATAGGAAAGGTGAGAGAATTCTTTATTATTTAGGTTTGGGACCCCTTATATTAAAATAATCCAAACCACAAACCATACCATGGTATTTGCCCATGGTTTCTGGAAAAGGAAAGAGGAAAACAATATTTTACAAGTCCAAGGTCCGAACTTATTAAAAAATTAGGGTTTCTTATGTGGAGGTGAGTCACACTCCCATGGAAATTAATTTAAAAAGGCAAAGTGTTGAATAAGTCTTGAGGGCTCCATTAATGCTTTGAAAAGTGAGTGAAACAAACCCAAAACCTCATTATGTTAAGGATAAAACACATATTGGCCGAACATAAGGATTATGGTATTTTATTACATCACCATTGGGTCATTATGATGTCATAAAACACATTATATATTTAAATGGTATTTAATTTTTACCCAAACATTTGACTGTCTCAGAAAATTATGAAAAATTCACCGTTGGATAATTTCGATGTCCTGATTCCAAAAATAATATTTATTTTATCTAAATAATTTTATAAATATGTGAATTTTCACTTTTAAAATAAAAACCGACATTTATAAAAAAATTCACGGGTTTTGACAGAAATGGCTTTCAAACCTTAATAAAAATTTTAATTGTATTCATAAAATTATAAGATCATTTATATTTAATAAAAATTAATTTAATATTAATAATAATATTTTATTAAAATATTATTTAATTCAAAAATCCTTTAATTTAATAAAATATAATTCTTAATTAAATAATAACTAAAAACACCAGTTGTACTTTAAAAACTAATTACAATGTATCAAAAAAATTATATTCATTATTATATAAAAAAAATAATGTACATGAACATGGTACTACTTATTTGTTACATAACCCCTTAAAATAGCCGCATAAGACCTAAGGGTAAGGTGTGCGATGGTGACAGACTCTTGGGGCGGCTTGGATAACATCGCTCGAGTTGTAATTTCAATCAACTTCCACTTTTCCCGTAGACTATCACGTTAGAGCTTGACTTGATGGAGCTCAACTTGGGCTTGGTCAAGGGCAAAGCCCAAAGACGCCACCTCTTTTCCGAGCTCCGACAAATGGGCTTCGTAAGGGGCAATTCTACTGGATGAGGCCATCGCTTCCTTTGTCTGAGTGGAAAATTGGTTCGTTAAAGCCTTATATTTAAACTACCCAGATGATCACTCTTCAACGGCTATAAAAGTAATGGTCAAAAATCTTAACGTAAAACTAAAGAAGTTGACATCTTATAAAAAAACATTTTTCATAAAGAAACATTTAACTGGATCAAGAGGGATTTTCCATTAATGAAACTTTGGGTCGTTACATGGGATGAGTATAAAAAGCTCAGTAAGGGTTATAAAAATATGGAAAGGAAACATGAGTTCATATATACATAAGAATGAAATCATACTTTACCCATAAAACATAGGCACTTTAACATACCTCATCAAACCATGAATAAATCATAGAAATCATAAGACATAAATGTAACTTGAGGCATTCATAACATTCTTACGTAGGGATTAACCCTCTTGGTTATGTTTGGAATACCCATAACAGTATATTCCCTAAATCTCTTCGGAGAAACCATAACGTTTCACTCCTTCGCGTTACCCAATACATTGGAGAGCTATATCGGGCTCACCCGCCCTTAGTTTATCACGGAACCACCTGTTTTCATAACAATGCCCAAGAACCATAACATAAATGTATCACATAAAACATGCATAAAGTAAATATAACATTTCCACATTTCAATCACAATATAACATTTTAGGATATTGAAATAATGAATCCATAAAAAAGAACCATTTTCAAAACCATTTAAAACATTTGATAAAGAGATTTTTTAATCAAAGTGTCCCATACCACCTTGAAGATTTTAACATTTTAAACCATTAATATCCATATAAATAAATCCTTAAAACCATTTTGAAAACATGGATATTAATAAGAACAAATCATTAAAACATTTAAAGTGATATTTTGGTTAAAGGGTTTTTACCAAAATTAGAGACACTTGAATACAATAATTGAAGAATAACATTTAATCAGAACTTTATAATATCATGAGAATAAATGGATTCATGATATAATATTCCAAAGGACAGTATATACACCATATAAGAGTGAATTGGTGCATAATAACAATGAAGTCTCAATAGAGATGTAAAATGTGATGAAATCCCTTATAAAGAAGGTATCCTTAAGTTAAGGATAAATCAATCTCAAAATTATGTGAGACAAATATAAATACACCCAATATAATTGGATATTAAGTGTAAAACAATAAAATTTCATTCACACATATTCAAAGGATTACATTTCAATAACTACATGTTGAACCCAAAGAAATCAAAATTGGGTTAAAAAGTTCCCTTGGTAAAATTCGAAAGCCTAACGGCATCACTTCAAAATTCAGAAAATCAGTTGATGAGAGAGTGAATGGTATCTCATCACTTGGAAATAAAATTTAAATCAATAAGGATATATAATATCATATCCCAACATAATAAGACATAAATTAAAAGACATAACAAAAGAAGTCTTTTAAAAAGAGGAGGGTGAAAGGTCCCCCTTACCGAGTTGGGTAACTTTCAAAACGTACACCCCATGGAAGAAGGGTCATACAATGAAGATGTAAATACCCATAAATGATATTATACTACACAAAGTATATAATAATGGGCAGTACATACACCACTCAAAGGAAATTGTGGCAAATGTAGCATAAATCTCACGGGAATAAAGGTGAGATGAAAAATCCCTTACGAAAACTCGACAGCCTAACGGCGCCATTCAAAACTTCCAAAATGGATTGATGAGAGAGAATAGGGTCTCTCATCACATTAACATAAAAATTACAGTAAGTGTAATATAAAATAACATCCCAATAACAAGAAAGATTAGCTTTAGAGGGAATGACATAAAAGAGTGTACTTAAAAAGAAAGAGAGGAGTAAGATCCCTTACCTCGGGTCCGACTTGACTTGATCATTCTTTAATCTCATGAATAATAAACTTGAGTTAATTTCTAATTCCTTAAGAACATTTTTCAAGTTCATTATTCCTTTTATATCACTTATTACCATGTCATAAACATTATGTAATCATTTAAGTTAATAATATTTGTTTTGTCGATATTTGGTTCTTAAGTCAAACGTGGACTTCTTACAATTACATGTTGTTCGTGTGGAAAAATGTTTATTATATACAGAATTGTATTAATGATGTGGATATAATATATTTCTTATATATCCAGTACATGCATGCATTTATAACATTACATAATCATTTAGAGGTAAGAAATGAAATGCACCGTTCATGGAGACGGTAAGCCGTACGTACGCATGAACGCTACTTTCATTTATATTTCGTATTTTATAGAATGGAATAATAATTATATAAAGTTATATTATAATTACAGTATAATATCATATATAATATCATAGTTCCATCCTTTATACATCCCACATATGGTATTTAACGAATCAAATCACTTTGAGGGGGCGGTAGTCCGCACTTCCTTAAATGAAGATATCGCATTTACCCATAATGGAAACCATAAAGGTATGCCCAAAATGAAAAAAAAAACAGAAGCTTAAGGAAAACATAAACATATTATATATCATATATAAAAATAGTGACATCATAATGGCCACCTTTGAAGGTGTTAAATGAGTATTGAACAATCATCGTTTCGGGAGGCAGAATTTTGCCATCCACGGAAACCGTATGTTCTTTAACCATTTGATGTAGTTGTGTGAGAGTGTAGCTCGAATAAATCTTATAAAAATATCCTAGTATATTTAAGATACTGGTATTGTTACAAAATAAGTAAATAAAAAGAGTTTAGGGGTTGGAGAAGCAAAATAAAACAAATGAACATGAGAGAATGAATTACCTTTAAAAGTGTAACTCCTTTTGATTTGAGCCTAAAGTCTTTCTTTAAAAGGATTCTTCCCAAAGGTAATAATCTAGGATGAGTATAGGGATGTGTAGAGAGTAAATGGGCAGGTTATGGCCGAGCCAAAGGCTTGAGGAGTGTGTGAAATGAGGTAGAGGTGGGGGCCTTTTATAAGAGGAGAGGAGGGGCACTTTTGGAAATCATGAAACTATTATTTTATTTTCAAAAGTGTTTCGAATTTCTAAGGTCCCACATTAATATATTTCGAAGATAAGATGATAAGGCTTCTAAATATTTCCATAAAATAGTTTTTGGACAAGTTTAGGTATTAGATTTTATATTATCGTTTCATTTTATTTAAATTGTTCATTAATGAGGTCATCGTTGCATCATCATGATGTCGTAATTAAATTAATTTATTTAATATCTAAAAATTATAAAAAAAAATACTATGATGTAGGAAATCTTTTTATATTTCTAATTAATATTTATAGTCAAAATTTGGACTTGTGTAACCCCACTTAAAAACTGTTTTAGTAAAACAACTCATGTTTGTGTCAATTTAATTTTAACATTAAATAAATATATATTAATGCCATTTTCCAACCAAAGTGGCTCCATGGGGTCCCCAAGTTGACCCATGGGTTGTCTTGGTCGGCCATTAATCATCCAATAGGGGTAGGACAAGTGCCATGGTGTTTTAATATTTTTATAATATCATTTTTACTTTAAATTACACTAATTACCTCTAATCGCGATTAATGAAAAAAAGTTACTATTCACCAAAAAATTATTTTCATCACATTGAACCACATTTTACATACTAATGAAAACCATGTATGTCGGATTTTCAAAATTCAAAACACAATGGTGGAAAAATTTCATTTAAACGGAAAATCAGTTTTTATGAGTACCACTTAGTGGTTTCACTATTCATCAAAAATTGAAGTTTTTCAGAAAATTACCAAAAATTCACCCTAAGCTATATTTGATATTCTGAATTCAAAAATGAAGTCGATTTTTAAAAAATTCAAAACATATAAGTCACATTAATTAATTTAATAATTAATTCCCGCTGTCAGAGCAAATAGCGTGTTTTTATAAAACAATAAGTATCAAAAGATTGACACCAGTTTAAGTCTGATTTCAAAGTGAAATTAATTCCAACGACCACTATTGGATTTAATGGTAAAAATATATTCTAATTTCACTTTAAAACCAATTAAAAATATAATCTAATCATATAAATAAATTAGATTAAAAAGAGGTTTTGAATTAAAATACAACATTTTACACTATTCATTAAAAATGAACTTTATGAGAAAGATACCAAAAATTTACACAAAGTAAATTTTGATGTCCCAATTATTAAGAAGAGTTTTATTTGGTCCAAAAGAATGTATAAGAGTGAACAAAACTATATTTATTGACGGTTCGCCATCAAAAGGCGATAAGTGAACCTTTAGTGAAAACTAGGGCATATACGCCTAAAATTGAATTCTTTCTGTATTTTATGCCTTTATCTTTTATTGGATAAATGTAAAAATATTTAAAAACATATATAATCATATTTTAGTTATTTCTATCCATTCCTGCCAATACAACGGCTACATGTTAACTACCATTTAAAATAATATAATTTTATTATTAGAGTGCAACGTAAGATTCCCAAGAAACTCGTTGTTGCGTGTTGGGTACGCCATCTAGCATAGCGTCCCCTTTAAAGTTGTATTAATATTTTATTCACAAATATGGACAAATATAAAAATTTAATATTCTTTATTTACCTGGGGTGTTACAGAAAGACCCATAGATAAGACAGTCTTCAAAATTAATTCTCCAATGCCTCATTGAATATCATATAGAAGTACCTGATAGACTCGATTATGGATTATATCAGTGGGGTGTTCTTCCTTGGGTGGTTTGTACTACGACTCCCACTCTTATTCCCATGGTTAAGGACCAAAACTATCTCAATCATTTCAAACCCATTAGCATGAGTAATTTTTCATACAATATTTTGGATACTATTCTTAATAAACATTTGGCTCACTACATCCCAAAATGGGTTTTTGAGGAGCAACATAGATTCATCAAAGGTTGTCCTGCCCAAGTCACTATTGTTACTACATTGAAAAAGATAAAGTCAATCATCAATAAAACCCCATGATTTAATGTTGTCATTGAAATTAACAAGGATAAATCATATGATAGACTTGAATAGGGATTTATCATCAGGGTCATGGACCGTATGGGTTTCACTCATTGGGTGATAGGCCTTTTCATCATATGCTTTAGATCCCCATGGAATATGTTGTCCATGATGGATAAGAGATATTGTTTTTTCAAGTCAGTGTGGGCCCTCAAATTGGGTGGGTCATATGTCCTTTTGATTGTTCATTCCTTTTCAAGATGTTCTAATTAGATTCCTAGCTAGTAAGGTTCATCAGTGTTCTATACAAACATTCAAATACTTGTGGCACTTCAATGGGGTCTCTCATATCCTTTTTACTCATTTATTGCTTTTCTTCATTAACAGATATCTCCAATGCCTCAAGTCATTAAATAATATATTGGAGGAATACTGAAAATGGAGTAGGGATATGGTTAATAAAAAATCACATACCATACACTAAGAAACTATCCAAAGATGTGTGTTAAAATCATTCAGTACATATTGAGTTTTAATAAGATACAGTTACCCATGGAGTACTTGGTAGGTCCTGTCTCCTTTGGTAGGAACTACTTTTCTCATTTTTATGAAATTATAAATAATATTAGCAGCCGCATCACATAATAGAAATATAGATTTTATTCTTTTGGTGGAAGAGTTACACTATTCAATTGTGTACCCACTTTTATCCCCAGGAACTTCCTTTCAGTGCTCAAGGTGCGTAAAACATTAGTAAAAAACAATAAATGAATTTTTTCCACCTTTATTTGGGATTATCATTGTGAGGGGTGGTACTGATGGGATTTGTGAACTAGAATGGAATCCCTAGAGGAGGATGGGAGTATCAACTTAGGTAGTGTATTTGGATCTATAAACTACCTCCAATCTATGTTATTGTATGAGGTTTTGTAAAGTTGATATTTATGGGGGAAAATTCATAAGAAGAAAATATGGGCTTGATCTGGAAGCCCTGAGTGAAGAAATATTGGGATTTTGGAAGATTCTTTGCAACCACATTCCTATTCTTAACATTAATTCCTAGTAGATTTTAGGTCCTGGTGAAATCTAATACAAGCCTGATAACTAGCCCGGCAATATTATTGGTTTTCCCAGATTTCCCACTTCAAACATCTCATTTTCTCAGGAGAAATAACATTCCTCATTTATGGAGGCCACCCTCAACCATTAGAATCACGTGATATTTTATCTGATGGATATCTCGATGACCAAATATTCGTTGGTCTTTACAAGTTTTATAGTAGGAGATTTCTCATCCAAAGCCTACTAGAACCTACTATAGGTAACCAATGAGAGCCTCAATGGTGGAAATATGTTCTTCTGAAATAATATTCATATCAAATATAAATTCCTCCTCCAAGGAATCAAAATATTATAATTCCCATGGATTACATGATTAGAAGAAAAGAGATTAATTTGGCTTCCAAATGTTGGTGCTTCCATAATACCAAATAAGAATCTATTGGACATCCCTTATTAGAGAGTGATTGGGATTTGGCTGTATGGAGAATAATAATTGATATCATTGTTCATTTAATTCATTCTAATAGATATGTTAATTTTATTCTAAACGGGTTACATGGAAGCAATGCAAACCTTATAGAGTGAAAGGTGGGAGAGAATCTTTTAACAATGGGTTGTTAGTGTATCTAGGATGCATGGAACAATGCTCAAATTGAGGGTATCTCATAATATTTACTGGAAATACAAATCTAGTCTAGGAACCATATGGTTGATCAAGTTTTGATGGTAAACTGAAGGGACTCAAGTAGTTACTTATGAATTTTCATGGCGACCAGTAGAGTCCTAACTCATTCTTCTCTCCTTTAAGAAAATTGGATATGATAGAGCCCTCTAGAGTATGCCCTCAAGATGAACATTGATGGATCATAAAATCTTAAAATTTTTCTTGGAGTTGGTTTTTTTTAAAACAAATTTAGTTTTGTTATCTTGGACTTTAGCAGCTTTTATGACAGTGAGAATTCGATCATGGTTGAGACTAATGCTATCCTGAATGGACTTGAGACATTCATAAATCATAAAATCACTGTTATTGATATCAAAATAGAATCAATGGTGATTCAAAGATCCCTTAAATATAGGAATCACACCCCCTGGTCCATTGAGTATCTCATTTTCAAATGTAATAGGCATATTTCTATTTGAATGAATCTACTACATACTTGACCTAAGAACCCAAACTATTATAAATAAAATTCCTCTTTTTATTAAATTAAATATCTTATTACAAAAAATGGTTAGAGAAAACAAAAGATTTTATTTGGATTTATTATATACAATTTTATTTTAATTACTATTAAGTATCTTTACCATTGATAATATTGATATTGAATATTGATAACATGATTGTTATAAATATATGGTTTTAACAAATCCAATTGACACAGAAAAAGGAAGTGATGGCCTCAACTAGTAGGATCATACCCTATGAAGCCCATTTATCAAATCTTTTAATGAAGACATAATTTCTTGGATTTGACCTAGAGGAATCCCATGCCGAGATCCAATAACTTAAACATTATTGAAACCATTTATGGGATAAGTTCAAGCTCATCGAGATGATGGCCCAAACTATGTTTGCTGAATTGCCTCATGAATGACCGACCATCATGCACCTTACTCATAGGGTTTATTTTTTTATATTAAAGGGATATGAATCAACACCCTATAAATAAAAATATTTGCATTATTTTTTATAATATAATGAAAATATTTTCATCCTATTATTGTTACTTTCTAAATGATCGTTAATGAATAAATAATATATATTTTTTATATTCAAATTCAATTAAGAAATCTATTTTGATGAATTAATGTATTTTTTAAATAAATATTATTTTAATAAAATATTATTATTAAATAACTTCTACTAAATTTAAATGATCATATAATTTTTATGATGTCAAATGAAATCTTCATTAGGGTTTGAAAATTGTTATTTTTAAAACCATTGAATTTCAAAAAAAAAATTATTTTTATTATAAAAGTGAAAAATCAAATATTTATAATATTATTTAGAAAAAATGAACATTATTTTATGAATAATGATGACGAAATTATATAACAGTTAATTTTTAATAATTTTCTAAGACAGTCAAATTTTTGTGTAAAAATTAAATACTGTATAAATATACAGTGTGTTTTATGACATCATAATGGACCAATTGTGATATAATAAATACTATAAAAGTAATCCTAGTACAAATATATATTTTAACTTTAAAATAAATTAATTTTATATTTATTTAATTTTCTTTACAAATCCTTAATTAATCTTCTAAAATAATTAATATATTTAATGATTTTAAAATCATTTCTCTGAGAGTATGACTCACCTCCATATAGGAGAGGGACTTATTTTAATATATTTGGCTCTTTTACTTATAAATTAATGATAACTACTCATTTTTGGTAGATACCATGGGAAACAACCATGGGATTGTTTGTGGTATTGGATATTTTATTATGTAAAGTCCAAAACCTAAAAATAAATAAATCCCCCTCCTTTCATATATAAACCCACCCAAGATCCCATTTATATTCTCTATAACCCATTAAATCATGTAAAAACTTTTACCTATACTCCCTAGAGTTATACCAAGGCACGCCAATCTTTCAAAAATCCCCACCCAAGCCTTTGGAGTCGCACACTCATGTAATGGAACGTTATATTGCACTCTCTTCTTTATCAAGAACTCCTTTTTTGTTATGTATTTTACATTTCATTTTATTATAATTGGATATGTTATAAAAAATTCAGATTTATTTACATTTTATTTATAAGTGATTAGATATTCCTTTCATTCTCATTAAGCCTCCCATGAGCCTTTATGTACACCCATTACCATGCTGAAATTTCACACAAAAACTTTTTTTTTATTCATGTTTCTTCATTACCTTATGCATTCTATTTCCAAATTTCTAATGTTGAAATATTATTTTACATGTTCCTATTATTTCTCATTTGATGAAAAAATAATGAGATACCCCTTTTAATCTCATCAACCATTTTTATAAAATTTTAAGTAACACCGTTATGCTGTTGAAATTGCACTGTGATTTTCCATGCCTAAATAATTGTGTAGTGAACATCATACCCATTTTTCTATTAAGGGTATTCACTTTTATATACATATAATTATTTATTGGGGACTTTAATGAATTTATTCCACATTCCATGACCGTGTAATAAATTATGATGTTTGATAAATCCATGTTGTATGATGTATGTGGCACACTTGATGAAGTGAATAAAATGGTTTTTATGGGTGTGATCAGATAGTGCTCCAATTAATTGGGTAATGTTTAGAATCATGATAAGTCTTGTTGGGATAGGGTTTTACCTGATTGCTTTATGGTAATTTGTCTACCATGAAGTATTAGAAGATTTATCCTTGACTTATGTTTATGATGTAGTGTTTTATGTTGTCACTATATTACCCATGTTATAATTATCATGCTATACCACGCCATATTATTCATGTTCCTCTTATGATCTTTTGTTATGACTATTGTATAAAAAGTAATATCCCATTCATTTTGTGATCTTTTTATTCCATTACTATGATTTATAGCTCACCCCTTTCTTATGTTTGTCCTAAGGTTATCCCATGCAGTTTTATATTTTTTTTTTAATTTTATGATCATGTCAAAGAAGTGTTTAATAATGTCATTTATCCCATGGTATAAGTTGTTATATAATGTTACTAATTTGAAAATACACTATATTTATCGATATTTTTTTATTAAGTTTAATTTTATGTAATAAAACATTTATTAATGTGTAATAAAGAGCAAGGTTGTTATATTTGGTATTAGAGGAAGTGGTTAGTTATTTTTGGGATTAGTATTGAAAAAATGTAGTGAAAGACTTAGGGATAAGACTATGTATAATAAAACATCCATAAATTTTTGTTAGTATAGTGTAAGTTTTTTATCAATAAAATAATTCCCTATTTAGATACTACAAGTGAACATGGTTCTGGAACAGATGTACCAGAAGTAACAACTCAAAAAAGATGTTCTGGGGCTGACTCAGTGTAATGTGGTACATGAAAATGGTCCTTACATAGCACCTGGTTAGAAACTCTTATAGAACATTCTTTGGTAAATTTATAAGCTCATTAAAAACCTGTATTAAGGGAATAATGACTGTAAGAATATAGGATAGGAAATAGATCATGGATAAAAATGATTGAATACAAAAAACTTATAAGTTAATGATATAAATATAATTTATATGATATCTATTTAATGTAATTTTATTCCCATTTATGTGTTTTATTGTTTAATATAATCATTCCCTAACATTCCTTTTATTCAATCTTATTACCAAAAATAAGGGAATCATGTTAACAACTTATGTGAAGGGTAGTGTGATGATATCCATAACAAGATTCTCAACCTGATGGAAGAGGTAATCACAAACATTTTCATGATACTCTCTGATATAAATGAAGTTATAAATTGAATCCCTGATCAATAGGAGAACCCAAATCCCCCTAATAGAGAACAACCTACAATTGAGAGCTTCATACAATAATGTCCCCTTATATTCAATGGATCCTTTGGTCTCTTAATCACGAAAAAATCGATCAACTCCATTGAGAAGATCTTCTCCATACTTCAATGTTCTAAACAAGAGACGATTCTTCTAGATGTGTATCATATAGAGAGATAAGCTGATAAATGGTAGAAATTGATCAATAATATTATGTGTGAGGTAGAAATCGAAGCAATGGAGTAGATGTAATTATGGAAATTATTTTTCGATAAATATTTTCCTCGCACACTCCATATTAAAATGGAAATGGGATTTCATTGCACTCATGAAAAAAGTATAAAAGTATATTGAATAGTATGAGGGAAACTTTATAATACATTCACAATACACCTATAGTTTTATCATTACTCCTGAATTCAAGGTAGACCACTTTTTTGGGGGGCTAAAATCTAGTGTACTAAAATCCATGGAGATCGTTGACTTTGATAGCTATTAAGAATGATTATGATGTTCCATCAATGTTGACATGGAGATCAGTGAATCTCAATGGTATCATGGGGATAAGAATCAGAAATTGGAAATTAATTTTTGCAGTCTGATCGATATATCTAATAGTGCCATGAAATTTCAACATCCCACTTGTCAAGTGTGCGGGAAGAAGTAGCCAAAGAATTGCCTAATGGGAATAAGGGAATTCTTTAGGTTTGTAAATGAAGGACACCTAGCCAGGAATTTTCAAAAGGAGAAACAAGCTATTAAGATAGAGGAAATGAAGGATTCAGTCAACCCTCAACACAATATCAACATCTTCTACTACAAGGATCATGGGAACTATTAAGACCAGTGGCCTAAGCTAAGGGTTTTTGGAGGAAACCAAAAAAATTCAAGATAATAAGGGAGAGATTTTTCCTTCAATTCTACCAAATTTAATCTAGAAAAAAAAGTGGTGATAGGTATGCTAGTTATTCATTCAAGAATTGAGAACATACATTTCAATTCTGGTTCTATACATTCATTCATATGAAAAAATTTAGTAAAACTATTCAAACACCATCACAAATCATGGAAGTAGAGATGTCAGTGAAAAAAAATTGGGAAATTATTTTATCCCAAGTATATAACTCCTCCCCTATCAAAATTTTTGGGAAGAACTTCCTAGAGAACCTTTTCAAAGTACCTTTTGTGGAATTTGATGCAATAATGGTATTGGATTAGAGTTCCCTATATAGAGACAATTTAAATTTACATGACAAGGAAATAAATCTCCATATAGTGAATCGACCCCTTATTATATAGAAGTTTACGGTTAAAAATGAATCTTATTTGCACTATCATCTCATGAATGGATATTATTTCCCTATGATAAAGAAAATCTAGCTAAAATTATTGAGTCTAAGGAAGGAATCATTCTAAAAGGATGTTCTATTGTGAAGGAATACATTGATGTGTTTCTTGAGGAATTTTCAGATCATACTCATAGCAGGGAGATTGAATTTTCAATTGAGTATATACCCAGGACATTGCCAATATTCAAGACTCTGTATAGGATTATTATTGTGGGAATTGAGGTGATAAAGAATAAACTATAAGAGAATATGGATAAAGGGTTTATACACCCAACTGCTTCACCATGGGGTGAACTAGTCCACTTCATCAATAAGGATGGGTCAATGTGCCTTTACATTAATTATCATGAGATCAAAAGGATCATAATAAAGAACAAGTATTTATTTACATGAATTTATGACTTTATTTATTAGCTACATGGATCAAAATTCTTATACTGGGTGGATATATGGTAGTTATATTACCAAGTTGCGGTAAAGAAGAAATATATTCCCAAGATTGATTTTTGTACAAGGTGTGGCACTATGAGTTCATAGTAATTACACTCAGACTCACTAAATCTCCAACAATAATTATGGACATATTGAATCTTTTCTTTAGAGATTACCTCGACAATATTTCAATAGTCTATATAGATGATATTCAAATATAATCCAAAACTAAGGAGGAGCATGAGGAGCATCTAAGCACTATTCTAAAGTCCTTGCAAAAGAAGAAGCTCAATAAAAAGTACAACAAGTGTGGGTTAAAGTTGACGTATGTCTCAATATTGGTAAATATCATAAAAATAAATGCGATATCAATGGATCCTTCCAATAAAAAATCTATTTATGGATGGATGAGCATAAAATCCATGATATATATCTTTATATTTATTAGATTATCTGGATAATATTACTAATTTGTGAGAAATTTATCGTGGTTGTCAAACCTTCTTACCAAGATTACTCACAAGGGATTCCAGTTTTCTTAGATAAAAAATGTAAAGAAAACTTCATGGAGTTGAAAAAGAGGCTTATCACTACCTATGTTATCACACTACCCACAAGTTGGGAAATTTTTATAATTTTCATTGATGACTCAAAGAATAGATTAGGCTATGTGTTGAAGAAAAATGACAATGTCATTGCCTACACCTCAATATAGTTGAAACTTCCTGAGAAAAACTATCCCATGCATGATATGGAGTTAGAAACAATGGTATTTTCATGGAAAATATTGTGGAATTATGTATTTGGGGAGAAATGTGAGATATATATAAATCACAAGAGATTCATATATATATATATATATTCACGTAGAAATAACATAATATGAACCATAGAAGATGGTTATTTGTCATCATAAATTATTAATTTTCAATCCACAAACATCATAGTAAATCAAATAATTTGTTCAATGCTCTAAGTAGAAAGGACCTAGAAATTATATCATTTATGAGAGTTGATAAGGATCTGGTATCCTTGGATATAATGATTATGGACATGGGAATCAGAAAAAATATAATATCATCAATCCTTTCAAAAATTATTTCTCAACTATATCTTTTGGAATGGATAGAGGTTTCTAAAAAAGAAGACATGAGAATTAAGAAGAAATTTGAAACTATAAGAAAAGGGAAATCCTTAGAGTTTAGTGTTAATGAAGAAGGAATTATGAGATTTGGGAAAAGACTACGTGTTCCATAAAATCCTATGTTAAGGAAGGTACTATTGGATGATGACCATAGTTTAACATTCCCTATTCACCCAGGAAACAAAAAGATGTATCGAGATCTCTAAGATCACTATTGGTGGGGCAACATGAAGAAGAAGAGAGTAGAATATACATAAATGATTATAGTATGTTAGTAAGTGAAGAAAAAAAGATATAAGTTTAGGGATAAGATAAAACCATTACACATACCAAAATGGAAATGGGAAACCATAATTGTAGAATTTTTCACCAGAATTCTTAAGACATCTAAATGAAACAATGATATATGGGTTATTTTTTATTGTCTTACAAAGGAAACTCACTTCGTTGTAATTCGATAGGATTTATCAGTATATCAACAAGCCTAGATATACATAAGATAACTGGTAGGACTACATGGAGTACCATTAATGATTGTATCCGATCGACATCCAAGATTCTCCTCCATATTCTGAAAAAGAATCTAACTTCCTCTAAATACTAAGCTGAATTTCATTATGGCCTATCATTCTCAAACTATTAGAAAATATGAGCAGACTATTTATCCATTTGAAGACATGCTACGAGCATGTTTTATATAATTCAAAGGAGGATAGTACGAATAAAATCCTTTGGTTGAGTTATCTTAAAAAAGTTTCCAATCGAGTATCTGAATGGCTCTCTATGAAGCCATTTAATGAAAGAGGTGTATAACACTGGTACATTGGGATGAAGTTGGGGGAAAACATCAAGGACCTAAAATGGTTAATGAAATGATAGATAAGGTTAAAACTATTATTTATCACATCATGGTGGATCATAGTTGACAAAATATCTATGATGAAAATCGTTGACGAGAACTATATTTTGATGTTAGAGACATTGTATTACTCTACATATCCCCATGTAATAAATTGATGAGACTTGGGAAGAAGGGAAAGCTTAGTCCAAGTTACATCGACCCTTTTGAGATCCCTGATCACATTGGAGCAGTGCCCTATCGACTAGCACTACCACCGAACCTATCTCATGTACTAGATGTATCCCTTGTATACCTCTCGAGAAAGTACAGACCAGACCACTCACATGTACTAAATCTAGATGTGTTACCATTGGAGAATGAACTTTCCTATTAAGAGCACTCAGTAAAGATCTTAAATTTTAGATAAAAAGTCTTTTGAAATAAGGCAATGCCCTTCATCAAAATGTTATAGAGAAACCACAAGTTTAAAAAAGAAACGAGGGAACAATATGAGGTGATGAAGTAGATTTACAGACATTTGTTTTAGTTTTGTAAAAGGAAAATTCAAGGGAGAAATTTCTTAAGGAGGGAATATTGTAACAACTTGAACATTTATAAATAAAATTCCCATTTTTATTCAATTAAATGTCTTATAATGTAATATAGATATAGAAAAAACAAGAAAGTATTTTGTTTTAATATATCCAATTGGATTTGAATAACCATTAAGTATCATTACCATTGATAATATAGTCATCAAACAATGATCACATAATTAGTATAAATATTGTGTTTTAACAAATCCAATTGACATAGATAAAGGAAGTGATGACCTGAACTAGAAGGATCATACCCTATAAAGCACAATTATTGAAGATTCCGAGGGAGGTAAAATTTTAGGGATTTCCCTAGACCAATCCCAAGACAAGATCCAATAACATAATAATGAGTTAAACCATTTACAAGAGAATTTCATGCTCATCAAGAAAACATCCCAAACCATGTTTTCCAAATGGCCGCATGAAATCCCCACCATCACACACCATAATCTAAGGGCATATTCTGGTGTACTAAAGGGATATGAATCATAAACCTAGAAATAAGAATATGTACATTATTTTTTCTAAAATAATGAATATATTCTGAATATATTATTGTTACTTTGTAAATAATTGTTAAGGCACAAATAATATTTTTGGTTAATATTCAAATTCAATTAAGAAATATATTTTTAGGAATTAATGTATTTTTTATATAAATAATATTTTAATAAAATAATATTATTAAAAAAAATTTATTAAATATAAATGATCATATAATTTTTATGAAGTGATATGTAATCTTTATTAGGGTTCCAAAATTATTATTAGAAAAAACACATCATTTTCAAAAAAATAACTGGTTTTATTTTAAAAGTGAAAATTCACATATATAGAAAATTATTTAGATAAAATGAATATTATTTTTGAAATTAAAACACCAAAATTATATAATAGTTAATTTTTGAAAAAATTTCGAGAAAGATGAATTTTCGGGTAAAAATTAAATATTATATAAATATACAGTTAGTTTTATGACATTATAAAGAACCAATAGTGATGAAATAAATACTATAAAAAGAATCCTAGGAAAAATATATTTTTTATATTTACAATAATTTAATTTTATTATTATATGATTTATTTTATAAAGCCTTGATGAATCCTTCAAAACTATTAATATATTATAAGATTTAAAAATCATTTCTTTGAGAGTTTGGAACACCACTACATAATAAATGGAATTATTTTATTATCATCAGTAATTTTACATATAAAATAATGGGAAATACTATCTTTTGGATGAATCCATGGGAAAATCCTTAGATTGATTTGTGTTATTGGATATTTTATTATGTAGGTTCCAAAACCTAAATAATAAAGAAACCCCCATCCTTCCCTATATAAACCCACAAAAGCACCCATTTCTCATAACTAAATCTCTTTAGATCACATCAAAACTCTGACCAATACTCCCTATATTACTTCTTATCCACCCCACGATTTTAATAAGACTCTCCCAATCCTTTGGAGTCACACACTTATGTAAGGGAACCTCATCATCCACTCTCCTCTTTCATCTAACACTCCTTTTATGTTATCTATTTAAATTTTAAATTTCATATTATAGTATATGATATTTTATATTCGCACCATTGTTAATTTCATTTAAAATTAATGATATCTTCCTTTCACTACCATTAAGCCTCCAATGATTCTTTATGTACACATGTTACCATGCTAAAAGTTGGTAAGTATTTTTTCTCTATTCATGGTTTTTCATTAACTTATGCATTCTATTTCCAAATTTATATTTTCGGTATATAGTTTTACATGTCCCTATAAAATCCTATTTTTTAAAAAAAATCCTGATACACCCCTTTCACTCTCATCAATGATTTTAATAAATTCTTATCTAACACCGTTATGCTATCAAAATTTCACCACGATTATCCATGAAAATATAATTGTGTATTAAATACCATACCAATTTTTTTTCAAGGGTATTCACAATTATGTACATATAATTATTTATTTTTGGACTTAATTATATGTATTATACATTCCTTGATCAGGGAATAAATTGTAAAGCTGAATGAATCCATGTTGTATGATCTATGTGACACACATAAGCATTAGAATGAAAAGATTTTGATTGGTGCACCCAGATAGCACTCCAATTAATTTGGTAATGTTTAGTATAATTAAACATCATATCATGATAGGGTGTACTTAATTACTTTATGGTTCTTTATCCACCATTATGTCTTGACAGATTTATCCTTGACTTATGTTTATGATTAATTGTTTTAAGTTTTTGCCACATTTCCCATGTTATGATTATCATTCTATATCATGACTTATTATTCATGTTCCTTTTATGGTCCATTGATATTCCTATTTTACAAAATGTAATTCCTTCTTTATTTTGTACCTTATTTATTCCCTTACTGGGTTTATATCTCACCCTTTATCGTGTTTTCCCCAGGTTATCCCATGCAGTTTTTTATTTTTTTAAATTTTATGATCATTTCAAAGAATTGTTCAATAATGTTACATATCCCTTTTTATAAGTTGTTATGTAATTTACCTAATTACCAAACACACTATAATTCTTGATATTTTGGGTTGTATTAAGTGTACTTTTATGTAATAAAACATTTATTAATGTGTAATAAAGAGCATTTTTTTCATACTTTGAGTAAAGGTAATAATGTAGAAGAAAACCTAGATGCATTTAGAGATCCTGATTTTCATTAGTTTCTCTACACTAGTATTGTTTCCCTATAGTTCATCAATTTTATAAAATATAAAATTCATTGTTTTCAATATTTTTTTCCACCTTATGTTTTTCCCCTAGTTCTTCTTGCTTGTTAGAATATATTTCTCTCATTTGTTCTTTTCAAGGGTGTTATTGTTTCTTAGTGTCAGCTTTACATTTAATAAAATAAAATATGTTGTTTTTATATAGTTCCAACCTATCATATAATGAAAGAAATAAATAAGTGTTCCAAAATATCATAAAACATTCATCATATCACAACCCATTAAAATAAATGGGGTTCATAATAATTTCATATTTTCATCATAAACATAATCCGTACTAAGAATTAATAATGATATTATCCTTAAATCATAACCCTAGTAATGTATAAGTAACATCAAAGGATAAAATCTTATATTGAAAATGGTTTTGAAAGATCACTTGGAAACATTCCTTAGGAAAATAACTCTTCAATTTTAAAATCAAATATCTTTTTGAAAAGATTCACACTTTTAAATAATGAAATTTTGATTGAAAAGAAACAATTATAATTTTAATGGAATTTTCACAAAATTAAGGAATCATAGTAGCAAGAAATATTCTCATCTCATAAAACATAAAAAAACATTCATTATGTATTTTTTTAGAAATGTACCAAAAACCTCTATAAAAATATTCCTTTCAAACAATTTTTTTAGAAGTAAAAAATGAGTAAAAGTAAAATTAAAACTTTTATAGGATTAGTAATAAAATTAAATAATTTTTTGAAAAAATGTATATAGAAGATAAATATTTTCAATTGGATACTTTAATATAATTAATGTCGAATAATGATTATATTTTGAAATAAACCCTTACCTCTTTCATAATATTTGAATCATAAGCCCCATGAAAGATATAAATGTATATAAATATTTAAATTAACATAAAATTAATAAAATTTATCATAAATAGAATCTAGAGGAATTATATCCATTGCACAAAAGAAATAAGTACTGTATAAGGCACACATTCAATATAAATAAAAGTGATATGAGAATATGTTACCACAAGTCTCATCGTTACTTATTCACATTAAAAACTCATGTATAAAAAAGTTGTATTTATTATAAATTTATTAAATAAAAATATATATCATAAAATTTATTATTTATTTATAACATCAAATCACCTATTTATTAATAATTTTTTCTTAAAATAGTTTTTCTTGGCGATAACTGCTTTTTTTACAAGAATGATTCTGTTTGGTAGTTCTAATACTTATACAATGATCATAATACCTTAATTTTAAAAATGTTTATCATTATATATCAAAAATGTATATTAATTATATACATATTTATAATCATTAATATTAATTAGAGATAGAAAAATTAATTACACCACTCATGGAGATGGTAGGCTGTACATACGCAGGAGTAACATTTCTAATTTTCAATGATCACTGTGAAAATAAAGTTTGTATTATAATTAAAGAATAATAATATTATCATAAATTTCATATTAATTTTTTTAATATATATATATATATATATATCATCCATGAGATGTGGTGATGAAAAATGAATCACCTCGCTTCATGGAGGTGATAATTCACAAACACACACATAAACGACATTATCAATTTTCAGTGAATGAAACCATAATATATAAAATGATATATTTTGTTTTTATAATGATAAATATGTAATTAAAATCATATATAAAAATTAATTTAACCATTATTTCTCATCATGAGATATGTTGATGGAAAATTAATTACATCAGTTCATGAGGCGGTAGTCCACCATACCGAAGAATGATGAATTTCTTCTTATTTGATGCAAGTAGAGATGGATATAGGACATAAAACTAACATAATGACATATAAGTATATTTAAGATAATTGAATTATTATTTATTGAATTTTTAATATGTTTTTATAGTGTTTAAGAATGAGAAAAACTAAAACATTCAGATAAAATTATACTTCTTTTTTGGAAAACCACCTTTAATAAACACATTAATCCATCTAAGGATGGTGTTCTACCTAAAATAAGGCCTATAGAATGAGGTTAGGGACTCTAGTATGTTATTTGGGTTGGTATATTCTGAGAAAAAAAGAATTTTTAGTGTGATGAGATGAGAAGAATAGGTTCCCTCTTTATATGTGAAGTGTGGGGAATTTTGTAATTTATCAAAAGATTAAACTATAATAAGATTATTCCAGAGAAAAATTCTTCTTAATGGCCTATAAATTCACAGGGGATGAATTTTTAGACTATATATTATCCCCTTTTCCTTATTTATCATTTTTATATAAATTTATAATATATTATATTCAATAAATATCATTATTGTTAATTCTGACACTATTCATTATTTTGACTATACAAATATTATAACAACAAGATAAATTAGAACTGAATATTTTAATACATCCATAATATGTCATATTAATCTATAAAATTCATGTATAACCTTAATTATCTAAAATTATATTTATTTTAATATTTTAAATAATATTTATTTTATTTTTCAATTAAATGATTAATTACTACATTAGCATTGTATGAGAATTTAGTGAAATTATTTATTTACTAAAAATTTAAAATAAATTTCAATGATGAAGATAAATACTTTATATTTAAAAATATTTTTTTAGTTGATCATATATTCTTGATAACACCCTAAAAAATATTACAGTTATTAAAAACTAGAATGTGAGATGTCTGACTTTTTTTAAATAAAATATTATTAAGTTCATAGTCTCAATCATGTGTTCTAAAAAGATCATAAATAAATTTATATAAAGAAAATAAGGTTATTACGATTAAAATATCCCATTATATTAATTCGCTATTTTTAACCCACAACTATACCGTGACAATATATTTAATATGTTATTTTTACTTTACTATCCTTATAGAAGCATTGCATAAGAATTTGGATAATCTACTTATCAAATAACTCTATAATTTGTTTCTAACAATAAAAATAAAAAATAATACATTATATTTAACATAATAGTTGATAAAGAATTTATAATAGAGCCCCTCGACCGTAGTAATCCTGGATTCATTTCATAATACCATTACATTAGCATAATATACATGAAAACACGTCCCAAAGGACCGAATAGTTTATTAGTCTTGGTAAACTAGATACATAAATGAGTTTTACATTACATTTGAGTAAAAAAATTAAAAAATAATTTTTTTCTATAGAATAAATTTATTCCATCTAGCACAACCATTTATATCAGTTATATTAAACATCATGGATTCTTGAGAAAAGAATAAAAATAAGGGCGGGCTCAAATACTTAGTAAGGGTTAAGTACATTAGGAAAAATAATGAATCAGTGATCATAATAAATATAAAATTTTTAATAAATGATAACACCTTTTTTGTAATTTTGAGAAGGAAATGTGTAAATAATATGTAAAGTTAAATAACTAAAATCATATTCTATTTAATCAATAAACTGAGAATGAAATACATCCATATATTTTGACATAGTGAAAATATCATGGGTAATAATTACTAAATTTCGAATGCAGAGAGTGATTAAATATTGTAAATCATTTTTCCTAGGAACATGATACCATTACTATGAAGATATATCCTCAAGAAGGTTTAAAACATACTGGGAAAAAACCATGTGATTTTTTTTTAAAACCATTCATAAAGAACTACTGTCAAGATCTATCCTCTAGAAAGTTTAATCTAATTCGTTACAAATATGAATGCTTTTTTACAACTGATTTATTC
Organism: Viscum album; assembly: GCA_963277665.1. Classification (NCBI taxonomy): domain Eukaryota; kingdom Viridiplantae; phylum Streptophyta; class Magnoliopsida; order Santalales; family Viscaceae; genus Viscum; species Viscum album. The sequence continues at coordinate 1,155,176,945 of OY728132.1, read as the reverse complement.
TAATGTGAAAAATAATTCATTTATGGTATTAATTTAAATCATCACCAACCCATGTAATACCTGTCCAAACTATTAAAAAAATATCAATTAATTGATTTAACTTGTAAATAACATGACTTATAGAATATTCATATTCAGTAAATGATATTAATTTATCAGTATTTCCCATGTTAATCAAATAACTATAAAATTAAAAACTATATATAAAAATGGTATATAATTTAGGCAATAATCATATCCATGATAAATATGGTGAATATTTAGGGGAAATTTAATGTTTAGTGGTAAGTGGGATTTTATTAACTCAAGGGGAAGTTAATAAATCCAAAAATTATTCAAGGAAGTGAATGTCAACACTATACATGGTAAAAATAATCAAAATCTATATAGAGGATGAATAATTATTGAATCAATATGATGTATACTCATTGGAGTCAGAATAAGGGTGGTTTTTGATGATGAAATAAGAATAAAATTAAAAACATTCATGAAAAAAATAACATTTTCATTTTGAAAAAACTTTTATTTGAAAGTTAGCTTTGAAAAAATAAATAATTTTATTAAGGATTAAAATTAATTCAATAAACCATTTTTAAAAGGTTAAGAATATTTTTGAATATAGTTTTAGAAAACATGGTTTTGGGTGAAAAAATATTTTTGATCAAAGAGAGAAATGTAAAAAGTGGTTTCTTAAAAACAATTAATCCAAATTTTAAAATATTTAAAGTACCAAAAAGTGAAAAAATGGAAATATTAATTGAAAATAATCATGAATAACCAAAGGGTAATAAAATTAAATGGTTTATTGAACAACGATAAAATAATTTCCTTCAATGGAAATTCAATTATAAACAATCCTGAATAAAATGATATTGTGGGGTGAACCCTTACAAAGATCCTAATGTTGAATTGAGTATCAACCAATGAATCGATTCTGTGTATCATATATAAATCCCAATAATATTAGTGTATATAAAAAAAATATATTAAAAATTCATTACACACATAATCTTTGAATATTAATGAGAATGGGGAAGTGATATAACCCAATGAAAAGGGATTGAGTTTTGAAATTCTTTACGAGTTGGTAACTTTTATTTCAAATCACATAAAATGAAATAATTAAAATTGAAAATTAAAAAATCATGAATAATTATTTAATAATTATATTACATGTCAAATTTTAAGTATAGACACTATATAAAATAAATTACATGAATAATAATACAATACACCTCAATGAAACAAAATTGAGACAGAATCTCTTACCCCATGCTTTCCTTTTGGATGTACCTGATTTAAATTCTTTTATTATTATTTTAGAAATGTTTTTAACTAATTATAGAACAATATTAATATTTATTATATCATATATTATTATTTTATAACATATTATTTACTATTCGTTAATAATTTTTCATTATTTTTATTGTTTCGGGTAATAACTACTTTATTTTTTGAGCATGCTTTGACTTGTTTTTCCCCATTAATTAGATCATGATTTAATAATCTAAATGATGTAAAAAATTATTTATATTTCATATATATTTCATATATATGAATATAGATTTATCCGTACAATTTCATTATAGTAAATGAAATGCATTATTCATGGAGATGGTAGGCTAATCGTACATATAAACGCTGCGTCCATTTTCTTATCATATTAAAAGAAAGAAATATTTAGTGATATATTTTTATATTATCTTTAAATTATCATATTTATGTTATATATATCATATTTTTTTATTTAAACCATTCTAAATACATTCCATGAAATTTAAGAATAAATCACATCGATTAGGGAGGTGGTAGTCCTCCGAACACATAAGCAGTGTTATCAAATTCCCACAAAATGGAAAGCATAATGGTATGTGTTATATAATAGTTAAAAAAGTATAAAGTCATTATAAATATCATATATATTATATAGAAACTATAAATACATCATTATTTTCACCCTTAAATGGTGGTAATGGAAGAACGAATGATATCGGTTCGCGAGATAGTAATCCACTGTACACATGAATGATAACCATATATCACATTTTGTGGAATTGTGTGTGGTTATAGGTCATAAAATTAATATAAAAAGATATAATTATATTTAAGATACTGAGGTTATTATATAATAATAATATAATAATAATTCTGGGAGGTAGAGAAAGAAAAAATAAATAAAACGTTTGTTGATCAACATTACCTCTTCTTTGGGTATCTCCTTTTGGTTTACACTATAGGCCTTTGTTAGATTGGTTTATGACAAAAGTTAGTAATCAATTATTAGAAGATGGAATTTTGGGAACTGAATTTAATATTATTTTTATTATAAAACTGGCTTGGGTGGTACGAATAAGTGATGGAAGTGAGTGCCCTTTTATAGTGAAGGAGGGATGTCATTCTCATAAATACCACAAAGAAAACACCATTGAGAGGTCTAAATTACCTCATGTTTCCCAAATAATGAAACATATTTGATAAAAAAGTGGATATGGTCAAAATATGTCCATAAAATGTGTTTTTGGATATGTTTCTAGGTCATTTCCCCCATCAATATTATGTTTTAGTCCCTTGATAAACTATTTTGTCTCTTAATTACTATGATTAATTTTAACTATTTTCACTGATCACATTGGTAAAAAATCATGTTTTACTTATCAGAAATTATAAATTATTATGCTTCCAAACATGGAATCCAATTATCCATATTCAAATAATATAAATTTAAGAAATTAATTTAAAATTATCCCTACTGTTAGAACATGAAAACAGGTTCTCAAAGTGAAAATGTTCAAACGTTTACTTTTTTTTTATGTCAAAATTTAATATAAAATTATTCCAATGACCTAAATCAGATTAATATATTTATAATTGAACTATTTTTACTTTATAACCAATTCAAAATATAATTTAACATTGTAAATTATTTATAAGGAAACTTAGTATTCAGTTAAAATTTAGTACTTTTCACTATTCATAAAAATGAAACCTCTTAGAAAAATACTAAAAATTAACACTATGATAATTTTTACATTTGATAGACCATAGGAATCATCAAATATTATGGGGAAACAAAAATATAATTATTTATAAAACATAGGCATACTAACTAAAATTATAGTACTTAGCAAGCCTTGGTATGGAAACCATAGGGACGATCCATATGTTCTAAATTAGTTAATAAAATTGAAATTTAAATTGTTTGGTTATTTAAAGAAAGATAATGATATAAGAAAATATGGGGTTGAATATCAAGATTTTATATATTCTAGGTTTAGTGATTTTAAGTTCATGTGCTAGGTATTCAATTAATAATGGATTTATTTAGTTTTGGTGTTATAATAAGGTCTGTAGGGATCCTTTGTCTGGGTATCATGTCATAATCCTGTGATTTCACCATCAAAATGGTAATATACTAAACAAAATCACAAAACTAGGAAACTAAAAGCCTATTTAAACATAACTAACCTATATTTCATAGTGCACGTACACAAAATAGGTTAATTAATTAATTTAATTAAATAAAAAACCTCAGAACGCAACATTGGTCATCCAATATGAAAAGAATATGAATTGGATTTGATAAATGATACTGCAACGATAAAAAAAGGAATAAAAATATAAAAAATACCTAAATGCACATTTCCCTATAATCAAATCACCTAGGATAATGAAAAATACTCGTTATGTTAGTAATGATGAGAACGAGCATCATAGATACCCGATGAAGAAAGGAGGAAAAGAAAGGCTGTGAAGATGGGCTTTGAATCATGACATTGTGCATCTAGAGGTCATCTATCAATGTCGTAATCCCCATTTTTTGGGTATCCAATGGGTCATTTTATAAAAAAAATACATCAAACCCTAAGCCGTGATTTATTTATTCTTCTTCCTAATGGCATCACAATTTGTAAATGAATTACACATCATGGAATCTCTTGATTTTCACCGTTTTGAATGATGCCCAAAATTTTAATGTAAATTTATCATTGATAAATTCACATCATTTAATAGTAATATATTATGTGTAAATTCTCTACTTCTATTTTCCATCACTACAGCATCCAAAAAAATCCAATGTCACACCTCTTCACTTTTCTTGTGACGCGAAGTGTCTTTCGGCTCCAAAATTCATCTCGTTTCTCTCCTTTTTCATAAAACTGTTGTTTCTTCCATTAAATATTAAATTTTTCAATATGTTCCAAAATTTTAAATATTATCCATTTAAATATAAAAATCATTAAATTGAAATTCTTTAAAATATATGCATGAAATACAGTTTTTAAATACCCCCAAACATGAATTCAGAATTTTCATCAAGGATGAAATCTCATCATACTACCAAGGACATTCACTATAACATTTTTTAAATTCAATTTTAATAAAATTATTTGATTAAATGAAAAATTAAATGTTTGATTATAATATATAGAAAATTTATCAATGCCTCATTTTTCATTGAAAAAAATTAATCAAGATTTATACATTCCTATTTTGAAACATCCAAGCCTTTTCAATCATACATTTTCATATTTCAAGTCATTATTAATATGAATTCTATTTTTAATTTTCATCTCATGAATTTTTATGCTCATCATCAAGGTATGAATGAATAGAGTGATGCAAATACCTCAGGAACATGTCACTTTGCATAGTCTTATAAGGAATCTAACATCTCCACCATGTAAAGACAAATACAAAATTCATCTTGAGGGCTTCACCATTAAAGATCAAATGACTCTAAGGTTTTAGTGCAAGTAGGTAAATTATATAAAAAGTAATGCTCAAAAATATTTTTAACCATAAATCATTTAACATGATATCATTAGATAAGCTCAATAAATGTATCCCTTTATAAATGTCATCTTCCCCCCAAAATCTCAAAGTGGGACCATGATACATGTAATCACAATTAATGAATCAAACTATCTTGACTTTATTATTTTCATTTTAATTTTATTTTCAATTTTTTGAGATCTATGCTTGAGAAAAGTCTTACATCCATCACTAAACCACATATGATCAAAAGAACATCAATCTTGAAAATGGTGATTTTTGATCCTCCTAAGGGACAACCCAATTTTTTTTTTATCATTTGTATTTTAGAAATAGAGGTGAATAATGAAATAAAATTAATGAATTCATGGCTTTTCTCCATAAAATAATAGAAAATCCCCCCAAAAAATATTCTCAATGAAGTATATCCCAGTACACCCTATAATGTTCCCCCCTACACTTATTCTTTTAAATATCATGAAAAAACATTTAGAAGAAGTTTGGAAAGGATTAAATAGACATTTAACATGGGTCATTGTAATGGCCCAGACCTCCCTGGTCCATTACTTTGTGAAAATGTGGTGTTGGAGGTGTTCCGGGAGGTCAAGGTGACTTATCCCCTAGCTGCTGCCTACCGGTAGCTCGGTCAACCGGTAGCTGCTGCCTATCGGTAGCCGCCGCTTACCAGTAGCTCGGTCTACCGGTAGCTGCTGTCTACGGGTAGCTCAGTCTACCGGTCGCTGCTGCCTACCGGTGGCTCGGTCTACCAGTAGCTGCTGCCTACCGGTAGCTGCTGCCTACCGGAAACTGCTGCATACCGGTAGCTGCTGCCTACCGGTAGCTGCTGCCTACCGGTAGCCGCCGCTTACCAGTAGCTCGGTCAACCAGTAGCTGCTGTCTACCGGTAGCTCAGTCTACCGGTAGCTGCTTCCTACCGGTGGCTCGGTCTACCGGTCGCTGCTGCCTACCGGTGGCTCGGTCTACCAGTAGCTGCTGCCTACCGGTAGCTGCTGCCTACCGGAAGCTGCTGCATACCGGTAGCTGCTGCCTACCGGTAGCTGCTGCCTACCGGTAGCCGCCGCTTACCAGTAGCTCGGTCAACCAGTAGCTGCTGTCTACCGGTAGCTCAGTCTACCGGTAGCTGCTTCCTACCGGTGGCTGGGTCTACCGGTAGCTGCTGTCTACCGGTAGTTGCTGCCTACCGGTAGTCGGTCTACCGGTAGCTGCTGCCTACCGGTGGCTCGGTCTACCGGTAGCTGATGTCTACCGGTAGCTGCTGCCTAACGGTAGTCGGTCTACCGGTAGCTGCTGCCTACCGGTAGCTCGGTCTACCGGTAGCTGCTGCCTACCGGTAGCCACCGCTTACCCGTAGCTGGGTTTACCGGTAGGCACGGCGTACTGATAGCTCGGTATACTGGTAGCCGCAGTCTAGTAGTAGCTCAGCTAACACTTTGCCAAATTTTCCAGTTCAGTGAATAGTGTTTCTGTCGGTGAGGTTCAGTGAACAGTATTTCTATCGGTGAGGTTCTATCGGTGGACTTCTATCGGTGAGGTTTAGTGAACAGTGCTTCTATCGGTGAGGTTCATTGAACAGTGTTTCTATCGGTGAGGTTCTATCGGTGGACTTCTATCGGTGAGGTTCAGTGAACAGTGCTTCTATCGGTGAGGTTCATTGAACATTGTTTCTATTGGTGAGGTTCTATCGGTGGACTTCTATCGGTGAGGTTCAGTGAACAGTGTTTCTATCGGTGTGGTTCAGTGAACAGTGTTTCTATCGGTGAGGTTCTATCGGTGGACTTCTATCAGTGAGGTTCAGTGAACAGTGTTTCCAGAGTTCATAAGAGCTACCGATTCCATACTTTTCCAAATTTCACGAATGAAAAGTGTTTCCAGACTTCATGAGAGCTATTGATTCCATACTTTGCCAAATTTCACGAATGAATAGTGTTTCCAGACTTCATGAGAGCTACTGATTCCATACTTTGCCAAATTTTGAGTATGTGAACAGTATTTCCAGCTTCGTATATTTGATGTTTTCTTTGACGTAAAATATTTTTAAAACCTTATTTTAAGGACTTTAAGGCCGATTCAAAGGCCTTAAATTCTATATTAATTATTCCTGAGGCCGGAATGTTTTTACTTGGTCAAACTGCGTGGGTTAATGCGATCCATTTTTAATGGAGAATAAATCGGATCTTAAACCGTCGCCTCTCTAAATTTTTTTTAAAAGGAACGAGATATCATTCTTCGTTGTTCTTCCTCCTGGTTCTCATATGCAAGACGCTAGAACCTTTTAATCCTTCCCATAGGAGTTTCACAATCAAACGTTACTCGGATCAGTTCCGCTCTGTTTGATGCTACCAAGTTGTGTCCATCATTCTTCCATATAAGGTATGTTGTATCATCATTCTTTTGGGGTTTATCTTCTTCTATCCTCCTTTCCATAATTATACCATGTAATTTCCAAGATTCTAATGGGTTTTCTTGGGGTTGGTTGGTACTGTCGTACTGCAGCATCCTCCGGTGGATGCAGTTGTCACGAGGGGAGGATCGTGACTTGTTGTGTGGATAAAGAACGTGAGGAACTGTTTGAGGTAGGGGATTCATGGCTTCTCTAATTGTGTATGTGCAATCGTAGAATTAGCACGATTTAGTCCTTTGGATCACAATGAAATTGACCTAATTAAATACTTTAACCGGATTAAAAGAATTGGTTGATCGCATATTGTTGCCTTGTACCGTGATAATGGTTTGCCTCATGTTTTCCTAGATAGAGTGATATCTATGTTTTTTCTTTAATTAGTTTCTCGTTCATGATGGAAATTGATAAAGAACATAAAGCCGAAATTATTTGTTAAATAATTGGCTAAAGATAAAGAGGCATGTTAATGAATCTGTTAATTCAAGATTGATTAAAGAACTATTAGTTCGATAAATTCAAAAGGGTTCTGAGTTACCCGCTTGCTTGTAAGGCTGAATGCCTTGTGGTTTGGAGCTCTGAGTGCTCATTTTGTATGAAGGTTGAATGCCTTGTTAAAGGGCCGAGAGCCCATTTTGTGATCTTTGATTTCCTGCTGCTTGTGATTTGATGTGAGCCTGGATGGCTGTTGTGATATGTGGAGGTATGGGGACTTGTGGTTGTGGCGGATGACGCCTAGTGTGGCGAGATGCATCGGTTTATGCATGTGGGTGTCGGGGAGGACACCAAGGATGATGGTATGAGATGAATGTGATGGTTTGATGTTGGTGGTTTGGTTTGGTTGTTTATCTGCTTTACTTTTCCCCACTGCTCAAGGCAGCTGGTATTGCTTACCCTCTTTCCGAAGGAGGCAAAGACACGCGGGGTATGCCACGTTCTTTCCGTGTTTAGCCTCTCGATGGAGGATGGGTCTATGCTCTTGCTATAGGCGGCAAAGACTCGACGGGTAGTATATCTACTCGCCGTGTTGAGCCCCTTTGTGTTTAGTAGCATAGGATGTTTTTCTAGAATGCCTGAGATTATGGAAAAGTAATTCTGAAATGAAAGTTTGTTTAAATGGTGATAATCCACGGGGATGGAGAAACTGGAATTTAATAGTGATGTGAATCCTAAAAAGGAGCAGTTTTTGAATGTGATGCCAATTTAGTTTAATGTGGTAAATTGTTCATGGTTAATTAATGTTTAAAGAATTAATTAACGTACAGTGGAACTGATAAAATGAGAATGGAGTAATCTAATAAAGCTCTTCAAATGGTTGTGTGCTTATAGGATACCTAGTCTTAGAAGTAGAAGCCTGGAGCCTGAGAGACGTTAGCTGCAGTTGTGCCTATGACTAGGTAATTCCCATAGTGTGGTTGTGAGTTATATATATTCTGTACTTTTTGTGTTTCTATACGCTACTCCACCCTGTTGGTAAGGGAAACTGACACCCCTGGGATTCTGATCCCTGGGGGGGGTGTTTTCCCCAACATTCTGATGGGAGGTTGAATGGCTGACTACCCCCTTTGGCCCCGCTCTCTTCTCTTAGTAGATCTTTGTGCTGGTAGGCACAGTGGTTAGTTTTACCCATATATGTGTGTAGAGGGCTATAATGGCTTGTGGTTATTTCACACACATATATTCTGGATATACTATCCTATGGACTACTATAGGTGTAACGTGTATAGGCTGTGATGGCTTGAGGATCCTTACTCGGCGTATGGGCTGTGATGGTTTGAGGTATAATACTCGACGTATGATACACGTTATACGAGCTGTGGTGGATCCCGGAAACTACCTAGTTACTTTGGTTGTGAGGATGGTGTGGTGCTTAGCCCAGGTGTCTGCGGGCAAGCCTTTGTGGTGCACGTGGTGCAAGTTGTGGAGCTTAGCCCAGGTGTCTGCGGGCAAGCCTTTGGAGAGAGATGCACAGGACGTATGTCGTTGGGGCAAAGCAGCAAACCAGTGGGGAAGTAGTAGCGGGGTACCCTTGATATTCTTTACTATATGCTATATTCTTGTATGCGTTACTTGGTGAGAGTAGCCATGGTGAGGTTGGGAACTTAGTATACTTGTTTAGGTAACGAGTTAGTTTAACTTGTTGTTCACTGGGCTTTAGCATGCTTTCTTTACTTTTGCACAAGAGGCTTGGGGAGGATCCTACTGAGTATACTGTTATACTCACCCTATGTATAAATAAACTGTTTTTCTGGTCACTTAGAGCAGGTTGGAGATCAAGCTGGTTACTACTAGCTTGCGGTTGGAGGAGGAGATGTTTGGGCTTGTGGTCGCTGCCGTTTTACTTTCTTTTGGGTACTTTTAGTTTTCCCTTTCAGTTGTAGTACTTTTTCATGACATTTCATATGTGTACTTGGGTTTATTTTATATTTCAGTTATGAGTTGGAGTTGGTTGGAGTCTATTCTATCTCTCTCTTCTGCATGTGTTCTCTTAGAGGGTAATGCCTCCCATTTGTGTGTGTATTCTACCCTCGGTGCTAGTCGCCAACCCGGGGCCTACTGGAGGCGGGACTCGGGGGTCATTATCTCCCTTCTCACATTGTCGGCCCAGGAGGGGTACACTTTGTGGGGAGGGGGTTGTGACAGAGTGGTATCAGAGGGAGGTTGAGGGATAAAATGGAGTTTGGAGTTAGGCACAGGTGAGGATGCATGGGATGGTAGGGCAACGGTGTCATTCATGTTTAGAAAGTGGGGTAAACACTGGAGACCGGCAGAGACATAGGCGTTTAGGGCCCCCTATGATCTGTTGCACGAACCTTTAAGTTTACGATGGATACTAAACAAAGTGATACCGGTTGCAGGGTAGAGACCTAGGAAAGGATCATGCATCATTATTCTTTGCGCTTGTGTTTGAATGGGTAGACCTTGGGATAGGTAACCTAAAATAAATAAAACAAAACAATTAATTAATTAATGTTGAGTCTTCTATATTCCAGGATTAGGAGCTCTAACAGTTGTTATTTTGCAGGTATGGCTCCAGGTCGACGTCCTCGTCAGGTTTGCGCAGAAGATGCCCATCAGGCTATTCCAGCAGATCGCCACCAAGTAGAGGTTGACGATGATGAAACTTGGAGGAAGACACTTCGAGAGTTTCAGCGCCAGAGTCTACAGAAGTACGAGGGATCCGTTTCAGATGCAGTCACAGAAGACTGGTTGGAGGAGATAGAGATAGGCTTCAGCTCGATTCGTTCTCGGAAGGAATACTGGGTGTCCTTGGTTGTGACGATGCTACGTGGAGCAGCGAGGAAGTGGTGGTTCTTGTTCCTTGGTGATCGTGAGGAGTTAGCAATCTCATGGGAGGAGTTTCGAGACAGGTTTAGAGTCGAGTTTCTTTCGTCGACTGCGAAGGTGTCCAGTCGCCAGGAGCTTCTCACCCTTCGACAGGGGAGTGCCAGTGTTCGAGAGTTTGGAATCCGTTTTAGGAACCTTCTACGATATGCTTCAGACCTGTTACCAGATGATGAGGCTAGGGTGAGGCATTTCGAGGAGGCTTTGCGTCCAGAGATCCAGCGCCAGGTCACCCCATTTATGCTGAAAACATATCTTGAGGTGCTGGCGAGGGCAGAGGTTTTTGAGAGGACTTTGGCCAGGACTGGATCGTCACGAGAGGTGAATCGTCATGATTCCTCACGAAGCAGAGCTGTGGTCCAGGGTTCCCAGTTTTCAGGACAAAAGAGTTTCTGTTCACCTGGGGGTAGGTCCCATCCCTTCCCATCTCGTTTCTCCGGAGGCAGAAACTCTCAGACCTATGCCAAGGGATCAGGTGCTTGTTTTTCTTGTGGTGGTCGTGGTCATCAGCAGCGGGAGTGCCCGACTTTTCAGAGCAGTCATCGTTCACCGGGTGCTCCACTCCAGGTTCCTCCGTTGAGGTAGTTCCATACGAGGCAGCAGCAGCAGGTTGCACCAGTTTTAGATCACCAGAGGGTAGATGGAGCAGGCAGAGGACAACCCCATGATTCTTCCCGTCCTCAGAGAGCATAGCGCGGTCGTGGTGGTGGTCGTCAACAGGGTCATAGAGGCCGTGGAGGAGGTCGTGGTCAGCTTCATGCTCTAGCGTTACCAGCCCCAGGCGATCCAGATGTCGTTCGAGGTACCCTTTGCTTGTTTTATACCTTGGTTTATGCCTTGTTTGATTCAGGAGCAACACACTCCTTCATATCACCTACCCTTGTCCATGCTTTGGGACTTGAGGTAGAGAGGCTTCCAGTGCCCTTGGCGTTGACTACGCCAGTTGGAGGTCGAGCTGACTTGTTTGAAGTATGTAGAGACTGTGAGCTAGTGTTGGGGAAACACCGCTCTTGGGGAGATTTCCTATGTTTGCGAATACAACCATATGATGTCATACTTGGCATGGATTGGTTGTATTCGTTGCAGGCTGTTGTGGATTGCTACAGGAAGAAGGTCGTTTTCTTTGATGAAGATGGAGAGAAAGTGGTGTTTGTTGGTGAGAGAGATCCTCGGATGAGTCATAGACGAGTTCCATACTTATCATCCATGATGGTTGGGATGACGCTGAGTTCTTCAGAGGTTCAACAGTTGCGTTTCCTAGGGTCGTAGAGGAGTACCCCGACGCCTTTCCAGAAGAGGTTGTATCCTTACCCCCTCAACGAGATATTGAGTTTGGGATTGAGATACAGCCAGGAGTGTCTCCTATCTCTATGTCACCGTATAGGATGGCCCCTTCTGAGTTACGAGAGCTACGTATTCAGCTCGATGGTCTGTTGCAGTGTGGTTTTGTTCGGCCAAGTGTCTCATCGTGGGGTGCACCAGTTTTGTTTGTGAAAAAGGCTGATGGCAGTTTGCGGTTGTGCGTCGATTATCGTCGGTTAAACAAAGTGACAATAAAGAACCGCTATCCTCTCCCGCGGATTGATGACCTATTCGATCAACTGAAGGGTGCAAGTTGGTTCTCAAAGATAGACTTGCGGTCAGGATATCATCAGATGCGTGTAAAGGATGAGGATATCCCAAAGACTGCTTTCCGCTGTCGTCATGGGCATTATGAGTTTGTTGTAATGCCATTCGGCGTGACGAATGCTCCAGCTGTTTTCATGGGGTTGATGAATGCTGTGTTCTGTGAATTCTTGGACAAGTTTGTTGTGGTTTTCATCGACGACATCCTTGTGTACTCCACATCTGAAGAGGAGCATGCGGAGCATCTACGAGCCGTTTTGGGAGTTCTTCGCCAACATCAGTTGTTTGGGAAGTTGTCCAAGTGTGAGTTCTGGGCTCGAGAAGTTCGTTTCTTGGGACATGTTGTGTCCCAACAGGGAGTAGCTGTGGATCCTTCGAAGATAGAAGCAGTGGTGTCTTGGCCAGCCCCCAAGACCGTGTCAGAGGTGCGAAGTTTCCTTGGTCTCGCAGGCTATTATAGGAGGTTTGTAGCTAATTTCTCCCGAGTTGCGACTCCTCTGACAGCTTTGACCAGGAAGGATCAAGCGTTCATATGGACTGATCAATGTCAGACATCTTTCAAGTATCTAAAGGAGAAGTTGGTAAGTGCTCCAGTCCTTTGTCTTCCAGCGGATGGAGTCCAGTTTGATGTTTTCTGTGATGCTTCACATCTGGGGCTAGGCTGTGTTCTCATGCAGCAGAGGTCAGTTATTTCTTATGGGTCTCGGCAGTTGCGTCCCCATCAATGTAACTATGCCACCCATGATCTTGAGTTGGCAGCCGTGGTGTTTTCTCTAAAGTTGTGGAGACATTACCTCATTGGTGAGCACTTTTTGGTTTTCACCGATCATAAGAGTTTGAGGTATGTTTTCTCCCAACGTGACTTGAACTTGAGGCAGCATCGGTGGATGGAGTTCTTGCAGGAATACGACTTTGAAATATCGTATACACCTGGAAAAGGGAATGTTGTAGCCGACGCACTAAGCCGAAAGATACGTAATGATGTTGTGCGTGAATCTGGTGATTCTTGGAGAGTGATGGAAGAGCTATCAGCTTTGCATCTTGATATGGGAGAAGTTGGGGGTAGAGGTTGTCTTTTCCAGATGACGGTGCAGTCATCCCTGATGCAGAAGGTGGAAGAGTCTCAGTTGGGTAACCTAGAGGTGGAAGTTTGGAGAGACAGAGTTGTATGGGGTGAGGCCCCTGATGGTTGGTCGGAGGATGAACAACACCGAGTGTTGTATCATGGCAGGATTTTTGTTCCTTTGGCGATGCGCGAGAAGGTTCTCTAAGAGTTCCATATTTCACCCTTGGCGGTACATCCTGGTGTGACTAAGATGTACCAATCCTTGAGGAGTCAGTTTTGGTGGTCTGGGCTGAAGCGTACAGTTGCAGAATGTGTGTCTCGATGTTTAGTCTGCCATAAGGTGAAGGTCGAACACCGTGTTCCTGGTGGTCTTCTCCAGCACTTAGAGATTCCTCAGTGGAAGTGGGAGGACATCTCAATGGACTTTGTTACAGGTTTACCTCGAGCTCCGGGAGGACATGATGCTATATGGGTGGTAGTGGATCGTTTAACAAAATCATCCCACTTCATAGCGATCAAGGAGTAGAGCTCAGTGGAAGTATTGTTGAGGCAGTATCTAGAGGAGGTGGTGAGACTCCATGGAGTACCTAGGACGATCATTTCTGATCGAGATCCTCGTTTTACCTACAGGGTGTGGAGAGGTCTCCAGCATTCCTTTAGCTCTCAACTGTGCCTTAGCACTGCTTTTCATCCTCAAACGGATGGTCAGACAGAGCGAACCATCCAGACTCTTGAAGACATGTTGCGCTCTTGTGTTCTTGATTTTGGAGGTTCATGGACGAAGCACTTACCCTTGGTAGATTTCTCTTACAATAATAGTTTCCACTCTACCATCGGTATGGCGTCGTTTGAAGCCTTGTATGGCCGGCCATTCCATTCTCCGTTGTGCTGGACTGGGGTCGGAGAGTCAGCAATTCTCGGACCAGAACTAGTGCAGAATACAACAGAGATGGTTCAGGTGATTCGTGAGAGGATGAAGACAGCACAAGATCGTCAGAAATCATATGCTAATCAAAGGAGGATACCCTTAGAGTTTAATGTTGGGGATCATGTGTTTCTGAAGGTGACTCCCCGCTGTGGGCAGCGAAGGTTTGGTCGTGGAAGTAAGCTTTCTCCCCGGTTTGTTGGGAATTTCGAGGTGTTGGCTCGTGTTGGAGCTGTGGCATATCGAGTAGCACTTCCCCCTCAGATGAGTCGGATACATGATGTTTTCCATGTATCACAGCTTCTTCGTTATCTTCATGATGAATATCATTTATCGATTGGGGAGAGATCGATATTGACGATGATGCAACCTTCGAGGAGCGACCTGTGGAGATCCAAGACCGCAAGGAGAAGGTGTTGCGTGGGCATTCTATTCCTTTAGTTCGTGTCTTATGGCAACATGGTGGCATGGAGGAGAGTACCTGGGAGCGTGAGTCACAGATACGTGCTCAGTACCCAGAGTTGTTTAATTTTTAACTCTTTTCATGTAATGACGTTTCCTTTATGGTTAGACCTTTCATGTTTTATTTATGTACCTTTTTTTTGTGTGATGTTATGATTGAATTGTTTGGATATGGATTGTTTGTTTCCATATTCTTGGATACCGTAGCTTTGTTCCAGCTTTCGAACAACTCATGGTGGTTTTCCCCTGAGAGGTATCTTATGGGGTGGTTGTTCGGACCCCTCTGTTCCTCTGAGTTGGTTTTTAATTCTCGAGGACGAGAATATTTTTGAGAGGTATCTAATATAATGGCCCGGACCTCCCTGATCCATTACTTTGTGAAAATGTGGTGTTTGAGGTGTTCCGGGAGGTCAAGGGGATTATCCCCTAGCTGCTGCCTACCGGTAGATCGGTCTACCGGTAGCTGCTGCCTACCGGTAGCCGCCGCTTACCAGTAGCTCGGTCTACCGGTAGCTGCTGTCTACCGGTAGCTCGGTCTACCGGTAGCTGCTGCCTACCGGTGGCTCGGTCTACCGGTAGCTGCTGTCTACCGGTAGCTGCTGCCTACCGGTGGCTCGGTCTACCGGTAGCTGCTGCCTACCGGTGGCTCGGTCTACCGGTAGCTGCTGCCTACCGGTAGCTCGGTCTACCGGTAGCTGCTGCCTACCGGTAGCCACCGCTTACCAGTAGCTCGGTCTACCGGTAGCTGCTATCTACCGGTAGCTCGGTCTACCGGTAGCTGCTGCCTACCGGTGGCTCGGTCTACAGGTAGCTTCTGTCTACCGGTAGCTTCTGCCTACCAGTAGTCGGTCTACCGGTAGCTGCTTCATACCGGTAGCTCGGTCTACTGGTAGCTGCTGCCTACTGGTAGCCACCGCTTACCAGTAGCTGGGTTTACCGGTAGCCGCGGCGTACTGATAGCTCGGTATACTGGTAGCCACATTCTAGCAGTAGCTCGGCTAACACTTTGCCAAATTTTCCAGTTCAGTGAACAGTGTTTCTATCGGTGAGGTTCAGTGAACAGTGTTTCTATCGGTGAGGTTCTATCGGTGGACTTCTATTGGTGAGGTTCAGTGAACAGTGTTTCTATCGGTGAGGTTCAGTGAACAGTGCTTCTATCGGTGAGGTTCAGTGAACAGTGTTTCTATTGGTGAGGTTCTATCGGTGGACTTCTATCGGTGAGGTTCAGTGAACAGTGTTTTTATCGGTGAGGTTCTATCGGTGGACTTCTATCGGTGAGGTTCAGTAAACAGTGCTTCTATCGGTGAGGTTCAGTGAACAGTGTTTCTATCGGTGAGGTTCTATCGGTGGACTTCTATCAGTGAGGTTCAGTGAACAGTGTTTCTATCGGTGAGGTTCAGTGAACAGTGTTTCTATCGGTGAGGTTCTATCGGTGGACTTCTATCGGTGAGGTTCAGTGAACAGTGTTTCCAAAGTTCATAAGAGCTACCGATTCCATACTTTGCCAAATTTCACGAATGAACAGTGTTTCCAGACTTCATGAGAGCTACCGATTCCATACTTTTCCAAATTTCACGAATGAACAGTGTTTCCAGACTTCATGAGAGCTACCGATTCCATACTTTGCCAAATTTTGAGTATGTGAACAGTGTTTCCAGCTTCGTAAATTTGACGTTTTCTTTGACGTAAAATATTTTTAAAACCTTATTTTAAGGACTTTAAGGCCGATTCAAAGGCCATAAATTCTATATTAATTATTCCTAAGGCCGGAATGTTTTTACTTGGTCAAACCGCGTGGGTTAATGCGATCCGTTTTTAATGGAGAATAAATCGGATCTTAAACCGTCGCCTCTCTAATTTTTTTTTAAAAGGAACGAGATATCATTCTTCATTGTTCTTCCTCCTGGTTCTCATATGCAAGATGCTAGAACCTTTCAATCCTTCCCGTAGGAGTTTCACAATCAAACGTTACTCGGATCAGTTCCGCTCTGTTTGATGCTACCAAGCTGTGTCTATCATTCTTCCATATAAGGTATGTTGTATCATCATTCTTTTGGGGTTTATCTTCTCCTATCCTCATTTCCATAATTATACCATGTAATTTCCAAGATTCTAATGGGTTTTCTTGGGGTTGGTTGGTACTGTCGTACCGCAGCATCCTCCAGTGGATACAGTTGTCATGAGGGGAGGATCGTGACCTGTTGTGTGGATAAAGAACGTGAGGAACTGTTTGAGGTAGGGGATTAATGGATTCTCTAATTGTGTATGTACAATCATAGAATTAGCATGATTTAGTCCTTTGGATCACAATGAAATTGACCCAATTAAATACTTGAACTGGATTAAAAGAATTAGTTGATCGCATGTTTCTGCCTTGTACCTTGATAACGGTATGCCTCATGTTTTCCTAGATAGAGTGATATCTATGTTTTTTCTTTAATTAGTTGCTCGTTCATGATGGAAATTGATAAAGAACATAAAGCCGGAATTATTTGTTAAATAATTGGCTAAAGATAAAGAGGCATGTTAATGAATCTGTTAATTCAAGATGGATTAAAGAACTATTAGTTCGATAAATTCAAAAGGGTTCTGAGTTACCCGCTTGCTTGTAAGGCTGAATGCCTTGTGGTTTGGAGCTCTGAGTGCTCATTTTGTATGAAGGATGAATGCCTTGTTAAAGGGCCGAGAGCCCATTTTGTAATCTTTTATTTCCTGCTGCTTGTGATTTGATGTGAGCCTGGATGGCTGTTGTGATATGTGGAGGTATGGGGACTTGTGGTTGTGGCGGATGACGCCTAGTGTGGCGAGATGCATCGGTTTATGCATGTGGGTGTCGGGGAGGACACCAAGGATGATGGTATGATATGAATGTGATGGTTTGATGTTGGTGGTTTGGTTTGGTTGTTTATCTGCTTTACTTTTCCCCACTGCTCAAGGCAGTTGGTATTGCTTACCCTATTTCCAAAGGAGGCGAAGACACGCGGGGTATGCCACGTGCTTTCCGTGTTTAGCCTCTCGATGGAGGATGGGTCTATGCTCTTTCTATAGGCGGCAAAGACTCGACGGGTAGTATATCTACTCACCGTGTTGAGCCCCTTTGTGTTTAGTAGCATAGGATGTTTTTCTAGAATGCCTGAGATTATGGAAAAGTAATTCTGAAATGAAATTTTGTTTAAATGGTGATAATCCATGGGGATGGAGAAACTGGAATTTAATAGTGATGTGAATCCTAAAAAGGAGCAGTTTTTGAATGTGATGCCAATTTAGTTTAATATGGTAAATTGTTCATGGTTAATTAATGTTTAAAGAATTAATTAACGTACAGTGGAACTGATAAAATGAGAATGGAGTAATCTAATAAAGCTCTTCAAATGGTTGTGTGCTTATAGGATACCTAGTCTTAGAAGTAGCAGCCTGGAGTCTGAGAGACGTTAGCTGCAGTTGTGCCTATGACTAGGTAATGCCCATAGTGTGGTTGTGAGTTATATATATTCTGTACTTTTTGTGTTTCTATACGCTACTCCACCCTGTCGGTAAGGGCAACTGACACCCCTGGGATTTTGAGCCCTGGGGGGGGGGGGTGTTTTCCCCAACATTCTGATGGGAGGTTGAATGGCTGACTACCCCCTTTGGCCCCGATCTCTTCTCTTAGTAGATCTTTGTGCTGGTAGGCACAGTGGTTAGTTTTACCCATATATGTGTGTAGAGGGCTGTAATGGCTTGTAGTTATTTCACACACATATATTCTGGATATAGTATCCTATGGACTACTATAGGTGTAACGTGTATAGGCTGTGATGTCTTGAGGATCCTTACTCGGCGTATGG
The DNA here is from genome assembly GCA_963277665.1 of Viscum album. NCBI lineage: Eukaryota > Viridiplantae > Streptophyta > Magnoliopsida > Santalales > Viscaceae > Viscum > Viscum album. Next base: position 1,155,158,499 of record OY728132.1, on the reverse strand, counting down.
GCTGTGATGGTTTGAGGTATAATACTCGACGTATGATACACGTTATACGAGCTGTGGTGGCTCCCGGAAACTACCCGGTTACGTTGGTTGTGAGGATGGTGTGGTGCTTAGCCCAGGTGTCTGCGGGCAAGCCTTTGTGGTGCACGTGGTGTAGGTTGTGGAGCTTAGCCCAGGTGTCTGCGGGCAAGCCTTTGGAGAGAGATGCACATGACGTATGTCGTTGGGGAAAAGCGGCAAACCAGTGGGGAAGTAGTAGCGGGGTACCCTTGATATTATTTACTATATGCTATATTCTTGTATGCGTTACTTGGTGAGAGTAGACATGGTGAGGTTGGGAACTTTGTATTCCTGTTTAGGTAATGAGTTAGTTTCACTTGTTGTTCACTGGGATTTAGCATGCTTTCTTTACTTTTGCACGAGAGGCTTGGGGAGGATCCTACTAAGTATGCTGTTATACTCACCCTATGTATATATAAACTGTTTTTCAGTTCACTTAGAGTAGGTTGGAGATCAAGCTGGTTACTACGAGCTTGCGGTTGGAGGAGGAGCTGTTCGGGCTTGTGGTCACTGCGGTTTTACTTTCTTTTGGGTACTTTTAGTTTTCCCTTTCAGTTGTAGTACTTTTTCATGACATTTCATATATGTACTTGGGTTTATTTTATATTTCAGTTATGAGTTGGAGTTGTTTGGAGTCTATTCTATCTCTCTCTTCTACATGTGTTCTCTTAGAGGGTAATGCCTCCCATTTGTGTGTGTATTCTACCCTCGGTGCTAGTTGCCAACCCGGGGCCTACTGGAGGCAGGACTCGGGGGTCATTATCTCCCTTCTCACATTACCGGCCCAGGAGGGGTACACTTTGTGGGGAGGGGGTCGTGACAGTCATTCCCTAAAAAGATTGTTCATGGATTTTAAGGGATTAAAATGGATTAATGAAAGTTAGGTCCATGGATAAGGGGTTAAACAAAAAGAATGTGTCAATCGTTTTACAAGTGATTTTGTCTAGTCATATCATTGATAATATTCAGAGCATGTTCTATAAAAAAACATGCCCAATTTTATCAAGAAATATACAATATAAATAATGGTAAATATTTTTATAATGGATATCCTGAGAATAAGATGAAGGTCTAGGAAAATTACTCATAGAAATGTATATGAATAATTTATTTAATTAATAAAAACATCAGAAATTAAAAACATGTCCAAAATCAAGAAACTTTCATTAACAATGATCAACATGATCCCCTAAAATAATGATTTTTCAAATACTAATCCATATGCTTATCTCAACTAATTCATTTTCCCATTTTTCTCATTCAAACTTAAAGACAAAGAAATTTAAATACATTTCATGGTAATAATCCTAATAATTTTATGTATACTAGTTCATTTGAATAAAAATGAACTAATTTCAGTAAAGTAATTAGGTGTTAAATGTCTAAAATATTTAAAATGTGGTGAATACAATAGAAAATTATAAAATTTAAATTTCTAACTTCCCTTTGAAAATACTGCTTTAAAATTGGTCTATACAAGATTTTCCTTCACTTTTTTCACAACAAGTAATTTCTGTTCACAACGTTTAATTTTTCTATAGCTTCTTCTCTTGCTGTTTTCTTCTGTATGCTGCCTTCTTTGATGGTCCTACAAAAAAACACAAGTGAAATCATTAGACATAACAATGTAATTTAAAAATATATGAGGATTATTTCTACCTTATTAAAATATAAAATAAATAATTTAAATACTAAAAACTCAAGTTTCCTTATAGAAGTTCTTTTGTTTTCCATCATTGGTTTGACCATACCTCCTTTAGATCCAGGTGGTTGATGGCAGAAATGTGATTACCTAATCATGCTCTAAAAAATTTTGAAGCCATGATTTCTCTATATAGATGGGTCCTCTCCCTTTCTCTAAAAGAAATCTCACTCTCCCATTTGTGAATACATTCTCAATTTCCATGGGCGCAACCTAGTAATTCTTGGACATTAATGAAAAATCTAATAACAGTTCAATAATTATCCAAACCTCTCCTTATTTTAATTTATCATGAATTATTTTTCCTCCACTATCTTCAGTTTTCTATAAATTTTTTCCCATTATTTAGATTTTTCATACTTTCTTCTTTACTTTATACATTACCCACTTTAACACTTTTTTAATGTAAAATAACATCCTCTACTTTTATAATATTATATTTTGATAATTCTTCAATTATTTCATCATATTTCTACATTTCATGGTGTATATTGAACTTCACCTCCAATCCTCTAACTCTTCAACTCAATTATATATTATGAACATCAATCATCACCCTTCTTGTAGCAAGGAACAATATTCCCATGTTTATTGGTAGATTCCTCATCTTTGTCTATCACCAAAAAATATTCTTGAAAATATAACTTTTCTACTCTGATGATTACATCTTCATGTAGTCCTAGATGAAGCCTCAGTATTGTATTAGCTTGTTGAAGAATAATATGAGTTGGTTGCATCTCTCTCAATTCGAGGAACATGAATGTTTCATATGACATTATATTTACACTGGAACCTAAATCACATAAATCATTAACAAAATCATTAGTAGGATTCTTGAATCCACTACTAAACATTCTCCTACAAGTGGAATGGCGTAAAATTCTTCAAGCTTATTTTTTTTCACCATCAAATACTTCATAAACTTTACATAGAAATGAATGTTTCAAATTGACATAGAAATTATAATATTGATGTGTATCTTTTTCAAAATATCTATGATTTTTTTTCTTTCATCAACCTTCACCTTCTTGCACTGATCTAGAAATGGTAGTGGTGGTTGGTATTGTGGTGGTGATCCCTCTTGATTATGATCCTCAACATCTCTGTTCTTTTTGTTACCCCGATTAAATTTTTTATCCTTCATTTCATGAAAAGTATATACCACTTTCTAAGGTATTCTTTCTACTTAAAAGAAATATGTTTTTCACATCTAAATAGAGATTCTATTCTGGGCATTGTGGAAGTTATCCTATATTCTTTTTTATAATTTTTTTGATGATCTGACAGACTTGATCATCTATATTCCTCAATATAGATTGTTGATTTTTTGAATAATTTTGCAAATCTCTGATTGTATTTCAATGATACCATGATTATGTAATAAATTCATTATGTATAGCTCTTATGGTGGTCATAAATGATTCAAGGGTCTCCTCCAGTTAATGGACATGACTATTTAGTGTTGACCCTTAATGTTATGGTTGAAACCATTACTGTCACAGCTGAAATCCTTGTCCATGATTTTGATTATTCTATTATGGCTGTTTTTAACTCCATCCCTTTGCATAATTTTAATGATTACAATCTAAATAATTCACATCTTTGCAATACATACCTTGGGAATTTTGGTTGTCTATCATCAAATCGAGTTTCTTTTACATGAAATTCATCTGGGTGGTAACCTAGATATTGTCTACCATGTGCACTATTTTTACTCTCCCTTCATCTAGATTGCATTGAAAACCATTTTTGGAAATATCATCCAATAGATCATTGCTCTCCTCTAGTGATTTACTTATATTTGAACCTCCTACAACAACATCTACTATCGAATAATTTACTCATCCATAATCCTTTATAAAATGGTTGAATTAATTACAACATTCTTATATCATTATAAGGAAATAATATTTTTAAATATCTAAATATTTTCTAATAACTATATAAAAATACTTCATTAAATTACTCATAATTTAAAATACATAGCCAAAAATTCAATGACATTGAGGGTGGGAAAAATCATGTCAGAAATTTTATTACCAGATCCTACCCTATGGTGATTGAATGAGGAGGAAGACTAGGAATAAACTCCCTTTTTTAATTCAATGGTAATATTTATAGTTTTATCCTTACAAAATAATTTTTTATGTTACGAAATAGGAGTGTGTCATAGATTTCTAGGAAACTCCCAAGGTGCAAGTTTGGGTCTTCATGAGGTAGCCCGAAAATTTCATTGAATGATTGATCATTTGGATAACCACTGACTTGATCTTGAAGTATTGAGATGTGACAGGGGGTATGAGTATACATATATTTAACCCCATGTATGAGTATGACAACCCTGCTTTTTATTATAACTTAAACATGCTTTATTACATAAAACTTCACTTGATACAACAAAGAATATCGAGAGGTTTAGTGTCTTTGGGGCTTAGGATCATTACATAAAAACTTTAAACTTGAAATACAACATCTTTATTGAAAACTTCCTTTACATGAACACTACATTCCTTCATACTTAGCATTGCATGGGATAACCTGAGGACATGCATAAGAAAAGGCTGAGCTATAAAGCCCAGTAAGGGAGTACATAATGAATAACATGAGGAGTAAAATACATTTTAGGCAATAGGCATATCAATAGAGCATAAGAGAAACATGAACATAAAGTCATGATAAAGCATGATAATCATAACATGGAAATGTGGCAACAACACTTAACATTGAATTAGCATGAGCCAAGGCTCATTGCACATGGAGCATGAGTAAACCCTCATTGCACTTGAAGCACGAGTAAACCCTCGTTGCACTTGAATTAGCATGAGTCAACACTCATTGCACATGACGTATCATGATACTATACTTTACCCAATGCATTGGAGCGCTATCAGGGCGCACCCTTCTTAAACATTTCATTTCATGCATAAGTGTGCCACATGGATCATAAAACATGGATTCATAAAACATAATAATTTCTTCCACGATAAAGGAATGTGGAATTCATACATGAAACTTTATAATCAATATGTAAATGTTCATAAAGTTGAATACCCTTGATGGAGAAATGGGCATGGTATTCACTACACAAAGACATTGGCTTAGAAAATCGGTGCGATTTCGGCAGCGTAACGGCGTGACATAAGAATTCATAAAAAATGTTGATGAGAGAGAAAGGGGTTTCTCATCATATTTACATGTAATGGACAGTAATGAGATATATATATAAATTTCCCAACAATAGAAATGGAATTTAGATTCATGATACAAAAGTATTGCTTGAATGTAAAAGAAGAGAGAGAAGTTCCTTTCGGAATTTCTGCATAGTAACGGGTGTACATGGGAGGCATTTAATGAGAGAGAAAGGGTTATCCCATCATTCAAACAATAAGAGGGCAGTATGGGGGAGGTGCTAAACCATACCCCAACATTCATAATTGAAATTAAAAGGGCAATACAACTTAAAGAAAATTGACAAAAATGAGAAAGGAAGAAAAAACCCTTACTTGGAAGTGTGCTTCCAAAGGCTAGAGAGAAGCTTGTGAGAGGCTTCTTGGGAGCTTGGGGCACCTTGGGAGGATTCTAGAGAGAGTAGGGCAGAGGTTGGACGAACTTCAAGGGATTTGAGTGAGGAGGAAGTGGGAGCTTGGGTGGGTTTATATAGGAAAGGTGAGAGAATTCTTTATTATTTAGGTTTGGGACCCCTTATATTAAAATAATCCAAACCACAAACCATCCCATGGTATTTGCCCATGGTTTCTGGAAAAGGAAAGAGGAAAACAATATTTTACAAGTCCAAGGTCAGAACTTCTTAAAAAATTAGGGTTTCTTATGTGGAGGTGAGTCACACTCCCATGGAAATTAATTTAAAAAGGCAAAGTGTTGAATAAGTCTTGAGGGCTCCATTAATGCTTTGAAAAGTAAGTAAAACAAACCCAAAACCTCATTATTTTAATGATAAAACACATATTGGCAGAACATAAGGATTATGGTATTTTATTACATCACCATTGGGTCATTATGATGTCATAAAACACATTATATATTTAAATGGTATTTAATTTTTACCCAAAAATTTGACTGTCTCAGAAAATTATGAAAAATTCACCGTTGGATAATTTCGACGTCCTGATTCCAAAAATAATATTTATTTCATATAAATAATTTTCTAAATATGTGAATTTTCACTTTTAAAATAAAAACCAACATTTATAAAAAAAATCACGGGTTTTGACAGAAATGGCTTTCAAACCTTAATAAAAATTTTAATTGCATTCATAAAATTATAAGATCATTTATATTTAATAAAAATTAATTTAATATTAATAGTAATATTTTATTAAAATATTATTTAATTCAAAAATCCTTTAATTTAATAAAATATAATTCTTAGTTAAATAATATCTAAAAACACCATTTGTACTTTAAAAACTAATCACAATGTATCAAAAATGACTAGAAATTATATTCATTATTATATATAGAAATAATGTACATGAACATGGTGCTACTTATTTGTTACATAACCCCTTAAAATAGCCTCATAAGACCTAAGGGTAAGGTGTGCGATGGTGACAAACTCTTGGGGCAGCTCGGATAACATCACTCGAGTGGTAATTTTAATCAACTTCCACTTTTCCTGTAGACGATCACGTTCGAGCTTGACTTGATGAAGCTCAGCTTGGGCTTGGTCAAGGTCAAATCCCAAAGAAGCCACCTCTTTTCCAAGCTCCGACAAATGGGCTTTGTAAGGGGCAATTCTACTGGATGAGGCCATAGCTTCCTTTGTCTGAGTAGAAATGGGTTCGTTAAAGTCTTATATTTATACTACTCAGATGATCACTGCTCAACGGCTAAAAAGCAACGGTCACAAAACTTAATGTAAAACTAAAGAAGTTGACATCTTATAAAAACATTTTTTATAAAGAAACATTTAACTGGATCAAGAGGGATTTTCCATTAATGAAACATTGGGTCGTTACAATGAGGGTCTTCTGTTGTTGGGCAGTACTTTCCACTGGATTTGTTCCTTGGCCTTGTGACCATACTCTTTGGCCCAACTCATGAAAAACTCCATCATGCAATGACTCAAATTTTTCTCTGATTTTTTTATATAAATTAATTAAGAAACTTTTGATACCAAGTGTTGATATGAAATGAGATTTCGAGGATCAGTGTTCCCAGAATGAATATTTTAATAAAGTCTAGTTGTTAATTAAAACATGCGTGTGTCTAACCTTGAACTTTAATAACATCTAAAAGGGTGTCAGGATTGAAAATATGAGTGTGTCGTTGCGTTTAGAATAGTGAATTTACTTTACGTGGGGACTAACTTCGACTGGAATAGTTCGAGAGGAAAAGTTAATTTTTGTAAGATTTAATGAAAAATAAAATACACTTATGGAATTTTATTTTATTTCTTTTTTGAATGTCTCACAGCGATGCAATGATGCTGCAATGAAATGATAAGTCATCTCATTTCTTTCATAAATGAAATAGTGTGGAAATAAAGAAATTATTATCACGAACCAACTCGGGTGGACCCTGAACTGATAACCTGAGCCGGTCCACGACATTACCCGAGGGGCGTTCTGGATCCCCACGGGCTAGCAACTAGTGACGTGCATCCAACCTAAACAATAGGGAATGATTTTTCCTAGTGAAAATAGATAAAGCAGCGACAAAGTAAAATAACACAAAGAAAATAAATGACACTGAAACGAAACAATGTTCAGCAACAACAAGCTAACCTGACCATCACCAAAACTCCTCGTGACTCCGAGAGTCGCTCACCAGTTTACAACCAACTCTCGCCCACTGGAACGAGCTCGAGCCAAACCAACAGCAAAACTAAAAAAACACTATAGGCGTGAGTATTAAAACTTAGTAGGCATTCCCAACAATCTATTTCCAATGCACTACCTTTAAATAAATAAATTTACTAATTCCAGGTTTGAAGTAAATTATACAAAATATGGGTCTCCACACACAATTTCATTTCTCAAAACACGTAACAGTTTATTGCCCTTTTTAATTTAAAATAAAGTTTGATGTTTGAAAGAAACATGTGCATTGAATTTTTTAAAATCATTTTTACAAACAATTTTGAAACCCAAATTTTAGTTGTTAGAAAAAATGGAAAACCACACAACACACAACACACACTAAGGGAAATGAAAAAAAATGGCACACAAGGGCCAGCTACCGAACTAGACCTCTCAATCGTCTGCCACATACAAATAAACACTAAAGAAAACATGGGTCGAACCTAGGAGCTCGTGAACAATCCATAACGTACTATACATGTGACTCATCTTGAAGGCATGCCCTAACTCGATGACATCATGACGCCCTAATGCTCAGTATAGCCCTTCATGGCCAAACCGAGGTGCCCAATCCCCATAGCAGCAATAACTTAGTATTCCCCTACTATGGGGCCACTTTCTAGTGCATAATCTAAACTAGTGCAACAATTTTTCTCTCAAGATTCACTTACTATGTCAGGTTCCCATGTCAACACATATAATTAAAAGAGGGGTGTGTTAAAAAGTCAATCAAGTAGCACAAACACTACACACAAACCATGAAGTCAACGTACACCAAACATCACACCTGAGTCAACCCAAAGAGAGTTTTCAAAAATAATTTAGTTCATTAAAGTTCCAAATAGGACTTCACCAATTTTAAAGGAAATCCTCATTTCTTAAAAAAACCCAAAACAATCATTCACGCTTCAGAAGAAATCATTTATCATTTAAACCAAAACTACATTTGAAATTCCGTAAATTATGTTTAAAGGCCCAACATGCATTATTTCTCGACCGAGAGTCCGCTCATCAATAAAATATTTCATGTGTCGTGTATAAAATAAACAGCTCTTTTTACACCAAATAACCATTTAAGAATTTTTTTATCTTATATCATTTCACATTTATTAAAATTAATAAAAACATCAAGCAATTAATAAAATCATAATTTAATGGTGAATATAGTGGGGGCCTACCTCGACTCGCAACTTGGTTATGATGACGAGGCGACACATATTATATTCGCTCACAAGCACGCGTAAGCCGATGATCGTGGTAACGCGAGGTTACCCCACCAATGCACTGCAACAAAAGTAAAATAATCTTAAAACATAGAAACACTGACTAGAAATAACCCGACATTTAAACATCACAAAGATAACTACAAACAAACATAAACATTAATTTAAAATAATCAAAACAACAAATAGGGCATACTTCACTTGAACCCCAATGCAGGCTAAACAACGAAAACCCAAACCGCTCACCTTCGGTGGTGGATGCTAGTCAAGTGCCCAATCGAGAACAAGGCATGCAGCTGGTCACTGGAACAGAAGTGGGATGAGAGCTGACAGAACTGGTCATACCACCCTGGAAGGTTGGCGAGAGGCTGCGGGGTGCCGAAAAAGTCCCCGATAGGGGTAACATGGCCGCGAAAGGTGCGCATCTGGTCAGAGGGCACTTAACAGGTCGAAAGGTGCATGCCCGGAGGGCACTGACTGGTCGGAGTTACGCAGCGGTTGGAAATATGTCAGGTCGGAGGTTGGTGCCCGCGGGTGTTGCAGTGCTGTCGCAGGGTAGGAAATGGTGTTGTATTGATGGGCAGTGTGCGGAAAGCGGGTGTAGAGTCTACTAGAGGGTGTCGTACAGAAGAGTCACACCCGCTGGTTGTCGGAGAAATCCACTGGCCGAAGCAAGGTGGTGGCCTGGGTGCTACGCTAGGCCGGTGGAGGCATGAATAAGGGTCATGTGGGGGTCCGTCTCACAATGCAATAAAAGAGAAGTAGAGGTCTTGGGTGCAAGGGAGTTGCTTGGATAGGGGAGCAAGTGCCAGAGATATCTGGAGAGTAGTGGGAAGGGTCTGCTGCCGCTGGCCAGGGAAGAAGGGATACGGTTCCGCTCGGCTGTGGGTCAACTCGGCCAAATGGAGGGGCTCGCGTAGGACAGAGGCCGCGAGGCGGGAAAATAGGGTGGTGGGCTGCTCAGATGATGGCTAAACAAAATAGGGAAGGGCGCATGTGTAGCTCAGTAGGGATTGAACGCGGAGGGCGGCTGGCCGGAGCAGGTAGGATGGTGGCGCTAGCTTGGAGAGCCCCTAGAGGAAGAGGGTTGCACAAGGGGTCATGTTATTCACTGTAGCCTGAGTCAATGGAGGAGGAGAGGGCTGCTAGTCACCGGGCAACGATGCAGGAGGGGGGGGAGGTGCCGTGCAGGAGGTGCCACTGGATGGGGGAGTTGGGCAGGAGGCGCGATAGGAGGTCTCTAGGTGGGAGGTGCGGTGCGGCAAGCTCGTTGGGTAGGAGGGCCGAGTAGTGTGGGAGATCTTGAAACAGTCATGCGAAGTAGGAGGGGTGCGCCGTGTGAGGGAAGAAGAAGGGAGTGGAGGCGGCTGTGAGGGAAGTGACCGTATGGGGCGTGCGGTGAGAGGAAGAGCAGGTAGTTGTATTCGTTGGGTGGTCTGGGCGTCTGTTACAAGGAGAAAGGCAGGAGAGGTTGAGGGGGATTTTCTTCTGGAGTAGGAGGTCGATGAGGGGCGACCTGGTAGGGTAGCATGGGGCTTAGCTAGCAGGGACAATGGCTCTCCACTGGGGCATAGTGGCTGTGGAACGAACCCAGGGCATGGTCCTACGGGTAAGAGGCGGAGGGGATGCAAGAAACTAGATCAGGAAATTGGGGGATAGCCACGTGGAACACAAGAAAAAAGAAAGGAGAAATAACAAAAGATGAAAAAGAGAGAGAGAAGATAAGATAAAATAAAATGAATTTTTTTAATAATATGTTAAAGATAGGAATAATAATAATAATGATGATAAATAATACTAAAATAATAATAATAATAACTGTAATAATAATATTAATAATAATAACCTTAATAGTAAAATAATAAATGAATTTACATCATTTTAATAATAATAAAATTTAACGAAAGGCCATGTCGTTGTATGGGCGAAGTCATGCAGCGTCGCGGTGCCACACTCCGCGGCGTCAGTGTGTGACAATTCTCCCCACCATAATGCTTCCCATCTCTGGGAATGCACAACAGGACCTAGATCCATGAAGAAACTCCTTAAGTGTCACTCACTCCCAAAACATTAAGCGCCTCCAATTGATTGATCTGAACGAACACCAAACTCCCATGACACGAAACTTATCCTCAAAATATGAACACTTTAAACACCACCCAAAACGAAACCCGAGGCGAAAATCTAATACTGACATGGGGAGGCCCAAACTGACTCCCCACCATATGAAACAAGCCCATAGAATTCAACGTGACCCACGATGGGTCTTCCCACCATAGGACTGGAAAAACTAACTAAACATGAAGACATTCCACACTGACCAAAAACCCCCCACCACGAGGGGGGGTTAAGGGAAGGGCCCAACAGATCAAACATCAAAACTACTACCACCGCTACTCCAACGACGTCACACTCTCAGATGAACACAAACCGCACCACACTAAGGACCGAGATTAATATAAGGTCTTTTTACACCGCTGGGGTTCACCTGACTTCGTGCCTTCTTGACTGATGAGCACATATCAACATAGAGAACGTGGATGGTCTTACCGTATTCCCAATCCCCCATTACAAGGGACCCGATTAGCGAAAATCCAAACCAAACAAAAGATAGACATTAAACTAGTACCTGAAACATCCTTCGGGGGGGTTCTGACTACGCACCAGCTTCACTCCGTGACCTATGGCTGAAGCTCTAGTGTGTAAATCATCTCTTGCCTCATAGTCAGGCTTCAGAAACCCCCAGACGACACTTCTCCTTCTAGTGCCACAAGTAACCACACCACATTTTGGGCTGAACCAACAGATCACGATACATCCCAAGACTCACTTTACCTTTACATGGGACTTTACCATGATAGGGACTTATAAAAAGCACATACATCACTATTTCCAATTCGAATAGGGTGAAATGAAAAAAGGAATATAGGGAAAAACACATTTATCCAGAACCGAGAAGCTTGGAACTCCCTAAGGAAGGATACACATTTGTTAAAGGATAAGTCCCAAGAAGACTCTACAATATCCACCATTGCATTTAAAAGAGAGATCAACACTGTCAGACGCCACCGAATATGACCTCTGTAACCGAGGGGAAACATTACTAGGAGAGGGATCTCAACCTAGGTCCCAACTGACACACGATTCATGCAAACAGCCATATCAGCCTCTTATGACCAACTCACCACCACGCTTCTGCAAGGAGAGGATTTGCTCAACTAGAAAAGGAATGAGATAGATTCCAGTTCCAGATTCCATGATGGAACTCCTTTCATTGATCAACTGGATGGTTTAACACTGGGGAGGTCACTCATGACCACATTCAAAACATACATCGATTCTTTATGGGGTCACACTCTATGTAAGGACCCAAGCGAATTAGTCCATTGGCCCAAACAGAGTTTTTCAAAAAAACTTATTATAAAAAGAGAACTCAAACAATCCACAAGGGGAAACTAGTGCCGATGGGTGACTCAGACATATGGTTGGCGGCCATACGCCAGTCATGCCACCATCACAAGGAGTGCTCTAGGGTAATGTTCTCGGCTCTACATGGATTTCCAGACCATGTGAGATCACGAAGGTCACTTGTCCGACTCCCTTTTCATTTCTCAATACCAAACAAACCATAAGAATCAAAAGACATTGATAACCCAAACATCCAATGGTAACCCGAGATTCGGAACAAGAAAGGGTTCATGATGTCCTTCTCGTCCGTATTCTTCAAGTCCCGACAATTATACCTCTTCTACCTTAACAACCCTAAATAACTATGGGTGCTCTCAAAAACAAGCTCCACTCAGGAGCCATCCTCCTCTGATACCATTTTGTCACGATCCAACTCGGGTTGACCCTGATACGACCACCCGAGCTAGTCCGCAACATGACCCGAGGGGCGTTCCCGATCCCCACGGGCTGGCAACTAGTGTCGAGCATCAAAACTAATCTAGAGGGAACGATTTCGCCTAGTGAAAATTGATAAAGCAGCGGAAAAGTAGAATAACACAAAGTAAATAAATGACACTGAAATGAAAGAACGGTCAACAATAACCAACTAACTTGACCACGACCAAAAATCCTCATGACTCTGAGAGTCACCCACCAGTCCACAACCAACTCTCACCCACTAGAGCGAGCTCTAGACATACCTACAGCAAAACTAAAAATAAAAAATAAAACACTATAGACGTGAGTATTAAAACTCAGTAGGTATTCCCAACAAACTATTCCCAATGCACTACCTTTAAGTAACAAGATTTTCTAATTCTAGGTTTGAACTAAATTAAAAAAAATATGGGTTTCCACACACACTTTCATTTCTAAAACAAGTAACAGTCCATTGCCCTTTTTAATTTAAAAACAGGTTTGATGTTTGAAAAAAACATGTGCATTGCATTTTTTAAAATCATTTTTGCGAACCATTTTGAAACCCAAATTTTAGTTGTTAGTAAAAAGGGAAAACCACAAAACACGCAACACACAATAAGGGAAATGATAAAAAAGACACACAAGGGCTAGCTACCGAACTAGACCTCTCAATCGTCCACCACATACAAATAAACACTAAAGAAAACATGGGTCGAACCTAGGAGCTCATGAACAATCCAGAACGTACTATACATGTGACTCATCTTGAAGGCATTCCCTAACTCGACAACATCACAACTTCCTAACGCTCAGTATAGCCCTTCATGGCTTAACTGAGGGGCCCAATCCCCACAGTAGCAATAAATCAGTATTCCCCTACTATGGGGCCACTAGTCAGTGCGTAATCTAAACTAGTGCAGTAATCATTCTTAGAAGATTCACATACTATGTCAGGTTCTCATGTCGACACATATAATAAAAATAGGGGTGAGTAAACAATTTTAATCAAGTAGCACAAACACTACACACGAACCATGCAGTCAACGTACACCAAACATCACCCCTAAGTCACCGCAAAGAGAGTTTTCCAAGATAATTTATTTCATTAAAGTGCCAAATGGGCGTTCACCAATTTTAAAGGGAATCCTCATTTCATATGAAAACCCAAAACACTCGTTCAAGCTTTAGAAGAAATCATTTATTATTTAAACTAAAACTACATTGGAATTCTGTAAATTATGTTTAAAGGCCAAATGGTCATTCTTTCACGACTGAGTGTCCATTCATCAATAAAATATTTCAAGTGTCCTGTATAAAATAAACGGATTTTTTACACCAAATAACCATTTAAGAATTTATTTATCTTATATCATTTCCTATTTATTTAAATTAATAAAAACATCAAGCAATTAATAAAATATTAATTTAAAGGTGAATGCCGGGGAGGACCTACCAAGACTCGCAACTTGGTTACGACGATGACGCGACACGTCTCACACTCGCGCACAAGTACGTGAAAGCTGATGATTGTGGTAATGTGGGTTACCCCACAAACACACTGCAAAAAAGTAAAATAATCTTAAAACATAGAAACACTGAAGTGAAATAACCTGAAAATTAAACATTGCAAAGATAACTGCAAACAAACATAAACATTAATTTAAAATAATCCAAACAAAAAATAGTGCATACCTCACCTGACCCCAATGCAGGAAAAGCGGCGTGAACCCAAACTGCTCGCTTGTCACGTGCCCAAATGAGAACAGGGAGCGCGGCTGGTCATAGGAACATAGTTGGTACAAGAGCTGACAGAACTAGTCTTCCCACCCCGAAAGGTTGGTGAGAGGGTGTGGGGCGCCAAAAAATTCGCCAGTAGGGGGTGCACGGCCGAGAAAGGTGTGCGGCTGGTCGGAGAGTGTGTGACAAGTCGAAAGGTACACGACCGGAGGACACCGACTAATCGGAGTTACGCGGCAACTGAAAAGATTACACCCCAGGTCAGAGGCAGGTCCCCTCATGCATTGCAGTGACGTCGCAGGGTAGGAAATGATATTGTCTTGATGGGAAGTGCATGGACAGTGGGTGCAGAGTTTGCTAGAGGGCGCCGAACAGAGAAGTCACACCCGCTGGTCGGCGGAGAAAGCCACTAGCCGGAGCAAGGAGGTGGACTGGGTGCTACGCAGGGGGTCACCAGGCCGGTGGAGACATGAATAAAGGGCTTGTGGCGGTCCGGCTCACTCTGTAGTATGGGAGAAGTGGAGGCTGCAGGTGCAGGGGAGTTTCTCGGATGGGGGAGGCAGTGGCGGAGACAACCAGAGAGTAGCGGGAAGGGTTCCCTGCCGTTGGCTAGGGAATAAAGGCTGCAGGTCTGATAGGCTGTGTGTCAACTCGGCCAACTGGAGGGGCTCACGCCGGACAGTGGCTATGAGGCGGGAAAAGAGGGCGGTAGGCTGCTTGGATGATGGCCGAACGAAACAGGGAAGGGCACAGGTGCGGCTTAGTAGGGATGGAATGTGGAGGGCGGCTGGCCGGAGCAGGTAGGATGGGTGGCGCCTGCTTGGAGACCTTTCGGAGGAAGAGGGCTGTACAGGGGGTCACGCTGTTCGATGTAGCATGAGGCAAGGTAGGTAGAGTGGGCATCTGGGCAACGGGCAGTGATGCAGGAGGGGGGAGGCACCGTGTCGGAGGCGTCATGCTGGAGGCGCGGATTGATGGGGAGCTGGGCAGGAGGCGTGGCTAGAGGTCACTAGGTAGGAGGTGCAATGCGATAGGCTCATAGGGTAGGAGAGACAAGGAGTGCAGGAGAGCTTGAAGCAGGAATGCGAATTAGGAGGGGCGTGCTATACGGGGGAAGAAGAAGGAAGAGGTGGCGGCTGCGAGGGAGGCGACCGTATGGGGTGTACGGCGAGAGGAAGAGTGGGCAGTGCGATTCGCTTGGCTGTCAGGGCATTCGCTACAAGGAACAATGCAGGAGAGGTTGAGGGGGATTTTCTACTAGAGCAGGAGGCCGACGAGGGGCAACTTGGTAGGGTATCTCGGGGCCTGGCTTGCAGGGAGGGCCGCGCTCCACTTGGGCGCGGTGGCTGGGAAACGAACCAGGGGCGAGGTCCTACGGGTAAGAGACGGAGGGGCTGTAGGAAACCAGATCTAGAAATGGGGGGACAGCCGCATGGAACAGAAAAAAAGAAAGGAGAAATAAAGAAAGAAGAAAAAAGAGAGAGAAGATAAGATACAATAAAATGAAAAAACCTTAATAATATAATAATGATAGAAATAATAATAATAATAATAATGATGATGATGATGATAAATAATACTAAAATAATAATAATAATAACCATAATCATAATAATATTAATAAAAATAATAATAATAACCTTAATAATTAAATGGTAACTGAATTTACATCATTTTAATTATAATAAAATTTAACAATAGGCCACACGATTGTATGGGCGAAGTCGCGCAACGTCGCGACGTCGCGCTCCATGGCGTCAGGGTGTGACAATGATGAAACAACTTTTCTCCATTTAATGTATAAACATGGATACAAGGTTAGATTCATAACCATAGAGAAGATTCCCTAGAAGACTCTGATGAGGGAAGTCGTTGGCAAAACCCCTCATTAGTGAGCGATGACAAACGTCGGCATATCGACGATCGAATTCAGAGCATACGTCATCATATTGAAAAAAATGAATAGAGGACTCACTCTTCATCAGCAATCGATCCAATCCTTGGGGTAATGGTTTTATTTATAGGCGATTTCTCATTCCACATTCATTCTTTCTAAATGATGAACAAGGATCAACCCACTAATAGGTTGATCCGTGGGTCGATCGTCCACACAGGATGGGAGTTATCTTGCGAAGACTAAATATGAATTTGTTCTTTTGATTATTATTTTCATTCTTCATGATCCTGCTAACAAGAACAAACAATGGATGACACGAACAAAGGCCTGGATTGTTCATTGGGTGTTTGTGTGCTTCTCTTCCCCCCCCCCCCCGTTTTCCGCGTTCATCATGATCTTGAGAGTGATCGGTTTTTTGTTCCTTGATTTATGGTGCAACCACCTGAAATAGAGTATCTGAGGCCCAAAATATGTTTCAGAGGTGCGATGGTAGGTGCGATGTCAGAAGAGGCCACTGGTAGAGTGAACAGCAGTAGAAGTGGCACTAGTTGGGCTAGGCGGACTGCCGCTAGTATGGCAGCCAACTGCGGTGGTGACCTGCAGTCCAAAAATGCAACAAGTGTGGGACAACCTATTGCAGTGGGCCATGGGTGGTAGTGATGGAGGCCTCTAGCTCGAGGGACGATGGCGTGGCTGAAGACGGGGCAACCATGGGTGGTGGCAGGAGTCGCGACAAGGGCTGGCCATGATGGTGCAAACCGACGACGTAGTAGGGCACTGCATCGGCAAGCAGTGTTAGCGAAGCAGTACGTATCATCCTCGACATTTGGGTTGAACGAACTGGCACACATCAGGTGTTCCGAGTTAGAGTTGGTAGGCTGGGACCAGCAGGTCGGGTCGGTGGACCCCGGGTGGGGTCGGTCCGACTTGTTCGGCCTAGATTTGGACCTAACTGGACCATTTTTTAAAAAATTCCAATAACATCCAAACTGCATATCTATTGACGAGCTATTTGTACTGTTGATATCCTCGTGTTGAGGTGGTTCTTTTGAGATACTCTAAGTGGAGTTTTGTGGAAATTTATTTATAACCATTGGCATGAGGAGTAGGTTCCCCCAGATCAAGTGTGCCAAGAGAGGAATCTTGTTGATCGATGTGATGTAAAGTCTATGTGACTAGAAGACAATGTGGCTTGATGAATACATGTCCTCTAGGTTACGTGACTTGGTAGGACTAAGTGTATCATCTAGACTGAGTGTCTAATTAGGACTAAGTGTCTCATCGATACTAGGTGTATTTTGGACTACGTTCAATAATCTTGGTTTTTGTGTCATAGATTTATACCTATGTGAGGGGACAATACTTCATGTGTACTTTTATTTGTGGTCTTTCCATTATGTTTTCAGGCATCCTACTCAGTACTATTTTATTCACCCGTACACAAGCTTTACCTGTAAATGTCATTTCTTGTGTATACGATCGACATTTGGACAGAGGCCTAGGTAGTCAAAGACTAGGTGGTGCCTAGTGAGATCAGATAGATGAGGAAAACTCCTAAGACTTTAGGCATCTTCCCTTCACTTACCCTTTAGGTAGGGTTTTCTACCAATGTGTTTCCAATGACTTGTGTGTTTTCTTGTTTACATCTTTTCTTTTGTTGTTCTTGTATACTACCCCCTTTGGTTTCACTTTTTTACTATTACTCTCAATGGTTGTCTTATTGGCATGCATGGTTTACTTATTGATTTAAATTTTATCATTTTTGGGCTTGGAGATATGTGCATGCATATAGGTACATAGTCAATGTCTTCCATGTTAGTGATATGCCTTCTCGGTGCTAGTCGCCAGCCCCTAACCTATTAGAGGTGGGCTTGGGGAGTTAAGGCATTAACCCCTCAGTGATGGGTCATGAAAGAGTGGCATCAGAGGGGTTCATTTCCACATTGGGATAAAGAGTCTATGAAATTGGTTTTGGGAAATAGTGTTTAGTGTTTCAAGTTTGTATTTTAGGATAGGGACTCCGGTGTTAGTGAAACTACCAATGTATCCCTACACTAGGACTCTGAACACCTGCTTTATGACTCAATATACTAAAACAATTGTTGTAGGGAAATAAATGGTACAAGATTCATATAATATTTTTTGTGTGTCCTCATTTCCTTCTTGAGTCACCTCACCAGGTATATTCTATTGACCACAGTTCATCTGGATCTCTTTCAAGATGCCTCCCCACAGATAGACAACCAAGATCATATTGCGTGACAATGAGGATGGTACGCCTAATTATGAGGCATTGGTACGGGGACCGGTACATGAGATAGCTCCACCGGGTAGTGTACTAGTGAGACCACCACCCGTTGATCAGTTGCTGCTACAAACACTTCTGGTAGAGGGTGTACGCAGTCTCAGTGCCTTAAATGAGTTATATATGTTGAGACCTCCATAGATCATGGGTGAGATAGACCCCCAGGTATATATGGATTGGATGGAGGAGGTCACATGCATCATCCCCATTACGAGGACACTGCCCGACCAGATGGTAGTCTTAGATGCGAGCATTCTTCAGGGATCAACCAGACAATGGTGGAGCTTAGTGATCCGGACAAATGACGAGACGACCCTCTCTTGGGCAGACCTTGAGAAAATATTCATAGAGGATTTATTCCCTACTACGTTACGATCATTAGGTTCACTAATGCTCTTTCACCTATAATAGGATAGAAAGACGGTAGCTGTGTACTCAAGAAGATTCAAAGACTTATCCCACAACTCTACAGACATGGTTCGAGACTCGTTCATCATGAACCAGACCTTCGAGTAGGAGCTATACTAGGAGATCAAGGTGTTGATGATATACCTTATAATATTAACTTATGATGGTGCACTGAAGTGAGATTAGCTCATGGAGAGCTTTCTAGTGGAGCAGGTTCCAGTGGTGGGAAATACCCACAGACACAAGATAGATGAATCTTTACAAATGGGTAACTAATAGTAGATGTAGGGACCCAAGTAAGTCATTCAATCCAAAAAATAACCCTAGGACACAAGGTCATTAGTATGAGCCTCCCAGGGATGATGGAGTCAACTGAAGGATAGGCTGTGCTACATGTGTCGCGGTTGGGGACACTTGGCTCATGACATCCCAACTCGCCACATAGATGATCAGTAGACGGTCGAGGGACCACCGAGGTAGAGGCCGAGGTTCGAACAGGGTTTTCCGAAGGGTGGAAAATGTGGTAGGGTTTGTTCAGAGAAGTAGGTGGTGTGTAGAGGTTTGATGTACTACCACCACCACCTTCAGGTGGTCAACCACGGGCTCCAGGAGCTGGTGGAAATAGGCAGGCCCAGCTTCAAGAGATTGAGGTTTATGATCCCGATGCTCTAGAGATGATTATATGTATGATCTATGTCTTATTTACCCAATATATAGTTCATATAAACATAGGTTACAATAAATATTTTCGTGACACAAACCTTGTTCGGAGCTCGATGATTCTGGTGGAGTCATTTTTTTGATCCTTGTGTTTGGGGACTCCTACAAGAGATGATTATATGATCACACACTACTTCCAGTAGTGTGAGATTACTCTTAGAGGTATGAGCTTCGATTAGGATCTCCTAGTAGTGGAGTTGGGGCCTTACGATGTCATTCTGGATATGGATTGGTTATCTATAGTCTATGCTCTAATTGACTGTTTTCGGCGTAGAGTGTGGTATGTCCATTGATATGGGACAATGTTTTCCTTTACCAGTGAAAAGGAGACACATTCAGTGTAGGATGGACTTTCTCAAATGATGGTGCAACTGATTACTCACCAGTTGGCTAATCTTACCCTCGGTGCGGTGGATGAGAGGATTCTTCAATTTACAGTTGTGGTGGACGAGTACCAGGATATTTTTTTTCTAATAATGTTCTAGGATTACCTCCCCACAAGTCGGTTGACTTATGCATTGACCTATTCCCCAATATGACCCCAATATCCACACCGACATATTGGATGGATCCTATGGAGCTTCGTGGGTTGAGGGTAATGCTAGAGGATCTGTAGAGGAAGGGATTTGTGAGGCCAAGGGTTTCACCCTATGCAGCCCCAAAATTTTTTTCCAAGAAGAAATCAAGGAGCATGAGGCTATTCATGTACTATCGACGCCTGAATGAGGTGACCGTGAAGAAAAAAATATTCACTTCTGAGAATTTATGACCACTTCAATTAGTTGAAGGGAGTGAGGTGGTTCTCAAATAAATACCTTAGGTCTGTCTATCATCATCTTTGTGTATGGGATGTGAATGTACCAAAGATAGCCTTTAGATGTCGGTATAGACACTATGAGTACTTCGGGATGCCATTCGGCATGAGAAATTCCACAACAATATTCATGGTACTCATGAACAGTATATTCAAGCCTTACCTTGACTGGTTCTTTGTGGTCTTCATTGCTGACATTCTAGTGTAATAAACATCTGAGGGGGAGCATGCAACAAACCTTATGATGGTCTTGGATACACTCTAAGAGAACCAGCTTAATGGGATTCTCTTGAAGTTCCAATTCTAGACTTGGGAGGTCTACTTTCTGGGACATGTCATTTTGGAGGTTGGAGTTGTGGTTGATCCAGTAAAGATCGTAAAGGTGGTTTCTTGGGATTCACCTAAGACTATGACCATGGTGCAATGTTTCTTGGGTATGGATGGATACTATCGGAGATTTGTGCCCATATTTTCTAGAGTATCATCACCCTTATCAGCTTTGAAACAAAAGGGACAACCCTTCATGTGGATAGAGAAGTGCCAGCAGAGTTTCCTGGAGCTGAGGTGAAGGTTGACGAGATCCCCCATCTTGAGACTACGAGAGGAGGGTGTTGGTTATGCAGTGTTCTACAATTCAGCATGGAAGTGACAAGGTTTTTTCCAAATGTAGGGGCAAGTGGTGACTTCATACTGTTCATGATAGCTGAGGTATCCTGAGAAGAACTACACTACACATTATCGTGAGCTTGAAGACATGGTCTTTGCATTGAAAATGTGGTGGAAATACTTTATGGGTGAGCAGTTTACCATCTGCTCGGACAACAAAAGTTTCAAGTATATATTCTTCCAGAAGGACCTAAACCTGAGACAAAGGTGGTGGCTAGAGTTCATCTAGGATTATGACTTCAAGATTTTCGCTACTCCTGGGAAGGGGAACGTGGTGGAATACATGATCAATAGAAGATCCAAATTATAGTCACTGATTGAGGCATCAAATCAGTTAGCTGCAATGCAGATATCCTTCATGGATGGTGATGAAGAATCTTACCTTCAGTAGATGTTTGTAACTCTTCCACTCTTATAGTGAGTTAGGGAGGCACAACATGGGGATTTCCACTACAAGACCTGAAATAATCAGTTATCCATAATTTAATTCCCTAATGGATATTCGATAGTTGGGGAGCACGTCGTCCTCTTTAGAGGGATCACTGTTATACCAGCTGCATTGTATGGGGAGGTTTTGAGGGAGTTTCACTCATCCCCTTTGGTGGTATATATGCGTGTGGAAAAGATGTAATAGGACTTCCAATGTCTGATCTTTTGGATAGGGATAATGAATGCAGTGGTGAAATTTTTTTCTCAGTTCCTCACTAGTTAGCAAGTGAATGTATATCATCATGTTCCTACAGATTTGGCTCACCCACTTGATGTTTTAATGTCTAAGTGGGATGGAATATATACAGACTTCATGATTGGTTTACCATGTATGTCTTGGGGAAACAATACCATCTATTTGATCATTTGCTGACTCACCAAGTTGTCCTACTTTCTACCCATCTGGGAGTAGGGTTTTGTAGAGGGCAAGGGATGCCTCAACATTCTAGTGATCATTCAACTTCAGGGGGTGCTTTCTATAATTGTTTCCGACCGTGATTCTCACTTAACATCCTAGATTTGGAGGGAATTTTAAGAGGTGTTTGGGACTCAGTTTCACTTGATCATGACATTTTATCCCAAGACTAATGGCCAGATGGAGTGGACCTTCTAGGTTCTAGAGGATGCACGACAAGCTTGCTTCCTGGACTTTGGTCGTAATTGGGAGGATCACCTACCTCTGGTGGAGTTTGTGTTCAAAAACATCTACCATGCCACCATTGGTATGGAACCATTTGAGGAATTTTATTATAGACCATGTAGGTTTCTTCTATACTAGATATACCTAGGGAAAGAAACAATCATGTTTCTAGAGATTATATAGGCTACCACCGAGAAGGTGCAGATCATACAAGAGTGGATGAGGACTACACTGAGTAGGAATAAATAATATGCAGACTAGAGAAGGATTCCCTTGGAGTTCTAGGAGGGAGACCATGTGTTTCTTCGGGTCTCACCTTTATGGGGATTGTAGTGATTTGGTAGAGGAAATAAGTTATCTTTGAGATTCATCAACCCTATTCAGATTCTGAGAAGAGTTGGCGAGGTGGCGTACCCCCTAGATCTACCACCCCATATTCATTGAGTGCATTATGTCTTTCATGTGTCATAGCCAAGGAGGTACATGCATGATATATCACACGTCATCGAATGGGGTGATATGGAAAATAACGATTATACGATGCTTACAGAGTTCCTTGTGCAGATAGAGGACTGACAAGAGAAGATCCTTCATGGGAATTCGATTCCTCTAGTGCATGTTCTATGGTAGCACAAGAATATTCTAGAGATCACTAGGGAGAAGGAGGCTCAGATTTTTACCTAATACGCTAACCTTTTTATTGACGAGCCCTTGTTTTTTCTTTCAACGATGTAAAGCCAAAAGTTGTGGAGAATGTAATGAGTCGGATTTTTATTCGATTTTTTTTTATAAATTAATTGAAAAAATTATGAGATTGGGAATTGATACAGAATGATATTTTGAGGCCTGGTGTTCCCAAAATAAATCTTTGGATAAAGTCTAGTTATAAATGAAAAACACTCAGGTGGCTAACATCGAACATTAATAACATCTAAATGGGTGGCCAGATTGAAAATCTGAGGGCACTGTTGTGTTTAGAACATTGAACTTACATTAGGAGGGGCCTAAACATGACCAGTGTAGCTCATGAGTAAAAGTTAATTTTTGTACATTTTAATGAAAAATAAAATAAACTTAAATAAGATTGTTTTATTTCTTTTTTGAATCTCTCGCAGTGATGCAACGATGCAATGAAAAGTCCACCATTTATCATTCATAAATGAAAGAGCATGGCGAGGCTGAAAAATGTTTTCTCCATTTAATGGATTAAGAGGGATATGATCATAGATTCATAACCCTAGAGAAGATTCCCTATAAGAATATGAAGAGTTATGTCATTGGAGAAACCCCTCATTGGTGAGCGACGAAAAATGCCAGCGGATCGACAATCAGATTTAGAGAAGGCGTCAGCAGATTGACGAATAGAGAATGCAACACTCACTCTTTATCAGTGATCAATCCAGTCATTGAGGTTGGGTTTTTATTTATATGTTATTTCTCTTTCCCCGTTCTTTCTTTCTAAATGATGAATTCATATCATCCCACTAAAAGGTTAATCTGTGGGTCAATCGTCCATACGGGATGAGATTTATCTTGTAGAGATTAAATGGAAATAATATATTTGTGATTATTATTTTCATTCTTCGTGATCCTACTAACAAGAATGAACTAAGGCCAACATGAACAAAATCCAAGATTATTCTTTGGGTGTTCTTATGATTCTCATTTTTTCACCATTCTTCAGATTTTTTATGATCTTGATAGCGAGTAGTTGTTTCACGTTTGATTCATGAGGCAGTAACCCGAAACCGAGAATACGACACTCAAATGATGTTGCAGTGGTTCGATGATAGGAGTGGCATGAGGTGAGGCCACCAGTAGTCCAACAGGACAACAATGGTCAGACAACACTTGGAAAGGGGCTACAGGTGGTGGTGATGGAGGCTACCGGCTCGACAGCTGGTAGCGGCATGAGCACATGACTTTGCGACCACCAGTGGGGATAAGAGCCATAGCCTAGGTGGGCCATGACTGTGTGGACCAGAGATGCAACATGGTGCTATGTTGTCCAACTAGCACACAGTCCCATGGTCCACCTGTGGAAGGAGTAGCCGACTCATTGGTCTACTGCATTGGTGAGGCAGGACGCAACATCCACCACATCTGGGTGGATCAAACGTACCCCGTTTTACTAAAATTTCCATAGCTTCCAAATGGCATGTCCTTTTGATGATCCATTGGTGGTGTTAAAACCCTCGTGATGAGGATATACTTTTAAGATACTATAAGTTGGTTTTTGTTAAAATTGACTTACAACTGTTGGCTTGAGGAGTAGGTTCTACCAGATGAAGCATGCTAAGAGTAGAATCCTATGGCTGGAAATGACATGAAGAATATGTGACTTGAAGACTATGTGACTTGAAGAATATGTGACCTTGAGGCTATGTGACTCACCAAGACTAAGTGTCTCACTAGGACAAAGTGTTCCAAGACAAAGTGTCTCACTAGGACAAAGTGTTTCATTAGGACTGAGATATTCTTCAAGACAAAGTGTCTCATCGATACTGGGTGTATTGTGGAATATGTCTGATAATATTTCTTTTAGTGTCATAGATTTATACCTGTATGATCTGACAATACATCATGTGTAATTTTATTTGTGGTATTTACTTTGTCATTTTTGTGTGTCCTACTGAGTATTGTTTTACTCACTCCTTCACGGTCTTTTCCTGCATGTGTTGTGTCTTGTGCAGACGACCAACATTTTGAAAGAGACCTAGGTGGTCCAGGACCAGGTGGTGCCCAATGAGATTAGACACACAAGTCATACTATTATGGCTTCAGGAAGTTTCCCTTCACCTACCCTTCATGTAGGGTTTTCTGCCAATGAGTTTCTAATGACTTTTGTACTTTATTGTTTACAACTTTTTTTTGTTAGGCTTGTATATAAGCCCCCTTTAATTGTATGTTTTTATTCTTACTCTTAGTGGTTCTCTTAGTGGAATTCACAGTTTACTTCGTGTTTTACATTTCATCATTTGTGGTCTTCGAGATGTGTACATTCGTATTGGCACCTAGACATTGCCACCCATGTTAGTGGTATGCCTTCTCAATGCTAGTCACTAGTCCTTGGCCTATTAGATTCAGGATTGGGGAGTCATATTAAAGATTCTTATAGGATGGGTCATGACACTTTAACCCCATCTAGCAATGGTGATATGTTATTTCTCAAAATTTCCTTTTTTTCCTTTCATTTATTTGGCAATCTCTTCTCAAGATCTAGGTGGAATGAAAGATTGTATAATTGTTCTTTCCCAAGAGTAGAGTATTCATCCAACATATTGTGACCATAAAATATATAATGACAAGACCAAGTTTAAAATAATGAATAAAAATAAAAATAAAAATCAATATTCCTAATTAACTAAAACAATGGGGAAACCATCCTCAGAACTTGCACAAAAAAATTGACACTCCACATGGTATCATTAAATTTTATGGATCTACAAAAATTTAATAATTTATAAAACATAGAAAACCTAGCTAAAACTAAAGTACTTGGAAAGAATGATTATAGAATTCATAGGGACAATCTGTATGTTATAAATTATTTAAATAAATTAAAATTTAAGTTTTTTGGTTATTTGAATAATGAGAAATATATAATCAAAGATTGTGTTGAATATTAATATTATATACAAGACTGGTTCAGTAATTTAAGGTTTGTGCACTAGGGAGTCAATTTATAATGGATTTATTCAGGTTTGGTGTCAGAATTGGGTCAGAAGGGATCCTAAGTCTAGGTATCCTACCCTAATCCTATGATTACATCATTGTAATGGCCATCTACTAAATTAAATCACAAAACTAGGTAACCAATAACCCTATTTAAACATAGATAACATAGATTCTATAGTGGTCATAAACAAAATAGGTTAATTAAT
Organism: Viscum album; assembly: GCA_963277665.1. Lineage (NCBI taxonomy): Eukaryota > Viridiplantae > Streptophyta > Magnoliopsida > Santalales > Viscaceae > Viscum > Viscum album. Next base: position 1,155,132,268 of record OY728132.1, on the reverse strand, counting down.
TGATGCAATTAAGTTAACAACCACATAATGCAACAATGTTCATGATATTCAAATAGAAGTTGAACTGGAATTGATAAATGGTGTTTTAGTAATCCAAAACCAGAATAATAAATAGAAACAATCCCGAACAACATATCCCCCTAAAATTACTTTATCCGACATAATGAAAATGAACCACTGATGCTAGGCATGATGAGAGAGAGAAACATGGCTACATGAAGAAGAATGAATATGAAGAAATATGGTGAATTAGGGATCTAGATCATCAGTTTGTGCATCTGGTAGTTGTCTATCATCATCACAGTCCCCCTTCGGTCATGGATACCTTTTTATAGGTGGCTGAGGGGTGATTTTATAACCAATACCCATCAAACCCTTGACCATGACTCATTTACTTCTCTTCTTCCTAATAGTGTCAGGATGTTTAAATAAATTACACGTCATGTTATATCTATATTTTCACTATTTTGAAAGACTGCATGAATTTCAGTGAAAATATATATTTGATGAATTCTTGTCATGTAATTGCAATACACAATGTGTAAATGTTCTACTACAAGTTTTATCACTTTATAATCCTCATAAATCTGGTGTCACACAAATTCACTTCTCTCTTAGTGTGAATTGACTTTTAGATCCAAAATTCATCCCTTTTCGCTTCATTTTCTTAAATATGTTGTTTCAATCATAAAATATAAAATGAGTCAATCCATTCCAAAATTGGAAAGGTTGTTCATTTAAATACTGAAATCAATACATTAAAATACAATAAAATATATGCACGAAATACATCTATCAAATAACCCCACAATTGAATTATGACTTTTCCTCAAGGATGGAATCTCAACATACTAAAAAGAACATTCAACATTCCATGATTAAAATTCAATTTCAATAAAAAATTTGATCAAATATAAAATTAAATTTTCAAACATCAAAAGTAGAAAAATAATCATTGCATCATTTTTTAAAGAAAAAAATCAATTAACTATTTTACATTTCTTCTTTTGAAAAATTCAATCCTCTTCAATCATCCATTTTCAATTTTCAACTCATTATTTATATGCATGCCATTGGTAATTTACTGCACATTAATTTTTACACTCATCATCATGGTATGAATGGATAAAGTGGTGAACATAACTCATGGAAATGTCACTCACCATCGGATTTCAAGGCATCCAACATCTCCCTTGTGTAAAGACATAATCACAATTAATATTGAGGGATTGACCATTAATGATCAAATGAATATGAGGATTTGGGGATGGTTGGTAAATGATATAAAAATTAATTCTAAAAAGGAGGTTTAATATAAATTATTTTTCATAATATCAGTAGATAAGCTCAATAAATTTCTCCCATTACAAATTTCGTCTCTCTCTTCACCCTAAAAAGATCAATATGGTCTCATTATACATGTAAGATCAATGATTGAATCAACGTCTCTTGATTTTATTATTATTATTATTTATTTTTTTACTTGTTTAAAATCTATATTTGATACAAATATCACATCCATCACCTAATCACATATGATCAAAAGAACATCAGTTTGAAAAAAATGGTGTTTTATTATCCTCTCAAGGCATAACCCACTTTTTTTATTTTTTTCAATTTTTTTAGAAATAGTGGTGAACAATGAAATATAGTGAAAGATTTCATGGCCTCTCCCCATGTCATAATATAAAATCCACTAGGAAAATATTCTCAATGAAATATATCCTAGTAAAACCTATAATGTTCGTCCGACACACTTATTCTTTTAAATTTCATCAATAACTTTTAGAGGAAGGTGGGAATGGATTAAATAGTCTTTTAACATAGACTATTTCCTAAAAAGGATTTTCATGGCATCAATAGTATTAAAAATTGATTAATGGAAGGTTGGTCCATGGATAAGGGGTTAAACAAAAATAATTTGTTAATCATTTTAATAGTGATTGTTTATTTCAAAGATTCAATAAGATGCAATGAAATTTACAAAAGAAAACATGCTGGAGTATCTCAAGAAATAGACTATAGAATGAATGTTAAGTATTAAATCAAAGAATGTCTGGAGAATGAGATGAAGGGTAGGAAAGAATCACTCATAGAAATGCATACGAATAATGAAATCAATTAATTAAAACATAATAAATTCAAAAAATGACCAAATCATTGAAATATTTCTTTTAAAAGGATCAATATGCTCCCATAGAATGATGATTTTTTAAATTACATCCAACCTAATTATATCTACTAATTATTTTCCCATTTTTCTCATTAAAATTTATTGACAGAAAATTTAAATACATGGAATAGTAATTATCTTAAGTAGTTTATATATCCTAGTTCAATTAATTAAAGAATGAACCAAGTGAGGGAATGAAATTGGGAGTTGAAGCTCCAAAATAACTAAAATGTTTGGAATAAAATAGAAAATGAAAAAACTGAAATGCTTACTCCCATTTAAAAATGTAACTTTAAACTTCAACTGTACAGGTTCTTCTTGCACTTATTTATGATGTGTAATTTCCTTTCATTACATGTAATTTTTATGTATCTTCTTATCATACTACTTTCTTTTACTAACTTCCTTCTTTGATGGTCTGGAAAAATTAATAATAAGCATGTTAATGAAAATTATATAATAGTGATATTTAAAAATATACATGGATGATTCCTTTCTTCTAAAAAATATAAAAAAATAAACATTCTAAAAACTTAGGTTGCCTTGAAGAAGTGATTATTTTACCATCATTATCTTCACCATAATTCCCTCAGCTCCATATGGTTAATGGTAGGAAAGTGGTTTCTATATTAGGGTATATAAAATTTTTAAGCTATGATTCCTTTATATAGATGGTTTCTCTTCCTTTCTCTAAACATACGTTCAATCTCCCATTGGAGAATACCTTTTCAAATTACGTGGTCCTAGTATAGTGGTTCTTCGACATTTTTTGGAAAATAAAATGTATGTTAATTGACTATCCAAACCATTTCCCCCTCTTTAAATACCTCATGAATTAATGTTCCTCTACTAGCTTAAGATTTTCTAAAAAATTTATTACATTTATTTATTTTTTTCATAGTTTATTCATTACTTTACACAATACCTAGATGAGTATATTTTCAATGGAAAAATGTTTCCTATGCTTTTATCAGACTATATTTTGATAATTCATAATTTTTTCATATAATTTCATTATTTCTCTATGAAAATTTAACTTCACCTATGATCCACTAATTCTTAAACTCATTTCCATTTTATGAACATCAATTAATTAAGAATCTATAGCTACGAACAGTCTCAACAAGATTTTTAGTATATTCCCTCCATCTATTTCCATCACTAGAAAATATTCTAGAAAATAGATCTTGTATACATTAACAATGACACAATAAAATATTCCTCAAGGAAATATCACTGTTGTATTAGCTATTTGAAGCATAACATGAGTTGATTGTATCTTTCTCAATCCCAGGCTGTTGAATGTTTCATATAACATTATATTTACACTAGAAACTAAATCACATAAAGCACTGACAAACTCATTATTATCAATAGTAATCACAATGGAAAAAATATTTGTATTTATTAACATATTTGATAGGATGCTTGAAACTACTTATGAACTTTCTCTTTCTAGTGGAATGGTAGCTAATTTTTCAAGTTGGTTTTTGTTCATCACTAACTCCTTCATGAAATTTTTATAGACAATCATGTTTGAGATTGCCTCAAAAAATGGAATGTTGATGATTATATTTTTGAACATGTATAAGAATTTTTTTTTCTTTCATCAACATTCAAATGCTTGCATCGATCTAGAAATGGTTGTGGTGGTCAGTATTGTGATGGTTCTCCCTCTTTATAATGTTCCAGAAATTCTCTATTCTTTTCATTACTGGATTCATTTTTTATTATCCATTATTTTCTAAAAATTATATAATGATTCCTAAGTTATTATTTACCCATATAATAAATATCTCTTTAATATCTATACAAGGATACTATTATGGGAATTCTAGAACTTCCCCTCTTTACCTTTCTCTATGATGTTTGATGATATGACCGACTTGACCTTCTATGTTCCACAATGTAGCTTGTTGGTTTTTTGAGTCATTTTTCAATTATTTGATCACATTTCCTTGATACAGTGTGTATTATTTAAATTCTATAAGTGTATCTCATATGGTAGTCATAAAGGTTGCAAGTGTCTCCTCTAGTGAATTGACTTGACTATTTAGTGTTATCCCTTGGTGTTGAGTTTGAAACCCTTATTATCCCAGCTGAAATTCATGGCATTGATTTTGATTCTACTATTGTGGTTATTTTGGTCCTATCCCTATCCATAATTTTGATTATTTTAATCTAAATAAATCACTTCATTTTAATACACACCATAGAGATTTTGGTTGGCCATCATTGCACCGAGTTTCTTTGAAATTCCATTCATATGGGTGGTAACCCAACTTTTGTCTACCATTTGGACTCTTTGTGCTAAAAATTCTTCTGGATATCACTGAAAACTATTTCTGGACATCTCATCCAACAAGTCGTATCTCTCCTCTATTGATTTTCTCAAAAGAAAATCTCATGTAGTAGCATCAACTATAGAACAATTTTCCTATGATAATCTTCTATAAAAGGTTTTAATTAATAACCACATTTTGATTCCATTATAAGGACATCATATTATCAAACCATTAAATCTTTCCCATAAACAATATAAATAATCTTCATTAAATTTTTCAAATTTTAAAATTCATACCCATAATTCCATTGAATTTTTGGGAAGTAAAACCAATGTTAGAAATTTTCATACCAGAGCCCCCCATGCGGTGATTGAATATAGAGGCTGATTTTGGATCCACTCCCTTACTTGGTCCTTGCATGAGAATCTGAATAAGAATAGCCTTACATCATAATTTATGACATTCTGAAATTATAATGTTTCATAGATTTTTATGAAATTACCCAGGTAAGAGTTTGGGTCTTCATGATGTATCCCGAAAATTTTTAGTGAATGCAGGATCATTTGGATGACCACCGACTTGATCTCAAAGTGTTGAGCAGTGACATGGGGGGAATGATAATTCTTGTATTAATCCCCATGTTCAAGGGTCTTACATTGTTGATCAGCGCTTACCCCTAGATTTTATCCTGGGACTTGTGGTCTTACTCTCTATCCTAGCTCATGATTAGATGCTTAAAATTTATCCCTTCTAGCCATAGTGTTAAATTTTTGTTCAGACTCTTGTTTTTCCATTCATTGATTTCATAATGTCTTCTCTAGATTTGAGTCAAATACATGATTGTCTAGTTCTTTCCCATGAGTGAAGTATTCAATCAAGGGATTGTTATCTGAATCTACAACATTAAAAGACCAAGTATAAAATAATAAATTAAAATAGAAAAATTATCAAGATTCCAAATTAACATTAACATAGTGGAAACCATCCCTAACAACGGTGCTAAAAATGTAACAGACCACAAGTCATCATTAAATCCTATAAGGCTACCAAAATTTAATAATTTATAATACTCAAGAAACCTAACTAAAAATATATTAAATAGAAACCCTGAGTATCGAACCCCCAAAGACGATTCATAAGTTTTAAATTAATTAACTAAATTGAAATTGATTTTTTTTGTTTTTTTAAGAAATATGGTGATAGAAGAAAAGATTGGGTTGAATATCAAGATTGGATACATTCTAGGATTAGAGATTCCAGGATCGTGCACTTGGGATTCAATTGAAATTGGGTTTATCTTGGTTTGTTATCATAATTGGGTTAGTAGGGATCCTTGGTTTGAGTATCCTATCCTAATACAATGATTATACCATTGTAATGGTCATCTACTAAACACAATAAAAAAAATTAGGCAACCCAAAACCCTATTTAAACATCACTATCCTATATTTCGTATTGTTTATACACAAAATAATTCAATTAATTAGTGTAATTAAATAAAAAAACTTATAACGCAACACTGGTCATGAAATCAAAAATAAAGATGAATTAGAGTTTATAAATGGTGTTGTAACAATCCAAAATAAGTGTGATAAATAGAAAGAATATCTAACAACACATCCCCCTACAAACACATCACCTGGCACAAATAAATATGCTCCCTCATTCTAGGATTCATGAGAATGAGAAAGATAGTTACCTGGTGAAGAATGATGGTGAAGAACGGTGGTGAAGAAGGGATTTAGATCATCACTTTTAGTGTCTGAAGGTTTTTTTTCAGTATTGCACTCCCCCTTCAGTCATGGACCCCCTTTTCTGGGTAGCGGATGGGTAATTTTATTACCACAATTCATCAAACTCTCAGCATTAACTCATTTAATTTTTCTACTTCCCAATGGTTTCATGACATGTAAATTAATTACACATCATGTAATATGTTGATTTTCATAGTTTCAAAGGACTCCAAGAATTTTTGTGAAGATATGTCTTTGATGAATTCATGTTTTTCAATAGAAATACAAGACGTGTGAATATTATTCTTCCACTTTACATCATTAAAAAATCCTTAAAATTTAGGTCTTTCAACACTTCACCTTTCTCATGGAAGGAAGTGTCTTTTATATCCAAAATTCACCCCTTTTCACTCCTTTTTCATAAATCTGTCGTTTCTTTCATAAAACTTAATGTTGTCAATTATTTCCAAAATTTGAAAGATTATTCATTTAAATACCTAAATAAATACATTAGAATACTATAAAATATATTCATGAAATAAAAATAACAACATTATTCTTCCAAAAATGATGTTTATTTTGTAATATAAATTTTATAAATGTGTCAAAATTTATTTTTAAATGAGTGCTTCATTAAAAGGTGAAAGAAATGTTTTTAGAAAAATATAACATTTTTTTTGTAAAATTGGATTTTTTCTTCTCTTATGCCTTTCAAATATATTTTATAAATTATAAAACATTATATAAGTTTCATTAAAATTATTCAATAATATTAATTAATTTAATTTATTAAGAGAAAATGCCTTTGGGAACATAAAAATATTTTTTAAATAAAATAGTTTCTTTATATACAATTGATATTTATTTCCATTTCTAATTTATTCGTAACCAATGAATTAATTTTATTTTTTCTTAAACCATATATTTTGATAAGCTAGTTAATCCTATTTAAAATAGTTATTTCAACAGCTAGGGAATAACTGTGATATTAAAAAATAATATCAATATTATATTGTTTGTTTGGTAAAACTCAGTCTTGCATGTAAGCCAAGCTATCAAATGAACTCATTGTTCCCTGAAATACTAGCTAACTCAGTATTAAATGCATTAATAGCTATAGAATATATTGAATTTATTTAAAATAGTATAAATATGATAATTTATTGAAAGGTAATATTCCTTTCAACTCTTGGTGTTGCATGTCACATAGACTATCAAATAAGGTGTAATTATTTTTTAGGATAATATATTGTTTTGAGATCCTTTTCAAAATATTACATTTTATTTTACTCTATAAAAATATAATTAAAAATGATTACTATATATGTTTCTATTTTATAAGAAAAATTTCATCTTTTGGTCATTCTTGGACCAAATTCCAATTTATCCATTTCTCAAAGAAATTGATATCCAAAAATGAACTTTTATTCTTGAAGCAATAAAATTTAATTTCAACAGATCATAAGATCCATAAAAGTGAGAAGAGTCTTTCTGTATGTCTCTAACTATTTTCCAAGACCAATATAGTGAATACAATACCCCATTAACCCCAAAAATAAAACCATTGGTTCATCATTAAAATTTATCTTTAAAATCATTTAACTAATAAAATTTTAACTAGGACATTGCGTAAGCCAGTAGTTGGTGCAAAAACCCTATCGTTCTTATGTCATGGGCTCAAGCCCCACCACCTTACCAAATGCGATGGGTTTTCACCCAATATACAAGTTTTCCATTTTCTAAATCCATATTAATATAATTACTCTAAATTTCACAAAAATATGATAGAAATTTTAAAAATAATGTTAATTATTAAATATTTTTTTTTACTTTGGGTTTCAATGAAACATATTTTTTTACAATGTTTAATAATATTATTTGAATATTATTATAGTGTCATTAATGATCACATTAACCCTAAAGGATATAAATATATTTAAACATTATGTCTATAAAAAGTAATGTCTTGATTACTAAAATATCTTTTTCATTAAAGCATATATTTTACATAAATTTATTCAAAACATCTTTAATATTGGTAGACTCCCTAAAAAGAGGTGTTTAATTATATGATCTTATCTTCAATCTTAAAATCACATACCCATGATACATTCAAGAAATATATGTATTCATAAGAAATACCACATAATATATACCTTACTAAAACATTAATATATTCTTTTATACATATCTTAAAAGTATATCATATGGATCTTTTTTTAATATATGTTTTCCTAAATCTATATTCCAAGGATTCTACTAATCATCCTTCTATTCCAATTGTATCACCATGACTCCATTAATCTTTTATCTAGTTATTTATACCATTACATTGGTATAAGATTAAATAAATTCATCCCAAATGACCAAATAGTTTAGTAGTATTGGTAAACTAGATACATACATGATTTCTAAATTAAATTTGAATACAAGAATTACAACAAAATTTTTTCTTCAAGAATAGCTTTATCCCATCTAGCATGAAACTTTATATCAGTCATAGTAAACTTCATGGATTCATTAGAAGAAAAAAAAATAATGATCAGCTCAAGTGCTCAGTAAGGGTTAAGTACGACAAAATAAATGATGAATTAATGAGAATAATTAATATGAAAAGATAAATAACTGAGAACACATTCCCTACAATAAATATAACAGAAATAGATGAAAATAAAATATAGAATGGTAAATAACTAAAAAAATATTCCATTTAATTAATAAACTGAGTATAAAATGCAACCATTTATTTTCTCATTGTGGAAAAATCATGGATAATAATAAATGAATTATAAATGATGGAAATGATTTAATATCAAATGTCATGTTTCCAAGGCACATTATACCTTTACCATCAATATACATCCTCAATATGGTTTAAAATATACTGGGTAAAACCCATATGATTTGTTTTAATACCTTTCACAAGACACTACTTTCCAGATCTATCCTTGAGACAGTTTATACTTTATGGTTACAAATGTGAATGTTTTATTCCAACTCATTTAAGCTCATGAGACTATCGATGCATTAAGGGGATTACTTTAAAATGTACCTAACCCATTTTATACCTATCTGATGCATTACAAATACATTGAATAATCTATTTAACTCATAAATAACATACCACGTCAAATATCCATCTTAATTAAAGGGTATAGATTTATCAATATTTCCAAAGTTAATCAAAAAACTCTCAATGTAAAAAACATTTTTATAAATGGTACATTATTTCGGAAATAATCAAAACCATGATAAATATTGTGGATATTTAAGACCTTTTTAATGATCAATGGTCACTATAAATTAAATAAATTATATGGAAATTATTCACTAAAAAAATTATTTAAGGAAGTGAAATTTAATACTGTACTTTGTAAAAATAATAATAATCCATCCAGAATAATAATAAAGATGGTATCAATATGATTTATAAACATTAGAGTAATAATAAGGGTTTTTATCATTGATGAAATAAAAATATCTTTAAAAACATTCTTGAGGAAAATAACCTTTTCAATTTCATTTTTTTTGAAAAAAAAATCTTTGAAAAAAAATATTTGAAACATAAATCTTTTTTAAAGGGTAAAAATTTCATTGATAAATCATTTTTAAAATGGTAAAATAATTAATTTTTTTTTAAAACATGGTTTGGTAAGAAAACATATTTTTTATCAGAGAAAGAAATGATGTTGGGTTTTCATAAAAAAATATTTTGAATAAATTTTAATTAATAAATAGTGTAAAAATGGTTCTATTACTTAAAAATAATCATGAATAACCATGGGTGAATAAAATTAAAGGTATTACTAAAAAATTATCAAATAATTTCTTTCAATGGAAATATAGGTGTAAACTATCCCAAATAAAATGAGATTGTGAATTGAACCCTTGAAAATATCATAAAGTTGAAGTGAGAATAAATTAATGATAATATTATGTGTTTCAAATATAAATACATATAAAAAGTGAGAATAAATTAATAGATATTAAAAATTCATTGCACACATAATCTAAGGATATTTAAAATAATGAGGGATTAATATAACCTAATGAAACTGAATTGGGTTATGAAATTCTTTACCACATGATAACTTTTAATTAAAATCCAATTAAATGAAATAATTCAAATTGAAATTGAAAATAAAATGAATAATGATTTATTCATGATATTACATGTAAAAGGGTCAGTATATACACCACATAAAAGAAATCTCATGCATAATACTACAATATACATCAATAAAATGAAATTTTGACGAAACCCCTTACCTTGTGATTTATTTTGGTCATAATTTCTTTAAGATTAGGTATAATTGTTTTAAACATTATTTTAACATATTATAGTAATAATATTTGTATTAATTATATCATATATGATCCTTTTATAATTGATTATTACCCATTCATTTATAATCATTCATTATTTTCATCGTCTCATATAATAACTGCTTTGTTTTTTGAGTATGTTTTGGTTTGTTATATTTTTGTTCCTCTTACTTAGATCATGATTTAATCATCTAAAAAATTTAAAAAATTATTTATATATCATATATATTTATTATATATATATATTCATAGTAAACCATAAATTTTAGTGATAGAAAATGAAATGAACCATTTATAGAGACGGTATCCTATATGTACGCATGAACGCTACATACAGGTTTTTATCATATTAAAATAATGATAAGTAAGTGATATATACATGTATATTATAATTAAATTATCATATTTATGTTATATATATAATATTGTTTTGTTAAACCCTTATTTGATACATTCCATGTAACATGTCAATGAATCACATCGCTTCGCGAGGTAGTAGTCCGTCGTACACATGAATGACGTTGTCATATCCCCAAAAAATTAAAATCCTGAATGTATGTGTTGTATAATAATTCCATGAGAATAAATACATTATAAATATAATATATGTCAAATATAATCTACAAACCCATAATTATTACCAACCTTGAATGTTTGTAAGGGACGAATGAACGACATCAATTAACGAAGTAATAGTCCATCAAACACATGAATAATGATTGTGTATCCCATTTTATGAAAGTGTGTGTGGTTGTAAGTCATAGACTTAACAAAAATAATATAATCATATTTAATATATTTTGGCTATTATATAATCATTATATAATAATAATTGAGGGTGGTGGTGAAGGAAATAAAATAAAATACTTATTGATGAACATTACCTCTTCTTTGGGAATGTCATTCAGGTTTTCACTAAAGGCCTTTGTTGGTATTTTTCCCATAGTAAATATTATAGGATGAGGTTATATAAGTTTTGAAGTTAATTAGGTAGTGTAATGATTATACTAATGTCTTGTGATGTGTGAATAAGTGATGGGAGTGAGTGACCATTTATAGTGGAGGAGGAGTGAGATTCTTATAAATACCAAAAACTTAAACAATATTGAGAGGTATCCCTTATCTCATGTTCCTCCAATAATGAACCATTTTTGATAAAATATTTTATTTTCTAAATATTATAATAAAATGTGTTTCGGACAAGTTTATAGGTCATTTACCCCATAGGATTAATGTATTGTCCCTTGATAAACTCATTTTTCTCTTAATCACTGTGATTAATTTTTACTTGTTTCACTAATAATTTTTGTAAAAAATTTATTAGAATTTACTAGATATTAGATATTATTATTCTTTAAAATATGTAATTCATTTTTCCAAATTCAAATCACATAAGTGGCAGAAATTAATTTTAAAATTAATCCCACAGACGGAATGGGAAAACAGATTTTTATAATGAAAATGTTCACAAGCATACTAAGATTTTATATGTAAATTTTATATAAAAATTATTCCAATGAACTAAATTTATTTAATATATTTATAAGTTAAATATTATTATTTTATAACCAATTAAAAATATAAATCAACTTTATTATTCTTTAAATGAAAATTCATTTTCCAATTAAACTTCATTGTTTTTCACTATTCACAAAAATGAAACTTCTCAGAAAAATACAAAAAATTAACACCAATATAATTTTGACATTAAAATTTAAAATAAAGTTTAATTTTTCTTATAATATTTATAAATTTCTCAAAATTTATTTTTAAAATAGGTGCGCCGTTAAAAGGTGAAAAAACTACCTTTTAAAAAATACATCTTTTTTATACATAAAATTGGATTTTTTCTTATACTATGCCTACAAAATCTATTGAATGAATGTAAAAACATTATATAAATTTCATTAATATCCTTAAATAATAGAAATAAATTTAATTTATTAAGATAAAAAACGTTTGGGGGCGTAATATTTTTTATAAAAAATATTTAGTTCATATTCAAATGGTTTTTATTTTCATTTTTAACTAATTTGTAACCAATGAATTAATTATATTTTTGTGAAAACCATGTATTATCATAGGTATGAAAATATTATTCATAACTTTTATTCTAATTTATTGTCAATTACTATCATGTTAAATAATAATATTAATAGTATATTGTTTTTAGGTAAACTCTGTCTTACATGTAACACAAGATATCAAAAAAAATCACTACCGAGCACAGTGAATGATAACTCAATACTGTGTGCATTTCAAGATATAGAATAGATTTAATTAATTTAAAATAATAAATATATAATAAATTCTCAAGAGGTTATATCCCTTCCTACTCTTGGTGTTTTGTGTCACACAGACTATCAAATAAAATGTTATTCTTTTATAGTTTTCAGGGTGGTTTATATGTCATCCCAATAAGTGTTTGCAGGATAAAAAATTCAACTTTTACAATTATTTATATGCTCTCTATCAAAACTAAAAAGTATTTTCTTATTTATTATGGAATAAATTATAATCTCCATGCCTTTAAATATTTTTTTATTATATTTATAGTATTTTATAATACATGATTCATTCCATAAGTTTCAAAAAAATTATATTGATTCAATGTATTGGTCATATCATAAAAGATATCGTATTTCCTAAAATATTGTTTTTTAAAATTCAAAAAAAAAAAACTTCTTTAGAAAAATATCAAAAATTAATCCAATAAAAATTTTAACATGTTGAATTTAATAATTAAATTCATTTTTTCTAATATATTTTGTACAACTTTCATAAATTTATTATAATACTCATTCATAAAAAGAAAAAAAATCATTTTTAAGAAAACATATTTTTTTGAAGAAAAACTGACTTTAAAAATAATTAATTTATCATTTTTTAATAAATGAGAAATACATTTATATTGAGTATAACCTTTATATTCACTTCATAAATCAATTATTCTTAATCATACATACTAAATTAACAGCTAGTTTATAACAATCACATTTAATAAAAAATTAATTGTTCATTTATGCTCAATGTGGAATATCTTGTACACTATCAGACGTAGTGTTCACTTTTTAAAATTCATAATGTTACATTTAATGTGATATTTTGGGACCTCATACCAATTTTATAACCCTAATTAACTTTTTTTACCCCTTACCACTATGATAAACTTTTACGATGATTACTACACATTATAACTAAATATGAGACAACCTTAAAAAATAATTTGAATAATATGCTTTAAAATATATATCCAATTATCTATGATTTAATTTATATATGCTATAAGAATTATTTTTAATGTAATTGAGTGAAGTTAAATGATTTTTTTAGAAAAATATGGTTTTTATGTAAACAAATTCAATTATACGAAAATCATATATAGCATTGATTGGAATTAATTGTATTACGATTAAAAATATTAAACTTATGTGACATTAAAATATATCGAAAACAAAATATTATATTTATATTTTATTGATTAAATGAGAATGAATGTATGTTTTTATAAAAGTCTATATTTTTATTATTCACCAAAAAATCAACCTTTTTAGAGAAATCCCAAATATTTATTTTAAGATTATTTTTAAATTAATATTTCAAAAATGATATCCATTTATTAAAATACTACATATAAAATTGTTATAAATTAATCATTTTTCCACACAAAAAAATGTAATAAAACTTTTTTTAAAGAAAATGTATTGATAAAGTATAAAATAAATTTATATTCATTCCTTACCTAGAAATCACTATTAGATAAATGTTAATTTATTTCATAAATTATATTAAATTTACATTTTATTTTAGTCATTTATCTTCAGTGATTAGGTAAATTTAATTTTATAAAAATACCTTTCATTTTTAAACCAGCTTTCAAGAAAATGACTCCTTTAATATTATATGAACTTATTTAAAATTGAGTTGTAATTTCATAGACATTATTAAAAAAAATTTAATTAACAAAAACTAATATATGTGTATATATTTTATAATTTTGTTAATTTTATTCAAACCCACCAATCCAATAGCTAGTTTTTAACTATCATACATTAACAATAATATTTTTATTGTGTTTTACAGTTTATTTTAAGATCTATATTTCATGTTATATTCTGTAAATAAGAAAATATTTATTTAAAATAATATAAAATGAGATGTAAAGGTTTTGAAAAAATATTATAAAAACAAGTAAAACATCATGGTTTTCTTTTCTAGTCAATAAACATAGATTAAATAGAAGGTTTTCATAAAAATCAGTGATTAAAAATATAATATATTTCACAAATCTCAATGATTTTAAAACCCATATGACATTTTATCCTTGTAGTTTGAATTAAATGATGATTTTTTTATTTAAAAATAATGAATGTGTTATTTAATAAAAATAATTATGATAGTGGTTCTAATGGTTGAACATAAATTTATATGAATACTATTTGAAAATTATCTGTTTAATTATTTGAGAATAAAGTTTTGATAAAAAATTAAAAATACTTAAACAAGGATAGAAAAATCATGAATCAAAATATAAACATGATATTTTGAAATTATAATTGTATTATAATCCCTTTCATGTGGGATTATGATCTCTTTGAGTGTGTCCCATGTCAATCTTAATTCATATGAAATTTATAGTATTAAATTAACAAATAATGATATTGGTAATCAATGATTTAATTTTTTTCTAATAATTGATGATTTTGATTTGGGTAGACTAGGTATGGTTACCAATACAATGAAACTATTGAGTGAGGTGGTTTTTCATTCAAATATGGATGATTATCTATAAATTATGGAAATGTTAATGGATTTTTTACAATGTAATTTTTTTATTAAACATTGAATTGATGTGAACATATTTGGTGTAACGTCCCGACCCGGAACCCACTAAATAGGTGCTCCGAGCCGGTTTTCCACAAGACCTCAAGTGCACCTCCCTATACGCCAGAGGCTGCCGACTAGCAGCGATGGCCTAGGGTGTGATAGTGGGGAGACTATTCCCTCATACCAGAGTAAGAAAACATCAGAAATAACTAAGTAACATACATAGCGGAAAGTAAACAGAGTTCGGAAGTAGTAAAAAACTGAAATAGAATATGCTGTAATAGTGAAATGCTGTAAAATCCCGAACAACTATGCAATACATTACAACACAAGTCACCCATAGGGCAGACTAAAAATACAAGTACAAAAGAAACTGAATGGTAAAAGTACAGGGCTCTGCTTCTAACTCCGAGCCAATCCACGTACCCGATCTCCAGACACTGTCAAACTGCAGCAGCCCAATCAGTAGAACCACTCGAGAAGATCCACTCGATCATGCAACACTGGGCCTCATCCCTATCCACCATGCAACCTGTGCTCAACCTGAAAAGTAGACATAAGTTCTACACGTACACCGAGGTGCATGTGTTAGGGTGAGAAATAATCTCAGTAGGGCACCCCCAACAAGAAACCTACAACTGTGCTGCTAAAAGTGTATGCAACAATAATGTGCTCAACCTAGCTAGAACAGAATAAGAGGAAGTAAACCAAACGTGAAATAGTTGAATTCATGGTATTCAACCCCTGTCAACTGGGAAAGTGTAACCATGGATGTCCATATCTATATACGTACACATGTATAATCCCATACCTATACACATATACGTAAATATGAATATTCATGATCATGTGATTAAAATAATAAGAAACAACATCAGAAGTCGACCCTTGGGACCATAAGCTCGATCTCTTGGACATCCTATTCAAGGGAATTGAGCTAGACGTAGTGACACTCAAGACTTATATCAGAATAAGTCAATCTCTGGGTCCGTAATCCCATAAATATATACCTGTTGCGGCCAACACCAGAGACATGCCTCTGAACAAGCTAAACAAAGACAAGCTATCCTCTAGTTCAATTAATAAATCGCAAGCAAGATGACAACACAACAGGTAATCCTCTGGGAAGTACTCACAGCCAACCCCTCTGGTCCTATCAAATATGTACCAACAACCCTTTGGGTAGTGCACTCAGCCTAAACCCTCTGGTTTGGCTATAGGAAATTATAAAACACTCCGGGGAAGCTCGCTTGTTCAATTCCCCTTTAAGTTTAGGGTAGTCAGGGAATCTCTGAGGAAGATCACACGGTCTAACCCTTTTATATCCCCAAGGTATAGAAACTCTATGAGGAAGCTCACTCGGTTAATTACTCATATAGTCTCAAGTCTATCATAGACTCTCTCAGGAAGCTCACTCAGTCAATTACTTCTCTTGTCTGGAAAGGTTTTTAAAAAAATCAAACAAGGTAAAGACTCTCTGAGGAACTTCACTTGGTCTACCCTCCTGTAGTCTACAATATCCAAGACTCTCTGGGAAGCTCACTCAGTCTATCCCCTATAGTCTATAATGTTTAAGACTCATTGAGAAATCACACTCGGTCTACCCTCCTGTAGTCTATAATATCCAAGACTCTCTAGGAAGCTCACTCGGTCTATCCCTTATAGACTATAGCACTAGGTTCTCACGGTCTCGTGCCAGTCAGTGCATAATAATGCTACAAGGCCAAAGTACACCTATAAAGCTACTTGGCTACCCAATCTTCTGAAACAAGCACGTCTATAATATCATTCCATCCAATGGTCACAAGGCATGGAAAACTGGCATAGCGGCCAAAAGCTAACAAGACCCAAAGGTCGTAAACAGAACAAGGAATGTGAAAACATCCAAGCACAAAAAAATATCCTCAAACATGATCAAATTACCTCTACACAAGAATACAAGAAAGGTGGGGAACAACAATTAAGAATAATATCTCACTTCAGGCTCACTAGACACCAACCAGGAAGCACCACTGGTAATCACTACATCATCAGCAAAACCATGTCAGATATAAACAAATAGTGAGGGTGGCCCGAACGCCCAACCCAACAATACATAAAAATCCCAAAGGGATCACCAGTTTGGCACAGTTTCTAGGTGACACCCCATCACCATTTATACCCAACTTGACATAACAACTCAGGGTTGGTCAAACATCGGGCACTCACTGGGTCCCTCAGGTCAAACACTGAGGAGGCATCATACTCGGGATCCTCTAGCTAAACACGAGCGGAGGAATCCTGCATGGGATCCTTAGCAAAGAGTAAGGGAGGAATCCTACATGGGATCCTCAAAGGAAGGACAACATAGACATTCCGTAACATGGTTCCTGTGAAAGGAAGATCAAGAGAGAGATCTTATAAGAGACTCCCTAGGTCAACACACAAGCAAAGGCATCCCTCAGGGGATCCTTATAAGTACCTGGACTCAAAGCCTCATAGGACAGAAGGGAACATCTCAACAGGGAAATGTCCTCTAAATCATGTGTTATGGGAGACAACTCATAGCTCATCTCTTAATAAAGGTCACAACTAAGGTGGTACGAACACCCAACCTATCACCCACCCCAAGTCTCACTCTCTGGTTATAACTGGACTAAAAAAGTGGAAGAAGAACCCCTTCATTTACATGGAAACTCCTAAAACCCCATTTAGATTACCTCAAAAAGTAGAAACGATTCCACCGTTGCGATCTACATAGAAAAATGCTCATAATCAACTACTCACATGCCCAATTATGACTTCTAGAGCCCAAGATATCTCAAAATTACTAAACTGAAGTAGTACATGGCCAGAGCACAAGGGGTATGCATGTGTAATAGTACATAGTGTGTTATTTACTGTACATGGCATGTACTATACACAAAAAGTTACACCGTGTTTGTTTTCACCCGAACACATGCCCATGTACCACTACACGACGTCTACTTAAAGTACACGATGTGTACTCCTTAAAAACCACCATTCCATGTTCTATTTCACATGACCAGCCACACGGCTAACCAATACAGGGTGTGTACTTACGAAAACTTCATCTTCCCGGAATGGGAAGAACACACGGCATGTACCCCTGGAATACAAGCCGTGTAATCTGGGTTTTCTGATGGGAAATCCTTGAAAACGCCCGATTCTCCAGTTTTCACCCCCGAAACAAAAGATCGAGCTAAATGGGAATACAAGAAAGAAATATAATGATTTAAAAACCTAAAACTACATGTTTTAAGGGGATATATGGTGAAAACATAAACAGACCTACCTTCGGGCAGAAACCACCGAAGCTTCGGTTTATCCCATGGCTCACGGTGGCCGCACACCGACTCAGCGCGTCACGAGCTTCGAATCGGTACCACTCTCACTTTCCTTCTCTCCCATTTTCTCGATCTCCAAATCTCCCATAGGTCACAGACAAGGAGGATTGGAATAGGATACATGCACAAGGAGGAGGAAATAAGGGAGAAGAAAAGAAAAGGAAGGAAGATAAGAAAAGGAAGAAAAGGGGGCCAGACCCGGCCCTAGGGCCCGACATGAGTTTATGCCTTCCCGGGGATAAACTCCCCATTCCGGACTCAACGACGCAGACAGAACCTCAATCTGACGTTCCTTTTAAAAGTTATTTCCAAAATAACATACACAAATAATTAAATATTTAATTTAATAATATTAAATATTAAATATTCCGCCAAAATTTGAACAGCTCAGATTTCTTCCAAACTCCTATCCTAGGATAAAATCCCTATTCCGGGACTGGTGGAGTTTTTAGAAAAATTATTCGAGATTTGATGGTTGGGAAAAATAAAAATTTTACCCCTCATGAGCATCCACCAGAAAAAATTCAAATTTCTGCTCAAAACGGCTGTCCGGAGAAACACAGGTTCTTACGAACTCCCCACCATAAACCTTCTCGTCCCCGAGAAGCCCAGAAAAAGGACCAGCTACAGGACCAGCAGCCATGCCTCCAACCTGAGCATTTGCACAACCAAGCTACCAGGACCGTCCAACGACCAGCCTTAGCATTAACAACCACCTTCTACATAAAAGATATTCAACTACAACCAAGTAGTACTCCCCACCATAGGAATACACTTGTCGTGGTCTTAAAAGAAAACTCTGAGCTCAAAAGCTCCTAGAAAACACTGATGTTTAACCTAAACAAGGAAAACCACCTGAAAAAGGAAAAAGCCACACTCCCCACCATATGGATTTCCATACACTCCTCTGAAAGTACAACCAAAAAAGGTTCCATCCACCACACGGATGAAAATTAAGAAATAAAAAAAGTTTTTCGATGTAGGAATGAAGCTCTCTCAGCATACTCAAGACGAATCAAGATCTCGCATGATTGTCTCTTATAGGAGTATACTAAGACTTCACTGAAGGAATGTCCAACTCCCTCTGATCTAGGATAACATCCTTCCAAAACCCGACTAGGATTCAAGAATGGGTCAACCATTTCAAGGAAACCTGAAATTTCCCAATGTCACCTCTACAATAGCAACATCCGAAACACTAGACGAAAAGGCCAGACACTCGAATAAGCCTAATCGTCGAAATTAGTTGTGAAAACAAACACCTCCAAAAGGCATTGGAAAACGCTGGCCAACCTTCTGACCCAGGTTTCCCTAAAATAGAACAGACATTGATCAATAAGGGTTCGAGTTAAAACCCAGGGTCTCAAGGTCTTCCACCTAGACCTACATAAAAAGCCTCAAAAATGGGTCACAAGGTCTAACCACCTAGACCAAAAGATCAAAAACCACTCAAAAGATGGTAATGATCATAACGACCCAAGACGGTCAAAACCAAAACACAACCTACCATGGCCCCGATCATCTCCGAGCATCCTCAGAAGGAATGACTCCTTAGAGGTCTAAAAAAAAAGCAGAATAGACAAGCTATGCTAACACCCATTGGGTATCTGTATATAGTAATACCATAAAGAGGTCTAGTTCAAAAGAAAATCCTTGGTATCTATCGACATCATGCTCAACGATCCGATTAGATAACCACAGACCCGAGAAACAAAACCCAATAAGGGGTTAAAAAAAAGGTGTCATGTGCCATATAGATCAACTAGGGTCACTGCACCACCTGTGCAAAAGGACTGAGTCATCAGCCCCATCAAAACACCTTAACATAGATCCATGTAACCTACCATCAGAGTAAAAAAGTATGTGTAAGTAGACCCAAGGGTCTCAGTCATCAGTAAAAACACACACTAGCAGGCCTATATGCTGTGAATCCTACGTGCCTAGTATGATGCATGAGACCCCTCTAGCCTTTGACATCCAAGAGTCAGAATCTTTCCCTGGCATCTTAACAATGGCCAAGATCCAGAGATGCATAGGAAATCAAAACACCACACAACATGTGAGTCGCTCAAGGTAAAAATTATATACAACCGTAACATCGTAAAATCAAAACAAAAATCCCAAACCTTGGAAACCAGGAATTCTTACCGGAACAAGTGTTCACGACGTTCCAGCCCGATATCCATCAAAGGTTCCAACACATTCCTAATACTCCTGTCTATCATATCCCAAATAGTAATAACCAAGAAATAAAATTGCTCTGATACCACTTTGTAAAGTCCCGACCCGGAAGACAGAGTAAGAAAATAGTGGAAATAACTAAGTAACATACACAACAGAAAGTAAACTGAGTGCTGAAGCAGTAAACAACTGAAATAGAATAAGCTGTAATAGTGAAATGCTGTAAAATCCCGAACAGCTATGCAATACAATACAACATAGGTCACCCGATAGGCTGACCATACAAATACATGTACAAAAGAAACTGAATAGTAAGAGTACATGGCTCTGCTACTAAATCCAAGACAATCCACGTACCCGATTTCCATACACTGTCGAAATGCAGTAGACCGATCAGTAGAACCACTCAAGCAGATCCGCTCGATCATGCAACACTGGGCTTCAACCCTATCCACTATGTAACCTATGCTCAACCTAAAAAGAAGACGTAAGGTCTACACGTACACCGAGGTGCACGTGCAGGGGTGAGAAATAATCTTAGTAGGGCGCCCCAACAAGAAACCTACAACTGTGCTGCTAAAAGTGTATGCAAAAACAATGTACTCAGCCTAGCTGGAACACAACAAAAGGAAGTAAACCAAATGTCCAACCAAAGTTGAACTAAGGGTATGAAACCCCGGTGAACTGGGCAAGTGCCACCATGGATGTCCATATCTATATATGTACACATGTATAGTCCCATACCTATACACATATTAGTAAATATGAATATTCATGATCATGTGATTCAAATAACAAGAAACAACAATAGCAGTTGATCCATGGGACCATAAGCCCGATCTATTGGACATCTTATTCAAGGTAATTGAGCTGGACGTAGTGCCACTCAAGCCGTATATCAAAATAAGTCAATCTCTGGGTCCGTAATCCCATCGACATGTACCCTCTGTGGCCAATGGTGGAGATATGCCTCTGAACAAGATAAACAAAGACAAGCTATCCTCTAGTTCAACCAATTAATCACAAGAAAGATAATAAAACAACAGGTAACCCTCTGGGAAGTACTCACAGGCAACCCCTCTGGTCCTATCAAAGAAGTACCAATAACCCTCTGGGCAGTGCACTCTGCCTAACCCCTCTTGTTTGGTCATACGAAATTATAAAACTCTCAGGGGAAGCTCTCTCGGTCAATTCCCTTTAATGTCTATGGTAGTCAGGGACTCTCCAAGGAAGATCATGATGTCTAACCCTATTATATCCCCAAGGTCTAGAAACTATCTGAAGAAGCTGACTCTTTCAATTCCTCTTATAGTCTCAGGTCTATCAAAAACTCTCTAAGGAATCTCACTCATTAAATTTCTTCTCTAGTCTGGAAAGGTTTTAAAGAAAAAAAACAAGGTAAATACTCTCTGAGGAAGCTCACTCGATCTACCCTCCTGTAGTCTACAATATCCATGACTCTCTGAGAAGCACACTCGGTCTATCCCCTGAAGTCTATAATGTCCAAGATTCTCTGAGGAAGCACAGTCGGTCTACCCTACTATAGTCTATAATATCCAAGACTCTTTGGGAAGATCACTCGGTCTATCCCTTATAGTCTATAGCACCAGGTTCTCATGGCCCCGTTCCATTCATTGCATAATAATGCTATAAGGACAAAGTACACTTATAGAGCTACATGGATAACCAGTCTACATAAACAAGAACATCAAGAATATCATTCCATCCTACGGTCACAAGGCATGGAAAATAGGCATAACAACCAAAAGCTAACAAGACCCAAAGGTCGTAAACAGAACAAGGCATGGGAAAAACATACAAGAACAATAATAAATCCTCAAACACGATAAACATACCTCTATACAAGCATACAAGTAAGGCGGGGAACAACAATTAAGAAAGGCGTCTTGTGTTAGGCTCACCAGCCACCAACCAGGAAGCACCTCTGGTAATCACTACATCATCAGCAAAACCAAGTCAGATATAAACAAACAGCGAGGGTGGCCCGAACACCCAACCCAACAATACATCCAAATCCCAAAGGGATTACCAATTTGTCATGGGTTATAGTTGACACCCGATCACCATCTCTACCCAACCCGACATAACAACTCAGGTTCAGTCAAACAACAGGAACCCACTGGGTCCCTCTGGTCAAACACTGAGGAGGCATCATACTCAAGATCCTCCAGGTAAACACGAGCGATGACATCCTACATGGGATCCTTAGCAAAGAGTAAGGGAGGAATCCTACACAAGATCCTCAAAGGAAGGACAAAAAAGGCATTCTATAACATTGTTCCTCTCAAAGGAAGATCAAGAGAGAGATCCTATAAGAGACTCCCTAGGTCAGCCCACATGAAAAGGCATCCCTTAGGGGATCCTTAGAAGTACATGGTCTTAAATCCTCATAGGCCAGAAGGGAACATCTCACAAGGGGAAAATACTCTAAATCATGGGTTATGGGAGATATCTCATAGCTCATCTCCTAATAAAGGTCACAACTAAGGTGGTACGAACACCCAACCTATCACCCACCCCAATTCTCACTCTCCGTTGATAACTGGACTCAAAAAGTGGAGGAAGAACCCCTCCATTTAAATGAAAACCCCCAAAACCCCCTTTATATTACGTCAAAAGCTAAAAAGGATTCCACTGTTGCAATCTACACAGAAAAACACTCAGAATCGACTACTCACATGCCCAATTCTGACTTCCAGAGCCCAAGATATCTCAAAATTTCTAAACTGAAGCAGTACATGGCCATAGTACATGGCCAGAGCACAAGGGGTTTGCCTGTGTAATAGTACACAGCATGTAATTTACTGTACATGGCATGTACTTTTCACAAAAAGTTACGTTGAGTCCATTTTAACCCGAACACATTCCCATGTACCACTACACGGCATGTACTCCTTAAAAACCACCATTCCGTGTTTAATTTCACACGACCAGCCACACAGCTACCCATTACACGGCGTATACTCAAAGTAAACGGTATGTACTTAAGAAAACATTTCCTTCCCCGAACGGGAAGAACACATCATGTGTACCCCTGGAATACACGCCATGTATTCTGGGTTTACCGACGAGAAATCCTTGAAAACGCCCGATTCGCCCCCAAAACAAAATATAGAGCCTCATGGGCATACAAGCAAGAAATATAAGGCTTTAAAAACCTAAAATAACATGTTTTAAGGGGATATATAGTGAAAACATAAATATCCCTACCTTCGGGTGGAAACCGCCGAAGCTTCAGTTGATCCCACAGCTCACGGTCACCGCACGCCAACTCAGCGGGTCGAGAGCTTTGAATCAGTACCACTATCGCCTTCCTTCTCTCCCGTTTTCTCAATCTCCAAATTCTCACATAGGTCACAGCCAAGGAGGATCGGCGTAGCATATTTTCGCAAGGTGGAGTGAATAAGAGAGAAGAAAAAAAAGGAAGTAAGAAAAGAAAAGAAAGAAAAAGGGGCCCGACCCGGCCCCGGGGCCCGACATGAGTTTATGCCTTCCTTGGGCTAAACTCCCCATTCTGGACTCAATGGCGCAGATGGAATCTCAATCCAACGTTTTGTTTAAAATTTATTTCCAAATGAACCAACGTGAATAATTTAATATTTAATTTAATAATATTAAATATTAAATATTCTTCCAAAATTCGAACATCTCAGATTTCTTCCAAACTTCTGTCCTAGGGTAAAATCCCTATTCCGGGACTGTTGGAGTTGTCAGAAAAATTATCTGAGATTTGATGGTAGGGGAGAATAACAATTTTACCCCTCACGAGCATCCAACAGAAAATATTCAAATTTCTACTCAAAACAACTGTCTGGAGAAATAGGGGTTCTTACATTTGAATAATACATTCATATGAAATTTTTGGAATCATTCAGGTAAATTATAGGGAATTTTATTACTCACCCCTACATTAAACAATTTATAAAAATGAAACCAACACACTATATATAATAAAATAATTTATAAAACTTATATAAAATCATAACATGTAAATAAAATTAAAGAAAATTATATAACAAAATAAAAATTTGTTTTTAAGAGGTTTTTAAAATTAAGATGAAAATCGAATTGACAAATTTATATGGCCTTTTATATTTACTAATAATGCTAATCACTAATTCCTTAGAGGGATCTTCTTCCTACACCAATGATTATAATTACTCCTCAAGAGTAAAATATATTATAAGGAAAGGGAAAGGCACTAGAGAACATCTTATATATGGAAAACTAGATAACTCTCTCAGATGAGGAATAATAAAGAATAATAAGAACCACTTTTTATTTCCCTTAATAGAATTTGTAAAACACCCCTCCATTATATTTATATAAATAGGGGTATTCCAAAGACTCTAATGAAGTAAATTTTTTGAAAACTAAAGTAGACACTATAAGTATCCTCTAAAAGGTGTCTAAAGTCTAAAACAATATAGGAAGATTCATTAATAAGACTATAAATTGGTTAAAACAATCAAAAGTGGTGTTTTAATTTTCTATCTAATTAGTCTTATGATTTTACACATATAATATGTCATGGAATACCATTAGTCCAGGTCCATTTCCAAGACCAATATCCATTTGTGTTTTTTTCATTTCCCCATTTTACATTTTTAAAAATATAATAACTAATTATTTATAGAACCATTATTTAATTAAATATTTCAAATATTCAAAAAATACTTTATTTGTGTTTGTAATAATTTTGATCATTTTTATACACACCTTATGTGTGACCCTAGTGTCATTTTATAGAGTTGAAAATGATAATTAATTTCATTCATAATCATAAACTATGAGTGATATATAGAATCAAATTAAAACTATAAAAATTACAAGGGGGTTTGGGGTGATATAATCCACTACATGCGAATTGAATATATTCTTCCATATTTTATGTTGAAATTATGTTCATGGATGATATAATGTCAAAATTTTATATGTTATCTCTTTTTGGAAATTAACAAGTTGAATACATCTATTCAAATTACATCACATGTAATGATGTTAGAATGTTTATGCACATACTTAGTCAAAAATCAACTGAGGGCCTTGATGTCATTACCCATCATATAGGAAAATGAATCCAATATTATTTATTTAAAAAAATATCTTAATTAGTGGAATATACAATTACTTTATATTAATACAAATTTTAAAGTAGCTCTAGATAAGTATCAAAGTAAAAAACATTAGAGGTATGAATCCTAGTTCACAACCTACAGTCAAAATATCCCTAACCAATGTTCACATAAGTAACTCTAATGACACATAAATAAAAAACCATGTGATTTAATTTAAGTAGTTCAATCCGAATACAAGTTCACAAACTTTTATCCAATGAGTGATTATTTATATCTCAAAAAAGTAATATAACTCATACTGATGTGATCATATAATCAAAAACCAATATGATGATTATTAATTTGGGATATTGATATAACCTAACCCATTGGGTCCCTACCCTATCCCATCATATGCTGAGTGTGCCACCTCAATCCCATATCGAAAAGACTAGGGGTTGGTGAATACTACCAACTAAGAATATCACACAATATGAGATGATTGGTCTAGTATCAACTAAGAATAAACATATATCTCCAATGAATAAAATAACCATTTACACTATAAGTGTATATAAATATATATAAACAATTGAAATGTATACAATATATGTATAAGACACAAAATACCTGAAAAAACCATATAGGAATGTACCCATGGAACTGTACTTTTTATAATTTCCTAGGTCTGATAGAAATAAGAAATTAGAAAGATCCTTATTGTTGTGAGAACTCTTAGATCAATCACCAATTGCATCGGTCACCACCATCATTATCATGACCTGACTAGTGAGGGTCCAACCCGTGAGTACCCCAAGCCAACCAACAATATGATAGGGGTGGGTGGATAGCTTCAAGTAGTCATATCCCATAAATGGGAGGCATTATATTAATGTACATGTACACACACACACACATCTACAAGAATCCAAAATTATGAAATGTAAAACAAATGAAACTAGGAATGCATACATCTAAGATCTCACAACAAAGTATGATAGTAAAGTTACAAAAGAGGAAAGGGGCCAAATAAAATTCCAACCAAAAAATTTTAAAAGTCAAATCTACTCTATGTTTGATGACTAAGTCAAATGAAAGCTTCTGATAAACACCTCAGTCTGATAAGCTCTAGCTACACTCCACCCACTCCCTATTCTCTCAGGACACTGTCAAAAGGGATGTCGTCTGCATAAGACACAACATGTGTGAAAAGATCCCATGTAGGGCTGAGTATAACAATACTCAGTAGGAAACCAAGAAAACACTAAATATGAAGGAACAAGTATAGCCATCTCAATACAATATATAAAAGTCAATGTATAACAAAAACACTCAGATATACTCAACAAATACACCATGCCATTAGGATGTCATAACAAACTACTAGTCATAAGATTAAGCTCAAAGAAAAACTCATTCTATAGAATCCAATCCATGATTGTGATGCCCCAAAAAACTAATATAAGAACCTCATATTCAATAATGTGTTTGACATGGGACAACATATAAGGACCCGACCTTAAAACATTACATAATATTTAATTAAAGGAATAATTCACATTGACTATCTTTTCAGGTTTAGAGTTTTAGAGAATTAGGTCTTAACTATTAGATCTCAAAAGATTACAAAGTAGACACATCTAATCAGTTTACATTTTTTCATAAAATAAAAATTCTTAAAAAAGAGTAATTTCTAGTTCCATGTTTAAGACAAAATGAATTTTTATTGATCCCATTCTTGACCCTATTACACATTATTTCTTGTGAAAAACATTTCCAAAACATGGTATGAGCATAAAAAGCTCTGTAAGGGATATACAAAGAATGAAAACTGTAAATTTTTCCAAACAATAAGTAAACCATTAATACTTTAACATAAGTAATACTTTTCACTTTTATGAAGTAGTAAATACTCTTCACTGGATAAAGGATCATTGCGTACCCTTTTATAACCAAATTATTACCATGAAACCAATATAAAGAAAACATAACATATAAAGGTAAAATGGGACATAAGCATACTTAAATGGAATTACCATACGACTGACTTTCATAAATATCACTAAATGGAATAACCATACGACCTACTTCTATACCAAATGTATTGGAGGGTATAATGTAACCACCCATCTTGGTTTTCACAGCACCACCCGTCATACGGTTTATGATGTAACCACCTGTCAAATGTCCAAGTACCATCATGAAACATAATATATTGAAAATAAAAACATTTCACTAATAACATTTCATTTGAAATCCCAAGAAGTAATTTCATGATATTGAAATAATCATCCCATTTTCATAAAACATTTAAAAAGATATTTTTGAATTAAAGTTTCCCATACCACTTTGAAGATTTTAATGGAATTATAATTTTAAAACATTAATGTCCATATAAATAAATACTCAAAACCATTTTTAAAACATGGACATTAAAGATAATTATTTATAATAATAATTCTTTAAAACATTAAAAATGATATTTTAGTTATAGAGTATTTAACAAAATGAGAGACACTTGAATACAAATAATTGAGGAATACCATTTAATATGAACTTTATAATATCATGAGAATAAATGTATTCATGATATAATATTAAAATGAACAATATATACACCTTATAATAGTGAATTGGTGCATAACAACAATGAAGTCTCAATGGAAATGTAAATTGAGATGAAATCCCATATAAAGACGGTATCCTTAAATTAAGGATAAATAAATCACATAATTAAGTGTGAAAAATATAAATACATCCAATATAAGTGGATTTTATGTGTAAAACAATAAAAGGTCATTCACACATATTCATAGGATGACATATTCAAGAATTACAAGTTTAACCCAAAGAATTGAAATTGGGTTATGAAGTTCCCTTGCAAAAATTTGAAAGCCTAAAGACGTCACTTTAGAATTTAGAAAATGATTTAATGAGATAAAAAAGGCTATCTCATCACTTGGATATAAAATTTACATCAATAAGGATATATAATAATGTATCCCAACATAATAATATGTAAATTAAAAGACATAACAAAAATAAGTCTTTTAAAAAGAGAAGGGTGAAAGGTTCTTTTACCGATTTGGTAACATGAAAAACATATGCCACATGAAAGAAGGATCATAAAATAATGAAGTAAATATTCATAAATGATATTATATTACTCAAAAGATCAATCATGGGCATTAAATACCCCACATAAAAGAAAATAATGTCCAATATATCATGAATCTCACGGGAATAAAAAGTGAGATGAAACCCTTTACCTCATTGTAATCAACTGAGTCATTTGATAAAAAGTTAATAACCATCAAATGAATCACATAATACCATGAATATAAAGATAATAATGATAATATATATCAAATGTCAGTACATAATACACCACATGAAATAAATAAGTGGCGAACAATGGAAATCTCATGGAATTAAAAGTGAGATAAGAAATCTCTTTACCTTGTGTACGACTTGACTCATTTGTTCCTTGTTCTTCCTAAATAATAAAATTATGTTAATTTTATACATTATTAATAAATCTGTTTATGGTTAAATATTCCTTTTATATCACTTATTACCCTATTATAAACATTTTGTATTCATTTAAGTTAATAAGGGTCGTTTTGTCGATATTTGGTACTTCAGTAAAAGAAATGAACACCTTATAATTACAAGTTGTCCATGTGGTCAAGAGACCATTATTTACAGAATGGTATTCATGATTTGGATAACATATATATCATATATATCATGTATATACATATATTTATAATAGTACATAACATTTGGAGGTAAGAAATGAAATGCACTGTTCATGGAGACTGTAAGTCGTACGTACGCATGAACCCTATTTTCATTTCAATTTCTTATTTTAATGGAATTAAAACATAATTATACATAGGTATATTATAATTACAGTATAATATCATATATAATATTATTAACCCAATAATTTATACTTCCCACATATGTCATTAATGAGTTATATCTCTTTGAGGGGGCGGTAGTCCGCACTTCCTCAAATGAAATTATCGCGTTTACCCATAATGGAAACCATAAGGGTATGATATAAATGGAAAATACAGAAGAATAAAGGAAACATAAACATAATATATATAATATATAAATACAGTGCCATCATAATGTCCACCATGAGAGGCGGTAGGAGGTAATTGAACAATCATCGTTTCGTGAGGCGTTAGTTTTCCATCCACAGAAACATTATGTTCTTCAACCATTAGATGGAGGTGTCTGTAAGTCTAGTTAGAATAATTATCATAAAAAAGTACTAGTATATTGATGATACAAGTGTTTCTATAAAATAAAGCAATAAAAAGAGTTTAGGGTTTAGATAAGTAAAATAAATGAAATGATTTTAAGAGAAACCATTACCTTTAATTTTGGTAACTCTCTTTGGATTGAACCAAAAAGGTTTGATGAAGTGACTTCTGCCTAAGGTAAGGCTTCTAGGTGGAAGGGAGAGATATAGAGAGCTTAACTTGGAAAAGGATGGATGATCCTAAAGGCTTCAGAGGTGTGAGAAATTGGTTTGAAGTGGTCTCCTTTTATATGGTAGAGGATGACCTCTTTAAGAATGTGTGAAAAATTTATTTTATAATATAATGATATTCGGTTTCTAAAGGTTAAAAAATAATTAGAGTCGAATATAAGATGAATAATGGTTGAAATAAAATCATCTAATAAGAATTGGATAGGTTTGGGATAATATTTTAATCATTATAATCTTATTTATTTAAATCATTTATTAATGAGGTAAATACTACATCATTATTGTGTCACAAATAATTTAATATATTTGATGTCTAAAAATTAAAAAAAAACCATGATGTAGGAAATATATTTATCTTTCCAATGAATATTTATAGTAAAAAATATTACATATATAACACCATATAAAAATTAATTTACTAAAATATTTTTATTTTTTTTATTTTTGCCTTTACTTTAAATTAATTAATCTAAAGTGTCATTATCACTCTTAAATGGTTTCATGGGGTCCCAAAATCGACCCAATGATACCCATGGTCTACCATGACTCATCCAATAAGGTTAGGACAAGTGTTAAGGTAATTTTTAATTATTATAATATTCTTTTTTCATTGAATTGCCCAATTTTCCTTTAACTGCGATAAATAAAAGTCAAAAGTTACTATTCACCAGAAAATATTTTCCTCTTATTGAACCAAATTTTACTTACTAATAACATCCATGTATATCATATTTTCAAAATTCAATTCATAGAAGTGGAAAATTTTCATTTAAATGAAAAAGTCAGTTTTTTAACTACTACTAAGTGGTTTTACTATTCATCAAAAATAAAAGTTTTTCAAAAAAATACCAAAAATTCAGCCTAAGATATATTTGATATTCCAAATTTAAAAATGATGTTTCTTTTTCCAAATTCTAAAAAAAATTTGGCATTAATTAATTTTAAAATTAATTCCTGTTGTAAAAACAAATAGCATGTTTTTAAGAAACAATAACTATCAAAAGATTGACACTTGTTTATATCGAATTTCAATATAAAATTAATTCTAATGACCAAAATTGGATTAAATGCTAAAAATATATTATAATTACACTTTAAAACCAATTAAAAATATAATCTAACTATATAAATAAATTATATTAAAACACTATTTTCCATTAAAATACAATATTTTTCATTATTCATTAAAAAATGAACTCTATCGGAAAAAATTCCAAAAATATACAGAAATTAAAAATTTATGTCCCCATTCTAAAGAAGAATTTTATTTGGTCAAATAAAATGTATTAAAGTGTCCACAACTATATTTAAAGAGGGTTCGCCATTAAAAGGCGGTAAATCGACCTTTTAATGTAAATTATGCCAAAAATTAGATTCATTCACATTTTAAGACTCTAAATTTTATTGGATAAATGTAAATACATTTAAAAAACATGTATAATCACATTTTGGATAATTGTTTTCATTCCCACTAATACAATGACTAGGAGTTAACTAACATGTAAAATAATAATATTATATTATTTGTGTGAAACGTAAGATTTCAATGAAACTTGTTGTTGCGTATCAGTTACGCTATCGAACATAGCATCCCCTTTAATGTAAAATTAATATTTAATTCAAAAATATAAATAAATATAAAAGTATATTATTCCTTTTTTATCTTGGATGTTACATAACAAATGCATAAGGTAATATAATATCCAAATAATTTATTATATATTTACTTTTTAAAATATATTCTATATATTTCAATGCATGAAATATAGAGTTATATTGAAATTCATGAAACACTAAGTTATCATACATTATATTATACAAGGGAATTTCTCTATAACTTCTGTTACAGGAAAAAGAAACACTCTTTTATGGCTTGCTCTATACGTAAAATTGAGTCTTCAGAGAAATAATATGTAATTAAAACATTATTTTTTAAATATAATAAGATTTGAACTATCCGTTATGAATATTATTAACTAAATTATGAAAATAAATGGTTTAGATAACTAAATTGTTGGTAAAAAATAGATTATAAATGAATATAAGAACTAATTGAGTATTTAAAGGATATTTTTATAGAAAACCATTTTTATGATCGTGAAGTTGTTTTAAATTAATAAATAAAATTAATTAAAATTATATAATTATTTTTATGGAATATATATGTTATATATTTAATAACATATTTTTTATATTCATTTATTATATTTGATAAACATAGGATAATAACAAACCCAATGTTTTTCATAAATACCTATAATTTTATTCATGAATTTTTAACCGCCTTTAAATAGAGAACCCATTTTAAATATTAATTTTGAAAATATTATCTATTTAGTTTTATAAAATAAACCTTATTTTTGAATTCATAATTTCAAAATTATATTAGGATTAATTTTTGGTATTTTTTTGAGAAACAACATTTTTAGTGAATAGTGAAAAATACTGTGTTTTAATTAAAAGCTACATTTTTGTTCCAAGAAATTTTAATGTTAAATTACATTCCAAATTTGTTTTAATTAAAAGGAAGATCAAATATTCATATATTAATAAAATTTAGTTCATTATAATGAATATAAATTATAAATTAAGTTTAAAAACATTACAATCATTTGACCATTTTTCTACAAAAACTTGTTAATTCGTTTGTCTTTGAGATTAGCATTAATCTTAATTTTTCTACTTCGGTGATTTTAATTTTGAAAATATGACATAAAAATTATTATAAATATAATAATTTGTTTTTAACTATATTGAATAGTTTTTTTACAAAAATGATTAGTGAAAGTGACTAATTAATTATAGTGATTATGGTGTAATTAGCCATAAAAATGGACTAAAACCCTGCATTTAAGGGACCAAATGACTTATCCACTTGTCAAAAACCCATTTAATCACCATATTTTTTCCACTAACCTTCCATTAATGAGTATTGGTGTATTGGAATGACTTTTGGTAGTTAAGAACAACTTTAAACCTAACTTCTTTTCATGAATACCATGTTACTCTTTTTCCTTCCATATAAAGGGCCACCACATCTACCAATTCCTCACACCTATAAAACCTCATTAGATCAGACAATATCTACCCAAATGGAATCTCAAAATCCCTAAAAATGACTTATAATCCTTTATTTTGATATAATACCTTCCATGAAGTCTTTTTTTGTTTAACTAAAAGAAGTTACCCGATTAAAATGTGATGTCTTTTCTCAATCTGTCTAGTTTTATTTACGTTATCCAACCACTAAAATATCTATATTCTCTTATTGTGTAGAAAACAGTATCCTCAATATAATAGGATGTTTTTATGTTGATATTTACACCTAAACTTACACAAACCACCATCTAATTGGGAACAAACCTAATGTTTTTGTGTACGACAAACTACTTCATCACGAAATGATAATTATTCAATTTTTCCCTACCACCTATCATGGTGTCCAATATGATGGAAACTATCTCTCTCTCTCTCTATATATATATATATTAAATATTATATTTATTGTGTATTATTCATTCTGTAATCCTTTTATTAGGCATACCATTAATAAATTTCATTTTATGTTGATATGATAACATTCTTTGAGGAAGTGTGGACTACCACCACATCAAAGCATTTTGATTCATTCACACTAAACATGGAATGCATATAATATGGTTTTAATTAAACATATGAGACTTAAAAAATATTTATAAGATATTCACGAAATATTTATTTTTCTAGATTTAATATATATACAAATATTATTTTATTTATTACCCATTCACAATATTTAAAAGAGATGACATTATTCATGGATGTGTGGAATACTACCTCCTCGACATGATGTGATTCATTTTACACAATATAATTATATATAAAAGGAAATTAGATAAAATATGGTGGTATTTATTTTATAATGATCATTCTAGAATGATTTTAGTTTCTTATCTTTATTCAACAATGATCATTTAAAAATAGGAATATTACTCATGCGTATGTATGGCTTACCGTCTCCATGATTGTAACATATTCTAATTTTCATAACCATATTTAATGATTGATTTTTAAAAAATAATTGATGTATAAATATGATAATTATGTCATGGTTACTATTTTGGAGATGTTATATAATGAACTCTGTGACTATAGTTGAACAAGAATAGTTGTTTTAACACATAAACTGAATTTTGTCAGAAAACACCCGATGTAAACTTAATTGTTTGAATAATTGTACACAACATAGTAATAAGTGAAATAAAAGTAATTATAAATATGAAAAATGTTTTTAAGAAAGAATAATATTAACATAATCTTATTATACATGAACTTAATGGATGTTCACTCGAAAGGAAATGAAAGGTAAAGGATTTTCATCTCAATTCACATTCTATTGAGGCTTAATTATTGTTATACACTTATTTTATATTACATGGTATATGTAATTCCCTTTACATGAAATATCATGAATCTAATTACTCTAATTATATTTTAAACATTCATATAATGTTATTTCATCAAAAGAATTATGTTATAAAATATTTCAATGTTGTATGGGACACATTGAAATCCTTAAAGAGTATTTTCCTCAAGAGTAATCTTAATGATCTCTCTATAGAATTTCTTTTTGATGAAATTAAAAAACCATTGTTCAAAAAACACTTTCAATATCCTATGGTAATTCGTGAAAATTTTCAATTATTAGTACCATTTTTCTACTCTTCGGTACTCAAGGTTTTATAGAAAATGTTTTTAGGAAAAGCCAATTTTATTTCTCTCTTTAGTCAAAGAAACTGTTTTCTTATAAAAACCATGTTTTAGTAAAAAGTTTTAATAAATGTTTCTAACATTATTTGGTAATTAATTTTTTACCTTTTTTTATTTTACCAATTTTTCAAAGGAATATTCTTGTCTATTTCTTAATGAGGAATGTCTTATACATTTTTGTACAAAATGAATATTCTTTTTTACCTCATAGGACATTTTGAATTCATCCGTCATAATTTCTTTAAAGCTTACTTTTCTAGTTTAGAAGGTGTATTTTTATATAAAAATACTTTAATTTTTTTTTTAAAATGAAAAGTATATATTCCTCATTAATATTTTTAAAATATTTTATTTTCTTTCATTAACAACAACCCTCTATTTTTACTCCACATGGGAATTTTTTTATTGATATTATCCTTAATCTTTCTTTGGATGGTTTATGATTTATTTGAAAAATTATAGTATTCACATTCATTTAATTTTTTTAATTATTAGTCCCCTTTATATATTCAATCTATTTTGATCATTTATTCTTAAATTTCCCCTAAATTATCCATTCCATTTATCATGGATATTACTATTTCCTAAACCGTATACCATATGACATGCAATGTATAATTTGAATGTTGTTTGATTAATCCATATATTCAATTACAAAGAGATATTAAATAAAGAACATTTTTAAATTGATTATTTGATAAATGAAAAATGTTTTGGAATAGTATGACATTGGTGGGGCCCAGTTATAGATATCCCCTCGATGCATGGGTAATCTCATGGGGAGAGTCATTTTGGTAGCCACCTTAGATGTGTTTTTACCCTACATTTTGTAATCTATCTTGTGAAAGGTCTTGATAGTAAAGGTACCATATACCGATGAAACATGGCGTCTAATAATTAATCATTTTATGCATTTATATTTTGATATTATCCATCTAAGAGATTTTTCATCAACACATTTATGGATGTGTTTCATTTTCAAAAATTAGTTATTTTTCATCCATGTGATAATACATCAACATATCTATGGATAGATTTTATTTTTAGTTCATTGAATAAATGGAATGTTTTTTAGTTTCCAAAATTTCCATATTGATATTGCCTTATCTAGTTATTTTAATGGAATGTGCTTCCATCTATTACCTTTTCATATTGATTACATAATTCCTTACAATTTATGAATTATATGTCACTTGTGTTTTGTTATTCACCTTTCCATATCAACTATTCTCATTGATTCATTATTACTTCCGCTCTATATTCCATTAATGAGCATTTGATCTCACCCGTATTATATATCATTCCCTAATAATTCAAGAATCATAATATAAAAGATATGCATGTATTTACTAAATGGATTAGAGTTATCCTGGGAGTTACTTATTTAGAAAAAAAAATTATGTTGTAATAAATTTATTCATTTATAATACAATAATAATTTATGTATATGGTTTACCATGACTACTAGAATGATTGGTCCTTTAGGTCTTGATTCCTTGTAACCATGCCATTGTATTTTGAAGCAGACACTGAAACTAGGCTATCTAGGGTTGGGCCACTAATGTTGGTATCAAAGGAAGTTTAGTAGAAACGTTTAAAACTCGATTTAAGAAAACCTATATTTGAAACATAACCCTAAGGTATAATTTGAAGAATTATATATGAAAACCCTATAATTTCGGTACAATATAGATTATGTGGGTCCTCAGAACAATACATCCCTGTTTAGATACTAAACGAGATGTAGTTCTAGCACATATGTACCTAGGAGTAACAACTCAAATAAGGTGTTTCTGTCTTGACTCGGGGAAACCTGGTACATGAAAATTGACATTACTACACACCTGGTTTGACATATCGAGAGGATATGCACAATATAATCCACTTTACCTTAATAAACAATTATTTATATTTTTGATACCTAATCTATATTATCGGTTAAACATAAGGATTTTTTGATTGAATATAATGTGTCATGATTTAGAAATCCAACTAATGATATTATAGATAAACTTTAGACCAATTAAGTACCTATGTGGAAATAAAATGGATGAGGTATTTATTTATTGAAAATTTAATTGAAAACCTTACTCAAAATTCATTTTATAGATTATCCTAATTTCTAGGATGTCTATAAAATTTATATTTGGAAGTTATATTAATATAGTTTTAGAAAAGGACAACCTATAAGATTGGTGACAACCAATTGAATCCAGAAAGGCTGTAGGACTTGAAGCTCTGATTAAAGGATGATATGGGTTTCACGCCAACCACTGAACTATACAATATCCTTGTTATTTTTCATTGTATTTATTTAAACAACTTAATGAATAAATATTAATGATGAAACAATAATAATACTATGGAAGGTTAGAAATTAATCAATTAAAAAGATATGTTTTGGGAAATAGTTAAAGAAAAATAGTAATAATTTTCACTCTTTAATAGGCCTTACGATCCTTTAAATTCTTATTTTAGTGCTCCAGGAAAAAAAATTGTTGTTTGAAATTAGTTTTGGGAGTAAAAGTATTGAATTATATTTTTGTCGAAGTACTACCAAAAGTTAGTATTATTTATATGAGATTGAAACCTATCATGTAAGACAATTTAATTATATTCTTGGTCAGAAAAAGGATTACCCATCATTATTAAAATGAATTTGAAATAAAAATTATGTCCTAATACCTAAATTTTTATTGAACCTATGCATTTCTAAATCATCAAATATTTATGTCTTTGAGGCCATAAAATTCCATCGATCATTAACTTGTTTATGATAGATGACCTCATTTCCTTTCTAGGAATATTTACACTTTTCCTACAAGTATGTATATCTACTTGACACTAATGTTATCTTACTTAGAAACCTAGTAATGTGGTGGTCAATGTGAAATTAGTACTTTCCATTCTCTCTTTGATAGAGGATTACTTATGAACCCTTCTCATGATGTGGGATTTAAATGTAGGAAATATCAAACAATATATTACAAAGATTGAGTTTAAATAGATAGGATGATATTTAAATAAAGTGGAGAGAATGTGACATCACTAAAAACAAAATTAAGAAGATTATATTTGATAGCATGTATGACATGCGATAACAAGCATATAAGGTCATATAATATCAACATAATTTATAATATATTTACAATTTAAAATAATTATATATATTTCAATGCATGAAAACAAAGTTAGCTTTAAATTCATGAAACATTGAGTCAACATACATTATACACAACAACAACCCTCCAATATAGCTTGCGTTACACAAAAAGTGACATTCTTCAATGGATTTCTCTATACAAAATAATGATTCTTACCGAGAAACAATCTTTAAATAAAAAATTAATCGTTAATTTTATAAGATATAAATTAGAAATTATGAATAGCATTAACTGAATTATGAAAATATAAGGTTTAGATAACAAAATTTTTGGTTATAAATTAGAAATGAATATGGGAACCAATTGAATATTAAAATGATATTTTTATAGAAAACTATATTGATGATCCTGAAGTTGTTTTACCATAATAAGTAAAAGTAATTTTAATTAGTTATATATTTAAATGGAATATATATTTTATATATTCTATAAAATATTTTTGATATTAAAAAATTATATTTGATAAACATAAGTTAAGAACAAACCCAATTGTTTGCATAAAAACACATATATTTAATCAGGCATTTTTAATAGCTTTTTAATGGGAAACCCATATTAAATCATAATTTTGACACTATAATCAATTTAATTTGATAAAATATCCTTTACTATTAAATTAATAATGTCAACATTTTCTTAGGATGAATTTTTTGGATATTTATGAGAGACATCATTTTTAGTGAATAGTGAAAATACCACGTCTAAGTTAAAAACTTCCTTTTTGTTCAAATAATTAGAAATGTTAAATTATATTGAAAATTTGTTTTAAAGTCACATTGGATCAATTATTAATCTATTAATACAATTTAGTTCATTATATTTAATATAACGTTTAAATTGATTATATAAAATAAGAATCTTATAAACATTTTTCTACTAAAATCAGTTAATCCGTCTCTCAGCAAGATTAGTATTAATCTTTATTTTGCCCCTTTTGTGATTTGAATTTTGAAAATCTAACATAATAAATTATATTCAAGATAATATTTATCTTCTAATAATATCAACTTAAATTTTGACAAAAAATATTAGTGAAAGTAATTAAAATTAATTAGAGTGATTAAGGTATAATTAGGCTAAAAATGGACTAAAACCCTATGTTTAAGGACCCAAATGACCTAAAACGTATCCAACACACGTTTTATGGAAATATATAGGACATTAAACTAAGATTAATTATTTTCTGTGGGTTTTTATGACTTTATATAGGTAATAACATGTGTATACCAAACTTCTTTTTATGAATACCATTTGATCCCTTTTCATTCCTTATAAAGACCAACAACTCTACCCATTCCTCACACCTCTCCATACTCTTAAGTTCTCCCAATATCTTACCAAATTTCCTCCCAAAATCACACACCTATACCTTAAGGCCTCAATTTGGGCATAATACCTTCCATGGAAGCCTTTTGGTTAAACCAAAAAAAGTTACATGATTAAAAGGTAATGTCTTTTCTCAATATGTTGAATTTCATTTCCATTCTCAAAGTCATAAAATATATTTATTATGTTATTGTGTAACCAAAACAGTATCCTCAATATACTAGGATGTTCCTATGATGATATTTCTACCTAAACATAAAGAAACCACCATATAATGGGTAACAAACATAAGGTTTCATTGTAAGGTGAACTAGTGCCTCACGAAATGATAATTGTTCTATTTTTCCCTACCACCTCTCATGGTTGCCATTATGATGGAAACAATGTTTATATATATTATATATGATTTTTATTGTGTATTAATACTTCTGTATTCCTTTTATTACACCTACCTTTAATACATTCTATTTTAGGTTAATACGATAACACCGTTTGAGGAAGTGTGGACTACCGCCCCCTCATAACATTGTCAATCGTTCATAGTAAACATGGATCATATATTGTATGGTTTTAATTAAACATAAAAGATATAAAAAAAATTATATATTATATTAATAACATAATTTTATTTCTAGAAATAACATATATATATATATCAATTTCATTATTACTCTTTCACAATCTTTAAAAGGGATAACATTATTTGTGGACGTGTGGACTACCACCTCCTCGACATGATGAGATTACTTTAACACCAAAAAATTATATATATATATATAAGGATATGTGATTAAGTAATATTGTATTTATTAAATAATTATCATTCTGTAATTATTTTATATACATATCTTCTTTCTACAATGATCAATTACAAATGGGAATGTTACTTATGCGTACGTATTACATACATTCTCTATGATTTTAACATATTCTCATCTTCATAACCATATTTAATGATTTATTTTAAAAGTATAATTGATTTATAAATATTGTAATTATTTCAGGTTTATTATTATGTAGATGTCATATAATGAACCCTATAACCATAGTTAACCAATAATAGTTGTTTTCACACATAATTTGGTCAAAAACACCCGATGTAAAATTAATTATTTGAATTGTTGTACACAACATGGTAATAAGTCAAATAAAAGTAATTATAAAGATGAAAAATGTACTAAAACAAGTATAAAATTAACATATGTTTATTATATATGAATTTAAAAGATGTTCACATGGAAGGAAACACATGGTAAGGGATTTTCCTATAAATTTACACTCCTTTGAGACTTAATTGTTGTTATGCACCTGGTTTTTTTACATGGTTTATGTACTTCCCATTACATGAAATATAAAGAATATACTTACTCTAATGATGTTGTAAACATTCATATATTTTTTTTATTCACAAGGATTATGTTTTAAAATATTTCAATGTGGTATGGGACACATTGAAATGCTTAAATAATATTTTCATCATGACTAATCCTAATAATCATTCAATGGAATTTCCAGTCAAGTAAATTACATAATAATTGATAAATAAACACTTTCATTCTCCTCTGGTCATTAATTAAATTTTTTAATTATTAGTTCCATTTTACCACTCTTTGGTACTCAAAGTGTTTTATAAAATGTTTTTAAGAAAACTTGACTTTATTTCTCTCTTTATTCAGAGAACCTGGTTTCCTAAAAAATCCATGTTTTATTAAAAAGATATCATAAATGTTTCTAAAATTATTTGGTCATGAAATTTTTATCCATTATTTCTTTTACCAATGTTTCAAAGGAATCTACATATCACTTTCCTAACGAGCCATTTTCTAACATTTTTTCATATAAAAGGAATATTATTTTTATCTCACATGACATGTATGGATTCAACCGATGACATTTCTTTGAAGCATACTTTTCATGTTTAAAATGTTTATATTTAAAGAAAAATATTTTCAAAGGTTTTTAGATATCAAATTTATTTTCCTCAAGAGTATTTTTAAAATCAATTCTTTTATTTCATCAATGACAACAACCCTATATTTTTACTATACATGGGATTTTTTGTATTGAAAATATAATTAATGTTGTTATGGATGGTTTATGATTTAATTCTCCAAGGATAGTATTCACATTCAAATTTTGATTTATTTATTAGTCCACTTGAAATATTCAATATCTTATGATCATTGGACATTGAATTTCCTCTAAATTATCATTTTCATTTAACATGGATATTACTACTGCCTAAAATGTATACCAATTTACATATGGTTTATAATTTTAATGTTTTTTTGATTAATCAATATCTTCTACTCTATATAGATATATGATAAGGAACATTATTAAATTGATTATTTTGTAAATGAGGGATTTTTTAGACTAGTATGACATAGGCATGACTTTGTTATAGATAGCCCCTCGATGCATTAGTAGTCTCATTGGACAAGTCATTTGGGTTGCCACATTAAATGGGTTTTTACCATATATTTTGTAGACCAACTTGTGAAAGGTATTGACGGTATAGGTACCATTTACCTAGGAAACATGGCATCCAATACTTAAGCATTTACTTCATTTGTATTTTGATATTAGTCATCCATGAGAGTTTTAATCGACGTATCTATAAATGTATTTGATTTTTAGGATTTATTTATTATTAATCCAAGAGATAATGCATCGACATACCTAAAAATACATTTCATTTTCATTTCAGTGAATTAATGTCATGTGTTTCAGTTTCTTAACTTTAAATACTGATATTTAATTATCTAGTTATTTGAAAGGCATGGGATTCTAGTTATTAGATTTCCATATTTATTACATACTTCAATTTATTTTATTGATTACAAGTCATGATAGTTTAGTTATCCATCATTCCATATCAACCATTGTCATTGATTTTATATTTATTACACTATATTTTTCCTTTACTAAGATTTTGAGCTCACCGTTATTATGTTTCTTTCCCAAAGAATCCAAGAATTTAACTATGAAATATATGCATGAATTTACTAGATGGATTAGAGTTATCCTTGGAGTTACTTATTGAGAAATAAGAAAAAAATTATTCTGTAATCGATGTATTCATTTGTAATATAATACTCATTTTTATATCTAGTTTACCAAGACAACTAAACAGATTCTCCCTTCGGAGCGTGATCCCTTATAATCATGATAATGTATTTAGTAGTAGACACTAACTCTGGGATATCTGTGGCTAGGTCACTACAAACATCCATGATATCATTGAATACACTCAATGAAGGTGTTTATATTATTGGACCCCACCTAAGAAAGATCACTTATCTAATATGTCCCCAATACTTAGATAAGAGATCATTCCCAGAACCTT
The DNA here is from genome assembly GCA_963277665.1 of Viscum album. Taxonomy (NCBI): domain Eukaryota; kingdom Viridiplantae; phylum Streptophyta; class Magnoliopsida; order Santalales; family Viscaceae; genus Viscum; species Viscum album. The sequence goes on along the minus strand of OY728132.1, from coordinate 1,155,089,220 downwards.
TAGAAGACACCACAAACCCAATCTAGAACAAACTAACATATAGGGGTGATATATCAATGATTCCACAAACCCTAATGATACAACTATCTAGATATAAGATCAATTTCCTACTTAGAGAGGTCACACTAATTCCACAAACCCCACCTTGGGAACAAATATTATAGGGGACTGCATTCTAGTCCCATGGAGGGACACCAAAAATCTTTCTGAGACTTATCCTCCAGAGGGGATCGAAATCTTGTGATGTGGATATAATTTCTTATTTTAAACTCAATTTAATGGACCAATGAAACACACTTAACCTATACTAGTCCTAACTATGGAAATAAAGCGCACAAAACACTCTTGAAGGGGGTACAGAGAATGTACCCGGGGTAAATGGTGTGTCTATCTTTATTCAGGTCTACCAATGTGGAAAAGTCTCACACAACATGAAAGTATTCACATACAAAACATGTATAAGAAGTAAATGGAATTTAGAGACACATGACATCTTTCAGGTGATGCATGTTTGTGTCCTTGTATGGCGGCCGTATCCATTTACTAGTCTATGTACACTTGGATGTGTATGTGGCCAAGTACACATAATTCCACAGAAAATATACGTTTTACCATGTATATGTACTTAACATAGTACACACTAAGCTATCAAGAAGGGTTCACAAGAAGTGTGACCACGACACACTGTGTGTGATACTTATCTTCAACCAGAACCCTAGAACTGTAGCAATGGGGGCCCATAAAATATCATAACATGAAATACACACTGTGTTGATATGAAATTTCAAGATCCACTAGATCATCCTATGAATTATGTTCTATATCGTTGTAGTCTCCATCCACACTAGAATCTATTAACCTAGGGTCATCCATGCCTTTTTTCATTGCTATCTGAGATCTGTGTCCTCAATCTGCTTGAAAATCCATCCATTGAGACGTTCATCCCTTTGCGTTAAAACTCGGATGAAAAAAACTAAAAAACCATCTAATATGACTCTGATCATCAACCTCCATCATCACACCTCTACCAAACCATCAATCATAAACCACAACCATTTTATTGATCCGTTGGGCTGAATAACGGTCGCACAATGGTCAAATTATAAGTATTCATCGATCCATGGTTCAAAAGAAAATGTTTATGATGAACATGAAAAGAACATTGAAGAAATCCAAAATACAAAAACAGAAGGATTGAACCTCAATATTATTTCATCTAGCCTCAATCCTTTGTCATAGAATGATATGAATGAAGAGGGATAGATAAAAAATGAACAAAAAAATTCCATCAATTCAATTATACTAATGATGCACGTATCAATTTGGTTCAAGAAACTGATCTATGATAATATATGATTAAAAAAAATGGACTGAAATAACAAATCTAAACTCCCTATATAGTGTTTTGATCGATATTTGATGAATAACAATTGTTTTTCTTTTATTAATGAGATCCACGAACTCAATTCGCTAAACAATACATGATTTGATCCTGATCTGTTATCGTTTTACTTGAATCCTCTCTTCTAATAGCTACTAGGTCTCTAGGATTTTGTGACCAAGCTAGAGGAAAATTACATAGCCATATATTTAAAGGGTAATTATGTCAGTGTGTTGAAAATAATTAAAAAGGTAATTATTTAATTTAATTTATTTGTTTATTCCCATGATAATTTCTTTATAAACGGCCCGTAATGACAAATATTTTATTGTAACAATGTTAAAACCCATGTTTTGTACCCAATGGTGAACCTATATTTCTGATATAGGCCCTTGTTCAGGTTTTATTTTAATATTTTAAGAAAACAACATCTGCTTGATATTTAGTATATTTAATATATCTTAAACATTTATTGGAGGCACACTGGGACTCAGAATTACACACTATATCAGCCCCTAGTCTTCATAATAATCCATATAATATTCAAAAATAATACATGAAAAATAAAATTCATTACATTCTCCTCATATTCGGGACTTTCACCCTAAAAAGAGAAAAACCTACTCAAAAAGACGAGGGTACTGTGCTCGCATATAGGTCTCAAACTCTCAGGTGACCTCTTAAATATTCTTGTACTACCACCAAATATGAATTAGGGGAATTGATAGCCACAATGAATTATATCCTTCCTATCCTTGATATCCAATGGGTAGTCTACTAATGTTGCTCTATCCTCAATGTACAGCTCACCTGAGTGGATAATGTGCCACCGGTTATGCACATATCTTCTCAGCTATGACATGTATAAGAAATTGTGTACCTGGTCTAACTACAGTGGTAGAGATAAGAGTTACACCACCTCACAAAATATACATGGAGTCTGCAAGGGAACAATGAATCATGGAGATATATTATTGTAGTTTCCAAATCTCATCAATCAACATCATTGTGAGACCCTCAAGAACATGTGGTGTCCCTCCTTGAACTCCCAAGGTATCTATAGCCGGTCTAAATAATACTTATGATGGATATATGAGGTCCTTATCTACTCCTAGATGATTTGAACCTTCTCTATAGAACCTCACACCAACTCCAAGACCATGAGTACAGGCTCTTCTAGACCAGTCCAACAATTTGTTGACCTACAGGTTCGCTCATACTAGGATTCAAATTGTTCCATACCAATGGGGGAATGATAGTTTTTTTATAAAAACTCCACCAAGGGTAGGTGATGTTCCCAACTATAGGCAAAGTCAAACATAAAATTTTGCAACATAACCTCCAAGAAATTAATGTTCTGCTCTATCTAGTGGTCATTCTTGGGCTGAAACTCTTTGCTCAATAATAACCAAGTCGGAAAGGCCTCCTATATTCCTCTACATAACCTATATGTGAAGAGATCCTCATGTTCATAGATTATAGTTAAGGGAAATCCATGGATTCAGAAAATATTCAACATATAGGGTATCCCAGACTCTCTACCGATCTCTAATCTCGAATTACTAGGAAGTGGTCCGATTTAGTGAGTCGGTCTACGATCACACAAATGGAATCGTGGCCCTTGAACATACATGGTAATCTCATCATGAAGTCTATTTAAATCTGACCCACTTCCACTCTAGCAACTTAAGGGGTTGATCTAAACCCAATGGAACCAAGTGCTCTACTTTTACTTTTTTAAAAGGGAGGCATCAAAATGAAAACTTTTTAACTCTTTTCTTTATACCTGGTCACCAAAACTGACATCAGAGGTCCTAGTACATTTTTTCACACATTTTTTTACCACTAATGGTGATGCATAATACTACCAAAACAACTCCTCTCACAACATCAAAGGTAAAATAATCCATTCTTTTAAAAGGATAGCATGATCCCCACATTTAGAATATCTACCAGGAGCACATATAATGGATATCTAAGTACATATGGGTGAAAAATCAATATCTCCACACTAAGAAACCCTGAAATGATGTAAAATAGGTGGGGCAAAAACCATCAACTGATGATAGAAAGAACAATCCTTTTTTCACGACGGAAAGCTAAAATGGGGATAACTACTCCAACACCCCGACCAACTACGGAGAACAAGATCTCTTACTGAGAGCATCTTCCACCATGTTCCCCTTCAAAAGTGTGTAGGTAATCTCAAAGTAATTTTCATGGAGTAACTCTGTCCAACACCTCTTAATCAAGTTAAGATCCTTATATGATAAGATACACTAGATACTCTTGTGGTCATTGAAAATTATAAACTGATTTCCCATCTAGTAGTGTCACCACATCTATGGTGCGATGATTGCCACTAAAAAATCAAGATCATGAGTTATATAGTTATTATCTTGTGATATGAAATGACAAGAATTATAGGAAACAACTATGTGCCTCTACATTAGAACAAAACCATGTTCTATCCCTGATGCATCACATAACTCTATGTACTTGAAACCCTCCTACCGTGACCCTCTTAATTGGTCAAATTGTTCACTGATCCTCGGTAGTGGATGATTTTTCATTATGGTCACCTAATTAAAGTTTCAAAAATCCACACACAAACTCAAACTCCCATCTGCCTTCTTGGTGAACAACATTGGGGCTGCACAGGGGAAACATTGGGTCTCACAGATCCCTTCTCTAACAAGACCCCCAACTGCACCCTAAGCTCTAAAATCTATGTGGGTGTTATCCAATAAGCTGGTGTAGATATCTGTTTCATCTCGGTATGAATGTAAAAGAATAAGTATAACTCTTAGTAGAGAGGTAACCTTGGTACGTCCTTAGGAAAGACATCCTCATACTATACCACCACTATAGGAAACTGATTTCCCAAAACATCCAGTATTCCAAGATTCATTATATCCAATTGGGGAGTAATTGGATGCACTATCCTATTCTTATGCTCATCAAACTCCTCCAAGGTTACTTTCATTCCCACAAAAGGAAAACTCATTCCTTCATTGTAAACACATTATATCATTCACCTAAACAATCAAGCTGGACATGAATTTTGGATATCGAGTCCATCCCTATAATGAAGTTGTAAAGCATAATTGCTACTATAATTAAATCTCATAAAAAACACTCACCTACAAGCCTTTGGCAGCACTATCAACAAAATTACACAATTGATGAGTCACCACCTATTAGAGTCTCTAACCACAGGGGTTGAACCAATGGATCTACTGAAATATTTGTGTCTAAAACTAGAGAAGTGGAAAAGAAGGAATGAGTCACACATATATCCATTAATTATAATGTAAATTTATAAAAGACATAGATCATACCTTGTATAAACCATAGATCCTTAGGTTCATAGGAATCCATAGCCAATAGTTGTCATTGTACCTATCCACCAGATCCTTAAGCATGGCCTGGACCACTTGGGTGTAGAGGTGGTAATAGGTAGAACATCAGACCACTTATTATTGACCTACTGACCCATCTACCACACCCACTACCCTATGGAACACCCTACTCTTGACTCCATCTCTTTATCAGTGGTCCCTTGACCATATCACAATTAGATTTAAAATTGGTCAAAAAATCCCTTGCCAGTTGTCTCTGAACATCCCAAGAAAAACACTACCCCCCTGGATAATTCAAGCCACCCTGTGAGTCCTACACCACTGACCCTATGTCATGGGATCTCCTCGAGACGCATCTTACATTCATCGATCCTTATGACTATTATTTCCAGTCTGCTAATGAGGACTAAACTATTGTGTACACACTCTCATCTCTCATTGTTAGTTCATGCTCCACCAGATAGATCTCTTCTACCAAGGCCCACTCAATCACCCTGGTATAAGTGAGAATACAAAAGGACACTTCTAAAGGCCTGATGTACCAGTGAAATACATTATCAATGGCCTAATTTATAAAGTACTGATATCACACTATTTCGAAAGAGTATCCTGAGAGAACAGTAAACCTCTTTGAGTACTATTACATGTTCAAACTTCTCTCTTATAGATGAAGAATCACTTGTATGTGTACCATTCTCAAAATGGAAAGATAGAACTCATCCCTAGAGAGACACTCAAAATATGTATAGGTTAGAGTTGTATCATTATGTGACTAAGTCAATAAGATCCACAATTTACTAAATTATCTCTAAAAAAGACCCTTTATGAGGACCACTATATGATATGTAGGTGTCCCCACTATGAGGAATACACAAGTAACTACCTTTAGCCAGTCTATAGCCACATGAGAGACTTGATCACCCTGAAACCTGGGAGGTCACTCCCTTTGAAACTTATACAATTCACTCATCTAACATGAATCCTTAACTAGTACTACGAGTGATAGCTACTACTCAATGAGTGGTGGTAAATCTTGTGAATCACCCATATATGTTATCTCTGGTATAAGACCCTGTACCGATGCCTCATTACCTAGTGGGTCATCCTTGTGATCATGCCAGGGAATCCTAGATGATTATCTATGTGGTGGAATACTGAACTAAAACAAGATTTACCACAGTGAAAATATTATGTTTATGGAGTTGAATCAATAAGGACATGGAAAACTCAACCATTACTATATGATTCATGTTTCAAAAATTTCCATGCAACCAGTTTTTACATGTATCAAGTTGAAATGTAGGTGACTTGAGTCCTAGAGTATGGGTACATCAGTTATCTCACCAACATTGGAGTCATTGTCTTTAATGAAAAAATTGAAACAATAAACATTTTTTCCCCAAACCAAACTCATCAACTTTAGTCCTAAGTTAGAATTTTCAACCTTTGATACAACTATATAATGACATGAACTACCGAGGTCTGACTAGTGACTACCCCAATCCCACCTCCAATAGTCCAGGGGCTAGAGACTAGCACCAAAGTGGACATATCCCACAAATCAGATAAATTATCCTTAAGTACTAATACACACATGCACCTTTCCAAGCCTCCAAAATGTTGAAATATAAAACAATTAAAACCATTCATGCAAACATATAAGATCCCACAATAGAGTATGATAGTAAAATACTAAAAATAGAAAAAAGGAACAAACTAAAGGCCTATCTAAAATTTGTAAAGAGTACAATCTTCTACAAGGGAGATGCCTCATTCAAATTAAATCTTCAAGTAAAAAACTCAGTCTAACATGCTCCAGCTATGATCCACCTTCTCCCTGTCCTCCCAAGACACCATCAAAAAGGCCATCATCTTTATAAGAAATGATACATATACGAAAAGCCCATATGAGGGTGAGTATAGAAATACTCAGTAGAACAACCTGAAAACAGTAAACATGATGAACCAAATATAGTCATCTCAATAAAATATATAAAAATAAATGTATAATATAAACACCCAGATATACTTAGGAAAAACACCACACCCCCAGGAAGTCATAACCAACTGCAAACCATGTGATTATGCTCAAATAAATGATAGTTATGGGGGGGGGGGGAATACACTCAATGATCCATGATATCATCAAAGACACTAATCATATATGTAAATATTATTGGGCCCCTCAAAATAAATCTCCCTTGTCCTAGAAGAACCTGATACTCAGATAGGGGGTCATTCCCAAAACCATTGGGGGAGAACACAAACCCAATATGGATAAACCCACTACATAGGGGATTATATGTCAACGATACCACAAACCCTACTGATTTGTCCTGATAGATGGTGGATCATCACACTTCTCAGGGAGGTCACACTGATTCCCCAAACCACACCTAGGGAACAAATATGATAGAGGATCGCACTCCAGTCTTACAGAGGGACACTACAACTCTATCCGAGACATGGCCTCTAGAGGGGATGATAATATTGTGATGTGGATGTAATGTCTCACTATACCCTCAAGGTAAATAACTAAGGGAACACAATCAACTAATAATGGAATAAACTATAGAAAGACAGAGATAAAAACACTCTTTGTTGGAGTACTCAACTTGTACTAGTTGGCATACGATGAATCTAGTCCTCCCGAAGTCTACCTGGGTGATAAACCTCACATGTCCATCTTTATTTACAGTAGTTGTGTCTATGTATCAGCCTGTGTACACTTGGCTGTGTCCGTGTCTAAGTACACAGTGTGCCACTAGTTTTTTACTTTTTTATGTGTTCATGAATGTCTATAAGTATATAAAAAGATATAATGGAGGGGTCACATGAGATGTCAATGAGTCACACAGAGTGTGAACGATCCACACGAAATGTGATAATTAACTTTATATTGATCCATAACATCATAGAGTAGGGTCCCCACATGGTGTGCAAACCTGAAATACGCTCGATGTTGCTTGTGAATTTACAAATCCGGTAGATCTTCCTCTATGTCATCCACCACATTTCCAGAGCCTATGACCTCATTGAAATATACAGATCTGGGATCATCAAAGCCATTCCATATCCTCTAGGAGAGATCTACTAAAAAAAATCAAAAAATAGAACAATTCTTCCTTTCATGTAAAAACTAAGAAGAATAGAGCCCCTAATGTAGTCTGATCATTCTACTATCATCTACCACCATCATCACACCTCGACCATATCATTGATCATGAACCACACCCACAATATTGATCCATTGTGTCAAATAAATGTCACATAATGATCATGTACTGGGTATTCATCAATATACTGGCGAAAAAAATGTCTACAATGATCGTGAAAAGAACAAGGGAGAAATTCAAAAGAAAAAGATTGTGAGGAATGAACCAAGACTATTGTTTGTATGGCTTAGATCCATTTTTATAGAAGGACGTGAAGGAATATGGATATATAGACAATGAAAAAAAAATCATCAATTAAATTCTATTGATGATGTGTGTATCAATTATATTTGTAGAATTGATCCATATTTGTCTGGGATTAAGACATAGGATAGATATCATAAGGAAAAAGAATCCTACCCAGAGTATAGATTGATTGTTGATGAATAATGGTTTCATTTACATTGTTGAAAAGATCTATGAACTCTATTGACACAACAATCCATTATCTGATATTGATCCATCATTGTTCTCCAATAATTCTCTCTTATAATGATGTCTAGGTATATAGGGTTTAGTGAACATCCCAATGATAAAATTTATATCCATATATTCAAATATGAATTATGTTGTTGTGTTGAAAATAATAATTCATAATAATTAGTTATTTTATTTTATTTATTTATGACCATGATAAATTTTGACAAACATACCACACTGAAAAGTTTTATATAATGCCTAGGGTTAAACTCACATTATGAACCTAACAACCCCCTTATATTTCAGATCTAGGCCCCCATTCATGAGTTATTCAACTTATTATGAAAAATGAACGTGTTTTATATTTATATATTTTATATATTTCAAATATTTATTCCGAGCATACTGATCCTTATTAACAAATGCCGTCTTAGTTCTTAGTATTGAAAATAATACATATAATTTCAAAAAATAATACATGGAAAATCCTATTCATTTAAACCATCATGATCCACCATGATCCACTATGCATCACCAAAAATCACCAAAAAAAATCTCTAAACCTACAATGCCAACTCTGAATCCTCCTTGATCATCTCCAAACTATACATCATCTTCATAGAGACAACATATTTGAATACAAATCCCATGTAGGGTAGAGTATAAACATACCCAATAGGATTAACTAAATCCATAAAGGAAAGAAAACAAACAAGTAAGATCCAAATATGGTATGGGTATATAATTTGGTGGAAGATAATAATGATTCCAAATATTATTTTGCACTAAAAATCTCAGGTACGCAAAAAAGTATCAATATTATTAGCTCCAATCCATAAAAGTCTTACCTCACTAGAAACTATGGATTCTTAGAGGATAGAAAATTCTACATAGTCTGAAGGTGATATGCTAGATGCATGTTACATCCCAAAGGAAATAAAAGGGCGTATAGGGAGTTACAAATATAAAATCATCTTATTTTATCAGCCATAAATCCATATTTCCATTAAAAACTATAAGGGGAACCTACTTCTAACTATAGTTTGTGCATCAATTGAGAGAGTAATATAACATACCATCTATGGAAATAATTTTTCAATTTTAGAAATCTATAGGGTAGTCCCAAAACATAACCAAGGATAGTTTTCAATTAAGGATGTACTAAACCATAATATTATAACAAGTCAAGAGATGAGAAAACCCATGTTACCTCATAGAAACCATGGTTGAGGACCCATGCCACATCGAGGGTAATGTATCAATCGAGGTAGTAACTCACCCTAGTGAATGAACCACATCTTGGGTAGCACACAATATCTATGGGAGGACATAAATTCATACGTAGGGTATTCACACCCTGAGTAGTACATAATAAGAACATAATATATGGGGGGTATCACACGATATGATTAAGTAACACATAAAATATGAGAGAATGGTACTTGACCCTATAATACTCTAATCATAACACTTGATTCCATTTTCTATCCTTATATAGATGTAGATACTAAACAAACATCTCATCACACATCTCATCTCTAATATTTAATATATAATCATATTAAATAAGAAAAAATGATCAAGATGGATTACTCACAAGCAAGAATCCATGTCCCCATCAAGGAAAGATAAAAATATGCAGTGTTTTGAAAAGTAAATGAAATGTATTAAAAGGATAAATAATATGTATTCCATCTAGGGGAGAATAATCATGCACTTTTCTTTACATTTAGTGTTAATTCAAGAAAAAAAACACATAATAAAATGTACATGGTGTATCAGATCAACAAGGAACTCAGCATGTATCTCTATTTCATGAGCCCATATTATCTTATTTTCCATAGGGTTATTGAGATGTTATATGGAATGTCACACCCATAATATTACTCAAAAGTCTCCAAAAAATTCAACAGTTTTCCATCTCCTTACTATATGGTGTGTCTCATTAGAAACATGATGTGTGTTCCATGATGTAACCCTATATGTTTCCTCTTGGTCAAGACATGTCATGTAAGCCATATATTGTGTGTATTTAAAATACTAGCCATTCATTCAAGCTTGTTCTGATCTTCACAAATCATTCCTCAAAACATGTGAATCTATTTCCCATGTTTTATGATATTTTAAATGCCGAAGACCATATATTCACAATGAAGGAGGTAAATGGAATGTTCTCATTTTAACTACATGCCATTAGTCACATTTCTCCTAGTATATAGTTTATTTTTTTAATTTCACATTTCCTCTAACAACCTAATCTCTAGTAACCTAGATCTAATTGATTATTTATTACCTTTTCATAGATACACACGATCTACTATTGAAGGACTAATCAGTATAGTAGTCTTGTAGAGCCTGATACAAACATGTTACCATTTTACATTAGGAATAAAAATATAAATCATTATAATGGAAGACATTTTACATCCTTGAACTCATTCAAAAAATTATTCTTCATATCATAGGGAAGTGAATCTAAATAAGGGTGAGTAGAAATGCTTAGTAAGGGTTGCATACAATAGAAGAAATCATGAGTAAATAAGTTATAATAAACATAAAAAGTTACATAAATAGAAAAACATTCCATTTAATAAATAACTTGAGCACAAAATGAATCCATGGTTAATATTATTCCAGTAATCTCATTAATTAAAATAAAAAATGAATTATCAAAAAAGTAAGTTATTAATATTGGATGTCATGATCTCAAACATCATGAAATATACACTGTCAAGACCTTACGCCAAGATTGTTTAATTGATTTGTAGTTATAATGAAAAAAACCATTTAATTTTTCCTACTGTTTTTCCCATGAGACTGTTCGATGCATCCGGGGCTATATAATTTTATGGTTCACCCTTCACATAATTTTCTTTGAATTCATTATATATTGGACAATTAATTAAATTCATACACAATATTCATTATCAATAAATATACATATTAACTAAAGAATATATATTTATCAATATTTTTACCAGTCAATCAGATTAATTTTATAATAAAACATGATATTTATAAATGGAATATATTTTATGAAATAATCATATCCATGATACAAAAAATATAGACATATAAGATAAATATAATGCCCAATGATCATAAAAAAGTGAATGTTTCAAGAGAAAGTTAATATCCACAAGATTAATAAGAGACAATACATGACCATTAGTTCAATGAAAATATGGGTTTTTAATAAAATCATTTACTATTAAATTATAATCATTATGTATGTGAAATTTTAAAATATTCTTTCATAAAAGTGGTTTCTTTGTAAATCTATTGAAAATGTGTAGAAGAAGATAAATTTTTAAATGGTTATAATGTTGGGGATGTTTGTTATATAATAATTTATCAAGAACATTCCTTTAATAACATTTAAAATTTCATGGATATGTAAAATATACTAAATAAATCACATTAGTAAAAAAAATATTCTTTTAAAACCATTTTTGAAAAATTTGGTCACAGAAGAAAAAAAATATCAGATTAAAAAAGAACGAAATTGAGTTTTTATTTTAAAAAATTATTTAATTTATTCAAGTTTCAAAGAGAGAAAAATATGGAAGAAAAAAATTAGAAACCCTTAAATATATATAGTATAATAAATAGATATAATTTAATAAGGGTTAGTTAGGATATTCCATCTAATAAATTAAGTGCAATCCAAGAAATTGAGATTGTAAAAATGAATTAGTACCTCTTTGGTAACATCTAAATTGAACCCATTGAATGAATAAAATTGAATTAAAACATGAATAATAATAAATAAATTGGTATTAATTTTAAATACATAAAAGGGCTAGTATATACAACACATAAAAGCAAAGAGGTGAAAAATAACAAATATGTCTCAATGTAGTGCAAATTGAGATGAAATATCTTACCTCACACATCCAATTAGTTAGAAATGTTTTAAAATCATTTATAATGGTTTTAATAAAGTTATTAATTTATACTTGAATCATATTCAAATTTATAATATCTTATATGATTCACTTATATCACCTAGTAACCCATTCTTTAACAATCTTTCATTATTATCATTGTTTTGTGTGATTACTGCCTTGTTTTCTCATGAATGTTTTGTGAGAAAATTTTCTCATTATCGAGAATAAGATATAGGTACATAATATCCATAATTATATTAAATTTATTAATATCATATTTATTCATTGGATAATTTTTTATAATAAATATTGAAATTTGAACATGGAGAATGAATCATATCACTTTGTGGAGATGGTAGGCCATATGTATGCAAGAACGATGTTATAATTTCCTTAAAGCGTAACTATTATGAGAATTATGTGATATATTATATATAAATAATCACTAATATTTCATAATTAATATATATATTTATTTTTTCCATACTAATTTAATATCCATGTAAGTCGGTGATGGAAAAAATTACATCGGTTTTGGAGGTGGTAGTCCAATGTACACATAAGTGATGACTTTGTTTCCAATTTTATGGAGAAGAAGATTAATAAATATTATTACCTAAACAAAAATAAATTATACTATTTGGGATATATTTTTGTTATTATATTTTAATTGTTAATACATAATTTAATTTGGTAAAAGAATAAGTAAAAACGAAAGAGCTCCGTGATGATGATTTAATTTTCATAGAAGAACCGCCTTTTGATCTATTATTAAGTACTCTAGGGTTATAATTTTATGAAAAAAAGGTCAAGGCAATGGATAAGTTTTTCGGTATGATAGTTATCATGGTTTGGTAGAGCTTTATTTAGTAATAGGTATGGATATGTGAGGGGAGGAGGTTCCCTTTTATATGTATGGAGAGGACTTTCTTGGAAATTTCATAAAAGAATACAAAATGAAAAAGTAATTATCAAGAAAAATGAATCCAAATGGATATGTATTTGAAGGTGGTACAGTATGAGGTTTAAATATTTCCAAAAATAGTATTTTATAATATTAATTGGAAAAAAACCCTTACCATTTGGTTTAACCCTTTGAAAAACAATTTTTACCTTAACTATGGTAATTATTTTTTTACTATTTTATTAATCATTATGAAAAAATTATTTTGGACTTATTAGATAATATAAATTAGTCTTATTTAAATAATACAATCCATTTTATATAATTAAATTAATATAATTGTTTTAAATTAATAAAAAATTAACCCACAAAATAGGTCAAAAAATAGTTTTTCAAGAAATGCATTTTTCGAACATAAGATGGTCTTACAATAACTATTGACTTGAAATCATCATTATATATATTTAAATTCATATATTTATATATATAATCTATAAATTTTCTTTAAATAATTCATCATAAAATATTATTTTAATTAATTTTATTGAAATGACATTATTCCTTAGAAACTATTTATTGAAAAAATAATTTTTTACCTTTAAATGATCTTATGTTTATTTAAATAAAATTAATAGAAAATAAATTATTAATTATAAAAAATAAAGTAAATTATTATAAATAAAATAAATAATTGTTAAATATTACATTTTCAATTATTCAAAAAATTTTACTTCTAAGGTAAAATTTCAGGAATTTATTCAAGGCTTATTTTGATCAAGTAAGTTCAAAATCAATATTCATCCTTAGATTTCTTGATCCATGAAATATTAAAATGTGCATTTTATAATAGTTTTATTGAAATTGAATGTTCACTTTCTTTAATTGAGTCACGAGTATTACACTACCACCACCTAAAATTATCCCTAATCATGCCCTCACGCCACGTATCACTGTCTACTACTTATGTGTGATATTGCTAAAACTTTTTCCATCATCATCCCACTTCACATAAAGATTCAGTATACTCCATCAAAAAATATGACATTTCTCCACCCTATACTAACCCCAAATTATTACGATAATTCCATGAAAAAATCTATCACTTATAAAAACTACCGATTACACCTTTCTAGTCACCAATAGTTAAATTTCCATGTAGTATAAAATCTAGTAGAGATTTTCTAACACAAATAATGGTAAAAAGGATTAATAATAAATATCATTATGAATATTGACCACCAAAATGTCAATAATAAAATCATCCACATGGAACATGGTGTAAAAACAAATTACATCTAAAAATAACAAGACTATAATTAAAGAATATAATCATGAGAAATTGTTTCACCAAAGAGATTCCACATTTAAAGATAATATTTTGAAGAATAATAGAAATGAAATAACTTAATGGAAAATAAAAAATAAATCAACAATAAAAAAATAATAGTGTATTTACATTAATCAACTATCATGATGAATGAGGCATGAATCAATTGGAATAATACCTACCTTATGGAATAATAACCATTGCTCAATCATTCATTTCTTCCATGGTATAATTTATCAATTTCACGAAATATGATCATTGTTGTCATCATGGATCTATCCCTGTTCATTTGATTTTTTAGTAGATCCTCTAAAGTTATAGTCCCTCTCCCCTCCCTAAATTTAGTTTCTTATAAGTGAAAAATGTTGATAACCCTAGATTGTACGAATAAGAATATATTTACAGGGGAAAACTAGAAATTTTTATATAATATATAAATAAATTATTTATTTATTAAATTCATTAATCAACATACCCATGAGAGGCTGTCTTGAGGACCTGAGATGCAAGATAAGGTCACATCACCCATAGGGTAAACCCAATATTATAGAAACAATTATAGTAAAAAAAATCCATCAAAGAGTTTTTTATAGGATATCATCATATTTTTACATGAGTTGAATAAATAAGTAAATAATAAATATAAAAAATCACTTAAAATTAAATTTCTTCATAGATTCACCAAAAATAATCCCAGGGATAAACATGACACCCAAACATAAATGGAAGACATAAAAAAGTTTCTAAGGTTATCTTCTAGGATAATGTAATGTTTTACCCTTCGGTAGGTCTTGAGACTCTAGAAAAAAAAATTAATTAGACAATGAATAAAAAAAATTCTCGAATCACTATATCCTTGAATTTTAACATTTTTAAACTCAAAAAGGAAACTACTAGGGTTCTTCAATAAATAACCTCACAAAACAACCTCTTGAAAATATCAAACCACCTTCGCATGTAATCACTTTTCATATGAGGTATAAATTTTTAAAAATACCCAATACACCAGCTCCTAAGTATAGATCATCCTCTTTTATCACCAATATCATTAGATCTAACATATCTCAAAGAAGGTCTTTAATATAAACATGCATTTACTCTACTATAAATTTTCCTAGTGTCATATTCCAAACCCTCCGAATAATTTTATTTTTCTATATTATTTATATATTGTATTTTCTTTAAGTCCAGGGATAAGGAGGTAGTAATTTATGAGTTTTAGGAATTTTGCGTATGGAACATAGTTTTTCCACAAGGTTAGAAAAACCATGAAACAACCACGTGTTGGTTGGAATAGAGTACTCAAGAGGGGATGGATTGAGTATCTATGAAAAATTTCCATTTGAAAATTATTCTTAAAAGGTTTGTTAATAGAAACAAATACAACCCTATTAATCAGGGTAATACAGTTAGGAAAGTGTGTATATTTAAATAAATTCTCAAAAGATTGATTAATTCTCAGTGATCTTAATATCTTTTGTTAATATTACTATTGAAGATATTATAATAAGTAACAACAATTATAACTTTATTCCAAGATGAAATATCAAAGTAAATCTAGTTATTTCTAAATTATATAGTAAAATAAGGGAAAATAAATTAAACAACACAACAGATATAAAACAAGTGGTCCAGTCTCAAGCCAAGACCAAGTCTACTCCACTGGGTGATCACCTCCATCCAAGTAGTTTATATTAATAAACTTGATCCACACCCTGGATCAAGGTAAACAATAGTACATCAGTATATCCATGTGAGACGACCTCTTCCACAGTTCATCATGGGTATAAAATACCAGGTCAAACAAGGACCTCTTCTATACTTATCCATGGGAGGAAACATGTGTAAACAGATATGAGAGGAAGGATATCTTGTATCCTTCTATTTAGTACAATAGATAGTTGGTGTTTTTATTACAGACACACCCACTACTCAAAATCTAAAAAAAATACACAATAAAGAAAAGATAATGAGATAAGGTGAGATGTGCTCTGAGTGTTAGTCAATACAGCTCTGGACTTCTAGGATGAAGCAGATGTAAGAATTGAGTCCTCTTGTGAGAAATAGAGTATCACAAGTCTGGTGCTCTGATTTCCAATTAGATCTAGCTCGTGTCCATTATGGATTTGGTGTTGCAAATATGTTATTGACACTGATATATGGTATTCCATCCATTTGATTTGTGAATGCATATTTTGTTCTTCAGATGTATCTTGTAGCATGTTTCAATTCCCTTCTCAAGAATGATCGTGTGTCTGCTGCTCTATCACCACGTTTGTTTCACGACCACACTTTTCTTTTTATTCATTGTGTTCATGTGTTGAAGCTGACAGGATGAATGTTTTCTTCACCTTGTACATTTTACTGTCTGGTGACATGTCTGCAAATAAATATTAATTATATTAGTGTATTTAAAATACTGAAATATGACCGTTGGAAATTAAATTAAACAAACCAATTAAAGAACGGTGTCATATTTTTTCTGGAAACGGTGTCACAGTTTGTCGAGAAATGGCGTCACTTTGAAATGGTGTCACTATGAAACAATGTATCCTTCATTTCCTTTGAGTGGTGAGACATCTGTGATGTGATTGTTTTTATATGGATCTGTAACTGGTAGCACAGATGCGGTGTTAGGATCATAGTGTCTGATCTTTTTTCCAAACTTCTAATAGTGTCTTAGAAAGGAACTAGTGTCGTATACCTCATCAGATCTAAAACTAGTTATGGTGTCTAGGTCCTGGTGTCTGGGTCATGTTGTCTGGTTCACGGTGTCTGGTCATGGTGTCTGGGTCCAGTGTTTGTGTCACGATGTCTGGGTCATGGTGTCTGATCATGGTGTTTGGTCAGGGTGTCTGGGTCATGGTGTCTAATTCCTTTGCCAAAAAACACCTAATCAGTGGCAGACTCAGGGTTTCTTAGACTTAGACAAATATATGTAAATAGAATTAAGCAACAATATCCATAGAATTAATTAGACTTAATAATTCATAGAAGTAATTCATTATAAAATCAATTAACTATAGTTTACACCAATTAGACATGATTTTTAGCAATTATGATCTTGGATAGGATTATTTACAACATAAAAAAACCAACCATCTGTACACATGATTTGAGATAGATTAAAAAAATATAAACAATATTTATAGAATGTATAGTATTTTTGATCATTAAAACATGAGTAAAACATGAGGATTTCAACAATTTCCCCCTTTTTGATGATCACAAATCATGTGAGTGAGATATTTGTTATTAGTGTGCATTTAGAGTGAATTAGTTCATGTCTCTCTCTATATTGGGATTATTAAAAAGAGTATAAAAGTAAATAAGAGGGGATACCATCAATGTTCAGAGTGTATTATATTGACAAAGAGGTTCTATTACAAAAAATAAGAAAAAAAATACAAAAATATCCCTATGAAAAGAGAGTGTTTACTTTTCTTTTTCACTGACTATATTATCTTTTCCTTTGGAAACAACATCACTAGAAGGTATAGGGGAAGATTTAGATGTTGAGGAAGGAAGGGAACCAACTGTCAAAGAAAGTAGAGGGAGACATTCAAAAATAGAAGGGGCCAAGGTAGGTGTGGTAGAAGACCAAGGTAATTGTTGGTCAAGGATAAAAGTTCTGATCTGACTCAGTGATTGAGAGATAGACATAGAGGTAGAAGCAAGGGAATTGGATGAGAATGTAGGAAAACTAGGTCACAATGGTGAAGCTATTGGAGCCAAAATAGCGGTGTGCTACACATGAATAAAGGCCTCAAAATCATGATGATATCAATAATAATATCACCACTATAGTGAATCACCTTCTCAAATTCATCCTTGTTTTCCATGAACTTTTCCAACCAAGGAGTTAAATATTTCTGTTTTTAAACTTGTGTTTTAAAATCTTGAGTGATAAGAAGGATTTTCAGATTCTCTACAAGGTACTAGAAATGGTTTGTCATATCATGCTTAGAGAAAATCCTATTTAATTATAAATCCACCTTAATAGTTTTTTCTTCTTGAGAATAATTGGAAATTTTGCAATGAATTATTACTAGATCAAGAACTGTGTCACTATTGACAACCATAGATAGAGATTCATTATGAAGACCACTGAGCAATGTTTGAAGTTATTCCCTAACAACTGTTCTAACCAGATCACTATTCAAGGAGGATTGAGATGGCTATCCAGAGGCACAATAAGCTATAACAAATGAAGTAAGAGACTTTAGTTGATTCATAACATTCTAGAGATAGACCTTATACTCAGTAGTTAACATGTTAAGACCAATAACAGGCTCACAATTTTTTTGAACTATTTTCTTGTTTCTTTTAGACACTTTTTCAACCAAAGAGGTTAGGTTTGGTTGAATAAATGAGGAAACATCTTGTGGAATATGACCAATGACATCCTCAATAGGATGAAAGATAAGATCTGGTCTTGATTTTAACACTCTCTGCATATCTTCAACTATAGCTCCGATAGAATTCACTTCATCACTTAGCTGTTAGTTCTCAATTATGACCTCTTGAATTACATGAAGCATTTTTTGGATGAACTTTCCAAATGAAATTTTCTAAAATTAAAAAAGCATCTATTTTACTCAAGTTTGTCACCAGAGCAGGTGGATTGTTCATGATCTTTTCAACACTGGCCAATGAGTTAGCTTCAAAGGCTTTCAAATAATCGTTACACTCTATGGTAGAAGGTTCTTTGGAATGTTTAGAAAAAGGAGCTAAGACATGCTCAGATTCCTTTATAGAGACAAAATCAGATACATATTTCAACTGAAATATAGTATAGAGGACTATACCTTTAATTCAGACTTCTTAGGTATCATTCACATAAAAATAAATATATAATTTTTACCATGTATCCACAGATCTTGGATCAATTTTATTAGGCACATCAACACTTTCAAAATTGAGGTGTTGCTCCCCCTCAATAGGTGTATCTCTTATAGGACTAAGAGATTTAGATACTTGATTTATTTCCAAGATTTCATCCCCAATAGCTTCACCCAATTATTTTTCTATCCAATTTAATGGCTTGCCCCATTATTTCTTCAGCAGATGGGATAATATCAGGAACAAATTTTTCCTCTAGGTTTTCCTCAAGAGAAGCTTCATTCTCAAGAGAAATAACTTCTTATAAATGTCCTTCCATAATTTCCTTTTACCTTAAACTAACAATATACTCTTCTTTAGAAACAGGGTCTTCTACCAGATCAAAATTTTTAGGAACATGTATTTCTTTCTCAATTAATATTTGACGAGTAGGTTCCCTACCTTCTTCATCCTGGATAGTTTTCCCTGTAGGTGTAATAGCCTCTTCTTCTCATCATCAATAAGATAGTTAGCATTCTCATCTGGCTCCAAAATAGGATCATAAGTATCCTTAGATCTTAAAGAGGGCTCGACCGGGTTTAACTTTTCATAGAACCTCTCATTATCCTGTACCCATGCTTTTCTCCATCCATTCCAACTGATTTTTATTATTTTGACTGTAAACTTGGCGATAAAAAATTACTAGTCCTTAATGACTTCTTCATATGGTCTTACCAACCCTTTAGCATGAAGCATAGAAAATATTAACTGTGAGTAGAAAAGGGAGGTTGACATTGTGGTTTTCATTATCAACTCACACATATGAAGTATAACATACTTTCATTGGCTGATCTTGTGTCGATTTTTCATAAGATGTATAAAAAATACATCCTTATACTTGAGTGTATAAAAATATCCATTTCATGGAAATATCAGATCTTGAATAAACTTAAAGAGAAGTATGGTTTCACTAACTAGCTCAACAACAATTAATCTTCTTTTTGTTTCATTTCCTGTCAAGCTTCCCAAGGCTTCTTCTAAAAAAAAGTTCTCACTTAGAGGAGTATGACCTCCATGGTAAACCTAAAAAATACCCTCATGTGGTATCCTTAGGCAAGAAGCCCATACCTCGAAGAAATAGTACATATTTAGCCATTGATCTGGCTTCTCACAACAAAACCATCTTCTGTATCAAAAGGGAATTGAAATAAATGATAAAACTAAGTGATTTTCTTTGGGTAAATAGTTCATTACACTTTTGTGAACCAATATAGTCATTCATGGTCTTTTAGTACTTTTAGTACTAAAGTCTTACTTGAAAACAACCACTCAGGGCAAATTTCTTTTTCGGGTACCACTGTTCTGTTCACCAAGTTTGGATTTAAAGGACTCTCGGGCACTATCTTTGATGCTATTTTCATCTTCCTCTTTGATATTTGCTTCTCAAGATTTTATGATGATGGGCGTTTCATTATGGGAATTCAACGAAGGTTCGAGAGAGAGAGAAAGGTTGAAGGAGGGGTTACAATTTGATAGAAGTTAGCTCAGTTGAAGAAAAGAGTGAAACATCTTTTGTTTTTGTCATTTTGGGATATCAAGCATCGCAAATTTAAAGAGAAGGAAAGTAAAAGAATAAAATAATTAATTATTGTGATACGAGTTATAATATGAAAATGAAATGATAAAATGTTTTTACGGTTAGACCAGAACAGACTTTCACAGGTAGATCGTAACATATTTTCATGGTGAGACTGTAATAGGTTTTCATGGTGAGACCATAACAAATTTTTACAATGAGATCTTTACAATGTGACTTCAAAACAGTGCGACCATATTGGTTGAAACATTATTGTGCTAGACAGTAACCAAGAAATAGTAACTATGAGACCGTAAACATGAAATAGAAACTTTTAAGATAGAAAACAATAGAACTATGAGAGTTAAATAGTAATCTTAATACAGTGACTTGTGAAACCATAAGCTGTGAAACAGTAAGCTGTGAAACAGTACACTTACTACTTATGATTTATCATTCCCAATTCATGTATGATGTAATCTATTCTTTCATAATTTAATGGTTTGGTGAATATATCAGCGAGAATATATTTAGTTCCAATGAATTCCAAAGTGATATCACCCTTTTGATAATGGTATCTCAAAAGGTAATTTCTTACATCAATATATATCATCCTAGAGTGTGAAAATGAATATTATGAGATGTTAATAGCAATTTTATTATCAATATTTATAGTTAAATGCCTGAATTGATATCCATAATCAATTAATGCATGTTTCATCTAAAAAATTTGTACACAACAACTACCAACAACTATATATTTAACATTGGTAGTAAATAATGCAACATAGTTTTCTTTCATACTACAACATGATACAAGTGACTTTCTTAAAAAGTGACTTGTTCCATAGGTCCTTTTTCTATTGAACTTATAACCAACAAAGTAAACATCTGAATAGCTAACATAAATGACTTCCCTATGGGATAGAACAGTCCTAGATAGGGTGTATTCTTGAGGTATTTGAAAATTCTATTAATAACATTTAAATGAGATTCATTATGATTTTCTTGAGAACAAGCACAGATGCATATCCTAAAACTAATGTCAGGTCGGCTAGAAGTTAAGTAGATTAGGCTTCCAATCATTCCTCTATGAGTGGTTTGATCAACAGATTTTCCATCTTTATCAAGATCTAACTTACAAGTAGTACTCATTACTATGTCACTACATTAAGTGCTTTCCAGGCCAAAACTTTTTAGAACATCTCTAGTATATTTCTTTTCTTTAAAATAATACCATCATTATTTTGAAAGATTTGAAATCCAAGAATTAATTTTAGTTCACCCATTAAACTCATTTTAAATTCATTTTGCATCATTTATGAAAATTAAATACGTAAATAATTTATTGAATATCCAAAGTTAATATCATCTACATAAATTTGAACTACTAAAAAATCATTGGGAATTCGATTTATAAAAAGGGCAGGATCAACTATTCCATTTTTAAAACCTTTAGAAATAAGAAAAGTACTTAATCTATCATACCAGGCACTTAGATATTGTTTTATACCATATAAATCTTATGATTATTTAAAAACATGATTTAGAAAATGAGGATTTGTAAAACCATGGGGTTAATCAACAAATACATCCTCAGTTGTATTCTCATTTAGGAATGCACTTTTAACATCTATTTGATATTTTTTGAAATTCATATGTCCAGCATAAGCAAGAAGAATTATGATGGCATCATGTATAGCTACTGGTGAAAAGGAATCTTAATAATCAATCCCTTCTTATTGACTATAGACTTGTGCAACCAATCTATCCTTGTTTTTAATTATATTACCAGCTTCATCAACTCTATTTCTAAAGAACCACTTAGGACCTATGGTGAATGTGTCTTTGGGTCTGTCAACAAGTTTTTAAAATTTTTTCCTTTCAAACTGATTAAGCTCTTTTTGTATATCCATCACTTGAAATTCATCGTTGATAGCATCATTAATGTTTTTAGGTTCATGTTGTGATAGTAAAACATGATGTTCAACCTGATTTCTAAGAAAAATTCTAGTTTGAGTTATTTTTTATAAATCTCTTACAACTTCATCTAATGGATGGTTCATAACATTTATAATAGATCTAGAAAAATAAGGACTAGTTATTTCAGTTTATTCAATAGGTTTGGGTTCATTACGACCAAAATATTAAGAATTTCTAGAACTGGAAGTTTTCAGAGATTCCTTTATAGGATGGTAAGAGGATTTTGTATTGATGTCCAGATTTGACACATTATCCTCCAGGTTCTCTAGAGTGGTCTTAGGCTCATGTGCATCTATTTCATCAAATTTGACATTGATAGATTCTTCCACACATTTATTTATTTTATTAAACACTTTATAGGATTTACTAGAGATTTAATATCATAGAAATGTTCCATTATCACTCTTGGATTCAAATTTATCTAAATTATCTTTAGTGTTAAGAATATAAACTTTATGTCCAAACACATTATAAAAATTTACCTTTGGTTTTCTATTGTTCCATAATTCATATAGGGTTTTCTTATGGATAGGTCTTATGAATATTCTGTTGATTTTCTATAGTTTTATCATTTTTTGTGAAATGAGAGCATGATTCACTATTGTGAGCCAAAAAGAAAGTCCAAGAATATCTAGAAAAATCATCTATAAGAACATAAACATAGTGCTTCCCATTTAAACTTGAAACTCTAGATGGTCCAAACAAATCCATGTGAACCAGTTCAATATGTTGAGAAGTTGAATGTTTTTTCTTTGGTTTGAAGAAAATTTTGTGTTGCTTTCCCTTTTGTTAGGGATTACAAAATTTATCATTTTGAAACTCAAGTTTGGGTAGGACATTGACTAAAATCTTTCTAGTTAGTTTTCTAAGGGAGTGAATATTATATTGTCTTACTCTTCTATACAAATGTCAAGATTCTTTGTGAAATACACTTAAACTTTATGAATTTTGAGAAACTAAAGAATCTAAGTTTTCAAAGAATACATTTTCATTTCTCAATGTAGAAAACACCAATTCATTTTTAGAATTAAAAACACTGAAATATTCATTTTCAAATTTAACATGAAATCCATCAACACCTAGTTGTGAAATACTTTGTATATTATATTTCATTCCATTAAAAAAAAGTACATTGGAAATTAAAACTGAGATAGAGTTACTGATTTGGCCAAGGCCAATAATTTTACATTTGGTTAAATGAGAGCATGCTTCACTTTTGTAAACAAAAAAGAAAGTCCATGTATATCTAGAAAAGTCATCTACAAGAAAATAAACATAGTGCATCATATTTATACTAGAAACTCTAAATGGTCCAATTAAACTCATTTGAAACATTTCAAGAGGTTGATAAGTTGACACTTTTTTCTTGGGTTTGAAGGAAATTTTGTGTTGCTTTCCCTTTTGACAAGGATAACACACTTTATCATTAGGAATCTCATGATTGGGAATGTCTTTGACTAAACACTTTCTGGTTAGTTTTCTAAGGGGGTGAATATTATAGTGTTGTAGTATCCTATTCCAAAGCCAATATTCTTTATAAAATACACTTCATCATGAAGCATTTTGAGAAACTAAATAATGTAAGTTAATAGAATATACATTTTCATTTCTTAATATAGAAAAAACTAAATCATTTTTACAACTAAAAACTTTGCAAGAATCATTTTCAAATCTAACATGAAATCCATAATCAAATAGTTTTGAAATACTAAGTAGATTATATTTCAATACATCAACAAAAAGTACTTTAGAAATTAAAAATGAGTTAGAGTTACCGATTTGGCGAAGGCCAATAATTTTTTCATTTGGCATTGTCACCAAAGGTTACATGTACAAAATCAATTTTTATTATTTTCTTGAAGCATGAATAGTCCCCTGTCATGTGTCTTGAACACCCAATGTCCACGTACCATAAGATTTTTTTGGATCTCTTTAAGAAATTCTCCTACAAAATAGTTAAATAAAAATAGATTTTGGTACCCTTATTTGATTGGGTCCAGTAATATTAGTGACTTCTGCTTAAGGAACCCATATCTTCCCCATAGGATTCCTATAATAATTATGAAAAGTTCTTGAAATATAATCTCTATTTGGTCCAGAAAAGCATGAGATAGTTGAGAGTGTATAATAATATGAAATAGCTGGATGTTTTCCAGAACTAGAAGTAATGTTTTATTTCCTAGACTTATAAACCAAATTAGTTCTTTCAAAATTTATTTTACCTGGTTGAAAAATGATACCAGTATTATAATTAGGATAAATCTATTTACTAATCATTTGTACCAGAGTATCTTTACCATTAGTAAACCTTTCATGATCCTTTCTCAATTTCTCATTAGATAGATTTAGTGCATTGTTTTGTTTGAGTAGTTGAACATTTTTCTCCCTTTATACTATAAGTTCTATTTTAATAGTGGAGGTAAAAGAATTCTATTTCTTCAATGATTTGTATTTATCTTTTAGTTCATTACATGTATCTTAAAGCATATTATAGTACTAAAAAATTTCTTCATAAGACGTATTCTCAGAATCAATTTATTCTCTAGAATAATAGGAATTATTTACAGGAGATTCCAATGTCATCTCAGATGTGTTTGTAGTAAAACAGATATTGGATTTGTCGGTCTGTTCATCATGTGATGATTCTGAGTCACTTGAACTATCCTTAGAAGAACTCCACATTGCTTTAATTTTCTTTTTAACTTTCTATCATTTTCCTTATATTTCTATCTATACCTGAGATTGGTATAGTCATCCTTTACATGTCCCTTTCGCTTACAGTCATAACATACAATCTCATCAGACTTGTCACTTATTTTTCAATATTTCTTCCAGCTTCCTTTTTGATCAAATATTCATTTGAAGTTAGGATTTATGAAAAATTTATTCTTCTGGTAAAATCTCTTGAATCTTTTTAATAACTGGGCCTTTTCATCATCACCATCTAAGACTGATTTTTCATTTCCTAAACTGTCAATAGAAACCTAAATTTTTTCTTTATCTTTTCTCTTAGATGTTTTAGTCTTGAAGGCTACATATTTTCTCATTGGCTCTTCCTCATCCTGATTTACTTTTAATTATTATTCACACATCACTAACTTTTCAATGAGTTCTTTTAAAGGTAATTTGTGAATATCATAAGACTCTATAATATAGATAGAGGTTCTTATCCATCTATCAGGTCGGCATCTAAGAATCCACGTGATTTGTTCTTTAGTAGTGACTTCTCATCAAAGAGAAATAATTGTGTTGAAAATCTCATTGAACATAAGAAACATATCAGAAATAAGATCATTAGTTTTCATTTTAAAGTTATCATATTTAATATTTTTGGTATTAAGTATCATTTACTAAACATTAGTTGTTCCTTCATGAGAAACCAAAAGAGTGTCCCAAATTTCATAAGTAGTTTTTCATGTAGAAATACAATAAAATTACTCATCTCCTAAGAAACATTATAGAGAATTCATATATTTTTATTTGTGATTATTGGAATACTTAGTTAGGTCATCCCATATATTACTAGAAGTAGCATGGATCTTCTATTGTTCTTCTACTAAAGACCAAATTTCAAAACCCATACTTTCTAAATGAATTTTAATTTTGATTTTCTATTGCCCATAATATTTTCCATTAAATAATGGTTGTTTTTTGTAGCAGCACCTTCCAGTCTATTATACATAATAAATAAATACTTTGAAAGAGAAAAAAATTTATAATTAACAAAAATTTATATATATTTATAGTACAACTAAAATCATAGTTGAATAGGTTCAAAAAATAATCTTAGTAAGAATAACAAATACCATATGATACCAAATGATGGTTAGCATAGAGTACTCAAGAGGGGGGGGGGGTTGAATTTAGTATCTATAAAAAATTTCTGTTTCTAATGTTTTCGTAAAAGGTTCCCCAATATAAAGAAATACAGCCTAGTTAATCAATGTAATACGGTTATGAAAGTTTTTCTGTTCAAATATATTCTCAGAATATTGATTAATTCTTAGTAATATTAATATGAGTTATTAATATTTCTTTTGAAGCTATTTTAATAAGTTAAACCAATTATAACTTCATTCAAAGATTAACTATCAATGTAAATCTAGTGATTTCTAAATTATACAGTAAAACAGATAAAACTAAATTAAACACACATCAGATATAAAACAAGTGGTTTGGTCTCATGTCAAGACCTAGTCAACTCCACATGGCAATCACCTACCACTAAGTAGTTTATATTAATAAACATGATCTACACCTTGGATCGGGATAAACAATAGTACACATGACTGTCCAGGTCACATGACCTCTTCCACACTTCTCTGTGGGTATAAACTACCAGGTAACACATGGACCTCTTCCAAACTTATCGTTTGGAGTAAACAAGTGTAAAAAGATATGATAGGAATGATATCTTGTATCCTTTAGTTTTGTGCAAGAGACAGTGTGTTTTTTAATACACACACACACACAAATTGAAAGC
Organism: Viscum album; assembly: GCA_963277665.1. Classification (NCBI taxonomy): domain Eukaryota; kingdom Viridiplantae; phylum Streptophyta; class Magnoliopsida; order Santalales; family Viscaceae; genus Viscum; species Viscum album. The sequence goes on along the minus strand of OY728132.1, from coordinate 1,155,061,858 downwards.
TAAAAACAATACAAAACATAGTAAAGATAATGAGATAAGGATATAAGTTCTCTTAGTGTTATCCTATGCTCTATGGAATTCTAGGATGAAGAATATTCAAGAATCGAGTCCTCTAATGAGAAACAGAGTATCACATGTCTGGTGCTCTGGTTTCCAGTTAAATTTGGCTAATTTCTTCATGGAGTTGGTATTGCAAAGATGATATTGACTCTGATCTATGGTATTCTATCCTTTTGATTCATGAATTCTTCATGTGTTTTTAAAATTTATCTTGTTTCATGTGTTGGTTATTTTATCAAGAATTATCTTGTGTTTTCTGCTCTATCACCACACCTATTTCACAGCCACACATTTTTTTTATTATTGGAGTGCATGTGTTGAAGCTGACATTATGCATGTATTCTACACCTTGTACCATATACTGATAGGTGAGATGTCTACAAAGAAATATTAATTATGTCACTCTGTTTAAAATACTGAAATATGACTGTTAGAAATTAAATTGAAAAATGAAAAAACATATTAATGAATGGTTTCATAGTCTTTCTGGAAATAGTGTCACCTAGAAAGGGTTTCACCACGAAACATTGAATCCTAATTTTCCTTTGATCAGTGAGACTGATATTATGGCATAGTTTGTATAGATATCATGAACTGGTAGCAAAGATGAAATGGTAAGATCACGTTGTCTGATCTTTTCCCAAACATAGAACAATGTCTTAGAAAGGTCCTGGTGTCACAAACTTCAATAGATCTGAAAATGGTTATGTTGTTTGGGTCATGAGGTCTAGTTCACGATGTCTTGTCATGGTGTTAAGGTCACAATGTATGGGTCATGGTGTAAGGGTCACAATGTCTAGTCATGGTGTCTTGTCATAGTGTTTGGGTCATGGTGTTTGGGTCCTTTTCTAGAAAAATAGAACCAGTGGCAGACTCATTGTTTTCAGACATAGCGAGATATCTATATATAGACTTAAGTAGTAATATCCAAAGAATTAATTATTCTTAATCATTCATAGAACATATTCTTTATAAAACAGATTATCCATATTTCACACAAATTAGAAATTATTTTTATCAATAAATATCTTGGATAGGTTTATTTAAAGCATAAAGAAACCAACCATATGTACACATGATTTGAGAAAGATTAAACAAGATTAAAAATCATTATATAATGTATGGGATTTATGATCATTAAAACATGATTAAAATAGGAGGATTCCAACACTATGAATCTTGATAGATCTATTTATCTCATTTGTTGCATAGATTGTCCAATTTTGCAGACCAACCATGGGGCACCAAGTTTCTATCCGGTTACAGTTACAAAGTTGGTTCACGAATTGGTAATCCATACTTGAAAACCATTTAGATTACGTAAATCATTAATTGTATTTAAAAAGTTTCCCATTGGGTTGAAGACACCAAATGGGGATTTTTTAGTTGCATTTGGTCCTAGAATATGGTGAGGATTAGTCACCGTAACAAACTAGGTACTTATAAAATAATTTTTTTATTCTAGAATTAATTTTATACATTCATTATATAATTTTAATGAAATAAAAAACATTTATAGAAATTAAGGAATCTATAATAATTGTAACACCCCAACCCAAGTTACCTATAATCAGTACAGTACTACATAACATTGGCATGATACAAGGAATAATGTCCTGAAAGACTAATCAGTTTAGTAGCCTTGGAAGTACTAGATTCATACATAAGTTTTACATTACATAATGAAATAAAAAACATTATGTCCCCTTGGAACACTCTTATATCCCTTAGCATATTCCTGTTGATTAATAATAATATACTTCTTTGCATCCTGGGAAAAATAAAACTTAAAAAAGGGGTGAAATCAGATGCTCAGTAAGGATAAAAATATAGCAGAAACATTCATAAATAAGAAAAAACATTTAAGGAAATGTATAAGTCAAGAAAAAAGCCTTTTAAACTTAAACATCAGTATAATAAGGCAAAGATAAATCAAATAATTACATTTACTTATTCAAATGGATATTCTACTTGTCTAATAATCACATGTAATATCAATATACAATTTCATAATGATAGAATGCATAATTATTGACTTCATAACCACATAGTCAAGGCCTTATGCCAAGACTACAAATAAGATTTTGTCACGGCCTTGTGCCAAGACACTAGTTTTCTCATGAGACCTACCTATGCATCATGGTGCTATAGCGGGCTGCACCCATCACTTACTAAGTCCAATTCCTTCCACATATGAAAATGTTTAAAATAACATAAACATTCATATTAAAACCAGCATACGCAATGTCAATACTTTATCTATAAACTATGAATTGTATAAAAATAACACATCCACATTATAACATATGAAAAATCATTCAATACAATATGGAATATTTGTATCATAATAAATAAACCTCGATCAATAATAATATTCCATAAAGTATGTTGACATAGTTTAAAATGATGAGTAAAAATCATTGAGTAAAATATCCCTTTTTCATGAAAACATTTAAAAGTGTCACTATTTATCAAGAATTTGTTTAAAATAGATTTTTGAATCAAAGTGTCCCATTCCACATTGAATCTTTTAAATGGAATATCAATTTTAAAACAATAATTTCCATATAAATAAAACCTTAAAAACATTTTTAAAAAATAGTCATTAATTAGAAAGATATAGATGAATAAATTTTTTAAACATTTAAAATGATATTTTAGTTCGAGTTCCTAACAATATTATAGACACTTAAATAAAAATATTTGAGGTAATAAAAACTTTATAATATCATGAGAATAAACAGATTCATGATATAATATGTCAACATAAATTATATACACCAAATAAAATTGAATTGGCGCATAACAACAAATAAGTCTCAATGGAATATATGTTGAGATGAATTCCATTATAAAGACTGTATGCTTAGGTTAAGGATAAATCAATGACATAATTATGTGTGAAAAATATTAATACACTCATTATTATTGGATATTCAGTGTAAATAAATCAGATGAAATTCATACATATTCTTGTAAAAACAACACCCATGACTTGGATGTTTAACTCAATGAATAGAAATTATGTTAAAATTACTCTAATAAAGTTTATATAGATGAATTTATCAAAAGATTGATTATGTATATCAAAATTATATCCACACAAAGAGGAGTGGAAATTACTACATATGTAAATAAATAGTGATTTTACACATAATCTTTGAGTAATGTAATCAATGAAGTTTGCGTAAAATCGAATGAGTGGAAATTGAAATTTTAAATTCCCTTACCGATTTGGTAACTTACGAAACATACACCCCATTAAAGAAGGATTATCCAATGATGATGTAAATACCCATAAATTATAGTATATTACACAATCTATATAATTATGGGTAGTACATATATCACACAAAAGGTAGTAGTGGCAAATATTGAATGAATCTCATGGGAATAAAAGTGAGGTGAAAACCCCTTACTATGTTCTAATCAATCGAGTCATATGAACAAAAGTTAATAACAACAAAATGAATCACATAATACCAATAATATAAAGAGAATAAAGATATTATATATCATATGTAATTACACATTACACTACATGCAATAAATAAGCGGCGAACAATGGAAATCTCACGAAATTAAAAGTGAGATAAGAAACCCCTTACCTTGCACTTTCCTTTGGTCACGGGTAAATTGGTCCTCCCATATAATGACCATAGTATGTTATTAAATTATAATAGAAGAATATTCATATTTATTATATCATACATGATTCATTTGTGACTTTATATTACCCATTTAATAACGATTTCAATGTTAAATTATCATTTTGGGTAATAATCACTTTTTCTATCGTATGTGTTTTACCTTGTTATTCTTGATCGTATCATTTTGATCCTGATTTTAATACTTCTAGAATATAAAGCATGATTTATATATCATATATATTTAGAATATAAATATTTATAATAGATAGATATATGAAATGTAAGGCACCATTTATGGAGACGGTAGGCCGTACGTACGCATAAACATTGTTTCCGTTTTAATATCGTATTGAACGGAAGTAAATGAATAAGATATATGTAAGTAAATATATATATAAATATATATATCTCTAGTATAATAATTATGTCATATATTACATACTTATTAATAATAAATATTTTTACAATCATCATTGAATGGTGAACATGGGAATGAATCTCATCGCGTTGTGGAGATGATAATCCATACGTAAGCACGAGCGACAATATAATTATATTGATGGTGAAATAATATGTAATTGGAAGGTATATAATATATAAATAATAATTAACATGTTATATTTATTATCTATATTAGTTATAATCATTTTTATACCCATCCAAATAATGAAGTGTTTGAATAACAAACTACACCATGATGTGGAGACGGTAAGCTGTACGCACGCACGTATAGTGAATTTGTCATATATAGGATGGATAGAATAAAAAATATGGTTTTACCATATTTATAATAACATTAAAGTTTTTAGGAGGTATTGGAGTTATTATTTTGGAATGTAAATAACAAATAAAGTGGAAGTAGAAGAAGAAAATAACTTGAAAGAGGGTGGTGAAATTATTACCTCTTCTTCAGGTGTTCTCTTTTGAGTCGATCAATAGGGCTCCTTAGGTTGGCATTCAGATCAGAAAAAGGACTCTAGGTTGATTTTATGGAAGTTGGGAGGATATTTGTGTAGTTTTTGGTAGAGTCAAATGGATTTGGATGTGAGAATTAAGATAATGGGAAGTACCCTTTTATAAGAGGGTTGAGTGTCACTTTAAGAAAACCTTGAAATATTATTTTATAATAAAGTCATTTTTAGTTTTTAATTGCTCCAAAATGGTTTATTTAGAATATATGTTGGGGATGGATCGAAATACTCTAAATAAAAGGTTTTATAATGGTTTAGGTCACCATATTAACCTTATCTTTTAGATTTAACTCTTAGTTAAATAGTTTAATGTTTACCTTGTATTCTTGTATTATGACAATAAATGGTTAATAAACATACTATAAAAATCCAATAGAACCCCAAGTGGTTAATTATTAGTATATATAACCTTATCTAAGTCCTTTGGCCGAACCTCAGATTTTTAGGAATATTATATCAATTAATAATATAGTATTTGTATTAAAAACTCAATTTTGTCAATTTAGACACTATTTTGTATTTGATTTTTTTAAAGCAATACAATTTTTATCACTTAAAATAAAGTTTATTTAATCAACCCTAACATGTCATATTAACATAAAAAATTAGTGGAATTCAACAAAATCTTCAATTTACATTTATTTTTATATTTATAATATCAATTATTTTAATATTTAATTAAAAAGGTAATTACTGCATCATCATTGTGTCATAAATGTATTAAATTATTTAATGTCTAAAAATTATAAATAAAATACCATTATGTAGAAAATATTTTTATCATTCTAATGAATATTTATAGTCGAATTTATATTGTGTATAACCTTATAATAAAAATCATTCAGTTATTAAACATTGAATTTAACTCTTTTAACTCTTCTTTAAATAAAATAATAATAAATGTTCTAATATAATCCGAGTGAACCAAATAGGATAATATTTTATTATTAAGGCTGTTTTTAGTCCAATTAAACTTATCCAATAGAATTAGGACATGTGTTAGGGTAATTATGATATCATTTTACCCTTAATTACCCTATTTACTTTTAACCGTGGTAAATAAAAGTCAAAAGTTACTATTTACCAAAAATTATTTCCATCTTATTGAATCACATTTTACTTAATGATATCAACTGTGTTTCTCAGATTTTTTAAATTCAATTCACAGAAGAGGTTAAATAATGTTGTATGCAAATTCGCTAACGTGCCTAGAAGGTGGGTAAAATAGGTTAAAAAGTTCAATAAAATTTTATACATCTAATTTTATCAATAAATGACTCCAATGAATTAAATTGAAATTATATAGGTATTATATATCTATTTTCACATAAAATAAATTTATATTATGCAAATAATTTTTTAAATAAAAATTCGGTTTTAAAATATGATGCAGTGTTTTTCACTATTCATAAAAAATGGAGTGTTTTTAGAAAATACAAAAAATTTACCCTAATAAAATTTTGAAATTCTGAATTCAAAAATGGATTCTATTTTAATAAATTCAAAACATAAGAAGTTATATTAATTAATTTAAAATAGATTACCATTACTGAAACTGAAAACCGGGTTTTTAAAAAGTAAAAACTATGAAATGATTGGCATGTGTTTATGTCAAATTTAAATGTGAAATTACTTATAATGACCTAAATTGTATTAAATGATAAAAATATATCCTAATTATACTTCCAAACCATTCTAATTAATAATTTAACTATATAAAATATTTCAATTTAAAAAGTTGTTTTCAATTAAAATTTAGTATTTTTCAGTATTCATCAAAATATGAAGGTTTTAAAAAAAGTACCAAAAATTTATTCAAAATAAATTTTTATGTCCCGATTATACTGAAGAATTTAATTTCATTAAATTAAATGTATAAAAATGTAAAAATATTTTTTTAAAAAAGGGTTTTCCATTAGAAGGTGGTAAAATTGAATTTTTTTGAAAAATATTTATTTTATATAAAAAAAGGTATTTGTTATTATATTATTTCTAAGAAACACATAATATGGATTCTAAATTTATATGGAGTATATAAAATTCAAAATTCAATTAATACTATTCATACCTTTTTTTGAACGACTGGTTTGGTATGTCGTGGTGCGCTCAAACTCGGTGTTGCGTGTATCACTAGCTATTGAATTACTTTAAAGAAAATAACTTACTATGAAATCTTGGGGTGTTACATTATTCCCCATTTTGGAAATTGTGTCCTTGAAATTTTAAAATTGTGCTTGGGAACATTATTGAAAGTCCAACATCGGAAAAAGGGTCAATAAAACTATCACTTTAAAAGAAAGAAAGAGAAGTACAAAGGTCACCCAAGATAAACCATTCTAGGATTACATGTAGGAAAACATGGATATAGAATATAAAATAAGTGTCAAGTTCTGATGTAGAGTGATAGAAAACATGATCAAGAGAAAGTTAACCATAAGAAAACCACAAACTTGTGATGGGATAAACATGCATTAGTTTCCCAGTAATAAAAGTAAACGAACAATGTTTTTTTGTTTTATGTTCCATTTCATATAGTTAAGGAATTTATTTATGAGATTGAATAAAAGAGTAAAGAGATATATTTACTTTTTATGTCGAGTTTCATCATTTAATAAATTTCTACCACTAACTCATCTTTTTTTCAAATTACGATTATTCAAGATGACTTGGTCACACCAAAATCACTAGAATAAACTTCTAGAGAATCTCATAATCCACAAAGGATAAACTATATATTTACTTTGTCTTTAGAGATTAACCCAAACCAAAATAGTTAGTATAAGAACCGATGATCCCAAAAAAGGATAATCCTTTAGAGAAAGAAATACTAATATTAATTTCTAAAATTAAACCAACAATACCTAAAGTCCAATAAATATATTTCAACAAACAATTGTCCTTAAAATAATTCAATATAATCCAAACTAATATTAAAACCCAAAACATAGAATAATTTTATTACGTATTCTTCCACGTTAAATTGTATCACCAAATAACATTGAAAACTCTTAAAGTCACATACTTAAAGTAATTAACCTTATCACATATTTTCTATGATAGGTTAATCATTTCCATAAATAACCCTAATCTCTATAAATCCACAATAAAAAAATAGATAAAAATCCACCATTACTCCTCAAATGAAATCTCATAGTATTCTATTTTCCATATGCAAATAGTGTTCCCAAAAGAGTGAATGTCTTCCAAAATAACATTTATCACTTAATCACCAAATAATTTTCCTATACTAAGGATATCTATTTGATAAGACATAAGATCCCAAATCAACTTGTTATTGATCAATAAAATTATTTAACTAAAAAGAATCAGTCACACAAACCAGGGACTTCACGTAGTCCAGTGGTAGGTGATAAATCCCAATCGCACTCTGGTTGTGGGTACGATTCCTATAGATTTTTTCAATGCGACAGGTTGTCATACGCTCTACGTGTTGTTATTTTTCAAAAACTATATTGTATAACATTCCCAAAATGAGTAAAATTATTCAAAATAACCTTAACATAATTTCAACACAAATTTTATCTCATACCTCACATTTTCATCCTAAAATTTAATAACTTGTAATTTCCTAAAATTCAAGGATCATACAAACCCATATGGTTATTTATAAGTATAATAAAAAAGTTAATTCCTCCTAAAATAGAATTTTTACATAACAATCTATAGGGTTACACATACAAGTGAAAAGTATTCCAAAGTAATCTAATCAAAAAAGAGCACTAATACTTTTAAACATTTATCCATCCATTTATTACACATAGGTTCTTTATTGACCAAGAGATTTTCCTAATGAATAGGGCATTTACTCGGGGAATGCCTAGGTCCCCTAAATTTATGAAAAATTACTCTAAATGGATTCTTGGGATCATTTTTATTTTCTTCCATCGTACTCTTAATTTTTACTTAGAAATTATTTACTTTATGTTTTTCTTTCCCACACATAAAGAATTTCTTTGTTCTATTGATACACTTTCTTATGTGTCTCCTTCCACATTTCCTTCATTATGGAAATTGATCTTTCTTTTCTCCATGGTATCCATTGTTGGAGCTCTTATCATTCACCAGCTTTCTCTTCTTTGTTGAGTCTGAGAGTTGGTTAATATATATGTTGTTGATCATATTTTTTTGAAAACTTATTCTGCATGAACATGATATCGTTTACACCTATCAACAATCCATTTCGTTTCTTTTTTACACTACTGTTCCCACCCTATACATCATGTTCAATGTTACTATGACTTCTATGGAATCCAGCCATTGAATTACACAATAAAGAAAAATGTGATTCAGAAAATAATTTAGAGAATATCATAACACCTTATTTTCAATCTAAAACCCCTAAAGATTTAACATGTTAATTTATTCTCATCTTATATTTAAATCCTTCAAATCGGTTTGTAATGAAAATGTGAATTATCTTAAGCATATCCCCTGTGAGTGTCATAACCAAGAGTCCAACAAGGCCCATTTTCATGTACCAGGATACCTCGGGTCAAGCCCAAAACCCCTTGTTAGAGTTTTCACTCCTAAGTAGATCTGTTCTAGAGCCACCTCTACCTACTCGTATCCAGAAAGAGATTTATTTCATAGAAAACCCACATAATATTTACATTACTAAATTTTTTGGATGTCATTATATTCTAATCCTTAATATCTATCTTAGGGTAGTGTTTTTTAATCAGAGTTTTTTTCTAAATCCAGCCTCTATGTTTTGTATTAAACATCCTCTAATACCAACTGTAATGCCATGACCCCAGTTACCCAGAATCGGTGCATTATTACATAACATTAGCATGATACAAGGAATCATGTCCTGAATGACCAATCAGTTTAGTATCCTTGTAAGTACTAGATACATACATATGTTTTAAATTACATAATAAAATAAGAAAACATTGTGTCCCGTTTGAACACTCTTATATCCCATAGCATATTCCGACAGGTTAATCGTAATATACTACTTTGCATCCTGGGAAAAATGAAACATAAGAATGTGGTGAGCTCAGATCCTCAGTAAGGATAACAATATAGCAGAAACTATCATAAATAAGAATAATGATTTATGGCAATGTATAAGACTATAAAACAAGCCTTTTAAACATAAACTTCAACATAATAAGGAAAACACAAATTAAATAATTCCATTTACTTATTCAAATGGATATTATAATAGTAGAATAATCACATGTAATATCATTTTCCAATTTCATAATGATGGAATTCATAATTACAGACTTCATAACCACATAGTCAAGGCCTTGTACCAAGACTATAAATAAGATTTTGTCAAGGCCTTGTGCCAAGGCACTAGTTTGTCTCATGAGACCTATCGATGATTAGAGGAGCTATAGCAGGCTCCACCCATCCGTTACTAAGTCCAATTCATTTCTCATATGAAAATGTTTAAACATAACATAAACATTTATATTAAAAATAGCATATGAAATGTCAATATATTATCCATAAACCATGAATGGTATAAAAATAACACATCCACATTCAAACATATCACAAAACATTCAATACAGTTTGAAATATTTATATCATAATAAATCATCCTAAATCAAGAATAATATCCTGTAATGAATGTTGACATAGTTGAAAATGATGTGTAAAAATCTAAGAGGAAAATATCTGTTTTTCCAAAAAACATTTAAACGTCTCACTATTTATCAAGAAGTTGATCAAAATAGATTTTTCAATAAAAGTGTCCCATACAAATTTGAAACTTTTAAAATAAATTTCTATTTTAAAATAATAATGTCCATATAAATAAAACCATAAACCCATTTTTAAAACATAGACATTAATTAGAATGATTTAGATGAATAAAATTTTAAAAAATTTAAAATAATATTTTTGTTAATGTTCCTAACCAAATGAGAGATGCTTGAATAAAAAAAATTGAGACAATCAAAACATTATAATATCATGAGAATAAATGGATTCCTAATATAATATGTCAACTTATAGTATATTCCCCAAATAAAAGTAAATTGGCGCATAACAACAAAGAAGTCTCAAAGGAATGTTTGTTGAGATGAATTCCTTTATAAAGACCGTACACTTACATTAAGGATAAATCAATGACATAATTATATGTGAAAAATATAAAAAAACTCAATATTATTGGATATTCAGTGTAAATAAATCAGAGGACATTCATACATATTCTTGTAAAAACAACACCAATGACTTGGATGTGTAACTCAATGAATTGAAATTGAGGTAAAATTACTCTTATCAAGTTTATATCGATAACATGAGAATGTTTCAATGGTGTGATTATGTGTATAGAAAGTATATCCACACAAAAGGGAGTGGAAATTACCACATATGTAAATAAATATTGATTTCACACATAATCTTGGAGTAATGTAATCAATGATGTTTGCGTAAAACCTAATGAGGGGAAATTGAAATTTTAAATTCCATTACTGATTTGGTAACTTACAAAACATACACCCTATGAAAGTAGGATCATAAAATGATGATGTAAATACAAATAAATTAAATTATATTACACAATCAGTACAATCATGGGTAGTACATACACCACAAAAAAGGTAGTAGTGGCAAATATAGCATGAAACTCATTGGAATAAAAGTGAGATAAAAACCCTTTACCATGTTGTAATCAATCGAGTCATATAACAAAAAGTTAATAAAAACAAAATGAATCATAGAATACCAAGAATAAAAAGATAATCATGATAATATATATCAAAGGGAAGTAAAAAATACACCACATGCAATAAAAAAGTGGTGAACAATAGAAATCTGACGGAATTAAAAGTGAGATAAGAAACCCCTTACGTTGCACTTTCCTTTAGTAAAGGGTACATTTAACCTCCTATATAATGACCATAGTATATTATTAAATTATAAAAGAACCATATTAATATTTATTATATCATACATGATTCATTTATGACTTTATACTACCCATTTAATAATGATTTTAATGTTAAATTAACCTTTTGGGTAATATTCTCTTTCTTTATCGTATGTGTTTTAATTTGGTATACTTGATCGTATCATTTAGATCATGATTTTATTACTTCCAGAATATAAAACGTGATTTAAATATCATATATATTTAAAATTTAAATATTTATAAAATAAAAATATAAAAAATGGTAGGTACCATTTATGGAGACGGTAGGCCGTACGTACGCATAGACACTGTTTCTATTTTCATATCTTATTGAACGGTAGTAAATTAATTAGATATATGTAAGTACACACACACACATATATTTCTCCATTATAATTATTATTTCATATATTACATATTTTTAAAAATATATATTATTATAATCATCGTTTAATGGTGAACGTGGGAATGAATCTCATCGCGTTGTGAAGACAATAATCCGTACGCACGCACGAGTGAAAATATCATTATATTGATGGTGAAATCATATGTAATTGAATGGTATATCATATATACATAATAATTAACATGTTATAATTATTATTTACATTAGTTATACTCATTATTATACCTATCCAAATAAAGAAGTGTTTGAATAACAAACTACACCATGACGTGGAGACAGTAAGCCGTACATACACACGTATGGTGACTTTGTCATTTATAGGATGGATTGAATAATGAATATTGTTTTACCATATTTATAGTAACATTAATGTTTTCAGTAGGTCCTAGAGTTATTATTTTGGTATGGAAACAACAAATAAAGGGGAAGAGGAAGAAGAAAAGAACTTGAAAGAGGGTGGTGAAATTATTACATCTTCTTCAGGTGTTTTCTTTTGAGTTGATAAAAAGGGATCCTTATGTTGGCTTTATGATCGAAGTAAGGAATCTAGATTTATGTGAGGGAATTTGGGAGGATACTTGATTAGGGGTTGTCAAAGTCAAATGGCTTTGGAGGTGTGATATTAAGAGAAGAGGAAGTACCCTTTTATAAGAGGGGTGAGTATAACTTTAGGAAAACCATGAAAAATTATTCTATAATATAGTCATTTTAATTTTATAATTACTGATAATTGGTTTATTTCAAGGATACAGTGGGGATGTATCGCAATACTCTCAACAAATAGGTTTTAGAGGGATTTAGGTCACCATATTAACATTACCTTTTATATTTAACTCTTAGTTAAATATTTTAACTTTTACCATGTATTCTTGTATCATGATAATAAATTGTCAATAAATATACTATAAAAATCCAATAGAACCCCAAGTTATTCATTATTAACATATATAACCTTATATAAGTTCTTTTTCCAAACCTTATATTTCTAAGAATATTATATCAAATAATAATATAGTATTTATTTTAAAAACTCAAATATGTCAATTTTGACACTATTTAGTATTTGATTTTTTTGAAAGCCATAAAAATTTTATCACTGTGAATAAAATTTCTTTAATAAACCCAAAAATTTCATATTCATGTATAAAATTAGTTTAATTCATCAAAAGTCTCAATTTACATTTATTTTGATATTTATAATATCAATTATTTTAATATTTCATTAATAAGGTAGTTACTACATCATCATTGTGTCATAAATAAATTAAATTATTTAATGTATAAAAATTATAAATAAAATTAAATTATGTATAAAATCTTTTTAACCTTATAATAAATATTTATAGTTGACTTTATATTGTGTATGACCTTATAATAAAAATGGTTTTTTTATTAAATATTGAATTTAAATCTTTAAACTCTTCTTTAAATAATAATAATAATAAATCTTATAATCTAATCCAAGTTGACCAAAGAGGATCATATTTTATTCCTTAGGCTGTTTTTGGTCGAATTACACTTATCCAATAGAATTAGGACATGTGTTAGGGTAATTATGATATCATTTTTACCCTTAATTACCCTATTTACTTTTAACTGTGGTAAATAAAAGTCAAAAGTTACTTTTCACCAAAAATAATTTTCATCATATTGATAGACATTTCAATTATTGATATCAACTGTGTCTTTCCGATTTTTGAAATTAAAGTCACAGATGTAGAAAAATATTGTTTTATGCAAATTTGCTAACAAGCCTAGAAGGTGGGTAAAAGAGGTTAAAAAGACCAATAAAATTTTATAAATAAAATTTTATTATTAAATGGATATAATTAATTACATAGAACATATATAGTTATTATATATGAATTTTCACTTAAAATAAATTTATATATTGTAAATAATTTTTTTTATAAAAAAAGTCAGTTTTAAAATACTGTGCAGTGTTTTTCACTATTTATCAAAAATTTAATGTTTTCAAAAAAATACCAAAAATTCACCCTAAGATAATTATTATATTTCGAATTAACAAATGAATTCTATTTTACCAAATAAGAAACATAGATGTTATATAAAATAATTTAAAAAAAATTCCCATTGTCGAAATCGAAAAACGGGTTTTTAAAAAGTAAAAACTATCAAAAGATTGACATGTTTTTATGTCAAATTTAAATGTGAAATTACTTATAATGAACTAAATTGTATTAAATGATAGAAATATAATATAATTATAATTTAAAACCATTCAAATTCATAATTTAATCCTACAAGTTATTTCTATTTAAAAAGTTTTTTTCACTTAAAATTTAGTATTTTTCAGTATTCATCAAAATATGAAATTTATCAGAAAAGTACCAAAAATTTATTCAAAATTGATTTTTATGTCCCGATTCTAAAAAATAATTAAATTAAATTAAATTGAATATATAAAAGTTTCAAATATTGGTTTTAAAAAGGGGCTTTCCATTAGAAGGTGGTAAAATTGCATTTATTGGAAAATAGTTCTTTTATCTGAAAAAATGAATTTGTTCTTATATTATGTCTAAGAAACACATAATATGGATTCAAAAATTACATGTATTATATAAAATTTAAAATTCATTTAATACTAATCATAACCGCTTTTGAATAACTAGGTTGGTAAGTCGTGGTGCGTTCAAACTCAGTGTTGCGTGTAGCGCAAGAAATCAAATTACTTTAATGGAAATAAATTACAATGAAATCTTGGGGTGTTACGCTAATAGAATATTAAAATCCCATATGATAGTATAAATACAATTTATGTATCTTATAAGTGAATGTATGATATATTTCTATCATGGAATAAGTAAATAAATGTTTTGAAACTGATGAAATTATGTGTTGGTATTTTTACAAAACATAATTTGTTATTTATAGTTATATAATTAATATAATGAATTAAAAGAAAATTTATCTTCATAAAATATATTCATAAATTAATGTTTTGTTATCCTATTATTATAATATAATTTAATGATAACTGAATTAATTTTGAATGTGTTATAATATTTTTTACAATGTTAAAATTGGAATTTTTTGAATAAATGATGAATTTAATTAAAAATTAAACTTCTCATATTTAGAAAATAATTTTAATAAAATGGAGTTTATTTTTTTATTCTAAATTTTGAAAAATGGTTAGGGTGAATTTTTGGGATTTTTATAAAATAGATTAATTTTTGGTGAATAATAAAATCCCATAATTTACAGTATTTAACAAATAAAAGATTTATTGAGTGATAGATGATTTATGGATGATATAAGACCAAAATCCAAAACTCCTATTCATTATTTTTGTATATTTATTGATAATTATCTAACTACTCATAGTCTTGGAACAAAATAATTAAATAATAAAAAAACACCCCTATCTTCCACTATAAATACCACCCCTCACCAGTTCTTCTACTCACACCTCCATGCATTGTAGGTTACTTAATGTTTTTCTAATTCCCTTCCCAAGACTCTTCCCCATGTCTATGATCTTCTGGAGTACCCAAAAAAAACCAAGTTCATTAGAAGGTTCTCAAGGAGGATAATTCAAGAGAAGATTTGAACACCTTTGATGCAAGACGAACCTAAGGTAGAAGACTTTACTTTAAAAACCCACATTTAATTGTTTTGTTAAAAATTTAAATGTAATTATTTTTATGATGAAAATATTCTAGTTTTATAATTATGTTTTTGTTCTAGGTAATTGTTTATGATGAAGGATGGGACCTATATCTCCAACCAATGCATTGGGTATGTTGGTGTTGGAGGTCGACCGTATAGTTAATCTATGTGTATCTATGATGGTTATACCATAAGGTAATTTTGATGGTTAATAATAAGGTATCTATGTTGGTTTCATTTTCAAGAATCCATATGTGTTAAAATCTCATGGTGGTCACAAGGGTTACAATCTTAGGCAAGTAATTCCCCGAATTACCTTTTGGTTTTATTTATGTTTTCTATATTTTAGGGAAATCTGATGTTTTCACAAAGTAAAAACATGACATTTAATGGGTGAGAAGTTTGTATTTGTTAAAATTATATCATATGTTAATAATTATTCATGGACTAATCATTTGTTTCATTATTTTTATATCCCTTATAGATCCTTTTCATCTCATCCCATTTTGTAAAATGTTCTTAAAAGGGTTTAAGTATAGGTAAGATAAAATAATAAGAAAAGGTGAATATTTTGATGAATTCATGTTTTATTAAAACTTATATATTATTGAAGAAATGGATACTATTTTAGTAGTATCCAATTTGTATGATTGTGGGTATCATGTATGTTTTATGTCTGAATATTTTAAAAATCTAAACCAAAAATATCTTTGTAAATGTAAGGAAGTGAATTCTAAAATAATTTTCTAGATTATGTAATGTTTAAGGATGGGTCCTTAAAGTTGGTTTCAGAGCACAAATTAGATAACATTAGGGGATAGGATGATGTTAATAGAATACTAAAAATAATTATTACCTAATGGATAAGTTTTAATGACATACCATTTAATGATTACATTATTACTTAATTTAAGATGTTTCTATTCAAAATGGTTTTCCACAGAAGAAATTGGGAAGCTGAAGTTGGAAGGTGCTAAAAGGATGACATATTTCAGAATCGACAGTCTATAATGGTGGGAATTTGAACCGTTTAGTTTACAACAATGATGGATCAGTTGAACAATTATATAAATGGTGGTGTCATACATTCAAGAAAAGAATCAGAGCTATCACAATAGAACATGATGATAGTGAAACATTTAATGAGCCAAAACCAACCTTCTTTCAGTGGATATTCATACCAAGTGGTAGATAAAGGATGAATTAATTTTATTTAAAATATATTTTATATCATGGGGTTTTCATATAATCAAATGTTTAGTATTTCTATTTATCATTTTGAAGGTGAATTTTACCATTGGTTGTCAATGATCAAGAATATTAGGGATTATGATGATATTTATGCCTTGGAATGGAGGAATTTAAGAATCTATTCCTTGAAAAATATTTTTCTAATGTGGTTTAAATGAGGATGAAAAAGAAATTCCTTGAATTGAAACAAAATTAAGAATAATCACTGATTTTTTATGAAGAAAACTTCACATGATTGGAAAGGTATTGTCCAAAATTTAATCAAGATAGTGACAATGAAATCTATTATTTATGATCAAGATTGTGTCCAGGTTAACAAATAATATTAGACTCCCTTTAATTAGAAAATTGTGAGAAATTTTCTCGATCAAGGAGAGGGTATAAATGGAGTTTGATTATGATCACATGTAATTTGACATTAAGAAAAAAAATATGTCCTTATGGAAAGAAATGGGTTGGAATCAATCAAAAAAATCTGAAGGTAAGAAATTTATGTTTCTAGTTTGGGGAAAGTGTGTTGAAAAGAACCCTGGGGAATTAATTAACAAATCTAGGAAGTGTTTTCAATGTGGAAATTTTGAAAATTTTGTCCAATATTGAAATGAAAAAATCTTAGTGATGTTATGTTTTCTTCTGATAAGAAAACTGTATATTATTTTAAATTTTGTGAGATGAGTTATTATGAAAATACTTTCCCAAAGAAAGATCTGAATGATGGGAAGAGGATTGATTATAGGAACAATGGTGCAGTGAAATATTTTGAAACTACTTCAACGGATTTTGGGTCATCCAATGAAGTGGTATCAGGTAATGTATTTTTTTATTCATATTTTTCGAATATCTTATTTGATAAAGCATATACACAATACTTTATTTCTAAGAAATTTTCAGGTAAATTGGAAATTTCACCTCAAAAATGAAACAAGATCTTATGGTTGAAACACCAAGGTAAATATTGAGGAAAAAATTAATACTTTTATTATTGTAGTCTATGGAAATGAATTACCTACAAACCTTGTTGTTCATACCTAAATAGAGTTTAATGTTATTCTGGGTATGAATTGGTTTTTTTATCATGCTAAGATTGATTATAGAGAAAAAGAAGTTTTTTAGAAAGTGTTTTAGATTGTATAAAAGAATTAAATCATACCATTGTTAACATATCATGAAGCTATGAAAATTTTAAAATATTAAAATGAAATTTATCATGCTCATACTATTGAAAACAAGGTAATTATTCAGATTAATGATATGCTAGTGGTAAATGAATACCTGGATGTTTTTTCATAATGATTCTTCATGTGTTATACTTTATCAAGAAGTTAAATTTACTATGGAATTACTTCTGGATGATAAGATAATTTCAAAACACTCTTATCGAATTGCTAAATTGGAACTTCTTGAATTGAAAAAGAATTTTTTGACGTTTATTGATGAAGGTTTCATTCATCCTAGAACATCACCATTGGTGATCCTATTTTTTTCATTAAAAATAAATATGGTTCCATGATACTTTACCTTCATTATAGATATTTTAATAACATTATTTTTAATAATAAGTAACAATTTCCTCATATTGATGGATTTTTTAATCAGCTATATGGATCGTAGTATTATTTCCAGACTGACTTGAGATCCAGTACCATTAATTTAAGGTGATGGTGGATAGCATCCCAAAAATAGTTTTTCATAATAGATATGAGAATTATTAGTTTTTTATTCACTTTTTTTGAGAACTTATCCTACAATATTCAGGGATGTTATGAATAGAATATTCTTTGATTATACGGATAAGTTTTTTGTTTTTTTATTGATGAAATTTCGTTTTTTCAAAAATTTATAAAGATCATGAAATACATTTATGTATTTTGCAGTAAAATATCAATGAATATAAGGTATATGGGAAGTTTAAAAATTGTGTTTTTTGGTTGAATCTGATTTATTTTCTTAGGAACTTTGTAAATAAGAATGGTATAACAGTTGATACTGCAAAAAAGTGGTTTATGAATGTCTATGACCTAAAAAATATAATAGGATTCATAGTTTTCTTTGATTAGTTGGTCATTAAAAATAGTTTTTTAAAAAATTTGCATGATTATCTATCCATCTAACTATGTTATCAGGAAAATGGGTTAAATATATATAGACAAAAGTGTGTGATGTCTTTTTAGAAACTGAAGAAGATATTGGTGAATGCTTTATTTTTATCCCTTCCTTATAGAAAGGGTGATTTTTTATATCTACAATGATTCTTCATTGAAGTGACTTGGTTGTGTTTTGAGGCAGAATGATAGGTTAATTGGTTATGATTCAAGGCAACTATAACCTAATGAATTAAATTATCCCACACATGATTTGGAATTATTATTTGTTGTTTTCCCCTTGAAAATTTAGAGACATAATTTATATGGATCCAAATGTGCAATATATAATGACTATTTATGTTTGAATTATATATTCCCTAAAAATAAATTAAACATGAGGTGGAGAAGATGGCTGAAACAGATAATGGATTAAAATTTCATGAGCAATTACCATTCTAGAAAAGAAAACTCAGTGGTAGATCACTTGAGTAAAAAAATAATGCATCATTAATAATGTTACATTTAATACATGACCCCTTGGTTTATGATTTGATTAATTTTTGATTGGATGTTATTGGTGTAGAAAATAACTCTACTTTATTTGGGGTTTCCATGCAACCATCTCTGTCAGACAGAATTAAGTAAGCATAGATGGAAGAGAATGAGTTATAGATATAGGTAGAATTGGTGAAAAGGGTTATGTTTAAAGAATTTAATGTTGATATGGATTGTATATTGATATTTTGAAAGAAATTATGTGTGCCTTGTGATTCCCCACTGATTAATGAATTTTTTAAGTGAAGCTTATAGTTCTCCATTTTCAGTTCATCTAAAAGCACTAAGATGTATAGAGATCATCAGGAGTATTAATGATGGGGTAGAATGAAATGGTATATTGCTGAATTTATAATGAAATTTTTGACTTGTGAATAGGATAAAGTAGTGAGACAACTACAAAAGGGGTTGATTTAGTCTTTTCCGGCACTAGAGTGGAAATAAGAAAATATATCCATGGACTTTGTGGTGGGAATAACAAATAATTATCTAGTTAATAATATAATTTGTGTTATTATTGTCTGAATGACTAAATCTATTAGTTTTCTTAATATTCTAGATACTCTTTCTCTATACCATCTTTCTATAATGTACCTCAATGATATTGGTAGGTTACATGAGGTTACTCTATCTATTGCATCTGATCATGATCCCATGTCCACTTCTATCTTTTGGAAAGGCATTCAAAAGTCATTGGGAACTGAATTAAATTTTACTATAGACTTTCATCCTCATTCTGGTGAAAATTTATAATGAACAATTATGACATTAGAAAACATGTTATGTTATTTTTTAATTGATTAACATGGAAGTTGGGATTACCATCATTCTTTAGTTATATTTTCTTATAATAACAGTTTTCATTCCTGTATACAGATGGATCCTTTTGATTCATTATATAGAAAGTGGAGTTGAAATCTATAATTTCTTAATGAATTCAGAGAATGGAAGTTAATTGGACCATAATTAGTTGAATATGTGGCTGAGAAAGTGAATATGATCCATCAACACATGAGCACAGCTCAGGGTAGGTAGAAAATTTATGCATATAATAGGAGGAAAGCCTTTTCATTTGAGGTATATGATTATTTTTTAATTAATATATCTCCTTGGAAAACTTTTATGTGTTTTGGTTAGAAAGGAAAGCTAAGTCCATGGTTCATTAGTCCTTTTGAAATTTTATAGAATGTTCAACTAGTTTCCTACTGAGTAGCCATGCCTCCGATTTTATCTCAGGTACACAATATTTTTCACATTTTGATGCTATGATTTTATATTCCAAATTCATCTCACATTTTGAGCCTATAAGTAGTTCATCTTGAAGAGAACCTATCATTTGATGAGAAACACGTTTAGATTTTTGACTGTAGAGAGAAATTATTGCGGAATAATGTAATTCACCGAGTTAATGTTTTGTGGAGAAACCACATGGTTGAAGAATCTACATGGGAAAATGAAAATACTAAGAGGGAAATGTATCATCACTTTTTAATAAAAGAATTAGAAATATGAGAACAAATTTCCAAAAGGTGGGAAGAATGTACAAACACATGTACTTATAAAATAATTAGTTTTTATTATACAATTAAATAGTAAAATTCCTTATAAATTTATAATTAATTAAGTGATATTTATATAAATTAAAGAATATATACAAATAGAATAGTGACCTAACATATAAGAGTGTTAATAAATTTTTTTATCTTATAAGTGAAAATATGATATATTTAAATCATGGAATAAGTAAAAAAATATTTTGAAAATGATAAAATCATGTCATTATATTTTTATGAAACATAAATTTTAAATTATAATTTTTTAATTAATAAAATGAATTAAAAAAATTCTTCCAAAAATATATTGATTAATTAATATTTTATTGTATTATGATTATAAGATAATTTTATGCGATGTTAATTTATTTTTTAAAGTGTTATAAATTTAATTATAATTTTAAAATTTAAATTTTGTGAAGAAATGATGGTTTTAATTATGAATTAAACATCAAATATTTGGAAAATTATTTTCATAAGTGGATTTAATTTTTTAATTCTACATATCAAAGGATGGTTTGGGTGATTTTTTGGAATTTTTCCAAAATACTGAATTTTTTGAATAGTAAAATTCGTTATTTCATGGTATTTAATAAATAATTGATTTAGTGATTCATATATGATGTATGGATAATGTTAGACCATAATCTCATACTATTTATTATTTTAATATTTTTTTTATTGTTAAACTCTCCATAGTATTTAGTCAAAATAATAAACTAATGAATAAAATAATAAAAAACACCCCTCTCTTCTACTATACATACCACCCCTCACCACCTCATCTCATCACAACTCAAATCCTTATATAATTCATAATTTCTACCAAATTCCATTCCTAAGTCTCTTCCCCACATCCAATATATGTTGGTATCACCAAGAGACCATAACTCATTTCCTTAAGGAGGTTCTCAAGGTGGAGAATTTAAGAGGAGGTTTGAACACATTTAATGTAAGATGAACGGGAGATATAGGACTTTGCTTTAAAAATAATCTTTTATTTAAAAAAAATTAAAATGGAATTATTTATATAATGCAAGTATTCTTGTTTTATAATTATTTTCTGGTTCTTGGATGTTGTTTATGATGAAGGGTGGCACCAATATCTCCCACCAATGGAATGGGTATATTTTTATTAGAGGTTGAACATATGGTTAATCCATGTGTAACTGAGATGGTTACACCATAAGGTATCTGTGAGGGTTACATTATAAGGTAGCTATGAGGGTTAAACTATAAGGTATCTATGAGGGTTACAAATTATATGGTAGCCACAAGGGTTACAATCTTAAGTAAGTAATGCCCCAAGTTACCTTTTTTGGGTTTATTTATATTTTCTTTGTTTTATGGAAATTTAATTTTTTTACAAAGTAAATATTTGATAATTAATAGAATAGAAGCATGTATTTGTGAAAATTAGTTCATATGTTTATAAGTATTCATGGACTAACATT
This sequence comes from Viscum album, assembly GCA_963277665.1. Lineage (NCBI taxonomy): Eukaryota > Viridiplantae > Streptophyta > Magnoliopsida > Santalales > Viscaceae > Viscum > Viscum album. The sequence continues at coordinate 1,155,039,343 of OY728132.1, read as the reverse complement.
TTCTCTTCTTCTTTTTATGTACCTTGCTATGTTTTTTTGTGATAATCCCCTGTTTTAAAATGTTTTTCACAGGGTTTAAGGATGGGTAAGAGAAAAGAAAAAGAAAAACTAAATGTTGTGAATAATTCACATTCTATTAAAATTATTTGTATTATACAAGAAATGGATTCTTTTTTAGTAGTATCAAATTTGTTTGATTGCGGGTTTTCATGAATATTTAATGTCCGAATTTTCTAAAACCCTAAACTGAAAAGATATTAGTGAATGTAAGGAAGTTAATTCTAAAAGAATATACTTGATTATGTAATGTTTAAGGATGGGTCATTATAGTCACACCTCCTCTCTTACTCTTATATTTTTATGTATTCTCTCTTTGATTCTAGTTTTAATATTCATGGTATGGACTCTATTTCTATTATCATTCCATTATTTATAAGTTCTCATTTCTTCCCCTATATTGTGGTCTCTTTCGATGAACACTATGGTTTTTCATTGATGATTGTATTATTTGGTTCTTGATGTTATGGTGTGAAGATCATGTTTCGGGTCATGGTCTTCCCGTTTTCATGGTATTCATTGAATCCTCACAATGTTTGAGGCAGGTGGTTATGTGATTTCTCGTTTTCATTTCAAGGTATATATGCTTGAGGTTTCAAAAATAGTTTTCCCTCGAAACTTTTATATTATCAAAGGATTTAAAAGGTCTTAAAAATAAATTCTAAAGAAAATTGATTTTGTTATTTGATTTCTAATGATATAAGAATATACTGTATTTTTTTGTTAAAAGATTTAATTTATTTAAAGTGAGTTTTTATTATTTCAAATGATGGTGTTGGATTAAAAAAGATTACATATTGTGGTATAATGGGTTTGGAATATTTTTTAATTTTCTTTCATAATTATAATTTATTTTTAGTAATTTACAATGTTGGACCCTTTGTTTTTGATAAATGGATTGAATTGTATTCATTACTCGAATCATTATATCTTCCCTTAAAAAAGAATATATATATATATATATATATTTTGTTTAAAAACTGTACATGTATGTGTATGAAAACATATATAGTTGTTGATATATAAATATATGTGTATGTTTGTGTGTGTGTGTTTGAAGGTTCATTGGAGGCCTCCCTTGGAAGAACGATATTTCAAAAATGAATTTGATTCCCAAATGAAACATAAAATGGTTTTCTGAATATGACTTCTTAAAATGAGAATCATAGCTCTATTTGGAACTTTGGGATGAGTTTTAAAATGTTATTTATTTCAAAAGGGGTTTCAATGGAATTTCAAAAGATGATACTATTTTATAATGCTAAAGGCTTAGTTGGTTTCTTGGAACAATTTCATTTAAATTGAAAATCTCCATAAAATCCATCCACAGTATGGACAATTTCAAATCTCTAGTGTAGAATGGTGGGATATGAAAATGTTGTTTGATATGTCTTGATTCTTTATCGAATCATTTTATCTATTTTCTACCTCACCTCACACTCTTATTATCATCCTGAGATCTTAATAATATTAGTGATAGATGAGAGATGGTTACTATATAGTCCAGATGAGTTAGACTAGATCCTCTATGGTGTCAAAGACCACAGGGGAGTTCCACCATTGAGTCTAGTTAAGAGTAATCCAGATAGTTATTAACATTGATATGCATTTATAGTGTAGAATATGGTTTTGAACCGAGTGCACTTAGGGTCTCCACATAGGATATATAGGAATTACCCATGATTATCAATCAATTACCATTTTTTGGTTTTTTACATTATTATACTACCAATTATCAATTTTACAGTTCCACTATATCATATTTTTCTTGTTAAACTATTATTATATTACTACTTCTATACTTTTGTTTCATTCATTGAGTTCCTTTGGTATGAGTTGGGAGTTTATTTAAAAGTAGATTTCTAATGTTTTAATTATAAATAAATGGGGTTGTAAAGTTTTTAAATGATTCCTTAAAACATGATTGGGTTTTAAAGATGTTCTATTTTGAAAAGATCTTGACTGGGTTTTATAAAGAGAATAATATATATATATATATATATATCTCATACTACAATTGATAGCCTATTATAAAAAATGGAAATGCATGTAATCTCTATTATTTTATTACTGAGCTTAGTTATGCTCACACCCTACTTATTCCAATTAGTATTGGTAGACCAAAGTATGATTTACAGTTTTTGGTACCATTTTTTTATTGATCCCAGAGAAAGTGGTTTTACTAATGGATGGTGACCAAGAGGTCACATAACTATAGAGTCAGGTTTCCAGTTTTATTTTAGATTTATTTTTTTACTATACATTTATTGGTCGAGTATGACTCCTTTTCCTTTGATATTAATTTGAATCATAGTAGTTATTTAGTTCTATTATGTTTGTTATGTATCCTAATAATTTTGTGTTTATTTCATTTTATATATTTGTTTCTATTTTTATGATTAGTCATGGATTTCCAATTCTTGGATGGGTCATGTAGGAATTTTTACAAAATTTCAATTGTTGATAAATCATTATTTATTTAGTGATATAATCCAAAATGATTTCACAATATGTTATTGATGCTTGTCATTTTAAAGGTGGATTATAGATTAACCATGTCTATGTCACAATCTTGGTTGGGTTTCCATTTTAGGTTTGAATCAGGATGTTTTTTTGACAAAATGGTATTAGAGGTTAGGTTTCTTGGAGGCCTAGGTTCTTAGAGCACCCTTTGTTATCTAGGTTTATAAAATATTAGAAATTAAGGTTGTAAAAACCCAATATATCAGTATATGAAGAGTTTCATGATCTCTTATTCGTTATGATCCTCAGGTTACCATGGAGTTTTGAGTGTTATGACATGAATTTTGGGATTTTTATTAATTATTGTCTTATTTTGGTTTATATTGGTGGAATGTGAAATTATTTTTAATGTGTATAATTAATTTAGATGATTTATATATTTTAAAGGTGAATGGTAATGAGAAATTATAGGTTCATAGTTACCCAACATGGTATTGAAAACCATGAAGAGATCGCATGGTTGATTCTGATTCCTCATACTAGCATTCTTTATGGTTAGTGGATGACCTTCCAAACTGTGCACTACCACAATCCTCCATTGAAATTTTGTGCTATAATCCTTTTGATATATTTTATTCCTTTAGTTATTATTGGATGTTCTTAGGATTATTTAAATGGTATTCTCATAGAGTATTAACTAAAATTGGGTTAATTTTAATTGAAATTTGAAGTTAATCTTGGTTTTCAAAAGTGGGAGTTGGATTTGAAATTATAAATGGGCATTTCATGGATTGAAATTTGAAGTGTTTGAGTTCAAAGACCTATTGAATATTTTAAAAGAAATTATTTTGGTTTTTAATATGTATTTATTTAGGAAATGGGGGTTTTAAAAATTAATGTTTTCATTTTAAAATGTTTATCAAGTATTGGTTACCATTTTCGGAATTTTATATGTGATGTTTTTTAAATGGTTTAAAGAGGGGAAGTGTTAAAATTATTTTTTGTGAGTTGGTAAAATTTCATTTTGGAATTATTCTTTTGAGAATTTTTTTTAGATGGGTATGATTTATGATTAGTTCTATGTAGATTAGATCTAGTGTTTTTCTTATTATTTAGAGTACACCTCCAAGAATAGTTCTAAAAAATTCATATGGATTTAAGAGTTTCTAGGTCCATTTATGATACCACAAAAACTTGTGAAAGAGTGGTATAATTGGTTTCCAATCATTTTATACCTATCTATAATGGTTTTCAAGGCCCTCTAGATTCTATGGATTTGATTGAGAGAGTTAAATTAGTCTTTAAGTATTTGTGAACTGTTTATGCTTTAAGGGTTAGAGTTCTATTGAGTCCATTTAAACGGCTGAGTTTGGATCAGTGGAAGATCATAATCCTAACTCAGTTCAATTATAGAATGAATTGGGAATTCATTAATTCCTTGTTCGATCAATGGTTTTATTTTATGGAGTTTAAATTTATTGGTGTGGAAGAACTATTAGGTGTCCAATGTATTCAAAAGATAGTGAAAGAATCATCAAACAATTTAATGAGATAGTTAATTTTTTTTTATTTTTCCAATACCATCTAGGGGTTCCTTAAATGCACATATATTCATGAAATTTATTTTTTTGTATAACATTTCCAAATTTATTTAATCTGGGATCATCCAGTTTGAAGACCTATTGGATGAATCTTATCTGGTGGGGTTGTATTTGACAAGGCATCCCATAACAGGTGGTTACCCTACCTATTTTAGTGTTTATAAAGGATCCCCATATGGTGTGGATTAGAAATTAGAAGTACCTACTTCGAATTTGTTTTATCCTTGGGTTTCCAATTCCTCAAAGAATAATCATTCCCTTGTGTGCTTTCAATGAATTCAGTTTTGGAAATCTAAGTAGTCCTATTTGGATGTTTCAAAAACCTATCATGACTATGATTGGTTGGGAAACCTTCATATGCTCTTTAAGTGAAAGCATTACCAAGGAAAAAAATAATCTTCAACCTTGTGATCTTTATAGTGATTCAGAAACGTTTTTGAGTTATATTTATTTCTCATTTTTTAATTCTCCCAACCCTTTTCTAGTTTATCCTGATCTATAGCATATTATTTGGGTTTTACAGTGTTTTTTTTGTAATTTTTAGAGGCTGTTGTTATTTTTTGAAATTATGGATAATATTTTTTTTACTTTTTTCATTCGTTTACCTAGTTAGGGATTCAGGTAGTACATTTTTATCATTTTATCATTCCACAATGTTAGTGAATTCTTAAATGGAAGGGAGACCCACTTTGGGCCTCCAAATCTTAACAACTAATTTGGTATTTTCAGGTATGTGTGTATATATAAATAGTTTATAGTTTTATTTTATTAGTTGATTCATTTTGTTTTAGTGTGATTCAATAAGATAGGTTCTTCTATTTTTGGTTGAAGCCTTTAACTTATTTCTCAATCATTCACAAGTCAATGTCTTCTAAGGGATATAAAGGTTTAAAGTTGAGATTTTTATTGAACCTTGATATCTGAAAACATTTTTTATTTATTAATTTATTTATATTTTCTCTTAACCTTGATTCTTAGGCAATTATAGTGGGCATTTTTGAGTTTCAGTGGTTTTGTATAGGGAACAAAGTTATCCTGCTTAGTTCAAAAAACCTTGGGAAAACCATGCTAGAAAGTCAGAAATATTAATAGGTTTGTTCATTAATAATGGAACATTATTTTTCCACTTGTTTGGGAAAACCATGTTTCTGGGACCACTTTGTGTATGAAGATTGTATTCGTTGTCAACAGTTGTCAATGTCCGTCAAAATGAAGCAGGATATGAAGAAGGACTCCAAAGTTAATAGAGATTGGCTGAAGTGAGGATTCCTGGAGAATTGTTATGAAGTCATATCAATGAATGCCAAACTTTGGAAATTCTCTATGAAGAAAATTCAGACGATTGCTGCACTAATACTTAGTTTAATGAACATGTGTCAAAGGTGACACATTGTTTACAATAATGAAGAATGGTGATTCATCATCTATCTGAGGATGGTTGTAGAAGAAAGAGGATTCAGAGAAGACCATGAAAGTCTTCATGATTGTATGAGAACCATGAAAGATCTTACTCGAAAAATAGATTCATATGATTTGCATGATTTGTAAAATGATGGTTTCCGAAGAAGAGAGAATGTGGAAGTGCTTGGCATTTTGAGGTAGCCATGAATTTCACATTGTATTAAACCAGATGATTCTTAGCTGATAAGTATTTCAAAAATATTATAAGTAAGGAGAACTTGTGATGCAAGCCTTATGATGGAATGAGCGAGAAAAAATGATACCAGTCATATATAGTTTTGATTTGAAAGAATGATGTTGCTGGAAGATAGGGATGTTTCAGTACTTTCTATTGAAATTATGAAGATGCCAAATCTGGTCTATCAATGGATATATATCACGATAGTGGAGTTCATGATGAAAGCTGAAGAATGGTTATGGGAAGCAGTGAAGAACAAAATGACAAAGGAATGGAAAATCTGAAGATGACACCAACAAACAGTTTAAAGTAGTGTCATTTTCCATTGTTTGACAAATTTTAGGGCCTGAAAATCGGGAGATGAAGATGTGTTTTTGGCAATGAATGTTGTGCATAAAATTGTAGATGGTTTAGTTCTTTGCTTAAAAGGCATGATTCAAGGTCAGAACATCGTAAAATGGAAAAGGAATGAAGTGCACGAAAAAATAGGCTGAGTGCGCGAAAAAAATGAAGTGTGCGTGAAATGTTTGCGGGATGTAGAAAATATCTGATGGATGCACAAAATATTAGCGGGATGTGTGAAAAAGATAGTTGGGTGCAAAATATCAATGTGCTGCGAGAAAAATGATGGCTAATGGAAATATTGGTGTGGTGCATGAAATAGAGGAATGAATTTTTTTGCGCAAAAGTTGTTTCGAGATCAGAAGCTTAAAAATTGGCCGAGGCATGAGGTGCGTGAAATATTGGAGAATTGAATGAAATGTGAAGTTGCATGAATGAATTTTTACATGCATGGAGAGGGTTTTATGCGCAGATTAGTGGTTTTACCGCCAAGTCAAAAATGCCTATACATATGAGGTGAACCCTTCTCATTTCGAGTGGCTTGACACTTAGAAAAATCTCGAGCTCTGACGCGTAGAAAATATTGATGTCTTGAGTATCGCGCGAAACGAAGAAGTGGTGTGTGAAAAAAAATATTGCACGAAAAAGCCAGTGTTGCGCGAAAAAGAGAGTGTTGTGTGAAAAAGTGAAGTGATGCATGAAAAGCCTGTGATGCGTGGAAATGGGAGAGTTGTGTGAAAATCCTTTTTCGTGCCAAAAGGTGTTTTTACACACAAGGTTTGAATTTTACACACAATCCACCTAGAAGGTTGCATGAAAAATTTGATGGTACCGCATGCCTTTAACAAGTTCTATACACTCTTGAAGTGTCTTGTGAAGAAGGATATCCACACCCTAAGTGCGAAGAATAATGCCCAAAAAAGTGACTGGTTTTCACAATCCCTCGTAGTGTTTTGTGAAGGAGATCCGATGAGTACACAACCTGTGAATACTCACCCATGTAGTGCTTTATGAAGATAGATCTGCAAATCATCCCTAGTTCTGTGAAGAAGAATCACACGACCTCTACATGAAGAAGAAGACCCATGGAGCTCTCTGCTTGCATGAAGGCACACACTCTCTGGTTCCATGATTTATATACATTGTTTGTAGAAGTGTTGTTGCTTGTGTGATGAGGAGAAAAACATGAAACTAAACTCATATCAGCACGAAGGAAGAAGGAAGTATACCAATACACTCATGAATTGGTATTGGTAATTCAAGAAAGAGATTAATACACTACAGTACTATACCTTATTATAATTGTCAAATAGAAAGAAGTGAAGAAGAAAATGATCATATTATGCCCATTTGAATGTTGAAAATTATTCAGGGTAGTTTGATTCATATGATGCCAAGTGAACCGATCTTCATTGCTTGAATGATCACATTGGAGCATGTGATTATTTCCAATAGAAGAGAATAAGTTTTAGTGTAGTTGGTTTTTGCACAAAGAAGAAGAAAGAAGAAGTCTAGTGCAGTTACTGTTGCACTAGAGAAGAAGAGAAAGAAAGAAGGAATAATTTCTTACCTACTGCTTCACATGTAATCAAGTGAAGGGCACTAAATAAGACCAAGAGAAGAAACTACCTTATCAAGAAAAAGGAATAATATCTCTATAAGAAGTATAAAGAACCTGCGAGGGGATGTAAGTTGAACTAGGCCATCACCAGTCCCGGGAAGAGGATTGTTTCCCACCCTCTTTTAAGTGTAGGGACTCACACTGGCTAGGGGATAGGTTTACTAGACACTCCACTGTAATAGCATATAACATCATAGTGTAGAATCCATGTACTAGTCTTATCCACGAATGGAAAGGACGTAGGTACTCTTATTGAGTGGTGAACCTTTTAAAAATACTGTGTGTGTATTTTTACTGCATTCTATTATTGCATACAACATAGAAAAGTGAATAAGATAAACAAGATCCTAACTGGTCAAGAAGTACAGGGATAAAAGTTGGAATCAGAGTTAAAAAGTCCACAACACTGATTCACCCCCTTCTCAGTGTTAGGTATATCCCAAACTGGTCCTCACACGTGTGGCACCAAGTTTCATTCAAGTTGTGGGTTCATGGTTTTTAAAAATTTTGTTAAACGGTGTGTCCAAATTGTGTGTAGTGACCAATAATTTAGAAACTTTTGTTTTTACAAAATATCGCTTTGCGTTGAATACCCCAAATAGGGTGTTTTTCTTCTCATTCATCTATAGAACGTGATGGGTCTTAGGGAACACCTCCTTCCTTCCTCTTTATCTAGTTTTGAATCTCCTCGCCTTGATTCTTGGTATGATCATTATGGTATGGCCTCTATTTTGATACTCCTTACCTTATTCCCATATTTTAATTTTGTCTATTAACATAGTGCCTCTTTGGAAACTCCATAAGGTTTAGTTTTGATTATTTGTTCTTTTTTTTCTTGATGTTAGGTTGTGTGGATAATGTATCGGGCCTTGGTGTTCCTATTTTTATAGGTTTCATCAAATCCACAAATAGTTTGTGTTAGGTGGTTCCATGTTTTAACTTTTTATTCAAATGAAATATATTCTTGAGCTTTAAAAATATGTTTCCTATAAAAATATGATGGTTTCAATTACTTAAAATGGTATTATAAAGAAAATTTTAAAGCACTTGACTTTGTTAATTTATTTTAAACGATATAGGTTTATACCATATGCTTTGTAAAATTTCTAAATGAGTTTATACTGAGTTTTGATTGTTTAAAATGATGATGTTGGATTTCTAAGGCATACATAAGATGGTATTATGTGTTTGAGGCATTTTTTAATTCAGATTCACAATTCTTGTGTAATTTTTATGATTTAACTTGTTGGACCAATTAGTTTTTTTTTGAAAAGGGATTTAATTGTATTACTTATTGGTCTCCTTATTGCTTCCCATAAAAATAGATATATATTTGAATGTGGTTAAGAATCTAAATATGTATTCTTATGTATTCATTTATAGTTTAAGGTATATATATATATGGGGAAGTTTATAGAAGGACTCTCTAGAAAACATGGGATTTATAAAAAGTATTTGGTTCTCATATGTCACTTAAAATGGACTTCCAAATGTGAAACACTAAAATGTGACTCATAGGATTTTTCTGAACATTGAAGTGAGTTTTCAAATGGAATTTCATTAAAAATTAGATTCAAATGGATTTTAGAAGATACTATTATTTTTAATGCTAAAGGCATAATTATTATCATTGGATATTTTCATTTAAAATGTTCACATACATGAATTCCCTCCATTTAAGGGATATATTTCAAATGGATAATGTATAGAGGTGGTATGAAAAAATGGTGTTTATTTTGTGTTAATTTTTGATTGGGGATTTTTATGTATAAGACACCTCACCCCACAGGCTTATTATCATCATGGGATTTTAGGTGTGTTTGTGAGGGTAAATAGATGGTTACAATATAGTCTTGATGAGAGAGACTATATCTTCGATGTTGTTAAAGACTATTGTGGAGTACCACCAGTGATACCATTTGAGAATAAGATGTTTAGTTATTAACATTGATATGCTTCTATAGGCCTATAGATGGTCCCCAATTGAGTAGGTCTAGGGTCACCACATGGTATGTTTTTGAATTACACATGATTGTCTATCCTATAATATTTTCTTATTATTGAACTATATTACAATAATTATTCTCTATTTTATGCATCTTCTATTACATATTCCCTTGGGTACACTCTTATAATGTGCACACTTAAATTATTTTGTTCCATTCATTGTGTTCCTCTTGCGCGAATTGGATGTTTATTTAAAAGAGGGTTTCAAAAGGTGTATCAAAATGGAGATAGTTTTGGAATGGTTTTAAAAGTTTCTTTAATACATTATTGGGTTTTAAAGTTTTTTATTTTTGAAAATATATTGATTTTTTCCTTAAAATAAAAAATTAATCATTTTTCCATATATTAAACTAGCATTGATGGTCTTTTTAGTGAAAGGAAAATGGTTGGACTCTCTAGGGGTTTCCTACTGAGCCTAGTTATTCTCACACACTACTTGAGCCACTCAAGTTTGGTAGAAAATATTTTATTTTTCAGTTTAAGGTATAATTTTTGGACCTCTCTTGGTGTGATTGGTTTTATTTATTGATAGTTACCAAGAGGTAACCTGAAGGTTGTGTCAGGTTTTTTAATATGTTTTAATTTTATTTTTTATCATGGATATATCAACCTAGAGAACATTATGTTCATTTCATCCTGCATTTTACTAGAGAAGTTATTTAGTTACGTTACGTTGATTATGTATTTTTTTGATATGTTCCTATAATTTATTTTATTTTTATATGTTCCAAATTTTATGATTTTTCATTGACGTCGAATGCCTAGACATGTCACGTTAACTATTTTAGATAAATTAAATTGTTGATAAATCATTAATAATTAGGTTAAATGATCCCAATGAATTACTCATGATACCTTTAATCCTTGTCATCAACCTAGGAATTTAGGGAATCTCTTCTGGTATATCACAAACTATCTTTGATGGCCAATTTAGGTATGCCTATGGTTGGTTCATGACACAATCCTCTTCAACCAAAACCTTTCCTCAATTGAAGGTCATCCCATCATATTGGATAAAGTTAATTCATGGAACACTGAAATCCATATGAAAATGGTTCATTTCAAAAGTTACCTCTGGTTGGAGGGATTCTATAACCACCTTTATAGAGTATTTTTATGGTTATTTTATTAAAACCACCCTTCTACAAAACATTGAACCAGTAATCACATTACAAAGATTTCATGCTGACAACAAAAAGTGTATAGGTATCATGTTTCTCCAATATAAATCTTCTCCCTCACCATATTATATACAAAATTCATGTGACCCCTTGTTACTAGCTAATGAATCAAAGGTGGATATGCCTTATTTCCCAATATAGTCACAAATATTCTTTGAAATTATGCATCCTCATCATGATAACCAACAGTTCTACATCCACAGTTGAATATGGTATGGTTGTATAATAATAACTATTATTTAAAAGATACCCCATATCACATTAGGAAAAAGACTAACCATATAAAACTGACCAAATCTCATTATAACCATTTTACTGGAATAATCCACCAAAATTTGAAGTGGATGGGCTTGATCATTTGTATTATGGTTGTTTTTCAGCAATAAACATCATTTGGACAACTATCAAAATTCATGTGACCATGATCCAAAATCTATAGTGAAAAAACTCCCCTCTTCCACATAGAAAGAGTTTCCATGTCATGGTTGGCCCCTCAAATATCTGATAGACATACCACACTAGGGGTTGTTCTCTAATAGTGCAGTATCCACTAACGATTCGCATCCTGACATTTGATATAAACACCTATAGAAAACTACTCTCTGCTCAGGAAAGTGGTTGACATACGCCCCACCTTCAAAAAAACCTTTAAGTCCATCACATGAAAACATCCAATTAGACAATTATATTAAGTCAACATCACCACCGTAATACTCTATCAAATAGGGAATAATGTGTGAGCCCAATACAATCAATAAATGGTGAGAAACATCTCCCTCACCATAAAAGAATAAAATAATCAAAACCTAGATACTTATGTGACTCCTCTATCATCCAATTAAGTAGCTGTATAATAGAAGAATAAATCACAACACCACTAATAATACAACAAGATATCATCAACCACCATGGTATTAACCTCACAAATTCCAACCACTAGTCCATGAATCTTAAACTCATGCAATGAAAGGTTACAACACAATTGGTACTCTTGGGGTGAGACCAATGAAATTTCACAAATTCCAAACATACACCTCTATAAACTAACATTCGAAAAGATATAGTCCACATTATTTATATATTTATTAGGTGTGTTCATCATCCCATATAAAAAACCCAAGACACCATCTTCTGAATGAAATTAAATGCATATGATAGTCTACCATCCATGAAAAACCATGGGTCACCCATAAAAAAAAATCATGAATTTCTGTATATTAATAAGAAGTTGATTCTCATATATTAATATAGAATATGAATCTATTCCTACCATATGATAGAATCCTGACTATAACTTTTATATGTTTAGCTCCACTTGCCATAACTGAGGGGCCCCCACACACTGTTGATGGTCGAACCTGTCTTATTTACTGAATAACAAACACCTCACAATAAAAGATATGGGAAAGAAATTCATATCATAGTAGGAACTACTATCTATCATCTATACCATAAAATAATTACTTGAAAGACATTTTTTATTCTAATGAAAATCTCACTTTTATATGAGGGGTGTGTGAAAAATAGTCTTCATTAGTGGAAAATCTCAAGATGAAATGGTTTTGTTTTGTGGAACCATTGGAATTTTCTACTATTGGAAATAGGGTATAGTATGAATAACCCAATCCTACACAATCTTATATGAGGGTCTGTGTAGATTGGACATTAATTATACTTTATATTTTATAGATTGATGCAGGAACACTACTATCTTTTGAATGCATCATAATAGAGATCTAACTGTTAGACCCCCTATGTTGGCAATGAACCAACCAAGGGTGGTGATTTAGGGAGAGGATCATTTATTCATATAAAATCCATAGATTTTAAAATGAAACTATGTTTGATATCATATTCAACAGACAACATTGATTTTAAACGAATCACAATATAATGTTAACATATTATTATATAAATGTGATGGAAATAACCTAGCCATTTAATTTATTGGTATGAATAATATTGAAAAATTTATGAAATATATATTATGGTCCTACTAAATAGAAAATTATTGATTAATTCATATTAAATAAGAAATCAACTTTTAATAATGATATATTATTCTACAAAAATATGTTTCAATCAAAAATGATTTTTATTCCTTTTTCAAAGAAAATAATGTTGTTAATTTATGAAAATTATAGAAATTTCCTATTTTAAAATTATTTTAATTTTTGAAATAATCATATCAAAATTATATTTAGGTGAAATTTTGGAATTTTTCTGAAATGTTTGATTTTCCAGTGAATAATGAAAATTACCATTTTTTCAGATTTTGTCATTCCCATTAATTAAATAATGTAATTTAGAAGATCCATTATATTTTAGATTTGGTATTAAATATATTTTTTATATATTAATAGAATAAATTTCATTGGAATCATCAATTTTAATTATTTTGGTATAAGTTCATTTTAATTCTTAAAAATGTGGTTTTCTTCAAACTATTTTAATTGCATAATTTATATTCAGTTTAATTAATAAGAATTACTACTATTAAGGAAATATTTAAAATATACTAATTTATTATAATTATATTTATATAAAATTTCATTTATATATTGATGTTTTCTAGTCATATATTTAATATAAGATCATCTATTTCTTGAGAAATGCATTTTTTGAAAAACCATTTTTGACACATTTTGCATGTTTAATTTTAAATTTATCTATTAAACATATATCATTTGAATTTGGTAAAATTTATTCCATATATTTAATCATAATTATTAGTATTAGGTACTATTTTCATCTTAATTTAGGTCATAATGAATAGAAAAAATAGCCAAAAAGTAGTTACAATAGTGGAAAACTAGAACTGTAAAAGGAAGTAACCTTAGAGTTAAATAAAATAATTTTTTTAAAAAAAGTTTATTTTTTAATTTTTGAGATTTTATTTGACCATATAAACCCTAAAAACCATTATTTATAAATTTTTGAGTCACTTTACATGAGAGTCGCATCCCAAAAATTTCACTCCCTCTCACTTATAAAAGGGCGCCTCCTCTCATCTTTTTTACATAATTAAGAATAATTATGGTTTGTAAAATCCCTATAAAAATACATCATTAATTATAATACCACTTATAATAGTTCTTTTTTGATTATAAAGCATATTTATGGAGGCTTTAGGTATAATCCAAAATAGGTGGTCCGAAGAATATGCATCGTTCTTAACCGATCATCTTTTTTATATTTTATCAAACCACCATAAAATATTATTCAATAATGATTACATAATAAAATAATTATGTCCCAAATATATATATATATATATATATATATATATTTTATTGTTTTAATATAATTTCTTACATCAATCTCTACTTCCATCAAATGAGAAATTAATCTGTTGTTTGTGGGTGTGATGAACTACCGCATCACGAACCGAGGTAATTATTTTCTTATCATCACCATACATGGATGTTCATGAAAATGTATTTAATGATATACATGATATTAAATAAATAATAATCAATATTTATATGTAAAATATCATATACCTTTTTACCTTAACATCCATTGAAATATGGCAAAATCATTTGTGTGCATGACATACTACAGCTTTGCGAAACGAAGTGATTCATTTTTCATTACCATATCACATGGATGGTATATGAATGTGTATTTAAAAAAATAATATAAATATTAGATATAATTATTATTCTATAATTATAAAATAAAAATTACTTTTTTTTATCATGATCATTTAAAAATGAATCATTAATCATGCGTACGTACGAACCACTGTCTCCTTGATTATAACATAGTTAATTTTCATAACCATATTTCATAATTGGTTTTAATAGAAAAATTTATGTATAGAAATTAATTTTATTTCATGAGTATTTTTATATATATAATATAACATTGAACCCTTTTGAGAACTGTCAACACACAGATTCCATTTTGAAATTATGAATCGAGCATCCTAAAAAAACATAACATGGGCCTAACATAATATTTAATTAAATGTTTCATTAAAATAAATGAAATAATTAGTTTAAGTATAAGGATTAAAACTTGTAAAATTTACTTAATAAAAAAAGATTATTTAATTTTATTATATAATATTTAATTGACAAACATGAAAATTATGTACTCGAGGTAAGGGATTTCTCATATCACTTATTCTTCGACGAGAAATATATAATCTTCACCACTTATATATCTTGTGAGGTGTATATAACTAAAATTTAAATTTTATATAATGAATATATTTATTTTATGGGTATTTAAATCTTTATTTCATGTTACTTATTTTAGTGGGGTTATGATTCAATGTTTACATAGTGGTAAGGGTTTATGCATTAATTTCATTTTAATCAGAATTATTTACGATTGAATTTCCATTAAAGGGAATTATTTATTCACTCTCTAAAAATACCCTTTAATTTTATTATAATCTAATTATTCATGACCTTTTAAATATTTTATTTTCATTTCCACCCTTTATTACTTAAAATTATTGATAATTTTTTAGAAAAGATAACTTTATTTCTCACCTCAGTTTAATATCCATTTTATTACATATACATGTTTTATAAAAATATTTTCAAGAATGTATTTCAAATTATAAAAATGATTTATTAAATAGATTTCCAATAATGTTATAATTTTTACAAAAATGTTTTGAAATGAATATTCTTTTTCATTTTCCAAATGATTTTCTTTTTATCCTTTTTATAATAGTGTGAAAAGAATTCTTTTTAACTTATACGACATGTATAGAATTGTCCTCTGTCATGACCATAAAAATAATCGATGATTAATTTATAATTGTACATTGTTATTTATAAATAAAATGTTTTGGATTTATTTTGATTTCTAATAATTGATTTCAAATAGAAAAGTGTGTTTTTCCAATGAGATATTCCATACAACCTATTAAAGATATTTTCATCGATGAAGAAAACCTTTGATGTTATGTATTTCTTATAAATTTTATAAAATTGTCTCTCACATATATAACATTCTTATTTTTTCATAATTTAATGGGGTAATACTAGACTAATATTCAACTCTCAAAGGCATTCATTATGTAATTTCCTTTTATTATGATATGATACAAGTTTATGGAACCCATTTTATATCCATGGGTAATTATTATCTTATGATTAATTATTTTTTTTCATTTTGTGGACAAAATAATTGTAAAATAATTATGATGGGTACACCAAGATCGAAACTCAATGCATTTTATAAATCCATAGTACCATGATATATAATTTATTAGAGTAGGGAGTAAAAATAACCCATTTTGGGAATTTTTCAACCATGTGATATTTACTAAGAAGTTATCCTTGATGCATGTCTATGTAATGTAATATGTTGTTGTGACATTTCCCTTGATTCAATGATCTCATGATACCATGTACTTTCTATTATGCTCCCCTCTGATTACCCTTTGGATTTATATTTTATTATATCATGTTATACCATTGAATCAAAAGTTATTCTTCTTTATCATGTTTTTTTCACATACAATGTTTTTTAGCTCACCCCTTTTGTTCATGTATTCTCCAAGTTATCTGATGCAGTTTTTGATGATCAAAAGGATTTTTGAGCTTATTCGGGAGAATAATCTAACGAATATTTATTTTGGTCTCACATTGATGTATTAAGAACACATTATTCTTAATAAACTAGGCCTTAAAGTCACTGAGTTGTAATATTTATATATTTATGTTAAAAATCATGGAATAGTAGCTATAAAAGGATTGGGTATGTATAGTTGGTATCAGAATTTTTTTTTATTTTTTTTGGGGATTGGGACTAGAATAATTTTTTGAGTACCCTAGGGATAAGTTTATATTCAAGGCTATCTATAGAAAAATATCATGTAATTTTGGTGAATTATAGAGAGGGTTGGTTCCAAGAAATTCCATCCCTATCTGGGAACTAAAATTTGATTTGGATCTAGTATAGCTTTAAAATGGGGTAATAAAATAAAAAGTTCGTATTGGGATTTATGTGATCATATCATGGTACATTATAATATAATTTTATACACACCTGGTTTGACACATCGTAAGGATATGCTTTTTAAAATAAAAAATTCGTTAGAATCATTTATGAAGGACATGAGAAAATTGTTATGTTTGAAAAACTAAAAAGAAAAATCACCATGGATAACTGAAATTGAAACCTAGAGACTCATATGTCAGGATATACATATAATTTATACATTATTATTTCTCAGTTTATAAGTCTCACCTTTTATATGTTGACAAATTCTTATCCTATTTTTTATTCTTTTTAATTAATGATGGATAATAAGATAAAGCATGCTAGTGACCAATGTGCTGGGAAATTTTATTATTTCCTTAACAAGATTAATAACCTTATAGGAATAGAATTTATACATATTGCGATCATGGAAAATGATATATCTCAAATTATGATTAAAAAATGTAATATAGTAGAAATTTAAGACACATCAAAGAATAGAAGGATGGAGTCTCATAGAAGTTCAAGTGTTAAAAATGATAATAAAAAAGAGTTAATTTCTTACATGTAAAAAATGTGGGAAGAAACACTATTGAAAATTAATAAAAGGAACTATAATATTCTATACATATAGAGATGGAGGGCACAATTTATCAAATTTCCAAATAAAAATGAATGTATTGGTTAACTTATCATTCTGAAATAAAGGTCAATCTAAGGGACTTCTAATAGTTCAATTCCAAATATGTGGGGAACTTGTTCATTATTTAAGTCAATGCCTTAATATAGGGACAAATTCCATAATTCATATGTCCTGAATGTCATTTATGTGGAATGATTTATGTGTTTATGTGTTGGAACTTGATTATTATGTTGTAGAATTATTTTTTATCAATGATATTTTGGTTATAAGAATCATGAAACTTCTAAGGATTTTTTCAAAATAGTTTTTCTTTAAGGATTTATAAGAATATTTTGAATGATACTAATGAAATAAATATTTGATTTAATGGTAAGGTAATATCTTATGTAATAACACATGATAAATGAAAATATAATCTTTGATATGCGCTTAATGTTGAGGTAATTATAGTTAATTAAAATTATTTGATTTTCTTTGGTAAAGAATGAGTTGGATATAACAACGTAGAGGTTAAAAAAAGTGATTTTATGAGTAATTATATTTTTGAATATATTAATCATATTCAAGAGAATATTATAAGATCAAGGTAAATTATTAATTTTATTATCACATTTATTTTTCTATAGTTTTTAAAAAATGGAAACTCACAATCCAAGGAACAACCCACCTCATCTAACAAGGTCATAGGGATAGAACCCATAGACGAATAATGATAAGGGTGCATAGACTACCCCTTCACTATTTAATTTATTGGTTAGTGTGGATTTTTTATACTTAAATGAGTCATTGGATAAATATTATGTTGACTTTAAGAAACATTTTTTTAAGATCAAATATTTTTCATTTTTTTAGTATTTTACAGTGATTAATGATATTTCATGAAATATTTCATTTGTTTAAGGTATATGTAACCCTTAGTTATAACATTTCGTTTAATAATAAATTCAGTTTGGAAAAAAAAATTAGATTTTTGAATTTTGAGGTTCTTTTGGATGTAGGGTTATGAAATGATTCAATTTGATCTTTAGAAATAGAGATTAATATGAAGGTGTATTAAATTTTTGGAATTATCTTACCTTTTAAAACCCATTTTTTGTTTAATATTATAGGAATTTATTGGTATCATTTTTTGGAATCATGTTGTCAATTAGGGGTTAATTTTAGGGCTTTGGGTATGAAAAATTATTCTTAAATACTCATCCTTTGGAGAAACAGAAGAGACTGTGGTGAAAATGATTAATGGATGAAATTATAAATGTAGAATAAATATATTTCATTATGCTCTTATTCTTTTTGGTAAAAGAATCCCTCAAAATCAATAAAAGGGTCTTGAAGTAAAATATTTATTCATTTTTGATAAATCTATGGTCTTTTCTCTCTTAACAAGAGGTATTATGTTATGTTCTTAATATATCATCTTTATAAATAATTTTTTTCACTTCCCACTCATGTTTTCTTGTGTGGTAACCTAGTTATGTGATGAAATTAATATTTTAATTTCCCACATTTTGAGATGATGTTTTACTAACCATTTTTATGATTTAGACTTTCGACAAAAAGATTTTTTGAATGTCACGCTCTGGATTACAGAGAAAAAAATCAACTTACAATGAAAAAATTAATTTAAGGAGGGAAAATATAAAAACCCAATATTTGAAAAGAAAACTCCGTTCAATAGTGTATTCAACATGAAACCCTGAGTTTAAGTGAATTTTGAATTAATGTTAAAATATTATTATTCAAATGTGATTGATATAACCAATCTGTAAAATTCACAGCTATAAATGTAATTAATTGATTTATGAAATAAAAATATTGTTTTTATTGACAACTACTAAAGAATTAAGCATTCGATATTTAATAAATATATTTTACTCTACATCAAATTTGTTTCCTTAAAAAATAATTTTTATTTATTTTTTATAATAAATTATTTGAATTTAATTTTCTAAAATTAATTTTTTTTAAACATAATTTTTTTGTAAACATAGATTGAAATTTGGGATTTTTTTTGAAATGTTTGATTTTTAGTGAATAAAGGAAATTACCAAATTTTCAAATACCGTCCTTTCACTTTATTAAATAAATTAATTTTAAATTTATAGTTTATTTTGATTTTAGTTTTAAAGTTACATATAATTTATTTTAATAATAATAATATAATTTATTTCATTAGAATCACCAATTTTTATAAGTTTGTTACAAGTTTATTTCTATTCTAAAAAATGTAGTTTTTTGTGAACTATTTTTATGTACATAACATCTATTCATTTTAGTTAATTAAAATTACCCACAATAATGGAAATTTTAAATAGAATGAATAAATTATACATATTTTTATATTAATTAAACTTCACTTAATGATTAATTCTATTTATATAGTTGATATAATATCAATTATTTCATGAAAAATATAGTCCTGGAAAAACTGTTTTTTGATAGGTATTGTATGATTAATTATAAATTGAATTATTCTACTTATATGACTTTAACTTTATAAAATACAATAAATATTTGGAATAATTACAAATAATATTACATAATAAGATCAAAATAATTATTATTTATAATGAATAGTAAAAATAGTTAATAAACTAGTTACCGTGGTGGAAAAAATGGAAAAAGTGAGTATCCAGATAGGTAAATTGAATGTCAAGTTTAAAAACTATTTTTTTGATTGGTAGAGGTATATCCCTACTTTATAACCCCTCAAATATATTATTTATTAATTTTGGGGGATATTTTAATGAGACTCTCTTCCAAATAATGAATAGGTTTTCGAATTTATAAAAATTCCACTCTCACTCAGTTATAAAATGGAACATATACCCTCTCCATTAATCAATTTAAAATCAATTTGGTTAAAAAATTTCATACCCAAATAACATATATACATTACTAACTTTGTCTTATATGACTTGGATTTATCACAAAGGCAATATAGGGAGGCTTTACGTACAATCCTAAAGAGGAGGTCTGAAGAAGTGGTCTCATTCTTAAACGAGAATTCTTATTTTATTTCTCAATTAAACACCTTGAAATATTTATAAATCATGAAAATATCATAAAATAAATATGTACCATATAAAAATATGTTATTATGTTGATAATAATTTTATTAATTGAGCATCCTCAAAACACCCAATGTGGATATAACTGTATATATAATTAAATATTACATTAAAATAAGTTATATAAATGATTAAGTATAAGGGTTTAAACCTGAAAACGGTTATTAATAAATAAAATATTTGATATAAGTTTATTATGTATGATATAAAGGACATACAAGACAAGTCTTAACAATAGGTATGGGATTTCTTATCTCAAATTTACTTATGTGATACATATTCCATCTTCCTAACATATTTATTTTGTATAGTTTATATACTAACATTGTGTGTATTATATTATTAAACAATTTATATTCAGGGTATTTAATGTTTCATTTGATTTTACTTCTTTCATGGGGGTTATGATTCAAAATTTACTGAATTGATAAGGGTTTACACATTAATCTCATTTTAATCAGGATTGTTTGTGATTGAATTTTCATTAAAGGATATTATTTAATAATTTTATACTAAAACATTTAAATTTTATTCTACTAAATTTATTCTTGTAATTTTTAATTAATATCACCATTTTACTCTCTTTAGTCCCTAAAATGATTAACAAAATATATCTTTGAAAAGATGACTTTATATATCTCTTCGATCGAATATCATTTTTCTTCCACATCAATGTTTTGTAAAAATATTTTCAAGAATTTTTTAACATTATAAAAATAATTTATTAAATAATTTTATATCCATGTTTGAATTTTTACAAAACTGTTTGAAAGGAATCTTCTTGTCATTTTCCAAATGTGGTACTTATTATCCTTCTTACAACAGTGTGAAAGGAATGTTTTTAATCTTATATGGAATGTAAGAAATTACCCACCATCATTAAAAATCCATTCATTGAAACATTCTTTATAAGTTACCAAGGTTATTTTTTCTAGAAAAAATGTTTTCTATAATATATTGGATTTTTTGTTTATTTTTAAGATGTGATTTTAAAGTGAAAAAGGAATTTTTCTCAAGAAATATATAGTGTAATATTTAAATTAAATTTTCATCAATGAAAATAAAATTTTATGTTATAGGATTATTCTAAGATGTGTATATATTTATTTTACATATATAAATATCTTATTATCCATTTTATGATGTATTAAATGTCTTATTTTCATCTCATAAAGGCCTTTATTATGAAATTTCTATTGATTATTTTGAGAGAAGATTATGAAACCCATTTTATCTCAATGGTTATTTATTATTTTTATTCCTTATGAATTAATTCTATTTTTTGGAATACATAATCATGAAAATGTTTTTATGGGTGAACCTAGATTTAACTATAATGCATTCGGTAAAGCATTAGTATCACGAGGCATCATGTATGGGAATAGGATGTAAATATAATCTAATATCGGACTTTGTCCACTATCTAATATTTATTTGGTAATTATCCTTGACTCATTTTTATGTCATGTTATATGTTTCTTTCACATTTACTATAAACAAATGAACTTATGATACCATGCTTTTTTATGTTGTGCTCCCATGTGATTACTCTATAGTCTTCTCTTTTTTGATAAAAAATTATACCTTTGACTTAAAAGTTATGATTAATTATCATTGATATTCCCTTTATGATATTATTAGATCATCCATTGTGTCTATTTATTCCCTATTTTATTGCATGAAATTTTAGGTGGTCGAAAGGATTTAGGAGCTCATTATGAAAAAAACATAGAAGTTTTATTTTAGTATCAATTTGATTTACTATGAGCATAGTCTTCCATATAAACTATCCCTCATTAGATTTAGGTTATAGTTATTACATGTATATTCTAAAAATCATAGAATAATAATAATTTGGTCACTGTACATCCAATATATCTAGTATCTATCGTACCACTAGATCTTTTACTTAATAACTTCATATTATCCAGCCCGAGTAATAATATAGGGACTTTGATATCAATACAAGCTTCAATGTGGAGGTACATTCATATCACTTCTATAGACATCTTTAGGTAAAATAATAACCCAATTCAAAATCAAGGGTTCTCCCCTTCCATGATTTAACACTCATTCAATGTTTTATTAGGATTTACAATATAGGTGGAGTCTCATGAATACACAAACACAACTTGATAGATCCTTCAGATTCACTACCTGAACCACTGATACTGAGAAATTAAATTGTGAAACATTTCTAGGAATTACCTTGTGAGTTATATGTGCTTCAACACAAAATATTTCACTATAACAAATCACTATGGAGGGTCTAACAACCATAGGCAATACTCAATATAAAATAAATTATCAAATTATAATAATGGTACAATAATCCCATTATGATTTTAAGAAAAACATAGTCTTCTAATATATTAATATGGTGTATAGGGGAATCTATATTGGAGTTGATATATAGTCAGTGAGAGTCCAAACCTAATGTAAATATAGTTATTAGATTTCATCCCAACCTTTATTCCTAAAAAATAAATCTCTCCCCATAAACTCATGAGGCCTCTATTGACAAAACATTCATTAAATATCTAAACTTATGATAGTCTAGTAAAGCATATCAATAACTACAATTTTATAAAAAATAAATATTTTCACTATTCATGAAGGAGAGAGAAATTATGTTAGATCTCAAGGTAAGGATATATCACAATTGAGTCTTCAAACCAACACCTCATTGATTTCTTACCAATTTTATGAGGCACAAATAAAAGAATAAGATTTTCATGACACTTAATATATACCAAAACATCCTATGAGTAGGTAAATTTTTTTATTTTATAGGATAAACTCGTAAGGGTTTGAGAATATCTGGATGAGGTTATAGTGGAAGGACATAAAAGATCATAACTGATCACAATATGATGTATTAACGAACTTTAAAATACCCCATATTGAGATATTATATAGCTTGGGTCAATTAATGGGTTATTAGTATTATAAAGGAAAGGATATATCAACCACCATAACAATACTGGTCTCCATAAAAGTACCACCCGTTTGGAATCCTTGAAATATGGACAGGTGTGGTGACAACCATATTTTCAAAATATTCTTTATGGGAAGGATGAGCATTGAATGTAGTGGATTTATTCATTGTGTTCTGTCAGATGGTGTAAAACATTAAGTTTATATTACTGTGATGGCCTAGAAATAAACATATGGTGGGACTCTTTAAAGGGTGATGGGTGTGTTGAAACTAGTTATCTGATCCACCCCGCAATCATATATTTGATTAAGGAGTTCCCTACCTTCTTTTTCAGTCTATCATGGAACAAATTTCAAAAGGGGGTGACATAAAATCCTAGACTTGGAGTAGTGATGTAATAGCTTTGGCTTGGGGGGGGGGATAAAGACATCTGACTTGTACGTGGCATGAAGCTTGCTTCCTATTTGGATTTGGGTCATCTTCTATTTAAGGTGTCTTTTCTGGAAATATGGTTTACTAGCTCCTTAGGACCATGTTATGGTCTTCATGATTCATTTTTCTTAGTATTATGTGCCTCTTGGATAATGGGACATGTTTTGGGTTCCCTATCTACCATGCTTATAAGGACGTTTTATTTATTATTTTAATAAAAGATGACTAGACTCTCTAACTATTAAAAAAAAATCTTCAAAATATTCCACTAAGACACAACCTAGATATGATATCACTATACCATGAAATCACCCATCAAGACTCTACATGTGTACGAATAAATCATTGTTTTTGACCCTAATCCCACCCCCAATGGGCTCGGGCCTAGTGATTAAAACGAGTTAGCAATATTAAATAATATGGGAGGTCTTTTCCTATATCAAGCTTCAATAAACACATATTTCCAAAATATAAAATAACATAAATCACTAGTATATATATTAACAAATAAACATTATAAAATATATTTTTAATACATTAAAAACATGTATAATTCCACAATGGAAAATAGCAACGGAAATGTACAAATGACAATCTTTTGAATCCAACAAGCGACATACACTAGAATGATTATCCCCATCAAGTATATGCTTAGAAAAATTTCTAACTACAATAGTTGTCACCACCATCATTAAACACTATTATCAACTATGTTTCAATAGGAATCACTAGGCCTCAACATTGAAGATTCCACTCCAGGTCCACATCGACCTAAAAAATCAATGAACTACACATTGTTTTTAGAGACAAGACATAATTGGGTGAAAATCCCATATAGGGGTGAGTATTAACATAATAATTAGAAACATGTAAGATTGAACACCATTATTGGAATGTAACTAGTAGAAATAAAAGAAAGGATATTGATATTATTTACTGATATAAATACTTAAGATTCAATGAAGACTCAATAATCTCATCTCAAATCCTCAAATGTCTTACCTCAAGAATTACTAGGGATTCATGGAGGATAAAAAAAATACCACATAATATAATTTAGATTTCCCAGATATACGTTTCAACTTGAAGGTAACCAAGGGGTTATTAAGGAATCACAAGTCTCAAAGTATCTAATATTTTAATCCTTCCATCCATATAACAACTAGAAACAATAAGGGGATCCCTCTCCACACTAAAGTATTAGAATAATTCAAGAAATTACAAAACCTTACCATCTACTAACACACTATTTCTATTCTAAAAACCCATGGGGGGATAATAACCTTCTCCAAGTATTGTTTTTGATCAAGGGAATGACAACCCCAACCATCATTACCACCCATGATATGAGCAAAACCATGACCCCTAAAAACCCACATTGGGTGACTCATGTCACTTTGGGAGTAAACTATATGTTGAGGTGGTAGTTAACACTAGTATAGGAATCATGATGTGATTTTCACACAAAATATATGAGATTATGTAACTTCATTGATGATTGACCCACACCAAAAGTAGAATAAAAAAATAACCTAGTAGATTTACGTAGCATTAAAAATGTGTGGGTAAGCCACAAATAATAAGGTATAGTTACTTAAAACTTGATTTCTTCGATTATCACACATGATCCCTATCACCACTTTTATAGAGCTTAAGAGGCTAAAAAACGCCTCATTTATTGTCTATTCTCCAATGTTAAATATATGTGGGAAATCATGTCCTATATACAAAATTTTTCATGATTGAATACTTGCATGAAAAAATCCATGGCTCAAGAAAGGATATACGATAAGAAAATATTTCTATACAAGAATATGGATTGTAATAGACTAATATATAGTGTGTATCCCCTCCAGGGAAGCCTTATCATACACAACCCTTCACATGGTTTGTGTTGTCACTTTACACAATGTGTACTATGATGTGACATGGTATGTGGGATCAATATAGTATGTGGTGGGTATTCCAAATACTTATGTCTCGATCGCCTTAAGAAACAACGAATTCTTAAGATGTTACATAGTTTTGTTGGATCAATAGTGAAGGAAATAATGACAAGGGGAAAGTGAATAATCATTTAAAATGTTTTGAGAAAAATAAATCAGAGTTTATAAAAGTAATGATCTAAAATGAGTTATATGTTATTGAAATGAAGTAAAATGGTAATAGAATGGTGGAATAAAAATATTTATAGTGGTATAGATCAAAAATATCCTAGTACACTCTTTATCCATATCTACTTTGTGAGAAGATTTTCACCCACTAAGAAACTCACTTTTATTGTTGTGAAAACCTATTATATATTCTACCATTTAAAAACACCCGAGGACACAACCCAAATACTTTTATAGTAGAATAATCATAAAGTGTGGCCTGAATTTTGTCCAAGATTCATGAACCAAACATATTTTTTGGGGGTGTAATTAAAAGATAATTCAAGACCTACTTCTGATTAGAAAATTTATAAACTACTAATCGAATCCTTAAAAACAAAATAAATAAAATATTATATAATGAAATAAATACAAGGAAACCAGAATATGATAATATGTTGTCAAATATGATGAATCTTGATGATCATTGATCACTTGAATGGAATAAAGTCAAAATTTGAAGATATCATGAGATCATAAACTAGAGATAGAAGTCGTAGAAGTTTTTTGATTGTAAGAGAGTAACATGAATTGTTTCATATTTGTCTCACAAAAATCTACATGGGAATTATTTATATACCTTGATTTAAATATATAAAAAATTAAGCCCACATCATTTAAAATAATATCTTTTTAGAGAATATATAGATTCACTAGCTGCATGTAGGTTTTAAATGTATAATAAGAAACTAATATTACTGTTATCATTGATTATAAATAATAAATTGAATAAAAATACCTTGGAACTCTTTGTTTCTTCTAGAAATATTAATATAAACCTTCCAACATGTTCTAGAATAACAAATATATATAATTCATATTCATAAAACTGTTATAATAAAATGAATAAATTTTTTGTTTTTTTTGATATTAAGAGTTTTACAAAACAAAGAATCATAAAAAATTTCAACATCATTATTATATGTTCATAAATTGTGCTCAAATTTTTTATTTTTACATAACATATTGTTATATTTTAACAAAATATAATAAAAAATATATTCAAAATTTTTTTATAATTATATTAATTAAAAGATAATAATTAAAAATAATTTCAAAAAAATTATTTGAACCAATGGTAGATTGAACTTTCTGGTGTTAGATAAAAATATACCATTATATTTGATCAATCTGTTGGTGTGAATGGTAGAATGATCCACCATTACTGCATAGAATATAGGATCTAATAGTGGTGTGTAATGGTATATAGATCTACTGGTGATGTGAGATAGACTTTTCCACTTTGTAAGGATCTTGCTGTAACTGGCGATGTGTGGATGAGTTGCTGTGAAAAGCTATTGCAACCATTAGTTGATGTTGAATGATTTAATAATGGAATGATATACCATTATAGAATAGAAGTAGATAGATAATCTACAATTAATGGAAGATGCTATTGAATATTCATGGATCTACCAGTGAAGAGAGACCTACCAGTGGTGTATAGTGGTCAACCATTGATGTGATCTATCGGTGGGATGATATCTACAGGCCATGCAAGGATCCTCCTGTTGAAGTTTAGGGATCTACATTTGGTATAAATGAGTGGTACAACTAGTTCTAGTGATGAGTGGAGTGATGTAAGTTCAATTTATCTGGAGGGTAAATAATAGTTCTTGTTCCATGCTAAAATCCTCTTTCATGATATCTTCCTGATAATATCAAAAGCATGAAAAAAGGAAAAGAATTTATGATTAAAAGATGAAAACAACACAAACCAAAGATCTTGTAATGAACTTAAAAGCTCAAATAGATATTTTAGAGGTTTTATGACAATGCCAGTGAACTAGTGAACATAAATGAGGCTCGAGAGAAGATGAAGGTAGAATATGATTGAAGGGTCGACCAGATAACTCAGAATGAAGAGATCAATCAGCTGAGGATATATCGTATAATTATAAATGGATTAATATTTTATTAGCTTCACATGTCCCACAATGGTTTCATGATGCGACGATTGACCACTATGACAATTAACTCATCCCATGCCACTTTTGAGTTGCTGTGGGGGATCAGCATCCGCACACCCTTTCACATATAGAGTCAATTGAAAAGTTGGCTTACTATGAACAAATCATGCACCCCTCCAGGAATATTCTAGAAAGACTTATACATGGGCCTGGTCACTTACAATCATACCTATGTGTATTCTTCTAGGGTCGGACATCCCATGGGGTTGACTATTGGTCCCCAATGAATGGTAATAGGGTTTTATTAAGAGGATTGAATAGATGGATATTTTTTTTACTTAAGATATCACATGAACAAAAACATATTAACAAGATTAAGTAAATTTAAAAATATAAAAATCATTAATAAATTAAAAAAAATAAAACATATAAATGAGAAATAATTTTTTTAATACAGTTTTTAATTTAATTAAATGTGATGAAATAATAATTTATAAAAAAAATACATAATGTATTGAAACCCATTTTCAAATACTAATAATATTCCTTTTTATTATATTATAAAATAGAAAATTTATTAAATTTTCAAAAATAATCTCCCAATTTTTGAAATTTATCAAAATGAATTTTAGAATTTAATATGTAAAAAATTATCCATTTTAATCAAAATTAAACTAATTAATGTTATCCAAGTAGTATATTGTTATAAAATTTAAAATATAGTTATAGTATTCAAGTAAATAATGTATTAAAATAGAGTAATAATTTAATAATGTATTTTAAACAGAATGATCTAATTAGAGTTATTCAGAGTATAACGCATAAAAAATTAACTTTCAATTAAAAAAATAAAAAAAATTATATTTTAAAAATGTAAATAGTTTTATTAAAACAATAATTTAACATTAATTTTACACATCAATATTTCCTAATTAAAACTTCATTTTTTTACATTTATTATAATCTAATTGATTAGTGAAAATTCTAGCTAATTGTTTATCAATAAAGGAAAATCCCATACATATTTCACTATTATTTACATGATTCGATATAAAATGATATATAAAATCTATGTGTTTTATTTTCCCATCATGTGGGATGCTCGTAAATGAAAATTTATTTAGTGTTGAAAATTATTACATATCATGATGTGGGGAGGGAAAGTAGAGACAACATTCAAGAGAAGTTGGTGGTTATGAACGACTCTGAGTCACAGGGGATCATTGAGTGGGGGAGATATCCTAGGAGGTGATGGGGTTGTGATGATCAACATTAGATATGTGATCTATTTTCTGAGTGAACATGTGGTTTGAGTGACTGCTACTATCTTGTTACATTTAGAAATTGAGGACCAACGATTCTGGTAGCGATTCGTGAATCCTGCTGACATGAGGCACTGGGTATTGGTGGTGATGTCAATACTAATAGGAAAGGTAGTTTAGGTAGACATCGACCAGGCTAATATGATGGTGATAACACAGGAAGTAGCAGGCAATGAGGGTGGGTGGAGTACTGAAGCATGCAGACCTGGCATGCACACCAGGTATAACCTACAGGTTTGGATTTTCATGGATTTAATACCCATTGGTCCTATATGTCATGTAATCAGCCTGTGGTCTATGTGAATAATAATTAAGTCTTGATGGGTGGGTTATCCCCTTGGGGGGTATGGATTTCCTTTACTTCTTTTGTGTTGTGTGTGTGTGTGTTTGAGTTTAATTGTACCCTCAAGCACACACACACACACATATAGACTATGAATAGAAACTAACATCATAAACATATTCGAAATAAACTATTTACATTTATACTGAATATTTCACCCTTGAAACCAATGAAATTAAAATTTTACCTAGAAATGACACATACCTGTAGTGATTTTCAAATTATATCTTCAAAATACAAAATCTGAGACACAGAAAGATAGTAAATCAAAATAGTTTCCATTATAATATAATAATCTTGTACAAATAGTATCCTTGATATCTCTAATTAAATAGTCCTCAAAATTCAGATGACTTTCTTTAAGTTTGTACTGATATCCATCACAAAAAATTAAGAACATTATGTATAGTCTGGATGAAATGATATAAAATAAACTATATATCATGCATCTATATAGTTTAATATCAACTAATAATCCCGAATAATATAAATATAATTTTATATTTGAACTCATTTGTGTTTTAATATTCTTACTAGAGTGATATCCAAAAATTTTAACAAGTTATTTGTCACACATATATTGATTTAAGAAAATACTATTATCATTTTATTAATTTGTAGGCCAAAAAAAATTGTAGTCATCATTTTAAGATCATTTTAAAATTACTTTTCATCATCTTATAAAATTATTTTAACATTAAATCCTCTGTTTAACCAAATATTATATAATAAACATATATTTATATAATCAATATATCAATTGAATGTCTTATTATAAAAATGACAAATCAAAATTACTATTAAAAAAAATAAATTTATGAAAAAAAATCTGTTAGTCTTTCATACCATGATCTGGGGGAATTATTAATACTATAAATTTATTTATGAAGTTTCAAAATAAGATTTATAAACTATTAATTTTCAAATTCAGGTTGTTTTCTGACATAGAATTCCTTTAAAATTATTCAATGTAAAATCGATATTTTTAAATCCATTTGTAATAATTTTATGTTATGAAAAAAAAATGATAAGATAATAAAATTATAATTGCATCACTCTAGGAAACACTTGATTAATAATATCCAAATTTAATTCCCTCTTCCTAGTAATAACCTTGAACTAATAGACCTATTTTATTTTTAATAATTTGTCTAACATCATGATGTTTTTTATAAGGAATCATTTATTTCCTTTTAAATTTTTATCTTTTAGTAATTCAACTAAATTATACACATTATTACTTTCAAATTAATTTAACTCCACATTCATTGCATTAATCCAATTATAATAATTTAAGCATTAAAAATATTGGCCGGAAGAAAATCATTAACATAAGAATAATTTTTATAGTAATGTAAAACAAATTTTTTAATTTCTATAAAATATTTGACATTTCAAATTAATATTTTTAAAAAATGATCTTTAAATTTTTCCACTAAATAATATTATTTTTAGAAGAGATATTATCCCCATCAAATATTGAATTTTTATTATTTTGGTCATTATCTTCAACAAAATTGAATCCTCTAAATTCATCATTGTCTTTTTGGGATCAAAATCCTTTTATTTAGAATTATTTTTTAAAAATATTAACTAGAAAAGACATCTAAATAAGTAATTTTTCTTATTAGAAAATCTATATGATTTTCTAAAAATGGAAGATACTAAAAAATATACCTTTATCACTATTATAATTGAATACGCCTAAATTATTATTTTTATTTAAGATATAGACTTTACAACTAAATACCATAAAATATCCAACTTTAGATTTAAATCCTTTAAAATCATAAGGAGTTTTAATTAAAAATGTTCTACTAGAAACTCTATTTAAAACATGGAAACCTATATAAATAGATTCTACCCAAAAGTATTTTGGTACACTAAAATCAATAAGCATTGACCTAGATATTTCATGAATAGGATTATTCTTTCTTTGTACCACCCCATTATATTGTGGTGTCCTAGGGGATGAAAAATAATGTTTCTATCCATTTTCTACAAAACATTTATCAAATTCTAAATAAAAAATTCACCACATATGTCAATTTTTATAGTTATGATTAATACCCGGAAATTCTGCCAGAGGAGGATCCCCTGACCATTTATTAAATAAATAAAAAGTACAAAGCGCACAACTTAGGATGCATGCGAACAACTTACCCACATCCATACATCAGTACCAACGACAGCAATACACTTACATATCATAAAACTCATACCTTCCCCCACCACCATAGTCTAGTAATTCATCTGTGGTAGCTGATTCCCATTCTGAGTTCGTTTCATATTTGTTCAAGAGGTTGGCATACTGCTCTCTGAGCTTCATCTGTTCTAGTGGCAAGACCTCTTTGCTTGAATGTGCACGACCCTTATTGGGTACAGGTACTGCTCCTATTTCCATTTTGGATGAAGACCTAGTGTTTACCAGCTTTGGAAGGTAAGAGTAATCCTTCCTTTCTTTCCTCCTTGGTGGCACAGATTTAATTCCATCGCTTTCTGATGCCCTGCTTCTCCCACTTTGGACAATGTCACTATAAGAAGGTCTGACCACTCCGTCGTTTTCTTTGTCACTACCCGAGAAGCTCCCCCAGTTTCCTAATCACTGCACAGGGGCAAAATCATTGATTCCATCATCCTTCCACACCGGGACCTCACCAGCATCATCCAGTATCCCTCTCACTGTAGAGATACTCTTAAGCTTAGTTACATCAGGAGATGTCCCTATCTCAGCACCGCAACCATCCTACATCTCCAGCACTGAGTCAGTCATGCCAGAATCCAC
This sequence comes from Viscum album, assembly GCA_963277665.1. Classification (NCBI taxonomy): domain Eukaryota; kingdom Viridiplantae; phylum Streptophyta; class Magnoliopsida; order Santalales; family Viscaceae; genus Viscum; species Viscum album. Next base: position 1,155,006,886 of record OY728132.1, on the reverse strand, counting down.
ATGATTCATTGGAGTGCTCTGCACTATTTCAGGCAACCTGGAGTCCTCCATCACAGCAGAAACAATCTCATTTTCTAAACAATCAAACTTATTTCCTATTACCCAGCAGCCTTGCACTGCACTCCTATTATCCGCCCCCAAAATAGAGCAGTGAACATCACTGGCCACCTCGGATAGCCTCCCAAACCGAAGGTCACTCTCCAAACTCTCAAACACACTCTTCACAGATGGGTTAACATGAATTGGTGCTTCTTTCAGGTTATTTCCATTCACAGGTTCCTCAACCGGATTCACCTGCTGCACTTCCTGCACCTCCCACTCACCCAGCCCAACTGCAACTACCACTGCATCCAGTGAAGCGTCAGCCACTCCTACCACATCCTCCTTAGCCAGAACACCTCCATTTTGCTCACCTCCAGCACAATTACCATCAAAGATGCCCTCCACTACCGGTTTCACCAACCGAGGTTCCTACCAATCAGAATTCGATTCGGGAATACCAATTCGAGCCGCTCCAGTACCGACACCCTCACTGCTACCTTCCACCGCCAGACGCACCGTCTCCGGGTCTTCCATCCTAGAATCTTCCTTCTCTGCCGCCAGTGAGTGATTTCGGCTCACCTTCCCCTTGCGGAAAACCACATCCGTATGGACAAACCTCAAATCATTGAATGTTTGTGAACTAATCTCAAATTTTCACACACAAGACTCATATTCCAAAAAATGGCCTTTTCTTCTACAACATTCAAACACTTATCCTTTTTTTGTAAGATCATAGAAATTAATAGTTTAAACATTCAATTTTCTATTTATAGATATAAAAATGATTTATTTTTAAGAATAATAAATTTATTATTTTTAAAATAACATTAAATCCATCATCAGACGGTTATGATATACTAATATGATTTTGTTTTAGACTATATACATATATTACTTTTGAAATAATACAGTTTTAGAATAACTAAATTCACCAATACCTTCAATACAACCATTAGAGTTGTCTGCAAATATGACAGGGACACCATCACCTGAATTGAACGATAATTTTTTTAAATATCACCAGTAATGGGCCTATAAAATCAAATATCTAAAAACCAAAATTCTTTTATACATTTAAGGAAGATTTGTTGAAATTAAAAAAAAAATCAAATATACTACTTTTCTTCCCATGATAACTTGTATCGAACTAGATTAGTAGATGGATATTTTAGAACAAAAATTGATTCAATTCATTTATTTATGGCATTTTTAGAAAAGTAATCTATAGATATGAATGTTTTAGTATGCCCAAATTATTGGGTAAAAATAATAAAACAGAAAATAGAATAATTACCTTTCATTCTATATTAAAAATTGGTTACATTAAAAATATGTCCTTTTAATATTTTAACAAATTTAGTCTTAGTTGTACCGGTGATAAACTATTATAACCAAAACCATTATAATTTCTATTTAGTTTCATTAAATTCATAATTTTATCATATAGTTATTTAACTTTAACAAATGTAGATAAAATATTTCTTATATTGATAACATCATTTTTCAAATTGATATTCTTCTTTTGAATAGTCTCTAAGTCTATATAAACTTTAACATTAGATACCTATGATGCGTTTCTTAATTTCTATTTTCTTGCTTAAGGTTATTAAATTAATTTTAAACTTTAGTTAAATCATCCATAACTAAATTAAATCATATATGTTGATATTTATCATTAAATTCAAAAATATTTTTATCCTTTTAATTTCCTATTTTGGTTTTTTCATTTCCGAACCAAAATTCTTCATCAATCCATAATTCTGAGAAATAATTATTTTTAGACTATCACATTCTCTTTTTATTTTCTCATTTTACTTAATCAACTTCTTATTTTTACTTTTTATATTAGTATAATTTTCTATAATCCTAACTTCAGCATTTCATAATTCTTAATTTTATTTAAGTAGTTATTTGACATTGGAATACATAGAATCAAAACCAGAAGATGAATCAAAATCTATTTAATTATCAGAAATAACATTATTATCAACATTTTTAAGAGTTTATATCCAAGTAAAGATTAAATTATTTACATCACATTGTATACCCATCATGATAAGATTATTTATCTCTATTTAACTTCTAGAATCATTTCTAGAGTCAGAACATTATTAGAAGTCCCAACCTCTAAACAAAAATTTATATTATTTTTATCATTTTTATTTTCCTTTATTTGGATATTTGATTTTAGTGAAGTATTTCCTTATGTTCACTATCTTTATGCAGTCATATCTTATTAATTCCGAAATCATATTATTATTATTGGTATTAACATTCTTGTAGTAATTTTTGTAATTTCTATTGAACCACTTATTTCCATTTTTGTTTTTCCATAACTTGAAAAAATTATTTCTAAAGTGAGAAATTTACTAGTCACTTTCCTAAAACTCAAAAATAGAGGAATTAGATGATTAAATAACAATATATTTAAATTAAATAACTACTCCTTTTTAGACTTCTCATGATCAATATTTTTCATCTATAATTTATCTTGCACTAGAGAGACTAATAGCTCATTTCAGGAATACTCATTAAAATTATTACTCTCATAGATGACACCTTTCATTGACTTCCATATTTTTTGAAGTTGTATTAGTATTATTTCCACTTGAGCTGTGTTATCCAAAACATTTTGAATATATATCATTCTCTTTTTTGTAATTGTTAACCAATGGAAAAACTGGTACTGATTTGTCATCTCCTATCTAAAAGTCATGGTATTCTTCTCGGTGCATTCATATCTTGGTTATCTTGAGCTTTTAAGTTATATAGTGACTCACTCAATTTATTATTCATATATCGTGGTAAGTCTTACAAGTTAAGACATGGAAATAAACACTTCTACTAATATCATAATACAAAATATTTATAACTTTATAATTGAAAACATATTTTACATTGTTATTACCAACAAGCCTCTCACTATAAACTTTAGGTATCTCATACGAATAATCCATGATATTCTAGTTATCCTCACTCAACTATTTCTATTAGGATTATATTTGATATTTCCAGTAACTATAGTCACTTCCATCAATGAATAGTGGTTTTATTGGAGTTTATCCATCTTTGGCATTGACACATGACATCTGGAAATAAAAATATTATATTATTCCTTAGACTGTTAAGATTAAGATATCATGTTATCATATATTTTAAGAAATAAAAACCATATACTTATGGATTAAAATAGATAATGATTCTACCTAATTAGATACCTCTGATACCAATTATATGGAATCAAATTAAAAATTGTCAAATAGGCTAATTATAATTTAATGAAAGTCTTATAGTTTGATAGTAGTAGTGTTTTATTAGATTAAAACAACCCTAGAATTTGAATTTCTTATAAGGAAAAATCATATCTGATACTAATTTTTGTATCAATAGTTATGACATTAATGACCAGGGGGAGGGGAATAGTGGTATACAAAATTTAAATACATATCAATAAGTGTTTATAAAATAATGATCTATAGTTACTGTTGTGTCCTTAAAATGAAGTGAATTGGAAATTGAATGAAAGATAAAAAAGATTTATTTTGGTTCTAATCATAATGATCCTATTACACCCTGTAATGGTCTCTACATTATGAAATATTGGTACAGACTAAGAAACACAATTTTAAATTTTTGAGAACATGTTACACTCTTCCTTTTAAAAATAACCGAAGGTACAACCTAGTATTTTTACAGGAGACTAAACCTAGTATATGACCTATATTTTAATTAGGATCCACAACCAATAATTATTTTTTGGTGGTGGAATAACCAAAAAATGACAGTCTAACTTTTGATTGGGAAAAGCTTAAACCATTTCTGTAATAATAACAAACAGAAGAAAGATAAGATTACATGAAGAATAAAATACAATGAAACATAAATATCATAAAATTACATTGAAGATGACGAATTTTGATGATCAAGGATCACATGACTAGAATACGGTAAACGGTTGAGATTCTTATGTGATCACAACCAAGGAACAAAATTTAAATATGTTTATAGATCATATTCGAGGAGTAAAAATTGTGTCATAGTTTTCTCACAAAAATATAGGGAGGAATTATTTTTATTCCTAGATTTAATTATCTAAATTATTAATCCTTCTTCATTAAAACCAATTTCTCCTCAGAGAATCTACACATCCAATAGTTTCCTAACACTTGTATTCGCATAAATAGAAAATTATATTACCATTACCTTTGATTGTAAATACAATACTGAATAATTTTTTTCACTATCTTTAATTATTTATGAAATATAAATATAAAACTCACAACATGTTCAGTATAAAAAATAGATATAATCAATATTTATAAAATAGTTAAAAATAAAAGAATAAACATTCAATTTATTAATATGTTAAATGTTTCATAAAACATAGCATTACAAATTATTTCAACTCTATGTTTTTATGTGTTTAAAATATTCTAAAAATTACATTTTTACACAACATATAGTTATATTTTAACAAAATATGATAAATATTTATTAAAAATATATTTTAGTTTTTTTAATTAAAATATATGATTTTTTAAAATAAAAATATATTTGAACTATTGATATATTTAAATACATGGTGGTAGCTAACAAGATACCATCACACTTATCTACTCATTTGTGTAAAATGGTTGAAGAATATAGCATTTCTTTATGGAAAAAAGGATATATAGGTGAATTCCAACAATAGGTAGATCAACTAAGGTTGTGAGATCTTATGCTTCACTTTGTAAGGACCCTACTACTACTATTGATGTATGGAAGAGGAGATATGAAAAACCAGTTCTTACATTGGTGGTTGGTGAATGGTATAATGGTGGTGTGATATACCATTGAAGAAGAGTAGTTGATAGCTAATATAGCATTAAAGGAAGCTAATGTAGATAATTTCTATATCTATCAGCGAAGAGAGATCTATCGGTTGTGTCCAATGGTAAACTGTGGTTATGATCTACCGATGGTCCATAATGTACTGATCATTTAAGTAGCCACTTTTTGATCTATAATGATATAACTTTGGCATAAAAAAGAGGTTAAACCAGTTCTGGGGAGTATTAGAGTGAGTTAGGCTCTTTAAATTCAGGATGATGAACAATTATCATGGAATTAAAGTATCCATTATCGAACCATTTTCTTGAAAATATCAAATGCATTAAAAAGTAAAATCTTTCATGATTCGTAGAACAAAATAAAACCAAACGATGGGATTAACATGAAAATAGTAGCTCAATTTGACTTTTCATAGATTATATGTAAATTTTGGTGAATTGGAGAACATAAATGAGGTTTAGGAGGCACTAAAGGTCGAAGATGATCAGAGGCTCAATCAAAAACTCAGATGTAAGAAATCAATTAGCTGATGTTATATGTGCATAATTTTAAACCGTTGAATAATGTAGCATCTTTTCATTTCCCACATCACATTGATAATGCGATGATTGAAAACCATAACAATCAACTCATCATGTGAGATCATTAATATTCCTATGGGGGATCAACACCCACATAACCATTCACATCCACACGTGCAATGACCCAATGTGATTACCATGCCTAAATCATGAACTCCTCTTGGTTCATTCTTGAAGGACATATACATGAGCTCTATTGCATACATAACTACCTATGTACATGTTTCTAGGGTCGTAACAACCATGGGGTTGACCATTTCTCCCCCATGAGTGATAGTTGGGTTGGGCTAAGTTGGTTTAATATATGACTAATTTTGTTCTAAAGTTATCACTTAATGTTTTTTAACATAATAATGTAAATTTGAAAATAAAACATGCATTAATAAATTAATTACATTAAATAATTTAAATGAGAATTGTTGTTTTTAAAACTATTTTAGATTTGATTAAATGTGATGAAATAATATTTTATCAAAACAAAGAAAACATTTTAAAGTGTTAAAACCCAATTTAGAAAACTAAAAAGCACATGATGTATGTGAGAGTACTCAACATATTCCACTAGTTTAATTTTATTGTTGTTTCCAACTACATAAAATTCCTCATAGAACCTAAGAATAATTTTTCGTGATGTCACCTTGGGAATGTACTGCATCCTGATCCATGTCATATGGTCCAATCAAGTCATGTACATGAACTACAGACCTTATATATGGGAAAGTAATCATGCACCTAAATAAAACCACATGACGTGTGAATCCATAAAAAATATTGTATTATATTTAATAAATCTAAAACCCAATTCCTTCTATGAGGGAGGTATATGAAACATTATCTTTTTAACTACACGTGATGTAGTAACATTATTTCCAAAAAAAATGTTCTTGTAATTTTCACACTACCAGCAAAAAAAATCATCCCCTATAATACCCTAGAGCCATCCATTGCCACCCAAGAACTCCAGATTCCCATAAAGGAACTTAATCTATCACTATCTTCATTCAACCAGGGATTAAAGATATTATATCACCCAATCTATTTGTAACCCATCGTATAGTCTCCCCCTCTTACCACTAGGATGGTTGGCCCAAATCTGTCGTCACCAAACACTGGAAACTAAACATGTTTAATAACTGAATGCAAAACCCCTAGCCAATATGTAATATGTCATTGATCCACCACATCACACAAGAAGATAAAGAATATTAAATGATGAAAATTGTGAATAAAGATCACTCAAATGTCAACTAAAAATATTCACTATAAAGAATTAAATGAAATGAAAAAATTCCATTTGAAAATAACATAATGGTAATAAGAGGATGGAATCATGAGAAATCATTTTAGAAAAGTGATTTTATATTTATAATAAGGTCATATGAATAAGGATAACAGTGACATATGATAACAAAAAATATATAATAATTCCATGATAGTTATACATGATAAAAAAGGATTTCAATGAATCTATTATCACGAATAACAAGGCATGAATTTATAGAATTAATAACTACCTCATGGAATGATGAACATTACATTAATGGTCCATTTATATGATGGTTACACTAATTAGTGTAATAAAATATGATCCTCATTATCAATATGGATCCAATCTTGTTCCCTCAAATTTATACTAATTTTTCAATGGTTCAAGTCCCTCTCCCCTCTCTCGATCTTGGGTCATTTCAGTGAAAAAAGTGGAAAACTCTATCAAAGAGATATAAGTCTAGATTTATATGAGAATTATATGGTTTTACTATAAATACAATATTTAATCAGTTACTAAGTTTTTTTCAATAATTGATACATCTGTGATAGATCATCATGAGGACCCGAGATAAAACTGAAGGTTACATCTTCCTTTGAGTAAACCCTATATCTCAAACATAGTCAAATTATCAAAATATCCATTAGAAATATTTTATAGAAGTTATCATGAATATTTAATACAAGATAAATTAATATTTAACTAATAAATATTAAAAATACCATAATATTTAGTGTCCTAAAAAATTCAATATAACTCACCCGGAGGAGGGTAAATACCACACCCGGAGATTAATATAACCCTGATAAAATATATCTAATTTTTTTTTCAAAGGTAAAATTTCAATTTTACCCCTACTATGGTATTAGGAATTTTAAAATCAAAATTAATATATGTATTGACAAGGAAACACCTAGGACACTCTATATAACCTGGTGATACATATATTTTAGGGGTTGTTATCATATCATTTTTCATGTTATATAGAAAAAAGAAATGAATGACAATGTATTGAAATTAATATACATTTCATGATGCAAAATGTAACTAATAAAAATAATAAATTATGTTTAGGTAATAAACATTAATAATAATCCACTTTCACTAAATATATTTACACATATATCTAATACCAATACAATGGGTTTCCAATTTCATTAATTTATTGAGTATGGGGTTTCATTAGAAAATCCACATTATTATCCTAGGTGAAAACCTGACACATGTTAAAATCACCTTAGTTTATAACCTATTTAATGTGATGAAACCAATGATGAATATGTTGGGAAAATTGGGGAGACTAGGGTTCTATATCATGTAAAAATGCTCCACTCTTTTCAACATAGAGTTCAATTAGACACATGGTGATTAGGAAATCTCCTAGTTTAGTAATGAAATTATTTATCAAAATATTTCATTTAGCAATGAAAAATGATTTAATTAATTTATTTTTTATAATATAATATGAAACATGTAGTTACTTGGAACATTTGTAGATTACATAACCACCATTTATAAAAAACCAAACCTCGAGTTATAAAGTCAATTTTTTTATTTTGGAAATGACTATCAATAAAACCCTAAAAATGTGCTCTTCCTTTCCTCTAAATACTAGGAATAAACACTTAGTTATTCTTATGTATTTAATGATATCCTTCAAATCTAACTGATTAATTTACAATGTTATTTTTTTTCTAATCACACTTAATTCATAATATACATAATGATGTGTGCATAACCTCAGATTATATTTTGATCTAATAATAGATTTATAGAGAATCTTACTTATGTTTTCATGTTCTTAAATAGTTTAAGGACACCACCTATTTGAAATATAATTTATATAAAACATAAGTAAAATATTTTTTAGAGTTTTCTATGTTAAAAATTTTAACAATTTACTAATGTATATGCTTTTTCTAGGTAAAATCATTTATTTCAATCAATATCTACTGATATTCATACCTAGTATGCATATTCTTTCATAAAGTTATTTTTTCGGTAAGAAGTTTCCCAAACTAGTTATCACTAATTATAAAATTTCTATATCATTTCAATGAGAATTATGAAATCCACATACAACATGATAAATATAACTACGAACCAACTGCCTTGTTTATATACACAAGATTCAAATTTATTTTTGATAAAATAAATATAATTGATAGCATTATAAGAATGAATATTTTAATACCAGTATTATTATTACAATCTATAAATGGGTTATTAAAAATAATAAATCATTTTTGAAAATCTTTGATCTTTAAATTCTTAGGGTTTTTTTATATATAAAACCTACAATAAATTTCCATAACAAAATTTTCTTTTGAAATCAATATAATATTTTAATAATAATAATATGATATTATGTCTAAGATAATTTTGTTTGATTTGTTTATAGATATTGGAAAAATGGTTTCTTTATAGACAATTCCAATATTTTTTTTAAAAAATTTAGATATCTAAAAATATTTATAGATAAACACTCTGCCATCATTTTCAATCTTCTTTTGAGAGACCCACAATCACCTAATGATTTTTCCATAATGTAGATCTTCTAGGATCCAAACTAGATTAGTATAAATGGATTCCATTTAAAATTCCATTATTTTTAATAATTTATAAAATTTAGAACTCAATGTGGCCACTTGGTATGATGTTTTATTATCTTATATTACTATTATATCACCTTAAAAAAATGAGAAGTCCATATCTCTTGGTTTCCAAATGAAATCTACTAGACCTTCATGGTTCTTATGTATATTATACCCATCCATTTTCCACATCCTTTTATGTTTATGGTTCATTCATATCAAAATGAAAATTATCATGTAGTTTTTGAATATTATTAAGTTGAAATTTAATCTGATTAATTAATTTTTAAATAAATTCATTTTTCAGAAAGATAACCTGTCAATCTACAAACACTTTGTGCATTAATTTTTTATAAAAAAATAACCCGTCATCTCTTTAGGGTAACAAAAAATATATATTTTTCTTTTTTGGATTTAATTTTAGTTTAGGTAATACATTTAAGATAAGACTTATAACCCCATATCATTATTAAATTCAAATTAAATTTCATAACTATCCACATATAATGTTATATATTTTGAAAAAAATTAATAGAAACTAAATTTAGTGTAAATAAAGAAGTTTCAATAGAATAACCCCAAAAGAAATTGAGAATGTTTTTATGAATCATTATTAGTAAATACATGCATAAAAAAATTATTTCACCTTTAGGATCCACCATTTAATTGTGGTGTACTTGGTGATGTTAGTTGTGATATTATTCCATAACTCCCAAGATATTAATAAATTTTGGGACTCAAATAATCTACAACTTAATCAAATCAATGTGTTTTGATAATTTTTATATGTTTATTTAGCATTATATATATTTTTAAATTTAAAATGTTTAAAGGATTCATACTTATTATTTATAAATATACATATACCAACTGAATTAATCATTTAATGTAATGAATTAGTGAAATCCAACTTGATCTACTATAATTATAGGACCACATACATTATTATGTGTGATTAAAATATATCATTTGATTGTTTCCCATTACCATTAAAAAGAGATTTGATCATTTTTCTTAATAATAAATATTAAAATATATCAAATGATTCAAATTAATTTGAATCTAAGAATCCATTATTTTGGACTCATTGGATGTGATTCTTATTCATATGGCCTAGAAGGAAGTAAAAAAAAGTCAAATTAAAATAAATTACTTTTATATTATTATTATTAAATCATAAATAATATTAATAATCTCTAATAAATATAATATAATAAAAATTTTAGTAATGACATTAAAATTTACATTCATATAAATAAAACAATAGTTTTTATTATTTTTAAAAGAAAAGGCTTCCCTATACAGGAAAGATACAAAAATAAAATTTCTATTTATTAATGGTATATTGTAATTGTATTATACCAATAATTTTACTCTTATAATAATAAATAAATTCATTATACCCAAAAAAATTCGATAATGCTTACTCTATTTTGAATTCATAGGTTTTCTTCCCCCTTAATTAGTTTTCTATATTATTTGAGAAGGTATGCATTATCATAAATGCGGGATGTGAAACTAATATCTAATACTAATGACTCAGAGGAAGAAAGATTTATCTCTGTAAAATATAATTATTCACACATATGAATATTCACTTATTTTAATACATTTAATCAAATTGAATGTTTCTATGTCTTCATTTATCTTATGATACATAGAAATAATCATCGACAACACAAGATATATGATATCATATAAATGAATCATATAGTTTTCAAAAAAATATTTACCATCTTGTGAGGTATAAGAAAATATCTCATATTGTGCGGGTTCTTCTAGGATGTTTACTATATCCCTTAGTTTGAAAATAACTCAAATATTACAATACTAGTCAATGAAATTGTTCCATTTAAAGGTTTTCTTCTAAATGACCTATATCAATGGAAAATTTGAGTTTTTTTAATTAAATTAATATATATAACAAAATATATGTCATTATTAGTATCAAATATATTATTATTCAACATTTTATGTTATTGAATATACTACCTCTTAAATAATAAACATCACTATTATATATTTAGTGAGCCAAAATATACATTTAAATGTGTCTAAACATTGTTAAGTTAGTATCTTTATATATATATATATAGGTAAACAAAATTTTTGTAATTATATCAAATACGACTCTTGGATTCCAGAGTAAAAAATATATTTTTAAATTTATTTCAATAATATTTTAAACAGGATTCTTATGGGTGAAAATCTAATTGGGTTACCTAGATAAGTTTCACCTAACACTCTCATTAAGATAAATGATAAATTTTTTGATAACACCCAAATATTTTATGGTATGTCTATTTTAAATTTAACATCTTCGATATCATATGTTTAATGAAACACCAAGCTTAAACGAACGATGATATATTATTAAATACGAACATAACTGTTGGAATAGTTATGTGAAAATTATAAATTATTATATGGAACATAGAATATTAAATAAACCATGAATGTATAAAGATAATTTAGTTATCTCATAAATGAAAATATTATATATTAATATCATGGAAAAACAAAATAATTGTTTTAAAAATGATAAACTAATTATTGGTAATTTTGTGAAGAGTAAATGTATATCTACAGTTTTAAAATTAAAATAATTATTTTAAAATATATATTTTAAAAAATAGATCCATAAATTAATATTTTTTATTGTACTTATAAGCTTATTTTATGATACCATAATTAATTTTTGAAAGAGTTATAAAACCAGTTATAACATTAAATTCAGTATTTTTTTAATAAATGACGATTTTATTTAAAAATTTAATTTATCATATTAGTTTTTTATTCATCATTAAATTGATTTCATTTTTAAAATCTAAATTTTTAGAAATGTCTAGGGTTAATTTTTTGGATTTTTCTAAAATTGTTTAATTTTCGGTGAATGGTGAAATACAGTAATTTGTGGTAATTAACATTATAAGTAAATTAATGAAATTTTGAATCATGGTTGATTCATGTGTGATGAAATTGGCCATTATATCAAACTAAAATTATCTAGTTACTGTATTTAGTCAAAATAATCAATACAATTGATAGTCTTGAGCCAAAATAATAGAACAATGTATAAAGTAATCAAAAAATCCCCCTCTCCTCCACTAAAAGTACCACCCATCAACAGTCCTTTTCCTCAAAACTTTTAAGCTCAGTATCCTTCTTATATTCTTCCAAATTCCTCTACCAAAACTCTTTCCCATATTATGGTCTTATTGGTCTCAAAATAATACCATTTCTATGTTTCTTAAGAAGGTTCTCAAGGAGACAACACTTAATAGGTAATACCCTCCCACTTACTCTTTTAATTTATTTTATTTTCATATCTTTAACTCAAATCCCTTATCTAAATTGGAATGGTAACTCTAGTATCATATATATACACTTTTTTTTATTTTAATGGAATATACAAAAAAAAATCTCACCTCTTATCATTTTATTATAAAAGTGAAAACATCATCTGTGAGGTGTCGATTCATGACCTTTGTGGGAAATTTTTTTTCATTTTTCATTACCACCTTCATGACTGGTCATAAAACTATTTTTTTGGTTAATAATGATTACTTTTTATTACAGATTATTTAATGTTCTAGACCTATTAAATAATAATATTATTAAATAAAACAATACTAATTCATTATGTTCATAAAAACCGTGAAGATAAATTAAACTATTTTCATTAACATTTTATCTAATGAATCATAGTCTCATAATATAACCAAATTATATATACAACCATTTAAACTTATTTAAGTTCATTAATAACATATATTTTGAATAATGAAGGATTATTTTCATTTTACATAATCTTATCTTCTTTTATACAAGCTAACCAATCATGAAAACTAAGAAAACGAATGCATCCAAAACAAAAAAAAATAAACATTATAACCCATATAATTGGTCATAAATGAACCTAATAAAATTATAATATATAAAATATATGTTGATAAGGTTTTTAATTATGTAATTAATTAATCTAATTTATTATCCTAGAAATTTAGCCCAAGATCTGAAAACATTCTGTCATAAGGTAAAGGATTCCCACCGAACATTCATTTTTTTCTTCCAGGAAACAATTTCTCAAAATTTTCCCTAATTTAATTCATAATTATTCTAATTAACTCCTCCAAAATAATATTTTTATGTTCCAAGTACATGTACCTCTCATAATTATTCTTTTATTGACTGGGAAATACATGTTTTATAAGGCCACTCTCTCAATTTCTCTATATTTGCGAGCCTAATTGTAGGAAGCTTCCCAATTTCATAAGAATTTTCAAGTACATTACTAAATATATTTTAATCCACCAATGTGATTATAAAATATTTATATTTATCTTTAAAAACAATTTTAGTTCATTTTTGGATTTATACATACAATTAATCCTTTGTATGCTATAAAGACTCTTATATTTTACCTCAAACCACACCAAAGTGGCTCTTTTATAATGTTTCTTAAACACTTTTTAACATGTTTTCACATCAGTGGGACATACATTATCATGAAATATGGATATTTTCCCTTATTAATGTTTATTTATAATTCAAATCCATTATTTCAACAACAAATTTTTGATATGGCGATTTTAAATGTTTTGTGACAGGATTATGATACCCATTTATTTCCATGGGTAACCCTTACATTAATTTCATATGCTTAATTGAGGTTGATCTCTTATGATACCATCCATCATATTTTATTGAATGGTTTATTATAATTTTTAATGGTGATATACTATCTAGTTACCATTTACTATATTAGACTAAATATTTTATTATTATGTTTACTGTTTGAGGAATTTATTTACATTTTATATGTTAGATTCAATATAAATGTATACGTTGATTATGTTTAACCAATTTAAGAAGAGTAATGAAATGGAATTAGTAAGTGTTAGAGAGAGACCATTATTACCCTTTATTGAACTTATAGGTCTCATGAGACAAAATAGATAGTGTTTTGGTCGAGGACTTACCCATTTATGTAAATTCATAGGTGGGGCCTTGATGGTATGAAGTCCCACTCTGTGAATTCCTTCATTAAGAAATTAGTTATTGATAATATATGTTATTGTTTTACTAGTATAATATCCAAGGTTAAGTATAATTCTCAGGTTATTATATATGTGGAGTTATTTGATAAACTTTTTTACCTTCTATATTATGCTCATGTTTATGTTTTAATACCATGTTTTCTTAGTTATTCCCCTTACCTTATTTTTTATGTTGATTTATGACAGATTCCATAGTATTTATTACCCTTATGAAGTATCTTAGATCACCCCTTTATTATATTTTATTTTTCACATGTATTCCATGATTTCTATTATGATTTACATGGTGGGATAATCTAAAATAATATGTATGTTTCTAAATGAGTTTCTTGGTTATATTTAATTTCTATCTGTAATGTAAAACTAATGTTTGTATCTAGTTTTCCAAATATAATAAACTATTTGGTCCTCTAGGATGTGATCTCTTGTTCATATTTCTAATTTAATAATGTAAGGCACTAAATCTATTCTACTAGGTTTGGGGTCATTTTAGTAGTTATCAGATAAATTTTAGTAGAAATGTTGGAAACTAGATTTATGAACACCTAGATTAGGGAAATATAACCCTATAACTGACTTTGAGAATATTCCCAATGCAAACAAGATTATTATATAGATATTATATATATATAAATTTTCAATTAAAATTATTTGTTTTAATAGTTTAATATTATAAAGTTTGTTTCATAATGTTATTTTATAATCCATTATATGACATTGTTTTGAAATGACACATAGTGGAAGGAATGTATACTGTTTTAGTGCATGTATCCTATGTTAGGATTTACTACATATACAAGATAATGATGTTAGAGCTAGTACTATAACTAAATCTGATCAACTTATAACTATACCGGGTAAACAGACTCATGTTATGTACAATAACCTTACTCGCATAGATAATCCAAATACACAACGTAATGTTACAATGTTAAACCCCATCACGTGATAACAAACCCCATCATTCAGTGATACTATAAACCAAATTTACCAGGGAAATGGATAAGTTCCTTAGAGAAGATATTTATCTCTTTATGAAGTAACGAAATGGAGAAGGTTACTATGGAAATTTATTATCTTCTAGGAGATGAAAATCAAATATGGATTAATTTAAAACAAAAAAAGGGTGAATAAATTTCAAACATGGAATGGAAAGATTTTATGAAAATTTTCTTAGAAAAATATTTCCCTCATGAACAATGAGTATATAATGAGATACAATTTCTCAGTCTTTGATAGAATAAGGATGAAAATTTTTCAGTGTATGAATCTAACATTACAAGGTTAGAAAAGAATGTTTTGGACTACATACGTAATCGAAAAAGAATGATTGACCATTATTTGATGGTGTAATACTAATTATATGAAATTCACTAGTCTCCAAAACAATATCATCATATGAAGATATATTTTCATGTCACATCAAGATGGAGAAATAATTTTCAATGCCATATGGATTTGAATGGAAGAAAGATAAGAAGAGGGATATTAAGAACTTTAGAAACGAGAATAAGGAAAAGGAGAATAAGGGAAGAATAAAATATAGAACATGAAATAAATGTGGTCAGAAACATCATGGAATATGACAATTTCAAATTGGAGTTTATTATAGGTTTTGAGAGAAATGACACATGGAAAATGATTTCAAGGGAAATAAAAAAGTTTGAAATGTGAAATCACTATGGTAAAAATACCCTATACCAACAGTTTGGAACCGTTGGTATAACCTATACCAACGGTTTGGAGAAACGTTGCCATATAAGCTGTGAGGATAAGTCTATACCTATGGTTTTGGGAAAACCATTGGTATAAGTAATATGAAAATCTAAATCAACAGTTCCATAAAACCGTTAGAATATGTAATTCAAAAAACAATCATTCAGTTGGTTTTGATCCCAGCACATCCCGTTTATGATTAAACGACCTAACCACTAATCTAACTCACTTTTATGATCCTAATTTCATAAAAATATATATGTATTATCATAATTATTTTAAATTTATATTTATTTAATGACTTCTATAAGAATATTCCATTACAAATACATGTACCTATACCAACGGTTCTCAAAAAAGTTGGTGTAGACCTAGACCAACAGTTTTGAGAATTGTTGGTATATGTTCTTTGATTTGGGACCTATACCAATGGTTTGGCCAAAACCATTGGTATATGGTCTCTACAATGGACCTATACCAATAGTTTTCCCAAAACTATTGGTATAGGTCCACATTAGCGAACTATACTAATGGTTTTTCCAAAACAATTGGTATTGCTCCAAATTAGTCAATTATACCCACACTTTTGGGAAAATTGTTGTTATAGGTCCATATAAGTGACCTATACCAACGGTTTTGGCCAAACTGTTGGTATAGGTCCAAATTAGTGAACTATACAAACGATTTTCCCAAAACTATTGGTATAGATCATATTTCCAGTAGTGAATGATTCGTCTACAAATAGATTTGAAATTATGAAAATGAATTCCCTAGATATTAAGGTAACATCCCATAAGAAATGTGAAGGGAAATACGCCATGATTATGTTGTCACAACAGCTATATTAGAATTTCATAATGATGTGGTGGAAGGTACATTATTAATCTCATCATATTTATCTACTGATTTTTTTGAATCTAGATCATCACATTCTTTTATATCTTTCCACTTTTCTATACAAATTAGATTTTTACAATTCACCATAATAATGGAGTTTTTAGGAATAAAATTCTAGTGTAAGCCTTAATGAAACAAATATGTGTTTAGAATATCCTATTATTTCAAATAAAAATTCTCTAATTTTTTAATTTATTATCATACATATTGTTTTTTGGGTATAATCCTTGGTCTGAACTAGGTTTTTAAATATAATAGAAAATGTTATTTTAAAAAGAATAAAATTGTGATTCATTCTTAAGATAAGAAATTTTTTATCTTTAGAGGGGAGAATTCATCATCTGAGTCATGTATTGATCTAACTCTAATAGAAATTATAAATGTGAATCTTGGTAAAGTAGTGTAGATAAAACCAATTGAAGATAAATGTGATCATCTAATTAAGGATGTGAATATTGTCCAAGAATACCAAGATGCATTTTCCATGTTTTTTCCTAGACATCACCCAGAGAAGTAAGTATAGTTTTCTTTTAATTTAATATCTTATTCAAAATCTATATCATATACTCATTATAGAATGGTTATGGTGGATTTGATTGAGTTAAATAACGAACTAGATGATTTGCGTGATAAATAATTTACATTCCATAGTGTTTTAAGTTGGGGAGATCCTGTTATTTTTGTGAAGAATTAATATGGATATATGAGGATATGCATTGACTTTGGAAGATCAATGATATTAATAAAATAATAAGTATCATCTTCTTTATAATGATGAATTATTTTATAATCTTCATGGAGCTCAATATATTTCAAAGATTTATCTTTATTCTAGATATCATCAATTGCATGTTAATAAAGAATATATTCCAAAGAAAATGTTTCAAACAAGGTATAAACATTATGTTTTTATAGTAATTACATTTAGGATAACTAATTCACCATCATTTTTTATGGAAAAAATGAAAATAGTTTTCAAGGAATATAATGGTATTTTTTGGTATTTACTGATGATATATTGGTGTAGTCAAAAATCTACTAGGTATATGGGTACTACATTGGGATTATTCTGAATAATAATTGAATAAAAGAGTTATATTTCATGTTTATCAAGTGTGAATTCTACCTTAAATTAGTTTTTTTTCTAGGCTATATAATCTTTAACGATGAAACCTCAATTGATTCTGTATAGAAAAATGGAGTCTTTGAATGGACTAAACCAATAAACATAGTCAAGGAATGAAGTTTCATTGGTTTAGCATGTTACAATCACCATTTCATTCAAAAAATTTCATGGTTATCTAACTTGTTAACCAATATTACTCATGAAGGGGTTATGTTTATTTAGAAAAATTAGCATGCATTACTATTTCAGTCATTCAAGAGGATATTTGTGAATGATCTGAACACGAATCTGCCATCATGAAATGGTGGATTTATGATTTATAGTGATGCATCAAAAAAAATGGCATGGTTGTGTAATTATATAGAATGATAGTGTTATTTCATATGCATCATGGAAGTAAAAAAAATTGAATATAACTATCCAACTCATGATCTTGAGTTAAAATCCGTTAAATTTTTATTGATGATATGAAGACACTAAATCTATAGTGAATGATATCATATATATACCAATCAAATGTGTTTCAAATATATCTTCCCATATAAATAACTCAATAAGATGAAAATTAAATGGCTCAAGCTACTCATGGATTATTATTGTTCAATAAACTACCACACAGGGATGGAAAATAAGGTAACATATTCCTTAATTAGGAAGGATCATTAAGTTCTAGAAAAATGAGGATTGATAAGAATTCAGTGTACATGGATTTAGTAAATATATATATAGGAATTATCAAGGAAGGTGATATATTATTAATATTTAAAATGTTTTACAAACCACATTTATTGAAAATGATTAAAATCTATTAGTATGATGATGATAATTTTTTAAAATAAAATTAAATGTGTGAATAATGGGAAATTGGTAGAAATCTTATATAAAGATTAATTATTATAATTTGGTAATAGGATTAGTATTTCATCTATAACTAAGACAAAAAGAGAATTATTGGGTGGTTCTCAAAGATCAAATTGATTTAAACATCATGGTAGCACTATGATGTATTGAGATGAGAAGGAATATTCATGGTTGTATAATATGATGTTGGAAATTTTTAATTATGTATCAAGATGTTTAGTTTTTCACATATAAAGGATTGAATACAATATCCTAGAGGATTCATGAATCCTATACTTATTCATATTTAGAAATAAGATGACATTACAATAGATTTTTTTTCATTTTATTACCAAATAATCCACAATTGGATGATGATATGTGAGTAGTTATATATCGACTTACCAAATCATCACATTTCCTTGCTATAAGGGGGATTTTCAACTCAAGTTCCTTGTATGACTCTAAATTAATGTATTTGTAAAACTCCATGGTGCACCTCTATTGACGAGGTATAATCATGATCTATGATTAATACCTAAATTATGGAAAATTATTTAGAAATATTAAGATATTATGATTCATTTCAATTCTACCCATCTCCCTCAAAACTGAATGGTGGTTTAAAAGGATGATTCATACTTTAAAATACACATTTAAATCATTCTCACTTGACATTAAATATATCTAGGATCATTATTTACCTTGTGTTGATTTTTTCAACAACAATAGTTTCTATTCAAGTATTCAAATGGAATCGTATGATGATTTTATGGAAATAGATGGTGTACAACAACTTTTTAGTATGATGCTGGTGAAAGGAAGTTTGTTGGCCAATAACTTGTGGAGGAAAAAATAGTAATTTTAAATATTATACACAAAAATATCAAAGAATATCAATGTAAGAAAAAGAGTTATAATGAAAATATGAGAATGTATTTGTAGATTCATATGGGAGATTATGTCTTCATGATATTATATCCATGAAATGGTGTTATAATCTTCAATAAGAAATTGAATGTAAGACATAGGTACATCAAACCTTATGAAATTATGTAGATAATTAGAACTGTAACGACCCAAAATTTTATAAATGAACATTCCTCTTGGTTTATTTAAATATTTTCTTATGGTTATGTAAAATATTTTCACTTATTTGGTTCTATGTATTGGATTTTAAAATACCATTATGAATTGTGACTGTTGATAATATAGATGTTGAACAATGATCACATGATTAGAATAAATATAGGGCTTTAACAAATCCAATTTACTCAGACAAAAGGAACGATGGCCGCATCTTGTATACTTTCCCCCTACGAAGCCTATTTGTCAGAGATCTGAAAGGAGGTGGCATCATTAGGCTTCCCTCTTGACCAAGCCTAAGCTGAGCTTGAATACATTAAGCTCGAACAGAACCACTTACGAGAGAAGTGGAAGTTGATAGAGATTACCACTCGAGCAATGTTATTTGAGCGACCCTAAGAGTCTATCACCATCATGCTCCTTACCCTAAGGTCTTATGCTAGTGTTTTAAGGGGTTATGTAACAAGGCCATAGAACTACTATTATGTACATTATTCTTTTATAGATAATATAAATTCTTTTTATTATTGTTACTTCGTAAATAGCTTTTAAAGAAAAAACAGTATTTTTAGTTAATATTCAACTATGAAATCTATTTTGATGAATTAATGGATTTTTCAATTAAATAATATTTTAATAAAATATTATTATTATTATAAATTTACATTTATTAAATATAAATAATTGTATAATTTTAAGAATTCAATTTTAATTTTTATTAAGGTTTGAAAGCAGTTTTTGTCAAGACCCATGAATTTTTTTGATAAATGTCAGTTTTAATTGTAAAAGTAAAAAAATCAAATATTCAAATTTTTTTTTATATAAAGTGAATATTAATTTTTTAATCAGAACCTCAAAATTATAAAATGGTTATTTTTTGATAATTTTCTAAGACAGTCTAATTTTTGGGTAAAAATTAAATATCGTTTACATATATAATGTGTTTTATAACATTATAATGACCCAAAATTGAAGTAATAAAATACTATAACAATTATGTTCGGGCATTATATGTTTTACCATTAAAATAATGTGATTTTGGGTTTGTTTTATTTATTTAAAAAGCATTAGTGGACCCTCCAATGGTTATAAAAAATTTGGTCTTTTTAATTTTTTTTCCTTGAGAGTGTGTCTCACCTCCACATGAGAAACCCGATTATTTTAATATTTTCGGAATTGGCCTTATATATATTTTTTTCAACTCCCCTTTGGCAGAAATAGTGGGAAAAAACTAGGGTCTACTTTTTGGTTTTGATTAGTTTAATGTGAGGTGTTCCAACCCTAAATAATAAAGAATTCCCTCTCTTTTATAATAAAAACAAACCCTAGATCCCACATTCTCATTACTAAAAGTCTTTAGAGTTCGACCAACCCATTCCTTCTTCTCTCTAGAATCCTCCTATGGATCTCAATCTCTTAAAAAGAATATCTTAAGCCTCTTCCAAGATTTTGGGATCACACTTTCAAGTAATGGATTTCACTTTCCTTATTTATGTCCAAGATTCCTTATATTGTTATTCCCTTTTATATTCAATTATAAATGTTGGGGTATAATGTCGTAGCTCCCCAATTCTTCTGTATTTATGTTTGAATGATTAGAGACACCTTTCTCTCTCATTAATGCCTCCCATGTATAACTGTTACCATGCCGATATTCTGTAAGGAATTTCTCTATCCTCATTTACAGTCAAGTAATTCTTTTGAATCATGAATCTAAATTCTATTAAAATTGTTGGGACATGTATCTATATGACCTCATTAATATCCATTTCATGTACATATTATGAGACACCCCTTTCTCTCTCATAAACCATTTTTATGAGTTCTTATGTCACTCCGTTACGATGCTAAAATTGCACCGTGATTTTCCAAGCCAAAGTCATTGTGTAGTGAATACAATGCCCACTTCTCTATCAAGTGTATTCACCTTTATAAAAATTTACATATTGTTTAAATAGATTCATGTATGAATTACACACTCCTTTATCATGGAATAAATGATGATATTTAATGAATCCATGTTTTATGATCTATGTGGCTCACTTATGCATGAAATGAAATGTTTAAGAAGGGTACGCCCTGATAACACTCAAATTCATTAGGTAAAGTATAGAATCATGATACTTCATGTGCAATGTGTGTTGAATCCTGATAATTCAAGTAAAAAAAAGGTTTACTCATGCATCATGTTCAATGAGGGTTTACTCATGCTCCATGTACAATGAGCCTTGGCTCACGCTAATTCCATGTTAAGTGTTGTTGCCACATTTCCATGTTATGATTATCATGATTTATCCTGAATTTTTGTTAATGTATATCTTGTGCTCCATTTATATTCTTATTGTTTAACATGTATTGTATTTCTCATATTATTCCATGTCTATTACCTTACTGGGATTTATAGCTTGCCCTTTTCTTATGCATGTCCTCAGTTTATCCCATGCAATGCTAAGTATGAGGGAATATAGTGGTTATGTAAAATAATTTTTCAATAAATATGTTGTATTTCATGTTTTAATTTATTATGTAATGATCCTAAGTCCCAAATACACTAGACCTATCGATCTTCTATGTTTTATTAAGTGATTTTTATGTAATAAATCATGTTTTAGTGTGTAATAAAGAGCAGAGTTTTCATAGTTGGTATCAGAGGATAGGTTTAGTTATTTTTGGGATTTGTATTAGAAAAACCAAGTGACTCCTTAGTAATAAGACTAGGTATAATAAAAACCTCTTTATGTTTTGGTGGGTATTGAGTATGTGTTTTATCAAGAAAATACATGCTTTTCAGGATACGAGAATGTAGAGGCAGCTCTGACATATATGTACCTAGTGGTGAAAACCATGACAAAGAGTTTTGGGCTTGACCAAGGGTATCCAGGTACATGAAAATGGGCCTTGATGCACTCTTTGTTACGACACTCCCAGGGGATTTGCATTGGTAAATTTACAAGATTAGTATGAACCATTATTAAGGGAATAAAAAACTACCCTATGAATATATGTTAGAAGGTAGATCATGTATAACATATATTGAAGCCCATAGATTCATAAGTTAAGGAAATAAAAGATATTTATATGTCATCTATTTTGTCATTAGATTATCATCTATGTGTTACCCCTAAATTTTCTTTTATTCCAGCTAATGGCCTGTAATAGGAGGACTCATGCTAACAACGGATCTGAAGACCAATGTGATGAATGTTCTAATGAGATACCCAATCCAATGGAAGATAGAATCTTGATCTTTGTCCCAATACACTCTTAAATAACTCAATCATTGAATAGAAACATGGGTCAAGAGGAATGTTCAACCACCCCTAAGAAAGAACAAGTCACCATCGAGAGCATTATGAGACAAATGCATCTTACTTTTAATGGATCATGTCATCCCTCAATCGCTGAACAATGGATCAACTCCATTGAAAAGATCTTCTCTATCCTTTAATGTTCCGAACAAGAGAAGTTTCTTCTGGCTGCTTATCGTATGGTGGGTAAAGCCGATCAATGGTGGAAATTGATCAAAAACTACGAAGCATGAAGGGGCAATCGAGGTGTTCGAATGGAAGGATTTCCGGAAGATGTTTTTTGATAAATATATTCCTTGCACCCTCTAGCTTAAGATGGGAAGGGAATTCCATTCCCTCAAGAAAAAAGATGACGAATCAGTTAGAGCGTGTGAGGAAAACCTCAAAAGTCTTTCCCGATACACTTTTGGCTTTGTCGTTACCCCCAAATGCAAGGTTGACCGCTTCTTTGGGGAAATGAAACCTACCCTGCAGAAATACCTGGAAATACATGATTTCAAAATCTATGATGAAATTGTCTAATGCGCCATAAAGGTCAAAATGAAGATCAAAGAATCTCAAGGGTATCATACGGAGAAGAAGCGTAAGGTGGATTTCAATTCTGGCGGTCCGATGGATAAATCCAATAGTGAAAAGAAGATCCATCACCCCACTTACCAAAGGTGAAGAAAGAAGCACCCTAGAAATTTCCTGAAGGGGATGAGGACATTCTTTAGGTGCATAAGGGAAGGAAACCTAGCAATTAACTGCTGACAAGAAAAACCCACAGCTAAGACAGAGGAGAGGAACACTCTGTTCAACTCTCAAAGTGTTGTTCATTGTTTCAAATACAAAGAACCAGACCATATTTCTTGTTAGTGCCCTATGCCAAGGGTTTTCGGAGGCAATCAATAACCTCCAAGGCATCAAGGTTGATCTTTTTCCATCACTACTGCTGAAGTGAACCCCGACAACGAAGTGGTGAAATGAACGCTAGTTATTCATTCCTGAATAAAGATAGTACATTATGATTTAGATTCTACACATTCTTTTATATCCCGAATGCATATTAGAATAATCCTACACCACCAAAAATCATGGAAGTAAAGATGTTGGTGAGTACGAAAAATGGGGCAATCATTGCATCCCATGAATACAACTCCTCCCCTGTCCTAATCTGTGGATTGAAATTCCTGGTGAACTTCATCATACTCTCTCTAGTGTAATTTGATGCAATTCCTGGAATGGATTGACTTTCTTTATATAGAGCCAACATAAATTTATGTGAGAGGGAAATCACTCTCCATGTGGAGAATCAACCCCTGATTCTATACAAGTTTTAGGAGGAAGATAAATCTTATTTAACTCCATTATCTCAAATGTGGATATTACTACCCTATGAGCACACATATCTAGTTTAGATGATTGAGTCTAAGGAGGAAACCATCCTCGAATACATGCTTATAGGGAGGGAATTTGTTGAAGTGTTTCTTGAGGAATTTCCTGGTCTTCCACCTAGAAGTGATATTGCATTCTCAATTGAACTTATACCCGGGGAGCTACCAATAACAAAGACTCTATATAGAATGGATTTTGTTGAGTTTGAGGTGATGAATAAACAACTACAGGAGAATTTGGATAAATGGTTTATATGCCGAAGTGCTTCACCATGGGGTGCAACAGTCCACTTCATCAAGAAGAAGGATGGGTGAATGCGCCTTTGCATCGATTATCATGAGCTTAAAAAAATCATGACAAAGAATAAATATCCTCTCTCAGGAATTGATGACTTGTTTGATCTTATGTATGGAGAGCAATACATATCCAATTTAGATATGCGGTCGAGATATTATCCAGTAAGCATGAGGAAGGTAGTTATCCCCAAGACTTCTTTTTGTACAAGATACCTGCACTATGAATTCATAGTAATGCCTTTTGGACTCACTAATGCTTCAGAAATCTTCATGGAATGATGAATAGAGTTTTTAGAGATTACCTTGACAAATTTTTGGTAGTCTTTATAGATTATATTCTAATATACTCTAAAACCAAGTAGGATCATCATGAGTATCTAATAACCATACTATAGTCCTTGCGAAAGGAGAAGATAAATGAAAAGTTTAGAAAGTGTGAGTTCTGGTTGAAGGAGGTCTCATTCTAGGGCCATATAATAAAATCAATGGAATATTGGTGGATCACTCCACGATAGCTGCAATAGAGGGATGGTTGAGGCCAACATCGGTAACAAATATCCGTAGATTATTGGGGTTAACAAGATATTATCGACGATTTGTGGGAACTTTCTCATGATTGTCCAACCCTCTTACCAAGCTAACTTGGAAAGAAGTTATGTTTTCTTAGAGTGATGAATGTACAGAAAGCTTCATGGAGTTGAAAAGGAGTCCTATCACTACGCTTGTGCTCAATTTACCCACAAGTGGAGAAACTTATGTGGAATTCAGTGATGCTTCAAAGAAGGGAATGGGCTATGTATTGATGAAAAGAGGCAAATTCCTTGCCTATGCTTCAAGGCAATTGAATTTTCCTGAGAATAATTATCCAACATATGATATAGAGTTTGCTGTGGTGATCTTCACTTTAAAAATATACAGAATTATCTATTTGGGGAGAAGTGTGAAATATATATGGACCACAAAAGCCTCAAGTATATATTCACACAGAAAGAGTTCAACCTGCACCAACGAAGATGGTTAGAGCTGATCAAAGACTATGACTTCTCAATCCATTACCACTTAGGGAACGCAAACAAGGTGGAAAATCCACTAATTAAAAAGGACCCAGTTATTATATAATTGATGAGAATTTAGAAGGATCCAATATTCATAGATTTGAGTAACATGGACATGGAAATTATAAAGAAGGGAACATCATCAACCCTTTCACAAAATATTGCTCAACCTCCTCTTTTAGAAAAGATAATGGATGCTCAAAAGGATAATGTGCGAATTTAGAAGAAGCTAGAAGCTATCAAAAATGGGAAATCCTAAGAGTTTAATGTTTATGAAGAAGGAATTGTGAGATTTGGGAAAAGAATATGTGTTCCATCATGTCCAAAGCTGAAGAAGGAACTTTTGAATGATGCACATAGTTCAAATTTTTCTATTCACCCAGGAAAGAAAAAGATGTATCAAGATCTCTGAGAACCTTATTAGTGGGATAATATGAATATGGAGATCACTGAGTATAAATCAACATGCATGGTGTGTCATCAGGTGAAGTTATAGAGGCATAAGTCTATTAGAATAACGCAACCATTTCCCACACCGACATGGAAAAGTGATAACATCACCATAGACATTGTCACCAGACATTCGAAGAAATCCAAATACAACAATGCAATCAAGGTTGTTGTGGATCTCCATACAAATTCTGCACACTTCATTACTATTTGGGTGGATTTCTCATTTGACCTACCGACACAGATATATATCAGGGAAGTGGTAAGGCTACATGGGGAAACACTATCTATTGTATCCGATCAAGATATTAGATTCACCTCTATGTTTTGGAAGAGACTTCAACATGATATAGATACTGAACTGAACTTCTGTATGGCCTATCATCCTCCAACAGATGTCCAATCTGAGTGAACTATTTAGACACTGGATGATAGGATAAGATCATGTCGAATGGAATTTAAAAGATGTTGGGATCAACATCACCCTCAGGGTGAATTCTCTTACAATAACAGTTTCCACTCAAGCATCTGAATGGAACCTTATGAAGCCCTATATGGGAAGTGGTGCAAGACACCGACATGTTGGGATGAAGTTGGTGAGAATAAGCTGCTAGGACCAGAAATGGTCGAAGAAATGGTGGAGAAGTTTAAAACCATTCAACAGTATATCATGGTAGCCCAGTGTCTATAGAAGAGTTATGTAGATAACTGTCGATGAGACATTGAGTTTAAATTTGGATACATGGTATTTCTATGAATATCTCTATTGAATAAGGTCACGAGGTATGGAAATAAAGGGAAGTTATATACTATGTACATATACCCCTTCGAGATTGTAGACCGTTTTGGGGATATGGCCTATCGACTAGCACTTCCACCTACCATGACCAAATTAAATGATGTCTTTCATGTATCCCAATTAAAGAAGTACATACAAGACCCTTCACATTTAATCTCTTTATAGGTAGTACAACAAGAGGATGGTATTTCTTACAAGGAGCAACCAGTGAAGATCTTAGATCATAGGGAAAATGTTCTACGAAATAAAACTGTGCCCCTCGTTAAGGTGTTGTAAAAAACCACATGTTTGAAGAAGCGATGTGGGAATCAAGGGAAGTGATGAAGTAGAGATACCCACATTTGTTTTATTGTGGGAAAATGAAATTTCGTGGGAGAAATTTCTTAAGGGGGGAAGATTGTAACGGCCCAAAAATTTATTAATGAAAATTCCGCTTGGTTTATTTAAATGTATTCTTATGGTTTTGTAAAACATATTTAGTATTTTGTTCTATTTTTTGGATTTTAAAATACCATTAAGAATTGTGACCATTGCTAATATAGTCGTTGAACAATCATCACGTGATTAGTATAAATATAGGGCTTTAACAAATCCAATTTAATTAGACAAAGGAAAGATGACCTCATCTAGTAGACTTGCCCTATACGAAGCCCATTTATCAGAGCTTGGAAAGGAGGTGGCGTTATTGGGATAAACTCTTAAACAATCCCATTCTGAGCATGAATACATTAAGCTCGAGCGGAACCACCTATGAGAGAAGTGGATGTTGATAAAGATTAACGCTCAAGAAATATTATTCGAGCCACCCCAAGAGTCTGTCACCAGTGCCCACCTTACATTAAGGCCTTATGCGGGTGTTTTAAGGAGTTATGTAACAAGACCCTATTACTATGATTATGCACATTATTCTTTTATAGAGAATATACATTCTTTTTATTATTGTTACTTTGTAAATAGTTTTTAAGGCACAAATAGTATTTTTAGTTAATATTCAACTATGAAATACATTTTAATGAATTAATGGATTTTTAAATAAAATATTATTTTAATAAAATATTATTATCAATATTAAATTAATTTTATTAAATATAAATTATCATATAATTTTATGAATGAAATTGTAAATTTTATTATGGTTGGAAAGCTCTTTTTGTCAAAACCCAGGAATTTTCGATTAATGTAGGTTTTTATTTTAAAAGTAAATATTCACAAATTTAGAAAATTATATAGATAAAATGAATATTATTTTTGGAATTAGGACGTTAAAATTATCCAACAGTTAATTTTTCATAATTTTTTGAGAGTCGAATTTTTGGGTAAAAATTAAATACCATTTTAATATATAATGTGTTTTATGACATCATCATGACCCAATAGTTATGTAATAAAATACTATAACAATTATGTTCGGACAATATATGTTTAATATTAAAATAATGTGATTTTGGGTTTTTTGGATTTATTTTACAAAGCTTTAGTGTAACCTTCAAGGCTTATACAACAATTTTCCTTTTTTAAATTGTTTTCTTTTAGAGTGTGACCCACCTCCACATAAGCAACTGTATTATTTTAAGATGTTCATCCATTGGACTTGTAAAATATTGTTTTCCACTCCCATTTGGCAGAAACAATGGGAAAAAACCATGGGATGGTTCGTGGGTTTTATTAGTTTAATGTGAGGTGTCTCAAACCTAAATAATGAAGAATTCCCTCTGCTTTCATATATGAACCCACAAATGGTCCCACTTCCTCTCCACTCAAAGACTTTGAAAATTTACCAGACCCTACCCTCTTTTCTCTCAAATCCTCCGAAGGCACATCAAGCTTCCAAGAAGCCTCTCTCAAGCCTCTCTCAAGCTCTTGGGATCACACTTCCTAGTAAGGGATTCTCACTTTCTTCATTTATGTCCATGTTTCCTTATATTGTTATGTCCTTTTATTTTCAATTATAAATGTTTGGGTATGATTTCGAACCTCCCCCATATATCCCTCTTTATGTTTTAATGATGATAGAACCCTTTGTCTCTCATTAATTCCTCCCATATACACCCATTAGCATGCCGAAATTCCGTAAGGAATTTATCACTCTTCATTAATATTCAAGTAATTATTTTGTATCATGAATCTAAATTCCATTACAATTGTTGGGAAATGTATCTATATGACCCCTTTTTGTACATTTCATGTACTTATAGTGAGACACCCATTTCTCTCTCATCAACCATTTTTATGAGTTCTTATTTCACATCGTTACGCTACCAAAATTGCACCTTGATTTTCCTAGCCAAAGTCATTGTGTAGTGAATACCATGCCCACTTCTCTATCATGAGTATTAACCTATATGCACATTTACGTATTTTTTTAAAGAGTTTAATGTATGAATTACACACTCCATTATTGTGGAATAAATGATGATGTTTAATAAAACCTTGTTTTATGATCCATGTGGTACACTTATGCATGAAATGAAATGTTTAAGAATGGTGTACCCAAATAGCACTCCAATGCATTGAGTTAAATATTATATCATGATATGTCATGTGAAATTAGTGTTTAATCATTATAATTCAAGTGAAATGAGGTTTTAAACATGCTTCATGAGCAATTAGGGTTTACTCATGGTCTAAGTGTAATGAGACTTGTCTCACACTAATTCCATGTTACGTGTTGTTGCCACATTTCCTTGTTATGATTATCATGCTTTATTAAGCCTTTATGTTCATTTTTCTCTTATGCTCTATTGACGTGCCTATTATCTAACATGTATTGTATTCTTCATGTTTTTACATCTTCATTCCCTTACTAGGATTTATAGCTCACCCTTTTCTTATGCATGTTCTCAGGTTATCCCATGCAATGCTATGTACGAGGGAATGTAGTGGTCCTGTAAAGAATATTTTCAATAAAGATTTTGTATTTCATGTTTTATGTTGTTATGTAATGATACTAGGCCCCAAAGACACTATAAAAATCGATCTTATATGTTTTATCAAGTGATTTTTATTTGTAATAAATCATGTTTAAGTGTGTAATAAAGATTAGGGTTGCCATCGGAACAATGGCCTATTGTTAGAAAATTCCAACTAGACTATCTAAATTGCATGAAGCATTCCACATATCTTTATTAATGAAGTACATTATAGACCAAATACACGTTCTAAATTCTAATTGAATAGAATCAGAAACTAATTTATCTTACTATGATGTCCCTAACCATATTCTAGAAACTTTAGAATAGGTGTTGGGGAATTATATGGCTATAATGGTAAAGTTACTTTGAAGAATTCGTAAAATTATAGAAGTTGTGTGGGAACCCGAGGAAATTATAATGAATAACTACCAAAATATTTTTATGAGGTGAAATTCTTGAAATTTTGAAGATGAAATTTTTTATGGAGGAGAGAATTTAACACCTCCAGATTTTATTGTATGCCTCTTTTTAATTTAACATCATTGATAGCTTACGTTGCATGAAACATTGAGTTTAAACAGAACATGATATACTATTAAATACTAACATAATCATTGGAATAATGATGAGACCATTATAAATTGTACTTTGGAAATTAGAATAATATACTCACCTTAGAAATTATGGATACTATTTAGGTATATCATAAATGAAAATATAATATATTTATATCACAGAATAAGTAAATAATTTTTTTAACAATGATAAATTAAGTTTTGGATTTTTTGAGAATCACAAATTTTTATTTATAATTTTATAATTTATATAATTATTTAAATGAAAATTTAATTTATTATAATATATTCATAAATTAATATTTTGTTTCAGTATAATAATATGATAATTTTATGAGAGAAATTAATTTATCAAAGTTTCATAAAATCAGTTATAATAATTAAATCAGTATTTTTCACATAAAAATAATTTTACTTAAAAATTAAAATTTTCATATTTAAAAATAATTTTAATAAAATTTAGAAATTTTTTAAAATCTAAACATCAAAAAATGGTTTGGGTGATTTTTTGGGATTTTTCAAAAATATTTTTATTTTTGGTGAAGGGCGGAATACATTAATTTTAAAAATTTATCATTATTAGTAAATAAATGGATTTTGAGTCATGGTCAAGTCATAAATGATGTAAGTGGACATTATCTTAAAATAACATTATCTAGTCTCTTTATTTAGTTATAATAACCAATACAATTGATGGTCTTGAGCCAAAATAATAAACTAATGAATAAAATAATCCAAAACACCCCTTTCCTCCAATATAAATACCACCCCACACCACCCCTTATCTCCACAATTTCAAATATTTGTATCATTATTATATTACTTAAAATTCTTATCCCAAACCCCTTACACATACTCTGGTCTTTCTATTATTACAAAAAATACCATGTTTGAGTGTCTTAAGGAGGTTCTCAAGGAGACAACACTCAAGAGGTAAAACCCTCCCTCTTTATCTTTTAATTTCCATTCTTTTCTTATCATTCCCTAACATTCCTTATAAAAATTTGGATGCTAAATCCTATATAATATACATACTATAATTTTATTATGGTAATTTATTATCCATCACAATGTATCTTGTATTCTAATTTTATTCAAAAATGAAAACATCATCCATGTGGTGTCCATTCACCACCTTCGTGGATGATGAGTTTTCATTTTAAATTACAGCCTTCGGGGCTAGTCATGGACATATTTTTATGGTAAAAAAATATTATAACTTATGTATTAAAAAATATTTAAGGTTCTAAAACCTATATATAGTTGGGTTATTATATGAAATATACTAATTTGTGATGGTCGTAAAAACCACCAAAATAAATTAAGTCATTTTCATGAACATTTTATCTAAACAATCATCCTAATACCATATAAAAAATGATATATAAGAAAATTTAAACATATTTAAATTCATTAATAACATATAAGTTAAATTTGGGAAGATTATTCTCATTTTACATGAAATTATTTACTTTTATACAAGTGAATCAATATGAAAACTCAGAAAACAAGAACACTCGGAACTAAAAAATCTAAAATTATTAGCAATAAAAATATTCATAAATGAAATAATAAAATTATATTAAATAAAATATGTTTTTAATATGTTCTTAATTAATTAAATAATGAACATAATTTTATTATCCATAACATAAAGCACAATTGTTGAATGCTTTTTGACATAAGGTTAGGGATTCTCTCCGGAGATTCATTTTTTTTCCTTCAGGTTACATTTTATCTCTCCTAACCCCAATGTAATTAATTATTTTTTATGAACTCCTCCTAATTTATGTTTTTCTGTTCCAAACATTTTTACCTATATTACTTATTCTTAAATTGATGGAAAAACGTGTTTTATAAGGTTCCCTTCTCAATCTGTTCAATAAGCAAGCCCGATTAAATAGAACTACCCAATTTCATACCTATTTTGAAGTACACTCCATAATCTATTTTAAGACAAATAATGTTTTTAAAAATCACTATTTTTATCATGGAAAAATATATTTTTTCATTTATGTTATTGTAAAAATAATTTTGTCTTTATCTGTTTAAATGACACTTTTATATTTTCCCTTAAACTACACGAAAGTGGATCATTTATAAAATATATTAAAGAATTTATTACATTTTTTCACATTGGTTGAACATAAATTACCATTATATATGAATATTTTCCCTTATGAATGTCCATTTATTACTTAGTCATATTATTTCATGGAAATCATTATGATACATCCATTTGTTATTTTTTATGATAAGATTACGATACACATTTCTTTAAAAGGGTAACCCTTATGTAAATTTCATATTCTAAATTTAAGGCGACCTATTATAATACCATATATAAAATTTTATTTAATGGTTCATTATAATTTTTACTGGGGAAGTACTATCTTGTTACTATTATCCATATTACTCTTGATAGTTTATGATTATGTTTACTATTTGTGAATTTTTTTTCATTTCCTAGGCTAGTTTCAATATGAATCTATATATTGGTTATCTTTTAACCTTTTCATATGAGGAATGAAGTGGAATTAGTAAATGTTATGAGGGGCCTGATATAGCCCCTCGATGCTTTATTAGGTCTCACGATGAAATCGAAAATGGGTTTTGGCCGATGCCTTACCCATTTATGTAGACTTCATTGCCGAGGATTTGATGGTATGATGTCCTACATTATTCAATCCATAATTATTTGATTAGTTATAGATAATACATGTGATTTTTCAAATACTATAATATATATAGTTAATTATCATACTCATGTTATTATTTATATGGAACTATTTGATAAGATTTTATTCATAACATATTATGCTCAAGTTTATATTTTAATGGAATGCATTGTTAGTTATTCAAATTGCCTTAATTTTTATGTTTATTTATGATAACTTATGGAGTATTTATTAGCCTTACATATAATCTATTCTCACAACATTATTA
Source organism: Viscum album (assembly GCA_963277665.1). Taxonomy (NCBI): domain Eukaryota; kingdom Viridiplantae; phylum Streptophyta; class Magnoliopsida; order Santalales; family Viscaceae; genus Viscum; species Viscum album. The sequence continues at coordinate 1,154,973,126 of OY728132.1, read as the reverse complement.
TGTTTTATTTTTTCCTAGGACGAAAATATTTATATTATGATTGAAATATTAAATAATCAAGATGAATAGGGATGTTTCCTAATGAGTTTTTATGTTGTATTTCATTTAATCTTGTAATTTAAAAGTTATTTTTGTATTTATTTTTTCTAAATCTATTAATCTGTTCAATTATTTGAGATACAATCACTTTTTCATAGTATCAATATAATAATGCTAGGAACTGACTCCCAACTACTAGGGTTGGGGTCTTTACCTTTCTCATAATACAAAATATATTATTGATATTTAGATAATAATGACACATCTATTTGAATGATGATGGTCTTGATGAATGTGTTTCTCATTAAAAGGAATATAAAAGTTTGGTATTTAATAAAGGATTTGATATTTAGTTTCACTGTTTAAATTTTATGTATCGCATTCAAACCCCACACAATTATATTAATAGTAATTAAATACTATGTATCCTTTACAAATTCAATGCACGTTACATTTATTTATTACAATATAATTTTCTATTGTATCTCATTCAATGATAATGGATATAATAATATTATAAAAACATTCTATCTATCAACTTCTATTTTAGTAATATGAAACGATAAATAATTCATAAGGGGTATGATAACCTATAGAACATGGCATGTGATATTTCCCATATGGATCAATTTGAAACCCACCATATAGAATTAACATTTAGTGGAGTGATAACAACATAAAAATTTCAATTAATGTTTTATGAAAGTATATATATAATTTTAAATAATATGAATACATCATAAGACTAAAAAAATTATAACAATTAGTTTATGTATTTTACATTTTTTGAGTGTGGATCTAATACCACAATAGGGTTTTAAAAATGATAAAGACACTCAAAACAGAGTACAAGGGGTTATAAAACACCTCCAAGATCATAAAAGGTCAATGAATAACATTATAATAAAATTATAACTCTAAAACAACATTTAAATTATATTTGGAATATTAAAATAAAAAATCTGTTGTTGAATTCAGGTTTTCTTTTAATATACATCAATAATTGCAATCACCAATTCCTTAGTGGGAATATCAGTATATCCATGTGATACTAGTCACTCCAAAAATTTAAATGATAGAATCAGGAAAGGGAAAAACACTATATAATTTATTGGGTGGGGAATAATATGAAAATATCTCATATATAGAATATTAGAGAACAAAAAGCACCATATTTATTTACCCTCAATAGAATGAAGACAACACCCCTCATCTTTACAATTTATATAAAGAATATAATGTAATATCCTTTAATGAATATAAATTCCTAACAAGAAAATTTATTTTCACTATATTAACATGAGTGGTCACATGAATCATTAAATACCCTCTAAAAAATACATAATTTAAAACCCACATTGATAAGTTCATTAATAAGCCTTCAAATTAGTTAGATATAGAAAAATAGTTTGTTAAATATTTCCTCTAGCTGGGACTATGAATTTTCATCATGTAGTGGGCCTTATAAGCCCATTACTCGAAGACCAATCTGAAATCCCATTTTGGATTTTTCATTTCCATAGGTGTATTTATAATAATATAAATAACTCATTATTTATATCATAAAGCCATATTAACTATTTAATTAAATATATAATATTTATATAAATATTTAAATTCAAAAAACATAAATTTTATTTGTATTTATAATATACATAACACTTTTACTCATGATCTAGTCATATTAATCCCAAAATATAAATTATCATTATCATATGTATAACTATAAGGGACATTTATAAAGTTTCAAATTATCATAAATCAGATTGATTATCATAAAAATTCTTTTTATCTATACACACATCAAAATATCCCTAATTAAATGGGGGTTTTATGTGATATAATCAAACACATGCCCATTAGTTTAGTTCATTTTTCATTGACATTTAAAATATTAATGAGGCATGGATAATGTTAATTTTTTATAACTTATACAATTTTCTAAATTCTTAGGCTGACTGTGTAACATCTTGAGTTTTTAGAAAGAAACACTATATTCAATAACATAAATGATATGCAACATCATGTTTGAAAAAAACTAAATATTATAATTTAAATGTTACAATTATAACCTAGCCATTATAATAATATTAATTAATAGTGTTAAATTATTTATAAAAATATGGTTTACAAATTTTTAAATAATTATTCATTGGTTACAAAGTTTATTAGAAATAGAAATAAAAACCAATAGAATATAAAAGATGCATTTTAATGAAAACTTATTTTAAAGGGAATAATTTTTTATAAAATCATATCACACTTTATGGATTTTTAGATGCTATACAATAAATTTAATGTTTAAAATTTATCTTATAAGTTTTTAATATATGATATAAGAACCAATCCATTTTTTCGAATAAAAGAAGTATTTTTCAAAAAAAATTAAAATTTACATTCTTTGGATGAAGAAGCCTTTTGAAATCATGTTTTTGTCACTTTTTTAAGTTATCATTCAAAAAGTAAACTTTTTCTTTCGAATTTGGAAATTAAAATTTACTTTGGTTTAATTTTGGTATTTTTTTGATAAAATTTTCTTTTTTAATTAATAGTAAAAAATACTGTATTTTATTCTAATACTACCTTTTCATATAAATTTTGTATATAGTTAGATTGTCTTTTTAAATTGTTTTAATGTTTAATTGGATTATTTTTTTAGTTTTAATCAAAATTTGGCCATTGAAGTAATTTTTCCTTTAAATTAAATATATATTCATGTCAATCTTTTGATGGTTATCACTTTTTAAACCCTCTTCTTTTAGTTTTGACTATGAGAATTAATTATAAATTAATTACTACAAATTATGTGATATGAATTTGTAAAAATTGATTCCATATTTTTAATCATAAGGTCCAAATTATATAAATAGGTCCCTTTAATTTTCGAAATTATGAATAGTATGTCCAATAATTATTTTTATTTACCATGGTTAAAAGGTAAATTGGGTAAATCAGTCTAAAAAATAATATTATAATAATATAAAATTATATTAAATCAAGTCGTAATACTATTGGATGAGATATGACCGACTATGGGTATCATTTGGTTGATTTTAGGACCCCATGGAGTCACTTGGATGTGATAATGATATGTTGTATTAATTAATTTAATGTAATGAGAAATATAACATAAACATGTATCTTTTATTAAAAAAATTTTAATGTAGGGTTATATAAATGATATCTAAAAAAAATTATTCCATAGAAATATAAATATATTTTCTACATAATGTTATTTTATTTATAATTTTTATACATTAAATAAATAATTTTTTAGGACACAAAGATGATGGAGTGATTACCTAATTAATGAATGATTAAAATTAATGATATTATAAATATTAAAATAAATTTAATTTGAACATTTTCATGCCATCCGCAATTTTTTAAATGACATTTATATGTGAGGAAATTTTTAATTCATTCTTTCTAATAAATTATGGTTTTATGACTTTAACAAAAATCAATTACTAAATAGTGTCAAAATTGACATAAATGTGTTTTTAAAACAAATACTATTTTTTAAAATAATATAATAGTCCTAAAAATCTATGATTTTTAGAAATACTTATATAATGTTAAACATGTCATTAAGTATCTACTTTTAGTTATCTTTATATTTTATAGTAACTATAGTAACTGTATATTATGAAAATACAAGAATACATGGTATGAGTTAATATTTTTAACTAAGAGTTAATGCTAAAAGATAAGGTTAATTTTGTGACATAAAAAAGAATAAAACCTATTGTTTGAAAGGATTTTGACCCATAATCATTTTATAAACTAAATTTATCACATAGGAACAATAATAATTCTAAAATAAATTTTAAAAAAAATATTATTTCAAGACTTACCTAACGTACCCCTCCCCCCTCTTATAAAAGGTTACCGCCTCTACCCAATTACTCACACCACAAAATCCCCTTAGATCATTCAAAATATTCTCAAATAAGATCAAAAAATCCGTAATTTCCTTATATATTCCATAAAGTTGGCATAATAAAACTCAAGAATGCCTTTTGGGTGAAATCAAATAGAGTTAACTAATTTAGAGGTAACTTCTTCCCTCAATCCCTTTTCATTTATTTTCAATATACAACCCCATAACCTATCATTATTACCTTATTTTATAACAACAGTAGTATCATCAGTATAATAGGATGTTTTTATGCTATGGGTTAGACCTATATTTACACAAACCTCCATCTAATGGATATAGATCATATTATTTCTGTGTACGACGAACTATAGCCTCACGGAACAATAATTGTTAATTTTCCCCTACCAACTCTCACAGTGGCCATTATGATGGAACTATATTTATATATGATATATATTATCTTTATAATGTATCTTTTATTCTTTAATTTTTATTTATATCATACCATTATTCTTTTCAGGTTGTGTAAATATTATAATTTGTTCGAAAAAGTGTGGATTAACTCCTCTTCAATGCAATGTGTCTTGTTCCCACTATACATGAAATGTATAAATGTTGGTTTTATTAAACCTATTATATACACGTGACATTAATATAATATTGGTATTATAATATAAATTTATATAATTTGATTATTATTATTTTAATATGATAAAGAAATGAAAGTATCATTCATGCGTATGTACGGCTTACCGTCTTCATGAACGATGAGTTTTATTTCTTATCTCAAAAATGATGGATATTATAAATAAAAATATTCTAGATATAAATATGATATTTAAATCATGAATTATATTCTGTAGATGATGTAATTTTGATAACTTGTACAAGTTACATCAAAATAAGTTCATTTTAGACTCAAGTACTGAATATCGGAGAAAACAACTAATATAAAATAAATAATAATGTAATTTCTTTGACATGTTAATAAGTTATATAAAATAAATATTAAACTTGAAAAAGGTTCTTAATAAATTATTAATTAACCAAAATTTATTATTCATGAATATACATAATGAATGAGACAAATTGAATTCGAGGTAAGGGAATTTCTAAACTCAATTTCCTCTCATTGGATTTTACGCATAATTCGTTGATTATATTATGCCATGATTATGTGTGGAATCACTATTTATTATTTATGTTTTAATTTCCAATTCCCTTTGTGTTGATGTTCTATTTCCACACATAATCAACCCATTATTTAATTCTTATTTCATTTATATGTACTTTATAAGGGAACTTCTTAACCCAATTACATTATTTGGGTTAATCTTCTACTTCTAGATTATATGATTCTATGATTATGTAATAAATAAATTCTGATATCCTATTTTTTATTTATATTTAATTTATTTGTATTTATAGTTCATACACATACTCAATCCATTTTATAAATAAAATAATCTTGTATGGTAAATCTTAACTCTCTCTTATTTCATGAGTTAAATATCCATGTCATTGGTTTTGGTTTTCCAAGAATATGTGTAAATGTCCCTGATTTTTTTTACAATATATATCCACTTATATTGGGTGTATTTATATTTTTCAAACATAATTATATCATGGATTTATACTTAATCGAAGGACACGATCTTTGTAATGGATTTTATTTCAATTTACATTTCATTAAGACTTATCTGTTTTTATGCACCATTTTACTTTTATATGGGGTATATACTTCCCTTTGACAAATTATATAATGAATCTATTTATTCTCGTGATATTATAATTTTTATTAATTTAATTCATTGAATATTTCTATTAATGTATTTTTTCAATTGGTAAGGGAATTTTTAACTAAAACATAAATTTATATGTTTTAAAGATTTGTTCTTCTAAATATTTCTCATTAATATCCATATTTTCAAAATGTGTTTAAGTATTTATTTATATGGATATTATTGATTTAAAATTTATAATCCTTTCAAAAATTTCAAAGTGGTTTGGGACACTTTCATCCAAAAATAATTATTTTTAATTATGTTTTAAAAATGGATTGATTATCTCAATATATTGAAATGATATCTTATGATTGCAATGTGGAAGTGTTATTTTTCATTTATGGATGTTTTATGTTTTATGGTTATGTTATGGTTCATGGGAATTGGTTATGTATATGAGTGTTTCCATGAAAAACCGGGGGTAGGTGATCCTGTGATAGCTCTCAAATGCATTGGGTGACATAACAGAGGTAAACATTATGGTTTCTCCTAACAGATTTAGAAAATATACTGTGATGGGTATTCCAACTGTAACAATGAAGGTTACTCCCTGTATAACTGTGAAAGATACAGTGTAGATATGATATGGATTCTAAATTTTACCTTTATGTTTTATGATTTCTATGTAGTTCTTTAAGAATATTATGATTACATGATGTTAGCTAAATATTGTATGTTTTATGGGTGTCATGTATTATTTTGTGAAAATGTTTTCATGGGTTTTAAATATTCATGGAATAAAGGTTTTATTAATTATTTTATATTCCATAATGAGCTTTTTATACTCATCCCATGTTTTTAAATGTTTTTCACATGACATAAAAAGAATAAATTCAAGGATGGGATTAGAGAAATGTCAAGCTATTTAAACACGAAATGATCCATGATTCTTTTAAAAGAGTTTTTATTTATAAAAAAAATTGGTCATTGAATAGAAGTGTATAATTGTAATATTTATTTTATTATGTATGAGTTATAAAAGAATTATATAAATATATTAACCTAAAAATATCCTCAAAGTGAATTAAAGTCAAATTGTTAACTTATCTAAATATTATGTAATGTTTAAGGATGGGGACTTATAGTTGGTATCATATGAAGGATTATAAAAATTTAGAGATTAGGATTCTTTCTTAAGGGATTTCATCGTGGCTTTATAATTTTAAGGTATTTCATAAGTTCAATGTATTTGAAACCTTTTTTAGGTTTTATGATTTGAAATATTATGGTAACTATTGGTATTTTTGGAGACATTCACCTTTGAAGATATTATGGGTTATTTGTTGTTGGGATGAAAAATGAAAGGTATGAGATAACCTTTGAGGTTACAATATTTTATGGCTATTTTTGAGTATTTTATCTAATTTTTTTGAATGTAATAAAATTAAATATTTTATTAAAAGGGACAACACACATACCATGTGACAACATGTCACATCAAACAACGTTTCGAAAATTGAACTCACAACTGAAGTGTGACTCCGATTTATCGCCTACCACTGGCCTATATAAAAAACATGGTTAGTAGGACTTATTTTTTTTAGTTAAATGATTTTATGGATTAAGAATAAGTTGATTTTAAGTAGTTATGTTTTATCAAATGTATATCCTTAATAATGGAAAATGATTTGGTGATTATGTGATAAATTTTAATTTAGAAGATATTTTCTCTTTTGGGAACACTATATGAATATAGAAAATATAATAATATGGGATTTAATTTGTGGAGTAATGGTTGAATTTTATTTTAGAAGAATCTATGTTTTTAAGTATGATATATAGAGATTTGGGGTTTTGTGGAAATGATTAACCTATCATGGAGAATAAGTGATTAGGTTAATTTCTTTTTATTATGAGACATTAAGAGTAGTCAATGTTATTTGGAGATAAATTTTATGATTCATTATGGAATACAATGTGATCAAATATTTCGGAATTTTGGCTTTCAATCTTAGTGTGGATTATTTTTATGAATTTTTTAGTTGGATGGTATATATATAACTTGAGTATTGATATTGAATTTTAGATATTAAAATTAGTCCTTCTCTTTATAAAAGATTATTATGTTTGGGGTTTTATCTAATATTACACTATCCATTTTGGTTTTGGTTAATGTCTGAAGATGAGGGAAATATATAGTTCATCTATTGGGGATTATGTGATTCTCTAGAAGTTGATTCTAGTACTTTAGGTGTGACCAAGTCATTTTGAATACTAATTGTTTGAGAAAATATGAGTTTTTTGTAGAAATTTATTAAAGTATGAAACTATTATTAACAAGTAAGTATGTTTCCTTGTGTTTTTAGTCATGATCTTAAATAAATTCCTTAACATTGTGAAAATGACCTTAAACAAAAAATGTTGTCTGTTTAATTTTCCTACTAAGAAATCTAAGACCGTTAAACCCATCATAAGTTTGTTTTTTTCTAATTATTAAATTTTCCCTGATCTTGTACTCTATCACTCCACACCAGAACAAGATGATTATTTTTTATTTAATATCCATGTTTTCCTATAAGAAATCCTAGTATGTATTATCTCGGGTGACCTTTGTACCTTTCTTTCTTTCTTTTAATGTAATAGTTTTATTAACCCTTTTTCTGACGTGGGTTTGCAATAATGGTATTTTGAAAATTCTTATCATAGTGACCAACCAAAAATTCAAATTTAAATGACATAATTTATTATAGAGGGTGTGGGATATAAGATCCCGAGCTTCAAGAAACAAGCACTATGTTTAATAGCATACATGAGACACTACATTGATCTTGAATGATGAAATAAATATTATTAATTAAATGTTTCCATTACAACCTAGATGTTTGAATGTATGGAATGAATAGTATAAAATTAATTATAAAAATATGGTTTACACATGTTTAAATAATGATTCATTAGTTACCAAATTTATTAGAAATGGGAATAAAAACTAATTGAATATAAAATATGTGTTTTAATCAAAACCAATTTAAAAGAGAATAATTGTTTTTATAGAATCATATGAATATTTATGAATTTTTATATGTTATATATTTAATGTAATATTTAAAATAAATATTATATGTTTTCTAGATATGATATAATAACTAACCCAATTTTTTTGGATAAAAGAATTAGTTTTCATAAAAAAATACAATTTTCTTTCCTTTTGTTGGTGAACCCTTTTTTAAGTTGAGTTTTTGTCATGTTTATATTTAATCTTGGACAAAATAAACTTTGTATTTAGAATTGGGGATTCAAAATTTACTTTTTTTGAATTTTGGTATTATTCTAATAACATTCATTTTTAATGAATAGTAAAAATAAAGTATTTTAATACAAAACTGCATTTTCATCTAATTTATTTATATAGTTAGATTGTCCATCTAATTGGTTTTGTATTGTAATAAGGTTTTTTTATAATTTATTCAAATTATGATCATTTGAAGTAATATCACATTTAAATTAGATATAAAGACCCGTTAATGATTTGATGATTATTACTTTTTAAAAAACCCATGTTTCATTTTTGGAAACGGGTATTAATTTTGAATTAATTACTAAAAATTATGTGTTTCGAATTTGTAAGAATGGATTCCATATATATAATCATATGTTACCAATTATTTAAATATGTCGCTTTGATTTTTGTACATTGTGTTTTGTAACTTCAGTAATTATTTTTATTTACTATGGTTAAAAGGTAAACCAGGTAAATTAAGATAAAAATGATAGAATAATAATGTAAAACTACACTAAAACTTGTCATAATATTATTTTATGAGATATTTATGACCATGGGAATCCTTTGGTATATTTTGGGATCCCATAAAGGCTCTTTTATGTGATTTTGACATGTTATAATAATTAATTTAAAGTAAAAAGAAATATAACAATAATTTGTATATTTTACTAAAATAATTTTAATACTGGGTTTTATAAATGATATATATGACTATAAATAGTAATTATAAATATAAAAATGTTTAATAAATCATGGTATTTAATATTTAATTTTTAGAAATTATAATGATGAATTAATTTACGACATAATGATGATGGAGTGATTACCTTATTAATGAAAGATTTAAATAAATGATATTAAAAATATTATAATAAATATAATATGAACATTGTTATGCCTTAAGATAATTTTTAGGATGAAATTTACAAATGTGGGATTATTTAATGCATTTTATTCTAGGTAATAATGTTGTTATTACTTTAAAAAATCAATTACAAAATAGTGTCAAAATTGACATAAATGAGTTTTTAGAACAAATACTATTTAATTAAATGATATATTAGTACTAAAAATCTAATATTCATCCCAATGAATTAAATAATGTCAAAAATGTCATTAAATATCTACTTGAGGTTCTTATTTAATTTTATGGTAACTATAGTAACCATATACTATTAAAATACATGAAGATATGGTAAGAGTAAATGTTTTTAACTAAGGGTTAAAGAAAAAAGATAAGGTTTATTTTGGGACTAAACTTAAAAAAATACTATTAGTTGAGAGAATTTAGACCCATAATAATATTAAACTATAAATTTAATACTTTTTAACAATTATAATACGAAAATAATGTTTTAATAAAATAATATTTCAAGACGTTTCAAAATTGCACCTCCTCCCACTTATAAAAGGCCTCATCCTCTACCAACTTACTCACACATCTCAAGCCCCTAAGATCATCCAATTTATACACCAATAATATCCCAACATCGCTACTTTTCTATGATAATCCTTTACTTGGGTATTAAAAAAAATTAAGGAATGCTTTTGGCTCAAATCAAAAGGAGTTACCTGATTTAGAGGTAACATCTTCTCTCAAGCTCCTTTTATTTATTTATTTTTTCTCCAAACCATAACATATATTTATTCAATTTTTTACAACAAAAAATGTTTCCTAATATAATAGGATGTTTTTATGAAAATTGTTTGACCAAAATATAAACACACTCCATTTAATGAATACAGAACATACCATTTCTGTGTACGGTGAACTACTACCTTACAAAATGATGATTGATCAATTTTATCTTACCACCTATCATGGGGGCCATTATTATGGAATTATATTTATATATGATATATATTATATTTATATTGTATCTATTATTCATTATTTTCTATTTATAACTTACCTTTATTGTTTCCATGTTGTGTAAATATGATAATTTTGTTGAGGAAGTGCGGACTACCGCCCTTCAAAGCGATGTTTTTCTTTCCCACTATACACAGAATGTATAAAATATGGTTTTATTAAATCCATGAGAACTAAATGTAAGTAATATAATAATGGTTTTACAATAGAAATTTATATCATTTTATCATTATTCTTTTAATATGAAAACATAATGAATGTAGCGTTCATATGTACGTAAGACTTACCATATGAATGAATGGTGTATTTAATTTATTATCTTCAATGATTATGGATATTATAAATAAATATATAATAGGAATATATTTTATTTATATCCATAAGTATATTCATTATATGGTTTAATTTTGACTATATGGGCTATTTACATCAAAACATGTTCATTTTCGACTCAAGTACCGTATATCAACAAAACAACCGATATGAAACAAAATTATTCTATAGTTTGTATAACTTGATGATAAGTAATATATAATTAATAATAAAATTGAAAAAGGTTCTGAAGAAATTATAAATTAACCTTATTGTATTGTTTTGGAATTTAAATAATGAATGAGAAAAATCGAATTCGAGGTAAGTGAATTTATAAACTCAATTTCCACTCATTCGGTTTTACAAATACTTTGTTGATTATATTATGAAAATATTATGTGTGGAGTAAATGTTTATTTTTATGTTTTAATTTAAAACTTCCATTATGTCTATATACTGTTTCCACACATAATCACCACATTATTAAATTCTTATGTCATTTATTTTAACTTTGTAAGGGAACTTCTTAACCCAATTTCCATTCTTTGGGTTAATCTTCCACTTCTTGATTATGTCGTCCTATGAATATGTGAGAAATAAATTTTTACTTACTATCTTGTATTTATACTTTATTTATGTGTATTTATAGTGAAGACACATACTTAACCTATTTTATTAAAAAAATAATCTTTGTAAGGGAAATCATAACTCAATGTCAATTTATGAGTTAAATATCGCTATCATTGGGTTTTTTCCAAGAATATGTGTGAATGTCCTATGATTAGTTTACACTCTATATCCCTTTATTTAGGGATTATTTATATTTTTCACACATAAATTTTTTTATTGATTTATCATAAATCTATGGATACATTCTTTGTAATGTATTTCATCTCTATTTACATTCGATTGAGACTTATTTGTTTTTATGCACCAATGCAATTTTATATGGTGTATATACTGCCTTTTGAAACATTATATCATGAATCTCTATATTATAATGACATTATAAGTGTTTTTTTAATTTAGTTATTTAATTATCTTTAGTCAAGTATTTTCTCAAATTGTAAGATAATATTTAACTAAAACATCATTTTAAATGTTTAAAGATTTATTCTTCTAAATATTTCCCATTAACGACCATGTTTTTAAAATGATTTTAAGGATACATTTATATGGACATAAATTATTTAAAATGTAATTTATTTTAAAAAGTTTGAAAGTGGTATGAGACAATTTGATTAAAAAATACTATTTTTTAATTATGTTTTAAAAATGGTTTTATTATTTCAATATCATGAAATGATATCTTATGTTTGAAATGTGGAAATGTTATTTTTTCCTTTATACATGTTTTTTGTTTTATGATTTTGTTATGGTTTTTGGGAATTGGTTATTTATATAGGTAGTTCCATAATAATCCAAGGGCGACTGAGCCTATGATAGATCTATAATTCATTAGGTAATGAAATAGAGGTAAACGTTAAGGTTTCTCCTATGAGATTTAGGTAATATATTGTGATGGGTAATCAAAACGTAACCATAAAGGTTACTCACTATGTAGTGGTGAAAGCTACAATGTAAGTATGATATAAACATCACAAGTTACCTTTATGTTTTATGATTTATATGATATTTTGTAGGAATCTCAATATTACACGATATATGCTAAATATTTTATGTTTTATGGGTGTGATGTATGATTTTGTGAAAATGTTTTGATGGGTTTTAAATATTCCAAGACTAACAATTTTATTAATTATTTTATATTATTTACTGAGTAATTTATGCCCATCCGTTGTTTTGAAATGTTTTTCACATAACATAAAGAATAATAGAGTCAAGGATAGTATTAAGGAAAAGTCATGTTGTTTAAACATGAAAGGAACAATGTCTCTTTTTAAAAAGTTTTTATTTATGTCAAAACTGGGTATTGAGTAGAAGATTCTATTGGAAATATTTATATTGTTTTGTAAGATTTATTTCATAATTCTCTAAAGCTGTAAACCTAAAAAGATTATCGAAGTGAATTAAATTCAAATTGTTGAATAATATAAAGATTATGTAACATTTAAGGATGGGTCCTTATATATTGAATCATATATAATTATATCACGTGTAATGGTCCTTCACATAGTGAAAACTCAATTAAGGGATTTAATGTTATAAACTATCATATGGGTGAACACGTAGTATTTTGGTAAATAAAATCTCTCAAATTAATTAATACAATATACATTTAAATTTTATTACTCCAAATTAAAAAATGGGTTTTGATATGAATCAAAATATGAATCCTAAAAAGTATGTATTGTATCTTACATCTACAATTCGAAGGATCCAGAGCCAATGTTCACATAAGTAACACCACTAATACATTTAGGATAATCCATGTGGTGTGGTTTAAGAGGGTCAATTCACATACAAGTTCACCAAATTATATCCAATGAGGGATCAATTGTATCCCTATACAAGTTATCCAACTCATGTGAGTCTAAACATAACATTAATACCCAATTTTAATATCATCAATTAAACATAACCAAATAATACCAATATTTTAGGGATCTATTATCATTTCATATTCTATGTTCTAAAAAAGAAACTAAAATTATATATAATTCATTTTTATTAATATAAATTATATCATGTATAAGGCTCTTCATATAAAATCACTTTACTGAATTTAGGGCGTAAACACTAACACTGCAAGCATACCTTGATATGCATTCAGATGATATATGCCATGATACAAGTAAATTCAATGTTTATTTTTTTAATATAGATAAACCATAAATGTTTTTGGGGAATGATGTTTTATAGAAAATGTACCTCATATCACATAGTTGATAGTTCTTGTTTGTAACTTTATATTGATTTAGTGAGTTTATAATAATATTTTGGACATGTATTATATTTATTATTTGATGAATTTATTTTATTTTTTTTAGAAAAATATTTTTTATTATTTTTTTTCATTTTATATAAATTTAGATTAATTTACTATGAAAAAATATTCATGGTGTAAATGTTTTTATTTCATGGTATTATTTATCAACCTCTAGTTAACGAGGAATGTTCTTGAAAACTTGTTGCACTTGGAATCAGAAATTTGGTCAGTTATTCTAGCCACGACGTTAATGAATTTTATTATATAATGGTTTTTTATTTAGTATTGGGAATTTAATGGTAGCTGTGTAGATAGAATGGTTAGTAGTTTAAATATAGTTATAAATGAATATATGACCACTTTATAGTGAACTTTGAGTTTCTAAGGAGTTTGAGTTGGGGATATATAAGAAAATCTTTTTTAGGATATTTTAGTTTCTTGTTCCCTGATATGTTTCTCTACCCATGATATATTGGAAAAATTTTCACTAATGTATCATTATAGACATTGATAAAGATTAAATCATAGGAACATTGTTTTGAAAATGATATCATCAGCTATTAATTTAGAAATTATGTTTTCAGCATGTTTTGAAATCTGACATTCTAAAATTTATTATGATGAAAAATTATTGAATTGATAAGAAAAATAAAAGTGGAAAATAAATATTCAAATAGATATAGACCAGAGATAGAAATTCATATTAAATAGATTTTTATTTTTATGTGAGAATTTGAAAAAAATTGAGGTGGAAAAATAGTTTTTGAGAAATTGGTGAGAATATTTATTTAGATCATTTATGGAATGTGTAAATAGTTATTAAAATTATTTGTTTGAAAATATATTTTATGGTATTATATTTCAATGGAATTTTAATAAATTATATTAATTACTCCATGATGGGAACATAATCATACACAGACGAAATGATGAGAATCTGGGAGACATTTATAAAGATTGTCATATTGTTAATATCTTTATTTAATAAGTCTACGTTATTGGTAAGGAAATGAAAAATAATAGATTGATATATATATATATATATTTTAAAATATAAAATTCATAATCCATATGTGTTTCAATGTGATATTTGAACACAAGATTAAGAATATTAATAATAGAAAATTAACAATGTATTTTAGTTTCTTTATACATCTAAAGCATTTAGTGTGGATATTGATATATATATGTTAGAGGGACCACATTTTTAAATTTCAATGAAATAATTATCTTGTGTTAAGATTTTGTTTCATATATTTAGAATTTATCCTTTGGATTAAATCTTCAGGTAATGTAATGTCATATAATATCTTATAGTACAAGCAGTCAAGTCATTAATCACTCTCTTTAGAATAAGTACATGGAGTCCCTATCCACAACATCTAGAAATTATTTCTTGGTAACCAGAGTAAACCTAAATAAAATATAATAATTGTTGAAATTCTAGCATATAT
The DNA here is from genome assembly GCA_963277665.1 of Viscum album. NCBI lineage: Eukaryota > Viridiplantae > Streptophyta > Magnoliopsida > Santalales > Viscaceae > Viscum > Viscum album. Next base: position 1,154,957,668 of record OY728132.1, on the reverse strand, counting down.
AATAGGTCTTTTAATTGAGTACTATATGTTCCTAGGGAACCACATCATCTAAATCAACGGTAGATATATTAGTTGAATAATAATGGAGAAAAAATAAACTAATATTTCTAGTTTTATGAGTTCATATCCATTTAAACATGGACCAATTGAATATGTTCAAAAAATACAAGCAAGGAATATCCAAAAAATAATTATAGCACAATGAATCTCAAAATATAATTTTTCTTCAGAACATCCCTTCCAAAGTTTTTTGAATCCAGCTAAGAAACCATTAAAATTACTTATGAGAAACTGACCATCCATCCTAAAAGACCTTGAAACGTCCCTTAGAAATTTATTTTTAGAAATGATTTATATTTATATGTCTTTATAATTCACTTTGAAAATAATTCATTATCCATAAACCTTCAGATTTCATCAGATGTTCCCACAGCAAAGGTCCCCAACTTCAACACAACCGAATCACTTCTGGAAGGTTCCAACCTTTTGGAATAGGACTTGAACCATAGGTTTTAGTTTATTAACACATGAAATTTTTAAATCAATCAACTATATTAAAAGTAAAAAAAATATTATTTGATTCTTACAAACACATATCGACCACCCACCATATATTATAAACATACAAATCCTTCTATCCTAAAAAAAGATTATAATCATAAGAAATAAATATATAGAACATTGATGAGAAATTTTTTTCTTTAATGTAATTTAAATGTTTTCCATAAAAATGGAAAATAGAATCATGTCGATACTCGTAAAGGATTAAAGAAGATAAAATTTCAAATAAACTACTAAAAATCATATCCAAAATCTAATAAAGATATAAATAATTCCTGAAAACTCTTATTATTTCTAAGCTCCCAAGCCACCAATATGAAATTTCTAGGATCCAAAAGATATATCTTGATCTATCCAACATAATACCTTATAAAATACACTTTATCATAATTTTATCTAAATATAAATAGAGATAAATCTATGAGATGTGATAGAATCATTCCAAATAATCTTAATAAATTTTTTTATAGTACAAAAACCATATAATCAAATTGAATCTAACTCTCATTGTAGAAATAGACACAAAATGTTGTTTCATATATTATCACTATTTTACCCTCTATTAATATTGAAAATATAACTTCAATATCCAAATTCCTCCAACTATTAATCATATTCCTCATCTAATTTCTAATAACTATGAGTCATTGATCATTAAATTGAAAAACATATATAGAAAGTAAAAAATTTTACATTAAAATGTCTCACAATATCAGTAATTAAATAAAAAAATCAGAATAAATAAAATCAAACTCTTATGATCATAATAAAACTCACATTCAGTGGTAAGCATCATTTATCAGACACAACCACCTTGATACAATTAAAATTTGAGATCATATACCACAAGAAAGATTACCATATTTAACCTAAGGTGAACAATGAAAAAATAAAATCTTAATATGAATAAACATTAGTAAATCTTTACCAAGACCTCATCCTTTCCCCCACATTTAAAATGGTTCATCCATAAAAACCATAAACATAATAAACATTGTAAAAAGTAACCGCCTCATCTATTTAACCATCAATATCAATACAATTATCAAAAAATAGAACAAAAATATAAGGAATAAAAAAACTAAAAAAATATAGAAAATCAAAATATACTTGTGTGTTATATACTCTAGTACTCTCCTCTAATCCACCATGACTCTAAATCATATACACTAATGGAATTAAAAACCATATAAACTATTCCCAAATAATTCCAAAATCTCAATCTGTCACTCAAAAAATGTTGTATCCTTTCAAAATTCCCCCAATCTATCACATGAGAAATATTAAAAGCATGTTCAATCATTTATAAATCATTATATAAATCATTAACCCTCTATATCAGAGGTAGAAATTGAAAACTATATGGTAACTCTATAACTCTATTTTACACCTCAAAATGACTAATAAAATAATGATTTTGATTAGTAATTTGAAAAATTTGATGCTATCAAAAACACATATAAAATCCTAGAAGCACATGATCAATAACCTAAAAATATAACGATATATGTCTCTAGTACACATAATTCTTATTCCTAATTTTATATGTTCTAATATTCAACGAAATCAATTACACATTCTTGTATATTCTTAATACCAAATCTTGACTTATTGTAAAATTCTCTTCAACATTCCCTCGATATAACAGATATTGATAAGTGAGAACATATAACATGTTATCTGAAACTATGTGATTTATATAACGATATATTTTATCACAATAAAGCTCCAATAAATGTGGATTCTTAGATTATGATCCACTAAAATCCAAAAAACACAACTATAAAATATTCACTAATGTTTTAATTATCCAATATATCTATACATATATTTGTTAAAAAAATGCAGTGTTTAGATTAAAATGGGTGAAAAATACATGCTACAATTATCACTATATTGGATATATAGATTGAGCATTGAAATCATACAAAATTGAACAAGAAACTCCATGGAATGTTGACCCCTCAAACATATACAACAGTGCCATTTAATAAAACAATGACAACATTATTATGGGTATAAAATGGATAAAATTCATCATTTTTTCTAACAAACCTCATAATATCATAAAATCTTTGTTTATAAGGTATCATAGTCATGAATTAAACGGATATATCCTCCAAAAATTCAGATATTAATTGATAAAACCTATAAGAACAAATAAAAAACGTGATAGATACTATTTACTAGTTAATAAATAAGATATATGACAATAAATTCAATGACATACTACACCATTCTTGACAACTAAAACTACTTCCACATTTCTTGATACATCTTCACTACACTATAATGCAAAAATAAAGGTAATTCAAGAAAATACCAAGACATAGACACCTATGTATATTACAAAATAAAAAAATTATTTAAATAAATCTTTCTGTTACAGACCTTCAAAAAAATATAAGGTATACCACCATTAATTACCTGATCACACCAATCCCTAGTCTTTGGATATCCCAAATTAGAATCAAGAATCTACCTCACCAAGAACTATGCATTCAACACCTGATTAAGATATATCCAACCAATAATTACATCTACACCGAGATATAAATAATCTAACTCTCACATCGTCCTCTACTCATTCACTAGCTTCTAAACTACATCACAATATGACTTACAAGTCAAGTAATAATTAACAAAAATTCTATTTCATGAGGCATATGTGATCTCAAAATCCTAATGTTATAGAAAAATAAATCTATATAATCTTCCAAATGTACATATATCTCTAACATAATATATAAAAAATCTCCCATGGTCTACAAAAATCATAAAATTCTCACAAATCCAATAATATATCACATCCTCAATGAAAATACCACACACAAAAAATCATGATCATGAATAGAATTATTTCGCCCATAATAAGAAAACTATCTAGAACTATATGATATCATGATACACTAATACATCATTACAAAACATATATCAAAATATGAAACATAAAATTAGACCTCATATGTAATACCATCCTCTAGAAATCTCAAAATTGAAGAACTAGTCTACCTATCCTTAAAAAATATAAAAAGTATATTAAACATTCTCTGCCTAAAAAAAGGAATACATTTTCTTAATAAAGTTAATAAAGGATTCATAATATAATAAAAATCTGGAATGAAACTAATATATTATATAGTTAAACTAAAGAAACGATATACTTCTTAAATATCCATCAGTTCGTGTAATGTATCTATTTTTAAACCTTTATTGGGTAAAAAACTACTCTATGATATAACCTTACATATGAAATGCATTTAAAATTTTCAAAAATATTTTTTCTATAACTTCCCTTATAATTTATTCTCATGCAATGGATCCAAAAACAATCCCCATATGACATGAATATTCATCCTCCGATCTTGAGTACTCTAGAATATCAAAAATAATCATAATTATAGACTAATTGATAAATGACTAAAAATGTTACATCAAAAAAAAAAATATAATTTACATTATCTTATTGAATGAAATCAACATAAAATCACAATGAATTCACTTTTTATTGAAATTTTTTCTCTAAAATATTCTCCTTGTTAATCCACAACTGTTGATATTTGTAACGTAGATCAACCATCTAAAATCAAATAACATGTTTAAAATGAGACCAAATATCATGAATGTTCAAAAAAGGATAATGGTTATTCCCCATCACTTTATTTAACCATTGATATTATGTTAAAATCAACAATCTTTCATCCACCTTCTTAGAAAATAGAACTGGTGCACCATATAATGATGCACTAGGCTGGATGAAAACCTTTTGTAAAACAATTGTTAATTTTTATTCCACAAAACTCATAAATATGAGCTATGTGTATCCTATATTAATGAAAAAAATATCAACTCAATACTAGGATTAAACTTAGTACTGAACTAAACCACATGATATATAGTAAAACTAATATTATTATCAAGAAAAACATTAAAAAACTCACTAACAATATGAGAAAAATTTCAAACTTTTGACCCCATGATACCCAATACCAAACTCATCTATAATAATATTATTATTCAAATAAGAAACCATTATGTTCTAGAGAAAAAATAATTTTCTCGAATAAAAGTAGAGAGTTCATCACTCAAAACTGTGAAAGAATCCCTATGATGATGATAATCAATAGGGGAATAGTTATAAAATAACCAATCTAAACCATATATCACATTATAATAATATATATTATAAAATAATCTCCCATGATATTTTATCCTATCCAAAAACATTATTATAAACTCTATAAACCATTAGAATCTAAGAAAGACCATAAAATTATGTCGATAACACAAGTGTAAGAACTTACCTCTTAACTAAAAAAACCAAATTCATGAAAAAGAGAATGGAAAATAGAATAATAATAAGTATTAATTTCAAAAAATATTGAAAAAATATTCAAATATTTAATTTTATTAACTCTAAATATATTTATACCATCAATCCTCGTAGCCTCGGTAATAAGAAATTTACCTTTCTCTACTAGTCCACCATGATGGCCCAACCACCTATCATGGCCTCTAACCCGATTTTGCGGATAATTCACACTACCCTGATGATATAGACAACTATATCCACCCTACATCATAGGAAACGATCATTATAGAAGAAAAATTGCTATAATAGAGTCCATTAGAACTATTATAGAGGTCCACCCTCTTATTCATTCAATGTTTGGCTCTATTGATCTCCTTGAAAGGAAAAATAATAATATTGATAACATCCAACATCATAATAAGTGTCAAAAAACAATCATATATTACCTTTAAAAGATCTAGAGTTTCATGGTTATGATAATAGAAAATTTTTACATTGTTATCTATGATTTCATTACGATATCGACTGCACTATAAATGACTACGCCCACCAACTCTTTGGAACTGCATTGCTGAATCACTTGAGACGTCATAGCCAGAAACCTCTTAGTGATCTCAAAATGATTGATCACCACAACATAAATACAAATATATATATAATCAAAATCCATCTCTTGGTATTATTAGGTGCTAAAATCATTAAATTCCTAGCTCTCATCTCATCCTCAAATGATATATTTGAAGAATAATAATGAAATACCATAAAATCGATTCCAAACTCTCATACAATATGAATGTCCTAGAGAATCATATAAATACCTTGTTGATTGTTCACTCTCATGATTAATGATACAAAATCCTTTCATAATAAATACTAAATTACATTATTATTGGTTATTGACCAAAATTATTACAATCCATTATTATTAATAATGCAATTAATCTAATTATTAACTAATTAAATTAATACTAAATTAATATATTTTTTGTTACTAAAAATTATAATATTATTTACCATTATGATAGATATTTTTAAAAATGTTAACAATAACTGATTACACAATATTATAAATAATAATTAAAATATATCTAATTAATTAAACAATTAAATAGATAAAAAATAATTAAATTTACTTAAACATACTTTTAAATGAATCATTAAATGAATACAGTTTATATTTTCATAAAATTTTTACTCATATAATTAACATTCTCTAAATATATTACATAGTATGAGCCATCTTGAGTAAATAATAGACATCCCTCCCACCTTAGTCTGGTCAAATTCTCTAAGGGACATGGGAGCTTTCCAAAGTGATGTGGCACTACCTACAGTTCTCACAATAAATAAATCAAGAATTTTTTTTATTTAGAAGAATATTTGATATTTGTATATTAGTTACTAAGTAATTAAATTAAAACTAAATTACATAATTATTTATTACTAACAATCATTATTATTAATCATATTTCATATTAATACTAGATGTCTTATTATTAACAATTTAAAATAATAGTAAATTACATTATTATTAGTTAATAACATTTATTAATTATTAACCATTGTTATTAAAAATATTGAAAATATTATGAATAACGAATTAGAAAATATGTTTACTAATTTTAAAAATATTATTACCAAATAATTATAAATTTGTATAACTAATTGTTAAATTACATATTACAAGTAAATAATTAAATAAAAAATAAAAATAGACAAGAAAAAACCTCTTAATGATGCTTTAAAATATTTTCACCTCTTTGAAACCTATCACTTAAGAGACTCCACCCACTAGAATTCAACATTTCAGAGAATAGTGTGTGTGTGTGGGGGGGGGGTTATATGTGTGACACATTGGAATTATACCCATCAAAACATTTCTTGAATTATTCAGTGAAAGGATTTAGGGAAGAAAATGATTTTTACCTCTAATAATGGGAAATACACCCCCCATAAACACCTTTTCCACATCAAAAATATGTGGAAGAAAAATTAATTCTATTAAATATTTTTAATAAATCCTAATGGAATTGTGGAAATCAAATCCTTTGATCCTCCTTTTATAAATAAAAAAACCTAAGACTATAATAAATATTTTTTCTAAAATTCCCATAAAAAACTCCAGTGGAGGAAAATGGGAAAGAGAAGACATGTGTAGTGGTAGGGTTAATGTTGATTGAAAATTGTGATACCTATTTGGTTTTCAAACAAAAAAGTGTGTAATACCTCGATATTTTAAAATAATAACATTGTGTTCATAGTGTATATGGCATGGAACAAAGAGCTTAAATGAGCCATAAAATATATTATTTAAATATGCCTATTATAACCTAACTGCTGAATTGGGGGTTAACAATAGCATTAAAAAAATTTATGAAATATACATATATATATCCATATCAATATAAATTTATTTATAATTTTTTACTAAATTATAATTAAAATTTATAGTAATGTCATTATATGGTTCAAATTATATTTTCCAAAAAAATTGCCTTATTTTTCATTTTCTTCTTGATATTTATTATTAATTTACATAAAATTTTGAAATTTTAATTTATAAAAATAATTTTTTTAAATCATCATATCAAAATTATCTATGGTCTTAGTTTTGGTATTTTTCAAATAAGAGTGTTTTTTCTGGGAATAGTGAAACATACAACTAATTTTATAAAAGAGTCATTATTTTTAATAACTTATGTAATTTAAAAGTCACATTATAGATTTAATTTGATTTAAAGTAATCATAAGTATTATTTAGTTATATTAAAAATAAATAATTACAATTTAATCATCTTAATACCCAATTTTTGAATAAGTTTATTTGTTGGCTAAAAAAAGTTTTTTTAAAAACTTTTCTTAAATGCATAACGCTTATCCATTTTAATTAAATAAAATTACTACTAATAATGAAATATTTAGACACAATTTATATATAATATATATAATTTTTTTAATTTCAATATATATAATGATGATCAAAAGTTATATAGTTAATGTATGATCTCCTTGTTCGTGAATAAAGCATTTATTAAAAAACTATTTTTCGATAGAGTTTTCATGTAAATTTTATATTAAATAATTCTAATTATATTAATTTAATTTAAAAAAAATAAATTTAATATTTATAATCATAATTATTGATATTAAATAATAGTTTCCAATTATTTTTTTCCCATAATGATTTGTAATGAAAATAAAATTAATTCACTACAATTAATGTTAAAATGGGGTTTTGTGTGTTATATGCGATTATGTTATAAATAAATTTACAAAATGATGAACTTTTTATTTGAAATAATGGATTATATATTATAATTTTTTGAGTGAAAATTAACTAATTAGTTTCATTTTAAATTTTTATTAAAGTATAAACAACTTAGGTTCAAAAAAAATTATCGATGTGAAAAATAAAATGTAAAAGTATGTAAAAATAGAATATAAGGGAATAAAATGTCTAAGAATTTTTATTTTATGTTTTCGAGGTTTTTATATACATTAAATTTTATTCAAACCATTATTTATAAACTTCAGCTGCACTTGAGGTGAGAGTGACTTTGCATTACTAAATAGTTTTGTGTATTTACATGAATTCTACACCAACCCAATTATATAAGGGCACTCCCACCCCAAAAAAAATCACACATCCTAATCCATTTAGCTCAAACAAAACCTAAAATAAAATCTATAAATCTTATGAATACACACCTTAGTGCTACTATTTTTCCCAAAACACATACTTTTGGATCTTTAAAAAGACATCTAAAGGAGGTTTCTCTAAGAGAAACTAACAATCTTAATGATGCCCTGTCTTTTTTATTTATTCTTTTAATACCATAAATTATATCTTAGAAAGGTAAATATAATAACACTAGTATCTACAATATACTTAGATATTATTGTTTTTATGGAATAACAATTATCCACCTCCTTTTACATCAAATGGGAAACAAATCCATTGCTAATTTTTGTGGAAGACTACCACCTAATGAACCAATGTAATTTGTTATCCATTACCAACTCACATGTATTGTCATAATGATTGAAATAATTATTATAAATTATAAATATGAAATGATATAATTATGTAAAATTAATATATGATTAAATTACTTAACCTATCACTATTTAAGGGAATCATATCATATCTCATTCGTACATATGACATACCATCTCTACGAAGTGATGCGATTCATTTTCCAAGCCCAACTTTTAATAATGGTTATAAAAACATTTCCATTGAATAAATATAATATTCACAATATTAATATCATCATGGAGATTGTGGATCTATATTATATGCATAACAACAGAATCTTTTGTGATAAAACATGCATGAGAAAACAAAGTAGTTAACACAAGAAGAAATTGTAATAATGAAATAATATTAATGAATGGATAATAAAGTGATATAAGAATATAATTTATGATATTATAAATTTTAATATTTTTCTCTTATAAATTAATAACATGTTTAAAAAAATTATACAAGTTCGTAAAAAAAGTTCAATGAATGGGAAATATATGGTAAGGGATTTCATCTCAATTTCCTTTCATTGAGTCATATGGTAACATAATTTTCTAATATATTATATATTGTGTATATAGTATAAATTCTAAATTTAATATCACAAATTCTTCATTTTTAATGGTATTTTTTTTGAAGTGGAATTATTTTATCCGAGGGGATTTTAATTAAATATAACCAAATAGGAATTAATTTCATTACTCAACTTCTTTTCATTGGGTTATATTACCTCTTCACTATATTTGATATTATAATATTATGTATGTAATGTTTTCTGATTATATTTTGATGTATTTACATTTTTTAATGTGTATTTTCATTTTATACCCATAATCAATACATTTATCAATCCTCTTGAAAAACATTCGTCACAACTTATACTCTATCAAGACATATTTAGTGTTACACACCTATTTATTTCTAAGAGTTTAATATACTACCCTATTTATATTTTATATCATTAATATCTTAATAATCATGTTAATTAATGTTTTATTTGATGTCATCTCTTTCACATGGGTTATAATTCTAAAGTTACTAAAGTGGTAAGGATTTATGCTTCAATTTCATTTTACGTAGGACTATTTGTGCTTGCATTTACATTCAAGGATATTAATTAATTATTATCAAATAAAACCATTTCATTTTATATCCTCTATTTATTCATGAAATTTTCAAGTAATAGAACCATTTTTCCTCTTTTCAACTTAAAATTATTTAGAATTTTTTAAAAGGTAACCTTATTTATTTTTTTGGGTCGAAAATACTTTTTCAACCAAATTTATTTTTTAAAATGTATTAATTAATGTTTCTGTAATCATCCTATGATTTTTTGAACTCATTCTTAACCATGAAGGGATTTTCAATATTTTTTTATATATAATCTTCCTATATTCTTTTAAACAACGATTTTTTTAAATTTCCTTAACAAATCATGAAATGAATCTTTGTTTCAACGTACTTATATTGAACAGATCTTTCCCTCCATATTGATCACTCATTAATGTAATGATTCATTTATAATAGTTCATGTTTTTTGAAGTAAGTATTTTTTATTTAAAAAATATTTAGTTTTTAAAATTTGTTTTCAATGTGAATTGTATATTTCCCTCCAGACTGTTTTTAATGATCTTTTTATGGTATTTCTATTCATCAATGACAATAAACCATTTATTTTACCAATAATTCACTGGGAATATTTTGTAATAAAACCGTCTTAATTATTTCTCTAGATGATTTCTGGTCTATTTAATGAAGGAAAGTATTGAAATTCACTTTCATGGTAAACTTTGTATCTATTAAAATTATCATGAAACTTTAAAATTCTTATGATCATTAGACATTACTTTTCCCTTAAATATTAATAATATTTAACATGGACTTTCTAATTTCATAAACTGCATTTAATTTCTATATATGTTTTTATACATTGAATGTTATTTTATTTAACAGGGAAAATGTTGATATTCTATATTTATTTTCTATATGGACATTTATTAATATGACATATTGTTCATGAATTTGATCTGTCATTCAATATACGAGGAATGAAATATAAATTCAGTGATGGGTGGAGCATAGAATCATATAACCACTTGATGCATCAATATGTCTAATGAGGCAAATTAATAAGACAATATTAAATTGGTCTTTATCCATAGTTTTAAACTATATTGGTGAACTGAATTAACATTATAGATATCAAGATTTTTGAGATCATGATGTATAATATTAAACATTTCCTTCATTAAGAACATAATTATTATTTTCCATGATATTATTTTCAATGATATTATCGATGTATGCATTTTTATGTCATTTTATTGATTAAATTGAATAAGATTTTAGTTATTTACCTTTTCGTATTGATTTCGAATTATCTAATCATGATACTCAAGTTTTTGATTAAATTGAATGTTTGTTTTGTTATTTACCTTTTCTTATAGATTATACATTATTGATTCATGATATAGTTTTATATACATAACCCTTACTGAGTATGTTATCTAACCTTTATTTTGTTCACTTTCCCCATGATTTGAAGAAGTAATGTTTGAATTTAATGTTTTCAAATGTAATTTGGGATTCAAGTATGTATTTAGTTTCGAAATACTGCTAAACTATTTTGTCCATCAAGATTCAATAACTTATATATTATGCCAATGTTGTAAAGTAACCACCAAATTTGAGCTAATGGGGTAGGGGTGTTAATATTTGGTACTAGTGTATGTTTAGTAGAAACCTTGGGAACTTGATTTAGTAAAATGTATATTTGGGAATATAACCCAATGAATGGCTTTTATGACATGTATGCTTCTAGGTAAAGATCACAAAATTTTGTCAAATAATATATTATCTAGTTTTCCAAAAAATTTACAACCTTTTCTAGATATTATAAGTGAATGTAGCTTTGGAATAGTTGTTTTTAAGGGTAATAAATTATAAAAAGGTGAATTGAGATTGACTCGATCATTAATATGTGTATGAAAATGGGCCTTTCTGTATACATAGTTTGATGATATCAGGAGATATGATTTAGCTAATTATCATTTAGATTACAAACCATTATGAAATATATTATAATATTTATATTATTTAAATATATTCTTATATTAACCAAGTTTATAATGATGATATTAATAATAAATTAATTTTCAATTAATGTTAAGTGTTACACTACATTTAGAATTTTATATTATGATATAGAAATCAGAATTTTATGATATAATTTAGTATTTTCCATAATGATGTGGTATAAAACTAATGTGAATTTGGTTGATAATAATAGGGGTAATCATTTTTTTAAATCATAGATATACTTTTTTAGGTATTATGTTATGGGAGTTTGACATGAGTATGAATATTTTTGGGAGACATTTAAAGTAACACTACCCCCGAGATTAGTACGACAATTTGTAAAAAGATTATTTGAGGTACCAGGATTTAAAATTGTATGTAAATAATTTTAATGTTATTAATTTACTTATAGAAAATATTATAATTGATGTTAAAGTAATAATATTAAAATAATATTATTTGATTTTGTATAAAAAATGATGTACAAAAAACCTTATTCGTTAAAAATACATTTAATTATAAATTATATTTCAATAATGTTCATCATATTTTTGGGAATGATATTAGAATTATATAAATATCGATTTATAACAAGTATAAAATCCAATACAAGTTACAACTCATCACATTCTCTATGGACGAGGGGCTTGAACCGATAACCGAAGGCTGATATGGGTGCAACACCTACCACATGTATACATGGTGTCCTTGTTAGTATGAAATAATTTTAATGGATAAATATTAATTTGATTTCATGAATCATTTTATGGTATCAATTTTTTTATAAATTTTATGACTTTGAGGTAAAAAATGATATTTTTGGAGACATTATATTGGGATGAGGTATATATAACTATTAGGTTTATCATAAAAGATTATTTGGAAACAATTTAGTTATAAATTTTGGGCATGTAATTTAAAAGGTATTACATCACATTTGTGGCAAAAAGATTATTTAATATTGATAGTATTGAGTTTAATTATGATATATGGTTATTTATTTGTGTAATAATATTTGGTAAACCTATGGTGGAAATTTTGATGTTTAATTTATTATTTATTCATATAAATGTTTATATATTTATTATATTATCATACCTTGTAGTAACCATTTAATTTTTAGTTAATACTCAAAGATATCAGAAATAGATTATTATTGTTTTTGGATAGTATGTTCCATTACAATGTAATTTTAGTGATTTAAGCAGAAATAATAAATAAATAATGGATACTCAATTCTTAGATAATGATGTGAAGTTGAAAATGATGAAATCCCAAAAAAAGTATGAAATTGTGCTTATGAAATTGAATTATATCACATAAAAATATTGACTTATGTTCTTATACAGTATAATAGTTCCAAAACATTTGGAAAATGACCTTGAAATATAAAATTTATCCCTTTAACTTCATATTTTGAGATTTAATGGTCATTGAAGTCATCATAGATTTATTATTTTATGCTCATTGACTTTCTCTTGATCATTAATTTTATTATTATTAGTTACCTATATCACTATCCAACATTATTTAAAATTTAATTTCATTTCCATATTTTCACTTCCAACCAATATTATTCTAATTTAAAACCTAGTTATGTGTTACTCCAGATGAACATTTTATTTCCATTTCTATATTTTATGAGGATATTTTATTAAACCTTTCTACGATGTGAGTTTTCAAAAAATAGTATTGTAAAATTTGTAAGAATTTTTTTTGCGAACATGTTAAAATTTATATGACTCAATTTTCAAAAGATGGGGATAATGTTTCCCCATGATATTTTAAAATAAGAAAACTATATTAGTCATCATATACGTCACACAACACTAATATTAAACAACCCATGAAATATATTATTTTAAAATGATCATTATTACCTATTAGATGAATTAGTGGGTATGAATAAGATTAAAAAAAATTATTAAATATAAATATATATGTCTTAATCAATACAAATTTATTTACAAATTTTTAGTAAATAATAAGTCAATTTTTTAGTAGGAATTTTATTCTTCAAAATACATTTTCTTGAAAAAATGGTTTTATTTTTAATTTTATGTTTGGTAATTATAAATAATTTATACCAATTTTCAAATTTTATTTTTTATAAATAAACTAAATGTTTAAATAATCACAAAAAAATTATCTTAGGTTAATTTTTTTTTGGATTTTTTAGAAAAGAGAGATTTTCAGTGAATAGTGAAAATAACATTTTCTATAAAATTGGCATTATTTTCAATAAATTAAGTAATTTAAAAGTACCATTATGAATTGAATATTATTTTGACTCTAAGAAGTATTATTTAGTTATATATATAAATAAAAATTAAATTTTAACCATCTTTATACCTGGTTTTTATAAGTTAATTTTTAAGCTTAAAACACAATTTTTTATAAAAAGTGATTTTAAATTCATAATCCTCATCAATTTTAATTAATTAAAAAAAATACTAACATGGAATGATTTAACTAAAATTTATATATTATATATATAAATATATGAATTTAAATCTATGTAATTATGATCATAAGGAAAATAGTTAATTATAGATCATCTTCTTCATTAAAAATGAATTTCTTGAAAACCCATTTTCGACAAGATTTGTGAGTTTATTTTAAAATTAAATTATAAAACTTATTTTAATTGAATTTAATAGAATGGATTAATATTATTAATAATTTTATTTAATGTTATATAATAATTTCATCTTAATTTTTTATTATAATTACTTGTAAATTTAATAATACTTATTAATTTTGATTAAGGTTAAAACATGGTTTTGTGTGTTACATTTTTTTATGTTAATATTAATTTATTACAAACATGAAAAATTTTCCAGGGAAAATTTTATTTATTAATAATAATTTGTTCCATATTATTTAGTAATTATATTTTTTTAGTCTTAAAGGATAAATTATATAGTGTAAAAAATTAATCAACATGGTGAAAAATAAAATGGTAAAATTAAATAAACATAGAGGATAAGGGAATACAATGTATAAAAAAATGTTTCATTTTTTTAGAGGTATAGATAGTAAATAAATTAACTCCATTCTATTATTATCAATTTTTGGGGAACATGGTGTGAGGGCGATATCACATTAGTGAATATATTTCAATATTTTTAAAAATGCCATTCCTCAATTATAAAATGGAACTCCCTCTCCTATCTTCTTCACAGAGCTCAATCCATTTTTCCCAACCAAAATGTCCAAAATATATCCATAAAATACTTATACTCATTTTTGAGATAATTGTATTTCCAAAATACAAACCATTGATTCCATAAGAATAGACTCAAATGTGGTTTCTCTATGAGAAGGTAATCATCTTAATGAAGCACTTTCTTTTTCATTTTTCAATCACAACATTCAATTACATATTAAAATTTTTCAATAAAATAAAACCATTATATTACATATGATGATATGTAATTATGTTTATAGAATACTATTTACTTATCTCCTTCTCTATCAAATGTGATACAATGCTTTCACTAGTGTGTATGATGGATTACCACATTACGAATAGATGTAACTTGTTTTTTCCATCACTAACTCACATGGTTCTTATATCTCTTGAATATTTCTATTTCTTATTTCAACAACACCATTTTGTTAAGGTGTTCTGGGTGCTGAGAAATTATGAGTAATTCATTTTCTACTATAAAAGGTTTCAAAATAAGAATTTTGAAATTCACCTCCATGATCATTATGAATAGTTATCAAAGGAAGGTTTTTCTCATTTTTTACATGGGCTCTAAAACTATTGAAATAAGAAAAAGTTTCAATTTTCATTGATAGAAAATAGAACCATGTAAATCTAGTGTAATCATAAACAAAAAAATACATAATATTTTCCTCCAATGCTACCAGTTTGTTTTGGACCAAAAAGATCCATATGCAGTAATTATAATTCATTAGTGGTTGATACTTAAATGACTAATTTAAAACTTGATTTATGTTGCTTTCCATATTGACAAGGATCAGAAACTATTGAATAATTAAATCTAAGCTCTGGTAGTGTAACACCCGAGATATTTATGAGAAATATTTTCTTTTTTATGTTATATACATCATCAAAGGAATATTTCACAACACACTAGCTTGGATTTCTTTACACGCAATCACGACCTTCCTCGATAGCTTCCGTTGTACGCAATACCGAGTTTCACTAAACAACGATATGCTATATAAAATAGACGTTATGAATAGTAATTACCACCTTTTGAAATTATATAAATTTTATCTTCCAAAATGGACTTCATTTTTGGATTTAGAATACCAAAATTAGCATATGGTGAAATTTTGGTATTTTTCTGAAAACTTTCAATTTTTGATGAATAGTGAAACCACTAAGTGGTAGTTAAAAAACTGATTTTTTCATAAAACATAATTTTACCGCTTTTGTGAATGGAATTTAGAAAATTCAAAAGATACGACTGATACCAGTAAATAAAATGTGGTTCAATGAGATGAAAATAATTTTTTGTTGGTGAATAGTAACTTTTACTTTTTTTACCGCGGTTAATAGTAAATATGGTAATTAATGGTAAAAATGACATTACTATTACCCTAAAACGTGTCCTAATTCTATTGTATAATTTTAATTCGACCAAAAACATCCTTATGAATATAATGTCACCATTTAGGTCCACTTGGATTAGATTAGGACATTTAATATTATTTTATTTAAAGAAGAGTGAAATTAGTTAAAATCAATGTTTAAAAACTAAAACATTTTTAATATAGGGTTATACATAAGATAAATTAGATTATAAATATTCATTAGAAAGATAAAAATATTTCCTACATAATGATATTTTATTTATAATTTTTACACTTTAAATAATTTAATTTATTTATGACACAACGATGATGCAATAATTACATTTTTAAGGATATATTAACATAATTGATGTTATAAATGCCCAAATAAATGTAATTTTAGACTTTTTATGAATTAAACTAATTTTATATGTTAATATGACATGTTACTGTTGATTTATTTTACTTTTTTCGAACTTATCATTCTGTTATGATTTTCACAAAAATCATATACCAAATAGTGTCAAAATTGACATATAATAGTTTTCAAAATAAATATTATATTATTAATTGTTATTTTATTCCTAAAAATCTAAGGTTCGACCAAATGACTTAGATAAGGATATATATATATATTAATAATAAACAACATGGGGTTCGTTTTACTTGTTATGGTAAGTTTATTAACCATATAGTGTAAGAAAACAAAAAGACACGGTAAAAGTTAAATTATTTAACATAGAGTTTAATCTAATAGATATGCTTAAAATAATAAACTAAACTTGTCTAAAACCTATTGGATTAGAGGATTTAGATCCATACCCACTTTAGCTTTTAAATAAGACCCTTTGGAACCATTATATACTGAATGAGACTTTAATATAAAATAATATTTTGAGATTTTCTTAAGGTACCCCTCTCCTCCCTTATAAAAGGGAACCTCCTCCCTCTCCTCCTCACACCAATTTGAGCATTAAAGATAAGCCAACACCTAAAAAAACATCTTCTCCACTTCCCTAGAATCATCCTAGAGGTCCTATTCTTCTTCAATAACCATCCTTAGTTCTCTAAGAGGAGGTTAAGAAAAGGCGCGTCAAAAAGAGGTAATATCCATTACCGATCTTTTTCAATTTCTTTCTTTTTCAACTTCTTATAATTTAGTTGTTTCATGATAAAGTAATAACATCAGTATTACTTATATACAGATATGTTATTATAAATATGAAACAACCCTAATTCACCTTCTATCCATCCTACAGAAATATGAAATCACCGCGCATGTGTACGTACGGAATATCGTCTCCACGCCATGGTGTAATCTATTTTCCACCACCACCTTAATTGGATGGGTATAATGGTGTAATGAGTAACTATATATGATTATTATAAAGTGATATTGATACTAAAATAATATATATACACTTAAATACAATTCCACAATCATGGGAATGATATCATCGCTCGTGCGTACGCACGGAATACCGTCTCCACGATGTGATGCAACTCGTTCTACATGATATTCATTACATAGTAATTATATAAATGAATTGATTGAATAAATATGATATATATTACACTAATACCATCTTTTATATGAGTTATCTATAACCTAAAAACAATAATAAGAAATTATTCGGCAAAACACGGATAAGAACAAAAGGCAATAAAGACCCGAATAACAAGTAACAATGAAAAATTTCTAATAAGAAGCTAAGAATATGACCATATATGATATCATATCAATAATTATGATTCCGGAATAAGTCAATTACATTATTTAAACCATTATAAAGGAGCTTCGGACACGTACAAATCAAATCGGACCTAAGGTAAGGGAAAATATTACAATCTCATTTTTATCCAAGATTGTTTATACATTGGTATTTTACTGGGGTGTAATTTATCATCCACATACATGTTACCTCAATATGTAATATTATTCATATCCTCCTTCAATTTTTTAAATCTAATTTTACCTTTCGGTATGTTTTTATTAAATGTTATGAAAGGAATCTTTTTTAGTTTTTTCGTACGAGGTACTTTTTGACTTTTCTGACCAAAGTACTAGAAGAATGTTTTTTTAACTTATACGACATGAATGGATTCAAATAATTATATTTAAATGAAGCTTCCTTTACAAGTTTTTAAGTTTATTTTTAATTAAATTCTTTTAGTTTAAAATTATATGACATGTTAAGAAGGGAAAATGTTTTTGAAGTAGAAAGGATATTTTCCTCAAGAATGAAGTTCAAATGTTTTGTCAAAATTATTTTCCATATAAGATAATATAGGGTTCTTTTTTATCCCTATTATTAAATTGATTTGATTATTTTGTGATAGAATTATTTTTATGAAGTCCTTTACCTTATATTAATTGTTTTATGATGTCATGATGTTTTAAGAATCCCATTTTTATTACATGTGTTATGTGATGATGTATGATTTATGTTTTTGTGGCACACATATGAAAGGATTAATTATGAGATAGGTGGGACCTATATCTCCCTCCAATGCATTGGGTAAAGATTTATATCTCATGAGATAGACATGGCTGGAACGACAGGATAAAACCGGTTTAGTGATACAGGACTGAAACGGGGAGTGAACTCGGTTCAGAAATGGACTTTGTCTCCTAAGATAGTCTTGGCAATGAGTCATGGCTAACAAGAAATGATTTTCCATGACTGTATGTGTATTCCACAAAGTTTCATGTTTTATGTTATGATTATTGGGATTTCATTTTCACTTATATGATTTATCCCATGTTAAGATATTATGATCTCTTTTGCAGGTTTGATTTTCGAAGGTTATGATATGATTGATATTACCTTTATTTACCCTTATTGAGAATTTGAGCTCACCCTTTTGTATGTTTTCTTTTCCCCAGGTCAGGAAGAAGAATATTAATTAGGATATGCTAAAAGGGACTCTAGATATAATGAAATAAATGGGGACACTGTAGAAGATTTATGAACCAGTTGTTTATGTTTCCCAGTTTCTAAAGACACTATACCTATACAGTACTTTTGTGGTTTTTGTTATATGTTGTACTAAGTATGCTTCAATTATAAACTAATAACAATGTATGTAAAGTATGGGTCGTTATAGTTTGTATCAAAATAAAGGTATAGTCAACCTTTGGAAATAAGGATGTGAAAGCCTTAGTAAGAACCCTAAGGATATATCTAACCATAGAACAATCTTAGTGTTTTAGAAATGGCCGTGAAGAACCTATGATAAGACCTTAAGCATGAAATTTTATTATTGATTATGTGGTTTTCTTATTATAATTAGTGTTTCTCACACTATTCTTCTTTGTTTTAGTCAATGACTATAACCTGAAGGAACTGTGTTAATGTGAAATGTGATGGGCAATGTAATGATTGTCCCCCTGAGCAACCAAATGATATGGGAGCTGGAATGAAAAATATTGTAGCCATTTTCACACAACTTTCTCAAGCTATGAATCATGAAGGACTTCCAAATGAGCAAAAGAAGGAACACCATTCTGTTGAATCCTTCATGAGGCAGCGACCGCCTTCATTTAGCGGTTCAACTGATCCATTAGTGGATGAACAATGGATCAGTACCACTAAAAAGATATTTTCAGTTCTTCAATGTTCTGAACATGATAAAGTCATCTTAGCGGTATATCCTTTGGAAGGAGAAGCTGGTCAATGGTGGAATCTTATCAAGAATACGAGGACAAGGGATGAAATTGAGTCCATGGAATGGGACGAGTTCAAAAACTTATTTTTCAATATGTACATCCCTCGTATTCTTCGAACAAAGATGGAGAAGGAGTTTCTTGAATTGAAGCAAAAGGTTGATGAATCTGCTGGTACCTACGAAGAAAATTTTACAAGACTTGCAAGGAATGCTTCTGGAATTGTTATCCAACCTGAGAGTAAGATCGATCGATTCTTTAGTGGCTTAAAACCAAGTCTTAAAAGGGAGTTAGCCATAAGGGACTTCAATAGCTATGAGGAAATTTTTTGATGTGATCTCAAGGTTTAGATGGAGATTGGAGTAACCCATTAGTCATATGGGTTTGATAAGAAGAGGAAAATGGAATTCAAAGGGAAATCTAAAGACCACACTGAAAAGAAGATGAGTTTTCCCTTATGCTAAAAGTGTTGAAAGAAACATAGAGTGAATTGTCTTAAAGGGACAAGTAAATGTTTCAAATGTGGAAAGTTAGGGCATCAGGCATTTGAAAGTAGCAATGATGAGAAGAAGATTTCTAGTGATGCGAACAAAGAAAAGGCTACACAGAATGCACCTCCTACTATTCAATGTTTCAAGTGCATGGAAATGGGGCATTATACTAATAAATGCCCTAATCCAAGGGTTGTTGATGATGATCGACATCGACAAAATCTTAAGGCTAAAGACAAAAGAAAGTCACATGCAATTTCTATCAGTGATGTGGAGTACGATAACGATGTGATGAAAGGTACACTTACCATCCAATCTAAAGTAGAAAATGTTTTATTTGATTCGGGATCAACCCACTCTTTTATATCTGAAGAATTTTCAAAGGGTATCACCGTATTACCTCAACAATTAGATGTTGAGTTAGCTGTGACAACTCCTAATGTCACAACGGTTGCATCAAAATTTTATAAATCTTCTCCGATTAAAGTTTGTAGGAATGTACTTCCTAAAAATCTTGTGATCCTTACTATAGTGGAATTTGATGTGATTCTTGGCACGGATATGCTTTCTTTATACGGAGCTCATATCGATTTCCAAAGAAGGGAAGTCACATTTCATATTCCAGATCAATCTATGATCATCTATCGATGCAAGGATGAAATTAACCTTCCAGTAGAAATTTCTTCCATCTTATGGGTCTTGATTCCACTAAATAAAGGTTATTTATCTCAAATGGTTAGAGAGGAACTCACGATTAAAAATATGCCCATTGTACAGAAGTTTGATGATGTCTTTATGGAGGAATTGCCTGGTCTTCCACAAAATCGTGAAGTTGAGTTTTCAATAGAACTCATACCGGGTGCTATGCCTATTTCAAGGACACCTTATAGAATGGCCCCAATTGAGTTGCCGGAATTGAAGAAAAAACTCCAAGAGAATATTGATAAGGGATTCATACGCCCTAGTGCGTCACCTTGGGGAGCACCTGTTCTGTTTGTTAAGAAGAAAGATGGATCAATGCGACTCTGCATTGATTATCAAGAACTTAACAAGATCACTATCAAGAACAAATATCCTCTCCCATGCATTAATGACTTATTTGATCAACTACGCGGAGCTCAATACTTTTCCAAGATTGATCTTCATTCAGGTTGTCATCAATTAAGGGTCAAAAGGGAGGATATACCAAAGATGGATTTCCGTACAAGGTATTGACACTATGAATTTATAGTGATGGAATTTGGTCTTACTAATGCCCCTGTTATCTTCAGGGATTTGATGAATAGAGTCTTTATAGACTATCTTGATCAGTTTTTTTGTAGTCTTTATAGATGATATTATTATCTATTCAAAGTGCAAGGAAGAACATAAATATCACTTGAGAATTTTATTGAAGACCCCGAGGAAGGAGAAGCTTTATGCTAAATTTACTAAGTGTGAATTTTGGCTTGAAAAAATTTCATTTATAGGTCACATATTCTCAAAAGAGGGGATATCTGTGGATCCAGCAAAAATAGAGGTTATCGAAAGATGGTCGAGACCAACAACAGTAACTGAGATCCAAAGTTTTCTTGGTTTGGCTGGATATTATCGGCGTTTTGTGAATGATTTTTCATGATTATCTAATCCACTCACTAGGTTGACTCAAAAAGGAGTTAAGTTCGTGTGGACAGAGGAGTGTGAAGAGAATTTCAAGGAGTTGAAAAGAAGGCTATCCAGTGCACCTGTGCTCACACTGCCTTGTAGTAGACAAAGGTTTGTGATCTATAGTGACGCATCCAAGAAGGGGCTGGGCTGTGTCCTTATGCAAAAATATATGGTGATTGATTATGCCTCACGACAGTTGAAAACTCATGATCAAAATTACCCAACTCGTGATTTGGAGCTTGCTGCGGTAATCTTTGAATTAATGATTTGGTGGCATTATCTTTATGGTGAAAGGTGTGATATTTATACTGATCATAAAATTTTGAAGTATATTTTCACACAAAAGGAGATGAATATGCACCAAATAAGATGGTTTGAGTTGATTAAGGATTACGATTTCTCAATTCATTACCACCTTAGGAAAGCGAACAAGGTGGCTGATGCATTAAGTCGACAAGACCAAGCTAGCTTATCCCCGAGGAGGATCTCAAAAGATCCAATATTTATGGATTTACAAAGGATGGATCTTGGAATCATAATGGAAGGGGAAAATATTATCTTTTTCAAATTAATGTTCAACCATCTATGCATGTGATGATTAAATAGGCGCAGAAAGAAGATGTAGAGTTATAAAAGAAGGTGAGAAATGTTCATGAATTCAACTTTGATTGTGAGGGGATAATAAGGTTCAGGAATCGGGTTTGTGTTCCTTCCATCCCAGAATTAAAGAAGGAGCTACTGGATGAGGCTCATAGTTCTTCATTCTCTATTCATCCCAGAAGCACGAAGATGTATTGGGACCTGAAAGAGTACTTCTGGTGGGAAGGCATGAAAAGAGATGTTGCTGAATATGTCTCTCGATGCTTGGTTTGTCAGAATGTTAAAGCCGAGAGACAGAAGTCTAAGGAGATGTTACAACCATTACCTATTCCCGAACGGAAATGGGAAAACATCACTATGGAATTTGTCACCGGACTTCCTAAAACATCCAAAGGCAATAATGCTATCTGGGTTATAGTTGATTGTCTTACGAAGTCGCCACACTTCATTGCTATAAGAGAGGATTTCTCTCTTGATCAGCTTGCCAGGATATATGTAAAGGAAGTGGTAAGATTTCATGGAGTAACACTTTCCATTATATCGGATCGGGATCCGAGGTTTACCTCAAAGTTTTGGCAAAGACTTCAGCATACTCTAGATACAGAGTTGAGTTTCAGCACTGCTTATCATCCTCAGACAAATGTTCAGTCTTAGAGAACAATTCAAACTCTAGAAGATATGTTGAGAGCTTGCTCTATGGATTTCAAAGGTGGTTGGGATCAAAACCTACCTTTGGTGGAATTTTCTTATAATAATACCTTTCACTCCAGTATTCAGATGGCTCCTTATGAAGCCCTCTATGAAAAAAATACAGAACTCCAACATGCTGGGGTAATGTTGGGGAAATAAAGCTATTAGGACTTGATCTTGTTGATGAGATGGCAGAAAAGGTCCGATATATTCAACAACACATAAGAGCAGCTCAGAGTCGACAAAAAAGTTTTGCCGATAACCGCAGAAAACACCTAGAGTTTGAAGTGGGTGATAAAGTGTTCTTACGAATATCTCCCTGGAAGAGAGTAATTAGATTTGGAAAGAAGGGAAAGCTGAGCCCTAGGTATATCTGTCCTTTCGAAATACTGAATCGTGTTGGGAAGGTAGCTTACCGATTGGTGCTTCCACCGAATCTCTCTCAAGTTCATGATGTGTTCCATGTATCGCTCTTGAGAAAGTACATACCTAATCTTTTACATGTACTCAGCTCAGAAGTTGTACCGCTTGAGCAAGATCTTTCTTGTGAAGAACAACCGATAGAGATTCTGGATCATAGCGAAAAAGTTCTACAAAACAAGACCACTCACTTGGTGAATATTTTATGGAGGAACCACCAATTTGATGAAGCTACATGGGAGCTTGAGGATATGATGAGGGAGAGGTATCATCATCTGTTTGTTACAAGGTGACGAATTTCGAGGGTGAAATTCTTTTTAAGGGGGGTAGAATGTAACACCTGAGATATTTATGAGAAATATTTTCTTTTTATGTTATATACATCATCAAAGAAATATTTCACTACACACTAGCTTGGCTTGCTTTACACGCAATCACGACCTTCCTCGATAGCTTGCGTTGTATGCAATACTGAGTTTCACTAAACAACGATATGCTATATAAAATACCCGTTATGAATAGTAATAACCACCTTTTGAAATTATATAAATTTTATCATTCAAAATGGACTTCATTTTTGGATTTAGAGTACCAAAATTAGCCTAGGGTGAAATTTTGGTATTTTTCTGAAAACATTCAATTTTTGATGAATAGTGAAACCACTAAGTGGTAGTTAAAAAAACTGAATTTTTCATAAAACTTAATTTTACCGCTTCTATGAATGTAATTTAAAAAATTCGAGAGACACAGTTGATACCCGTAAGTAAATTTTGGTTCAATGAGATGAAAATAATTTTTTTGGTGAATAGTAACTTTTTACTTTTTTTACCGCGGTTAATAGTAAATAGGGTAATTAAGGGTAAAAATGATATTACTATTACACTAACACATGTCCTAATTCTATTGGATAATTTTAATTTGACCAAAAACAACCTTATGAATATAATGTGACCATTTAGGTCCACTTGGATTAGATTAGGACATTTAATATTATTTTATTTAAAGAAGAGTTGAATTAGTTAAAATCAAAGTTTAAAAACTAAAACATTTTTAATATAGGGTTGGACAGAAGATATATTCGATTATAAATATTCATTATAAAGATAAAAAACTTCCTACACAATGATAATTTATTTATAATTTTTAGACTTTAAATAATTTAATTTATTTATTACACAATGATGATGCAGTAATTACCTTTTTAAGGAAATATTAACATAATTGATGTTATAAATGCCCAAATAAATGCAATTTTAGACTTTTTATAAATTACACTAATTTTATAGGTTACTATGACATGTTAGTATTGATTTAATTAACTTGGTTTGAACTTATCATTCTGTTATGATTTTCACAAAAATCATATACCAAATAGTGTCAACATTGACATATAATAGTTTTCAAAACAAATATTATATTATTAATTGTTATTTTATTCTTAAAAATATATGTTTCGGCCAAATGACTTAGATAAGGATATATATATTAATAATAAACAACATGGGGTTCGTTTTACATGTTATGGTAAGTT
The DNA here is from genome assembly GCA_963277665.1 of Viscum album. Taxonomy (NCBI): domain Eukaryota; kingdom Viridiplantae; phylum Streptophyta; class Magnoliopsida; order Santalales; family Viscaceae; genus Viscum; species Viscum album. Next base: position 1,154,932,093 of record OY728132.1, on the reverse strand, counting down.
TATTAACCATATAGTGTAAGAAAACCAAAAGACACGGTAAAAGATAAATTATTTAACTTAGAGTTAAATATAATTGATAAGGTTAAAATAATAACCTAAATTTTTTTAAAACCTATTGTATGAGTAGATTTAGACCCATCCCCACTTTATCTTCGAAATAAGACCCTTTGGAACCATTATAAACCGAATGTGACTTTAATATAAAATAATATTTTGAGATTTTCTTAAGGTGCCCCTCTCCTCCCTTATAAAAGGGAACCTCCTCCCTCTCCTCCTCACACCAATTTGAGCATTCATGCTAGGAAAAACCCTGCCAAAATATATTCTACACTTTACTAGAATCATCCTAGAAGTCCTAGTATTCTTCAAAGACAATCTTTAGTTCTCTAAGAGGAGGTTAAGAAAATGCGCGTCAAAAAGAGGAAATATCCATTACCGATCTTTTTCAACTTCTTTCTTCTTCAAATTATTCTTATTTAGTTGTTTCATGATAAAGTAATAACATCAGTATTATACTTATATGTTATTATAAATATGAAACAACCCTAATTCGCCTTCTATCCATCCTACAGAAATATGAAATCACCACGCGTGCGTACGTACAGAATACCGTCTCCACGCCGTGGTGTAATCTAATTTCCACCACCACCTTACTTGGATGGGTATAATGGTGTAATGAGTAACTATATATGATTATTATAAAGTGATATTGATACTGAAATAGTACACATACACTTCAATACAATTCCACGATCATGGGAATGATATCATCGCTCGTGCGTACGTACGGAATACTGTCTCCACGATGTGATGTGACTCGTTCTACATGATATTAATTACATAGTAATTATATAAATGAATTGAATGAATAAATAAGATATATATTACACTAATACCATTCTGGATATGAGGTATCTATAACCTAAAAACAAGAACAAGAAATTATTCGTCAAAACACGGATAATAACAAAAGGCAATAAAGAACCGAATAACAAGTAACAATGAAACATTTCTAATAAGAAGCTAAGTATATGACCATATATGATATCATATCAATAAGTATGATTCTAAAATAAGCCAATAACATTATTTAAACCATTATACAGGAGCTTCAGACACGTATAAAGAAAATCAGACCTAAGGTAAGGGAAAATCATACAATCTCATTTTTATCCGAGATTGTTTATACTTTGGTATTTTACTGGGGTGTAATTTATCATCCACATCCATGTTACCTAAATATGTAATATTATTCATATCCGACTACAATTTTTTAAATCCAATTTTACCTTTCGGTATGTTTTTAGTAACCGATATGAAGGAAATATTTTTTTTGTTTTTCGTACGAGGTACTTTTTGACTTTTCTGACCAAAGTACGATAAGAATGTTTTTTTAACTTATACAGAATGAATGGATTCTTAGAATGATATTTCAATGAAGATTCCTTTACAATTTTTCATGTTTATTTTTAATTAACTTCTATTAGTTTAAAAGTATATGACACGTTAAGAAAGGAAAATGTTTTTGAAGTAGAAAGGATATTTTCCTCAAGAATGAAGGTCAAATGTTTTATCAAAATTATTTTCCATCTAAGATAATATAGGGTTCTGTTTTATCCCTATTATTACATTGATTTGATTATGTTGTGATGGAATTATTTTTATGAAGTCCTTTACCTTATATGAATTGTTTTATGATGTCATGATGTTTTAAGAATCCCATTTTTATTACATGTGTTATGTGATGATGTATGATTTATGTTTTTGTGGCACACATAATAAAGGATTAATTATGAGATGGGTGGGACCTATATTTCCCCCCAATTAATTGGGTAAAGATTTATATCTCATGAGATAGACATGGTTGGAATGGCAGGTTAAAACCGGTTCAGTGATACAGGACTGAAACGAGGAGTGAACTCGGTTCAGAAATGGACTTTGTCTGCTAAGATAGTCTTGGCAATGAGTCATGGCTAACAAGAAATGATTTTCCATGACTGTGTGTGTATGACACAAAGATTCAAGTTTTATTTTATGATTATTGGGATTTCATTTTCACTTCTATGATTTATCCCATGGTAAGATATTATGATCTCTTTTGCAGGTTATGATTTTCAAAGGTTATGATATGATTGATATTACCTTTATTTACCCTTATTGAGCATTTGAGCTCACCCTTTTGTATGTTTTCTTTTCCCCAGGTCAGGAAGAAGAATATTAATTAGGATATGCTAAAAGGGACTCTAGATATGATGAAATAAATGGGGACACTATAAAATATTTATGAACTAGTTGTTTATGTTTCCCAGTTTCTAAAGACACTATACCTATACAGTCCTTTTGTGGTTTTTGTTATATGTTGTACTAAGTATGCTTCAATTATGAATTAATAACAACGTATGTAAAGTATGGGTCGTTATAGGTATATCCTTAACTAGTCTTTTCTTAGAGAGTTTTCATAAGATCATATGGTTACAATGTCTTAACCTTATATACAACAACCAAGAATGATCTTACATTGTATTAAGGCAAGGTAGATATTGGCTCCTAAGTTCATCTAAGTTAGGCGTGTAAATATTCTCTTGTCTATGGGAAAAAAGAATAAACACTTCCTTGGAATTGTGTACTAAGCAATTTTCATTCCTAAAATTCACAAGGTAACCTTCATCACATAATTGACTTATGTTAATGAGGTTGTACTTAAGATCCTTAACAACAAAAACATTTCAAATCAAAATTTTTCCAAGAAGAAAAATTCTTCCTATACAAATAATTCTCCCTTATCATTATCTCCAAAAGTTAGTTTTCCTCATTTAGTCTTGATAATCTTTTCAAATATGTTTTTGTGAACAGTCATATACTAGGAACAACCACTATTCATGTACCAAGTATTGCTATTGTTAAATTATTTATTTTCCTTAAAATAAGAGAGTTAGACTTTTGGAACCCAAAATTTCTGGGATCTGGACATTTCAGAAAGAAAAATTTTAGGTACCCACATTTTCTTTGAAAATTAATCTTTTTAAAAACCTAAAGACTGAGTTTTTTTCAAGGAACAATTTTTTCCAATTCCCACCACACTGAGAATTAGTGTAGAATAGAGCACATTGAGGAACAAAATAAGTGTTACTAAAAATCGGTTTTGAGATAGTATAACCAAATCCAGAATTATTCTATCGAAGTCTAATTTCAGAATACATATTATCAAAATTTTCTATACCTAAGGTAATGTTTGACAAACACTTTTTCAAGGAAAATATTTCTAGATTTAGTCTAATAACCAAGTTATTAACATAAAGAACATCATTTTTAGCACTAGTGTTAGGCTCAAGAACATTTTTCATAGAAATTACTTTTTCTATATCCTTATAATGTTTATACTTCTCAGAATTAACTTCCTCAATGTTTTTGTAAACAATTTCAAAATCAAGGGTTTTCTTCTCAAGATCTTTAAAAATATCTGATATTTCCTTAGTAAGAATAAAAATTCTTGAGTTTTCCTTAACAATATTTTTCTTGACTTTTGTATTTTCATTCTCAAGGAGCTTAGAAAACCTAGAATTTTTTTTATAGGTCGGTAAAGTATTATCATCGTCAGAAAAATATTCTCTATCCAAGGATTCATTGTATTTACTATCACTATAATTAGAATTCAAGGATACATTGGTGATGGATTCATCATTGTGTACCTTAGCCATTAAACAATGATTTTCAATACCGTAGTCTGGTTATTAGTCCATGATTCTTTTGTCTAAAAGATTTGTAATCTAAGGGTTCATCAGAAGAGTCTACACCAAGGGCACTCGACGTTTCATTAGATTTCAAAACATTATTAGCTTTATCTTTATATTACTTCTTTCTATTTTTCTCAGAATGCTTCTCCTTTCTATCTTTTCTCTTAATCATAGTACAATCTAGCCTTATATGTCCATCTCTTTTGCATTCAAAACAAGTGGCTTCAAGGTCTTTCTTATCCTTTCTTTCTCTCTTATTGTATCTATGTTGATAGTCTTTAATCCCACCTATCTTGTTCATACTTTGAGCAAGATTAGATAGTCTATTCTAAGAGTGTTCACTTTCACTTAATTTAGATAAAATAGTAACCTTCTTAAAATTAGATCTTGTAATTCTATTAGGAGTCTTGGATTTTTTATGATTTGAAGTAGTTGTAAAAGAAACACTTCCATTTATTTTCTTCTTCTTAACTTTTTCAGAATCTCTCTTCATTCTTGTATCATGTTGAATAAGAGTTACAAAAAGCTAATCAAGAGTTATCTGTGAGAGTTTCCTATTCTCAACTATAGCTATCCTCTTGGATTCCCACTCATTAGGCATGATTTCTATAATATAGTCTACAAGTGCCTCATTATCCAAACCTTTTTCACTCGTGGATTGTAAGTTGTTGACAATAGTCATAAAGCTCTGATGTACCTTTCATATAGGTTCTCCATAACGAAAGCAATAATCATGGTACTCAGCTTTAATCATAGCTCTTCTAGATTCAATAACATTGGAAATACCAAAATGTGAAACTTTAAGCTTCTTCCAAGTACAATTTTCTGCTTCATAAGAAGAAATCTGGCTATATATATTCCTAGTCATAGAACACAACAATGTATTATGCACCTTGTAGTTTAGTTGATATTCTAACTTCTATTGATTAGTAATAGTTCTGACTTCCTTATCCAGAATCTTGTAATATTTAGTAAGCATAACAAAGTTTTACACTCCAGTGTTAATAAAAAAAGTCTCCATACGATCTCTCCAATATTTGTAACCATTCCCATAAAAATAGGTGTTCTAGTAGGATTCAGATTGTCAATTGATCCAACACTCATTCCTTCCATGTTAAAAAAATCTTTCCAAATAGTCTTTTCAGTAATAAAAGTTTGTAAACAAGAATAAAAATATCGTAAGCAAGGAAAATATAGAATAATGAAAAACATGAGCAAGAAAACATATAAGTGAGTATATTTATTTCGAGGACCTTCTATTGATACCAATTATATTATCAAAATGATACTGATTGTACTATCAAAATAATGATGTAGATGCTCAATATACAAGAGGGGGGGGGGGTGGTGAATTGTATACATTAAAAAAATCCATTGGAATTTTTAATGATGATAATGTTTAACAATGTTAAACAAGCTAAATTCAGAAGAACTCTTAGTTATACAAACATGCTAGATTCTAGAAATGTGGTTCCAGAAATGAAACGTAATAAAAGTTTACAGAGATAAAGATTATACCTTAAAGTGTAGAGAATCTTATTAATTAGAGTACACGTATAAGAAAGTATATGATAGTTATACATTCCTCAACAACCAAAATATAGTGGAAAACTAGAAACAATACAAGAAATAAGTATTAAATATTTTAACCCAAAGAGAAGGGTATCCAACATCCTTGGATATAGGTCCCTTAATTTATACTTTCAAGAAAGTCTATCTTCCCACACCAGGGTAAGACCTCGATACAAATATCATAGTCTATATTTCTATCCTCGCAAGACCTCAAACTTCAAGGTAGTCGACAGCTTTGTATTTCTATCCTTGGAAGCCCACTAATGTACTCATCAACATTTAGAGTCACACAAAGCAATTCTGAACAAGATGTTCAGAACACACAAAGCAATAAAGTCTCTCTCTAGAAATTACTTCAGCAGCATGTAATCTCTAGATTGGTCAACCTCTTTCAATGTTGTGAGCTATTTTAAATGATCTCTTATTTATTGGCACATATTCAATGGTCATATCCCTCCTCGAATGGTTATATTTTTCCTTGAATTTTAGAGGGACCTGTACACATGTAACTCAAACAACTGTTGGTTAGAAACCAAAAGCACGGCATCATTTTATAACTCATAAAAGAGTAAGAAAATATATGGTTGCTTAACCAAATCCATATTTTGGAATGTATGTAAAAATAAAAGTTCAGAGTTTAACCAAAAACACATTCGGTGTCTATAATACAAGGATATTCAGATTTTGTCTTCAAAAGAATTTAGAACCTGAATTCTATAGAATTCTGGCGTCAATATTTCATGTAAATTTGGAGTCTGAATTTATAAGAATTCTAAGTCTGAACTCAGAATGTTCAGAGTCTAAATTCATAATGTTCAGAGTCTGAATTCAGAGATTTTAGATTCTCAACTCAGAAAGCTCAGAGTTTGAATTTAGAGAATTCAGAACCTGAATTCAGTTCCTGAAAACAGAATTCTCTATATCTATGTATTTATTGGATTATGAGTATTTAGATAGAAAACTGAATTTTATACTTTGAAGGAAAATGAGTTAGATTATAATACGAACAATGAAAACATGGTATGGAAAAATTTCCTTGGGGAAGGAAAATCTTCCTTATGAATATAAAATATAGGGAAATTTTTTTCCTTAAGATAGAGTGTTAGTGATTTTCAAAAGAAGAAATTATGTAAAAGTTATAAGGAATTCTTATTGACATAATACATAATGATAAAATAATAATTATTTATCTAGATTTTATATTATCAGTTTTATTGAAGAAATCATTTAAATTCACTTTCTTGATTAAATTTTTAGTCATTAACTTTCCCTTGAAACTTTCAATTTATTATGATCAATGGAAATTGCATTTCCCTTAAATATCAATATTCTTTTTCTTGTATTTTCTTATTTGTTAAACAGTATATCATTTCAATATGATATTTTATAATTTCAATGTTATCTCATTGACTGAGAAATATTGATATTCTGTTTTCATTATTCTATACTGATATATTGTGATATTCAATATTTTTTATGAGTTAAATAAATCATCTGATATATGAGGGATGAAATGAACATGTATTGATGAGTTGAGATCATAATTTTATATCCTCTTAAATCATTGATAGGTCTCAAGAGAAAAATCATTAATCTAGTAATAAATGTTTATTTACCCATAGTTTTAAACTATAACAGTGAACGATCATTATGGAATAGTTATCATGAATTCTGAGATCATGATTTATAATATTATTAATTTTGATCATTAATAATTCAATTATTTTTATCTTTATTCTTATTTTCATTGACATTATCCATGAATATATTTTCTCTCTCATGTTGTTGATTAAATGGAATGTGTGTTTACATATTTACATTTTCATATTGATTATTCATTATCTAATCACAATAGTCAAGTTATTGATTAAATGGAATGTATGTTCAGTCTTTTACATTTCCCTATTGATTATTCCTTATCGATTCATGATAGATTCCACTATAAATAACCCTTACATAGCATCTGAGATCACACTTATTTTCATTCCTTTCCCAATGATATGAAGAAGGAATCTTTGAAAGAGTTCAATGTTGAGAAATTATTAATCCCTATATGTTGTATTTTATACATTCAATTTTAATTTTCAATTCAATTATACATCCATTTTCCCATGAATATTATATTATTCTGTCTTTTGGGATGTGATCACTTGTATATTATTCAAATGTAATAATGAAACCACTAACTAGGGGATACTAAGGTCAAGGTATTTAAAATGATAGTGGGTGATATATGATCTAGAAACATTATTATAGTTGAACTTGAAAAAAGAGATGGTGTGATAGTGATATGGATTGATAACACTTTTTAGTGTTATGTTGAAGGAGATGATATCAATATATAGGCTATCAAAACTGGTTCTGGAGGTGGTTACAAGAAAGATCAAGTAGAGATTTTTAGGTTGTGTAGTGGTCTATGAAGTGGCTTACTTATGCAATATGATTTGTATGATGATTGGGAATAGTAGTGGGTAACAATTATCTTACATAATGGGTGGGTTTAAAAAGGTTCTAAAGAAGCGTAGGGTGATTTATTTGCACAGATTATGGTTAGAATAATTGAGAAGAAAATATATTTTAATTAATTTTGGAATTAAATTAACATGGATATTATATATGAGAGCATTAGAGTTTATAAGGAAGAGGTATGATATCACCAATGATTTTTAGTAGAATTGGAAAAGAAATCATGTGGTCGAAAATATAGGTGTAGATCAATGTAATGATGTTTTGGTGAAAAAATAAACCCTTTATTATTGTTGTCATTATTATTATTATTACTATTATTCTTTTATTTACATATAGAGTTAGTTTAGGTGGTTTGGGTTGGTGAGGGTATGTTTTTATTTCTTAGGATCAAATCTTAGGTTAGTTTAGGTGGTTTGGGTGGGTTGGGTTTATTTATTTATATACATGTTTAAGAAAATGGGCTTTGGTGCGTTTTTATCCTTTGTGTGAGTTGTAAAAATTATTTGATTATTAATTTTCGTTAAACATAATTAATAAAAAAATTTCATATGAAATTGTATTTTTAATCTATTTACATAACTATGATAATTTCATCAAGATAATCAATTAATGATGCATTTTTATATGTATTTTTTGACCTGTTTTACTGTCATCAAGATCACCATATGGCTCCATCTATCCCAATATTGAAATAATTTCATATTCTTAGGCCAATGATTGAATTCCATAAGTAAGCATTCAATCATAATATATTTTACATGAATATCATAATTAATATATTTCATGTCTCATATATTTATTTATGAGTATTTTTTTATTTTAAAATATTAGATACTATAATTTCTGATAAAATGACACATAAATGTTTTAAAATTATTTATTTGACACATTTTCCTCAGTAGATCAAAACAGTTTTCTTCATTATGATATTTTGAGCCCCAAAAATGATGAAATTTATAAAATAAGGTTTACACATGTATGTACAAGTGGGTTTCCTTATGACTTATAGTGATCATAAAGAAAAAGAAAAGCCCCATTTAGAACTAAAATTATGTATATAATTATGATGGATCATTAAATGACTAATTTAGCATGGTACCTAGAATTAAAGGTGTTATTTGTAACAATAGTGGTGATAAACACTTGGTGAGTGTTTTGGGTCAAGAGAAAAATAAATGGTAATTGATATGATAATGTTTTTATGTGGATAATCTAGGGTATGATACTTTTATTTTACGTATATAAAAAATGTGGACTTCCTAAGAATATGAATTGGGATTTATATATTAATGGGCTTAACCGTGAAGTTTTTATGACATAAAACTCATGAATTATGTGGTTTGGTGGGGAATCAAGGCTAAAGAGTGTTATTATGACATGAAAATTCACATTACAATGTTCCTAATCTTTACTATTCTATAACTCAGGATTGTAGTATACCTGGAGTATTAATATTTTATAGGTGGTATGTTTTTCAATGTTTCATTATGCATCATTTATTGAATGATAGAATTGTAAATAATATTGGATAAACATTTTAAAGACCAACTTATTCAAACACAGTGGTGTATATAAAGATAAAAACATCCAATGTTTCCATTGTAATGATGATAAAGATTACAAATGATTATTATTTGTTGTTTAAAATAGATATAACAAAACTTTTTAAAAATATAAGATGAAATTAAAAAATCCAATCCAATATCACCATGAATGATAAATTAAAACATTCATACTAAAAATGAAGAATCTATAAAAGAGTACCATACATTTATGAGCCACTACAACATCTATAATAATCCTTTGTGGTTTGATGAATATCCACAAAAGGTGGTATAATGAAATCCCTCCTCTAAAAGTATCTATATGTTTTGAATCTCTCATTGTAAATTAAGGATTCTCGATCCCCTATGGATGTTTTGTGCCTTATCATGCAAAGGATGCGTGAAAAGATAACATCGAGATGATGTAGTTTTGGATGTTTCATTGAAAGACATTATAACCTAACAAAATTTTAGAATTCATATTTAAATATTTTTCTAGGATACTCATTTGTTGATCATTCATTAACTCATGTGTTACAACATTTGATTATATCCCCCTTGGAAATTTCATGAATTCATCATATAAATGAAACCCTATGTACATTTTTATTATACGAAATAGTGATTTTTTAAATAGCCAATTTGGAAGAACAATAAATAGATAAAATTTATCCTTTACACACCCTAATATGATATTGTGTGCGAGTATATAATAAAATATGATTAAACTCCGAACACTCCATTTTATATCACCCAATCATACAATATGTCTGGGTTTGGCAGTAAAATGAAATCAAATTTTATTTCATTACATATACCATATCATTAAATATGATATAATCGAACCTAAAAAAATAATATACCCTTGGTTTAAAAATTTCTTATCATATGAAATTTTTATACCATATACTATGATATAATATAAAAAAATCATATGTGTAAAGGTATTATGAAGTATCTCCTTAAATCTCCCACTTGCAATGAAGCCTAAAAGGTTTATTTCCATTTCAACTATATTATATAAAATATTATAATATATGAAACCATATCCAAAAATATTTCCAGTATATCTCAAAAAACATTTGGAAGGATATCATCAAATTCATAGTGAATCACATCCTATGTAATATATTATGAATAACCCTACAAATATCTATTTTTAACTCTAGAAAACATTTAGAGTAGATCTATAAGTCAAAATAAATTCAAATTTAGTCAATGAATAAGTGTGAACCCATAGTCTATTATAGAATTGAGAAAAAATGTGAATATATGGATCAATAAGTGTAAGAAAACAATGTACTCTAGAAAATAATAAATGATAGTAATCTAATAAAGTGTTCTAGTATGCTCTCCATCAAATAGTTGTTTCCCTATACCCATATTTACGGGTTATATAACATGCTAGTGGGAACTATTATATTATAAAATTTTACATGACATTGAGTGTAACATCCCATGACTTTATGAAATATTTTTTCCAGTAAATTTAAATTTTTAGATATATTGTGTTAAATTAATCATCGAGTTAAAACGAAACATGGCATACAATTAAAGTATAAATATTTAATATGATTGTTATCTCAAGACAATGGAATGTAATGTATGAATAATATTAACTAAATTATGAAAATATGTTATATATATATATATATAATGAATTATTTGGTGACCAATTAATTATAAATAAAAATGATACCCTTTTAAAAAAAGGAAATATTAAAATGCCAATTTTTATGAGCAAAAGCGTGTTTTATATCAAAAAATTAAAAACATAAATAATGGAAAATTATATGAATGAAATTTATTTATTATATATTCAATCTATTTTTTATAAATAATCTTATGTATATTTTAGATAAGAGATATGAATAATTCCAATTATATTTTGAAAGATGTATTTTTCAAAAAAAGCATTTTAACTTGCCTTTGGAGAACATATACTAATATAAAATTTTCAAATTGTATAAAATTTATTTTAATAAATGAAATTTATATTTGAAAAAATAATTTCAAAATTATTTTAGGGTTAACATTTGAGATTTTTTCTTAAAATATTCGGTTATTAATGAATAGTGAAAATACTCAATTTTAATTGAAAATTGGCTTTCAATATAAATTATTTTTAAATTAAAATTATATTTTAATTTTGTTTAAAATTAAATTTAGATAAAATATATATATTATTCCAATTAAATTTATTTAAATCAATTTTAAATTCAATTTTGATATATAAACACTATAATCTTTTAAACATATTCTCTTTAAAGACTGGATTTCTCATCAGATATGCATGAATAATTCTATTTTAAAATTTCGAAATAATGTGAGATAAATTTTTAATAATTCATTTCATATTTATAATAATCATAATTGTTAATAAATTATAAGTTAATTTTAATATTTTTTTATTAAAATTATTATTAAAAATTGAAAAAATTATTTACACTTGTTAGTGTAAAATGGGTTTACTGGGGGGGGGGGGGTTAAACTAAAAAGATAAGGGTTTAAAATTACCCAAAACTTGTCCAAAAATATATTTTGGGAAATATTTAAACTGTATGACTTATAATATCTCTAATAATATATTTGAGATCATTATGAAATAGAAATAATGTTGGTTTACCCTTTTTTCAAAAAACCAATAGTGTGCCACTCACCTCATTTATAAAAGGCCACACCCCTCCTCTCATCATAACACATTAATTTCATTTTTATTGGATACTAAAAACCAAAACCAATAAATAAATTACTTTCTCCCCTTAATAGAACCTTATTTTGGACAAAAATCTAACCTAGTATTGATTTTGGTGCAAATCTTATGAAGGATACCAGAAGAAGAGGCAACGTTCTTCAATGAGCATTTTTATTTTTGTTCATTCTCCAACTCCTTAAATAATTATTATACCCTGTAGATATAATTAAATTCATATATTAAATTTACTAATTTGTTTTTTTCTTATGTTCATGACCTACAACAATATCTACGACCATCAAATGGGTTACAAAATCATTATTCGTGTGTCATAAGGACTACCTCTTCAAGAACCGATGTCATTAATTTATCTTTTACCATATCTCTAGGATATAAATAAAAATGAATTTATTTTTATTGTTTAATTATTATGATATTATTATAATTTTTTAATTATTATTTCAAATAAACATTCATACTTTTCATTCATATGGAATATGATAACGTCAAACATTTGTATACAGGACTACCGCTTCACGAAGCGTTGTGATTTGTTATTTACATTCGCATTAAAAATAAGTTAATAAAGATTGGTTTATTGAAAATATGTGAAATTTATGATAAAAAAATGATTCTTTAATGATAAAATATTATTTACCTTTTTTTCTTTCAATCCTTCAAGAAAATGGAAATGACGCTCTTGTGTACGTACGACCTACCATCTCTATGAATGAGGTATTTCATTTCCTATCTATAACTTTTATGGATTAATTTAAATTCATATATAAATAATATATATGATATTTATTTCTTGGATAAAATTGTTGAGATGATGTAACTATTATAAAAGTGTTAGGGATGGAAATAAAATATCAAAAAGTATATGAAAAATATAGTGGTTATTACAAAAATCCTAATTTTAAAATAGAGTTTTTAATAAATAAGTAATTAATTCGAAAAAATTTAATGATATATGGTATTATATATATATATTTAGAGTAATTTAATTTTTTATTAATAAAATTATATATATTACACATGAGGATTGAACATGTATGATGGAAGTAGAGACTTACAGTATGGGATTTCTATCTCACATTAATTTTTCTATGAGAGACATGTCATATTCTCTACATGTTTCATTAATGTAATGTATATACAGCCCATGAATGTATTTTTTTGATGATTATATTTAATTTCTTTCTAATTTATAAATATATTTGATGATGTCTCTTTCATGGGTTTTATGGTTTAGAAGTTACCAAAGTGGTAAAAGAATTTTGCCTCAATTTTCCTTCATGGAGACATATGTTTTGTTTTACAAATATATTCTTCCATGATATTTATATAATTATTTTTTTACATATTATACAATGATTATTATTATTTTTATGGTATTATATTTCTCCTCTAGTGTTATTATTTTCATTGGGGTTACGCTTTAAATTTTACAAATGTGGTATCAATTTTACATTATAATCTCTTCATTTATCAAGATTGATTATGATTATATTTCAGATGATTAATTATTATGATCAATATCTAAAGAAACTATTGAAGTATTTCCTCCTATAGTTCTATCATGAGAATAATTGTTTTCTATTCATTTTACTCTCGTTATGTACTCAAGTGTTCAAAAATAATGTTTTTAAGAAAATTTTTTTTTGGACTGAAAATATTTTTCTTCCAAAACAATAGCTTCTAAAAATGTTTCAAAAATAAATTTACTAATCTCTTATGATATTTTAAAAAAATTAGTTTTTTAAAAATTTTTACAATGCATTTTAAAAGGGAATATTTTTGTATCTTTCCAAATAAATCATGATTTTCTTTCACGACCCGCCCTCGGGGTCCATGCCGTGACTACCCCAAGCCCGCCTTCCATAGGCCAGGGGCTGGCGACTAGCACCAAGGCGTAAATCCCGGTATAAAGGGAAGGCATTGCCTTTGTAAAGTAAACAAACACCACAGAGTAAGCAAGCGGAAAGTAAACACTAAGTAAAAACAGAGTACAACTGAAAGTGCGGAAAAGTAAATGGGCCAGTATATAAACCCAAACTGAAAGTAAAGTACAACTCGAAAGGAAAAACAACAACTGTAAGTAAAAGCCGCTACTCCGAGCTGTCCACTGGAGATCCCACCTGAAGGGTGGGTATAGATAGCTCCACTGCTCCACAGGTCCCGTCGTCCACTCCGAACACGTCCCGCCTAGTGGTCCACCTCCAGGTACCGTCCTGCTCTGCAAGCCTCAGCCAAGATCAACGCTGTCCGTCGTCTGCAACCAACACAACGTAGTGCGGGCATAGCCCGTGCAGGGGTGAGTATAAGATACTCAGTAGGGACCCCGAGACCCCCGAAGGTCTCACAAAATCCACAAAGGATAATCCACAAAGGAAGATACAAACACAAAGTAATAACTGAAACTGCTTAGGTATATGCCCATACATTTACCTAAGTCATCAATTCCAACACGCTCCATCCTCCGAGCCCAAGTACAACTCAGTCCACATAGGAAAGTAAACGTATTCCACACAGGAAAGCAAAACAAAATCCACATAGGATAGCACAACACAATCCACACAGGAAAGCAACATGATTCAGCTCACACAGGTATACTTCTTCGAAAGACGATAAAGATGATCTCTGATCCATCTAAGTCGTCGGACCCACGAAGGATCGATAGGTAACTAACCCCCGCAAAAGACCCACACAGGATCGGGCCCACATAGGACCTGTAGGCGCTGGTTCACACAGGACCGCTGAGCGCAAAGACCCACACAGGATCGGACCCACACAGGATCGGGCTCACACAGGACCTGTAGCACTGATCCACGTAAGAACGCTGAGTGCTGTAGTCGTCGTCGTCGAATCCACATAGGATCTCTGTACTTTCGTCGTCGCAGTCACAGTAGCAGTAGAAGTAGCAGTAGTAGTCACAGTAACAGTCGCAACCAGCACTAGGGTTCCCACACACAGCAAGCTCGTTCGGAGGGTCCGCTCCACGAGCCGAGAGGCTGATACATCAACTGTCACAAAGTCCATAGTTGATGTATCCAAAAGTTCCGAATCGTCAACAGGAACTCAACGCAATAGACGGCGCGTCGATCGGACGCCCGGTCTGAGAGTTATTGGCTTTTTCGTCCCAGGGGCCCAGTTGGTTTCTAAGGAAAAACAAACCCGCCCGTACTCCACCTGCGTCCAAACCTCGAGCGGAGTATTCCAAAAGATCCATCTCACTAAGAGGAACACAACAAAGCTGACGACACGTCAATCGGACGTCCTTAGCTCAAGATAAGTGTGTTTCCGCTCTGAAGGCCCGGTTGGTTTCGTGAACGAACCAACCCGGCCGAACTCAAAGTATTCCGAAACATTGAGTGCGATATAACGAAACGACCATCTCGATCCAAGGATCGCGTTGCCGTAGACGGTTCGTCAATCAGAGGTCCGTGGCTCAAGTTATAGCCAAAAGACCGAAACCGTCTTGAAAACGGGGGGTCCGGGTCCGGGCCGACCCGGCCCGACCCCCCCTGGGTCGGCCCGAACCGGGTCGACCCAACCCGGCCCGGCGCAGCGGCGCGGCGCCGCACGGGTGCAGCGCGCGGGGGGGGGGGGGGGGGGGCAAGGTTCCTCGCTTCTTCAAAAGACGGCGCGGCTTTTAGCCGCGCCTTTTTGTGAATCAGCCCCCCTTCGTGGGGGCCTGCTTGAGGAAAACCGGGGGGCCGCCTGCCCCCCTCAAAGAAACCGCCCCCCCCAAATATATGGGGGGGGGATTTTGGGTTGACCGGGGGAATTAAATTCCCCCTGTCTTTGACCTTCCGGCCGGCCCACCTGGCCGGCCGGTTTTTCTCCAACGGGACCGGTAAAGCCGGTCCCCTTTCGGCTTCCGACACCGGCGGCCTGGCGAGCCGCCGATCTTCCCGTCTCGCCGCGGCCCCGCTCCGGCCGCGACACCTTCGATTCCCCCTCAACGCGGCGCGACGGCGTTGCGTTCATGATTATTCTTCCACGGTGCGAAATTCCGCGTGGTGCGACGGCACCACGCCATCTTGTTTCATCCGCAAGATAAATCAACAAGAACAAAGGAGGGGGTTCGGCCGTGTTCATGCGGTCCGGCCCCCTCACGTTAAACGATAACACATATTTAAATATCCTCACGTTTGTCATGCTAGAACCATGAACGAGAATAAATAAATAAATAAATAATCAACATCAACCCCTACCTTGGGTATAAGTTCGAAGATCGTCAACGACCCGCAGAAGACAACGTCGCGGAGGTCGGGCGTCGCGATAATCGTTCTTCAACCGTTGACGAAGAGGTACGTCCGAAGAGGTACGTCATTGGCGAATCTTCGTAAGTCGACGAAGGAAGTCCGAGGAGGAAGCGACGTTCCCTTTTGTTGACACAGAAGACGTCGTCGATCTTCGGAAACAACGGGCTACGAAGATGAGATGAGCGGCGTTCTTCGTCGGAGCTCGAAGGTTCTTCGCGTTCTTCGTCAAGGTTGAAGAAGAAGAAGGATATCCCAAAATCCTCTCAAGAAGGCTAGAGAGTTCTAACCCAACAAAATAAGATAGAGTCTTATTTTATTCACAAACTTAACAAATTGAATTTCAAAGGTTTGAAATTCAAATAAAATAACTCCAAATTAAATAACAAGTTTCATGTCATTTAAAGAGGAGTTAAAGGAGTTTTGAGAGGAGATGGAAGGTTGGGTTTCGTGTGGTCCCCACCACACTGAATCCTCCCAAGGGAGGTTAAGTGGATGTGGGTCCCACCTTTAACTTCCTTTGAGAGGAGTTAACCAACAAGTAAAAAAAATAAAAAGTGTTCCACATTTTTATTCAACTTTTTATAAATCTCCCAAAAACTAACTTTCGTCCTGCAATAAACGCAACTACGGAAAAGGTCTCCTTAAGCGAATATCGGCGCTGCGAGTTCATCGGTGTCCTCGGATTTCAATTCCGAGCACTGGATCAAAAGTTAGAAATTCCCGCTCGTTCGTTCACTGAACGTACCCGAGCCAAACTTCGGAAATTGATTCCGGGCACTCCGGGCCTCGAAATCAGGTGCCGTCAGAAACCGAGTTCTTGTAAAATTCCAAAGAAAATTAAGAAAAAATTTCCCTTGAATTTTATAGGTCTTTACATTTTCTTTTTCAGAAAATATTAGTAGAATCATTATATGAGATGAATTAAACATAATATATCCAGGACCATTTTTTCATGATATATTAAATTCTAATTGTCAACATTATTTTTAGTGAAATCTATTCAAATTTTTTTAAGAAAAAAAATTTGAAATATGAAAATTTATTTTCTTCATGAAAATGTTTTAAATGTCTTTTAATTATTCTTTTATAAGTTTATATGTTTAATTTCAAAGGATTTCATTTCCAAAATGTTTTATGAATGTTCAGTTTTATAAATTTATTTTCAGTGACATAATATTTTCTTTACGAAATGTTCCATGTTTCTATTCAAAATCATTTTCTGACTAAGATGACATCTTTTGATATTAATTTTTCTGTATTAGGGATATGATTGAAGGATTCCATTCATGTTTTTTCTTTGAATGGTTTTTGTTTATGATAGAAAGAAATTTATGTAATCCATTTCTATCCTAGGGTTATATAAAGATCAAATATTTATGAAAATCACTTCTTTTGTCCAAAGGAAATTCCTTTATGAAATGAAGAAGTTATTATGAAACTAGCTTCTTTTCTATATATTATGATATGATTAAATTTTAATGTAATCTATTTAATTTCATGGGTTTTGATTTGATGAATGTTTTATGATATTATAGAACAAATATTTATTATTTTAATTATGTTAAAATGGTTATATTATAATCAAGTATATTGGATATGTTATATCCAAATATGGGTGGGATCTATATCTCCCTCTAATAAATTGGACAAATATTTGTATATCATGTGATTAAAAGGACTAGAATAAGGAGTGAATCTTGTTTAATAATAGAATTTATCCACTAAGATAATATAAGGAGCGAAAAGTAACACATATGACGGTTTGGAGAGTGAAATAATTATAATATGAAGAAAGTCCAACCATTAGGGATGCTGGTGGGTATTAGGATAGAGGTGTAGCCTCCCATGGAGTTCCTTGATATGTTTTGGAAATGATCCTTTACTACTAAGGAACTGATTTTCTATGCTTCTATGTATGAAAAAACCCCATATATTATGCCAATGTTATGATCTCATGGATCATATTCTTTTACTCATTTCTAATACATGTCTTATGAACTAATAATTTTTACACCATGCATCAAGATTATGATATTGGTTTTCCATGGTACGTTTTTCAAATGATACGATGATGTTATCATACCATTATTCTCATGTTATGCTCATGAGATCATTGATATTTTAATTTATTACATTTCTTAAGAATTTGAGGTCACCTTTCTTATGTTTCCATTACACAGGTTCTAAAAAAAGGTTTTAAGAATGATATATTTTTTAATATTACTAAAGGGGAATATCATTATGGGAGATGTTGTAGATCTTTCAACCAGTTCGAATATTTGGTACCTAGTATCCAATGAAACTAAACTATTAATGTCATCAGGCATGTGTTTCTATAATGTATTGAATATTAATCTAAAAATAAGTAATAGTTATTTATGAAAATAATGGGTCACTATAGTTTTCATTAGAGGAAAATGATGTAATTTGATCCTTAGGAAGTCTCACATGTGATAATTGGATAAAAAAAACCTCTCCATGCATAGGAATCATGTAGAATGGGATACAACTAGGGATTGTTGTGTGTCCCACCTAGGAGGTGTAGCCACCCATGGAGTTCCCTAATTGTCGTCAATTATTGTATACTAAAAGTAGGTCCAGACTAATATAGTTTGTATCAGAAGAAAGGTTTGGTTAACCATTAAAAAATAGGATGATAAACATTTTGTGATATCCCTATGGTCATTTATAAGGATATATCTATGGATGTCTCTAAGGATAGGCCTAATGATGAGTTATAAAATAAGAAAATGTATTTTAATTTTGGTAATAGATAGAGTGAGTGGTTTGAAAGCATCAACATCAATGTCTAGATTCTTAAAGTGGATGTGGCTCTAGAACAGTGGTACCTTGGGGTGATAAATTTGAAAAGGTAGCATTAAGTTTTAATCGATCATCATTGGGAATATAAAAATATTCCTTGATGTACACTTGGTTTTATAGTCCATGAGGATATCCTTTGGAAATTCACAAACTCATTACAAAGAATCTTAAAGGATTTAAATAGAAAATGAATCTAATTGACCTATGTTAATTATAATATTTCATATATTTAAATGAAAGTGTCACAGTTTAGGTGTCATATAAGTGGTTTTTCATGATTACTTGGTTTCCAACTATGAATATTTCTATTAACAGTAGGTTTTTTCTTTTTAGTAATTGTAAGAAACTATAAGGAACTTGATCAAATTTGAATGCCATAAACAATGTATTGATGAGAAACCAAATAGGATAATGATTATTGTGATGGATATTGCATTTATGAATAGTTATATACCACATAATATGATTAATATTGTGAATATTAAACAACTTTGGGACTCAATAAATAAGATAAGGATAGAGTTTTCTGAGAGTTTGAGTAGTGGAGAACATAGAGGATAAAAGATCTAGTTTCATATATGTCAATAATTTAGGAAAAATAACTCAAGTGAATGTCTCAAAGGAACAAGATGTTATTTTGAGCATGGAAAATAAGAACAAAAATAAATTATTTATGTCAATAAAGACTATGAAAGGTGTTATTTAGTCAAATTCAAGTGATACTAATCACTCAGAGAACAAGCTAGCTAATCTTGCTAAAAGGTTGAACAAGATTGTTGGCAAGAAGGATTTCCAATAAATATAGAGGATAAAGAAAAGGAAGATAATAAAGACTATAAATTAACATGTTATGAGTGCATGAATTCAGGACACATCATACCTAATTGTCCAAATATTGAATGAAAGAAAAAGAAAGATTGAAATTCTTATGTGAATCAGAAAAGATATTACAAGACTAAAAGAATGAAAGTCTTAAAGGAAAATTATTCTTGGAGTGAAAGTGGTTGAGACTAATCTGATAAATCTTAAGATAATGAATCTTGTGGAAAAAATAATATTTGTCTTATTTCTAAAATACCCTTTCAAAATCAATGTTTAATGGCTATGGTACACACTACTAAATCATCATCCAATTTGTCTTTAAATAAAAACAATCCTACTGATAATGGTTATATTTCGTCGAATGAAGAATCTCTCTCTACAAAAGATAATTATTTAAATTATTTTAAATAAGTATCTAGAATTTCAAAGATTCATGAAAATGAAAGTATTAAGATAAAAAATAAACCTGATTAGAAAATTCTAGAATTACTATTTTAACAAAATAAGTATCATATCTTTATAAAGTTATTAATATGAAATATTTTGAAATTAATTTTATTTTAAAAAACAGTTATAAAATTAATTTTGAAATGGATAAGCTTTCTAAGGATTTTGAAAATGTTATTTCAATGAAAAATATTTCGGATATTAAACTAAATTCTAAAACCAATGACTATTAGGATAAGAATTTAGTTATTATATTAATATCTGATATATTTTCCTAAAGTAAACTTTAGTAAAATTTTACCTCTAATAAATATAATTTTTATAAGATGTATTCACATATATTTCTAGTTATGAATAGTTTTATATTTTGTTATTCTCACTAAAAACCAGTTTTCAATCACAACTATTTGGTTCCTAATTGTGACCCATTCTACACTAAGTATCAAAGTAGTGTAAACATGGAATTTTTTTTTCTTTAAATAAAATTTTCTTATTAGGATATCATAAATCTCACCTTTTTTTAGAAAATGTGGATTCCTACGATTTTACATTCTAACATTTCTAGATCTAAGAATGTTTTGATTCCAAAAACATAACTGTTTCATTTTTAGGAAAAAAGTATGTACTAATAATAATACATGGTACCTGGGTAGTGGATGTTCTTAACGCATGAATAGAAACAAAAACATCATAGAAAATATTATTAAGATAATGGTGTAGGAGTCTCTTTCAAAGAATATTCTCAAGGAGAGATTTTTGGTATAAGTAACACCATTCATCTCAAAAAATCGATCATTTCAAATATTTTATTTGCTGAAGGTCTTATGAAAAAACATATAAGAATAATTCAATTATGTGAAGAAGGTTACCTTGTGAATTTTAGGAATGATAAATGCATAGTATAGAATTCCAAGGATGAGTATATTCTTTTTACACATCATTATGAGAATATTTATACACTTATCTTAAAAGTCCTTTGGAAAAATGAATTAAATTTACATAGTGCATTGAAATACCAATAATGGTTATGGAATTGAAGGTTAGGACATTGTAAGCTAAGGAACATATGTAAAAAATCTAAGAATGTACTTATTAAGGATTTAACATATTTTAGATTTTATTCTTCAAAAGTATGTAACCCTTGTTAGTAAGGAAGGAAACATAAGATATGCTTTAAATCTATAAGTGATGTCTGAACTTCTGATGAATTATATCTAGTGCACATGGAATTTTTTGGTTCTACACAAATTGAATGTATTGGATGAAAATATTATGTATCTTTTAGTTGATGATTACAATTGATTTAAATGGGTATATTTTATAGAAAATAAATCTAAATACTTTTATTATTTAAATTTTTTTAGATAAAGTAAAAAATTAGGAAAGCCTTCCACTGATAACTATTCATAATGATTATAGTGGATAATTTTAAAATTCATATTTTAAAACTTTTGTAGTAAGATAATCATTACTCATAACTTCTCAGCTTCTAGAACATCCAAAAAATGCTGTTGTTGAAAAAAATTGAAATCCTAAAGAGATTACAAGAACTATGTTGAGTGAATAATCAATTTCTTAACAATTTTTGGATGAAACTGTAAGTACTAATTATTATACTACATATCAAGTTTTAATCAGACCATTTCATAATAAAAAACCTTATGAGTTATGGATAGGTCAAACAATAAAATATTATACTTTAGAGTATTGGATGAAAAATATTAATTTTGAATACAAAAGATAACTTACACAAATTCACAACCAAATTTGATGAATGAATATTCTTAGGCTATTACACTACATCAAAGGTTTATAGTGCTTTCAAAAAAACACTTGTACTATTGAAAACACAATACATATTAAATTTGATGAAACTGATTTCTTTGTTTTATGATATCCCCAACATATATCTTCAAATGTTTTTTAAAAAATTGATTATCAACAATTGATAGAAGACTATTCTAATAGAGATAATACTGATGTGAATATTTCTAAAGTATTAACTATAGAATATTTTCTACCCTATGTTGATGAACAGGTTTTACAAAACCCATGTCAGTTTTTTCTAAGGAATCATCCTAGTGATAATATCATTGATAATGTAAATCAATTGTTATGGACTAGAAGTTATTTAAGAAATGAAGTATAGAATCTATAATTTCATTCCAAATTCAAAGCCAAAAGTCCAAATGATTTTTTAGAGAAGAATATTGGATTAAATATATGAAAGATGAACTAAATAAATTCAAAAGGAACAAAGTCTGTACTATGGTAGAATTTCCTAAATAAACTTCTTAAATTAGAGTAAAATGGGTATTCATAAATAAATGTGATTGAAATTGAATAATTTTAATAAATAAAGAAATATTAGTTGATAAAGGATATAATTAATAAGAATTAATTGACTAATAAGAATCATATGCTTCGGTAGCTAGACTTGAATCTATTCAAATTCTCTTAGTCTTGGAATCATTCTTTAACTTCAAACTTTTTCAACTGGAAGTGAAGTGTTATTTCCAAAAAAAGTATTTTTTCAAGTGGAAGTTTATGTTAAGTAAAATCCAATTTTTTATTACACAAAACATCTTAAATATGTTTTTAAAATTACAAAAAATTTCTATAGTCTTATACAATCCCCTAGATCCTTGTATGAAATAATTACATGATTTTTGTTGAATTTTTTAAAGGGAACTGCTGATCCAACCATTTTTATAAAGAAAGAATTTTTTTTGTTTGTTTAAATTTATGTTGATGTTATTATAATCAGACCATATTAGCAATCCTTAATTGATTCATTTGAGAAATTTATGAAATATGAGTTTGGAATGAGTATTATGGGTGAGTTAAATTTTTTTCTTGGATTTAAAATTTCTCAAAAACATAAAGGAAAATATATATATCAACTTAAGTATAGAAAATATATTTATAAAAATTATGGACATGACAACAGTAATAGTATAAGTACTCCAATAAGTACCTCAAATACCCCAGATATTGAGGAAGCTGAGAAAAGAGTAAATCAATCATCTTTTAGAGGTATGATAGGATGTTTACTATACATAATATATAGTCATCTAGACTAAATGTTTTTAGTATGATTATGTTCAAGATATTAATAAAATCTAAAAGAATCCCATTTAAATTAAGTGAAAAGAAATTTTTTTCAATTTAAAGGGAATAATGGAATTATGACTTTTCTATTCTTTTGGAAAATATTTGGAACCAAAATGTTTATCAAAAGATGACTTTGGTGGTTATGGAATGGATAGGAAAAGTACATAAAGAACTCGTCATTAATGAGAATATTCCTTAGTTTCTTGGTCATGTATGAATCAAAACTGTGTATAACATTCCTATAATAAAGCTAAATATGTGGCAACTAGTAGTTGTTGTACTCAAGTGTTGTGGATGCAACACACACTCCCAGATTATGTTATGAGTTTTACTAAAACTCATATACTATGTTACAACACTGGTGCCATATCCTTAAAAAACCCTCCACATAACTCTTTTAGAAATAAATTTGATATTAGAAATCACATTCATTGGGATCACACACTTAAAAGGGATATGATATTACATTTCATCGGAATAAATGAAAAACATAATGATATTTTTACAAAAATCAATAGATTTAAATATATTAAACAAAATCTAAGAATGATAACCATAAGGTAATCATTCATTTTCAATTTCTATTTAAACAATCTCCTAACATTAAGATACTCCTTATCATATGATTGTACAGATGATGTCCTTAATATTTTTCTTCAAAGCCTAACAAATGTTTTCGAAACCTATAAAAATGTTTTTTGGAAGCTATAAAAAGTAATAAGACTCTAATAATACTTTTCAGAATATAAATTTTCTTAGAAAAAACTTATCAAATACTAAAAAACCTTCTGATAATTCCAAAAGTTACATTATCTTACCTATAAGTTCTCACCATTCATTTCAGTGTGTTGGTATTTTCAAAATTGATAAAAAATAAAAAATGGATACATATTTCTTTAAATCTTATTTGATTTCTTAAAACCTCTAATGATCAAAACCAATAAAACCTTCATTGGTTTAATCTAATCCATCAGATCATATCTATATGTTTTCAACTATATGATTAACCTTAAAATACAGAATGTCATCTCTACTTCCTATATAAAGAAGGGGACCCTCGTGCCCCACATCAATCTCCTTCATTTTCTCTCAAGTTTCTACTACCCTTCAATGTCACTATACTGATTTTATAATTTATTTTCTTAAATTATAGATGTATCTATCTATATCTTATCAAAATTCAATGACTACCAAAATTTTTAAGGATTGGATCATTTTCAGAGAAAGGTTGGTTGATCATAATTTCTTGCTTAAGTTTGATTCTTTAATAAGAAAGATCATAATGTTCCATGGATGGAAAATTGTTTATATTTTCAAAATCAAGGGAGTAAAAGATCTAGTGTATGTATAGTAATTAATTGATTTATTATTAGTTGAATTCATCAATGATGGTGGAATGAATATGTTTCAGTTTAAATGTTATTAAAAAATATATTCTACGAATTTTAAGAAAGATGCAGATATCCTTGTGATATTATATGATGGTGAATCTTATTATCCCTCTCATAAGTTTTCACATTCTTATGGGTATTTTAAAAAATATATGAATTTTAATTACTTAGTCCTTCATTGAGTAAAAAGCATAATTCTTCTCACTTATTAGTTAAATATAATATCGTGTATTTTTGGATTCATGATTTATTAATACCAAGAAAAGGAGACAAGGACTTCTTGAAAATAATAGAAATGTTTATGTTAGATTTTATAATTAATATAAGAAAGATTAAATTAGTTTAGTATATCTTTTTCCCTATAATTAAAATAGTGGATGATTCGATCAAGTCTCAAATCCATGTATTCATAGCTACCCCAACTAAGATGATGGTAAACTTCTTGAAATCTTTCAATATATCCGGTAAGACAAAGCCAAAGTAGTTAAAAATTATTATTTTAAGTGATAACACGCATAAAATAATTAAAAATTCATTTAGAGATAAAACTAATGTGTTTTTTGTATTTAGAGGGAAAGCCATGCCAAGTGGGAGAGAGTAATTAGTTGGAACTAATGAAAAGAATGCCTCAAGTATCAGAACCAAAGAAAAAAATTCAAGCATCAAATCCCAAAAAGTCGAAGAAAAATAAATCCTATCCAGTAGAAGTTGTAGAAATGTCCTGACAAGAAAAATAAATAAGGAAAGAAGGAGATGTATTATTTGTGTTAGATCTGGCTAAATCTAAAGCTTTAAATTTTTTAGAATAATTAGAACTTGAAAAATATGAAATGGAGAAGAATCAAAAGAAAAAGATAATGTAAGAAGAGATAATTCGATCTCTATTGAATGATATTGAAATTATAATAGAACAAATTATTTTTCAGAATCTTTTCTATAAGAATATGAACATCCCTAAAAATCAAAACTAGTGGCAGTAGATGTTATCCCAACAGAAAAAGAAATGAATTTGTTTCAGGCTCAGTTCAAATAATTAATAAACAAAATAAATAAGAATAATAAGAAAATATAAAATGAAAACAAACAGATTCTAAGATACAAAAAATTAGTGAAAATCAGAGGTAGAATAAATATGATAATTATCTATAAAAAATTATCAAGCCTCATCATCCAATATTTCGTTAGTGGAGAAGCTATCTGAGAAAGAAAATTATGTTAAAGGTGAAGTTCACAAACATCCCTACAATGGTGAAGATTATAATGAAGATGGTGGTAATGATGATAATGAATAATGTCATGGTGGTTTTGGTGATGATGACAATATTATTCACGTTTTTGTTGTAAAGAAATTAAATCAGAGGATAGAGAAATTAGTCAAAGTGGAAGAAATAGGGGAAAAAATTATATGTTGGCACATCAAAGAAAGCTGAATCGAAGTCAAAATGGTCTTTCTCCTCCTTTAGATAATATTTTGTTGTTAAATACTTGAAAAATTTAGAAACTCCGTTCCATATTTTCTAAAGTTTGATTCACGATTTCAACTTATTAAAGACTCATTAAATCTAAAATCAGACTCAATAAATATTTCCATAATGAAGTTGATAAATCTTGAAGCAGAGTTCATAACCATTATGATAAATTATGATTCTCAGAGGAAATCCTATAGATTAATGAAGAAGTGGTCAAAATAGATTAATATTTTTCTTAATGTGTTTGATGATATGTTTGAATCAATCAAGAATGATTTCAATGAATCAGAAGACTCCCTCAAAGATCTTTCAAACTATTTTTCAGAAAAAATAATGAAAGAGAAAGGTATTTGGTTTCATGAAGATAAATACATATATGGATAAATTATTTCTATTTCAGTTGATGTTAAAATTTTGAAACATTAAAAAGCAAGATTATTGAAAATATTATGTCCTAGGAAAAAATGTTTAAGAGCTTGGAAGAAAATATTAAGAATAATGTGAAGAGGAATCAAAATCAGGAAGGGATCCTAGAAAAATTTCAGGATTATCAAAAGGAGTTGAAGAATTTAAATGCTATAGTCAATATCGTAATGGTGAATAAAGATTTATTTTTCATGTATTTATGATCTTTTGTTGTAATTTTTTTTCAATATCAAATTATTATTATTCTTTGTTTCATATTGTTTGTTTCTTAACTTTTTAGGTACATTATAAATTTTCTCATTTATTTTTGTAAATAGAAATGGGGGAGAAGAATGTTCTAAAAATAATATTATTATAAGGAGGAGAATGTATAATTTAGGTGGAAAATTCTTAAATAATACATCCTTAAGTAAGGGGTAAATATTTCATCAAAGGAAGAAAAATATATAAAATCAGAATACGATATTTAAGGTATTTTATAACCTAAGGGGTAGATAGTCATATTAATTTTAAATCAAACACTTAAAGGTTATTAGAATATCTTTTTAAGATAATTTTTTAAGTCTCTAGATCTCAGTATTATCTTCTTAAATCAATTTTTTGTCCTTTCCAGAAAAGGGTAGATTGTTAAGTAAAAAAGATTAATTATTAATTTTTCAATTCATTTATATTATAGAAATCCAAAACTCACTTCCTTAATAATACATTCTATCTATAAGGAAATTTATATGAAATTAATATTACAAATTGAATAATTTTCATTAATCATTTTATAGATAAGTATATTTTTTCTTAAGATACAATTGATACTGGAACAAATCAGATCCTTACTAAAACTCGGAATCCTTGGTTTCTCAATTCAGAATCATCTAATTTTTCGAATCTGATTCTTGGATTCTCAATTTTGAATCATCAAAAATTTTAAATCCGATTCATGATTTCCCAATTCTGTATTGTCTAAATTTTTGAATTCGAATCTTACTTCCTTAATTTCAATTCTCACAGATTTGTGAATCTGATCTACCATGTTCCTGAATTATGATTCTCAAAAATGTTCACATTTGATTCTCTTAGCTCCTTATCTGATTCCCATTTAATTAAGGATAAAAATTTATAACATTCTTAAATCTAATATATTTACTTAATTTAATGTTTTATATAACCGGATTCGTACATACTTAATGGATCTCAGGATATTTTCTTGTACTAAATGCAGTTGTCCAATCTGTTATAACATGGCCATTGTAAGAGGAAGCTGTATTGGTCCCTCCAAAATTATAGAAAAAACATGTCTAATGGAGGATAATTCAACCATTGGTGATATAAAATGTATATAACTAGTCAATTGGATGACATCAAAAATAAAAACTCATTTTTTAATTTCGAGACAAGTGAGATCTCTACCAAAATTTCTTTATGCGAAAGCCTTGAAGGGAAAACGTTTTGAACTGCTTATCAAATATACTTGAAACCTTTGATAAGTGTTGTTTTGATTTGTGTGATACTAATAATTGATGATTACACTCATGGGATTCCATGATGCAGGGAGAAAGTGGTGCTAATTACCAGATTAATTTAGGGCTTTTAGCTGAAGGAATACAGAAGTGCTAATTAACTACATAAATGAGGGCTTGTAGGGATAGTAAGAAAGATGTGGAATCCAATCTTTCAAAAATAGAGGGATTACCATGGTGTTAGTAATATATACATTCTTTATTGTATAAATCAATGGATGTTTATCCATGTTTTTTGGATACCCTACTTTTTTGGTTAATATAATTGTACTCTTTTATATATAATTTAAAATTCTGCTACAACTTATTACAAATAGAATGTGTTTATTATACATTCACAATTGTAATAACTATGATATAATATTTTATTCTCTTTAAGGTAGATTCTTGTTTTTGTATACATGTGTGATTATTTCATAAGGTATCTTTATCAAACGTAAGTTGTTTTTTCTTTACCTTACAAAAGAGGGTATAGTGAATCTAATTTGTTTAACTTTGTTAAACAACGATTTCATAAAGGTTAAAAATGAAAATTTTAAACTTAGAATTCACCCCTATTGTATCTAATAATATAGAAACATATTTTAATCCTACAATATTCCATCATACATTTCATTTTTTGGGAATATGATAATTTAGTTCATCTATAAGGAAGACTACCGCCTCGTGAAGCTATGTGATTCCTTCATCATGCACTCTTAAAATTGAAGGTAATAAGGATGGGTTTATGGAAATTATTTTATATAAATGATATAAAAATTATAATGGAATGATTATATAATATATTACTTTTTTATTTCAAACCATCATGAAAATGGAAATAATGTAAATTTCTACATATAACATACTATTTCCATGAATTTGGTATTTCATTTTCTATTTATTTCTTTTACGTATTAATATAATATTATGTAGATTATGTAACTTTGATCAATACTATAACACCCCATTATGATTTTAGGTATTCCCAAATCCTCTTGTGTTAAATTATTAATATCTTAAGTGGAAAAAATGATTTATCACTAAAATTTTGATAGATGTATTAAATGACTTAAATTACAATTAATAACTTATAATATTCAATTGAATATTTTTTGGAGTTAAACACTATGTTATTGTGAGATTCTGAGGCCCACAAATCCTAAACAATGATTGAATTAAAATATTAATTATATTATATTAAGAACACACAATTTATTAAACATAACTAAATAAATCAAAACGGTGTTCTATAAGGGAAATATGAGACCACTATTATGCCAAAACGTGGTGTTTACCCTAGTAGTGGTATAATATTTAAAAGCGATGGACATTTGGATATCTCAATCATGAGATAATGTTATTAAATATTATTTAATATATTAAAAGTAATTAAAAAATAAAAAATAAAGACAACTGAAATAGTGGGATATATATGAACTCACAAATGGTAGGTATCACAAATAATAAAAAATAATTAAATATCTCCCAAATGGTGGGTCTTATGGGAACTCGACCACCGATGGACCCAAAATGATGGTTTTACAGTTGATGGGATATAACATTCATAATTATCAAACGTTTGGATGACTCACTCATGAAAAAAACATTTTTATGTTTAATTATTTATGTATTCATAATTTTGAATAATAAATAATTAATATCTATCAAATGGTGCATCATATTAAAAAACTGAGACCATAATTGGGTCTGGAATTAGGTGTTTATCCTAGTGGGGTATAACATTCACGTGAAATGTGAATTTGGTGTTTTTTAATATTTATGTTAATTAGATAATTTTAATAAAATAAAAAAGTAATGAAATACTTTTCATCCATCTTCCCATTCCATTTTTCCTCCATGGTTAATGGAAAATGATTTTGGAAACATCAAAATCAAATGTTTCAAACCAATTAAAACCATGAAATGTTTTAATGGAATAAATTTATGGACTCCGTAATGATTTTTTAGTTGAATCTTGTATTAAATCAAATGTGGTGAAATTGGGGTGAAACATAAGTGGAAGGTTACTGGATATAAACTAACCATTTGACCTTTATACTCACCTGTTGTTATGGAGTGCAAATGACATCGATACTCTATTGAATTCAAAATATGATGACCTATTTTTTGATCAGTTAGATATAGAATGGTTGTGCAATAAGAGAGGTTCATCTTTGGTTTCTCAAGTGTAAAGTATCTCTTAACAAGAGGTTGTTTTTAGTTTATTTTATTTTCCATCTTATCAAATGGTGGATTTTTTTGAATCGATATAATACCATGAAACCCAAAAATAATTATCTTGGGATCAAATGAAAATTTTGATTATCAATGAGAATTGTTTGAATTTTTTTATAAAAAAATTTATTGATTTATTGGTAAATTTATTTTATTTTATTTTCCTTTTTTATGTGAAATTATTGGGGACAATTATAATGTTTAATGAATAGAGAATTAATCCAAATTAATGATGAATTATTACATGAAATTATCAAAGATATTTTTTACACTAATTATCATTGGATAATTACATGTATTCTTAATCAGATAATTTGTTAAATAAAAATTTATCATAAGATATATATATATATATATATACATATATTATTTATAATAACATTAAGAATAATTTTATTTAAAATAATATTATTAAATTGTAATTTAAATGATAATTGTTAATAGCCATCAAGTTATAATTACATCAAATAATCATTAGATAATTAGAAAAAAATGACAATTTATAAAGAGTAATTATCATAAAATATTTACTAAATTAATTAATTTAATAATTATAAATTAATAATGTAAAATTAAAATAAAATAATTTATAAGATATTATTATAGGATATAATTATTCATAATGAAGAATTAGTCATGAAAAATCGTTAATATAAATGATAATTTGGAAATTACCGTGGAGAGATCGTTTTATCACAAGTGAATTTTTTCCTCTTTTTGAAATAAAATAACTGAATTTGTTCTAGGGCCCCATAAAAAAGATCGAACTTTGGTGTGTTGACACTTACGAAAATAGGGCCATGATGAGGTGTATTGAACAACATGATGTGATATATTTTGTTGCTGTCATCGATGACCTTGAGGTTGGTGGTTCCATCGCGATTAGCCAAAATTATTATCTTTGTATTACTTGATTTTTTTCAATTGTTGATTGAAATCTAATTGCTAAAATTTTCACTCAATTAAATAAATAAAACATGAGTCCAGTGAACTACGAGATTTGAAACGGTTAGGCACAAAAATTTAGAATACACCAAATTACATTGAATTATGTCGTGTTAAGAGGTTTGGCTGATTTAAATTGTGGATTTCATGGAAATGTTTACAATTAAGTAGTTGAATTTAATTTTGGAAATGAATTTTGAAAAATATGGTTTTGGTTTTGAATGAATTTCATACTTGTGAAATTGGCCTAAAATTGATTTGATAGAAACCCAATGGATTTATCTTATAAAAAGGAAATGTTTCGGATTAAAACCCATTTTGGTTTTAAATGGAATGAAATTTTAATTTTTGAAATGAAAGAATGGTATTTATATATTTTTTTAATAAGTCTTAAAATAATTTTACCATAATGTAACAACACATTCAAGTCTTAGGTAGATGGTGAGTTATTTGGATACACTCTACGCTATTACAACTTTTTAAAACATACATGCAGTGGGTCACACCCCTAATGGGAGGGTAATGAGTTGCCTCTGACTAGTGTTAGGGGGAAGAGATTATACTCGTTTTTTGTAATCACATAGTGAGTGAAAAATCATATATATAGTCATTACTAATATACCTACATATATGATGAACATGTTCCTCACTTTTTTATTTATATTTGAGATATACATGTATTCTAATGTTATAAAACTACTTTACAAGCCTTTTTTGGATTTACATAAACCATTTAATATAACTATTTTATTTAATAAATGTTTTTAGAAATATTTCATCTCTTATAAGGTAATTCAAATTCCTCAAAAGGTATTTACCATTATTTTAAAAATTTATAACATGTTGTGTTTAAATATGCTTTTGAATTTCCAAACCTGTTTATTTTAAAAAATTAATGATTTTATTTAGGTAATCTATATTTTTATTCTATATTTTCATCTTTTTTGGTATTCTACTATGATTAGGATCACACCATACATTTTTCATCTTGGTCATTGTATACTTTCTTCTTGGTTTCATCAAAGGGAAGGGATCTCTTAGAGGTAGATCCAACTGTTTGTCTGTGGACATGGCAAGTCATGTCCTGGGGGACCTTGGGGATGTATTCCCATTTTAGTACTTGGGTTTAAGTAATTTGGTATTTTAATTCATGGTTGTATTCTGGTACTTTACCCATAGTGGATCTTCCATATATTATTTGTATTGTCTTATCTCTTTTACTTCTACAATGTTTTGTGGAAATGTTTTCTGACCTGCATGTTACATGATGCCATGTGTCAATCTCTAACCAATGTGGATCGAGAATGATTTCCAGGCCATGTCAGGGACGTATTAGTTAACATGATACCATAATAATTGGGCTGGTTCGTGACAAACAATGTAGGGTCAAAAATAACAAATCATGACATACACAAAATAATAAAGTAGTTATTAAACTAAACACAATTTTAAAAATGAATTTGTTAAGAAAGGGTAATAAAAAGAAATAATTAAATCATATATGGTATGATATATATAAGTATGGTTCTATAATACATGTAAAATAGTCTTAAATTTATTTTATATGAGGATTTAACATGTATGAAGAATGTTAAGACTTACAATATGGGATTTCCATCTTAATTCTTTTATCTATGAGACACATGCCATATTCACCACATATTTTTTTATATGGTGTATATAATGACCATGAATGTATTTTATGATTCTCATCCTCAAATTTTTGGTGAATTTATATCCATTTAACAATAATTATTTCACGTGGTTTAGAGTTCAAAAGATACCATAGTTGTAAGCGATTTTTGATAGAATTTTCCATCTTTGATACATATATTATGTTATGTACCTATATTATTCTATGAAGAATATTTATTTCTCCGTTTACATGTAATATCAAGTGTATCCTTATTTGAATAGAATCTTATGTTTCATATAATATTAATTTTTTTTCACAGGGATTACAATTCAATGTTATTAAAGTGGTAGGAGTTTTATATTACAATCTCATCTGTTATCAGGATTGTTTATGATTATGTTTCTGATGATAAAATCCTCTATAAAATCTCTCAATAAACTAAATAATTTTATTATTCCCTAGAAATGTCAGGATAATACATGTTTTCCCTTTATTTTTCTCTCTTTATGTACTAATGAGTTCAAAAATATTTTTTTAATAAAAATATACTTTTCATATGAAAACCCATTTTCTCCTAAAACCATATTTTTTTAAAATTTATTCATAATTATTTTAATAATATCCTATTGATTATAAAATAAAATTTTAACCATGATTTAGTTTTTATAATTTATTTTAAAAATGAACATTAATTTTTCTTTTAAAACAACTCCCATTTGGATTTTACCAACAATTTTAATGGAATCTTTATGCAGTATTGAAAAAATTTCTTACTACCATGCCCATTATATTCTTGGAATATTCTATTAAAACTTTTCATGGTTATTTTCCATGAAAAATTTTTTAAAAATGTTTTATTTTTTAAAATATTTTATTTAAATAAGATAAGATATTTTCTCAAAAAAATGATTTTAATGATTCCTTTATAAGTTTAAAATTTCATTTTCAAAGAAATGAATTTACAAATTTTTTTATAAATTTTATTTCTTAAAAATTGATTTTCCATAAAATTTTATTGTCCTCCAAAAATGTTCCAAGTGTCCTTCAAAAATAAATTTACATATAATATGACATCATTTGATGTTACTTATTATTTACTTGGGATATAATCCAAGGATAATATTCTTATTCTTTCTTTGAATTGTTTATGTTTATAATGAAAAGATATTTAAGAAACCAGTTTCTGTTCCATGAGCTATATCATGATAAAATGCTTATCCATCCCACTAATATTTCCATGGGTGATGGTTTTTTGATAAGAAGTAATGATTATGAAAAATATTTCTTTTCCAAAGGTTATGTTATGATGAAATGTTTATGAAACCCATATAATTTCATGGTCTCTGATATGATGAATGTTTTATGATCTTATGACACGCATAATTTGGTTTTTTATTATGATATGGTGGTTAAGTTATGACCAAGGATGGTGATTATGTTATATCCAAAGATGGGTGGGGCTTATATATCCCTTCAATGGAATGGGTAAGGATTTACATCTCATGAGATAGATACGATTATAATGTGGAGTGAACCCGATTCAATATGGGACATTTCCTTATATAATAGAATTGGTGGTGATCCTTCACTACAATAATGGTTTGGGGAGGGAACCCATTCTACTATGAAGAATGTGTTACCATTGGGGATGGATGTGTGTCTGGTAATGACCCAATGTTGTATCAACAAAATTACACTCTTATAATTATGTCTTATAGAAGAATCACATAATATTACAAATAGAACAAAACACAAACCTTATAAACAATGAATGAGTAAAATATAAGGTATCCCTAGAAGTTAAGGAATGTATACCGATGAAATAGTAACTTGACATTTGGAATTGTAATGTGACCCTTATGAATAGTAAACCAACCACTTGAATAGTAACCTCACTAATGAATGTATATTTACAATTTATCTATCTTATAAATAAAAATATGATAAAAATATAACATAGTATTTGTAAGTAAATGTTTTAAAAATTATTAATTAAGTGTTGGTATATTTAGGAGTCATGTAAAATAAATTACAAATTTATGACAATTCAATAATTAAAAAAAATATTTTTATAAAATGTATTCATAAATAAATATTTATATGACTTATGATTATGAAATAATTGTAAGAGACCTTAGATAATTTTCCAATGTGATAAAAAAGTAGTTTTAATTATAAAATTTTCATTTTTCCAGTAAATTATAATATTAAATAAAAATTAAATTTCTCATATTTAGAAAATTATATTCCTAAAATGGAGTTAATTTTTAAATTATACACATCTAAAAATGGTTTTGGTGAATTTTTGGGAGTTTTTTAAAAATACTTGAATTTTTTGTGAAGAGTATAATATAATAATTTATGAAAATGCTAAATAAATGAATTTATGCATCATGATTGAGTCATGGATGATGTAAATGGAAATTGGTTCAAACTCATATGCACTATTTACTATTTCTTATTAAAAAAATCTAGACTATTAATAGTATTGAGAAAAAATATTAAACTAATGATGAAAATAATGGGAGACCACTCCTATCCCCTAATATAAATATCACCCTTATTTTCCTACTCTCATCTCACCTCTCAAGCCGTGTTCCTAAGAAAACATCTACTCAAATATCTCACTAATCCCTTATCCCACATCCATAATCTCTTAGTCTCTTCCAAAGACCAAATACACTCTCTTAAATAAGTTCTCTAAGAATATATATTTAAGAGGTAAATTCCACTTTTCTTTTCTTTTATTATCTTTCAATTTCCTTTCATTATATTTCTTTACTCATCTCATTTAATCCAATTTTTTTGATAACTATAATACCTTAAATCTATATAAATTTTGTTATGATAATAAAATAATTCATCATTTTCTCTCTTTTCCCCTCCTTTTATAGTAGAAATGAAAACACTATCTGAGATGTGTTAATTCATCACATTCAAGGATGACAGGTTTAAATTTTATTTCACAATCTTCAATTCTTTTCATGAAAAATTTTTTATGGTTGAAACATACTATAATATATATATTATGCCTTATGTATGGTTCAGTAATATTCTGTACACATGATAATAAATTATAATTCAAAATGTCTTCATTTTGATTATAAACCACCCATTAACCAAAATAGTTATAATTTAATTTTTATATAATGATTCATATTCACTAAAAATAAAGAAATGAATTTTATAACCATGTAATATTCTAGATGTTCACTAATAACCCTAAAATTTAATTCTGAAAATCTTTTATCATCTAACAAGTTTATCATTGCATATTTATATATGTAAACCATGGAAACAAATGCTCCCAAACACTGAGATTGCACCTCTTAACCCATAAAAAAGTCATTAATAAACTTAATAAGGTTATAATTATTCAATTACATAAATAATAGGTTTTGGAAATATTAATTAATAAATATAATTTTGTTATCCTGGTCATTACGATCAAGTTAAGGACACCATTAGATTTAAGGTAAGAGATTTTATTCGAACCTCCATTAATATTTCATGTTGCTCTTTTTTTTACACAATTGAACTTATCTATTATTTTCTATAAACATATTATAAAATTATTTTTCATTTTCTAAAGTCGTGTGATAATGTATATTCATCATTCTATTTTAGGTATATACATGTTTTTTACTAGTTCCCTCCTCAATACTTCTCGATAAGAAAACCTGCTTAAGAGAACATCTCAAATTCTTATCCAATTTCAAGTGCACTCTATTGTAATGTCCCGGTTCTGGGTTCCGTCCAAAGGTTCCCCATACTCAGATGGTTAAATGGCCTCCAGATCATTTCCCAAAATCCCAGAGGCTTCTCACTAGCAGCAAGGGCCTTAGAATTGATAGGGGGAAACTATGCCCTCATTAGAAGAGTAACACAGTGGAAGCAATAATACCATACAATAAGAAAATAACTAAATAATGAAAGTAAATAAACAACTGGAGCACATATATAAATGATGGACGTCACATATTTCTAGGAAAGCGTCCAAAAAAGTCACACTATAGGGAATATGGTACCAAAATAAAGTAAAAATAAAACAAATAAACTGGAGCAACATCGTAAGCCTCAACTCGGTCCGATTATCTCTAGCTCTATAGCTATGAAGTACCAAAATTAGATGGGGGTTTCCTTTTTATATACCTGAAATAATATAATTAGTTTGTTCCAAAACACGACCCAAACAGGATTTGAGAAGAATCCCAGTAGGCATCCACCAAAAGATCTATGCCTAACATTCAATGAATATATATAGCAGAAAATATGAAAAAAATGAATTAATAAACAATGAATTACTCAAAAGTAAATAATCATGCAGTTTTAAACTACATTTATTTAAATTTATCAATTATTCATCCAATCATTCACACGAAACCCTCTTGTAATGTTATCCCAGTCTAACCCCTTAGGTTCAACTTATCATTTAAATCAATAAAGATATAAAGAACCTATAGGAAGGCTTAGACAGTCTAACCTTTGGTTACATGAAAATAAAGACTCTTTGAGGAAGCAATCACCATCAATTCCCCCTGTGGTATTTCAACAAAAAGCTATAGACTCTTTGAGGATGAAGTCAACATCAATTCCCCCTATGGTCTCATAAAGGTATACTATATAAACTCTGAGGGAGTACACACCATCATTCTCCCCATGGAATTGCAACTTGAAAAGAATAACAGACACTCTAGGGAAGCCCTCAATGTCAATTCCTCCTATGGTCTCACTAAACTAGGTTCCCACAACCCTGTGTAATACTATTGTGTACAAACGATATCTAGAAGCCAATGAAATCTCATATACTATAAGACTAAGAATCAAAAATGCATGTCACAATCATTTCATATAAAATCAACTCCATCATAACAACACTAGGCATGGATAAAAAAAAACAACTTAATAAGCAGTTCTAGACCCAAAGGCCAATATCAAACAATATGTGAACACACATCTATATATAAGGTAATAAACCTAATTCACAATCAATATCATTTTCAGGGAAAAAACCATGAAAGGTATCAAATATGGTTAAATTACAAAATACGCAATACCCTAAACTAGTGTATTGGGTTATTTTAGCATATATAATCCAAAGACAACAATGGAAAGGCAGAAACCACATATGATGAAGTTTTATGATCAATAAATTTGAACCTCATCATTTGAATCGAACTAGAACATCATAGATCTACAAAAACCTCAAAATCACTCAACCTATATTATCTCAAGAGAAAAGAGAAATCATGATGGGAAGCTCTAGAAGAAGGAAGAACTCACTAAGAAGATTCTAATGCAATCAACGGTGTTTGATTCTTAGAAATGACAACAGATCAGGAGCTCGAAGAAGATTCAACGATTTTAGTCACTCCTGAATGAGACGGGGCTATAAGATGGTGTTTCTAGAAATTGGATGCGTCCATGGTCAAATATTACAAAAAACTAAAATAAAAATACATGATGTGTTCATTTAATTTACACTCATTGTGCATGCCTTAGCTGGCCTCCACTTTTAGCGGTCTCTAGGTCACACCACATGGACATGTACTGGTCGTCACACTGCCTGTACAGGGATACCCATGACAACTGGGTACATGGTGTGTGCTCCATAAATTTTATATAACACTTCTTTTTCTCAAAAATATCCGAAAATAAGATCCATACATGAAAAGAATATCTGGGTTCTTACAAACCTCCACCCTTAAAGAAATTAAGCCCCGAATTTCCTTAATGTGGAGGCACATAAGAAGAATCCTCGAACAACTCTAGACACTATGATCACACATCAACCTCCCTCTCCTTGGTCTAGTCATGTACTCGCCCATGCTTCCATAACACCCATACTAGAGGAATAGACCAGCCACAAGGAACCCTAATGTTGTGATCAACAATCCAGATAGGATGCTCCTCGAACGACGAGTCCACCTCCAACTCAACCTCTGCAGGATGAAAAACATGAGATAGGTCTCAGAAGTAATTCCATATCTATGAAACATGGAAGACGTTGTGTATATCCTGATATCTCTTATTTAACTGCAATTAAACGACAACTCACCTTACTCTCTACAAAACATAAAATGGTCCGACATATCTCAGTGAAAAATTTCCCAATGTCCAAATCCTCAAGTGTCGCAACCTCGATGTGACACGTAGAAAAAACTGATCTCAGACTCCATAGGTTATCTCTATCTATCAGCATAAGACAAATGTCATGACAGTGCAATATTCACTATCTTCTGAATCAACTCCACCTATTACGTATTCTCCTAAACAAGATGAGATCCTAACATAGCTCCTCCTCCTACTTCCAGCCGACAATGGTGTAATTGACATGGCCTACTGCACAAAGCATTATAAACTTCCATCTAAACAATAACCTAAAATATGTTATTGTATGAAAACTCCACCAGAGGCATGTGCTTATCCTAAGAACCTCAAAAATCTTGAACACATGATCGAAACATGTCCTCCAACACCTGAATTGTGTGCTCAGACTAACCATCTGTCTAGGGGTGGTAAGATGTACATAGAAGTACCTGAATTCCCAAATTCCTCTATATTCCCTGTCATAATTGAGATGTAAAACAAGCATCCCTATCATGAATGACGGAGTGAGGAACCCCATGTAACCGTACAATCTATCAAATGTACAACCTTCCCATCTCATCAACACTAAAGTTCACCTTGGTCGGTACAAAGTGTTCAACCTACATGAGTCTGTCAATGAAAACCCAAATCGTATAATTCCCTAAAGGAGAACTTGGTAAAATTTTCATGACGTTCATCATGACATCATTCAACTTCCAATTGAGAATGGTTTACTACTACAAAATCCATACAGGTCGCTGATGCTCTGCCTTCACCTGCTGACAGGTGAAACACCTCATCACAAAAACCGAAACATCTCTCTTCATACCTGGACACCAATACTGATTGTATAGATCTAGATATATCTTGGTGACACCAGGAAGAAATTCCCAATCTAGGAAATGAAAATCCCAAAAAATCTCCTCGTGTATGTCTATTGACACCGACACGTGCCAATGAAAATACAAGATCTCATCCTCACCTACGGTCCATCTAGAAATATGGTCCTCTCTGGACAAAATCATTTATAGAACCAAGCATTCAAGAACTAATAGTTTCATCATTCTCACTCAATTAGGAAGAGTAGATGTAACAACTACCGAATAAAGAAACATATCCCCCTATCTATCGTGCACCTCCAAATGCATCTCAGAGAACAGATCCATAATCCACCACTCACTACTATCCTCCTGAAATACCTGTATCTATGTTATCCTAATCAACACATCAACCCCTACATTTCAATTCCTAGGAGTGTAGGACAGCTCATAGTCAATGAACTAAAAGTTCTCAACCCACCTTGGTTGTCTGAAATTTAGGTCACGCCATGTAATGATATACTTGAGACTTTTTTGGTCAATGAAAACCACAAATTGATCAACAAAAAGGTAATGTATCCAACAACACAAGTCATGAAAAACTACAGCCAACTCAAGATTATGTGTTAGGTAATTCCTTTCATGTGGCCTCAACTGTGAAGACCCATACACAACAACACCTTCCCCCTATGTAAGTAATTCTCCCATCCCGATACCTAATTCATCATAGTAAACTGTTTAACTTTTTCCCATCTCTAGAAAAACTAGTATAGTTTCTAAATTCAACACCAATTTTAGCTTCTAAATGGCAAAATTGCAGGAATCTGTCTACATGTACATCACTCCCTTCTTAGTTAGGCCCATCTCTGGCACTGCTAAGCACAAAACTTCATGTATATAATGTATGTAGTAACCAATCGGACCTAGAAAACTCTGTAACAGAAAGACGTTCTATAGATTCACCTTGGAAACCACCATAATCACTTCATATGGGTCTATGTATACTTCTGTCTATGAGATAAAATTACCTAAGAAGTGAATATGGTCCATCAAAAAGTGTCATTTTTAGATTTTAGCATATAAATGATGCTCTCTCTGTGTACTCAAAAATGATATGAAGATGAGTATCATAGTTGTATCGAGTGTGAGAGTACACCAAGATATCATCCATAAAAACCACCATAATGGAATCCAAGTATGGGTGGAACACTTAGTTCATCAGTTCCATAAAAACTTCAGGCTCGTTCACGAGACCAAACCTCATAAAAACATACTCACATAGACCATACCGACTTTGAAAGGCTGTAAGACGTATATATTATGGTCTAACATGAAACTGATGAAAACTAGACCTCAATTAAATCTTAAAGAACACCTGGTCTCCTTGAAGCTGAACAAAGAGATCATCAATACTCATAAAGGGATATCAGTTCTTGACCATTAACTAGTTAAGTGTCTGATAATCCACACAAAGTCGGTGGGTTCCATCTACCATCCTTTCAAATAGGGCAGAAAAACTCCAAGGAGAAGTATTGGGTCATATGAAACCCTTCTCTTGTAACACCTCTAACTAATTCTTTCGTTCTTGTAACTCTGGTGTAGCTATTCTATAAGGAGTAATGGACACCATTGTCGCTCTAGGAACAAGCTCAAAATAAATGTCTGCCTCTATCTCCAGTGGAAAACCTAAAAAGTCCTCTAAAAAGACCCCTTAAAAGGATCCACCACTAGAGGAAAGTATATCTATGAAGTCCCATGGTCATCCATATAAAAACTAGCAATCTGGGCTTTAACTCCTCTCAACCCATGATGCTCGGGTCCCGCTTTTCTCGACTGGACATCCCATTCTCTCTTATGTAGAAGCAATATTCTCTTTGGTGACATGAAAGTCACCCTACTATGAAAAAAATCAACAACATTCTAAAAGGGAACTAACCAATCCATTCCAGAAATTATGTCATAGCCCATCATTTATAAGACATAAAGGTCCCATAAGAAGTGACACAGACCAAACACAAGAGGGAACTCCTTGAACTGATGTAATCTAGCCGTTCTAGTCCCCAATAGTGTTCCCAACACCATGATATCAATAGAAGTAAAGATTCAGAGTCCATGTCTCTCTACAATAGGCACAATTATGAAACTATGGGAATCCCCTGTGTCAAAAATAGTAGAAGATAAAACTGGGGCAACTAAAATCGTAACTCTAACCATAGAGGGTCTAAGATCATGCTCCTACTAGGTCTGCTCCAGCCCCAAAGCATGACCTGCACTGTGGCCCTATGATGCTACCTCTAATCCCTGA
This sequence comes from Viscum album, assembly GCA_963277665.1. NCBI lineage: Eukaryota > Viridiplantae > Streptophyta > Magnoliopsida > Santalales > Viscaceae > Viscum > Viscum album. The sequence continues at coordinate 1,154,889,791 of OY728132.1, read as the reverse complement.
GATGATCCACCATGTGGCTATCGAAAACCATAAGATTGACCACGGTGGCCATTAACTCCACCACTTCCTAAATATCAAGATGAACTCCAGTTCTCTGACTAATGAGAAACTAGTGGTCCTGCTCCTGAACATGGAGTCATAGAATGACTCATACCACTATATCTTGGTGAAAAAGACAGACAGAAAGGATGAATATGACTAATCTTGCCACAATATCAGCACTCAACTAGGTCCCTCGGGAAATGTGGTATCGTATGCCAATTCTTCCTATACTTGTAGCATACCACCTGGCTACCTGGGAGAGTATCTCACATACTCAGATCTCCTAATGTAGACTCCCTGCGGCTTTTCCTACAATCAAATAGAGGAATACCAACGCCAGATGCTAAGATTCCTTGGCTCAAATCTTCATAATTTCTCAGGTTGCGCTCTCTAATAAGTACCTAGTAGACTATAGATGATATGGAGTCAATCTAAATATGTTCACATGAGATCGGATGTCATGCATGAGACCATCCTAAAACTTCCTCGCCAGAAATAAATCATCACCCCTAGAATGGGAGTGAAGTGCTGTAGCTCTGTGAAGCCAGACGAATACTCCATGACTGAGAGAGTACCCTGCTCCATGCTCATGAACTCTCATGCTCGATTGGGCCTCATGGTCTCCAGGTAGTAGTAGTCATAGAAGGTATGCTGGAACTCATCCCATTCCATAACTTGTTGACGTCCTACCTGTGAAATCACGTACCACCATATCCTCGAAGAATCCCAAAGCATATATGTAGTGAGCTTCACCCTCCACATTGGAGGAGTCTCGAGATGATCGATGATAGAATACATGGATTCTAACAATGACTTTGTGTATTGAGGTCCTCCATCCCCTGAGAATGTGGGAGGATGATGATGCTGAAAAACTCAAGTCATCTCTGCCATAGATGAAGCATGGTATGGTGCTCATTGGAAGGTCTGCATAAACCTCATTAATCCTTCTCAGAACGATGTGTCGACACCTATATCTAAAATGACAGACTATTCCAAGACATGGAAGATAAGAGGATATGCTGTTGGAACCTGATCTGCCATGTCCAGTGTCTGATTACTACTTTATATCTTGAATACAACCGGAGGATGTCTCAGTTTCATGGCACTAAAAGGTCAAGTGCACACCTTAGTTCAAGATTATCAAGGACTGAAACGTAGAAGTTCATGAAAGGAACAAGAGAAATAAAACATTCATGTTTTTAAAACATGGATAGGCGACCTATATGACCCCTACTTGGTGTTCCCCCTTAAGCTTTTACGATGGTTTGTACCTCTACCAAAACTAGTCCTGTAAAATCCATACAAAAGGACTGTTCCTCCAGAGACATGGTGTGTTATTGAATTTTTTTCGCTCTTTCCCTGGTTCCTCTACATGGCTAAACACATTTCTCTCTATTGGGTAACACTACATGGCATTTTAACACTAACCATGACATATAATAGAACAATTTCACCGACCCATGTTGTTAGTCACACAGTCATATACAGGGTCTCTATAACACGATGTGTTCGCACTAGACATGGTGTATACCACTTATGTTTTTACCACCCATGTCATTAGTCACCTAGCTAGATACACAATCCTTACAACACTGTGTGTACTCCAAGTACACAACATGTGCCACAAAACATTTCCAACCCCGTGAATCTGCACACACAGCTATTCACATAGTTAAGGACTACATGGAATGTACATAGAGTGCACTACATGTACTTAAGAAAAGTTGTTAATTCATAAATAAAAGGATACATTGCATGTATTCATCAATACACACCATGTATTTTGGGTTTTTTTCAGACAGTAAGCCGCAGAACCTAGTACAGTACCCCATAAAAAAACTAAAACAAATAGTAATATGCTAATTTATGATCCATGGGGTCCATACTCCCTACGAATCAATGCTTGGAATCATATTCATGTATATCATAAATTATAACATTGAAATCAGTCACATGATCCATAAAACACTCATCCATGAGGGCCCATAACACCTCAGGGACCAAATTTGGCATCCATCAAATGAAACTTCACATACCAGCAATACACTATAAAAAAGAAGGTATTATATCAAGGCATCTATCACAAAAACATGCATATCTTTCACAACATCTATCACAACAACATGAAATTGATAATGCACCCTAAATGGCATGACAAGAATGCATGACTTGTGATCTCTAGCAAGTGACTATATGATTGACGAGATGTCATACCTTCATATCATTATGTTAAAACAGAAATAGAACCTCCATAATATCAATGATAACAACAAAAAACATTTCAATCACCCAACAATGAAATCAAATCAACTGTAATAATTGAAAAACCAGAAAATTGCAATAATCTAGGCATAATGGATTTTCCCTGTACATGGGTAAGAAAATCCCTCACACAGCATACCAACTACCCATTCCTTCATATCCATATATATTAACTCCAAACAGTAAGTCAAAGAAGAAAAGAACCTACCCCCTTTGATACCACATTCTAACATCCCAGTTCTAGATGTTTCCCAAAGGTTCCCCGTACCGAGTTGGTTACATGTCCTCATGCACATTTCCCCAAATGCTAGAGGCTACCGACTAGAATCGAGGGCCTTAGGTGTGATAGTGGTGAAACTATGACCTCATTGGAAGATCAAGAAAATTGAATAACAATAATATACAACACCAAAAGTAGTAATACCATACAATAAAAAACAAAATATTACTGAAAGTAAATAAACAACAGGAGCACATATATAAATTATTCATGTCAAATATTTTTAGGAAAGCATCCAGATAAGGCACAATGCTAGAAATATAGAACAAAACCAAATTTAAAAGGAAAAAAAGTACATTAGAATCATAATCCTTAGATTTTTCCCATACTCTTCATCTCCACAAAAATCACGTACCTAATGTAGACGGGTGATTTACCTTATCTATACCAATAATAATATAATATGTTTTGGCCCAAAAGCATGACCCAATCAAGGTGTGAGAAGAATCCCAGTAGTTAACCACCCATAGATCTGTGCCTAACTATTTGTGAATATATATAGTAGAAAATATGCAAAATTATGTAATAAATATGAAAGTACTCAAAAGTAAAAATCCTACAGTTTCAAAAATACATTTATTTATATCTATTAATTATTCAACCAATCATTCACAAGAAAACCTCTGGGAATGTTCTCACAGTCTAACCCATCCAGTTCAACTTATCATTTAAATCAATAATGATATAACGACCCTTTGGAAAATCTCACATAGTATAGCCTCTTTGGTCACATGAAAACAAATACTCTCTGAGAAAGAAGCCACCACCAATTCCCCCTATAGTATTTTAAAAATAATTTATAAACTCTTTCATGACTCACTCTATGTCAATTATCCCTATGGACTCGTAATGGTATAATATAGACACTCTTAATGGGACCTCACTGTCAACCCCCCCTATGGTCTCACAATGTGAAAGGAATAACAGACACTCTTGAAAATCACTCAATGTCAATTCCCCCTATGGTCTCACTACACCTGGTTCCCACAACCCTGTGTAATACAATAACGCAAAAATGATATCCAACAACGAAATAAATCTCAAATACAACAAGGCTAAGCAGGTACAATGTATATCACTAGCATGTAATATAATATCAACTCCATCCTAACAACACTTAGCATTGAAAAAAATAGCCTAATAGGAAGTTGTAGACCCAACAACCAATAAAAAAAAATATGGGAACACACATCCATATACAAGTTAACAAAACTAATTCACAATCAATAAACTTTCTCAAGAAAACACACCCTGACCGGAATCAAGCAGGGTTAAATTAAAAAATACGCAATACCATAAACAACAGTATATGGACCTTTTCGTACATATAATCCTTAGACCACTACAGAAAGGAAATAACCACCCTCCTCGATGTTGTACGATTGATATAGTTGAACCTCAGCCTTTGAATCAACCTAAAATGTCGTAGATATATAAAAAAATAAAAACTCTCAAACTCAAATATATCACGAGAGATGTAAAATCCAGAGGGGAGTCTCCAGAAGAAGGAAGAACTCACCGAGGTGATTCCAATGAAATCTCTACTGTTTGTTTCAGGGAATGGATGACAGATCGGGGGATCAAAAATGATTCAAAGATTTCCCTCATTTTTGGATGAGATAGTGTAGAGGAAGGTATTTCTGGTAAGTAAATGTGACCCTGTTCAGATTTAAGAAAAAGAAAAGTACATAGTGTGTTCTTTTAATTTACATGATGTGTGCATGCCTTAACCATCATCCAGTTTAGGTGGTCTCCAGGTCACCCCACATGACTATGTATTGGCCGTTACAAAGCTAGTACAGGGCTACCCGTGACAATCAGGTACACAGAGTGTACTCTTATGTACACAACATGTACTCCTTAAATTTCAAAATTCTATCCTTTTTCTCAAAAAAAAAAACGAAAAACATCAATACATGAATAGAAGATCTGGGTTATTACACTATAATATTTTTTATGAAATAATTTTTTTATAAAACAACTATTTTTATTATGGAAACATTATTGGTTCACTTATAGTTTTAAATAATAGATTATTCCCTTTTCTATTTTATGTATTCTTTGATATGTTCCTTAAATTACATTAAAATGTTTTAATTCTACTGTTTATGTAATGCCCTTTTGCATGTTATCACTTCAAATTGACATCAATTATCATGATATATTCCTATTATAATTTATGAATGTTCTTGGATGATATAATTCTTTTCCTTCATGGACACTTTTATGATACAACCATTTGTTATGCTTTATGGCATGAATATAATACCCAATTCCTTCCACTCATAACTCTTATGTTTATGTATGATTGATTATATATTATAATGTATGCAGAAAGAATATTAATGAACATGTTATGATGGATGTTCCCAGATAGCACTCAAAATCATTGGGTAACGTTGAATCTCATGAAATGTTATGTGCAACTCTTTTGGCAGTTATCCTTTACTCATTCTACCATATGCAATGGTCATGGTGGTTAACCTTGACTTGTGATCCTCTATGTTCCATAATCCTTTACTCATGTTAAATTCATTTTTTACATTTCTTCCATGTTACTATGAATCCATGTTTATATGATCCCATGTTTATATGTAATGATTCCATATGTTCATTTCCTTTTAATATCATTATGTCATGACTTCTAACTAATATGCTAAGTATTTTTTCTTATGTCTATTCCCTTTCTAAGATTTTTACTTCATCCATTCCTTCATGTTATCCATAGGTTATCCTAGGATTATGTATGAAAACAATTCAAGTTAGGATCTCTTTATGAATATTAAATAACTAAATGTTTTTTAGTCCCTTTTTTTAGTTTTACATACCAAGACTTCCAAGATAGTATAATTTATAATCCTTGTCTTGTAATATGAAGTTTTATTATTATTAAAATCATCTAATGATATATGTTAAATTATAGGGTCTTTATAGTTGGTATTATTTGATGTTATATTTTTTTGTAGATTAGGAATATATCACTTTAGTAATAACCATACAGATGAGACTAAGTATAAGAAAACATCTTTATATTTTGGTAAGTATAGCGTAACTGTTTTATCAAGAAAATAAATCCCTATCTAGATATGAAAAATTGTATGTGGCTCTGGCACAAATGTATCTATGGGTAAACCCCAAAAACACTATATTGATCTAGACTTGAAAATGGACTAGTTCAGGACAACGAGCCTTGCCACACTCCAGGTTTCACATTACTAGGGGATTTGCTTTGGTAAATTCAAAAGCATAGTTTGAAATATTATTAAGGGAACAAAAAAGGAGACACACAAAAATAAATGTGTGGAAACAGATCAAGGTAACCTAGATTGAAACCAATTGAATCACAAGTTAAAATATACTTTTCTCTTAAGAGTTTTTCCATTTATGATTAAATATTTCTTTTTAGGCTTAATAGCAAAGTATTAATGTCCCATAATTATATGTTCTTTTTCATAGTTAATGGTAGGAAATATAAGAACACAAACCAACAAAAAATGTGTTGGGAAATGTGAAGACTTACTTAATTATATGACAAATATGATGGGAATGGGTGCTCAAATCATTACGATAGTACTTGATCAATTGGATGAAGTTATGGATAATAAAATGAATCATGTAGATTACCCTCCTCCTCCATGGAAAGAGAATGTTTTTGATTAATTCATTATATGTAAAAGGCCTCTCATGTTTAGTGGATCTTCTGATCCCTTCCTCATGGAATAGTGGATTAAATCCATTGAAAATATATTATATATCCTCCATTTCTTAGAAGAAGATAAAGTCATACAGGCGGTCTGTAATTTTAATGGGGAAGCTGATCCGTGGTGGACATTAATCAAGAATACTATGTCTAAGGAGGAAATTGAATCTATGTATTTGTATGAGTTCAAAAAAATGTTTTTTAATAAATATTTTCCCTAATCCCTTCATATCTATATAGAAAGAGTGTTCCTCAGACTCATGTAGAGAAAATATTACTCCATCGAAGTATATGATGCAAACCTCACAAGGAATTCAGGATACACCTTTGGTTTTTTCATGAACACTGAAATCATGTTTGATCGCTTCTTTAACATACTAAAGTCGAGTCTAAAAAAATGTTTTTGTGATTCATAAGTTCAATAGTTATGAAGATATTTTCTATTATTCCCTCATGGATGAAATAGATATTAGAGTCTCTTAGTGGCCTAATGGGCCTAGTGAAGAAAAATATGAAAAATGAGTCAAGTATGGGTGGTTCAAAAAATAAATCCCATGATTGAAAGAAGGATGAACATATCATGTGTCAAAATTGAGGAACAAAGAATCATATGATCTATCTAAAGGGAACTAGGAATTGGATTAAATGTGGAGGAATAGAACACCTGACATAATAATATCAAAGGTATATGTAGAATACCACTAATGTGAAGGAAGAAAGGTAGGCTTATATCAACACTAAAAATGTAGTGAAGTGTTAAACATACAATGAACATAGGAATTATGTAAACAATTACCCTATTCTAAGGGTTATTAGAGGAAATAAACAACAATATCCAAGGAAACAAGGAATGGATTATGGTATCACTAATGCAGAGGTATAGGCAGATAATGATATGGTAATAGGTACCCTAGTTATTCATTCGTGAATATTAGACATACTACTTTATTATGGTTGTATGCATTCTTTCATATCTTTCATGTTTAATAGAACTATTCAAACACCACCTCAAAATTTAGAGGTTGAGTTATCGGCGAGAAAATAAAATGGGGAAATAATTTCATCAAAAGTATAGGACTCCACCAGAGATAATTTTTGTATAGTAAACCTCCTATAAAATATCATTATACTTTATTTAGTAGAGTTTGATGTAGTCCTTAGCATAGATTGGATATCTCTATACAAATCTAATATTAACTTTAGGTAAAGGGAGATCACTCTTCACATCCATGAGTATCCTCCAATCCTATAAAAGTTTTTATATGAAGATAATTTTACTTCATAATCATCATCTCAAGTTTAGATAATGTTTCTTTTTGAGAAAGCATATATCTCTTAAAGGATTGAGACTAATGACATGATACTTTTTGAAGATATGCTCACCCTGAGGGATTATATTGATGTTTCCCCTAAAGAGTTTCCCAGTCTCCCTTATGATAAGGATGTTGAGTTCTCAATTGTTTTTATTCTTGGATCACTACCTATATCAAAGAGTCATTTTAGAATGTCCATTGTAGAGTTAGAAGTGTCGAAGAAGCAACTAAAGCAGAATTTGGAGAAGGTTTTTATTCACCTGAGTGCTTCACCATGGGGTACACCCATCTTATTTGTTAAGAAGAATGATGGATCAATGCACCTCTACAATTATTATTGTTAGCTCAATAAAATCATGGTAAATATGAAGTATCCCCTACCTCGGATAGATGACTTGTTTGATCAACTATGTGGGGCAAGGTATTTCTCTAAGGAAAAACTTATATTAGAATATCACCAATTAACGGTGAGTAAGGAAGATATTCCCAAAACAATATTTCAAATGAGGTATGAACACTATGAGTTCGTAGTGATTCCCTTTAGACTCACTAATGCTCCAACAATATTCATGTGTTTCATGAATAGAGTCTTTAGAGATTTCATTGACAAAATTGTGGCAGTCTTTATAGATGATATTATGATATACTACAAGAGAAAGGAGAAACATGAGGAGAATTTTAATAATATGATTATGATATTAAAAATGGAGAAACATTATTAAATGTATAGTAAATGTGTGTTCTGGATGGAGGAAGTGTCATTCTTGTGAAATGTTATCACTAGTAAAGGAATATCTATGGACCCTTCCAAGATAATGGAAATCGAAGAGTGGCACAAACCAACATCTATAATGGACATCCTAATCATTCTACATCTAGCTAGGTATAATCAATGGTTTTTGATGAACATTTCACAACTCTCAAACCCAATTACCTTGAAAACATGGAAGGGGATGAAGATTTTTTAACTCAAGAACGTGAGTAAATCTTTAAGGATCTAAAAAATGGGCTTATCACTATGCCAGTACTCACACTAAAAAAAATTAGTGAACTATTTTAGGTGTAATGTGATGCTTCAAAGAAGGGATTTGGATATTTAATGATAAAAAATGATAAATTGATAGCCTACATATCAAGGCTGCTGAAAAGCCATGAGAGAAACTATCCCATGCTTGATATGGAGTTAGCGACTGGGGTCAATGCCTTAAAATTTTGATGGCATTATCTATATGGGGAGAAGTGTTAGATATATACTGATTAAAAGAGTATCAAATATATATTGACACATAAGGAGATTAATTTCTGACATCAAATATGGTTAGAGAACATCAAAGACTATGACTACTCAATCCATTACCATCTTGGTAAGACAAATAATGTGGCAAGTGCTCTATGTAGAATGGATCCTAAATGTTTATCAATGATGAGTGTTTAGAAGGATCCAAACTTTTTTGATTTTCAAATAATGTATATGGGAATATCTAGGAGAGGAACATCATTAATCTTTTCTCAAATGGTTTCTCAACAATTCCTCATGAAAAAAAGGATGCCTAAAAGAATCATGTGCAAATTTAGAAAAGGTTGGAAGAATACTCTGAGTTAAACATTAAAGAGGTATGATTTTTATTTTTTTAGGTCATGATTATCTGTACAATCCGATCCATAGACAAATAATGAGATTTTGAATGACACACATAGATCAAAATTATCTATTCACCCAAGGAGCACAAAGATGTCTCGATATCTCTAGGATAACTTTTGGTGTAGACAATATGGAGAAGAATATTGCTTAGTATACACCAACCTGTCTAGTATGTCAGCAAGTGAAGGATAAAAAGAAAAAGTATATGGGGATGATGCAACTGCTACCCATAAAAGCATGGAAGTCAAAGAACATCACCATGGACATTGTCACTGGACTTCAAAGGACATCTAGAGGAAACAATGCAATACGGTTCTTTGTGGATCATATTACAGAGACGAATAACATTATCACAATTTTAGAGGACTTCTCAATGGAATAACTTGCATGGTTATATATCAAATTGGTGGTAAGGCTGTATAGAGTACCACTATCTTTTATATCCGATCAAGATCTGAGAATCACCTTGATGTTTTGGAAATGTCTCCAGCATGCTCTAAGCACTGAACTAAACATCAATATGGAATATCATCCTCAAAATGATGTCTAATCTAAGAGAACTATTCCTAAATGGGAAGAATATAGAGAGAATGTTCTGTGGACTATAAAGGATGGTGAGACCAACATCTTCCCCTTATCTAATTCTCAAACAAAAATAGTTTCCACTACAGCATCTGAAAGGCATCATATGATTCCCTTTATGGGAAAATGTGCAGAACACCAAAATGTTGGGATAATGTCAGTGAGTGTAAACTTCTAGGACATAAAATGGTCAATGAAATAGTGGAGAAGGTGAAAAATATTCTGCATCACATCAAGGTAGCTCAAAGTTGATAGAAGAGTTATGAAGATAATTATCGTTGAGACTTTGAGTCTAATTTTGGGGACATGGTATTACTTCCTATATCTCCATAAAAGTAGGCCATGAGGTCTGGGATGAAATTAAAGCAATGTCCTAGGTACATAGGCCACTTCGAGATTCTTGATCATGTTTCAGTTGTAGCCTATCATCTAGCACTTCCACATACCATGTCTAAATAAAATGATTTCTTTCATATATCCCTTTCAAGGATGTACATACAAGATCCTTCACATGTACTATCTTCAATGGTGGTATAATTTGAGAATGATATTTCTTATTATGATAAGAAAATGAAGATCATGGATATTTCAGATAATGTTCTACGTAATAAAACTACTCACCTGGTCAATGTACTATGGAAGAGCCATATGTATGAAGAGGAAACATGGGAACTAGAGGAGGTAGTGAAGGGAAAGTACCCACACCTATTTACAACATAGAATGTAAACCAAAATTTCAAGGGTGAAATTTTCTAAGGGGATAAGAATGTAATGAAACAATATTTTATCAATGGAATTGCATTCAGATAATTTTTTCTCAAAGTATAATCACATAGAATTACTTATAAAACACTATAAAAACCTAATAAATGAAGAATGAAGAAAATAAAAGGAATCTCTATAAGATAAAGAATATATACTGATGAAATAGTACCTAGAATTTTAGTATTGTAATGCGACCCTTATGAATAGTAAACGGACCAATTGAATAGTAATATCACTAATGAATGTATATATAAATTGTATCCATCTTATAAGTGACAATATGATATAAATATAACATAGTATAAGTAATTAAATGTTTTAAATATTATTAATTAAGTGTCGGTATTTTTTTATATCCTGTATATTTAATTATAATTTTTTGAATAATGTAATTATTTAAAAGGGAATTTATATTCAAAATATGTATTCATAAAAATTTATTTTGATGGATTATGATTATACGATAATTTTGATAGACCTTAGTGAATTTTTCAAAGTGTTATAAAACCATAATTAATTTTAAAATTTATATTTTTCAAGTGAATTTGGATTTTAATTAAAAATTAAATTCCTCAAATTTAGAAGTTTATTTTCATAAAATGGGGTTCATTTTTGAATTATACACATCAATAAATAAATTTTGAATTTTTTTTAGATTTGTCTAAAATTCATGAATTTTTTTGAATAGTAAAATTTGATTATTTATGATAAATGATAAATAAATGAATTTATGAATCATGATTGAGTCATAGATGATGTAAATGACCATTGGTTCGAACTAAAATGCACTATTTCATATTTTTGGTCATAAAAATCATGAATATTCACAATCCTGATATAAAATATTAAACTAAGGATTAAAATATTCGGAGACTCCTCCTCTTATCCACTATAAATACCACCCCTCTTTACCACATCTCCTCCCACCTCTCAATCATTGTGCCTAGTCCAAATTATACTCAAATATCTCCCTAATACCTTATCCCACATAAATAATACCTTGGAATATTAAGAAATAAAAATCCTCTCCCCTAATGAGGTTCTCAAGAATGATATATTTATGAGCTAAATTTCTCTTTTTTTTTCATTTATTTTCATTCAAGTTCCATTCATTCTTTTTATTTACTCAACTAATTTCATACCAATGTTATGATAAATAAATTATCTTAAATATAATGAGATTTTTTATGATAATGGAATACTTCGTCAACTTTTCTCCATTCCCCTAATTTTATACTTGAAATGAAAACACTATCAGAGATGTGTTAATTCATCACATTCAACAATGATAGACTATCAAGTTCTTTTACCATTTTAAATTAAGGCCATGAATGCATTTTCATGGTTGAACCAGAATATAATATATGTATTATGACTTATTTATGGTTCTTTAATCTCATGTACACATGAAATTAATTTATAAAGAAAAATTTGTTCAATGTGATTAAAAACTACCTATTAACCAAAATATTTATCATTAAGGTTTTACATATTGATTCATCTTCACTACAAATAAATAAATGAATTTTATAATCATGTAATCTATTAAATTTTCAATAATAAAATTCAAATTCAATTATGGAAAACTATTTTCATCTTACATGTTTATCCTTACATACATACACTTATATATATATATATATATATATATTTGAGTAAACCAATCATTAAAACAAAAGAAACAAACGCTCCAAAACATTGAAATTGAAACACTTAACCCAATAAAATGATCATGAATAAACATAATAAGGTTTTAATAAATAAATTAAATAAATAATACGTTATGGAAATATTAATTAATGATTTCAATTTGTTTATCTATTACATTAAGATCATGTGAAGGAAAACATCAGAATTAAGGTAAGGGATTCTACCCGAACCTCCATTATTCTTTTGGGTTTCTCTATCTTTATTTTAACCCAAATGAGGGTATCTGTAATTTTTTAAATATTATAAATTCTATTTACAGGATCCAATATCATGTAAAAAGTTCCATCCATCATTCTTTTTCAGGGATATACTTGTTTTTAAGTGGTTCGCTCCTCAATACTTCTCGATAAGAAAACTGTTTAACGCAACTTCCAGAATTCTTAGCCAATTTCAAGTGTACTCAATAATATTTTTTAAGAGACAATTATTTTTATAATACTAATAGAGTTTTTATGGAAACATTATTGGTTCACTTCTAGTTTTATATAAGATATTATTCCTTTTTCTATTTTATATGATATTTTATATTTCCCTTAAACAACACTAAAATGTTTTGATTCTAAAGTTTCATAAATTATCTTCTTGAAAGTTATCACTTAAAACTGATATAAAGTTATCATTATGTATTCTTATTATACATTATTAATATCCATTCATGATCTAATTCTATTCCTCTATGAGAAATTTTATGATACATCCATATTTTAGGCTTTATAACTTGAATATATTACTCAATTCATTGCATGGTTAACCCTTATTTTTTGGTGTGATTTAGTATTTATGATTTTTTATGTGGAAAGAATATTCATGAACATGTTATAATTGATTTGACTAAATAAAACTCTAGTAAATTGGGTAAAGTTGAGTCTCACCATACGTTATGTGTAATATTCCTGGTGGTTAGCGTTCACTCATGCTACCATTTACAATGATCTTGGTGGTTAACCTTGAATTGATCTCCTCTTTGTGAAATGATCCTTAACTCATGATAATTTCATTTTTATTTTTCTTCCACATTAATATGAACCCCTATTAGTATAATCCATTGTATATTTGTAATGATTTGATATGTTACATGCCTTTTTATATCATTTTGTCATGCATTCTAAAAAATGTGCTAAAGCTTTGTTCTTATTTTTATTCCCATACTCGGATTTTTAACTCATGACTTTTTTCATGTAATGCTATGGTTAACCTTTGTATTTTTATGATCACAATAGATGCTAACAGTTCTTTAGGAATATTAAATTATGAAATGTTTTATTTAGTCCCATTTTTCAGTTTTATGTACCTAGTATTCCAAGACACAAGAATTTACGATCCTTATCTTGTAATATGATGTTTTATTATGCTTAAAATCATGTAATGATATGTGTATAAGGCTAGTGTTGCTATAAGTCCCACAAAAGTTGTATAAATTCCCATTGAGGGTCCTGATAAGTTTTTTAAATGAGACATGACTACTAAGAAAATTATATTATATGCTTATGCGTATGCCATAACCCCATGTCATATGAAAATAGTATGCTCTCATAGATCATGTTATTTGATCCCTTTATGATTAATTTATAATAAACTATCATGATTTATTCCATGACTAATGTTTATGATATTTTATTTATAGGGTATGGTTTTCAAATGATAAGGCCATTTTATCACGCACTTTTTCTCATTTCACACTTATATAATCATTGATATCTCACTTTATTACCCTCATTGAGCATCTGATATCATCTTTTCTTTCGTTTCCATTCCCAATGTTATGATAAAATGTTTTAAGTAGGCTTTGTTTGTGAATCATAGTAAATGGGATGATCATTATGGGAGATGCAAAAGATCATTCACTAAGTTATAAGATTTTGAAACTCATATCCAAAGACACTAAACTATTATAGTCCTCAGGTATGTGTTTGTGTATTATATTGAATATTTATATAAAAATATATAATATATTATGTTTTAAAAGCATGGGTCACTATATCAAGTTACCATTGGATATATAGTATATCTACACTATATATCCAACTTATATATTATCAATATTCTGAGTAGAAATTTACTATGTCAATGAATACATCACATTTAATTCACCAATATAGATGTAAAGACCACATGAACCTTACCCAAATAGATATAATATCTTATATACTATATAGTGTGGCCTCACACTCCTTATTTTACCTTAATCGAGGGACCATATTTCAAACTCACCATATGAGAGAATAAACCCCATATTGGTTGAGATCTAACCAACTACATGATCAAATACATACCTAACCATCCTCTTATTAGATAAACCTCAAAGATTTCAAAAATAATGCAATCAGAGTATATAGGTTTTCATGATAAGTTTATTTCCATCCTAAAGTAAAAGGTAATATAATCATGATCCATTTACCCCTATTATACCAAATATATAGAGTATAACACTCCATGTGGTAGAAATAGTGGGTCAACCAACAAAAAAACACTTTTTGAGACTCATTATTATATTCTATATACTATAAAAAATCTAACTTATATCGACCTTATAATTTTATCATAACCTATAGTACTCCATGACAAACATTAGTTAAGAAAAACTCAAAGTCATACTTTGTGAGGTAAATTATCATTACCTTTTAATATATGTATATATATATATGTATATATAAGATGATATTATGAAATAATGATAAAATAGTGTTTTCCTTCTATATTACACCCTTTACATTTTTTAAACTCTTTTACGAAACCACAAAAACCCCTATATAAGCACTAATTTATCTTATCATAATTGATTGACTTATAGATCATCCTTATGTTTACTACACTTTTTGGAGATTTTTAACTAACAATATATATATATATATGTAATTTTTCTCACATATCCATATAACCATATGATAAAAAACTCCCATAAAACTAGTTGGTAAGAAAATATAAAAATAAATATGTTTGTAGTATTAGTGATATTTTGGAATCATATTTATAATGTTCAATAGCATGAAAAAATTTACACTCTTTAACTACATAATATCATATGTTAATATGATAACATGGGATTTATTTTTATAATTATTCTAAATTTAATATAATCATCATAGGATTCCCTTCTATAAAATGTTTTCTTTGATATCTGTTGGTAAATAATGTAATGATTTACGCTATTACTCAATAGGACATCCTAAGCATTTTTATGATAAAGTGACATTCAATTATTTAATTCCCCTTAAATTATAATCTAGATTATGTTTAATTTTTATTTTTATTTTAATAAATATTGATGGATTCAGGCTGTTTTGAGTGTTATATGTGTCTTGAGAGTTGGATTTTGATAATTTTTTCAACCTACACCTGAAATTCTGCTATAATAAGGTGGTTTTAATGGGGAATAATGGGGTCATGGTGTCATTCCATGGGTGGGGACAGATCATAGTGAAAATGATGTCAGAGTCACAATAGAAGTCCTTTTATATAAAGTGAAACCCTTTGTTAGGGGGAGTTATTGTGTAATCTAAGTGGATTTGAAAAGGTGAGTTCTAGAGGAGAGTGTATCACATTGTGACCCTCATAATCATCTCAGAATAAGATCCCTTTGTTGTTTTTTAAAGTTAATGATTGATAACTCTACATTAAACCCCTATTTTCTTTCCCCTACTCCTCATTCAAGCGTCAAATGATTTGGATGAACATAGATCCCATCCCTTTTTTGTTTTTATCTCCTCTACCAAGATCTCTTAACTTTTTGAAGAATTGTATACTGTAGTTATATTATCCCGGAATGTAATTGCCCATTTAATCACTTGATGTATCCTTATTTCTTTTTTTTTTTCATAGTTTTACTTGTATAAAATCTAAATGTGAGTTTTAAGGAAAGATTTTATGGTTTTAGTGGTTAAAGATAGATACGAAATCCATATCATGGCATGCTAACATTTTAAACCATGACATAGTAATTCCTTACAATGAAATGACTTTTCTATGAAGTTTTATGAAATAATATGCATAGATATGTGTATGTATCCCTATAGGACTCTGCTTTTGGGTATCGAAGTTATAGTGTAGGTCCTTAGTGGTATATTCATACACATAGAGGAGGATATAAAAATAAATTTATTGGAAGTGGTGTAATTATAAAAAATTTCATTGGAAGTGGTGGGGATATCAACCTCAATGTTATGGGAATATAGTGTATATTTCATGCCCAATTAAATTTGGGGTGACCTACTAGATTTGTTATTGAGTGTCAGAGACTAGTCCAATAACTTAATATAGGTTTGAGTGTTAAAATTTAAACATGTGGAAAACTATGAGAGGCTTCCTTTGGAGTATCTTGAGGTATTATTATTGTTTGTCATCTTCTTATTCCATAATATTCTTAGAGATTGGTTAAAGGTGTGATGTTTAGGTCTATAATGGGTGATACTATGTGTCACAATATGTGATGTGCAACCCACCTTGAATGAGAAGGTGTTGATATATGTTTTATGTATTGGAAAATGTTCAGTGAAAATGTTTGTCTTCAGATGGGATATATGACAAGCCTTTTATGAAAATGATTATTCTGGGAAGCGAGTTAAGACCATCCTTAAGTGATAGAGTGGCTTCATCTATGATAGTGAAATCCCTTGATTTAAAAGGGAACGGTCATGTTCCCGATGTTAGGTTATGTCTTCATTGATATGTCAATTTCCATGTTTTTGATTATATAATTATTCTATAAGACTCTTCAATATTTAATGGATAAAAATCAAATATTTTTAGGGGTCATGGGGGGATTGGTTAGAGAACGATCACCTAGTGTGATAAAAATATATATAATAATTTACTTTAGTTAATAAACCTTTGTATGACTATTTTAATTTTTTAATGAGTCTTTGTTGTTGTCCTACATGGTTTAGTACTCACACCCAGGATGAGTATCATGATGTGATGTATATTTCAGGGATAGAGATCTAGCCATAGGAAAGAGACATTCATCAAGCTAATGAGGATATAGGGTTGGATGGTTTTATGGAAATCCTGGGACATGATATAACATCCTACCATCTTTTAGGTACTTAAGTTCCTTTTTATTGATTAAATTTTAATTGGGTTATATCCTGGGTTGTTTTAGGTGACTTTGAATATTTTTAGAGATTTATGGGCCTATTCAGGATTAGAACTCAAATAATGTATATTGTGTTGTTCTAAATATGAAATCAGTCATCTTATGCTATATTCCAATAGGGGAGCTCATAGTTAGATTCATTTTTAGTAAAATGTGTGTGGTCTATGACCAAAACTGTGCCGCTTCACACATTGGGGTTTTGAACGGTTGGAAAAAAAATTTCAAACAATGTGGCCAAATTATAATGCTCTTCTAGTAGAACAGAAAAAATTTCAGGGTTGGAACAGAATTTTCCAAACCATGTGACATTAATTAAATATTTGAAATTTTAAATTTTAAAGCCATTACACCTAACTTTTCTCACATTATTTTCCTTGTTGGATAGGGCACTAAACCAAAGTGGATCCTCTTGGAGAATTTAGGGATTCATTTTCCTTTGGTGTTTGATTTTGAGGCATCATTGGCTGTTGCATCTAGATTCTCAAAGGTATGGGTTATGTCAAAAATAATAGTAGAATAAATAGGGGATGAATAGGCCTATTAAATAATTAAATCATTAAAGTGATGGAAATTAAAACAATATAGTGTACACTTTTTTTATAGTTTTCTTGTACAATTTTGACCTATTGAACACTTAGAACTGTCTACTTAGAGAGATATGTGTTTTCACTCCCTGATTTTAGAGGGGAACCATAACCTGATAACATACATACAATTTCTATTGGAGTTATAACCGAAATGATAGAATTAATTTTGTATATAGGGTAAAAACCACAATTAATTTTTATGAGGATATAAACTATCCCAAATTTTAGAATCTTGGATTCAAAATTGTAATGAATTTACATTAGAATCTAGGATTCCAAAATAATATAAAGAGAATTCATTTTTCTAGGAATAGTATAAACAGATAGAGAATGCACATGTGATGGATGTGGAGTAGTTTTGCAGACACAAAAGGATTTAATGAAATAGATAAATAAAATAACAAATCCCAGATACTAGTTTTTAATAATTAGATTAACTCATCTCATAAAGGGAATATAAGCCTGTATATTTTAGGTACAGCCCTTATAAGATTATTATAAATGGAAATTAATGGCTACAAGTTCTTTTTAATGTTTTATGAGTACGAACACATTTTATTACATCAATTAATAATATTTTATTATCATTTGTAATCATATGTACTCGTATGTAGACATAATATCATTCCATGCATCCTCAAAGTCCATTATATAAATTGTTCATTTCTAGAATTATTGGAGAAATCATGAAAATTATTAGAATTAAAATAATAGATCCCACCTATTTTATTAGATATAAATCAAATATTCTGAATATAAAAAACATTTAAATCAATTTAAATACATGATTTGATCACTTTAAAAAAATCAAACAAATTTCTTAATACCAAGTTAGAATAATCAAGGAGTATAGCATGAATGTTGACTATGTAATAATAATTTCTAAATTATTTCATTAAATATTGAAACTATGAATATAGTTTTGAGACATTAAAAACACATTGAACATGTGTATAGGCATTTAATATAAATATAGAATAAAAAATTCAAAAAAATTATACTAAAAGGTACTTTCAAATTGATGTGAAAAATTTATTTAGAGATAAAAATTGGTATTAAATCATACCTAAATATAAATTACTATAGTCCTAAAGAAATTATCATATACTCAAAATAATTTGTAATTAGTTTTCAAACCATCAATGTATAATAAAAATTATGAAATTTAAATAATTCATACTTATGAAAATTAGAACAAATTAATAAAACTTGTATTTATAATAGGATTAGAAGTCAAATTATTTTAGACTTCCAAATTCATTAGTAAAGGTTGAATTAATTTGAATAGAAAAACTAGAAATATTGAACTAATGGAAGAATAAATTTTGAACTAATGGAAGTAGGAACATTGAATTGAAAGAAGTATATATTTTGAACTGACATAAGTATAAATTATGAATCGATGAAAGAATAAATTTTGAGTTGAAGAAATCATATATTTTGAACTAACATACGCATAAATTTCAAAATGACTAATGATTTTATCTTG
The DNA here is from genome assembly GCA_963277665.1 of Viscum album. Taxonomy (NCBI): domain Eukaryota; kingdom Viridiplantae; phylum Streptophyta; class Magnoliopsida; order Santalales; family Viscaceae; genus Viscum; species Viscum album. Next base: position 1,154,870,327 of record OY728132.1, on the reverse strand, counting down.
AACTAACAAAATTCAAAATTTTGAATTGATGGAATTGAAAATTATGAACTGATAGTGGAATAAATTTTGAACTAATGAAACCATAAATTTTAAAATGATTCATGAATTTTTTCAAGTGATGAAATAATAAAATTTTAACTGATAGAAGAATAATTTTTTAACTGACTTAAGATTTTTTTAACTATCATGATAATTTTTTTCGTCCTAATAGAATAAAAAAAATTGAACTAACCGAAGAAAAAAATCATATCTATAATAGATCATCGGAAACATTGAAACATTATTTTTCAATAAAATAACAAATGATTAATATATATGGTATAAAAAAATTTATATAATATTTAGTAAATATATATAAAATGATCACATTAAAACAAATAAAAAAAGTAAGGGAATGTGAGGTTAGTCATTGAAATTAAACACATGGGATACATAAAACAAAAAATTGAAACATATGAAAAATTTAAATTAATGTATTTAGACAGAAAAATGAAATCAATCTCTATCATTTTGTTTCATTAGAAAACCAAACTAATAAAACACATAATATTTGATTTTATCCCCTTTTTAGTTAGAAAATGAGCATATAACCCCTATTCTAATATGGAAATTAAAAAACTAAGCTTCCAACATGGAAAGCACAATTTTTTCTCAAACTTAGAAAATTAGAAAGTCTTGAATAATATATCTACCAGAATATTCTAATTTAGAATAAATTCTAAAACATCATTAACTTTTTTAACATTTTATCTTAGAAAATGAAATATGATATTGATTTTATTTGGTGTAAAATTATAAAATGGATTATTATAAATATAAATTTCACATGAATTATCATAAAAAATTAAAAAGTTATGATGATAAATACAAAAATCATAGAAATTATACTTAATCAACAAAAATTGATCACAAAAACAGTCATAAAAAATATACATTGCATTAGTAGTATACAAAGAAACTATAATTTATTATTAGATCAATAAGATATCAATATTTTGACATGAAAATAACACATAACTGAATTTATATTTTCTTTAAATTATAAAGCCTCTAAAATTAAAGTCATAATACAAAACTAAATCAAAATAATTATACTTATAATAGAAATAGCAGGGTTTACAATTCCTTTAACATATAAAATTATTGTTTTCATATATTTACCATGACTCTCTTTATGATCTTCTTGAAAAATATTAAAAAAACATTAATCTTGTTATTAGGTCTAGATGTAGTTAAATAACATATTTACCTATTATGGCACTATAAAATTAAATATCAATAGAATTTATAAATCATCATCATTTAATTGAGAACTTGTACCCATATATGTTTTTAAATTTTTTATGAATCAAGATCAAAACTATTAATCAACATTTTAGGATACATAGATAGATTAACAAATTTCTGATATTTCCTTTTTGAAATTTTATGTCTAAGAAAGAGATTAAATTCTTCCATTAATATTATGTCAAACATATAAGATGTTAGTGTATAAAAATAATTACAATTTAAATCACTATAAAAAAACTATCATCAATATAAATTTGAAAAATTAAAATATCATTAGAAACTATTTTAATAAATATCATTGGATCAAAATTACCATTATGGAAACAATTTTTTAACAAATATAAATAAATACTTCCATAAAAAGAATGAGGTTATTATTTTATAATATAAAATGATTTAGATAATTTCAATACACGATTATGTAATCTCTCATCTTAAAAAATTGGGAATTGATTAACAGACGATTCTTTAGATATTAAACAATTTGTGAAATAAATTTTAATATCAATTTGATATAACATAGAAATTTGAAAATAAGAAAAATATAATAAGATTATAATAGCCTATAAGCTATTAATACGAATAAAAAAATAATTAAAATATATTAATTATTCCAAAGAATATCCTTGGGAAAAAATTAATAATTTATTTTTAACAATCTATCCTGATTCATCCAGATTGTCTGTAAATATTGTTTTAGTTCCAATTACCCTTTAATCCTCATGAAATTTACTAAAATTCAAAAATTATTTCTAAAAAACTGAATAATATCATATTCCCAATAAGGAGTCCAATTAGTATCATTTAAATATGTAACCATATTGTTAGGAACAAAATAAAAAAAAGTAGAGTTAGTTAAGAAGTTCAACGTAGAGCTTATGGTTTTTTGAACATAGTAAATATTACCAATAACATCAACAATATGATGATATTTATAAATCCACCAAGATAGAGGGTCACATTAAGGAACATTACACCCCACCCCCTTAAAGATACAATATCTAGAGTTTGTTATTTGACAATATAGAAATCCCTAAAATAATTTCCAATATATTTCATAGAGTATTTCTTTATCCTGGGTAAATATAAAACATGTTATTGATTATATAATTTTTTTATCATTCAAAAATGATCATGTACAAGACATATATTCTATATAACATCATAATTTTAACAATATTGAGATGCACAATATTTTTTTAGATATACTAGAGAAATTAAAAGAATAAATATTATATTTACTTTTATAAACAAAAAAAATATAATTATCCTCAAACAATAAATATTTATCATCCTAAAAATTAACATTTAATATTCATTTAAACCTTAAAATTTTCTATTAAAATTTTCTATTAAAATTTTCTCTGAAAATGTAAGAGACTCCATCACATTTGGTATTTAGTGATAAAATTCGATAAGTCGCCAATTATGTTTCAAGAATTGCTATTATCCACGTTTCATGTGTCCTTGAGATTCTTGAATTATCCTAAAATGATAAATTATTTAGATAATATTTTTTTTGGGCCCATTCTATTATGGGTCCAATACAGATTGAAATATAATTCATAGGTACCCAAATATAGTTTAAAAAATTATTTTGAGGTACTGTATAAGATAAATTATTCAAAAATAAAATGTCTAGTATTGCCAATAAATTGGTGAAATAAATAGAACTCTCATTAGTATTATTTCAAGGAATCCTAAATGCGAATCATGTATCATAAAAACATTTTCTTGTAAAACATTTAATAAATGTAGTCTTGTATAACATTGGAAACAATATATTATAAATGAAAGTAGTTTTATATATTTTTTAGATTTATAATACCCCATCTTTCCATATTTTTTTCTTTTCATTAAACAAAAATAGGTAATGTTTTTTTAATCTAACAAATTATTTTATATGATTTTTATTATACTTATCAAAAGAATCAAACACATAATAGATAATTCTATTAGAGAATGATGCATAAAATTTTATTTCATCATTAAGAGATTAATTCTCAATAATTAATTTATTACATATCTTAATAAGACATTTATTATCTTTGTCAGATTATTTATACAATATAATAACTCTTTAAATTAATTTTTGAATATTTTCATTTTCTTCATACAAATCATAAAAAATATAACCATCACTATTAGGATAAAAATAGAATCAAAATAATTATATACCTCATTTATATTTTCATTAATAAACAAATACTGGATCAATATTCGTCGCATCTATATTCTTCACAAAAATTTTGTTTCTTTAGTGAAACTCGATTCTGTATTATAGAAAAATATAATTTCATTATTATATTTCTTATATTTCCCTTATTTATTTAACTTTGGATAATCTAGTTTTATGTGAATGTTCTTTATACATTCATACCGGGTTATGAGTAGTCCATATGTAGTACCCATCTTTTATTTTAAATAATTATTTTTGATCTTTTATTGGTCACCTCTTATAATTTTTCCTTCTCTTTACTATGTTATAAATTTCTTTTCTTATATTTTATATCTATCCATTTTCTCTTTCTTATGCCATTAATTAATAAGAGTTAGTAGAAAATTTTATATGATATTTTAATGAAAAAAATATCTTCTTCCAAAATATTCTTCAAATATTTTTTTATTATAAAAATGATCCAATGTGTTCATCCAGTGTGTAATCCTATAAATTTTTTTTCATATGGAGGCACCTTCATTGTCTTCTAATTATGGGTAGTTCTCGAAGTACTCTTTCAAATCACAAATGATTCATTAAACTTATTCCAAGTTCATTCCATCCATTCACTATGTTGGTGAACTAGTGTAACAACTAATTTAATATATAATATTCACCAATTTTAAAATATTAGAATTATAATCATAACATATCATGTTTGGTTACAATTTTATAGTCATATCCAATATGTGTCACTTGTAAAGTATTCTAGACTTCATTAGCAATCTTATAAACTGATACATGAAGAAAAATTATTCTGTTAATTGTATAGAATAAATTATTCATAAAATTATAATTCAAAAACTATTTTTCTACTTCATTTAATGTTAGATTGTACTAACCAGAATCACAAAATTTGTAAGGTTTTACCATTATCATATAGTGAATGCTTCTCAATTTTTTCAGATAAGAATCAATTCTAATTTTTTAGTAAACGTAATCATTATAATAGAAATAAAGAGGTTAATTTGGAATCCCCCCACTATTATTATTTATTACTATCATGATAAAAATTATTTATTCTTATAATATGAGTCATTAGAACAAGTTATTAATAAAGTAATAAAGCATACAACATATTATATGATAATACTATACAAGGATTTCTACATTCCCAAAGAAACTTCTAAATAATAATCCAAAAAATTCTTAAAAAGTTTCATCCTTTTATTATAATTATTCAATAAAAATAATGACAGAAAGTCTAGAGGGCCGTTGAATAGGCCTTTAAAAAATTTAATGATTCAAATAAACAAGAATTAAAATTATAGAGAGAAAATAGAATTTTTGTAGTAGTTCTGTCCAAACTAAGCATAGTCTACCCTTATATCTCTATACTCACATATAGATAGATTTTTAATAGGGTAATAATAACCAATTACAATACATATAATTGATAGGGAATGTATAATCATAAAGGCACATTAACATTTTTATGGGGAGTCAAAACCACTAAAATGTTTTTAAGGAATCTATAATATATCATGGATTTTAGAATATGAAAGTCACAACCTAAATGACTAGCCTTTAGAATATGTTAGTCACAACCTGACTGAAGAGAATTCCTGTATATGGTAAAATCAAACACTAATGGAGAATGAATTTGTGATAAATAGTAAGTAGTGTTTTTTGACACAAGATATCAGGATGAAATAGTTAGATAAAACATAGAAGAACCAAAATTGTCTTGCTAAGTAATAGATTATCTCTTCTAATCAATGTAGTGGAAGTGGAAGTAGTTTAGGAATAATCCTTTTGAGATCATAAAAAATGCTAAAAAAAACGTGTTTAAGACTATTTAAATGTTTAATGAGTATGAGTGATTTGTATTAATTAAATTTAGAAGAGTTTATCATCATATAATATCATATGTACTCATATGTAATCATCATATACTTCCCCATACCCTCTAAGTTGTTATTTAAATTCATCACATTTACAACAACAAGGGAATTTGATTAAATTGTTAGAATTTTAATAACAGATTAAAATAGTTTTATCATAGATTTATATGATGCTAGTAATATATATATAATTCAAAACTATTTAAATATTTCATTTGAATAATTTAAAACAACTCAAACAATTTTAAATTTAAAAATTCAAAATATTTCAACAGTACCGAGTCAAATAAATCAATGTATATAGAATGAAAGTTTACTATATAAAAATACTTTCTAAATCCTTGCATTAAATATTTAAATAATAAATATACTTTTAAGACATTAGAAATGAGTTGAACATATTCATATAAATTTTAAAATAATTATAGGACATTTAAAAAAAAACACATTCATCAATTTTTTTTTCAAATGTACAAGAAACATGTCATGAATATTGTTTCTTAGATAAAAAATGTATTAAAGAAACACTCAATATAAATTAAAACATTATAAAATTAATTTTCCTATGATAAATAGAATTTATAATTATTTTAGAAACCCTAAAAAGTATATTTTTTTTGAAATCAGAATAATTTCAACATTAAAACTGTAAAAAAAATTAATGAACCTATTATTTGTGGTACTGTTAGATGTCACATTCCTTATAGTAAAAAAATGCACAATTTATGGTAATATATTGTTTGAATGGGTGGAAGTATAAATTTTTTACTGACTAAAGAAGTAATTTTGAATTGAAGGAGGTAAGAATTTGGAATGGACAAAAATAAAAATAATTGAACTAAGAGAAGAAATAATTTGGAATTGATATAAGTAGAAACTTTGAACTGATGGATGAATAAAATATTAGCTAATCGAAGTATAAATTTTTAAATAATGGAAAAATAAATTTTGGACTAACATAACATGAAATTTTGAATTTAAAGAATCAAAAATTTTAAACTGATGGAAGAATAAATTTTAAACTAGTGAATGTAGAAATTTAAACTTATTGAATTATAAATTTTTAACTAATATAAACATAAATTTTGAAATTATTGAATAATAAATTTTAAAATGAGGTAATCATAAACTTTGAACTGATGTAAACCTATATTATTAAAAGACTGAAGTATAAATTTTGAACAGATTGAATCAGATATTTTATACATACATAAGAAAAAAGGTTCAACTAACATATGTGAAAAATTATATCTATCATAAGAAGAGTTTTTTAATTAAGAAAATATATTTTTTGAACTAAAAGAAGAAATAATATGATAACTATAATAAATAATTTGAAAAATTAATTAATGATTTTTGTATAAAATTGGACATGATAAATATATGTGATACAAAAAATAAAAGTTATTTAATTTATGAAAAAATATATAATGGAATCACAATAAATTATAAAATTACGTAATGTAATGTGAAATAAGTAGTTTTAATCAAACTATATAGATACATAAAACAAAATAAAAGAATCATTTGAGGAATTTATATAAATTTAATCCGAATAAAACACATTCAAAAAGTTTGTGCCCATGTCTTGTTGTAAGAATCCTTCAAGACCTTCTCTTAGTCATTTCAATAGTATCATAGATCAGGTTTGTTGATTAAATATATATATATATATATTTGGATTTGATCTAATTTTGTTTCTTATAGATTTTTTATTGAGTTAGTATTTGTTTATTCGATGTTTGTTGGTCACTGTGTTATCTTTGGGAATCATTGAGGTATGTGTCTTTTTCTCTCCCTCCCATTGTTCTACAGATGATGAATTATTAATTATTATTCAATAACTGTTGTTATTTGAACCCCCATGATTGTTTTATCCATTAAATCTCTATTATAGGATCCTTTGTTGGGTGTAGGATGTTTTTGAATTGAGATACGTGGTTTCATATGGCTTCTTTATCAATTGAAACAATTATTTATTATTTTATTTTAAATCATTTTTTATTTGACTTCAAAATCATTATTCTATTGATTTAATAAATGATTTATAAATTGAAGAGTTTATGGGATGAAAACCCTTTAATAATATATTTTCAAATAATTTTTCGATTTTTGGAAAATAATCTTGAATTAGTATGAGTGATTTGAAGCATAAATGTTATGATGAATTTTCATATGAAAATGAATGAAATATTATATTCTTTGAAATGTAATGAATTGATTTTAAAATAATTTGTTTTTGATGAAAACTATTTTATTAAGGTTTTTGAAAGGAATTGGTTTGTTTTGAAACCTGTACATGGGGATGAATGAATGGTTGATTGAAATGATTGTGGTTGATTAAAATGAATAAAAACCACAAGTTTTATTGATTACTTTTAAGAACATGGAAGCTTCGGAATTTAGGAAAAATGATTTGAATTATTGATAAACTAATATATTGAAATGAATTGATGATGAAAATGAAACAAAAATATCATGAGAGAAGGGAGTATACAATTAAGGATTATTTATTATTCCTCCTAGGCTTGAGATCAAGGGAGTGTGTGAACATAAAGATCTATAATTTAACAAGATCATTTAGAACCTAGTGAATAGAAATAACTAACCATTGGTGTTATTACCTAGGTTCTATAACTGAAAATTATTATACATTCCATTAATTGATTGAAATTATTTTTCGTGACTATTTTGATAGAAATTATTACTCATGTATGATATTGAAAAAATTCTAATATATTATAGATTTTATGTAAATACCCTTTTTTACATGTTTTATAATATTTATTGAATATATTCATAAATCAGGTATTGACATGAATAATGAAATATTTACATGCTATGTTTTATTTAAAATTGAGAATATTTTGTTTATTTATATGGTTTTATTATCAAATACTATGTGAGATCCTACTAGTATTTTCTTAATAAAACCTTACTTTTTTTCAGTGGGAATTTTTAGACATTTTATACTAGTTCCAGGGAAAGGAAATCCATCGCATGGTGGTGTTTTATGCTATTATTTAGTTGGGCCTTGGGATTTGGTTGAGACAAATAGATAATGTGATCCACTTATTTCATGGATATCTATAGATGTTACCCTTCATGGGTTTATGTGACAAATTTAGTTCATGTGCTATTTTTGATATTTGAATCTATCTGTCAATGGTAATTTTGTCTCGATGAGTGTTTTAAAAAACTAATTGTTTATTCTTTTTTCTCCACTACTTTGTCATGTTGAGTTATTTTTGTGGTGAAAATTGTCAATTATTTTTATTTGACACGTAGGTACAATTATACACCCCATGGGGTTCAAGAGCACCCTTATATCCATGGGAATTGTTTTTCTAGTACCATTTAGGTGAATTATACTGGTTGGTTCTTGAGATATCACTACTAAATGAAATCATGTTCTTTAATGATTTCAATATTCGATTTGGAATAACTTGCTAGACCTGAGATATGATTTTTCAATATTATGGGGTCGGTTATGAGAGAGAGAGGCCTAGATCCCATCGCAACAAGCATTAAATTCTTTTTGGGTTTTTGGGACCATTCTCTTTATATATTTTTTTGATCTAATTTTTTAGTTTTTAAAATTCTTTGATATGAAAATTGTTTTTCATAGTTGATTCCAAGTTAATAGAATTGATGATATTATGTCCATTGACAAAGGTGTTATTTGTTATCAATTAATTTTCTGTAATTACATTATCCCATTTAAATGTTGGAATATAATTTTAAAGGGAGTGGATAATGAAACACAACTAGAGAACCCTCCATTTGATTAGAACCTTATACATGTTTTTGTTTGTGCGGTCCAATCTATTGGATATATAGCTATACCTATTTCTATTTAGGTTGTAGACAATGCACCTTAGAGAGATGACAACAAAGATCATGCCTATTATTTTCTTTATATGATGACATTATCTTCCTAGTGAACTAATGATACTCCAAAGGCATAATATTAATTAAAAAATCAGAAACTATTTGAGTTCTTCGAAATGCCAAAATATGTTAAGCTGAAAAGGGATGTGTTCAAACACGAATGAACTAGTAAGATATAATGTAATTCTATTGTTATGTTAGTGAATAATTTGGGATTTAGGATGAATGTATTAAAATTTATTTTCTTCAAAAAATTATATCTATACTCATGGTTTTTTGATATTTTTATTGACTCCCATATCCTTCAGCATGTTGAAAAGAAAGTGAACCTGTATGCTGACCACTTTGCTGAAGTTTTTCATTTATCTCATAAGGTAGTATCGAGTGAGAAGATATAAGATCAGAGGTTTGAGATGGATATTAGAAATGATTTATAATATCAATTTTTCTTGTTTAATATCACCTCATATGTTGATGTTTTATATAGATATTTGATGGATAAACTAGACATGGTTAGTATGTTAGGGTTTATAAGAGTTCCTTATACAACTGGTGGTGGCTTGTGACCCCTTTAAAGGGAAGAAGTTACATGAAAAGTCTCATGGTAGAAACTATAATGGTGTATATTGGCATCTGACTTCATTGATATATTCTTCTCTATCATGAAAAGGAGTACTAACTAGTTAGTAGTATGAAAATGTGGGGAAATCAATGCGTTGATACATGGAGGACCTAAAGATCTATAGCTCCAATGGATGCTCATGTCAACAGAAGTGTGTTTTACATGTTTTTATTAGTATTAATAGTGGTATAAGATCTACTGTTTTAAGTGAATCTGTAATATAGTTAAATTCATTAGTAAAAAAGAGTTTATAGCTACATGCATTAGGAATAAAGCCTCTCCATATAGTGGATGAGTCTCCAGGGGATGTTGGTGTATGAACTGAAATAATAAGAGGTACCATTACCATTGTTTATCATTATTGACTGCATTATTTATTGTTGGTGCCAGTCATTCCTTCATATCTACCCGTATCACTAAATTATTGATTCTATATATAGAGATCCTTCCATATGTCATAGAGATTTACATACCATTATAGATGAAGAGAGTGTAAGGTCTCTAATTAAATTCACATAATTTCTATCTATTGAAAACTAATTTTTCTAGGAACTTTTTGGTTATAGATATAAAACATCAATATTTCATTCTGATGATAAAATTTATCGTTTCTCATTAATCTTGTAGCAAACTATCATTATCTACGTGTCTCCCTTACTACCCCTAAAAGGGACTATCATGTCTTTCAGAAAGAATGGTCACAAATCTTGAGTCAATCCAAACATCCAATTATAGAGTTGGGAAGTATAATATTTTTTTTACACCATTGAACAAGAGTATGTATATTTGGGTTGTGATCTTCTTATTGTATACGATGATTTTATTAATGTGTTCCAATCATAATTTTTAGGTTTTACTCATATAGGAGAGGTAATATTTTCTATTGACATGCAACTAGGTATGAAGCCTATTTTTATTTCCTCTTAATAAATGAAACATTTTTAATGGAATAATATAACAGATTAGTTAAAATGGTATTATTAAAAACTGAATAATAATTTGGATGATTTTTTGTCCCAATTTATTCATGTAACCATGTGTGTTCCTTGGAAAATACAATTGATTTTTTACAATATATTCAACAGAACCTTGTGACTATGTGTTGATTACCGAAAACTCAATTAGGCCATTTTCCAAAATAAGTATTTTTTAACCATATTGATGATTTGGTGGAAGAACTGAAAGTGGTGAAGTGGTTCTTTAAAATCGATCATTCGTTTGTTAATCACCAGATTAGGATTAGTGAGTTTGATATCCCTAATACCACTTTTAGGAGTATTTATAGCCATTATAAGTACTTTGTTATGAATTTTTCCCTGACCATTTCTATTCTTGTCTTTATAAAATTGATGAACATGATTTTCCTTCAGTACTTAAATTCATTCCCTATGGTTTTATGGATGAAATATTTGATTACACTAAAATAAAGGAGAACCATGTGTATAGAGACCCATACATTTCATAAAAATATATTACTTATTATTCGATTAATATTCCATATATAACATAATGGTCATTCTATAATCACATAGGTTTGTGTCTTTGGAAGTATATAAAAAATATTGTTCACAAGAGATATACATATTATACCACTATGTTATTCATAATTAGAATCTTCATTAGACATGTATTTTTTAAAATATATCTTCATATCCTTGGGAAATAAAAAATAAAAAAGTGAACTAAAATGATAAATTAGGTTAAAAATGGAGATATACATGACCCCTTAGGCATAAAATGAGCATAAGGGTTTGAGAACCTGAGATTAACAATGGAAAACCATACAAAACATATCATAGATCATAATCTTTAGTCCTGAAACAAATCTTGGTATTTCATAAGACATGAAAGATGAACGAATAAAATAACATGATAAGTATACTAATTTAATAACACAAATGTTCTTTGCATACACATATGTATAGAAAATCATTTCATTAGTCAAGGCTCACTACCTATAATATCATTTTGGACAGATTTCACTCCCCATTCTATCATATCCTTAGTCAAGGCTCACTCTCAAGACTATATCAGTGTAAAAATTCACCCACTAAAATGGGATCACTCGCCATTTCATTCATTATTATACAATGAAAAATATGTCATTACCTAATAAATTGGAGGCCTATATAATTTCAATCCAAAATATACCGTAATGAAAATCATATATATATGTTACACAAGATCAAAAAACATTCAACATATCATAACCTATTAAAATGAAATTGGTTTCATAAACCATTAAACATTTCATTATTACATAATTTATTAAAATAAATGAGTTACATAATGGTTACATAATGACATAATTTAACCATGAAAAGAGAGGGGTTTCATAAAATAATCCTTCAATCATTATCCCTATAAGGTGTCCTAATAAGTAAATTAGTTGGTATTATTGGATCATATCCACATTGAACCAAAATGAACATCAAAGAGGTTATCATAGATGAAAATTTTCATTAAAAGATCATGTTAACCTTTCTTGAGGAAAATTAACAATTCACATTGGAATAACATAATTAGAATCTAAATATTTAACAAATATAAAGGGAATATATCTTTTAATAGAAACAATAAAAACTATAAAATATTCTCTAAATAATTGAGTGGTTTGGATAGTGTGAAATTCTATTCATGTCCTGTACATTAAAACGTATATTCCCTTAATATTTTTGGTAAAACATCAAAAGTACATCTTTTGAAAAATGGAAAGAAGATTCCTTTTATTTTTTTAAAAATTCAATATAGGTAAAAATTACATTAAAAAACATATTATAATATAAAAAAAATATTCATAACATTTTAAAAATTCTCTATAATGATCAAAAAGGATTTTCAACTGAAGCTAAAAATATAGTCAATTTTCTTTAAAGACAATTCTTCCATCACAAGAGTTCATAAAGAGATGAAAATGAAAATTAAACATGTAATATCTATAAATAAAAAGATTAGATTAAAATTCTTGGGATTTTTGAGATATATGTCAAAAAATTTTATTATCAAAAACACAATCATAAAAATCTCGATGAAAAATGAAATTGTAACATAAATAGCATACCTCGAATTAGAATTATGTAAAAATCAATCTAAAGTCTTAAATAATAAATTAAAATTCATTATAATTCTATTAAAAATAATTTAACCACTTATAATATCATATATTACTAAATTATGGAATCTGAACACACATTTATTATTAATTTAATATTAAAATCATCATTTTAGGACGTTTATATTTTCATTTTTCATGAGAATTTTAGTTAGTAGTTGGAGTCCATATAATTTGAAAATATTTATATAATATAATTTTCTTTTATATTGATATAAATTTTTTATATCTTTATAATATATATATATATATATAATAATTATTCATCTATGGTGGAGATAGAAAAATGAATTTCATAATTCATGGAGACGGTAGGCCATACATCCACATAAATGTTGTTTTATCTTTTTATAAAATAGAAATAATAAAGGTCAATAACAAAATAAACATTATAGAATCATTTTTCTGTCATATATATCTTATATATTTATTAAATATATTTATATTAACATCCATGCAAATTGGAAATGAAAAATGAATCACGTCGCTTCATGGAGGTGATAATCTACTCTTATACACAAGTGACATTATCATTTTCCAACAAATTGGAAGATAAGAAGGAAGACATTGTGTTATAATTACAGAAGACTAATTATATCATAAATTTTATATATAAAAATTAAACCCATCATAATAATCATTGATGAGATATATTGATGGAAAATGAAATCTATCGCTACGTGGAGGTGGTTGTCCACACACACACACACACGAGTGATACATTCACTTCCCAATTGATGGAATAAAGAGAGTGTATGGGAATTTAAATTATAATAAAATAATTTTTTTATTAGGGATACTGAATAAATTATATTGTGATAAATACCATATAATTTTTTGAGTTAGAAGGGGAAATAATTTGAAATATGTCGGGTATGATGATTACCTCTCCTTAAGGTGGTGTCCTTTAAATCATTTCATAAGGACCCTTGGAAGAGTAATTTATAAAGACTAGAACTTAAATATAATGGAAATGTTTTTATAGGATAATTTATATATTTTTGGTAGATCTATAAGTCTCAAAGTAGTTTTAATAAGAGAAATAGTAGGTATTATTTTATAAGTGGGGGAGAGGTCACACATGGAATTTATTAAAAGATAAAAATATAATAATTTCATAGTAAAAAAGACATACAAAAAGATTTAAATTTGAATTTATAATATTATAATGCAAAAATATATCCATAAAATAGGATTTATATAAGTTTTATTGTCAAAATTGCACTCATTTATTGGTTTAACCCTCTTATAATCTCATTTTAACCTCATCTGAAATGATTTTTTTATTGTTTTTATTATTAATTATGGGAGAAAATGAAATTGGAATCATTTATAAATCTTTAAATTCAGATTCAAAATTTTGAATCCATTTATTAAGATTAAATTCACATAAGTGATATAATTTAATTTAAAATTAATCCTGAAAAAAAGTGATGAGATGATTTTTCCAGAAAAAAGTTTTCTTATTTATAAATAGTTTTTATACCAAAATCCAACATAAAATTAATTATAATTACTATAATTATATTATAAATAATATAAATTTAATAATTTTACTTCTAGAAACATTTTAGAACAAAATGTTACTTTTTAAATGATTTTAATGAAATGATTTTTTAAAAAATGAGTATTTTTCACTATTTATTGAAAACATAATATTTTCAAAAAATTACAAAAAATACCATCTAAACTAATTCTGAAATAATGATTTATAAAATAAAGATAATTTTTGAAATAAAAATTTAAAATGTTTCAAAATGAAATTTTATATTTATTTCTAAAAAATAAAAAAACCATTTATGAGGGAAAAATGCATTTTTAAACCTATAATGACTATAATAAAAATTGAGTACTTATTTATCGATATATATTTATTTTATATGAATACATTGAAAACATTTATTAAAAAAATGGTTATTACTATTCTCTCTAACATCTTAATGAATAGTTTATAATGGTAAACTATATTACGGTTAATTTAGACTTGGGGTTGAGTTTTTCACAAGGTATCGAAGAAATGAAATTTATTTAAGGAGAAATATATCACAAAATCGAAGGATGTTACATTATAATGAACATAGAACAAATTTTACCCTTAAAATTCCATCAATTATTTACAAAAATGGAGTATATATATATTTTATCACATCCTTAGGTTCCCAATTAGCCTCATTGAATTTATGATTCCTATAGAGAACTTTGACCAGGTGCGTATTCTTCTTATGTAACCCATTATATATACGATCTATGATTTATACACATTTTTTTCATAGTAAAGATAATTCTCAAGTGGTTTAACATATTAGTTTAGTACATGTTAAAGATTAGGTACATAATTCAATATGATAGATACATTAAATACATCATGAACTTAAGAGAGGTCTGGTCGATGCCCTAAGAGATAAGACTATATCTCTACTTGATAAAGAATATCGACTGGGCCAATATTCCATGGGTTTACATTTACTTAATTCATATATATCATAACCATATTCAATGAATAAATTTCTAGGAATACCTTCTCACTAACTTTTAACTCTAAATATCATCCAAAATTTTAAACATAACTTTTCTTTAAACTTCAAGATACCTTGATGTGCTGCTGAATGTCCCTAAGCCTCACTTCCATTTCTGTAGCTAATATCATTCCGAATATCTTTATTTCAACAAATTAAGAACAAAAAATCAAACTTATATACACTTATTTACATTAAATGATTAATATGTATTTATTTAAATGCTTGAGGGAAAACTATTATTGTATGAACAAATAACTAGAGGAAGTTATTGATCCCAACAACCATTTAAATTCATAGAAAAAGATCTCAATATATACTCTAGGGTATGAATAATTTTCTTATACAAACCATCTATTTGAGGATCATAATATTTACTGAAAGATAAATTTAAATATAGATCTTGTAGAAGAATTCTCTATAACATTCTGGAAAAACTCAAATCCTGATAAGATATTATAAAATTCAGTACTCTAGAAAATCTTACCATATCTTATTTCTATATTTTTTCTAGATGATTAAGAGAGAAATATTATATGATATAATTTATGTGATATTTCTTAATATGTGGATGGAATATATCCTAAATAGAATTATGGAAGTTAGAATTTTTTGGAATCCCGATAAAAAAATCAATGGTGAAGTTTTCCCATATCCATTTTAGTATAAGAAATGGTTTTAACATGACCATAGACATATATCTGCTATCCTTATATTCTTAAAATACCTTTTACAATGATATATACTTTTTAATAACTCTTTTATAGTTTTCCGATAAGAAATAATCTTTCATAACTCTATAGATATTCATATTTCCAAGGTGAGTAGTGAATGATGAACTATGAGATTCATACAATAGATCTTTCTTAAAATCATATAATTATGAAACACAAGTGTGGTTCTTAAAACATATCATTCAATCAAAATCTAGTTCAATCTATTTAACATTTCTTAACTTCTTTTTAAAATCCATATCTTCATTTTTCACCTCTTTAATCTTCAGTTGAATAGATATGTGAACACTCATTTGAGTAAGATAAGATCTTCTCCCTTATTTCATGATTTATAGATCCAACCATTGAAAATCTATAAATATAATTTCTTTTGTGAACCTCGTCATGGAAGATATAGAATGATCCTTTAAAATCAAAGAATCTTCAATTTTTTCTTTTTCTTAGGTTTGTAATATATTGAGGAGTCATAATATTTAACCTACTCCATCCACCTTCCATTAATGATATTAAACTATTTATGAGTGAATATATACTTTAAACATTAACCATCCATATATACACTACAAATTTATCTATAATTATAATTAATCAATTTATTTGATGTAAAAATTACAAGAGTTAACTCTAAATCATTAGTTGGATAATTTTTCTCATGAAAATTCAATTATTATGTGGATAAGCTATCACCATATCAGTTTGTGTGAGGGATAATCACTATCCCATATTTTATGTATCACTAAATAACAAAACCCCATATCCACTCTAGGGTATTGTAATCATAGATTCACAAAGGAAACTTATCTTAAGTTCCTTGAAATTTTCATCACATTCATATATATAATGGAACATGAATCCATTTCAATTTAACATGGTGAGATGATTAGAAAACCATAAAAAATTCTCAAAAAAGTGATGATAATTTTCATTTATACTAAATAAACTATGGAACTCAGTCCTAGTGGTTGTTATGTGCCAATATTAACAAACTTTTTCCTTTGATAGATCCACCAATACACCCTTTCTTGTGATTATATTGCCAAAAAATTAAACTCTATAGAGTGAAAATTAACTCTTGGTATATTTATCATTTAAACTATCATATCATAGGGTATTTTGTATAATTATCAATTGATATTCATAATCTTACTTTATTTTGTAATATATAAAAACATCATTAATGAAGAAAACCACCAACCAATCAGGGTAATCTATAAATACTAAATTCTTTAAATCCAAGAAAATTGAAATAGAATTATTATGAACAAATTGAATAATTATAAATTTATATTTTCAATAACTCATATATAAGTCATTCTTGGGTATGAATTCACTTTTTAACATCAAATTTTCGTATACAGATTGAAGATCAATCGTGGAGAAATATTGGGATGCCCGTAATTAATAGAATCAATCATCAATACGGGGTATATAACAATTATTATTAATTTTGATCTTGTATATTTTCAATAATCTTTTAAAATTATCATTGATCCATATTTATTATTTCAAAAATGAATAGGTTCACCCCAATGTGACACACTTTGCCAAATAAAACCCTGATCCAGATTTTTTAGTAGTTTCTTCTTCAATTCCTACAACTAAATATGTGTTATTTATATGGATTTTTTGAAATAGGTGTAACACCATGTTTGAATTATATTAAGAATATAATAAATTAGAGGAATACTAGGAATCTCTTGTCGAAAAAAATATCATACAATTTGAATATCATTGATATAGATTTTCTCCACAACCATTTAATAATAGCACCACATTTGAATATGAATCAATAACCATAAAATGGGTTTAGTTTCCATTAGAAGGATATATTTATCCTTACATAAATATATGATCATACAATAGTTTATAATATCAAATGTGATATACTTTTATGTAAATTTATGTGGTATTTTATAAATAATTCTATCATTTTCCTTTGTTGTCATCAAATTAATCTAGAGGATGAATAATGTGGTTTGTAAGAAGAAAATAAATGTAAACTTTACTTACAGAAGAATAATATACTTGAGATGAAATTATCATACAGTTAGGGGTTTTGAATAGTAATTAAATATCTAATCCTGGAAGTGATATTGTGATACCCTTATAAAATTCATCAAATATAAATGTATAGTTATATCCAGAATCAAATAATAAATTAACAATTATACAATGGATGGTAAGTGTACCTTTAAACACGGTGTTATCATAACCTATATCAACAATAGTGATCATGTGATATTTACCTTTTTTACTTCTCATAAGTGGTTATTGACTTCAATAATCATCATTAGCCTTTATATTTGTGAACTGGTTATCATAATGACCATATTCATTACATTTGAAACACTAGAGTGTGGTTTATTCATTTTTATATGTTTTTTACGTAATTAGTTATCCATTTTCATCCCATAACTCCATCATTAAATTTCCAATGATATTACTTTATAATCATAAAACATTAACCAGAACCCTTATATAAACATTTCTACATGTCTTATTCTACACATTGACCATAAAGGGAAGCTCATCATTTCACTTCATTTTATTCATTATTAGAATTTACATTTAATTCAATCATTTTTTTCTTATCATAACCATGATATTAAAGGGTAACTATAACCTCAATAACCACCTTGATATCAAATTAATCAATTTCATCATTGTTTTTGAATTCCCTTATGGATAATAAAATTTTATGACTTGGTTTTAAGACAATGAATAATATATCAATCTTAATTTCTGGTTTAATAATAATACCAGAAGTGTTCCTTAATAGTCTTATAATTTTTAACTTCCAGATAGTAATGGATTAATCATTATTTTCATTTTTCATAAATAATTCCTTCCCTATTTTCATATTATTAATAATAGAAAAGTACTAATGAAAAAATATAAAGTAGAATAATACCATTACATGGAGTTAATGTTTTCTAGTTGCCTCATGTTGTTGATAAGATTACAGCATTGATATCCTCAGCCTTCCTAATGATGAACCATGAAAATTACTTTTTCATGTTCAAAACAATGGAGAATGGAAAATATATTTTCAATGGTACAAATCCATTTCTCAAAATTTAGTTTATCAATAAATAAACTACAATAAAGTGTATGTTGCCTTGTTATGGGCTCAACAGAATATTGTTTTCTACATTTCCTATTTGGAATCTTAGTATGATGCATAACTTGATAACATTTATAATAATAAAAATAAGATTATGAATTATATCTCATATAAAATTTGGTTTCTAAGGAGGATTATAATTTCATTTTCAATTCCATTCAGTGCTAACAATGTTACTTTGGGTTCCATCCATCAACTAAAAGAATATCATAGTTTTAGAAAAAATAATCATAGTGGGAGACCGCCTAATCATGAAAAATTATTTTTTATATGTCTAAATCATGACAACATATTTTCAATATATGAAACCACTTTTCTATCCACGGTCATCAATGGTTATCATGTAATCAAATAATTCATAAATGTTTGAAAAAAATTTGAATTAATACATGCATATAACCAGGACTGTCAAACCAAGTGTATAGTAAGTGAACACTCACTATTAACTATAATGTTGTTCAAGATATACCTAACCAAATATTTTTTTGGTTATTATCCCAATGTTACTTTCTTCCACAACAACATCCAATTACTAGTATCTACAAAGGGAATGTTTTCTATTAAATGCAGAACAATTTATTTACCATAACAAAGGATGTTATCCATTAGATTGAAATATCCTAAGGGTTCATAATTTTTTTTGACATCATAGACTCCAAAGGTAACTAAAACATGTTCTAATACCAATTATAGTGACATATAAATTTTATAAATATATATTACATCATATTAGATTAATATTCAATACATAACATAATGATCTATGAGAAAATATTATAGGTTTTATGAATATGGAAAGTTGGATTCATGAATATTTGTTTGATAAGATATCTATATCATATAAAACTAATTTATTCATAATTATCCCCCTTTTTATAGATGTCTTATAGAATCCTTTCATTATAACTTGGGTAAAGGAAACTTAATGACCCGTGAGATCAAATACACAAAAAGGGTAAACAAGGGAGATTTAATTGATCACTTAAGCATAACATAAGAATAATTGAATGATAAATTGATATTAACAATTGAAAACCATACCCATCATAACATAGATAATAACCTTGATTCATGAAGTAAATATTTGTATTTCATAAGACATGAATCATAAAGGAATCAAAGAACATGAGCCATGGGAGCAATACATTGGTATAAGGCATAATTTTTAGGAATATAAATAAAAATAGAAAATTATTTATTTAGTAAATAATTTATACCAATAATATCATATTTGATTACAAAAACACCAAATTCCATCAAAATTTTAGTCATGTTTTTCTCAATGGACTATTGTAGAGGATAAAATCTCTTACTAAACTGGTATCACTCTCCATTTCAGTCCTTATTATCTTCAAACACTCCATACATTACCCAATTCATTGGAGTTATTAATATCTTATCCCAACCATTTAAATAATTAAAATCATAAATATGTGTTCCACAATATCATAAAAAATATACCACAGAATAAAACATGGAATAGAAATAGGTTTAAAAAACATGTCATCATTTCATTATAGTATAATTTGTTGAAATTGAATGAGTTTCATAAATCAACTGTAAATAAAAATCATCATAATCCATCCAAATAATGGAATTTGATGTTATAATTTAGAAATATTCCCAGTAAGGAATACTTAACATGAAATTTTGTTATCATATATGAAAATTTCCTTTAAAAGTTCACTAGAACATTTCATAAAAAATATCATTTTCACTTTAAAATCAATTATTTAAAATCAAATTTTTTATAAATATTTAGTATAAAATTTTATTTGAAAATAAACTCCAAAAATTATAATGGAATCATCAAATAATTTTATATTAATGAAGCTGGTAAATTCTATGCCAAATGTGCATGTTAAAACAATGACCGGTTCACATTTTTTTTTGAAAAAGTAAAAAGTACTTCATTCGGAAAATGACAAGAGGTTTCTATTAATTTTTTAAAAAAACTCAATATGGAATAAAAATTATTTAAAAATTCATATTAAAATATAAAATAAATTCTTGAAAACATTTTTAGAATTAATGGATATAATAGAAAATGGATTTTTGAGCAGGAGTTAAATAATGATAGTTTTCAGTAAAAAAATTATTTTAGTCACTTGAGCTCTTAGAAAAAAGAAAATAAAAGGAAAATGTGTAATATATAGAAATAAATACATAATAACATTCATGGGGTTATTTTGGGATAGGTCATAAAATTTCATCAACAGATTCTTAATTATAAACAATCTCGATAAATAATGAGATTATAACATAAATCCCTTACCTCAAGATTGAATTGATTTTAAAGAACTAGAAAATATTTTATAATAAATATAAATATATTTTAATTCTATAATTTAGTCATATATTTATTTTTAATTTCATGCATGATCCAATTTTTTCATTTCAACATCCATTTATTTAATATTATTTATTAGAATCATCATTTTTATGTTAACTATTTTATTTTTCATGAGTATTTTGGTTTATAATTTATATTCCCTATGCTTGGATCATGGTTCAATAATATAAAAATATTAATAATGTAATTAATATCATATATAGTCATTATATATATGTACATCGATTCATAAAATATCGAGATATAAAAATGAAACACACAATTAATGGAGACGGTAGACCATATATACCTCTGAACAATGTATTAAAATTTTGATATATGGAATAAAAGAAAGGAAAAAAGGATTAACCATTATATAATCATTGTCATAACATATATATTAATAAATTTATTAAATATATATTTATTATCATCCATGTAAATAAGAATTAACAAACGAATCACTTCACTTTTATTAAGTCCACATATACATACAAACGAAATTATCGTATTCCTATTAATGTGAATATAAGAAGGAATATATGATATTATGATTATAATAGAATAATTATATAATATATATCATATATAAAAATTAAACCCATCATAATAATCATCAATGAAAAATATCGATCGAAAATAAATTATATCACTATGTAGAGGTGGTAGTCCATACATACAAACAAGCTGTACTTTCACATCCAATTTGATAGAAAAGAGGGCGAGTAATGGTGGTTACATAATTAAAATAGAATTATGTTATATTTATGATACTGTTTTTATTATTTTATGTTAAATACCATAGAATTTTATAATTTTTAAAAATAAATAATTTGAATGAGGGTGGGTAGGATGATTACCCCTCCTTTAATTTTCTTGCTTTGATCCTTTCATAAGGACCCATGCAATGTTCTTTTAAAAATAAAAAACTTTGTAGTTCATGAATATGTATGTTTATAATATCATTGGGTAGGGATTGGTTTATATTTATTTCTCAATAAATTTTAAATAATATTAAAGAAGGGTTTTCTTTTTATATGTAGGGGAGTGGATACCCTTGGAATTTCTAAAAAGGCAAAAATTTAATAATTTTATACTCAACAAAAATTATTCCCAATGTCTATATAATCAATGGTGATAAATTATAAGGCTTCAATATGCATACTAAATATTATTTATAAAATGTTAATTGAAAATCCTATAATTTTCTCTTTTTTACCAATAGTAAATATTTTTTTAACCTTAACTGAAATGGCATAGTTTTATCCAATTTACTATTAATTTTCAGAAAAAGGAATTTACCAAAATTATTTTGTTTAAAATTTTGATTCAAAATACATAATCTATTTTATGAAATTCAACTCACCAAATTGGTATAATTTTATTTAATATTAAACTTTCAAAATGAGATGAAAAGTTTTTTTCTATTTTTTTCATAAGTATAAAATGTTTTAGTACTGAAATATAACATAAAATGAATTATAAATCACTCAAATTGTTTATTAATAACATAAATAAAAAATTTACTTTTACAATCGTATTAAATAAATGAAACTTTGTAAATACTTTAAACAAACAAAAGTTTTTAATAAAAACCATTAATTTTCATTATTCATCATAAAATCAATTTATTAAGAATGTTATTCAAAATTCACTCTAAGATACTTTAGAAATGAGGATTTAAAAAATTAAATTAAATTTTTTAAATTAATATTAAAAAATTTTCAAAAAATATATATTATTATCTCACAAAAAAATCAATAAAACCGATTTTTGAGGAAAAAGTAAATTTTCTAAAAATATAATGACTTCACATAAAATTGATTACTTATTTATCAATATATATGTTTTATATAAATTATATTTATATATATATATGTGTGTGTGTGTTTTCAGAATGTGGTTATTACTTTTTACACTACCAACATAACATCTAGGTTATAATATTATACTATATTTTGGTTCATTTAGTCTCCTGGTTGCATGTATCACAAGATATCAACGAAAATGATTATATTTGAAGAGAAATATATAACAAAATATCATGGTGTTATAATTAAAATCATTTGTGATAATTCTATATATCATGGGAAATCAATAACTATCTGATATGATTTATAAATGTAATTTATGGATTTTAGAGGTAGAGTTCTTGGGGAACATGGTTTCCAAACATGTTATTCCATTTGATCCTAAGATGGTGAATGTTGTTATGGAATGGGAGGAACTATTGAGAATCTTTTAGGTTTACAGATTCTTGTGCAAGATAGGGTATTTCCCCTATTTCTTGAAAGATTTATCAAATTTATCTTCTCTACTAACTACTCTAACTCAAAAGGGTGTGAAGTTTGTATGTAATTTAAAATTTAAGGTTTAATTTGATGAATTAAAGTTTCATTTGACTTATGATCTGGTGTTGACTCTTATAGAGGCTATATAGGGATATGTGGTATTCTATTATTCATTAAGATTAGGTTTGTGTTTCCTTTTCATATAGGGTAATCACATGGTGGCTTATAGTTCTCGTCATCTTTAGGATAATGAGAAGAACTATCCCATATATGATATTGAATTCGCTACCGGGATGCATGATCTTATGAGTTCACAACATTACCTTTTTATAGAGAGGTTTTCCATCTTCTCCAATCATAAAATCATAAGTTTAACCTTCCTTCAAAAAGATATAAACCCTTATAAGAGGTGATGGTGTAAATACTTGTAGTATTTTGACATTGACATTTGTTTTACCCTTAATAAGGTAAATGTCAGTACTTATGTTCAATGTATGAAAATTCCGCTATAGGATGTGAAAGAATATTCTAAGGAGTGAAATCTGATGGATCTCTTTGATCATATGCATTTTGGAGTCTAGGAAGATGATATCATGGTTTTTTCTCTCAAGTGTGAAGTTGAAATCATCTCTTATCAATAATTTTTTCCAAGGAAAACAAATTTATAATGAGTTCTAAGGATTTATGGATTATTTATATTGTTAGTAGATAATGGGATAATGGTCTAAGTCTTAATGGTCATCCTTTTATTTTAAGAACCACTTTTTTGTTTCGTTACCAATGAGAAATGTTACAATTGATGATTTTCATTATTTCTCATGGTTGGAACACACAGGAATAATGAAAATGTTTGTTTTGATATGAGGTATAATTAATTGTGGTTAGGAATGAAAAAATAAAGTGATATTTTTGTTCTCATTGTTATACTTGTCAATAGATTAAGGCTGAGTATCATAAGACTTCAAGTACACTTCTTCTTCTCCTTGTTCTAACAGGGATGTGGGATGTGATGTCAATGTGATTTTCTATCATGTTTCCAAGTAAACCACAATCAAATAATGTGATGTGTGTGGGGATTAAGCGACTGAAAAAATTAGATCACTATATTTCCATTCATGATCCCACATTAGTTAAGGACATGCGATAGATATATATGTAGGAGGTCATCCGATTTCATACCGTTCTATCTGTTATTTTTTCAAATACACATCCATGGATTAGATGTCATTTTTAAGAGGCCCTTAATTGGAAATTTAATCCATGTTAAAATTGTGAAAAGTGTACCTTTTTTAGATAGATAATCAGAATGAATGGGTTATATGTTATTTAGGGACATGATTTAAGATTTTATTATTGAATTTAATGTAATTTGGTATTTAAACATTGGGATAGTTGAATTTTACTACAATAATATTTACTATTTTCCTATCAATATAACTCCATATAAGGTATTTTATGGCATTCAATGAAATCTCTAATGTGTTGGATAGAGATTGGTGAAGCCTCCTAAGTGGGACCCAGTTTGGTCTAATTGACGATGATTAAGATTCATATGATTTTTAAAAGAATGATAATGGTGAAGAGATAGTATAAGTCTTATGATGATCATTATAAATTCCCTTTATAGTTATTGGTTGGTGAATATGTTTTTCTAAGAGTCTTACCTTGGTCGGGTCATTGTTTTCGTGGAAAATAAGGGATATTGGAACTTAGATACGTGGGATTATTTAAGGGTGTTGAGTAAATTGTAAAGGTGGAATTCCATCTAGACTTTCCACAATAGATGATATCAATATATAATTTTCTTCATGTGTCATAGATCTAGAAGTATCCTATAAACCCATCTCATGTCTTGAGTTTGGAGTACCATGATGTGGAACCAGATATTATTGTGAATGAGAATCCTGTTCAAATTAACGATTATTAGATAATAGTTGTTCTTGGGAAGTCCATAAATCTAGTTCAAGTTTTATGGAAGAATGGTTCTAATTCTCATGAAACTTAGGAGAGAAAATCCTTTATAATGTAGTATTGTACACATCTCTTTTCTATATAGTCTTCGTAATAGGCTTTCTAGAGGAAACAATATTTATGGTGGGGAGAATTATAACATCCTGAAACCTTCTTTCAAGTAATTACATTCATTTATTTTTTTTAATATTTCATTTAGGACATATCTCAAGTTGTTTTAGGTTAATTTTAAGTGTTTTTATAGAATTTTGGTCCTTCTAACAATTGGAACACAGTTGGAGAAAATTTGTTATGTCCACCTATGAAAATAAGGATCTTGTATTAGAGTCCAGGAGGAGGGAAAACTATAAGATGAAATGTTATTAAAAATTATTCACCCCAACCCAAAAATATTCAGCATTGGATAGAGTAGTTATTTACAGTTATAATATAGTTTTTCAATCCATGTATCTGAACCTTGCATCTTATCATTTATTCAAGAAGTGACTGCACAAATGGGGCACATTTTTTCAAACCATATGGCCATACCATGTTATATGAATTGGCTATTACCATGTTAAATTTTTGGACCTGAACTACCCATGTTTTCTCTCATTCTTATTCATTTCAAAATTGATATCAACCGAGGAAACAAATCTTGGAGATTTTAGGGTTTCCTTTCCTTTTAGGGTTTTATTTTTTACAAGCTTTGGCTGGTAGATCTAGGTTATCAGAAGTATTTTCCCATTTATTTTCATTATTTAATATCCTTCTAATTAACCTTTGTATTCATGGATAACTACAAAGATCAGGGATATTGATGTTATAAATATGGTTTGTGTCTTGATATAATTGAATTTATTTTAAATCCATCATGGAAATGGTTTTTTGTTTGTGGATATTAATCGGTCATTGTGTTTTAATGGTGAATCATTGAAGTATGTATATTATATCCCTCATGTAATTCTAGAAATGATGAATTAGATATTCATATTTGATAATTTTGTTTCTATGATCCTCTATTTATTTTTCTAGTCATCGAATCTTTATTTGGGGATCCCTTGTTGGGTGTTGTAATTTTTGGGAAATGAGGCACATAGTTTGATAAAGAATTACTATAAATTGAAAAATTTATTGATTTTTTGATTTTAAATGGGGTTCTATTTCATTTCAAAATCATGATTTGAGATTTTTGAAAAATTATTTTGAAATGAGAATGGTGTGTGTGATGGAACCCATTTGATAACGGATTTTGAAATAAAGTGTCAATTTCATAAAATTATAATGAATTAAAATGAGTGATTTCAATCATAATTTTGATAACTACTTCTATGATATAAATGAAAGAAATGTTTTATGATTTTAAATGAATGGAATTAATTTTAGAGGAATGAGTTTTTTCTGTAAACCATTTGATGTTGTTTACTAAAATGAATTCTTTATTCTGAATCATGATCTGAGAAATATATAAAATGATTGATTTAAATGATTTGAGATTTATTGAAATTAATGAAAAACTGTGTCTAATTTATTACCTTATATCACATGTGATAGTATATATTTAGGTTGAATGATATACATTCTAGGTGAACTAATATCTAGAAATGACATACTGATAACATTGAAAAAAACTATCTTAATGGATGGGGGTTTATTTTTTGTGATTAAATCTTATTCCCCCTTGTCATGGGATATAGGGAGTGTGTTAACACATGAAGAAGTATTTCACTAATATTGTGTGGTACCTAGTGACTAGAACAAAATAAACACAAGTGTTATTACCATAGTTCTATATTTGAAAATTATAATACATTCTAGTGTTTGATTAAATTTTTTATTCATGACTATTTTTATAGAAATGATTATTCATACCCTTTTTTACATATATTATTATATCTAACTTCTTTAAAGAAAACACCCTTTTTAAATTATTTTATAATAGGCATTGAAATGATTAATAGTGAATGAATTAATATGAATTGTAAAATATTTCCATGTAAGTTTTAATTAAAAATTCGTTATATATTGTATAATTGTTATAGATTTATTATGAAATACATGGTGAAATCATATCATGATTTTCTCCTAACGCACTAATTTTTATTGGGTGTATTTGAAATTTATTTGGCTGGGTCGAAGGAAATGAAAGACACCACATAAAGATGGTGGATGATTCTGATTAGATGAACCTTGGATGTTGGTGATGACCAATGGATAATGTGATCCAATTATTACATAAAAATACTATGATGATATATTTGGTTATTTGATGTGATGAATTTTTTCAACACACTATTTTAGTTTCTTGTTTCTATACACATGTGGTACTTTTCTCTTGAGGATTGTTTGGGATACTGAATTTTTATTGATTCATAATTGTTTCATGGCCTTGATGAGTTATTCTTGAGGATAATTTACTCCCTCTTGTTTTTTTGATGCCCAATGACAAGTCTTCTTCCATTTAGGATCAAGAAGGCCCTTTGGGACATCGTAGAATCAATTCAGTTACTATTTAGAGAGATTATCATGGACTGTTTTTGAATAGTTTCTATCAAAGATTGTCATGTCCATTCTTGATGACGTTTTAATGTTTTGGTTGTATAGGTAGATTAGAGAAATTATTGTCAAAACATAAGGGGTGGATTTTTAGGGACTTCCAAGACAAATATCGTCAATAATATCGTTAGTTTACCATGATATATTGAGAAAAGTATCTTTGAGGTGTTTTGACATAATTATATAATTTTTCCAAATATTTTATCTATTATCTATGATTCCTATTTTAATCTAGATTGATAGTGTTAATAATCATGTGTATCTTGACTAACATTTTCTATGTAATATGTTGATGTTATATATTACTTTTACCATAAGGACAATCCCAAAGATACCTAAGGAATAAAATAATATGGAAACACAGAAAGAAAATCCTCTAGTTTATCATAAACTTGTAGAGGTTGTGGTGCATGCGGTCTACCCTATTAGCCCAGAAGCTTAACCTATTCATGTTTAGATAATAGATCTTGTTCCCTAGAGGGATAATAGTAAATATCATACCCATGAGTTCCTTTTTCCAATGCCACTATATTTATTGGTACCAATGATCCATATAATGTAGAGGATTGGTTAAAAAAGGGTTAAGAAATTCTTTTCATTATTAGAGATTATCGATTATGTTATGGTGAAATATATACTATTAAAACATGGGATTAATAGAAGATGGTGGTGGTATTTGATATAAATTACTGGGAAGAACGTGAGATTTGAGTGTAAATACTTCATTGATCATTCCACAATGAACTGTTATATATAATTGATGGTTTTGGCTATGTTTATAGATTTACAAAACCTTAAAGACGATGAATGTACAAATACCCTGTATGCCAACTACTTTACCAAACTTGTTCACATTTCATCTACGGTATTTTTGAATGAGAAAATGAAATATTGGAGTTTTGATATGGGTCATTGAGTATATATTTGATCTCGGGATTGATTATTTATGTTCACCTCAAATGATGATGTTTTGGATAGAGAATTGATGGTAAAACATGATTTTTCTGGAATGTAAAGGTTGACTAGTGTTCCTCCAAATCCAATTAATAACATGAGTGAATGCTTTAAGGAGAAGTGTAAGTATAATGAGTCACATGGTGGAAACAATAGTTTTAAATCTCAGTATTAGAATTCTTCTAAATCATCCTCAACATTGGGTAATGGACTACTAACATGTTTCATGTGTAGAAAAATAGGAAACTCAAAACATGGATGCATAGTGACAATAATGATCTTAATATCATATAGATTATCAATTCACACACATAAGGATTTCCATGTTTTTACAACTCTTTATTGTAGTAAAATATTAACAGTATGGAGATGATCTATGGAATAGTTACATTCTTAAAGAACAAATGTGTTTTGCCTAAATGAAGCTAGAATGTAGCTTCATCACACAACAAAACAGTATCCACAGAATGATAGTGTAGTTTATGTGATAGTGAGAGGTACCATTACAATAACCTCACCATTAGTGACCTATTTGTTGAAATTATTTGCTCTCATCCCTTCATATATACCCATAATATGGAATCTTCGAATCTTTCTATGGAGATAATTTCATATTTAATATAGATTGTTGCACCTCTCTGGATAAAGAGAGGGAAGGGTCTCTAATTACATTCCTGAACATTCTCTTTATTAGTGATATTTATTTCATGGAACATTTTGGTTTTTTAGTTAAGAACCCTATATTTCATTTTCATGTTGGATGGGATGATTGCTCATAAATCCCAAATTGGCTATTATTTTTGGTAGGTATTCATTACTAATTTCGATGGGGGTATATCATGTCATTCATTTAGAATGAGACCTAAGGTCAAGTAGATATGGAAATACACTTTCAAATATTGGTAGGATGATATTCATTTTTCATTTGAATTGGATCACGATTCCTTAAGTGGTAATCTTCATCTAATAGTTGATGATTTCTCTATTGTGTTCGTAACTAACTTTTTTAGATTACCACTTATTGGAGAGGTAGATTTTTCTGTTGACTTGGTACCAAATAACTAGAAATTTTTTTCTCATCACACCAAATGAAAACTTTAGAACATAAGGAGTTAAATTCTTAGTTGGACAGATTATTTCTTAAGGGATTCATTCAACTGAGATTGTATCCATGGTCAGAATTGATGAATTTTTTCAATAAAGTCTACATGTTTCTTTGCCTATGTGTTGATTAACAGAAACTCAATTGGGATATTTTTTATAAAATTTATCCATTATACCATATTGATGATACGTTTATTAAAAAAATTAACTGGTTGAAGTGGTTATCTAAAATCGATCCTTGTTATTATTAACACTAGTTTAGGATCATGGTGTCCCATATCACTATGACTACTTTCAGAAGAATGCATGATCACTTAGAGTAACATGTTATGTATTCGGTTTTGTTTAATGATCCAAATGTTTTTATGTTATTGATGAATATGATTTTACATTAGATATATGGAATCATGAATAGTTGTATTTTTAGATGACATGTTTGTTTACTAAAAAATTGAGGGGGAACATATGAATCATTTGAGGGAAGGGATGGGTATATTTAGAATAAACCATCTTTATTCCAAAATTTATTATTGTAATTTTTGGATTTAAGAGGTAATTTTTCTTGGGATTAGGGTTTACAAACATGGTTTTTCAGTTGATCCTAGAAGGGTAAAAATTGTCATGAAATGTGAGGAACAACAGAAGATTTTTGAAATTTGGAACTTCATAAACATGAAAGCATATTACTATTGATTCTAGAAATGTTTCTCAAAGTTAGATTCCATGATAAATTTTGTTTCACTCAAATGAGAGTAAATATTTTTTTAAATTTGAAATATTAGGTTTCATTTCATGTTTTGATGTTTCATTTGACTTTTACTCCAATGTTTACTATTATAATGAATTGAGAGGGATATAAAATCTCCAATGATGAATTGTGATTTAGATGGGAATGAGTTCTCATGTAGGGTTTTCATGTGGTGGCTTATGGTTCTCTTCACCATATACTATAGGACAAGAACTATCCCAAACATGATTCGAAACATAGTGATGTGATGTACTCTCATAATAGTTGGAGGCATTACCTTTTCTAGAGATGTTTACCATCTAATCTTATCATTTAAGATTGAGTAATATCTCTTCAAAAAAATGAATTTAACTTTCAGTATATGAAATGGGTGGAGTAAATATAGTCTTTTTAATTTGTAATTGGTTATAAAAATATTAAGAAAAATTTCTTTACTAAATATATGATCAAGAAACGTCCATCCCAAGCAATGAATGAATATTTTAAGGAGTTAAATTTGATGGGTCTCTACACTCATATGCATTTTTTGAGTCTAGAAGGATGAGAACAAGATTTTTTTCAGGTATGTTGTTTAAATACTATCTTATTGAGATTATTTTCTACGAATAATATTTTGATTATGTGTTTTGAGGCTTTATAGATTCTTTATTTGTTGGGGAGACAATCGATTAATGATCTATATCTTTGAAATACATCATTTTCTATAAGATGTATTTTTTTATCTATTACCTATAATATACTATATGAAGGGGGATTGAAATCATTATATGTTTTATAATGACCCTCTCTTTTAAAAAATAACATTAAATAACTTTTACTGAATACTTAAACATTATACAGATAGATTTCCATAGACCGTAATGTGAATAGTTCCTTTGGAAACACGGAAACATAAACACAGGTACATATATGAGCTACAACATCTACCACTAGGTTTTTCGGTACTAGTACCCTTCTTAGAAACATCAAACATAGTACATATCATCATAACCTTGGAGAAATAAAATATAAAATGGGTGAGATCAAATTCTCACTAAGTGTAAAAAGTGAGACATGTAAGCGAAAACATGAGTATAAGGGTATGAGAACAAGATCATGAAAAGAAAGATCATACCCTAAATATTAAAGATGATGGCATAAATATTGGTAGTTCATAAGACATGAATCATAATTAAATAAAGAGAATAAGTTGTGAATGAATAATATATGAGTAAGAGATGGAATTGTGGCAACACATAAGAATATACATATTTCTATAGTATCCAAGGAATCACAACCAAGACATATTAGTGCACAATGTTCTTTACTAAATCATGTAACCCCCCTTTTAGCCATGTATTATTGAACTGAGTGACCCCCATTCCAGCCCAATATTATGAAGCTGAGTAACCCTCATTCCAGTTGTGTATTACAAAACCGAGTAACCCTTATTCCTTCCCTATTTAATATCATGAAATATAAATTTTTACCCAATTCATTCGAGGGATATATATGTATCACTCATTGGATAACCAAATCACACATATATGTGACACAAAATCATTAATAATTATACCATAACCAAGGAAATGAAATGGGTATCACAAACATGTAAACATATCATAACCTGTGAAAATAGGTAGGATTCATAATCAATAACTCACAACCTGGGAAAGGAAATGGGTTTCAAAATGATATAAACCATGAAAGATAAATGGGCCTTATAAACATCACGATATCAAAACATAATCCCTTCAAAGAAATAATATGAAGGGAATCATTGAATAATTTCCACATTATGTCATGAGTAACACCAATATATGTCATCTTTTGTTGGAAATAATTTTTAAATATCCTATAAAAAAATTTATTGAGTAAAATATCATTTATTTTTTGTAAATGGTTTTTTATCACATAAAACCATTCGAAAAAAATTTTCTTTGAAAATACCTTGAATGTAATAAAATAATTTAGAAAACCCTTTTCCTTGAAATCCAAGAAATTAAGAGTCAAAACATTTTAAAAACTTTTTCTTTGTAAAAAATTGAAAACTTATAAAAATACATTGATTTTTTTAAAAATCATTGTACTTGAAAACATAGAAAAAAAGCATGAAAACATTTTGAAACCATTTTTCTTAAAAACTTACAAAAGTAGATTCATAATGTTTTGAAATCCGTTTCTTTGAAAATACTTTGAAAACATTTTGAAACCCATTTTTTGTGAAAAATAATTAAAATTGAATTTCTTAATGATGAACCTCTTAAAAATGAAAAGAAATCTTCAATGGAATGATGACATGTTAATCTGTACATATCATA
This sequence comes from Viscum album, assembly GCA_963277665.1. Taxonomy (NCBI): domain Eukaryota; kingdom Viridiplantae; phylum Streptophyta; class Magnoliopsida; order Santalales; family Viscaceae; genus Viscum; species Viscum album. Next base: position 1,154,836,741 of record OY728132.1, on the reverse strand, counting down.
CTAGGTTAAAAGAACATTCTTATTCAATGATCAAAAAGTTAGAAATTTTCATTGTTTGTATTGTGAGAAGAATATTACCATGAATAGATTCGAAAAAAAATTAAAAAAATTTATTAATTCTAGTATGATAATGGTATAATATTCTTGGAAACCCTTTTTACAAAATAATGATTTCTGACTGAAGAAAGTGTAAATTTTGTTTTTAATAAAAACACTTTCATAACTATCTTATGTACCAAAGAGTAGAATATAGTACCATTACATGATTATATCATGAAATAGTATAGGAGATAAAAATTCTTGAAGATTACATAGATATGGATCATAATATTTCATCAAGGGAATCATACACATAAACTACCTAGGAAAACGATGAGATTGTCTCAATAAATGATTATAAATCGGTATCTTAGGATAATAATCTCGATGTAAAAATATTAAATAAAGAATAATATTTACTAAAAGTAACTGTATTTGTGATATGAAATGTAAAATTTAATTATATACACCTTGAAGATGATTTTAGGTTCATAAACAAATATGAATCTCAAAGAATGAAAATTGAGACAAAATAGTTTTACCGATTTTGTAACTTTTGAATGATAAACCCCATGAAAGAAGGCTCATAAAATGGGTATCTGAATACCGATGTTTTCTTAGAGATATATATAATATAATCATGGGACGAACACACACCACACAGAAGAAAATATTGGCAAACATAGCTTGAATCTCACAAGAATTATAAGTGAGATTAAATCCCCATACATTGTGTCATGACTCTCTCCGTACTAGTAAAAAATTGATGTATTATAAATATACATTTATTATAAAAAAATTATTGTAGAATATTATTATATATAATCACATATATGGTTTTTTATGACCTTACATGACCTTCGTTTTAACTATCATATGTTAATGTTTCACTTTGGGTAAAACTCACTTTATTCTTTGCATGTGTCTTAATTTGTTATATCTTTCTCCCATATATTAACATCACTATTAAATAATGTAAAACATGACATAAATATCAAATATATGACGTATATTTGTATTATAATATTCTTTAGAATATAGGAGTATAAAATGGAATACACCGTTCATGGAGACGGTAAGTCGTACGTACACATAAATGTTATTTTAGTTATTATTGTCGTATTGAAAGAAACTATGTAAATAAGACTCTCTCTCTCTCTCTCTCACACACACACATATATATATATCATTATTTGAGTAGAATTAATATATCATATATAACATATAATATCCTTAAATCCATCCTGAATAAATTCCACCTTGTGTGTGAACGAATCACATCGTTTTAAGGGGGCGGTAGTCCACACTTCCTCAAACAAGATTACCATATTAACAAAAAAGTAAACTAAATATATATGTGTTGTAAAAGTTATAAATAATCTTAAATAAATATTAAATATTATACATTACATACATACATAGTTTCTATCATAATTTCCCCAATGATTGGAGGTAAAGGAGGTAAGAGCAATCATTATTTCATAAGGTAATAGTTCACCTTACACAGAAACAATATGTAAACATCCATTAGATGGAGGTTTGTGAAAATTTACAATGGAAAATTTTAATAACCAAATCCTATTATAAGTATAATACTGTTTTTGTTACAAAATAATGGAATAATGTGAGTGGATGGGTGTAGAAGGAAAATAAATGAAATGATCTTGATAGAAGATGTTACGTCTAAATCGAGTAACTTCTTTTTGTTAGTGCCAAAAGGATTCATTGATAAGGTTTTGTGACCAAATGGAATCTTAAAGGTCTAAGGGGGGATTTTTTAGAGGCTACATATGAAATTATTTTACAATCATAAATGGTTTTAGATTTTTGATAAATGGGTTGAGGTGGTGGCCTTTTATAGGGAAGGAAAAAGAATCACTTGGAATTTATAGAAACAAGTTAGGTGGGTAATGTTATTACCTAAAAAAGGCATAAAAACGAGAAAAACTCAATAATTTAATGTTTATGACCTAAATTTGGAAATAAAATATGTTTTGTACATGTTTCTAGGTCGTTTTGTGTCTTAAATATATGGTTTAGTATTTAATTATCCTATATTTTTCTTAATCGATGCAATTAATTTAAATCTCTTTAACAAATAATTTTTTTCAATTTTTTTTGAACTTATTAGAAATTATGAATTAGGATAATTCCAAATATGGAATCCATTTTTACAAATTCTAATCACAAAAGTGGTAGAAATTAATTTAAAATTCATTTCGTTGCCATGAAGACACTGTAGGTTTTATTTTTAAAGGGTCAAATGATTACTAACTTTTTATGACCAATTTAAATGTGGAATTATTTAAAATGAAAAAATAGGATTAATTGGTAAAAATAATACCTAATCAAACTATTAAATAAAATTAAAATATATTCTATCTTATAAATAAATAAATTTAGAATGTAGTTTTGAATTAAAAACTGTTATTTTTCACTATTCATAAAAAAATGATGTTTCTCAAAAAGGTCCAAAAAATTCACCCTAGGAAAAATTCAATGTTATAGATTCAAAAATGAGGTTTATTTTATAAAATTAAATTTATAAAAGTTCCAAAAAACTACATTCATTATTAGAAGAAGTTTATTCAAGAAAATTCTGTTTTTTAACATTGAAGGTCTTTATAAAAAATTATATCATTCATTATCAATATGTTTTATTTTTATATAAAAGTTATCAAAATTATTGGGAATCTATTTATTAATATTTATTTAAATATTTTTTACATTTAGGTAATAATTATCTTACTTAATTAATTATATATATATATATCTACTTCATAGAAACTTACTTCTGCTTGCATCGTACATCAAGTCGGTGTTTCTTGTAGTGCAATCCAAATTGGTATTACATGTATTACAAGTCTAGTTGGTATTTCTTGTTAATTAAATATTTAACATGGGGTTTCAATATATATATATATATATTGAACTATTTTCAGTGTAATGTTAATTGAAAAATATTTAAAAGTTAAATTCATTTGAAAAAAATATCAAAATGTATGGGGGTTACATTCTACACCGCTTAAAGTGAATTTCACACTCGAAATTCATCTAGGGAATAAATGGTTTAATACATGAATGTTTCATTAATTGAAACCAACATTGTAAAAAAGTATTCCAATACTTCATTAAATGGGGAGATTTGGAACCATAACAATTACCCAAAGTAACATATAACTACGTTTCCGCATTGGAGAACATAGGTTGGTTGTGAATATTGGACATGGAGGAAAAGAATAAATATTTATAAGGGGTGATTACGTTTATCACTAAAAAATAATTGAATTATAATTGGAATGTTGAGGGCCTCAAATTCATAATTCTGTGATGATTTAAAAGTCCATCAGCTCAATAAAAAACAAGGTATTAGGATAAATTTTTTTTGGATCACATTCAAAATGTTGAGTAATTCTTGATAAATTTATATATAAAAAATTCATTCATGTGTTTTGATTTGAAAAATTTCTAATAAATCATTTACCTCATTGAATAAATGTCTATAAACTAAATTTGATGAATAGAGCACTAAAATACAATTTTAACATATCATAAGGCCCATAAAATAATAAAAATTCTAACTATTTTTCTCTTATAAAAATAACATTAATTAATATTTTAAAATAAAAAGTAACACTAATAGTTAATCATTAATATTTATTAATTACAAATAAATATTAATTTACTAGGACATTATGTAAGCTAGTGGTAGGTGTGAGACCATTGTTATCCTTGGGACATGAGTTCAAGACTAGCAGCCTTGCGAGACTTGATTAGTTGTCACGTGAAATACATGACATCATTCACAATAATATAATATATAAGATGGAAGTCCTTCAAATAATGTTAATCAATGATTATAGTTTCATCCAATGTTTTCAACAGAATCTTAGAGCACAAATACTTCCTCAGAAGTTTAAATTAATCTTTTCAGGAACAATTTACCTTATAACACTTCTAAAAGATGAAAAACCCAAAAAATTAGAACGTGAGTCATGAAATTAGCATAACATTCATTCCCTTGTATAACAAAAAGTAGCTATTGGTTTTCACATTCCAATAATGTGAATAAACTCATCATATATTCTCTTGAAACATGGTAACAACCTAAATTTTCATAAATCCTTTTAGAAAACATGCATGCTTCCTCATTCCAAAGTGTATTAGAACTATTATTCAAACCCAAATATTTTGTTAAATTCATTAGTGGAAGAATAAACCACCTACAAATAATTACTTACATAATTTCCAATGTAATCAATACTATTCAATTTACTTATTTATATCCCATGTATCATTATCCATACAATATTAGCTTATTCTAAAGAAATATTAAGTGTTACCTTCAATTAGAAAAAATATCACATTGTCCTTAAATCACTTCACCAGTCCATAGAGAACATTCAACATAAACATGTAAATACAAAGTGAAAGAATAAGTAGAAAAATCCTTGTACATTTCACCATTCAAAACATTTGAATTTGAATGCATAAATAATGTGATTACTCATCCTTATTAAATTAAAAATAATACAAATTTACTTACACATTTCATATGTAGTCTCTTCATTATTAACAATGTAACCATTAGATGCACTACCTTGATGATTCTCTTTAGGAACTTTCCTCTTAGAATAATGGGTTAAATAATGATTATTTTTTCCACACTTAAAACACATAACCTTCAATGAAGACTTAGGGATTCAAATATTCATATCCATTTAGTTAACTGAATAACTCATTTTTCCCTTGAAGCCACTTGATTTGTGTCCTTTCTCATTATAAAAACACCTTATTTTCCTCTACGACATTCACGTATGTGATTCATTCCACATTCATGATATAAATGAAACTAAATCTTCTTTTCTTCATGGTTAATATTACCTAAATTCTTAGAGAATTCTTTTTTTTTCTCTTCATTAGTGATTCCAAAATTGGGTTAAGGTAAAGAAAACTAATCATGTTTCATGAAAACTAATGAGACATTATAATGAAATCTTTTACTCCAATTATCAATCCACTTGACAGATCATCATTAAATCTTCTATCACACTCAACATTATTCTAGATCCTTATGATTCCCTCCAATGACTTAAATCAGATGCATAGTGTGAGCATTACTTATCATAGAAGAAAACCACATAGTCATGAAATTTATTACATATAATATGTCAAAATCCTAACACCATCCATAATATATGGAACATTAGGTTTATCATATTATATTAATAGATAACTTATATCTAAATTCATTATGATGTTTTGTGAATTGTTTGAGAATTCCCAAAGAATATACCCTAGGTGAGTCACAACAGTGTGCAGCAAGACCATTTTTCGTCTACCAGATTACACAAAATGGAACCCATAACATCTTGTCAGAGATGTTACTCCTATGTTCATCTTTTCTATATCCACATCCACTTGTAGTATCAATACGAGGATATATTTCATGGAAACCTCTCACTATATCCTTTAGAAAAAATCAAGGAAATTTTCGTAAAAACATTAACTCATCCTTATACATATCCTTTGACATATCCCCATTCAAATACTTTGAAATAAACATTGGTACATATCTGAAATGCATCATATCCCGTTAGGTTCTTCTTGAATAGGAACCTTCTTAGACATATCAAGCATAGTACATATCATCATAACCTGGGGGAATGGAAACATAAAAGAGGTGATATTAAATGATCGGTAAGGGTATACAAGAGAGACAAGTAAGAATAAACATGAGTATAAGTGTTTGATATTATGATTGTGAAAATAGAAGATCATACTCTACATATCAAATATCATGGACCAAATATTAGAAGTTCATAAGACATGAATCACAATGAAATAAAAAACATAATCAATTAAAGGATAATATATGAATATGACATCGAATTGAGGAAACACAAAAGAATATACTTTTTTACATAGTATCTAAGTCATTATATCCAAGACTATCTTATGAGAAAGAGTCATTTACTGAATCAGGTAACCCCCGTTCCAGCACTGTATTACTGAACCGAGTGATCCTCATTCCAGCCAGGTATTTCTAAACTGAGCCACCCTTATTTTAGCCCTGTATTACTAAACCGAGTAACCTCATTCTAGTACAATTTAATATCATGAGATATAAATATTTACCAAATTCATTAGAGAGAGATACATGTCCCAACCATAAAATAATTGATTCATACATACATGCGCCAGAAAAATAAAAAAAATTCTACCATAAGACAAGAAATGAAATGGGTATCATAGACATGTAAACATATCGTAACCTATGTAAAGGTATAGGTTTCATAATCATTTCATAATAACCCATGAAAATAATTAGGTTTGAAATCATATAAATGATTAATGATAAAATGGCTTCACAAACATCATGCCATAAAAACACAATCCTTTCAAAGAAATAATATGAATAGAAACATTGAATAATTTCCCCATAAAGGCACGAGTAAAAACAATAGATGTAATATTTGATGGAAAATAGTTTTTAAATATCATTTAAAAATGTTTCTTGAAGAAAATATAATTTATTGTTTCAAAAAGTATTTTAAAACATAAAACCATATGAAAATTATTTTCATAGAAAATACACTAAAAATTATGAAATAATTTTAAAACCAGTTTCTTAAAATCATATTTAATAATATTACAAACATTTTAAAAAACTTTTTTTTGTAATAATTTTGAAAACATATAAAAATTTATTATTTTTTTTGAAAACTATTGTACTAGAAAACTTATAACAGATGCTCAAAAACATTTTGAAAACCATATTTCTTGAAAACATATAAAAGAATCTTCAAAAAAATCTAAAACCATTTCATTGAAAATACTTTCAAAACATATAAATAGGGATTGAAAATTTTTTGTAGAGAATTTCTTGTGAAAAATAATTTTAAAAACATTTTCTTATATATTAACATTTAAAAATGAAAAGGAATCTTTAAATGAATGACAATGGGTAAATCCGTACATGTCTTACGAGGTCAAGAGAACATTCTTTTTGCACTGTAATAAATAAAGTTAAAAAAATTACTTGTTTGGAAAGAGACAAGAATTTTATTGTTAATATATTTATAAAAGCCAATAAATGTAAAAAATATCTTTTAAATCTTATAGGATAATGATATAATATTTTTGGTAACCCCTTTTAGAAATAATAGATTTTAGATTTAGGAAATGTTAAAGTCGAGATTTCTTAAAGACAATTTTGTAAAAATATTATGCACCAAAGAGTATAATATGGTACCAATAAATTATTATATAATTAAATAAACAATGGGAAATAAATTTCTGAATATTCTAAATATATGGATCAGAATATTTCATTAAGGGAAGTAAAAACATAAATAATCTCATAAAGTGATGGATTGTCTCAAAAAACTATTATAACTTGGTAGCTTGGGAACATAATCTCCATATAAAAAAAGAAAAGAATCATATGATATCCATAAAATAATTATATTCATTATATAAAATTTAAAATGGTAGTATATACACCTTGAAGAAAAGTTTAGTTGCATAACAAAACATTAATCTCAAAGAAAGAAAATTGAGAAAAAACTGTTTTACCGATTTGGTAATTTTTGAAAGCTAAACCCCATGAATGGAGGTTTATAAAATGTGAAAGTGAATGCCCAAAAATTTAATTAAATGATAAATAAAATAAAATCATGGTTAACAACATAAACTACAAAAAAGTAAAAAGTGGAGAACGTAGCTTGTATCTCACTAAAATTTGAAGTGTGATGAAATGCCCTTACATTGTGTCTTGAATCTCTCTGTACTCGCACAAGCTTCCTGTATAATAAATATATGTTTATTATAAATCATTTATATAATAATATTATTATACATAATTATATATATTGTTTTATTATGAACTTATATTACCTACTATATCCTATGTTAAAGTTTCACTTCAGGTAAAATTGACTTTGTTCTTCACATGTGTCTTAATTTGTTATATATTTGGTGCTTATAATTATATCATTATTATAAAATTTAAATATTTTTATACATATAAGGTATATACAGAATATTGTTATTATAATAATTAATATAATATTGGATTCGGAAATGGAATACAATGTTCATGGAGACGGTAAGTCGTACGCACGCATGAACGTTATTTCCGTCTTTATTATCATATTAAAAGAAAGTATGTAAGTGATATATATATATATGTATATATATATATCATTATTATATAATAATTACTATATAATATATATCATATAAGTTCATTAAACCCACCCTTAATACATTCCATGTGGTGTGTGAGTGAATAATATCGCTTTGAGGGGGTGGTAGTCCACACTTCCGCAAATGCAATTATATTATTAACTCCAAATAGAAATTAAGAGATGTGTGATGTAAAAGTAATAGAGAAGATTAAATACATAGTAAACAGAATTTATTAAATATTAATTTAGATTTTATATCATAATATCCACCATGATTGTCGGTAAAGAAGAAATGAACAATCATCATTTCGTGAGGCAACAGTTCTCCGTGCACTGAAATCGTATGTTCAAAATCCGTTTGATGGATGTGTGTGTAAGTGAAGGTCAGAAAAATTTCATAAAAATATAATATAATATTTAGTATACAGGTTTTGTCAAAAAAATATTGGAATAATGATTTTGGAGGGGGTGGATAAGGAATATAACGAATGGATCTTGAGGGAGGATGTTACCTCTAAATCAGGTAACTCCTTTTGGTTTTTTCCAAAAGGATTGCTTGATAAGCGTTCTTATCAAAGGGAGTCTTCAAGGTTGAAGGTATTATTGTTGGGAGGCTATATGGTGGAATCATGGTTGAACTTAAAAGGTTTGAGAGATGTGAGAAACTGGTAGATGTGGTGGCCTTTTATAGGGAATGATGAGGACTCACTTGGATTTTCTAGAAACATGTTATGTGTGGACATGTTATTACCTAAAAAAGGCCTAATAAAAAATCAATAATGTAAGGTTTATTTCCGAACTATGGAAATAAAATGGGTTTTTGACTCATTTTTAGGCCGTTTGGGGTTTAAAATTATGGTTCAATACTTTATTAACATAATTTTTCCATAACTGATCAAATTAATTTAATCCCTTTAATTAAATTTTTTTTATAAGAAACAATTTGTCTTAAAGAGGCATTATACATTATTATAATTAAAAATACATAATCCATTTTTTCAAATTCTAATCACATTGGTGTTAGAAATTAATTTAAAATTAATTCTCTTATTAAGAAGACACTGAATGTTTTTATAGTAAAAACGATCAAAAGTTTGATAAATTTTTATATCCAATTTACATGTGGAATTAGTTAAAATTAAAAATATTAGATTACATGATAAAAATATTACTTAATAAATCCTTTAAATCAATTTAAAATATATTTTATCCTTATAAATAAATTAAATTAAAAACCTTTTTTGAATTAAAAAATGTCATTTTTCATTATTCATGTAAAAATGATGTTTGTCATAAAAATCTCAAAAAGAATCCCAAGGATAATTTCTAAATTATGAATTCAAAAAATGATGTTTATTATAACTAATTAAATTCCTAAATGTTTTACATCAATCCATAATGTGTTTCACATGTCACGACTGATGATGTATCCTGAATACCCATTTCATTTCTTGAGTTAGGAGCACATTGATGTGGAACCAGATATGACTGTGACAGAGAAACCAATTCAGAAAATTGATTCATAGAAAAAGGATACTTATAGAATTTTTTTACTTCTAGTTTGGGATTTAAGTAATAGTGTTTATTAATCTCATATGACATGGTATTTTGAGTTCTTGTTGACTGATCAATGACATTAAAATTTTTCTATAGAGTCTTCATGAAAGGATTTCTAAGGAAAGGAATATTTATTTTGGGGAGAATTGTAAAATACCAACATCAATTTTAGTTACATAAACTCATTTTTTAATAATTTTTTTTTGGACCATTTCATAGGGGTTTTGGATTACTTTTGTATGTTTTTAGGTTTATCATCCTAAAAAATATTGAAACATGGTTAGAGAAAATCGTGTAGTTCTTCTAAGGAAACTTTTTATCTTATATCAGATTCCTAAAAGAGGGCGGAAGGTTGAAAACACTATTTGTGAAAATAATTGGGCATACTAATAAAACAAATGTGTCTTGTGACTATGGGGTTATGCTTAGTACGAACATAGTCTATAAAAACATGATTCCAAACATTGTAGCTCTTCCTATAGCCTAGAAGTGGGTTCCCAATAGGCACAATGGAATCTTAACCATGAGGCCAAAACGTTCATCATGAATTAATTATTACAAATTTTAATTTTTTATACCAAAAAAATCATTCTTTTTTCTAATTATTATTTCATTAGAAATGGATATCGATATAGGAGACCTAACTTATTGATTTTGTGGTTTCTAAGAATTTTTAGTGATTGATTTGGATAGATCATTTGGGGTCAAATCTTGATTCTCATATTTTTTTTCATTTAATTTTATTCTTCATCATCTTCCCAAATTAACCCTTTTCTCTTGAACTAAATCATAGATCAAGGTTTTTTGTTCGATATTTATGTTTTTATCATTATTTATTTTGTTTTTTTATAGATCCATCCTTGAAATTTTGTTTTTTCTAGATCATCTTCGGTGGTTTCATTTTATATGAAATAATTATGTTATGTGTTTTTTGCCTCTCAAATTATTCTAGAGAAAATTAATTGAATATTTTAATTCATGATTTTTAGATTTAGGATCAAATGTTCCATGGATAGAATAACCACTGGGAAGTGGTTTGAATTTGTTGTTCATGTTTACTGATTTTCAAATATTTTAGAAACATATCGCCTAAAACCTATTATGATCTATATCATTATCAACCATCAGTAAATACTCAAGCATGAAAAGGTATGAAATTATGAAAAGAACATAAGATTTACAAGGTTCTTCTTAATTGTGATAACCTACATCCTTGCATATTCCACTCACGTGGGTCTATGGAAATCCACTATTATGAACAAGTGAATACAAATTGTGCCAACTCTTGGAAAACACATTAAATCTTTTTATAGGATTGACTATACTGAATCCTGCTAGTTTACAATGTTTTAATATAAAAAAATTGGTCCAAAAAAAGTAATAATGGAATTTCTGTGTCAAATCCACAATCATAATGATGGATTCAATTTTTTAAGAGATCTAGATCAGTTTTTCTCTGAAAAGTGGTTCCGATTTTCATAGAATAAGTCTTATGCTTCTTTCAGAATAGTGGTTCCAATTTTCTCATAAGAGTGATTATAATGTGTCTTTGCTAAAAAATCATTAAAAATCATCTTCAATTAGGTGAGAAATTTTCACTTCAAATTCTCCAACACTCCGACTTTTGCGCAAATGTAAGAGTTTCTATTGAACGGATGATATGAGGTAGTATTTATAGGAAACTCGAAAATACAAAGGCAAGGAACCAAAAAATTTTCCCGCTTCCTTATATCTCAAAATAAAAAGAATATCATTAATTATTTAATCTTTTACATCTTCAAAACTCATTAAATTTATCAAAGATATATGAAAAATTTAAAATAATGTTTAACTTCTTCAACTATTCATATTATTATCAGTATGATAATGAACAATATTTGGTTCAATTTTATGTGTAACATTAAGATCAATCTTGGTTCTAATTTTCTCAGAAAACTGGTTCAGATTTTCTCAAAGTCGTGGTTCTGATTTTCTCATAATCTTGGTTCTGATTTTCATAAAAAAATAGTTTGGATTCACTAAAAAAACTGGTAATGATTTTCTTAGAATTGTATTTTGATTTTATATGAATATTGGTTTCGATTTACTCAGAATATTGGATCCTATTTTCTAATAAACATGGTTTTTATTTTTTTAAACTATGTTCTGATTTTTGTAGAATCTTGGTTCTTATTTTTTAATAATCTTAGTTTTAATTTTATCATAATCATGGTTATAATTTTTTCTGAAAACTACCTCCAATTTTCATAGAACCTTCGTTCTGATTTTATAAGAATATTGGTTTTTATTTTCTTAGAATTATGGTTCTTATTTGCACTGAAATTTGGTTTCGATTTACATAGAATATTGGTTGCTATTTTCTTAGAATCATGGTTCTTATTTTCTCTAAAAACAAGTTCCATTTTTCTCCGAATCATGGTCCCAATTTTTATATAATTTCCATTCCTATTTGAAAAAAATTGGTTTCGATTTTCTCAGAAACTTAGTTATGATTTTTCCTCAAAAATGGTTCTGATTTTGTCAAAATCTTGGTTCCAATTTGATCAAAATCATGGTTTTAATTTTCTCAGAATCATGGTTTCAATTTTCATAAACGACAGTATGGGATCCAATTTTATGAAGATATCAGATATTATTTATAGAACAATAACGATGTATCTAATTTTTTCAATCTTTTAATTTATTGCAATTTCACCAATGTTCTTCACCATTTCGTCAAAATATTTTATCAATAATGTTTTCATGATTTGTGAGAACTTCTTGATCAAAAATGCATCATTTGATTTGGTTTATAATGTTTTAAAAACATTATATCTTTAATTCTTTAATATTCATCAACATCCTCATTAAAAACTCTTCAGAAACAAAAAATACTTATTCATTTAGTATCTTCTGTCTCACCAAATTATTTCTTTCTAACTCAACAACTACATTTTTCCTGGATAAAAAAAAATTCTTATACAGAAAAATTTTATTTTTTAACTAATAAAAAAATTTGTTAAAATAATTTATCACAAACGTAATTCAATCTTCAACAATGAAAATTTTGATAACCCTCATTAGAAAATTTTTCAACTCTCAAATTTTTTTCACAACTCATATTTTTCAATAAACTCATCTTTTTTATTTTTATCAAAACTAATCCTTTCCCAAAAAGTGATTGTTTTGAAGACACAATACTAGATAAAGTAATGTTTTTGAATAAATTTCATCCCCTGATGGGATAAAAATTTTGCATCCAAGTAAAGATTACCCCCTAATATTCCATCTTCTATAAATATTATATTTTATTTTCTCATATTTCATTTTCTCTCCCCCATGATTTTATAAACACAATTTCATATTCAAAAAATAAGAAAGATATGTAAAAATTCTTACAAAGTATAATGTTTTTACTTTCTCTCCCCCTTTATCTACATAATTCAATGTATGGTGGGGGTAAATTCATTATTAGGTTTAAGAATCCATGGAAGGAGGCTGAACATGATGTTGCAACCTTAATTCAACAAACTGTTACTTAGAAATTTGTTTTTAAAAGAATTAGTAATATGATACTTTGTTGAAATGTATTACAAAAAAACATATCCAGTGGAAACCATCTCTTTTATAAAGAAAAATATTATATCAATGTGTTTTTATTTTTATTGTTAGACATGTTTTTTAGAAAGTTAAATTTCTTTTTGATTATCAAAAAGTATCTTTAATGGTTTAGAGACATTTACATTCAAATATTCAAACTAATCCTTCATCCATAACATTTGAGTACAAGCCTATGTTTTTGCAACATACTTAGATTCAGTTGTGCTAAAATTTACACAGCATTGTTTCTTACTATGCCTAATCACACAACATTCATTGAGAAAGAATGTCACTCGTGATGTTGAATTTCTATCATTACGATCTCTAGCCCAGTAGACATCAGTATAATAAAGAAATATTATCTTAAAATTTATTTTTTATAACAATCGATGGGAATTTGGTTATTTGAAATATATCAGAATACTCTTTAGAACAAACATATATGATTATTTTAGTTTACTTAGATACCTGGAACATAAATTCACATCATAAACAATATCTGGCCTTGAATCTGCAAGTTATAGAGGACTTCCTATCATATTGAAAAAGTATTTTTAATTCAAACTTATTATGGATTCATCTTTACTAAACATTATAATTTATGAAAAATAAGTTCAATCTTATTAAGATTCAGCCATCCTAAACTTCATTAAAAATTCCCTGATATACTTTTCCTGAAATAAGAAAAAATATTTTTCTTGTTATTGAACTTGAAAGACAATGAATAAAGATAATTATCCCCATGAGGACATTTCAAAATTCATTTTTATTTTTTCAGAAAACTCTTCATAGACATTTTCTTCATCTTAAAAAAATTTATATCATCCTCATACACAATTACTATTTAGAGTCAACATCAGTTACATACATGTTGTTATCAACCATTCCTTTCTAAAATTTTATCATTCTAAAATAGTTTTCAATATTCTAATAACAAGAACATAGATCTTATTTGAGCCCATTCAAATAAATCATGAAATTACAAACCTGGTTCTCATTATCATATAGTTGAAACCCATACAGTTTCTCAATTTAATATTATTCCTCAATCTCACCATTTAAGAAATATGAATTTACATCCACCTAATAAACCATGTAATTATGATGAGAAACCACTAAAATAAATATTAAAATAGTTTCTAAACGTGTAATGGGGGAAATTATTTATTCAAAATCTGCTCATTCCACTGATTCATATCCTTTACAAATAAGTCTTTCTTTGTTTCTTGAAACTTTTCTATGATCATTAAATCTGTTTATATAAAAAAACTTGTTTCCAATAACATTTTTATTTTATGTTCTTGGAAAATTTTCCCATGTTTTATTTTTCTCATTTTGGTCCAACTCTTTATCCATAGAATACACATATTATTTATGATGAGTATCCTTTGAAACAAAATCTAGTTTAAATTTTGAGATAATTGAAGTATGATTTTCTAATATTAACTTTGTTGTAGTTTACATAATTTTGAACATCATAGGTTTAAACCATGATAATTTTGCAATAAGAAAATGGCATCTCTAAAAATTTAAAACTCATCTCTATCAGCATGTATGGGAAGATGTTCAACTTTATATAAATATTAATATCATTCTATAAAGAAGGATTGACTTTGGTTGTGATTTTTTTGAATCTCAGTCGGATGCCACTTTCCAGTTAAATGTTTTCATAGGGATTGAGATATATTTTTTGGGGTCATTAAAAAAGTCATGACAAGTTTGACATATAATTTTGGTGGTTTGTGTCTTTATTAGTTTTAATGTTTATATAGATTGTATTATATGTATATGTGAATTTTTAAATATGTCTTCTATAATTTTTAATGATTCATCTATAGTAGTTTCTATGAAATTAGGGATAATGATAGGGATGTGTTTTTTAAGAATCTTAATATGGGAATATAAGATAAACTTACAAAGTAAGATATAATTATTCATGGAAACTAAAGGTAGAAAATTATATATTGGTAATTGATTATATAAATTTCAGGAAGGCATGGCTAGTGTGAATGGTGGATTAGTAAGTCCAGTATAATAATTCTCAAATTTAATTGACATTAAATTATTTTCTAACTCATTCTATCCTAAAATTAATGTCTTAAAAATGAAATCTATAGAATATAACAAATTATTTGATTTTGAAGTGTCTTGGAATAGTATATGTGTAGAAAATAACTCTTTTAAATTTATGATGGAGACATTAAATAAATTCAAGAATATAGTTTTGAACTAGATTACACCAGTTGTTGGTATAAAAAGCAGTACAAGGTTTGTATAATGAGTTCTGAAGATGATGTTGTTGATTATGTAAAATATAAACCAAATATTTATATTCTAAATATAGGATATCATAGTATTATATTTAATGATTAAAATATAATGAATAGTTTTCAATGATGTGGTAAAGTAAAAATGATTAAAAAAATCATTGTGACAATTAATGATAACTTATTTAATCATTATCCCATGGAATTTATGTATTTTAAAGAATATACAATTATAAATATAGGTAATATGAGGTACACTACCTATTACATGTAAATACTTATTCATCGGTTCGATAAAAAGTATTATTTTTGCACATATAAAGAAAGTATAATGTGTTTATGTGATGATTTAAATATTAACTTATATGATGTTTACCCATTGTTGTAATCTAATGAAATTTTATTTATTGGTCAGTTTACTGAAATAGATGGATATATTATTCTACACTATTGTGTTGTGTGTTGTGGACTGAAGAGTTTTTTTGACTGAGATAATGATACTATATGAACTCTCATTAATACTCATATTATATTGTGATTTTTATTTTTATTTTATTCTTAAAATAGTATTTGTTAGAATAATGAGTTTTCAATGGTGTTTATATAAAAATTTCATGATATAGGATCAGGTTAGAATATGATGTAGTAAAAGTGTACAGGTACATATCACATAGGTCCTGTGAGAGTGTATGATTCCATTCATTTTAATATAGTTATATTATAGAGCTATATAAACAATTAAAATGGAATATGTATAAATTATATTTTTTTATCTTAGTTTAAATTGAGAACAAGGTGGTATTCATTTATAATTAGGATTTATTTAGAAAATATGGATTTTATTTTATATTATTTATTACTATTAAGAGTTATAAATTTCACCTTTAAATGAGTATCTTTTATGGGGATTCATGTATTGAATTTAGGGATTAACTTTTTTTATGGTGTTTCTTTCACCAAAGATGACATGTTTGACCTAGTGAGAGTTAATATACATGGGTCCTGATTAGTTAAGGATCATATTATCCATTTCAATGATGGGATGATTTGATGTTATATATATTTTAAAATGTTCTAAAGTATTCTCTTTATCTTTTGTGAATTTTCATAGTAATTTTTGTAATTTCTCATCTAATTGGAAAAATGGTAATTTTACCTACTACATATCCCTTGAAAATTTTTATTATTTCATTTACCATTGAATGAGATGTTTATATTGGAATTTTAATTTTGGATGAATTGGTTGAGTTTTTAATATTATTATGCATTTAATAATTAAGTATTTTTTCATTTAAATGGTTATGTATACATTATTTTTTGTGTCAAGAAATTGGAATATTAATATTTACGAAGACTATAAAAACAATTTCTAGTCACCCCATTATCCCTGATACATAGTGGCTACCTTAATGTGGAAGTTTATTATAACTCATAGCAATGTAAATTTTCATAAATTTTATAATTAATTAATTAATTACATCCCAATATGTTTATATTTTAGTTTCTCAAACATAAATATAACTCCAATTCCATTACTATAATGACACTTAAGGTGTGGTGTATCAATTTTCAATGAAATTAGTTGACATTAGGATTTAAACCACATAGGGACCCAACCCATACCTATATTTTGTAAAAAAAATGATTAACTTATTTTCCCTCATTGACCTATAAATTAAAGGGGAACTTTGATAAATTTGAGAGAGAATGGTTTGGTGGTCCTCTTCTAAGTTGGATTTCAAATTTCCCCACTAATTTGTTTGTCTACTTAATTTATAATAGATTAATCATATAATAAAGTTATATATAATATTATTAATTATTGTTTTAAATCTCTAATAGAGGTAAAATCCATAAGTAATAAACACATTCACACACACACCCACTTACTATAGGGGTACTAGTCCAACATCCCCCCTTAAAGGGCTGACCAACTGCCATTTACTTGATGTATTCTCTAGCCCCTAATATTATCCATCATGAGTACACACACTAAAATCAATTGTTATATAAATTCACAATTTATTTGTTTAGTACCCCATCATAGTGATGCTATATAGAATTGATACACTAATTGTACAATTACCCCTATTGAATTCAGAGGTGTATTTCACTATCATCGTACATTTCTATAATGATGTACTAGTTCCCAGCCACATTATCTTTATAGTAACACAACTTTTTATCCCACAACTAGTTTTTGAATAAGAGCCTCAAGAAAGGGGGTTGTATTTCAATGTACCACCAAATTATAACTAAGGCCACCTAATAATATTAATTATAATAATTTTATAATTACTATTACTATTTTTTCTCTTCTATAACTTATAACAGTGTAGTATTGGTGCATGTTGTCCATCTAATTTATGGCCAATGCTCTTTCCTGCTACCATCCACTATGGATGCATTGACCATTATGGAGACACAGTGATCAGAATCCTCCCCCAAGGTTGACCATAATTTAGAGTGAGAGAGTGAGATAGATGATAAGTTAGTGATTTTTTATATGTAGTGTGTGGGGTGAGCTAGTGATGTTAAGAGTTGGTGGTAAGTGTTCTATGAAAGTAAAAATAAGGCTGTGAGATGATACATATTGTGAGATATGTAATGGATTGAGAGATGGTATGTATAAGGCACAATATCCAAGTTAAAATTCCACCCAACTAAAGATAATTTGTGATAGTGATAGAGACAGAGATGATGACTTAGTGTTCAAATGAATAATATTTTAGTTGGATTAATAATATTTTTTGGTTGGTGGACATATGATAACTTGAGAAGAGACCTTTTGGGATGTGAACTAGTATGAAAAGTGGTATTCTCATGAAATAATGATGAACTATTAAAGATTCAAATCAAAAGAGTTTTTTCAGCTACTAATTTAGGTGTAAACATATTCTACATGATTGGTTATTTATGGATTTCATTGAATGAGTATAGGAGAATAAATTCCTTCCAATACCTTGAATATGGATGATTTATTTTCATTAAATAAAATGATTCAGTCTTATCTAAATAAGTGGTCCCTTAGGAGTATCCATGTATCATCAAATTAAATTCTAAATATATACATTGTATTATGCTATCCTTGGGATCTATAAGTAATAGAAAAAATGGGAGAAGTGGGAGTGGGTGGTTATTGTATTCCATATTCTCCTTAAAATTAAATTCAATTATATTCCCATTACTCTTTCTTATTGATAAATAAATCACCATAATAGGTATCAAATCTTAGTTAGTGGCGAAACTATGGAGATTACCATAGATGATTTTACTTTTATACTACCAAATAATTGTATATTTTATGGTCCTATGTGATATGTAATCACCATTTCATATTCACATAATCATCCAATTTCAACCACTCATACTATTTTGATTATATCATGATCAATTAGAGTTCATTTTCAACACCTTAGGAGTCATTTACACTATTTTGACCATTTTATAGACATCCATACACTTTTATTTCAAATTCTACTCCTTATTTTGAAAATGTTAATTCAATTGAGGAACTATCAATGAGGGGATATTTATGGTAACATCCTCAAATTAATCAATTTTGATGCCTTCAATAGAATATCCCCTTAATTATAAATATTTATTTTACTCCATTGAGAATAAGGGAGTCCACCTTGATATTAATAAGTAATTTTAGTGGAAGAATAAGAATAAGAATAAAATGATTCAAATTTTTGAATGGATATTTCACAACATATACCACAATTTTGTTAAGTGAATAACATGTAAGTGGTTTGGATTAAGGCTCCATTAATGATTACTTCGGGATCTAGGGAAAAAAATAGATCCTATACTTACTATCATTGAATAAAATCTAACATGGAACTATTTAAATAATAATTTAGATATTACATCATACAGTAATCATACAATACAAATAATGGAAGTCTTACTATCATTTATGATAAGTTTCTTAAGAAACTAATTTTACAAATCATGTGGAAATTTCACTATAATTGATCCACACAATACTCCATTGTATAATTTTTATATGTTACACTCATCTTTATAACTTAAGGAATATAAAATAATAAAGTTATGAGACAAAAAATTTAATGAGGGAGGTTGTATCATCATTAAATAAATGATTATATCACAATAATATAAGAAAAAATTTCAAGGAAAGAAATATATTTTAAAAAATAACATGAAAATATAATTTTTATCCGTAAGTAATGATATAATAACAGGTAATAAAAAGTGAATAAGAATATAACATTGAAAAGGAGTTAATATAATTGAGATAATTAATGTGATCTATAAGAATAATAATAAGAATATGGCATAGAAATGTATCATTAATTTGAAGTATAGAATAATAATGAACACTAAAATAAACATAAGGAAATGGAAACTAACCATTATGAGTCACCACTCACTCTCATGCTTAGTGAAAAAACATAATTACACTTGAAGATAAATATATCATGAGATATATATTTCTAAAAAATAAATTGAATGTATTTAATGGATCAAAATCATCTCAAGACTGTATTGGACCAAAAATTTCTTATAGATTTATTATATTGAAACCATCTCAGGGATTTATCTAACCCAAACCATATCTGGGATTTATCAACCCAAAACCATATTCAAGCATTTATTATTCCTAAAAAAAATCAATGTTTTAGTATACCCAACCCTTTAATCATCCATTCATATTTTTTCCTTATAAAATCATTAATTCATATTATAAACATCACTTAATTAAGATGTCGAAAAGAGAAGGGTATCATAAAGACATTAATAGAGAATTTCATAATCCGTTAAGAGAAAGATAGCTTATGGTATCATATGAATATATCCCAAGATGAACATAGGTAATTTAAAATAGTATTAACATATATATATATATATAAATAATAATGTAATTCTAACATGATAAATCACATTTAAAAGAAAGAAGAAATATCCCTTTTTAAAATTACAAACAGATCTCTTAAAATATTCTTATTTAAAATGAAATAACAATATATTGATAGATGTTTTTTGAAAATTACCTTTAAATCAAAATAATTATTTAAAAAAAAAATTTAAAATGAAATTATTTTTCAAAAGAGTTCATTAAGAAGATATAAATACACTTAAAATATATTTAAAAACACAGGCATTTAAATCCCCATTAAAAATTAAGAATTTAATTTTAAAATTAAAAATTTTCTTTAAAAAATATAACAATATTTCCTTTTATTTTCAAAATCATTTGTAAAATAAATTGAAAAATTTTACAAGAACTTCATAACGAATAATAAAAATGATTGTGGAAAAAATTGTATTAGTTTTTTTAAAACATTTTTACATTAGTCGTAACATATGAAGTTCAAAGTAACATTAATTTTTTTTTCCAAATGTGGAATTAAATATTTCAAAAAAAATCGAAATTTTAAATGAATATTAAATAATATATTCTCAAAAATACATAATGTTTTAATGTATGAAATTTTTAGTGGAAGATAAAAATACAATTATTAAAGGGAAATCCTTTTTGAAATTTTAAAAACACCTTTATTAAAACATAAATAACAAAGAGAGTGATAAATATTTCATTTGAAAGTAGTTAATGATAATTTGTAATATTAATAGATATAAAAAATATTTGGATTTAAAAATAATAATGGGTAACATTAAATAAAAGAGTGAATATGGATATGGAAGAAAAAATACAATATTCGGATATAATGAGAATAATTCATAAATCATATAATTTTATGAAGAAGGAAATAAAATAATGAAAATTTCAAAAATAATGTAGTAAAGGAATTATAATATCTTCATATAATATTATAAAACTATCTTGTAAAACCATAGTCAAAGATGAATTATTATGACTCTATAAAAAAAGTCTAGTCAATAAAAATCATCTATTATTTTCATAACATTTCATAAAATATATCTTGAAATAGAAAAAAATAAATGTGGAATTATAATCCAATTATATATAAATCATAATTATATAATTCTTCATAGAGGCATTATATACATGAAATAAACAAAACTGGGTATACAAAAAAATCATGTCTCAAAGATGGAAATTTGAGATGAAACACCATGACTTTTAATCATCAGTTTCCTGAAAGAACTCTAAAATATTTTATAATAAAAATAACTATCATAATAACATATTTAAAAAAATAACCAATATTAACACTTATAATAAATAATTATTATCATTTATTTTTTACTTATTGTTTGATTTCAACATCATATGTTAATGAATTTCATTGTCTCATGCATGATTTAAAGTGTCGATGTTGATTTTCCTTAATTTACCTATTTAAATATATCTAGATTATAATAGTTTTTAGTATAGATTATTTAGAAATATTCATAAATATTTAGTTCCCTTTCATGATGATTTTAGTAGGGATTTGTGAGGAAAAAAAATAAATAATGAGTTTGTTTTGGTAATTTTTTATGAAAACAATGTGTTTTGTTAATAATTAATTAAATATTAATATAAAATTATTAAAACCACAGAGAAAATTTTCATTTCTCATTGATTTATTATAATACAATTATTAATATTTCTATAGTAATCCATGTAAGAAATATACATCATTGTTCACCTAGGAGGTTAAATTGACCTAAACAAAAACATGATATTATCGATTGGTGGGTATTGTTGAGAAAGTGATTTCATTAATATAATATAAATATTAAAAATGTATAATGATATTTTTTATACATTTTCAATTTGGTGATTCACGTTTTAATTGTTTTTTTATGAAGAAGAAAATTTTAGATAAAAGATTAAATACAATGATTCTTGTAGGTAGTAGTCCACATATACGCGTAGGGGTAGATCTCATATTCTATAGAATGTAAAGAAGTTTGATACTGGTTTATATTTTCAATATATTATTAATTTTGGATTATAATACTTTTTTAATAAATACCGACTATCGATTATCCATTTAATGCATATATGAGAAATGGATCATGTCACTTATGATGTTGGTAGTCCACACATAACCCAAGAAACATTTTCATTTATCGAATGGTTGGGAGGAAGGTAGAAAACCATTATAACATAAAAAATAATATTTAATTATAATTATGTTACCAATGTAATTATTTCAACATGGGTATATTAGATTTAAAGTATTTTAATAAGATATAATGGAATAGAGAATTAAAAAAGTAATTGAGAATATTACTTTACTCCATGTAAGTGCATCTTCTAAAATTGGATTCATGATTTGAGAGGTTGTATTTTGAGAATAATAGAACCTATAGGAAGTGTATATAAGTATTTTTTATTTATTTGTTATAATTTGGTCAAATATAATTGTCATGGGGTGTGAATATAAGGGGTGTTGTTATGGACCATTTTATGAGGACGATGAATGACATAATTGGAAAAATAAAAATGGTAAAGTAAATACAAAAAATTATAAATTGATCAAATTATGGAAAATAATGGGGTGGGTGATTGGGTAATGTCTATAATGAATTATCCACATATTTTAACACATTGTATTGACATATTTTCCAATGTTTTTCTTTTATATTTTTTACTTTTAACATTTTCTTTTTTTACCGTGATAGCTAATTTTTACACAAATAATTTTAAATAAAATCATAAAAAAGGAACCTATTTTATTATTTGTGAAAATGATTCCAAATATGAAATAAAATTTTTCAAATAAAATATATATATGTGGTAAAAATTAACATTAATATTAGTGCACATAATTATTTAAAAACTTATTTTTAGAAAAACTGTTTTTATGCTAAAAATTTATGATCAATGTAAGAATATAAATTATGTTAATTTAAATGAAAATTAATTTATTTTGTTATAAAAATAATATTTATTGTTCTCCCAAAGTATGTAAAAACAATGTTCCACCTTGTGGATACATAATTAAATCAAACAGACCAAAAATAATTTAAATTATCATAAAATATTACAACTATTTCTAAAAAGATAAACAAGGATTTTATAAATTAAATATCATTCATTAAAAAGTATTTTAATAATTATATAAATAATTATATATCCAAAATATTCCATAAATATTCAAATAAATGTAGAATTATGAAAATTTCATAAAACATACAATATTTAGAAAATTTTATTTTCACTATTCATCTAAAAAAATCATCCATTTATGAAAAATATCAAAAATAAACTTATGAAATATTATTATTTTAAATAAAAAAATGATGTCAATTTTTTCAAATTCTAATTCTAATCTTTTAGAGTTTAACTTTTAAGTAAAAACAAAATAATATATAGAAAAAAATTTTATAGGAAAACTACATTATAAAATATTAGTTGTTCTTATTCTTATTTCTAATAAATTAATATTTTAATTGGTGTTAATATATTATTACATTCAATAATATATTTTATACAAACTATATTTATATTCATAAAATAAATCCCATAAAAATACAATATTTTCTAAAATAATTTTTTAGCATTAAATGTACATATTAGTTATAAAACTATTATAATTGAGTTTTTTCAATGCATTATCACTAAAAATGAAATTAATTTTTGTCTAAAAATACAAAGTTGAAATTTATAAAATTATTTATTTGAATTATAATTACATGTTGATATTATATTTATTTCTACCCACATAACCAATCATGATCTCCACATAAAACCTAAGAATGTGACATGCTCTAGTTGTAGTTGTGGGTGGCAGTTCAGCTAGCATGAATCTCCTATAAATTTCCACAATATTTAACTTATATCACATACACGTTTACTCATACCGCAATTGTTTTAGTTTTTAATGGTTTGGGTCTAGATAAAACCCTTTTGACGAAACCTCTTTCCCTTTCTCGGACATGTGAACCTCATTAAGAAAACCCATACTACACAATGCTATCACTTATTCTTTATACATATTTTTTATACTGTGGTTACTGTCATTTAAACCAATTAATTTAAAAGATAAGTTATTAAGGTTAAATTTTATAATTTTATTTTCTAAGTAACTGTGTTTTATTTTAGATTTTTATAGAGTTTGAAATTGGATATTCAATATAGTATTTATTTAAATACAAATTCACATAAAAAATGTTGGGGGAGTTACATTCCCTTTTAAATAAATTTCATCCTCAATATCTTAATTTTCATTGACTAATGAATGATGATAAGTGATCCATAAGAAAATCATGATATTTTTTTGTAATAATATATCACCCTAAAAATTAGTTAATATAAGAGACTCGCCATTACCAATATAATAAAAATCTATCATGTAACCCCCTGTGATTTTAAAATAAAACTCTGTTCGATAGCGTATACAACACACAACAACGAGAATAAATGATCCATGTAATATTATTATTTAAATTATATAGTTATAATCGAGACATTAAATTGGAGACTAATTATATTATTAACAACATTATAAAAAATAAATAATTGTTATAATCAATAAAAAGTTTTTGAAAAATTCATTGAAAATAAACACTAAATTTGTAGTAAAGTTAATTTATTTTTTAAAAAACTTTTTCTTCAAAAATTATTTCTAATTATTTTTGTGATAAAATATTATAATTATAATCTGTAAGTTTTATAAATGTACTTACTAAAATGAATTTAATTTTTCAAATGAGAATCTAAAAAATATTTAATAGTGAATTTTGGATATTTTTATGAAAAATTTTATTCATTCAATTAATAGAGAAAATACATATTTTTATTATAAAATTTATATTCATTTCAAGTATTTAAAAAGTAAGATTATATTTAAGATTTGTTCTATAATTTAATTAGTTCTTTTTTATTTAAAATAATCTAATTATGGGATTTGGAATAAATTTTATACTCGGATATAGTATAAAATATTTTTTTAAAAAAAATCAAAAAAACTCATTTCATCACATTTGCGAGTTTAATTTTAATTTAAATTATAGAACTTATTTAAATAAAATTATATAAAATGTATTCTGTATTTTAATTTATAATAATTAATATTAGTCAATAATGTCTATTAATTTTTAAACATTTTTAATAGTATCTATAGTAATCATTTATTACCACGGTAAGGGTAAATTATGTAATTATGGTTAAAAATAATTTTTAAGGGATAAAAATTAACCCTGATTTTAACACCTTGAGATTTTAAAAATAAATTTTTTTTGATAGAATATTCAATAGGAAATACTTAGTTTAAAAGAACAGGATATATTATTAAAAATTTATTATTTAAATATGATCATAATAACCTAGATGATAAATTAGACAATATAAATACCATAAAATAATTTATGAAGTAGATATAAA
The DNA here is from genome assembly GCA_963277665.1 of Viscum album. Classification (NCBI taxonomy): domain Eukaryota; kingdom Viridiplantae; phylum Streptophyta; class Magnoliopsida; order Santalales; family Viscaceae; genus Viscum; species Viscum album. The sequence goes on along the minus strand of OY728132.1, from coordinate 1,154,810,834 downwards.
TGTTCTAAAATATATTAATGTGTTTATAAGTTTTTATAAAATAAAGTCCCAATTTTCAATCAAATCAATTATTGCAAAAATGATTTTCATTTTATTTTTTGAGAAAAAAACATAATTAGTTGTTGGTTATTTTATAAATAATATTGTTAAAAATTAAACAAATTTTTTAAATTATAATATAATTATTAATATAGGGTGAATGTTTCGTATTTTTTACACAAATATTGAGTTTTGAGTTAATAGTGAAAGTAACGAATTTTCTACAATTTTCTTTTTTGTTAATATATTAATTAAATTAAAATTCCCAATATAATTATAGTTTTATTTAAAATTAACATATTTATTATTCAGTTATATATAATCTAATTAATTACATTTAAATAACATTTATAATATATTTTATTAAAGGTTTATTTTTAGGCTTAAAACACAATTTTTTGAAAACTATTATAAATTGAATAATATACCTCCATTTTAATTAATTAAAATAACCAATAATGATGAATTATTTAAATGAAATATATAATATATTTTTCTCAATGTTTTAATTTAAATTGAAATAATGTTGATTTCTTTTCATACAGATAATAAAGGATCATCTTTTCTTTAAAAATGTAGTTTCTAGAAAACTATTTTCATCAGTCTAGTAGGTTTTATTTTAAATTTACATATGAAACTTATATGAATTTAATTTTATAAAATTTAGTCTATATTTTTAATTAGAATATTTTATATTGTATAATCAGTTCAAAATATATTTCTGACATAATGAACAACAAAAAAAGTTAAAAAATAGTTATCACAGTAAAAAAATTAAAATAGTAAATATAAGTAACCTGGAAGGTAAAGTTGATAATATGTTTAATTTTTTAGTATTATAAGTGTTTCAAGGATTTATATCTCCTCGAATACTTTATTTATCAATTTTTAGGAACTTTTCTTGAGACTGACCTCCCATTATCGAATTGTTTTGGGTATTTACAAAAATACCACTACTCCCCAATTACAAAATGGTACCATATCCCATCAATTATTCACACCTACAAAGCCTTTTTCCCGATTTTTTGGAAAAAAATCTCTCCAATAACCTTATTCAAATCTTGATATTCTAGTCTTCCCAAAACACTAACCTCTAGGTCTTGAATAAGAGATTCAATGTATTTTCTTATATGTGAAGATGACTATCATCACCCTTATTTATTTATTTTTTATACCTTCAATAATGTCTTAAATTTACAATTTAATTATATTTTTATATATTATATAGTTATGTTATATTATTTTATGTCATAATATTTATCTATATCCTATTCCACAAAAGTGAAATGAAACCATCGTTCATGTGTCCGATAAACCACTCCCTCACAAAATAATATAATTCATTTTACATCATCACCTCTCAGGGATGTTTATTATGATGGAATTAATGTTTTTATATTATATTCCTGAATTACTTATCATTATTTAAATATAAAATATTATATATTATCATACCATACCATCCATTGAAAAATTGTTACATTATTTGTGCATACGGTATACCATCACCTCGTGAGGTGATGTCATTCATATTTTACTACTGCATCATGTAGAGGGTATATGTATAATTATTTAAAAAATATATATGACATTATTGATATAATATTTCTCTATATAGGGATAAAATAACACTTTCCATATTTTATAATATTCATTGAGAAATGAAAATGTTACTCATGAATATATATGACATATTGCCTCCATGATTGAAACATATTTCATTTTTCATAACCATCTTTCATGGTTAGTTTTAAAAGTATAATTTATGAATAAAAATTATAATTATTTCACTATTATTATTCAAGATATAATGAAATAACGACCCCACTGATTACTATGAATACACCGATGCTGTTTTGAAATTATGAAATAAGTGTCCCCGAAACAACCTAGCATTGACATAACTAGTTATGTAATTAAATATGTCATTAAAATAAATTAAAAAAATTGTTTATTAATAATTTATTTAACCAATAAATGTATTTAAACAAAATAATAATTTATATAAGTTTGTTATATTATATAAAAATGAAAAACATGACAAATTATGGACTTAAGGTAAAGGTTTTGTCTCAAAACAACTTTTGTTGTGACACATATTATTTTATTCCCCTAATTTAAATTTAATAGTATTTATATTTAAAATTTTCATATTATATCATAAATACTTCATATATAATTATATTTTTAGTTAAAATTCATTTAAATCACCTTTTGGAGTTATGATCTAAAATTTTATCAAAGTAGAATGGGTTTATGTTTCAATCTCATTTTGATTAGGTTTATTTATGATTGAATTTATATTTTATGAAATTAATTAATAATTGTCTAATAAAACAATTTAAATTTTTATCCTATATTTATTAATGAATTTTTTAAGTAATAATACCATTTTTCCCTTTTTGGTACATTAAATTATTGATATTTTTTATGAAAAGCTGACATTATTAGTTATATTGGTCGAAAATAGTTTTCTTATATATAAATGCTTTATAAAAATATTATCAATAAAATTGTTAATATTATAAAAATTAATTACAAGTAATTTGTAAAAAAGAATTAATTTATTATAAAATGGTTTGAAATGAATCTTATTTTCATTCTCCGAATGAGGCACATTTTAACCTTTTTACAATAGCATGAATGGAATGTTTTTACAATATATGACATGTATATAATTACTTCCTATCATGAACAATCAATTGTGTAAAAATTAATTTATAAGAGTATATAGTTATTTTCAAAGAATATTTTTCTATAATATTTTGTGAATTTATAGATTTTGTAGATGTGTTCTTAATGTGAAAATGGAATTTTTCTTACGAAATATTCCATGTGATCCTTTAAAAAAAATCATCAATGATGAAAACCATTGATATTGTTGATTGATTATAAATTATGTATATATGTCTCTCAAATTTATACATAGTTTTCTCTCTATTAATTTGATGGAGTAAAACATAATTTATTATCATTTCTCATATACCTTTTTTAATAAATCAATTTTTATTATTATACGATGATAGATTATGAATCATATTTTCTTTCAATGGATAATTATTAAATGTATTCCGAATGGTTTATTTTATTTTGTGACAAATATATGAATGAACATGATATAAATGTGATAGGCGGTCCCATAATTTTACTTTACTCTAATCCATTTTATAATGTTTTACCTCATGAGATTTAATATATGGGATTAGGGAGTGAACCTAATATATTATGAAACTATTTCCACTATATGATGTTGTCTTGAAGGATAAAATTGACTTATATTTATACCATGTTATATGATTATTTAACATTTCTTATATTTCCATGGTCTTATGATATGATGTTCTTTATGTCATTTTCTCACATGATTACTCATGAGAATTCTATTTTATGATATCATGTTATACATTTGACTCACATACCTCAATTCCTTATGAGTTATATTCCCTTACATATATTTTTAGAACACAGTTTTCATTATGTATTTTACAAGGTTATCCTATGTAGCCCAAAGGGATTTAGATGTTCATCAAGTCAAATAATAAATATTTATTTCAAATTTATGTTTATTTTCAATGTATTATGAACCTAGTTTCCCAAAGACATTAGGACATTTAATTCCTTTTTTTTTTGTTAATAGGAATTTATTTTAACTATCACGAAACAAAATATGTATAGTTGGATGGGTCACTATAGTCAATATTAGAGTGATTTTTAGTTATTTTTTAGGATTAGGATTATAAAACTCTATGGAAAACCATAGGGATAATAATAAATAATGTAAAAAATTCCAAAATTTTGGTAATATATAGAGTAAGTGGTTTCCATGAAAAAAATTATCTCTCTAGAAAATAAAAGTTGGCATGGATTTGATATTATATTAACTTGTGGTAATAATATAAAAAGGTTGTATTGAGCTAGACTTGATCATTACCTTGTGAATAAAAATGGGTCTTGATACACACACAATTTGACACTCTAAGAGGATATTCTATGTAAATTAACTAGACTCTATACAAACCCAAATGATGGATAAGAAAAAATCATTAATTTAGAAAAACTCAATGAAAACATTAATATAGATAACCTAGGATTCAAAATGGAGACTCATAAGTTATTAAATACTAAAAATTTATAAGTTATTTTTTCTAGGTTTTTAAGTTTCCCAATTTGTATGCTAATTCATTCCCATCAGCTTTATTTAGTTATTTTAAGATTGTGATGGGAAATACAAGAAATATTTACAATAACCAATGTGATGAAAAATGTAATGATTTACCTTATGATATGCCAAACACAATATAAATAGAATTTATATATTTTATGATCCTTACAAAAGAGATATCTAATATTATAATTTACAATCGTAATGTAGTTAAATTTCAAAACACATCAATGAAGTTAAATATGTAATGCCATAGATGTTTAAGTGATAAAGATGATATAAAAAACATGATTCAATATCCTATATGTTAAAAATGTGGAATGAGACACTATAGAAAATTACATAATGAAATAGGAGTTTTATTTTTCTTTAGAAAATTTATAGTCAAATTAGATAATTTAATAAGAAAAATTAAGTTTAAGGTTTAGAATATGTATAGAAAAGTGATCGACCTAAGGCACCACAAACATTTCAATTTCATAGATATGGAAAAACTATTCATTATCTTAGTTTATTCCCTAATCCATGAATTATTTCCAAATTTCATATGTTATAAAAATAATTGAAGTGAAATTATTGATGTGTTTAAATAATGGAACTTAGGAATCATGTTGTTCAATTATTTTAATGAATGGTAGTATAAGTATATAAATTATGAAACTTATAAGGATTGTTCTGAAGTAGTTCATGTTTAAGTATTTTAGTAATATGTTGAATGGAAATAATAACTGAGAAACTTGATTTTAATGGTAAGGTGATATTTTATATAAAACACATCATTGAGCAAAATAAAATATTTGATATGTACTTGGTGTTGAGGTAATTTTACTCAATTAAAATTATTTTAATTTTTTTTAAAATAATTTTTATAAAAGGAATTTATGGTTAAATAGTTTTTATGATTAATATTATATTTAAGATGATAATTATATTTTGGGAATGTTATTAGAATTGTATAATTATATTTTTAGAAAAACAATAACCTGGATGTCAGGAAATATCTCATCGTATCCGAGAAGCCTTCGGGGCTTGAAACCATTACTTATGTAGGATAAGAGTGGGACACAATAAAATATTTTTGTATGAAATTGTTTTTAGTTACTCTATATTGTGTTTAAAATTTCGGTTAATTTTGGAAAAAATATCATAGGATCAAATCTTAATTATTTTTAGGGAATTTGATGTGTTTAATGATAATTGGGAAACATTTAACTGCGTTAAGATATATATATATATATATATATTTATTTAAATGTAGTTTTAATGTAAAATATTATTGGGGTAGAATACATTTATTTGTTTTAGATGTACGTAGAAGGTTATTAGATAACATTTTTTGTTAAAACATTATTTCATGTTAAGGTTATTGAAGTTATTTGGGATATAGGGTTGTTAATGTAAGGATTAATCTATGCTAAACCTTGGGTTTTATTATTGAATTGTGGAGGTTAACATATTCATATTCATTTTGGGTATTATATTAATTTTTTCTAACAATTTTGATTAAATTAAATATAAGTACAATATATTATTACTCTTTTATGCATCTTATATCTGTTAATATCTAATTTTAGTGCATCAAGAATAAATAAAATTATATATTTGATATTCATTCATAATAGTTTGTAGTGAAATAGAAATTGATATAATCATAATGAAATGTTTAAATTATTCATATAAAATAAATAAATATCAAGTAAGTATATTTTATGATATTTTATATCATGATAGAAAAAATCCATCATCTCTATGAATAATATCATTAAATAGAAATGTTGACCTATAGCTTTTATATCAGATGAGTAAATTCCCTTTTTGTTCATCAAATATTTATGGTTTTCTGGTTGTCAAATTTCTCTTGATCATTAAATTTATTTTGATAAATGATTTCTATCACTCTCTATAATTATTTAATCATTTATTACATGTATATATTTTCATATCCCACTAATGTTCTCCTATATGAGAACCTATTCATGTTTTATTCTATATTAAATTCATATTTCACTTTCCCTCTTTCAATAAGAAGTCATATTAACCCTTTTAATAATGTGGGTTTTACACAGAGGGAATTTTAAAATTTAAAACCCTTGATTACTTATAAAAAGATTAAATTTAAAAGAAATAATTTATTTTAAGGGGGTTGAATATAACACCCTCAGATTTTAAAATAACACAATGTTTGATAGTGTATTTAACACACAACAATGAGTTTAAATGAAAAAAGTCACATTATTATAATATTATTACTTAAATATGATCGTTATAACCTAGCCAGAAATATTGTGGGTATTAAAGGGATTAAAAATTTTATGAAATAAATATTAATTTTCTAATCAATATAAATTTATTTATAAAATCATAGAAAATAAGAACTAAATTTTTTATAAAAACATTCATATCAAATTTATTTTTTAAAAATTTATGTAGGAAAGTATTATATTTCAATTTTTTTGGAAATTTTAGTAATGTTATTTTTTAAAATGAATATAAATTTATATGCCAAAATATTTAAATTAACTTCTTTAATTTTTTTTGTATTTTTTCGTAAATAGTGTTTTCATAGTGAATTTTGAAGAAGATCATTTTTTGTAAAATTTTCATTTATTTTAATTAATTATGTTATTTAAATGTCTCATTATTATTATAATTTGATTTAAAAGTAACATAATTATTTTTTATATAGATATAATCAAATTTAAATCAACTCTGTACTGGCTTTTATTATACGTTCATTTTTAGGTGTAAAAACGTTTTTTTGGAAAACTATTTTAAATTACTTACATTCCCTCTCTTTTAATTATATAAAATTACCCTTAATGAATAATTGTTTAAATTTAATTTATAAATAATATATCATTATGTTTTAATTAAAATTAATATAATGATGATTTATATTCATAAAATTAATATATGATTATAGTTTCTTTGAGAAAAGCAATTTTGTTGAACGATGATTATAATTTCCTTGAGAAATTAATTAAAAATGGTAAAATTATTCATGTTAAGGGTGGAAAACCATATCAAGAAGAAATGTGAAACATTTTTTATTACTGCATCACATGGATGTTATTTGTAAGAGTATTTAAATAAAAAATATTATATTTATTATATAATTATAATTCCATAAAGATAAAATAACACTTACCATATTTCTATCATGAACATTAGAAATTTTCATTCTACTCATACGTATGTACAACCTAACATCTCCATGATTGAAACGTAGTTATTTTTTATAACAATCTTTAATGGTTGGTATTAAAAGTATAATTTACATATAAAGATGATAATAATGTATTTATTATTATTCTGGAGATGATGGAAAAAATAAGAATTTTACTAGGGATAATACAATGATGCAGTTATGAATTTATGATTTAAGAATCCCCAAAATACCCAACATAGATATAACTAATTAACAAATTAAATACATAATTTAAATAAATTAATTTGATGGTTTATTTTTAAGGGATTAAACCTATAAATGGTTTTTATTAAAACTAATAACAAGTTATACACGAGATAAATGACATGAACACCAAAGTGTGGACCCGAGGTACGAGTTTCACCTCAAAAACATCTATCTTGGAGACACATGTTCCTTTAGGAACAAAATTTCATTTAAATGGTGTATATATGTAACCATTACATATTATATCATGAATATTATATACTTTATGAAATTATAATTCATAATTAAATTACTTCACTCATGGGAGTTATGATCCAAATGTTACCAAACCAATAAGGGTTTATATTTCAATCACATTTTAATCAATATTTTCTTCACTTTATTAATAAAAATGATTGAGTAATTTTTTTAAAGAAAATCATACTTTATTTATCTCTTTGTTCGGATATAATTTATTTGACATCCATGTTTTCTAAAAAAATCCAAAATATTTTTAAAATTATTAAAATGATTTTCTAGAGAAATTTTTACTCATGTTTAACTTTTTTTATAAAATGTGTTTAAAGGATTATTTTTTTCATTTTATGAATGATGAACTTTTTTACCTTTTTACAATAGTGTGAAATGGATTTTTTTAATCTTATACAGGACATATATATTTATCCAAAATCATGAAAAAAATTATTTGATTCTTCATTTATATTATTCCATGTTTATTTTTTTAAAAAATTAAATAATATTTTGAAAATTATTATATTTTGAAGAAGTTTTTTCAATGTGAAAATGGGTATTTTCTACAATTAATGGTCTGTTAAATCCTTTAATGATATTTTCATCAACGATGAAAACCTTTAATGTTTTGGATTACTTCTAAATTATTTATATATTACTCTATTATATATTATTATATTTTTATTTCATACATTTATGAGGTAATACATGCCTTATTATCACTCAAAAATACCTTCCTTAAGATATCTGTTTAGATTATGTTTTCAGGAAAAATTCCGCTACCCATTTTTTTCCATGGGGAATTATTAAGTTTATGCATTATGATTGATTTTCTTATGTGTCACACATATTCATCTATGTGATATTATTAATTCTATTGTTCCCATAATTATATACCCTCTAATGAATTTGGTAATGTTTTAGTCTCATTAAAAGTCATGTATTTGATTGGAAAGTGACCCTATCCATTATGGGAATATGTCTAAAACGTGATGTTGTCTTGGTACTTTCCCTTGACTAATTTTTATTTCATGTTTTATGTTTTTACACATTTCCTTTGTTTCCATGATCTTATAATACCATGTTCAGTACTTTATTCTACTAGGTTATTACTCATGAATTTTCTATTTTCTAATATCATGTTATATATTTAACTCACATGTTATGCTTCCTAATCATGTTTACTCTCTTTCTAATATTTTCAGCTCAGCCATTTTTTTATGTATTTCCCCAAGATATCCTATGTAGTTATTGAAGCTCAATTAATATTAGGAGAATAATAAGGAGAAAAAAATTCAGGTTTTATTTTCCTTTTGATGTATTGTAAACCAATTCATCCAAATAAACTAGGCCTTTTTTATACTAATTTCATACTAATAGATATTTATGTTTAATAGTCCTAAAATAATATGTGTAAAAGTATTGAATATTTAACAACCAGGGTAATTATTAAATAATTTTTTTACATTCTAGAATTAAATATTTAAATTCATTATAAATTTATATCCAAGTAAGCGAGATTTATAGAAATTAAGGAATCTATACTAAAAGAATAGTAACCTCAACTATGGGAGTATAAATAAAATTATCGTATCTTATAAGTGAAAATATGGTATATTTATATCTTGTAATAAGTAAATAATTGTTTTGAAAAATGATAAATTATGTTCTGGTATTTTTTTGGAACATAAATTTTAATTTACAATTTATAGTTAATATAACGAATAAAAAGAAAATTTACCTCTATACAATAGATTCATAAATTAATATTTTGTTGTATTATTATTATAATATGATCTTATGATACCTTAAATAAATATATAATGTATTATAACATTAGATATAATTTTAAAATTGGTATTTTTTTGAATAATAAATGATTTTAATTAAAAATCAATTACCATGATTATAAAATAATTTTCAAAAAATGAAGTTTATTTTTGAATTATGCTCATTGAAAAAATTCAAGGTGATTTTTTTGTATTTTTCTCAAATAGTTTAATTTTTGGTGAGTTGTAAAATACAATAACTTGCGATATTTAAAAAATAAATGATTTATTGAGTCATATATTAAATACAATTGATGTAAAACCATAATCTAAAACTCCCATAAATTATTTTAATATATATAGTGACAATGAAATAACTATTCATAGTCTTGATCCAAAATAATAAACTAATGAATAGAATATTAAAAAAAACACCCCTATTCACTACCACAAATACCACCACTCACCACCTCTTCCCCTCACACCTCAAAGCCATTTAGAATCCTTAATTTTTCCAAATTCCATTCCAAAGCCTCTTCCCCACATCCATACTTTGTATTCTCACCAAAAGTTCAAAAACAAGTATCCCAAAGAGGTTCTAAAACAATAAAACTCAAGATGTAAAATCCTTTTTCTTTTTCTTTTATTTTATTTTCAATTTATTCTATTTTATTATTCACTCATCACCTTACCTTATCCAAGTAGAAGGTAAAATATATTATTTTATATATACATTAATTTTATCACGTGGATGTAAAAATTGGCAATCTAACTCATTATTCTATCTCTTTTATTCTAAAAATGAGAACTTCATCCCTAATTTGTCGATTTACCTCCATCGTGGACTATATGGTTTCATTTTTCATTACCCCCTTTAAGGTTGGTCATAAAACCATTATTATTATTAAATTATATTTTTTATACAAATTATTTTTATATAATGTTATGGAACCAATATGTTGTCATTATATTACATATAAAGATATAAGTTATTGATGGTTGTAAAAACTCCCACAATAAATTAAATCATTTTATTTTGTGTTTTATCTAATGAATAATACCCTTATAATAAAAAATTTATATATCGTATTTTTAAAAATTATGAAAACATATTAATACCATTTAATTCCACTTTTACATTTTTTATTCGATGTTACATGAAAATCCGTTATGAATCTATCTTGGAAACAATGAAATGAACACACCCGAAAGAATGGAAGTAAAAAAATTAACATTAAATGACTGGAAATTTGATATAGAAATATCATATAAGGTAGTCTAGATCTGAATATAGTTATTTAATATATTAAGAACAATTACAAACCATTATATATGAGTTTTTTTATAGGTTTGAAGTAAGAAAAACTCGAAGTACGGGGCTTTTAATTAAGAATCATCTTGTAATTTTTTTCTAGAAAATTATAATGAAATGATTTTCATGATGCAAGTGTTATAGTTTAATGATTTTGTTATGGTTCTTGGGAATTGTTTATTAGTAATTGGGGGACCTATATATCCCTCTTATGAATTGGGTATGTTTATGTTGGAGGTCATCCATGTGGTTACTCCAAGTATAACTAAGATGGTGACACCATAATATATCCATGAGGGTTAAATCTGAATGTAGTTGTTAGGGTTACATTTTAATGTATCCATGATAGTTAAATATATTTTGGTAGAAACATGGGTTATAATTTTACATAATTGATTCCCCAAGATAAATTTATTGTTTTATATATGTTTTCTACATTTTATGGAAATTTAATGTTTTTATATAATAAGTATTTGATACTTAATGGTTGAGAAGTATGTATTTGTGAAAATGATTTCATGTGTTTATAAGTATTCATTAAAAATGAAATAAAACCTTTTTTATGGTCCTTACTATGTTTTTTTTGTGATAATTCCAAGTATTAAAATTTATTTCATATGTTTTATGGATGGGTAAGAGAAAAGAAGAAGAATAGATGAGTGTTGTAAAGAATTCTTGTTGAATGAAAAACTATTGTATTTTGAATTTAATGGATACTATTATAGTTTTGACCAGATTGTATTATTTTTGGTTTTCATGTATTTTTTATCTTCTAGTTTCTTAAAACTCTACCCCATGAATATCTTATAGAATGTAAGGAAGTGAATTCTAATTGAATTTACTAGATTATGTAATTTTTGATGATGGGTCCTTATAGTTTTTATCAGTGAATGGTTTATATATCTTTAGGGGTTATTATGTTGTTAATAGAATACACTAATTTTTTAACACTATAGTTATGTTTAAAATATATATAATTTAAATATTACCATGTTGATTCATCTAAGATGTTTCTATTCAGAATGGTTTTCCATAGAAGAAATAAGGAAAATATGTATGACGAAATTGAGAGGATGAAATATTTCTATGTCTACAACCTGGAATGTTAGTAATTGGAATTGAGAAATTTCTGATAGTGATGGTTCAATTGATGCGGGTTATAAATGTTGATGGTATCCATGAAAGAGAATAACCAGAGATACCACAAAAGAACACAATTATAGTAGAATATTTTATGAGGCAAAAAATAATATATATTATTATATATTATTACATAGAATGGGATGATGAATGGATTAAATCCCTTGAAAATATATTTTATGTCATCACGAGTTCATAAAATCAAATGTTTTGTATTTTTATTTTTTATTTTGAAGGTGAATCCAATCAATGGTTGTCAATATTAATGAATATTATAGATTTTTATGAGGTTGATTCATTGGAATATGATAAATATAAGAAGTCATTCCTTGAAAAATATTTTCCTAATGGGGTTTAAATAAGGCCGGAAAATCATTTCCATGAATTGAAACTAAAAAATGACGACTCAGTGGCTACATGTGAAGAAAAATTCAACCGATTGTCAAGTTATGCTCCGAATCATATCGAATATAATTATGGTAATATCAATCATTTTTAATATGGATTGAATATAATATATCGAAGGACATTGAACTCCCCATAAATTCAAAAGTTATCGGAAACTTTTTTGATGTGATGAGATGATAGAAACTGTGTTTGGTTATGATCAAGTGTACCTTGACAACAAGCAAACATCATGATTATTTTTTTTTCATTATAGATTATTAAGTCATTTTTTATGAAAATATTTAGGTGATGATTTTGATTTCATGTGTAATTGATTATTTAAGCTCAATATTTATTATGAAAAAAATGAAAACATTCACATGTGTATTCATGTTTTTTAGAGAACTAAAAGTCTTTCTTTACTTTTTTATATCCCATAAGGATATTTATTTTATAATAAAAAAATTTCAAATGATTTTATTGTATTTAAGGCTTTATAGGGGCTCTAGGAGGGTTAATCATTTACTTATGAAGACTCATGTAGAATGAAGTAATTATGACATGAACAAAAAATGCGTATCAATTTAAGAACCTATTTAAGTGTAATAAATGTATAGTATTTCATTGTTTACACATTAAGAATATTGTATTTTTACTAATTTTCTATACTATAAATGTAAAAGGGTATAGGAATATAGGTAAGTGAAATACCTTTTTCAAATCATGTAATTATGGTTTTATTATTCATTAGTTGTTATGGTTGTTATCAATGAAATGTTTACATTAATTTTGAGGTTATGATGATGGAAATAATGATAAAATGGGTATGCTAATTTATGTTCATATTATCATGAAGCAATATTTTATTACTCTAAGGGTTTTCATTTTTATTCACCCTAACTATTTCTATATTATATTGATTTTATATAGAGGTAATAGGTTGAATGATGTAGAAATAAAATCAGAGGGAAATAACCATCTGAATAAACAACCCAAAAATCGTTGGATTTTTATATGATAAATTTTTGGCTATGAGAAGTATGTAATAATGGTATGAAAATGGTGGTCCAAATGTTATGGAGTGAACAAATTAAACCTAAATTATTATATAAATAAGTTACTATTTCATGAAATAACACCCTCCAATATTCGGTGGATCCTCATACCCAATGGTAGTTAAAGGATTGATCAATGCTTTGGATAATATATTTTATTCTATGGGTTTTTAAAATAATTAAAAGGTAACTATTTCTATCTATAATCTTTAATGTGGAAGTGATTAGTAGAGGACTTGGATTAATAATATAATTGATAATACGGAAATTGACACCATGTAATGGATTGCATTTGTAGATATTTTGATTGAACAATATTTTTCAAATGTTCATTGACTAGGGATACAAATGTAGTCTCTAGAGTTAAAGTTAAAAAGAAGAGGATGTGATTGATTCTTATAAAAATTTATCATATTTTCTAGGAATTAATTGATTTCATTTTGGATAATTGGTTTAAAATTTATGATTTCACACAAAATTTAAACATGTTTTAGAAAAGAATTTGGTCCGCAATGAATTTAACAATTTAGAAGAAATTATTTTATTTATTGAAATTGTTGAGATAGAGATTTTGGAATTATATTAATCTTATAATGTCAAAGTTAATAAGTAGTTATGGTAAAAATAAATGGGGAAATATTCTATATGAAAATTTAACGGTAATAGCTTTCAATTTTGTACTTTACTAAAAGTGTTAATAAGAATTCATAAGAGTGTTTGATAAAATTAGAGAAATGGTATCTATGTTATAAAATTGGAAATTTTAATCCTGATTATAAATAAATGAGTGATGGTGATGAATAGAACAATAATGAAAAATCGGTAGTGAAGTGTTTTAATTTTAATGAGTTGGTCCGTTATGAAAATTCATGCATGTTGATAAGTATAAAAGAAATAAATCATCAAAATAATAAGAAAAAAGTTTGGAAACATCATTTTCTACTACTATGGTTAATGTTGGTCCCTAAAATTATGTTTTTATAGTTACATTTCTTGTTTACTCAAATTAAATCAATTTCTTTTTTGATTCAAGATCTACTCATTCATTTATTTCAAGTAAATTTTGTTCAAATATTAAAATATCACCTCAAGAAATAGATATAATACATCATGATAAAACTACTTATAGAGGTATTAAATGAAACTAGTATATATAATAATCTTCTAATAGGTATATATGGAATGGTTTTTTTCGGGAAAATATAGTTTTCATAGACATAATAGGGTTTGATTCTATTTTATATAATAATTAGATTTCATTTTATCATGTTATGGTAGATTTTAGGTCAAAATAAAATATATTTATCTTTACAAATGAGTTTAAATTTATTATAATCATGATTTCATATTTGTGATAATATATCCTAATGATGATAAATTGATTAATGATGGTACTGAACGTTATATTGTACATAAAATTACAAATAAGGAATACATTAAAATTATTGATGTGTGTATGGTAATTTAATTTTCAGATGTATTTCCTAATGATCTCAAAAATTTATTCTAAATATGGATGTTGAATTTCTGATCAACATACATTCTAATGCTATTTTAAATACAAATCCTCATTATCAAATGGTTCAATTAGAAATAGTTGAATAAAAAAACAATTACATGTGTTTCTTAATTAAGGATTCATTCACCCTAACTCTTCACCTTAGGGTGTTCTGGCATTAGTTTTTAAGAATAATCATTATTATATGAGGATATTAAATGATTATATAGCACTAAATAACATTATAATTAATAAAATATATATTTTTCTCATATTAATGATTTTTTTGATCAACTAAAGAGAGATTGGCATTTTCTAATGAATGTCTTATGGTTTTGATGTCATCAGCTAAAGGTAAAGGAAGAATACATTATCAGTACAAAATTTTGACCTGGGTTTGTCCATTGGGATTATCTGGATAATTATTTTTCATTAAAAAATGTAGCCTTTTATATTTATGGATCAAAAGAAGAGATATTTCCATCAGTATTTGGAAAATTTGTGGTGGAATTAATTTTTTATATTTTTGGATATCAAAACATTTTCAGGATCATGAGAAATAAAAAATCATTAATCTACAAACCCTTAAATAAAATTGGTTATTTTGGAAATTTAGTATTTATTATTCTTGGTTGTTGTAAATTTCATTCAGTGGGAATATTGTAACTAAAGATAGAATATCAGTTAACACAACTAAAACTAATGTGGTGTAAGAATGGAAAATACATACTATTGTCTCTAATAATCTCTATTTCATTATACTAGTATGTTATTATTAAAATTGGCTTGAAAAAAATTATTGGTTATCTAAACCACCAAATAAGTTAACTTTAAATGGAGTTAAATTCATTTAGACAAATGAATATGAATAATTTCTCTAGAATTAAAAGGATATTTTTTATGCTTCATTTTGGCCAAACCATCATGAAACATGGTATATTATATTTGTATGGATTCTTATTTGATTTTACTTGGTTATTTTTTGATGAAAAGTAATCAGGTAATAACATATTCATCATGATAATTGAAATTACGTGAAAAAATTCATCCAATTTCTTGATCATGAACTTATAGTAGTAATATTTTCATTAAAAAATTTCATGTATCATTTATATCAAGAGAAATGTGTAATATATATATGTGTATCATAAAATTTTAAAGTACATATATACCTAAATAGAGTTAAACAAGAGTTAGAGAAGATAATTTTAACAGATAAAGGGTTATGAATATATAATTCACTATTATCTAGGAAAAGGAAACAAGGTTGTATATACTTTAATTCAAAAGAATAATACATTATTTTCCAAGATAAGTTTAGAACATTATCTTGTAGTTAATGATTTAATGAAACTAGAACTAAATGTTTTGTACCAAAAACCTATTTACTTTTTGATCAAGTATTTGAATAATTATCCTTATAAGAAATAATAAAATATAATCAGATGAAATATAGTGGATTTCCATAAATGGTATAACATGTATGAGAAATAAAATTTCTCAAGTATAATACTGATAAAAAATGCATTACAATATTTTAAAATAGGTTATGTGTACTGGGTGATTCTAAAGTGAAAAATGAATTATTGATTGAGGATTAAAAATCTATATATTTTGTTAATTAGTGTAGTTGTAAGAAGTATAGATAAATATTGGAATTTTACTAGAGGAATGGTATGAAAAAATATATTTTTCTAATACCATGGGATATTTTATTTATCAATAGGTTAAATGTTAATAATAGTAGGGATCCTCTATCAATAATAAATTTTGGAATTGAAATAGGAGTATATATCCACATATTTCATAATGGGATAACCATATAAATCTGAATTTATTAATTAAATATTCGGTATATTTAAACATTTGAATAAATATTATCATTTTATTTATATTAGAGATGCTAAATCATTAGAAAATATTTTCTAGATTTATTTTAAATAAATAGTAATTTTTCATGGAGTTCCACACTCCATTACATCCAATAATGATACAAGTTATACATTCTATTTTTGGATGGTACTTCAGAAGAAATTGAGTACTAAATTATGTTTTAGTATATATGTTCATCCAAAATATGATTGAAAACTAAAGAGATCAATTTATACTTTAGTGGATATAATCTTTCCTTATTCGTTGATCAATTATGGTGGTTAGGATCAACTCATTTTATTAGTGTAATTTTCTTATAATAACAATTTTTATTCAAGTAAATATACGGCTGTGTAACCATTTGAGGCAATATATGGAATGAACTTTCAGAATCTGGTAAGTGGAAAGAATATGTCAATATAAAATTGTTTGCAAGTTGATAAATAGAATAAAAGTTTGTAATGTTAATAATATTTGATATCATATATGGAAATATAAAAGAGGTAATAATATCTATAGAAATAATAAAAGAAAATATCATTCATTTGATGTAGAGTACAATGATTTTCATAAATTATCTAAATTGAAAATTGTGGTTAATTTCATATATAAGTGGAAATTACATTCATGGACTATTGGTTTATTTAAAATTGTGAAGAAAGTAGGATAACATTAATACTGAGTAGCCATACCAATGATTTTATCTTGCACACATGATATGTTTTATGTTTTATTATTTAGGATGTATGTACTTGATTCATCCCATATATTAATCCCTAATGTAGTATAGTTAAAATATAATATTTTATATAGAGAAATTCCAAATTAGATCCATGGTCATAGGGGGGAGGTGGTACAAAATAAATTAACTGAGTTGGTAAATGATTTGTGGAAGAATCATATAATTTGAGAAGCAACATGGTCATTTGAAATGATTATTATAGAAAAATATCCCCAATTTTTAACTGATGAATAAAATTGTGCGGACAAAATTTGTTTAAGGGGGGGAGAATGTTACATTGTAGGAATTTTTTTATAATGAATAAATTTTATATTATACAGATATTACTATTATAGATTTATATTATTAGTTTTTATTATAACTATATAAATATTTTTTATTATATTATGGACAAAGAATATGTTTTTTTACTTTGGAAAATACATTATTTTAATGTCATCTACATTGTTTTACATTTATTATATTGTGGTATTTAAAAGATAAATTTAAAAATTATATAATTTTAAATTCATATAATTGAAATTATTTTTTGATTTATTATATTCAAAATATTTTAAGGTGATTTTTTTAGTTCTTTTATAAGAGGGTTGATCTTTATGTGAATAGTAGAAATACCATGATCTTAAATACCATAACATTTCATTTGATTAAAAATTAACATATTACCATTTCATTTTATCTACATTTAAAATAACATACCTCTCATATTTTTATTCATAAACTAGTAAATTTCTTGAGAATCAATACTATACTTGATTGGGGTGAAAATCCTTTTTACTCATATAAGTAATTAATTTAAAATCCATTTTCATTGTGTTATATGTGTAATTATATTAAAAATAATTTTTATCAATTCTAAAAATTTATTATTTTGATATGGATAAAAAAATTTGAATCATAAATTTCAAATTTGGTAATTAGGTCTAATGAATTTGTAACCATAAAAATTACCTACTTGTACTATATTTTAGTGACTACAATGAAGGTTAAAATGAAGTAAAATGGTAAAAAACTAAGTGATAAAACCACAAAATCTTACCATGAATTTCTTGATTAAGTGTTTCATAAATATTTATTAAATTATATTTTAAATTTTACTTATTGGGTTCCATATTCCAAATGTATTTTATTTTTTATATATTAATAAACCTGTATTTACAAGAGTGCCTCCTCTCTCACTTATAAAAGGATATATTTACCACCACATTTATTCATACACATTAAGCACATTAGAATGAACAAGCCATAAAAAATACATTCAATTAATTTTTTCCAATTTCCTGTAGGATCTATTATCCATAAAAGGCCATTATAAGAAGTCATAAGTAGATTCCCAATTAGGGATATCCAGGGAATAAGTAATTGACTTCACCAAGTTATTTCACATTTATTTCATCATACACCTCATAAAAAACTATTTAAATCATACTAATATAATGTAATATGTATTATTTTAGTATTTAAATATTATTATATTGATGCGAAAACCTTTATATATAATCATCCCCTTTATTGGAAAATGAAAACATCTCCTATATTACTAGCCAACTATCATCTCCCTAAACTACGTAATTTATTTTTCATCTCCATGTTATATGGAGGTTATAAAAGATAATTTAATAAAATAATTTATAATTTATAAATTTTTAATGTTTTAGAAAGGTAAAATTTCCATTATATAATAAATTATTAATAAATGGTCTTCATGATATTTAATTTATTAAAATGGGTATTCTGAGAAAATGTGTAAGTAATAACTTTTTACCCATTTATTTCATTTTTTTATTCACATACCAATTTTAAATTTGATTTTTCATTTTAATAAAAAGTTTTATAAATAAAAACAAATCTTAAAAACTGATGTTATCACTATAATAAAATATTTTTTACTCATATGTTCATTATATTGTTTTATTGTTTTGATCTGTTTTACCACCAACGTAAATAATGGTATAATGTTAATATGATGAATTATTAATAAAAATAAAATACATGAAATATAATATAATAATTATAAATTATAAATTTTTATATTTTCTAATAATTGAAAAATAACAATCATCAAAATAGAATTAACATTAAACATTCATTGTTATTTTAAAATATAAGATAGATTAGTATTCTAGAAGATTCACTGAAAATTAACTGTATCACCACATATTGAACTAATTCATTTATAAAATTATATGAACCATATTCCATGAAACATCTAGAATTTATGGGACCCTTTTAAAATAAATTATTACATTTACTTAGATACTAAAGTAGTTCTGAAAATATGAATCAAGCAACTCCAAAAAGACCCATGTGAACTATAATCATTCGGTAAAGAAAATAAACATGATTATAAATGAAATAAAAGAATTAATAATAATGTAATTAACATGAAAAAGGTTTTTAATAAAGTAACTTATTGATATAATTTTATTATTTAGGATGGTAAAATTCATTCAAAGAGAGTTTGAACTCAAGTTAAGGAAGTTTTCTTAGAAACATTAATTCGAATATATTCATGTTTTTCTTTCAACAATTTTTCCCGCATGAACAAATTATATAATAACATTATTATCTGTAATTATATGATTTTTTAGTTCAATTTATTTAATTTTTTTTATCTTTTTATAGTATTAAATATATATATTTTTAAAATTTTCTATATGTGTCAATTTTGAATAGTGTGGAATGAATGTTTTTACCATTTAATACTTGATCACCATTACCCACCATCAAAAATGTTCATCATTATAATTATTACTTTTCATGTCATATGGGTTTTATAAAGTAAATTAAACTCCCATTAGTGTATGAATTTGTTTAAAGAGTTATAAAATTAAATTATATTTCCTTTTATTTTTATGGATAAACTATAAGTTCTTATGATTATGGGTTCAATTTAATATTTTTATAAGTTTTATAATGAAATTGAAAGGCCCTATCTATTTTATTCATATTATGGTTCCTAAAAATTATATAATAGGGTGTATATGTATTTTACATAGGTAGAATTATATGGGTTAATATTGATTCTCGGAAGAAAATATATTTGAATTAATAGGGTAGGTTATTCCATTATATTGGTGATTATAATAAAAATAAGAATATAATTTCCCAAGTATACTTAATTATTTTGTTCTTACTTTATTATTTGATATTTTATATATTTTGATTTTTTTGGTAAATGAAGTTGGTTTCATAAGTAATTACATGATTATTCATGATTAAATTTAATGATTTACAAAGGAAAATTTTCACATGGGTTTTCATGTTTTTAAAAGAAAGAAAAAGTTTCTTTTCTTTTTTTAACCTGTTAATGAGTTTAATTTTCTCCTACCACGTTTTTAAATAATTATATATGATTTAAATCTACACATGGCCTCTAGAGAGGTCAATCATCATGTTGAGAAGTTTCTCCTTGAATAAACAATATGTATCATGAATGAAATAAGAATATCAATTTATGAACCCATTTTTGTGTAAAAAAATTACACAATATGACAGTTTACAATTTTTTAATGCAATGGTTTTCTTTAGTACTTAAAAAAATAAACCTAAAATATCATAAGAATTAAATGAAATTAGTATAATCATCAAATCATGTAATTATATGATGATTATGAATTGGTTGTTATAGTTTGGACCTCCAAATTATATTGTTAGATGCCAATAATATTTTAACGAGGTCTGATTAATTTTTTTTAAAAAATATTCATTTTATAATTCAAATTGAATTGATAAAACAAATACCAAATTGAATAAATGATAAATTATGTCACAAGAACTAAGTAGAGATATGACCCCAGATTCTCTATTTCAACTACATAACTATATTGAGTACATGGGTATATACTAAAATACCATATTACATCATGTACTAAAAAAGATCCTTCAAAAGAACAAATTTCTCATGTAGAAATTGTTTATGATAATTCCATTCAATGTTTAATATCATCCCAAAAACATATTTATATCTCATGTTTCTAATATATATTTAGATCCATTAAAACTAAAATAAACGTGAAGATGTTAAAATTTCTATTAATTGTTTGTGCTTCCTTCTCTACATGGGTATCTTATTTTATAGGTATGTTTGGAAGTTTTATAGGGATATTTATCTTCTCTACATGTATACCTTATACATGGATATCATCTCATAATATTTAAAATATTTATATTATTATTATACTAAACAATGACATTATTTTCCATTTTATTTTCCATTTTCATAATGGATCTCAAATCAATTATTCATGATGTTTCCATTTAAGATATAATACTAGTATTAATTATATCAATATCATATATTACATGTATTGAATATAAAAAATTATTAAATATACTCCCTAAAAAAATTATGAACCCTTTAACTATATCAAATCAATAAATATTTATATCTCACTTACTCTTTGAGTTTCCTTTAACATTACTCTCATTACTGGTCCACTTATGTGTGAAAGTAGGATATGCATATCTTATATAACTCTTCGATAGTTGAGTACAAAATTTATTACCCAAATTCATCATATAGAATATTATAAAAAATTTCTTTGGGTAAAACCCACTAAGCCTAACCAAAATAACATATTAAGTATTGGTGCTTTGTAACAATCCTTGCATATTGCTCCTCCACCATTCCAAATAGAAGCATCACATAACTCAAACATTACACTCCCTAAAATAGAGGTTACTTATCATCAGTGAGGGTATATAGGTGACCATACTATGACTATACACTTGGGTTAAAATAACAATATATCATAGAATATGAAAATATAAAAATAGATATCTAAATAATAATGAAGACATATGGATATTATAGCTAAGATAAATGAATATATAGATAATAAATCTCATTTTATAAGAAATGATATATTATAAAATCAATTGGGTAATATAAATCATTGGATGATAATCTAAAAAATGGTCTACAAATTTCAAAATTTAAGGTTGGAGGCATTAAAAAACTATATATGAGTCTTCTATCAGTCCTACCACCTATTACAAACCCAAAATCTCAATCTCAACCCTATCTAGATGTTTTCCTCTTTCCCCTATATGGATAATGACTCCTGAAACATTCTTGGGTAATGAGGTGTCCAATCGGGGGTATGATTACAACTTAATTTTTGACCACCAATAGTTTCCATAATCAAATTTAGTAAATACATGGTCATGTATATTGTGATATGATAATAAATAAATAACAAAAATAAATAAATGTTATATACCTAAACACTACTCAATCCACCATCAAGTTACTATTCCAACCTTTAATGGTTCTATAGGTTTATAAATATATCAAAATTAATTAAACATTGGAATCATTTCCTAAATCATTACCAATAAGAATATCATTCCATCATAACATAATAACACGTACATGGGTACAATTTCAAATTAGAGGGTCAAATCAGTTTGAATTGTGTCCTAATGGCTGAAAAACATATACGTGAAAAAAACCTATGATAAATAATGAAAAATGGTATATTATTCCACAACTATAACATCTTAGGAGCTTAAAATATTAATATCCACATCAAAATTCTGAATATATAAACACACCCCTAGTCACAAACCACCATATAAGAGTTGGAATAATGTTCAAAAATATAAGTAACCATGAGAATATGGCTATCTACACCCATTTAATATAATAATCACATAATGGGATATGCGTCAATCTTCCATGGGTAATAGTGGGAATCTTTTCCCACATCAAACATATCATAGATTAAATGAGAATTACATCCCATAACATATCTTAAAAAAGGTGATGTTATTCCATTCCATGGGTTCAATATATATAAATACACATATCATCCCATAATAAACATATTTTTTAGTGGGAATGTCATCCTTTACTTGATCAATTTAATGGATAAGTGGAATATTATTCAACCTTATAACATTCTCAACAAATTTGGTCATTGAATCCTATAAAATGACAATAATGATATAATGGTATAATAAATAATATAATCTAAATATTATAGGTAATTAACAATAAGGTATGTATAACTCCCAAATTAAATTAAATATAATATAGGTTGGTCCTCTCACATCCAACCAATATATATATCCAAAACCAATGTACATCATATATTGTTGCATACATGCTATAAGGGAAGGAACAATGACTACATATACCTATCAAATAAGAAATATTTCTATAAGGTGACTCAGAAGTTTCATAGGTGTCAATTCTCAATATATACTCCATTAATTACTCAAATACCCTTCATTTAAAGAGGTCAAGGGAACCTTTTCAAGATCCACATAATCATATTATAGACAAGGACACCAATTAATGTTCCAGATATAATTTTTCAAACTCAATTAGTTTGAGCCCAATCATAAATGGCCATGGAATTGGGAGTCATAACCCATGATAAAACACTCAATGTTTGAATAAGACATTACCATTGTTAAAGAAACAAAGGAAACCATTATAGTTAATTTATGTTAATGTTTACATAGTTGGTGTGCCTATATATCACAAAACTAGGAAAACATGTATAAAAAATCAATAATGGTTTGATATAATGTAACTGGTTATACTAGACACCATCCCCATTTAATGACACATAGTGATTCATCGTAATTAAACATTTCCCAAAAAAATTAAAAACCCTTAGATTAAAGAATAACTGGTAAGATATGATATAGTATCAAATGAATTAAAGAAATATTAAAAAATATGTGATAAAATTAAATATATATAGATCTTATTTTATAGAAGACATAAATATTTGATCACATATGAGGAAGAAATCAAAATGGATTGGAGGGGGAACCATAGAGGAATGGAAATGGGCTATATACTGCAAATAAAATATGGAATATTCATTTTACCATTAATCAAAATTTTCATTAATTTAAATGAAAACTTTAAAAGTAATCACAAGATTCATTATGGTGTGACAATATGTGTCATAATGCAATGTCCCTACCAAGGGTCGCATTTCTTCGTGAACACTAGGGTTTTGTCATGATGGCCCACTCTAGGGCCATAAAAGAAAATATTACTACCTAAATTGAGTAATAATATGGTTAACTCATTATAATCATGGTGTTACTCCCCTTAGCCTCGAATTCATCTCCCAACCACCATCACTATGGTGTGACATGTCCCTCTTAAGTCATCCATCCTAGCACTACACATAGGTTATGATGTGACCAACCACCTACTTTAAAATTCCTATCTCATAAATTCCATTACACAACGAAATTAATTATGTTCTAGGATGATCTCTAGAATATATTATAATTTATCATAACAGAATGATCAATCCTCAAATATCTACCCATGGACTCAAAGATATCCTCTAATAGCACAAAACCATCAAAATAAACATTGTTTAACAAAAAAGTAACATTATGACTCCTGTAACATGGAAAAAATAGTTATATAATGATATTGGCACAGGTTACATGATGTCCCATCATAAAGAATATAATTGTTAATTGGTCTTTGAATACAAGATATATACATGATTCTAAATTTATATTTTTAAACATGAAATAAAACATAAAATTACATTGAGGAAAATATTATTTCTTCTATTATATCACTTGAATCATTCACATATCCTTTCTTGGTATTCAAAGTAATGGAAAACATAATAATGGGCGAGCTCAGATACTCTGTAAGGGAAATTGTACAACAAATGCTATCACAAAAAAAATAAAACATGAATAATATAGAAGAGATAAAAAATAATCAAATATTACATATAACTAATATCATAAAAGTCTAATGTATCCATGGAAGATAGAAGAACATAAATAATTTAACGGATAATAATAAATGGTTTCATAATAATGCAATGAATAATGTCATAGTTCATAATCGTTCCATGATTTCTTTATTACAATACATAATATGCAAATTGGAAAATCAAATGCTAAATACCAAATTTATTGTTTTATTATAATACCTACAGGTGTATCGAGGGGATCTAAAAGAAAAAATACATCATTTATTATGTCTAGTACATTCATAATATGAAATAAATTATTAATAAATAAATATATAATTTATATAAATATTAATTTTAAAAAACTATACTAGGATATATTTATATTTTCCCTTTTCAATGAACTGAGAATCATGATAATAAGAAATCCAAAGTAATATGGTTTATATTTTCATTAGAATATATCCCTAGTAAAGAAAAATATTCATCAATGGATTTTTGACATTGTTGAAGATTATTTTAAAATATTATTGTAACATTTATTGACAGAAATTCCCTTTCAATTTTCCAACTAATTAAAAAATTATAGAAATTTATAAAATATTAAAAAAACATATTCCATTAAAATAAATTCATAAAAATTTAATTTAATCTTGAAAAAAAATAATATTTATGGAGGGAAAAATAATTTTGGTAATAACAAATTAAAAAATGATTTTATTCATACTATTGGTAAAAAGTAACTTATTCAAAAAAATATTCATTATGGAGTTTTTTAGAATGTAAAAAAATGAGTGAAAATGAGTTCAATGAATCATTTTTAAATAGTAAAAATATTATTTAAGAAAATATTAAATAAAATATAGACATGAAAGATAAATATTCTTGACTAAATAGGAAAACAATATTAGTTTTCCATAAAAGTATATTTAAATCTTTTGAGTAATTAGTGGGATGAAAATGATAGTAAAATTTGTAACATTCAAAAATAATTAAAGGAGAATAAAATATATGTAATATAGAATATGAATATCTTATAATTTAATTCTGTTCACATTTAAACATAAATAATACCAAATAAAAAATGAGTTGGTAGAACAAACGCTAACAACATTGGTAACATTTTTATGATGACCTAAATGAAAGAAAAAACATAAAATGAATAATTAAAAACAACAAATATAAATATATTATTAATATATCCAATGAAATGGATGGAATATACACATTATGAAATAAAATTTTTGGGAATATGGATATGTATCAATGAAATAATAGATAGATGAGAAACCCTTACATCATGCCCAACATTCCTTGTAGGTTATTTTAACCTCTTTTATATTTAATTTTAATTTATTATATTTATATTAAATAACCATATTCATACTTATAAAATAATATATTATATACTTATAACTTTTCACTACCCTTAATATTAATAACTCTTTACTAATATCATTATACCAGGTGATAATTGTTTTATTTTTCAAGCATTTTTTAGCAAAAAAGATATAGTACTTGAACATTTATCGTGGTTCCAAAATAATATATAATTTTAATAATATAAACTCTATATTATTGTTAGATAATATCACAATTATTAATCATTCCATAATCAATAATTTCATAAACATTATAGCATCATTCTTGTGGGTGGTAAAACTGACCTAAACAAGAGCGAGTTATATAGACTGAATGAGTTAGAACATTATAAGGTATAACCTAAATATAAAATTTGTAGAATCATATTAATTTAATTAGTATGATAATTTTTCATTAAATATAATTTTAGAATCATTTCTACTTAGAGGACATTGAAATTGTAATATATCACAGATAAACGCGGTAGATCATACATACGAAAGAATTATACATATATTTTTTTCAAGAGAATGGAAAAAAATTAGAGAATAAGTTATTACTATATAATAATTATAAAATAAAAAATTTCATATATATTAATTAAATAAATCATTATCACAATACATGATATGTTGTGAAGGAAAATGAAACACAGTGCTACGTTGTGGCGGTACGTCTCACATACGAATGCGCCACACTTTCATTTCTCGTTTGATGGGAATGGTGTAGAAAATGGTATCTAAATAATCATAAAAACAATATATTATATTGATGATACTATATTAATTATATTAGAATTTATGCAATATATTTAGACGAATTATAATAAAAAGTAAACATTTAAAAATTTAGTAAAAATGATTACCTCTAATTTGAGAGACATCACCTGGCATAAAAAATAAACCTTCATAGGATGGTCTTATAAAAATACCAAATTATCAAGAATAAATGAAATTATTCTAGTAATCTTTTCAGTCTAGGTTATTCTAAGATTTTGGTATTAATGATTGTGAATAAGGGAGGAGAGGAAGTTCTCGTTTATAACCATAGGGAGGGGAAGACATGTAAATATATGAAATATTACAATATATTATATGTATAACTAATTAATAATGGTTATAAAGAATATAATTCTCAAATAAAACAAGGATAATTTCGAATTATGATCATCCAATTGGATTTATAGAAGTTATTAATTTAACACTTACTCTTTAGTTTAACCCCTCTTAACCCTTTGAACAATTATATGGGATGTGGGAATCTATATCTAGGCCATTTTAATTGTTGTTATATTACGTTGGAATTATTGGACACAAGTATCTTAAGTGTCTATACATTGATTTGGAGTGATATGATTGTTGCAGGTTGGTCCATCTATAGAGGTTTTGTAGGGGAATGTATTAAAAGAGTATTGGAAGGGGATCAGGACAAGAACCATAGTCTGGGAAGGACTCAGCTACCCCTCAGCTAACTGATAAATGGAGTTCCATTATAATGTCAGTACAAGGTAGAAGAAATGTTACTCCAGGGTAGGATTTGCTATACTATCTTGAGGGAACAACACTATGGAGTCATTCTATATCTCTGAGAAGAGGGGAAATTAAGGTACATGTTTTTCAGTTTACTCTAGATAGTTTGGATGCAGGGCCTTCTATCATAATAATAACAATTCATGTTCCTTAAACATATGATTATTTTATTTTTACAATAGAATCAGATTAAATTATATTTTTTTACTGTCTTTTTTAGCCTTTGTTGGGGATATATTGAATGGTTTCAATACTATTGACACACATTTTGGAGTGCTTTCCAAGAATATCAAATGTTTCAAGGAGTTTTCTCTTTAAACTAGTGGATAGAATTCATTTTAGAAATTATTTCTTCTAGATATTAAAAGATTCCATTTTATTATTATTATGGATTTTCAAGTTCTATACTAGGCTTATATTTACTTTTATAGAAGAATAGTCACATTTTTATCTGCAGAGAAAGGCATATACATTTACCATGGTGAGTGGGATATTCATGTTGGATGTGTATAAAATATTCAATGAATATTTAATTGACTAATGTTTAAGGTAACTGGTATTTCTCTAGATTATAGAGGAATATTGTAGGATGTGTTTCCTCAAGTTGTATACCTTTCTTAGGATATCATTTACAAAGAGTAAAACATATAACAACCCAAGTAGGAGATCATGTTCATGATTATGTTAGTTGAAGGATATGATCAAATTTTAATCCCTCGTTATAGGTTGTAACTGGGAGAGATTCATTATTAAAATGTTCCATTGTAATATTTAGAATTTAATGGTTTCATATGATCTATTACATCACTATTGGTTTACCCTACTATTTTAACCAATAAGGATGATGAGACTCTATACTTATGTGTGGATTATCAGATATTGAACCAGATGAAGGTTAAGAACTTGTATCCCCTTCTATTCATTTATGATATATTTAATGAACTAAAAAGTACTCCAGTTTCCACAATGATTGTCTTTATATAAATTTACCAACAATTGAGGTTGAGACCATTGGACATACCACAAAATGCTTTTTGGTGAAGGTATGGATTACATATATTCATGGGGATGCCTTTTTTATGATGAACACACTAATGGTATTCATGGCCTTAATGAATCAAATATTTCATCCATTCCTAGAATAGTTTGTAGTGGTTTTCTTTCAACATTATCTTGATGTACTCCAAATCAGTGGATATCAATGCATTATATGTTGACATCATCTAGGTATCATTGAGAGGGAATCATCTTTACTCGCAGCTAACCAAAAAAATTTATAGATTTATAATATGAACTTATAGGGAAATTTTATTTCATTAGATGGAGTGTTAAAAACCCCAGAGAAGGTTGAATCCATGGTATCATAGGAGTGGATTAATAATTTCTAAGATTCATTGTTTTCATGGCCTATCTGGTTATTTCTAATGCTTCATCTAGGATATCTCCCTTTTGGCTGCACTGACGATTGGGATGACTAAGAAAGGATAAAATTTTGTATAGTCAAATGATTATGAGGATATTTTCAAAAGTTAAATAGCAGATTTTCCTCAACATTCATCCTCACATTACCTATGTTGGGTAAGTCATATACCATGTATTATAACACATTTGGTGTTGGACTTAGAGAAGTTCTTATTCCGGAGGTCTGAGTGGTTTCTTTTTTCTATGTATAGTTGATACCACATGAGATGAATTATCCTACTAATGATATGGAGTTAGTAATGCAAGAAAATTCCCTATTATTTTAATGATACTATCTTTTGGGAGAGTTTTTTTGGTACACACAGGACACAAGATCGTTACGTATATCTTTTCTCAACAAGACCTGATCCTTTTGCAGAGGAGGTGGGGTGAGTATCTACTATCTTTAATATCTGAGTTGTATTATAAAATAAGAAAGGTCAATGTCATTTCTGATTCATAGATCTATAAGATATTGAAAAGAGAAGTTCAATAGTCTTACGATGAGTGGTGGATGATTTCACTATATAAAGATATTCATGTAGATGTTCAACAGTACAACGGACAAGTAGCTCTGAATTTGACATATGTTACACCCATTTGACTTGAACAGATGAAAATAATGAAATTATTTGATCTTTATGGCTCATCATTTGGGGAAAACAAATATGGAGGGGATCCACCATTAGGACGATCTCTCAAAAAAAGTCAATTCAATTTTTTAAGGTTGTATATGGGTTTTTATAGATATGAATGGGGAGATGATAAGATTGATTCATGATTCTATATGGGTGGTAAATCAAGGTTTCATAAATATGTATCATTATATCTAATGAAATTAATAGAGTCTAGGAATGAAAAGGGAGATAACAAGTTTAATGGAGAGATGTTTAACCTGTTAGTAGGTAAAGGCCAAAATTCAAATCCATACAAGGTTATTTGTGAATTTTTTAATTATGGAATAGAAATTTGATGATGTAACCATGGATTTTAGGATAGTATGACCCATGTCACCTAACAATAACAATGAAATATATGTGATTTTGGATTCACTAATTATGGTATCCCATTGGTTATCTATCAGGCAGGAGATCATTATTGATTATATGGGTAGTCTCATTATATGGGAGATAGTTTTCTTACCGGACACTATGAGAAGTGTCATTTTTTGATAGAGACCCTCATTTCACATATTGGTTTTAGTAAGGTCTTCACTAGGCTATAGGATCATAGGTTCATATGAGTATGACCAATCATCCTTGTCCTGATGACCAATCCAAGTATAATATTTCGATTTTGGAGGATATATCACGAGACTATGTTTCAGATTTTAGTGTTTCATGGGATTAGAATGTGAAACTCAAGGATTATTCCTATAATAACATATTAAAAAAATATACAATGATGCAACCTTTTTAACGATTTTTATGGAATTATATTTCTTTTTAATTTTTGTTGGATGGTGGATGGTAGGTCAAAACTTGTTAGACCTAGTATTGTTTAGGAGATATGTAAGCTGATTAAATGGACCAAGATGAACTTGGTGATCATGTAGAGAAGGCCAGAATATTAAAGTAACTAGTAGAGATGAACTCTATCATTGTATGATAGTTATTATGTCTTCTTTTAGGTTTTTCATAGGTTGCGGAAATTCTATATCATGAAATAAGGATGGATAGCATCGTGGTTTATTATGATTTTGTTAGAGTAGAAAGGGTCGGTCTAGTGGCATGCCAATTATCCATTTAGAAACATGATAGTTCCATGAATGATGTGTTTCACAAGTCATACCTTTAAATATATCATATGAACTGGTATCATGTGGTAGATTCTGATGAATTTGATCTTTGTGTAGATGAGCCTTTTGGGGATCATCTACTAAAGAATTTTTAATTTATTAAGGATTATCACTAGGGGAAGAGTATAATTCATGTTCACATGCAGTGTCATCATGGGTGTGTTCAAGAGGAGTCCTTGGAGATAAAATTGTGTTTATGAGAATAGTGGTTAGAATTATTCACTATGATGCCACATTTATCCTTAGAGTTTCTTCAAGAAGATCATTTCTATGGTGGGGAGTTTTTAAGATCATATCCATTTCCCAGTATGCACATATTTAGGTTTTTTGTTTTCCTTTTTCTTTATATCATTTTGGTTGAGTCTCATTCGAGGAGAAAGATAAATTAGTTGTAAAATTACATAATTTTTGGGATGTATGTTTTTTTAATTAATGGAGTTAGGGTATAATCTTGTTAATGTGGATTACAAGGGTTCTCCATGAGTTTATATGGTATTGTAAGTTATTCTAGCTCATCTTCAGAAGATAGACAAGGTGATATTAGCTGGAAATTAACATGTAATGAACAAGTTACATGTTTTATAGTTGTGGCTAGGCAGACATCATGATATGTTTCATAATTTTTAGTGGTTACTCATCAGGAAACAGTTTCATATTTTATAATTCTTGATCAGGGATATTTTAACCTGAGGTGATACATTTATTAGCTTATCTCATTAATTGATAAATACATGATGTGAAAGGGTTTCACACTGTAATTCTTGGGCCTTTTAGTTTAAAACCTGTCTATGTGTTTGATTTTTTTTCTTCATCCGTATGAAACCTCTATATATCAAAGTCCTGGGAATCTTATTGATATTTTGTAGTGAATTCTTCCCTTCTTGATGTCCCGATCAGTCATTCAATCTATAAGTGATTTTTCTTTTGTTTTCCCCTCTCTTTTACTTTTTCTCTAATATAGTGATGAGATATATTGAATTTGGTTGTTCTAGGGCTTTAATCTAGATGTTTTGTGATTTAATTTTTTCATGTGATCATAATTTCATTTGTTCATTGTTGGTGTAACCTAATAGAACCATTTTTTGATAACATGATAATGTTAGGTGGTTTATAAAATCCCATTAGCCTATTTATAAATTATTTATGTATGTGAAATATTGTGTGATTTCACCTAAACAATGTGTGCACTAATTGTAATGAATTATTTGATTGGATAGCCATAATATTTTACTATTCCTTGGATTCTTTGGGTCTAGTAGGTATGATACCTAACTTGCAGATAATTATACTATGAGATGACCCTTTAAAAATAATGAATTCACTAATGGATTAAAGTACATGTTAGCATAATAAGAGACCACATGTGATTTCTAGATATAAATTCACCTTGGTAATGTCTTATTGTTTTTCAATATTTATGCTCATAATTTGACATAAAAATAAATGTATAAACTAGATTGGAAATGACATGAGATTTTATATAGTAAAAGAAAGTTTCATTGAAAGACAAATGGTAATTAGAATAATTAACCATTGATGATTATGATATGATATTGTGATATTATTACTATTATGGAATGTATTTAGATTATTGATATAATAGATATAGAGAGTGATTAGACCAGCTTCCTGTGGTAATTCTTATATATTGGGATTGGCCTAGTTTCATGTTTTTATTATTATATAGTAGTCAATGACTTGTTTCATACTGTAATAATTATATAGCGGTCTTTGTATAATTTCACGTTGTAATGATGGTATAAAGGGATAGGCCTAGATGCTTTAATGCTTATATAGAGTGTTTTCTTAGATGTTGTAATTATTATAGGGTTTGACTCAATTATTTGATTACGTCATAGAAATGTGGTTATGGGTGGCATATATATTCTACATGTTCAAATATATTTTGAAATGATACTAAAACATGTTTTTTATAGTATTATATTAACTAATTAATTAGTTTTTTTCACTTTATAAAATCACTTATTATCAGACTAATTTTGTTCAGACAAAGTGGTTTCAACATACTGAGTTTTTCTCAAACCATATTTGGATTTCCATTTGATACCATAGAATATTACATGGATTAAGGGTTGGAGAGGGGTAAGAGACCATGTGGTTTATTGTTTCCTACTAGATGGGTTGAATATTGGAGATATGGATAATGTGGGGTTTTGGATTGGATTTTTTGGGTGTATATATGTCATCTTATACATTAATTTGTATTACTTTTTGTTGAAATTGAGTTACAATCCTACATGATATTTAATAGTTTACTATTACTTGTTTTATTTGGATGATTCCTTACCTTCCAATTGTATGATATATGATCTACACTATTTATATTAATTTTATATTTATTTGTTTTCTATTGTGTTGAATCTCTGTACTAGGGGGTATAGTCTCCCAAATATTCTTCAGACCCCTACTACTAGTTAGAAGTATTCAACATACTAAAAAACATGCTTGAGGTCTAGTCTCCAACCTGATTTGGCCACATGTGTGAGTGAAAAATCGGGGAGCCTTCAAAAATTAATATAATTATTTATTACTAATTTTATTCCTAATCATTAATACTAAATAAATGGATAGATTATAATAGTCATATTTAATAAAGAATAGATTTATCATGGCTATTTTATACTAGGTGTTTCAAATACAACATGTTATCGAATATATTATTCAATGAAAATAAATTCAAAAATCATACATTGTTACACTATATCCCCTTAAATAAATTTAATCCTATCAATTTAATATCATGTATAATAAAAGTTTGAAAACATTTTAATGAATCAAATCTATAGAGTAGAAGATAAACATACCTAAGTGGAAAAAATTATCTTTTAACCCATATTAATTACATTAAATTTTTAAATGAAATTTAATGTTTATGAAAAGACTATGAAAATTAAAATTTCATAAATATATGTTAAACCATGAATTTACAATTATGAGACTTGTACTATTGAAAAAGTTTCTAATAGAATGCCTTAATAGTTGAGTGATAAGACTAAAATGATTTATCTTTGTCATACTTGAGTTAATGGTTTATTTTTCCATTAGTAAAGTTAATAAGATAACATACATACTTGATTTATTCAAATATAAAAATAGAATTTAATCCTTTGGTCTTGTTTTGACTAGTTTTATATGTCTTATTCATCTAATATTTAAAATGAAAAATAAAAATGTGGACTTTTTCATGACGACATAACTAAATTAACATTCATAGATTTTACGATCAACAAAATAGATTAAATGTCCGTAATTCAATATATAGACATTTATGAAAATGAAAAAGGTTATCATAGGTAAAGATAATATATAAAATAAATTTTCTTAGGATGAATTAATATATATAACCTATAAAACCTCAATAATAAATTTCAATGTTCAACATTAGTCCTTCCAAAAATAACAGACATTAAAACACTTCAAAAAATATTACAAGTCAATTTCTAAACACAAAAATTACAATAATTTGATTACATGTTATTTCAAAAAGAATTTATCATTAATATCTATGAAACATTAATCAACTATAATGTCACATTCCAAATATTTCTGTTCTATAATCATATATTGTAGAAAATATTTTAATATTCTTTATATATAATATAAATCTCCATAAATACATAATAAAATCATACATGACACAATAAATAAACTAAATTTATATTCCCAAAATTTAATTTACCTTAATCATACATTATTCCCAATATTGTGTTTTTTTGTTCAAAAAAGTAACATTAATCACATTTTCATCAAATAACAAGTTAGTCCAACAGTAATATATATGATAAAACATATATTTCCAAATTTTAGTAACCCGTTAATCCCAACTAATCATATTAAAATACAATACCATATTGATCCAAAATTTTATGAACACATTGGAACTTATTTTAAAAAATAAATAAATAACATTTCTTCCTCAAATTAAATATTCAATGAAATATATAAAAAACTAAAAAGTTACATTTCTACAAAAGTTTCCCAAAATACCAGCAATTATCTTAAACTCCTATCACATAAAACCTCAATAGCAGTAATTATGCCTTTAAAACAATGGTCATCCATTGACTTATAAACCTATAAAACATTAGCTTTATCCCATATAAATATGGAATATCATAAATTTATATAGGTTTTTTCTTCTCATTCACCATAATGGTTTATAATTATGATATTAATTAACCCAAGCATATTACCTAAGAGTGTTTAGATAGGTGTTTAGTCTTAGTACCACTCATTGTGCACTAGTGATGATAGATTTAATTCCGAATTAACCCTTTAAGAGTTGTTACCTTTAGTTTCATATGCGATGCATCTGTATTGACATACTAGTTTCAATACCTTGATGTGTTTTATTATAACACCACACATTCTCTACATTTCCAAAAATTCATGATATCATCATATACATAGACTCATCCCTAGAATACATGATAGATTTATTTTCTATAATATTTATTTTCCTAAATTTAGTTCCCAATTTTCATACTAAACACCCATTGAAAAAACTATAACATAAAAAATATTGAAACCTAGTTCTATTGGCTATCTTTCAATAACGGCATAAGATATAAGATATCACATCCAGAAGGATAGAATAATTTAGAATTTTTAGGAGACAAAATACATAAAATATTCTCAAATTACAATTTAAAAAATGAAAAACAATGTAATATTATAGTTATAACATTATCATTTCATATATTATATCTATGTAATGATTCATATATCGCTTTGTGGTATCCTTGGGAATGGAAACCATAATAAAGGTTGAGCTTGGATGCTTAGTACTAGAAAGTGTATAATAAAAGCTATCATTGAAAAACTAATCATGAATATTATATTAAAGATTATAAATAATCAAATATTTCACATAAATGATATCATAAAAGAGGAATATATGCATCAATGATAGATGATTATAAATAATCACATGGATAAAAATAGCAGGTATCATAATTATTTAATTCTTAATTTTGGAAATGAAAGTCTTTCTATCATGGCCTTGTAAAAAATATATATAAATAGATAAGTTGTAGTATAAATAACCATTATAGTTTATCCTATGATACAAATAAATGCATCGAGGGTCTATAATAGGCCCTTCTATTAACTTACCCAAATCAATAATCATATGTATGAAATGAGAAAAATCTAAATATAATCAACTTAATCCATCATGTTTATAAAATAGCGTAAAAATGTTAGGACATTCACCAAGAAATTACTAGAGAAAACAGATCATAAAAAAAAGTTATGTGGTGGATTATATCATTAGAGTATATCCAAGTAAATTAGGATATTTTTGAAAGGATATTAAAACAGATAGAAAAAATATTAAAATAACACGAGACCATGTATTCATAAAAATATCCTTTTAATTTTGAAATCACTTATTTAAATTTAGAAAGTATAAAAAATATTTTGAAAAACATTTTCTCTGAACATAACCATACAAACATATAACATATTCTTGATGCAAAATAATTTTCAAGATAACAGAAAACTCTATTTGAGCGATAAATGTTAAAATAATTATTTCATCAACACATTTGGATAAAATTTTTCTATTCAAAGAATGATAAGAATATTATTTATAATAATTTATTTACATAAAGTAAATAATGGTATAAATAATTTGAATCAATAATTCAATAATAGTGAAAACATTCTATTAAAAATATTGACATTGAATAGAAATATTCCCAAATGAATATAAACATTATGTTAGCTTTTCTTATAAAAATTTATTTCAGACTTTTTAGTACATAGAGATATAATAATGAAATTAAAATTTTTAATTTATATAAATATATATAGGAGAATTAAATAAATTGTGTTTAGACAAAAAATAGTTTATATTTTCCTCTAATATAAATTAAAATATATACTATCTAGAATTAAAATGAGATTGTTCAATAAACTGCAACATATTTGGTGAATTTTGAATCATAATCCCCATGAAGGAAATAAATACGAATGAAACAAAATATAACATGAATATAATTAGATTCATGATATAAAATATAAATGGGTAAGTATAAATAACACATGAAATAATGAAGTTGTGAATATGACATATGCCTCATAGAATAAAATGTGAGATGAGAAACCCTAACTTTAATTCCAACATTCCATGTATGTGATTTTAACCTGTTTCATAAGAAATTTAATTTTTAATTTTATTCTACTATAGACCCATATTAATACTTAAAATAGCATATATGATCCATTTATAACATCTTATCACCAATTTGTTCATAATTCATTATTATAATCAGTGTTTTGGGTGATAAATATTTTATTTTTTAGGATTGATTTTTTCTATAGGTTTCATAAATTTTTTGATGACAATGGTTCAATATTTTCCATAATTAAAATAATGTCAATTATATCTTATTAATATGTAGTATAACCATAACTAAACAATATTTAATCATTTATTTCATAAAAATTGTAACATCACCCATGTAGGTGGAAATACCGACCTAAACATGAGTGTGATATACAAATAGAATGAGTTGACGAATTATATGGTAGAATATTAATATAAAATTTACATAATAATTTTCAAGTAATAATAATTATATATATATTATATTTAATTTTATAATCATCTATAAAAGTTAATCATTGAAACTGAAATATATATATAACACCCCAAGATTTTATAAAAAATATTCTTTTAATTTCATTGATGTCTTGTGTTGTACGCTACAAAAAAATTAGCGTGTTCTATATGCAACACCTTATTAAATTTTATTATACAAAAACACTATTCATGGATTGTGTTGCACGCCAGAGCAACCTTCCTCGATAGTGTGTGTCGTATGCAATACCAAGTTTTACTAAACAACAATATATTGTTATAATGTTCTTATGAACTAGCCATTATTAATATTACTAACCAAATTTTGAATTTTATAACATTAGAATTCATCTTACACATTTTTTGGAATAAGTTATTAGAACAAAATCAATTTTTTTGTATAAAAGAAGTATTTTTCAAAAAATGAAGTTTTGCCGCCTTTTGATGGCGCACCCTTTTTAAATATAATTTTTGATAAGTTTATAAGATCCATTTTACAAAATAAACTTCTTATTTTGAATCATTTTATAGAAATTTACATTGGATAATGTTTTAATATTTTTCTGACAACGTTCATATTTTGATGAATAGTAAAAACACGCTAAATTTTACTTAAAAACCACTTTTTTCATCGACATAACTTACATGGTTATATTATAATAGTAAATTGTTTTAAAGTATAAATTGAATATATTATTACCATTTAATATAATATAAGTCATTCAGATTGATTTTACATTGAATTCATAGGTAAAATGAATTTAATCTTTTGTAATGTT
Source organism: Viscum album (assembly GCA_963277665.1). NCBI lineage: Eukaryota > Viridiplantae > Streptophyta > Magnoliopsida > Santalales > Viscaceae > Viscum > Viscum album. The sequence goes on along the minus strand of OY728132.1, from coordinate 1,154,771,982 downwards.
TTAAACAAAAACCCATTTTTTCAACAACGGGATTAATATTAAATTAATTACTGAAACTTCTATGTTTGGAATTTGGAAAAATGGATTTAATATTTGGAATCATGAGGTACAAATTATGTTATAGGATACTTTTTATTTTGGGGCATTATGAATATTAACTAAGGTAAATTTTATTTACCACACTTAAAGATAAATTAAGTAATTAAGGATAAATATACTTTATAAAATTACCCTAACAGTTGTATTAATATAATTGGAGGATTATATATCATCCTAAAATATACTTTGGTCTAAATGGTATCTACTATAACCTACTTGTATGTGATTAATTCCTTAAATTTATTTTATTTAATTCAAAGTCAAATATGTCTCACTCAAACATTAATAATTAATTTTTTTTAATATAAGGTTATATAGAACATAAATTCTGGTATAAATACTCATTTGAAAGCTAAAATGTTTTTTTATCATGGTAATTTATTTTTAATTTTTAAGAAATCAATATTTACCTTAATAGCTTATACATTAATGATGCAGAAATTCTTTATTTACTGAAAAATAAATAATATAGTTTTTATTAAACTAATAATACACATAAAAGGCCCAAATCCCTGACAAAAACATTTTATTCATGTACATATGAACCATATCTATAAAAAGGTTTAATTTTTTTTACCATTTATATCCTTATAAAATAGATTATGACACTTATATTATATTATTTTAAATGATGTCAAAGTTGTCACCTTAATAATTTAATAAACATAACATTTTAAAAGTGGGGTATTTTAAATGATAAATTCGACTAAAAGTATTCTTATGAAATATATTACATTTATATTCATCATATCATTTTATTTTTAATTTTAATGAAAAAATTAGTGTATTAAATAATTATACAAAAATGTTTAATAATTATTTTAGTAAGAAAAACATCAAACAAATCATTTTAAAAATATTATAATAAATATTATAGAAACAAATTAATATGCTGCACGAATTTTCTAGAATAATATGACATTATAGGAACCTATTAAATATTTCGGTTCGAATATATTCTCTGTTTGTATTTTATTTAAATTCAAATAAATGAATAGTGTCAAAATTAACACTATTTGTATTTTATAAAAATAACATATTATTAAATTATTTAAAAGTCACACAAATATTTAAAAAGTACAAAGAGTTAATTATATGTTCTAAAAAGTGATTAATTATCCAAAAAAATGGAAAATTGACAACATTTAAGTATGTATTTATAGAAATTTAAAATTTAGAATATTATTACCACAAATAAAAATAATTAGATTAAATAAGGATAAATCAAAATGATAATGTTTAACATAAACTTAAAACATGTATAAATTTTATTGGTAAATGGGATTACAACCCTATCTCATCTCATATTTTGATTTGAGTCATTTTTGGATGTTTTTATGTGGGTTTTGAATTTAGTATAAATTAATATTTTAGTGGTTTCCAAAAGTTCCCCTCTCTTCTCTTATAAAAGGGTACCTCCTCTCTCTCCTCCTCACACCATTTTGAGCCTTCATGTTTGGCCAAAACCTACCGATTTCTCCTCTACACTTCACTAGAAACATACTAGAGGTCTTGGTCTTCATTAAAGACCAACTATAGTTCCCTAAGAGGAGGTTTAGAAGAAGAGCGTCAAAGAAGAGGTAATATCCTTTACCGATTCTTTCAAATTCATTTCTTCTTATACTTCATCTTATTTTTTTGTTTAATAATAAATTAATAACATTAGTATCACTCATATACTGATATTTTATTATAAATATGAAGCAACCCTATTTCACCTTCTATCCATCTTACGGAAAATGAAATCACCGCCCGTGCGTACGTACAGAATACCGTCACCACGCCGTGGTGTAATCTGTTTTTCCACCACCACCTTACATGGATGGGTATAATGGTGGAAATAATAACTATATATGATCATTATAACAGGATAATAATATTGAGATATTATATAATCCACTCCAATACCATTCAACAATTACGAGAATGATATCGTCACTCGTGCGTACGTACGGATTACCGTCTCCACGATGCGATGAGAATCATTATCCAAGTTAACCATTCCAGAATGATTGTAAAGTATATATATAATAAATAATGATTAATTTTATGAAATAATAATTCAAATTTATATATATATATATGTACTCTACTTCCATTAAATTCAATAAGGAAATGAAAACAACGTTCATGCGTACGTAAAGTCTACCGTCTCCATGAACGGTGTATTTCATTTCATTTATCTATCTATTATATATATATCCGGAGTATATATGATATATAAATCATATTTTATATTATGAAAGTAGGTATATCATGATATATGTAATAATAAAATCAAGAACAACAAGTCCAAACACATACAATAACTGATACGATTTTACCCAAACCACTGCTTTAACGTGGAATTGTCAAATGCACGGGTAATATAAAGTCATAAGTGAATCATATATGATATCATAAATATTATTAGGGTTTTTTTACAAGTTAATAATAGGTTTAAACCCACTATACTGAAGTCTTGGAAACATATGGGGTAAATTGGACATAAGGTAAGGGATATTTATTCCAATCTCGTTCTTATCCATGATTTTTTATTCGTAAGTATTTACTGGGGTTATGTTTATCATCCATGTCCATGTTTTCTAATTTTTTTTACAATTATTCAATGTATTTTTAAATTCATCTTTACCCTTTATTTACTTTTACCACATTGTATTGATGTAATCATTATTTTGTTTATCATATAAGGCACTTTTTGACTTCTCCAACAAAAGTGCGAGAAGAATGTTTTTTTAAATATCTATGGCGTGAATGGATTTTTACTGTTTCATAATGCATTATTTCGCTGAAGATTCCATTACAAGATTTCATGATTATTTTCAAAAAAATTCTTTTCTTTTAAAATCTCACGACATTTTGAGAAAAGAAAATGATTTTGATGAAGAAATGATATTTTCTCAAGAATTCATTTCAAGAGCTTATTCAAAATTATTTCCAATCTAAGGTGACATTATTTTGTTTGATTATGTTTCTGGTATAATGTATTTATTATTATCATGTTTTTCATTTTCTTATGATGAAATGTATCCATTTGTTTTATATGGATTATGTTAAGATGAGATGATGTTTATGAAACCCATTTTATTCTTTGGGTTATGATGCGTGATTTATGATCGTGTTGATGCACACAAAAGAATGATTTCATTATGAGATGTGTGGGACCTATATCTCCCTCCAATTCATTGGGTAAAGATATATATCTCATGAGATAGACATGACTGGAACGAAAAGTGAATTTGGTTCATTAATAGAGGGCTGGAACGACAACTAAACCTGATTCAGTAGTGGACTTTGTCCACTATGATGGTCTTGGCAGCAATGCCTTGTCTAGTATAGAAATTATATCATGTTCTTAATAGATATCACAATTACATGTTTTATTGCGATGCTATTTTATCATGATTTATGTTTCATTATTATCTATGCCTTACGTACTTCTAAGATTTATTTCACAAATCAAGATTTTGATGTTTATACATTATGTTCATGTTCAAATGTATATGGCTTTCTTTATTTTCTCCATGCTTACTGTTACTGAGCATTTTAGCTCACCATTTTTATGTTTTCTTTTCCTCAGGATATAAATAAAGGTTTTAGGAGAGAAAATAAAAGGGAAGATCTTTATGGGATATGTTGAAGATCTTTCACCATGATTAGAAGATTGTTTTACATGTTTCCAAAGACACTAAACTATTACGGTCCTTGGGTTTCTATTTTTGTTATGTATTAAGTATTCCAAAAAAGTAATGTAATGTCCATATACATCAGGCATGGGTCTTTATAGTTGGAATCAGAGGAATGGATTAGTTATTCTTTGGAAACTAGGATGTGAGAACTTCAGTGAAATCCCTAGAGATATTTCTATGGTATTGCGAGGGATGTTCTTATGGTTAAGTATATGTATAGGTTATAGTCCTAGAATTACGAAAATGATCTTAGAATAAAACCTAAGATGTTAGATATTTAAGGTACTCCCCCATTATTATGTTGTTCTCCTAGAATGATTTTTTCCTCTAAAACTATAATTTTTTGGGTTTTAGAAAATGGCTGAAAACAGGAAGATTCACGATAATGGAGGATATGATGGACAATGTAATGATATTTTTCATGAGTAACTAAGTGAAATAAGATTTAGAAGACCAGAAATCATTATTATGCCTAATAAGCAATCTCATAATATGATCAATAATCTCAACTTTGGTAAGTTTCTTGACTCAGCTAATAAGAGAAAGATGGAGTTTCATGATGATCATAGAAGAAAGAAAGTTCAATTTCCCCCATGTAAATCATGTGGGGAGTGGCATCATGGAGAATGTTTCAAAGGATTTGGATGATGTTTTGGGGGTATAGAAGGAGGAAAAAAAGCAAGTACTTTCAAAGGAAAGGGTTCAGTTAACACCATAGACAAGGGTAATTGTATTGATAAGACATCAACTATGGTTAAATTTTTTAAATGTGGAATGTACTAGCATTATACAAACCAATTCCCTAAGAGAAAATCTTATGAAGAGAATCATCATGGTCGTATGAATAGTATTTTTGTTGATGATGAAGAAGAGACTAAAAATGATATCTGAGCTGAAAAATGTGATGAGGAATTAAATGATGAAGCTTGGTTAATGGTTTAAGAATGTAGTTTAATTATTGTATGTTTGTCAAGAGTTATGTTTTCTAGGTATGTTTATGTTACTATGGAATAAAGAAACATCTAAGGATTGTTACACTATTGTTTTTCCTAATGTATTTGAAGGTATACATTGAATGATACCGGTAAACATAAAAGGTTATTCAGATATTTCTGGAAAGTAGATGATATGAATATAATGAAGGGATAAGGAGATAATGAGATGTTTGATAATATTAAGGAGATAATAACCGATAAAATGACAATGTGATATCATAGTTTGAGAATATAGAAATTTTGGGATTTTGGTATGTGGAATGATATAACTTTTGATAGCGTTCATGTTTTCACAATGATTATATGTTTATTCATGATTCAAGAGAATACATAATTAAGGTATTCACATATCTGGAATGTGACCAACAAGATATATTTTATGATATATGGGGGATAAATGATGGTATTTACATGATTGGTAAATGAATTCTCTTGTAATATTTTTCATTATACAATGAGATTGGACAAAATTATTTTAGATAATCCCAAAGATTGGAATGAATTAAGTTGGACATAAGATAATATTTTTTAAGTCTAGAACCATTATTTGATATTATTTTTGTAATGTTATAATAGTATAGTTTTAGAAAAAGGACTACCCGTAGGATGGGCGACAACCCATCGTATCAGAAAAGGTTGCGGGAATAGAACCCACAACTGAAGTGCAAAAGGCCTTTATCACCTACCATTGGCCTACAAGAAGTCCCTGGTTTGTAGAAATTAGTTTTATTTTATTAAGTGGTATTATAGATGAAGTATAAGTCCATTTTTGGAACCATATACGATAAATCTCACCATAGATGGACTTATGTATATAACTACTGCAAACCTTATGTTTGAGACAGATGGAATGACCTATCATTCTATAGCTGATCTACTAAAACTGCACGGAAGACAAATTCAACTTTATTTCATTAAGAGATGATGTGGAAATTGTTCAAGGCATGAATAATAGTGAGATTTTACCAAAATAAAGTAAGTATTTCTTTTCATTCAAAAATTATTCAACATTAGAGAAATGATCTTGAAAAACAAAAATGTTGTCTTATTACCCTCATATCTGATGAATCAGGTGGTACCTTAGATCATCTAAAATTTATGGCTTTGTGATTGTTGGCTTCTTCATCGCCATGTTCTCTACCACTCTCCATCAGAAGATGGTGGTTAGGTTTATTTTCCATGTTAATATTTTCACCTATGTTCTCCTATGTGGAAAGCCTGTGATTAGTTAATTTGAGTAACCATTATTTTTCATACTTTAGTTTTTAAAGTTATGTTTTAGTATTCCTTTTTACGATTTGGGTTTCTAATAATGAAACGTTCAAGTAGTCAACCATTTATAACCCTGACGAATTTCGAGGGAGAAATTCATTTTAAGGGGGTGGAATGTAACACCCAGATATTTTATGAAAAATATTCTTTTAATTTACTGATGTTTTTTGTCGTATGCTACACACAAATTATATTGTTCTATATGAAAAACTGTATTAGTTTGTATTATACAAAAACACAATTTTTTTCTTGTGTTGCACGTAAGAGCAACATTCCCCAATAGTGTGTGTTTTATGCATTACAGAGTTTCACTAAACAATGATATATTGTTATAATATTGTTATGAACAAGACATTATGAATATTAATAACCAAATTTTAATTTTATAACATTATAATTCATCATACACATTTTCTGGAATAAGGTATGAGAACAAAATCAATTTTTAGGATAAAAGAAGTATTTTTTTAAAAATGCAGTTTTGCAGCCTTTTGATGACACACCCTTTTCAAATCTAATTTTTGACAAGTTTATAAGTACAATTTTACCAAATAAAATTCTTATTTTGAATCAGTATAAAAATTTTATATTTTATAATGTTTTGATATTTTTCTGACAACATTTTTATTTTGATGAATAGTAAAAACATTCTAAATTTTACTTAAAAAACTTTTTTTATCGAGATAATTTACATGGTTAAATTATAATAGGAAATTGTTTTAAAGTATAAATAGAATGTTTTTTTTACCATTTAATATAATTTATGGCATTATAATTAATTTTACATTTATTTTATAGGTAAAATCAATTCAATCTATTTCAATGTTTTAAACAAACCCCGTTTTTTTCAACAATGGGGTTAATTTTAAATTTATTACTGCATCTTCTATGTTTTGAATTTGGAAAAATGGATTCAATATTTGGAATAAGTAGGTCCACATTTTGTTAATAGGATACATTATTTTTGGGTATTATGAATAGCAACTACGATAAATTTTATTTACCATAGTTAATGATAAATTAGGTAATTTAGGGTAAAAATAATATTATTAAATTACCTTGAAACATTTCTTAATATAATTGGATTATTATATTTCATCCTCAAATATACTTGGGTCGAAATAGAATCTATTATAACCAACTTGTATGTGATTATGACTTTTAATTTATTTTATTTAAATGAAAGTGAAATATGTCTCACTCAAATTTAATAAATAAATTTTTTTAATATAAAGTTATACTGAATATAAATTCTTTTATAAATAGTAATTTCGATGTTAAATGTTTTTCATTATCATGGTAATTTATTTGTAATTTTTATGAAATAAATAATTACATTAATAGATTATACATTAATGATGCAGAAATTATTTATTTAGTGAAAAACCAATGATATAGATTTTGTTAAATTAATAATACCCATAAAGGCCCAAAAACCTGACCAAAACTAATTGGTCATGTACATATAAACCATAACCATACAAAGTTCATATTTTTTACCATTTTAAGCCTTATAAAAGTGATTATAAAACTTATATTATATTATTTTAAATGATGTCAATGTTGTCACCTTCATAATTTAATAAACATAACATTTTAAAAGTTGGGTATTTTAGATGATAAATTCATCTAAAAGTGTTTTTATGAAATATATTAGATTTATATTCATCAAATTATTTTATTTTTAATTTTTATTCTAAAAATATCTATATTAACTAATTATACAATTTTTTTTAATAATTATTTTATTAAAAGAAATAACAAATAAATAGTTTTAAAAATATAAAAATAGATATTATATGAACTAATTAATATGCTTCATGAATTTTATAGAATAATATGAAAAGTTAAAAATCTATTAAATATTTTGTTTTGAATATATTCTATATTTGTATTTTATTTAAATTCAAATAAATGAATAGTTTCAAATTTTACACAATTGGTATTTTATAAAAATAACATATTATTAAATTATTTAAAAATCAAAAAAATCATTCGAAATTACAAATTGAAAGTTATATGGTCTGCAAGGATATAAATTATCCAATTTATTGAAAGTAAAATTTTTTAAGTATATATTTATAACAATTTAAAATTTTGAATATTATTAACACAAATAAAATTAAATAGATTAAATAATTATAAATCAAAACGATAAGGTTTAAAATAAACATAAAAAATGTATAAATTTTATTGGATGATGAGATTAAAAACTTATCTCATATCATATTCGTATTTGAGTCATTTCAAGGTTTTTATGTGGGTTAAGAGTTTATTAAAAATTAATATTTTTGTGGTTTTCAAAAGTGCCCCTCTCTTCTCTTATAAAAGGGAACCTCCTCCCTCTCCTCCTCACACAAATTTTATCCTTTATGCTCAGCCAACCCCTACCAATTTATCTTCTCCACTTACATAGAAACATACTAGAGGTCCTAGTCTTCTTCAAAGACCATATTTATTTCCCGAAGAAGTGGATTAGAAGAGGCGCGTCAAAGAAGAGGTAATATCCTTTAGTGAGTCTTTCGAATTCATTTATTCTTCTACTTATTATTCTTTGGTTGTTTCATAATAAAGTAATAAAATCAGTATCACTCATATACTGATATGTTATTATAAATATTAACCAACCCTATTTAACCTTCTATCCATCCTATGGAAAATGAAACCACCGCACATGCATACGTATGTAATACCATCTCCACACTGTGGTGTAATCTTTTTTTCCACCGCCACCTTACTTGGATGGGTATAATGGTGGAAATAATAACTATATATGATTATTATAAGATGATACCAATTCTTAGATATTATATAATCTACTCCAATACCATTCAACAATTATTATAACTATATTGATGGTCGTGCATACTTACGGATTACCGTCTCCACAACACGATGAGATTCATTTTCAATGTTAACCATTCTAGAATGATTATAAAGTATATATATAATACATAATGTTGAAATTTATGAATCAATAATTATAATGGATATATATATATATATGAACTCTTCATACTTCCATTCAATTCAATAAGGAAATGAAAACTATGTTCATGTGTACGTATGGTCTACTGTCTCCATGAACAGTGTATTTCATTTCATTTATCTATATATTATATATATATCCTGAATATATATGATATATAAATCATGTTTTACATTCTATAATTTTGTATATCCAGATATAAGTGATAATAAAATCACGAACATCAAGTCCAAACACATACGATAAATGATACGATTTTACCCAAATCACAACTTTAATGTGGAATTGTCAAATGCACGTGTAATATAAAGTCATAAGTGAGTCATATATGATATCATAAAAATTATTATGGTTCAGTTAAAAGTTAATAATATGTTTAAACCCACTATATATTAGTCTCAGAATCATATGGAAGAAATTGGACATAAGATAAGGGATAATAATTCCAATCTTGTTCTTATCTGAGATTATTTATTCGTAAGTATTTACCGGGGTCATGTTTATCTTCTGTGTCCATTTTTTCTAAAAATGTTTTCATAAAATGTTTACTATTCTTCCATGAATTTCTAAACTCATTTGTACCCTTTTTTGACTTTTACCACATTTTATTAAAGTAATCTTTCCTTTGATGTCCATATAAGATAATTTTTGACTTTTTCAGCAAAAGTACGAGAAGAATGTTTTTTAACTTATATGGCGTGAATGGATTTTTATTGTTTCATAATGAATTATTTCCATGAATCTCCCTTTAAAATATTTAATTATTATTTTCAACAAAATTATTTTCTTTTAAAATCGCACGACAATTAGAGAAAAGAAAATGATTTTGAAGAAGAAAGGATATTTTCTTCAAGAATTAATTTCAAGTCTTTATTCAAAACTACTTCCCATCTAAGGTGAAATTATTTATTATGACTATGTTTCATTTATAATGTCTCTAATATTTTTATGGATTTATTTTTCTTATTATTAAATGTATCCATTTGTTTTATATGGATTATGTTAAGATGGGATGATGATTATGAAAACTATTTTATTCTTTCGATTATGATGCATGATTTATGATTGTGTTGTGGCACACATAAGAATAATTTCAATATGAGATCGGTGGGACCTATATCTCCCTCCCATTCATTGGTTAAAGATTTATATCTCATGAGATATTCATGACTAGAATGAAAAGTGAATCTGGTTCAGTAATACAGGGTTGGAACGACAAGTAAACCCGTTTCAGTAGTGGACATTGTCCACTATGATAGTCCTGGCAGCAATTCGTTGGATACTATGGAAATCATATCATGTTCTTAATGGATGAAACAATTAAATGTTTTATTCCCATGCTATTTTATCATGATTGATGTTCCTTTATGATCTATTCATTACGTAATGCCAATATTCATTTCACAACTCAAGATTTTGATGTTTAAATATTATGTTCATGTTCAAATGTATACGGATTGCTTTATTTTCTCCCTGATTACCCTTACTGAGCATTTGAGCTCAAAAGTTTTATGTTTTCTTTTCCCCATGATATAAATAATGGTTTTAGGAATGAAATCAAAAGGGGAAGATCTTTATGGTAGATATTGAAGATATTTCACAATGATTAGAAGATTGTTTTCCATGTTTCCAAAGACACTAAACTATTATAGTCCATTGGTGATTATTTTTGTTATGTATTATTTATTCTTTAAAAGTAATGTTATCTCCATGTTCGTCAAACTTGTGTCTCTACAATATACCTCATAGATATGGTAGACTATTCGTGTATATGAATGGTAAATCCATTTTCTAATAAGAGAAAACAAATGTTGATAAAATTTTATTATTAAATAAAAAATATTATGTCCTAAAAATATTATATATTCAGTAAATACATCATTATAACACTTCCTTCATGACAGTTATGGAAAATGAATCACATCGCTATGTGGATGCGGTAGCCCGTGCATACAAATAAACAATACTTTAATTTCCCTTTTATTGGGAATGAAGTGGAAAATAGATTTACCATAGTCATAATAACATTATATTATATATAAGATACAATATTAATTATTTTTGGATGTAAACAACCGATATAGAGGAAGTATAACTGGAAATAAACATTCAAAGAGTCGGTAAATATAATTACCACTTATTTGAGAGACCTTCATTAGGTTAGAAACAAATATTACTTAATATGTTAATATGTGATGTAAATAAGATCAAGAATTAAGGTAAGTAAGAAGATAAGGTTTTTTTTATTAGTTTTGGTTAAACTGTAGGGCTAAATTTTTTAGAACAAGGGAGGAGATGTAGTTCCCTTTTATAAGTTAGGGGATAGACACAAATGAAATTACTTTTAATATTATTATATGATATATGTATAACTTAGGTATAATATATACAATGTGTCAAAATTTATAATATTCAGTGGATATGTTTGAATTATGATCATCCAACAGGATTTTGAAATGTTCTTAGTTCAATTTAACATTAGCTACATTTTCCCCTGTTAACTCATTCATCGATTACACTAATAACAAATTTTTCACTCATTAAGGGATTTGAAAGTAATATTAAAATGGAAAAGTGGAACATAAAAGGAACATTAATTAAATCCAATATATTTATCCATACACTGGATTCATTTTATAATTTTTTTGTTTTTATAATGATTTAAAATAAATTTTTAAACATTGAATATTTTTCAAGTCATTTTTGGGACTATTCACAAAACACAACATTAAATGAATCAAGATGGCATTTCAATTAAAATATAAACACATTCACCATAAATAATATGATATAAATATAAATTATATTATTTTATCATAATAATTAATCAAAATCATATCACTTATAATTTTTTTAAATAATTTAGATTATTTTTTTTCTGCATTCACTAATGACACATCAGTGTTGTGTATGTATTCAAGGTAATTATATAATGACCAAAATTTTAAAATAATTAATGTTGGTTGGAGTATTTAACTAATGAGGGGAGGGGTGAATTGAGAAACTATAAAAATTTCTATTTAAAAGAATATTTGTTTTACAAGTAATGATTTCCCCAAAAATAGATATAGCTCAGTTAATCACGGTTATAGTGTTATAAGAGTTTGACTATTTAAAAAACTTCTTAGAAGATTGATTAATTGTCACTAATTATAATTTGTATTATTAAAATTACTTTTGAAGTTATCATACTAAGACAAATCAGATATAACTTCTTTCCAAGACTAATTATCAAAGAAAAATTTGTGTTTTTCAGGATTATGTAGTAAGCAGTAAAACAGAGTAGACTAAATTAAAATAGCACAGCAGATATCAAACTTGTGGTTCAGTCTCATGCCGTGACCTAATCCACTCCACTTGGTGATCACCTGCCACCAAGCATTTTGTATAATATAAACTCTAATCCACACCCTGGATCCGGGTTAACAACAGTACATTGACTGTCCAGGCCATGCAGAGACTTCTTCCACAGTTTTTGTGGGTAAACAAAATAATTACCAGGCCACATAGGGACCTCTTCCACAGTTGTCGTGGGTAAACAAGAGTAATGAATTTTTTGTGAGGATTTTGAAATCCTGCAGTTAAGCGTAGGAGAAAGTTTGTCTATAAAATATGCAGTGTATACACATTGCTCAAAAATAAAATAAAGAAATCACTAAGAGAGAGTGGATATGAGTTCATAATGATCTCGTGATAAGTAGTATAGCTTTGGACTCCTTCGATTCAGCAGAAATGCTTTTGAGTCTTCTTTTGGTTTTTGTGTTGAAAATATAGTGTCGTGATTCAGCTTTTGTTCTTCATGAGTAAAGATGTTCTCTTGATCCCAGTGTACTTCGTGTGTTCTTCAGTAGAGTTGGATTGCATGCATGACACAATTTTTTCTTTGATGATCTTCCAATCTCTTCTTTGTGGTAGTCCTTTTCAACTTGTTTTTCTGTTTAGTATAGTGCACTTTCATTTTTTGAGTTTTCGTGTGTCTATGTTTCCTCTTGGGAACACTTCTCTTTATCTTCGAATGTATGAGTGTTATCCGACATGTTCCATGTATTTCATACCTTGTACCTCATACAATGACTACAAATAAACATTAAATATGTCAGTGAATTAAAGGTGTTAAATATGACTGTTTAAAAGTTAAGTAGAAAAAAGAAAAAATAGATTAAAAAATGGTGTCATAGTAGTTATGAAAATGGTATATCCTTCATGGTTTCTCCTTCACTGTATCTCCCTTACAGTGTCTCCATTATGGTATTTCCTTCACGGTGTCTCGTTCACGGTATCTCTTTCATGGTCTCTCCTTCATGGCATCTCTTTCAGGGTATCTCCTTCACGGTATCTCCTTCACGGTATCTCCTTCAAGGTATCTCCTTCATGGTACCTTGCTCATAGTTTCTGGACTCACGGTACCGTGATGACTGTGTATTGCTAACTATGTCTGGAACTTAGGAAAACATAGTGTCTAGCTTATTATGTCTGTTCGTAGTATCTTGCTTCACGGTGTGAGGCTTAATGTGTCACGGTGTCTCATGGTCATTGTGTCTGAGACTTAGGCTTCACGGTGTCTTCTTCATCACAATGTTCTGGTTCACGGTTTCTATGTCTTTCTCTTAGTGTCTGACATACTGTGTCAAGCATCACGGTGTCTTGTACTTAGGAAAATAACTGTATTCATACTTAAATAGTAATATGCATAAAATGAAATGAGCTTAGCCATTATCAATTATGAGAGAACTTGAAGCATAAATACACATGATCGATAAGATTTGTGATATTTGTGATCATTAATAAGATTTGTGATATTTGAGATCATTAATAAGATTTGTAATTATTATTGAGATTTGTGATCATTAAAACAAGATTAATACATGAGGAGGTCAAAAATCTCCCCCTTTTTGATGATCAAAAAGCAAGTACAATTAAAGGGTAAATTGAATGCAGCTATAGAGAAAATAACATGTAGAATAACAGATAGAATAACAGATAAAATAACATATATAATAACATGTAATTTATCACATTTTATCCCCCTTTTGGGATTATCAAAAAGTAGAATGAATAGAGGGAAAACTGTGCTTATGGAATTAATAGCATTCAGAATAAAATAGATAGGAGAAATACAACAAATATCAATGACATCCCCATCAAAAAATAGTAGTCATTGGGCTTCTTTAGGGATTGGCCTTCTCTATTCCTTTATCAGCAGTAGAAGAGGAAGCCATAGGGGCATTTGGTGATATAGAAGAAGGCATAGAAGTGGTAGATAGAGAAGGTAAAGGGAGACCTTCGAAGATTGAGGGAGCCAAAGTAGGAGTTTTAGAATATTGACGCAGTTGCTGGTCAAGGATGACATGCCTGATCTCACTAAGAGCCTTGCCAATAGACATGGTTGTGGAAGCTAAAGGAGAAGTGAAAGTAGGAAAACCAGGTCTGATAGGTGCATCCTCTAGAGCAACAATTTATGTACTTTGAACATGGAGATATGGTCTTAGATGTTTAACAAAGTCGGTAATTATCTCACCTCCATACTGCATGGCCTTTTCAAAATCATCTTTATTTTCCATGAACTTGTCCAACAATCAGGTAAACTCAGTGATCTTCTAAACTTGAGCCTTGAAGGCCTGAGTCACATGAGGTATTCTCAGATTCTCTACAAGTTATTTAAAGTGATTGGTCATATCAGTCTTTGAGAAAATATGGTTAAAATAGAAGTCCACTTTCTTAGAGCTCTCTTGCTGGGCATTATTAGCAATCATGGATAGAATTTTAACCAGGTCAAGCAACACTGTTCTTAACAACTACAGATAAAAGATCCATATCAAATCCATTGATGGCTTTCTGAGTCTCTTCCTGGAATATAGATCTGAGAAAAGAAATATCCAAGGTAGAAGTAGAAGATTCTCTTGAAGGATAAGAAGCTTTGATAGCTGTAGTCAGAGGCATAAGCTGATTTAACACTTTTTGAAGACAACCAGTGTATTTGGAAGTAAGCTTATTGAGGTTCACCATAAGATCTTGCATTTCATTCAACAACTATTTGTGCCTTTCTGCAATATTTTCATCAAATGATATGAGGTATGTATGAATCTGGGATGCAACAGTTCGAGAAATGTTTGAAACGGAATGTTCCAGAGGAGGATCAGGAGCATGTTCTGATCTTGAATGAAATTCTCTCTGTAGGTCTTCAACCATGCTTTTTTGAGTTGTAACATCATTACTGAGAAACTTGTTTTCAACCCTTACTTCTTGAATTTAATGAATCATCTTGTGTTGAATGTGCTAGATGATCTTTTATAAAATTAGTTAGGCTTCTTCCTGACTCAGTTTGGTCATAAGATGAGGATGAGAGAACATAAGTTTCCCAACTCCAGCTAAGATAGTGTCTCGAAATACTTTAAAATCATCTTTACTAAAAAAAGATTGTTTTTCAGGTGAAGGTGTAGGTTCATGAAGTGTTACAGGTGCAAGCTCAGGTTGAGGTTCAGGTTGATGTTGAGTTTCAGGTTTAGGTTCAGGTGCAAAGTATGTGATAGATTTCAGTTGAAACAAAAAATAATGATCAATCCCAGTTTCTGTAACATATTGAGATTAACTCACATCATAAAAGCTTGGGAATTTATACTGAGTGTCCACCGAATATGACTCAGTTGATTGAGATGCTTCAATAGACTCAGCTTCACCAGTCTCAAGATTTTGAGGTTCCTTCCCCTCAATAAGTGCTTCATTTCCAGGACCTTGAGGCTCAAGTAGTTGTTCTAAATCCACTGGTTCATCTCAGATTTCCTCAGCCATTTCATGCCTAGAAAACCTAAAGGCTATCTCCATCTTCTCTTCAATAGAGAGTATTATCTCAGAAACAAGTAGTTCCACAGGAAGGTCTTCCAGATTATCTTCTTGGATAGAAGGGAGTTCCTTTTGAGTTGCTTATTGCACAGTAGGGAGTTATCCTACTACAACTTCTTCCATGGCTTGCTGCTCAGATTCTGGGATAATGGATTCTTTTTCAGCCTCGGATTGGATTTCCAGATTAAAAACATCTCTAGAGATAGGAGGTTCTTCTTTATGAACAACGAGAAGAATAATATACCTTTCTTCCTCAATAAAAACTTCTTCTATATGAGATATGTCAGAATCTTCTCTATGTGGTACTTCAGCTGTCACATCCTATTCTTCTTCATCTTCTAAATAATACACAACTTCATCTACATCCAAACTAGAATCATAGATGTCCTCTGACCTTCTTAGATAATCCACAGGATTATACTTCCCATAAATCTTATCGTTATCCTCAACCCATTCTTTTGTCCATGGTTTCCAGTTTATTTTCATCCTCTTAATTATGGGTTTAGATAAACAATACTCACAATCCAGAAGAACTTATTCATTGGGTCCAACCGTTACTTTTGCAACATGCATTGCTGAAATTAGCTGAGAGTAGAACAAGGAGGTGGATTTGGATGTGACCTTGATCAATTCACACATGTGGTGAATGATGTATTTTTACAGATTGATTTTGTGTCCATTCTTCATAAAAGGAATCAGGAACACATATTGATACTTTAGCACAACAAAGTCACATTTCCTCAGGCTAACTAGATTTGGAACAAACTTAAACAAAATACATGTCTCTCTATCATGTTCATCAGCTATGGACCTTATCTTTTTTCCACTTTTAGTTAGGATTTCTAGTGCATTTTCTAGGTCAAATAAATCTGTTGTAGGAGGGGGATCTCTCTCATTATAATCACAAATTCATTTGTGATGTATCCTAAGGCATGTAACTCATAACCTCTATGAGAAGGAGCATCTTTGTCCATTAATCCAACTTCTTACAACAAAACTTTCACCAGAGTCAAAAGAAAACTGTACAATCTGATAAAACTGAGCTACCAACCTCGGATAAATGGGTTTATCCTTCCTTGAGAGCCATTCGATCCAGCCTTGTTCTCTTAAAACATTTAAAATAAGAGATTATCTTGACAATATCCACTCAGGGCCAATTTCATTTTCAAGAACGACAGTACGATTTACCAAGGATGGATTCAAGGGTCCTTCAGGTGCCGGCTTCAGTGCTATCTTCTTTTTCTTTGAGCTGCGCTTCTCAGGTGTGGAAGAAGATGGAGGCTTCATCCTTCGCATTCACTGAAGGTCGAGAGAGAGAGAGAGAGAGAGAGAGAGAGAGGTTTCAAGGTTGACAGGGTTCGAGAGGAGGTCTGAGTGAATAACCTAGTGAAACCCTTTTGTTTTATAATTTTGGAATGTCAAACGTCACAAAAACAAAAATGAGGGAAAGTAAAAAAAGCGGTGAAATAATGAATTACATCAATACGGGTTAAAAAATTGGATAAATAATTTTCACAGTGAGATGATGAGTAGTCGTTGCGGTGAGATGGTAAGTGGTAGTCATGGTGAGATAGTCAATGGTTATCATGGTGAGATAGTGAATGATCTGTTCAGTCACTGTGAGATTGTAAGTAAACTATTCAGTCATGGTGAGATAGTCAGTGACATACCATGTACACAATGTGCTAACTGTGAGACCATAAATATGAGACAGTAACCGAGAAATCATGAACAAGAAATAGTAAAGTAAAATATAGTAAAATATTAAAGAGTAAGACTAGTAAGATATCTATTTGTGATTGATCATTCCAAGATCATGTATGATGTAATATATTCTCTCAGAATTTAATGGTTTAGTGAATATATCAGCAATTTGATATTCATTACCAATGAATTCCAAGGTTATATCACATTTTTGATAATGTCCCCTCAAAAATTGATGTATTACATCAAAATGCTTTTTCCTTGAATGTGAAACATGATTTCTTCAGATGTTAATAGCACTTGTGTTGTCACAATTTATTGGTACATTGTCTGAATTGATATCCATAATCTAGTAATGTGTGTTTCATCCACAAAATTTGTGCACAACAATTTCCAGTAGCTATGTATTCTGCTTCTTTAGTGGATAATGAAGCTGAATTTTGCTTCTTACAACACCATGATACCGGAGACTTTCCTAAAAGGTGACATGTTCTAGAGGTTCATTTTCTATATAACTTACATCCACCAAAGTCAGCATCAAAAAAACTAACTAGTTCAAATGATTTTCCTTTAGGATAGAATAGTCCTAGATTGGGTGTCTACTTGAGGTATTTAAAAATTATTTTGACGGCATTTACATGAGATTGTTTAGGGTTTTCTTGAAAACGAGCACACATACACACAATAAACATAATATCAGGATAGCTAGCAGTTATGTAGAGTAGACTTCCAATAATTCCTCTATATGTTTTTTGATCAACAGATTTTCCATCTTCATCAAGATACAACTTATAGGTGGTACTCATGGGAGTGTCACTAATTTTAGTGTTATCCAATCCAAAACGATTTAGAAGTTCTCTAGTGTATTTACATTGAGTCAACACAATTCCATCACTATTTTGAAAGATTTGAAATCCATGAAAGAATTTTAGTTCACCCATTAATCTCATTTCAAATTCTTCTTCCATCATTTTATAAAAATTAATAAATAATGTGTTTTTGGAGATCCAAAAATATTATCATCTACATACATTTGGATAACTAAAACATCATTAGAAATACATTTTATAAAGAGGGTAGGACCAACTATTCCTTTTGTAAAACCTTTGGAAATAAGAAAAGTACTTAATATATCATACCGAGATCTTGGAGCTTGTTATTAACCATATAAAGAATTTGATAATTTGAAAATATGATTTAGAAAATGAGGGTTTGTAAATCTAGGGGGTTGTTCAACAAAAACACCCTCAGCTATATACCCATTTAAGAATGAACTCTTGACATCCATTTGATATAGTTTGAAATTCATCTGTGCAACATAGGCATGTAGAATTCTAATGGCCTCAAGTCTTGATACTGGAGAAAAAGTCTCCTCATTTTCAATTCCTTCTTCTTGAATATAGCCTTGTGAAACTAATCTAGCCTTGTTCCTTACTATATTTCCAGCTTCATCTACCTTATTTCTCAACACCCATTTAGTGCATTTGACAAAAGTTTCCTTGGGTCTTTAAAAAAGTTTCCAAACATTATTTATTTCAAAATGATTGAGTTCTTCTTGCATAGAAATTACACAAAATTCATCTTTGATGGTATCATCAATTTTTTTAGGTTCAAGCTTTGATAATAAGGATTGATGTTTAACCTGATTTCTAGGAGAAGCTCTAGTTTGTGTTCCTTTCACTAAGTATCCTAAAACAACATCTAAGGGATGGTTTCTAATGGTTTTAACCTTTCTAGAAAAAGAGGGAATAGTAAATTCAGGTTCATCAACAGATTCAGGTTCATTTTGGCTTGATTTCATAGAATTTATAGAATTGGAAGTTTTAACAAATTCTTTCATAGGGATATTTGAGGATTTTGAGTTAATGTTCCGATTTGATACATCATCCTCCTGTTTTTATAAGATGGTTCTAGGCTCAGGTGGATATATTTCATCAAACATGATATGAATAGATTCTTCAAAACATTTAGTTCTCTTATTGAATACTCTATAATCTTTACATGATATTGAGTAGCCTAGGAAAATTCCTTTATCACTTTTGGAGGAAAATTTGTCAATATTATCCTTAATGTTGATAATAAAGACTTTGCAGCAAAAAACTCTAAAGTAATTAACCTTAGGCTTCCTATTATTTCAGAGTTCATACAAGGTCTCTTAGAGAATTGGTCTAATCAATACTCAATTGATAATATAGCATGCTCTATTAACAGCTTCAGCCCAAAAGTGAATAGGTAAGTCATATTCACTAAGCACTATTCTAGAAATTTCTTACAGGGTTCTATTTCTTGTTTCTACAACACCATTTTGCTGAGGTGTTCTTGGGGATGTGAAATTGAGATAATAACCATTTTGTGAGAAAAAGGATTCAAACTCATGATTTTCTAATTCAAGGCCATGATCATTTCTTAATGATTTAATTTTAAGGCCACTATGATTTTCTACATATTTGCCATACTTTGTAATGTAAGAGCATGCTTCACTTTTGTGAGCCATGTGGATGGTCTAGGTATATCTATAAATATAATATAATAGAACATAAATGTATTTCTTCCCATTTAAGCGAGAAACTCTAGATTTTCCAAACAAATCCATGTGAACCAATTCGAGAGGCTGAGAAGTAGAAACTGCATTCTTTGGTTTGAAAGAGAATTTGTGTTGTTTTCCCTTTTGATAGGGATTACAAACTTTTTCATTTGGAAACTGAAGTTTGGGTAAGTCTATAACAATGTTATTCCTAGTCATTATTCTATGTGAATCTATATTTCAGTTTCCTAATATTATGTGCGAAAGCCAAGACACTTTATGAAAAGCATTTAAACATGTAATATTTTGTTCAGCTATAGAATTTAAATCAACTGCATAAACATTTTCATTTATCAAAGCAGAAAATACTAAAGAATTTTTAGATTTAAAAAAAATACAATAGTCATTTTCATACATATCATTAAATCCATCATCACATAATTGAGAAATACTTAACAAGATGTATTTTAATCAATCAAAAAATAAAACACTAGAAATTAAAACTGAGTTACTGTTACCAATTTGGCCTAGGCAGATGATATTTCCATTAGAATCATCACAAAAGGTGAAATAGCCTCCATCAACTTGGATTAATCTTTAAAAACATGAGAAGCCTCCTGTCATGTGTCTGGAACATCCACTGTCCACGTACCATGTCATCATATAGTAACATTTTAAGCAGGTCGACTACAAAATAAGTTTAGATGGAAAATGATTTTGGTACCCAAATTCTCTTGGGTCCAGATAGGTTAGAAAGCAAAGATTTAGGTACACATATTTTTCTTATGGGTCTCATATAATTCAAAAAATCAAAGGATTTTGAAAGATAGACTTTATTTGTTCTATAAAAATGTAAATAACTAGTTAAAGAATGTGAATTTCCTTAACTAGAACTAGCAGTATTCTATCCAGATTTTGGAACAAATTTAGTCTTAGTGGTCTGTCTCTTTCCAGGATGATAACCTATTGTAGTGGTATATTTGGGTGGCACTTGATTACATAACAATTGAGTTAGTGTGTCTCTTCAATTTATGAACATTTTTATGTCCATTAATAGTTTCTCATTAGAAATTTTCTCTTTAGTATTTTCCTTATGTAATTGAGCATTTTTTACTTTTTCTACATCAAGGGAAGATTTAACAGAACTGACCAAAGTATGCCGTTTCTTCAAGGTATTATATTTTTCCTTTAATTAATTGCATGTCTCTTTAAGCATGTTGAAATATTCAATCATTTCTTCATTAGTCATGTTTTCAGAGTCACTTTCCTCTTCAGAGTAGTATGAATTATGTAGATAATAGTTCAGTGATACCTTAGATATGTTTGTCATAAAACACATATAGGATTTGTTAGCCTGTTCATCATGTGATGTCTCTGATTCACTTAAACTGTCCTCAGTGGCACTCCAGGTTGCTTTCATAGTATTCCTGTACTTTTTGTCCTTGTAGTGATGTTTCTTCTTGAACTTCAATTTTGGACAGTCAACTTTTATGTGACCTTTTCTTTTGCATTCATAACAGAAAACATCATCACTCTAATCAGCTTTCTTCCAATCTTTCTTCCAGTGTCCTTTGTTTTCATATTTACCTTTGTAGTTTTATTTTCTAAAAACATTCTTCTTTCTAAAGAAATTCTTAAATCTCTTAGCTATATGAGCCATATCTGCATCACTGTTAGATGCAATCTCATCACTACTTGTGCTTTCAGTAGGTATGTGAACTTTCTCCTTGTCCATGCTCTTTGAGGAAGAGACTTAAATTCCACTGACTTCCTCTTTGGTTCATTATCTTCTTTCTTGTTTACCTTCAGTTCTACCTCATACATCATTAACATACCAATTAATTCCTTAACATGTAAAGTACCAATATCACAAGATTCTTTAATCGAGACAGATGTGCCTTTCCATCGGTCTGGCAGACATCTCAGCAGTCTCATGATTTTTTCCTTTGCTGTAACATCCTTTACAAGGGAGCTCATAGTGTTGAAAATTTCATTGAACCTGAGATACATGTCAGTGATTGGTCCATCAAGCTTCATTTGAAAATTATCATATTTAATAGTATAATTGTTCAATCTCATTTCTTTATCCTTGGTTTTTCCTTCATGAGAAACCACCAAGGTATCCCAAATTTCATAGGCAGTTTTGTAGGCAGATATGAGATTAAATTCCTCATCTCCTAATGCACAATATAGGGCATCCATCACTTTACAATTATTATTATAATCTATTTTAGTAGGTTCATCCAAAGATTTTCTTTCAGTTTCTAGAATATTTTATTGAGTCTCTATAGCAGTACAGATGTCAAATCCCATACTCTCTAAGTGAATTTTCATCTTATGTTTCAATTGGGAATAATTTGTACCAATAAAGAAGGGTGTCCTGTTGGTAGCAGTACCTTCTAGTCTATTGTCCATACTAACAAATTACTTTAAAAGAGTTATAAATTTATAATTAACATAAATTTAAAGATCATTAAAGTACAACTACAATCACAGTTGAATAAAATTACACAGTCCTAAAAAAGAAAAATTTGATACAAAATGTTGGTCAGAGTAGATAACTTAACATGGGAGGGATGAATTGAGTAACTATAAAAAATTCTGTTTAAAAGAATATTAGTCTTAAAAATAACGATTCTCTTAAAAATAGATACAGCCGAGTTAATAAAGGTTATATTTTGATAAGAGTATGACTATTTAAAAAAACTTCTTGTTAGATTGATTAATTCCCAGTAATCATAATTTTTATTATTAAAATTACTTTTGATGTTATCCTACTATGAAAAAGAAGATATAACTTCTTTCCAAGACTAACTATCAAAGTGAAATTAGTGTTTTTATGGATTATGCAGTAAGTAGTAAAACAGAGTAGACTAAATTAAAATAGCACAACAGATATAAAACTAGTGGTTCAGTATCAAGACGAGACCAAATCCACTCCACTTGGTGATCACCTACCCCCAAGAAGTTTATATAAAATAAACTCTGATCTACACCCTGCATCAGGGTTAACAATAGTAATTGGACTATCCATGCCACACAGGGACCTCTTACATAGTTTTCATGGGTAAAACAAATAATGACCAGGCCACACAAGGACCTATTCCACAATTTTCATGTGTAAACAAGGGTAAAGAATTTGGTGTGAGGATCTTGAAATCCTCCAGTTCAACGCAGGAGACAGTGTGTGTTTAAAATATGCGGAGTACACACACATCTCAAAAGTAAAATAAAGAAATCACTGAGAGAGAGTAGATATGAGTTTATAATTCTCTAGTGGTATGAAGTACATCTTTTGACTCCTTCGATTTAGTATAAATGCTTCTGAGTCCTTTTCTGGTTTTTGTGTTGAAAACAGAGTGTCGTGATCCACCTTTTGTTTTTCACGAGTAAAGATGTTCTCTTGATCCCAGTGTAATTCGTGTATTCTTCAATAGAGATGGATTTCTTGCATGAGACAATTCTTTATTTGAAGATATTTCAATCTCTTCTTTATGGTTGTTCTTTTCATCTTTTTTTCTGTTTAGTATAGCATACTCATGTTTTTTGAGTTTTCGCGTGTCTCTTCTTCCACTTGAGCACACTTCACTTTATCTTTGATTGTATGAGTGTTAGCTGACATGTTCCTTGTATTTTGTACCTTGTAACTCCTACTATGCCTCTAAATAAACATTAAATATGTTAGTGCATTAATGGCGTCAAATATGACGTTAAAAAGTCAAGTAGAAAAATGACAACATAGTTTAGTAAATGGTGTCACAGTAGTTATGCAAACAGTGTCTTCTTCATGGTATCTCCTTCACTGCATCTCCATTACAGTGTCTCCATTATAGTATCTCCTTCACGTTATCTCCTTCACGGTATCTCCTTTACAGTATCTCCTTCACAATATCTCCTTCACGGTACCTTGCTCATAGTTTCTCGACTTATAGTGCCTTGATGACTGTGTCTTGCTAACTGTGTCTAGAACTTAGGCAAACTAAGTGTCTGGCTTACGATGTCTTTTCTTAGTATCTTGCTTCACGGTGTCAGGCTTACTGTGTCATGGTGTCTTGTGGTCATGGTGTCTACTTCATCACAATGTTCTTGTTCACGGTTTTTATGTCTTGCTCACAGTGTCTAACTTACTGTGTCAAGCTTCACAGTGTCTTGTACTTATAAAAATAACTATATTCAGACTTAAATAGTAATATGCATAAAATAAATTGAGCTTATCCATTATCAAGAATGAGATAACTTGAACTATAAATATAGATTATCGATAAAATTTGTGAGATTTTTGATCATTAATAAGATTTGTGATATTTGATATCATTAATAAGATTCGTAATTACTATTGAGATTTGTGATCATTAAAACATGATTAATACATGATGATGTCAACAATTAAATATAATAAAATGAATTATTAATGTTACACATAATAATTTAGAATAGATCCTAATATTTTTATCCGTATGATAATTTGTTGGAGAAATGAAAACAGAGATATTTTCATCTTGTATTTATTATGTTCATAAAATAATAAATAGGGAATTATCAAATAAAAATAGATCTATGTTTCCATATATATAATTATTATATGAAAAATAGTGAAAATAAACTCATAAAATATAAATAATTAACTTTT
Source organism: Viscum album (assembly GCA_963277665.1). Taxonomy (NCBI): domain Eukaryota; kingdom Viridiplantae; phylum Streptophyta; class Magnoliopsida; order Santalales; family Viscaceae; genus Viscum; species Viscum album. The sequence goes on along the minus strand of OY728132.1, from coordinate 1,154,747,240 downwards.
AGTTATATTTTTAAATTCTTATCATATTATTTACATCCCTAGTTAACTGATTTACCATTTAGCGTGGTGAGAAATATTTACCACACTTTCTATTTGTTATGATCAAAAATGAAATTAGCATTTTTAATAAATATTAAAAATATAATTATAAATTTGAAAATAATTTTTCATAATAAAATTTTATGAAATGAAATAATTTATTTTAAATTAAGTGGACAAAAATTCATTAAAACAGTTTTTTTTAAAAAATTCCCTTTTATGCATAAAAATGAACTTACAAATAATCAGATATAATGGTGATTGATATAGAATCAATTATAATATTCTTATAAAATTTAATATTATTATACTTTAGAAACATAAATAAATATGAAGGGAAAATATTTATTATGTTATTTAATGAAAATAAATGATAGTTATGAAAAAATTGACCTTTTTTCCCATATTCACTCATAAATTAATATTTTCCAAAAAATCTGAAAAAAACACTTGAAGAAGATTTAGGCATAATGATTTAAATTTTTTATAAAAGAAATCTTTTAAAAATGTTTTAAATAAATTATTATATCCATTCATAGAATGCAATAAAACCATTTTTTTAGAAAAGTTATTTTTGAAGCATAAGATGAATTTATACTTTTTCTCTACCTAATAACAATAATTAAATTATTGTAATTTACTTAAATAGAATATATATATATTTATATAATACAATTATTGAATTAAAATAATTTATAAATAGATATTTATTAAATCAATAAAAATATATTCCTGAATAGAAAAATAATTTGAGGTTAAAATATATCTTCTTCATTCATAATATTTTTAATTAATTTACAACCAATTTAAAATTAATTTATGATTTACGATTTAGATATTTAAGAAAAAAATACTACATATATTTATTAATATGGTTATTCCGATTCATACATACCAAATCAATAGCTAGTTTATAACTATCATATTTAAATTATAAAAGTTATATCATGATTCATTTAATATTGGTGTTGTGTATACCACACTCTATCAAATATATAATATAAATAAATAATATTCTAAAATCTTGGGTTTTTAATTGAATGTAAATAATGAAAAACACAATATAGATAGGGGTTATAACCTCTCCCTAGCAATGTAATTCATCATTGTGTTGTACCACTAAGCCTCATTGTTAAATAATGCTAACTATTATGATAACATATCATCCTCTCACTCTCAGGACTCCTCTTAGATATGCCATTGCTGCCACTAGATGCATTCTCAGGGAACATTAATTCCATATAGAATATTATTACTCTATACTACTATATGAACAAGTCATTCTTATAATTATTCATCCACATCTAACTCATTCCACTAATTCTAATCACATCATAAGGGTTAGGCTGGTATCTGTAGGGTTGAGTTACAGGGCATACATAATTCATGCACTAAAATCTACGAGGAAGTTATAATAAGTAATGTATTATAACTATTCTTTATATACCATTTAATGTCCCGATATATATTGGAATCAAATGCCACTACCTATGAATATGATAATGTCTCAATTAGGGTATCAACCCAAGAAAATTTGACCAGAAACCTTAATCATGAGAGGATTGCATCTATAATGTTCATATATATGATATATACTCTTCATAGTTGCTAACCACTTCTAAATCAACTAGATTTACTCTATAGAATTCTAAATAATTCTCTAGATAATAAAATAATACACCCCTACCTTGAACCAACAGTGTAGTTTTTGGCAAAACCTTCCATTGAAAGCCTAAAAAAAGACATCTAGAGAAATTCATGAAAATTTTTCCTTTATGAAAACTTATATAATGTGATATAATTCTCACACAAGTTACTGAAATCAAGGACATGTGATCACAATATTTTATCTAAAATAAAAACATTATTCTTAGACTACCCATTAATTTGAGAATGGGGTGTTATTATTAAATGCACCTGAGTGTCAAGAAATTTGTACAAACCCCGCAAGAAGAGAGACATGAATCATGTATCTCAAAACAAAATTATACATTAAGTAAAACTATGTGAATATAATATCTCCCAAACATACAACCTACTCATATTTTCAATATAGCATGAATCTTTAATTAGTAGGAAATAGATCAAGATCATAAACTAATTTTTTGTAATCTTTATTACATTTATACTTTTGGTGAAATTGATAACCCAATCCTAAAATCCATCATAATGTTATTATATTTTAACATAATAATATTTAACAAGATAGGGGAATTATTGGTATTTAATCCATATCCTCCACCCACTAATTGGTTGATCATTAAATAAAAAACCTATAATGTCCCATCTTAAGATCCACAAGACCGGTGCCCCAAGACAGTTCACCACATAACCTCAGACATGGATCCCTATATGTTAGTGGTTGTAGACTTATGGTGAGTGTCTAAAAATACATGTATGGAGACTATATTTTCTTTAACAGAGTAATAAAATTTTAAAATAATAACAAAATAGTAACACATGATGATAAAAAACATGAAGGTATTGAAATATCATAAAAAATACAAAATAGGGTAAACTCCATCATACTATATATCTTTACAATTCCATGTGATAATAGGGTCATGTGTCATAAGGAATCCCAAAATACAGACACACTATTAATCATAAAAATTGGTCCCCACATCATGTCTACGTTCCTCATCCAATCTCTATCCCTAAATCCCAACTCATCCATTCATCATAGAACCCTTTCCCTTATCCTGATATGGCACCATGAAATAAGCTCAAGTAGACATGATATCCTTAGAGGGATGTGATTACAACTCTATAGGTAATCACCAATGCTGTATAAATAAATATCCAGTCCAATAAAAATAAAAATTTATAAAACATAATAATGAAAATAATAAATGGGGAAATAAATGATTCTTGTATCATAATAAAACAATTTCTCTATTTTCCATAGGGGTTCTTGGGTTCTACCATGACATAAAGCCGACTAAAACTACTGTGGCCATATTGGATGTTAAAAACATAGATAATAGTTGTTAAAAAATCTAAATACAGGGAAGGTATTTATCAATTATTTAAAATTTTAAGCATAATGATAGGTGATCCAGTAACCAATACCATAATAAAATGATATTAGTTCCTCGATCACCACGATGGAATCTATTCCAATAATAAGGATCTCTATGTCAAATTTTATTAGTTTTTGAATCATCTTGAAAAAACCAAATCAAATAATAATAAATATAATTTACTAAATTTTATGTTATGAAGGGAAAACATCATGTATTTCCATCCTATATCAAGGTTTATGGATGTATTTTCCAATACCCTTTTGCATGGGTAGAAAACATCCTGAACATCATCTATAACCATTTAACCATTTAAAATATTTCATGTCCCTATATACTAGACCTTTTTGTCAAGGGTGAACCGATTTTAGATTTCATTAAATTAAATGGTCTTATATACTCAACCAATTGAGCCAATTCAATACAAAAACATTTGACCATTTTTATTTAACTCAACAATTTAATGTTCTTGAAACCATTATTAGTGTTAAAAAGATCCCATTTATATTTCCCGGTAATTCTTGTTGTCACATAAAAACCCACTTAAATTCCAAGTTAATTCAAATAACCTTGTAAGTTATGATAACATACCAAATAACAACTGAAATTTTTATAATCACCTAATATCTCAATCAAATCATGTAAAAAATCATTACACCACTTTTGTGGGATTGAAAAAACAGATGGATAGCCCTGGGACAGGTCTCAAAGCCTCAATAGACCTGGGAGTTCTTATGAAGTGTCTCGGAAATCAATTTATGTCTCAATTTAACATTTTCAGTCAAGGGGATGAATACATAACAAGTAAATGAAACAAAACAACCACATGCACAATATTTTCATAAAGACTATAGTAAGATAGTTTGTATACCAACTGTATCAAGCTCATAGACAAACAGTCATCCACAAAAACCACCAATTCAAGATAAATTATCCTTAAACAGAAAAGTGATGAATTCCCCAGAAGTATGGTCTATAAATATTGGAATAAGTTGAAACAACCACCCTTTGTACTTTTAGAAAACAGAAAGAAATAGAGTCAGACTACTGTCTATTTATTCGATTAATGATAAAAGAAACTTCAAATAATGTAGAAATTAAGAAGAATGATCCATGGTATAGATGGTAGATCTTGGTACACACCCTTGTTATATTGAGAATAATTTAGAAGGAAAATATGGTGAAATGGACATTATATTAGGAGGGAAAATGGTAAAATTGATACTTTTCATAGGGTGAATTTTTTTCCCACATGGGTTTCCTAACGGCGTTCCAACCATGCTAACTCTTATGTCCATGAGGAAACCAAATTGAACTGTTTTTTAAGATCCCACATTGTTTGTAAAACAATGTGTAGGCCATGAGGTTGGTTATTTTCAGTCCCATAATATTTTTGGGCTCTTATTTCATAGTTAAAAAACCATACAACTCCTATATCTATGGTTCACAGTCATGTTGAATGCTTCATTAAATTCATGCAGAAAATGGGCCTCATGCACTGTCAGTACAGTTTGACCATATTTTCATGTCCCAAAGCCCTGGTTCATCTCTGATTCATTCTCAATTCTCGAGAATCAATTCACAACCATATTTAACATGAGTTTAACTAATATTATAATAATGTATTACTCATTAAAAGGTTTGGATCTTACAACCTCAAAAATTTATAATATATCATCCTTGATAATAACTCTCCAATATCAATATGCCTCCAAGAATAAAAATTGAGCCATTAGGACCTTATATAACCTTCAATATCACTAGGTTCTTCGTAAAAATGGCAATGAGGTGATATCAATCAGAACAATGGAACATTGTTTCCTCAATGAATTTTCCCCCTACAGTCCACGACACAAGTGATGTGTTCATCAAAGGACACATCAATTTAATGTTCAATGTCATCAACAAAAATCACTGAGGAAGAGTTAGGATGATACTTACGAAGTCAAGACATGTGAAAAATGATGCGTAGATCACTATACCATTGCGTAAATGAATATCAATATTTTATAGATCATATCCTCTACATAATCTCGAATGACCCCACATACATGGGTGCCAACAAACTCTATTTACTAATATGATGGAGGCCCAATCTTGGGGACACCTATAGGAATGAATAGTAAACCACTATAGAATCATGTGGTTAGTGTCATTAATATTTCTATGTGTTCTATCTGCTATGTGTTGCGCCCATAAGCTCTTAAATCATCTAAACTTACTCCAATGACTCTTGCATGATAATATCTGCCAATAACTCTTACTCTGTTGCTTTTATCCATAATAATGGTGATAAAAAACCCAACCATAGATGACCCTATATAGTTCAATATGAATTTTTAACAATAACTATTATTGTAGTAAAAAATAATAAACACTAGGTGATTCTCCCACGAATCACATAATTCTCAGATGCATGGTCTTATCCAATCATAAAAAACATGGACATTTTGTTTTGACTTCCCATCCATATGTGGGTGGAAAAAATTACGAAAAAATAATATAGTACCAATTTCTATTAATATGAATTTCTAGAATTAAAATGTTTAATTTTGATCTATATATAAAATGACACTCCATGGTACCCCATAGAAATGTATTATCTCTTGAATATAAAAATCATTCATCTCATCCACCATGAATGTATATCGAATTAGAATGAAATGAGATACCTTTTCCAAATGGTCTACAATCATCCATATCATTTCACTATTATGAGTTTTTCTCATTATAAATTCTTTGGAATCTGAGGAAATGTTTCCCCAATTCCACTTCAGAATGGGAAATGGTTATAAAATAAAAATATGACATCGATGTTAAAGCCTTCACCTACTGACATATGTGACATTTTTAGCGAATTGACCAAAAAATTCATGGAGCCGATGTTTACTACCATTACATGGGCATGAATATATGGAAATGAAACCCTATGGAATGTTAAACATTGTAGTATCAATAAGAACTACCAAAAAACTAGTTTTTCCCAGCACCAACCTTTATTAGCACTAACGAAAAAGCTCTGATAAAGGGGGGGGGGTACCTTTATCAGTGCTAAAAAAGTGATAATAAAAGTACCCCTTTATCAGCGTGTTTTTAGCACTGATAAAGGTACCCCATTTATCAGCGCTTATTTTAGCGCTTATAAAGGGACCCCCCCTTTTTCAGAGCTTTTATTAGTAGCGCCGATAAAGGGGGCCTTTATCAGCTCTTATATTGATATAAATATAATCCATAATTTTTAAATATATTTTAGATAAGTATAAATATACATTTACGCTTAATATACTTAATATATAAGATATTTAGTGAAAATGGCTTATAAAAAAATTAAATTTTGTTTGATTAATAATTTGCTAATTATTATAGAGTAATAGTCATTTAATAACAATTTTAAGACTAAAAAATTAAAAAAAAAATTACAAAAAAGATCCAATATATGTTGAAAATGCAACTCGAACATCAAATGGCCATAACTTTTGATCTGGGTTCCTTTTTGACCTCTAAAAAATATTAAATCGAAGTTGGTGATGAGCTCTACACCCTTATAACTTGAGAGAACCCCAATCAAAGTTTTTTCGAGGCCAAAAGGCACAAAAGGCCTCCAAAACTGAGTTTTTAGTCGGGATACCCCGATTTTTTAACATTTTTTAGATTTTCAGCCTCGTTTAAGGGGGTATTATTGGCTTTTTGGTGGGAACTAAATTTATTCCAAGGTATCACATTCATATTTATATTATTTCTTTGAAATTTTATCATTTTTTATAATTCACTTCTATTTATAATCAATTAAATAATAATATATACATATTTTTTATATATTCAAACAAAAAAAATTAATTATAAATATAAATAATAAAATATATTAGCTTTATCTAAATAATAACTAATATCCATTTTATTTAAAATACAAATACATGAATATTTATATACCTATATGTTTATCTAACTATATATATATTAATATAACTACCTATATATGTTGATAGAACAATAAATATATATTAATCTAAATATATATATGTATATATACTAATATAACTATAACTATATTAATATAAATATATATTACTATGTGAATAAATATAACTAAATATATATATATATATAAATAAAAAGATTTATCATCAATAGTAGAACAAATCAATATATGGGAGTGACAAAGGCTTCAGGTGCGCAGGGGGAGGTCTCGAGATCAAATCTGGGTGGAAGCAGGGACGCGCGCGCATGGTTGAATATAGGGGCTAGCACTGATAATGGTTGGAGGGGTGTGTGAGGGTGCTGGAGGGGGCAGAAAAGTGCTATAAAAGCAGGGCTCAAGAACATTAAAAGCCCCCACCCCCCGATTATTGTATTTTTTTTAAAAAAATTTAACCTTTATCAGCGCTAAAAAAAGCACCGATAAATGGGGTCCTTTATTAGTTCTAAAAAGAAAACACTGATAAAGGACCTGTTTATCAGCGCTTTATTTTAGCGCGGATAGAGGACCCCTTTTATCAGGTATTTTTTTAGCACGGATAAAAGGGGTCTTTATCAGCGCATTTCAGGGCGCTGATAAAGGGGACCCCCCTTATCTTCACCGGCTTTAACAACACTTTTTTAGCACTATTAAAGGACATTTTCAGCGCTAATAAAAAGGGTATTTGTAGTAGTGAAACCAAATACATACATGAGTCTTGTATTACAAATAAATATACTAATTATATCATTTTTATTTTGAGGATAAAATTATTCATGCTAGTGTATAATTGCATATATTTTCTAGTAAACATCGTGGATTCATCTTCAAAAACTAGGGAAAAAAAATATGGGAAATATAAAATTCTCAACAAGGATAAGTAAAGAAAATATAATAATGATTTAATGAGATAATATCAACATGAAAATGTCAATAACTAAAAACACACTCCATTTAAATAATTGGAGAAGGCATTACCAATATGATATGGATAATAACATAAACATATTCCATTTAATAAATAATATATGAATAAAATGAATCCACAGATAATATAAATGATATAATATCAATGAAAATAATAATAATAACTAAATTCTTAATTGATAAAATGCTTAACTATTGGATTCTATGTTTCCTAGGTACATTATACCTCTACCATGAAGACCATTAATTAGAAAATTTAACATATTGTGTAGAAACCCGGCTTATTTGGCCAATTGATTCATCCTGTGAGACTATTGATGCATTAAGGGCTTACATTAAATTTTACCGAACCAATGTTGTACTGGTCAAAATCATTTTTCTTATATCAAATAATGGATTTAAAAAATTATTTTAACTCAAAGTGTCTCATTCAACATTTAAAAATTTTAATACCATGAATATAATAATATTTATGATAGGATATTTCAATTTTTAGTATACATACAGCTTGAAAAAGAAACATGTGGTGAAAACAATATTATATCCCATAGAAGTAAATTAGAGATTAAAATTTCTTTACTACTTTGCAAATTTTATTTAAATCAGAACACATTTATAAAACAAAATATTTTCATTAAAAATAGAATTTTAAAATTATATTGGAATCAAAAAAACATTATAGTTTCATGATGGTGGGAAATTCTATTCATTCCATACGAGTTAAAAACAAACATTCCTTTTACATTAGTAGGAAAAGGTATAATATACCATGGTTTGGAAAATGACTATAAGATTCCATTTTTTATAAAAGTTAAAATGGGAGAAAATTTATTTAAAAATAATTTGAGAATAGAAAAAAAAATATTTGAAAATTATTCTAGAAATTAATTACATGTATGATAAAAATTTCCCAATAGAGACATAAACAAAAACAATCCCAAATATCATTGAGATTGTGAAATAACCTATTACCTTACATTTCCTTTGGGGATAACATACATTAACATACTTTATAATAGTTTGAAATTTTTTATTAACTTATAAAAATACCAATATCATAATCATATTAATAATATAATATATTATCTTTTTAAAATAACTCATTACCCTTTTTTAAATGATCTTCCATTATTTTGACTATTTTGAGTGTTGATTGCCTAGTTCTTTCAAGTGTGTATTTAATTCTTACTTCTCTTTCCTATTAATTAGATAACGATTTCATCATATAAAAAAATTAAAAACATGATTTAAATATCATATTTAGTGAATATATATATATATAGGATAATGAATAATATTTGGAGATAATAAATAAAATTCACCTTTCATAGAGATGGTAAGCCCTATGTATGCATGAACACTACTTCTATTTCATTTCTATATTAAATAAATGTAATATAAATTATTTTTATTATAATAATAGAATAATATTTATGGTATATATGTCACATATTTATATTAAAACAATTCGTAATACATTTTATGTAATGTGTGAATGAATCACATCGCTTTGAGGATGCGGTAGTCCACACATCAACAAACGTTGTTATCGTATTCCAAAAAAATAGAAGGCATAAATTAATAGTTATATAAAAGGTTACAAAAGAATAATGAAATTACAATTACTCTGTATATCAAATATAAACTATAAATTCATCCTTATTCACAACACTTAATGGTGGTAAATGGAAGAATAAATGACACCATTTTGCGAGGCAGTTGTCCGCCATACACCCAAACGATGATTGAAAACCCATTTAATGGATGTGTTTGAAAGTGTAAGTTTAAATATTTGAATTTAAACTCTTTGTACTTTTATAAAAAAGATTTTATTATTTAAAAGTAAAATAAAAATAATTTAATGGGTTTTTAGAAGAAACAAAACAAAAACGTTCATTGATTAATGTTACAGCTTCATCTGGTATCTCCTTATGATTTTAACAAAAGGAATTATTTGGTTGGATTTCATCCCATTGTAAGGATTCTAGCATTATTGTAGGGATGTTTAATGAATTAATGGATCATTTTTGTTAGATATAGAAGGATAAATTTTGTTTGAGGGAGGAGGTTCCCTTTTATAATCGAGGTGAGGGGGAATTTCAGAAATTCAAAAAAAAATTAATATAAATTAACTTTCACTTGAAAATGGATAAAAAGTGAGTTACTTGTAATCTAAGATGATTATATGATGATGTAATCTCAGTCAATAATTTTTTAACTTGTTTATTTTATATTATTACCCTTATCTCTTGTCTTTATCCCTTATTTAATCCCTTTAACTCTTACCATACCAACATGGATTTTTACTCTTTAAGGGTTAGTATATTTACTATAAAATGAAAAAAAACCATAAATGTGTAATAGATGATATTTTAAAACGTATTATAACCAATTGGATGATGGTTATATTTTTATTAATTTTATATCATTTAATTAAATATTAATGATTATAAAATATCAATAATGTTAATTTTGACGCTAATAATTACTTGAATTTTAGAAAAACAAAATATATCAATAAACAAGATGAATTAGGACCAAAACATTTAATATATCTCATATATGTCTTCTTAATATAAAAAAAATATTGTATAAAATTAGTTATCTGAAATTATCTTTATTTTAATATTTTTAATATCACATATTGGATATTCAATTAATTAAACAACTAATGCATCATCATTATGTAGGACAATAGGGTAATTATTTATTTCCTAAAAATTAAAAATTAATTACTAGGATATTGATAAAAATTATATCATTCAAATTACTATTTATACTGGATGATATATTTGGTATGATAGCATATAAAAATATGCAATCCTTATTAAAAACCTGAGTATGACATATTGAACATTCATTAGAATAAAACACTTAAAAGTGAATAAAGTCATCCATGTGAATCCAAAATTCCTCAAAATTATACCTAGGATTATTTTGGTCAACTAAATCTTTTCCATTAAATTTCTTAAAAGTTTTAGGTTTTTATAACAATATATATAATATTTTTTTACACTTAAATACCTAATTTACCCTTAACCATGGTAGTTAAAAATATACTATAGTTTCTATTCATATTGATCAAAAATAAAAGGTACCTATTTTAAAAATAATAAAAATATGATTTAAAATATGGAATCCATTTTTTCCAGAATAAAAATGATATATTTGAAAAAAAAATTTGAAATTAAACCCATTGACGTAATGAGAAAATAAGTTTTTAAAGTGAAAACATTCAAAAGATTGAAATGTTTATATATCCAATTTCAATGTGAAATTGATTCAAATGAAATAAATTAGATTAAATGATAAAAAATTGTTATAATTATAATTTAAAACTAATATAAATTTCTATTTTTCATTATAAATTATTTATATGAAGAAAATGTTTTCAATAAAATGCAATATTGTACTACTATTCATAAAAATATGAATCTTATTTGAAACATAAAATAAATTAATAATAGTAAATTTTTATATCCATATTTAGAATAATGAGTTTATTTTGTCAAATATAATTTATAATAGTGTCTAAAACTATATTTAAAACAAATGAGCCATCAAAAGGTGGTAAAATAGTATTTTAATAAAATACATCTTTTATGCATAAAATTGGGTTTTTATAATATCATGTATAGAAAAAATAAGGACAAATGCTAGAATTTATATTGAATATATATTATATATAAAATTAATATAATAAAATAGTGTGATTTTTTATTTTATTGCTATGATAAACACTTGTGCGCCTTAAAAAAAGTTTTTATAAATTTTAATTTCATTTATATTAGTTTTTGTTGTATTTATTGATAATTATTAGGTAACTAATTAATTCAATAATATATCATAATATGTTAGTTAATAATATTCACAATGACCAATTTAACATCTTTGATAAAATTTCATTTTAAATAATAATATTAATAATATATCATGGTTGGTTTAAGCTTGGTGTTGTATGCAACATAAGCTGTCAAATAAATATAATTTAATTAAGAAGAGACAAAACATAAAATCTTGGCTCGTCACATTATTCCCCCCTTTGATAAATTTATTCATCATAAATTAAATTATTCTTTCAAAATCAAATGTTATTACTTTTAAAATTCCTTTGTGGAATACCCAACTAAGAAAAAGGATTAATAAAATATCATCTTAATTAAGGGGATGGGAAAATGAGAAGGTCACCTAAAAATTATTGTTTCAAATAGGATAACATTAGTGGGAAGTGAAAACATGGACATAGAAGATAAATCTAACAAAAATTTTTGGAAGGGGATTAATAGAAAACATGGTCGTATGAACGTTAACTATCACAAAATCAAAAATATTCTACCAGTTAAAGGACCATAGATTTATCATAAAAAATGTAAGTGTATAATGATTTTATTCCAAAATCCACTTCCTAGAGCTCATAAATTCACTTACTTCATCGACTAATAACATAATGAAACATACATACATGGCAAGTAAAGTTTCATCCTTGAATCAATTTCCACCACAAAAATAATATTTTTCTCCAAATGAATAATATTAAAGATGACTTTATCATGCATGAATAATTGAAATTAATTTATATTCATTAAAAAATCAAAAAAACTATAACTATTTATTCCTCATATAATTATAAATTAATAAATAACAAAATTTTTAGGCTAAGATAAGAAAATTCTGGAAAAATAATAAACCTTTATATGATGAATACAACATTAATATCTAAAATTCAATTGTAATATCTAAAGATCAGCATAGACCATTAAAAAAATAACTATTCATCCTATAAATATTCTAGACTAATATTGAAACCCTAAAATTATAAGGATTTCATCATATAATATTACAAAAAACATCAATCACTCTTAATGTCTTATACAAATAATTTAAATTCCTCAATTAAATAATATTAATGATATGCTTACCATTTCAATAAATAACCCAAATCCCCATAAGAACACAATAAAATAATATTTTACTCCAATATAGAACTCTATCTTTATTCCTCAAAATACTGTATTTACATTACTTTTATAAGTTACCAAAAAAGAGAAAGTGTTCCAAAATAACATTAATCACAAAATCATCAAACAATTTTCCAATAATAGGGTTATCTGTTTGATAAAACAAATATACCTAAATTCAGAATAACCATTATCCATTAGAAAAATTAGCTAAAAAATTCATGCTAACCAGGACATCACGTAGTCTAGTGGTAGGTGCTTCACCCTTGTCACCCATCGGTTGTGGGTTTAAACCTCATGGACTTGTCGGATGCGGCATGTTTTCACCCAATCTATGAGTTGTTTTTTAAAACCATTACAATAGAACATAGAATATAAATATGATGGACATCCTTGAAATAAGGTTAGTCTCTAAATATCATTTTAATTATGGTTTTAAATATAAACCCAATACATAAATAATTCATCCATTTGTTTCTACATAGTTCCATCCTTTATTTAGATATTATCCTATAGAATGAGGAATTGGATTGTGTAATGCCTCAGATCACTACATTTAAGGAAAGAAACTATAAAGGGACTCTTAGGATGTGTTATATTTCTTTCCACCATACTCTACATTTTTTACCTAAAATTATTTTCTTTATTTTATTCTTTCCCACACATGAGAAATCTTTCTATTATGTTGAGACACTTTTCTCAGCGCCTCCTTCCATATTTAATGCATGATGGAAATTTAGCCTTTTTTAATCCATGTTCTTCACCATTGGAGCTCTTATAAAACACCATACATATCTTTTTATGAGTTTAGGGGTTTGTTAAGTTATATGATGTTAATAATATTTTAAGAAAAATTATTAGGAATGAATATGATATCTTTCAAATCTATCAGTATCCCATTTTTTCCCATTTACACCAATATTTCCATCATATTCAATGTTAAAATGACTCCTTCAAGTTCCAGACATTGACTAAAACAATAAATCATAGAGTGAGTAACAATTTCCATAATGAAGAAAAGATATAATCATTAATAGAATATCATAAAACCCTATATTCATTCTAGAACACCTTAAGATTAACCAATGTTATTAATTTTCATCATATGTTCAAATCCTTCATAATGGTTTATTATGATAAAGTGAATTAACCAATGTATATCCCCCATGGAATGCTAAACCAGGTGTGCAGTAAGGATCACTATCATGTATTAGTTGATTCAGTATTCATGCATGACACACCTTTTTAGATTTGTTACCCCTAGGTACATTTATGTCAAAATCAAACCCACTTTCCGCATCCAAAAGGGACTTATTTATTGGAATACCACATTATATTTATATAATTAAAAAATTAAGATGTTATTATATAATTATAATCAAATTATACTATAGGGATATGTTCTATAATCTATTTTTTTTAAATCTATCTACCATGATTGATACTAAACTTCATTTGATACAAACTGTAGTGACCCAAATCTAGCCAGCCCACAAAAGGTGTCCACTACCATTACATTGACATGACTACATGTGAATTAAGCTCTATGGAAAAATTCATTTAGTAGTATTAGTATACTAGATATATACATGATTCTTGTATTACAAATGAATACAATGATAAAAAAATATTTTCTTCTTTCGGGGACAACTTTATTCCATCTAGCGTATCCTAACATATATTTCCTAGTACACTTATTGGATTCATAATCATTACATTGGGAAAAGTTATATAAAAAGGTTGATCTCAAATTATTATTAATTATATATAAAGATGAAGAAAATATGAATTTAGAAAAATAAATAAAATTGGTAATGCGAGTAACTGAAAACACATGATATTCAAATAACCGGAGAAGGAAGGATAAATATGGAATGATAAATAACTAAAATACATTCCATTTAATAAATAAGATAAGAATTAAATGAATACGTAGATGATTTTAAACAAAAAATATCATTTAAAATAATAATAATAAGTGAATTCTCAATATAAATAATGATTAATTTTTGGGAACTATATTTCCATGGAGCATGGTACCTTTACTATCAAGACCTTTCACAAGAAGATTTAGTATATCTGGTAGAAAACCATCAGATTTCGGAAATTTATTCATCTTATGATAACATTGATTCATCAATGAGATTATAATAAATTGTCCCGAACCTGTGTCATGCCATTCTAATGCATTCTTCTTATATCTAATAATCGATTAAAATGATTTTAAATAAAAGTGTCCCATACCACATTGAAACATATTAATTCCATGAATAAAATGAGATTTTGATATAATATATCAATGGGTAGTATAAATACTCCCACACAATAAGTAATTGGTGAATAAATCTTGTATCTCATAGAACTAAATGTCAAATGAGAAAATCCTTACACTTTTGTAAATTTTATTTTAATGGTCATACATTTATAAAAGAAAATATAGCCTTGGATTTTTTTTTAAAATTTGTAAGGAATCTTCCAAACATTACGGATTTATGATGGAATTATATTCTGTTCATTTGATTTAACTTGAAAATGAATATTCCTTTTATTCATTGTAAGATAAGTCAAAAATTACCTAGTTTTGGGAAATAATTAAAAGATTTATTTTAAAACATTTTGTAAAAATTAAAAATAGGAAAAAATGACATTAAATTTTTTTGTATAATATAAATGAAATAATTAAATGAAGTTATAAAAAATATCATGGAATTGAAATATTTCCAAGTGGATACATAAACATTAACAATCCCAAATAACGACGAGATTGTGAAATAACACATTACCTTGCATTTCCTTTTTGGTTAACATCAATTAAAAACATTTATAATAGATTCAATTTAATTATAAACTTATATTAAATCCATTATCACATTTCTAATATCACATATAAACTTATTATAGTAGATCATTTTTCGTTTGTTAACAATGGTCCATTATTTTCACTATTGTGGGTTTTAATTTCATAGTGTTTCCATTATATTTTGACTTTATACTTGTTTTCCCTATAAAATAAACCATGGTTTAATTATACCCATAATTCAAAACATGATTCAAATATATTATATATTCATTATATATGTATTTATAAAAATCCATAAAATTTAGAGATGAGAAATGAAATGCATCATTCATGGAGAGAGTAGGATATATTTATGCACGAACGTTACTTTCAGTTCATTAACATCTTGAATGAATGATAATTAAATTATACATGTTATTTTTATAGTATAATATTTTTGTCAAATATGTCACATATTTCATTTCAAATCATTCTTAATACATTCTATGTGAAGTCTAAATGAATCACATCACATTTAGGAGGCAATAAATCACACATCCATAGAGGATGTTATCATATTCCCATGAAATGGATGGTGTGAATATATAGTTGTTAAAAAATATAATAAAGAATAAATACATTACAACTACTATATAGATCATATATAAAATATAAATCCATAATAATTTCCTACCATTAAAGGTTGTAAATGGAAGAATGAATGACATCAGTTGGTGATGTGGTAGTCCACCGTATACATGAATGATGATTTCAAATCCCATTTAATAGATGTGTGTTATAATATAGGTTGAAATATTAGCATCAAAATTTATCAGTTTATATTGGATACTCATTATATTATATAAACATGAAATAAAAAAAACTAAGGGGTTTAAGAAAGAAATTAAACATAAATGTTCATTGTTGAATGTTACCTCTTCTCTGGGAATGTCCTTTTGATTTTCACAAAAGGACTTCATTAATAGGATTTATTCCTAAATTATGACTTATAGGATAATTATTTGGAAATTTTGAGGAGTAATATTCATTGTTTGGTCAATCTATGAGGTTCAATATGGTGGGTGGATGTGAGGGAATAGTTGGCCCTTTATAATTGAGTTGAGGGGAACTTTTGGAAAATTTAAAATATAAAGTTAATATAAATTAATTTTCAATTATATGTTGTTAAAATTTTATTTATTTAGAATATATGTTGAGTTTGGGTGAATAATATATCATCTAATAATTTTTTCTCATGTTTAGGTCATATTTTTAATCTAACATTTTGGTTTTAACTGTTATTTAAACCCTTTAACTCTTATAAAAATAACATGGGTTTTTAATTTTTAATGGTTAATATAGATACAATAAAATGAAAAAGAACCATAAATGAGTAATGGATATGAAAATATTAAACATATCCTAATCAGTTGACCTAATTTTATATTTTTATGAATTCTATATCATTTAATAAAATATAGTATATTTTAAAATATAATTAATGTTAATTTTGATATTATTCATTACATTACTATAAAAAAGAAATATCAATAAACGAGATAACTTCAAGAAAACCCTTAATACATTCTTGTTATATCTAGGTCATCTACAAAATTCTTAAGTGACATTACATATCTCAAATTATATCTATTTTAAAATTTTAATATCATTTTTCAGATATTTCCCATTATTAAACAATTACTGCATCATCATTTTTTAAGACGTTAAGGTAATAATTTATTTACCAATAATTAAAAATAAATTAAAATTTTAATGATTTTTTTATATTTTTAAATACCTTTATAGTATAATTTACATTCTGTAGAACCACATATAAAAAATGTAATAATTATTAAAAATATGAGTATGATATATATTAATTTTGTTAGAATAAAATAATAAAATGACGTAAAGTCATCTGAGTGTCTCTAAGAGGCCATAAAATTAGCCAAATATTGATTTTGGTCAACAATATCTCATCTAATAACATTAGTACAAGTTTTAGGGTAATTTTATAATATTTATAAAATTATTTTTACACTTTAATTACATGATTTACCCTTAACTATGGATATTAAAAAAATTATAAAGTTACTATTCATATAGGAAAAAAATAAAAGTGGCCAATTTACTAAATATGAAAATTATTATTTAAAATATGGAATAAATTTTTCAAAATTGAAAAAACATAATTAGGTAATACTAATTTATAATTAATCTCATTGATGGTGTAACACCCCAAGCTTCCATGGTACGTTTCCCTTTGAATAATATAATATATTGCATTGTACACAACTCCGAGATTCTAGCACCCTACGACCAATCAAACTAGCCGTTAGGAATAGTAATACCCACTTTTTGAAATTTTATAAATTTTATCATTCAATATGGATAATAATTATTAGATTCGTAATATTTAAATTAGTTTAAGGTGAATTTTTGGTATTTTCTTGAAAACATTCAATTTTTGATGAATAGTGAAAAACACTCGGTTATAGTTTAAAACCAAATTTTTATTTAAATAATTTTTTATTTTATTTAAATTTATTTTAGGTCAAAATAAATACATAATACCTATATATGTTCCTTGTAATTCATTGGAGTCAGTTTATAATAATTTTAGGTATATGAAAACTTTATTGAAGTTTTTAACAGTCTTTTACCCACCTCTTAGGAGCATTTGAATATTTGAATAAAAAATAATTTTATAGCTTCTCTGAATTGAATTTAAAAAATCCAAGAGACATGGAAGATATCAATATGTAAAATGTGGTCAAATAAGATAATTTTTTTTGTTAAATAGTAACGTTTGACTTTTATTTACCACGATTAAAAGTAAATAGGGCAATTAAGGGTAAAAATGATATTATAATTACCCTAACACATGACTTAATTATATTGGATAAGTTTAATTCGTCCAAAAACAACCTTAGTAATAAAATATGATCCATTAGGTTCATTTTTATTACATTAGGACATTTATTATAATTTAATTCAAAGAAGAGTTAAAAGTGTTAACTTCAAAGCTAAATAACTAAACCTTTTTTAATTTAGGGTTATACATATAATAAATTCGATTATAAATATTCATTAGAATGGAAAAAAATATTTCCAACATAATGGTCTTTTGTTTATATTTTTTAGACAATAAGTAATTTATTTTATTTATGAAACAATGATGATTCAATAATTACCTAACTAATGAAATATTAAAATACATAATATTATAAATATCAAAATAAATGTAGTTTGATACTTTTTATGAATTAAACTAATTTTATATGTTAATATGACATGTTAGGGTTGGTTAGATGATTTTTTAAAGTAATAATGCTGTTATGAATTTAGCAAAAACAAAATACAAAATGGTGACAAAATTGACATAAAAGAGTTTTTACAACATATATTATATTATTAATTGTTATTCTATTCTTAAAAATCTAGAGATCCACCAAAAGACATATATAATGATATGTGGGTCATTAATGAACCACTTGGGGTTTTCTTGGAATTATATAGTAAGTTTATTAACCATATAATATAAATACACCAAGAGATGTGGGTAATGTCAAACTATTTAACTAAGAGTTAAATCTAAAAGATAAGGTTAATATAGTGAACCAAACCTGTCTAAAACTTATTGGCTGACTGTTTTTCAACCCATCCCCACCATATACTTTAAATAATTCATTTTTGAGCAATTATAAATAGAAAATGATTTTATTATTAAATAATATTTCTAGATTTTCCTAAAGTCCCCTCACCCCTCTTATAAAAGGGCATTCCTCCTTCCCTCAAATTCACACATTCAAAGCTTTTTTTCTCAGCCAAAATCTGCCCAAATACCCTCTAAATTGTCCTCCCTTCATCTTATTGGCCATAAATTAGTTATAAATCCATCTTAAGTTTCCCTTTTGAACAAATCAAAAGAAAGAACCCAAAGAAGAGGTAAATATTTCATCACCTCTTTCAATTTCCTTTCTTCTTCCACTTCCTCTTTCTTTATTGTTTCAATTCTAAAATAGTAACTCCATTATATTATATATAATATGATGTTATTAGAAATATGGTATATCCATATTCATTATTCAATCAATCCTTTGAATGACATGTCACCATACGTGCGTATGTACAGCTTACCGTCTCCAGGTCGTGGTGTAATTGTTTTTCAGTACATTATTATTTGGATGGGTATAATAATGATGTGTAACTGATGTAAATAATAAATATAACATTATAATTATTCATTATATATTATATACCATGCAATTAAATATTATTTTTATATCAAAATAATGATATTGTGCCTCGTGCATACGTACAGATTACCATCTCTATGAACGCGATGAGATTCATTCCCCATCGTAATCCATTCAAGAATAATATTAATTAGATGATTAATTTTTTTTAAAGAGTAGATATCATTCTAAATATGAATAATATATATCCTATTCAAAACAAACACTACTTATGAAACAAATCATATAAAAAAACGAACCAGTTAACACCCGAAACGACGATAATATTAAATATTATTAAAAAGATATATTAAAAATCATATATGATATAATATTAATGTATATGGTTCTTTAATAATTTAATAACAATTATTTCACCATTATACAGGTGGTTATCCTACCCTTGACCAAGGAAAAGTACAATGTAAGTGGTTTCTTATCTCACTTTTAATTCCGTGAGATTTACATTATACGCCAATTATTTATTAAATGTGGTGTACTGTGTACTATAATTTGATATATATATATATATATTATAATTATTCTCTTTATATTAATGTTATTCTGTGATTCATTTGGTTGTTATTATCTTTTTTCCATACGCCTCGATTTATTACAATGAAGTAAGGTTTTTCAACTCAATTATGTTTTCTATGAGATTCATTCCATACTACCACTATTTACTTTTGTGTGGACTATTTACTTCCAAATGATTGTATTATTTGTGTAATAGACTTTAATTTATTTGTAATTACATCTTAATTTTATGATTCATCTTTAATGGGATGTATGTTTCGTATGTTACCAAATTGGTAAGGGAATTTCAAATTTCAATTTCTACTCATTTGGCTTTACGCATACCTCATTGATTATTTTACTCCAAGATTATGTGTGGAATAACTATTTATTATTTATGTAGTAATTTCCACTCCCCCTTCTGTGGATATACTTTGGATACACATAATCACTCCAATGATAAATTCTCAAGTCATCGATATGAACATGATAAGAGTAATTTTTACTCAATCTCTATTTATTGAGTTAAACATCCAATTCATTGGTGTTTTTTACAAGAATATGTGTGAATATTTGTTGATCGATTTAAACTTAATATCCAATAATATTAAGTGGGTTTATATTTTTCACACATAATTATGTTGTTGATTTATCCTTAACCTAAGTATACAGTCTTTATAAGAGATTTCATCTCAATTTACATTCCATTGAGTCTTTATTGTTTTTATACACCAATTCACATTTCTATGGTGTATATAATGTACTATGACATAGTATATCATGAATACCTTTATTCCCATGATATTATAATATTTTTATTACCTAAATTATTTGTATTCATGTGTCTCTCTTTTGGTTAGGAACTCTAACTAAAATATCATTTTAAAATGTTTTAGAGAATTATTATTCTAAATCTTTACCATTATTGTCCATGTTTTAAAAATGGGTTTAAGGATTTATCTATATGGATATTAATGTTTTAAAATTAAACTTCCTTTTAAATTTTTCAATGTTTTATGGGACACTTTGATTCAAAAAATCTATTTTAAATGGCTTCTTGATAAATAGTGAGACGTTTAAATGTTTCCGAGAAAAAGGAGGTTATTTATCTCAAATAGTTTTGATGATTATTTTCATCCATGTAAATATCATTCATTATTAACTATTGAGTTTGATATATTATAATAAACACTTACATATTGTATTGAATGAGTTTTGATTGACTGTGGATGTGCTATTTTTATTCCATTCAAGGTTTTTGGTTAAAATATTGAAATTTCGTATGCTATTTTTAATACGAATGTTCAGATTATGTTTCAAACATTTCATATAATGAATACATTGGACTTATTATGTTATAAGTGGAGCCCAATATAGTTCCTTGATGCATCAGTAGGTCTCATTAGACAAACTAGTGTCTTGGCACAAGGCCTTGACAAAATCTTTTTTGTAGTCTTGGCATAAGGCCTTGACTATGTGGTTATGAATGTCTAGCATTGTGCATTTCAGCATTAAGAAACTTTCTATTGATATTGAATGTGATTATTCAACTAGTAGAATACCCATGTGAATATGTAAATGACATTATTGATTTTATCTTTTCCATATAATTCTGATGTTCAAGTATAAAAGGTTTTGTTTTAGTCTTATACATTGCCTTAAATGTGTATGCTTATTTATGAAATTTTTCTCTATATTATTATCCTTACTAAGCATCTGAGCTCACCCATTTCTATGTTTTATTTTTCCTAGGATGCTAAGAAGTATATTATGACAGGACAACAGGGATAGTCTATGGGATATCAGTGTTGTCTATGGAAACAATGTTGTTGAAGTTTTCTATTTTATGATGTAATGTAAACCTTATGAATATATCTAGTACTTCTAAGGCTACTAAACTAATTGTTCTTTAATGACATGATCTTTTGTGATCAGGCCAATGATAATTAATAATGCGCCAACTATAGCCTTCTAGGGTCGAGGCGTTATAGTTGGTATCAGAGGAATTTTAGTAAAAACCTTGAAACTAGATTTAGATAAATTATGATTAGAGCACATAGCCCTAAGATAGAACTTGAGGTTTAATATATAAAAACTTTCTAAAATTTTGTTATTTTAGTGATTTTGTGATTTTCCATGAAATACTTCCCTGTCTATATACGAGTAGGAAGAGGTGGCTCTAGAACAAATGTACCTTAGGGTAAAACCTGAAAACACAACTTTGAGCTAGACTCGAATGGGAAATGGTGCACGAAAACGGGCCTTGCTGCACTCTTGGTTATGAAACTCCTGGGGGATTAGCTTAGAATAATTTTCATTTTTTATAGACAAATTTGAAGGATTCTATTAAATTATGAGAATAATTGACCTTGGATAATCCTAAGGTGTTTCAAATTGAAAACAAGGTGTCATGATATTCTCTAAATGATTTTATGACTACATTTACTCACACAATGCTTTTTGGTTTTAGTCAATGGATGGATTCCAAGGAAGTCATAGTAACATTGATCATGATGTACAAGGTGGGAATGACGGTGTAAATGAGAAACAAAATGGATTGTTGATAGGCGTAAAAGATATAATGTTCATGACAAATTAGTATTCCAAAAATATGATCAACAACATATATATCATCCAACTCCCATACTCAACAAAGAAGAGAAAGGTGATGAATGATAAGAGCTCCAGTAGTGGAGACCATGGGTAAAAGAATCCTCAATTTCAATCATGTATGAAATGTGGAAGGAGATACCCAGGAAAGTGTCTCAATGGAACAAAGAAATAATTTACGTGTGGGAATGAAGGTAATAATGTAAAGAATTGCCGAGGAAAAATGAAGAGTACTTTGGAAGAAAATAAAAACAGTTCGAAGAATCCATTTAAGTCATTTGTCATACATTTTTGGGACATGGCCATTACCTGAGTTAATTCCCTATTCTATAGGATATTTTCTTGGTCAAAGAAGAAGCTATGTGGAAATAAATGGTTTGAGAAATGTTTAAAAGTATTAGCGCTCCTTTTTGATGGGATTACTTTGGAATAATTTTCTCTTGTATTTTTAACCCAACAGTTTGTCATGTGAAAATGAAATTTGTGGAAGAATTATCTTTTCTATCATGGATATAGTTATAAATAACCATTTGGTATTATATGATCATTGGGGTTGAGGTAATTACAAGTTATTATGTATTGGGATGAAAATGCAAGGTATGAGATAATATTTGTGGTTAAATTATGTTAGTATAATTATGAAGAATTTATCTCATTTTGTTAATGTTATAATATATAGTTATTGAAAATGGACAACACACAGACCATTTAACAACCCATCGCATCAGACAAAGCTATGGGAATCGAACCCACAACTAGAGTGCGATTAGGATTTATCGCCTACCACTAGACTATGTGAAGTCCCGGGTTAGTGTAAATAATTATTTTTAGTTAAAAAATTTTATTGATCAATAATAAGTTGATTTTTGATCTCATGTCATATCAAATGAATACCATTAGTATCGGAAAATGATTTGGTGATTACATGAAAAATTTAATTTTGGAAGACGTTCACTCTCTTGTGAACACTATATGCCTAAGGAAAATAGAATACTATGTGATTTCATTTGAGGATTAATGGTGGATTTTTATCTATGTTTTTATTGTGGATTTATAGTGATTTAGGTTATTTATGGAAATGAATAACCTATAACAGAGAATATGTGATTAGGTTAATTACATTAAAGTATGTGACTCTAAGAGTAGTCAATGTCATTTGGAGATACAATTTAACATGGAGGACCACATAACCAAATTCTTCTATGTTTTAGGTTTCAATATTAGTTTGGATTATGTTAAAGTATTTTAAGGAAAATTGTTTATTGAATGGTATTTATTTAACTTTGGGGTATTTTTTGATTAATTATAGAAATTAAGATTAGTGTTTCTTTCTCTAAAGAAATATTCTTTTGTGGGATCATATGATCTCGTACTAACCATTTTGGTTTTTATTAATATCTAAAGACAAGGTAAATATATAGTTTATCCTTTGTGGATTATGTGATTCTCTAGAAGTTGATTCTAGCTCTTCCAGTGTGACCATGTCATCTTAAATACCCATCTTTTGAAAAAAAATGAATTAGTGGTTGAAATTTATTAATGAATGAAATTGTACTTAAAAAGAAAGTATATCTATTTATGTTCTTAGTCAATCTCAAAAATAAATACCTCAACTTTATGAAATGTAACTTAAAACAAAAAACATTGTTATTCATTTACATTTCCTACAGGGAAACTAATGACCATTTATCTCATCACAAGTTTTTGGTTTTCATGATGTTAAATTTCTCCAGATCATGTTTTCTATCCCACTCCATCAGAAATTGACACTTAGTTTATCTTCTATATCCATGTTTTCATACATGGAATCCAATTATGGGTCATCTTGGGTGACCATTGTACTTATCTTTCTTTCTTTTAAAGTGATAGTTGTATTGACTCTTTTTCTGATGTGAGACTTTCAATTATGTTCCTAATCCCAATTTTAAAAATTGTGAAGATACAATTTCTAAAAGGAGGGAAGAATGTAACACCCCAAGCTTCCACGGTGCATTTCACATTGAATAATGTAATAGCTTGCATTGCACACAACTTCGAGATTCTAACACACTACGACCAATAAAAATAGCCGTTATGAATAGTAATACCAACATTTTGAAATTTTATAAATTTTATCTTTCAAAATGGACACAATTTTTGGATTCAGAATATCGAAATTATCTTAGGGTGAGTTTTTGGTATTTTTCTAAAAACTATCAATTTTTGATGAATAATGAAAAACACTGATATATATTTTAAAACTGAATTTTTATTTAAATTTTTATTAAATTTATATAAATTTATTTTAGATAAAAATTGATAGATAATGCCTATATAAGTTCAATGTAATTTATTGGAGTCAGTTTACGATAATTTTAGATATATATAAATTTTATTGAACTTTTTAACTGTCTTTTATCCAGCTCATAGGAGCCCTTGGAAATTTGAATAAAACATAATTTTACCACTTCTGTGAATTTAATTTAAAAAATTCAAGACACACAATTTATATTAGTAAATAAAATTTTGTTCAATAAGATAATTTTTTTGGTGAATAGCAGGATTTGACATTTATTTACCACAGTTAAAAGTATATAGGGTAATTAAGAGTAAAAATGATATTATTATTACCCAAAACATGTCCTAATTCTATTAGACAAGTTTAATTAGACAAAAAACAACCTATTTAATAAAATATTATCCTTTTTGTCCACTTTTATTAGATTAGGACATTTATTATTATTTAATTCAAGGAAGAGTTAAAAATGTTAAATTCCAAGCTTAATAAATAAACCATTTTTATTATAAAGTTATACATAAGATAAATTAAATTATAAATATTCATTATAAAGTTAAAAATATTTCCTAAATAATGGTATTTTATTTTTATTTTTTAGACATTAAATAATTTAATTTATTTATGACAAAATGAAGATACACTAATTATCTAATTAATGAAATATTAATATATTTGTTATTATAAATATCCGAATAAATGTAATTTGAGACATTTTATGAATTAAACTAATATTATAGGTTAATATGATATTTTAGTGTTGGTTAGATGGATTTTTTTAATGTAATAATGCTGTTATAAATTTAGCAAAAACAAAATACCATATAGTGTCAAAATTGATATAAAAGAGTTTTTAAAACAAATATTATATTATTAATTTATATTCTATTCCTAAGAATCTATGGTTCAACAAAAATATTTATATAATGATAGGTGTGTCATTAATGAACAAGTTGGGGTTCTCTTTGATGTATATAGTATCTTTATTAACCATATAATATAAAAACACAAAGAGACATGGTAAATGTCAACCTACTTAACTAAGAGTTAAATCTAAAAGATAAGGTTAATATAGTGATCCAAACCCATCTAAAACCTATTGGTTGAGTAGTTTTAGACCCCTCATAACCTTATAATTTAATGAATTCATTTTTAAGCCATTAGAAATAGAAAATTATTTTATTATAAAATAATATTTCAAGCTTTTCCTAAGTTTCCCCTCACCCCTCTTATAAAAGGGCACTCCACCTTCCATCAAATTCACACCTTCAAAGAAGTTTTCCTTGGCCAAACTCTTCTCAAATACCCTCTCAGCTATCTTCCCATCATCTTAGAGGCCTTCCTTTAGTCATAAAGCCATTTTATAGAGCCCTTTTGATCAAATCAAAAGGAAGAACCCGAAGAAGAGGTAAATATTTCATCACCTATTTCAAGTTCCTTTATTCTTCCACTTCCTATTTCTTTGTTGTTTCAATTATAAAAAAATAACTCTAGTATCTTTTATATAATGTTATGTTATTATAAATATGGTACAACCATATTAATTATTCTATCAATCCTTTTAATGGCAAGTCACCATATGTGCGTACGTACGGCTTACCGTCTCCACATCGTGGTGTAATTGTTATTCAATACAATATTATTTTGATGGGTATAATAATGATATGTAATTGATGTAAATAATAAATATAACTTGATAATTATTCTGTATATATGATATATCATCCGATTAAAAATTATTTAAATATCAAAAGAATGGTATTGTCGCTCGTGCGTACGTATGGATTACCGTCTCCTTGAACGCGATGAGATTCATTCCCCATCGTAATCCATTCAAGGATAATTTTCATTAGATGGTTAAAAATAATTTTTAATGTCTTAATATTATTCTGAATATGAATAAGATACTTCCTATTTATAACAAACACTACTTATGAAACAAAGAATAAAAAGGAAAACGAATCAGTTAACACACGAAATGATGATAATACTATAATATTATTAATAAATCTATATTAAATGATCATATATGATATCATATTAAAGTATATGATTCTTGTATAATTTAATAAAAATTAATTCACCATTATACATGATGTTAACTTACCCCTGACCAAGGAAATTTAAAATTTAAGGGGTTTCTTATATCACTTTTAATTTCGTTAGATTTCCATTGTTCGCCACTTATTTATTAAATTTTGTGTATTATGTACTGTAATTTGATATATATATATATATATATATATATATATATATAAAATCATGGTTCACATTATATTCATGGTATACTATGATTAATTTGGTTGTTATTAACTTTTGGCAATACAACTCGATTGATTACAACGAAGTAAGGGTTTTCAGCTCACTTCTTATTTCTGTGAGATTCATGCCATACTGCCAATATTTCCTTTTGTGTGGTGTATGTACTGACCATTGATTATATTATTTGTGTAATATACCTAAATTTATGAGTAATTACATCTTCATTTTATGATCCATATTTCATGGGATCTATGTCTCGTAAGTTACCAAATTGGTAAGGGAATTTCAAATTTCAATTTCCACTCATTCGGCTTTACGCATACTTCATTAATTATTTTACACCATGTATCTGTGTGGAATCACCATTTATTATTTTTGTATTAATTTCCACTCCCCATTAAATGGATATGCATTTGATACACATAATCACTCCCTTGATAAATTCTCAATTCATCGATATGAACTTGATAAGAGTAATTTTAACTCAATCTATATTTATTGAGTTAAATATCCAATTCATTGGTGTTGTTATTACATGAATATGTGTAAATATCCTCTGATTTATTTACACTAAATATCCAATAATATTCAGTGTATTTAAATTTTTCACATAGAATTATGTCATTGATTTATCCTTAACCTAATGATGCGGTCTTTATTAGAGATTTCATCTCAATTTACATTCCAATGATACTTTTTTGTTGTTATGTGCCAATTAACTTTTATATAGTGTATATAATGTACTTTGACATAGTATATCATGAATCTTTTTATTCCCATGATATTATAATGTTTTTATTAGCTCAATTATTTTTATTCAAGTGTCTTTATTTTTGTTAAGAACTCTAACTAAAATATCATTTTAAAATGTTTTAAAGATTTAATATTCTAAATCATTCTCATTAATGTACATGATTTAAAAATGGTTTTAAGGATTTATTTCTACGGACATTAATGTTTTTAAATTAAAATTCCTTTTAAAAGTTTCAAAGTGTTATGAGACACTTTGATTCAAAAAATCTATTTGAAAGGGCTTCTTGATAAATAGTGAGACTTTTAAATGTTTCCAAGAAAAAGGGGGATATTTCTCTCCAATAGTTTTGATAATTATTTTCATCTATATCGATATCATTAAGTATTCTCCATTGAGGTTGATCTATTATAATAAAATCTTCCATATTGTATTGAATGAGTTATGTTTGATTGTGGATGTGCAATTTTTATACCATTCTTGGTTTGCCGTTAAAATATTGACATTTGGTATACAATTTTTAATATGAATGTTCAGATTATGTTTCAATATTTTCATATGAGGAATGCATTAGACTTAGTATGTGATGGGGGGAGCACTCTATAGCTCCTATATGCATCGGTAGGTCTCATGAGACAAACTAGTGTCTTGTCACAAGGCCTTGACAAAATATTCTTTGTAGTCTTGGCACAAAGCATTGGCTATGTGGTTATGAAAGTCTGGAATTATGTATTCCATCATTCTGAAAGTGGAAAATGATATTACATGTGATTATTCGACTAGTAGAATATCCATGTGAATAATCAAATGGAATTATTTGATTTTATATTTTCCATATTATGCTGAAGTTCAAGTTTAAAAAGCTTTTGTTTTAGTCTTATACATTGCTTTAAATGTTTATTCTTATTTATGAATATTTCTGATATATTGTTACCCTTACTGTGCATCTGAGATCACCCATTTCTATGTTTTATTTTTCCTAGGATGCGAAGAAGTATATTATGAATGAACTGTAGGGATAGTCTATGGGATCTCAATGTTGTCTATGGAAACAATGTTGTTGAAGTTTTCTATTTTATGATGTAATATAAACCTTATTAATGAATCTAGTACTTCCAAGGCTACTAAACTAATTAGTGTTTGAAAACATGATCTTCTGTGATCATTCCAACGATATGTATTAATGCACGGACTCTGGGCTTCTAGGGTCGAGGCATTATAGATGGAAGGAGAAAACAAGTTTTTAATGTGAAATTGTTCAATAGATTTTGATGTTTTTATTTCAAAATTCATCAAAACATAAATCTTATTAGGAAAATACCCAAAATTCAACCAAATTATTTTTTTATATTCCATTTTTGAATAAGTAGTTTATTTTTTAAAAATATTTTATTAAAATGTGAAAAACTATATTTAAAACAAGTGGGCCATCAAAATGAAGTAAAACTATCTTTTGATAAAAATAATTCTTTTATATGTAAAATTAGATTTATTTTTATATAATTTCTTGAAAAAACATAGGATGAATGTTAAAAAATATATTGAATATTATATATATATATATAATTAATATTTTCTAGAAAGCATGATTTCTTAATTTTATTGGTATAAAACAAACTTTTTCTCATTTAAATTGTTTTTATAAAAAAATTCATTTATATTAAACTGGTTGTAAATTTCCAATTATTTGGTAACAAATGAATTAAATAATATATTATCATAAGATAGTTAATCTTATTCATACTACCAATTTAATGGTTATGTGATAATTTTATTTTAGATAATAATATTAATAGTGTATTGTTGTTCATTTAAGGTTGTTGTTGCATGAAACATAAGATATCAAAGAAATTAAATTTAATTAGGAAGAGAAAAACTACATAAACCTATGAAAAAACCTATGACCTCCTTCTTGATTCATGTACACCAACATTTTCTATGAATATCAAGGTAAATGTTTATCAAACCAAGTTTCACCACCCACTTCTAAGCCAAAACCTCATGCATCTGTTCGTCCCACATACAAGTAGGTAGATAAAAACTACAATAAAAGTGGATAGTCACATCCCAATCGATGGTCCATCCATGGTGTATCTCTCCACCATAAATGTTTTCCATGAATTCCATACACTATTGAACATTATTTTTCCTCCTCTTGATTCAGATATGAAGGGAGGACTCAATGGATTTAGGTGGAAGGGTCATCTTCTCCCTCTCCCCCAGAACAGTAAAATGCATCTCTGTAATCATTTACATTATCATCCAGTATGAACAAGTCTCTTGGGCATCTTATATCTCTTACATTCATATAAAATTATCTGCCACAATTTTCCCCTTTACTGAAGTATAATCTGGCTCAAAATCAAATAATTGAATATTATCAACCCATATTCATTGAGGGTGATTAAAATAACACTATAAAATGATGTAATTTTGTATCTTATAATCAATATAAACTATAAATCTATTTCCTAGTTGATAATTTCACCAACACATTAAGGAATAAACAATTGCAAAAAAATTGAGATCATACGTAGGATAACACCATTCATGTGTCTTCAACTATCATTATCCATGAACTATGATTTGAGCTTCCTAGATTAACACATCCCCAAGAATAATTCCTGATGATTTAAAAAATAGAAAGTACTCTTTACTCAAGATGGATAAGATAATAGTTGGTGATGTGTTTAAATTTCACATTAGTTACTAGAGTGAATTCTGACAAGCTATGGACCACTTAAACATTATACCCATCATTGAAAATCCCAAAAGATGTGTTGAAATGTAGGAAAAGTATTTGAATAACCTATGATATAAAATTACTGAACCCAAAAAGCATTGATTATCAAAAAAATTATTGGATTCTCTAAAGATACAGTCACTTGAACCTTAATGGGGTATAATAACACACCTTAATCTTAGATTATATGGCCTTGGAAATGTACTTTTCCAATCTAGAAATAAAATATAGATAAATTTCCAAATAACCAGTGATCTATATGTGTACTCATGATTAAATAAAAATGTTTATAATGATCATCTAAAATCAAGGATTACTCCAAGACATAGTAAATGAATAAATCCACAAAATGATCAATATATAGAAAAAACCATTATTTCATCCAGGCCACAAACATTGTAGGTGTGTTCGTCTGCCCGAATAGAATCATAAAGAAAAAATAAAAGACAATGATTTTTCTAATAAAATCCAACAAAATATCATAAGGTCTCACCCTCAAATTATGGTCCCCTAATATCCAATAAATACTAGATAATAAATATAAACCCCATATCTAGTCAAAAATTATCATCAATACATATATGTGGATACATATTATTAATTATCATCTCGATTAACTTTTGATTATCAATAGATAAGTGCAACTTCCAATAAAACATATTGGAAATTAAATTTGGAGATCCCAAAGATGACATAATCATATGGATGAATCCTTTTTCCTCTAAATCCTTTAGATACGTTTTAATATCATAAATATATAATGGTTTCATTCTATAAGTGGAATAAAAACTAGCTTAGCTCTAGGAATAAAATCAACTATAAACTCAACCTCTCTCTTAGATTGATGCCTTGAAAAGTCATTATAAAACATTTCCTAAAATATATCCACCATAGGTGGGAAGAAATAATTCAATAATTCCCTATAATATAGAGAAATACTCACCACCTAAGATATGATCTCACTAATATTATGATGAACTACACCTGCAAGACCATCTTGGATGTACTACTCTCTATGGTGAACATAAATGTCACCCTCAAGAGATGTGAATGCCACCATTTTATGGGAAAATAAATATAATCTTGATATTAAATCAACCAGTCCATTAAAAAATCAGGAAGAAACCTAAAATGTAATCAATAATATAGTCCCAAATCATAGGATACCTAACAATCTCAAGTTCACACTACTCACATTGATAGATACCCACCAATAGTACACCAAATAGCTTATCAATTAACACAACCCCGCATAAAAATAGTTTCTCCAAGACTAAAACATTTACTAATTGAGTACATATAAAATAATACGGTGTTTGGAATCAAATAATGCACTAGAATGCATGAAATATTTTAGAATCATACCTTGATTTGTAAATGGTCCAACCTCACTAACATAGATAAAAGATAAACTTTATGTAGCTAAGTTTTCTCTCAATCCTATGCCCCAGCTTATGTCCCATGTGCTATACTAACATAATTATATAGTATTTACTATCCTAAAGAATCTATATCTCCACCAAAATTGGTACATCTAGAGGAACTCCAACTGCTCGAATTATAAGGGTTAATAGATCCCCTTCTAGTAGTCTACATTGGTGTAGATCCTCCATCACCAACCATTGACTAAGGGGTCCTACATAACCACTATATATATACCATCAAACCATATGATTTGAACTTCACTTTTGGTTAAATAACTAATAACACATCTATCCAATATTTATACAGTAATATTAGACACTTGTCCACTTCCATGGGAGACCAATCCTCTCCTAGGAATAATCTAAACACCACCACCATGGTAGAGATTTTTATAACATCAGTTTATACTACCAAAGTAAAAACTACAAGATCACATGACCGATCCTATATATCTACCACTATAATCCTCCTTCAGATTCCACTCATAAATGAGAGGCTGATTCATGAACTCACTATGCTTCTTCAAATGGATGATATTCACCTGGGTCTTGATCTCGCATCTCATTCTTCATTGGAAATGTTTCACAACTATGGTCTCATCTACTAAAAATTCATTAAAAAACTCTATAAATTTTAAAATACTCAAGTATAATCAATCAATAAAATATTCTTTTGGTTCAAATACATAAACATTATATCAATTTTATTCTTTCGGTTCTCTTCATAGAAGTAATCTAAGAACATATCTTATAAGTAATTCCATGATATACCCTCTAACTGATCATCTTATAACATAATATTTCACTAGTGATTCATTGGTCTTTGTAAAATATTAGCATCCAATTTTACCTTCTTCTCTAAATGAGTCATTATGTGAAAAAATAATTATCCAAATATACTCAATCCACAAGTCCACTACCTCATGAACACCCTCTCTTGAGATTTTCATTTAATGTTGTAGATAAAATTCTATAGTTAGGTCAATCATACTTAGAACACCCTAACCTGGGTCTCTCTCTATAAACAGTATAATATGGGATAATTTATCATGGTAATACACTTACATCGTATCACTTATAATGAACTAAAAACTTAGTCTTACTAAAGAACGTTCATTCTGAAAAAAGTAATCCTATCACTCTTTTAGTAAACATCATCATAGTGGCATATTTCTACAATTCCAAACAAACATTCAGGGGATATAAATTAATCTTTTTCATTGTTACACAAAATAGTTGACATACAAGCCATAATAAGATACTATGAATACACTATCCCAATTGTAATAATCTAAATATGCAATTATCCCTAACCATACCTATATTGGGTACATGGTCAACTCAAGGTTAATAAATTTTCACAATTTATAATATTTTTCTTTTAACACCATTTTAACTATTACTATCTGCATTTTTCAATTCAACTAGTTTCATATCCTTTATTAAAAATTATCTCTTTAAAACCTAAGAAAACATAAAGGCATTTAATTTTCCACATCCCAACCGAAACATTCTCTTAAGAATTTTCCTAACATTATTATAATGACATAAACTTTACATATTTTGATATTACATCAAAATTATATAATATTTATTACAAAATATAAAAAATAAATGACAGGAAAATATTTTTATAGTGTCCAAAGAAACAAGGACACATAAAAAACTTGTTTATAAGACATCTTCATTGTCTCCCACTTATTTATTCATAAGAAGACCAATTTTTTAAATAACATACATAATAACCTTTTACATTACCATGTGAAGATAAATTTATGAATGTGTGAGATCATACTCTCAATAAGGAAATAAAG
This sequence comes from Viscum album, assembly GCA_963277665.1. Classification (NCBI taxonomy): domain Eukaryota; kingdom Viridiplantae; phylum Streptophyta; class Magnoliopsida; order Santalales; family Viscaceae; genus Viscum; species Viscum album. The sequence continues at coordinate 1,154,712,926 of OY728132.1, read as the reverse complement.
AGATATTAATCATATCATAATCACAATACATAAAAACATAAAATTTGAAAATCTTATCCAGCATATGAAAGATCGTGATATAATGCCATGGGATAAATTAAAAATGTTCATAATAATTAATGAATGGAATACAAAAAATTTATAACATAAGACATTAAATTATGTGTCATATACATATGTTTAGAGAATCATTTCATATTAGTCAAGGATCATTTCCAATACAATCACAGAGGAAAAAGTCCATCTTTGAACCAAGTTCATGCATCGTTCCAGCCTATACTACTGAACCAAGATAATTTCCCATTCTGTACATGTCTATATCATGAGATATGAATCATTACACAATGCTTTTGACGGTGATATGGGTCCAACCAATATCATAATTAAATCCTTCTAATTTTTTCAATAATAATAGAAAATATTCTTTATTCCCAAGGAATGAAACGAGTTTCTTTAAGCAACATAACATAATTCCTGTAAAACTAATGAATTTTACAAATACTATTCCATCATAAACACAATAAAACTATAAAAACAATAAGGATATTATAATTGAAACATAAAATTATTAAATAATTCCATCTTAGAAGGAAAATATTTTTTATATAACACTCGAAATTAATTTTTGAGGAAAATATCCATTCTTCTTCAAAAAAAATTTCTTTTCTCAAAATACCACAGAATTTTAAAGGAAAACTATTTATTTAAAAATATAATAGAAATATTTTATAAGAAACTTCATTCAAATAAGGCTTTTTGAAAATGTAAAAAACAATTCATTACGTATAAGTTAAAATACATACTCCTCATACTTTTTCCAGAATGGTCAAAAAGTAACTCATACAAAAAATGACAAAAGATTCATTTCATACCATTAAATAAAAATTCACAAAATAATAAAATTGTATATAAATTATTCTAGTATAATAGAAAGAATATTTTTGGATGAATAATTTGGAAAAACAGACATTGATGATAAATATACCCCAATAAATACTTACGGATAAACAATCTCTGATAATAATTAGATTGTGAAATTATCCCTTACCTTAGATCTGATTTTCACTGTATGTATCTGAACCAACATTATAATGACACAAATAATTTCATTGAATTAATTTTTAATTAAATTAATTTTTACAATATTATATATGATCATATTATCATTTATTTGATACTAACTTTATTACTCATCCATCGGTTGTTAACTTCTTTATTTTTTTACACATTTTATCTTGGATAAGTTCTTATTCATATTATTAGGTTATATTTATATCATTTAGAAAATGATATTGGTATAATATATATAATATTTATTCATTCATTCTATTTATATGATAATTCTTAAATTATGACCATGAAGAATGAATCACATAACATCATGGAGACGGTAGGTTATACATATGCCCGAGTAATGATATCATTCCCTTAATTATAGAATGATATTGATGTGGTTGATGTATAATATTTAAAATTTATATAATTTTATAATATCCATATATAATTATTATTTACATCATTATACTAATCCAAGAAAGGTGGTGGTGAAAAATTGATTAACTGCGACATGGATCTTTTGTGATCCTCATAATAGATAGGCTATCAGGGTCCTTTTGACTCAAAGCATCTTCCACCTTGTTCACTTTACCAGGGTGGCAATGTATTTTGAAATCATAGTATATATTCAACTCCAATCATATTTGTTGATGCATATTCCTCTCTTTTTGTGTGAAAACATACTTTAATCTTTTATGATCAGTATATATATCGCACCTTTCACCATAATGATAATGCCTCCAAAGCGTTAGTGCATATATTACCATAACTAACTCCAAATCATGATTTGGGTTACTTTTATCATAGAATTTTAATTTTCATGAGTTTTAAGATATCACTATATAATTTTCTATGAGAATAGAACCCTACACCTTCTTTGATGCATCAGTGCATATTAAAAACCATTCCGAATTACAAGGTAGAGTGAGAATAGGTGCACTTGCAAATCTACTATTTAGGTATTTGAAATATTCTCTACATTTCCCTATCCACAAGAACTTATCTATTTTCTGAGTCAACATGGTGAGTGGATTAGATAATCATGAAAATATTTTCACCAAAAATCAATAATATCCATACTAACCAAGAAATTTTTGTATCTTAGTTACCTTTGATAGACTCAGGCAACACAAAATAACATCTATTTTTACTAGATCCAGAGATATAGCCTCTATTGAGATTATGTGGCCAAAAAATGGTACATTATAATGCCAAAATTTACACTTGGTAATGTATTTTATATGGATTACCCTTTCATAAGTTATTCAGTACAATTCTCATGTAATATTCATAATCTTCATTTATTATCTTATAGACAAAGAATGTCATCTATAAAGACTACTAAAAACTGCTTAAGATAATCTCCAAGGACTCTATTCATTAGATCCATGAAGATAGGGGAATTAGTAATACCAAAAATAATCAAAAAAAAATTAATAGTGTCCATACATTTTATGGAATATTGTATGTTGTATATCCTCTTGGTTGAATCTTTATTGATGATATCATAAATAAAGGCCAATATTGGAAAAGTATGGGTCTCTACATAAATAAGTCATTAATTATAGGAAGAGGATATTTTTTTTGGGTAGTTATCTTGTTATGTTCTTGATTATCAATGTAGAGTCTCATTGATCCATATTTTATCATAAAAATAGAATATGTGATCCTAAAGATGACACACTAAGGTGTATGAATCCATTTTCATGCTCTTGGAGTTTCTATATCAATTCTTGTAACTCAATTGGGGATATTCAACAAGGTGTCTTTGAAATAGACCTAGAACCTTGTATGAGTTCTATTGAAAACTCAACTTCACGATTTGGGGGAAGACTTGTTAATTTTTCTGGAAATACAATATCAAACTCCCAAACAATGGGTGTAGTCTTAATTTTGAGTTTCTCCCCAACCATTTGAGATAGATAACCCTACTTTATAGTAATTAATACCCCTAAGATGGATGAAATTTCTACTGTATGGTAATATTACTCTTTTAATTGATAAATGATAATAGATTGATTAAAAATATAAAATTTCACTTCCCTTACTTGGAAATTTTTATGAAATCAATATAGATAACCCAATAAATTCCAAGAATCACATTAAATTCCACTATTGGAAAAATCACTAGATTTGTAGGAAGAAATTTCCTACAATATTTAACAGATGAAGATTTATAAACTTTTTATGCAACCATTTTGCCCTTAGGATTTTTGACAGATAACTCAATATCTAATTTTTGAAGTAATATAGAGATTCCCCTAGAAAATTATATTAAAATACAATAGTGGGTGGATATTGAATCAAACAAAACATTTTCTACTTTAGAGTGTATGATAAATGTACAATTCATCACTTCATTATCATACTCCACATCACTGATAGTGATCACATGTGACTTGGATTTTTATTTTTCCTTAAGAGTATATTGATGTTTAAAATCATCAATATCCATTTTAATTGATAATTTATTGAAATAATTCCATATTTCCTTGAACTTGTAACATTGAAGTGTAGGTGGAGCATTTTGTGCAGCATTTTCCCTATAATCATAATTATACTTCTTTTTTCCATCACATCAGTATTCACCAACCCGATGACATTTTTTCCACACGTAAAAAATTTTATAGTATATTTAAGACAATTTCATCCATGATTCATTCGACACTATGAGCATACACTACCAAAAAACAATGTTTCTGCAGTGCCACACTTTATAGCGCTAAAAAATCACTAATAAGGGGGGGTTTATCTATGCTATAAAAAGTGATGTTAAAAGTTACCCTTTATCAACACATTTTCAACACTTTTAAAGGGGCCCCCTTTATTAGCACTTTTTTTAGAGCTATTAAAGGGGCCCCCCTTTATGAGCACTTTTTTAAGTAGCGCTAATAAAGGGGGGGGGGGGGTTAATAGAGTTTTTTTCTAGTTGAGATAAAGATTATATTTTACAAAAAATTGTATTTCATAAAATATAATAGATTAATATATAAGAATATTTATATTGATATAAATATAATAAATATTTTTTAAATATTTTTAATATCAATTTGATATGTGGTAGATGTAAAACGGACTCCTAGATCAGAAATTATGGTCGTTTGGAGGGATTAAGGAAATTTTTGTTCCATAAAAAATATGATAAGTTTTTAAAGTGGTTACTATAGTGTAGGTCTAGTCATAATATTCTAGTGGATATTTGGTTGAGGAGAAACAGACACCTGGAGTAGAAGTTATTGCAAAACAAACACATAGAGCCAAACTTATGAACCGTACAGAGGGATTTTGGGCCTTTTTGGGCCTTGAAGAACATGAGAAGGGGTTCTAGTGGTCACAAGAGTGTGTATATTTTCACAAGATGGTATTTGATATGTGGTAGAGTGAAAACAAACTCCCAGAGAAGAAGTTATTATCATTTTAAATTTAGCAACCCTCATAGCGCCTAAAAACCTAAGAAACTTGCAACTCACTAAAACAGGCATAAATTCTTATTTGGGTGTCTATTTGAGCACCACGACCAATAAAATTGAACCTTGTGAGACAATTGAGGACCTTCTCTAATCGAAAATGTGACAAGATCAATGAAATGGAAGATATATTAGCTTTACCACTCATAAAAACTCCAACTTCAAATGACCATAACATTCACTTCGGGTGTCCAATTGGAAAATAATATAAGATTTGATGTCCTGGAACCAACTTTTTTACATTTATTACATGGAAATTTAATGTATTATTACATATAGTTCATTGTTTCGCATGATTATGATGTCATAATGTCCTAGAGTATTTGTTGCATTGATAAGATCATGGAAGTTCTTTGCTATGATGAGAACCTTTAAATTATATTACAATATGCATAAATATTGTTATGTGGTTGGGTGATAAGCTATGATGGGACACATAGCATGAAAATCATACGGTGCGAGTACTCATAAGTAGATGATACTTTCTTTCAGGAATTTCACACTGGGTAATCTCGATGATAGGATATTATATGAGAAGAAACCTGCTAGTATGAATTTTTTATGTTTTAGTGTCATCAAATATTTCTATCTTCTAGCGTGGGTAATGATATTTTGACTTTAAGATGATCATTAATATGTGTCATGACATACACACATTTATTTACTGATGAAAATCATCACACAAATAGTTGGTAGGAAGTAGGGTTTGTTGGGTGCGTCATGAGTGGCATGTTATTAATGGATAAGTCAAGGAAGGATTTTCCCTTCCATTTATGGAAGTTGATATCTCAGTTCTTTGATTGAAATAGGATCGTCAAGCGAAATTCAATGTCCTTGTTGCAACAATGAGTTTATTTTAGGTAGTCAATGAACGGTGTATCAAGAATAAAAGATGATAACATAGTTATGAAACCCTATTGATGATATATTGCGATAAAGGGATTATATAACACAGTGAGTGTTCGTATGTGGATGTCATTGTTGGGACTTTACGTTCTTTCTCTGCGGTGTCTTGACCTGTTGCTAGACAATACTCTTGGACTTTAGGCCAGCCCGTAAAATTACAACGAGAAAGAATCCAAGAGGGTCACACAATAAGTTCTTTTGGTGGTCTCGGTTAAATTATTTTTTAATTTAATTATTGAAATAAATTTTATCCTAAATACTGTGGAAAATTTTTATTCATGTTAAAATAAACGTATAAATTTAATAAAATTTATTTATTTATTTTTTATATTGATCATTTAATAAGTATTTTTTTTCTATTTTGTAAATAAAATATTTATTTAAGAGAATAACTTATTTATTTATTTATTCCAATGTTTAATAAATGCAAGTGGAGTTCGAGTTGACCATGTTCAGTTTGGTAGTAAAATAATTATTTACAAGACTGTAAATAAGTAGTTAACTAGCTGGAAAAAATTAAATTATGATATTATTATTTTGGGATGCTAAATTTTATTTATAATTCCATTTTTCCCAAGATGGTGCACCAAAAACAATGACGTAGTATTATTATTAAATGAAGGGGTTTTCTCTGTGTTCATGAATGTATTTAATTGTTTCTATAAAATTAAATATTGTAACTAAAATTCCATGTATATAAATAGGAAAGTATGCCTATTTTTCCATACACCACACCACACCCATGGTGAATTTAGAATTGTTGAGCCAAAAAATTTCTCTCTTGAATCCTCTCTTCTCCCCTCTCAAGAACGAGAGAGGTTCTTCAAGGCTAAAGAACATGCGATCAAGAAATACCGACATAAGACACTCGATTCGCCACACTAGCACACAAAGAACGAGTAGTGTCAATCACAGCCCATCAGAGCATGTGTGAATCACTGCAAGAGGGAATCTAGTTTGGATCCTTAAAATGCAATGTGATAATCTTAAAGGTTCATTTCAGACTATCAAAAGAATCAACGAAGAAAAATACCAAAGATATAGGTATTATTTTTCTTTATAAAATTAATTAAATTATTTATAAACATGATGTGAAAGATCTTCTCTAAAGGTTTTAGACCATTATCTTATTTATCTAAATCATTGATTATATTTCAGGGAGACTGGCATTCATTGTCGTATTGATCCTGGAATAATCATTGATCATAGTAAAAATAAAATTGGGTCCTGTCCCAACCACGTTTTCGATGTGCCTGGAACCTTTATCTACCATATATCAAATCGGAGGTAGTGAAAAGATCTATGAAAGAAGATTGATTGGAACATAGTTCCATTAGGTTTGGGACCCTAAAACCCCAAAAACCTATAGAATTCCTCAAATACATTGTTTTTGTGTCTGGTGTCCTTTCAAATTTTTCATAAAATGACAATAACTCTCGATTCTTGTTTTTTTGGACTCCTCCACCTGTTATATCATAGTTCATTTTCTGAGATTCAGTTTGACTGGTCACAAAACTGAAACAAACTCCCTGATCAAATTTTATGCATGTTTTATTGACTATGCGGTTTGTTAGGTTTTTCAAGCCCCCATTTCTAGCACTTTTGTCTTGTCTCCTATTTTCTCAAATTTTTGTAACTTTTGATCTACATGTGCTATTTAAACTCTACCACCTATAAAATAAAATATCGTTTGATGATCATTTATTAGATTGGTCACAGAACTGGAACAAATTATCCGATCAGATGTTTTTGTCGCTACCCTGAGTTTAGGGTTCATTTTACTTTCTTACTGTATTAACGATTTTTGAGGGTTTCTCCATTTTTGACCCATAGAATTTTTATGTGTGTGTGTGTGTGTGTATTTGTGTGAATCTATATTGAAATACTGATATATATTATCTATATATTCTAAACATATGTATATACATAATAATATATATTTAATGTAAATAGATATAAATATATATAATTATAAATACATATATACATATAATATATATATGTGTGTGTGTGTGTTGTATACAAATATTTATTTAATTATAAACACACATAAAAATCAGATATTATAAATGCATTCAAAACTGATCGTATAAATATATATTAATATATGAATAAATATAATAATGTAACTATATATATATATTAATATAACTACATATATATTAATATACAAGTAAATATAACTAAATATATATATAAAAAATAGTTATATTAATATACGAAGAGAAAAACAATATTGTGGAGTGGTAAAGGCTTAGGGTGCGCAGGCAATCGGTCTTGAGTTCAAATCCTAGGGTAGGTAGGTCATGCGCGTGGGGTGAATACAAGTTATCATTGTTAAAGGGTGTTAGGGGTGCTGTTAAAGTGTGTTGGATAGAGTGGTGGCATGGGCGTGCGGTGTGGTGGTCAGGGTGTTGTTAAAGGGGGGTGGCGCGATGTTGAAGCCTCCCCTAATTGAAAATATATATATATTATTTTTTTAATGATATTTAAACATTGATCATCTCTTTTAATTAGCATTGATAAAAGTCCCATTTTATCAGTGCTTTTATTGAGCGCTGATAAAATGGGCCTTTAACAGCGCTTTTTAGAGCACTGATAAATTGTACCCCTATCTTCACCTCGATTAATAGTGCTTTTTTAGCACTCTTAATTTCCTTTTATAACACAGATAAAGGACTTATTTTCAGTAGTGACAAGGGAAAAATCATCATTTTTTCAACGTGGTCATTATATTTTCCCTTTAATTCCATTTTTGTCTTCTTATCAAACCCATAGAACAGATGGGTTACTCCCATATCAATCTCCTCCTTGAGAGAACATCAACCAATTTACACAGAGCTACTCAAGCCCCTTATAGAAAAATCCCTTTAGAGACTTCGTTTTAAGCCACTAAAGAATCGTTCAATTTCACATTCAGGTTGAATAATAATTCCAAAAGTGTACCTTACATGTCTAGAAAATTTTATTTATAGGTACAAACATATTCATCCTCATTTTTAAAAAGCCTTAGGAACTTTTTTCCCATCATTGTTGAAATATTACAAGGAATTTACTTATTAAAAAATAAGTTATCAAACTCATCTGATTCCATGGATTACATTTCATCTCTCTACTATGTATTATTGATATGGTTCCACCATTGATCAACATAATCTTCTAAATAGTAGACTAATAATATGAATTTATTATATTATAATCAATAGAGAATTGAGAATATCATTTCAGTTGTACTGATTCATTGTTTAGACACTAATAGAATAGAAGACATACTAAAAAAGGAGGACATTGAATCATAAAGGACTCAAAAAGATGTTTTTCCCTTCTTTTCTTGTTTAGAAGTCCTATATTATTAATAGCTTGGTAATGTTGTGTGATCATAACTACATGATTTTTTTATTTCAGATCCAATAACATTTGGTTGCTCTGGAGAATAACCATTGAATTCCTGTCACATTCAGCATTATTGTGGTTCCTCTAGGTTCCTTCCATAGACTAAATCCATGAAGCATACTATGAAAAACACTTGTAAGAATGGGAAACCATATAATAAAGAATAAAATTTCAATATAATACACTTTAGTTTTTATCCTAGGTTATTCATGATCATTTATAAAGCTCTAGGATTTCACCATATACTTCGACATATCCTTTGGGTTCTTAGTGAGGTTTTCTATCCATGTTTCCATATATTAACTATACCTTTCCTAAGATAACACCTATAACAACCCATATTTTACGTATTTTGATATTACGTCAAAATTGATGATTGTTCATTACAAAATAAAACAATTCCATGATAGGATCTCATAGGTATAGGGTCTTTTCAAACTCAGAAACATAATCAATTAGTTCAAACGGCATCATCATTGTCTCCCACATATTTTATTATAACTAGACCCCTTTTTGACATATAATTTAAAATAACCATCTTCATGACCTGGGGAAAAGAAACATATGAAAGGGTAACATCATATTTTCAGTATGGGTAAAACATTATGATATCAATCATATCATAATAATACGATATATGAACATAACATTTGAAAATTTTATCCTCTATATGAAAGATCATGTGCCATGGGATAAATCATAAAAGTTCATAAGAAAAAATGAACATAATCCCAAAATTTAGAACATAAGTCATGAAATTTTATAGCATACACACAAACATCGAAAATAATTTCATGTTTGTCAAGGAACACTTCCAAGACTATCATAACATACAAAATCCATTACTAATCCAAGTTCTCTCCCCTTTACAGTCTTGTAATACTGAACGAATATCATTCTCTATTAGGAAAAAATACTTTAAGGTAACATTGATGAAGTTTTGAGGTGATTCTATTTGTTGATAGGGCATGTTAGTTTAATGACAAAGAGGATTCCCATGGCATGTTTGCGAGTTCTAGAGATATTGTTGAAAACGTATGTTGATAAATGATAGTGAAAAATGAATGATCGATAAGGAGGTGGTCCAAAAGAATAAATATAAGGTCGAAACATGAGCGTTATCCATGGTTTGGGATTAGAACATTGAAAAATGGAAAAGGTGTAAAGTGCATGAAATATTTGTAAATGGGAGTGAAAGATGAGGTTATGCTATGTGCACCCAATACGATGTCAAATTGGTTTTTGTGCGCTGGAGTAGGATCTTGTGTGACAAAAAATGAATCTTCCACACATGGGTCAAAAATGACTATAAATAAGAGGTGACCACTTCATTCAAAATATATCTACACATGAAGAGAATCAGAGCTCTGGATAGTATAAGAATTTCATGAAAAAGGATTATTGTGAAATAATTGGAGTTGCAAACAAGCTAAGAATGTTTCCCATAATATTTGAGTTGCGCATAATATTGATGTTATATGAAAGGGGTGTTTTGAGACAAAAGTGGAATCTTGTTTTCAAGGTAATAAAATTGCGTGCAAGACATGGTAAGGGTTGTGAGAATGATTTGTATTTTTCCAGTAGCACTTTGGTGAATTGGTATTCTTTAGTGGATGAAAGTGGTACATTAATTGGGCATCTACATGCTGTGGAGGATGAATTCATTTGAGATAATTATGAGACCTACATGTCTATAAACTGTGATTGGAAATTCTAAAGAAGCTGTGAGGACACTTTAGTTGAGAGAGAAGTGGGATCTCAATTTCTGAATGGTTGTAAACATGGAAGGACAGGGAGTCCACTCCGAACTAGTAAACAATAGTTCACATATAATGGATTTGGTACATCGGAACATTGCAAGTGTATGCTCCTTGGCCATATCCCAGTGAAAGTGAACCAAGTAATTTTTTTTTCATGCGTATGATATATGCTTTGTTTATTATATGCAATGGGAAGGAGAGAAAAGAGTGTTTTTTCTAACAATGAAGCAAGATAAAAATGGTAATTTTCATTAATCTGTCATACCCATTTTCACCCCCTCTCATGATATCTTGCCTTGTGGACCTAAAATTTCATGTTCCCGACATTTCTATCTCATGAGATATAAATATTTACCCAATTAATTATAGGAGATATAGGTCCCACCCTTATCATAATGAAATCATTCATACATGTGCCATAATAAAATAATTAATCATTACCCCAGGAATAATATGGGTTTCTCTAAACACAATAACATAATCCATGTAAAACTAATGGATTTCATAAATATAATTCCATAATAATAAAAATAAAGCCGTAGGAACAATAAGGATATAATACTTGAAACATACCCCTATTAAATAATTCCATCTTAGATGGAAAATAATTTTAATATAACACTTGAAATTAACTCTTGATGAAAATATCATTTCTTCTTCAAAAACATTTTCTTTTATCAAAATGAAATATAATTTTAAAATAAATGAATTTATTTGGAAATAAACATGAAATAATGTAGAGTATTCTTCCTGGAAATAATGTGTTATGAAATCATAAAAATTCTTTCATGCTGTATAAGTTAAAAAACATTCTCCTAATACTTTATCTAGAAAAGTAAACAAGTACATCATATCGAAATTAAAAAAAGATTCTTTTCATACCGTATAATAAAAACTAACCAATGGGGAAAATTGAATCTAAATTATTTTATAAGAATATAAAGAATATTTTTTTTAATATATAATTAGGAATCATAGAAATAGATGATAAATATACCCTAGTAAATAATTACATGTAAACAATATCAAATAATAATGAGATTTCACAATTATCCCTTACCATAGGTCTGATTTACATTGTATATATCTGAACATCCTATATGATGATTTATATAATTTTTTGACTTATTTCAGAATAATATTCATTTTTATGATTTAATTTACGATCATATTATCATTCATAAGTTAGAAGCATTATTACTTGTCTATTGGGTGTTAACATCATTATTTTCTTACGAAAGTTTTGTCAGAAAAGTTCTTATTTTTCTTCATAGGTTATAGTTATGAAATTTAGATAATGATATTAGAATAATATATATCATATTTATTCATTCAATTAAGTTATATAATAATTCATTAAATAATAACATGTTGAATGAATCGGGTTTCATCATAGAGACGATAGGTCTTACGTATGCATGGGTGACGATATCATTCCTCTAATTGTTGAAGGGTATTAAAGTGGATGGTGTATAAAATTTCACAATCAATATCATGTTGTTATAATCATATATAGTTATTATTTTTATAATTATTACCATCCAATTATGGTGGTGGTGAAAAATAGATTACACCACTATGTGGAGATGGTATGCCGTACTTACACACGTGTGGAGATTTTGTTTTTCTTAGGATGGATTCATAGTTGAATATATTTGTTTCATAATTAAAATAACATCTAATTATATAACTGATACTTTAGTTATTAATTAATAGTTAAAGGACTCATGAAGAGTAATTATAAGTTGACTAAACTTTGAATGAATTGGTAGAGCATATTACCTCTTCTGCTACATGTTCCTTATGAATATCCTCTTAAAGCACTATAGTTTGTATTTGAAGAAGACCAAAACATCAATAATTCTACTAGGTATTTTGATAAAGGAAATTTTCTTGGCATGAAATATCTTGAAATATCAATGTAATGTGAAGGGTTGGGGGACGTGGTTCCCTTTTAAAATTTAGGTGAGGGGTACTTTTGGGATCACCAAAATATTATTTTATCTTAAAATAAAAACCAATAAAAACCAATAAAATGTTAAAATTTAAAATAGGAGATTATATAGGGTTGAAATATCATTGAACAATAAATTTTAGATAATTGTTTCTATCAATTTAAACCTTACCATTTTAATCAACACTTAGTTATTCGATTTAATTTTTATCTATAGTAACAAATATTTCAATATTAAAAGGGTTAAATATTTACTTATTTGATGTCAATTATACCATAAATAAAAAACATATAACATTTTAGACCATATCACATGTATTATATTTTTTAAAAAATGTTTTTTGATTGTGAAAAAATTATATAAAGCATTATTTTGATAAATATTCAATATTTTCAATTTTGATAATATTCAATTCGTTGATTTTTAAAAATATTTAATAACATGTTAACATTGACCAATTAATTTATTATATTCATAAAAATAAAATTTAATCTATTAAAATCACTTGACATATTAATTATCCCAAGTTATATTTATTTTTATATTTTTAATAATATTTATTTGATATTTCCTTTAATAAAATAATTACTATATCTGTTTTTAGTAATTATTTAATATGATTATATATTGAATGAAAACCTAAACTAAAATACTATGAAAAATATATAACCTCTATAATTTATTAAAATACTTATAATAAAATATATCTTAGGTATATTCCATCATTAATTTTTTTACTTATTAAAACATCAATGGGACAAGTTTATCATCACTTTAAATAAAATAATATAAGTGTCACAATCAGTTATATAAGAATACAAAGTGAAAATAAATTGATACATGGAATTTTATGGTCAATATATACTTGTAAAAGTATATTTGGTAAATTTTTTGGGTATTTTAATGGTTATTATAACTTTATTAATAATTATTTTATTGATTTATCATGAGTTAAATAATTTGACCATAATTAAAGTATAAGTCATTATGGTAATTATTTATTTCCTAAAAATTAAAAATAAATTATCATGATAAATAAAAAATGTTATAATTTAATTGAGTATTTATAATATAATTTTTATTCTGTATAGCCTTATATAAAAAATGTTATATTTATTAAATTTCTTGAAATACATATTTAACGTTTAATCAAGTAAAAAAAATCAATATGTCCTATTCTCATTCCCTTGTCTTCTAAAGGACACCAATTATACCCATGGATGATTTATGTCAAAACAAACTCATCCAATGATATTTGTACAAGTTTAAGGGTAATTTCATTATATTAGTTTACCCTTAATTACTCAATTTACCCTTTTATTGTATTAATAAAAATTGTCTAAGTTACTATTGATAATTCACAAAATTCAAAGTAAGCTATTTAAAATTTTGGATTTACTGATTCCAAATATGGAATGAGTTTTTTAAAATTCAAATAACATATGTTTTAAAAATTAATTTAAAATTAATCCCATTTTCTAAATAAGAGAACGTGTTTTAAAAGATAAAATTATTAAAAAGATTGAAACTATTTTACATCTAAATTCAATTTAAAGTACATGATAATGAAATAAATTATATTTAATGATAAAAATATATTTTCATTATAATTTAAATACATTTAATTTTATAAAGTAAACATATAAACTAATTTTTTTTAAAAAATTTGATTTCAATTAAAATTTCAGAATTTTTACTATACATTTAAACATGAAAGTTATCAAAAATTCATATAAAGTGAATTTTTATATCCCAATTCCAAAAAACAGGTTTATATTGTCATATAAATATTATAAATCAATCAAAATTTTAATTTAAATAGTGTTCTCCATTAAAATGTGTAAAATTACACTTTTGAAGAATATAGGTTTTTATACATCAAATAGGGTTTATTCATACACTATGACAGAAATATATTTTAGCTGAATATCAATAATATTTCAGAAAATATATAAAGAAAATATTTAATTAATTTCATTTTAATAATTTTAAATCACATAACAAAAATACATATATATAATTAATTTATAGATTTTATTCACAATACAGTTTCAAAAGTTAGTTATATTTATTCCTACAAACCTAAAATCTTGGTTATAATAGTCATTTTATACTAAGGGCATGTTGAGTTTTGTTCAAACATTTTATTGCATATAATTAATGATATTGAAGAATCTAAATTATTTAAATAAAATATTTCATAAAAACACATGGGTGTTACAATGATACATGTCACACAAATCCCTAACTACTTAAAATGATGCTTGCATAAAAAATCTTATGTTGTAATGGCCCATGACTAAAATATCATAAATTTGTAACATAAAAAAATATGTTATTCACTCTGTATGAAATAATATCCAATCATAACAAGTTAACATCAAAAGAATATTCCATTTCCTAGAAACATAGGTTCTTCTATACACATGGGATAGCTACTCCCATGCATGAACTAACTACCAAGACCTAAAAAAACCTACTCACACATTTTCAATTCTCCAAATAGTTAATCATTTAAAAAAGGATATGACTCCCCTAATTCCATATTTTAGCATCTCTTCTTGGTATTCATTAAACTAGTACACCAAGATGGTTCCAAACATTACCTTTGGTGTGCCTCTACATATACCAAAGGCTTCTAACTAGTATCGAGGGTCTAAAACTACACATTATGATGCTATAAATTCATTACTAAAGTATGATATAAAATTAAATTTGTAAAATATAATAATAGGAAAAGAAAATAAATAACTACAATGTTTCCACATATTATATAACAAAATCCCAAAATTGGGTAAATAATAAGAAAAAATATATATTAAGAATTTTTTATTATAATAGGGTTGTGTACCACAAGGGAACTAAAAATAAGGACACACTAACTATTCCCAAAATGGGTCATGACATTGAGAATATTTCCATCATCAACATGCCATCCCCAAATCCGGACCAATCCTTCTATCGTAGGGACATTTCATTTATTTGAACCCACTAATAATGAAATCTTATTCGGTACCCATGTAGGCATGGGAATGGTGTGAGTAAAACATAATAGGACAAAACAAATGGTGTATAAAAAAATATATAGTCTAATAATAATGAAAATGTATCGATTTGAAGAATGAATCTAATATATAGTGTAATAAATAAAACATGTATCAATAAAACAATTTATCAATTTTCTACTTTACTTATATTGTTCTACCATGACAAAAAATGCACTAATCCTACTATTAACATACCATATTTTTAATAAATATATCATTGGGGATAAACACTATAAATAAAGTGATATAATTATTCATTTTTTTATTTGTGGTACAAAATTGAGTTTAACCAATTATCAAAAAAATATTAAAAAGATATCACTTACCAAATCATCATATTGTAACCCTATCCAAGAATAAGTTGTCCCATGTCAAATTATATTTGTTCTTAAATCATCATGATGACACCCAAGACAATAATGAGTGTCATATTTATCATTTCATGTTATGCATGTCAAGCTCCCTATTTAGACATCCAATATAATTGATAAGGAACATTGTTTGCAACATCCTTACATGTGTGATGGAAACATTATGCCCACCATCATTAAACCTTTCATCATTTAACATTTTACTTTGTCCAATATATTTTATCTTTTTATTAAGGGTGATGTAATTCTAATATTCACTAACTCACATGGTATAATATACTCAAACGCTTTGGAAAAACATCATAGAGAAACCATATTTCAATTTATTCATTTAACTCAAAAATTAAATTTTCTTCAAACCATTAATAATATATGTGCTCCCATGTCCCCTTATTTTTTTTAATCACATTACAATAAACATACATTAAATTTTAAGAAACACTTCCCTTTATGTCTTTAAAATATTCCAATTGAATATTAAAGCTTCTATACTCACATAAATTCCCAATCTTGTCATTTTTAAATTTCTATACACCACTATTAAGGGATTGAAATTAACTATTAGTATCCCTTATTCCCAACCTCAAATCATCAACATACCCAACAAGGTTGGTGAAGGGTCTAACATATCAATTTAAAGCTCAATGTATATTTTTTCATGGATAAAAAACATAGCAAGGAAAGTCAAAGGAATAACCAAAAACACTTTATTTACACCAAAATAATGGGGAAATATATTTTATACATCCTACAAAAACATTATTGATGAAATATGATCTTATAAACTACCTTGATTTAAGATAAAATGGCCTCACACACAATGGCAACGAACCCCTTATAAATATGGTTTATAAGATTCTGAAGAAGTGGAAACAACCATCCATGATCATTCCAAAAAATTGAAGGAAATAGAGTCAGATACATAATTTTGTATTATATTCCCAATAATAAAACCTCAAATTCCATAGAATCTAAAGATAATGATCGATGTAAGATATGGGATATCTCGGTTCATATCCCAGGCAACTTGAGATGAAATAAGGAGGAAAATACAGTGACATTGATATAATATTGTGATGAAAAATTGTAAAATGGAAACTTTAAATGTGGTGTATGGTTTTGTCACATGGTTTCATAAAATATGTGCCAACCACATGGCCTCCTCTGTCTATGAGATAACTGATTTTCATGGTTTTTAGGGCTCCCACATGGTTTGAAATACTATGAAAAGTCCATGTGGTTGGCTCTGTCCTCTCCCTTATGGTTTTTGGGATCCCCTTTAATGGTTTAAAAATAGTGTAATACCCTTCCCCAAGGAATACAGTCAAGGGGAATGATTATTAATATCCATACACTGACTATGAACCATTCATAGAAACAACACTATTCTTTATTTTAATCCCTTCAATCCCCAAATACCCCTAAGACCTTCTCCACTCCAAGTATGAATTTCAAAGAAAACCTTTATCCAAAATTAAAATCAAGCATACCATTTTTGAATTTTAGGATCATACAAGCCCTTAATATCTCAAATTATCTCAGCCCACCAATATAATCTACATATGTAATTTACACATTGTTAGTCCATAGTTGAACAACTGATATAAAGGCATGTGAATTTGAATCATATCACAATGCATGCATAATGGGACTACAAAAAACTACGATATATAGGATCTCAAGATTATATTGTGACTAAATAGGTGAAATCTCACAATAATATAGATATATATATATATAAATTATCTTTTTATAATAAGGAAATATATGTCATACAACTAGATCACCTTCACCCTCTCAAAGAGTGAATACGTAATAGGAATGAACACACGGGATTCTCTAACATTATACTTTTATATGTCAGTATACTTATTAGGGAGAAGGCTCAACAACTTCAACTCACAAATAGCCTCACAAAAAACACGAGCCTTTGTATTCATACTCTATCCATAATCCAAAAAATTTTCATTCGTAGAGAAATATTCCATCTCAAAGTTAAAGGACCGAATATACTCAATACTCATTCCCTACAAATTTTTTTCATTCAACTAATAAATTATATACATTATAATCTTATGTTAAGTATACACCATGAAACTTTTAAGAAACAATTAGTGACACCAATATCTTTGGGCATACACTACTATCTATATATCAAAATCATGAGTTGAATTATTCTACTCAAATAGACACAACTACATACATCCATATGTGAAAACACACTTGTACTAATCAAAAACACTCCATGTCCTATGGAATAGATATCCTAATATAGGGTACACTTCTTAACCAGCTTTGGTAAGGCCAAAATTGGTGTAAAATTAATCATTCTTTTCAACTCCCTGAAGGATCTCTCCAAAGGATTTACAACTCAAATGTATCCCCCTTTACAGATAAGTCCTTAACCGATGCTTAAAAATAAAAGAATTCATGAATGTTTCTCCCATATTATTCTTTAAATCCAAGGATTATATATATTTTAAAAACATTTTTATCTCACTTCCATGAAAAAATTTCTTTGAATTTCCATTTGTATACTAATATTCTAGCCTTGGATAAAACATTCCCTAAAAAGAGAACTATGCTAATCCAAAACTAAAACATTGAAATCTTATCATATAGTTGCTTCACTATTAGTGTACTAAAAATGTCCTCCAAATATCAAGAATAACCCACTTGTTACTCAATAAATTTATATAACATCATCAAAAAATATATCAAAGAATAAATATAGATAGGGATTAAATAAAAAATTCCTACTATAAATGAATAATATAATGTGTTTGTTAAATAAAATAGTATCTTAAGCTTCACAAAAATTATATACCTACTCCTAACGGTGTCAAAATGAATATCAAAAGGTCACACCCATAACTAGAAATATCCTGACCTCAATTTTATATTGGGGAACCACTTAGATCCCCTTTACTGATAAAAAATCATGTATATATACACACACAAAAGATAATATTAGTTCATGACCATATTCTGGTTCAACCTTAAGATATCCATGCATGAGTGAAATAAATTATCTCCCATCTTGGTGAATAACAAGGGGCACCCCCAAGAGGATGTGATCTAGGGAACTAATTATTTTACCTAAGGGTCCTATACTTGATCCTTCAACTTTCTATTCTCTATAGTAGATATCCAATATGTAGTAATGTATATGAACTCTATAGCAAGTATAATTCTAATTAAAAACTCAACTTCTTTCTGGTGAAATCCTTGAGAAGTCTTTAGGAAAAAAAGATTGAAAATTTTCTACTATAAAATAAAATATTGACTAATAGGGCTCACCATATCCCAGAAAAATGTTTTAATACAACATAAAATACATCCCTATTTTTTTGGTCCCTAATGGCACACACACAACTCCCACTATCTATCATGGGCATAATATTCACCCACGACATACATTTATGTTACTAATTAGTGATATATATCGATGAGTTATTGATACTATGTAAATTAATCATTCTTATGGTTCCTATCAACACTACACATAACTATCATAAATAAATATTATATAATCCAATATTAACTAATTGGGTTGAAAATCTCTATATATTTTTAAATACTCTCATACCACACCCTTATGTGTGTATGAATTTAAAAAAACCCCCCAATATAAACTCTATAACGATCCCTAGATCCGTAGAAACAAAGTAAAAATAAACAAATGTGATGAAGTATTATTGAATAATGTAGTTGTGAGGGTAGATTTTAACTATATTTTTCATCAAATTTTTTATGGTCTCTCACTTTGATTAGTTAGAATAAGCTCAAAATATTAAAGCTATCATGGCCATAAGCCTCTTCCCTTAAATTTAGATCATTGGATACCATGAGGAGAACTACTATACTATATCTACTGGCCCTAAGAAACACAACATACCATATACTTTTACCAAATGAAATAACTAAATCAATATAACTATGGTAAATCACTATATCCTTTTGTAGATCCTTGGCCTAATCGAATGATGAAGACACTATCATTTTAATAATAAAACTAAAAATTTGAAAAAGATTATCTATCTACTCATATGAATGATGATCTATACGAGGTAAGTGGAAATGTGATTGATTATTCCATGAAATACCAATATGATAACATATCAATGGAGTCCATCTATTCTCGAGAGAAGATGATCCATGGCCTTTAATAAACTAACCTTTACCACACTGGTGAGAAACACTAAAACTAAAAATGTCCAACATGAATAGTGGTAATTCATTATTCCAGGGAGTGCTTATGTTAATCCATTTATTTTTATTATGTTTATTCTTCAAATTTTTTTTAACCTATTACAATGAATTAAATATCGTTATACAAGAACTATACATACATTAACACACAAAAATAGTAGGAATAATATATTTTTACAAGGTTCACCACTCAAAACTAATGTCTAAATCCTTTCATTGATCTAGTAAAACCCAATATAACATGATACAGTATTAATAATGCATTCAAAAAGAGGATTTATTATCCTGGAAATCATAAGACACAATTTTTAGGTAATTTTTTTGTGTTCTACAACATTATTGAAGATTAGATAATCTATAATGGAAATAAAAATAATGTCTTCAACAAGAGTAAACTTTCATCATTTTGTTTTTATGATTATTCCTTTATCTATTCTTTTTCTTAGGTTCTTATTCATATCCTTCTTCAGTATCATTAGTGAAAATATATTTAAAACAATATCTACTTTTTCATCATCACTCTAATTCTTTACACATTCACATCGACAATCACTCTCACACTCACATTAAATTTTAATTCAAAATTGAAATTCAAGAAAGTAACATCCATTAAATAATGTCATATTTAATCCCAGTATTCATATCAATCCATTCATCTTATATATCCAATAATTTGATATAGGGGATTCAAGGATTTAATAAGAGTGGCCTTCGAAGAATCAAGATAGGGAAATCTACAAAAAAACTCAAATAATAGATTTTAGAATAAATCTAAACTTGATCAATAAAATTGTAGTGTGATAATGGTCTTCAGTAGACAATGGTATGTTATACTTGGTACATTTAAACTACTCAAAAAATTAATCTTTATTATGACATGAAAAAGTCTCTTTTGTGAAGACCATTGAACACCTTCAAAAATAGAGTTACACTAATGTTTCACTTCCTAAGGATTATAATGTGATTTAATGATTATCAGTGCAACCAAACTAATCAAACCAAAAACATTACTTTCATGATCTAAAAGTTTTTATCATAATTGATATTTCTGACATAATATATATCACTATAGAATAAATCAATGGAAATTTCAATCCTCCTGAGCATTGATTTCACATGACCTTCATACTGTAGTGTGATTCCTAAATTTATGGTACTACTACTCTCTTTTATAGTGTGTTCTCCATGTCATCAAATTCCAATTTTTTTCAGATTAATACATTAATCATGGTGTGAACACTTAGGTTTTGTAATACTTCACAGAAAAAAATTTAATCATACACATCATTCATTGTGGAAAGACTTCAATCATAGAAAAATTATTTGTTATACAACACCAAAGTTTCTCTAAAAACTACATCTTCTTAGTTCCAATATTCTTCCAAATATTTACATGATTCAAAAAAACTTCTCCACATCTTGAAAACAGCAAAACACTTCAAAATTAATTATATTCACGTAATAACTAATGTGTTGAAAATAAACTCCAACACCAATGTCATTAAAACATATCCCCTGTATCTTCACATCAACACATTTCCCATTGGAAAAAAATTTATTCATGGACTTCCATAGCCATCTCTAAAACATTGTCCCCAAAATCGACTCTGACTTCCCAATCTCTATAATATCCCCATTGTATTCTTTTTATTAAGCTTTTTCAACCATAAAATCAATGAACGATTATATTATTTTCATCCATTGAACATAAATCACCCTATGAACATATTAATGAATACACTTTGAATAATTATAATGATTTGATAGTGAACTCAATGTGAGAGACAATAATTATGAATAATAATTAAATTTTTTCTATTATTTTATCTTCCATACACTGCATCAAAAGTGTCCCTCTTCCACATATCAAATCTTTTATGTTGTCAACCTTTTAGATCCCTACATGTGCCAAACCCATACATACTATCCACATGATCAAAAAAATCATTATAACATTTCACACACTTTCCCAAAAAAACATATTGAATCCATATCATTCCCATTTAAAATAACCCTAGATATATTATCCTCCTTAATGGAAAACATATTACTTGAATTAATTTAATTGTACTCCCCTTTTACCAAAAAACCAAAGACTATGGGATGAAATAGTAATACCATATCAATGAATTAATTGAGGTTGAACAATCATCATCAAATATATTTTAAAAAATGGATATTTGGAATAAAAATTATAAAAAATCTAATATGTTCTCTTTAGTTGGAACAAAAAAAATCTTTAATACACTCTACTCCACCAAATCCTTGATAAATGGATATTTTATATCAATGCGATTTGATAAAAAATATGAATATAATTATTCAATCAATTTATGTAACAATGATTATCAAAAACCATGAGCATTAGAAAATTCACATCAATTATATCATTTTCATATCGAGTCACTATAAACATTATTTGAGTTATTTATTAGGTTGAAGAAACATACAACACCTCAATAGTGTTCAATATCACAAATTTATTGTTGTCTTATAGTCACGACACATTCATTTCTCAAATAAATAATACTCCACTATGTGTTTATCTTTTATCATCAATATTTACATACCAATTCATGTCTACCGAAACAAAGAGATTAAGAAATTTGTTGATATTATATTTCAATACATATTCAAAAATACCTTGGATGTATTAAGAAATATTCTTTTTGAAAAAATATGTTACTCCTTTAATTCACATCAATATATGGAATATAATATAAAAACATACACAATATCTATTCATGATGCTATCAAGTATAATAAGAACAAAATATTTTCTCTGAACTCACATAAATAGACGATATTCCATGTTCATCCTTTGATTTATTGGTTCACAATTAAATAAATTTTTCGTATGACTTTGAATCATTCATTGAAAAGGAAATATTAATTTCATGAGTATAATTCATTTATAAACAGAAAATATGATCCTCATCATGGTAAATAACATAAACCGTGAAATATATCATGTCTATAAGAATGTTCATATAGAATAATCTTCATCTCTAATGAAAAATACTCTAAAAAAATTATTCAATCATAATAAATATTATATAAACTTTATAGAAAATAAAAATTAAAGATGCATCAATGTCATCTTTAATTTAGAGGTTTTTTTATGTCTTAACATTCTAAATTTTAGTGACCTAAATAAAGATCCTAACTTGAAATACCATTTTCATTGGAGTTATTTTAGCCCATATAGATCATTATTTAACTTGAAAACATATCCTTCATCTTCTTCAAAAAAATAATCCATAAGGTTTTTTCATTTACACTTCGTATCCTAACCATCCATTTAAGAAGATATACTTAAATTCATTTGGATGATAATATTTCCTAATTTAATGATGATATTATAAATTTTATTAGCAGTCTTATACCAAGAAACCATTGTGAATGTATTTAAAAATCAATTCCTTCTTCATGTAAGTGGTATTTTTCCCCAAGCCCTTCCATGTTTCGTAATAACTAAATTTTTTAATTCAATTTATTATGGAACATACAATTTTAACAAGTCTTTCTTTTATATTAGAATGTATAATATAAATAAATGGTTAAAGGAACACAAAAAATAAACCTCATTTATAGACTATTCAAACCTCCTAGGTCCAACCGAAAATATTTATCTCCTCTATCTCCAAAATCAGGGTCGTCTCACCTACCTTGATCATGAATTAAAAAATAGACATGATACCATGGTACCTGATTACGGTGTTTGTACAAATATGTAATCCCACAAAGTAACATCTATAATAGAATATAATAAATACTACTACACAAGAAATGTTATATTATTGTAAGTAAATAAAATATAATGATATAAGTAAAAAAATATTTACCCATGGGTTCTACAGAATCCACCCAAGAGTGGAAATAACTAATTCAGTTAGCATTGGGGATTTTTTAACATATCACAAATAATAAAAACTAGGATTCACTTCCCAAGTCAAAAAAAGTTGACATATCAATCTATCATAACAATATAAAAATTATCTTGGTAGTATATACATATAAAATTCACATAATTGGGAATAATATTGGAATTTAAGTATTTAGTAAGAAAGAATAGCACCCAAGAGAAATAAAAAAATAGTAGTCATTGCACACTAACTATAATATCATAGGAGGAGGTAATATAACTAGTCATTGGGGATAGTCACGTATGGTGAAACATTCCTATCCATGGTCCTAAATGGAATAATTGGCATCACATTCTAAATCATAAGTAACCATGTTCACATGGGAATATCATTCCTTACCATGTAAATATCATAAAATGGGCATTACATACCCCTTGTATGGTTAAAAAATGTAACTGTGTTCCTCATCAGAAAAATAATGTTGTTAATGGTGATCATATACCATAACATATCTAAAAAATGGCACTACAAGGAAAAATGTTATACCCATGGTTTGGAATGACAGGACCATACCCTCAAACTGTTGGTATGGCATATACAAAATTTTTGTTGAGTCATTGGGTGATTTTACTCGAGATATATTTATACCCATGAGTTGACTAGAAAGTTCATATATGATGTATGCACCAATAGTTTGAGAACCATTGGTAAAAGTGATTTCAATGAAAAGACTAATCGTACTATTTTATATAAACTATTGGTATTAGTATACTGTTGAAAAATATTCTAGTGTTAGGAATTGATATTTGGAACTCAAAATTATTTTCCAAAGACATTACCACTATGCCAAAACCAAGAATGTTTTCAAAAATAAATAAATAAATATATCTATGTGTTTGTATTTATTAAAATAATTAATAATTTTGATGTATTTATCATTACTAATAGTATTACACCTAAATAATAGAATCACCTATACCACCAAGTTGGTCAAATAGTTGGTATAGGTTACTATAAAAAATGTTTGAAAAACTATTTGTATAGTTTTCTGAAAGAAAAACCTATGAAAATGATTTGGAAGATCATTTATATTGTTATACGAAAAATAATAGGTGTATCAATAGTTTGGTAAAAATATTAGCATAGGTACAATTTCTAGTAGTGTGGTAATGTATTCTCATTTCATTGGAATTATCTATATAATATTCTTGTCAACATGAACAATATTCAACATCTGAGTGAATGTTAAGGTCATCCCTCAATAATGAAATTTTATGTATATGTATCATCTTGTTCCACCTCTATACATTTTCATCAAATTTATTGCATGATATCCCATAACATGAAAACAAGAAAATAGTGGTATAATAAACAACCTAAACAATAAAATAAAGGGTATTTGTATTATGGTTTTCATAATCTATAACATACATTAATTTTATGCTAGGTTGTTCCTCTAACATCAAACCAATAAAAAATTTACAAAATAGATATTCAACAAAACCGATTATATACTTTCCATTGGAGGGTAAAAAATCTCCCCACACACCTACCAAACAAGTGAATAAACTAAAAAAACTAAAATGTTACATATGGGTGTTGTGAAAATACGATTGTAATTAATTATATTTATCCACTTCATCTATAACAGTTATGGAAAGCTATTTAGAACTATAAGATCTCATTATATACAAGGATACCACGATTCATTGGAACATTTATTTTCCCACATTCAATGAAATAATGGATATCATTTATTTTAAATTAGGGTCTAGTAGAAATGGTTTGTGCAACAAAAAATTACAAAAATCATGAAAACAAGTATAATCGATAGAGAAAGTTTACAGACTACATACCCTGATGTACTATTATCATTCCCATTGAATATCTCTAGTATATTTAGCTTCAATCAATGGTTTCCAAATTTTTTTAAAACCCAAAAAATTAGGGTATAACTTAAAAAATAATATAAAATGATATAATTTGAGAAATAATTAAATAAGGATGAAAAAACTACATATGACCATTCTGCAGGATAAATAATATGAATATCCTAGCTCAAATGAGGGAAAATCAAAAGAGAAGGAAGGATGCACTAGGGAGACAAGGTAACGATGTGTGACCTTCTTAGAAATTGGGGAAAACCAATTCTCTCATTTTAAAAAATACAATTCATTTAATATTAAATTTAAAAATTATATAAGATGAATTGTGTAAATAAAACATGTGTTATGACATAAAACCAATATCTTGTTCCACGTTATGGAATGACCTTTGTGGAAAAAATATAAGGTATTCTTAAAGGGAAAATACAAGAACAATGAATAAACTTTCCAAGATTACACTATAACCTGATCCTTCCAATAATAGCATAAAACACCATCATTTAAGTCTTTACAATGAAACTTTCATCATTGTGGAATGACACTTCTCCATCTAGAGGGTTATCATGTCGTAATATTTGGGATATGGTGTGACTAAACAATTTCTCTAGAATTTTATTTTTATGTATTGCTCACTATGCCAAAATTTAATATGTTACAACATGACCTGTGATGAATAACATAAATTTCAGAATCAAATAATGTTAAATCCTCAAATTTAGACCCCTATACTTTTCCAACTCATCCTACAGCCTAAAAACATCAAAATATCGATGGGTTGGAAAAAATATGAAGAAATTAATACCACATAATAGGTGGGGTGTTACAAACATATTATTTTTACTGTCTCATACCACATTCATGTCTTATATAATACAATGCATATGACCTAATCATTTTAGGTATATAATACATTGGAAAAAAATATAACACCATGTATTTTGAAGAGTTCTTCAAAAATCTCCCCATATTATTTTATATAAATCTCATATGTATTATATATCATGAATTCTCTTCCTATATTATTACTTCTAAAAATATAAATTTATATCAAATATTTCCAACTAAATTAATATATCTCAATCATATAAATATATAACATATTATTTGGATAATTTTTTGTTTTACTCAATCAAAAAAATATTAATATATATATAACTAAAAAATCTCATGTATGAGGTAAAATAAACCCTTTCATATATAAGTAAAAAACTATATAGAACCTAATATTATATAATAGAAATTATGGTGTGATGGGTAGTCGGTTAATAAACTTTAAGAAAAAACTTAAGTCCCTAGGCCAGTGGAGCCTAACCAAAAGTATCCTTATTACTCTATCATTAATATAAAGGAATATTAATTATAATAATATTTAAATATTATAAATAGTAGTAATAATTTATTATCTAATTTATAACATAAAATTATTTCTTTGGTTTAACAAAACTAGAACATATATTACAACAAGCATGTTACTCCATATATAGACTGTATGCCAATTTTAAGATGTTGTTTAATCACATTAAACTAATTAATATTAACATTAATTTTATAAAAAACATTGAATCCTTAAGTGTTAAATAATTAGGGAATAAATAAATGAATAGTTCTTATATGTGTGCATGGGATAAACATTTATTAAATTAATCAATAATAAATAATTTATAAATGAAAAATTATTTTTTGGATATTACATAACATATAAATACGAACACTTCACAATTTATTCTAATATAAACCATATTTATTAAATATGACATGTTAATTTATGATGGTTTTCATTAGAAAATTTCTGATTTTGAATTCATAAACATTTTAAATTTTTATAACCACATAAATTTTTCACATTAATATTGAAAAGATTATATTTTTTAAATATAACATATTTATTACTAATTTAAGCATATGATCATGTGAACTAAATTTATTTTGGTATTTTTTAAATAATCTCTTAGAATACTATAATTAATATGAACATTTCATTTTATTATTTAAGAACATTTCATAAAACAACATAAATTGATTTATATTATATCTTATATTTATATTTTCTAAACACAATATTTATTTGTGATATTTAATATGACACATTTTTAAGAAAATGATAAAATATAAACAATGTAAAACCAATTTATTCACACTGATAGTTATTATTAAAACACATATTTATTAAATATTTCATAAATAATTATTAAATAATTATGATAGTTTCATAATAAATTTATGATCCCTTTATAAATCAATAAAAGTAATTTATATATTCTTTATAAATTATATTTTACTTAATAATGGAAAAAAATTAATTATATGCAACATTTTATAATGTAGATAGTTTTATCATCAAAATAATGATTGTGTTATTAAATTGATATATAGCACATCCTTCATGGGATAACATTATCCCATGAAACATGGAAACTTTTATCCCATAACATCTTCTCGATTCAATTTATGCACGAAAACATATCCTTGAAAATCCATATCATATTTTAAAAACACCATTATTTCCATGTCATGAATAACTTTTTTTCTATAACATTGATGTGATATGACACAATATTTTCTAAAATTAAAACTATAACCATAATAGGTTATTTTATCCCATTATTTTGTTTATACTGTATCTATGTAAGACTTATATTTTTCCACACTAGCTAACCATAAAATTTTGTTATCGGTATCTCAAAAATTTTGTACATATAAATCATATTGTTTATATTTGTATTGAAAATTTTCAATTAAAATCTAATCGAAGTATATTTCAAAATACTATAAATTATTTTAAGAGGAATATTTTTTCCATTAGATAGGAAACAACCATCAAAACCATGTCACTACATCTATCCATGACACGATTTAATTAAAATGTATAAATATCAAGAACAATCATTGTTGTTTTCATAAAACATTACTATACATTATTTCAGGGTTGGGGAGGGTCACTTAGTGATAGCCAATGGATTACCACTTCTAAATGTATCCATATGAAATTGAATAAACAATAACACTTCTAGGAAGGATCGTATAATGTTTTTAGAACACTTTAAAACCTATCAATAATGATAATTAAGAAAATAATTACATCAGCATGGAGTTTTTTAATTGATAAAATCATATATATTAAGCCAAATGTGTTGATATACTTTTAAAAATATAATTGAATGCTCCACATAAACAAAAAGGATCAGTCATTACTCATATATTTATGAAATATATCATAAATTACATAATTATTAACCTTTTTGGCTAAAGATTAAAAATATTTTTTATTTAATATTTAAAATATAAATACAAGACTAATAAATTTTAAACTTCATTAAATGATATTATTTAAATGATTGATATAATTTCTGAGGAATAAATATGAATAAAATTTAAGATATCTTATATTAAATGTATATCAAGGATAGCAACTTTTATAAATTTTTGCTAATAAAAATCACTATACAATATTAAATATTACATAATAATGTGTCCAGTGATATTCCCATATCACTACCAACACTATGGGATTATATACACATATATCCATAAAATATATATTCTAAAATTGATGTGTGAGGATATATCTATGGGATTTTTGTTCACTCTACCAACAACATATTTAATGTATGATATCATTTGGATGGTTTTAGATTAAATAGAAAATAAATATCATTTTATTCGAATTTAAGAATCCAATATTATAAATTATTTGGGTATTTTTTACATAAATTATGTGGTTAGAATTTATTGAGTATCTATATTTTTTTATTAGAGAATGTGTTTAATTTTAAACTAAAAAGTTATTTAATGATCCTTAGGGATTAAATTTTATAACATTATGATTTTAACCACCAAAAGTGGATTTATAGTTAGAGAAAATGATATTTTTTTTGAAATATAATATTTTGGATTGAGTTTTAGATCATGAAATATTAGAGGAATATCATAGTACTTTATTATAATTTACATATAGAAAATGTTATATATTTTTTCTTATAGACTCATTGATGTCAAAAATGGTATAAATTGATGGAAACTATTTTAATAGTATGATATTTTTTATATAGATATATTTGAGTCCTTGTGGTGAAATGAATAACTAGTAATATTTATTTGATTATAGAGTGAATGAAAATTAAACAATGGGAAAATAAATCATAAGTTTGTATTTATAGATGACCTATGAAGTTTTTCATTTCAGTTTGAGTCTTTCTATGAGTAATTTGTGAATTATGGAATCTTTCATAGGAGAAATTACGGAAATTTATTCCTCAATACATGCACTATTTTGAAATTATTGAATACGTTTGTTAAGTAGCATGAAAATTTTCATTTACAACTCAATAAGGTGAGATTCATGATATTTTTCTTATTTATTAAATAAGAAAGTATCTATTTATCCATTTATATGTGATATAGTAGAATTATATTGTTTAATAGGAAGGTGATTTTTTTGGAATGTATTCTTTTATCCTTGATTGATAATATAAACTGTTTATAGAGATGAGTATTGCTTAATTTCATATGTTATGAATACAAGACATAATTAATGAAGACACATGAGAAATAGAATATAATATGTGACATCAATTAAAAAAAACTTTTTAAAAATAATTCCAATGAATTCATATAATCATACATTACTATTGTGACATGGACTATAACACCCTTATTTTGGTAAGTGACATATTATTTTGTTTATTATGTGATTTAAGTTAAAAAAAATTATACTGGGATGAAAAATAATATTAAAAAATATGTAATTCTTTATTTTGGAATGATTATATTAATTAAATTATAGTTGAAAAAATAATTAAAAAAATGTATGTAATTACATGGGTAAAGAGAAAACTCTTATACCAAGGGAGATGTAGAATAATTTCAAAAAAATAATAGAGCCCTGAAAATCTATATAAATCCTCTCTTGAAATGAACTTATAAAAAATTAGTCTCTATAACTCTCTTTTATTTAATATGGAACTCTAAAAATTATAACAACTCTATAAAAATAATAAAACTATAATAATACAACATATTGGTTGATAATATCATATCATGGTTACGTTTTTATTTTTTAATAATACATACACAATTTTTCGGCAGTGGATTTTCATGGTTAGTAGAATGGTTTTAACTATGTAAGATAACCATAGAGAAATATTAATTTGATAATATCCTTTTATGTTTAAGGCTATTGTTATAATTTTCACTCTTTTTAACAATATAATACTACGGAATAACATGTTTTGTCATTAAAAATAATATCACCCCACTATTAAATGTTATTCACTATCTGCTTATGGTATATTAAACATTTGGGTGTTACATTAGATGATTTTGGAGTCACATATTTAACTCATAGTGGTTATATTTCCTCCCTTATAAATCCTGTTATATAGGTTTTGATCATGGGGGATTGGTATATTGATTTTATTTACAGGGTCTTGAAAATAAGGATGGATGGATCATCTTTATAGAAGAAATCTCTAAATTAACGGATCCATTAAATTTTAAAAAGTTTATATAATATTGGTTAATATAAAATCTTTTTATGATGGTGAATGGTCTATTAGATTTGGATGAATTGTTTTAAAACACATGATTATTTTATTTTTAATTGCACTATAAAATATTTACTTTGATTTATGAATTTTGATAAATAATGATTGTTTATTTACATGGATTTATCAAAAATCATAATTTTTTGGTAAATGTTGTTTTGAATAAAATTCATGCAATTTTATGAGTTTTAATTAAATATTATATTTATTTATTTTAAAATTATGAAATTGTATTTTATTAGAAATATGTACGATAATGATTTTAAGGGATCAAAATAATTTTAATTTTTTAAATGGATTCATAAATGGATTATCATAGAAAAAAATTTAAAAATATCAAAGATCTATTTGATGGATAATATTCTAAGATTTTTTATATTAATTTATTAAGAATAAATTCTCAAAATTTCTGTGGAAGTACAAAAACATGAATTAAATCCCAATAAAATTTATCAATATAAAAATTTTATGAATGTATGATTATAATATAATCTATTTATAATGGGATTTTGATCTATCAGGCTTATGATCCTTCTGACCCTTAAGTCCTATATATGTGATGATGTATGTTAGAATTGATATTTTTATGGTATATAATGATTTAAATAGTTTTTTAATAATTAAATACATTTATTTGGATGAAAATTGTTTGGTTCCTCAATATGATTAAACACTCCACTGAATTTGTTTTCATTCAAAGATTTATAATTAGTAATAAATTATTGAAATGAAAATGTGTTTCTTTAAAAAAAAAATTTGAAATTTATTATTTAATTAAACAAGGAATCGATATGAACATATTTTGATATCACAATGATGGTATGTTTTGGGAGTATTTTTAGAAAATTCCAAAAAGTATTATTACTCACCGCCTATATTTGTACTTTGGTGTGCATATAGATTTTACATGTCATGATGTGGGTAATGGGAATACATAATTTTTCATTATTGATGGAATTTAGGATCTATAGAGGAGCAATGAAATATTGATAATTTACCTCAGATTATATAGTGGATATCACTCATGACTTCTATTATGATGATTTGGTGTATTTATGATCCTTTTTTTCTTATTTTATTTTTTATATTGGAGGGATTTATTATAGTTTTTTTATATGGAAGTTTTTTTGTTATAAAATTTTTATTTCATAATGTTTCTAAATAAAAAAATCAATGAAATATAAAACACATTTTTTATTTTAGACATTCAAATAAAAAAATTTCTTGTATACGCAGTAGTTGAAATTACTTTTCCTATATGTATATACTCTATATTTTCTAACAAAAGATTCATTACGTCTATTATTAATAAAAACATAAATAATTATATCAAATATCATTTAAATCTACACCTAATATAAATTTTACATCACAAATGTCAGTCAATTAATCTATTGGGGAAGAAATATAAGTGCCTAGATTTTACTAGACCATTAATTTGTGTTTCTTGATAATTATGTGTATTGAAAAGGCCTATAAGCGGTTTAGAGGAATATGGGAGGAGTTTACATAATTCATTATCCATCAACCATTTCCATTCCATGATCATTGAGTGTTATTATATGGTCCGATGGATATCAGAGCAGAGCTATTGCACGATTTTTTTTCATCTTAATGGATGCGATTATAGCATGAGTTAGATGTTATGGCATGAAGCATTGACCATTATATTTAAAAGAATTTTAATATAGGGAATGTAGTTTTAAAATGGTATTGGGAGTATATATTTGACATGACTGACTCTTTATTAAGAATGGTCTCACCATGAAAATGTACACTAATCCATGGAGATACTGATGGTCGAGATCAATGTTTTTATTACATGGGGTCAGTTGT
The DNA here is from genome assembly GCA_963277665.1 of Viscum album. Taxonomy (NCBI): domain Eukaryota; kingdom Viridiplantae; phylum Streptophyta; class Magnoliopsida; order Santalales; family Viscaceae; genus Viscum; species Viscum album. The sequence goes on along the minus strand of OY728132.1, from coordinate 1,154,679,628 downwards.
GAGATGATGTCTATCATTTTTTTATGATGATTGTTCATGGTGATTTGGGTCCAATAGAGAATATTTAGATTCCTAATATGGTTATCATGTTTTCAACATTTCAACATGACTAGCTTTGTTGAATCATTACATTAATTAACTATATTGGTTTTTAAATGGATTGACCCTGAGATATATGTAATATCAATATATATTATCAAAATTATTCTACATTGTAATATAATGACCTAGATCACATTATGATATTTGTTTTAATGATTAATTATAAATTTAGTCCCTATCTCAATTTCTGTCTTATATTATTAAATCTATTTAAACACTAGGCTATTTGTGGTGTGTCTTTGGAGATCACTGGTCATACTTTTATTGGTTTCTTTCCCAATCTTTTAAAAATCATCCTCTTATTATCCAAGGTGATATCTTATTATTCAATTATATTTTCATCTAATTACTTCTCCTTATTAAGGTTATAATAGTGTGGTTGATATGGTTTTAGTTTCATTTTATTATGGTTTTGATGGGAAATATTAATATGTAGGCATTATGGCTGATACACTTATGTTTGGTGGTACTTGAACATATTTTCCTCTATGATTTATACAATGGTTGTTTTATCATTTTTAGAGGTATGGGATTCCGGACATCTCCTTTTTTATGTGTGAATGCAGATAAATGCTTTTATTTGTTTCATTTGATGAATGGATTAAATTATCAAAAATAAGACAATGGATCATATTAAAAAAATTATATGGAATTGGTGATTCATGTTTGGATTTAAAAAATTTATGATACTTGTTATTTTTTTTCTCTTGGTTGATACTTATTTTTGTGAATAATTGTGTTTGTTTTTGTTGAAATGATTAAATAATTTTCAATAATAGGCTAGACACTAAAATTTGGTAATGAAATTATAGCCTGCAAATATTGAATTTGGAAATGGATTCCAAAAATTTTGATCTAAAATAGATGATTTTTTGATATTGTGATATTTAATTTGACTTTATATTTTTATTTATCTTGTTTTTACCTATTTTTAGGGAATTTGTATTATAGTTAGAGTGGTATTTTCTGGTTATGGTAGATAATTGGGATGGAGGCGTTTATATACTATTTTGGTAGTGAATAATGGGTTACTGTGAGAACATTGAAGCTTTTAGATGAGTGGTTTTATTATATGCAATTTTTTGGGGTTTTTAGTTGAGATTTCTTAGATATAAATGTTTCTAGAATGGGTTAGTGTCATAATCGTCTTGGTGTTGTGATAGGTTGATGTCTATTAGGTTTTATTTTTCACATTGCACTATAATTTATATCGGACATATTCTATATTAATAATTTTAATGGTGTATATACCTCACATATATTTTTTTTATTATTTTAATGAAAATGAGGGTTATTTTCAAATCCACATTTTCTTCTCTCTTATATGACATTTTAATTCAAGGATTTTCAAAATTGCAAGTGCTCTTCGTCATAGTAATGATTCCTTGAGATATGATTCATTTTATAAATCTATTTTTGAGTAAATATAGTTTTTTTATGACATTTCCATTCCTTCTTGTTTTGAAAACTAATTGTTTTGAAAATCACAAACACCTATACTTAAGCAAACCAATGTTTTACTTCTCTAAGGAAAATTTCCTTCTTTAAAGAAATTTACCCTAACCAAAATTTCTTTATACATACCATATTTTTCTAAAGCATGAAAATCAGATTCATACCCAAAATCTCAGAATCCCATAATGTTAAGATATGTAGCATTATGTTTAGGATCTAAATTCTGGACATGAACTGTAAGGATGTTCTATTCAGAATTCGGGATACGAACTGTAAGGAATTTCAATTCCAAATCCCAGATACGAACAATAAGGAAGTTCCATTCTGAATTCCAGATACGAACTCTCAGGAAGTTTCATTCCGAATTCTGGAAACGAACTCTCAGAAAATTCAATTCAGAATTATAGATACGAATTATCATATAGTTCAACTCCGAATTCTAGACTCCGAACTTTTAATGAGTTCGACTTCGATCTTTTATCAGTTCGACTCCAAACTTTTAATGTGTTCGACTCTGAAATTTTATCAGTTCGACTCCAAACATATAATGAGTTAGACTCCAAACTTTTATCAGTTCGAATCCGAACTCTTAATATATTTGAGTCCAAAAATTTATCATTTAGACTCTGAACTCTTAATAAGTTCGACTCCGAACTTCTACAAGTTTGATTCCGAACTCTAAAAATTCAGACTCTGAATTCTGGAGAAACCAGAATCCGAATTTCCTTAAAAATTCAGACTCCAAACTTCTACAGAATTCAGGTTCTTAATTCCTACTAAAAGAGAATCCGAATATCTATTCAGTATACATTCATAATTCTATTTTGGTTAGACTGTGAATTCCATTTTTCTTACACTCTGAACTTTTATTTACTGACATTCTGAATTCCAATTTTTCTTATACTTATAATTTTTGTAAAATGATGGCATGCATTCAGTTACATTTGATTCATTAAAAAACAATGACATACATTCCGTTACTAAACTAACCATTGGTTGAGTTCCATGTGTACTGGTCCCTCCGATGTTTAAGGAAAATATGGCTGTTGGAGGAGGGAGCTGGTTGTTCCAACTTTACCTTTAAATAGGAGCTCATTTGAAAAGATCCACATCAATGATGATATTATTTTGACAATATTGCTTACATGTTGTTGAAGTGATTCTAGAGAGAGAGGCTCTTATCAACTCCCAAGCTTCATTAAACTTCGAATGTTGGTGATTACATTTTAGGGCTTCTGGGGATATGAAGATAGAGGTGCCGACTACCTTAAAGATCGAGGGCTTCCAGGGATAGGAAAAGATAGGTTCTAACTACCTTAAAGTTAAGGGCTTGTGAGGATATCAAGACAAACATCAATCTTCATATCGAGGGCTTACCCTGGTGTGGGTAAGATAGATTTGCTTGAAAGTATAAATCAAGGGACCTTTATCCAAGGTTGTCGGATACCCTCCTTTTTGGGTTAAAATAACTTTTGTTTGTTACTTGTAGTTTTACTACTTGTTTTTCCACTAAATTGTGATGTTTAACGAAAAAATAATTTCCTTACACTTGTACTCTGATTCATTTAGATTCTATATTCTTTAAGGTAGAATCTCATATTGTAAACTTTATTTAGAGGTTTTGTGAATTAACTTAGTTTAACTTTTTTAAACATAGATTTTTCCTTGTCTAAGGAAATTTTTTAAAGTGTACAATTCACCCCCTCTTGTATTGTGAGCATCTACATCATATTTCTATCCAACAATTGGTATCAGAGTAGGTTTACCTCAAATACCGAATCAATTCTACAATTGATTTTTAGAGGTCTCTGAATTACATATAATTACATATAAGTTTTTCTTGATCACTTTTTCATTGTCCATATGTTCCATGATTAGGAAGAAAAGTTCCATTCCGAACATTGTGATTCTAAACATTGTGATTCTAAACAGTTTCAATCCGAACAGTTTCATTCCAAAATGTTCATTCCGAACTTTCTCATTCCGAACTTTGTGATTACGAACATTTCCTACTAACTAGCTTGGTTGCCCATGTTTTTGTTAAGAATGATAGGAATAAACGTTGATTCCATTGACATCCTTAATCCACAGAGACCAACAATCTCTGATGGGAATGATTATGAGTATTGGAGAGATCGAATGAAGAAATTTATCATCAATACTAGGGTGGATAATTTCATTATGATTACTGGAGGGTATAAAATCCATGAAAAAGAAGTTAGTACCTTTACTAATCAAGAAAAGAATGAGTACCAACTCAATTATAAGGTACGAAATACTCTTTTGTGTTCAATGACTCTAAATATATATAGCCAAATATCATCTTGTGAAACAACTAATTGTATATGGAATAAATTAGAGGTAACACATTTTGGTACTTTCGAAGTGATGGAAACTAGGAGAGCTATGCATAGAGTAGAATACCATGGATTCAATTGTCTCTATGGTGAACCAATCTGTAGATTTCAATAGAAATTGATGACTATAGTAAACAACCTTCAGTCTATGGGAGAAAAAGGGTTAGATGATGAAGCTTTAGTGGACAAGATCATTGATATCATTCCCAACGAATGGTAGTCAAAGAGAATAGCTATTGATGAGAACAGGAAGGTAACTCAAATATCCTTAGATGAACTTTTTGGAACTCTTCTCCAACATGAGACAGGGATGAAGAGAGATGCTGACAACATCAAGAAGAAAAATGGAAATGGTACTGTTGCTTTTACAATAACATCAAATCACATGAAAGAAAAATATTCTGAGAGAGTAACTAGATCCAAGTCTAAGAAAGTAGTTATCCAATCAGAATCTAGTGAGAGTGAAGTCTCAGAGAATGAGATACTAATGTTTCTCGAAGGATGAACAAGATAGATGGTCAAAAAAATTTCCAATACAAGTATAATAAGATGGAATGAAAAGATAAGAGAGATGGTGAAGTCACATGTTATGAATGTAGAAGAACAGGTTATATCAGACTTGATTGTCCTTTGTTTAAAAATAAGGAAAAGAAAGAAATTAATTTAGAGAGGAATAAGAAGAAGCTCTATAGATCAAAGCACAAGAAAAGTCTTAAAGCTAATGATACATGGAGTGATAGTTGTGGTGACTCTTCAGAAAGTGAATCCTGTAAATATGATTCATCAGCACAAAAGAATTTGGGATTCATTGCTAATACTTCTTTTCCACATGCATGTCTTATGGCTAAGGTACTCTCTACCGAGGCTTTGAAAAATTTATCTCTTGATAAGAATTACTATTCCGAAAATAGTACTTCTAATGAAGATACTTCATCCTCAGATAATGAAGAACCTTCATATGAAGAAGTGTCTAGATTTTCCAAATTACGTGAAGTTAAAAATTGTAAAATTTCTATGAAATTATACAAGGCAAATTCTAGGGAGTAAATTCTTATAAAAGAGATTTTAGATCTTTTTGATGATCTTAGGAGTAATGGAGAGATTTTAGAAATACTTTATAAAGACAATGATAATGAAAATTCTGATAGGTAAGAACTTTCAAATGATCTTAAGAATGCTATTTCAAAGATAAGAGTTTTTGAGGAAAAATCTAACTCTATGAAATGATTCCCGAGGATAAGAATTTAGTCATCAGACTAAAATCCAAAATATTTTCTCTAAATAAGCTTCTTGAAAAGTTTACCTCTGGTAAGGAAAATTTTGACATGATGTATTCTCAAATTAGACCTCTGGGAAACTCTATTGGAGTGGGGTATACTCACAAAAACCGATTTTCAAAAACAACTATTTTGTTCCTTGTAAAGACCCTTTTTAACTAAGTGTCAAAGTGCAGGGCATTGGAAGAAAAAAAATTCTTTAAAAAAAGTTCAATCTCTTGGGTTTCATAAAGCTTATTTCTCCAAACAAATGTGGATACCCATTATTTTTTTGTCCAACAATTTCGTGATCCAAGCATGTCTGGATTCCGAAAACCTCGCTTTTTCTTATTTTCAGGAAAATCGGGAAAGTAACACCAACAATACATGGTACATGGATAGTGGACATTCCAGGCACATGACTAGTAACAAATAATATCTTAGAATATCAAAACGAAAGGAGGAAAAGTAACTTTCATAAGTAATGCTCAGGAAGAATATTATGGTATATGTAACATTATTCTTCTTGCAATTTTTTTTGATTTCAATGGTTTTATTTCTTAGGAATCACACCCTTAAAGGATATATAATTCTACAATTTATCAAAATGAAAGATCAACTTGCTGATATTTTCACAAAATAATTACCTTCTGATAGATTTCAATAGATTAAATAGAAGTTAGGAATGATAAACGTAAGTTAATTTTTCCTTCCGTAACTTCTTGTTGAACAAATCTCCTTAGAGTAATAAAATCATTTTCATAGGGGGAGTACATTTTCTTGAAAGTTTAATCAAAATTTCATAGTCAGTTATTCAAACATTTGTATCTAATTTTTTAATGAGTTTTACAAAATTTTCGTACTGGAAATTTTGGTAATGACAATTTTAGGAACCGAAACTTCCTTGATGAAAATCTTCTTACTCTAAATTTTTGTAATGAAGTTTTTGGATCTGAAATTTTTGTAATGAAAATTTTTGGAACTGACACTTTTGTAATGGGAACTATCGTACTCAACATTTTTCGTAATGAAAATTTCCGGAACAGGAATCTTCGTAACAAAAGCTTCGTACCGAGAATTTTTCGTAATAAAATTTTCCGGACTCATAATTTTCTGGACACAAACTTTTCGTACTCAGTTTTTGCAATGATTTTTTTCGTAGTGATGTTTTTTCTCAAGAAGAACACTACCTATTACGAATAAACTTCCTGGTCAATCCAAAAGTTATGATTTCCTTACTCAAGTTTTCGTAATAAATTTTTAATTGCTGGTAGTCTCTTATACATTCAAAATTTTCATACTCAATTTTCCTTCGATTTGAAATTTTTTGTTAAAATCTATAAATATATTATTCTATATTTCCTTGCAGAAAAACTTTCAATCGTCAGATCAAGGCAAATAGGTTTTCAACCGTTAGATGAATTTTGGATGCTCAAAGGTCGATTTCATCACCTATATAAAGGGGACCCTGAGGGTCGTCCCACATCGATTCTCCAAAGATTTTTGCATCTCGAATACCTGATCCTCTTCTTAAAGAACGTTCTGAATCTTTGCAAGCCATTCCGAATCATCAGATCTCTTAGTTTCAAATTTCTGTTGAAGCTGCATCCGAAGATATGTGTACCTCAAAACCAATCTCAAAGTGGTTTGTCTTCAGTTAAAAGTTAGTGCACCCATATTTATACATCATATATTCCCTTATATCAAAGAATATTTGGTTGAATGGATGGAAAGATGTTTTCCTACAAAATCCAGACAAACAGGATCCGGTTTATACCGATTTGCTGATTGAGTTTTATGAGTCTGTTTCCTTCTAGAAGGAAGACGACAAAGAGATAGTTTCATTTATGTATTATGGGAAGACATACAAATTATCTTACACCAAGGATGCAAGATTGGTTGGTCTATCCTATGAAGGGGAAGCTAATATTGGCTCATATATGCTTCCGGATCAGGAAGGAAGCTTCAACAATGTGAAGTAATTGAAATGCCTTGGACTTGAGGATGCTAAAACCACCAAGATTGCTCATCTCATTCCAAATAATAGTATTCTACAACTGTGGGTACAAGTATTTCTCGTACCAAGAAGGGGAGATAAGGATAATCTAAAGAAGTGTGATATCTATGTCTTAGATTTCCTGGTAAATTTAAGGATGATAAATTTGATGAGGTATGTTTTGATTAAAATCAAGAACATTAATTAAGTGGATTTAAGAGCTCAGATAATCATGTTTTCTGCCTTAATATCCAAGCAGATAGTTAGGAGTTTAGAATCCTTCAGAGTTGCTTTCATGTCAAAATTATGCAATTGAAAACTGATGGTGGTCAGTGATGATACTTTGAAGAGGATGAATATGGGATTTTCCAGTGAATCCGGAGAATTTTACTCATTATCTGTGGAAGAGGCTGGAGTCATTCCGGAAAGTATAGAAGAAGTTGAACCATCGAAGAAGAAAGGGAAGAAGAGAAAGCATTAGGAAGTGGTTATTGATAAAGAAAATCCCAAGGCTAAGGAAACTCAGTTTTCTTCCCCCAGGCCGAAGAAGCAAAAAGATTATCCTGATGAAGTTTTTTCCAAGTGGAGAAAAGACAAAGAAAAGAAAAAGGATGGTGATGCACAATTTGGATTGGACCAAGTTGAGGCTAAAGCCATAAGGGAAAAAGATGCTGAGGAGTTGGAGAAGAAAGTGAAAGAAAAGAAGTTGAAGAAGAAGCTATCTGAAGCCGATCTAGTACAATATTTGTTAAAAGCTACTGAGTTAGCTTCTGATTTACGTCTCATTCCGGAAACATTCCATTCTGAACCTCTACCTGAGACTCCGAGAAGGAACTTTTTCACTCCGAAAAAGTTGAAAGGAAAAGAAGTTACTGAGGAACTTGTTGAAGTAGTTGAAGAACAAGTAGAAAAATCAGATGCTGAACATGTAGAGGATGATACTGTAGAAGAAGAAGAAGATGAAGAAGAAATTGAAGATCTTGATGCCTTAATAAAACAAGTAGATTATTGTCAAGATAAATCTGAATCAAGAAAAGCAGCCACTCTGGGAAAGGGAGTTGAGGAAGAAGGTAGCAAGCATGATGAAGATAAAGAGGAAGAAAATGTTTTATATGATGTGGAAGGATCCCATGAGAAAAAGTTTCTTGAGGAAGGAGCACCAATGAAGAAACAAAATGAAGATTTGATAGTTCATGTTTCCGAATCTGAGGAGGAATCCACTGATGAGGAACCCATTCAGAAAAGTGATAACGGGAAGAAAGTGCTTATGGAGACACCAATAAAATATATTATCAAAAAGAAAGAAGTCGGTGGTACTTCTAGAATAACTTTGGTTGAAGTTGAAGAAGATCAGTCTCCAAAGAAAGTATCAGATTCCGAGTCTTCTACCCATGGACATTATTTTGTTGTTGAATCATTGAAAAAGATGGTGTACATTATTCCGATTTTCCCCACCTTTGACTACCAATTCCAAATGCTTCAGCACACTCAGAATCAGAAATCAGAGTCACTTTCCATGCTCATGTATAATGTTGTGAATATTGAGGCCGATCAGAAAAATTTTCTTATCAACTACAATGTCCACAAAAAATCTTGCAGAAATGTAACCATCTTGACCAGGAAATTTGAGGATGATTTGGTTGAGTTTTAATGATTTCAAACTGAAGTCAAAAATGACTTTGAAACTTAGGACAGCAAAACAAACAACCGTCAAGAAGACCTGATCATTGAACAAGGTTCTCGGAATCAAGAAGTTAGGGATTTGAATGGGAAGATTACCCTGGCTGATGTTTTTAAAAGAGATAGAGATATCCAGATAGAGCTTGAAGAAAGGCTGAAAAAGCAAGAAGAATTTGTCAAGGCTCAAGAAGTAGTGTTAAATGCTCAAGAAGAGAGAATATCAGCTTTGGAGAGACAAGAAGAGGAAGATCAAAAAGACATGAAGAAGTTTAAAACTTTGTTAAAGAATCAGATTCTGAAAGAAAAGGAAGAGAAATAGAATACAATCCGATCTTTTGTTGTAGTTTTCTTTCCTTTTAAAATTTTTTCCAACTCTAATGAAATTATTCCTGGTTATATATTGTATTGTTTCTATGTCTTACTAATATTTCAGGTACTTTATTACATTTCCATTACCTCAATTATTTTTGAAAATCACAAAGGGGGAGAAGGAAAAAGAATTAATCTCTAGGGAGAAGGAATTCTCTGGGGAGAAGGAAAAAAGAAAAGATCTTAAGGAAAAAAATTCCCAAGTAAAGATATCCTTGAAGTGAGGGGGAGTATATCATTAAGAAGTTTTTCATACACATGGTAATGAAAACCCATTCTAGAAATCAAGAATAAAATCCTTAGAGGTTCAATGTCTAAGAGGGAGTTAGTTGTATTCATTGTCATTCATGAACAAAGGGGGAGAGAAGTTTAATTTCAATGTCGAAAGAAATTTTTCAAAACCCTTATATTCATTTTCATAAGGTTTTTTGTGCTTTCAAAAAAGGAGGAGCTTGTTTAATGAATAAGGTTTTCCTTATGGCTTTTCCATTCCTTCTTCTTTTGAAAACCACTTGTTTTGAAAATCACAAACACCTATACTTATGAAAATCCATGTTTTACTTCTCTAAGGAAAATTTCCTTATTTAAGTAAATTTACCCTAACCAAAATTTCCTTATACATACCATATTTTTCTAAAGCATGAAAATTGGATTCATACCCAAAAATCTCGGAATCGCATAATGTTAAGATATAAAGCATTCTATTTAGGATCCTAATTCTGTACATGAACTGTAAGGAAGATACATTCCGAATTCCAGATATGAACGGTAAGGAAGTTCCATTCTGAATTCTGGATAAGAAATGTATAGATGTTCCCTTCCGAATTCCGGATACGAACTCTCATGATGTTCCATTCAGAATTCCGGATACAAACTCTGAGAAAGTTCCATTTCGAATTCTGGATACGAACTCTCTTATAGTTCAACTCCGAATTTTGGACTTCGAACTTTTAATGAGTTCGAATCCGAACATTTATTGGTTCGACTCCGAACTATTAATGAGTTCGACTTCAAACTTTTAATAAGTTCGACTCCAAACTTTTATCAGTTCAACTGCAAACTTTTAATGGGTTCAACTCCAAAATTTTATCAGTTTGACTCTGAACGATTAATAAGTTTAACTCCAAACTTTTATCAGTTCATCTCTGAACTCTTAATATGTTTGACTCCGAACTTCTATAAGTTGGATTCCGAACTCTAAAAATTCAGACTATGAATTCTGGAGAAACCAGACTCCGAATTTCCTTATAAATTCAGACTCCGAACTTCTACAGAATTCAGGTTCCAAATTCCTACTAAAACAGAATCCTAATATCTATTCAGTATTCATTCTGAATTCCATTTTGGTTAGACTCTGAATTCCATTTTACTTACACTCTGAACTTTTATTTACTTACATTTCAAATTACAATTTCTCTTATACTTATACTTGTTGTAAAACGATGCCGTGCATTCAGTTACATTTGTTTCATTACAAAATGATTTCGTCTATTCTGTTACTAAACTAACCGTTGGTTGAGTTCCACATGTACTGGTCCCTCTGAAGATTATGGAAAATATGACCTTTGGAAGAGGGAGCTATCCATTCCAACTTCACCTATAAATATGAGCTCATTTGAAAATCTTCACATCAATGATGATCTTACTTTGACAACATTGCATACATGCTGTTGAAGTGATTCTAGAGAGAGAGGCTCTTATCAACTCTCAAGATTCGTGCGACTCCGAATGTTGGTGATTATATTCGAGGGCTTCTGGGGATAGGAAGACAGAGGTGCCGACTACCTTAATGATCGAGGGCTTCCGGGGATAAGAAGACAGAGGTTCCAACTACCTTAATGATGAGGGCTTGCAAGGATAGCAAGATAGACACCGATCTTCATATCAAGGGATTAGAATTGTGTGGGTATGACAAACTTGCTTGAAAGTATAAATCAATGGGCCTTTATCCAAGGTTATTGGATACCCTCCTCTTTGGGTAAAAAAACTATTTTTTGTTACTTGTAGTTTTACTACATGTTTTTCCGCTGCATTGTGATGTTTAAATAAGATATAATTTCCATACACTTGTACTCAAATTCATTTATATTCTATACGCTTTAAGGTAGAATCTCATATTGTAAACATTAGTTAGAGGTGTTGTTAATTTACTTAGTTTAACTTTGTTAAACTTAGATTTTTCCTTGTCTAAGGAAATTTTTTAAAGTGTACAATTCATCCCCCTCTTGTATTGTGAGCATCTACATCATATTTAGATCCAACATCAATTTATGATTATATGATGTATATACGTCTTTACTTATATGTTACATATTTACTCTCATTATATTCATATAATTTAATGTTTCCTTGAGTGCTATTTATTTTAATGAGTTTATGATTCAAAAGATACCAAAGTGATAAATGATTTATGTTAAGATCTGATTTTTTTGGGAATATCTAAATGAAATTTTCAACAATGGAAATTATATTAATCATATCATTTTAAAACCATCTATTTCTTAATACTATATTTATTAATGTAGTTTTTTATTAGTACAATTTTCCTCCCTTTTGGGAAATAAAATAATTAAGAAAATACAATTAAAGATAATACAACCTTTATCTCCACTATTCTAGAATCAATATTTTATTGCATGTCCAAAATCTACAAAATTGTGTTAATAATGTTCATACCTATAATTTAATTATTTTATAATATTATTTGCATAACCTTTGACTTCATTTATAATCTTGGAAATTTATACTTTCTAAAAGTGTATCGAAAAAGTTGTGTCTTGCTTTTTTGAAATGGTGTAAATATAATGTTTTATTTTAGTATATTTGACATGAAAAAATATTCCCTCATCATTAAAATTCTATTATTTGTATATAATTTAAATATATTCCATGTTTATATTCAAATAAAATTATTTTCTAATTATTTTGATAATTTTATGTTATAATTTTATCAAAAGAAAAGGATATTTAGTCATATTTTCAAAGAATGTTTTGAATTTTTTTAAATTGATTTTTTTCAAATAATTAAAAATAATTCAAGGATTTGTAACGATATTATGTTGTCATTACATCAAATATATTTATTTGGATGGTTAATAATGAAGATCATTTATCTATGATTCAATGAAAACTATTTATTTCCCATTGGTAAATAAAGTTATGATAAATCCATTATTAAACTCATTTCATTTCCTTTGGTTATGCCAAGATGGAATTAATGAATATTTATGAATCTAGAATCATTTACATGGGATATTATATTATGATATGATGAATGGTTTATGATATTTTGGCACACATATTTATGGTTTTCCATATGTGACTTGTATTCTAGAAATTATATATCCCTATAATGCATTTGAAAATGATGATGAAGTTGAGAATATCCTAAGAGATGGTGGACTTAATAAACTCTTAATATATGATGGTGTTGATAAACTCTTAAGAGATGACATATTTTACTAGATGGATGTAAATTCAATAATTATTTTCTAAATGATGTGGTAGGAATTTACATTATCATACTTTGCCCATAATTATTTTCTTTGGTGTGAACCATGAATAAGTGATTTTTTAGGATTATCGAGAAAGATTATTTTAATAAGACTAAGGAAATTAAATTTCTTTAACTCTAAAATATATGGGGATTTAAAATGAACAGAAAACATTTTTGATGATTTTATACAATTTTAATTTGTATTTTCATGGTAAATAATTTATAATACGTTTATACATTAAAATAATGTGAAATGTGAAAATTTTCATATCTAATTATGATTTTTTCATAAATATCAATATGAAATGATTATGTTGAGGAAATTTTTTTAATATATTTAGTTAAGACATTCCGAACGTTTTTTTGGTTGATAAGAACAATGGATTAAATAAATTGTAATTTTTTATATTCAAATTATATAAATTATTTACATAAAAAAATGTTTTTAGTATTCAATAGTAAAACTGTTCATAAATTATCTCATATCATAAAATATTAAGTATTTCATATTAATACTATGTAAATGATTATATAAAATATTTTGTTCGGATAAAACGGTAATTATAAATTTTATCCATGAAAAGTTTTAAATTTTTTATAATTTATTTATTTATTAATTGATCATAAATTTTTTATCTCATGATTAAATATATTATTTATTTATTTATACATTGATTTATTTATTCCCTAAATTTTTCATATATTTAATTTTTATATTATTAATGGTTTCATGATTTAGGTTAATATATTAATCTTCTTCAAAATTATCCTACATGCATTTTAGGATTTACATGTTAGGTATGATAAATTATATTGTGTTTATCTACCTTGAATTCGTCTTATAATTGGGTTATGAACCTAAATCAGGTAGTTTATTATTGTTTTAATCATATTGAGTGTCATAATTGGGATGATATATAAATATCTATTGTGTAAAGTGTTTATGGGTAAATGAAATTTGGGATAGAATTCTCACTATCTAGGAGACTTATTCCATTTTATAAAAAATATTGACTCACTACATATAAGTCCAGGAAAAATATTTTTGGAATTATTTATTATATATGATTATAAGAATTTATATGAAATTGTTTCATAAACTTTATTCATGGGATGCATTTGGATATGTATAACTATTGTATTATTTTAAATTGGATTAGTATCACAAACTATGAGTTGTATCAAGAGTTACACATCAACAAGGTTTTACCATGTTAATTTGGAAGTAAGAATAGGATTCATAACAAATTAAGTAGAATCATGAAAACATTTAATGGTAATAACCTAAGAAAAATTGTTATATATATACCCTTTAAATATAATATGTTATTGATTTTTTCCAATGGAAATTTTCTTAAGACATCAATCATTTTTTGTGGTAGGTTTAACAAAAAGAGTGGAACCATGTATTATCTTGTGTAAATATTGGGGAAATGGATATCCTTAAGTGTTAGGAAACCAAATCCTAATATGATTACTAGGGTACACATAGTTAGGAACCCCTAATAGTTAGGATAACATAGGATTGAATTTTATTTTATCCATGTGATTCATATGGTAAATAATTTTCTACTTATCCATCCAAGATTTATATATGATATGATGGTAATAATGTCCAAGAAAAAAAAACTAATCTATGACATAAAATTATATAATGGACTCATTATTTGTTAAATATGGATCTTTTCCCACAAATTTATACAATTAAATTCTAAAAGTTTTTACTATTTTGTTGGGAGAAAATTTATTAAAATCCCTTATTAAATTAATATGAAATAAGATACTCATATGATAAATGAATTATTTGTATAAAAATGAATCCAATACCATCAAATTTACATTGAGATCAAAGTATGTAACATAATGTATGAAACTTCATATACGTGAAAAAAATGTAAGAAATTTTCTTAAGAAGAAAATAAAATTATATTTTATATGAAAACTATATTATATTATCAAAGAGAAAATGTAGAACAATCAACTATTTCCTTAGTTCAATAAGATATTCTATATACCTATGAGAATTATAAAATAATTTACATGAGGTGTCATAGGTATAAGATGAAAAATTACCATAAAAAACTAGTCTCCATTCATATACTCAAGGTGATTGAGATTGTCTTGAGCTGGTGAGGCTAGAAATATATTTTAAAGATTGATCTAGCTACAAAATTTATTTTGAAATCATAATTGGAAATGTTCCGAAATTTTGATTGATTTTAAGAAATTTAAAACAATTTTTAACAAGTTATTGAGTATAAAAGAGCATGAAATATGATTTATAGGCTATAGTTCAATATTAAAAGTATATGTGGGTAAAATATCATACTAAAAGAAGAAATGTTTGATTGAAAATACAATAAAGATTATTTAAATAGCCATATATAATTATTAAAACTTGGTGGTGATATTAGGAAGGATTATTATTGATTCAAATGATGGATCTATCTTTGGTTACCTAAATGGGTTTAGGAAACTCTATATAATTTACATGTTAGGTATGAGTGTTATAAAAATGAATTACTTTATTTTGAATGGTATATGACACCCAATGAAAATTTTACAAATTCTATAAACATATATATGTTTAAAATTATAGAAATAATTAAAGGATCATATAGTTATTTAATTGATTAGTAAAAGGATTTCCAAATCATGCATTGTATTTAAAGGAATGTTTAGATCCTAGATGTATAAGTACTATGGCAGTTATTGTAGTTGGTAATGTAGCATACGCTATAGAAGGTTCTGTTCGGTATTGTATCAGCTGGAACGATTCACCTAGTTTGGAGCTTCGGGCCACAAGTTTGGGCTTACGGGTCTTAGGGACCTTAGGTCATCGAAGGCCTTCGGGCCACAAAGACCATGGAGTAACCCTGTTCACAAAGAGCAGGCTCCAGAATTAGATCAATGTAATATTATCAGTGAACATATGTAGAGCTAACCGGATTGGAATAACGAGAGGTTATGGAAACCAACATCAGGACCAGGAACCATACTGCTTTGTACGAGGCAATTCTAGTCGATCAACAATGCAATGTGGGGAGCTTGGTGATTAATGATGCCAATGATGGGTAGGGGATGTTCTAGTGGGTTGGACCAATGAGTGATGTAATGGGAATAGTATGCCTCTAGCCCTTTGGGTCATGTATTGGCCTTGAGGTCGTGTTGGGCCAGGTGCGTTGGGCCTACGGGTCATGTAAGGGTTCCAATTAAACCATTAAAAGGGGGATTATCTATAACAAATTAAAAAAAGAAGGTCGATATAAATAAAGGATTTATATTTACTTCTCATTATCTTATATAATAATGGAATTTATTTATTAATAAAGAGTTTTTATAAAAAATATGGGATGTTGATAATGATGAAAATGATTTTTGATTCATAAAAGTTTATAAAGAACATTAAAAGAAGATAAATATAAAAGATGTTTTATTTGATATAATGCATTTATCCAAGATATTTTATTAAATATGAGGGAAATAGTTCTAATAATCAAACATCAATATATTTTAAAGAATAAATTTTTTTAGAATATTTTTCCAAACATATTGAAAACCATATATGTTAGTAAAATTAATTAAATTTATAAATACTGCAACACAGGGAATGGAGTTTTATTTCCTGAAGAAAGAAATGAATTTATATATCTTATCATTTTTTTTCGGAATTGAATATATATTCTGATAGGCTGGTAAAAGTATGTTTTGGACTTAGAGGAGATCAAAGTTAAAAAAATAATAGATTATACCAACCTATATTCAAAGTAAATATCAATCAATATCCTAAATGAAATTAGTTTATGTATATAGAGATAAAAATGTAATGATATATATATATATATTCTAAAAATATGATCTTGATGAAAAATACTAATGGTGTTGTTCCATGAATATTGTGGATAATGAACTTAAAAAAATTTCTAAGTAAACAAAAGATGTTATTATGTTATAAAATATTATGTTGTAATTTAAATATTTGAATACATGTTCAATGATATGATCATTAAGAATTTTATTCATTAGTCTCACTATTATTCAATCATTCAGATACATATATTTTACCCATATAAAGAGTTTAGTGTAAGGATTTAATCATATGATCAAATAGAAATGTAATAATAATTATATATATATGTAAGGAGTTTAACAAGACTCGAAAAATATGATAATCATTATGATGAATTAGAAGTTTAACATGTTTGATAAGATAAAAAGGATCTTATTTATTCCTTGTTTAATATTTATAAATTATTTTAGGAATATAATATATATAATTTTATGTAAATAGTGCACTCTATGTTATCATTCTATCATGTGGTGTGTATATATTTCATGAATTGAAACTTTAATGAACCTCCAAAACGTTGACTGATCACTAATTAATTTTAAACATGGTATATTATTGGTTGTAATGAAATGATAAGATTAATATGAGTATTATTTTTTAAATAGATTCAAAATATTATTAAAAAGACTAAAACATGTTTTTTTCACCACATGGCCCCCATATATATAGAACATAGAGTACTATACAATATATGTTAGGCATATTAGGTGTGTATGTTTCATATTAAATCCCAACACATGCGTTTTTTTCACCACATTACCCCCATGTATATTGAACATAGAGTACTATACACTATATATTAGTTATATCAGGTGTGTATGTTTCATATTTAATCCCAACACAAACGTTTTTATATATACATTTCCTATGCACTTTTGTTCATTAAAACCATCATTATAAAATCCTTAGGTCTTAGATAATCATTGAGTGATTATGTCTATTTCTTATCATATGATAAAATAGATCTTAAACAAGATGGTTTTTTTATCCTGTATGAGGATATTAACTTATGGGATATTTATTAAGATAC
The DNA here is from genome assembly GCA_963277665.1 of Viscum album. Lineage (NCBI taxonomy): Eukaryota > Viridiplantae > Streptophyta > Magnoliopsida > Santalales > Viscaceae > Viscum > Viscum album. The sequence continues at coordinate 1,154,662,037 of OY728132.1, read as the reverse complement.
ATTTCTAAGTATAAAAACAATCCAAAATAGTATGTATGATGTTATCATCTATTTGTGTGTGGGTAATGTGATATTTTCATCAATTCTGATGAATGAAATATTATGAATTCATTGACCGAGTCAGTATATATTTGAAGAATATACAATTTATGATCATGATATAAGGGATTGACATACTCCATAAACCATAGTCACTTGATATCTTGGATAAAGGGATTATATAATTGTTTATGATTTCCCATAATGATACTAGTGGAAACAGTTATAGAGATAAATATATTTGATTGAGATCATGCAATATCCCATTATAACATGAGTAGAATTTATATTTTTATGGATGATTTTTTTAATATTGATGAATTCAAGAATTTATATTTATTATCAGTGCTACAAAGGCCCACATGGTCACATTTTTTGGTTATTTTAATAATGAACTTTTTAAAACAATGAGAGCTACCCCTAATGTGTTTTGGAGGATAATAAGAAGATTTTTTTGGTTGATTCTTAGAGGTTTTTATATATGATGTTAAATTTAGTTGAAATATATGATATCTTTTCCAAAAATGAGTTTTTTATATAGTTTAAAAAGATGTTACTTATATTGTGACATAAGGGTAAAGTGCACTAAATTTATAAAAAATTTAGTGGAAATGGTTTATTTTTTGAATATATACTAATATGGATAAGTTTACAACACTATCTATATTGTGGTCTATACCAAAGTACATCATAGAATAGTGAATTTCACTATGTTTTAAAGTCTCCAATGATGGATTAGGGTGTGTTCTTATGAGGGATGATCACATGGTGGTGTATGGATTTCGACACCATCCCCGATTTGAGAAGAACTGGCCATCCCGTGAACTTGAATTAAAATCAGTCTTTCATGATCTCTTGTATTTGAGACACTACCTCTTTTATCAAGTGTTCATATTGTATATCGACCATAAAAGTTTATGCTATGCCTTTTATCAAAAGGATATATATCTTAGGAAGAGGTGATGGGTAGAAAATTTGAATGAAATTGACATTGACATTAAAATCACACAATAAAATGGGAATATAATGATAGACACCCTTAGAATGAATATATCATTTTAAGACAATAAATAAACTCGAAACGAGTGAAACCTATTGAGACGATTTATTAACCTGCACTTGGATATGAATAAGGAGGGAGGGTTAATTTTAATAGGTAAAATATATATCAACAATATCTTAATTAACTTGACAATTATGGTCTACACAAAGATAAATAATTTCATCATATCAGGAGAATTATATATGTTGGAAGACCACTAGTGAGTTGTTTTTATTTATTGAGGGGGTAATTTATTTTAAGAGATGGTATATAATTTTTTATTCTATTATTCATGAATCGTTGAATAATGATCATACTTATTACTAGGAATTTTTATTAAGAACAATTAAGATTTATTATGAGATTAAATGTTGATACAGGTGGCCAGGAAGAATCATTATCTTTTAGGTTTTGTATTGAGATGATACACTTGTATGAAATTGAAATAAGAGAATTAAAATACCTTTGAAATAAATCATCCCCTACCTAATTCCACTTTAAAATGTGATAATGTATCCATGGATTTAATTTTTGTTGAACCTCACACCTTTCTCAGTAATAATGATATCAGGTTAGTCATTTATTTAGTGACTAAGTATTCTTACAATATAACAATCAAATAAAGAACAAATATGGACATTTTGGGGAATCTGTAAGTGTATTAGATCATGAAAATTCATTAGTTGTAGTCTATTTTAATCTTAAATAGGGACACCAAATTTTTATATTTATTTTATAAGGGATTCTAAGAGGAAAAGGGATCCCATGTAAAGTTGATCATCACATTCCATTAATAAATGGTTTAGAAAAAGAAGTAGGTAATACAATGTTTTGATGATATGCACTATTATTATGTGTTTGATTCCATAAGAACATGGTATTACCATCATTAATTGTTTGATTGTTGCTAAAAAATACCTATCAATCCTCTATCAAGATAACACCCTTTGAAGCCTTATATGGTTTCTCATTTCGATCTGCACTGTATTCGATCAAGGATGGTGAGGCTTCCTGGATAGGATGATCATTTTTTGAGGATAACAAAAAGGGTGCAGCTTATTCAAAAATGTTTAGTGGTGGATGAGATTCACTACCAAATTTGAATTAATCATCATTGATACCCATATAATTTTTGGTTGGTGGTAAAATTTTTCTGATGGATTCACATCATTTAGGTCCCTAGTGTCTTGGAAGACAAAGGTAACTAATATTAGGTTATATGGAAACTTTTCATTTTTATTGAAAGGATTGAGGATGATCGATATTTTTTAGAGTTAATTTTTAATATGACCTAGATTCCATATTTTTAAATTTGTATCAAGGAATTAAATTCTATATAAATCATTAATATTTCCTTAATTGGTAAGACTTATAGATAGAGCTCACAATATTTGTGGTTGGGAAAAGGATCTTGATAATTGGTACTCAGAACATGTTGTTGTTGTAGAATTTTACTCACTCTGTGTGGTTTAACAAAAAAAAGAACAATAATTTTATATAAGGGGCCAATAGACTCCTCTCTTTTTTTACATCAACTATCATTGTAGTGAATTAATAGAGATATAAACCAATATTGTTAGGAGAATATTAACCCTCATAATATCATTTTAATGTACTGAATATATTAATTTAATCATTTGTAATGATATTGTAAAAAATAATGGATTTTTAAATGTGTATTACTATGAAAATATTAGGTTAACTAAGAAAATGACATTTTCTCTCTCTCTATACACCCTACCAAATGGATTATTTTTTAAGGGGTGGGGGGTTTAACGTTTCTTATCCTAAAATATACCATTATTTTACCCTTCCCCTTCACCCAAGGATCCAACCAATTCCCTCCATACAATTACCCCCATTTCATTCCCTCTCATCCATGCTTCTAAATGTATTTATTCATAAAATTTTCAATATCTCAATAATTATGAAACTTTACTCTCAATATTTCATCATTATCTTCCCTACTCTAAAAATATACAATCACTAAAAAGACATTATGGATGAAGGATATAATTTTATTAGTTATTAATTATGTATTCCTTTTCTCAATATATTTTAATCAATATTTAAGGATCTCTTCTATTTTTATTGGTTGGAAGTACCTAATTTTAGTGGGTTTGATCCGTATTTAATAAGTGACTCTCTGTACTATACAATGATGATTAACTATATATTTCTTTATGTTTTTATAAATTTCATTATATTTATTATGGAATGTTTTGATAACTATATGGATTGAAAATATTTATTTATTTTCACCTTTTTGTTTTCATAATTTATTTGGTGGAAGTGTTGCATAACACACACACACACAGATATATATATATATATATATATTCCATTATTCTCTATGGATCACATAAAGAGTTTTAGAAAATGATTCAATGGGTTTTCTACAAAATAATTAAATATTTTTTTGGTGATGTTTATCCTAGATTTAGAATGTTCTATCGGTTGTATTTTATTATAACCACTTATGGTTTTAATGGTGCCTTATTTACATCAAATGGAATTCCCTATTAAACTAAAACACCTCAAAATAAATGAATTTTATTGTTAGAAAACAATACCTTGATGAACTATTGAATTATATGTGACCCAGATGATGTTTAGGGTTCCTAGGAGAAACTATGACCCTAGGAACATTGGGTTATAAAATGCTTCTTCCTAGAAGACATTGTGTGTTTTTAATGATACAGGTACACAATATTACATAATGAGAAATAGCTAGCGGACACTTCAATCATTTTATGTCTAACTCAACAATAGTGAATTAGATGGAATGACATCACTCTAAGGAGTGTATTGTTTTTCTTTTGAAAAAAATTATGTTGACTTTAGTTCCTCCTACCATATTTCTTGATGTTTTTCCATGTTGATTTTTTGGTGCCTCATACACTATTTTTATTTTCCATGTAGCCACTTAATTACATGAATTATGTAATTAATGTAATTCATGAACTATTTGAACATAAATTAACAGTTTTTTTAACTATAAGAAGTGTTTTTTTATATAAAAAAGTCAAAGCATTTAAATTATTCTTTTCTTATTATTAGTTGCACATGGAGAACATGATGTTATCCTATTGAGATAGTAATAATTTCATCTTACATACACAATATGGGTGTATGTATATACCTTTTTACTAATTTTATTAAATTCAAGGCTCCATAGAGTAGTAGTGGGTCCTCATGTTAGTGTGGTCCTAAAATTTGAGGTGGTGAGATGAAGGGGTTGACCCTCATGTCACATGGTGACATGTATCTCATATTTATCATTTTATTTTTCATTTATTCGCTTATATTATATCACTTTATGAGCTCCCAATACTATTTTATTCTTTCAATTTCCTTTTTGGATTATAATGTATAACCATGTTTAGTTAAATGCTTATATTTAATGTTTTGGATGTTTTTTAGTTATATTCGTCATTGTTTTCTTTCATTAGATCTCATTTTATTAGTTCCTAATTTTTTGTTTTATTTTTCATGGTTCTCTCATTGGGATTAATGAATAACGTATATATGGTGAGTTCATTCAGAATTTTAAATTTAAAAACATTTTTTGAAGGATTTAATTGTATTTCAAAAATATTCAAAATGGCCATTCTTTTTAATTCCCATGCACTATATTCTAGACTATAGGGAATAGGAATTACCTTCATTATATGTCGCTGACTTGCAAAATTTTCTTTTTAAGAGTATCATAGGTTGGTTCATGAACAATTAAAACAAATTTCATTATTATTTATGTTATTTTGGGATGTCCTTGGTATATTTAAAAACATATTTTCCGGACTCAAGAGGCATGTTGTTGGTACATATCCAACCAAAAAATCCATGTGAAAATTCTTTAGTATATAGGGGATAATGAGGATGTATAATTTTTGTTCTTGAATTGGACTAAGGAATTATTATTTTGTCATTTTAGCTTAGTACAGAGCTAAATCATAAGGAAGTGAGTTTCATGGGCAATTTGCACAGGTTGAAGACAATACACCTTGGTAGTGCAACCTAGAAATGGGTTATATTTTTATTTTATTTTCCATATGGTTCTAATTTCATCCTTCTTTATATAAAATGTATATGGGTTTATTTTATTCCTTTTACATGGTATAGATTTTATTTTAAGGGTATTTATGGGATTTACATTTAATTTATTTTATATACTACTATACACCCATGAAGATTCAATGTGAGCCATCTAGAGGGAGATATAGACAATTTTAAATTGTAAAATATACTCAATGATTTGAATTTTATAAATACCATGGTGAATAAAATTCATTCTATAGACTTGGAAGCCCATTATTATCCAAATTTTATTAGGGAAGAAAGGTTTATCTAAAACTAAGATAAGGATTGATCATAGGATATTCCCTAACAAAACCCCTCATCCTTTAGAGAATGAAATTATAAACACATTGATAAGGTCAAATTATAGAATATTGAGAGGATTATTGAATTATTAGAAATGATTTAAGCAATCAATGTAATGAGTATTATATTCATGCACTAAGACCTCAACTAGAAGTGGTAGGAGTTTATCATTCTGAATATACTCTACAATAACATGGTCAGTAACGGTTTAAAGGTTATATTTACTCATTAGTACTACCATAATATGGTTTCCTTGTAAAATTAAAGGGAATTAATTTTCCTCAAACATGGTTACAAAACCATAATGGGGTATTTCAATCACTTCATGGAGCTTATTCGTTTAGAACTATATTTGGTCTCAAATGAAATGATAAGCACCTGATGATTTGAAATGCGTCTTAGTTGAGGTATTTTAATTCAAATGATTTTGTTGAAACTGTCGACCTATGATGAAGTGAATGATTGAGCTCTTATGGTGGAGGTAAACCAATCCTATATGAATGGAATAGTTGACTCTTCGCTAGTTCAGGGTGCCATTGATGGATTATTCATTACGATGAAAAATTAGAAGGATGATTTTTTATAGGGGAGTGGCAATGTCACTAGATTCTCATATTTATCTTTATCATCCACATTTAAGTATATATGTTTTCATACAATCCACCAATGTTTAATAACATGACATGAAAAACCATCATGTCAAGTATCCCAAGGTTCAACCATGCTTATTTGTGGATGAGTCAATTTTAATCGTTTTATAGGGTGACCAAATCCTTGAGTAGTAGCATAGTCTCATTGGTCCCAAGGTGATCCAAGGAATAATGTGATTATTTGAAATTAATTAGACCCTAACCTATATGGATCAAGGGTGGAAGTGGATCATAATATGAGTATATTTTTCTGAGAAATAGGCCTTAGAGTGGTGGTTGAGATCACCCTAAATATGGTGCCGAATAATTACATGTGATAGAGATATTATAAATATAATATAAAGAATGAATTTTTATTGTAAAAGGTAAGGTACATATTACATCATCCATTAATATCACTTTATTTGATACCATTTACTCTCATTCATTTAAATTATCTCATATTATGTACCTTCTAAATTTTTTCTCTCAGACCAGGCATTATATAATTAATATATCAATCAATCCTATGCATAATATAGAGTGTAGATTATGATGTTCATACAACCATATTTAAATATATAAAATGGGAATAAATGTGAACTTCACCCTTTAAGAGATCGAAGTCTTTGACATTATCCCTAAGATGGATTGGATGGTCTCATGCATGGAACTTATTTTTTGATATAAAAAATAGTTTCTTTCTCCACTATAGATGGGATTTCACATGTATTCCAAGGAGAATAAAACAATTAGTCTATCCGAGATAAACCTCGTCTTCATAAAGGTGGAAGATTGGGAACCTAAATGTCATATCTCTTGATGAACGATGATAAATGGATTATTGGAAACAACATTGTGCCATTTGTTCAAAACTAAAAAAATGTGTTTATGGATGATTTATCATAGCCACATTGGGAGAAATAAATTAAATTTTCAATTGATTTGGTTCCATGGACATAATTGACACCATTACTATCATATCTTACTGAACTAACAAATATAATGGAACTAAAAATTCAATTAAATAAACTTGAATATAATAGATATAGTCATTATATAATTTCATTATGAACATATCATAACCTTTTTTACATGAAGAAATATGGAATATTGCATCTATGAATTTTTTACAGGATGTTTAACCCTATAACCACTAGGAAGAAAGAAAAAATTCTCTCATTTATGACCACTTTTATTATGTGAAAGTGGAAAGGTTTATATCAAAGATTTATGTTTCATAAGGGAAACATCATCTTAGGGTAAAAGAATCATACATTAACAATAATACTTTTAAATTTATGTGTATATATATATATATTAAATGTACTGGGTGATGAAATTTTGATTACCCAATGACATTATAGTATTTATGGCCCATGTAAAATTGATATTCCATTAATACATGGACAACTATATCATGTTGTTTGTGGATGAAAATATGGTTTATTCTAACACAATATTTGACAATGAGAATCATTGGATGATTATTTTGGGGACTCTTCAGGATCATATCATATATTAAAATTCATTTAAATTTAATACTTTGATCGAGGAGTTCAAGATATTAATGAATTTGGTGCCAAAACAAGTAATTATTCTCAATAATAAGAAGGTGAGGGCCATTATTTCACTGGATGAAATGAGAAAAATATTTGAGGTATTTAGATTTTCAGGCCTATATAGTGAACTATATATATATTTAAAGTATTTATCAAAATATCAATCCCACTGGATTAATATCACTCTAAAGAGAGTGAAATTATTATGGAGACTAGATTTCTGAGATTCTTTTTATGAGAAAAAAGTGAAGGGTAACATCAACACTAATTAATATTTTTCTTGAACCTAGTAATGGCTATGTGGTATATTTCTATGCCTCTAATATGGGATTAGCGTGCATTCATATACTAGATGATCTTGTAGGTGAACACGATTCTCTCTAAATTTTACCCCATAAGAAGAAATATATATACCATGAACTTTAATTGATCGTATTCATCAATTATCTATAGTGTCAGAGATAATACCTATATAATGAAAATTTAATATTGCATGCTTATCCAAGAATATTAATCTATATATATTCTCATATGTATTTGTATCATATGTGGGAATGATGGGTGGATAATTTATAATAAATTTACTTTTAACTCTACATTATTACTACAAATGAGAATTTGGTTTAGATGGACATATCCAGAAGCTACTATTGAAATCCTTGAATGAATCTAGTGACTAGTGGAATGAGATGGTCTTTTTTTGTTTAATTGAACATAGAGATGAATGAGTAATGGGAGGTAATATTTTTAGTTCACATTCAAATGAACCTATATCTTATTTAACTCATTCATTTGGAGAAACTATGAAAAGGAATATTTGTGACATATTAAGGGCCTTTTTATTTTTGGGGAGACCACTAGTATGTGGTCTGTATCTCTTAAGGGTATAATGTGTATAATGATATGTTATGTTTTAAACCATTCAACAAGGTAGGATAATATAAAATATTTAGATAATTCTCAATGGGTTGTTTACCAAGGATAAATGATGATGTATTATGATATTATATGTTGATACTGGTAGAAAATCAGAAATAATGGTGTTATATATTTTATGCTGATATACTATACCAATCAGCAAGTGAAAGAAGAGTATCAAATAATGTGTGGTGTGTTTCATCACCTACATGTTTCCACCGAGAAATGGGACAAAGTTTCCCATGATTTCATTGTTTTATTACCACATATACCTAATGTGAATAATTATATCGTAGTAGTTATTTATTCGCTAACAATGTCAACCCACTTTATATCGATCATAGAATATACCATGGTGGATGAATTTGGGATGATTTATATGAATGAGATTATAAAATTTCATAGGGTTCCTTATATGAACATATTAGATAGAGATCAATGGTTCAAACCATTATTTTGGAAATCCCCTTAAGAGGCTATGGTGTCTTTGGTGAGGTTGATAATGTCATAACATTCCAAAATAGATGGAAATACTATGTATAAATATAAATTTTAGACGAATAATATTGTTCTTGTGTATTGGATTTCATAGGATCATGAGATACAAATATATCATTACGAGTGTTTTCTTAAACTGACTTCTATCAATCCAAAATTAAGAAGTCTCATATTGTCTGGAAGTCTGGTCTCTACACTATTGAATAGGGGCTAGTGAAACATCCTTAAAAAGCATAATAATTGCTTATGAGATAATTGAAAAGGTTTTAACTATTTAGAAACAACCAGTTATGAATCAAAATCACCCTAAATCATATTCTAATTTTCATATTTTACCTTTGTCAATTTTTAGGGGTGGCATGTTGTCCTTGAATCTATCACATGTTATGGTTAAAAAACATCTTCGAAGAATTGGGAATTTGATGACAAGGTACATGATAACTTATGAAATTTCAAAGTGAATTATGAATGTTGCATTTGGTTATCGTTACCTCCAATATTTCCTAAATCTATAATGTCTTTCATGTGGCTTGATTAAATAAGTATCATAAAAATCCCTCCCATTTTCTAAATTGTCAAGAGTTTGATAGAGTTTCTAATGTCTTTGTGGTATAGAAAGTGATTTTTATTCTTGATTCATGGAACATGATGTTCTGGGGGAAGATAATTTCATTGGTGAATTCTATATTGTATAATTGAGGTGATTCTCACACAAAATAGAAATAATAATTATATATAACGGTGAAAAGGCCTCATTAAATAAAAAATCATCCATCTGCATGTGAATTTTTATGGAATTGACGTGATATAGTAGGGAGAATTTCCACACACATAATGTAAATTTTTAGGTATGTTAATTCATTATATACTAATATAATCTTTTTGTTAGTTCTTGTGTGAAATGTGGTATTTTTAGAGGGGTTTTACAAAGAAAATAGTAGGTTCGATGTGATCCCTTCTAGTGCATCCCACCCGTGGAACATGATGAATTGTTTTAAAAAACGTTGTGTTTTATGTGGTTTCACGTAGAAACAATTTTATTTCCTCTTCCACTTCATTAATAAATACAACTAGATCCATCTAAGGATATAACCCTATTTTATCCCACTTTTAATGGGATTTACTTTGGTTTCTTTATTAAAACAGAAAGATCTCTTCATGTTAGGAACACCTCTCCATTTATTTATTCATTTTAATACCTCTTCTTATTCTTTTTATTATACCAACTTCCATGGTGGACTAGGGATGAAATTTTGTTAGTTTTTAAATTTTTTATTTATTTTTTGGGATTATAATATTGATTTTGGAGTCTCATGTCCTTCAAAATGTAGTAAAAAACAACATTGAATGGGTTCTATTATTTTTCAATGTGTGTCACATTGTGTAATTTCCTAGTGAATATCTATAAGTTTACTATTTTTTCTAAATTTATTTATAAGTATTATTTTATTTTTTGAAACCTGTGATGATTTAATTTTTTTAACTTTATCTTTTTGTTTTTCTCAATGTTTTTAGTGGATGTGTGGATTTAAATATATTTAAACACTTTAATTTTATAAAAATCATTATAAGTGTTTTAATAATTACTTATGATTTTTATTTTAAATTATTAAATATATTTATAGTATTGGTTCACCTTAAATTATAATGAATTATCAAATTTAATTTATGGAATTTTTTTTTGATTTTTTTGATTTTTTTCTTACGTTAAATGACATTCCCTATAGAAAAACAATGATTGAAATGAATGGATATTTTGGTGGAACAAAAGGATTTGATAAACCCTAAAATTAAATGAGACTAATGGAATACCTCATAAGCCTAAGTGGTATATAGATTCATAGTGGACTAGGTTGTGAGATGTGTGTTCATCGTATGGATAAAATGTTCTTCCTAATACGATACAAGTTAACACTTTGTGATCCATGACTAATAAATTATTTTATCATTGTATTTAATTACAAACATGGGTGTCTTCAGTTTTCCCTACCATAGTTCCCTCTGGTTTTCTCATGATGATTTTATGGTAACATATATACTAGTTTTTGTTTTATATGCATCAACCTATTTACAAGAATTTAGAAATTAGTTCAAATCTATTACATATTAGAACGTAATTCAATATTATTTTATTATTTTCCTTGATGAAAAGATAATTTTTATTTTTTTATTCTAAAATACATGATTATGGTTTGTTATTATCGGTTCGACATGGATTATTTCACTAGATCCTTTTTAGACATTTATTATCACAACGTACATATAACCTTTGGGTGTATGTGGTCCTTTTTTGATCAATTCATCTAAATGTGTGATTTCACATTGTAGTGGTGGGTTCTCGTGTTATCTTAGTACCATTAATGGTGGTGGAGAAATGTAGGGCTTTGATCATCCTGGCATGCAAAGATGGATGGGTAATTATTTTAATTTTTTTCATCGCACTCCACTATTATATCGCCTTATTAGATCCCCATCCTACCCTTTATATTATATTTTTGTATTATGATGTATTACCATGTTTAGTTCAATGTTTATATTAAATTTAATTGATGTTTCTTAATTAATTTTTTTTCATGGATTCTTTTCATGATATTTCAATTATTTTATTTGATGATTGGTCTATTATTTGTTATGGTTTTCATATTTGGATGAATAAATTTGGAATATATTTTGAGGAAATGTTGGTTTATTGGTATGAACCCTATAGTTAGTGGATTCATTTGATGGGTTAAATATTTTGAAATATTTTTTTCATGGTTACTAAGAACTATTTTTCGCTTCTAGGGAACGGGATTTCACTTTGGGACTTGTCTCAAGCTGGGTTCTGTGATGGGCTAGGGGTAGCCTAGTTTAGTTCATGACACTACCCTAATCCTATCATTCTTAGGATATTTAATCTAAGAAAACACTTATAAAATATTGATATATAATTATAAAAAACACATTAATGTTTCCTTTAATGTTAGTTACAACCCTAATAATTCCATTATAACATTGTTTATAAAGAAAATGAAATTCTTTATATTTAAAACACACAAAACAATTCATCCCATTTTAGAATTTTTTTTAAAAAAAATGTTCAATTACATAAATTAGATGATAATATTTTCAACAAAATAAAATTTTTGAAAAACATTTCTATATCAAGTCTATTGAAAATCCTTCTGATTCATTAACATCATTTAAAATGTGTATTAAAATAATAAATTAAATAAAATTAATTTATATATATATAATATCATAATCCATGTATATAATTCACAAAACTTACACATATAAAACACTATTTCAATATTAAAACTACACATTATTAAAAATAGTTGAAACCAATTTTAAGAACAACCACATCATTCAAAAATGTACGTATAAAAATAATTATTCTTTAATAGTATTTTTAATACATAATGAAATGAATAAATATAGAAATTCATAAAATAAAATAAAATAATAATCATTATCATGTATAAAACATAATATATAGTTTTTACCTAAAAAAACTAAACAACCATATTACTCTTTCACATAACATATCTTCTATGAAATAAAGAAATAAATATAAACAATAATATTAATATTATAGTCAATAAAATATAAAAATACTATGATTCCAAAATATAATAAACAATTAATCTAATATAATTCATAAACTTGCTAAGGAAACATATGCAATAATTCTAAATAATAAATAAATTGCCCAATATATATATTTACAATAGAAAACATGTTTTCTGCATAAAAAAATTAAACATTATGTTACTTTTATATATATTAAATATTTTATATTATACAAAAAATATAAAAGAAAAAATTAAAAACATTATGTGATGAATGTTAGGTAGAAAAAAAGATCACCGGCTGATAATACTATTAAACAAAAAAAATCATATTTTGTAACTCTAAAAAATATACATTATAAACAAATTATATCATTTTTTACTAAAAAACATGTTCTAAACCACATTCAAAAATATTCAACAAGAAACCATATTTCTAATTAAAAAAATTTATGTATAAAATAAAAAAAAATTCAAAAAATCATACACTTATGTTTTTTATTTAAATAATGTTATATAAATATTCTTATCAACCAAAAATGACATATTTTTTCTAGAAAATAAAAAAATCATATTGAAATTTGGTATTATTTTAAAACAACACAAGTTGTTTGACCCATAAAATATCCAACTATAAAATAATAGTTTTTAAAGAAATCAAAATTTGTAAAATCTTTGTAGATTTTTTTAAATCTAAATAATATACTTAGGAATAACTATTTGTTGACTTTTTTTTTAAAAAATAGTTGATTTTTCTATAAAATAGACAAAATTAAATTTTCTCTAATAAAAAACTATTGTATACATTTTAATTTACTTGAAAATATTATCTTCTATGTCCAATGTCAAAAAATGTATAAAAAATAAATAATGATATAAGAAAAATAAGAGATGAAATAATTATAAATTTATGGATTTTAATAGATATAGAAATTCCACAAATTTAGTGGATAACTTTACAAAACACATATAATAATATCTATCATGATAGGTTTAAAATACTAACATAAAAATAGTGTAGCTAAAACATTTTAATGATGATGTTAAACATTGTTATATGTGGTTTAAAAAGATACCCTTGTGAAAATTAATGATTTATCATATATGAAGGTATCAATTAGTTGGTAAATTCCCCATAAACACTTATTTATATTATTTTTTTCCATGGATTATTAAAACCTTAGCATAATAGAGAATGAAAAACAATATAGTTTTTTCTATCAGATGTATCAAACATGGATGGTTCCATATTTATTCTATACTCTATTATGTAATAAAAACATTTACACTTCGTGGAGATAAATTAATACAACATGTTTTTTATGAGAAGTAGTATCATTATAACATTTTAAATTTTAATAATAATTTTTTAAAAATAATCATGAATTTTTTTTATTAAACTATTGTTATGGTTGTGTTATAAATCCCATTAATATCATCAAATGAAATTATTTTGTCCATTTCATAACCTTAATGTGGAATAACCTAGATGGAGGCATGTGATATCATATAAATCAAGTGTATTGTGTCATGTAATATTCATTTATCTCTTATTTAACTAGATATATCATATATATATATATATATTTCTATAAGAAATATGTTGATTTATATTCTAGTAATATAAAAACTATATTTATATCTCTCTAAAAAGTATATAATATTCAAAAAATATAATATATATAATGATAGAAATTTATCATATCCTATGATATATACTTTAGATTAAATGATATCTTTTGATAACCTACTTGAACTGAAAACTCTCAAAATAGGTTCATATTTTACCTTATGTCACATAATATATAAAAACTTCTAAAATCACACCCAGAGCATTTTTTATCATTTTCTGAACCATCTTATAGATGAGATACCAAATAAACACATTTTTTTCAATCACTTCATAACAAAAAATATTTCCTTTATATAATATCTTCTATGACACTCTGTTACATTTTGATGTTGAAAATGACTATTAATTCTTAATTTATAATCGTAATAAAATAAAAAACCACTAGAAAAGTGTTATTTCTACAGAAGACACAAATTTATTTTTTTCAGTCTCTATAAAACACAAGTTCCTCTATAAAATTTAAAATAATTTTATCTCATATATCATCTATAATCATATAATATCTTTTTTCAAGACATTCAGTATAACCACTATACAAAGAACATGTCAATTTTGTTTACAATAACCCATACATTCTAGATTTTTCACTTGAATAACATTGAATATTGGTGAATTATACTATTTAATTCATTCCAAGGAATATATCTCATTCCATTCATCTAAATAGAGAGTATATCACATTTCAATTATCTAAGTACTCCCATACACTACATAAATAATAATCAATGAGGTTCTAGTTGTTATACATATCATATAGGGGGATAAATCACATATTGATTTGGAAATACGTGTAAAATGATCAATATGAAATATTACCACCCCCAAATTTTCATTACATCAAGTATTGTGAAATTAAAGAATAGAATTATAAAGGTTCACATGAGAGATACCTTATTGACCTCATGAAAAACAATTATTATAAAACATGAACATCCAATACACTAATGACACAAAGTGTTATAATCAATTTGGTCTACCTAGAAATGTAATCCAGAATACATGTCACATTAGTGTCTCATGGTGAACTACATGTTAGAGTATAATCCACTAACCACCTTAATATTAATATATCATTACAAAACATACATTTACATAAATATTATCAATCAAGGATTATTTATGGGTTAAAAAAGTATTCATTAATTATCATTTCACTCTCATGATATATAGAATATACATGAATCAATTATACATTTGAAAATACCTTGTATAAAATGATATATTTTTGTAATCTTAAAAAATATTTTATTAAAATAATCATAAAACCATAAACAAAATCATCATTCCCAACACATCCCAATATGGGGAGATCATAATGAATTTCTGATTTTTTACTTTCATTGGTTTTATCCAAATATATCATGTCACCATGTAACACCTATTAAATTAACATGTATTTATCTGAAAAATGAACTATCCATATATAATTTTTAGTGTGGTATCATATTTTTTAAAAAATTATTTAGATAAAAATGATATTATATTAAATAATCCTTAAGATGAATATATGACCTTGAAAACCAAATAATTTTATTTCATAATAACCATTATTATAATGTATGAAATATTTTAAAATTAATAATACATTAATTTTTTATAACATAGGAAACTATAATTTATATAATTAGTAATGTGGTTGGGGTTTGTCTTAGTGGTAAGCACCCCATAATCCAACATGAAAAATGGGGGTTCAAAACCCATTGGGTGCAGGTACTGTAGCAGTATTGTAGCGTCTGCTGTAGCAGCGGCGGCAGGGCACTGTAGCGGCGGAGGTACTATGCGGGTACTATATCAAGCAGGTTACTATTCACAGAATGTGGTTTGGGCCAAAAATTTGGGCATACGGGCTATGTATTGAGCTACAGGCCCACTGAGCCTTCAGGCTATGTAATGGGTTTCCCTCTACCTAGTTAACATAGGTCCTTGCTTTGATTTAATAATAAAAATGAGGTTTCAGCCCCAACCTTATATATATATATATAATTAGTAATATGAAAAAAAAACTAAATATTATATTAAAGAGTCCTCTTTACCAAAAAGTTGAAAAAATTCGTATAATGTCTTTAGGATGTTTTCTTAGTGTTTTTCACTACAGATCAAACTCTTATCTCATATATTAGTATATTTATTTTTATTCATTTGAATATATAAATTTGAAATTTCAATGAAAAAAATAACTACCACTAATATATTTTAGATTTGATTTATCGAAATATATTATTTTTTAGAAACATGTTCACTTTGTGCACTACAATCATGTCTCAAGTGGTTTCATTTATGGTATAAATAAATAATTTAAATTTATATCTCATATGAATTTATACATTATATAAAATTTATATTTAAGAAAAAAATAATATAATATTGTTAAATATCATATATTATAAAAATATTTCTAATTAGATAGTGTATTTGATTGTATTCTCTTGTAAAATACTTTCATCCCCATTTTCTATCTCATTTTACATTATAGACTAGATAATAAAATGATAACCATGTATTCTCAAACAAAATTTATTTAATAAATAACTTCTTTTTCACATAAACTTTTACCACTTTTCAAAAAGGTGACAATGAAATAAAACATCAATCCATCTAAAAAATTAAATCAATTCATATTTATTTGACGTAGGAACACTTTCATACATTCTATACAACAACTCCTGGATTCATTTATCAATACTATAATTATTTTTAAGTCATTTACAATTGAACATCAATTATATAATATAAAATTAGTATCATATACACTTAGTAATAGAGTAGTTTATTTTTATAAATTTAATGCATGACATAAACTATCTATAATATTTTTAAAATTCCTTTTGTTATACTAGGATATTTGTTTTCAATTTTTAGACATTCTATTGTGGAAAAATTTTATTTTTGAAGATACAACACTTCAATTTTTAATGAAGTATGTGTATAATCTCAATGAATTTGTTATTCTTGTATACACCAAATGATTAATCTTTTATTCTTGTTCCACAACTATGAAAATCTTACTCAATAACCATCAATATATTGAGATGCTCATGTAATTTGATTATAAAAATCATTAATGGTGAAATTCCAGATGGATTGAAGAATCCCATCTAGAAACGATTTAACGAAAATGAACATATCCAGATCAAACATTAGTATTACTTAATTTTTTATGTAATTTATGAACTTAATCATTTTATGCACATTATTACAGTCTAATTTACCATAATATGTGAAAATATCATGGAAATAATGTTTTTATTTTTAAATAATTTACTTATATTTTATATGTTATTAGACAATAATTATACTTATATATATTATTGTACATTTGTAATAATAACATATAGTAATATTAATAATTAAAACATATATATCTATTCATATATTTAATATATAGTATTATTTATGTCAACATTTCATTGACATTAGTATATTAATTTTAATTTTTAACATTAAGATATTATTATCATTAATCAGAACTTATTCTAGTTTAATTAAAGTTATTATTTAATATTATATTATGTGAAATATTATAGAAATTTAATTTATATATATTATAAGTATATGTGTGTGTGACTATGAAATTATAGTATTTTAGGGTAATATTATTATTATAATTATAATTGTAAATTATATTATAATAATTTGTATAATATAATGTTTGTGTGATTAATTTTAAATATCAATGGTTGATTAACAATAAATTTTGATATAGTTTTATGTTGTATAAATTTGTTATTAATATTTTAGTAAATTATTAATGTAGTTTTCTATATATTAGAACTTATAAATTTAATTTTTTATCATCAATTTTATTTCTTGATTAAGATAATATATTAATTTTTTTATTTTAATTGAATTATTTTAGATAAAATATAGAGAACTTGTTACTACTTTATGTAATAGTTTGATTTTCCCTAGATTGAATTGCCAAGAATTTATACGTGAGCATCTATTTAAATTTCATTGGATTTATTAATCACTTTAATTAATCATGGTATTTAAGGTGGATTAGTTGAACACAGAGAAATATTTTTCAATGAATATGAATTTTTAAATAAAAATATTAAAATAGTATTTTTCTTCTTAAACTTGGAAACGGATTCTGAAACATACATCACCTTTAATTCATGAATTTGTAGTTTCTTGATGGAAAATATTTTTGGTAATCATTTATTGGTGTTAGAATTTTCACTATAAGAATAGAGTGTTTTAAAATAAATACTATATTATTTTGAAATTATCATTCGAATATAACCATTAGTATATATTAAATATTTAGATTAATTTTTTATGGGGATCAGGTTAGAGATATCTCTCGATATGGAGGTTCCACTAGAGTTGGAGGAGTTTACTAAGGAATGAATAATCTATGGAAAAAATGTTATGGTTTTTTATTTCAGTGTTTATTTATGTTAATATTCAATCCGTTAATTATCTATTTAAATACTACAGATTAATATTTTATTATTAAAATTAAATTTATATGTAATTTAATAAAAACTATAACAATAAAAATATAATTGTATTGATCAAAATTTGATAAATGGATTTGGATTAAATGATGGGAGAAATTTGAAAAATCAAAACTTCTCTTTGTATTTTTATAGTATGGAATTAAAATAGAAAAAACAAAGACTCTATATTTAATTTCTTTTTTAATTTTTATTGAAATGGTATAAATTTCATATTGAATTAAAACCTATTGTTGTAATATTTTTAAGGGAATATTTGATGTATCGTTTAATTTTTTTGAGATGGACATAAAACAATGAACAATATTTATGAAAATGGTATACATTTTAATAGTTATAAATAAATAAATAAAACAAGAACATGAATGAGAATACATTAATTTTATATCAAAAGTCATTGATTGGATAATTTTATCTATTTTTAATTTATCTCATACATTTAGTGGTTATAATTTTAGATTAATAGATTTAATATTATAATTTATAAATCTATAAGATATGATAAAAATTACGTGGAAATTTATAAGAAGTTAGAATATTTATCTCTCTAGGTTTGGATGGTAGTTAGAGAATGACAATAGCATGATGATGAAATGATGAAGGAATGGGAATCATCTGATCAATGATTGGATGATGGGGAAGCTATCTATAGTCTTAGTAAGAGTCTCATGGAATTGTACCACACAACACAACATTAGTTATTCTCGATAGTTTGATCAATAAATAATATGGAAATTGAATGGATATATGTCCAAATAGTGGCATGAAATGATTATTTGACTGCATAAATCTTGATCATCCAATTATTTAATCAGGAGGCAAATAATGAAGGGGGTTAGGTGTACATGGGGTGCATTGAGATACAATTTATACTATTTGGTCATTTGATCAAATGATCACTATTTGAAGGCATGGAAGAGTGTGATATAATAAAAAAACATGAAAATCCATTTAATTCAGGGATTAAGTTTCCCAGATTAATCTATGTATGTCATGGTCCAACTTAATTAATTTGGCATTCGGAGATGGTGGTACCACATTGCACCCTTAGTTGGTCAGAACCCCTTTGACCACATAAGGATGCATGGAAGAAGTTTTTTGGACTCCATAAATCTATATATCTATTTTTGACATCACATACCTAATTATGTATTACTTGGGTCATCTCAAAGATTTTCATTAGATGGATAAATATATTATGATTAAATAAGTTTCAAAAATTATTATTATTAGAATCATAATAAAATTAATTCATATATTTAAGTGTTTCTATGAATTAATTGCAACCTCAAATCAGAAATTAATTTCATAAATGTTATAAACTCAATATGTGGTGACCCAAGAATAACATACATTCGTATAACAACATTTTAGATTATTATTCTTTATATATTTCAATGATACAAAACATAAAACCATAAATGTTTTATACTATTAGAGATAAGATCAATAATCAACTAATTTATGAATAATATTCAATATCTCTAAAAACATATCACACATTGTACCATTTATAGACATATCCTACTCAATACCTTATTTTGTAACTTAGGGAAATGGATACATAAGAAAGGGTGAGATTTACACTCATTAAGAGGAAACATGGAAAATTTAAATCAATGATCATAAGTGATCATAAGAGAATATTAAAGGCTTGATATGATATCCAAAACATAATAAAACATAAAAAAAGTCATATAACATAAATCACTAGTTATGGAATAAGGATTTGTTATAACAAAATAGACAAGTCATAAGAGTGTGGAATCATCATTAATCAATTTTGTGGTATGGGAAAATATCATAGGCCTAAGGCATAAATTTTTGGATTATAAATTTACATATAAAACTATTCCATAGTTTTTTATAACAGACATGATAATTATAATATTTTTGACATAATCTCATAATAGATTGGTTTCACCAATCGTTCCCCTAAACAAAGTGATAAGTTACCAATAATGGGCTCAGTTCACTCCCCATTCCCTTTAATATTATCTCACAAGATATCAAGATTTAACCAATTAATTATAGGGATATATAATATTGATATGTCCCATTACAAAATGAAAACTATTTACATAATATCATATATAAAATCATGGGAATGGAATGGGTTTCAATAAAAAACCTTAAAATATCATCAGGATAATCAATATGTAGAATGAACTTGTTTGATGTCATATGATCATATTCCCTGTAATGAATAAAACTAAATAATGTTTTTATTGACAATGATGAAAAATACTTCTATAAATATGCTAGAAATATTCATTAAAAATCAAGATGAAATTTCATTTTCTTTTGGTAACTTGTAAAAAATAAAAAATCCCAAAAAATTAGAAAATTATTTTCTATTAAATATTATTGAATCATGTAAATTAATTTAAATTATGAATATATTAAATGACAGATAGAAAATCCTTTCATTCCCTATACATTAAAAAAAATTCAAACATTTATATAGGAAGACAAAAGTGAGTTGTAAAAAAACATTTGAAAAGAATAATTTTAATATTCTATAATTAAATTTGAAGATGGTATAAAAAACCAATTTCAGACATTTATTTATAGTTAAAAACTTATATAATTTTTTTAATCACATAGACATATAGGATAATGACTCCCTAACAAATATAGAAAAAATTATAGATTTTATTATAATCCTTCATTTGAGTTTATTAATAATCCCTAGGGAAAAATAAATTACAATAAGTCATTTAAAACCCCAAAATAACAAAATTAGAATAGAATATATTGGTATTGAGAGAGAAATATAATAAAATTCTTCTTATTTTAAAGAAAACATAAGCAATCATTGTAAAAAATTAGATTATAACATAAACCCTTACATCATTGATAACATTTAAATTTAAAACACATGAAATAGAAAACCATATTTAGATTAGTAAACCACCATAATATTAAAGGAAAATATTATAAAGTATATTCATAGATAATATCTATATTCATAAAAGAAAGATTGTGATGAATATTAAACATATCTTAATGAAGGAAGATGAGATGGAGAATCCCTTACCACATATTTAGACATGATTTGTACGTGATCTAACCCCATGAATAGTAATTTTAAATTTATAATAAAAATATAATTTCTAAATACTAATATTTATATAAATATATATCATCCCCATATAATTTCCAATTTCTCATTTATAAAAAATTCCTCATTAAAATCTATAGTTGTGTTCTAATTATTCTATTTCCATGCATATTTTGGTTCAAAGGTTTTTCTCCTTAAACCATGGTCCAGGTTAGAAATCTTATGAATTGTATAAATATCATATTTATATAAGTTATATGCTTCTATAACCGACCATTTATGAAATAGATGAAAAATTGAATAGATTGTTCGTAGAGGCGACAATCTGCATGTATAAAGAGTTGAAATAAAGTATAATAAATAATAAATTATATTTAAAAATAAAATTATGTTAAAATATTATATATATTCATTAAAAACGTCTATATAACCTGTCACAATAGGTGGTGATGAAATATGAAATACATCTATTCATGGAGTCAGTAGTCTGCGCGTACCTATGAATGGCATTTTCCATTATATTAGATGGAAAAGATAATGGTATTTATTTCTTCATCAACCTAATAAATTTTTAGTATAATTATGATACTGGTTTAAAAATATTATTGTTGGTTTAAAATATTATTATGAGTTATAATAAGAATGATAAGAAGAGGAATACACAAGTTGTGATTTTGAGTTTTTACCTTACTCCCTAGACAAATCCTTTATCCTTATTACAATTTTATTTTGGTGAGAACAAAATCTCCAGAAAATGGGAGATGTATTTATAGATATATTTAAGAAACATTTGGCCAAGATAAAAGGTTTTTTGTGTGAAGATAATGGGGTTTGTGAAGGTATCTATTTATAAGTGAGAGGGGTGGAACTTTTGTAAATACCTATAACATTATGGTAATGGAATGTAATATTCAAAGGTATGTGACAATAAAAGTGGATAAAAATTGAGATAGGGTATGTATTGGTCTATAGATCCCAAGAATACTCATTTTTTTATTTTATTTGATATTTATTTGATAATTTAAAATAATTATATCTTTTTAGTATAATTTAAAATTACCAAAATAAATCATTTTTAACCTATTCAACTTATTTTTATGGATAAAAATAACCTTAATCAAATTATATTATTTTGAGATAAATGTTACAAATATGAATACCATTAAATAATATAAATTATTTATATTTCATAATAATTCATTATTAAATTATACATGTACATAAAATAAGACAACAATTTAGAAAAAAAATTCATTGGTTCCCAAATGTCAAAAATAGGTTTATATATTAAAATTAATATTTTTTAAATTTATATTTTTAAAAATTATGTAGTAATTTAATTACTAAAATGATTTCAATTTTTTTCATTCTTATATCTTAATGATTTTTTAAAACTCACAATATTATTTGAAAACAATATTTTGAACTATTCCCCTAAAAATTATCCTTTTGTAAAAATATCGATAATTTTTCCTCTATGATAAATTTGACTTGAAGAATTCGAAGATGAATTTAATTTTGTCAAAATAAAATTCAAAAATTTATAAATTTAACAATAAAATAATACATATAATATATATGATGAAAACAATGTTTTTAAACAAAATATTTTCCTTTATCAATTAATCACTAAATCTGTATTCCTTGTAGTTAAAAAAATTAATTATCAGGTATTATAAATTTTATGTACATGGAATTTATTTGATAATTTATATTTATGTAATCATAATAATATGTTAATTATTATGATTCATGTTGTTTATACTAATGAATTGGAATATATTTATATTTATAATGGGATTTTATTTTTATTTTTAATTTTCTTAATAATGTTTCACATTATAATCTAATAATTTTTTAGTTTTGACCATACATAGTAAAAAGGTATACTATATATTTTTTTAGTTCATTTTTGTGTAATATAAAAGTTATCTAACGCATCAAATTTATTAAAGAGAAATATAATCTATAATCTTGTGATGTTTTATATTATAAAGAAGGTAATTACTAAAATGGAGTGATATTTTAATTTAGTTTAATTATGTAATGAGATGAGTTAAAATATTTTAATATAATATTTTATAAAGTTGTTATAGGAAATAAATAAGGATCATGGGAAAATAATGACAATTAAATGTTTTTTCATAGAAGAATATGAATTAACTTATGTTGATGTTTTAATTATTATAATAGGATACATATTTAAAACAATAGAACAAATTATTGAAATTATTAAATAATTTATAGGTAATATTTTTACAACATTAATATATTTTATAAAATTCATTTTGACAATTTAATTATATAAAATGAAATTTAATAATGGAAATGGTTTAAAAACTAAATTTAAACTAATTTGTGTATATTTTATCATTAATTTATATAAAAGTGGAATTAAAATATAAAATTCATTATTTAAAAGTTAAATACATTAAAACTATTTAGATGGAAACTAAAAACATAAAACTTATAGTGATAGAGCTCTGGCCCACTATAGGTTTGGTGTTTTTAGTTTATAATGAGGATTTTGATATTGGTGATTCTAAAATGTGGTTGTCTAAATAATTTAAAAACTAAAATTTGGATATTATTAATTTATAATTATATTCTAATCAGATGATAATGTTTAAATTCAATGAGGCTAATAAAATCATAAAACAAATTTTTCTAATTTTAAAATATAACCACTTTTTGGGATAAATGAGAACACTCACAATAGCTAATCCCTGAGACTCCCGAAAGAAAATACAATAAGAAAAATAAAATCTCAAATCAGTCAACACACATAAACAATTTTTTTGGAGGTAAGGGACACATAAATATTTACAAGATAAATTTTTTATCTCATGCTTATAGTGAATCTATAAATTAACATTAATTATAAAGGATAATAATCCAAAACCGAAAGGTAGTTATCCATAGAGAAAAGGTCATGATAAAATTTCAATATAGTAATATATATTTTTTATGGAAAATTTTTATTCAAATCATTATCATGCCTCGGGGTATTTTTCGAATCATTTTAATATCATCCACTAATGAAAGATATATATTTGTGTTATCATCATTGTTAGAATATTCGATGAAATCATTGATAATTTTTTTGTAGATCTATTTCTTATTTTTAGAGAAATTAGTGAGTTAAAATATGTCCCTATGATTCTATTATTTTGGCCCCCTTCCCATGAATCACGGATAATAGAATTTGGGTTTGAATACCTCTCCATTGATGGAACATCCTCTCTCTCCACCAAACCCTTACTAGATTTATATCCATGCTCCTTGAGGAAAATAAATTTTCTTCATGTTATTGTTATTTTTGGTTTGGAAAAGGTTGTAAGTCTTTATTTTGTTTGGTTTTATTCAATATATATAACACACATATATTTTATGAAATATTTTTTTTCAAAGTTAATATCTTTGATACAGTGTGTAACAAGAAATATCGTGTTTTAATGAACTATAATATTCTATTAATATTATTATTTTATCATTTTTAGTAAGACCTAGACATTAAAATGAGAAGTATAAATAAGAATAATATATTCTTTAAAATTATATATAGAGGTTTAATATAAAGATTATAATGTTAAAATAAGTTCTTATTTTTTAGTAAATATTTTAAACATTTTTACCCAAATAAGATTATTATAGTATTTGTGATCTTATAATAATTATTTCCCAAAATTTTGAAATTTATAAAAAAAATAAACATAATTTTTAAAATATATATTTATAATTATCTTAGAGATTATTTTTCTATTTTTTTTAAATAATAATTTATCAATCGATATTTAAAAAAACATATTTTTATTTAAATCTACATTTTCATTTAAATAATATATAATGTTACAATTTTGTTTAATTTTAATTTTAAAATTAAAATAAGTTCAATTATATTATTATAAAAAAATTGTTATTTGAATAAATTTCATGTTTAATTTTAAAATAAAAACATTTTATACGTTTGAATTTTTTTCTTTAAATACCCACCTTTTCAACACGTACATGCATTTAATTTTAAGTTAAATATTTGCACTTAGGTGAATTTAATTTCTAAAAATAGATTCCATATTTGGAATCAACATAATAAATATTATATAACATGTTAGAAAAATTTATAATATTAAATAGTTAAATTTTGAAAATTAATTACAATGGTTAAAGATAAAAATAAATTACCCGGGGGTAAAACTAAAAGGGTAAGTGTTAAAATGTCATAATTTTTTTAAATTAATATTGTATGTCCATATTTTAGACCTATCAAATCTAGGGTAGTATAATGATTTTTTTGAGTGTTTTTTATGTGAAAAATTTCTATATATTTTTTTCTTTTAAAAAAATCTATTTGTGTTCTCTATGCCCCATATAAAAGGAAACCACCTTTTTTATTCTTTTTACAATTACAAAGCCATTTGATTTAAAAAATATTAACCAAAATACCATCCTTACATGAACTTATGTACTATAGTGGTTATTTTCATGTTTAAACTCTCCTAAAAATGTTTTTGGAGAAACCCTAAAGAGTCTATCTGAAGAGGAGGTATAATGATTTACCATGTTTTCAAAATATTTTCTTATTCCACAAACTTTAAATTTTCTTCACCTTTTATGATCTAATAACATCATAATCTCCAATATTCTTAGATTTTAACATGTTAATGTTAAGTCCTATAGAAAAACCATCTTCTATCAAATGGGAAACCAAACCATTAATCATTTGTATGATGGACTGTCACCTCATGAACTAATGTAATTAATTTTACATCACTACCTATGAAAGATGGATTTAATAATAGATTTAAAAATATGTATATTATTTTTGAAAGAATTATATTTCTTGAATTTTAATATCACATCTACCCTTTTACCATTGAATATTTTGAAAAATGATAATGCCACTGAATCGTACATGTAGACTGCTACATCCAAAAAGTGACATGACACATTATTTATTTTTTTGACTTTGTAGGTAATAAGAGTAGGTTTAACTAATATATATTATACCAATGAAATAATTTTTTTAAGTTGAAATAATTTTTAACTCCCTTTTTTCCATTAATCGAACACTAAAAACAACATGCCTGTGTATGTACGACCTACCATCTCCAAGGATAGTGTTATTAGTTTTATATCTCTAAACTTTTTATATTATTTTAGAAACATATATTATGAATATATAGGATATTTATATCATTATTAAGATACTATAAATTATATAAATGTGATCAAATTTCAAGGACCAAAACTAATGAACCAAAACATACCTAAAAAAATTAGTTATTACCCAACAATATGATTTTAATAAATAATTATAAATAAATGGGTGATAGAATGTTTTAATTAAATAATTTATGGTCTTTTATATATGATTATAATTCTATAATAGATGTAAAATAAACCAATAGTTATTATATAGGAGGTTTTAACATGTACAAATAAGGATGATTTCTGAGTAATTAGATTTTTGTCTCACATTTGTTTTTATAGGAAACATGCCACATTCAAAAATGTTTTCTTTTTTTGGGTGTATTTAAATAATACCAATTAAGGTATTTTATGATTCATACCATGAAATGTATGGGACAAAAATGTCTAGCTAGGTTTATTTCGCCCACGAATCTTGAGATTGAAATGTTTTCAAACTTTTACGGTTATTATGATATAATATAATTATTTATGATTATTGTTGTTTGATAATGTTTTAGGTGGTGAAATATTATGATATATAATTAAAAAAAACTCATCAAATATATTATATTTTAATTATTAAAACGAATTACTTATTTTACTTCAATTTTCCTCTCTTTATGTAATCAAAGTTCAAACATTTTTTATGAAAAATCAACATTATTTATCTCTTTGGTCAACTTTTTTTCCATCCATATTCATGTTTTTCAAAAATAATTTAAATAATATTTTAATATCGTAAAATTAATATTTAATGTCGATTTTACCCTTATTTGAAAATTTTTCAATGGTTTAAAAGGAATATTCTAGCCATTTTCTAAAAGATTTACGTTTTTAACTTTTACCAACAATGTGAATAGAATATTTGTATGATCATTTATTGAATTGAAAAAAAAAATTTCACCATTATGAACTCCCAGTGTCTTTATGATTACATTTTAGTTCACCAAGGTTATTTTTAATGAAATGTATTTGGACAATATTTTTTGAAATTTTATTTTACTATTGAGACCCTCAAAGAGGAATGTATATTTTCCTCAACTAAAATTTTGATGATCTTTTTATGGTATTTTTCATCAATGAAAATAAAAGTTGATTTAACTTATCAACTACTAGAGACATGATCTAATAACACTATCCCTATTTATTCTCAAAAAATTTTATAATTATTATTAAATAAGTTTTATGAAACCAATTTGTTTTTAGGGGTTATACTATGATGAATTAATGAAATATTTATGAAAAACGTTTCTTTTACGTGGTTTATACTATGATTAAATATATTTTAAACCAACATTTATTTCATGGGTTATGACATGATGAATATTTTGGGATCTCATAATACACATTTTTATGGTTTTCATTATATGAAAGTTGGTTCGATTTAAAAATAATGATGTCTGTTACATCATTAGAATAGATAGTTGTTTTTGTTATAAACATTTAATTTTGGGCATGAAATAATATATCTCTCTAATGCATTTTTTAGTGATAAAATTTCTACGAGTTAAAAGTTTACATGAGAGGTTATCCCTAGACTATAAGAGGGTATATGTGAGGTTAACAAAGTCTAAAAGAGGGTATGTGGTGGGTTATCCAATTACCAAAAGACGAGACGCATGAGGTTGTCCCAAACCTAAAGTAGGTACCTTAGTGGTTTTCTCAAGCCTAATATGTTATTAACGTATTGTTAGGTATCCTTGATATATGATTTTATATACATATGTTTATTCCAAAGAGCCTTTTGTTATGGGGTTTTTATCATATCATGACCCATGTTTTTTTTAAATATATTTTGATTCATGTATTTTTAACTATCATGTTTTATGCTAGGGTTCATGATTAAGATTGGTGAAATATATTTTTTGGTTTCCAAATTCCATACACCAGTTATCATACCATCACACTCATGTTGTACTTATGTGATCAATAATATATCACTTGATTACCATAACTGGGCATCTAAACTCACCCTTTCTCATGTTTACTTCCCCATGTTAAGAACAAAGGTATTAAGTATTTTATATCAAAGAAGGGATTCAATTATGAAAATCATAGAGGGAGATGATTAAGTTCACTTATGAACCAATTTATTATGCATTAATTTTTATAATTAAACAAATCCTTTAGGATTCACATGAATGTTTTTTGTAAAATTAATGAATATTATTCTTTGAATATTAAAAATATGTGTGTTAAAATATTGGGTCACTATAGTTGGCATCCGAGGAAAGGTATGCATCCAATAACATGGAACTCTTAGATGTGTGAATTTGGTGATCATGGTTCTCCACACAAAAAATTCATGGGGAAAGGGATGATACTAGGGATAGTGGATAGAGTCTTCCTAATGTGTTTCAGGAATGAACAGAGTAATTTGATAGGAATCAATTATTTCCCATTAAGAATAATTCTTCACCACTATAGTTGGTATTAAAGGATTGGTTTAGTTGTGTATTAGAATCGTGTTTGAGAAAAAATTAATGAAAACCATAATGATAATTCTTATTATATAAAATATTAAATAATTTTTTTAATGGATAAAGTGATTGGTTTATAGGAAATTATATACCATTGTAGAATTAACTATTGATGGGGATTTTCAATAATTTACTGAGGATAAAAACTGTGGATAGGTAACATTGGATAATGACTCGATCAGTACATGGTTCATGATAATGGGTTTTTATGGAAAACATGTTTTACACTCTCATGTGGTATGTTTTAGAAATTCATAAACTCTTTATGAACTGTAAGGAAAGATTTGAATAGATAATGAACATGAATGAACTAGGATTAACATAATATTCCATAAAGTGGAAAGAAGGTGCCAAGGTTTAAACATCCAATAAATTATTTTTCATGATTATGTTGGTTCCCAAAAATGATTATTCTTCTTCACACTAAGAATTTGTGGTTTTAGTTGATGGATGGAACCCAATTAAATTATATTAATGCTAAATTCACTGGACAATGAAATTATTACCCTACTCAGAAACCAAATGTTATAGGAGAGAGAATTAAATTTATATTTTTATTATCTTATTAATTTATTAAGATATAAATCATGATGAACTTAAAAATGAGTAATGTAGGTAAGGTTTTTTTATAGAGTCCTTCTTGAGGAAATATCAAACTTCTGTTGGTGGTTCTACGAATCCACATATTTTATATCTATGGATCTATATGGTTTAAAAATAATTCTATTTTATCTGATTTTTATAGAATGAAGATGTAATTTTTTTTCTATCTTTTGGAAGGAAAATAAGATCAACGGTAGAATATTCTCAATATTATAAGCCAATAAAAAGAAATTTACTCTGTAGAGTGAGATGAATTTAAGATATTATTTTTTAATAAGTACATTCCTTAAACTCATCATTTAAAATAGATATAAAATTTATTAATATATAGTAATAGAAAAATATTATGTTGATACCTCTAAGAAAAATTTTAATGTCTTGTAAAGTACACTTCTAGTATCACTATCTAACCTAAAATTATGGTGGATCAATTTTTCAGGGGCCTCAAACTAGTCCCCTAAAGGGAATTTTCGATAAATAAATTTTATAACTGTGAAAAAAATCTTTTATGTTTTATCAAGGTGGAAATAAATATTATATTAACCAATAAATATTCCTATTAATCTTGTTAATGTCCCTGTGATTAAATTTTATATTATCATTGGAAGGGATTGTATTTAACTATATAAACTCCCACATAAATTTATAAGGAAATTATATCACATTTGATGTACCAAAAAAATATATGACCTTCTATCAATATTATGAGAAATATGAACTTTATATGGAATTAAATTAGATTGTATAGGTCTTGATTCCTTTTCAAAATGGGTTTATATCTCTTATGGACGGGAAGAAACTCAACATCGATGATATTCCCATTATGAGTTATTTTTTTGATATATTTCTAGTTGAATATCCTAGAATACCATTTAATTGTGAAGTTGAATATTAAATACAATTCTTACCTGATGCCACAAATATTTCTAAGATTCCATATAGAATGGTGATGATTGAGTTGAAGGAATTTAAGAATACTATGTAAGAGAATATTGAAAAGGGATTCATTTGAACATGATTGTCTCCTTAGTGTGCACCTGTTATTTTATTAAGAATAATGATTGATCAATGCAATTTTTCATTAATTATTGGTAGTTAAACAATTCAATAATATTGAGTAGGTATCCTCTACCCCATATTGATGATTTGTTTGAAAAAATAGGTATATCTCAATACTTTATTCCAGACTGATCATCATTATTGATATCATCAATTGAGGGTAATGAAAATGGGTATACCCAATAATTCATTATGTAAAAGGTATGAACCCTTTGAATATTTAGTGATTTCATTTGGTCTTAATGTTTACCTTAATATTTTATCGTATTCAATGAATTGTGTTTTTATTGATTACTTTTATTAGTTTGTGGTAGTCTATATAGATGATTTTATTATATATTGAAAGATAAACGAGGATCATCTAGATCACATTAGAATTTAACTTGATAACCTATGTAATGAATTTTTTATAAAAAATTACGAAGTGAGAATTTTGGCAGTAAAATGTATTTTTGGATCATATTATCACAAGAGAGTATATATTCGTAGATCCATCAAATAATGAGGTTGATGAAAATTTTCCGAAACAAACTACTATGAAAGAGATTTTAAAATTTCATAGTTTTTCAAGATATTTTTAATTGAATTTTCTGAATTTATCATGACTGTATAACACACTCACCATGTTAACTATGTTGGGTGCAATGATCTTTGAAATAATTAATTTAAAGATAATTTAAATGAACTAAGGAGAAGGTAGGATAGTTTACATGTACTTACATAACCCTACAGTGGGGGTAGGGTTTTTAATATATAGTAATTCATTGAAGAAAGGGTTTTGATGTTTCCTCATACTGATTAATAAGGTGATAACTTATGCATCACTCAAATTAAAATTTCATGAGAAAATTTACCCAACTCATGATTTAGAGTTATTTGTAGTAATTTTTCTATTTATGATATGGAGGAATTATATTTAAATATAAAATTTTTATATATATACTACTCATATATGTTTTAGTATATATTCAGATTGGAATATTTGAATATCAACCAAAAAAGATGGTTTTATCTCATTAATTATTTCAGCTATTGAATAAATTACCCCTATGAAGAGGAACAAGGTGGATGATGATTTGATCTAAATGGATCATGTTGTATTATCCATAGTGGGGATAAAAAAAATCCAATTTTCCTATATTTAAAGAGGATGGATCTAAAAATCTTGAATGAAGGGGAGACATATTACATTTCTCAAATAATAGTTTAATCCAATTGAAGATTGAAGATGTGTGTATGGATTATTTAAAGTAGTAAAAGGTGGTTAGAAATATTTATAATTTTAATATTAATTATAACGGAATGCTAAGGATCATTTATTTTTTATGTCATCTAACGTTTCTAGATAAAAAATGGAAGTTTTAGCGGAAGAACATAGTTATTCATTCTATATTCATCATGGATATACTAAGATATACTGACATTTGCTAAAGTGTTTATGGTAGGAATGGTAAGGAAAATAATATTTTAAAGTTTTTAACATATTTATTATTCTATCAACATGTTAATGTTAAGAGAGAAATGTCTAAGGGGAAGTTATAACCATTACCCAAACTAGAATAGAAATGTGAAAACACCGTAATGGATTTTGTCATGAGAAACCCCAAAACATCTAAAGTGAATAATGTTATTTTGGTTATATTATATCACCTTCCAATGTGATCAAACATTATTTATATCAATGAATAATTCTCTCTTGAATAACATACGGGGATATACATTAAATAAGTGGTAAGGGCTTAAGGAGTACTACATTATTTTACATCAGATTAGGATATAAGGTTTACCTCAATGTTTTAAGGATGTATTCAGAAGTATCTGGATATTGAGTTATGATTCAACACATCTTTTCATCATCATATTTTATTCATTAGATAGCCATTAAAACACTAATTGATATGTTTTATCTTTTTATATGGATTTTAAATTTTATTGGAAAAAACATTTCCTCATAGTCAGGTTTTCTTATAACAATATCTTTCACCCAATAATTCTAATGGATCCTAATGTATCTAACTATATAACGATGTGTAAGAAATCACCATGATGGGATGATGTTGGATAAATAAATATGTTTGGACATGAAATAATTGAATAAATTGGAGTTAATTAAATAATCATTCACTATTGAATCATGTAATCTAAAATTTGATGGAAACATTATACTATCAATCTTTAGCATGATCATGACATTGAAGTTGGTCAGTAGGATTTCTTGTTAATTTATCAATGGAATAAGGTTATGATATTTATGAAAAAAATTATTTTTTATCCATAGGAAAAATACTTATTTCAATATTCTTGATCAATGCGATAAAACTTCTGGTCACATTGCACTTCCTCCAAACATCACTCAAATCCATGACGTGTTTCATATATCTCATGTGAGGAATTAAAACCATAATCATTAATTCGTAATAATATATGTGGTTATACTATGATATCATGATATATTTTAAGAAGCAAAACATATGGAAATTATTGATTAGAATGAGAAATTTCCATCATAAAAGAAAAAACCACTAACCTAGTCAATGTTTTGTAGTAAAACCACTAACTTGAAGAATCTACATTGGAACAAGATAATATGATGAGGCAAAGGTTTGATTCGTTTTTATACAAAATTTATGAATTTTTGAGGGTTAAATTAATTTTAATGGGTGTAGAATGTCACAACATAATTTTTTTGGAAAAATATTTTTTAAAATATTAATTTCATCAATAGCTTCTGTTTTATGCAACACTGAGTTTTGACAAACCAAAATATATTATTAATATTACAATTTAATAATGATAAATATAACCAAAAATTTAAACATGATATAATTAACATGACAAAGAACATTTTAATAATGATGTATAATGGGGTTTTATAAAAAAAAATATATTGATAAATATGTGCTTAATTTTTAGTAAATTCTATTATACGTTTTTCTGTAAAAATATTTTTTATTATTATTTTTAATTAAAAATATGTTTTCTTATATTTAGAAAATTTATTTTCGTAAAGGAACTGTATTTTATGAACGGTGAGGTCATAATTATCGTATGGTATATTTTTGGGATTTTTTTGAAAAGATTAACTTTTTATGAATAGTGAAAATAATATTTTTTATTGAACAATACCTTTTTTAAATAATTTTAAAAGATAAATTTAAATTTTAAAAGGTTTTAAGTTATTATTATTTTATTTTATTATTTTTAATCTAATTTAGTTCATTTAATTCAATTTCAGGTTGAATTATGTTATATAAACTGTGTATGCTTATGAAAACATTTTCTTTTAGAAACCACTTTTTCATCACATTTATACGTTTAATTTTAAATTAAAATTTTCTAAATAATTAAACTAAATTTGATAAAAATGGATTCCCAATTTCTAATTATAATAATTAATAATATATAATACGTTCAAGTTAATTTTTGACCATAATGAATTATAAAAAAATAATTACAACAATTAAGGTCAAAATAGACTTATCGAGGGCTAAACTAAATCGGTAATGGATTAAATGAAAAAAAATATTTCCAATCATATTTTATGGATATATTTAGACATTATATCATTTATTATTTATTAATAAACCATTTTAAGGATTTTCGGTGTGGGTAAAATGGGGTTATATCGTTTTCTTTTAGAAAATATTAATTGTGTCATCTCCCCACTCAAACAAGGGAGCCCCCTTTCCTATACTATTCATAAATCCAAATACTGTTAGTTCGATCAAGAACATATGAAATCCCTTAATTAAATACATCTTTATTTCATAGTGGTATTTTTTATTATTAATTCATTTTAACAATTTTTTTTAACATAAATAGATTGTCTGAAGAAGTGGTATCATTCTTAACCATGTGTTTTCATTTTATTTCCTTTTATACATCCATAATATCCATTTAAAATATTATGGTATAATAACATATGTATACCAAATATTTTGAGAAATTATTTAGTTAATTTAATAACCAACATCCATCTCATCTTCCATAAAATTTGAAATGAAACTGTTGATCTAGTGTATGGCTAACAACATCCTCACGAACCGATGCAATTCGTCTTCCATCACAACCCCACATATATACATATAATTTTGTATTTAAATTATATATATATATATATATATATTATTTATTTGATAATTTTATTTTTGAAATTATAATATCACATCGAACTTCTTACCTCCCAATCTATTGAAAATGAAAATGCCGCTTGTGTGTACATGTGGACTACCACCTTCAATAAGCAATGTGATGTGTTTTTCATTTTATTTTGAAATTGAATTTAATAAGAATATATTTGATGAACATATATGATATATTTGATTCCAATACATTTCTATAAAGTTTAACTAATTTTTTCTTTTGATTGATTTTATTTGTTGAAAAAATTAAAACAACATTCATGTGTACGTACGACCTACCATCTTCATAACCAGCGTAATACACTTTATTTATATAACTTTCTGTATTATGATAAATAAATATATATTTAATATATTTTATTTTTATATAATTATTAACATATTTTATAAAATGTATCTATGATAAAATTACAAGGACCAAAACTATGGAATCTAAACATACATGGAGAACAAAGTTATTATTACCCAAAATAAAGATTTTAACAAATAATTGTTAATAAATGTGTGATAAAATGGTTTAAGTAAATCATATATGGTTTTTCTATATATGATTATTATTATTTAATTGATCTATAATAAACCTTTATTTATTATATTGGTGGATATAACATGTATAAATAATTTCAAGTCTTGAGGTAAGAGGTTTTCATCACACATTTATTTTCTTGGAACATGTGCTACTTAACAACTTGTTTATTTTGGGTGGTGCATATATTTATTGATCATGAATTCATTCAATTATTCATATCATAAAAATTAATATGTTTACTTAGCCATATAGGGTTATTTCATTTATGGGGCTTATGATTCAAATGTTACACAAAGTGGTAATGTTATTAGGATACAATCTCATTGTTTAAAAATATTTTTTATGAATAATTTTTTGATTTTTAAATTATGTTATATATATCTCAAGAAACTAATGAATTTTATTCCAATCATGTTATTTCCAAAAATTTTATTTTTTTTGATTCAGTTTCCCTTGTTTATGTACTCAATAGTCCATATGAATATTTTTAAAGAAATCAAGTTTAATTCTCTCTTCAGTTGAAAAAAATTTCTCCCCTATATCTTCTAAAAAATACCAAAATATTTTAATATTATCACATGATTATATATTTAAAAGTTTACTATTTATTGGTTTTTTTATAATTTTTTTCAAAGGAATCGTCTTTTGGTATTTACTAATGAGGTACTTTTGACTTTATATCAATAATGTGAATGGATTCATTTTTTTAACCTATATAAAATGTACTTAATTTTGTACCATCATGTACACTAACTACATTAAATATTCAACAAAAATTATCCATGTTAAATTTCAGAGAAAACTATTTTGAAATTATTTTTTGAATTTTGATTTCAAAATATCATTTTCTTAATGTGGAAAGGTTTTTTTTTATTTCAGAATGTTTTTAATTATCTTTCAATGATATTGTTTCATCAAGGAAAACTAACCTTGATTATACATATACTTTATCATGGATATGATATAGTGATATCATCCATATTCATTATCTAGATGAATTATTATTCTGATGAAATGTTTTTTTAGTAATCCAATTCATTTTCCATTGATAATGCTATGATTAATTAATGAAATGTTTGTAAAATCTATTTCATTTGCATGTGTTATATGAAGATTAAATGTTTATAAAACCTTGTTATGTTTAAATGGTTATTACATGATAAGTGTTTTATGAAATTTTGGAATGTATAGAAATATATATGGTTATCATTATGGGATAGGTTAATCAGATATAATCCAAGTATAATGGTTACATTATAACCAAGGATGATGGTTACATTATAACCAAGGACGTGTGGTCCCATTATAAAATGTGATGGGTGATCTGGAAATTATATAGCCCTCTAATTAATTAGGTAATGATTAATGTCTAATGATATCAAATTGTACATGAGATCTTATCTCAATACTAATAGAGGGTACCAAATAGGTTATCCCAAACCCAAAAGATAGTTCATGGGAGGTTTTCTCAAGCTGAAACGTGGGTACATAGGAGGTTATAGAAATCCCATAGTAGGTACATTGATGGATATACCAATCCTATCATGTTATTAATGTCTTGGTAGATAAAAATAGTATAATATTTTCTAATCTTATGTATATGAAAAAAAATTACATGTCTTATTCTAGTGTTTTTCTCTCATGACACATGTTCTTTGATTCTATTAGGATTCCTACGATAAGAACTACCTTGTTTTATACCATGACACACGATTTTGATTTATCTTATAAATGGTATGGTTTTCAAATAAAATTATCTTGTTCTCATACCATTTTTGATCACTTTATTCTTATGTGATCCTTTATATCTCCTTTTTCCCCTTACGGAGCATCTAAGATCATTATTTCTTATTTTTTATTTCTCTTGTTTATGAAAGAAATATTTCAATTATGATATGTCTAGAAAGGGTAAAATTTAAAAGGATTTTAGTGGGTGAAAATTTAGTTTACTTATGAACATGTTTCATATTAATTATAATACTAATGTATACAAAAAATTTATGTTAATCATGTTTTTATTGTAAAATTAAATTTATATTCATCTTTTTAGATGTAATATCAATGTATGAAAGGCCAGGGCCTCTATAATGTAGTCGTTGGAATGTATCTTGAGTCAATAATACCTTGATACCTTTATTCAATCCAAAATGTAGATTTTCTTATTACTAAATGATATCTTAGTATTATAATGAAAACTAAGAAGTGTTATCTCCTCAAGTTTGATCCTATATTGAGACATTAGTATCCATAACATAGTATTCCATAGGTTCTAAAGATATCTATGAGCATGTATTCAAAAAACAGTTATTCTAAATACTATACCCCACTTTTTGAAAACCCATATTATTAATATCTATAATATCCTATTACAAACCAAAAAAAAATAGTTTTTGAGCTCTGTCCATGGTCGTGTATTTTTTTTTGAGAAATCAATATACAATGTTCCATAATCTGCATCTTTTATGCTTTAGATACCTGACTAATAGATACCAGGGGAAGCCATTTTTATAGGATGGTCACATTATACACTTCATTACTATTTATATAATTATCTTTATGGTGTTATTCTCTAGGTACACTTATATGATGACTAGTGTCGACATCACTTCCATCACCCGATATCCTTATAGCCACATATGAGGGAGGCTTATAAAATAGAGAGTTCATTATCATCACCAATAGATAAACATATTGAAAAATGGTATGTTTTTATACATTATCTACTACATATGTTATAACTATTTTTCAGTGTCTAAATAATTGGTCCACCATTCATATTAGGACATTGATCAACAAATCCATCATTCTCAAATTTGAACTATTGGTTAAAGTTGAAAAAACATATCAAAAATGAGATGATACAATCTATTTTTATTAAAATGTGAAATGTTTTATGTTATATATAGAAGGAATAATATATTTGAGTGATTAGATTTCTTTTTATACTATTCTAATTTAGTTTATCTAGAAATGTAATGTTTGGAAGATATTGATAGTGATGGAATACTATTGTAATTTTCTATAAAATATCATCTTAGTTGGTTTAATATTTTACAGTAATATTTAACATTTTTCCCATTACCAATTTTAGAGACTCTTCATGACTTATGTTCATTTATTCTCATTCATCCATTGTATTGGTTAGGGAAAATATTAAAAAAATGGATTATAATAAGTAGTGATTCACCTAAGTGTTTTCACTATTTATCTTTTATGGGGGATGATGATGTAATCTACTACTTATTTTTTACCCCAATAACATGGAATCTGGTATATCATATAATCAACTATATAACAATTATGATATTGGGGGAGCTTAATATTCCACTATTTTGTTAGGTATGCTTTTGGTAGGGATGTATTTCCCCTAAAATCTCATAATGGTGCATATAGAGTGAATCATCGAGTAGTATAATTATGAAGGGTTTTGAGGGTATTATTATTTTTATGATGTTCATTATTTTTCATGAATAGCATTTACATATTGATAAGATGAATTTTAAAATACATGGTGAAGTTGGATTGTTTGTGAAACAAACATTATTTGATTGCCCAAAATATAATCAAATTGAATCATCACGGTACCTCACGTTCAAATATTAATCACCATAGATAAGAAAAAACTATAGTCTCTCTGTATGGGTTAGTGGGAGGTGATACCACAATATAATGGTGATATGATCCTAAATAAATACATTCCAAAATTTTTTATATCAAGACATCCCTAATTAGATCATGAGTATAAGTAGTTCATGATAGAACCATAAAAAGAGTTAAATATATAAAAACAAAAATAAACTCCATATACATGTAGTATCATACACTGAACTAGTCTAAAACATCTAAAATACAAATAAGTTAATTGGTTTTCAAGAAAATTACATATAAAAAATTCACGTAGACCAAACACAACCAAATAAACCAAATAAAAGACCTCCTAAGTAAAATCTTCAATTTTGAGAACTGTGAAAAAACCATAATTTTTTTATCCCACCAAATCTATAGAAAATAAAAAATTAATCATCTTGGCTCTATACTCAATGTGACACTATGTACAATTCCCAAGTCATTTTTCCTTTACCTAGTTCAAGAAAAAAATATGTTTTCATGCATCTTAATAGGGGAACATGTAGGTTTTGACTATGAAATACCCTTTAATAAATCACAACCCCCTATAACCATCTATTATAATAAAAAGTGAATTCACTTATTGAAAAAGATTAATAAATAGTCTTATAACAAACTACATATTTAATATTATATTTTATTTAAATTTTAAGAATAATTATTATCTGCCTATACCTAGAGTGTGCAAACCTATCATACACACTTTGTTAATAACCTAGGATCTGATATGATCTATTGAATTCATTTTGTAGAACCATTCCAGTTTGGGAGAATGTTAATGAAGTATACAAAATACAAGATAGCTGAGATGCAATTCACATTTGGGTATAAGTGAGGGGTATAAAAAAATAAGTTCATTATGATAACATCTCATATCACCAACTTTTATGTTAACATAATATATTAATTTGGAACCATTATATTAAAGAATAAAATATATTCATTAAAAATTTAACTAACACATTCAGTTACTAAATCCAAAACTGAAACAATAATAGGGAATCCTTAATCCATAATTAGAGTAAAAAAACAAAGTTATAGGTTTTAAACATGATGAAATGAATCCATTAAAAAAATCAAAATCAATATGTAAATTTTTTACTACATTTTAAATACAAAACATGATATGGAGTAAAATCACTGAAAATAATGTATCTACATGTAAAACATGATATCCCATTATATAGGTATAATCAAGTAACTCAAAATAAGAATTATTTTTTTAAAAAAAATATTGGATTAAAATATGTTCTTGAAATTATATTCCCTCATCCCAATGATATTATAAGTCTTACTCTTTAATAATGGAAGATATATGAGGTGTTCACATATGTATTAAGTTATAGAATTATTCTATGGTTTTTAATGAAGTATATTAATCCACAAGTTGGATTTAAATAATAACCTAGAACTATAGTATAATTAGGTCTTAATCCATTCATGGTGTAAAAAAAGAAATTGAATAAATAAAAGAAGTTTATAACTTGATATTGAATAGGTTAGTCCCCAATAAAAACTAAACCATTAGATCAAACAAAAAAAGAATAATTCCATAATCCATTAAATTAAGAGAAGGTATATTATAACTTCTACCATCAAGAAATAAGTAAGGAGTAGAAGATTAGGGTGAATCTATGGAGATTATTTGATGAAATAGAGTTCTTGAGGGTGAATAAAGATAACTAAATAAAATATAGAGTATATAAGGATCAAGGTGATATAATTGGAGAGGGGGGACTTTATTAAGGATTAAATGGATAAAAATGGAATGGAATCTTGAAAATATTAATTTAGGGGGTTATAATATTTGGAACAAAAAGAAAACATACCATTATTATATAACATTCTCTCATGACACTACCGAGTACTTTTTACACATCCATAAGAAACCTAGTGGACCTAAAACAGGAAACTAAAATCACCATACACCCAGTAGGTTCCTATTACCAGACCAATGATTACCTAATTCATTTTTCACCCTTCTAGACTTGAATTTTTATCCCAATGCCTTCCTAAACCAGTCTGACCACCTTTCCAACATTGAATCACTGCCAAAAATAAAATTAAAATATTTAAATTTAGTAGAATTTTCCACCCAGATAAATCATTGTCATTTATTCATCCCAACCTTGGGGATTCACTACATTAATAATCTTCAACTATCATCATGAAATAATTTTTTACCATTGATATTTCACCCCAATATCCTACTTTCATGATTCATCTTTGAGCTTTCCATAATTCCACCTACCCCAATACAAAATAATTATCATTTCTCAAAACACATTCTAACTTTTATTATTTATGTAGAGGTGATGATCCATAAAATATTTTTCAGGTTCCTACTTAACAACATTGTATCACATCACATGTCTCAATAACGTTATATCAAATCACATGTGATGATTCAGGTGTAATAAAAATTAATTGAGAAATGGGGAAGTTGTTATATGTGGTACTATAATTTAGTGTAAAGTATAATGATAGAGAACTTCTAAAATATTATCCATGATTTGAAAATGCATCACATATCATGGGGTTATTTTGACCCATTTGTTGATTTATTGGTGACCCTATCTAAGTGAGACATGATGAAATATGTTATCACCCACTTTGAATTTTAATGTTTGTATTCAATGATAAAAATTGTACTATATCCAGATTTTATTAATTATAAAATGTGTTTAGATCATCTCTTGTTACCCAAATATCTCTAAGATTATGGTAGTCCAAATCAAGAAGGATTTTCTGATATTGATCTAAAAAAGGGGAGAATAAAATTGATTCCCAAAAAGCACATACAATTTATGAATTTTGAATGAATATTGGTAGGTATTATTTTTAGTGAATTTCATTAAGGATAGGTGATCATCAGACAATATTGTAAAGTCTATAATATAATCTTGTGTTTTTTTATATAATATGAATGATGTGATTAAACTATCCAT
The DNA here is from genome assembly GCA_963277665.1 of Viscum album. Taxonomy (NCBI): domain Eukaryota; kingdom Viridiplantae; phylum Streptophyta; class Magnoliopsida; order Santalales; family Viscaceae; genus Viscum; species Viscum album. The sequence continues at coordinate 1,154,619,674 of OY728132.1, read as the reverse complement.
CATTAAAGGTGTAAACTAATGTAATCATATTTACCTATATTCACAATGCACGTTGTAACCCTTTTGATAACCAAGAAATTAACATCGGATCACTTTTATAGAAAATACTATTTGGAATTCCATGATGCATTATAATCAATTAAAAATATAATTTTATTAAATTATTAAAATAAAAGGCCTTCTTGTTACAAAAAAACGAATTATCTTAGTCATGTGGTCTATAATAATTGACACTACATCCTTTATATTAAAGGAATTTTCAAAATATAGTATAGAATAAATTATGATTTCATTTATTTTTCCTATCAGAAGATGTAGTAATTAAAGAGTACCAACAGGTTTCTACTGCTCATATTTTATATGCTAATATGTAAGGCATCTAAAAAATCATACAACATATTTCGTTTTTCTTATGACACTATAAATGGAATTATATATCATGGTTCATTTTTTGATAAAAGGGTGAGTTTTCCATCGAATATAATTGTACACACTCATCACCACTAACTTCATAATTATAGGGAGATGATTATTCGATGAATATATAAAAATAATTCAGGATCTTAGAAATAGTTGTCGAGGATCTCCCAACTATTGAGTCTCTCTTGAATAATGATAAAATTAGGATTAGATATTCTAGATTAATTAAATTGTTCTATAATAAATGAGATGAGATAAATATAATGTTGATATAATCCACTATAATCCAATGTCACCTCTATGTAGTGTTTAACCACGAGGTACATTGTCTTCAATTCTTTTTTTTATCATCCTACAAGGGTGAAAATAGTAATTAAAAGTATTTTTGACTACGTTACCTTTCCCCTAAGAATATTAAATGTCAAAGTAGAAGAATTTTATATTATCAAACCAATAAAACTATAATTTCTAATACAATAATGTGATAATTAATCATAAAATTCCTCCAAAACACTAATTCATGAATCTTAGTTTCCAACCCTAAATCATGGTTAGAGAAATTCTCCACTTAAGCATGAATCTATCTAAAACCATAAACCACTACACAATGAACATGGACAATAAAACAACTAATTACTATTGAGGATTCATTATAATACACCCTAAAATATCCACCTATTTGAGGTAGGACAATAATTAGTGATGGAGTCAACATTTACTTCAAATCCTAGAACGTTTTTTACACTCGTCATACAATAAATATTTAGCATAAATATTTCCCAATGTTTCTATAAGAGAATATATATTTATAAAATTATAATATATGAGTAAGTAATACTCCATGAATCAAGTAAAATTATTAATATTAATTATTCTTTATCACATCTTCAATGACACTCATGATTTCACCTCGTTAGGGTATACCGATATACCCTTTTTTGATATTACAAAAAAACCCATTCTTCTTAGATACAAAAGAAGTATTTTTATTATTTAGTGTATAATTTGTTTCCCCATAATTAGTTCATGTTAAAAAAAAATCAAGCATCCTAATTGAAAATTTTATAATTGAATAGAATATAAACAATAAATACCATAACCAATGAGTCTATGAATGGGTGAAAGAAACTATTCTATAAGATGAATACCAAAGGATCATTTCCTAGATTGAAATTCATTAATAGTTACATAAAATTTTCATACCAACTCATGGATTATGTTTTAGGAATATACTCATGCATAATTTATAGTAGATGATAACTCAAACAATGGTTGATTTTAGAAAACGACTCTACTAACAGAATCTAATTCAAAATTTCCTCACTTCTAGTGATTCTGTAATAGTTTATAATCATGAATTATCTTAGCTTATAATTGGACACATAGAGATATAGACACACATCAACTTACTTGGTGAAAATAATAGTATAAAGCTATGTATTTGTTCTCTACTTATTGAATTCTTTTTCATCTAACTCCTCTAGATGAATATTTAACTTACTAAATTATTTTAGTTCAGTTTCTAATAGAAGCATAGTGATATGTTCAATTCCATGAAATATAATGATGGTGAAATCCATATATATCTTCAATTGTAATCTCACGAAGTATTCAATAATGTAATATGGACATTGGTGTACCACAAGATGTAAAACATGACACCCATTAGATTTGACCACTTGGAGAAGAAGAATCACCATTTTTTAGTGATATCCCTAAACATTCCATGATTGTAACCTTCTCATCTATCCAAAATATCCCAATATCCATGAGGATATATTGATTTCCATTTGGAGATAATAACTATAAAATTTGTGTGGAGAAGTCTCTATAGCCTCAAAATTTATCTAGATATTACATTCCAAGATTAACATTGGATGATTATATATTTAGGTCCATAAAATTCATGAAATAACAGTAAAATGAAATATCCAAATCATAAGATTGAAACTTCTTGGAATTATATATTCTTTTCCAAATTTTAGTATCATGGCTCGTATATAAAGGAAATTTTTCTAATTTATGCACTAGAATATATACATAATCAAAACAGTACAAAATATGAAGCACATCTATCAAACAAAAAACAAGATAATATAAAGTATAAATAAATAATATCTTTTTTGGTAAATAAAAATAATCTATATTTAAAAGTTTATTGATAAAAAAATATTATATCCTTGAACAATTTTTTAGACCCTATGGTGGATAATCCTATATAGAAGGATACAATATAAATATATAGCTATGAATACCTGCTTGGTATTCAATTAAAGATCTTATAGATGTTGGATGGATACCTATAATAGTATAATATGCTGACGAGGCTTATGATTCCTGAGTTGATGGGTGATTTTTTCAAGTACTTCGACACACATAGTATTAGTTAAACTATTGAAGATAGTCATACTAACCACATTAGTTGAATTGTTTCTCCTTGATGGTGTACTCTAGCTTGATATGCCCAATGCATCGATATAGATGAAATTTTATACGGGATATTCAAGAACTAGGGGTTTTGGTACACCATTTTCATGGACTCCCTATTGAGATACACCCTAAGTCATCTATTCTTATTGAATATTTCAAACATTGGAAGATGTATCATGTGTGTTGGGATCTGATAATGAGATACCAGCTCTTTAACATCTTTTATATCCAATTTCACCAAGGATGGCCATCTTCACCACTTCATTGAATGTCAATGATATTAAATATCATTAACTTTGTAACATATCTTTTGTCCCCATTTTAAATAATATCACCATTTCCACCTCATCGATACTTATTTAAATAGAAAAGAGAAGTAAATCTGTGAATTTTAATGTAGAAATTATATCTAACAATATGCTTGGTTGATGGATTAGGAATTTTCCATAAATTGAATTACGGTGTCAAGTTAAAACTACTAAAAAATAATATTTTTTTAGTTTTAAATAGGTTGGAACCTAGACCTTCTCATCTTTGATTAAAACATCCAACCATCAGTACACTGCCCCTATAATAATAAAGGCTGCTAAAAATACTAGTTGTTTTTTCAAAGTCTTTTGGCATTCAAAAATTTGATACAACTAGTTAATAATATACATATCCTATTTAAAAGGCACATCACCATATAATATTAAGGAATTATGGAAGTTTAATTCCCTGAAAATTTCAATGGATGTAGTCTTCCATGATGGAGCTACTTGGTCAGTATGTTGTAGAATTTCATAAGCCCCTTAACAATATAGGGATCAACTATAGGTTATTTTGATGGTTCATGGCCATATTCCACTAATTTCATATAAAGAGGTGGTATTTATGGAAACATATTCTATAATAATGTTTTATGATCATCACAATTCTTAACCCAATGTAAAATTTTCAAAATCATTGAACCTTTATTACTAGGATTAGTCAAACCTCATTCCCCACTCTCTCACTTAAATTTAGAAAACCATATTTATTTTGAAAGTATCATTTTATAAAATTTCTAGATTTATTTTAAATAATTAAAACAATAATTTTAGAATAAGAAAAATAATTCATTACTATGGAATAAATAAATAACATGTCATCAATGTTTAAAAATGAAATCAATATCAGTGGAATCGTTCATTAGAAAATAATAACATATTTGTTAATAAAATATATAAATTATATTTACATATTTTTAATGATTTATTAAATTGTATCATCAATTATATTAAAAAAATATTTTATTAAAAACATAAAAAATTATATAATATTACATGTTATTCTACATGGTCCTACCTATTAATTCCAAACATGATTTATATGACTATTTTCTTAGCAATAGATAATAATATATTATTGGAGAGTGGTTAATGTACCTTATAATAATTTACAAAACATATTTAAATTTGGTTATTTGAATATGAAATTATGAAATATGGTTTAATTTTGAAAACTTCTTGAGTATATGAAATAGTATGAATAATGAAATTGAGATATATAGGGGAAAATAAAAACATGAACACATGATTTTTATAGTTTTTAAGATCAATATGATCCAACAAATAATCTTTACCCCTATTTTATCCTCATTAAAAATGGAACCCTTTAAGTAGAACTTCACTTTTATAAGGATGTGAGAAAAATTTACAGAAAATTCTTTTTATTAACTTACTATCACAAAATAGAAAAACTAAACATATCTTTCTACAAACCATGGAACAACCATAAAATAACTGAGCATTTAATGGGAGTCACAAACAAAAGTTAATAGGTTATTTTAGAAGGTATAACTAAAAAAAATTTATAATAAAAATCATAAACTGATAGAAAAATAAAAAAACAACGACCTAAATATAAATTTCATATAAAACAAAAAATGTTAAGAGTGGAATGTCATTGTAGTTTGATTAATGTAGAAATAAAATTTCACAATGAAGCTACTTTAGTGTTCACATTATAATAATAGTGATTTTTAGTAGGATTTTAATACTTTCATTTTTCGTAATTAGTCAAATGTATACATCCCTTAATTTTTATCAAGTTCCATTTATTACAATTTATAAATGAATTCATAATGTTCAATTCCTGATCATCATTATCTTTTTCACATGGATGTTTCTAATTTTTTTATCAACCCATTCTTTCATTAAAAGGGTTACCAAATCTTACATTACCCTATGTGGGAAAACTAATATAATGTGAAAATATAATAATAATAAGAAAAATAGTATAAATTTATTAACAATTTCAATATAATAATAATGCTCATTTCATTCAAAGGTTTATTTCATTAAAATTTTCATTATTAATGTTTCATAAAGAATAAGTAGCTCCCTACATGGATCATAAAAACCTTCTTATGTTTTTGAAGATCTTTCAAAATGTTGAGATAAACATTCATATGGTTGACACATTGTAACAACCCGAATCCAGAGACCTTCCACTGGCGCCCCGAACCCGGTTCACCACAAGACCTCAAGCGCATTTCCCCAAACACCAGAGTCTGCCGACTAGCAGTGAGGGCCCAGGTCTGATAGTGGGGAAACTATGCCCTCATTTGTCAAAGTGCAGTGCAGTAGAATATGAATAAAACATACCACAAACAACGGAAGCAGTAAAACATGCATATTGAATTAAACAACTGCAGTAAAAAAACCAACCAGGTATATATGTATAATGAAGTTCTAAGAAAGCATCCAAAACATGTTATTCATTAATACAGTACAGAAAAACAGAGTGCAGTAAAACAAAACAACGACTGACAGCATCACGAGCCTAAGCCCGGTCCCATGCTCACCTACTCCTCAGCAGCAATCAAGTACCTGTATAGGGACTCCTTCCTCTATCTACACCTGCAACAACGTAATCTGTTTGGGCCGAAAAGCATGACCCAAACAGGGTGTGAGAAATAAATCCCAGTAGGCACCCACCGAAGGCTCGTGCTCAACTGCGTGTAAGGCATGCAACAACAGTATGCAGTAATAAAAAGCAATAAAGTAAGCAGTACTCAAAGGTAACTAACTACCAGTTCTATTGACATTTTATTATCCATTTAATCATTTACTTTTAAAATACCACCGCAGGGAATATTTAATAAATAGTCTGTGTCCTCAGACACGCAACCCTTACCCTCAGGTAATCAGAATCTCGCCCTCAGCCATTTCCCTCAGGCGTACTAGACATTGCCCTCAGGCGTACGAAGTGTCGCCCTCAGGCACAGAACTCACCTCCCTCAGGCACAAAAGGTTTCCCTCAGGCAAAATAAAAGTTTTCCTCAGGCTAATACAGTCATTCCCTCAGGCTATAGTCATACAACTCCCTCTGGATAAAGTAACCGGGCCATTCCCAACATTTAAATAAGCAGTAAATAAGAAATTCCTCTCAAGGAAATTCAACAATTACTACTTTAAAGGCATACCCTCAGGTATCCTGGCCAAATGACTAAACAGAGGAACGCACCCCCAGGGTGGTCCTGGATCCAATCAATGATCCCAAACAACATTTTAACATCATATTTAATCACCTATACAGTTCTAGGTAATTAAAATATCCACAGCCTCAGCCTCACGACCCCCCAACATGGGTTTGTGGTAGTAAAAACGCACAAAAACACACAACAGTTGGAAATGAACACCAACCCACCTACCTTATAAGCCAAATATAGCTATACCCGAACATCGGTTCTAGAAACGCCCAAGAACGGCGTAGATCTGACAAAAACGGTAACCCGCTTAAACCCAAATAACTTCTATTAGGAGAATAATTGGCATGAATGGTTCATGGTGAATGAAGGGCTTACCCGAACGGTCCCAACAAGATCTCCTGATGTAGAAACAGATTCAGGACGAGCGCCCAATGGATCTCTGAAGTCTCGGACGATCTCTCCTGTTTCTCCCGTCTGTTCTAAGCCTTCCCTATGAACAGGGGAGGCTACTGTCCATTTATGCAAAAAAAAAACAAATGTACATGGCGTGTACTTCAAAGTACACGGTGTGTACTCCCTTCATTAAACTATTCATTTTGCAGCACCGCCACACTGTTCATCCGTCGACATGGGTACACGCCATGTACTTCCGAGTACACTGTGTGTACTGCCGCACAGCTCGCTGCCACTCCACCACCTTAATTTTTGTCCTGCCGACTGACTACACGGCGTGTATGGTTCCACTACACGGCGTGTAGTCTGTTCCTACACCCGGTGTCTCTGACCTGGATAGACGCCCTGTGTACTCATTCCTACACGGCCAAAAGTACACGGAGTGTGGAAAAAGTACAGGGCGTGTAGTTCCAAAATTTATTATTTTCCCATTTTTCCTTATTTTCTCAAAAACACATAACGAAAAGAGAAAAGGCAAGCCCATACCTCAAAAATAAGAACCGAGTTCTTACAAACATCCCCCCATAAAGCAATTCATCCCCGAATTGCCCTTCCAAGGGTGATAAAGATAAAGCTGTGAACAACTGTGGCCACTGAGCACGTACGTCGGTCTCCCGCTCCCAAGTTTCGTCCTGCACTCGGCCATGCTGCCATAGCACCCGTACGACAGGAACTGACCAGCCTCGGAGAACCTTCGTGCTCCTGTCAACGATATGAATCGGATGCTCCTCAAAGGACGCATAGACCTGTAGCTCAACCTCCTTAGGATGAAAGATGTGAGATGGGTCTGAATGATAGCGACACAACTGAGACACATGGAAGACGTCGTGCATGGCTTGATACCGCTGTGGTAACTGCAACCAGTAGGCACCTTCCCGACTCTCTCCAGAATCTCAAATGGTCCCACATACCTCGGTGAATGTTTACCCTGTCTCCTGATCCGCATGTGCCCCATCCTCGGCAAAACACGCAAGAAAACCAGATCCCCAACCACAAACTCCAAAGGTCATATGCGGCAATCAGCATAAGATTTCTGACGATACTACACAGCATCCATCCGCTTCTAAATCAACTGGACCTGCTCAGAAGTCTCCTCCATGAGTTGTGGCCACAGTAATGTTGCCTCACCTGCCTCTAACTAGCACAAAGGTGATCGGCATGGCCTACCATATAAATCATCGTAAGGTGCCATCTCAATAGTCTCCTGAAAACTGTTGTTATAAGAAAACTAGACTAAGGTTATATGCTTCTCCCAAGAGCCCCCAAATTCTAGGACTCTTACACGCAGCATGTCCTCAAGCACCTCTATCGTATGCTCTGACTGGCCATCTGTCTGAGGGTGGTAAGATGTGCTCAGAAGCACCTGTGTACCCAGCGCCCTCTGAAAACTCTGCCAGAAACGAGATGTAAAACAGGCATCCCTATCTGAAACGATATAACGAGGAACCCCATGAAGACGTACGATCTCTCGAATATATATCTTCTTGAGCTCATCGACTCTGAAAGTCTCCTTGATCGGCAAAAAGTGAGCTACCTTTGTGAGTCTGTCCACGACAACCCACATAGTATTGTTGCCTCTAGGTGACCTTGGTAACCCAGACACGAAATCTATGGCGACATCATCCCATTTCCACTCCAGAATAGGTAACTACTGTATCAGCCCAACTGGTCTCTGATGCTCTGCCTTCACCTGCTGATAGGTGGAACACCTCGTAACAAAACCAGCTACATCTCCCTTCATACCAGCCACCAGTACTAACCTCTAAAGTCACAGTACATCTTGGTAACCCCAGGATAAACCGCCCAAGCTAAGGCATGAAACTCTCGCATCAGCTCCTCGAATATATCCCATGGAACCCATACTCATCCATGGAAACACAAAACCTCATCATCTCCTATCGTCCAATAAGGAGGAGGGTCCTCACTTGCCACCGACTCCCGTAGAACCAGGCCTTCTGAATCAGATAGTTGTCTCATCCTCACTCTATCCAGGAGGGTAGAAGTCACAGCTAACGAAGAAAGATAAGTTTGACCCTGACTGTCGTGCACCTCCAAATGCATCTCAGTGAACAAAACCATGAGCTGCCACTCATCACTGGCCTCCTGCACTGCATGTATCTGAGTCCTCTTGCTCAGTGTATCAGCAACTACATTACCTTTACCATGTGTATAGGTAAGCTCAAAATCAAAGGACTGTAGGTACTCAACCCACCTTCTCTGCCTCAGATTCAAGTCACGCTGAGTGAAGATATACTTGAGGCTCTTGTGGTCGGTAAATACCACAAAACGCTCCCCCAAGAGATAATGTCTCCAACAGCGCAACGCATGAACAACTTCGGCTAACTCGAGATCATGCATCGGGTAATTCCTCTCATGTGGCCTCAACTGCTGAGACCCGTACACAAAAACTCAATAGCCCTGCATCAATACTACTCCTAGCCCAATACCTGATGCATCACAGTAAACTGTATAGCTCTTCCCCAGCTCTGGGGGTATCTGGACTGGTGCTGACGTCAACCTTCCCTTCAGGTCCTAAAAAGCTATCGTGCAATCTTCCGACCAAACGAACTTCACGCCCATCATATTCAAACCTGTCAATGGCACTGCTAAATGGGAGAAGTCATGTTTGAAAGGTCTGTAGTAACCAACCAGCCTCAAGAAACTCTGTACCTCAAACACGTTCTTAGGCTGCTCCGAAGAAACTACTGCTCTCACCTTCTCTGAGTCTACTGCAACTCCTGCCTCTAAGATGATATGACCCAGGAAGTGTATCTGGTCCATCCAAAAGTGGCACCTAGAGAGCTTAGCATATAGCTGATGCTCTCTCAGTGTACTCAATATGATCTCAAGATGGGTGGCATGGTCGTGTTGAGTGCGAGAGTACACCAAGATGTTGTCCATGAATATTACCACAAAAGAATCGAGATAAGGATGGAACACACGATTCATCAGAGCCATGCAAACTGCTGGCACGTTGGTGAGGCCGAATGGCATAACCAAGTACTCGTACAGTCCATATCTGCTCCGAAAGGCTGTAAGCAGTATATCCGATGGTCTCAGGCGCAGCAGATGATATCCAGATCTCAAGTCGATCTTCGAGAACACTCGTGCTCCTCGAAGCTGATTGAAAATATCATCAATCCTTGGAAAAGGATATCAGTTCTTAATCGTCAACTGGTTAAACTTCCGATAATCCACACAAAGTATGAGGGTACCATCCGCCTTCTTCGCAAAAAGGACCAGAGAACCCCAAGGAGAAGTACTGGGTCGGATAAACTCATTCGACTGTAACTCCTCTAACTGCCTCTTGAGCTCCTGCTACTCAGGTGTAGAAATCCTAAAGGGAAGAATGGACACTGGTGCTACCCCTAGCACAAGATCAATCGAGAAATCCACCTCTCACTCCGGAGGTAGACCTGAAAAGTAGTCTGGGATGAAATCCCTGAAACTATCAACCACTGGAGGGAAATCCTTCTGAAAAGTTCCCTTATCAACCAGATATAAACTCGCAATCTGGGCTGTGACTCCACCTCGCCCATGATGCTCTGGTCCAGCTCAACTCGCCTTAACATCCCATTCGCCCTTGTATAGAAACTCTCTGCCCTCTGGTGACATGAAACTCACCTTGTGACGATAGCGGTCTACAAAGGCTCAGAAGGGAACCAACCAGTCCATCCCAAGAATGACGTCATAAGCTGTCATATCTAAGACATAGAGGTCCCAAAGGAAGTGACACCCACCAACATCTAGGGGGAACCCCTTGCACTGACGCACACAATTCGTTATCATACCCAACGGAGTATCTAGCATCATGACATCAGAAGAAAAAGAAACACAAATACCAAGGCTCTCCACAATGGGTACAGATATGAAACTATGTGTAGCGCATGTATCAAAAAGTACTGAAGATAAGACAGAAGCTACTAGAATAGTACCTCTAACTGTAGAAGGTCCAGGATCTTGCTCATGATGGGTCTTGTTGCACTGCATATGCCTGCCCAGTGCTGCGGCCCTACGACACATCCTGACTACCCTGAGTTGTCCCGCCCTGCTGCCTCTAAGATCCTGGTGTCTGGCCGCCACGACCACGACCACCATCTCTCCCAGCACGCCCTGACGCATTCCAGTTCCCTGACTGGTAAGAAGCCACTGGTCCTGCTCCCGCACGCGGTGTTTGCACAGAACCCCTCTCACTAGCCACTGGTGGAAACGCCCTGCAAAAGCGCTACATATAACCCATCTTGCTGCAAGCTCGACACTCCACTGTGTCTCATGGAAACTGCGGTCTCGTGTTCCCCTCTTTACCACAATGGTAGCTCCTGACCGGCCCACCTGATGAAATTGCCTGGCTAGTACTGCCACCGGGAGAGAAACTCATATGTCTCTTCCTCTTTCCAGCAGAAATAAAACCTGTAACTGGTGCTGAACCGCCCTGGCCCACACCACTAGCTTCCCGAAAGTTCTTCTCTGTAATCAGTGCCTGGTTCACGATAGCATGTACATTAGGTAACCTAAACACATTCACCAGTGCTCGAATGTCATACCGAAGACCATCCTCAAAATGTCTGGCTCTCAGGGTCTCATCACCCATCTGCACGGGTGCAAAGCGCTGAAGCTCGGTGAAGCGAGCAGAATAGTCCATCACTGACATAGCGCCCTGCTGCAGATTCATGAACTCTCGAGCTCTATCTACCCTCAACGTCTCGGGAAAGAAGAAGTCATATAAGACTGCAAGAAAATCTTCCCACTCCATGTCTCGGTGATGCTCTGACTGGGTGGTAACATCCCACCACCTCTTGGTGGAATCACGCAGCATATATGTCACGAGCTTGACCCTCTGCCCTGGAGACATCTCAAGATGCTCGAAAATAGTCTTCATCGATCCTAGCCAAGACTCTGCAGCCTGTGGTCTGCCATCCCCTAAAAACGTAGGCGGATGCTGCTGCTGGAAAATACGAGTTAGCTCAGCCATAGATGTAGCAGCCTGCGGTGCTCCCTGAAAGGTCTGAATGAACCGCATAAGGACTTCACGGAACTGCGCCTCCGCGCCTGTGTCCCGTATAACAGCTGGCATTGCATCTGGCTCTGCTGAAGGATCAACTGGTAGCCCATGGACCTCTATCTCCGTAGTATACCTGTCGCGGCTCTCCTGGCGAACAACGCGTGGTCGTCTCGGCGGCATGACACTACAAGGTCAAACACACACCTTAGAACAACATTAATATGGCTGAAAGCGAAGGAACCATAAGGGAACAAGTGGAATAAGGCATTTAAAATTTTGCAAAACAAGACAACACGACATGTATACGGACTACACGGCGTGTACTTGACTTCCCTTCCCCTACCCGGGTCCTTCCACACGACTAAGCCACACGGCTCCCGTAAATCAAACTACACGGCGTGTATATACCCTACATGGCATGTATAGTGTTATTTCCAACTTTCCGTGCCGTTTGTGACACCGCAGACTACTCGGCTAAACACTACACAGCGTGTTACCCCCGCACACAGAGTGTAAACCACCCTATCTCACGTTCACATGGTTATGTCCACACGGTTTGTCCTCGGACAAGACTACACGGCGTGTCCCACAGGTACACGGCATGTTCAAGTCACGGTGACACCGACCCGTGTTGTTAGATACACGACCAGGTCCCAGGTCACACTACACGGCGTGTTCTTCATTGACACGACATGTTTAAGGAACGGTGACACTGACCCGTGTTGTTAGTTACATGACCGAGTCCCCAGATCTCACTACACGACGTGTTCTTCATTGACATGGCGTGTTCTGGAAAAGAGTTCACCGACCCGTGTTTTTTAGTTACACGGCCGGACTCCGGGTCAACACTACACGGCGTGTATCTCAGGAACACGACGTGTTTTACCCATGCACCTTCTCTTCCCTGTGTCGCCGCCTACACGGTTTTTGACACGGGAAGCAACTACACAGCGTGTACTCTTGGTACACGGCATGTACTCAAAAAATTTATTTTTCTTCCCGAACAGAAGGACATACACGACATGTCTAATGCACTACAAGGCGTGTATTCTGGGTTTCCAGACATTATGCCTCAAAAACTTCTCCGAAACCCAGAAAATACTGAAAATCAACACCTAAGTGTCAAATTCTGACCCGATGGGGCCCATACTCCCCACGAATCAATGTTTGCCATCTTATCTATGTTATAACAAAAATAGACAGTCAATGATCCACCACATTCTAGTCAATGGGGGCCCATACACCCCAAAAACCAATGTTTGGCATCCATTACATAATCAGCTCACACAACAAGTATTCTACCAAAGCAGCTATCAAAACAACATGCTTCTCTAGCACAACAACTATCATAACAACATACAAATTCTAATGCACCAACATGGCATGGAAACTATGCATGGCATGTGATTTCTAGCATGTTCCTAAATGACGCATGAGACGACATACCCTCATCTCATTGGGTTTCAACTAAATGGAACCCACAAGTAAAATATAAAAAGCACAATGCAAGTGCGTCACCCGATGGTGAAAATCAAATAAATTGTTAATTGCAAAATCAATAAAATTGCAATACAAGGTAGACTGGCATTTCCCTGTACACGGGTTAGCTACGCCCAGGCACATCTTATTACCAACTACCGTTTCGTCCTATCCCTGACTAAGGTTCTAAAAAGTAAGTCAAAGAAAAAAACTCCTCTGATACCACTTTAAAACGACCCGAATCCGAAGCCCTTCCACTGCCGCCCCGAACCCGGTGCACCACAAGATCTCAAGCGTATTTCCCCAAATGCCAGAGGCTGCCGACTAGCAGCAAGGACCCAGGTCTAATAGTGGGTAAACTATGCCCTCTTTTGTCAATGTGTAGCATAGTGGAATATGAATAAAACATACCACAAACAACGGAAGCAGTAAAACAGGCATACTAAATTAAACAACTGCATTAAACAAACCAACCAGGTATATAAGTGTGATGCAATTCTAAGAAAGCATCCAAAACATGTTATACATCAATACAGTACAGAAAAACAGGGTGCAACAAAACAAAACAACGGCTGACAGCATCACGAGCCAAAGCCCGGTCCCATGATCCCCAACTCCTCAGCAGCAATCAAGTACCTGTATAGGGACTCCTGCCCCTATCTACACCTGCATCAACGTAATCTGTTTGGGATGAAAAGCATGACCCAAACAGGGTGTGAGAAATAAATCCCAGTAGGCACCCACCAAATGCACGTGCTCAACTGTGTGTAAGGAATGCAACAATAGTGTGCAGTAATAAAAAGAAATAAAGTAAGCAGTACTCAAAGGTAACTAACTACCCGTTCTATTGCCATTTTATTATCCATTTAATCATTTACTTTTAAAATACCACCGTAGTGAATATTTAATCAATAGTCTGTGTCCTCAAACATGTAACCCTTACCCTCAGTTAATCAGAATCTCGCCCTCACGCATTTCCCTCAGGCATAACAGAAATTTCCCTCAGGCGTACGAAGTGTCTCCCTCAGGCACAGAAGTCACCACCCTCAGGCACGAAAGTTTTCCCTCAGGCGAAATAGAAGTTGCCCTCAGGCTAATATTGTCATGCCCTCAGGCTATAGTCATTACACCGCCCTCAGGAAAAAGTAACCAGGCCATGCCCAACATTTAAATAAGCTGTAAATAAAAAATTACTCTCAAGGAAATTCTACAATTACTACTTTAAAGGCGTACCCTCGGGTATCCTGGCCAAAAGGCTAAATAGAGGAATGCACCCCCGGGGTGGTCCTGGATCCAAGCAATGATCCCAAACAACATTTTAACATCATATTTAATCACCTAAACAGTTCTAGGAAATTAAAATATCCACGGTCTCAGCCTCACGACACCCCAACATGGGTTCGCGGTAGTAAAAACGCACAAAAAATGCACAGCAGTTGGAAATGAACACCAAGACACCTACCTTATAAGCCAACGATAGCTATACCCAAACGTCGGTTCCAGAAACGCCCAATAATGGCATAGATCTGAAAAAAATGGAAACCCGCTTAAACCCAAATAACATCTGTTAGGAGAATAATTGGAAAGAATGGTTCAAGGGGAACGAAGGGCTTACCCGCACGGTCCCAACGAGATCTCCCGATACAGAAACAGATTCAAGACGAGCGCCCGACGGTTCTCTGAAATCTCGGTCGACCTCTACCGTTTCTCCCATCCGTTCTAAGCCTTCCTTGTGATCAGGGGAGGCTACTGCCCGTTTTAGAAAAAAAAAGTACACGACATGTAATTCAAATTACATGACGTGTACTCCCTTCATTTAACTGTTCATTTGGCGGGACCGCCACACTGTTCATCCGCCGACATGGGTACACGGCATGTACTTCCGACTACACGGCGTGTACTGCCGCACAGCTGGCTGCCACTCCACCGCCTTACTTTTTGTCCTGTCGACTGACTACATGGCGTGTAAGGTACCACTAGACGACGTGTAGTTGGTTCCTACACCTGGTGTCACCGACCTGGCTACACGCCCTGTGTACTCATTCCTACACAGCCAAATGTACATGGCGTGTGGAAAAAGTACACGGCGTATAGTTCCAAAATTTATGATTTTCCCATTTTTCCTTATTTTATCAAAAACACTTAAGGAAAATAGAAAAGACAATCACATACCTCAAATATAAGAACAGGGTTCTTACACACATGATGAGTGTAACGTTTGAGAATATAATCATAAGGTTCAACAATATACTTTTAATGTTGAGAAATTCTATAATATGGTTTTGAAAAAAGATTGTAGAGTTAGAAAAAACATAAAAAGGTGAATTTATAAGTATCATAATGTTCAAGAAGTTTTTTAAAACTAAAAACCTGAATAAATAAGAACAAAAGTAAAAAATTTAAATAAAAACTGTAAAAGATAATAGAAATGATTTATAAATTATGTGATAAATTAAAATTATCCAGTTATGAAACTGTAACTTATTGATGTGAGGTATTCTGATTATCAAAATATAAAAATTACATGAAATCCATAAAACTACAATAATAATAATCTTAGTATCACTAAAACACATTAATATAAATACCCCCCTTTTGAAAAATTACATAACTAAAAAAAATATAAAATAACCCTATTTTTGAAAATTAAGAAAGAGTTTGAAAAGAAACAATTTATCAAAAATCTCCCATTTCATAAAAATATTTTTCTTGTTCCATAATTTTTATTTTATATACACTTATCATATTGAATAAAACATTAAAGAGGTAAAACAAAACTACTGTAATAAAAAACCTCTAATTAATTAATGCATGTAAAAATACTACTGCTAAATTAAATAGTCATAAATATCATAACAGAAAAAAATATTTTTTAAATGTAATGAAAGTATCATTAATCTCTATACTCTTAAATCTTATTATATATAGTGGTTTTTTATAATATAAAAACAATATAATAATAATAAACAAAAAATTATTTGAAAAATCACATAAACATAAGTATATTAGTGATACCAACTTACAAATAAAGTTATTTAGTAGAAATGAAATACTAAACATCAAAATTTCAAGTATGTTCCTTTGAACCGAATTAATACGTCACATTAGTTTAAAATATTAAACCATAATTATGAATTAAAATAAAAAATAGTTTAAAATAAGTATCCATCATACTACAGTCAAAATTTATTTTCTCAAACCTCATTGCATCCAACGGATTATTCTGAATATAGCATGTTGAAATAAATAAATAAAATATCACTTTCACTAACATGATATATAAAAAAATAAAATAATATATAGATATTTTTAGTTCTAATGATATTAAAATAATTATTTTAAATTTAAATAATAGAATAACTATTATAATAAATAGTATTTTTATCAAAATTATATAAATTTTGTTTAATTTGTATTCTTTGAGAACAAACATTAGCATCAGGTATATATTGATTATCATAAGTGGATAAATTAATTGATAATTTCTTATTTCGCATCCTTGAAATCAATCATTCACCATGTAAATTAGACATACGTGATGTACCTTTTCTATCAATTATAGAAACTCAAAAATATGAATCATAATAAAAAATTAAATCATTATAGTTATGTATAGAATAATATATTTCCAAATAAAAAGTAATATTAATTTATCAATTTATTTATTTAACAAGTCTTAAATGAATATATTTATGATTGGATTGAATATTGTCACACATATATTCTCTCTTCATAATATTTGGTCATCGATCTATCAAATAATGTAATCATTTTATCATTCCTCAACCCATTTTAATGTCAACATGCTTTACAGATTCTTCATAATCTATTATAAAATTAGTACTCACAATATTTCTACAAAAATTACTTCAATCATGGCAAACCCATTTAACTAAATCGTTATCAAATTTTATATGATTTAAAATTATTCTCTCCGAACATTGAGAAATTTACTGTTCATGAAAATATTTTAATTCTCCCATTAAAATCATATAAAATGCAGAAGTCTCCATCTAAGAATATTTATTACAAAGAAACCTACTTGGGAACAAAAAATAATGTCATCAATAAATATTTGAATAATTAAAATATCATTATAAAATTTATTAATTAATAAATATGGAGAAAATTTTCATTTATTCAAATCAGTATTCAATAAAATTAATGATACTGTGTCGTACCATGATTTATGATCATTGTTAAGTCCATATATATATTTTTATTATTAAAAAATGATTAGAAAATATTAATGTTCAAAACAAGGTTGTTGATTAATATAAACTTATTCTAAATTCAAACCATTTAAAAATTCAATTTTAGAATCAATTTCAAACCATTAAAATACTAAAAAATATAAAATAAAATAAAATTAAAATAGATTGAATATTAGAAACTGTATAAATTGATTACATAAAATATATTCCTTCTAATTGAAAAAAATAATAGAGAATGTCGTCTACATATATTCATTATAATTTGACTAAACTGGTCTATTTTATTTCAAAATATACATTTAGTTCTTGTAATATTCTTTTTATTAGTGGTTCAAATTAATGTTTCAAAACTATTTATTGGTAATTTAATAAATTAATATTATATATAATAAAAAACAATTAGAATTGTTAAATGATTTATTAATATCATGTGGTAAATATTTTGATGAAAAAATAAATAAATTAACATAATAATTCAAAATAGATTTTCTAGTTTTTATTCCAAATTTAATAAAATTAATTAATTTGACTAAAGTGTGATATTTATGAGTTATCGAATTTAAGGGAACATATTGAGAAGATATATCCCCTACTCAACTTATACATTATTATTTTTATCTTTATCTTCGACAAAATTAAACTCTAAAAATTCTTCTTCAGTTTCCACTAAATCAGAATTCTTCTTCAAATTATTTTTATCAAATTTAACAGGAATAGATTCTTACATTATAATGGATCTCTTGTTATAAACTCAGAAATAATTAATTGTATTTTAATTTATAAGATAAATTAATTACTTAATTTTAGAATTAAATTTATCTAAATTATCATTTTTATTAAATATAAAAACATTGCAACCAAAAACTCTAATGTATCAATATATTCATTTATTTTATTTAAATAATAATTATGGGGTTTTCCACAATAAATTTGAAATAAAACACAATTTAATATATAACATGTTTTATTTACTTATTCTTCCTAAAACTATTTTAGAACAATAAATTGAATAATCATAGTTTATTCAATTTATAAAATAGTTCCATTTTTTCTTATTCCAAAACATTTTTATAGCGTTATAAGGGAAGAAAATTAATGAGAATAATTATTTTCTTCATAAATATTTCAATGTTTTTTATTAAAAAATTCACTTCTTCATTCACATATAATATAGATAATTAAGAAACACTTTTTATTTTGAATTAATTTTAAAAAAAAATAAATATTGATTTTGTTTCATGCTTTTGAGATATAAAATAAGCCCACGTATACCTAATAAAATTATAAAATAAAAAAATAAAAAAATATTTCATTCCTCAAAATATAGATATTTTTATAGGACCAAATATATAAATATGAATTATTTGATGATTTTTTTTAGTTTTTTACTTTATTAATGGTTTATAATGTTTCTTTATTTCATTTTCCTTTTAAAGATGAATGAAAAATAAAATACTTACTTAATTTCATCAGGGTAAAATCCAAAACATGTTTGTGCTTTCATAGTATATATAGAAGCAAAGATTTATAATGTCCAGGTAATTATTTCCATAAGATACTATAGATTTCTATGACATTATGACAATTAAATTTATAATTAGTGAACTCACAGAAATCAATAGAATATACATTATCATTTCTATTTTCATAAAATAGAATTGATTCATTCTTAAAACAAAACAGTTATTTACATTAAAATAGTCCCTCTATATATAATCTCATTTTTTTAAATAAATATTAAATCAATTTTTTAACTTATAAATATAATAAATAATAAATTATAATAATTTGAGATATTCATAAATCTCGGAATCCTCTTATCATTCTTTTCGAGTTGCCTTAAAAAATAGAGACTCCATCAAGACACAAAGATTGATGGATCACCCATCATATATCTAGAGTATATTATAAAAAAAAATTTATGTTTTCTTGAATATGTTTATGAATATTTCCTCATGAATAATTTAGTAATGTGATTTGGTACTTATTATATCTAGATTCGAATAGGATTAGTAATAGAACTCAATGATACCTATTTTTTTATACATTTAGTAATGGGTAATATGTAAGATAAATTATTATAGTTAAATGTTTTAGTATAACCTAAATATTGAGTAAATATAAATCATTGTTCATTAGTATAATTCCCTTTTATTCTAAATCAAAAATAATAAATATTACAAATCTTTCCTTTAAAAAATTACCCAAATAGACCATTGTGTAGTTTAGTTCTTTTCTTATTTTCTCTAAAACCATATTCACTATTTTTTTGTTTATTTATATCCATCATCTTATGATAATTATACATTCATATAAAAAAGTAGTTAAATTCTTATTCAAACATATAATTTCTTTCTTTTGGATTTGAATAGTATTTTTATGAAAAATCATGGTCATTACATGTAGCAACCTTACCCTATTAGCCTAGAGTTGGTGCCTAATTTATTACATTATCATAAGATTCAAGGAATAACATCCCAAACTACAGAATAGTTTAGTAGTATTTGTAATCTAGATATATACTTGAAATTCATATTTCATTTTAAAAAATTAAATACAAAAATAATTTTCATTAAGAATACCATTATTTCTCTTAGTGTATCTCCACATATCAATCACGAAATACTTCTTGCAATCCAAGAGAATATAAATCCTAATAAATGGTTGAGCTCAAATTCTCAATATGGGTAAGAATACAATGGAAGATAAGAATAATCAGAATATAATAAATATAGAAACATAAATAATTGAAACACATTACAATTTATTAATAACATCAAAAAAATATGGAAGGAATAAAATATGATTAGTTAATGTCATATAACCTATCACATGAGCTTGAAACTTGTAAATTGATAGTCTATCTAATCTAATATTCACATGGAATATCAATTAATGAATTCATAATGATGGAATTTATAATTCAATGACAATAAAACATTCTGTTGACACTTGTATTAAGACAACTAATACCATCGACGGCTGTTCCAAGATATCTAATACCATTAAGTACTATGTAAAAATACATATATAAATGGGTATGTCATCAGCCAAAACAATTCTATTTTGTCTCATGATGTCAAGACCCGTCCCCCAGGGCCCGTGTTATGACTATCCCAAGCCCGCCTTCTATAGGCCAGGGGCTGTCGACTAGAACCAAAAGCATAATTCCCTAAAATTGGGAAGGCATTGCCTTTAAAACATGGAATGATATACAAAAAGATACGAACATGAGTATACTGTATAACCAAAAGAGTGATGAATGTACAAGGGGCCTGAATACAAGACCAACAGTAAAGGTCCAAGTACAACTAAAAATAATACAACTGATAAAAAAGAATTAAAAGTAGCTACTAGGTCGTCCTTCGGGATTCTTATCTGAAGGGTTGGTACAGATAGCCTCCTCATCACTCCACGATTGTCCACCTCCTCTATGTACCGACACACCGTATGGTCCACCTCCAGTCACCATCTAGTCCTAGTACTGTCAGCCTCAGTCAATGATGTTTGTCGTCTACAACCATAATAACAAGGTGCGGACAAAACCCGTGTAAGGGTGAGTATAACGATACTCAGTAGGGACCCCGAGACCCTTAAGGTCTCAAAGAATCCAACAAGGATAAAACACAAAGTATAAAATCAATAGATAACCTTTATATAGGTATATTACCATACATATACCTATGTTATCAAGTGATTTATCACAATCATGAGGAAAACAAAAAAAAATTGACTAAGATCTAACCAGGATTTGATTCTTGGGGTAGTATCAGGTAACATCCCCAATCACTTTGTCGAAACTTTGACTATTGGATAAATACCCCTCTATTGAGTATAGTGGGTCTACTGAGACATCATGCGCGCTTCCCACAAACCTTGGACTGTTCTGGTACTCCTCCTGTTAAGTAACATGTATCTGCCGTGTCACCAAGCGTGCTCCCCACCGTGGGTCTACCGCATCACCAAGTGCACTCCCCCTCATTGCCTGCGGTGGTACTCCTCCTGTCGAGTATCATGGGTCTTTCGCGACATCAAGGCGCTCCCCACTGTGGGTCTTCCGTGACACCAAGGTGCTCCACATTGGGCTAGAAGAGTCACACCGAGTCAAAACGGTCAGAAGTCATGAGGTCTCAGCCAACTACTAGGTCTCTGCACAATGCTCGCCTATCTCCAGGAGGATCCACTCCACAAGATACTGGTCGATACTCCAACTGTCACTAGGTTCCATGAAGAAGTATCACAAAGGTCTGCCCTGTCATAGGGGTCTCAACATAATAGACAGCGCATCAATCGGACGCCCGATCTATTAGTTATTATCCTTTTATTCCCGGGGGCCCAGTTTGATTCGTGCTCGACCCAACATGAACCTACACCATCTCAATCCAAATCTCAGTGGGGGTATCACTCAAAGGGACGGTCTTGCTCCAAGGTTCCCAAAACTGCTAATGGTTTATCAAATGGAATTTCGGTGCCAATGTTACAGCCAAAATAAGTATACGCGTCATTGTGGGCCCGGGTCAGGTCCGACCCGTAGGGTCCGGCCCCGCCCGTAATGTTTCCCGGACCACTAGGAGGTCTAGAAGGCCCCGAGGAACGAAAGGGGCTATGGAGCCCGTGGGTTCCGCGAGGGGGCTTGGCAGGGGGTACTGCAAGGGCGCGAGGTTGGTTCGGGCGGTGCACCGCGAGGGGCGTGGGCTGGTTCAGCCAGGTGCCGCGAAGGGCACGGGCCTGTTCGGTTGGGGAACGTCTGGTTCAGCTGAGGAACCAAGATGGGTGTAAGCCGTTTCTAGTGTCTAGCGGGTGGCGTAAGCCGGGGTAGCTCGGCCGACGGACGACGCGGTTGGAGTGGCACGGTCGGGGGGAAGGTGCGGCCGGGGGTGGCTCATCTGGCAGGTGGCGCAGCCGAGGTGGCTTGGCAGGCGGGCGGCACGAGCCGAGGGGCGGGGCATATTTGGCCCAGGGCGGCGCGACACGATGAGGTAACAAATCCGGTTCGACCAGAAGGGTGGATTGTTGTGGGAGCAGCACGGGTCGCAATTTCCATGGGCGGTGGTGTCGTTTTTTTGTATCCATGTTCATATTCTTCTCCTTCCTTCATTCCAAAAAACACCACAAAGAAGAACGACAGAGGGGTCAGGCCATATTTGTTTGGTCCGAAACCTCTGCATTTGGGTGGTAGCATTTGGATCAACTAGAAATAATATCAATGAACTTCAATCTTTATGACCTCTGTAATGATTCTTTCCCAAAACGGAAAGAAATCAAGGAAAGTATTATCATGAAAATAAAATCCCTACATTTGTTCTCATGATCTAATTAGCACAATAAAAAATAAGGTGATGTTGTTGATTTTCCTCTCATTCGCGACACACATAAAATTTCAGGAACCTGCATTGGTTCTTCATATTCAAAGATGAGGACATCTCACGTCAGAAAAATTCCCAAGGAATAAGGTTGAAGGAGGTCGGCGTTCTTCGTTGGTGGAGCGTTCTTAGTTGGAGAGCATAGTTCTCCAAGTGTTGGGAATCACGACACTTTACCAGCGCTTCGCCGCTTGGGGAAGCTGGCCTAAATATTCCTCCCAAACTCCATATATATTGGAGAGGGGGAGAGGTATGTAACGATCATAGAATTTATAATTGATCATTTATTAGGAACCTTCCTAAATTCTAATTACGTTGTTACTAAATATTTAAAAAGGGTCAAGCCAATTAATTTACATTGCTATAATAAAGTGGTGCATTGGAAAAATTTAATATGAAGGATGGTTGGCACAAATTAATGTTGAGGAATTAAAGAGGCTCCTCCTAATTAATGTGGGGGGTTGAGTGTTTCTTTCAAATAATGTGGGGTTTAATGTTGGGTGGTCCCCACCACTATAACCTCTCACGGAAGGTTATGGTTCGGGTGGACCCCACCACCATAACCTTTCATGAGAGGTTATGGTCTGGTGGTCCCCACACCTCTACTTCCATATGGAGGTATAGTTATGGTGGACCCCACCTCCCAAGAACCACATGGGTATTTCCAATAAAAATAAAAATGGCATAAACATTAATTTTTATTTTATTCTTACATGAAAAAACCCAAAACTAACATTCACTATCGACCAACTGTCATCGAGGTGAAAGTATTTTTAAGCGAATACCGGTGCTGCAAGTTCAATGGTGCCCTCGAATTTCAATTCTGAGCACCAGTTCAAAAGTAAGATAATCAGCTCGCATGTTTACTTAACGTACACAAAAACAATTCATAAATTCATTTTGGGAACTCTGGGCCTCGGAATCATGCCCTTTCAATATTCCCTGACTTGTAAAATTTTCATATATTAAAAAAACATTACATGGAAATTCAGGTATTTACACATGAGGCCTACAAATGCATCAAGGGCTATATAAGGTATTGTCTATTACTTATTAAGTCCAAATAATTCCTCATATGAAAGCGGTAATACATAATGCACATAAATATTACTATTTAAACAAGAATATGAAATTTAAATACATTCTCAAATAAATGAACATAATCCTAATCAATCTACAGTTAAATGAATAGAATCAATACAGTATATCCCCAATCAAAATGATGAAAAACCATTTAGATAAATAATAATTATGGAATCAACAAGAGTATATTCATTGTATATCATAAGTAAAAATAAATAACAAATTTTTAGAGGGAAATCATTTTTAAAGATAACTTGTAACATTTCTTGAGGAAGATAAAAATTCCATGAAAATCACCCTTTTAGTATAAAAATAGAAATTTTGTAAAATATTGTCAAAATCAATTTCATTAAAATCCATTTTACAAACTCGAAATTCAAAAAATATTTGGAAAAGAATATTATTTAGAAAAATCCCGAAAAAACATGAAATAAAATAATCAAATAAATGATAATCATGATTGTGATTAATTTTGTATATGAAGTATAAGTTAAAAATAACATTCAATTTCCATAATCAAAAGGCTATAAAAGTTCCTAATTTAAGGAATGACAAGAAGATTCCTTTCAAACCATTTTGTAAAAAACCAATCATGGGTAAATATTTCCTTTTTAGGTCATTTTTTTAATGAAAAATAACAATTATTTTAAAAAAATGGTTTTCGAAGAAAAATATATTTCGAACAAAGAGATAAATAATGTATTATTTTCTTTAAATCATTTTTGTTATCATTTTAAATATCAAAGATTGGAAAATGGTACTATTAATTGAAATAGTTTATGAATAAAAAAAGAGAAGAAAATAGATTTTTTATTACAGAAACATCAAATAATTCCCTAAAGGGATAATCAAACTAAAACAGTCTAGAATAATGATGAAATTGTGAAATAATCTCTTCCCACTAATGTAACTTTTGAATTAAAAGCCCCATTACATCAATAATATTAAATGAAAATTTAAATAAAATGAAGATAATTAAAATCATGATATAATATTTAAAAAAAATTAATTATATACATAAAAAAGATAAATAATTATTGAATATTGTAGTTATATCAGAAATGTAAAAGTAATATGATAAACTGTTACCTTGAGTCTGATTCCTCATAAACATTCATTATCTTCCTTTTCTTCAGGTATATTCCTTAGGTTATTATCAAATCAATTCAAAGATGGATTTAATCATATACTAAATATAATTAGATGATATGAGAGAAGTGTAGAAGTAATTATAGTAGGTATTTTCTGAACCAAAGGGGGTTCAATGTGTGAAGAAGAGAGGAGAGGGGTGAAAATTGATAAGTGATGTGAGGGGTACACTTCTAATGTTTTGAAAATATTCAATATTAAAAATGTTTTGGTAATGAAAAATTCATCCAAAATGGGCCATTGAAAAATTTATAAGATATAAGGATGAAATATGGCTAGCCAATGGGTTTTGGACATGTTGGTACATCTATTTTAACACTTATATTCTATGTTCATCCCCCTGGAAAATATGATTTTCAGCTTAACCTCAATAATTTATGTTTACTTTTTTCAATATTAATTTTGTTAAAAAACCAATCTAAAATTATTATATATGTAAAATTATTGTGAAAGAAATATAGATACCATTTTTTGAATATAAATTCCTAGATGTTGGAAATTTTGTTTTAATATCAATCCCACAAATGTGTTGAAACATTTTGTTTTCAAAGAGAAAATGATCAAAATATTACAATGTTTTTAGATGGAAATTTAACATAAAAAGGCATTAAATGACACAAATTGGATTAATTGATATATAATTAAAATAAATCTACTTTAATGAAATTAGAAAAATATTTTATCATTTTAAATATTTTTAAATAAAATTTAGCTTTCAAATAAAATTTAGTAATTTTCACTATTCATAAAAGATGAATCTTTTTAGAAAAAACAAAAATAGTATACCAAAGGTAATTTTGATATTAAAATTTATAAAAATAAGATAAATTTATCAAATAATTTTTTTTTTAAGTGGTAAAATTTTAATTAAATTATGTGAGAAAAGATTCACCAAACCATCTTTTTAGAAAAATATTGTTTTTCAGAAAACATTTATATTTTTTTAAATTATTCTTATATTATTTAATATCAATAGAGAACCATAATATTTATAGTTGAGATATTAAAATTACTACACACAAACATAATTTCCATGTTATAAGGGTCATGTTTAAAGAATAATATTTTAATTGAGTTTGTGTTTGTTCAAACCCAATGTTGTGTGCATTGCAAGATATTAAAGTGATTGAATTATTTTGAAAACAAAATATATCATAACATATCAGGCTATTATTTTTCTTTATACTCATTGTAGTTAATGTCAAATATTATATCAAATATGATGTTTCTATTTTAAAAATAATTTGTTGTTACATTCTCTAACATAAATAAATTTCACCTTCCAAATTTTGTATAGATATCACTAATAAGCGGTTAGAACATTGAAAATACCTTCATTGAAATCTAACATTGTATGCATGGTTAATAAAAAATCCTATATATAAGATAGAAATGTATTTTAATTGAATATATGAAAGAACACATAACTTGGTTTCTATGTAAGTGAGCATTGGTGGAAGGTGAATTTGTATACATAGAAGTGAAGCATAAATAATTTTAGGGAATTATAGAGGTATTTGATTACAAGAAGATAAATGATCAATGGAATATCAAGGAAATTAAAGCCATATATTTATTATGATTTAAAATACCATATGATTCCTTAGATATGTAGGTAATAAGATAATAATATTTTCAAGAATTTTTTTATATAGTTAAGGAATTGTTTTTCTATTTATGTATATTAGGAAACATAATTACTTGATATAATTCTCTTTCAAAATAACAGTTTCATACTTTGGATGTGCTTTGATCAATTTAAAATTCATCACTCACACTAATAAATGAATATCCAAAAATGAAAATTTTCTGCCTAAAGTGCTAAAATTCACTTTGAATGGATTATTAGATCGATTATGTATTGTTAAGTCTATCCATCCATCTCTGACTATTTTTAAAACCAATATGATCAGCCCATGTTATCAAAATTAATCTATAACACTCATCCAAATTTCAAATTAACAAATCTCATACATGGTTGTTATTATTATGAACCTTATAAATTATTAATATAAAAAACATTATAGAGATAGTCATTATATTTCCAAAATTCCCTAATCATTAATCAGTTGTAGGGTAGTTAGTATTATCCAATTTATTATATCCTTGTCAATCATATCATTATCCCAACATCATTATCTAAATATTAATAACATATTAATAGTTATATTACCCTAAATTATATGTTTCCCAAGATTTTATACTCACTAGAGAATCATTTTTCATGGTTAACAATACAGTTCTATATACGATTTCAAATCTATAAAAAACTAAACTAGTCAGACACTTATATGTTTCTAGAAAATAATTATTTAAAAATTTTACAACAAATTAATTATATTTGAATACACAATCACATCAATCATTGTAATTTTTCTATATTAATATCATAAGTTTGACCAGGACCCCATATCTTCTTTCTATATATTTTCCCTCGATGCTTGGGGAGTTCATTAGAATAGTGTCACATATCTTATATTGAAAGAATTTAACATTAGTAGATTCTTTATTT
Source organism: Viscum album (assembly GCA_963277665.1). Classification (NCBI taxonomy): domain Eukaryota; kingdom Viridiplantae; phylum Streptophyta; class Magnoliopsida; order Santalales; family Viscaceae; genus Viscum; species Viscum album. The sequence continues at coordinate 1,154,592,115 of OY728132.1, read as the reverse complement.
CCCTTTATATCATGAGCATGGTGGCATTTTATACAGAATTTAATAAAACTTCATTTCCTTTTAATCATGTACTAATGTTTTCCCTTCCATAGTGTATGTCATGTTAGAAAATCCTTCATTCCCTTATTCTATTTATCTATTTTTCCTTATCATCTTCATCTTCACTTTCATCCCTTTGAATCCAGAATACTTAGACAATTATTTTTCAATATTTTTTTCACAAGATATTATGTAATTGTAGGATTATAATTCTTTGGAGACTAGTCCCCTTTGGGATATTGTCTTAATCACATCAAAGAAATGATTGATTTTTCTATTTTAAATATCTACATTGTCTATAACATGCCTTATTAACCATGTAATGTTTGATTCATACTTAAAAACATATTTCTCTTTTTTTATATCTATGTATCATGAACTTTAATAAAATATATTCTTATTATTTATAATTAAAATGTTTTTCTATGATGATTACATTGATATTGTTACACACTACGATTTCTATTTCCTCATCAGCCTTAGTTTTTTATATCAAATGTCATCATTTATCCACATCACCCAAGAAATAATAAAAATACCTGAAAACATTCTCTTTTTTACTACATCCCATAGTAATAAATTTTTTCTTTATACAACATATCTATTTCTCATATAGAAATAGATTTTTTTCATTATTGAATGACGTAGGTTGTTGACGCTTGAAGTGTTGTATATTATTACACTGTGTGGTGGATCAAAAGTATTCTCCCTAAGAAAATGGTTATTACCCATAACCTATGTTGTGTTCCCTAATGTGGTTATAATTTTTCAAGATCTAGATATAACTCTAGATCAAGATTCATAATCTTTCCCTTGAGGTAAATACCTACATAGAGTACCTGTATTGATAGAGTTCCCATTCCATCCATTAGGATCCATTTCAAAAAAAATTCATACACTAGATTAGATTATAAAATTATGAAACATAATAATAATACAAAAACTAGTGAGACACTTAACATAGATAATCTTCTAATCATAAATATGTTTTCTTTTGGAATATCGATATTTTCATCTCCTTCATAATGGTTTTTAAAAAAATGTGATTTATACTAAGAATATGCCATGGTTGTTTCAAACCAAGAGCATTATAAGGCATTTTTTCCTGCATTATAATATGATCAGGTCAAGCCCAATGTTTTGTTTTCATAGTTATTACCCCTAGATACATTGTTTTTATCTATATACACTAGTATTATCTGAAAATGGTTGTATTTTATAGGAAGACAAATATATCCTCTTATTTACCAAGGCAATAAAATGTTTTTCTATACTTATCATTAAATTATATCATAGGTTTTTATTCCCAAATCTATGATTTCCAAAATATAGTTCCTTAGGTTTTTATTAAATATCCTCTGATACCAAATGTGGAATCTCGACCCCACTAGCTTGAATCAAGTGACTTATTTATTACATTGGTATAAGATACAATAGTAACATCATGATGGAAAATATTGTTTAGTAGCCCTGTTAAAATAGATACATATCTGAATATCACATTATATTTTAATATATAAAATAGAAATTTTTTTAGAATTTCATTATTCCCCTTATAATATCCATTCATATCAATCAAATAATACATCCTTTATCATGGGATAAAATAAAACCTATGAATGGTGTGAGATCAGATTCCCTGTAAGGGTATGTATATAGGGATAACATCAAATAAATAATGAATAATCCACATTTAAAGTTAAATATCTGAAACACATTGCACATAATTAATAAAATGGGCTTAATATGGAAATAATAAAATAAGATCATATAATTACCTAAAACTAATCACATGATCTTGAAAACTTGAGCATCAATATTCTAACTAATTGAATAATCACATGGAATATCAATAACTCAATTCATTATGATGGATTTCACAATGATTTATATCTAAAACATATCGTCGTGCCTTGTGCCCATCAATATAATATTATCAAGTCTTTTTCTAAGACATCTAATGATATAGATTTCTATTCCAATTCATCTATATAAATTTTTAAGTCTTTAGCCAAAATAATATTTAGTTTTTCTCATGATAACTACCGATGCATCAAAAGACTATAAATGGTCTCTCTCATCACATGATAAGTCCATTTTATTTCAAATATGATAGGGTTAAAACATAGTTCAACATAAAATTTGTATTGGAGATATAATATGAAATATAAAAAATTTCCCAAAATAACAAAAATAATTATAAACCAGCCAGAGTGAAATTAATGTTATCAATATAGTGCATCCCCAATCAAAATTATCATAAACCATTTTGAGAAATAAGAATGATGAAATCATTATAATATAACCCCTAAAAGAATAAGTAACATTAAATAATTTATTATTAGATGGAAAAATATTTTTAAATATTAATAGGAAAAATTTTCATAGTAAAAAACCATTATATGAAATTCAACCTTTTATTTTCAAACCTTAAAATTTGGAAAATATTATCCAAATCCTATTCTTTAATAATCACTTTTTAAATCAGATAATTTAAATAATATTTGGAAAACATTTTGTTTAAAAATATCATTATAAAAATTCAATGTATGCTACAATGAAATGATGATCTGGATGGTGCATCATCGTGTACTTTCCATATATGTCAAAATGGAAAAAATTTATTTTCACAATAAAATGAAGAGAAAAGTGCCTCAGTACGAAAATGATTAGAATAATCCTTTGAAACCTATTTTTAAAAATTCAAAAATTGGAAAAATAATCATTAATAAATCATTTGGATATCACTAAAATATTTTTGAAAATATATTTGGTTAATATCATTTTGGAAGAAAATGTATTTTGAATCGAATAGAGAAATGATTTTGGATTTTTTGAAAATAGTTTTCTTGAATATTTTTAGTAATAAAGAGACAAAATGATAAAATTACATGAAATAGTTTTTGAATAAACATTGGAGGATAAAATAATTATTTTAATATAGAAATTTCATCTCATTCCCCAAGTGAGTCTTAAACAAAAAACAATCCCATATAATTATTAAAATGTGAATTAAACCCTCATCAATTTCGTATCATTTGAATCATAAGACCTTTTAAACAAAGAACATTAAATGAATATTTTAATACTAGAAGATAAATGGATTACTGATATTACATGAAATTGATATTTTATAAAAAATATAACATAATTTAGTGGTGAATATAATGTATGTCTCGTATTAGTGAACGTGGAATGAGAAACCCTTAAATTGATTTTGATATGCCAGGTACATTCTTTATCTACTTATTCTTTGGGTAACATCATTTGGATTATACCAAGTCATCCTAGGTTTTCTTTCAATCCTAGATAAGGATTATAGGTTTATAGGGGGGGAATTTCAAAAGTGATTTGGGTAGGTATTTTCTGAACCAAATGTGTTAGAATGTGTGAGTAAGAGAAAAGAGTTGTGGCCATTATAAGTGAGGTGAGTGGCACACTTGTAAGTTGTTGAAAATATCCAATCATGCCCATGGTTTTATCATGTCACATGACAAAAAAGTAATTAATTATCATCATTATAATATATAATGTTACAATATGGAATGAATATTGGTGATCAATAATTTTATCAATCATTTTTAGTTTTAATCTTCTCAGTTTAATACCTGGTAAATCAGTTTTTTTCCTTAACTGCGATAAATATTTTTTTACATTTTTCACTATTAATTTTTTTTAAAAAAATTAGTGAAACTTATTTTAAATTATAAATTATTATTATTAATAATAGAGAATCCATTTATTAAAATTCAAATTACTTAAATGAAACATATTAATTTAAAATCAAACCCGCTAGTATGACGAGAAAATGGGTTTTCAATGGGAAAATGTTTTAAAGTTTTCAATTTATTAATATGAAATTAAATATGAAAATTATCAATATGACCTAAATTAGATTACATGATATATAATTTAACTAATTTTTCAATAAAACTTATTAAAAATATAATTTATCAGTATAACTAATTTTAATGAAAAAAAAATTCAATTATAATTTGGTATTATTTCATTATTTATCAAAAATTGATTCTTTTCAGAAAAATCCATAAAACATAACCCTAAACTAATTTTTATTAAATAAATTATAAAATTATTTTTATTTTATCAAAAACGTCTTATAAAATTTGTGAAAGTTAATTTTACATTCTCTGTGTAATGAGCGACTAAAAAGACTTTTAGAAAAAATAATGTTTTTCAGAAAACACTTCATATTTCAATTAAATGATTGTTATTTTATTTCAAATCGATTGATAACCATAATTTTAATAATTTAGTGAGTTATATTTCTACCCAACAAAAGTAATGGCAAGGATATAATGGTCATGTTTAAATAATAATATTTTTATTGAGTATGGTTTTTTGTTCAAATGAAGTTGTATATGCATTTTAATCTACCAAAGCAATTGAATTTTTTAAAAATAAATTTAATATAATGTCTCTGGTTGTTATATTATATTTTATTGTTTTCCTATCATGTCTTACATGATACTGAATATTATTTATCATATTTTAAAATCTCAGGGGTGTCACATCATATATATATTTTTATTAAGAAAATATATAATAATTCATAGATTTTCATTTTCTTGATAATGTTTCGTAATACATTTTCTAAGAATTATATTTTCACACCACAGCTCTCTTAATAATGTATAAATTATTAGAAAAAATATATATAATTTTTTATATTATTAATATTTTTTTGAATAATAATTTTTGAATTTGTATTATTTCTTAAATTAGAATCTAAATATATATTGAACTCATTCATGGTTATCACCATAATTCATAATTTAGCTAAATCATTTTCAATTTTTGAATTGTCATTTGAGTCTGATTATTTTTGTATATCTATATACATACATCATTTATCACTTTTAATTATTCGTACATTTCTTATTTTTTCTTTTGTAATTCAATTTCACAAAGTCTAACATAATATGTCCCTTCATTCTATTCTCATAATATGTTAATTTTGAAACCTCATTACACTTACAAGGATTACCATTCTTATGTTCCTATCAATCATTCCATTTTAGGAACATCATAAAACCAATGTTAAAACATCCTGATATTTTATGAAATTATTTTTACAAATATATTTAAATTATTTGATTTCCATCATTACATGAAAAATTGATTTTATATTGCATTATATGCTACATTGAGATTAAACGAGATGCGATATATTTTTTAAATATTATTATTCAATATGATTGATGTCACATAGCCAATGGAATGGAATGTATGAATAATATTATCTAAATTATTAAAATATGGAATAAAAATTTATATAAAATGATTTATATTGCGGCCAATTATTTATAAATGAATATAATAACCATTTTAAAATAATAAAATTATACTTTTGAAAAACAATTATTCATGCATTTTTTTACCTCAGTAAATCTAAAAAAACACATTTTTTGAATTATTTTAAGAAAATTTAAATATTATATATTTGAAAAATTATTTATCAATAATCTTATTTACTCTATATAATATATTAAAATAAAGACAATTTTAAACTTAAAAACAATATTTTTCTAAAACTTCTTTTTGTAACATTTTGGGAACTTATATAAAATTAATCATTGAAAATTTTAGAAAATAAATTTTTTAAAATTTAATTCAATATTTATGTCATATTATCAAAATTATCTTTGGGAGAATTTTTGGGATTTTTCTGAAAAGATTATTATTTTTTATAAAAAAGGTAAAATACTGAATTTTAATTGAAAACATTCTTTTTGTTTAAATTATTCATTATGATAAAAAATATTTTTATTTTTTTAAAAGTAGAACTAGCACATTTACATATATATATATATCAATTCAATTTATGTCATTTTAATGAATTTCAAATTGAAATTGGATATAAAAACTTTTTATACTTTTGAACATTTTCTCTTTAAAACCCAATTTTCTCGCTGGGACTGCAAGATTAATTTTAAACTATTTTTTCACACTTATATAAATGGAATTTGAAAAGATTAATTAAATATATTTAATTATAAAAAATTTATTTATCTATTTTGTTCAACTTCATTTATTACCAAAATAAATCATAAAAATATTATAAATTATTTACCATGGTTAATGAAAATACTGATTTACTAGGGGGTCAAACTAAAGAAAATAAGAGTAATAAAATGAATTATGAACATAAAAAATCTATTTCCTGGGAATTATTAGTTATTATCTCTAATTGTAATGATAATTACCAATTTTGGAGAATTATATCCTGTGAAAAAAATTGGTACACCTTTTTCATTCAAAATATTACAGGTGTTCCCTTCACCTAAATTATAAAGGGCTACCACCTCTCATTATTTATTCAGGACATAAAACACTTTTTGTTTGGAAAATACCTTCCCGAGTCAAATAAAAAATTACCTAATTTCATAATATAGTTCTTATTTTTTACAAGAACCCATCTTAGGAAGGATTTTCAAGAAAATGTAAGGAGGATACATAAAGAAGATGTAATTTTTATCAAGGGGCATTTTTATTTTATTTCTTCCCCCAGACGATTCAATTATTATTATACCATTATTATATGTTTAAATAATTATCTCTCATACAATTTAAATATATTTATGTTATATTTATGACCTAAAACTATCTCCAATTCCACCAAATAGATTAGAAAATCATCTTTTGTGTGTAATGCAGACAACCGCCTCACAAACTGATGTCATTCATTTTTTCATTACCACTATTCACGATTTGGTATAAATATTTATATAAAGTATATATTTATATATATAATATATATTACTTAAATATTCCTCTTGAGTAATAATATCATATATATACTTTTTTTTACATTACATACTGTAGGGGATACAAAAATATCACTTGTGTGTTTAGCGGACTACTTCCTCGTGAAGCGATGTGACTATTTTTCACTAAAACATTACATTAAAGATAAAAATGATAAATAAATTTTATATACATGAAATAATTAACATATTTATGACATATTTATCATTATTAATAGATAATATGATGTTTTATTTCTTACACTTTCACTCCCTGAAAGATTCTAACGTCATTCATGTTTGTGTGGACTACCATCTTTAGGAAGTGTTGTGGATCTCTATTCATAACCACAACACCAAGATGATATGTATGATTATATTTAAATGATTAATATTATACTATGATATTATAATAATTATTTAAATATAATATATTACTTAACTTCATTCGAAAACGATGGTTGAAAAGCATGAAACGTCACTCATGTGTACACATGACTAACCATCACCATGATCGTAAAAAACATCATTTCTAAAAAAAATTAGAATGTGTATTAAAATTCAAATTTATGAATAAATTATATAATTATTCCAAGTTAACTATTTTAGATAACATGTAACCATGATCAATGTAGGTGGACCGAAAATAGTAAATCAATAAAAATATGAAAAACAAAGAGGTTATTACCCAAAATATGATATTAACAATGAATGATTAATAAATAGTAATTAAAGGATATATGTAAATAATATATGGTTTGATATATACAATTATGTTTCTATAATATATGTTTAATAATATTATATTTATTATACAAGATGTTCAAATGTGTACGATATTATTTGAGACTTACAGTAAGAGATTTTTTTCTCTCATTTATTTTTCTGTGAGACTCATGACATATACTCCACATGATTCATTTATGTAGTGAATAAAATTTACATAAAATTATTTTATAATTATTATCATTAAACATATGTAGATTTACATTTCCATTTTAGGATATCACTTTCGTGGGGTTTACATTTCTGAAGATACAAATGTGGTAACAGATTTTTGTCACAATCTTCCTTCTTTGAGACAAATTTTATGTTATAAATATATATTATCTTATGAGGTATATATAATTCCCTTTTGAAATATTATATCATAAATTTCCTTATTTTAGTTATATTATATGTTTTATTTAATTATATTCTTCTAAGGGGATTATTATTCAATATTATTAATGTTGAATGAGTTTTCAGTTATAATCTCAATATTTATCAAAATTATTTATAATTATGCTTACTTTGATGAAATGTTATGATACATATCTCAGTAATGATATTAATTTTATTATTATATGGTAATTCATGATATTTACATGTATAATTATCACTTTCCCATTTTTTACAAATATGAAATGAGAAAATATTTTAAAATAAATCTGACCTTATTTCTCTCTTTGGTCAAAAATATGTTTTATTTCAAAACTATATTTTTTGAATATGAATTAAATTTTTTTATTAATGTCAGAAAAATTATGAAAATTTTAACTATTTTTTACTTTTAATTTTTTTTAATGGATTCTAATTTTTGTTTTAAAAAATAATTCCTATTGGGATTTTAACAAAAATGTGAAAGAATATATTTTTTAATGTGTATGACATGGATGGAATTCCTTTATGTCAGGATAAATCATTTCATTGAATCCTAAAATATAATATTCTAAGGTTATTTTCAAATAAAATTAATTAGAAAATGTTTTATGATCTAAAAATTATGTTCCAAAATAGAAATGATTTTTTCAATAGGAAATGTTTTAATTGATATTTCCAGGTTTATTTCCATATAATATGAAATCCTTTGATATTAATTGTATTTATTATGAATAATATTGAATGGTACAATACTTATTCTTTAAAGGGATGATTATTTTTTATTTTGAAGAATATTTTACAAAACCTATTTATTTATAATGGGTTATATTATTGTGAATATAGGAAATGATAATAAAAATCATTTTCATTACATAGGTTATAATGGGATGATATGATGAATGTTTCATATTATTTCATTCATAGTTACGGTTTTAATTGTAGGATTTGGGGGACCCATATCTTCATCTAATTAATTGGATAAAGTAGTATTTCTAATAAGATAATAATAAGAAACAAGTCGATGAGCTTGCTCCATAATAGGAAATAGGTGTATCATAAGCCACTACAGGAAACATGTGTTTCCTATTCTACTATGGGAAATATTTTTGTCCTGATCCACTGTGGGAAATAGGTGTTCCATGAACCATGATTGGGAATACGTTTATCCTGTTCCATAAAGGGAAACATGTTTTTCCTGATCTATAATGGAAAAAGGATATATTTATTGATCAACTGTACTGATGATCTTGGATGTTAAACTTGAAATGTCAAATGGTTTAGATATTTATGATGGTGCCACACTTTTCTGGCATGTTCATATTGTTCATTATTAATTTATGATGATTTATTACTCTTATGGACCATTGTTTCTGAAATGAAAATGTTTTATTCCATGAATCATGTTTATGAACCATGGAAACTTTGGTATAAGCTTTGTAAGTTACTTTTTTGATCACATACCCTTATTATTTTAATATGATTTCATATGATCATAGAATGGAATCTATTATGTTTTCCATTACCAAGAATCATAACTCCCTATGTATTATGTTTATATCCATGAGTTAAGAATAATGTTTTAGGTTGGGTATAACCGGAGGATTACTATGTGAGAAGATATTTATGGGTGTCGTTAAAGATGTTTCATGAAATAATAATAGAATGTTTTGTGTTTACAATGGTACTAAACTATTATTATACTTAGGGATGTGTTTGTTTAATGAAATTAATATTCATCGAAAAAAGTTGTGATAACCATATATAATAATCATGGGTTGTTATATTTGGTATTAGAGGAAATGTTTAGTTAAACCATGGAATCATGGATGATAAATCAATAGTGATATTACAAAGGATATCATTAGGTATATATCAAGGGGTGTATCTTAGTACTATTATAAGGATGAGTGAAAGTATAAGAAAATGTCTTATAATTTTTGTAATGTATAGAGATAAAAATTTCTAATATCTTACACCCCCTATATATACTACAAGTGGGTGTGGATTTGGAACAATGGTATATAGTGGTAATAAAATTGAATAGGGTGAATTGAACTAAACTCGATCATCTCCTACTGCATGATAAAAGGATTAGTTACACCCCAGGTTTAACACTTCTATGGGATATGCTGTTGAAATTAATAAACTATTTATGAACCATCATGAAGTCTTTAAATAGATTATTATTATTAATTACATAGTATAATAATAATTTATCATTAATTAAACATTATGTATCCTAATTTATATTTCCTATAAGTGATTTTTGTGATTATATCGACTCCAATTATGATTATTTTTTCTCAAAAAAATCATTTTGGTTTTATTCAATGGTGGTAAATAGATGAAACTAGGTTAACCTTAAATGTGATTGGAAATTTCATAATGGGAATAAAAATTGGATGATTACTAGAGTGAAGGATATTTTCTTTATTCCTAATCAGTTTTCATAAAACATGATGAATAATATACACCTTTAGCAACTCTCAGACTCACTAATAAATAAATATATATAGAGTTCATAGAGAATTCAGGTAGTGGATACTTTTTAAGAATGAATATTCAATTTCATATATGTAGAGAATGTGGGAAGAATCACTCAATGGAATGTCTCATATGGATAAGAAGTTATTTAGAGTGAGGAATACAAGGTTAAATTGAATATAATTATATAAGAACTATGAAATGTTTGGTTAATATAAAAGATGAAAATAACGGTGTGATTTCTTGAGCTGGATTACACTGAAATAATTCCTTACGATTGTGGACCACATGTCATCAATAACACCTCCGCATATTCCAGTGGCTTTCGACTAGCAGCAAGGGCCTAGTGCATTTATGTAGGTAGACTATTCCCCCTGGGCAGAGTATAAATGTTTGGTAATATAGAGATAAATAAGTAGCAAAAGTATATCATTAATGGAAAAATAATTGGAAGAACATATAAACAATAGTACCAGTTACCTGACAATGAAGAATCCTGATATAAACATACATGAAATAAATAATAATCTAAAATAGTAAAACTAATCAACTAAAAAAGGAGATGATGTCATGTATCTAATAAAATAGAAAACATGTATACATTGAAGAATGTAGTCAATATATAACATGATATACAAATGGAACAAAAAGGGAAAAATCTATAAAATAATCTCGATCTCCTGCATGGACATTTTCTACCAATATCCCATTCTATCCCATATAATAATTCACACATCCGTAAAAGGATGCTTCCCTTAATCTATTACATTATGAATATATTCTCTCTGGGTGACAATGGAAGCCTTGGAATGTGGGAGAAAATGTGAGTAGACCACCATCAATGAAATATATAAATATCCAATTTGTGTACATTACCAGGATAGGAGCAGATATAATAATGAAAAGAAGTAACAATAACTATAAATGGGTTAGATCTGGTTCATTAAGGAAAACAAGATAACACTACCAACTTCGACCTATACCAAAATATCTATGGACATGTATCAAGGGACACAATTACAAATATCATAAGAATAGGGAAATACATTCCAATAATCATTATAGTATAGGGTACTCATGCCCAATATCACATAAATCGAGGATTCCATGACCAATATAACAATATTGGATCACCATGCATAGTATCACTCTATGGGGTAGCCATGCCCAGTATCACATGAATAGGGGACTCTATGCCAGTATCATAGTATAGGGTCACCAAGCCTAGTATCATATATATATAAATGGTTGTCATTCCCAGGTTTCACATTATCAGAATGGGTCTCCATGACAATAATGATATATCATTCCTAAGAGTCATCATACCCATTACCCATAATTAACAGGAGTCTCTATGCTCATTAAAATTTATAAATAATTAATAGTCAAAATGGATTTACAGTTGCTAATCTTTATTCTAGAAATGGTGCAACCATTATTAATTTAATCAGGTTATGTGACCATAGCACTCACAATAATTTCAATTATTTATAATTTTATCACTTAGGAGTCATTCCATTATCATTTTGATGATGGTTTAGTCATTTAATAATTAAATATTATCAAGGAAACCCCATGGACAAACCTAAAAGGGTAGTATTGGATGAAAGGACCTAACCTAACCTGAAGAAGGTATCACTAGTCAACTTCAATCATATGCATCATATTTAATATTCATTGGGTGTAATTAATAAAAATTCATAGATAATTTGACATTCAAAATATAACACATGTTATAGAACATAAATATATTAATAAATAAATACTATACTATCATCCTTATGCTCTTAGAACTATCCTCTTCTAGCATTGGCCATTCATTAGGCCGAGATCAATAGAAACGGGAAGAATAGATGAATTCCATGAAAATAAAAAAAAATGATCCTACATCAATATAGCATCATCAGGGGAAAATAAAAACTCTAAACTAATACAATAATGTACAATTGGATATCCAATTAGAGGATAGAAAGTTGAATCCCTCTTCAAATGAATGGTCATGATCAAAAACTACAAATAAAGAACTTGGGAGCTCCAAATGAGAAAAAATAACCTCTTTCTAAAAGAATTTAAAATGGAGTTGATGTGGTTGATATTAAATGGTTTTAATTGAAAGGGAAATTTTTAAAAAATATCTAGGTCTCATGGTCTGGATTCATGGTTTTCCAATACATGTGGCAACTGTTATCCTCCCACTATCTAAGGATGGACCCCACACAATATCTTGCACATGGTATGACTAACCATGTGAAAATCCAACCACACCATCTACTACATTTCATTAAGATAATCTCATTTTTTTGTGGACCTGGGTGCATAGTTAGGTAATTTCATGAACCCTTATTATGACTTCTATCTAACTATCACATGGATAGAGAACCCATTTTGATTAGATCACGTAGTTTCTACTAAATGGGTGGCCTAATTCATTTTTCCACGAACCGAGGTTCTATGTTCTGAACATGCTCTAAATAACACTAAAACAACAATGAACTCATTAGGCACCCATATTTGGTTCATAATAATGAATTATATTGAAATTTAAAGGATACTTACTTAATAGAAAAATAAGGTTGATTTATTCTTCCCAATTAAAGGAACTCCACATCATGTTCATCTTCTAAGGGTGGGAAAAAATTATGAGAAATGTTTTGGTGACAGGGCATGTTTGTCAGGATCTCACTTAAATGTATCATCCTAAGACTATCCATGTTTCCATAAAACCCATAATAAATGAACAAAATAGCCTAATATATCTATCATTCGCCTATCAATTATGAGTATAGGATACTCCTAAAAGTACATGTCAACATCATGCTCCACATCCTCATGGTCAAAAGAATGAGACGAGTTGGCATGGTAATGAAAATTTTGTTAAAAATGAATGATTACATGAAAGGAATAGTACCTCTACGGTAATAAAAACTGATAGTTTACTAGGACAATTCTCTCCAAAATCTCAAACGTCCCAATATAATGAGGTGATAACTACTATTTCCTTCATATCTATCAATTCCATTGTTTGTGTGATACACATAAGAAAAAATGATCCTTAATGTCAAACTCCACAAATCAACAATGTTGCTCCACGATTAATTTTTTTAGGATTAAGATGTATAAATCTGATTCATGGTCAACAATACCTACTATGAGGACTCTTGAATGAGATAAGGGCTTAGTAGAGATACCTCTCCTACCTCTATCCAAAAAAGTTTTAAATGAAATGACATACCATTTGGGGCCTCATAAGGACCCATTTGAATAATCTATTGTTAATTTTTATTTAAGGATAACTTGAGGAGATGGATATTCTTCTCTAAATACCCATTAAATTTATGGAGGCTTGCTCAGATCTTGTACTCTAGTACCTATATAGTTCACTATGACTGGCCATCAGTGTGAGGGTTGAATGATGTGATAAAAATAACTCGTGTAGCCATATCTTTTTTTTGACACCCACTAGAAACTTGATGTAAAACAAGCATACCTATCTGAAATTATAGAATGAGGGACCCCATGTAACTATATAGTCTCATGGATATATATTCATCCCAGATCATCATCTAAGAAAATATTTGAGATAAGAAGTAAGTTGTATGCTATCATCAGTTGATCAATGAATACCCAAACTACTTAGATACCTCATTAATAACTTATAAATACGATGAGGAAATACATTATTAAATCCTCCCAGTTCCATTCTATGATTGGTAATGGATGTGGCCAACTTGAGAGTCACTAGTATTCTACCATCACTTTCTGATAGGTTAAACACTTATTGATTAAACATGATATCTGATGTTTCATCCATTGACACCAATACTTTCAGTACATATCATGATACATCATGGAGACACCTGGGTGAACTACCCACTATAAAGAAAGGGACTCACACATTTAAACCACTATAATATATGTGGGAACCGTGATACAACAAATATATAAGATGTCTTTAGAATTGATAATCCAATCCAGAGGCAGGTCTTCACCACAAATACCTTCTCTTAGTACGAAGTCCTTAGCTTATAAAAACTTCTTCATCTTCACCTTTTCTATAATTTACGAGGTCACTTATAGTGATAAAATTATTGAAATTCCATGATGTTTCCACACCTTGATGTGAATCATAGAAAAAAATCCATAAGTTCCCATTCACTACTAGTCTCCAAAAGTTTCCATGTTTGAGTCCTCCCACTCAGAGAATCGATGATAGAATTTCCATTACCTGGTGTATAGGGTATATCAAAATCAATTTAATGTATTTATTAAACCCATATTCACTACCTAATATTCAGGTCATGTTGTTTGAAAAACATACCTATGTATTTTTTGGACTTTTAAAACCAAAAAAAATCCACTAATACGTAATGCCTCTAACAAAATAGTGTTTGAACAACAACTATCATCTTGAGATCGTGTGTTGGGTAAATATACTCATGATTCCACAACATCCATGACCCATATGCAATGAATCAGACTTCCTATGTTAAACAAAATCTTATCCTGATACCTTATGCATTAAAATAGTCTGTAATCTTCTTAATGGATCTCATAGAATTGGGATCCTTACTAAATTCAATCTCCCTTTCAGCACATAGATGTCTACTTCACAAGATTCATAACATATAAAAATCCCTCCTATAATAGTAAAGACCATAAGAGGTGTTTCTAAGTATGAGACGTCCTGTATAAAACTCATGTAGTAACCAACAATCCCCAAGAAACACTATATGTCAAAGATGTCCTTCGGATGATCTCAGGTAACCAAAGGCTCTTACCTTCTCTCGTTCAATTTAAACACATCCCTCTTAGATAAAATGACCATTGAAGTGTACTTTAATGATCCATAAGAAGAATTACTGATCATATAATATATTTGGGGCTCTCTCAAAGTATTGAAAATTATCTCAGTATGAGTGGCACATTTTATTTTAGTGTGAGAATACACCAAGATGTCATCTTCAATGAAAATAAAAATAAAATCCATATAGTGATGGGAAAAACTACTCAATAACACAAAAAAGATAGAAATCTTGTTCATAAGACTAAAATATTTCATTATATACTTATATAAGTCATTCTGACTATAGAAATCCATAAGTAGAATTTCTAAATGCCTAACTCCAAACTGATGATAATGCAATATCAAGTCAATATTTAAGAATACACTCACTCCACAGAGTTGGTCAAAAATACCATCAATATGAGGTATAGGATACCAGTGTTTCATAGATAGATGGTTCAAAAATCTGGTAATCCACACAAAAAATTGATGGATTCCTCAACTTCTTTGAAAAATAGATCGGTGAATTACAAGGAGAGGTAATGGGCCTTATAAATATCAGGGATTCGAAATATTGTAGTTGCATATCGAGCTCCGAGATCTTAGTAGCTCTCATAATATAATTAGGAATGGATACCAGTGAAAATCCTTGAATAATATTGATAGAAAACTCCCCCTCTCTATCAGGAGGTAGTTTAGAAATGTCATCAGGTAAAACATACTTGAATTCATTGACTATAAGATGAATCTGAGTCTGATGATGTCCCTTAACCTCTATTAAAAAGAAAAGAAATATGGTTTGTCACTCCACCTACTTCATTATTCTCTAGTCCAACTCTACTGACCGAGATATCTCATTTTCCCTAATGAAAATATGTTCCAACATATGGTGAAGTAAATAAAACCCTCTAGTTATAACAATCCACATAGCATGATAAGGAACCAAGAAATCCATTCAAAGAATAACATCAAATGTGGTCATCATGAGGTAGAATAGTTTTCTTAAGAATTGATTACTACACACCATAAG
Organism: Viscum album; assembly: GCA_963277665.1. Taxonomy (NCBI): domain Eukaryota; kingdom Viridiplantae; phylum Streptophyta; class Magnoliopsida; order Santalales; family Viscaceae; genus Viscum; species Viscum album. The sequence continues at coordinate 1,154,575,872 of OY728132.1, read as the reverse complement.
AAGAATGTACTTGCACTAGAGTATACACTATGAATTTATACCCAATGTTGTTTCAACTATCATAACACCAATAGTGAAATGAACAATGAGACCAAGTCCCTCCACAGCTGGAATAGATACGAAACAATGTTATTCACCTATATCAAATAAGGTAGAGTAGATAGTTTATGATACTAGAATAGTTACACAAATATTATATAGACCAGAACCCTAGTCTTATGGTATAGGATACACTGTATGGATATGGACTGATTCCTAGCCCTATGTTGCACCGTAACAATCTCGAGAGGGTCCGATCAGCTAGAGATGTATATCAAAATCCTAGCTTCCAAGAACACAACATCCTCCTCAACATGTACATACTGTATTAATCTAATTACATTCCATGATAGGTTCTAGTGTTTCTTATCCTAATGGTAGAGTAGAACATATCATCTCCCACACAGAACAGATGCTAAGGTCCTATAGAAATGCCATAGATTCCATATTTTTTTACAGGATCAACACTCGATGGGGTATCAAGTACACTAGGTCCTCTTATGACATGGCTTCTCACAATGGTTACAATCCAGGTAACTATTTTATGGTTTAACATGGATGCCACTAATCATGCATATATACCCAAACCGTCACTTCTGACTAAAAGTTTTACCACTACCCTATTTGAGTTCTAAATGACTCTATATCTAACTATCTACTTCCCCCGGGTTCTTCTCAGTGCTATAGAAATGTTTCCACATATCAGATATGGTATTAAAACACAAATCATTCACCTGATAATGAATATTATTCCTCATTAAATCCTCTAATCATATCACTTTCATTGGTTCATCATCATTATTGATAGTCCTAAAGAAATGATTCGATGTTTAATGAGCTGAATTGTCCATAACTGTCATGGAACCATGATACAAATTCTAGAACACCCTAGAACAATAAGACCTCATTGTATCAGGGAATAAATAATCAAATAAAGATCATCTATAAATACCTCTAAATTATATTCACATTTTGACCAGCTTAATTTACAATATTTAACCTGTGTTGGTCAGATCCTCTAAGTTTATAAGTAGTGAGTTTTTCTCTATTCTCAGGAGCTGTCTCCAGATACTCAAATATAGGAATAACCATATCGTTTCATAACTCATTAGAAAGTGGTCAGCCATCCACTAAAAATATAGTAGTATGCTAATACTATAACACCTATGTAATCTTTCCAACACAAGGGGAATAAAAATAACTCTTTGAATCATCTGTATAAGCCATAAAATGTATCCTCAAAACTAGGCATCATCATCTACGCCAATGACAAGATAATGTTCCAGGGGAGGCTCTAATGGAGGTATCACTGGTGGATCATGGATCATCAAATATAGAGCATGATCATCACCACCCTTCTATAGTACGATCGGAGGAAGTCATGGTGGAATTTCTCTAAAAATTCCAAATACACACAACCTAGAGGATTAAATTGTGAAAAAACAAATACATTAAAATTGTATCTACAAGTCTTCTTATAAATATTCTCACCCCTATGGAAACACAATGTGTTAGGTCTGGGTGATATAATTATTTATAATAAACACAATAGATTCTACCTACTTACCACTACCAAGGCAATGTCTAAGTTATGATATGGGTTTTGAAATATCATTTAAATTTGAATTTATGTTTATATTATCATAATATTTAAATGTATAAAACAAAAGTTTAACAAATTTCAAACAACAAGTTCTCATACACCGTATAAACTAAAATCCAAATCTTGCATAATACATAACATATAATGTTCATGTGCTTTTGACCAATGGTACATGACTCAATGTACTATAGATGAATATTTAAGGTGTCTATTATATTCTCAGTAGGGAGAAATTTTTTAGGTAATGTAAGGAACTCAATGTAACAAATATGTTTTTCAATCCCCTAAAAGAATCACTATACAAAAAAATTCTATTTATAGTAATAAAAACACTCATCAAATAACATGCCATGAAAATAACATAATGCTTTTATATTTCATGAATTATGCATGGAATGAGAATTTCCTACAAGGTGTCTAAAATGATGCATGATCCATTCTTACCTAACCTCATCTAGTAGTTTCATGGATGAAAGGTAAACCCCAAGAACATCAACAATAATATCACAATTCATGTGCATCACCCAATGATGGAATAAAATCAAATGTAATAATCATAATACGTAAAAATAAAAATTCATATTTTAGAAATTTTTATTTCCCCTATACATGGGTTAGACACTCTGAGAAACAACTCATTAAAAAATCCCAATTTCCATTTTATTCTCCTTACTATTTTCTCAAAATTTTAAATCCATGAAAATAATGTGCTTTGATACCACTTTTTCTAGTCCCGAATGGATTCCATTAAAATGGTTCTCTGGGCAGGTGGGACACATGTCCTCAAGAACGCCTCATTATATTCTAGAGGATGCTAACTAAGAGTGAGGTCCTAGTGAGAATTAGTGGGGATACTATGCTATTTTTAATGTATAAAAATAGTGTAATCAAGAGAAATATAAGTAGCTGAATCTTATCAATAATGTAAAAGATAGAAAATTTCAATATAAACAATTTTACATTTAATCCACCATAGAAGAAGCATTATATAAACATCCAAGCACTAAATAATAATAAAAAATATTAAAATTAATCCACAACAAAAAGATAATGATGTCACTTCTCCAAATAATAGGGAAAACCTATATACATGAGCCCAAGAATTCAATCCAGTACAAGGAATACAAAAGGGATAGAAATGAAAAAATATACCCAAGTATCTCGAGATCTACCCAGAACATCTTCTACAAATATCCCATCCTATGTCATGCATGAAGTCATTCATTCATTAGAGGATTCTTCTCTTTATATACACTTGAAATCTTGTACTCTTCTTGGGAACCATCATCGTCCCACCTAGGGTGTCAGATAAACTTAGTAGGCCACCATCAACAACATCTATAGAAATATAGTTTGTGTATATAACATGGAAGTGTACAAATATAATATTTAAATTAAATAATAACAACTATTAATGGTCTTTAGATGGTTCCTAAAAAAACAAGGATGACACTACACACTATTCCCATGATGGGAAATCTCTTAACTTGTATTAAAAGATGTAATGCCCGATATCACAAGAATAGGGGACGCCATGCCCAATATCCCAATAGTATAGGGTCTCCATGCCTATTATCACAGTATAGGAATTCTATGATTTGTATCATAGTAACAGGAATTCCATGCCCAATATCATAGTATATGGTCGTCATGCCCAATTTTATGTGAATAGTGGATGACACACCTTGTATCATTGTACAGGGTCACCATGCCTAGTATCACATTATAGGGTCTCTATGCCTAGTATCACATCAGTAGGGGATGCCATGCCCTGTATTATATTATATGGTTTTAATGATCAGTATCACACCAATATATATATATATATATATAAATGGTCATCATGACCAGGTGTCACATTAGAAGAAATGGATCCCATGCTCATACAGATATCACATTCTTAATTGTTATCATGACCATTTACAATAAATAATGGGGGTCTATATGCCCATTATAATTTATAATTAAATAATATTAATTTTTTTACAACTAATGACCTTCATTATAACAAGAAAATAACCATTGTCCATTGAATCATGTCACATAGTCGTACCACTCACAATAATTTCAATTAATTTTGATTATCCCACTTAGGAGTCATGAAAAATAATTTAGAATATGGTTTAGTCATTTAATAATTTAATATTATCAAATACAAACTATGGTAACACCAAAACTCATGTAAATTGATGGAGGGACGAAACACAACATGAATAAGAGATCACTATACCACTTCTACCATAAGAATTAAATTCTAAATTCCTTTAGTGTCACTTAAAGAACCACATTGAGAATTAAGAGTGTGGAATATAATACTTGTCTTTGAACGTAATGAAACAATGTAATAAATACTTGAATTCTTACGTCAATCTCGTATTACTCTTCTCATCAAGAATTGACCATTCCTTTTCCCTAGGTTGGAAGGAAAAAAAAAGAATAGACAAATTCTCAAAAAATAAGGAATATGAGCCGAAGGATACAAGAATGTACTGGTGGGTATCCAACAAGATGATCAATGGTGGAATTTGAGTGTGAAAAAATAATTATTATAAAAAACTATGAAAATGGAACTTGGGAGATCCAATATTATAAAAGAGAGTCTCTTTACACTATAATTAATAAAGATATGTGGTGGTTATGTATAATTGGTATTAAGGGGAAAATGCTATTTTTATCAAAAATATCTGGGTCGTAGGGTTTTGTTACATGGTTGGTAAATTCATGCAACTACCATTCACCTCCCACTATTTAAGGAGGGACCCCTCATGATTCCATGTGCATGATTTGACTTATCATGCAGAAACAGTGACACATGCTCAACTATGTTTTTCTAAGATACTCACACAGTCCTGCGGTGCTAGTAACATGATTAGGGAATGTCGTGAACCCTTAATGGTTCCTATTTTAGCCCATCACATCATTATGGATTCCTTGTGGAATTTATCCTATGGTTTCTACTCTACATGTGAACTGGTGAAATATTTCACCAGTTAGGGTTCCATGCTCTGAAAAATCCCCATAAACCCCCTAATGAATCATGAACTCATTATTAATTTATATTAGGACTATAATTAAAAAATAGGGTGAAATTTAAAATATTTATACCTCAAATAAAAACCAGATACTTACTAATGGTGTGACACCCAAAGATTTTATGTTATGTTTTCATTAACAATATATATATTTAATATCTTGTGTTACACGAAACCCCGAGTTCATCGCACCATGATCTATTATATCCTCAACATTAAAATAGAAATATTGAATACTTTTAACCACATTATATACAATATAATTTTTAACATTCATTATGTGTGATTTCTAGATATGATATATGAATAAATACAATATAACTGGTATTTGTTTTGACAAAAAAATAGTTTTACCACCATTTGATGGTTCACCAGTTTTGAATCTATTTAAAAAAAATTATAAGTTTTATTTTACAATAATTAACTTATTATTTGGAAGTGGGACATAAAATTTTAACTTGTGTGATTTTATTGGTATTTTTCTTATAATGATCATTTTCTAATGAATTGTGAAAAATACTACATTTTAATTCCAAACTATTTTTTCATCTATTATATTTTTTTAGTTATATTTCCCTATTAATTGGTCTTTTAGTGTAATGAAATTATTTTTTTATCATTTAATCTAATATAATTCAATAGAATAAATTACAAATTTAATATAGAAAAATGAAACTTTTCTAGCTTTTGGACATTTCATTTTAAAAACCAACATTTTAGTTTTTCATTTAGAAATAATTTCAAATATAATTTTCCCTAATTTGTAATTGAATTAAGTAAAATGGAATCCATATTTTGAATCATAAGGTCCAAATTATTATGTATGTTCAATTTCATTTTTTGGTATAAAAGTATTACCATGGTAAAAAAAATAATTTACCATTGTTTAGGTAAACTTATTATAAAGGTTAAAGTTTAAATGTGAATGCATAGAATACCTAAAAGTTTAAAATTTTAATTATTGGTTAAATAATGGATTGACCATACAAGCCTAAAAAATTAAGTGAATTTATAATTAATGGAAATTATTTCCACCTCAATGTGGTTATCATTTAATATAAAATAATCAATAAAATAATCACTTTATCCCACCCATCCTCAAGCATAAATGACACTCATCACCGCCCCATTTTAAAATTAAAAGCCTTTTAGATCATCAAATATCTTAAAAATCTCTCATCCTCACTCTCCCCATGTCAAATAAATTTTTTATCACCCAATGACCAAATCGATGTTCCTAAAGGTTCTTCCATGGAAGAATATTCAAGAAGTAATTTTCTCAACGTACCTCTCTTAATTTGTTATATTTTTCTACATTATTTTCACCTCCTTCAAAAATAAATTCCTTAAAACTCTAGAATAATTTATATACATTATTTTTATGTTTCTATTTGAATATCACTAATCTATATCATTTCTCACATCATCTTATTCATGGAAACAAAATTGTTGTCCATGTTATGTCAGTTAATCGACCCCGTGAATATTGCTTTTTTGATTTTTCCATTACCACCTAATGAACAGTATTAAAGATATTTTTCTTGTTAAATTATATTATAATTTTTAAATTATAACCTAATTAATATTCCATAAATTTTATATTAAAAATACCTTCAGTCCTTTGATATTGTGAATATACGATAACATCATTTATGGATGTTTGGACTACAGCCCCCTCAAAGCGATGTGATTCATTAATGTTTTGCATGGAATATATTAATAATAATTTTAATAAATATAAGTAAAATATATTTCATAGATATTTTAATGGTATTATAATATATGTATATATCATTCACTTTTAAATATTTTAATATGAAAAAGAAATGAAAGTAGCGTTTATGCATACATACAACCTACCATATCCATGAACAATGAATTGTATTTCTCATATCAAAACATTATAGAATATTATAAATACATATGTACTAAATATATAGGATAGAAAATTCATGGTTTAAATTTTACATATAATTTTTGATGATCTAATTAATATATAAAGCCAATAACAATTCAAAACATACTAGACAAAACTAGTCAATTAACACATGAAATAGTGAAATGATGGATGGTTTTTAACAAACATGCAATAAGAAATTATAATAAGATTATATATAATATTATAAAAATAATTATGATTCTGTAATAAGATAATAACACACTTAAAAACATTATACAAGTTGTTAAAGGATGATCACCCAAAAGGTATCGCATGGTGAGGGTTAATTTTGCAATCTCATTACTATCTAAGATTATTTATTCATAATAATTTAATAGTGTATATTTATCATCCATGTACATGTTTCTTAATTAATTTTCAAAAATATCATTTTAATGGTCTTACTTAATGGACTCATTAACTAATACATCATTTTAATTGCTTCATTGATTTATTCTTCTAAATCTTTCCCATTCATGTCTATATTTTCAAAATTGGTTTATAGATTTATTTATAAGGATATGAATATATTTAAATGATAATTTTTGAATTTCTCTATATTTAAAGGTTTTATTTTATAATTCTGTGTCTTTTGAATAAACTATTTCAAATAAAAGTGGTTATTTATACCTAGAAATTTTAATGGTTTCTAATAGATTATTTTCATCTATATGAAAATCCTTTGTTGGATTTTCTGATTAGTTGAGGTTGATCATTTATAAAATATATCATATTTTATTAATGGTTTTAGGATATATTTGACTGAGGATGTTCTATTTTTATTCCATTCATGTTTTATGGTTAATGTATTAACATTTTGTATGCTAGTTTTAATATGAATGTTTATGTTTTCTATGTTTCACCCATTTTATATGAGGAATGTATTAGAAATAGTAAGTGAAGGGAAGGTCCTGATAAATCCCCTTGCTACATAGTTATGACTCATTAGACAAAATTAGTTGGAAAAAAACCCATCTTGTTTCTTATCCACGTAGTTTAACATTATCTGGAGGATAGATCTTGACACAAATCAAATGAGTTTCTACCAATAGACTTAAACAGCCATTTGTATAGATACTGATAGTAGCTATATTTATAGTGAAGACATTCTGCATTATTCATTCCTTCATTATGATGTTATTTATGGATATCCCATGTGACTTTTCATATAATAGATTATAATTGGGAATGCTTCTTTTATATGATAATATTTATTCTTTCCAGATTATGATGAATATTATGTATAAAGGTATTTTTTCTCAATTATACATCTTTTCTTATGGTTTATGATTATATATTCATAATAGATTTCATTTTATTCCATCCCTTCTTGAGTATTTAAGCTCACCCCATTCTTATGTTTTATTTTCCCATGATTCCAAAATTTTTATTATTACTTATATGTAGGGTTAATCCAAGAGAAAAAATGTGTTCTCAAGTGAATATATAAGATTTATTTTATGTCTTGAATTGTAATGTAATGTTTATGAAAGTAATATATTTTTAAAGAATGTTAAATAGATCAGTCCTTCAGGATTCGATTCCGTCAAATAATGCCAATGTATTAAAATAATGCACTAGCTCTAAGTTTCTAGGGTCTGGGAATTACAGTTGATATTATTGGATTTTTAGAAAAATTTTGGAAATTAGACATAGAAAAAACATAGGTTAGAGAACATAACTCTAAGATAAAAATTGAGGATGATTTTATAACAAGAGCCCAATGAAACCAGGTTTATGGTTATGATACTAGACACACATAAAATTTTCAATTTGTGTTATGAATTTCACATGTGGGGTTATATATAATGATATGATCTAATATTTATTATTACATTTTTTAAAAATGACTCATATATGAAAGAATTGATACTGTATCAATGCACATAGTTTAGGTAGGGAGTTAATTTTTGTGCAAGAAAATGATAGTGGAGATGGTGATACAATTACTGCTGAATATCATATAACCATACTTGGACAGTTGACTCATGTTATGAATAATAAACATACCTATATAGAGAACCCTGATCCACAACATGAAGTATCAATTTAAGACTGCTTCACGGGACAACATCCTCCAACCTTCAATGTGACTAAAAATCCATTTTTAGTTGAGAAATGGATAATTTCCTTATAGAATATATTTCATGCATTAGAAATAAACAAATGGGAGATGGTTTTAATGGATTTTTATTAACTCTTTGGAGATGCGGATCAATGGTGGTCAATGATTCAAAACATGGAGGAGAAAAGAAATAAGAAACATGGAATGGAGGATTTTACGGAACTTTTATTTGAAAAATATTTCCCTCGTGAATAGAAAGCTAATATGGAGAGGCATATTTTGTGTTTTGGGGAAAAGGATTATGGGAATGTTGTGATATATGATTCTAAATTTCAATGGATATTAAGGTATGTTACGAACTATATACGTAACACAAGGAGTAAGATAGATTATTTCATTAATGGGTTAAAGCCATATATTTTAAAGTCTTTGATCTCCAAAATGCTCTCATCATATGAAGATATAGTCATATATTCTATCAAGATAGAGAAATAATCTCTATTTCTTATGAATTTAAGTGAAACAAAGAAAATAAGATTATAGTTGAACAAGAGATGGATAATGGGAATAAGGGAAATAAGGATATTACCATATGTAATAGTTGTGAGAAGAATCACCCTGGGAAGTGCTTGAAAGGATTGAGTGTTTGTTGTAATTGTGGAGAAAAGGGTAACCAAGAAATGGAATAAAATGGGATTAAAGAAAAGGAAATTTAGTATTTGAACTATAGTGAAATGGGTCACTACTCAAATAAATATCCTAAGTGTCAAGGAAATATAGATCAAAAAATAAAAGGGATCTAGGATAAGCTTATATTGTTATTAGAGTCAATGTAGAATAATTAATTCATTTTTGTTTATAAGATTTAATAATTATGTAATTTATATATTTTATTAGTAATATAATGGTTATAATAATTATAGAATATATGAGGATTGTACATCAGTACATCTTATTTATGGATCTTGAAGCATGGAATTTTCATTGTGGTTTTAATGTGACCAAGGTATTCATATTTTTGGTATGTGATAATAAGAGAAACATTATGTTTGAAAAAAAATATGATGTTATGATTGATATTGGAAACTTAGATACCTTTATAGACTTTTCATTTGGAGATAAGTATTTTAGAAATGATTTAATGTTCGAATATAGTAAGATAAACATTAGATTTTATTGTTCAAGGTTAAAGTATAATTTATTAGTCACATTGGGAAAATAATTTTCATTTCAGTAAACATTTAGAGGATTAAATAAGTAATTTTGGGATTTATTATTTATAAAAAGTGTTTTAGGATTAAAAAATCATATCTTACTCTCTTTACTACGTGTAAAAGATGAAGTGAAAATAAATACAAGTGCAACCAAAAAATGTGATGATGCTTATGAATATGAAAAAAATAAATAATGTGCTTATATTAATAGTAAAATATTTCTTCATCTCTAGGGAAGGGATCCTCAAACCCAAAATTCTATCCTAGTATATTTTCTGATGAATCAAATGGTCCAAAAGATCATCATAGATTTATTGATTTTTGATTGTTAACAATATCCTGACCATATTCTATACCACTCTCCATATGAACATGATTGTTATATTTTTCTTCCATATCCTTGTTTTCCAACATGGAACCCTTGTAAGTGTTATCTATGATAACATTCATACTTACGTATCTTTTTTCTAAATTAGATCTCTTTTCAACCCCTCTTCTTATGTATGATTTAAATAAAAGGTATTTTGAATAGTGAAATATTAGTTACCAAACTCAAATTATAAAATTTCAAGGCTGAAATTTATTAAACAAGGGGAGAATGTAACACCCCAACATTTTATGGTATGTTTTCAATAAAGAAATATATATTTAATAACTTCTGTATCACACAACTTCAAGTTGAAATGCATGACACTCTTTTATAAACTAGCTATTAAAATAGAAATTATGAATAATATTAACCAAATTATAATCAATTTAAGGTTTAAAATTAATATTATGTGTTTACGAGATATGATATATGAATAAATCCAATAAAGTAAGTATTTTTTTAAAAAAAATCTACTTTACCAACTTTTGAAGGAACAACTATTTGAAATCTTTTTTATGTCACTTTTATAAGTTATATTTAAAAAAATAATATTATTAATTGGAAGAGGGAAATAAAATTTTAATTTGGATAAAAATGTTTCTAATAATATTCATTTTTAAATGAATAGTGAAAATACTACATTTTAATTCAAAAATGCTTTTTTGTCTATTTTACTTATATAGTTATATTGTAATTTTAATTGATTTTAGAGTGTAATTAAACTATTTATCTATCATATAATGAAATTTACATAATTCGAATAAATTAAAAATTGAAAATTGATATAAAAAAACATTTCAAACTATTGAATGTTTCTCTGTAAAAACTCAATTTTTTGTTTTTTTAGTGGATTTAATTTTAAATATACTATTCATAATTATATGAATTTAATTAGGTAAAATAGATTTAATATCTGGAATTTGATGGTATGAATTATGTTGTAATGTCAGTATAATTTTTAGTTATAAAAATGTTACCATGGAAAAAAATTATTTATCGTTTTATAGGTAAAATTGTGAAAGTGTAACACCCCCATGTTTTCTGAAAATAAGTTCAAATGATTGAAAATTTGTTTAATGTGGATATTTATACGTATCCTTTAAACATAATTTTACTGCTTCTATGTTTTGGATTTCGAAAAATGGTTATCTACAATTGTGTTCAAAATGTTATTTGGAGCCTATTAGAACGAATTTTTTGTGAATAGTAACATACTCTTATGAATAGTAATATGAACCTAATGAATAGTATATTTTAATATTATTTTATTTTCCTAAAGCCTTCAGATAATAACATCTTGATTAATTTTTAAATGTGATATAAAAGCAATTATAGTTTATAAAATATTAATTTTTAAATTAAGTATGTTTTTTATTTAAAAATTAAATTAAAAATATTTAGATAATTATTGTCAAAAAAAGGACTTAATTTTTTAGTTATACATGTTGATAAATGATTAAGGTGAATTTTGGGTATTTTTTTGAAACAATTTATTTTTTAGTGAATAGTAAGAAGTACAGTTTTGAGTTTCGGTTTGTTAATGACATCATTAATGATATAATAATGATGTAATAAATCTAGTTGACTTGTGTACAGTAAAATAGGTTATGTGGTGTCCCATTTGGATTATACAAAGGGAAAATACCTTGTTCAATCCCATGGTTTTGCAAATACCTCTAATTAGGTGTCCCTTGAAAATTATTAATATATTCCCTCACTTTTTTCTATAAATACCAACTCATTTCTTCATTAACATCATTCAAAATTCCTCAAAAACTATGATATAGCCTCCATACCTCCCTAGTATCCCTACAAAGGTTTCCTCAAGCCCCTAGGGTCCCATCCATCACATTCTAGGACTTACTCTTCAAGGTAAGAAAATTCTCAATTTCATTCTTTTTTCCATTCAAGTTCTCTATTATGTGATATAACTTCAATGTTTTCATACCATGTTCTTATTTACTTATTATTATTGATCTATTCTATATTATAATTCATTTTGGTATGGGTGACCCTTGTCCCCACTCTTTTTAATATTTTCTAAAACCATGTTACATAGCCTTTAGGCTGCCAAATTTTTGTAAAGGGTTTCTCAAATTTTTCTTTTATTTTGAGTTCCTTTCATTTCTTATTATTTCATCGTCTCTTATTATACAAGAGACATTAAATCTCTAAAAATCATGCATATTCTGTATTTTCTCATGTTCATGGGAAATTAATCATCATTATTCTTCTCCTCTCCAACTTTTTGAAGGAATAAAAAACATTTCTCGTGATGTGTCGAATTACCCACATCGTGGATGATGTTATTTCAATTTTCATTATCTCTTTCAAGTTTGGAAATGAAAAAAAATTAGGGTTGAAGAAATTTGTAATATATTTATTATGTATCATCAATGGTTTTGGAATTGTTTTTTACTCATGGTTTTAATTTATAAGACAAAATAAAGTTGTTATTATCAAATAACCACTAAAATGATCTAAACAAACATCATTAATGTTTTAACTTATGAATCATACTTATATAAAACATCAAAATGAAAAATGCTATAAATTATGGTACTAAAAATATTTAAATATCTCTCCATTAATATTTTGGAGTTTCACTTCTAATCGATAAGAACATGCATCATGAACCGATCATGAAAATCATGTAAAGAACTCACCAAAACAGTGAAAGAAATAAAATACTAATAATTAAATGGTGAAATGAGGTTATGAAATTATCATATAAGATGTTATAAACATTAAATTGTTTCATTAAAATACTAATACCAGTCTTTTAGCCATTATAAAATAATTTTAGACAGGGTTGAAGTAAAGAAAAGCCTGAGGTAATGGAATTCTAAACCCGATTTCCATTCTTTGGGTTAACTTTCAACTTCATTATTTATGTGGTATTAGAATTGATTGGGTGATGGGTTTTTCTTATATTATGTTAAATAATGTCTATTTACAGTGTATATACATATTCCATTCACTCTATTATGTCTCTGTTTAGTCGTATGAAATTTATATGAGGATTTCCTTTTAAAATCCTCATTTACAAATATATTTTACAAAATTCAAAAGCAATGTTTTTCTGAAGTTATTAATGTTTTATAAATATGTTCTGGTTCTTGGGAATTTTTTATGATGAAGGTTTGTACTTATATCTACCTCTAATTCATTGGGTATGTCTATGTTGGAGGTCGGCTGTATGGTTACTCCAAGTGTAATTGCGATGGTTACACAAACAGTAAGGTAGTTGTGAGGTTTAAAAATTATAAGGCTTCCAATAGGGTTACAAGATTATGTAAGTAATCCCCCAAGATACCTTTAAGTTTATACTTATGTTCTTATGTATTGTGGAAATCTCATGTTTCACAAAGTAAGTATATATATAGGTGATAAGTATATTTTTTTAAAGTGATTTCATACGTTAGAAGTATTCATATACTAATGTGTTCTTTCTTTCTTTTTTATATCCCGTAATGAGTGTTTTTGTTCTCATCCCATGTTTTAAATCATTTTCACATGTTAATGGATGTGTAAAGAAAATAAATAATCCATGTTAAATTTTGAATAATTGTCACGGAATCCTATTTTATGTTTTAATGTTTAATATTTTGAAAAAAATGGGAACTGTTTTTATGGTATCTTCTCAGTAACAATGTGTAATTTTAGGAATGTATTTTGTCCCAATTCACTAAAGCTCTAAACATTAAAAGATACTCAATCTAAAAGAAAGTGTTTTCTTGAAAAAATTCAGGATTGTGTATGTAATAAGTCTAGGTCCTTATAGATTGTATCTTAGGATGGTTTAGATAAATATATGGGTTATGATGATGTTAAAAGAATAACATAAACGTTTTTTACTCATTAATTAATTTTTAATATTATAGAATTTAAATATTACAATGTTTCTTAGACTAAGATATGTTTGTTCAGAATGGTTGTCTATGGAAGAAATAGGGAAGATGAATAGGGGAGGCACAAGCCCATAATGGTAGGGATTGGAACTAAGCAATTTGTGACAATAATGGATCAGCTAACACAAGCAATAAATGGCGGTAGAATCCATGCAAGAGAATAACCAGATGTACCACAATTTAGAAATACAATATTTGAACATTTTATGAGACAACGCCCTATTTCGTTCAATGGATCTTTTGGCCCTGTAGCTGCTGAAGGATGAATTAAAGCCCTCGAAAATATATTTTATGTAAGGGGTTGTTCAGATAATCAAAAGTTATGTGTTTCCAATTATCATTTTGAAGGTGAATATGATTAGTGGTGGTCAATGTTAAGGGATATCAAGGATAGAGATGATATTGATTCCTTCGAGTGGGATGAATTTAAAAGTATTTTCCTTGAAAAATATTTTTCTTAGGCTGGTGTGACTTAGGATGGAGAAACAATTCCTTGAATTGATGAAAAGGGAAGAATATTCAGTGGTTGTGTATAAAGAGAACTTCACCCTACTAGCGAGGTATGCTCCAAATCATATTAAGGATCTTGATAGCAAAATGAACCACTTTTACTCCGGATTGAAGACATGGTATCAAAGTTTGTAGGCCTCCCATGAATTGAAAAGTTAGGAGAAACTTGTCTGATGTGCTAAGAGGGTATAGATGGAGTTTTCTTATGATCATGTGAATCTTTTCCACAAAGAGAATAAGAGGTCCTAGTGGAAAGAAATGGCTAAGAATCAACCAAATAAATCTGATGGTAAGAAAATCCAGTTTCCAATTTGTGAAAAGAATCGCAAGAAACACCCTGAGGAAAGTCTTAGAAAAACTAGGAAGTGTTTAAAATGTGGTAAGTTTGGACATATGGCCCGAGATTTCAATGAAAATAATCCAAATACTAATCCTGATATGAACATTATAATGTGTTTCAAATGTGGTGAGATGGGTCATTATGAAAATTCCTTCCAAAGAGTGATATGAATGACACAAAGAATCTAATCTATAAGCACAAATGTGAAGTGAGATTCATTGTGATATGTTAGAAGATTTCAGTCAATCCAATAATGTTTTATCAGGTACTTTCTTTGTTAACTCAGATTTTTCTAAAGATTTTTTTGACATGGGGTCTACACATTCCATTATCTCTGAGGAATTTTCAGGTTAATTTGAAATATCACCACAACAAATGAGACCAGAACATGTTGTTAAAACACTAGGGGGAAATATTATAGCAAAGAAGAATTATAATAATCCTTCAATTGTATTCTATGGAATTAAATTACATGAAAACCTTGTTGTTTTACCCTTAGTCGTGTTTGATGTTATTCTAGGAAGGGATTAGCATTCTGTTTATCATTCTATGATTGATAGTAGAGCTAAAGAATTTGTTTTTCAGAAAGAGTTTCAGTTTGTATACAAGAATGAACCCATAAAATTGATAAGATATCAGGAAGCTAAGAAACTATTGAATGATGGAAATGATATTTATATTTCTCATATTTTTTTAAACAAGGGAAATGTTCAGATTGATGATGTTCCTGTGGCATATTAATACCTTGATTTTTTTCTGATGAGTTACCTGGTGTCATACCTAATCAAGAAGTCAAATTCATAATTTACTTAGTTTCTAATGCTAAGCCAATTGAAAAACCCCGATATCATTTGGCTCAAATAGAAAATCATTATTTGAGAAATCAGTTGCAAGATTTTATTAACAAGGGATTCATTTTTCCTAGCACTTCACCATGGGGAGCCCTAGTTTTTTTCGTTAAAAAGAAAGATAGTTCCATGAGACTTTTCATTGATTATAGATATTTGAATAAAATCACTATTAAAAACAAGTATCATTTGTCTCATATCGATGATTGTGTGATCATTTCCAAAGAGCTATGTACTTTTCCAAGATTGACTTGTGATCCGGATACCATCAACTGAAGGTGATGGAGGATGACATCCTAAAATCAACCTTTCATACTAGATATGGGTATTATAAATTTTTTGTTATGCCCTTTTGGTTAACTAATGAACTTGTTGTATTCATGAATCTTATGAATAGTGTATTTCATGAGTTCTTGGATAAGTTTTTGGTTGTATTTATTGATGACATTTTGGTTTTTTCTAAAAAAAGTGGAGCATGAAATTCATCTATGTTTTATTTTACAAACGTTAAAATAAAAGAAACTGTATGGAAAATATAGAAAGTGTGATTTTTGGTTGAAAAAGATTTATTTTCTTTGGAACATTGTAAATAAGGATTTAATAACTATTGATCCTACCAAAACAAAAGTGGTTGATGAATGGCCAAGACCCCCAAATTTTGTAGTTATTTGTATTATTCTTGGATTAGAAGGTTATTACCGATGTTTTTTATGAACTTTTCTCAGTTATCTATCCTGATAACTAAGTTAATAGGAAAAGGGGTTAAATTTGTTTTGAAATAAGAATTTGGTGTTTGTTTTTTGGAACTGAAGAAGTGATTATTAGAAGGTCTAGTTTTGGCCTTGCCTTCTTGAAATGGTGAGTTTGTCATTATAGTGATGCTTCTTTGAAGGTTCGTTGTTTAATTTTGATTCAGAATTATTAGGTAATTGATTATTCTTCAAGAAAACTAAAACCTCATGATTTAAAATATCCCACACATGATTTGGAATTAGCATCTCTGGTTTTTTTAAAACAAATTTGTATACATAATTTATATAGATCCAAATGTCAAATATATGTTGACCATAAAAGTCTGAAGTATATATTTAACTAGAAGGAATTAAACATTAGCTAGAGAATATGGCTTGAATTGATAAAGGATTATGATTTCACGATTAATTTCCATCCTGTAAAAGAATAAAATGTGGTTGATGAATTAAGCTGAAAACATCAAGCATCATTAACCATGATACATTTGGAATGTGATCCCTTGATTAATGATTTGATGAATTTTGTCTTAGAAATTGTTGGTGGAGGGAATGAATTAGTTTTGTTATAGGTTTTAGTGCAGTATTCACTGTCAGACAAAATTAAGCTAGCACTAAAGGAAGACTGTGAGTTACAGATGAAGGAAGAATTGGTTAAAATAGGTAAGCTTCACAAATTTAACCTTGATAATGTTTCTGTTTTAAGATTAGGAAAAATGATGAGTGTGCCATGTGATTCTCAGTTTATGAATTATTTATTGTGTGATGCTCATAGTTCTCCATTTTCGGTTCATCATGGCAGCACTATGATGTATAGAGACCTTTATATGTATTACTTGTTGGATGGAATGGAAAGGGATATTGCTGATTTAAACATGAAATGTTTGAGTTTTCAGCAGGTTAAAGAAGAGAGGATGTTTCCGAAGGTGATGCTTCAGCATTTTCCAGTGCTAGAGTGGAAGTGGGAGAATGTATCAATGGATTTTGCGGATGGACTACCTATTACATCTCAAGGTAACAATGAATTTTTTTTATTATTGATAGACTAAAAAAATATGCACATTTTCATTCTATTCAAGATACAATATCTTCAGATCAGCTTTCTTGATGGTACCTCAAAGAGATGTTCAGGTTACATGGATTTATTCTTTCCATTGTATCTGACCGGGATCGCAGGATCACATCTAACATTTGGAAGGGGCTTTATAAGTCTTTGGGCATAAAGATAAATTTCTGTACAGCTTTTCATCCTCAATAAGATGGTATATCAAAACTTATGATTCAAACTTTGGAGCATTTTCTTTGAGCATGTTCAATGGACTACTAGGGAAGTTGGGATCAACATCTTTCATTAGTTCAGTTTTCTTATAATAACAATTATGATTCCAGTTTTCAGATGGCACTTTTTGAGGCATTGTATGAAAAGTAGTTTCAGAATCCAGCATTTTAGGATGAATTCAGTGAAAGAAAGTTGATGGGGCCAGAATTAGTAGAAGAAGTGCATGAGAAGGTGAAGATTATCCAACAGCACATGAGGACAACATTAAGTAGGTAGAAATTTAAAATGGATGATAGAAATAAATACTTCTCTTACATGGTAAGTGAAAATATTTTCCATAAAATCTCTCCATAGAAGAGTGTGATGCATTTTTTGTGATAATGGAAACATAATTCCTTAATTGATTGTCCTTTTAAAATCAAGTAAAAAGTTCGAACAGTTGCATACCGAGTAGCGCTGCCTCCAATTTTGTCTCAGGTACACAATGATTTTTAGGATTTGATGTAGAGAAAGTATGTGCTAGATTCATCACATGTCTTGAGCCCAAAAGAAGTTCAGCTAGAATAGAACATTTCTTATGAATGGAAACTAGTTCAAATTCTTGATCGCAGAGAAACGGGTTTTTCATAATAAGGTAATCCTCCCTGTAATGGTTTTGTTGAGAAACCACATGGTTGAAGAAGCATCATGGGAGTCTGTAAATGCTATGATGGAAAGGTACCCTCACTTTTTTAATAAGTAAATAAAATTATAGGGATGCAATTTCTAGAAAGTGGAGATAATGTTACACCCCAAGGTTTTCAAAAAATAAGTTGAAATTATTGAAATTTTGTTAAATGTAGATATTTATAAAAAGCCTTTAAATATAATTTTACATCTTCTATGTTTTTAATATTGAAAAATGATCATCTACAATTGTGTTCAGTATGTTTTATGGATTCAATTGGAACCAACTTGTTTTTTTGGTGAATAGTAACATACCATTATGAATTGTAATATGAATTGTAATGTGGCACTAATGAATATTAAATTGTATTATTATTTTATTTTCTTAAGGATTTAACATAATTACATCTTGATTAATATTTAAATGTGATATAAAAGGAATTATAGTTTTTAAATTATTAATTTTTGAATTAAGTATCATTTTATTTAAAAAAAATTAAATATATTTAGAAAAATGACTTCATTTTTTAATTCTACACATCGATAACTGGTTAGGGAGATTTTTTGGAAATTTTTCTGAAACAGTTGATTTTTCGATGAATTGAAAATAATACAGTTTTGAGTTTCTATGTGTCAATGACATCCATAATGATTTAATAACAATGTAATAAATCTTATCGACTTGTGTACAGTAAAATAAGTTATGAAGTGTCCCAATTTTCATATACCATGGGAAGGCCCATGGTTTTTCAAATTCCACTAATTAGGTGTTTCTTGAAAATTATTAAAATATTCCCCCAATTTTGCTAAAAACACCATCTCATTCATTCATTATCTTAATTCAAAATTCATCATCAATGATGCTCTGACCTTATTACCTACCTAGTATCCCACCCAATGTTTCTGCAAGCACCCAAGGTCTAAACCTTCATGTTCTAGGAGTTACTCTACAAGGTAAAAAAATCTCAATTTCTTTCTTTTTCTATTCAAATTCTCTTTTTGTGGTATAACATTAAAGTTTCCATACCATGTTCTAATTTCGTTCTTATTCATGATCTATTATGTATTATGTTTCATTTATGTATGGATGACCCTTTCCCATCTCTTTTTAATATTTTTTAAAACCATGTTACATAGCCATTTGTTTGCCGAATTTTTGTAAGGTATTTCTCAATTAATATTTTATTTTGGGTAACTTTATTTTCATATTCTTTCTTCATATATTATTAACCAAGAGAAATGAAATCTCCAAAAATCTAGTATTTTATAGATGATCTTTTTTTTTCAGGAAAAATTCTTCATCCTTATTCTTCTCCTCTCCCACTTATTAATGAAATAAAAAATATTGTCTGTGATGTGTTGAATTACCGACATCGTGGATTATGTGATTTAAATGTACATTAAATATTCAAATTATGGTCATGAAAACATTTTCATGTTTGAACCAAGTTATAATATATGTATTATTTCTCATCCATGGTTCTGGACTTTTTTCACTCATCGTTTAAATTTTTAATACAAAATAATTTTGTTATTATCAAAGAACCACTAAAATGATCTAAATGAACATCATTAATGTTTTAACTTATGAATCATACTCATATAAAACATAAAAATGATAAATGGTATAAATTATAGTAATAGAAATTTGTAAATTCATTTCCATTCCAATTCTATATTTACACTTCCAATCGACAAGAACATCCATCATGAATAGATCATGAAAATCATGCAACGGACTCACCGAAAACTGTGCAAGGAACAAAATACTAACAGTTAGAGGCTAAAATGAGGTTATTAAATGATCATATAAGATGTTATATAAAATTAATTTTTTCTTGTAAATACTAATAACAATATTTTTACTGTTATACAAGAAATTTAAACAAGTTTTATGTAAGACAAGCCTGAGGTATGAGAATTCTTAATCCGATTTCCATTATTTGGGTTAACCTTCTACTTCATTATTTATGTGGTATTATAATTGTTTTAGTGATGGGTTTTTATTATATTATGTTAAATTATGTATATTTATATTTTATATACATATTCCATTCACTCTATTAATTCTCCCTTTAGATGTATGATATTTATAATGGGTTTTCATTTTTTAATCATCATTTTTAAATCTGTTTTACCAAATTCAAAAACAATTTTTTTAGGAAATTATTCATGTTTTATGATTATGTTTTTTTTTCTTTGGAATTTTTATGATGATGGTTGGGAACTATATATCCCTCCAATGTAATGGGTATGTGTACGTTAGAGGTCAGCCATATGGTTACTCCATGTGTAACTGTGATGGTTACACAAATAGTATGGTAGTCGTGAGGGTTTTAAATTATAAGGTAGCTGAGATGGTTACAAGATTGTGTATCTAATTCCCCAAGATAACATTATGGTTCTACTTATGTTTTTATGTATTTTGGAAATATCATTTTTCAAAAAGTAAGTATATATATACATGTAATAAGTATGTCTTTTCAAAGTGATTTCATACGTTACAATTATTCATGTACTAATGTGTTCTTTCATTCTTTTAATTTCCCATACTGAGTTTTTTATGCTCATCCCATGTATGAAATAATTTTCACAGGTTAATGGATTTTTATGAAAATGAATTAATCCCTGTTAAATGTTGATGAATTTTCAAGGAATCATGTTTTATGTTTTATTGTTTTTTATTTTAGAAAAAAATGAAAGCTGTATTTATGGAATCCATTATGTAACAATGTGTAATGTTATAAATGTATTTTGTACTAATTAACTAATGATCTAAACATGAAAAGATCCCCAATGTAAAATGATGTGTTTTCTTGACTAAATTCAAGATTATGTATGTAATAAGGTTGGGTCCTTAAAAAAAGGGTTAAAGTAAAAAAGGTAAAAGCTTAACATACCTGAAAATTGAAAAATTAAATGGTTTGTTGTAGTGTTTATAGACCCTAACCATCTTAATAATATATTTAATTAATTTATAATTCATTGAAATTAATTCCACCTCAATGTGGTTAGCATTTAATATAAAATAATCAAAAAATTAATCAATTGAACCCACTTGTCCTCAAGTGTAAATACCTCCCCTCACCTCTCAATTTTGACCCAAAAATCCTTATATCCACTAAAATATATACCAAAATCTCAACTCGCCACACTTCCTATGTAAAAGTTCTTATTTTTTCACCAAAGGACCATGTCCATTTTCATTAATGTTCTTTCAAGCAGTGGATATTCATGAGATAATTTTATCAATTCTCCTCTCTTAATTTCTTTTGTTTTTCTACTTTCTCCATACATACTTCATCCATCAATTCATTATAAATAATAAATCTTGTATATAATTTATTTTTATATTTATAATGTAATATATCAGATCCATTCAATTTTTTTCACCACCTCTTATTCAAAAATATGTCATTCATTAATGCATTAAATTGAATGTATTAAAGAAAAATTTTAATAAATATTTGAAAAATATATAACATAGATATGATACTTTAATTATAATATAAAAATTTATCATTAACTTTTCAATATTTTAATATGATAAATAAATGAAAGTAATGTTCATGTGTATATACGGTCTACCGTCTCCATGAACGGTGCATTTCATTTATTCTCTCCGAACATTATAGATTTTTTTTAAATACCTATGTATTAAATAAATAATTTAATTATGTAATGGTATACATTATGGAGATAATTAAATCATGAACTATGTAAGAGAAAAAGGAAATACAAGTCAAAAAACACTTGAGATAACTAGGTAATTAACACCCTAAAGAGTGAAATAATGAAATATTGTTAACCAATGGGTAATAAGATATTATAAATATATGAAATATAATATTATAAAAATGATTTTTTTCTTCTATAATTTGTTAGTTACACTGTTAAAAACATTATATATGAGGTTAAATGACAATCACCCAAAAGGAATTGCATGGTAAGGGTTAATTTTGCAATATAATTATTATACGATATTGTTTATTCGTAAGTATTTATTGGGACATATTTATCATCCACATCAATGTTTCTGAAAAAAAATTCATAATTAATATTTTATAGGTCTTATTTAAGGGAATATTTAACTAAGAATTCATTTTAAATGTTTCTATGATTTATTTCTCTAAATATTTCTCTTTCGTGACCTTGTTTTTAAAATGGGATTTATGGATTTATTTATAAGGACGTGAATATTATTAATTTTTTTTAATTACTCTAAAATTTTTCAAATTGGTATGAGACAATTTGACTCAAAATATATTTTTAAATGTCTTCTTTTATAAATTTCTTCCTTTTGAATAAATTATATAAATAATAGGGTATTTTTCTCAAAAAAAATTAATTGTTTTCAATATATTATTTTTATCTATGTCAACATCCATTGTTGGATTTTACAATTAATTGAGGTTGGTTGTTTATACAATATAACATATTTTATTAAAGGGTTGATGATATATTTTACTGTTGAGGTGCTATTTAGATACCATTTATCTTTTATAGTTAGTGTATTAACATTTTATATGCCAGTTTTAAAATGAATGTTTTTGTTTTTTATGTTTTACCTTATTCATATGAGGAATTTATTGGAAATATTAAGTGACAAGAAGGGCTCATTATATCCCCTCGATGCATCATCAGGTCTCGTGAGATGAAATTAGGTGGAAAAAAACCCTTCAAATTTGTTTTCCATGTAGTTAAACATTGTTAGGATGATATATATTGACACAAATTAGATGGGTTTCTTCCCATTGACATAAACTGCCCTGAGGATAGATCTTGAAAGTATCTATCTTGAGGATATATCTTGATAGTGTATGTGTTCTTCATTATGAATTCCCTCATTATGATATTATTTATGTACATTCCATGTGATTATTCGACTACTATAATAACTCGGGTTATGCTTATTTTAAATGGTAATATTTAATCTTACCATATTATGCTGAAGATTATATTTAAGGGTCTTGTATTTCAGTTATACATATTCCCTTGTGGTTTATGATTTATATAATCATATTAGCTTCTAGTGTACGCATATCCTCATAGAGAATTTGAGATCGCCCATTTCTATTGTTTTATCTTCCCAGGATTCCAAGAGGTGTATTATGACTGATATGTTGGGTTAATCTTGGAGAACAAATGAATTTTCAAGGTATTATCTATGATTTATTTTTTTTATAATTGTAATGTAAGGATTAAGTAAGTAGTCAATTTCCCCAGACTATTAAATGGGTCGGTCCATTGGGATTTGATTCCATTTGATAATGCCAACGTATTAACATAATACACCAGATCTAGGATTCTGGGAAAATGGAATTCAAAATAGAATCCATAAAGTATCATCAAATGTTAAATGCTTAAAATGTTGAATGCATATGCACTATGAAAATCAATATCCTATGTAGGGTCCTTCCCTAGGTGCCAATTAACTATACCTAGAGAAGATGGGGCACAAGACCATAAGTGTGCCTCCCCAAACTCTAGAGGCTTGAAAATAATAGTGAGATACTAGGGTGTGTTCTTAGGGAGGCTATTCCCTCATAGTTCAGAATATTCATAGTGGTAAACTATATATAATAAATATCTAAAGCATAATTATAAACATAAAACAGTGTAAGATCTTTTCAATTAACCATGGTGAATAATAGATAACTAGTGTTAGGTGAATATCAATAATCGATACAATAATGATGATGATGGTATGTCTGAAATATATAGAAAATGTGAGTACATGGGGATAAGGTTTCAATATTATTCTATATACTAGAAAAATATACAAAAACGAAAATACTACTTTTATGATCATCTCGATAATTGGTCATGTCCTTTTCTCTATGATCTATCCTAATGTTTTACATCAATTATACATCATAATCTACATGCTTCGCTTTATCAGTACCTATGATTTTCAAATCTACTTGGGTGCTAAGGGAAACCCAAGAAGTGTTTGAGATAAAATCTCAGAAGGTCGGCATCCATGAAGTTTATGAAAATCCATTTCATTAAGTAAATAAATCCCAGTGTACCATAATAAATAAAATAATGGAAATAAACAATTAAATAACAAAATACCTTGGTTCAGGTTCCTTTATAGACAACTGAATGATACCATATCTTTTGGCCTATGTTATATTTCTAAAAAGTGGTACTCGTGCAAGTCGTAATAAGTTTACTAGGGAAATTTTAATCATAAAAATAAGGCATACATAGCCCAAGATTGTGCTTTGTATTAAGGTCACATTTTCATGACATCACAATTTAATGTTCCAATAAAAATAAGTCTCAACACATAAAAAGTAAGTAAAAAAGCCATAAATTCAAATGGTGGAGTCTCCAGCCCATCCAAAAAAATCTATATGAATCCCAATGGTTGATACAAGTGTCTCTGATTGAACCCATTCAAAAATTTCCATCAAAGAAAACAAAAATAAGATTCCTTTGTATCACTCATGGAATGGTCACTCTGATCTTATACAATATATCTCACATAATGGACCATGTGTCACATATGGAATGGTTTAGTCATCTTTCCAATGGTTCCTTCATCAGTTTATCCCCTAGGGAACTAGTTTCACCCATGATTATAATGTAATCCTCTAAAATAGCTCGTACATGAAAATATAATTTATCACTCATAGTGCATCAATTGGATCTAACAAAACACGGTCAGTCCATCCATGGAATCCTTAAATCGGGACCCATGTTATATCTTGGCCTGTTGTAGGTCCGGCATAACAACCAAACAGGTATCACAACATGGAATATCATTTATATAACAACATTTCATCAGAAGCACAGTAAAATATCATGCTATCAAGATAACCAAAATAAGAAAATTCAAGACATCAATCATTGAATAAGGACATTATCAATTGGAACTAGAATAATCATATTGTGAATGAAATAAAATATAAATCATACATGACGAACTGGGTACTAGTAACATGGAATGTTTCATTCAACAAGGAAATGTGACACTGAACATTAGGCACAACCACAAGAGTATAAGAATCAAACTCAAATACATGGAAGATGATATATTTTGAATGTTAATCCATTACATGTGGCATAAGTAATATGACCATTCAGTAAACATTAAGAAATTTAATTTTAATTTGTAACGTTAAGCATTATATTCCAATTGTTGAGTAAGATGCAGCATGCTCTAATTACTATATCATTTAAGAACATTTATCCTTTTTCAATTCAAATTCTATGGAATCAATATTATTTATACACAATCATATACATTTTCTTTAGCAATTTATGGAATGGGAAAATATTTCATTCTATGAGGGAACACTGAAAGGGGTCGCCAATGGAAAAAAACTACCCATGAATGGGTTTATATAAATGGTTGGGTCAGAAGGGACATGGTAAAATAATATAATTAAATTATATAAAAATGTAAAAGCATCACCAGTTTGGTCTGATTAGAGGAACAATGGTGCATCAATTCAAAATCAAGAAAAATGGGTATAAAATGATTACACCACTTACATCGATTTATTAGTGCTCCATAGGTCACTTGTTGAGGCTCAATTCCACATATAATGGAAGAAATCAAAGTATTTTTTATATAATCCAAAAATAGGGAAAATAAATCACACGAGAATAATCGATAAGATAGGGAAGTAACATTAAAATAGGTTATTGGTGAAAGAAGTTCTTACTGAGGGATTTTTGTTGCTTCCAACGATGAAGGACAAGGTTCCCATTTGAGGGAGGCAGTATAGAACCTAAGGAGATTGGGGAGGAACTCATACATGAAGGGAAAGATGGAATCTCATTAGTGTATGGATATGAAAATAAAATGAAAGGTGTAAAACAATTAAATAGGGTTTGTATGGTAAATTCACCCTCATAAAACACTATTCGTTGTTTGTCCATAGGATTGGCCAAACTATGCACCTACCCAATGCCTGTTGCTTCTTAAAAGTGTCGTACCACATCGTTAGGCACACAGTTTGACTAACTGTGTGAAAACCCTAAAAAACACACTGCCGAGAAACTTCGCAATATCACACATCAACATTCCTAGAGTCACATGGTTTTAGAAAATCTATGCAGTCCCGATCACCAAACTATTTATAACTATACAATTTAGGTAACCCATATGGGATGTGCCACATAGTTTCCTTTAACAATGTGGCAAAGTCTGCCTCTTCCCATTTTTGGGCATTGGGCCCTGTACAATCACTGTTGCTACCTCCATTAACCTTTTAGGTATCATTAATAGGAATGTTTTAAGGAATTTAAACCAATAAAAATGCACTACACCATTTTGAAAATCTAAGACGTTCCAACCTCCATTTTTTAAGAAAACTCATCCCCAAGTGGCTCTTCAAAGGGTGGAAAGACGTCATCTTAGAAGAGTTTTGGCCACTGTGCATGAACATTAGTATCTTTCTCCCATGTCTCATCCTCTATAAATATATGCTACCATAGAACCTAGAATAGAGAAATAGACCTAGCTCAGAGTGTCTTTGTGATTCGATCAACGGTACGTATCAGTTGCACCTAAAAGGACGCATCTGCCTCTAGCTCGATATCATAATTGTCAAATGAATGTGATGGGTCTGGATGATGTTGTGGAAGCAATCATATTTGGAATAACTCTTTCAATGAAGGGTACCTCTTAGGTAACATCAACCAATAGGCTACCGCCCAACACCCTCCAGTATCATTAAATGTGCAACATATTGAGGTGATTAATTTCATTATCTCCAGATTTTTCTACAACCAAATCTATTTGATACACAAAGAAATACTAGATTACCCACATAGAATTTCAGATGTAAACAATTTTGATCAAATACAACATTCTCTTTGACTGATTTCCAGCCATATACTTCTGAATTAGTTGTACTTACTCTAATGTTTTCGAAATTATATGAGGACCCAATATAGTTTCTTCACCTATCTTTAGACAATAATGACTTGAATGGAATAGTGTACCATATAGGGACATATAAAAATACATCTCAATCATTTCGTGGGAACTATTTTTTTTAATAAAAATAATCCATAGGAATATAATTTTCCAATGATCCACCAAAATTAAGAATACATGCCCAAGTTATAGCCTCTAACTCTTGTATGGTCCACTCAAGCATCCCATCAGTCTATGGATGATATGAATTACTCAAGAGAACCTATGAACTTTGTTCCTTCTGTAACCCATTTTGGAACCATAAAATGAATTGGGAACCTTGGTCCAAAATTATAGAATGGGGTACTCCATGACGTCGAACTATTTCTTTGATTTAAATTCCCCCTATCTCATTAATATAAAATGTTTCTGGGAATAGTAAAAAGTTTGTAACCTTGTTCAAACTATTGATGATCACCCATAAAACATTGCTACCTCTAGGGGAACTTGACAATCCTTTCATGAAATCCATGTTTATGCCATTCCATTTCCACTCAAGAATGGAGAGAGGTTATATAATTCTATTAGGCCATAAGAGATTTTCCTTCACCTAGTGATAGGTGGAGTACCAAGTGATTAAACCCACTATCTACTTCTTCATACCAAGCCACCAATACTAAAAACATTTATCTCTATAAATCATGGTATGACAATGATGAATGTTCCATTTAACGGAATGTGATTCCCTCATAATCTCTTAACATATATTTGAAGGAACCCACAGACAACCCCAAAATAGATGGGCCTCACTCTCATCCACCATCCAGCTAGGGGTGGGATTTATCTTGTGATGTTATCCATCCAAATGAATCATTCAAAATATGATAACTACCTCATCTGAACCCATTCTAGAATGGAATAGGTCACTGCTATAGATTTTATGACCATTTTTACATTCTATTCTAGACAAATAGGTGGAACTAAATAAACAGAGCCCTCACTCACCAATCACTATTGTCCCGCATGACAAACTATTTTTGAGTTTTCTAACACAAGGCATCAGTAATGGAATTTCCATTTATATGTGTTTTAAAAAGCTCAAAATCAATCAATTGTAGCTATTTCACCCACCTACGTTACCTCAAAATCAAATCTCACCAAGTTGATATATGTTTGAGACACTTGTGAGCCATGTAAACAAAGAACAACTCTCCCAAAATAGAGTGCCTCCAATAGTGAAGATCACGAACCATGGTAGCAAGCTCATGGTCATGTGTAGGATAATACCACTCATGCAGCCTTAGAGGGCAGGATCCATATTCCACGAATCCCTCATGTTGCATCAGATCTGCACCCATACCAATACCTAAAGCATCATAGTGGACCATAAAACTTATCTCAAGATCTAGAAGAATCAGGATTAACATCAACATGAGTCTTCCTTTAACTCTTGAGAAGGTGTCTCACATGCTTCACACCATAAAGAACTATACACCCTTTTTAGTGAAGTCTATAAGAGGTCCTACTATGCCAAAGATGTCTTGAATGAATATATTGTAATATCCAACCTTCCCTAAGAATCCACATACACCAAACACATTTTTGGGCTACACCTAGGAATCTATGACAGTCTCCTTCTTCGGTTTAACAGATACGCCTACCGCGTATTTAATATGACCAAAGAAGTAAACCTTAATGATAAAAATATGGATTTTTTTTAGCTTTGAATATAGTTTTATATCATTTAGTGCACTCAGCATGATCAAAAGATTATTTTCATGGTATTTACTAGTGTGTGATTACAATTAGATTTCATCTACGAAGACTACCATGAAGGAATGATGATATGGGTTGGAAACCCAATTCATTAAAGTCGTTTATATTTCAGTTGTGTTCACCAGTTCTCACAACATAACCAGATACATGTACAAGATGTATAAGCTGCATAATGGTGTATGTGGTATGTCTAGTAATATAACAAGAACCTTATGGTAGCTCAACCTCATATTGATCTTAGTAAAAACTATTTCTCCTAAGGGATGATCAAAGAGGTATTCTATGCAAGGAAGTGGATACCAGTTCATTACTGTAATTTGGTTTAGTCAGCTCTAATCTATGCAGAATCTATGTGTACCATCTGACTTCTTGGTGAAAAGAACTAATGAACCCCATGGTGATGTTCTGGGTTAGATAAAACTCTTAACCTCTACACCTTGTAGCCACTTATTGAGTTCCTAGAGCAATGTGGGTTCTATACTATACAAACGTATGGACATTGGTGTCCCACCTGTAACTATATCTTGGGTGAACTCATCCTCTGTATCATAATGTATGCTGAAGTAATCATTAGAGAATATTAACCTAAAATGATACCCAATAAAAGAAACTCTACTAACTGCATTCTTTTATTGATCACAACGGACTTGCCAACTAAGTTGTCACTCCACCTAGCCTAGTACAGTTGATTCCTTCATGACATTTCTAGACATCCCATTAACCATTATGGATATATGAATATTCCATAGGTGATGTGAAAGAAACTCTGTAAAAATAGAATTCCACTTGGGAATGATAAGGCATAAGAAAATCTATCCCAAGAATGAAGTTGAAGCTGGTCATCTCATGGATAATGGAACTCCAGAAGAAACAACACCCACACATTTAAATGGGAGAACTAATGATATTTGTATATGCCCTCTATTCTAGCCATTAACTTCATGTCAAGAGACATGACATCATAGAATTACTAAATTGAATGAAACAAAATTTACAGTACCACATAAGATATTATACAGTGTCATTCACTTCTATCAAAAAGAGATGAAACTAGAGTAGAGGCTACCGGAATAATAACTCTCCCCATTAAAGTTCAAGGACACTTCCCCTATGGAATTGGATGCACTAAATAAATATAGAATGAACCATAGACTTTAGATAATAAATTTCTAGGCTAAGATGATATACTCTATTGACATAGAATATTTAGAGCATGACTACCTCGACCATGACCACTACCACCTCAACTTGAACATCTAGTAGAATACAAACTCCCAGCCTAACATGGAGTAAAAAACCTTTTTCCTAATATAGTTTTCGATATGGATCCTCTCTCACTTACCTAAAGAAATAATTAAGGTTACCCATCCTAAAAAAATATTAACAATCAATTTGGTTCCTCATGCACATTGGATTTTGATATAATGGCCTACCGTACTAGTAATTTACTATATAATTAGTGTGTGTCATCAGGCTGGCACTACCCCTACGTGCACCCTCAAAATTTTTCTTTCTAATACTAGGAAATTCATTAGGGTTTCTCAGAACTAAACTACATTGTCTCACACTGCCATATTATTTGATAATCCATTATGGAATTAGGGGCATGTTCAATATCTCTATGATGCTAGTCAACCAAAAACCATTCTAATTAATGTTGAAAACATTCCCATTGATGCCCTCAATGTTACTTGAAGGTATAAAATCATTAAAATTTATAGATGTTGTAAAAAACTAAAGCTTTGTGAAGTGAGAAGAATACGCATGCACTATCAATGTTCCCTTCTAAATATTCATTAACTCCATGGCACAGTCCAGCCTAATATTCTGAGGGGAGAAGTGATTGTAAAAAGATATCTGGAATTCATCCAAAAGAATACATTTTTTATTATTTGATTGAGATATTACATCCTACCATTTCTTGGTGGAGTCATGTAACATGTAGGTAGCAAGTTTCACACTCTTCATGGGATGTGTCTCGTGATTGTTGAAGATAGATACCATGGCTTATAAACATGAATCATCAGCATGAGGTCCACCATCCCCCATGAATGTGGGAGGATGTTGCTACTAGAAGTCTCATGATAGCTCTATCATAGTTGGGGTAGGCCAGGGAGCACCGTAAATAGACTGTATTGACTGGAGAAAACTATCACAGAACAGAACATCAATGCCCAATGAATAATCATATGGAGGTTCCTCAGGTTTCACTATATGAGGTAATATGGTTGGCATAGGTCCCACAACCTCTAGATTGTTATCATAATAACTCTTCTTGCATATAGAATGATGACTTCATGGTGTGATAACTCTATAATTTTTAATATAACTCCTCAGAAATGATTTTTAACAATTAGATAAAGTAGAAAATCACGGATGGGTACAAGCCTACCAATAAGAACAACACAAATGATAGCCCCTACAAGATTCGAGTCTAGATGATAGAAAAAAACACACAAGGATCACCAAAATCAATAAAATATAGATTAATTCCCATTATTATTGTTTGTCTCACAATTTCCATATAAGTTTACCATTTTTTTCAACGTGGGATTAATTTTAATTCATATAACTATTAAATTTCCCATTATACGGTTGAATTAGCAGATCCCCATTATGATTTATAAGGGCCTGCACACCTTATAAAAAGAATTTTGAATCCACTTAATTCAATTTATTATACGATTTTTGTAGTGACCCTCACTTAGCAAACGTAGACATTGCATAACATTTTTGGAATGCTTAAACTATATATAAAAAGATTCCAGAAGACCATAGTTGGTAAAGTGGGTTTAGAAAAATGGAAACATAAACACTGGTACATAACGGAGCATCATTATCTCTCACTAGGTTATTCGCAACTAGCACCCTTCTTAGAAAAATCAAACATAATACATATCTTCATAACCTGGGGAAGGAAACATAATAAAAAGTGTGAGATCACATGCCAATTTATGGTAATCAAAGGATACATGTAAGTATAAACATGAGAATAAGGGCATGAGAACATGATCATGGAAATATAATATCATGCCCTGCAAATCAAAGAACATATACATGAATCATGGCATAAAGCTTGGTAGTTAATAAGAAATGAATCAAATGGAAGTAATGGACAGAATCCCTAAACCCATAACAGAAGAGTAAGAAATAGAATTTTGGAATCATATAGAATATATTGATTTCCATAGTATCCAAGGAATTAATTTAAATACCATCTTAGTAGAAAAGGTTTATTAATGACCCGGGTAAACCATTTTTCGAGCCCTTTATTACTGAACTGAGTAAATACTCAATCTAGTCCTATAATACTAAACTGAGTAAACCCTCATTATAGCTCTATCTATATCATGAGATATATATATATATATATATATATTTACCCAATGAATTTCAGGGAGATATAGGTACCACATGTTACATATTGAAATCCTACATACATGTTACATAAAATCATAAATAAACATATCATAACCCATGAAATGAAAATAGGCATCATAAACATGTAAATAAATCATAACTTGTGAAATGAGACAGATTTCATAATCATTTCATCATAAACATATCCCATGAAAAGAAATGGGTTTAAAAAATATATAAACCCTGAAAATAAGTGGGTTTTAAAAGCATATAACTTGTGATAGAAAAACTATTTTCATAACGTCAGAATATCAAAACATAATCCCTTCATTGAATGAATAAGAATATAAACATTGAATAATTTCCCCATAAAGTCATTAGAAACACTAATGGATGTTATATTAGATGGAAAATAATTTTGAATGATCTTTAAAAACAATTATTTAAGAAAATATCCTTTATTATTTGAAAAATAATTTTTTTAACATTAAAACTTTTGAAAACCTTTTTCAATGATAATAGTTTTGAAAAAACATAAAGGAGACGTGAAAAAATTATGAAATCCTTTTCCCTTGAGAACATATAAAATAAGATTAAAAAAATCATAATTTTTTTTGGAAAAAATGATAAACATCTAAAAGTGAGATTGAAAATTTTTAGAGAACCATTTCCTTCAAAAAACTATGAAAATATATAAATAAGACTTTGAAAACTATTTTAAAATAGGTTTCCTTGAAAAAATATAAAGTAAGATAAAACAATATTGAAAAAAAATTCCTTGAATATTTCTTTTTATAATTTTTTTTGAGATTAATCTTTTTGACGATGCAAATAGATCTTTAAATAAATGAAGACGGGTAAATCCATACAAGTCGTATGAGGTAAAATGAACATTACTTTTTCACAGTAAAAAGGATAAAAAAGTGCCTTGTTTGGAATGATACAAGAATATTTCCTTTAATATATTGGTAAAAGAAAAAATGGTAAAAATTTCTTTTATATATTATATAGTAATGGTATAATATTGTAGGACACACTTTTTATAAAACAAAGATTTCCAACCAATGAGTGGGTAAAATCAGGCTCCCCAAAAAACACTTTCTTAACTATCTTATAGACCAAATAGTGTAAAATAGTACCAATACCAAGTTATATCATAGAAAAATAGATTATAAGGAAACACATGAATATACTTGAGATATTAAAATAATATTATACCAAAGTAAGCATAAACATAAACATTCCTGAAAAGTAATGATGTTGTCTCAACAAACTATTACAAATTGGTGTCTTGGGATCATGCTATCAATGAAAGGAAAAAAAATTACATGAATAATATAATATAATTAAAATATCATTAATAATTATATGGAATGTTAAATTTAATTATATGCACCCTGAAGAAGAGTTTTGGGGCATAATAAAACATGAGTATCAAAGAACGAAAATTGAAACAAATTTTTTTTTTACCAATTTTGTAACTTTTGAAAATTAAACCCCATAAAAGAATGATAAAAAAATTTGAATTAGAATACCCATAAATATAATCACAAGATACATATAAAATAATAATGGGTAGTACATACAACACACAAAAGTAAAGAGTGGAGAACATAGCTTGCTTCTCACCGAAGTTAATTGCGAGATGAAATCCCTTTACCTGGTGTCTGGAAACTCTTTGTACTCGTACAAGATTCCTGTATAATAAATATAATTTTTTTATAAATATTTTATAGAATAATATTCATATATATATAACCATATATTATTCTATTATGACCTTATGATACCCACTTGTTAACGATCCAATATTAATATTTGACTTTAGGTAATATTCTCTTGGTTCTTTACATGTGTCATAATTTTTTTTAGTTTTGGTCCTTATACTTAATTCATGATTATATAATGTATATGATGAAAGAAATATAATTTATATCCTGGTATATTTACATTATAATATTTTATATCATAATTATGTACGAAATATAATACATTGTTCATGGAGATTCTAAGTCATACGTATGCATGAACTTTGTTTTCAATTTTTATTATCGAATGGAAATAAAATATGTAAATGACATATGTATGTATATGAATGTATATATATCTATATATAATTATTATAGTATCATTAATATATAATATATATCATATAAGATCATTAAACACATCTCTAATACATTCTATGTTGTGTGTGAACAAATCACAATGCATTGAGGGGCTGGTAGTCCACACTTACTCAAACGAGATCATCGTATTAACACCAAATGGAATATAAAATAGGGGTGTTTTAAGAAGAATAAATATGAATAAATAAATAATAAATATTACATATTACATATAAAAATATACTGTCTATCATAATGGCCACCGTGATTGGTGGAAAAGGAGTAATTTACAATAATCATTTCATGAGGTTGTAGTTTGCTGTGAACATTAATAATTTGTACAACATCCATTAGATGGAGGTGTGTGTAAGTGTTGGTCAGACCCCTTTCATAAAACCATCCTAGAATATATTGTATAATGGTTTTTTAAACAATATGGTAATAAATAGAGTGTAGTGGTGGACATGCAAAATAAAGTAAATGAATTTGAAGGAACACATTGCCTATTAATTGGGAAACTCTTTTTAGTTTTTTCCCAAAGACTTCGTTGGGAGAATTCTTCCCAAAAAAAGGCTTTTTGATCCAAGGGATTATTTTTAGTAGGCTACATGGGAATTTTTTTAATGAATATAAAAGGTTTGAGAGTTGTGAGGAATGGGCAGAGGTGGTGGCCTTTTATAGAAAAGGCAAAGGACTCACAGGGATGTTTTAGAAACAAATTCGTTGTGGACATGTTCTTACAAAAAAAAATGTCTTAAAAAAAGAACAAAACTCAATAATATAAGGTTTATGGACGAAATAAGTACATAAATGTTTTGTTTCACAGGTGTATAAGTAATTTGGGGGCTTAATTTTCAGGTTCAGTCTCTAATCAATCTTAATCTGGTCTTAACTATTGTGATTAATTTTAATCACTTTTACTCATCATTTTGGTTTATAATTAACATGGTGTTATTAAAATCTAAATATTTGAATAAATAAAATGGTTTATATAATATTTTTGAAATTAAAATCATATAACCGGAAAAAATAAGACCAGTGTTAATCCTGAATATGGAACAGAATAATGGGGTTTTAATGTAGGGAAAAGTTCAAATGTTTGTTACGACTATTTATTCAGTTTCAAATTGAAGTTGATACAAAATAATTTCACTATTTTATTATATCTAATATTCATATAATTTTAACATAAATAATATTTATAATATCATTTTTCATTAATAATTAATTAGTCAAAAAACACAGTATTTACTAAATTTTTTCACTATTAATTCATCAAAAAAAAAGATTGTCAGAAAAAACCCAAAAATTAATCCTGGGCTAATTTAAACTTTTGGAATTAAAATATGAATTTCATTTTATCAATTTAAATTTTTAAATGTTACTAGAATTAAATTTATTTTTAAAATTGATTCACTCAAGAAAATAATATTTTTTTAAATAAAAGGACTCTACCAAAAATATTATCTTTCATTATCAATACATTATATATATATATAACAACAATATGTTAAAAGTATTTATTAATTTGTTTAATATTTTGGTTATAATTATCTTATTTAAAAAATTAAAACAATAAAAATAGATATATCGTAGAAACTCAGTGTAGCGTGCATTGTATACAAAGTTGGTGTTGCTTGTAGCGCATGCCAAGTTGGTATTGCATGTAGTGCAAGAAAAGTGAGTATTACTTGTAAATAAAATGTTTGAATTAGTTTTTTAATATTTATATATATTAATAGAACTATTTTCAGTGTCATGTGAATTGAAAAATATTGAAAAGTTAAATTAATTTGAGCAAAAAATAATTCTCAAAATCTATGGGTGTTACATTCTACACCCCTTAAAATGAAATTCACCCATTTAATTTTTATGGTATATCAATGGTTTAATACTTGAATGTTTCATTCATAAAAACCCACATTGTAAAAATGGATACTAAAACTTCCTTTAAAAGGTGAAATTTGGAACCATAATTGTTACCCATAGTAACATATAGTTGGGTTTCCACATAGGAGAAAAATGGTTTGGAGTGAAGATTGGACATGGATAAAAAGTTTAAATATTTATAGTTTGTGATTTAGGTCATAAATATTAAACAAGTTAATGATTTATGGAATGTTAAGTGCCTCCAATTTATAAATTTGTGATGATTGAAATGGCCATCAGCGCAATAAAAATTAAGGTATTATGATAATAATTTTTTAATAAGTTTAAGGAAATTGAGTAATTTTTAATAAATTTTATTAACCAAATTTACATTATTGTGTTATTCTTTGAAAAATTTGTAATACATCAATTACCTCATTGATTGAATTTTTGGAAATTAAATATAAGGATTAAAAAATTAGAATATTTATTTAAGATATCTTAAAGACTATAAAAGAATAAAATGCCTAACTATTTGTCTCTTAAAAAAACTACATGCATCAATCAATAAATATTAAAACTAATTGTTCATCAAAAATATTTATTCATTACAAATGAATATGAATTAACCATGAAATTGTGTAGGCCAGTGTTTGGCATGAAACTCATATTGTCCTTAAATCATGGGTTCAAGCATGTGAATAACCTCGTCATATATTATCTAGAAACATTGTAACAACCAGAATTACCGTAAATCCTTTTAGAAAACATTAAAGCTTCCTAGTTCCAACGTATATTGGATTTACTACATAAATCCAATAATGTTGTAAACAACATTATTGGTAGCCCAAACTACCAATAAAGATGTCCTTATGTAGTTCCTAGGTAATTAGTACTGTATTACTTACATATTAATATCCCACATATGTTTAACGATACAACATTATCTTAACATAAAGAACATGTAAAGGGTTACCTTCCCTTAGTGAAAATTTTCTATTTCTTGAGATAATTATTCTATTCTATCATAATCATTAAACAGATTATTGTAAATCCTTAACAAAGGATAAACTGAAAAATACATATATAATTCACCACTCATAATTTTGAAATCCAAATACATAAATCCTTCGATTACATCATCCATAATCCATTAATATTGATACATTATCCTATTACACAATGATTTTTTCCCTTCACATTTCATCTGTATTCTCTTCATCATCAATAATGTAACCATTACTCACACCACCTTTTTGATTCTCTCTAGGAACTTTCTTCTCGGGACATCGAGTTCAATAATGACCATTATGTCCACACTTAAAACACTTAACCTTATATGAGGACATCAGGAGGCCAAAATTCCCATCCATTTCATTAATTGAACTCTTTATTTTACCCTTTAAGTCACTTTCTATGTACTCATATTTTCCACAATCAAAACACCTTCTTGATCTTTTAATACTTTCACTTAGTTGATTCATTCTATATTCTCAAATCCAAGGAAATATAGCCATCTTTACTCTGTGGTCTCCATTACCGAACTCTTAGTGTACTTCTTATTTATATACCTTAGTGAGAATAAGAGTTTGTTAAGGAAACAATTGTTAATCATGTTCCATGAAAAATAGTTAGGCATGATTATGGCATCCAGTTTTTTAGTTACATATCTTTTCATTACACTTTACAAATAGAGGATCTTTACTATCTAGTGTCTTGGTAATTATTAACACAATACATGAAATCTAAAAAAACATTGTTCTAGTCCACATAAAATCCTTCATCATAGGTTCATCCTAAGTACAATTGCGGAATCTCATTTCCTTGGGACATACATCAATGGAACGGGTGAGCAGAAGGCCCATTAAAAAAACAAGTGAAACAGATTAAATGTGAACTTGAGTGATATTAATAAGAACATGTAGATAAAGAGGCATGCCATATTAATAATAAGATGAAACATAACATAAAAATATGGAAAAAATATTTAATTTACAAATTCATGAACATGTCAACAATTTCCAACCCTAAGGTGTTATAAAAACTAACAAGATTATTCACCAAGGTATCCTGAAACATGTAATATCTATAGATTAAATTCTTTACCGAATGCATTGGAGAACTATACAAGAACACCCTCAATATATCTTTGTTTTCATGTAATACACATAGATCATAACCATACATTTCATAAATAAACCAAATAGAATAAAATAAATGGGATTCATATCAAAATCATAAGTTTTAAAAAAGTTCTTAAAAACAAGATCCTTATGTCATTTATAACCCATGGAAATGCAATAAGGGTTTTATGTATATCAATTCCAAAATCAAATATATCATTTTTGTTTCTTGATGAATACCCCTCTAAATTAAATAATGGTAAATCATAATTTGGATATAAATTTCACAATAATATAGATATAGGAGAACATACCCTCGCAAAATAAAATGTAAACTAGAATACATAACATAAAGGTAGTCATTAGTGAATGAGGATGGTGAAAGGTTCCCTTCTCTTGATGAGTAACATCCCAAACTCGAATGTTGGTACCTTGGGGGCTTGAGGGAACCTCCGGGGGACTCATTATGAGATAAAAAGTCTAGATCATTGTTAAAGAGGAATTTCGAATGAAAGGAATGAAGGAATGGGATTGTTGTTATAGAACAAGTGAAGGAATATTTTATTAATATCAAGGGACACCTCGTTAGTGGTATTTGAAAAACCGTGGTCTTTCCCTTGGTACTTTCTTATTGTATTTTCTACATGGGACACCTCATAACATATCTCACTGTACACAATTTTACTACAATAATTACATCATGATTACATTATTAATGATGTCATTAAACACACTAAAACTCAAAACTGTATTTTTAATATTCACTAAAAAAGAAAACATTTTATAAAAATATAATAAATTTACCCTATACTAATAACGATGATCTGAATTCAAAAATGAACTCCATTTTATGAAAATAATTTTTCAATAATGAGATATTAAATTTTTATGTAAAAACACTATTTACTAAAAAATTACTAATACTTGACTAATAATTTCTAAAATAGTTATTTACTTATGCTATTATGTCACTTCACCATTAAAGATGCCTAAATTATATTTTTATTTTCATAAGTGAGGTTTCTATTCCATTGGTCATATTATTATTTATAAGGGTAATATTACTATTCGTAATTCACTATTAACTAAAAAATAAGTTGATCTTTTCATACTCTAAATTTCTTTCTGACCACAACTGTAGAAGATCATTTTTTTAAAATAGTTTCAAATTAAAATTTATTTAAACTATAAAAAACATTTTAAAACACACTTTTTCCAAAATTCAATGATAATATGGAACTTTTATAAATTCATCCTATATCTATATTGATATTGGAATTTCACAACTTTTTTCGTAATATGAAATAACAATTTTATTTGTACAAAAGGATTACACAAAGTAAATAAGGCATCATTACATATCACCTTATAAAACCTCTATAGGACCTAAGAGTAAGGTGTGCAATAGTGACATATATTTAGGGGCGCCTCATGCAACATTTATCCATAGGTGATTTCTATCAGATAGAATTTCTCCCTTAATTGATTTTGTTCAAACTTAATGTGTTGGAGTTTGGATTATTCATGGTCCAGAGAAAATCCCAGTGATGTAACTTCCTTCCCATGCTCAAACAGATGGTATTCGTATGACCCGAGTCTACTGGATGGGGCCATCTACTCTTCTTTTGGTATTAATTAACATGGATCATTGATATTTATAAATAATAATCATAACATTAAGAGTATATTTTCCAACATTCATATTGACCAATGGTCATATTATAGTCAAAACATAATGGTATCATTTTAATTATACTCTCTTAATAAATTAAACAACATATTTTTGTTACGTTTATAATAAAATAACAGAAAAATTCAGGAATAAAATGTTATTCAAAATTTTGGGTCATTAAATTCATCCCCCATTAAGAAATTTCATCCCTGAAATTTCAACTCATACCCTTAGAAGAGAAACGGCGTGGGTACTTCGGCCTCACAGACTCCTCTGGTTCCCACGTGGCTTCTTCATATTTTTTGGTTTACCTACAACACCTTAACAAGGTGGAATGTCTTTTTGCATAGAAACTTGTATCTACGATCCAAGATCTTTACCATCTACTCCTCATAAGAGAGGTCATGTTCCAGTTGTACCACCTTCAGATTTAGTAATTGTGATGGGTCGGGTATGTACTTCCTCAAGAAGGATTTGTGGAAGACATCATGAACATGTGCAGCATTTGGAAGAAGTTAAAGCCAATTGTATACTCCTCTAATGAGATCAAGGATTTCATAGGGGTCGATGTTCCAAGAGATGAGCTTCCCTTTCTTACCAAACCTCATGACTCACTTCCAAGGTGAAATTAAAATAATGAATTTGTCACCAACATCAAACTCCATGTCTCTTTGACTGTTGTCGACATAGATCTTTTTCCAACTCTGAGAAGCCTTAATGTGTTTTGGGATGACATAGACCATTTCTATCATCTCTAGCACAAGATCAGGCCCAAGGAGCTTTCTATCACCAGCTTCCCTCTAACAAGAAGGAGTTCCACATATTTTTCTAGATAGAGATTCATTTGGTAACATTTGAATGCCAGAGTGGAAGCTGTTGTTGTAAGTGAACTAATCTAATGAAAGGTTTGATCATATCGACATTTAAATTCCATTGAGTATGTTCTCAGCATATCCTTGAGTGTTTTAATAGTATATTCAGATTTTCCATTAGTTTGGTGGTGATATCCCTTACTGAAATTCTATTCAGTACTCAGAGTATGTTGAAGACTTCTCTAGAATTTTGATGTGAAACTTCGATCACGATCAGATAAGATTGAATGTGGAACTCCATACAGCCTTACCAATTCCTTCACGTAATTCCTGGAAAGTTGATCAAGAGAGAAATCTTCCCTAATAGGGATAAAATGGGAATTCATTTTGATATGGTCAACAATAACCCATATCAAATTTTTTTCTTTGGAAGTTCTTGGGAGACCAGTTACAAAGTCTGTAGTCTTATTATCCCACTTCCATGCCAGTATGGGTAGTGGTTGTAATACCCCTTTTGGATGTTGTCTCTCTTCCATCACATGCTGACATAAAAAGCACCTTGAATTATAGTCACCAATCTCTATTTTCATATTATCCCACCAATATTGATCAAGAAGGTCCATATAATTTTTATTCTTCCCAGATGTATAGAAAATGTAGAGCTACAAGCTTCATCCCTCAGCTCCTTCTTTAGTTCTTGAATAGATGGAACACATTGACTTTTACTAAATTTCATATTGTCTTCTTAATCAATATTGAACTCAGGATGGTTCCCATCATTCACAACATTAAACATCTTCTATATGAAAGGATCTAATTTCTGAGATTTCATGATATTCTCTAGTAATGACGGTTGAGAAATCATTTGGGATATGGTTGATGACGAACCTTCCCTTATAATTACCATGTCTATTTTTCACTAGGTCTTGGATCAAGGGATCTCTTTGATTCCTTATCATGGACAGTACAACTGGGTTTTCACTACTTAATGTATCAGTGAATTTGTTTTCTCTTATAGGAAGATAATGAACTGACCAATCACAGTCTTTGAGAAAGTCCAACCATCAAATCTGTCTCATGTTCTAATCTTTTTGTGTGAAATTATACTTCAAACATTGATGGTCTGTGTATATATTACATTAATACCCATAAAGATAGTGCCTCCATATCTTCATCGAAAAAATGACCACAACTAGCTCAAGATCTTGCGTAGGATAGTTCTGCTCATGAGTCTTCAACTGTTGAGATGAATAATAAATAACCTTTTCATTTTTCAGGAGGACACACCCAAGAACATTCAAATACAAATCACTAAAAATATTGAATCATTCTTCACTTGGGGGAATAGTTAACACAGGTGCGATAACCAATCTCCACTTCAGCTTTTGGAAACATTCCTCACACTTCTTTTTCCATATGAACCGCTTTTTGAGTTAACATGGTTAATGGATTAGAGAGTAGTGAAAAGTTTTTCACAAACCCCCTATAATATCCCACTAATCCTAGGAAACTAAGAATATCAGTTATTGAGGAAGGATGAGGCCACTCCTCTATAACTTTTGTCTTTTCAGTGTAAACTATGATTCCTTAATTAGTTATAATGTGCCCAAAGAAAGAAACTTTTTTAACCAAAATTCACATTTTTTGAACATTCCAAAAAATCCTATCCCTCTACAGAGTTTGAAAAATAACCCATAGATGATCCTCATCATTGTCGAGACTTTTCAAATATATCATAATATTATCAATAAAAACTCCCATAAAGTTATCAAGGTTTTTCTTAAAGACTATTCATCAAATCCATAAAAACAGAAGGTGCATTAGTCAGTCTGAAAAGAATAACAACAAACTCATAATGCCGATAACTTCATCAGAAGGAAGTTTTTGAAATATCAAATTTTTTACCCTTGATTGATGATAACCATATTGAATATCAATATTCGAGATGAATTGATAACCATTATGTTGGTCAAATATGTCATCAATTCATGGAAATGGTATTTGTTCTTCACTATGATCCTGTTCAATTCCCTCTGATCAATGCATATCTGCATTGATCCATCCTTATTCTTCACAAAGATAACATATGCACCCCAAAGAGACACCCTCAGTTGGATAATCCCATTCTCCAAAATATCTTGGATTTGTTTACTTAATTCCTCCAAGTCCACAATTTCAATCCTATATGGGATATATTAAATCAGATTGGATCCCGGTACGAGTTCAATAGCGAAATCTTCCTCTTTTAATGGGGGAGGTCTATGAAACTCCTTAGTAAATATGTAAATGATTTTCAAGGATATTGTGACATTTTATATCCTTATACTCTTATTTCCATCTTCTTCATCACTGATAAACTCTATAAAGATGGATACATAAGGTTCTTCTCTACAAAGATCTGATTGAGATATCTCTCCTTAGAAGATAAATGTAGGTTTTCTATTCAAGACTATTGAGATATCTTTACTTCTACATTTGATCATATCATTATACTTTGAGATACAGTCTGTCCCTAGAATAATTTCAATTTCTAGCCTGCGAATCACTACTATATTTGTGATAATATTGTGCTCTCTAATGTAAATACTAGAGTTTCTAAACACTGATGATTCTTGGATAATCCCACCAAGAGTCTTGAATAATAACTCTACTTTTAGAAATTCAAGAGATGATTATAAATTCTGTGTAAAAATGAAGGAAATAAAGGAATGTTTATAATTATAATCCAACAATGTACTTGAAATCTTTGAGAGAAAAACAAGAGTACTTTCCACCACATCATTTGGAGCATCAACAATTATTTTTATGGTTGAAAAAACATTACCTTTCA
The DNA here is from genome assembly GCA_963277665.1 of Viscum album. NCBI lineage: Eukaryota > Viridiplantae > Streptophyta > Magnoliopsida > Santalales > Viscaceae > Viscum > Viscum album. The sequence continues at coordinate 1,154,531,879 of OY728132.1, read as the reverse complement.
CCCTTGGCCTTGGCTTAGGATGATGGCAGTTCCCCTCCGCTACACTTGTATTTGGAAAATGATTAGAAAAGTGCCCATGTTTTCCTCACTTATATAATTGGACATCAAGTAAGGCTTCTAGAATCATCCCATTGTCATTAGTATTCGGAATTTTAGGTGTCACTTCACTATGAAAAATCCATGCAATATTGTCATCTCTTCCACAAATTTAGCACTTCTAGCTCCTGAGTAGGTAGTTCTCAAAATGATTCTTCCCAAATTTATTAAACATGGGACATCACACATGCTTTCCTCCTCTTCCCTGATCAAAGGTCCTCCCTAAGACGGGATCCATTGATCACTTCATTTCATTAGATTTATGAGACCATTGCATCTCAATAAAATCTAGTTCTAATTTCATTTCACATCAAATGATCTCTTCATATCTATCATAGTCTTGGTAGGCTATATTCTTTTATATATGTTCTTAGTCAACCAAAGTATATATCAACCTTCCCATTAGGATCCATGAAAAATCATGAGTTGCAAAGGCAATGTCTTGTGAATTTCATCTTGTAGCATCCAAGAAATTCTATCCCCATCGACTTCCACTCAAGAAACTCATTCTCCATTTATGTTCTCATAAAATGAGGGAAATAAATATTTAATAATATCCCTCTGAACTCATCCCACACAATATTTTCAACCCCCACTCTTGGCCTCATGTTTTTAATCAGATCCCACCACTGATTAGTTTCTCCCTCTATGTGGTAAACAGCATGGGTGACCTTTTCATTCTCTGAATTGTGGATCACAAAAAAAGATCTTCTCTATAGAGCTGATCTACTATTTTGAAACCAATGGTTCAGTCGATCTACAGAAGGTTGGCGGATTTTGACGCATAAAAGACACAACAGAATGTTGTTCCATTCATGGTGAGATTAGTCTCTCAGCTTGATTCATGTTATTTCCCATAACTTATGTGATTTGGTTCATCATTCTCAATAAATTTTCTATTCCGGCTTCAATCGGAGGTCCGACAACACATGGTCTATTGTGGTCACCATTTTCAAGGTTCCTCCTATTGATTCCCATTTTCTAAAATAATAAAACCTTAGTTAGAACCTTGTTTCCTTTACAAATCTTTAAACTATAATGGGTTTTTATATCTTAAAACATTATTATTAAACATATTATTCTTTAGAAATAGTTAAATTTCTCTATAAATCCTTCATAATGATTCATAAAAAGCTTATAATTAACCAAATATATCACCCTGGAGTATCAAACAAGGAGTGCAGCAAGGCATGTTGTCGTATACTAGAATACCCCAGGTCAAGAATGAAACTCCATGTTATAGTGTTCACTCTTGTGTACAACTATTCCAGTACCACGTCAAATTTTTCATATCTAGACGTGGATTTATTTATTTAGAAACCACTTACATACTATTTCAAAAAAATACCAAGAAGTTTTCCTGTATTTAAACATTTTTATTGGGTTCTTTCTAAAATTTTCATATCCTAATTTCTACAAATAACCAAACTATCCTTTTATACTGACTTTGTCATCCCGCATTTTTATTACATAACATTTCATTACATTTTACAAACAAATGCTCTTTAAAGTCTAGGGTATTTGAAACCAAGAACATAATACCCAAAAAAATAAAACACATTATTCTAGTCCACATTAAATACTTCATCATAGGATCATCCTTAGTACAGTTACTGCATCTCATATCATGGGTATGTACATTAATGGAAATGGTGACCAGAAGGCCCAATAAGAAAAATAAGTGAAACATATTACATTTGATCATGAGAGATATCAATAAGTACATGTAGATAAAAAAGAATATCATAACAATAATAACATGAAACATGACTTGAAAATGTAGCTAAAAAATGTATTTTATACATTCATGAACATATCAACAAAGTCTAACCTGAAGGTGTCATAAAAATTACCAAAGTTCTTATCCAAGGTATCATAAGACTTGTCATCTCTATAGATTAAATTCTTTACAAAATTCATTAGAGAGCTATCAGGGCGCTACTTTAATATGTATTTATTTTCATGTGATCCACATAGATAATAATCATACATTTCCTATATAACCCATATATAATTAAAGAAATGGGTTTCATATCAAAATCATAATGTTTTAAAAAGTTCTTAAAAAACAAGATCATTGTGTCATTTATAACCCATGGAAAGGAAATAAGGGTTTTATGTATGTAAATTCAAAAACAAAATGTATAATTTATATTTATTTATAAATACAACTTGAAATTAAATAGGTTTTGGTATTCCCATAAATAAATAGATAGATTTTTTTGAGAAATAGAGATAGATTTTTAAACAAAAATTCAGCAGCATAACGACTATGAAACATGTTTTTAGAAAACATTAAAAAGAGTGGGGAAAGTGGTCTACCATCCATAAATGAATCATTATATAGTATAGGGACAGAGTAAAATAGATATAAGATCTTGGTCTGGATATTTGAATGGAACACTACATGAAAAGAATACATAAAAAATAGAAGATGCGATTTCTTTTACAAAAATTTGGCACCCTTACGGCGTCAAAAAAAATTCAAGAAATGAAGGGATAAAAGGGGGGTATATCATAACATGGATATAAAATGGAAATAAATAAGGAAATAAAAAAACATACCACCATCAAATAAAATAGATACTAGAATACATATCAAAAAGGATGTCATGACTAAAAGACGAGGGTGAAAGGTTCCCTTCCCTTGAAGAGTAACTTCAAAAACTAGAAGGTTGGAACATTGGGGGATTGAGGGAACCATGTTTGGACTCATTTAGAGGTTAAAATACCATATCTTCATTGAGGTGGAATTTTTAATGAATGGAATGAATTAATGGGTAGGTATTTATAGCAAAAGTGAGGCAATATTTAATTAATTTCTATGGGACACCTCATTAGTGGTATTTTCCAATCCTTGGGCTTTCTCAAGGTATTTTTCCACGGTATTGACACATGGGACACCTCATAACATATATCACTTAAAAAAATTCAACCAGTATTATTACATCATGATTACATGTTTAATGATGTCAATAAACACACCAAAACTCAAAACTGTATTTTTACTACTCCCCAAAAAACAAAACATTTTATAAAATTCTCATTAATTCACCCTAACCTAATATCAATGCGATCAATTAAAAAATAAACTCCATTTTATAATTTTTTTTTGTAATTATAAGATATGAAATTTTTATGTAAAAACTCTATTTACATGACAAATACTAATTCATAAATAATAATTTCTGAAATGGTTATTTTCATATGTGGTTATATCACTTCACCATTCAAGATGCCTAAATTAGATTTATTCTTTTTGAAGTGAGGTTACTATTCTATTGGTCACAGTACTATTAATAAGGGTAATTTTAATATTCAAAATTTACTATTCACCAAAAATTATGTTGATCTTTTTAGGATCAAAATATATTACTGATAACAACTCTACGAGACCATTTTTTAAAAAAAATCACATTAAAAAAAATTTAAACTATAAAAAAATTATTTTAAAACAACTTTTTTCAAAAATTCAAATATAATATGGGTCTTCAATAAATTCATCTTATATTTATTTTGACAATTTAATTTCACAAATTTTACCATAATAATAGATAAAAAATATTTTATACAAAAGGATTACACAAATTAAATAAGGCCTCATCACATAGCCCCTTATAAGACCTACATAGGACCTAGGAGTAATGAGTTCAATAGTGATAAAATCTTAGGGAGACTTAGAGAACATTTCCTAAGTGGTTATTTATAATTTCTTGATCTTCTCCCTTAATCAATTATATTCAAGACTAACATGATAGAGTTCAGCTTGGGCATGGTCTAGAGAAAAGACCAGTTATATTAAATCCTTCCCAAGCTCTGACAGATGGGCTTTTTACGTCCTGAGTCTAATGGATGAGGCCATCGACACTTCTTTCTATATTAATTTTCCATGAACATTTGTATTTATAAACAATAATCATAATATTCAGCATATAGTTTCCAATGGTCATATTGACCAATAGTCATATAACAATCAAAACACCAAGGTCTCATTTTAATTATACACACTTCATTAATGAAACAACATAGTTTATTTGTATAAAATAAAGTAACACACTAATTCAGGAAACAAATATTATTCAAAATTTTGGGTCATTACAATGTTCACGACATCTATTACTCTTGTGATCATTGTAATTGACTTCTCATTAGAAAATATTCAATCACATTCAACATTAATCCATTTCCTTCTGGTTCCCACCAATGAATAAAACCAAAAGCATAGTGTGAGTATTACTTATCATTGGTGAAAACAACATAGTCATGAAAATAATTACTTATAGGTTGTCTAAATAATGAAACCATATATATGATATGTCACCTTGGGTTTATGCTAGGTTATTCATAAATTACATATATATAAATACTTCATTATAATTCATGAAGATTTTGTGAATTCCCAAAGCATATCCCTCGGGAGTGTCAATCCAGGTGTGCATCAAGGACCATTTTCGTGTACCAGATTACCCCAAGTCATGCATGCAACATCATTTAAAAGTTGTTACCCCTAGGTACATAGGTTCTAGATCCACATCAACTTGTAGTATCCAGACATGGATGTATTTCTAGGAAACCACTAACTCTACCCTTTACGAAAATTTAATGATATTTTCCTAAACCTTAACACATCCTTAAACTTATCCATAGAAATATCCCTAATCTTAACCTCAGGAAAAAACATATGGATATCACAAAGGTTTTATAATCCCAGTTTCCAAAGGTTTACTATACTTTTTATGAAATACCAACTGTAGTAACCCTCACGTTAAAATCATAAACATTACATAACTTTTTCGGATTACTTAAAAATTAAACAAAAATACCCATAGAGATAGTAGTTGGTATAGTGACTATAGAAACATGGAAATAAAAACATCATTATATAAGAGAGATATATTATCTCTCACTAGGTTATTCATGACTAGAACACTTATTAGACACATAAAACATAATAAAAATCTTTATAACCTGAGAAGGAATCATAAAAAGGGTTATCTCAAATGCTCAGTATGGGTAAACAGGGGAGACTTGTTACCATAAATAAGATTGTAAGGGTATGAGAACATGATCATAAAAATAGAATATCATAACCTACATATCAAAGATCATATGAATGAATCATTGCATAAAGATTCGCAGTTCATAAGACATGAATCAAATGGATGTACAGAACATAATCCATGAAAGCATAACATATGATTAAGACATGTAATTATGGAAACAAATAAGAATATATTGATTTCCATAATATCCAAGGCATAAATTACAATATCATCATAGTGGAAAAAATTACACTACTGAAATGGGTGAACCACCATTCCATCACTGTATTAATAAACTGATTAAACCCTAATTCCAACCCTATATTACTGAACTAAGTAAACCCACATTCCATCCCTCTCTTTCTGAACCCGAGTAAACCGTCATTCCATACATGTCTACATCATGAGATATAAATCTTTACACAATGTATTTTATGGAGATATTGGTCCCACCCATCACATAATGAAATCACACATACATGTTCCACAAGATCATAAATAAACATATCATAACAATTGAAATGAAATGGATATCATTAAAATGTAAACAGATCATAACCAGTAAAAAGAGACAAGTTTTATAATCATTTCATCGTAAACATAACTCTCGAAATGAAGTAGGTTTAAATATAATATAAACCATTCAATTAACAGGGTTTTAAAAGAATATAACCCAAGATAGAGAAATGGGTTTCATAACATCATTCCATTTAAACAGAATCCGTTCAATGAAAGAATATTAATGGAAACATTGAATAATTTCCCCATAAAGTCATGAGAAACACCAATTGATGTTATCTTAGATGAGAAATAATATTGACAGATATTAAAAAACACTTCTTGAGTCTCTTATACTTTAAAAAATACTTTTTATATCATAAGACCTTTTAAAAAATTCATTAAAAATATATTTTAAAACATATAATGAAGACATCAAATCATTTTTTAAACCCCTTTCCTTGAAAACTTTTCAAATATGATTCAAAACATTTCAAAAACTATTTTATTTGAAAATAAATTAATGATTTAAAATAAATCATGAAATTTTTTTGAAATCCATTTTAATAAAAATACTTTCGTAACTTGTAAATAAGTCTTAGAATGTAATTTTGAAAACAGTTTCCACAAAAAATATGAAATAATTTTATAATCATTTAAAAAAATCCCATAAAATTTTATTTCAAAATCATTTTTTCAAATATTAACTTTTATAATGATTCAAAGAGTGCATTGAATAAATGACATTGGTAAATCCATACATGTCATATACGGTCAAAAGAACATTCCTTTTGAATGGTAAAAGTAATAGAAAACTTCCTTGTTTAGAAAGCGACAAAAATATTCCAATGAATATATTTGTAAAATAAAAAAGGTGTAAATTTTTCTTTTATATATTATAGGGGAATGGTATAATATTCATGGAATCCCTTTTTAGAAAAAATATATTTTTGACCAAATAGAGGGTAAAGTGAAGGTTTCCTAAAAATAGTTTCTTAGCTATCTTATATAACAAAGTGTAGATAATCCTACCAATACTTGAGTATACCACGAAATAATATAAGATAATTAAACTTGTGTATATTCTTGAGAGATGAATCATAAGATTATATTAATGTAAATGTAAACATAAACAATCTCGAAAAGCAATGAGATTGTCTCCATAAACACTTATAACATGGTGTCTTTGAATTATGCTCTCCATGTAAGGAAAGTAAATTAAATGATGCATATAATATCATAAAAATATTTAGATTCCATATATTTCAAGTAATATTTAATTAGATAGACCTAGAAAATTAGTTTAGGTGCATAACAAAACATTAGTCTCAATGAAGGAAAATTAAGAATTTTTTTTACCTATTTGACAACTTTTGAATATTAAACCTGATGAAAGAAGGATCATATAATGGGAATGTGAACACCAATAAATTTAATTAAATTATACATATAATAAAATCTCTTCCATTAAATACACCACAAAAAAGAAAATAGTGGAAAACATATCTTGTATCTCATATAAATCTAAAGTTTCATGAAATCCCCTTACCTTGTGTCTTAACTCTCTTCGTACTTGTACAAGATTCCAATATATTAAATATAATTTTATTATAAATTTTTTAAATAATTATATATGTATATATATATTACCTTATATTATATGATTATGACATTATATTACCTACATTTTTATGATTCTATAATAATGTTTCACTTTGTGTAATATGCGCTTTGTTCTTCACAAGGGTCTAAATTTTTTATAGTATTGGTCCATATATCATGATTAAAAAAATGTCAAATTATTTAAATATCATGTATATTTTACTATATTTTATTAATAATATTTTATATCATTATTAAGTACAAAATTCAATACAGTGTTCATGGAGATGGTAATCCATACGTATGCATGAACATTGTTTTCCGTTTTTATTATCGCATAGAAAGAATGTATATAAATGGCATATGTATATATATGTATATATATATATATAATTATTATAGTAGAACTAATATATAATATATATCATATATTTTCATAAAACTCATCCTTAATACATTCCATGTGGTATGTGAATGAATCATATCGCTTTGAGGGGGAGGTAGTACACATTTCCTCAACCGAGAAGTTCGTATTAACATCAAACATAAGGTAAAAAGAGGTGTTTTGTAAAATTAATACATAAGATTACAGACAAAATAAATAAAATATATTATAGATAAAAAAATAGTTTCCATAACAATGTGTGCCACTATTGGTGGTAAAGGAGAAATGAATAATCATCATTTCGCCATGAAGTAGTTTTTCTTACAGGAAAATAATATGTTCAACATCCATTAGATAGAGGTGTGTGTAAGTGTTGGTCAAACCCTTTTTGTAACAAAAACATATTATATATAGGATACTAGTGTTTTTACATAATAAGGGAATAAATATATTGGAGGGAGTTGAGAAGGAAAATAATGTAAAGGAGACTGAAAGAAGATGTTACCTCTTAATTGGGTAACTCTTTTTGGTTTGTGCCAAAAAGATTCCTTGAGAGGGTTTATTAAAAATGTGAGGGTTTAAGTTGTAAGGGAGGATTTTTTAGAGGCTACATATTAAGATATTATAATAACATATAACGTTTCATAGGTGTGAGTAATTGGTAAAGGTGGGGACCTTTTAAAGTGAAGGAAAAGGGCTCACATGGAATTTTTAGAAACCAATTAGGTGTGCACATTTTATGACATAAAAAGTATTAAAAACGAAAAAAACCCAATAATGGATGTTTTATGGCAGAAATATGTATATAAAATTGGATTTGGACAGGTTTCATGGTCATTTTGGGACTTAATTTGAAATTTTAGTCCGTAATTATGCTTTATTTGGCCTTAACAGATGTGATTAATTTTATTCACTTTAACTAATCATTTTTGACAAAAAGTAACATGGTATTATTATAATATAAATATTATATGGCATAAAATGGTGTGTGTAAGATTTTTTAAATTCCATTCATAGATGATTAAAAATTAATATTAGTGAAAATCCTGCAGACCGGACGAAATTACGAGGTTTTAAAGTATGAAAAAAGATCAAAAGATTGTTAAGAGTTTTTGTTCAGTTTCAAATTGATGTTGATCCTAATGAATTTAATATTATTAGTAGATTTAATATTTATATAATGCGACCTTAATTCATATTTATAATATCATTTACCTTTAAAAGTTTATTAGACAAAAAGACAATTTTTAACTATAAAGAAGTATTTTTAACTATTCATTAAAAAATGAAGTTTCTCAGAAAAAAAAACAAAACAATTTACCCTAGGATAATTTTGATGCTATGAATTAAAAAATAAATTTTATTTTAACCAATTTAATTTCTATATGTGTATAAAATAATTTTTATTATTAAATAAATTCATTAATGAAAACAATATTTTTAATATAAAAGAATATTACCAAAAATAGTCTTTCATTATCAATATGATTTATTATTATAAAACAAAATTATTTGAAAATTAGTTATTAGTAAGTTCAATAGATATGTTATAATTTTATTCTCTAAATAATAAAAATAATAAAAATATGTGTTTTGTATAAACTCATTGTTGTGTGCATCGTACGCTATGTCAGTGTTGCTTGTAGTGCAAGCCAAGTTTTTATTACTTGTCGTGAAAGACAAGTAGGTATTGGGTGGAAATAGAATGTTTTAATTAGTGTTTTAATATATATATATATATATAACTATTTCTTTTGTCATGTAAAATGAATAATATTGAAATGTTAAATTAATTAGAAAAATAATAATTCTCAAAATCTCAGTGTGTTACACTCCAGCAAGATGAATTGGAACATTTCTCTATTTATACAAAAAAATGAACTACAAGACATTACAACTAGTCAAAACAACAATCACCTATGAAATAATAAATGTATGTTTAAAGTTGATATGGTATGTAAATATTCATTAAAACTCATTTCCTATGGGACATAGAATTATTTATACGTTTAATATGCCCACGTCTCGTCGGTATAAGTAAAAAAAATCGACAACTCAATCTTACCAATATAAATAACATCAAAAAAAGTTCATAACCTAATGGTGAATTCATATCAATCCAATATTTCATAATCAAAAACTATAATTTCACATCCTAGGTGATTTCTGTTTTCACTGTACATCAGTTAGTTACGTCCAAGCATAGGGTTAATTCAAAATTCCCATGTCCTAGTCTCTCATCTAGCCCAAATTGTAAGACAACAGAAAAAATAGGCTCTGATACCACTTTTTAGTATCCCACATCAGGTTCCACTAAATTTTTCTCATGGACCATGGGCCACAAGACCTCAAGCACGCCTCCGTAAATTCCAAAGGCTTCTGACTAGCTACGAGGACCAAAGATATGTCTACCGTGAGAATATTCCATCACAGTTTAGAGTATGAATTGTGTTATAAAGTTAATAATAAATAAGGGATTTATAATTAGAAATAGGCTTAAGGGGGAGATCTAGTAAATAACCCATGAAAAATTATAGAATACTGGAGGAAGCTAAATATCAATAACAGATACAAAAATGATGATGATGATATGTCATAAGTCGGTACAAAATGTGAGTATGCGGATCTGGGGATAAAAGAAAATACTATATACTGCAAATATATACAAAAAGTTCAAAATTTATACTACAAGAATCTTGATCATAGGTTAGGACCTATACCCTATGTTTCTTCATAATGATGTAAATCAGTCATGCATTAGAAGCTGCACACATTCCTTTATCCATACCTCTGTTTTTGAAATCTTTTTGTGTTCCTTGGGTGGATCAGGAAGGGAGTGAGAAAAAATCATAGTACTAAATCACCCATGGTGTCTAGGGTAACTCATTAAATGTAATAAATAAAACATAATTTTCAATAGTAAAAAAAATTACTGAAAAGAACAATTAAAAAATACACCTTATTCTAGGTTCTTAAATAGACACATGACTGATACCACCTTCTTTGAACTATGCCAAATGCATGAAAATATGTATATATACTTGTGATAATGTGTATACAAAAACAATTGTAATAAACCAATTAAGGTAGGAATACCACAAAAGTTTCCTTTTTATTGGGTTCACATCATCATGAAATCACATTATCATTCTCAAATACAAATAAGTCACAACACATACAAAGTATGAATAAAAAGGCATAAAATCCAATGGCGGAGTCCTGATCCCATCTAAGGTGATATATAAGAATCCCATGGGTCAATACATGTGTTTTCAATAGAACCAATTCCACTGATTCTATCCAATGAAACCCATGTAGGTATCCCTTTGTATCACTCATGGAATGGTGACTCTATGTTCATATGAAGTATTTCACATATGAGACAAGGTATCACCCAAGACATGGTGTATCCATCTTGCCAATGGGTCCATCCTTGTTTTCTCCCATAGAGAAACCAGTTTCTCCCATGAGTATATGGTAATGTTCCCAGAGATCCTCTATATGGCAAGTAAATGTATTATTCATAGCTCATCGAGTAGATCCAACTGTACAGGGTGAGTCTATCTGTGGAATCCTTAAATCAATACCCTTATTCTCTCCCATCTCGTAGTATGTGTGGCATAGAAACCAAGAATATATCATAACATGGAGTAACAACTATATATTCTCATGTATTCAAAAGAATGAAAAAATATAATGCTATCAAGATATCAAAATTAATACAATTCAATTCCATAAAACATACATATGGAATTTATCATAAGGCACTAGCATAATCATAGTGTGAATGAAATGATATATAAATAATACACAAGTAATTAGGTACGAGTGACATGCCAAAATCAGTTCCAAAAGTCAATTTGACAGGGAACAAAAGATACAAACCTAAAAGGCTAATCATAAAAATTAAATATAAGGCACACAGCATATTATGAATGTAAATTAATGACACATATCATAAAGAAAATGGGGAATCAATAAACAATAAGAATTTTCATTTTAAGGTGTACCTTTAAGCATAATTTTCCAGTTGTGGAGTAAGAGACATCAGGCTCCATGGCCCATCCCATGTACAAAAATTTATCTTTGTTCAGTTCACTATCTATGACATTTTTATGATGTCCACACCCTTAAACACCCAATGGTTAAAAAATTAAGGGATGAGAAAATAAGATATCCAAGGAGGTCACACCCAAATGGATGGCCAATGGAAAAAATAACACCCCATGAATGGGTTTGGCCATATAGTGGGGTCATAAGGGACCCAACAAACCATTATAATTAATTTATTTAACTAATTTGAAGCATCACCAACATGGCCCGGCGAGTAGCAAAATGGTGTGTTTATAGAAAATTCAATGAAAAAGTATGAATGGTCTATTCCACCTATATCAATGTAGTAGCACACCATTCATCCATTGTCGAGGCTCGATTCAACCATGAATAGAATAAATTGATGTATTTTTCAAACAATCCCAAAAGAGATATATTTTTTCCACCAATATAGCACAAAAAATGGAGAAGAAATCTTAAAAATGTTTATAGTGGATGGAATTGTTTACCAAGTGATTTTCATTTCTTCTGATGGTAAAGGATTCTGTGTCTATTTTAGCGAGGTAGTAAAAAACCTAAGTAGATGGGGGAGGAGCTCACACGTGAAAGGGACAGAAGTAAGAAAACTGTAGGATGGAGATGAATCGAAAATGGAAGGATTAATATAATTAAATAGGGGTATTATGGTAAATTAACCAGTAAAACACATTATGCATGGGTTGGCCACATGGTTCCCCAAACCATGTGCCAACCATCCACCTAATGACACTTCAAAGGGGAATAACACATGGTTACACAAACAGTTTGACTAATCATGTTCAAACCATGAAAAAATTCACTATCACAAACCATAAAAATCTCAAATGAGATCTACTTATTTCTTAATGTGACCAATTATTTTCATAATTATATTTGGAAAACTCTAACAATCAAAGACTCTCCTAAATCATCATAGACACTCTAATTTCAAAAATTATATTAAAAAATCCCATTTATTTTGGATAATATTAATTTATATATATATATATTTGATCTATTTTTTCTAATTTTTTTTTAATTTTTTAAAATATGAGTCCTTGGATTTTTTATGGTTTTTACAGAAAACATGTGTTCAATTATTAAAGGATGTAATGATATATATTTTATAAATTGTAGAAAATTCATTTCATGAACCTATGTCATGATGTGTAATCTTTTGATTAATGATCCATGTAGATCAAAGGTCATTTGATGAAATAAATACAAGATGTGAATGTCCCAGACAATGAAATCCATGCCATGAAAGAAACTCACAGTGTGAATGATTCAACATCTATAGTGACCAGCCGTCCAGGAAACCTAAATCCCGTGAATTATATACGAGTCATCAATCTTTCAAGAAAAAATATTGATGATATGAATCATTTACATTATCTGAAAGACATAATATCATCACTTGAGATTTTAAATCAAGCCTTAAATTTTAGAAGATATGGAATAGTTGATGATATGAATATCCTTGTTTATGGAATGAAATATAGATACACATCACGAAACATACAAGGAAAATTTATTTTTAATCTAGATAATGAAGTGAAAATCATAAAAACCATTTTATGATTAGGTCTATTGATATTTCATCCCCTCAAGCACCAAAAAGAATAAAAATCATCTCTTATATTCCATTTACTCTTTATTTTCGTATACGTTATTAACCCAATTATATATCATTTTCCTTAATTTAGTGTTCATATTTTTCATCTGCACTGTATCTCAAGGTTTTTGTTTACTCATTATTTATTCTAAACCCAGCGTGATTAAATTCTTATTATTTATTTCAATACTTATTATTGCATGATTTTCTATTTCATTATTCTATTTATGTGAGTGGGTAGATTTTACATTATTCTATTTTGATTTTATTTAATTATGATCTACTTTATGAATAAGAAAATATTTTTTCAGCAATTTAATTTTTCTAATATCATCATTTTCATGTGTTACTATCCTACATATGGTAAGGGGACAAGATTAGAGGTTGGGGAAACCTAATAAATTCATAAATAAAAACTTGGGTAACCTTATGAATAAGAATTATGTTATTAAATCATGTTTATCACATTATTTATCAGAACCATGATCTAGGGAATTACAATTTACTGATCCTTCTATAATTAGAGTTATGAATATTAAAACCAGCAACCTTTGATTCTTTCTTACTATGAAGTTATGATTAATTCCCACTTAGTGATGGACACCTATAAAACAAAGAGTGGTTTCCAATATCTAAATATCCAACTAGTTTTACCCAATCCAATTTGTAACTTCGATAATAAATTACAACCTAAGACAAAATATATTTCATGATTTATTTTGGAATAAAAATTTCATAAGATCCATGAAATTAATCATGATCCCTTCTTTTTCATGTATTGTTAAATCGATCTACATAGTCTTAAAAAACCGTTAATAATTTTTTAACTATTCCCCTATTAGTTCCAGTGAATAGGCCACCATCATTTTTCTTCCCTCCATTTGGGTTCTACCTCAAACTTATACTATTCTTCATATCTAGGTATTTGAGCTTGTTGGGTTTAAAATAAATTTATAATCATAACATACCCATTCTTAGTTAATGAAATTGTGTAGGGTAGTTAATTTTTATATGTCAATGTCATTGAATAGTTATTTTCTTTGGCATAAAAACCTTCAATATGAACCTTGGATTGTCTCACACATACATTCCCCCTTCCTATTTTATTTTAAAACCTTCTCATAGAGACTGGAACTTTTTTCCATGTTGGTCTTATAGTGCATGTACCAAGGCCCACTAACTCATTTAAGGATCCTGAAACATAAATAACCTCTTGATTTCAACCATAAAATAATGAGGTACCATTTTTCTCACTGTCGTACGGAAATCATGGATCATAGCATCATTTTTTATCCTAATACTAAAAATATAGAGTATGTGCCACCCGAATAGTATAGAGTTCCACCTTTGCTTCCAGAGAAAAATATTATGGACTATAGTTTTCTATCCATCAGTGGTGTGGTTCGGAACATTATTCTTCCTCCTATTAAAGAACATAGCTTTGAGATCAAACATGGAATCATGAAAATGATCCAAAAATGGGTGAATTTAGTGGAATTCAGTGTATATACCCACTTAATCATATCTCAAACATTCTAGATGCATGTGAAACCTTTAAAAATCAAAGTGTATCTTTTGATTCAATTAGGCTTAGGTTCATTACCTAATTCTTGAACAAATGATCCATGGATTGGCTTAAAATCAATGCTCCTAAATCCATTATAACATAGGATGATTTAGAAATCAAATATCCTGACATGTGTATTTCACACATATGTTCATGGAAACTGTAAAAGTAAATTCACAAAATTGACCCAGAAGATGGTGAATGAGTCTGGGAGGCTTGGGATGACATTAATTAATTGACATTAAAATAAACAAATCTCAAAAATTAAGTGTGGATACATCTTAAAACATTCCCAAAGGCTATAAAACCCACTTCGTGGCATGTTATAAATGAATCCACTGATGGTGGAATAATCCTCAAGACTCCAAAAGTGGGTTGAGCACTTATGTATGAGGTATTAAACAATGAAATAATTTGGTAGAGCGATCGAGGAGCTCAGCGATGTGGTATTCACTATTAATAAGACACCACCCATATTTCAAACATGGTTAAAGCTATTATGAAAATTCTATGAAACATTCTTCTACCTTCTCCAGAAACTCTACCACATACTACTATTATGTAAATTCAAGAATGTGAAATTTTTAGAGGACCACACCTATGCCTTGAATATCAAGAAGGAACGAAAGAAACCCAAATATATTATTTTAATTATGTTAACTCAAATCAATAACCATAATAATTTAAACATCCTTTTTACCTAAAAATATTGTTTCAAAAACAACAACAACCAAATCAATGTTACTACAAGTAGTGGAGTGGTCAAGACCCACTATGAAATTAGGTACCACATAAGAACCTACCTCAAAATTCATCTCCTCATCCTCAAAATCCATTTCCACAAAATCCATTCCCTCTAGGGATTAGTATTTTTTACCCCCTCATCAAAAACTGGTTAAGAAAGATCCACCAATGATGCAATAACAAAACCTACCTCAATAGTCAAATCATAGAAATATAGTTACTATGTTATTTTAAAATTTAGACTTAAAAATTAATACATAAGAAATATATATATGAAAACTAAAAGGGATTATCTCTACAACTTCATGAACCATGAATGGTAGATCTCTAAGTCTATATTTTACCATATATTAGCTACACTTCCCAATAATAAAGAGAAAAATTTTAAAGATGAATATAAAGATGTAATTATTTATAGTGGAAAAGATATGATATTTAAAAAACATTACAATTATGAAGAAAAGAGGATGGAATAACATGAATCACATCAAATAATAAATAGTAAATACGATTATGAGATAACCCGTTAAAATGATAGAGAACAAAATCTATAAGAAGAACCTAGTGAAAATGATTAAGTAGAAGGGAATCATATAATAGAATAAATATATGTCGAAACACCACTATAAAACCACCTTTTCCATTTTTATATTGAATGAGATAATTAAAAATAGATGGTTATTTTAATAAATTTATATAAATTTTCAAGCAACTCAATAAAACTATTCCTTTTATAGAAGACATTTCCCAAATGTGAGTTTATGACATTTTTTTAAAGGAGTTACTTTCAAACTATTGAAAAATGGAAGACATGGGAGAAATTTTATTGAATGAATAATATTACACATTTTTTAGCCATAAAACCCACCAAAATGAGTGACCCCAATAGTTTCATTATTAAATACTCAACTAGAACTCACACATTTGAAAAATCCTTTTCTGATCCTAGAGAATGTATAAATATCATTTTAATGAGTGTATTATAGAAATAAAGACTCAATGACCATAATATGAATCTATTATAACTATTCATGGATGACCGACCTGTCATATACGTTGATGAATTCTCATGTATGTTTTAGTTATAGTTTGAAAGTCCATTTTTATGTTAATTTATTTATCTTATACATAACGGAAGAATGATATTTACCCAACATTATAGGGGGGAAATTTATTTTCCCTAAATTTTAATTGATAGATTTGAATCAATGTAGTATTATCTTCCAAGATAGACAAGAACATGTAGTGCTTGATTTAGTAAAATCTTCTAAGAAAATTAGTGGCTCATTGATTTCCCAGAAATTTTTTTGACAAATCGAATGGATGGTTTCATGGATATTTTAGATGAGAAAGAGACTAAGTCCCCTGATAAGGATGAGCTCAGTTAATAGGAGGAGGTAAATTATGTTTTACATCTTCTGATAGACTTCTTTCCACATTTCGCACCCTCATTATTAAGAGGCCAACAATTGGGTTAAATCCTCTAACAAGCACACATAAGTAATCATTAATTAAAATTAATTATGAACATCCAGATATCATAATCTCATATTTGAATCAAGTGGGAGAAGATAAATTTATTGATGTTTTGAAAAGGACTAAAAAATTATTATGATGGGGAGTGGTTTATATTAAGGGGATCTACCCCAAGATTTTCACCCCCAATATTATACTAGAATAAGGTGATAAGAAAAAATGTCAACCCCATAGGTGTCTCAACCCACCAATTAAAGTAGTGATTAAGAAGTAATTTTTGAATATTCTTGACTATATTATAATATTTTTGATATATGACAATGACTACATGAACCCCCTGCAAGTTATTAGAAAGGAATGGTATCTTAATTGTGATAAAAATGGTGAAAATAAAATAATTCAAAGTTAAAAAATTATAACACGGTGCATATTTATTGACAATAGAATTATAAAAAAATGAAACTCAGTGGGTCCATTTTTTTCTCCAATTCATGGATAAAATTATAGAGATAGTAGTAGTGAATGAATTCTAATTTTTTCTAAATGGATATTCTAGAATCCATAAAATACTAATCATGATAGATTATTTTTGAAATTAAAAATAAAATATCCATTCTTAAACTTACCATATCAACGAATTTAATTTGAAATGTGTATTGACAATGTATAATTTCAATAATTTATGACACATATCATTCATGATGTGGTAGAGTATATTTTAAAAATCTTTTTAGATGACTTCCCAATGAATGGATGATCCTTTCATGTTTTTCATATCAAATTTTAAATTCTCATACAATTCTATGAAGAGAAATTACTAATGATGAACAAATAAAATGTCGTATCATGGTATAAGGATTTATCATTCTTAGGGATAAAATTTCTAATCGCTACAGGGATGTGAACCCAATGAAAATTAATGTAATTTGAGACATGCCTAAACCCAAAATATTGAATTGAAAATAGGGTTATCAATGACTCTTTGGATGATATTTACACTTTTTTAAAAGATACTAAAAAATTTATTACCATTTAAAAATTTTAAATAAAACATGTTTTATATATCATATTCAAAATTTAATATGTAATCTATACTCTAAATGAATATATGATCAATTAAATGACCACAAATAGTGATCTTTTAGATGTAGTCTTCTCATTTAATAAATTCTGACAGTATTTCATACTTTACAGAGTTATAGTTTACACCAATCATGCCACACTAAAATACCTTTTAAATTAAAATGATGTCAAACCATGGATGATACAGTGTATCCTTTTACTACAATATTTTCACACCATCATCAAAGACACAAAAGGAACTAAAAATGCTTTCGCTGACCATCTATAAAGACATACACTTCATGATGGTGAGGATGATAAAAAGATAAATATTGAATATGATTTCACTAATGAAACACTTATCTATATATATGTGCTAGAATGACCTTGGTTTGATGATATAGAAAACTATCTTTCCATATTATCCCACAACTCACACATATGCTATCAACAAAGAATGATGTTGTTTTTCGATGATTCGAAAAATTACTAGGATGAGATAATATTATTCAGGTAATTTACATATGACATATTATGACACTATAATCAAAAGTATGAAATTAAATGTTTTCTACAACACTTGTATACATCACCTACTAGAGGAAATCATCATCTGAAATGAAGTGTAGCTAAAATCCTACGAGGTGTACTATTCTGTTCTACACTCCATCAAGATTAAATGAGTTTCATATAAAGTTGAAATTGATTCCAATGGACTTAAACTATTATGAAACATAAATATATGTCCCATTATCCCATCCAAAATGTAGAAACGTTTGATTTTTGGTAAATTGATTTTATGTGCCAATTTCTAAATTCCCATGGATTTATTATATCTTGGTTGATGTAAAATATTCTACAAAATATATCAAAACATAAGCTACCACCAATAAAAGAAGCACATCATTCATACACATTTATAAGGAAAAAAATATTTTCTATATTTGGATTCCCCAAATTACTCTTTAATGATCATGGAACACAATTCCAGAATGATTCTATTAAAGAGATGTGGGTAAAATATGGGATTTGATACAACACTGGAACCTGTTCCTCCTGAAATCTTGTGAGAAAATATATTTATCTAATAAAAATATCAATCAGATCCTAGAAAAAAAATTAATATGACTAGAGATGATTTATTTCTCAAAATTTAAGACATACATTGGGTGTATTACAAGGATTATAAAACAATCATCGACACTACTCATTTTAGAATTTTGATAGGAAAACCTTGTCATTTACCAGGGGAACTAGAAAACATATCTTCTTAGGAAATAAAAAAATAAAATTTGATTCTAAACAATGTAGTCAATAATGACTTTCATAAATGAATGATATGAAATTGATTAAATGGGAAACATATAATAATAGAAAAAAAATTATAATGAGAATTCTAGGAAATGAAATGACTGATTCATCGTATGAAAGATATTCAAAAAGGTTGTTAATGTTGGGTAATATAATTACCTCCTGATTCTAATCCTTAGGAAACTAAAATCCTGATTTTTTTGGACCTTCTTAAGTACTTATTTTTTCCCTTATGGTATGATATACATTTAAATGGGTGGTAGGACCCCCTGTAAAGTCAATAGTTAGCAATTGAAAATATATAAAAAACCCTTTCAAAAATAGCATGTTCTTTCGTTAAAATTCATTTTATTAGATGTTTTAAAAGATCTTGATATTAAATGACGAACTAAATATGATGAAACACAAGATTGGATTCATAACAAAGAGAATTATTTATGAGATTAACATTTATTGATGAACTTTGTATTAGGCTCCAGACTCATGAAAAAAATATTCTACATAGGTCTAATACTGGTTGTGTGTTTCTTTCATAAAGAAAGTTTTTCATGCATGGGAAAAAATATTTTGACATATAATTCATGATTTCAATTTTATTTATGATGTGACTCTTTGGGGATGCCTATTTTTAACTTTGAACCTAGGGTTCAGGAGTGACACCAGATAATATACCCCCACCACTCGACATCCTACTTTCCCCCCTCTTCTACAATTTTCACCTCCCTGATCACCCTCCTCCTCAGTTAGATAATAAATAGTACCCTATTGAGCTTCATTTTCTACGATAATCTCTCTATTTCTCAACACCTCCATGGCCCACTTGAATATGATTATCATTTCTTCTTCTAAACATATGTCCCAGCAAGATGATCCTCCTATAACCAAGCTCCAATCATAGGATTCTCTACATCTAAATATAAAACCTCCCATTAAAACCATATATAATGGGATCCTACACTCCTATATTTTCTATCAATTCCAATTCATCCTCCCACTTGACATAGGGCATTTCCTAATAGTCACAACACTATCCTTGCACTTTTTTTCTTTGTCCGAGCCTCAGGACTGCATAGTCCATCTTTAGGCTAAGCCCATGCTGACTAATAAGATTCTTAACCATTACTTAATCGACAATGTCTACATTTAAGAGTAATTCATGGGTATCATAGTCCACATTAATATATCACACATCATAAAAGTATGAAACGATACATACCATGGTCTTTTTGTTGAGTTTTAAGCTACATTAAATCTTCAAATTATTCATGTCTCCTTCTATCTAAGTTGTAGGCCATGGGATCTCTTAATGGGCGGGTTTGGTATTGGGATATGTATCAAAAATTCATAATTCATTTATTCTACCACTTATCTTAGAAATCATCAAGACACCAATAATATTGACACTACAAAGAGTTGGGAATTGATATCATGTGACTCTCGGGGTTTCGATGAACCACAAATGGTGATGAGAACTCAGTTAAGGGGTGATGATCCATAGATAAATCACCATACTATAACCCATTATAGACTTTAAAAAAGTTGATTCGGATAGGGATTCCATCCAAAAAGAAGTATACATTCTCTCTTATATCATTGGTGCACCCTCCATCAACAAGTCCCAACAGCTATACCTCTATTATGAGGCATAAGTGAAGAGATCACAAGACACTTTAATGGGTGAGATCTTTATTTACCACCATACATTTCATTTGGAAATCAACATACTATATTATCCCCTATCATTTTTGGTACTCATGTAGTCGTCTGATTTGTTACTACTTCAAAGGAATGGGATTCATTAGAATATATAGAGGAGATACGAGTGGACTTCATTGTATGAGTTGTTTACTAAAAAAATTTCAGATCCTCATGATCCAGCACATGAGGAACTCACTCTTTTGCAATAGGAATAACCCTCGTACCTCTTATTACTACTGATGCTAGTAACAAACTACCCTTTTTAATACCAAACCTCTTTATACATTTGTCATACCCCCTCCCTAACATCCAATATTGAACCTACCCTACCCATTCAATCATATATCTTGGTGGTGGTCTACAAATGCGACAATATTCTCCAATGTATTCTAGAGAACCATAGGTTGATTACCTTTCTTTTAGTTTTCTATTTTATGATCTGTTATATATTACATACCCTACCCTATCGTATACCATAACAACCCTTTCCACCAACACACATTCTTCTACCACTGGACAAACTTATCTCTCCATTTCAACCCCAACATCTATATCTCCAATGAATTATCTAATCATGCTTCCACTATAGCTTATAATGACCACACTTCCATGAAAGGGTTTTGACAGAGACTGATCAGGGAGGAATGTGAACATATATAACTTTTATATCTAATGTTTCACTCAACAATCCTACTTCTAGACAATCATCCCTTTTCCGGATTGACACTTCACATACATCATCCTCAGTCTCAATTTTACAAGTACCGACCGAACAAGTATCTAGTAATTTGGAACCCACTTTATTGGTCAATCCACATTATCATGCCACTATCTCTGATATTAATATGGAATGAAATATATATACACCCCTTACTAGTGATGGGACCTCAGATTCTAATGGAAGATAATTTTTACACAATATTTCATCTTTCCCCAGTGTACCCCTCCACTGTTTTCGTATTTTTCTAGGTGTATTTTTGTATTTAATATATTCTAAATAAGGTTTTTACTACTCATATTATCAAATAGAATGGATATGATTGTTTTATTGGTTTTTGTATTTTTCTCTCCATATGTTTCCATTCAGTTCACTAATTTCTCTCTCTTCTTCCTCTATTATGGATATCATTATACCTTCTAGGCCACCATACATACTTCATTATGAAGTATTTCATCATGTATCCCCCATATAGTAACAAATCCAATAGATCCATCTACAACCATCAAATATTCTCTATCTATCACAGAATATATTTGTTTGGGCCATTTCAAAGGTACTGAACCCCGCTAAGAAATCATTAGTGTATGAGTAAACTATTTCTAGTTCCTTCTAGAGTTATAAGATAGTTGGGTTTATGGGGTACACTAGTTGATCCTTTTCCTTTTGCCTGAATGATGACATATTTTTAGTACTTTATAGAAGGAAAAAAATATTTTTAATCTTTTGAGTTATTGTTGAGTATATTAGTTGATTTATTTTTTTGTTTTTCCTTATAGATATTTTTCTTGGTAATTACTGTGAATTATGATCCATGAATTCATATTTGAGCTTATACATATTTCAATATATTTTTTAACTTTCAAATTTCTCTCCTAACATATAGATTGTACCCTTTGAGCAGATCATTTCTCTAATACAATTTTATTTTGATTCAATCATTTTTTAGGTACCCAAGATTCACATAAACGTCCAATATTTCCCCCCATATAAATATATCTTTATAGAGATCTACTAATTACCTACACTACTTTCTCTCTTTCCATTTCAAAATTATTTCTTCACGATTTTCTATCTGTCCTAGGACACCTCCTAAAGTTGTGTGGTCAGTTTTTCATTTTATGTGTGTTAGGGGGATGTTTATTGATATTTATTTAATACAAAACTATATTATCAATTATTATCATTATTTTTGGATAATTGTTCCTAAAAAAATCTTTAACTTGAAATCTAATTTCACAGATATAAATTAATAAAAAAATTAAATGGAAAATGATAAAATCAATTATTTACTATTTCATAGAATTAAGCATGATTATTGGGTTGATTAGTATAATATTGATAATAAATTCTTACAATTTATTTTTATTGAGTAATTACTAGTTAATATTCTATCAGTAATTTACCTTTTTTACATATTCCCATTCCAAGAGGATTCCTGGCCTACTTTTTCATTCTCCTCTTTAACCATATTTATTTAGATATACATGGGGCATGTAAACCCATAAAAACAAGAATTGTAATATTATTTATGCTGTGACTGAACAGATATGCTATTTAAATTGTTGATTCCTTTTTAATCCATTTATCCTAAGACACACCAATATGGTTATCCTTATTTAGCTTATAGAATCCATGAATGGACTTTTTTGGATTGTGCCATGTCAGAAGCCCATTTTCTCCCATCTCACCCTTCTATTGGTAGGATTACATGATTTTGACTTGAATAAGTGTGTGATAATGGTCATTACAGATGGAAATGGTATGTTATTATTGATAAGATGTGTGGTTACTTTTTAACAATATCTAATGGTTGTCACTGATGCTTACTTTTTGTTTACATCATGATTTTCTAGTTTCTAAAAGAAGGATTGTGTATTAGGAAGTTAAAAATTAACCATTACCATATAGATTAATCTTGTAGTAAATCATATGTGGTTAATTGATGGATGTGAGATACGTTCTAAACATGAACATAAAAAATATGATAAAAAATGAAATAAGTTACATTTATTACACTTATTCCCTATGATTTTAGGAATGTGGAGATGATAATTTCTTGATGATGTTCTACATTCCACTATTCTTTATTACCATGAAGTGTCCTTGTTATTTACCCTCTTTTTAAAATTTCTTTATCTCATTTTTACTAGAGAAATATTTAGAGTCATTTTAACTCTATTATTTAATTATTCATGATTAATTTTTAATTTTTTTATGGAGATGTTAGAACCAATATAAGAATATGCATAGGATCACGTAATCAGTGTATGATAATAATTCAAAATTTATATTATCTTGAGTGATGATAGAATATTAATGGTGAGGTAACTTTGAACATTGGTATTACTTATATGGAATAGTTAAAAAAATTAATTTAAATAAGAATTGATTTGAATAAAGAACTTTATTATGAGACATGAATTATATTCTCTACTATGGTAATTTTAGAGGACTATATTATTTCATTGATGTTTTTTTCATGGATATAATTCTAATATTATTTTAAAAAATATTCATTTAGAGTCCTTATTTACATTATATTTTTCCAAAGGATAATTAATTATTTACGTGTTGGGTAATTTGACATGATGAATTAATATATATAAATATTCGATCAATTTCGAACAAATTTTATCATGTTTTATAATATTATTTCCTGGATTTTGGCTGGATTTTTTGGATATAGGAATTTAATTCCAAAATGAGGTGATGGTGTAAATTTTTTCAATTGAAAATAATTCACGTCATGAATCTAAATCACAGCTTGGATTCCTTATATATTTTCTACTTGCATATGGATGTTCAATCAATATAACCAGTAAAGTTCATGAATATTCTATAAAATTAATTTAATAATGTGAAATAATCTAATGAAATGAAATATTCTACTTCTATAATGAAAAATCATCCATAAATACTTTATCCTATTAAAGATATACATTTCCAGAATCCTCCATGACAAAAAATTTTCCAGATGTCAAAAATTTACAAGACATAAAATAATTAACATCATTATCCTTGATTATATATTCAGTCAATGAATTTTGGAAGATTTATAATTACAAAAAATTTGAATATATTATTATATGACAAGAAATGTAGATACAAAACATTATTGTTTTGAGGATAAATTAATTTTAAGACCACTCAGGACTTGAAATATTTAAATTTCATGTGATAATCAGGTAAATTTATATTCCATCACCTCTAATGATAAAAATAATGATAGGATCTTATCTTATTTATTTTACTCTTTTTTATCTTGTAGATTTATATACGTAGTCTCTCTCATTTTCATTCAAGTTTTTTTCATCCTTTCCAAATGCACTTTATATAACAATTTTTGGATTCCTCATTCTTTGTTTTGAAGCCTATTTGATTCAATTCTAATTTTTTGTTTGAATATATATTTCTATATTCTTTTATGTATATTTATTCCACATGTGTGTGTATGTTTATTTTAAAATCATTATTTGTGAATTTCAACAATTTATAATTATTTATAAACATGTCAATATTGATACTACTATTTAATTCACCTAATAACATCATTTCCATGTGTGTATAACCCACTTAGGGTTATGGGTCAGGAGTAGATGTAGAAACCCAAATTTTGACATATATGGACATTACATTACTTTTTCAGAATACTTAATACATAACAAAAAAATGCCCAAAGATCGTATTAGTTTAGTGTCTTTGGAAACTTAGAACATAATCTTTTAATCATGGTGAGTGATCTTCAACATCTCCAATAAATATCTTCCACTTTTGTTTTCTTATCTAAAACCATTCATTAAATCCTGGGGAAAACAAAACATATAAAGGGTGAGCTCAAATACTCAGTACGGGTAAGCACAGAGAGAATAAAACAAATCATATAAATTTTAACTTAAAAAAATTGAAGATAAAGTTTAAACATCAAAATCTTGAGTTGTGAAATAAATCTTTGCAGTTTGTATGGAATAGATCATAAAGGAACATTAATCATGATAAAATAGCATGTGAATAAAACATGTAATTATGGAATCCATTAAGCAGATGATATGATTTTCATAGTAGCCAAGGCATTGCTGCCAAGACCATCATTGTGGACAAAGTCCATTACTGAACCGGGATAACTTGCCGATCCAGCCATGTACTACTGAACCGTAATCATTTTCCATTCCAGCCATGTCTATTTCATGAGATATAAAACATTACCCAATAAATTGGGGGGAGATATATGTCCCATCCATATCATATTGAAATCATTCTTATGTGTGCCACAACACAATCATAAATCATGCATCATAACCCAAAGAATAAAATGGGTTTCATAAACATCATTTCATCTTAACATAATACAAATAAAACAAATGGATAAATTTAATCATAAGAAAAATAAAACCATGAAAATAATAGAGACATTATTCTTGAAACATATTCATAATAAATAATGTCACTTTAGATGGGAAATAGTTTTGAATAAACAGTTGAAATTAATTCTTGAGGAAAATATCCTTTCTTCTTCAAAAATCATTTTCTTTTCTCCAAATGACATGAAATATTAAAAGAAAAAAATATTGTGGAAAATAATCATAAAATCATTTAGAATAATATTAATGTAAATATTCTCTTATGAAACCATTAATATCCTTTCATTCCATATAATTTTAAAAAAACTTTATTCTCGTACTTTTGCCAGAAAAGTAAAAAATTACCTTGTTTGGTAATTAAAAGAATGATTCCTTCCATACCATGTGGTAAAAGTAAAAAAAGGGTAAAAATAACTTTAAAATACATGGAATAATATTAAACATTTTTTGAAAACATTTTTAGAAAACATGGACATGAATGATAAACATAACCCTAGTAAATACTTACGAATAAATAATCTCAGATAAGAACGAGATTATAATAATTTTCTCTTACCTTATGTATAATTTCATCTGTATGTTTCTAAGACTCCTGTATATTGGGTTTAAACATATTATTAACTTGTAACATAACCATAATAATATTTATGATATCATATATAATTCACTTATGACATTATATTACCCGTGCATTTGACAATTCCACATTAAAGCAGTGGTTTGGGTAAAATCGTATCATTTATAGTATGTGTTTGTACTTATTCTTATTGATTTAATTCTTACATATATCATGATATACATACTACCAAGATTTAAAACATCTAATATAATCCAGATATATATTTATATAATAGATAGATAAATGAAATGAAACACAGCATTCATAGAGACGGTAGACCGTACGTACGCATGAACGCTGTTTTCATTTCCTTATTCAATTGAATGGACGTAAGTTGAGTAAACACACACCCACCCCCCCCCCACACACATATATATAAATTAGCATTATTATGTCGTAAATTTCATCATCATTTATTACATATATACTTTATAATAATATTGGAATGGTAAACATGGAGAGTCAATCTCATCGTGTTGTGGAGACGGGAATCTGTACGTACGCACGAGCAACAATATCATTCAAATAATTGTTTAATGGTATTGGAGGGGATTATATAATATACTAGAATCAGTATCATCTTATAATAATCATATATAGATATTATTTCCATCATTATACCAATCCAAATAAGGTTGTGGTGGAAAAACAGACTACACCACAGCGTAGACGGTATTCCGTATATACGCACGCGCGGTGATTTCATTTTCTGTAGGATGGAGAAAAGATGAAACAGGTTTGGTTAATATTTATAATAACATATCATTATATGAGTTATACTGATGTTATTACTTTATTATGAAACAACAAAAGAAGAGGAAGTAGAAGAAAAAATGAATTTGAAAGAATCAGTAAAGCATATTACCTCTTCTTTGACGCACCTCTTCTAAACCTCCTCTTAGGGCACTAAAGTTGGTCTTTGAAGAATACCGGTTCCTCTAGTATGTTCCTAGGGAAGTTTAGAAGAGAAATGGTCAGGTTTTGGCAGAGCGTGATGGCTCAATGTGGTGTGAGGAGTAGAGGGATGGGGTACCCTTTTATAAGAGAGGAGAGGGGCCCTTTTGGAAACCTCAATAATATTAATTTATAATAAATTCAAAACCCACATAAAAACCACCAAAAATGACTCAAATATTAATATTAGAAGATATATGGTTGTAATCTAATCATCCAATAAGATTTAGAAATTTTGGTAATTTATTATAATCCTTATCAACTTGATTTATCCTTATTTAATCTATTTTATTTTATTTGTGGTACTAATATAATAAAGATTAAACTTTAATAAATAATAACTTATGTGTAGTGAATTGTCTATAATTGGATACATTACGTCATTTTAGACAATATAAATTTCATTTTATAATTTTTAAATATTTTTGTGATTTTTAAACAATTTTATAATATGTTATTTTTAGAAAATAACAATAGTGTCAATTTTGAACCTATTCATTTATTTGAATTTAAATAAAATCAAAACATAATATTTTTTAGAAAAAAATATTTAATAGATTTTTAACAAGTCATATTTATCTATAAAATTCGTGGGTAACATTAATTAGTACATATAATATTTATTTTAATACTTTTAAAATTATTTATTTGATATTTTTATTCATAAAATAATTACTACAATAGTTTTGTATAATTATTTAATATACTTAATTTTTGCATAAAAATTAAAAATAAAATATTTTGATGTAGATAAATATAATATCTTCTACAAAAATACTTTTAATCTAATTTATCATCTTAAAATCACAACATTTAAATTCTTATATTTATTAAATGATGAAGGTGACAACATTGACATCATTTAAAATAAAATAAAATAAGTGTCATAATCGATTTTATAGGGCTCATAATTTTTAAATATTACACCATTGTATTCTTATAGAATAAATTTATACATCCAATGAGTTTTGGTCAGATGTTTTTTCCTTCTATGATCACTATTAGTTTAATAAAAATTGTATTATTGATTTTTTCACTAAATAAAGAATTTCTGCATCACTATTACGTCACCATTAATGATAATTATATAATCCCTAAAAATTATTAATAAATTCAAATGATTTAGATAATTTTATTCGATTTTAAGTGACTATTTATGTTGGATTTTTTATGAAGTTTATCACTAAATTAAAATTATTACACTTATAAGATATAAGAGAGTGACATGTTGTCACTTTCTTTGGTTTTAATAATAATTACATTCTTTTCATGGTTAAAAGTTCATGAAGTAAATATATTCAGACCCTTAGGAGATATGGGTCGACTTCTATTCATCCAATAGAATTTTTTCAGGTGTTAGGGTAATTTTATAATCTTATTTTTACTCTTAATTACCCTATTTACCTTTAACAGTAGTAAATAAAATTTACCGTAGTTACTATTTATAATGCCTAAAAATAAAAAGTATCCCATTCACATAATTTGGACATACTGATTCCAAATATGGAATCAATTTTTCTAAATTCAAAAGACAGATGTGGCTGTATTTAATTTAAAATCAATCCTGTTGTAAAAAAAACGGGTTTTTATTTAAAACCTTGCAAAAGATTTAAATAATTTAACCCATGAATTCAATCTAAAATTATTGCTAATGACATAAATTATATTAAATGGTAAAAATATATTCTATTTATTTTTTAAATCCATTAAATATTATAATTTAACAATGTAAATTTTCATGATGAAAAAATTTGTTTTTATTAAAAAATTTGCGTACTTTTACTATTCATCAAAATAATAAACTTATTAGAAAAATAAAAAAAATTATTCAATGAAAATTTTTATATCCTGATTCCAAAAATGAATTTATTCTTGTCGAATTGAACTTATAAACATGTCAAAAACTATATTTAAATTGGGTGTTCCATATAAAGGCGACAAAACTACATTTTTTGAAAAATACTTATTTTAGTCGAAAAAATTATATTGTTCCCATACCTTGTTCTATAAAATGTGTAAGATGAATTATATTGTTATAAAATTAAAACTTTAGTTACTAATATTCATAAATGGTAGTTAATAATAACATTATTACAATATAACGTTGTTTAGGGAAACTCAGTATTGTGTACAACAAACACTATTGAAGAATGTTTCTTTTGCGTGCAACACAAGCCAAGAATAGTGTTTGCATATAATACAAGCTAATACGGTGTTGTGTATTGTACAATATTATTTTGGTGTAGCGTACAACACAATACATAAATGAAATTAAAAATAATATTTTCATAAAATCTCAAGGTGTTACATTCTACACCCTTAAAATTAATTTCACCCTCGAAATTTGTCGGGGTTATAAATGGTTTATTAATTGAAAGTTTCTTTAATAGAAACCCACATCGTAAATGGGAATACCAAAAAATAACTTTAAAAACTAATCTATGAAACATAATGGATACCAAAATTAACTAATCATAGTGTTTTAACATAAGAGAGCATAGGTGAAAATATGGATATGGAAGAGAAATCTTACCATCAAGTTCTGATGGAGAGTGGTAGAGAACATGGCTATGGAAAATCCAAAAATCACAAAGCCATAAATTTGTGATGATCTAAGGTACTATCTGATTCATCATATATGAGGGCAATATGACAACATTTTTGGTTATCAAAATCATTTCCATAATGTTGAAGAATTTTTTAATTAAAAGAAATACTTACTTATTTTTTATACAATATCACTGTTGTTCGTGCATTGAACAATTTCCAAATCATCTCGTAAATAAATTAAGATTAATTTTTCTTCTATAAAGTTCTAGAAGATCATGGGAAAGAATGATAAGTCATTCCATAAGTTTCTATCACAAAAAAGGTTAGCACATGTTATTAATTTTACATAAGTCCATCTATGGTGAGATTAATTGTATATGGTTCAAAAAATGGACTTAGACTTCATCTATCAAACAAAATAATAAAATAAAACTAATTTCTACAAACCAGGGACTTCCTATAGGCCAGTGGTAGGCGATAAAGGCCTATAACACTTCGGTTGTGGGTTCGATTCCCGAAACCTTGTCCGATGCGACAGGTTATCGCCCATCTGGCAGGTTTTCCTTTTTCTAAAAATACACTATTATAACATTATATAAATAATATCGAGAAAAGTACTAGCCTTAAACAATATCATCTTATGTTCAACTTAATCCATTCCAATCATTAGGCATATACAAAATACTTCTTTCCAATCTCGTAGTATAATGAAAATTATTACTAGAGAGGTCATCTAACAAGAATGTAAATACCATCATTTATCCCCCATATATCCTAAAATATATTGTGTTGGTCACATTCCAGACATGTGAATACCTTAATTATGTATTATCTTGAAACATGAATAACCATATAATCTTTTTGAAAATGTGAATGCTATCAAAAGTTAACTCTTTCCACATACCAAAATCCCAAAATTTCCATATTCTCAAACCATGATATCACATTTTCCTTATATTAGTCATGAGATCCTTAATACTATCAAACATCTCATTATCTATTTATCCCTTAATTATTCTCATATAATCTACTTTTCAAGAATATATGAATAACCTTTCATAGTTACTGGTACCATTCAACATATACTTTAAAAAAACATTAGTAAAACAATAGTGTAACAATCCTTAGATGTTTCATTATTTCATATTATCATTAAATTATATTGACAACATAACTCTTGATAAACATACAATCATTCCACTACCTTATAAAACCATTGACCGGGCTTTATCATTTTATTCCTCAACACATCTTTCCTATCATATATCATTTGTAGTCTCTTCAACATCATCAACAGAAATACTATTCATACGACCATGCTGATTCTCTTCATGGGATTTTCCCTTAGGGAATTTTTTTTCTTAATGGTCGTACATTCCACATTTAAAACATTTAACCATTTTTTATGTCATATAAATACCATTACCCTTGTCCATGGTGTTATATAAAACTTTTCCTTTGCAATTACTGGCTTTGTGTCCACCTTTTCAACACCCAAAACATCTTCTAGTTCCTTTGAAGCATTCTTCTTGATGCCTCTTCTTACATGATTTACATTGGGGAAATTGAAGTTTCTCTCATTTATGATTATCAGGAAACTCCAAATTTCTCTTATTAGCTGAGTCAGAAAACTTACCAAAGTGGAGATTATTGATTATATTATGAGATTCCTGATTAGGAATAATAATTATGTTTGTACTTCCAAATCCCATTTAATTTGGTTTCTCATGAAGAATATCATTCTATTGTCCATCATACCCTCCATTATCATGAATCTTCTTGTTTTCATCCATTTTCTAAAACTCAAAAAGAATAGTGTGAGAGACAAAAATCATGCTAGGAAAACAACATAATAAAGGGGGAGTACCTTCAATATCTAACATCTTAGGTTTAATAATAATATCATTGACGTAATTATAGGACTATAACCTTAAACTAATAATTAACCTTTGAGACATCCCTAGACATAACTTAGATATATCCCTGGGGATTTCAGTAATGATTTCACATCCTAGTTTTCAAGGGTTAATTAAACATTTCTTATGATACCAACTGTAGAGTCCCAAAGCTTGAGGTGCCTGGATATTACATTACTTTTTCAGAATACTTAATACATAATGAAAAAATTCTCAAGAACCATATTAGTTTAGTGTCTTTAAAAACATGGAACACAATCTTCTAATCATGGTGAAAGATATTCAACATCTCCCATAAAGATATTACCCTATTGTTTTCTTATCTAAAACCTTTCTATAAATCCCAGGGAAAAGCAAATATATAAAGGGAGAGCTCAAATTCTCATTAAGGGTAAGCATGGAGAAAATAAAACAAATAATATACATTTTAACTTTAAAAAACAGGATCATAATGTTTAAACATCAAAATTTAATGTTGTGAAATTAATATTGGCAGTATGTGAGGCACAGATCATAAAGGAACATTAATCATGATAAAATAACATGAGAATATAACATGTAATTATGGCATCAATTAAGAACATGATATGATCTCTATAGTAGCCAAGGCATTGCTTCCAAGACCATCATAGTGGAGAAATTCCATTGCTGAACCGGGTTTACTTGCCGTTCCAGACCTGTATTAATGAACCAGATTAACTTGATATTCCATAAATGTCTATCTCATGAGATATAAATAATTACCAAATTCATTGAATGGATATATAGGTCCCAAACATCTCATATTAAAATCATTTTTACATGCACCAAAACACAATCATAAATCATGCATCATAACCCAAAGAATAAAATGGGTTTCATAAACATCATCTCATCTTAACATAATCCATATAAAACAAATGGATATATTTCATCATAATAAAAATATAACCATGAAAATAATAGAGAAATTATACTTGAAGCATAATAATACTAAATCATGACACCTTAGATGGGGAATAGTTTTAAATAAACACATGAAATGAATTTTTGAAGAAAATATCCTTTCTTCTTCAAACATAATTTTCTTTTCTCCAAATGTCATGAAATTTTACAAGAAAAGAATTTTGTTGAAAATAATCATAAAATATTGTAGAATAAGATTCATGAAAATAAGGTGTTATGAAATCATAAAAAACCATTCATGCTGTATTAGTTATAAAAACATTCTTCTCATACTTTCACCGGAAAAGTCAAAAAGTACCTCATATGGTAAATAAATGAAAGATTCCTTCCATACAATGTGGTAAAAGTCAAAAAGGGTAAAAATGACATTAAACATACATGTAAGAATAGTATACATTTTATGAAAACATTTTTAGAAAACATGGACATGGATGATAAACATAACACCAATAAATTTTTACGAATAAACAATCTCGGATAAGAATGAGATTAGAAGAATTATCCCTTACCTTATGTCCAATTTCTTCTGTATGTTTCTGAGACTCCTGTATAGTGGATTTAAATATATTATTAAGTTTTAACAAAACCATAATAATATTTATGATATTATATATGATTCCCTTATGACTTTAGATTACCCTTGCATTTCATAATTCCACGTTAAAGTAGTGGTTTGGGTAAAATCGTATCATATATCGTATGTGTTTGGAATTGTTGTTATTGAATTTATTTTTACTTATATCCTGATATACATACATCCAGAATGTAAAAAATCATATATATTCAACATATATATATATATAATAATGATAAATGAAATGAAATACACCATTCATGGAGACGATAGACCGTACATATGCCTGAGTGCTGTTTTCATTTCCTTATTGAATTGAATGGATGTAAGTAGAGTACACACACACACACACACAGATATATATATATATATATATTAGCATTATTATTTCATAAATTTCATCATTATTAATTATATATATACATTATAATTATTCTGGAATGGTAAACATGGCGAATGAATCTCATCGCGTCATGGAGAAGGTAATCCGTACGTACGCACGAGCGACGATATCGTTCCCATAATTGTGGAATGGTATTGGATGGGATTATATAATATATAATAATTATTATAATGTTATTATAATCATATATAGTTATTATTTCCACCATTATACCCATCCTTTTAAGGTTTTGGTGAAAAAATAAATTACACGATGGCGTGGAGACGGTATTCCGTAAGTACGCACACGCGGTTATTTCATTTTCGGTAGGATGGATAGAAGGTGAAAAAGGGTTGGTTCATATTTATAATAAAATATCAGTATATTAGTGGTACTGATGTTATTACTTTATTACGAGACAACAAAATAAGCATTTGTAGAAGAAGAAATGAATTTGAAAGAATCGGTAAAGGATATTACCTCCTCTTAAGGCTCTAAAGATTGTCTTTGAAGAAGACTAGGATCTCTAGTATGTTTCTAGGGAAGTAGATAAGATAAATTGGTATTTTTGACCGATCTTTAAGGCTCAAGGTGGTGTGAGGGGGAGAGAGAGGAGGTGCCCTTTTATTAGAGAGGAGAGGGACACTTTTGGAAACCTCTAAAATATTAATTTATAATAAACTCAAACTCCACTTATAAACCGCCAAAAATAACTAAAATCTAAATATTAGATTATATAGGGATGTAATATCATAAACCAATAAGATGTAGACATGTTGGTAATTTATTTTAAACCTTATCAACTCGATTTGTCTATATTTAATCTATTTAATTTTATTTGGGTTAATAATATTCTAAATTTTAAATTGTTATAAATATTTACTTAGGTGTTGTCAATTGTCCATAATTGGATAATTTATGACATTTTAGACCATATTAATTTAATTTTATAATTTTTAAATATATTTTTTATTTTTAAACATTTTTATAATATGTTATTTTTATAAAATAACAATAGTGTCAATTATGAAACTATTCATTTATTTTAATTTAAATAAATTCTAAAAAAATGTATTTTTGAGAAAAAATATTCAAATGATTTCTAACAAGTCATATTAATCTATACAATTAGTGTATCACATTAATTATTACACATAATATTTATTTTTACACTTTTAAAATCATTTATTTGATATTTCTCTTCATAAAATAATTACTTCAACATTTTTGTATAATTATTTAATAAACTAATTTGTTTCATAAAAATTAATAATAAAATATTATGATGTAGATAAATATAATATCTTCCATAAAAATAATTTTACTCTAATTTATTATCATAAAATTACAACATTTAAATTATTATATTTATTCAATTATGTAGGTGACAACATTGACATCATTTAAAATAAAATAATATAAGTGTCATAATCACTTTTATAAGGATTCAAATGGTCAAATATTATAACATTGTACGATTATGGATTACATTTACACGAAAAATGAGTTTTGGTTAGGGTTTTGTGCTTTTATGGTCACTATTAGTTTAATAAAATTTGTACTATTGATTTTTTTCACTAAATAAACAATTTCCGCATCACTATTGTGTCACCATTAATGATAATTATTTAATCACTAAAAATTATATATTAATTCACATGATATATATAATTTTATTATATTTCCAGTGACTATTTTTTTCGATTTTTATGATGTTTATCACAAAATTAAAATTATTACACTTATAAGATATAAGAGAGTGAAATGTTGTCACTTTCTTTGATTTAATAATAATTACATATTTTATATGGTTAAAAGTCCTTAAAATTAATCTATTACGAACCTTAGGTGATATGGGTCGACTTTTATTCATCCAATAGAATTTTTTCAGTCGTTAGGGTAATTTTATAATCTTATTGTTACTCTTAATTACCCGATATAACTTTAACTGTCGTAAATACAATTTACCGTAGTAACTATTCATAATGCCTAAATATAAAAAGTAACCTATTAATATAATTTGTACCTAATTATTTAAAATATTGAATACATTGTTTCAAATTCAAATCCCAGAAGTGGTAGTATTTAATTTAATATTAATCCCTTTGACGAAAAAATAGGTTTTTCTTTAAAACATTACAAAAGATTGAAATGATTTAACCTATGAATTCAATGTAAAATTAATGATAATGAAATTAATTATATTAAATGGTAAAAATATATTCTATATATACTTTAAAACCATTTAATATAATAATTTTTCCATATAAATTATCTTGATGAAAAAAGTTATTTTTATTTAAAATTTAGCGTATTTTTAATATTCATCAAAATAAGAAACTTATCAGAAAAATATCAAATATTTATTTAAAGAAAATTTTCATATCCTCATTCCAAAATATAATTTTATTTTGTCAAATTAAACTTATAAACATGTCAAAAACTTGATTTAAAGTGGGTGCGCCATCAAAAGGTAGAAAAACTGCATTTTTTTTTTGAAAAATACTTATTTTAACTGAAAAATTTATTTTATTCTCATACCATATTCTATAAAATATTTAAGATGAATTATAATGTCATAAAATTAAAAATATAGTTACTACTATTCATAATTTCTAGTTTATAATAATATTATAACAATATATTGTTATTTCGTGAAACTCTATATTACTTACGACACACGCTATTTAGGATTGTTGCTCTTGCGTAAAACACAAGAAAATAATAATGTTTTCTTATAATACAAGCTAATACGGTGTTGCGTATAGAGAATTTTATTTTTGGTGTAGTGTAAAACACAAGAAATCAATAAAATTAAATGAATATTTTTCATAAAATCTCGGGGTGATACAGTAGATGTACTATAAACCTAACTAATTCATAAATAAAAACATAAATAAACCTTTTTCTAGAAATTATGTTAAGAACTCATGTTTTTTATATTTTTTCGGACACAAATTTCAGGAATTGAAAAAAAGGAAATTATCCTAGTTAGTTATAATAATAATTATTATAATAGAATATGATTCTTTCTACCATTGATGTTAAACATTATTCACCTACACTTATAACCTCCTCAAGAAAAAAAAGTGTTTTCCAATCTATATATATCAAACTAGTTTGTCCAAATAAAATTAGTGAAATCTAAAATACTTCACAACCTTATTTATAGGACCATCCTGATCTAGGTTTTGTAATAACATTTTCATAATATCCTAGAAATTGATATCAATCATCTCTTTATCATCAAAAGCTCAATCAATATTTTTAGTCTTAAAACCCCACCTTTATGAATCATGTTAGGAATCCATTATCAATTCATGTTACTAGGTCACTATTGATTTCCACCTCACATTATGGGTTTTAACACAGTGTTTCAATATTCTACTTAATAATGTAGTAGATCAAATTCGGTATATGCTAATTTTCTAATCTGGTCAGTCCTGTGAAGAATCAATTACACTGCATGCCCTAGTAAAATTTGTTTGGAAACATTTAAATTAATGTAATTCATGAATAGAAACATATGCATAAATTAAATTTGACCACAGTCTTAGATTCGGTTTTATCTACAAAAAACTCATGTTTTTACTTGCTCTTTATGAATTAAAATAAACTAATTATCTCCCCCTTATCAAGAATATATCATTTTATATTCTCCCCCTTTGGAAAAAAATGTGAAGAAATAGAAGACATAAAATAGACAAGAATACTTGTATGGTTTTTGGAGATAATTTACTCTCAAAAGCACTTCCAAGTGTTGGATTCCATCTTACTATAGATTCATTATTAAGATATATTATACTTTCTCTATGTATAATACTAACTATAATGAAATATCAATATGCTCTGCATTCTATTTTATGAAGTTGTACTTGATTACTATATGTTTCAACCATGATTGTTTCATAGGATTTTTTGGAATGTTTATGGTTCATTGGTTTTCTCAAAAAAATCATCAATGAGTAATAGATATGAACTCTCATGTATTTGTGTTTCATCTTAATCCACAAAATTTGTTTCATCAACAACATTTGTTTCATACACAACATTTGGGGTGTTTGGAAAAACATCATCCACTAATAATGAATGTACCTCTAGAAGTCGATCATTATATTCAATATATACATCCCAATAAGCATTCGAATGACCATAAATATGAGATGATGTATTATTTTCATACTTAAATATAAAATAAATAGTTTCTTCGATATAGAATAAGATCCAATTCACTACTGTTATATATGTGCCCTTTATATTACTTAAGAATCATACACAATGTGTCACCACAAATACGATGTTAGGTCAAGACACTACTAATTAATGTAGGTTACTAAAAATTGTAAACAACTCCATTTTATTAACAATAATTCATTTTTATCAATATGTTACTAGGTAATATGTTCTATAGGAATATATGTCTCTCTTAATTATTTCACTTAAAAAAATTTCAATAGCTTATGAACATACATTACTTGTGACATATATTATGAATCAACTTTATTGTTGAATATAAAACCAAAAATGAACGTTATATCACTAATAAATTAAATCTCAAATTGTTTCTTCATTTTCTCAACACATTCCTTACAAGTTTATTTTTTCTGAATAAAAATATGTCATCAATATACCCAATAATTAAATGAAAATTTATGTTCCTCCCTTAACACACATATATATATACACTTTCCTTCTTAAGTATTTTGGGCTCTATAAGATATTTTCATTTTTTCAATACAATTCTTGTAGAAACTGATATATATCATGTAATAGTTTTTTTACTTTAAAACAAAATAACCCTTATCATTATGTATAATTGCCACTATTTTTTAATTTATAGTTTTTCCATATTTTTTACATAAAATAATACTGAGATAACATTAATATGTGAAACCAGTTAAATCCCTTGAGAAAATGTTACAAGAATGATTTGAATAATATAAATCCATGAGAATATTGAAAATGTTACATAAAAATTAACCCCCTTAAATTCGACAGTACCCTTTTTAACATAAATGAGTTGTGTTCCATTCTACCACATTTTGTTCATCGATTTTATTCTGAAATACTAACTTGGTCCAAACCAAATTTGTTTCATTAGGATAAGGAATGAAACCCCAGGTTTTTTCTATATAATTTTGATTCATATATTCTTCCATTACTATTATCTAATAATCATGTTTTAAATATTTTTTAAAACACTTTGGTAAACCAATGAAAGCATAATATTATTATTGTAATTAATTAATCTGCTCTATATTTGAACACCTCTACTACTATCTAAAAAGTTTTCTCAGCTTCTAAATTCTACCTAACTCATGAAAACATAGTTTTACCACTCCCAAAGGATTCCTCACCTTTCTATAATGAAAAATAACCATATTTGTTTTGAAAATCTACTTATTCTTTTAATATACTCCCATTCTATCTAATATTTTCTTAAATAGATTCATTAACTTTGTCATCAATGATAAATTATGTTTATGAAAACATTTAATTTTCTCACAAAATTAATTCAAAAATATAAATTATTTGTCTCACACTCATTTTGTAATATTTGTAGCACCTTCTTCCAAGTGTTTATCTAAGAAATATAACTTTATCATTCATCTAATCAAACATTCAAAAAAATTACTTTGATATTCATATAAGATGGGTTTTTGAAGACCTACAATGTTTGGAAGCATGTATTATTTCCAAACCATAACTTGGTCCATATACATATAAGTTCACCCACTGAATATTTTTATTTTTTTTTTAATATCTACCAAGATAGGGATCTTATATACAATTGTTTCTTTTGGAAATTGTTCACAAGTGTTAAGTCCTTCATGAGATATCATTAGAATATAACTCATATTAACTTGTTTGGAAAGTTTATACTTGTTTTATCCATAAATGATAATTTCATCTATACAATAATTTATTCTCATACTCCATACTCATGAAATAATAGAATTTATCAATTTAAATTTGAAATAAACTGAAACATATAAATTATCCCATCATCAATATTGTTACACCCATCAACTTCATTATGATGCATCCATCATTGATATCCCATTACATCATTCCAATTTCAACAAGGCAGACTGACACTAAATACATTTTGTTTCATTCTATCAATAAAGAGTACATCACAAGATTTAATCTAACTAATTTTGGTAAATGTAACTCCATTGATATTTAATGACCGGTCATTATTGAAAATGAATG
This sequence comes from Viscum album, assembly GCA_963277665.1. Classification (NCBI taxonomy): domain Eukaryota; kingdom Viridiplantae; phylum Streptophyta; class Magnoliopsida; order Santalales; family Viscaceae; genus Viscum; species Viscum album. Next base: position 1,154,491,477 of record OY728132.1, on the reverse strand, counting down.
AAATTCCATCATACATTAGGATATCTTTCTAAAGATTCTTATTTTGTTCATGAGTGATGATAAATAATTTTCATATATCAAATTTATTCATCTAATTTATTAAACATTAACAACCATATATTACTCATACATATTCTACCTCGTAATTTATATTGAATTTTCATTACATTACCTACTCTAATTGAATTTTAAGAAACTATTTAATAGTGCATCCAAATTAATCACACCAACCACAAGTTTCATATTTATAATAAAATGTATTATTCAATTGAACCTTCATATTTAGATTTTTTATTGACTATCCAATAATCATATTTATGTTTTCTCACCACAATTCATATTCACTATTAAATTTGGGGATATATAAATTATATCATCACACGTATTATTTGTTTTTATAGACTATATAAAACCAATATCATATTTCAATGTGAAATATCCTTGAGAAATAGATATATTATTAAAAAAATTACATGATTTCCTTCTCTCTAATTTCAATAGAACTAACTATTTTCAATATCCTTGTCTTTGGAATAATTTTCCATTATATTGACTTTTCCCATAAGCTTAAACATAGCATTTTTATTCACACATTTCATAATTATTGTAGAATATTTTGAAAAAAGTTATTCTTCCAATGGTTTTGTTATCCATATTATAATATTGGATAATATTCTTCTTTCAATTATGTTTCTTCAATATTTTTATTTAATTTTTTAGTTTGCAAAAAACGTTCTAGGTATAATAAAACAATCCTTGAGTTTCCAATAAAAAATAGAATCCTTTTATGATGTTTTGGGGCTTTCATAGATTTAATTGATAGAATTTTGAATCACATGTAGGGTGATTCTCAATGAATTCTCACCTCCAACAAACCTTTTCTCAATATATTTTAATTATTCACTCTTTTCAATGATATTATTTTTTGTAATCTCAATTAAGTTATCCCTATATTCAAAAATAGCATTGATATATTTCATATTTTGTGTGAACTCATCAACTATATTGATAATGTATTTAACCATTAATTCCTCAATATGATTCTATAATGAATTATTCTGAAACATCAATTATTTATTTTCCCTTTAAATATTTTAAATTTCCCAAATACATAAAAGAAGATCTACTGATTATTAAAACTTTTATTTTATTCTACATGACTATATTCGTTCATGTTATAAATTTCAGCTTCTTCATTACTCAACGGATATTTGGGATACATGGATTTATTCTTGAAATTCAATGTTCCTTCATCCAGTGAGTTATATAGAAATTTTTTACACTCTCACTCACATGATAAATAAACATGACTTGAGAAAAAAATATTTTTTATAGAATTGTGTCATCTTTTTTCTTAATTGAAATTTCTCCCACTTCAACTTCTTAAAACATTATTTTTCATTATTGACCTTTGTAATTAGTCATCATCATCATCCTTTGGTTTCTTCTAAGGGAAATTTTCTAAAATGTTTCTAATATTTCCATAATTTAAACACATTAAGAAAATCATTCAATTATATTTACCATTTCCTCATTTTATATCTTTTTAGAATAAAGATATAAGTTCACTGAACTCCATGGAATCATCTTCAGCATTCGTCTCCTCCTCAAGAGACTTCACTGAAGAAATTTTTTTTCATTCCTTTAATATAAATAAAATAAATATCCTTATTCTTTATTCTATTTTTCTTATGTTTAACCCTCTTATAATCACTTAAGAAACAAACAAATTATTATGTTAATTTGTTGTCCGCTCCTCATGGTTATATTACTCTTAGGAATAAATATTTCATTAAAAAAATTTCCTAGATTATTCCCATTAATTTATACCCCATGGTATAATTTTCAATATATTTTCCATATATTCACATGAAACTCATAATTCTTTTTAATAATGTGATGAATTCATACACTATTTAGTCTTCCCCTATATTGATATCCTAAAATTGAGACTGAATTTTTTTCAACCATGATCATTTTCCATTTTTTCCAATATCATTGATATTATAAAGTCTACACTACATTATATTTTTCATTTTTTATCCACATTCTCATGTCTACTTCTTATTTTTTATCGATCAATGTAAAAAATTTGATGCCATACCATCAAATTTAGTATTTGTCTTATCCAATAGAGTATAGGTTTTTTCATTTTGGGGATATTTACAACATTTTAAATAATATTAGAAATGTGAATGATAAAAACTAGGTGTTACCAAACTATCCTCTCTATCAATATATTGAATCCTTTTCCATTAAACGTATAAAGTCATTTATAATTTCTATTTTTAATTTACTAAATACATGTCTTTGATCAAAGCTATTAAAATAGAAAAACAAACATAGATCCCAAGAAAAGTTCTTAGTCCAATGTGGAGAGATTGTGTATAATGACATAAACATATTTTTATATAAACTTAATGGTACTTGATAATTGATAATAGTAATCCGAACCAATACTATGCTTTCATTACATATGATTATCCCAAGGTGGGAGTAATACACCACTAGGAATGGGTGATTTAGTGGTGTACCTAAAACACAAAGTCTCAAAAAATTCTTTCAAATTTCAGTTTAGTTTTATAGAACTCAAGTTGATAATGGGATGATGGGATAAATAGCTATAAAGAACACAAATATTACATGGCTAAATACAAGGTTCAATCACTTTTTCTATCAAGTGTTTAATCCTCATTGTCCCACTTTTTGATCCCACTACCCCTGTTCTTATTTTACTATCAATAATAAAAAGGAAAAGATTACGGTGAGGGGTATAAGTTTTTACGTAAAAGAATGAATTATTATAATTAATAACTCAATTATCATAAATTTTCTTATGTATTGCCTATAGAATTAATATCTCACATGCACCCTTATTCTTCACCTAACATCTCAATAAAAATAACATAACAACTATCTTTTAATGAAAGAAAATATAACAAAATGTTTAATCACAATCTTTCACATACTATTTTGCACATGAACCACTTATATTTAAAGAAAATATAATATTTATATCTGGGAATCCTTATTTACAACATGTTTGCCATATTTGATGGATATGGAAATTATACCATAAATTCCCTTGAACAAGAACAAAAAATGGCTTTCTTACTCATGGTGTGAATCTCATATCACCTCATATATACCTTTATACATGTATGCCATATTTTGGTGTTACTACGGTGCCTACAACTTATGTGCAATGACTCTTTATTTTTATGAGACCTTGAATTGTCATAGAAAAATCACCACCATATGATCCCACAAATTATAGAGTGCATAATATTTTTACAATATGAGACCACTTGTATCCAAACTAGTATGATAATGATTTTCCACAGGCTAATAATTACAATGCAATTTGCATTCCACAATACATTAGGTGAATATTTCATAGAACAACCATTGTTTTTGAAATGTGGATCTTAATTATTTATTCTTATGTATCTTCAATTTACTCTTATGTGAGTATTGGTATGTAATTATCATTTTCTTTATATAATAATTGAGAATCCAACACACCATATCAACTCTTATATTGACCATATTTATTCCTTAAAAATCTTATTGTGGAGAGATTTATAATTATGGATCTATAAATGAATGATATGTTCCATGTTAGTTAGAAATACAATAATTTTTTTAGAGGAAACAACATTACATTACTCTTTTATAAAAAATTAAATTTCAATCCTTTAATAAAAACAAACCCCAATAAAACATTGTATGTCCATGGCCCTTTATTATTTAGCCAAAAAAATTAAAAATAATTTCATAAAAAATGATTGCAATACATTTTGTTAAATACATTGATGTAAAAAATTTCTATAAGGTAAACATAGAACAAAAAAAATAATTCAAGGATCCATTTAAAATATGATTTCCATCATTTATAAAATATTCTTAGTCATCATATAAACCAATGATGATAGAGAGGAAAACTAAGGTTCAAGTAGTGATTACATTATAAGAAATGATTTCACCAAATACAAAAAAGTGTCACCCTACCCTAACACCTAGTATTGACCTACATATCCAAATTGTGGGGAAATGTTCATAATAAGACGATATGTCTATCTTGGGGCCATTATCTAGAGTGTAATACTAAACTAGTGCTGAATGTTTACCTAGATCTATCAAAAAACTATCTAAGGCTTCCAATGAAGTATAAATTGAGGTGAGAGGATTAAAAATACTGAGAATACTAATAAAAAATACATGTTATAATAAAAAAACATCTCATTTTTTCACCTCTAATTACCCTTTAAATAATTTTCCTTTTCAATAATCCATAAATATTAAAAATACACAACCACTTTTAAAAACAATCACTACGCCTCATTTTAAAAAGAATCTTCATTATAAAATTTTAGGGGAATACATAAAAAGAGGTTTTCATTTTTTGAATAAGAATTCAATGGTTATAACCAAGCCTTTTAAATTTATTTTAGAAATAAAAAAAAATATCAACTTTTTGTTGACTTTAAAAACCAACAAAAACATCAAGTATAAATTGAAATTAATTTTTTATGGATATAATCAATAAAAATTATACAAACGCACACTCTCGCACATTCACACACACAAACACAATCACAAACACACACACACACACTCTCTCTCTCTCTCTCTCACACACACATATATATTATTTTTATTTGACTCATTAAAATAATCCCCTATGTATATTCACATGAAAATATATATGTATGTAAACTTTTGTATATGTGGATAACCACCAACGACATTAAAAACAAATTAAAACATACATTCTTATTTAAAACTGCCATTTTTAATACTTTATTAATTATTTTTATTTTAATTATTACATAACATTCCAAGAAAAACATGAATGGTTAAAAATTTTAATTTCCTTTAAAAACAATTACATCAATTTTATTTTAGATAAATAAATTTTTTGGCCATTCAAACTATTTTGAATAAAAGGTTAGAAAATTTTATTTAAAACATAATGTTTAATAGATCAAAATTAGAGGAGGCCCTTTGAATGGAAGTAGAAATAAAGTTGCACTAGATTCATAATTTAAATATTATTTGAATATGTTTATCACTATAAATTAAGGTTAATTTTAGAAGTTAATCTATAAATAGTTAATGGTTCGAAATTTTAAAAAATAAAACCGAGATCAACCTTCCCAGAACTCTCTAAATTTTTCATTTGAAATAAAATTCCACCTAAATAGGGTGGGATATTAAATAGAATAAAAAGAAGAAAAAAATGAAAAATACCTAAATAAAATTTGTCTAAAGAAGAAGAATGAAAGAAACCCTACATGAAACCAATGGATATCACATCACCTTTCATGACTGTTTAATGGATTTCCCTAAATCAGAGTCGAAGAACCCTCATAATCAAGAATAAACCAAAATGAACCCCCAAATTGGGTTAGGGATCATCCATGGAATTCTAACAGTAATAAAATAAGGGTAAAACAAGATGAATGGGAAAAAGGAAGGAATAAAATTTGAAACATAGAAGAACTATATCATAATAAAATAGAAATCCATGAAACTGTGATTATAGGAGGAGGATAAGATGGTGGAGGGGATGTTAAGATGTCCTTTGTTTATGGATCATGATGTATAGAAAAAGGAGGAAACCTAATGAAAAAACAAGAATGGGTAGTTTAGGAAATATATTTTTTTTCAGAGAATAATACAGAGTTTGTCTACAAGATATTCCAAATAAATAGAAAAACACATGCCCTATTCTGAATGTCATAGGGAATACCACATGGTTTGTGCACACAATGGAAAAAAATCATGCCCCAACAATGCATATTGTCTTTGCCTAGTTTCATATGTTATTGTGTGGTTTACCAAAACAATGTTCCAACGATACACATATGAAAAATATTATAAAACTATATTTTTTGTAATGGTTCGGTGAAAAAATTCAGGGTAGATTTAAATATATTTTAAAATAATAATTTAAAATATTTACATGGTGTAACATAGATCATTAAAAAAATTAAAATCAAAATATCACCAAAAAATCATCTCAATATCCTAGAAAAATAATGTTCAAAACAACATTGTGTCTTGACAATAAATTTATGAATCACATTACAACATATATTTACACAAGAACCCATGGATCCAATTAACATGAATAAATAAATAAATAATCTCTAAATATCCTTCTCTAAATGGTACTAAATCATAACAAGATAGTTCATAAACAAAATTTAATCCTCTATATACATCTCTACCCATTAGATCACAAGATTGTTGTAGTTAAATTATCAATAAATCTATGACCCAAGGAAAATATCATGGATCTGATCCAACAATATAGGAATATTTGACAAAACGTTTTTTTAGTTGATGTATTCCAATACCTCAAAAGGACTGATGGACTTGGTAGAAGACTTACAACCACTACAAAACCACCACTACCCATGTTGAGGGGAAAACATTAGGAACACATGATCTCTAACCTTTAACTCTGATGGAATCATCCTTTGATATTAATAATAATTTTGATGGTCCTCTACATTTTTTTCTTTTCTTAAATCATATGTAGTATCTCAATCATGATTTTCACCACATATGGTCTAAATATTGATGAATTCCCGACCATAGTCCAGTATAAAGAATATCCACAATCTCCCATACAAGTCCTTTAACAAATCCAATACAATGGATGACTGATCACTATTTTCATCATAAAACTCCATAAAGAGAAGGTTATTTATTCACGATCAACTAAAATCAAAGATTCATGTACAAAATATATCATCAAATATCTATATGGTACATTCCTTCTGTCCTTCCATCTGAAGATGGGGATTTGTGTTAAATCATAGCTAAGATCCAAAATCATTCAGAATGCATCCAAAATCTTAGAAGGAAAATACTAGGATACTGATTAAAAATAAAATTCCTCAGTGCACCATGAATCCAAACTATATATTCCAAATTCTACACCACTAGAACATTCATGAAACCAAACTCCCTAACCATAAGGAAATAAGGTTACATCATCATCCAGAATACACTAACCAAAATAGCATCACATCCTATTTGGGATATTAGTAGACTAATAAAATAGCCCATTAAATCCCCCCCCCCAAATCCTCTTGTGGACATCCAATGCATTCAGTAGACCACCAAGTACATCATTCATTACATTCACCTACAAATAGATCAAACAAAAAGACACAAACACTAGTATAAACAACTTTATCCCTGGATACACGTACCGAATCATCACGGAATGATATATCTTGGATATACCGAGATTATATATAAATTTTTACCTATGAAACTCATGATGTACCTCCTCATGAATTTATAACATAATAAAAAAATTACCTCAAAACAATATCCAATGCCAACCAACTTATGACTATTTCTTGGGAAATTGACCAAGAAATCCCTAATCTAGAACCACATCAACCTATAAGTCACCCTAATAAAACTTGTTCACATACTATAATAAGAATGATTACTTTTTCATCTATTATAGGAAACCTCTACCACTACATATCCTTACATCATGATGCATAAATCTCCTCTATCTCTCTCTATGCATGTTTAGACATCTGAACAACATATCCTCATGACTTCATTCTCAGTGCATTTGAACACACATTCCATTAACCCATGGTTTTATAGATTCCTTATTTCATATTAATATAAGAACTAAAACCATCTCTGAAAAAGTAGATTTAAATCCCATTAAGATAAATTATACCACAATATATTATGATTCATGAATAGAAAAATGTATTCACCGATTAGGTAATGTCACAATTGAATCCAAGAAAACACTGCTTCTTCCATATAAAGATCATGGGTGTAATAGTAATACAAGTATTTATTTAACTTTTTAGACCCATATTATATCACCAACATCTACTACATCAAGAAGAACCAAAAAGGAGATAGTAAAAATAATATAAAACCTCATAATAATAACTAGCACATATAGAAAGCTAGGGAATTGAGAAATTACTAGAATTAAAATTACGTTTCCAAAATATCCATAACACTGATAATTATATATGAAATATCAGTCCATATTGAAGGCTATCAATGGGGTTTCAATCCAATAGGAATCTAAAACAATCCTTTAATAGTATACCATGAGAACTAGGAAATTATGGACATCCACAAAATTATTTGGTAATACCCAATAAACAGACACCTCAATATTAAAATAATCAGATTAAGTCCTCTATTGAGACAAAAAACGCATTAAAAACTTCTCCTAAAACATTTAAAACATTTAGTTGAAAAACATACCACATATATGATTATGTCGAAGGACGTGTGAAACAGCCCAAATATTTACAACATGATTATATAATGAAATCAAGTACATGGGGAAATACGTGATGAAAAATATCATGAAATGATCTAGGGATTCATGAAACATGGGGTCCATGCATCCCATAAATATATTTGGGGAATTCATTTCACTAAACATCAAATCCACAAATTCAATTTTCCCAATAAAACACTGGAAATAAGTCTTTGGGATATTCTCCTCCAACACCCTCAATTTATGATAACTTTACCATAAATAAATATTTGAAAACTATATATATCCCTTTAACTGAAGATAAAGAGTCATTTATCATCATATGTGGATAGTGATTCTTTACTGTCACCTAATTCAACCATTGTATTCTGTGAACAACCTCATACAATAATCAATCCTTATTGGAAAAGAAAACCAAATCATTTCTTGTTAAAAAACTTGGTAAAATCAAAACATTTCTGATATATTAATAAATTTTATTCCTTATCATTTGAAAATATGAAGTTTTCATTCATAAAGGATTATTCAAAATCATAGATGCACCATGATGTAAATCTACCTCATACTCAATATCACAATGAGGGGTTACAGTTACATCTTCTTATGGAAAAATATATACAAACTTCTTGATAAATCAAAGGAATTAAAATCCCAACACCTCTAAAAAACCCATTCAAAATATCACTATCTATGAAAAAGGTGGATTTGAAGTATAAAAAAAATTAATGATCCAAATTAATAATGAAAACCACACAATTTCTTACCATAACATAGAACTGAACTTGTAACAACCCGACCAACGGGTCTCAAGTTGCAACTCTCCAAGCCCACCTCTAATATGCCTGGGGCTGGCGACTAGCGCCAAGTAGGAAATCACACACATGGGAGGAATTAGACTAACATACCCATACACGCACACCCACATACACGCACACCCACATACACCTCTAGCCAACAGTGCAGATATATATATATATAACTAAAATGTAAATGAATTCATATATCTATCTGAAACCTAAGTGCAACAGAAGTACAAAAGGGAAAAATATGGCACACATAAGGAAATCTACAAAAGGTTTCAACCCACTCATAAGGAGGGAAAACACTGCCAAATACACCTTCTGGTAAGCTCCTCGGAATATTTCCATTAAAAACCCCGGTCAGTCTTACTAACTAAGATCTGCCTACTCCGGGTCCTCTAGGAACTCCATCAAAAGGCCGGTGGTCTACACAAGACACAACCAAGTGTGGGCAAAGCGCGTTTAGGGGTGATTATATAAAATACTCAATAGGCACCCCAAAACCACTAAAATAAAAGGAGGCAACAGAAATACAATAGTCAACTCAGCCCAGCCAGAGGGAAACCAAATTAGAGAAAATTTAATTTTGTACTATGTGCATGGTGGGGTTATTTTTTCTCCTATATGGTAGCTTGGATGAGAAATTTGAGGGCACAGTTGCATCTGGGGCATGCGGTTTACCCTAGGTAGGGTGTAAAAATTGCGGGTGCGGGCCTACTGAGGAAAGAGCCACTAGAGGGAATTTTCATAAATAAATGGACATGATTATTTATGAGAATCGGCTTGAATAACTCTTGAACAGAATCTCAGATCAGAAATATGAGACTGTCGTTGAGTTCTTAGCATAGTGTTTACCCAAGAGGTGACATCAGTTGAGAGGGCGTGGGAGATTCGGATTTCGTGTATTCTAGAAGTTTTTTATAAATAAGGAATTAATGAAATGATCAGGATAATATCCTTTCTCCTCTCGGATGGTGAAGGTATGGCCGATAAAGATTCGTCAACTGAAGGTTATCGGTTTGTGACGAAGCTTCAGAAGCTGGTATATTAGGGCGCAGCATACGCAACAACGTATCCAGAGTCGAGGTAGGATTGTTATTTCAGATTCTACAGTGCTCTGATTACATATTTCATCATTAGAAAACCTTTCTATTTGTTATCTCTATAATGGAATCCTTTAATGATGGTCAAATGAACAATGACCATCATTTGTTTAATTTTCCAATTTCCTGTTCTTCACGTTCTTCGCCTTCTTCATCCATCAACTTTTTGCCTCGCCAAATTATCAATGAAATGAGAATCAAGGCATATGTTTGCGAAGATCTCGACCTGAGGAATCCCAATCCATGATCGGGTTCATGTTTTAGGCACCGAAGGAAATTTATTGGTGAGAAGAAGTAGTGGTTACTATTCTTGATGTTGAAACGATGAAAGATCGTCGAGCGGAGGGAAACCCTATAAAGGTGTCTTCTCAAGGATTCCAGATCTAGACTTGGATTGGGTTTTGGACCACCAAAGGGATCGTGGTGGTCCGCAGAAGATTTTTGTCAGATTTTAGGTGGCTCTGGCAACAATCTGGAAGCTCCGACAGTGGTCTGGCGCAGCGGTTTCCAGCAGGGCGGTGGTGGCCCAGCAGGTGCTGTGACGACGGTCCATCCATATTGGTCCAGAGGAATTTAAACACTCGTATCATTTAAATCAGGTGTCCTATTTAGGAGCCATCTATGACCACACAACCCTTGCTTCAAGGCAGATATTTTAAACATACTTTGAGGACATTTGTGTCGGGATCAATTCTCAGAGGCATGAAATGTCTGTTTTTAAAAATAATAATAAAATTATTATTATTTTTGAAACATGAATTGAACCGTATGTCTTCATATGAAACCCTATTGATGCACCTTCATGGGTGTTGTGACCCTGGTGTTGAGGTGGAAATTTCAAGGCCAATTTTGGGTGCTGAAATTAAAATAGTGGTGGAGGACCCATGAGTCCAATTTTGGGCGTTTACAGAGAAACGTGATTTTTTAATCTGATGTCCATTTTAGACGAACGATTGGTCGATATTGTGTGTTTTTCTGAGGGGATCACAATGATGTGATCAATTTTATGTGTTTCAGGATCAAAGTGTGGGCCCCACCTGAGCTTAATATGGTGAATAGTACCTTTTTCACCAGTTGTCAATTTCAGACGAGTAAATAGACTATCCTACATGTTTTCCCGTATAGATCGTGGTGGTGGCCTCGGTATAGGTGTAAGAGGTGCACAGTGTAGAGATGTTGCGGGTCACTCGGGTTGGTGATGTTTAGACCAGCAGTGGTTGAGTGTACTCCCTTGGTTCATTTCTATGAGGGTTTTTGTGGCATTACAACTTTAGTATAGGTTTGTGATCACCTCAATATTTTGTTTTCCTGATAGAGTTGCGGCATCCCTCCACTAGGTCCAGAGTGGGATCCTCTAGCATTGTTTCCTTGGATCGGTATCTTGGTATCGCAGTTACCGCTTATCCACGAGAGATGATTCCCTATCCAATAGGTTAATCATGTAGTGTTTGAGGCATCATCGGTAATATGATCCCCAACCTAGTGGACCATGAATAGTAGGGTTGTGGAATTGTTGGGTATAAGATCCCCTACCCAGCATGAGGTTAATAGTAGTGTTGTGGTATCGTTCGGAATACAATCCCCTACTCAGTGCATGGTTTCAGTTGGGTTGCAGAATCGTTGGTTATACGATCACCTACTCAGCGCGTGGTTTTTAGTAGGGTTGGTGAATCATCGATTTGATCCCCTACATCATGAGTTATTCTAGATGGGGTTCCCAGCATCGCCGTGAACATCTTCACATGGGCGAAGATCCTCTATATGAGTGATGTGAATAGTAGAACGTCAAGATCGGGTTCTGGTATCCCCCCAGTAGATCTCGAGAGTGATCCCCTATCTGTGAGATCATTGAGATACTAGAGTAGGTTCTTGTATCGCCTAGAGGACCCTAGGAGTGATCCCCTATCCCAGAATGTTAGTGTTTCTGTTGTTTCAGCATGATGTTCTCAGTGACGATATCAGATGAGCATGGTCTCTCGAAGGGGTATCTGGGATGTTTGTGTGAGACATGATCGAGTGTATCTCTTGGACAAGTGTCATCTAGGATGACATAGATCATGGAGTGTGTTATCTTAATTATCTACCAATCATAGGTGTTTTGGACAAAACCACGTGAGGCTTGGTGCATGGAACGAGTGTATCTGGTTGCTCATGGTATATGTATGGGCTTATACCTAAGCAGATGTTCATGGTGTATTTATGGGAATACACCTAAGTTGAGGTGACTAGTCATGTTAGCCGAGGATGGTCTCAAGATGGAGTTTCTATCTCATTTGGATTCCCTCTGTCTGCGATGAAATGTCTATTGTCTTTCAGTTGCTCCCTTTTATTTTTGGGGTTTTGACGTTTCGTCGGGTCCTGACACCCCAGGTACAACCTATTGCCCTAAAAACATGTGGTCCCCACTCTGGGGTCCACCCACATACCTGAATGGATCATCTAACTAATGACTAATGATCAGTAGGGTTGTTTCATCTTCGAATCGATCCCCTACATCACGAGTTATACTATATGGGGTTTCCAGCGTCATCGTGACCATCTTCACAGGGGAGATGATCCTCTATCTGAGTGATGTGAACTGTAGAATGTCAATATAGGGTTCTAGTATCCCCTAACTGATCTTGGGAGAGATCCCCTATCTGTGAGATCTACGAGATACCAGAGTGGGTTATAGTATCCCCTAGCAGACCCTAGGAGTGATCCCTTATCCGGGAAGTTAACTGTTTCTTTTATTTCAGCGTGATGTTCTCAGTGACAATATACGATGAGCGTGATCTCTTGGATGGGAATCTGGGTTGTTGGTGTGAGACCCGATCGAGTGTATCTCTCAGAAGATTGCCATCAGGGATAACAGATCTCATGGAGTGCGTTCTCCTAGTTATCTACCTATCGTAGGTGCTGTGGACAGAACCACATGAGGCTTAGTGCGTGGAATGAGAATATCTGGTTGGTCATGGTATATGTATGGGCATATACCTGAGCGGATGTTCATGGTGTATATATGGGAATACACCTAAGATGACGGACTAGTTTTTTTAGATGAGGATGATCTCGAGATGGAGTTTCTCTCTCGTTTGGGTTTCCTCTGGCTGGGATGAGATGATTTTTTTTTTTTAGTTTATCTTTTTATTTATGATATTTTGGGGGTTCGTTGTGTCCTGACCCCCCAAGTACCACCAGTTTCCTCATAGACTCGTGGTCCCCACCTTGGGGACCACCCACATTACTGATCAAATCATCTAACTAATGACTAATTATCAGTAGGTTTGGTGCATAATCAATTTTTTCCTGTACATCACGAGTTTTAATAGATGGGGTTTCCATTATCTTCATAAACATCTTCAAATGCGTAACGATCCTACATCTTAGTGATGTGAACTGTAGAACGTCAAGATCTGGTTCTGGTATCCCCCAGCGGATCCTGGGAGTGATCCCCTATCTATGAGATCTTTGAGATATCGGAGTGGGTTCTTGTATCCCATAGCGGACCCTCAGAGTGATCCCCTATCTGAGAAGTTAAGTGTTTCTGCTATTTTAGTGTGATGTTCTTTGTGAAGATATCCAACGAGCATGATCTCTTGGATGGGCATCTAGGATATTGTTGTGAGACCCGATCGGGTGTATATCTCATACTAGCGTCATATGAAATGACAGAGCTCGTGGAGTGTGTTCTCCTTATTATCTACCTATCGCAGGAGTTGTGGACAGAACCACGTGAGGTTTGGTGCATGGAATGAGTATATCTGGTTTCTCATGGTATATTTAGGGGCATATACCTGAGTAGATGTTCATGGTGTATATATGGTAATCACCTGAGCTGAGTTGACTTGATGTGTTAGCCGAGGAAGGTCTCGAGATGGAGTTTCCCTCTCGTTTGGGTTCCCTCTGGATGGGATGATATGATTGTTGTCTTTCAATTTCTCCCTTTTATTTTTAGGGTTTTTGTGGTGTATTTGGGTCCTGAACCCCAAGGTACAACCAGTTTCCCCACAGACACATGGTCCCCACCCTGGGGTCCACCCACATGCCTGAACGGATCATCAAACTAATGACTATCCTAAAAGGCCAAAAAATTTCCTTTTCAGTGTGTTTTTTCCTCACTCACACACACCATGGGAAACATCCCAGAAAGTCACCCATCCTGATCACTACTCCAGGCCAAGCCTGCTTACCTGTGAAGTTCTAATCAGGCAGGCTCAAGAAAAGAAGGTTCACCTTTTAGACATGATTCATATCATTTAGTCAATTAACTCATCATCATTCTAGGGCGATACAATCACCCCCGCCCCTTTAGACCACAACGTCCTCATTGTGGGACCTATATCTCAACCCAGGCAGTGTGTTTCACTTAAGGCTGGGTACCGCCTGTGATACCAAATATGACAACTCGGTCCCAGTGATTGCACAACCACCTCGACTTAACATGGTTGTCTGGTCCTGGCCCACTAAGTACCACTAGTTTCTCCATAGACATGTGGTCCCCACCCTAGGGTCCACCCATATTCCTGAATGGGTCATCTAACTAATGACTATCCTTACAGGCCAACATATGCCCTTTCTAGTGTATTTTGTCCTCACACACACTCACCATGGGACACTTCCCAAAAGGTCACCCATCCTTATCATTAATTTGGGATTAGCCTGCTTAATTGTTGAGTTATAATTAGAAAGACTCCCGAAAAAGAAGGCCCACCTTGTGGACATGAGTTAGATCATTTAGTCAATAAACTCTTTATCATTCTGAGGTGTTAGAAAACTCTCTTATAAGAAAAATTAATAAATTAATGAACATAATATTTCATTTACAATATAAGGAATTAATCATATGATCAAAAATTTTGAAATAAAAAATACCCCAATAAAGAAGGAAACCCCATAAATAGTTTTCATCCTTTCCACGCATCAAACAAACTCATCTTACCTCCAACTAAGGTAGTTAACACCAGTGGAACTGAAATTATCACCACCTATATTCACAATGTTCTGACAAAGGTGGGTGAAATAATAGATTAATACGATAAAAAATCAAATAATACAATGAATATGTTGTATTATAATAATATAGTATCTTAAAAAATATAGTTTATTTTTCATTGAAATCTCCATGGAATGAAACTAACCAATCCCATGTCACATTTGTGGTGTTTATTAAGGTATTTTCCATTTTAATTTTGATATTTTCTTTATTCATGTATATACAATGAGTTTTTGAGTAAATGATGTTTGTTGGACTAGAAATAATAAGATTCATGGTTGGAACATGGTTAGTAGAAACCGCTCACCAGCCCAGTGCAAACCATGTGCCCTAAAAAGTGTAACTATCTATGACACACAACATAGTGAATGAAAATATGGTCCTATAAGTCTAACTATGTGACCAAGATAGTGGAGTTATTTGGGCTACATAGATAGGTTCATAGGTTTGAAAAGCCTTCGTTAATCTCATGTGTCCAGTTTTCTCATAGGACAGAGGTTCCACATGATTGTTGGAAGGTTTGGAAAACTATGAAGTATATCCTTGTAACATGCTTGATCATTAAATTTTATTGTTTTCCAATTCTACCCTCATGAATTTTAATACCAAAACACTTCAGTATTCCTCCATTTGAGCCCTTCTACCCTATATTCACCCCCTCTCCTCCTCTCCTCACGTTAGATGTAATATTATGGTTCCATTTTATGGATTCTTCATGAAATTATCATGTAACCTTATCCTCTCCCCATTTCATCCCTCTATTTGGTTTATTTTCTCTTATTCTTGGAGATATATTTCCCAATTAAGGTTTTTGGCCATTTTTTGGTCCAAATATATTATATTTATATTAAATATTCTTAGTCTTGTTGTATTCTTACCTTTAATGTTTCTCTACTTACTAAGATTCTTCTTTTCCTACAGGATTTTTGATGATTTCAAGGAAGTGGTAGGTTGTTCCCTGACATGGAATTGATATATGATTTTGTTATGATTTTTTGTATTTAATAATATGTTTATAAAGTGTGTGGACAGTGAGAAATGTTATTTTCAGGGGATTTTATGTGAGTTCTTGATTGAATTGGGAATTCCTCCTTGGTAAATGGTTTCTTTTCAAGTTTGGCTTCAATTATTGGATTTGAAATTGTATTAAAGGGAATTCACTTGACATGAAAAATTGTATAGATCACATGGTAACCTCGATTAATCTATGTGGGTTACTATGAACTAGGTTGTCATTAGGTTCATCTAGGAAATGACCCTAGATCTCAGAATAATTCATGATACAAAACTAACTCAACATATGATGATGACTTAGGGACCTATAGAAAATTTGACGTGACCTCTCTAGCATCTCATTAAGTAGAATATTCAATATTATTAGATCAATGAGGTGTGAAGATCCTATGTTTCAAACAAACTTGGTACATAGGGAGTCTCCCATTGTGCTTCATTTTTGTTATGACTTATTTTATATTTAATTTTCATTTTTGTCTATATTTATAAAAATACAAACTATTTATTATTTCAAAGATGTAGAAATTCATACTTTTAAAAACTAACATTTAAATTTTTCATTTAATGAAATTTCATAGAATATTTTAGTAGTATCCTACTATAAATTTTAGCTCACACCCTATATACATCCTTGGGTGTTTGTGGACATAGTTTTGTTTAACCCAGGTAAAGGAAAGGCATCTTATGGTGGTGATAGTGGGTATATGGTGTTCTAGTTTCCTTATTGGTTATAGAATGATGGTAGTGTCATAGGGTGTTATCCCATGTGCTACATTGGGTTTTATTTATTTAGTGGACCACCTCCCCTTTTTGGTAAGTTTTGGATTCAGGTCCAAAATGTTAAATGTTTAAATCAATCTTGTAGTTGTTTTCATTTTTGTCTTATATTTGGATTTTGGTTATGATTTTATGTAATTATTATTCACTGTTGATTAATTATATAATGGAAAATAACATTAACAAATGTGTTACTTGATGACTAGGCACTAGTTTCCAACCTGTGGGAATTGGTTATGCCCCTCGGTCAAATCCATGGGATGGCCCAGGTGTCAAGTTGTATGGATACCAAGACTGATTCATGATAAATTATATTAGAGAAGGTTTTTTTCCTTTAATCATTTTATATTATTTTATAGAGTATAAATAGAAATTAGTATGTAATTTTTGGGCTTGAGGTTCTAGTTATGAGTGGGGATTTTAGCCACCACACCTCATGGATGACCAAGAGTCAACATGGGATGTCTGGAGAATGTTCAGGAAAACCAAGAATGGGTGGAGTATTTTAATCTATTATTATGTTTCTATTGGTTCCATTTTCACTTATGGAAATTTTTAATGCTTTTTATGAAAACTTTCAATCGATGATGAAATTATGGTTTATATGGTCTTGTTAATTGATGTAGCATCTTTCCTCCCTAGATAATTTTATGTGAATTCACAACAAGATGCCAGAGAGAATTATCCCTCATTAGACGATTAGAGATATAGTGAAGTAGTTGTTCAGGAGGTATGAGATTTCAATCAAATAGATGGATTTGTTCCTACTTACTATAGGAAAGACTAACAATGTCCGAAAAAGGACAAGGATAAGTAATTCATCATGAATAAACATCCTTCATTAAATTTTGTCACAAAACCATAGGAATTATGGGATTGGTAAGAAAAGATTCAAATGATCATTCGGATTATTGAGACACATAAAGTGGTTAAGGTGAAATTAAATTCATTCATGGTGGAAGTATCCATTCTTAGATGTCGGGACTCAGTGGTTTAGGAAGTATGACATAATCAGATAGGATGTAATCATTTCATTGAAATATTCAAAATGTAGTTTTTACCAGATACCATGGTCCTCACGAAGACCCAAGAGTTTTGGATCACCATAAGGGAGATAATATTGTGTTAGAATATACAAATTGTTTCAAAATAAAACTGGTCCATTTTTTACCCAAGGTGGTTTATAATGAGAATTTAATGTCTAGAAATTTATAAATGAGGTTGTGGTTGGATTTTCCATCAAAAATCACTAAATTTAATCTATTGATATATACAGTTGTAGTTTACTGAGCCTTGATGGTTTAGATTGATCGGTCTGGTAAATCTGGGTTTTCAAGGGTAGTCTCAGTTATGGGAAATGTCTATTGTGGCACATGAATGAAAGAAATAAAGAGAAGCCGAAAAATATAGAAAGGTAGGTGGTAACTTCGACCACCCTTCCTGAATACTTTTTCTATAACCATTGGTGGTAGAATTTTCAAGTGATATAAGTGTGGAACACACCGGAATGTATGGAATTTATGTTCATCTCCACCAAGGAGATTTCACTGGTGTGGACATATAGGGAACATATAGTGGTTCTGAAAGAGTGAACTCCTATATCATAGTAATGTGGGTTCCTCAGTTTCTAGGGGGACTAAATCTCATTCAGAAACATCCAAAACTACGGGTTCCTTGTTAGGTGGTTTTGGTGGCAAGGATGGATCTACTACTAGGTAAAGTCAATTAAAGGAATATCCACAATCTATTAGTCATTCCCGGGCCCAAATTAATATAAAGAACCATTAAGATATGTACCAAGCACTATAAAATTATAATTAGGACCTGTAATAGTTCAAGGCACATCTATATTGCATCAACAATTGTCATTACTTTATTTGATATGCTGCTTCTAAATATTTTATGTCTTACTATATTGTACAAATACTAAAATAACAATATATTCTTATTCTTTACAGCATATATTTGGTTACGCCACATGGAAAAAAGTGGGAATAAGTATTCATATGTCTATCAGATGCTCTCAATATTTCACGGTCAAAATGTAGTGGTCCTTCATGAATCTATAGGTAGATCCATTTTATGTAATCCTAGGTAAGTATAGGATGGTGATTTCAAAAGTGAAAATCATTTATTATAATCATTGAGTGATCTTTATAAAACCCGATGGAAGTAATCAACGAATTCAAGGAGAATGGGATCCTTAGTCAAGGCGATATGGACATCCACATTCAGAGTTATGAAACCATGACTTCTAGGTCTCTTCTCTCATTCAACTGGATGATGATAGCGGTTTTGATAATTTGTTCCCTACAATAGTTGATGAGTTTATGAAGGTGTTTCTCAGACATTTCTCTGGGTTTCCTATGAAGATAGACATAGATTTTACAATTAATTTTTCATTAGGAAAAAAACTAATTTCTATTCCTTCATATCATATAACCCCCATCGAGTTGAGAAAATTAAATAAATAATTATATGATTTGGAATCAAAATGAATAATTTTCTTGATTATCTCACCTTGGGCCTCTCTAGCTTGGTTTCTAAAAATAATGATGGATCCTTCCAGTTGGGCATCAATTACTATAAGATGAACATGTTCACTATCAATAATAAATATACTTTTACCCTCACTGATCACCTCTTTCATCAACTTAAGGGGGAGGGTGGTTTTCTGAGATTGTATTGACCTCTAGGTATCACTATGTCAGGTTTATAGAGGTAGATGATTCTAATATAGATTTTCTATGAAGGTACTACAACATTGATTGTTTGGTCATTCCTTTAGGTTGAAATTTCTCTAGAGGTTTTCATGGAACTCTTAAATATTGTATTCTACCAATATCTCAAAAACATTCATAGATTTTGTGGATGATAACCTTTTCTACTATAATATAGAGGAGAAGCTTGTGAAGTACTTAAGAATTTTTCTAGGAAATCATTTAGATCATTTTCATTATGCATTGATCGAAAAATGTACTATTTGGATTCATGAAGTCATGTTTTTGGGGTACGTTATCTCAGAGAATGGGTTTTTAGTAGAACCTATAAAAATTGGAGTGGTAATTTCATGGGATAAACTTGGAAAATGAATTAGAGATAAGGAGATTCATTATCCAGATAGAATTTTATAAGAGGCATGTTAGATATTTTTCATGACTTTTTTAACCATAACCACACCTACCTTGAAAGGGGTAATGTTTGAATAGATCCCAGAATGCCTGTAATCCTTTGAGGATCCCAAGATACATTGACTTATTCCAATATTTGTATACTCCTAAAATCAATAAAAGGATAATTGGTCAATGGTGACACTTCATGTGGGGGTATTGGGTGTGTATTGATGTTGTATGAAATTGTAGAAGCTTATGTCTCTCTAAATCACAGACCACTCCAAAATAATCACCCATCCAACTAATTGAAACTAGAGGATTTTATGCATTATTTGAATATAGGAAATCACAATCTCTTTGGGAGATAAATTTATAGTCTACTCATATCATGAATGTTTTCCTACATTTTCTCTTCGAGTGAACTAAATCTAGTGTAACACTGATTGGTTGAATAAGTTTAATGGTTTGACATTGATATTAAATACACCCTATACAAGGGTATTATGGTAGTGGATTCTCTAATAAGGGAGATACAAGTGAAAATCCTTGATGGATTATAGTAATAAAGGGATCCTGATGGGGAATTTTTCTAAGATGTACCTAAAATCCAAGTAGTATTTTGGTGGAACATTCTTGGAATGAATTTAGTTGACTCCCTCCCTTATAAAGAGGATTACATAAGACAATTATGTTGATGAGTTGTGTTAGTGATTTATATGACTTTTCAATGTTGGTGAGGTGTCCAATGATTGGTCTTTATCATCAGAGGTGTTTCATTATATTGAGGGTCATTCTATTTTTCCTATATCATTATGGAAGGTGGTGATGTAGGATTGCCTCCAATATCAGTGGTTCGTTCATCCCAGGACCACCAAGATATTTTAAAACATGGTTTACTAGTTCTCATGGCTTGATATGAGGCGGGATATTGATAATTTTATATCCTAGTGCTATATTTGTTAGTAGGATAAATATGGGAATCTATGCCCCTCTGATTTCAAATAAATATTCCACATTCCTACAAATAAGTAGAGTGTGGTCTCCATGGTCCTCATCACTTCCTTAAAATTAATAGCCCAGGTGAATAACTTCATTTTGGTGGTGATTGAACATATGTATAAGTCATATCATTTTATTCAGATAAAGGATTCAACTGAAATGGATGTGTTTGGATTGTTGTATATTTATGAAATTTTTAGACTTCATGGTTTTCCATAAAATATAATATCATACATGAATCTTGACTTTAACACTCAGTTCTGGGATGTCCTTCATAAGTAAATGATCTCATAGTTCATATTTACTATTGAATATCATTCTAAAATGGATTTTTGATGGAGTGGGTGAACCAAATTACAAAAAATGCTCCATACTTGTGTGTTTTATTTACAAGGATCTTGGGATAATCATTTGGGATTGGTGGAATTTTATTATTATAATAACTACCAATATTCAATATAGATGGATCCCAGTGAGGTGCTTTATGGTGGTCCTCATTATTCACCCTTACTCTTGACAAAAGTGAGTGAAACATCTTTACTGGGATAGATCATTATGAAAGATACATCTATAAAGGTTTGATTGATTAGGTAGTTATTTTTGAAAATGAAGGTGAAACACACACCAAGGTATATTAAACCTTTTGATATTATAGAAAGAGTTGGTAAGGTGAAATAGTGATTGTCTTTTCCATCGTATTTTTCAATGATTCACGATGTTTTCCATGTATCACAATTGAATAAGTATAACTTAGGACAATCACTTGTTCTTAATTATGAGGAATTGGATCTAGAATTTGATTTGTCTATATTTAAAAAACCAGAGCTGATTTTGGATTCCAATGAGAAATTTCACTGGCGGAAATCCATATCATTGGGTAAACTCTTTTAAAATAATTTTATTGTTGAGCATGATAAGTTGGAATAGAATTTTTTGGTGGAGGATTAGTACCCTCATTTATTTTCTGATCAGAATCTGGTTTGAACTTCCAATGGAAAAAATTTTAATTTTGGGGAGAATTTTCACATATATGGTTATCTTGGAGGTATTTTTTTCTTTTAATTTTGATTTTCAATTTTTACATGGATTTATCTTGACTTTTTTTTTGAAAAAATCTGTTTTTTGATGCGATAGAAAGAGGTGCATGGTAGAAAATTGATCAGTAGAAATCTTGAACAAACCAAGTGAAAACTATGTTTCCTGGACAATGGAACTATTCTGGCCACATGTCTTAGCGCATGAGCATGATGCCCTCTAGGGATTAAAATGAAACCATAAAAGATTCACTATCGATGCAACATGGCTATTCCCATATCAAATAAGTTTGACTTTTTATATTTTCATTCTACTTCTTGGTCTCTTTTCTGTTTATCCCTGAGATCTATTTCTTCAGCATGGCTCTTTACTATTTTTTGAGACAAATAACATTTAATTGGGTTATATATTGTTTGTTTGATTTGTATTATTACCTTTATAGGGTCTCTCTTGGTGTGGTTTGTATTTACCACTCATATTTTTGATTATTCTATGGAAGAGTAAGGAGGTTAAATTCATTATCATTAATTGTTGATTTTATTATTATTTTTTTATAAATAAGTGTATAAATTGTTTGGGTGGTACAAAAGGTTATTTCCATGGTTTTTCATTTGAGTTCATGTTGGAAGGTGAATTTCAACATGGTAAATGATTTCATTCCTACTTTGACATCAATTATCGGATTTAAAATTGTTTAAATGATATTTCACATGATATGGAAATTAGATAGAGAACATGTGAACCCTGTGTATTCTATGTGGGTTACTATGGACTAGTATGATGTTATGTTAAGAAAAGTAATTACATTGTCCCTCCAACTAGTTCACACTATAAAACTATTTAATCAAATGATGATGACTTGGGGACCTCTAGAATATTAACTGTTACCACTATGGTGGATCATGCATGAGAATGTTCTATATGATTCTATCACTATGGTACCAAGATCCTAGGTCCCTAAAAACATGGAATCATATGTCGTCTCCCATGATGATTTGTTTTTTTTTTGAGTAATTTAATGTTTTATTTACATTATTTCATATTTAATATAATTAAAAAAAATTTCTTTAATTTTTTTTGAAAATTACTTCTTTAGAAAAAAAACTAGAATGTTAATTTTTTATTTAAAATTATTGTATGGAATCATTAGGTGGTATCCTACTAGTAATTTCAACTCACCCCATGTATACACCATTGGGTGTTTGTATAATTGATTTTGTTTACCTCATGAAAAGGAATGGCCTATTGTGTTGGGGATGGTGGTTCTATGGGACTATGGTTTCCTTTTTGGTCAGTGTTTTATAGTGGTTTTATGGGTTTTCAATCCACATTATATATGGAGGTTTAGTTTTGTTAGAGGATGCCCTCACTTTTTTTACTTTTGGATTTTGTTTATAAATGATTATTGTTTACCTCATGCCTGTAGTGTTATCTATTTTCACTTTTATTTGGATGTTGGTAACAATGTATTGTAATTATTGGTCATTTTTGGTTAATTATTTGAAGGGATAAATCATTCCAAATGGTTTTACTTGATTCCCATGTACTAGTTTTACACCCAAGGGGATCGAGAACATGCATTGGTTCCTGCCATGGGCATGGTCAGATGTCATGTTGGATGGAAACTAGGTCCAGTTCATGATAACTTGTCTCTTATTTTCATCAGTTGATGAAAAACAACCATGGCCACACTCAAAAAAAATCCCCTTAGAAAAAGGATCATCCTAGGGTTTCCCAAAGACTCCTCTATCTCCCCAATATAGAACAAAATCCATTTTCCCCATCACACAATATGTTCTTTTCTAACATTATTGTTAAGGCTGAGATGAAACCTAATTTCCCACTACTTTCTGACCTATGGAGATTTTAATCCATTTAATAAAATGGTGGATACAACCGCCATAGGTAAATTACACTAAAAAAGATCACAAACTAAATACATGATAGATATCAACTCTACAGAAGGGAAAAAAGGAAAATTTCTAAGGCCATCCCTCAACTGGTTTAAACCATGATGGCCTTAATTTTTCACATGCACAATCTATTGCTCTTGTTCTCAATAATAATTTATGGATACCCCCCCCCAAGATAATACTAAAAATGAATTCATACTCTATACCACCTCTAACTTCTTTTGAACTTTTAGATATGTTTTCAATGTTAATTGGGGAACCGATTTGGGAATAGAGGTACACAACACCTCCTCTAAAATTATTTTTATGACCTCCTAATCAATAAAAATCTCTGATTTGATGTGAATAAGATCATTGAACAAGATAATGTGCTCTAATATGCTTATAATTCCCAGATAAAGTTAGATAAATCATTTCCCCATTAATAAAGTAATCATGAAATAATGGAACTATGTATAAGAATTTCTCTATAGGTCATCCCATGAAACCTCAATCTCTTTTCTCTCTCCATGGAACAAAATCTATAAGAGGTGAATAGAACCCCTCATATAACCAATAACCAATGTTACTTGATACTCCTCCCTAGCATAGATCAGACTGAAAAAAAATCTATAGCATTTGAAACTAACACTTAGTCTCTAAATTAAAGGTACTACCCTTATAATTCTTCAAGTCCTGGTGGAGTAACTCCAATGTAATCTTACCCCATGACATATTTTCATTATCTATCTAAACCCTCTAATGGTATATTCCATTGTCTTACTCCGCCTCTCTAACTAAAACCTCAATCTAATGATGATCGATAGGTATCATTGTTAATAAGGTTGAAAAATCCAAAAAAATAGCATGTAATTAATTTAAGACTTATTTCATTTAATTCATTTTAATTTCCTCATGAAATAACTAATTCCAACCTATGATTAAAAAAAATATGTATATACCTCTCCAAGGTATCCACCCTAAAATCATCATTATATTATCTAAGGAATTCAATAAACTTATAGTCCTTATAATGGATCACGGGGGGTCCTAATCTTTTGTGTCACAGTGGATCTTTTTTCCAACATCAAACTTTATGTTCAAAAAACACAAGTTATCTATGAGTCCCTTGAAATAATCCTCAATTATTATCTCCATGAATCATTCTAACACTCATCCATTTCTTTTATACCAATTTTTCATGACCCTATTCCATTGGAAAACCATATTGGGCATGTGGTGAAGAATAGAGTGACTCCCAAATCATTCCTCCAATAGGCTACATTTCTTAGGATGTCATCGATAGTATAAATCATAAAAATGAAACGAATTACCCTCATGAATCCCTTGAAAATATATAAAAACTAAAAATAAAATTTATTAGATTAAATAAAAACCAATATTCAATGATTCATTTATTTTTATATAGATTATAACTCTACAAAAAATAAAAAACCAAAAGCACAGTACTATGGTTGTAATTTTGGAAGAGACCCAAATCTCTAAGATGGTATTTTCTAGCATGGTCTATAAATACATCTTGGAAATTAAAAAAACATTTCTATTTATAGAGGTGATCATACATGTATACTGTAATGACCAAAAATTTTATTAATAAAAGTTCCCTTAAACTAAATAAATGTTTTATTATGCAATAAAGGATATTTAAAACATATGAACTTACTTGGTTTTATTTTTTTTGCAGTTTAAAATACCATTATAGATTTTTACCATTGCTAATATATCCATTGAACAATGATCACATGATTAATATAAATAGAGGGTCTTAACAAATCTAAATTACTCAGATAAAGGAAAAGATGGCCTCAACCAGTAGAATTTCTCCATATGAAGCCTGTTTTTGAGAGAATAGAATGAAATTAGTGTCAATGGGATTCATTTTTGACCAAGCCCAATAAAATCGTCAACATGTTAAGCTAGAACGGGACTACCAATGAGAAAATTGGACGTTACAACCCGAGCGATTTATCTCATCCACCCCAAAAGTATGTCACCATCGCAGACCTTACCCTTAGATCTTATACGGGTGTTATAAGGGGTTATGTAACAAGACCCTAGAACTATGATTATGTGAATTATTTTTTATAACAAATATATATTCATTTTATTATTTTTACTTTGTAAATGTTTTTTAAAGCTGAAATATTATTTTTTAAGTTAATATTTAAATTCAATTAAGAAATCTATTTTGTTGAATTAATGGATTTTTGAATTATATAATATTTTAATAAAATATTATTAATAAATTATTTTTTATTTAATATACATGATTTTATAATTTTTATGAATACAAATATAATTTTTAATATGGTTTGAAAACTATTTTTGTCAAAACCTATGAATTTTCGATAAATGTCAGTTTTTATTTTAAAAGTGAAAATTCACATATATTGAAATTTATTTAGATAAAATGAACAAAATTTTAGGAATAAGGATGTTGAAATTATCTAATTGTAAATTTTTCAAATTTTTCTAGGAGATTCAAATTTTTGGGTAAACATGTATTACCAATTCAATATATAATAAGTTTTATGACAGCATAATGACCAAATATTGTTGTAACAGAATAATGTAAAAGTAATATTAGTCCAATATGTTGTTTAACATTTATATAATGTGACTTTAGAATTGTTTGATTAATTTTTCAATGCCTTAGTTGACCCTCTAAGACATATAAAACATATTAACATTTTAAAATTATTTTTTTGAGAGTGTGACTCACCTCCATATACGCAATCGTAATATTTTAATAAGTTTTGTCACTATCCTTATAAAATAATGTCTTCCACTCCAATTTAGAAAAAACTATGGTAAAAACATGTATTGGATTGTGGTTTTGAATATTTTAATGTGTAGTTTCCATTACCTAAACATTAAAGAGTTCCCTCTCATTTCCTATAAAAACCCATAAAATCTCCCATTCTGCTTCACTAAAACCATTTGGAGCTCGATAAAACCCCGCCCTCCTCTCTCTAGAATCCATCCAAGGCACCAAATATCCCAATAATACCCTCTCAAGCCTCTCCCAAGCCATTGGGATCACACATCCAACTAAAGGATCCTCACTTTCCTTCCTCATTTTTTATGTCCAGGATTCTTTATATTGTTATGCTCTTTTATTTTAAATTAAAAAAGATGTGGTATGATTTCAAACCTCCCTTGTAATTACATACTTATTTTTTAGTGATTAGATACCCCTTTTCTCTCCTATTAATTCCTCCCATGGACACCTATTACTATGCCAAAATTCCATAAGGGATTTCACTCTTCTCATTCACATTGAAGAAACTTTTTCACTTTATTCATCTAAATTCTATAACATATGTTGTGATATTTTTTGCCATGACCCCTTACTATTAATTTCATATATAATTTATTAGATACCCCTTTCTCTCTAATCAACACATTTTATGATTTCTATTTGATGTCGTTATGCATTCGAAGTTATGCCAAAATTTCCCATGCCAAAAACATCATGCAAGTGAATACTATACCCCTTAATTATCAAGGAAATTCAACAATATAAACATTTACATGTTTATTTAGGACATAGATTTATTTATTCCACAACTCTTTTTTGTGGAATAAATTTTTATTTTTAATGAATCCATGTTGTATGATTCATGGGGCACATTTATTCATGAAATGAAATGTTTATAAGTGTGTGCCTGGATAACGCTATTAAGCATTTGGTAATGATTTGTATCATGATAGGTAAAGTGAAATGAGGGTATAATCATGATAATTAAATTTCAATGAGGGATTACACTTACTAATTCATGTGTTTTGAGGGTTTAATCATTATCTATGTGAAATGATCCCCTGATCTTGAAAATATAATGGTAAATGTTGTCACCACATTTCTATGTTTGGATAATTATGCTATATCATGCCTTTATGATCATGTTTATATTTTTCTCCATTGATATTTCTATTGCCTAACATTTATTTTACTCTTCATGTTATTCCTTTTTAACTCCCTTATTGGGATTTATAGATTACCCTTTTTTATGCATGTCCTCTTGTTATCCCATGCAATGCTAAGTATGAAAGAATGTTGTGGTCATGTAAAAGAAGTTTTCAATAAAGAGGTTGTATTTTATGTTATACGTTGTTAATAAATGTTCATAATTTTCCAATAAACTAATCCTCATTATACTATGATTTTAATTAAGTGTGATTTTATGTAATAAATCATGTTTATGTGTGTAATAAAGAGTAGGGTTGTTATATATACTCAGAAGGATCCACCTCATGACCACTCATGAAAATGTAGAAGAATTATACTAATGTTATAGGGAATAAATAAAATAACCAACACACACTTAATGTGGTTAGATATCAACTAAAATCATCAATGATAACTCACTTCATAACACATCTAATTATAATAACATAACAACAAAATAATATATAATGTTATGAGAAATAATGTTCTTGTTTTCCCATCTCTTCCACATAATCACATATCCATGCATCCACATAACTACCACACCCATATCATCATAGGAATCTCCACATACATCATACCACATATCATAACTATAATCGAATGTCCTCATAGAAGGGTATCATGAATATGAAGGACCTCAACCACATGCCATCCTACTCTAATGAATAAACCCCACCAAGTATCATATTCTATCACATCATTATCCAAATATCATCAAATAAACTCTTAATTAAAATTTTAACTTTTTCACATCACAACACAATAATAATATCCAAATTACATCATATTAAATTCTATATCTGAGGGGAACTAGGGAAGAGGGTGTGATCAACAATTCATTGCCTTTTTAACATGAATGGTGGTGAAAACACATGAAACCCAAAATATTTGAGAATCTGTAAGATTATCTGAATCATGTAGGGTGTTAAAGAAATTAAAATTAAGATATTATATATATATACCCACATATCCACACATATAAAACCAATGAATTTTTTCATGAAAAAACAACGTTACAACCCCCATAACAAGCACTACACTACAACTATTACACCCAAACAATTTTTCATATTACCAAACCACAAACTAGACTCACATTATCACATTATCACATAAATTAACCATAATATACTACAAATCATTCCATTAATTAAACTATTTAACTATTTCAAAACATAAAATTATCCTTCCATATTATGTTAATTATTCCATAAAATTATATATTTAATTTTAATCCATTCAATATCTGATCTAGCATATTTATCTTAGCCATTAACTATCTATTTCAATCATTAACAATTCATTAATAGACCATGGATTGTACAATTCCATCCCACATCTATTAACACATTATAATTTACTAATAATTTACATTCGATACCCCTATGTAATCATTATATATCCCTATTGACAACCAATAGCCTTAAAACATACTCTTGCACACTATTACTTATACCACAAGTTCCACACCACATAACATCACATCCAGTATTTATATATATAAACCCTATTGACCCTTTCTAATCATTAAAAAAAGTCATATCCATGTTGGAAAACACATAGATACATCCAAAACCATCCATAATCATATACTACAAAGGATCAAAATCAAATATGTAATAAAAAGAATATCAACATCATACAACAACCAATTATAGCAGAAAATGACGTCCATAATTACATTTTTATAATATGGATACACATTAAATGTAATATCAATTTCTTATGTTATACCATCTCAATTATAGATTTCATAGTTCCTATCAAAATCTATTTTTACTTTATTATACTTTTATGAAAGGTGATTCCATTAATAAAATTGAAATAACAATAACAATATAGCATGATATCAATAATGGTTTAGCAATAATAATAAATAATCACCAGTCATATGAAAGATATGAAATTATATAATAATTTTGTTCAGTCACCCTTCACATTAAAGTTGATTTATTCCAAGTAATTATCATTATTAAGTTAATTTTTATGATATATTGTAGGGAAAAATTCTTACGACTTAAATAATTTACATAAAATAAAGGATAGTTTTGAAATCCCCCACCATGTCCAAAGCATCAAAACCATTTTTTTAGAATAAATTGAGGAAACAAGATAAAATTGATTATATAATAGAATGAAATCCTAAATATATTATATTAAAAAAGAACTTATAAAAACAACCCAAGCCCACTAAAACATTCTTTTGATTTCTATCACAATCCCACCATGATGAAATATTGAATGATAACTCAAAATAAATGAATAAAACTCACCTTAAATGATGGTTTCTTCATCCCCAAAAATCCAACTATAGATGCAACCAAAGATAAATAAAATTCTACAATTGATTATCCTGTGATTTTATATAGTTTATATAGAATGAATGGAATCTAAAATAATTTTTTTGGGAGTTTGAATTTTAAACAGAACTAGAATTTTAAGGATACAAGACATTAAATATTATGGTCACATCATGAAGATTCAAATTCATAAAAAAGTATTAAAATGGAATTTTAAGTCCCCTATATATCTCAAATTTAAATTGTGCTCAAACACTCGAATTGATACAATTGAATAAGGTATACATTATGATAATAGAATCAGGACGTGAAGATACTCAAATAGGTATAACACCTAAAACTAAATTTTCAGTTCTTAGTAAATTCTTGAAATGAGTCCAATTTGATATCCTCTCATAGAATAATTAAACAAAAAACCACACATATTTCCTATTGTGCCTAAAATACTTCTCCCCACAATTAGAAAAATTTCTAAGGAAATGCTTATCATTTTCAAACTCACACATAATGTTTACCCAGAAAGTTACTGTTTTCCATATCACAAAATTTCTATTTACCCCATTCATATTATAACCATATCAACCACATTAAGATGTTATTTCAATCCCCAAGATAGTGAATTTCTAAAATCCCATGGCCTATAGCCCCAAGCTGTGATTGTTATACTTTCCACAACACAAAACCCTGATAATAAGATTTTAAACACCATTACACAACATACCAAATTGAAAAACCACCCATTTCCCATACTAGCCTTCCATGATAAGACACCAAATTCCATAACTTGGATCACTCCTACCAGCTACAATTTCATATCTATCTCCACAACTATTCCTCTAATGACCTCCAAAATCCTCTAACACAAAAAACATATAATGTAATATGATGGAAAATTTATGTTCTTTACAACTCAAAGGATAAATTTTATTTGTGTGTTTGATCATAAAATACCCAATTTTTTATGATTTTATATAATGTTATTGGAAGTGTAGTGTAAATTTATTCACATTACTTAACCATGATAAATAATTATTTCACATGGTGAAAAAATATTTAGTGGTATATTTTGATGTATTTTTATGATTTTAAATTGATATAAAGTTAAATTAGGTAATTTTTAGTTATATATAATATATTTAATTAAATTTAATCTCTATTGATGCATTATATTTGTATAAGTACATATTATGTAATTAAAATTATTTTTTCAAAAAAAATTGTTTTTGTTACATTTTGGCAGTTTAATTTTAAATGTAAATTTTCAATATATTTTTTAAATTTTTAAAATTTATTTCTATATTTAGAAATAGGTTTTAAAAATTAGTTTATATGGTTATTTTAATTTTTAGGTATAAAAAATATATCGTGGTAAAAAATTACTTTCCCATAGTATAAGTAAAATATTGTTGCGAGTTAAAGTTAAATAGTGAAAGATAAAAATACATAAAAAATAAAACAAGAAATTGGTGTTTGATTTGTTTAAAAAACGTAACCCAATTTTAATACATTAATTACAAATCCAATTATTAGAAATTAATTCCACCAAAATGTGGTTTGCTTTAAAAGTAAGAAAATTATTATTTCATCTCTTTAAACAACCCATCCTCAATAATAAATACCACCCCAATTATCCTAAAAATCATTTAAGATATTAAAATATCTATAAATCATTCTCCTCCCAACTCTCCCTCCTACCATGTTCTATTTGTATCAATAAATGACCAATTTCATGTTCTTGATGGGGTCCTCCAAGGAGGTGATATTTAAGAGGTAACTTTCCCGATCAAGCTCTCCTAATATCACTTCTTTTTCCACCATATCCTCGCAACCTTCATACATCAAGACATAATAACTCTAGTATCGTTTATACAATATAATTTTAGGATTATAATTGTATATCTTATATATATATCCCTTTTATTAAATCCTCTTATAGAAATAAATGAAACCATTGTCCAAAATATTTTTATTAACTGTCTCCGTGGGAAATGATTTTTTGTTTTCCATTATCTCCTTCAAGGTTGGTAAGAAACATGTGTTTCTAGTTCAATATGATTTTAAATAATATATTAAACCTTATTTAATGTTTTGGAACTAATATATATACAATATTAAATAATATAAAATTATTTTTGTGATGGTTGGAAAATAACCAAAATAAAATAAACATTTATCGTTATCATTTTATCAAATATATAATCTACATAACTGAAAAATTATTGTATGAGACCATTTAAACTTCTAAAAGTTCATTAAAAGAATTTTATTTTACTTCTGATGTTTTATTTATATTTTAATGGGAAACCCATAATTATACACATATCAACCGACCATTAAAACAATGAATCAAACACACCCAAAACAGGGAAAATAATGAGATATTATTAATGAATGGGCAGTGAGATGTTATAAAAATATCATATAAGTACATTATAAATATATTTATAGTTTTAAAATAATTGATAACATTATTTTTACATTTATACAAGATTTTTATGTATGAAATAATAAAGGGAAGTGTGAGGTAATGGTTTCTCATCTCACTTTTACTTATGTGAGATATATTCCATATTCATTAATTATTTTGTATGTGTGTTTTATATACTTCCCTTTTATATATAATATCATTAATATTGTTATATTAATTTTATTAAATTCCTCAATTGATAATTTTTAATTTTATGGTGCATACGATTCTACTAAATACAAAGTGGTAATGGAATTCTTAACACAATTTTTATTCATTGTATTAAACATAACCCCAGTGATTATGACATATTAATATTATGTGTGAGATAAATTTTATTATCTTTTATTTCATTTTTTATTATTTAATGTTAATTTATTTCAAATAAATATAATTAATTAATTTTATTTATTCTCACTTCAATAACAAGATATTTATAAGGGACTTTAGTTTAAAAATTATTTTGTTTATATTACCCTTAGAACATTTCTTTTATTCTATATCTGTGTTTTCTATAAACAATTAGGAATATGTTTTTTCTATTATCTAATTATTTTATTATTTTCATAATTATGTTTGACTTTTAAAAATATTATTTTCATGGAGCCTTTTTTTATTTTCTATGATAGGTTTTTTATTACTATTCTAATAAAATTATAGATGTAATATTTTATTAACGTATATGGAATGAGTGGATTTTTCTACTTACTTGACACCATAATGACGTGAAGCTTAATTTATAGTATTAAAATGTTAGTTTTAAATGAAATTTTTTATTTTATAATTTTGTGGAATTTTAAAAAGAATTAAACAGACAAAATATTTTCCTTAAGAATTATTTTAGATGATCACTCAAAATTATTTATCATCTAAGATAACATTTTGTAGATATTATTTATGATTTACAAGGGATGTTATTTAGGGATACTATCCTTATTATTTTTGTTGTTGTTTTTTTATGATGTCAGGATGTGTATGAATCCCTTATAATTTTCATCAGTTATTTTATAATGAAATGTTTTTTAAACTAATTTCTTTATATTGGTTCTCATAGGTTTAAGAACTTATGTTCTTATGCTACACATATATATGGTTTTAATTATGTGATTATAGTTTCATTATAACCAATGATGGTGTTCATGTCATAACCAATGATGGGAGGGACCAATATCTCACTCCAATGCAATGGGGAATGATTCGTATCTCCGGATATATATATATAATTGAAATGGGAAGTGAACTCAGTTTAATAAGACATTATTGGAATGCGGATTGAACTATTTTGAATAAAATAGGACTGGAAAGGGGATTAAACTTAGTTTAATAATTTAGACATGGAATGGTAAGTATAACTGGGTCAATAAGGTACATTGTCCTCCATGATAGTCTTGATAGTGAACCTTGAATACTATGATGGTTTGGGGAGTGAACTCAATATATAATGATAGTCTTTGAAAAGATCCAAGACTATTAAGGAAACGATTTTATATGATTATTTGTATTCCACATTCCATGTCTTAAACCAATTGTTTTATATCATGGATCGTGTTATCTTATGATTCATTTCTTATGAAATTTTGAAATTTATTCCATGACTCAATATTATTATCTCTTATATGCATGGTATAATTTTTTAATGTTATATTCATGTTCTTATTCCATTAATATCATGTTATGATTTATATCACTCATTTTGTCCCTTACTATGAATATAAGCTCACCGTCTTCTTATATTTATTTCATTGATGACATGAAGAAAGGTATTTTGGATGGAATTTCTAAAATAGATATAGGTATGATGAAATATGTGGGATATGATGTAGATGTTTTATGAAACAATATTTTTCCTTATTTCCAAATATGTGAAACCCATTCAATTCATGTATGGATTTGTTATATTATTCAATGAATATTTATATATTTAGATGTAGTGTCTATATATTAAATGAATGATTCGTAATATGTTGGATTCCTAATTTTTGGTTTTATCAAAACAGTTATATGATTATATTCATGATAAAACACCAAAAAATAACTTATATATACATAAATTATATAGAAGTTAATAGATTAAATAATTTTAAGTGATAGTGACCTCATGTAAATAAAGGGTGAAATGAAAAAAAATATATTAAAAAAAAGTTTTTTCTACTTTGTTATAATAACAAGGAATTATTTTCCAACAAAAATGAAGGAATCATTAGAAAGTTTAGTTATAACAACTATAATCATTATTAATAACAAAGAGTATTTATTATATTATAATTATATAATAACAAATATAGAATAAATAATTGTAAAAATTGAAAACCAATATGATGAGAGAAATGAAGATTGTTTTTGTGTTACCTAAATGTTAGACTAAGGTGTGATGTCAAATTTATCACTTTAATTCTGGGGAAAATGTGTTGGAAAGAGATGTTGTAAAAAAAAGATATCAATGGATGAAAATAAATAATTCAACAAAATAAGAGTAATTGTGATGAAAAAGATAAAGGAAACTAAAAAATTAAAGGATATAGGACACCATCATATATAGATATAATATTCATTTCTGGAAAGATCATAAAAAGTAAATTTTGATGAAAAAAATGAATTTATACTATTTAATTTTTTACTAATCATTTCATTGATATAAAATTTATAAAAAAAATTATAGATATTGGGAGCCATTACATTTACACATATTATATCATGATTTATTTAATATAAACATTCATTAATCACAACCACAAGATCATGAGGCCTAGTGTATTTTGAAGACTATGTTCATAATATATCAAAGTGGGGCTAAAATAAAACATTTATTTTATTTTCCATAATGAGATCCTAAATATATTTTTGGTTCTAAACTATATTGAATAACATATGGAATACATATAAAAAAGGGGTGAGCTAAAAGGACTCGTAATCCAGTATACATGATAATGAATTATAACATGTGAGTCAAATATATAACCTGATATCATAAAAGTGAAGGATCATGATTAATCAAATGGAATCATGACACAACTAATATATTATCATAATATAATATTTACACTATAAATATGAATGATATAAAAAACATGACATAAAAAGTATTCAATACAAACTTTCTAGATGATATCTCATTATTGAAACAGTCCCTTAAAAGATTTGTTTTACACCCTAATCCCATAAATAAAATATCATGAGACTATAGTATTACCCAATAAATTAGAGAACTATTTCAATGAATCCATATTAACATGTTAATGATTTATGTGTGAGAGAAAAATTAAAGAAATCATACGTTATAAACATAATAATTAACTTTGTAAAAAATAAAAAATCATTCATTCTATCAAAATCAAAATAGTTTTCTTAAAAAGGAATTTGAGAGATGAACTTAAGGAATTTATTACACCATCATAACAATAGATAATAATATAGTAATATATGTGAGAACAATATATAAATTATTTATAATAAATCTATTATAATAATGGTTATTATTATTGTTGAAAATGACATTAAGAGGCTATATGAAATATTTCTTGAGGAAAATTCCATTTTCCCTTTAAAATGGCTTTCTAAAAATCTAAAAAATTGAAAAATATTATAAAAAACCCTAAAAGGAACCAAGGAATTTTATAAAATATGCTTAAACGTGTTTAGACGTCATGATGGGGGTAATTTTTCACATGACATGTCTGTTAAAATAAATATTCCTTTAACATATTTTATTGAAATGTCAAAATTACCTGTTTTGAAAAATATATAAATATTGTATTTAAAACAATTGTTAAAATTTAATACGGATTAAAAATTACTTTAAAAAATTATCAGATAATATTTAAATCATTTTTCATAACATTTTTAGAAACATGGATTTTTAAAGAAATAATTTTCGACCGAAATGAGAAATATATTTGATTTTTATTAAAAACATTTACTCAATATTATTAGGTACAACATATTGGACAATTTATATATTAAATTAATATTTAATGAATATACTGATGGTATGAATATGTAATTGGTTTATTAGAAAATGATCAAAAAATTTCCTACAATGGAAATTAAAGAATAAATCATCCCGAATAAAAAGTGATTGAAACAAAAATCATTACCTTTTTTGTAACTTTTGAATCATAACTACCAAGATTGAAGTAAATGAATATTAACAAAATAATATTATGGTTTAATTTAATTAATGATATGATATCTAATGTCGTAGTACATAAAAAATATAAAATAAATAAGGTCATTTAAATGACAATTTTCCTACTGAATGATGTTATGAAATGACACCATTACCTCTTGTCTGGAATAATTTTTGTGTTTATTTCACCTCCTATATAAAAAATATATCAATTATATGTTTTTTAATAAACCATTACAATTTAAATAATACAAACATAAACCATTTACATAGTTTAATTTTATAATGTATTTAGTTCATTAATTGGCTATTCATGTAATAGGTGTTTTGAGGATGATTAGTTCATTATAGCAAAAAGACATCAGTGAGTTGAACATGGTTAAAGGATTAATTTTTAAATAATATAAAAAATTATAATCATGATATATTTATAATTTTATTAAATAAATTTTACTTTTAAAACCAATCATGTAGGATGTTTATTAAAAACAAACTATATCACAATCATGGGGACGATAGACCATACATATGTAACAGTTCAATGTTTCAATAATCATAATGGAAAGTATTATTTTATATTTCCACTATAATAATTATATTATAAATATAAATTGTATTCATAAAATAAACTTATATATACCATCTATGTGACGCCGTAGTAAAAAATGATTCACATCATTTAACGAGGAAATAGTCCACCGTACTCATAAAAAACATTATCATTTTCCAACGTATTGGAAGTTAAAAGGGTGACTGATATATGACATTTATATAGTTACTAATATTTAATTAATTTCATATATAAAAATTAAATTTATCCTTATGAGGATATTTTAGTGTTGATGACAGAAAATGAATTACATCCGTTTATGAGGTGGTTGTCTGCCAAAAACACAAATAATAGTTTCATTACCGATTTGATGGAAGTGGATAGGTATTAAGGTTTTTTAATTAACATAATATTATATTAGAATTATTTAGACACTTATGATATTATATAACCATGATATAGTAATATTTACAGGTGGTGGAAGAATAAATAAAAAAATTCTTGGCTAATAATGTTACCTCTTCTTCAAACAATAAATTTATTTTTTACCTAAATGTTCTCTAAATTAATTTCCTAATAATAGTAGGTGGTATAGGATTTTGGGATGGATTTAAGGAAGGTATTTAATCCAATATTTTATTATCTAATGGGTTCTAGAAGTGTGTAAATGAGAGCAAAGGGGTTCCCTTTTACAAGGGGCGGAGTTGTATTCTTCTAATTACCCAAAATTATTTAATAATGGAACGTTGACCTCAAGAAGATTGTTTAAATAATTAAAAAATAACAGATTTGAGAAGATATATGTACTATAAAAACCATTAATATTCAAAATAATCATTTTTGTATATGTTATTTTATTTACCTTTTTAGTGTAACCCCCCCCCCCTCGATAAACCGATTTGGAAAATAACATTTTTTCTCTTATTTAACTATTAATTATGAAAATAAATTCAATTGACCAAATTATATAAAATAATATTTTATTTTCAAAAATATTTATTCTATTTTAATAAATTAAATTCATATATTTAGAAAATTATTATTTAAAATTCACCCAGATGATATGTTTAAAAAATCAGTTTTTCAAAGAATACATTTTTCAATCATAAGGTAATATTATGATAACTATATATAAAGTAATAATAATAAAATTAATGAAAATTAGTATATATATAATATAAATTTAATTTAAATCATTCCTCATTATTGGTTATTTTAATTTAGTAAAAATAGAGAAAAACATGAACCCTAAAATAGTTATTAAAAACTATTATATTGAATCCCAAAATACATATTTTAAAATCTAGTATAAAGATAATTAAATGGGATTAAATATCACTAAATAATATTTATTTTAATTTTAAATAAATTTAATATAATAATGGGACATTATAATTACATAATTTATGGAAAAATGACAGTTTTACCAAATATCGGTATTTTCACAACTCACTGAAAAATAATTATTTTCTGAACAATCTTAAAATTATACCATATGTTATAATTGAAATAACGATTTAAAATTTTATTCTAATTTTATAAAATAACATTTATAATTTCCCAATAACTAATTATATTATTTTCTAAAAAATATTAAAATAAAATTTGAAGGAAATATATTTTTTTAGAGAATAAAATATATTTATTAAATTTGAGTGCTTATTTATTTAGAATTTTAAAATAAAGTTATATTTAGTTTAAAATTTATATATATTTATAAAATTATTTAATACTACTAATAGATTCTATGTTAAATTCTAGTATATATCAGTGAAAATTAAATAATGATATTATAAAATTATATCATGGTTCTTTTAAACAAAGAGTTTCTTATTGAATACGTTATCCAGAATAATGATTTTTTAAAATATAATAGTTTTAAATTATACACCCTTAAATAAATTAAATTATAATTTTTTTGACATTTTCTTAGTAATATATTTTTTTACATTCTAAAATTATTTTGTGGAAAAACACATTATAAAATGTGATTATAAAACATTCTCCCTAAAAGTGGGAAAGTGAAAAATTAAATTCTTCCGGAAGAACCCCTGAATTTTTTTCTATATAGAATAACATTTTTGAAAAATATATATATATAATTATAAGAAAATAATAAATAATTATGGAGAGCGATACTGATTTTTGATTAAAAGAACAATAATGATCAAGATAATGTTTGCAATCACAAAATCATACATCTTTGATGAATTAAAATAGCATCGATTCATCGAATTTTAAGGTAATAGGATATTATTTTTGGTTTTAATATCCTCATCATAGAATTAAGTGATTGTTTACCTATCATGATATTGAACCCTTGAAAATATACTTACTCGATATCCTTTTATTTGATAAAAATAATTTCATCCTTTCATTGTGATTCAATAAATTTCCATTTCACCTCATTCAATAAGGAACATGTAACACCCTGAGATTTTATGCAAAAATATTCTTTTAATTTCATTGATATCTTATGTTGTAAGCCACAAAAAAAATTATCATGTGCTATATGCAACACTATGTTATCTTGTATTATATGGAAACACTATTCTTGGCTTGCATTACACTCAAGAGCAACCTTTCTCGATAGCTTGAATTGTACGCAATACCGAGTTTCACTAAACAAAGATTTGTTATTAAAATATTATATAAACTAGCCATTATGAATATTAATACCCAATTTTTGAAATTTTATAAATTTTATCTTTCTAAAATGAATTCATTTTTGGATTCTTAATATCAAAATTATCCTAGGGTGAATTTATGGAATTTTCCTGAAAACTTGAAATTTTTTATGAATAGTGAAAAACACTCATTATAGTTTAAAATCGAATTTTAATTTAAATAATAATTTACATTATTTAAATTTACTTTAAATAAAAATAGATACATAATACCTATATATGTTCAATATATTTCATTAGAGTCATTTTATAATAATTTTAGATATATAAAAATTTTATTAAACATTTCACCGTCTTTTACCCAACTCCTATGAGCATTTGCAAATTTACATACAAATTAATTATACCACATCTATGAGTTTAATTTCAAAACTCCGAGAGACATGGTTGATATCAATAAGTAAAATGTGGGTCAATAAGATGAAAATAATTTTTGGTGATTATTAACTTTTAACATTTATTTACCACGACGAATATTAAATAGGGTAATTAAGGATAATAAATATATTATTATTACCCTAACACATGTCCTAATTATATTGGATAAGATTAATTTGACCAAAAACAACCTTATTAATCTAATATTTCCCTTTAGGTCCACATGAATTAGATTATGACATTTATTACTATTTTATATAAATAAGAGTTAAAATAGTTAAAATCATAGTTTAATAAATAAAAAAAATTTAATATTAGTTTATACATAAAATAAATTTAACTATAAATATTAATTAAAAATATAAAAAAATTTCCTACATGGTGGTATATTATTTATAATGTTTAGACATTAAATAATTTAATTTATTTATGACACAATGATTATGTAGTAATTACCTTATTAATGAAATATTAACATAATTGATATTATAAAAACCAAAATAAATGAAATTTGAGACTTTTTATGAATTACACAAATTTTATAGGTTAATATAACATATTATTATTGGTTATAGGAATTTTTTCGATTTAATAATTCTGTTATAAATTTAGAAAAAAAACAAAATACCAAATAGTGTCAAAATTGACATAAAAGAGTTTTTAAAGAAAATAATATATTATTAATTGATATAATGGTCCTAAAAATCTATGGTTTATAAAAAAGAATTATATAATAATATATATGATATTAATGAATAAATTGGGGTTCGATTGGTAGTTTAAGGTAAGTTTATTAACCATATAGTGTAAGAATACAAGAAGACACTGTAAAAGATAAATTATTTAACATAGAGTTAAATCTAAATGATATGGTTAAAATTGTAACCTAAACTTGTCTGAAACCTATTATTTGGAGGCTTTCGACCTATCCCCACCCTATATTTGTAATAAATCACTTTGGAGCCGTTATAAACCGAATATTAATTTATTATAAAATAATATTTCAAGATTTTCCTAAGGTGCCCCTCACCCCTCTTATAAAAGGGAACTCCACCTTCTCTCTAATTAACATCTCCCAAGCCATTTGGATCGGCCAAAAACTGCCCAAATACCCTGTAAACTTTCCGACCTTCATCCCTGAGGCCTTACTTTAGTCATAAAGCCATCCTAAGGATCCCTTTTGATCAAAACAAAAGGAAGAATCCGAAGAAGAGGTAAATGTCTCACCAACTATTTCAAGTTCCTCTCTTCATCAACTTCCCCCTTCTTTGTTGTTTCCATTATAAAATAATAACTCCAATATCTTCTATATATTGTTATGATATTATAAAAATTATACAACCATATTAGTTATTTTATCCATCCTATCAATGAAAAAGTCACCAAACGTGCATACGCACGGCTTACTGTCTCAACGTCGTGGTGTAGTTTTTTATTCAAACATTTAATCAATTCGATGGGTATAATAATGAGTATATATGATTTAAATAATAAATATAACATTATTATTACTTTTTATATATTATATTCCATCCAATTATAAATGTTTTTAATGATATTGTCGCTCATGTGTACATACGGACTACCGTCTCCATGTACGCGATGAGATTCATTTTCCATGATTAAACATTCAAGTTTGATTATAAAGTATATATATAATAAATAATCATGAAAGATATTACATAATAATGATACTAGATTTATGTACATATAGGTTTCATTTACTTAATTTCATTCAATTTAATAAGGAAATGAAAACATCGTTCATGCGTAGGTACAGCCTACCGTCTCCATGTACGGTGTATTTCATTCCATTTATCGATCTATCATATATATTTATATACTGAATATATATTATATATAAATAATGTTTTACATTCTAGAATTAATTAAATCTTGATATAAGAAATAATATCATGAACAACAAGTTGAAACACGTACGATAAATGAAACGATTTTACCCAAAACATTTTTTAACATAGAATTTACAAAAGAAGGCGTAATATAAAGTCATAAATGAATCATATATGATATAATAAATACTATTATGGTTATGTTAAAAGTTAATAATATTTTTGAACCCACTATACAGGATTCTGGGACACATATAGAAGAAATCGGTCCAATGTTAAGGTATAATTATTCCAATCTCGTTCTTATCCGAGATTGTTTATTCAGAAGTATTTATTGGGGTTATGTTTATCATCCATGTACATTATTTCTAAAAATGTTGTCATAAAATGTTTACTATTATTCCATGTATGTTTAAAGTCATTTTTACCATTTTTTACTTTTATCACATTGTATTGA
The DNA here is from genome assembly GCA_963277665.1 of Viscum album. NCBI lineage: Eukaryota > Viridiplantae > Streptophyta > Magnoliopsida > Santalales > Viscaceae > Viscum > Viscum album. The sequence goes on along the minus strand of OY728132.1, from coordinate 1,154,448,685 downwards.
AGGAATCTTTCCTTTGTTTACCATATAAGTTACTTTTTGACTTTTCCGGAAAAAGTACGGGAAGAATGTTTTTTTAACATATACAGAATGAATGGATTTTTACAGTTTCATAATGAATTATTTCCATGAAGCTTACACTACATGATTTCTTGATTATTTTCAAAAAAAAATTATTTTCTTTTAAAATCTCATGGGATTTTGAGAAAAGAAAATGCTTTTGACGAAGAAATGATATTTTCTTCAAGAATTCATTTCAAGTGTTTATTCAAAACTATTTCCCATGTAAGATGACATTATTTTGTATAATTTTGTTTCAAGTATAATTTCTCTATTATTTTAATTGTTTTATTTTTCTTATGACGAAATGTATCCATTTGTTATATATGGATTAAGTTAATATGGGATTATGTTTATGAAACCCATTTTATTCTTTAGGTTATGATGCATGATTTATGATTGTGTTGTGGCACCCGTAAAAATGATTTCTATGTGAGATGGGTGGGACATATATATCCCTCCAATTCATTTGGTAATGGTTTATTTATCATGAGATAGACATGGTTGGAATTGAAAGTAAATCTAGTTCAGTAATACAGGGCTGGAATGGCATGTAAACCCGGTTCAGTAAGGGACTTTGTCCACTATGATGGTCTTGGCAGAAATGCCTTGGATAATATGAAAATAATATCATGTGATTAATGGTTTTCCATAATTACATGTTATTTTCCCATGATATTTTATAATGATTAATGTTCCTCTATGATGTATTCCTTACGTACTACCATGATTTATTTCACAACTTAAGATTTTGATGTTTAAACTTTATGTTCATTTTTTTTATGTTCAAATGTATATGATTTGTTATATTTTCTCTATGCTTACCCATACTGAGAATTTGAGCTCACCCATTATATGTTTTCTTTTCCCCAGGATTTAATGAAAGGATTTAGGTAAAAAAAAGGGGAAGATCTTTATAGGAGATGTTGAAGATCCTTCACCATGATTAGAAGATTATGTTCCATGTTTCCAAAGACACTAAACTAATACAGTCTGTGGGAGTTTTTTTTCTTATGTATTATGTATTTTACAAATGTAATGTAATGTCCCTGTACATCAATATTTGGGTCTCTACAGTCTGTATCAGAGGAAAGGATTAGTTAAACTTTGGAAACTAGGATGTGAAAACATTAGTGAAATCCCTAGAGATATTTCAATATTATGTCTAGGGATGTCTCTAAGGTTAATTATAAGTATAGGTTATAGTCCTAGAATTACAGTAATGATCATAGAATTAAACCTAATATGTTAGATATTGAAGTTACTCCACCTTTATTATGTTGTTTTCTTAGTATGATTTTTTCCTCTCTGACTATTCTTTTTGGGTTTTAGAAAATTGTTGGAAACAGGAAGATTCACGATAATAGAGGACATGATGGACAATGGAATGATATGCTTCAAGAGAAACCAAATGAAACGAGATTTAGAAGTCCAAACATCATTATTATGCCTAATCATCAATCTCATAATTTGATAAATAATCTCAACTTTGGTATGTTTCCTAACTCAGTTAATACGAGAAATATAGAGTTTCAAAATTATCATAGAGGAAAGAAAGTTCAATTTACCCATGTAAAACATATGGGAAGAGGCATCATGGAGAATGTTTCAAAGGAACTGGAAGTTGTTTTGTGTGTGGAAAAGGAGGACACAAAGCTAGTAATTGCAAAGGAAAAGGATCAGTTAACACCATGGACAAGGGTAATGGTATTGCTAAGACATAAACAATGGTTAAATGTTTTAAATGTGGAATATACGAGCATTATGAAAACCAATTCACTAAGGGAACATCCCATGAAGAGAATCATCATGGATGTATGAATAGTATTTATATTGATGATGATGAAGAGACTACTAATGATATATGAGATGAATGAAGTGTTGAAGAATAAAATGATGAATCTTGGTCAATGGATTAAGACGGTAGTGGAATGATTGTATGTTTATCAAGAGTTATGTTGTCTAAGTAATATAATGGTACTAACAAATAAAGAAACATCTAAGGATTGTTACACTTTTATTTTCCCTAAAGTATTTGAACGTATATGTTGAATGGTACCAGTAACCATGAAAGGTTATTCAGATATTTTTGGAGAGTAGATGATATGTTCATAATGATGGGATAAGAAGATAGTGAGATGCTTGATACTATTAAGGAGCTCATGACTGATACAAGGACAATGTGATATCATGGTTTGAGAATATAGAAATTTTGTGATTTTGGAATATGGAAAGAGTTAACATTTGATAGAATTCTTGTCTTTACAAAGATTATATGGTTATTCATGTTTCTAGAGAATACATAATTAAGGGATTCACATTTCTGGAATGTGACCAACAAGATATATTTTATGATATATGGGGGATAAATGATGGTATTTACATGCTTGGTAGAAAACCTCTCTAGTAATCTTTTTCATTATACTATGAGATTGGATAGATGTATTTTGTATAAGCCTAATGATTTGAATGGATTATGTTTAATATAAGATAATATTGTTTATGGCTAGAACCTTTTTTTGATATTATTTCTATAATGTTATAATATTATAGTTTTAGAAAAAGGACAACCTGTAGGATGGGAGACAACCCATCGCGTTGGACAAGGTTGCTGGAATCGAACCCACAACTGAAGTGCGACATGATTTTATAGCCTTCCATTGGCCTACAAGAAGCCCCTAGTTTGTAGAAATTAGTTTTATTTTATTAAGTGGTATGATAGATGACATATAAGTCCATTTTTTTGGAACCATATACGATTAATTTCACCATAGATGGACTTATGTATATAACTATTGCTAACCTTATGTTTGAGACAGATGGAATGACCTGTCATTCTATCGCATGATCCGTTAACACATCACAGAAGTAAAATTCAACTTAATTTCTTTAAAAGTTGAAGATGAAATTGTTCATGGAAATAATAATAGTGAGATTGTATGAAAATCAATTAATTATTTCTTTTAATTCATAAATTCATAAAGATTAGGGAAATGATCTTGAAAAACAAAAATGTTGTCCTATTTCCCTCATATCTGATGAATCAGATGGTACCTTAGATCATTACAAATTTATGGCTTTGTGATTGTTGGATTTTTCATATCCATTTTCTGTACCACTCTCCATCAGAACATGATGGTTAGATTTCTCTTTCATATCCATATTTACACCTATGTTCCCATATGTGGAAATCCAGTGATTAGTTAATTTGTGTAACCATTAGATTACAAACATTAGTTTATAAATTTAAGTTTTAGTATTCATTTTTATGATGTGGATTTCTATGAATGAAACTTTCATTTAGTAAACCATTTATAACCCCGAAAAATTTTGAGGGAGAAATTCATTTTAAGGGGGTAGAATGTAATATCGTGAGATTTTATGAAAAATATTCTATTAATTTCATCGATATCTTGTGTTGTATGCCACACCAAAATTAGCTTGTGCTATACGCAACACCTTATTAGCTTTTATTATACACAAACACTATTCTTGGCTTGCATTACACCCAAGGTAATTCTTCCTCGATAGCTTGCGTTGTATGCAATATCGAGTTTCACTAAACAACGATATGTTATTAAATTATTATATAAACTAGTCGTTATGAATAGTAATACCCACTTTTTAAATTTTCTAAATTTTATCTTTCAAAATGGACTTCATTTTTGGATTCGTAATATCGAAATTATCCTAGGGTGATTTTTGTTTTTTTTCTGAAAACATTCAATTTTTGATGAATAGTGAAAAAACACTCAGTTAAAATTTAAAACTGAATTTTTATTTAAATAATTATTTACTTTATTTAAATTAACATAAAGTTAAAATAGATACATAATACCAATATAAGTTCAATATAATTCATTAATGTCATTTTATAATAATTTTACATATATAAAAATTTTATTGAACTTTTCACCGTCTTTTACCCACTTCCTAGGAGCATTTGAAAATTTACATAAAACATAATTTTACTACTTCTATGAGTTGAATTTCAAAAATAAAAGAGACACAGTTGATATCATTGAGTAAAATTTGGTTTAATGAGATGAAAATATTTTATTGTGAATAGTAACTTTTAAATTTTATTTACCATGGTTAAAAGTAAATAGGGAAATTAAGGGTAAAAATGATATTATTATTACCCTAAAACATGTCCTAATTCAATTGGATAAGTGTAATTCGATCAAAAACAACCTTAGAAATAATATATTACCCTTTGGGTCCACTTGGATTAGATTAGAACGTTTATTATTATTTTATTTAAAGAAGAGATAAAATATGTAAAATCAAAGTTTAATAACTAAAACATTTTTAATATAGGGTTATACATAAGATAAATTCGACTATAAATATTCATTAAAAATATAAAAATATTTCCTACATAATGGTATTTTATTTATATTTTTTAGGAATTAAATAATTTAATTTATTTATGACACAATGATTATGCAGTAATTACCTTAATAATGAAATATTAACATAATAGATATTATAAGAACCCAAAAAATGTAATTTGATACATTTAATGATTTAAACAAATTTTTTAGGTTAATATAACATATTAGGTTTTTTTGGATGAATTTTTTTTGAAGTAATAATGCTTTTATGAATTTAGAAAAAAAAAACAAAATACCAAATAGTGTCAAAATTGACATTGAAGAAATTTTAAAACAAATATTATATTCTTAATTGATATAATGGTTATAAAAATTTAACGTTTGGCCAAAACACTTATATAATAATATATATGACATTAATGAACAAGTTGGGGTTTTATTGGTAGTTTATTGTTAGATTATTAACCATATAGTGTAAGAATACAAGAAGACATGGTAAAAGATAAATTATTTAACTTAGAGTTACATCTAAATGATAAGGTTAAAATGGTAACCTAGACATGTATAAAACCTATTAGATGAGAGGATTTAAACCCATACCCACCCTAGCCTTGACGTAGGTCACTTTGGATACATTATAAACTGAATATAAATTTATTATAAAATAATATTTTATGTTTTTCCTAAGGTTCCCCTCACCCCTCTTATAAAAGGGCACTTCCCCTTCTCTAAAATTCACACATCGAAAGCCATTTGGCTAAGCCAAAAACTACCCAAATACCCTATAAACTATCCTAACTTCATCCTAGAGGTCTTCCTTTAGTCATAAATCCATCTTAATGAGCCCTTTTGATCAAATCAAAATGAAGAACTCGAAGAAGAGGTAAATTTCTCACCACATATTTCAAGTTCCTTTCTTTTTCCACTTCCTATTTCTTTGTTGTTTCCATTGTAAAATAATACCTCTAGTATATTATATATATATTGTGATTTTATTATAAAAATTTTACAACCATATTATTTATTTTATCCATCTTATGAATGAAAAAGTCACCACACGTGCGTACGTACGGCTTACCGTCTCCACATCATGGTGTAGTTTGTTATTCAAACATTTCATCATTTTGATGGGTGTAATAGTGAATATAAAAGATATATATAATTAATATAACATTATTATTAATCTTTATATATGATAAAACATCTAATTATATATTATTTTAATGATATTGTCGCTCATGCGTACGTACGGACTACCGTCTCCATGAACGTGATGAGATTCGTTTTCCATGATTAAACATTAAAGTATGATTATAAAGTATATATATATAATAAGTAATAATTAAAGATATTAAATAATAATGATACTGTATTTATGTACATATATGTTTCATTTACTTAATTCCATACAATTCAATAAGGAAACGAAAACAGCGTTCATGCGTACGTACGACCTACTGTCTCCATGAACAGTGTATTTCATTCTATTTATCGATCTGTCATATATATTTATATGCTGAATATATATTATATATAAATCATGTTTTACATTCTATATTTATGTAAATCGGGATATAAAAAATAATATCAAGAATAACAAGTAGAAACACGTATGATAAATGAAACGATTTTACCCAAAACGTTGCTTTAACATGGAATTTACAAAAGAACGGGTAATATAAAGTCATAAGTGAATCATATATGATATCATAAATATTTTTATGGTTATGTTAAAAGTTAATAATATGTTTAAACCCACTATAAAAGAGTCTCAGACACATACATATGAAATTTGACCTAAGGTAAGTGATAATTTTTCCAATCTCGTTCTTATCCGAGATTGTTTATTCGTAAGTATTTTCTGGGGTTATGTTTATCATCTGTGTCCATGTTTTCTAAAAATTCTTTAATAAAATCTTTACTATTATTTTATTTATGTTTAAAGTCATTTTTATCCTTTGTTGACTTTACCACATGGTATGGAAGGAATCTTTCTTTTATTTACCATATGATGTACTTTTTGACTTTTTCGAAAAAAGTATGAGAAGAATGTTTTTTAACTTATACGGAATGAATGGGTTTTTATGGTTTCATAACACCTTATTTCCATGAAGATTATTCTACATGATTTCATGATTATTTTGAACAAAATTATTTTCTTTTAAAATCACACAGTATTTTGAGAAAATAAAATGAATTTGAAGAAGAAATGATATTTTCCACAAGAATTCATTTCAAGTGTTTATTAAAAACTATTTCCTATCTAAGATGAAATTATTTAGTATGATTATGTTTCAAGTATAATTTCTCTATTATTTGCATTATTTGATTTTTCTTATGATGAAATGTATCTATTTGTTTTATATGGATTGTGTTAAGATGGGATGATGTTTAAGAAACCGATTTTATTATTTGGGTTATGATGCATGATTTATGATTGTGTTGGATAACACGTAAGATTGATTTCAATATGTGATGGTTGGGACCTCTATTTCTCTCTAATGCATTGGGTATTGATTTATATATCATGTGATATACATGGTTGGAACGATAAGTAAATATGGACCAGTAATACAGGGCTTAAATGACATGTAAACCCAGTTCAGTAAGGGACATTGTCCCCTATGATGGTCTTGGAAGTAATGCCTTGGATACTATGGAAATCATATCATGTTAATAATGGTTTTACAAAATTAAATGATTTATTCCCTTTCTATTTTATCATGATTAATGTTCATTTATGATCTATGCCTTAAGTACTGCCAAGATTTATTTCACAACTCAATATTTTGATGTTTAAATGTTATGTTCTTGTTTTTTTATGTTCAAATGTATATGATTTGTTTTATTTTCTCCATGCTTACCCTTACTGTGCATTTAAGCTCACCCTTTATATGTTTTCTTTGCCCCGAGATTTAAAGAAAATTTTTATGTAAGAAAACAAAAAGGGAAGATCATTATGGGTGATGTTGAAGATCTTTCACCCTTATTTGATGATTATGTTCCAAGTTTCCAAAGACACTAAACTAATACAATCCTTGGGAGTTTTTTTATATGTATTAAGTATTCTACAAAAGTAATTTAATGTTCATGTACGTCATTCTTTAGGTCTCTACAGAGTAAATATCCAATTTTAATTTTCATTATGTCTAAATAAATAAAACTACCTTTTAATAAATCATTATATCCATAAATGAGTAAAAAGATATTCCTCATATTATTATGAAAACCAAAATTGGATGAAAAATGAAATATAATACCCAGAATAATTTGTAATATATTAATCTTCAATAATAATTTGTAAAAAAAGATTTAACATAGATCCTTCCTTATATAAATATACCTATATCACAAATTACATCAATAAAATCAACATGAAATATCTATTTAATCTTGAAATTTTGTCTCATACCCTTCAACTTATATGTTGAAAAACATAATATCATTCTTCCAAAATTATTATTTTGTTTAAACATAAATGGTATATGTATATATTTTAATAAAATAAATTTTAAAAAAATATATAATGGACACATTAAAATTAAAATTAATCATTAAATTACTTTTTAACGATTAAATTAATCTATATAGATTAATTTTTTCACATAAAATCAAATTATATTATTTTACTACAATTACCTCAGCCTAAATCACATACCAAAGATTACTATTTCATTAATCATGTGATATTACTTAATATATCACCTCACTATTAAATCACCAATCTGAATCATTAGCCCTATTATATATATTATTTCATTTCTTAATGAAAAACTACTTAAGAACAATCCATAAGAAGCTTTAATATTCTTTTAAACAACATTCCATGGAAAAAACACTTAAAAAATAATTCTCGAGTTTCAACACAGAAACAATTCAATCATTCCACATAAATGATTATTAGTACATAGGTCCTTAGTAATTAATCCTTTTAATGGTGAATTGAATTGAATAATGAAAAAATTCCCAAAATATATAACATTGAATTGTTAGTGGTGAATTAGGATTAACATTAATATCATGCATCTTGCTAACCAAAATCTTTATGTTTCATTGGAAACTAGCTTCTTTGTGTCTTAATTTCACAAATGTAATTATTATTCTTGTTTTTTTAGAATTTCCCTTGGATACTTATCCCGTGTTTTTTATATATAGAAAATTGAATCTTCTTTTCATTGTAATTATTAACACTTGAACTAATTTTAGACGGAATCCTTCTCTTTTTTAATATGATTATAAATTCAAATAAGTTGAATTTATTAATATTTATTCAAGATATATCATTTATCACGATCATAATGTGCCTAACTATCATTTCAATTAGTTTTTTCATCTTGTTAGTGAATACCTTACATTTCCCACTAACTTGGTTTTTGGTATTAATTCTCTTACATCCCTCTGTTCATTAAATATAATATTAAAAACAAGATGATAATTCATTAATATACAAAAATGATAACTTATAATCCTAGAAGGATAAGTATATCTTTACTTATGAGTCTCCTAGATTAATTATTGGTTATATAGGTTGAAATTTTTTATTAAGATTTATAATTGAATATTTGTTTAAATCCTTTGTATTATTTGATAATGTTTTTGTGAATTTATAAAGCATATCCCCTGAGAGTATCAAAAAAGGTGTTGGAAAATCCCATTATTATGCACTATAGGACAATATGGTCTAGCTTAATGTTCCCTTTCTGGAGTTGTTACATCTATGTATAACTATTTCAGATCCACTTGAACTTGTAGAATCCATATAGGGATGTAATTTCATGGAATCCACTCTCTTTATAAGTCACTAAAATTTGGGGACATTTTTTTATTCATAGGATTATATCTAAACATATCACTAGGGTTCTCACTATATTATTCTAGTTCGAATCCAAAAAACCTAACATGAATATGATACAAACTATAGTGACCAATACTTTTACACATATTATTACAATATTATTTATATAAAAATTGATTAATTATAATCCAATGCTTGTGATCTATAGTGTCTTTGGAATACTAGGCTCATAATACATCAATTATAGTCCAAAAAAAATATCATCCATAGTGGGCGCAAATTTTTTTTCAAGATCCAATAACTCATTGAATAACCTAGGTAATACATTAAAAATAATTGTTAGATAAAAATTATAGTAAGGTAATAAAAATTTTAAGGAAACATAACATGTGAGTGAGAGGTATACCATGAAATAATAAAATAGAATTATTATGAGCTATCATAAGGAATCATAACCTAAAAAATATTGTATCATAAAATCATGGTATATAGGAAGTGTGGTAGAAACAAAAAACATGAAATAAACTTGATTCAGTGATAACTACCTTGACACTATCACATGATGTAAAAAGTCCCACAATGGATTAGGTTTAATCTCAAATCCTATACAGGACCTTTAAATATACTATAAAATTACTGAATTTATTGGAGCACAACATAGGTGAAACCATCATTACATGTTCACAATTCATATTTTCCACAAAAATTAATTCAATCATAATATATAAATATAATAATTACACATGGAAATAAAATAGGTTAAAAAGTATTAACTCACATCATAATAAAAAGAGGGTTCTTAAAGAATTCATTTTAGTTAAGAACATAAGGTATGTATTAACACATCAACATAACAGAGAATAAAACTAATATATATGTGGGAAAAATTAATACAATATTTTTAAGAAATACATTTCATCAATGTTTTATATTATTTAGGAAAATATATTTAAAATATTATATTGAATATTTATTGAGGAAAATACCATTTCCACTATAGAATCACATAGTAACAATATAAACAATTTAAAAATATTATAAAAAAATTAATTAAAAATATTCAAAGAATAAAATAAATTAATCATCAAATAATTGAGTGGTCATAATAGCAAGTAATTTTATACATTCTATGTATGTTAAAACATTAATTCCTTTCACATTATTTTATGAAATTTAAAATATACCTTGTGGGAAAACAATAGGAAGGTTTTTTAATTTTTTTTTGTAAAAATACAATAATGATTAAAAATTAATTTAAACAATAATTTTAGGATTTTAAAACCACTTTTAAACATTCATTGATAACATGGATTTGGAAGTGAATGATTTTAAAAAAAAGTGAGAAGTGATGTCAAATTTTATTAAAAACTTTATTCAATAATTTTAAGAAAAAATGAGAAGTATATGGTAATATTACATGGATATATCATGATTAAAATTATTTTCATAAAACTGAATGGGATTATAATAAAATGATATTAAAATTTATAATAATATAAATTCAAGCATTAATAATCTTAATTAAAATGAGAGTGAAACATAAACACTTAGTGCTTTGGTAACTTTTGAATAAAAACTCCCATGAATGTCGCAGATAAATTTTAACATAAAAATATCATGAATTGTGATTTATTTGTAATATAATATGTAAATTGGTACTATATTTCTAATTTAAATTAAATTTGGTGGATAAAAAACGCATTTTACCTCTTCTTCAGATTACCTCTTTAGGATTATACCTAAATCTTTACAATATTGGATTTATAATCAATATAAGGCCTTTAAGACATGATTATGGGTATAAAGATGGTTTTTTGGTATGTATTGGAATAAATGGTTTATAGAAGTGTCAAATGGAGATGATATGGGGTGTTATTTTATAAATGATGAGGAGTGGTATTCATGTAAATACCATATACTATTCAATTATGGGAATTCACTGTCATGCTATGTTCCTCAAAAAATTTAAAACTGATTATAAGAGATATAAAATATTTAAATCCTCTACCATTCAAAATTATCATGATTTAAACACAATATTCCATTTTCATCTTTAGTTTAACAACACAGTAAACTGGTTTTAACATATTGTTTGGTAACATTCTTTTACAATTTTTAATATTAATTATGACTAAAAAATTAAATGACATTTAAAGGTAGGGGTCGAAGCCTCATTTTTATTAATAATGCAAAGAAAAGACCTCTTTTAACTAGGTAGAGGGAGACCCATTACATAGCCCGAAGGCCCAATGGGCATGTAGCCCATTACATAACCCGTAGGCCCATATTTATGACCCAATTCCCATTCTGTGAATAGTAACCCGGATGCTACAGTACCACACAGTACCGCCATTGCTACAGTGCCCTGCTGCCGCTACAGTACCGCCGGTCAATAGTACCGCCGCTGCTACAATACCGCTACATTACTACTACCGTACCCGCGCCCAATGGGTTTTGAACCCCCATTTTTCATGTAGTATTACGGGGTGCTTACCACTAAGCCAAACCCCAACTACAGATTATTACATAATATAACTTATTATTATTAAAATAATTTATTCTATTTAATCAAATTTTATTTATAATATTGGAATAATTTAATTTATAATTATTCCCATAATCGTGTCAAAATATAGTTCTTCAAGAAATTCATTTTTCAAGAGAAAGATATTTTGAAAATTAATATACGAATTTGGGTCATAATAAAATAAATTTAAATTCATATTTTTAGATATATAATATATAAATTATATATATATATATATAATTCTTCTTTAGGGGTGTTTTATTTATAAAACAAGTAGAAGCATTAAAAAAATTAAATACTTTTTAAATAAATGTGTTTTAAAGACATAAAATTTAGTTAAATTAAAATCCAACAAAACAATGATTAACTTGGATGAAATATTACTAAATAATAATTATATTACATTTAAAAAATATTAAAAAAATAATGGATCTTTTAAATTAAATGATCTTTTAAAAAAATGAATGTTTTACCAAAAATGTAATTCTCCATATTTACTAAAAACTCAATATTTTAGAAAAAACCAAAAATTCCAACTTAAGTTAATACAGATATAAGGATTTAAAAAATTAGATTCATTTTATAATATTTCTTTTTTAAAATTTCAAAAAAAAATTAATATTATTTTCACATAATATTCATTAAAAATCATTTTTAAAGGAAAAGTATATTTATACAATAAAATATATTTATTAAAGTCATGTGCTTCTTTATAAATAAAATTATCCAAATTTATATTTGGTTTTAAAATTATATATATTTCATTTTTTTAATTCTATTAATAACCTCTAATTTAACATCTTTGTTATATCGTTCACCTTTATATAAAAATATTTTAATATTACAATATGGTTTTTTTAAACTCCGTGTTAATGGTTGAATACTCCATATAGCATAATGATATTTTAAAATTTTAGGGTGTTACAAATGATCATGTAACCATATGTAAAATTTGTTTTGGTTTGTCAAAAATTTATATAAACTAGAGGAAATTAGAATTATTATGCTCCTAAAGGAATTTATAGCTTTTGTTTCATGGAGTGTAATGAAGAAGGAAGAAGGCCCTTATAGTTTTCTTATACATATAAATATTGAATCTTGTGAATTTATAAAGGATATACATTTCCTTTTTAAGAATGATACTATGAACTCCATGATCCAAGCTCATAACACCTTCCATTCCTTATATCCAATATGATCTCCTTAATAATCACATTAAAATACTGAGATCTATCTATAAAATATTATATTTATTGATCTGAGAGAGAGGAGAATTGTATAACTTGAGAGAATAAAAAATAACAAGGATTCACTTTTGATTTTGGATCTCCAATGCACTATTAGTCATAAAAAATTACCTATGGATAAAAGTGATTCTCCAAATGAGCTTTAAAGAAGAGATCTGTTTGAGTCCCAGGAAGAATATGAGAAAAATGAGGGGTTTAGAGCATTAATCCAAATTAAAAAATGATATTTATAATCATTGAATTCATGTCATAAAGTTATTTTTAATGGTATGTTAAACTGTGTTCCAACCATGCACATGATACTAGACATTTTCTAGGAATCCACATGGTTGTATTTTATAGTTTAACAAACTGCATGGCACTACTATATACAGTTCATCTACTCCCACAATTTTCTTGAAAGGTTTGAAAACACATACACCCACCATGTTTCTCCAATTTTCTCATACCACATGATTTCCCCAAATATTTGAATTGTTTGGATAAACCATTCACTAGCATTGAACCTTTCTAGTGACTCTGAGCATCACCTTGTACAGTTTCTAAGAGATAGTTCTTGGTTTCTACTATCTATTCTCAAATCATTCAACTCTAGAAACACTTCCAAAACACATCAAACCCCTCTATAAGTTCCAAATACTCAAAAAATCGTTATATGACTTAAAATATATAATAATAGAAAATGTATCAAATACATGTGTTTTTTAGATTTTTTGTAGTTTCAAAGAGTCTAATAGAGAAGAAACAAGGCCCTTGATGTTTTCTATTCTTATAAATTTTAGATATTATTAATATGGAGGCACTCGGTGTGATTTACATATTAGTGTGAATATCAAGTATTACTCAAAATTAATAAGCATTGGTTTTAAAGTAATAAAACCCTCCAATATGGTTCATTAATTTATAGATAAAATGATTAGATATTTATATAGATTGAATAATTTTTTTTGATAAATATGGATAAACTTTATTGTTACTTGGATTTACTTCTTATTGGGATGAATTAAAATAAAAAACTACTTATTCATGGGAGACAATTTTTAGAAATGAAAATTTCCTTGGATAATGTGAAAATTAAAGTAAATATTCCATAAAAATATCATACTTTTTTTGTCATTTTTATATCATTTTATTAAATATATATATATATATATCACATGGTATGATATATGTGAAACAATTCATTTCAATTGATTTATAATGTTTGTATCATAATACATGAATATGATGGTATCTTATTACATGCTTTTCAAGTCATTGTGTATTGCATATGTAATTCGTAAGGTATTTGGAATAATATTTTATAATATATAACATTCTATGATTAGTTATGTAAGAGATTTTCAAATTGTTAAAATCAAGATCTCCCTTATATTAGTTGTCATTAATAATAAATTTAAAATGTTGAAATGATTGAAAGAGTGATCAATATGAGGGTCACAACAAAACTCATACATTTTTTAAATTATTTCTGCGTGAATTCATACTCAAGGAGAATCATCAATGTATATAAAATAAGATAAAGAAATAAAGATGAGTTGTTAGGTTCATGAAATCCTTTCTTGAGAACACTCTCTATTGATTCTCCCAGTAATGTTCTCTTCCTCCTCCTCAACATTTTACATGAGAGGTACTTGCATATCATGGAATTGAGGAGGGACCTACCCAATTATATTGAGATTCATATAAACCTATGTATAAGCCATAGAGGAGGAGGTTCATTGGATACCTCTATGTTATATTCATCATGTACACATATTAAATATGGTAGCATTATATTTCATTGGTAAAATACACAAAATTTCTTCATTATATGTATATATATATATATATAAATATTGTATGTAGTTTCACAAAGTTTTATCTTCATATGTTGGTATTCATTTAGATTGCACTACATTAAATGATTGGAATTTAATCCTTCGAAACCCAAAAATGATATCTCAACCATTTTATATTGAAATGATTCATGAAATAAGGATTGAAATAAAAAAAATTAACATTTTTTTGATATCATATAACATATCATAACATTGTCTATGATTTTTCTACAAAAATATAAATATGATATATAATATTGTAATTATTGATATATTCACATCATTTGTAACATGATATAATTGGGGGTGCCACAGTTCAAAATCACCAGTTGTTACCATATTGTAATTTATGTTATAGTGTGTCATAACCTATCATAATAGTGGCTCACATAGATAAAAACAAATTATTGTATTCCCATAGATATATTAATACATGTTTTAGGATACGAAACACTATTTCAAAATGTTTCCCATATGTCATGTCCAATTTTAAGCTAATATTATCGCATTTTATACATGTTCAATCCTACACATATCACCATTTAAATATTACATAGACCATTTCGTAATCTAGTATTGTCAAGTATCATAGAGTGATCATTATTAAAAAACAACAACCTATATCAAGTCAAATGTAAAAATAACAAAATGTAATTGATAGATCTGAAAGAGTTTTGACATAATTTCTTATCAATCCATGACCTTGAGATAATTATATCGTTAAAAGTTATATAAGAGATGTTTTTTGGTTTTTATATCTTTGATTTAGATAATTTTTAATCTTTTTATGAATTATGGAATGATGTATTAGGGGTATTTATTTAATCTATAATTTTTAAAAAATTAGTGATATATAAAATGATTAGAATTATTATTATGTTTTTTATACATATAATAAATAAATATTATAAAATATTAATGTTTTAAATTTTCTACATTTATGAAATTATATGGAATAACTTATGTTTGGGTATAAAATGATTAAATGGAAATTATAAAATTTGTTTATAAATGGTTTATAAATTATAGAATAATACCAAATATGAAAAATATTATATTAAATTATGAATTTTTTATAATAAATAATTTCAATTTTTTAAACATAATTATATATTTGAGAAATTATTTACAGCATATTGAAAATTATTTTGGAAATTGATATGATCATGTTTTGAAAATAATAAATATGTGAAAATAAGATTTTTGAAATTTTTTATATAGTATATTTCAAATGTAAATTGTTTCTATATCATTTAATAACAAATATTTAAATATAATTTCATATAATTGTGAAAATTATGGATTTTATATTAAACAAAAATATAAAGTGTTTATGTTTTTTATGGATGTTCATAATTCATGGTTTAATTGTAATTTTTTATAATTTTTTTATTTGATATCTTCTAATAGTTTATCTTATGTTTAAATATATTAATTTCTAATTTAATTATTTTATCTCTTCATATATTTATAGATATAATTTCTATATTATGAATATATATGTGATTTAGATTAAAAGGGCTTGAACAGTTTCCTTAAATTTCATACCATGAAACTAAAGAGTAATATGGTAGATATGACAAAAGATTATGTTTACTTATACCATGAATATGGCCCATTCATCAGTAGGATAATGAGATACATACCATTATGATTAGAACATATTGATTTTTGGGAATATAAGAATTACAAACTAAATCACTAAAAGAATACATAAATTTTATGGGAATAACATGATATAAGTTGGATATATTATATCCCATTTAAAAATTCTAATAGTTAGATTACTTTAATAGAAAACACTTTTCAAGACATAGATAATATAACTAGGTAGGTCATGTCAAATTCAAGGTCCTTTTGATTATATATACTAGTTAACGTATTTTGGTAAAAGATGAAAAATTTATTTGATGGATACCCAAAGTACATAATCTAAATTAAGGGGGAATAAGGAACCATA
Source organism: Viscum album (assembly GCA_963277665.1). NCBI lineage: Eukaryota > Viridiplantae > Streptophyta > Magnoliopsida > Santalales > Viscaceae > Viscum > Viscum album. The sequence continues at coordinate 1,154,431,942 of OY728132.1, read as the reverse complement.
AATTCACCCAAATCCATAGATCCTTCCAAATATTTGTTCCTTGTTCAAGATAAATAACACCACCTATAATCCCAACATCAGTGTAAATTTCATACCTATTTTCTACACTTCTTTATGAAATCACATCCACCCAAGGATTTAAATTTACCTATAAATAATATATTTAATATCATATTTTGGACTATTGTATGATGATGGGATAGGTAGAAGCTCTTCTATCCAAATTATCACACCCAATTTTTATGATCAATTCTCACACCCAGGTCATAAAATCCATGCAGATAACTTATTTAATCATAAAACCATAAGAAGTTTACAAAAGGTGAGCATAATCGAATTCCATAGGGTTTCAAACTAAGAACTAATAAGAGGAATCACTTCCCCCTTGTCCATAAACACTTTGTTAAAAGACCCTTCCTCAATTACACACTTGGGTTCTATCATTCCCAACGAATATATGGGGACCCCCATAAGTGGTGTGTATCATCTCCCACGTTTTTTCACCTATAATTTCATCTCACAATAATAACAGTAGGGCTCCACTTCACATTTGTATGACATCGGTGAAGACTCTTATTTTTCCTCACTAGGGTGAACTTCATTGGATTCCCTCACTATGGATAACTACTCTGACCACCCTACTATCACATGCCAAAGCCATATCACTCTACCTAGTATCATTTGTGAAAAAACACTTTCAATCCATCCATTATTGGAAGCTATCCTCTTTTTCCCACACCAAATCATCATGGACACCCTATATTCAATGGTAGATCGTTATTTTTTCCATGTCTCCTTCCTAGGCCTCCAATTATCATGGTCTTCTCCCAGGACAATAGGAATACATGATAAGGTTTTGGATAACCCTAACGTTACACACATTCAATCATAGACTCCATTGATAAAAAAAATCAATTTATTATCGTCCCTAACTGATAGGGACCTCCAAGGTTCTGTAGTACTAGAATACCTTGAAAATAAGGGTCCCCATTATAAATACAACAATGAGACCATTCATGGGACATGTAATTAAAATTAGCGGACTATGCATTGATTTTGATAGGTATGATAACTTTGTAGATGCCTGGTCCAGCTCAGAAAGGGAGGGAACCAAATATAAGAAACCTATATATCTACCCATCTAGTCATTTAACTTTAAGGATGCCTCGTTCATCTTCTAAACTGATAACTGGAAGGAATACCAAATGAAGGACATCCATCTTAGAGTACCCCCTTAGTCTTCCTATGGGACACCACACTCTTTCCTCTTAAACCCGCAATGACCTACTAACTAGAAGAAAGATATAAGGCTGGTTTCTCCACTATTACTTTGATTCATGATTTTTCACATAGAATAATTCACCATTAATCTAGGAATACTCACTTCTTACACATCTTCTTATGTCTAATCCCCACTATTTATTTTATAGTCATCATATTTAGGTATAAGTACTATCTAAATATATTTTTTAACTCTAAAAAATTACTCCAAATCTTATATCAACTCATGTTTCTCACAATTATCTTGACTCACATAATCATTGAGACTTGTTTTTTCTAATCCACTCTCATTATTAATGCACCACCTTGGGTGTCTTCTATAGGTCTGAAAACCCTTATCTATATTAAAAATTAATAAATATTATATTACATAAAAGTAAAATTAATATAACCCATAATATAGATAAGTGTTGTGTGTTTGGGAATAATGTACATTACATAAAAAATTATAATAATGGATACATAACATTACTAAACACTTATTTTACATGATCATAAAATCCCAATAAATATAAAATTGCATCAGGTGGCCTACAGAAAAAACATAAAAAAGGGTGAGATATAAATCTTAGTAAGAGAATAAACAATTTAAAAAATGAAGAAGTTATTATATTTTAGACAACATTAATATAAATGGATCATTAAAGGAACATGAATAATAAGGCATGATATAGCATGATAATCATAAAATGGGAAATGTGAAAAAAACTAAAAACACTACATCAGAAACCAATGTTAAGGACAACTATTCAATGAATTCTTTGTATAAATATTCCCATAAAGTAATAAAGTTCACCCATATCCCAACATGATTTATCATGACACTAAACATTACTGAATTTATTGGAGTGTTATCTGGGTGCACCCATCATAATCATTTCATTCACATTCTTAAGTGTGCCACATAGATCGTAATACATGCATTCATTCAACATAATAATTCATTCCATGATCAAATAATGTGGAATGAATACATTTATGTAACCAATGAATATTTATATGTTAATAAAGGTGAATAAAGGTGATTGAAAAATGGATATGTTATTCACTAAAAAATTATATTGGCATGGAAAATCATGGTGAAAGTTTAACACCATAAAAGTGTTACATAAAAATTTATAAAAGTGGATTCTGAAATTGAAAAGGTTTACCAATTATTTTTTTCATCAAATAGGTAGTTATAAGAACATGAAAAATCATATAACAACATTATAAATTTAAAATTATATTTTAAAGTTCAATTGAGAAACATTAATAGAGAAAAGAATCATAAATATATTTTGGCAAGATAATGGGTGTACCAAAAGGATCATGGGAGGCTTAATGAGAGTGAAATGAAGATCTCGTAACTTTAAAATAAAATGAAAATTAAGAAGAATATGGAATATCACATTCCCTCATGTTAAAAAGTAAATTAAAATACATAACATAAATGGAGTGCTTGAAAAATTGGACAGTGAATTATGAGGTTCCCTTATAAAATTTGACGTAGTAACAACTAATATAATTGTAAAAATGGGAGAGGAAAAATAATATTTAATTAAAATAAAATAAATTGTAATGAAATGGAATGAAATGGAATTTTTATAAATAAATTAAATGACACAAAATTATAATTAAGAAGAAAAATTCAAATGAAGGTTCTTGAATTGAATGCTTGAGAGGAAGGTCCCATACTTCAGTGTGTGTGAATCCAGATGTTTGGGAGGGGATTTCTAAAAGATATGGGGCGCAATGGTAGGACTCTAGGGATTATAGGGAAGACTTTTTACATTATCTATAACGTTTCAGTGAAGGTAAATGGGATATTGGGATGGTTTATATAGGAATGGAGGGGGATTTATTTACTATTTAGGATTTGGATACTATATAATAAAACATCCATTACCCCAAAACATCATGTGGTTTCTTTTAAAATTTAGTGGTTAAAATTATTTTATAAGAAAAAGGTCCAAATATAATAAAATAAAATCCATGCATATATAGAGGTGAGTCACACTCTCAAAGAAAAGATTTCAAAACATTAAAATATATTAATAGTTTTGGAGGATTCATTATGGATTTATAAAAGAAATAAAATAAACATAAAATGATATTATATTAAAGGGAAAAAATATATTTCGCTAAGGACAAATTTTTTAATTACATCACTATTTGGACATTATGATGTCATAAAAAACACTCTATATTTATATGGTATTTAATTTTTTAGCTGAAATTTTGATTATTTTAGAAAAAATTTGAAAAATTCACCATTAGATAATTTTGAGATCTTGATTCAAAAAATAATAAAAAATTTATGTAATTTTTTTATAAATATATGAAATTTCCCTTTTAAACTAAAAACTAACATCTTCTGAAAAGGACGTATTTTTTACAATAACAATTTTTGAACAGTAATAAATATTACATTTTACATCATAAAATATATACGAACATTTATATTTAATAAAATTTATTTATTAATAGTTTTTTTAAAATATTATACTTTTCAAAAATCCATTAATTCAACAAAATAGATTTCTTAATTATATTTGAATATTAGCCAAAAATATGATTTTTTAGAAACCATTTACAAAGTAACAATAATAGGATTAAAATATATTCATTATTTAATTCAAAATAATATGCATATTACTATTTCCATGGTATTGATACAAATATCTTTAATATAACAGCATATGCCCTAGGATTAGGGTGCGGGATGGTGTGATTTCATTGGGCTATTCGGTGAACATGGTTTGGGTTGGGATCTCGATGAGATTGATCTTCTCCCATAAAAGTATTTTCTCATTCTTAAGCTATTGGATCTCTGCTTGGGATCGGTTTAGAGAAACTCCTAGAAATGATATCCCCCTCATAATATTTGATAAATGGGATTTATATGATATGAATCTACTATTTGAGGTCATCACTTTATTTGTTTATGACAATTGGATTTTTTTAAAAACTTTTTATTTATACTAATCATTTGATTGTTATTCAATAGTTATGTTATCAATGGTAAAGATATTTAACAAGAATTAAAGAAAAATTGAATATAAGAAAACAAAATAAGAACATGTGTTTTTGATAAAAATATTATATAACAAGACACTTGATTGACTAAAAGGGGGAATTTAATTTATAACAGTTTTGGATGTCACATTTGGTGTAAGACTCAGACACTTCATTATAAGTAATCATTAATTTATAAGCCTAGAACGAATCTATATTATATTAAAATTCAAAAAATGAACATCCCTATAGTAAAATGTTAAACTGTGTGACCAACAACTTAGTCACATGACATAAAAATTCACGATAATTCCCTTACCAAATGAAGTTAAAATGAACAATATGGTCACATCACACCACCATAAAAAGAGAATCTTGAACTACTTGAGCATCAATTAATTTTAATCAAGATACATAAGACACAACCTTGAGGTTTAAACACTAAAACATAACTATCCACATCTCCCCTCACCGAGGAATATTCTCATGAGTCTATATATCCTAACTCATTAGGCCATATTCACTATGATATTTTATTCACATCCAATAGGGATGTATTCCTTAAGGATTTTCCATCTATCAGGATTTACTTCTGATAAATTCATTCCCCACCCAAACGGATATATTCCCTCAATATCCCATCATGGTACACTCATTGGTTCATATTACATGAAAGGCCCATCCACATAAAGGATCATTCTTTTTTGGGACCAACATAATATCATTATTCCATATTTCATCAAGGTCAACTAGAAAGGGATGTTCAACTGTAAGTTTCAAAGTAATTATAACCTTGAACCTTTCACCTAAAAGTATTCACCATATGATTTTAGAATTCATAGATTAGTCCCTATCAAATGGACCATGAAGGTATGACATTCCCTTTTAAGTGGCAAAAAACTATATGAGTTTTGATTCCTTTCATTAGGATACGTAGGATTCCCATGTCAAGGTCTCAATACCTACACTATGAACACATACTGCTTTCATGGATGGAAATAAACCCCAATGTACTCAACTATGTGGATTTAAAAGATAGCCCATTAAAATTAAGCATTAATATGTTAGAACAAATAGGATGGAAGAACTATTATACCCATTTATTGTTCCATTGATGTAGAATATCTAATACATATGAATTTCTTCTTTTATGGAGACCATCTATTATGAATAGTTATTTAAATTGATGCATGATATTGACCAATATTTTGAATAGGGGTAACCTATTACACACAAAGATATAAGAAAAATTCCTGATAAATGAATTACATCTATATGGGAGTCTACGGGTAATAAATAATCCCCATAAAAAGGGGTGATGAGCTAGACCTCCCACCCTCTCGATCAACATGAATTTTGATGAATATTTTGAAGAACACCTTAGTGAATTCCTACTTATTTTCATTGATATTTTATACTATTATTCGTTTTACTTTTTTGATAAATTGAATTCATATCATTTAAAAAAATTAATTTACATAATTAATTTAATTAAATGACACTTCCATAGCCATTTTCTACATAGCCATTTTTATATGTAAATGAAATTTTTGTTTTATGTTTTGCAATATATTGCCATTTATAGAGGAAAATGACATAGACATTTTATGTTTAATACTATGTAGAGATTTAAAAAAATAAACAATTTAGTCTTTTTGAGTTTAGTGCAATGAAGTTGTTTGTATATGAGTACTACATATTCATTTTTTGAAGACCAATATGTAGATTATTTCTATAGAAGGATGGTATCACTAAACTCTAATCAAATGAAGCTCACCTGAAACATTCATGCTAGCACTATCAACATCTAACAAATCATAAACTAGATTTTGTAGTCGCAGCTAGGAAAGTACCTTACATTGAAGGATTATATGAACTTACCATGACACTATAATTACACATTCCATGATGGTAACTATTTTTCATCTATCTACCAACTATGTGACATGTATGTTACTTTTCCACATAAATGTAGTAATTACCATGAATCCTCCATCTACCCTACCTCTTAATGTCCCTACTAAATGTGAATTTATTTTTTTTTCACTCCATGTAAGAATATGTCCAGTATACCAACCGTGCATAGTTTTTATTCTAACTGCACCCTACACCACATTCATTATGTCTCAGAGATATATATTTCGTTTTATTGTTTTTATAAAATTCTTATTTATAGTGTGATTTATTTTTATTTGGATTTGATATTTTTAATTACTTCATGTTTATAAAATATAATTTATCATTCTATTACATTGATATTAATTATAATTTATAACAACATTGGTGTAAATGATTTAATTTTGAAAATAAAAATAAAATTTTTATTTAAATAATATCTTTCATAATTGTTTTCATATTCATTGTTTAATATATATTTTATGACATCAAATTACATATATTTTTTAAAATCATTTTTATTGTTTTATTAATTTGAATGATTATCACTAAATGTAAATGATCTTTATCCATGTTCATATAATTTATTTCTTATAAATTTAAATGATCACTAATAATATTCATGTTAATTCAAATTTTATGTAATAATATTCTATTATGAATTTATTACTTTTCGAATGTGGATTTATGTGATTTTCAATTGAAAAAATCCAAGATATTTAGAGTTAATGTCGTGTGTCTAGAAATTTATATGGGAAAAAATGTGATAAAAGTTTTTTCAATGAGGATTGACCACAATGATTGACATAATTATAGCGGAAAAGAAAATACAACCTTAATGAGTTCATTGGGAAGAACATCATTTGGACTATGAATACTATGACATTGGTTCAAATATGATGGACATAATTGTTTTTCATAACCAGTACTGATGTGATCAAAGAACATGAGTTTCATTGAATTTCAATATCTTCCCCTATTTTCTCTTTCTAAATTACTTCTGTATTTTATTTTAATTATTTTTCATAACCTCTATTTGTAATATTTTGTTTTTTTAATTCTTTTCTGATCCAAACCCCATCGAATCAATTTATTCCTCTCATCTAAAAGTAATGTCAGATTGTTGATTATAGGAAAAAGAAAGGTAGGTTTTGACTCTATTAAAAGTTTGGGTTTATAATATCGTGTGAAAAAAAGGTATTTCTATTTTTAATCAGGTTATAAATCCATATGAAAATTATTAATATAAAAATACAAGTCTCCAATCCCAGAATAGGAGATTGAAGAGTGGCGTATGATCTTGGTGATCTGAAGCAATATAAAAACACCATGTGCTATTTATTTTATTTCCACTCTACATTTAAAACTATTAAATCACTCTTATAATAATATTACATTGAATAATTTTCAATAGACTATTCAACACCATCTAGTAACTATTTATATATATTGGGAAATAAAAATGTAAATCATAGGGAAGTTCCTTTTAAAGAATTGGTCAAATTATTTTATTAGCTGTTTTGAAGTAACTATTATTCAATACTTAACTATATAATGAAAATATCCACTCCATTGTTATGAAAATTTCTCAATTCTATAATTTGAATTTCGTAAAACAGCAACACTTCAATTAAAGTGATTATATTTACTAGATGGATCAGATGTATGTATTTCTAAAAAGTACATGTCTCGAATTCTGGGTTATTATGTCAAAACCTTATAAATTTCATGAGGTATATTTATAAACCATTACAAAAAAGGATTTTATAAAGTGTATTCTAAATTAAAATATTATCAATTATCATTTACTTATCATTAAATAGAAATATGTATAGTCATATTTCGACATGTAATGCTACTTCTAACATCTAAAGGATTGGAAATGTTACTCATCATGGAAATAACAAGATTCATATAACCAATTTATGTATTCATATAGATTTTTATACAATAATTAAGGATGACTGGTCAAGAGAGCATCATTTATATATAAAATAGATTCACAAAAATTATAAATGGTATGGTTTTACTTTAGGAGACCATGAAAATGAAGATATTAGCAGGAGATTACTTCTAGATCTACCTAAAAATGAAACTCAAAGAATACTTTAATTGAAGAGGTTGAGGATTTTAATAAAAATTAAATTGATGAGAATATAGGATCCAATCAATAGAATGATCTAGAAATGATGAATCGCAATGCTGATGAACATGATAAAATTAAAGGTATATCATTTAAATATTTTAAAATGTTTATTACTAAATCCACAGATTTTGAGTTACGAAAATGTGATAATAATGAAATTTAAAATTTTAAAAAAACATTATATAAGTACATGAATGGAATAAATAGGCCTTAATAAGAGTCTAAAAAAATATCATCAAATTGATGTCATATAGGGAAGTAAAAGAGGGAAAAGTAATAAATATGACATTTTCGAATTTATATACTGTGAGTTCAGGGAAATGGGAGATATTAAATCTGGAAATATGAAATAGAAACCATAATAAAAAGATAATAAATAAATGAATAATCTAAAAAGATCATACTATTCTAGAGATAGATGTACAAAATATTCAGAATCCAGTATGGATGGTTTCGAGAGAGAAAATGAATTTGAAAAAATTTTATTGATGGAAAAAAAAGAATGAGGTAAACACTCATTTTGATTACAAATCTTGTTATGGGTATGATATACAAAATGAATTCATTGAATAATAGATACAAAATTCAATGTTTCAAAGTGTTATTTTTAGAATGGATGAACTATACAGATATATTCAAAGAGAAAATCAAAATTTAATATAAGATTTTTTTGAACTAATTAAGCTTTATGATGATCATTTATGAATTAAGGATTGCATGTCAAAAATTAATGAATATAATGAGAGTATATTTAAATTAGTTCTTTTAATTATTTATATAAAATTGAAAAATAAATTTAAGATGATTAAAAAACAAAATAAAGAAGTAAAAAATACATGATCTAGTTTAAATATAAAAACCGATAAAAATCTTGGACTTAGTAAAAAATATATTTAAAATAAACAAAGGTAAATAGTAAAATTAAAAGAAACCATGTCTATTTTTTCATGGAAAATATAAATTTGAAAGCATGATGGATTCTAATTAAACTAAAAAAGTTAAAAATTTCTTTGGTTATAATACAAATATTCTTAATATGCAAAAAAAATAATTTTTTTTCAAATGAAGTGAAAGAATTATTCCAAAATTTACATTCTTTACATGTAATATGAATGGGAATTATGATAAATAATTTTCACTAAGAATAACTCGATCTCTAGACCACACTAAGACATTCATATCTATGAATCTCTCACCTAGATTACTGTATAATAAATGTCTTCAATTTGTATGTGTTCTTAAGAGTATAATTTTTAACTCAGTTGAATCCAGAATAGATTTGGTAATAAAATAATTATCTAAATAATCATTATAATTGTAATCCTACCAAAATAGTCACAAATATACATGGTACATAAATAGTGGGTGCTCCTGGCACATGAATGGTGACGTATTTGACATTTTCTCTTTTAATTCCTAAAATGGAGTTACTTTCACCTTCATTAGAAACTCTAAAGGTACATGTAATGGTTTTAGAGATGTAGGTATATTGAAATCAAATATAACTTCTAATGTTCTATTTATATAAGGAAGAAAACATAATACAATAAGCATATCACAACACTGTGATGATGGTATGAGTGTAAAGATTCATGATTAGAAACTTATTTTTTATATAGATAGTATAGTATTGTTATATTCTAATAGAATATAAAATATCTATTTTATAGGTTCTTTTGAACTTACCTAGAAAAATTTAAGGTGATTAAATGATGTATAAACTGACCACATTATTTTTAAAATAATATTAGTTAAAGTTAAACTTCAATAACTATACATGTTAGAAAAACAGGGATATGTTTTGGAACGTCCTAAATTTAAATCTATTAATCTTTTTTATGTGATTATTCTCTAATTTTTAATTATCTAAAAGAGTCATTTTGATCTATAAATATTATAAAAACTTCTGATTTCATAAAACTACTTCATGTTGATTTAATTGCACCCATGAGAACAATCAGTTAGGTAGTAAGTGAATTTTTTTTAATTGTAGAGTATTTAAATAGATTCACATGGACTCTATTATTATCTATTAAAATTTCAAACATAAACAATATTATTAATTATTTAATAAAAAATAAAAAATAAAAATAGTCATTTAATTTCATTAATTAAAAGTGAAAAAATAGGAGAATTTGTTGACTTATTATTTGAGAATTTATTTGAAGAAAATGGATAAATCTATATTTTTTCACCACTTGAACCCCACAACAAAATGGAATTGGTGAGAAGATATAAAACTATTCATGAAATGGAAAGAATAAATTTAAATGAATTCAACCAACCTTAATAATTTCAAGATGAATTGGGTAAGAATTATTTTTTTAATATCTTAAATAGAGTATATATTATACCCTTGTTAAAAACCCCTTATAAATTATTAAATGAAAGAAACATAAAAGTTGTAATTTTAAAAAATTCTATAGAGTTTATATTATAAATTGAAAAGATAATCGGGAAAATTTTGAAACTAAAAATAATAAGGGAATATTTTTTTGATATTTAAATAATTTTAAATATTAGAGGGTCTATAGTAAGAGAACAAAGTAAATGTAAGAATATATGAATGTAATGTTAATTTTAAATATTAAAAACTAAATTATTGATTATTTGAATTTTTTGAGGAAATTAAATAATTTATTTTTTATGATGAGAAACTTGAAAATGATAATGAATTGGTTGAGGGGGATAATATATCTTCTCAATCTAGTCCTATAAATTTAAAAACTCCTAGATATCATTCCTTATAAAATTTTATTAGAAAATTGGGATCTATTATTATGAATTGAAAATAAATTTTAAAATTTTGTGCTAATTCTACATTTGTAGTTCATTTTGTACCAATTAATATTAAAGAAACATTGAATAATTATAACTAAATAAATTCCATGTGAAATGATCATTACCAGTATAATAGGAACAAATTATACAATCTATTTGAGTTATATAAATATTAACTATATATTAGAAACAAATGGATTTTTTCTAAATAAAATGGATGGGTCTTGATATATTTATATATATATATATTGCTAAATTAGTATACCAAGGCTTTTTAGATGATTAAAATATTGATTGTGAAGATTTATTTTAAAAATATTTAGATTATAAGCTATTGAAATTTTATTAGCATTTAAAAGTTTTCAATATTTTAAATTGTTTCAAATGGATATAAGAAATTTCATTTTGAATGGTGTTATTTCAAAAGAAGTATATGTTAGTAAACAATCTGTCCTTGAAAATGATGAATTTTAAAAATAATGTTTCCAAACAACCTAATGAATGGTATGGTCTATATAAATCTCCAAGATCATTGTATGATATAATAATAATATGTTAACATAAATTTATTTTGATAATGGATGGGTTAATCCAACCCTATTTATAATGAACATTTCGAATGATATTTTATTTGCACAAATATATGGTGATTATATTGTATTTGGTTCTAAAAATGATATACATATTAATGTTTTTCAACGAAAATTAAAAATGAATTTTATATGAGTCTATTGGGAGAATTAAAATTTTACATTAGACATCAAATTTTATAAATAAATGATGATATTTTTATAAATGAGTGAAAATATTAAAAATATTTCATTAAAAATACAATATTAATTCATGTAAAACTATGAGACCCCAATAAGTTCTAATTTTAAACTGAATGTGGATGGATATTGAATGTTTATATGTGATAAATTATATAGGAATGATTGAAAGACTACTGTATTTAATAGTATTTAGGACTGGTATTGTGTTTTATATTTTTATGAGTGTTAAATATCAACCAAATCATAAAGAAATTCATCTGAAGGTTATCAAAAAAGTTTATTAGATATGATAAAGAAAAAATCAACACTGGTCTATTTTACTCTAATATAGATGTTTATAATCTACTAAATTTTTTTATTTAAATTTTTAGATGCTTCTAACTTGACATTAATAGTACATCATTTATGTGTCACTTATTAGATAAATGTTTAATATCACGGTGTTCCAAAACGAAATTATTGGTTGTGTTGTCCACAATGGATGCTATATTAATTAGTTCGACAAATAATTCTACTGAAATCCTCAGGGTAATCAAAATAGTTTGTTATTTTTAAATTTACTTATATAAAATTATGGTTTTTTATAACACTTCTTCCATTTGAATATCTAAAAATCCCCTTAAAACATTTTTGTACTAACCATGTATTTGTTACATCTCACTTTTTTAGAGACCATGTTAACAAAGGGGACTTTTTTAATATATTCTTATATAAAACCAGTAGATATATATACGAAATCTATATATATTGTGATATTTGATAGTTTTCTGTTACTTTGTCCACATTTTTTGATGAAAATGATTTTTTTTGGGTTTTATGTTTGGTACTATATATCCATTTTGAAAATTAAATGATGTATTCATTTTTTTGTTTGTTCATGCATAGCCATTTTCCGATGACTTCTACGTATTCATTTTCATAAGAGCACCATGAAGTCGATTCTTGTCAAAGGATGGCAGCACCAACCATAGTTCAACTATATCTTAAATCAATCATTTATTCTAATAATAGCAGCACTCAGCCAACATCGAATGAGATTTTTTAGTTGCATCTGGGATTGAACCTTACCGTGACAGATTATATAAAAAACATGAAAATATATATATACTTACCCTAATGGGAACCATAATTCATAATTTTATTAACTGTGAAACACACAAGTTACCTTTCCACAAGAAGGGAGTACTTTCCATGAAACCTCCATCCACCATACAAACTAATGTTCCTACCAATATTGAATTTACTTTTGACTTACTATTCATAAGAGCATGGTCATTGTACCTGATTTTCATGGTATGTTAACAGAGTACACACTATTTCATAGAAATTTTTTCACAAAGATAGTTATTTTTATTTCATGGTTTGATAAAATTATTATTTTTCATTATGATCTATTTTATTATTGTATTAATACCTATAATTACTATAGGATTATAAACATATTTTCACAATTCTATTGTATCGAAAAATAGCTATATTTAATGATAAAATGTTGTAAATTATTTAACATAGAAATTATCAATGAAATTTTTGTGGATGTAATATTATTCATAATTATTTTTATATTTTCTATTTTATGTATCTTTTTAGATTTCTAGTTACTACACTTTTTAATGAAAATTATATTTTTATTCATATTAATATATTGAATTTAATGATATTTTTATTTTTCCATGTGAATTGAAGTTATTTCATGAAGATTTAAATGTGCCCTAATAATATCCATATAAATTAAAATTTCAAGAAACAATATTATTTTAAGTGTTTATTACTTTTCTAATTTATCTTTATTTGATTAAAAATTGAGAGACTACAATATTTTTTTATTCAATGATATGAATATAGCCATTCTAATGTGAACCAATGGCTGCGATACATGTTAGTTCAATGTGGATTGACCACAGAAATTAAAACAATTATATAGATAGAAAAATAAAACCTTTATACAATATTTTGGAAGTACTTCATCAAGACTAAGACTATTATTCTGTTACCTATATCACAAAGGACATTAATATTTTTCAACACCCACAATTAAAGTGATGAATGAACATGAAATACATTAAGTTTCTATATCTTCTTCTCTTATGTTGTTTTTAAATTCTTTCTTTATTTTACTATTATATTTCTTCATACCATCTGTTTATACTATATTGTTTTTATTCTAATTTTTCCATCCACAATCCATCATACTGTGTTATTCCTCCCATATAAAAGGACAGTCTGGTTATTACTCCCAATCAAGAGGAAGGGATGTTTTTAATCATTTAAAATTCTAGCGTTATACTAAAATGTGGAATAAAGGTTCATCTTCTTATAATCGGGATATTACTCCCAATAAAAAGTGAGGATCTAGTAAATATTGGTCACATTTCCACGTATAGGGTATTGAAATGTGGACTAGGATCTTGGTTATCTAAACCACTATAAAAATCAAAATTTATTGGTTTTATATCCACTTAATAGTCAATATAGTTTAATCACTCTAATTATCATATTCAATTGAATAATTATAAATGGACTATTCACCCCTATATCTCTATTTTCATATTTTGGGACCGAAGAATTCCATTGGAAAGAAGGTATATAGTGACATTCACATCAAACAGTCAGGGATGTGGGTGATTTTTGATGTTTTTGTTCCATAAATGATTTTTCTATTTGAAATTGACTAAAATTAAAAATACTGAATTTGACTTGAATCATTCAACTATGCTACTCCTTTAACATATAAACATGAAATAATAACCATTCTCATTCAGAAAATTTTATTTCACATAAGAAAACAAATGAAAAAAATAATGAACCTTACATGAATTTTTCAACTATGATAGCCTTTCACAAACAATCTTTGGTTCATTATAAAAAAACTAGTCTGATGTGAATCCTATAAGAGTGAAAATATATTTTTGATCATATTTATTACATTCTATTCTCTATTTGAACCGTTTTCTTGTATGTATTTAATTTTAATTTTCATAACTAGGTAAAATTATTTCAATCCAAACTCATAGAATCATCTTGTAAACTATCGCGTCCCTTTTGTGTTGAAAAATCATTGGCCACGGTGATCCAAAAATATGTTATCATGTACTGAATGTCATAAGCTCTCGGTGATGATCACACATGTGATGGAGTTTCAACTCAATAGTATAATTCAAACCATGATCATACACACAATGATCAATTATGAAAGAGTAGAATTCACCTTCTAGCATCTCAAAAAAAATTAGGATTCCTTTTACAATGTCATTTAACAAAATACTCTTTTATCTTAGGATTCCATTTATAAGTTTGACTAAGAATCCCCCCCCCCCCACTTTTGTATCTTTAAAGGAGGGATCCCCTAAACCGGTACAACCAACACCTTGTGGAATCAACCCCTTAGCATGTTATTGAGGATACCACTCCAAAGATCCCTACTTTGTTAAACCAAATCTGAGCATCCCATAGAGCTCACTAGGAATGATGATCTTTCAACTATAGAATGCACACATTGTAGCTCCCACATACAGAGAATAAGAGTACTCTCTAGAAACATCAATTTAAGTATGCCAAAAATCCTGGATGTAACTAGAGTTTGGCCACACATCAAGCATGCCGGTATATAATGATAGAAGACCCGAGGAAAAGAGTGGGCACAAATTCACACTCCCAAAATGGAATGGTCACACATCACAATTACTACATTAGATTCCAATAATCACATTGTATCATAAATATATTATTAGAAAAATATCCATACTCAAATTATAAAAAATATCATTATATCATAGAAATAGATGAAAAAGATAAACATTGCAATTCCCTAGAATCCAAAAGAAGGTAGGGACGTATTCCTGTCCCCATTAACAAATCATATCCTCAAAATATACAAAGAGATACTCAAGTGAATGAAAATATTCATACTCCCATTGAATAGGTTCATCAGCATATCATGGTGGAGAATGTAAAATCAGACCAGGAGCACATTCCTTTCTTAATTAGAGATCAGTGACTACTTTAGGGTAGTGAGACATACTTGTTGAATCTTTATAGACTGGCTGGGGTATTCTTCCAGTCACTTACAAGAATTAATAAATTCATACTTCCCTTTTGTATGTGTAATTGAATCAATATATCTAAATGAAAATTGAGAAGAATACACATGTCTAGGAATGTTCTTAAGCATCCAATCGACATAGTCCAACGACAACACAAGAGTCACCTACGGAGGACATAAACTGTGAAGGTTTGTGTATGAAAAATGAAATAGGAATACCAAATGGATAAATCATAAGAAGATTTCTCATCATGGGAAATTTTTTGGAGAAGATCCATATTCCTACCCTACAATATAACTATTAGAAAATTTAAAATTCATTGTTGATTTTTAGGGGTGTTTTTGAAAAACCCCGCTAAATATTTTTTCATATTTATTCATTAGAATATTTTTTAGATACATGGACATATATGTTTTAATTATTGTAAAATTTTTTAATATAATTTTATAACTGGTTTATAAAAACAACTTCAAATAAAGGGTGAATTTTTTAAAAACTATCATTAAAAATTAAAAATATATATTAATTAAAAAACCTATTTCAACATTAAGTGACTATAAATATTGTTCTAGGTGTCTGTTTTAGCTCCCTAAATAGAAAAATAGAATCATTGAAAATTAGATATATTTAAATTAGATAATAATTTTCTTGTGATTAATTGAATAAATTTTCTAAAGTATTAAAAAAGATGAAAAGGGCACATCAAATTAATATGGCCATAATTATAGATCCAGATGTCTATTTGAGAACTAACATATAGAAAATCAATATTTGTGACGAGTTATACCACATTTGGACAAGGGGGGATCCCATTCACTTTCTTTTTTTGGTAAAAAAGTCCTATAAGGCTGAAAATAGATATTATTGTTTAGATACATTGATTTTTAAACATCCAATGTGATTTCAGCTTTGTTTAAGTGTCTTCATATGCTTTTTGGTTTGTATATGACTATATAAAATGGATTTACATTCATATTGATTTTATGGTGTTAAAATTGTTTTAGATTTCACACTTTTATTAATTTACAACAAATTATATATATATTTCTTATTTATATACATCATTTATTTATAATATATATTTAAATTTATATTTATCAATATTTGATATTTTTTTATAATTTCATCTATGCATATATATTTTTATGTATTTTTTCATATTATTCTATATTTATATATATTTATATATATAATATCGGTATAAAAATTTATATGTATTCTGTTAGTTGGTCTGTGTTTTTGTATGTGACTTCATTCTTCTAATTATGTCAATTTATGTAAATTTAATTGTTTTTTATATTTTATAATTTAAATATAATTGTATTTAAATATATTTATATGTAATTATAAATACATATTTATTTTTTAGTTTTTATCTTTATTATATATTAAATGTTATTTATTATTTATTATTTAATCACTTATTATGTAGCATTAAATTATTATTAATATATTATATATTTATCACATATTTCATTATAAATTTTCATTAAATTATTATTAACAAATTAATTAATTATTATTTATTATTTATTATAACATGTTATTACCTATTATTCCATATTATTATATATTATATATTATTATATTTTATTATTTATGCTTTTTTATTTTGTTATTTTTTATTTTGTTATTTTTTTTAATTTTTAATTATTTAATATTTATTATTTATGCACTTACTAATCATAAATAATTTATTGTATTATTATTTATTAATCATAATTTCTTCATTTTTTCACATTTTATGTTAATAATAATTTATTAGTAAATTTTTATTATTTATTATTTATTAATTATAATTTATAAAATAATAATTTTTTATTTTTAATAAATATTTTTTAATAAATACTTACTAATTATTAATTTCCATGGTTTTTTAATTTAATATTATTTTTTATTTATTTCTTATTTTTTTGTTATTTATTATTGGTTTCTTCATTAAGTATTAATTATTATTTATTAAATATTAAATTTACATTATTAATTATTAAATTTTATTTATTTATTATTTATTAGTATAATTTAATATTATTATTCATGTATACATATTTATAAGTATTTATGTGTATATATATTAGTGTATTAAATTCTTTTTACTTACCACATAAAGAACTTATTAGGGTGGTCATGTTTTTACATAATAACCAATATGTAAGGATTTCAAATCTCAGACTATACATTTAAATGAGAATTTATTCATGAAAAGTATTTTATAAGCATTAATGGTATTATAAATAAATAAATTAATATATAAATTAAAAATTAAAAATTAAAAAATAAATAGTATATAATAATAACAATTAGAATAAAAATTAATTCTAAATAATACTAAATGTATAATAATAATAAAGAATAATAAATATATAAATATTAAAAATCATATAATAAATATATAATATATTTAAAATACAAAAAATAAAAAAATTAGAAACCACCACTAAAAATTTCTCTAATGTTTTGAAAACATCCATGAAATCATTTCACAACCCATTTTGAAAAGTGCCATGAATTTTTTTGTAATGCATCTTTTTTGTAGTGGTTTTGAAAAACTCCTGTGAAATTATTTATACAAGGATTAATCCATTGGTACCCCTAAAAAACTTCCACTAAATACTAGTTTTTTAATGATGAATATTGGTGTTCATGAGGCACTACAGAACATTTCATTATAGGCGAAAGATTCTATGGATTTGTCATAGAAATGAGTAATCACTTATAGTTATGAAGGTGCTCCTCACAATATATCTATTAAAAACTCTGTAGAACCTCCCTAGAGAACTCACAATGGTGGAGCTCACCATAGAGACATCAATATTGATCTTTGATTCATTTCTCAAGATGTGGCCTATACACATCAACCTTTCTATCAAGAGATTAAATGGCCAGAAGGTCTTTTCATTACCACTCTCCACATTGAAGGTCCTTTCTAGGGAATGTTTTGTTTGAATCCTTCCTATGACCAAACATTTATCCTATATAGTAGACCTCCCATGATGGAAATCACTTTGAAGGCCCTCTACCTAGTGATATCTTACTTTGACCGAAAGGCCCTCCCCTAAATAAATATTCTTTGTCAAATCCATCATATTATTAGGCAATCGAGATATTGATTCCAGTTATTCCAAACACCCTATCACTGATGATTTATATTATTTTATCAACTAGAAGACATCTTGAGGGAGTGGTAATTTCTTACACTACCTTTGTATTTCTTTACATCTAATATAATAGAGAAGATTCAAACCGATATCACTCTCCCCACTCAGGTAGCTAGGAAGTGACCACTATTGTTAGACCAGGTGGAAGAATCTCTCACAATAGACAAAGATAATATTTTTATGAAGAAGAAAATTTTTGGAAAGAGAAAATATATTGATCATGTTCGGCCCTAGATCTATGTCTCTATATGAAATTACAGAAATATTGGGAAAGGAATTCATAAATCATATTCATCTGACATTATAGATGAATCCTTTTCAACTAAAGTAGAAAACCTCTACCATATACAAAATATGAAAAAAAATCAAACAAATATAAGAACTACACAGTCAAATCAACTTGGCCACCATTTCATCATTACAGACCCTAATGTTGGAAATGTAATATTGGGATATCCAACATGCTTACCTTGATTCTTTGATGGTCAATGATTATTAATGAGTGATACTTTATCTGATTTACTCATCATTGGGTGTAGTGATATTGGAGAATTATATTTAACTATACTACATAATTAGTAGAGATCGCCAAAAGATATATCATGCAATTTAATTTCATTAGGTCATGAAATTTAATTTCATTAGGTCAAGTCTCAGGCCCTATCTTTATCACACCCATGATTTCATTTTTGATGTATTTTTGAATTTATTTTGATCTAGATTTTCCCTTTGGGTATCTTTTTAGTTTTTTGAGAATAATGAGAAATTTTGGTAACCATCAGGAAGTGAATGATTAGTACACAATTTTTTAAACTGTGCTCCCTTTCCTAGGTAAACTTGTGGACATCTATTGTTGTGGACAGAGGCTTATCCCATGATTAGTGCCTGGTCTGAAAACCATGCTGCCTAGTCATTCTAAATTTCATGGATAGATAATGGAAAAAATACAGTTTCTTCAAAATTTACAAACCATGAAGCTTAACCATGATGCCTGTCTATGCCATCAAAATTTATATATTTACCCTTTTCCCCTCTTATAAATTAACCCCATCTCACTGGAAATCTCCCCCGCATTGGATTTCATCCCAAGGCATTCATCCTCCTTCATCTCCTCTCAATTGGGGACTATTTTGGTTGGATATTTTCCTCGATTTATTCAAAGAAGCTCCATGTAAGTGTCCGCTTTTGTGTTTTCTCCCACTTTTCTATGGTTTACTTCTATCTTCTTGGGGTTGCATCTGTCTAGTGGTTTTGGTGGCCAATAAAGGGTTGGATATTGTTTTTTGGGGTTCAAACATGATTTTGTTGGTATGATATTGACTTTATATGGTTTGATTGAGTTGTAGTTGTAGTTTTACACCTATTTTCATGATATTTTTCACTCAAAGTATGTGGTTCCATGATTAAACTTTATACAATGATTTCAATATGCTTTTGTGAGTGTTTAAATGTGTTATTAGAATTGTGTGTGAGGTGAAAATTGTGCTTTTGAAGTAATTCAATGTTCATTGTTGTTGAAAAATGGGTTTTTAGAGGAAATGATTTATGTTCAATGTATGTTTCATAGATGCTTCATTGTTTTTTTCCTTAAGGTTGTTTGATAAAATTTGCTTGTGATGCGAACCCTATTTTGAAATGATTTTGGTGTGTGTCTAGATTTCAATGAGATTTTGGTTGTTGAAGATGGTGATTTAATAAGCATGTTATATTTGTTTGTCTTTTGTGTGTAGAAGTAGTGATCTATGTATTATGTGATATTTCAATTGAGTAAAAAGGGAATCCTTGGTTATAAGGTGGGAAAATTGGGACTTGTATGCTAGTGATTCAGAAGTGGATTTGGCTTTGATTCACCTTCTATGATTGATAATGAAAACTTTAACTAAATATTAGGGATGGTTGGGGACCACTAGAATTTTAGATGTTTCACTTATCAAGTGGCTCATTCATGAGAATGATGTTCATATTGGTAACTATATAATGTTTCATTGAGATATGATGTCACTAGTTTTCCACTCTTAGCAAGTTCTTATAGGTATATCCAATGAGTTATTGATCTCTTGAAATATCGAACTCACCATCATCATATTATACACCATTTTTATAATTTAAAAAGGAATTGTGTATTCCTTTTCAAATGTTTTCTATTAAAACTATTTCTTGACCTTTAATAAAAACTTGAATTTCATTTTTTATTTTAATGTTTATATAATTGAATATCTTGGTTGGGAGGAATCATACTTAAACCTTTGGGTGTAAGTAGACTTGGTTATGTATGATATTATTATAGTTAAGTTGTTTGGAGGCGGTTTGAGATTCTAGTGGTCTTCCCTTATAGGTGTTATTGGTGGAATATTGAGTATGGTGTTTCTCTTGTTACCTAGAGTTTTTGGGAAAGTGTTTTTTTACCCTTTTTGTTGTATACCTTTTGGTTTTTTGTTTAATGTTATGAACATGAATATGAAAATTTTTATTCCATGTTTGATTATGATTTTTCAGTTTTGGTTTGTTTATTATATATTATTGTTCAAGATTATTTACCTTGGATAAATCATTCTTGAGTTATATTTTTGATGCCCTGGCACTTGATGCTAGCCCATGGGGATTGGGAACACCCATCAGGTCTTGTCACATTCCAGTATAGGTGTCAGATTAGATGGAACACCGGCTAGGTTTGTGAAAAAATTGTATCATATTAGCTTCCCACTTTTGGATCATGATATTTTGGATGAGACTGGATAGATTGGAGTTAGAATTGTTAGGACCTGAAGTTTTAGTTGTGAGTAGGGTTCTTGTTAAGAAAACCGCATGATAGATCTTAATTCTCCATGGGATGTTGTCATTTTGTTTACTTCTCTACCATTTGGGATGTACAGGATTCCAACATTATATAGATGTTGGGTGGGGGACGAGTGGTTTTTTTTGGGCATGTCATTATGATAGGTTTGATATGTTTTAATTAATGGAATTTTGGGACTTGTTTTCATTGTATAAAAGTTTTAGAATGGTTGTATTGATGGTTTTTCTTGTGATTATTACTTTTTTATCTTAATGCCATCCCAGAGACTTCTTGTGTTATGATAGGAATAGTTCCAAGAGAGTTTTCCTTCAACAATTCATCAAAGACTAGTGGATGCTTCGGTCCAGGCTGCTCGGGATTTGGAACATGGAACAGGTCCCGGTCATTGTCTAGTTCGAGAAGACTAACATATTCCAAGGATGGACAAACCCCATTAGTTATTTAAGAACAAACCTCCTTCCATCCAAGGTATCACAGAACCTCAAGAAGTTGAGGAATTTCTTCAAGAGAAAGATAGGATATATGACTTATTCAACAATCATGAGGAAGTCATGATTAAATGTTCCTCATTCATGCTAGAAGGTCCAAGTTGGAGGTGGTGGGACTCAGTGGTTGAAGCTAGGAAGAACGAGATGTTGAACTGGAATGATATCAAGGAAATTTTCAATGACCAGTTCCATTCTGAGGACTTGGCCTATTCTAGATCCTTGGTATTTATAGATCTTGTTCAGGGGGAGCAGTTAGTAATGGATTATTATAACCGTTATGTTTAGATATTTTGGTACATACATGAAATTGCTTCTGATGAGGAGATGAAGGATAATAGGTTTAAGAGGGGGTTACAGCTAGGGATATATTCTCAAGTATTTTTTTTATGTTGAAAACATATGACAAGGTTTTTTATTTTTATTTATTTGTGGAGATCGATCAAAATAGAAATTTAGGGCTCCCTTGGGTAGATTCTTCCATGGGAAGTGGCAGTTCATTGGATAATAAGAAGGAGCAAGATGATCAGGGAATGAAGGGTGGTGTTAGTTCAAGCCACCCTTATTTGAATTCTACATCAATATATTCGGATGTAGGGTCTTTTGTGTTCCATCTATGTATAATGGTTTGGAACATATGGCATACATGTAAAACTCCTCAAAAATTCATTAGTCAATGTGATGGAATGGGAAAAATTCATAGATTTTGTAGATCCATATGTTCTTATCAGAGTGGGGTAGGATCTATGACTTATACAGGGATGGAAGACCGGTCATAACTGTTTAGGTGCTCGAGTTCTTGGTTTAGCGGTCATGGTGTCATGGATAGTTCATCTTATGGGTATATTTAGTTCAAGTAAAGTCCTCATGCTAGTTATTTTACTCATTCTCAATATGATATGAAAAACATTGATGATATAGACCCGGAACTAGTAGCACCATAAGAAGGAACATGACTTTTTGAGGTACCATTTGATTGAATCTTATATAGATGTTATTTTATTTGATACTAGAGCTTATGCTTCATTTATATTTTCCCACCTTGTGATCTTGTTGAGGTTTCCAACTGAGTTCACGTCTTCTATGATGGATTTGGTAATGTCTCTTGGTAAGAAGCAAGATCAGGGTATCAGATGTCTATCTTGTGCACTCACTGTGTCAAGGGTTGAGCTGGAATGGCATTTCCTCAACATGGATATAGACTGCTTTGATTTAATCCTTGGCATGGATTGGATGGTACAATTTCATAAACATGTTGATTGATATAGGCGGATTGTGAATATTGTGTCACCTAATGGAAGTACCAAGGATTTTCATGGTGAATGGGATCCTTGGTTGGGATGTGTTGCACCTCCACTTACGGAGTTGGAAAAATCTCACATTTCAGTTATTATTCATCTTTCTGGAGGAGTATGGTGGTGCTCTAGATGATAAATTACCTCCTATGGTTGAAGAGTAACCAAAAGTATTTCTTGATGTCTTTTTAGGATTTTCTTCAAAGTAAGATGTGGAACTCATGAAAGATTTTATGTTGAGAACATAATTGTTATCTTTTCCTTCATACAGTATGTCCCCCATTGAGTTAATGGAATTAAAAGTACAACATGACAATTTAGAATCCATATGATTCATTCACTTGATTGTATCTCCTATGGACAAACTAGACAAGTTGGAAATGAAGTCCAATAGATCTCTTCAGTTGTGTATTGATTAACAAAAGTTTAACAAGGTAACCATCAATAAAATGTATCATCTTCCATTAATTGATTACCTACTTGATTAGTTAAAAGGGTCAACGTGGTTTTCTAAGATATAAATGTGTATTTCTTACCACCATGTCCTGTGGAATGAGGTAGATGTTCCGAAAATGGATTTCCGAAGTTGGTACAACAATTTTTAGAACTCTACCATGCCATTCATATTGAAAAATTATCTATAGGTCTTCATGGTACTTATGAATAGTGTCTTCATCCTGTATCCTAACTCTTTCTTTGTGGAATTCATGGATGAAATCATAGTTTACTATGAACAAGATTAGTAACATGATAGACCTTTTCAGATCATTCGGGAAATCATCATGACCATCATATTTAAGTAAATTTCTCAAAGTGAACCTTCATGATTAATGAAGTGAAGTTTTGGGGCCACATGATCTATGAATGAGGGGTTTTAGTGGACCCCAAGATGATCAGTGCAGTGATATATTGAGAGAAATAAAATAATGTCTTTGAGATCAGAATATATATAGTCGGGAAATATATTACAACCATTTGGATTGAGACTTCTCTCAGCTTCATTCACCCATGATGGTGCTCATATAGATAAGGGTGAAATTTGAATAGAGCCCTAAATGATTGGAGTCCTTCAAGGAGATAAAGAGGCAGTTGATTACCACTCCTATTTTGAAATTTCTAGAATATAGAAAAGGATATATGGTTTATTGTGATTCCTCAAGAATGGGTATTGGGTGTGTGATGATGTAGAATGATTATTTGGTGTCTTATAGTTATCTCCATCTATAAACACCTGAAATGAATTATCCTTCCCACTACATTGAGTTATTAGTGGTAATTCATGCTTTTAAAATGTGGTTCTGCTACTTCTTTGTGGATAAATTTGTGGTGTATTTTGATCGTAAGAGCTTGGAATACATTTTATCCCAAACGGATTTGAACATAAGGAAGCATTTCTGGGTGGAGTTCCTTTAGGGTTTAGAATTTTATTTTGTCTATACCCAGGGAAAGGGAATTTGGTGGAAGGAGAATTGAGTAGAAATGTTTTGGAGAAGGAATTGAAAGAATCAAGTGGTGATCAGACGTTAGGTGGGTTTTTTTCAATTAACATATAGAGACCCAGGATCATAGAGGAGGTTCTTTCATGTACATACTTTTTTTGAATCCTTCCATTATTTAATTGATTCTTTTAGATCCATTAGGTGATAAGTTGTGAAATCAGTCTATGCAGTTTCTTCATGGTGGGGAGACACCTTATGATTGGTCATTGTCTCCGAAGACAATCTTATGCTTTAAGGGGTGTTATGTGGTTCCATTATCTCTAAAGAAGGTGGTGATAAAGGATGTCCACTATTCTTAGTGGGTTGTTCATCCTAGAGGCACCAATTTGTATTATGGTTTTGTTTTGGTAGTTCCGGTGGTCAGACATGAGGATGGATGTACCTGACATCATATCGAGGTGTTATACATGTTGGCAAGTGAAAGTAGAGCACTAAAGGACATCTAGTTTTCTCTAGATACTACCTATTCCCACCTAAAACTGGGATGAGATCACCGTATATTTTATCATTGGATTACCTTGTACACCTCCGAGAAGGAATACCATTTGGGTTGTGATTGACCATATGACCAAATCTGACCACTTAATCCCAATAATAGATTCAGCTAAGCTTGATAAGCTGGCCCAGTTGTATATCTGAGAAATTTTGAGGTTTTATGATGTCCAGTAAAAAATCATTTATGATATGGACTCACATTTTACCACATTGTTTTGGTAAGTCCATAAAAATGAAATAGGGTCACCGATTATGTTAAGCACGATATACCATCCTCAAACAGATGGTCTGATGAAATGAGTGAATCAAATTTTAAAACATATGCTCCAAGCATGTGTCCTATGTTTCGGTGGGTCATGGGACATCCATTTGGGATTAATAAAATTTTCATATAATAGTATATATCAGTCATAGATCTGAATGGCTCCCTTTGAGGTGCTCTACAATTAGATGAGTCTGTCTCCCTGGTTTTGGGCTGATGTGGGTGAAACCTCATTATTGGGACCGAGATTAGTACAGGAGAAATTTGAGAAAGTTAAGATAATGTGGCAGTGGTTATTGATAGATCATATTCACCAAAAATATTATGATTATTAGAGGTTCTGATATCTTTAATTTTCTGGGGGTGGATGGGCGTTCTTGAAAGTGGCACCTTTATTGGGTCATTGTCTTTTCGGTAAGCAAGAGAAGCTAATGGAGAGGTATGTCTAACCCATTGAAGTTACTGTTTGGGTTGGACATGAGTCATAAAGATTATATTTTTCTTTGTATTTTACTTTAATTCATGAATTATTTTATGTAAATTAATGAAATATAATCGAGAAGCATCTCATGTGTTTAATAGGGACAAGTTGGAAATAGATCCTGATTTGTCAGTTCTTGAGCGGCCAATGCAGATTATAGATTCCCATGACAACGAGCTTTGAATGAAGTATATTACATCAGTCTGTATCCATTGGAAACATGGTAATGATGATCATGTGATGTATGAGTGGAATTTATGGGTTGAGAAAGAGTATGAATTCTTATTCGCTAATCAGGCATCAACATGACATTCTATGGATGGAACATTTTCATATTAGGGATAATTGTCACACCCTTCATTTTATTTTTGAGGTATTTTCTTATTTATTTGTTCTATATTTTTTCCTTTGGATTTCTTTTGAGTTTTTGGAGAAAATGGAAAAATTTGGGTAAACAGGTCATGGCACATGGGTAGCGCACAATTTTTTAAACTATGCACCCTTGCCAAAGAAACTATACGGGAATGTGGTGTTTCTTGGATAGAGTCTTATCGTATGGTTAGCACACGTTCTGAAAACTATGCAGACTAACCATGCACCATGTCTTCGTTATATAGTTGAAATCGCAGGATTGCAAAATGATTTACAAACCATGCAGACTTGCCATGTGGCATGTTCAGTTCATTAAAAGTTTCATATTTATCCTTTTTTCCTCTTTAAATTAAACCCCAAATAACTCACCACTCGTGATTTTATCCCTAGGAACACCTTCCCCTACTACTACTCTCCCTTTACCTCCATTTTGGTGGGTGATTTGGATCATATTCTTCTAGGAACCACCAAATAAGTGTCTTCTTTATTGTTTTCTCCCTCTTTTATAGGGTTTCCAACCATATTCCTGGGGTTAGAGATTTCTAGTGGGTTGGGTGACATATCTAGGGTTGGATCTTGTTCTTTTGTGTTCAACCTTGATGTTTTATGTGTTATCATTACTTTATTGTGTTCGACTAAGGAGTGATTATATTTTTACACTAAAATCTAGGAGTTTCTTCACTCGAGGTAGGTTGTATCGTGCTTAAAAAATATTTGATGATTTCAATATGCTTTGTTGAGTTTTTAAATATGCTCTTTTCATTTTCTATGAGGTGAGAATGTATATGAAGTAATTTATTGTTCTCTGGTATTCAAAACTAGGTTTTTAAAGGAAATGAATTATTTTCCTTGTTTTTTTTATAGGAACTTCTTTATTTTGTGCCTTAAGGGTGTTTGATAAAATGAGAAAACAATGTAAACCATGTTTTGAAAAAAAAATTGTGTTTGTTTGGTTTTGAATGAGATTTTGATAGTAAAAAATGGTTATTTAATAATCATGTCATATTTTTTTGTCTTGTGTGTGTGAAAGTGGTAATCTATGTATTATGTAAAACGTGAATTGAACACAAATGGAATCCTAGGTGACTAGGAGGGTGGACTAGGACTAGTATACAAGTGATATGGAAGTGGATTCGGCCTATATTAACCTATCATGATTGAAAATGACAACACAAACTAAATATTTGTGTTTATTTTAGAGAAACATGTTATTTTTGATGTTTCTCCTCTCTAGTGGCTTGCGGATGTGAACAATGTTCAGTGTGGTTTCTATACCATGTTTCATTGAGATATGATGAAACTAGGGTCACATTCTTAGCTAGTTCCTATAGGGATTTCCAATGACTTAGTACCCTCTTGAGATATCATATTCACCATCATCATATGGTATACCATGTTTTTTATTTAAAAAGAAATCATATTTTCCTTTTCAAATATTTTCTATGAAAACTGTTTCTATCCTTTTTATAAATTCCCAAACTAAATTTTATCTAATAATGTTTATTGCATGGAATCTTTTTTTTTGGTTGTCATCCTACTAGTCTTTGGCTCATAAAAAACTTACATTTTTGGGTGTATGTATACCTAGTTATGTTTGATATAGGTAAAGGAAATATGTTTGGAGATGGTGGTTCAGGAAGGTAGTGGGTTTCCCTTACCGGTGTTGTTGGTTGTTTCTTTAGGATCATGCTCCTCAAGTTGCATGGAGTTTTTGGGATATTTGCTTTGTCCCATTTTTTAAAGACATTTGTGTTTCTTATTTAATGTTGTGAACATGAATCCAAAAATTATAATTCCACATTATATTTTTACTGTTTAGTTTTAGTTTATTTATTAATGATGGGTTTTTAGGAATATAAACATGGGATAAATCATTCCAATGTTATATTGTTGATACCTAGGAACTTATTGCTAGCCTGTGGGGTTTAGGAATGTCCTTCAGGCCATGCCACATGCTGGGCATGGTGTCATATTAGATGGAACTCCAGCGTGGTTTGTGATATTCATTGTACTTTCCATCTTGATAGTTTGGTGAAATATAGTCAGGTGTAAGTATCAAAAATATTGAACTTTGTGGAAGAGAAAAATTGAAAGGATTATAAATAAGAAATATTAAAAATGTGACATGGGTTATCATTTTATGAAATAAAAATATTCCTCAATTACACCAAAATCCATAGTGATAAGATCACGTTTAATTCATGCACTACATTCGGTTCATGCTCAAAAAAATCCCACAAATTCGAAAAGCATCTATAGTGGATAAAATATCAATAATAAAAGAGTTACCCTAGTCCACAAGGTCGAGGAATTTTTTCCACAACATCCACCCCTAGGGTTATCAAATCCTCAATGAGGTCAAGATTTTTGGGAAATATGATCAAATCAACCAATCCCATAGTAATTTTCACACAATATCCCCTTGTTTCATGAAGGTTACTCTTTTCTAGGCTGGGTGATACAACACAAGAGAGACCATCCCCATTCCTTCATTTGTGTGACCCAAATTTATCTCTAGGGACTTGTATGGAATGGGTCTTAGGAGACTCTATAACGATTAATATCAAAAAAAATTCTAAGGGAACATTGGAAGGAGAATACAATGCCTTGTTAGGGCTACAAACTAAACTGATAGAAAAAATGTAAAAGACCTAAAAATATTATGAAATACGACATTATATATACTGATAAGGAAACAAGTGCCCTTATCTCTCTAATGAGAATATGGTTTTGGAGGAATTCTATATATATTTTAATGTCATCAACATTATCCACACTTACAATTTCGAGTTTTATTATAACATAGGAGAGTAGGAGGTGGGGCCTATATATAGAATATGTTCCACATAAAAATTTATGAAGATATGTGTAATAATCTACAAAGGTAGAAATAAAGTCTACTAGTTCCATTGAATTCCTTGAAACCACCTCTTTACCAGGAATAAAAAAATAGGATAGGGTGTGGTTGTATCCTTCTTGTTACATGAAGAAGTTGAACATCCTATAATCAAATAGAATGTTTCTTAATATGAGGCATACATGAAATAGTTAAAGTGATTCAACAATCAATTAATCAGGGTAAATATTCCCACTATGTATAGTCCCCCAATAGATACTCATACTTTCCCTCCATCGAGTCTCCCTCATCATGGAGAGGCTTCTCAAGAAAGTAGAGACAAATTAGTTCATTTAGTTAACTTAGTATCCAATATGTGAGTATATTTGTACTAAATAGTTGGGTAAAAATATGAATTACATCCACTAGGTATGTATCCAGAACCATGTTAGGTTAGATTACCCTTGCCAACTCATACTAGTCAGCAAAACACATGAGTAATCTGGCTATATCAACCAATACCCTCTAACTTAGTTCAAACATTAGAAAAGCCAACTATCTCATCACATCTCATTGACTCAATTGAATATATAATAGAATGAATATAATCCATGGAAGGGAGATGTGCACCAGTGGAACTGAAAAAAAGGTCATACCCTGAATGTGTAAACATGACTCCCCCCAGACCCATCTTTTGGAAATCCAATATTCTTAAAATTCAATGACACTGATGTCCCAAAGTAGTATTTGATTCACTTTGTATCCCAATGTGGTCTAATTTTTTGATACCCCAAGAATTAAGGTACAATAAAGCTCAGATGGTTCATGATGATGTTGTATTTCCCCACATTTATCTTGTATAACAATCTTCTATCATGATTAATCACAAGATGAGAGGTCCTTCACCGATAATTTATCTATCTATTTACATCATCCCTGATAAAGAAATCATTTCATTCCCTATAAAATAGGAAACATTGTCAAGATGTGAGATCATACTTCATTATTATTAGCTAGAAGAATATGTACTACTCCATAAACCAGTAACTCCCCCCCCCCCAGAATAGTTACTAGGAATATATATAGAGATTATATTTGATAAGTTTAAATTATAACTCATACTACAAAAGTATCTAGGTGGATTATTTGAATTTCTAAATTAGTGAAAATGTTGGTAGATTTAATTTTAGAGGATAAATACCAAGACTCAGACATCCCTAACATATCTAAAAATTAGTTAATACAACGAATAAATAACAACTTCTATCCTTACGTTGTCTTTGACACTATCATCGGCACCCAAAACCCCCAAAATACATGTGGTTAATCCTCTTGAATTAAAGTGGTAACAATGTCTCTCTTGTGTGTAAGGGGTGAATGAGCATAGGAGTGTATTTTATAATGATATAAAGAATGTGGTTAATTATTTAAATAATGAAAAGGTTCTTTCATGTTTCATCATATATATGGAAAACAATTTCTAAGGCTTTCATATCCCAAATATCATGATTAGGTTGGCTTGAGTGACCACTAAAATTATTTCCCCTTCTAATTAATATTGGGGAACACCATTCAGTAGTTCATTTTATTCAAAGAATTCATCTTAATGATGGTGGATACTTGATTTTCCATTTTGGGAAATCAATTAGTACACATGGATTATTTTCTAGTTCATCTCATTCATATAAGAAGTTAAAGGTAGAGAAGACAGGAATATTTGTTCTTACAAGTCTGATGATTGGATAACGAGAAAGGTGGTCAACAATGCACATTCAATTCTCATAGAATTTCTAAATAATCTAGTATTGAACCCATTTACTTTTTCATAAACTATTCCATATTCTATAGCACTTCCATCCTATAAGAGTATATTTTATGTGAACTAAAAATATTGAAAAAGTAGAAAGGATCCAAAAGAGGAAGAACCTATTACAAGGCATAAGATAGTTAAAAAACTCTTAAAAATTATACCCTTGTCACTATAAGGATGAGAACTACCCATCCAAATGATTCAATTAGAAACTAATCCTGAAATATAATCCTTATTAGATATATATTCTCAATATAACTCTATAAATTTGACCCACTTGAAATATACTCTATCTGGTAAAGAAAATAACTACAATCTTGAGTTTTTCTCTCATATTTAGAGAGTAGGGTGAAGTGTACACCAAGAATTGAGGGGTTGTGGGAGATTTGGTCAACATGGATCCCATGATTTTTAGAATTCCCCCTTTGAAATTATATTTTTCATGAATATCTAGATACATACATTCTACTAGGCTCTCCAAGAAATAACATTCACTCCTAAAACATCCAAATCCAATTCAAGAATGATTATTCTAGGTGACTGATTAGAATATCCACATCTTCCCACTCAATGGAAAACTTTGGTATTGTCAAATAAACCTAATTCACAGACAATTCACTCAAATTACAATTTTTAATGTCTCCAATGGGAACAATATCAGTAGAAATAAAGACTCAAACCAAATACTAACCCTATATAAGGAAGTACAAGACTTAGGCTTAAAAATATGACATATTATAGAAGGTTTCCATTATTATGAACCAGATATAAAATTTCATTGCCCTTCAACTCTTAAAAAAAGCTTCGTGAATCACATTTTGAGGATCACAAAATCCCTCAATAATTCTTAGTTGATATCACTACTACTGATGTATATAATGTAGAGACTAACCTCACTATGTTTCTAATGATCTTTTCCATTAAAGATAAATATAGTGATATTTGCATATGAGGACACATCATTACCTTGAATATATCTAAAAAATTGGATGATATTAACATCCATCACACTGTCATTGATAATGGATTTATGATCAATATCATCCTGGACTAGACACTTTGATGAAAAGGATATAGTAAATATTATTTATATTCCACTTCCCTGAAAATCCAATGGAATGAAAAGTGTGAGAGAAAGACCCTTCATTAAATAAAGATCATATGAAAGCTTGGATACCTTGTTTTTTATTTATAATTATTGTTTTTAATTAGGATACAACATTTAGTGTGTTTATTAGAATTCCATGACATCATTTTCATTAGGGGTGCTATTATCATATTGCCAATGTCTCAAATACTCCATCTACAAACATGATTTAGTGTTCCATGAAGATGGTGCCCCCTTGGACTCCATACAATCTCAATACATGAATGTAAATTCAATAAAAGGAAATGAAAACATCAATTGATATGTGATATCACAAGAACAATTTCCATAGATTGTCTACAAATTTACCATGTCAATCAATTTCATGATTCTATAAAGACTTTATAGTGCCTGTTAATTAGAATAAATAAGTCAATTTGGATCTTTGAAATCATTGGGTAATGTGAATCCTATATGAAAGGAGAGAGAATTAGATCATCTTCATGTCATATGGTGGGAATTAATCTACCCTCTTAGATAAGGATCCACAAATAGATGACTAAATGATCACAATTTATTTAATAAATAATCTATCTAAATAATTCCCCTAACCAAGGGTTGACATTACCAATATTAAATCCTCATATCTGAGGATATTTGATCATATTTTACTTAACCCTCAAAGAAATAGATGAAAAATTTCATGGGAATGTTGACTCCAATATTCATGATTCCAATCATGTCTTTTGAATCTATCGATATAGGAGAATAATTTGATCCTAATAATGAATGTGATTTCTTATAGGTATGTTCACCTTCCATAGAACCACAATATGAGGAGATCCATAAATATGAAACTTGTTTAGAAAGATTTTCCACCTACCTAAAAAATTGTAAATTTCCATTTGAAAATTCATTGATCAAAAATTGTCGTAATTATCTTGAATCTTAGTGCTAGTTGAGAAAAAAGATAGAATATTGAGATTATTCTGGATTATAATGAACATTTTTTAAAAAATTATAAATACCACTCCACCATACACAGATGATAAAATATCCCCCCCAACTATTGGATCAAAAATATCTCTTAAATTCCTACTACTGTTAGAGTTGTTTTTGAAAAAGAAGAGAGAGATAATATCTATATTCATGAAGATAATTTTTATCATGAATAAATACACTCAAGACAAATAGATACCTCCCCGTCAATAATAGATGAAAAAAATCATACTAATTTATCTCTTAATCATTATAGTATTCTTTCACCACCCACTTCCACTGAAAACAAATCATAGGAGCTAGAGGATGAAGAGGACTAATATCGTATAGATTCCCCTCCATCAATTTAAGAAGTAATATAAACCACTATTAATCTAATAAAAAAAGAATATGGATATATAGGAAGAACCAAAGACTACCTTCACTAACACTTCAATGACTTTTGATGAAAAAGATAAATATATATCATGTTTAAAACAACATCGGTGTGTGTTCTCCTATAATTACATTGAAATTATTTGAAAATAAAAATGCATCTACCAATCATTTAAGAGTTTATAAAGATCATTATGGCGAAACATAGAAATCTATAAAAATTTATCCAACCCATTTTTCTAAAATTAGATTTGATATTGGCATGATGATCATATCAAAAATCATCTCAGATGTTCAGTAACTAGAATAGATTTCTAACATCAACCCTAATAAAAACATTATAGGAATATCATGGTTTTTATCGACTTTGTGGATATTAACCATAATTTCACAATTTAAGTCTTCATAATTCCCATTATATAACATTTAATTATTTAAATTGCTAGTTTTCTGGCCAATCCTTCATGGACATGTATTATGGATACAACTAAATACATATTTACCTCGAATATGTTGATTTTATCACTTTTATGTCTCCCAAATGTGTGGATTTCTAATGAGTGATTCCATTTGGAAACTAGCTAATGAGTTCTTCGCAACCTCTTTATGAATACTAGGGCCACATATTAGGGTACCATAAAAAAATATTTTTAATACCTTTTTAGAGAATTCCAAGTAATGTTACATCCATGATATGGTTGTAAAATCCCATCTATTTCATGAAAATTTCACCAACCTTGAAATTTTATTAAATAAAAAATTGATGTAAAACTCGAAAAAAACCCCTAAAGTGCTTATTTTTCATGGGCTCAAGAAGATTTCTCATATTTTTGGAGTTTCATTATAGTATCCAGGTCACCCCAAGAATACAATAGTGATCCTATGTATTCCACATTTGTTAATTCTTTATGATTTGTGGGGTATTTATGGAGTCCTCTTGAATATTACAATATTTATAAAAAAATATGGGATGAAATTTCCTTCTCATTACAAATAATAGGAATCAGGGGCCCACATATCAATGGGATGAGTATTTTAAAGAATCATTCAACAACATAAAATAATACCTCTCAAGCCCACTTTTGGTAATACCTATAATATAATAGAAACCACTAATATTATATGTTTAAACCCTCAAGGGGTCACATTTTTTCCCTCTTTTCATAAATGAATGATACATGAAATGAAAATAGTCTCCTCTATCTGAGAAAAACTATGCAAGATACTGATACTCAATATTTAGATACCAAAGAGAATTGTCTTTCCTTATTCATTCTTTTTTGTAAGATAAGACACTACCTACGACATCACTAGGTCTATTTGGTATCTCGTATTGATCCACTCAAATAAATCCTTAACCATCCCTTGTTGACTAGATTTTCGGCATTGTGTTTACTCTTTTAAAAATAGTCTTATACTTAATTCTTACTAAAAAAGGGAGTCAATGGGAAGAGACTATTACATTTTATAATGAAATATACCATGTTAGAAAGCATTCCAGTGGATTAATGCATTCCTAATAAATATTTATTCTCCATTCATGGAAATTCCAAGGCAGGGAAGACGTATTTTTATAGTTCCTTATAATCACAATAGGGAGAAGGATTAAAAACCATAAGTTTCAACAAAGAGAGTTTGGGGATTATTCTAATTACTACAACAAGTGAATTTCTACCCTACTCTACTTAGTTATAAGAATTATGCACCAATAATGAGGGTTAATACCAAGTAGTAATAAATGATTTTTAATTTTCTATTTAGTTACTAGTTTTTGATTAAATTTTAAGGGATGTTTATTGCTAATAATAAGGAAAATTAATAGTAAATATTCCTCTAAGAATGATGAATCAATCCCCATTAATAATTATTTATGAGTGTTGATTGAAAAACTACCCTTTAAAATAATAATATCTTATGTATCTCATTAAAAAAACACTCGTGATATGCATGGATTAAGGTAGCCACATCCATGAAATGTCAAAGCTAGGATGAGATAGTCATCATCACTGCACATTATAGAGAAATATTCCCATTTTTTGACATCAATGTAGGAGAGGTAAATAAGGCTGACACCACTAATGATCATGGTGATCTAATGGATTATCTAAATAATACCACCACATAATAAATTTTCACATATTAAACTACCTTGTAAAAGAAATTATTCAATTACAATGATCCAAAAAAGAAAAGATATAGTTGTGGGATATAAACCCCATCTATAATGAAGGTATTAATTATCAAAAGGTCCACAATAAAATATTCTTTGATGGGATCCTCCAAATATATATTTAAGGGTAAGATACTGACATTATTATGTAAGACTTCATTATTGGTGTATGTGGTTCTAATAAATCTAATGCCAAGCATTCCCATAAATTCAAAAGCCTATTTAAAGTTTTACATTGATGACACAAGACTATAACACCCTAATATTTTATCACACATTTCTATTGAACAAAATTGATTTTCATTAACATCATTCTTTACATAAAACCAAAAGTATTAATGAACAACAATATACTGTTATTATTCAATGTGAAGGTTATCTCCATGTAGATGGATTGGTGTTTATGAATAAGGATAATTAAATTATGAATAATTGTTCATTTCCACTTTTATAAACTGAAATCATGGGTTATGAATTTATTTCAAATGAAAATAATATCATTTTAAGTTAGATAGAATTTTTTTTATTAAAACTATTTTTATAATCCCAATGTGTTTTTTCTTAATTAATTTAATTAATCACTATAAATGGTTTATTTTAAACATTATAGAAAATATATTAATACAAATATTTTACCATTCGTCTAAAATTTTTTACTGGAAAACAAATAAATGTAAACACAATTTTATGCTTATAAATGAATTTTTTGAAAAACTATATTTTTGTTTGGAACAATTAATTAATAATGAATTTCTTCCACTAATAGTTTTTAATTATTTTTAAATGAATTAAATATTTCAAATCAAAATAAATAATATATTTAATAAAGTAAACCTAAAGTTTTTCCCTAATTAATATTAACTATACAAAATATTTTTCACCTTAATAGGAGTAAATATTGTAATTAAGGTTAAAATAATTTCTAAGACTTTCAAAATATCCCTAGATTTGAGGCCTTGAATGGAATTCTAGGATCTAGTTCAATAAAAACATTGTTTACTTAATTGAATTGTGAACAACAATAAATTCCTAGATGTAACCATTTATAATTACAAAATAAATAGCGATGATTTATTCTCTTACATATGAGGCATATTTTAAAGTTCAGATTATTATAGAATTTAGACACATCATAATAAATAAAATCCATGTTATGTATACCCAATTGAAATTTTTCCCATAATATACCAAATTAATTAATCTATAATGAGTCTTCAACATCACCAAAAAATTCATCCACACATGTTTTCATTATAAACAAGTCATGTGTACTACATTTCATCACAACCAAGGGATGTCAACATAAGGGTTGATCAGAAAAACTCATTATGAGAGTATATAATTTAATAAATCCTGGTATAATCATGGAATAAAGAGTATGGAAGGAATATGTCAAAAATATGAATCTATAATCAAATAAAAATTGAGATAATTCTATATTCATAAGAAATAATGACAACCTTAATATCAATAATGAAAAACTCGTACTAATAGAATCAATAGTATAAAAAACCCTTCTATCAGGGCCTACTGTTAGGACACATTACTCATTTTTGTGAACCCATTAAAGGTATCCTTATATTAATACCTTAGGCTCTGATAGAACCCTATCATGGGAAGTGAAATACACTAAATCCTACTATATTTTTTTCTCTTGTGACCTCTTAATGCCTCATGGGGATATGAATATATATTCAAATAGAAATTGAGATAATTCTATATCCAATCCAAGTTATGTAAATTGTGATTTTCACACCATATAGAATAATTTGAATACACATTATTCAATACAACAATAACATGATCATAATCTATCCAAATAAATAAATTGGATGCTTTCAAAAGAACATATGTCATGAAGTGTAAAATACTTTTCAAAGGGTTTATGTTATAGTAACTTATATCCCTCAGAAAAATTGATGAATATCATGTAATATAATCAATCTTTAGAATGTACTCAAATTATTTGAAGTATGGTCAAATAATGAACATAACTGAGTTAATGAAAAATGTGTTACCAAAAACCCTTACTTCTGAGGAAACAAATGAATCAACAACCACTTAAACAATGTACCAACATTTTCATGTAAATCCCATAAATTACAAGGATTAAAATAAAAAATTTCATCAGTTTTAAATACATATATCAATGGAATAATGGTACAGGAATAGTAATATGTCTCAAACAATGATAATTTCCACCAAGGGAACCATAATAGATTTAAAAACTATTGAATCTAATCCCCTCAAAAAAGTGTGATTAAAATTTATCATCAAATACCATGATTAAATGATAATTCATGATATTATATCTCAAATAAGAAATATATATAGTAGATAAACAAAATTACATACAAAAATATTATACATGTCTCAATAAAAGGATATTGTAATAAAAACAACATGAATTTAGAAACATTAAAATCAAAACACATTGAAAGAGATGGATTTTAATTAAAAATAAAATAATTGGCTAATAAAACAATTTATGATATGTTATCTCAAATAAGTATAATATAAATTAAAATATTGAAATTTGGTGTATAATATAAATTGTTCCTCAATGAAGGAAATTTGAGAGAAAACCCCATATGTGTTGTTCCTGATGTTAATAGACATAAATCATAGTCCTATATGAAAAACATTTCTATATTAAAAATTAATAAATAATCTTAATAATATCTATTTTTCATTTATACTTTTCATAAATATTCATTAACCACATTAATTTTTTTTATCTTCAGTATAATGTTTTATTGTTTTGATAATTCATACTAGTTTCAAAATAGTCCTCTCTGTATTCATTATTCTTACAAATTTAATAATTGTGAGGTTTTTAAATAATATTTTAGTGTTCAATTATAATAATTTATGATTTTCAAAATACCATTAATATGTTTTTTAGTCATTATCATGGAATATGAAATTGAAAAAAACACATTTTGGTGAATCTTGATGATCAGAGTTTGTTTTCATAATTATTGAAGGACATTTTCATTTAACATATATAAAATTAGAAAACCTATATTTATACATTTGAAACATAATATAATATTAATTATGTTCTCATATTCATTCATGATGAAAATTCATAGTATTATTTAAGTGAGTGGGTAGAAAAACACAAACATAAACATACACCAATTTAATTAATAATTATGAGGTGGTTTTGTTGTACAATTGTTATACATGGAGTAAAGTGATATTAAATATATTTTTTAGTGTGATAAAATTGAATTATAAGGAATTATATGTTGATGAAATGGATATGATAGTGTTT
Source organism: Viscum album (assembly GCA_963277665.1). Lineage (NCBI taxonomy): Eukaryota > Viridiplantae > Streptophyta > Magnoliopsida > Santalales > Viscaceae > Viscum > Viscum album. The sequence goes on along the minus strand of OY728132.1, from coordinate 1,154,392,624 downwards.
TCGGATTTAAATAAGAGACTATATTTTTAGCACACTTATTATAAATGAGTAATCTTATGATGATTGATTGTTTATGATATCATTAATTGATTCTATAACTTTTTATACTATAACATTATTGAAATAAAAAATCATATTTATCCTTTAATACCGTCAATTTATTCATCATTTTAAGGAGGAAAAATATAACAAAATGCTTAATTTCATGGGGGTGGTAGTGTGCACAACGTAAAAATAATGTGTTTGTTTTTCTAAATGGTTAGGCTATATAAATATATATTTAAAATAAACATTAATGTAGTGAAATTGATGTACATATGTGATGATAATATCATTAAATTAGTTTTTATTATATACATTTGGAAAAATATAATTAAGATTATAACTAAGTAGTTGATAATAATCACATTAAGGACATGGATATTCTTTGAAAGTCTCCTTCAATTCGAAAGGATTATGATGAATATGAGTGGTGAAGGAATTATGTTCTTAATATTGGATTCAGGGGAGATTAAAATGGTATAATTTTGAAAATAAATTCCAATGGTATTTCTACCTTAAATTTCTAAATATTATATTCATTTATAAGTGAAGGAATGTGTTATTTTGGTAGTAACCCTAAAATATTAAATAATGTAATGTAACAAATCTAGTTTCAAAGGCCCCAAAATCGAAAAAAATAGTATAGGAAAATGAGTTTTCTTCAAAACTCACTTAAACCACTCCTTATTCAGATATTATTGACTGCTTTATGTCTTTTTATTTTAAATTTTTTCCTTTTACCCAAACATACTTTAACCTTGGTAATTAACTTATAACCATAATAATTAATTTTATTGAAAAATATTAAGATTTTACTTTTCTCATAATTTTATAATTTTCATTTTAAATTTTATGCTCATTTAATTGAATAAATCTTTTAGAGGACTGAAATGTTTATTTCAAACTAAACATGATTAATTGTGTAAAAATAGTTTTTAGGGAAATTATTTTTTTAAGTGTTAAGTATATTTATATAAGATAAAATTATCATGGATACTAATTTAAATGTCCCAAATATATTTTTTATAAAAAATTAAAAAATATGATCCTTAAAAGGAAAGAAAAATTTAATATCCCCAGAAAAATAATTGATTCCAAGAAAAAAAACAAAAGATTTTATGTTAAATTAATATTTTAATTAGTCATAAAAATATATGAAATAGGTTTTCTATGTTGATAAAATGTATTAAAATGAGTAATGTTATTCACAAAATTCATAATTTATTAAAAAAATTGTTTTATAACTTTCTTATCTGTTCATATGTGATGGTAAAGTCATACAAGTCACATATTTCCTAAAAAACCATATTTTCGACTAAAAACTAACATTTTCTTAAAAAACACTAAAAATTATAATAAGTAAATTTTTTTCAATGTAATTCAAAAATTAAATTAATTTTTATTAATTTATAATTTAAATATTTTTTAATTATTTTTTTTATTAAAAAATAAAATATATATAAATCATTATTCTAATTAGAAAATGAAATTTTTAAATATTAACTTTTATTATACTTAATTCATATCATTTACCTACTAAATTTATGTTACCAAATATTAATATAAAATATCATTTATCATTTATCATTTATTTCTTCAAATAAGAGCATGTATCTATAAAAAGGTATTTTTAAAAAAATACTTTTCTAAATTATTAATGATCTAAGTAGTCATTTTATGTAAACTAATTTAATCTCAATACTATTAAAATTATCCTTTATTTTATATATTCATATAATTAATAAAGAGCTATATACTACTGATTTATTCTAATATTACATCTATGCTTTAACAATAATTCTTAAATATTTATATTTCATCAAAATATATCATGGTTTTATATGTGTTCATGGTTCATATTGAGAAATATGTGAAACACATTTAATTATTTGTATGTAATCATTTATTATAATTTCTATCCATTTCATTCTCCTCAACCTTAAATAAATTTCATCCTCACAATTTTACTTATAAGATAATAATAATTTATAGAGGAAAATCATAATTAACCATACACTTCTAGATTATCATGGGTTGATTTAGGAAGAGGAATGATATTTGATTATATAAAATATTATTACATAATATTTATAATGGGATCTAACCCATTCTGAGTTTCTCATAGAATTAAACTAAGGTATTTTTATCTAGATACATAATGAATTACAACCAAAAAACAATCAAATTGATTTATATAATAATCATAACAATAAAACTTTTTATTTATAACTCAATATTTAATATTTGGTGAAAATGTATGAAATGCATGGATCAGTTGTGATCACTGAGTGGGGAGGGGTGAATCAGTAATAAATTTTTCTTTTTAAGAATTGTTCCCGTTGAATGATCAATTCAACCTCTACAGCTCGTTAAGGCCTAGATCTACTCCATTTGTGGTGCAATTATAATGAAAGCCCAGAACATAGAGATTTACAATATTCGGTACAAAGACCTAATCCTTGCCGTGTTGGTTACACTCCCCAACACAAATTCTTCACTATGCCGAAAGATGTTTACACAGTAATTGGTTATACCCCCCATTTACAAGTTGGTTAAACCACCCAACTTCTCAGCATCTTCTTCATCATATCTTCACTTGAATTCTTCAAATGAGTTGTTCAATACTTCAAGTAGATTCAACAAGATTTAGGATAATTTTTTGGTCTTTCTCACCAAAACAAATCACATAGAATGATTAGTTCTTTTTCATATACACACTTAAATGTGTACTCTTCATCTTCTTAATGATTACACCCCTTTTAGCTCAACATGCTTGTATGTCTTCTTCACTTGTGCACACACCAAGTATTGGACTTCTTATTTTCACACACCAACACAATCCAATTGATTGGATGTGGTCTTTATAATTTTCACACACACACACAATGTGTGTTCTTCACTCCACCCAAACACCAACTCAAAGGAAGGTGTGTAGGTATGTGGCCTTCTCCTATTCTGTACCGCGCAAGGTGCTTGAGCGGGTGGCGCGTCCAGTACCTCCGCCGTGCAAGTGCGGCAATCTCTATCGCACAGGTGGCGCGGTAGCTTCCTCTCGCCGCGCGAGTTCGCGGGCACAAAGGGTGCGCAGGGTGCGGCCACTTGCTACCACACATGTAATGGGGACAGTGGGGGTGCAAGTGTTGTGCGGCTTAGCTTCATCCCTGTCGCACAAGGGGAGCGTGCAAGACACTCTTGGAGCCTGAGGTGTCTCTGAGCTCTTCTGCCACATAGGTTGTGCACAGAGCTGTAGGCTTCACAAAGCACGGTGCTTCGTGGGACTTCTTCTAGAAAATGATAAGCATCATTCTCCAGGGGTTTGGGTTCCTCTTTTTGTAGGCGAGGAGTGCAAAACAGAATCCCTGAGGTTCAAATCATGAATGCCCGAGATATACAACATTTTGAAAAACTTCAAACGCGGATCATGTTTTGGCCGAGAGACATGGTATCTTTCATTCAAGCGAACTCCTTATTTCTCGGTGATAAAATCGCATGTACACTTTTTAGAATGCATGCAAGGCTTCTACTTTGGGAGTTTGAGCAACATGGCGTGGCCTCACAACTCTGTTTGCTTCGGCCACGTCCGATGTTTTTTTCTCATTTAATTCATGCGACTTTTAACGCATGCATGTGTTCGTTATGACAAAACGAACACGTTGGATTTCCTAACATCGTCAGAGATGGACGGGAGCTCCCTCTTGCAATATCGAGTGGCTCTGGTTCACAGGAGGTTTCGCGGGAAGACCTTGGCTCAACGGGAGGTTGAAGATGATGCCACAGCCATTGCATCAGCATTAAATGATCGTGAATGGATGTGATTATAACGTGGCGCGGCGAGATGAATCGGGCGGCTTTGATCAAACGCAGATCAGATGGATGTCCAGGATTACATCCGTGATTTTAAAAACATGTCCCAAATCGAAACGCGCCGTGGTTTTTCCGTGGTTTATCAATGATATCCTCCCATCCTCGGCTCAGAAATCTCCACTCCCATCTGGTTCTACCCCGCACCGATTCTCTGCAGGCGCGCTTTAGCGCCTACTCTGCCTCTTCACGGGCGCGCTCTAACGCCCACTATGCACCTCCTTGGGTGCTCCCTTGGCGCCCACGCTGCATGGGCTTGACCTTTCCGTGGCTCGGGCTTACAAATGGCCCAACCGCTATTGGGCTGGCCCATGCGGTTTCTTGATGGGCGTGGTGACTTCGGTCCCACAAGTGCCTTGGGTTAAGGCTCTACGGCTGGACCAATAGTTGGCTTATTTTTTTTAGATAGACTCAACCTTGTGTACTTGGTTAAACCAATTGAGAACAAGTTTACATCAATGTTATTCTCCTATTCTTCACCTCTTCTTCTTCATTATAATCCCTCATCTCCTCTTCAACATCTATTCTTAACATATGAGGGAATTCTCGATGGTTCTTCTTCAAATACTCATGCACTAAGTGATAGTACATGGACTTCTTCAAACCACTTCATCCGCTTAGTATATATGGATGGAACATCTCTCTCTCCTCATGCATTTTGAAGACAATGCATGGACTTCTAACAGTGTTGTGACATTGTATCTTCTTGACACAAGTTCTTTGAACTTAAGATCAGCTCTATAATCATCTGATTTATGATGCTTCCTCAATCATCATTCTTCAAGCTGTACTTCATCAGTTGGAACACCTCGACAGGTTATTGAAAACAAATGCAATCACTTGGGCACAACAATCTCCCCCTTTGTATTTGGTTGTCAATACTCCTAAGCACACTTGGAGAATGTAACATTGTGTGTGCCAGATCATTTCTCCTTCATATTGGCCAACAAATGAAAAGGGATGAATGGAAGTCATACCCAAACTGTTTAACTTCTTGAACCTGCACATCATCATCTACCAATGCTCCCCCTTAGGGGATGCACTCATCTCCTTCAATTCCCTTCATGTTAGTACAACAATATAAAAAATTCAGAGAATAAGGAGGGACCTTCTTCTTCCTCAAGTGAGAGGAGAAGGCTGAACATGAAGTTTCAGCCTTAGCTCAACAAATCTTTCTGTAGGCATAGCTTTGGTGAAAATATTTGCCACCAGATCTTGAGTAGAAATGTAGTCAATCTTGATGTCTCCATTGGCGACCCTTTCTTTGATGAAATGATATTTTATATCAATGTGCTTGGATCTAGAGTGTTGTATAGGATTCTTAGACAATCCAATTGCACTTTGATTATCACATAAGATCCTCAATGGGTTTTCATATTTAATTCTCAATTCAACTAGCTGCACCTAAATCAAAATCATTTGAGTACATGCATATGTAGCTACCACATACTCTGCTTCAGCTATGCTCAGTGTTACAGAATTTTGTTTCTTGCTGTACCAACTTACACATCCTTCTCCTAGAAAAAATGTTCCACCAGATGTGGATCGTCTATCAGTACAATCACCAGCCCAATCAGCATCGGTGAATCCCAACAACTTTATGTTTGTACTGGGTTTGTATAAGAGTCCATAGTTGAGGGTTCCGTTCACATATCTCAAGATTCTCTTCGCTGTTGATAAGTGAGATTATTTAGGGTCACATTGAAATCTGGCACACAAAGTCACTGCATATGCTATATCTGGCCTTGAAGCCATGAGATAAAGAAGACTGCCAATAATTCTCCTGAACAGTTTCTGATAAACATTGTTTCCTTCTTCATCCTTGCATAGAATAGTTCCGACAGAAATGGGTGTTGAGACTTCCTTTGAATTTTCCATTCCGAACCTTTTCACAAAGTCCCTTGCATACTTTTCTTGTGAAAGAAATATAGAGTTTTGTCTTTGTTCCACCTGAAATATTTGAAAAAATGTCATTTGTCCAAGCATGGACATTTCAAATGTTCTTTTCATCTGCTCAGCGGATTATTCACATAGTCCTTATTTTTCACCAGCAAAAATGTTATCATCCACGTAGATAATGACTATGAGGGTACCAGTTGCCATTTCTATAACATAGAGATTACTGTCAAATGTTCCTTTGACAAATTTCATGTTCTTGAGACAACCATCCAAATTAGAGTACCAGGCTCTAGGGACCAACTTCAATCCATACAAATCTTTTCTCAATCTGCATATCATACTACCATCTTTGTCTAGCACAAATCCCTCTGGTTGTTCAATATACACTTCTTCTTCAAGATCCTCATTTAGGAATGTAGATTTTACATCCAACTGATAGACCTTGTACTTCTTGTGTGCTACAACTACTAAGAACATTCTGATAGTTTCTAGTCCTACAAATAGTGCAAAGGTTTTATCAAAGTATATCCCTTCCATTTGTGAATACCCTTTTCATATGAGTCTGGCCATATTTCTGGAAACATCCCCCTTTTTATTGAGTTTGTTTCTCAAAACCCACTTTGTCCCAATAACATTTTTATTTCTGGGCCTTGGCACAAGATCCAAAGTGGAGTTCTTTTCTATTTGATTGAGTTCTGCATGCATAGCTTGTATCCATTCCACAAGTTCAACTGCTTCAGCCACTGTGTGAGGTTCAACTTGAGAAACTAGTGCAGTCTGATCTTCTAATATCAATATTCTTCTAGTTCTTACTAAGGACTGTGGGTCACCAAGGACATTTTCTATTTCAACATTTTTCTTCATTTTTTTGTATCTTCTTCTTCCATTTTCATTGCCTTCCTATTCATCACTGGTGTATTCAGAGTTGATCTCACCAACAGTTGGTGTTAGCTCAGTTAGTTCTTCATTCTTCTGTTCCAAGGTTGTTTCATTCTTTGAGTCATCATCATCCATAGCGCATGGGTTGGTGTTGTTTTCAATTATTCTGACATCACTGCAGTCGATCATTTTATTCAACCTCTTATTACAGCATCTGTAGCCTTTTCCATCAGGTAGGTAACCCATGAAGATTCCTTCTTCTCCTTTTTCCTCAAACTTTCCCAGATTAATGTTTTTATTCTTGATGATCCAAGGACTGCCAAAGACTCTGAAGTATTTAATAGTTGGTTTTCTGTTAAACCACATTTCATAGGCTGTTGTTTGTGTTTCTGGTCTTAGAAGACATCTATTTTGTATGTGTATGGTTGTGCATACCACTTCTCTCTAGAAAAACATAGAGATATTGTGCTCAGCTAACCTAGTCCTCCCCATTTCAACTATGATTCGATTCGTTCTTTCAGACAATCCATTCTGTTGTGAAGTATATGGTGTATTGTATTGATTCTTGATTCCATGCTTGACCAAATAGCTTTCAAAGGCATCACCTGTGTATTCTTTTCCATTGTCTGATCTTACTTTCTTGATGCATAGTCCTATTTCTTTCTTAGCTTGCCTTCTGAATTTTTTGAACATTGTGATTGCCTCTGACTTATGTTTCATGAACATGATATTGGTCATCTGAGTGTAATCATCAATGAAGGTTATAAAATAGAGTTCTCCTCTTATAGACTTTTGTCTCATCGATCCACATATGTCTGTATGGATGAGTTCAAGAGGCCTAGTAGACATGATATCTACTCCTTTGTGTGACCTATGGGTCAGTTTTCCCTTCTGACATGTGTCACAAATTTCATCTCTTTCTATCTTTAATATGGGTAGATCTTGTAAAATATTTTACATCAGAATTTTACTCATACTCCTTTGACCAAGATGGCAAAGTATTCTGTGCCAGAGGTTGTTTTCATCCTTAGAGCTAAGATAATAAGAATTTATGGGATCACCAATTTGAAATAGGTTTCCAGTGGTTCTTCTTCCTTGAGTGATGATTTCTCCATCCTTTGAGCTCTTGATGATGCATGAATCCTTGTTGAACTACACCTCATGTCCATCATCACATAATTGACTTACACTTAGCAAGTTGTTCTTTAATCCTCCAACAAATAACACATCATTGGATTTTAGATTTGTTGTTTCAATCATTTACTTTCCAACTCCCTTGATTTTCAGAGAGCAATCATTTCCAAACACCACAGTTCCTCCCTCATGACATTCTATGTTGCTTGGAATTTTTGAATCACCAGTCATGTGTGATGAGCATCCACTATCAAGAATCCATGACTAGTTTTTACTTCTGGCTTTTAGAGTAACTTCGGAAAAGAATGTGATTTATTTATTGGTTTCCTGAATGCTTCTTCCTTTCATGTATTTGAATTTTTGTTCAGGAAGAATAGTCATACATTTATCAGCTCTATGAACTTGTTGGTCACATATTCCACAAGCTTCACCCAGACAGTCAGATGTGTTCTGAATTGGAAGTTTTGATGCTTTCTACAAAACACTCTGGGTTTCAGGATATCTCCCCCTTGACTCATGCTTCATACTTGGAAGAGACATTTTATACCAGCATGCATAGGCCGTGTGTCCAAACACACCACAACAACAGCAGAAGCCTCTAAACCTTGACCTTTTCTGCTGATAGGAATCATGTTGTAATTTCTGTCCATGATTTGAGTCGTCCTTCCAGAGGATTTCCTTTCATCCATTGAAGATAATTTTTCACAGGTTTTTTCATGCCATGTTTGTCTCAATTTTATCTTTGAGCCTTAATTGTTAGAAATGACAGAAGTATTTTGAGATTTACTGAGTGGTGAGTTGACCTGCCTCCAAGCACCTGTGTGAGATGATTCTGCCTTGACCTCAACATCCCTGTTAACGTCTTCTCTCATCTTTTTCAAGTTATTCTGTGCTTCAACCAACATGGACTATGTTACTGATTTTTCTTCTTCTTTGAGGTGAAGTTTCTCTTCAAGATCTTTTCCTATCTTTTCCATCTCAGCTACCTTTAGTTTGTGTCTCTTGATTTCATCAATGTACATTGTCTCTTTCTTCATACATTCTTACAACTCCTCATTCATCCTTTTGGTTTCCTTTTGTATCAATTTATTCTCTTTCTTATGTTTATTGTTTTTCTCAAGGCCAGCCTCTAATTTATCTTTCAATATGTGTTCAAGCTCTATTCATTTTCATTCACCATCTTCACTGTTGTAGGTGTCAAACCCTTTTTCCACATGAGCCATAAAATTCATTTATTCTTCTGATTGACTGGCTGAAGTGGAGTTTGATTCTTCTTCTATGCATACATAGCTTCTTCTTTTACCTGGAACAAACCATTTCTTTCTTGCACCAGATCTTATTCCTTCTCTTGGGTTTCTACTCCATTTCTTCTTTTGTGACTTATCTTCTTCACTTTCTGGAGCACTAGATCTTTTCTTGGGGAAGTTAACATCAATGTGTCCAATGTCATTTCAATTGAAACACCTCAGTGGTAATTTCCCTTTTCCCTTGAATTTATTTTTTCCAAACCTTTTAGATAAAAGTAAAATAATTTTGTTGAAATATTCATCCTTTTCTTCATTGTCAGACTCACTTGATTCTAAGACTTCGTCATCTCTTATCTTGAGTTGTCTCATGGCCTCGAAATCCATCTCATCCTTGATCTTCTTCTTGATTAATGGGATCTAACTCATTTCATATGCAATGAGAATATTGTGTAGTTCATCAAGAGAGAGATCATCTCTATCTTCTAATGCTGAGACTTTGGGATCAAACCTGTTAGGAAAGTTTCTCATTAGTTTTTTAATGATAGTTGAGTCTTCCAACTTTTCACCAAAGCCCCGAATGTTACTGACAATTTCATTGACTCTTGTGAAATAATCGTCAATATTTTCTTCTTCTTCCATCTTGATATCTTCAAACTGACTTCTCCAAATTTGTAATTTGGCTTCCTTGACATCCGTGTTGCCTTCATAACTGCTTTCCAATTTTTTCCAAATTTCATTATCATTCTTGAGTCCCATGACTTTTGTGTACACTTTTTCTGAGAGTGACATAAGGATGGAATTTTGAGATTTACCATCAACTTCAATAATTCTTTTCACAGTAAGTGTCATAGTAGCTTCATTAGCAAGAGGAGGGAATTCAAATAAGGTTGCATCTATATCTTCAAGGCAGAGAGATAGAAGGTAGGGTAACATATTTTTCTTCCAGTTGTGGTAATTCTTTCCATAGAATGTAGGAACACCCCTACTATTAATAGAATTCAGATAGACCATCTTCTCAGAAGTAGATCCTAACAGAGGGAACCTCCCTCGGATACCACTTGAAATGCCTAGATTAATTGTGATCACTAAGAGGTGTGGTGTGAATCAGTGAAAACTTTTTCTTTTTAAGAATTTTTCCCTTTGAATGATCAATTCAACCTCTGCATCTGGTTAAGGCCTAGATCTACTCCTTTGGTTGTGGAGTGATAATGAAAGCACAGAACACAGAGATTTACAAGGTTCAGTATAAAGACCTACTCCTTTCCTTGTTCGTTACACACCCCATCACAGATTCTTCACTATGCCGAAAGCGGTTTACACAGTAATTGGTTATACCCCCTAGTTACAAGTTGGTTAAACCCCCCAACTTCATTGCATCTTCTTCATCACGGCTTCACTTCACTTCTTCAAATGAGTAGTTCAATACTTCAAGTAGCTTCAACAAACATCAGGAGAACTTGCTGGTCTTGATCACCAAAACCAATCACATTGAATGATTAGTTATTTTGTATATACACACATAAATGTGTACTCTTTATCTTATTAAGGTTTTCACCACTTTTAGCTCAACATGCATGTATGTCTTTTTCACTTGTGCACACACTAAGTCTTGGAATTCTTTTTTCACACACCAACACAATCCAAATGATTGGATGTGGTCTTTCTCATTTTCACACACACTCACAAGGTTTGTTCTTCACTCCACCCAAACACCAACTCAAAGGAAGGCATGTAGATGTGAGGCCTTCTCCTATTCTTTTCCACACAAGGTGCTTAAGTGGGTGGAGTGGCCAGTACCTCTACCATGCAAGTACGGAAAGTTCTACAGCGTAGGTGACGCAGTGGCTTCCTCCTGCCGTGTGAGTTCATGGGCACAAAGGGAACGCAAGGTGCTGCCACTTGCTACCACTAAAGTACTACGGATAGCGGGCATGCAAGTGTTGTGCGGATCAGCTTCTTCTCTATCGCGCAAGGGGAGCACGCAAGACACTCTCGGAGCCTCGGGTGGCTCTGAGCTCTTCTGCCGCACAGGTTGTGCACGGAGCTTCAGACTTCATGAAGCACGGAGCATCGTGGGACTTCTTCTAAAAAAATGATCAGCAGCATTCTCCAGGGGTTCAGGTTCCTCCTTTTGTAGGCGTGGAGTGAAAAACAGAATCCACGAGGTTCAAATCTTGAATTCCCGTGAAATACGGCATTTTGAAAAACTTCAAACATGGATCAATTTTCGGCCGAGAGACACATTATCTTTCATTCAAGCGAACTCCTTCTTTATCAGTGAGAAAATCTCATGTACACTTTTTAGAACTCATGCAAGGCTTCTGCTTTGAGAGTTTGAGCAACATGGTGTGGCCTCGAAACTTCGTTTTCTTCGGCCACGTCTGAATTTTTTGTCTCATTTCATGCATGCGACTTTTAACGCATGCATGTGTTCATTATGACAAAATGAACATGTTGGAGGACCTAACTTTTTTAGAGATGGCCAGGAGCCCCATCTTGCAAGATCGGGTGGCATTGATTCGAGGGAGATGTCGCGGGAAGACCTCGGCTCGGCGGGAGGTTAAAGACGACGCCACAGCCATTGGATCGACGTTAAATGATCGCGGACGACTATGATTATATCATGGCGTGGCGAGATGAATCGAGTGGCTTTGATCAGACGTGGATCAGATGGACGTCCAGGATTAGATCCACAATTTTAAAAACTTGTCCCACATCAAAATGTGCCACGGTTTTTCCGCAGTTTATCAAATATCTCCTCCCATCCTCGGTTCAGAAATCTTCTCTCCCCTCCGGTGCCACCCCGCACCAGTTCTCTGGAGGTGCACTTTAGCGCCTACTCTTCCTCTTCACGGGCATGCTCAAGCGCCCACTATGCACCTCCTCGGGTGCGCCCTTGGCGCCCACGCTGCACGAGCTTGACCTCCGCGTGGCTCGGGCTTACACATGGCCCAGCCGCTATTGGGCTGGCCCATGCGGTTTCCCAATGGGTGTGGTGACTTCGGTCCCACATGTGCCTTTGGTTGAGACCCTACACTGGCCCAATAGTTGGCTTATTTTTTTTACATAGACTCCACCTTGAGTACTTGGTTAAACCAAGTAAGAACAAGTTTACATCAATTCCATTCTCCTCTTCTTCACCTCTTCTTTTTCATTAAAATCCCTCATCTCCTCTCCAACATCTATTCTTAACTTAGGATGGAATTCCTGAAGGTTCTTCTTCAAATTCTCATACACTAAGAGATAGTTCATGGACTTCTTCAAACCACTTCATCCACTTAGTAGATATGGATGGAACATCTTTCTCCCCTCATGCATTGTGAAAACAATTCATGGACTTCTAACAATGTTTTGACATTGTATCTTCTTGATATAAGTTCTTTGATGTTAAGATCAGCACTACAATCGTCTAATTTATGATGTTTCCTCAATCATCATTCTTCAAGCTTTACTTCATTAGTTGGTACACCTTGACAGTTTATTGACAACAAATGAAATCACATGGGCACAACAATCTCCCCCTTTGTATTTCATTGTCAATACTCATAAGAACACTTGGAGAATGTCACATTGTGTGTGCCTGATGATTTCTCCCACTTATTGGCCAACAAATTCAAAGGGATGAATAGAAGTCATACCCAAAATGTATAACCACTTGACCCTGCACATTTTCATCTACCAATGATTCCCTCAGGGGATGCACTCATCTCCTTCAATTCCCTTCATGTTAGTACAACAATACAAAAAATTCAGAGAATAAGGAGGGAAATTATTCTTACTCAAGTGAGAGGAGAAGGCTGAACATGAAGTTTCATCCTTAGCTCAACAAATCATTCTGTAGTCATAGCTTTGGTGACATGTGATCTTGAGTAGAAATGTAGTCAAGCTTGATGTCTCCACTAGCGACCCTTTCTTTGATGAAATGATATTTTATATAAATTTGATTGGATCTAGAGTGTTGTATAGGATTCTTAGACAATCCAATTTCACTTTGATTATCACATAAGATGCTCAATGGTTTTTCATCTTTAATTCTCAAATCTGCTCGCTGCACCTACATCCAAATCATTTGAGTACATGCATGTGTAGCTGCCACATACCTTGCTTCGGCTGTGCTCAGTGTTACAAAATTTTGTTTCCTGCTGTTCCAACATACACATCCTTCTCCCAGAAAGAATCTTCCTCCAGATGTGGATTGTCTATCAGTATAATCACCCGCCCAATCAGTATCTGTGAATCCAAAAAACATTATGTTTGTACTGTGTTTGTATTAGAGTCCATAGTTGAGGGTTCCTTTCACATATCTCATGATTCACATAGCTGCTGATAAGTGAGATTCTTTAGGGTCACTTTGAAATCTGGCACACAAAGTCATTGCATATGCTATATCTGGCCTTGAAGACATGAGATAAAGAAGACTGCCAATAATTCTCCTGAACTCTTTCTGATCAACATTGATGCCTTCGTCATCCTTGCATAGCTTAGATTCAATAGAAATGGGTGTTGATACTTCCATTGAATTTTCCATTTAGAACTTTTTCACTATGTCCCTTGCATACTTTTCTTTTGAATGAAATATGGAGTATTGTCTTTGTTCCACCTGAAATCCTAAAAAATATGTCATTTGACCATGCATGGACATTTCAAAGGTTCTTTTCATCTGCTCAGCAAATTCTTCACACAGTCCTTCCTTGTCACAAGCAAAAATGATTTCATCCACATAGGTAATGACTATGAGGATACCCGTGGCCATTTCTCTGACATAGAGATTCCTATCAACTATTCCTTTGACAAATTTCATGTTCTTGAGACAACCATCCAATTTAGAGTACCAGGCTCTAGGGGACTCCTTCAATCCATAAAAAGACTTTCTCAATCTGCATACCATACTACCATCTTTGTCCAGCACAAATCCCTCTGGTTGTTCAATATACACCTCTTCTTCAATATCTTCATTTAGGAATATAGATTTTACATCCATCAGATAGAACTTGTACTGCTTGTGTGCTACAAATACTAATAAAATTATGATAGTTTCCAGGCTTGGAACTGGTACAAAGGATTCTTCAATGTCGATCCCTTCCATTTTTGAATACCCTTTGAATACGAGTCTGGCCTTATTTATAGAAATTTTCCCCTTTTCATTGAGTTTATTTCTGAAAACCCACTTTGTCCCAATAACATTTTTATTTTTGGGCCTTGGCACAAGATCCTAAGTGGAGTTCTTTTCTATTTGATTGAGTTCCTCATGCATAGCTTGTATCTATTCCTAATGTTCAACTGCTTCAGCCACTGTGTGAGGTTCAACTTGAGAAACCAGTGTAGTATGATCTTCCAATATCAATATTTTTCTAGTTCTTATTGAGGATTGTGGGTCACCAAAGACATTTTCTATGTCAACATGTTTCTTCAATTTTCTGTATCTTTTTCTTCCATTTTCATTACCTTCCTCTTCATCACTAGTGTATTCAGAGTTCATCTCACCAGGATTTGGGGTTGGCTCAGTTAATTATTCATTCTTCTATTCTATGGTTGTGTCATTATTTGAGTCATCATCATCCACAACGCATGGTTTGGTGTTGTTTTCAATTATTCTGACATCACTACAATCGATCATTTTATTAATCCTCTTATTCCAGCATCTTTAGCCTTTTCCATCAGGTAGGTAACCCATGAAGATTCCTTCTTCTGCTTTTTCCTCAAACTTTTCCAGATTAATGTTTTTAATATTGACCATGAAAGGACTGCCAAAGACTCTGAATTATTTAACAGTTGGTTTTCTGTTAAACCACATTTCATTGGTTGTCGTTTGTGTTTCTAGTCTCAGAAGACATCTATTTTGTATGTGTATGGTTGTGCATACCTCTTCACTCCTGAAAAACATAGAGAGATAGTGCTCAGCTAACATAGTCCTCCCCATTTCGACAGTGGTTCGATTATTTATTTAAGCCAATCCATTCTATTGTAGAGTATATGCTGTACTGTATTGATTCTTGATTCTATACTTCACCAGATAGCTTTCAAAGGCATCACCAGTGTATTATTTTCCATTGTCTGATCATAATTTCTTGATGCAGAGTCCTAGTTCTTTCTCAGCCTGCCTTCTGAAATTTTTGAACATTGTGATTTCCTCTAACTTATGTTTCATGAACATGATATTGGTCATCTGAGTGTAATAATCAATGAGGGTTATAAAATAGAGATCTCCTCTTGTAGACTTCTGTCTCATCGGTCCACATATGTCTGTATTGATGAGTTCAAGAGGCCTAGTAGACATTATATCTACTCCTTTGTGTGACCTATGGGACAGTTTTCCCTTCTGACATGTGTCACAAATTTCATCTCTTTCTCTCTTTAATTTGGGAACATCTTGTACAATATTGTACTTTAGAATTTTACTCATACTCATTTGACCAAGATGGCCAAGTCTTCAGTGCCAGAGGTTGTTTTCATCCTTAGAGATAAGATAAGAAGAATTGATGGGATCACCAATCTGAAATAGGTTTCCAGTTGTTCTTCTTCCTTGAGTGAGGATTTGTCCATCCTTTGAGCTCTTGATGATGCATGAATCCTTCTTGAAAAACACCTCATGTCCATCATCACATAATTGACATACACTCAGCTGGTTGTGCTTTAATCCTTCAACAAATAACACATCCTTGGATTTTATCTTTGTTGTTTCAATCATTACCTTTCCAACTCCCTTGATTTTTAGAGAACAATCATTTCCAAACACCACAGTTCTTCCCTCATGACTTTCTATATTGCTTAGAATTTTTGTATCACCGGTCATGTGTAATGAGCATCCACTATCAAGAATCCATGACTTGGTTTTACTTCTTGATTTTAGAGAAACTTCAGCAAAGCATGTGATTTCTTCATTGGTTTCCTGAATTCCTTTTCCTTTCCTATATTTGACTTTTTGTTCAGGAAGAATAGTCATACATTTATCATCTCTATGACCTTGTTGGTCACATCTTCCAAAATCTTCACCCAGATAGTCAGATGTGTTCTAAATTGGATGTTTTGATGCTTTCCTCAAAACACTCTGGGTTTCAGGACATCTCCCCCTTGACTCATGCCTCATACTTGGAAGAGACATGTTATACCAGCATGCATAGCCCTTGTGTCCAAACACACCACAACACTAGAAGTATCCTCTAAACCATGACCTTCTCCGCTGATAGGAGTCATGTTGTAAATTTATGTCCAAGATTTGAGTAGTCCTTCCTGAGGATTTACTTTCTTCCATTGAAGATGATTTTTCACAGGTTTTTTCATTCCATGTTTGTATCAATTTTATCTTTGAACCTGCATTGTTAGAAATAACAGATGTATTTTTAGATTTACTGAGTGGTGAGTTGACCTGCCTCCAAGCACCAGTGTGAGATGATTCTTCCTTGACCTCAGCAGCCTTGTTAAAGTCTTCTCTCATCTTTTTCATGTTGTTCTGTGCTTCAACCCACTTGGACTGTGTTACTGATTGTTCTTCTTCTTTGAGGTGAATTTTCTCTTCATGATCTTTTTCTGTCATGTCCTGCTCAGCTATCTTTAGTTTGTGTCTCTTGATTTCATCAATGTAGATTGTCTCTTTACTCAACATTCTTCAAACTCCTCAATAATCCTTTTGGTTTCCTTTTTTATCAATTTATTCTCTTTCTTGAGTTTATTGTTTTTATCAAGGCAGGCCTCTAATTCATTATTCAATATGTGTTCAAGCTCTGTTCGTTCACTTTCATCATCTTCACTACTGCAAGTGTCAAACCCTTTTTCCACATGAGCCATAAAATTCGTTTCATCTTCTGATTGACTGGCTGTAGTGGAGTCAGATTCTTCCTCTTTGCTAACATAGCTTCTTCTTTTACCTAGATCGAACCATTTCTTTCTTGCACCAGATCTGATTCCTTCTCTTGGGTTTCTACTCCATTTCTTATTTTGTGACTTATCTTCTTCAATTTTTGGATCACTAGATCTTTTCATGGGACAGTTAACAGAAAAGTGTCCAATGTCATTGCAATTGAAACACCTCGGTGGTAATTTCCCTTTTCCCTTGAATTTATTTTTTCCAATCCTTTTAGATAAAAGAGAAATAATTTTGGTGAAGTCTTTATCATTTTCTTCATTGTCAGACTCACTTGATTCTAAGACTTCGTCATCTCTTATCTTGAGTTGTCTCATGGCCATGAAAGCCATCTCATCCTTGATCTTCTTCTTGAATATTGGGATATTCCTCATATCATATGCAATGAGAATGTTGTGTAGTTCATCAAGAGAGAGATCATCTCTGTCTTCTAACGCTGAGACTTTGGGATCAAACCTGTCAGGAAAGTTTCTCATTAGTTTTTTAATGATATTTGTGTCCTCCAACTTTTCTCTAAAGCCCCGAATGTTACTGAAAATTTCATTGACTCTTGTGAAATAATCATCAATATTTTCTTCTTCTCCCATAATTATATCTTCAAACTGAATTCTCCAAATTTGTAATTTGGCATCCTTGACTTTCATGTTGCCTTTATAACTGCTTTCCAATTTGTCCCAAATTTCATTAGCATTCTTGAGTCCAATGACTTTGGTATACACTTTTTCTGAGAGTGTCATAAGGATGGAATTTTGAGCTTGACAATCAACTTCCATATTTATTTTCTCAGCAAGTTTCATAGCAACTTCATTAGAAACAGGAGGGAATCCAAATAAGGATGCATCTCTAACTTCAATGCCGAGAGATAGAAGGTAGGGTAACATATGATTCTTCCAACTATGATAATTCTTGCCATCGAATGTAGGAACACCCCTACTATTAACAGAATTCAGATAGTCTATATTTTCAAAAGTAGATCCCAACAGAGGGAACCTCCCTCTGATACAACTTGAAATGCATGGATCAGTTGTGATCACTAAGAGGGGAGGGGTGAATCAGGGCTCACTTTTTCTTTTTAGGAATTGTTCCCTTTCAATGATCAATTCAACCTCTACAGTTGGTTAAGGCCTAGATCTACTCCTTTGGTGGTGCTGTGATAATGAAAGCAGAGAACATAGATATTTACAAGGTTCGGTACAAAGTACTACTACTTGTTGTGTTGGTTACACTCCCCAAGACGGATTCTTTACTATGCCGAAAGATGATTACACAGTAATTGGTTATACCCCCCAATTACAAGTTGGTTAAACCCCCCAACTTCACAGCATCTTCTTCATCACAACTTCACTTCACTTCTTTAAATGTGTTGTTCAATAATACATGTAGTTTCAACAAACTTCAGGAGAACTTGTTGGTCTTTCTCACCAAAACCAATCACATAGAATGATTAGTTCTTTTACATATACACACTTAAATTTGTACTCTTCATCTTCTGAAGGTTTTCACCCCTTTTAGCTAAGCATGCTTGTATGTATTCTTCACTTGTGCACACACCAAGTCTTGGACTTCTTATTTTCACACACCAACACAATCCAAATGATTATATGTGGTCTTTCCCATTTGCACACACACTCACAAGGTGTGTTCTTCACTCCACCAGAACACCAAATCAAAGGAATTCACATAGGTATGCGGCCTTCTCCTATTCTCTAATATTCAAGGTGTTTGAGCGGGTGGTGCGGCCAGCTCCTCTGCCTTGCTAGTGCGGAATGTTCTACCGCGCAGGTGGCGCGGTAGATTCTTCCTTCCACGTGAGTTCGTGGGCACAGAGGGCGCGAAGGGCGAGGCCACTTGCTACCACGAAAGTGCTGCGGACATCGGGCGCGCAAGTGTTGTGAGGCTTAGATTCTTCTCGGTCGCGCAAGGGGAGTGCGCAAGACACTCTCGGAGCCTCGGGTGGCTCTGAGCTCTTCTGCTGTGCAGGTTGTGCACGGAGCTTCAGACTTCACGAAGCACGGAGCATCACAGGACTTCTTCTAAAAAACTGAATAGCAGCATTCACCAGGGGTTTGGGTTCCTCCTTTTGTAGGCGAGGAGTGAAAAATAGAATCCACGAGGTTCAAATCTTGAATGCCCGAGATATACGGAATTTTGAAAAACATAAAATGTGGATTATGTTTTGGGTGAGAGACATGGTATCTTTCATTCAAGTGAACTCCTTCTTTCTCGGTGAGAAAATATAATGTACACTTTCTAGAACGCATGGAAGGCTTCTTCTTTGACAGTTTGAGCAACTTGGCGTGGCCTCGCAACTCCGTTTTCTTCGGCCACGTCCGAATTTTTTGTCTCATTGCATGCATTCTACTTTTAACACATGCATGTGTTCATTACAACAAAACAAACATGTTGGAGGTCCTAAATTCATCAGAGATGTTCGGGAGCTCCATCTTGCAAGCTCAGGTGGCTCTGGTTTACAGGAGGTGTCGTGGGAAGACCTTGGCTCAGCGGTAGGTTGAAGACGACGCCACAACTGTTGGATCTGCGTTAAAGGATCGCATACGGTTGCAATTATAACGTGGAAAGATGAGATGAATCGAGCGGTTTAGATCATATGCGGATCAGATGGACAGCCAAGATTAGATCCGCAATTTTAAACACTTGTCCCACATTGAAATGCGTCATGGTTTTTCCACGGTTTATCAAAGATCTTGTCCCATCCTTGGCTCAGAAATATCCTCTCCTCTCTGGTGCCACCCTGCACTGGTTCTCTGCAGGCGCGCTTTAGCACCTACTTTTCTTCTTCAGAGGCTCTCTCTAGTCCCACTATGCACCTCCTCGGGCGTGCCCTTGGCACCCACGCTGCGCGGGCTTGACCTCCTCGTGGCTCGGGCTTACACACGGCCCCGCTGCTAATGGGATGGCCAATGCGGTTTCCCCATGGGCGTGGTGACTTCGGTCCCACATGTGCCTTAGGTAGAGGCCCTACAGCTGGCCCAATAGTTGGATTATTTTTTTTTTACCTAGACTCCACCTTGTGTACTTGATTAAACCGAGTAAGAACAAGATTACATCAATGCCATTCTCCTCTTCTTCACCTCTTCTTCTTCTTCATTACAATCCCTCATCTCCTCTTCAACATCTATTCTTAACTTATGAGGGAATTCTCGAAGGTTCTTCTTCAAATTCTCAAGCACTAAGAGATAGTACATGGACTTCTTCAAACCACGTCATCCACTTAGTAGATATGGATGGAACATATTTCTCTCATCATGCATTGTGAAGACAATGCATGTACTTTTAACAGTGTTGTGACATTGTTTCTTCTTGATACAAGTTCTTTGAACTTAAGATCAGCTCTACAATCGTCTTATTTATGATGCTTCCTCAATAATCATTCTTCAAGCAGTACTTCATCAGTTGGCACACCACGACAAGTTATTGACCACAAATTCAATCACTTGGGAACAACATTCTCCCCCGTTGTATTTGGTTGTCAATACTTTTAAGCACACTTGGAGAATGTCACATTGTGTGTGCCTAATGATTTCTCCCCCTTATTGGCCAAAAAATGCAAAGCGATGAATGGAAGTCATACCAAAAATGTATTACCTCTTGACCATGCACATCTTCCACTACCAATGCTCCCCCTCAAGGGATTCACTCATCTCCTTCAATTCCCTGCATGTTAGTAGAACAATATAAAAAATTCAGAGAATAAGGAGGGACCTTCTTCTTCCTCAAGTGAGAGGAGAAGGCTGAACATGATGTTTCATCCTTAGCTCAACAAATCTTTATACAGGAATAGATTTGGTGAAAATATCTACCACCTGATCTTGAGTAGAAATGTAGTCAAGCTTGATGTCTCCACTGGTGCCCCGTTCTTTGATGAAATGATATTTTATATCAATTTGATTGGATCTGGAGTGTTTTATAGGATTCTTAGACAATAAAATTTCACTTTTATTATCACATAATATCCTCAATGGTTTTTCAGCTTTTATTCCAAAGTCTGCCAGCTACACCAGCATCCAAATCATTTGAGTACATGCATGTGTAGCTGCCACATACTCTGCTTCGACTGTGCTCAGTGTTATAGAATTTTGTTTCATGTTATACCAACTTACACATCCTTCTCCCAGAAAGAATGTTCCAACATATGTGGATCGTCTATCAGTACAATCAACATCCCAATCATCATCTGTTAATCCCAACAACTTTATGTTTGTTCGGTGTTTGTATAAGAGTCTATAGTTGAGGGTTCTGTTCACATATCTCAAGATTATTTTAGCTGTTGATAAGTGAGATTCTTTAGGGTCACTTTGAATTCTGGAACACAAAGTCATTGCATATTCTATATCTAGACTTGAAGCCGTGAGATAAAGAAGATTGCTAATAATTATCCTGAACACTTTCATATCAACATCGTTTCCTTCTTCATCCTTGCATATCTTAGTTCCGACAGAAACGGGTGTTGAGACTTCCTTTGAATTTTCCATTCCGAACCTTTTCACTAAGTCCCTTGCATACTTTTCTTGTGAAAGAAATATGGCGTTTTGTCTTTGTTCCACCTAGAATCCTAGAAAAAATGTCATTTGACCAAGAATGTACATTTCAAAGGTTCTTTTCATCTACTCAACAAATTATTCACATAGCCCTTCCTTGTCACCAGCATAAATGATATCATCCATATAGATAATGACTATGAGGGTACCAGTGGCCATTTCTCTGACATAGAGATTTCTGTCAACTGTTCCTTTGACAAATTTCATGTTCTTGAGACAACCATACAATTTGGAGTACCGAGCTCTAGGGCCTGCTTCAATCCATACAAATTTTTTCTCAATATGCATACCATACTACCATCTTTTTCCAGCTCAAATCCCTCTGGTTGTTCAATATACACCTCTTCATTAAGATCTCCATTTAGGAATGCAGATTTTACATCCATCCGATAGACCTTGTACTACTTGTGTGCTGCAACTGCTATGAACATTATGATAGTTTCCAGTCTTGCAACTGGTGCAAAGGTTTCTTCAATGTCGATCCCTTCCATTTGTAAAAACCCTTTGCATACGAGTCTGACCTTATTTCTGGAAACTTCCCACTTTTAATTGAGTTTGTTTCTGAAAACCCACTTTTTCCCAATAACATTTTTATTTTTGGGCCTTGGCATAAGATCCCAAGTGGAGTTCTTTTCTATTTGATTGAGTTCCTCATGCATAGATTGTATCCAATCCTCGTGTAAAACTGCTTCATCCACTGTGTGAGGTTCAACTTGAGAATCCAGTGCAGTCTGATCTTCCAATATCAATCTTTTTTTAGTTCTTACGGAGGACTGTGGGTCACCAAAGACATTTTCTGTGTCAACATGTTTCTTCAATTTTTTGTATCTCCTTCTTCCATTTTCATTGCCTTCCTCCTCATCACTGGAGTATTCAGAGTTGATCTCCCTAGCAGTTGGTGTTGGCTCAGTTAATTCTTCGTTCTTCTGTTCCAAGGTTGTGTCATTCTTTGAGTCATCATCATCTGCAGCGCATGGTTTGGTGTCGTTTTCAATTATTCAAACATAACTACAGTCGATCATTTTATTCAACCTCTTATTCCAGCATTTGTAGCCTTTTCCATCAGGTAGGTAACCCATGAAGATTCCTTCTTCTGATTTTTCCTCAAACTTTCCCAAGTTAATGTTTTTAATCTTGATAATGCAAGGACTGACAAAGACTCTGATGTATTTAACAGTTTGTTTTCTGTTAAACCACTTTTCAAAGGCCGTCGTTTGTGTTTCTGGTCTCAGAAGACATCTATTTTGTATGTGTATGGATGTTCATACCGCTTCTCTCCAGAAAAACATAGAGATATTGTGCTCATCTAACATAGTCCTCCCCATTTCGACTATGCTTCAATTCTTTCTTTCAGACACTCCATTCTATTGTGGAGTATATGGTGTACTGTATTGATGTTTGATTCCATGCTTGACTAGATAGCTTTCAATGGCATCACCAGTGTATTCATTTCCATTGTCTGATCTTACTTTCTTGATGTAGAGTCCTTGTTCTTTCTCAGCCTACCTTCTGAAATTTTTGAACATTGTGATTGCCTCTGACTTATGATTCATGAACATGATATTGGTCATCTGAGTTTAATCATCAAGGAAGGTTATAAAATAGAGATCTCCTCTTGTAGACTTTTGTCTCATCGGTCGACATATGTCTGTATGGATGAGTTCAAGAGGCCTAGTTGAAAATATATATACTCCATTGTGTAACCTATGGGCCAGTTTTCCCATCTGACATGTGTCACAAATTTCATCTCATTCTCCCTTTATTTTGGGTAGATCTCGTTCAATATTGTACATCAGAATTTTACTCGTACTTTTTTGACCAAGATGGCCAAGTCTTCTATGCCAGAGGTTGTTTTCATCCTTAGAGATAAGATAACAAGAATTGATGGGCTCACCAATTTGAAATAGGTTTCCAGTGGTTCTTATTCCATGAGTGGTTATTTTTCCATCCTTTGAGCTCTTGATGATGCATGAATCCTTCTTGAACAACACCTCATGTCCGTCATCAAATAATTGACTTACACTCAACTGGTTGTGTTTTAATCCTTCAAAAAATAACACATCATTGGATATTAGATTTTTTGTTTCAATCATGGCCTTTCCAACTCCCTTGATTTTCAGAGAACAATCATTTCCAAAAACCAAAATTCTTCCCTCATGACTTTCTATGTTGCTTAGAATTTTTGTATCCCCGGTCATGTGTGATGAGCATCCACTGTCAAGAATCCATGACTTGGTTTTTCTACTGGCATTTAAAGAAACTTCAGCAAAGCATGGGACTTCATCATTGGTTTCATGAATTTATTTTCCCTTCATGTATTTGACTTTTTGTTCAGGAATAATAGTCATACATTTATCAGCTCTATGACTTTTTTGGTCACATCTTCCACAAGCTTCACCCAGACAGTCAGATGTGTTCTGAATTGGAAGTTTTGATGCTTTCTGCAAAACACTCTGGGTTTCAGGATATCTCCCCCTTGACTCATGCCTCATACTTGGAAGAGACATGTTATACCAGCATGCCTAGGCCTTGTGTCCAAACACACCACAACACCTGCAGTAGCCTCTAAACCTTGACCTTCTCTACTGATAGGAGTCATGTTGTAATTTTCTGTCCATGATTTGAGTAGTCCTTCCTGAGGATTTTCTTTCTTCCATTGAAGATGATTTTTCACAGGTTTTTTCATTCCATTTTTGTCTCAATTTTATCTTTGAACCTGCATTGTTAGAAATAACAGATGTATTTTGATATTTACTGAGTGGTGAGTTGACCTGCCTCCGAGCACCAGTGTGAGATGATTCTGCCTTGACCTCAACAACCTTGTTAACATCTTCTCTCATCTTTGTCAAGTTATTCTATGCTTCAACCCACTTGGACTGTGTTACTAATTGTTCTTCTTCTTTGAGGTGAAGTTTCTCTTCATGACCTTTTGCTATGTTATCCAGCTCAGCTGTCTTTATTTTGTGTCTCTTGATTTAATCAATGTACATTGTCTCTTTCTTCATACATTATTCCAACTCCTCAGTCATCCTTTTGGTTTCATTTTGTAACATTTTCTTCTCTTTATTGATTTTATTGTTTTTCTCAAGGTAAGCCTCTAATTCATCATTCAATATGTTTTCAAGCTCTGTTCGTTCACTTTCATCATCTTCACTGCTGCAGGTGTCAAACCCTTTTTCCACATGAGCCATAAAATTTGTTTCTTATACTGATTGACTAGCTGATGTGGAGTCTAATTCTTCCTCTTTTCTTACATAGCTTCTTCTTTTACCTAGAACAAACCTTTTCTTTCTTTCACCAGATCTGATTCCTTCTTTTGGGTTTCTACTCCATTTCTTCTTTTGTGACTTATCTTCTTCAATTTCTGGAGCACTAGATCTTTTCATGGGGTAGTTAACAGCAAAATGTCCGATGTCATTGCAATTGAAACACCTCTGTGGTAATTTCCCTTTTCCCTTGAATTTATTTTTTCCAATCCTTTTAGATAAAAGAGAAATATTTTTGTTGAAATCTTCATCCTTTTCTTCATTGTCAGACTCACTTGATTCTTAGACTTCGTCATCTCTTATCTTGAGTTGTCTCATGGCCATGAAAGCCATCTCATCCTTGAACTTCTTCTTGAATACTGGGATCTTCCTCATTTCATATGCAATGAGAATGTTGTGTAGTTAATCAAGAGAGATATCATCTCTGTCTTCTAATGCTGAGACTTTGGGATCAAACCTATCAGGAAAGTTTCTCATTAGTTTTTAAACGATAGTTGTGTCCTTCATCTTTTCTCCAAAGCCCTGAATGTTACTGACAATTTCATTGACTCTTGTGAAATAATCATCAATATTTTCTTCTTCTCCCATCTTGATATCTTCAAACTGACTTCTCCAAATATGTAATTTGTCTTCCTTGACTTCCATGTTGCCTTAATAACTGCATTCCAATTTGTCCCAAATTTCATTAGCATTCTTGAGTCCCATTAATTTTGTGTACACTTTTTCTAAGAGTGACATAAGGATAGAATTTTGAGCTTGAACATCAACTTCCATATTTCTTTTCTCAGTAAGTGTCATAGTAGCTTCATTAGCAAGAGGAGGGAATACAAATAAGGCTGCATCTCTAACTTCAAGGCTGAGAGATAGAAGGTAGGGTAACATCTGATTCTTCCGGCTGTGGTAATTCTTACCATCGAATGTAAAAAGACCCCTACTATTAACAGAATTCATATTGTCTTTCTTCTCAGAACACTACTGGAATTTGGCCTTTTCCCCATGGTAGTATACCAACGGTTTACTTAAACCATTGGTATAGTGAGCCTTTGCCAATGGTTAAGTAAACCGTTGGAAAAGGGCATTTCAGTGAACGCTTTCGCAATGGTTCACTCGAACCATTGGGAAAGGGCTGATAAACGTACCCCTTTCCCAATGGTTTCAGTGAACCGTTGGGAAAGGGTTGCTAAACTTACCCCTTCCCCAATGGTTTACTGGAACCGTTGGCAAAGGTTTTCCCCAAATAGCAGATCATGATCTCCTCTCCCCCATTCGGACAGAGCCCTAATCTTTCGCTCCACTGCTCTCACGAACCCCCCATCCGAACACCATCACCCCCCATCTGAATAGGT
Source organism: Viscum album (assembly GCA_963277665.1). Classification (NCBI taxonomy): domain Eukaryota; kingdom Viridiplantae; phylum Streptophyta; class Magnoliopsida; order Santalales; family Viscaceae; genus Viscum; species Viscum album. Next base: position 1,154,366,530 of record OY728132.1, on the reverse strand, counting down.
AGAACCCCCATCCGAACAGGTAAAATTTGATCTCACCCATATTGTTGTAGCTGTTTTAATGAATAGATTTTTTCCAGGTGTTGGTGGTTTACTTGATTATTGAAATTTATATCTAAATAAGATATTGTTTCTATTTGTGAAGACCTGTTTAATGTTTTTATATTCTATGTTTGGAAGGATAGTGTTCAAAACATGTAAATCAGAGTTGGGGGAGGCTATCGTGAACGTTTACATGTTTTGGATAATGGATTGTGGGAATTATGGATTGTGTTCAAACCAATTTGATATGTTGGGTGTGCTATATGACTTATATTAAAGTAACTATTGGTTTTTACAAGGATTCATATAAATAAGTAGTGTGTTGGGTGAGAATTATTTGAACATTCACTAAAAGATAGTGGTTGAAGAAGTATTATTTGATCTCAACAATATCCTATTTGGTGAGATGGTTGGCCGATGTAACATGGCGACGATGGTTATTGTGAGATGGTGAGTTGTTGTGCGGTGGTTTTATTAGTTTCCTTGTTATCTATGGAATAAATTATGCTGTTAAAACAAAAAAACAAGATCGTAAATAAATGAGATGGAATAGAAATAGATGTGTGGTAAATGGATTTAATTAATTTAACATTAAATGAATGGACAATGTAAGTGTGAATGAAGTGGATTATAAATGGATGTGGGAAATGCTATGTGTCTTGTGTGGTGGTGGTGTGGTGTGTTGCATATAGTGGTGAAAGTGGTTGTGATGGTTTATGTGTTGTATGGTAGTAGTGAAGTGTGTGATTATGTAGTTAATGTGAACCCATAGGTTGGGTATTTTGTGCTATCTATATATCATGTATTTTATGTTATTTCTACACATTCCCAACCAGATTTGGATAAACTTACCAATGATAAGAGGTTTCGAGTTATGAGTATTTTTTTCTAATATCTAGGATAGTGGTTATATGGTTGGATAGCTACCATGTCTTCCCTACTCTTCCTCCATAAGTGATTGACCATGTGTTTTTAGACAAGATGTGACGTGATTGTCCATGTGTCTTTAGGTGTGATGTACAATGATTTCCCTAGTGTTTTCAGGTGAGGTGCGATGTGATAAGGCTATAATAAGATGTGGCATGTGGTTGGGGTCATGTAGGGTAGGAGGATGGAACAAGGTTGATGTTATTCATGTTCATGATACCCTACTAATATGGTTATGGGATGAGGCACGTTGTGATGTGATAACACATTAAGTTCTTGTTGGTTTTACATTTTTTCAATAACACATTAGTATTTTTTTTTCACATGTGTAGTTGATACCTTGATTATTTTCTTCCTTTATCATTTACTTAAATTTATTTTCTATTAAAGTTAAATACTATTGAATTGTTTATGACAAAATTACTTATATACATTCTTTTTACAGAATGGAAAGAAGTTGGATGTATGAAACCGATCGGATCTCAAGCGATTTTCAAAACAATTTGGAGAGATTTATAGATTTTTCATTTCACAATGCTTCAGATAGTGGTCGCATGCACTGCCCATATTCCAATTGTGTTGGTAGACCTTGGTTGAGCCGTGAAGAAGTCAGTTACCACATAACAAAAAATTGTTTTCAAGAAAACTACTTAGTGTGGTATCACAATGGGGAGAAAATGAAATCTCAAATTGGTGATGATCGAAATAAAAGGACTGGAATGGAGAATTTGTTAGATGACCGGTTTCCGTTTATTCGTCATCATGAAAAAGAAAGGATTTCGACTCAAGAAGACTTCGATATGAGGAAAACTGATGCATCTAGTGAAAATGATGATATTGATAGGGTGAAAAAATTGAATGATGCTTCCACGACTCCAGTATATATACAATGTGATAAAATGAAAAATCTGGAATTTTTAATCCAATTGTTTCATGGGAAAACTATGTATAGGATTTCTAATACAGTAATCGATTACATTCTTACCCTCTTAAAGGATTTACTTCCAGATGATGCAGATATTCCCTCAAACCACTATATGGCATGAAACTTAGTTGAAGAACTTGGATTTTCCAGAAACAAAATTAATGCTTGCCCGAAAGATTGCAGTTTATTCTGGGAAGAAACCGCTGAACGAAATGATTGTATAAAATGTGGAACATCTCGCTAGAAGTAAAAATCTGATGGAACACCATCCTGCATTCCACAGAAAGTAATGTGGCACTTTCCATTGATCCCCAAACTCCAGAATCTTTTTATGTCTAATGACATATCAATAAAAATGAGATGCCATGATACCAAGAGAAAGAAGACTAATGAAGAGTTGGTTCATCCTGCAGATGGATTTGCATGGCAGAGATTTGATGCTCGACATCCTGATTTTGCAGCTGACGTGCGTAATGTGAGGCTGGGTCATTCATGCGACGGTTTTAATCCGTTTGGGAAGATTCTTACTTCGCACAGCACATGGCCAGTTTTTATACACATTTATAATCTTCCCCCATGGTTGTGTATGAAAAAATCTTTCAATTTCATGAGTATACTCATATCTGGTCCTTCTGATCCTAGCATTGATATTGATGTATATATCAAACCTTTAATAAAAGAGATGAAACTTCTTTGGGATGTGGGTGTGCACACATACGATGCATGTTCGAAAGACATATTTCAGATGCGTGCTGCACTTATATGGACGATCAATGATTTTCCGGCTTATGCAATGATGTCTGGATGGATCACAAAGGGAAAACTATCATGTCCAGTTTTAATGAAGAATACACGATCCAGAAGACTGAAACATCGATGTAGTTTCAGTTTTATGGGACATCAACGATTTTTGCCAAAGGATCATCCATATAGAATGAATCTTCGAATATTTGATAATACTATAGATACGGATGATCCACCTCAGCCTATGTCTGGAACTGATGTACTTAATGAATTGAAAGATTTCAGTTTTTCGTTTGGGAAGGGTCAAATGAAATCTGGAAAGAGAAATAATGTTTCCACAGAAACCTGTTACAATTGGAGGAAGAGGAGTATCTTTTTTGATTTGCATTATTGGTCAACCAATTTTTTACGTAATTGCTTAGACGTAATGCATATTGAAAACAATATATGCGAAATGTTTCTTTCAGTTCTTCTAAATGTCAAGGGGAAGACAAAAGATGATTTACGATCTCGACGTGACTTGGTGGATTGGGGCATCAGACCAGAATTTCATCCTGTGCGTATCAGTGAAAATAAATGGAAACTTCCATGTGATTCTTATGTGATGACACCTATGAAAAAAACAATTTCTGGATGTATTAGAGACTATTAGAGTTTCTGATGGCTATTCAATAAACATATCTAAACGGGTCAATAGAAGAGAGTTGAAGTTAAAATCTTTGAAGACTCGCGATTATCACGTTCTACTGCATGATTTTCTTCCAATAGCAATCCGTCATCTTTTTTCCAATAATGTAAGGGTGGGTGTTATTCGGTTGTGCCATTTTTTTAGAGATCTTTGTTTTAAGAAGTTGTCCAAGTCTTTCTTGCAAAAAATGTTGACAGATGGCCCATTACTTTTGTGTGAGTTGGAGAAAATATTTCCTCCTTCATTTTTCACATGCATGTTGCATCTGACTATCCATATTCCAACTGAAATACTTCTTAGAGGACTTGTTTCTTTTCATTGGATGTATCCAACTGAAAGAAATATGTTCACATTAAAGTCTTATGTTTGAAACAAGAATCATCCCGAAGGTTCTATCGTGAACGGTTACTTGGCTTAAGAATGTATAGATTTCTGCTCAATGTATTTGTCTGATCTTACTACAAGAATGAACAGACAAATGAGAAATGAAGAAGAATAGTATGAGCAAATTGAACCCAATTTTCCATCACTTCCTCAAACAGGAGGAATTCCTGGATCATATACATTGAAGACATTAAGCTATGAAGAGCGGGAGATGGCACATCGCATAGTTTTGTTCAACTGTGATTTTTTTTATGACTATATCAGGTACCTAAATTGAATATGTATATCTTAAATATATATATGTTAAACTATTCATATTTTTTTATCTACAGGGAACATAAAACAATGATAAATAGGAAGCATCGTTCTTTATCTTTGAGAAGGAGAGAGACTTTGCATAGCAAAGAGTTTTCTGCTTTGTTAAAATTGAAGGAAAAAATATTATTGTTTAAATTAATTATTTCAATATTTACTTAAGTTTAACAGTCATTTATATTGTAGGTATTGAGTTTTTCTACTGACTCTGTCTCTGAGGAAATAAGAGCTTTGGCTTTTGGTCCTAATACCATGGTTCGTGACTGTAAATCAATTGTTATCAATGGGTATAAATTTATTGTCACTGAACGTGCCAAAAACATGAGAACACAACATGATGGTATTATGGTTACTGCCACAACAGATTGTAATGCCAGTGCATCAGATAGTAGACCATGACTTGAAAAAGTGGGTTATTATGGATTCGTTGAGAAAATAATAATATTGGATTATTACTCTCATGGATGAGTCACAATGATGAAATGTCATTGGTTTGATTCGATGACGATAAATAGCGCATTTATTGATGATTGTGGATTTCGAGTAATTAATAAGACTTTCACTCTTGCTACCGAAGAAACATATGTGTTGGCATCAATGGCTAAACAATTTTTTTATGTCAAAGATCAACTTCATCCTGAATTTGGTGTCATAGTTGAAGTAATTCCAAGACATATTTTTGATGATGGTGATGATGGAATTGACACTGTCCCTATTGCCATTGGAACCAATCCATTTATTTCTTTTGATAACTCCAATAGCTCAATTTTCAGAGTTGATTGTCAACTTGAAGTTGTGGTTGGAAATATATAGAATCATTCATCCATGTTCTCAATTATTTTGGTTTACCTCGAGTTGGGTTGTTATGGTTGGTAATATTCAAATTGATTTAGTATTGATCACAAATATGTTTTAGCTGACTTGACCATTATGTGAATTTTCAATGTTTACTGGTTTCTGTTTTATTTGAATTGCATTTTCTAATTTGGAATTGAACTGTATTCAAATCAAATCAAACAATATTTCTAACTTCGTGGGCATTACAACTTGTATGTTTTATTAAATACATTCAAGCTCTTTTAAAACAATTGATAGCTAAATTACCAATGAATCCCCTCATTCCCTCATATATTTAGTTTTTTGGTTTACACATTAGTTTTCTTTTTCTAATTAATTACATATTTGTTTTCAAAAGCAGGAAATGCAGCCAATTGAAGAGAGACTAAGAAAAAAAATGATGGATAACAATCGTCGGATGGAGGAGCTGGGAATTCCACCATTAGTGCCTACAGTGAGTAATTTATTTAAAAAATATATATATATATACAGAATATATAATGTCATGTGATTAATTTTTTTGTAAACTTTTTTGTAGGATCCACCATTACGTCGACAGTTATTCGAGAAGGAGCCTAGTTCTGGTCCTAGTACTCAGGCCGGTGGTACAAGGAGGGTTCGTACCAGAGGTGGACGAAGAGCAGCGTGTGCCTGACTAGACTCTGCCCCTCCCACTGACATTTCAGTCTTCCCAAATTCTGATCCCGGTGTGTCATTAGGGACACATGGGATATTTATGCCTCCCATGTTTTCACCTCCTTCTGCATCTTCTGCCCCATCATTTTCACATCCCATGATGATTCCCACTCCCCAGTCAGCATCCGGTCATACAGCTGTTCCATCTTCTTTTCCTTCTACTTCTGTCTCTCCGAGCTTTTATATTCCATCGTCTTCGACTCCTGTTCCACCAGAGGGTGTTCCATCAGGTTCTGTCGATCCGACGACGCTCATTGATCAGACTAGCACAGGTATATTTATAAAACCCTAACAAATTTTTATAACAATATTTATTTTCATTATAATATTTTTTGATAAAATATCTGTTTTTCTTTCATGACAAATACATCTACTGACAGGAGGCGGGGGCGGGGCCGTACACGCATGCGTTCGGTGTGGAACCGCCATACACAGGTTATGGTGGAATATAATAAAGACAATCAAATGGTTGAGAAAACAGGGCATCAATGTCGGAGTTTTTTGGCGACGCTTGAAAAATACTCCGACATCATTCCCGTCAGCCCGTTGTCGTGGAGACATTGGCCACTTGAGGTCAAGGATAGATCTTGGGCAGAGATATGGGTAAAAAAATCTGTTGTATTTAATGCCATGAATTATTTTTGTATTTATATGAATTAATATTTTGATTTCAGCTTCGATTTAATTTTCCTGATGGTGAGGGTTCACAACCGGAATGTCTAAAGGATTTAGGCGAGCTTTGGAGAGCCTACAAGCATGATTTGTATATTGTATGGCGTTCTAGAGTTGGAACTGAGTTAGAGGCGGTACCAGTCGTGGATGATTGTCCTATAGAGCAGTATCGTCAGATGATTACTCATTGGATGAGTACCCAGTTTAAGGTATGAATTACATTTAAGGTATTTAAATAATAACTTTCAAGTTTTGCATTAATATTATCCTTTTCATTATTGAATTTTATTTTGGAATTGTTTGGAAAAAATAAAAAAAAACATTGATGCAAAAAAATACCACCATATACTGGGACGCACGACGATGCCGGATCATGAGAGGAAGCAGGTATGACAATTGTTTATAAGTTTTCTTTACGACTTACATTTTCTTTTTTTTCCTCAATTATTTAATCATTTGATAAAGTTTTTATATAAATTTTGTTTTCAATGTCATTGTAGAGGGAAACACAGAATATTGAAGGACGTGTGCCTCGAGCAAAACTGTTCTGCTCGAGTAGACGGAAAAAAGATGGAAGTGCTGTCAAAGAAGCGACTCAGCAGCAGATTGTAAGTTTTAATCTGTTGATTTTATATTTTAATATCTATTTTGTAACATAATAATATATTTATATTTGTAACAGGATTCTTTAGAGGCCCTCGATGCCCAAGAAGCAGACAACTTTGGGCCATATGATCACTTACATCAGGTGTTGGGAGAGGAGCATTCTGGAAGAGTACACTGACGGCCTAGGATAGCCCCGACGAGGTATTGGCCCACCTCAGGTATGATTTGTAGTGCCACGGAGCTGCAAAAAGTTAGGGCACAGGCAGAACAGGCTGAGAAAAGGGCCACAGAGATGGCAGAACAGTCTTCTAGGGCAAACACTGCATTTATAAATTTTATTGAAGTTCTACGTCCAACACTTCTAGTAGAGGCTAGCCCAACGATTGATGAATACATGTCGTCGATACATTCTATATATGGTTCACCAGGTGGCAGTTCCAGTGGTGGTCAGGCCGGTGTCCAGCTTGAAGATGATGATGGTGAGGAGTATGATGCGGAAGAGGAGGGAGATGAAGAGGGTGAGGAGGAGGTCGATGGTGAGAAGGAGGGCGCTGTGGAGGGCAAGGACGATGATGAGGATGATGACGAGGGTGATGATGATGGTGGTGGTGGTGATGGTGATGTGGGACATATTGATCCGTTACATTTTTGACTTATATTACTGAGATTTGATGTTTAATCTATTCTAGTTTTGGTTTTATCTAGACCCGTAGTATAGTATTGGAGTTGAGTTATTTTTATATATTGTCTGTTTTTATGGATGTCGTTGTATTTTAGTGGTTGTGTGTTTGAGAACTCCCTAGAAAACCCACCTCATTCATGGACCCTAGACAACCCCCCCCCCCACCATCCTCCTTGGACCCTGGACACCCCCCCAGACAGCCACCCGGACAGCCCCCCCCCCCACCAACCTCCTTGGTCCCCAGACAGCCCCCTAGAACACCCCCCGGACAACCCCCCTGTACAGCCCCCACCCTCTTCCCTGGACCACGGACAACCCCCCGGAAACCCCCCCCCCCCCACCCTCCCCCTTGGACCCCAAACACCCCCCAAACACGCCCCAGACAGCCCTGCGGACAGCCCCCTGGACAGCCCCCCCCCCACCCTCCCCCTTGGACCCCAGACCACCCCCAAACACCCCCCGGACAGCCCCCCGGACAGCCCCCTGAACAGCCCCCAGGACAGCCCCCCGTCTAAATCTGAGACGCGGTGTGGCCGGTACCACTCTAAATGTGTCTCTTTTGTTTAAAATGGACAAGATTATAAGTGAAATAAACAACTAGCATACGAAAAACCGACCAAACGCATTCGGAATCTGTTGAAATTGTAGGAAAACGATCCATGGGTCATATGTGACGTGTACAAGCCAACTCGGGCTCAATCCGAGTTACGGTGTGGTCGAGACCACTCTATGTGACTTTCTTTTGTTTAAAATCGACAGCATTTTAAGTACATACGGAAAACCGATCAAACGCATTCGGTTTCTGTTGAAACATTAGATGAACGATCCATGGGTCATATGTGACGTGTACAAGTCAACCCCGCCTCAGTCCAAGGTGTGGTGTGGCTGACACCACTCAAAGTGTCTCTATTTTGATTAAAATGGACTTCATTTTAAGTGAAAACAACAACTGGCATACGAAAAACTGACCAAATGGATTATGATTGTGTTGATACTTTAGCACAATGATCCATGGGTCGTATGTGACGTGTACGAGTCAACCACACCTCAATCCAAGGCGCGGTGTGTCCGGTACAACTAAAAGTGTATGTCTTTTGTTTCAAAAGGAAATCATTTTAAGTGAAAAACATCAACTGGCATACGGAAAACTGACCAAACGCATTTGGATTGTGTTGATACTTTAGGAAAATGATCCATGGGTAATTTGAGACATGTACGAGTCAACCTCATCTAAATCCGAGATGCGGTGTGGCCGGTACCACTCTAACTGTGTCTCTTTTGTTTAAAACGGACAAGATTATAAGTGAAATAAACAACTACCAGAAGAAAAACCAACCAAACGCATTCGGAATCTTTTAAAATTTTAGGAAAACTATCCATGGGACATTTGTGTCATGTACGAGCCAACCCAGAATCAATCTGAGTCACTGTTTGTTCGGGGCCACTCTAAGTGACTTTCTTTTGTTTAAAATGGTCAACATTTTAAGTACATACAGAAAACTGAGCAAACACATTAAGTTTCTATTGAAACTTTAGGAGAACGATCCATGGGTCATATGTGATGTGTACGAGTCAACCCTTCCTTAGTACAAGGTGCGCTATGGCCGAAACCACTCATAGTGTCTTTCTTTTGTTTAAAATAGACTTCATTTTGAGTGAAAACAACAACTGACATACGAAAAATTGACCAAACACATTAAAAATGTGTTGATGCTTTAGGAAAACGATCCAGGGGTCATATGTGATGTGTACGGGTCAACCCCTCTTAAATACGAGAGGCGGTGTGGCCAGTACCACTCTAACTGTGTCTCTTTTGTTTAAAATGGACAAGATTATAAGTGAAATAAACAACTGGCAGACGAAAAACCGACCAAACACATTCGGAATCTGTTGAAATTTTAGGACAACAATCCATGGGTCATATGTGATGTGTATGAGTCAACCCCGCCTCAATTTGAGTCACACTGTGGCCGCCACCATTCATAGTGTCTTTCTTTTGTTTAAAATTGACTTCATTTTAAGTGAAAACAACAACTAACATACGAAAAATTGACCAAACACATTCGAAATGTGTTGATGCTTTAGGAAAATGATCCATGGGTCATATGTAACGTGTAAGAGTCAACCCCGTCTAAATATGAGACGTGGTGTGGCCGGTACCACTCTAACTGTGTCTCTTTTGTTTAAAATGGGCAAGATTATAAGTGAAATAAACAACTGGCATACGAAAAACCGACCAAACGCATTAGGAATCTGTTGAAATTTTAGGACAACAATCACTGGGTCATATGTGATGTGTACGAGCTAACCCGAACTCAATATGAGTCACGGTGTGGTCGGGACCACTATAAGTGACTTTCTTTTGTTTAAAATGGACAACATTTTAAGTACATATGGATAACTGACCAAACGCATTCGATTTCTGTTGAAACTTTAGGAGAATGATCCATGGGTCATATGTGACGTGTATGATTAAACCTTTACTCAATCTGAGGTGCGGTGTGGTCGACACCACTCAAATTGTCTCTATTTTGATTAAAATGGACTTCATTTTTAGTGAAAACAACAAGTGACATTCAGAAAACCGACCAAACAGATTCTGATTGTGTTGATTCATTATAACAATGATCCATGGGTCATATGTGATGTGTACGAGTCAACCACGCCTCAATCTGAGGCACGGTGTGGCCGGTACAACTCAACGTATATGTCTTTTGTTTCAAAAGGACATCATTTTAAGTGAAAAACATCAACTGGTATACGGAAAACTAACCAAACGCATTCGTATTGTGTTGATACCTTAGTAAAATGATCCATGGGTCATTTGAGACATGTACGAGTAAACCCCGTCTAAATCCGAGATGCGGTGTGGCCGGTACCACTCTAACTGTGTCTCTTTTGTTTAAAATGGACAAGATTTTAAGTGAAATAAACAACTGGAATACGAAAAACTGACCAAATGCATTCAGAATCTGTTGAAATTTTAGGACAACGATCCATGGGTCATATGTGACGTGTACGAGCCAACCTGGGCTCAATCCGAGTCATGGTGTGGTCAGGACCACTCTATGTGACTTTCTTTTGTTTAAAATGGACAACATTTTAAGTACATACAGAAAACCGACCAAACGCATTTGGTTTCTGTTGATACTTTAGTAGAACGATCCATGGGTCATATGTGACTTGTAAGACTCAACCCCGCCTCAATTCTAGGCGCGCTGTGGCCGACACCATTCATAGTGTCCTTCTTTTGTTTAAAATGGATATCATTTTAAGTGAAAACAACAACTGACATACGAAAAATTGACCAAACGCATTCGAAATGTGTTGATGCTTTAGGACAACGATCCATGGGTCATATGTGACGTGTACGAGTCAACTCTGCCTAAATCCGAGGCATGGTGTGGCCAAGATAACTCTAAGTGTCTCTCTATTGTTTAAAATGGACAACATTTTTAGTACATACGGAAAACCGAGCAAACATATTCTGATTGTGTTGATACATTAGCACAATGATCCATGGGTCATATGTCACGTTTATGAGTCAACCTCGCCTCAATCCGAGGCACGGTGTGGCCGGTACAACTCAAAGTGTATGTATTTTGATTCAAAAGGACATCATTTTAAGTGAAAAACATCAACTGGCATACGGAAAACCGGAAAAACGCATTGATGTTGTGTTGATACTTTAGGAAAATGATCCATGGGTCATTTGAGACGTGTAAGAGTCAACCCCATCTAAATCCGAGATGTGGTGTGGCTGGTACCACTCTAACTATGTCTCTTTTGTTTGAAATGGACAAGATTATAAGTGAAATAAAAAACTGGCATACGAAAAACCAACCAAATGCATTCAGAATCTGTTGAAATTTTAGGAAAACGATCCATGGGTCATATGTTACGTGTACGAGTCAACCGCGCCTCAATCCGAGTCGCGGTTTGGCCGAGACCACTCTAAGTGTATCTATTTTCTTTAAAATGGAATAGATTTTAAATACATATGGAAAACCAACCAAACACATTCTGGTTGTGTTTATATTTTTGCACAACAATCCATGGGTCATTTGTGATGTGTATGAGTCAACCCCGCATCAATCTGAGGCGCGGTGTGGACGAAACCATTCAAAGTGTCTCTCTTTTATTTAAAAAACACTTCATTTTAAGTGAAAACAACAACTGACATATGAAAAACTGACCAAACGATTTCGGAATATATTGATACTTTAGGAAAATGATCAATGAGTCATTTGTGACGTCTACGAGTTAACCTCACCTCAATCCGAAACACAGTGTGACCGATATCATTCCAGGTGTATGTATTTTGTTTAAAATGGATATCATTTCTAGTAAAAATATATGGTATAAGAAAAACCAATCAAATTATGAATTGAATTCCGGATTCCACATATGATTGTCATCTAAATTTTAAATTGAATTCTAAATGAATTATGTATGTTTATAATTATGTTATGAATTCTAATTTAATTATGGATGTGTATATTTCCAGGATGCATTATATGTGTTGGTTGGTTGATTTTCATTATTTGTATGTGTTGGTTTGTTCTCTATATGTATGCATTATATGTGTTACAGGTGCAATAAATGGATTGAAAATTGGATTGAAAATGAGGGTGAATGCCCAAAATGAGACCTGCAGTGAAAATTGCAGGCTCATGTGTAATTTGCACAGCAAAGCCTATGCCAACGGTTTGAAACCGTTGGCATAGCCCATATGTATTGTTTTTACGAACCGTTGGTAAAAACAGGCTATCCCAACGGTTTCAAAACCGTTGGCATAGCCTGTTGAAGGGTTATTTTTACGAACGGTTATATGAACCGTTGGTAAAACTGTTTCCCAACGGTTTGCAAACCGTTGGGAAAGAAAAGTGTCTCTAGATTTCCCAACGGGACAAACCGTTGGGATAGGATGATTTTTTATAACCTATCCCAACGGTTCTCTCTAAACCGTTGGGAAAAGCCTTTCCCAACGACTTACTTCCCCATGGTTTGCAGAACCGTTGGTATGACATATACCAACGGTTCTGCAGCCTTTCCCAACGGTTCAGAACCGTTGGGAAAGGTTGTATTTCCAGTAGTGAATGTTGATCCTAACAGAGGGAACCTCCCTCTGATAACACTTGAAATGCCTGGATCAGTTGTGATCACTGAGAGGGGAGGGGTGAATCAGTGATAACTTTTTCTTTTTTAGAATTGTTCCCTTTGAATGATCAATTCAACCTCTACAGTTGGTTAAGGCCTAGATCTACTCCTTTGGTGGTGCAGTGATAATGAAAGCACAGAACACAGAGATTTACAATGTTCGATACAAAGACCTACTCCTTGCTGTGTTGGTTACACTCACCAACAAGGATTCTTCATTATGCTGAAAGATGATTACACAGTAATTGTTTATACCCCCCCCCCAATTACAAGTTGGATAAACCCCCCAACTTCACAGCATCTTCTTCATCATAGCTTCACTTCACTTCTTCAAATGTGTTGTTCAATACTTCAAATAGATTCGACAAACTTCAGGAGAACTTTTTGGTCATGCTCACTAAATCCAATCACATAGAATTATTAGTTCTTTTGAATATACACACTTAAATGTGTACTCTTCATCTTCTTAAGGTTTGCACCCCTTTTATCTCAACATGCATGTATGTATTCTTCACTTGTGCACACACCAAGTCTTGGACTTCTTATTTTCACACACCAACACAATCCAAATTATTGGATGTGGTCTTTCACATTTTCACAAACACTCACTAGGTGTGTTCTTCACTCCACCCGAACACCTACTCAAAGGAAGGCGCGTAGGTATGCGGCCTTCTACTATTCTCTACCACGCAAGGTGCTTGAGCGGGTGGCGCGGCCAGTACCTCTGTCGTGCAAGTGAGGAAAGTTCTACCGCGCAGGTGGCGCAGTAGCTTCCTCCTAATACGTGAGTTCGTAGGCACAGAGGGCGCGCAGGGTGCGGCCACTTGCTACCGTGCAAGTACTGCAGACAGTGGGTGCGCAAGTGTTGTGCGGCTCAGCTTCTTCTCTATCGCGCAAGGGGAGCACACAGGACACTCTCGGAGCCACAGGTGGCACTGAGCTCTTCTGTCGCGCAGGTTGTGCGTGGAGCTTCAGACTTCATGAAGCACAGAGCTTCGTGGGACTTCTTCTAAAAAAATGATCAGTAACATTCTCCAGGGGTTCCGGTTCTTCCTTTTGTAGGCGAGGAGTGCAAAACAGAATCTGCGAGGTCCAAATCTTGAATGCCTGAGATATACAGTGTTTTGAAAACATTAAACGAGGATTATGTTTCGGCCGAGAGACATGGTATCTTTCATTCAAGCGAACACCTTCTTTCTTGGTGAGAAAATCTCATGTACACTTTTTAGAATGCATGCAAGGCTTCTGCTTTGAGAGTTTGAGCAACATGGTGTGGCCTTGCAACTCTATTTCCTTCGGCCACGTCCGAATTTTTTGTCTCATTGCATGCATGTGACTTTTAACGCATGAATGTGTTCATTACGACAAAACGAACACGTTGGAGGTCCTAACTTCGTCAGAGATGCTCGGGAGCTCCATCTTGAAAGATCGGGTGACTTTGGTTCGCAGGAGGTGTCACGGGAAGACCTTCGATCGTTGGGAGGATGAAGATGATGCCAAGTAGTTGGATCGGCGTTAAATGATCGCGGACGGCTACAATTATAACGTGGCACGACGGGATGAATCGAGCGGCTTACATCAGACACAGATCAGATGGGCGGCCAAGATTAGATCATCGATTTTAAAATCTTGTCCCACATCAAAACGTGCCGCTGTTTTTCCGTGGTTTATCACAGATCTCCTCCCATCCACGGCTCAGAAATCTCCTCTCCCCTCCGGTGCTGCACCGCACCGGTTCTCTGCAGGCGCGCTTTAGCGCCTACTCTGCCTCTTCATGGGCTCGCTCTAGTGCCCACTATGCACCTCCTCGGGTGCTCCCTTGGCACCCACGCTGCGCTGGCTTGACCTCCTCGTGGCTCGGGCTTACACACCACTACGGGAAAAATGGGTATTTGCGACGGGTTATTTGCGACGGGGGTATTTGCCCGTCGCAAATAAGTAGCCTTTTGCGACGGGATTGCTTTCCCCGTCGCAAAAGAACTGGCGCGCTTTGCGCGCCAAATCGCGGGAAACATATTTGCGACGGGCGGTTATTGCCCGTCGCAAATAACCGGCGGCGGTAAAAGGTATTTGCGACGGGAATATTCCTCCGTCGCAAATAGTATGTCGGCCGGTGGTTATTTGCGACGGGTCCCGTCACAAATAACTATTTAACCGTTGACCGTAATAAATGATGGCTAAGGTATTTGCGACGGGCTACCCGTCGCAAATGGACCCGTCGCAAATAATCTAACCTATAAATACCCCCATCCATTTTTTTCAATTCATTCTCAAACTCCATCTTCTTCTTCTCTCAAAATTCTATTTCTAGAGTTCAGCGTTTCTCAAGTTTAATTTTTTTCTCCGAAGTTGATATTGAAGTTTTCAAGAACGATCAGAGATCAACCTCAGATCAATTTTCAAGGTATTTATGTTCATTTTAATTTAATATTTATTTTAAATTTTTTATTAGTTTCAATTATTCTTAATTAGTTGTAATTTAATTATGTTTACATTGTTTTGTTACTTAATAAATTTAAATTATTAGTATTGTTCATAGTTAATGGTAATTAGGAATAATTAGTAATAATTTTCAATAATTAAGAATAAATATTAATAATTAGTAATAAATACCAATAATTAGGAATAATAACATTATTACATTATTAGTATATTTTATTATTAATATTAAAATAATATAGTTTTTTATATTATATACAATTCCCCTTTCATCTGTGTGTTTTCTGTCTCCACATGTATTATTTGTATGTGGAGACAGAAAACACATGGATGAAAGGAGAATTGTATATAATATAGAAAATTATATTATTTTAATATTAATAATAAAATATACTAATAATGTTATTATTCCTAATTATTGGTAATTATTCCTAATTATTGGTAATTATTCATATAATTACTAATAATTAGGAATAATTACCAATAATTAGCAATAATTAGGAATAATTAGTAATAATTAGTAATAATTACCAATAATTAGTAATAATTACCAATAATTAGTAATAATTACCAATAATTAGTAATAATTAATAATAATTAGTAATACTTACCAATAATTAGTAATACTTACCAATAATTAGTAATAATTACCAATAATTCGTAATAATTAGTAATAATTATCAATAATTATCAATAATTAGTAATAATTAGAATTAATTACTAATAATTACGACTAATTAGTAATAATTAGGAATAATTACCAATAATTAGTAATAATTAGTAATAATTTGTAATAATTAGTAATAATTAGTAATAATTAGGAATAATTAGTAATAATTACCAATAATTAGTAATAATTACAAATAATTCGTAATAATTACCAATAATTATCAATAATTACCGATAATTACCAATAATTAGGAATAATTATCAATAATTAGGAATAATTACCAATAATTAGGAATAATTACCAATAACTAATAATAATTACCAATAATTAGGAATAATTACCAATAATTACCAATAATTAGTAATAATTACCAATAATTAGTAATAATTACCAATAATTAGTAATAATTACCAATAATTAGTAATAATTAACAATAATTAGTAATAATTACCAATAATTAGGAATAATTACCAGTAATTACCAATAATTACCGATAACTAGTAATAATTAGTAATAATTAGGAATAATTACGGATAATTAGTAATAATTAGTAATAATTACCAATAATTAGTAATAATTAGTAATAATTAGTAATAATTACCAATAATTAGTAATAATTAGTAATAATTATTAATATTTACCAATAATTCGTAATAATTACCAATAATTAGTAATAATTACCAATAATTAGTAATAATTACCAATAATTACCAACAATTAGTAATAATTACCGATAATTAGGAATAATTACCAATAATTAACAATAATTAGTAATAATTACCAATAATTAGTAATAATTACCAATAATTACCCATAATTATCGATAATTACCAATAATTAGGAATAATTACCAATAATTAGGAATAATTACCAATAATTAGTAATAATTACCAATAATTAGGAATAATTAGGAATAATTACCAATAATTACCAATAATTACCGATAATTACCGATAATTAGTAATAATTAGTAATAATTAGGAATAATTTGTAATAATTACCAATAATTAGTAATAATTACCAATAATTACCCATAATTACCGATAATTACCAATAATTAGAAATAATTACCAATAATTAGGAATAATTACCAATAATTAGGAATAATTACCAATAATTAGGAATAATTACCAATAATTACCAATAATTAGTAATAATTACCAATAATTAGTAATAATTAGGAATAATTAGTAATAATTACCAATAATTAGTAATAATTAGTAATAATTACCAATAATTAGTAATAATTAGTAATAATTAGTAATAATTAGTAATAATTAGTAATAATTACCAATAATTAGTAATACTTAACAATAATTAGTAATAATTACCAATAATTAGGAATAATTACCAATAATTACCAATAATTACCGGTAAATAGTAATAATTAGTAATAATTAGAAATAATTACCAATAATTAGTAATAATTAGTAATAATTACCACTAATTAGTAATAATTAGTAATAATTAGTAATAGTTAGTAATAATTACCAATAATTAGTAATTATTACCAATAATTAGTAATAATTAGTAATAATTAATAATAATTACCAATAATTCGTATTAATTACCAATAATTAGTAATAATTACCAATAATTACCAATAATTAGTAATACTTAGTTATAATTAGTAATAATTACCAAAAATTAGTAATAATTAGTAATAATTAGTAATAATTAGTAATAATTACCAATAATTAGTAATAATTAACAATAATTAGTAATAATTACCAATAATTAGTAATAATTACCAATAATTAGTAATAATTACCAATACTTAGTAATAATTAATAAAAATTAATAATAATTACCAATAATTAGCAATAATTACTGATAATTACCAATAATTAGTAATAATTAGTAATAATTACCAATAATTAGTAATAATTAGTAATAATTACCAATAATTAGTAATAATTAGTAATAATTAGTAATAATTACCAATAATTACCGGTAAATAGTAATAATTAGTAATAATTAGGAATAATTACCAATAATTCGTAATAATTCGTAATAATTACTAATAATTACTAATAATTAGTAATAATTAGTAATAATTAGTAATAATTACCAATAATTAGTAATAATTAGTAATAATTAATAATAATTACCAATAATTAGTAATAATTACCAATAATTGGTAATAATTAGTAATAATTAATAATAATTACCAATAATTACCAATAATTAGTAATACTTAGAAATAATTAGTAATAATTACCAATAATTAGTAATAATTAGTAATAATTAGTAATAATTGGTAATAATTACAAATAATTAGTAATAATTAACAATAATTAGTATTAATTACCAATAATTAGTAATAATTATCAATAATTTGTAATAATTACCAATAATTAGTAATAATTACCAATAATTAGTAATAATTATTAATAATTAATAATAATTACCAATAATTAGCAATAATTACCGATAATTACCAATAATTAGTAATAATTAGTAATAATTACCAATAATTCGTAATAATTAGTAATAATTAGCAATAATTAGTAATAATTATTAATAATTAGTAATAATTACCAATAATTAGTAATAATTACCAATAATTAGTAATAATTACTAATAATTAGTAATAATTAGTAATAATTATTAATAATTAGTAATAATTAACAATAACTAGTAATAATTACCAATAATTAGGAATAATAACCCATAATTACCAATAATTACCGGTAAATAGAAATAATTAGTAATATTTAGTAATAATTAGTAATAATTAGTAATAATTACCAATAATTAGTAATAATTACCAATAATTAGTAATAATTCCCAATAATTAGTAATAATTACTAATAATTATTAATAATTAGTAATAATTAGTAATAATTACCAATAATTCGTAATAATTAGCAATAATTAGTAATAATTAGTAATAATTACCAATAATTAGTAATAATTACCAATAATTAGTAATAATTAGTAATTATTAATAATAATTAATAATAATTACCAATAATTATTATTAATTACCAATAATTAGTAATAATTACCAATAATTACCAATAATTAGTAATAATTAGTAATAATTAGTAATAATTAGTAATAATTAGTAATAATTAGTAATAATTAACAATAATTAGTAATAATAAACAATAATTAGAAATAATTACCAATAATTAGTAATAATTACCAATTATTAGTAATAATTACCAATAATTACCCATAATTACCGATAATTACCAATAATTAGAAATAAATACCAATAATTAGGAATAATTACCAATAATTAGTAAAAATTACCAATAATTAGTAATAATTAGTAATAATTACCAATAATTAGTAATAATTAGTAATAATTACCAATAATTAGTAATAATTACCAATAATTAGTAATAATTAGTAATAATTAGTAATAATTAGTAATAATTACCAATAATTAGTAATAATTAACAATAATTAGTAATAATTACCAATAATTAGGAATAAATACCAATAATTACCAATAATTACCGGTAAATAGTAATAATTAGTAATAATTAGTAATAATTAGTAATAATTAGGAATAATTACCAATAATTAGGAATAATTACCAATAATTAGTAATAATTAGAAATAATTACCAATAATTAGTAATAATTAGTAATAATTAGTAATAATTACTAATAATTAGTAATAATTACTAATAATTAGTAATAATTACCAATAATTAGTAATAATTACCAATAATATTAGTATTATGAAAATAATAAAAAATTTATATAATATTAAAATTATCAATATTTGTAACAGGTTTTGCTTTATTCTCAACATATTTAATTCTTAAAGGGTCAATTTTTAGGTCTATCTCAATAAACAGTTTGCGTCAGTCGTGTGTGATGTAAACTCTATAATTATCCTAGCTTGAGTGTTTTTTCTAACAAATTATTCAAAACCAGCAATGCTTTTATATTTTATAGAAAAATATGGAACATTGAGGTCATCAACAATCATTATTAGGTGGCCGCATATGGATAAATCAACGTAGAAATCCAAACGGTTCTGGTTTAAATCCAGTATATGTAGAGGGTGTGGAGACTTTTTTATCATTTGCGGCATCAAATCCAGAATTTGTTTCAGAAGGAAAAATAAAATGCCCTTGCAAAAAATGTGCATTGAGAACGTTTGACAGGTTTGACAAAGTGGGGGAACATCTCTTGGGTTTTGGTTTTCAACCAGATTATGTTTTTTGGTATCAACACGGTGAACGCAGTTCCAGAGCAGGTGATACCAACTTGATTCCGGATCCATCCCAATTTCAAGATTTAGTACATGATGTTGCAGGTTCATCTGTTCAACATACAGAAACTCCGGCTGGTATAGCTTCAAATCCTGAGTTGGCACCGTCTAAATTTTATGAGTTGTTGAGGTCTGCTGAGGATGCATTATATCCTGGCTGCAAGATGAGCAAATTAACAGCAGTTGCAAAATTTATGGCTATCAAATCAGATAACGGAATGTCAAACACCTGTTTTGACCAGATATTTTCTTTGCTTAAAACACCGTTACCCGAAGGAAATGTTTTTCCTGCAAATTACTATGAGAGTAAGAGGCTGGTTCAAAATTTGGGACTTACTTGTCAGAAGATTCATGCATGTTCAAATGACTGTATTTTATATTCTGGGGAAAATGATTCGTTGGATAGTTGTCCCACATGTGGGCAACTGAGATATAAAGAAGGACAACACAGGAAGTCTGGTTTGATTCCTGTAAAATAGTTGAGATATTTTCCGCTTACATCCAGACTTCTGCGTTTATTCATGTCTAAGAATACAGCGACAATGATGTCATGGCATAAAGAGAATATTTCAACTGATAAAAGCTTGAATCATCCAGCCGATGGTGATTCATGGAAACATTTTGATAGAGTGCATCCATCCTTTTCTTTAGAAGATAGAAATGTTCGACTAGGCCTTCCACTGATGGTTTCTGTCCGTTTAGATCTTATGGTAGTCAATATTCATGTTGGCCTGTTTTTTTAACTCCATACAATTTACCTCCATGGATGTTGATGAAGGAGCCATATATCTTTTTAACTTTACTAATTCCAGGACATGCGAAGAAAAATATTGATGTTTATTTGAAACCATTGATTGATTAATTAAATTTATTGTGGAGTACTGGTGTCAGTACATATGATGTTGCAACGAAACCGAATTTCATACTGAGAGCATCATTGATGTGGACAATTAGTGACTTCCCGGCTTATGGGATGTTATCTGGAAAGAGTACACATGGTCAGAAATCATGTCCTTACTGTATGGGAGAGAACAAAGAATTTATGCTCATTCATGGAAAGAAACCTTGTTATTTTGACTGTCATCGCAGATTTCTTCCAGCTGATCATCCTTTTCGCAGAAACAGATCTCATTTCAGAAAAGGAACAGTTGAAAGGGATAGATCTCCAAAAATGCTATCAGGTTCGAAGTTAAAATCAGTTGTATTTTCATTACCTCCCACCACTTTTGGTCCCACAATAAACCAACAGAAAAGTTCTGGTTTTGGGAAAGAACACAATTGGATTAAACGTAGCATATTTTGGGATTTTCCATATTGGTCTGATTTTTTGGTCCGGCACATGTTAGATGTCATGCATATTGAGAAGAATAGTTTTGATAATTTGTTTCATACAGTTTTGGATACCCCAGGAAAGAGAAAAGACAATGTAAATGTACGTTTAGATCTTGCCCAAATTTGCAGGCGTCCAGAATTGGAACTGTTTAAGAATGTCAGAACAGAAAGGTTACTGAAACCAAAAGAAGCTTATAAAATGTCTAAAGAAAACCGTTTATTATTTTGTCAGTGGATTGCAGATTTGAGACTTCCAGATGGTTGTGCTTCCAATTTGGGTAGATGTGTAAAGAATGGTCATATTACTGGATTAAAAAGACATGATTGTCATGTTATAATGGAAAGACTTCTACCCATTGGATTAAGAGGTCTGTTGAATTATGTGATTTGGGATTCCATAACAGACATGTCTCATTTTTTTCGGGAAATTTGTGTGGCTACAGCAGATTATGATTCTCTAGGAAAACTTGAAAAAGATGTTGTTGTAATTATATGTAAACTGGAAAAAATATTTCCGCCGTCTTTCTTCGACTCAATGGAACATTTGATGTTACATTTTCCATATGAATCCAAATGTGGAGGTCCAGTATAGTTTCGATGGATGTACCCATTTGAAAGATAAATGCAAAAATTGAAAAGAAAAGTACGTAACAATGCATCAGTTGAAGGATCTATTGCAGAAGCTTATTTGCAAGAGGAAATATCTTTTTTCTACTCCCATTATTTTGAATCTGAGTATCCTTAAAAACACAACCGAATGGGATGGAATGAGAGGAATATTGATGAAATCGACAATCAATTATCTGTTTTCAACCAGCCAGAGCTTGGTTTTGGTGGAGTTTATGAACACTGGCTTTCAGATGATGAACATCATAGAGCTCATACATATGTTCTGCTCAACTGTGAAGTGATGACATCAGTTGTACTGTAAGTGTTTATATCACTTATTCTATCATTTATGTTATAGTAAATAACTTTGGTTTTTATAGGTTCTATGATAATCATATCAAGAAACAAATTCCGCAAATTACAGCAGCTTCTCTCGAAGAACGTCGACTGAAAAATTTCTCTCAGTAGTTTCAAAAACTGGTAACAAAAATTCTTTATCTTTTAGCAACTCATTCAATGTATAGTTTACTATATTGATAATTATTTCACAAATTTTCAGGTGTCTTGACATGCTGATAAAATTGACAAACGGCTGTGTGTATTGAGTAACCCACCTTCCATACTTGTTAAAACTTATAATGCATATGTGGTGAATGGATTTCGATTTCACACACATGCATATGGGGAATCTAAAAAAACAATGAACAGTAGAGTTAGCTTGAGTGGATCTCATCATCGAGAAAATGAAGTTGACTTTTATGGCATACTTGATGAAATCATTTAACTCTGTTATCTTGGACAACATTATATAACGATGTTCAAATGTCGGTGGTTGGATACAGAGAGAGGCGTGTGTGTTCATCTAACTCATGGAATCATCGATATTAAATGTAAAAGTGTTCTCGCAGTAAATGAACCATTCTTATTGGCTCAATAGGCACATCAAGTTTATTACGCAATGTACTATGCTACATCAAGAGACTTGACTGATGGTGGAGTGTAATAAAAATCAAAATTTGAGACAATCAGTTTAGTCTAAGTGAATGTGCTTTCACTGATGTGCAATGAATTGAAGTTTTTCAAGAGAGTACTCAAAATAAATCTTTTTTACAAAGAGACATGAGTATCGATGACGACACCCCGCATTTAAGAGTCGGTGATGACGATGATGTTAATGATGTCACATATGAATTTGAAATGGTAAGAGATGAAGCAAATGTAACTCGAATGGATATCGATGATGTTCAGGAGGAATATGAAGATGACATTGACATATATGAATATGATGATGAAGATGAACACTGATAGACTTACATGGTATTTATATACAATCATAATATGTATATATGTATATATAATAGTAATTATCAATTATTTGCTAACAACATTAACATTTTCTGTTTCAGATGGACAATGCCACATTTCGTGAGTTGGCCGATGCTGACCTGCCTTTCGATACAGATGAGTTGCTGGCAGATGACCTTCAGCCTGCAGGCGCTCCAGGGAGTACGAGGAGGGGGCGCGGTCTTGCACGATTGATGATTCCTGACCCCGTCCCCGAGCGACATCCACGTCTTGGGTTTGATCCACGCACACGGAGGTGTGATAACCTGTGTGATAAATTGTGGATTTGACTAAGATTTCATTAATCTATTCACATAATATATGTTTATTATTTTTACAGTTTTCTGCATATAGCAGTCAGACAGGGCATCGCTATTTTGCGCAACTATTTTTCTCTCAGCCGTGGACCACATGGGAGCAGATTCCCATTGATGTGCAGTAGGCCATGTTCGGACATTGGTTGGTACGTACGTAAATAAATAATTTTTATTTTGAAAATTATTTCATTTCTAACTTGATATTTTGATTTATTTGTAGGGTGTATGGTATCCGATCGAGGATACCATGTGTGACGCCATCCACGAGGCATGGGAGGTGTCCATGCATGATCGCCTTCATCAGTTTTTGCACAATTTAAGAAAAGCTGCCATGAAGAAAGCAGGAGTGTCAGATTTTGACGAGTCATGTAGAGCACACCGACCAGAGTACATTTCATCCCATGTATGGGATGGATTATGTGCGCACTGGTTGAGTGGTGCCTTTCAGAGGAGATCATCGGTGGGGACGCAGAATCGGGGGAGACATGAGGTGACTCATCGAGCTGGGAGTCGTTCTTTCAGTACTCATAGACAGCATCTGGTACGTACATTATTTATAAATATTTTATATAACTATAAATATTAACAGTTTATTTATTATTCGTATAGGCTGTCGAGCACCCCGATATTACGGAGTACGACGTATATCGGAGGATGTATAGTGATCCTGCTACTGGGGAGCTCAGAGGTGATCGTCAGTATCACATCGTGGTCAGTATTATTTGTTTTCAAGTTTAAAAATTAACTGCATATAATATATTCACAATTTTAATTTTAAATTGCAACTACAAGAGTCATATGAGGCCGCAGCGTCACAGGCCCGGCCTGAGAGTCAGGCCGAGTCATCAGATCAGACCACTGGTCATCAGTTTGATGAGGCGGCATGGATGCAGGCACCCAATATGCCTTCGAGAAGGGCCGGGTAGTTGGTATCAGCTCTCGACTGACTCCCGGAGATTATTATGGCAGTGCTGCGATGTCGGCGTCCAGCTCGAGAGGAGCTCGTGCATCTTCTTCTGCTACACAGTATGAGGATTAGTTGTGATCTCAGACTGCACTGATAGAGAGTCTCTGATAGGAGCAGGAGAAGATGCATCAGCAGCATGAGGAGGAGCGTCGACGCCAACAACAGCTGTACGAGGAGCAGACGAGTCGGTGGCAGCAGCAGCATCAGGAGCAGATGGAGTACATGCGCCGACTCACTCATGCTTTAGGGATGGAGTTTCCTCCACCACCATCTGCAGATCCCCCCCTCCCCCCTCCTTCAGATTAGAGTTTGTTTTTATGTTATAAAATTTGTGAAATCAAAATATGATTTTTTTTCTAATCGTAGTTTCTGTCTCATTATAAAATATTAATAATATTATATTTTGAAATAACAATATTAATATGAATAATAATATTATTTATATTTTATAATATTAAATTTTATATATATATTAAAATTTTATAATTATATAATTTAATTATATTTTTTTGTAATACTTGAATTATTTTAATATTTGAATGTAAAATAATTCTATTATTTTTATATTAATTAAAATAACATATTAATATTTTTTTATTTATGAATTATAATTCTAATATTATAATATTAATTAAATCATTTATTAATATTCTATTATTTTTTATTTTTGAATTATAATTCTATTATTATTATATTAATTAAAATAATTTATTAATAATTTATTATTTTTATTTTTGAATTATAATTCTATTATTATATTAATTAAAATCATTTATTAATATTTTATTATTTATTATTTTTGAATTATAATTGGATTATTATTATATTAATTAAAATAATTTATTAATAATTTAATTTTTTTATTTTTTTATAGTATTTGCGATGGGATATTATTCCAGTCGCAAATGGTATTATTATTATATGCATTAAAATAATTTATTAATAGGTTTTTATTTTTTTTTAAATAGTTTTTGCGACGGGTCCCATCGCAAAAACTATTTGCGGCGGGCCCGTCGCAACAGGTATTTGCAACGGGGCCCATCACCATTACTATTTGAAAAGTTTTTTACAAATATATGGAGTACTATTTGCGATGGGGAGAATCCCAGTTGCAAAAAAAGGAATTATCGATGGGCCCGTCGCAAATAATTGTTGTTGTGACACCATTTTCAGCAACGGGCCATTTGCGACGGGCCCCCGTCGCAAAAATCCATTTGCGACGGGATCCCGTCGCAAATGACCCCTCGCAAATACCTGTTTTTCTAGTAGTTCACGGCCCGACCGCTATTGGGCTGGCCTATGCGGTTTCGCCATGTGTGTGGTGACTTCGGTCCCACTTGTGCCTTGGGTTGAGGCCTACGGCTGGCCCAATAGTTGGCTTATATTTTTACATATACTCCACCTTGTGTACTTTGTTAAACCAAGTAAGAACAAGTTTACATAAATGACATTCTCCTCTTCTTCACCTCTTCTTCTTCATTACAATCACTCATCTCCTCTTCAACATCTATTCTTAACTTAGGAGGGAATTCCCAAAGGTTCTTCTTCAAATTCTCATGCACTAAGATATAGTACATGGACTTCTTCAAACCACTTCATCCACTTATTAGATAAGGATGAAACATATTTCTCTCCTCATGCATTGTGAAGACAATGCATGGACTTCTAACAATGTTGTGACATTGTATCTTCTTGATACAAGTACTTTGAACTTAAGATCAAATCTACAATCGTCTGATTTATGATGCTTCCTCAATCATTATTCTTCAAGCTATACATCATCAGTTGTCACACCTCGACAGGTTATCGACAACAAATGCAATCACTTGGGGACAATAACGTACATGACACAGGGAGCTAAAAAATCTATATAAAAACTCACTATATGATTCATTATTCGTTTTTTCAATGGATTTTCACTATTTCCATAGTTATTGGGGATTATCCCTCTCATTTCCCTTGGATTGCGACATTGAGTTGCATAATGCCCACCTCTCTTAGAATTATTGAAACATATTTTTATAGCCTCCCACATTCCCTTACACAGGGTTTGGCTGCTATTGGGCTCGCCCATGCGGTTTCCCCGTGGGTGTGGTGACTTCGGTCCCACATGTGCCATGGGTTGAGGCCTTACGGATGGCCCAATAGTTGGCTTATTTTTTATACATAGACTCCACCTTGTGTACTTGGTTAAACCAAGTAAGAACAAGTTTACATCAATGCCATTCTCTTCTTCTTCGCCTATTCTTCTTCATTACAATCCCCCATCTCCTCTTCAACATCTATTCTTAACATAGGAGGGAATTCTCGAAGGCTCTTATTCAAATTCTCATGAACTAAGAGATAGTACATGGACTTCATCAAACCACTTCATCCACTTAGTAGATATGGATGGAACATCTATCTCTCTTCATGCATTGTGAAGACAATGCATGGACTTCTAACAATTTTGTGACATTGTATCTTCTTGATACAAGTTCTTTGAACTTAAGATCAACTCTACAATCGTCTGATTTATGATGCTTCCTCAATAATCATTCTTCAAGATGTACGTCATCAGTTGGCACACCTTGACAGGTTATTGACAACAAATGCAATCACTTGGGCACAACAACGTACATGACACAGGGAGCTAAAAAATCTATATAAAAACTCACTATATGATTCATTATTCTTAGTTTCAATGGATTTTCACTATTTCCATAGTTATTGGTGATTGTCCCCCTCATTTTCCCTTGTATTGCGACATTGAGTTGCATAATGCCCAAATCTATTGTAATTAAAGAAACATATTTTTATAGCCTCCCACGTTCCCTTACACATGTGCCATTTATGAACTTTAACTCCACAAAGATAACATTTACCCATAACTTTAAGGAAATTTCTGTGTAATTTTTGATATATTAGAAATTGTATTATTTTTTATTTTATCATTTTTGTTAGCTAATCATTCATTAGAATATAGTTTTCTCTTTTTTAGTGTGTCAGAGATTATGAATATGATAACCTTCCAAAATAAATTTCTGGATAGTTGATTTTTCATAATCACATGGTTTCTCACTAAATATCTGTAAGATCCTAAAATTATCTGGGGATACATCGATCTCGTTTATAGGTATTATGTTTCTTTATTTTCAGATCATCTCATTGGGGTTTTATCTTTTGAGGCATTGTAGTGTGAAATTCGAGAATTTTGGGAAGAAGTAGAGAAGTGAATGATTGACATATTCTTTTCCCAAATTGTACACCTACGATATGAAGCTCTGCAAACCCAAATATAGGGGATTCACATGGTTGGTGCATGGTTTTTCAAACAGTGTTCCCTTCTAGTATTAATTGTGTTCGTCGAGCACGATACCATATGCAATGAATTTTAAACCCTAAAAAATTATAATTTTATTTGGACCCATGTATTATATCCCTAAACACAACATATCAACCTTATACCTATTTATATAATTTTTTGAGGTTCCAACATTTATTACATGGCTTTCCAACCACCATTCCTGGTTAATTAATGCCCAAATTGAAGATATGCACTTATAATAGTACAAAATTCTCTTCCTGATTAGGTTTATCTCTCTCCAATATTTATTTCCTGATAAAAAGGGTATGGTTTTCACCAATTGGTACTGGATCTCAATTCAGGTTTTAATTGATATAATCTAGTTGATATTGGATCTAGTTTCATGATTTGGGCCTCATTCTTCATCATGATCTTAGTTGTTCCACATTAATTGGGGATTTCCATTGAATAGTGTTTATCATCAATCTTGAGGTAGGTGGTTGAAATTCAATTACTGTAGTCTTGAATTACAATTTTGGTATGAATTGTGGTATTTCTACTGGCACAATTGAAAATTTAATCTGCAGTTGGATAAAATTATTTTTTAATTAATTTTTGTAATAATAAAAATGATTTAATTAAATTTACATGTGATATCGAATTGTGTTAAATTCATGTCAATTGGAATTGATTATATTGGATTAATTAACTAGAGAATTAATTATTTGAATGCTTTGATTTTGTAATTTATGATAAATTTAGATATTTTAACAGTCCAATTGTTCTAATTATGAATTAATTGATAATGGGAATGATGAGATGGAAGACTTGAACATAAAGAATTAATTCGATATATAATTTACATAATGTATATTATTTTAATGATTAATTTTAATATTATTTAATGCTAATTAATGTGGTGAACCTTTTTTGACTAATTAATTGAAAAGGTAAAATTTAAAAATATATATTTTATAATAAGGTTAAGGATTCAAAACCATGATGTCTGTGAAATTATGATATATGTGATATTTTGATATGTGTGATATATGATTGCGGGATAAGGACTACGACTTTACATACCCATATATGATAACTGTGTGTGGGATAGAAACTGAGTATCCAAATACCCATATGTTTTATTGAGGTGAATGATTTAGAATGATGCTCTAAATACCCATATGATATAGCATGTATGGGATAGGTACAGAGGCTCCATGTACCCGCAAGATGTTAAACATAACATTATATGACCATGAGATTAGTAATGGACTATCATTATTATAGTCATTCTATGATTTGTTATGAAATGTATAATGAAATCCCACGTGTTATAATAAATTTTGAATTCAATTTATGTTATGGTTCAGACTCTTACATGGGCCAAATTAGGAATTGAGGGTTCTGGTGTCATAGGTAACCTAGGGGTTTATGTGGAAAATTAAAGAATAATGAAATGTGATAATTGTTTAAATACTGAATTTTACATTATGATTTATACAATTTAATATACTATTATTTATTTTATATTGTTTTAGATAACCTTAGTTATGGCCAAATTAGTTGTACTCACACCCTACTCAGGCCACCTTATTATTACCCAAATAAACATCATGTTTGTAGGATGAGAAAATTGAAAGGGACTTATCTTAGATGGATGAGTCTAGATAGAGAATGGATTAGGGAACCATACACAGTGTTAGGACACACATTGGGGTGTCTATTTTTCTTTTTTTGTTATACAATTAACTCATATCATATACATGGAAATATATATCCGCTGTTTAGTTTTGGATATTGTATTTCATGTTTTGGTCATTGTGTGGTACTGGTTTAGTTTGGTTATTTGTTATATCATTTAGCTATTGTTTATTTACTTATGTAGTTGTGATACCTTAGTATAGATGGTATAGTCTCCCCATGATCGATATTAGACCCTCTATGCCAGTCAGTATCCTCTAGCACACGAGGAGGCATGCCATAGGTCACATAACCAACCGACTTGGGGAAACCGTGTGTGGATCATGAGCTAGGACATTACAATGTAGTATTATAAGAGTCTTCTATTTATTTATTTTGTATTACTTTATGGGAATGATTGACAAAAGAATAGAATGTGTCAGTCTATTTTTAAGAGCTTTTTACTTGGAGTTTATAACCTACGTATGAGGGTTAAATCCAAAAACCCAGGGTGGGATTGTTGTTATAGTTTTTTTTGTTATTGTTTGATGTTCTATCACCTCGAGTGATGCAAAAGTTGTATGATGAGTGTATTTTATCAAATATTTTATAATATATGACACATGTAAATGTATTTAATAATATATTTGTATGAATGCATCAGTCTATTCACTTAGTATTATTATGTGAAATGCATAATCTTATATAGGTATGGGATACGTAGGTTTTGGAGTTAGTTGTTTTAATTAATATGTGTTTCGTTTCTTGTTTATTTTAAAAGAAAAATATATCTTAATAATAATTTAAAATTGAAAATGAGGGACAGTGTGTAAAAATGTGTGTGTAATTAGAAACATGAAAAATGAGAATGTTTTTCCCTTACTTAACCAGGACCAAGATGTAGGACGATTAAGTGTGGTGATAATGCCTTGGTTTTGACAATGTGGTGGAAAAAATGGCGATGAATTGTTATGGCCTTATGTGAATCACTCTCAATAACTGTGTTAATTTCTTGTTATTTGTACTGATATGTGTTTTTGGAATTATATATACAATCATCTATGATGACATTTGATGATAGGATAACACAAAGACATGACTGGAAATGATACTCTATTAGGATAATGTGAGGCAGTGATAGTGCTGGGTAAAGAAGATGGAGATCAATTCCATGAGAACTTTTTTTAATATATCTTATAGATATATAGATACCCAATACATTTTATGAAGAGTATGACTGACTTTAAATGATATATTCAGTTACAACACCCTTGTACTATCTCTGGAAAGGGTATACCTAAGGTAGAAGATCTTTGGATTGAGTCAGTTTAGCCCATACATGACCATTTGGAGACCCCCACAGAGGAGAGGGTTGAATTGGCTTCTTATTTGTTAGGAGTATCAGTGAAGTGATGGTGCAATGTTTAGGATCTGACATGGAAGGTAGAGGGTATGGTATGGAATGAATTTTTGGAGAAGTTCATGGAAAAAATTTAACCAAAGTATCTGAGATTGGAGAGGGTTGTTGAGTTCATCTGTTTCACTGAAAAGAGTAAGAATGTGACATACTATGTTGGTCTCATTACTAACATTCATTTCCTTTATCTTATCCTGGAAGGAGATGAGGTAGCTATGAAATTATTTTTTTGAGATATGCTTAAATGTAACATTAATTCCCAAGATAATATCTTTCATCTTAAAAAGTTTTTTCAAGTGGTTGATTAGGGTCACATATCTATGTGGAACTAGAAAGAATATTCTAGTGGAGGTAAACTGGTATTTGATGGAAAATAAATTGGTACATCTGCTGAGGGTTGGATGCATCATTATGAGAATGTTGAAAAGGTAGCGGGAAATAATAGTAGCAAGTGGGATGGATCAGTTACTTTGGATCTCACCCGAGTGCTTTGCCACTAGTAGGGTAGGCCATGACACTATTATAGGTATTATCCATGACTATTGATGATGTTTTAATATTTTGGTAGGATTCGAGATTTACAAATGTTCTATAGGAATCCATGATAGGTGAGTAGTAATGGAAAGGCCAGATAAAAATAGGGTATTATTAGGGGGTCTTCTACATCGTATCATTCTGGTCATTGGAGTTCACCTGGTCATGGCATTAGAGGCATTAGATGTGCTACTTCTGGGTGAGATCACCCATATTAGCAGTGTGTGACATTTCATGGGACTCGGATTGTATCACAAGGGACAGGGTAAGGACAATTTAATTATTTTTAGCCTATACTGATGGATAGTGAGGTTAGACCATTGATTGTTAGAGATACTTTCTTGTAGCTTCTATGCTTTCTAGGTCCTTATTACTTATAAATGCCAATCATTATTTTTTATCTGCACAACTTGGTAATGGGTTGAGTCAGGATGTTGTGTCTGTGAGCAGGTTAATGATGAGAGATACACCGTTGGGAGAATATTAAGTTACTTTTTTATGCATGTGATGTTCTATAGATGTTTGGGAGTATCGTTTTATTTGATACTTTAACATCCTTGACATATCAGGTTTTGAAGTATTTTTGGGTGTGGACTGGTTAGTAGCATTATGTGACCATATAAATTGTTACCATAAGAGAGTGATTTTTATGTCTAATGAGGGTGAAAATTATATTCACTATTGAATGTAGTATATTCGAGATGTTCATGCATGGATAGTTCATCCACATGTTGGGGAGCTCACCACCCAGGTCAGTACTCTACTTTTGGGTGATAGGTGTTTAATTAATGATATCTATCCACCCATAGTGGACCAGTTTTAGGATGAGTTTTTGGATTAATTATTTGGGATACCACAAAATATTGATTTGGAATTTATAACTACGATCATGCCTGGGAATGAGCTAGTTTCTATTCAACCGTATAAAATCGAACCAACACAATGTCGTGAGTTAAAGACCCAATAGGAAGAGTGGTTGTATGATTGTTTTATCTATCCAAGTACGTTTCCTTCAAGTTCTCTAGTTCATTTTTCCAATAAGGTGGACATGACTCTGTAATTATGTGTCAATTACATACATATAAGCTAGATTACAATGAAGAACTAGTATCCCCTTCCATGTATTAATGATCTCATTTTCAATTTGGGGGGTTACTTCATCTTCTCAGAGATTTAATTGAGGATAGGGTGTTATTTGTTGAGATTTATGTCTTAAGAAATAATGAGAACTGATTTCAACAGAAAGTATGTTCTATATTTTTTCTTCAGGATGCCATTCAAGTTAATGAACACACAAACAATGTTTAAGGACTTTATGAACAGAATCATACAGTGATACCTGTATATGTTTTTTTGTTTTGTTTGTGGATGAAATATTGCTGTAAACCAAGACCCATTAAGATTGTTCCCAACATCTTTCCATCATCCAAAGTATGCTTAGATAGAACATAATATATATGAATATGTATTCTTATCATTATTGTATTGATCAGTTACATTTCAGGGGAAACATAATCTCAAAGGATGGTGTTCCATTGGACCTAAAGAAAGGACAGGTAGTTGTTTCTTGAAATAATCCAAATAATTTATTCATTATCTATATCTTTATGATGTTATAAGGATATTACCGGAGGTTCATATAGAAATTTTTCCTTATAGAATAACCACTATCTGGATTTACCAAGTAGGGGATACATTTTTAATAGTCTGGAGCATGTGATAATTCTTTTTAAGAGTTGATGAAGTGTATGAAAATGACTCCAATATTAATCCTAGCAGATCTAGGTCAAGATTACATAGTGCTTTGGGACTCATCTAGGATAGGTATGGAAGTAGTTTTGATGTAGGCAGATAGATTATTGGGATACTGTTCCTGGATGTTGAGGCCACATGAACATATTTACCCTATGCATTCCCTCGATCTTTCTTTAGTTTTTTATTCCTTGATGTTTTTGTTACTTTTTCTTTCTCATGAGAAGTTTACTTTTTATTATGATCACAATAGATTAAAGTAAATCTTTTCCAATAGATACATGAATATCTAATAGTGGCTATGGGTAATGTATATGAATTTATTTGCTTTTGAGTTAGAATATATGAATGTGAATGGAAACAATGTTACTGAAACTTTAATATAAAAAACATTGACTTAGGTAGTTTAGGAGTCCAGCTATGAGTGAAAGATGATGACATTACTAGCTAAGATGCTTGTTGCGATTTAGGATAGATTAGAGTTGATGACTCTCATGTCAATTTTAGTGGATTCTAGTAGGTTCAGGGAAAGGTAGTATTAGGATTTGGAATATTTGGCCTTTAGGGAAAGACTTTAAGGTGGGGAGACACCTTCATATTAGAACATATATGTGGATGAGATCATCCATGTTAAGAATCATGTTGTTGTACCAACGAGTATGAAAGAGGATATTATGCATGAATATTAGAACTATAAGTGGGAGTTACATCTAGGTTTGATCCAATGTTTTTTGGAAACTATTCAGATAGAACTGTATGATGAAATTTATGGAAGACCATGCAAGTCACCTTTATGTTGGATGGATGCAGCTGAGTTAGAGTTATTGGGACAATTTCTTGCCCTGAATAATTCTAAGTAGGTTAAGTTGACATGAATGGCCCTAAGGCCTTCATTTTTTATTGATTTTTGATAACCCCCCTTTCAAGGGATGAGGGGGAACCCTTACAAGGCCCGTAGGCATAGAGAATACAAGGCCTGTAGGCTAAGGAGATTACATGACCCGAAGGTCTTAGGAAATTCAACAAAACTATCTACAAGGAACTGCCCCTCCCAAGCATTTGCATCTTTGATAGTAGATCCCCACCTTTGCATGACTGTCTAGCTAGGCATCCCCATGCAAGCACAGGCATGTCCCGATGGAAACTCCACACCCTCTCTTTCTGACAATCTATTTGGCTCTACTCTGGTGAGTGCACCTGCTCTGAATCCTCATCTAGGGTTTCTCCTTTTTTGTAGTATGTCTGGGGCCTGCATTCATGTAGACCAAAGGCCTTGGGGTGGCCCTAAGGCCTTAAAGTGCCCTGAAGGCCTTGATAATCAACTATCCCGAAGGCCTTGGGTGACTCGAAATCCTTATAGGACCCGGGGACCAAACCGGTGGCCCGACGGCCCAGATGGATGTATAGTTCTGGCTGTTACAGTACCGAACAGTGCCTGCTACAATACCGAATATTAACAGCTACAGTACTGCTACAATACCCCCGAAAATATTCCTCCACCCGGATTTGAACCCGGGTCACTTGGATGCACTTAGCGAGTCCTCACCAACTGGGCTGAGGCTCTTGTGCACTAAGTAGTTTAAGTTGATTCAAAATCATATGGATACAACTCAAAGTAGATAAGTTGTTTGATTATAGAATTCAATGATGCATAGAGTTTATAGAGTGTGTCTATGTGTTCATTTGAGTGTCTCCTAGGTTGGCCCATCATTGGATTCGAAGACAGAGGAAGTTTTCACACAGGTTTCTTGGACCGTTTCGGGTTATGGAGAGAATCAGGACAATATCATATTGATTGTCTCTTACATAGAGATATAGTGCAATGCATGATGTTTTTCAATTGTCATAGCTTTGAGGGTATCACCCCCATCCTTATCATGTGATAGATGTGTATGATGTTGATCTTGAGACCGATTCATCCCCTATGGAGCATTCAATTTGTGTGTTGGATCACGGTGAGAATGTGTTTCAGGGAATGACCATGTCAACAGTTCATTTGTTATGGAATCATGAATGTGTACCTTAAGACACATGGGATAGAAAAGCAGATATATAGGTTCAGTGGACCAATATTTTTACATTGAAATCTTATATATTCTTTGAATTATTGATCAACAATGGTTGTTATAAGGCGGGGAGATTGTAAGATACAAACATTTTTCTGAAGATGTCTTGATCTCTTGTATATGAATTATTTTTCATGGTTTATATTTTATCTGAGTGGGGTTTTTAGAAGGTAATTTTTATGGTAGAATTAGATAATTTTGGAAAGAAGAGGGGAATCTCATAGTTCGAGAATGGTTTTCCCAAACTATTTTTTCAAGACCGAAATCTGTGTGAACCCAAATAGAGAGTTTTTACATTGCAAGTGTGTGGTTTTAAAAATAGTGTTCCCTTATAGTAGTAACAGTGTGAGTCTTTGTAAGAAGGCACATAGTTGGGTTCAATGTTAGGGAAGACCATGAACCCCTAGTAGGAAACCATGTGTGTAGAATTTTATTCCCCCAAAAAATTAGAATAGAAATCCTTAAACCCTTGTATTATATCCCTAAACACCATATCTTGACCCTAAACCTCTTTTTATCATTTTGGAGGATCACAAAAGGATTTAATGGCATTCTAAACCACTTCAAGGTGAATCAAATCCTGAATTGAAGGTCTTCACCTCTTCCGGTAAAAGGCTCTAATTCCGATATGGTTTTTCTCTCAACCATCTCTCTTTTAGGATAACAAGTAGATGGATTTCTCCGATTGGAAGATTATTTAGATATAGTTTATGAATAATCTAATCTGTCTGATCATAGATAAAGGTTTTGGATCTAGATCTCATTTTTCATCGTGATCATGGTTGTTCTAATTCAATTGGTGATTTCTGTTGGTGAGTGTTCATCATCAATATTTAGGTAAGTGGTATAAATTGAATTCCCATAGTCTTGAATTGAAATTGGGTGTACGTGTTCTGTAATTTCAATTTTAATGATTAACAATTGAATCCTAAAATTGAAAAATTAATTTTTAAATTAAATTATAAAATCATTGAACCAGTTTAATGTAATTTTTCTGTGTTGTTGGGTTGATTTTAATTCTAGTCATTTGGAATAGATTAAATTAGATTATTTTGTTAGAGAATTAATTAATAGAATGTTGTGATTGTAAAATTGATGAAAATTTAAGATTATGTAATTGGTAAATTAATGAGATTATGAATTAATTGACAATGGTAATGATGAGGTGGTTGATTTGACTTTAACGAGTTAATGTGATATATGATTTAAATATTGTATGATGGTTTAGAAATTAATTTTCATATTATTCCATGTGAATTAACATGATTAAAATTGTTTTTCTAATAGATTAAAATGGTACACATAAAAGAGAATGTTTGATATGAAGGTTAATGATACTTAACCTTACAGTGTGTGAAATTATGATATATGTGATACTATGATATATAGGATATATGAGTGTAGGATAAGGATTGGGGATCCAAATAACCAAATGTGATAAATGAGTCCAGGTCAAGGATTGAGGATAAAAATAACCAAATGCAGTATTGATTTGTGGGACAAGGACTGAGGCTCTAATACCTATATGAGATAGAAAGTGTAGGAAAGGGACTAAGGCTCCAAATACCCATGTGACATTGAGTTATGGGATAAAGATAGAGGCTCTTAATACCCAAAAGATTTTAGAAAGAATTTTTTACACCCATGAGATTAACATTGGACTATTGTTCCAATAGTCATGCTATGAGTCATTATGAAATGAATAATGAATGGCAATGTGTTATAATGAATTTTGAATTGAATATGTGTTATGGATTAGACTCTGGTATGGGATGATGTAGGTATTAAGGGATTGGGTGTCATTAGAAACACAGGGTGTTTATGTGATTAATTAAAGAATAATGAAATGAGGTAATTATTAACATTATTCATTGTTCATTTTCTTTATACAACATCATAAAATTTTATTGATTGGATATTATTGTATATACCATTGATGGTGGACTATTGATTTTTACTCACACCCTACTAGAGTTTCTTGATTGATAGCTAAATAGACTTCATGTTTTCAAGATAGGATAGGGAAAATTCCCATATGTACTATTGTTATGTTGGGGTGGACCATGGATAAAGGGACCAGAGATGCTGTCAGGAACAACTAGGGAGTGTCAGTCAGTCTATCATTAGGTTATTCCTTTGATAGTTTCCATGTACTTGGAATAACCTATCAATTTTTTAGTTTTGAATATTTTATTTCCTATTTTGGTCATCAATCGCCACTAAAACATGGTAAAGGTAAGCACCACCTTTTATCAGTGCTATGAAAAAAGCTATGATAAAAGAACCCTTTATAAGCACTAAAATTTCTCAGATAAAAATCCCTTTATCAGCGCTAAAAAATCACTAATAAAGGCTGCCATTATTAGAAATACAATTTAAGCACTGATAAAGGGAATCCTTATCAGCGCTTTTGTAGTGCTAATAAAACCTTGGTCCCATGTTTTATAAAATTGGGTGCACATTATTCACTGTTATCGCACCATCAAGGTCTCGCGGAACTGTAACCCTGTGACAACTCCCCCCGATCTTCTCTTTGTCGGACCTCTGCAGCTATCCCTACTCTTTATCCTCTCCATCAAACCCCTTCTACGGATCCTCCTCCCCGAAATTGTACATATCCTCCTCTCTATTGGACCCTACTCTCCACAAACCCTACTCATCCATTTCTCAAAATTTGGATGCTCCTTTCATGAACCTCCTCCTCTGGCGGTTACGCCTTCCCCTCTTGACGTAGCCCTGAAGGCTCTTTGACCGCTCAACGCTTCTTATCTCCCTCCATCGCGGGTGCGGTCTACTCTAGGTAAGTCTCCTACTTCTCCTTTTAGGTTTATTATTGGTGGATAGGTTTTATGAGAGTATTTTTCATTATGTTGATATTTGGATTATTCCCCATGATCACCATGTTTGGATTATATGCTAACTAACATAGAGTTATAACAATCTATGCCACCAAATAACACATGTAGTTGATTCTTATTCTTGGTTAGCAAATGATTTGAACTAATGTATGACTTTTTTATAATTCCCCATAAGTCCTTATGATGTTTGGAACTAGAATTCATTTTTCACCAAGTGTCTTATGTATGAAGGTTTTATATTATCATGAAACCTCAAGATAGAGGTTGTTGTAGATGAATATTCTATTAATGTTGAGTGTTTTTTCCTCATCCTTCTGAAGGAGTGGGTTTATCTATACTGGGGAATGTGGTCTTCTTGTAAACCCATTCATGAAAAAGTTAGTTTTGATAGTACCCACCAAATTATTATGTGGTTATACATTTTGGTGTCATGATATGCTGGTGATTGTGTTTATGGGGAAGGATATACTTATGATAGTGATTAGGACCCCTCAAATATAGAAAGTGTATCCATCCGGTGGATGTTAAGTTATATTTCCCTTATTTGGTGAGCATGGTTTTATGTGTGTGTGGAAGAAGAATATTTTTATTCCCTATGAATGTTGAGGAATTATGGAATGCTTAATAAGGGAGACTATGTATAACTCTCGGTAAGGATATGGTGTGTGCATCAACCCATATGCCAGAGATGATGAGTGTCTTTATGATGTTATAGTGTTCTAAATTGAATCTCTCCTTGAGATGGTTCACAGTGATTCCTATAAGTCAGTTAGGTTATTTTATTATTTAACCATGATTCATGGAGTGCGCTTCAGTTATCATGCACTAAGGTAATAGAAGATGAGAAGATTAGAGTAGAACATCCTTGGAAAGGTGAATGGTATTATTTGGAAATGGACTTTGGGTTTAGATAGTTATATGAACATATGAGCAGTTGTATTTGGGTGGTTAATTAATTTTAGGATAGATGGATGTTTCTTGACTTCGATCAATGATAAATTAAACACATATTTATTTTATAGCAAGGTTTATTTAAGGGTGGAGTTAACTTAGTGAACCTCTATGACCAGTTGTTCTTAGGTGCTAGTCTAGAAGGTTTTTCATGAAAATGGGGAGACAACGTGCACTTTATTGGGTAGATATTCAATCTTCCATGATACCTATAATGTGTATCATGATTGCTATTTTTAATGGAGACATATCTAGTAAAGATATACCCTTGGTGTTTCAGGCCATGTGATTTTGGTTAAGTACACCTACATTATAGAGAACCCTATTACGTGGTGGGGGATGAATTTATTCTTAAATGATTGTAAATGTCAATCACTTGGTTGAAAGGTATTTCTGATATTTTTATTAAATCCATTAATTTATGTAGATCAATTGATAGACCGACCCCTAGTAGTTTATGGGAATTCAACATGTAATACTATGATTTGGATGGCTATATTAGTGGTCTATGATTATTCCTATGGTTTGAGTTGATATCATAATCTTTTAAGGTAGTGATCTTCTAGGACATATGGTTAGTAGCACCCACCCATAGTTGGGGTGTGATGCAAGTCTCATCATAGGAGGCACTGTCCTTCTGAGATGTAGGGTTAGAAGCACCCACCCACCCTTTGTGTTTTAAAATGTATCTACTATATTAATTCTCTCATCAAAATTTTTTCTTTGTTTTCATTTTATTTGAGTTTGGTCACTAATTTTGAGGTGTTTAATTTGATTATTTTATTATGAATGAGGATGCTGGTTGGGGTGGTTAAACGGATGTTTAATGTTTTGGTTCAAGGTAGGTGGGTTCTAGAACTATTGGTAAAGGGGTTGGAAATGTGTTGATTTTGATGGGGGTCTATCCTAGTTCTGTGGATTTCCAAATCATTATTAGAAATGGTTAGGCTTAATTAATATTTATTTTTATTAAGAATTAGTTCTTTTATACTATATCTGGAAGTCTTGTTTTGTGTATTTGAACCATAATTACAAATATTTGAGATTCCAATAGGATGGAGATTAATAACGATTGGATGGATGTTAATCGTTTGACAATAAATTATGAGAACAGAGTGAAAGAGTTCATCAGATTTTCAAGGGATCGCACAAAGGATCCTTTTAAAATCCTTTATCTGTGTTTTCGTTGTGGTTATTCCATACTAATTACTCCATAAGAGTTGGAAGAACATTTGATATGTCATAGAATAGATCAAAGATATACATGTTTAATAAACATGGAGAATAAGTGAATGTATCTAGTGGCTGGGATAAAACTGTGTTTTATGGATCATTAGATATGAAAACGAATATGGATAATGAAGAAGACCGTATGGTGGATGTGATTACCGATGTCAATGATGATAAAGATTATATTGTGGAAATGAAAAGGACAGTTGAAGATGAAATCCAAGATTTCCTCAAATTGTTTGAGAAGATAAATAGTTCTTCGAAGACCCCATAGTATGTTGGTTGTACATAATATATAACATTGTCAGCTGTATGTATAAATTGAATATAGGAAACTAATGGAGTGTTGTCAGTTTTACGGAACTACTTTCTCTCTTTAATGACATTTTACAAGAATATAATTAGTTCCCAAGCCGAACATATGAAGCTAAAAAAATTCTATGCTCGATGGGTATGATTTATGAAAGAATAAATGCCTACCCAAAAGACTGTATATTGTTTCGCAAGGAGAAAAAATCACTTACAGCATTTCCAATGTGTGGTGCTTCTCGATACAAGAAATATGAATCGAGAAATATAAAATATATATGGTACTTTCCAATCATTCCATGGATTAGGCGTTTATATGGATGTGAAGAAACTGCAAGACAATTGTCGTGGCATTCAGATAAATGAAATAAAGATGGGAAATTATAGCACCCGTACAACTCTCCTCAACAGAAGAGAATTGATCATGAGTATCATGAATTTGGGAAAGATCTGAGAAAACTTCATCTTGCGTTATCTGCAGATGGAGTGAATCCTTTTAGTTTTCAAACTACCAATCAGATTACATATCCTGTTAGGGTGGTAAATTATAACATTCCACCCTGGTTATGAGTGAAGTAAAAATTCATCATGTTATATATGCTTATATTAGGACCAAAATAATCAGGTAACAATATGGATGTTTATTTGTCTATTTTAATCAAGGATTTGAATATTTTATGGGATTCATGTGTTATGTTGTATGATGCTTAGAAAAGTGAATACTTCATGTTGAGAACAATTTTTTATGAGATGATAAATGATTTCCCTACTTATGAATATTTTTCAGGCTATATAATTAAAGGAACTCAATGGTGTCTCATGTGTGAAGAAGATATGGAATCAATTAGGTTGAAACATTCATCAAAATTTGTGTATCTAGGTCATCATAGATTTCTACCTCATCGGCATAATTACCGATCTTGGATGACATTATTCAATGGAAGTTCAAAACAATGCACAACACCATCTCCACTAACAGTTGATCAGCTATTTGAGAAAGTAAAATATGTGAACACCATTTTTGGTAAACCATTTTCGAAAAACATTATGGAAATCAGTTGAAAGAAGAGATCAGTTTTTTTAATTACCATGCTGGATTTGTTTGTACGTCAGACATTTTCTTGATGTGATGCATGTGGAAAAAAATGAATGTGATAGTGTTATCTGAACGTTGCTAAATTTCCCTGGAAAATCAAAGGATATAATTAATGCAAGGTTGGAAATGGTTGACATGGTAATATGAGAAGAGTTGGCTCCCCTGATTGGTGAAAATCGAATGTTTCTTCCTCCAGTTACTTACACTCTTTCCAAGGAAGAGAGATATCAGTTTTGTAACATCTTCAATGATTTAAATGTTCTATAGGGGTATTCATCAAATATCAAGAATATTGTTTCATTGAATGATTTGAAGTTAAAAGGATTTAAATCACATGAATTCCATGTTTGGTTGCAAGATTTAATTCTTATAGCTTTACATTGCATTTTTCCTAAGAATGTTCATCATACATTAACAAAACATTGTTTGTTTTTCAATGCTATATGTAGAAACTTTTTAGACCTAACGAAATTTCCAGCTATAGAAAGAGAAATTGTTATCTTATTATGTAAATTATAAATGTTATTCCTACCAACATTCTTTGATATGATAGTTTATTTAGTGATTCACTTGGTGAGAGAGATTTTCCTTTTTGGTCCTATGCACTATAGATAGATGTACCCCATTGAACGATATATGAATATTTTGAAAGGGTATGTCAAAAATCGATGTTGGACAGAGGGTTGTATAGTGGAGCGATATATTTTTGAGGAATCCATTGAATTTTGTACTGAATAGCTATCTGATGTGGATATCATTGGTCTCCCGAAATATCATCACACAAGACGCATTGAGGGGGAGGGAATTTCTAGAAGAGATGTTTTAACATTCAATATTACAGATCAGGTGCTGGCCCACCAATATGTTTTGCCTAACAGTTGGGAGGATGCTCTATATATTGAATCCCAAAAAGAAATTCTTGGGCAGTTGAATCTATTAAGGGCTTAAAAATGGATATCAAATACACATAATCAACTGATTATAGGATGGTTTCAGGACCATATTTTTATGAAGTTAGATGAAAATCCGAATTCAATTTCCGAAGGACATAGAGGGGTAGACGTCAGACCAAGTGTGTATTTATTATCTTAAAATGGTTATGTAATTAATTGTTATACATTCTATACATATGAACAAAATGAAGATAGTACCAAGGAAAGTATAAGAGTTATCCTTATGGTTGAAGTGATTCATGTTTCTAGTAGTAAAGACAGAAATCCAATTTATGAATATATGTCATAGATTGTCATTATAAAAAAAATATGACAGTTAGATTATACGAAATTCTAATTGCCAATTTTTCAATGAAAATGGGTTGATAATCATAGTGGTGTTAAAATAGATGAATTGGGATTTGTGAAAGTATATTTTAGTAAAGAAGGGTACAAATATGAAAAGTTTATAATGGAATAATAAGCGGTACATGTTTTTTATATTTCAGATCCTAAAAACTAAATGGTGTTGATTGTTCTATTATCATCCAAAATTACTGAAGGGTCAGATGAAAATTTAGTTGAGGATAATCCTTTCAGTGGTACGTCGCAATCATTTACCAATGGTCCCAATGTAGATGATGTTTTTTATGTTAGAGGATACCACAATGAAGGGAATTGGATAATAGATAGAGGTGTCAAATCCCTTTAGCCTTTGAAAAAAAATGAAAGAGAGTTCAATAAATAGGTTATATTTTGTTTGTAATATGGATATTTTTATCACATGTTCTTATCTTATCATTACTGAATTTATGTAATATAAATTAATTCTTCAACCAATTTTGCAGATAATGAAATCTGCATGTTCTGTTGCTCCAAACTTCTAGGTTGAACTAGTCTCTA
Source organism: Viscum album (assembly GCA_963277665.1). Classification (NCBI taxonomy): domain Eukaryota; kingdom Viridiplantae; phylum Streptophyta; class Magnoliopsida; order Santalales; family Viscaceae; genus Viscum; species Viscum album. Next base: position 1,154,322,927 of record OY728132.1, on the reverse strand, counting down.
ATGATGTTGCTGCTACTATTGCTACTGCGGCTGATCACAGTGCAGAGCAACAAAAAGATTCTGAACTTGTTGCTTCTCCTAGTGTTGAGGTCCAACAACTATCAGCACATGCCATTACTACCATTTCTGATGAACATATAGATTATGTTGATATCGATGGAATGGTCAAGGATGAGGGACCAACGTCGCAGAAAGAATAGGTGCATGGAAGTTTGATGATGTTAACCAACGTTCTTAAGGCGAAAATAAAAGGAATCAAATTTGATGTCATATGGAATTCATGAGGCCAAAAAGTGAATCCCAAATAGGCTATATTTAGAAGTTACTTTGGAATTTTCACTCGGTAATGCATGCCGATTGACATAGATTTATGGCACCATATTGTTTCCAGACTGAAGGTTATGATCTGGGAATACATTAAAGTATCATTATGATATTATTTCTTTAATTTACTAGAAAATAAAATAATGAAACAGTGTCTTACTCTTCTCAATCTCTTGTAGAGTATATTTATAGTAGATGATTCACACAAGAATTATGTACTAAGTCTTGCAGGAAGGGTTCATCGAGGTTTTCTCACTATTTTAACAAAATGTATCCTGAAATATTCCAAAGGTTAAATAAACCAACACCCACCCCTTGTCTACGCTCACCTGATATCCTAAGAAGCAAGGGATGAATTTATTGGCCACTATAAAGATGAGAAGTTTTAGGTAAATTGTCGATGATAATACGTTGTTTGAGGATAGATGTATTCATAACTTTGATTGTCAATATTTCATTTATGAAACAACAACTCAGTACACAAAATAAGTATCATGCATCAAAATTAACATACCCTTATCTTAAAGTAATGATGAGGTACGCTTCACTAGAAAAGAAAATGGCATGTATTTTAAATGTATAGTAATATTGTTATGTGACAAGAAACAACATCATATTTATATTTCTATATTTATATATAGATTGATGAGTCTAAAAACAAAAAAACATTCATCCCATTTCATGTGGAATGGAAGGAGGCACATGGGAATATGAAAGGGAAGATAGTAAATGAAAACACCCAAAAAGTGTGGGAAATAAGTGTAAGTATGACATGATTAAAATATTTGTTTTAAATTACTATTACATAAAAATAATTAGTAATTTTATTATATCTGACAGTCACAGGATTCAGGTACTCCTGTAGTGGATACAGACCTATTATCGATGGTTTTGAAGTTTCTAGAACAATATGGTCATGTCAGAGGTGTGGGGTTTGGGATGACACCCAGAGTATATTTTGAGAAAAAAACAAATGGATGATAGAGATGAAAAAATGAAACAAATGAGTGAAAGAATAGCAACTCTTGAAGAATGATTTCAATGGCAGGAAGAATTGAAAGCAACTTTTATAGGTGGAAAGCTTGGAGAAGACACAACTTAGGAACAACCAGCGCATGAAGATCCTGCCCCACCCCCACCATCTTTGAGGTGAGCCATTCTCCTCAAAGATTTGTCTTAGCCATGGTAATCAATATTATAATAATTGTTCCCACGAAATTCAAGTCAGAAAAACACTGATTCTTTTCCTGTACTGATCTTCTACAATGTGATAATGAAGGTGACTTATATCTATCAACACACACCTATCACCTTGTAGCGAGGGCTATGGTGTTCAACATCCCAGAGGACATGCTACATAATAGACCACTTCCCAAAGATCATCTGAAAGTGACAATTATGGTAGCTCATGATCCAAATGTAGAGTTACCCATTACACATGTTGAAGATGATATTCATATGGTCGAAAAGTCTATTGGGTCATTCATTACATGACCATCACAACTTTTAAGTGTACTTGTGGACAAAGAGATATTTATTCAATTTTTTTCAAGCTAAACCATTAATATTTAATGAAAAATGGTTCTGAACCAATGAATGTTATTATAGACAGAGAAAGGGAAGGGGGGACAAGAAATGTTGGCTCAAAAGCATCTAAGGCATCGAAAAACCAATCCCAAAGAACTATTAAAAGCACAATAACACCACTTTTTCTCTATCCACATTTACTATCATTGAAGACTCATGTAGATATAAAGATATGATGTTGTAGTATTCATATAGTGGTTTCTGAAAAGATTATATACAGAGAGTAAATTCAAGATTACATTGCTATTGAAAATGTAAATGAAGTCATTAAATACAGTTGTCTAGGCGTCACAATTGTAAATTTATATATGAGGTATGTTTTCATGAATTGATTATCTAAATGCTGATATAATGTGCATATTATGACTAAATGAATTTTATATTATTGACCGACATATATCTGAAAAAAATTGAAGGAATTTTCCCATGAGCCAAAATTTAGACTCGTTAGTCCTCATACCACATCCACATAACTAATGAAATTAGTGCCATAAAAAGGGATTAAATAGTGAATGGCATGCAGAAAACATTTGAAAGATATATTACGGATGACAGACACTTTCTAATACTTACCATGCATGGTAAAACTCTACGATTAAAGCATCTCAATTATATTTTCACTAATTTTATTACTTATTACTTTTTGTGTTTTTTGGCAACATTGGCTGCTAGTTGTATTGAACATAGATACTCCAAATATTTATCTTCTAGATTTAATGAAATGATATCCAACAAACTGACCACACATGATGAAGTTTGTGAATCTGTAAGACATTACATCCTAAATTTTAGGTGTAATCATAAATTAATATAATTTATATTATCTTTTACTTGGGATTCTGTTATGATAGAGAGGTGTATCATTATCGTCTGAAAAAAGAATGAGGACAAGGGCTAAGCATAAGGAGGCGAGTGAGTACTACGTCTTGAAAAATATCAGGGTATATATAATAAAATTTCACTATCCCAAAACATATCAACACAAGTTACATATTCTCCTAATGGTCAAATTCTTTATAGTGTCCAAAACAAACAAACGATAATGATTGTGGTTATTATGTTTTTAAATTTATGAAATAGATCATTTTTAATCAACAAACTAGTATCCCTAAAGAGGTATTTTCAAAAACAACTATTATTTCATTTTAATAATTTTTTAATTATTTATTTATATATTTTTCAGTACTACTCTTACTGTAGAAAATCCTCACACTCACAAGATGATATAGATATGTTCAAAAACGAGTGGGCCACATACCTGATGGAAGATTTTACACAAATAGCATGAAGATCTGACCAGGGGACGGGTACAATTGGCCGTCATTTTTGAGAGGGGTTAAGTGGAACAAAAGAAGAAACATTGTTATATGTAAATGTTCATCGGAAAATTTTAATTGTTATTAAATAAAACATCCCTTCTCTAATGAGTCATTTTTCCATTTTAATATCTTAAATCCACCAGCAACATGAATGAATTATGAATCACTTTTCATTGGGATTTGGATTACAAAACCAGTAAAATATCAATAATACCTTCATATATGACCAAATGCATTTGGGTTGTGTTTATACTTTTGGAAAATGATCCATGGATAAAATGTGACTTGTACGAGTCATCCCCGCCTCAATATGAGGCATGGTGTAGCCGGTATCACTCAAAGTATCTCTCTTTGGTTTAATACGGACAAAATATTAAGTGAAAACAACAACTGATGTACGAAAATCTGACCAAATGCATATGGATTGAGTTTATACTTTAGGATAACGATCCATGTGTAATTTGTGATATGTACGAGTCAACCCCGCCTCAATTTAAGGAATGGTGTGGCTGGTATCACAAAAATTGTCTCTCTTTTTTATTTAAAACGGACAGAATTTTAATTGAAAACAACAACTGACATACAAAAATATGACAAAATGACTTTGAATTGTGTTGATACAATAGTAGAATGATCCATGGATTATTTATAACATGTATGAGTCAACTTCTCCTCAATCTAAGGCATGGTGTGGCTGGTATCACTCAAACTGTCTCTCTTTTGTTTGAAACAGATAGAATTATTGTGAAAAAAAACAGCTGACATATGGAAATCCAACCAAACGCATTCAGATTGTGTTGATATTTTAAGAGAACCATTCATTATACATTTTTGATGTGTACAAGTCAACCTTGCCTCAATCTGAGGAGCCGTGTGGATGGAATCACTCTAAGTGTCTCTTTATTGTTTACAACTGACATAATTTTAAGTGAAAACAACAACTGATGTATGAAAATACAACCAAACACATTCAGATTGTGTTCATACATTAAGATAATGATCCATGAATAATTTGGGATATGTACGACTTAACCCTACCTCAATTAGAGGCACGTTGTGGCCGGTATCACTCAAAGTGTCTCCCTTTTGTTTAAAATTGATAGAATTTTAAGTGAAAACAACAACTGACGTAGGAAAATCTGACCAAACGCATTCGGATTATGTTGATACTTTAATAGAACGATCCATGGGTCATTTTTTATGTGTACGTATCAACCCCATGGACACCACCCCACCCCTTGGGTCACCCCCATAGATATCCCCCCACCACACTGAATAGCCCCCCCTCTACCCCCCTGAATAGCCACCAACCCCCTAGACGGCACCCCACCCCTCCTAGACCCCACCCCACCACCTGGAAACCACCACCTCTGGACACCCCCACCCCCATGCATAGCCACCCCCACCCCCATGGACACCACCCAACCCCCTTGGACAACCCCACCAACCCCCTGAACACCACCCCACCCACGTTGGACAACCCCACCAACCACCTGAACACCACCCCACCCACGTTGCACAATCCCACCAACCCCTGGGACTGACTCCCCTAAACACCACCCCACCCCTTGACACCCCACCCCTCTGGACACCCCCACCCCCTGAACAACACCCACCAATTGAAAGCCCCCTAACCCCCTGGACACCCCCACCCCCTGGACACCCCCATGGATAGCCTCCCCCCCACCACCATGGACACCCCCCCATCGAACACCCCCCAACCCCCTGGATTCCCCCACACCTTGGACGCCCCCACCCCTCCTAGGCGCCACCCCACCACCTGGACCCCCTAGGACACCCCCACCTCCATGGACAACCCCCCCCCCCCCCAAAGACCACCCCACCCCTTGGACTTCCCCACCAACCCCATGGACCCCCCATTGGACACCACCCCATCCCCTGGACACCCCACCCCTATAGACACCCCCACCCCATGGAAAGCCCCCAACCACCTGGACACCACACCACCCCCTGGACTCCCTATGGACACCCCCCCCCCCCCACCATGGACAGCCCCCCCCACCCACCCCCTAGACATCACAAACCCCCTGGACGTCCACCCACCCCCTGGACGCACCCACCCCTCCTAGAAACCACCCCACATCCTGGACACCCCACCCCCACCCCCACCCCCGGACACCCACACCCCCATGGACAACCCCCACCAGCCCGGGGACACCCCCCCCCCCTCGGATAGCCCCAACCTCTTTGACTATCCCCACCCCCATGAACACCCCTATCCTCCCATACACCCCCATCCCCCCAGACACCCCCACCCCTGGACAACCACCCCAAACTCATAAATATCCCCCAACCACCAGATTTCTGAATTCTATTCTTTATTAATTTATTTAACTTATGAATTCATTGTTAATGGTATATGGGTATACATGTTGTATGGGTATAATTTCTATAATTACCTTTTGAATTATGTTTTAATGGTTTATGGGTATAATTGTTGATCTAGTTATATTTTGTAGGTTTTGTTTGGGTGTACTGCTGATTAATTTTATATTAGAGCAAGCAGGGAATTTATCAGCGCCTTTTTCGCCCTAACAAAGGGAGCCTTTATCATTGCTAAAAAAGTGCTGATAAATGATCCATTTATCAGTGCCAAAAACATGCTGATAAAGGTATCATTTTTCAGCGCTAAAAGATCACTGATAATGGAATCCTTTATCAGCGCCATTTTCACGCTGATAAAGGATCCCTTTATCAGCGCTGAGCTTTAAAGTGATTTTTTTAGCACTGTTAAAGCCCGTTTTGAGTGTTGATAATGATCGTTTTTTAGTTGTGATGTGGTATTGGTTTTTATTTTATTATAGGTTATGTCATTTGGCTATTGTTTATTTAATTTCACTATTGTACTATATTCATAAATAGAGTATAGTATCCCCAATATTGATATTAGACCATCACTGCTGGTCAGAAGCCTCTACTGTAAGGGGAGGCATAATTTAGGTAACACAATAGACCAACTCAGGGCACCAGAGTGTGTCACCCATTTCAGGACATTAAAATCCCTCATTCCATTAGGTTGTTCAATTAGGTAATCTCTATATTTTTCATCAATACCATGGTTCATAAATGTTCCTTCCATTAAAATAAAGAGTAAACATGGTCGATGAATATTATAAGTGATTTATCATAAATAATGACAACAAAATTTAACCTCATGATTCCTCACTTTATAGATCTATCATTTTATCCTATTTTTCATATAACTCAACTTATATCATACTCTATTCAACCTATATCACTCTCAGTTTAACATTTGTCTCTCTTGTATCAACCTAGGTTATATTTAGTTTTTTTATATCATACTTATTTACCTAATAGTAAAAATAGAGTTCCCAAAATACCATTAAATTTCTCAAATAATATAAATCCAATAATAATTGAAATACATTTTCTAAAAATAGAACTTATCCTTCCTATACAAACAAGAATAATTCATATAATCATATACATAAGTAATTATATAACCAAATAATAAATTCTACAAAACATTTCATTCCCAAAACCATATTAGTCTCTAGGTATTTAAAAAACATTGAGATTATATATTCTTCTAAAAATTGACTCCAACTTTAACCCTTAAAAGCTATTAACCACTAATTCATGAGGTTAAACACCAGTAAATTTATATCATAATCAAAAAAATATAATTAAAAAATGTAATGATTAAATTATGAATCAAATTTTTAAAAATTACTATCTAACTTACATGTTAAGAAAAAAATAACACTTTATTATCTCAACGTCTTCTTTATATCAAACTTATGATTTATCCATACCTCAATCACATGTTCTTAAATTCAAATACACAAAAAGATAACATTGTCATAAAATTACATTTCAAGGTTACTAATATAATTTAATTTATGTTTCAATATCATTAAAGTTAAAATACTAAATAAAAATCCATATATGTTTCACATAATCCTCATAACATTTATAATATAATAGAATATAATCAAAAAATTTCACTCAAACTTGAAAATACCTATGTGTTTCATGAAATTAACATTCTCACAACCATAGGCAAGACTAATAAACTTGCCTTTTCCATCATAATAGGAATATAATAAGATTCTAATATATTCATTCATTATTCCTCAATTAGATATAATAAAGTTTGGTTTCTCGGTACACACTATTATTAGTTTCATTTATGTGATCCTATTTCAACCAAATACAAAAAACATTGGTAGTGATAATATAAAAAATATGTATATTAAAACATCAATCTGAATATATACTCCCTTATTAAACATATTTTTAACTTATGATACTTTTTGAAAAAATTAAGATTCTATTTTTTCAATCATTGGTTATCTAGGAACATTTATCTAATAGGTTGTTTAATGAAATTAGTTAATTTCATTGTCAAATCCTTCATAATGTTTCAAAACAAAAAAGTTATTAACCAAAGAATATCCCTTAAAAGTGTCACAACTTGTGTGAATTATTATTCCCACACATAATGTATTACAGTGATAACTGATTCAATGCTCAACCAACACTTTTCATGGAGGTTACCCCTTGGTTCATCTATATCATAGCAACATCCACCTTCCAAAATCCATACAGAGATATATTTCAAGGGAAAACAAATAAATCTCTACATTATAAAAACACCAATATGTTACCAAAAGTGGAGACTAATTCCTACGGTTTTGGCTAATGTTATTTTAAACTAATGCTCAAAAAATAATTTTTTTATAGAAATAAATCGTATACTTATCCGAAAGGATTATCTATAAAATTAACTTATGAACAATCCTAACATCTCATACATTGAATTATCCTCAATAAACATCCTAATCTCAAAAATTTTCTAAATAATTATTTTGATATTACCTATGATAACTTTGACTCACACCCTTGGATTTTGTTCCATAGACACATACATTACAAACTATCATTAATACCTACTATAAAAGCCTTGATATAACCATCCATAATTAAAAAATAAATAATTATTATTGAATCTATTACATTTGAATAATATTTTTAGGATTATAGATTTATATAATTAGAAAGCATCGTGAAATAGTAAAATATATTTTCTTTTTATTAAATTAAATGTCCCATTATTTAAAAAACTATTAATTCAATAAAAAATCTTAAATATCTCCATTATAGAACGTCACTTTACAAAAATTGAAATTACATAACTTTTTTGGAATACTAAAACATTATACAAAAGGATTCTCTAAGACCATAGTTGGTATTGTCACACCCTGACCTCACACATTGGTAATGATTTTATTTTTTTCCTTTATTCAGTAATTCTCTATGAGTTAATTGCTTTGTCAAGCTGTATGTCGGGCTCGACAAGAGTTTTTAAATTTTGTTGATTAATGAACGTTTGGAATAGCTATGCTCGATACATAGGAAGGGATCAGTCAAATCTGTGACGCTTCGCTAAAGGACATGTGCCCCACCTGATGTGCGGTTAATTAAATAATCAATCGAGTAAACAAATAAGTGTTTATAAAATAAAATAAAAAACAAATAAAATAAGATTATTTAGTAGTTTTCTTAATAATAATGATAATAATAATAATAATAATAATATTGTTGGGGTTATTATTGTTATTATTATTTAAATTCATATTATAATTTTGTCGTGGATGTTAAATTAATATTATAATTATAGAATTGTTAACCGATTATTATTATAATAATAATTATTATTAGAATTGCTTATGTTTCCATTTTTCTGGGTTTTATTTTTTTTAAATTTCTTTTAGTTTTCTTTGTATTTTATTTATTTTCTTTTTATTTTATTTTGTTTTTTATTTTATCTTCTCTCTTTTTTTCTTTCCTCCCTCTTCCTTTCTATCTTCCTTGTCGTCCCGGGCTCCCCTCTTCCCCTATGTGTTTTTTCATTGTGGCCCCTCCTTCTAACCCTAAGTGTGGTTCTCCTTCCCCCTCCATCCTCCTCACTAGACCACCCTCCTCCTCCACTAAGACAGTCGTGCTCCCCCCCCACCTCACACCACACTAACGTGCGTCGTCCGCTTCGCACATAACCAAAATCGCCCTGCTGCCTCTCAACACCCGAACCCACAAAGCCCCTCCATTTTTGCTGGTTTTCTATCATAGCACACCTCTGGTACCTCCCTGACATACTTGGTTAGCTTCTCGCACCTTCACCGCAGGTTCATTTCTCTTCGTTTGGTTGTTTTTTTCCTTTAAGAGCTTATTGGGTTAGGGTTTAATGTGATTTTGATTTTATTTTTATGTTTTTGGGTTCACATTAGGTCGCTTCTAATGCGGTCATAGTGTGGTTAATGATTCACTTCAATATATGGGGGTTCTTGACATTCTAGGAAAGTGATTCTTCATATAATTATTTTTTGATGGATTAATTTTCTTATTTAATTAATATATCATAATTATTAATTAGTTTTATTTGCGAAAAATTAGTTTTTATGCATTTTTATTATGCATTTGATTTTTAAAGAGTTATGTTCATGTGAAATGGGGTGTTCCTTGGATTAAAATTCATATTTTGTTATTATTTGGTGTTTTGTAAATTGTGAAACTAGTTTATTAAATAGTAAAAGGGCTACAAATTCTATTTATATATGTTTTTGTGGTGCGTTTGGTCATAAAACATGTTTTTGAATGGGTTTTTTTAGTATATCCATGTTTCACTTATTAAAAATTGTTTTTTAAATTTTTATTATTATATTATTAATTTATATCAAGGTGGAAAAGTAGTTTTAATGAGGTTTGATATGAAATAATTTTTAAAGTGAACTTTATATGGAATTTTTTTGTAGACTTGATGTGATCCCTTATTGTTTTCGTTTGAAAATTTTTAATAACTATGATAATGATTTATTAAATTGAGTTTGGGTTGTAAAACATGGTTGGGAGGATTCTTGTTGTGCATTTGGTTTTAAAGTGGCGTTTCTATATGAAATCGGGAGTGTTTTTTTGTGTAAACTTTTGTTGTTCAACATTTATGTGTTATATAATTTGATATAAATGATTTATTAAATTATGTATAGTAATTCTAGTTCCATTGGAAGAATCACTATCATTTACTAAGGTATGTATACGTATATATAAATGTGTGTCCTCTATTTGTGTATTTCGTCATGGTGTGGGGAGTATGGGCATTGAGTAAAGGGTATAAATAAATAAATATATATATATATGGAAGTATGTTCACACGAGTGGATGACTACTTGAGTTAGAAAGTGCCTAATTCTAACCATTTTCTTGGCCTTCATGAGGTAGGATCTCTATGCATTAAGATTTATCATTAAGAATAATTTATTTCATACATTTATCACGTAGTTTTAATATTAATTATTGATATAGAACTATTAGTAAAATTGTATCTTTTTAATTGGAGTGGTTTATTTTTTGTAATGTGTTTCAATAAATGGTTTTATTGTGTTTTCAGATCAATTTCCTAATAAAATTCCCTTTTGGCCATTATGATTATGTTTTAGAGTTAAAATTTTGTTTTGGGTATCATAAATGGGTTTCAAAGTGTATTTCTAGTTTTTAATGTGTTGTTCGTGTGATTATTTACAAAATGGTTTGGAATATAAAAATCTGGTGAGGACCAGTTGGAATATTTTTAAAACTAGTTATCTCAAGAAAACTCTCCTTGGATGTGGTCCGCTTGCTTTGGTAGACTTATATGTTATGGGAGGTCCATCGGGAAGTACATTCCGGTGATCATATAGTGGAAAGGAGAGGGACATATTCCATGGGGTGACTCGGAGGGGGAGAGACTTTGTTGTGTGTGTTGACTATGTGTGAGGAAGGTACTTATGACATGATACTTGTTTGAAATTGTGGTCTCACCCCCCATTTTTAGTCTGAATATGGGAACCTAGAATAGAGAATGAGTTTTTAATTAATGATTGTTGCACTAGTTTAGACTACGCAATGGCTAGTGGCCCATTTCTAGGTGTTACTTTATTATCATTCCTATGGGATTGGACCCCTCGTTCCGGCCAGGTAGGGCGATGATTGAGCATTTGGGCATTATAATGTCACTATATAGGGCATGCCTTCGGGATGAGTCACATTTATAGTATGTTATAGAATATTCACAATCTCCTAGGTTTTCCCATGAATATCGTCACATAGTTATCTGTGGTGAATAATTAAGGTGAATTGTTTGGTTCATCACTCTTTCATGTTATTTTCTATTTCCCTTTTGTGATCACTGTTTTTGCCTTCACATATGTTGCATCTCTTTGTTAAAAGGATAAAAATGATTCTTTTATAAGATTGGGGGAAATGGTTTTTAAAAAGATTTACACTTCTTTATACCTCTTTATTTAAAAAAAGTTAAGGCTTTATCCTTAGAAAAGAACATAGTTTAAAATTAGTACAGAAATGGACAGGGTTTTTATTTAAGGGAAAATGTTTGAAAATCCTATTTTATATGTTTATGTTCAAATCTAAAATTAATTTTTCTTTTTTAAAAGTAATTGCATTGAGAATAGTTATTAGGCTAACCTACAGAGTTTTAATAATCATTCCTATAGTGTTTTCTTATTTTTAGTTTCAATTTTAGGTTAGAATCGAACTTGTTCTCCGTGGGGGAGTATTGGTTGTTGTTAAGAGAGTGACTCTCAGGGTCACAAGGAGTTTGGGTCCTGGTCAGGTTAGTGTGTGTTGTTAGTTCTTTGTTTTTTTGTGCCATTTATTTACATTGTGTTGTTCAAGGTTTTCTGTTTATTTATTGTAATTTGGTGAAATTATTTTCATTTGTTCTCTGTTGATTCCTGTACGCTTGTCACCAGCCCACGAGGATCAAGAATGCCTCTTGGGAATTTTTATAGGTTGGATTGGCTGAAAGTTTCAGGGTTGACCTGTGTTGGTTTGTGACAAAATGGTATCAGAGCACATTTTGATCTTGTTATTTAGGATGTTAGGTAGATCAGGGATAGTAATGTATGTACTCGAGGTGTATGTACGAGAAGAACATCGCAAACTCTTACTCGTTTCAATAATCGAGTAACCAGGGGTTGTCCAGGATTTATGTTTTTGGATTTGGTTTGTGTAGAGGGAGGATAAAAAAAGATTAAACTGGTACTATAAAAAGTCTCACATTAAGTAGTTACCCATGTGATGCCCTAGAGTACGGTTTGACACTCCTATTGATTAGAACTTGCCTAGGGAATGGTCTTTTAAACCATGTAGTCAGGTTTGGCATGACCACTAATTCTCTATCCCGATGACTTTGTGTTGGTAATTTCATGGTTCATTTTTTGGTTTGTGTGAAGGGGTTTTGAAAAGGAAAGCAGACTTTGAGTTGCACTTATTTTATCTTGGTGTGAGTTTGGCATGATTTTTGGGGTGCGTTCCTCTTAGACCTTATTTTTGGAATATGGAGTTTGATTTGATGAAATTGATTTTTTAAAATAATTTCATGGGTTATTTGAAATTTAAGTGAGTTATTTTGGAAATAGAAATCATTTAGAAAATTTTTCAATAATTTTTGAAATGGTTCTGAAAAAAGGTATTTTGGAATATTTTAAATGTTTTGTTTTGAAAGTGGAAGAACCTTGTTTTTTTCTAGTGTTATTCCTATGGGTGCTCGTGTCTACATGTGGATGTGTTTAATGGGTCGTTGGTGGATCATGTGGATGGGTGCCTGAGTGGTATGAAAATTCATATTTGTGAGGATCATGGAATATCATTGGTTAGTGATTGATTTTTATGGCCGCATCTTGTTTCCTGAAAAGACTGTTTTTCTCTAAATTGAGTTTTTTTCTTAAATGAATTTGTAATTGGATAATGTTTTTTAATAGGGAGAGAAAATGATTATTTAAAAAGAGTTTTTGGACTTTTTTGAGAAGTAAATGTTTTTATTTTTCAAGCAGGTGTTTTTATTTGAAAATGAATTGATGCCTTGGGTTGGAATTATCGGATTTGAATCTGGAGTGGGGATGATTGTTTTTTGAGGCTCTTGATTTTGTTTAAGGTTGTTTTGTGTTTCCTGTTCAGGATATGCCACTATAAATGTCCCATGGGTTTCCAACAGGCCTCTCTCTCAGTTCTTGTATCAACCCAGATGCTCAGTGGAGTTATGGAGTTGGGTTCTTCCCAGTTGTGATAGTGGTTTGTATGCGTTGAGGTTGGATGAATATCGTTGAGTTCTTTGGTAATGTTGGGATTGTCTTCTGTTTTTGAGGGACTCCAACTGATGTGCGAGTGTATGTTGCCTCGAGTATGTTCAGAGGAGCAGGACTAAATTGGTGAACAATGATCATTCCATTTTGTTGAGAATGACGATGTCTTAAGCAATCCTTAAGACCATCTTCATCCTATGGATGTACCAAAGGAAGTAAAGGCATAGAGAAGTGGTGGAGCTCATAAGTGCTCGACCTGTCGATATACGATGAAGGAGGTGTGTCAACCTTTCTCATGAGGTAGTTTCATGTCCCCCAAAGGTTGTGTGGAACAATTAGTTTAAACATAGTAATAGTTGTTGGTCTTTTTCATATTGTGGTAAGTGAATGTTCCTCTTCCGTTGAGGAGTGTAAACTGAAGGGACCTATTCTTCAAATTCTCCTCCCTTCAGTTCGTGTAGCATGTCTAACAAACCACTCAATCGCATATCTATAGTTTTGTTAGTCAGGTAGTCTATGTCATCTGCTACTATTCTCAGTTGGTATGTTGTTAGAGTGGTCTTTTGGTATATCAGGAGAAGCTTTTAGGTTGATTTTCTATAAGAGGAGGTTCAAGTCATAGATGGTCAGCTTTTGACTGTGCTGTGGTAGATGCTTCAGACATTATGTCCACAGCCATAGGTCCCAAGGTGAATATGCACACAATCAAAATTCATCGGATGTGGGATGGGTTTGGTATTACCTAAGTCTGTAGTGTCGATATTGGGATGTCTTAAGGTATCTATTGAGGTACTGTATCTGAAGACTTTATCTTTCTTGTGAAGTTCTTAAAGGCCATATCTCCTTGTTGTTGTATTTATTTTCTTGAGTGCCTCCTAGGCCCTAAGTTGGTTCATAGAATTCGTATTCTTTTTTAATCCAGCAGGTCTGCTCTTTGAACCATCTTGTGGGTTGGTAAGGAATTGAAATTGTAATAGTCTTGGAAATTCTCATGTATTTTGGAATTTATGCACACCTATGTAGTTCGAATATCGGTTAGTTATTTTCATTGTCATACCCCTCTGATGTGGCTGAGTTTTGGCCTTTGTAGGAATCAACTGTGCAAGTCTTCTTGTTTTGGTGATTTCATGATGAAGTGTTCAGATAGTATCACTGAATGTAATCTAGAAATGCCTACACGGGTCTCATGGTTTTAGAAAAATTCTAAAATTTTGGAGAGACCTAGTGCAGTTCTCGCCAGAATCACCTCTTATGTTGGTTTAGATTAACTTTGGGAACATAGAATTTAACGAATGTGTTAGAGGTTTTCAAGTATTGTGAGTCATTTTGGTCTGGAGAAACAATATTTGAAAATAATCTAATACTATGGGGAAACCACCATAGGATGAACTTGTAGAAAAACATTGTTTTCATTTTTTGTTGGGTAGGGACACCACTTACTTCTGCACTTCCCATCCCTAACCATGGTAATTGGCTATCTTGGGTAGTGGATCAATTGAAGAGTGTTCTTGGCGGTCTTAAGAAGTATTGGTGATCCCTATGTTAGGGTCATAAAGTATCATATTTTAGTTTTTTTGGAGGTGAATTTCTTACTGTTGATTATTTTTCTTGGTGATTCTAGTTTTGAAATCTTTAGAGATCAGGTCATGTTCATTTTGAATGCTCGGTCTTTGGGAGATTGAGGTTTTGATTTAAATACCTTCTACTCATTGTGGTCTTCATTTAAACCTTGTGTTTACCAAGTATTTTGGGACATTCTGGGAGAAGAAAGTATCATGGTGGGGGGGGGGGGATTTCACACTCTGACGTTGCACATTGGTAATTATTTTAATTTTTACCTTTATCGGATAATTTTATCTGACTTACTTGTTTTGTTTAGGTGCATGCCAGGCCCGAAGATCATTTTTTTATTTTTTTTGATAAATTAATGTTTGGATTAGAAATGTTCGACACATGGTTAGGTCTCAGTTGAAGCCATGTCGATTCACTAAATCTACATGCACTCTGCCCAATGCGTGGTTAATTAAACAATCAATGGGGTAAACATTAATGTGTTCATAATGAAAAAATAAAAAAAAAATATTATTTAAGAGTTGTCTTAATAAAAATGATAATAATTATAATATTTTTGGGATTATTATTATTATTATTTAAATTGATATTTTAATTTGGTCATGGATGTTATATTAATTTTGTAATTGTAGAATTATTTACTAAATATTATTATTATTAAAATGGAATATGTTTCCTTTTTTTGAGAATTATTTTGTTTTCAATTTTATTTTATTTTCCTTATTTTTATTTATTTTATTTTTATTTTATTTTATTTTATTTTATTTTCTCTATTTTTTTCTCACTACCCCTTCCTTTCTTCTCTTCCCCATCACGCCAAGCTTATGACATTCTTCTCTATGTTTTTCACAGTGGCCCCTCTATCTAACCCTAATCGTGCCACCCCATCCCCCATCCCTCTTGTTTCCAACCAATCCACCCTCCTCATCCTCTCAGACACCCCCACCTTGCACTACACAAACTCACACCGAACTTGCATCGCCCTGCTGCCTCTGACCACTTGGACCCGCACCCGCTTTCTTTCAGCCAGTTTTCCATCATTGCGCACATCCAACACCTCTCTATCATGCTCAGTTGGCTTTCTCCACCCTCTCCGTAGGTGAATTTTTCTTCTTTTGGTTGATTTATTCTTTTAAGAGGTTATCAGGATAGGTTTTAATATTAATTTGGTTTAGTTTTGATGTTTTTTAGTTTTCTTTAAGTCGATTGTAATGTGGTCTTGGTGCGATTGAAGTTCAGCCTCACGATTTGGGTGTTCTTGACATTATAGAATAGTGATTCCCTGTATAATTATTGTGGGATGGATTAATTTTTTTTATTTAATTAATCTATCTTATTAATTAATTAGTTTTCTTGGTTCGAAATTAGTTTTCATGTGTGTTTATTATGTGTTTGATTCTTAAAGTGGTATGTTGAAGTGAAATGTGGTGAGTCATGGCCAGAAACCCATATTGAATTATTAATTTGTGTTTTGTAAATTATACAACTAGTTTATTAAATATTAAAAGTGTTGAAAATTCAATTTTGATATGTTTTTAGGGTGCGTTTGATCATAAAACAAGTTTTTGAATGGGTTTTTTTGGTAAATACAGGGGTCACTTCCTGAAAATTATTTTTGAAACCTTTATTTATGTTTTATTAAATTATATGAAGGTGAAAATTATTTTTTAATAGGTTTGATATGAAATTTGTTTTAAAGTGGATTTTACATGGAAATGTTTTGTGAAAGCTCGAAGAAATCCCTTGTTCTATTCATTTGAAATTTTTTAATAATTAAGTAAATGATTTATTATTTTGAGTTTTCATTGTAGAACATGGTTGGGAAGAGTTTTGATTTGCGTTTTGTTTTTTAAGTGTCATTTTCTTATGAAATCAGGTGTGTTTTTGTTGTAAACATCTATTGTGATATGTTGATGTGCTTTATAATTTGTTTAAATGATTTGTTAAATTATGTGTAGGGATTCCAGTGCCTTTGGAAGACTCACATGAATATACGAGGGTTTTTACATAATATAAATGGGGATATTCTCTATGTGTTTATTCCCTCATGGTGTGGGGAGTACAGCCATTGAGTAATGGGTATAAAAAAATGGAAGTATGTGCGCGCGAGTGGATGGCTACATCAGTTAGAAAAAGGTAAATGATAAACATTGGCATGGTATGATTGAGGTGGGATCTCTATGTATTAACCTTTTAAATTTAATAATCATTTATTTAATGAATTTCTCACCTATTTTTAATTTTAATTATTGATATTGAACTCTTAGTAAAATTTTCTGTCTTGAATTAGAGTGGTTTATTTTTTGTTATGTGTGTCAATAAATGGTTCGATTGTGTTTTCGCATCAATTTCCTGATGAAATTCCCTCTTTGGGGTTTTTGAATGTGTTTTAGATTTAAAAAGTTGGTTTGGGATTATTAAATGGTTTTCCAAGTGTTTTTATAGTTTTCAAAGTGGTGTGCATGTGATTCTTTAAGAAATGGTTTGGAATGAGAAAATCATGTGATTTCTGGTTGGCACATTTTTAAATCTAGATATCTCTAGAAAACTATCCTTGGATGTAGCCCACTTGATTTGGTTGAGTTATATGTTTTGGGAGGTCCGTCGAGTTGTACTTTCCTATGATCAAATGGTTGAAAGGCGAGGGACATATTCCTTGGGGATACTCGAAGGTGACTTTGTTGTGTGTTTTGACTGTGTGTGGGGAATGTACTTGTGACTAGATATTTGTTTGACATTATTGTCTCACCCCCCCTTTAGTTTGAACATGGGAACCTAGCACAGTGAAAAAAAATTTAGTGACTGGTTGCTGCACTATTTAGACTACACACTTGATAGTGGCCCATTGGAGGTGGTTATTTTGATATCATTGTTATGGGATTGGTCCCCTCAGTCAGGCCAGGTTGGGCGATGATCAGACATTTGGGAATTATGTTGTCATCAAGTAGGGAAAGCCTTCAAGATGAGTCACATGTATTGTATGTTATAGACTATTTACTAGCTCATAGGTTTTCCTATATATATCGGCATCTAGTTATCTATGGCGGATAATAAAGGTCTATTGTTTTGTTGGTCACTCTTTCTTGTTATTTTCTATTTCCCTTGTGTGGTCATTGTTTTTTCCATCGCTTATGTTGCATATCATAGTTAATGAGGATAAAAATTCATTTATTTATATATTTATGGAAAATGTTTTTTAACATTTTGCACACTTCTTTATCCCTCTTTCTTTAAAAAAGGTAAAGCTTCATCCTTGGAAAAGAAATTAGTTTTAAATAAGAAGGGAAATGAACTTGGATTTTCTTTAAGGGAAAATGTGTGAAAACACTATTTTATATATTTTAGTTTGAACTGGAAATTAATGTTTCTTTATTTAAAGAAAGTGCATTGATAATAGTTATTGGGCTAACCTACTGTGTTTTAATTCTCATGCCTATAGTGTTTTCTTGTTTTAGATTCTACTGCAGGTTCGACTCAAGAATGTACACCCTATATATTGATTTCCAAAGTAGTCAAGGCATCACTACCAAGACCATATTAGTGTAAAATGTCATTTACTGAACTGAGTGAACTTCTATTCCAGCCATGTATTATTGATCTGATTATACCCTCATTCAAACACTATATTACTGAACCAAGTAAATCCTCATTCTAGCCCGATATTACTAAAATGAGTAAACCCTTATTCCTGCCCATTGTTACAGAACTGAGTAAAATTTATCTATAAAATTGAAATTATAATCAATCTTATCTTATGATCTATTGAATTGTCCTAAAAAACATCCTTATCTCAAAAGTTATTTAAATAATTATTTTGATACTAACTATGATTCCTTGGACTGACAGCCTCATATCTTGTTCAATAAACACATACATTAAAAACTATCATTGATACAAACTATAAAAGCATTGATATAACCATCCATAATTAAAAACTAAATAATAATCCTTGAATCTATTACATTTGAAAAATATTTTTAGGTTTATTGATTTAAAGAATTTTCAAGCATCCTGAAATAATAAAATATATTTTCATTATATAAAATTGAAAATCCTATTATATAAAAAAATATTAATTCCATAAAAATATTAAATATTTCCAATAGAGACCCTCACTTTAAAAAAATTTAAAATTACATAACATTTTTGGAATACTAAAACATTATACAAAAATATTTCTCAATACCATAATTGGTATTCTCACACTCGAGCATCTCACATCAGTAATTATTTTAATTTTTACCTTTATTTGATAATTTTATCAGAGTTAATTAATTTTTTAAGGTCCATGTCAGTCTTGAAAGGAGTTTTTGTGTTTTTCTGATAAATGAATGTTTGGATTAGTAGTTTACGACTCATTGGAAGGTCTCAGTCGAAGCTATGTCGCTTCGTTAAAGGACTTATACCCCACCCGATATGTGGTTAATTAAATAATCAATAGGGTAAACAATAACGTGTTCATTAAATTAAATAACAAACAAATAAAATAATATTATTTAAGAGTTTTCTTAATAATATGGATAATAATAATAATATTAAATTTGGGGTTATTATTATTATTATTATTCCTATTGATATTTTAATTTTTTCGTGGATATAAAATTAATGTTAAAATTATAGAATTGTTAAATTACTATTATTATTATTAATATTATTATTAGAATGGCTTATGTTTCCATTTTTTGGGTTTTATTTTGTTTTCAATTTCTTTTTAATTTTTTTTTCTATTTTCATTATTTTATTTTTATTTTATTTGGTTTTTTAATTTATTTTCACTCCTTTTTTTCATCCCTTACCCTTCCTTTCTCTCTTCCAATTTATTCTATGCTTCCCCTTAACCTATGAGTTTTGCGCAATGTCCCCTCCTTATAACCCTATGTGCCGTTCCCCTTACTCCCTCCCTCCTCCTAATCAGACCTCCCTCCTCCTCCTCTTAGACAACCTCACCCCCACCCCCCGCCTCACACCACATAAACCTGCATTATCTGCTTCACACCGAACCAGTAGCTCCCCATAGCCTCTCACCACCCAGACCCACGCCACCCCTCCCTTCTTTCCAACTATCATACACTCCACACCTATTGAACCTCTCTAACATGCTTGGTTAGCTTCCCACACCCTCACTGTGGAGTGTTTTTCTTCATTTTATTGACCTCATCCTTTAAAAGTTCACCGGGTTAGGGTTCAATGTGAATTTGGTTCGATTTTGATGTTTTTGGGTTCACTTTAGGTCTCTTCTGATATGGTCTTGGTGTGGATGAAGTTTCACCTCATGATTTAGGGGTTTTGACCTTCTAAGAAGGTGATTCTACATATGATTATTTTTTAATGGATTAATTATCTTAATTATTTAATATATCATATTTATTAAATAGTTTTCTTAGTGAAAAATTAGTTTTTATAAGTTTTTATTATGTTTTTGAGTTTTAAAGTGGTATGTTCGTGTGAAGTATGGTGTGTCTGGGATGAAAATCCACATTGATTTATTAATTGGTGTTTTCTAAATTGTGAAACTAGTTTATTAAAAATTAAAACTACTACATATTCTATTTTGATATGTTTTTGTGGTATTTTGGTCAAAAATATGATTTTAATGGGTTTTGTTGGTAAATTCCAGTGTCACTTCCTAAAAATTGTTTTTTAAACATTTATTTATGGCTTATTAAATTATATCAAGGTGAAAATGTAGTCTGAAGAGGTTTTACATGCAATAATTTTTAAAGTGGCCTTTTCATAGAAAAAAATTGTATAAGTTTGATGCAAGATCATTTTGTATTCTTTTAAAATGTTTTAATAATAGTGTTAATGAATTATTAAATTGAGTTTGTGTTGTCGAACATGGATGGGATGATTCTTATTGTGGCATTTTTAAATGAAATCTGGTGTGTTTTTTGGGTCAACTAATGTTGTTATACTTTTATATGTTTTAAAATTTGTTTAAATCATTTATTAAATTATGTTTAGTGATTCTAGAGCCTTTGGAATTCTTTCTAGTATATACTAAAGTATGTGTTTGTATATATATATATATATATACATAAATGTGTATATCCTATATGTGTGTATTTATTCATGTTGAGGGTAGAATGGGCATTGAGTAAATGGTATATATATATATATATATGGAAGTGTGTACACATGAGTGGATGGATACTTGTGTTTGAATGTTCCTAATTCTAAACATTGGATTGGTCTTCCTGGGGTAGGATCTCTATGAATTATGTTTTAACATTAATAATCATTTAATTCTTGCATTTCACACCTAGTATTAATATTCATTATTGATATAGAACTTCTTGTAAAATTGGAGTTGTTTATTTATTGTAATGTGTTTCAATAAATGGTTTGATTGTATTTTCACATCAATTTTTTTGATGAAAATCACCTCTGGCCTTTTTTAATGAGTTATAGATTTAAAATGCTATCCTGGGTTTCTTAAATGGATTTCAGAGTGTATTTCTCGTTTTCAATGTGGTGTGCATGTGATTCTTTAACAAATGGTTTGGCATTCAAAAATCTTGTGAGGCCCGAATGGAACATTTTTAAAACTAGTCATCTTAATAAAACTCTCCTTGGATGTGGTCCCCTTTCTCTGGTTGAGTTACATGTTATGGTAGGTCCACCGAGTATTACTTTCCTAGTAACAAATGGTTGAATGGCGATGGACGTATTCCTTGGGGTGAGATGGGGTTGACTTTGTTGTGTGTGTTGACTATGTGTGAGGAATGTACCCATGCTAGGATACTTGTTTGACATTTTTGCCTCACCCCCATTTTAGTATGAACATGGAAACTGAGCATAGATAGTGAATTTTTGGTGAACGATTGATGCACTAGTTTAGACTATGCAAAGGCTAGGAGCCCTCTTCTGGGCAGTTTTTTATTATCATTTCTTTGGGATTGGTTTCCTCAGTTAGGCCAGGTAGGGCGATGATCGGGTGTTTGGGCATTATAAGGTCGCTATGTAGGGTATGCCTTCGGAATTAGTCACATGTATAGTACATTCTATTTTATTCACAAGCTCAAAGGTTTTCCCATGAATATCGTCACCTAGCTATCTACAACGGATGATTAAGGTGCATTGTTTGGTTCATCACTCTTGCTTGTTATTTTTTATTTCCCTTGTGTAATAATTTTTTTTCCTTCTCATATGCTTCATCTTTTTGTTAAAGGGGAAAAAAATTATTTTTTACAATTTTGTGGAAAATGGTATTTAAAAATATATACACATCTCTTTACCTCATTCTTTAAAAAAAGTTAAGGATTCATCTTTAGAAAAAAACTTAGTTTCAAATAAAAAGTGAAAAAGACTGTGATATGCTTTAAGGTAAAATGTGAGAAAATCCTTTTTTATATATTTTATTTCAAACCTAAAATCAGTGTTTCATTTTTTTAATGGAATTGTATTGATAATAATTATTGGGCTAGCATACATTGTTTTAATACACATGCCTATAGTGTTTTATTATTTTTAGTTTATATTGTGGGTTCGAATCGACCTTGATCACCATTGGTGAGTGTTGGTTTCATTTGGGAGAGTGACTCTTGGGGTCACAAGGAGTTCTAGTCATGTTCAAGTTAGTGTGTCTGGTTAGTTCTATGTTTTTTTGTGTCATTTATTTTTGATTGTGTTATTCTACTTTTTCTGTGGATTTATTTATTTTCACTGGGAGAAATCATTCTCATTTGTTCTCTGTTGATGCCTTGGAACTTGTCTCCAACCCGAGAGGATCGAGAATACCTCTTGGGCCTTTACACAGATTGGGTCGGGTGTCCGGTTCATGGTCGACCCGAGTTGGTTTGGGAAAAAATGGTATTAGAGAAGGTTTTGATCATGTTATTTGGGAAGTTAGGTAGATCGGGGATAGGTTTGTTGGTACTCGAGGGGTAGGTGGGAGAAGAGAATCACAAACTATTACTCGTTTCGATCCTCGAGTAACTAGGGGTTTTCCAGGATTTATGATTTTGGCTTTGGTTTGTGTGGATGGGGAATGAAAATACAAGTAAACTTGTACTATGCACAATCTCACAGGGAGTAGAAACCCATGTGATTCCCTAGAGTATAGTTCAAAAATCCAAGTGGTTGGTGCATGCCAAGGGCAGGGTCTTCTAAACCATGTAGTCGGGTTTTTTCATGACTACTATTTCTCCATCCAGGTGATTTAGTGTTGTTGATTTTGTTGTTCAGTTTTGGGTTGGTGTGAAGGGGTTTTGAAAAGGAAAGCAGACTTTGGGGTTGCTCTTATTTTATCTTGTGTTGAGCTTGGCATGATTTTTGGGGTGTGTTCTTCTTGGACCTTATTTTTTGAATATCGGGTTTTATTTTTTTAAATTTAATTTCATAAAAATGTCTTCGGTTATCTGAAATTAAAATGAGTTATTTTGGAAATGGAATGCATTTTGAATTTTTTTTTTAATTTTTGAAATGGTTATCGAAAAAAGAATTTTTGGAATACTAAAAAAGTTTTGTTTTGAAAGAAGAAGATCCATGTTTTTTCCATGGTATTCATATGGGTGCTCGCATGTTCATGTGGATGTGTTTAGTTGATAATTGGTGGATCATGTGGATGGGTTCTTGAGTGGGATGAAAATTCATATTTGCGAGGCATCATAGAATATCATTGGATACTGATTGATTTCTATGGCCACATATTATTTCCTGAGAAGTGTTTTTTTCTCTAAAATGAGTTTTTTTTCTTAAATAAATTTTAATTAAAAAATGGTTTTGAACCTAGAGTGAAAATTATTGATTTAAAAGATCATTTGGAATTTTTTGGGAAGTGCTTGTTTTTATTTTTCAAGCGGGCATTTTTTATTGAAAATGAATTGATGCCTTGGGTTAGAATTATCAGATTTTTATCTAGAGTGGGGATGTTTGTTTTTTTAGGATCATGATTGTGTGGAAGGTTGTTTTTTGTTTCTTTTTCGAGATATTCCCCTAGATACATCCCATTGGTTTTTAGTAGGTCTCTGTCAGTTATTTTCTCAACCTAGATGATCAGTGGAGTGAAATTTTTTTGTTCTTCTCTGTTGTGATAGTTTTTTGTAGGTGTTGAGGTTTGTTGAATATCGTTGAGTGATTTTGGAATGATGGGATTGTCTTCGGTTTTTTAGGGACTCCAAATGTTGTGCGGGTGTAAGTTAACTCAAGTATGTTTAGAGGATTGGGACTAAAATAGTAAACGGTGATAATTCAGTTTTTATTGAGAATGGGGATGTCTTAAGAGATCCTTAAAACCGACTTCATCCTATGGTTGTTCCTATGTATGTGAAGGAGAGGGGAAGTAGTGGAGCTCCTAGTTTCTCGACCAATCAATAGATGGTGAAATAGGTGTTATAACCTTCTTCATGAGCTAGTTTCATGTCTCCCAATGGTTATGTGAAACAATTACTTTAAATATTGTAATAGTTGTTGGTCTTGTTCATATTGTTGTATGTGAAGGTTCCACATTCGAGGTGGAGTGTGAACCGAAGGGACCTATTCTTTGAATGCTTCTCCCTTCATTTTGTATTGCGTGTCTGACAGACCACTCAACCATATATCTCAATTTTGGTCTCTCAGGTAGTCTAAGACATCCGATGTAATTCTCAGTAGGTATGTTGTCAGAGTGGTATCTTGGGACATGAGGAGATGTTTGTAGGTTTCTTTTCTAGTGTAGGGGGTTCGTTTCATCGATTTTCAGATTATTAAAACACGGTGGTAGATGTTTCAAACATCAGGGCCGCAACCATAGGTTCCGGGGTGAAGCTTGCGTGCAATCAAATTTCCTCAGATGTGGGATGGGTTTGGTCTGACATAAGACTGTAGTGTCTAAATGGGGACGTCTTACAGTATATATTTCAGTATTTTCTCTGAAGTCTTCACCTTTCATCTGAAGGGGCTAAAGGCCTTTTCTGTTTGTAGTGGTCTTAATTTTTGAGAGTCCATCTTGGGCCCTTTGGAGGTTCAGAGAATCCATATTCATTTTCAATCCAGTAGGTGTCCTCTATGAACCTTCTTGTGGGTTGGTAATGAATTGAAATTATAGTCGTATTTGAAATGATCTTGTCTTGTGGAATTGATGCACACCTATATAGTTCGCATCTTGGTTAGGGATATCCTCTCTTAGACCCCTCCAATGTGGCGGAGTTTTGGCCAGTGTAGGAATCATTTGTGTTGGTCTTCCCATGTTGGGGATTTTTTGGTAAATAGTTCAGTTAGTATCACTAAAAGTAAATAAGGAATTCCTGCATGGGTGTTTTGGTGTTAGGAAAATTATAAAATGATGAAGAGAACCAGTGTGGGTCTCACTGGCATCTCCCTTTGTGCTTGTTTGGTTTAACATCAGTAACATGGATGTTCAAGCCAGTGTTAGTGGTTTTCTAGTTTTTTGAGTCATTTTAGGTTGGAGAAACTATGTATGGAAAGAATCATAATATTGTGGGGAGACCACCATAGGATAAAATTTTATAAAAACTTTTTTTTTCAAAGTTCTCTTGGTAGGGAAACCCCTTACTTCTGTTATGCCAATCCCTGACCATGGTAATTGGTTATCTCGGGTAGTGGGTTTTTTGAAGAGTGTTCTTGGTAGTTTCGAGCAGCACTAGTGATCCCTATGTTAGGGGTCGGGATGTCCCATGTTTTAGTTGTGTATGGAGGTGAATTCATTACTGTTGGTTATATTTCATGGGGATTCTAGTTTTGAGATCTTTATAGTTCAGTTCTTGGGAATTTTGAATGCTCGATCATTGGGAGATTGGGGTTTTGTTTTAAATACCTTCTAGTATTTGTGGTCTTCATTGGAACAATGGGTTGACCAAGTCATTTGGGACATTCTGGGCGAAGAAAGTATCAGGGTGGGGAGAATTGTCACACCCCGATGTCAAACATTAGTAATTATTTTAATTTTTACATTTATCTGATATGTAGAGGAGCATGCCGAGCCCAAAGAGAGTTTTTTTAATTTTTATGATAAATGAACTTTTGTATTAGAAACGTTCGACACATGGGCATGTCTAGGTCAAAGCCGTGTTGATTCACTAATTCAACCTATTCCCCGCCTGGTGCGGGATTAATTAAACAATCAACGCAGTAAACAATAAAGTATTCAAAAGAAAAATAAACAAAAAAATAAAATAATAATATTTAAGAGTTTTATTAATAATAATGATAATAATAATAATAATAATACTTTTTGGATTATTATTATTTATATTTATTTTTTAATTTGGTCATGGATGTTAAATTAATGTTATAATTATAGAATTTTTCACTGACTATTATTATTATTATTATTATAATGGATTAGGTTTCAATTTTTTGGGTTTTATTTTGTTTAATTTTTTTTATTTTACTTATATTTTCTTTATTTTCTTTTTATTTTATTTTATATTTTATTTAATTTTCCTTTTTTTCCTTTATGCCCCATCCTTTCCTCTCTTCCCCATTGCACCAGGATCCCCCCATTCTCTTCTGTGTTTTTCACAGTGGCCCATTCTTCTAACCCTAATCATGATGCTTTTTCCTCCCTCCCTCCTCTTTCACACTAGACCACCATCCTCCTCTCAGACCCCCTACCTCACAACACATGATCTCGCACCATCCTCTTTGCACTGAACCAGTAGTGCCCCGCTTCCTCTGACCTCCCAGACCCACTCCCCCTCCCTTCCAACCAGTTCTCCAACACAACACTCTTCCGACACCTCTCATTCATGCTCAGTTAGCTTTATGTACACTCTCCACAGGTGAATTATTCTTTATTTGGTTTATTTATTTCTTTTATAGGTTATCGAGTTATGTTTTAATGTTAATTTGGTTCAGTTTAGAAGCTTTTGGGTTTGTTTTCGATCGCATGTGATGTGGTATTGGTGCGGTTGAATTTTTGCCTCAAGATTTCAGTGTTCTTGACATTCGCAAAAGGTGATTCCAAATATAATTATTTTTTATGGATTAAATTTATTATTTAATTAATCTATTTTATTTATTAATTATTTTTATTGGTTATAAATTAGTTTTCTTGTGTGTTTATTATGTGTTTGATTTTTAAAGTTGTATGTTCGTGTAAAATGTGGTGGGTCTTGGATGAAAACCCATATTGCATTATTCATTTGTCTTTTCTAAATTATTCAACTAGTTAATTAAATATTAAGAGGGTTTCATATTCTATTTTGATATATTTTTTGGTGCATTTGGTCATAAAATAAGATTTTGGTTGGGTTTTGTTGGTAAAACCTACGTTCACTGAAAAAAAATTATAAACATTTATTTATGTTTTATTAAATTATATCAAGTTGAAAAGTAGTTTGGAAGAGGTTTGATATGCAATAATTTTTATAGTGGATTTTACGTCGGAAAATTTGGGGTAAGATTGATTCAATCCCATGTTGTGTTCTTTTGAAATGTTTTAATAATTATGTCAATGATTTATTAAATTAAGATTCCATTGTAGAACATGGTTGAGAAGAGTTTTAATGTGTGTTTGGTTTTTATGTTGCATTTTTATATGAAAATGGGTGTGTTTTTTGTGTAAATTTTTTTTGTGATACTTTGATGTGTTTTATAATTTGTTTAAATGATTTATTAAATTATTTTTTGTGATTCCAGTGCCTTTGGAAAACTGATAGGCATATACGAAGGTTTGTACATATATATAAATGTATGTATCCCTTATGTGTGTATTTTCTCCTGGCACAGGGAGTATGAGAATTTATTAAAGTGTATACAAAAATATATACACACACACATATATATATATATATGAAATTATGTGCACTCAAGTGGATGGAAACTTGAGGTATAAATAGTTGAATGCTAAAAATGGTTTGGTCATATTGAGGTAGGATCACTATGCATTAACCTTTAAATTTAAGAATAATTTATTTCATAATTTTCAAACTTATTTTTAATATTAATAATTGATATAGAACTATTAGTAAAATTGTCTGTCTTGAATTGAAGTGGTTTATTTATTATAATGTGTGGAAATAAATGGTATGATTGTGTTTTCAAATAAATGTTCTGGTGAAATTCCCCTTTAGACTTCATGAATCAGTTTTAGAATTAAAATTTTGGTTTGGGTTTCTTAAATGGGTTTCAAAGGGTATTTATAGTTTTCAAAGTGGTGTGCGTGTGATTCTTTGTGAAATAGTTTGGATTGCAAAAATCATGTGATATCTGGTTGGCACTTTTATAAAACTAGTTATCTCTAGAAAACTCTCCTCGGATGTGGACCCCCTGCTTTGGTGGAGTTATATGTTTTGGGAGGTCAATCGGGTAGTACTTTACTATGATCAAAGGTTTGACTGGTGAGAGACGTATTCCTTGGGGTGACTCAAAGATGACTTTTTAGTGTGTTTTGACTGTGTGTGAGGAAGGTACTTGTGACCGAAAACTTGTTTGACATTATTGTCCCACCCCCCCTTTTAGTCTTAACATGGGAACCTAACATAACAAGAAAATTTTTGGTGAACTGTTGTTGCACTAGTTTAGACTATGCACTTGATAGTGGCCCATAGTAGCGGGCTATTTTGTTATCATTACTATGGGATTGGGCCCCTTGGTCAGGCCTGGTTGGATGATGATTGGGGGTTTGGGCATTATGTCGTCATCAAGTAGGGCATGCCTTCAAGATAAGTCACATGTATTGTACATTATAGATTAATCCCAAGCTCATAGGTTTTCCCATATATATTGGATCCTAGTTATCTCTGGCGGATAATTAAGGTGCATTGTTTGGTTGGTCACTCTTGCTTGTTGTTTTCTATGTCCCTTGACTGATCATTGTTTTTTCCTTCATGTTTGCTTCATCTCTTTGTTAAGGGGGATAAATATATTTATTTTAAATGTTTGTGGAAAATTGTTTTAAAATGGTTTTACACTTCTCAATACCTCTTCCTTTCAAAAAAGCAAAAGCTTAATCCTTGGAAAAGATATTAGTTTAAAATAAGAATAGAAATGGGCCATGATTTTTTGAAAGGAAAATGTTTGAAAACCCTATTTTATATATTGTAGTTAAAACAATGAAATTAGTGTTTATTTATTTAAATGATGTTTATTGAGAATAGTTATTGTGCTAACCTATTGGGTATTAATACTCATGCCTATAGTGTTTTCTTAGTTTTATTTTCTATTGTAGGTTTGTCTCAAGAATGTTCACCCAGTATATTGATTTCTTTTATAGTAAAGGCATTACTGCCAATAACATCTTAGTGCAAAAAGTCATTTACTGAACTGATTGAACCACTATTCCAGCCATGTATTATTGAACTGAGTATACCCTCATTCCAACCCTGTATTACTCAACCAAGTAAACTCTCATTCCAGCATAGTTTTACTGAACTTATTAAACCCTTCTTCCATCCCATTATTACTAAACCAAGTAAACCATTATTCTATCCCTTTATTACTGAACCAATTAACACTTTTCCCATCCTTGTATTACTGAATCGAGTAAACCCTCATTCCATCCATACCAATATCATTAGATATAAATCTTCATCTAATGCATTGGAGGGAGATATAGGTCTCAAACATCACATAATGAAATCATATATACATGTTCCCCATGATCATAAATAATCATTTCATTACCCATGAAATGAAATGGGCATCATAAACATGTAAAAATATCATAACCTATGGAAAGATACCGGTTTCAAAATCACTTCATCATAAACATGACCTGTGAAAAAACATCAGGTTTCAAAATCATATAACCCATGAAAGAGAAACAGGTTTCATTAAAATACTACCTTGTTAGGAGAAATGTGTTTCAAAAAGACCATAAAATTAATCGTAACTTTATCATTGAAAGGGTATGAATAGATCATTTAGATCATTTCTTATAAAGTCATGAGTAACATCAGTATATTTCATCTTAGATGGAAAATAATTTTGAATTTATTATAAAATATTTTCTTGAGTAAAATATATTTTCTTGTTTGAAAAATGTTTTTTAATACATTAAACCATTTAAAAAAAAATATTCTTAGAAAATGCCTTGAAATCTTTTTAAGATGCCATGTAATCATTCTGAAAATATTTTCCTGTGAAAAAATTTAAAATAATCATCAAAATAATTTTAGAAACTTTTTCTTTGAAATCACATGAAAAAATTTAAATAAATCTTGAAAATGATTTTAAAACCATTTATTTTAAGAAAATTTGAAAACTTATAATGAATTATTGAAAAAAAATTTAAAATAATTTTCCTTAAAAACATATAAAAGAAGCTTAAAATTTTGAAAACCATTTCATTGAATTTTTTTTTGAAAAAAAATAAAGAAATTCGGAAAACATTTTGAAAATCATTTTCCTTGAAAAATTAAAAATGTTTTAACAACTATTTCATTGAAAACAATATTCAAGATTTTAAGTAAGGCTTAAAAATATTTGGAAATCAATTTTCCTTGAAAAACTATAAAAGAATTAAAAAAAAATGAAAACAGTTTTCCTTGAAAAATAATTTAAAAAAAATATTTCCCTAAATATTAACCGTTAAAAAAATGTAATGGGATATTTGGAAAAATGACGGCACGGAAATTTGTACATTTTGTACGAGATCAAAAGAATATTATTTTTATACAATAAAATGGATATAAAACTATCTTTTTTGATGAAACTCAAACCCCATAAAATAAGGATCACAAAATGGGAAATTGAATACACCTAGATTTATATACAAGATGCAAAGAATACTATAATGGGATATATATACACCACAAAAAAGGAAATATTGTAGAATATAGCTTCTATCTCACAGACATTAAAAGTGAGATAAAATTCCATTACCTTGTGTCTCGACTCTCTCTGTACTCGTACCAGATTCATGTATAATAAAAATAATTTATTATAAATATATTACTGAAAAAAAATTTTATACCTATTGACATATATGGTTTGATTATAACCTTATAATACCCGCTTATTAATGATCCTACGTTAAGGTTTTACTTCGGGTAATATTCTCTTTGTTCTTCGCATGTGTCTTAATTTGTTGTATCATTGATCCTTGTACTTATATAATGATTCCAGAATATAAACCATGGTATAAATATCATTTATATAATTTATAAGTTTTTTGTAACAATATATATAATATAGGATAAAGAAATGGAGTACACCATTCATGGAGATAGTAAGCTGTAAGTATGCTTGAACATTGTTTCTGTTATTATTGTCATATTAAAAGTAATTATGTAAATGAAATATGGATATATATAAATTTTTATATATATAATTTTTAGAGAGGCATTAATATATAATTTCATTAAACACATCCTTAATACATTCTATCTGGTGTGTGAAAAAATAACATTGTTTTGAGCGGTGGTAGTCCACACATTCTCAAACAATATTATCGTATTAACACCAAATGAAAGGTAATGATATGTGAGTTGTAAAAGGATTAAATATTATTAAATATATATATAATTTAATATATTAGATATATAAATAGAGTTTCCATCACAATGGACACCATTATTGGTGTTAAAAAAGAAATGAGCAATCATTATTTCGTGAGGTAGTAGTTCGCCTTACATAGAAATAGTGTAACATCCCAAGGTTTTCTAAAAATAAATTGAAAATACTTGAAATTTTGTTTAAGGTATATATTTATAGTATCCTTTAAACATAATTTTATTTCTTCTATGTTTTGAATTTCAAGAAACTATCATCTACAATTGTGTTCAGTATGTTATTTCGAGTCTGATAGAACAAACTTGTTTTTTTTGGTGAATAGTAACATGCCCTTATGAATAGTAATATGAATAGTAATATGAATAGTAATATGACCTCATGAATAGTAAATAATATTATTATTTTATTTTCTCATGGCAATAGGATAATGGGATCTTAATTACTTTTCCAATGTCACATAAAACTAATTGCACTTCAATTTTGTTATTTTTCGAATTAACTGTGACCTTATTTTAAAATTAAATTAATAATATTTAGAAAATTATTTTTGAAAAATGGAGTTCATTTTTGAATTCTACACGTCGAAAAATGGTTGGGGTAAATTTTTGGTATTTTTCTGAAACTCTTGAATTTTCGGTGAATAGTGAAATACGGTAAAATACCGTATAATCAATTTATCAGTAAAAATGCACTATTTATGACATCATAAGTGATGCAAGGCCACTTTCTTCGAAAGCACATGATATTTTCACTAATTAAGGCCACTTTATTTGAGATTATTCATAGTCTTGATAAAAATATTATAATAATAATTAAAATAATCTAAAATACCTCCCCTCCTCCACTATAAATACCACCCTCACTCCCCTCTTCCTCCCACACCTCTCAAGCCTTGAGCATTGTCTAATTTCTGCCAAATTCCCTCCTCAATCTTCTTCCCCACGTCCTAGAGCTG
The DNA here is from genome assembly GCA_963277665.1 of Viscum album. Lineage (NCBI taxonomy): Eukaryota > Viridiplantae > Streptophyta > Magnoliopsida > Santalales > Viscaceae > Viscum > Viscum album. Next base: position 1,154,290,651 of record OY728132.1, on the reverse strand, counting down.
CTGGTCTCACCAAAAGACCAAAATCAAAGCCCTTAAGAAGGATCTCAAGGAGAAGAGATCAAGAGGTAAACATCCTCTTTCATTTTCATTCTTTCCATCCATTTTATGTTATTCTCTTCCTTTCCCTTTGTCTTTTGTTGGGATATTTCATTAAATATTTTCCCTTACAGTCCAAATTTTGTATGATTGATGAGATATTCCATTCCTCTCGTCAATCTTGTTTTTATGAAATTTTTAGAGGCGCCGTTAGGCTGCCGAATTTTTTTGTAAGAAATTTCTCATGTTTTCTTTATTTCATGATTCCTTCCACTTCTTTCTTCACCCCCCTCTTATCCAAGAGGCATGAAATCTCCAAAATCATATATATTCTGGATGTTTTCATGTTTATGGAAAATTACAAATCATTATTCCTCTCCTCTTTCACTTATTTAAAGAATCAAAAAACATTGTCCATTTGTGTCGAATTACCGATATCGTGGATGATGTATTTTCAATTTCCATTAATTATTTCAAGTCTGGTCATGAAACCATTTATATGGTTGAACTAGGTTATAATATATGTTTTATGAATCATATAAGGTTCTGTAATTCTTTTTTACTCATGATTCAAACTTATAAGACTAAATGAAATTGTAATTATCAAAGAACCACTTAAATTATCTAAACGAACATAATTAATGTTTTAACTTATAAATCATCATCATATAAGGCACCAAAGTGATGAATGGTATAATTTATGGTACTGGAGTTATGTAACTGATACTCCATTCCAATTCTGGAGTTTCACTTCCAATCAACAAGAACGATTCATCATGAACCGATCGTGAAAATCACAAAAGACCTCACCCAAAATAATGCAAGGAACAAAATACTAACAAATAAGGGGTGAAATGAGGTTATGAAATGACCATATAAGATGTTATAAACATGAACACGTTTCTTTAAAATCCTATTAACACTCCTCTAACCATTATACAGGAGGTTCAAACAATTTTGAAGTAGGACAAGCCTAAGGTAAGGGAATTCTTAACCCGATTTCCATTCTTTGGGTTAAACCTTCTACTTTATAATTTATGTGCTATTTAAATTGTTTGTGTGATGGGTTCTGTTTATATTATGTTTAATTATGTGTATTTACAGAGTATATACATATTCCATCCACTCAATTAAGTATCACTTCAAGTATATGATGTTTATAAGGGACTTTTCTTCTAAAATCCTCTTTTAAAATTCTGTTTTATAAGATTCAAAGGCAATGTTTTTATGCTATTATTTATGTTGAATGATTATGTTTTGGCTATTGGGCATTGTTTATGATGAAGGGTGAGACCTATATTTCCCTCCAATGCATTGGGTATGAGTAAGTTGGAGGTCGGCCGTATGGTTACTCCAAGTGTAACTGTGATGGTTACACAAAGTAAGGTAGCCGTGAGGGTTACAAATTTTAAGGTAGCCAAGATGGTTACAAGATTATGTAAGTAATGCCCCAATATACCTTTATGATTATAATTATGTTTGTATGGATCTTGTGTAAATCTCATGTTACACAAAGTAAGATTTTATGGGTGTAAATCATGTATTTTGAAAATGTTTCCATATGTCTTGTGTATTCATGGACTAATGAGATTTTTTTCCTTCTTTTTCATACCTTACTGAGCTTTTGTGCTCATCCCAAGTTTTTAAATGATTTTTCACAGGTTAATGGATGAATAATACAAGGAAGGAAGACATGTTAAATGTTGAAGAATTGTCAAGGAGTCTTGTTTTATGTTTTAATGTTTTATATTATGAGGAAAATGGAAACTGTTTTTATGGTATCCACTATGTAACAATGTGTAATGTTATGAATATTTTGTCCTAATTCTCTAAAGCTCTAAACTTGAAAAGATCCTCAATGTAAAATGAAGTGTTTTCTTGAATAAATTCAATATTATGTATGAAATAAGTGTGGGTCCTTACAAATAGTATGTTCAACATCCATTAGATGGATTTGCATGTAAGTTTAGATCAGAACCATTGCATAAAAAAATATTAGTACCTGTAGGATACTATTTTTTTTGAAACAATATGGGAATAAATAGATTTTAGGGGGTGAAGAAGGGAAAATAAAGAAAAGGATCTTTAGAGAAGATGTAATCTCTTAATCGGGTAACTCATTTTGGTTTGTGTCAAAAGGATTCATGAGAGGATTTATTCCCCAAGGGAAGAATTAATGTTGAATGGAGGATTCTTGGAAGGAAATTTGGGTAGTTATTTTCTAAAAATAAGTGACTTTAGAGGTGTTAGGAATGAGTAGAGGTGGTGGCCTTTTATATGGAAGGAAGATGACTCATATGGAATATTTAGTAAAAAGTTAGGTGTGTAAATGTTATTTTCAAAACAAGTTTTACCAAAAAAATAAAAAAATGGATGTTTATGGCTGAAATATAGACTTAAAATGTGTGTTACACAAGTTTCTAGGTCATTTGGGAACTTAATTTTAGGATTTATTCCCTAATTAAGCTTAATTTGTCCTTAGCTACTGTGATTAATTTTAATCAATTTACTAATCATTTTGGTCAAAAACTAACATGTTACTATTAGAATCTAAACATTATAGAGAATAAATTTTTGTATGTTGGATTTTTAAAATTCCAATCACAGATGAAAATAAATTATGATTATTGTTAATCCCAAAGACATGACAAAATATTTGTGTTTTAATGTTGGAAAATGATCAAAAGTTTGTTAATATTTTATATTTAGTTTCAAAGTGAAATTTATTATAATGAATTAATTTCATTTAATATATGTAATATTAATCTGATTTGACCTTTAAACATATTTATAATTATATTTATCATTAATAATTAATTATAAAAGAGCCAGTTTTTAATGAAAAAACATTATTTTTCACTATTCATCAAAAAAATGATGTTTCTCAGAAAAATACCATAAAAATCATTATAAGATAATTTCTATGTTTTGAATTCAAAAATGAAGTTTATTCTAACTAAATAAATTTATATATTTTTCTAAAATTACTTTTATTAAAAAATGGTTCATTCATGAAAAAACAATTTAACATAAAAGGACTTTACAAAAAATATTATCTTTGATTATTAATATATTTTATTTATAGAAAACAAAAATATCTATAAGGTAGTTATTAATAAGTTTAATATATAGGTTATATATATATTAATTAAATAATTAAAATAATAAAAATATATGTTTGGTAGAAACTCAGTGTTTCGTGCATCATACGCCAATTCAGTGTTGTTTGTAGCGCAAGCCAAGTTAGTACTATGTGTATTGCAAGCTAAGTTGTTTTTTCTTGTGAAAGGAATGTTTGACATAGTTTGTTAATATATATAAAGAAATATTTCTAGTTTTATGTGAAATGAAAAATATTGAAAAGTTAAATTAATTTAAAAATTATCAATTCTCAAAATCTTAGTTTGTTACATTCTACCCCACATAAAATGAATTACTCCCTCGAAATTCATTCGGGTTGTCAAAGGTTTAATAATTGAATGTTTTAATAATTTAAACCCACATAAAAAAATGGATACTAAAACATCCCTTAAAAAATAAAATTTATAACCATAACGGTTACCCAAAGTAACATACATCTGGCTTCCCACATATGAGAATATAGGTTAGGAGTGAAGATTGGATATAGAGAAAACGTGTAAATATATCTAGATTTTTATTGAGGTCAGAAATCATAAACACGTGAAAGATAAATGAAATGGTTAGGGCCTCACATTCATAAATATGTGATGATTTAAATGTCCATCATCTTAACTAAAATTATGGTACTAATTTAATAACTTTTTTGATCAGTTTCCTAATGTTGGGAAATTCATTAAAAATTTATATATAAAAAATTTTATTAATGGGATTTAATTTGAAAATTTTATAATACATATATTACATCATGGAATGAATATATAGAAATTAACATTGATGAATAAATCAATAAAATATACTTTTTACGGATCATAAAGTTCCCAAATAATAAAAAATCTAACTATTTGTCTCTTAAAAACAAAATTCATAAATATATAAAAATAAAAATAAAAATTAATAGTTAATCATTAATATTTATTCATTATAAATAAATACACTTTTACCAGGATATCACATAGGCCAATTGTTGGAATTAAATAATTATTGTCATTCTTTCATGGTTTCAAGACCTGCAGCCTTGTCGGGCCTGATTGGTTTCCACACGACATACATGATATCTTTTTTTAAAACTACACTAATATAATATATAAAATAGACATCCTTGAAATAAGTTTAAACAATGATTATCCATTTAACTAAGGTTTTCTAAACAAAATCAATGCAAAAATACTTCGTCTATGTTTTAACTATAACATTTTATGAATGATAAACCTTATAAACCATCATAAAGATGAGAATTATAAACCTTATAAAGAGAGCCAAAAATAAAATTGACATTGATTCCCCTCTATAATACAAATTATCTCTTGGTTTTCATGTTCCAATAACGTTAATAACCCCTTCATATATTATCTTAAAACATGGTAGCAACTTGAATTTCCATTAATCTTATTAGAAAACATTCATGGTTCTTCGTTCCAAAGTATATTTTAATTAATCATTAAATTCGAGAATGTTGTAAACTTCATTAGTGGTAGCTTAAAATATATATAAATTGGTCCTTTCTTAATTCCAAGGTAATCAATACTATTCGATTTACTTAATTATATCCCATATATCGTTATCCATACAACATTATCTTAACATAAATAACATGTTAAGGGTTACCATCCCTTACTCACAATGATAGCTTTCAGGAGATAAACATTCTATTCCATTGTGACCATTCAACATATTCTTATAAAACCTTAAAAAACATAAATTAAAAAATCCATACATAAATCACCATTCTTAATTATGGAATCTAAATACATAAATACTTTGATTACTTTATCCTTAATCTATGAACAATAATACCTCTTTTCTTTCACATTTCATCATTAGTCACTTCAGCATCAGCAATGTAACCAATACACACACAACCTTGTTGATTCTATTTAGGAACATTACTCATAGAACATTGAGTTGCATAATGACCATTTTATCCACACATAAAACATTTAACCATTGATGAGGACATAGGGAGACCAAAATTCCCATCCATTTCATTAAATGAACTCTTCATTTTTCTCTTCTTGTAACATAATTTGTGTACCTCTTTTTTACAGTCAAAAAACTATCCTTTTCTTCTATGACATTAACTTAGGTGAATATTTCCACATTTCTAACACAAAGGAAATTGAATATTCTTTACTTCAATGTATTTATTACCCTAATTCACATCGAACTCCTTCTTTCTCTTCCTTGGTGAGTCTGATAGTTGGTTAAGGTAAACACATTTAGTCATGTTCTGTGAAAATTTATTAGGCATGATCACGACTTCTTTCACTCAAGTGATAATCCCACTTTTCTGCTAATCAAAAAATCATACATCACATTCAACATTAATCTAGTTCCTTTCAGTTCCCTCCATTGACTAAAACAAGAAGCATTTTTTGAGAATTTCTTATTAGGGAAAAAAACCACCATGCCATGAGAATAATTACTTATAGGGTGTCCAAGTCATGAAACCATCCACAATATATAACACCTTGGGTTTATCCTTGGTTATTAGTAGCTAAAAAACATATAATTCCATAAATATGTTTCATGAAGTGTTTTTGAATTTCCAAAGCATACCCCCTGGTAGTGTCAAACCATGTGTGCCGCAAGCCTCTTTGTCATGCACCATATTACCCCGAGTCAATCCCAAAACATCATCATAGAATTGTTACCCCTAGGTACATATATTCTAGAGACACATCCACATTTATTATCCATATAAAAATTTATTTCTGGGAAACCACTCACTCAATCCTTTACCAAAATTCCTGGACATTTTCTAAATGTTAAATCATCCTTAAACTTATCCTTAGAGACATATCATGATATTTATTTATAAATAAACCTAGGGATCTCACAATGGTTTTCTCATCCCCGATTCTAAAGGATAGTTATAGCTTTTCCTTGATACCATATATTTTGACCCTTTCTTTAGAAACACTGACATTACATAACATTTGCGGAATACTTAAATATTATACAAAAAAGAAGCCTATTGTCTGTAGTTGGTATAATTCCTTGAGATACATGGAAACATAAACACTAAAACATATGTGAGCTATATTATCTTTAACTAGGTTCTTCTTGACTAAAAATATTCTTAGACATATACAATATAGTACATATCATCATAACCGAGGTGAATGAAAACATAAAAAGTGGTGAGCTCAAATGCTCAGTAAGGGTATATAAGAACAAACCTTGCATATCAAATATCCTATCAAAAATATTGTATGTTTATAATTCAAGAATCATAAAGAAATACAGAGAATAATCCATGAAAGAATAACATAGGAATAAAACATGGAATTGGGGAAACACATAGGCATATACTAATTTCCATAGTATTAAAGGAATCAATTCCAAGACCATCATATTGTAAAAATTATATTACTGAAATAGGAAAACCCCCATTCCTGCCATGTATTACTAAACTGAGTAAACCCTCATTCTAGACATGAATTACTGAACTGAGTAAGCCATCATTCTTGCCCTATATCACTAAACCGAGTAATCCCTTATTCTAGCCCTGTATTACATAACTATGTAAACCCTCATTCTAGTCCTATATTACTAAAATGAGTAAACCCATGTTCAAGTCATTTCTATCACATTAGATATAAATCATTACTCAATGCATTGGAGGGAGATTTAGGTCCCACCCATCACATAATGAAATCATACATACATGTTCCACAATATCATAAATAATCCTATAATTATCCATGAAATGGAATGGGTAACATAAACATGTAAACATATCATAACCCATGGAACAATATAGTTTTTATATTAATTTCATCATAAACATAACATGTGAAAAAAATAGTGTTTCAAAAAAATATAACCCATTAAAGAGAAATGGGATTCAAAAACATATTACCCATGAAGGAGAAATGGTTTTTATAAACACCTTGAAATTAATCATATCTCATTTATAGAATGGTTATGAATGGAAGATTTAGATCATTTAATAGAAATGATTGATTGACATCAATATATGTCATATTATATTGGATATAATTTTTAATACAATTAAAAAAAATTGTAGAAAATATTCTATCTTTTTTGAAAAAAGATTTTTAATACATAAAACCATTTGAATATAATTTTCTTAAAAAATAATTTGAAAAATTATAAGGAATACATGAAATAATTTTGAAAATCTTTTTCCATAAAAACATTTAAAATAATATTCGAAACACTTTCAAATCCTTTTCCATTAAAAACACTTTAAATCATTTAAAGAAATCATGAAAATATTCTGAAAACAATTTTCATGAAAATAATTTGAAAACTTATAAAGAAATATTGAAAATGTTTTGAAAAATAAATTTCCTTGAAAACATATAAAAGAATATTCAAAACGTTTTGAAAAAAATTTATTTGAATTTTTTTTGAAAAAATATAAAGAAATCATGAAAACATTTTGAAAATCCTTTAACATTAAAACATAAAAATGTTTTGAAAACCATTTCATTGAAAACACTTTGAAAATATTTAAAAATATCTTGAAAACTTTTTGACAACAATTTTCCATAGAAAATTGTAAAAGAAGTTTGACAACATTTTGAAAACAATTTTTCATGAATTTTTTTTTAAAAAAATTCTTAATGATTAACCGTTTAAAAAAATTGTAAAGAGAGATTAAATGAAATGATAGTAGGTAAATTTGTACATGTTTTATGAAGTCAAAAGAACATTCCTTTTGAATGGTAAAAAGGATATAAAAGTTCCTTGTTCAAAAAGAGACAATTTGATTCCCTTGAATATATTTTTTTAAAAAAAGGTACAAATATATTTTAGATATTATAGGGTAATGGTATAATATTCTTGGAAACTTTTCTTAGAAAACATTGATTTCTGACCAAATAGATGGTAAACTCCGGCTTTCCAGAAAACATTTTTCCTAACTATCTTATGTACCAAAGAGTAGAAAATGGTACCAATACATGAGTATGTCATGAAATAACAGATTATAAGGTAGATCATGAATATTCTTGAGATATGGATAATAATATTTCATCAAAGGAACCATAAACATAAACAATCTAGAAAAGTAGTGAGATTTCCTCGATAAACTCATATAACTCGGTGTCTTCGGATAATCCCCTCCATGCAAGGAAAAGTATATACATGAAGAATATAATATCATTAAATAATTTAGATTCATGATATGGAATTTAAAATGGAATTATATTCACCCTGAAAAGGATTTTAGATTCCTAACAAAACTTGAATCTCAAAGAAGTAAAATTGAGAAAAAACATTTTTACCAATTTAGTACCTTTTGAAACATAAACCCAATACAATAAAGATAAAAAATTGGAAATTTGAATACCCATAAATTTATGTTCAAGGTACATATAATACAATAACAGTTAGTACATGCACCACACCAAATGAAATATTGGAGAACATAGATTATATCCCATAGAAATTAAAAGTGAGAAGAAATCTCCTTACCATGAATCTTAACTCTCTTCGTACTCATACAAGCGTCCTGTATAATATATATATGTTTATTATAAATATTTTATATAAGAATATTTTTATACCTATTACTTTATATATTTTTATTATAACCTTATATTACCCCCTTGTTAATGATCTTACGTTAAGGTTTCACTTCGTGTAATATTTTCTTTGTTCTTCGCATGTGTCTTGATCTATTATATCATTGATCCTAGTAATTAAATCATGATTAAAGAATGTAAAAAATAATATAAATATTAATTATATATATTATATAATAATAATAATATATTTAATATAAGAATATGTAATGGAATACACAATTCATGTAGATGGTAAGTTGTACGTACACATGAACAATGTTTCAGTTTATATTGTCGTACTGAAATAAAGTATGTAAATGACATATGTATATATATATGTAGATATATTTCATTATTCTATTTTAATTACTATATAATATATATATATATATAATATAATCTCATTAAACCCTTCTTTAATACATTCCATGTTGTGTGTGAACAAATCACATCACTTTGAGGGGTCAGTAGTCCACACATCCTCAAACGATATTATCATATTAACAACAAATAAAAAGTAAAGATATATTTGTCGTAAAAGGGATAAAAAATATTAAATACATTTAAAATATAGTATATAAAATATATAAAAAGATTTTCCATCATAATTTCCACCATTATTGTTGGTAAATGATAAATGAACAATCATTATTTCCTGAGGCAATAGTTCACCGTACATAGAAATAGTATGATCAACATCCATTAGATAGAGGTGTGATTAAGTGTAGCTAAGAAACATTGCATAATAAAATCATATTATATGTATTATATTGGGTTATACACAAAATAAGGAATAAATATAGTTGAGGGGTGGATATGGAAAAATAATGAAAATGACCTTGAGAGAGGAGGTCACCTCTTTATCCTGTAACTCCATTTGGTTTCTTCCAAAAGGATTCATTGAGAGGATTTCTACCAAATGGAAGGATTAAAGGTATAAGGAAGGATTTTGGGGAGTAAATTTTGGAAGTTATTTTTCTAACATAGGAGGTTTGAGAGGTGTGATAAATGGGTAGAGCTAGTGGCCTTTTATAGGGAAGGAAAGTGACTCATATAGAATTTTTAGAAACAAGTTATGTGTGAACATGTTCTTACCTAACAAAAGTATTACCAAACCAACCCAAATAATTAATTTATGGTTTATGGCCGGACTATTGAAATACTATGTGTGTTTTACAAGTGCATAGTTCAATATATAACTTTATTTTAAGGTTTAGTCCATAATTGAGCATAATTTGGCCTTAATTGCTGTGTTTAATTTCAATCACTTCTACTAATCATTTTAGTCAAAAAATTAACATTTTAATATTAGAATATAAATATTATACTTAATAAAATGGTGTACATAAGATTTTTGAAATTACAATCACAGAAGCAGAGAAATTAAGATTAGTCTTAATCCCATAAACATGATGAAATAACATGGTTTTAATGTAGGAAAAAGTTCAAAAGTTTGTTATGATTTTTTATTTAGTGTGAAAGTGAAATTTATTGTAATGAATTAAATTATATTAATTTATGTAATATTAATAAAATTTGAACATAAAATATATTTATAATATCATTAATCATTAACAACTAATTAGAAAAAGGCAGTTTTTAACCAAAAAACTTTATTTTTAACTATTCATAAAAAAATGATTTTTCTCAGAACAATCCCAAATATTCACCCTAAGATAAATTAGACATTCTAAATTAAAAATTTATTTTTATTTTACCCAATTCATTTTCTAAATTTGTATAAAATTACTTTTATTATTAAAATTGTTTCATTTAAGAAAACAAAAGTTATAACACAAAAAGACTTTAACAAAAATATTATCTTTAATTATCATGATGTTTTATTTATATAAAACAATGGTATTTGAAAATTAGTTATTAATAAGTTTAATGAATAGGTTATAATAAGCTTATTTAAATAATTAATACAATAAAAAGAGTTGATTTTTAGAAATAATGTGTTGTGTGCAACATACACCAATTCAGTGTTACTTGTAGCGCATGCCATGTTGGTATTGAGTATAGCGCAAATCAACATGGTATTGAATGGGAAATGAATTGTTGAAAAAGTTTTTTAATATATATATATATATATAATTATAATTATTTTCAGTGTCATGTGAAATGAAAATATTGAAATGTTAAATTAATTCTAAAAAAATAATTCTCAAAATTTATATTCTTACATCCCCCATAAATAATTTCAAAAATTTCATCATTACAAACATGTTCAATCTAAAAATTTTCTTCATAACCTTGTAAAATGAAACATATGAAATGGGGGAGGTAAAAATATGTGTATGGAAAACATATAACTGGAGAACTAATGCAATAAACTTCACTTAATCATTATAACAGGAATTGGTGAACAACTTAATGCTATAATAAAATTGAAACTGAAAGTATTATATAAGAATCGATATAAATTATTAGATGGATATAAACTTCACTAAACTCATATTAATTTAATGAATAATTTCAAAAATAAAAAACTACTATCATGGTCTTATTCTAGGAGATGTTAATTTTCATCGAGATTGTATTCAAATCATCATGCTTTCAAGGACTTGAATTAAGTCCCTCACCTATTATAGGAATAGGAATACACAAAAATGTAAAGTATTTTATCACATGAGTCCTATAAATTCATCAATGTTATATATAATTTCAGGACCAACCCATCATTTTTTAGTCCAATGTATTTACTATAAGAAAAAATGAATAACAAATACGTAATCAACCTTTCTAATAATCCTTGGTACTAATAAAATATATTTTATGTAAATAATTTTTCCAATATTAATAGAATATCATACATTTTTGGTGAAAATAAATAAATATTTATTATAAAATTATATGTTTACTCTCTATAAAACAATGAGTATATAGGTATGCCAATGCCAGAATAACAAGATCATAATCTACATGGAGAAAAAAAGTGGATGGATTCAAAATAATATATCCCAAGAAGATAGAAAAAATTTCCAAAGGATTTAGGTTTTATGAATGTATATAATCATAATATAATTATAAAATACAAGTATTTAAAATAAATTTACAGAATATACTTAACATATATGAAATAATTTCAATGAATGATTACAACTCAATGAATGAAAATTGAGTTACTATAAATACTCACTATGAGGGAAAAAATAAATTAATAGCCACCTGATTAAGTACTTTTATTTATATACTAAACCATTTTTTTCGTAATTAGTATGATAATATTATATCCATTATTATTAAATACACAATACAATGGAATCATGGTGCATAAAATGTATTATGTATTAACAAATGAGAATTGAGACCAAGGAAACCCTTACGACATTTGAAACAATTGAATAAAAATATATTAAAAGAGAGGTCCTAAAATTGAACATAAAATACCATGATTAAAATATAATTCATGAAAAAAATATCTTAAATATTCATTATATACAATATATAATTTAAATTTTTTGTAAAAATGTAATACTTGTCTTAATGAAGTTCAATCGAGGAAAAAACCTTACGAATGTAGAAACATTTGAATCAAAACACCTTGAAAGATATGGATTCTTATTTAACATAAAATACCCTGATTAAAATATTATTTTTGATATAATATATATAATATGTATTATATACACCACATAAAATAAATTGGGTGCATAAAATAAGGTTTGTCTCAATGATGGAATATTTGAGATGAAAACCCTTACTTCTTATTCCTGACAATGATAGATTCACATCAAAATCATGTATCAAAAATATATATATATATATATCATAATTAATTAGTTTTTTCTTTACTATTATAAATTAAAATTCCGAATTTTTGAATGTTGCCAATCCAAACATGAGTTCCTACCAATTTTCTATATTAGGTGTCTATAGTTTTGATCATTTGTACTAGTTTCATAATTGTGGTGTCTATATCGATTATATATCAAACATTAAACATTACAAGTTCATTAGGTTTACTATAATAGATTAATTATTATAATTTATTATTTTTCAAAAACCATTCATGTTTTTTATTTATCCATGAAGATGATATCGATAACAAATAGGTTTTAGTGATTCTTGAAGGACGATGTATGTTTCCGTAGTTAATGAAATGAAAATTTATTTAACTACTCAAGAACCAAAAAAACCTATATTTTTTAATTTATATCGTATTATACTATTAATTATCATCCCATATTAATTCATGATAAAAATATTTTTATTGTACAAGTAGGTGGTTAAACTGACAAAAACATGAACAAACTATGATTTAATGAATGATTATGAGGTGGTTTTTTTGTAATATAATTATATTAGGAGAATAAATATATTATTTAGTGACTATTAGAATGATAAATCCGAATTATATGTATTTTTATGATTACGTAATGGATATGAAAGTATTAAATGATTTTAATAAAATATTATCTTCTTAATACAATTATTCTAAACAATTAAACTAATGATAATTGTTTTCTAATCATATAGTTAATAAAATAACATGTATTTCAAACTATAAACCAAATGATATCATAAAATTCCTATTAATCTTTTGATATAATCCTTAAATATATCCATTTAAGGTGTTGATGGAAAATGAAATGTGTTACATCATAGATGTGATAGTAATCACAACACACACAAAACGGTCTTGTTTTTATTAATTGATGGGGGTATACAAACAAATAATGATAAAATACTATAAAAAATATCATTATAATGTATATATTGTACTATTAACTTTATATTATCAGGAATTGGAAATTTTTGGAAGATGATAATTAAAAAGAAAATTAACTAGTTCATAACACTCACGTCATAGACTTGGATTTTCATTGGTGGTATCCATAAATTTTAAGGTATTGGGATAACTATGATTGAATAGAGGAATTCAACAGTGTGATATGTTTTTAGTGAGATTAAAATTATTGTTTTTCATGGAGAAATTACAGTGGGAGTTGATTCTTGAAGTGGTGATTATGTTACATTTTTATATGTGAAGGGTAATTCTGTGACTAACTATTATAATTTAAATAATAAAAGGTTTCTATAATTGTTTATATTATAAAATTTAAAAAATGGTACAAAACAAGTATTGGGGAAACAAATGACCTCAAATACTGCTTTTTTAGAAAACTTTGTGCGATTTAGCAGTTTTTATTTTATCTTTTATTTATTATACACAAAAATTATTTTACATTGGAAATTGATTTCTAAAATTAGTAATTTAATTAAATGAGAAATATTAATATTGTAATATTTAACTAATTTTATACTTATCGTACAAAAATTCAACATAGAAGAAAATCCTCAGACCATTTATTAGGAAGAAATAAAAAGTACACAAATGAGGTGGAAAAGATCAAACAAATAGAAATATCCTCATATAACTAACAACATGTCTAGATATCATAATATGACATATAATTCCTAAAATAATATTCACTATTAACCTCCCACTCATATCGAGATTTATCGTGATTAAAAATCTTAATATTTTTTTTGTCCAACATTCTAGACATCTTTGTTTTAATATCTCTATGAATTTTTCTTATGGATGAAAAAGGTGTTGTTTGATTATAAATTTTTATTTGAAATAATAATTAACTACTTTTATCATGTGAATTAATGATAATAATTATTATTGGAATTGTTACCTTAAATAAATAAAAAACACCGGGATAATGTTCGTTCAAATAATAGAATAATCAAATAAATGATTTTAAAAATATTAAAAGTAAACCAATTTAGATTATTTATTTTGATAAATACATTTTTGAGATAAATTTAACACATTAGTAATCTGGTAAATTTTTATATTCTTATCTCATTTATATCTTCATGTCATTAATGTCATACATTTTAAAGAGTCCCAAAAATGAATTTACTAGTATCTTATGCTAATTATTATTTTACTAACTAATTTAAATTCATAAAAATATTATCTTTGTCCTAGTAAATGTGATATGTATAACTTATCAATAATCTTCCACATATTTGTAACATCAGATTTTATAGAAAATTTCTTAACCCCGAAAGAGTTTGAAAATATTGACATCATGGTAATCGTCAAAAGGGTTAGTGAGGGTCAAACCAAATATATACATGTAAACACATCAAATAAACATTCCTAAATTATATTGGATAAGATTATTTTGACTTATCCTCATTCTATATTCCAAATATATAAATTTTATCCACATTAATATGCAAATTATTTTATATTTATTTAATACTATACGAAATTCCATGGGTTCCCCTCCCCTCAATTATAAAAGGGAACCTCTTTTTCTCCCTTATTCACAAAGTTTGAGCCTTCTATATCATCCAAGCATTACTACCATCCTAGATTCTTTATCCATTTACAAGGGATTATAGTTTCCAAAATACTATTCATCCATAAAATATGGTGTAAAACAAAAATTTTTATCAATGAATAGGATGTTTAATTGCTTAGAAAGAAAGACAATACTTGGGGTAAGGTGTTTATGTTACAATCACATTTCTTTTCAGTATTGTCTATGAAAAATTAATATTGATGGAAATTATATAGGTCTTATCCTTTAAACACTATCTATTTTCGTCTCATATGGTTATTCATGAAATTTTTATGTATTAGTACTATTTTCCTCTCTTTGTTACTTTAAATGATCAAGGAAATATTCTTAATGAAAAATAATCCATATTTACTTTTTGGTAGATGAAAAATTTCATCTGTGTATAAGCTATAAAAAAAATTTCAATGTATTTTTTTTTACTTTTACTTGAAATGTTTCAAAATTTAAGTTTTATTACCATTTATTGTATTTACAATGGATGAAAATGAATCTTTTTAATGAAACATTTTTCAAAAAATTCTTCTTTAACTTTTCAAAAATTATGAAAATAATGGATTTTTTTAATGTATATAAATTGAATTTATTTTCACACCATCATGGATGTTCTTATGTGTTATTATTCTTATAGTCGTTTATATGGCCATATTCAATGAAAATTATTTTCACAATATTCTAATAATTTTTTAAAAAATATTTTCAAAATAAAAGGATATTTTCCATGTGTTTTCAAATAAATTTACCAAAGACATTTTAAAATATTTTTCCATATATCTAATCATTCATTAAAGATAATTGTTCTTTACTAGAGCTATGACTTTATTATATCATCCAATTTTCTTCTTTGGATGGCATATGATGAAAATGATTCAACGATGATTCTATGAAACCTGTTTCTATTATATATCTTAACAATTTTATAATTAAATCATTATAAAATATGTTTTCTTTATATGGGTCATGATATGATGAAATGATTTAATGAGACAGTTTTCCTTTCATTATTTAATGTAATGATTAATTGAGACATGTTTTATAATATTTTGGAACGTTTAATATTTAAGGTTATGTGATGGTTGTTCCAAGAATGATATAGCCCTCAAATTTATTGTATAATGATATATAATTCATGGGTTAACTATGTGATTAGTAAACCTAATTTAGTTTACATAAAATTATGTGTACACGAGGAATAATTTCTAGAATTTAATGTGTGGACCTTATTTCATGTCCACAAGTTAATTTGTGGTCATGGTTTCATGTTCCGTAGGTAATTTGTTAACTTGGTTTCATGTACATAAGTTTATCAGAGGACTTTATTTTACATCCTTAACATAATGAGTGAACCTGTTACTATTTAAACAATTTACAATATCATAATATTTTGTTTTTACCACATTATTATGTTTATGATATACTCTCATGGGTCAGGTTTGATTAATGATGATGCTAAACTCTTATGACTTTAGACTTTTTTATGAAAAATCATTATGTTATGACTCATGATTAATGATATTTAAGTTGTTGGGTATGTATTTTCTGTGTTATGATCAAATTATCATTCCATTATTCATAATTTCTATCATTGATTGGTATATCATATGTTTACCCTTACTAAGCATATGAGCTCACCCTTTATATGTTCCCATTTTCACTATGTTATAAAGAAATATTTTAAGATGGGTATGTCTAAGTAAATTAATATTGTAGAATAAATATCGCGGAGATATTTAAAATATTTTATACAAATGGAATTATGTGTATATAGTCACTATTGACACTAAACCATTAAGGTTCTACGGTGTGTATAATTGTTTTATGTATTGAATATTATTTCAAAAATTATGTAATGTTTATATATATTTTTCTAGAGTTTCCTAAAAAACTATTTGGAGTTAACCAAGAAATTCCATTTATACTATATATATTCTATTTGCATATATAAACCCCCAATGTTTTTTTACATTAGTTAATAGTTATATCTATTTGTGATCTGGGGAATAGATCTTTTAGGGCCATATCCCCCTGCTATATCTAATAATTTTAAGTACATCCATGCTTCATCTAATTTCATCCCCAAATGGGTTGAGGCTATATCCTCCAAGGAATTAGGGGTTAATTATATCACAAACATCATGAAAAAATGTTGTTACCATATTTGGTGTCCCCCACATAAAATTAACAAACAATGGAAACAAATTTTGATATTCTAAGATGAAATGGTTTTATTAAAAATGTATAATTATGTATAACCTCTCATCCTGCTACCATGCAGTTAAAAATGGATATATTAAGGGTTTAAACTAGAATCGATATAATATATTTCAAAATATGGTGGATACAGACATGAAAAAATGTGTTAAAAACATATACATGTGTTATGGTCCTATCACACAACAATTCAAAGAGATATTCAATTGAATCCACATTAAATTTTATGCATGACATAAGTAGTATTTCCGAAAAATATCCAACTACCCTTTATTTTTATTTCCATATATATTCAATATTATAAATAATAAAAATCTCATAATTGGATGGATGATTTGGAATTATGGTATACCAAGATATTATATACCCTACATTACTTGGGAGTTCCACAAAACCAAGTTATATAAGCTTTAAATAATAAAGTTGTCCTATTTTTATTTACACAAAGATAACTATTATTTGTTATTTGAACACTGATGATACTAGGGAAGAATCCTCGAAAGCATGTACTAAAGATTGAGGGGAACTATATCATAAAAAATGTTTACTCTAATGGAACCTATTATTTAGTCAAAATGAATAGAGAATGCATTATTTTAGAGACCAAAAAATGATATATCAATAATTACTTTCGATAAAAATCATGTCAATAAATGAAGGTCGTTATCATATAACCCTAAAATTCATTTCATTACAGTTCTTTTCATATTCCATTAAACTATATAGAATAAATGTCCTTGTTGTATAATAATAAACTACCTGAAAAGAAGGCCCTTATCATGGTAACTTAAAATAAATGGCATGATCATAAATATCTTTAACACCCTAATAAAATAAAATATATTAAATTTTAAATAAATTCAGACTCCTTGATAGATTTTAATGCACACAACACCATGTTAAATTGAAACCTGTTACTCTATTAAAATGTTAACATTTTAACATTGACATTATAAGCATATAGTTAGTTTTTTGGGTATTAATAAGACAAAATAAATTATAAAAACTATATGGTTTAAAAACTCATAAAATAAATTCAATTCTTATCTAGTGATTAGAAATAAAATAATAATTTTTTGAAATAGAAAAAATATATTTTTAAAAATGTTATTTTTTCTATAAGGATTTATAGTTGTACTTTGAACACATAATTTAAAATTATTTTTAGTTATTTTATAAAATTTATTTTTCAGAATTAAATTCATTTGATGAATCATTTTATCAAAAATTTTATATGGTAATTTTTTCAAGAAAAGATACAATTTTTGATAAATAGTGAAAAATACATATTTTTATTCACAGTAGACTTTTCCTTTAATAATTTAACAAGAAAAATTTATTTTCAATATGGTATAAAATTTAAAATTTGTTCAATTATTTATAAATTAAAAAAAATTATTCTAATTCATATTTATTTTTGATATAAACACTTTTTCAACATTTGAATGTTTTTCTTTTGAAAATTATTTTTCAACATGTCTATGGGTTTATTTCTGTATTGAATTATACCACTTTAGTGAGTTAAATTTTGAAAAATGGATTTCATATTTTTTCTAAACATAACTTATATTATCTAATATGTTTATTTAATTTTTAAACATAATGAATAGTGAATGTAATAAAAAAATTACCATGGTTATGGTAAAAATTGGTCCACTAGGCATTGAACTAAAAGGATAAGGGTTAAAAATGTAAAAAACCTATATAAATATTATTTTATTGTAATATTTAGTCCTTAAAACTTTTATGGTTTGAAAATGGTATATTTTTTATCCTTTTAGAATGAGAGAAACAAGGTTTGAATGCATTCTTTTCAAAAT
The DNA here is from genome assembly GCA_963277665.1 of Viscum album. Taxonomy (NCBI): domain Eukaryota; kingdom Viridiplantae; phylum Streptophyta; class Magnoliopsida; order Santalales; family Viscaceae; genus Viscum; species Viscum album. Next base: position 1,154,271,577 of record OY728132.1, on the reverse strand, counting down.
GTCTACTGTTTTGCTCTCCCCCACTTATAAAATTCCACCCCCACTCCCATATATTCTACCCAAAAAATGAATTTTTTATTCCAATAAATACACCAATTAAATTTCTAAATTCTATATTTTCATCCTAGATGTTTTTTTCAAAAATCCAACCTTGGAAGGCTGTTAGTACAAACCAAAAGAAGCAGTCTGAAAACGAGTTAACACCCTTAACAGAGAATTTTATATTATTTATTCTTCCACCTCAAGAAAATATTATTAAACCATTAAAATATAATAAACATATCATATTAAATATATTAATATTTTTTTATGTAATGACATACAACCATCTCTTCATCCATCTAATGGTAAAAAAATTATTGATCATGTGTATTAGATAGTACAACATCACAAACAGATGAAATTAGTTTTCCATCACCAAATCTCATGGATTGATTTAATGTTGTATATAATATTAATTTTTTATACATCAGGTTTTAAAATTTCGTATATACCTTCTTACATTCCATTATGTAGTGAATATGATAACACCTCCCATGTATATTATGGACTAGCGCCTCACAAAGTGATGTAATTCATTTTTCACATATGCTTCACATATAAGGTAAAAAATAATTAATTTTATGTTTTTATTCAATTTTAATAAAATATTAATCACTAGTTAAATTATACATATCATATACTTTCTTTCCTTATCATCCACTGAAAAAATGATAACATTGTAAGTCTGTACGATGAACTACAGCCCCGTGAAGCGATGCTAATATTTTTTACCAAAACATCACATGGAAGGTATGGGTATGGGTACTTAAATAAATAATATTATATCTATGAAATATTATTCCTCTTTTAATGATAGAAACACATACCTTCTTCACAAATTTATCATCAAAAAAATAAAATGTTACTCATGACGTACGTATAACCTACCATCCTTATGATTGAAACATAGTTCATTTGTCATAATACTATTTTATGGTTGGTTTAAAATGATAATTTTTTTATTAAAAATAATAATTTTTACATTTTTTAGTTTATTAATATAATAAAATAATAATCTCTTTCACCTTAGTCAACACACAAATGTGATTTTGGAAAAATGAACTGTTTATCATTAAAATGTCATATATAAAATTAATTCAATATATCATTGAACATTACATGTAATAAATAATATAAATGGAATAATAAAATTGGAAATAATTATTAATAAAAATTTAAATGACATAGTTTTATTATTCTTGAATATAAATAATACAAATGAAAAATTGATCTCGAGTTATGGATCTCTCTATACCACCATTTCCTTAATAATATGAACATTCTAAATCTAACTAACTTAATCTCTCTTTGAATGTTTTTAATTATTATTAATTCATTAAATATTTCAATCAAATATATACCAATATTATTATCCATTCCTTTTATAGGGTAATAAATTACTTATGATCATTTCTCAAATTCCTTCATTATGATTATTATTATAATATAAAGAATGATTATGAAACACGTTTTATTTACATGGGTAAATATTATTTTATACTTATTATTTATTTCATTTATGTGAAAAAAATATCATGATCATGTTATGGTGGGTGAAAAGAGACATATCTTCAATCCATTGGGTAAATCCTTAGTCTCCTGAGGTGTCATGTATGGGATTGTCGAGTAAACATAATATATTATAGGACTTTATCATCCATGTGATATTTTATAGGAAGTTATCCTGGACTCATGGTTTTGACATGTTATATGTTGTTGAAAAATTACCTATGATTCCATGGTCTTAAGATACCATGTTTATTATGTTATTATTCTATCATATCACTCATGAGCCTTATATTTTTTGATATCATGTTATACTATTGACTCACATCTTTTGTTTCCTTATAATGTTTATTCTGTTACTGGAATTTTTAGCTCACCCCTTTTATTATGTATTCCCCAGGTTATCCGATGTAGTTTTAGGATATCTAATATATTTTAAGATATCATTATGAAGAATAAAATAATTATTCCATGTGGTATGTTTCCATTTATATATTTTGATCATAGTCTACCAAAGAAAATATGCCTCATGTTTTTTTTGGGATTGTACACGTCCGATATTTATGTTTTCAAATACTGTAATAATATATATAAGGTATGGATCACTATAGATGGTATGAGAGTGAAGTGTTAGTTAACATTTTGAAAATTGGATGTAAAACATTTAGTGATAACTCTAGGAATATGTAAAAGGATATGAAAAAGTATATAAAAATTTCTAGGAGTCTTGTGAAATTATTGATAGAGTTGTTTCTATGTAATTGAATCCCTCTCTAGATGCTACAAGTTAATGTTGTTATAGAAAAGATTTACCCAAGAGTAATAACTCTAAAAAAGTCTTATCATCCTTTAACTGAGTGTTACCTAGTACATGATAACATTTCATATTGTGTACCCCATCTAAATCTAAGGAGGGGTATGTTTTGGAAAGTACCAAACTCTCTACGAACCAATAGGAATCTCTTGAAGAAATAATTATGTTCGAAAATAAAATAGTAAAACTACAATGGATAAATGAGTTTGAAAACCAAATACTCATAAGTTAGTATGTAATTAACATTTATATGATATTCCACCCATTTTTATAAGTGTACCTTGTGTAAATTTATTTGTTAATGTATTATCATCTAGTTTATCATCAAGTTAATTGTTTGAAAAGTGAGAAACCATGTCAAAAAAGCATTATATGAAAAGTGATTATTTCCTCAATTAAATGACAAATCTCATAGTTTTGGGATTTAATAACATCATAGTATTACATTATTAATATTATCTTATTTTTAATAATATCATGAATCATGTGAAACACCTTACTTCTATAAAATATTTCATGTTGTAGTTGAGTATTTTATGAGACAAAGGCCCCTACCATTATTTGATATTATGAACCAATAATTTTTTGAATAATGGATTAAATTCATAGATAAGATACTCTCTATCCTCCAAAAGATAGAGGAAGAGGATGTTTTTCTGGCCATTTATAACATTGAGGGAGAAATTGATCATGCAGGGACATTGATAAAGAACACAATGTCCATAGAGGATACATATTCTAGGGATTATGAGGTGATAAATATAATATTTTTCAATAAATATTTCCCCCAAACTCTCCATCTTAAAATAGAGGGGGAGTTCCTCAATTTTAAATAGAAGAGGGATGAGTATATCGGGGCATATTAGGAAAACTTCACTAGGATTTCATGGTATGCCTCCATATTTTTAAACAACATTGAATGTATAGTGTGACATTTTTTTATTGGACTAAATATGATTCTATCAAATTCCTTGTTGATTCATGGATTTAACATTCATCTATATATTTTTCATTGTGACCTTAATATTGAGATGGAGATCAGTGAATATCATTGCTATCATAGAACTCGAGATAAAAAACATAAAATGGAGTTTCCTTTGGGAACATAAACAAATAAATCCTATATAAGAATAGAAACATAGAATCTCACCTGTAAAATGTGGGGGAAGAAGAGTCATGGAAATAGCTATGTGGGACCTAAAAGATGCTTCAACTGTTGAAAGGAGTGGAATATTGTTAATTATTTTCAAAGGGAAATCAATAAAACCACTAATAAAGAACAATAAATGATTTTTTAGATAAAAAATAATTCCATATTATATTTTTTCAACTAAAATTAATATATAAATTATAAAATCTAATGCCCTGATCCCATTGTTGTTGGAAATAATCATTAAAAACCACCACCAATGTTTTATGGAAGGGAATATGATATCACTATGGATAAGGTGGAAATCTAAAATAATATGGTGGAAGGTATTTTATTTCTTAATTAATTAATAGAGATGATATATTTTTTATTTTGGATCAAAAAATTCTTTCATATATTTTAATTTCAGTGTAACTATTCAAACACAACCTAAGAACATGGGGGTTGATCTATCTATGAGGAAATTACTTGGAGAGATGGTTTCAATCCATGTATATAACTAATCCTCAGTAAATGGTTATGGAAGTAATATTATATAAAATATCATCATACTTAATTCAGTGGAGTTTCATTAAATGTCTGGCATGGATTGGCTATCCTTATATAAATCTATCATCAACTATCGAGATAGGGAGATCACTCTCCACTTCACAAGTCACCCTCTGATTTTATAAAAGTGTGTGAATGGGGATGAATATTCCCAAGAAAATTTCACTGAAAAATGGATATTATTTTTTAATAATAAGACATATCAGGACCAAATGATTGAGAAAAAAGATAGAATCATGCTTCAAGACATGCTCATAGTCAGGGATTATACAATTGTATTACATGAAGAGGTTTCTAGTATTCCTCCAACCCAAGAGATATATTACTAAATTGAAAATATAATAGGACCTCTGACCATATCAATGGCCCCAATAGAATGGAAACTATTTTGTTTCAATAACTAGGGACAAATTATAATAAAATATGGAAAATAATTTTACACACCTATGTTCTTCACCATGGGGTGAATCATTATTATTTATAAATAAGATGGATGGGTCAATGCACCATTCTATTGATTAGAGTGAAATCAAAAAATAATGATATAAAATAAGTATCCCCTACCATGGATAGATGGATTATTCAATAAACTATATAGAGATTAGTATTTCTCTAAGGCGGACCTTTGGTTTGGATATAACCAATTAAGGGTGAAGAAGGATGATATTCCCAATACTTCCTTTCAGACAAGGTATAGACACTATGAGTTCATGGTGATGTCTTTTGGACTCACCAATGCTTTGAAAATCATTACGGGAATAATGAATAGAGTCTTTAGGAATTACCTTGATATGTTTTCATAGTTATTATAGATTTTATTTTTATTGACCCCAAAAATAAGGAGAAGCATAAAGATTATATAAATATTATTCTATGTGTTTTTATATTAGAAAAGCTATATAAAATGTATGTTTAATGTGATATCTATATTAATGAAGTATCATTTTGGGGAATATTATCATGAAAAAAGGGATATCTGTAGACCCTTCAATGAAAATGGAAATTGATTATTGGACTAGACTGGAATTTGTTACATAGATATGTAGTTTCCATGTATTAGCATGGTATTATTAATTATTTGTGAAAACTTTTTTCTACTTTAAACATCACTAACCAAGATAAAACAGAATAGAGTATTTTATTTATATACAAGTTAATCTGAATGTAGATTTATGGAGTTGAAAAAGTGTCTTATCACTATAGAAGAACTTAAACTACCATCAATTGGGAAAATTTTTTATGGTATATAGTGATTCTTCAAAAAATGTTTTCGGTTGTGTGATAATGAAAAATGACCCTGTGATAACCTATTCTATAAGTAATTTGAAATTTCATTAGTAGAACTATACGTCAATTGATTTGGAGTTGGATATAGTGATTTTTTATTAATTATATGGCAACATTATCTCTATAGGGGGGGGGGAAGTGTGAAATATAGATAGATGACCAGAGCCTAAAAATACATTCTCTTGGAAGGATATTAACATGTGTTATAAAATATGGAAGTATCTAATCAAGAACAATGAATGCATAATTCATTACCATCTAGGGAAAGAAAACAAAGTGGAATATTCTCTAAGAATAAATGATCTGATAATTTTATAAAGGATGAAAATTGATAATCATCCAACATTATTATATATGAAAATGATAGATATGTGAATAGTAAAAGGATGTTCATTCTACCTTGATCAAATAACTACTTAACCATCCATTCTTGAGAGGATCATTGAATTCCAAAAAGGGTATTATTTGATATAGAAAATTTTAGAGAATATTCGAGATATCAGCATTGCTAAAGATGGGGCTATAAGGTTTATAAACTAGTTATATGTTCTATCAACGCCCAAGATAAAGAGATGGATTCTAGGTGATTCACATAACTCATCCTTCTCTATTCATCCCTGAGTCATAATGATGATTATAGATACAAAAAAAATCTACTGGTCGGATAACATGGGTAGGGAGATTATTGAATTTATATCTTGATTCTTGGTATGCCAACATGTTACGGCCAAATGAAAAAAATTCTAAGTGTATGATGAAACAATTTTTGATAACATTATAGAAATCGTAAAACATAACTGTGGATTTCATCATGGGACTCCCCTGACAGTTATAGGCAATAAATCCATACAGGTGGTAGTTTATTCCCTAAAAATGTCAACATATTTCATTTATATCAAGGAATATTTTCTTGTTGACTAACTAACTATTATATACATAAGGGATGTTGTAATATTTTATGTCGTTCCACTCTCCATTATTTCTGGTTGAGATATATGGATTACCTCGTGGTTCTAGATAATCCTTCAATGAGAATTAGATATAAAACTCAATTTTTGTACTCCATATAACCCTCAGATGGATGTTCAATAAGAAAGAACCATCCAAACTCTAGAATTTATATTGATGTATTTTCAATATATTTCCAAGTATATTGGGATTAGAACCTTCCACTATTAAAGTTATAATATAAAACTAGTTTCTATTATAGAATTGAAATGGATCCTTATGTGGAACTATATGGAAAATAGTGTCAGACTCTAATATAATAGGATGAAGTTGGTGAGATACAGATAACTGGATCAGATACTACTAAATATATATTAGAGAATGCAAAAACTATTTAGAGACACATTAATTCCATGACAAAATTTAAAGAAAATTAATGTAGACAACCATTATTGAGACCTGTAGTTTGAGGCTCAAGGTAATGTTTTTCCATACATTTCACCAAGGAATAATGTCATGAGGTTTGTGTATAATGGAAATAGTATTACTAGATTAATCTAACCCTTTGAAATCTTTTACACATCAGAGCAATTTCCTATCAACTGCACTCCCACATAACCCATTTGAAAAACATGATATGTTCCATATATCTCACTTGAGATAGTATATACTAGATCCATTATATATGCTAAATCTAGAGGTGGTACCATTTGAGATATGCTATTTATACAAGGAGTATCTGGTAATGATCTTAGATTACAGAAAAAAGTTTCTTAGAGACATGAAAACTCACACTGTTAATTTGTTTTGGTGAAACCACATGTTTTAGGAAGCAACATAGGAGATAAAAATGGGAATGAAGCTAAAACACCATCACATTTTTTTCACAATATTACCTAATATGAAATTTTGAGGGTGAAATTATCTAAGGGGAAGAATGTAACACCCAGAGACTTTATATTATATTTTTTTACATAAATTCACTCACATTGATTTCTGGTGATACATGAAACACAGGATTTAAGCAGAACACTATACACTATTTAAATATTATTATTTAAGCATGACCATTATAACATCTCAATAATGTTGGTAGATATAAACATGAATAAATAAATAATTAAAATTATATGGTTTTCACATTTATAATATAAATTAATTGGTTATCTATTGATTATAAATAAAATAATAACTATTAGAAATAAAAGAGAAATGTTTTCTAAAAAAATAATATTTTTCTAAAAGGTGGTATAATCATTCTTTGTAAACATAAAATAAAATTAATTATTAGTAGTTTTAGAAAATATATTGTAAAAAAATTTATTCATATTTTAAATAATCTTATCAAAATTATCATCTGGTGAATTATTGTAATTGTTTTTGAAAAGTTTCATTTCTTGGTGAATAGTAAGAGACTAATGTTTTTTATCAAAAAATACATTTTGTTTAACAATTTTATAAAAACTGTTTTATTTTCATGTGTTTTTTAATTTAAAATAACTTCAATTATGAATTAATTAATCAAAATTAGGTCATTAGAATAAATTTCATGTTGAATTTTGATTTAAAAACCTTTACAACTTTGCAATGTTTTCCTTTCGGAAATCATTTTTTTCACACATATTTGAATTTAATTTTTAATTTAATTCTAAATGATATGTTACTTTAATTTGAGAAAAATGGATTGCATATTTTTAATCATAATAATATATATTCTCTAATAATTTAATCATATTTTTTTCCAAAATGAATAGTGGATTAAGTACAAATTATTTTACATAATGAAGGTAAAAAATAGTTTAGCATGGGTTAAACTAAAAATATAAGTGTTAAAAATCACCCAAAAATGTATAATTCATAATATATGGTCATATTTATACCTTATATATTATATGGATCTAAAAATTTCCATTTTCGAGCCTTATAGAATGATAAAAACATTGGTGTTATTCTTTCTTTTAAAAAATTCCATATGTGTGTCCTCTCCCCCACTTATAAAAGGCCACACCCTCTCATCTTTTTTACAAACATCCAAAACACACTGATTTATCCAATATATATGAAATTAAATACCTAATTATCCCCCCATCATTCCTATAAGCATTTTTTTATGAAATCCATCTTAAGAAGTCTTTTGGTGCAAACAAAAAAGAAATTGTCATTAAAAGAGGTAACATCTTTAACAAGGAATTTTATACTATTTCTTCCCCCACATACTTAAGATATTATTAAACCATTATTATAAAATATCCTAATTATATTATATATACTGATATTTTACTATGTTATGGTCATGACCTTCATCTGTGTCCTCCTCTCAGAAATGGGAAATGAAACTATCGAACATTTTTGTAGTGAACTACCGCCTCATGAACTGACATAATTCAACTTTCAATACCCCTTCCCATGATTGGATAAAATAATGTATCTAATATTTATATATTATATTTTTTATGTAATTATACTTCTATAATTATTATATCATATATATATATTTAATTTAATTTTCGTAGAGAATACGATAAGGTCCCTCATGTGTATAACGGACAACCAACTTTAGAAGTGATATGATTCATTTTTCTCTTATGAATTACATGGTACTGAATAATGAAAATTTTAAATTTTATATATTATATTTTTCACATATTAATCATTACTTAAATTAAAAATAACTTATACTTTCTTAAATTATCATTCATTGAATAAATGATAGTGTCATTCTGGTATATGTGAAAATACCGCCTCATGAAGCATTGTGATTTGTTTTTCAATGCATAACAAGTATGGTATGAGTATTTATGTTTAATAGAATAATATTATATTTAGTAAATAATTAAAATCCTGAAAACCTCACATAAAACCTATCCTCATTCCATCATGATCATCAAAAAATGAGACAATGTGCATGTGTATGTACAACTTACCATTTCCAAGACAACAACATAGTTCCTTTTTTGTAACCATATATTTTTGTTGGATTAAAAATTATAATTTTGTGTACAAATTATAATTATGAAATTATTACCCTATTTTATATTATTAATAACAATATCTCATACCTTAGTTAACATTACAACATGATTTTGGTCACATGATCAATATATTGTTAAAAAATCAGAAGTAAAATCAATTTCATGAGTAATTAAATACGACACAGTAACAAATAAAATAAATAGAATAATAAATTTTAAAATAATTTATTAATAAATTGAGAAATTAACAAAATTTTATATTTAGGAAGATAAAGAATACACTATACAAATCCGGATTGTGGTAATAGATCTCTCAAAACCACTCATTCCATTGGGATATGATGTTTCTCTATAAAAATCACTTTATTTCTCTCAATATTATGGAACTCTTCAAAATATAAAATATATGTCTCACACATATATACCTAGCTTATTCCCCCGTCCAATTATGGGTTAATACATTACTTGTGATCATTTTAATATTCCTTTATTAAGAAATTTACAATGGTTATGATATAAAGAGAGATTACAAAACCCATTTTCCTTATATGAGTAAATGTTATGTTATTCCATAAAATTAAATTCATTAATTTGGAAAACACAAATCATAAATATGATATGGTGGTTGTGTACATATAGAACACTAATGCATTGATTAATGTTTCTGTCTCAAGAATTGTCATTTATGAGATTTGGGAGTAAACCTATTCAATTATGGTAATTTTCCCACCAAGTGATTTTTTCAAGGATGTTATCCTTGAATCATGTTTATGTCATATTATATATATTTTACACATTTCCAATGATTCCGTTATGTTATTATTCCATGTTCTATATGTCATTATTCCATGTGATTGCTCATGATCATTATCTTTTTTGATGTCATATTTTACCATTGACTCATATGTTATCACTACTGGAAAGGCTAGCTTTCCCAACACTTTTATAAAAACGGTTCAAAAGAACCATTGGTATATATGTCCTTTACTAGTGGTTTTAATAAACTATTGGTAAAGGTTTTTCTAGGAAAGGATTTCCCAATGGTTTAAAGAAACCATTGGGAAATCCAAGATTTTCCCAAATGTTTTTAATAACCATTGGGAAATCCCCCCCCCCCCCAAATTCCCATAAACAGAACCACATTCCCCCAACTCCCAAAAGCACCCGATTTACAGAAGCACATTCACCCGACTCCCAGAAGCACTTGCCCAAGTGAACCTCTTCCATCTGATCAGCTGCAACTCCCCCATTCAGGTCAGACTCCTTCAACCTCTTCTCATATTATCTAAGGATATCCATCTATTTTCAACATTTCTCTATTTATTTCACTATTTAGAAAGATCATGTCATTTTTCCATATTTCTATGGATTTTGGAAATTTTATGATTCACTACCCCCTTCATGATGTGTGTACTCAAATCACTACATAAATGTACACATTGTCTAATTAATGTTTCCATTACACATATACATTTATTAGGGCATGGTCTCTTTCTTGTGTTCTAATATTGAAGATTCATATTTATTTTTTTAATCTCAATGCACCAAATATTACAGCTTCATGTATATGAATTCATAAGAAATTTTATGTAATATTTATTCATAGTATTTCATGAAAATCAATCATTTCATTAAGATCATTTCAAACATGAAGATCTTATTCATATCCATTTTTCTACACTATGTGTGTTAAATAACAAGTAAGTATCATATTTCTATCGAAATATTTATATATATATAATGACAAACTGATCACTTATCAATTCCACAATAAAACATATAAAGTATCTTCTTCAACTTTGAAAAATAGTATGCGGTCCCTAATTATTTGTCACTAAAGAAATAATAAATACTTAATCATACAATCCAATGTTCTATATGATTATAATATCTACAAAGGGAACTCTCGGTGGGACCTCTTCTTCCCCCATGTAGTACTTCTTCCTTCATCATGAAACTAACTCACAGAATGTCAAATTTGCAATATTAAAGAATATTAGTTTTTTTAATATAACCATTAATCATTCTTCCAACAACCTCATGCATGAGTTAATCAATCACATTTTTATATCACAATGAATTTTTTTACTGATTTGGGATTTCTCAAAATTTGTGGGAAAATCAGAAAAACACTTGTATTAGAGTTCTTCTCATATGGCTTCATGGATACATGTTAATCTCAAAAATCATGACTGCGTGGTTAAAATATCAAGAGGACCATGGGATTATTATTCTTCACAAAAGAGAAGTTTTTTTTAAATCTTCATTATGTGAACACAAAGATCATGATCCACTCTATTTCTCTCCCAAAAATCATTATTCGTATGAGAGATAAAACACAATATAACTTGTATGGAATGGATGTATATGGTAATTTCTATGGGATTGGTGTTTTTCGTTTTTAGTGGGGTGATATGGTACTTTCTATGGACTTTATTTTGAGTGTTATGAAATGTAATATCTTTTCACAGTATTTTATTTATTAGAATAAATAACTTATTTAAGAAACTCTCTTTACACATTCTGCATCTTTCATGAAAATCCTTCACTTTGTAATATCTTGAACAATGTTCTGTCAGGTCTATGGTGTCTTCTTGAATGTGATAAATGATAAAATTACAAAACACATCTCACCTCAAAATTTAGGCACACATAACTGAATTAATATATCATTACATTGTTTTAATAGTTCACTACATCAACTAGAAACTCCTTCCTTTATAGTTTACATAAATATATTTTCGATTAAACATCAATCTTATTGATTTTATTATAACAAAATGACTTATAACAATTCTTTTTACAGAATGGATAGAAGTTTTATGTATGAAACTGATCAGATATCAAGTGATTTTCAAAATAATTTGGAGAGGTTTTTAGATTTTGTATTTCACAATTCGTCAGATAGTAGTCGCATACACTGCCAATGTTCCAATTGTGTTGGTAGACCTTGGTTGAGTCGTGAAGAAGTTAGCTACCACATAACCAAATACGGTTTTCATGAAAACAATTATGTGTGGTATCATAATTGGGAGAAAATGAAATCTCAAATTGTTGATGATCGAAATGAAGGGACTGGACTGGAGAATTTGTTGGATGATTGGTTTCCGTTTATTCATCATCATTAAAAAGAAAGTATTTCAACTCAAGAAGTTTTCAATATGAGGAAATATGATGTATCTAATGAATAAGATGATATTTTCAAGGTGAAAAAATTTAAAGATGCTGCCATGACTCCAGTATATCGACAATGCGATAAAATGAAAAGGCATGAATTTTTAATCTGATTGTTTCATATGAAAACTATGTTTGGGATTTCTAATACAGAATTCGATTACATTACTACCTTACTGAAGGATTTACTTCCAGATGATGCAGATATTCCCTTAAACCACTATATGTCATTAATTTTAGTTGAGGAACTTAGATTTTCAAGAAACAAAATTTATGATTTCCCGAAAGATTGAAGTTTATTCTAGGAGGAAACCGCTAAATGAAATGATTGTATAAAAAGTCGTACATCCCATTGGAAGTTAAAATCTGATGGAACATCATCACACGTTCCACAGAATGTAATGTGTCACTTTCCATTGACCCCCAAACTCCAGAATCATTTTATGTCTGATGAAATATCAATAAAAATGATATAGCTTGATACTTAGATAAAGAAGACTAATTATACATTGGTTCACCCTGTAGATGTATTTTCATGGTAGATATTTGATGCTCGATATCCTGAGTTTGTAGCTAACGTGCCTAATGTGAGGTTGGATCTTTCATGCGATGCTTTTTATCCATTTGGGAAGATGCTTACTTCTCACTGCACATGGCCAGTTTTTATTCACATTTTTAATCGTCCCCATGGTTGTGTATGAAAAAACCTTTCACTTTCAAGAGTATACTCATATCTGGCCCTTTTGAACCCATCAATGATATTTATGTATACATGAAACCTTTAATAAAAGAGTTGAATCTTCATTGGGATGTGGGTGTGCACACATATGATGCATATTCGAAAGACATATTTTAGATGTGTGTTGTGGTCATGTGGACAATCAATGATTTTCTAGCTTATTTAATGATGTCTGGATGGAGCACAATGGGATAACTATCATGTCCTGTTTGTACAAAGAATACAAGATCAAAAAGACTGAATCATCGCTATAGTTTCAGTTTTATGGGATATCGATGATTCTTGCCAATGGTCCATCCATATATAAATAATCATCGATGATTTGATAATACCATAGTTACTGATGATCCACCCCAGCGTATGTCTTGAAATGATGTTATTAATGAAGTGAAAGATTTCAGTTTTTCATTTGGGATGGGTCAAATGAAATCTGAAAAGAGAAAGATTTTTTCACTAAAACCTGTTACAATTGGAAGAAGAGGAGTATCTTTTTTTATTTTACTTATTGACCAACCAATTTGTTACGTCATTTCTTAGACATAATGCGCATTGAAAAGAATATATGTTAAATGTTGCTTTCTATACTTCTGAATGTTAAGGGCAAGACAAGATATGATTTACGGTCTCATCTTGAATTGATGGATTGGGGAATCAGACAAGGATTTCATCCTGTGCGAATCATTGAAAATAAATGGCATGTTCCGTGTGATTAATATGTGATGACACCTACGTAAAAAAAATTCTGGAAGTATTGGGGACTATTAGAGTTCCTGATGTCTATTCAAGCAACATATCAAAATAGGTAAACAAAATAGATTTGAAGTTAAAATCGTTGAAGACTCATGATTATCACGTTCTTCTACATGAGTTTACTTTAATAGAAATCCATTATCATTTTCCTAATAATGTAAGGGTGACTGTTATTTGGTTGTTCCATTTGTTTAGAGATCTTTTTTCAATGAAATTGTCCAATTCATATTTGAAAAAAATGTTGATAGATGCACCATTAATTTTGTGCGAGTTAGAGAATATATTTCCTCCATCATATTTCACATGCATGTTGCATACGACTATCCATATTCCCACTAAAATACTTCTCGGAGGACCAGTTTCTTTTCGTTTTATGTATCCAGTTTAAATAAATATGTACACATTAAAATCTTATTTCTGATATAGGAATCATCATAAAGGTTATATCGTGAACGGTTACATGTATCAAGAATGTATGGATTTTTTCTCATTGTATTTGTCTGATCTTACTACAAGAATGAACAGACCAATAAGAAATGAAGAAGAAAAGTATAATCAAATTGAACCCAATTTTCCATCACTTTTTCAAATAAGAGGAATTCCTAGAGCATATACATTGAAAAGATTAAGCCTTGAAGAGCGGGAGATGGCACATCGCATAGTTTTGTTCAACTATGATTTGTTCAATAACTACATTAGGTAACTAAATTGAATATGTATGTCTTACATTTATATATCTACTAATCTATTAATATTTTTTATCTACAGGGATCATAAAACAATGATAAATTGTTCTTTATATTTGAGAAGGATGGAGACATAGCATAGAAAAGAGTTTTCTGCTTGGTTAAAATTGAAGGTAAAAATATTACAGTTGAAAATAATTAAATAGATATTTAATTCAAATTAATAGTCATTTATATTGCAGGTATTGTGTTTTCCTACTGACTCTCTCTCTGAGTAAATACGAGTTTTGGCTTTTTGTCCTAATACCGTGTTTCATGACTGTAAATCAATTGTTATTAATGGGTACAAATTTATTGTCACTAAACTAGCAAAGAACAAGATAACACAACATGATGGAGTTATGTTTACTCCCACAATATCATGTTATGAAACTGCATCCAATAGTAGACCATGATTTGAAAATGTGGGTCATTTTGGAGCCTTTGAAAAAATAATAATTTTTGATTATTACTCTCATGGACAAGTCACGATGCTGAAATGCCATTGGTTTGATTTGATGTTGGGATAAGGAAAATTTATTGATGATTGTGGATTTTGAGAAATTAATATGACTTTCACTCTTGCTACTGAAGATCCATATGTATTGGCATCAATGGATAAAATATGTTTTTTATGTCAATGAAAAACTTCGAACTGAATTTTGTGTTATAGTTGAATTAATTCAACGATTTATTTTTGATAATGGAATTGACACCATCCCTACTTCCATTAGAACTAATCCATTTATTTATTTTGACGACTCCAATAGCTTAATTGTTAGAGTTGACTGTGAACCTAAAGTTGTGGTGAGAAATATATAGAATCATCCATTCTTATTCTCAATTCATTTGGTTTACCTCGAGTTGGGGTTTTAAGGATGGTTCTATTAAAATTGATTTAATATTGAAACCTGCATCATATACCTGATCTAAAGAAATTACATTTGTCATTAATTTTGACAATTACTTTTCCCTCTCATTTATTTTGTTTTTTTGGGTTACACATTATTTATTTTATTCTATTAACATCCATATTTGGTTTCAAATGCAGGAAATGAAACCCATTGAAGAGAGCTGATAGAAACTGATTATGGAAAACAATCGTTGCATGACTGAGCTAGGCATTCCCCAACTAGTGCCTATAGTGATAATTCTATTTCAAATATATTTATTTAAATTATATATAATTTCATGTGATTAATTTTTTTTTAAACATTTTTTCAGGATCCATCTATTAGGCGACAATATTTTGATGAGCAGCCGAGTAGTGGTCCCAACACTCAGGGTGTTCGTATGAGGGGTTGGGGGTGGTACAGATGATAGACGATCTGGTTGGCATGCCCGATTAGGCCTGACCCCTCCCAATAACATACCATCCATCCCACATTCGGATCTTGGTGTGCCGTTAGGGACACACGGGATATTTAGGCCTTCCATGTTTTCACCACCCTTTATATCTGACCCTACTCACTCATCTATACCATATCCGATGATGATTCCCACTCTCCATCCAGCATTTTGTCAGCCATCCCTATCATCTTCTTTTACCAGTTCTTCAATCTCTCTGAGATTTTTTATTCCATCCTTTTGGACTCCTACACCTCCAGAATCTATCCCTATGGAGCATGTATTGGGTCTCACTCCATCTATACAGGGTGTTCCTTCAGTTTCAATGGATCCTACGACACCCATTGATCAGATTACCTTAGGTATACTTATACAACCCTAACAAATTGTTACACAATTATTTATTTTCATTATAACATGTATTGATAAATATTTGTTTTTCTTTTATAACAGATACATCTACTGATAGGAGGTGGGGGTGGGGGCGTACACGCATGCGTGTGGTGTGGAACCGCCACCCATAGTTGATAGTGGACTACAATGAAGATAGTCAAATGATTGAAAAACTAGGGAAACAATGTCGGTGTTTTTTTATAACACATTCCAAATACTCCAAAATCATTCTTATCAACCCACTCTCATGGAGACAGTTGCCAAATGAAGTCAATGATAATGTCCGAGAAGAGATATTGGTAAAAAAAATAGATGTATTTAATGGAATATATTATTTTTTGTATTTATATAAATTATTATTTTGGTTTCAACTGCAGTTTAATTTCCCCGATTGTGAGGGTGCATGGCCAGTACATCTAAAGGAGTTAGGCATGTTTTGGATAGCTTATAAGAGTGAGTTGTACATTTTCTTGTGTGAGTGGGAATAGAGTTAGAGGGATTCTCTATCGTGGATGATTGTCCATTATTATAGTATCGACAAATGATTACTCATTGGGTGACTAGCCAATTTACGGTATTAATCCAATTCGAAGTATTTAAATGAAAAATTTTATGTTTTTGTTAATACTAATTATGGAATTTTATTTAGGATGCATCTAGAAGAAATAAAAAAAATATGCTAAGAAATATGTCTACACATTGGGATGTACTACGATGCCCAAGCAAGAGAGATAGCTGGTATGATAGTTTATAATCATTCTTTTCGACTTTCACTTTCTATTTCTTCCTCTGTAATTTATTCAATTGAAAAAGATTATATATGATTTTAGTTATGCAATAACTATTTTTTGTATATTATTTTTAATTATGGATTCCTATATACAATGTCATTATAGAGTCATAAATTGAATATAAAGGACATGTTCATTGAGAAAAACTGTTTTTCTTGTGTAGAAAGAAGAATGATGGAAGTGCGTTTAATGAACCGACTCAGAAATAGATTGTATGTTTTACATTGTTGATTTAAAATTTTAATCTCTATTTTGTAAGTTAATAATCTATTTATATTTTTAATATGATTCTTTAGAGGCCCTTGATGCCCAAAAACCAGACAATTTTTGGCCAAACGATCACTTAAAATAGGTGTTGGGAGATGAGCACCCTAGTAGAGTACCCTGCCGGCCTGGGAAGAGTATAGTTTCAACGAGGTATTGGACCTCCTCAGGTATGAGTTGTAGTGCCACCGAGTAGCAGCAGGTTAAGGCACAGGAATAAAAGGGTGACAAAAGGGCCATAGAGACGGCATCACAACCCTCTATGGAAAGCATTGCATATATGAAATTGATGGATGTTTTACGACCATCACTTCCACCAGAGGCTAGCACTACTTGTGAAAAATATATATCATCGATGCGTTCTATATATGGTGCACCATGTGGTAGTTCTAGTGGTGGTCGAGATGATGGCGAGGAGGAGGTCGAGGTGGAGGAGGGGAAGGGAGAGGAGGAGGCCGAGGCTAAAGAGGAGGGCGAGGAGGAGGTCGAGGCAGAGAAGGAGGGTGATGAGGAGGCCGACATTGAGTATGAAGGAACGGAGGAGGGTGGGGATGATGATGGGGATGATGATGAGGATGAGGGTGAGGGTGATGATGATGGTGATGATAGTGATGGTGATAAGGGACAGATTGATCTGTTACATTTTTGACCGATATTACTAACCTTTGATGTTTATTAATTTGTTGTGCCTGAATAAATGTGTGATTAGGTGGGTCACAATATCATTATTTATTTATCTATAAATTATAAAACTTGATTGGATGGTTTTCTATGAAATCCACCTATTTTAATGAAATTTTAATATTTTAGAAGATTATATAATGAAATTATTTATTTAACCTTGAATGAATTATCTTAGAAAATATGTAAATACCATCATATGAACCATGGAAAGCCCCCAGGACAGCCCCTCGGATAACCCCACAGACAGCTCCCCCCCTCCTCCGTGGACCCTAGACAGCCCCCCCCCCCCCAGACAGCCCCCCACCATCCTCCCTAGACCCCGAATAGCCCCTCAGACAACCCCATGGACAGCCCCCGAATACCCCCATGGAATTACCCCACACCCTCCTCCCAAGATTCCATACAGTCCCCAGACAGCCCCTTGGACAGCCCCCCGAACAGCCTCCCCACCCACCTTCCTGGACCAAAAACAGTTCCCCGAATAGCCCCCGGACAACCCCCCATAAAGCCACCCCACCTGCCTTCTTAGACCCCAGACAGCCACCACACCCCCACCCTCTTCCCTGGACCCCAGACAGACCCAGGAAAACCCCCTTGAAAACCTCCCAGACACCCTCCCCACCATCCTTCCTGAACCCCAGATATCCCCTCGAACAGCCCACCAGACAGCCCCCCCGGACAGCCCCCCACCCTCCTCCCAGGACCCCAGACAGCCCCCAGCCTCACCCGGATCTTCAATCAACCCTTAATGGCACTCAAAACACCCATGTGAGGTGCACGAGTAAACCCCTACACAAACCAAGGCATGGTGTGGACGATACCATTCAAAGTGTCTCACAGTTATTTGAAATGGACGACATTTTAAATGAAAACAACAAATGACATTCATAAAACTGGACAAACAGATTCGGATTGTGTTGATACTTTAGCACAATGATCCATGGGTCATTTTTGATGCATACGACTCATCCCTGATTAAATCCTAGGCACACTGCGGCCGGTACCACACAAAGAGTTTTTCTTTTGTTTAAAATGGATACTCTTTTATGTAAAAACAACTGGTATATGAAAAACCGACCAAACTTATTCTGATTGAGTTGATACTTTAGAAAAATTATCCATGGGTCATTTGAGACGTGTACGAGTCTACCCTGCCTCAAACCGAGGCACGATGTTTCTAGTACTACTCATAGTGACTCACTTTTATTTGAAATGGACAATATTTTAAATGAAAACAACAAATTACATACGAAAAACTGACCAAATGGATTCGGATTGTGTTTATACTTTAGCACAATTATCCATGGGTCATTTTGGATGTGTATGAGTCTGACCCGACTCAATCCAAGGCATAGTGTGGCCGGTACCTCTCAAAGTGTTTTACTTTTATTTGAAATGGACAACATTTTAACTGAAACCAAAACCTGGAATATGGAAAACAAACCAAACGCAGTCGGATTCTTTTGGTACTTTAGGACAACGATCCATGGTTAATTTTTGACATGTAAAAGTCAACCCCACCTCAATCCGAGGAACGATGTGGCCGATACCACTCATAGTGTCTCACTTTTATTTGAAATGGAAAACATTTTAAGTGAAAACAACAACTGGCATATTAAAAACAAACAAAACGCATTAGTATTGTGTTGATACTTCAACACAATGATCCATGGGTAATTTTTGGCATGTACAAGTCAACCTCCCCTCAATACAAGGCACGATGTGGCTGGTACCACTCATAGCATCTCACTTTTATTTGAAATGGAAAATATTTTAAGTGAATGAAATAACTGGAATACCAAAAACTAACCAAATGAATTCATATTCTACTGATACATTAGGAAATGGATCCATGGGTCGTTTGGGACCTGTACGAGTTATTCCAACCTCAATCTGAGGCACGGTGTGGCTGGGACGACTCAAAGTATCTTTATTTTGTATAAAATGGGTACTCTTTTATGTAAAAAATATTGGCATTTGGAAAATAGACCAAACATATTCGAATTGTGATGATACTTTAGAACAATGATCAATGGGTATTTTTTGACATGTACGAGTAAAAATCTCCACAAAATGAGGCACAGTGTGGCCGGTACAACTCAAAGTGTCTCACTTTTATTGAAATATACTACATTTTAAATTTAAACAACAAATGACCTATGGAAAGCCAAGAAAACAGATTCGGATTGTGTTGATACCTTAGTGAAATGATCCATGGGTCATTTTGAAAGTGTATGAGTCGACCCCACCTCAATCTAAGGCATGGTGTGGCCGTTACCACTTAAAATGATTCACTTTTATATGAAATGCACAACATTTTAAGTGAAAAGTAAAATTGGCAAAAGGAAAACCAACCAAATGCA
Organism: Viscum album; assembly: GCA_963277665.1. Taxonomy (NCBI): domain Eukaryota; kingdom Viridiplantae; phylum Streptophyta; class Magnoliopsida; order Santalales; family Viscaceae; genus Viscum; species Viscum album. Next base: position 1,154,251,079 of record OY728132.1, on the reverse strand, counting down.
TTCGGATTCTATTGATACATTAGGAAAATGATACATGAGTGATTTTTGACGTGTACGAGTCAACCTTGCCACATTCAGAGGCACGGTGTGGCTTGTACCACTCAAATTGTCTCACTTTTATTTGAAATGGACAACATTTTAAGTAAAAACACAAACTAGTATACAAAAAACTGACCAAACGCATTCAAATTGTGTTGATACTTCAAAACAAAGATCCATGGGTCATTCTTGATGTGTATAAGTCAACCCGCCTCAATCCGAGGCATAGTGTGGCTGGTACCACTGAAAGTATCTCACTTTTATTTTGAAATGGACAACATTTTAAGTGAAAACAATAACTGGCATATGAAAAACCAACCAACCACATTCATATTCTATTGGTAATTTAGAAAAAGGATCCATGGGTCATTTTTGACGTGTAAGAGTCAAACCGGTCTCAAACTAAGGCACGGTGTGGCTGGTACCACTTAAAGTGTCTTTCATTTGTTTAAAATGGATACTCCTTTAAGTAAAAACAACTGGAATATGTAAATTTGACCCAACTTATTCGTATTGTGTAGATAATTTAGAACAACAATCAATGGGTCATTTGTGACATGTACGAGTCAACCTCGCCTAAAAACAAGGCATGGTGTGGTCGGTACCACTTAAAGTATCTCACTTTTATTTCAAATGGACAATATTTTAAATGAAAACAACAAATGACCTACGAAAAACTAACCAAACAGATTCAGATTATGTTTACACTTTTGAACAATGACCCATGAATCATTTGTGATGTGTATGAGTCAACCCCACCCCAATCTAAGGCATTGTGTGGCCGATACCACTCAAAGTGATTCACCATTATTTTAAATGGACAACCTTTTAAGTGAAAAAAAAATTGGCATACGTAAAACCTACCAAACACATTCCGATTCTGTTGATACATCTAGAAAATGATCCATGGGTTATTTGAGACGTGTAAGAGTCAACTCCACCTCAATCCGAGGCACAGTGTGCTCGGTACCACTCAAAGTGTCTCGCTTTTATTTGAAATGGACAACATTTTAAGTGAAAACAACAATTAGCATATGGAAAACCAACCAAACACATTATTATTATGTTGATACATCAATAAAACGATCAATGGTTCATTTTTGACATGTACAAGTCAACCCCGCCTCAATCAGAGGCACAGTGTTCCTGATACTACTAAAAGTGTGTAACGACCTGAAATTTTGAATAAATCTTGTTTCCTAATTTTATGTGTTATTTTATTTTGTTTTTTATACTCAACAAAAATGTTTCATTTGATAACATGAGTATAATTAAAATGAGACCATTGGGTTTTGACTGTTATATGACCATTGGTCAATATGACCCCTAGAAACTAAACGTTTTGATTATTGTCTCTAAATACAATTAATCTTGGTTAATTATTATAGAAAGAAGATTTGATGGCCTCACCCAGTAGTCTTGGACCGATCAAATCCCATCTAATAGAACTTGGGAAGGAGGTAGAACCACTAGGCTTTGCTCTAGACCAAACCCAAGCCGAACTTCATCGTGTGAAGCTAGAATGGAATCCCCTTTGCGAGAAGTTCAAACTGATAGAAATTACTACTCATGCGATGTTGGCCGAGCCTCCCTCAGATTCTCTCACCTTAGCACACCTTACACTTAGGTCTTATGCTGGTGTGATAAGACGCTATGTTAGGAGACCGTAACTGCTTTTTGTAATCCTTTGTTTTAAATAAAAATTGGGATTTCTTCTTATGATGAAGTTTATGAATTTTCAAATGTCCGGATAAATATAGTATGCATATTTTTGATGAATTGTAGAAAAAGGATATTTTAAAAATTCTTAGGTAAACCTTAAATAATTAAAAATGTGTAATTATTTTCAAAAAATGTTCTTCTGAAATTATGTTCAGTGCGAAATTTAGAGTCTAATAAGATCAACTTGATTTTTGATGAATAGTAAATTATGAATACTGATTTTATGATTAGGATTAGTAATGTGTACAAATGGATTAGTAATCTCACTTAAAGAAAGTATTAATATAATCTAGGCACCTTAATTAAGTAATGTGATTCAATAAAATAGTTAAATAACAGTTTCATAAATTTTTATTCAAGTGTTAGTTTTTTCAGGTGAATAGTGTGTTTTAATTAAAAATTTAATTAAAAATAATTATAAAATTATTTTTATAAAATGGACTTTATTTTTGAACTCAGAGCATCGATATTATGTTATGGTAATTTTTGGGGATTTTTCTGAGAAAAATGAATTCTCGGTGAATAGTGTTTTATTTAAAAAGTAAAATAAAAATATTTAGAAAATTATTTTTATAAAATGGAGTTCATATTTGTAATTAGAGCATCTATATTTGGTCAAGGTGAAATTTTTGGATTTTTCTGAGAAAGTTAAATTTTCCGTGAATAGTAAAAATACAGTTTTAGGGTTTTGGTATGTTTAATGACATCATAACTGTATAATGATAATGTCATGAGATATATTAAGGGTTGGCTGGCCAAAGGTGATGAATTATTGTATTGGGGGCCCCATGTGGCCTAACTCCACGATAAATGCCATGGGAGAGCACATGGTTTTGAGAAAAGCACTTGTGAGGTGTCCCTTGGCCATTAATGCCTTGTCCCCTCACTTTCCCTATAAATAACCAACCTTTCCTCCTTTTGTTTTCACTCCCAACTCTCCCCCAACGATGTTATGGTCTCCTTACCTCCCAAGGGGTCTTCCCAAGGTGCCCCGAAGCCTTCAAGGTCCAAACCGTTGAGTTTTAAGAGTTACATTTTAAGGTAAGGGATCTGACCTCTCTCTTTCTTTTCATGTAATCTCTTTTATGTCATTCCCTTTATGCTCCATGTTCTTATGTGAGAGGATGTTCTATTATATTCCTCTTAATGCCCTTTTCATGTTTATATGATGATATAACCCCTATTACTCTCATAATTTCGTTTTATTGAAGTTTAAGTGACGCCGTTAGGCTGCCGAATTTTTAAGGGATTCTTTCACCCTTCTCATTTTTCAAGTTCGATTTTCATGTCAAGTCTTTCAAGTTCCTTTTTATTATGTTGGGGTATGATCTCTATATATATCATACTGATCTATTATTATCATATTATGATAGACCCTATTTGATCTTGTCAAATCATTTTTATTGAAGTTTAAGTGACGCCGTTAGGCTGCCGAATTTTCGTAAGAGAAATCTTATTTTTGTCTCACTTCCATGTTTTTCATTTCATATGTTATATCTTTAAAATTTCATTACCATGTTCTTAAATCCCTTATATTATGTTCCCCTACTGTTTTATGAATCAGTTATGAGTGGGTGACCCATGTCCCCTCTCTTTTCAATGTTTTCTAAAACCTTGTAACATAGCCGTTATGCTGCAGAATTTTCGTCTCAAAATGCCTCTCTCTTTTCTCAAAATTATTTTATGTTATCAATTTAATACTCAAAGCTCTTATTTATACAAGGGTATTCACATATATATCAAAATTTTCTATTTTAAATTCTGGGATTTACATACATGAGACCCGCTTTCCCTTTCCGTGGGTTTTAAAGTGACATAAAGATCATGTCTTTAAAGAAGTTTTAAAATGTTATGATTATGAAATGAAACCCATTTAATTTATGCTATATGGTTTATTTATGAAATGTTTAATGATGATATATGTGGCTCACATGATAATAAAAGAATATTTAAGGGTGCGCCTAGATAGCGCTCCAATGCATTGGGTAATGATGTAACTACTAGAGATTACAATTTTCATGATACATTGGTGAATAACCTTGGTAATTTTAAAATGACACCTTGGGGATGGAACTTGGTGATATTTTCATGATTTTCTATATTAAATGTTGTAGCCACATCTTAAAGTTATGAAAAAATGTTATTTTTTTATGATATGCCTCATGATTTCATTTTCATGCCTTAATGTTCTTTTCACGACTTTATTGATATATCTCAAGTTCACATGTTAAATGTTTCCTTTGTTTCCCTTACTGGGCCTTCTGCTCACCCTTTCTTTTGATGTATGTCCCCAGGTTATGAGATGAAGTAATGAACCTTGGGTGAACATGATGATAATCCTTTCAAGTGTTTAAGAAGAATTTTTTTATGTTTTCATGTTTTATGTTCCTGGTTTCCAAGACACTAAACCTTAAAGATCCTCGGTTTTGTAAAATGTAATGAAATTTTATGTGATAAAAAGGCAGGATGCCATAGTTGGTATTCAAGGATGGTTTAGTTATTTATGGAAATTAGGATATGAAAACTCTAGGAAGAACCCTATAGAAAAGTTTAAATATAGGAATTATTCCTGGTATTTTGGTGAGTATTGAGTAAGGGTTTTCCAAGCAAATACATCCCTGTCTGGATACGAGCAGGTAGAGGTGGCCTTGGCACAGATGTACATAGGGGTAAAACCTGAAAACACTGCTTTGAGTTAGACTCGAACAGGAACTGGTACACGATAACGGGCCTTACTGCACTCTTGGTTACGACACTCCCGGGGGATATGCTTTGGTAAATTCATAAGCTTAATATTAACCATTGTTAAAGGAACAAAGATAAAATAAAATAAATAGTCACATAAGAATATATGATCATGGATAACCTAGATGGGAACCTAGGGGATCACAAGTTAGGGTATACTTTTCTTCTACAAGTTATCCTTATATGCTTTCAATTCCTTTTCATGATTATTGGCTAAGTATTTAAGCCCCTAATTATACTTTCTATTCTTAGTTAATGGTGGGAAATGGAAGAACATGTCCCAAAAACCAATGTGATAGGAAATGCGACGATTGCCGTATTAATATGACAGAGATGATTAGGGGATTAAAATATGATTATTATTTTGGAAGACGTTCACTATTTTGGGGACCATATATGATCGAGGTAAATATATTACTATGATATTTTCATTGAGGAGTAAGGTTGACTTATATTTTTAAGAATCGATGAATTTAAGGTGGACTTATAGTAATTTAGGTTACTTATGGGAATGATTAACCTATCTTGGGTAAAATATGTTTAGGTTAGATACTTTGGTTTTAAGATGTTAGGAGTGGTTGATGTGATTTGGAGATGAACAGTGAAGTTTATTTTGGAAGACTATGTTATCAAATTCTTCTTATATTTGGGTTTCAATCTTAGTTTGGTTTATTTTAAGGAATTTTAAGAACAGTTATTTATGGAATGGTCTATGATGAACTTTGGGTAGTACCATAGAACTTTGAAGATTTAAAAGTAGTTTCCATTCCTATGGGATTCTTTCTTTTTGAAGAGTTGTTTTACCTTACCCTTTCTATTTTTGGAATAATGTTTAAAGATAGAAGAAATAGATAGTTAATCTTTTCTAGATTATGTGATTCTCTAGAAGATGATTCTTGTGCTTTTGATGAGACCATGTTTTTTTGGATTCACATTATTTGGAGAAAATATTAGTTTTGGTTGAAACTTATTAAAAGATGAAACTATACATGAAGGTAGGTATATTTCCTTATATTTTTGTTCTATGTAGTAAATGAATTCCTCAAAATTATGAAAAGAAACATAAAACAAAAATGTTGTTGGTTTACGTTTCCTACTGGGTAATCAAAAACCGTTTACACAAATCATAATTTTGGGATTTTCTTATGGTTAACTTTCTCCTAATCATGTTTTCTATCACTCTCCCTCAGAACATGACCCTTTGTTTTCTCCTCCATGTACATGTTTTCGTACATGGAATCATAGTGTGGGCTAACTCGGGTGACCTTTGTACTTACATTTTTTTTTCTTTTAAAGGAATAGTTTTACTGACTCCTTTTCTGATGTGGGAATTTCAATGAAATTTCAAAACCCAATTTTAAAAATTGCGAGGACGCAATTTCATAAATGGGGGAAGATTGTAACGACCTGAAATTTTGAATAAATCTTGTTTCCTAATTTTATGTGTTATTTTATTTTGTTTTTTATACTCAAAAAACATGTTTCATTTGATAACATGAGTATAATTAAAATGAGACCATTGGGTTTTGACTGTTATATGACCATTGGTCAATATGACCCATGGAAACTAAACGTTTTGATTATTGTCTCTAAATACAATTAATCGTGGTTAATTATTATAGAAAGAAGATTTGATGGCCTCACCCAGTAGTCTTGGACCGATCGAATCCCATCTAACAGAAATTCGGAAGGAGGTAGCACCACTGGGCTTTGCTCTGGACCAAACCCAAGCCGGACTTCATCGTGTGAAGCTAGAATGGAATTACCTTTGCGAGAAGTTCAAACTGATAGAAATTACTACTCATGCGATGTTGGACGAGCCTCCCTCTGATTCTCTCGCCCTAGCACACCTTACACTTAGGTCCTATGCTGGTGTGATAAGGGGTTATATAAGGAGACCGTAACTGCCTTGTGTAATCCTTTGTTTTAAATAAAAATTGGGATTTCTTCTTATGATGAAGTTTATGAATTTTCAAATGTCCAGATAAATATAGTATGCATATTTTTTATGAATTGTAGAAAAAGGGTATTTTAAAAATGTTTAGTTAATACTTAAATAATTAAAAATGTGTAATGATTTTCAAAAAATGTTCTTATACAAATATGTTCAGTGCGAAATTTAGAGTCTAATAAAATCAACTTGATTTTTGATGAATAGTAAATTATGAATAATGATTTTATGATTAGGATTAGTAATGTGTCCAAATGGATTAGTAATCTCACTTAAAGAAAGTATTAATATAATCTAGGCACCTTGATTAAGTAATGTGATTAAATAAAATGGTAAAATAACGGTTTCATAAATTTTTATTCAAGTATTAGTTTTTTCGGGTGAATAGAGTTTTTTAATTAAAAATTTAATTAAGAATAATTTTAAAATTATTTTTATAAAATGGACTTTATTTTTGAACTCAGAGCATCAATATTATGTTATGGTAATTTTTGGGGATTTTTCTGAGAAAAATGAATTCTCAGTGAATTGTGTTTTATTTAAAATGTAAATTAAAAATATTTAGAAAATAATTTTTGTAAAATGGAGTTCATATTTGTAATTAGAGCATTGATAGTTGGTTAAGGTGAAGTTTTGGGATTTTTCTGAGAAAGTTGAATTTTCAGTGAATAGTAAAAATACAGTTTTAGGGTTTTGGTATGTTTAATGACATCATAACTGTATCATGATGATGCCACGAGATATTTTAAGGGTTGGACGGCCAAAGGTGATGAATTATTGTATTGGGGGCCCCATGTGGCCTAACTCCATGGTAAATGCCATGGGAGAGCACATGGTTTTGAGAAAAGCACTTGTGAGGTGTCCCTTGGACATTAATGCCTTGTCCCCTCACTTTCCCTATAAATACCCACCCTTTCCTCCTTTAGTTATCACTCCCAACTCTCCCCCAACGACTTTATGGTCTCCTTACCTCCCAAGGAGTCCTCCAATGGTTCCCCCAATCCCTCAAGGTCCAAACCTTTGAGTTTTAAGAGTTACATTTTAAGGTAAGGGATCCGACCTCTCTCTTTCATTTAATGTAATCTCTTTTATGTCATTCCCTTTATGCTCCATGTTCTTATGTGAGAGGATGTTATTTTATATTCCTCTTACTGCCCTTTTCATGTTTATATGATGAGAGATCCCCTCTTACTCTCATCATTTCGTTTTATTGATGTTTAAGTAACGCCGTTAGGCTGCCGAATGTTTAAGGGATTCTTTCACCCTTCTCATTTTTCATGTTCAATTTTCATTTTAAGTCTTTCAAGTTCCTTTTTATTATGTTGGGGTATTATCTCTATATCTATCATACTGATCTATTATGATCATATTATGAGAGACCCTATTTGATCTTGTCAAATCATTTTTATTGAAGTTTAAGTGACGCCGTTAGGCTGCCAAATTTTCATAAGAGAAATCTTATTTTTGTCTCACTTCCATGTTTTCATTTCATATGGTATATCTTTAAAATTTAATTACCATGTTCTTAAATCCCTTATATTCTGTTCCCCTACTGTTTTATGAATCAGTTATGAGTGGGTGACCCATGTCCCCTCTCTTTTTAATGTTTTCTAAAACCTTGTAACATAGCCATTATGCTGCAGAATTTTCGTCTCAAAATGCCTCTCTCTTTTCTCAAAATTATTTTATGTTATAAAGTGAATAATCAAAGCTCTTATTTCTACAAGTGTATTCACATATATATCAAAATGTTCTATTTTAAATTCTGGTATTTACAAACATGAGACCCGCTTTCCCTTTCTGTGGGTTTTAAAGTGACGTAAAGATCATGTCTTTAAAGAAGTTTTAAAATGTTATGATTATGAAATGAAACCCATTTAATTTATGCTATATGGGTTATTTATGAAATGTTTAATGATGATATATGTGGCTCACATGATAATAAAGGCAAATTTAAGGGTGCGCCCTGATAGCGCTCCAATGCATTGGGTAATGATGTAACCACTAGAGATTACAATTTTCGAGATACCTTGGTGAATAACCTTGGTAATTTTCAAATTACACCTTGGGGATAGACCTTGGTGATATGTTCATGATTGTGTATATTAAATGTTGTAGCCACATCTTAAAGTTATGAAAAAATGTTATTTTTATTATGATATTCAACATGATTTCATTTTCATGCCTTAATGTTCTTTTCACGACTTTATTGATCTATGTCAAGTTCACATGTTAAATGTTTCCTTTGTTTCCCTGACTGGGCCTTCTGCTCACCCTTTCTTTTGATTTATGTCCCCAGGTTATGAGATGCAGTAATGAACCTAGGGTGAACATGAGGAGAAGCCTTTCAAGGGTTTAAGAAGAATGTTTTTATGTTTTCATGTTTTAAGTTCCTAGTTTCCATGAAACTAAACCTTAAAGATCCTCGGTTTTGTAAAATGTAATGAAATTTTATGTGATAAAAAGGTGGGATGCTATAAAGTGTCTTACATTAATTTTAAATGGAAAACATTTTATGTGTAAACAACAAATAGCATACGAAAAAAACCAAACGCATTAGGATTATGTTGATACATTAATACAAGGATACATTGGACATGTTGGACGTGTATGGGTCAAAACCGCCTCAATCCAAAACACAGTGTGGCCGGTACCACTCAAAGTGTCTCTCTTTTGTTTAAAATGGATATGCTTTTAAGTAAAAAAAACTCACATACAAAAAACCAACCAAATGCATTTGGATTGTGTTGATACTTTATTAAAAATATACATCGGTCATTTTTGGGTAGTACATGTCTACCCCGTCTCAATCCGAGGCACGGTGTGGATGGTACCACTCAAACTGTCTCTCTTTTATTTCAAAAGGACAACATTTTAAGTTAATAGAACAACTTTCATACGAAAAACTAAACAAAGGCATTAGGATTCAATTGAAACTTTAGGAAAATGATCCATCAGTCATATGTGATGTGTATGAGTCAACACCGCCTGAATCCCAGTGCCGGTGTGGCCAAAACCACTCATATTATCTATTTTTTTTTTGAATTGGACAGGATTTTAAGTGAAAACAAAAACTAGCATACAAAAAGCCAACCAAACGCTTTCAGGTTCTGTTGAAAATTTAGGAAAATGATCCATGGATCATATGTGACATGTATGAGTCAACATTGCCTCAATCAGAGTTGCGGTGTGGCTGGAACCACTCAAAGTGTCTCTCTTTTGTTTAAAATGGACAAAATTTTATGTGTAAACAACTACTGACATATAGAAAACTGACCAGATACATTTGGATTCTATTGAAACATTATGACAACGATCCATGGGTCATATGTGATGTGTAAGAGTCAACCCTACCTCAATATAAGGTGTGGTGTGATCGGTATCACTCTAATTGTCTCCCTATTTTTTTTTTAAAATGTACATCATTTGAAGTGAATACAACAACTGGCATAAGGAAAACCAAAAAATTGTATTCGGATTTTGCGGACACATAAGCACAATGATCCATGGGTCGTTTGTGACGTGTACGAGTCAACCCCACTTCAATCTGAGAAGTGGCATGGCCAACACCACTCAAAGTGTCTCACATTTATTTGAAATGAAAATCATTTTAAATGAAAACAACAACTGGAATACGGGAAACTGACCAAAATCATTCGGATTCTGTTGATAATTTATGACAACGATCCATGAGTCATCTGTGACGTGTACAAGTCAACCCCGACTCAATCCGAGCCACGGTGTGGCCAATATTACTCCAAGTGTATCTATTTTGTTTAAAATGGACATCATTTTATGTAAAAACAACTGGTATATGGAAAACTGACCAAACATATTCAGATTCTGTTGATATTTTATTTTGGGGTTATTAGCTTCTAATTTCTCAATTCAGTCATGTATGTGTTATAGAAAATGTAATTTTTTATGTATTCATAATTCTATATAACCCACCCCCTAGACACCCCAACCCTGTGGACAGCCCCCCACCCCTCGACACCCCCTCACCCTAGACACCCCTAACCCCATGTATGTCATATTATATATGTGTTATATATAATTCAAAATTCTGTATGCAACATAAATAAGTTTTGATGTGTTACTGATTCAAAATTCATAATTAATTACATAATTCATTCTGCATGTATTAAATTGAGAATTCAATTATGAATTTTGTATTTCATACTATAATTGGGTTCATATACATGATTATAATTTTGGTACATTCCATGGTTATAAGAGTATCCTGTCTTAATGTGATTTTGTGTGCTATAATGGGTGTTTTTATTGCTGTGATGAGTCTATGTAGGTGTATGTAGTTGAGTGTGCAGTGGAGGATATTTCAGGAGGCTCGTTTTCCAAATTATGGAAATACACTCTACCAATGGTTTACTAAAACCATTGGTACGATGCTATACATATATTTTACAATGGTTTTAGTAAACCTTTGGTAAAACATGTAAATGATAGTATTTCCAACGGTTGTAGAAAACTTTGGGAATACTCCTATATACCAACAGTTATTTAAACAATTTGGAAACTAGAAATTACACTGCCTTTCCCAATAGTTATAATAAAATGGTTGGTAATGGGATATCCCAACACTTTACTTACCAATGGTTTGGCAGCCTTTACCAATAGTTTTAAATCGTTGATAAAGACTTAATTTCTAGTAGTATATGTTTCCCTATCAAGTTTATTCCCTTATAGTGACTTTTAGCTCAACCATTTATTTATGTATTCCCCATGTTATCCCATTATGTTTTAGGATATTAAATGAATTTTAGGATCCTATTATGTAGAAAAAAATAAAGAGTCGATATTTTTAGTTTCCAATGAGGTATTTTTATCCTAGTCTTCTAAACACACTATGCATCATGATCTATGGTATTATACTTATTGGATATTTACGTTTAAAAAAAATTTAATAATATGTATAAAATTTATCTTTCACTGCATTATCAGATGATGATAAACAATGTGGAACAATTCATAGTTGTATGACCATAAAATACATAATATAGTTTTCCTAGAAACATGATATAGAACTGGACAATGATGTCCTTAACATAAGATGCTAAAAAATGGTTATCTTTCCAATTACAAGATGTTAACATTCATTTTAGATTTCCTTATCACCTAATTAAAGAATCCATATAACTAATTACTAGTATCATGATGCGTATTAAAAATTTGTATGTTATATACCTCAGTACTGTGTAGGATATTCTATAATTACCACTTTTTCTCACATTGTACATGACTCATGAGGGATTATAGTAATTGTTTGATCAATCTATTCAACATAACTAAGAGCACCAACACCAAATACAGAAAATGAATGATTCTATCATGTATGTCCTTAAACTGATTAGAGTGACCTATAATGGATTCCCTAATTTCCATATATAAGATCCAAATCTTATAATAATCAACATGTCATAATTTTCTTGTTCATAAAATATTTTAATTCACATTTCTATGAGTATAATCTCAATACATGAAAGGAATTTATCTTTAAATAAACACATACAGATTGACTCATGATTACTTTCATTTTGTAGTGAGCCATGGATCCTTAAACATAAGACTAGCCAGGAACCATAAAATGAACAGTCCCCTATGTAAAAAATTGATCTATAAGAGGGATCTTTCTTAATTTCATTGAGACTCAATGGTCATTGAGATATTGTATGAACCCCATTACTGATGATATAAATTAAAAATAATTCCCCTTTTCCCTACATATTATCTAGATCATAGTTGGGGGATTTCATGCAAAGAACTGGATGTGGCTTGATTTCTAACTTTTATAGGGTATATAGTGGCACATGGATCCTTTATCCTATGACCATCCATGAATAAAAAATATTTTATAGTTTCTTTGTGTGTGATTCTAGTATAAGAAGGTCAATTTTTCATCATGAACTATGTATGTATTGATTCTTATACCGCCATCATCTATAGTGATGTCTAGATCCCTTTTTCTTGTCCCAACCATGAATTCCATCAATGAAAATTATTTATTTCATAATAAAAATGTAATTCAATCTATTAATATTTTTTTATTGATTTCAACATATTGGGGTGAATACTAATATTCATTACCTGTACATGAGATCTATTTTTATAGAAGAACCCTCAGTTCAATTTTCAATAGATTGATAAACATTCTTTTTCCTATGTGTAAAATTATTTATTTATAGACCCTCAGCATATATTCATCCTTGAAACCTGCTACCCAATGTGTTCCCCCTCTTATATATAGTCCCATTCTATATAGGATTCCTCATGTAGATTTATTCACCCAAAAACCTGAAAAACATAATTATTCATCCTATACATGATTTTGATATGTATTATGGTTGAAAATTTATGAACAACATATTTCTTGATTCCTATTCTAATATGATATATACTAAAGTCATAAATCTATGTAAAAGGATTAGTAATATATTCCACAGACCATGATGATTTACCTCATATGTATGAGGCACATATATATAGAAGATTCTAGTGATGATGAATTTTGAAATCAATTCTGAGAAAGAATAGAAAATAAGAAAATTACAACATCTTAGAATCATGGAACTCTATCTATATCCAAACATTCCTAGCATCCTCATGAACTATGACATTTCAAGAACTACATAAGGATTCATTTATATTTTGACTTGATATGTAGTGATTCCTTGTTCCTTTCACTAGGACCAGTCAAAAATCACTTAATCCATCTCATTTCTTCTTGGAGGATCTCATCCTTCACTAAATGTTCTAGAAATATTTTTTAATTAATTTAACAAAATATTGGTCTTAACATTTTGTTAAATATTCAAAAAACATTAATATGATGAAATGTTTCCATTTTTTACTATTAAAACCAAAGTCCTTATCAAAAGAAGCTGAAATATGTGAAGAAAAGTCAACCATATATGACCATAAACTTCTTAGAGTTACCTCTTATTCATTTCCATGGTCCATACAAGAGAGTAAGAACCGTGAAAGGACACCTAATGTAGAGTGACTCTCCCAAACATCATCATGTTTAGATTTCCTCTTCTTAGTAATATATCCTAATATTTGGAACCTCTCCTATAATATATGTACTATGAATGGAATGAATCCTTATATCTCAAGATAGACACCAAAAATTAGGACACATACATGATTATTGATTCACATCCACTTCTTTCAAGGAAACTATACTAGCCCAATTATGTCAAGACCAAATCTAAAATTTCTTCATCATACTTTTGGGAAATCCTATTCCATAAATGATATTTCATGATTTGAGTGTGTTGGGTCTCCATAAAATTCAATTTTTCTATAAGTAATGAGCGTATTCTATCCCAAAGTGAACTTCTACATGATCATACATACTATTCCCTCGATATAAATTTTCTTAAGTACACCTAATATTCCTATTAACTAGAGTCATCATTATCCTCTATGGGAATATATATTAATATATATGCACTCTCATAACATCATAGTGGCTCCCATAATTCAATTATAGTCACTGGTCATCCCTTGTGTACCCATCCGCATCATTAATATTTGTCTAAGAATATCAAGTTGCGATTTATGAAATCAACACACCATTTTTAAAAGATGTTGGTATAATCTCAGCCTTTGGTGCCTATTTGGGGTTTTATTATCATTCCTCATGTATTGAAATCATGGCCATAAACTATTTTTAACTCCCCCTTGAGGTGATCTATAATGGTGTTGGGATTTCCATTCACATCAAGGGGGATTTCCCCTTTTCCACTAAAGAGATTGTCTCAACCAATTTTAGTCCAAGAAATATGACATTAATCTATCTGAACCTACCTTCTGATATAAAGTGTATTATAATTGTGACCACTATAAACATTGAATGTCCCCAAACGCATTTCGTATATATTATCACCCAACATATGTGGTCAATTTTGTGAACCATTAAACTCAGTATTTATTGGTTAAAGTCATATGAACATCAACTCTAACCCCTTAGTGGTCAAGACAGTATGATACCAAACAATAGTTTAAAAGAATACAAAAATATTTAGGTAATATAATGATATATTTTGTATATATTATATCCCATTTAAAAATTCTAATAGTCAAATTACTTTCATTGAAAACACTTGTCAAGACCTTGATCATATAACTAGGTAGGTCATGTCAAATTCAGGGTCCCCTTGATTATATATATTAGTGAATTTATTTTTGTAATGGATGAAAACATTGATGTATGGATACCCAAAGTACATAATCTAAAGTCGGGGGGAATAAGGTACAATAATTTCACCCAAATCCATAGATCCTTCTCAATATGATTTGCTTGTTCAACACTATGAACTACACCTATAAACCAAACATCATTGTGAATGTCACACCTATTTTCTACACTTCTGTACGAAATCACATCCACCATAGGATTTAACATTACTTATAAATAAAACCTCTCATATCCTATTTTGGAACATTTTTAAGATGAAGTGATTGACCAAATCTCTTCTATCCAAATTATCACACCGAATTTTTACGCCCAATTGTCACACCCAAGTATTAAAATCCATTTAGGTAGCTTATTAAGTTATAAAACCATAGGAAGTAAACAAAATGTGAGTGTAACTGACTTCCCTATAGTTTAAAACTAAGAACTAATATGAGGAACCACTTCCCCCTAGTCTATAAACACTTGGTCAAAAGATACTTCCTCAATCACACACTTGGGATCCATCCTTCCTAACTAATATATAGAGACCCCCATAAGTGGGGGGTATGATCTCCGACATTTTTTCACCTATAATATCATCTCACAATAACACCAGTAGGGTTCTTTAAAGAAACAGAAATTTCAAGGGAATTTTTTTTCTTTATTTCTTTGGAATTTTACGATTCCATAATTTCTGACGGTACATCATTTTGTGTCCCGGTGTGCCTGGAATCAATTTTTGAAGTTCATCTCAGGTACGTTCAGTGAACGAACAAGCGGGTTTTTCTATCATTTTAACCGATGCTCGGAAATGAAATTTGAGGGCACTGATGTACTCGCAGTGTCAGTAATTGCTTAAGGGGACCTTTCTCGAAGGTGTGTTTGCTTGGGAGGAGTTGTTAAAAATTGAGGATTAATTATGAAGAAAATAAAATTGTGTAAAATTTTATTTATAGATTTAGTATTTTTATTCTACATAGAGTAATTAGGGGTGAGACCTAACTGCCCATGTGTGGATGAGTGAGGGGTGGGTCCCACACGAGCCCCAACCCTTTATCTCCCTTAAAACCCCCTTTAAACTCCCCTTCTTTATTTATTTGAACAACTCTCCCTTATCAATGTGACTCTTCACATCCTCCCCTCATGAATGCATTCCAACACATTCTAATCAATATGGTGGTTTGATTGTTTTAATTTGAAGTGGCATGTATTAAATAAAATAATGAGGTAACTTATTATTTTATTTGGGGGAAAGCTTTTTGGGTGGGATATCTTGAGTTTTTTGGGAAGAACACCGACACTCCAACGAAGAACGACATCCCGATTCGGTGAAGAACTCTATAGATTTTTTCCAATCCCATTTCATTCTTCATGACATGGGAGGAGACACCACCGCTGGGAACATCACCATCAATGACGGCTTTTTTTCCGACGTTAAGGGAATTGTCACCTATCTTCTGCGACATCCGATCATCGCAATGCTTGCCTCTTTCCTCAGCTCGGTGACGATCCACACAAGGTAGGGGTTAATTTTCTGAATGATATTTTCTTCCCAATAATGTTTCCTTCTAAAACAAGATCGTGGATCAACTGATCATAAGTTGATCTGCGAATGTTTTTTTTAAATTGAGGGTGGGGAATATTGGTATGATTTAATTTATTTAAGAGTTTGTGGGATGATTTTATACAATTATATTTAAATAAAATTGAACGTCATTATTATAAAAACCTGTTAAATCATGCCAATTGATAATACCTACCACGGAGGGCGTGGGCTGAAAAAACATGGCCCGACAACCCTCTGCAGTTTGTGGTTGGTGTGTGGATCGATGATGATGATGAAACATGTCCTCAATGGCGTTTGAAAGCCGTGACAGTGAAGAGAAGGTCCTGGGAAACCGCTGGCGAAGACGGCAGGCAAATCGGATCACCAGAGTGCGTCCGGTGGTTTGTGGAAGGAACTGGCCGCACGCCGCACCAGTGCGGCGGTACCGGCGACCAGAGGCGGCGGACGGAGCCGTCCGTCCGCCAGGAGACGGCGGCGCCCCGGCGTGCCGCTGGAGTAAACCTGTCACGGCGGTGCGACACACTGGATCCTATGGTAGCGCGGGATCCCGGAAGAGCGGCGATGGTGAAAATCGCCGCCCACACTAGTTGGAGGCGGGACCCCCTCGGGTCCCACGGTCTCATTAAAGGCTGACCATTTAGAAAATCAGGGGGCAGCACCCCCCTCTCACGTCCGCGTTGGCCTCGGCCACCCGCGCTGGGTCGGACCACCCACACTAGGCCGGACTGCCTGCACCGGGCCGTACCGCCAGCGCTGGGCCGGACCCGGACCCTGGCTGACCCAGGGGGTATTGGGTCGGGTCGGTCCGGGCCCAAACCCCCTATTTACGGACAGATCTGTTCAAATGCCCATATCATGGGCTACAGAACTCCGATCGACGCAGCATCATTTGGGTTGGGATCCTTGGATCGAGATGGTCGTTACGGTATATTACATTAGAGGTTTTGGTGAACTTTGGGAATGGCCAGGTTGGTTCGAACCTGACACCAATAGGGCCCTCGGAGTGGAAACGCTTATAACTTGAGCTCCGATCGTCCGTTTGACGTGCTGTCAACTTTGTTGGATTCCTTTCAGTGAGGCAGATCATTTGGATTACTTCACCTGTGGTTTGGATGCAGTTGGAATATTCCTGGGTTGGATTGAACCCGAAATCCACCTGGGCCCCTGGAACGGAAAAGCCGATAACTTTCAGACCGGACGACCGTTTGACGAACTGTCAGCGGTATTTGTGATCACGTTGAGAAACAGTCCCTTTTAGAATACCCTAAGTGTGTTCAAGGTATAGTTGAGATATGGACGGGTTGGTTTGTACACGAAACCAACCGGGACCCAGGACTAAAAGGCTAATAACTCACAGACTGGGCGTCTGATTGACGGTCCGTCTGTTGCGTTAAGACCCCTATGATGAGGTGGTTCTTTGAGATACGTCATTGTGGGTCTTTGTGATACTTGGAGTATTGACCAATAGCTCGTGGAGCGGACCCTCCCAAAGATGAGCGTACGGAGTATGGAGACCGTGTAGCTGGCTGAGACCTAATGACAACTTGACCAATTCGAGTCGGAGTGACTTGTATAGCCTAGTGGGGAGCACTACTGTGTTTGGGTTGCAGAACCACAGCGGGGAGCACTACTGTGTTTGGGTGGAAGACTTGCGGAACTTGACAGGAGGGGTACCTCTGCATGCTATTAGCGGGGGTTCACTACTGTGTTTGGGTGGCAGACCCTGGCGGGGAGCACTATTGTGTTTGGGTGGCTGACCCACGATACTCAAAAGGAGTAGTGCCTCAGCAGTCTTAGGTTAGTGAGCAGTGCCTCAGAGTCATGACAGGATCAATGTACTCGACAGAGATGGAGCTCTTTAGTAGTTGCGGTTTCGATAATGAAAATCCTGGTTTGAGCTTAGTCAATGATCTTTGTGTTTTCCTCATGATTGAGATGGGTTACAAGATAACTTGGGTATAAGTATGAGCTTATACCTAAGTAAGGGTTATCTGTTGAGATAATTTTTTGTGGATATCCTTGTTAAATTTGGTGTGACCTTGAAGGTCTCGGGGTTCCTACAGAGTATCGTATACTCACCCCTGCATGGGCTATGCCCGCACCTCATTGTGTTGGATGTAGACTACAGATAGCGCTGAATAAGATCGAGTGTACGAGGACTGAACGGTACCTAGAGGTGTAACTCATGAGGAGTCAGTACCCAGAGGTGGACCACACGGCGAGTCAGTTCCCAGAGGTGACTTCACAACGATATGGCACCTGGAGGGTGTTGACGGACGTGGACGCTGAGGAGGCTATCCGTACCTACACTTCCGGTAGGATTAGAGGTGGATGATCGAGGAGTTGTACTATTTGTACCTACCCTTCAGGTAGGATCCTTGGTAGGCGACTCTAAAGATTCTTCCTTCTTCTTGCTATTTTGTCTTTTCTTTTACATTCTTTCAGTTGTAGCTGTATATTTCTATTGTGCTTCTATTTCTGGACCCTTTGTATTTCCAGCACACTTGTTACTGCTTTACATAGTGTTTTCTTCCGCTTGTACTCTGGATGTGTGTGTGTTATGTTTTTTTAAAGGCAATTAATTCCCAGTTTTTAGGGAGTTACGCCTTTGGTTCTAGTCGCCAGCCCCTGGACGATGGAAGGTGGGCTTGGGGTAGTCACGATACCGGCCCTGGGGAACGGGTCGTGACAAATTGGTATCAGAGGATGTCAGTTCTACCGTAGAACATATAACTCCGATATTTATTTTCTGTGAAGCAATTGTGTTAAGGGTACTGAGTGTGGTCTTCAGTTCAGGGAGTCCAGTGTTGGTGCGGCGGCCGACGTATCCATACATCAGGACCCTGACTATTGATTTCCAACTTAGAGCACAAAAACATTGATTGCGTGTGTGTTTCCAAAAAGTTTTAAAGTCAGTTCAAACCTGGTCAGCTCACCAGGTATAAATCGTTGACTGTGTCACATCTGTTCAGGATGTCTCCACGCAGACAGTCAGTTGGAGTTCCGAGAGAGTAATCGATGACGGCCTACCGAGAGACGAGACTCCGGTGCAAGGACCTCTCTCTGTGTTGGCACCTTCGGGTGGTGTACCAGCAGCAGCACCACCCATTAGGCAGAATATGCCACAAGATGTACTGGTGGATGGTGTACACTGACAGAGCATGTTGCATGAGTTCCAACAGCAGAGGCCTCCAAGGTTACGAGGTGAGATAGATTCCCAAGCAGCAGTGGACTGGATAGAGGCGTTTTTCTAGAGTTCTACGCCTAGTTTAGACATAGGTAGAGCGGATGGTGGACTTAGCTACTTCTGTTTTCCAGTGAGAGATCATGAGGATGGTCCGTATAGTGATGGGGCTTCGGTACATGGACCTATGACTGAGATAGTACCATCGGGTAGTGTTTTAGCTATATCACTACATGTTGGTCAGCATACACTACCGACAGTACCAGTAGAGGATACTTATAGGCTTAGTGACTTACATATGTTTCAGCATTAGATACCCCCAGGTTCTGTGGCGATCCTGACTCATAGGAGACTGATAACTAGCATGAGGATGTGGTTGGGAGTTTTCTATATCTTGTACAGCTTTGGCATGATGACATGTTAGTTGTAGAGTATTTATCGGGGTGTACCAAATCATTCCTGGTACTCGATGAATACGATGTGATCAGTACTTCAAGGGTCGGACTTCTGAGTGAGGTGTGTTTAAGAATATCCAAGTAAGCACTCTTTTCTCTATGCATTTCTACTTATGGTAGGGTGCTAGAGAGAACCTTTTTGGTTGATAATTCTTTGGCTGAGTGGATACAGCAGGTGAAGATTAGCAGTGGGAAAGCAGGAGGATAAGAGCGGAACTAGTGGATGCCTTTTTGTTCATGGTGCTTCAAGTTCCATGTTTCTGTTGCATTGGTGTCTTTGTACTTCGAGCTGTAGTAATAAAAGACACTTATCTTTGTGATGTTTACTTTCCTGACCTTTTGTTTGGTTGATACTAAGAGGTCCCTGTTAAAACTGTTGACTTGACCCTTACCTTCGATATTTCTACTAGGGAAGACCCAGTGACCTCATACTGATACTGACAATGTGACTCGACCCTTGGAGGCAAGAGTGACAGTTGTATCTCTTGGTAGTGACGTCTAGGCCTTACAACTTCATCCATGGTATGAATTCATCATTCATGTCAGGATTGATTGTATTAGGCAAAAAATGCAGTTCATCGAGGGGATGAGACCAGATTTCTCTTTTCGGAAGAGATGAAATCCCAACAGCTCTTTGGTGGAATGTGGATGAAGAAGGGTTGAAATGAGTTCTTACAATTGGCTAGTATCACCCATTGTTCATTGAGCGAACGATTTACGGTTCTCTCCAACCTAATAATCTCAAGTATGTCTTCTCTCGGGAGGGAAATGAACCAGAGACATCAGTGATAGTATAAATTCTTCCAGGACTATGACTTCAAGATAGTTTATACTCCTGGATATGGGGATGTTTTAGCAGATGCTCTTATTAGGAGATCGGGCTTTCAGCTATTAGGAGTGGCGAGACAGCAGCCGAATGTGTTTCAGAAATCCTATGTTGATAGGAGACAGAGACTTGGGCACGTAAAATGTTTTAAGAAGAGTAAGTTTCAAGGACAGATGAGTCTGTGGAGCAGCAGATGTGGAGGTAGAGCTAGGAGAGCAGCATGTGGTGGTGTACATTTGAACATATTACAACCACCCGCCTTTGTTGTCCCCGCCAGGCTCAGGGAGCTGGATGGCAGGGAAAACGAGTAGCTGCATGCGGTCAAGGAGTGTGACCAAATGTCTCTAAGAATGATTCGAGGGACAGTCTGTGTACACTTCTAGATGTCATTACAACAGACATTGATACGAATCATTACTTTATTCCATGAATCATGTTCCAAACCTAGAGTTTCCGGTAAGCCATAAACTTGACACTCGCGTCTGGAGATACCTTTGGGAGGAGACTCAATAATCACACTTACGCCAACAGTGTACTCTGACTCTCGAGGCGAGAGTTTCAGTTGGAATCTCTTGGTGGCAGCGTTGAGGCCTTAAGACGTTGTTATGAGTATAGATTGGATCCACAGTTCATACACAGATTAACTATATTAGGAAAAATTGTTTTTGTTTATCTACAACGTTGGGATGGGTTTTCCTTGGTAGGAGAAAATTAAACCCCAGGCAGCACATGATAAATTCATGCATAGGAGGGTGCGACCGATCACTCTTGAGTCGGTCAACCTTACCCTCGTAGCTATAGGAGTTTTTTGTTTTCAGTTCCAAATAGGAAACATAGACCACTAGAGTTCGAGGATGGTGACCATGTCCTTATACGGGTCTCACCTCGACAAGGTTTACGGAGATGTGGATGAGGAGGCAAGTTATCTCTGAGGTTCAATGAACATTTCTAGGTCCTCAGAAAGGTAGGCAAGGTGGTTTACCGCTTGACCTTTCCACCTTAGTTGCACCGGATGCATGATTTCATCCACGTATCTCAGTTGAGGAGATACGTGCACGATTCTTCACATGTCATCGAGCACTGGGAGTTGGACGTCGGTGACAGGGTGACATTCATGGAGGATTCAGTAGAGATCGTGGATCGACATGAACGAGTCCTACGTGGATGTTTGATTCCTTAGGTGTGCTTTCTCGGGTAGCACAAGAACCTCCAGGAGAGCACATGGGAGCGGAAGGCTCAGATGCGTGCTCAGTACCACATTGTTTTCCCTAGTGTGTGTTGAAGCTTTACGGGATTGTAATGCCCAGAGGTGGGAGTAATGTAAAGACCTGAAAATTTAAAGGAATTTTTTTTCTTAATTTCTTTGGAATTTTACGAGTCCGTAGTTTCTAACAACACCTGATTCTGAGGCCAGGTGTACCTAGAATCAATTTCCGAAGTTCAGCTCGAGTACGTTTAGTGAATGAACGAGTTAGTTTTTCTATCTTTTCAACCGGTGCATAGAATTGAAATCCGAGGGCACTGATATACTCATAGTGTATGTAATTGATTAAGGGGACCTTTCCTGAAGGTGCGTTTTCTCGAGAGGAGTTGTTAAAAATTGAGGATTAATTGTGAAGAAAATAAAATTGTTTAAAATTTTATTTATAGATTTGGTAGTTTAATTATGGAAAGGGTAATTAGGGGTGAGACCTAACTACCCATGTCTGGATAAGTGAGGGGTGGGGCCCACATGAGCCCCAACCAATTATCTCCCTTGAAACCCCCTTCAAACTCTCCTTAATCTATTTCATTGAAAAACTCTCCCTTATCAATGTGACTCTTCACATCCTCCCCTCATGAATTCATGCCAACACATTCTAATCAATATGGTGGTTTCATTGTTTATATTTGAAGTGGCATGTATTAAATAAAATAATGAGGTGACTTATTATTTTATTTTGGGGGAAAGATTTTTTAGTGGGAGCTCTTGAGTTTTTGGGGAAGAACACTCACACAACAACGAAGAAGGGCCTCCTGAATCGGCAATGAATGCTATACGTTTTCTCCAATCACTTTTTTTCTTCACGACATGGGAGCAGACGCCACCGCTGGGAACGTCTCCATCAACGACGAATTTTTATCTGACGTTAAGGGAATTGGCACCGATCTTCTGTGACATCTGATCATTGCGACGCTTACATCTTTTCGCGGCTCGGCGACGATCGACATGATGTAGGGGTTTATTTTGTGAATGATATTTTCTTCCCATTGATGTTTCCTTCTAAAACAAGAACGCGGATCGACTCATCATAAGTTGATCTGATAATTGTTTTTTAAATTGCGAGTTGGGAATATTGGTATGCTTTAATTTATTTAAGAGATTGTGGGATGATTTGATTTAATTTTATTTAAATAAAATTTAATGTTGTTCTTATAAAACCCTGTTAAATCATGCCAATTGATAATACCTAACGAGGAGGGCGTGGACCGAACAAACATGGCCCGACAACCCTTCGCAGTTTGTTGTTGGTGCGCGGATTGACGGTGATGATGAAACGGGTCCACAATGGAATTTGAAATTCATCGCAGTGAAGAGCATGTCCTGGGAGAACCATTTGCGAAGACGGCGGGCAAATCGGACAACCGGAGCACGTTCGGTGGTCCGCGGAAGGAACTGTCAGCGCGCTGCGCCGATAAGGCGGTGTCAGTGACCGAAGGCGGTGGTCGGAGTCATCCGGCCACCAGGAGGCGGCGGCTCCCCGGTGCACCATCGGAGTAAACCCACTGTGGCTTGCCGCGGAGGTGCGACACACCAGATCCCATGGTCGCGGGGGTTCCCGGAAGAGTGGTGGCGGCGCAAACCGCCACCGGCACCAGCTAGAGGCGGGACCGCCTTGGGTCCTGTGGTCTCATTAAAGGCCAGCCATAAAGGCCAGCCATTTCGGAAATATGGGGAGTGGAACCCCCTCTCGCGTCCGCACTGGCCTCGCCCGCCCGAGTCGGCCCGGACCGCCCGCGCCGGGCCGGACCGCCTGCACCGGGCCGTACCGCCCGCGCCAGGCCGGACCGCCCGCACCGGGACCGACCGCCCGTGCCGGGCCGTACCGCTCGCGTCGGGCCATACCGCCCACGCCAGGCCGGACCGCCCACGCCGGGACCGACCGCCCACGCCGGGCCTGACCGCCCACTCTAGGCCGGACCGCCCGTACAGGGCCGGGACGCGCCCGATTAGGCCGGACCCGGAACAGGGCTGGGTGACCCCGGTTTGGGCCGAACTAGAGGGTATTGTTGGACCAGGTCGGACCAGGCCCAAACCCCATATTTACGGACAGATTTGTTCAAATGCCCATATCTTGGGCTACAGAACTTTGATCGATGCACCGTTAGTTGCGTTGGGATCCTTGGATAGAGTCGGTCGTTTCTGTATATTACAGTTGAGGGTTCGGTGAAATTTTTGTACGGCCGGGTTGGTTCGAACCTGAAACCAACTGGGCCCTTGGAGTGGAAACAATTATAACTTGAGTTCTGGACGTCTGATTGACGTGTCGTCAACTTTCATGCATTCCTTTCGGTGAGACGTATCATTTGGATAAATTCACCTAAGGTTTGGATGTAGTTGAAATATGGATGGGTTGGATTAAACCCAACATCCCCCCAGGCCCCTCGAACGGAAAGGCCGATAACTTTTAGACCGGATGACCGTTTGAAGAACCGTCAGTGGCATTGATGATCACATTGAGAAACAGTCTCATTGAGTATACCCTATGTGAGTTTAGTGTACAATTGAGATATGGTCGGGTTGGTTGGAACATGAAACCAACTGGGCTCCTGGGACTAAAAGGTTAATAACTCACAGACTGGGCATCCAATTGACATTTCGTCTGTTGCATTGAGACCCCTATGATGAGGCGATCCTTTGAAATAATTCTTCATGGAACTTAGTTCTACTTGGAGTATCGAACAGTAGCTCGTGAGGCAAACCCTCCTGGAGACGAGTGTACAGAGTTCGGAGACCTAGTAGCTGGCTAAGACCTGATGACTGCTTGACCGATTCGAGTCGGAGTGACATGTATAGCCCAGTGGTTAGCACTACCGTATTTGGGTGGCAGACCCATGGCGGGGAGCAGTACTATGTTTGGGTGGCAGACCTGCGGTACTCGACAGGAGGAGTACATCTCCAGGCTATTAGGGGGGTGCACTATTGTGTTTGGGTGGTAGACCACGGTGGGGAGCACTACTGTGTTTGGGTGGCTAACCCGTGATACTTGGTAGGAGGAGCACATCAGCAGTCTTAGTTTAGTGAGCAATGCCTCGGAGTATTGACAGGATCACTGTACTCGAAATAGATGGATCTCTTCAGCAGTTTCTATTTCGATAATGAAAATCCCAGTTTGAGCTGAGTTAATGACCTTTGTTTTTTCCTCATGATTGAGATGAGTTACTTGATAACTTGGGTATAAGTATGAGCTTATACCTAAGTAAGGTTTATTTGTTGAGATCCTTCTTTGTGGATATCCTTGTTAGATTTGGTGAGACCATGAGGGTCTCGTGGTCCCTACTGAGTATCGTATACTCACCCCTGCATGGGCTATGCCTGCACCTCGCTGTGTTGGATGCAGACGACGGACAACGTTGAATGAAATCAAGTGTATGAGGACTGGACGATTCCCAGTGGTTGACCTCACGACGATTCAGTACCTGGAGGTTGACCACACGACGAGTCAGTACCCAGAGGTGACTTCACAATGAGATGGCACTCGGAGGGGGTTGACGGATGAAAACATTGATGAGGATTTCTCTACCCACCCTTCAGGTAGGATTAGAGGGGTACGATCCAGGAGCTCCACTATCTGTACCTACCCTTCCGGTAGGACATGAGGCAGACAACTCCGGAGCTGCTTCCATCTTCCTACTATTTTGTCTTTTATTGTACTTTCTTTCAGTTGTAGATATATCATTCCATTGGGCTTGTATTTCCGACCCCTTTGTATTTCCAACACACTTGTTACTGCTTTACTTAGTGTTTTTTTCCGCTTGTACTCTGGGTGTGTGTGTGTGATACTTTTATTAAAGGAAATGCCTTCCCAGTTTTTAGGGAGTTACGCCTTTGGTGCTAGTTTCCAGCCGCTGGCATATAGAAGGAGGGCTTGGGGTAGTCATGATACAGGCGCCAGGGGTTAAGTCGTGACCGGTTACACTTTACATTTGAATCACATTGGTGAATCCTCTTATTTTTCCACACTAGGGTGAACTTCATTGGCTTACCTCACTTTGGAAAACCACTCTGATCACCATAGTATCACATGACAAAGCCGTATCACACTCCCTAGTATCACTTGTGAAAAACCACTTTTATTCCATCCCCAATTGGAAACTAATATCTTTTTACCACACCAAGGCATCATGGACACCCTATATTCAAAGGTAGATTATTCTATTTCGCAAGTCTCCAACCTAGGCCTAAAATTATCATGGTCGACTCCAAGGACATTAGGAATACATGATAAGGTTTTTGAG
The DNA here is from genome assembly GCA_963277665.1 of Viscum album. Classification (NCBI taxonomy): domain Eukaryota; kingdom Viridiplantae; phylum Streptophyta; class Magnoliopsida; order Santalales; family Viscaceae; genus Viscum; species Viscum album. The sequence goes on along the minus strand of OY728132.1, from coordinate 1,154,224,891 downwards.
AAACCCAATGTTCCCCACATTCAATCATACACTGCCTTGATAAATAAATCTCCTTATTATCCTACCTAACAGAGAGGGACCTCCAAGGATCTGTAGTACTAGACTCCCTTGATAACAAGAGTCCCCATCATAAATACAACAATGAGACAATTCATGGGCCATGTAATCAAACTTAGATGATTATGCATCAATTTTGACCAGTATAATAACTTGGTAGATGCCTGACCCTACTCAGAAACGGAGGGAACCAAATATAGAAAACTTATATATCTACCTGTTTAGTTGTTTAACTATAAGGATGCCTCATTCATATCCTAAACTGATAACTGAAAGGAAGACCGAATGGATGACATCTGTCCTAGAGTAATGGCTTAGTCTTCTTACAGGACATCTCACTCTTTCCTCTTTACCCCACGAGGACCTACTAACTTGAAAATAGATATAATGATGGTTTCTCCTCTATTAATATGATTCATGATGGATAACATTGAATAATTCCCCACTAATCTTGGAATAATAATATCTCAGAATTCTCCTTATGTGTAATCCCCGATATTTTCTCTTATGGTCATCATATTTAGGTACATGTCCTATCTAAATATATTTTTACCTATAAAAAATTATTACAAATCTTATATAAACATTTGTTTCTCACATTAAGCATGACTCACATAGTCTTCGAGACTTGTGTTGACCAATCCACTAGTTTATTTAAATAACCACCATGGATGTCTTCCTTAGGCACAAAACCCCTTCTCTTTATTAAAAATTAATAAATTTTTTATTACATAAAATTAAAATTAATAGAACCCATAATATATATAAGTATACTGTGTTTGGTAATTAGGTTAATTATATAAAAACATATAATAAGGGATACATAACATTACTAAACAATTCTTTGACATGATCATAAAATTCCAATAAACATTAAACTGCATCGGGTGACCTACAGAAAAACATAAGAAAAGGGTGAGTTATATATCCTATTATGGGAATAAACAATTGAAAAAATGGAAAAGTTATTATATGTTTGACAATATTTATATAAATGGATCATTAATGGAACATGAATAATAAGGCATGCTATAGGATGATAATCATAACATGGGAAATGTGAAAACAACTAAAAACACTACATTATAAACCAAAGTCAAGGCTAAATATTCAACGACTTCATTGTATAAAAATTACTATAATGTAATAAAATTCACCCCAATCCAATCATGATTTATCATGAAACTAAACATTACAGAATTCTCTGGAGTGCTATCTAGGTGCACCCATCATAATCATTTCAGTCACATTCTTAAGTGTGCCACATAGACCATAAAACATGCAATCATTCAGCATAATAATTCATTCCATGATCAAATAATGTGCAATGAATACATGTAAGTAAATAATTAATAATTATATGTTAATAAAGGTGAATATCTTTGATTTAAAAATCGATATGGTATTCACTACAAAATTATTTTGGCATGGAAAATCGAGGTGAAAGGTCAGCAAGCATAACAAAGTTACATTAAAATTTATAAAAATGTTTTCTAAAAGTGAAAAGGTTAGCCAATTATTTTGTTTCATAAAATGGGTAGTTATAATAACATAGAAATTATATAAAAAATTTATAAATTTATAAATATAATTGATAAGGAAATGAATAAATGTGAATAGAGAATATAATACTTATTATATTTCAGAAAGGTATTGGGTGTACAAAAAGAATCATGGGAGGATTAATGAGACTGAAAGGAAGATCTCATAACTTTAAAATCAAATGAAAAATAATGTTAATATGGAATAGCACATCCCCTCATAAGAAAATGAAATGTAAAATACATAACATAAAAGGAGTTCTTGAGAAAAGTGGGGAATGAACAGTGAGGTTCCCTTTAAAAATTTAACATAGTAACAACTAATATAAATTTAAAAATGAGAGAGGAAAAATAATATTTAATTCATATAAAATAATTTGTAATGTAATGGAATATTTATAAATAAATTAAAAGACAAAAAATTATAATTAAGAAGAAAAATTCTAATGAATGTTCTTGAATTGAAAGCTATAGATCAAGGTCCCATACTTGAGTGTGTTAATATAGAGGATTGGGAGGGGATTTATAAAAGATATTGTGAACATTTGTAGGACTCTAGGGAGTATAGGGAATATTTGTTACATTATCAATAAATTTTCATTAAAGGTAAATGGGATATTGGGTGGGTTTATATAAGAATGGAGGGGGATTTATTTACAATTTAGGTTTTTGATACAACAAAATAAAATATCCAATACGAAAAACCATCCCATGGATTCTTCTAAAAGATAGTTGCTAAAATTATTTTATAAGAAAAATAAAAACCTTTCTTGTATAGAGGTGAGTCGCACTCTCAAATAAATGATTTCAAAACATTAAAATATATTTATAGTTTTGGAGAATTCATTATGAATTTATAAAAAAAATAAAATAATTATATATTATATTATATTAATTGAAAAAAATATATATGATTGAGTAAATTTTTTTTATTACATCACTATTGGGCCATTATGATGTCATAAAAACGCTGTATATTTATATGGTATTCAATTTTTTTACCTGAAAATTTGAATATTTCAGAAAATATGAAAAATTCACCATTAGATAATTTTGAGATTTTGATTCCAAAAATAATAATTATTTTATCTAAATATTTTTATAAATATCTGAATTATTACTTTTAAACTAAAAACTAACATTTTTTGAAAATGACATATCTTTTACAATAATAATTTTTTAACAGTAATAAATATTACATTTGACATCATAAAAAATATATGATCATTTATATTTAATAAAATTTATTTAGTAAAAGTATTTTTAAAATATATTATTCTTTTCAAAAATCCATTAATTCAACAAAATATATTTCTTAATTGAAATTGAATATTAACCAAAAATATGATTTTTTTGCATAGAGGTCATTTACAAAGTAACAATAATAGAATAAAAATATATTCATTATTTTATACAAAATAATGTTCATATTCTTATTTATAGTTTCTTGATAAAAATACATTTAATATACCATCATACTCTCTTAGAGTAAAGCGTGTGATGGTGGGATTTCATGGGGCTATTCGGTAAACATGGTTTGGGTTGTGATCTAGATAGGCTTGAAATTCTACCATAAATGGCTTTGCTCATTCTTAAGCTATTAGATCTTGGCATGGGATATATCTAGAGAAACTCCTAGAAATGATATCTCCATCATAATCATTGTTAAATTGGATTCATATCATATTATTCTACTATTTGAGGCCATCACTTCCTTTATCTATGACAATCAGAATTTTTAAAACTTTATATTTATACTAATAATTTGATCACTATTCAGCAGTTATGCTATCAATGGTAAATATACATAATGAGCATTAAAACACAATTGGATATTATAAAACAAAATAATAACATGTGTTTTCTATAACAATATTATATATAAAGACATTTTATTTACTAAAAGGGAGAATTTTGTTTATAACCGTTTTGGTTCTCACATTAGGCGTAAGACTCAGACACTTCCTTATAATTAATCATCAATTTGAAAGGCTTGCAAAAATCTCTACTGTATTAAAATTCAAAACATGAACATCCCTATAGTATAATGTTAAACTATGTGGCCATCAACTTTTTCACATGACATGAAATTTCATGTCAATTTTCTTACTGAATGATGTCAAAATGAACAATATGGTCACATAACACCTCTATAAAAGGACAATCTTTAACTACTTGAGCTTCAACTAATTTTAATCTGGATACATATAAAACCTCCTTGAGGATTAAACACTTCAAAAAAACTATCAACATCTCCCCTCGCTAAGGAATATTCTCATGAGACTATATATCCTAACACATTAGTCCAAATTCCCAATGATATTTTTTCACCTACAGTAGGGATGTATTCCCTAAATATTTTCCATCTATCAGGCTATAATCTAGATAAAATCATTCCCCACCCAAAGTTATTTATTCCCCCTATATCCCATCATGGTACACTCATTGGTATATAGTACTTGAAAGGCCCATCCACAAAAGGGATCATTCATTTTTGGGACCAACATAATATCGTTGTTCCATATTCCATCAAGTTTAACTAAAAATGGATATTCAACCGTAAGTTCCATGATAATTATTACCAGGAAACTTTCACCTAAATGTTTTCACCACATTATTTTACACTTCAAATATTAGTCCCTCTCACATGGACAACGAAGGTATGACATTACCTTTGAAGTGGCACTAAACTATATTAGTTTTGAATTATTTCCTTAGGATACATAGGAATCCTATATCATGGTCTCAATCCATACACCATGAACAATTACAACTACCAGGGATGGAAATAAACCACAATGTTCCCAAATATGTGGCTTTAAAATAGTGCCAGTTAAAATTAAGAATTAATAAGTAATAACAAATAAGATAGGAGAATTATTATACCAATATATTGTTCCATTGATAGATAATATCTAATACATATAGATTTATCCTTTTATGAAGACCCTCTAATATGAATAGTTTTTTAAATTGATGCATGATAATGACCAATATTTTGAATAGGGGTAACCTATTACACAGTAAGATATAAGAACAATTCCTAATACATTAATTAAATCTATATGAGAGTCCAAGAGTAATAAATATTCCTCTTAAAAAGGGACGATGAACCTGACCTTCCACCCTCACAATCCACATGAATTTTGAATAATCATTTGAAAAACCACCCCAGTGATTGCCTACATGTTTTCATGGTTATTTTATTCTATTATTTGTTTTATTTTTTTAATAAATTGAATTATTATCATTAAAATAAATTAATTAAAGAAATTAATTTAATTAAATGACACTTCCATATCAATTTTCAACATAGAAATTTTTATATGTACATGACATAGTTGTTTTATGTTTAGTAAAATTTAACCATTTGTAGAAGAAAATGACATAGCCATTTTATGTTTAATTTTATCAAGAGATTTAAAAAAATAAACAAATTAGTCCTTTCGTTTTATGTGCAATTATGTTGTTTGTATGTGAGTACTAGATATTCGTTTTTAGAGGATCACTGTGTAGATTATTTTAGTCGAATGATGGTATCACTAACCTCAAATCAAATGAAGCTCGCCTCAAAAATTTATGCTATCACTTTAAACATCTAACCAATCATAAACTATATTTTGTTGTCACTAAAGGAAAAGTACCTTACTTTGAAGAATTATATGAACTTAATATGACACTATATTTATACATACCATGAAGGTAACTGTATGTCATCTCTCTACCAACTATCTGACATGTAAGTTTCTTTTCCACCTAAATGGAGTAATTACCATGAACCTCCATCCACCATACCTCTTGATGTCCCTACTAACTGTGAATTTATTTTTTGTGGATGCATGTAAGAATTTGTCCAGTATACCAACTTTGCATAGTTTTTTACTAACCTTACCTTTCCCCACATTCATTATGTCTCAGGGATTGATATTTCATTTTATTATTTTTCTAAATGGAATTTTTATAGTGTGATTTTTTTAATTGGTTTTGATATTTTTAACTACTCCATGATTATAAAATGTAATTTATCATTTTATTACATTGATTATTAATTAGATTTTATAAAAACATTGGTGTAAATTATTTAATGTAGAATAAAAAAATAACAATTTTATTTAAATAATATCTTTTATAATTGTTTTCTTATTCTTTGTTTTATATATATATTGTGATATCAAATTACATAAATTTTTTAAAAACTTTTACATTTTTTTTATTAATTTGATAAATTATCACTAAATATAAATGGTATTTATCCATGTTTTTCTAATTTATTTCTTACAGTTTTTAAAGAGCACTAATACACATCATGTTAATTAAATGTTTAGGTAATAGTGTTTTATTATGAATTTATTACTTTTATAATGTGGATTTAATTTATTATCCTTTAAAAAATCCAAATATTTAGAGTTAATGGAATGTGTCTAAAAATTTCTATGACCAAAAAATGTGATAAATTTTTTTTCAATGAGGATTTACCACAATGATTGACATAATTATAGAGGAAAAGAAAATTCAACCTTAATGCTTTCATTTTGAAGAACTTCATTTGGACTATGAATACTATGACATTGGTTCAATCATGATGGACTTAAATTTTATTTTCATAACCAGTACTGATGTGATCAAAGAACATGAGTTTCCATGAATTTATATATTTTCCCCTCTTTTCTCTTCATAAATTCATTCTTTATTTTTTTATTTTTTATTCTTAACCTCTATTTTTACACTATTTTTTTTAATTATTTTCCGATCCAAACACTATAAAATCAGTTTGTTCCTCTCATTTAAAAGTAATTTCAGATATTTGTTCATAGGGAAAAGAATGCTAGGTTTTGACTCCATCAAATGTTTGGGTTTAAAGTATCGTGTGAGAAAAAGGTATGTCTATTTTTAATTGGGTTATTAGTCCCTATTAAAAGTATGATTATAGGAAATACCAGTCTCCAATCCCAGAATAGGATGTTGAAGATTGGCATTAGATCTTGGTGAAATGAAACACTATTAATCCATCATGTGTTATTTGTTTAATTTACACTTCACATTTAAAAATATTTAATCACTCTCATAATCATATTCAATTGAATAATTTTCTATATAATATTTGGCACCCCTAGTAACTATTTATATATACCAGGACATACAAATTAGAATCATAGGGATGTTTCTTTTAAAGAAATGGTCTAATTATTTTTATTATCTGTTTTGAAGTAACTATTTTTTGATACTTAACTATATAAGGAAAATATCCACTTCATTGTTAGAAAAAGTTATCAATTCTATATTTGGAATTCCATAAAACCACAACACTTTAATTAAAGTGATTATATTTACTAGATGGATCAGATGGAGGTATTTCAAAAAAATATAGGTGTTGAATAATAAGTTTTTATGTCAAAACCATATAATATTCATGAGGTATATTTAGAAACCATAACAAGTTATGATTCTGTAACGTGTATTCTAAATTACAATATTATGAATTATCATTTATTTATCATTAAATAGAAATAGTAGAGTTATATTTCAACATGTAAAACTACTTCTATCAACTAGAGGATTTGAAAAGTTACACATCACGGAAATAACAAGTTTCATAGAACAAATATATGTATTTAGAGGGATTTTGTCAATAAATAAGGATGACTAGTCAATAGAGCATCATTTATATATACAATAGATTCACTTAAATTGTAAATTGTATGGTTGTACATTAAAAGACCATGAAAATAAAGATCTTAACCAAATATTACTTCTAGATCTACCTAAAATATAAAACTCAAGAATGATTCAATTGAAAAGATTGGGGATTTTAATTAATATTAAATGGATGATAATTTAGGATCCATTACTCAGTATGATCCGGAAACAGTGAATGACAATGATGGTGATCATGATAAGGTGAAAGGTATATTGTTTAAATCTTATAAAATGTTTTTTACTAAATCATTTGAATTTGAGTTACGAAAACGTGATAATAATGAAATTTAAAATTAAAAAAATCATTCTAATAGTACATGAATGGATGAAATAGGCCTTTATAAGAGTCCCAAAATATATCATCAAATTGATGAGATATAGGGAAGTAAAAGAGGTAAAGGTAGTAAATATGATGTTCTTGAATTTATATACTATGAGTGCAGGGAAAAGGGAGATATAAAATCAGACTATATGATATAGAAACCATAATGAAAAGATAATAAATAATATAATGACATAAAAATTTTATACCATTCTGAATAGAGATGTGTAAAAGAGTTAGATTCTAGTATAGATAGTTTTAAGAGTCAAATGAATTGGAAAAAATCTTATCGATGAAAAAAAAGAATCAAGTAAACACTCATTTTGATTACAACTCTTATTATGAGTATGAAATAGAAAATGAATTCATCAAATAAAACAATCAAAATTAAATGTTTCAAAGTCTTGTTTTGATAATGGATGAACTATATAGATATATTCAAAGAGAAAATGAAATTTTAATATAATATTTATTTATTTTGAATTTATTAAGCATAAATATGATCATTTACGAATGAAGGATTGTGTGTCTAAAACTAATTAATATCATGGATGTATATTTAAATTAGTTTTTATTTATTTATATAAAATTTAAAATAAATTTAAGAATCTTAAACAACAAAATAAATATGTAATAAATACATGATCTGTTTTAAATATAAAAATCTATAATAATATAGAACTTAGTAAAAAATATATTTAAAATAATTAATCTTTAATAGAAAAATTAAAAGAAACAATGCCTATTTTTTCATGAAAAATATAAATTTGAAAGTATGATATATTCGAATAAAAATAAAAAAAAGATAAAAATTTAATTGGTTATAACACAAAAATTCCTAATATTCCTAGAAATAATATTTTTAAATGAAGAGAATGAAATGTTTCAACAGTTAGAATATTTATATGTAATATGAATGGGAATTATGATAAATAATTTTCTTTAAGATTTACTCAATCACTAGTCCACAACAAGACATTCATATCTATGAATCTATCCATTAGATTTCCATATATTAAGTGTCTTAAATCTATATGTGTTCTAATGACTTTAATTTTTAATGGAGTTGAATCCAAAATTGATTTGGTACTAAAATCATTATCTAAATAATCATTATAATAGGAATCCTACCAAAAGTGTCACCAATATACATGTTACATAAATAGTGGGAGCTCCTGGAACATGAATGGTGACATATTTGACATTCTATCTTTTAATTCTTAAAATGGAGGTACTTTAACTTTCAACATAAACTCTAATGGTATGGGTAAAGGATTTAGAGAAGTAGGTATATTAAAATACATTATAATTTCTAATGTGTTATTAATATAATGAATAAAACACAATATAATAGACATATCAAAACGTTGTGATGATTGTACGAGTGTATAGATTCATGATTAGAAATATATTTTTTGTATAGATAATATAGTATAATTATATTCTAAAAGAAAAGAAAATATATATTTTATAGGTTCTTTTGAACATACCTAGAAAAATATAAAGGGATTAAATGATGTATAAATAGACCACATTATTTTGAAAATAATATTGGGAAAAGTTCACTTTCAATAAATATACATGGTAGAAAAACACAGATAGGTTTTGGAACGTAGTAAATTTAAATCAACTATGATTTTTGTATGGGATTATTCTCTAATGGTTAGAATCTAAAACTGTCATTTAGATCTATAAATATCACAAAAACTTCTAAATTCATAAAACTAGTTCATGTTGATTCAATTCAACCGATGATAACTATCAGTTATGTAGTAAGTGATATTTTTTTTGTAATTGATGATTATTTCAATAGATTTACATGGACACTATTATTATCCCAAAAAAGTTAAACCGTAAATAAGTTTATTAGTTTAAAAAAATAGTCATTTAATTTCATTAATTAAAAGTAAAAAAATAGGAGAATTTGTTAACTTATTATTTGAGAATTTATTTGAATAAAATGGATACATCCATATTCTTTTATCACTAGAACACCGCAAAATAAATGGAATTGGATAGAAGAAAAAAAAAATTATTCCTGAAATGGAAAAAATAATTCTTAATGAATTCAACATACCTAAATAATTTCAAGATGAATCCCTTAACACTTCTTGGTTATATATTAAATAGATATTACATTATACACATGTTAGAAAACTACTTGTAAAGTATTTAAATAATGAAAAATAAAATAGGTTATTTAAAAAAAATCAATGGAGTTTATATTATAAATTTAAACGATAATCAGGAAAATTTTGATGCTAAAAAAATATTGGAATATATTTATGATTTTTAAAAAATTGTAAATTTTATAAGGTATATAATAAGGGAATAATGTTAATGGAATAATAGATGAATATAATGGAAATTTTAAATAATGAAAACTAAATTATAGATTATATTGATTTTTTTGAGGAAATTAAATTATTTATTTTTTATGATGATAAACATTAAAATGATAATTAATTGGTGGAGGGGGAAAATATATCTTCTCAATCTAGTCCTATTAATTGAAAAATTCGTAGAGGTCATTACTTATAAAATGTTTTTAGAAAATTGGAATCTATTATTATGAAATGAAAATAAATTTTAATCTTCTGTGCTAATTATACTTTTTTAGTTCATTTTGTTCCAATTAATATTAAAGAATCATTGAAGGATTATAGTTAAATAAATTCCATGTGCAATTAACTTTACCAGTTTAATAGGAATAAATTCTACAATCAATTTGAGTTACATAAAAATTAAATATCTATTTGAACCAAATGGATTTTCTCAAAATTAGATGGATGTTTTTGGTAATATAAATATAAATAGTGCTAGATAAGTGTACCAAAGAGATTTAAAATATTAAAATATTGATTCTAAGGATTCATTTTAAACAATACTTAGACTGGAAGCTATTCAGATTTTATTAGCATTTAAAATTTTTCAATACTTAAAATTATTTCAAATGGATGTAAACAAATTCATTTGGAATGGTGTTATTTCAAAAGAAGTGTATATTAATAAACAACATGTCCTTGAAAATGACTAACTTTAATTTTTTTTTAAACTACCTAAAGAATGGTTTAGTCTAAAGAAATCTCCAAGAGCATTGTATGATATAATAACAATATGTTTACATAAAAATTGTTTTGATAATGGATGGGTTAATCCAACCCTATTTATAAATAAAAGTTCAAATGATATTTTTATTACACAAATATATTGTGATTATATTTTATTTGTTTCTAAAAATGATATACTTATTAATGAGTTTTCAAATTAAAATACAAATGAATTTGATATGAGTCTATTGGGAGAATTAAAATGTTCTCGTATACATAAAGTTTTATAAAGAAAATATTTTATTTTTATAAATTAGTGAAAATATTAAAAATATTTCATTAAAAATCAAATATTCATTCATGTAAAACTATGAGAACCCCAATAAGCGCTGATTATAAACTGAATGTGGATAGATATACAAGGTTTATAAGTGATAAACTATATAGGAATGATATAAATACTATTATATTTAACTTTACATAGGACTAATATTGTGTTTCATATTTTTATGAGTGTTAAATTTCAACCAAATAAAAAAATCATTTGATGTTTATCAAAATAATTATTAGATATGATAAAGGAACATTCAACATTGGTTTATTTTACTGTAATATAGATGTTTTTAATCTACTATAATAATCTAATTCTATGTTTGCAGGCTTCTAAATTGACAGTAAGAGTACATTATATATGTGTCACTTATTAGGTAAATGTTTAATATCATGGAGTTCCAAAATGAAATTTTTGGTTACATTGTCCACAAATGACGCTATTTAAATTGGTTCGACAAATTATTCGACTGATATCCTCAGTGTAAACAAAATATTTTCTATTTTTTTTAATTAAATAAAAATATGGTATTTTTTATAACACTTCTTCTATTTAAAAATCTAAAAATCCCCTTAAAATATTCTTGCGCTAACTATATATTTGTTACATTTCACTTTTTTAGAGATCATGTTAAGAAAGGGGACTTTTTTTGGAATATATTATTATATAAAACCAATATAAATATTTACAAAATATATATATATTGTGATATTTGATAGTTTTTTTGGTACTTTGTATAAATTTTTTGAAGAAAATTATTTTGTTGTTCCATGTTTGGTACTATATTTCTATTTTCATAATTAAATGATGTATCCATTTTTGTGTTTGTTATTACGTAGCCATTTTCTGATGATAGCTATGTATTCATTTTCAAAAGAGCACCATGAAGTTGATTATTATCAAAGGATGGTTGCACCAACCATAGTTCAACTATATCTCACATCAATATTTCATTCTAACACTAGCAGCACTCAGCCAACCATGAATGAGATGTTTTATTTGTTTCATGGATGGTACCTTACCATGAAGGATTATGTAAACTTAACATGACAAAATATATATACTTACCCTGATGGTAACCATAATTCATCATTATACTAACTGTGAAACACATAAGTTACATTTCAACAACAAGGGTTTACCTTCCATGAAACCTCTATCCACCCTACAAACTGGGGTTCCTACAAACATTGAATTTACTTTTGAGTGATTGTTCAGAATAGCATGGTCATTATACCATCATTTCATACTATGTTTACTGACCACACACTATTTCATGGTCAGTATTTCACATAGTTAGTTGTGTCCATTGCATGGTTTGATAAAATTATTATTTTTCATTATGATCTATTTTATTAAGGATTTAATATCTATAGATACTATAGGATTATAAAAAATATTTTTATCATTATATTGTATTAAAAATTAGCTATATTTTATGATGAAATGTTATAAATTATTTAACATAGAAAATATCAATGAAATTTTTTTGGAAGTGATATTATTCATAATTATTATCATATGTGTTATTTTATGTATCTTTTTAGATAACTAGTTACTGCACTTTTTAAAAAAATTATATTTTTATTCATTTTAATTTACTAACATTAATGATATTGATATTTTTCCTTACAAACTAAAATTATTTCATGAATAATTAAAATATCCATATAACTTTTTATATTAAATTAAATTTCAAGAAACAATATTATTTTATGTGTTTTTCACATTTCTTATTTAGCTTTATGTTATTATCAATTGAAACAATCCAACATTTTTTGATTCAATGATATGAATCTAGATAGTCTAATGCGAAAAAATGAATGTGATACCTATTAGTTCAATGTGGATTGACCAAATAAATTAAAACAATTATATAGATACAAAAAAACCATTATACAAGATTTGTGAAGTACTTCATCTAGAATAAGACTAATATTACATTACCTATACCAAATAGACTTTAATATTTTTCAACACCCACAATTGAAGTGATAAAAGAACATGAAATATATTAAATTTCTATATCTTCTTCTCTTATGTTTTTTTAAATTCATTCTGTATTTTACTATTTTATTTTGTCATATCCTCTGTTTATACTCTATAGTTTCTCTTCTTATTTTTCCATCTAGAATCCATCATACTGTGTTATTCCTCCCATATAAATGGAAGGTTCGATTATTTCTCCCAATCAATAGGCAGGGATGTTGTGAATCCTCTAAAATTCAAGAGTTATACTAACAAGTGAGAAAAAGGTTCATCTTCTTATAATCTGGATATTACACCTAATCAAAAGAGAGGATCCAATAAATACTAGTCTTCATACCTTGTATATGGTATTGAAAAGTATACTAGGAATTTGGTTATCTAAACCACTGTAAAAATCATATCTTATTTGTTACATATCCACTGTATAGTCAATATAGTTAAATCACTCAAATATTCATATTCAATTGAATAATTATAAATGGTCTATTCACTACTATGTCTCTATTTGAATATTTTAGGATAGAAAAATTCTATTAGAAAGAAGGTCTATAGTTACATTCACATCAAACAGTCATGGATGTGAGAGATTTGGGATGTTTTTGTTCTATAAATGATTTTTCTATTAGAAACTGACTGAAATAAAAAATTCTAAATTTGACATGAATCATTCAACTATCCTATTCTTTTAACATATAAACATGACATAATAACCATTATTATTAAGACCATTTTATTTTATGTATCAAATTAAAACAAAAAAATAGTGAACCTTACATGAATCGTTCAACTATGAAAGACATTCACAAACAATCACTGGGTCGTTATAAAAAAACTAGTCTGATGTGAATCCTATAAGAGTGAAACAAAATTTGATCATATTTCTTACATGATATTCTCTATTTGAATCATTTTTCTATCTCTATTTAATTTTACATTTCATAACTAGAAAAAATTACATCAATCCAAACTCATAGAATCATCTTGAAAACTATCACATCTGCTAAGAGTTAAAAATCATGGGCCCTGATGACCCAAAATATGTTATCATGTACTGAATGTCATAAGATCAAGGTGATGATCACACTGGTGATGGAGTTCCACCTTAATAGTATAACTCAAACCATGATCATACACATAATGATCATTTATGAGGAAGTCATGTAAAAATAACTCCTTTATCTTAGGATTCCCTTTAAAAGTTTGATTAAGAATTCCCCCCAATTCCAGATCTTCAAAGGAGGCATCCTATAAACTGGTACAACCAACACAGTGTGGAATAAAGCCCTCTGCAGGTTATTGAGGATACCACTCTAGAGATCCCTACTTTGTTAAACCAAATCTGAGCATCTGATAGATCTCACTAGTAATGATGATCTTTCAACCATAAGGAGTGAGCCTATATCCATACTTCCTTGAAGAATCCCTCTCCAACAAATCTTAGTGGTATGTGTAGAGAATGCACACATTTATGCTCCCACACACAATGAATAGGATTACACTCTAGAAACAATAGAGGAAGAATGATACAAGATCCTGAATATGACCAGATAGTGGTCACACATCAAGCATGTTGACATATACTGATAGGCGACCTGAGGTATTATACAAGATCTTGTATTATGATGTTTTTTAGTAGTTCCGGTGGTCTGGCATGATGATCGATGTTGCTAACTTAATATCAAGGTGTTATACATTTTAGAAAGTTAAAGGAGAGCACCAAAGACCATCTAGTTTCCTCCAGATACTACCTATTCCCACATAAAAGTGGGATGAGATCACCATGGATTTTATCATTAGATTTCCTTTTACACCTCAGCGAAGGAATACAATTTGGGTGGTGATTGACCGTATGACCAAATATGACCACTTAATCTTAATCAGAGATTCAGCTAAGCTTGATGAGATGTGCTAGTTGTATATCTGAGAAATTGTGAGGCTTTATGGTGTTCTGTAAGAAATCATTTCTGATAGGGACAATCATTTTACCTCTTTGTTTCGATAAGTACTTAAAAAAGAAATATGGTCACTGATTATGTTAAGCACGACATACCATCCTCAAAAAAATGGTCTGATGAGATGGGTAAATCAAATTTTAGAAGATATGCACTGAGCATGTGTCCTAGGTTTATATGGGTCATGGGACATCCATTTGGGATTGATCAAATTTTCATATAATAGTATTTATCCATCATTGATCTGGATGGAACCTTTTGAGTTGTCTACAATCAGCTGTGTCAGTCTCCGTCGTGTTAGGCTAATGTGGGTAAAACCTCATTACTGGGACTGATCGTAGTACAATAGATATTTTAGAATGTTAAGATAATGAGTCAGTGGTTATTGATAGATCATATTCATCACACATATTAGGATTATTAGAGGTGCTGATATCTTGAATTTTCTTGGGGTGGGTGGGTGTTCTTGAAAGTGGCACATTTATTAGGTCATTGTCATTTGGGTAAGCAAGTGAAGCAAATGGACAGGTATATCGGACCCAATGAAATTACTGTTTGGGTTGGGAAGATAGAGTATAGTTTATATTTACTTTTGTATTTCACTTTAATTCATGAATTTTTTATGTCAATTGAACAAATATAACTGATAACCATCTCATGTGTTGAATTGGGAAGAGTAAGAAATAGATCCTTATTTGTCAATGCTTGAGAAACCAATGTAGATTATATATTCCCATGGGAAGGATCTTTGAAGAAAGCATATTACATCGGTCCTTGTTGTTTGGAAACATGGTAATGATGGGCATGAGACTTCTGAGTGGAATTCATGTGTTGAGAAAGAGTATCCATTCTTATTCTCTAATTAGGCATCGACATGACTTTCTAAGGATTAATGATTTTTAAATTATGGATAATTGTCACACCCATGACTTTATTTTTGAGGTATTTTCTAATTTATTTGTTTTAGATTTTTCCTTTGGATTTTCTTTGAGTTTTTGGAGAAAATGAGAAACATTTGGGTAAACAGGTGGTGGCACATGGTTATCGCACAAATTTTCCAACTGTACACCCTTGAACAAGTAACAATGTCGGCATGTGGTGTTTTTTTGATAGAGTCTTATTATATGGTTAGTGGAGGGTATAAAAACTATGCAGGCTAAACATGCGGCATGTCTTGTTTAGATAGTGTAAATCACATAATTTCCACATGGTTTACAAACCATTCAGACTAGCCATATGGCATGTCCATATCATTAAATGTTTTATATTTACCCTTTACTCTCTTTTAAATAAACCCCAAATAACTCACCTCTCATGATTTTATCCCTAGGAACACCTTCTTCTTCTTCTCCTCTCCCTTGGTCCCCATTTTGGTGAGTGATTTGGATCAGATTATTCATAGAACAAATAATTAAGTGTCTTCTTTCTTGTTTTCTCCCTCTTTTATAGGCTTTCCTTCCTTTTTCATGGGTTTTCATATGAATAATAGGTAGGTAGACATATCTAGGGTTGGATCTTCTTTTTTGTGTTTGACCTTGATGTTTTAGGTTTGATCATTAATTTATAGTGTTTGATTGAGGAGTGATTATAGTTTTTCACTAAAATCTAGGAGCTTCTTTAATCAATGTATGTTGTATCATGCATAAAAATTATTTGATGATTTCACTATGCTTTCTTTTGTTTTTAAATATGTTCTTTTCATTGTATGTGAGGTACAGATTTTTTTTGAAGTAATTTAACATTCTTAGGTGTTGAAAACTAGGTTTTCATAGGAAATTATTTATGTGCCTTATATGTTTCATAGTAAAATCCTTGTTTTGTACCTTAAGGATCTTTGATAAAATGAGAAAATGATGTGATCCATGTTTTGAAATTATTTTTATGTGTGTTTGGATTTGAATGTGATTTTTGATATAAAAAATAATTATTTAATAATCATGTAATATTTTTTTTGTCTTCTGTGTGTGAAAGTGGTGATCTATGTATTATGTGAAATGTGAATTAAGCACAAAGGTAATCCTAGGTGACTAGCAGGGTGGACAAGGACTAGTATACTAGCGATATGGAAGTGGATTCGGACTATATTAACCTATAATGATTGAAAATGACACCCCCAAAATAAATTTTTGTGATTATTTTAGACCATTATATTTTTGGATGTTTCTCCTCTCTAGTGGCCAGTGCATATGAAAAATGTTCAGTGTGGTTACTATACCATGTTTCATTGAGATACGATGAAACTTGGGTCACACTCTTAGATAGTTCCTATAGGGATATCCTATTACATAGTACTCTCTTGAGATATCCGACAAACCATCATCATATGGTATACCTTGTTGGTTATTTAAAAAGTAATACTATTTTTCGTTTCAAATATTTTCATTGAAAACTATTTCTAGACTTTTAAAAACCCGCACTACATTTTGTCTTATAATGTTTATAACATGGAATCTCTTTTTTGGGTGTCATACTACTAGTATTTGGCTCACATGCTACTTAAAATTTTGTGTGTATGTATACATGGTTAGGTTTGATATAGGAAAAGGAATTATGTTTGGATATGGTGGTTCATGAAGTTAGTTGTTTTCCCATACATGTGTTGATGGTGGGAGATTTAGGATGGTGCTCCTCTAGTTTCATGGATTTTTTGGGATATTTTCCATGTCCCATTTCTATTATAGACCTTTTTGTTTTTTATTAAATGTAGTGAACAGGAATCAAAAAATTATAATTCCATGTTTGATTATGATTGCCCAGTTTTGGTTTAATGATTAATAATGGGTTTTTAAGTTTATTAAGTTGGGATAAATCATTCCCAAGTTATATTGTTGATGCCTAAGAACTTATTGCAAGCCTTTAGGGTTTGGGAATGTCCATTAGTCCATGCCACTTGAGGGGCCTTGTGTCGGATTAGATGGAACTCCATCCTGGATTGTGATAGTCTTTGTAATTTAAATTTGATAGTTTTGTGTAATATAGTCATGTGTAAGTATTAGAAATAGTTAACTTTGTGGAAGAGAAACATTGAAAGGATTATAAATAATAAATATTAAAAAAATTACATGGGTTATCATTTTAGAGAATAAAAATATTCATCAATTACCCCAAAATCAATAGTGAGAAGATCACGTTTAATTCATACACTGCATTCTATTCAGGCTCAAAAAAATCCCACAAATTCCAAAAGATAGCAATAGTGGCTAAAACATCAACATTAAAATAGTTACCCCAGTCCATAAGGTCAAGGAAATTTTTTAACAACTTCCACCGCTAGGTTCCTCAAATCCTCAATAAAGTCATGTTTTGGGGGAAATGTGATCAAATCAACCAATCATATAGTAATTTTTACACAATATCCCATTGTTTCATGAAGGTTACTGTTCTCTAGGCTGGGTAATATAAAAAAATAGAGACCATCCCCATTCCATAATTTGTGTGACCCATATTTACCTTTAGGTACATGCATGGAATAGGATTTAGGAGACTCTATAATGAGTAATATCAACAAAATAAATTATAAGGGAACATTGGAAGGAAAATCCAATTCTTTATTAGGGCTACAAACTAAAATGATAAAAAAAATGGGAAAGACATAAAAATATTATGAAATACAACATTATATATACTTATAAGAGAAACAAGTGTCTTTATCTCTCTAATGAGAATATGGTTTTGAAATAATCCAATATATCTTTGAATTTCATCATCATTATCCACACATGCGATTTAGAGTTTTATTATAACATAGTAGAGCAAGAGCTGAAGCCTATATGTAAAATATGTTGCAAAATAAAAAATTAAAATGGTATGTGTACTAATCTACCGATGGAGAACTAAAGTCTACTAGTTTCATGGAATACCTAGAAACCACCTCTCTAACAAGAATCAAACAAAAAAAGTGAAAGGGTTTGGTTGCATCCTGCTAGTTACATGAAGAGGTTGAACCTCCTATAATCAAATAGAGAGTTTCTCAATATGAAGCACAAAATAAAATAGTTAAAGTGATTCAACAATGAATTAATCATGGTAAATATTCTCACTATGTATATTACCCAAATAGTTACTCATACTTCTCCTACATTGAGCCTCCCTCATCATGGAGAGGTTTCTCTATAAATTAGAGAAGAATTAGTTCATTTAGATATCTTAGGATCCATGATGTGAGTATACTTGTCTTAAACCATTAGGGAAAAATATGAATTACATCCACTAGGTATGTATCCAGAACCATTTCATGTTCGATTCCCTTTTCCAACCCATACTAGTCAGCAACAAACATGGGTATGCTATGTAGGATCGAAATAATGATGTAGATGCTCAATATACAAGAGGGGTGGTGAATTGTACACTATAAAAAATTCCTTAAAAAAGGAAATTTCTAAGTTTAAAAAATATAAACTAAGAAAATTCACAACACCTCTAACACCAACTGAAAAATTGAAACAAAGTTTGAAGTTACAAACTTCTAGTTCTGTATACTTGCTTAAATCTGGAAAGTGATTCTGAAAAACCAGTTCTGGAAAAGTGATTCTGGAAAATGAAACTTAACCAAAGTTTACAATATGAGATTCTACCTTAAAGCGTATATAATCTAACTGAATCAGAGTACACAAGTGTAAGGAACTATAAGATGGTTATACTTTCTTAAACATACAATATTCAGTGGAAAACAAAGTAGTAAAAACTACATGTAACAAATATAAACTCTTTTATCCCAAAGAGGAGGGTATCAAACAACCCTGGATAAGAGGTATCTCTTTGTTTATACTTCAAAAAACGTCTGTATTACCCAAACTCAGGTAAGACCTCAATCCGAAGATCAGTATCTGTCTTTCTATCCCTGCAAGCCCTCGATTTGTAAGGAAATCGGCACCTCTGACATCACAACCTGAAGTCTCTAATTTTTAAGGTAATTGAACCTCTCCACGGAGCAAGTTTGCATGAAGCAAAGTTGAACAAGTTGTTCCGACTTTCTGCATGAATATTGAGAGTTTTTAAGAGCCTCTCTCTCTAGAAATCGCTTTAGGAAGTTTTTATCTCCAAAATCTCAAAAGTCTCGAACACTTTCAAATGAGCTCCTATTTATAGGTGAATCTCCAACGGTTGGCTCCCTCCACCAACGGTCATATTTTTCCTTGAATTTTGGAGGGACCTGTGCACATGTCATTCAAACAACAGTTAGTTATTAACTGAAAACACGACATCATTTTGTAATGAAACAATTGTAAGTGTAAGTAAAACTGAAGATCGTAATGTAAGTATATAAATTTTCCGAATGTAA
The DNA here is from genome assembly GCA_963277665.1 of Viscum album. Classification (NCBI taxonomy): domain Eukaryota; kingdom Viridiplantae; phylum Streptophyta; class Magnoliopsida; order Santalales; family Viscaceae; genus Viscum; species Viscum album. The sequence continues at coordinate 1,154,204,671 of OY728132.1, read as the reverse complement.
ACAAAGTAAGAATGTTTGGAGTCTGCTAGAATTCAGAGTCTATAGTACTTAAGATTTTTGGATTCTGTTTTGTGGGAATTAGAAATGAGAATTCTTAATGAGAATTCTTCAATATAATTCGGAATGAGAATTCATAATTAGAATTCATCATCAGAATTCATAATCAGAATTCATCACTAGAATTCGTATTCAAAATTCAGAGTCAAACTCATAAGATTTTGGAATCGAACTAGTATAAGTTTGGAGTCGAACTAATAGAAGTTCAGAGTTGAACTACTTAAATGTTCGGAGTGGAACTACTTAGAAGTTTGAAGTCAAACTTCATTAGAGTTTGTTTCCATAATTCAGAGTGGGAGTTCATTAGAGTTTGTATTCAGAATTCGGAATGGAACTCCATTGGAGTGTGTATCCAGAATTCGGAATGGAACATAATTAGAGTTCGAATCCAGAATTCAAAGTGGAAAAAAGAAGTCTTTATATCTTATTATGTGATTCTGAAGTTTTGGACTTCAGTCCAAATTTTATAATTAGGCAGATTTATTATATGAATAAGGAAATCAAAGTAAGGGAAAATTTCCTTAAGGAAGGAAATTTTACATACAGAAGTAACATAGAGATTTTCTTAATTATAATGTGTTTGTGATTTTCAAAACAAGGTGGAATAGAAAAGTCATAAGGAAAACCTTATTGACTCAATAATCTCCCCCTTTTTGGAAAGCACAAACAACCTTTCGAAAAAAGAATATAAAGACTTTGAATAATTTCTTTAGACTTTGAAATTAAAACTTATCTCCCTTTGTTCATGGATGGTAGTGGATACAACTAACTCCCCCTTAGGCTTTGGAACTCTAAGGATTTTATTCTGAATTTATGGAATAGAATTTTCATTAACATAAGAATTAAAAACATCGTAATGAGAAACTCCCCCTTAAATAATATTCCCCCTACATAGGGATAGTTCTTCTTTACTTAGAATTTTTTTTATTCCTTTTAGATTCTTCTTTCTCTATCTTTTGAGTAATTCTTTATCCTTCTCCCCCTTTGTGATTTTAAAAAAGAAATGAGGGAATGGAAAAGATAATAATGTACCTGAAATATTAGTACATTCAACCAACGAAAAGACAAGTAACCCAAATTTAATTACTATTGGAAAGAACTAATACAAGTAAAATAGTACAACAAAAGATCAGAGTGGTCTAATTTGTTTCATTTTCCTTAGGCATAAGAATTTTGACAATTTTCTTCAGCTTATCCATTTATTTGTGATCCTCCACCACTTTCTTCTCTAAAGAAATGATTCTTGCATCTTGAGCCTCCATTTCCACTGCATGAGCTTTAAGAGATGCATCTTTCTTTACAACCTTTCCTTCCAACTGAGTCCAAAGATCCTTTTCTTCCCTATAGTACTGGACAAGAGAACTTAACCTCCCATTCAGATATTTGACTTCCTGCATCCAAACATCCTACTCAAGAGATAACTTCTTCTCAAAATAATTTGTAAGATCCTTGATTTTAGAATCTTCAGTATCAAAAGCATCTTTAACATCTACTTGGAATTGATCCTGTTCTGACATCTCTTGAACCACTTTCTTAGAACACTTGGTTATGTTCTTGCATGAAAACCTCTGAGCATCATAATTGATAAGAATGTTTTTATGATCAGCCTCAAGCTTACCACACTTATCCATCAGCATGGATACAAAGTCTGATTTTTGATTCATGTTATGTTAAAGCATCTGGCATATGGATTCTATTGCTGGAAAAATTGGAATTTTGTCCACCAGCTTCTTTAGGAACTGCTCAACAAAGTCATGTCCAAAGACAGGTGACTCTGAATCTAATATTTTGGTTGGAGACGGTTCTTTTTTACTGTAGTATCCTCCTTTTGGATGATCCTCCAGCTTCTTTCCTTCTTATACTATCTTTTGTTGGAGAGTCAACAACTACTTGCTTACCCTTATCAACTTTCAGAGTGGTCTGATAATCAGGATATTCTTGCTCACTTTATGAATGTTGTAGAATCTCATCTTCATCAACTTTCTCCTTCTCAACTCTAGCTTCAACTTCCTTATAGATGATGAAATCATGAAAGTGGATTTCTTCCTCCGATGGCTTTCTCACATCCTCTTAACCTTTCTCATCATCTCTAGGTGTAGAAATTTTTGAGGATCAGACATGGGAAGTCCGGAGTGAGAATTTCTCAGAAGCACTGTCCTTCTCATGATAGTCTTCAACTTGTTTTATTACATCACCAAAGCAACAACTGCTCTCTGGTTGCTGAATTTCTTCTATTACTTACCGAACTCTCAGCATCAAATCTTTCTCAGATTTCTTCTTCTTAGAATATTCCAGAGTCTTCTCTCCCGTAGCTTCAGGAAAACCTTCATCCAAAAAGGATTTCAAAAGGGGTAAATTTTCGGATGCTACTTCATTGGCTTTCAGAAAAGATTGAACAATATTAGCCTATGACAACTTGTTCTTCATATTCTTCTCCTTGTCTTGGTTTTCTAATTCATCATCCGCTTTCTATTTCAAGGCCTTAGCCTCATCATGGTCTAATATGAATTTAGTATACCCTTCTGTCCTTTTTTTCTTTATCTTTCCTCCACTTGGAAACTACCTCATCTGGAAAATACTTTCGTTTCACGAGTTTAGGGTGTGTGGTGTGAGTTTTCTTAGACATGGGGTTTTCTCAGCAACTTCCACTTCCTTAAATTTCCTTTTCTTTCTAGATTTCATTGATGGTTTCTGAGTTAGTTGATCTTTCTGAACTTCTTTAGATTCTTCCTCTGGTAATGAGTATAAATCATTGGATTCAATAGAAAAGCCCATTTTCATCCTCTTCAACGCATCATCACTAACAAACATTATCATGCAATTTTTTGGATTGAAAGTGCAAGAAAATTTAAATGAATCAAGACACCTGGTAATAAACATGGAATGGATGTCCAGATACATTATAATCTGGGCTTTTAGATTACCTTCTTTAATATTCTTAATTGTAATCAGAACATGCTTCATAAAATTTGTCTTCCTTAGATTTAGCAAAAAATATATGATGTATATATCACTCTTCTTGAGATTATCATTATCACCCCTTCTCGGTACGAAGAAACCTTGTACCCATAGTTATAGAATCCGATTATTTGGAGATATTTGAGCAATCTTAGTGGTCTTGACTTCTTTAAGTGCATGGAATTCTTTGGACTTTACATTATTAAAACTTTTTTGCTCATCCGGAAGCCTATGTGAATAAAATTCAGCTTCACCTTCATATGAAAGACCCACAAAGATTGTAACCTTGGTGTAAGATAATTTGTAAGTTTTCCCATAGGCCTTGAAAGATAACTTTTCTCTGCCATCTTCCTCAAAGAAGGAAACAGACTCATAAAACTCTACGAGAAAATCCTAATAAACCGGATCCTGATTCACTGGCTTTGATAAGCATACATCCTCTCAGCCATTGAGTTTGATGTTATTAGATAAAAGAGAATCATACTTGTAGAAATTTGGATACACATCCTCTCCCTGTAAATTATCCACTTAGAAATGGGATGTACAATTGACATATACTGAGAAGTGGCTTCTACAGATATTTGGAATTGAACGCTTCTAAAGGATTCGGAACGGTCTTGAAAGAAATTGGAATGGCCTTAAGAAGGATGGACAGAACTTTGAGATGCAAAAGCTTGAAATTCGATGTGGGACAACCATCGGGGGTCCCCTTTATATAAGCATTGAGGAGATGGTTCAAATTATATGGTTGATCAAACGGGTGAAAAACATTGAGATTTGATCTGACAATTGAGAAAAAATACGAATGGAAAACATGACTCCGATCATTTGAGGTTTTAAGAAAAACATTCGGATTAAAGTAATCTAGAATCCGAAAAATTTAAAAACACATAAGAAAATACCAGTAAGTAAAATATGATTTCAAAGACTTATGGAATTCATACCTTTCGGATTGGCTAGAATGATTATTCATAATAGGTGACATTCTTCATGAAGAAAATTTGACTATGAAAATCATACTATAAAAAACATAGTAAAAAATAAATATGAGTACAAAATAATTTATTAAACAAAATAGTACAAAAGTTTCATTACGAAATATCCAGTACGAAAATTTCATTACAAAAGTTCCAGTACAAAAATTTCATTATGAATGTTCCAGTACGAAAATTTAATTACGAAAATTCCAGTACGAAAATTTCATTACAAAGGTTCCAGTATGAAAATTTCAATACCAATGTTCCTGTACAAAAATTTCATTACGAAAAATTTTTCATAAGCTCATTATGAAAAATTTGAAAAATGTATCAAAAAAATGTACTCCCTCTATGAAAAGGTGTTTATTACTGTAAGGAAACTATTTCAACATGAATTTAATGAAGAAATATTACCTTCGAGTTATCATTCCTAACTTTTGTTTAATGTATTCAAATCTATCAGAAGGTAATGATTTTTTGAAAATATTAGCAAGTTGATCTTGCGTTTCGATAAACTGAAGAATGATATCTCCTTGTAAAGTGTGTGATCTCTAGTTAAACCTTTGAAATAAAAATTCTTCAAGAAGAATAATGTTACATATACTAATAATTTCTTCCTGAGCATTATCTCTGAAGGTTACCTTTCCTCCTTTTGTTTTGATAATATTTTCAAAATAGTTTTTGTTACTAGTCATATGTTTGAAATATCCACTATCCATGTACCATGTGTTGCTGTTGGTACTTTCCATATTTTCATGAAAATAAGAAATAGTTAAGTCTTCGGAATCGAAACATGCTTGGATCCGGAATTGTTAGAAAGCAAAATTTTGGGTACCCAAATCTTCTTAGAAAAATAAGCCTTATGAAAACCTAAATATTGGATTTTTTTTAAAGAACAATTCATTGCCTAGTGAAAACCATATTGACAATTTGCATAAAATGGGGCACTTTGATAAACAAAATAATTGTTACTAAAAGTTGGTTTTGCATGGGTCTAACCAAATCCGGATTTATTTCTTAAAGGTTGTATTTGTGAATACATCTTATCAAAATTTTCATTACCTAAGGTAATGTTCGACAAACACTTATTTAAGGAAAATATTTCGTACATGAGTTTTATAACCAAGTTTTTATCTTCAAAATCATTAGATTTTGAACTAGAGATAAGCTCGAAAACATATTTCATAGAAATTAATTTTTCTAGATCATTAGAAAGTTTATTCTTCTCAGAATTTACTTCCTCAAGACTTTTGAAATATTTATAAAATCATCATTTTTCTTATGAATATCTTTAGAAAGAACTGATATTTCATTAGTAAGAATAGTATTCCTAGAATTTCCCTTATCATGATTTTTATTGAGTGTTAAATTCTCAATCTCAAGAAGTTCATCAAACCTATAAACTTATTCATAGGTAGGTGGAATATTTTCTTCATCAGAAGAGTATTCTTCATCCGAAGAGTTATAATATTTAATATCATTATAATTTAAAGAAACATTGGTCAATGATTCAGCATTGTGTACCGTAGCCATAAAACAATGATTGTCAATAGGTAATCTGGCTATAAGACCGAGATTATTCTGTCCAGAAGATTCATAATCAAGAGATTCATCTGAAGAGTCACCAGTACAGGAACTCCACATATCATTAGATTTCAGAACAATATTAGATTTAGCTTTATAATAATTTTTTCTATTCCTTTCAGAATGCCTCTCTTTTCATTATTTCTTCTTGGGAAAAGGAAAATCAGGTCTTATGTATCCAGCTCTCTTGCATTCATAGCATGTGACTTCTAAATCTTTCTTATCCTTCCTTTCCTTCTTCTTATACTTGGATTGGAAATTTCATTGTCTAGCTATCTTGTTCATCCTTTGAGCAAGATTTTCTAACTCATTCTCTGAGACGTAACACTCACTAGATTCTGATTAGATAACAACCTTCATAGATTTGGATCTAGTTACTCTCTCAGGAGGTTTGGCTTTCATGTGATTTGATGTTGTTGTAAAAGAAACAGAACCATTTCCATTTTTCGTTTCGATGTTGTCAGTATCTATCTTCATCCTTGTTTCATGTTGGTGAAGAGTTCCAAGTAGCTCATCTAAAGAAATTTGAGTAACCTTCCTATTCTCATCAATTTCTATTCTCTTTTACTCCCATTCATTGGGCATAATATTAGTGATCTTGTTAACAAGAAATTCATCATCTAGACCTTCATCTCCCATAGATTGTAAGCTATTCACGATAGTTAAAAATCTTTGTTGTATATAACAAATGGGTTCTCCATAAGGAAAGTTAGAACCATGATACTCAACTCTAAGTATGGCTCTTCTTGTCTTAATCACTTTGGATATACCAAAATGTGTAACTTCGAGTTTCATACATATATAGTTAGATGTTTCATAAGAAGAAATTAGGCTATATATGTTCCTAGTCATTGAACATAGTTAAGAATTGCATACTTTATAGTTTAATTGATATTATTTCTTTTCCTGGTTGGTAAAAGTTCATACATCCTGGTCAAGAATTTTATAATCACTAGTAAGCATAACAATGTTATCTACTCCCATATTGATAACAAAAGTCTTCATTCGATCTCTCTAATACGCAAAATCATTGCCATAAAAAATTGGTGGTCTTGTAGGATTCAAGTTGTCGACGGAACCAACATGGATTCCTACCATCTTAAAAAAACATTATACAAAAAAACTTGTTAATAACAAACGTTTGGATTCAAGGAGAATTTTCCTATGAAAAAATTATAACAATGAAAAATTGATAATGAAAAAAATATATGTGAGTGTATTTATTTCAGATACCTGCTCTGATACCAATTGTAGAATTGGTGTAGGGTTTGAGGTTTCTAACCTCTGATACCAATTGTTGAATTGGTATAGGGTTTGAGGTTTCCAACCTCTGATACCAATTATAGGATCAAAATAATTATGTAGATGCTCAATATACAAGAGGGGGGGGGGGTGAATTGTACACTTTAAGAAATTTCCTTAAACAAGGAAAGATCTATGTTTAACAAAGTTAAACTAAGAAAATTCACAACACATATAACACCAATTGAAAGATTGAAACAAAGTATGAAGTTACAAACTTCTTGTTCTGTATACTTGCTTATATCTGGAAAGTGATTCTGAAAAACTGGTTCCGAAAAAGTGATTCTGGAAAATGAAACTTAACCAAAGTTTACAGTATGAGATTCTACCTTAATGTTTATAGAATCTAACTAAATCAGAGTACATAACTGTAAGGAAGTATAAGATGGTTATTCTTTCTTAAACATACAATATGCAGCGGAAAACAATGTAGTAAAAACTGCAAGTAACAAGTATAAACACATTTAACCAATATAAGAGGGTATCTAACAACCCTGGATAAGAGGTATCCCTTGGTTTATACTTCCAAGAAAGTCTGTCTTACCCAAACATAGGTAAGCCCTCAATTTGAAGATTGGTATCTATCTTGCTATCCCCACAAGCACTCAATTTGTAAGGAAATTGTCACCTCTGACTTCACAAACCGAAGTCTCTGATTTTTATGGTAATCAAACTTCTTCAGATAGCAAGTCTGCACAATGAAAAGTTGAACAAGCTATTCAAACTTTTTGCACGAAGCTTGAGAGTTGTTAAGAGCCTTTCTCTTTAGAAATCACTTTAGGACGTTTTGATCACCAAAATCCCAAAAGTCTCAAACACTTTCAAATGAGCTCTTATTTATAGGTGAAGCTCCAACGGTCGACTCCCTCCTCCAACGATCATATTTTTCCTAGAATTTCGGAGGGACCTATACATGTGTCACTCAAACAATGGTTAGTTAATAACTGAAAGGACGACATCATTTTGTATTGAAACAATTGTAAGTGTAATTAAAACTGATGTTCGTAATGTAAGTAAATAAAAGCTCAAAATGTATGAAAAGTAAGAATGTTCAGAGTCTATTAGAATTCAATGTCTGTAGTACTTAAGATATTTGGATTCTGTTTTGTGGGAATTTGGAATGGGAATTCATGATGAGAATTCTTCACAAGAATTCAGAATGAGAATTTGTAATCAGAATTTATCATCAGAATTCATGATCAAAATTCATCACTAGAATTCGTAATGAGAATTCTTATTCAGAATTCGGAGTCGAACTCACGAAAGTTCAGAATTGAACTAGTAGATGTTCGGAGTCGAACTACTATAAGTTCGGAGTTGAACTACTTAGAATATCGGAGTCAAACTACTTAGAAGTTTGGAGTGAAACTTCATTAGAGTTTGTATCCAGAATTCAGAGTGAGACTTCATTAGAGTTTGTATTCAGAATTCGGAATGGAACTTCATTTGAGTTCGTATATAGAATTCAGAATGGAACTTCATTAGAATTCGTATCTAGAATTCAGAGTGGAAAACAGAATGCTTCATATCTTATTATGTGATTCTGATGTTTTGGACATCAATCCAAAATTTATACTTAGGCATATTTATGATATGAATAAGGAAATCTAAGTAAGGGAAATTTTCTATAAGGATAAAAATTTTCCATATAGATGTAAAATATAGATTTTCTTAAGTATAAGTTGTTTGTGATTTTAAAAACAATAAGGAATGGAAAAGTCATAAGGAAAACCTTATTGACTCAACAAGATGACCATTTCAACCAATACCCACTAAATTAGTTCAAACATTAGTAAAGATAACTATCCCATCATATCTCTTTGACTCCATTGAATATATAATAGAATGAATATAATACATGGAAGGGATACTTGTACTAGTGGAACTAAAAATAATTTCATACCCTGAATGTGTGGACATGACTCCCACTAGACCCAACTTTTTGAAATCCTATATTTCTAACATTGAATGTCCCTGATGACCCAAAGAATTATTTGATTCACTTTTTATCTCAATGTGGTCAAATTTTAGGAAACCCCAGCATTAACGTACAATAATGCTCAAATGGTTCATTATGATGTTGTATTTTACCACATTTATCTAGTATAATATTCTTCTATCACGATCAATCAAAAGACAAGAGGTCCTTCACAGAAAATTTATCTATCTATTTACCTCAACCTTGATAAAAAAACATTTTTTTCTATAAAATAGGAAACAATGTCAGGATGGGAGATTATACTACTTTATTATTTGGTGGAAGAATATGTACTACTCCATAAACTTGTAACTACCCCCAAGAATAGTTACTATGAATATATATAGAGATTATATTTGATAAGTTTAAATTATAACTCGTCCTAAAAAAGAATCTTAGTGCATTATTTGAGATTTCTAAATTAGTGAAAATGTTTGTAGATTTAATATAAAATGATAAATACCAAGCCGCAGACATCCCTGACATATCCATGAATGAGGGAATACAATGAATAAATAACAACTTCTATACTTACCTAGTCTTTGACACTATCACTAGCACCCAAACCCCACAAATTACATGTGGTTCATCCTCTTGAATTAAAGTGGTAACAACATCTCTCTTCTTAGTAAGGGTTGAATGAGCATAGGTGTGTATTTTATAAACATAGAAAAAATGTGGTTAATTATTTCTCTAATGAAAAGGTTCTTACATGTTTCATCATAAATATGGAAAACCATTTATAAGGCTTTCATATCCCAAATATCATGATTGGGTAGACCTGAGTGACCACTAAAATTATTTCCCCTTCTAATTAATATTGGGGAACACCATCCAGTTGTTCTTTTTCTTCAATGTAAAAATCATAATAATGGTGTATTCATGATTTTCCTTGTTGGGAAATCCATTAGTACACATGGATTATTTTTTAGTCCATCTCATTCATAGAATATATGAAAGGGAAAGAAGCCCTAAATAAGTATTCTTTCATGTCTGATGATTGGATAACAAGAAATATGGTCAACTATGCACATTCAATTATTATAGAATAGATAAATGAAATTGTAGTGAACCCATATCCCTTTTCATAAACTGTTCCAAATTCTATATCACTTCCATCCTATAAAATTAAATTTTATGTGAACTGATAATTTAGAAAAAGTAGGAAGGAGAAAAAAGTGGATGAACCTGTTCCAATGCATAAGCTAGTTCATACCCTCTTAAAAATTATACCCTCATAACTATAAGGATGAGAACTACCCATCCAAATGATTCAATTGGAATCAAATCCTGAAATAGAATCCTTATTAGACAAATAATCGCAATATAACTCTTTCAATTTAATCCACTTGTAATATCATCTATCTGGTAAAGAAGATAATTACAATATTTAGTTCTCCTCTTATATTTAGGGAGTATGAGGAAGTGGACTCCAAGACTAGAGGGGTTGTGGGTGATGTGGTCAACATGGATCTCATGATATTGGGAATATCCCATTTAAAATTATAATTTTCATGAATATCTTGTTACATACACCCCACTAGGCTCTCCAAGAAATAACATTCACTCCTAAAACATCAAAGGCCAATTCATGCCTGATTATTTATGGGGATTGATTAAAATATCGACAACTTCCCAATCAAAGTAAAACTATCGAACTGTCAAATAAACATAATCCACAAATAATTCTCTCAAATTACAATTTGGAAAAGTGTCCAATTGGAACAATATCCCTATAAATCGAGACTTAAACAAAATATTAACCCTATATAAAGAAGTATAAGACTTCAGGTTAAAAATATGTCATCTTGAAGATGTTTTCAATTATTATTACTATAATATCAATTTTCCTTTACCTTAAACTCTTAAAAGAAGCTTCGTGAACCACATTTTGAGGATCACATAAGCCCTCAGTAATTTATTGTTGATATCACTACTAGTGAAGAATATCATAAAGAGACTAACATCACAATGTGTATAATGATCATATCCTTTACAGAAAAACATATGGAGATGTCCATACAGGGACACATAATTACCTTGAATATATCTTACAAATTGGACGATGTTAACATCCATCATACTATCATTGATAACAGATTTAGGGCCAATATCATCCTGGACTGGACACTTTGATGAACATGATACAGTAAAGATTATTTTTATTCCTCTTCCCTGAAAATCCAATGGAAAGAAAAGTGTGAGCTAAAGCCCCTTCATCAAATCAATATCATATCCTAACTTATATAACTTATTTTTATTTATAATTCATGTTTTTAATTAGGATAAAACATTTAGGGTTTTTATGGGAATTCCATGACTTCATTTTCATAAGGGAGTGGTCTTATCATATTTCCAATGTATTAAATAATCCATGAACAAACATGATGTAGTGTTTCATGAAGGGGGTCCTCTTTGAATACCTACAATCTCAATACATGGATGTAAGATTCTATCAATGGAAAGGAAAACATGAATTGATATTTGATGTCACACAAACTATTTCCACATATGGTCTATAAATTTACCCAGTAAATGAATTTCATGATTTAGTGAGGAAATTATAGTGCTTATTAATTAGAATAAATAAGTTAATCTAGATATGAGAAATCATTAGGTAACATGATCATTGTATGAAAGGATACAGAATTAGATCATCTTCATGTCCTATGGTGGGAATTAATCTACCCTCTTAGATAAGGTTCCACTAATAGGGGATTAAATGATCACATTTTCTATAAAAAATAATCTATCTAAAGAATTTCCATAACCATGGGATGACATGACCTACATTAAAACCTCACATCCGATGATATTTGATCACATTTTACTTAACACTCGAAGAAATATATGAAAAATGTCATGGGAATGTTGACTCCCATATTTCTGATGTGAATCATGTCTTTTGAATCTATCAATATCGGAGAATAATTTTATCCTATTAATGATTGTGATTTCCAAGAGGGATATTCAACTTATTTATACCCACAATATGAGGCGATCCTTAAATATCTAACTAGTTAAGAAAACTTACCCACCTACCAAAAAATTTGGAAATTCGTATATGATAAATCCTGGATAAAAAATTATCATAATTATCTCAAATATCAATGATCATTGAGAAAAAAGATAGAATATTATGATTATTCATAATGATAATGAATATTTTTTAAAAAAGAAATTTATAAATACACCATACACAAGAAGATAAAATATCCCCCCCATTAACATTGGGCTGAAAAATTATCTCTTAAATTCCTTCTGCTGTTAGAGTTGTTTTAGAAAAAGAAGAGAGAGATAATATTTATAGTCAGTAAGATAATTTTTATCATGCATAAATAAACCCATGACACATAGATACCTCCCCATCAATAATATATGAAAAAAATCATCCTGATTCTTCTCTTAATCTTTAGAGTGCTCTTTCACCACACACTTCCACGTAAATTAAACTACAGGAGTAAGAGGAGGAAGGGGAATAATATCATAGAGATTCCCCTCCATCAATATTAGAAGAAATATACCACAATATTAATCTAATAAAAAATAAAATAAGGTTATATAGGAAGAACCAAATACTACCTTCACTAACACTTCCATGTCTATTGATAAAAAAGATAAATATATATCATGTTTAAAACAACATCGGGGTCTGTTCTCCAATAATTATATTAAAATTACTTGAAAAAATAACTATATAGATACCCATAATTTGGGTCTTTATAAAGATCATTTTGGCTACAAATAGTAATCTATAAAAATTTATCCAACACATTTTTCTAAATTCAGAGCTAAAGTTGACATGATGATCAAATCAAACATCATTTAGGAAGACCAATACCAAAAATAGATTTCTAAAATCAACCCAATTTAAAAAGAGAATAGGAATATCAATGTTTTCATCTACTTTGAGGATATTAACCATAATTTCAGAGTGCAAGTCTACCTAATTCTCATTATATAACATTTAATTAATTAAATTTCTAGTTTGCAGGCCCATTCCTTCCTGGACATTTATTTTCGCTACAACTATATCCATAGTTACCTTGAATATGTGGTGTAATTCACTTTTATGTCTCCCAAATGTGTTGATTTCTAATGAGTGATTCCATTTAGAAACACTCTATTGAGTTATTCTCAACATCTTTATAAATATTAGAGCCACATATAAGGGTACTATAAAACATATTTTAAATCCCCTTTTAGGGAAATCCTTGGAATGTTTCATCGAAGATATAGTTATAAAATACCAACTATGTCATGATAATTTCACCAACCTTGAAATTTTATTAAACAAACAATGGAATTAAAACATGGAAACAAAACCCATAAAGTGTTCATTTTTCACGACAACATGAAAATTTCTCAGATTTTTGGTGTGTCATTATAGTATTAAGTTCACCCCTAGAATACAATAGTGATACTTAGTATTTGTCCTTTGTTAATTCTCTATGATTTGTGTGGAATTCATGGATTCCTCTCCAATTTTATAATATTCCTAAAAAATATAGAATGAATTTTCCTCCCTATTACAAATAATAGGAATCAGGGACCCACATATCAATGGGATGAGTATTTTAAAAAATATTCAAAAACTTTAAATAATACCACTCAAGCCCACTTTTGGTAATGTATATAATAGAATGGAAATCAATAATATTATATTTTTAAACCCTCAAGTGGTCACATGTTTCCCTCCTTGCATAAATCATTGATACATGAAATGAAAATAGTCTCTACTATCTGAGAAAAAATATGCTAGATACTGATACTCAATATTTATATACCAAAGATAACCGTCTTGCATTAGTATTCCATGTTTGGAAGATAAGACACTACCTATGATAACACTAGTACTATTTGGAATCTCATATTGATCCACTCAAATTCATTCTTAACCATCCCTTGTTGACTAGATGGTTGGCATTGTGTTTAGTCTTTAAACAGTAGGTTTATACCTAATTCTTAATAAAAATGGTATTAAAAAAAAGACACTATTACATTTTATCATGAAATATACCATTTTAGAAAGCATTCCAGTGGATTAATACATTCATAATAAATATTTATTCTCCATTCATGGAAATCCCTAGGCAGGGAAGATGTATTTTTATAGTTCCTTATAATCACAAAAGGGGGGAAGGATTAAAAACCTTAAGATTCAACAAAGAGAGTTAGGGGATTGTTCTAATTACTCTGGAAAGGGAATTATTACCATACTCTACTTAGTTATAAGAATTATACACCAACAATGAGGGTAAATACCAAGCACCAATTAATGATTTTGAATTTTTTCTATAGTTACAAGTTTCATGATTAAATTTTAATGGTAGTGTAGAGCTGATAATAAGGAAAATTAATAGTAAATATGTCACTAAGAATGATTAATTAATCCCCATGAACAATTATTTATGAGGCTGGATTGAAAAATTACCCTTGAAAACAATAATATCATATGTCTCACATTGAAAAAACACTCATGATATGCAACGATTAAGGTAGCCACGTCCTTACAACATCCAGGCCAAGATGAGATAGTCATCATCACATCACATTGCAGGGTAGTCTCCCCATTTTTGGACATCAATGTGGGAGAGGTAAATAAGTCTGACACCACTAATGAGCATGGTGATATTATGGATTATCTAAATAATACCACCACATAATGGATTTTCACATATTAAACTGCCTTGAAAATGAAATTATTAAATTACATTGTTCTAAAAAGAATAGATCTAGTGGTGGGATATAAAATTCATCCTTAATGAAGCTATTAATTCTCAAAAGGTCCTCAATAAATGAGTCTTTGATGGCATCCTCCAAATATATATTTAAGTGTAAGATACCGACATTTTTTATCTAAGACTGCATCATAGGTGTTTGTGGTGCACATAAATCTGATGCCAAGAGTTCCCATAGAGCTGGGAAGCCTAGGTATAGTTATACATTAATGAAATAAGAATATAACCCCCTAATATTTTATCATACATTTATTTTGAATGAAATTTATTTTCATTGATAACATTCCTTATAGAAAATGATGAGTATAAATGAACAACAATATACTATTATTTTTCAATGTGACAGTTATCTCCAAGTAGTTGGATTGGTGTGTATGAATAAGGATAATTAAATTATGAATATTTATTTTTTTTAAACTTTAATAAAATAAAATAATGGGTTATGAATTGATTTAAAATGAAAATAAAATCATTTGAAGTTATATGGAATTTTTTTCATAAAACAATTTTTATAAGCACAATGTGTTTTTATCTTAGCTAATTTAATTATTGTCTATAGATGATTTATTTTAAATTTTTAGAAAATATATTTATCAAAATATTTTAACAATCATATAAAATTTTTTATAGGAAAAAAAATGTAAACATAATATTATGCTTATAAATATGTTTTTTGAAAAATAGTTTTTCTTTGTTTTAAACAATTAAGGAAAAATGAATTTCTTCCACTAATAGTTTTTGACTATTTTTAAATGAATTTCATATTTTGAATCAAAATAAATATTATTATGTTATAAGGTCAACATAAAGTGTTTCCCTAAAGAATATTAACTATATGAAATATTTTTCACCATAGAAAGGGTAAATATTGTAATTAAGTTTGAAATAATATCTAAGACATTAAAAATCTATCTATATATGAGGCCTTGACCGACATTCTAGGATTAAGTTTTATAAAAACATAGTTTACATAATTACTTTTCTAACATCAATAATTTATTTTATATAACCATATATAATTAAAAAATAAATAATTATTATTTATTCTCTTACATATAAGGTATATTTTCAAGTTTAGATCATTATATAATTTGGACACATCATAATTAATAAAATCTATGTACATTATACAGAATAGAAATTTTTCCCATAATATACCAAATTAATTAATCCATAATGAGTCATCAATATCTCCCAAAAATTCATCCACACATGTTATCATTATAAAAAATTCATATTTACTACATTTCTTCACAACCAAGGGATTTTAAACAAAATTGTTGATTAGAAAAACTAATCAAGGGAATATATTAATGAATAAATCACAAGATAATAATGGAATAAATATTACAGAAGGAATTTCTCAAATATATGAATCTATAATCAAATAGAAATTGAGATTATTCTATATCCTTTTGAAATAAAGACAACATTAAAATCAATAATGAAAAACTCATACTAATGAAATAAATAATATAAAAAATAAAAAACATTCTGTTATGGGATAATGTTAAGAAACATTACTCATAGTTGAGAACCCATTCATGATATCCTTCTATTAATTCCTTACTATCTGATACAAACCTTTTATGGGAAGTGGAATACACTAAAACCTAGTCAATTTTGTATCATGTGACCTGTCCATGACTCATGAGTATATATAATACATGGCCCCGCCTATAAATTTTTTATACCCAATGCATTCACTATTAGATAAAATGAATAAACATTACATAATTCATCTTTCTAATAATAATATATATTCGAATACCAATATAATATATCAATACTTCTCCCCAGGTTAGTAGAATATCATAATTTCTTGGTGAACATCATCCAATCCATGTTATGTAAAATTTGATTTTCACACCATATAGATTAATGAGTATAAAAATAATTAAATACAATAATAACATGATCATAATATATCCAAATAACTAAATTTGATTGTTTCAAAAGAACATATGTCATGAAGTGTAAAATAATTTTCAAAGGATTTATGTTATATTAATGTATATCCCAAAGAAAAAATGGATGAATATCATGTAATACAATCAATCATTATAATTTACTCAAATTATATAAAGTAAGGTCAAATAATGGCCATAACAGAATTAATGAAAAACGTGATACCAAAAATCCATACTTATGTGGAAACAAATGAATAAAAACCACTTGACCAATTTACCTACACTTTTATGTAAATCCTAAAAAGTACAAGGATTGACATAAAAAAATCACGTGTTTTAAATATATATTTCAATGGAATAATAGTGTAGGAAAACTAATATGTCCAAAAAATGATAATTGAGACAAAGGGAACCATTATAGCTTTAGAAACTTTTGAATCAAATCCCCTAAAAAAGAGGGATAAAAATTTATCTTCATATACCATGATTAAATGAAAATTAATGATATTATATCTCAAATAAGAAATATATACAGTTGAAAAAAAATTACATAAACAAATATAATACATGTCTCAATAAATGGAAATTTCAATAAAAACAATATGACTTTAGAAACACTAAAATAAAAAAACCTTGAAAGTGTAGGATTTTAATTAAAAAAATAAATACTTGGATAATAAAACAATTCATGATATGTTATCTCCAATAAGTATTATATAAATAAAAAAAGGGAATTTGGTGTATCATATAATTTTTTTCCCAAGGAAGGAAATTTGAGACAAAAACCTATAACTGTTGTTCCTTATGTTAATATAAAAATATGAAAGTCCTATACGAAAAAAATTATATATTAATAAATAATCTTAATCATATCCATTTTCATTTATATATTTCATTATTATTCATTCTCCACATTAATTTTTCTGATCTTCTTTATAAGGTGTTTTTGGTTTTGATAATACATACTAGTTTCATAATAGTGGTATACATATTCATTACTTTTACAAATTTAATAATTATAAGGATATTAAATAATATTTTATGGTTCAATTATAATAATTTATGATTTTTGAAATACCATTAATATGTGTTTTAGTCTATATCGTTGAATATGAAATTGAAAAAAAACATGTTTTGGTGAATCTCGATGATCAGAGTTTCTTTTCATAATTATTGAAGTACATTTTTATTTAACATATATAAAAGAAAAAACCTATAATTATACATTTTAAACATAATATAATAGTAATTATGTTCTCATAGTCATTCATGTTAAAAATTCAAAGTATAATTTATATGAGTGTGTAGACAAACACAAACATGAACATACACCAATTTAATAGATGATTATGAGGTTGTTTTGTTGTAAAATTGTTATTCATCGAGTATAGTGTTATTAAATATATTTTATAGACTGATAAAATTGAATTATATATAATTAGAGGTTGGTTAAATGGATATGATAGTAATTCCTTATTTTAATAAATGATTATATTCTTAGAACACTTATTATGAATGAGTAATATAATGATGACTGTCTATTGATTATATAATTAATTGGTTATATAAATTTTCATAATATAACATTATTGAAATAATAAAATCATATTTATACTTTAATACCATCCATTGATCCATCCTTTTAAGGTGGAAAAGTAAAACGGAACACATTATTTTATTGGGGTGGTAGTCTGCACAATGAAAAAATAATGATTTTGTTTTTCTAAATGGTTAGGGTATATTAATATAAATTTAAAATATCATTAATGTAGTGAAATTTATGTATATAATTGATGATAATATCATTAAATTAGCATTTAGTATATAAACTTGGAAGAATATAATTAAGATGAAAACTAAGTAGTTGATAATAATCATGTTGAGGACATGGATTTTCTATGCATGTCTCCCTGAATTGAAAAGGATTAGGCTCACTACAAGTGGCCAAGGTATTATGTTTATAGGATTGGGTTAATGGGAGATTAAAATTGTATAATTTTGAGGATAAATTCAAATGGGTCTTGTACCTGTAATTTATAAATATGATATTCATTTATAAATAAAGGAATGTGTTCTTTTGGAAGTAACCCTGACATTTTAAATAATGTAATGTAACAAATCTAATTTCAAAGGCCCCAAAATTGATAAAATTGTATAGGAAAATGATTGTTCTTCAAAACTCACTTAAACCACTCCTTATTTAGATAATAATGAGGGCTTTGTGTCGTTTTATTTTAAATTTTTCCATTTACCCACACATACTTTTACCTTGGAAATTAATTTCTAACCATAATAAATAATTTTATTGAAAAATATTAAGATTTTACATTCCTCATAATTTTATAATCTTCATTTTAAATTTTACGATAGTTTACTTGAAAAACTTTCTAATGATGTAAAATGATTATTTCAAAAAAAACATGATTAATTGTGTAAAAATAGTTTTTAGATAAATTATTTTTTAAGCGTTAAATATATATATATATATATAAGATAAAATTATATTGGTTAATAATATTAATGATAAAAATATATTTTCTATAAAAATAATAATAAATCTGATCCTTCTAAGGAAAGAAAAAATTTAATCTCCCTTGAAAAATAATTGATTCAAATAAAAAACCACAAAAAGATTTTATATTAAATTAATATTTTAATAGGTCATAAAAATATTTGAAATAGGTTTTCAATGTATAAAACATGTTTTAAATTGTGTAATGTTTTTCATCAAATTCATAATTTATCAAATTAATGGTTTTATAACTTTCTTGTCCGTTCATATGTGATGGTAAAGTCATAAATGTCACATGTTTCCTAAAAACCATATTTTTCGAATAAAAACTCACATTTTTGAAAAATCCCAAAAAAAATTAGAGTAAGTCAATTTTAGTCAAAGTAATTCCGAAAGGATGTTAATTTTTCTTAATTTCGAATTAAAACATTTTTTTTATTTTTGGTATAAAATAATAAAATTTAATTAAAAAATCATGCTAATTGGAAACTAATTTTTTTGAATATTAACTTTTATTATACTAAATTCATATCATTTACCAAATAAATTTGTGTTACCAATTTTTAATATAAAATATAATTTATCATTTATCATATGTTTCTTCAAATAGAAATGTGTATCTCTAAAAAGGTATTTTCCATAAAAAAACTTTTCTAAATAATAAATGATCTTATTAGTCATATTTTGTAAACAAATATAATCTCAATATTATTAAAATTAACCATTATTTTATATATACATATAATTACTAAAGATCAATATACTATTGATTTATTTTAATTTAAAATCTATGTTCTAACAAGAATACCTAAATATTTATATTTCATATAAATATATCATGGTTCTATATGTGTTCATGGTTTATTTTGAGAAAGCAGTGAAACACATTTACTTATTTATAAGTAATCAATTATTAGAATTTCTAGCCATTTTCTTCTCCTCAACCTTAAATAAATTTCATCCTCACAATTTTACTTATATGATCATAATAATTTCTATTGGAAAATCATAATTAACCATAAACATCAAGATTATGATGGGTTTATTTAGGATGAGGAATGCGATTTGTTTATATAAAAAATTATTACAAATTATTTATAAAGTGATCTAACCCATTCCAAATTTCTCATAGAATTAAAATAAGGTATTTCAATCTAGATACATAATGAATAACTTACCGAAAACCATCAAATTGATTTATATATTAATCATACCAATAACTATTTTTAATTATAACTCAATATCTAATACTTGGTGAAAACGTACATGATAGTGGGAACTAAAAAATCTATATAAAAAACTCACTATATGATTCATTACTTTTAGTTTTCATGGATTTTTACATTTTTCAAAGTTATTGGTGATTATCCCCCTCATTTTCCCTTGGATTGGGACAATGAGTTACATAATTCCCCACTCTCTTCAAGTTAGAGAAACATATTTTTATAGTATGTCACATTCCCTTACACTTGATCCATTTAAGAACTTTAACTCCACAAAGATAAAATTTACCAATAGCTTTAAAGAAATTTACACATAATTTTTGGCATATTGGAAATTGAATCATTTTTTCCATTATCATTGTCTTTAGTTGATCATTTATTAGAATACAGTTTTCACTTCCTTAGTGTGTTAGGGACTACAACTATGTTAACTTTCAAAAACGTATTTCATGATATTTTTTTTCATAATCACATGGTTTCTCACTCAATCATTGTAAGATCAAATAAAATTCTTAATATACATTGAGCTCGTTTATAGGTATTGATTTTGCTTTTTTTGAGATCATCTCATTTGAGTTTTACCATGGGGGGTTGTTGGGTGAAATTGGAGAATTTTGGGAAGAAGTAGGGAAGTGCACGTTTGACATATGGTTTTCCCAAATCGTACACCTAGGCTAAAATGATTTGCAAACCCAAATATAGAAGATTTACATATTTTCTACATGGTTTTTCAAATGGTGTTCCCACCTAGTAGTAATAGTGTTCCAGAGCAGGATACCATATGCACAGAATTTTAAACCCTCAAAAATAAGAATTTTTTTAGACTCTTGTCTTATATCCCTAAACACCACATCTCTACCCTAAGCCTATTTATATTATTTTTTTGAGGTTCCAATATTTATTACCTAGCTTTCCAACCAAATTCTTGGTGAATTGAATCCCAGATTGAAGATATGCACTAATCAGAGTAAGAGATTCTCATCTCAATTAGGTTTCTCTCTCTCCTGTATTTATTTCTAAATAAAATTGGTAAGGTTTTCAACAATTGGTACTAGATCTAGATCCATGTTTTGATAGATATAAACATTTTGATATTGGTTCAATATTCTTGATCTTGGCCTCATTCTTCATCGTGATTTTAGTTATTACACTTTAATTGGGGATTTCCATGGAATAGTCTTTATCATCAATCTTGATGTAGGTGGTTTAAATTCAATTCCTACAGTCTGGAATTTCAAATTTTTTTATTCATTGTGGACTTTCAACTAAAATAATTGAAAATTTAATCTTTAGATGGATAATTTTTTAACTAATTTCTAGAACAATTAAAATGATTTAATTAAATTTGCATGTGATATTGATTGGAGTTAAATTCATGTAAATTAGAATTGATTATATTATATAAATTATCTAGTGAATTAATTAAAAGAATATTTTCTTTTTTGAATTGATGATAAATTTATAATTTATAATTGGCCAATTATTCTTATCATGAATTAATTAATAATGGGAATGATGAGATGGTAGACATGAACATAATTTGTTAATTGGATATATAATTTAAATATTTTATAAATTTTTAATGATTAATTTAAATATTATTTAATGAAAATTAATTTTATTAACCTTGTTTCTTTAATAGATTGAAAAGGTAAAATTTAAAAGGGAATATTTTATAATAAGGTTAATGATTGAAAACATTGATATGTGTAAAATTATGATATATGGGATATATGTAATATTGTGATATGTATGATATATGATTGAGGGATAGGGAATATGGCTTCAAATACCCATATATGATAACTATGTGTGGGATAGGAACTGAGTATCCAAATACCGATAAGTTATATTGAGTTTAATGATATAGAACGAGGCTCCAAATTATCATAAGATAAATCAAGAGTGGGATAGGTACAAAGGCTCCAAATACCCACAGGATGTTAAACACAACATTCTATAACCATGAGATTAGCATTGGACTATCATTATTGTGGTCATGCTATGATTTGTTATGAAATGGATAATTAAATCCCATGTATTATAATAAATTTTGAATTCAATTTGTGTTATGGTTTAGACTCTGGCATGGGACGAATTAGTAATTTCGGGTTCGGGTGTCCTTGGGAACCTGGGGGTTTATGTGGTAAATTAAATAATAATGAAATGTGATAACTATTTACATTATGTATTTTAAATTTTGATTTATACAATTGTATACACTATTATTAATTGTATATTGTTTTATACAACCTTGGTGATGGCCAAATTAGTTGTACTCGCACCCTACTCGGGCTACCTGATTGGTACCCAATTAAACATCATGTTTGCGGGATGATATAATTGAAAGGGACCAATCATAGATAGTTGAGTCCATATAAAGCATGGATTAAAGAACTATACATAGTGTTGGGACCCACATGGGGGTGTCTGTGTTTATTTTTTTGGTATACAATTAACTCATAGCATATACATAGAAATAAATATCTGTTATTTATTTATGGAAATATTATTTTCTATTTTGGTCAACCTGTGGTACTGGTTTAGTTTGGTCATTGTTCATATCATTTAGCTATTGTTTATTTATTGTGTTGTTTTGATACTTTAGTAAAGTTGGTATAGTCTCCCCATGAATGATATTATACCCTATATGATAGTCATTTTCCTCTGGCACATGAGGAGGCATGCCTTATGTCACATAACAGACCGACTTGGGGCACCAGTGTGTGGATCATGACCTTGGACATTACAATGTATTATTATAGGAGTCTTCTATTTATTTATTTTTTTATTACTTTTTGGTAATGATCGATAGGAGAATAGGATGTGTCGCTCTGTTTTTAAGAGCTTATTCCTTGGAGTTTCTAACCCATGTATGAATCTAAGATCAAAGAACACAGGGTGGGATTTTAGTTACTAAATTTTTTTGTTATAGTTGGATGTTCTACCACCTCGAGTTATGCACATTTTGTTTGATGAGTGTATTGTGTCAAATATTTTATAATGTTTGACACATAGAAAATTATGTAAGAAGAGTTGTGTATGCATGTATCTGTCTAGTCACTAAGTATTATTATGTAAAAAGAATAATTTTATTCACGTATGGGAAATGTAGGGTTTGGAGTTAGTTATTTTAATGAAAGTATGTTTTGTTTCTAGTTTATTTTAAAAGAAAAAATTTCCTAACAAGAATTCAAATGTGTAAATAACGTACACTGTGGAAAAAAGTGTGTCTAATTAGAAAATTGAAAAATGAGAATGTGTTTTCCCTTTGTAAACCAAGACCAACATGTGGGGTGATTAAGTGTAGTGATAGTTCCTTAGTTTTGACCATGTGGTGGGAAAATGGTGAAGAATTGTTATGGCCTTATGTGAATTACTCTCAATAACTGTGTTAATGGCATGTTATTTGTACCGATATGTTTGTTTGTAATTGTAGAGAAATTTATCTATGATAACATTTGATGATAGGACAACATGAGGACATGGCTGGAAATGATACTCTATTAGGGGAACGTGAGGCACTCATATTGCTGGGTGAAGGTCCTGGAGATCTGTTCCATGAGAATTTTTTCGGTTTATATAGATTATAGATAGATAGTGACCCAGTACATTTTATGAAGATTATGTCTGACTTTTCATGATATTTTCAGTTACAACACCCTTGGAATATCTCTGGAGAGAGTATACCTGAGGTAGTAGAGTTTTGGATTGAGTCCATTTAGCCCATACTTGACCATTTGGAGACATCTGCAGAGAAAAGGGTTGAACTGGCTTCTTATATTTTATGAGTATTTGTAAAGTGATGGTGTAATGTTAAGGATCTAGCTAGGCAGGCAGAGGGTATGGTATGGAAGGAATTTTTAGAGAATTTCGTAGAGAAATTTTATCCAAAGTCTCTACGATTGGAGAGGGAAGTCGAGTTCATGTGTTTTACTTAAAAGAGTATGAATGTGACATACTATGTTGGTCTCTTTTCTAACATTAATTTCTTTTCTCTAGTGCAGGAAAGGGATGAGAGAGAAATAGAAAGGTTTTTCCGAGATATGATTAAATGTAACATTAATTCCCAAGATAATATCTTTCAGCTAAAAATGATTTTTTAGTAGTGCATTATGATCTCATATCTATGGGGAACTAGATAAAATCTTCTAGTAGAGGTAAAATGGTATTTGATGGATAATATATAGGTACATCTTCTGAGGGTAGGAAGAATCATTATGAGAATGTTGAAAAGATAATGGGAAAGAAGACTGGCCACTTAGATGGATATGTTACTTGGGATCTCACCCAAGTGCTTTTCCACTAATATGGTAGGCAATTCCACTATTTTAGGTATTATCTTTGACTATCAATGAAGTTCAGATATTTTGGTAGGATTGGATATTTAAAAATGTTCAATAAGAATCCATGATAAGTGAGTAGTGATGGAAAGGGCTGATAAAATTAGGGTACTGGTAGTGGGTCTTCTACATCGCATCATTCTCGCCGTAGGAGTTCTACTGGTCATGGAATTAGAGGCATTAGATGTTCTACTTCTGTGTGAGATCACCCATTTTAGCATAGTGTTGCAATTTAGGGGACTCGGATTGTATCACAAGGGATTGAGTAAAGACAATTTAATTGTTTTTACCCTATACTTATGGATAGCAAGGTTAGACCATCGATAGTTAGAGATACTATTCTTGGAGCTTCTATGCTTTCTAGGTCCTTATTTCATATAAATTCCCATCATTATATTTTAACTGTACAATTTGTTAATGGGTTGAGTCCAGATGTTGGGTTTTTGAGCTGGTTAATAATAATAGATGCACCTTTGGAATTATATTAAGATAATTGCTTATTCATGGGATGTTCTCTAGAGGTTAGGGAGTATTGTTTTATTTGGGACTTTAACATCCTTAACATATCAGGATTTGTCCTATTTTTTGGGTGTGAACTAGTTAGTAGCATACTGTGGCCACATTAATTTTTACCATAAGAGGGTGATGTTTATGTCTCGTGAGGGGGACAATTATATTTACTATGGATAGTGGTATACCCGAGATGTTCGTGCTTGGATAGTTCATCCACAAGTTGGGGAGCTCACCACCCAGGTCAGTACTTTACTGTAGAATGATATGTGTGTAAATAATGATATATATCCACCAATTGTGGACTACTTTTGGGATGTGTTTTTGGATTAATTAATAGAGCTACCACCTAATATAGATTTGGAATTTATAACTAAGACCATTCCTGGGGATGAGACATTTTATATTCAACCGTATCAAATAGAACCAACAAAATGTCCTGAGTTAAAGACCCAAAAAAAGTGTCAATGTGTGATTGTTTTATCGATCCAAGTATGTTTCCTTCGATTTCTATAGTTCATTTATCCATAAAGGACTTGACTCTATGCTTATATTTCAATTACAAAAAGTTAAACTGGGTGATAGTGAAGAACCGGTATCCTCCTCCATGTATCAATGATCTTATTTTCATGTTGGGGGTAATTCGACTTCTGAGAGATTTACTTGAGATTAGGGTATCATTAGTTGAGAGTTATGTCTTCAGATATACCACTAACTGATTTCAAAAGAAATTAAGTCCTATATGTGTTCTTCATGATTCCATTCTGGTTAACGAACACACCAACAATGTTTATTGACTTGATGAACTGAATATTAAACTTATACCTGGATATGTTTTTTGTTATGCTTATGGATGAAATCTTGGTGTACTCCAAGATTCATTAAGATCATTGCCAACATCTTTATATCATCCTTTGATTTCTAAGATAGAATCTGATATACATAAATATATATTATTTTTAGTATTGGATTGATCAGTTACATTTCATGGGAAACCTAATCTCAAAGGAAGGTGTTCCAGTGGACCTAGAGAAAGAACATGCATTTGTTTTTGGGATTCATCCAAATTATTTTTTCATTATCTTTTTCTTTATGAGGTTATCAGGATATTACTAGAGGTTCATCTAGAAATTTTCCCTTATAGAAGAACCACTATCAGGATTAACCAACAAGGGGATAATTTTTAAATTGTCTCGAGGATGTGATAATTCTTTCTAGGTGTTGAGTAAGTGCCTGAAAATGACTCAAGTATTGATCCTACCATATCCATGTGTGGATTACATCATTTTTTGGGACATTTCTAGGACAGGGAGGGGATTAGTTTTGATTTAGGGAGATAGATTTTTGGGATATGGTTCCAGGATTTTGAGGCCATATGAACATAATTACCCTATGCATGCCCTCAAACATTCATTAGTTTTTTATTCCATGAAGTGTTAGTGACATTTTCTTTTGCGTGAGAATTTTACTTTATAAAATGATCACAATAGATTAAAGTATATCTTTTCCAATTGATAATTGAATCTCATACAGTGGATATGGGTAATGCATATGAATTCATTTGATTTTGTGTTAGAATATATAAATTTGAAGGGAAGCAATGTTAATGACACTTTAATATAAAAATAATTGACTTAGGTAGTTCCGGAGTCATGTTATGAGTGAATGATGAAGAAATTTCTGGATAAGATGCATGTTTCGGTTCAGGAAAGATAAGTGTAAATGACTCTCATATCAGTTTTAGTGGATTCATGTTCGTTCAGGGAAAGGTAGTATCAGGCTGTAGAATGTTTGTCCTTTAGATAAAGACATGAAGGTAGGGTGACACCTATATATTAGAACATATATGATGATGAGATTATCTATGTTAGGAATCATGTTGTTGCACTAATGAGTAAGAAAGAAGAGATTATGCATGAATTTTCGATCTTGAAGTGGGAGTTACACCTAGGTTTGATCCAAAGTTTTCAGGAACTATTCAGATGGCTATTTATGATAAAATTTAAGGAAGACCATGCAGGTCACCTCTATATTAGATTGAGGCATGTGAGTTAAAGCTGTTGGGATAGAGTCTTATGCTGAATATGTCAAACTAGGTTTATTTTATTCGAAAAAATATTAATACAACTCAATGTATATAATTTGTTTGATTATAGACTTCAACGATGCATAGAGTGTATAAAGTGTGTTCGTGTCTTCATTGGAGTGTATCTTAGGTTAGACCATCATTGGATTCAATGACAGGGGATATTTCCACAATGGTTTCATGGACCGTTTCAGGTTATGGAGAGAATCAAGGCAATGGTATATTGATTGTCTCTTCCATAGAGATATAGTGCAATGCATGATGTTTTTCAAGTGTCATAGCTTCGGTGGGATCACCCCCACACTTATCATGGGAACGTTGTGTATGATGTTGATCTTGAGACTGATTCATCCCCTAAGTAGAATTCAATATGTGTGTAGGATAATGGAGAGAATGTGTTTTAGGGAATGACCATGTCGATAGTTCTTTTGTTATAGAAACATTGATGTGTAACTTAGGAAACATGGGATAGAGAAGTGGATATGTAGGTTAAATGGACCAATATTTTTACCTCGAAATCTTATATATTCTTAGAATTATAGTTCAACAATGAGTTTTTATAAGGTGCGGTGATTGTAATATACCGACATTTTTCTGGAGATGTCTTGATCTCATGTATATGTATTATTTTTCATAGTTTTTATTTAATCTGAGTGGGGTTTTAACTTGGGGATTTTTTTGGTAAATTTGAATAATTTTAGAAAGAAGAGGGGAAGTTTTTGGTTGGTGAATGGTTTTCCCAAACCCTTTTCCCATTACTGAAAACCATGTGAACCCAAATATAGATGATTCACATGGAAGGTGCATGATTTTCAAAATATTGTTCCCTTCTAGTAGTAACTATGTGGGTCATTGTAAGGAAGCACATAGTTGGGTTCAATGTTAGGGAAGACCATGCACCCCTAGTAGGATACCATGTGTGTAGAATTTTAATCCCCCAAAAATTAGAATATAAATACTTTAACCCTCGTATTATATCCTTAAACACCCTATCCCGACCCTAAAACACTTTATATCAATTTGTAGGTTCAAAAACTGTTATAAAGGAATTTTATACCACTTTGAGGTGAATCAAATCCAGAATTGACGATATTCACCTCTCCTAGTAAGAGGTTTTAATCTCGATATGGTTTCTCTCTCTACCATATCTCTTTTAGGATAAAAATTAGTTGGATCTCTTTGATTGGAAGAAGATTTAGATATAGTTTTTGATTTATCTAATATGTCTAATCATAGATAATGGTTTTGGAACTAGATCTCATTCTTCATCATGATCATCATTGTTATTATTCAATTGGGGATTTTGGTTGATGAGTGTTCATCATCAATATTTACTTAAGTGTTATAAATTGAATTCCAATAGTCTTGAATTCCAATTATGTGTATGTATTTTGTAATTTCAATTTGAATGATTAAAAATTTAATCCTAAATTGGATAAATTAATTTTTTAATTGATTAATAGAATCATTGAACAAATTTAATGTAATTTCTATGTTCTATTTGGTTGATTTAAATTCTAGACAATTGGAATTGATTAAATTAGATTGTTTAGTTAGTGAATTAATTAATAGAATTTTGTGATTGTTGAGTTGATGAAAAATTGAGATTGTGAAATTGGTAAATTAATGCGATTATGAATTAAATGATAATGGGAATGATGAGGTGGATGATTTGACTTCATGGAGTTAATGTGAAATAAGATTTAAATATTGTAAAATGGTTTAGTAATGAATTTTCATATTAGTCGATGTGAATTAACACGATTAACATTGTTTTTAATAGATAAAAATGGTACACTTAAAAGAGAATGTTTGATAAGAAGGTTAATGATGCTTAACCTTATTTTTTGTGAAATTGAGATATATGTGATACTATGATATATATGATATATGAGTGTGGGATAGGGAATGGGGATACAAATATCCATATGTGATAAATTTATCTGAGTAAAGGATTGAGGATAAAAATACCCATATGCTGTATTGATTTGTGGGATAGGGAATGAGGCTCCAAATACCTATATGAGATAGAGAGGGTAAGAAATGGATTGGGGCTCCAAATAACCATGTGACACTGAGCTATCAGACAAGGACAAAGGCTCCAAATACCCATAAGATTTTAGAATGAATGTTCTATAACAGTGATGTTAGCATTGGACTATTGTTCCAATGTTCATGATATGAGTTGTTATGAAATGAATAAAGAATTACAATGTGTTATAATGAATTGTGAATTGAATATGTGTTATGGATAAAACTCTAGAATGGGATGATGTAGGTATTGAGGGTTTGGGTGTCCTTAGGAACGTTGGGTGTTTATGTGGTTAATTAAAGAATAATGAAATGAGGTAACTATTTACTTTATTCATTGTAAATTTTCTTCATACAACATCATAAAATTTTATTGATTGGAAATTTTTGTAGACACCATTAGTGGGGGCCTACAAATTTGTACTCACACCCAACTAGAGGTGCTTGATTGATACCTAAATAGACTTTGTGTTCGCAAGATAGGATAGAGGAAAGTCCCATATGTTAGATGGTTAAGTCGGGATGGACCATGGATGAGAGGACTGGAGATGGTGTTAGGAACAACTTGGGAGTGTCAGCCTATCTTTCTTTTGGCTATGTATTTGACACTTCAAATGTACTTGTAATGACTTATCTATTTTTTAGTTTTGGATATTTTATTTCCTATTTTGGTCAACATTTGATATTGGTTTTTATTTTGTTATTGGTTATGTCATTTGGCTATTGTTTATTTAATTTTACTATTGTAATACTTTCATTAATAGGTATAGTATCCTGAAGAATAATATTAGACCCTCACTGCTAGTCAGAAGCCTCTACTGTACTGGGAGGCATACTTTAGGTAACATAATAGACCATCTTGGGGAACCAGTATATGTCACCCATTTTATGACATTACAATCTCTCATTCCGTTAGGTTGTTCAATGAGGTAATCTCTATATTTTACCTCAATCTCATGGTTTCTAAATGTTAATTCCATTAAAAGAATGATTTTACATGATTGATGAATATTTTAAGTGATTTATCATAAATAACAACAACAAAACTTAACCTCATGTTGCCTCACTTTATAAATCTATCATTTTAGCCTATTTTTCATACAACTCAGCTTATTTAAAACTCGATTCAACATATACCACTATTATTTTAACATATATCTCTCATGTATCAACCTATTTTATATTTAGTTTGGTTATATCATAATTGTTTACATATTAGTGAAAATAGTGTTCCCAAAATACCATTAAATATCTCAAATATTCTAAATCCAAAAATAATTTAAATACATGTTCTCAAAATACAACTTATCTTTCCTAAAAAACAGGAATTATTCTTATAATCATATACATAAGTAAATATATAACCTAATAATATATTCTTCAATACATTACATTCCCAAAACCATTTTAATCTCCAAGGAATTATACAACATTGAGATTATATATTTTGATAAAAATTGACTCCATCCTTAACCCTAAAAAGGTATTAACCACTAGTTCAAGGGGTTACACACCTGTCAATTTATATTATAATCCAAAATAATTATAAAAAATGTAATGATTAAATTATGAATCACATGTTAAAAATTAATATCTAACTTAAATATTAAAAATAAAATAACTCTTTATTATCTCAACATCTTATTTATATTAAACTTATGATTTTCCATACCTCAATCACGTGTTCTTAAATTCGATTCCCCAAAAATATATCATTGTCATAAAATTACATTTTAAGGTTACTAATATAATTTAATTTATGTTTCCATATAATTAAAGTAAAAATACTAAAGAAAAATCCATATATGACTCATATAACCCTCATAACATTTAGAATATAAAAGAATATAATCCAGAAATGTCACTCAAAAATGAAAATAACTAAGTGTTTCATGAAAATAACATTCTCACTACCATAGGCATGACTTACAAATTCACCTTTTCCATAATAATAGGAATATAATAATATTCTAATCTATTCATGTATTATTCTTCAATTAGATATAATACATTGTGGTTTCTAGGTACATAATAGTATCAGATTCATTTATGCGATCCAATTTAAACTAAATATAAAGAACAAACTGGTAATGATAATATAAAAAAATGTATATTAAAACTTATATCTGAATAAATATTCCCTTATGAAACATATTTTTAACTTATGATAATTTTGGATAAACTTGAGATTCTATTTTTTCAATCAATGGCTATCTTGGAACATTTATCTAATAGGTTCTCTAATAAATTTAGTTAAAATAACTATCAAATCCTTCATACTATCTCATAACAAAATTTTATTAACCAAATAATATCCCATAAATGTGTCACAACAAGTGTGAAGTCTTATTCGCACACATAATGTATTAGAGTGATGATTGATTCAATACTCATCCAACACTTTTCATGGTGATTTCTCCTAGGTTCAACTATTTTATATTAACATCCAACTTACAAAATCCATACAGAGATATATTTTTAGGGAAAACAAAAAAATATCTATATTATAAAAACAAAAAAATGTTACCCAAAGTGTAGACTTATTCCTACATTTTTTTCTGTTGGTTTTTTTAATCTAATGCTCAAAACAGAATTTTTTTATTGCAATAAATCATACACTTACCCCAAAAGATTATCTATAAAATTTAACTTATGATAAATCCTAACTTATCATCCATTGATTTATCCTCCACTAACATCCTAATCTCAAAATTTTTCTAAACAATTCCTTTGATACTAAATATGATACCTTGGACCGACACCCTTGGATCTTGTTCCATAAAATCATACTTTACAGACTATCATTGATACCAAATATAAAATCCATGATATAACCATCCATAATTAAAAACAAAATAATGATTATTGAATTATTTACATTTAATAATATTTTTAGGTTTATATATTTAGAGAATTATGAAGCATCACGAAATAATAAAATCTACTTTCATTTTATAAAATTAAAAATTTGATTATATACAAAACTATTAATTCCATAAAATATATTAAATATCTACAATAGAGACCCTGACTTTACAAAAATTGAAATTACATAAATTTTTTGGAATACTAAAACATTATACAAAATGATTCCGAGAGACCATAGTTGGTATTGTCACACCTGGACATCACACATTGGTAATGATTTTAATTTTTACATTTATCCGATAATTTTATCTGAGTTAATTGTTTGTTCAAGGTGCATACCGGGCCGGACAATAGTTTTTTTTTTGTTTTGTAGATAAATGAATGTTTGGATTAGCTATGATCAATACATGGGTAGGGCTCGGTTGAAGCCCTGTCGCTTCGCTAAATGACATGTTCCCTCCTGATGTGCGGTTAATTAAATAATCAATGGGGTAAACCAATATGTTTTCATAAAATAAAATAAAAACACATAAAATAATAATATTTAAGAGTTTTCTTAATAATAATAATAATAATATTGTTGGGGATATTATTATTATTATTATTTCAATTGATATTTAAATTTGTTCATGGATGTTGAATTAATATTATAATTATAGAATTGTTAACTATTATTATTATTATTATTATTATTATTATATCTTAAGTTTCTATTTTTCTGGGTTTTATTTGGTTTTCAATTTCATTTTATTTTCTTTCTATTTTCTTTATTTTCTTTTTATTTTATTTTGTTTTCTATTTTATTTTCTTTTTTTTCCTTCCTCCCACTTCTATTCTCTCTTCCTTGTTGTGCCAGGATCCCCCCATCCCCTCTTTTTTTTTGCGTAGTGGCCCCTCCTGCTAACCCTATGCATGGTGCTCCTTCCTCCCTCCCTCCTCCTCACTTGATCACCCTCATCCTCGCAAACAGTCGTGTTCCACCCTGCCTCGTACCACACAAACCAGTGTCGTCTACTTCACACAGAACTAGCAGCACCCAACTGCCTCTCAGCACCCGGACCCACACCACCCCTCCCTTATTTTCAGTTTTATGACAAATCGCACCTCTAGAACCTCCCTAACGTGCTTGGTTAGCTTCCCTCACCCTCAAAAGTGGTGTTTTATCTTTGTTTTGTTGATTTTATCCTTCAACATATTATCAAATTAGAGTATAATGTGATTTTTGTTCAATTTTGATGTTTTTGGATTCACTTTAGGTCACTTCTGATACAGTATTGGTGTGGTTGAAGTTTCACCTCAAGATTAATGGGTTCTTAACATTCTAGGAAGGTGATTCTGTATATAATTATTATTTGATGGATTAATTTTCTTAATTATTAATCTATCATATTTATTTATTAGTTTTCTTGTTGAAAAATTAGTTTCTATGCATATTTATTATGAGTTTTATTTTAAATGTGGTATGTTCATGTGAAATTATGTGTGTCTTGGATGAAAATCCATATTGATTTATTAATTTTTGTTTTCTAAATTGTGAAACAAGGTTATTAAATATTAAAAGGGTTGTAGATTCTATTTTGATATGTTGCACTGGTGCGTTTGGTAATAAAATAGGTTTTTGAATGGGTTTCATTGGAAAATCCAAGTGTCACTTCCTGGAAATTGTTTTATAAACATTTATTTATGGTTTATTTAATTATATCAAGGTAAAAATGTAATATTAAAGTCATTTGATATGTAATAATATTTAAAGTGGACTTTACATGGAAAAAATTTGCATAATCTTGATGCATGCCCTTGTTGTATTCTTTTGAAATGTTTTAATAACTATGTTAATGATTTTTAAATTGAGTTTGTTTTGTGGAACATGGTTAAGAAGAGCCTTTTGTGAGTTTGGTTTTTACCTTATGTTTTTATATGAAAAAGGGTTTGTTTTTTGTGTAAAATTTTGTTGTCATACTTTTTATGTGTTTTATAATTTGTCTAAATGATTTATTAAATTATGTGTCGTCATTCCAGTTGTAGAGACCCGTATCTTGACGTACATGGACATTACATTACATTTGCGGAATACTTAGTACATAACAAAAACACACACACAAGGACCGTAATAGTTTAGTGTCTTTGGAAACTCGGAATATAATCTTCTAATCGTGGAGAAAGATCTTCAACATCTCCCATAAAGATCTTCTTTTTTTTATACCTAAAAACATTCTTTATATCCTGGGGAAAAGAAAACATAAAAGGGTGAGCTCAAATGCTCAGTAAGGGTAAACAAAAGAAATATCAATCACATCATATACATAAGCACATAACTTTTGGAAATCTTAACCTGCAAAAGAGATCATAATTTCATAACATGGGGTAAATCATGGCAGTGAAATGTAATCACAATAATCATAACATAAAACATGAAACTTTGTGGCATTCACACATAATCATAGAGAATCATTTCTTGTTAGTCAAGACTCATTGCCAAGACTATCTTAGTGGACAAAGTCCCTTTCTGAATCGAGTAACCCTCGTTTCAGTCCTGTTTCACTGAACCGGTATAACCTACCATTCCAGCCATGTCTATCTAATGAGATATAAAATCATTACCCAATGCATTGGAGGGAGATATAGGTCCCACCCATCTCATAATGATACCATTCTTATGTGTGCCACAAAATCATAAAACATACATCATTGCCTAACCCATGTAATAAAAATGGTAATCTTAAACATCGTGACATCATAAAACAATTCATATAAGATAAAGGAATTCATAAGAAATATTTCCATCACAACATAATCAAATCCATGTAATAATAGGGATAAAAACAGAACCCTTTTATTATCTTAGATGGAAAATAATTTTGATAAAATACTTGAACTTCATTCTTGAGGAAAATATCCTTTCTACTTCAAAAACATTTTTTCCTTTCATAACATGTCATACAACTTTAAAATAAAAGAAGTTGATTAAAAATAAACTTGAAAACTTGTAAAGGAAGCTTCTTGGAAATAATGTTTTAAAAATCCATTCATGCCGTATAAGTTAAAAAAACATTCTTCGTACTTTTGTCGGAAAAGTCAAAATGTACCTCGTACGAAAAACGACAAAAGATTCCTTTCATACATATTACTAAAAACTCACCGAAGGGTAAAAATGGATTAAAACAATTGTAGGTGGATGGAAATAATATTACATATTGATGAAACATGGATGTGGATGATAAAATACACCCCAGTAAATACTTACGAATAAACAATCTCAGATAAAAATGAGATTGTGATATTTCCCTTACCTTAGGTCCGATTAGCTTTGTACGTGTCCGAAGCTCCTCTTCTTTGGAACACCTCTTTGAATCCTCCACTAAGGGAACTAAGATTGGTCTTTGAAGAAGACCAGGACCTCTAGGATTATTCTAGGGAAGTGGAGAGGAGAAAATGGTAGGGGTTGGCCGAGCTTGAGTGCTCAAATTGGTGTGAGGAGGAGGGGGAGGAGGTGCCCTTTTATAAGGGAGGAGAGGGGCACCTTAGGAATATCTCAAAATATTATTTTATATTAAAGTCAAAATCGGTTTATAATGGTTCCAAAGGGTCTAATTTCGAAGATAAAGTGGGGAAGGGTCTAAATCCTATCAACCAATAGGATTTAGACAAGTTTAGGGTATTATTTTAACCTTATCAATTAGATTTAACTCTAAGTTAATTAATTTACCTTTTACCGTGTCTTTTTGTTTTCTTTCACTATATGGTTAATACACTTACTATAACATGCCAAACGAACCCCAAATTGTTTATTATTAATATATATATCCTTATCTAAGTCATTTGGCCGAACCTTAGATTTTTAGGAATAAAATAACAATTAATAATATAATATTTGATTTAAAAACTATTTTGTGTCAATTTTGACACTATTTGATATATGATTTTTGTAAAAGTCATAACAGAATTATATGTTCGAACCAAGTTGATTAAATCAACACTAATATATCATAGTAACCTAGAAAATTAGTGTAATTCATAAAAAGTCTTAAATTACATTTATTTTGGTATTTATATTATCAATTTTGACAATATTTCATTAATAAGATAATTACTGAATCATCTTTGTGTCATAAATAAATTAAATTATTTGATGTCTAAAAATTAAAAATAAAATATCATCATGTAGGAAAGCTTTTTAGCTTTCTAATGAATATTTACAATTGAATTTATCTTATGTATAACCCCATATTAAAAATGATTTAGTTATTAAACTTTGATTTTAACTATTTTAACTATTCATTAAATAATATAATATTAAATGTCATAATCTAATCCAAGTGGACCTAAATGGTCATATTATATTCATAAGGTTGTTTTTGGTCGAATTACACTTATCCAATAGAATTAGGACATGTGTTAGGGTAATAGTAATATCATAGTTACCCTTAGTTACCCTATTTACTATTAACCGTGGAAAAAAAAAGTAAAAAGTTACTATTCACCAAAAATTATTTTCATCTCATTGAACCACATTTTACTTACTGACATCAACCGTCTCTCTCGGATTTTTGAAATTCCATTCACAGAAGCGGTAAAATTAAGATTTATGAAGAAATTAATTTTTTTAACTACCACTTAGTAGTTTCACTATTCATCAAAAATTGATGTTTTTCAAAACAATGCCAAAATTTCATCCTAAGATATATTTCATATTCCGAATTCAAAAATGAAGTCTATTTTACCAAATTCATATCATAGAATTTGCATTAATTAATTTTATAATTAAATCCTGCTGTTAAAACAAATAGCGTGTTTTTAAGAAACAATATCTATCAAAAGATTGACACTTGTTTATGTCTGGTTTAAATGTGCAATTACATCCAATGACCAACATTGTATTAAATTGTAAAAATATATTCTAAATATACTTTAAAACTACTCCAATTAATAATTTATCACTATTAATTATTTCGATTAAAAAAGTTGTTTTTTAGTAATTTTCACTATTCATCAGAATATGAAAGTTATCCGAAATGTACCAAAATTTCACCTTAGGCTAAATTCGATACTCCGAATCCAAAAATGAAGTTCATTTTGAAAAATAAGATTTACAAAATTTTAAAAAGTGGTTATTACTATTCATACCGGCTAGTTTTAATAATATTTTAATAGCATATCGTTGTTTAGTGAAACTCGGTATTGCGTATTACACACGCTATCGAGGAAAGTCGCGATTGCGTGTAATGCAAGGCAAGTCAAGGATGCGTGTTGTGCAAGATCCTTTTGGTGTAGCGTACAACACAAGACATTAATAAAATT
This sequence comes from Viscum album, assembly GCA_963277665.1. Lineage (NCBI taxonomy): Eukaryota > Viridiplantae > Streptophyta > Magnoliopsida > Santalales > Viscaceae > Viscum > Viscum album. The sequence goes on along the minus strand of OY728132.1, from coordinate 1,154,167,293 downwards.
AAAAAGAATATTTTTTATAAAATCTTGGGCTGTTACATTCTACCCCCCTTAAAATGAATTTCGCCCTCGAAATTCGTTGGGGTTATAAATGGTTTTCTATTTGAAAGTTTCTTTAATAGAAACCCACATCGTAAAAAGGAATATCAAAACCAATCTTTAAAAACAAAAGTATGAAACGTAACGGTTACCCAAATAAACTAATCATTGGGTTTCCACATAGGTGAAAATATGGATATGGAAGAGAAATATAACCATCATGTTCTGATGGAGAGTGGTAGAGAACATGGCTATGGAAAAGCCAATAATCACAAATCCATAAATTTGTGACGATCTAAGGTACCATCCGATTCATCAGGTATAAGATCACTAGGACAACATTTTTGGTTTTCAAGATCATTTCCCTAAAGTTGAAAATTTGAATTGGAATAAATACTTTCTTTATTTTGGTACAATCTCACTATTGTTCGTGCCTAGAACAATTTCCACTTCATCTCTTAAATAAATGAAGTTGAATTTGTTATTCGTGAAGTGTTAGCAGATCATGTGATAGAATGACGGGTCATTCCATCTGTCTCAAACAAAAGGTTAGCAAAAATTATATACATAAGTCGATCTATAGTGAGATTAATCATATATAGTTCCTAAAATGGACTTATACTTCATATATCATACTGCTTAACATAATAAAACTAGTTTCTACTAAACAGGGACTTCCTGTAGGCCAGTGGTAGGCGATAAAGGCCAGTCGCACTTCGGTTGTGGGTTCGATTCCCACAGCCTTGTCCGAAGAGATGGGCTGTCGCCCGTCCTACAGGTTGTCCTTTTTCCAAAACTATATAACATCCCATCAATAATATCGAAAAAAACAAACAATACTAATTTATGTCCAACATAATCCATTCCAATCTTTTAGAATTATCCATAATACTGCAGTCGACTCTCATAATATAGTGAAAATGATTACCAGAGATTTAACACCATCATCGATCCCCATATATCATAAGATATGTTTTGTTGGTCACATTCCAAACATTCAAAGTCCTTAATCGTGTATTCTCTTGAATACCTTAGTGAAAACATGAATGCAGTTAAAAGTTAACACCTTCCACATACTAAAATCCTCAAAATTCTATATACTCAAACCATGATATCACTTAGTCCTTATATCAATCATGAGCTCATGAATACTGTTAAACATTTCATTTTCTCGTTTTCCCTTCATTATGCGCATAATATCTCAATCACTTTGAATACCACATTAGACCAATACATAAATATTCCAATATTCCAAGATACAACATTATTTTGGAATCCCATTACATAAAAACTTATTCATTCCACCACATCGTTGTCATATTCAACATTTCCAATAGTGATCGCATGTGACTTCCCTTTGTCCTTTGCCTTAAGCGGTTGCTCATGTCGATCATCACTAACCCTTGGATTAGGGCATTTATTGGCATAATGTCCCATCTCCTTGCACTTGAAGCATTGAAGTGTTGGTTGTGCGTTCTCTGCAGTGTTTGCTTTATTCACTTCATTAGAATCCCTTTTTACATTACTTCGACACTCAGCTGCTCGATGACCTTCTTTTCCACACTTAAAACATTTTCTAGTCCCTTTAAGACAATCTCCACCATGCTTCTTTCCACACTTTGTGCATAAGGAAACATTCATCTTCTTTTCACCATTATTCTGAGTTTTCTCCTTGAACTCCATCTTTCATTTCTTGTCAAACCCATGAGATGGATATGTAACACCAACTTCCATTTCTACCTTGATAGCACAACGCACAATTTCTTCATAGCTACTGAACTCTCTTATAGCTAATGCCTTTAGAAGACTTGGTTTTAAGCCACTGAAAAATCGATCAACTTTACTTTCAGGTTGGATGATAATACCAGAAGTGTACCTTGAAAGTCTTGTAAAATTCGCTTCATAGGTACCAACAGATTCATCATCCCTTTGCTTCAGTTCAAGAAACTCTTTCTCCATCTTTGTTCGGAGAATACGAGGGAAGTACTTATTGAAAAATAAGTTCTTGAACTCGTCCCATTCCATAGACTCAATTTCATCCCTTTGCCTCGTATTCTTAATAAGATTCCACCATTGATCAGCATCTCCTTCCAAACGATACACTGCTAGGATGACTTTATCATGTTCAGAACATTGAAGAACTGAAAATATCTTTTCAGTAGTACTAATCCATTGTTCAGCACCTAATGGATCAGTAGACCCACTGAAAGAAGGTGGACGCTGCCTCATGAAGGATTCAACAGAATGTTGCTCCTTCCTTTGCTCGTTTGGAAGTCCTGCATGATTCATAGCTTGAGAAAGTTGTGTGAGCATGGCTACAAGATTTTGCATTCCGGCTCCCATATCGTTTGGTTGCTCAGAGGGACAATCATTGCATTGCCCATCACATTCCGCATTAACACGGTTCCTTCGGGTTCCAGCCATCGTCTAAAACCCCAAAAGAATAGTATGAGAGGAAAAAATCATGCTAGGGAAAAAAACATAATAAAGGGGTAGTACCCTCAATATCTAACATCTTAGGTTAAATTAGAAGATCGTTAGCGCAATTCTAGGACTATAACCTATACGTATACTTAACCTTAGAGACATCCTTAGACATACCTTAGAAATATCTCTAGGGATCTCACTAACGTTTTCGCATCCTAGTTTCCAAAGGTTGACTAAACCTTTCCCCTGATACCAACTGTAGAGACCCGTATCTTGACGTACATGGACATTACATTACATTTTCGGAATACTTAGTACATAACAAAAACACACACACAAGGACCGTAATAGTTTAGTGTCTTTGGAAACTCGGAATGTAATCTTCTAATCGTGGTGAATGATCTTCAACATCTCCCATAAAGATCTTCTTTTTTTTTATACCTAAAACCATTCTTTATATCCTGGGGAAAAGAAAACATAAAAGGGTGAGCTCAAATGCTCAGTAAGGGTAAACAAAAGAAATATCAATCACATCATATACATAAGCACATAACTTTTGGAAATCATAACATGCAAAAGAGATCATAATTTCATAACATGGGGTAAATCATGGCAGTGAAATGTAATCACAATAATCATAACATAAAACATGAAACTTTTTGGCATTCACACATAATCATAGAGAATCATTTCTTGTTAGTCAAGACTCATTGCCAAGACTATCTTAGTGGACAAAGTCCCTTTCTGAATCGAGTAACCCTCGTTTCAGTCCTGTTTCACTGAACCGGTATAACCTACCATTCCAGCCATGTCTATCTCATGAGATATAAAATCATTACCCAATGCATTGGAGGGAGATATAGGTCCCACCCATCTCATAATGATACCATTCTTATGTGTGCCACAAAATCTTAAAACATAAATCATTGCCTAACCCATGTAATAAAAATGGTAATCTTAAACATCGTGACATCATAAAACAATTCATATAAGATAAACGAATTCATAAGAAATATTTCCATCACAACATAATCAAATCCATGTAATAATAGGGATAAAAACAGAACCCTTTTATTATCTTAGATGGAAAATAATTTTGATAAAATACTTGAACTTCATTCTTGAGGAAAATATCCTTTCTACTTCAAAAACATTTTTTCCTTTCATAACATGTCATACAACTTTAAAATAAAAGAAGTTGATTAAAAATAAACTTGAAAACTTGTAAAGGAAGCTTCTTGGAAATAATGTTTTAAAAATCCAATCATGCCGTATAAGTTAAAAAAAACATTCTTCGTACTTTTGTCGGAAAAGTCAAAATGTACCTCGTACGAAAAACGACAAAAGATTCCTTTCATACATATTACTAAAAACTCACCGAAGGGTAAAAATGGATTAAAACAATTGTAGGTGGATGGAAATAATATTACATATTGATGAAACATGGATGTGGATGATAAAATACACCCCAGTAAATACTTACGAATAAAAAATCTCGGATAAAAATGAGATTGTGATATTTCCCTTACCTTAGGTCCGATTAGCTTTGTACGTGTCCGAAGCTCCTCTTCTTTGGAACACCTCTTTGAATCCTCCACTAAGGGAACTAAGATTGGTCTTTGAAGAAGACCAGGACCTCTATGATTATTCTAGCGAAGTGTAGAGGAGAAAATGGTAGGGGTTGGCCGAGCTTGAGTGCTCAAATTGGTGTGAGGAGGAGGGGGAGGAGGTGCCCTTTTATAAGGGAGGAGAGGGGCACCTTAGGAATATCTCAAAATATTATTTTATATTAAAGTCAAAATCGGTTTATAATGGCTCCAAAGGGTCTTATTTCGAAGATAAAGTGGGGAAGGGTTGAAATCCTATCAACCAATAGGATTTAGACAAGTTTAGGGTATTATTTTAACCTTATCAATTAGATTTAACTCTAAGTTAATTAATTTAACTTTTACCGTGTCTTTTTGTTTTCTTTCACTATATGGTTAATACACTTACTATAACATGCCAAACGAACCCCAAATTGTTTATTATTAACATATATATCCTTATCTAAGTCATTTGGCCGAACCTTAGATTTTTAGGAATAAAATAACAATTAATAATATAATATTTGATTTAAAACCTATTTTGTGTCAATTTTGACACTATTTGATATAAGATTTTTTTGAAAGTCATAAAAGAATTATATGTTCGAAACAAGTTGATTAAATCAACACTAATATATCATAGTAACCTAGAAAATTAGTGGAATTCATAAAAAGTCTTAAATTACATTTATTTTGGTATTTATATTATCAATTTTGTCAATATTTCATTAATAAGATAATTACTGCATCATCTTTGTGTCATAAATAAATTAAATTATTTGATGTCTAAAAATTACAAATAAAATATCATCATGTAGGAAAGCTTTTTAGCTTTCTAATGAATATTTACAATTGAATTTATCTTATGTATAACCCCATATTAAAAATGATTTAGTTATTAAACTTTGATTTTAACTATTTTAACTATTCATTAAATAATATAATATTAAATGTCATAATCTAATCCAAGTGGACCTAAATGGTCATATTATATTAATAAGGTTGTTTTTGGTCGAATTACACTTATCCAATAGAATTAGGACATGTGTTAGGGTAATAGTAATATCATAGTTACCCTTAGTTACCCTATTTACTATTAACCGTGGTAAAAAAAAGTAAAAAGTTACTATTCACCAAAAATTATTTTCATCTCATTGAACCACATTTTACTTACTGACATCAACCGTGACTCTCGGATTTTTGAAATTCCATTCACAGAAGCGGTAAAATTAAGATTTATGAAGAAATTAATTTTTTTAACTACCACTTAGTAGTTTCACTATTCATCAAAAATTGATGTTTTTCAGAACAATACCAAAATTTCATCCTAAGCTATATTTCATATTCCGAATTCAAAAATGAAGTATATTTTACCAAATTCATATCATAGAATTTGCATTAATTAATTTTATAATTAAATCCCGCTGTTAAAACAAATAGCATGTTTTTAAGAAACAATATCTATCAAAAGATTGACACTTGTTTATGTCTGGTTTAAATGTGCAATTACATCCAATGACCAACATTGTATTAAATTGTAAAAATATATTCTAAATATACTTTAAAACTACTCCAATTAATAATTTATCACTATTAATTATTTCGATTAAAAAAGTTTTTTTTTAGTAATTTTCACTATTCATCAGAATATGAAAGTTATCCGAAATGTACCAAAATTTCACCTTAGGCTAAATTCGATACTCCGAATCCAAAAATGAAGTTCATTTTGAAAAATAAGATTTACAGAATTTTAAAAAGTGGTTATTACTATTCATACCGGCTAGTTTTAATAATATTTTAATAGCATATCGTTGTTTAGTGAAACTCGGTATTGCGTATTACACACGCTATCGAGGAAGGTCGCGATTGCGTGTAATGCAAGGCAAGTCAAGGATGCATGTTGTGCAAACTCCTTTTGGTGTAGCGTACAACACAAGACATTAATAAAATTAAAAAAAATATTTTTTATAAAATCTTGGGCTGTTACACCGGTGCCTTTGGAATACTTGCTGGTATATACGAAGGTATGTATATATATATATATATATAAATGTGTGTATCCTTTATGTGCGTATTTCTTTATGGTATGGGGAGTACGAGCATTGAGAAAAGTGTATAGATAAGTATATATGGAAGTATGTACACAAGAGTGGATGGATATATGATTTACAAAGTGCCTAATTATAAACATTTCCTTGGTCTTCTTGAGGTAGGATCTCTATGAAATAAGCTTTAACTTTAAAAATCAATTATTTCATTCATTTCACACCTAGTTTTATTATTAATTATTGATATAGAACTTTTAGTAAAATTGTCTCTCTTGAATTGGAGTAGTTTATTTATTATAACGTGTTGTAATAAATGTTTTGATTGTTTTTTCACATCAATTTACAAATTAAATTCTCCATTGGCCATTGTGAATGTGTTTTATATTTGAAAGGTTGTTTTGGTTTTTATAAATGGGTTTCAATGTGTATTTCGGGTTTTTAAGGTGGTGTGTGTCTGCTTCTTTATGAAATTTTTTGGCATGCCAAAATCTTGTGAGTCCCAGTTGGAACATTTGTAAAACATGTTATATCAAGAAAACTCTCCTTGGATGTGGTCCCCTTGCATTGGTAGAGTTATATGTTATGATAGGTCCTCTAGGTAGTACTTTCCTGTAATCAAATGGTTAAAGGAAAGGGGCATATTCCGTTGGGTGAATCAGGGGGGGACTTTGTTGTGTGTGTTGGCTATGTGTGAGGAATGTACTTACGACATGATACTTTTTTGACATTATTGTCTCACCACACTTTTTAGTCTGAATATGGGGACCTAGCATAGAGAGTTAATTTTTGAAGAACGATTGTTGCACTAGTTCATACTACGCAATGGCTAGTGACCCATTACCGGGGGTTATTTTGTTATCATTTCTATGAGATTGTGGCACTTGGTCAGGCCAGGTAGGGTGATTATTGGGCGTTTGGGCATTATAACATCCCCTGGTAGGACATGCCTTTGGGACGAGTAAAATTTATTGTATATTATAGACTATTCATAAGCTTCTAGGTTTTCCCATGAATATATTCACATAGTTATCTGTGGCGGATAATTAAGGTACATTTTTTGGTTCGTCACTCTAACTAGTTATTTTCTATTTCCCTTGTGTGATCATTGTTTTTACCATCTCATATGTTGTATCTATTTGTAATGGGGATAAAAATGATTATTTACAAGTTTGTGGAAAATGGTTTTTAAAAGGTTTTTCACTTCTTTATACCTCTTTCTTAAAAAAATGGTAAGGCTTATTTCTTAGAAAAGAACACATATTAAAATAAGAAAGGAAATGTAATGTGTTTTTCATTATGTGAAAATTAGTCCAAACACTATTTTTTATATTGTAGTTCAAATGTAATGTTAATGTTTCTTTTATTAAAGTAATTGCGTTGAGAATAGTTATCTGGCTAGCCAACAATGTTTTAATACTCAATCCTATAGTGTTTTCTCGTTTTTAGTTTCAATTTTAGGTTTGAATCGACCTTGTTCAATGTGGGAGAGTATTAGTTGTGGTTTGGAGAGTGACTCTTGGGGTCAAAAGGAGTTCTGGTCATTGTCAGGTTAGTGTGTGTTGTTAGTTCATTATTTTTTGTGTCTTTTATTTACATTATGTTGTTCTACTTTTTTTGTTTCATTATTTATTTTCATTGGGATAAATAGTTCTCATTTTTTTCTCTGTTGATTAGCTTGCGCTTGTCGCTCGGCCAGGAGGATTGAGAATTCCTCTTGGTCATTTCTGTAGATCGAATCGGGTGACAGGTTAAGGGTCAACCGGGGTTGGTTTGTGACAAAATGGTATCAGAGTAGGTTTTGATCTTGTTATTTGGGATGTTAGGAAGATTGAGGATATCATATGTCTGTACTCGAGGGGTAGATGCGAGAAGAGCATCACCAACTCTAACTCGTTTTGATACTCGAGTTACTAGATGTAGTCCAAGATTTATGTTTTTGTCTTTGGCTTGTGTGGATGGGGGATGACAATAAGAGTAAACTGTTACTATGCACAGTCTCACATGCAGTAGTGACCCATGTGATTCCTTATAGTATGGTTCAACACTCCTTGTAGTTCGAAATTTCCTAGGGCACAGTCTTCTAAACTATATAGTTGAGTTTTCTATGACAATATGTTATCCATCCCGGTGATTTAGTGTCGGTGATTTCCTGGTTCAGTTTTGTGTTGGTGCGAAGGTATTTTGAAATCAAAAGTAGACATTAGGGTTGCTATTATTTTATATTGGTGTGAGTTTTGCATGATTTTTGGGGTGCACAACTCTTAGAATTTATTTTTGGAATTTTGAGTTTGATTTGTAGAAATTGAATTTCTAAAAGAATGTCATGGGTTATTTGAAATTTAAGTGAGTTATTTTGGAAGTGGAAAGCATTTTGAAAATTTGTCTTTAATTTTTGAGATTGTTCTGGAAAAAGGTATTTTTGGAATATTGGGAATGTTTGGTTTTGAAAGCGGGAGATCATTGTTTTGGTAAAGTGGTATTTCTATGGGTTCTCAAGTGTTCATGTGGATGTGTTTAATGGATAATTAGTAGATCATGTGGATGGGTTCTTGAGTGGCATCCAAATATATATTTGTAATGCATCATGGAATATCATTGGTTAGTGATTGATTTCAGTGGTCGCTTCATGTTTCATGAAAAGTTTGTTTTTCTATAAAATAAGATTATTTGAATAAATAAATATGTAATTGGAAAATGGTTTTGAGACCTGAGAGAAAATGATGGTTTCCAATGTGATTTTTGACTTAGGTTGGAAGTGCTTGTTTTCTTTTTTATGCGGGCATTTTTCATTGAAAATAAATTGATTTCATGGGATGGAATTATCAGATTAGCATCTAGAGTGGGGATGTTTGATTTGTGAGGCTCTTGATTGTTTGGAAGTTTGTTTTTCGTTTCTTGTTCAGGATATGCTCCTAGAAATGTCCCATGGCTTTCCAGATGGTCTATCTCATTTCTTTTCTCAACCCAGAAGCTCAGTGGAGTGATGGATTTGGGTTCTTCCTGGTTGTGATAGTGGTTTTTTGGTATTGAGGTTGGTTGAATATCATTGAGTTCTTTAGGAATGTTGGGATTGTCTCTAGTTTTTTGAGGGACTCTAAATGTTGTTCGGGTGTATGTTTCCTTGAGTATGTTTAGAGGAGTGGGACTAAACCAATGAACAATGATCATTCTATTTTTGTTTAGAATATGGATGTCGTGAGAGATTCTTAAGACTGACTTTGTCCTATGGTTGTACATAAGGAAGTGATGTTGAGGTGAAGTGTTTGAGTTTATAGGTGCTCGACCTATCAATATAATGTGAAGGAGGTGTGTCAACCATTCTCATGAGCTAGTTCCATGTTCCCCGGAGGTTGTGTGGAACAATTAGTTTACAGATCGTAATAGTTGATGGTCTTGTTCATATTGTTGTAAGTCAAGGTTCCTCATTTGACGAGGTGTGTATACCGAAGGGACCTATTCTTCGAATTCTCCCCCCATCAGTTCGTGTTGCGTGTCTAACACACCACTCAATTTCATTGTGATCATTTGGATTAGAAATGTTCGACACATGGTCATGTCTTAGTGGAAGCCATGTTGAGTCACTAAATCTACATGCGCCCTGCCCGGTGCATGGTTAATTAAATAATAAATAGGGTAAACAATAATGTTCATAATGAAAAAGTACAAATAAATAAAATAATATTATTTAAGATTTGTCTTAATAATAATGTTTATAATTATAATAATAATATTTTTGGGATTATTATTATTATTATTTAAATTGATAATTTAATTTGGTCATGGATGTTAAATTAATGTTATAATTATAGAATTATTCACTAATTATTATTATTATTAGAGTGGATTAAGTTTCCATTTTTGGGTTTTATTTTGTTTTAAATTTTTGTTTATTTAACTTATTTTTTATTTATTTCATTTTTATTTTATTTTATTTTTTATTTTATTTTATGGATTTTTTCCTCCCAAACCCTTCCTTTCTTCTCTTCCTCACCACACTAGGCTCCCCACATTGTCATCTCTGTTTTTCACAGTGGCCCCTCCTTCTAACACAAATCGCACTGCTACTTCCTCCATCCCTCTTCTTTTTGGCCAAAACACCCTCCTCCTCCTCTCAGAGACCCCCACCCCCCCCTGCACCAGAAAAACTCTAACCATACCAGCATTTCTGCATGACCTCTGGCCACCCAGACCCGCACCCCTCCCTTCCGACCAGTTTTCCGATACATCACACCACTCATACCTCTCTATCATGCTTGGTTAGCTTTGTCCTCCCTCTTCGTAGGTGAATTTTTGTCCATCTGGTTTATTTCTTCCTTTAAGAGGTATTTGGTTTAGGTTTTATTGTTAATTTGGTTCAGTTTCAATGTTCTTGGGTTCGCTTTAGGTCGCTTGTGATGTGGTCTTTGTGTGATTGAAGTACTGCCACAAGATTTTGCGGTTCTTGACATTCTAGAAAGGTGATTCCATGTATACTTATTGTATGATGGATTAATTTTCATATTTAATTAATCTTTATTATTTATTAATTAGTTTTCATGTTTCAAAATTAGATTTCATGTGTGTTTATTATGAGTTATATTATTAAGGTAGTATGTTCATCTGAAATGTGGTGCCTCTTGGATGAAAACCCATATTGCATTCTTAATCGATATTTTTTATGTTATGAAACACGTTTATTAAATATTAAAAGGGCTACAAGTTCAATTTTGATATGTTATTGGGCTCTGTTTCGTTATAAAACTATTTTTTGAATGGGTTTTGTTGGTAAATCCAACCATCACTTCCTAAAAATTGTATTATAATCCTTTATGTATGTTTTATTAAATTATATCAAGGTTAAAAGTAGTTTTGAAGTGTTTTGATATGAAATAAGTATCCATGTGGATTTTACGTGGAATTTTTTTTGAAAGGTTAATGCGAGCCCTTTTTATATTCTTTTGAAATGTTTTAATAATTATGTCAATTATTTATTATATTGAGTTTGCATTACAGAACATGGTTTAGAAGAGTTTGATGTGCATTTGGTTTTTAAGAGGCATTTTTATATGTAATCATTTGTGTTTTTGGTGTAAACTATTGTTGTGATACATTGATGTGTTTTATAATTTGTTTAAATGATTTGTTAAATTATGTGTACTGATTCTAGAGCATTTGGAAGACTCCATGGCATTTAAGAAGGTTTTTACATATATATAAATGGGTATATCCTCTATGTGTGTATTCCCTCATGGCATAGGGATTACGAGAATTGAGTAAAGGGTATACATAAATATATATATATGGAAGTATGTGCACACAAGTGGATGTATTCTTAAGTTATAAAGAGCTGAATGCTAAACATTGGATTAGTCTCCTTGAGGTAGGATCTCTATGCATTAACCATTAAATTTAAGAATCAATTATTTCATTAATTTCTCACTTATATTTATTATTAATTATTGATATAGAACTGTTAGTAAAATTGTCTCTCTTGAATTGGAGTGGTTTATTTCTTGTAATATGTGTCAATAAATGATTTGATTGTGTTTTCAAATCATTTTCATAAGGAAATGCCCCTTTAGACTCTGTGAATGTGAATTAGATTTAAAATTCTGGTTTGGGTTTCTTAAATGTGTTTCTAAGTGTATTTAATGTTTTCAAAGTGGTGTGCATGTGATTCATTATGAAATGTTTTGGCATGAGAAAATAATGTGATTCATGGTTGGCACTTTTATAAAACTAGTTATCTGAACAAAACTCTCCTTGGATGTGGTCCCCTTGATTTGGTTTAGTTATATGTTTTGGGAGTTCCGTCGGGTAGTATATTCGTGTGATCAAATGGTTGAAAGGCGAGGGACATATTCCTTGGGGTGACTCGGAGGTGATTTTGTTGTCTGTTTTGACTGTGTGTGAGGAATGTACTTGTGTCAAGATTACTTGTTTGACATTATTGACTCAACCCCCTTTTTAGTTTGATCATGGGAACCAAGCATAATAAGAAACTTTTAGTGAATGGTTGTTGTAATAGTTTAAACTACGCACGTGCTAGTGGCCCATAGCAGGGGGTTATTTTGTTATCATTGTTATGGGATTAGTCCCCTCAGTCAGGCCATGTTGGGTGATGATCAGGTGTTTGGGCATTATGTTGTCATCAAGTAGGTCATGCCTTCAGGATGAGTCATGTGTGTTTTACGTTCTAAACTATTCACTAGCTCATAGGTTTTCCAATGTATATTATCACCTAGTTATATATGGAAGATAATTAATGTTTATGGTTTGGTTGGTCACTATTCCTTGTTATTTTCCATTTCCCTTGCGTAGTCATTATTTCTTCCATCATGCATCTCTTAGTTAATGGGGTCAAAAATTATATTATCTAAAAGTTTATCGAAAATGTTTTTTAAAATTTTTTACACTTTTTTATCCCTCTTTCTTTAAAAAAAGGTAAAGCTTCATCATTGGAGAAGAAATTAGTTGAAAATAAGATGGGAAATGGACTATAATTTTCTTTAAGGGAAAATTTTTGAAACCCATATTTTATATATTTTAGTTTGAACCAAAAATTAATGTTTATTTATTTAATAGAAGTTCACTGATAACGTTTATTGGGCTAACGTATGAAGTTTTAATACTCACTTCTATAGTGTTTTCATGTTTTTAGTTTCCATTGCAGGTTCGAGTCATGAATGTTCGCCCTTTATATCGATTTCCATAGTAGTGAAGGAATCACTATCAATAAAGACCCCCACTTTACAAAAATTGAAATTATAAATCATTTTGGAATACTAAATAATTATACAAAAAGATTCCTAGAGACCATAGTTGGCATTCTCACACCCGAACATCGCACATCAATAATGATTTTAATTTATTCCATTATTTGATAATTTTACCTATGTTAATTATTCATTTGAGTTGCATTCTGTGGATGAAAAGAGTTTTTGTGTTTTTCAGATAAATGAATGTTTTGATTAGTAGTGCTCGACACATGGTCAGGGCTCAGTCGAAGCCGTGTTGCTTCCCTAAATGACTTGTGCCCCACTAGATGTGCAGTTAATTAAATAATCAATGGGGTAATCAATAAAGTGTTCATAAAATAAAATAAAAAACAAATAAAATAATATTATTTTAGTGTTATCCTAATAATAAGGATAATAATAATATTTTTGGGGTTATTATTATTATTATTTTTATTATTATTTCTATTGATATATTAATTTGGTCGTGGATGTTAAAATAATGCTCAAATTATATAATTGTTAACTGATTATTATTATTATTATTATTATTATTATTATTATGGATTATGTATCCATTTTCCTGGGTTTTATTTTGATTTCAATTTCTTTTTATTTTCTTTCTATTTTATTTATTTTGTTTTTTATTTTGTTTTTTTTAAATTATTTTCTCTCATTTCCCCCCCCCTTCCCCTTCCTTTCTCTCTTACATTTTATTCCAGGCTCTCTCTTCCCCTATGTGTTTTGCGCTGTGGCCCCTACTTCTAACCCTAAGTGCGGTTCTCCTTCCTCTCGCCCTCCTCCTAGTCAGACCACCCTCCTCCTCCTCTCAGACAGCCACGCTCCCCACCCCCACCCCTCGACTCACACCACATGATCATGCGTTATCTAATACACACCGAACCAATGGCGCACCGCTGCCTCTCACCACCCGGACCCTCACCACCTCTCCCTTCATGATAGTTTTCTAACATAGAGCACCTATGTAACCTCTTTGACATTCTTAGTTATCTTCCTGAACCCTTGTTTCAGGTTAATTTTTCTTCGTTTGGTTTATTTCATCCTTTAAGAGTTTATCACGTTAGAAGTAAATGTGAATTTGGTTTAGATTGAGGTTTTTGGGTCCGCTTTAGGTCTCTTCTAATGTGGTCTTGGTGTGGTTGATGTTCTACCTCTTGATTTAGGGGTTCTTCACATTCCAAGAATGTGACTGTGTATATGATTATTGTTTGATGTATTAGTTTTCATGAATAATTCATCCGTTATATTTATTAATTAGTTTTCTTGGTGAAAAAATATTTTTTATGCATGTTTATTATGAGTTTGATTTTTAAAGTGGTGTGTTCATGTGAAATATGGTGTGTCTTGGATGAAAATACATATTGATTTATTAATTGGGGTTTGTTAAATTGTGAAACTAGTTTATTAAATATTAAAAATGGCTACAGATTCTATTTTGATATGTTTTTGTGGTTCGTTTGGTCATAAAATAGGTTTTTGAATGGTTTTCCATTGTAAATCCATGTGTCAATTCCTGGAAATTGTCTTATAAACTTATATTTATGGTTTATTAAAATATATCAAGGTGAAAAAGTAGAATTAAATTTGTTTGATATGAAATAATTTTTAAAGTGGACTTTATATGGAAAAAATTTGCATAATATTGATGAAAGCTCTTGTTGTATTCCTTTGAAATGTTTTAATATCTATGTTAATGATTTTAAAATTAAGTTTGTGTTGCGGAACATGGTTTGGAAGAGTCTTGTTGTGCCTCTGGTTTTTTAAGTGGTGTTTTTATATGAAATCGAGAGTGTTTTTTGGGCAATCTTTTGTTGTTCTACTTTTTATGTTTTTTATAATTTGTTTAAATGATTTTTTAAATTATGTGTTTTGATTCCAGTTCCATTGGAATACTCAATTGTATATACGAATGTATGCATATGTGTGTGTGTATATATATATACATGTGTGTGTGTGTGTCCTCTATGGGTGTATTTCCTCAAGGGGTGGGGAGTACATGCAATTGAGTAATGGCTATAAATAAATATATATGAAAGTGTTTGAATACGAGTGTATGTATACTTGAGTTAGAAAGTGCCTAATTCTAAACATTGGATTGGTCTTCAAGAGGTATGATCTCTATGAATTAATATTTAACTTTAAGAATCATATATTTCTTTATTTTTTCACCTATTTTTAGTATTAATTATTGATATTGAACTGATAGTAAAATTTTCTCTCTTGAGTTGGAGTTATTTATTTATTATAATGTGTTGAAATAAATGGCTTGATTTAATTTTCACATCAATTACCTAATGAAATTCCCCTTTGGATTTTGGGATTGTGTTTTATATTTAACAAACTGTTGTTTGTGTGGATGGGGGATGACAATAGGTGTAAACTGGTACTATGCACGATCTCACATGGAGTAGTGGCCGATGTGATTCCCTAGAGTACAGTTCGATACTCCTAGTGTTTGGAGCTTTCCAAGGGTATGGTCTTCTAAAACATGTATTCGTGTTTCTCATGACCACTAGTTCTCTATCCAGGTGATTTAGTCTTGGTGATTTTTTGGTTCAGTTTTGGGTTGGGCTGGAGGGGTTTTTGAAAAAAAATCAAACTTTGGGGTTGCTCTTATTTTATCATGGGGTGAGTTTGGCAAGATTTTTGGGGTGCCTTTCTCATGGACCATATTTTTTGGAATTTCGAGTTTGATGTTTTGAAATTGAATTTCTAAAACAATTTCATGGGTTATTTTAAATTTAAGTTATTATTTTGAAAATTGAAAGCATTTTGAAATTTTTCTTTAAATATTGAAATGGTTATAGAAATGGTATTTTTGGAATATTGAAAATGATTTGTTTTGAAAGTGGAAGATCCTTGTATCTTCCAGTGGTATTCCTATCGGTGTTCACATGTGCACGTTCATGTATTTAATTGATATTTGAAGGATCATGTGGATGGGCACCTGAGTGGCATGAAAATGCATATTTGCGAGGAATCATGGAATATGAGTGGTTAGTGATTGATTTCTATGGACGCTTCTTTTTCATGAAAAGTGTGTTTTTCTCTAAAATGAGTTTTTTTGATTAAATGAATTTTTAATTCAAAAATAGTTTTGAGCCTGGAGTGAAAATGATGGTTTCAAAAGAGCTGTTGGACTTTTTTGGGAAGTGCTTGTTTTTATTCTTCATGAAGGATTTTTTCATTGAAAATGAATTAATGCATGGTGTAGAAATTAAAAGATTTTTAATTGGAGTGGGGATGTTTTTTTTGTGAGTTTCTTGATTTTTTGGAAGGTTGTTTTTTGTTTTTTGTTTGGGATATTACCCTAGAAATGTCGCATGGGTTTCCAGAAGGTCTCTCTCAGTTCTTTTCTCAACCCAGATGCTCAACGGAGTGACGGTGTTTGGTTCTTCTTGGTTGTGATAGTTGTTTGTAGGCGTTGAGGTTGGTTGAATATCATTGAGTGATTTTGGAATGTTGGGATTGTATTCGGTTTTTTTAGAGACTCCAAATGTTGTTTCGGTGTAATTTCCCTCAAGTATGTTTAGGAGAGTGGGACTAAACCATTGAATGGTGATCGTTTCATTTTTTGTTAAGAATGGGGATGTATTGAGAGATCATTAAAATAGACGTCATCATATGGTTGTACTTAAGGAAGTGAAAGAGAGGGGAAGTTGTGGAGCTCATACCTGCTCGACAAGTCAATAGATGGTGAAGGAGGTGTGTTAACCTTTCTTAGGAGCTAGTTTCATGTCTCCCAGAGGCTGTGTGGAACAATTAGTTTAAAGATCGTAATAGATGTTGGTCTTGTTCATATTGTGGTATGTGAAGGTTACTCATCCTATGTGGAGTGTGACCCGAAGCGACCTATTCTTTGAATTCTCCTCCCATCAGTTCGTGTTGCGTTTTTGATAGACCATTCAATTGCCTATCCCTAGTTTGGTAAGTCGGGTAGTCAAAGCCATCTGCTACAATTTTCAGTCCGTATGTTGTAAAAGGGGTCGCTAGGGACATGAGGAGAATCCTCTAGGTTTCTGTTCTAGTGGAGGAGGTTCAAGTCATAGAAGGTCTGCATATGAATATGTAGCGGTAGATGCTTCAAACATCAGGGCCCCAACCATTGGTCCCGGGGTGAATCTTGTGCGTAGTCAAAATTCATTGGATGTGGTATGGATTTGGTCCGACATAAGTCCGTAGTGTCAATATGGGGTCGTCTTAAGTTATATATTACATTATTGTATCTGAAGTCTTCAACTTTCATGTGAAGGGCCTAATGTCCTTGCCTCCTTGTTATGGTCTTATTTTGTGAGAGTCTCTCTTGGGCCCAAATGAGGTTCATAGAATCAATATTCTTTTATAATCTAGTAGGTCTGATTGGTGAACCTTATTGTTGGTTGATAAGGAATTGAAATTGTAATAATCTTGTAAATTCTCTTGTATAGTGGAATAGATACACACTTGTACAATTCAAATCTTGTTTAAGGATTTCCACTGTCATACCCCTCCAATGTGGCAGATTTTTGGCCAGCGTATGAATAATTCTTATTGATCTACCTGTCTTGGTGATTTCATGATGAAGAGTTCAGTTAGTATCACTAAAAGTAATCAAGGAATGCCTATGTGAGTGTTTTTGTGTTAATTTTTTTTTAAAATGGTGGGGAGACCTAGTGCGGGTCTCAGTGGAATATCTTCTAATGTTGGCCTAGTTTAACTTTGGGAAATTCGAGGTTCGAGCTAGTGTTAGAGGTTTTCTGGTTTTGTGAGTCATTTTGGTTTAGTGAAACACTGTTTGACAAGAATCCTGATATTTTGGGGAGACCACCATGGGATGACCATTGATAAAAACATTTTTTTTCAAAGTGCGCATGGCAGGGAAACCCCGTACTTATGTTATTCCAAACACTTACCATGGTAAATGGTTATCTAAAGTAGTGGGTTGCTTAAAGAGTGTTCTTGGTGATCTTGATTGGCATTGGTGATCCCTATGTTAGGGGTCAAGATGTCCCATGTATTAGTTGTGTTTGGAGGTGAATTCATTATTTTTTGTTATTTTTATGGTGATGTTAGTTTTGAGATCATTAGAGTTCAGATCATGGGTGTTTTGAAAGATCGTTCTTTGGGAGATTGATGTTTCATTTTAAATACCTTCTGATCTTTGTGGTCTTCATTGGAACCTTGGGTTGACCAAGTCTTTTGGGAAATTTTGGGGGAAGAAAGTATCATGGTGGGGAGAATTATCACAGCCTGATGTCACAAATTGGTATTTATTTTAATTATTACCTTTATTAGATAATTTTATAAGACTTAATTGTTTTTTTGAGGTGCATGTCAGGCCTGATGAGTGTTTTTGAGTTTTTATGATAAATTAACGTTTGGATTAGAAACGTTCGACACAAGGTCAGGTCCTGGTCTAAGCCATGTCGATTCACTAAATCTACATGTGCCCCACCAAGGGCATGATTAATTAAACAATCAATGGGGTGAACAATAAAGTGTTCATAATGAAAAATAACAAAAAAATAAAATAATATTATTTAAGAGTTTCCTTAATAATAATGATAATAATAATAATAATAATGTTGGGATTATTATTTTTATTATAATTTAAATTGATATTTAAAATTGGTCATGGTTGTTAAATTAATGTTATAATTATAGAATTATTCATTGAATATTATTTTTATTATTAGAATTGATTAAGCTTCCATTTTAAGGTTTTATTTTTTTTCAATTACATTTTAATTTTCATTCTATTTTCTTTATTTTTTTTATTTTTTTTTTAATTTTTTATTTTATTTTCTCTCCATTTTCCTCAATTCCCCTTTCTTTCCTCTCTTCCCCATCATGCCAGAATCCACCCTTTCTCCTCTGTGTTTTTCGTAGTGGCCCCTCATTCTAACCCGAATTGTGACACTGCTTCCTCCCTCCCTATTATTTCTCACCAGACCACCCTCCTCCTCCTCTCAGACACCCCACAGCCTCACACCACATGAACTCACACCATCATCTTAGCACCAAACCAGTAGCACCCCACTGCCTCTGACCACCCAGACCCACTCCCCCTCCCTTTCAGTCAATTCTCCAACACGGCACACCTCCAACACCTCTCTGTCGTGCTAGGTTATCTTTCTACTCCCTCTATATAGGTGCATTTTTCTTAGTTTGGTTGGTTTATTCCTTTGAGTGGTTATCAAGTTATGTTTTAATGATTATTTGGTTCAGTTTCTATGATTTTGGGTTTTCTTTAGGTCACATTTGATGTGGTCTTGGTGCGGTTGATGTTTAGCCTCATGATTTGGGTGTTCATGACTTTCATGAAAGGTGATTCCATGTATAATTATTGTTTGATGGATTAAATTTCTTATTACATAAATATATATTATTTATTAATTATTTTTCTTGGTTCCAAATTAGTTTTCATGCGTGTTTATTTTTGTGTTTAATTTTTAATGTGGTATGTTCATGTGAAATGTGATGTGTCTTGGATGAAAAACCATATTGCATTATTAATTGGTGTTTTTTAAATTATGAAACTAGTTAATTAAATATTAAAAGGGTTGCAGATTCTATTTTTATATGTTGTTGGGGTGAATTTGGTCATAAAATAGATTTTTGGTTGGGTTTTGTTGGTAAATCCGTGGGTCACTTCCTAAAAATTGTTTTGTAAACTTGTATTTATGATTTATTAAATTATTTCAAGGGTAAAAGTTGTTTTGAAAAGGATTATTATGCAATAAGTTTTAATGTGGATTTTACATCAAAAATTTTGGTGTAAGCTTGATGCAAGCCCATATTGTGTTCTTTTGAAATGTTTTAATAATTATGTCAATGATTTATTAAATTATGTTTTCATTGTAGAACATGGTTGGGATGAGTTTCAATGTGTGTTTGGTTTTTAAGTGGCATTTTTATATGAAATTGGGTTTGTTTTTGGTGTAAACGTTTGTTGTGATACTTTGATTTGTTTTATAATTTGTTTAAATGATTTATTAAATTATGTGTCGTTATTATAGTGCCTTTGGAAAACTCGTGGGAATATACGAAGGTTTGTACATATATATAAACATGTATATCCTCTATGTGTGTATTCCCTTATGGAGCAGGGAGTATGGTTATTGAGTAAAGGGTACACATAAATATATATATATATATATATATATATATATATATATATATGGAAGCATGTGCATGTGATTGGATGGCTACTTGAATTAGATAGAGCTGAATGATAAACATTGGTTTGGTATGCTTGAGGTAGGATCTATATGCATTAACCATTATATTTATGAATCATTTATTTCTTGAATTTCACATCATTTTTTAAAACTAATTATCGATATAGAACTGTTATTAAAATTGTCTGTCTTGAATTGGAGTGGTTTATTTCTTGTAATGTGTGGAAATAAATGGTTTGATTGTGTTTTCACATCAATTTGATGATGAAATTCTCCTTTGGACATTGCGAATGTATTATAGATTTAAAATTCTGGATTGGGTTTCTTAAATGTGTTTCAAAGTGTATTTATAGTTTTCTAATTGGTGTGTATGTGATTATTTAAGAAATGGTTTGGCTTGCAAAAATCACGTGATGCCTGGTTGGCACTTTTATAAAACTAGTTATCTCAAGAAAAACGCTCCTCGGATTGGCCCACCTTGGTTTGGTTGAGTTATATGTTTTTGGAGGTCTATTAGGTAGTACATTTCTGTGATCAATGGTTTGAAAGGTGAGGTACGTATTCCATGGGGTGACTCGTGGTGACTTTGTAGTGTGTTTTGACTGTATGTGAGGAATATACTTATGACTGGATACTTGTTTGAAATTATTGGATCCCCCTTTTTAGTCTGAACATGGGAACATAGCATAGAAATTATTATTTTTTGAATGGTTGCTGCACTAGTTTAGACTACACACTTGCCTGTGTCCCATATCAGGGGTTATTTTGTTATCATTACTATGGGATCGGGCCCCTCTGTCAGGACAGGTTGGGCGATGATCAGGTGTTTGGGCATTATATTGTCATCGAGTAGGGCATGCGTTCAAGTCGACTCACATGTATTGTATATTCTAAACTATTCCCAAGCTCATAGGTTTTCCCATGTATATCGACACCTATTTATCGACGACGGATAATTATAGTGCATTGTTTGGTTGGTCACTCTTGCTTGTTATTTTCTATTTCCCTTGTGTGGTCATTGTTTTTCCTTCACGTATGTTGCATCTCTTTGTTAAAGGGGATAAAAATATTTATTTTAAAAGTTGAAGGAAAAATTTTTTTAAGTCATTCTACACTTACATATTCCTCGTTCATTAAAAAGTTTAAATCTTCATCAATGGAAAAGAAATTAATTTAAAATAAGAAGGGAAATGGACCATTATTTCCTTGAAGGGAAAATGTGTAAAAACCCTATTTTATATATGGTAGTTCAAAAAAAAATTAGTGTTTCTTATTTAAAATTAGGGAATTGAGAATAGTTAATTGGATAACCTATTTAGTATTAATACTCATGCCTATAGTGTTTTTTTTTGTTTTTAGTTTCTGTTACAGGTTCATCTCAATAATGTTCGACCTGTATATTGATTTTTGTAGTAGTCAAGGCATCCCTTCCAAAACCATCTTAGAGGAAAAAATCATTTGCTGAACTGATTGAACCACTGTTCTAGCCATGTATTATTTAACTGAGTATAGCTTCATTCCTACTATGTATTACTAAACCAAGTAAACCCTCATTCTAGCCCGGTAATACAGAACTGAGTAAACTCTTCTTCCATCCCATTATTACTAAATCAGGTAAACCCGTATTCTATCCATATATTACTTAACTGAGTAACCTTCATTCCATCCATGTATTATTGAATCGAGTAAACCGTTGTTCCATCCTTACATATATCATTAGATATAAATCTTCATCTAATGCATTAGAGGGAGATATAGGGTTCAACCCTCACATAATGAAATCATATATACATGTTCTCCATGATCATAAATAATCATTTAATTACCCCAAAAATAAAATGTTTATCATAAACATGTAAACATATCATAACCTATGGAACGATAAAGGATTCATAATCACTTCTTCATAAACATGACCTGTAAAAAATCAATGGGATTCAAAATCATATAACCCATGAAAGAGAAACAGGTTTCATAATCATATTACCCAGGAAAGAGAAATGAGTTTCATAAATACCATAAAATTTTTCAATACTTTTTTATTTAAAGGGTATGAATAGAAACTTTAAATCATTTCCTAAAAAGGCATGAGGAACATCAATATATTTCATCTTATATGGAAAATAATTTTGAATATACTCTTAAAACATTTCATGTGGAAAATATACTTTCTTGTTTGAAAAAGTCTTTTTAATACATAAAACCATTTAAAAAATTTCTTAGAAAAAACCTTGAAAACATTTTTAGAAGTCATGATATCATTTTGAAAATATTTTTCTTGTTAAAATATTTAAAATAATCATCAAAATAATTTGAAAAACGTTTCCCTTGAAAACACTTGAAAACTTTTAATTAAATCTTGAAAATGTTTTGAAAACCATTTCTTTTAAAACAATTTGTTAACTTATAATGAATTCTTGATTTTTTTTTGAAAATAATTTTCCTTGAAATCATATATAAGAAGATTAATAAAATTTGAAAAACATTTCATTGAAAATGTTTTGAAAACATATAATGAAATTATGAAAACTTTTTGAAAATAATTTTCCTTGAAAATTTAAAAATGTTTTGAAAACTATTTCATCGAAAACAATTTTCAATATTTTAAGTATGTCTTGAAAAAATTTTGAAAACATTTTTCCTTAGAAACCCATAAAAGAATTATAAAAACATTTTAAAAATAGTTTTTCTTGAAAAACAATTTTAAGAAAAATTCCCTAAATATTAAACATTAAAAATGTAAAGGGAGGTTCGGATAAATAACGAAAAATAAATTTGTACATGTCATGCGAGGTCAATAGAACATTCAATTTAAACAATAAAATGAATAGAAAAATACCTTGTTTGATGAAACTCAAACCCCATGAAATAAGTATCATAAAATAGGAATTTGAATACCATTAAATTTATGTACAATACACAATGAATACAATAATGGGATGAGCATACCATCCACAAAATTAAAGAGTGAAGAATATGTCTTGTATCTCACGGACATTAAATGTGAGATAAAATCCCCTTACCTTGGGTCTTGGCTCTCTCCATACTCGTACAAGATTCTTATATAATAAAAAATATATTTTAAATATTTTATAGAAAAATATTCTTATACTTATTACCTTATATGGTTTGATTATAACCTTATAATTCCCTCTTTTTAATGATCCTATGTTAAGGTTTCACTTCGTGTAATATTCTCTTTGTTCTTCATATTTTTCTTAATTTGTGTTATCATTGATCCTTGTACTTATATAATGATTCCAGAATATAAATAATTGTATAAATATCTGGTATATAATTTATATGTGTATTATAATAATCTATATAATATAGGATAACTAAATGGAATAAAACATTCATGGTGATGGTAAGCTGTAAGTATGCTTGAACGTTGTTTCTGTTTTTATTGTCATATTGAAAGAAATTATGTAAATGAAATATGTATATATATATATATATGAATTTATATATATATCAATTTTAAAGAAGCATTACTATATCATATATATCATATAGTTTCATTAAACCCATCCTTATTACATTCTAAGTGGTGTGTGAACAAATCACATCGTTATATGTGGCAGTAGTCCACAATTTCTCAAACAATATCATCGCATTAAAAACAATTGAAAAGTAAAAAAATGCGTGTTTTAAAATTATTAAAGAAGATTAAATATATATAAAATGTAATATATTATATATATAAATTGATTTTACATCACAATTTCCACCATGATTTGTGGTAAAGGAGAAATGAGCAATCATCATTTCATGTGGCAGTAGTTCGTCGTACATGAAAACAATATGTTCAACATCCCTTAGAAGGACTTGTGTGTAAGTGTAGGTTAGAAACATTTCATAAAAAATTTATTAAATAGAGGATACTATTTTTATCAAAAAAGATGGTAATAAATAGATTTTAGTGGGTGGAGAAGGAAAATAAAGGAAAGGATCTTGAGAGAAGATGTTATCTCTTAATCGGGTAACTCATTTTGGTTTGTGACAAAAGACTTCCTGAAAGGGTTTCTTATCCAAGGGAACCATTAAAGTTGAATGAAGGAATATTGGGACGAAATTTGGGTAGGTATTTTCAAAACATAAGATACTTGAGAGGTGTTAGGAACGGGTATAGGTGGTGGGATTTTATAGGGAAAGAAAATGACTCATATGGAATTTTTAGAATAAAGTTAGGCGTGAACATGTTGTTTCATAAAAATAGTTTTACCAAACCAATAAAAATAAATAATCAAAGTTTTATGGCTGAACTATGGAAATAAAATGTGTGTTTCACAAGTTTCTAAGTCGTTTGGGAACTTAAATTTAAGATTTAGATCTTAATTAAGCTTAATTTGGCATTAACTACTGTGAATAATTTTTATCAATTTTACTAATCGTTTGGGACAAAAACTAACATGGTATTATTAGAATCTAAACATTAATCTGAATAAAATTTTATATGTTAGATTTTTTGAATTCCAATAATTGAAGTGTATAAATTAATATTTGTGTTAATCCTAAAGATGAGATGAAATATTGGGGTTTTCAAGTAGGAAAATGTACAAAAGTTTGTTAATATATTATATTTAGTTTCAAAGTGAAATTTATTTTAAGGAATTAAATTGATTTAATATATGTAATATTAATCTAATGGGACCTTTAAACTTATTTATAATTTTAGTTATCATTAATAATTAATTATACAAAATATGATTTTTAACTAAAAAGCGTATTTTTCTCTATTGATCAAATAATGATGTTTCTCAGAAAAATACCAAAAAATCTCCCTAAGCTAATTTCAATTATCTGAATTAAAAAAAGAATTTTATTTTATCCAATTAAATTTTTAAATTTTTCTAAAATTAATTTTATTAATAAATGTGGTTCATTCAATCATTAAAAAAATTGAACGTAAATGGACTTTACAAAAAATATTTTCTTTCATTATCAATACATATTATTTATATAAATCAAAAATAACTAAAAAGTAGTTATTAATATGTTTAACATATAGGTTATAGTTATCTTACTTAAATTATTAAAATAATAAAAATATATTTTTTGTAGAAACTCAGTGGTGTCTGCATCATATGCCAAGTCAGTGTTGTTTATAGTGCAAGCCATGTTAGTGCTTTGTGTAGTGCAAGTAAAGTTGTTATTGAATGTGAATGGAATGTTTGACATAGTTTTTAAATATAAATATATTTATATATATAATAAAATATTTTTACTGTCATGTGAAATTAAAAATATTGAAAAGTTAAATTAATTTAAAAATATTAACTCTCAAAATCTCGGTTTGTTACATTCTACCCCACATAAAATGAATTTCAACCACGAAATTCATCCGGGTTATCAAAGATTTAATAATTTAATGATTCAATAATTTAAACCCACATCATAAAAATGGTTTCTAAAACATCTCTTAAAAAGGGAAATTTTTAACCATAACGGTTTCCCAAAGTAACATACATCTGGGTTCCCACATAAGAGAACATAGGTTGGGAGTGAAGATTGGACATAGAGGAAAAGAATAAATATTTCTAGGGAGTGATTGTGATCATCAATCACAAACAATTGAATTATAAAAGTACTGTTTAGGGAATCACAACCATAAATATGTTATGATTTAAATGGCCATCATTTTATAAAAAATTATGATAGTAGGATAATAATTCTTTTTGATCACATTCAGAATGTTGGGTAATTCTTGATAAATTTATATTTACAAAATTTCATTATTGGAATGTTATTTGAAAATTTTATAATACATCCCTCACATCATGGAATGAATATATAAAAATTAACTTTGATGAATAAAGAACTAAAATATACTTTTAACGGATCATAAGGCCCATAAAAAATAAAAGTCTAACTATTTGTATCAAAATAACAAAATTCATTAGTATATAAAAATTAAAATAAAAAGTATAAGTTAATAATTAATATTTATTCATTAAAAATAAATACTCATTTACCAGGACATCACATAGGCCAATGGTAGGCATGAAATAGTTATCATCCTTCATTCATGGGTTTAGGAGCTACAGCCTTGTCGGACATTATTGGTTTCCACACGACATACATGATGTCTTTTTTTAAAACTGTACTAATATAATATATAAAATATAAATCCTTCAAATAAGGTTAATAACTGTATATCCATTTAACTAGGGTTTTCAACACAAAATTAGGGACCAAATACATCGTCAAAATATTAAAATTAACATTTAATAAATGATTAACCTTATAACCCTTTTAGAAAGAAGAAAATTAAAACCTTATAAAGAGATTCACAAAATAAAATTGACATTGATTCCCCTATATAACAAAATGTAGCTTTTGGTTTTCATGTTCCAATAATGTTAATAACCTCGTCATATATTTTCTTAAAACATGGCAACAACTTGAATTTCCATAAATCCTTTTGGAAAACATGCTAGGTTATTTATTCCAAAGTATATTTTAATTACTATTTAAATTCCAAAAATATTGTAAACATCATTAGTGGCAGCTTAAAACACATATAAGCAGGTCCTTGCTTACTTCCAAGGTAATTAGTACAATTGGATTTACTAATTCGTATCCCACAAATCATTATCCATACAACATTATCTTATCATAAATATCATGTGGGTTACCTTCCCTTACTCACAATGTTAGCATTCATGAGATAAACATTCTATTACATTATGACCATTCAACATATTCTTATAGATCATCAAAAAACATAAACCGAAAAATCCTTACATAATTCACCATTCATAATTCTAGAATCTAAATACATAAACACTTTGATTATTTTATCCTTAATTGATGAAAAATTATACCCTTTTTATTTCACATTTCATCATTAGTCTCTTCATCATCAGCAATATAACCATTAATTGAACAACCATGTTGATTCTATTTTGAAACATTCCACTTTGTGTATTGATTTGCATAATGACAATTTTATCCACACATAAAACACTTAACCTTTGATAAGGACATAGAGAGTCCAAAATACCTATCCATTTCATTAACTGAACTCTTCATTTTTTTCATTGTAGTCACTTTCATTGTATACCACATTTACATAGACAAAAAAACTTCTTTCTGCTCTATGAATTTAACTTATGTGATTATTTACACATTCCAAACACAATAGAAAATGAATATTATTTTCTTCAAGGTATCCATTACCTAAAGTGTCATTGAACTAATTATTTCTCTTACTTGGTGATCCTAATAGTTGGTTAAGGTAAACATTGTTAACAATGCTCTGTGAAAATTAATTAGGCATGATCATGACATCTTTCACTCAAGTGATAATCCCACTTATCTACTAATCATAAAATCTTAAATCACATTCAACATTAATCCAGTTCCTTTAAGTTACCACCATTAATCATGAGAATAATGAATTATAGGATGTCCAAGTCATGAAACCATCAACAATATATGATGCCATGGGTTTATCCTTGGTTATTAATAGCTAAAAAATATATAAATTTTTCATTATGATTCTTGAAAAGTTTGTGAATTCCAAAAGTATATCCCTTGGAAGTGTCATACCATGTGTTCTGCAAGCCTCATTGTCGTGTACCAAATTACACCGAGTCAATCCCAAAACATATTCTTACAATTGTTATCCCTAGGTACATCAGTGCTAGAGACACATCAAATTTTATTATCCATACATAGATGTATTGCTGGGAAACCACTCACTCTATCCTTTACCAACATTCATGGACATTTTTCTAAACATTAACTCATCCTTATGCTTATCCTTAGAGACATCTCAAGATATATCCTTAGAAAATAACCTAGTGATATCACTAAGGTTTTCTCATCCTCGATTCTAAAGGATAGTTATCCCTTTTCCTTTAAACCAACTGTTGTGAACCTTACTTTACAAACATTGACATTACATAATTTTTTGTGGAATACTTAAATATTATACAAAAAAGATGCCTAAAGACCGTAAATGGTATAATGCCTTTGGAAACATGGAAACAAAAAAACTGGAACATATGTGATCTATATCATCTCTTTCTAGGTTCTTTTTTACTAAAAAAATTCTTAGACATATCAAATATATTATATATCATCATAACACATGGAAATAAAACATAAAAAGAGGTGATCTCAAATGCACAATAAGGGTATACAAGGGAAACATGAAAACAAAATCATGAGCATAAGGGTATGATAATGTGAACATTAAAATATAATATCATACCTTGCATATCAAATATCATATCACAAATATTGGAACATCATAAGGAAAGAATCATAACGAAATAAAGAGAATAATCCATTAATGAATAATAAAGGAATAAAACATGGAATTGGGGAAACACATAGGCATATACTGATTTCCATAGTATTCAAGGCATCACTGCCAACACCATATTATCGGAGAAATCCGTTTACTAGACCGTGTAAACACCCATTCCGGCCCTGTATTACATAATAGAGAAAACCCTCATTCCAGAATTGTATTACTAAACTAAGTAAACCCTCATTCTAGCCCTATATTACTGAACTGCGTAAACCCTTATTCTAGCCCTTTATTACATAACTGTGTAAACCCTCATTCCAGACTTGTATTAACAAACTGAGTAAACCCTTATTGTAGTCCTTTCTATCTCTTGATATATAAATCATTACATAATTCATTGGCAGGAGATATTGGTCCCACCCATCACATAATGAAATCATACATACATGTTCCACAATATCATAAATAATCATATCATTACCCATGAAATGAAATGGGTATCACAAACATGTAAACATATCATAACCCATGGAATGAAAAAGTTTTTATAATAATTTATTCATAAACATAACACGTGAAAATAAGA
Source organism: Viscum album (assembly GCA_963277665.1). NCBI lineage: Eukaryota > Viridiplantae > Streptophyta > Magnoliopsida > Santalales > Viscaceae > Viscum > Viscum album. The sequence goes on along the minus strand of OY728132.1, from coordinate 1,154,138,450 downwards.
GGGTTTCAAAAGCATATAACCCCTGAAAAGGAAATGGGTTTCAAAAACATATTACCCATGACGAAAAAATGGATTCATTAAAGAACATGAAATTAATCATATCTCATTTGTATAAAGGGTATGAATGGAAGATTTAGATCATTTACTACAAAGGAATTATTAACATCAATATATATCATCTTTTATTGAAAATAATTTTGGATATACTTTAAAAACATTTCTTGTAGAAAATATCTTATTTTGTTTGAAAAAGGATTTTTAATACATATAACAATTTGAAAATTATTTTTGTAGAAAATACATTGACAAATTATAAGGAATACGTGAAATAATTTTGAAAACCTCTTTCCTTAAAAAAATTTAAAATAAGGTTCAAAACATTTTAAAATCCATTATCATTGAAAACAGTTGAAAACTTTTAATGAAACTGTTGAAAGTTTCTGAAAACCATCTTCCAGAAAATAATTTGAAAAAATATAATGAAATATTGAAAAGGTTTGGAAATAATTTTCCTTGAAAAAATATACAAAAATATTCAAAACGTTTTGAAAACTATTTATTTGAAAATATTTTGAAAAAGTATAATGAAATCATGAAATCATTTTGAAAATAATTTTTCTTGAAAACATAAAAATGTTTTGAAACCATTTATTTGAAAACATTTAAATAAGACTTGAAAACATTTTGAAAACCATTTTCCATAGAAACTTGTAAAATAAGTTTGAAAACATTTTGAAAACAATTTTTCATGAATTTTGTTTAAAATATTTTCTTAATGATTAACCGTTTAAACAAAATGAAAAGGGAGATTTAATGAATTGATGACAGCTAAATTCATATATGTTGTATGAAGTCAAAAGAACATTTCTATTGAATGGTAAAAAGGATATAAAAGTTCCTTGTTTAGAAAAAGATGATTAGATTCCCTTGAATAGATTTTTAAAAGAAAAAAAGGTAAAAATTTCTTTTAGATATTATTGGGTAATGGTATAATATTCATGGAAACTCTTCTTAGAAAACATAGATTTTTGACCTAAGAGAGGGTAAAGTCAGGCATTCCATAAAACAATTTCTTAACTATATTATGTACCGAAGAGTAGAAAATTTTACAAATATGTGAATGTATCATGAAATAAAAAATTATATGGTAGCTCATGAATATTCTCAAGAGATGGATAATAATATTTCATCAAATTAACCATAAACATAAACAGTCTCGAAAAGTAGTGAGATTGCAACGATAAATTCTAATAACTAGGTATCTTGGGAACATGCTCTCCATGTAAGGAAATGTAATTACACGAAGAATATAATTTCATTAATTGATTTAGATTCATGATATGGAATGTAAAATTGAATTATATTCACCCCAAAATTTTTTTAGATGCATAACAAAACATGAATCTCAAATTAGAAAAATTGAGACAAAAACATTTTTACCAATTTGGTACCTTTTGAAACATAAACCTAATGAAATAAGGACAAAAAATGGGAATTCGAATACCCATAAATTTATTTTTAATGTACATATAATACAATCACAGTTAGTATATGCACCACACAATAGGAAATAGTGGAAAACATAGATTATATCTCATGGAAAATAAAAGTGAGATGAAATCCCCTTACCATGTATCTTGAATCTCTTCGTACTCATACATGCTTCCTGTATAATATATATATATATATGTTCATTTAAAATATTTTATATAAGAATATTCTTATATCTATTACCATATATATTTTTATTTTAAACTTATATCACCCACTTGTTAATGATCCTACATTAAGAGTTCACTTTGTATAATATTCTCTTTGTTCTTCACACGTGTCTTAATATATTATATCTTTTATCCTGGTAATTATATCATGATTAAAGGATGTAAAAATGATATAAATATTAATTATATATATTATATTTTTATTATAATAATATATTTAATATATTAGTATGAAATTGAGTAAACCATTCATGTAGATGGTAAGTTGTACGTATAAATGAACATTGTTTCCGTTTTTATTATCGTATTGAAAGAAAGTGTGTAAATTATATATATATATATATACATATTTGTAGATATATATCATTATTCTTTTAGAATTAATTTATCTTATATATAATATAATCTCATTATACCCTTCTTTAATAAATCCCATGTGGTGTGTGAACAAATCACATCGCTTTGAGGGGTTGGTAGTCCACACTTCCTCAAACGAGATTATCATATTAACACCAAATAAAAAGTAAAGAGGCGTTTGTTATAAAAAAAATACAGAAGCTTAAATACATTAAAAATATAATATATTAAATATATAAATAGTGTTTTCATCATAGTTTTTACCATTATTGGTGGTAAAGGAGAAATGAACAATCACTATTTATGGAGGCAATTGTTCGCCATACAGAGAAATATTATGTTCAGCATCCATTAGATGGATGTGTGTTTTTGTGTAGGTAAAAACCTTTTCATAATAAAATCATACTATATTTATTATACAGGGTGTTTTATAAAATAATGGAATAAATATTGTTGAAGGGATGATATATAAAAATAAAGAAAAGGAATTTGAGAGAAGATGTCACCTCTTTATCCTGTAACTCCATTTGGATTGTGAAAAAAGGCTTCATTGTGAGAATTTATTCACAATGGGTTGATTCATGGTATAAGGAATGATTTTTGGGATTCAATTTTGGAAGGTATTTTCCTAACATAGGAGGTTTGAGAGGTGTGAGGAATGGGTAGTGTTAGTGGCCTTTTATAGGGAAAGAATGGGACTCATATATAATTTTTAAAAACTAGTTAGGTGTGAATATGTTCTTACATAACAAAAGTATTACAAAAAAATCCCAAATAATTAATTTATGGTTTATGGCCGAACTATTGACATAAAATGTGAGTTTTACAAGCGTATAGTTCATTTGGGAACATAATTGTAAGGTTTAGTCCATAATTGAGTTTAATTTGGCTTTAATTGCTGTGATTAATTTCAATCACATTTACTAATAATTTTAGTCACAAATTAACATTTTATTATTTGAATATAAAAATTATAATTAATTCAATGGTGTGTATATGATTTTTTAAATTACAATCACAGAATCATTGAAATTAATATTAGTGCTAATCCCACAGACGAGATGAAATAACATGGTTTTAATGTAGGAACAAGTTCAAGGTTTGTTATGATATTATATTTAGTTTCAAAGTGAAATTTATTATAATGAATTAAAGAGTATTAAAATATGTAATATTAATCATTTTGGACTAAAAATATATTTATAATATCATTTATCATTAACAATTAATTAAAAACTGGCAGTTTTTAACCAAAAAATAGGTTTTTCACTACTCATAAAAAAATTACATTTCTTAGGAAAATCCCAAATATTCAGCCTAATATAAATTAGGCATTCTGAATTAAGAAATTATTTTTTACCCAATTCAATTTCTAAATGTGTATAAAATTACTTTTCTTATTAAAAGTGATTCATTTAATAAAATATAATTTATAACACAAAAGGAAATTACCAAAAATAGTTTCATTCATTATCAATATGATTTATTTATATAAATCATTGTTATTTAAAAATTAGTTATTAATAAGTTCAATTAATAGGTTATAAAAATCTTATTTAAATAATTAATACAATAAAAAGAGTTTTTTCGTAGAAACATAGTGTTGTGTGCATTATACACCAATTCGGTGTTGCTTGTAGTGCATGCCATGTTGGTATTGCGTATAGCACAAGTCAACATGGTATTTAATGAGAAAGGAATTTTTGAAATAGTTTTTTAATATATATATATATATATATATATATATATATTTTCAGGGTCATGTGAAATGTAAAATATTGAAAAGATACATTAATTTGAAAAAAATAATTCTTTAAATTTTTAGTGTTACATCCCTCATAAATAATTTCAAAATTTTCATCATTATAAACATGTTCAGTCCACTAATTTTCTTCATTACCTTTTAAATTGAAACATAAGATATGGGTGAGATAAAAAGATTTTATGGTAAACATATAATTGGAGAAATAATTGAATAAACACCACTTAAACATTATAACAGGAATTGGTAAACAACTTAATGCTATAATAAAATTGAATGTGAAAATATTATATATGCATGAATATAAATTATTAGATGGATATAGATATCACTTAACTCATATTAATGAAATGAATAATTTCAAACATTAAAAACCTACTATCATGGTCTTATTCTGGGATTCATTATTTTTCATTGAGACTGCATTCAAGCATCATGCATTCAAGGAATTGAATTGAGTCCCTCACCAATTATAGTAATAGGAATACACAAAAATATAAACAATTTTATATCATGAGTCCTATAAATTCATCAATGGGATATATAATTTTAGAACCCACCCATCATTTTTTTAGTCCAATGTATTTTCTATAAGTGAAAATGAATAAAAAATATGTAATGAAAATTTCTAATAATCATTGGTACTAAAATAAAAATATAATGTATGTAAATAATTTTCACTATGTAAATATAATACCATACATTGTAGGTGAAAATAATTAAACATCATATGTAAATTTTTATGTTCACACTCTATAAAAGAATGAGTATATAGGTAAGTCAATTCTGGAATAACAAGACCATATTCTACATGGAGAAAAAAAGTATATGGTTTCAAAATAACATATCTCAAGAAGTTAGAAATAATTTTTAAAGGGTTTATGTTTTATAAATGTATATACTCATAAATTAATTATTCAAATACCATTATATAAAATAAATTTACAGAATAAACTTAACATATATGAAATAATTTCAATGAATGATTACAACTTAATGATGGAACATTAAATATCATTATTAAAATATAATTCAGGATAAAATATCATAAATATTCATTGTATACAATAAATAAATTAAATTTTTGCTAAAATGTAATACTTGTCTTAATAAAGGTTAATTGAGGAAAAAAACCTTACGACTGTAGAAACATTCGAATCAATACACCTTGAAAGATATAGTTTCTAATTGATTACAAAATACCATAATTAATATATAATGTTTCATATAATATATTAAATATGTATTATATACACTACATAAAAAAAATTGGGTTTATAATAGAATGTTTTTCTCACAGATGGAATATTTGAGATGAAAACCCTTACCTCTTATTCCTGACATTGATAGATGCACTACAACATAATGTATCAAAAATATATATATCATAATAAATTAATTTTTTTTATTTAATAATATCAATTCAAATTCAAAATTTTTGAATGTAGTCAATCCCAACACGAGTTCCTAAAAATTTTCCTTATTAGGTGTTGGTAGTTTGGATCGTTTGTACAAGTTTCATAATAGTGGTGTCTGTATTCATTATATATCAAACATTAATCATTTCAAGTTCATTAGTTTTACTATTATAGATTAATTATAATAATTTATTATGTTTCAAAAACATTTCATGTTTTATTATTTATCCATTAAGATGATATTGAAAAAAATAGGTTTTAGTTATTCTTGAAAGACATAGTATGTTTTTCATAGTAATTGAATTAAATAATTATTTAACTAATCAAGAACCAAAAAACCCAATATTTTTTAATTTATATTTTTTTTATACTATTAATTATCTTTCCATATTAATTATTGATAGAAAATCATTTTATTGTTCAAGTAGGTGGTTAAACTGGCCAAAAACATGACCAAACTTTTATTTAATGAATGATTATAAGGAGGTTTCTTTTGTAATATAACTATATTAAGAGAATATTTATATTATTTAGTTATTATTAGAATGATACATTAGAAATAAATTTATTTTTATGATGATGTAATGGATATGAATGTATTACATGATTTGAAAAAAAATATTATCTTCCTAATACAATTATTCTAAACAATTGAACTAATGATAATTGCTTGATAATTGTATCATTAATAAGATAACATGTATTTCACACTATAACCCTAATTATATCATAAAAATCATATTTATCGTTTCATATAATCCATAAATATAGCCATTTAAGCTGTTCATGGAAACGACAATGTGTTACATCATGGATGTGCTAGTAAGCACAACACACACAGAACAGTCTTGTTTTTAATAATTGATGGGGTATACAAATAAATAATAATAAAATCTGTAAATAGAGTAACATTATATTATATAAGTTATAATATTAAAAATATATTATCATGTAGTGGAAATTTTTGGAAGATGATAATTAAGAAGAAAAGTAACTAGTTCATAATACCAATGTCATGGAATCAGATTTTCAATGGTGGTATCCATGAATTTGAAGGTATTGGGCTATCTATGAGTGAAAAGGGGATTAAAATCATGGTATAATTTTATTGGGTGATTAAAATTATTGTTTTTCATTGAGAAATTACAATGGGAGTTTATTATTGAAGTGGTTATTATGTTACATTTTTATATGTGAAGGAAAGAGTAGTTGTGGGAGAAACCATTATATTTTCAATAATGAAAGGTTACTATATTTTTTTAGTTATAATATTTAAAAAAATTTAAAAAATATTTATTGGGGTAAAAATGACCTCAAACACTTTTTTTTGAGAAAACTTTTTGAGATTTTAGGGTTCTTATTTTATCATTTATATATTATACCCAAAAATTATTTTAAATTAGAAATTGAATTCAAAAATTTATAATTAATTTTAATGAGAAAGATTATGATTGTATCATTTAACTTATTTTATACTTATCATCCCAAAATTCTAGCCAGAAGCAAATCCTCAGAACTTTTATTAAGAAGAAATAAAAATTACACATAAGAGGCAGACAAGATCAAACAAATTGAAATTTCCTCATCCACCTAAATACATGTCTAGGTATCATAATATAAAAAATCATTCTCAAAATCAGATTCACTATCAACCTCCAACTCGTTTGAGATTTATCCTGATTAGAAATTTTAAGAATTTGTGTGTCCAAATTCCTAGACATCTTTGTTTTAATATCTCTAAGAATTTTTTCATTTGGATGAAAAAGGTTTTTTTTGTTCTAAATTTTTATTTGAAAAAATAATAGACTATTTTTTTCATTTAAATTTATTATTAATAATTAATAATTTAATGATTTCCATAAATAAATAAATAACACCAGGAAAATGTTTGTTCAAGTAATAGAATAATCAAATATATGATTTTAAAAATATTAAAAGTAAACCAATTTGGATAATTTATTTGGTTTAATAAATTTTTGAGATAAATATAAGACATTAGTATAGTGGTAAATTTTTATATTATTATCTCATTTATATCTTCATGTTTTTAACGTCATACTTTTTTATGAGTCCCAAAAATGAATTTACTAGGATCCCATGTTAAATATAAATTTACTAACTAATTTAAAATTCGTAAAAATATTATCTTTGTTCCAGTGATTGTGATATTTATAAATATCAATAATTTTAAACATATTTGTAACTTTAAATTTTATAGAAAATTTACTAACCCCTAAAGAGTTTGAAAACATAGATATCATAGTAATCGTCAAAAGGGTTACTGAGGGTCAAACCAAATATATACATGTAAACACATCACATAAAAATTACAAAATTTTATTAGATAAGATTGTTTCAACTTATCCTCATCCTATATTCAAAATATATCAATTATATCCACTTTAATATGAAAATTAATTTATATTCATTTAATACAATAAGAAATTCCAAGGGTTCCCCTCTCCTAAATTATAAAACGACACTTTTTTCTACCTTATTCACAAAGTTTGAGCCTTCTATCTCAGCCATGAATTAGTACCATCCTAGATTCTTTATACACATACCAGGGATTATAGTTTACAAAATATTTTCCTTCCCTAAAATATCGTGTAAACCAAATTATTTATATCAATGAAGAGGATGTTTGAATGCTTACGAAGAAAGATGATACTTGGGGTAAGGAGTTTATGTTACAATCACATTTCTTTTTAGTATTGTCTATGCTAAATTAATATTGTGGGAAATTATATAAATCTTATTCTTTAAACACAATATATTTTACTATCATATGGTTTTTCATCAAATTTTTATGCATAAGTATTATTTTACACTCTTTTTTACTTTAAATGATCAAGGAAATATTCTTAATGAAAAATAATCCTTATTTACTTTTTGGTAGATAAAATTTTTAATTTGTTTATATGCTATAACAAAATTTTCAATGTCTTATTTTTCCTTTACTTGAAATTTTTTAAAAAGGTAATTTTTATTACCATTTATTGTATTTACAATGTCTCAAAATGAATATTTTTTATGATACATTTTATAAACAAGTCTTTTTTTACTTTTTAGTTTTTTTGAAAATAATGGATTTATTTAATGTATATGAAATGAATTTATTTTCACACCATCATAGATGTTCTATTCAATGAAAATTATTTTCACAATATTCTAATTTTTTTTTAAAATATTATCAAAATAAAAGGATATTTTTCTTGTGTTTTCAATGAAAATTACAAAAAACTCATTAAAATATTTTTTCATATATGTAATAATTATTTAAAGATAATTATTCTTCACTAGAGATATTGTCTTATTATATCATCCAATTTTCTTCTTTGTATGGATGATGATGAAAATGATTCAAGAATGATTTTATGAATCTTTTTTCTTTTAAATATGTTAACTATGTTATGATTAAATCATTATAATGTCTGTTTCTTTTATATGGGTCATGATATGATGAAATTATTGAATGAGACATTTTTCCATTTCATATTTCATGCAATGATTAATGGAGACATTTTTTATGATATTTTGGAACGTTTGTTATTTAAGGTTATGTGATGGTTGTTCCAAGAATGATATAGCCCTCCAATTCTTTGTATAATGATATATAATTCATGGGTTAACTATGTTATGAGTGAACCTAATTTAGTTTACATAAAAGTATGTGTACACAAGGAATAAATTCTAGAAGTTAATATGTGGACCTTATTTCATGTCCACAAGTTAATTTGTGGTCATGGTTTCATGTTCTGAAGGTAATGCGTTAACTTGGATTCATGTACATAATTTTATCAATGGACCTTATTTAACATCCTTAACATAATGAGTGAACCTATTAATATTTAGAAAATTACAATATCATAATCTTATGTTTTTACCTCATTCTTATGTTTATGATATACTCTCATGGGTTAGGATTGATTAATGATGATGCAAAACTCTTATGACTTTTGACAAATTTTTATGAAAAATCTTTTTATTATGACTCATGATTAATTATATTTAAGTTATTGGGTATTAATTTTCTATGTTATGATCACATTATCATTACCTTATTCATAAATTTGATCATTAATTGGTATTTCATTTTTTTACCCTTACTGAGCATATGACCTCACCCTTTATATGTCACATTTTTCCCATGTTATAAGGAAATATTTTAAGATGGGTATGTCTATGGAAATTAATATAGTAGAATAGTTATCACTTAGATATTAAAAATCGTTTATACAAAAAAATTAGGCGTATATAGTCTCCAATTACACTAAACCATTACAGTTCTAGGGTGTGTATAATTGTTTTATGTATTGAATATTATTTCAAAAATTATGTAATGTTTTATGTATTTGTCTCTAGGGTTACCTAAAAGTCTATGTGGTGTTAAATATGAAATTCCATTTATACTATATATATTCTATTAGCATACATAAACCCCATATGTTTTTGTACATTAATAAATAGTCGTATCTATTTGTGATGTAGGGAATAGATTTTTTAGGGCCATATCCCACTGCTATATCTAGGAATTTTAAGTGCATCCTTGCTTCGACTAATTTCTTCCCCAAATGGTTCGAGGCTATATCCCTCAAGGAATTAGGGATTAATTCTATCACAAAAATCATGAGAAAATATTATTACCATATTTTGTGTCTTATACATAAAATTAATAAACAATAGAATCAAATTTTGATCTTATAATATGAAATGGACTTATTAGAAATATGGAATTAAGTATAACCACACATCCTACTACCATGCAGTTAAAAATGGATATATTAATGTTTTAAACTATACTCTATCTAATTTAATTCAAAATATGGTGGATACATTCAAGAAATAATTTCCTAAAAACATATACATGTGTTATAGTCCTATCACAGAACAATTAATACAGATATTAAAGTGAATCCATATTTAATTTTATGCATGACATAAGCAGTATTTCCCATAGATATTCAACTACCTTTTCATTTTATTTCCATATATATTAAATATTATAAATGTTAGCAATCTCATAATTGGATGGATGACTCTAATTTATGTGATAACAAGATATTCTATACCCTATATTGCTTGAGAGTTCCTCAAAACTGAGTTATATAAGCTTTAAATAATAATTTTATCCTATTTTTATTTATGCAATGATAATTGGTATTGGTTATTTGAAATCTGATGATACAAGGGAAGAAACCTCCAAAGCATGAACCAAAGATGTAGGGGCATTATATCATACAAAATGTTTACTACAATAAAACCTATTATTTGGTCATAATAAATAGAGAATGTATTATTTTAGAGACCAAATAAAGATTTCTCAATAATTACTTTGTATAACCATCATGTTGATCAATGAAGGACCTTATTATACAACCCTAAAATTCATTTCATTATGGTTCTTTTCATATGTCATTAATTTAAATGGAATAAATGTCATTATTGTATGATTATAAATGAAATTGCATGAAGGACCTTATCATATTAACTTAAACTAAATGGGATGGTCATAAATAACTGTAACACCCTAATACATTATAATATATTTGATTTTAAATAAATTTGGACTCTTTGATATCCATCAATGCACACAACACCTAGTTAAATTGAAACATATTACTCAATTAAAATATTTAAATTTTAACACGAAAATTATAACCTTATAGTTAAGTTTATGGGTATAAATAATACTAAATAAATTATAAAAACATTGTGGTTTAAAAATGTAAAAAATAAATTCCATGCTTATCTACTTATTAGAAATAAAATAATAATTGTTTGAAATAAAAAAAATCCAAAAACATTATTTTTTATAAAAGGATGTATAGTCATACTTCGAACACATAATTTTCAATTATTATTTAGTTATTTTAGAAAATTTATTTTTTAGAATTAAATTCATTTTATGAATCAATGTATTAAAATTTTCATATTGCGATTTTTTTCAGAAAATTTAATATTTTTTATGAATACTGAAAATTATTTATTTTTATTAAAAATAGGCTTTTTATTTGGTGATTTAAGAAGACTAATTTATTTTTAAAATGATATTAATAGTAAAATCAGTTCAATTATTTATTAGTTAATAAAAAAATTTATTCTAATTCATATTTAATTTGGATATAAAAACTTTTTTAACGTTGGAATGTTTTTCTATTGAAAACTATTTTTCAACATGACTATGAAATTATTTCTATATTGAATTATACCACTCTAGTGAGTTAAATTTTGAAAATTGGACTTTATATTTTTAGTGAACATAATTTATATTATCTAATTACTTTATTTAATTTTTAACAATAATGAATATTGAAATAAATAAAAAAATTACCACGGTTATGGTAAAAATTGGTATACGAGGGGTTGAACTAAAAGGATAAGGGTTAAAAATGTCAAAAACATATATAATTATTATTTTAAGTAAATATTTAGTCCTTAAGACTTCTAATGTTTTAAAATGATATATCTTTCATCTTTTTAGCATGAGAAAAACATGGTTTGAATGCCTTCTTTTTAAAATTTTGAATGTTGTCCTCTCCCCTACATATAGAATTCCACCCCACTCCCATCCCTTCCACCAAATAAATGAATTTGTTATTCCACAAAATTAAATTCATAAATTCAATAATCCCATCCAAGATTATTTCTTTCCATATATCCTAATTTGGAAGGATTTAAGTGCAACCAAAAGAAGTTGTCTAAAAATGAGTTAAAATCCTTAACCGAGCATTTTATATTATTTATTCTTCCACCTTATGAACATATTATTAATCTATTATGATATAATAACCATATAATATAAAATATACTAATATTTTTTTAATTTTATGGAATGACATACAACCATCTCTTCTTCCCTCAAATGGTATTAAAATCGTTGATCATGTGTACATGAAAGTACAACCTCACAAACCGAAGAAATTAGTTTTCCCCCACCAATTCTAATTGATTGGTATAATGTTGTAAATAATATTAATTTATTATATTTAATTATTTATTATATTTTCGGTATTATAATTTCATATATACCTTCTTACTTTCCATTACATAGTTAATATGATAACATCTCTCACGTATACAGTGGACTAACACCTCATAAAGTGATGTAATTTATTTTTCACTTATGCTTCACATATAAGGTAAAAATGATTAATTTTATGTTTATATGGAATATTAATAAAATATTAATCATTAGTTAAATTAAATATATCATATACATTCTTACCTTATCATCCATTGAAAAAATGATAACATTGTTCTTTAGTTCGATGAACTAGAGCCTCGTGAAGCAATGCTAATAATATTTACCACAACATCACATGAAAGGTATGGGTAAGGGTACTTAAATAAATAATAATATATATATATATGAAATATTATTCCTCCCTTAATGATAAAAAACACTTTCCATATTTACATCGTTATTATCAACAAAAATTAAAATGTTTCTCATGCGTATGTACAACCTACCATCTCTATGATTGTAACATAGTTCATTTATCATAACAATATTTTATGTTTGGAATAAAAAGATTAAATATTCTTTTAAAATAAAATTTTTTACATTATTTACTTTATTTATATAATTAAATAATAATCTCTTTCACCTTAGTCAACTTGCCAATGTGATTTTGGACATATGAACTGTTTACCATTAAAATGTCCGATATAAAATTGATTTGTTTTAACATTGGACATTACATGTAATAAATATAATAAATGGAATAATGAAATTGGTAATATTTATTAATAAATAAAATAATTAACATAGTTTTATTATTCTTGAATATAAATAATACACATGAAAAATCGGTCTTGAGTTATGGATCTCTCTATACCACCCTTTCCTTAGGAATATGAACATTCTATATCTAACTCACTTTATATATCTTTTAATTATATGGAATTAATATTAATTCATTACATATTTCTCTCAAAAATATAAATTTTTTTTATCCATTATTTTTATAGGGTAATAAATTCCTTATCATCATTTCTCAACTTCCATCATTATGATTATTATTATACTATGAAAAAAGATTATGCAACACATTTTATTTAAATTCGTAAATCTTATGTTATACTTATGATTTAATTCATTTATGTGGAACAAATATCATGGTCATGTTATGGTGGTTGAAAAGAGACATATCACCAATCCATTTTTTAAATAATTATTCTCCTGTGGTGTCATTTATGGGATTTTTGAGTAAACTTAATCTATTATGGGAATTTTTCCTCCATGTGATATTTTATAGAAATTTATCTTAGACTAATGGTTGTGAAATGTTATATGTTGTTGAAAAATTTTATATGATTCCATGCTCTTATGATACCATGGTGTTTATGTTATTATTCCATTTGATCACTCATGAGCCTTATATTTTTTTATACTATGTTATACCATGAACTCACATGTTATGTTTCATTATAATGTTTATTCTATTACTTGGATTTTTATCTCACCCATTTTATTAGGAATTCCCCACATTATCCCATATAGTTTAAGGATATCTAATATATTTTAAGAGATCATTATAGAGAATAAAATAATTATTCCATGTTTTATGTTTCCATTTATATATTTTGATCATAGTCTTCCAAAGACAATAGGCCATATGTTTTTCAGGATTGTACTTGTCAGATATTTATGATTTAAAATATTCTATATTTATATATATATAATAGGTATGTATCATTATAGTAGGTAGAAGAGTAATGGTTTAGTTAGCCATTTGAAACTGGGATGTAATTTTTTTTGTGATAACCCATGGTATATGTAGAAGTATATGAATAAGTATATAAAAATTTCTATGAGTCATATGGAAGTATAGATAGAGTTGTTTCTAAGTAATTACATCCCAGACTAGATACTAAAAGTTGATGTTTCTATAAAAAATATTTACCCTAGAGTAATAACTCTAAAAAAGTTTTATCATCATTTAACGGAGTGTTACATAGTACATAATAACATGCCACAATGTGCAACTCCTCTAAAATGCATGAGCGATATGTTTTGGAAAGTACCAAACTCTCTAAGAACCATTATGAATCACATAAACAAATAATTATGTTATAAAATGAAATAGTAAACATACAATGGATAAATGAAGTTGAAAACCAAATACTCATAAGTTATTATGTACTTATCATTTAGATTTTATTCTTACCATTTTTATAAGTTTCCCTTTTGTATATTAATTAGTTAATGTATTCTTATCTAGTTTTTCATCTAGTTAATGGTTTGAAAAATGAGAAACCAAGACAAAAAAACATTATAGGAAATGTGATTATTTCCCCAATGAAATGACTAATATCATGGGTGTGGGATTTAATAACTTTATAATAGTACCAGATTAATATTATCATGTTATGAATAATATCGTGAATCATGTGAAACAACCTACTCCTCTAAACAAAGATCATGTTATAGTTGCGTATTTTATGAGACAAAATCCCCCTACAATTAGTTGAAATTATGATCCACTCATTTTTGAATAATTGATGAAATACATAGATAAGATACTCTCTGTTCACTAATAGTTAGAGGAAGAGGATGTTTTTCTGGCCATTAATCACATTGAGGGAGAAACTGATCTTGGGTGGACATTGATCAAGAACACAATTTCCAAAGAGGATACTTATTATAGGGATTAAGAGGACATACATATAATATTTTTCAATAAATATTTTCCCCAAAATCTCCATATTATAATAGAGGTGGATTTATTCAATTTTAAGAAGAAGAAATATGAGTCTATCGGGGCATATGAGGAAAAATTCTCAAGGATTTCACGGTATGACTCCATATTTATCATCAACACTGAATGTATGTTGGACCATTTATTTATTGGACTAAATATGAGTCTATAAAATTCATTATTGATTTAAGGATTTGACATTTATCAATATATTTTTCATTGTGACTTTAATATTGAGATGTAGATCAGTGATTCTCATTGGTCTCATAGAACTAGAGATATAAAACATAAAATGGAGTTTCATTTGGGAACATCAACAAACAAATAATATATATGAAAGAAAACATAGCATTTCACTTGTAAAATGTGATTGAAGAAGCATCCTGGAAATCGCCTTATGAGACCCAGAATATGTTTCAAGTGTGGAAAGGAGTGGAATCTTGCTTATTATTTTCAAAGGGATATCTATAAAACCAATAATAAGGAAAAAAATAATGTTTGTTAAAAAATATCCATATAGTATAGCTTTTCAACAAAAATTAATATAGTAATTATAAAATCCAATGTCCTAATCCCATTGTTGTTGGTAACAATCATTGAAAACCAACTCTAATGTTTCATAGAAGTGCATGTGATATCACTAATGCTAGGATAAAAATCTAAAATGATATGGTGGAAGGTATTTTAGTTTTTCCTTCATTAATATAGAAGATATTTGTTATTTTGGTTCAAAAAATTCATTCATATATTTTAATTTCTGTGGAATTATTCAAACACAGCCTATGAACATGGGGTTTGAGCTATCTATTGGGACAATACATGGAGAGATGATTTCATCCCAGGTATATAAATAATCCTCAGTAAATTTTTATTGATGTAATATTCTATAAAATATCATCATACTTTTGTTAGTGTAGTTTTTTGAAATGTCTGGCATGGATTCTCTATCCTTATATAAATCTTTCATTAAATGTCGAGATAGAGAGATCACTCTCTACTTCGGAAGGCACCCTCTGATTTTATAAATGAGTATGAGTGGAGATGAATATTCCCAAAAAAATTTCATTTAATAATTGATATTATTTTCATATAGGAAGACATATCAGGACAAAATGATTGTGATAAAATAGAGAATCATGCTTGAAGACATGCACATAGTCTTGGATTATAATGTTGTGTTACTTAAAGATGTTTTAGCCTTCCTATAACCCTAGAGATTGAGTACTAAATTGAACATATACCAAGATCTCTACCCAAATCAATGACCCCAATAGAATAGAAATTTCTTTGTTTTAATAACTAGAGAAACAATTACAATAAAATTAGAAAAAGGGTTTTATACACCTGAGTGCTTCACCAGGGGGTGCATCATTATTATTCATAAAAAAGATAGATGGTTCAATGAACCTTTGTATTGATTATTATGAAATAAAAAATAATCATGATAGAGAATAAGTATCCCCTACCATGGATATATGACTTATTCAATCAACTATATAGATCTTAGTATTTCTCTAAGGTGGACCTTGGGTTTTGAAATAACCAATTAAGGGTGATGAAGGATGATATTCCAAAAACTTCCTTTAAAGAAAGGTATAGTCACTATGAGTTCATGGTGATGCCTTTTGGACTCACCAATACATTGAAAATATTTACAGGAAAACTGAATAGAGTCTTTAGAAATTACCTTGATATGTTTTCAAAGTTATTATAGATTTTATTTTTATTTACCCCAAAATTAAGGAGAATCATAAAGATCATTTAAATATTATTTTATGGGACATTATATTGGATAAGATATATGAAAATTAAATTAAATTATATTTCTATATTAAGGATGTATAATTATTGGGGAATATTATCATGAACAATGGGATATCTATAAACTCTTCTATGGAAATAGAAATTGAAGACTGGACTAGAATGGAATTTGTAACATAGATTTGTAGTTTCCCTGTATTAGCTTGGTATTATTAAGGATTTGTGAAAAACATTTTTCTACGTTAAACATCACTAACCAAGATAACATAGAATAGATTATTGTATTTATAAACAAGTGAATCATAAGGTAGATTTAATGACCAGAAAAAGCGTCTTATTACAACACATAAACATATGCTGCCCTCAAGTGGTGAATATTTTTAGGGTATATAGTGATTCATCAAAAAAGGTTTTGGGTTGCATAATAATGAAAAATGACCATGTTATATCCTATTCCATAAGTAATTTAAAATTTCATGAGTAGAACTATACAATACATGAATTAGATTTGGATATAGTGATTTTTCATAAATTTTATAGAAACATTATCTCTATGGGGGGGAGTGTGTATTATAGACAGATCACAATAGCCTAAAATTAATATTCACATTGAAGGAGATTAATATATGCTATTGAATATGTAAAAATCTAATTAAAAACAATGAATGCATAATTCATTACCATCCGGGGAAAGCAAACAAAGTGGAAGATTCTATAAGAATAAAGGAGCTGATGATTTTATCAAGGATGAAAATTGAAAAGCATCCAACATTATTATATATGAAAAGGATGGATATGTGAATAGTAAAATGATGTTCATACTACCTTGATCAAATAACTACTTAAACATCCATTCATGAGAGGATCATAGGAATTCCAGAAAAGGTATTATGTGATATAGAAAATGGTAGAGAATATTCGAGATATTGACATTGCTGAAGATGGGGTTATAAGGTTTATAACTCAATTATGTGTTCTGTCAATGCCCATGATAAAGAGAGGGATTCTGGGTGATGCACATAACTCATCCTTCTCTATTCATCCATGTGTCACAATTATGTTTATATATACAAATTAAATCTTCTAGTGGGATAAAATGGATAGGGAGATTGTTGAATTTATATCTAGATTCATGGTATGCCAACATGCTACATCCAAATGACAAAATTCTAAGGGTATGATGCAACCATTTCCCATAAAATTATAGAAATGGTAAAGCATAATAGTGGATTTCATCATGGGTCTCCCCAAGATAATTAAAGGCAATAAATCCATATAGGTGGTAGTTTATTTCATAACAAATTCAATAGATTTAATTTATATCAAGGAAAATTTATCTGTTCACTAACTCAATATGATATATATAAGGGAAGTGGTAAGATCTTATAGAGTTATACTCTCCATAATTTCTGGTTGAGATATTAGGATTACCTCATGGTTCTAGATAGTCCTTCCATAAGAATTGGATATAGAAATCAGTTTCAGTAATCCATATCACCCTCAGAAAGATGTTTAATCAGAACGAACCATCCAAACTCTAGAATTTATGTTGAGGTATATTCAATATATTTCCACGGATTTTGGGATAAGAACCTTCCACTATTAAAGATATAATATAACAGTAGTTTCTTTTATAGAATTCAAATGGATCCTTATACAGAACTATATAGGGAATTGTGAGAGACTCTAACATACTAGGATGAAGTTGGTGGGATAAAGATGAGGTTCTCTGATACTACTGAATAGATGTTAGAGAATGACAAAACTATTTAGATACACTTTAAATTAATGAAAATGTTTAAAGAAAAGTTTCGTATAAACCATTATTGTAACATCCTGGATCCGGGTGCCACTCAACGGGTGCCCCGAACCCGGTTGGTCACATGAACTCAAGAACATTTCCCCAAAAGCCAGAGGCTGCCGACTAGCAGTGAGGGCCTAGGTCTGATTTTGGGGAAACTATGCCCTCATTTGTCGAAGTTTAGCACAACGGAAAAATATTGGAAGCATACAACAGTAGTGGAAACAATTAACCATGCACATTTAAAATAAACAACTGTAGTAAAAGACAACAAACAGTTATAAATATAAAGATGCAACATGTCTCAAGTTCTAAGAAAACAGCCAGAACATGTTACATAGCAATATAGTATAGTACAATATAGAGTACAACAAAACAAAGAAAAACACCTTGTAGCATCGTGATCCAATGCCCAGTCCCATGCTCCCCTACTCTTTAGTAGCAATCGAGTACCTGTGTAGGGACCCTTTTAATTTTTCACACATGCAGAAATGTAATCTGTTTGGGCCGAAGACATGACCCAACCAGGATGTGACAAATAAATCTCAGTAGGCACCCACCAAAGGCTCATGCCCAACTGTGTGAAAATATGAAACAATAGTGTGAAATAGTAAAAATGAAATAAAGTAAGCAGTACTGAAAAATAACTAACTTTAATAGTTATATTTCAATTTTATTATTATTCATTTAGCAGTTCACTGTATGGAATCGCCACCGTGAATATTCTAAGTAACAATCAATGTCCTCAGACAAGAAAACCCTTACCCTCAGGTAATCAGAATCTTGCCCTCATGAATTGCCCTCAGGCATAATAGATATTTCCCTCAGGGGCATAGAGTGTTTCCCACATGCAGAGAAGTCACTTCCCTCAGGAGTACGGATTTTCTCCCTCAGGCATAGAAGTCACTGCCATCAGGCGTACGAAATGTTTCCCTCATGGGAAATAGAACGTTTCCCTTAGGCTAAGTAGTACCTTGCCCACATGATAAACAAACAATGACCTCAGGCACAAGTAATCGGGCCATGCCCCACATTTAAATAAGAAATTCACATAACATTTCTCTCAATTCAATTTAAAAAGCATTATTTCAATGGAATACCCTCGGGTATCCTGGCCAAATGGCTAAACAGAGGAACACACCCCCGGGGTGGTCCTGGATCCAAGCAGAGATCCCAAAAGCATTTTATTTTCAACATTAATTACCTACACAATTCTAGGTATTTAAAATAGCCAAGGCCTCAGCTACATGACACCCCAACATGGGTTTGTGGCACAACGATACACAAACGCAAAACAGTTGGAAATTAAACACCAAACCACCTACCTTAAACACACCTGATCAGTATACTCGAATGATGATCCTAGAATCATTCAAGAATGATGTAGATATAAGGTGAAAGAAAACCTCTCTCAAACTCAAATAACATCTCTTAGAGGATGAATTGGAAAGAACAGCTTAAAGAGAGTAGAGGGCTTACCCGTGCGGTTCCAACGAGATCGTTAGAGGTGAAAAAAAATTCCAGAGAATAAATCTTGAGATCCTCGAAGGCCCGGCCTCCTCTCCCGACTCCTTCCTCTGATTCTAAGAAAATCCTGTGAATAGGTTTGGCTACTGCCCATTTTATGTGAAAAAAAACCAACTACATGGCGTGTAGTATTGTGTGCACGACGTGTACTTTTCTTATTTAACTGTTCCTCTGGTGGAAACCTTTTCCTTACAGCCAAACTGTTCGTTGTCGACATGAGTACACGGCGTGTATTCATGATTACACGGTGTGTATTGTCGCTTAGCTGGTGGTTGCTTCCACTGCCTTAATATTCACCTTCCGACTGGCTACATGGCGTGTAAATACCCACTACACGGCGTGTAGTCGGTTTTTACACCTTTCATCACCAGCAAGGCTATACACACTATGTACTCATCTCACATGGCCAAAGTACATGGAGTGTCGGATAATACACGGCGTTTAGTCCCAAAATTAAGTATTTGTCCCCATTTTCCTTTTTTTCTCAAAAACACTTATGGAAAAGAGAAAAAAAAATTGTACCTCAAGAATAAGGACCGGGTTCTTACAAACTTTCCCCCTTAAAGAAATTCTTCCCTGAATTGCCCTTACAAGGGTGGTGAAGAAAAAGATCAGAATAGCTCTAGAAACTGAGCACGTACGTCGGTCTCCCAATCCAAGGTTTTGTCCTACACTCGGCCATGCTGCCATAGCCCCAGTACGATAGGAACCGACCGGCCTCAAAAAACCTTCATGCTCCTATCCACGATACGAATCAGATGCTCCTCAAAAGACGAATCTATCTGAAGCTCAACCTCCTATAGCTGAAAGACGTGAGATGGGACTCAATGATAGCGGCGCAACTAGGATACATGGAAGACGTCGTTCATGGCCTGGTACCTCTATGGTAACTACAACTGATAGGAAACTGGATCGAATATTTCCAGAATCTCAAATGGCCCCACATACCTTGGTGAAAGTTTACCCTATCTCCTGAAATGCATGTGTACCAACCTCAGCGAAACACGCAAGAAAACCAGATCCCCAACCATGAACTACAAATGTCGTCTGCGACGATCAATATAAGATTTCATGACGAGACTGTGCGGTAGCCATCTGCTTCTAAAACAACTGGACCTACTCCGAAGTCTCCTGCACAAGACGTGGTCCCAGTAAAGCTACCTCACCTACCTCTAACCAGCACAGGGGTGATCAGCATGGCCTACCATTTAAAACCTCTAAAGGTTCAATCTTGATAGTTTCCTGATAACTATTATTATAGACAAAGTCGACCCGGGGTATGTGCTTCTCCCAAGAGACCCCAAAGTCTAGAATGTAGGCAGACAACATGTCCTCTAGAACCTGTATTGTATGCTCTGACTGGCCATTGGTCGGAGGGTGGTATGTTGTTCTCAGAATCACATGTGTACCCATTTACCTCTAAAAACTCTACCATAAAAGAGACATAAACTGGGCGTCCCTATATGCAATGATATAACGAGGAACCCCATGAAGGAATACGACCTCTCGAATATATAACTTTCTAATCTCGTCAACACCTAAGGTCTCCTTCATTGGAAAAAAATGAGCAACATTCGTGAGTCTGTCCACAACAACCCACACAACATCATTGCTTCTAGGTGACCTCGGCAACCCAGTCACGAATTCCATCATGACATCATCCCATTTCCACTCCAGAATGGGTAACTGTTGTAATAGACCGACTGGCCTCTGATGCTCCGCCTTCACCTGCTGACAGGTGGAACATCTCATAATAAAACCTGCTACATCCCTCTTCATACCCGGCCACCAGTACTGACGTCTCATGTCTCGGTACATTGTGGTAACCCCAGGATGAACCAGCCAAGCTGAATCATTAAACTCCCACATCAGCTCCTTGCGTATTTCCCCTGGAACCCACACTCACCCATAGAAACACAGTACTTCATCTTCACCTATCATCCAACCAGGAAGAGGGACCTCGCTTGCCACAGACTCCCGTAGAACTAGGCCTTCTGAACTAGATAGTTGTATCATCCTCACTCTATCCAGGAGGGTAGAAGTCACATCTAAAAACGAAAGATAGGTTTTCCCCTGATTTTCATGCACCTCCAAATGTATCTCAGAGAACAATTCCATAAGCTTCCATTCATCAATGGCCTCCTGCACAGCCTATACCTGAGTCCTCCTGCTCAGTGCATCAGCCACTTCATTACTTTTACCAGGTGTATAGGCAAGATCAAAATCAAAGGACTGAAGGTATTCAACCCACCTTCGCTACCTAAGATTCAAGTAACTCTGAGTAAAGATATACTTGAGACTTTTGTGGTTGGTAAAAACCACAAAATTATCTCCCAAGAGATAATGTCTCCAACAACATAATGCATAACAACTGTAGCCAACTTGAGATCATATATCGGGTAATTCCTCTCATGTGGCCTCAACTACTGAGACCCATACACAACAAATCGATCACACTGCAACAACAATGCTCCCAGTCTAATACCTGATGCATCATTGTAAACTGAATAGCTCTTACCCTTGCTCCGGAAGTATCAAGACTGGTGTTGATGTCAACCTTCCCTTCAGGTCCTAAAAGTTCATCTTGTAAGAATCTGGCCAAATGAACTTCACACCCTTCTAAGTCAGACCCGTCAATGGCACTGCTATGCAGGAGAAGTCCTGGATGAAATGTCTATAGTAACCAGCCAACCCTAAGAAACTCGATATCTCAAACACATTCTTAGGTTGTTCCCAAGAAACTACTGCCCTGACCTTCTCTAGGTACACTGCAACTCTTGCCTCTGAGATGATATGACCCAGGAAGTGAATCAAGTTTATCCAAAAGTGGAACTTTGAGATCTTAGCATATAGCAGATTCTCTCTCAGTGTACTCAATATGATCTTAAGATGGGTGACATGGTCATGTCGAGTGTGAGAGTACACCAAGATGTCATCCATGAATACTACCACAAAAGAATCCAGATAAGGATGGAACACACGATTCATCAGAGCCATGAAAACTGTTGGCGCATTCGTGAGTCCGAACGGGATAACCAAGTACACATACAGACCATATCTACTTTGAAATGATGTAAGTGCTATGTCTGATGGTCTCATATTCAGCTGATGATATCCTGATCTCAAGTCGTTCTTCGAGAACAATCGTGCTCCACGAAGTTGATAAAAAAGATCATCAATCCTTGCTATGGGATATCGGTTCTTAACCATCAACTGGTTTAACTTTTGATAATCCACACATAGTCTGAGGGTACATTCTGCCTTCTTCGCAAAGAGGACCAGCGAACCCCAAGGAGAATTATTGGGTCGAATGAAACCCTTTCCCTACAACTCCTCTAATAGCCTCTTGAGCTCCTGCAACTCTGGTGTAGCCATCCTATAAGGAGCAATGGACACCAGTGCTACTCCTGGCACAAGCTCAATAGAGAAATACACCTCTCGTTCTGGAGGTAGACCTGAAAAGTCGTCTGGGAAGACATCCCTGAAAGGATCAACTATTGGAGGGGAATCCGTCTAACAAGTCCCCTGATCATCCAGATATAAACTCATAATCTGGGTTGGGACTCCACCTCGCCCATGATGCTTTGGTCTAGCTCGACTCTCTTGAACATCACATTCACCCTTGTCTTGAAACTCTCTGCCCTATAGTGACACGAAACTCACCCTGTGACGATATTAGTCTACAAAGGTTCGAAAGGGAACCAACCAGTCTATCCCATGAATTACATCATATCTCTTCATATCCAAGACATAGAGGTCCCAAAGAAAGTGACACCCACCAACATCTAGGGGCACTCCTTGCACTGACGCACACATATCGTTCTCATTACCAAAGGAGTGGCTTGCGCCATAACATCAGAATAAGAAGAAACACAGAGCCCAAGGATCTCCACAACTGGTATAGATATAAAGCTATGAGTAGCTCCCGTATAAAAAAGTACCAATGTTAAGACATATGCTACTAGAATAGTACCTCTGACTGTAGAAGGTCTGGGATCCTGCTCCTATTAGGTCTGATGCATTGCATATGTCTGCCCAGTGCCACAGCCCAGTGACACAGCCTAGCTACCCTGAGCTGTCTCGCCCTACTGCCTATGAGATATTGGTGTCTGTCTACCATGTCCATGAACACCATCTCTGCCTACACTCCCTGACATGTTCCAGTTTCCCGACATGTAAGAAGCTGCTGGTCCTGCTCCCACATGAGGAGTCTGTATAGAACCCCCCTCACTAGCCATTAGTGGATACGCCCTGAAAAAGTGCTACAGATGACCCATCTTTCCACAAGATCAGGACTCCACTGAATCATGTGGACACTGTGGTATCTTGTGCCCCTCTCTACCACACTGGTAGCAAAAGATCAGGCCACCTGAAGTAATCACCTAGCTTGTACTACCACCATGAGAGAAACTCATCTATATATTCCTATTGCAAGTAGAAATAGTACCAGAAACTGCTGATGAACTGCCCTAGCCCACACCACTAGCTTCCCATAGGTTCCTCTCTATAATCAGTGCCTGGTTCAAAATAACTTGTACTGAAGGCAACCTGAAAACATTCACCAGTTCTTAGATGTCGTATCGAAGACCATCGTCAAAGCATCTAGCCCTCAACGTCTCATCACCCACTAGAACGAATGCAAAAAACAGAAGCTCAGTGAAACGAGAAAAATAATCCATCACCGAAAGAGTGCCCCTGCTACAGATTCATGAACTCTTGATCTTTATCTACTCTCAGCGTATCTGGGAAGAAGAAATCATAAAAATCTATCTAGAAATCTTCCCACGCCATGTCTCTGTGATGCTCTAACTGAGTGGTAACAAGCCACCACCTCTTGTTGGAATCACACAACATGTACGTAGTGAGATTCACCCTCCACCCCTGAGGCGTCTCAAGATGATCGAAAATAGTCTACATCAACCACAGCCAAGACACTGCAGCCTGTGGTCCACCATCCCTTGAAAATATAGGCGGATCCTGCTGCTGGAAGATACACATCTGCTCTTCCATAGATGTGGCAGCCGGCTGTACTCTCAGAAAGGTCTGCATGAACAACATAAAGCCTTCATGGAATTTCTCCTCCGCTCATGTGTCAGATATAATGGGTGGCGCCACATCTAGCTCTACAGGAGGATCCACTGGTAGCCCATGGCCCACCATCTCTAAATTATAATAATTTCCACTCTCTTGGCGAACAACGCGTGGTCGTTTTGAAGGCATGACTCTACATGGTCAAAACACACCTTAGATCTACATTATCAAGACTAAAAAAAGAAGGGACCAAAAAGAAAACAGGAGAGATAAGGCATTTCAAGATTTAAAAAACAAGACTACATGGCTTTTATATTGACTACACGATGTGTACTTGACTTCTCTTCCCCTTGCCGGGTACTTCTACACGGCTAAGCCACATGGCTCCCGTTGAACAAAACTAAACGACACGTATATAAACTGCACGATGTGTGTGGTGTACTTTTCCAACTGCCCATGTCGTTCGTGACATGGATGACTACTTGGCTATAACTAAACGGTGTGTTACACCCGTTCATAGCTTGTAAAACACTCCGTTTCACTAGCCACACAGCTAACTTCACACGGTCTATCCTCGGTCAAGACTACACGGCGTGTCCCACAAGTACACGACGTGTTCAAGAAGAGGTAACAACAACCCGTGTTTGTTAGTTACATGGATGGGTCCCCAGGCCAAACTATACAGCGTGCTCCACAGTGGACACGGCATGTATGTATTTTGGTCTCCTCCGTCCGTGTTGTTAGTTACAAGGGTAGACTCGGGGTCGTCGCAACTCGGCATGTACATCCGGTACATGGTGTGTTTTCCCCAAACCCTTCCCTTCCCCATGTCCCCACCCACACGGTCCTTGACATATGAAGATATTACACGACGTGTACTGATGGTACACGACATGTACTCAAAAAATTCTATGTCCTTCCCAAACAGAAGAACACACGTCGTGTATCCGAGGAACTAGATAGCGTGTATCCTGGGTTTTTCAGACAGTATGCCTCTGAAACTACTCCAGAGCCAAGAAAATACTAAAAAACAACACCTATGTGCCAAATTTCGATTCGTGAGGGCCCATACTACCTGCAAATAAAATTTTGACATCTTATACATGTTATACACAAGTAAACAAGTCAATGATCCACCAAATTCCGTTCATTTAGGGCTCATACTCCTCAATAACAAAAGTTTGGCGTTCATTCTATCAACAGGCTCACACGAAAATTACTATATCACATAGAAGGTATTTATCAAAGCAGCTATAACAATAGAATACTTTTCTAGCATAGAACTATGAAAACAACATGAAATTTATAATGCACCTACATGGCATGGAGCTAGTAAAGAATGTGATTCCTTGAATGTGCCTAAATGATGCATGAGTTGGCTTGCCCTCATCTCACCGGGTTTCAACTAAATAGAACCCATGAATAACATATAAACAAAAAAATCACAAGTGTCTCACCCAATGGTGAAAATCATATCAACTGTAAAATTTGAAAAATCAAAATAATTTCAAAAATACGAGGTAGACTAGATTTTCCCTATACACGGGTTAGCTACTCCCAGGCACAACATATTACCAATTACCATTTTTGTCCTATCCCTGACTAAGGCTTCAAACAGTAAGTCAAAGAAAAGAAACCTGCCTCTGATACCACTTTATAACCTCCCAGATCCAGGTGTCACTCAACGGGTGCCCCAAACCCAGTTGTTCACATGACCTCAAGCAGGTTTCCCCAAACGCTAAAGGCTTCTGACTAGCAGCGAGGACCCAGATCTGATAGTGGCGAAAAAATTCATTCATTTGTCAATGTGTAGCACAGCGGAAAAATATTGGAAGTGTACAAAAGCAGTGGAAAAAATTAACCATGAACATTTAAAATAAATAACTACAATAAAAGAAAACCATTGTTATAAAGATAAAGATTCAAAAAGTCTTATGTTCTATGAAAACAGCTAGAACATGTCACATAGCAATACAATATAGTACAATACATAGTACATCAAAACAATGCAAAATAGCTGATAGCATTGTGAGCCTAAGACCAGTCCCATGCTCCCCTAATCCTCAGTAGAAATAGAGTACCTGTGTAGGGACACATTCCCTTATACAAACCTATAGAAACGTAATCTATTTGTGCCGAAGACATGACCCAAACAGGGTGTGAGAAATAAATCCCATCAGGCACCCACCAAAGGCCCATGCCCAACTATGTGAAAATATGAAACAACAGTGTGCAGTAGTAAAAATGAAATAAAATAAGCAGTACTCAAAAGTAACTAAAACTACCTATTATATTTCCATTTTATTATTATTCATTTAAAAATTTATTATAAGGAATCACCATAGTGAATATTCTAAGTAACAGTCAGAGTCCTCAAACAAGAAAACCCTTACCCTCAGGTAATCAGAATCTTGCCCTCAAGCATTTCTCTCAGGCATAACAGATATTTCCCTCAGGCATACAGCGTGTCGCCCTCAAGCACAAAAGTCACTACCCTCAGTTGTATAGAGTCTTTCCCTCAGGCACAGAGCTCACTGCCCTCAGGCATACAAAAGGTTTCCCTCAGGCGAAATAGAACGTTGCCCTCAGGCTAGCAGAACCTTACACTTAGACATAACAAACAATGCCCTTATACATAAATAACCGGGCCATTCCCAACATGTAAATGAGAAATTCACATAAAATTCCTCTCAAGGATATTTAATAAGCATGATTACAATGGCATACCCTTTTGAATCCTGGCCAAATGGCTAAATAGAGAAACACACCCTCGGGGTGGTCCTAGATCCAAGAAGCAATCCCAAACAACAATTTATTATCACCATTAATTACCTTTATGATTCTAGGTATTTAAAATAGCCAAGGCCTCAGCCACACGACACCCCAACATGGGTCCGTGGCACAACGATACACAAACGCACAACAGTTGGAAATTAAACACCAAGCCACCTATCTTAAACACCCCTGGTCAGTATACTCGAATGACAATCCTTGAATTGCCAAGAATGATGTAGATATGAGGTGAAAGAAAACCTCACTCAAACTCAAATAACTTCCCTCAGTAGAATAATTGGAAAGAACGGCTTAATGAGAGTGGAGGGATTACTCGTGCGGTTCCAACTAGATCGTCAAAGGAAAAAATGGATTCCGGGCGCTCGATCTTGATATCCTCGAATGTCCGGCCTCCTCTCCAGACTCCTTCCTCTAGTTCAAATCCAAACCTGTTAATAGGGTTGGTTACTGCCCATTTGAAGCAAAAAAAAACTACACGACGTGTACTATTGACTACACAGCGTTTACTTTTCTCATTTGACTATTCATTTGGCGGCTACCATTTCACTACCGCCAAAATGTTCATTTTTGACATGAGCACATGATGTGTATTCCTAATTAAACGGCGTGTACTATTGCTCAGCTGGTGATTGCTTCCACCACCATACTATTCACTTGCATGAAGACTACACGGTGTGTAAATACCCACTACACGGCATGCAGTCAGTTTTTAAACCTTTCGTCGCCAGCAGGGCTACACACCCTATGTACTCATATCACCGGGCCAAAGTACATGGTGTGTGGGATAATAACTGTCTTGTAGTCCCAAAAATTAAGTATTTGTCTCCATTTTCCTTATTTTAGAAAAAACACTTAAGGAAAAGAGAAAAGAAGAAACCTATACCTCAACAATAAGAACTGGGTTCTTGCAATTCTTTAGACTTGTAGTTTAAGGCCCAAGGTAATGTGTTTCCCTATATTTCACCATGGAATAATGTCATGAGGTTTGTAAATAAAATAAATAATATTACGAGGCAAATCAGACCCTTTGAGATCTATGATCACTTCAGATCAATTTTCTATTAGCTGCACTCCCACCTAACTCATTTTAACTACACGATGTGTTCTATATATCTCTCTTGAGAAAGTATATACAAGACCCCTTGTATATACTAAATATATAGGTGGTACCATTGGAGAAAGTCCATTATACAACGAGAATTTTGTGATGATCTTGTATTGTAATGAAATGTTTCTATGAGACATGA
The DNA here is from genome assembly GCA_963277665.1 of Viscum album. Classification (NCBI taxonomy): domain Eukaryota; kingdom Viridiplantae; phylum Streptophyta; class Magnoliopsida; order Santalales; family Viscaceae; genus Viscum; species Viscum album. The sequence goes on along the minus strand of OY728132.1, from coordinate 1,154,109,328 downwards.
AAACTCACATAGTTAATTTGTTATGGTGAAACCACATGTTTTAGAAAGCAACCTGGGAGATAAAAGAGGTGATGAAGCTAAAACACTATCAAATATTTTCACGATAATATATAATATGATATTTTGATGGTGAAATTATTTAATTGGATGAATGTAACACCCTGAAACTTTATATTATATTTCTTTTAAAATAAATTCACTCACTTTGATTTCATGTGATGCATGAAACACTAGGATTACAAGAAACACTTTACACTATTGAAATATTATTATTTAATCACGAACATTGTAAAATATCAATTATGTTGGTAGGTAAAAACATGAATAAATAAATAATGAAAATTATATTCTTTTCACTTTTATAATATAAATTAATTGGTTATATATTGATAACAAAAAAATATGATCCATTCAAAATAAAAAAGAAATGTTTTCTAAAAAATAATATTTTTTCTAAAAGGCGGTATAGTCTTTCATTGTACACATAACATATGATTAATAATTAGTACTTTTAGAAAATTTATTCTATAAAATTTACTTCATAATTTAAATAACCCAATCAAAATTATCATCGGGTGAATTATTGGTATTGTTCTGAAAAGTTTCATTTCTCTATGAAGAGTAAAAACTATTGTTTTTTTATCAAAAACTGCATTTTTTTAATGATTTTTTAAGAACTATTTTATTATCATGTGTTTTTAACTTAAAATAACTTCAATTATAAATTAATTAATCAAAATTAGGTCATTAGACTAAATTTCATGTTGAATATTGATATAAAAACATATTCATCTTTTGAAAGTTTTTCTTTTGGAAATCCTTTTCTTCCACACATATGTGGATTTAATTATTAATTTAATTTATCATAATAAGTGAATTGAATTTGTGAAAAATGGGTTGATTATTTGGAATCATCATAATTTATATTCCCTATTAATTTTAAAGTAATTTTTTTCCAAAATTAATGGTGGATAAATTAAAAAATTACTTAACACGATTAAGGTAAAAAGGAGTTTACCATGGGTTAAACTAAAAATATAAGTGTTAAAAATCTCCCAACACATGTATAATTCATATTTTAAGGTCATATTTCAACCTTATATATTTTAAAGTTCAAAAAATTTCTATTTTGGAGCCTTATGGAATGATCAAAACATGGGTGTTTTTCTTTCTTTTAAAAAATTCCATATGTGTGTCCTCTCCCCCTTTATAAAAGGCCACACCCTCTCATATTATTTACAAACTTCCAAAACACATTGGTTTATCCAATATATATAAAATTAAATACCCTAATTACCCACTCCCCCATCATTCTGATAATACTTTATTTTTATTCCGAAATCCATCATAAGAAGTCTTTTGGTGTGAACAAAAAAGAACTTGTCTGCAAAAGAGGTAACATCCTTATCCAAGAATTTTATACTATTTCTTTCCCCACGTACTTGATATATTATTAAACAATTATGATAAAATATCCTCATTATATTCTATATAATGTTATTTAATTATGTTATGTTCATAACCTTCAACCATGTCCTCCACTCGCAAATGGGAAACAAAACTGCCGATCATTTGTATAGTGAACTACCACCTCATGAACTGATGTAATTCAACATTCAATACCACTTCTCATGATTGGATAAAATAATGGATCTATTATTTATATATGATATTTATTATGTAATTATACATTTTTAATTATAAAATCATATATATCTTCTTACTTTTCTTTTCGTAGAGAATGTAATAATGTCCCTCGTGTGTACAACTTACTACCAACTTGTGAAGTTATTTGATTCATTTTTCTCTTATACATTAAATATTTGGTAATAAGGATAAATTTCAATTTTATATATTATATTTTTCACATATTAATCATTATGTAAATTAAAAATAACATATAATTTATAAAATTATCATCCATTGAATAAATGATAGTTTAATTCGTGTAAATGATAGAATACCGCCTCACAAAGCAATGTGATTCATTTTTTAATTCATCAAAAGTATGGTATGGGTATGCATGTTTAATGAAATAATATTATATTTATGATATAATTATAATCCTAAAAACCTAGAATAAAACCTATCATCATTCCATCCTGATCATCGAAAAATGAAACATTGTGCTTGTGTATGTACGACCTACCATCTCCAAGACCATAACATAGTTCATTTCTCATTAGCATATATTTTTATTGGATAAAAATTTATAATTTTCTATAAAAATTTAAATTATAAATTATTAACATATTGTATATTATTAAATAATAATCTCTCTCACCTTAGTAAACATTATGACATGATTTTGGAAATATGATTCATTTATTGTTAAAAAATCTGAAGTAAAATCAATTTCATAAGTAATTAAATATGAAACGGTAACAAAAAAATAAAAGGAAAAATAAATTTTAAAAAATAATCAATAAATTAAACACTTAACATAATTTTATGTTTTGAAAGATAAAGAATGCACCATACAAATAAGGATTGTTATAACAGATCTCTCTAAACCACTCTTTCCATTGGGTTATGAAGTTTCTCTCCCAAAATCACTTTATTTTTCTCTCAATATTATGGAATGATTCAAAATATTATATATATGTCTCACACATATATACCAAGCTTATTCCCCCTTTCTATTATGGGTTAACACTTTAATTATGATCATTTTCAAATTCCTTCATTAATAAATTTTCAATGTTATGATATGAAGAAAGATTACAAAACCCATTATCCATATCGAGGTAAAATTTTAGTTATTCCTTACAACTAACTTCATTTATTTGGAAAACACGGATCTAAAATATTATATGGTGGTAGTGACCATATAGCACTTTAACGCATTTGTTAATGTTTCTGTCTCATGAGGCATCATTTAAGGGATTAGGGAGTAAACCTACTCCAATATGATAATTCTTCCACCATGTGATTTTTTCTAGGAAGTTATCCTTGAATCATGTTTGTGTCATATAATATATTTTTTTAAAATTTTCTTATGATTCCATTATGTTTTTATTCCATGTTTTATATGTCATGATTCCTTGTGATCACTCATGATCATTATATTTTATGATATCATATTTTACCTTTGACTCATATGTTATGTTTCCTTATCCTCCAATGGCCTGAAGACCTTCATTTTTTATTGATTTTTGATAATCCACCTTTCAATGGGTGAGGTGGAACCCTTACAAGGCCCGAAGGCGTGAGTATTACATGGCCTGTAGGCCTTAGAGAAATTCATTGCCCGTAAGCTTCAAACATTACATACAACCCAGACTAACTACTTGGAACTGATCCGCCCCAGCATCTTCATTGTGAAATCATCTCTTCACCATCGCATGACTGTTCTGCTAGGCATTCCCATGCATGCATAGGCTTGTCCCGATGGCAGGTGCCATACCCTCTCATTCTTGCAATCTTTTTAGTTTCTGTAGTGGTGAAAGATCATTTCTCATCCTCTTTGTAGAGCGTGTACCTTGTAGGTTTTCTGGTTTGCATCTGCACTTACGGTGGCCCGATGGCCTTGAGGTTGCGCAAAGGCCTTACTGTCCCGAAGGCCTGGGTGGCCCGAAGTCCTTACAGGACTCAGGGGCCAAATCGGTGGCCCGAAGGCCCAAACAGGGGCATATTCCCAGCTGCTACAGTGCCAAACAGTGCCTGCTACAGTACCTGCTACATTACTGCATAGTTCCCACTACAGTACCTGCTACAGTACCCCTGGAAATTCTGCCTCTCCTGGTTTTGATCCCTGGTCACATGGATGCACTTACGGGGTCCTTACCAACTGAGCTAAGGCTCATGTACTTATGTTTCCTTATCTTTTTTATTCCCTTATAGTGATTTTTATATCACCCATTTATTTATGTATTCCCCATGTTATCCCATCAGGGATTAGGATATTAAATGAAATTTAGGATCTCATTATGTAGAAAAAAATAAAGAGTCAATATTTTAAGTTTCTATTGATGTGTTGTTATCCTAGTCCTCTAAACACACTATGCCTCATGATCTATGGGATTATACTTATTGAATATTTATGTTTAAAAATAATTTAATAATATTTATAAAATTTATCTTTCACTAAAATTTCACATGATTATAAACAATGTGGAATAATTAATAGTTGTAAGACTTCAAAATACATAATATAGTTCCATAGAAACAAGATGTAGAACTTCACAATGATGCCCTCACCATATGATGTAAAAAAACATGGTTATCTTCATAAATACAATATGTTTACCTTCATTTTTTATTTCCTTATCACATAATAAAAGAACCCATATAATTAATGACCAGTATCATGATATGTATTAAAAATTTGTATGTCATATATCTCAGAACTATGTAGGCTATTCTATAATTACCACTTGTTTCTCACATTGTACTTGACTCGTACGAGATTATAGGTCTTGGTTGATCAATCTATTAATCATAATTAAGTGCACCAAGACCAAATAAAGGAAGTGAAAGAGTCTATCATGTATTTCCTTAAACTGATTAGAGTGACCAATTTTGTATGGCCTAATTTCCATATATAACATCTAGATCGTTTAATAATCTACATGTCATAATTTTCTTGCTCATAAAGGATTTTAATTCACATTTCCATGAATATGATCTCATTATATGAAAAGAATTTATCTCTCAATAAACACATAAGTATTGACACATGGTTACCTTGGTTTTGAAGTGAAACATGGATCTGTTAACATAAGACTAGCCATGAACCATAAAATGAACCCTCCACTATGTAAAAAATTGATCTCTAAGAGGGATCTTTTTCAATTTCATTAAGACTCAATGGTCATTGATATATTTTCTGAACCCCATTACTGATGATAGTAATTAAAAATAATTTCCCCTTTCCTTACATATTATCTAGATCATAGTTGTGGGATTTCATGCAAATAATTGGATGTGTCTCGATTCCTAACTACTATAAGGTATATAGTGGCTCATGGATCCTTTATCCTATGACCATCCATGAATAAAAAATATTTTATAGTTTCTTATTGTGTGATTCCAGTATAAGAAGGTCAATTTTATATTAAGAACTATATGTTTTTTGATTCCTATCCCAACATGATATATAGTGTTGTCTAGATCCCTTTTCGTTGACCCAACCATGAATTCCATGAATGAAAAATCGTTATTTCATAATAATATTTTATGTCAATATGATAATATTTTTTTATTGATTTCACTATATTTAGGTGAATTCTAATTTTTATTCCCTATACATGAGCTCTATTTTTGTAGAAGGACCCTCACTTGAATTTCTATTAGATTGATAAACAGTCTTTTTCATATGTGTAAAATGAATTATTTATAGATCCTCAGTATATATTCATCCTTGAAACATGTTAGCCAATGTGTTATCCCTTTTTACATATGGGCCTAGTCTATGTAGGATTCCTCATGTAGATTTATTCACCCATGAACCTGAAAAAAAATAACAATTCTAACTACACATGATCTTGATCTATATATGGATGAAAATTTTTCAACTACATATTTCTTGATTCCTATTCAAATATGATATATATACTAAATTTAATAATCTATATAAAAGGATTAGTGATATATTCCATAGACCAAAATGAGTTTACCTAATATATATGAATCACATCTATATAGAAGATTCAAGTAATAATGAACTTTCATAACAATTCTGAGAAAGAATAGAGAGGAATAAAATTCCCACATCATATAATCATGCTACTCTTTATCTATATCCAAACCTTCCTATAATCCTTATATTCTATGATATTTCTAAAACTACAAATGGATTCATTTTTATTATGACTATATATGTAGTGATTCCTTGATCTTTTCTCTAGGACCAGTCAAAAAACACTCTAAAATCATAATCAATCTCATTTCTTCCATGAGGATCTCATCCTTCACTAAAAGTTAAAGAAATATGTTTTTACATAATTTTACAAAATATTGGTCTTAAAATTTTGTTAAGTATCCAAAAACCTATTATATGATGAAATGTTACCATTTTTTACTATCAAAACCTGAGTACTTATCACATGAAGCTGAAATATTTGATGAAAATCCAACCATATATAACCATAATCTTCTTAGAGTGACCTATTATTCATTTCCATGGTTTTTACATGAGAGTTAGATCCATGATAGGACACCTAATGTAGAGTGACTCCCCCAAAATCATTCGGTTAAGATGACCCTTTAATAGTACTATATCCAAATATTTGGAACCTCCTCTATAATATATGTACTAAGAATGGAATGAATACTTCTATCTTAAGATAGACAACAAAAATTAGGACCCATTCATGATTCCTGATTCACTTCCACACCTTCCAAGGAAACTGTAATAGCCTCATTATTTCAAGAACAAATCTAAAATTTATTCATCATACTTTTGGTAAATCCTATTCTTTAAATGATATTTCATTATTTGAGTGTCTTGGGTCTCTAAAAAATTCAATTTGTCTATATGTAATGAGAATATTCAACCCCAAAGGAAACCTCTACATGACCATACATACTATTCCCTTGATGTAAAATTTCTTAAGTACCCTTAATATTCCGATTAACTAGAGTCATTTTTATCTTCTATTTGAGTATATATTAATTTATATACACTATCCTAACATCATAGTGGGTCCCATCATTCAAATACATTCCCTTTTCATCTCTTTTGTACCCCACCACATCACTAAACTTTATCAAGGAATCTCATGTTGTGATTTATGAAATCCCCACTCCCTTTTCAATATTTGTTGGAATAATATCAGCCTTTGTTGCCTATTTGGGGTTTTATTATCATTCATCATGTCTTGAAATCATGGTCGTAAACTATGTTTAAATCCCCTTGGAGGTGATCTATAATGGTGTTGGTATTTCCACTCACATCAAGTTGGACATAACCTTTTCCACTAAAGAGATTGTCTCAAAAAAATTTAGTCTATGAAATATGACTTTAATCTATGTTCACTTACCTTGTGATAAAATCAATATTATAATTATGGCATCTATTAACGTCAAATTTCCCATAACCCATTCCATATCGGTTATCACACAACATATGTGGTAAATTTTGTGAGACATTAAACTCATTATTTATTAGTGAATGTCATATGAACATGAACTCTAACCCCTTAGAGGTCAGGAGAGTAATACCCCAAACTAAATTTTAAAAATATATAAAAAATTTAGGAAAATAACCCATAATGTGAATAATAGAAACAATAAGGTCCCTAAAAAGGGTACCATTTTTATGTTTTATTTAAAAAAATAGAGTAAATTGAAATAAATAAAAATGCTTATAGGGACTATCATATGGACTTAGAAACACTTGATTCATGCCCATTGGACTCACTAGTTTACGAATAATATAGAGAAGTGACCCATAATTTATCTTCACCCTAGATATATTATCAATACATTTTGTTATATCAATTTGGATTCGATATTCCTTGTAATTATCTGAAATTATAATTTTAGAACACTGTATTCAATCATGTATATGACACGCAACACCATTTGGGTGAGGGAACATAATATCCCAAGATTTGACAAGATAGGTAATATTTTCAAAAAATAAATTTATGATATATATTTCAATTAACACGATACTTAGTTAGCATGTGTCACATGCAACAATGGTTTTCCCAGATTTCTTACATTACAGGCAAGACCAAGTTTTACTGAACTACAACATAATACTAAAGTAATATTATTTAATATAATAATACTTAACCTAACCATTGAAATTAGTTATTATAAATAGTATAAAATAAATTATGATAATATATATAATATAAACAATCAAATATTTTTTTACATTTATCGAATTGATTTGATAGGTATAACATAAAAAATAAATAATGTTTTAAAATTAAAAATAGTATTTTTCGAAAAAAAAATTGAATCCTTTTAATGATGAACACATTTCAAATCCAATTTTACAAATTTTATTAATTTATTTTGAAAAATTAATATATATATTTTTATGTTAAATAATAATAATTAGGTTAGTTTAATATTTTCATATTTTTCTAGTAAGTTTCATTTTATTATGAATAGTGAAAAATACTGAATTTTAATTAAAAAATTATTTTTTTATTTTATTTATAAGGGTAAAATTATATTTTATTAATTTTATTTAAGTATACATAGATAAAATTTAGATCAGGTAATCCAATTTATGTCATTATAATCAATTTCACTTTGAAACTGAATATAAAAACACATCAAACTTTTGAATATTTTAATTTAAAAAATCATTTTCTCGTCATGTCTGTGTGATTAAATTTAAAATAAATCCTGCCACTTCTATAATTCTAATTTGAAAAAATTAATTTTATATATTTTAATAGGTGTAATTTAAAATTTAAAAAAATTTAAATATAGTTGTTTTTCGAAAAAAAAACTACTGAAATTAATTAAAATTTATTAGAGAAATCAAGAGGAAAATTAGATTAACAAGGGACTAGACCTAAAAATTAAGAGACAAAATGACATGTAAACTTGTAAAAATACATTTTATAGCCATATTTAGAACCTATTATACCTTTTATTTAATTTTTACCATTATTTTATCCAATTTTAATGGGAAAAATGTGGGTGAAATTACCTTTACATATATTTACATGATGTCACTATGCATCCCATACAGAAAGGAACCCGAACCTCCCACATTCTTAAACATTTCAAGCCATTTGGATCTAAAAAATTATTCTTATAAAATAGCATTACATTAATACCCTCTACCTAGAAGCCTCACCTTGTGCATTCATCCATCAATTAAAGCCCTTTGGTGGAAACCAAAAGGAGTTACCTAGAGAAGAGGAAAAATATTTCCTCAAGCTCTTTTGTTTTATTTTCATTCTCCACACCCTAAAATATTCTTATTAAATATTTATATAATAACCACCATATACAACACATTATAATAATTTTTAATTATGTGGCATTTACCTACACTTACACACACTTCATCTAATTGATAATGAACTTACTGTTTATGAGTATGGTGAACTACCGCCTCGCAAAACGATGTCATTCATTTTTACATTAACACATCTCATGGTTAAGAATTATGATTGAAAATGATTTATATCTGATATATATAATATATTATTTTTATTATTTTTTTATAATATGTATATAAAATATAAACTTACACTTTACAGTTTGTAGAAATATGATTACATCATTTGTGAAAGTGAGGACTATAACCTCCTCAAAGTGATGTGATTCCTTTCTGATATACATGGAATATATTAATGAATGATTTCAAAAAATATATCGGAAATATAATACATAAATATAAAACTATAATTATAATATAAATATACATATATATCATTTACTCATCACTCTTTTAAATATGAAAAAAATAAATGGAAGTAGCGTTCATGAGTACATAAGACCTTACCTCTACCTAAACGATGTATTTCATTTCCAATATCTAATTTTTTTTGATTATTATAAATACATATATAATGGATATATAATATATTTACATCCTGTTTTAAATTCTATAGATTATTAAATCATGATCTAATTAATAATAACAACAATTAACAAGTTAAACCAAACAAAGAAAACTAAGACATTAACACCTTAAATAGTGAAAATAATGAAATATTTTTAAAAAAATGTTATTGTGATATTTTAATAATATTATATATGATAGTATAATTATTATTATGGTTCTATTATAATTTTGTGACGTTTTCAAAACCATTATACAAGACTTTAATGGAAGTTCATTCGAAAGGAAATAGAAGGTAAAGAATTTTTGTCTCGATTCTCTTTTTAGGAGGCCAAAACTATTTTCACAAATTAAATATTTTATGTGATATAAATATTATACCTATATTATTTTATATAATGAATACTTTTATCTTCACTGTAAGAATATTTTCCTTTGAAATTATTTCTTTCATTGGGATAATAATTCAAAAGTTACTATGGAATAAGAGACTTTTTCTCAATTTCCATTCTTGGAGACATATTTGTTTTTTCACATAATTTTATATATATACATTAAATACTACCCATTTTACATATAATATAATTATTTTATCATTATTAATGATATTTCCATTTTTAAGGTGAATTATCTCAATAATGGGGAATTGAATTATAGAGACCCAAATCTTGAAGTACATGGACATTACATTAATATTGAAGAATACATAATACATAACAAAAAAATTCCCAAGAAACATATTAGTTTAGTGTCTTTGAAAACATGGAACATAATCTTCTAATCAAGGTGAAAGATCTTCAGCATCTCCCATAAAGATATTTATCTTTTGTTTTCATACCTAAAACATTTCTTTAAATCTAGGGGAAATGAAAACATATAAATGGTGATCTCAAATGCTCAGTAAGGGTAAGAATGGAGAAAATAAAACAAATCGTAAACAATTGAACATAAAATAACATGAACGTAACGTTTAAGCATCAAAATCTTGTGTTGTGAAATAAATCTTGGCAGTACATAAGACATAGATCATAAAGGAACATTAATCATGATAAAATAGCATAGGAATAAAACATGCAATTGTGGAAAAATATTAAGAACATGATATGATTTCCAAAGTAGACAAGGCATTGCTGCCAAGAATATCATAGTGGACAAAGTCCCTTACTGAACCAGTTTTACATGTCATTCCAGCCCTGTATTACCAAACCAGATTTACTTGTCATTCCAGCCATGTCTAGCTAATGAGATATAAATTAATACCCAATGCATTGCAGGGATATATAGGTCCCACCCATCTCATATTGAAATAAATCTTACGTCTTCCACAACATAATCATAAATCAGGTATCATATCCCAAATAATAAATTGGGTTTCATAAACATCATCCCATCTTAAAATAATCTATATAAAAAAATGGATACATTTCATCATAAGAAAAATCAAACCATGCAAATAATAGAGAAATTATACTTGAAACAATATCATACTAAATAATGTCATCTTACATGGGAAATAGTTTTGAATAAACACTTAAAATGAATTCTTGAGAAAAATATCCTTTCATTATCATAATCATTTTCTTTTCTCAAAATTCCATGCGATTTAAAAAAAAAGAATTTTGTTGAAAATAATCATGAAATCTTGTAGAGGAAGCCTCATGGAAATAAGGTATTATGAAACCGTAAAAATTTTATTTATGCCGTATAAGTTAAAAAACATTATTCTCGTACTTTTCATGGAAATGTTAAAAAGTACCTTATATGGTAAACAAAGGAAATATTCCTTAAATACAATGTGGTAATAGTCTACACAGGGTAAAAATGAATTAAAACATACATGGAAAAATAATAAACATTTTATGAAAACATTTTTAGAAAACCTGGACTTGGATAATAAACATAACCCCAGTAAATACTTAGGAATAAACAATCTCACATAAGAACAAGATTGGGATAATTATCCCTTAACATAGGTCCAATTTATTCCATATGTGTCCGAGACTCATGTTTAGTTGGTTTAGAAATTGTATTAACTTTTAACATAACCATAATAAAATTTATGATATCATATATAATCTACTTTTGAATTTAAATTACCCATTCTTTTGTAAATTCCATGTTAAAGCAGCGTCTTGGGTAAAATCGTTTCATTTATCATATGTGTTTCAACTTGCTGTTTTTGATATAATTTCTTATATCCCGATTTACGTAATTATATAATGTCAAACATGATTTATATATAATATATATTCAGAATATAAATATATATGATAGATCGATAAATGGAATGAAATACACCATTCATAGAGACGGTAAGTCGCACGTACGCATGAACACTATATTCGTTTCCTAATTGAATTGAATGGAATTAAGAAAAGAAAAAATATATGTACATTGATCCAGTATAATTATTCTGTAATATATTTAATTATTATTTATTATATATATACTTTATAATCATACTTGAATTTTTTACCATGTAAAATGATTCTCATCGCGTTCATGGAGATGATAGTCCGTACGTACGCGCGAGCGACAATATCCTTAAAATAGTATATAATTGGATGGTATATCATATATAAAAGATCATAATAATGTTATATTTATTATTTATATCATTTATACTCATTATTATACCCTTCAAAATTATGAAAAGTTTGAATAACAAACTACACCGCGACGTGGAGATGGTGAGCCGTACGCACGCACGTGTGGTGACGTTTTCTTTCATAGGATTGACAAAATAACTAATATAGTTGTAAAATTATTATAATAAAAGAAAAGTATATATAAGATACTGGAGTTATTATTTTATAATGGAAACAATGAAGAAGGAGGAAGTGGAAAAAGAAAGGAACTAGAAATAGGTAGTGAGACATTTACCACTTCTTCGGGTTTTTTCTTTTTGATTTGATCCAACAGGCTCTGTAGGATGGCTTTATGAATAATGTAAGGCCTATAATATGAAGAGAGGACAGTTGATAGGGTATTTGGGTAGGTTTTGACCGAGACAAATGTCTTTGGAGGTGTTAATTAGAGAGAAGGGGGAGTTCTCTCTTATAAGAGGGGTGAGGGGCACCTTAAAAAACTAAAAATATTATTTAATAATGAATTTATAATTGGTTTAAGATGGCTCCAAAGTGACTTATTTCAAGGATATGATGGGCATGGGTCTAAAAACTCTTAAACAATAGGTTTTAGACTTTTTTAGGCTTCCATTTTAACCATATAATTTAGATTTATCTCTAAGTAAAATAATTTAACTTTTACCATGTCTTCTTGTATTTTTACACTATATGGTTAATAAACATACAATAAACTGCCAATAGTCCCAAATTGGTTTATTAATGTCATATATATTATAATATAAGTCTTTTGGCCTAACCATAGATTTTTAGGACCATTATATCTATTAATAATATAATATCTTTTTTAAAAACTCTTTTAAGTCAATTTTGACACTATTTGGTATTTTTTTTTTCTAAATTCACAAAAGCATTATTACTTAAAAAAAAAATTCATCTAACCAACAATAATATGTTATATTAACATATAAAATTCTTTTAATTCATAAAAAGTCTCAAATTAAATTTATTTGGGTTTTTATGATATTAATTATGTTAATATTTCATTAATAGGGTAATTACTGCATCATCATTGTGTCATAAATAAATTAATTTATTTAATATCTAAAAAATATAAATAAAATACCATTATGAAGGAATTTTTTTTATATTTTTAATTAATATTTATTGTCAAATTTATATTATGTATAACCCTATATTAAAGATGTTTTAGTTATTAAACATTGATTTTAACTATTGTAACTCTTCTTTAAATAAAATAATAATAAATGTCCTAATCTAATCCAAGTGGACCTAATGGGTAATATTTTATTCCTTAGTATTCTTTTGGTCAAATTAAACTTATACAATAGAATTAATATAGATGTTAGGGTAATAATAATATCATTTTTACTCTAAATTACCATATATACTTTTAACTATGGTAAATAAAAGTTAAAAGTTACTATTCACCAAAAATTCTTTTCATCTCATTGAACCAAACATTATTTACTGATATCAAACATGTTTCTTGGAATTTTGAAATTCGACTCACCGAAGCGGTAAAATTATGTCTTATGTAAATTTGCAAATGCTCTTAGGAGGTTGGTAAAATACAGTTAAAAGTTCAATAAAATATTTATATATCTAAAATTATTATAAAATGACTCCAATTAATTGGATTGTACTTATATAGGTATTATGTATCTATTTTGACTGAAAGTAAATTTAAATAAAATATATAATTATTTAAATAAAAATTCAATTTTAAACTATAACACAGTGTTTTTTCACTGTTAATCAAAATTTGAATGTTTCCAGAAACATTCCAAAAATTCACCCAAGGCTAATTTCAATATTCCAAATCCAAAAATTAAGTCCATTTTGAAAGATAAATTTTATAAAATTTCAAAAAGTGGGTATTACTATTCATAACGACTAGTTTATATAATATTTTAATAACATATCATTGTTTAGTGAAATTCGGTATTGCGTACAACACAAGATATCGAGGAAGGATGCTCTTGCGTGTAACGTCAGCGAAGAATAGTGTTTGTGTATTATACAAGCTAATACAGTGTTGCATATAGAACAAGCTAATTTTGGTTTGGTCTACAATATAAGACATCAATGAAATTAAAATAATATTTCTTATAAAATCTCGGGGTGTTACATTCTTCCCCCCATAAAATGAATTTCACCCTCGAAATTCGTCATGGTTATAAATGGTTTACTACATGAAAGTTTCTTTCATAGAAAACCACATCATAAAAACGAATACTAAAAATTAACATTAAAAACTAAAGTATGAAATCTAACGGTTACCCAAATTAACTAATCACTAGATTTCCACATAGGAGAACATATGTGAAAATATGAATATGGAAGGGAAATATAATTGGCATGTTCTGATGGAGAGTGGTAGAGAAAAAGGCTATAAAAAAATCCAATAATCACAATTCCATAAATTTGTGATGGTCTAAGGTACTATCTGATTAATCAGATATGAGGGAAATATGACAAAAATTTTTGTATTTAAAATCATTTACCTAATGTTGATGAATTTTTGAATTAAAATAAATACTTACTTGATTTTGTTACAATCTCATGGTTGTTTGTGCCTTGAACAATTACCACTTCATCTCTTAGAGAAATGAAGTTGAATTTGTCTTCCGTGAAGTGTTAGAAGATCATGAAATAGAATGATAGGACATTCCATCTGTCTCAAACAAAAGGTTAGAAATAGTTATATAGATAAGTCCATATACGGTGAGATTAATCGTATATGGTTCCAAAAATGGGCTTATACTTCATCTATCATACCACTTAATAAAATAAAAATAATTTCTACAAACCAGGGACTTCTTGTAGGCCAATTGTAGGTGATAAAGTCTGCAGTAGTTCGGTTGTGGGTTTGATTCCCACAACCTTGACCTACGCGACGGGTTGTCACCCATCCTATGGGTTGTTCTTTTTTCTAGAACTATACTATTATAAAATTCCAGAAATAATATTGAAAAAATGGTTCTAGACTTAAAAAATATTATCTTATATCCAATATAATCCATTCCAATCTCCAGAATTATCCAAAATAATTCTGTCCAATCACATAGTATAATGAAAAATATTACTAGAGAGGTCATCTACAAAGCATGTAAATAACATCATTTAACCACCATATATTATAAAATATATCTTGGTGGTCACATTTCAGACATGTGAATACCTTAACTATGTATTCTCTTGAAACATAAATAACCATATAATCTTTGTAAAAACATGAATGCTATCAAAATTTAACTCTTTCCACATACAAAAATCCCAAAATTTTTATATTCTCAAACCATGATATCACATTGTCCTTATATCAGTCATGAGTTCCTTAATAGTATCAAACATTTCATTATCTCTTTATCCCTTCATTATGCGCATATCATTTACATTCCAAAAATATTTGAGTAACCTTACATGGTTACCGGTATCATTCAACATATACCTTAAAATACTTTAAAAGAAACAAAACCGTAGCAATCCTCAGATGTTTCTTTATTCCATAGTACAATTAAAATACCTAGACAACATAACTCTTGATAAACATACAATCATTACACTACATTCTTAAACCATTGACATAGGTTCATCATTTTACTCTTCAACACTTCTTTCATCTCATAAATCATTTGTAGTATCTTCGTCATCATCAACATAAATACTATTCATACGACCATGATGATTCTCATCATGATATTTCCCCTTAGAGAATTGGTTTTCATAATGCTCTTAAATTCCACATTTAAAACATTTAACCATTGTTGATGTCTTATAAATACCATTACCCTTGTCCATGGTGTTAACTGAACCTTTTCCTTTGCAATTACTAGATTTTTGTCCTCCTTTTTCACACCCAAAACATCTTCCAGTTCCTTTGAAAAATTCTCCTTGATGCCTGTTCCCACATGATTTACATGGGGGAAATTGAACTTTCTTTCCTCTATGATCATCATGAATGTCCATCATTCTCTTATTAGATGAGTCAGGAATCTTACCAAAGTTGAGATTATTGATCATAATATGAGATTGCTGATTAGGCATAATAAACAGGTTTGGACTTCCAAATCCCATTTCATTTGGTCGATCATGAAGAATATCATTCCATCGTCCATCATATCCTCCATTATCATGAATCTTATGGTTTCTATGCATTTTCTAAAACCCAAAAAGAATAGTATCAGAGGCAGAAATAATTCTAGGAACAGAACATAATAAAGGGGGAGTAACGTCAATATCTAACTTATTAGGATTAATTCTAAGGTCATTTCGTAATTCTAGGACTATAACCTATACTTACAATTAACCTTAGGGACATACCTATACATACGTTAGAAATATATCTAGGGATTTCACTAATGTGTTTGTATCCTAGTTTCCAAAGGTTAACTAAACCTTTCCTCTAATACCAATTGTAGAGACCCAAAGATTGATGTACATTGAAATTACATTAATTTTGTAGAATATAAAAATAAATAAATAAAAACACCCAAGGACCGTATTAGATTTGTGTCTTTGGAAACATGGAACATAATATTCTAATCATGGTGAAAGATCTTCAACATCTCCCATAATGTTGTTCCCCTTTTGTTTTGTTACATAAAACCTTTCTTTAAATCCTGATGAAAAGAAAACATATAAAGGGTGAGCTCAAATGCTCAGTGAGGGAAAGCATGGATAAAATAAAACATATCATATAGATTTGAACATAAAAAACATGAACATAAAGTTTAGACATCAAATTCATTAGTTTTGATATAAATCATGGCAGTATGTAAGGCATAGATCATAAAGGAACATTAATAATGATAAAATAGCATAGGAATAAAACATTTAATTGTGAAAAACCATTAATCACATGATATTATTTCCATAGTATCCAAGGAATTGCTTCCAAGACCAACATAGTGTAAAAATTCCCTTACAGAACTGGGTTTACTTTTCGTTCCATCCATGTATTACTAAACATGATTTACGTGTCATTCCATCCATGTCTATCTTATGAGATATAAATCATTATCTAAGGAATTGGAGGTAGATATAGGTCCCACCCATATCATATTGAAATCATTCTTACATGTTCCACAACAGAATCATAAATCATGCCTCATAACTCAAAGAATAAAATGAGCTTCATAAACATCATCCAATATTAACATAATCCATATAAAAAAATGGATACATTGCATCATATGAAAAATAAAATCATTCAAATAATAGATAAATTATTCTTGAAACATAATCATACTAAATAATGTCATCCTAGATGAGAAATAGTATTGAATAAACACTTGAAATTAATTCTGGAGGAAAATATCATTTCTTTTTCAAAATAATATTCTTTTCTCAAAATGTCATGTTCTTTTAAAAGAAAAGAATTTTGTTGAAAATAATCATGAAATATTATATAGGAAGCATCATGGAAATAAGGCATTATGAAACCATAAAAATCCATTCATTCCGTATAAGTTAAAAAACTTTATTCTCGTATTTTTGCCGAAAAACTCAAAAAGTACCTTATATGGTAAACAAAGGAATGATTCCTTAAATACAATGTAATAAATGTCTACAAAGGGAAAAAATGACTTTAAAAATACATGTAATATTAGTAAACATTTTATGAAAACATTTCTAGAGGACATGGAAATGGATGATAAACATAACCCCAGTAAATACTTACAAATAAACAATCTCAGATAAGAACAAGATTAGAATAATTATCCCTTACCTTAGGTCCAATTTTTTTGGTATGTGTACAAGACTCTCGTATAGTGGGTTTACACATATTATTAACTTTTAACATATCCATAATAATATTTATGATATCATATATGATTCACTTATGTGTACAAGACTCTGGTATAGTGGGTTTACACATATCATTTATCGTACGTGTTTTGACTTGTTGTTTTTGATATTATTTATTATATCTCGATTTATTTAATTACAGATTGTAAATCATGTTTTATATATAATATATATTCAGCATATATATATATATGTATATATGATATATTGATAAATGGAATGAAATAAACCAACCCTGGAGAGGGTAAGCAGTACATACACATGAATGCTGTTTTCATTTCCTTATTGAATTGAATGGAATTAAGTAAATGAAAAATATATGTACATAAATCCAATATCATTATTGTGTAATATCATTCATGATTATTTATTATATATATACTTTATTATCATTCTTCAATGTTTAATCATGGAAAATGAATCTCATCGCATTCGTGGAGACGGTAGTCCATACGTACACACGAGCGACAATATCATTAGAATCGTATATAATTGGATTTTATATCATATATAAAATATCATAATAATGTTATATTTATTATTTATATCATTTATACTCATTATTATACCCATCCAAATGATGAAATGTTTGAAAAACAAACTACACCATGACGTAGAGACGGTAAGCCGTACGTACGCACGTGTGGTGACTTTTTCATTCATAGGATGGATAAAATAACTAATATGGTTGTTAACTTTTTATAATAAACTCACAGTATATATAAGATACTGAAGTTATTATTTTATAATGGATTCAACAAAGAATGAGGAAGTTGATGAAGAATGGAACTAGAAATAGGTGGCGAGACATTTACATTTTCTTCAGGTTTTTCTTTTTGATTTGATCAAAAGGGATTTGTAGGATGGATTTCTAACTAAAGGAAGGCCACTAGAATGAAGGGAGGAAATTTGAGAGTGTATTTGGGTAGGGTTTGACCAATTAAAATTTCTTTGGAGGTGTTAATTAGTGAGAAGGCGGAGTTCCCTTTTATAAGAGGGGTGAGGGGCACCATAGGAAAAACATAAAATATTATTTTATAATAAATACATATTTGGTTTATAATGTCTCCAATATGACTAATTTCGAGGATAATTTGGGGTTGGGTTGAAATCTTCTGAACCAATACGTTTTAGAGAATTTTAGGTTATTATTTTAACATTATCATTTAGATTTAACTATATGTTAAATAATTTACCTTTTATTGTGTCTTCTTGTATTCTTACACTATATGGTTAATAAATATACTATAAACTACCAATCGAACCCCAATTTGTTCATTAATGTCATATATATTATTTTATATGTTTTTTCACCAAAACTTATATTTTTAATTCAAGTATATCAATTAATAATATAATATTTTTTAAAAAAATCTTATGTCAATTTTGACATGATTTGGTATATTGTTTGTTTTATAAATTCATAATAGCATTATTACTTAGAAAAAAAATCATCTAACGAACCCTAATATGTTATATTATACTTTAAAATTAGTTTAATTCATAAAAAGTCTCAAATTACATTTATTTGGGTTTTTATAATATCAATTATGTTAATATTTCATTAATAAGGTAATTATTATATCATCATTATGTCATTAATAAATTAAATTATCTAACGTCTAAAAAATTTAAAAAAATTACCATTATGTAGGAAATATTTTTATCTTTTTAATGAATATGGATAGTCGAATTTATCTTATGTGTAACACAATATTAAAAAAAATTAGTTATTATACTTTGATTTTAACTATTTTATCACTTCTTTAAATAAAATAATTATAAATGTCTTAATCTAATCCAAGTGTACCTAAATTGTAATATTTTATTCCTAAGGTTGTTTTTTTGGTCGAATTAAACTTATCCAACAAAATTAGGACACGTGTTAGGAAAATAATAATATCATTTTACCCTTAATTAACATATTTACTTTTAATAGTGGTAAATAAATGTTAAAAGTAACTATTCACTAAAAATTATTTTCATCTCATTGAGCCACATTTTAATTACTCATATCAACTGTGTCTCTCGATTTTTTGAAATTCAACTCAAAAAAGCGGTAAATTTATGTTTTAAGTAAATTTTCAAATGCTCCTAGGTGGTGGGTAAAAGACGGTGAAAAGATCAGTAAAAATTTTATATATCTAAAATCATTATAAACTGACTCCAATGAATTATATTGAACTTATATAGGTATTATGTATCTATTTTGAACTAAAGAAATTTTAAATAAAATAAATAATTATTTAAATAAAAATTTGGTTTTAAACTATAACTTATGTTTTTTCACAATTCATCAGAAATTGAATGTTTTCAGAAAAATACCAAAAATTCACCGTAGGATAATTTTTATAATCTGAATCCAAAAATGAAGTCCATTTTGAATGATAAAATTTATAAAATTTCAAAAAGTGGGTATTACTATTCATAATGGCTAGTATATGTAATATTTTAATAACATATCGTTGTTTATTCAAATTCGGTATTGCGTACAATGAAAACTGTCGAGGAAGGTTTCTCTTGCATGTAACACAAGCCAAGAATTGTGTTTGTATATAATACAACCTAATAAGGTGTTGTGTATAGAACAAGTTAATTTTTTTTGTGGCGTACAACAGAAGACATCAATGAAATTAAAAGATTATTTTTCATAAAATCTCATGGTGATACATTAATTGTGCATTACTATGTTGAAAAGAACATTAAAACCCAATTTCTTTTCTTTGGGATATATTACTCCCTCATTGTCGTTAATACTATAAGAATATGTGTGTAATAACTTTTTATTATATATTATTTTAATTAAAATTGATTTATGTGTATTTACATTTTCCACACATAAATTATTTATCTATTGATTCTCACATCATCAAGATTGTCCTTTCATGTGTTTACTTCACATTCTCATTTTAACATTGGAATAGTTCTTCCAAATTCTACCACTATTATTCTCATCCCACCGAGACATTTAATTCTTTAAATTGGACCAAATCTAGTGTTACAGTGATAGTATCTATGCCTATACATATCTTTAAGCTATTCCTGTGAAGAATTCAATTTTGACTCAAGTGTTTGTGGTCTAAGATTCATTTTTTCCATTTAAAATTCAATGTTTTAGTGGTTTCAAATTTTCATCATATAGTTGTCTCCAAAATTGTATAGGGTATTGTTTGGATGATTAAAAAATCATGAGAATAAAAATATTGAGAACAATGTAAGTTTTCATTCATTGGTCCATGAATGAGATGAGCATCCACAAATAGGATTCTCTCTTTTTTTAATAGTGATATTACAAGGAATACTCTCTATATAGGTATGGGGATTCCTATAATTGTTAAAAACAATATTGAGAAAGTAAAATATATAAGATAAGAACGTATTTAAATGGCTTTATAGGTCTTTAAAAATCTATTGAGAAAAATCCGTTTAGCATTGGAGGTCCATGTACAGGATGGACGCATCCTTTTCCATGTAATGTGTCTACAATGCATTATTAGATAGATATTGATTATTTTATATTTTATAATAATTTACATAGATCAACATTAATCGTCTGTTTCTTTTTTTTGTCATGAGTGCCTCATATTTCTTTAATTCCATACTAACTGAGAAAAACATCCTTTAGAGTTTAAATTATTCCGCATTTCACGTATTCAAATCCTTGGTGATTCATTATGCATGTTAGTCTTGATGTTTATAATTTCAAATCACTAGAGACCCTCCTCTTGAGTCACTAGTCATTTGTAGATTGCCATTATTTTTTGGCCAACCCATTATAGCTCTCAATTGTAATTGACATTTATGTTGTGAATTATGAAAAATTGATGAATGTGATCAGGATTACTCTCAATATCATCATTAATGGTCTGATTGAACTTTGTGTATATGTTTTCCATTACCTTTCATATGTTAGTCAGTTCATGGTTATGACACGACCACTGGAAATTTCTTTTATTGAATGGCCATAATGCATTTTTTTATTTTATTATATATAATCCCCCTTTTAAGGGATGAAGGGGAACCCTTACATGACCCATAGGCCCATGGAACAAGGCCCGACAGGACCCAAAGGCCAGTACATGACCCGAAGGCCCAGAGGCATACTATGCCCATTACATGACCCATAAGACCAACCCACTAGAACTGCTCCTCCATAGCTTCTACATCATTGATCTCCTAGCTCCCCACCTTGCATTGCTAATTGACTAGCATTGCCTCATACAAAGATGCACGATACTTGGTCCCGATAGCGGTTTACATACCCTTTCAATCTACCAATTTGATTAGCTCTACATCTGGTGACTGTACTCTTTTCTCTGATCCTCTTTTGGGGTTTACTTTGTGATAACTAGGCTACTTCATGGTCTCTGTGGCCCTAAGTCTCTAAGGCCTAAAGGCCTTTGATGACCTGAATGCCCTGAGACCCATAGGCCCAAACCGGTTGCCCGAAGGCACAAATTAGGAGAGTAGTTTCGGCTATACAGTACCCGCTACAGTACCTACCATATCACTGCTACAACATTTCTACAGTACTCAGAAAATATCTTCCACCTGGTTTTGAACCTGGGTCTCTTGGATGCCAAGTAGGAGCCCTTACCCCCCGGCCACGGGCTCGTTGGCACCACTGGAAATTTCTTCATCTTCAGGAACTAGAATGTATTATCAGATATGTTCAATGGTCATGTTTCTCCATGTTAAATATAGGATCATGATTAGATTAGGATTTAGAGTTTCTCTATCAATATAAAACTCCCAAAAAAATATTTTACTATAAAAATGATTTTAGTGTGAGTTGTTAAATTTACCATTAAAGGGGTTTTGTTCATACATTAACCCATTGAATCATAGATCTTGTGACTATATCTAGATTCAATGACCTACGAATTATATTCTCAATAACCCAACTCAATGACGTCATCAATCTATGATTGTTCTTTCTATAATTCCACTTTAATAGGAAATAGTGTTCTATTTATTCATGAGTTGACACCTATTAAATTCATACCTTTAGAATTTTGGACACATAATTATGTGTACTCCATGGACTGACAGATTGAAACCTCAATTGGTATCAATGAGATTTGGATGGTGCTAACTATTTTCATCAGTAATATCTATAATTAGTGTGGTATCATTTGGTTTCACTCATCCCGAACCTTATTGAAAGGGGACCCATTCTCCTCCTTTACACACTAAAATAGGCACCAAAACCATTATGGAATGTAGGGTTCACATATTGAGACCCCATCAATCTATTTATAAGAATAACATTATGCATGTCAATCCTATATTAACAAGTGATTGAAAAGTCATTAATTCCATCCATCAATGTACCAATGGGTGTTTTGAAGGTGTGGATAGAAACATGAATAATTACCCTAGATGATGTTCTAGGGAATGAGTATATGTGATTATGGTTTAGATGCTTAATAAATTCATCAATCATGGACTAAAAGAAAATTAGGGGGCCTAGGTTTTGTTCTTTGGATAATATCACAGAGATTCATGAGTATCATTCCATATAAGAGATGGATTGGGATGCATATTATACATTTATATTCACCCTAATAAACATTTCCATACACATGATACATTATTCAAAATGTTATCATGAAACTATTCACCATTGTCTTATATTCCAATTGAGAAGACACTACTAAAGGGTTTCCCTATCCCCGGTATGTTCATCTTAGGTAGGTAACAACCACCCGCTAAGAAACATGGCAAAAACTCTTATTGGTTGATGATAAAATATCAGATATGGCCTGGTGTATTAACAACTTGTTTTATAATTTACATCATCTAGGATGAAACATTAAGTATTATGAGACCCTCTAACATTTTAGATTTAGAATGTCCTTTGTATTTTCCCTCCGGGTACTAACCCATTACTAATTAAAAAAATTCATCCACATGCTAAATGAAATAATGATGGTTGAAAAAACCACCTTCTTTATCTCTCTCTCAATAAGTATTATTAGATTCTTTATGATCATATGAGTTTTCCTAAACTGTTTCCAAATGATGCATATAAGATGTAATTCATCATACATATCCACCATGATAGGGATTCTATAGATTGTATAGATATCTTTAAGACTACCAGCAGCATCCAAATGCAGAAGAAGAAATGTGTTGGCATTATAACTCCACTGAATAATGATATTAGGAAAGATGTCTTGATGTTTTTGGAAAAAAACTATATTTTATAAATCATTTTATTGTATAATTTCCCAAAGTAAATCATCTTTTGTGATGCATCTTTGGTTTACCTAATAAGGCCATTTCCATTACATGGAAATAGTTCCCTCTAGAACAGAGGCCCTGTTAAAGACTCCATCGTCCTCTCAAACACCACAAATAGGATTTAGTAATAGTTTATTTAGTCTCAAAATCATCATTTTATGCTTTAAAATGATCTAAAAAATATGATAAATCACAACCAGAAACATTTATTATCTTCTTAGGGAGAGAAATATTTTCTGTGACAATATCATTATTCGGAATAATCTATATGGAAGAATTATTTCCTTCAAGTAGAAGTGTGTTGAATGGAAGTAATAATTAATAAAAGTGAGTCCATTTTATTGTGTATATATTATTAATAATGGTTAAATATGGTGTTTTTGAGTCTCATACAGTTTAGTGATTATGTTAGTGAGTTGGGAAAAATAGTTGTGATAATCTATTGTATATGAGGTTCACCTCATCATCAAATATAGTTTTCATTGTCTAACCAATTATTTAAGTAAAAAAAATATTAATTTGAAAATGGGATTATAATTTTAGGAAAAGGATGGGAGGAAATTAGTTAAATGAACAAACTATTGGTTAAAATTTTTACTAATTTAAAAAATTAATCTCAAAAGATTTTCTCCTAAGTAACTCATGAATCTATGTCATGTAATGACTTCTCCCTCACTAAATTCATTAAAATTTATCACCCTAATTAATCACCCATGGTCTTAACTTTAGACATCTATCCATATTACTTGATGAACATCATTTCACTGGTAAATGTGTGAAAGCACTTGATATGTGCATAACTTGAGTAAGCACAAATAAAAGGGAGTTTTCATGTTGATTATTCTGTCTCACATCAAGAAATGATATGGATGGTAGGCCCTCAATGAATATTTATATGTATTATGGGAGGTTTTTACACAACCCTATCATGTGATATCAATGGGAATAAACTTTTTCACAAATCCTATATAAAATTATGTTCTATACTAGTGATATCTAGCTCAACCTTTGGCATCGAATCACCCCCTCTCCATAAATTCATTTTATTCTATGGTTCATTTAGCTGTTGGATTGAATCCTCTATGTTTCAATTAGATTAAATTATGAGGTGGCTTTATTGGGTCAATTTTATTGGTAAATTTAGATTACATTGAATTTTTAATGAGGGATACCACAATTTAATAATGTGATATCTTTGGGTAAAGGTATAATAATTTATCTCAAATCCATGTCTCTCTCCCAATAGGTGCACCCTAGTCAATACTATGAAAAACACTTATATATAAATATTTTTCACCAAACTTATTCTTTCCATGTTTTGTACTTTCTTATATATATGACCCTTTGGATCTTTATTTGAAACATCTAAAAGATGAAGATTTGATATAAAGCTCTAATCACCCTATTCACATACCCAAGTATTACACCAATGTTTCACATCTAAGATATTAAATCACTCTAGGTAGCTTATTGGATTCCAAAACCCTAGAAAATTAATCAAAAGAGAGGGTAACTGAGTTACCCAAGGGTTTTATACTATGAAATCTAGTAATGAACCACATCCCCATAGACATCCAATTCTAAGGTCAAGGATAATTACTCTATCACACAATGGAGATAAATCCTTCCAATGTAATCTATGGATAACCAATATTACTAGAGAGAACTATCAAACATATTTTTTTGTAACACCCTGACCCCAAAATCCCGAATCCTATACTTGAATTATTAAATTTTTACTTGATATAAGGAATAAAATCATGATGTAATGACAAGTTTTGTAGTCTTAGTAACTAGATTCATCCACGAAATACATATTACATTTTAAATCATAAAATATTAAAAAAATTCATTGAGTCTTCCCTTATTCCCTACCTGTGTAATCTTTCATATCAAGAATAATATACTTCTTAGAATCCTAGGGAAAATTGAATCATATGAAATGGTTGAGTTTAAATGCACATTAAGTGTAAAACTATAATGGAAGCTTTGAGTAAAAGTGCAATAAAAAATATTGAATGATAAATAAATGAAACAAGTGGAATTTAAATAATCACATAATCTTGCAAAAAGAACAACGGATATTCTACTAGTCAAATAATCACAAAAAAATATCAATAACTAATCTCTTAATGATATAATGCATAATGATAGACATCTAAAACATACTATTGAGGCATCGACCATGACATTTGAAAATAAAATAATAGGGCCATGGCCAAATCCATATATAAAATTAAAAGGCTAATAAATTGGCCAAATTAATATATTATTTGACTCATGAGACCTACTAATGCATCGAGGTTCTATAGAAGTCCTTACCTGTCACTTATTATGTCCAGTGCATTCTTCAGATGAATAAATAATACAACAAAATCAATATGACATAACAAAAAATCAAAATAAAACATTTACTAAAGTATAGAATATGGTACCATAAGGTACAATCCTCAACGAAGTATAATATTTAACAAAGGATGTTTAAATAGATTAAAATACATTAAATGGGATCACTATTAAAGAAAAAACTCTTATTAAAACCATAATAAAAATGAAATTTTATATAAAATACTTATTCATTGAAAAAGATTTCAATACTAAAATACCTAAAATTCCAGAGATAGATTTTCATTTAAGGAAACATTAAATTGTGAAAAGGAAGAAAAATAAAATAATTTATAGGATGGTAGAATATTCACCGTTATCTTGTACATTAAAAATAGAATATTTTTTTCATTTGTTAAAAATTTATTTATAAAACATGTAAAAAAAGATAACTTTTGGATAACAATTGATTGAAATTTAAAATAAGAATAAAATATATTTTATAATATTTTGTTTGTAAATATATATAAAAAATAATATCCAAAAATATTAACATGGAGGAAAATGTTTGATAATTAAATTTTTAAACATTCGAATAGTTTCATAAAACTACGAACTTTTAGATCATAAGCCCCATAAAAGAATAATATTTAAAAAACATTAAATAAAGTGATAGTAAATAAATAAATGAAATTATAAGTCAAAGGGGATATATATAGACCTCATAAAATATGGTGGGTGTATAATAATAAACTATGCCCCAATGAAAGGAGATTGAGATGAAGTCCCTTACATTATGTCTAATTAAACACATACAATTATCATCATCATGAATAATAGAATTATGTTAGTTATTTACTTTCATAGTAATAGTTTTCTAGTTTATTATTCTTTTTATATCACTTAATATCAATTTATTACAATTATTTAATTATATAATTTCACATTGGAGATTTTGACTATATTCGGTACCTGAGTCAAAAATGACTTTTGTTTGTTGTATATAGTCAAAATGTTTTTATTCCATCATCTCCAGAATAATATCCATGACATATTAATACCTTTTATACATAAATTATACTTATATACCCATTTATTATATATTGATATAAATAATTTACAACATTATAATCATGGGAATGGTATGTCGTATGTACCCATGAGTAACGTTTCCACTTTTCAATGATCATTATGGAAAAAAGGTAAGTATTATTTTATCCTTTCAGAATGATCCTAATTTCATTAATATCATATTAATATTTTATATATACTTAAATATATATTCAATGTGATGTGGTGATTAAAAATTAATCACATCACTTATTCGTGGTGATAGTTCACACATATGCATGAATGGCATTATAATTTTTCCGTGCATGGAATGGAAAGAACATAAATGTTATATTATATTTTCATACTTATAAATGTGTCATTAATAACACATATAAACATTAATTCCCAAAATATAAAAATTATTGAGATACAATTTTGGTAAATGAATTATATTTGTTCACGTGGTAGTGGTTCACTGTTCACAAGAATGATAATTATTTTACCATATGATGGAAACATAGATTTATTTGGGTGATGAATTTCAAATTATAACATTTAAATATATTTATTATACTATAGGTATTATTCATCATGTCTGAAGAATGATTCAAGGTAGTTTAAGTTAAAATAAAATAGAAATATTTAATTTAAAACAATATATTTTCTTCGAACAATCTTCTTTGATTAACACCTTAACACCTCCAAGGAGTGTGTGATGCATAAAATAATATATCCGGAATGTGGGATGGGATTCAAGGAAGCTATTTGGTAAGAACATGGTAGAACCAAATATGCTATTATGTGTTAGGAAGAGAGAATAAGAGTATACCTTTTATAAGAGAGGGGAGGGGCACTCATGGAAATCATCAAAATATTAAGATAATAAAAATTTATTTTATATTCCAAAAGGGTAAAAAGTTATTAATTTAGAAGATCATATGATTTTTAATTGAAATTCGTTCATTATATAAAAAATATATAACTTTTAACTTTTTTTAATCCTTATCGTTTATCTTTAACCTTTATTTATCCTCTTTAATTCTTAACGTTATATAATGTAATCTACTCTTTGAGGGTTAATGTAATTACTATAAACTGCCAAATCACTATTAAATGAGTTATTTATGAAATTTTATTAATTATACCAATCATTTAGTATAATTTTATTTTATTTTTGAATTGTATATCATCTAATAAAATATTATTTATTTTAAAATATCATTGTTGTCAATTTTGACTCCAATCAAAACATGAGTTTTAAAAATGTCATAACAACATGATATCTTCAAAAAACTATTTTAATTCATCAATAAAATTTAAAATTCATCCATTAATTTTTTAGATGAAATTAATTATACAAAATAATATTTATTTAGAAATTTTAATTATATTTTATTTGATTCTTCCATTAACTAAACAACTATTGCATCATTATTATGTCATTATTTAAGGTAAATATTTTATCAAAAAATAATAATAAACAAATTTCCATTATGTACAGTAAAAATTTATATTTCCTGATACTATTTATTTTCTAACATATCCCTAAATTATCACAATATTAAACGTATTTCTCTTGTTAAATACAAAACCATTACAAAATTGACTTTCTTTGGAATATAAAATTATAAGGGTTATATTCTCATCAAAAAGACCATAAATGGTCTCATAATAGATATTATCATGATTAGGTACTAAATATACTCAAAAAATAAAATGTGGACATGTTTTTACAGTAATTTTATGATAGTTATAATATTAGTTTTACCCTTAATTACGTGATTTACCCTTAACTACATAAATAAATTTTTTTTAAAGATACTATTCATATCGATAAAAAAATCAATGAAACTATTTACCAAATTTGGACCTTTTGATTCCAAATATAGAATCAATTTTTAAAAATTCAGAACATATAATTTTGAGAAATTAACTAAAAATTAATCTCGTTGATGGATCACAAAAATGCAGTTTTAATGTAAAAACTTTCAAAAGATTGAAATATTTTTATATACAAATAAAATTAGAAATTTATTCCAATAAAAATAATTGGATTAAAATATAAAATATTTATCAAATTATACATAAAAAATAATCTAAAATATAATCTTAATAAATAAATAAATCATATGGAAAACTATTTTCAATTAAAATACAATATATTTTTCACTCATCATCAAAAAATGAATCTTATTAGAAAAATACCAAAGATTGAACCCAATAAAATTTTGGAACTTCTCTTTTAAAGAAGATGTTTATTTTTTCAAATAGAATTTATAAATTTTTCAAAATCTAGATTTCAAACAAGTGCTCCATCAAAAGGCAACAGTACTATCTTTTTATAAAAATATATCTTTTTGGCGTAAAATTAGATTTTATATTATATCATGTATAGAATACAAATAAGATGAATTTTAAAAAAATATAATGAATATTATATATATATCAGTAAAATCCAAAAGCTTTGATTTTTTTATTTTATTGTTATAAAACACACTTTTCTACATTTTAATTATTTTTATAAAAACATTTTCAATATATTAAAATGGTTTTTTATATTTATGTCTGATTAATTGGTTGCCAGTGAATTCACTGATATATTTTCATAAGTTATTAAATCATATTCATGACCACCATCTTAAAAACTTGTGTTAAAATAATAATATTTAATATTATATCACAGTTTGATTAGGCTTGGTGTTTCATTACCATAAGGTATCGAAGAGGTAAAATTTAAAAGAAGACATTCGATAAAATATTGGGTTGTTAGATTTTTCACCTGTAATATCATATATCTCAAATACAAGTAGGGTTTCACATCACCTCATATTAAATTTGGTGAATCCTTTTATTCTCTCTCACTATAAAGAACTAGATTAGATACTCTCTCTAGGTCGAACCACTATTCTATCCCAAGTATTACATTGGAGAACCATCTAACTCTCACTAATATCATTTTGGTGACAACTTATTAAAGAATTGCACAAAGGTAAAATATCCACTTTCTCCCACATACCAAGGACTAATGAACACCCAAATTTAAGTTATAGAGAACTAAATTACCAATGTATCCTACCTGGGCCATAAAATTATAAATTCCACTTCCAAGGCCACTAGATGTGATCTTGAATCCATGTACACCATTATTCCCCATAATCAATTGTGAATTCCATTGATACTTGAAGTTTATTACTATTTCCCCATAACACATAGGTCTATATGAAATTCTACAATCATGAATTTCTTTATTAATAAGGGTACCCATTATATGGGAATTTTTGAGACCATCCATATTCCAGGAAAAATAATTTATCAAATCATGACCTGATTTGGATTGTCCTAGACAAATTTTAGATAACTATGTCTACTAAATGAGTGAGGAATCCAAATCTTGAATAAGACCAAAATCTTCCCCTCTAGTCACTTGACTAAGAGTGTTCCTCCTTTATCTCTTGACCTGATAATTTGAAGGAAGAATGGATGATATAAATCCCTACTAGATTAATCCTATCGTATTTCTAATAGGATATAAAAATCCTTACTCTATTCCCATGATAATATTCTATCATGAAGGAATATGGGATGATTATATCCCCCTATGTATCTAAGATCCATGATGGTTCTTGTTGATGATTTCTTCATTGAGCTAGGAATACTCTCATCTAGACCTCCTCCTTAGGTTTAATCCTCAGCCACATCTCTAATGGTTTTCTTCTTTAGGTATATGACATATCTAAATAAAATTATTCCTTATCACATAGTGAAAATTATATTATATCATCACTTATTTCTCAAACCGATAATTACTTGTGTGGGATTACATACCTGAGTTGATCATTCCAATAGAAAAATTACAAAAACACATTATGGGTATCTTTCTTAGTTATAAGAACCAAACTATACTATAAAGGTATGATTCAATTAATAATCCCCATACAAACCTTCTTATTCATACTTTTCATGGATTTATAGACCTTAAAACATGATGTTCAACTGGGTACCAGTGTCCTAGTTGTTTGAAGAAAAACTACATGAAATTGTATGTGTCATGGGATGGTAAACTATATGATATGGTCCTATCATATGACCATATATTATACATATATAACTATGTGGTATTTGATTCATATTAAGCTCGATATGTATTATAGCTCCATGATTTTTAAACACAACATCAAAACCATTTGCATCATCCCTCATTGGGACATATTCTCAAGTTTTTGGATATCCTCAATCATTGGTCCATATTACCTCTTACAAATCATTTACCTCCGCTTGGTCTATATTTATTGTTGATCGTCCATCTATCAGGCTATTATACTCATAGAATAATACCCCAATTGGAAGGGTCATATTTCAACTAGGTCCCATCATATTACACTCACTGGGAAATATTCCCATTGAGGAATATCCTCACATTGACATATTTTTTGTGGGACAAACTTAATCAGGGTGGGGATTATTCCCCTCAATATTAATGAAAATCGGATTCCCATGCATATGTCTCAGTCTAACCATTTCATGGAAACTGTCTCCAAAATTTTCTGATGACATGATGATTGACTATATGAATTAGACCATGTCACATGACCTAAAGAGGTATGATTTATCCAGTAAGTATATATCCAAACTGTAGGATCACAATTCGCTTTCCTAGAAGGAAATAAACACTAGAGTGCTTAGATATGAAGATTTAAAACATAGAACCATTAAACTAAGTACCACTGTGTAATAAAAAACTAGTTGGATAACCTCTAATATATATATATATATATATATAGATCCATTGATAGAGTATCTCTCATAAATATATATGGTTCTACTAATGAAGAACTTTTGATATATACAGATGTTCACATTAATTCATGATAATGACTAAATATTGGCATTAGGGTAACCAATTCAACAATGGTATATGGTAATGATTCATGAATTAGGACTTAAATCTATAGTAGAATACAATAGTGGGAAAGAATTATCTTGAAATGGTGTGATAATACTAGCCTTTTAAACTATCAACCAACATGCGTCTTGAAGTGCTACTAGAAAAACCAACATAATTCATACATGTATTTGTAAAGCATGATCATAGTAACATTCATTCCAAACTGTTATGGATATAATACTTGTTAGATATTTATAGTTCTATAAATGATATTTCAATCAAAAAAGAACCAAATTTTTTTTGACTATAAGTTGTGGGTGACCATACCAGGATAATGTGCCTATTTCTAGTTTTTTCCTTATGTTAAAATTAGTTGAGAGACCCTAATAGGTTTAGGTTAATTGATAAATAATTTTGAGTGAATTCATATGATTTATTATAATAATGGGTAATCTATTATATTATTAAAGAGTAATATATGATATGATATTCATTATTTTGGACATATGAAGCTATACTATGATAGGAACACAAAAGTGGACTCAATACATAGTGAAATGTTGATATTTTTCTACTAATGTGTATGATTGATTTTAAAATGGTCATAATTTTATTGGGATAACAGTAATAATTATTTTATATAAATGTAAAACCTAATACATGTTTAATAAAATCCACTTTTATAGATAAAATATTATCATCATATAACTTATATTTTAGTTTAATTCATTAAATATAAAATATTAATGTAATAAAATCCTTATAAATGTATAAAAACATAAAAAATATTCTTATGTAAGGATAAATTTCTATGTTCCAGAGTAACCCCTTACTATGTATCCTAATATTTATGTAGATAAAAAGTTGGATCAAATAGTATCTTCAGATTATCATAGATGAATTTAAATAAGGTTTCAAATTATTAAATTTCATATGACCAATGGAATGTTAGTCTCTACTCATATATTCTTTATGATTGGGTTTGTTAATAACGTGGGGAACTATAGATATCTTTTATTAATTGATTTGGCTATGGAATTCACTATAAAATTAATGATGGAAGTGTTTGGAAATGTGAATGAGTTCATGAAATGATTACCTTATTTTTCTAAAGTGTTGATAAGAAATGAACAAGGATTGTGTTGTCTAGGTTCAAGTGTCATTTTGATAAAACAAGGGGTAAAAGTTCAAACTAAAATAATAAATGTCTTTGGGAATGTTTAAAAAGGTTTTTCAAATCAATAGTAAATGTTATTGAATCCCAAAGGTAAATTCATTTATGAATTTTTTTTCAATATTATGGATTAATCTAAGACAACTAATGGGGGTAAAAAATTAAATAGTAAATCCACCTCAATTATTAGAGTTATATAATAAATTATTTGATTATAAAGAGTATAATATAATAAATTTATATTTTACAAATGTTTTAAATATATATGACTTTCATATGAAGGAAATAATTGATGGAGTGTGTAGTTTTCATTCAAATCTTCATGTATAATATTTTAAAATAATATGATTGAAGGAAAAGGTATTTTTAAATCTCATATGGATCTAAATGTATAATGTACCTAGATATATTATTTCTATTATATGTTAAGAGAATAAGTTAATAAATAAAAAACATTTATGAAAAAAATTATTTGATAGTTCTAATATAAATAATGTATCATTCAATTGATTTTATAATATGTTTGAAAAAAATATAAGTATTATATGAGTTTATCTTGGATAAAATAGTTTATCCAGTTATTTATCAAAATACGAGGGATGTATTCCTACTACCCAATAATTTCATCTTTTAAATAATATATTCAACTTTTTTAAAAACTAATCCCAACATATAGAATAATAGATATGTTTTGGATAAAAGAATTTATTTATTAAATATTCACACTAAATGGAAGTAGGTTTTATTTCCTAACATTGATGAGTTTTTTATCTTATCATGATGTTATATTATGAATATTTCCCCTATGAAACTGGTGGGAGTGCAGTTAGTTTGAAATAAGATAAAAATGTAACAATTAAAGAAGTATATGTAACGTCCTAAACTATTATAAATAAAATTACCTTTTTGGTTGAACAAAATGTCTTATAATGTATTATGGTTATAAAAACCACATTCAATTATTTGATTTTATTATATCCAATAATATTTAGAATAATGTTAAAAATATTTTCCACTGAAAATATAGTTGTTGAATAATGGTCAAATAATTAGTATAAATAATGGGTATTACAAATCCAATTAACATGGACAAAGAATGTGATGGGCTCAACTAGTAAGATAATACACTATTAATAATATTTATCAGAGCCTTAATGGGATATATAATCATACGTATTTTCCATTTTCCAAGCCCAGGCTGATATCCAACAACCTAAACATTACCAAAACCATTTAAGGGAGAAGATCAAACTCATAGAGATCACGTGAAAAACATGTATTCTGAACCATCCCATGAATGTCTCACCATAACACACCTTACCTTTAGAGAATTTTTTGGTGTATTAAAGCGATATGTATCAAAACCCTAATAATATGAATATCAATATTGTATATATTAACAAATATATTTTCATTTTATTATTGTAACTTTATAAATTATTTTGGATTTTGATACAATAAAAGAAAAGTGTGTTTTTGGGTAATATTCATATTCAATTAGGGCACATATTTACAGGAAATAATAGAGTTTAAAAATAAATATTAATTTATTTAAATGTCATTATTAAATAATTTTTATTCAATATAAATAATTATATAATTTTTAAGAATTCAAATGTAATTCTTATAATGATTTGAAAAATGTTATTGTAAAAAAACACATTATTTTTTATTAATTGTTCATTATTATTTTAAATATAAAACTTCACATACTATAGAAATTATTTATAAAAAATAAATATTATTTTTTTAATCTGAACATTGAAATTATAAAATGGTGATTTTTTCATATGTTTTTGAGATTGTTGAATTTTCAGTTAAAAATTAAATAGTATATAAATATATGTTCTATATTATGACATCATAATGACCTAAAAGTGATTTAATAAATAATATAAATATTATCCATGACCAAATATATGTTTTTCTTTTAAAATAATATATTTAATAGGTTATTTTATACATTTTATCAAGCCATTATGATTCATACAAAAAATATAATATATTCTATTGCTTTAAAATCATTTCTTCAAGTACACGACTCACTTCCTCATCATCAAGTGTATTATATTAATAATTTAGTCTCTTAAACATATAAATTAGGTAAAATTACCACTCTTTTGTAGAATCCATGGTCAAAAATATTGGTATGGATTTTGGTTTTGGTTATTATATTATAAAGAGTCCAAAACCTATATTTAGGAAATCATAAAAGAACTCTCATATCATTTCCTTTATAATGGATCCCAATATACCATTTATATTCAATAAAAATAATTTTATCACATCTTTACTCCTCCCTAATCTCTCTAGAGGCCTCCCAAGGTTCTCCCAAGATCTCAAAAAGCTCCTACCAATTATTTGGAATCACCCTCTAATGGTAAGATACCACATCCTTATCTTTATTCATGTTTCTTCATTATCTTATGAATTTTATCTCTAGTTCCTAATAATGAGAAATATTAGTTAATACCTCTATTAAATTCAATTTAATGTCTAAATTATGTTATACCTCTTTCACTCTCTTTAATTATATGGACCCAACCTTAAACCTTGCTTAATATTGAATTAAATGAATAATTCACATTGAGTATCTTTTTAGGTTTAGAGTTTTATAGAATTAGGCATAACAATTACATTACATCTCAAAAAAATACGAAGTAGACATTTCTACACAGTTTTCATTTTTTTACAAAGCATGAACTCTTGAAAAAATGAGTCATGTCTAATTCCATCATTTAGATATAATGACTTTTCCTTGATCCCATCCTTGACCATATTCTTCTTTAAGTCCTGTGAAAACATTTCAAACTTGGGATGAGCATAAAAAGCTCAGTAATGGTTATAAAACAAATAATGAAAACATTTGTTCACAAATACATAAAAAACATGAAATATTTTACATACCTCGTTAAACCATTAGATTTATGAAATACACAAAGAAATCATAAATCATAAATGTAACTTGTGGCATCCATATCATACTTACATTGTAGCTATCACAGCTACATAGGGAGTTACTTTGGAATACCCATCACAGTATATTCCATTAATATCTTATGAGAAACATTCATGTTTACCTCCTTCATGTTACCAAATTCATTGGAGAGCTATATCGGGCCCACCTACCCTAGGTTTATTACAAAACCACCCGTATACATAAATAATGCCCAAGAACCATAACATGATCATAACACAAAACATAAGCATAAAGTAAAGATATCATTTCCACATTAAAATAATAAAATATCATTTCAAGATATTGAAATAATAAATCCATTCTCAAAATTATTTTCAAAACCAAAATACGTAAAAATAGTATATGGTATTTATTTTTCCTTTTAAAAACATTCCGTCTTATTAAGGTAGCCAAAGATCAAATAATACTCGCGGCGGCGGAAAGGTCGTTGTCACCGCTTACGTAAAGAAACATTCCATTTTTTTGTTTTGTAAAATGATTTGTATAAAAAAATTCCCATTGAATGAAATTAAAAACCAAATGTGTTTATACAGCGTATAAAATAATGTCATGTATAAAACTAAATATGCCTCAATGAAAGGAGATTGAGACGAAGTCCCTTACCTCGTGTCCGACTTGACACGATCGTTCATTAATCTCCTGAATAATAAACTAGTGTCAATTTCTACTTTATTAAGAACCTTTTTCAATTTCATTATTCATTTTATATCAATTATTACCATGTTATGAATATTATGTAATCATTTAAGTTAATAACGGCCGTTTTGTCGATATTTGGTACTTGAGTCAAAAATGAACATCATGTATTTACAAGTTTTCAATGTGGTCAACAGTCCATTATATCTAGAATGACATTCATTATTTAGATATCATATATTTCATATATATATATATAGTATATACATGTATTTATAATATTACATAACATTTAGACGTAATAAATGAAATGCACCGGTCATGGAGACGGTAAGCTCTACGTACGCATGAACGCTACTTTAATTTCTATTTCAAACTTTAATGGAATTAAAACATAACTATACATAGATATATTTCAATTCTTGTATAATATCATATATAATATCATAAACTCCATCCTTTATACATCCCACATAAGGCATTAACGAATCAAATCACTTTGAGGGGGCGGTAGTCCACACTTTCTCAAATGAGATTATCGTATTTACCCACTATGGAAACCATAAAGGATTGATATAATTGGGAATTAAAAAAGCATAAGGAAATCATAAAAATAATATATACCATATATAAATACAGTGCCATCATAATGGACACCATGAGAGGCGGTATGATGTAATTGAACAATCATCGTTTCGTGAGGTATTAATTTTCCATCCACAAAAACATTATTTCATTCATCCATTAGATGGAGGTGTGTGTAAGTGTAGTTAGAATCCTTATTATAAAAACATCCTAGTATATTGAGGATACTGTTGTTGTTACAAAAAAAGGAATAGAAAAGAGTTTAGGGGTTGGAGAAGCAAAATAAAAGAAAATAATTTAAGAGAAACTGTTACCTTTAATTTGGGTAACTCACTTTGGTTTGAACCAAAGGACTTTTTAAAGTGGATTCTGCCTAAGGTGAGGCCTCAAGGAGGAGGAGAGGGATGTAGGGAGCTTATTTGGGTAGAGTTTGGATGAGAAAAATGGCTTGAGAGGTGTGGGTAATTTCTTAGAAGTTATCTCTTTTTATAAGGGAGTGGAGGGGGTCTTTAGGAAAGAGTGAAAATATTATTTTATAATATAATGATATTCGGTTTAGAATGGTCCAAAAATCATTATAGTAGAAGCTAAGATTACTCATGGTAGAAATATAACCAAAAAATAGTAATTGGATAGGTTTTGGATAATATGTTAATCATTATAATCTTATTTATTTAATTGATTTATTAATGAGGTAAATACTGCATCATTATTGTGTCATAAATAACTTAAATTATTATATGTCTAAAAATTATGAACAAAATACTATCATGTAGGAAATCTTTTTATATTTCCAATGAATATTTATAGTCTAAAAGATGACCTATATATCACCATAAAAAATCAATTATTAAAAGATTTTTGTTAGTGTCAATTTTCTCTTTACATTAAATTAATTTATCTAAATTGTCATTTTCACTCCCAAGTGGATCAATGGGGTCCCAAAATCGACCCAAATATGCCCATGGTCGTAAATGACTCATCCAATAAGGTTTGAACATGTGTTAAGGTAATTTTGAATTATTATAATATTCTTTTAACCTTGAATTACCCTATTTATCTTTAACCGCGGTAAATAAAAGTCAAAAGTTACTATTCACCAAAAATTATTTTCGTCTTATTGAACCACATTTTACTAACTAATAACAACCATGTATGTCTGATTTTTGAAATTAAATTCACAGAAGTGGTAAAATTTTATTTAGATGAAAAATTCAGTTTTTTTAACTACTACTAAGTGGTTTCACTATTCATCAAAAATTGACGTTTTTCCGAAAAATACCAAAAATTCAGCCAAAGTTATATTTGATATTATGAATTCAAAAATTATTTCCATTTTTCCAAATTCAAAACATAGAAGTGGAATTAGTTAATTTTAAAATTAATTCACGTTATCAAAAAAATAGCGTGTTTTTAAGAAACAATAACTATCAAAAGATTGACACTTGTTTATGTCCAATTTCAAAGAGAAATTAACTCCAATGACCAACATTGGATTAAATGGTAAAAATATATTTCAATTTCACTTTAAGACCATTTAAAAAGATAATCTAAACATATAAATAATTTATATTAAATTGAATTTTGAATTAAAATACAATAGTTTTCACTATTCATAAAATATGAACTTTATTAGAAAAATACCAAAAAATTACCCAAAGTAAATTTTGATGTCCCCATTCTAAAGAATGAATTTATTTGTTCATATATAATGTATTAAAGTGACCAAAACTATATTTAAAAAGGGTTCTCTATTAAAATGCGGTAAATCGGCCTTTTAATGTAAATTATGCTTAAAATTAGATTCATTCACATTTTAATCCTCTAACTTATAAATACTTGTATAATCATATTGTATTTAGTTTTGTTCAGTCCCACCAATACAATGGCTTGGAGTTTACGACCATTTAAAATAATAATAATATATTATTAGTGTGCAACGTAAGATTCCAAAGAAACCCATTGTTGCGTATCAGGTACGCTATCGAACATAGCAACCCCTTTAAACTAAAATTAATATTTAATTAAAAAATATTAATAAATATGAATTATGTATTATTCTTCATTTACCTGGGATGTTACATTAATCCTTTCCATGAACATTTATACCACCCCGTTATGCTACTGAATTTTCCCTCTGATTTTCTATGCCAAATAATTTTGACGTGAATACATGTTCCCAATTAAAATCAAGGGTGTTCAGATTCATTCACATATAATTATTTTATTATGTACTTACATGTATGTATTATACACTAATTTAATGTCTAATTAAATTTATTTATAATTGATTTCATTTTTATGATCTATGTGGTAAATATAATCATAAGGATGAAATGAAAGTGACCGGTGTGCCTAGAATTATATGGATCCCCAATGCATGAGTTAATGTTTTAGTCTCATGAGACATCGGGAAAAGGATTATAGAGTGAACCTAATACATCATGGGAATTTATCAATAATTATTTCTTGGAAGTTGGCCTTGACATATTTTTATGTTGAAGTGTTTTATGTTATTGCCACATTTCCAATATTTCCTTTTAGATTACCATTTTATATCATGCCTCATTGTTCATTTTTATGATTCTAAACCCTTTTATGTCTCATTCATATCCCTACAAAATTGGAAAATGGACTTATACCCATGTATTTTTCCTAAACTGTGGGTATAAGCACCCTTATACACACGGTTCTCTCAAAAATGTGGGTATAGGTTTTGTTTAGGAACCTATACCCACATTTTTACCTAAACCATGGGTATAGGCACCCTTATAACCACGGTTTTTGGGAAACCGTAATTATAGATATATTATGACATGCTATACCGATAGTTTTTCCAAAACTATGGGTATAGGGAAGTTTTTTCGAAACTGATACCCATGGTTTACAGAAAACCGTGGGTATAGTGTAGTTTTTTGAATACTTATACCCATTGTTTTATAAAACCATAGGTATATCTTACCGACCATATGGCGCGAAAAAAATCATGGGACACAAACAAAAATCATGGGAACACCTATTCCCACAGTTTTCTACCTATATCCATGGTTTATATAAATATATAAGACTAAATATATATATCTATATACCCTTAATACAAATGGGATAGTGGTTAGTTGTGGGATTAATAAACGAGCGGTCCATGGATCGAATCCCAAGATCATATTTTTTTCCAAACTATACCGACAGTTTTAAAACTGTGGGTATAAGTGAATGACACTAAGGAATGTTGAGTGACATGGTGGAATGGACATATACCCAAAATTTCATATACAGTGGGTATAGCTTAGGAGCTATCTTGATGCCTCAGGAGACCACATTTCATGAAACTATGAGTATAGGTTATACCACCGATTTCCTTGGATATAGCCACGGTTTCAAACCATGTGTATAATGAAAATTTCTAGTATTGCTATATTTTACATTTATTAATTTCTTTATGTTATTCTAGGTTTAATCCCATACTGGTATTTATATCTCACCCCTTTCTTATGTATGTCCTCAGGTTATCCCATGCTATTTTAAGTACGAATGAATATTATTATCATGTTAAGGAATTTATCAATTATGATGATGTATTTATTAGTTTATGTTGTTATGTAATATACCTAATTCCCAAATACACTAGAGTTATCAATCATTCCGGTTTTATTATTTTATCATTTTTGAAAAAAATTAGGAATTATTTTATAACAAAGAAAAGGGTTGTCATAGTTTTAATCAATGGAAAAGTTTATTTTTTTTGGAATTAGGATTAGAAAATAGTAGTGAAATCCTTATGGAGAACTCTAAGAGTAATAAAACATGACCAAATCTTGTTAAATTATAGAGTAATTGTTTTATCAAGAAAATACATCCTTTTTTGGATAAAATAACTAGATGTTGATTTGACACGAATGTATATAGTGGTAAGACATGGAAACACCACATTGAGCGAGACTCGACCGGGAATTGGTGCATGAAAATTGGCATTATAACACACATAGTATGATAATACCATGCGGTATGTATTGGTAAATTCATGAGATAATTATTAACCATTATTAAGGGAATAAAATTCCAATAAGAATATATGTTATGAAATAGATCGTGGATAACGTACATTGAAGTATAGGAATTTCTTTGTTAAGAAATAAATGTAATTTATAAGTTATCTCTTTAAAGTCATTGAGTTTGTGTTTATTTTTCCAATATTTCAAAATTATTCATCCTTAATTTTTTTCATTTATTATATATAATTATTAAAAATAAGAGGAATAATGTAAAAAACTAGGGTGTATGAAAATTTGATGACTGCCCAAATGATACACCAAACATGATGGGAGAAGGAATAGTGAACTTTATGATGATACTCTCTCAGTTGACTCAAGTTAAAAATTACCAAATCCCCAAAATAAAGAAAATTTTACAATTTATACAATTATATAGTAAAGGCCTCTGAAATTCAATGGATCATATGTTCCCTTAATCACCAAACAATGGACCAACTCCATTGAGAATATCTTCTCCATCACTCAATGTTTTGAGTAAGAGAAGGTTTTACTACACGTTTATTATATAGAGGGAGAGTATGATCAGTGGTCTATATTTGCCATGAATACAATGCCTAAAAAGATATCAATGTGATGTGGTGGAAGGAATTATAGAAAAGGATTTTTGAAAAATGTTTTCCTCAGACTCTCCAACATGAAATGGAATGGAATTTCCTTTCCCTGAAGGAAAAATATGACAGATATGGAAAGTATTATGAAGAAAACTGTACAAGACATTCATGATACAAGTTCAGAATTTTCACTACCAACAAATTAAAGGTTTAACACTTCTTTGGCGGGGAAAAAGAGTCTAAAAAAGCCCTTGTGATTCGAGATATTGATAGCTATGAGGAAATTTTCTGATTCTCCCTCAAATTAAAAATGAAGATCTTAAAATATCAAGGGTATCATGAAGTTAATAATCATAAATTTGAAATTAATGCCATAGAAGATAGATTATATAGCTCAAATAACTATGTCTACCAAAAATATCATCCTTAAATACTTACCCACTGTGATTGAATACACAGATTTGTTTCCCGAGTAATGTTTTGGTCTTCCTCTTAGTCGAGATGTTGAATTTTTAATCGAGGTTATACATGGGGAATTACCATTATCCAGGACTCCATATAGAATGGTTTTTGTGGAGATTTAGGATCCTTAGAAACAACTAAAGAGAATATGGGTTATATGTTCACACACCAATTTGATTAACCATGAGGTGCACTGGTCCTCATCATT
Source organism: Viscum album (assembly GCA_963277665.1). NCBI lineage: Eukaryota > Viridiplantae > Streptophyta > Magnoliopsida > Santalales > Viscaceae > Viscum > Viscum album. The sequence continues at coordinate 1,154,066,267 of OY728132.1, read as the reverse complement.
TATAATATGGATCAATAAATGTGCCATTTCATTGATTATTGTGATCTCAAAAAGATCAAAATAATGAAAATGTATCATATAACAAGGTTTTTTGAATGTTTTAGCAGCTACATGGAAAAAAATCCTTGTTCATGGTGGATCTGGGGTCAAGGTATTACCATGTTTGGGTAAAAGATGATATCCCCCATATTTCTTTTCATACAAGGTTCAAACATTATGTGTTCATTTTAATTCCATTTAGACTCAGTAATTATCTAGAAATATTCATGTAATTGATGAATACAACATTTATATATTACCTTAGAAAATTTTTGGAATTATTTTTAGATGATATTCTAATATACTCCAAAATCAAGGAGGATCATGGAGAGCATCTGATCACTATGCTGAAAACCTTATGAAAGGAGAGTATTTATGGAATGTACATAAAATATGTGATATGGTAGAATGAATTAAAATTTATGGGGAATATTACCACAAGTAATAGGATATCTATGGACCATTCAAATACAAATGAAATTAATGTATGGTCAAGTCCAACATCTATGAAATATATCTATTGTTTCTTTAGATTAACTTGGTATTATCATTGATTTTTTGAAAATTTATCTTGATTTTAAAACCCTCTTACCATGATAAATCAAAAATCATTGATGTTTTATTTGAATTATGAAGGTGAAAAGAGAATCAATGATTTGAAAAATAGGCTTATCACCGCACCTATACTTACACTACACAAAGGCGGAGAACTTTTTGTGGTATTTAGAAATGCTTGGAATAAGGGATTGGATTTTTTGCTAATGAGGAATGAAAAAGGGATAACCAGTTCTTTATGTTAGTTGAAATATCATGTATATAACTACCAAACACATGATCTGTAGTTACCCACCCTGATCATTGCATTGAACTTATAGAGGAACTATCTCTTTAGAGAGAAGTGTGAAGTATATATGGATCAAAAGATCCACAAGTATGTATTTAAACACAAAGATATGAATATACACAAAGGAATGTGGCTAGAGATGATTATGGACAATAGATTCTAAATCGACTACAATATTTGGAAAGAAAATAAAATTATAAAGGTTTTATGTAGAATGGATACAAAAATTTTATCAATGGTATGAAATGATAAGGATACTATGTTCTTAGATATGAGAAGGATAGTCAGAGGAATCATAAAATAATGAACATAGTCAATCCTTTCACAAATAATTTCTCAACCATTCCTTATAGAAGGATAAAGGATTCTCTAAGATATGATTAGAGAAATCACCCAAACGTGGAATCTAGAAGGAAATGTAAATCCTCAGAGCTTAATGTTAATGAAAAATGAGTCTTATGATTTGGGTCACGATTATGTGAACCATCAAATCCAAATTTAAATATGGTGTAATTGGATGATGCACATAGTTTTACTTTCTTCATCCATATAGGAAAAACAAATATGTATCCAGATCTTAGAGTGTAGAGACCCGAAGCCTGACGTACATGTACATTACATTACTTTTGCGGAATACTTAGTACATTACAAAAACACACACACAAGGACCGTAATAGTTTAGTGTCTTCGGAAACTCGGAATATAATCTTCTAATCGTGGTGAAAGATCTTCAACATCTCCCATAATGATCTTCTTTTTTTTTTCTTACCTAAAACCTTTCTTTATATCCTGGGGAAAAGAAAACATAAAAGGGTGAGCTCAAATGCTCAGTAAGGGTAAACAAAAGAAATATCAATCACATCATATTCATAAGAACATAACATTATGGATATCTTAACCTGCAAAAAAAGATCATAGTATCATAACATGGAATAAATCATAGTAGTGGAATGTAATACCAATAATTATAACATAAAACATGGAACTTTGTGGCATACACACATAATCATAGAGAATCATTTCTTATTAGTCAAGACTTATTGCCAAGACTATTTTAGTGGACAAAGTCCATTTCTGAACCGAGTTCACTCCTCGTTTCAGTCCTGTTTTACTGAACCGGTAGAACCTACCGTTCCATCCATGTCTATCTCATGAGATATAAAATCTTTACCCACTGCATTAGAGGGAGATATAGGTTCCACCCATCTCATAATGATAGCATTCCTATGTGTGCCACAAAATCATAAATCATACATCATTGCATAACCCATGTAATAAAAATGGGATTATTAAACATCGTGACATCATAAAACAATTCATATAAGATAAAGGAATTCATAAAAATAAATCCATCACAACATAATCAAATCAATGTAATAATAGGGATAAAAACATAACCCTATATTATCTTAGATGGAAAATAATTTTGATAAAACACATGAAATGAATTCTTGAGGAAAATATCCTTTCTTCGTCAAAATAATATTATTTTCAAAAAATTCCATGAACTTTTAAAATAAAATTATTTTGTTGAAAATATTAATAAAATCATGTAGTGTAAGCTTCATGAAAATGAGGCATTATGAAACCGTAAAAATCTATTCATGCCGTATAAGTTAAAAATAACATTCTCCTCGTACTTTTGTCAGAAAAGTCAAAAAGTACCTCGTAACGTAAACAAAATAAAGATTCCCTACATACCATGTAGTAAAATTAAAAAATGGTTCAGAAGGAATTTAAACATACATAAAAACACTTTTATAATACATAGACATGGATGATATAAATAACCCCAGTAAATACTTGCGAATAATCAATCTCGGATAAAAATGAAATTTGCCAAATTATCCCTTACCTTAGGTCCGATTTGATTCATAAGTGTCTGAACATCTTGTATAATGAGATAAATAATGTTATTGACTGATTAAATAATCATATTAATTGTTATGATATCATATATGGTTCACTTATGACTTTATATTACCCGTTATTTTGTAAATTCAATGTTAAAGAGCGTTTTGGGTAAAATCGTTACATTTGTCGTCCGTGTTTTGACTTGTAATTATTCATATAATTACTTAGATAATGATTACTTACATCCAAAATGTAAAACATGATTTATATATAATATATATTCAGAATATACATATATATAATAGATTGATAAATGGAAATAAATACACTGTTCATGGAGACGGTAGGTCGTACGTACGCATGAACGTTGTTTTCGTTTCCCCATTGAATTGAATGGAATTAATTGGATGACATACATATATATATATATATATATACATAAATCTAGTATCATATATTTCATGATTACTTATTATATATACTTTATAATTATTTATGAATGGTTAATCCTTGAGAATGAATCTCTTCGCATCGTGGAGACGGTATTCCGTACGTAAGCACGAGCGATGATATCGTTCCCATGATCATGGAATTTTATTGGAGTGTATGTATACTACTAAATAATCAATATCACTTTATAATAATCATATATAGTTATTATTTACACCATTATAACAATCCAAGTAAGGTGGTGGTGGAAAATAGATTACACCACGACGTGGAGATGGTATTCCGTACGTACGCACGCACGATGATTTTTTTTTCCTGTAGGATAGATAGATGGTGAAATAGGGTTGTTTCATACTTATAATAAAATATCAATATATGATTGATACTGATGTTATTACTTCATTATGAAACAACTAAAGAAGAATAAGTGGAAGAAGAAATAAAGATGAAAGAATCGGTAACGGGCATTACCTCTTCTTTGAAGCGCATCTTTGAGACCTCCTTTTAGGGCACTAAAATAGGACATTGAAGAAGAACAAAACCTCTAGGATTTCTCTAGGGAAGTGGAGAGGGGAAATTGGCAGGGGTTGGCCGAGATTGAAGGCTCAAAGTGGTGTGAGGAAGAGAGTGAGGAGGTTCCCTTTTATAAGGGAGGAGAGGGGAACCTTTGGAATAACTAAAACTATTATTTTATTATAAAGTCAAATTCGGTTTTAAATAGCTCCAAATTGATTTATTTCGAAGCTAAGGTGGGGATGGGTCGAAATACTCTCATCCAATATAATTTAGAGAAGTTTAGGTTCTTATTTTAACCTTATCTTTTAGATTTAACATTATGATAAATAATTTTACTTTTACCATGTCTTCTTGTGTTCTTATACTATAAGTTTAATAAACTTACTATAATAAGCCAAACGAACCCCAAGATGTTTATTATTAATATATATAACCTTATCTAAGTCATTTTGCCGAAGCTTAGATTTTTAGGAATAAAATAACAATTAATAATATAAAATTTGTTTTAAAAAACTATTTTATGTCAATTTTGACACAATTTAGTAATTGATTTATTTTAAAATCATAACAGAATTATTAGTTCAAAAAAAGTTAATTAAATCAATAATAACATGTCATATTAACATATAAAATTTTTGTAATTCATAAAAAGTCTCAAATTATATTTATTTGGGTATTTATAATATCAATTAATCTAGTTTTTCACTATTTTGGTAATTACTACATCATCATTGTGTCATAAATATATTAAATTATTTAATGTCTAAAAATTATAAATAAAATATAATTATGTAGTAAATCTTATTATCTTTCTAATGAATATTTACAATCGAATTTATCTTATGTATAACCCTATATTAAAAATGTTTTAGTAAATAAACATTGATTTTAACTCTTTTAACTCTTCTTTGAATTAAATAATAATAAATGTCCTAATCTAATCCAAGTGGGCCTAAATGGTCATATTTTATTCCTAAGGTTGTTTTTGGTCGAATTAAACTTATCCAATATAATTAGGACATGTGTTAGGGTAATAATAATATCATTTTTACCCTTAATTACCCTATTTACTTTTAACCGTGGTAAAAAAAGTAAAAAGTTACTATTCACCAAAAATTATTTTCATGTCATTGTGTAACAACCCAAGCTTCCACGGTACACATCTCTTTGAATAAATACAGTAGTGTGTGTTGTACGCAGCTTCGAGTTCTAACACACACCACAACCAATCATAGTAGCCATTATGAATAGTAATACCGATTTTTTAAAATTTTATAAATTTTATCTTGCAAAATGGACTTCGTTTTTGGATTTGGAATATCGAAATTAGACTATGTTGAATTTTTGGTATTTTTCTGAGAACTTCCAAATTTTTATGAATAGTGAAAAATTATTAAAAACAACTTTTTAAATCAAAGTATTTTATAGTGATAAATTATACTATTGAGTGATTTTAAATTATAATTAGAATATATGTTTACCATTTTATCCAATGGTGATCATTAGAATTAATTTCACTTTGAATTTGGACATAAACAATTGTAAATCTTTTGATATATATTGTTTCTTAAAAACACGCTATTTGTTGTTAACAGTGGGAATTAATTATAAAATTAATTAATGCAACTTATATGTTTGGAATTCTGTAAAATATAAATCATTTTTTGGATTCGGAATATCAATTATAGCTTAGGGTCAAATTTTGGCATTGTTCTGAAATACTTCAATTCATGATGAATAGTGAAACCAGTAAGTGGTAGTTAAAAACTGATTTTTCGTTTAAATGAAACATTACCACTTCTGTGATTTGATTTTTAAAAATCCGACATACATGGTTGTCATTAGGAATTAAAATGTGGTTCATTGGGATTAAAATAATTTTTTTGGTGAATAGTAACTTTTAAGTTTAATTAATCACGATTAAAGGTAATTAGTGAAATTTATGGTAAAAATAGTATTATAAAAATATGGAATGACCTTTAAACTTGTCCAACCACTATTGGATGTGTCATGACCGACCAAGACAATCCATGGGTCAACTTGGGGACCCCATGGAGCCACTTTGGTAGGAAAAGGACATAAATAACTTTTTATTTAATGTTAAAATAAAAAGGTCACAAACAAGAGTTGTTTTACTAAAAAAATTTTTAAATGAAGTTATACAAGTCATATTGTTGACTATAAATATTAATTAGTATGATAAAAAGATTTCCTACATCATCATAATTGTTTTATAATTTTTAGACATTAAATAAAGTAAATTATTTATGACACCATGATGATGCAGCGATTACCTCATTAATTAACGATTTAAATAAAATGAAAAGATAATGTAAAATCCAAGGCTTAAATTGTCAAAAACATATTTTATGAGTAGATTTCGAACCCTTATCACCTTATCCTCGAATTATATAAGTGTGGGACCTCTAAAATCCGAAACTCAATTTATAATAAAGTGACTTTTCTTTACTTTCCAAGAGTGCCCCTCCTCTCCACTTATAAAAGGCCCCCACCTCTACCACCTTACTCACACTTTCAAAGCCTTTTTTCTCGGCCAAACTCTGCCCAAATAATCTCCCAACTTCCCTCCCTTACTCCTAGAAGCCTCACTTTGGGCATAATTCTTCCCAAGGAATCCTTTGGCTCAAATCAAAAGAGTTACCCGATTTTAAGGTAATGTCTTCTCTTATGTTATTTTGTTTTATTTTGCTTCTCCAACCCCATAAACTCTTTCTATTCATTTCCTTTGTAACAACACCAGTATAATCAATATACTATGATTTTTTTATAAGAAGGATTCGAGCTACACTTACACACACCTAAATCTAATGGTTAAATAACATACTCTTTCTATGGATGGAGAATTTCTGCCTCATGAAACGATGATTGTTTAACACTCATATAACACCTTAAAAGTGGACGTTAAGATGTAACTATATTTATATATGATAAATAATAAGTTTATGTTTTCCTTATGCTTCTGTATTTATCATTTATGGCATACTTTATGATTTCCATTATGGGCAAACACGATAATTTCATTTTAGGAAGTGCGGACTACCGCCCCCTCAAAGTGATGTGAATCGTTAATGCCATATGTGGAATGTATAAAGGATGGAGTAAAAGATATTATATATTATATTATACTAGAACTATATTATACCTTTATATAATTATGATTTTATTCCATTAAATACGAAATAGATATGAAATTAGCGTTCATGCGTACGTACGGCTTACCGTCTTTATGAACGGTGCATTTCATTTCATACCTCTAAATGTTACGTAATATTATGAATGAATGTATATACTGGATATATATGATATATATGACATTTAAATCATGAATATAATTCTGGAAATAATGGATCTTCTACCACATAAACAACTTGTAATTATAAGAAGTTTATTTTTGACTCAAGTACCAAAGATCGACAAAACGACCGTTATTAACTTAAATAATTACATAATGTTCATAACATTGTAATAAGTGATATAAAAAGGATAATGAAATTTAAAATGGTTCTTAATAAAGTAGATAGTAACTCTAGTTTATTATTCAGGAGGTTAAAGAATGGTCGAGTCAAGACAAGATGCAAGGTAAGGAAATTTCTTAACCCAACTTCTATTCTTTGGGTTAATCTCCTACTTTCAAATTATGTCATGATATTATTATGTCCTATTTTGCATTTTTACTTTCTTTATGTGTACCTATAGTGAATACACATAATAGATCTATTTTATTTTAAAAATGACCTTTTTAGGACTTCGTCTCAATCTCCTTTCATTGAGGCATATTTGGTTTTATACACAACTTTCTTTTATATGGTGTATAAACACTTTTGACTTTTACGTTTATTCAAAAGGAATATTTTTTATACGAAGTGTTTTACTAAACGAAAAAAGGGAATGTTTTTCTTTCTGTACATATGCGGAGACAACGACTTCTCCGCCGTCATGACCATTATTTGAGTTTCGGCTTCCTCTATAAGCCATCACTTTTTTTTAATGAAAAATAAATACAAAGTTTAAACTTTCATTTATTTTGGTATTGAAAATGGATTTGAAAGCGTTTTTATTATATCAATGTGTTGTATTGATATCTTGTGATTGAAATGTGGAAATGTTATGCTTCCTTTATACATGTTTTATGTGATACAATTATGTTATGGTTTATGATATGTTTAAACCTATTCATATGAGGAATGAATTAGACTTAATAAGTGATGGGTGGAGCCCGCTATAGCTCCTCGATGCATCGGCAGGTCTCATGAGACAAACTAGTGGCTTGGCATGAGGCCTTGACAAAATCTTATTTGTGGTCTTGGCATGAGGCCTTGGCTACGTGGTTATGATAGTCTTGCATTATGCATTCCATCATTATGAAAGTGGTTATTGATATTTCATGTGATTATTCGACTAGTAGAATATCCATGTGAGTAAGTAAATGGCATTATTTCAGTTTACTTTTTCCATATTATTCTAAAGTTCAAGTTTAAAAGGATTTTGTTTTAGTTATACATTGCCTTAAATGTTAATGTTTATTTATGAAAGCTTCCGCTATATTGTTATCCTTACTGAGCATCTGAGCTCACCCCTTTCAATGTTTTAATATTTTTCAGGATGTGAAGAAGTATAATATGAATGACCTGTAGGGATAATATAAGGGGATATGAAGAGAAGATGTTGTAGTTTTGTTTTACATTATGATGTAATGTAAGACTTATGAATGTATCTAGTGTTTCCAAGGCTACTAAACTAATCGGTCTTTCGATACATGATCTTTTGTGATCATGCCAATGTTACGAAGTAATGCACCGACTCTGGGTAGCTGGGTTCGGGGCGTTACAGTTTGTATCAGAGGCAGTTTAGTACTAACCATGGAAGCTAGAATTAGATAAACTCTGATTAGAGCACATAGCCCAAAGATAGAATTTGAGGATTAGTATTGAAGAACTTCCTAGAATTTTGGTATTGTAGAGATGTTGTGTGTTTTCCGAGAAATACATCCCTGTTTGGATACGAGCAGGTAGAGGCGGCTCTGGCATAGATATACCTAGGGGTAAAACCCAAAAACCCCGCTTTGAGCTAGACTCGAATGGGAACTGGTGCACGACAACGGGCCTTGCTGCACTTTTGGTTACGACACTCCCGGGGGATATACTTTGGATAATTCTCATTTTCTTTACAAACCACTATGATGGGTTATGAGTATATACTTCCTCAAAGAAAAAATTTTATGGATTATATCCATAAATAGTTCAATTTATGTTAAGTATTTTACAAGTATGGAATTATGTATTTTGATTCATAAACTAATATATTTTATCCCTTTGTTTAGAAATGGCGCCTAGTGGAAGGAATGGAAACCGTATCAATGCACGCACTCTGTGTAGGGATTGCCCTCCTCCTCAAGATAATTATTGTAGAGCTGGAGATACAACTGGTGCTGATAAACTTATTACCATACTGGGGCAACTCACTTAGGTTATGAATAATAACCTTACTCGTATAGAGCACCCTGATCCGCAACGTGGAGGATCAATGTTAGACCGCTTCATGAGGCAACAACCACCAACATTTAATGGGGGTACAAATCCATTAGTAGCTGAGCAATGGATAAACTCCTTAGAGAAAATATTCCATGCCTTGGGGAGTAGCGAAAGGGAGAAGGTTGTCATGGCAGTCTACCGCCTCACTGGAGATGTCGATCAGTGGTGGTCGCTGATTCAAAACACAAAAGAAGATGATGAAGTATCGAATATGGAATGTAGGGAGTTCAAAGAGCTTTTCTTAGAATAATACTTTCCGCATGACCATCGAGCAGATATGGAAATGCAATTTCTGAGTTTGAGGCAGAAGGAGGATGAGAATGTCGCAAAGTATGAGGATAACTTTACATGGTTAGCGAGGCATGCTAAAGATTATATACGTAACCCAAGAAGTAAGATTGATCGTTTCTTTGATGGGTTAAAACCATTTCTCCGTCGAGCATTAGTCCCACAAACTTTCTCGTCATACGAAGATATTGTCTCGTGTGCTATCAAGACGGAAAATGAATTCTCTAAGTCTTATGACAACAAAGTAAAGCAAGAGAAGAAGAGAAAGGTTGAACAAGAGACATGAAAAGGGAAAAAGGGAAAGAAGGATTTTCCCTTATGTGATAATTGTGGGAAGAATCACCCTGGTACTTTCCAAAAAGGAATGGGAGTTTGTTACAAATGTGGAGAAAAAGGTCACCGGGCTCGTGATTGTAAGGGAAAGAAAGAGGCTATCAATGTTGAATTATATAATTGTAAGGAAATGGGTCATTATGCAAATGAATATCCTAAGCGTTAGGGAAACTTACCTCATAAAAGGCCAAGGGATCAAGGACAATATTATGCAGTTGCTACAGTTGAAGCAGAATAATTAATGTATTGGTGCTTTTGGACTCATGGATTATATCTTGGTTCTTAGAATAATGTGATATATTTATATAAGGATTGTACTGCAGTACTTGTTGATTTCATTAAGGTTTTAATATGATTAAGGTAATCATATTTTTGTATGTGACAATAACAGAAACATTACCTTGTTTTAGGAATATGATGATACAATTGATTTTGGAATTTAGAGACCTTTTAGAGAAAGTCTGGACAGAGGTATTTTGGATAACATAAAGGTTGGAATGGATTAAGTTGAACTTTGGATAGTTTTGTTTATGGTTAAAACATTTATGAAGATTATTTTTGGAATATTATAATACTGTATTTTTAGGAAAATGACAACCTGTAGGGTGGGGCATAAACCGTCGCGTCAGAAAAAGCCACAGGAATCGAACCCACAACCATAGTGCGATAGGCCTTTATTACCTACCACTAGCCCACAGGAAGTCCCTGGTTATTACAAAATATTCTTAATAATCTAAATGTTATGTGTTAATAGTTGTAACCTTATACAATTAGGATAAATAAAATATTTTTGAGTTCTATTACCATATAGAGTGAAAGATGGGTTTGTGGTAAAAATTTATTAAAGAATGAAAGTATACATAACAATTATGTATATTACCTTACGTTCTTAGTAAATCTCCTAAATAAATTCTTCAACTTTATAAAATGTATCTTAAAACAAAAACGTTGTCGGTTAACTTTTCCTACTGGGGAATCAATGATCATTTAACCAATCACAAGTTTGTGATTTTCTTGTAGTTAAACATTCTTCTAATCCTATTTTCTATAACTCTCCATCAAACCTTGATGGTTTGTTTCTCCTCCATATCCATATTTTCATAGAATCTTTGTATGGTCTATCTCAGGTGACCTTTATACTTATCTTTCGTTCTTTTAATGTTATATTTTTATTAACCTTATTTCCGATGTGGGTTTTCCACAAACGTATTTTATATTTTAAACATTTTATTTTCGAAGAACATTATCAAATTGTGAGGACGAAATTTATTTGAAGGAGGGGAGAATGTAACACCCCAAGCTTCCACAGTACACATCTCTTTGAATAAATATAGTAGCGTGTGTTGTACGCAGCTTCGAGTTCTAATACACACCACAACCAATCAAAGTAGCCGTTATGAATAGTAATACCTAATTTTTGAAATTTTATAAATTTTATCTTTCCAAATGGACTTCGTTTTTGGATTCGGAATATTGAAATTAGCCTATGTTGAATTTTTGGTATTTTTCTGAGAACTTCCAAATTTTTATAAATAGTGAAAAATACTTAAAAACAAATTTTTTAATCAAAGTATTTTATAGTGATAAATTATACTATTGAGTGATTTTAAATTATAATTAGAATATATTTTTACCATTTTATCCAATGGTGATAATTATAATTAATTTCACTTTGAATTTGGACATAAACAATGGTCAATCTTTTGATATATATTGTTTCTTAAAAACACGCTATTTGTTGTTGATAGAGGGAATTAATTATAAAATTAATTAATTCAACTTATATGTTTTGAATTTTGTAAAATAGACATCATTTTTGGATTCGGAATATCAATTATAGCTTAGGGTGAAATTTTGGCATTGTTCTGAAAAACTTCAATTTTTGATGAATAGTGAAACCACTAAGTGGTAGTTAAAAAACTGATTTTTCGTTTAAATGAAACATTACCACTTCTGTGATTTGATTTTCAAAAATCCAACATACATGGTTTTCATTAGGAACTAAAATGTGGTTCATTGGGATTAAAATAATTTTTTGGTGAATAATAACTTTTAAGTTTAATTAATCGTGATTAAAGGTAATTAGTGATATTTATGGTAAAAATAGTATTATAAAAATAAGGAATGACATTTACACTTGTCCAACCACTATTGAATGTGTCATGGACGACCATGACAATCCATGGGTCAAAATGGGGACCCCATGGAGCCACTTTGGTAGGAAAAGGACATAAATAACTTTTTTATTTAATGTTAAAATAAAAAGGTCACAAACAAGAGTTGTTTTACTAAAAAAATTTTTAAATGGGGTTATACAAGTCATATTATTGACTATAAATATTCATTAGAAATATAAAAAGATTTACTACATCATCATAATTTATTTATAATTTTTAGACATTAAATAAATTAAATTATATATGACACCATGATGATGCAGCGATTACCTCATTAATTAACGATTTAAATAAAATGAAAAGATAATGTAAAATCCAAGGCTTACACTTGTCAAAAACCCATTGGATGAGTAGATTTCGAACCCTTATCACCTTATCCTCGAATTATATAAGTTTGGGACCTCTAAAATCCGAAACTCATTTTATAATAAAGTGACTTTTCTTTACTTTCCAAGAGTGACCCTCCTCTCCACTTATAAAAGGCCCCAACCTCTACCACCTTAATCACACTGTCAAAGCCTTTTGGCTCAGCCAACCTCTGCCCAAATACTCTCCCAAATTCCCTAAATTACTCCTATAAGCCTCACTTTGGGAATAATTCTTACCATGTAATCCTTTGGATCAAATCAAAAGAGTTACCCGATTTTAAGGTAATGTCTTCTCTTATGTTATTTTGTTTTATTTTGCTTCTCCAACCCCATAAACGCTTCTTATTCATTTCTTTTGTAACAACACCAGTATCCTAAATATACTACGATGTTGTTATAAGAAGTATTCGAGCTACACTTACACACACCTAAATCTAATGGTTAAAGAACATACTGATTCTGTGGATGGCGAATTTCTGCCTCACGAAATGATGATTGTTCAACACTCATATAACACCTTAAAAGGAGGCCATTAAGATGTAACTATATTTATATATGATACATAATATGTTTATGTTTTCCTTATGCTTCTTTATTTCTCATTTATGGCATACTTTATGATTTCCATTATGGGTAAACGCGATAATTTCATTTTAGGAAGTGCGGACTACCGCCCCCTCAAAGTGATGTGAATCGTTAATGCCATATGTGGAATGTATAAAGGATGGAGTAAATGATATTATATATGATATTATACTGGAACTATATTATACCTTTATATAATTATTATTTCATTCCATTAAATACGAAATAGAAATCAAAGTAGCGTTCATGCGTACGTACGGCTTACCGTTTCCATGAACGGTGCATTTCATTTCTTACCTCTAACTGTTACGTAATATTATGAACGAATGTATGTACTGGATATATATGATATATATCACATTTAAATCATGAATATAATTCTGGAGATAATGGATATTCTACCACATAAACAACTTGTAATTATAAGACGTTTATTGTTGACACAAGTACGAAAGATCGACAAAACGGCCGTTATTAACTTAAATAATTACATAATGTTCATAACATTGTAATAAGTGATATAAAAAGGATAATGAAATTGAAAATGGTTCTTAATAATGTATATATTAACTCTAGTTTATTATTCAAGAGGTTAAAGAACGGTCGAGTCAAGACATGACGCAAGGTAAGGGAATTTCTTAACCCAACTTCCATTCTTTGGGTTAATCTCCTACTTTCAAATTATGTCATGATATTATTATGTCCTATTTTGTATTTTTACTTTCTTTATGTGTAACTATAGTGAATACACATAATAGATCTATTTTATTTTAAAAATGATTTTTTTTAAGGACTTCGTCTCAATCTCCTTTCATTGAGGCACAATTTGTTTTATACACAACACTCTTTTATACGGTATATAAAAACCTTTGACTTTTACGTTTATTCAAAATGAATCTTTTTTATACGAAGCGTTTTACTAAACAACAAAAAGGGAATGTTTTTCTTTCCGTACATATGCGGCGACAACGACTTCTCCGCCGTCGTGACCATTATTTGAGTTTCGGCTTCCTCTACAAGCCATCACTTTTTTAATGAAAAATAAATACAAAGTTTTAACTTTCATTTATTTTGGTATTGGAAATGGTTTTGAAAGTGTTTTTATTATATCAATGTGTTGTATTGATATCTTGTGATTGAAATGTGGAAAAAGTATTTTTCCTTTATACATGTTTTATGTGATACGATTATGTTATGATTTATGATATGTTTAAACCTATTCATATGAGGAATGCATTGGACTTAATAAGTGACGGGTGGAGCCCGCTATAGCTCCTCGATGCATCGGTAGGTCTAATGAGACAAACTAGTTTCTTGGCACGAGGACTTGACAAAATCTTATTTGTGGTCTTGGCATGAGGCCTTGGCTACGTGGTTATGATAGTCTGGCATTATGCATTCCATCATTATGAAAGTGGTTATTGATATTTCATGTGATTATTCGACTAGTAGAATATCCATGTGAGTAAGTAAATGGAATTATTTCAGTTTACTTTTGCCATATTATTATAAAGTTCAAGTTTAAAAGGCTTTTGTTTTAGTTATTCATTGCCTTAAATGTTAATGTTTATTTATGAAAGCTTTCGCTATATTGTTATCCTTACTGAGCATCTGAGCTCACCCCTTTCAATGTTTTAATATTTTTTAGGATGTGAAGAAGTATAATATGAATGACCTGCAGGGATAATATAAAGGGATATGAAGAGAAGATGTTGTAGTTCTGTTTTACTTTATGATGTAATGTAAGACTTATGAATGTATCTAGTGTTTCCAAGGCTACTAAACTAATCGGTCTTTCGAGACATGATCTTTTATGATCATGCCAATGTTACGAAGTAATGCACCGACTCTGGGTAGCTGGGGTCGGGGCGTTACACATTGAACCACATTTTACTTACTGACATCAACCGTGTCTCTCGGATTTTTGAAATTCTACTCATAGAAGCGGTAAAATTAAGTTTTTTGAAAAATTCATTTTTTTAAACTACCACTTAGTGGATTCACTATTCATCAAAAAATGAAAGATTCCAGAAAAATACAAAAAATTAGGCCTAATCTATATTTGATATTATGAACTAAAAAATGATGTCTATTTTAAAAAATTCAAAACATATCAGTTTCATTAATTAATTTAAAAATTAATTCCCGTCGTCAAAACAAATAGCGTGTTTTTAAAAGATAATAACTAACAAAAGATTGACACTTGTTTATGTCTGGTTTAAATGTGAAATTACATCCAATGACCAACATTGTATTAAATTGTAAAAATATATTCTAAATATACTTTAAAACCACTCAAATTAATAATTTATCACTATTAATTATTTCGATTAAAAAAGATTTTTTTAAATAAAATTTAGTAATTTTCAATATTCATCAGAATATGAAATTTATCCGAAATGTACCAAAATTTCACCCTAAGCTAATATCTATATTCCGAATCAAAAAATGAAGTCCATTTTGAAAAATAAAATTTACAAATTTTCAAAAATTGGTTATTACTATTCATAACGGCTAGTTCATAATAATATTATAATAATGTCTCGTTTAGTGAAACTCAGTATTGCGTACTACACACGCTATCGAGGAAGATCAAGATTGCGTATAATGCATGGAAAGTCAAGGATGCGTGTTGTGCAAGCTCCTTGTAGTGTACAACACAAGACATTAATGAAATTAAAAAGAATATTTTTCATAAAATCTCGGGGTGTTACATTCTACCCCCCTTAAAATGAATTTCGCCCTCAAAATTCGTCGGGGTTATAAATGGTTTACTACTCTAAAGTTTCATTAATAGAAACCAACATCGTAAAAAAGGAATACCAAAACCAATCTTTAAAAACAAAAGTATGAAAAGTAACGGTTACCCAAATAAACTAATCACTAGGTTTCCATATAGGTGAAAATATGGATATGGAAGAGAAATCTAACCATCATGTTCTGATGGAGAGTTGTAGAGAACATGGCTATGGAAAACCCAGCAATCACAAAGCCATGAATTTGTGATGATCTATGTTACCATCTGATTTATCAGATATAAGAGCACTAGGACAACATTTTTGGTTTTCAAGATCATTTCCCTAAAGTTGGTGAAATTGGAATTAGAAGAAATACTTTCATTATTTCGGCATAGTCTCACCGTTGGTCGTTATTTGGACAATTTCCACTCTATCTCTTAAATAAATGAAGTTGAATTTGTCATTCGTGATGTGTTAGCAGATCATGTGATAGAATGATGGGTCATTCCATCTGTCTCAAACAAAAGGTTAGAAAAGTTATCAAAAAATACATAAGTCCACCTATAGTGAGGTTAATCATATATGGTTCCTAAAATGGACTTATACTTCATATATCATACTGCTTAATATAATAAAACTAGTTTCTACTAAATAGGGACTTCCTGTAGGCCAGTGGTAGGTGATAAAGGCCAGTCGCACTTCAGTTGTGGGTTCGATTCCCACAGCCTTGTCCGACGCGATGGGTTGTCTCCCGTCCTGCAGGTTGTCCTTTTTCTAAAACTACATTATATAAATAATATCAAAAAAAGTTCTATCCTTAAAAAATACTAACTTATTGTTAACATAATCCATTCCAAACTTTAGGCTTATCTAAAATACTTCGGTACAAGCTCATAGTATAAAGAAAATGATTACTTGAAATATCGTTAACCAAGCATGTGAATACCATCATTTATCCCCCATATATCTTGTTGGTCACATTCCAATCATTTGAATACAATAATCATGTATTCTCTTGACAAATGAATACCCATTAAACCTTTGTGAAAACATGAATTCTGTAAAAAGTTAACTCTTTCCACATACGAAAATCCAAAAATTCTATATACTCAAACCATGATATAACCTTCTCCTTATATCAGTCATGAGCTCATTAATACTATCAAACAATTAATTTTCTCCTTACCCCTTCATTATGCGCATATCATCTACATTCCAAAAATATCTGAATAACCTTTCATGGATAGTGGTACCATTAATCATACACTTTCAAAACTCAAGGAAATACAACAGTGTAAAAATACTTAGATGTCTTCTTATTCCATAGTACCATGAGATTACTTATACAACATTACACATGATAAACATGTAATCATTCCACTACATTCATAAACCATTGACTGAGCATCAACAATTCTTTCATCTCACATATCATTTGTAGTCTCTTCATCATCATCAACATAAATACTACCCATACGACCATACTGATTCTCTTCATGAGACTTTCCCTTAGGGCATTGGTTTGCATAATGCCCGTACATTCCACATTTAAAACATTTAACCATTGTTTATGTCTTAGCAATACCATTATCCTCATCTCTGGTGTTAACTGAACCTTTTCCTTTTCACCTACTGGCATTGTGTCCTTCTTTTCCACACCCAAAGAATCTTCTAGTTCCTTTGAAACATTTTCCTTGATGCCTCTTCCCACATGATTTACATAGGGGAAATTGAACTTTCTTTCCTCTATGATCATCCTGAAACTCCATCTTTCTCTTATTAGCCGAGCCAGGAAACTTACCAAATTTTACATTATTGATCAGATTATGATATTTCTGATTCGGCATAAGAATGATGTTTGGACTTCCAAATCCCATTTCATTTGGTTTCTCATGAAGAATATCATTCCATTTTCCATCATATCCTCCATTATCTTGAATCATCTTGTTTCCAGCCATTTTCTAAAACCCAAAAAGAATAGTGTGAGAGGAAAAAATCATAATAAAGGGGGGGTAACTTCAATATATAAAATATTTGGTTTAATATAATATCGTTACCATAGTTCTAAGACTATATCCTATACGTATACTTATCCTTAGGGACATCCCTAGACATACCTTAGAAATATCTCTAGGGATCTCACTAACGTTTTTTCATCCTAGTTTCCAAAGGTTGACTAAACTTTTCCTCTGATACCAACTGTAGAGACCTGAAGCCTGACGTACATCGACATTACATTACTTTTGTAGAATACTTAGTTTATTACAAAAAAACACACACAAGGACCGTAATAGTTTAGTGTCTTTGGAAACTCGGAATATAATCTTCTAATTGTAGTGAAAGATCTTCAACATCCCCCATAATGATCTTCTTTTTTTTCTTACCTAAAAACGTTATTAATATCCTGGGGAAAAGAAAACATAAAATTTTGAGCTCAAATGCTCAGTAAGGGTAAACAAAAGAAATATCAATCACATAATATTCATAAGAACATAACATTTTGTAAATCTTAACATGAAAAAAAAGATCATAGTATCATAACATGGAATAAATCATAGTAGTGGAATGTAATCCAAATAATTATAACATAAAACATGAAACTTTGTGGCATACACACATAATCATAGATAATCATTTCTTATTAGTCAAGACTTATTGTCAAGACTTTCTTAGTGGACAAAGTCCATTTCTGAACCGAGTTCACTCCTCGTTTCAGTCCTGTTTTACTGAACCGGTATAACCTACCGTTCCAGCCATGTCTATCTCATGAGATATAAAATCTTTACCCAATGCATTGGAGGGAGATATAGGTCCCACCCATCTCATAATGATACCATTCTTATGTGTTCCACAAAATCATAAATCATACATCATTGCACAATGAATGTAATAAAAATGGGATTCTTAAACATCATGACATCATAAAACAATTCATATAAGATAAAGGAATTCAAAAAAATAATTCCATCACAACATAATCAAATCAATGTAATAATAGGGATATAAACAGAACCCTATATTATCTTAGATGGAAAATAATTTTGATAAAACACTTGAAATGAATTCTTGAGGAAAATATCCTTTTTTCGTCAAAATAATTTTCTTTTCAAAAAATGACATGCACTTTTAAAATAAAAGTATTTTATTGAAAATAGTAATAAAATCATGTAGAGTAAGCGTCATTAAAATTAGGCATTATGAAACCGTAAAAATCTATTCATCCGTATAAGTTAAAAATAACATTCTCCTCGTACTTTTGTCGAAAAAGTCAAAAAGTACCTCATAACGTAAAAAAAAGAAAGATTACTTACATACCATGTAGTAAAAGTCAAAAATGGGTAAGAAGGACTTTAAACATACATAAAAACACTTTTATAAAACATGGACATGGATGACATAAATAAACCCAGTAAATACTTACGAATAAGCAATCTCGGATAAAAATGAGATTTGCGAAATTATCCATTACCTTAGGTCTGATTTAATTCGTAAGTATCCAAACCTCTTGTATAGTGATTTAAATAATGTTATTTACTGATTACAGAATCATATTAATTGTTATGATATCATATATGGTTCACTTATGACTTTATATTACCCATTCTTTTGTAAATTCCATGTTAAAGAGCGTTTTGGGTAAAATCGTTTCATTTGTCATCTGTGTTTTGACTTGTAATTATTCATATGATTACATAGATCATGATTACTTACATCCAGAATGTAAAACATGATTTATATATAATATATATTCAGAATATACATATATATAATAGATTGATAAATGGAAATAAATACACCGTTCATGGAGATGGTAGGTCGTACGTATGCATGAACGTTGTTTTCGTTTCCTCATTGAATTGAATGGAATTAATTGGATGACATACATATATATATATACATAAATCCAGTATCATATATTTCATGATTTCTTATTATATATACTTTATAATTATTTATGAATGGTTAATCATTGAGAAGGAATCTCATCGCATCGTGGAGACGGTATTCCATACGTACACACGAGCGATGATATCGTTCCCATGATCGTGGAATTTTATTGGAGTGTATGTATACTATTAAAGAATAAATATCACCTTATAATAATCATATATAGTTATTATTTACACCATTATACCCATCCAAGTAAGGTGGTGGTGGAAAATAGATTACACCACGGTGTGGAGACGGTATTCCGTACGTACGCACGCACGGTGATTTCGTTTTCCGTAGGATGGATACATGGTGAAATAGGGTTGTTTCATACTTATAATAACATATCAGTATATTAGTGATACTGATGATATTACTTCATGATGAAATAACTAAATAAGAAGAAGTGGAAGAAGAAATAAAGATGAAAGAATCGGTAACGGGCATTACCTCTTCTTTGAAGAGCTTATTTGAGACATCCTTTTAGGGAACTAAAATAGGTCTTTTAAGAAGACCAGAACCTCTAGGATGTCTCTAGGGAAGTGGAGAGGGGAAATTGGCAGGGGTTGGACGAGCTTGAAGGCTCAATGTGGTGTGAGCAAGAGAGGGAGGAGGTGCCCTTTTTTAAGGGAGGAGAGGGGCACCATTGGAATAACTAAAACTATTATTTTATTATAAAGTGAAATTAGGTTTTAAATAGCTCCAAATTGATTTATTTCAAAGCTAAGGTGGGGATGGGTCGCAATCCTCTCATACAATAGAATTTAGACAAGTTTAAGTTCCTATTTTAACCTTATCATTTAGATTTAATATTAAGTTAAATAATTTTACTTTTACCGTGTCTTCTTGTGTTCTTATACTATAAGGTTAATAAACTTACTATAATAAGCCAAACGAACCCCAAGTTGTCCATTATTAATATATATAACCTTATATAAGTCATTAGGCCGAACAATAGATTTTTAGGAATAAAATAACAGTTAATAATATAATATTTGTTTTAAAAAACTATTTTATGTCAATTTTGACACAATTTAGTAATTGATTTTTTTGAAAATCATAACAGAATTATTAGTTCGAAAATAGATAATTAAATCAATAATAACATTTAATATTAACGTATAAAATTGTTTTAATTCATAAAAAGTCTCAAATTATATTTATTTGGGTATTTATAATATCAATTACTCTAATTTTTTAATATTATGGTAATTACTGCATCATCATTTGTCATAAATATATTAAATTATCTAATGTCTAAAAATTATAAATAAAATATCATTATGTAGGAAATCTTATTATATTTCGAATGAATATTTACAATCAAATTTATCTTATGTATAACCCTATATTAAAAATGTTTTAGTAAATAAACATTTATTTTAACTCTTTTAACTCTTCTTTGAATTAAATAATAATAAATGTCCTAATCTAATCCAAGTGGGCCTAAATGATCATATTTTATTCCTAAGGTTGTTTTTGGTTGAATTAAACTTATCCAATAGAATTAGGACATGTGTTAGGTTAATAATAATATCATTTTTACCCTTAATTACCCTATTTACATTTAACCGTGGTAAAAAAAAGTAAAAAGATACTATTCACCAAAAATTATTTTCATCTCATTGAACCGAATTTTACATACTGACATCAACCATGTCTCTCAGATTTTTGAAATTCTACTCACAGAAGCGGTAAAATTATGTTTTATGAAAAATTCATTTTTTTAAACTACCACTTAGTGGTTTCACTATTCATCAAAAAATGAAAGATTCCAGAAAAATACCGAAAATTAGGCCTAAGATATATTTGATATTATGAACTAAAAAATGATGTCTATTTTAACAAATTCAAAACATATCAGTTTCATTAATTAATTTAAAAATTAATTCTCGTCGTCAAAACAAATAGCGTGTTTTTAAAAGATAATAACTATCAAAAGATTGACACTTGTTTATGTCTGGTTTAAATGTGAAATTACATCCAATGACCAACATTGTATTAAATTATAAAAATATATTCTAAATATACTTTAAAACAACTCAAATTAATAATTTATCACTATTAATTATTTCGATTAAAAAATTTGTTTTTAAATAAAATTTATTAATTTTCACTATTCATCAGAATATGAGAGTTATCCAAAAAGTACCAAAATTTCACCCTAAGCTAATTTCGATATTCCGAATCAAAAAATGAAATTCATTTTGAAAAATAAAATTTACAATATTTAAAAAATTGGTTATTACTATTCATAGTGGCTAGTTCATAATAATATTATAATAATATGTCGTTTAGTGAAACTCGGTATTGCGTACTACACACGCTATCGAGGAAGATCGCAATTGCGTGTAATGCATGGAATGTCAAGGATGCATGTTGTGAAAGCTCCTTGTAGTGTACAACACAAGACATTAATGAAATTAAAAAGAATATTTTTCATAAAATCTCGGGGAGTTACATAGAGAGCACTATTGGTGAGACAATATAATGAATGAGGTTGCAGAATACAAATCAAGATGTCTTGTATGTTAGCAAGTGAAGGGAAAAGAACAATACTAATAGGGTGATATAACCATTACCCATAGCAACATGGAAATGGGAAAACCATCACTGTGGAATTTTTCACTACTTTTCTGAAGAAATAAATTAGAAATAATGTTATATGGGTTTTGGTGTATTGTCTTACAAAGACTTCTCACTTAATTATAAATTTTGAGGATTTCTCACTTGACTAACATTTAGGGATGTACATTAGATAAGTGGTGAGGCTTCATGGAATACCATTATAGATTGTATTTGATTGATACACATGATTTACCTCCATGTTCGTGAAGAGTATATAAAACACTCTATATATAAAGTTCAACTTCATCAAATATTATCACCTTCAAAATAATGGCCAATATAATAGGACTATCCATACACTTGATTACATGTTAAGATCAGTCTCAATTGACTTCACATGAGGATGGGATCAACAGCTTCCTCTTGTCAAATTCTCATACTTTAATAGTGTATACTATAGCATCCAAATGGATCCGTATTAATTACATTATGGGAAGTGGTGAATAAAAATTTAATATAGGGATGAAGTTGGGGAGTACAAAGTGTTAGGTCTTGAAATGGTGGAAATGGTCAAGATCATTCAGAAACACATCAAGGATTCTATGAGTAATTAAAAGATCTATGTTGACAATTGTCGAGGCGGTGTGGAGTTTGTGGTTTAAGACATGTTATTCCTCTACATTTCTATACGGAATAAAGTGGTGATATTTGGGAATAAGAGAAATATCATTATATGATACATCAGTCCCTTTGAGATCCTTTGTCACATAGGGGTGGTGGCATATCAACTAGCACTCAAAACTGACCAATCTCAAGTATCTAGTGTGTTTCATATATCACTTATGAGGAATTACATACCAAACCCCTCACATATATTCAATATAAAGATGGTGTTGTTGGAGAATGATCTTCCCCGTGAGGAGAAACTGGTGAAGATCTTAGATCATAGAGATCATGTTCTATGAAATTAAATAATGCCCCTATTCAGAGAGCTATAGAAAAACCACATATTTGAATAAGTGATGTGGGAACAAGAGGATGTGATGAAATAGAACTAACCTTAACTATTTTAGTGTGTGAAATGAAATTTTCACAACTGAAATTTAAGTGGGGGTGGGGGGGTGGAAGATTGTAAAGACCCAAACTATTATAAATAATAATCCATTTATGGTTGAATTAAATTATTTATTATGTTTGATGTTTATATAAAACACAAGAAATTATTTGTTTTTTATATCCTCTTGGATTTTAAGGGCCATAAAAAATCATTACCATTGATAATATAGTCATTGAACAGTGATCAATTGATTAGTATGAATATAGGTCTTGAGAAAATCCAATTGACATAGACAATTGAAGTGATGGACTCATATAGCAGGATCCTAAACTATAAAGGCCATTAATTAGAGCTTCAGAGGGAGATAAAATCATTGGTATTTTCCTTGACCAAGACCATGATGTGATCTAATAACTTATGCGTGATTGATCCTCTTTACGGGAGAAGATCCATGTTAAAGAGTTCATAGCCCAAACTATGTGCACTGAACCACAACATGAAAGTCCCATCATCATGCAATTTACCTTAGGGTGTTTTATAATGTATTAATGGAATATGTATCAAGACTTTAATAATATTAATATATATATTTTATACTATAATCAATATATGTTCATTGTATTATTATTAGTATATAAATTATTTTTTATTTTGATTTAATAAAATTCAAGTTTATTTTTGGGTAATATTAAAATTAAATTATGGAATTAATTTTAATGATTTAATCGATTTTTTTAATAAAAAATATTATTTTATGTAAATATTATTATTATATAATATTTATAGAATATTAATAATCATATAATTTTTAGAAAGATAAATGAAATTTTTATAATGGTTCAAAAACTATTACTGTCAAAAAAACTTCATTTCTTAATATATGTTGAATTTTATTTTAGAAGTGAAAATTCACATATTATAAAATTAATAGAAAAATTCAATAGTTTTTGTAATTAGAATGTATAAATTATCAAATTGTGAATTTTTCTTAATTATCTAATATTTTCTAATTTTTAGGTAAAAAAATATTGTATAAAAAATTTGAGGTGTATTATGACAACATAATAACCAAAAAACGTGCTGTAATAAATAAAATAAAGTTTATCGATGACCAAATATATGTTCTCAATTTAAAATAATTTTATTAATGGGTTATTTTCTATATTTTATAAATCTATTATGAATCCTCAAAAACCTATAATATATTTTAAGGTTTAAAAATCATTTATTTAAGGACACAACTCACTTACACATGAGAAAGGGTATTACATTAATAATTTTAGCCAAAATACTATAAAATAAATAAAAATCACCGATTTTTTTAGAAACCACTGTAAAACCCCAATGTGGTTTTTTTATGGGTTTTGGAAATTTTATTTTATAGAGTCCGAAACCAATGTTTGGGAAATAATAACCCCACCACTTTTCCAATATAATGATAACCAATATCTCATTTATCATGACTAAAAAACATTGTAGAACATAATTACTCTTACCTATCCTCCCTAGAGTCCTCCATATATTCCCCCATAATCTACATAATCTCATCCCAAGTATTTTGAATCACAAGGGTATGTGATCCTCTCTTAATCCCCATTATTCAAATTTATTCATTATCTTATATATTTTATCACCAATTTTTAATGATGGGATATATTCTTACATATCCCACTTATTGTCCATTTTTATCTAAATGATTTTATACACAATCTATTCTCATTAATCCCTTCCACAAACATCTATACACCCCCGTTATGCTATCAATATTTTTCTATGATTTTCCATAAAAAACAATTGTGTAGTGAATACCCATTCCCATTTTATAACAATGGTGTTCACCTTTATGAACGTATAATTCATTTATTTAGGACTTAAATTTATTTATTCTATAATCCTTGATCATGGAATAAATTTTTTGTTCAGTGATTTTATTTTTTATGATCTATGTGGAACACTTATGTATTAAGATGAAATGAATTTTATTGGAGTGACTTAAATTATATAGCGCTCAAATGCACTGTGTAATGTTTTAGTCTCATGATATATCATTTAAGGTATTATGGAGTTATAATAATCCACCATGGGACTTCTTTAATCCTGATTTGTTTTCATTTATCCTTAAAAAACATTTATCATGCAGTATTTTAAATTTGTGTCACATTACATATGTTCCCATTAAGATAATAATGTTATATCATGCCTCATTATCAATGTTTATGATTTTAAACTCTTTTAAAACTCATTTATATTCTTCTTGTCTCACATGTATTACTTCATTCATGTTATTCCATGTTTATTCCCTTACTAAGAATTATAGTTCAACCCATTCTTATGTATGTCCCTAGGTTATTGAATATAGTTTTAAGTATGAAATAATATTATGATTATGTTAATGAAGTTTTCAATAAAGATGATGTATTTATTATTTTACGTTTTTATGAAATATACCTAATTCCCAAAGGTGTTATACTTCACAATTTTTATTGTTGTATTATGTATACTTTTATGTAATAAATCATTAATTGATGTTTAATAAAGAGAATGTTTTTCATATAATAATAGAAAAAATATAAAGTGAATGTCACATAATTTTAAAATAAAATAATTAATTTAATTAGAATATAAATTTAAAGAGTTAAATTAGTTAATATATTATTCTAAAGAAAATTATTGATGGGAATATGTATAAAAAATAACAAACATAAGGAACATTGAAATATTTTTAAGTAGACAACCGTGGTTATTAACATTATAAAATTTTATGTGTTAATGTTTTGATGTTGGGATACTTTGTGAAAAAATATGAACATTAAGAATATGATTCATAAATCAAACCATCATTTTAAATGAATTATTTAAAAAAAATCTCATTTGAGAGGGTTTTATCTAATTGTCACATAGATTTGTTTTTGGAATTATATATAGATTTAATGAGTTTTATGAAACCCTAAATGTGTAGTATGCATATGGATGATCAGCTAACCTGTCAAATATGATATGTTGAGATAAATGGCAATTTTTTATTTTCTAGTAATATTAAAATATTTTATGGATATAAAATTTATCATTTAAAAAAAAATTCTGTACCCACTTTTCATTGATTGATTTTTCTTATATAAAACCTTGATGTGAAATGATAATTGACCTCTTAATGTATATCATTAAATTATTACCTATCGATGCTCATCATAGTGTATTATATATTGAGTTGAAATGTTATTTTTACCAAGTGTATGATTTTGTATAGATATATTAGATATTCTCATAAGGCATAAAAGATGTTTTGAGAACTCGATATCCCCAGAAGTATACCACATTGAGTGTTATAAACTCAGTGTTTGGTATACAAGGGGTGCATGTTTCATATTTATATTTTTAAAATACATGAGGTCAGTTATATATGTATAATTTTAACCGAAATAAATTGGTCCATTAATATAAAATTTATGAAACATAGCTAACAAGGCGGTGGTTTGGAATGTTGTTGATCGTTTAATTGTTTAGATCTTATCCAAGATGGTATTTTTCTCTCATATGATGATTAAGAGATACAGAACCACAATTGATATAGAGTGAAGAAGTGTGATATTATATATATATAGTACATATGATTTAATTATAAATTTGGGTGTGGGTGATGTCATTTTTTCATTATTTAAATGAATAATATGTAATTTATTTAGTGACTTGGTTGGTATATACTTAATGAATTATGAATGTTAACATATCTCTATGTGATAGAAATACTTTTTGTCTTATAGTTACTCAACGTCTTTTTAAAAGGAATGGTATGAAAATCCATACTTTATTATGACAAAACTGGTGGACATAGGTATAAGGATGTCTGTGTTTAATGGAGATCATGTTAGACACCTTAATAGGTTGCATAAAATCAATGATCTCTATAGAATTGTCTTTTCATATATATATGTATTCTAGAATTATTTTATTTTCAACAAAACAAGGACTCTAGTGTAACACTTTTGGTTTTATTTTATGGGTTTTGAATTTTATGAAACACAAAGAACTTCACTAAAAAGTGTTTTTGTGTTTATCTATAAAAACTGTATTCATTTTTTCAGGGAATTATATATGATATTATACTTAGTGAATTTGATGATTATTTTCAAAAATTATTTTTTTAGATGTTTACATCAATTTATTTCTATTGTTTCACATTTTCATGTTTAAAATACAATATAAGGTGAAATATCATGTAATTTATATGGAATTTGGGGATGTGGTTTATTGAACAATATTTTCCCTAAATCCATTGTACATATGATTTAATTTGAATTTTATCATTTTATACATTATTTATATATAATATATAATGATATTTGTAAATGAGGAATATTATTTTATTTGTAAAGAAAATACCATAACTCATGAATATGATTATATCATACTAATTCCTTCATCGGTATTCTTGTCCAATGATAGATATTCACAAATAATGTAGTATCATATTGTGAAATTTATAACACCCTCTGATTGGTGAGGTCAAAAAAAATTAATTGGTTAATATTCTGATATCCTCCATATTAGTTATCATTAATATTACATTTCATATTATGAAATGATCATGATAATAGTAACATAAATGGGTTAAATGTGTGTCTAAACACACACATAACTCATATGGTTTGTAACATATGAGTAAATGAAGGCATAATCTAAGAGAATCCTGGTTGTCAATGAATGAAGTTTAAGGCATTAATAATATTGTATATTTTCTGAAATCCTATCTTCTATCTTCTATTTATTTATTTCCCAGTAATTATCTCTTTTATTGATTCAGTGACTCCTTTTCATCCTTTTATTATAAATCACAATACAAGTAAATATGAATTTTTGTTTAACTTTGAGTTTGTTATAGTTAGTTGTGTTGTGTAGGACAAAAATCTAGTTTTCTAAAATCAAATTAATTTAATCTTATCAAATGAATTTGTCTTCAAAATGATGGTGCACTGTAGTGACATGGAATTAATTCATCAGATGATGTATAATTTTATTTAATTAATTAGAAGTTGGATTTTCTACATCAGATGATTTTGAAACTGAGCGCGAGATTTGTGAAATCTTACCATTATTGCATCACTTATGAACATAACCCACAACATAATGGGCGATAAGAGAACTTTATGTTATAAAATATTGAATTTTTACTGAATTCTATAATATTTTATTATTTTTGGATCTTCTAATTGTATTATTTATTTGTGTTTATTGTGAATATTTTTATATTAAATCACTTATCTTATTCCTTTTGATTATTATTTTTTTGATCATCTTGACGAAGGAACTTCAAATGAGTGGAAAGGGGATTTTATTTATATGTTTAGATCAAGGGAATTTGAGGAGGATGAAATGGATACATGGGATCAATGAAATTGAGATAATCCATGCATGAAACATATATTACCAACCAATGTGTATATAAATGAGTGCATTCTAGGTATAGAATAATGATACTAGGGTAGAGTTGCAAAATCCTTTTCATCTTTCATTTAAAGTGATAACCTGCAATATTTGATGGTGTTTACCATTTATAATATTGTTTATAGGGTATATTATATAATAATCTAGTTCTATATGTTTTTTTATATTTTTGATGTGATTAGTATGTTTATTTTTGTATTATTTCTTATCTTTTTAACATGAGTTACACTGATTGATTAAATTTTACTTTGTCTAATTGCTATATTTTATAATTTTACCAAAATTTTATATCACTCAAAATTATGATAAATTATTTGGATATAAATATTAGGAGTTGTTATTAAACTACAATTTTTCATCCTCTTATAGTTAGTCTTCTATTTGTTTCTTGGAAAATAAGTTCTATTAGAGTTTGTCTCTTCATTTGGGACTTAATCTATTCTTGTTTTTCTTTTTTCAGTTATTTTATCTGAAACATATCAATATTATTATGTTACTAAAATTTTAGAGATTTTTTTTGGTATGATGGTTCTTCAAGATGAATCATTAGATAATTTAAATTATATTTGTCCATTAGTATTTAATGGGGTAGAATATGAATAAACTTTTGATCTGATAAATGATTTTTTTTATCAATATTAGTGGGAATTATTTTATTATAATGACTTAAAATTACTATATTTTTAAGAAATATATTTTTTCATTTACTGAGGAAGAAAATCTAGAGTATCAAGCTAACTATAAATATTGGAATACATTACTTTGTTCAATAACACTTAATAAATAGAGTCAAATTTATTCTTGTTAAATTGATAATGGGATATTTAAGATTATGTAATTACATAACATGTATGGTACATAAATTTATTATAAAAAAATTGGTTTAATAGGGATACAGAAAAATTACAACTAAAGAAATAGTTAACAATTACTTCTACAATAATAAATGTTACATTTCCTGTAGCTAATTATAAAAATGAAATTTTGAGGACTAAAAATTATAAGAATTAATATAAGTGTCATTAATATCATTTTAATTATAATGATTAGGTCATAGAACATCTCAAATTCTGAGAAGTATAAACAAGATTGTTGGAAAGAAGTAATTCGTTTATGATTATAGAAAGGATCAGAAGGCTAGGAATGAAAAGAAAGAATCTTCTGAATTTAATTTTTATGAATGCAATAAATATTGTCATATTAGGCCAAAAAATCTAAAATTTAAAAGGAGATAATGGAAATATAAGAGATATAACAAAAGTAGATTAAATTAAGGAATAAAAAACATGGATATATAGTTTTAAAGTGGGGGATACATTAGTTTTGATAGTTCTTCAGAACATAGTTTTTATTGTCATAATATTATTACCTTTTATGTTAATATCCCTACTAATTAGAAATGTTTTATGGGTAATCTAACTAATGAACCATTAATATATTTAACTTTTATGTATTGTATTTATTGTTATTTTATAAAAAATCTAGTCCAAATTCTTTATAAGATGGAATATTTGATTTATTAGAATTTGGGGAATATATTACATTGATGATGGAATAAAATTAATATTTTTAATAACTTTCCAAATAGAATAATTGGATTTCAATGAAAAATTATAAAATTTCATAATATTTATTAAAACAAGATTCAATGTCTAGTTCTTGTTCAATATATTATTATTGTAATATTGTTGTTAACCAAAAAAATAAATTCAATGGTTTAAAAAAATATTTAATTATACATATACTAAGTTAAGTTTTTATAAGGTATAAAAATTATTTAAACCATCATGAACATATTCTGAAAGAGGTTATACTTCTATAAATTTACATTTTTTGTCTAATTACATTATTCATAAAAGTACACCTTTTTATACTAAATTTCATAGCGGTGATCACTTCAGAAATAAATATTCTTCAAATTGATTATATATTTTATATTCCAGAAATATTTTTTATGAAGATATTGTTACTTTTCATCTTATAAGAGTTTGATTGATGTGGATTTTGAAGGTTTTATTATATAACATAATAGACCCAAAAAAAATTTGGTACCAAAAACATAGTCATATTGATTTTAAATAAATAAGGTTGAGTACCTGTCCCTAAAATAATTGGTATATGGAAAATTTTTATTCTTAACATGTGATAAAAGAATATTTTGACTTATAGAACTGGAAAAAATTTAAATTTTATGAGATATATTTTGATAAAATATGGAGGGTTAAATAACTAGGATTTATGATTACTAGTTAATTAGTATAATTTTAATTTATTATCTTTATATGGATATAAGAGTTATGAAAACCCATATCATCGTTAGTCATTCATGCGATGAGGCTCACTCTTTAAACTTCATAAATGATAAATACATTGTTTTATGTTTAGATTGAACCTTTATTATATCTGATAATAGGAATGAGAATGTTTAAATAGTAAAAATAGATTAAATTACATATTAGAATAATCCTTTTTAAGTGAAAATAACAATTTATCACAGATTAAGAAAATAGTATTGAGATACTATAATATTCAAATGTTAGATCAATATTATATGAATTTTAATAAATGGTATATAATAAAGCTTTATTTTATCTTCTCTAAAATTATTTATCCTTATTATTTGAAAAAATATATATTAGCTTCAAATAACTCAGGGACCGTTCACCTTATGAATTTTTATTGTTAGTGAACACTGATTTGTTTTGTCCTACACAAACAATGATTATAATGGGATAATATTTTTTGTATATATTTGTTGATTATTACACTATATTCACATAGGTATATTATATCACACAAAAAATAAAAAGATTATTTTTTCAATTTTTTCATGGTTCTATTAAAAATAACAAAAACATACCTATTATTTCTATCTCGAGTGACCATTGTGTTTTGTTTTTAAATTAATATTTTAAAATATTTTATTGTAATACATGTATTAATGAAAACCTCTTAGCACCTAGAACACTGAAATAAAATGGTTTAGTTCAGTGAATAGATACAATTATTTATGATATTACTCAATATTTTTGAAGTTGATATTCTATAGCTAAGTATTTTTTGGATAATAATTTTTGTACTTATTTCTCTATAATAAATATTGTTTTACTTTTCCATTTTCTAAAAATATCCTTATAAGTCACAGAACAAAAAACCCAAACTTTCATACTTCGGAGTCTTTGGTTGTAAAATGCTCATTTTGAAAACAAATTATCATCTTTATATTGTTGATGAAGTTATTTTTCCTAGTTATTATATTACTAGTATGTTCTATATAGTCTTTAATAAATGAACTAATGTTTTTGAGGAAATATTTCTTATAAAATTTGAGGAAACTAATCCATGTGTTATTTTAAAACACTTGTAAGATAATCCTCTAGATAATGATTTTTAAATTTTATCAATTAATGTATTTAATGATAAAACACAAAAAATAGTAGCAAATATTCCAAAATTTATTCTAAGAGAAACAAAATTTCCCAGAGTTGCATAAATTTAATTAAGTATTACCAGTAATTGAGGAATAATAAATATTTTTACTTAAACATAAATTATTTTTAAGGAATCATCCTATTAGTAATATAATTATATATATAGGCCAACCTATCAACACATATTGTTACTTATGAAATTAATATGATCATCATATGTTACAATCTCTATTGGAACCTAAAAATTAATATGATTTAATAGTTGATGAGAGCAGGGCCATAAAAGAATTGATTAATATATTTGAATAAAATAGAGATTAGGCATTAGTTAAACATTCTAAATAACTTCTACTAATAGGATTCAAATGGGTTTTTTGAAACAAACATAATGAAAATTTACAGTTGTATTGAATAAATCAAGAATTATTGTAAAGGTATATTGTATGAACGCATGCATATATTATAGAGTTACCATTTCACTTGTACTGAGGCTCGAGTCTGTTTCAATCCAATTAGACATCACATTATATCTAAACATTACTTTTATCCTAATCAATGTAACATTTTTTTTCTTAATGTAAATCTCAAGGAGTATATTTATGTTTAACAATCCCTTGGTTTTGAAGATGTTAAATTTATATAACATTTGGATAAGAAATTTAAATTTCCCTATGGACTGAAACATGACAGAAGAGTCTGGTATGATAGATTAATAAGATTTTAAATTGAATAGGATTTCACTATTGAAATGATATATCCAACAATATTTATTGAGAACGTTTTTAAAGACACAATGATTGTAAATTTTTATTTCCAGGAAAATATTTTTTCCTCAACTCTAAATATATTTTTGATGGATTGTTGGAACTCATAAAGAGTGTATTTTAGATGATAATGAAGTGTGTGATTAAATTGTTCCTTCATTTTAAAATTAGACAAAAATAAATAAGAAATATTTTAACTTAATATAAATATATTATAAATATATTTATATATTTTGGATTTGAAAATGATTCTTCTATATGTAATAAATTTGACCTTGATAAATTTGGAAAACCAACGGGTCAAAATATTATAGAAGAATCATTTTATTTTTTTGTATCTAATAGATAGTAGAACTAACAATAGTGTCTCTATGAGTCTTTATATAATATTCTATGAAAATATAAAGTAATCACATATAATAGTCCTTAAGAATGTTTTCCATTTTCTAAAAGATATAGTAGAACCTAGAAATTTTTTTTCTTCCTGAATTTCTTTTAGACATACAATTAACTCAAATTCTGATTTACATTGATTTATTTTAGATAGAAAGAGTTCCTTTAAGATGTTTCATTTTTTAGAAGAATATTTTGTTACTTGGTCAAGAAAGTGTCAACACTTTTTTTCACCTTCCACTGATAATTCCAAATATGTGGTCACTAGAAATTTTTATGCTAAAATGTTTTAGATGAATCACACAGTCATAGATTTTGGTTTTAGTTTCACTCAAAGTCCAATTATTTATTATATAAAAAGTGAACAACATTTTTCAAGAAACCAAACGCATTACAAATTTATAAAATAAATTGATATACGGAATAATTTCACGTTAGATATTACAGAAAAAGAAGATATATTTATCAAGTTTATTAGATCTAATTATCACCTTGTTGACATTTTCACTATTTCTTTAAATTCCAATATATTCCAATATATTAAATAGAAGTTAGTTATAACAAAATTCAAGTGATCATGATGCACACTCATTTTTTAACTATCAATGTACATTAGAAAACACTTTAATTAATTGGTATACATTATTTGTTTTAATGTTATGATAACACATTATGAAGTAAACAATAATTTGAATGGATATTAAATGGATATAATTACATTCAGTATAAGTTTCTTCTTAAAAATAATGGATGTAAAATTATGTTAATCATTATTTAATTAACTGTAAATGTTTTTCATAAAGATCCTCAACATTCACTATAGACACATATATAAAATTTTACAATACATAATAATAATTTGAATTTTTTTAGCCAAGAATATATGTTATGGTATATAATATTTTTCATTAAAAACATCATACATATTATATATCATAATATGTCATATCCATATTCATTGAACACTAATAATCTAAAAAATTATTTCATTCTAATCATAATTAATTCATGTTATTGTTTCACTTTTTTTGAAAATTATATGGAACCATATTCACAAGTGGAATATCAAGTATATCAAGAGAAAACATTTGAATAGTTAAACATTAATATCCTTATCATCAAAATATTTAAAATGTTTCTCTCCATTGTTTTCTAATATTGTGTTTTTACATTTCAAATATGTTGAAATCAAATATTCATTAGTTTTAAAGGGAACAATATTATTAAATAATTTATTTCTATCATCCCCTATCTAATATTTAATTACCTTGGACTTCTTTTTTGAAAATCACAAATGGGGAGAGATTTGATAAATTAAATTGTTTTTTATGGGGTATTTTCTAAGGGTATGGTATCTTAGGGGAATGAAATGATTGAAAAAAACTAAGTGTAAATTTCTTTTGAGTGATAGAATGGTTTAAATAATTATTTAAGGGGATTAGATCTTAGGAGGAGTGAAATGTTTTGTCTTTTCATATGTTTTTACTATTTCATAAATAAGGGTATTTAAATTTAATTTTGTGTCTCAGAAAATATAATTGTTTTGGAATAATGAGTTATTATTTGAATTATCTAGTAAAAAATAGGAGAAATATATTTACATTCAAATCTAAAAGAAATAATTTTTTTTATATTCACTCATCCACTCAGTTTTATTTTCATAATCTCATGCCTTTCAAAAATGTTTAGATTTTTTAATAAGTGAATATTTTATATACTTTTTTAAACATCATAGTACAATTAAATGTTAATTTTATTTTTCTTGAACTTTGTTTTTTTAGTTTTTTTATACAAGATGAAAATATAATGATCTTAAATCTAAGGAATTTATGCTTAATCTTTAATTATTATTATTAGATGATATTGAATTATAAAAGATAAAAAATAAATTTATCATAATATAAAGAGAACTATTTAATCCACTAGAATATAATTTTCTTCTTTTTACTATCAATTATTATGGGCTCATAATACATGAATAATTTTTCTAATGATTTTTTCACATTGTCATCTCCAAGAAATTTTTTCAAAAAGACCAGAGCCCCCTATAAGAATCCCACAGTTTATCCCATTGAATATACCTATAAGATAACGTGTGTGTTGGTCCTTTCACATGAGGTTATTATAAATGTATATCATCAAACATCTACCTTGATGTATGTATTAAAATCGTTGAAACATATGTTGAGAAAAAGGTATCACATTTGGTTGCATCATAAGTGATATAGAATAAAATGAATTATTCAATAAGGGATATATCACTTCCATATTAATGTAATAAAATTTATTTATCCATTTGATTAAAATTTTACAATTAGATTAAATCCATGGGAATTTTGACACATAAACAAGTTCATTATGAAAATTCAATGAAATAACATTGTGATAAAACACGTATTCATCGTGCCTGGTTAGATATCAGTAAACAAATGGATTATATTATATTGTAGCATCCATAAGGTCATTATTTTCACTATTATATAAACATATTTCTTTGTAGATTCCTTGATGTGTTTCTATATATATATCTTGGAAATCAAGTATATTCACCTAATTCAATGTGTAATGAGGCCTAAATGGTCCTACACTAAATGTATACAGAATCAAATTAAATTTTATTGAATTGTACATAAAGAATAAATATTATTCACAACTTGTGAAATAATTTTTTTAATATATGTTAATTATAAATATTCAATTATGGGATATTTGTGTTTATAATATAGGACCTAAATTTTATCTATTGTCCATTATTCTCAATGTAATATATAAATATTTATTTATTACTAGTTTATTTAATATGTTAATATAAATACTATTTTTTTACATAAATAATAAAAATAAATATTTATTCTTGATTTTAGTGAATATAATGTTTATTTAGTAATCATGAAATATTATTTATGAGATTAAATGTTGTATTATTCATCGTTCGATAAATTTATTAAATCATTAAGGGGTTGTGTTAATGGACCATTGGAAATGATTTTTTTCATTTAATATCTATTAAAAAAATTTATTTCTTTATTTAATAAATTGATATTTCAATAAATAACATTTATTGTATTATTATTATTTTTATTTGGAATGGAAAATACATTGAATATAAACATTGATCAATGAATTTTGTTTAATTATGGACTATCTTACCATAAGAACAAATTAATAATTATATCATTTTATTGGTTAGGATTGTTGTAAAAAACATATCTCTTTCTATAATTCTATAAATCATTACATAAAGAGTCAACCATAATCCATATCAATAAAATAAAGATAACTAAAGAATCATTAATGTGATCAATGGTGAACAACGTGAAGAACCATGTTTCTACACACTTGGTACTCATAATTACCAAAATTTCATCAAGATGATCATGAATAATGTGGGGATATACCTAGAAAAATCCTAACATAGATTCTCTACTATGACGAAAACACATTAAGAGAATCAATGGAAATTGATCATTAGTATTATTGCATTGTAGGAAATTATAATATTAAATTAATTGAAAATCAAAATTGAACTATCCAATCCAGAATATTATAAGGTTTCATTATCATGTACTTCAGATTAATCTATTAAAATTGATCAAAAATTAAATTTTTTCACCCATCCAATGATTTCATTGTTCCCCAGAACCATTATGTGATATCAAATCAGTCACATTATTATTTATAATTATTATTAATTTTTTTGATCATTTTTTCAAATTCCCTATTAGTTTTCAATTCTAGAATTTCATTGTTAATCCAAAAATCAATATAAATCTTTTTTCTGAATTTCAATTTCCATTAATAGGCTATGTCAAGAAAATATTTCTAATTGATTCCATCTAGAGGTGTTGTGATCACTACTGAAAAAATGGTGGCAACCAAAGATCTATAGCCATAGTTGGGCTAGACCATGGATATATGCTACCAATATCCATAGTAAAAATGGTTTTTAGCAATAGGGTAGATATTTCCATGATAAAATTTGAATGTGGTTACAACTTTTCATAATTAAAACTAAGAAGGAATTGGTTTTACATGAAGTGGAAAGGCTTATAGCAACAGTCTAGGTTGACTAATGTTGTAGGAATTTCATGTATCACATATATTCATGTTTGATGTGGACAATGATGTTATGATATAATATCCACCATCATTTTTATTTTATTTAAATTATAAATTAGACTCCCCAAGTGGATCTTCTAGTCACCCTCAGAGGGGTGAATCTATCCCGACCACATTTAACGTATTATATTAAACATAAATTATATCTTACTTTATAGTTGATTGAACATATACTATTAGTTCATATGTATGGATATTCTTCCTCACTATGTTACCTTTATACTAAGCATATAATATAATGAAAATAGAACAATGTTATTTTAATAGGTTCTGACTCAGTGTGAAAACCAACATGAATATAATGGTGATTCTCATCAATC
The DNA here is from genome assembly GCA_963277665.1 of Viscum album. Taxonomy (NCBI): domain Eukaryota; kingdom Viridiplantae; phylum Streptophyta; class Magnoliopsida; order Santalales; family Viscaceae; genus Viscum; species Viscum album. Next base: position 1,154,028,499 of record OY728132.1, on the reverse strand, counting down.
CATTAATTCTTCAACTAAATTTGTTTCTATTAATTTCAAGTGTCAGTATTTATATTGTATATAATAGTTGATCTATCTCCCAAAAACATGTACCAATTTCTTAATAGAAAATGTTAAAATGCATCCAATTGTGTTGTTTATACTAAATCATGTTTGCTGCAAAAATTGGTTATCTTTAAACCCAGCCTAAAATTCACATTTTTGAGTCTCCCAGAAGCTTTTTCCATATATTTATATCAAATAACATTTTCTAGTCACACTTTAATTATATAATATGGCCTTTTTATGCTATTTTTAATTCTATACCCTAATACTTTTCTTCTCAACCTCCATCCTGTATTCCTCTTTTTGTTTTTCCTTGAATCAATTTCCTCATGTTAGCTCCACTTCCCAGTAACTCTATCCATTGTACTTGAAATTAGAAAAATTATTTTAGATTCTTCAAATTAAAAACTCTATATGATACACCAATTCCCATTACCTTGATCCAATTAATTTTCTTTAACTATATATTTAATTTGTTGGAGACTTTTACTACTCTAAAAAATCACCACTTTGGATTTATTATTCATATGAAAAATAATGAAAATATATAGTATGAACTAAACATTATATTAGTGAAACTCATTGAAAAATTGATGAAAACAAACACATTTTAGCACTCAATAATATTCATTTCAGGCTCTTAATTCATCAAGAACCTTCATGAATATTCTTGAAGATTCATGAGTACTCTAGAATCTGAATAAATATTTATGTATCCTTAACCTTATATGTTAAAGAACATCTCAGCACATTATAATCTCATCATGATAATAAAAGAAATTAAAAACAAGTTAACTGGTCATCATCACATTAACAAAGTATATTTTATTGTTAAGTAATATTTCTAATAAAAACTTCTAATGAATGTCTCTCCAATGAACTTCAGTGAATTATTACATCATAATGACTGACATATGATCATTGGGATATATTTTTATGATGATTCATCTTAGCCTCATCTGATCACTCTATCTGATTAAATCATCCACCCATTTCTTGTGTTTCTGATCACTCTACCTCAGCTCAAACTCCATACTTGACTTAGTCCCTTCAGGATAGTACAAATTCAAAAATTCATCCATCTGATGAAAAAAGTGTAAATTACATTGATTATGACCCATAAGAGGGATCTCTATAAGTTTATACTATCTTAAAATACTCATCCCAACATCTCCTATAATATAACTCATTTATCTAATTATTTATCCTTTATCGGAAGGATTTTTTTAATTGTACACCCAATAGAAGTCATCTCCATATCAAGAATTTTAAAACATATGTTTTGTTACGCCAATTTACACTATACACAATTTATTGGTAGGAATTGTTTTATAATATTATCATATAGAACTTTATATGATCATCCTAACATTCTCTATATTTTTACAACTTCATGATATCATTTTTATAATATCATCATGAATTTTGTTTTAATGTTATTCATCATATGAATGTTATTACTATGAACATTTTTATGTTTTCAATGAACATTACTTCAATTTGAGTGACCTATAAATTTTTCATGGAATAAAAATTAGGCAATCTTTTAAAACTTCTGCTTACCTTTAAATATGAATTTGAAATTTCCCAGTTATCCATATGCAAGATCGCATCTACCTTCACATAGCATTGAATAAACTATTTGTCGAATAGTTCTTCATCAGGTGGACAAAAACTGAGTCACTTATATCATTATTTCACTTAAAAACTTATCATCGTCATAATTAATATTACATTAAAAAAATATTTCCATTAAAAATTTATACAAACTGTTTGATAAGAAAACATCATACATTGTAGATGTTTGAGTATATTGTTTAACCTTTTAACAAATGTTTCTTAATAAATATTCTCTATATAAAAATGATGTATTATAATCTTTTAATTACCCCTTTGTATTTTCATATTCATTCTACAAAAAATGTGGTTTCTTAAAATCCTCGACCTATTTTCTTTTTCCATTGTACGTTAGTTAACTTTATGCATCGCCTTTGGGAAAAAGTTGACTTTTGATCACCATCTGATCTATTAGGTGATCATTGGTACATCATGCCACTTGTACTATCATTTCACTATCTTCTATCTCGTATGAGGAATTTTTCCTAATTTTTGTGAATTTTAAGAAAAAAATTTATTTGTCTGAATTTTTTAAAAAATAATAAAAATTTCAAGACACATTCTTACTTCCTTAGGTAAGGAAACTATATCAATTACTAAGTTGCATTATATAAAAACGTTTTTAAAATCCAAAAGGAACTATAGTTCTGCAGAAAATATATTCTATCATCTTTTAGGTTGTTACTTTCTTCTCAAACATCCTCTTTGACTTTAATATAAACTATTGGTTAAAATATACAATATACATTGCTAAACATCCTAGGAGAAATTTGACCTCCCTATTTGTATTTGTTTTAAATAAACGTTACAATTTGAATTCAATGATACCTTTCACAACCTTATTGATAGTTAATTAAATATATATTAATTTTAATATCATTGATTGAGAGAACCATTTAATTATCACTATTAATGATCTGAATTTTGAATCTCCGTTGTTCACATTTTGGGGCATGGTAGGCATATTCTTCACATTAATTATTCTTCCATTCATTTCATATATAGAAAGAAGTATTAACATTGAAAATTATTATAGAATGAAAGAATCAATTTTCTTAAATAATAAATGATAAATTTGAAAAACTCCATGTCTACTTAATAAATCTATAGTGTACAAAACAACTATGATTAACTCAAAAAAATAAATATGTCCATGTATTTTCAAAGAGATGTACAATATTAAATGAAATCAGGGAAAAAATAATCTGATTTTTATTAGTCAAAATTTTAATCATCCATCTTAAAAAACATTTAGAATCATTTCATGCCTAAAAATGAAGTATTTCATAAAAAACTGATCTTCACAAGATGCAAGGGTTTCTTTTCTTAACATTTTATTTCATAATTATTTGGTGTGTTATTTTTAATATCAACTAGAAAGGTGAATTTATTTTTATTATTTTATCCGGATTAAAATTTATTTACATCTAATAATTTATTTTTCTATAAAATTATGAAATTATTTAGAATATATTCATGTTTTCTCTTGTGGTCATATTTAGATACAACAATACTACTTCCTTTGAAAGCTTTTAAATTCTTATCAACAAACTTCTCGTAACCTAGTAACATATTAATGAAATTTTTAGAAGTGTTTAAAACCAATATACATATTCTAGAAAACTTATTATATATTGGTAGTTTACTCGTTAAAGTTATATTCTAGTGATATTTATCTTATTCATCAGATAAGTCTAATATCATTTCGATTTTCTTATGTATTTCATAGATTATAGGAATTTATTTATAAAGATATCAATTTTTTATCTTTAATATTCCATAAATTTTTAAAAATATACATGATGTGTAATTTTCTACCATATATTTTATATTTCTTCTTGGATAAAAAATATTATATGACTTTCTTCTTGGGTGTAAAATTAATCTTTTCTTCCTTTTGTTCCCTCCCATATATATATTTATGATCTATCTTTTTCTCATTTTCTTTGAACTTTGTTAAAATCATTCCTCTATTACTATTGGATGAAAGAAAATTATTTTCTGTATCATAAACTTATCATCTACATTTTTCACAAAAATATTAAGGATATCTAAATTTGTAAGATTTTAGTAGATCTTTCTTTATTAAAGAATATTTGGTAAACATATACGAGTTTTCGTTATTTCTACTTTACCTCCCCTTAAAACTGGATTCATCTATTATTCATACATTAGAAAATGGATAAAAATTTATAGTAATATGTTTTAACATTATATAGAATCAAAAGTAACTGATGAACCTCAAATCCTTTCATTGTGTCGTATTTTGGCTGGTAAAAATAGCATTAGAAATTGGTTCCTTTTCATTCTTAGATTTTTTCTTTGGGAAATAATTTGGGTAACTCGTTCAATTTACTCTTCAAACATCCAACTTCTTAGAAGAGGTGGGTATCAACAAATTCATCATCCATATTTTTTCTAGAATTATAAACTCCACTAAAATGGGGGAGTTTGTACTAATAGAGTCATCTAATAAAGGTTTTTCTATCCTAATAAACATATTAAAAATTCTTTCTTTCAATTCATTCAAATTATTTATATTATTAGTTTGAGTATTTATTAATCTATTACCTTCCTTATTTATATTGGTATATATTCTTATCTTAGAATTATAGGAATATTCTACATGGGTAATTTACATTTTATTCAGTCACACAATCTTTTAAATAAAAATTATATTCTAATTATATTAATTTTAATGACTCCCCAATTATTCTATATATTCAGCTTCTAAATTTTGTGAATTTTCATTACATTTCTTACATACCTATTTCATGGAATGATGATTTTCCATTACTTGCTTGTCATTAATTTCAATATGACTATTCTTAAAAAAAATTAATTTGCGAGTGTCTATTAATGCAAATATATTTTCTCTAAAAACTATTTTCAAAGTATCTTCTTCACCAAAAATTCTCATCATGACTTCTTCCGCAACAACAAAATTCTAAAAAAAATTAATATAAAATTTCTTTTATGAATTTGATATTTTCAGGATAAAGATATATATATTATTAAATTTTTTCAATAAGTTTATTGAGAGATGTAAATTATTATTTTTTCTTTCTTTGAGCTAGATCAACATCAAAGGATTATAATTTCATCTATGATATTTCCTCCTGTTGTACCCCGATATGTGATAATATATATGTGGTAACTTCAAAAGGGACACCTTTCCGGTTGACTATGATTTTAAAGTAAAAAATAATTTACATTTTCCAATGAATCATGCTCTTATTAGAAAGAGTAATATTATTTTATATGATTAATATATTTAAATTCCACAATATATTACCACACATATGAAATTCATGTAGTGGTGGATCCCCCTTTGATTTATTTGAGATGATTACATTCTTCACTTCAGTGTTTCTTTCACCCTCTTGTTTTTGAATTTTTCGGCTGATACCACCATTTTTCTATAAACATAAATAATATTTTCGCATCAATATAAAAACAATTAACCTATAAAAAAATAATTCATATTTCATAATGTTTCACTTCATATAAATATTTAAAAATAATGTGGAAAAAATATATATATTTAAATAGAGAGAACCTACCCTCTGATACTAATTGAGATTCTCAGGTGGTTTATGAATTCATCTTGAGGGGGGTGAATAACTAGTGAACAACTTTTAATGATTATTTTCACTATAATTTTTTTATATATTTATTATAATAAAACATCTATTTTCTGTTAGGATTTATATATAATCATACTCAATAATTTTTTATTATCTTATGTATATGATTTTAAGAAAACAAATTACAAGTTTTTTTAAGAGGACTTTTATAGTGTGAGAACCTCTATCCTTTCCATGTAGACTCTCATTAATCCATCAATTCTTACACAATTAATAATAAAAACAATTACACGTGCAATTATTTATAATTCATCTCAAATTTCAGTTGTCTCCAAAAAATACCTACCAGCTTTCTAAAAAAATTACACTATGTCCAAAAATGTTATTTAGAAAAACTTTTTCAATTTAAAAATATTTAGTATCATTTAATCCACCAAAAAATAAATATGATATAAAATCACAAAAAATTCAATCAGAAATGTAAATTTGATAACCCCCTCTATTTTACTTTGTCTATTACACCCATTCTTCATCTGTTATGGTCCATCTAATGAACCTCTAAATTCTACACCACTAAAATATGTGCCTAAATATTAATATAGTATTCCTATATCAATTTTACCTTGAATAAATATAATTATAATTTCAACACTATCTAATAAATATATTTATTTTACCTACAACTGGAAAAAATATATCTAATCTTGGTGAAAAAATATAGTTATTTATACACCACCTCTCGATACCTCTTCATGGTGTCTTTTCTTCAACCAAATATTTCCGTAGTTGTAAAATTTTACATATTCAAAAAACATTATCACTTTTGATTCATTATGACTATGAGTAACATTAAGTATATACATTATGGAATCCAATATTTATAGAAACACCTCATGGTAAACAGTAGGAAAACCTACTCATTTCTCAGAAAAATGAAATTCACTATATGATTATCAAATATTTTAAAACATTATTGACTATTTTTAAAGCTTCAGGATAATTTTAGCATCTACACCATTCATTTAGTTTACATAAATGAAAACATGAAGTAACATATCACAAATATTTGTCCCACATGTTGATAACAAACCACTTGAAAAAAAATCTGCTCAACATCGTCATGTTAATACTGGCCCTTTGAAGTCTATGAAAATTTTCTAAGAAAATCATATGAAAAATGTTTGATGGTGAAAATTAGTGCATTAATTCTTCCAATAGAATCCCATAGGTTCATTCATCAATGTTTTTTCAATTAATTGGAATAGCTTTGTTTGATCATTCTGTCTGATTAAATAAGTCATTCATTTCATGTTCATCCAATCACTCTACCTTATCCTGAACATTCTACATGAATTACCATCGTATATTTTGTAAAAATATATATGATTTTTTTTAAATTTATATCATGTATCTTAATATAATACTCATATATTGGATGATTTATTTTTCATTCATCCTATATTTCATGTCTCATCTTCGTACCTCCTCTGATAAACCCCTTTTATTGACTTCTTTTTCCCCGATTGGTGGATTTTTTAATTTTTCATCTGGTTGAACTCATCTTCAAATTTTTCCTCAAATAACATATGTTTTCTATGACCAATTTAATTTCCACTCCCATGATCAATATAATTTTTCTAGAATAGTATTATATGAGGCCTCATATGATCAACCCAATTTTCTTAGGGTTTATACATCTTTTTGAAATTGTATTTTTGATAACATTGTGAATTGTTGACTGATGTTATTCGTGATATAAATTTTCATCTAATAAACCACTGTAAGGTCATTTAGAAGAATTCATTAATCTTAGGTCTCCTCTACATAGGTCCTAGAATGAAAATCATATAATCATTGAAAACATCTGGTAGCATTTATATAGTTATTTCAAATTTACAAGTTACCTATACACAATCTCACTTTTACCTTCATTCATCATTTTGAAAAATTGTATATCCAATGGATCTTAATTAAGTGGGATTGAACCAATTTTATTACTTCTACAAAACACTTCACAAGATATAATCATTAGAATTACAATAACTTGTAACAAAACATTTCATTTCAAAATTCATAAAAATTATATGTATGGACATATTCAGCCATTAGAGATGATTTTCTACACTTTTGATACTTCTAAAGACTAATTTTTTTTATTCAACTCTTTCAATTATAACCCTTGGTATATGATAAATCACACATTATTAGAGTTGAGTTATTGAAATACTTCATCTTGTTTCTTCTACTGTTGGACTTTAGTTTCCTTTACATGTATCCATTATTAAGATTTTTTTTGGTGATCCATGTCTAGTCTATGTAGTGTCCATTTTTACTTCTCTCCCCATGTACTAAAATTTTAAAATCATTATCTGTGATCAGAAATTATTCATAAATTTTTCAAATTTTGAGAATATCGTTGCATTATTTCACTTTTCATGAAAATTTCTTAAAAATAATGGTGAATCATTATAACCTCTTTATGTGAGGGAATAATTATAAATTCTATAGGAACATTGTGTAAAAACCTTCAAAACAACCATAAATACTATTTTCTTCAACTGTATGCTTCAATATTCTAATATATTGGTTCATTATTCCATAACATCCTCATTAAATTTACAACATATTATTTACAACATATATAATTATGTTGTAAAACATACCATAGGAACTTAAATAAAAATAGTACTAATGTAAAATTATATATATATATATATATATATTTTCATATGTATATATTATACATTTGATTCACCATAGTATACTCATAAATACATAGATGAACTATAAAATTGGTTATGGGATCAAATATCATTTTTTGATTAACTTTTCGAAGGCCATAGCAACATTATTAAATCATTCCCATACATACCTGTGTTCATGATCTACCTATAGAGGTTGAAGTCCTATGTCCATGGTTATAAATAATTGTCGTAGGGTCCCATTGAATAGGCTATAGCCATGGAAAATGGTTTTGGGTATAGCCTCTGAGATATAGAATCAAAAATAGCACACTTGGGAAACCCAAAATTGGCTATAAACTGAATCCCTGATCAGTTGTCTATAGGCATAGTTTTGGGGAATGAATTTATCCCAATTTTCCAGTAATGAATTATATGTTTCTTGAAATGGTTATATTACATGTAACAGTAAATTTCATTTCATGTATCTATGGTTAACTCACATACATTTATTTCCATTTAAATCCCACCTTTCCATGTGTTTTGTTATGTAATTTCGTAATACATTATGTACTAAAATCAGGCATAGAACATAATTTGGAAATGAATACATGATGTTTATCTATCATAAATTTTGTTTAAACCCACACATTTTTTACATTTTGTAATTAGTGTCTGGTTATGTGGACAAATATACAGCATTTTTAGACCCTTTGTAGTGACTATTAGTTAAGGGACACTACAATATGTAGATTATACGTCGTGTGTATAGAATGTACATGTCATATAAAATTTTTCAACCAATAAAATATTTATAAAGATTTTTTTTTCATTTTTTGTGGGTTTATAAGTGTAGAGTAATTTAAAGTGACACATGAATACACAACGTGCATCTAGTTATACACACGATGAATTGTGATTTGACTACACTATGTCAAATATTAGTGAATTTTATCATGTTTTTTTGGAATAAATGAATAAAATTACATGAAATATTAAATATACCACCACTTAAAATGCAATGTTCATCATATTAAATATGTACATCATGTGAATTTTCAATAGTATATCCCACAAATAACATTCCACATCTTGTAGTGATACACACCCCATAAAATACAGGTGTTGACCCATAAAACTTCATATCATTTAAATTGTGTAATTCCTTATAGATATACATTCTATTTAAGTACATAGTACACTGAAAGGATAAATTATAGTGTGATCCACTTGAAATGTTGATTTGTAGTACATAAAGTGTGTGTATTAAATGCTAGAAATAGATTCAATCTGATGTTTAAGGTAAACATCATGTGTCCTCATGAGTAAATGTCATGTACTAAATTATTTAAAATTTGAAGCTTTAATTTGTTTAAAATAATACAAGTTGATAATCTTATTATATATCAAGGACTATTTTTAAGAATAATTTATCCACATAATTAATTATTTGGTTGGTTTATTTAGTAATCTCAAAATAATTGCCTTATTTAGAATGAATTAAAATGAATGCTGGAATATGTAAATTTGAATTTCTTTTATGTTTTGAATGATCATGATCCTAAACAACCATTGTTTGTATTAATTTATTTATTAAATTTATTTATTTATTTCTTGGTTTTATGCGATAACTTTAACAAATTAAATATGATGATCTATGAATCATCCCTCCTTCCTTTACTATATATATTTCAGAATGTCCAACATTTATGTTATGTAGCCCTCAAACCCTAGGTACCAATCACATACATGTGAGATAAAATGTATATTTTAGAAGGCCCCAAATGATAGGGGAATTTAAAGAACATGATATAATATGAAACCAACCATAGAGATATAAAGAAGAATAGAGAAATACTACAGCTCGATTAAAGAATGAGAAAAATGAGTTCCACCCTCTATGGTAATGGTTTGTTTATCATCACATTATAAACCAAAAATTCGATAAAATCCAATGATCATATAACATTTTTTTTATTTTATTGGATTATGTCCATTTATTTATTTGTGTGAATAATTGGTTATTTGGATGAACAAACATGATAACATAAATTTAATGATAATGATAAATATTAATCATTATTGGATAACATGCAATAGGTAATATTTATATATAGTAACATTCTATAGGGTATGTTATTATATTTAGAATTACCATAGGGTATGGTATTATAGGGTAACATACTATAGGGTATGTTTTTTATAGTGTAACATTCTGTAGGGTAAGTTGTTACCGGATAATGTACTCTTGTGTAAGTTGTTATATAGTGATTCATAACTCGGTAACCTAGTATAGGGTAAATTTATATAGGGTAATTTTTAATAACATATCTAACTATCGATAAATATATTATAGTTTATTTTTCAATAGGGTAACGTATTGATAGGTGATCTACTCTTGGGAAAGTATCTATATTGTTACCTGTAGCAAGGAAATATACTATAGGGTCACCTACTCTTGGGTAACGTTCAATAATGTAATTTGGATCTAATGAATATTTATTCTACCATTTTTTAAATATTATTTAATTGTTTAACATAATATTTTAAAATGAATTTAGGACATTCCCACACTGTATACATCTTTTAACACATCTATGATGGGGCACCCCTCCATCTCCCCTTCTTAAGGGAGTATATCCCTTTATTATTATTAGAATCAAGTGTCATTTTATTTTAGGAAAATATTAATGAGAATTTAACACACTATGTTGATTCATACTCATTTTCTTTCCTTGTTTCATCATCACTCATTTGTTCTTGTTTTGAAGGTGTTTTTAATGATTATTTCACTAAATCAATGTGGGGACATCACAATCTTTAGAGTTTTTTCATAGTTTATATAAAGGATTTTCTAATATAGTGAATTCATATTCTTTCCTATAAATTTTTATGGTACATATCCTGGTGAATTTATTTTCATTTTTTTGAAGTAAATTATTTTTTTCATTGATCTGGTATCATATTTAATGGGTTCTACCGAAGATGGTGTTGGGGTAAACTAAGGACCTTCCATGAGTGGTTAGTCCGAGTTCAAATGTGTTGGGATTTTTCTGGGTGATTGTATGAAAGGAATCGTATGTTTTTTAAGTTGCAAATTATATTTTAAATTTTTTAAATAATTATTAATGTTTATAATTTATTTTTTATATATTATCTTCGGTCTATGTGCAGTCAGGAATAGATTTCCCCTGTTGCTTGTGGGTTTCAGAAGCCGATGTTGCTCGGTGAGTACTTATGCATTATGCCTATATAAATTAAATTATAAAATTAATTTTAATATAATAAAATAAATTAAAATATTATTGGATAAATTATATCCTTGTGATGTTTATCGATGACACAATGATTTTTGAAGAGCATGAGTGATAGTAATTGGGCTACACTTAATGGAAATAGCTTCATGAAAGTGGTTTGTGACATTTATATTACAAATGTCACATGTTTAATTGGTGTCTTATTTTTATGTTGCATAATTTTTATTCATTTATTTGTCGTAAATTGAGCTAATTTGGTGTAAATGACCTCATATGGGTGATATCTTGTATTCTAAGGTATGTCTGAAATTTTATGTTCCCTTGTTGTTATTATTGTGTGTGATAATTTTTTCATGTTGATGCATGCCTGTTCATGTTGGCATGTTCTGTTTTCTTTTAATATCAATCCTAGGTAAGATTTAGTTGATGCTCATTACCCCTTACTGTGTAGATATGGTTTTGAATGACCCTAATCGATATTGAGGGACATTAGAACTAGAATAAGTGGTTGGGGTTGACTAATAGAAATGGGATTTGGGAACCTTTATATAGTTTCTATGCTATGATTTTACCTAAAAAACCTCATGGGTGCCTCAGTATAATGTTATCCCTATAGAGGGACAGTGCATATTTTGGGTAGTGATAACTATTTGATTCACTATAGAAACAAAATCATTGTGTGATCCTGATATGTTTGTAGTGATGAGGATTGATCATCAGCTTAAGAAACATACCATTATTTTCTGAGATTGGTTTAGACTGATGGAATACCGTTATGATAAGTATGTTATGATATTATTCGATCTATTCACTTCCTTCCATGATATATATGTTTTGTAGGTAATTTATAGGTCTATTTTATTGAAATTCTTCCTTCTAGTATATAAAAAATTTATAGGAGACATCCTTTGATTTTCATTGAAGGATATTGATTTATAATGACATAAAAAATAAAACTAAAGATAGATGGATGAATATTGATTTAAATTCGATGGGGAAAACCCGTTGAATTTTTATTGATGAATATTGATTTATAATTCCATGGAAAATCTCCTCATATTACACTAAATTTCTAATGATTTAGAATTACTTTAGAAAATCCTTTATATATGGTTGATGCTTATTAAAAAATTTGGTGTTATTACCCCTGAAAAGATTATGAGTTGGAATTATTCTTATAGATATATTATAAAATATTTCAATGTGATGAACTATTTACCCCAAAGAAAATAATGGAATTCCTAGGTGATTAGCCATGATTCTTCTTTATACTTGATATTGGTGGAATTCCGAAGGTACCACTTAGTATTTTTATATTGATCACGATGATGTTGGATGCCTTGGATACTTCCAAGGATTCTATTTTTGTTACCACTACTAAATGATATTCTTGGGAAGATGTGTATCCCCCTATATTCTTATATATCATGTTTAAACACACCCATACACTATTCAATGAATGTATGGTTAGGTATCATGGTGACCAAGTTTTCACTTGATGAACCAATGTTTATGATTTAATAAATTTTTTTTACATTTACATGTTGGTGTGCAGTAAAATCATGATTACATGTTATATATGTATTTCATGGTCAACCAGTTGATCCCAAAAACACTCAGTATTATTGAGACATTTTGGATTCCAATGGGGTTAATGGACTCACCCACTTCATGTGTACATGACATCGGTTTTGATGTGCATTGGTATAACATCATGTTTTCTATAAAGTAATATGTATTTCAGGGATATAATAAGTTGACTCAGATATTGAGGGTTATGAAGGTTGATTTTATAAGAGGTGGTTACGTGATTCAGTTTGGGGGGTAGGTTATTTTTTAGTTATGGTTTAGAAAGTACATGCATGTGTTCAATTTGATATACATAAATACTACCATGTGATCTTCCACCAAACTTTTTAAATTTTTTATTTCATGTAGATAGGTCCAATTTATTCTATTATAGACTCTGTGGTCCCTCTTAGAACATTCACTTATGTTTATTGGTATTTTGGAATACCCATTATATTGAAAGGTCATGCATAAGTTTTTGTAGGTTTGAGAAGAATGATTAGGAATTATTTTATATGGAATAGTATCAATGAAAATGTTTTAGAAACCACCAATATTCTACATACACTGGTGTATAGGTAGGTACACATAAGGTCACAAGGAATCCCTTATCGGGTGTTGTTTGGGTGATCTAGGATGGGGAATTAAAAAGTGACATCAGATCTTGTTTTTTGATGAGAAAATGTTAGTTAGAGACAGATTTAGTTCATCGAGAATTGTTAGGTCAGCTAATAATTTTCCTAGACAACAAGGAATTAGTTGAAACCCATATTTCATGGGGAAGACATGTGTTGGGACACAGTATTTGGGGCGGGTGAGGTGTTGGGTTGTACTGAAAATCCAAAGTGGGATGGATGGGACTTAGAAAAATTAATGTAATGATAGGAATGCATTTAATGATTCATGTATCATTATAGAGGAATTATTATGGAATTATATATGAACATATGGGTGATGTTGTTTGTTGTCTCATCAAAATTCCTTGTTAATTGAAGTTACTTACAATAAAATCATTGTTTTTTCAAAAAACAATTAATAGGTAGCTAGATTAATATGGATATGAGTGGATTCATTGATTGATTATGACTATGATTTATGATTTCCAGTTGTAAAAGTATTGAGGAATTTTTAATTTTGAAGAAAATCTAATTTTCATAGGAAAATCATGAGAAGGAACCAGGTGTTTATAAAATGGTTTCAAATGTATTTTTTATTTTTAATGGATCATGGAAATGAAGATTATGAAATGGTTTGGAATTTTTAGTTTTTGAGTAAATGTGATGAAAATGGTTTTGAAATACGATTTCAATAATGGAATTGAAAATGTTAGTGTTTTTTGGAATAGAACCAGTTGGGATTGAGATTTTAGTAATTTTTTTGGTGAAATCCATTGGATTCCAAGTGGTGATTTGGGGGGGGGGGTTAATAAATAAATAGTTGATACCCATTGAAATTGGATTTCATGGATTTTTGGTGTTCTTTTGGGAGTGACCCTAATAGGTGTGTTGTGTGTTTAGATTTTGTGATCTGTTCTTTCAAAATAGATAATTTTGATTGGATGGTCTAGACCTTTTTTGTTTTGATGTTTGATATAAGAAATCACTGCTAAAGAAAAAATATGTTTTCTTTATTTCTAGTGGTATATCAGTGGTTTATAGTGTGTTTCGTGTTTATTTGGTGGATATGATGATGATGTTTAGAGAAATTATCATGTGGAGGGATAATGGTAATGATGTTTGATGATGGGATTGAGTATCCATAAGTGTGTTTTTATTAGGTCTATAGTAGGGATCAAATATACTGTTTTTTATTAGGTTATTCATATGGCGATGAGAACCATTATGAAGTGTAAAAAATTTATGTAAAGTGTTATATAGGGGAGAATTATAACAATTGTGGATGTACTACCCTTGCATCAGAGGGTTCATGGAAATATTAAAAATGGTTAATGGATGGTTTAGATGATTATAGAGTGCTAGTTAGAAGATTGAATCAGGTGTTACTTCATGTGTGATGATGTATATAGTCTATGTTTTAGAAGAACTCAAAAGATGGTGGTAATGTGATCCTAGTGTAATTGAAATTAGTGGAACATCAGTGATATTGGGTAGATTGTGGTGGTGAAATGGGGCGGTTGAGGAACCAAACATGGGATTCTATGAAGTGTAGAGTCCAGACATTTTTAAGAGTGTTGGATGACCAAATCATGACGAATGATTGAGTGTTTTTAAAATTATTTGGTGTATTACATGCATTTTCGGAAAATATTGATTTATACAGTGTCATCTCGGTGTTATGAGAATGAATATAGTGGGAAGATTCGGGGATGGTGGTAGTTAGTGTGTATGTGGATGAGATAGATTAAGAATGATCTATCATATGGTGGAAAAGTTATAATATCCTAGTTATTATAAAATTTTAATTAGAGTTGAATATTTGGTATGCAATATTATTTTTATCCCATTAATTTTTTTATGTTTTGAATATTATTTTAATTTTTTTTATATTTTCTTATTAAAATATGCAGTTTTTTGAGGTTTTTGAATGATTTTTTACTTCTTTAAAATGTTATAGAGAATTCATGAAATTTTTAAGTGTTGGAAGAATTTTAAAATAAATAGCTGTATTTATAAACATATAAGTGTTATTATGTAAGAATTATACCCATTTGAGTCTTGGGTGTGTTCACTATCCTATAAGAGGTAAGAGCATCTTCCGGGCAATTTTTGGCAGATTTGAAGTGTTTCTTGAATATTAGTGTTTTTTAAGTGTCGAATGGTGTTTACCATACTATAAGTTTACCTTCTAATGTAAGGTAATATTATCCAGTGTAATTTTTTGTATTGTAACCTACATAAAAATAATTTTTTGTCGGGTAAGTTTCTGTAGGGTATTATGATATATGGTAGGTTAATGTAGTGTAAGCTTTTATAGGGAATCATAATACAGGTTATGTTGATATATCTTAATTTACATTAGGAAAACTTTATTTAGACTGTATTTTTTCAGGGTAAATTGGTGTTTGATATCTCACTATTGGGTACTTTTTTATACGGATACTTCTTATATGGTGAGTTTCTATAGGGTAACTTACTCTAGGTAAACCTTTATAAGGTAACATTCTATAGGGTAAGTTGTTATAGGGAAACATGTTGTAGGGTAATCTACTATAGGGTAGGTTTATATTGGGTTTCAAGTTGAAAACTAATCTACTATATATTATATTGATATAGGGTAACCTTCTATATGGTAATCTACTATATAGTAACTAGATATAGGATAACTTTTCATGGAAAAACTTTTTTATAAAACATTATAGATACTAAATAAATTATTAACAAAATATTTTAAATTGAAATTAGGCTATTTCCATTCCATTTACAACATGAACTCATACACGATGGGGCTCTCACACCACTCCCATTATCAATGGTCTATCACCCTCAATTCTTATTGTAATCGAGTGCCATTTTATTTTAGGGGGAGTTAATGGTAAATATGACACCCCACTTTGATTCATACCCATTTTCTTCCCCTTCTACCTCACTTCTCATTTTTTCAATTTGAGAGATGGGTTTTATTGATGATTCAACGAAACAATGGGTGAATTATCCTGGTTTTAAGGGGCTTTTAATCATCATATCTAAAGAATGTCCCAGGTAAATGATTCCACCCTAATACACACCATTTAGTTTAATGTAAATATCTTGATGAATTTATATATGTTTTATTATTAAATTAAATTATCTTGGTAATTGACCAAGTGTTTGGTGTTAGGGGTTTTCTCAAGGTTGGTGTTGAGAAATTCCATGCACCTTCCATGATTGGTTTCTCATAGTTTTAGTACATTGGGATGAAATAGCCAGAGTTTAGAAAATTATTAAGATTTTTGTTAAATTAAAAAAAATAATTGTAAAATTTGTAATTATTATAATTTTTTATAATTAATAAATTTAATCACCATGTTTTAGGTCAGGTTATATGTCAATAATAGACTACACCCTGTTAGTCATAGGTTCGGCGAGTGAATGAGAGTTGATGAGTTATTAGTCATTATTCCTATCTAAATTAAAATATATTATTCAATATAACATGTCAAAATTTATTTATTTGAATTGTATGGTTTTTAATAATTCCTTATAATGATGGGTTAATGTCATATGTGATTTTATGAGTTTGAGATAGTGTAACCCTACAGCTCTAATAAAAAATTGATTTGTGAACAAGGTAGGTGGCCTCTTGAATTTATCTAATTATTTTATTTATTTGGCTTTTTATGTTCATGTTCCATAATTATTATAACTATATATATTGTTCATTACTTTTATGATCACTCCTTAAATCAAGATGGTCTCATGTCATCTTATTAGTCAACATATACTAAATAACCTTAAAAATAGTTCGATGTTTCCACTATGGACAAATGAGTTTCTATTTATCTCTTTATGAATTGTATGGTTATAAGCTTTGGATTTATAAATAAAAGAGGTTTCCCATTTTAAAATTTTGTTTAAAAAAATTATTATTTTTCAAATTTACTTGAAAATAAAAATTTAGGTAGTTTTGAGAATGGGGTTCAAAATGATATTTAAAATTGAAGGATTTTTACAATGAGTGCTTTGAAGAAATTTTGGAGAAGGACCTATTGTGATTAAAATAAGTGGTGATTCCCATTTTAAATTTTTCTAAATACTTTTTTTGATATCATTTTAGAGAATAAACTAAAGGCCTTAATTGAGTTTATTTATTCTATTTGACCTTGTGTGGGAGATGAATGAATTTGGAAAGCATGTGTGCATTTGTATATGCACCTTATAAGGATTTTCAAGTGTGTTTGTTATTTAATTTTGATTTTTGACTAAGTGTATTACTTAGGACTTTATGTTTTGGTATTAATCCAAGGATAGTTTGAGGGAATGTGGTTGAACCCTTAAATGGTAGATACATACCTGAATGACCCAAATGGATGTTGAAGGACACTATGATTGAAATAATTCATTGGGGATGAGATATGGAAATGTGATTGAGGAACCCATATAGGGTTTCCATGTTATTATTTCACCTAGGGGACCTTCATGGGTTCCTTGGTATTATTTTAACTATAGAGAGCATTAGTATGGGTTTTTTGTAGTGATGATTTTGAGTTCCACCTTAGTACTTGAATTATTGTGTGAGATTGATATGGATGCATTGTTAAGGATAGGTTTTTAAAATCATAATATGAAATTGATTATATGAGATGGTTCTCAGAAAATGGATAATCATTATGAGATGTTTTGTATGTGATATTAAAAAAGAGACACATTTCCCTCCTAAATATATATATATTTTTTGTATGGAATTCCAATTTCTATTTACATAGGATTTGGTTTTTTGGTTCACATAGAAGTTTGGGGATACATAAATTGATTAGGATGTATGATTATTGAATTATAATTCCATGTTTAATCCCCTAAAACCTAATATTATGCATATTTATTAAAAAATTATTGGTAAATGCTTTTGGATTTTTCTTGAGGTGTATTGATTTAGAATGCATTAGGAAATATATATATATATATATATATTATTTGTTCTAATTTATTTAGAAATCATTAGGAACTCCCATTATAATCATATTAATTCCAATAGATGAGGTAGGAATTATGACCCTCGAGGACATTACTAGTTGGGGATTTATTCCCCTTAGACAGATTATAGAAGATTACCAAAAATAAAGAAAAATATGTTATAGCCACAGTCATAGAGCGCGTGGATTGAAATAGCATGGCTATATCTCACTGGATATATCCATATGAAAACACACAGTTTCCACTATCATCACATATTATAATTGTCTAATCGCAAGGGAACATGGCATATATCCATTATAATTAACAATGGCTATAGGTTTCTTCCACAAGAATCACCTGTATCGATAGATTATTTACATGGGTTTTTCTCATCGCAACAGTCTTTCTATTGTGGAATAATGTCCCTATATCTAGGATCCATGATTGTTGATATAGACCTTATTATCAAGGATACAACCTATAACCACGATCATGGAATCCATGGATATAAATGACATAGATAGAGCCAATACATCCTATGGATATTGGTGTTTCATCATAGATTATCCATTCTACAAGAATTTATAGCCACATGCATTGCCTGTGGCTATAGGCCACACATCCTCGGGTTTTAGGTTTTATACGAAAAAATGCACATGAGTTTCAATCTGATTTTGCTTTTCTGTAAATATGATTAATCCACTAATATTCTTAAACAATTATTTTATTTGTATATATAAACATATATAGGTATTAATATTTTGTAATTACTTTAAATAATTCTTATTTAGATAAAGTTAATGTATCTTTATTGTAAAACTATAACCACATGTGGTGATACTATGAATATATCGTATCTAAATCGATGATAAAGCACCAACCTTGGATGTAATATTTCTTTATCCACAATCACATTCTGACCAAGTTTATATCCTATCATGCCCATGTCTATCGATGTAGTGATGGGTATTAACCTATAGCACATACTTTCTTTAGCTATAAGTGGGATATATCCATGTTAATTTCACATGGTATTAGCCTATCTTACTCATGGTTATACTTGTGTAAAATTTTTCGTCATTCTTCTTTCTAATATAGTCTCTTTCCCATGCCATTCCCTTGACAGAACAATTTACCCATATAAAAAGGCTATATCTATGATGAATGATCATGGAAAAATCATTGTATTCCAATGAATGTGAGTGGGATATATACAGTGACATTTCTTATTTATATATCCCATCCTTCCCATGGTTATTTCTCATCTATCTCATGGAAATATGAAGTCTATAGGGATATACATTACCCTTGTCTATAACCCATCCAACCCTCGGTTATAGGTAAGTTATATCCCCCTACAGTTATTTATCATGGCTATAGGCATGTGTATGTAGGTGATATTTCTAAAATTTCTATGTGGGGATATACTTCCCCCTTGATAAATAATAAAATACACAAGTGGTTACATAAGATTTAGATCTATTCCAGATATAATGTAATTCCCATGATGCCACTTTGGTGTCATCCATTGGGTTAGTTGAAAATGGACTCATAGGATGCTACCAAAAATATAGTGTGTTTTCTTCTTACTAAATTATATTAAAGGGTAAAAAATGTATCCCTCTAAATGATTAAGTATCATGTTCACAGACACCCCAAAATATGATGAAGAATGTATGGTTGGGTTTCAAAGTGTCTTGGTTGGTACCCGATGGTCTGATGAGTTTGATTTTTATGCATTTGTGTTACATTTATTAGTTGGTGTATTTCGTGATCATGATTGTGCATTATATATATATATATCATTCATACTCACTTAATAATATAAACACATAGTAGCACCAAGGTATTGGATATTCGTACTATGTTATTGAACTCACCCCCTACCTGCATCTATAACATGGGTTTTGATATATGTAGGTAAACCATAATGTTTATTTCAGTGGATAGGAAAAACATTGATATGGAAATGTGATATAGGTCTATTAGGTTATATAGTCCATGGATTCAATAGGCTATTATGTGGTTGGTTTGGAAGCCATTTTAATTGGAAGTTATTATTTAGCATGTACTGGCCAGTGTATCGTTGTTTTATTCATACATTATACCATGTTATCTGCTACTACTCTATTTTTTTGTTCCATGGTGTAGGAAACTTCACTGGTTTTTCTCTATAATGAGGGGGCACTCTATGTTCTATATTTTATATCTATAGGTATTTTTTGGGATGTCTGTTATACAAGCATAAATTTTCAAAATCCTTAACATTTTTCTATAATGGAATGGTGCTTTTTATGTGGCCTGAATTTGGTACTTTTTGGAATCTATTGGGGTTTTCACTTATCCCATTATAGTGTTTTTTTTTGTAATTAATATTTAAATTATCTTCATCCTCTATTATAAATAAAATTTTTACGACTTTTTTGATAGTTTCATAAATGATCCTTAGGAATTTTTATATAGGTTATAACCCCCCATGACTATTTTATACTATCCCTGATAGTTAGAAGTAATTAAATTTTAAGGATTTTCTCTTAAGGTCATGGGGTGTCCCTTTAGTGATTTCATTTTGGTGATCCAATTTAGGCCATTAAACAGTGGAGGCTTATAAATATATGAGTATGATAAATAGTGAGATCCGAGTTTGGTGGGTATGATAAATATAGAAGATTGAAGGATTAATTACCAATGTATATAAAATATTTCATATTACTCTTTAGATGATATAAAAATGTCTAATATATGAAATTTTCAATCCAATAATCTATCATAATGACTAAAAGTATTTTTCATTGTTGGTATACTCATCAGTAGTGTAAAAAACACTAATTTTCAAAAAAATCTATAATGTAGATTTCTCAATCCACCGAACATAAATATGATGTATCAAAAAAGAATTTATATTAAATTTATTTCTTTTTATTACTATAATGAAATCCATCATACATTGATTATATGTATGGTAGTTATTTATAATCATTTTATTTTGATTTTTCAAAAAATGTACCAATTTTTTCAATCTAGGTCTACTAACACACTAAATATTCTATTTTTATTTATTACATTATAAGCTAAATAGAAAATGATCTTTCTTCTAATTTCGCATTTTTCATAGTATTTATTTTCCATTTTTGTACAATGGATTAGAGGATGTTTCACTAAATTAATAAAAAATTTCTAAATTGGGATCCTCTATGTTAACTTTTCAAACTATACTATAGGTTACAAAGCTGTTTTTAGGATATTTGTTGAATTAAATATATACATTTAATATGTGAAATCATTGTGTCATGAATTATATTCATTTAGTCTCTAAGAAATAAATATATGTTTAATTTAGATGTCCATTTTTCAAGTAACTACAACTTTTTTGTAGTTTTTGTGGCTATTATATAAATACATTAGAGGCATACCATTATAATCATTGAAGGTGCTATAAAGGATTATGTTGCTCATATAAATTTTTTTTACATGGTCCAATAATATCAATTTAATATTCCATTTTTCATGTGATAATTAATTCTATGAAGATACATTTGTACTTTAGTCACATCCTTGGTCCCTCTTATCAATTCATAATACCTATTGATAACGTATATAGCATTCTCCTTAGTTGATGGTTTTTTTTTCAAATAAATATTTACTTTTAGCCTTATGTCTCTAATTATAATATAAAAATATCTCAAATAGAAGATATATATTATATATAATGTGTGTGTGTGTGATCTTGTTATGTTTCTCTCTCTATATATGATTTTTTATATTGACCATAAATATGTGTTTTGGTGTGTTCTAAATTTAAAAAATATATATTCTATGTTAATAAATTTTATTATACATTGAATAATTTCTAATGTAATCATATGAGAGAAATATTTGTTATTTTATCTCCATGGTTGGAGAGAAAGTGTAGAAAAGTTGTGTATTCTTTGATTTAACCTCTATTAGAGGGATTTTGTAGGGACACAATTTTTGAAGAATAAAAACAATATATAGTAGGATAACAAACCATAAAAATAGAATTTTCTCAGTACAATAGTTTTTAAATAGTTTTTTTGGGAAAAATAACATAAAGGACTCTAGGGTTAAAATGTTTTCAAAACTCGAACACAATGGTAATAGAGGATCCAACTCTATTATGTTCAGAAGAATGTATGAGTATATATCACACATTCTATAAAAATTTTACATAATTTAAAAGAAACACTAACACATTGTATAGAATATTTAAAGAAAAAATATATTTTTTATTTTAAATTTAATTGTATATATAAAAAAATTATTTATAAAAAATATTATTGATTATAATTGGACAAATTTGAGAATCGGGTGAAATATTAAATCAAAAAAATTGGGTATAGGATTTCATTATTTATGAATATTGTTTTTTAATATCAACACATTTTATTCTTGGTTATCTTGGCCATAAGAATAAAAATTATTTCCACTGCTGACATGGTTTAAAATTTTTAAAATACTTTTGGGAAACTTTTTAAGGCGGGAGGATTTAATTTCACCACTGAAACCCTTTATTTTCTATAATTTATTCTCCTATAACTTCCATGAGAAATACTAAATGTTGGGGATCTATAATTGGTAATTTTACTTACACCCCTGTCATTTCATAAGTAGTTCAAGTGTCATTAAATTTTATTGATTCGTCTATGTGATCTAAAAACAGTTATTCCATAAATTATTCTGTATTTCCTCTACTACTTGGTTTATTTATTTAAACCAGAATTTAGGTGATGTGTTGTATTATTTAAGATATTTTTTTCCTTTGGATTATTTTTAAGGTGATTCTAGGTGTTTTAGATTTATTGTTCTGGACGTATGAATTCATTATCCTAATAAAACAATTGTATAGAATTAAATACCAGGAGTTTCATTTGGGAACATGGGAATCCTTTTGATTACACTGCTTTTGGTGTTAATGTGAGATGTTTAGGTTCATATCATCTTTGTAGATCCCATAGAGTTGGAGCATGGGTTGTGTGATCTTAAAATGGTGCTCTTGAGCCTTATACCGGGAATACATATGAGGATTTTCTCTTAGGTAAATAGTCTTGCAATGAATCATTTGGGATACTTTGAGGATAGTGTGGTTGGAAAAATAATCTTGATGTTTTGGGTATTTTACATGAAACTATTGAATGATAGTCTTTTATCGTGTATAAAGAAAGGGTTGTCTTCATGAGTGGTTGGGCATGTAAAATTACATTTGGGTTTTGAAAAGGCTAGAAAAACATGGTGTGATGGGGGGGGGTTTATATGATTATATATGATGACAATTGAAAGCATGACTTACCATGTGATGATTATCTTGAGTTTAAGGGTTCTGGTTCATTATGATGATGATGGTCATCATATTTAAGGAATAGGGATAGGTTATGAATGTTTGAGTTTCCCTTAAATAATTTGGATTTTAATGCATGTCGATGTTTGTGCTTTTTATTTGATCGAACCTCCCTTGAGTCTGTGGGGATGGGTCAATGTATTTGATTGGACCTCACTAATGTTTTTGTACATGAGTTGATGTGTTCTATAACTTCAACATAGCCCATAGAGATGGGATAATGTGATTGAAATAACCTCCCTTGACCATGTGGATAAGTGTTAGTGTTATTTTTTGGCCTCCCCAAAGTATTTGGGAATGGTTCAGTGAGAATTGATGTGATGAAATTCCTAGAGTCCATGAGTATGGGTCGGTGTGAATTATTTTGAAATTTTTGAGAATTTATGGATGGTTCATGTTTCTTGATGTGGTTTGACTTGTGTGATTAGGTGTGGGATGTGTGTTACTTTTTTATTTGAGATTTTGACTAATGCTTCTTATGGATATGACTCGAACTAGGTCTGGAAAGTGTTCTTGGAAATATAGTTAGAAAATGATAACCTATAAGGTTGTATGTTTTTATGTTCAATTTTTAATCATTATAATGAATTGTATATGATTAATATACTTATGTAAAGGACTTTTTGGTGGTCTTATAGTGGGTTTATACTCACACCCAACATAGGAATCATAGTGCTTGAGTAGCATATATGGCCAGGGATTCATATAATTAAAAAGGATCTACATATGGACATTATACATGTTGAATAGGTTGGTCACAGTGATGTTGGGACATACATCTATATATGTTAGATACATTATCATTTATTTATTTTCCCTTTTGTATATTTTATATATAACTTACTCATGTGGGGATCTCATTAAAAAAATTACTAGGTAGTGTTTTCTATTTTTATATATCATGTGGCATCATTATTGTTATTATTTTTAATATGCGATTATTTTGTTGTGTAGTATGATTATTATTTCTTTTTTTTGTTTACTATGATTGTTTAACATTTACTAAAGGAATAGTCTCCTCATGATGTTCTTTAGACCCTCCCCATTAGTCAGAATCCCCTTGTGTATGAGGATGCACACATGAGGTCACGTACCACTCCATCTATGACATGGTGATTCTGTATTTAGTATTATAAAATGGTATCAAATCCATTTATTTATGTCTTGATTTTTGGTTCTTAGTAAACAATATTTTGGGAGTGTTTGGGATATGGTATGACACTCGTTCTTAGATATAGTTAACCCATATATGGGGAAGTCACATGTTTCTAGGGGTCATATTTTTATTTTGGTTTTCATTTTTACTATTGATATATTTCACAATGAGTGATGCATAAGAATTTATCATTTATGATTTGTGGAATTATCTATTATCCCCATTGGAATGAGTGAGTGAGTTTATAAATCATGGATTGGGGGGTTAGTTCATAATTTATACACCTATTTCATTATGATTGATTATTGTATAAAATTATTTTTTCCCAATTAAATTATTAGAGAAAGGACTTGAGACTTGAGTTGAAATAATTCTTTTTTTAGTTCTTTCAATGGGTATGTCATTTTGTGGATCTTTCTATGTGGTCAAATATAATATGAATTTCACATTGAATAAAATTTTTTAAATAGTTTTTCAAGTGGTTTTTAATTTTTCAATGGATCATTAAATTGAAAGTGGTTGTGGAAAAGGTTTTAGTGGTTCACTATAAATGTAATTGTATATTAAATAGAATTTATCCCCTCTTGAGTCCTATGTTGGATGAATAAATGGTTTATATGGTTTCTGATTTGGGTGAAAAGAATTTTTTTGATTTCATAATAGATTTTCAAGTGAAAATGGGGTTTATCTATTTAAATGTTTTGAATTTTGTTCCATAAATATTTTGGTTGAACAAATTATTTGAAATAATATTCCAAAAGGTGTTAATATCTCACTGTATGGGGTTGAGATATTAAAGAGGCCCATTTGGCACTTTTAATACTAGTTTTTATGTTTTTTATGTGAGACCCTCTTAGAAGCAGCTTGTCTGATGTGTTTGATATAAATCTAGTTCTGATGGCAATAATTTATTTTTTTATAGTGGATATTGTATGAGTTAGTGAATAAACACCATATTGGGGATAGTCTCATAAGTTGTTGGTCATTTTTTCTTGGATTTTTGTTTTGAAATAGAATTTTGAAAGGGGAGAGTTTTTATGTGATGTTTCCATATGATGACTTTATGGATCTTAATCTAGAGTTACAATTTTGGTTTTTTTAAAGGAAGTGGATGTTTGATTCCATAAGCTGGATTTGTACTGATTTGTATTTAGGATTGGGGGTTACTGTCTAGGGTAGAGGCTTGTTGTTATATAGGTTATTGTTTTTATATGTTTGGGATTTTTATATTTGGCTCTAGGTGTGACAATTGGGATAATATCAATGTTCGTAAGAGGGTTTCAATTATCATCCATTGGTTCTATAATGACTAGTGGGGTGGTCAGGATACACATACATTGAGCGGTGTGTGGGTGGGGTTTTCCATTAACATTATGTTGAAATTGAATGGGAGGTATATGGTGTTGGGTGAATAGTAATGAATGATAGTTCTTTTGGTGACCTTGGAAGATATTCTTTATTAGAATAGGACCAAAATTTTGGATTTTTTTAGATGTTCATGGACTTTGGAGAAGATGTGAAGTGGGTTTTGGGAAATGTACAATCTAAGAGGTTGTTTCTGTTCTCCTATAGTGGTTCACAAAATCAGTAATGTGTTCACAACATGAAATGGCTCCTAGGTGTACACTTTTTAAAGGGTTAGTATTATTACATGGGAAGGATTGATTGTAGTTTTGGAGTGGAGACAAAATTTGGGCTCTAGAGTGAGATGAGTATACTATTGGTTCCAAGGATTGGTAGAGAACATTCTAGATATAGTTGTCTTGAATCATGGGAATAAGTTAAATGCTTTGAAACTTTTATTCAAATAACATTGTGGCTCAGGTTAGTAAGGTTTGAGGAACCTTTGTTTTTTTGGAGGGTCACATGTTAATGGACTTCTGGTGAGTAGTTTATCTGTGGAATAAAATACATGTGGGATGTTGTGTAAAAAACCATCCCAAGGTAACCTAACATGCCACCCAAGCCATTCGAACATAACACTTGAGATATGTTCCCGATCACCATAGGTCGATGATAGGAACCATGGTACCATAAAAGTATAAATTGAGACCATATATAAATAAATAAATACATAAATGAAGCTAAATATAAAAAATATTCTAAAAAATTTCCACATAAATGAATCCATTTTGATAAATAAACTATTATATTTCCAAAATATGGGAATAAAACCAACATGAGATAAAAGTCAGATGCCTAATAGGCCAATACACTTCATGACCTAAAACTAGATGAAAAAACACAATAATTTCAATGTCATGTTCTTTTTACCACTATAACCCAAAAATATATTCTTCCAAGTGAAGAGAAGTAGTAACAAACCTATAATCCATAACTGAAGAAACATTAGAAAACATTAAGACTATGTATCCACCATGTTGAACATATTGGATGTGTTCCATATGCTTGTAGGACACCACCATGAGTCCATTACTATTATTTTTATTAATAAACTAATTCCACTAGTTTGAAACAAATAACATAATATGTTTTCATTTTCTATATAAAAAAAATAAAAAAATCATACCATTTATAAAAAAAGATTCAATGAGGACTTTCCATTGAAATGTCATTTCAAAAAAAGAACCTTTTACCATTAAAAATCAAAAAAACAAGAATTGTAAAAAGGGAAATATTAATATGTAACACCTTTATAATTTAACATCTATTAATAATTATCTTGACATCATTCTTAACACATAACCTCGACCATTAAGAAAATTAATGTATTTTATAAAAAAATATTATAATTTAAATGTGACTATTCTGACATATACATTGAACTGATGTGCATGAATATATGAAAATTCATTATGAAATAAATTAATAATTTTCCTAATAAATATAAAATTAATGTTTAATTTTTTTGGAAATAAGCACTCCATTTTTAGTGAATTTGTTTTCCTATATCAAAAATACATTTGTATCAAAAATGGTTTTTATTAATTATTTGAGTAAAACATTTTATTAATTTATACCATATTTTGAAATTTTATATGAAAAATTTAACATCCTTTTTTAAATAATGATTTCAAAAATTATCTTATATGGAATTTTTGAGAATTTTCTAAAAAGATTGTCCTTTCTATGAATAGTGCAATTTACTGATTTCTATTGAAAATGTTCTTTTCATTTAATGAATTTAGAAAGATTAATAATATTTTAAAACTATTATAAAAGTACAATTATTTCATTTTTATAATGAATAATCAAATTATAGATATTATTATTAATATTGAGATAGAATTTTTGTTAAAACATTCTTATACTTTAAAAAAAGTTCTTGAAAACCTCTTTTTATTGCATTTATGTAGTTTAATTTTAAACTCAAATCTTTAAATTCTATGAACTGAATTTAATAAATTTTTTTCATTATTTATAATCATTATTTACAAATTTTTTATGATAACACTTTTATTTTTGGTCATGATTAATAGTAACATTGGTACACATTAATCACCTAGGAATGGGTAAAACTGGTAAAACAAGAATAAAACTCTAGGATATAGATTAAAAATTCCTATAAAACATTCCTTTACCCTATTGAATGATTTTATTTTTACTATCATCATTAATTTCTAGAAAATATGACATATTTGTGCCATATTTCTTTAAAATTGACCTTTATATTATTTTAAGAAAGTAATAAATAAAAAATATCACTCTCTTAACATTAATATCTTAAATATTTTTTCATATAGATAAAAGTGCCTTATGTTTTTTTTAAAAGATTATTTAAAATAATAATAATTATTTTTATCATGTTAATTTTGTTGAATTTTAATTGATCGAAATGTTTTATTAAATTCTTATGCAATGCCGACAAAATTTATATTCAATTAAAATAAAAATTTAAAAAATAAATTTAATAATATCTTATGTAATATATTTTTATTGATTAATTTGTTCCATTAATTGTATAGATAATTATAGAATATTATTATTTTTTTATTATTTTATATTCTAATTTCATTATTATATTGAAGATATTAAATTCTAATTAAATAAATTATTGCAAAAAAATAATTAATGATAGTTTATAAAGAATACTAATTAATTAAAATATTTAAAATTAATATAAATATTATATATGTTTAAGGGAATGGTTTATGGATAAAATATCAATATTTTTGCATTTATTCTTCCCTTATTTATTAATGGTAAACTTATTAACCCCTAAACAGTAACCAACATTGATTTCTGGTAAGTGTCAAAATGGTTAGTATGGGTTAAAACTCTGAGATATGGGTTAAATCCCCACCAAAATTGTTTAAATATTTTTTATTAGATTATTTATTCTTATCATAATTTTATTATATATATATATATATCAATTCGAATCCACAAGATTATGAAAAATAATATATATATTAATTTAATACCATGTGTAATTCCAAAAGTACCCCTCTACTCACTTATAAAAGAGACCATATTATCCCATCATACTCATAATTTTTTGAGGATTATATATTTTAAAATAACATAAATAATAACTTCTTAGTTTTATTATCCGTTTTCTAGATCTTCTAGTATATTTAACATACTATCCTTTCAAGGATTAATGAAAAACTCAAGGGAGGTTTCTCAATGAAGAGGTACAACTCATAACCAAGTAGATTCAATATTATTTCCTCTTATAAATACTCTATATATATGATATAGAATATACAATAGTTATTCTGGTATCCTAAATAAATTATGATGTTTTTATGATTAATTTAAAACCATTTTCCTTTTCTTTTCTATCCTACATAAAGTGATAACATAGCTTGTGTGTATGTATGGCTTACCGTGTCCACGTAGTGATTCAATTATTTATTCATCACAATTTATAAATGGTTAGAAAGATGAAACCAATATTTATATATGATATGTATGAAATATTTAATCTTATATAATTTTAGTTTCATATATTTCTTCTTATATTCCAATATGTTGGAAAACAATAGTGTCTCTCATGCACATTTGGACTACCACCTCAACAAATCGATATGATCCATTTTACATTTTAAAATTACATAGAAGGTAATAAGGAAATATTTAATTAATATATATTATATATATAATAAATATGATGATGTAATGATGGAATTTATCTTTACCTTTATTTCATTACTTTTATCAAAAACTGAAAATAGTGTTCACGTATACGTACGACCTTAAAAATCCTTCAACAGTGTAAAAATATTTACTATATATAACATTTATGAATGATAATAAATAATCATATACTGAATATATATTATATTGATATCATAAATAACATTCATTAAAATATGTAACGATGATCAATTTATAAGGAACGAAACTACATAATAAAACATACATGAAAAACGAGATAGATAACACTCAGAAAATTTTCTTTGAATAACGAATTATTAATAAATAGATACTGAAATATTATAATTGGATCTTATATGATAATATAAGTTCATATATTCTTTTATTATCAATATATAATAAATTTAAATTTATTATATAAGAAGATAAAATCAAATATGATGCAAGGCAGGCTTATGGTAAGGGTTTGTTTCACAACCTCATCATCATTCAAGAGTGTTTATATCTAAGTCTCTAATGGGGGGTTATTTGATATTTCTATAGTAAATTTTTTATATTTTATTCTACTATATTTATTTCTATAAATTTTATGTTTTTCATACATTTTCCACTTACAACTTACTTCATTGACAAAAAGAATATTTTTATGGAAAACAAACATTTTTTCTCGCATCTGTCAAAACTACTTTTCCATCTTATAAGATACTAAACATTTATAGATTTGTCTCTATCTATTTTATAGGAACTATTTTTATTTTATTTGATTAATTTTTTTTTTGAATTTTATCTTGTGTTTGTTTTGGTGAAAATTGGGAAATTTTTTATGGAAGAGGGGTTGTGCATTTGGTGCAGAGTTTGCCCAAACCATGCACCAAACCTTGCAAAAATTCCTCCCTTGATATTTTAGGGTTTCCATGGTTGGTGAACTATTTTTCCAACTGTGATCCATATTATGAGAAAATGGGAACCCCCTAGAATTGGCTCATAGTTAAGGTGCATGGTTTGGAAATACATGTGCTCCAATATAGGAAACATTGAGTGACCTTTAAATTAACCTTAATATTATATTTAAAATTCTAGAGCCCCACATATTAAACCCAAATCATCCCTAAATCATAAATAAATATTTTCTTCTCATTTTTTGAGGCTTTAGAATGGATTCCAAGCCCTTCAAACCTCCATTCTTAGTGATTTATAGCCCGAATTGAAGATCTGCACTACCCTATGTATGTGATTTCTTCCTGATTAAATATATACAAATCACTCCCACTCCAATTACTAGATAAAATATTAATGTTTATTAATTGAAGAATATAGATCTAGATCTAGGATTTATAGATCATGATTTTTTTGATCTTGGATCTAGAATTCTGGACAAGATCATGTTGATCACATTTTTTGTTATTCTATTTCAAATTAGAGAATTTCATTGGGAAATTACTCATCATTAAATTGAGTTAGTTGGTGTAATTTAAATATCCCATCATCTTACTTTAAATTTCATGTATTCATTATTATGATTCTACTGGAACATTTTGATATTGAATCTTGAATTAAATAAAATAAATGCATAATTTGATTATGGTAAAATGAATTGGGGAATAAATAAATGTTGAATTAATTAATATATCATGTGAATCGAAAATTTATGGGAATTTAGGATTTATTTAATTGTAATAATTAGTTGTTGAATTATTTATTTTGGGTATTGACACTATTGAATCAATTAAATTATTATTGAATTAATTAGTGGGATGTTTAGATTGTGAAATTGATTTGGTTAATTTATTATTGATGTAATTAATGAGATATTGATATTATGGAATTTATTGGAATAATTAATTGTTAAATTAATTATTCAATTATTGAGTTTGTTAAATTAGATAAATGAATTTTTGAATTAATTAATCAATTTTTTATGTGTTTTCAATTAATTAAAATAGATTAATTAATTGTTTAATTTATTAATACATGATTAAATTCAATAATATGCCATGAAGATTATTTTTTTATTAACCATGAATGATGTGATATATATGATGTATTTTTTGATTGAGAAATCGGGTGTGTTATGCATACTAATACACTAAATACACATAGGGGTCCCTTCCATGGTGTTCTAGGCCCAACTACCTGTATACTAATATTTGTGTTGGACAATGAATAATGCTCTAAATACCTTTTTGGTGTGGTATAGGGACTAATTCTACAAATAACCTTGGGTTTCTAGGAATGAAATTTTATTCCAATGTTGTTTGTATTGAACTATGGTTCCAATTGGATGCATTGTTAGTTGAAATGAAATTGATAATGAAATCCTATGTGTTATAATGAATAGTGAATGGAATATATGATATGGTTTAGACTTTAGCATAGGATGAATAAGGTATTAGTTGGTTTGAGTGTCCTTGGGGACCCGAGTGTTTTGTGGTTGAATATATATTAATAGAATAAATGTAAGCTACATACTTTATTTCTTTTATGTATTCATTATACAACTGCATATAATTATTTTATTGAATTTTATTTTAGACACCATTGTTGGTGGACTATTGAGTTTTTTTCAAACCCTTCTTGGGATACTTGATCGGTACTCGAATACATTTCATGGTTATAGGATAGGTTAATGTCTGGATCCATATGATACATGGTTGAGTCAGGATGGAGCATGGATGGGGGAACCATATGAGGTTCGTGACCTGCTTGGGATTTTTCAATATCTTTATTTATTTTTGTTTTCAATATTTACACGTGATAAATATTAGTATTATATATCAACATTTTAGTTTCAGTTATTGTATTTCTGATTTTGGTATCATTATGGTTATGGTAATATTTATTGGTTACTCGTATTCATTTTATCTGATGTTCTACATTGATAAAGTGGGTTTAGGCTCCACGTGATCAATATTAGAACCTAATTGTTATTTGATAACCTTTTTCTTATAGTGAGGCTCAACATAGATAATATGATTGACTGACTTCGAGGAAAAAATTTTGTCACCTGTTTTGGGATGTTATAAACGGTATCAAAGGTGTTTTAATTTCTTTTATTTTTTCTTACTATTTAGAAATTTTAGATAAGGTAATAAGATGATTCTGAGATTTGTTAAGAGCTTATGAATTAGAGTATCTAACCCATGTATTAGGGTAAATTCCAAGTATTCATCGGGGTATTGTTGTTATGGAGGTGTGTTGTTATAGTTGATGTTATTTTAACTTAAGTGGTTCACTTGTTGGGCTATGTAATCATTGGTTATAAGATTTTATGATATTTGACTCATGGACCATTAAGAAATGAGAGTTGATTATTCATTAATCATTCTAAGAACTTAAGATTATTATATGTCGTGCATCATTTAAGACATACATAGGGAAATAGATTTTGGTTGAGTGCTAAATTTTTGATATATTTTCCTTTCTTTTGTAATTGAACTAAAAACAATGACTATTAAGAAATTGATAATTTTAAAATGATTTAAAATTTTAATAAATGCGTTTTTAATGAGAAACATGAATTTGAGATGATTTTACCCTTTATTAACCTTGACCAAGACATAGGGTGTTTAATTGTAGTGATAGTGCCTCAATTTTGACTATGTGGTGATGTTTAATGAAAAATACATGTTGTGGCTTATTGTGATTTTACTCTAATATAAATGTTTTAAAGTTGTGTTATGTGTTCTAATATGTGTTTCTGAAAATTTAGAGATATGCCTCTATGTAGAATCTTGTTGAGAGGGTGATAAGAAGACATAATAGAAAATGATCCTCATGTAGTGGAACTTAAGGCATCGGTAGTGTTGGGTGATGATGATAGAGAATATTTACAAGAAAACATTGCTCGTTTTATGAAATTCATAGAAATAGACCTAGGATGGGTTGCGAAAATCATGACTGATCTAACAAGGGAATTCCAATTTCTGCAATGTATGACTTTCATTGGACAGTGTAGACCTGATATAGTTGTGTTCTAGATTGATATTATATACACCATACATGAAAACATGGTGACTCCAGTTGAGAAGAGAATCATATAAGTTGCATACATGTTATGTGGTGAATCTATGTGATGGTGGGATATCTATACTCAGGATGATCAGTAAGAGAATATGGATTGGAAGGAATTTCATGATAATATATTGAAGAAATTTTATCCTGATATGATCAGAAAGGAGAGATTAGATGAGTTCAAGCAGTTGAATTAGGGGAAAATCTCACTGATGGACTATATTGGATAATTCATAGATTTTTAGAACTGTTTTCCATCATTGGTAAGAGATGAATCTTGTTTATAAAATTGGTTTCAGGATTGGACAAAATGTGAAATTATGCCCCAACTGAATATCATTAGGATGAAGAAGTTTTTAGGGGTGGTGAATAAGGATCTCATTTATGAGGGGAACCTAAAAAATTCTTCTAGTGGTAGATATGTGGTTTTCTATTGGACGGTTTGTAGGAATGTATTATGATGGAAGGAATCATCGTTAAGAGATTATTGATTACATACGTAACACGAAGAGTATCTAGGGGTAAGGGTTGGTTACAAATGACATTGATCATGTTATCTTTCACCAATGAGGTAGGACGGTCTGCAATCATAGTCGTTGTCCCCAACCATTAGTATTGTAATAAGGCTACAATGGTATGAGACATATATAGTTGTTCTATAGGAACCCATGATAGGTGGGTTGTGTCTGATCAGTAAGATAGAGCTAGAGTGTAGGAAGGTGATATTTTAAACCTCATCATTTTGGTAGTTGGAGTTCTATTGACCATGGTGTTAGAGGTAGTGCAAGCAGATTTTCAATGAAT
Source organism: Viscum album (assembly GCA_963277665.1). Lineage (NCBI taxonomy): Eukaryota > Viridiplantae > Streptophyta > Magnoliopsida > Santalales > Viscaceae > Viscum > Viscum album. The sequence goes on along the minus strand of OY728132.1, from coordinate 1,153,993,800 downwards.
GAGCATCCATATCAATAGAGTGGTTTAGCTCATAACACTCATAATGAATCTAAGAGAATTGGAAGAGGATAGTTACATTCCATTCATCCTACTCTTATGGATGGAAAAGGCTTAACCACTAATATTAAGATGTATTATTCTTGTTGTTTCTACACTAGAATGTTCCTTAATTGATAATAGTTCCTCTCATTCTTTTTTTTCTACACAGCCTATGAATGTTCTAATCCAAGAGGAGGAGTTTGTGAGTGGGGTATTGATGATAGATACATATTTGGAAGTATAGTTGAGAGACATATATTTGGGAAAAGTGTATCCTATCATGGTTGAGATGTAAATTTTTCCAAGGGATCTATATATTCTTGACATGTCATAATTTGATCTAATTTTATGTAGGGTATAGTTAGTAGCATACTAATCCCATATATATTTGATACCATAAGATAGTTACTTTTACATCCCCTAAGGGTGAAAACTATATTCACCGAGGATATTATGATATCTTGGTGGGCTGTGCATGGATAATTCCCTAGTAGATAAGAAAGATCACTACCCAAGATTCTAGTTTTTTTATGGATGATAGGATTATGTAAAAGAACGTATTTCCACCAAAAGTGGAAATAATTGAGAATATTTTTTCTATATACATCATGGGGATGCCACCTAAGAGAGATATAGAATTTACAATTGAGTTCATGACAGGGGATAAGAGAGTTTAAATTCCACCACAAAAAATGTAACCAACATATATTCAAGAGTTCATGACTCTGTTAGAAGTGTTCATTGATAATGGGTTTATCAATCTAAATACATCATCTTGGGGTTCTTAAATTTTGTTTTCAAAGAAGTTTGACTAGAGTTTTTGCATGTGTGTCAATTAATGGTAGGTGAAAATGATGAAAATGGTGAAGTGGAATCATCATCCATATATTGATGAACTATTTGACCTTTTGAGATAAGCTTGTAGTTTCGAATGATTGATATGATATCGAGATATCATCAGTTGATATTTTGACCTTCTGATATACCAAGAAATACTTTTAGAAGAAGTTCGGTCCTTTATGAGTTCACTATGATGTAATTTGGGTTGAAAACATAATCCTTATATATTTATGGCCTGAATGAAAATAATCTTCTATCTGTATGAAGATTAGCTTTTAGTAGTGATTTTGGACTACATCTTCATGAACTCCAAGACTCACGGTGATCATACCCAATATCTTGACATCATCCTGAGTACACTGAGAGAGAATCCGATAAACACTACGATATCTAAGTGTTTGTTTTCAAATGATTAGGTACACATCTTGGGTCACATCATTATGGAATAAAGTGTGTTAGTTGGCTTGATGAAAGTTTATATAGGTGAATCATTGCAGTAACATAATAATTGTTTTTATATCAATAGTTTTCTAGGGCTAGCGGGCTATTATCATAGATTCATATAGGTCTTTTCCATTTGTAAGTACCATTTTAATGCTTAACCATGAATTGGATAATGTTTTAATTGTATAGGGAATGTGATAATTCTATCCAGGAGTTGAACATGCACTTGAAAATGACACTAATCATGATCCTACCTATTTTTGGGAGGAGTATACGGTGTTTTTGTTATTCGTCTAGGATTGGTCAAGCAACGTTGATATGTAGAGACAAAGTTGTGGCATACAACTCTTGGAAATTAAGACATCATGAACAGAACTACACTATACACAACATTGAAATAGCTATATTGGTTTATGAATTGAACTATTGGTGTCATTATTTATTAATAGAAAAACATAATGTGTATAAAGATCACCAGAGCTTTAATTTTATCTATTTGTAGTGGTATTTGAATCTATAAAAATTTTATGGGTTGAGTATATGTAGTCAATAGAAATTGATCTAGCATACATTCCTTGGAATGGAAACATTGTGGATATTGATTTAAGAATAAAAAATCATACTACTGAGGTTAATGAGTCTAGTGACGAGTGAAAAAGGATTATTTTACTAGCTGAGGTGCATATAGTTATTCAGGAGAGTAATGAGAATATGACACAGATATATATTTTATTGGATCCCACACTTTTGAGATGGATCAAGAATAGTTATTATAAAAATAAAAAAATCGTTATCATTAAGGGAAAACCTAGTGGGTTGGGAGAAACCATTAGATTGGACCATAGATGAGGATGAGGTCACCACTATTAGGAATATGGTTTTTTCTTATGAGTATGTGTGAGGAACTGATACAGGAATTCCATTTAATGTAGTGGGTGGTGCATCCAGTCATGACCAAAATGTACCCTGGCCTATGACAAAATTTTTGGGGGTTGGGCTTAAAAATAGAGATAGTATGGTTTGTGAAACGATGATACACTCATCAATAGGTGAAGGCTAAAAATCAATAAACTAGTGGCTTACTGTAGATGTTTCCCATTCCAAATTAGAAGTGGGATGACGTTACCATGGTTTTTATGGAGGGTATCCCAAGGAAGCCTCAGAATAATGTTTTTATTTTGGTGATTGTGGGATTCTTATAAAAGGTAGTTCATTTCATACCTATACGTGGTGCTTTCTTTTTGGTGTGGTTGGGAGACTTATATGTTAAAGAAATAGTCTATCTTCATGGGGTGCCACAAATTATTTTTTTAGACTATGACTCATACATTACATATCACTTCTAGAAAGGATTGCAGAAGGAATTTGGTGGGTTGGTTTCATTGAGTATGACATTCCACCCACAAACAAATGTGAAATCCAAGCTTAAAAGATAGGTGCTAGAGGATATTATTCAAGTGTGATTCATAGACTACAGTGGGTCTTCAAATATACACTTGTATTTTATGGAGTTTTCCTATAACAATAGTTATCATGAAACTAAACACATGGAAAAATATGAGAAACTTTGTGGTAGCCCTTGTAGATCACCTCAGTGGTGGATGGAGGTAGGTGAGTCGAAGTTCACTGGGGTTCAGTCTCATGAAAGAGGCGTCAGAGACAGTATGTTTGATTCGGAAATGTATGGCTACAACTTTGAGTAAATAGAAGTAGTATTCTGATAGACGTAAATTACCCCTTGAGTTTGCAGAGGTTGGTTGTGTATTATTTCATGTGTTTCCTAAATTGGTTAACTACATGATATAGAGATAGGGAAAGCTGGAAGCTAGGTTTGTTGGAACATTTTAAGTTGTGGTGATAATTGGACCAGTAGTATGCTGATTGGTTCTTTCATAGAGCTAAAATCCAATGCATGACGTTTTTCATGGGCCTAAACATTAGTTTTATCACCTCGACACTTCTCATATTATCTCTTTGGATGATGTTGATTTTGAGAATAATGTGTCCATCTAGGAGCATTTAATACATGTGATAGATCATAGTGAAAATTTTTTTGGGGGAAAGACCGTGTCGATAGTTCTTGTAATGTGGCTATATGGACGTGTTCAGGGGGAAGCATGGGAGAGAGAAGTAGATATACGCGCACAATAGCCTAATCTTTTTGGCGTAGAATCTTTGAGATACATGGGAGTACAACTCAATGATGATCTATTATAATATGGAGAGATTATAAGATCCAATCCATTTCAAGATATGTCTTGGGCTAGTTTAATGGTACTATTTTTCTTTGGTTTGGGTAGTTTTCTGCATTTATCTTTTTTGTGTTTGGGTAAAATGTAAATATTTTTTATTGAAGAGGGGATGTTCATAGTTGATGCATAGTTTAACCAAACTATGTTCCCTTCCAATAAATCTGTGCACCATTGAGATAGTTGGGGTTTCATGGTTGGTGCATGGTTTGTCAAACTTTATGCCTTCTTGGGAGAAACCATGACCCCCCTATAATAGGTGTGTTGTTTAGAAAATTGTGTGCATGTTTTTAATTAAAACTAAAATTATATTTATAATTCCCAAACTCCATATATTGACCAAAAAATAGACCCTAACTCAGTTTTAAATATTTTCTCGAACTTTGGGAGACTTTTGGATAGATTCCAATCCCATTTGACCTCTGTTCTTGGCAATTAAAATCCTATATTGAAGATTTTCACAACCCTAGGTATGTGGTTTCTTACTGATTAAATCGCTTTTTCTCTATCACCTATTCCTCGATAAATGAATGATGTCTATCTATTATTGGTTATAGATATAGATATAGGTTTCATAGATCATTATTTTTTTTATCTTTGATCTTTGATTCAGATTTATATCATGTTCTTCTATATATTTTCAGTTGTTCCATTTCTAATTGTGGATTTCTGTTGAGAAATTTCTCATCATCATATTGTGTTTCATGGTCTAATTCTAATTTCCTATAATATTGATTTAAATTTCATATAAGAATTTGTTGAATTTAATGGGAACATTTTGCCATTGAATCTTGTATTGAATAAATTAATTGAATGATTAATTCAAAGAAACATGAATGGGGAATTAATTAATTTTTAAATTAATTAATAGATTTTGTGAATGGGGAATCTATAGGAATTTTGGATTTGTTGAGTTTTAATAATTATTTGGGATATTTAGATTGTAAAACTGATTCAATTAATTAATTGTTGAATTATTTAATGAGATGTTGAAATTATGAAACTGATTTTGTTAATTGATTATTGAATTAATTAATGAGATATTAAGATTATAAAATTTACTGGAATAATTAATTTTTAAATTAACTATTGGGTGGCTGAGATTGTTGATATAGATTAATTAATTTTTGAACTAATTAATGGAAATTGTTTATCTTTTTCAATTGATTGAAATGGATTAATTAATATTTGAAATAATTAAAAAATATTTTTATTGAGGAATGTGACATGGTGGTTAATGTTTATTAACCTAGAATAATTTGATATAGGTGAGATAAGTTTTTGATTGAGAAATGGGGCGTGGGACAAAGATTGACACTCCAATTACCCACAGGGGTCCTGAATATAGTGTTTTAGGCCCAGCTGCATGCATATATATTTGTATGGAACATGGACTAATTCTCCAAATACCCATGAGGATTGGGAAATTGAATGATGCTCCAAATACCCTTAGGGAACATGACACCAAATTTTATGCCCATGACATTGGAATTAGAATATGGTTTCAATTGGATTTTTTGTGAACTGAAATGAATTGGAAATAGAAATACAATCTGTTATAATAAATTTGGAATTAAAATGGGATATGGTTCAGAATCCATCACGAGTTGAAGAAGGTATTGGTTGGTTCGGTTGTCCTTGAGGACTGTGGGTTATGGGGTTAAATAAAGTGTAATTGAATAAATGTAAACTATTAACGTTATTGATTTTATTTTTTCTTTATACAACTCCATACATTGTTTTGACTTGATGTTGTTTTAGACATAGATGGTGGTGGACTATTGAGTTGTACTCAAACCCTACTCCGGTTTCTAGATTGGTACTCGGATAGATTTCATTGTTTGGGGATAGGTGAAGGGAAAGTTTCATATGTTATATGCTTGAGTTGGGATATAACATGAATGAGAGAACCAAACAATGTTCCTGGCCTTCTTGGGATTTTTTTATTATGTTTCTTTATTTGGACCTTTAATATTGACACTTGACATGTATTGGAATAACATATCTACTATCTTGTTTTAGATATTTTATTTCTTTTTTTTGGTATCATTCTAGTTATGGTTATATCATTGGTTATTATAATTTATTTACACTCATTTTCTACTTTTATAAAGAGGGTATAGTGTCCCCATTATTGATATTAGACCCTCACTGCAAGTTCAAATTATCCGACATACGCAGAGGTGCACCTGAGGTCATGTGACCAGCGGGATCATGAAACTGGTGTGTTTCACCATGGTCAATATGTTACAATTTCAAATACATGTTTTCACAAAATATTTTTAACAAAAAAAATTATATTATACTATGATTTTTTAAAGTCAGTTTTTATCATTATTTATTTTGAAAAAAATTAAATGGAATATTATAATCATTTATCAAAGGAGGTTCTTTTAAATTTTTAAAAAAATTTGTGAAATGAATATTTCCCTTAAAATAAATGGCTTGAAAAAAATTCCTACTATCATGAATAATAAATTATTTGAGGATTCCATTAAAATTTTCTTTGATTATTTTCAAAGAATATAATTTTCATAATTTTTTTGATTATTTTTGTTTTCAGGAGTGTATTGCAAATTAAAAATGGTATTATTGCATGAATATATTTAATAATCTTTTCATGCTATTTCTACTCATCAATGATAAAAAACCCATTTATTTTACATATGATCCACTATAGATATGTTGTAATTATTCCATACTTATTCTTTCTCTAGATGGTTTATAATTATTTTGAAAAGGGAAAGTATTGATAATTTATATTCGATTTCTTCTTATATTGAGAGTTTTTTATTATTAAGGAATAATGATTATGTTGTATTGTAAATTTATATGATGAATTAATTAAAATTATTATGTGACTAGTGGGTCCCAAAATATTATAAACCCTTGATGCATCAATATGTATCATGAAAAAATAGTAGGTTGGGTATTTGGTAGGGACATACCCATTTTTGTATGATGTTTTGGCATGAGGCCATGAAGGTATGTTTTAGATGTATGGAAATATATATTCCATAATTATGAAATTACTTGTTTAAATCTACATGATTATTTAAATAGTTATATCATTCATTAATTTTTTTCAATATCTTTTGAAAAATTATATTGAATTATTTGATATTTACTTATTCCTTCAATAGTATTCATTTATTTTTTTCATTCTATGATTTCTTAGGTTGTATTCTTTCCCATACTGATCATCTGCTCTCACACATTTCTTACATTTTTTCTACAAGATTCTAAAATCTGTTTTATGATGTATATTCAAAGATATTTTAGAATGAATAATGATTCTCCTTGTGAAAATATTATGTTATATTTTATTTTTTCAAATGTAACATGAGATTTTAGTATGTATCTAGCTTATAAAGATGGTTAAACTATTCAGTCATTTTGGATAAAATTACATATATCAAACATTAATGTAATTAATTGACCACTATATCTACACATCTAGGATAAGGGCATCTATATTTGGTATCATAGGATGTCTAGTAGAAACCCTGAAAAAATAGATTTAGGAAATCATAGATTAGAAAGTATAAACCTTTGACTGACCTTAAAGACATTTCAAATTATATAATAATATCATATATTTTTTGTAAGGATAATTATTATGTAGTTTTCCTAGGAATATATCCATGTTTGAACACTAAGTGGAATTGGTTTTAGAACATATACATCTAGGGGTAATAAACCATAAAAGATTTGATCAAGTATATTTTTGTCGTCATTTTGGTGCATTGTGAATGATTCCATACTACACACCTATTATGACACTCTTAGGGGATATGTTTAGTTTAATTAACATTTTCACTATGAAGCATTATGGTGAATAAGATAATATAACTTATAGAAACCATTAATATTCCATAGTGATATGGGATAACCCTAATGTGTCTTGGAAAGATACATATAAGTTGTATCATTTTTTTAATTGGGTAGATATCGATTTTGAGAATTTATGTTGTGGGGTTTTATCATGTTTAAGGATATTTAGGGATAAATTTTTAAGAATACAACACTTTAGTTGAGAATGTTTTTTTGAGAAAAATTATATTTTTGTAATACTAATTTTATATTTTTTGACATTATTTGGAAGATATTGATAACCATTAGGATTAATATGAACATTATTAATTGGGATTAAATCGTTATAAAATTTTGGGAAAATATGTTTTATCACATAGATAACCATAAGACTAAAAATTTATTTATTAACTAAGTTATTAATGTTCTTTTTGAATAATTACACTATATTTGAAATATTATATCATTTTAGGAATGAATATTTAGTTAATTGATGGAATCATAGATGATTTTATTGTGTATTAATAGAGTTTCAAGATATTTATGGAAATGATTAGAATATTTTGTGGAGTATATAGTTAGGGTAGATACATTTCTATTTTAGGAACATTGGAGTGATCCATATTATTTGTAAATAATAGTAACAATGATATTAAAATAAAATATGATTAGGTATCTAAGATATTTGTGATTTGAATTTTTTCAAACATATATTTAGGAGTATTAGAGTTTTTCTGATCATTGTGAGTTATTGTTTTGGGGTTAGGGATTAATGTTTTATTTGATCATAGGATGATTCATCTATACTGGATAAACTGTTCTAACCATTTTAGTTTTTAAAAAATATAAAGATAGGTGAAATTAAATTTATTTTTTTATGGATCTTATGATCTCTATAAAGTTAATTTTTAGTGCTTTGGGTATGACAAATTTTCTATTGATTCTTTTAGTAACATATGAAGTGAAAATTAATCTAATCACCACCAAAGGATGAAATGTTTCTTATGAAATGTTGAGGCTGAAGACTTAGTTAATTCGAGGATGGGGATACAATACAAAGAAAATAATGCAACAATCAGTACAGGGATGAACTCAGCGAGACTCGAACTCGAGACCTCGCCAAGACCCACAGGAGCAGCTACCAACTGAGCTGCACCCTGGGTAAAATGAAATGATTCTTATAAAATGGAAATAAATTAAAAAAATTTATATTATCTCATTTTTTATCTATTAATAGTAAAATAATCCTAAATTTTTTGGATGATTATATTTAAATAAAAATGTTTTCATTTTACGTTTATTTTTGATTAATTGATGGACTTTTCACCCATAACAAATTTATAGGTTTTTGTTAGATAACATTATCAGGACCATGCTCAATATCACTTCATATTAGATATTGGATTATTTTTTTTCTTCACCATGTCTACATTTTAACATCCCAAAAATTTTATTCTTATCTAAGAACTTGATTATGTGTTATCTTATGTTACCTTCACATTTCTAACTTCTCCTTTCCAAAGAAATATTTTTATCCTTCTATAGGATGTGGGTTTAAATCAAATCTAGTTTCAAATATTGAACATTTAATTACTAATATAATTATACAAGGGGGTAAAATTTTACACCTTATGAGTTTATTTTTAAAAAATTAATATGCTCAATAACTTTCTTAACACACAACACCGAGCCTTAAAGGAATAAAGATATATTATAATAATTTTATTATTTAAATATGACAATTATAACCTAGATATTGAATTATCTTGAATAGATATGAGTAATGATAATATAAAATAAATTTATTTAGATCTTACTCAATATAAATGTATTTACTAATTCAACGGGAATAAGAACTCTATTTTTGATGAAGTCATTTTATGCTTAAAAATGAATTTCCCTCAAAAATATTTTTTATTGATTTTTGTGAGAAAATAATATAAATAATTTCAACAAAATTTTAAAAATTTATTTTACAGAATTAATTTTTTTAAATCAACATTTCAATATTATATTATAGTTATTTTTTGAGAATATTCAAAAAAATGTTTATTTTTCGATAAATAGTTCAAATAATGAATTTTATTGAATATTTTCTTCTCATTTGAAGAATAAAAAATATTTATTTTTTTTAAATTATATTAAACATAAAATTTGTAATTTTATATTATTAATAACCCAATAATGTTCCCTGTAATTAATTATCTATGGATTTTGTTATAAAACATTTAATACAGAATTTTTTTTTTCAGGAAAACTGTGTTTCTTAGTGGTTTGTCGTTTTAATCTTAAATTAAAATATTAAACCTATTTGAATATAATTAGATAAAATAGATTCTATATTTTGAATGATTTTGTAAAAAACAATCAATTAACACCCTTTTATTTTTGTCACTGTGAATAGTAACCTTGGTAAACATTTGTCATATTAGTTAGGGTAAAATGGGGAAAATAATGTTAAAATGTTGGGATAAGGCTTTAAAATTTCTACTACACTTTTATTTATCCTATTTGATTTTATTTTTTCAACTATTATCATAAATATCAAAAAAATATGTTTACTTGGTAACATTCTACTTTTATAATCACCATTATATTGATTTAAGAAAAGAATTAGTCAAAAATATCATTCTCTTGACATTATAACCATTAATATTTTTTATAAGGATAAGAATATTTAATATGGATTTTTAATTTTTTTTAATTTTGAGATATTTTTTTATCATGGTAATTTATTTTTAATTTTTAGTAACTGAATAATTACCATAAATATTTACGTAATGTTGACCAAATATTTATTCAATAAAAAGAAAAATATAATAATTTTTTATAATACTAATTGTAAAAAAATTATATAATTTACTATATTCCAGTAAATATTTTGATAATATTTACAAATAGATATATTTTTAATTATTATATTTGAATTTCCTTTTTAATTTAATGACATTACTTTCAAACTAAATGAATAATTCAAAAAATCAAAAATGATATTTTATTTTGAAAAATATTTTATTAAATTATTAAATACTAATAAAAATAATATATTCATAAAATTGAATGGAATATGGTTTGAAGTATCATCCATGGTCACTTTACTGGTCACTTTTCCTTTTATGGTAACATTCTTGACCCTTGATGAGTAAAAACATTAATTTTGTGTTTATGGTAATGGGTCTATGAGAAATTCTAATCATGTTCTAAGGCCAACATTCCTTTTGATGTAAAGGTATCGAAAATTTTTACATTTTAAAACAAATTAAAAAATAGTATTATACAAAAACTAAATAAATAAATAAGTTCTTCAGGCTGTTGATGGAAAGGTGGTAATTGTCAAAAGTGTTAACGACGGATAAAACTAATAGATAAGACTTAAAAATCATCTGAACGTGTATAAGAATTATTGTATGCGGGTATTTATACTTTTATCTATATTATATTATAAGTATATCAATTTTGAAGAACTTGATTGTAAAAATTAAATTATGTTAATTTAATACATCAAGTTATTCATTAGTACTGATCTATTCACATATAAAATGAACTTTTTATCCCCTCTTTCTCACACCATTAGATCCATCTATAATAGAAATAAAATACCATAATAACTTCCAATAACCCTTCCCCATTTTCAAGAGCATTATTTCTAAAATATCATCCATTAATGTTTAATGTTCTAATCAAAATGAAGTTTCTCAATGAAGAGGTAATAATATTAACAGAGAACATTCAATTTTATTTCTTCTTATACATATAATAAATCTAATATATCCTATCTAAAATAAATAATATAGTATAATGAATATTTTGAGATGTCTTTATTGTTATGTAACAACCATTTACACCACTTTTCTATCCTATAGAAGTAAAAAAGCATCATGCATGCGTATGTAGGGATTACCATCTCCACATAGCGGTGCAATTTATTTTTCTTCACTATGTTTGTTAGATGGTTATAAAGGTAGAACTAATGATTTCATGTGATATTTTTTCATAATTACTTCTCTATAATCATAATATCAAATCTAGATTCTTAATATTCAATCCACTGGAAAATGGTAATGTCGCTCATGCATACTTATAGACAACCACCTCTAAGAAGATCAATTTTTCATATTAAATTTACAAAGATGGTAATGAATATATATTTAATTAATATATAAAACACATATGATATAATAATTATGAATTAAATTCAATATTAATATTAATATTTATTATTTATATTCAATTGAAATGGGAAAATAGTGTTCATACATATGTATGGCCTATATCTCCATGAACGGTGTCATTAATTTTTTATCTATACATTTTATTAATGATAATTAATATTTATATAGTAAATATATATGATATTTAAAAAAAATATTTTCATATATGATGAAATAATGATTAATTTCTAAGTACACAAACTACGTAACTAAAAATTACCTGAAAAACAAGACAGTTTGCACTCAGAAATGATAATTTTAATAAAGAATTACTAATAAAAAAATATTAAAATATAATACAAGGTTCATATATGATATTATATGTATTTATATAGTTATGTTATAGAATTATAATAAATTAAAATTTATTATACTAGTTTTTTAATTTACGTACAAACAAGGTGAGACTAGATTTAAGTGTTAATTTAAAAATGTCAACATTATTCAGGATTGTTTATTTCTAAATATTTAATGGGGGATTATATTATATTTCAATCTTAAATCAATTTTTTTTATTATACTATAGTAATTTGTATATATTTCAAGTTTTAATTTTATTTTTCGTTCTTTAAGTTATCAAGATACTGAAAAAAATATCTTTATGGGAAAAAGTCATTATTTCTATTTTCACTGGAAAATACATTTTACTAATATCCATGTTTTCTAAAAATGGATTTAAGAATGTATTATTAAATTATACCATTGTTTTTAAAGTCATTTTCTACAATGACTTAATTTTTAGAAAATTTGTATAAATGAATCTTTTTATCATTTTCAAAATGAGGTACTTTAGACTTATTGCTAAAAATGTGAAAGGAATCATTATTTTAACATACAATCAATGGAAAAATATCAACCCTTCATAACCATGAAATTATTTTTATATTAATTAAAAAAAATTCAATCTTCTAACGAAAGAAAAAATATCCTAATTATCTGGAATTTTTTAGTTTCTTAAGGTGAATTTCAAATTTAATTTGGAATTTTCTTTAAAAAAATTATTAATATATTTATGGTATTTACATTCATCAAAAATAAAAACCCTTTATTTTACATGTTCTTTAAATAGAATATTTTGTGGTGATATCATACTTAATATTTCTCTATATGGTTTATGATTATTTTGATAAGGGAATGTTTTTACATTTTTATAATAGTTTTTCCTATACTAACATTTTTTATTATTTATTAATTTTGATAATGTTTTATTATTGATTCATATGATGAATGAATTAGAATTATTAATTAATGGGTGTGGAATGAAATTAAATATCTTCTTGATTCATTGATATATCGGATTAGAAAAAATGGGTTTGTAATTTGGATTATGCCTTTCAACCATATATAATCTATCTTAGAATGACGCATTGATGGTATGTTTTACATAACTTGCATCATAAATTACATAATTATAAAATCAGTTACTGATATATATGTGATTATTTTAATAGTTATTTCATCTATGGGTAAGTATCAAACTCTTCTATCTATTTAGATTTAGTTATTTGATCATTATTAATTCCTATCATATTTTTCATGAATTTCTATTGTATAATACCATTCTCTTTACATATTTTTCTTTCTAAGCATAAGAGCTTACCATTTTCTTTTATTTATTTTACCTGAGATTATTTTATGTGTATTATGATTTATTTTTATGGAAATTATATTCTAAATAATTATTGTATCGAAAAAAATAATATGATGTATGTTATGTTTTCAAATGAAATTCGGGATTAAAGTATGTATCTAATTTACCAATAATACCAAACTATTTAGTCATATGGGATGTAATAACTATTATATAGTACCATTTTAATATATTAACCATTGAATCAATGATTCTAGGGTCATGAATTTTACATAAACCCCAAATTCTAATTAAAAACATTTATTTTCGAAAAATACATTCTCATGTTTTTAAATAGATTAAAAACATTTTACAATTTTTAAATTAAATTCAAATTTAAGTTTTCCCTTTTTAAAAATGAACACACACTCACTCATCAAACATGGGTATAATTAATGGAAATTTAAATAAATTAAGGTACATAAGTAATTCATGAATATAAGATGATGTTAAAACAAATAAATCCTTACAAAAATATTAATTCCCATGAATAAATAACTGACATGTCCAAAATAGGATCAGTGAAAGAGATATAAAACTCACATACCAATATAAAAAAATTCATTAAATATATTAAATATCATGAAGCAATATCTTATGGACTAATAAATTTATTAAAAGACATGTTAATGTGGAACCAACTATCGGTAGGTTAATGGTCACATATCTTGTCCCATGAATCACTCTCAACATGTCTCCTTAGTGACAACCACATAGCCATCTCATAACATTAAATATGGGGTTACTAGCTATTTTTTATCTCTCAATTAGAATAACCAATTCCATTTGATCCCTACCTAGTATCCTAGTTCTCCCCGTTTCATATATAATGTACATGGGCCGCTGTAAAAAAATTTCAATCGCATGAAAAAAAAGACTAAAGGTAATAAAGCATGTGAATCATATGCATACTACCTCTAACAAACCCCCATTTAATAATGAACCCCTAAATAAATCCTAAAACAATGAATCAAAATTTATATTACTTTAACCCACACAAACAATAATATAAATGGATAAAAGTGATTAAATTGTGGTAATCACCAATTAATAAAACATATTCATTGTTTATAAAATAAGGCCACATATTTAAAACAAGGATACTAGTTTATAAAAAACAGATAAACCATTAATAAGATAAATTATTAAATTAAAATAATTATGGGCCTCTTAAAATAAGAAAACCCAATTTTAAGTATAGAACACTTCTATTAACATAATATTATTGCTTTAAAACACTATGCACCAAAAAAAATTTATAAACACTCTAATGTAATTTTATGAAACACCTTGAATGTATGAAATTAATTTTATACCAAATATTCATTGAAATACAGAATTTAAATATTTTTTTACATTGGAAAAATAAACATATTCTAGAAAACCATTGATAACACTAATCTATGTAACATTTGCATCATAAATTTCCTTCAAAAATACATTTTAAACATTATGAAATCATGGAACTCTTTAATAAAATGTACCATAGAGGAAAAAAATTCCCCTTGTAGTTCCATCATGTCACCTTCAAAAAAACAATCAGAATAGACCTTACAATATTTCTCACAACCTTTAAAACCCAATACAAACATTTTAGAACATCCCTAGCCATTAATATCTATAATACCCCATCCTTAAAAATTACATAATCTTGAGTTTGAACCAATAATTCACAATAATGATCTTTCTAGGTTTATACTTTTATAGAATTTGTATATAACTCATATATAAAAAACCATAGAAATATAAAGTGGAAACTTACAACAGTATCCATTTATTCCATAAAATAATAACTTCTAAAAATAAATGTTGAATCTTTTCATGTTAAATCATAAATTTTCCTGGATATCATCCTTGACTCTATTTTTATTTAAAACCTATGAAAACCATTTCAAAACATGGGATGAGCATAAAAATATCATTAAGGGATACATAAATAATGAAAACTATTAGTCTTTCGGAAATAGGTAAACCATGAATAAATTATCATAAATTAATACATTTCACCTTTAAGAAGTAGTAAAATACACTTCAATGAATATAAGTTCATTTCATACCCTTTTTTGTAATTAATATATTATCATATAACCCATAGAACAAAAAAATGACATATAAAGGATACTTTGTATATAAACACACTTAAATGGAATAATCCTACAGTTGACTTCCACACATATCACTAAATGGAATTTCCATACATCCAACATCCATAACCAATGCATTGTAGGTTATAACATAACCACTCATCCTTGGTTTATCACAGAACCACCCATATATGGTTTATTATATAAACATTTGTCTTTATTTACCACGTAACCACCCATCTTTATTTTATCTCATAATAACCTATAAAATTTCCACGTACCATTATAAAATCATAACACATAAAATATTTCTATTATCAAAATTTCACTAATAAAATTTTATTTTTAATCCCATGAGAACATTTCATAATATTGAAATATTCAATCCATTTCCAAAACCATTAAAAAAATTTAATAAAAAGAATTTTGAATCAAAGTGTCTCATTCCACAGTGAAACTATTGAAAGAAATGTAAATTTTAAAAAATTTATGTTCGTATAAATAAATTTATAAAATCCATTTTGAAAACATGAAGATGATATATAAGGTTTTAGAAGAATAAATATTTAAAACATTAAGAATGATGTTTTAGTTAAAGTGTCTCTTACCACTTGAGAAACACTTGGAAAAAATAACTATGAAATAATAATAATAAAAACCTTAAATATCATGAGAATATTCTAATTCATGATATAACATGTCAAAAGAGTTTTATATACATCATATTGGATAATAAAGGTGAATAACATTAATATATGCATCAATGAAATGAGATTGAGATGAATTCCCTTACAAGGATCATATCATTAGATTTAGGATAAATAAATTAAATAATTATGTGTAGAAAATATGAATAAAACCAATATAAGTGGATATTTAGTTTAAAACCACCATTGGTCATTCACACATATTCTTTGAAAGACAAAACCACTAACATAGTTATTTAACTCAATGAATAGATATTGAGTTATGATTTACCTAACCTTGAGTCTGACTTGTATCGTTTATTCATTTATCTTCCTGAATAATAATCCAAGGTTAATTATTTATTTATTCAGAACCTTTGTCATGTTTTTTTATTCCATTTATATCACTTAATTCCATGTTATATAAATTAGGTAATTCTTTGAGTTCATGTCGGATGTTTTGTTGATATTCGGTACTTGAGTCGAAAATGAACATGGTATGACGTAGATTTCCCATGTGGTCATAAGTCCATCATATCCAGAATAGTAATCATGAAATATTAATAAATTTTATACATTAATTATACTTTTTAAATCAATCCATTAATTATGGTAATGAAAAATGATCAATGTTATAATCATGGGGACGATAGGCCCTATATATGCATGAGTAACATTTCCATTATTGATTTATCATTATTGAAAAAGGTAATAATAATTTTATCTTAATATGAATATAATGAGATTACAAATATCATCATAATAATTTACATATACTTATATATATCATACATGTTATATAATGAATCAAAATGAGTCACAATGCTTTGTGAAGCTAATAGTTCACACGTTTGCACAAACAACGTTATCATTATTATGCAATGGAAGTATGAATGTAATTGATATATTAATATATTTCAATTATTAATATTCCTTAAATATCACATATTAAGATTAATTCTATCAATATAATCAGTCAGGGTATAAATTTATGGAAAAATTAATTAGATCTGTTCGTGGAGGTGAAAGTTCACACATAGGCACGAACGATTAATTTATTTCCCATTTAATAGAAGTGGATGTAGATTTAGGTGAAGATATTAATATAATAACATATCATTAAATTAAAGATGCCAGATTTATTATTTCATCTTGGTTGTAAGAGATTTTAAAGATGTTAAAGAATAAATAAAGTAGGAACACTTAAAAAAATGACCCCACTTCTTCGATTGATCTCCTCTAAAGAACACCCTATCATATATAATAAGGGTGTTTTTCCAAAACTAATACATTAAAAACGTGGGTAGAGATTATATGAATATTTTTGGATAGATATTGGCCGAACAAAAAGACTTTTTAAGTGTGAATAAATGAGAAGGAGAAGTTCTCTTTTATGGGAGAGATGAGGAGATATTTAAGAAAGTCTTGAAATGTTAATTTATTATAAATTGGTTTTCAGTTTCTATTAGTCCCAAAATCATTTATTTAAAATATTTTATGATTTTGGGTCATATACCCATTATAAAATTAAAATTATACATGTTTTGTATTTTTTTTAATCCTTACCATTTTGGTTTAACCCTTATTTTACTTTTCATAATTCCACCATGATAACTTGATATTCACAATTGGTGTGTTTAGGTAATTAGCATAACATATAAAATGAAAAAACTATAATTTATGACATATTATAAATTATTTTAAAAATTTGGTCAAATATTATATTTTTATGAATTTTATAATATTTAATAAACTATTTATATTTTTTGTTATGTATTATGTCTCTTTTTTACAGTATTATTACTTGACTTTTACAAAAATTTAGAACTATTTATTTTCTTTGAGAAAAATTCATTAGTTCAATAATAACATGTCATAGTAATCCATAAAATTCCTTTTTGAAATCAACTATTAAAAAATTATTTATTTTAACCATTATAATATCATTTATTTAATGTTTTTATTAATGGAGTAAACACTCTATCACCATTCTGTCATAATTAAATTTAATTATTTAATATATACAAATTATAAATAAAATGAAATGATGAATGAAATATTTTTAGAGTTATAATTACTATTTATAATATAATATATCGTTTATAAAAACCCATATTAAAATTGTTTTAGTAAGAAAATTCATATTTATAAAATATTTTCCTTTACTTTAAATTAAAAATTATAAGTGTCACAATAACACCCATGTGAATTCCAAATGCAAAATTTTCATCCCAAGGGATTTCTTGGTCGTCCCTATGTCATCCAATATGATTATGACACGTTTTAGGGTAGTTATATATTATTCTAATATTATTTTTAACCTTGTTTACCTGATTTACCCATTAATTGTGGTAAATAAAATTAATTACTAAAGTTACTATTCATAATGTCCAAAAATAAAAGGTACATAGTTACAACATTTTAACCCTTTTATTTTAAATGTGGAATCCATTTTTCTAAATTCAAAACATAGAACATTCAGTAATTAATATAAAATTAATTCTCATTGTCAAAATGACAAAACGGGTTTTTTAAAAGTAAAAACCATCAAAAGATTGAAATGTGTTTATATCGAATTTAAATGTGAAATTACATAAAAGGGTCAAAATTTTGTTAAATGAAAAAAAATTAATCCAAATAATCTTTAAAAACAATTAAAAGGATAATATAACTATATAAAAAATTAGACAAAATTAAGTTTTGAATTAAAATGTAGTATTTTTCACTATTCATTAAATTTTGAATTTTATCAGAAAAATACCAAATTTTCATAAAAAGTAAATTTTGATGTCCCTATTAAAAATATTAATTTTATTTCCTCAAATAGAACTTATAAAAGTGTCAAAAGTAGATTTAAATTGGGTTCTCCATCAAAAGGCGGTAAAAATTCTTTTTTTGATAAATATTTTTTTTATGCCTAAAACTGATTATGTTCTTATATATTGTCTATAAAACATATTATATGAATTTTAAACATCAAATAGAGTTTATATTTAATTAATTTAATCCAAAAATAGTGATATGTTTTTTATAAACAAAATTATTTTCATTTAAATATGTGTTTAGAAAAACAATTATTTATCATCAAATGGTTTTTATTTCCATTTCTAAAAAATTTGGTGACCAATGAATCACTATATAAACATGGTTAAATCATATTTTCATAATTATCTTAATACTATTAATTTATGTTATTCCAACCGTTGGGTTATAATTGTAATATGTAAATAATACTATTTAGTTGTTTGTTTAAGCTCAATGTAGCGTATCATGTACACTATTAAATATAGTGTTTCTTTTTTTAATCACAGGATGTTAAAATATCAGACCACGTTATAGAACCCCATTTTTGATGTATTTAAACATCTTTTATGTCTTTCTATGTGTTTAACGATGAGGGGTAATGTTTGGGAGTGTTTGGAAAGGTTTTGGAATGGCATGAAAGCTTTTTAACGGGTACAGAGTTTGAGAACGATTAGTGGAAACCATATAGAATCACCAGGTAACTATGAATCATGAGACAGTGGGAATTTACACAGTTTGTGAATGGTTTTTATAACCATGCAAGGATTCTGTGAGAAGTTCCCTTCTTGGAAGTAACATGTTCCCGATTACCACACATTTATCTTAACCGTTTGATTTAACCGTGTGCGAAAATAATAATTGGGTTTTTAAATCTAATCTTGGTTAGGTTGTTCACAAACCCTCCATTATTCCTCCCACTTGAGCCTCACTTGTGATTTTTGGTTCTCAAGTGTTAGAGTTTCTCTTCTAATCATTCTAGATGTGATTCTAAGGGTATTCAAAGTGCAAGGCAGGTGATTCTTCTCTCATAAGTATCGAATCTTAATTCTTTCATGGATTTCCTTAGATTTAGTGCTTCCTCTCACCTATATTTCTAGAGCTACACCCATTTCATGTAGATCTAGGGTTTTTGTTACCTAAATTTTTAATATTTTTTGTTTTTGGGGATATAAAAGGGTATATAAAGTGGTTTTGTAGAATATCTACCCAGATTTGGTGTGTCGTTGTGCGGTGAGCCGATTTCACTGAAACCCTAAGGTAGGTGGATTCTCTCTCGACTCCAATTTTCTATAACATGAGGCCTTATTTTAAATTAATTTGTTTTTATTGAAATTAATTATTAATATTATCTATGAATCTTGAGGGAAACTCATTTGGTGATGAATTGGTGATTTTTGGTAAAATGGAATATTAATGAAAAGGTGATTTTTGTGTGATTTTAAAATGTTCATTCTAAAATTTATAATGGTTTTAATTATAGAAAAAATGATTTATATAAGATATATTTTGATAATAAATGTGGTTTTATTGAATTGTGTGTTTGGTATGGAAAAATGTCTTATGGATGTTTTCACTAAATGAGTGATTTATTCAAGTGGTTATGGATTGAATTGGATTTGTTAATATGATTAAGGTATTGTTTGGTTGGAAAGTGTTATTTTCATCTTTTTGGTTCCCTATGGTGTATGTGGTTATTCAATGTCTTGGGAATTGTTGCTTGAGTTGATCTGGATGTAGAGTGGCTTGGGAGTTCCACTATAAAAGAGTGGATGGATAGTGTATGGAAGGGCCACCATCAAATATAAGTGGTTGGGAAGTTCCAATATATTGGGAAAATAGTGTGGAGGCTTGGATGGGAAGTTTGACCATAACATTTTACCGGTATGATCATGTGAACCTTTGTGGTTATGCTTTGTTGGGTGTTTCTATGCAAGGTGGAAATTTGTTTGATAATATGAAATGGTAAAAATGGATTATGTCTGGGTTGTTGGATTTTCTTATATTTTGGTGAGTTGGGTGGAATAATTCTTGGCAAGGGTGTGTTTGGAATGTTGTAAATGGATGCACTAATTTTTTTTATACAAACTATTAATAAGATTATGTTTATTATTTTTATCCTAGTAGCGTGTGTAAGCAATTCATTGGGGAAAACCAACTGAGTATTATTACTCACCCCCTGCTTGGAACTTGGGTGCTTTTAATGATATTTTAACATCCCAGGTAAATAAATAATATTACATTCTCATGTTCATCAATATTTGTGAATAAAATGTTAATATTACAGTAAATGGAATGCTATTTTCGATGGCTTACCCTATATGCAACAATGAGTTTCTTTGAAATCTTACGTTGCACACTAACAATATAATGATATTATTTTAAATAGTTAACACGTAGCTGTTGTAACGGCGGTAATCAACAGAACTAACTAGAAAATGATTATATATCTTTATTAAATATTTTTACATGTATCCAATAAATGTATGAGACTTAAAATGCAAATGAATCGAATTTTAAGAATAAATACTCTAATATTTTTAAAAGATTGTTTTAACCCCTTTGGATGGAGAAACTTTATTAAATCTAGGTTTTGAAAATTTTATAAGCTCTATGTGTCAAAATAAACATATTCTTTAGAATTGGGACATTAAAATTTACTTCGGATAAATTTTTGGTATTTTTCTGGCAATGTTCACTTTTTAATGAACAGTGAAAAATACTGCATTTTACTTCAAAACTACATTTTCATCTAATTTAATTATATGGTTAGATTATCTTTTTAACTTTATTTAGTTTAATTAAAATATATTTTTACCATTTAATCCAATTTTGGTCATTTGAATAAATCTCACTTTAAATTTTGGCATAAACAAGTGTTAAACTTTTGATAGATATTGCTTCAAAAAACCCGTTATTTGTTTTGACAATGAGAATTATTTTTAAATTAATTACTGCAATTTCTATGTTTTAAATTTGTTAAAATAGATTCCATATTTGGAATCATAATGTCCAAATTATGTAATTAAGACTCTTTTGTTTTTGGACATTATGAATAGTAACGACGATAATTATCTTTAATTATCGTGATTAATTATTAATCGGGTAGTTAAGGGTAATAAAATAATATCATAATAATATAAAATGACCCCAACATGTATCCTAATGCTACTGGATGTGTCATGGCCGACCATGGGATTCCTTGTGACAAACATTGTGACCCCATGGAATCACTTTTGTGTGATAGTGACATTTTATCATTTTATTTTTAAAGGAAAATATATTAAAATTATATAAAACCTAAGTAAATTTTTTTAACATTTTCTAAATAATTTATCTATTTAACTATAAATATTCATTGAATATATAATAATATTTCATGCATCATAATATTTTTTTTATAATTTTTATACATTAAATAAATAAATTTATTTATGACATCGTGATGAAGCAGTGATTACCTCATTAATGAATGATTTATATAAAATGAAAAGATAAGGTAAGATATAAGACTTAAACTATTTAAAAACCAATTGTATGGGTGTATTTAGAACCCTTATTACCTTATCCTCCTAATATATAATTTTGGGACCTTTAAAATCTGAAAATCATTTTATAATAAAGAAACATTTCATGACATTCCAAGAGTGCCCCTCCTCCCTATTATAAAAGGCCCCAACCTCAACCCCTTACCAACACCTCTCAAGCACCTGTCTCATCCATACTCGGCTCAAATTGCCTCTCCATATCCCTCTCTTACTCATAGAATCCTCACTTTGTGCAGATTTTTTTTCAAGGAATCCTTTGGGCTCAAATCAAAAAGAGTTACCTGATTTGAAGGTAATGTCTTCTCTTATGTTCGTTTTTTCTATTTTTCTTCTCCAACATCCTAAACTCTTTTTATTACTTTATTTTGTAACAACACTAGTATCTTAAATAAACTAGGATTTTTTCATGAGAAGTATTCGAGCTACACTTACACACACCTCCGTCTAATGGTCTAAGAACATACTATTTATGTGGATGGCGAATTACTACCTCATGAAACAATTATTGTTCAATCTTATCTTAACACCTTTAATGGTGTGCATTAAGATGACACTATATTTATATATGATATATTTTATTTTATTTTTCCTTATTCTTCTTTATTTTTAATTTATGTCATACCTTTATGGTTTCCATAATAGATAAAAGCGATAATTTCATCTTTGGAAGTGCGGACTACCGCCCCCTTAAAGTGATTTGAATCATTAATGCCATATGTGGGATGTATAAAGGATGGAGTTAATAATATTATATATAATAATACACTATAATTTAAATTTACCTCTATATCATTATGTTTTTATTCCATTAAATGCGAAATAGAAATGAAAGTAGCATTCATGCGTATGTACGGCTTACCGTCTCCATGAACGGTGCATTTCAATTTTTACCTCTAAATGTTATGTACTATTATAAATACATGTATATTCTGGATATATATGATATATATGATATCCATATCATGAATATCACTCTGGTATTATAATATATATAAATATATCTCATTTATTTTTAATTCCATTATTATGACAATGAAATGAAAGTAGTGTTCATGCGTACGTACGACCTACCGTCTCCATGAACGGTGAATTTCATTTATTTTTATCTCCAAATGTTATAGAATAGTATAAAATTAATGTGTAATGTATATATATGATATTTAATTCAGTATTACTATTCTGAAGATGATGTACTTATAACTACACGGACAATTCTTTTCTAACAAGTTCATTTTTGACTCATGTACCAAACATCGACAAAAACATTTTATATGAACTCACATAATTAACTAATTATAATAACATTATAATATATGATATGAATTGAATAATACACTTTAAATGAGGTCCTTAAGCAATTATAAATTGGCCAAATTTTATTATTCAGGAATATAATGAAACGAAAAAGACAAGTCGGACTTGAGGTAAGAGATCCTATCTCTCTCATTCTTTTTAAGTACTCTCTTTTATGTCACTTAATTTAAGATCCTCTTTCTTATGTTGTGGAATGTACTTTTATATTACTATTTCTTTACTTTTTATTATCATATTATGATATACCATATTTGATCTCATCAATCCATTTTTGGAAGTTTTATGTGGCGCCGTTAGTCTGCCGAATTTTTATAAGGGGATTTTTCATCTCACTTTTATTCCCTTGAGATTCATGATACATTTTCCCCTATTTAATTTTATGTGGTGTATGTACTACCCATTATTGTATTCATTGTGTAATATAATCTAATTTATGGGTATTTACAACTTCATTGTATGACCCTTATTTCATGGGGTGTATGTTTTGAAAGTTACCCAAATTGGTAAGGGATCATTTCACCTTCTTATTTTTAAAAGACTTCTTTTGTTATGTCTTTTAATTTACATATTATTTTGTGGGGATATGTTATTCTATATCCTTATTATTGTAAATTTTATGTCCATGTGATTAAATGACATTTTCTCTCTCATCAAATAATTTTATGAATTTTAATGTGACACTATTAGACTGTCAAATTTTTGCGAAGGAACTTCTTAACTCAATTTCAATTATTTGGGATAAACTTGTACTCCTTGAATATTTCATTCTATGAATATGTGTGAATAAATATGATTTATTTACATTTAATATCCACTTATATTGGGTGTATTTCTTTTTTCACACATAATTATGTAATTGATTTATCCTTAATCTGTGAATATTATCTTTGTAAGGGACTTCATCTCAATCTCCTTTCATTTAGGAAAATTTTGTTTTATACAAAAATTTCTTTTATACGGTGTATAAACCCCATTTACATTTACTTTTATTCAAAAGAAATATTTTTTTATGATGTGTTTTACTAAATAAAAAAAAGGAATGTTTTGTCTTACGTATGCGACGACAACGACTTCTCTAACGCTGTGTCCATTATTTGAGTTCCGGCTTCCTCTACAAGCCATAACTTTTTTTAAGTGAAAAATAAATACCATGTTTTACTTTTCTTTTATTTTGGTATTGAAAATGGTTTTGAGAATGTTTTTATTATATCAATTTGTTTTTGATAACTTGTGATTGATGTGTGGAAATGTTATGTTTTACTTTATGCATGTTTTATGTGATACAATTATGTTATGGTTCTTGGGAATTGTTTATAAAGATGGGTGGTTCTGTGATAAACTAAGGGCGGGTGAGCCCGTGATATCTTTTAAATTGATTGGGTAATGTGATGGAGTTAAACTCTAAGGTTTCTCCGAAGAGATTTAGGGAATACACTATGATGGGTATTCCAAACGTAACAAAGAGGGTTTCTCCCTATGTAAGAATGTTATGAATGCCACAAGTTACCTTTATGTCTTATGATTTCTATAAGTTATTCATAAATTTTATGATTTAATGAGGTATGTTAAAGTGTTCACTTTTTATGAGTAAACTATGATTTCATTGATTCTTATGTATACATGGATTGATGTTTTCTTTCCGTTTTTATAACCCTTACTGAGCTTTTTTATTCTCATCCCATGTTTTTGAAATGTTTTTCACATGACATAAAGTGGAATAGGTTCAAGGATGGGATCAAGGAAATATCAAGTTGTCTAAAACAAGAAACTAGACATGACTCTTTCGTTCAGAAGTTTTTATTTTGTGAAAAAAATGGAAACTGAGTAGATGTGTCTACTTTTTAATCTTTGAGATGTAATAATTATGTCCTAATTCTCTAAAACTCTAAACCTAGAAAGATCCTCAACGAGAATTATTCAATTTAATTCAATATTAAGTAATGTTTTAAGGTCATGTCCTTATATTTGGTATCAGAGGTCAGTTTAGATAACATTAACGGTTAGGGTACTCTTTAAGCATAAGTGACAAGTTGTAGATAACCCCAATGGTTAGTATTTTGGATGGAGTAATTATTATTTTTGAAAGTTATAATTAGTTTGAGATAACTTGGATAAGTATATATTAGTGTTTTTATTCATCATTATTATATGATGATTTTTATGATATACTCACAGTGACCTTTTCGGTTTTAGTAAATGGATGGATCGATCAGGAACAAAAGTGACAATGGGTTTGAAGGAAACTATAGTAGTTCTCTGACTAAGAGACTAGATGAAATGGGCGATTAAATGAGGAATATTTTGGTTATTCTAAACCAACTATCAAGGAGTCATGATTAACCACTTGAACCGTGGTGAGTTATCTAATACATCTTGTACGAGATAACCAACTCGATGTGAAATTTCAGATAATAATTATAAAGGGAACCATTATGGTTTGAATGATCCTTACTTTTGAGGTAATTATAGGTTACTATATGTTATGATGGAAAATGAAAGGCATGAGAAAAACTTCAGGTTAAATTATATTATGGTTATTTTTTAAGATTTTACCTCTTTTTGGGGAATGTTTTAAGAATTATATAGATTTGGAATAATAACAACATGAAAACTGTGTGACAACCAGTCTCATTAAATGAAGCAGTGGGAATCAAACCCACAATCAATGTGCGACTGGAATTTATCACCTAATACTGGAATACGTGTAGTTCCTAGTTAGTATGACTAATTCTTTTTAATTATATGATCTTATGAATCAAGAATAAGTTTATTTTGGGTTATATATGGAAATGATTAACCTATCATGGAGGATATGTGATTAGGTTAATTACTTTTCAATATGAGACCTTAAGAGTAACTGTTGTTATTTGGAGATAAATGTTATGATTTACCTTGGAAGACTATGTGATTAAATCCTTCTGAGATTTGGGTTTAATTATTAGTTTGTATTACTTTGAATAATTTTATATGTAGCTATTTTTTGAATGGTCTTTTTTGAACTTTGGGTTATTTGAAGAATTTTGGAAATTAAGAATAAAATTTCTTTTTATAAAGGAATATCCATTTTGGGGATTATCTGATCTTGTACTAACCTCTTTTGATTTTGGTTAAAGTCTAATGATATGAGAAATATATAGTTCTCTTTTTTGGATTAGGTGATTCTCTAGAAGTTGATTGTAGCACTGTTAATGTGAACAAGCCATCCTAAATACTGATCTTTTGGAGAAAATATGAGTTGTGTAAGAATCTAGTAAAAGTTGAAAGTCAAAATGAAATTTAAGTATGTTTACTTATGCTTCAGTTAAGATCATAAATAAAGTCCCCAATGAAAATTAACATAAATAAAAAATGTTGTCTGTTAATTTTTCTTTCTGGGGAATCAAATACCGTTTAACCCATCACAAGTTTGTGATTTTTTGGTGGTTAAATTTCTCCTAAATATGTTTTCTTTCACTCTCCATCAGAACAAGACCGTTTTTTCTTCTTCCATATCCATGTTTTCCTACATGGAATGCCAGTATGGGTTAACTCAAGTGACCTTTGTACTTCTCTTTATTTATTTTAAAGTGATAGTTTAATTTACTCTATTTTTGATGTGGTGCTTTCAATGAAGTTTCCAATACCAATTTTAAAATTACGAGGACATAATTTCCAAAAGGAAGGAAGGATGTAACATCCCAGGTAAATAAATAATATTACATTATCATGTTTATCAATATTTGTGAATAAAATCTTAATATTACTTTAAAGGGAATGATATGCTTGATGGCGTACCCAATACTCAACAATGAGTTTCTTTGAAATCTTACGTTTCTCAGTAACAATATAATAATATTATTTTAAATAGTTGACGCCTAGCCGTTGTAATATTGGGAATGAACAGATCTAACTAAAAAATTATTACATATGTTTCTTAAATATTTTTACATTTATCCAAAAAATATATGAGGCTTAAAATGAAAATAAATCCAATTTTAAGAAGAAATACTCTAATATTTTTAAAATATTGTTTTACATCCTTTTGATGGAGAAACATTTTTAAATATATCTTTTGACAATTTTATAATCTCTATTTGTCAAAATAAACTTATTCATTAGAATTGGGACATTGTATTTTAATTTGGATAAATTTTTGGTATTTTTCTGACAATGTTCCTTTTTTAATGAAAAGAGAAAAATACTGCATTTTACTTCAATACTGCTTTTTCATATAATTTAATTATATGGTTAGATAATATTTTTTATTTTATTAAAGTGTAATTATAATATATTTTTACCATTTTATCCAATGTTGGTCATTTGAATTAATTTCACTATAAATTTGGGCATAAAAAAGTGTTAAATTTTTTATAGATATTATTTCTATAAAAAACCCGTTATTTTTTTGACATCAGGAATTATTTTTAAATTAAATACTACAATTTTTGTGTTTGAAATTTGGTAAAATAGATTCCATATTTGGAATAATAAGGTCCAAATTATATAATTAAGACTATTTTGTTTTTAGACATTATGAATAGTAATGACGGTAATTATCCTTAATTATCTTGATTAATTAGTAATCGGGTATTTAAGGGTAATATAATAATATCATAATAATATGAAATGTCCCCAACATGAGTCCTAATGCTACTGGTTGTGTCCTGGCCGACCATATGATGCCTTGTGCCAAACTTTGGGACCCCATGGAATCACTTTTAATGTATATCTTTTTCTGTGGGGATATGTTCTTCCATATCCTTATTTTTGTAAATTTTAGGTCCAAGTGATGAGATACCATTTTCTCTCTCATCAACTAATTTTATGAATTTTAAAGTGATGCCATTAGGCTGTCGATTTTTTGCAAAGGAACTTCTTAACTCAAGTTCAATTATTTGGGTTAAACTTGTACTCCTTGAATATGTCATTATATGAATATGTGTGAATGACTTTGATTATTTTACACTTAATATCCACTTATATTGGGTGTATTGATATTTTTCAAACATAATTATCTAATTGATTTATCCTTAATCTAAGGATACTGTCTTTGTAATGTACTTCATATCAATCACCTTTCATTGAGGCATGTTTTGTTTTATAAACAACTTTCTTTTATACGATGTATAAACCCCTTTGATTTTTACTTTTATTCAAAAGCATTCTTTTTGTACGAAGAGTTTTACTAAACAAAAGAAGGAATGTTTTGTCTTATGTATGCGGCGACAACGACTTCTCCGCCGCCATGACCATTATTTGATTTTCAGCTTCCTCTACAAGCCATAACAATTTTTACGTGAAAAATAAATACCATTTTTTACTTTTCTTTTATTTTGGTATTGAAAATGGTTTTGGGAATGTTTTGATTATATCAAAGTGTTTTTTATATCTTGTGATTGACGTGTGTAAACGTTATGTTCCTTTATGAATGTTTTATATGATACGATTATGTTATGGTTCATGGGAATTGTTTATGATGATGGGTGGTTTCATGATAAACTAAAGGTGGGTGAGCCCGTGATAGATCTCCAATGCATTGGGTAACACGAAGGAGTTAAAATATATGGTTTCTCCAAGAGATTTAGGTAATATATTGTGATGAGTATTCCAAACATAACCATGAGGGTAACTCCCTATGTAAGAATGTTATGAATGCCTCAAGTTACCTTTATGTCTTATGATTTCTATGAGTTATTCATAAATCCAATGATTTAATGAGGTAAGTTAAATTGATCAGGTTTTATGAGTAAAGTATGATTTCATTTATTCTTATGTATACATGGAGTGATGTTTTCTTTCCGTATTGTTATAACACTTACTAGGCTTTTTTATGCTCATCCCAAGTTTTTGAAATGTTTTTCATTGGACATAATGTGGAATAGGGTCAAGGATGGGATCATGGAATTGTCAGGCTATCTAAAAGATGGAACTAGACATGACTCTTTTGTTCAAAAGTTTTTATTTTGTGAAAAATGGAAACTGAGTAGGTGTGTATACTTGGTAATCATTGAGATGTAATAGTTATGTCCTAATTATCTAAAACTCTAAACCTGAAAATATCCTCAACGTGAATTAATAAATTTAATTCACTATTAAGTAATGTTTTAATTCCAGGTCCTTATAGATATTGTATCCTGAGACACATGAAAAGGTATAACATATCATTTTAGTAATGGTTTGTCGTGATGTTGTGGTGATGTCGTGGTTCTTGGATCATAGAGCTTGGTGTGGATCAGTGGAGTGTGACTTGGTTTACATTGGGTCTCTTGTTTAGTCATCCACTTGGTACTCTAATATTGGTTTTGTATGGTTTGGTTGTAATGGTTTTTGGGAATTTTTATGGATTTTTTTGGTTACCTTTTGGTATTATATGGCTCGGTTTTCTATGTTAACATGCATCATGTAATTTTTATGTAAACGGATTGTTAAGTTGGCTGTTTTATCTCAATAGAAAAACATTCCCCAATTTATTCTTGAAGCCCATAGTATTTATTGCCTCCCTTAGCGCTTATTCCCTAGAAGAATCTCTCAACCATCTCAAGATAATGAGGAAAGGGTAAGATGTTACAAGTGGTATCCATTTTTTTGGTCCTAGACATTCAAGTGAAAGAAGTTGTTCAACCCTTAGGTGTTGATTATTGGTCTGGGTGTTCATATTCAGTCTAGGTTTATTCATTGATTTGAGATGGTAGAAAGGTGTAGGATTGTTAGAACATGGAAAGTGTGGTATTAAAGGATGTATCTAACCCTTTATACTGAACTTCATGTTACCAGGGATTTGGATACATAATTGTTTTGAGACACTTATAGCCATTCGATATCTCATTGTCTTGAGTTTAGCCAATGAGATGATCATGGCATGCATGGTAGAAATGAATTTCCACTAGGATGCATATTCCATTGAGTATAATGATTTATCTTGTGTTGTGATTATGTTGTTTTTAAAAAAAAGTGGAAATTAATTTCAAATGTGTGGATTTGAAATGTGGATGGTTGTGGTATTTTGAAAATGGGTCAATTTTCTAAACATGGTGAATTTTTTAAAAATAGTACAACCATGGAAATATGAAATTGTGGAAATCCTAATTGTCCTAGTGGAAATATAATTGAATTTGAAATGGTAAACATTTTATTCCTAAGGGAGTGAAACTTATGGATTTTTTATTGATATAAATGGTATTAGGTAGGCGTTATAGAATTGAACCAGAGGAGGCTGATAGAAACGTGGCTGCACATGATCCCCATGTGAACCAGTAGCTAGTGTATAGTATAATGAAAGGCTTTGAATCAGTGTAAAGTTGGAATAAAATAGATAATCCAATGCATGTGGATCATGTGGTTCAGTTTCAAATGAAGATTCCACCCATCCGTAGGGGTGATTCAGAGCGAGAAAGGGAAGAAGCATGGTTGAACTAGATGAATAGGTTATTTGAATTCTTGGAAACTATGGTTGAGCTAAAAGTGGAACTAGAAATGTACATGTTACATGATCTTTCCCTATAGTGGGAAGTGTTGGTGGTCCAAACCGGAACATACCAAGGGGTGTCATGGGAGAGTTTTGTGGAATTGTTTATTGACCAATTCTACCCTCATACATTCAAAATTAAGCGCCCAATGGATTTCATCAGCTTGAAGCAAGGGAACATGTTAGTAATAGAGTATCCAGCTATGTTCATGAACTTAGTGAACTTTTCACTTGAGGTGGTGGGTAGTACTTCATTAAAGGAGCATATTTTTGAATCTAGGATGAGGCAAGGAATTCATTACTTGATAGCAGTGTTGTGTATAAGTGATTATATGAAAATGGATAATCGATAAATAGTAATTGATCAGGATATTTTGGGAGTTATAGGTGGGGGAAGTATGTTAATACCCATGGGGAATAGAGGGAACTCTAATACTAGATTTAAGAGGAAGAGGGACACTTATTCCTAGGGTGGAAGTATAACATAGAATTAAATAACATGATCAATGAATCTTCTGATGAATCCTTAGAGTAAGATGATATGTTTTTAGTGTGGCTCTATGGGCCACATCAAGCAGGATTGTACAAAACAACCTTGATCTTGTCATAACTATATGAAGATGGGGAATCATCAGTGGTATTTTCATAATGTTCTTAGGTTGGGTGTTCATGACAGTCCTCAGTGGTCGCAGGCATCCTATGCCTCAATAGGGTGGGGGAAGAAGCACACCCCTCAATAGAAAAACAATGTTTGTCATGATGATTCAAAAAATTCCACTAATCTTCATCAGGGTAATAAAGAGAAGAGTGCGGTAAGAAAGTTGTTGTTTATATCTAAGAAGGTTGTGATGTATGATCAGTTGGTACCATCCATAGTGCGAGGTATAATTATTTTATATTCTAATTTGATGAAAGTGTGGTTTAATATTGGTTTTTTCATTCGTTTGTTTTTTCTATTATTTTAGTATGATGGGTTTAACTGTGAAAATATGCCTTCAGTTTTAAAACATCAAACCCCTCTAGGTCAAAGGGTGTGCTTACCCTTTTTGTGTAGATCAAGTTGTAATGTTTTAGATGTGGTCATGTTGATGTACGATATCTAAGTTCTTGATATTGATTCTTAGGAAAGAATCCTAGGAATGGATTATTTGACAATGATTAAGGCCAACATTTACTGTTATGCCCTAGTAGCGATTTTTACAATGGAGGATGGCATCACAGATATCTTTAAAGGGGATAAGAATGAAAATTTGGGTGCAAGAAGTTTGTGGGAACCATCTATTGGAATGATATCATATTAGTTGGATGCATTGTCATTTGAATCAATTGAAGGAGTTGTGTTGTGTGTTTTTTTAGTAGTTTTTGATCCATTTTTTGGATGTCTTTCCAAAATAATTCTCAGGGTTTCCATCTGTGAGAAAAGTAGATTTTACGATTGATATCATTTTAGGGGCCTTTCCTATCTCCCTTAAATCTTACCTAATGCCACAATCAGAATTAAGGGAGTTGATTGTAACGACCCAATCTTTTTGAGTAGTATATTAACATACTATTATTGATTTAATAAGATGTTAATGGTTAATGCAGAAAGAGGAGTCGATGGCTTCATCCAGTAGACTCAACCCTTATGAAGCCCACTTATCAGAGCTTGGGAAGGAGGTAGCATCTGTGGGCTTCGCTTTGGACCAAGCCCAAGCCGAGCTCCAGCGTGTCAAGATTGAACGGAAACTCCTACGAGAGAAGTTCAAGCTAGTAGAGATTACTACTAGGGCAATGTTATCTGAGCCTCCCTCAGATTCTCTCACCATAGCACACCTTACACTTAGGTCTTATGCCGGTGTTATAAGGGGCTATGTGATGAGACCCTAGCTTCCTTGTGTAATCCCTTCGGGTGAAAAAATTGAGATTTCTTCCTTTAGTGATGTTTGTGAAATTTCAAATGTCCAGATAATTTTAGAATGTATTTTATTGATGAATTTTGAAAAAGGGATATTTTGAAATATTTATGTAAACCCTAAATAACTAATGATGTGTAATGATTTTCAAAAAATGGTCTTCTACAAAAGTGTTCATTAAGGAATTTGGAGTCTAATAAGATCAACTTAATTTTTGATGAATAGTAAATAGTGAATAGTGATTTTACGCTTAGGATTAGTAATGTGACCAAATGGATTAGTAATCTCACTTAAAGAAAGTTTTAAAATAATCTAGACACCTTGATTAAGTAATGTGATTCAATAAAATGGGTAAATAACAGTTTCATAAATTATTATTCAAGTATTAGTTTTTTCGGATGAATAGTGTTTTTTAATTAAAAATTTAATTAAAAATAATTAGAAAATTATTTTTATAAAAATGACTTTATTTTTGAACTCAGAGCATCGATATTATGTTATGGTAATTTTTGGGGATTTTTCTGAAAAAATAAATTTTCGGTGAATAGTGTATTTATTTAAAAATAAAATTAAAAATATTTAGAAAATTATTTTTATAAAATGGAGTTCATTTTTGAAATCATAGCATTGATATTTGGTTAAGGTGAAATTTTGGGATTATTCAGAGAAAGTTGAATTTTCAGTGAATAGTGAAAGTATAGTTTTTAAGTTACGGGTGTTTAATGACATCATTAAATGATGTATTAAGTATATATTCAATATGGTCGAATTATGAATAGTAAGATAAGGTGTGAGGTGTCCCAAGTGGCCAATACCATGGGCAAATACCATGGGCAAGCCCATGGTTTTTCCAAAACCACTAGTGAGGTGTCCCTTGGCCATTAATGCTTTGTCCCCTCACTTTCCCTATAAATACCCACCCTTTCCTCCTTTAGTTTTCACTCCCAACTCTCCCCCAACTAAGTTCTGGTCTTCTTACCTTCCAAGGAGTCCTCCCAAGGTGCCCCCAATCCCTCAAGGTCCAATCCTTTGTGTTTCAAGAGTCACGTTTTAAGGTAAGGGATCCGACCCCTCTCTTTCTTTTCATGTAATCTCTTTTATGTCATTCCTTTTCTGCTCCATGTTTTTATGTGAGAGGATGTTCTTTTATATTCCTCTTACTTCCCTTTCATGTTTATATGATGAGAGATCCCCTCTTACTCTCATCATTTCGTTTTATGAAAGTTTAAGTGACGCCGTTAGGCTGCCGAATTTTTAAGGGATTCTTTCACCCTTCTCATTTTTCAAGTTCGATTTTCATGTCAAGTCTTTCAAGTTCCTTTTTATTATGTTGGGGTATGATCTCTATATCTATCATACTGATCTCTTATGATCATATTATGAGGGACCCTATTTGATCTTGTCAAATCATTTTCTTTTGAAGTTAAGTGACGCCGTAAGGCTACCGAATTTTCATAAGAGAAATCTAATCTTTGTTTTCCTTCCATGTTTTTCATTTCAAATGGTATGTCCCTAAAATTTCATTACCATGTCCATATATCCTTCTTATTCATTCACCCTACTGTTTTATGGATCATTTATGAGTGGGTGACCCATGTCCCTTCTCATTTCAATGTTTTCTAAAACCCCGAAACTTAGCCGTTATGCTGCAGAATTTTCCCCTCAAAATGCCTCTCTCTTTTCTCAAAAATTATTTTATGTTATAAAGTGAATACTCAAAGCTCTTATTTATACAAGGGTATTCACATATATATCAAAATTTTCCATTTTAAATTCTGGGATTTACATACATGAGACCCGCATTCCCTTTCCGTGGGTTTAAAGTGACGTAAAGATCATGTCTTTAAAGCAGTTTTTAAAACGTTATGATTATGAAATGAAACCCATTTATTTTATGCTATGTGGGTTATTTATGAAATTTTGGATGTTGATATATGTGGCTCACATGATAATAAAGACAAATTAAGGGTGCGCCCTGATAGCGCTCCAATGCATTGGGTAATGATGTAACCACTAGAGATTACAATTTTCATGATACCTTGGTGAATAACCTTGGTAATTTTCAAATGACACCTTGGGGATGGACCTTTGTGATATGTTCATGATTGTCTATGTTAAATGATGTAGCCACATCTTCAAGTTATGGAAAATGTTGTTTTTATTATGAAATGCCCCATGATTTTCTTTCTCATACCTTAAAGTTCTTTTCATGTCCTTATTGAAGTATATCAAGTTTACATGTAAAATGTTCCTCTTGTTTCCCTTACTGGGCCTTCTTCTCACCCTTTCTTTTGATGTATGTCCCCAGGTTATGAGATGCAGTAATGAACCTAGGATGAACTTATGGAGAATCCTTTCAAGTGTTTATGAAGAATGCTTTATGTTGTTTTCATGTATTATGTTCCTGGTTTCCAAGACACTAAACCTTAAAGATCCTCAATTGTGTGTAATGTAATGAAAGTTTATGTTATAAAATGGCGGGATGCTATAGTTGGTATCAAAGGATGGTTTAGTTATTTGTGGAAATTAGGATATAAAAAGAACTATAGGAAGAACCCTATAGAAAAGTTTATGTATAGGAAAACTTCCTGGTATTTTGGTAAGTATTGAGTAAGTGGTTTATCAAACAAATACATCCCTGTCTGGATACGAGCAGGTAGAGGCGGCTCTGGCACAGATGTACATAGGGGTAAAACCCGAAAACACCGCTTTGAGCTAGACTCGAACGAGAACTGCTGCACGATAACGGGCCCTGCTGCACTCTTGGTTACGACACTCCCGGGGGATATGTTTGGTTAATCGCAAGCTTTTTATGAATCATTATGAAGGAATTATAGAGAAGTATAATTGTTTAAGCATGAAGTATTAGTTAAAAGATTCATAAATGAAATAATTTTCTCACTAAGGTTTTATTCTTTTAGAAGATGGCGGGCAATAGGAGGAACCGTGCCGATGGTGACCGTAATGCACCATGTGCTGATGGACCTCCGATGGAAGCCGGAATGGAAACATTCATGCGAATGATGAACCAACTGACTCAAGTTATGAGTAATAACTTGAATCAAGCTGAGAGGCCGACCTCACCACGAAGGGAACAACTTTCTGTTGAGTCCTTCATGCGTCAACGACCGCCAACATTCAGTGGATCTACTGACCCATTGGTTGCGGAACAATGGATAAGCTCCATTGAAAAGATCTTTTCTGTACTTCATTGTTCAGAACAAGAAAAAGTCACCCTTGCTTTTTACCGCCTAGAGGGAGAAGCCGATCAGTGGTGGTCACTGATCAAAAACACGAAGCCACGAGGAGATATGGAAGCTATGGAGTGGGAATAATTTCAGGGGATTTTCTTTAACAAGTATTTCCCTCGTTCCATGAGAACGAAAATGGAGAAAGAGTTTCTCGAGCTGAAGAAGAAGGAGAACGAATCTGTCGGAATCTATGAGATGAACTTCACAAGGCATTCCCGTTATACCTCAAGCTTCGTCATGGACCCTAATGGGAAGGTTGATAGATTCTTTGGTGGACTACTACCTCATCTGCGGAAGAATATAGCCAACAGAGACTATGATAGCTATGAAGAAATAGTTCGAAGTGCCATGAAAGTTGAACTAGAGTTTGGGGAGACACAATGGTCTCACAAATCTAATGAGAAGAAGAGAACTCTAGAACCGAGCCTGGGAAGAAGTTTTGATCAGGAAAGAGGTGGAAAGAATATGCAACATCCCACATGCAATAAATGTGGGAAGAAGCATTCGGGGAACTGCTTGATCGGAAGTGGCAAGTGCTATAGGTGTGGAAAAGAAGGCCATATTTCTCGGAATTGTCGTGGTGATGTGAAGCCTCAACTTCCCAACACTAACGACAGAGGAAAGATGGTTCTGGCCCTACCCGAAGTTACATGCTTCAAGTGTGGACAACTTGGGCACTTTTCTAATCAATGTCCAAATCCAAGGGCGGTGGGGGGGAATCACCATCAACCTCAGCAGAGGCCAAGGGAGCAAGGTCTTGCTTTCGCTATCACAACAGCTGAATTTGAAGTCCCGAACGATGTGGTAGCAGGTACTCTTGTTGTCCTCTCAAAGCTAGCAAGTACTTTATTTGATTCTGGTTCTACGCATTCCTTTATTTCCTCCAAGTTTGCAAGGAAAATAGAATCAATCACCGAACTGCTAGAGGTAGAGTTGTCAGTCAAGACTCCAAGTGGGATTATCCTTGCATCAACAGTATTTAGAGACTCTAGTGTTTACTTTGGTGAGCACAATCTTATCGCAAATCTAGTAGTCATTCCCATGATGGAATTCGACATTATACTAGGGATGGACTGGCTCTCAAAGTATAATGCTAAGATCAAATGCAGAAGTAAGGAAATCTCAGTAGTCTTGAAAGAACGACCTACAGTTATCTTCCAAGGAGAGATATCCCGAACTGATCCCTATCTAGAATCACCTCCTATAGCTTTCTTTATGGAGTTAATCGGTGATGATCAAGAAAGAAAAGGGAGCATACAAATAGAAGATGTTCCGATTGTTCAGGAATACATGGATGTATTTCCTGAGGAGTTACCTGGACCTCCCCCAGAGAGAGAGGTAGAGTTCTCCATTGAACTCGTACCTGGGTCCCAACCGATATCAAAGACTTCATATAGAATGGCAAATGTGGAGCTAGAGGAGCTAAAGAAACAACTCCAAGACTTGTTGGATAAGGGTTTTATCTGACCGAGTGTGTCTCCTTGGAGAGCACCAGTTCTCTTTGTGAAGAAGAAGGATAGATCAATGCGGCTATGCATTGATTATAGAGAACTGAACGGGATCACAATGAAGAACAGATACCCTCTTCCAAGAATTGATGATTTATTTGACCAACTTCGTGGGGCTCAATTCTTCTCTAAGATTGACCTTCGATCTGGTTATCATCAACTGAGGGTGAAGAAGGAAGATATTCCAAAGACTGCCTTCCGATCAAGATATGGGCATTATGAGTTTACTGTTATGCCCTTCGGCTTGACTAATGCTCCTGCTATTTTCATGGATTTGATGAATAGAGTCTTTAAGGACTACCTTGATAACTTTGTGGTAGTTTTTATTGATGATATTTTGATATATTCAAAAAGTCACGAGGAGCATGAAGATCATCTGATGGTTATTTTGAAAACTCTACGAAAGGAGAGGCTCTTTGGGAAGTTCAGCAAGTGTGAGTTTTGGTTACAACAAGTGGCTTTCTTGGGGCACATCGTAACCAATGAAGGAATCTCGGTTGACCCTGCAAAGACAATGGTTGTGGAGGAGTGGCCTCAACCCACAACAGTAACTGAGATTCGTAGTTTCCTTGGTTTAGCGGGATATTATAGGAGGTTTGTGAAAAACTTTTCACGGCTTTCTAATCCACTAACCAAGTTGACTCGAAAAGGGGTTATGTTCATCTGGACAAAGGAATGCGAGGAAAGTTTCCAAGAGCTGAAGAAGAGATTGGTTACTGCACCTGTGTTAACACTACCCTCTATCGGAGAAGGATTCGTTATTTTTAGCGATGCATCTCTGAAAGGGCTTGGGTGCGTCCTCATGCAAAATGACAAAGTAATTGCTTATGCATCTCGACAGTTGAAGATTCATGAGAAGAATTATCCTACGCATGATCTAGAGCTGGCGGCAGTTGTTTTTGCTCTAAAGATATGGAGGCACTATCTTTATGGGGAGAAATGTGATATATACACTGACCACCAAAGTCTGAAGTATATTTTCACTCAGAAAGAATTGAACATGAGACAAAGGAGATGGTTGGAGATTATTAAAGACTATGATTGTTCAATTCATTATCACCCTGGAAGAGCAAACAAAGTCGCGGATGCATTAAGCAGGAAAGATCCTGTTGTTCTGGCAACAATGAGGATCCTGGGAGATCCCTTGATTAAAGATCTAGTAAAACTGGACATGGGAATTATAAGGAAAGGGACATCATCAACCCTATCCCAAATGATTTCTCAACCTTCATTACTAGAGAAGATCAAGAAGGCTCAAAAAGAAGATCCTTTGCTGCAGGAGAAGTTCGAGGCTGTAAAGAATGGGAAGTTCCCTGATTTCAATATTGATCAAGAAGGTGTATTGAAATTTCGTACAAGACTATGTGTTCCATCTATTCCAGAGATAAAGAAAGAACTGATGGATGAAGCTCATAGCTCTACTTTCTCTATACATCCGGGAAGCACTAAGATGTATAGAGACATTCGTGATCATTATTGGTGGGATAACATGAAGAGGGAGATTGCCGATTACACTACAAGGTGCCTGGTGTGTCAGCAAGTAAAGGATGAAAGACAACTTCCTAAGGGGGTATTACAACCGCTACCCATACCAGTATGGAAGTGGGATAATATCACCATGGACTTTGTAACTGGTCTCCCAAAAACATCCAAAGGAAACAATGCGATATGAGTAATTGTGGACCGTCTCACCAAGACAGCCCATTTTATCCCTATTCGGGAAGATTTATCTCTGGATCAGCTTGCCAAGATATATGTGAAGGAAGTGGTAAGGCTGCATGGGGTACCACTATCCATCGTATCTGATCGTGACCCAAGATTCACATCAAAATTCTGGAGAAGTCTTCAGCATGCTCTGAATACTGAATTGAATTTTAGTACGGCCTATCATCCTCAAACTGATGGCCAATCTGAAAGGACTATTCAGACACTTGAAGACATGTTGAGATTATGCTCAATGGAATTTAAGGGTGGATGGGATCAACACCTCCCATTAGTGGAGTTCTCCTATAACAACAGCTTCCATGCGAGTATTCAGATGGCACCCTATGAAGCTCTGTATGGAAAGCGGTGTAGAACTCCTACTTGTTGGGATGAAACTGGTGAGAGGAAGCTTCTTGGGCCTGAACTTGTGCAAGAAATGACAGAACAAGTTCATGTCATCCAACAACACATAAAGGCTGCTCAGAGTCGGCAGAAGAGCTATGCTGACAATCGTCGAAGGGACTTGGAGTTTGGTGTTGGTGACAAAGTCTTCCTTCGAATTTCTCCATGGAAGAAAGTCATGCGGTTTGGGAAGAAAGGGAAGCTCAGCCCTAGGTACATTGGCCCCTATGAAATCCTTGATCGCATAGGAGCAGTGGCCTATCGTCTAGCACTTCCACCAAACCTAGCTCAAGTTCATGATGTCTTCCATGTATCTCTCTTGAGGAATTACATACCCGACCCTTCGCATGTACTGAACCCAGTGGTGGTACAACTTGAACATGACCTCTCTTATGAGGAGAAGCCAGTGGAGATCTTGGACCGTAGAGACAAGGTTCTACGAAACAAGACTACCCACCTTGTGAAAGTGTTGTGGAGGAATCATAAGTATGAAGAAGCGACTTGGGAGCCTGAGGAAACGATGAAGCAAAAGTACCCTCACCTTTTTCGACTAGGCCTCAAGTATAAATTTCGGGGACGAAATTTCTTAAGGGGGGAAGAATATAACGACCCAATCTTTTTGAGTAGTATATTAACTTACTCTTATTGATTTAATAAGATGTTAATGGTTAATGCAGAAAGAGGAGTCGATGGCTTCATCCAGTAGACTCGACCATTATGAAGCCCACTTATCAGAGCTTGGGAAGGAGGTAGCATCTGTGGGCTTCGCTTTGGACCAAGCCCAAGCCGAGCTCCAGCGTGTCAAGATTGAACGGAAATTCCTACGAGAGAAGTTCAAGTTAGTAGAGATTACTACTAGGGCAATGTTATCTAAGCCTCCCTCAGATTCTCTCACCATAGCACACCTTACACTTAGGTCTTATGCCGGTGTTATAAGGGGATATGTGATGAGACCCTAACTTCCTTGTGTAATCCCTTCGGGTGAATAAATTGAGATTTCTTCCTTTAGTGATGTTTGTGAAATTTCAAATGTCCAGATAATTTTAGAATGTATGTTATTGATGAATTTTGAAAAAGGGATATTTTGAAATATTTATGTAAACCCTAAATAACTAATGATGTGTAATGATTTTCAAAAAATGGTCTTCTACAAAAGTGTTCATTAAGGAATTTGGAGTCTAATAGATCAACTTAATTTTTGATGAATAGTAAATAGTGAATAGTGATTTTACGCTTAGGATTAGTAATGTGACCAAATGGATTAGTAATCTCACTTAAAGAAAGTTTTAAAATAATCTATGCACCTTGATTAAGTAATGTGATTCAATAAAATGGGTAAATAACAGTTTCATAAATTATTATTCAAGTATTAGTTTTTTCGGATGAATAGTGTTTTTTAATTAAAAATTTAATTAAAAATAATTAGAAAATTATTTTTATAAAAATGACTTTATTTTTGAACTCAGAGCATCGATATTATGTTATGGTAATTTTTTGGGATTTTTCTGAAAAAATAAATTTTCGGTAAATAGTGTATTTATTTAAAAATAAAATTAAAAATATTTAGAAAATTATTTTTATAAAATGGAGTTCATTTTTGAAATCATAGCATTGATATTTGGTTAAGGTGAAATTTTGGGATTATTATGAGAAAGTTGAATTTTCAGTGAATAGTGAAAGTATAGTTTTTAAGTTACGGGTGTTTAATGACATCATTAAATGATGTATTAAGTATAT
Source organism: Viscum album (assembly GCA_963277665.1). Lineage (NCBI taxonomy): Eukaryota > Viridiplantae > Streptophyta > Magnoliopsida > Santalales > Viscaceae > Viscum > Viscum album. The sequence goes on along the minus strand of OY728132.1, from coordinate 1,153,952,199 downwards.
ATTCAATATGGTCGAATTATGAATAGTAAGATAAGGTGTGAGGTGTCCCAAGTGGCCAATACCATGGGCAAATACCATGGGCAAGCCCATGGTTTTGCCAAAACCACTAGTGAGGTGTCCCTTGGCCATTAATGCTTTGTCCCCTCACTTTCCCTATAAATACCCACCCTTTCCTCCTTTAGTTTTCACTCCCAACTCTCCCCCAACGAATTTCTGGTCTTATTAACTTCCAAGGAGTCCTCCCAAGGTGCCCCCAATCCCTCAAGGTCCAATCCTTTGAGTTTCAAGAGTCACGTTTTAAGGTAAGGGATCTGACCCCTCTCTTTCTTTTCATGTAATCTCTTTTATGTCATTCCTTTTCTGCTCCATGTTTTTATGTGAGAGGATGTTCTTTTATATTCCTCTTACTTCCCTTTCATGTTTATATGATGAGAGATCCCCTCTTACTCTCATCATTTCGTTTTATGAAAGTTTAAGTGACGCCGTTAGGCTGCCGAATTTTTAAGGGATTCTTTCACCCTTCTCATTTTTCAAGTTCGATTTTCATGTCAAGTCTTTCAAGTTCCTTTTTATTATGTTGGGTTATGATCTCTATATCTATCATACTGCTCTCTTATGATCATATTATGAGGGACCCTATTTGATCTTGTCAAATCATTTTCTTTTGAAGTTAAGTGACGCCGTAAGGCTGCCGAATTTTCATAAGAGAAATCTAATCTTTGTTTTCCTTCCATGTTTTTCATTTCAAATGGTATGTCCCTAAAATTTCATTACCATGTCCATATATCCTTCTTATTCTTTCACCCTACTGTTTTATGGATCATTTATGAGTGGGTGACCCATGTCCCCTCTCATTTCAATGTTTTCTAAAACCCCGAAACTTAGCCGTTATGCTGCAGAATTTTCCCCTCAAAATGCCTCTCTCTTTTCTCAAAAATTATTTTATGTTATAAAGTGAATACTCAAAGCTCTTATTTCTACAAGGGTATTCACATATATATCAAAATGTTCCATTTTAAATTCTGGGATTTACATACGTGAGACCCTCATTCCCTTTCCGTGGGTTTAAAGTGACGTAAAGATAATGTCTTTAAAGCAGTTTTTAAAACATTATGATTATGAAATGAAACCCATTTATTTTATGATATGTGGGTTATTTATGAAATTTTGGATGTTGATATATGTGGCTCACATGATAATAAAGACAAATTAAGGGTGCGCCCTAATAGCGCTCCAATGCATTGGGTAATGATGTAACCACTAGAGATTACAATTTTCATGATACCTTGGTGAATAACCTTGGTAATTTTCAAATGACACCTTGGGGATGGACCTTGGTGATATGTTCATGATTGTCTATGTTAAATGATGTAGCCACATCTTCAAGTTATGGAAAATTTTGTTTTTATTATGAAATGCCTCATGATTTTCTTTCTCATACCTTAAAGTTCTTTTCATGTCCTTATTGAAGTATATCAAGTTCACATGTAAAATGTTCCTCTTGTTTCCCTTACTGGGCCTTCTGCTCACCCTTTCTTTTGATGTATGTCCCCAGGTTATGAGATGCAGTAATGAACCTAGGATGAACTTAAGGAGAATCCTTTCAAGTGTTTATGAAGAATTCTTTATGTTGTTTTCATGTATTATGTTCCTGGTTTCCAAGACACTAAACCTTAAAGATCCTCAATTGTGTGTAATGTAATGAAAGTTTATGTTATAAAATGGCGGGATGCTATATTGATGGTGTGGTTTTAGGAGTTATAAATCAAAGTGTTCATTCAGCCTAGCATATCTTAGTGGGTAGCACTGGTCTAGATTATTTATATGTAGGTGGAAATTTTTGACTATGTTTTTATTATCCTAAAAATAATCATGTTATGATTAATAATTTATATCCACATACATGTATTAATGATTCATTCAATTTGTTGAGTGGATATCAGTTGTTCTTCAAGACTGACTTGAGGTCAGGATATCATCAATTACAGCTAAGAAAGGATGATATTCCCAAAATATTTTATAGAAGTAGATATTTCCATTAAAAGTGTGTGATTATTCCATTTGGCCTAACGAACGTACCACAGGTGTTCATGGAATTTATTAATTGGATATTTCAAATATATTTGGATCCCTTTGTGTTGAAATTTTTTGATGATATATTGGTGTATTCTATAACAAGGGTAGAGCACGATAAACACTTGGTAATTGTGTTGGGAATCTTGAGAGGTCATCAGTTGTATGCCAAATTGTAATATTGTGACTTTTGGATATCATAGACATATTAATTCCAAGATAGGATTTTTATTTGATTTGGAAAAGATAGAGCTTTCTATATCATGGAAACCACCAAAGAATATGTTTGAGATACGATGATTCCTTAATCTATCTTTGTATTATCATTATTTTGTCCATAATTTCTCACGACTGGTATAACCAATGATATATTTGACAAGGAAGAACATTCCATCTCAATGGGATGGGCAGAGTTATAGATTTTTTGAAGAGTTAAAGGTTCATATTACATCAGCTCCAATCATGTTTCTTCCAGGACTAGAAAAAGAGTACGTGGTTTATTGTGACACATCGGGATCAGGGTTGGGGTGTTTTCTCATGATGGGGGATCATTTGGATGCATATTACACATGGAAGTTGAGGGTGCATGAGAAGAACTATCCCAGCACATGGTTTAGAATTGGTAACAGTGGTTTATGCTTTGATTATGTGGTGTCATTATCTCTTCATTGAGAAATTCATGGCATTTGACAATCATAATATTTTACAGTGTATTTTCTCACAATGAAATTTGAATTTGAGGTAAAGAAGATGGTTATATTATCTTAACTTTTTTGATTTTGACTTGATGAATACACCAGGTAATGGATATTCCGTAGTAGATGCATTAATTAGGATGTTATATACTCATGTGGTGAAACAGAAATTGGATCAGTGGTAGTTGATGTGGGTCATAGTCAACAAGCAGCTAGAATGTGAGGATCGAGGTGATAGAGTGGTATTATTTCTAGTTTCATTGGTTCTAGACTTGGTTGGTTTGGTTAAAGAGGTACCAGTTTCAAATTATGAGTTCATGGTGATGAGGTTGAATCACAATGGTGGGGAGGCCATTTTGGGATGTGAACTGAATTGGAATGCAATTTTGTTTTTTTTAGAATTAGATTATTGTACTATTAAATTTTCAGGTGGAAATTCTCAAGGCTTATCATCATTCCAGGTGGTCTATCCATCCTAGGTCATAGATAATCTATAATTTATTGTAATTTTAGATTTAGAGTGATTGTATGAAAAGGAATGTGGCCTAGAATTTTTTGATATGCTTGAATTGTCAGCTAGTCAAGGCAGAGTTTTAATTGCTAGTAGGAATGTTGTAGTCTTTATATATCCCTATTTGAAAGTGGGAACATATAGTGATTTATTTTGCTAGAGGTCTCAAAAGAATAGTATGAAAGGACGATTCCATATGGATGTAAGTGGATCCGATTACAAAGATGGCCAATTTCATCCCTATTAATTAATATCATATAGTGGAGGATATATCCAAAATCAATATCTATGAAGTGGTAAAGTGGCATAGCATTACAGTTTCAATTTTATCAAATAGATACTTGAGTTTGACATCTTGTTTTTTTGGAAATCCTTATAGAAATCTTTTGTGACACAGTTGACGTTACATATAGAATATCATCCTCTGATGGATGGGAAATTTGAGAGGATGATACAACTGTTATAAGATAAGTTACAGGCTTGTGTGATGGATTTTGGTGGTTTATGGGTGGATAACTTTTCATCATATGAGTTCTCTTATAGTAATTGTTATTAGGAATCGATACGTATTACACTTTTTGAATCATTGTATGGGTGTATGTGTCGTTCCCCATTATATTAGGTGGAAATGGGTGAAACTTCGATGGTTGGTCTGAGCCTTGTCCAATAGATGATGGAAAAAATCATGTTGATTAGGAAAAGAATGAAAACGATATAGAGTCATCAAAATCATATGTGGACCATCATTGACGTCCATTTTTCTTTGATGTGGGTGATCATGTGTTTTTGAGAATCACTACTAGGATTGAACAACCTCAGTTTTGAAAATAGGGAATGTTATCTTCAAGGTATATTGGACCTTTTGAGATACTTGAGTATGTTAAAGAGGTGTCATATCAGTAGAATTTTCCACCATAGTTTTGTGTGGTTCACAATGTGTTCCATGTAAATCAATTGAAAACATATCATCCATTTCAAGACCATGTGATTTGTTGGGATCATATTGAGCTACAACATGATGCTTCTATGATGTGCGTACCAGTGCGGATTGTGGATAGAAAACAGAAAGTCTTCTATGGTTAAAAAATTGGTCTAGTTTTGGTTTTGTGGCAACATGGTCTGATTAATGATGAGAATTGAGAGTGGTAAAAAGAGATGGTTGAGTAATGACCCATGATCATTGGGCAAATCAATGATTTTTTACTTTCCAAGGATAGAATTTCTAATGTTGGGGAGAATGTAGATACCCCTATTTTAGGTATGTATCCCTTTTTTATGACATTTAATATGTCTAAAGTTGTTGGTTAATGTTCTGGTGAGTTTGGGAAGGTTTTGTAAAGATTTGGAAGGATTTTAAAGGGTGCATGGTTTGAGCACAATTATGGGAAACCATGCAGAATTCCTAGGTAACAGTGCATCATAATACATTGGGTCATCGCAAAGATTGTTCATTTTTGTCTAACCGTGCAAGGAGGCCATGTGATGTTCTATTCGAGGTAATAGTATGAACATGGTTTTCCTAACCATGCAAGCTAATCATGCGTGGAAATGATAATGGGATTTTTAAATCCGTTCTTGGTCAGTATTTTCCCTAAACCCTCCCTTATTCATCTCATTCGAGCCTCACTTTTTATTTTTGTTTCTAAGGGGTTTTAGGATATCATCCACTCAATCTAGAAGCAATTAAAAGTGTTTTCATGGTGAATTGAAGATGATTTTTCTCTAGTAAGTCTCCACTCTTGATTCTTTCTTGGTTTTCCTTAGATCTAGTTCTTCCTCCCTCTAGGTCTTCTAGATCTACACCTATTACATGTATATCTAGTGCTGTTTTTGACTAAAGTGGTATGATTTGAGCTTTTTGATGATAGGATAGTGGATCTAAGGAGGTTCTGTAGATGTTCAACCTAGATTCATTGTGTGGTTGTGTGGTGGGTCGATTTCATTAAAACTCGAAGGTAGGTGGTTTCCCTCTAGACTTCAGATTGCTATATCTTATGGGCTTCATTGAAATTAATTTGTTTTTATTGAAATTAATTGTTAATATGATGTGGAAATATTGATGGAAACCAAATTGGAGATGAATCAGAAATTTTGGGTTAAATGGGATATTGTTGAAAAAGGGATTTATTGGGTGATTTTTAAATTTTCATTTTACAATCAATAATTTTTTGAATTATAGAGAAAATAACTTCTTGAAGACAAATTTAAATAAACAAATTTTTGGTGAAATTTGGTTTGTCTTGAAAATGTTTTAATTGGAATTTTCAATTATTGGGTGATTTATTGAAGTGGTTATGGCTTGTGTTGGAATTGATTTTGTGCTTTATGTATAGTTTGTTTGGAAAGTGATATTTGAATCTGGTTATGGACTTATGGGTGTATGTGATTATTAATTGTCTTGGGATTTATTGATTATGTTTATTTGTATGTGGAGTGTCCTGGGAGTACCAATATATAAGAGGGGTGGATAGTGTATAGAATGGCCACCCTCAATGATAAGTGGTCAGGAAGTACCACTATATTGGTAAATTAGTGTGATGTCTTTGATGGGAAATTCCATCATGATAGTTTACTGGTTTGGTCATGTGAAACTCTATTGTTATAATTGTTTTGGTGATTCAATGAAAGAAGGAATTTTTTCTGCTAATATAAAATTGTATAAATGTATTGTGGCATGATTGTTGGATTTCCTTGTTTTGTGGTTAGTTGGGTGGAAGCTTTCATTGTAAGGGTGTGTCAAGATTGTTGGAAATACTTGAATTATTTTTTGTTTTATATAAATTATTTATAAAATTATGCTAATGGGTTTATCCTAGTGGTATGAGTAGGGAAGTCGTTGGGGAAAACATACTATGAATTATTACTCAAACCCTACATGGAACTTGTGTGATTTTAGTGATATTGTATTCTGGGAAATATGTAAAGGTAAAGCATCTGATTTCACTAGTGGTTCATCATGATGTTGTGCTGATGTCAAGGTGCATTGAGAATGGTGCTTGGTGTGGTGTAGTGGAGTGTATCTTGGTTTACTTTGGGTCACTTTTTTTGTCATTCTCTTGGTATTCTATTATTGGTTGGTATGGTTTAGTTGTATTGGTTTTTTGTAATTGTTATAGAATAGTTTGGTTGTCTTTTTGTAATACATGGTTTTGGTTTCTATGTCAACATGCATAATGTAGTTTTTTTGGTAATGTCTTATTTGGTTGGTTAGTATATATCAAGTGAGAATCATTTCGAAATTTATTCTTGATGTCGTTGGCTTTTATTACCAGCCTTTGGGGCCTTTAGAATGTCTCTTAAGGCCCAGTAGTATCTCTCCACATTCTCAATCCAATGAGGAAGGGGCAGGATATTATACACATTTCCATTAGTGTTAGAGAAAAAAGGAGAAAGGAGTATAAACTAGAATGTGAAGGAATATAGGGCCCTTTCCTCATGATCATGATGATGGAATACTAGTAGAAAACTATAAATCCACTTAGAGAATCTTGTATGTTCCAATGAGGTTGGGATAGGTTCCTCATGTGAAGGTGTTCAAATGGGGAAGCAATATGAGATCCACCAATTAAAACTAATCCAAATTAAAAAAACAATAACTTGTAAAGATTAAATGGTTGTCTTGTATAGTTAAAGAAACCAGGCATGAACTATGAAATTTCCACTTACCTCGAACCTCAGGGATCGTATGATTTTTTTCACATAGTTTACGAAACTTTTTGTATGTCATGTGATATCCATTTTCCAAAATAAAAAATGAAACATGGTTCACACTACACATCTTTTTAAAAATACATGCCTAATAATGAATCCTTAGGAAAGCCTCAAAATTCGAAAATTTCAGCCACAAGACATCCAAAACTCATGAAATAAAAAAATCTATAAATAAAATAAAAGAAGTGACATTTGAGGGTGTCAGAATTCTCCCAACCATGAAAATTTATTCCCATAAAATGTCTACTAATAGAAAGTTTCTAATTGATTATTTCAGGGGAATTTTCAAGATCAAATCACTCAAAATCATGGTCGATCTAAAATTTAATTCCCAAACATGGAACTAGAATCACAAGACTCTAGAAAACTCATCTCTCCAAAAAACCCTAACAATCATTGAGTTTCTCAACCATTGAAACACATCAATCTCTACTAATGTATTCCTCATACCACAAACAATAGAGACACTTTTTGATCAGTCTTAGGTCTCCCTACCATTTATAATTGACATAATGAGGTGAACCATCAAAGGGTTAAGCTAAAATAATGATCCCCAATAAACATGAATAGTCCACCAACCTCAGGCCAAATGTATTGAAATCCAAAAAGGGAACAGACTGAAGAAATAACCAAGGATCTATAAAATAACATACTCCCCAAAATAGAGTAAAAAGTTACAAACATGAACATTCCTCAACATGGAGTGACTATAATCTGATTTTGGGTCATAGACTACATAGAGTGTATTGAGGGTCAAACTTTTGTTACACCCACTTTTGATGATCTAAAAATAAAATCTAAAACCAATAGATCCCATTTCTAACCCAAAACCAAAAACATATCCACATTACCCCAACCTAATCATAATCAATTCCCATTTCATCCATTATGAAACCGTCAATCCCCAATCAACACCATGAGAAAAAAACGACAACATGAATGAAAATAAATAAGGACTCAACATCTCAAAAGGTAAGGATATAATCCAAAACCTAGACCGTTCATTGAAATAAAAGATATGAGGTGTAAAAATGTTATGGAAAATATTGCAAACAAATTGTGTTTCTAAAAGTGGATTCTCTAAAAAACACAAAATAGTTTAAGAATATCTATATGGAAGCAACATCATATGTCACTTCTGGTATCAAATCTAGATCTGAAACATATTATTCATATAAGGTCTATTTTTATTACAGAAACTTAATATATTATTAGGAAAGTCACACCAATGATATGTATTTGGATCTATCATATAGGAATGAGTAACATGGCTAGACATCTCATGCTTGTAGCACACAATTTGATTCCACTTAATCCCAGTTAAAACACTATTTTTGAAATTTTACGAAGTCACAACATCATTGGTTGTAGGATTCCCAATCGATAAATCCTCAATGAAAATTGTCTTGTACACTACTTACATGAAGTTATTCATGCCAAAATCAAATCCCATAAAACTATGATCCAGTGAAAGATCTTTTTAAATTAACCAATACTTATTTGAATAATCACCATCCAATATAAGAGATAAATGAACTAGTCCATAGAAACAACATATTTTGGCTTTCACTAAATGATCACTCAGATGGATTCTCAGGAACTCCATCAACATATATATTCTCACCTCCTAATGATTACACTCCTGGATAAAGGCAACCTTGAAATATCACCAATAAAAAAATCAAATAGTTGGGTATGGATAATGTGCCTCCACTAATTAAAATCTGATCCTTCAAATAAATGATTTTCTTACATCACCCTAATTGATTTTGGAGTTTATAGAGACTTTAATATATCTTCCATATTAGATAGACACTTGTTATCCTCACGATATCCTTTATGACCACAATACTCTGATAGATATTGATTTGGGAACTCTCACTTGTGATCCATAATCCATGAATATTAATGTCGTACCACTCCATCAAGGGTCTTGGAAGAGTCTAGAGTCATATATAATTATTCATAATCACTAAGAATGCTACCATAGATATTTTCCTATTGACTCATTAATTTATTTCTTAGGGGTTACATACTGAAACATCACAAAAATAAAAAAATTAATCAGATCACCAAAAATAGCAACATAATAGCTAAAATGAAACAAAACAAGATTAAAACACCATTTGAAACCTCATTTAAAAAATGTCTAAAATGGTCTAATTTCCATTTAATGAGCACCATGTGGGAACTACACATTCAACTAATTCCAAACATGTTCAAAAAAAGAACTCATTTCTTGAAAGAGAACATTCCTTTAAACCTCACATTCCAAAAAAAAATCAATAATTTCACCACTGAATACCCATAAGATTATTTCCATGAAAACCATCATAACCCATATCCCATTTCATCAACATAATTATTATATACTAGTGTTTATAAATAGTTTACCATAGAAACTAAAGAAACCAAAGATAAGGTCTTCAAAATAGCTAAAATTACTAAAGAACCAAAGCATTACTTTAAAACATGGGTAAACCACTTCCAAAATATGAAAATATTCACTTAAACACTCATAAACATTCCCTATTAAAAAAATATGGGGGATATAAGCATCCAATTTGGGAAAATAATTAACATCCCTAACATCCTCCACCACACATGTTTTGGAAACATGGTTTTGCATACCATGATGTTACCATGTTAGTGCCACTAGGGTTGTCAAGAATGGTTTTCATGGGTTGTGTGTGTTTTGAAACATTGTGGATCCTAACCATATACCCCTTGATTGCCTCAAATTTCACTATGAAACTATAAATTTTTTGAAACATATCATAAGGAATTATTACAACAAAGATAATTGGTATACCACATCAAAATATCTCAATAGAAAACAACTGTAAATCCATAAATTAATGGAAAAAAACATGACCACCAAGGGAAACTCGGGGTCTATCATGTGTAATAGCTATTAATAAACTCCTCCACACCCCATATCAATTTATAATGGTCCGAGATCCATTATAACATTACATAAAAATAAAAATATTCCTTTGATACAATTTTATAGTGAACCATCTTGAGATAACCAATTCATCGCCTAAGATATTCCACTACGAGCCTTAAGGTGCATTACTGATCACCTTATGCTGGAAAAAAGTACCATGGGATCATAAAATAACAAATGGGAATTATTTCACCAATGATAAAACCAATATCAACAATGATTCAAAATGGGAAGCTGTCATGAGGTCCCACTATATTGGATAACTGTACCAACATAAATAAACCTAGATATTGATAAAAAATGATTTTAAAAATCATTTTCTACATTAATTTTTCCAATTTTATAAAAAACTTTAACATTTCAAAAATAATGAAGTAAAACTAAATTATTTTAAAATAAGGAGGCCTAAAAGGCCTATAGATAACAAAAGATAATACTTGGTGAAAAATCCTTCATATTTATGTGCCTATTAATTTAAAACCATAACATTAACAATACCTTCTTCATAGTGAAGAGTAATAGTAAAAAACCTATATTCCATAACTAAATAACACATAAAAACTGTAAAGACCATATACCATCCGAAGAGAGCATGTAGGATGTGATAAAAAGTCCATTAGTATTCAATTGCGACTTTATTACATTCAGTTTCTATAAATATATCATGTCCACTAGTTTGAAACTAATAAAAAAATAGTTTTTTTCCTTTACATATTTTAAATATTCAACAAAATAAAAATATGACATAAAAGAAGAATTTCAATAAAAATTATATTTTAAAAAACCAACAATTTAACTTAATAAATCAAAATAATATTAATTTCGAAGGGATAGAAGTTAAACCCTCAATTTTGATCAAAAATATCATTTTTTGAAAGTAACCAATCACATTGTTTTATATGATTTAAAAATAAATATCTTCCAAGGCTTGCAGTTAAAATGAAATGAATTTTTTTTCTTTTTAAAATATTACACACACCCACACCTAGAACATGAGTGTAATAAAAGAAAACATATAAGGTAATTCCATAACGAGTCATTAAAAAATTATTCCAATAAAACAAATAAATCCTTACCAAAAAAATCAATCATAAATGATAAACACATCTAAAATAAGCTAAAAGAAAGTGATAAAAAAATAAATGGTAATATAAAATAAAATCAATAAACTAGGATACATTGCATGAGTCAAAATACAAGAGTATAATGGTGTCATAACGAGATTTTCAAAGTGGAAACAACTTATGACTTAGTAATGGTCACATATCTCATCCCATAATCACCCTCAACTAGTCTTATTGGTGAAAACCACCTATCTTGGACATAACAATTAACTAGGGTATAAATGCTAGAGAAAAACTACCAACTAGCATAAAAAATGTCGATTGTCTCCCCAAATAGTATCTTAGTTCTCCATGTTTTATAAATAGAATAGGTGGAACACTATAAAACCTGTATCAATGACATGAAAGCATAAATCTCAATGTAAATACAACATATCAATCATATACTTTCCACCTCCAACACAACCCATTTAATAATGATCCTCAGTCCAAACTATAGAAAAACGAATAAACTTTCACATAAATTTAACACATGAAAAAAAATAAAGGATAAAATTATTTTAAGTATTTATAAACATTAATAAATAAACAACCTTCGCTTAGAATTCTAATTAGGTTTTTTCATTATACATAGAATAAATATGACTTGGACATCCCATTTTATAATGTAATTTTAACCCAATATAAATTTCACGGGAGAATAAAAAATATAATCAAAAATATAATAGATTATTAATAAATTAAATTATCATCCCAAAACAAACAACAGAAGAGGTTATGAACACATATTTTTAAAACACGGAAATCTATTAAAATTCAGGAACCCCCTTTCATTAAAACATTAAAAATTAGGAAACTACATTATAAAATCTTTAACCACCCTTTAATAAACATGTAATTTTATTTTTAAAAATAATAATCATAACTATAAATATTTGGAACCCCTTTTTAAGAAAATCAAATCCCACATTATAAAATCAAATTATCTCAAAACAACATGTACCAATAATTGTTCTGGTAGAAAACCTACATTGGAAGTTTAATTAACACCTTGAAATCATATAGTACCATTTATAACTAAAGTTCCATTGAACTAAATAATTTACCAATTTTTTTTAAATGAATCCCCAACCCAAAATGAAAAACAATTCATAACACAATTCTAAGAAACATATAAATTGTTAATTTAATTCAATTTATTTAAAACATCCTAAAATCAAGGAAGTATTTAATAAAATGAATCATAATGGAAACACCTACCTAAAAGGTTAAATCCTATCACCTTTAATGAAAACATGTTGATTAAACCATAATGGATGGTTCAAAACCTTTAAAAACCAAAACTCTAATATTAGAAAAACCCCAACTAATAAAAATATCCCACATGGCCATTAGGTTTATAGGAAAATATGGGAATGGAGAATAAATTAGAAAGAGAATGAATGAGGATCCCTTAACTATTGATTTGGATGTATAAATGAAATGGGACTACTCTATTTCTACTTAGAGATGCTTAGAAGAGCTAAAGAAGGATGTGATAGGTACCTCTGATAAATGGGATTGAATTGAAGAAATAATTTGAGATCCCCCAACTAAAAGGAAGAAAAAATAAAAAAATACCCTTAATCAATATGTTCACATGGTTGTCTTGCACAGCTTACCAAACCATGAATAAATCATGCATCCTTAGCTACCCTAGAACCACAGTGATAACATAGTTGTCTCAATTTTTTTTACCAAACCATTCACAGATCATGCAATCACCTCTATCCAAAATTACATATGGCACAATGTTTATACATCCCCATTATCCCAAACTTTGCAGCACTGGGAATTCCTAAAAATCTAAATGTTCAACAACACAACACCCAGAAATGAAGGGATAAAAATTAATATAAATAAAAAAATAAAGTTAAATTTCAAGGTTTCAAAACTATCTTCTATGTAATTTGGTGAAATTTGAAGTGACTCTGATTGGTAGATCCTTAGTGAACTACTATATGTGTGGGTGGATTTTGAATCCATAGATCTCATCATGATATTTTTTATAAAATATTGTAGCGGTGTGTCATTAGGTTTATGGAATTGTTTTTGGTTTTATTGAGGAGATTGAGATTTCTATGTCGATCATTGATAAATCCATGGCTGGGATAATTTGGATCAGTGGGAGGGTTATGGTTATAGTGCTGGTTCAGAAATGCATAGAATGGCCTCCAAGTGGAAGAATATTATGAATTGATTATGGTATAAGGGGAATATTTTAGATGTATAAATCGTAGATGAAGATATGGCTTGTTATTATTATGTGGGTGGAGCTTGGTCTTATAACATGAGTCCTTGAGATATGCGGGTTAGTATTTTGGGGTTATTAATGAACTTCAAATGTGATCTGTGGATAATGTTATTTTTCATTTGGATTTGGCAGATGTTATTGGTCAGTAGTGATGACCAAGGATCTATGAATTTATGTTAGGATTTTTAATCCATTGGAATTTTGATACTCGGGAATAACACATGAGTTTAAGATTACTAGGTCTAATATGAAAGGCTCAAATTTGGTAAAACCTTAGAAATTTTCAAAACATGAGTAATTGAGTTTTAGAAGAGTTGAGGTGTGGTTGATACCATTGTATGATATAGTTTTGTGAATTATAACCCTATTGAATTATGGATGGAGATCGACATAAAGTTATGTGACACAGAGCTTGGGTATAATGTTATTGTTTGTGGTAGTGGTAGAGACACAAGTGAATCTTGTTGCTGGTGGGTTAAGGATAGGATATACCACCTTATAAAATTTATCTAGTTTTTAAAAGTTCTGATTAGACCGATATGACATAGTCATCAAGGTATATTTGATTATTTATGCACGGCCTCTATGAGGAGGTAAATAAATTCCCATGATGTCATTATGTTTTGGGTTTGTGAAAGCTATTGTGCGGTTGTTGTACAAGAATGGTGGTTTAAAGATACGAAATGTTCCATTAATGGGTATGCGATTTATTAAAAAAATGTTAATAGTAATTAGTGATCCTTTTTTAGAATTGTTAACAGTTCTTCTGTGTTTTATTATTTAGTTGAATGTGAGGTTGGTTCGTTCTTGTTGAATTAGTAGTGATGCATATTAATTTGTTAACATCTAGAGTGGAATGTAATTTAACATGATATATGAATTATGATAGGGTTTATAAGTACATGAGCATATGAATTCAAATTGCATTGATAAATTAGAGGTACCGTTATGGGGGTATCGATCCGAGGTGGTTAGGTGTAGGATTAAGGCACCTACCAGTAGAGTTCGAAATGTGATTCCAACCGGTAATTAATTGGGAGCCGGTGTATTCATAACATGATTCTTGGAGTGAATCATGATTTGGGATGTGTTTTAGGGTTTAACCATGATTCTTCAAGTGATTGGGGTGAATAATAATATAAAATGTAATAAAGGTATCATTTGTGGCATTATTCCATGAGGAAGAATGAGATGTTGTTGTCCTGGTTTGGGGGTGCAATATAGAACCAATGTTGGTGGTTGTTGGTAATAATGATGAGTGGAAAGTAGGTTAATCCATTATGAGGGTTCAATATGTGTTTTATATCAAATAAAAGATAGGTATTTGATGAAAGGATGTTCCTCTCAATTTTTTTTTGTTACCATGCATGTTTCTAGCAAGTGTTTATAGAGTGAGGGTTGGATATATTGTCTTAGAGGCTAGTTATTAAAAGACGACCCCTAGAAACCCTTTTTAGGCTGAAAATGCTTTAGAGGTTGATTTTTAATGACCGTCATATTTTTATACATGTTATTATTTAATTATTGGAATAAAAAGTTTAGACCTAATTATTCATTATTTTTTGGAGGGAAAAAGTAATTAAGAGATGTTTTGAGAGGATCAGCAGAGAAATATAGTTATTCAAGAGTTTTAGGTATCATTTCTAGGATTTAAACATTTGTCACACTATTATATTTATGAGACAAGGTTTTAGAGTGTGGGAGATCTTTCCTTGGTTCATCATGGAAACCCATGTCATTCATAAACTTTTTTTTGGTTGTTTATAAGGGGAAGGTCCATAATTTCCCCCTTAGATTCCCTTATTTCCAAATCGTTCATCTTTCCCATGCCCTAGACGAACTACAATATGTTTTGGATCCTTTCATCATAATTTTGTTTCATCTCTCCTCTCATTTCTTTGGTGTTTCTAGTATTGTTCATTATGATTTATTCAAATCAATGATTTTTAAATAATTATTCTCTAAATGCTCTTATTATAACTCTATTTTTTGGTTATTTCAATATAAACCCTAATTTGGATAATTTTAGGAATTAAACACATTTATATTGTTTTCGGTGGCTATTAATAGTTTTTTTTAACGTCACTATGATTAAGATTTGAAGCCCCTGTCAAGCTATAATATTTATAAGGAATTTTATGTCTTAATTTGCATGTGCTTGCATGAGTAGCCAAGTGAGACCTCTAGTTTTGGTGTAAAATTTACTGGGTGAGTTTAGTATTAACACATTAAATCAACTAGTGGGAGAGTAAATTTTTTTTACGACAAGAATTGTGATCAGAAGACTTGTTACATGAATGTAGGAAGGGAAATCCTCTTAGTTAAATGGTTCTAGAATGAGATATTATTTCTTGGTTGAGGCTAGTGTAGCTAAGATATATGATGTAGGAATTATTTTAGTCCACTCCCTAGGGTCTGTTCTTTGAAATTGGTTAAGATTATCCTTATAGTAAGGATATAGTTAATATTTTATGCTTTAGTGTTTTGGGATGTAAAGTTTCATTTGGGTTTTGAAAGGGATTGAACACCATGGTAAAATGAGGTTGGGCTTATTTGATGATATGGTATTTTCAAGGGAGATATAACTTATCTTAACATGTGATGCAAGAAAAACATTGAGTAATATAGTTCTGGCCTATTGTGAAGATGGTGGTTGTCATGTGTAAGGAATTAGGTAAGGTTGTGAGTGTGTGAGTTTCCCTTTGATGACTTTAGTTTTTATGAGTTTTTATGAAAACACATTATATTTGTTTTTAACTAAATTTAGTCAGTGAGGATGGGTCAATGTGATTGGTTGAAAAACCAATCTTTTTGGGGATGGGTGAGTGTGTTTTATGACCTCCCCAAAGCCTATGGTGATGGGTTGGTGTAATTGACATAACCATCCTTGATCAGGAAGGGATGGTTCATTGACATTGTTGCACCCTCCCCAGATTCTATGGGGATGGTTGAATGTGAATGATTGTTATGAACTCCCTATATTCAATAGGTATGGGCTAGTGTGTATTATTGTGATCTCCATGAGTGTTTTGGGATGGGTCAGGGTGCTTGATGAGGTTATGAAACATGTGGTCAGGCACTGTCCATTTGTTTATTTTTATTCAAATGTTTCAAGATATTTTTCTTTCAATAATGTGATAAATCATGAAGGTTCAAGGTTCATGTCATCCTATATGGAATATAATAATTCTACATATAATATGTTTGTTTGTATATTTGTTTTCCATCATCACATACTATTGTATATGACTATTGTAGTTATGTTGAGAACACATTGGTGGGGTTCTACAAGGTGTATACTCACAACCTATATGGGAATTGTGGTGTGTGTGAAGTATCTCTGTTCACAGATTTAGATATTGGAAAATTTCATACTTATGGTAATTATAAAGGAGGAGAAGTTCGATTGATGTGATGAAGGGACATACACTAGGATCCTTTATACATATTTCACTTTATTTATGTTTCATTTTTATTATTTTATATAGATATTTCACATGTGAGGTTCTATTTGAATTTTTGTACTATATAGTGTATTCCATTTTTATATTTCATGGGATGTTGTTATTATTATTGATTCAACTATGTGATTATATTCTATTTACAACAATTAATGATTCTTTAGTTATTTTTGAACTTTGATTTATTATCTTCAATCAACAAAATTTTCTCCCCATGATGCAACTTAGGACCTCAATTCTAGTTGGTGGTCTCTTTTTTATGGGGAGGCATTCATATGGTCACACACTTCTTTGGCCCAAATAGGGTGATTCAGGTCGGGGTGTTTTAGTTAAGGTCACAAACAATGTATTACCAAAATTTCGTATTAAGTATATATTCTTAACAATGGGTTCACTTATTATTATTATTTTTTCATACAGGGATAGTGTATGAGAACTTAATAATTTGGTTCACTCATGTACAATTATCAATCTCTTTAAAAATATCTACTTTGGATGGAATATAAAACTTATTATTTTCTAATGATTTAAAAAATATTTTTATCCAATCTTTATTTCATAAATATCACATGCGTATGATATTCTTTCCTATATACATGAATTCCATTAAGGAATAAAATTTTTACATATCATGTTTTGTAACCACATTAAAAAATTCTAATCATATTTATAAATATTGAAAAAATCAATGATTTGTGTTATGAATCCATAATAAAAAAATATGATTATGATATTTATCACATATACAGATGCACTACATGAAAATTGAGGATGAATCTTTTTTAGATAAAATTCTAAATCATATGAAAATTAAATCATGCTCAATAGATAATATGTGGTGATAGGTAGTTAATGTTATAAATGCACTAAAATATATATTTAATTTTTCATGATATACCTTATGTTGTATATTGTGAAAATAATGTGATTAATATCACATTTGACTATATCTCTCTATTATATAATTTATGTTATTTCGTTCTTTTTTGATACAATATTATTGTGATATGGGTGCATGGATTTAGCCACATCATCTATATGGTTTTATTTGGTTATGAATAAATAGGATAATTTATTTATAGACTAACATAATCATTTGAAATGGTCACATGATTATATCCCCAAAGGAATACAATATTTTTTTCAATGGATATAATAACATTTGTAAAACCTATGGATAAAAATATAAACAAAATTAAGATAAAACAATTCTATAATAAACGAATCCATGCACACTGGAATAGAAGAATTTATAAAAAAATTAGGGTTTGGAACAGAACATGTTTTCTAGGTCAAGTGTTCAATGATTTATAATTTTATTCACTGACAATTACAATTGGGAGATCCTAGATATATACAACCACGCTAATACCATGAATTTCTTTGTTTAGGTAGCCAAATTTAGTTTATTTTAATTTGAGGTCAACGAAATGAGCTAGCCCCTTTCAAACTATAAGATTTATCTAGAGAAAGTATTCTTGTGGATGGAGTAGAACATATTCAATTTATAATAATGGTAAGGATAATATTGTAATATATATATTATAGGAATTAGTCATGGTTCTATAAGATAGATTGAGAACAATGAATGGGGTCGACTATTGTAACACAACATGATTTACGAGGAAGGTGAAGGTTATGAGAAATTCACTTATGATATATGATGAAGATTTAACAAATATTTCTATTCATGTTTTTTCCATGGAAATGTTATAGAAGAATCATCAATTTTTTTGAAGGATGATTTGAACTATTCATCAGTTTTTTGATGTCAAATGGATTTTCTACTAGTAAACAACATCATCTCAAGACAATGCGGGGAAACTCAGAATTGAATACAGGTATTTTGGATTGGATGAATGGATGATGATCACTATAAAGAGTGGTATAGATCAATTTTTTGAGAAACAAATGCGATAACTAAATTAATAAGTATTTATATGCACGTAAAAGTTCCTAAAAGAGGGTCTCTAGTAGGAGGATCCCATCAAGGTGCATCCAGATGCCAAAATCCTAACATGCTAAATGCGATAGTCAAAAACCAAAAAAGAGAAATGGGGAGATACAATGATCGAAAGATTTTATTGGTGTAAATTTTATGGTGAATCAAGGTGGTTTTTTAGAATTTGATAAACACTTTTAACTCATTTTTCTCTATTTTCAATGCAATAAAAAGAGATATCATCATTTTTCCATACACATAGGTCTAATGTTAGAAGCATGTGATAACTTCTTTCATTATTCTTTGATATTTACAATTTCATGTGTATATGCTCATAAAATTATTGTTTGTTGGTGGGAGAAAAGAATGTAGAATCATGAGGTGATCATAACCATTAGACGAAAGACGACCTGATGTAGTCACTATAGTGCTTGGATATCACAATTTTGATCTTCAATTTCATTGGGGACGGATGATCAATATTAAGATTTACTTTTTATTATTGAAGTTATATTTTTTGGTTTACTGTAAAGGATAACATATTATAATCAAACATAGTATTCATTATCTCTAATAATTAGTATCATATTATTTACACTTCCCACAAAAACAATTATTATATTTAAGATTGTTAGGATTTGGTGTGAGAAATGTTTATGGGTAAAGTTTTTAATGCAAAATAAATTCATTCCATCGATATTACTATTGGGATATATTGGATAGATATAACCAAACTGTTTTAATAAATATCAAAGCTTAGGTATATAATGTTGGATCATCAAAATTTGGGTTCTGTAGAAGGATTTATTTGAGTTCAGTCTAGTAGATACATTCTAGAAGAATTAATTTAACATATGGATCATGGTGTATTAGTTGGATGATAATACTAATAATGTTCTATAGACAAATATACTATGGTAATCATTTATGGTTCTTGGTTATGGAGTGATTTGTATGGAAATGGTCACTTCTAGTAGTAGAACAAAATTTTAGATCGAGGTGTAGGTTTTGTGGAAGTAACTCATAAGGTCTCTTGTAAATATTACCTAAATAATTCCCTATTTTTTTGGAAACGTAAATGTTATGGAATAATCATAGGAGTGGAATGGAGGATGAAGTGAACAGTTCACCATGAAATTTATGATGGAGTTTATATTGGAAATCAATAATTTCTCAAGCCTAGTGGGGGGGCATAAGCATTAGATGGATGGAAGTTTTTAATGGATGAATTGGTGAGGACCACTATATTAAGTGAGATGGAGTTCTTGATCATTTAAATAAATTTGGGAGATTGGATGAATATTATTGATGATCCAAAAAGATGTCCAGAAGGAGGTCACTCTAATTTGTAGAAAAAATCCTGACACATCTAGATATTGGAATTCTAAAATGCTGAAGTATACTATAAAATCACTAAGAAAATAATATGGGTGATAGAATAATAATAATATATAATTGTTGATATGTATTGTGAAGAATTGAATAGGGTTATTGGAATTTCAAAAACACTTATAACTAATGTTTGCCTTTTTTTTATTGAATAAAAAGAGATGCAATCATTCTCTCATGTATGTAGGATGAATGAATGAATCATGTAATAATTGTGTTCAATTTACTTTATATTTTATAAGTACGTTTTTTTATGTTATAAATATGATTTTTACTAGTCGGATTACCAGAAAGAGGATCATGAGGTGGTCAGAACCATCATATAGAGAAAGTAGTAATGTTATGGTTGGGATACGTAGACTTCCTTGTTTTGATGTATAAATTCATGGGGTTGGATGATTAAAATTAGCTATTTCTTTCATTTTTGGAAGATCTATTATGATGGATTGGTAGAAGTGGGAACATCTAGTGATTCAATATATGCACCATGTTTTCCAAAAAAAATTATAAAATCTTGGTCGTAGTTATTGGTTTTCAAAATCATAGAAAAAATAGTTTTTCGTGGAGGTATTTTCTAGGACATAAAAATGAGATTAGTACAGTACTAATGGGTTTCACCTGATTAGGTGGTCTATTTGGATACGAAAATAATTCCACTAGAATATGAAGGTTGTATTAATGGTGTTTCTAAGATAACGAAAGATCAAATCATTGTAGATGTCCAATGGAATGCTTTATTCATTATATGGTGTTCTAGATCTTGGTGGAAGATTATTAGAATTTTAATAGAATCCTTTGATTCCATGTATTGTCCAAATTTAATGGGAACACATGTTTATATTAGAAATTCATGAATGTGATATGCATGGTTTAATGATTCACACGCAAAAATAAAAAATCCTTGAGGATATTGGTTTTGAAACTCCTTTGTGGTCTCATTGAATTGGTAGATAGAGAAGCCAACAAAAAGTAATAAAGAGAAAAAGAGGTCTAAGAAATAGTAAAAATAAGTATTATTCTAATGGTCTATTTCAGGTGATAGATGAATCATGTTCCCTAATGGAGTTTTTTACATGTCATTCAAGAAAACAAAAATTACTTGAATATTGAATGTTATAATTTTAGGATGATAAATAATCAAAGGATCCCATAATTAAATAGAATATAGGGGTGACTAAAAATGTTTCTAAGTGTTTACATAATCCCAAAAGGAGAAGAAGTTTTGGTTTTGAATAATTTTTATCTCTTAGAATGTGTCCATATTGAATGTAGATGTATTTGTGGAAGAGTATGGTGGCTGATTAAACCAATTTATGTTTTGATAATTACAATGAATTATTTGTTTCCTTTAAAAGGATTATGTTTTTTAATTATATATTAATTTAAGTATTATTAATCGTGATCATATCATAATATTTATTTTCTTAAATTTTTTTATTTTATATCTATCAAAACATGTACAACAAGTTTCATGAACTTTTCTTATGCTAAATAAGTCATAAAATACCTTATAATATCATTCTAGTTATTTTCAAAAAAAATTGGTAATTTCTGGATATTGAAATTTTTGAAAATTAAGGAACCTACCATGGGATTCAACTAACTAGGTATCCTGACCCTGTCAACCTAGCACTTTAACAAATTTTAATATCCTCAGAACCTATCATGGGAGTCAACTAACTATGTTAACCTACTGCATGAAAAAATGTATTGACCATCAAACCTACCATGGGATTCAAAAGACCATGTCAACCTACCACATAAAAAATTTATTGATTGTTGAATCTACTGAGGTATTAAACTGACCGTGTCATCTCACCATGCCACCTAACAATGTCAACTTACCATGGAACCTACTATGATTTAAATTGTCCTTTGAATTTTTCCTATAGTATATGCTATCAAAATCAAAATTAAGTGATTATTATTTCATTTTAAATCTAAATAAATTATATAAATTTAATTAGAATAATTAAAAATCTTAATTGATCCCTATAACTATAAAAATTAAATTGAATTTTGTAAATTTTTTAGTATGAATTCTTTAGTTATCCAAAATAATATTTCTTATATATTTTTATGATAACATAAGATGTAGATGTCCGATTAAGGTGATTCTTGATTATATGTAAGGAATATGAAATTATAAATAAATATTGTGGTACTATAGATAAATGATATTATACTATTTATATGGTATGTTTTATGTATGAAACATTGTATGTTAAGTTTTCTATAGATTTACAGAATCACCTATGTGAAATTAGGTACATGAATTTACATACATAGTTTTTTTTTCATAAATTATCGTTTGGGTATACTAATTTAATGTTCTACATGAAATACATGAGTGTATTATCCTATGTTGATTTTTTATTTTCAACTACATATTTGAAAATCACGATTTATTCTCTATTTTATGTAACATTAATTATTTCATTTACTATATAATTATTGTGGGTATTATTTATTTTATATTAGTTCTATAATTACTTATTAAGTGACTTTAATATATGATAATGTATATGAAATTATTTTATTAAATTATTATCAACTATATTTTATCATAACATTAATTTAATTGGACAACATGTGTTCCACATTAAATGTTATTGGAATGTGAACAATTTGACCTACATAAATTATTGGAGTTTTCCAAGGGAAATTTAATTTTGATTATAATTAGGTATTAATTATAATAATTTATTATCACTATAAAAATGAATATAAATTTGTTGATTATCTAGGTGACCCACATTATTATTCTTTTAATTCACTATCCTTAAAGAAATTGTATGTTGTATAGGGAAAGTTGAACTGTAATAGGATTTCGGTGCTTAATCTTTAATTCATAGTGGAACTCGATATATAGAGTTTAAATGATCTACATAGATAATCATTTGAGTATATTTTTAAAAAGTACATGTGTTTTAATTTTTACTGATCACCAATAGTTCTCAACAGGACTTTAAATGTTTTATCCATTATTGATAGAGAGTTCATTTCAGCCTCGACACTTAAACACTAAATACGTTTATCTGGATATGTGGTATTACTTCATCTTATAATATTTTTTGTGAGTAATTTTAATGTATTATACTACCCATTAAAATATAGGTAATGGGTTATTGACTCTCAAACTAAATTTAGGAATTGGGTTTCTCCTATAGGGAGAAAAAGGAAGGTTTTTCATGTTGTAGCTCGTGGTAGGAAAATAATAGTTTGATATGGATTGTAACCTCTTGGGGAAAATTGATTTGTAGTTCGGTTTTGAGTCCTGGTGGGAACTTTTCACTGTAACATTCTATTATGTTTTTATAGTGGGTGAAATCACTCTCCGCTCATGAGAGTGGTGAAGAGTAGATGTAAGAACATTTAGATATGATTTAATATAAAAATCACTTGTTTTATTTGTATATTATTTTTCACTACATTATCATTATAAATCGAATATAACAATTAATAAATTTAATTTTTATTAAAATTTCAATTCACCCCCACAAACACAGTTTTGGATATCTTTTCAACATAACATTGTATAAAGAATTGGTATTAGAGTTAAACCCCTATATATACCTTTATATATTATTTGTGCTATCCATTTTATGAATTTATAATAATTTAGAAAATATATATTTTAATATGGTTGGAAAAAGTTAAACTGATGGATGGATACCACAAAAACCATGTCACTCTGATCAAACTGACTATGAATATTAGAAATCACAAATGGAAGCTTTATTAATGAATCATGGAATTGATAATTGGATGTTTATTTAATATCTATACAAGTTATCAGATGGTAAACTGAAGTCTATTTTTAGAAATGATGTGATAAATTATGTTATGAATTATAAGGTATTGAATATCTAATACTTTGAAATAAATAGGATTGTGTATAGTCATGTTTCATCATGTAAACCTGGTCATGAAATCTAGAAAATTATGCAAGTTACACATCTTGGTTTTGATAAACATATTAGAAATAAATTGGGTATTTTGAGAGCTAAATATCAAGACTTTATAATGGGAGATGATTAATCTATTATTTAAATGTTTCATAGATTTACTAGTATTTTAAATGGTGTCAGTTCTTTTTGGGAGACTCTTGAAAATATTGTTGTTGTTAAAGGATTTCATTGAGAAATTCATAAGAAGTGACATGATAAAAATGTAACTATAAATGAATGTAATAATTTAAAGATATATTCTCTTGATGAGATTATCGAATAACTATTATAATATGAGTTAGAACTAAAAAATCTTGATAAATAAGATAATTTAATGAAGAATGGAATTTATTTTAAATCTGATGTATCTAATTACTCTTTTAATTCTAATTTACAGATTAGTGAATCGAATGATACAACCTATGTTTCAAAAGGTGGATATATAAGGAAGAATGGATACCTAATGAATTTTTTTAATGAGTATCCTATGTATTATGAAAATTAGAAAAATAATGGAAATTTAATTTCTAATTATTATCATGATGTAATTTTCTATGAGTGTAAGAAAATGGGGAATATCTAGATTGATTTCCCAAGACTTGATAAGGAAAAATAATTTGAAAAAAAATATGAAATAAAAGAAGGAAATGGATTCTAGAATGAGTATTACATAAAATTAAATTTCTATTGAATAATATAGTTCTAAAAAATATGCCATAAACTTTAGTTTAATGAATTTTTAAGACTAGTTATGTTATTGAATTTATTATTCATCTTATGAATTTTAATCTGAAAACCCAATATTTGATGAATTTCCTATATAATTTGATAGAATAATCTTTTTTTGAAAATATAGGGTTTTATACAAGAACCTTAAGTGGAACATTAATGATTTTCTTAAGGGGAGTGAAAATTTGATTAAATTTGTGAAGGATAAAAAATATTCTACTCATATGGATAATGAAAATGATCAAGAAAATATGATAAATACTCGTTCTAAAAATGATAAATGAAAAAAAAATTGTTTCATATAAAAATATTGTGATTCAAAATAAGAAATTATGTTATGATTATTAAAGTGAACGATCTTCTCCAAAACAAATATGAAATTTTAAATTCAAATTTATCCATTTTTGGTCAAGGAAGGGAAATCATTGATAAAAAGATGAGTTTTAGTAAAATTAACAATAGAATATCTAGTATTATTTATTATAAAAAATTACCAAAAAATATCACAAACATTCATTGTTACATGTTATAAAGGATGCACATATACTAAAACTTATTTAGATGTCACATGAAAGGTCGTTACAATAATGGGTGATCTTTAATATTTCCATAGTATCCTGAAAATACTAAGGATTTTATTTCTAAATATTTATCATATATATTTCCTATAAAAAATTGTTTGATATGTGCCTGTGTTCCCAAAAAATTCATATGTTAATCCCATTGGACCTATATCTTCATGGGTAAGAAACATGTCATAGATCTATTTTTGAACGAAATGTGTCTTGGGAGAATAAAAAGGTTGTTTAGTACATATATAGTGGATTATCATGACATGATATAAGTGATAATTTAAATTTTCTATCGTACAATAAGTGTTATGGAGGTAATGATATATTTTTTGATAATTTAAACGAAAATCTATAATATTTTGGTGCTGTTAGAATTTCTAATTATGATATTATTTCAATGATTATATGTTAAAGGATTAAAAATTAATTAATAACCAATTATTAACTATGTGATGATCAAATATTTTTTAAATTTTAAAATTAGGTGTTTTCTTTAAAGAAAACAATTTTTTTGTTTTTTTAAATAAAAAATATAGTATTTATTCAATTAAATTTTCTAAATTAAATGATCAAATTGTAAAATGTTCAAATTTTTTAAAATATAATTAATTTTTTTAGAATTTAAGTATATGACATGAAAATATTACGTTTTCAAATAAGCTATCCATGATGCAAACTATTATTCAGTTACCAAAACTAAAAGAGGACAACACCTATGTTTTCTACTCTTTCATGAATGGTAAACAACACAAAATCTTTTTCAAGTTAGTTACAAAAGAAAAAACATTATTGCCTATTTATTTGATTCTTTTTTATTTATTTATCCATATTAAACGTTTTTGTTTGGAAGGTAAAAGATATATATTTTTATTTTACTATTAATTTAACAAGTTACAATTGGGTTTAATTTATTTCAATGTAATCACAAAATTTATCTATGTTTATTAATTATTGAATAAAATTTCAAAGTTAGAAAGGTAATTTCAATAAATCAATTATAATTGATCATGGTGGCATGTTTCAAAATCAATAATTTTCCTATTTTTGTAGTGAAAATGGACATTTCACAATTATTCAACCCCATGGATACCATAAAAAATTATGTAGTAGAGAAGAAAAATATTGCACATTTATAAATGGAAAGAACATTGATAAATGAGTTTAATATAACTAGATATTTCGTGGAAGAAGCTATGAATACATTAGGTTATTCCTAAAATATAATTATATTATGACCCTTAATGAAAAAAGATTTTTATGAACTTGGGATGAGAATAAAAAATAAATTTGTAATTTTTAGATTCTATGGATGTGATGTTCTTATTCTTAACACTAAATACAGTTTAGATAAATTTGATTCCAAGTTTGATGAATGTATTTTCTTATGATATTCAAATAATAGTATGTAATATATAGTATACAATAAGTTAACCATGGTTGTGGAAGAATCGATTCATTTGTTTTTTCATGAAAAGAATTTGAATAAAAGAGTTGATGATATTGAGAAACTTGAGGATGAATTTTGTGAAATTAATTTTGAATATGAAGTACCTCAATATAAATATTCGCATATTGATGGGGGATATATCTTATCAATATGATCCTATTCATATATAATCATGGAAGACTTGTAAATATTATAACATAGATAATGTTATAGTTAATGTTGAGTCAAAATAAGAAACTGGAAAATTCGTTATTAA
The DNA here is from genome assembly GCA_963277665.1 of Viscum album. NCBI lineage: Eukaryota > Viridiplantae > Streptophyta > Magnoliopsida > Santalales > Viscaceae > Viscum > Viscum album. The sequence continues at coordinate 1,153,925,156 of OY728132.1, read as the reverse complement.
ATATTGTTCGACTCATGCTTATATTTCTGATTTTTTACTAATAAAAGCATATAAGGATTTGGATGATTCAAATTTAATCCTGGATATTAAATATGAATTAAATTAGTTTACAAGTAATAATGTGTGGACATTAGTTATTCCACAAAAATATTCTCATCTTAATTGAAATAAATGAATTTTAAAAAATAAGAATAATGAATATGGAAATATAGATAAGAATAAAGGTAGATTATTTTCTTATAAATACTTTCAATATGAAGTAATTTATTATGAATATTATTTCAATTATTTCTATAATATAAAAAATTGGATATTATAGTTTTATTTTACTTTTCAATGTTTTAAACTATTTCAAATGAAAATCAAAACTGCTTTTCTAATTGGCTATATTTGTATATAATTTTATGTCATACAAACCCCTTTTTTAAAAAACTGAGAAGCATCCAAATCATTTTTTTATGTTTTCTAGGGATTTATATGGTTTTAAATAAGCTTCATGAGCTTAGTATGAACGGTTAATAAATTCCTTTTTGAATAACAATGTTGATAAGGGAATGTTTGTTCCTGCTTTTTTATTAAGAAAAGTCCTAATGATATTTTTATTTTATATTTTTATATTGAGGACATGATATTTGGATCTTCAAAGTAAAATTTTATTAATTTTAATAATTTATGACCTTTTAATTATATATGAGTATAATTGGGGAATTGAATTTATTCCTTTGATTACAGATTTTTCAAATAAATGATGGTATTTTTCGTAATCTATCTTAGATTGCTAAATAATTTGTTAATAGATTTATTTTATAATATTCAAATGTTTAAATAATCACATGATTACAACTTTCAAGTTAGATATAGGTAATTATAGAAGAAATATTGATGTTAAAACCTTCAGAGGAATGATTAAATGTTTATCATATTTAACTACCTCTTGGCTTGATACAATATTTTCAGTTTTCATGTGTGCTAAATATCAATGTGATCCTAATGAAAGTCATATTAAATTTGTTAAAATGATCATTAGTTACTATGAAGGTTCATTGAATCTTCTTTTGTTTTATCCCTATATAAATAACTATAATTTTAAAAGTTATTCTGATTCTGTTTTTATGTAATATATATATGAAGAGTACATTAGGTGTATTCCATTTATATGGTAAATATTTAGTTTAATAGGATACAAAGAAATAAAATTATCTTTCCTTTTAACTACTGAATATTAATATATAGTTATTGAATCATGTTGTGATTGAACATTATGTTTTAATAAAACACTTTCTAATGTTGGATTTTCTTAGAATAGGATTCTTATATATTTTTATAATAATTATTCTATATCTATTTCAAAAATTCCCTCAAAATACTTTATATAGAAAAAAATTTATTTTAAATTTTATTTTCGTAAAGATGATGTTCAAAATAGAAATATTAATCTAAATTTTATTTCAACTAAAACCCAACAAGATGATATCTTCACTAAGTCCTTATAAATTATTATTTATGAAAGAAACATGTTTGAACTTGGTATGATGAATATTTATATACACAAGCCATGAATTTAGGGTGATTTTTTATGTGTTTATATGTTCATATTTTCAAATTTATATGAAATCTGTGACATCTAGAATTTGTTTTCTGAAATTACTATATTTTAATTACTGTAAATACTTGTGTGTTATATTACAGTTTCGAGACTTCTCATACGTACTTGACTATGTTACCATAATGTCTAATTATTTTATAATAAAAGTGTATTTTTATGACATTTTCATTATTTTATAGAAAAAAATTAAAATTCTTCTCACTGAATAGTGGATTCATGAATTAGTTTTTAATATGGATGTTTTTTGTGTATCCTTGTTAGATTCTTTGAAATAAAAATGTTTAATGAATCTATGAAGATAATTTTTTAAAATTTTTTATTTAAAGTTAATTAAAATTTTAATTATGAATTTCAAAAAAAAAATACTTATTCTATTCAACCTTTATCTATTTGAAAATTCCAAAATAAGGGAGATGTTTTTGAAAATATTCTTGTTTTGTAATTATCAAAAAGGAGTAGAATTTTGAGTGGATCCTTGAACCACGTTTTTTTTAAATTAAAAATCATTATTTTTTCCATCAAAAGTATTAATAATTTTAATTATCTATGGATTAATATTTTCTTAATAATCATCATACAATAATTTTTATTTGAATAAAATAGTTTACTTTTTTATAGTTAAACATGTACATAATGTTTCATGAAGTGTTATGCTAATAAATAAGTTATTTGAGGCCTTATAAAATCATTTTACATAGTTTGAAACTAAAAGTTAGTAATTTTATGAAATTGAAAATCTAGAAATTTTTGGAACATACCATGGGAGTCAACTGACCATGTCACATGAGTTTGCAAACTAACTGCATAAACAAAATGTACTGACCATAGAACCTACAATGTGAGTAAACTAACTGTCTCAAACTACTACATAATCAAAATGTATTGACTGTGGAACCTATGGTAGGAATCACCTGACTATTTCACATGACCATGTCACCTAACCATATAGACCTACCTCATGGAAAAATGTACTAACTATGTAACCTTCTATGGGAGTAAGTAGACAATGTCAGCCTATAATAGAATACATCGTGAGTAAAATTATCCCTTGAATGATGACTGTAAGTTATTCTAAATAAATAAAAATTTAGGGATTTTAATTTTATTGGAATGATAAATTATTATGTAAATTTAATCAGTGTAATTTAAATAATGAATGGATATCTATTACTATATAAATTATTTTTAATCCACTACAATTTCTTCAGTCTGAATTATTTTTATTTCCAAAAAAATATTTATTTTTTATTTTTATTATAACTTATGATGTAGATTTCAAATTAATGTGATTCTTTATTTTAAGATAATATAATGAAATTATATAAATATAATCCATCTATGGATTAATCTGATTCTACCATTTTGAAAGAATGTTTTATGTATAAAATTTTAGTAGTTAAGTTTTCTATCTATTTCTAAAATCACGTATGTGAAATCTGGAGTGTGTGAATTTCCATATTTAATTTTTGTTGCATAGATTCACTTGTGAATATATTTCATAAATATTCTATGTGAAAGAAATTCATGGATTGTGTTATCTGTATTTTTAGTTTTCTATAGGATATTTTTAAATGTGGAAGAATTTCATATTTTATGTAACATGACATTTTTTTATTTGATACATATTTATTATGGATATCATTAATGTTTTAATTGTTATATTATTTCTTATTAATTATTTATAATCCATAATTATTTATTTTAAACTGTTTTATTAAATTATACCACATGGGTTGAATCTTAACATTGATTTCTTTGTAAAATGTGAGTCCCACATTAAATTTAATTAGAATGTAAACAGTTTAACTCACAAAACATATTAGTTCTTTCCAAGGGGGATTTAATGTTGATTATAATTATTAATTATAACAATATATACAATTTTACTTTGTTATAATTCTATAACATGAATTTAATTTTATATATTACCTATTTGATACACATGAGTCTATTTTTCATGTGAATTAAATAATGAAATTATAGATTTTGTTTGAAAAGTATAACTGCAATGGGATTATATTGTTGAATATTTTGGACATAGATAAACCTTTATATGGAGTTTAATATATCTATTAAAAATTGTTATTTATATTCCTCAATTTTAAAATGGATAAAAACATTGACAATTGTCTATGACTCTCAATTGGAATTTTATTAGTTTGATCCAATGCTGGTGTAGAGTTCATTTATGCCTCAACACTCAAACATTGATATATTAATCTAGATCTATAGTTATAATTATTATGATTCTAGTTTTGTGTTTGTAATTAAAATGGGTTATATAATCTATCAAAATATAGAAAATTGGGCTCTCACTCTAAAATTATAGCCATACATTGGGTAGTGCCTCCATGGAAAAAAGGAAGGGTATTTGGGTTGAGCCTCTATGTAAAAAAAAATAAAGCTCTGTTTTTGTATTATGTGTCCTATAGGAAAGAGGATTTGTGAAAGGTTTGTGACTCCATGTGGAAAAAAAGTAATTATAAGATTTTATAATATTTTATATAGTGAGTTCTATCACTCTTGGTTCGTCAGAGGAGTGAATAGTAAATGTTGGATCATTTAGATTCAAAAAATTATAATAATATGTTGTATTATTTTATTTCAGTTTTCTCTAAAATATCATTCTAACTCTAATATAAACATTAATTTCATTATTTATTTTTAAAAATGGAAATTCACCCCATATTCATGGATAGTTTTCCATCATAAATTTATACAAATAATTGGTTTTATAGATAGAACCATAGCTTTATCAGTATGCATTATTTTCTCTAACCATTTCTAAATATACCTATAAAGGGGATAATATATTTTTTATGATGGAAGAAAAAATTTCTAATTATGGATGGATACCTCAAAAACTACCTCATTTTGATGGAACTAACTATCAATATTGGAAATAATGAATAGAATCACTCTTGAAAATACATTAAATTTATCATTAGATGATAATGAAAAGTTTGTACAAGTTGAGTGAAGGTGAACATGAATCTTGGGTTAGAAATGATGTGATAATATATGTTCTAAATTACAAGGTGATTCATATCTTATACAGTTCTATAAATATGAATGTCTGTAGTCATGTTTCATAATATAAAATTACTCAGGATATCTACAAAATTCTTCAAGTTACAAATCATCATTATGATAAATTAATTATAAATAAATTGGTTATATTGAGAGATAAATATAATGTATTTAAATGGTATACTATGAATCTAGTAATAAAATTTTTTCTATATATTTACTAGTATTTAAAATGGTATGAGTTATTTCCAAGAGACTATTCAGAATCTTTTTCTTGTTGAAAGAGTTCTGATTGATCATCATAAAAAAAGTCTTGCAGAAAATGTAGCTATATATAAAAGTAATTATTTTTAGGAATATAATATTAATTAGATTATCATATCACTAATATATTATGAGTTTGAAAATAAAAATCTTAGGAAAAATTAAAATTCAGAGAATAATTGGTTTTTTTTGAATCAAATGTATCTACTTACTCTTTTTATTCTATTTTATAGAGTAGTGACATGAATTATAAAACCAATCTTGAAAAAGGTGGATATATATAGAAGAAGGTGTACACAAATACAACTCAAAAACACTATTGTAAGGATGATCACAATGAATAAAATAAATGCAATTTAATTTCTAATTACTCCTAAGATATAATTTTTTATAACAGTAGGAGAAGGGGGAATATCAAACCCAATTTATAAAATAGAAGAATAAAAAAACAAAATGAATAAATATAAGAAATAAAATAAAGAAATGAATATTGGATAGAGTTTTATTGAGGATTCAAGTACTTTTTAATAACTTAGTTTTCAAAAAAGATGTGGCAATCTTGTGTTTTATGGATTCTTTAAATAAGGTAATTTAATCAACTTATAAATAATTATCTGAAAATTATTTTGAAAAAAATTTATTCTATAATTGATTAAAGAATTTGAAATAATTGTTAATAATGTTGAAAAATCTATTGGTCTATATGAGAATCTTAAGATAAAAAATAAGGATGTTCTTTGGGAGAGTAAAAATATGAAGAAATCTGTTTAGAATGAAAAAGAAAATATACTATTATAGATTTTGAAAATGGTTACTAAAATATAAAACTGATGTTTCTAATGATGATAAATTAATATAGGTAGTTATTTCATATAAAAAGTCTCATGAATTCGAAATAATCAATTATTATACCATTCTAAAGGAGACTACAGTGATAAAAAATGCATTTTAAAGTATAATATCAATTTTATCCATTTTTCTTCAAAGTAGGGAAAACATTGATAAAATGATGAGTTTCAACAAAATGAAAAATATTAGATCCAATCATGGTTATGAAAATACTTTACATAAATTATATAAGACATCCATTGTTAAAAGTTCAAAGGTAAGTATATCTATAACCACTTGTATTATAAGTCACATGAAATTTCATTACACCAATGAGTATTCTTTTAGATTTCCATAGTATCTTATACTTACTAAGGCTTCTATTTATAAATAATTAATATCTATATTTCCTATAAAAAATGTTTGATATCTATTTGGTTTCCCATAAATTCATATACTAATCCAATCAGACCCAACGATTCATGGGTACCAAAGCGTTATAAAATATATTTTTGTAGGAAATATATCATAAGAGAATAAAAGTTTATGTTATGTATAGTTCATGATAAATACACATAACTATTGAAATTTTAAATTTTCTATTATTCAATAGGTTTTATGGATGTAGTGATACATTTGGTGATAAATGAAAATAAATAGCAAACGATTTTGGTTAGGTTGGAATTTTTAATTGTTTTATTATTTTAATGGTTTTATATATTTATCGATTAAAATATAATTTGAAAATCATTTATCAGCGATGATGTGATGTAATTTTTATGAAATTTCAAAATTATAAATTCATTTTTTAAAGAAAAAATGTGTTTTAATGAAAATAAAAAAAATGTTTATGAAATTAAATTTTCTGAACTAAATGAAAAAAATGTAAAATGTTTCAATTATTTTTAATATAATACCATTTTTTGTAATAGGATGTTGGGACATAAAAATTTTATATTGATAACCAAGTTATCCACAAAAAAACTATTCTTCAATTACTAGAAATAAAATTTGGAGGCACCATTTTTTTTATTATTGATGAAAAGGTAAAATAAATAGAATTTGTTTCAATTCAGATAAATGAGTGGAAATAGTAAGGAATATTGAACTAATTCATTAATATTTATTTGGTCTTTTTAAACATGCTAGTTTTGGTGGTAAATGATATTGTTTTGTTTTTATTTATGATTTCATAAGATAAATCTGGGTTTACTTTCAAACTCATATATTAAAAACATTATCTAAGTTTATTACTTTTTTAATTAGTTCAAAATGAGAAAGGTTTAATAATTAAATAAATTGTAATATATTATGGTGATAAATTATAGAATTTAGAATTTATCTAGTTTTCTGAGTAAATCAAATATTTTATAAATATTTATCCCCTACAACACCACAAAAAATGCGGTAGTAGTAAAAAAAAGAACACTTAATGAAATGTATAGAACTATGATAAATGAGTTTTACATACTTAAATTATTATAGGTAAATTTTTTAAATACTACTTGTTATGAATTAAAAATGATTAGTTAAAGAACCTTATTGAAAAATACTCCTTATGATCATTGGATGTGATGAAAGACAAAAAATGATTTTTTTTTTAGAATTTGGTTCTAATTTTTTTATTAATACCTAGGATACGTTAGATAAATTTCATTATATATATGATTAATACATTTTTGTAGTATATTCAAATAATTGTAAGTCATATAGAGTATACTATAAATGATCCATGGTTATTGAAGAATCAATTCAATGTATGTTTGTTGAATATAAATTGACTAAAAGAGTTGATGATATTGAAAAACATGAGGATGAATTTAGTGAGTCTAATTTTGAAGTTGACGTAGCTCAAGATAAAGGTTCACATATTAATTGGGAGAATATTTATCCTTAATTTTATCATATTAATGAAGAATCATAGAAGAATCATAGATACCATCTAATAGATAATTTTTTTATAATATTGAAGAAAAAATTTAAAACTATAAAATATGTTAAAATATTTGTTCTTATGGTGTTTTTATTTCTAATTTTGTACAAAAAATATTAATGGGGCTTCAAAATATGCTAATTGGATCATATCTAAAAATTCTAAATTAAATTATTTTACTTGAAATAGAGTGTGTATTTTTGTTGTTCCACTAGTATATTCTCATGTTATTGGATCTAAATGGATTTTTAGAAATATGATTGATTAATATAAAAATATAGATATTAATAAATCAAGAATTTTTAATCAAGGATACATGAAAGTGGAATGTATTAATTATAATGAATGTTTTGAAATTTTTTCAAGATTAGAATTATTTTAGATTTTATATTCATATTTTTCCATTTATGGGTTTAATTATTTCAATTTGATGTTATAACATACTTTCTAAATTGATATATTTCTAAATAATTTTATGTTATTTGTTCCCCTTTTTTGAAAATTAGAATCATCATGATCATGTTTTAAATTATTTAATGTATTTATATGGTCTAAAATAATATCTTTGATAATGAGGGAAAAAATTTTTTCCTTTGTTTACATTATATTCATGAAACTCTAGTGTTTTTCTAAATAAATCTACATATGATAAAAATATTTTTAACAAATTTGGTTAGAATCATCTAAAAATAAAGCTACTCCCATGGTTACTACATACAAGTTTGATGAAGATAATTCTAGAAACTATATTTTTATTAATCACTATAGAAGAATGTGTTTTAATTTATTAAATATAAATAATTTTGTGGTTATTATTTCAGTTTCTACGTGTAGTAAATATCAATTTTATCCTATGAAAAATCACAGTAATTTTGTTAAAATGATCATTAAAATGTAAATTTTCATGGAATATTGGTTTATTTTATCCAGTTATAACTATCTTAGATTTATAAAGTTATTCTGATTCTGATTTTGGTGGATTTAGGATAAATTGGTAGTGTACTTTCAGTATATTCCATTTACATGGTAAATATTTTGTTTTATAGTCTTCAAATTAACAAAAGTATATTACTATTTCAACTACGGAATCTAAATATATAGTTACTACATCATGCTGTGCTCAATAATTATGGATAAAGTATAAAAAATAAGATTTTAATTTTTATATAAGATTATTATATTTTATGATAACCATTGTGTTCTTTATATTACTAAAAATCCCTTACTGAACTCTAGGAATATGCACATTGATGTTAAATTTCATTTTCATAGAGAACATGTTCAAAAAAAAATTAATCTTGAATTTATATAAACTAAAACCTAAACTTATGATAAATTTTTTAATCCCCTGGACTTTATTTTGTTTTTGAAAATAATGTTTTAACTTTTTATAATGGATATTTAAATTTACATGTCATGAATTTGGGGGGTTTTTTATAGAGGAATTTTTTGATTTATATAAAATATATAACTTCTAGTTTTTTATATATTACTATTGTTTAATTTATATTCATTTTGGTGTGTTATATTACTAGAGTGAGTCATCTCATACATACTACATAATTTTAACTAACTATATAACTATTTGGTTGTCATGAAAGAGTGTTTTATGAAGATTTTATAATAAATTTTTACAAATAACATTTAAAACATGTAGCAAGAATAGTAGATTCTGGTTACATGTTTTGAAAATGGATGATTTTTTAGTGACTCATTGTTATATGTTTTGAAATAAGAATTTTTAATAAAACAATGGAATAAATTGAAATTTTAATATATGTATTTTATTTAAATAGGAATATTATTTTCTGTATTAATTTCTATGAGAGAATTCTTCTTTTGATTGTTTTTCTTTTTTATAATTTCAAAATGGTGTGGTTGATTTTGAATGTATGATTTTTTATAATTACCAAAATGGGAAAGTGGAGTAGCACCTAGAACCACATTATGTTTTCATAATTACAATGATTTATCTATTTTCTTTTAAATCCATATTAATTTGAATTATACATTAATTAAAGAATTTTTAATCATGATCATATAGTTAAATTTATTTTGTATGGTTCATAACATATACTACATGTTTCATGAACTGTTTTTAGGATAAATAAATTTTCAAAGACATTATATTATCATTTTAGTTGTTCTGTAACAAAAAATGGTAAATTATGGAAATTTAAAATTTTAAAAAATATAGACCCTGCTATTAGATTCAACTTATAGTGTCACATGACCCTATGAACCTACCACATGAAAAAAATACTTACCATTTAATATACGATTGGAATCAACAGACTATTTCAACCTACCACATGAACAAAATGTACTGACTATGGAACCTACCTCTGAATTTAACTAACCATGTTACTTGACAATGTCACCTAACTACGTCAAACACCCTCATAAAAAAAATTATGGACTATGGGACCTACTATAGGAGTCAAGATAACATATCACCTGACTGTGCTAGCATATCATGGAACCTTCCACGAAAATGACTATGAGTCATACTATCCTTTTAATTTAGATAGTAACATACGATACTGAACTCTAAATTAATTTATTATTATTGAATTATATATATAAAAAATATCTATCTTTCATTTTATGGATTTAAACTCAAAATAAATATTTATAACTATTATAAATAGATTTAATTTACTAAAAAATATTAGTAGGATTTTTATAGTTTTCCAAAATAATATTTCATTTATATTTTTATGATAACATGAGAAGGGGTTCTCTTATTAAGGGGATTCTACATTCTATAAAAATATAATAAAATTTTCTACATATAATTAAAATTGTTATAAAGGTGATTCTACCATTTTAATGATATTTTTTATGTCTGAATCATTATAAGTCTTGTTTTTTACAGATTTCCAAAATCACTTATGTGAGATCAGGTTCATGAATTTCCATGGGTATTTTTAGAAACAATGATTTTCTTGTAAAAATCGTATATAAATATTCCAATTCAAATCCATAAAATTAGTTTCCTACATTGATTTCTGATTTTATGTAGGATATTGTAAAATATGGATGTATACTCTATATTAAATGACAATGAATTTTTTCATTTTTTTCATATTTATTATGGATATAATTAAATGGTTTTTTTTATATAATTAATTATTAATTATTTAAAATACATCATAATATATTTTAAATTTATTTTTAAAACTCTTATCTAATTTTTTAAATTTTAATGTTGATTTATTGGGAAAATATGAGTTCCACATTAAATGTTTTTTGAATGTGAATAGATTGAATCACATAATTTATTGAATTTTTTCAAGGGGACTTAAATATTGATTATAATTATTCATGAGAACTATATATAGTATACTGATGTGTTATTACATGACATAATAAATTTAGTTTTATATATTATCAAAGTGACCCACATGGGTATTACTTGCATCAACATTCAATAAAGAAATTATATGTTGTATTTAGAAAGATGGACTAAAATGAGCTTTTGGTGTTGAATATTTTCTACATAGATAAACATGATATATGGAGTTTTATAGATTATTATCAATAATATTTTGAGGATATTATTGAACTTTACAGAGTATTTAAACATTGAAAATCATTTAGGACTCTCAAATAGACATTAATCATTTGATTCATTACTAATTGAGAGTTGAATTCTATCTTGACACTCAAACAATGAATCTATTTATCCAGATCTACGGTTCTACTTCTTCATATTATCATGATATGTTGGTAATTATAAAATATTCTAATATCCAATAAAATTTAGGTAAATGGGTTTTTACTCTGAAAAATGAAATATATTTTGTTGTGTTTCTAGAGGAAAAATGAAAATTTATAATGATTATAAACCCAGTAGCCTGACGACAATTCCATTATTTTTTAAATTAGCATAGATTGAATATTAAAACCTAATGGAGAAAAAAATTTAGTAGTTTTGGAAAACCAAATTATATACATGATACCCTTTTTATATTGGGAAAATAAAATAAACTATAATAAAAGTTAAAGCTCACAATCCCCAAGACTCATTCCACAAGTTCATTTTAATATCTTGGATAAAGGAAATAAAATAAAGATGATCTAAAATTATTAGTAAGGGTTATCTATAGTGGAATAAATCATGAACTAATAAGCATAAACAAATTGAAAAGGTAAATAACTGAACACACGTTCCATTTTAATAACTTTTCTACTATAATAGAAAAGGAATAATTAATTTGGAAATGTAAATAACATAAAACACTATCTATTTAATAAATAATCTAAGAATAAAATTTATTAACAAATTATGTCATAGAAAATATATAACTTATAATAATGAATAAAATATAAATTATGGAAATGATTAATTATTTTATGTTATGTCTTATGATTATGAGAACCCCTATCGTCAAGATCTATCCTCCATACAATTTAAAACTACATGTAGATACACATAAAATTTAAAAAAACATATATTTATCATGAAACATATCGATGAATCAAGGAGATATATAAAGTTTGAAACCCACTGATCATTTCATTTCTAAATCATTCCCCATATATAAAAAAATTGATTTAATTAATCAAAAATATTCTTTATTATAAAATATAATTATTGAGTAAAGGATATATATTTATCAATATTTCACCACTTAATCAAAAAACATTAAATTTAAAAACCATATGAAAAAATTGTTACAACGTTTAAGAAATAATCATATCTATAAAACAATAATATATATATTTATGATAAATTTAATTTAAAATAAAAAAAAATCAAAATAAAGTGATAATTTCAATATAAATGTTACAATCACAAAATAATGTGATATTTTACAATAACATTAATCACTTGGTAATTTCAAAATAATATATCATTGGATGAAATAATTCTAATTGAAAATTAATATATCAATAAAATTAAATTATTTATGATATTACATGAAAAAGTGAAAGTATATACACCACATAAAAGTGCATCGGTGCATTAAAAAAAATCTCAATAGAATGTAAATTGAGGTGATTTCCTTTATCTCATGCTTCATTTTGGTTGAACATGATTTATCCTCACGTATAGTGGTGTTAAACATGTAATTATCTTGTACAAGGGACATATTAACAGTAATAATATCATATATGTTCCTTTTATAACATATTATCTCCCATTTTTAATAATTTTTAATAATTTTTTTTTGATTTGGCTATTAATTTGACTTATTTTCTTATACGTGTTTTATCTTAAAAGCTCCAATTATTGAAAACAATATATAGTTATATCACCTCAAGAATTATTATAATTATATAATTATTATATTTATATATAAATTATACTATTTATATCAATCATTAATGGTGGTTATGAAAAATTAAATAGCTTACGTTCATGGAAATGGTATCTTATACATATGCATGAGTAACGTTTCAATTTTACACTGAACAATATGGAAACAAAGTGAGTTTTATTTTAACTCTTTATAATGATCATAATATTAGTAATAAAATATTATATAGTATTATATATCATCCTTGTGGTTTTTTGATGCAAATATAGTCATTTATCTTCATAAAGGAAATATTTTACACATATATGAATGGTGTTATCTACTTTAAAAGTGTGAAAAAGAAAGAAAAAGTGGTATATATTTTATTAATATAATTATAAATAAGTTTTTAATATAATAATTAATTCATTTATGTTATATATAATTATTTAATTTATCTTAATCACATTCCATGTGAACCCTTAGTTGAAGATGAATCATATTGTTTCATGAGGCGATTGTCTAGCATACACACAAGCGATGTTATCATATATACTATAAAATATAAGGTGTATATATATGTGTGTGTGTGATATATAGACTATAAAGGTATAATTATATTTCAAAAATCAATTATATATTGTTTCTCAATCATCAAGCCCAACCATGAATGGTGTAGATGGAAAAAATTATATCAGTATGTGAGCCAGTAGTCTGATGTACACACGAATGATGATTTTGTAACCAATATATTGAAATTAGAGATTGTTTTATATCATAACTTTATTATAAAAGCATATAATTATATTTAACATTTTGATTTTATTAAATATTATGGTCTAAATAAATATATAAGGATTTGGAGAAATGAGTAAAATAAAGATGTTTCTTATAGAATGTTTCCTCTTCTTCAGATATATACCTTTGGACATTATTGAAACCATCCAAGGTTGATTTTAATCCAAATATTAAGATTCTAGTATGCGTTTATGGATGTTTTAGATTTATTTGTGTAGGTACTATCTGAAAAAAAATTGGTTTTATGTTGTAAAGAATATATGAGATGGGGTGGCCCTTAATAAGTGGGGTGAGTAGAACACTTTTAATTTTATGAAAAATACAAATCCACCCCAATTTTAATAATTAAATCAATACCCAATAATGACCCATAAACAATAATATAAGATTTGAGGTCTAAATATTTCCATAAAATTACTTTTGAACATGTTTTGGGTCATTCATACACCTTATAATCTGTGTTTTATGACTAAGTAAACTCAATTTATTATTTAATTACTATAGTTAGTTTTAACAATTTTCACTAATTATTTTATTCAAAAATATGTTTACCATGTTATAAATTATGAATTATTATAATCCCAAATATTGAATCCATTTTTAAAATTTTCAAAAACATAAGTTGAAAAAAACAATGTTAAATTAATCTCATGGATGTAATATGAGTGTGTGTCTTTAAAGTAAAAATGTAAAAATGTTTTTAAAATTTTATATCTAAAATCTCTATAAATTTTTTTCTAAGAACATAAATTGTATTAATATATATATATAATTAATTTAATTGTACTTTAAAAAAACACATATATAGTTCAGAAATATAAATTTTTAGAATCAAATTGAGTTTTCAATTAAGATTTAGTATTTTTCATTATTCTTTAAACAATGAATCTTCTCATAAAAATAAAAAAATAACCGTATGATATTTTTTGTATTACTATTTAAAAATTGAACTTTCATTTTTCATATAAATTATCTAAATGTTGTAAAATTTAACTTTAGATTGTGTTTTCCTAGCTTGATTAAACCATCTTTTATGAACAAAATACAATTTTCTAGAAAAATTTTCATTTTTCATTGTAATAATTCATATTTTGTTATTAATGAATAGATAACTAAAAAAATGTTTGAACAATATATTCTCATAAGTTAGTTAAAACATTTAATCCCTTCCATTCCAATGTCTATGATATGACATATAATTTTAAATAACAATATTAATAGTATATTGTTGTTCAATAAAACTCATTCTTATGTGTAATGCAAGATATCAATGAAACTCATTGTTACATGTATTATTAGATATTAAAGGAATTAAATTTATTTTTAAAGAAATATATTTAAAATTCATACGGTGCTATATTCACTTTTACTTTGTTTTTTGTGTGTCACATTAGCTATTTAATGAAATGTTATTCTTTTGAATTTTTTGGTGTTACATTCACCCCTACTAAATTAAATTGTGTCCTCAGAATTTAAAATTGATCAAGCTAATCAAGTGTAAGATATTTAAAAATAAAATTTTAAAATACTATGTCATGATAAGGATTATTAAAACATCTTATAAATAAGAGATAATTGGAACTAAAAATTTTATATTGGATAATAATGTAATAAGGTTTCAGAGTTGGAGAAAATTAGTGGGAAATTAAAACATGGGCATAGAATATAAAACTAACACAAAAATATTGATAGATTGTGATAAAGACCATTGATCATAAGAATGTGGGTGGTCCATATAATGTTAATATAGACAAATCAATATTCCAAAGAGGCCTTAAAATTGTACTTCATATAATCATTTATTATGATAATAGGAAAATATTTTTGTTTCAAGAGTTGAAGAATTATTTTAATAGTCTTAGAATATAAAAAGTATATTTACTTGATATGTTTATAATTCATAAGCACAATATCATCATTTTTGTGTGCTTTAATAAATTTTTAATTCATCCATTACTCTAGTAAGTGACTGCCAAAACATGATTTCCTTTTCCATAATCTCTAAAATTCACTCCTAATGGATCTTAAGATTCATAAAATAGTGAGGAGTCATTTCATCTATGTTAAACTATTTTCTAGATCCAATTTGGTTAGAAAATGATATCTAATATGCATAAATATTCATAAGGTGATGTAATACATTAATCATTAAAACCTCTCCCAATGTTCAACATAAACAATTTCAAAAATAGGTAACCATTCCAACAAATTATGATCCAACACATTATAAATAAGTTCACTAAATAAAATTATAATTAATCTTATAACAACCTGAAGTAACTCTTAATTTTCACATATCTTACATTTAAGTACCTTCATCATTTATTCTCTTAAAACATGGTAATAACTTGAATTACTATAAAAAATTATTTATAACATAAATGAATACTTATTCATTAAATAAAACCCAGATTATTTGATATATTACATAAATAAAAAAAAATTAAACTTTATTACTGATAGAGTAAACCTATTTATAAATAAATCGTTAATCTATTCCACATTAGTCATTACTATCCAACTTACTTTATCTATATCCATCATATATTTCTCCTAATTTTATTATCTCAACATTGGGAAAATTTTATGGGTTATCATTCTTTTAAGAGTGTTCTTTCAAAGAAGATCAACTATCCACTGAATCAATTTCATTGTATATTGGTACTGTTTAACATACTCTTTCGAATCCTTAATGATAAGTATTATATTAAAATAATTATATATTTCATAATATCCTTAATAAAATACCCTTAAAAAATATTTCTTATATCCAAATACAGATAAATAGTAATCACTCTACTTTGGTTATAACAATATCATATGCTTGGACTTATCTCTTTAGCCTCTTCTCGGGTATATCCCCTTGACACTTGGGTCATTATTTTGCATAGTTACAAATCTCTTTGATGTTGAAACACTGGATAAATTTTTTATTTCTTTTTCCAAGCAACAATTTCCTCCATGTTTATAAAAATCTCCCAATCCATTTAAAAATTTCCCAAGGTGATTTTTTCCATTGTTATCACATGAAGTAAAATCTATATTTTCCTAATTCCCTTATATTTTATTTTCTATGTCAGTATATTCTTCACATTCATCCCTTTCAATACATTATACTTGTAGAATTATTTATTTATCTTGATAGAATATAAAAATATTCCCACATATGAATAAAAATTTTGAGAGACCATCATCCTTCAAAGAATCAAAATAAACCCTTCAAATAAACGAAAATTCTTAAATTGCATGTTGCGAATGTTCTCCTTTTAATATCTTGATATCCTTGTAAAGGTAGCTTCATACTTCATAATACATTCATCCAAATTTTTGTTTAAACAAAATATATTTCTCTTCATCTATGTTTGTAGATCATGATGGAAATATTTATCAATGAATATATCCTATTAAGTTTTCCATTGCACATGTTTTATAACATCTTCCACCCCATTATTCTAAATCAATGACCTATATTGACAAGCATAACCATTGATACAATACACTACAAATGAATCCTTTTCCTTTTCAACACATCCCAATTCCATTAATATCGTATCCAAAGGCATTATTTGTTGATCAAATTTAATTAGATCAATGATACCACTAAATTATGGGGGCCTCAATCACATAAAATGATCCAGAATTGTAAAATATAATTGTGGAACATATTTCATTATCTGGGAAAGGTTATGTGTTATCACCTGATTAATCTTCCCAAATATAGGGATAACATGATCAGTTCCAATTCCAGCTTTATAGGATTTCTCAAAAACACAATCTATGCATTGGTAATGAGAATTGATTCCATTATTCCTTACTATTCCATTTATAAAAAAATAGAATATACTATATTCTCTCATAATTTTATTAATTTCGAATAATAATGTAGAATTAAAAATATGGGGTAATACTAAACATAAATAAGAAATTATGCATTGTTAATACCAGAATACTAAACATGGATTATTTTTGGAATATCATTGTTTTCAAATCCATCATAATTGTTAATAGAGAAAATGTGAATTATCCTATGAATATCACCCAAGAGTTTCAAACCATGTGTATAGTAAGGCTAGTTTTCGGGTACTGGGTAATGCTCGAGTCATGGCTGACGTGCCTTTTTCAATGTTATTACCCCTAAGTATATCACTCCCCATCCCCCAGGGCCTGTGTCGTGACTACCCCAAGTCCTCCTTCTATTGGAAAAGGGCTGGCGACTAGCACCGAAATGCATATTCCCTAAAACGGGGAAGGCATTTCCTTTATAACCTGTAATATCACACAACTAAACACAAAGAAGGATACAAGAACTAAGTGAAACTATATAGTAAACAGGGTGTGTACATAAAGAAAAAGGGTCCAGAATAAATATCCCATTGTAAAGTACAAGTATAACTGAATACAACTCCAGTGAACACCCACCAAGGATCCTACTTTATTGGTAGGTACAACTCTCAAACGATCGTAGTTGTAGTATGCCTCTTCTAATGTCCACCTTCGAGCTACCTCTAGTCCTAGTAACCTCGTCATCTGTCAGTGATGTCCATCATCTGCACCATACACAATAAGATGCGGGCATAGCCTGTGTAGGGGTGAGTATAACGATACTCAGTAGGGACCCCGAGACACTCAAAGGTCTCACAAAATCCACAAACGATAAACCAAAAAGCACGAAAACAACTGAAAACCCTACTTAGGTATATGCCCATACATATACCTAAGATATCATGTATACCAATATCATTCATGAGGATACACAAGGCCCAAATCGTTTATCCAAAATCACAACTGTTCCATAGAGGAAAGATTACCACGAAGGTTACACCCCAAAGGAATGTACCATAAAGGAAAATCCACATAGAAGTATACCACAAAGGTATCACCAAAATATTATGTACCGTAAAGGTAATTCCATATAGAATAATGCCACAATGGTAAGACTCATCTCACACCAGGTATAACATAGGTACGGTAGTAAAGATGATTATATGAAACTATTGAATCATCATACTCTATTGAGAGGCACAACCATGTAGGATCCTACGTCATCAGACCCACGTAGGATCCTCAATCATCAGACCCACATAGGATCCTAGTACAGCAGACCCACGTAGAATCCTAGAGTACTCCAACATTGATTCCTAGATTGGATCCATGTGGTTTCCTCAAACATAGACCCACGTAGGATCCCAAGGCACATGCCCACATAGGATCCCTTTCTCATTTTACATCTAGCTACAGGGTTCTCGCATTAAGCTC
Source organism: Viscum album (assembly GCA_963277665.1). NCBI lineage: Eukaryota > Viridiplantae > Streptophyta > Magnoliopsida > Santalales > Viscaceae > Viscum > Viscum album. The sequence continues at coordinate 1,153,906,195 of OY728132.1, read as the reverse complement.
GCTTGATTCCAGGAGGGTCCACTCCTCAAGCCACAGGTTGATACTCCAACTACCATGAAGTCCCATGAAGATGTATCCAAATGTAAATATATGTAAAAGTGGTCTTAACGCAATAGATGGTCCGTCAATCGGACGTTCAACTTGTAAGTTATTGGCCTTTTAGTCCTGACGGCCCGGTTGGATTCGTGTTCGATCCAACCCGGTCATACAAAACAATATCCAAATCATAAGTAGGGTATACCAAATGTACAGTCTCGATCCATGGTTTCCAGTTCCATAGAGGGTTCATCAGACGGACAGTCGTAGCTCATGTTATGGCCAAAAGTTCGAAAAAAGGTCGAAGCTGGTCCGGGTTCGGGTCGACCCGGTCGGACCAACCCAACCTGGTTCCGACCCTGGGTATGACCAGTAAAATGACTAGCCCATGGAATGGTATCCCTATAGTGGGGTCTTCTGTAGGTCCCACCCAAGGGGAGACGCCTCCTGGGTACCCCGAACGGCTGGGCCGTTTGGGTTTGGTGACTGACCGGCCGGTGCCACATGGCGCCGGAAGCTGGCATGCAGGACCCAGGGTCCCACTCAAATCCCTAGCTAGCCGGATAGTCTGACCACATGCGCAATGCGGTTGTGCATCTCACCACCAACAATGGCCGGCAGGGAGCCAACCACCCTCATTCGCCGCTGCGGCCTCATTTCGCGGCCCATGCACGCCCGACGGCGTGGACGCGCACTGCCTCCCTCCTCACGCGGCTGGCTGAGCACCGAACACCACCCTTACTCCACAATGGTCGATGGTCCACGTCCCTTCTCCAATGGCATGGTCTTTCCACCTCCTTTATCGTGGCCTTCCAGAGTGTTGGCCGCCGCTCCCGAGCCCTTCTGGCGTCTGTCGACGGAACCGGTTTCCGATGACATTACTCGGGTCACCGAGCAATCCCCGGTGGCCCGTTCATCATTCCATAGATTCCTAGAATGGTCTCAGTACATCTCAATCAATTAAAGACCACCCAAACAAACAAAGATTACGGAGGGGTTAGGTCATGTTCAATTGTCAGGCACCCTCCGTGTTAGAACGGTAGCAAGAAACATAGTTGTTCTTGATTCATGAAGAACGACAAGAACAAGGTACGAGGTATTTGAAACAATAATACCTACTCAAAGGTTCGTTTTCATCAGTGAGGAGTGGTAGATACAGTTGTCAGTCTTCATTGTTGAAGACATTCCCCATTGGAGATCCTTCAACAGATTTATTCATTGGAGAAAATTTCGTCAAAGGAGAAGAGTTCTTCATTGGGGCACGTTCTTCCCGGTTCTCCACGATTTTACCAACCCTCCATTTCCAATGATTTTTTAGAAGAAAATTTAGATCCAACATAATAAAAATAAGTCTATCAAAAAATTAATGATTGCACAATTAATTAATTGTATTTGGAAAAATTAATTAATTGAAGTTAACATAATTAACAATGGAGAGTTGAAAGGTTTTCCCACATTAAGAGGGGTTCAAGTGATCCCCACCACAAAAATTTAAATTGGGAGGATATCTCGCTCAGGTAATCCCCACATCCATAATTCAAAAATAAAGGTTTCAAAAAGAAAAATAAAATGTTAATTATTTTATTATTATTCTTCCACAAAAAATTGAAAAACTAACTTCCACCCTCGACCTACTGTGATCGAGGAGAAGGTCTCGTTAATGGAATATCAGCGCTAAGAGTTCTGCGATGCCCATGGATTTCAATTCTGATAACCAGTTCAAAAGTTAGAAAATGTTGCTCGCGTGTTTTCTGAACGTAGCTTAAGGAAAGTTCAAAAATTCATTCTGGGCACCCCAGGCCTTGAAATCATGCTGCCTCAATTTTCACAAACTCATAATATTCCAATATTATTTAAAAAATACATGGAAAAAATCTAGGTCTTTAAATTCTCCCCACCTTAGGGCCTCGTGTCTCCGTAAGACACAACTCATATTGAGTGAACAAGTGGGGGTACTGAGAAAGTATCTGAGCCTCCCACTCTTATGTTCTCTCCTGGAGTTTCCCCTGCTACTAGTGAATGTGCGATAAAAGTATTGATTTCTTACAAGGGACTCTCTCTTGCCAATCGTCAATCTCTACTAAATCATATGTAAACGTCACCCCATTGTTGATGTCCAGCTCTCTGTGTTCTAGGATGTGATATTGTTCGTGCGTGTATCTTTTCAGCTGGGATACATGGAAAACGTCATGCACCCGGTGCAACAGAGGGGGATGTGCTAGGTAGTAGGCCACCTCTCCAACTTTGTTGAGGACATGAAAGGGTATGATGAAACTCATAGATAAATTGATGCCCCCCCCCCAAATCTTCATAAACCTTTTCAATGTGAGACCCGAAGAAAGATGTGGTCACCATCCTCGAACTCCAAAGGTCTTCGTCTCCTATTGGAATAATACTTCTGCTTGCCCTGTGCAGTCTTCATCTGCTCCTGGATAATCTGCACATTCTCCATGGTAGCCTGTACCATCTCTGGTCCCATGAGTGTTGACTCCCCTAGGTCAGACTAGCACATAAGCCATCTGCAAGCTCGGGCGTACAGATCCTTGAATGGTTCCATACTAATGGTGGAGCAATAGCTATTATTGTATGAAAACTCTACCAAGGGAAAGTGAATATCCCAGCTACGACCGAAGTCAAGGATGCAATCACACTGCATGTTCTCGAGGGTCTGAATGGTCTGCTCTGTTTGGCCATCTTTATAAGGTTGGAAGGCGGTGCTCAAACGAAGCTATATCATTAAATTCACCTACAACCCCTTCAATTTCCAGGAAGTGAAATTTTCATCATAACCAGAGGCAATCCTCAAGGGTACTTCATGTAGCCGCATAATCTTTTGCACATAAATGCGTCCCAAGCTCTCTACTGAACCCTTTTCTCTGATCGGTAAGATGTGGGCCGAGTTGGTGAGTCGGCCGAAGATCACCCAGATAGAATCATGACCCTTGTATATACATGGAATTCCTATCACAAAGTCCATGGACATCCTGTCCCACTTCCGTCTATGACTTCCAAAGGTTGAACAAAGCCTGCTGGAACCTGATGCTCTGCCTTCACATGATGACAAGTGAGGCCCCGAGAGACAAACTCTTCTAATTCTTTCTTCATTCCTGGCCACCAGTGCTATCCTCAGAGGTCCTGGTACATCTTCACTACATCTGGATGTACCACTAGAGGGGACCTATGGAACTCTTTCAACACTTCCTCTGGTAAAACCATAGGAACCATAATACGACCTCTAAAGAGGATGATGTTCTCCCCACCATTAAAAATCCATCTGGTGCATGCCCTATGAATATCTGAACATAATGATCCTCGTAGTCAGTTTCCCCATGTTATGTGTCCCTAACTCACTAAAAAAGTGGGGAAGTCACTGTAAGAGACTAAAGAAAATCTGCTCCATCTCGTTGCACAAAGGATATCAGTAAAGTGGCCAGCTTCTCTATCGCCTCACCTACCAGCTGTATACCAGATTTCTTATTGAGTGAATCTGCTACAACGTTCTCCTTCCTAGGAGTATAGACTATCTCGAAGTCATAGTCATTGAGGAACTCAAGACAATGTCGTTGTCTTAGGTTCAGGTCCTTCTGGGAGAAGATATACCTGATACTCTAGTGACCATAGTAGACTGTAAAATGCTCGCCCATCATATTTTGTTTCCACATCAAAGTGAATACCACTACTGCTAACTCAAGTTCATGGGTAGCGTAGTTATAATCATGGTGTCTCGGTTATCAACAAACATAAGAAATAACTACTTTCTCTTACAATAGGACACATCTGAGTGTGGTCCCTGATGCGTCACAGTAGACTACATACCCAACACCCTCCTCCGGAAGCCTCAAGATGTGGGCACTAGTCATCCTCTGCCTTATCTTATGAAAACTCTGTTGGCATCTCTCCAAACACACTAAAGGTTTCCCCTTTTTTGTCAATGATGTTAAAGGGGTTGTAACTCTGGAGATATCTATCAAAAATCTCCCGTAGTATCCGACCAAACCCAGGAAACATCGTACTTTCATCACACTCATGGGTGGATCCCATGAAAGTATCACCTCAATCTTCACTGGATCCACCGCAACTCCAACTCTCTAATATGGCATGTCCCAGAATGTGAACCTCTCAGATCACGAATTGGCACTTCAAGAGCTTACCATAATGCTGGTGCTCTTAGAGTGTGTCCATAACTACCTAAAAATGATAGGCATGCTCCTCCTCAGTAGCCGAGTAGATCAAAATGTCATCAATGAAGACCGCCACAAAGCGATCAAGATATGGATAAAAGATCATGTTCATGAGTCCCATGAACACTACTGGAGCATTGTTCTTGCAGAACAGCATGACCAAAAACTCATAATGGCCATACTGACGTCTGAAAATCGTCTTCTGCACGTCATTATCTAGTACTTTCAGCTGGTGATAGCCTGATCTGAGGTCTATCATTGAGAACCACCATGCTCCCATCAGTTGGTCAAAGAGGTCATCAATCCTTGGGAGTGGTTACATGTTCTTCAAGGTCACCTGGTTTAGGTTCCAACAGTCAACACAAAGACTCATGTTCCCATCAAACTTCTTGGTGAACAAAATCTGGGATTCCCAGGGAGAAACACTGGTCCGTATTAACCCCTTCCCATGTAAGTCCTCCAGCTGTACCCGCAGCTCACGAAGCTCTGCAGGAGCCATCCAATATGCTAGTATAGATATTGGTGTCATCCTAGGGTACAATTCAATTTAAAATTTCACCTATTTGTGAGGAGTTAGATCTGAAACATCATCAGGGAAGACATCCACGTACTGGTCCGCCACTATAGCATAGCTCGAACTCTCCACATCAACTGCCCCGAGGGTAAGGCTATCGATCTGATGAGTGATCGGGTGCACTCTTCTCCGTGTAAGTCCATCATATGCTGCAACAAATCCCTTCATACCAGTGAAGGTAAACCTAGTTCCATCCGTGCAGACACACCGCACTTTGCGCCTAATACAGTCAATCTAAGCATGGACTGTAGATAACCATCCCATACCCAAGATGGCGTCATAAGGCCTCAACACCACTACTAGGAGATCCCAGTTGAAGCTCATGCCACCTAGTGTAATCTTTCACTATTGGAATCAATGTGTAATCATCGAATCCTCTCCCATGGGAGTCTCTAGCCATTAGAATTGAGCCAATGGTGCCACTGAAATCTCCGAACTCCGAACGATGGCAATGGAAATAAACGAATGACTGGAAATTGTGTCTCAAAGTACTATAACTAAGGTAAAGTCGACATAGATTGTACCTAAAATCATCTCCAGAGTGCCATGGTCATAGGTCTCATCTGACTGGAGCTGAGATCCCCCGGTCCACCTGCTCTCTATGGTTGGGGTGGACCACCTGCTGGTGGTGGTGGTCCACCCCAACCACCAACTGCATAGCCAGCTCCCCTTCTATGTCCGCCTACTCCCTTAATACCTCCTCTATCGAAACTCTGTCTCTACCTGGGCAGTCCTTTAACCATCTTCTAATCATTCGTACGGCGGGTCGGGCAGTCACGATCCATGTGACCCTGCCTACAGCATGCATAACATTATCTGCTCCTCGCATGACTGGCTCTATCTCGGGTGCCCCACACAACCGACCATGAATCCTACTGTCGTACACCTATAGATCTGGTCCTCGTGGACCTCAGTGACATATGTCTACTTCTAGCTACATAAGACTCCACTATGTGATGCCCGTTGGTGGGTCTCACTGCTGGTGACTGCTCACCAAGAAAACTCTCCACTAAGATGGCTCTCTCTAACACCCCCACATACGTCAGGATTCTAAGAGAAATCATCGAAGACCTGATCTCCTGCCTAGGTCCCTGCTCAATGTTTCAGGCCCTAATGAATGGGTCTCGCACTATATCAGTGGAGTAGCGTGAGGGGTCGATGAACCTCACAATGTAATGAGCCACAGTCATGCTGCTCTGCTGTAGATGAAGAATCTCTTGTATGTGCACTGTGCGAAGGGTTTCTGGGACAAACTCTGCCTAAAACAGGTTATCAAAGTCTTCCCGGAAAAGTGTCACCTCATCATGAACCTGGAGCATCAAGCCCCACTATCAACCCGCTTCTCCCTGTAGAGGACTAGTGGTAAGAATCACCATGAGATCAGCTGGTGTCCCTACCAATTCGAAGACTCTCACCACAACCTCTAGACAATTTGCAGCTACTTGTGGGTTCGTCTCACCCCTGGACCTGGGTAGCCTCTAGCGCTGGAACTCATGCAATGCACTAAAGTGGTGTGCACTCCCTTCTGCTAGGGTTGGTGACATCAGTGGCCCAATAGATAATGGTACTGAAAGTTCCTCCACTACTTCCTCTACAGAAAGAGGGCCCATCACTGAGGCCTCATCAGTCATTGGGCTATCATCGCATACTATACCTAGAACTATGTCTGGCATTCTACGTGGAGGCATCCTAAAAAGAAACAGGTGCTCCATGGTCACTAAGTTATACCTGGTGATATGAATCAAATAGATCACATGGAAAACTTTTCAAAACACACACATAATCATTTTTTTCATGCACTTAGTAATAAATCAGAATTTTGTGTCCTACAGTATGGATACATCGGCCACCGCACAAACACTAGATTCCATAAACTGATTACCATACTCATAACACATAACATTATTTTGGATAAAAGATTAGTGTCTGATGTTAAATAGTAGAACCGACTGATCTGAATCCAATTAGTCAGGAACCGTCCCCCGGGGCTCGTGTCGTGACTACCCGAACCCCGCCTTCCAGAGGCCAGGGTCTGGTGAGTAGCACCAAAAGGCATATTCCCTAAAACTGGGAAGTCATTTCCTTTATAACATGTAAACACACACAACTACGAACAATGCAGGATACAATCACAAAGTGAAACTATATATTAAATAGGTTGTGTACATATAGAAAAAGGGGGAAAATAAATGATGAACCGTAAAGTACATGTAAAACATGAATCAACTATAGTGAACACCCTCCAAGGATCCTACCTAATGGGTAGGAACATATCTCAAATGGTCTTCACTGTGGTACGCCATGTCTAATGTCCACCTCTGAGCTACCTCCAATCCTGGTACCCTCGTCCTCCATTAGTATTTCCCATCGTCTGCACCAAACAAAACAATGTGAGGGCGTAGACCGTGCAGGGGTGAGTATAACGATACTTAGTAGGGACCCTAAGACACTCAATGGTCTTACAAAATCCACATAGTATAAACCAAAAATCATGAAAACAACTGATAACCCCACTTATGTATATGCCCTTTCAAATACCTATGTTATCAAGTATATCCATCTGATTAATGAGGAAACACAAGCCCCAACTCTTTTAGCCAAAAGATCAACTGTTCCCCTAAGGAATAATTAACATGAAGGTAACACCCCAAAGGTACGTACAAAAATGGAAAATCCAAACATAAGTATACCATGAAGGTATCACCACAAATGTATGTACCACAAAAGTAACGCCACATTGAATAATACCACAAAGGTAAGACTCATCTCACACCAGGTATAACTTAGGTACAGTAGTAAAGATGATTATATGTAACTACTAAATCATCTTACTCTATTGAGTGGTAGACCCACGTAGGATCCTACATCATCGGACCCACGTAGGATCCTTAATCATCAGACCCAGGTAAGAACCTTCTACAGTAGACCCATGTAGGATACTAGAGTAGTCCCACATGGATTCCAAGGGTAGATCTATGTGGGATCCTCGAACAAAGGCCCACGTAGGATTGTAAGGCACAGACCCACATAGGATCCATTTCTCATGTTGTTGCCAGCTATAGAGTTCCCGAACTAATATCGCTTGATTCTGGGAGGGTCTACTCCTCAAGCCACAGGTCGATACTCTAAATTCCACAGTATCCCACTAAGAAGTATCCCTAAGGACTGCCACGTAAAATGTGTCTCAATGCAATAAACAGTGCATCAATCGAATGCTCAGTATGTATGTTATTGTTCGTTTTGTCAGGAGGGCCCGGTTGGATTCGTGTTCGATCCAACCTGGCCATACACAACTTCACCCAAATCTCATGTGCGGTATAACAAAAGGACCGTCTAAATCCAAGGTTTTTTGAACCACAGAAGGTTCTTCAAATGGACACTTGTAGATCCTGTTATAGCCAAAATATTGAAAAAGGGTTGAAGCTAGACAGGGTCCGGTCCGACCCAGCCTGGGCCGATCCGACCTGGTTCAGGTCGTCCCTGCCCGACTCGGCTCCAGCCTAGCATACCAGTGCATCCATACCCATGGTTGGGTTGCCCCGTGGTGGGGTCCGCATTAGCCACCACCCAAGGAGAGGCACACCCTGGGTACCCCGAACGTTTGGGCCGTTCAGGTTGGGTGACCGACCGGCTAGTGCCACGTGGTGCCTACAGTTGGCACGCGAGACCCCAGGTCCTGCTTGGCTCCCCTGTTGGCCAAACGGCCAACCCCACTGAGCAGTACTGTCATGCGCCGCGCCACCACCGGTGGTTAGTAGCTAGTCGGCCTCCCTCCTTCGCCGCTGCGGCATCGTGTCATGGCCCCTACATGCCCAGTGGTGCGGACGCGCGCCGCCACCCCCTTCACGTGGTCGGTCGAGCACCAACTGCCACCCATGCAGCACCGTGGCTGATGGGCCACGACCCTTATTCGGTAGAGTGGTAGCACCATTGTCTTCTTCACGGCCGTTCAGAGTGCCGATCCTCTATACCGATCCCATCAGGTGCCGGTTTCCTGAACCAGTTGCTAGTGACGTTCATCGGGTAACCGGGCACGCCCCAGTGGCCCGTTCTTCATTTCGTAGACTCCCGCACTCATCTCCGGATGTCTCCATCAATTCAAGACTACCCAAATTCACAATGGTTGTAGAGGGGTTAGGTTGTGTTCTTTTGGCCCACATCCTCTATGTTAGAATGGTAGCATGCGGCATAGTTGTTCAACATTCCTGAAGAACAGCAAGAACGAGGTAAGGGGTATTCGAAACAACAATCCCTACCTCAAAACTTTGTTGACTTTGGTGAGTAGTGGGAGGGATGGTCGTCGGTTCATCATTTTTGAAGACATTACTCATTGGAGATCCTTTGACGGAGTTCTTTGTTGGAGAAAAATTCATCAAAGGAGAATATTTCCTCGTTGGAGCAAGTTCTTCCCAGTTCTCCATGGTTCTCCCAACCCTCATTTTCCATCAATTTTACCCAAGGAAATGAAAATCCAACATAATAAAAATAAGCCTATAAATTAATTAAATTTCGCACAATTTATTAATTGAAGTTGGCACAATTAATTAATTGATGTTGGCACAATTAACCATGGAGAGCTGAATAGTTTTGCAACATTAAGAGGGTTTCAGATGATCCCCACCACAAATTTCAGATTGGGAGGATTTCCAACTCAGGTGGCCCCCACTCCATAATTCAAAAAGAGAGGTTTCAAAAATAAAAAGAATGTTAATTATTTTATTTTTCATCATCCAAAAAAAATTGATAAACAAACTTCTACCCACAACCTATTGAGATTGAGGTGAAGGTCTCTGTAAGCGAATATCGGCGCTTCAAGTTCAACGGTGCACTCTGATTTCAATTCCGATCACTGGTTCAAATGTTATAAAACACCACATTCACATTTTCTAAACGTACCTTAAGAAAGTTTTAAAATTCATTCCAAGCACACTGGGCTTCGGAATCATGCCCCATCAATTTTCGCAAACTTGTAATATACCCATATAGTTATAAAAAAATACATGGAAAATCTAGTTCATTACAAGGGGCCTCTATACAAGAACTAAATATACATGTATTATCTAGAAAAGTATGTATTGATAATAAATGCCACATAAAATCAATCTTACCAAAAAAAATAACATGATCTTCTATACATATCCTCAACTTCTATAATAGGGTTATGTTCCCTAGTCAACATTTTCTGAAATCTAGTTTCAAAGCTTGCAAACATTCTCTAATACAAACTATAACTACTATTATTCTAGTATCCTAGATCTTATGCCTTACCTTATTAAATAAGCATTGATACATGATTCAAATCCCCAAGGAAAAAATAGTTTAGCTATTTTTGAAAACCAGATTACATACATCATAAAAGTTTATATTGAGAAAAGAAAATAATAAATAGATAAAGTAAAACTTCTGAATCCTTGAGACTCATTCCATGAATTCATTTTCATATCCTAAAGAATGAAAACAAAATAAGGGTGAGATCTAATTCTTAGTAAAGGTTAATTAATGATGAAAAAATACTAAATCAACGAGAATAAGAAATATGGAATGGTAAATAACTAAAAACACATGCCATTTAAATAACTTAACTAGTTGAATAGAAAAATAATTTACAATATATAAAGGTTAATAACTAAAAGCACATTCTATATAATAAATAAACTAGGAATAGAATGAATCCCAAGAAAATATCATATAAAAATATCTTGGATAATAATGACCAAATTATCTATGAAGTAAATTCTTAACTATTTTATACCATGCCTTAGGAACAAGAAAACCAATAATGGAATGATATATCTTTTAAAACATTTAAAACTATAGGTAGAAATCCATTTAATGTGAACAATTTATTTATAACATGATACATATCGATGTATTAAGGGATATATAATATCTAGGCCCCACAAATTAGTACATCTTCAAATAATTAATCATATGTCAAATAATAAAATTAATTCCTAAATAATATTTTGTATCATCAAATATCCATATTGAGTAAAGTATACGATGTTTTCAATATTTCCGCAATTAATTAAATACCATTAAAAGTAAAAACCATATATAAAATTGGTATAAATTTTAGGAAATAATCTTATCCATCAAACAAGAATGTTGATATTTAATATAAATATAATTTTTAATGAAAATTTATTAAAATAAAGTGATTGTTTCCAAATAATGTTAAAAATGAAAAAAGTAATTAAGATTTCAAAATAATTATTATCACTCAGTAATTTTCAAATAAAATCCACTTTGATGAAATAAATAAACTAAAAATAAAAATATAACGAATAATTATTTATTTATGATATTACATTTCAAATGAGATATACATACACCATATAAAATTTTATTGGTTCATAACAATAAATAAGCCTCAATGAAATGTAAATTGAGATGAAATCCACTACCTCATTCCTCCTTTTGGTTGAAAGTTATCTATCATCATGTAGAGTAGTAATAAACTTGTTATTTATTTATAATAAATTGATATTATTAATTATAATATCATATATGATCAATTATAACATTTTATCAACCGTTAATAATATTTCATTAGTTGTATTGATTCGGGTGTTAATTTTCCTTATTTCTTAAGAGTGATTTCTCATAAAAGTTATGATTATTAAACATATTATATAGTTCTATAATCTATAAAATAATTATTTTTAAATAATTACATTATTTTACGAAAATTATAATTTTCTGAAAAATAATGAATTGTGGTTATGTAAAAATGAAATATGTAACAATCATGAAGATAGTATGTCATGCGTACGCATGACTATAGTAACCATTTTTCACCGATCATTATGAAAATGAGGTAAACAATAGTTCAACTATATAAAAATATAATAATTTTATTAGTATATTATTTTATATTTACATATATCATCTATGTGGTTTTGTGATGCAAATAGAGTCATATACTTTCATGAAGTTTGCAGTCCATACATACACTAACAAAGTTATCATATTTTTGTTAATGAAAAGGAAAGAAAGAAATTGAAATATATTATCTCTTCATAATGATAAATATGTAATTAATATCATAATTATTTCATTTTTTTCTCATAAAATCCTTAGCTTTATCTTTATCACCTTCCAGGTTAAGTGTTAGTGAATGGAAAATTGCATCACTTCATAAGGTGGTAGTCCACCATAACAAAAAGTGATCATTTCATATCTCCTATAGAATGGGTGGTGAAAATATATATATGATATGTGGACTATATAGGTATAAATAAGTTACCAATATCATATATATACTTTATATACATCATCACACCCAACCATGGGATATGGAAATAAAAATTGAACAAAAATGATTTGAGAGGTAGAAGTCCACCATTCACACTAAAGATGATTTCATAACTCAATTGATGAAATTTGAGATGTTTTTATATCACTACCTTATTATAATAAAATATAATTATATAAAAAATAATTATTTTATTATATAATAATGTTTTCATTAACGTTGAAGGGGGTGTACAAAAAAGTAAAATAAAGACACTCGGTGGAGAACATTACCTCTTCTTTGGGTATCATTCTTTAGTTTTCACTAATTCCATACTAATGTGGAATTATGTAAAATATATATCTTAAAATATCAGGTTTATTATGTTATGGGTTTTTTTGTAAAATCCTTTGGTGATATAAATTGGTTTTAAGGTTTGAATATGAGAGGTGAGTGGGTGGGCTTTTATAAGTCGGATGAGTGGTACACTTGTAATTTCATGAAAGAGTGAATTCCACCCACATTTTTTTCAATTCAAAATTCCCATATATCACACCATTATTGATAATAGAAGTTATTTTTTAAAATATATCTAGTTAATGGGGGTTTTTACTAGTATTGGGTCATTATTACACATTATATTCTATTTTAACCACTATGTAAACTCATTTTTACCTTAATCACTATAATCAATTTTAACTACTTTCATTAATAATTTTTTCAAAAATTAATATGAACAATTTAAACATTATACATTATTCTGATTCCAAATATGGAATGCATTTTGAAAAATTCATTCCATATAATTGAAAATAAGAGATTAAAAATTAATAATGTAGACATGAAGAGAGAACAAGGTTATTAAAGTGAAAATGGTAAAAAGTTATAAAGTTTTTATGTCTAAATTATATATATAAAATAATAAAATTAACTAAATTGGATAAATATATGTAATAATTAACTAATTATAGATTAAAAATTTAAAAATATAATTTAACAGATAAATTATTTAAACAAAAGTTTATTTTTCAATTAAATTTCCATATTTTTCACTATTTATCAAAAAATGTTTCAACTCAAATTCTAAAATAAATCACCCAAACATATTTTTTGTGTACTTATTTCAAAAATTAATTTTATTTGTTCATATAAATTTTCTTGATGTGGTAAAAAATAATTTTAAATGATGTCTACTAGACATGATTAATCTATCTTTTATAAAAAATACATTTTTTCAATAAATAGTTCATTTTCAATAAAGTGATTCTAATATTATTGATAATAAATAAATAAACACTAAACATGTGTACACTATATATTTTAAGAAGTTATAAAATCTAATTAATTTATTCTATTCCAATATCTTGGTGATGACATGTCATATTAAATATTAATATTAATAGTATATTATTGTTTGGTAAAACAAGGTCTTCTGTATAACAAAAGTTTCCAAAGAAAGTTATCATTTCTTGTATATTATGCTAGGAAGGAAATTAAATGTATTCTTAAGTGATTATATTTTAAATTTATGGGGTGTTATATTCACATCTCGGATATGTTTTTTGTGTCACATATTCTACTAAATAAAACGTGATTCTCTTAGAATTTTGGGGCATTACATTGGTTGTTCAGGTTGTACCTCCAGGTATAAAAATGAAGGTTTGTTTTGTATTAATGCCTCAATGAGAGGCTATGTAATTGTTTTTTGACTCCATGTGGAAAAAATATGTTGTATTTTTCAATTATATTGGTCATATTGGGTTCCATAACTATCATTTCAAGACAGGGGTGATGAGTTCATTGTGTATCATAGATGTTTGGATTAGAATAACAATATCCTGTGCTATTTTTCATTTATTTATCACTACATTGTTATTATAACACTAATATAACCCATAATTTCATTAATTATTTTTGAAATTTCAAATCACCCCTATTGGATATTTTTTGTCTTATCTCTAGACCATCCAATGAGAGTTCAAAAAGGGGGGGGGGGGGTTCACAGTGATAGAACATGTTGATAGGTTGTAAATCCCTAAATTAGTTGACTGGAATATGGAATTTTAGACATAGATATTTTGTTCTTCATAGAATTTATAGTTGAGGAATGATGAGAATATTTATGTCCTGTGAATATTTTCTATAAATTGGTGGAAAAGTGTAAAATATTTAGTTTCCACAAATGGTGTTTGATTTTTAATGGATTTTCTCACATAATTCATTATACTTAAAGTGTATTTTCGTTGAACAATATATAATAAACATGATGAGGTGGTATATAATCACATGTCCAAAATATGTTGATGTCGTGTAAGGATGGATTTCATGAGGGTGAAATTATAAAGGATTTTTAGATGTATGAAAGCATGACAATTGTTTCTCTCATTTTTAAAGTCAATAGAAGTTATTGAATGGATTTATGATGATGGAAGGGGTATCATTTAGTAGTTGAATAGAATTTTTAAGGTAATTAAAGGTTATTTAGAATTCACATAAGAAGTCTCTAATAATGTTTCACTAAATCTTTCTTTTTTGATTTGTAGGGAAGTTAAATTTTTTAAAGAATATTTAGATTCAAGTAGAGGATAACCTAAAATGATCACCAAATGTTGGCAATTGCAATGGATTTTCTAATGGAAGTTAAAATTTTCTCAAGCTAACAGATGGATACTAGTATTTGAAGGGGTAGTTCTGACCTGATGAATAAATGAGGAAAACCATAAAGAGTGGGATAAATCACAAGTTCTAATAATTAAATTATATAACTAATCTTAAAAGTATTTAAATTAATGGTAAATAGAAAAAAGGAGGTGTCCCCATTAGGAAGAGAATGCTCAATAACATCTATATACTGGGAGGTATAAATTATAAAGATGATAAAAGAATCAAAAATAGTATAGGGGATATACAATGACCTAAAGATTTCATTGGTGGGACATCTTATAAAAAATTGAGTATGGTTTTTTGAATTTGATAAAACATAGTAACTCATATTCTCTTTATGTCAGATGTAATGGAAATAGATTCATATATTCTTTCATTCATAAAGAAGGAATGTCATAAGCATATAATCCTTTTTTCAATATGATTTGTGATTTATAATTTAATGTGTGTATGTTCTTATGGTTCTTGTTCATTAGTGAGATTACTTGAAGGATGAACATGATGTGACTAGAAACAACATACAGACAATAACTATATTTGGTGGATGGGTTACTTGGAATTCCTTATTCCAATCATCAATGACACAAGGGTTGAATGATTAGAAGAATGTTTTTCTTACCAAGGTTAATATTTTTTGATACATTATTACTAAAAGGGTGATCTTTTGGTAAGAACATATATTATACTTTATCCCCCAAAAAAATTGTTCCATATAACATTAATAATATAGGCATTATTCTTCATCTATTTTTTTCAATGATCAAATATGTGGAAACCAAAATACATCCCACCTTTGGAGGTATCCATGTGGTACTGAATCTCATATTTTTTAAGTGAGATTCCTCTTCTCAAAACAGTGTGCTATAAATTTATAGTGAAAATATGTAAAAGTAAATAGGTGTTTTAGATTGTGGGACCTTTTTACATAGAATGACCAAGCACACCTACACACCCATCATCACATATTTGGGGGATTTATAAAATCTTATAGGAATCTCATTGATATTACATGAATTAGTACATGTCTTATAATGCATGATTTAATATCATGGCTAACTCATTCATGCATGCATCTACTCCCATACATTAAATCATATGAATCATCTCATAAATAATAGATTCCCCAGAATATCACACCAAAATATTAGCTCTTAACATTTGTAAGCCACTTCAATCATAGTAAATTGAATTACATGTTATGTTTTAGGATACAAAAATTCCTAGGATATTAATATCTTGGATATTGGTCGCAACCTTTCATTACTATATAACCATATAATAAAACTAGATATTACCAAACCAACCTGTGGTTTCTGGTTATCATACCTTATAAAATGTTTATATTTTTCCTTATGAATATAGAGACCCAAAATAATCATATATTTATTTTGAATCATTTTAATTATTTAAATATTAAAACTCACAACATTCTCATATGGCATAAAAAACCTTTTAGTTTAGTGTATTTGAGAACCTCTAACATAGGAAAACTATTTTACAAAACATCTGAACATTTATCTATAACAAAACTCTTATATACCCCATTATATTTATATAATAAGTTATACTTATCTAAATAACCTATAGAAGATAAACATAAGAAAGGGGTGATCTCAAATTCTCATTAACAGAAATCTTATCAACATGTAATAAAATGTTATATTATAAGAACATGAGAAAAAAAGAGCATGGGGAAATTTCTTATAAAAATAAAATGAAAAAATAACAGTTTTACACAAATCATGAGGTAAGGGAATGTAATCTCAAAATAAAAAATGTACTATGTAATAAGTGTGTGGGAAAATCATGGAAACATGGTATAAGGTAATGATATCCTAAGATCCTGGAATCATAAATATGATGATACAATAAATTATGAGATTATAAGTGTAAGTCAAGAATCACTACCATGAATAACATAGTGTAAAGACTCCCATGGTGTATTGGGTTAATTCCAATTTACCATAAACATAGTTTAAAAAGTATCATGGTGCATTGGGTCCACTCCCCATTCTTATAAACATTGTAGATATAGTCCCATGGTGGATTGGGTTCACTCCCCAATCTAACATAAATAATCTCATGACATATAAATAATTTCCCATGCATTGGAGGGATAAATAATTATAATACCTCTACTAAAATAATATTATGTACATGAATACTTGGTTCACAAGAGTAAAATATAACATAGGTAAACCATAATTTTGTTAAAACCTATGATAAAGAAGTCGGTTTCATAATCCTATCTCAAAAGAAAACCTAGGGATATAACGTAAGGATTCCCATGTGAATAATGAATTAAATAATTTTAGTTTTTTATATTTCAATAAAAAATAATGGTATTCAGCATTCAATTCCGATGTAAAAACATTATAATTTTTAAGTAGAAGTAAGAATAAAAGTGAACTATATAAGTGATTCTTTTTAGAATGGGCATAAGATACTTTAATGAAAAAAATAGATTATAATAACCATTTAGAATATATAATTAAAATTTGATGATTTTTCATAAAATAAATTGGGTTTATAAACTTTATTCATGGTGAATAACATTTTATCTAGGTGAAACTTTTCATGAAATTATAAATTGGAATGTTTTCCTAAATTAGGGTTATTTAATAGTGTGAATTTTCAGTAGAACCTAAAATATGTATTAACTATAATGAATAAAGTTACATTTAACTTGGAATATATTTTATGGAAATAATTAAAACTTATTTAATAAACATATGGGAATAATATTGGAAACAAGGGATAAAATAAAAAAAATAGAATGTGTAACCCCAAAGTAAGGAGGGGGGTTTGGAAGACCCATTTGAATGTTTTTAAAAACCGATTATTGAAATACTGTATTTTAAAAAGGATAATAAAGGTTAATTTTGAGAAGAGGAAAATGTAAATATGAATATAAAAATAAACAATAGATAATTATGTTTCCAATGAAAAATTAGAACACTACTGAGAAGATAAATTATGGACTAGGAGGAGAAACCGTCATTTAAGATGATGAGAAACATTCTTTACATTGATACATTTTATAGATGGAATATAAAAAATCAATAGGAAATATTTGAATAAAATTTTATATTCAACGAGTGATATATGGTATTCTATGTAAAATGAAATATGAAACTGAAGGTAAAACAATATAAATCAACAAACAATTTTGAGTTATTGAATACCCCTTATATTTTAGTGAAGATATCAGTCGTATACCGAAATTAGAAAAAAATTGAAGGATGTAATGTTTCCATGAAAAAACCCATATTTTATGATTTATAATTCAAGGGGTAGTAGTTATACCATACGAAGGATGTTTGGTTCATTATAATAAAGCATGCATCAATGAAGGGATATTGAGAACGAAACCCTTAATATGTTCCAGATTCATTCATCTCGAGAACCTAACTTCAAAAAAATTACATTTATTATATAACATATTAATAAAATTATTCTTCTAAGTTTATTTTAATATGTAACATTTATTATCATAATAAATTTATTTATTATATATCTTTATTTCCTATGTCGGTTAGGTGATGTTGTCCCATCAATTTTTTTGTAAATCATTATATATGTTTACCGTTGAAGAAAAAAATATAAAATAGTTATTGGTATCTATAATATTAATAGTGTTTTAGAAATAATATTTTTTATATATAAATTATTTTTAAATCCTTTCATGTTTCGTGGTTATAAAAAATAAAACTCATTGCTCGTGAGTGTGTTAGTTCCCACATATGCATGATTAATGTTTCTATTTATCAATGAATGAGAGGGTAATAAAGTATATACTAAATTGAAATTTCAGAATAATATTTATATTTTGAATATTGTATTTATTCAATATTGTAACATCATTAAAACTAACCATGAGATGCTATTATAGAAAACAGAATATGTATCTTCATCGAGGAGGTAGTCCACCCACACACACTAAAAATGCTTTTGTTTTCCTTATTTGATAGAGAGGAATATGTAATGGTTTTCAAATTAATATAATAAATTATCAGTACAATAATAATATTTATTTCATCATATTGGTATGGATATAAAAGGTCTGTAATCAGAATATTAAGATGAATATATTAAAAATTATCTGACACTTATGTTGGAGACATGATCTTTTCTTATAGATCTCCTTGGAAATGAAGACCTTCAGATAAATTGTTGAGATCATGGGATCAACATTGAGAAAATTAATTATAGGAGTATAAGTTGTAGAATAGTTTTAATGGAAACTATAATGGAATGTGTAACCAAGGTGGGGTGGAAGTGATCCCCATTTATAAGTGACAAAAATGATACTTTTGGGAATACCTTTTACCCTTCCATGACATCATCATATTATTCCTTGGTCAATGACTCAAATAGTTGTTAATAATATATTTTGGTGGTGATATTGAGTTATTAAATCCTCACCCAATCAATTACACATATGATTGAAACATGTTTCATGGATTTTATCATAGCTATTCTCATTTTATAATTTTTATTTTTTTACTTCGGAACAACTTTTTAATTAAGTAATTTTTAATTTATTTAATAAAAGATAAGCACTATTAAAAAATTTAAATTTTATGTACCTAAATTTACTCTATATTTAATCGAATTAAATTTTATTTTAAGATAAAATTAATTTTTAATATAACATTTTTTTATGTAAATAAAATCATTACATAAAAATGGATTTTTAACAATTGTGTGTTCTTATTTTATAAAGAATTAGATAAAGATTAAATTTTTTTGATATAATTATATGTGTTTTAAAAAATTTATTAGGGTAATAATTTAATATATATTTTTTTAATTTTTTAAATACAAATGACACGATATTAGTGGAAAACATTATTCGAATATATCACTTCTACTATTATCATGGTCAATAATTTTAGTCTTATTCATCATAATTTTATGAAAAAAATTAAAATTGACCTTATTAAATAATATAAGCACATTTATATAAAATATGAAATCTATTTTTATAAATTTAATTTCAATAAGTGATACAACTAATTTTTAATATAAAAGAATAAATACAATTTGTACAATAAAATATTACTTTTGATTCCAAAACGATATACATGGGTTTTAAAAAAATTGAAATATTATATAATTTATTTTACTTATAAATATATATAATTAACCTAAATATGTTTCAAAATCTTTTAATTCATTATTTTGTTGTTATAATGATATAAATGTGTCATCTTTTTAGAAATATCATTATTTTTTCCCCTAAAAACATATTATTTCAGAAAAAATACCAAAAAAATTATTTTAAGATAGTATAGATATGATACATAAATTATATAAGTGAAATTATATAAATTAAATTCTATGAATTTTGAATTGAAATTTTAAAAAGATAAATATACAATGAAAATTATTTTTTATTGAAATGTAACTTTTCAATGTATTAACCATTCATATTTTTATTTTTTATCAATTATTAATAAATTTAATTCAAAATATTCTTCATATTAGAATATATAATATTCATATAAATAATATATCTTTTTTCTTAAAATAAACTTCATAAAAATATACATTAAGGGGAAAATATTCACCATAATATGATTTTTAATGTTATCTAGCAACACTAAAAAAATAAACCTTATTGATACTTATATTTCATAAAGTTTTAAGATCAATTTATACCTGTAAACATAATGGATATATTGTAATGGTAATGTAATTTATTAATGTTTTTTTGGTTTGGTGTTGGGTATTAAGAAAGATATTGAAAAAAATTTTGTTTTTAAAGGGATCTATATATTTAAATATCAAGGTGTAACATTATTTCCTCATTTAAAAATTTTCATCCTTATAATTTTAATTATCACATAAAAATGGAAATAAATAAGGGTTTATATTAACATGACTCAAGATATAACTTCTATAATGATATAGATCTTACAAATTATGGAAGATAGTTTTGCGTAATAATATTCTTAATCATTATATTGAAATTTTCTCTAACTATTTGAGCCATGTTTATATAGTTATTTGATATCATAAATATTATATAATTTCAATATAAATGGTGTTCACAGTCACAAATTCATTTATAAAGAATAATAGGTTTATATGAAATGTTATTTCCTTAATCAAAAAAATAATTTTACTGATAATTAGAAATAAAAATAAATTTCCAGAATAAAAATAAATTTTTCTATAAGTTGGATAAAAATAATTTCATGAAATATAATACTAAAATCTATAAAGAAGATTCATATACCTTAGATATAATAGTTATACCTCCATGTATTTTTTAATTGAAAATAGTTATTGAAAACATACATAATGTAAGATATCTGTAAATCTAGAGTGATGAATAATTTTACATAGGACTACATAATTATAACCATACAAGTTCATAATAGTTATTGCATAGTTTTTTCCATGATCCCATGGTCATAGGATTTTTCATGACAAATTTCATCTTAATCCCTTGGATTAGTGAGTTTTTTTCATAGTGACCAAATTCATTAAAGATAAAACATGGAACTACAAGTGGATCATTATTAAGAACATTATTTTTATCCAACATATTAAAATAAGTGTTCCTTTTTACTCGATATCACATTTCCAAATGTCGATTTTATCACAGATTAAACATTTTCTAGTTCATTGGATATATTATTATAGGTGTCTCTTCCCAAATTTTGTATATATAGGAAATAATAAATTTTTTCCTCCATCATCTTTATCAACAAACACATAATGATACACTATTGTTTTTTTCTTTATTATGTTAAAATTTCTATAAAAATTCATATTGTTAAGTATAATTAAATATTATTGTGTTATTGTAACCATAATATTTTATTCACCATTTTCTATCTTAATTGGTTACCAAATAAGAAAATTATTGAATTTCATATCACATAAATTATTAACAAGTATCTTCCATGGTCTTTCCGTTTTTGAAACCCAAAGGGGTAATAATGAGTGATAAATATTAATATTATAATACTGTTCACATAAATATTATTATAAATAATCAAAATCATGATTTAGCACCCTTTCAAACCATCACATTAGCATTGAAATCAAATGAAATCGTTATAGCTGTAATGTAGGTTTCATTAGTTTGGGTTCAATTATACATCTAATATTAATTACATAAAATAATAAATCCTTGATAAATGTGTGCAAATATAATGTTATTGACCAATGTAGATCTCTTGGGTGGGTGCAGATAGGTGTGCTTTTGTAAGCCCACTAATTGTGCAGTACAGTGAATATTAAGTCAATGCTCAAGGAAAATTTTCATGGTGATTACCCCTAGGTTCATTTTTTCTATACCTTTATCCACATTCCAATATTTATATATGGATATAGTTCTTTGGAGAACAAAAAATATATCGAATTTTCTAAAAATCATGATTTAATACAATACAGAGACTTATCCAATAGACTTATCTCTAAGGTTTTCACTAAAAATCTCTAATATTAATCTCTATAAAAATATAATAATACTCATAAAAACATTCTTTTAATGTTAAATATTGTTACCCAAGATAAAAATATCTTTATTTGACATTATTTCTATGATTTAAACATTGCATCTCAAAATAATCCAACATATCATGATGAACCTTTTCCTTAGTGTCTTTGATGACCATTTACATATGAAATTAATTTTATAAAAAATACAAACATTTCTCCAATATAAAACTATTCTAGATCCCCGTTTAGAGTTATAAATAATTCCACATAGCTTCATAACCAAGGGAAGAACAACATAAGAATTGGGTGAGCTAAAGTTTTCAGTAATGGAAAACATATCAACATTTCATCAAGGTCTATATCATAAGCTTATGATAAAATAAGATCATAGAGAAATTTATTGTTAATATAAAATTTAAATATAATACATTTCCATAAATCTTGATGTTTGGACATGTAATTATTGATGACCTCCAAATAAGCATCAAAAAAATCAAAAAGGGGGAAATACCTAAATATGTCTATTATTTTCCCAAAAAAGAAAATAAAGAAGAGGATGGTCAAACACATGAAAATTTCCAGAGCCTATGAATGACTTACAACCACGTGACAATTTCAGAATCATGTAAAGGCACCAAGCACAGTTTATAACCCACATAAAGTCATGTGGATCGCCCTTCAACAAACTAGTCTATTCTTGAGAAGGCCCCCTAGACAATCGAATGAGTTCCCCCTGGCCACATGGTTTGTCATTGGAATGTTCATGAAAAACTATTTGAAATAATTCAAAAATAGTGGGATGAGATTAAAAGAGAGACCCCCAGTTCCTAGAAAGATCATGATCCAAATCATCATTAGAAAGAATAAAATACCTTGATGATATTCGAGCCAACTCATAATATCACTGAGCCTTTATTACATTAAATGAAATAGATAAACGGTAGCACGTGAGTGTGTTTTGTGGTCACTAAAATACATTTGGTGTGCACCACAAGTGATCGGTGAGACACAATAAGTCCTTGGTGAACCTTCCACCTCACCTCGCGGAAACCCTCTAATTTTTCAACCTCACCCCACGGACATCCTCAGACATTTCCCAGAAACTCCACAGTGCTAGAAAAAGAGACGGATGAAATTTCCCATGATATACATGCACAGTTGATATGGCTCTGTTTTTACATAGTTTGGCCACATCTTTTATTTAATATTTAAAAATTTAATTACATATTTTAAGGATTTTTTATAAATAATGGCACTCTTGTAATTCTATCCTGAAATTTATTAATAAATGATTTTTATAATTAAATTTGTGTTTTTAGTCATTTTATTTAGTCATTATAATTATTCTAATTATATTAAATTACTTTTTAGTTTAATAATATGAATTTTATCACCTTTTAATAATTTTAGTTTAATAATAAATACTCATTTAATTTCCTTATTTGTGTTTTAATTAATTTAGAATATATTTTAATATTTTATCATTTAATTAAGATATTAACATTGTTAAATAATGTGTTTAACCATCCTTCTTAATAAATAAGTCAACAATTTATGTTAAAGTTTAATAAAGTGATTTGTTTTTAATTTTATGTTTTCATTTTTTCATCTAACTAATTTACTTTGATATTTAATATCTATTGTAAATTATTTTAATTTCCTGTTTGCGGTTAGTTCTTTGTAAGTGTTTTGTATTTATTTATACATATATTTTATTAATATTTATATTTATATTCTTAGTTATTAATTAAGTTATTTTATTAATTTTATGTTAAATAATTTAGTTAGATTTTAGTTAAAGATAATAATTTAATCTTTAATAGTTTTTTTAATTTTAATTTTGTTTTAATTAATTAATGTTTTATTCATTTTATTATTTGTTTTAAATTAATATTTTAACATATCAATTAGATCTATCGGTGAGTTGACGCACCGATGCCGTGACACACCGATACAGCGTCACACCAATATCACAACTCATGATCCCTTGTCACACCAATTTTTTTTAAAGCTATCAGTGATTCATGACTAACTGATCACATTGAAACAACATTAGTCTCCCTTGCACATCCGATTCGGTCTCTTGTTTTTAATTATTGGTGACTCATCTTTTATTTTAACTAATGGTTTCTCCCATCACACCGATGATGGAACTCACTGACCCTCTCGACTCACCAATGTAATTATTTTATTATGTTCTGCTGTGACCGATCATTATTCATTATACCAGTGAGTAATCATTCACCGATGAAAAATTTTCATCAGATTCACATCAAACAGATTACTTACTTTTTTACTATTTAACTATCAATGACCAGTTTATATTGTTAACTATCAGTGAGTTGTCCAACTCACTGATTCTCTCCTACTTTCCACTATTCACTCATTATTAATTATTTTTATCTGTTGGGGACTTGTAAGTTTATTTTATTTTATTTCTAATTATCAGCGACTTATTTTATTTGAACTATTAGTGAATCATTAACTCACTGATCCAATCGTCCACTATTGGTTTCACTTCACTACACTATCTATGTCACCCTCTTCTTTCTCACACCCACTGATCCTACACACCGAGGACTATCTTCTTTTTCATTCTCATGACACTGATTCTTCTTTTCTCCAAACCCTTCTCCATCACTATTTCTCTACATTGCCTACAATTCATGACTCAATACTATTCCACCAACCACATATTCTATTCTTCATGTTCATACCAATGATTTATCTCATCGAAAATCTACAAATCTACCATCTGTTTTCGAAACTTTTCTCAAAATCAAACTCTAACTAAACAAAAAAATCACTCACATATCAGAAAAATATTTCAAACAACTCAACCCTTTATCGTCGTTCGTGATGAACCGAGTCACTACTCATGGAAGTGAAGTCGCTGCTCTGTTTTCCTTTTCTTCACACTATGACGTTGAATAGTATGAGTCACTGGTGAAGATGATTGAAGCCGATTTCAGAACTGGAACCTTTTGAACCCTATACTATGTGGAACCACATCTTCAACCAAATCCTCTACTGACATGGCGAAGGCGGGGGTTTATGTATTCCAAGCCACAACCGAGCCTGTTGGAAGAGGAGTCTGGGTCAAGGAATCTCTTTCCTTGGAATATATCGATGTACTGCTAATTGGAGGTGGACCTGATTAATCTTCAAGCTTTCAGATTGAAAGTTGAGTAGGGCCGTCATCATGGTCTTAGAAGAGGAGTTGCGTGTTGTCCTACTGTGAAGCTGCTGCCATAGAAGCTGGAAGAGGAGATTAACCAGGCACCAAGACTATCTCATGAAACCACTGAATCCTACCCTCCCCTACTTTGCATCGATTGGGGGGGGGGGGGGGGTAGATAGAATAAACTTAAAAACAAAAAAAATAAAAATTAATAAGAACATAAAAAATATAAATAAATAAAAATGTTAAAATTTAATAATTATAAATAAATAATAAATATAAGATAATTAATAATAATAAAACAATATTGTAAAATTAATTAACTAAAGTAAATAATAATAATTTATAAATTATTATAAAATAATTAAATTATAATAACTAAATTGTAATGTTTAAAATAAAACAATTTTTTATAATAATTTAAAATAATAATTTAAAAATAAATTATTAACCATAATAATTGATGTTGTGAATAGGTTAATAATTATAATAAAACTTTTTAGTGTAATATAATATTTTAGTAATAATTTAACAAATATAAATAATAACTTATATAACACTTTATAATAAAGTAACTAAAATAAAAAATCATTTTTTTAATTAGTGATAATACTTTATAATCTATCTTCTTATTTAAGTAATTATTTTAAAATTTATTTTTATTAGATTTAATGATCCTTTATTTTATACTTGTAGGTTCATACCAATGTCTGAAACACTTCCACATTCATTCAACTAACTTAGTCGGATAAAGATTCAAGGGAAAAGATAGTGTGACATGTCAGTTGTGAAAAAATACACATGTGCGGTCAAAGGATAAAGAACCAAAGTAAGTTGGTGGGAAAGAGGGGTAATGTGCAGCAAATGATAGTGGTATTAAAAGAAGAACAATAATATAATTTGAGAGAAGGATCATTCTGATTCCACAAACAGACAATTGATGGGTAGATTAGAGAGGCTAACTCCTTCCATGATCACATCTATTTGAAAAGTGACTCTGAGGAGCGGCACTAGAGTCAAGCTAGAGACTAAGGAGCCCAAAGGCAGAGCATTACATATGGAGTTCTTCCTCCTCCTTTCATTAATCCATGTACACTATTTTCGGTTGTCCTCCATTCTTTATTTCATTATGAGCATAAGCTAATTTGCTATCTGAGGTTCTTTAAGCTTTGTTAGTTTATCCGTTATATTTTTCACATACTCTTGATTAACATCAGAATAAAGCGACGAGATCAGTTCTGATGTTAAATAAAATTGTTCATGCCATTCTATTAAAAAAATTCAATGTTTAATATTTATTGTAGAGATTGAACTTGCTCATCATTTTGTTGAAGCGTTAATGTCATTACAGTTGGAGTTTTATAGTGATTTTAATTTCGACTATATTTTTTCAAATTTCTAACAGACGATGATCATTAGAGTGGGGAACTCTAGAATTCATACCTTTGTTTGATGTGTCTGCTATTGAAGAAGATATATCAACCAATTTCTAAGGTGTGATTCAATTAAATTTAGTGGAGAGTTATCCTTTAATCCATAATGTCTGGAATTCTTGAGAAAATTATTGATCATAACTCCATTTTCTTTGCTGCTTAATTTTAGTTTGGTATATTTCATTAGTTTCTCAGCTTTGTAGTTTAAAATTTAGATACGTTGTAAAAAAAATCTTGTTACTTCATCTTGTTGCACTACATCATTTAAAAATAAAAAATAATAATTAAATGTAAGAAGATGTTCACTCCCTCCACTGCGGACTACAATGGGGGTTGTAAAAAACCTCAGATCACTCACATGAATTCTCTGTGGATCGACCTTGCACCACTGTGCTAGTGTAGGTTTATAAATTACATTTTGAGGGCCCCGACGACCTCTAATCGCATCAAAAATTTGGCACCGTTGCTGTGAAAGGCATGTATTGCGTGATCTATGTTTTAAAATATTTTAAAGTAACTACATAAAAAACATAAAAAATCATATAAAAATCTACTAAAATAGTTAACATTTTCTGTTTGTGTTGGCTATTTGAATTTTTCTTGGATTTGAGTGTGTATTTTAATCTGAACATTTAAAAAACATGATGATTTTGGACCACAATATGTGTTTTTTTCCTATTATGGGAACAATAGCTGGAAGTGTGTCAATAACCAACAATAATAGATTGATTACATTGTAGAAAATAAACAATATGAGTCGAGTCCTGACACCCTAGCTAAAATTGACCAAATTGATTCTAAATTGGACACTAGGGTCAAACTTTTTAACACTAGGTTAACTAAAACCCATGAAATTCAACTTAGATATTCTCAAGAAAAAGATCCATGAATGAAAAGATTATAAACCATTCTCTTGGATTTACAAAAAATGGTTAAAGAACAATAATAATTTGAATAAAATGAAAGAGAAAATTATTATAAAATATTTGAAAATCAAATTGAAGAAGAGAGTGACTGTGAAACTGGGCAACAAAACTTTCATTTTGAAAACTCTGATTTTGTTGAACTAAATATAGAAATAACCAGCTTACTAAATCAAGATAATAACAATGATTATTCCAAAATGAATTTTAATGATGTTGAGTTGGACAATTTTTTAGATTAATTGAAAATGATTGAAAATGATTTCTCAGTTGTTTACATCATTCCTTATTTAAAAAAATCATTGTTTTAGGATTTTTAAAAAGGAGGTCACTCAGGTTAAAGATATACAAGAAAATTTAAATTTGAATGTTAAAAACTCGTCAACAAAATTTTATGAATTTGTGAACATTGAGTCTGAACATAATATTGGGAACACTTTGGAACACAACCTTAAGTTGGAAAATATAGAATCAGAAATTTTTGAACTTGAACTGAACACTTCTCTTCGATTTTTTGAATCTATGAACCCAATAATTTGTGAACTGTTGTTGGATGATAAAGATGAGGTAATGATATTTGAAGAAAGACCAAGTGACGAGTTTTCATTTCCCTATTGTCATAGTAATCACTTTTCTGAAAAAAATTTGCAGTGAAATGGATATCAGTGTTGACCAACTTGAGAAGAATTGTCTTAATTTGAGCATTTTGGAAACTGAACTTATTAAAATCAAAATGTACAATTCTTCTCCTAAAATTGAAGGGAAACACAAAAATTACATTATTTTAGAATGTGAGCCTTTTGAACATGATCATGAAAGAAAGGTTGAACACACACATGATGGTTGTAGAATTGATTTGATAGAAGCAATAGATTTTCAGTGTGATTTAATGGATGGGGATCATTTGGAAGAGATTTACATCATTGTTAAAACGGAATCTACTAGTAGTCAAATAAAAACTATTCCATGTCAATCACTGCCATCCTCAACTATAATGGTTGTTAAGCCTTCTTGTGATATAGTTAGTAGTCTAGAGGGGGAATCACACTTGATTTCCATTGTACGTGATTTCGTTCTGCACTTTAATGAATCCCATTTTGAACCTACTAATCAGAACTTACCCATTTGCACCCTTGAATTTGAATCTTTTAATGTTAATGTTGAGAGATACTGATATGAGGAAAATGTATCATCCTATGAAGTACCCAATCCATTGATGTATCTACCTAAAAATGTTAATTTTTTCAAATCTAAAACAATTATTGAATTTGATAGCACCATGTCTATAATTTCTAAAGGATTCTGTTCAGGGATTTTTGAAACTTATGAGAATTTGGTTTTGGTTTACCTGTTCTTAAGTTCCCATATCTTTCATTCTTCCTTTATAAGAAATGGGTTAAACAAATGTGGTGGTTCTTATTAAAGAATACCACATCCACCTGTTGACTACGGTTAGTTCTATGTGAGTCCAACTAGGGACTATAAATCTAGTTCTATGTGAAAAGAAACCCCTTGTTTTTGTTTTGTTAATAAATAAATAATAATAATTAAATAAAGTATAACTGAAGACATTAAATTCAGTGATTCAGGGGATTCAACCCATGTTCTTTATTTTTTGTTTACTTTTGTACTATTTTGTGTTTAGTAAAGTATTGCTTTACTTCCTTCTGTATACTCTATCGTTTCTGAATTTTTGTTTTTGAATTACATGTTTTGTATTTAGTATGTTTCTACTACTGTCATCTAATGAGTGGAATTCCCATGCTGAAGGATTAATGAAAAACTAGTCAGGGACGTATTTTACTGTTAATTATTTTTCTTTTCTCTTCTCTTTAATGTTTTGGAATGAAAATTATGTTTCATGTTTTCATATTGAGATTTAAAAAAATCTATTGTATGTCACAATGTAATAAATATTCTGCATGTACTTCACTGCTGAAAATTGAATTTCATTGTTTTTAAAACCATTCACTACTTGAAACTAAGTGTTGGGGGGTATATTTTGTTGATTTATTGAATCTTATTTGGGTTGTGGTGTTTAGTTTGAACTTTTTCTGTTGGGTTGAATACCCAACTAAATCAATTCTTCTAGACTTGATTTCACCCCAATTAACAATGCACCTACACGTCACTTGTTACTTTTGAGATGTATTGAAAAAATATTCATTGGAAAAAAATATTGATGCATGTAATTTCTTGTCAACCTGCTGTAAATTTTTTTTGGAAAACAATTATTTTTTAACTTCAACGAAACCCTTTTATACATGTTATCTATCTACACTATTCAAAATCTGTTTTGAACTCAAACTATCAAATTATACTTCTCCACTATAGAATTCAACTTTGGGGACAAATTTGGGTTTTAAGTGTGGGGGAGGGGGTTAATTCTTGACTGTTCTAAACTATGATTTATTAAAATCCCATCAATTCCCACCAAAACATAATTCTTTTTGTAAAAAATTTGTAAATGTTTTGAAAATCCTTTTATAATTTTAGGTTGTTCACTGTTTCTCATTTGGGTATTGCCTTTGAATGATATGTAATTTATAGTTAATAGTTTCTTAAAATCTAAAATTTATGATTTGGGATGATTTTTGTGTGATCTTGCTTAATATATTTATTGAAATTTGATTTAGGAATGATTTCTAAGAGTGATATGGGTACCATTTTAATGGAATTATGATCATAACCCTTGGAACTGAAAGTTTGAATTGATACTAGGGTATTTATTTTTGTTTAATTTATTAATGTAATAAACTTAATGATCCAATATAAATGATTTTTGATATAAATCATTTTGAACATGAGTGGTCTGGGCATTTGGGATCCCATAGTGAATCTTTGAGACCCTAGATGTTGGGTGCGTTTTTGTTTACAATAATTCTTCTGTACACCTTGAGTAACTGTATATTCAGAATGCTTAGCACATGATACATGGATTGGGAAAAATAAATAAAGTGTCTAGGGTCAAAAAATTGTTCATTAAGGTGAGGGGAATGATGAACTCTAGATGAAGAAAGGGGTCAAATGATTTATTATGGGAGTCATTTAGGTTTCATCTTTAAGGTAATTCAAAAAAATTAATTACTGTTGGAACCTAGGAGATGAGTCAAAGTACAAAGTTATTCTGGTTAAGTTTATAATTCCACATAAATTTTACCATTTTTCACTCTGGAAATTAGAACGTGAGTTTGGATTGAAATTAGTCGCTATGCAGTATCATGTATGAGGCATGACATTTTCATTGCAGGATGATTCATATTTTTCAAGATTACCATTTGAGAATTTGTTCTATGACAGATTCATATGAGTAATTCATTTTCTAAAGCCTATTGATATGTTTTGGTCCTCTGTTCTTAAGTGTTCGACATGCAATAGTTAGAGATGAATCATAAATACTACAATCTGTTTTTCAATGATAAAAAACATGACATTTTTTAGGACAAAAAATGCTTAAGTGTTGAGGAATTTGATGTGGCTCTATTTTTACATAGATTTCCCACATCATTTATTTAATTTTAAACAATTTAATTACTTATTTCAACGATTTTTCATAAATAATGGCACTTTTGTAATTCTATCACTAAATTTAATAATTAATCATTTTTTATAATTAAATTTGTTTTTTAGTCTTTTTATTTAGTCATTCTATTTATTTAAATTATTTCAATTATATTAAATTACTTTTTAGTTTAATGATCTTAATCTACTCAACCTTTAATAATTTGACTTTAATAATAAATTATCATTTAATTTTTTTTATTTGGGTTTTAAATAATTTAGAATATAATTTAATATTTTATCCATTAATTAAAATTTATTAACATTGTTATATAATGTGTTTAACCATCCTTATTAATACATAAGTTAACATTTTATGTAAAAGTTTAATAAAATAATTTGTTTTTAAATTTAGGTTTTCATTTTGACATCTAACTAATTAACTTTATAATTTAATATCTTTAATTAATTATTTTAATTTCAGGTTTGCTGTTAGTTCTTTATAAGTGTTTTTCATTTATTTAGACATATATTTAATTAATCATAATATTTATATTCTTAGTTAATAATTAAGTTATTTTATTTATAGTTTGTTAAATAATTGAGTTAGATTGTAGTTACATTTAATTATTAAATCTTAAAGAGTTTAGTTAATTTTTATTTTGTTTTATTTAATTAATGTTATATTCATTTTACTATTTTTTTTAAATTAATCTTTTAACATATCAATTTGTTTTATCGGTGAGTTGACACACCGATGTCGCGGTGAACTGATACCGTGTCACACCGATATCACGACTCAATGATCCCTTGTCACGCTAATTTTTTTTATATCTATCAGTGAGTCATGATTCACCTATCACTTTGAAATAGCATTGGTCTCTCTTGCGCATCTGCTTCAGTCTCTAGTTTTTAATTATCGGTGACTAGTCTTTTATTTTAACTAACCATTTCTCACCCCGCACCGATGATACGACTCACCAATCCTCTCGACTCACGGATCTTTTTATTTCATTATGTTCCACTGCGACTGATCAATATTCCTTCTATCAGTGAGTCATCACTCACTGATACAAAATTTTCATCGGTTTCACATCACACTGATTACATACTCATTTTTTATTTAACTATCGGTGACATGTTTATATTCTTAACTATCGGCGAGTTGTCCAACTCACTGATTCTTCCGTTATTTCCACTTTTCACTCACTGATACTTATTTTTATCTTTTGATGACTTATAAGTTTATTTTATTTTATTTCAATTTTATTTCTAATTACTATTGCCTTATTTCAATAAAAATATCGGTGAGTCATTTACTCACCGATCCAATCCATCGCCATTTATTTCACTTCTATACACTATCGGTGACACCTTCTTCTTTCACGCACCCACCGATCCTACACACTGAGGACTCTCTTCTATTTCATTCCCATGACACTGATTCATCTTTTCTCCAAACCCTTATCCATCATTATTTCTCTGCATCACCTATAATTACAGACTCAATACCCATCCACCAACCACATATTCTCTTCTTTATGCTGATACCGATTATTTACCTCACCGAAAAGATGCAAATCTACCATCTTTTGTCACAACTTTTCTCAATATAAAACTATCACTGAACCAAAAAAATCACTCGCAGATCAAAAAAATATTTCAACAAACAAAAAACTTTATCGTCATCTGTGATAAACCAAGTTGCTCCTCATGGAAGTAAAGTCACCACTCTGTTTTCCATTTCACTTCACTGTGTGGTCGAATAGTAGGAGTCACTGACGAAGATGATTGAATCCGATTTCAGAACTGGAACCTTTTGAACTCTAAGCTGTTTGGAATGATATCTTCAACCAAATCCTCTACTGGCCTGGCAAAGGAGGGGGTTCACCTTTATTGAGCCACCATCGAGCATGTTGGAGGAGTCTACATCAAGGAATCAATTTCCTTGGAAGAGATCGATGTGCTGCTAATTTCAGGTGGATCGGATAAATCTGCACGTCGCTAAATTGAAAGATGGGCATGGCTGTCGTCATGGTCTTAAAAGAGGAGATACACATCATCCTGTTGTGAAGCTCCTACCATGGAAACTAGAGGAGGAGAAGAACTAGGCACGAAGAGGGTCTCATGGAACTGTCGAAACCTACCATCCCCTGCTTTGTGCCAATTGTGGGGGGGGGAGATCAAATAAACCTAAAAATAATAATAATTAAACTTTAATAAAAACTAAAAAAAATAATTAAATTACAATGTTAAATGTTAATAATTATAAATAAATAATAAATATAAGATAATAAATATTAATAAAACAGAATTCCTAAATAAATTGCCAAAAGTAATTAAAGATAATTTATAAATTATTTTAAAATAAATAAATTATAGTAACTCTATTTTAATGTTCAAAATAAAACAATTTATTATAATAAATTTAAACAATAATATAAAAATAAATTAGTTACCATAATAATTATTGTTGTTAATAGGATAATAATTATAATACAACTTTTTAGTTTAATTAATTATTTAAGTAAAAATTTAAAAAAAATATATAATAACTTATATAACAATTTTTAATAAAGTATCTAAAATAAAAAATTAAGTTTGTTTTAATTGGTGACAATCTTTTATAATCTATCTTGTTATTTAAGTAATTATTTTAACTTTTATTTTTAGCTGATTTATTGATACTTTGTTTTATACTTTCTGGTTCATACTAATGTCAAAAACACATCTACATTCATTCAACTAACTCCATGGGAGTTAGTTTCAAGGAAAAAGTTAGTGTGACATGTCAGTCGCAAAAAAACACACATCTGCGGTCAAAGGATAAAAAAACAAAGTAACTCGGTGGGAAAGAGGGGGTGATATGCAACATGTGACAGTGGTATTAAAATAAGAGCAGTAAAAGAATTTAAGATAATTCTCATTTTTATTCCAGGAACACACATTTGATGGGTATATTAGAGAGGCTGACACATTCCACGATCATATCCATTCAAAAGCAGACTCCGAGGAGCAGCACTGGATTCAAGCTGGAGACTAAGGAGACCGAAGGTAGAGCATCACATAGGGAGTTCTTCCTCCATATTTCATTAGTCCTTGTAAAACATTTTTAGTTGTTTTCAATTCTATATTTTATTATAATAATAATCTGGTTTTATATCTCAAGAGCATTAAGCTTTGATGGTTTATCTGTTAAAGTTTTCAATTCCTATTGATTGACATCAAAATCAATCCATGAGAATAGTTCTAATGTTAAATAAAATTGTTCACACCTTTCTATAAATTAAATTCAATTTTTAAGATCAATTGGAAATATTGAACTTGATCATCATTTTTTTGAAGTGTTAATTTCATTACAGTTGGAGTTTTATGGAGAGTTTGATTTCTACTATATTCTTTTTCTAATTTTTAAAAGATGATGATCATTAGAGTGGTGAACTCTAAATGTCATACCTCTGTTTGATGTGTCTTATAGTGAGGAGGATATATCAACAAATTTATAAGGTGTGATTCAATTAAATTTAGTGGAGAGTTAACCATTTAACAATCAAGTTTTTAATTCTCAAGAAAATTGTTGATCTTATCCCTATTGTATTTTCTTCTTAAAGTTAGTTTGCTATATTTCTTTATTTTATCAACATTGTAGTATAATATTTAGTTACACTGTAAAAAAATTCTTGTTACCTCATCATGTAGAAATACATCATTAAAATAATAATAATAATAAGTAAGAAGATGTTCACTCCTCCGCTACAGACTACTGTGGGGGTTGTAAAAACATTAGAGCACTCACCTGCATTCTTTGTTGATCGACCCCGCACCACTGTGCTAGTTTAGGTTTATAAATAAAATTTTTAGGGCTGGGATGTCCTCCGGTCACATGAACACTCGGCGTATGAGCCATATTTCTCATGGAAGGATTCATCCAAAAATTGTGTAAAAATCCTAGATGTCCATCGAGATAACTCACATAATTCCTGTCCTTTTTAAAATAAAACAATGTTATTGAAGGGGGAGGAGGGGAGAGGATTTTTGGTCACTAAAAGTCTTGTGACATGCCCAAAATGATTCCATGGTGACATGTCTTCCTCGCCTCATGAGAACACACTATTTTTTCATCCTCGATTCTTAGGAAGTCCTCAGATATGTCTAGAAAACTCCTCAGTGTGTCAAGGGTGAAGGAACAGATTTGTCCATGAAGTGCTCAGGTTTCCTAATATAACCTATATGGTTTATGTGATGCATCACCAAAAAATATAAGAAATATCTTCAAAAGCACAAATGAAATATCTCATGACTCAATGTCACGACCCGTCCTCATGGCCCGTACCGTGACTACCCCAACCCCGCCTTCCATAGGCCATGGGCTGGTGACTAGCACCAAAGGCATAATCCTGATAAAAGTGAAGGCATTGCCTTCATAACCTATAACACACACACATTCTGAACACAAGTAGTAGAGGAAACATGTAATAAAAATAAAAAAGTAAGATGTGATGAAAGTAAATGTGCCAGTATACAAACCCAACTGAACAAAAAGTACAATTACAAGAAAAGGGTAAAACAACTCCTGGATCATCCGCCCAGAAATCCTACCCGAAGGGTATGTACATAACTCGATCAACTCATCCCAACGGCACATCCCGTCTAGTCCAACTCTGAGAATCCTCTATCTGTCACCCTCAGCATCGATCACTATTGTCTGTTGTCTGCACAGAACACAATAATGTGTGGGTGAAACCCGTCCAGGGGTGAGTATAACAATACTCTGTAGGGGACCGCGAGATCCCCAAAGTTTTCCTAGAATAAACAAAGGATAAACCACATAAGAAATGTACAAAAAAAAGTAGCAACCAACTCTACATAGGTATATACGCATACATATACCTAAGTTACCAGTCACATTCCGGCTCTAACTCTTGAGCCAAAGCAAAACCCAGTCCACACAGGAAGTAAAGTCAAACACCACGTTGATAATGGTTGAAACATGTGACTCATCTCAAACATGAATACATCTTTTGTAAAACTATAGAGATAATTAGATGTGGTCCCTAATTAATCTATGATTTCGGACCCACACAGGTTATAGGACTAGCTAAGAAATCGGACCCACACAGGATACAAGACAAGTTATTCTTCCTCTAAGCTGTCGGACCCACACATGATACAGGACCAGCTAAGCTGTCGGAAAACACTGGATACAGGACCAGCTATCCCGTCGGACCCACGCAGGATTACGGTACAGTAGTCATCGCTGTAGAACCCACATAGGATTCCAGTAAAGTAGTGTTCACTGTCAAACCCATAGAGGATTCCTTTATCTCAGTCGCAGCCAGCTCTAGGGTTCCCACACCCAGCAGGCTCAATTCCGGGAGGGTCTGCTCCTCGAGTCAAGTGTAGAAACATCAAATATCAAAAATTTCAGAGTTTATGTATCAATTATTTCCATCTCATCCTAATGAACCCAATGAGATAGACAGTGCATCAGTCAAATGCCCGGTCTGAGAGTTATAAGTTTTTCTGCTATGAGGGACTGGTTGGTTTTGGGGATGAACAAAACTGGCCATACCCAATCTTCGCCAAAACCGTGAGTGTGATATTCTAAAATGACATTATCGATCCAAGGAATCCTACACAACTGAGGGTGCATCTATTGGAGATCTGTAGCTCATGATATGGAAGAAAATCAAAAATTGGTCTGAAGAGTGGGGGTCTGGGTCTGGTTTGAACCAGCCCAACATGCCCTGGGTCGGCCTGAATCGGGTCGACCCGACCCGGATCTAGGTTTGGCCCAGTAGGGTGAGGTACAGCCTGGCGGCTACGGCCTGGCCCACATGTGGGCAGCCCAGCCTGCACGACAGGCGGCCCGGCCCGTGCGGCTGGTTGTTCGTCCTGTCGGCCAGCCACGGCTCAGCCAACTGGCCGAGCACGTTTGCATTGGGCACACCAACCAGGTGGAGTGGCCCCCCGGTGTCATGTAATGGTGGCGCCAGCTAGCACCACCCATCCATCCCGGAACCGGCGGATTCGGGTTCCGATCCACCACCATGGCTAGGGCCGCAGCGGCCTTCCGCCAGTGGCGCGCGGGGGGCGCCACCGCCCCCAGGCGGCTGGCCAGTGCCAGTCGCCCCCTTTGGTCGCCGGTGCCTCTCATCTGCGCCTACAGCCTCCTCGGGTCATGTTCTTCACAGTGACGACCTCAAATCAGGGATTCCATTCTGTTCACCCATCGCTCGTCAAACCGCGCATCAATAACGAATTGGCGAAGGGTCCAGAATTATTCGTTATCCCATGCCCTCTATGTTAGAGGCTCAAAAAGTAATCCATCATATAATTTAACTTGAGACAAACCCCAGCTTAATATGTAACCCATCCTGCAATCAACATCCATTCTGTCGATCAACATGTTCAGGGTCGATCCACGGTTGTTGTTTTTATCCAAGGGAAAAGAAGAACTTAAAATAAATGAATTCAAACTCTAATTCAAAACCCTACCTTGGTTCATGGTTCGTCTATTGATGATAGCATTGATTTGTTGGCATCTGGGTGCGTCTGTGGAGGAAGAGTCATTATTGGCGAAGTTCTTTGTGGGGGGCATCTTTCCTTTCTAGTCCTGGTTCGAAATGAGCGAGATGCGTCGTCGTCCTTCGGTGGAATCAGCATTCTTCATCGAGAGAAAATAATTCCTTCAATAGTTCTCCCAAAAACACCACTAATTCTCCCAACAGAGGAAAATTATGCCAACCATAATAATATAACCCATATTATTATGCTCACTTTGTGAATTTAAAATAATTCAAATTAGATGAGCCAATTAATAAATTGCGAGTTAAATAATTAATTGATAGAGAGTTGGCACATTAACTGGGAAGGTGGAAAGGCTTCATAAATTAGGAGTTAAAGAGTTAAAAGGGGTTCAAGGGGAGTTTATGGGAGTTGAGATCATGTGGGCCCCACCACATAATATCATCCCATTGGAGGTTATGTGGGGGTGGGCCCCACATCCAACCTCCCTTTTTAGTAATTTACCACCTTATAAATAAAATTATGTAACACATAAATTTTATTTAATTTATTAAAAATCCCTATAATTAACTTCCGCTCTCGACCAAACGCATCTGCTTTAAAGGTCTCCTTAAGAGAATACTGGTGATGCGAGTTCATCGATGCCCTCATATTTCAATTCTGAGCACCATTTAAAAAGATATAAAATCCCACACGTACGTTTACAGAACGTACCCGAACAAAACTTCAGAAAATGATACCGGGAACACCTTTTCTCGAAATCAGGTGCTGTCAGAAATTGTGGACACGTAAACTTCCCACGTATTAAAATAAATATCCATGGAATTTTTGGGTCTTTACATTCTCCCCACCTCAAGGATTTAAATCCCTATAAGCTACAATAAAAACTAAGGGAACATATGGGGGTACTGATCACGCATCTGAGCCTCCCGCTCCCACGTGCTCTCCTGGAGGTTCTCGTGCTATCATCGAATGCGCACCAGAAGAATCAACCGTCCACATAGGACCTGCTCTTGTCAATCCTCAATCTCCACTGGAACCTCTGTGAATGTCTCCCTGTCATCGATGTCTACCTCCCCAGAGTTGATGATGTGGGATGTGTATTGCACGTATCTCCTCAACTGATATACGTGGAAGACTTCGTGCACCCTGTGCAACTGAGGCGGAAGGGCTAGGCGGTATACCACCTCGCCTACCCTGATGAGGACCTGAAAAGGTCCGATGAATGGCAGAGATAACTTGCCACCTAGGCCAAATCTTTGTAGTCCTCGTCGATGTGAGACCCATAGAAAGACGTGGTCTCCATCCTCAAACTCCAGTGGTCTCCGTCTCCTATCAGCATAGGACTTCTCTCTGCTCTGTGTAGTCTTCATCCACTCCTAGTTGATCTGCACCTTCATTGTCATTGCCTGCACCATCTCTGGTCCTACAAGTGTCGACTCCCCTTGGTCTTTCCAGCACAGTGGTGATCTGCAAGGCCCACCATATAGTTCCTCGTAAGGTGCCATCCCAATGGTATAGTGGATGCTATTGTTGTACGCAAACTCCACCAAGGATAAGTGATCCTCCAAGAAGTGACCAAAATCAAGGACACGTGCACGAAGTATGTCCTCGAGAGTCTGAATGATCCTCTCAGTCTGACCGTCCATCAGAGGATGGAAGGCGATGCTCAAGAAAAGCTGCGTCCCAAAAGCCACCTGTAACCCCTTTCATATCCGGGAAGTGAAACGAGCATCTCGATCGGAGATGATCGTCGATGGCACACCATAAAGTCGTACGTTCTCTTGTATGTAAATGCATCCCAAGCTCTCTACTGAGCCTTTATCTCTAATTGGTAAGAAGTAGTCCGACTTGGTGAATCCGTCGACAATCACCTAGATAGAGTCATGTCCTTTGGATGTACGTGGATGTCCCGTCATGAAATCCATGGATATCTCATCCCACTTCCACTATGGGACCTCTAAGGGATGAACCAAGCCTGCTCGAACCTAGTGCTTTGCCTTCACTTACTAATAAGTGAGGCATCATGAGACAAAATCTACTACCACATTCTTCATACCTGGCCACTGGTGTTGTTGTCTGAGGTCCTAATACATCTTCCCCACTCCTAGATGTAAAGCTACACATGAAGTGTGGAACTCCTTCAACACATCCTCTTATAATGCAACTGATACCATGGTATGTCCTATGAAGAGAATGAAGTGATCCCCACCTTCAGAAAACCTATCAGGTGCCTGCCCAGATGATATCTGATCACATCGCATCTCCCAGTCAATGTCCCCATGTTGTGCCTCTCTGAACCACTAAGGAAGTAGAGGAGTGACTGTGAGAGACTGTATAAAGGATTCTCCATCTCTATCCACTAAGGATAGCTGCAACGCGTCCAGCTGCTATGTCACCTCTCCTAGCAGTTGAATGTCTGATCTCTTGCTGAGAACATCTACTACAACGTTCTCCTTCCCAAAAGTATAGACTATTTCAAAGCCATAGTCCTGGTGGAACTCGAGCCAATGTCATTGTCTCAGGTTCAGGTCCTTCTGAGAGATGATTTACCTAAGACTCTGGTGGTTAGAGTAGACTGTAAAACTCTCAGCCATTAGATAGTGCCGCCACATCTTCAAGGAGAAGACCACTTCTGCTAACTCCAGGTCATGGGTAGCATAGTTCTGCTTGTGTTGTCTCAACTTCCGTGAACCATAAGCGATCATTTCTCACTCCTACATCAGTACACACCCATTTCTGATCCCTTATGCGTCGCAGTAAACTACGTACCCTATGCCTTCCTCCGGTAGTCTCAAAATGGGTGCACTAGTCATCCTCGGCCTCAGATCCTGAAATCCCTGCTGGTATCTATCTGACCACATGAAGGGTTTCCCCTTCTTCATAAATGTATAAAAGCGGTGATGCAACTCTAGAGAAATCTGGCACAAATCTC
Organism: Viscum album; assembly: GCA_963277665.1. NCBI lineage: Eukaryota > Viridiplantae > Streptophyta > Magnoliopsida > Santalales > Viscaceae > Viscum > Viscum album. The sequence goes on along the minus strand of OY728132.1, from coordinate 1,153,865,544 downwards.
CGATAGTACCCATCCAGTCCCAGGAAACTCCCACCACCGTCATACTCCTGGGTGGCTCCCAAGAAAGAACTACCTCAATCTTCGATGGATCCACTGCAACTCCAGCCTCCGAGATGATGTGTCCCAAGAAGTGAACCTCTAAAACCCAGAACTGGAACTTCAAGATCTTACCATAATGCTGGTTCTCTCGGAGTGTGTATTGTACTACCCACAGATGGTAGGCGTGCTCCTCCTCAGTAGTCGAGTAAATCAGTATGTCATCAATGAAGACTATGAAAAAGTGATCAAGGTAAGACTGGAAGATCATGTTCATGAGACACATGAATACAGTTTCTTCATTGGTTACAACGAAGGGCATTACCAAGAATTCATAGTGGCCATACCGACACCTGAAGGTCGTCTTCTGCACATCCTCATCTCGAACTCTGAGCTGCTGATAGCCTGATCTGAGGTCTATCTTCAAGAACCATTGTTCTCTCTTGTGATGATCAAAGAGGTCTTCAATCATCAGAAGTGGGTACATGTTCTTCACGGTCACCTGATTCAGGCGACGGTAGTCGACACACAGTCACAAGCTCTCGTTCGCCTTCTTAGAAAACAAAAGCAGAGATACCTAGGGGGAAATACTGGGTCAGATAAATCCCTTCCCCTACAAGTCCTCTGGTTGTACCCGTAGCTCACGAATCTCGGCGGGAGCCATCCGATATGCTAGAGTAGATTTCAATGTTTTCCTAGAGTACAGGTCAATGTATAAGTCTACCTCTCTACGAGGATGTAGTCCTTGAACATCTCTTGGGAAAACATCCGCATACTGATCCACCACAACAAGAAAACTCAGACTCTGCACATCAACCACCCCAAGGATGAGACTAGCCATCTGATGTGTGATCAGTTTCCCCCTCCTCTACGTAATTCCATCCAGCACTGCATAGGCTCCCTTCTAACCGGTGAAGGTGAACTTGGTCCCATCCGTTGGGATATGTTACACTTTGTGCCTAATACAGTCAATCTGAGCATGAACTATGGACAACCAATGCAAACCCAAAATGATGTTGTAAGGCCTCAACGCCGCTACAAGAAGATCTCAGACGAAGCTCTCTTCTCCTAGAGTAAGCTCACACGACCGACACTAGTGCGTAATCGTCAAGTCTGCTCCCTTAGAAGTCTCTAACTACAAGGATCGAGCCAATGGCTCTGTTGGAATCTCCGAGCTCTGAATGAGGGTAGTGGAAATAAAAGAATTACTTGCACCTGTGTCTATAAGAAATGTAGCAAGGGTGGATTAGAAACATATAATACCTTGAATCATCTTAGGTGTGCTATGGTTGTAGGCCTAGACTGCCTGGAGTTGATCCCGCCTATGTCTACCAGCTCTTTGTGGTCGGGGTGGACCTCTTGGTGGTGGTGGTGGTAGAGCCTCAAAATGTATTTGACCACCTACTTCTTGGCCGGATCATTTTTCACGTCCGCCTGCTCTTGGCGGACCACAATGGTCTAACCTCTGCCTCTTCAGAGGAGGTCCCTCAACTGTCTGTTGCTCATCTGCATGGCGGGTCGGGCAGTTTCGAGCCATGTAACTCTGCCCGCCGCATGCATAGCACTGCCATCTCCTCGTATAGCTGGCTCTGTCTTGTGTGTCATGCGCAACCGAACCTATATCCTGGGGTATCCCATCGGATTTCATGGTCTTCTTGGACCACTACGACATCTGCCTACTGCCAGCTGCCGAAGACTCCGCTACATGTCGTCATGTTTTAGGTCTCACCGCTGGTGACTGATCAGCAAGAAAACTCTCCACTAGAAGGGCTCTCTCCAGCACCCCCGCCTACGTTGGGATGCTGAGGGGAATCGTTGAAGCCCTAATTTCATTCCTGAGTCCATGCTCGAAGGTCTGGGCCCGGAAGAACGGGTCATGTACCATATCCATGGAGCAGCGTGAGAGGTCAGTGAACCTCACTAAGTACTGAGCTACCATCATGCTGCCCTACTACAGATGAAGTAACTCCTAAATCTACACTGTGTGAAGGGTGGATGGAAAAAAAAGCTGAGCGGAAGAGACTCTCGAAGTCTATCCAGACTAATGATGCATCATCATGCACATGGAGCATCAGGCTCCACCATCTGTCTGCCGCAACATGAAGGATACTCATGGAAAGGATCACCATGAGGTCGGCTGATGTCCCTACTAATATGAAAACTCTCACGATAGCCTCCCTCCAATCCTCGTCTACCTGTGGGTTCATCTCTCCCCAGAACCTGGGTGACCTCTAGCGCTCGAACTCATGCAATGCACTCAGGCAGCATGCACTCTCTACTATTGGAGCTGGTGGTATCAGTGGCCCAGCGGGTAATGGTACCGCTGGTGCCTCCTCTATGATGGGGCCCTACACCGAGGCCTTGCCGCTCAGTGGGCTACTATATCGGACGAATTTCATAACCCTTGCTGGCTACCTTTGTGGGGCCATCCTGAAAAGAAACAGGTTCACCCCGGTTTAAACAGTACACCTGGTGAGATGACACAATGTAATCATGAACAACACATTTACAAAGAGAACACATACACAATCAGTGTTTTTGTGCACTAAGTCGGTGATCAGAAGTTAGAGTCCTAGTGTGTAGATACGTTAATCATCACACCAACACCGGTTTCCCTAAACTAATATCCACACACAAAACACTTATCACTATTGTTGTTAAAAGAATCAGAGTTTATGTTCCGCGGTAGAACCTCCCTCTGATATCAATTTGTTAAAACCCGTCCTCGGGGCCCATGCCATGACAGCCTGCCATCCATAGGCCAGGGGCTGGCGAATAGAACCAAAGGCGCTATCCCAATAAAAGGGAAGGCATTGCCTTTTTAACCTGTAACACACCAATAGTCTGAACACAAGTAGTAGAGGCCTAATGTACTAAAAATAGGAAAGTAAGTTGAGCTAAATGTAAATGGGCCAGTATAAAAACCCATCTGAACAAAAAGTATAGGTACAAGAAAAAGGGAAAAAAACTCCTGGATTGTCTACCCGGAAATCCTACCTGAAGGGTAGGTACATAACTCGATCAACTTCTCCCAGCGGCACATCCCGTCTAGTCCAACTCCGAGTAACCTCTGTCTGTCACACTCAGCCTTGATAACTGATGTCTATCATCTTCACAGAACACAACAAGGTGCGGGAAAAGCCCATGCATGGGTGAGTATGACAATACTCAGTAGGGGACCCCTAGATCCTCGATGGTCTCCCAGAATCCACAAAAGATAAACCACAGAAGAAATGTACAAACATGAAGTAACAAGTAACTCTACGTAGGTATATGCCCATACATATACCAAAGTTACCAGTCACAGTCCGGCTCCAACTCTCGAGCCAAAGCACATCCCAGTCCACACATGAACTAAAGTCAAACACCACGTTGATAATGGATGAAACACATGAATTAGCTCACACAGGAATACATCTTTCTCAAAACGGTACAGATTATCAGATGTGGTCACTGATTCATCTAAGTTGTCAGACCCACAAAGTATATAGGACCATCTAAGTTGTCGAACCCACATAAGATATAGGACCAGCTATTCTTCCTCAAAGCTATCGAACCCACATAGGATAGCGGACCAGCTAAGCCATTGGACAAACACATGAGACCAGACCAGCAATTTCATTGGACCCATGCAGGATTCTAGAACCATAGTCATATCATTCGAACCCATGGAGGATTCTGTTACCGTAGTCATCACTGTCGAATCCACGGAGGATTCCTTCATCTCAATCGTCGTGAGTTCTAGGGTTCTCGCACACAGCACACTCGATTCTAGGAGGGTCCGCTCCTCGATTCAAGTGTTGATACATCAACTATCAAGAATTCATGAGTTAATGTATCCAATAGTTCCTTCTCATCATAATGAACCCAACGGGATAGACGATGCGTCAATCGGACGCTCGTTCTGAGAGTTATAAAAGTTTCCAATCCGAGGGCTTGGTTGGTTTCAGGTTCAAACCAACCTGTCTATGCCCAAACATAGACAAAACCTTGAGTGTGACATACTGAAATGACCGTCTCAATCCAAATAATCCTATGCAATTTATGGTGTGTCGATCGGAGGTTGTAGCTCATGTTATAGGTGAAAAAACAAATGTGGTCCGAAAAGGGGGGGTCTAGGTCCGATCAGACCCTGCCAAACCCACCCTGGGTCAGCCCAAACCGGGATGGCCAGACCCAGATCCAGGTACAGCCTGGTAGGGCATGGCCCGACCCAGTGGATGCAGTCTGGCCCACACGTGGCCGGCCCAGCCTGTGTGGCAGGTGGCCCAGCCCGCGCGGTAGTCGACCTGGCCCATCAGTCGTTCGCGGCTTAGTCAGCTGGCCAAGCGCGTTCGTTGTGGGCGGACCGAGTGGGGGGTGTCTCATAACTGCAGCACTAGCTGGCACTTCTCAACCCTCTCAAAACTAGTGGATGCAGGTTCTTCTCCACCGCCACGACCTGTGCAACGGTGGCCTTCCACCGGTGATGCGCGAGGGGTGTCGCCGCTTCCCGGCGGCCGACTATAGCTTCCGGTCGCCGGCGCCACCGCGCTCCTCCACGGGCCACCGTAGTAATTCCAGTGGTCTGTGTTGCCTCTTGTCTGTGCTTACGGCCTACATGGGTCCTGTTCTTCACTGCAATGTCCTCGAATCAGGGTTTCCATTCCGTTCACCCATCTCCCATCAAATTGCGCATCAAGAACAAATTGGAGGAGGGTTGGAACTTTTTCGTTAGCCGGTGCCCTCTGCATTAGAGGCTCAAATAGTAATCTATCTTATAATTTATCCAGAGACAACTCCAGCATAATCTGTAACCCATCCTGCAATCAATATCCATTCTGCAGGATTGACATATTTGGGGTCAATCTACGGTTGTTGTTTTTATCCAAGGGAAAAGAAGAATTTAAAAGAAAGGAATTCAAACTCGAATTCAAAACCCTACCTCGATTCAAGGTTTGTTTCTTGACGATGGTGTCGATTCATTGACATCAGGGTGCATCTAAGGATGAAGCGTCGTTGTTGGCGACATTCATTGTGGGTGGCGTTTTCCCTTTCTAGTCCCGGTTCGAAAGGAGGGAGACACGTCGTCGTGCTTCGGTGGAATCGACGTTCTTCACCGAGAGAAAATAATTCCTTCAAGAGTTCGCCCAAAAACACCACTAATACTCCCAACAATGGAAAAGTATGCCAACCCTAATAATATACCTCATATTATTATGTTCACATAAAAAATATAAAATAATTCAAATTAGATATGCCAATTAATTAATTTCAAACTAGATAATTAATTGAGAGACGGTTGGAACATTAAGTGGGAAGGTGGAAAGGCTTCATAAATTGGGAGTTAAAGTATAAGGCCCCAGCCTTAAACCATAATTAATCTTGAATTAAATTGAATAATTCACACTGATGATCTTTTCAGGTTTAGAGTTTTAGAAAATTAAGACATAACTATTACATCTCAAAAGAATACAAAGTAGATACATCTACTTAGTTTCCATTTCTATCAGAAGATAAAAACTCATGATCAAAAGATTCAAGTATGGTTCTATGTTTAGACAGCATGACATTTCCTTGATCTCATCCTCAACCTTTATTCATCATAATGTCCTGTGGAAATTTTTTCAAAAACTAGGGATGAGCACAAAAAGGTCAGTAAGGGTTGTAAAAATACGAAAAGGAAACATTAGTCCATGTATACATAAACATCAATGAAATCATAATTTACACATAAAACATAAGCACTTCAACACACCTCATGAAATCATAATAAATAATGGTAACTTGAGGCATTCATAATATTGTTACGTAGGGAGTAACCCTCTTGTTTACGTTTTGAATACCCATCACAGTATATTACCTTAAATATCTTCGGAGAAACCTTAACGTTTAACTCCTTCATGTTACCCAATGCGTTGGAGAGCTATATCGGGCTCACCCGCCCTTAGTTTGTCACAGAACCACCCGTATTCTTAAAAAATTCCCAAGAACCATAACATAATCATATCACATAAAACATGCATAAACGAAACATAACATTTCCACATTTCAATCACAAGATATGAAAACACATTATTATAATCAAAACATTTTCAAAGCCATTTTCAATACCAAAATACATAAAAGAGTATATGGTATTTATTTTCTTTTAAAAAAGCATTACGTCTTGTAAAGTAAGCCAAAGATCAAATAATACTTAGGGCGGTGGAAAGGACGTTGTCACCGCGTACGTTAAAAGAACATTCATTTTTTTTGTCATTTGGTAAAACGCTTAGTATAAAAAGATCCCTTTTGAATAAACATAAACTTCAAAGGGGTTTATACAACGTATAAAAGAAAGGTGTCTATAAAACCAAATATGCCTCAATGAAAGAGTATTGAGATGAAGTCCCATACAAAGTTGGTATCCTTATATTAAGGATAAATCAATTACATGATTATGTGTGACAAATATAAATACAACTAACATAAGAGGATATTAAGGGTAAAATAATTGGAGGTCATCCACACATATTCATAGTACAACATAATTAAGAAGTAGAGGTTTGACCCAAATAATTGAAATTAGGTTAAGAAGTTCCCTTATAGAAATTTTACAGCCTAACGACGTCCTTTTTAAAATTCAGAAAATGAGACGATGATAGATAATAAGGGTATCTCATCACATGGACAAATAATTTAAATCAATAAGTATATATAAGAATATATCCTAACATAAGAAGAGGTAATTTAAATGACTTAACAAAAGTAAGTATTTCAAAAACAGGAGGGTGGAAGAATCCTTTACCGACTTGGGAAACTTTTGTTACGTACACCCCATGAAAAAAAAGACCAAACAATTCTAATGTAAATAACCATACATTAGAGTATATTACACAAAGAGTATAATCATGGTCAGTACATACACCACACAAAAGATAATAGTGGAAAATGTAGCATGAATCTCACAGGAATAAAAGTGAAATGAAAAATACCCTTATGAAATTTCGGCAGACTAACAGCGCCACGTAAAACATCCAAAAATGGATTGATAAGATCAAATAGGGTATCTAATCATATGAACATAAAAGGATAGTTTGATGAATATTTATATCATACCACAACATAAGAACAAGGAACTGAAAATACATGACATGAAAATAGAACTTTGAAAATGAGAATAGTGAATGAATCATTTACAAAAAATTCACCAGCCTAACGGCGCCACTGATACATTCTTAAAATGAATTGATGAGAGAAAGAGAGGTTATATCATCATATTAAAATAAATTATACAGTATAATGAATATAAAATAGCATTTTCCAACATAAGAACATGTAGAATAAAAGAAATGACATAAAAGATGGTACTTGAAAACAAAGAGATAGGTAGGATCCCTTACCTTGAGTCCAACTTGTCTTGTTCGTTTCTTTATATTCCTAAATAATAAACTTTGGTCAATTTATAATATCTTAAGTACATACTTTAATGATTTATTCAATTCATACAGCATATTATCATGTTATAATAATTATATTATTATGTTAGTTCTTATTAGATGTTTTTGTCGATGCTTGGTACATGTGTCAAAAATGAACTTGTTTGAAAAGAATTGTCCATGTAGTAATAAGTGAATCATCTCCAAAATAGTATTAATGATTTGAATATCATATATATCCAGTATATATTCATTTTATACTATTCCATAACATTTGGAGAAAAAAATAAATGAAATTCACCGTTCATGGAAACGGTAGGCCATACGTACGCATGAACGCTACTTCCATTTCTTTGTCATATTAATGGCATTAAAAATAATTGAGATATTTATATATATTATAATTCCAGAATGATATTCAAAATTTATATATAACATATATCATATATATCCATTTCATATATGTACTTATAATATTACATAACATTTTGGAGATAAGAAATGAAACGCACCGTTCATGGAGACGGTAATCCGTACGTACGCATGAACGCTACTTTCATTTATATTTCATGCATTAATGGAATGAAAAAATAATGATAAATATTTATATTATAATTACAGTATAATATCATATATAATATCATTAACTTCATCCTTTATACGTCCCACATATGGCCTTAACGAATCAAATCACTTTGAGGGGGCGGTAGTCCGCACTTCCTTAAATAAAGATATATCGTTTACCCATAATGGAAACCATAAAGGAATTCCATAGATGAAAAAAACAGAAGATTAAGGAAAAAATAAAAATATTATATATCATATATAAATATAGTTACATCACAATGGCCACCATGAAAGGTGTTAGAAGAATATTGAACAATCATCGTTTCGTGAGGCAGAAATTCTCCATCCACGGAAACAGTATGTTCTTTAACCATTATATGTAGGTGTGTGTAAGTGTAGCTCTAATACATCTCATAAAAACATCCTACTATATTTAATATACTGGTTTTGTTACAAAATAATGGAATAAAACGAGTTTAGGGGGTTGGAGAAGCAAAATAAAACAAATGAACACAAGAGAAAGCATTACCTTTAAAAGGGTAACTCTTTTTGATTTGAGCCCAAATGCATCGTTGGAAAGGATTCTTACCAAAGTAAGGATTATAGGATGAGGAGAGGGATGTGGAGAGAGCATTTTGGCAGTGGTTCTCTGATCCAAAGGATTGAGATGTGTGTGAAAGGTGGTAGAGGTGGGGGCCTTTTATAAGAGGAGAGGAGGGGTACTCATGGAAAGTAAAGAAATGTTACATTATTTTCAAAAGAGTTTCGGATTTAAAATGTCCCAAATTGATATATGTCGAGGATAATATAATAAGGGTTAGAAATATACTCCACCAATAGGTTTTTGGCATGTTTAAGGCTTTGATTTTACATTATCTTTTCATTTTATTTTAATCGTTCATTAATGAGGTAATCGCTGCATCATCATGATGTCATAAATAAATTTATTTATTTAATGTCTAAAAATTATAAAAAAACTATCATGATGTAAGAAATCTTTTTATATTTCTAAATAGTATTTATAGTCAAATATATGACTTGTATATCCACATTTAAAAATTGATTTAGTAAAACAATTTATGTTTGTTCCATTTTTACTTTTACTTTAAATAAAAGGAATTAATGTCGTTATCACACCCAAGTGGCTCCATGGGGTCCCCCAAATTGACCCATGGGTTGTAATGGTCGTCCCTGACTCATCCAATAGGGGTATGACAAGTTTCATAGTGATTTCATATTATTATAACATTATTTTTACCTTAAATTACACTAATTACCTCTAATCGCGAATAAAAAAAGTTACTATTCACCAAAAAATTATTTTCATCCCATTGAACCACATTTTATATACTAATGGCAACCATGAATGTCAGATTTTCGATATTCAAAACACATAAGTAGTAAGATTTCATTTAAACGAAAAATCAGTTTTCTTGACTACCACTTAGTGGTTTCACTATTCATAAAAAATTGATATTTTTCAGAAAGATACCAAAAATTCACCCTAAGCTATATTCGATATTAAAAATTAAAAAATGATGTCTATTTTACCTAATTCAAATAATATAATTAGAATTAATTAATTTAATAATTAACTCCCATTTTCAAAACAAATAGAGTGTTTTTAAGAAACAATTTATATCAAAATATTGACATCTGTTTATATCCATTTTCAAGGTGAAATTAATTGAAATGTCCACCATAAGATTAAATGGTAAAAATATATTATAATTTCACTTTAAAAACAATTCAAAAGATAATCTAATCATATAGATAAATTAGATTAAAAAAAGGTTTTGAATTGAAATACAACATTTTCATTATTCATTAAAAAAATGAACTTTATCGGAAAAATAAAAAATATATACACAAAGTAAGTTTTGATGTCCCTATTCTAAAAAAAGATTTGATTTGGTCCAAAATAATGTATAAGATTGACCAAAACCATTTTTAATGAGTGTTCTCCATCAAAAGGTGATAAGACAAACTTTTAAAAATATTATTGTATTTCATGCTTAAAATTGAATTCTCTTCTTATTTTAAGCCTTTATATTTTATTGGATAAATGTAGAAACATTTAACAAACATATATATTCATATTTCTGTTATTTCTTTTCATTCCCGCCAATACAACGGCTACGTGTTAACAACCATTTGAAATAATATTATTATATTATTAGTGTGCAACGTAAGACTTCAAAGAAACTCTATGTTGCATATTGGGTACGCCAACGAACATAGAATCCTCTTTAAAGTAATATTAATATTTTATTCACAAATTTTAATAAAAAAAAGGTAATATTCTTTATTTACCTGGGATGTTACATCCTTCCCCGCTTTTGGGAATTGCGTCCTTGCAATTTTAAAATTGGGCTCAGAAACTTCATTGAAAGTCCCACATCAGACAAAGAGTAAATTTAACTATCACTTTAAAAGAAAGAAAGATAAGTACAAAGGTCACCTGAGTTAACCCATACTAGGATTCCATGTAGGAAAACATGGATATGGAAGAAAAAAATGGTCAAGTTCTGATGGAGAGTGATAGAAAACATGTTTAAGAGAAAGTTAACCACAACAAAATCACAAACTTGTGATGGGTTAAATGGAATTTGATTCCCCAGTAGGAAAAGCTAACAGACAACATTTTTGTTTTAAGTTACTTTTCATTGAGGAATTTATTTATGAGCTTAACTAAAACATAAAGAAACATACTTACTTATCCCGTTGACTTTCAACTCTTACATGATTTCTTACACAAACTCATATTTTCTCCAAAAGATGCTTATTTAGGAAGACTTGTTCACAATAAGAGTACTATAACCAACTTCTAGAGAATCAACTAATCAAAAAAAGAGAACCATATACATCCCATGTCTTTAGACCTTAACCAAAACCAAAAACAAAAACGTTAGTACAAGATCAGATAATCCAAAAAAGTATAATCCTTTATATAAAAAAACTATTCTTAATCTCCAAAATTTGTCCAACAAAAACCAAAGTTCATCAATGGCCATTTTATAAACAACTGTCCATAAAATTATTCAAAGTAAAGCAATCTAAGATTGAAACCCAAATCTCTGAAGGATTTAATCACATGGTCTTCTAGAATAAATCATAACATTTATCTCCCAATATCATCAACTTCTCTTAAAGTCTCCAATTAGCCTAATCACATATCCCACATGATAGGTTAATCATTTCAATATATAACCCAAATTCAACATACTCTCGATTGATAAAATCATCTAACTAAAAATAATTAGTCAAACTAACTAGGGACTTCACGTAGTCCAGTGGTAGGTGATAAATACCAGTTGCACTTTGATTGTGGGTTCGATTCCGGCAACTTTTTCTGACGTGACGGGTTGTCACACGGTCTGCGTGTTGTCCTTTTTCCAGAACTATATAATCCTTAAAACATTCCCCAAAAAGAGATAAATCATCAAAAATAACCATAAAATATTTTATCCTCAATTTTATCTCATGCCTTTAATTTTCCAACATAACATATAGTAACCCATAATTACCTCAAAAGTAAGGATCATATAAACCCAAATGGTTACCATTATAATTATTACCAGAACATCCACATCGAGTTGGTTCTCTCATACATGAAGCATTAGAGAACTCACCAAGGTTCAAGTGGTGAATCATGACTCCTTGATAGTTGGTTTAGATTAACCACAATATTCCTCATTGGATCACCATTTTCATCCAGTTTCATAGTCAAAGAACCTCCACAATTTCCTTCAAACCCATTGTCACTTTGGTTCCTACTAGGTCCATCCATTTACTAAGACAAAAAAGGTCAGTGTGAGTATATCAACAAAATCAACATGTACTAAAGAGGAAGATAAACACTAAGTTATACTTATCCAACTTATGTCAAACTCATTCTAACAACAAAGACTCTATCAAATATACTACCCATTGTTGTTATACACAACTTGTCACTTATGCTTAAAAAACGCCCTAACCAATAAAGTTATCTAAATCGACCTTTGATACCAACTATAAGGATCCAGCCTTACACATTACTTAATCTTGAATTAAATTGAATAATTCAATTGAGGATCTTTTCAGGTTTAGAGTTTTATAGAATTAGGACATAACTATTACATCTCAAAATATTACAAAGTAGATACATCTACTCAGTTTCCATTTCTCTCAAAAGATTAAAACTCGTGATCAAAATAGTCATGTATGGTTCTGTGTTTAGAAAAAATGACATTTCCTTGATCCCGTCCTCGACCCTTATTCATCATTATGTCCTGTGGAAAACATTTAAAAAACTAGGGATGAGCACAAAAAGCTCAGTAAGGTTTGTAATAATATGGAAAGGAAACATTAGTCCATGTATACATAAACATCAATGAAATCATACTTTACCCATAAAACATAAGAACTTTAACATACCTCATGAAATCATAATACATAATTGTAACTTGAGGCATTCATAACATTCTTACATAGGGAGTAACCCTCATGGTTACGTTTGGAATACCCATCACAGTATATTCCCTTAAATCTCTTCGGAGAAACCATAACGTTTAACTCCTTCACGTTACCCAATCCATTAGAGAGCTATATTGGGCTCACCCGCCCTTAGATTATCATGGAACCATCCATATTCATAAACAATGCCAAAGAGCAATAACATAATCGTATCACATAAAACATACATTAAAGAAACATAACATTTCCACATTTCAGTCACAATATATCAAAACACATTGTTACAATCAAAATATTTTCAAAACAATTTTTAATACCAAAATACATAAAAGAGTATATGGTATTTATTTTCATTTATAAAACATTACGGCTTGTAAAGGAAACCAAAGATCAAATAATACCGCGGCGACGGAAAGGTTGTTGTCACCGCGTATGTTAAAAGATCATTCCTTTTTTTGTCGTTTGGTAAAATGCATAGTAGAAATAGATTCCTTTTGAATAAACCTAAAATTAAAGGTGTTTATACACCGTATAAAAGAGAAGGTGTGTATAAAACCAAATATGCCTCAATGAAAGGGGATTGAGATGAAGTCCCAAACAAAGTCGGTATCCTTAGATTAAGGATAAATCAATTACATGATTATGTGTGAAAAATATAAATACACCTAACATAAGAGGATATTAAGTGTATAACAATAGGAGGTCATCCACACATATTCATAGTACAACATAATCAATTAGTAGAGGTTTGAACCAAAGAATTGAAATTAGGTTAAGAAGTTCTCTTACGGAAATTCGATAGCCTAACGACGTCCTTTTTAAAATTCAGAATATGAGATGATGAGAAATAAGAAGGGTATATCATCACTTGGAAATTTCATTTACATCAATAAGGATATATAAGAACCAATCCTAAAATAATAAGAGTTAATTTAAAAGACTTAACAAAAGCAAGTCTTTTAAAAACTGGAGGGTGAAAGAATCCCTTACCGACTTGGGAAACATTCGTTACGTACACCCCATGAAAAAAAGACCAAACAATTCTGATGTAAATACCCATACATGAGATTATATTACACCAATAGTATACTAATGGTCAGTACATACACCACACAAAAGAAAATAGTGGCAAATGTAGCATGAATCTCACATGAATAAAAGTGAGACAAAAAATACCTTTATGAAATTTCGGCAGGCTAACGGCGCCACTTAAAACTTCCAAAAATGGATTGATGAGATCAAATAGGGTATCACATAATATGAACATAAATGAAAATTATGATGGATATAGTATCATACCCCAACATAAGAATAATTAAATGAAAAGACTTGACATGAAAATAGAACATTGAAAATGAGAAGAGTAAATGAATCATTTACAAAAAACCGGCAGCCTAACGGCGCCACTGAAACATTCTTAAAATGAATTGATGAGATAAAGAGAGGTTATCTCATCATATTAAAATAAATTGGACAGTATGATGAATATAAAAGAACATACTCCAACATAATAACATGGAGCATAAATGAAATGACATAAAATAGAGTGCTTGAAAACAAAGAGATAGGTAGGATCCCTTACCTTGAGTCCAACTTGTCTTGTTCGTTTCATTATATTATTGAATAATAAACTTTGGTCAATTTATAATTCCTTAAGAACATCCTATAAATATTTATTCAATTCATATCGCATATTATCATGTTATAATAATTATATTATTATGTTAGTTCATATCAGATGTTTTTGTCGATGCTTGGTACATGAGTCAAAAAGGAACTTGTTTGAAAAGAATTGTCCATGTAGTAATAAGTAAATCATCTCCAGAATAGTATAAATGATATTAATATCATATATACCTGTTATATATTCATTTTATACTATTCCATAACATTTGGAGATAAATAGAAATGAAATGCACCGTTCATGAAGATGGTAGGCCGTATGTACGAATGAACGCTACTTCCATTTCTTTGTCATATTAATGGAATTAAAAATAATTGAGATATTTATATATATTATAATTAAAGAATGATATTCAACATTTATATATAACATATATCATATATATCCATTTCATATATGTACTTATAATATTACATAACATTTTAGAGATAAGAAATGAAAGGCATCGTTCATGGAGACGGTAATCCCTACGTACGCATGAACGCTACTTTCATATCTATTTCATAATTTAATGGATATAAAACATAATTATACAAAGGTATATTATAATTACAGTATAATATCATTTATAATATCATTAACTTCATCATTTATACGTCCCACATATGGCATTATCGAATCAAATCACTTTGAGGGGGCGGTAGTCTGCACTTACTTAAATGAAGATATCACGTTTACCCATAATGGAAACTATAAAGGAATACCATAAATGAAAATACATAAGCTTAAGGAAAACATAAACATATTATATATCATATATAAATACAGTGACATCATAATGTCCACCATGAAAGGTGTTAGAAGAATATTGAACAACCATCGTTTCGTGAGGCACAAATTCGCCATCCACGGAAATAGTATGTTCTTTAACCATTAAGTGTAGGTGTGTGTAAGTGTAGCTCGAATAAATCTCATAACAACATACTAGTATATAGAAAATATGTTGTCGTTACAAAATAATGGAATTAAAAGAGTTTAGGGGTTTGGAGAAGCAAAATAAAACAAATGAACACAAGAGAAAGCATTACCTTTAAAAGGGTAACTCTTTTTTATTTGAGCCGAAAGGCATCCTTGGAAAGGATTATTCCCAAAGTGAGGATTCAAGGATGAGTAGAGGGATGTGGAGAGAGCATGTGGGTAGAGTTTGGCTGAGCCAAAGGCTTGAGATGTGTGTGAATGGTGGTAGAGGTGGGGGCCTTTTATAAGTGGAGAGGAGGGGTACTCATGGAATGTAAAGAAATGTTACATTATTTTCAAAAGAGTTTCGGATTTAAAAGGTCACAAATTGATATATGTAGAGGATAAGGTTATAAGGGATCGAAATATACTCCTAAAATAGTTTTATACATGTGTATGGATTAGATTTTACATTATCATTTTATTTTATTTTAATCGTTCATTAATGAGGTAATTGCTGCATCATCATGATGTCATATATAAATTTATTTATTTAAAGTCTAAAAATTATAAAAAAACTATCATGATGTAGAAAATCTTTTTATATTTCTAAATAGTATTTATTGTCAAAAATATGACTTGTATAACCCCATTTAAAAATTGATTTAGTAATACAACTTATGTTTGTGCCATTTTTACTTTTACTTTAAATAAAAGGAATTAATGTCATTATCCCACACAAGTGGCCCCATGGGGTCCCCCAAATTGACCCATGGGTTGTAATGGTCTGCCATGAATCATCCAATATGGTTAGTACAAGTGTTATAGTGATTTCATATTATTATAACATTATTTTTACCTTAAATTACACTAATTACCTCTACTCGCGATTAATAAAAAAAGTTTCTATTCACTAAAAAATTATTTTCGTCCCATTGAACCACATTTTACATACTAATGACAACCCTGTATGTCGGATTTTCGAAAATCAAAACACATAAGTGGTATTCTTTCATTTAAACAAAAAATCAGTTTGCTTGACTACCGCTTAGTGGTTTCCCTATTCATCAAAAATTAATGTTTTTCAGAAAGATACCAAAAATTCACCCGAAGCTATATTTGATATTACAAATTCAAAAATGATGTCTATTTTACCTAATTCAAAGAATATATGTAGAATTAATTAATTTAATAATTAACTCCCGTTTTCAAAACAAATAGCGTGTTTTTAAGAAACAATTTATATCAAAATATTGACATTTGTTTATGTCCATTTTCAAGGTGAAATTAATTACAAAGTCCTCCACTGGATTAAATGGTAAAAATATATTATAATTTCACTTTAAAACCAATTAAAAAGATAATATAATAATATAAATAAATTAGATTAAAAAAATGCTTTGAATTGAAATACAACATTTTTACTATTCATTAAAAATGAGCTTTATCAGAAAAATAACAAAAACATACACAAAGTATGTTTTGATGTCCCTATTATAAAAAAAAGATTTAATTTGGTCCAAAAGATTGTATAATATTGACCAAAACCATTTTTAAATAGGGTTCGCCATCAAAAGGCGATAAGACATACTTTTAAAAATATTAGTGTATTTCAAGCTTAAAATTGAATTCTTTTCTTATTTTAAGCCTTTATCTTTTATTGGATAAATGTAGAAACATTTAACAAACATATATATTCATATTTTTGTTATTTCTATTTATTCCTGCCAATAAAACAACTACGTGTTAACTACCATTTGAAATTATATTATTATATTATTAGTGTGCAACGTAAGACTTCAAAGAAACTCAATGTTGCGTATTGGGTACGCCATCAAACATAGAATCCCTTTTAAAGTAATATTAATATTTTATTCACAAATTTTAATAAAAAGGTAATATTCTTTATTTACCTGGGATGTTACATAAAGAGTTAAAAGGGGTTCAAAGGGAGTTTAAGGGAGTTGAGTAGGTGTGGGCCCCACCACATAATATCCTCCCATGGGAGGTTATATAGGATTGGGCCCCACCTCCAATCTCCCTTTGGAGTAATTAACCACCATTTAAATAAAATTATGTAACACACAAATTTTATTTAATTTATTAAGAATCCCCAAAATTAACATCCGCTGTCGACGAGACGCATCTGTGATAATGGTCTCCTTAAGCGAATACTTGCACTATGAGTTCATCAGTGCCCTCTGATTTCAATCCTGAGCACCGGTTAAAAAGATATAAAATCCTACATGTACATTTACTAAACGCACCTGAAAAAAACATCAGAAATTGATTCCGGAAACACCGGCTCTTGGAATCAGGCACCGTCAGAAACCGCAGACTCATAAAATTTCCTTGTATTAAAAATATTTTCCACGGAATTTCTAGGTCTTTACACTCACAACCTATTTCAAATGAAACACATGGGATCAAAAAAGAGAAGGTGAGATTTGTCTGCGGTCACTAAAAGGCCTGGGACGGGCTCGGCGCATCCATAGCGCTATCCCATGAGACCCCTAAATAGACTATCCTTGTCTCAAAAAGACTCTATGAAAATTCACTGAGCATCATGTGGATCACTCTCAATAGGCACCTGGATCATTCAATGATTCTTTGGCATGTCAAAATGACAATAAGAAAGACCTTAGGCATTCTTTCATGATCAAACAAGTCTTAAATGATTAGAAATTCATTCGCTAAAATATGTGTTTATGGTGGAGACCCATGATCACTAAAAATTAGGTGACTCACCCAAAGAATTTCATGTTAGAGACTCATGAAGCTGTATGGTATCAAGACCCTTCGATGTCTCTAGCCTAGTCTCTCACCAGATATACCGTACAAAACGGTGAGTATCCGAGGTGGCAAGGAATATAAATTTCCTACTCCCTACACACACACAAAATGTTTGGATTCTTAAAAACCATATTTTGTAGGATTTGTCTCTTGAATTCTATGGACTTCATGGAATGATCACGCGACTGGTCAGCTTTTTATCAAGCAATATATCAGTGAGTAACCAGAGTAGTCATACACTTGGCATAAAAGTACTTTTTGTGATCATTCATGGATCACACGAAGGGCCACTGGTGGGTTATGCGAAGGACATCCTACAAGCCCGTTGGGTCATGTGATATTCAAGAAAATTGACACTGACCAAATTCAAGGTATTCACAGTACAAGGGTAAGATCAAAGTACAAAGGTGGAAGGCTTAAGTAAAATACATGGTCACTGCCCTTATGCGCTTTGTGTGTGTATTCTAAAGACACATGAAATCACTATGACATATCACCCACATTATTCTATAGTCCTTCGATATGCCATCTAGGATATTTATAAAACTTCAAATATTTCAAAACAAGTCACATGACTCTCTCAAGGACACCACTTTGATATGGAGGACCCCTTAG
Source organism: Viscum album (assembly GCA_963277665.1). Lineage (NCBI taxonomy): Eukaryota > Viridiplantae > Streptophyta > Magnoliopsida > Santalales > Viscaceae > Viscum > Viscum album. The sequence goes on along the minus strand of OY728132.1, from coordinate 1,153,847,097 downwards.
GTCCATAACCTTGGACTTATGATGCCCCTCGAACACATTTCTTGAATCATATAATGGTGCCCGCTGATGTCATCTAAGTCTCCCAAAAGTGCCTAGACATGATGGCCAAACCCTCACAGAACTTTCTAGGCGTGTCAATCGAGTCTCAAAAAAGCACCTAGACGTGACTCCCAAAACCTTGTAAAACTACATGGGAAAGATAACCCAGACTCATGATTCCCTCCATATATGTTGTTCAGGCCACATGACTTCTCCAAAATGTGTTATCCAAGACACATGAAACCTCTCATTCTATTTTACATTGGCTCTTGTGACACCCTATATATGTGTTAATCCATGTTAGGTGATAACTCGCAAGATATGACAACTCCGTCATGTGAATCCCCAATACGTGTCATCCAAGAAATACAAAACCTCTCTAACTATTCCAGACAGGCGCTTATGACACCCTCTATACGTTTCAAGCCATGTTATGTGATTACTCCCTTGATATGCCAACACGGTCAGGCGACACCCTCTACATGTGTCATGTCGGGTCATCTGATGGCTATCAGGATATGGTAACTAGGTCATGTGACACCCACCAGATAATAAGTCCATGTCACCAGGGAAACCTAGATTTATAAGCCTCAACATATGTGAACGATAAGAAATCTGATTCCTTCCATAACTGGGAGACGTTGGATGCCTTCCTATGGCCATAGATATATACCAAACATCCTAGGGGCTATCTTGGTACCCAAGTCGCATATCCATACACCTTGATGCTGCAAATTCACTTCTCCATGTTTCTCATCCCAAGCATAGCTCACCTGATCTTAGGGGGATGTAACAAAAACCTCACAGGAAACATAAATCACTTCTATCTAATGAAACCTTAATGTATAAGCCCATAAAATAATGGTAAAAATAACAACTCTTATTCCATCAATATTTAGAATATGTAGGCTACCTTTACCCGAGGATCGAGATCCATATTGATCATCCAGGGAAATCCATACATCTAAAACCTCGATTTCAAATTGATTAAATTTATAACTCTCCACCCCTTGTTTTTAAAAAGATAAAGTATTAGGTGGTCTTAGAGAGTTTCAATGATCATGTCTTATGTGATATTATCCTACAAAATTTTATCATGTGTATTGTTTTTATTTTATCAGTTTTAGATCCCCCTTGATCATCTTTCTCAAAAGAAAACATACATAGTTCTATAGTGAATCCTTAGTGCATAAGACTTGAAATATATGAACAAAAGAAACTATTATTTTTACCATACACAAGATATGTAGACTCCCATATTTTATGTTCGAGCTTGAAAATTTTGTCCAAAACATAAGTCCTTCCACATGATGTTAAATTTCATAGGTTAAACAAACTATGTCAGTTTTGATTCCTATAATAACAAGGATACATAAGACAACACATATAAGATCAATCCCATCCTCATAATATTATCCACCTCCACATATGTTGGTGTATCCCAAAAAATGTGGTTATATGGATTCATCACATTAGCTACTTCTTTTTATCATGGAGTAATGAAGAACCTCTGATACTTATAGATAGACTCACCCAAAAGATCCTGATCCTTTTTATAATTTAAGAGACTTGATATATAGTTGTTTCTTTAAGGTAACCCGTCTCATTTCAGGGTTAAGAAGTGATTCACAAACATATATTAAATATATAAGAGAGTCATGGACTATGAAATAATTCCCCCCAAAAGGGTGCGATGAGCCCGACCTTCAATCCACTTAACAAATGCGAATCCCCAGGTGTTTATGGGCCTAAAAACCCAGATGACTATCCACCTATGGAAAGTATGTCCAATCCCAATTATGGATAAGGGAACCATTGGGTGTTTCTAGGGAAGATAAAACAAGGGTAGACCCAATATGTGCAATTGAGTGAGGCCATAAGATACCCTTCAATCAACTCATCTATGAAATTACAATTCCATGATCCATTTGAAAACCCGATGAAACAGTAATATTAATAGGAAAAATGCGTGCATTGAAATAAGGGTGTGATATAAACATGAAAATACTGTATAATGAAATGATATCATAAGATCGTGAAATTATAAATATATATAATTGAAATAAGCAAGGAATCATAATCCTAAGTCAATGATTACTTCAAAGACTGTCATAATGGATAGATTCCCTTGGTGGATTGTGTTCACACCCATTTCCAATAAAAAGAGTGTAAAAAGTACCATGGTGGATTGGTTTCACTACCCATTCCTATAAAAAATGTGGAAGAATCCCATTATTGATTTAGTTCACCCCATATTCCTATAACCATAGTTGAGAAAGACCTGTAGTGGATTGGATTCACTCTCCAATCATACACATGGAATCTCATGAGATATAAAGAATTAACATATGCATTATTTGGATATATAATTCTTGGAAAACCCAATGCATTATTTTATATACATGCATAGGAGTTCCAAATTACAAAAATAAGACATGAATAAATCATAAACATCATAAAACTCTTGAAAAGTTGTATTTTTAATCTTGTCTCAAAGAATAAATAGGGATATATAATAAGGAATCCTAAGAGAAGAAGGAATTAAATGAATTTTTTTCATATCCAAATAAAGAAATAATTGTCTTGAAAATTAAGTTACAATATAGGAAAATTCAAGAGAATGATCACAGATAAGTAAGAATAATATTGGACTGCATAAGTAATGGTTTTCGAAATAAGCATAGGATCTTTTATGGAAGGAAATAGATTATAATTTCTCTTTTGACCAGAACAGAAATAGGTTTATTTTTTTATAAAAATATTTGGGAGTTATATTTTTATTCATGTTGGAAAACATTTTATGGAGGTGACACTTGTTGTCAAATAAGAAATCAATAAGTTCACATAACTCAGGATTAATTAAAAGTTGTTATTTTTTAAATAAGTATAAAAATTGTATTAAAACAAATAAATAAGGGTATAGTAAACTAGGTATATATTTAAGTAACATATATATCGTATATGGATGTAATTTCAGAGATTAATATATATATATATGTAGATAAATAAAAGGAATTAGAATGTGAAACACAAATGTAACAAGGGTGGTTCGGGAGACCCCTTTTAAAATATTAAAAATAAATTTGATAAAATATAACTTCATAAAAAGGATAATAAAAAATAATTAAGAAAATATGAGACGGAAAATATGATAGTCTCATAAGATAACACAAAATTTTAATTATAATTAAAAAAATAATGTTGGTGGGAATGGAAATTATAGACACGGAGGGTAAATTATTGTTTAAGAGGATGGGGATTATTATTAATGTGGTTACATTTTCAAAAGGTAATATAAATAATTAATAAAGCATATTTGAATAAAATGATATCTTTTAATATATACATAGGGTATACCATGTGAAATTAAATTAATTATCCAAGAATAAATAATAAACCTCAAAAAAGATGATTCAGTTTTAGAAAATCCTTTATAGTTTAGAAAGTATATCAATCACAACCAATGATAAGGACTAGAATAATTGGAATATAATTTAACATGATCAACCATAATTTATGATATTATAAGTTTTTTTCAATAATTAGACTAATAATTGATGATTTCGGCATAATATCCAAGCATGCATCAATAAAAGATGATTGAGACAGAAACCCTAACCTTATTCCATATTCATTCTATGCATGTGTCGGACTTCCTGAATAATCAAATTAATATTATTAAATTAAATATTATAAAACTTATTCGTCTATATTTAATTTAATATTTTCCATTTATTATCATATAATATCTATTTGTTATATAGTTTTCATTCACAAGTATGTTACATGAAGTTTTTCAGTTATTTTTTTCTAAAACTCCTTATGTATATTGAACAGAGATAAAAGAATTATAAAATAGTTTCATAGTATCGATAATATTAATAGTATTAGGTAAAAATAATTAAGTTAAATATATTCATTAATCCATCCATTATGTTTGGTGATTAAAAATGAAATTCATTTCTCATAGAGGTGGTAGTCCATACATACACATGATTAATGTTTCACTTTCTCAATGAATCAGTGGAAAATAACGTATATGATAATTTAATTTTAACAATATATTTATATCTCAGATATAATATTTAATGATAAATTTAATCACTAAAACCACTCATGACACTACTGGAATTAAGAGTATTTGTGATGGGCTATTTGTGACGGGATCTCGTCGCAAATAGGGTTTAGTGATGGGGCCCCATCACAAATACCCCGTTGCAGAAAATGGCGTTGCAAATAAGCCTCTGATTATATACATTATATATAAATAAACCCTTCGCGACGGGATAGGGAAGTTCCACATCGAAAATCAGCCTCCAATTATATACATTATATATATATAAACATTTTGCGACGGGATGACAGTCATGTCGCAAATACTATTAATAAAAAATTATATTTAAATTATTTACGACGGAAGCTCATCTTAAAAGGTCCCATCACAAATACTAAACAAAATAAAAATATATTTAATAAAATTATGATTAATGAAAAAAATATGATTATTATTAAAATAATAAAAAAATAAAAATTATTATTATTAGTAAAAAAAAACATTAAAAAATATAATACTAAAAAATATATATTTAATAAAAGTAGGATTAATAAAAAAATTAATATTAATATAATTAAAATAATATTAAAAAAATATTAATATTTTTAATATTTGCAAAAAAATTAAAAAAATCATAAAATGTTATTATTGTTTGTAAAATAAACAAATATTAATGAATATAATACTAATAATAAATAAAAAAATAACAAAAATAAAAAAAATTAATTTACGCAATATTTGCTCCAATATAAAAGATAGACACTATAAATAGTTCATATTACAAAAAATCTTGATTTCAAATGTTTTTAACATAAAAAACAATTCACTAGGTGGATCGCCTACTAGAGGAGGTAGAGTAGCTATTGGAGATGGTGGAGGAAACTCCATCACTAAACTACGTGTCAGATGATGCATGTACTCCATCTACTCATGATGCTGTTGTGGCCATCAACGCATCTTCTCCTCAAGCTGCTGCTGCTACTGCCAAGAAATCTCTTCATGCTGCTTCTGCAACCTCCCTATAAGCTCAACCTGAGTTCACAACAGCTCTTGTTATTGTTAGGTAGAAGATGATGTCTCTCCACGAGCTCCTCTCGAGCTGGATGTTGACATCATAGCAGAACCATATTATGTATCAGGAGACAAATGAGAGTCGATTCCAACTACTTGTCTCTTCTCAAAGCCTTACTACGTCGCCTACATCTTTGTTACATCATCGAAATGGTGGGGACTGGTATGCTCAGTCGTCTTGTCCGGACACCCAACCTGTGTCTGAGAGGTCATAGGCTCACATGAGGACTTCAATTCCAGTTTGAAATTAAAATTTGGAAATATTATATGCTGTTAATTGTCAAAATGAAAAAAATAATACTAACCACAATTTGACACTCACTATCACCTCTAATCTCTCCAGTGGCTGGATCACTATACATCCTCCAATAAATGTCGAACTCAGTAATGTCAGGATGCTCGACTACCTACAGAAATATAAAATAAACTATTTATATTTAATGTTATATATAATATTTAAAAAATATACTTACCGGATGCTCTCTATGTGTTATGAATGTACGACTACCAGCTCTATGTGTCACCTCCTGTCTCCCCCGGTTCTTTCATCCCACTGAAGATCTCTTCTGAAATCCACCACCCAACCAATGTAAACATAATCCATCCCAAACGTGAAATAAAATGTACTCTAATCAGTGGGCTCTACACAACTCATCAAATTTTGTCACTCCTGCTTTCTTAATGATTGTTCTTCTCAGAATGTACAAAATCTGACAGAAATAGTCACGCATATACACCTTCTATGCTGCGTGGATAACATCACACATGCGGTCATCGATGAGATACCATAAACCATACAAATAATTTATAATATCAAGTTATTAATATAAAAAATTTCAAAGTAAATATTATTTATTTATGTACTAGAAAATGATTGAACATGTCGCGCCGCACATCGATATGAATCTATTTCTATGTGATTTTTGGCTGTGAAAAATAATTGCGCAAGATAGCTATCCCCTGTCCAATACCTACATGTGAAAAACTGTGAAAAACAATAAATAATCCAACAATAAGTATATATATAAATAAATAAATGAAAGCTAACTAAAATATACTGGTTATTATACCTCTGTGTTGATCGATCAAAGCCAAGACGTAGACTTTGCTCTGGGATAGGATCAAGAATTATCTGTCGTGCAAGACAGTACCCCCTCCATGTACCCCCTGAACCATTAGTAGGCTGGGGGTCAGATGGTCTACAATCTACCTCATCCAAAGGTAGCTCTTCCTTTTTCAACTTGCGAAATAGATCAGGATCCATGTGAAACACAAAATGATTGTTCTTAATATATAGTTGAAAATAATGATTATATATAGATATAAATTAGTTATGATTATAACCAACATTTAACTATGTCAATTTCTATCTTCATTCTCATCTCTATAGTTTTCAATGTCAATGTCATCATCTTCCTCCTCTACATCATCAATATCCATAAGATTTTTAGTTTCATCATCTCTTGTCATTTCAAATTTATTTTTCACATCATTAACATCGTCATCATCATCGATCTTTAATTGTGGAGTTTCATCATCGATATTCATGTCTCTTAGTGAAAAAGATGGATTTTGATTAGTCTATTGAAAAATTCCAATTCCATCCAATTCAGCGAAACCACATTTTGTTTGAGTAAACTGATTTTCCTGAGATTTCATTTTTATTATGCTCCACCGATCACTCAAGTATCTTGAAGTAGCACAGTACTTTGAGTAATAAATTTTTTGTGATTGTTGAGATAGAAAAAATGGTTCATTTACTACAAGAAGTCTTTTATATTTAATATCGATGATTCCATGTGTCGGATGAACACACAAGCCTCTCTTAGTATCCATCCACTGATATTTAAACATCAATATGTAATTTTTTCCTAGATAACACAACTCAATAATTTCATCCAGAATGCCATAAATGTTATCTTCAGTTTCTATGTGATGCGATCCTCCCAAGAAAACACAACTCTCCACTATTTTTTTATTCCCCATATGCACATGTATGAAATCAAAAACCATTTCACCACATATGTATTATAAGATTTAACCATTTTGGATGGTGGGTTACTCAATATACACAGTCTCTTATCAATTTTATCAGCATGTTGAGACACTGAATTTTTTTTAAAACAATTATCAATATAATAAATAATAAACATAATTGATATTATACCATCAATAATTTATATTACCATTTTTTGAAATCAGTGAGAATTTTTTTTCTCTGCCTTCTTCAAGAGTCGTTGCTGTAAATTGTGAATGTTGTTTTTTGATATGATTATCATATAACCTACAAATAAAATAAGGTTACATAATTTAAAATAAATTATAGAATAACCGATAGAAGCACTCACAATACAAATGATTTCATTTCTTCACAGTTGTGCAGAATATATGAATGAGCTCTGTGATGTTCATCACCTGAAATCAATTTTTCATGAACTCCATTGAAACTAATATTTGGCAGATTAAAAACTGATAATTGATTGTCCATTTCATTATTAATATTACCCTCGTTTCATCCCATGATATTGTGTTTTGAGGGATATTGAGATTCAATATAATGAGAGGAGAAAAAAGTTACTCCATTTTGAAAAAAGATTTAGAAATTATGCCTTCAACTGATGCTTTGTTACCTACTTTTTTCTTTAATTTCTGCATGCATCTCTCGAATAGGTACATCCATCAAAATTGTAATAGACCTCCACAATTAGCTTCATGTGGAAAATGATATATCAGATGTTCCATTGAGTCAAAGAAAGCCAGCAGAATAATTTTTTAATGTTTATATATAATTAAAGCAACATATTCTTCTAGTTTTCTTAGTTCATCGTTGTATGTTGTCGCTGCACAAAAGTCTCAAAAGAAAATATGATATGTCTATTATCGAATCCCAAACCATAGAATTTTAACAAACCTCTGAATCCAATTGATATAAGTAAATCCATTATAACATGACAATCATGACATTTTAATCCGGTAATATAACCATTCATAACACATCTTCCCAAATTGGAAGTATAGCCATCTTGAAGTCTCAAATATGTAATCCACGGACAAAATAATAAGAAAATCTCTTTGAAAAGTGTAGAAAGCTAATTTTTTCTTCATTGAACTATGTGATCGGACATTTTTAAATAGTTCATGTTCTGGTCACCTTCAAATTTGGGCAAGATCTAATCGTGCATTTACAGTGTCTTTGGTCTTACCTGGTGTATCCAAAACAGAAGGAAATAAATTATCAAAACATTTCTTCTCAATATGCATGAAATTTAACATATAGAAGGCCAAAAAATCAGACCAATATGAAATATTCCAAAAAATGCTTTGTTTTATCCAATTATGTTTTTTCCCAAAGCCATGATTTTTTTGCAGGATTACTGTTGTCCCAAATATAATGGAAGGTAATAAAAATACAAATGATTTTAATGATGTAACTATGATCATTTTTGGAGGTTCATCAATTTCAATTGTACCTTTTTTGAAAAGAGATTTGTTCAACTGAAAAATATGATTTGGTGAAAGAAATCTGTGGTGAAAGTCAAAATAGCAAGGTGTTTTTCCATTGATGAGCATAAAGGCTTTGTTGTCTTTCATACAGTAAGGACATGATTTCAGACATTGTGTACACCAGCCAGATAACATGCCTTATTTCAAAAAGTCATTAATATTCCACATCAATGCATCTTTTAATATGAAATTTTGTTTCGTAGAAAAATCATTTGTACTAACACCATCACCCCACAATGAATTTAACTCAGGAATCAATTATTTCAAATAAACATCAATATTCTTTTTCAGATGTCCTGTGATTAATAAGGTCAAAAAGATATAGGTCTCCTTCATCAACATCCATGGAGGTAAATTTTACGGAGTTATAAAGACAGTCTAACATGAATACAGACTACCATAAAATCCAAATGGATAGAAACCATCAGTAGAAAGACCCAATCACATGTTTCGGGCTTCTAAAGAAAAAGATGGATGCAGACGGTCAAAATTTTTCCATAAATCACCATGAGATGGAAGATTCAAGATTTTATCAGTTGAAATCTTGGTTTTGTGCCATGAAATCATTGACATTGTGTTCTAAGACATAAATAAATACTTCAACTAGGGGGTAAGTGGGAAATATCTCAGCTGTTTTACTGGAATTGATCCTGACTTTCCTGGTTGAGCATCATTATAACTCGATTGTCCACATGTGGGACAACTATTCAATGAATCATTTTCACCCGAATATAAGATGCAATCATTTGTTCATGCATGAATATTCTGATAACTAAGGCCTAGATTACGAACCGACCTCTTTCTCTCATAGTAATTTGTAGGAAACACATTTCCTTCAGGTAACAGTGTTTTAACCGAAGAAAATATCTGATCAAAACAATTGTTTGACATTGCATTATCTTATTTAATAGCCATAAATTTTTCAGCTGCTTCTAATTTTCTTATCTTGAAATAAGGATATAATGCATCCTCAGTAGACTATAACAACTCATAAAATTCCGATGGTTCCATATTAGGAGTTAAATCAATATCATCTTGAGTTTCAGTTTGATGAACAAATGGACCCGCAACATCATGTACTAAATTTTGAAACCGTGATGGATCGAGAATCAAGTTATTAGTATCTTCTTAGAACATCATTCACTATTTTTATACAGAAAAACATAATCTGGTGGAAAACCAAACCGCAAGAGATTTCCACAAACCTTGTCAAATGTGTCAAATGTTCTCAGAGGGCATTTTTTACAAGGACACATTATTGTGCCTTCTAAAACATATTCTGGTTTTGATAATGAAAATGATAAGAAAGCTTCAACACCCTCAATATATACTAGATTTAAATCAAAACACTTCGGATTTATACCCTAGGTTATCCAAGTACGATCATCTAATAATGATTGATTTCAACTTCCTTATTCCATATTTCTCTACTTAATATAAAATCATTACTATTTTTGAAGAATTTGAAATTATAAAAACACTATATGAAAAAAAGATAAATAATTACAACTTGTAACACCCCGATATTTTATGAGATATATTCTTTTTAATTTCAATTATGTCTTGTGGTGTACACTACTCCAAAATTATCTTGCGCTAAAAGCAAAACCGTATTATCTTGCAGTATTTGCAACACTAATCTTTGATCGTGTTAAACACAATTTCATGTTTGTTTGATAGTAGTTATTTAATGCAACATTGAGTGTATATATATATATATATTCAATGTATAATTTAAATATGGTTGGATTTAGTTATATGCAAGAACAAAGAAGTCTTGCACTACACGCAACCCTGACTTGGCTTTCATTACACGCAATCACGACCTTCCTCGATAGCCTGTGTTGTACGCAATACCTAGTTTCACTAAACAATGATATAATATTAAAATATTACATAAACTAGCTGTTATGAATAGTAATAACCACTTTTTGAAAATTTATCTTTCAAAATAGACTTCATTTTAGGATTCGGAATATTGAAATTAGCCTAGAGTGAATTTTTGGTATTTTTCTGAAAACATTCAATTTTTGATGAATAGTGAAAACACTGGGTTACTATTTAAAAACTGACTTTTTATTTAAATAATTATTTATTTAAATTTAATTTAGGTCAAAATAGATAAATAATACCTATATAAGTTAAATGTAATTCTTTGGTGTCATTTTTTAATAATTTTAGATATATATAAATTTTATTGAACTTTTCACCGTCTTTTACCCAACTCCTAGGAGATTTTGCAAATTTACATAAATCTTAATTTTACCGCTTCTGTGAGTGGAATTTCAAAAATCCGAGAGACACGGTTTATGTTAGTAAGTAAAATGTGGTTCAATGAAATGAAAATAATTTTTAGTGAATAGTACCTTTTTACTTTTTTTACCACGGTTAATAGTAAATATGGTAATTAAGGGAAAAATGATATTACTGTTACCCCAACACATGTCCAAATTCTATTGGATAAGTTTACATCGACCGAAAAATCCTTATGAATATAATATGACCATTCAGGTCGACTTGGATTAGATTAGGACATTTAATATTATTTTATTTAAAGAAGAGTTAAAATAGTTAAAATCAAAGTTTAACAACTAAAACATTTTTAATATAGGGTTATACATAAGATAAATTCAATTATAAATATTAATTAGAAAGATTAAGAGATTTACTACATAATGGTATTTTATTTATAATTTTTAGACTTTAAACATGTTTATTTATTTATAACACAACGATGATGCAGTAATTACCTTATTAAGAAAATATTAACATAATTGATGTTATAAATGCCATAATAAATGTAATTTGAGACGTTTTATGACTTCCACTAATTTTATAGGTTAATATGACATGTTAGTGTTGATTTAAGTAACTTGGTTTGAACTTATCATTCTGTTATGATTTTCACAAAAATCAATTACCAAATAGTGTCAAAGATGACATAAAATAGTTTTTAAATCAAATATAATATTATTAATTGTAATTTTACTCCTAAAAATCTAAGGATCGACCAAATGACTTGGATAAGGATATATATATTAATAATGAACCACTTGGGGTTTTTTTGGCTTCTTATAGAATTTGTAGTAACCATATAGTGTAAGAAAACAAAAAGACACTGTAAAAGTTAAATTATTTATCTTAGAGTTAAATCTAATTGATAAGGTTAAAATAAAAAACAAAACTTGCTTAAAACCTATTGGATGAGAGTATTTCGACCCATCCCCACCTTAGATTCGAATTAAATTAATTTGGAGCTATTAAAAAGCGAATGTGACTTTATTATAAAATAATATTTTGAGTTTTACCTAAAGTGCCCCTCACCCCTCTTATAAAAGGGAACCTCCTCCCTCTCCTCCTCACACCACTTTGAGCATTCATGTTCGGCCAAAACCTACCCAAATATCTTCTCCACTTTCCTAGAAGCATCCTAGAGGTCCTGGTCTTCTTCAAAGACCATATTTAGTTCCCTAAGAGGAAATTAAGAAGAGGCGTTTCAAAGAAGAGGTAATATCCATTACCGATCTTTTTCAATTTCGTTCTTCTTCAACTTCTTCTTCTTTAGTTGTTTCATTATAAAGTAATAACATCAGATTCTATAATATAATGATATGTTATTATAAATATGGAACAACCCTATTTCACTTTCTATCCATCCTACTGAAAAATGAAATCATCGCGCATGTGTACGTACGAAATACAGTCTCCACGCCGTGGTGTAATCTGTTTTCCACCACCACCTTACTTGGATGGGTATAATGGTGTAAATAATAACTATATGTAATTATTGTAAAGTGATATTGATTATGAAATAGTATACATACACTTCAACACAATTCCACGACCATGGTAACGATATCATCGCCTGTGCGTACGTACGAACTACCGTCTCCATGACGCGATGAGATTCATTCTCCATGTTAACCATTGAAGAATGATTATAAAGTATATATAATGATTAATAATGAAATATATGACATGATAAATCTACTGGATTTATGTATATATATAGGTATGTCATCTACTTACATCCATTCAAGACAATAAGGAATGGAAAACAGTGTTCATGCGTACGTACGGACTACCGTCTCCATTAACGATGTGTTTCATTTCATGTATCTATCTATTATATATATATACACTGAATATATATGATATATAAATAATTTTTTATATTCTGGAAGTAAGTAAATCATGATATAAGTAATAATAATGTCAAAAACAACATGTCCAACCGCCTACGATAAATGAAACGATTTTAGCCAAAACGCTTCTTTAACATGGAATTTACAAAAGAACGGATAATATAAAATCATAAGTGAACCATATATAATATAATAACAATGAATGTGATTCTTTAATAATTCAAAGTCATTATTTAAATCATTATACAGGAGGTTCGGATATGTACGAAGCATATCATATATAAGGATTTAAAGAAAGGTTTTAGGTAAGAAAACAAAAGGGGAAGATCTTTATGGGAGATGTTGAAGATCTTTCAACACCATTAGAAGATTATGTTCCGAGTTTCCAAAGACACTAAACTATTAAAGTCCTTGTGTGTCTAATTTTGTTATGTATTAATTATTCTGCAAAAGTAATGTAATGTCTATGAAAGTCAGGCATCGGGTCTCTACAGTTGGTATCAGAGGAAAGGTTTAGTCAACCTTTGGAAACAATGATGTGAGAACTTCAGTGAGATCGCGAGAACTTTAGTGAGATCCCTAGAGAAACTTCTAAGTTATGTCTAGGGATGTCCCTAAGGTTTAGTAATGTCTCTAAGCTTTAGTATAAAAATAGGTTATAGTCCTAGAATTATGTTGATGATCATGAATAACCTAGGGTGAACTTAAGCTATCATAGGTTAAAGAAAGTGTCATAAGTTATACATCTTATAAGTGACTTTTTATGATTATGCGATTCATCGTTATTTTAACTATTTCATACACAATGGTTTCTGGTTTTAGATAATGGAGGAAACCAGAAGGAATTTGGTTGACATTGAATCTGATGGACAAATTGGTGACTATGAGCAGTGAAATTGCGTAATTTCTAGAGAGAAAGATATTATGATTATGCCGAATCAGACATCACGATATATGATTAACAAGGTGAACTTTAGTGGTATTCCCAATTCATCAAAGAAGAGAAAGATGGAATTTTATGCATGCTTGCATGTCGATGAGCATAGAGAAAAAAAGATTGAGATTTATAAAGAAGGGAAGAAGAACCTTGATGAATATATCAAATGGAGGGGAAGATGTTATCTGTGTGGAGAGAAGGGTCATAGAGTGACAGACTGTTATGGAGTAAAATGTTTATCTGTGAAGAACATGGGAATTACCCAACTCAATGCCATGACCTAAGAGGTTACTTCTAAATCATGGAAGGACTTATTCCATGACAATCATTGAAGAGGATGGTTTGAAGTGTTTATGTATTGGTATTCAAGACTAATGTTGTGGAGGTACTTTTATGGTATATTGGAATACCTATATATTGGTCCATTGTGGTTCTCCATAAGAATATGACCTCAGTATCCATGAAAAGTGATTGAAATATTTTTGGAAAGCAGATGATATGTGTATAATGAAGGTATAAGGAGAAAAATATTATGTTTGATAGTATTCATGAGATCATGATTGATATAAGGACTAAGTGATATCATGGTTTGAGTATATAGAAATATGGAAAGAGATAACTTTTGACAGCATTTGAGTTTTCACTAAGGTTCAATGGGTATTCAATTTTAAGGTATTCACTTGTTTGGAATGTGACAAACAAGATATATCTTGTGAGATACGGGAGATAAATGATGGTATTCACGTGCTAGTTATGTGACTTTTCAAGTAATCTTTTTCTTTATACTATGAGATTGGAAATATGTTTTTTGGATAAGCCTAAGGACTGAAATGGATTGTGTTGGACATCAGATAGTATTGTTTATGTATAGAACATTTTTTGATACTATTTCTTGAATGTTATAATAGTGTAGTTTTAGAAAAAGAAACAACCCATTGGACGTGTGACAACCCATCGCGTCAGACAGAGATGTGGGAATCAAACCCACAATCAAAGTGCGACAGGCCTTTATCGCCTACCACTAGCCTACAGGAAGTCCCTGGTTAGTGAAAACTAGTTATATTATATTAAGAAGTATGATATATGAAGTATAAGTCCATTTTAGGAACTATATACGATTAATCTCACTATAGATTGACTTATGTATATTTAATAACTTTTTCTATCGTTTTGTTTGAGATAGATGGAATGACCAATCATTCTATCGCATGATCTTCTAACACTTCATGGAAGACAAATTCAACTTCATTTCATTAAGAGATTAAGCGGAAACTGTTCAAGGCACAAACAACAGTGAGATTATACAAAAATCAGGTATGTATTTCTTCTAATTCAAAATTTTGAACTTTTGGGAAAGGATATTAAAAATGTTGTCCTAGTGCTCTTATATCTGATGAATGAGATGGTACCTTAGATCATCACAAATCTATGGCTTTGTGATTGTTGGCTTTTACATAGCCATGTTCTCTACCACACTCCATCATAACATGATGGTTAGATTTTTCTTCCATATCCATATTTTCACCTATATGGAAACACAATGATTAGATAATTTGGGCAACCGTTATGTTTCATACTTTAGTTTCTAAAGTTCTATTTTGGTATTCCATTTTACGATGTGGGTTTCTATTAAAGAAACTTTCTTGTAGTAGACTATTTATAACCCGGACGAATTTTGAGGGCGAAATTCATTTTAATGGGTGTAGAATGTAACACCCCGATATTTTATGAGATATATTCTTTTTAATTTCATTGATATCTTGTGTTGTATGCTATTCCAAAATTATCTTGCACTATACGAAACACCGTATTAGCTTGTAGTATACGCAACACTAATCTTGGATCGTGTTAAACACAATTTCATGTTTGTTTGATAGTAGTTATTTAATGTAACATTGAGTGTATATATATATATATTCAATGTATAATTGAAATATGGTTGGATTTAGTTATACACAACAACAAAGGAGTCTTGCACTAAACTCAACCCTGACTTGGCTTTCATTACACGCAATCACGACCTTCCTCGATTGCGTGTGTTGTACGCAATACCGAGTTTCACTAAACAACGATATATTATTAATATATTACATAAACTAGCCGTTATGAATAGAAATAACCACTTTTTGGAAATTTATCTTTCAAAATGGACATCATTTTTGGATTCGGAATATCGAAATTAGCCTAGGGTGAATTTTTGGTATTTTTCTAAAAACATTCAATTTTTGATGAATAGTGAAAACCCGGGGTTACTATTTAAAAACATACTTTTTATTTAAATAATGATTTATTTAAATTAATTTTAGGTCAAAATAGATAAATAATACCTATATAAGTTTAATTTAATTCATTGGAGTCATTTTTTTATAATTTTAGATATATAAAAATTTTATTGAACTTTTCACCGTCTTTTACCCACCGCCTAGTAGATTTTGCAAATTTACATAAATTTTAATTTTACCGCTTCTGTGAGTGGAATTTCAAAAATCCGAGAGACACGGTTGATGTCAGTAAGAAAAATGTGGTTCAATGAGATGAAAATAAGTTTTGGTGAATAGTAACTTTTTACTTTTTTTTCCTTGGTTAATAGTAAATTGGGTAATTAAGGGTAAAAATGATATTACTCTTACCCCAACACATGTCCAAATTCTAATGGATAAGTTTATTTCGACCAAAAACAACCTTATTAATATAATATAAACATTTAGGTCGACATGGATTAGATTAGGACATTTAATATTATTTTATTTAAAGAAGAGTTAAAATAGTTAAAATCAATGTTTAATAACTAAAACATTTTTAATATAGGGTTATACATAAGATAAATTAGATTATAAATATTCATTAGAAACCTAGAAAGATTTACTACATAATGGTATTTTATTTTTAATTTTTAGACTTTAATAAAAGTTAATTTATTTATAACACAACGATGATGCAATAATTACCTTATTAAGAAAATATTTACATAATTTATGTTATAAATGCCCAAATAAATGTAATTTGAGAGTTTTTAGGACTTACACTAATTTTATAGGTTAATATGACATGTTAGTGTTGATTTATGTAACTTGGTTTGAACTTATCATTCTGTTAGTATTTTAACAAAAATCAATTACCAAATAGTGTCAAAATTGACATAAAATAGTTTTTAAATAAAATATTATATTATTAATTGTTATTTTATTCCTAAAAATCTAAGGTTCTGCCAAATTACTTAGATAAGAATATATATATTAATAATGAACCACTTGGGGTTCGTTTGGCTTCTTATAGTATGTTTAGTAACCATATAGGGTAAGAAAACAAAAAGACACAGTAAAAGTTAAATTATTTAGCTTAGAGTTAAATCTAATTGATAAGGGTATAATAATAACCTAAACTTGTCTAAAACCTATTGGATGAGAGGATTTGGAACCATCCCCACCTTATCTTCTAAATAAATTAATTTAGAGCTATTAAAAACCGAATGTGACTTTATTATAAAATAATATTTTGAGTTTTTCCTAAAGTTCCCCTCACCCCTCTTATAAAAGGGAACCTCCTCCCTCTCCTCCTCACACCACTTTGAGCATTCATGCTCAGCCAACCCCTACCAAAACCTCTTCTACACTTCCCTAGAATTATCCTAGATGTCCCGGTCTTCTTAAAATACCATCTTTAGTTCCCTAAGAGGAAGTTAAGAAGAGGCATTTCAAAGAAGAGGTAATATCCATTACCAATCTTTTTCAATTAAGTTCTTCTTCACCTTCTTCTTCTTTAGTTGTTTCATGATAAAGTAATAACATATGAATCTATAATATACTTATATGTTATTATAAATATGGAACAACCCTATTTCACCTTCTATCCATCCTACGGAAAAATGAAATCACCGCACGTGTGTACGTACGGAATACCGTCTCCACGCTGTGGTGTAATCTGTTTTCCACCACCACCTTACATGGATGGGTATAATGGCATAAATAATAACTATATGTGATAATTGTAAAGTGATATTGATTCTGAAATATAATACATACAATTCAACACAATTCCACGACCATGGGAACGATATCATCGCTCGTGTGTACGTACGGACTACCGTCTCCACGACGCGATGAGATTCATTGTCCATGTTAACCATTGAAGAATGATTATAAAGTATATATAATGATTAATAATGAAATATATGAAATTATAAATCTAATGGATTTATGTATATATATATATGTATGTCATCTACTTACTTCCATTCAAGACAATAAGGAAAGGAAAACAGCGTTCATGCGTACGTACGGACTACCGTCTCCATGAACGGTGTGTTTCATTTCATTTATATATCTATTATATATATATATATATGGAATATATATGATATATAAATCATGTTTTATATTCTGGAAGTAAGTAAATCATGATATAAGTAATAATAATTTCAATAAAAATAAGTCCAAACACCTACGATAAATGAATAGATTTTACCCAAAACGCTTCTTTAACATTGAATTTACAAAATAACGGGTAATATAAAATCATAAGTGAACCATATATGATATCATAACAATGAATGTGATTATGTAATAATTCAACGACATTATTTAAATCATTATACAGGAGGTTCGGATATGTACGAAGCATATCAGACATAAGGATTTAAAGAAAGGTACTAGGTAAGAAAACAAAAGGGGAAGATCTTCATGGGAGATGTTGAAGATCTTTCAACACTATTAGAAGACTATGTTCCGAGTTTCCAAATACACTAAACTATTACGGTCCTTGTGCCTCTGTTTTTGTTATGTATTAAGTATTCCGTAAAAGTAATGTAATGTATATGAACGTTAGGCTTCAGTTCTCTACACAACTACTTCTTAATAATTACTATTACTTATGGGAGACACAATTTCTAGTGGATTAACAACTACTATTTTGTCTGATGCCTCATTTACCTGCAAATTTCTCACACAAAAATCACAATGAAGAATCTGCTCGGAGGTACGCATATTCATTCTTTTATGCACGAAAATGAATATCCATACCTCTAAGAAGATTCTTCATTGTGATTTCTGTGTGGGAAATTTTCAAGTAAATGAGCCGTTGGACAAAAGAGCCCCCTTTTCGTTGATGAATCATCTTCTTACAACCATCCCTGCCTGAACACATTATGAAAAATGTGGTCCTACGAATGCATATTCAAACTCGTGCATATGATATTGGATATAAATACATAGAAGCATTTTTTTTATAATGTTTTGAGTTGGTAAAAGTCGAAAGGAGAAGATTCATCGAGCAAAAGTAGTGTCGCCAATCCACTAGAAATTGTGCCAAGTTATTACAAGTTATTACAATTTATTACAATTGATTTTCTTCCAAATTATTCTTATTTGATACTAATTATTACAATTTATTACTAGTTGTTACAAATTGTAACTAATTATTGTTAATTGTTATTAACGGTTTCTAATTGTTATTAATTGTTACTAATTATTACTAATTGTTACTAATTGTTATGAATTGTTACTAATTTTTATTAATTGTTACTAATTTTAACTAATTGTTACTATTTATTACTAATTTTTACTAGTAACAATACTATTTGTTTCTAATTATTCCTAATTATTCATAATTATTCGTATTTATTCATATTTATTCGAATTTATTCGAATTTATTTTTATTGGTTCATAATTATTCTTAATTATTTCTATTTATTCTTATTTATACATATTTATTTTTAATTATTCTTAATTATTCCTAATTATTCTTAATTATTCTTAATTATTCTTAATTATTCTTAATTATTCCTAATTATTTAAAATTATTCTTATTTATTCCCAATTATTCTTATTTGATTCTATTTATTCCTATTTATTCCTAGTTACTCTTATTTAGTCCTATTTATTAATAATTATAACTAAGTATTACTAAGTATAACCAATTATAACAATTTATTTTTATTTATACCCAGTTATTCATATTTATTCATATTTATTACTATTTATTCATATTTATTCATATTTATTTGTATTTATTCTTATTTACTACTGTTTATTATTATTTTTTACTATTTATTCCTATTTATTACTAATTATTACTAATTATTACCAATTATTACCAATTATTACTATTTATTGATAAATATTACTATTTATTAATAAATATTACGATTTATTACTTTTTATTACAATTCATTACTATTTTTTACTATTTTTTACTATTTTTTACTATTTTTTTACTATTTATTACAAATTAATACTAATTATTATTAATTATTAATATTTATTAATATTTATTCCTAATTGGTACTATTTATTACTTTTTTTTACTATTTATTACTATTTATTACTTTTTAATACAGTTTATTTCTATTTATTATAATTTAATACAATTTATTAATATTTATTAATATTTATTACTATTTATTACTATTTATTACTATTTATTTTTATTTATTATTATTAATTACTAGTTATTCCAAATTATCCCTATTTATTCTTATTTATTTCTATTTATTCGTATTTATTCGTATTTATTCCTATGTATTCCTATTTATTACTAATTATTACTATTTGTATTCAATTATTACTAATTATAACTAATTATTATTAATTATATCTATTCATGCCTATTTATTCCCATTTATTCATATTTATTCCTATTTATTCTTATGTATTCCTATTTATTTCTATTTATTCCTATTTATTGCTATTTATTCCTATTTATTACAATTTATTACAATTTATTACTTATTATTACTAATTATTTCTAATTATTTCCAATTATTATTATTTATTACTATTTATTACAACTTATTATTATTTATTATTTTTTTAATACTAATTATTACAATTTATTACTATGTACTACTATTTGTTACTATTTATTTATGTTTATTACTAATTATTACTAATTATTACCAATTATTACATATTATTACTATTTATTACTATTTATTACTATTTATTACTTTTTATTACAATTTAATACTATATATTAATATTTATTACTATTTATTAATATTTATTATTATTAATTACTAATTATTCCTAATTATCCCTATCTATTCTTATTTATTCTAATTTATTCTTAAATATTCTTATTTATTCTTATTTATTACTAATTATTACTATTTATTACTATTTATTACTAATTTTTACTAATTAGTACTAATTATTACAAATTATAACTAATTCATATTAATTATTACTATTTATTTCTATTTATTCTGATTTATTCATATTTATTCGTATTTATTCATATTTATTTGTATTTATTCCTATTTATTCCGATTTATTATTATTTACTCTTATTTATTACTATTTATTACTATTTATTACTAATTATTACTAATTATTATTATTTATTTCTACTTATAAATATTTATTACTTTTTATTAATAATTATTACTATTTATTAGTAATTATTACTATTTATTAATGTTTATTACTAATTAATATTAATTATTAATAATTATTAGTAATTATTACTAACTATTACTATTAATTTCTATTTTTACTATTTATTACTATTTATTACTATTTGTTAGTATTTGTTACTAATTATTACTAATTATTACTTATTATTACTAATTATTTCTAATTATTACTAATTATCAATAATTGTTACTAATTATTACTAATTATTATTATTTCTTCCTAATTGTTAATATTTATTACTATCTATTACAAATTATTACTTGTTACTATTTATTTCTAACTATTACTGAATATTATTATTTATTACTATTTATTAATATTTATAACTATTTAATACTATTTATTACTATTTATTACTATTTATTAATAATTATTACTAATTATTACTAATTCTTACTAATTATTACTAATTATTACTAATTATTCCTCCTTATTAAAAATTATTACTAATTATTACTAATTATTACTAATGATACCCAATGATTCATAATTATTCCAAATTATTCATAATTATTCCAAATTATTCCCAATTATTACTAATTATTAATAATTATTACTAATTATTATTAATAACTTTATTTATTCCTAATTATTCTTAATTATTCTTAATTATTACTAATTATTTCTAATTATTCATATTTATTTCTATTTATTCCTATTTATTCCTATTTATTCTTTTTTATTTCTATTTATTACTAGTTATTACTATTTATTACTATTTATTACTATTTATTACTAATTATTACTAATTATTACTCATTATTACAATTTATTACTAATTATTACTAATTATTCCTATATTATAATTTATTACTAATTATTCTTAGTTATTCCTAATTATTACTAATTATTCATATTTATTCCTAATTATTAACAATTATTACTACATATTACTAATTATTACTATTTATTACTATTTTTACTAATTATTCCTAATTATTTTTATTTATTACTAATTATTCAATATTTTTTTTACTAATTTTACAAATTTATTAGTAATTATTCTAATTATTACTAATTATTTTTATTTATTACCAATAATTTCTATTTATTACTAATTATTCTTATTTCTTAGTAATTACAAGTAATTATTACTAATTAAACAAAATTATTTCTAATTAAACATAACTATTACTAATTAGCGTTAATTGATATTAATAACTACAATTTACAACTACTAATTACTAATTAGAAATAATTATTTATAGACAATATTAATTTTCATTATTAATTATTAATTATTTCTAATTACTAATTATTAATAATTATTAAGAATTTGTATTAATAAATTCAAATTGTTATTACAAATAAATACAGATATCAAAACAATTTAAATATAATTTAATTACAACTAATAAACAATAATTAAAAATAACATAAAAATTTGAACTAAATACTAAATAAAATAAAATATAAATACTTTTAAACTTGATACCTTGTTGATGCAAGCAACTTCAAAACCTATCCGTAAAAAAAATAACTCAGAGAAACTTTCACTCTATAAATAGAGTTTAGAGAGAGAGAGAGAGAGGAAGTGAGAAATGAGGGGAAGAGAAAGAAACTGGTGGGGGTATGTATAGGATAGATTAGTTCGACGAGACTATTTGCGGCAGGATTACCATCGCAAAAGGTTCTTTTTGTGACAGACCCCGTCGCAAAAACCATTGACCGCATTAATTGTTGTTGGTGGTTAAAAGTGTATTTACGACGGGCACCGTCACAAAAAGTGATCTGCTGACACACCTTTTGCGACGGTTTAACATCCCGTCACAAAAATCCATTTACCACTGCCGGTATTTGTGACGGGTCCCATCGCAAATACCCTCTGACTGACACACTATTTGCGACTGGGGGATCCCCCCGTCGCAAATAACCTTTCCGCGCTTTGGCACGCAACCCGCGCCAAACCATGTATTACTTTTTTGCGATGCTCATCACAAATAACCTCTGGGAGGGACTATTTGCGATGGGAATTAATCCTGTTGAAAATAGCCAGTTGCGAAAACCTGGTTTTTCCCGTAGTGTGAGATGCGTTTATGAAAAAAATTAACGATGTCGCTTCGTGGAGGTGGTAGACCGCACACACACACTGATAATGCTTTTATTTTCCGTAGTGGGTGGAGAAGATATTATAATGGTTCTTCCATTAATATAATAACATCTAAGTATACTAATTGTACTTAAATAATGATATTGGTATGAATATAAGAGGTTTTCATGAAGAATATTAAAAAGAAAATATTAAAAAGTATGGATTATTTACGTTCGAGACTCGATTTTATCACGTAGATCTCTCTAGAAATGAAGCCATTAAGATAACTTGTATAAATCAAGGTTTAATGATAAAGAATTTGAATTATATTTGAGGATGTTTTTAATAGATTCCAGGAAACATAAAAGGTTAAGATTAACCATGAATAGGGGGATGTAATCCTCTTTTACAAGTGAGGAAAAGGGAACATTTGGGGAAACCATTTACCCTTCCATGATATCATTACACAAATCCTTGTTCAATGAATCAAAATGTTCATAATAACTGATTTTATGGTGAAATTGGGTCACTTAATCCTCAAATTATACTTTACACATAGGTTTCAAATAGGGTTCATGTCTTTTACCATAGGTTTTCACATTTTGATTTTTACCTTGGTAACTAATTTTAACTAAGTTTTTTTTATGTTTTTAAACAATATAAGATAACCCCTATCATAAAATTTAGATGTTTTAAACCTAAATTTATTATCCATTTAAACTAATTCAATTGCTAAATAATAAAAATAATAATTTTAAAATATTACATTTTATATTTAACAAATCAATTTCATTATAAAAAATAGCGTTTGAACCATTATGTGTTCTTAATCTTTTTTAGTATTGATTATAAATTAAATATGTGATAATATAATTATATAAATGATTAAAAATTATAATATATTAATAATTTTAAATATATTAATTTAATTTATAAGACAAATATTACACACTATTAATATAAAAATTCACTTAAAATAATAGTTTTACTATTTACATGTTCATTAACATTAATCATAGAAATCAATATTTAATGAATAATATTCAAATTAAAATGATTGAAAAATATAATAATTTTGATTTAAAACATGGATTCAATTTTTATTTATTTATTTTCTACATGTAATTAAATTAAAATTTTAATTTAATTTAAGAAGAAAAGTTGGTTTGAATAAAATATTACATATTTTTACAAAACAATATACATGGGTTCTATAAAAAACATAGTAATTATAACTAATTTTTATTAATTATAATATATATATCAAAAATAGATTTCAAAAAATGATATTTCATTCTTTTATTATGATGATGTCATAAAAGTAATTTTTTTAGCAAAACTGGTATTTTTCACTATTCACCTAAAAACAAATTGTTTCAAAAAAATCCCAAATATTCATATTCAATAAATATTGATATTATAAATAAAAAATGGAGTCGATATGGTTAAAGATAAATTATAAAAATAGATAACATCGCTTTTAAATAAAAACCAAAATATATAATTAAAAACTCGTTTTATAGAAAAAAAAGTTTTGAAGTATTATCCATTCCTATTCTTATAATCTATCTATTAAAAAATATTGTTATAATTTAATATTAATATTAATATATATATTCTAAATATCAAAAAAATACCATTTTAGTTTCTTAAAATAACATTCTAAAAATAAAAGTTTAGAAAAAAATACATTTGTAACCATAATGTGATCATTTTTGTTATTCTTCTATACTAAAAATAATGATCTTTACTTCTAATTACATATCATAAATTGTTTATATATACTTATACCCACCAAAATAATTTCTAAATTACAATTTTAAACCCTCAAAATTTTATGAAATATTTTTTTAATAAATTCTAATTTTTTTGAAAGCTTGTGTTACATGCAACACCGATTTTTTAACGAACCGTGATATATTATTAATATTATTATTTAAAAATTATTGTTATAACCATGCCACTAAAACTGTATGTTTTAATAGGAATAACCAATTTTTAAATGTTATTTATATTGGTTTATATAAAGAAATAATATTGATAAAAAGTATTTATTTATAGTAATGTAATTATATATTTCGAAAATACTAATTTCTCAAAAAAAATGTTTTTATTAATGTTTTTAAAAAAATTATAAAAGAAATTTTTTATAAATTTATAAAATTTATACACAAAAAATTAAATTATGTTTTTAAATCAACATGCCAAAATTATCATTGGGTGAATGTTTTACTATTTTTTGAAAAAATTAATTTTTCGATGAATAGTTAAAAAAATATCGACTTTTATTAAAAGTTGGATTTTAGTTTAAATAATTTACAAATATAAATTATTTATATAAATGTTTTAAAATAAAAAATAGTTTATTTATATAATAATTAATTTTGTTTATTTCAACAGAATAATTTTCATATTAATACAATCCCTACTTAGGAATATTTTCTCTTTAGAAAACCACTTTTCACCAATTCTGCATGATTAATTTTAAATTTCAAATTTCAAATTCTATAAATGGAATTTTGAGAAATAGATTCCATATTTGAAATAAGAATAAATATTATTTTTATATAATTATTTCAAATTTATATTTGGTAAAAATTTATATTAAAACAATTAAATTTAATTATCATGGTTGAGGTTAAAAAAGGTTTACCAAGATTCAACTAAAAGGATAAGTGTAGAAATATCCTTGATTCTTGTAAATATCAAATAATATGTCCATATTTCCATTGTATCTCATCTAAGGCTCTATAACGAGAAAAGTTTATACTTTTAGTAATAAAAAATGCTGGTAAACTTTATTCTTTTCAAATATTCATTGTGTATCCTCTCCCCCACATATAAACGATCACTACTCTCTTCTCCTATACACACATAGAAATCCATTTTGTTATGAAAATTCTAAGACCAATACCAACCTTATATACCTCCCCAAATCCTGGAGAAATTATTTTTATTAGGAAACCCTTATAATAAGTCTTTAAGTATAAAACTAATGATGTTCTCCAAAGAAGAGGTAAAATTATAAAACATGGGTTTTTGTTTTCTTTTTTCTTCTAACTCCTTCAAAAATTCCCCAACTTTGTTAATATAATAAAAACAGTATCTAAAATATAATGACCCTGCCTTAATGTATTACATAATCTTGAGTTTTAGTCAAAAACATACTTTCATTAATAGTAACGATCTTTTTAGGTTTATAGATTTAGATAATTAGGACATAATATATACATAACAGACCACATTAATTCAAAGAGTATACTACTAAAATAGTATCCTTTTTTTTAAATATAAAATCTTTTAAAACACAACATTATTTCATTGTTAAATATTCATAACATTTATCTTGACTTCCTTATTTCTCCGGAAAATACTAAATATAAAATACAATTAAAAATATGTGATGAGCACAAAAATATACATAAGAAACATATAGAATGAAAAACTCTTAGTCCTATGAAAAAATTAAAACCCCTTAACACCCCTTTTCTTGAAAACATAAAAGAATTCATAGAAACATAATATAGATTCCATGGAACATATTAACCATATCACTCTTACATTCTCCCTTACACATTAAATAACCATTCGTTAAACTTCTATATTCGGAGTACCCAATGCATTGGGAGATATAATGGGGTTCACCCATCATATATTGTATTATAATGTGCTCAAACCATCATATCTTGAGTTATAATAGGGATCCACCACTCATATCATGGTCTATATTAGGTATTAACCCATCATATATTGAGCTATAATGGGATCAACCCTAGCATAAACAATGTCTAAGGAACATATTGTGAATAAAACTCTTGATAACTCGTTAAACCCATAAACAAAACACATTCAAATATCATAATACCTTTTTTTCGGGAAAAAAACTAATTTTGGAAATATGAAAACCATGCACAATATTGTGAAATAATATATTTCATTTATAACTATGAAAACATATAAAGGAAACATTATAATAATAAAATTTCATGAAATCATCAAAACCTCTCATTTCGTACATAAATAAAAGAACAATATTTTTAAATTTCATAAATGATACATTTAAAAGGACTTAAAATAAAAAGTATCATACATTACACATGAAAAATATCCATTTTCAAAATATGTAAAACAAAATAAAACATTTATAACCATATAGGTACATTTTTAAAAACCATTTTGAAGACATAGGCATAAAATAGAATGATTTTGAAGAATAAATCATTAAAATATTTAAAATAATGTTTTAGTTAAAGTGTCTATTACCTTAGGATCAAAATCATTAAAAAGTGTTCAAAACACATTTATAATAGTTTTAATAGTGTTATTAATATATTAAATAACTAAAATCATTTTTATAATTCCTTAAATTATCTCCTTATAACATTTTACACCAATTTGTTAACAATATGTTGTTATTTTAAATATTTCGGTTGCATTATTTTCATGGTTTCCATGGTCAGTTTATTTATGGAATTCTTTGTGAAAATGATATAATAATATATAAGTGATAATATATATATATAGGTAATTTTAAAAAATTACATGTGAAATTAAACATTAAATTATTTTAGTAAAAGGGAAATAAAAAATCATCATCCACGAAGGCAGTGGATTGACACACCATAGATATCGATTAAATTATTTAATTGTAAAAGAAGAAGATAAAATATTTTTTGATGAATATACCATAAAAAATTCTAAAATATATATGTTATGTTGTATTTTTCATAGAATATTAGATAATAGGTGAGGATAAGGTAGAAATGAAAAATACTTTGAAAGAGAAGAAAAATGAATTTTACTTCTTGAAAATTCCTCCTTAAGAACCTCCTAAAGGCTCTTAGAAGATGTCTTTTTTGTGAGAATGGAAGCATAATAATTTTTTAACAGACAAGAAGGACGTAATTTGGTATATTTTGGCCCATAAATAAGGCTTCAGGTGATGAAAATTTGTGAAGGATGGAACCTCCTTTTATAATTGAGGTGAGGGGTAACATAGGAATTACTGAAATAATTAAAATACAATAAATTTATTACAGGTTTTAAGACTTCCATAAAGGACTCAAAATAATATGATATCCCATTTTAATGTAATTTTATCATTTTTTGGCCTTCTACATGATTTATTTTATTTTTAAATAAATTAATAAAATATTTAATTAATGGGAAAATAATTTTTTCAATTAAAAGCAATTGAAAATCATGAATTTAAACACATAAAAAAAGTTTCCAATTCAAATTAAATATTTTATTATATCATAAAAATATTACAATTACCTATAAAAATCATTAACTGACTTAAAGAAATAAAATTATATTGATTTTATTGTTTTTAAAATCATTATTTTGATTTATTCATTAAATAAATATTTACTACATCATAATTGTTTAATCCATTAATGTAAATATTTATTAGCTAAAAATTAAAAAAACCATGAGAAGGATAATTTTATTATGTTTTAAAATACCATTCTTATTCAAAAAAACATCAAGAAAACCTCATATTAAAATGTAATACATATTAAACATTATTGTGTGAAAATGTTTTCTTTCTTTTTAATAAAATAAAATAAAGGTAATAATGTGATCCATGTGAGCCCAAAATGTCCCAAATATGAATCAAATTAAACTAATTATTGAATATTTATTATATAATTTTTTTATCCATAATTGGGGTCATTTTATAATTCTTATAATTTTAATTAATAATATTTTATTTATTTTTCTTATGCTTGCACAAGAGATGCATCAATGTTGTATAATCATTAATATTAATTATTTAATATAAAAAAATTAATACTAAATTAAAATCATAGAAATAGATTAATTATTTTCAAAATAAGGTTATTTGTTCTTTCATTATATTTATTCACTCGTATACATGTCAAAAAAAGCTTCTTAAATTTGTTATTTTGTCATTTCGTACCCTTCACAAGTATTACACATGCATTTAGATAAAATATAAGCTATATGGTTATAACATTATAATTTAACAGATAAAAACAATATTAATACATATTAATTAATAAAAAAGTCTTTAAATAATTTTTAGCACTCAATTACTATTTATATGGAACCAAATATGACATTGCCAATGCTGTATAAGCACTACATCGACATTGATAAAATAATTTACAGTTATACTAAAATATATTATAACATACAAGTTATAAATTATTTTTGGACAATATTAATCATAGAAATTCATAGTTTATTTTTCAAATAAAATTTATAAATTTTATATCATAATTATGTATAAATAATATCACAAAAAAATAATTTATTTTTAAAAAAGTATACTTTTTACTATTCACATAAAATAAAACATTTTAATAAAATCCTAAAAAAATTATACCAAGATAATTTCAATATTTTGGGCTCAAAAATAAAATTATTTTTATCAAATAAAAATTTTATAATTGAAAAATTAATTTTTTAAATTAAATAACTATATAATAAATTATTTACATTAATAATTACTATTTAAATATAGAATAATATTAAATATAAAAACAAATTAATCTTTAAATACCATGATTGTAACATTCTTCTCTCCAATTTTTTAATTAATATTCTTGAAATTTTTTCACTTATTAAACAAATGGGGGTACTTTTCCGTCATAGCATTTTTAGATTCTTAGGTTTCTTCTTCTACAATGCCGTTTATCCATAAAACCTTATCCTAGTGAATTACCTTATTCTACAATACTTGCAGTCTATGATCAAGAACCTAAAGATGTCATAAAAAAAGTTCTCTTCCAACGGAACTACTTCTGGGCTCAAAACATGGGACAAATCCGGCACATACATTCTTATAAAGGAAACATGAAAAACATTGTGCACTTAAGATAAACATGGTTAAAAAGCTACTCAATAGATAAATGGTCAATTTTTTTTCTAGATTTCTAATGGTTCAATGAACTATAGACTTAACTATACCTTATTACCAAAATGGATTACACTTTTATAAAGAGATATTTTAAGGAAACTATGATTGCCTACCTCGAATGAAATATATTTTCTCTGGTTATCTCTATAACTTTTCTGCCATTTTCAAATCTATCCTCATATATTACTAAAATCAACTAAACTTTTTATACTAATTCTTCAACAAATTATATTCCCATCAAATTCAATTCCCTGACTTCATCCCATAATTCTAGAGTTCGACACCACTTTCTCTATAATTCCTTAAAAGATTCCGTCTGTATACTAGAATGAAAAATATTATTTTATGAAAAATATACTAAATAAATATATTGATATTAACATCCCTAGTAATCCATTGAAAAAAATCTAATAATATCTTCCAAAGACTTAAGTTTTTCACTCTGTCTATATATCAGATTTAGGATGAAATGTAGTGGTGAAATTTAATTTTTTTTCAATTACATTTGAAGGATTTTCCATAAGTTATATGTCGAGATGTGATCATGATATGTTACATTATAGAGAGGTACCCCATGTAACATGAAAATCATTTTTAGGTATCGTCTACAATGTTGATCTAAAAAATTAGTATCATGAATTATAAGAAAATGATAATATTTGGTCAAACTATCAATTTTAACTCAGATTGCATTGTTACCTTGAGATATCATTGCTTGTCCAACTTTGAAGTCCATGGATATATTTTTCCATTTCCATTATAGCACTAGAAAAGACTAACGAATCACCTTTCGTTACTATCATTCAGATTTATCCTATTGATATGTCAAAATTGTCATTGTAAAATCTATAATGTCTTTTTCATTCCATCCCACCATTAATACCCTCGAAGGTCTTTGTACATCTTTGTGCTTCCAGGATAAACTGAAATTGGAGAACTGTTCAAAAAACAATTCATTCTTTAGATGAGAATCACAAGGAACACATAATCTCCTCCCAGACCTCAAAATACAATCTTTATCATTGCTAATCTTAGGAATCGTACCATTTTAAACCAATTCTACCTTTCATTAAAACTCACAGTCTTCCTTATGAACTTGAATTATTCTATCTGATAATGATGAATTTACTAACACCTAAAATAAAATAGAGTAATTTTCTACACTGACATCTTCTTATCCAAATTTCATCACATAATTATCCAAAGATTCACATTTGAAAAGTATCATGGTTAATGTTTCATTACTTTTTCGACTCAATACATCATCCACTCTATTATATTTTCTAAGATGTGAATGAATCATGAAATCATAATCCTTGATTATTTCGAGACATTTTATTTGTCTCAGGTTCAATTCCTTCTAAGTAAATATATACATAAAACATTTATGGTTAGTATATATCTCACATTTTACTCTATAAAAATGATGCCTCAAAATTTTTAATGCAAAAATAGTAGCTAATTAGAAATCATGTGTATGGTAATTCAACTCATGAAGTTTTAACTATCATAAAGAATAATAAATTACCAAATCATTTTTCATTAGGAAAAAACCATTTCCTTTTAATAAAGCATCAATATAGATGAAAAATTCACCACTTCTAGAAGGTAGGGTAATAACTAGATCATTCTCCATTCTTATTTTCAATTCTTGAAAACAATGGTTAAAAATTAATGATTATTTTACCATGATTTGGGAACACAATTTACTTTACCATGTGAAAATCTTGCATGAAAACTAATAAAAGTTTTCATCCAATACACCATTCCCCCTATCACGCAACATGGTTTTCCGAACCATGCAGTAGTGAATAACCCTACATTTCTATGAATTCCACCCTCTAATATCCCAAAATCCATTGGAAAAGACTTTCCCCCATATCTTAAACTTCATGAACAACTAATTAGAGTAATAACTCAAAGATTAGAAAAATATTGCCACAGATTCAATGCTCTCAGTGAGCTCGTAGGGTCTGGAAAGCCATGTGGTGCCAGGGACGTTTTCCTAGAATACTCTCTATGACAGTGGCATTATTGGTGTATGACCACCAACTATATGTTCCAGTCACCCACTGACACTAGTCTCCTCTTGCATCATTTCTCATCTCTTTGTTTTTGATTCATGGAAATCTGGTATTTAAGTAAAAATGTTTTGGTCTTGAATTTTTTTTTAAATGATGCGCTTTAAAAATAAAATGATGTGTAAGGTTTGGAAATTGTGGGATGAATATTTGGTTTTGAAAATTGAAAAGATTATGGTTTTTATTCTTGGTGTTCTCATGGGAAACGATATGCATTAGTGAATATGTGAAGAGAAATGGTTATTGACATGAGTGGATGAGTGCTTTGATGGACAAGAGGTGGTACCGGTGTGGTATGAGAACATGCACGTGCGAGGCCCATTAGACACCATTGGTGTTTGTACAACCCACCAGCTACATTATTTTTCCAAAATTTTTGTTAAAGGAAATTGTTTTTAATAACCGGTGATTGTGTGATGTGTCTTTATGTTTTGGGAAGTGCTGGATGTGAGGCATTTGGAGTTTAGAATCCATTTTGACAGATTGGTGTCCTGAGTTTCAATTTTTATTTGTAAGTTGGTGTTCAAGAGCGTAGTCAGTGAATTCTTTTGAATAGTGCTTCGAGAATCCCTTGCAGTGGTTCCCCCTACACGTTTAGTGTTCACTTGTGATCTGTCTTGGCCGTTGGGCCATTTTTAGTGGTCCATAGTTTTTTTCTTAACTAGCATATGCCCTCATAAAGTGTTAACATGTGATTGATGTGCAACCACATGTAATTCTTCATTGGCCAACCCTCCAGTTGATTATATAAAGGACTCTCACTTTTGAGTGATAGTGCTAATTGTATTTTATTATTTTTTCGGTTGAGTGACGCCTCTCGTAGAAGGATGACAGGCATGAGGGAAATTGATAGGAACTTTGGTCTATTTGAGTTTTCATAGTTGTTGTGTGTGAAGTTTGACATCGTTGTATCTGAAGTTTCTCCCCTGTACACGATGATTGTAATTCCATCATGGAAGGGTGAAGGCGGTTCAAAATTATCAGTGTTGATCAGTGTCTTGAAGATGTTTGTAGTACTTTCATTGGCTTCATGGGTCATGTCTGGTGACATCTTGCAGTGTGAGTTCTCTTTGATGAGCAAGGTTGGAAATTGTAGGATCCTTCAGGAATCCTGGTTTCCATAAGAGTATGTCCTCTCGGGGAGTTATAATTTATATTTTCAAATGTGGAGTGTTTTTGGTGCGTCGTTCCTTATTATGTTTCATGGTTAATGTCAAGAGGTGATGCATGTGTATCACCTAAACCTATGTTCTTGTGGATGTATCATGAGGGAGTAGTTTTATGTCGGGGTGTGTTGTGTTTGTTGGTGTCGTCTTTATAATGGTGTGGTTGTGTGTGATATTGAAAGGAGAAGCTCCATTTTGGAGCCTTCAATACATGACTGCGAGGCCAGAGATGCTTCAAACATCAAGGCTCCATCCATAGGCCTCAGAGTGAAGCTGGTGCATGGTCAGGAACCTAGGGAGTGTATGGGACCCCAAATTTATTTTTGTCATCAGTGTTGAATGTAGAGACAGTTTAAATTGTTTCAATGGTTGTTCCATTCCAAATGAACCGTTTGGTTGCGTAAAGTTTTCGTAACCATGTGGAGGCATGTTCGTCTTGTTTCTTTCAAGTCTTGGGGGTTGCGTCCCACTGGATGTAATAACTTTAGTGGTTCTTATGGGATCATGTTGGGTAAATCTACCTCAAATCTTAATAATGCTCATCCAGAGATTTGGAGACGTTGGTGTATCTCCGACCATGGTTTTGACGCCCGATAGTTGGACCCGACCCTCCCCGCACATTTTGGTGGGGTGCTTGGATACCGTCAAAAAAATTATCAAGGTTTCGTATCTTCTGTCAGCTCCAATGGTGGGGAGACCCATGATAGGTTTCACTCAAATTTCATTGAAGTGAATCATTGTAGGTCAGCATGTAATGGTAGGGAGACCTTTGGGATTTCCCCATGTTGGCATTTTGGTCATGTTCTTAAATGTGACTTGGTAATAGGTGATGAGAGTGTTCTTGGGATATTATTCGACCTTGTTTGTTCCTTACAAAAAAATGGTGGGGTTTTCATCCTATGACACTGAAGGTGTTTTGTTTATGAGGTTGTTTTCCATGGGTGTGAGAGTTCCTTCCCTTGATTAGCCAACTGGAGGTGTTATATTTCATTCAGGCATGCGACACATGCTAGAACGTTCTTTTACGAGTTTCTTGATGTTCCCTTTGGGTCACTTTCTCTGAGCACAGTGTGTCTGCCTCTTTTCACTTGGTTTTCGTAGGTATCCTTTTTGAACCCCAAGGGGGTATCAATTGCTACATTAGATTTAAGTCTTTGTTGTGGCTTTCTAGGGATAGAAAGCACTATCGTGGGGAGAATTTTCACTCCCGTCTTGTTTAAACTATTTATGTTATTATTTTAATTTGGTATCGGGTAGCTCAGGTCAAGACCCGACATAAACTTTCAGAGTTCTTATTTAAAATCCAAAATTTTTGGCCTTGACAGTGTCTACGGCACCACGGTCGAAGGAGCGCAACCTCGCCTAGGTCACCACACGACCTCACCCAGTTCACCGCACGCCCTGCTCGATGGTCAATTAATTAAACAAAATGGATAAATAATAAAGCAATAAAATTAATAGTGTAATGAAATAAAAATCTAATAAAATAAGAGTTTTTTAGATAATAATAATAATAAGGTTATTCATGGATATTATTATTATTATTATTATTATTATTATGAGTGTTTTTAGTTTTGTGACACTGGACGAACGGGAAGGGAACGGTTCTGAGACCGATCAGTCTTCTTGGATTTCAAAATGTGTTAAAACATAATGGGATGACTAAATATTAATGAATAATGAAATAAGAATAAAATGGAAGTAAGAGGATTAATAAATTTTATGAAATTGTTTAATATTAATAATAAGAATTTTGTTTGAGAATAATAATAAAACTATTATTAATAGTGTTATGAATATAAAAATAATAATTATGTTATTAACGTTGTAAAAATTATTATTATTTTTAATATTAAAATAAGTTAATGTCTTATTTTATTCTATTGTCTTCGAAATTTTCTTCTGAGGTGTGTGCTGATTCTCGATGGAATTTTGAGTTTTTGTCGATAAATAGGTCTCTGCAGCTTGACAGCGTCCGACGCTCAGGCGAAGCTCAATTTGGAGACTGTGTGGCTTCGCCTTGGCCACCGGGTGACCTACCGGTGTCAACTAAATAAATATAATTAATTAATAAAGAAACAAAAACAAAATAAAAATGTCTAATACAAATTAATGGGTTGTTTTAATAATAATAATAGTATTATTATTATTATTTGAGGATATTATTATTATTACTTTTATTTTCAGTATTAGTAGTAGTAAGTTTACTCTTTTTTTAGGGTTCCATACATTGTTTTTTTATATATTTTTTATCTTTTCTTCTCTCCTCTTTTTTTTCTTTTTTCTTTTCTTTTTTTCTATTCCCTCTCATTTCCTCCCCCTCTCTTCCCGTCAGATTCCCCTGCGCACTAACCCTAGCGCACCTCCTTAGCACCGCACCCACCTTTCCACACGACTTCCTCTAGCTGGCTTCCTCTTCAGCTCGCGTTCTACTACTCCTCGGCCAACACACAACCAACCCTCTGCCTGGCCAACAAGCTCGCACTACACCCCCCATGGTCGTCGGTGTCCATCCCTTCCAGAAAATCGCAGCCGACACTCTCCTTCCTCCCTTCGACTGCCTTCACCATGTCACGCCACCCCTACTTGAACTCGACCCTCAACCATCCACCGTCGCACCCCCTCCCATAGACTCCCAGTTCTGGCCTTCCACCCTTTCCAGACTCCTCCCCGTCCAGCCCGCCCGCCCGCTCTCCACCCTCCTCATCCTCCCGATTGACACCGCGCCGCAGCCATGGCCAGCTGCTAGCCTCCACTTGCTCCGTCTGGAAATGCGCCAAACTGTCACCCCTGCTCCATCCGATGACACACTGTCCCACCATCTCACCCCACCTATTTTCCCCCTCTTGTGGACCTCATCTCGTGTTCCTCCCTTGCGTAGAAACCTATGGAAAATGAACATCTCCCTCTTCTGTTAAGTCCGACCACCACCCCCACCTCCTGTGGCCT
Organism: Viscum album; assembly: GCA_963277665.1. Classification (NCBI taxonomy): domain Eukaryota; kingdom Viridiplantae; phylum Streptophyta; class Magnoliopsida; order Santalales; family Viscaceae; genus Viscum; species Viscum album. The sequence goes on along the minus strand of OY728132.1, from coordinate 1,153,810,817 downwards.
ATTTTAAGCCGTGGCCATCCCTCGGGTATGCACCGCCCTACCACTCAAACCCTTGCAATGGCCTTCGGCTCCCTTTGCCGCAAGTGTGGGCCACCCGGGTAATCCCTTAATTCTCTTTTCTAGTGTTTAAGTCATTCTCAGTTGGGGTTTTGGTATTTTCGGTATTTAGGGGGTTAATTAGGGTCTTATATTTTCATATTGTTGGTTCGATTTCTTGTTTATGGCCCCCCTTTGGGTTCGTTTGCGGGGCATTTGGCATGCGACGGTCTTTGCACACCTTGTTTGAGAAGTATCCTACACTAAGGTAGGTTGTTCCACACTTAGTTATTATTTTATGAAATAATTTGCAAGCATAATTTTTTAGCATGTTATTTAACTAATTCTTGTAGTGAAAATTTGATTTTCTTTTTTTGAAGTATGAATTGCATTGAAATAATTTAGCAAATTGTTTATAACATGTGTTTGTTTTCTGCTGAGAACTTTGTTCATGATTTTTAACTCGTGTGGTGAGATTATTAATTTGTACAACTGGTGCGAACTATATGTTTAACATGGTGTCTGTTGTGTTTGGTCGTAAAAGAAGTTTTTTTCTTTTGGTTAGTGAGTAATTCCATGTGATTATTTTAAATTGTTTTATAATATTTTACTTTTGGGCTTATTAAATTAGGTGGTTTGTGAAAATGTGTTTTTTATTTGGTGTATGGTTTTCCACAAAACTATTTTTGTGTCGCAGATCCCATTTTTAAATTGTATTCAAGTGTGTGTGATGTTGGAATGTATTTTAATGTATAAATAGTTACTTTAGTGTGCGTAAAGTCATGTGACATTCTTTTAATATTTATTTATAAAATTTTATGGTTTATTAAATTATGCACTAGTGGGAAAAATGTTTGTAAAATGTTTTAATGTGGGTATTATTTCAAAGGGGTATTTATGCGTGTAAGTAGTGGTTTGTTTAATGAAAATTGACATTAAACTATGAATATGGTTTAATTGATTATGTAACCTATGTAGATTATGTTTTGAAAACCCTTTTGGTGTGCATGTGGTTTTAAAAAAGGGTTTTGGGTGTAAAAATGGTGATTCTATGTGTGTAAGTACCCTGTTGGGATTTTTTGCATGAGTGTGACGTGTGACATGAACTTGAAACTTTCTTGAGCACAAAGTGGAAAGCCTGGGTAGCTTGGAGGGTGGACTAGACTTATGAGATGGTGTTCTGGAGGTGACTCGACTCGGTTTCACTGGACGGACTGACGATTGCAACAATAACTTTATATATGCCTTTCGGAGGGTTGTGGTCTTCTAAGCCACATTTTCGGAAGGTCGTGGCCTTCTAAGCCACATTTTCCGAGGGTCGTTTCCATCTAAGCCATGTTTCACTGAGACACGAAGATCTAGGGACCCAAGGTAGCTAACACCCATGAGGAATCTCCCATATTTGGTTCATATTGGTCACTTTATGCTCATCAGTGTGAAACATGTGTTGTTTTAAAAAGTAAGGGTGTGTGTGTTTTAATTTAAGTTGTTCTATTTGAAACTATTTTCCTTAATCAAGTTTTCTTTAAAACTGTTCAAGAATTTACTTCTTTGATTTAATTAAAATTGAAAATATATTTGACATTTAATAATTGTGCATGGACCATTTTTATTGGGTGATGTCCTGCTGGGCTCTTGGCTCACACCCTATATACACTTTTGGGTGTATGTAGTTTCTGTTTCATTGGTATTCCAGGTGGAAGCGTTGAGTATAGCGATGGTAGTTTTGGTCATTGATGGTATTATCATTCTGGTTAGTGTTTGTGGAGTGTGGAGATTGCACCTCACTTTTTGCGTGGAGGTTTGAGTTAGAGTTTTGTTTTCTCTTTTTGTCGAATTTTTTGGATGTTGGTTCAAGTTGTAAACCTTAAATTTTGATTTTAGTTTAAGGTCCATTTTGGTTTTCTGCTTTCAGTTTTAGTTTCTTTATCTTATTAGTTTCATTGTGTTGACTATTTTGGTTAAATCATTCCCATGAGTCAGTTTTGATACAAGGGCACTTGTGCCAGCCCATGGAGATCGGGAATGCCCTTTAGGCCAAGTCCCAGACCGGGTCAGGAACCAGATCAGATGACGACCCGACCTGGTTCATGACATCTCTGTTGATACTATAGGGAGACTCTACCCTCATATCATAGCAAGTAATAATAGAGTAAATGATAAAAATCACATATGTCTTCATAAATAACGATATCAAATGTCACAAAAATTGCTAAATAATTAGCATGCCCAAATATATCCTAAAATAAAATGAACTTTACACAAATTTCATGAAAGTCAAGGATAAAAAAATTGATCCCCCATGGGAAGCAAATATAAAAAAATATATTAAATCTTCATTATTGGAACATATATCTAGCATATTACCACCTCCAATGATCCATCCATGAAATTCCAAATCATCCAATGACCATTGGAACCTTACCCTTCTCTTTTCCAATTATCATAGTCTACTTGTGTACCCATGGATTCCCAAAAAGGGTGTGTCAAGAATTTATTAGGGAACCAAAAATTCATTCCCAAAATATATCCAATCTGAGTAAAAGTGCATGATGATGTGAGAAAAAAATCATAATAAATATACACCATTAATCCTTATGTTCTATGGTCACACTTGAAATCAACCATACCTACATCAGTCTATGTTTGATTTATTTGAATAGCATATAGGTGTTAAACCAGAAGAGGGAAATATTCCCTACCTTTTAATTACCACATAATAAATAACCATGAGATGGTAGCCTTACTTATAAATCTCATAATATATAACTAGTGAGGGTAATGGATCATACCCAATAAATATAAAATAAAATAGTCAGGGGGAATGTATATCACTACATATATTTGATAATAGATAACTTGAGGTGGTTCTCACCATATAAATCTCACATAAATATTATAATAACAAATAGAGGGAATGGTAATCACCCTGCACATCCCATAGTACATAACCAGTGGGAATGAAACTCACCTAGTAAATATCATAATAAAAAATTCTGAAGGGGGAATGGAACTCACCCTAAAAATCCAATAATACATGATATGGGGAAATATAACATGCCCCATAAATCTCATAATAAATATACATTGGTGAAGGTTCTCACCTAATATGTCTCATAATATACATCTAATAAAAATAGTGACCTCTATATAAATCTAATAAAAAACACTCCGGATAATAGATAACACCAAATAAGTCACATAATATACATTAGGTGGTAAATTCACTCAATATGTGAATCTCATAATAATCGCATCTTAGAAATTATCCTATAAAATTTTCATTCATATACTAGTCCATCTATTAGTTTATGGAACCCCTTGTGTCATCTCTTTATGTTCCCCTTTTCTCTAAAATAAGTCTCACCTTATTTAATGGTTAAAGTTCATGTAGTTAAATTCACTAATGGTATACTCAGGGATCAGGGAAATTTTCATTCATATGAAATAGAGATATGAAAAATTTATTTATTTTTTTGTTCAAGTTTTCATTATGTTAGCATAACTTCTCAACATATGCACTGAGAAATAAATCAGAACAGATAGATAACTTTGACACCACATAATTTATTCTTATAAAATAATATTAATTGATTAACACAAGATAAAATGTACTTAGATAGAATAATTCGACAATTCATAAAAAGTATATAAAATAAAGAAAAACATTTCTACAACTTGTGTAAGCCAAAAAAATAAAAAATGAAACTAAAAGATAAACAAGGTGTAGTTTTTGCCTTATCTCTAGATTATAATCAAAATAAATGAAACTTTCAATAATTTATACTCAAAGGAGAAATCACCCCTAAAAGAAAAAAAGAAGAAAGAGGTGCACAAATGGAGAGAAGTTTCTTATCGAATATGTGGGAGAAATAAGTTATTAGGGTATATAAAACCAATATTACAATTTAATTAAATTTATTATTTTTAATAAATTAACTATACCATACAGTGTGTCAATAATTATTTACAAATCATGCACCAACCCTGTGGTTTCCATTGTTATGGGAACAAACACCCCACATGGTTAGTCTACACAATAAGGTAAACTTTGTACCAATTATGTGGACCTATTAAAAATTTATGACTATTTTACTATGATTTGGGAACACAATTTACCTTAACATGTGAAAATCAAGCATGAACACTAATAATTTTTTTTCATCCAATACACAATTCCCCCTATCACCCAACATGGTTTTCCCAACCGTGGAGTAGTGAATACCCCTACATTCCTATGATTTCAACCCTCGAATCTCATAGAAAACCAATAAAAAAAATCTTCCCCCATCTCTTTAACTTCATGAACAACTAATTAGAGTAATAACTCAATGTTTGGAAAAATATTTCCACAGATTCATACAGTACAAATATTTTGTGTTTTATAACTTCCATATGATAAATTCGTTCATCCTTTAAAAGAAATTCCAAACAACACCAAGACTCATTGGTGAATAACTCCATCCCCTAAGACATTATATCAACCTCTATCTGCCATATATTTTACATGATATATAAATGATGTCACTACACTCAAACTAGAGGAACCATCTTCTTATGTAGAGTAGACTTGATCTAATCCTCAATATGAACTGAAAAGATGCATTATCCTCCAACTCAACATCATAAGTATTGATAACCTGATAATGATCTATATAATAACTAAAAATATATTATATGTCCTATAAATCATTAATTTCTCTAAAATTATAAGGTATATCAAATTGATATGATACTGTATTAATCATCTCTATGATCTCAAATGAACATAAATACTTGGGTACCAACTTACGTTTCTTCTGAATATAGAAAATTCCCAATAATGAAAAACCCATAAAAATATATGATTTCCCTTATCAAACTATAGTCATCAACATCTCTAGTTGTCGTATTCTCTCTGCTTGATCTGAGTGATCACTAACTGCTTTGTAATAAACTAAATTTGGTCTGATGCCTCCTATATGAGACTATGCTCAACAATTATAAACTCAACACCCTCTAACCAATAAATTTTTTAAAAGTGAAAAATATTCTCTATATCATTGAATATATCCATATATATCAAATAATGATATCTATTGTTGTTGGGGGAACTCTACAAGGTACAATTGGTTCTATTAGAAAACAATATGGTGTAGGATGTTTTCTCTTAGTACTTTCTCCATAAGCTGGAAGGTGCACTTGGACTACCAAAATATCTAAAGGTGATATGTGGTAATTTGATTCACTAGAATTGTAAAATCCCAGGTAAATAAAAAATATGACATTTTCAAATTTTTTAATATTTCTGAATAAAATATTAATATTACTTTAAAGGGGATTCTATGTTCGATGGTGTACCCAATACGCAACAATGAGTTTCTCTGAAATCTTACGTTGCACACTAATAATATAATAATATTATTTCAAATGGTAGTTAACACGTAGAAATTTTATTGGTGAGAATGAATAGAAATAACTAAAATATGATTATATATGTTTGTTAAATGTTTTTGCATTTATCCAATAAAAGATAAAGGCTTAAAATAAGAAAAGAAATCAATTTTATGTAAAAATACTCTTATATTCACTAAATGGTTGATTTAACGCCTTTTGTTGGTGAACCGTGATTAAAAATGGTTTTGGTCACTCTTATATATTCTATTTAACCAAATAAAATTATTCTTTAGAATTGGGAGATCAAAATTTACTTTGTGTATCTTTTTGGTATTTTTCCGACAAAGATCATTTTTTAATGAATAGTGAAAAATGTTATTTTTTAATTGAAAACCTCCTTTTAATATATTTTATTTATATGGTTAGATTATATTATTAGTAGTTTTAAAGTGAAATTATAATATATTTTTAACATTTAAACCAATGGTAGTCATTGAATTGATTTCACATTGAAATTGGACTTAAACTAGTGTCAATCTTTTGATATATTTTGTTTCTTTAAAACATGCTATTTGTTTTGACAATGGGAATTAATTATTGAATTGATTAATTCAACTTATATGTTTTTAATTTTTTAAAATAGACATCATTTTTGAATTTGGAATATCAAATATATCTTAGGGTGAATGTTTGGTATTTATCTAAAAAACATCAATTTTTGATGAATAGTGAAACCATTAAGTGTTAGTTAAAAATTGATTTTTTTCATTTAAATGAAACTTTACCACTTCTATGAATTGAATTTCAAAAATCTGACATACATGGTTGTCATTAGTATGTAAAATGTGGTTCAATTGAATGAAAATATTTTTGGTGAATAGTAACGTTTTTATTAATCGTGATTAGAGGTAATTAGTTTAATTTATTGTAAAAATAATGTTATAATAACATGAAATTACCTTGAAACATGTCCTACCCATATTGGATGTGTCATGTACGACCAATAAAATCCATGGGTCAACTTGGGGACCCCATGGAGCCACTTGGGTATGAAAATTACATTAATAGCTTTTTATTTAAAATTAAAATAAAAATGTCACAAACATGTATTGTTTTACTAAAACAATTTTTACATGGGGTTATACAATTCATATTTTTGACTATAAATATTCATTAGAAATCTAAAAATATTTCCTACATCATGATATATTTTTTTATAATTTTTAGACATTAAATAAATAAACTTAATTATGACACCATGATAATGCAGCGATTACCTTATTAATGAATGATTTAAATAAAATGAAAAGATAATGTAAAATCTAATACTTACACTTGTCCAAAACCAATTGGATGAGTATATTTATAACCATTATTACCTTATCCTCTAACATTATCAATGGGGGGCCTTTAATATCCAAAAATCATTTTATAATAATGTAACTTTTCATGACTTTCCAAGAGTGCCCCTCCCCTCCTCTTATAAAAGGCCCCCACCTCTACCACATTATTCACACTTATAAATCCATTTGTCTCGACCAAACTCTGTCCAAATACTCTCTCAACTTCCCTATATTACTCCTAGAAGCTTCACTTTGGGCAGAATCCTTTCCAAGTAAGCCTTTGGGCTCAAATCAAAAAGAGTTACCCGATTTGAAGGTAATGTCTTCTCTTGTGTTCTTGTGTTTTATTTTTCTTCTCCAACCCCTAAACTCTTTTTATCCCTATATTTTGTAACAAAAACAGTATCACCAGTATAATAGGATGTTGTTTTGAGATGTATTCTAGCTACACTTACACACGCCTCTGTCTAATGGTTAAAGAACATACTATTTCCGTGGATGGTGAATTTCTACTTCACGAGACGAGGATTGTTCAATATTCTTCTAACACCTTTCATTGTGGCCATTTTGATGTCACTATATTTATATATGATATATGATATGTTTATGTTTTCCTTAATCTTCTGTTTTTTTCATTTATGGCATTCCATTATGGTTTCCATTATGGTTAAACGTGATATATTCATTTAAGCAAGGGCGGACTACCGCCCCCTCAAAGTGATTTGATTCGTTAATGCCATATGTGAGACATAGAAAGGATGGAGTTAATGATATTATATATGATATTATAATGTAATTATAATATACCTATGTATATTTTTTTTCATTCCATTAAAGTATGAAATAGAAATGAAAGTAGTGTTCATGCGTATGTACAGATTACCGTCTCCATGAACGGTGCATTTCATTTCTTATCTCTAAATGTTATGTACTATTATAAGTACATATATATAATGGATATATATGATATATATTACATATAAATTATGAATATCATTCTGTAATTATAATATATATATCTCCTATGTATTTTTAATTCCATTAATATGACAAAGAAATGGAAGTAGCGTTCATGCGTACGTACGGCCTACCGTCTCCATGAACGGTTTATTTCATTTCTTTTTATCTCCAAATGTCATGGAATAGTATAAAATGAATATATACTAGATATATATGATATCAAAATCATTAATACTATTCTGGATATGATATACTTATAACTACATGGATAATTCTTTTCAAACAAGTTCATTTTTGAGTCATGTGCCGAACATCGACAAAAAAATATCTGATATGAACTGACATAATTAACTAATTATTATAACATTATAATATGTGATATTAATTGAATAATAAACATTAAAGGATGTCCTTAAGTAATTATTAATTGGCCAAAGTTTATTATTCAAGATTATAAAGAAACAAACAAGACAAGTCGGACTTGAGGTAAGGGATCCTACCTCTCTCTTTCATTTTAAATACTCTCTTTTGTGTCACTTACTTTAAGATTATCTTTATTATGTTGGGGGATGTTATTCTATATTACTATTACTGTAATTTTTATGTTCATAGGATGAAAGACCCTAATTGATATCTTCAATCCATTTTTGGATGTTTTATGGGGCGCCGTTAGGCTTGAGAATTTTCCGAAGGGGATATCTTATCTCACTTTTAATTCTGTGAGAATTCCATTGATCGCCACTTATTTATTGCATGTGGTGTATTTTTTTCTTCCATTTGATATATATAATCATGATTCAATTTTTATTCATGGTATTCGGTGATTCATATTGTGTTTATACGACTCGATTGATTACAATGATGTATGGGGGTTTTATCTCACTTTTTGTTCCCGTGAGATTCATGCTATATTTGGCACTATTTTTTGTGTGGTGTATTTACTGTCCATGATTGTATTCTTTGTGTAATATACTTTAATTTATGGGTATTTAAATCTTCATTTTATGACCCTTATTTCATGGGGTGTACGTTTCGAATGTTACCAAATCGGAAAGGGAACCTTTCACCCTCCTCTTTTTAAAAGACTTCTTTTTGTTAGGTATTTTAATTTACCTATTCTTATGTTGGGATATGTTCTTATGTATCCTTATTGCTGTAAATGATTTCTCCAAGTGATAAGATACCCATCTTCTCTCTCATCGTCTCATTTTCTGAATTTTTAAAATGACGTCGTTAGGCCGTGGAATTTCTGTAAGGGAACTTCATAACCCAATCTCAATTCGTTGGGTCAAACCCCTAATTCTTGATTATGTTATACTATGAATATGTGTAGATGACCTCCAATTGTTTTACAGTTAATATCCTCTTACATTAGGTGTATTTATATTTTCCACACATAATCATGTAATTGATTTATTCTTAATCTATGGATACCGACTTTGTATGGGACATCGTCTCAATCTCCTTTCATTGAGGCATATTTTGTATTATACACAACTTTTTTTATACGGTGTATATACCCATTTTACTTCTACGTTTAATCAAAAGGAATATTTTTTATACGAAGCGTTTTACAAAACAACAAAAGGAATGTTTTTGTCTTACATATGCGGAAACAACGACTTCTCCTCCGTCGTGACCATTATTTGAGTTTCGACTTCCTCTACAAGCCATAAATTGTTTTTTAAATGAAAAATAAATACCATGTTTCACTTTTCTTTTATTTTGGTATTGAAAATGGTTTTGATAATGTTTTTATTATATCAGTGTGTTGTATTTATTTATTGTGATTCAAATGTGGAAATGTTATGTTTCCTTTATGCATGTTTTATGATCATGTTATGGTTCTTGGGAATTCATTATAATGACGGGTGGTTCTGTGATAAACTATGGGCGAGTGAGCCCGTAATAGCTCTCCAATGCATTGGGTAATGTGAAGGAGTTAAAGGCTATGGTTTCTCCGAAGTGATTTAGGGATTATACTGTGATGGGTATTCCAAACGTAACCATGAGGGTTGCTCCCTATGTAAGAATGTTATGAATGCCTCAAGTTACCTTTATGTCTTATTATTTCTATGAGTTATTCATTAATCGTATGCTTTCATGTGGTATGAGTAAAGTATGTTTTCATTTATTCTTATGTATACATGGACTAATGTTTTCATTTCATATTGTTATAACCCTTACTGACCTTTTTATGCCCATCCCATGTTTTTGAAATGTTTTTCACAGGACATGAAGTGGAATAGGGTCAAGGATGGGATCAAGGAAATACATGCCACCTAAAACATAGAACTAGACATGTTTCTTTTACATGTTTTTATTTTATGAAAAAAATGGAAACTGAGTAGATGTGTCTACTTTGTAATCATTGAGATGTAACAGTTATTTCCTAATTCTCTAAAACTCTAAACCGGAAAAGATCCTCAATGTGAATTATTCATTTAATTCAATATTATGTAAAGTTTAAGTCTGGGTCATTATAGTTTGTATCAAAGGTCTGTTTAGATAACTTTAGAGGTTAGGGTATTCTTTAAGCACAAGTGACATTATAATAATGGTTTGGATTTCTGTAAGAGTCATACTTTTAGATAAAGTTAATGAGTTTAAGATAATATGAATAATTTTAAATTTGTATTCACACTCCTCATAAGATATTATATGATGATTTTACTGAAATACTCACACTGACATTTCTGGTTTTAGTAAATGGATGGATCTAGAATGCACCAAAGTGACAATGGGTATGAAGGAAACTGTGGGGGTTCTCTGATTTAGAGACTGGATGAAATGGGGGATTAAATGAGAAATCTTGTGGTTATTCTAAACCAAATATCAGGAGTCATGATCAACAACTTGAACCTTGGTGAGTTCTCTAATGCATCATGTACGAGATAACCAACTCGATGGGGATGTTTAAGTAATAATTATAAAGGTAACCATTATGGTTTATTTGATTCTTACTTTTTAGGTAATTATGGGTTACTATATGTTAGGAGGGAAAATGAAAGGCATGAGATAAACATGAGGATTAAAAAATGTTAGGGTCATTTTGGAATATTTTATCTCTTTTTGGGAATTTTATAAGAATAATATAGCTTTGGAAAAAGGACAACACGCAGACCGTGTGACAACCCGTCACGTCAGACAAAGCTGTGGGAATCGAACCCACAACCAAAGTGCAACTGGTATTTACTACCTACCACTGGGATACGTGAAGCCCTTGGTTAGTTTGACTAATTCTTTTTAGTTAGATGATTTTATGAATCAGGAGTAAGTATATTTTGGGTTATCTATGGATATTATTGACCTATCTTGGAGGATATATGAACAGGGTAATTACTTTTCAATACAATACTTTAAAAGAAGCTGATGTTATTTTGGAGATAAATGTTATGATTTATCTAGGAAGACTGTGTGATTAAATCCTTCAAATATTTGGGTTTCAATCTTATTTTCGTTAACGTTGAAGAATTTTATGGAAATTTTTTTATCAAATGGTCTTTGTTGAACTTTGGGTTTTATTGGACAAATTTTGCAGATTAAGAATAGATTTTTTAAAGGATTATCCATTTAGGGGATTAACTGATATTGTACTAACCTTTTGGTTTTTTAAGGTCTAAAGACATGGGAAATATATAGTTCTCTTTTGTGGACTAGGTGATTCTAAATAAGTTGATTATAGTACTCTTAATGTGAACATTACATCCTAAAGACTCGTCTTTTGGAGAAAATATGAGTTTTTGTAAGAAATCTAGTAAGAGTTGAATGTCAACATCACTAGTATGTATGTTTCCTTTTGTTTTAGATTAGCTCATAAATAAATTCCTAAATGAAAAGTAACTTAAAAAAATGATTTCTGTTAAATTTTCCTTCTGGGGAATCAAATTCCGTTTAACCCATCACAAGTTTGTGGTTTTCATGTTGTTATCTTTCTCTTAGACATGTTTTCTATCACTCTCCATCAGAACATGACCCTTTGTTATTTCTTCCATATCCATGTTTTTCTACATGGAATCCTAGTATGGTTAAACACTAGTGACCTTTTTACTTCTCTTTCTTTCTTTTAATGTGATTTTTTTGCTGAATCTTTTTCTGATGTGGGGCTTTCAATGAAGTTTCGAAGCCCATTTTTTTTAAAAAATTGTGAGGACACAATTCCCAAAAGGGGGAAGTATCTAACATCCCAGGTAAATAATGAATATGAAATTTTCATATTTGTTAATATTTGTGAATAAAATATTAATATTACTTTAAAGGGGATTCTATGTTCGATGGTGTACCCAATACGCAACAACGAGTTTCTTTGAAATCTTATGTTGCACACTAATAATATATTAATATTATTTCAAATGGTAGTTAACACGTAGTTGTTGTATTGGCGGGAATGAATTGAAATAACTAAAATATTATTATATATGTTTTTTTAAATGTTTTTACATCTATCCAGTAAAAGATAAAGGATTAAAATAATAAAAGAATTCAATTTTAAGAATAAATACTCTAATATTCACTAAAAGGTTGATTTATCGCCTATTGATGGAAACCCTCATTAAAAATGGTTTTGGTTACTATTATACATTATATTGAACCAAATAAAATTCTTCTTTATAATCAGGACATCAAAATTTACTTTGTGTATATTTTTGGTATTTTTCCGACAAATTTCATTTTTTTAATGAATAGTGAAAACTGTTGTATTTTAATTAAAAACCTCATTTTAATATAATTTATTTATATGATTAGAATATGTTCTTAATTGGTTTTAAAGTGAAATTAGAATATATTTTTACCGTTTAAACCAATGGTGGTCCTTGGAATTGATTTCACTTTGAAATTGGACTTAAACTAGTGTTAATCTTTTGATATATTTTGTCTCTTAAAAACACGGTATTTGTTTTGACAATAGAAATTAATTATTAAATTGATTAATGAAAATTATATGTTTTGAATTTTGTAAAATATACATCATTTGTGAATTTGGAATATCAAATATAGCTTAGGGTTAATTTTTGGTATTTTTCTGAAAAACTTCAATTTTTTATGAATAGTGAAACTACTAAGTGGTAGGTAAAAAACTGATTTTTTCATTTAAATGAAACTTTACCACTTATGTGAATTGAATTTCAAAAATCCTTCATATATGGTTGTCATTAGTGTGTAAAATGTGGTTCAATGGGATGAAAATAATTTTTGGTGAATAGTAACTTTTTTATTAATCGCGGTTTGAGATAATTAGTGTAATTTAAGGTAAAAATAATGTTATAATAATATGAAATTACCTTGACACATGTACTACCCTTACTTTATGTATCATGTACGACCAATAAAATCCATGGGTAAACTTGGGGACCCCATGGAGCCACATGGGTATGAAAATTACATTAATAGATTTTTATTTAAAGTTAAAATAAAAATGTCACAAACAAGTATTGTTTTACTAAAACAATTTTTATATGGGGTTATACAAGTCATTTTATTGACTATAAATATTAATTAGAAATCTAAAAAGATTTTATACATCGTGATATTTGTTTTATAATTTTTAGACATTAAATAATTTTATTTATTTATGACACCATGATGATGCAGTTATTACCTCATTAATGAACGATTTAAATAAAATGAAAAGATAATGTAAAATATAAGACTTACACTTTTCCAAAACCTATTAAATGAGTATATTTGGATCCCTTATCACCTTATCCTAGAACTATATCAATGTGGGACCTTTAATATCTTTAAACCATTTTATAATAAAGTAACATTTCTTGACTTTCCAAGAGTGCCCCTCCTCTCCTCTTATAAAAGGCCCCCACCTCTACCACCTTATTCACACATCGAAATCCATTTGTCTCGACCAAAAAATTCAAAATAATCTCTCAACTTCCCTATCTTAGTCCTAGAATCCTCAATTTGGGCACAATATTTTCCAAGTAAGCCTTTGGGCTCAAATCAAAAAGAGTTACCCGATTGGAAGGTAATGTCTTCTCTTGTGTTTTTTGTTTTATTTTGCATCTCCAACCCCCTAAACTCTTTTTATTCCTCTATTTTGTATCAAAACCAGTATCATCAATATAATAGTATGTTTTTAGGAGAATTATTCGAGCTACACTTACACACACCTTCATCAAATAGTTAAAGAACATACTGTTTCCGTGGATGGAGAATTTCTTCCTCACGAGATGATGATTGTTCAATATTCTTCTAACACCTTTCAAGGTGGCCATTAAGATGTAACTATATTAATATATGATATATATTATGTTTACTATTTCCTTATGATTCTGAATTTTTTCATTTATGCCATACCTTTATGGTTTCCATTATGGGTAAACCTGATACCTTCATTTTAGGAAGTGCGGACTACCGCCCCCTCAAAGTGATTTGATTCGTTAATGCCAGATGTGGGATGTATATAGGATGAAATTAATGATGTTATATATTATATTATACTGTAATTATAATATAACTATGTATAATTATGTTTTAATTCCATTAATATATGAAATAGAAATGAAAGTAGCATTCATGCGTACGTACGGATTACCGTCTTCATGAACGGTGCATTTCATTTCTTATCTCCAAATGTTATGTACTATTATAAGTACATATATATAATGGATATATATTATATATATTAAATCTAAATGATGAATATAATTCTGGAATTATAATATATATATATATCTCTCTCTTAATTATTTTTAATTATATTAATATAACAAAGAAATGAAAGTAGCGTTCATGCGTACGTACAGCCTACCGTCTCCATGAACGGTGCATTTCATTTGTTTTTATCTCCAAATGTTATGGAACAGTATAAAATGAATATATACTAGATATATATTCTATTAAAATCATTAATACTATTCTTTATATGATGTACTTATAACTACATGGACAATTCTTTTTAAACAAGTTCATTTTTTACTCATGTGCCGAACATCGACAAAAAACATCTGATTTGAACTTACATAATTAACAAATTATTATAACATTGTAATGTGTGATATGAATTGAATAATAAACATTAAAGGAGGTCCTTAATAAATTATTAATTGGCCAAATTTTATTATTCAGGAGTATAAAGAAACGAACAAGACAAGTCAGACTTGAGGTAAGGATCCTACCTCTCTCTTTCATTTAAAGTACTCTCTTTTATGTCACATATTTTAAGATCCTATTTCTTATGTTGGGGGATGTTCTTCTATATTCATTTTAATGTAATTTTTTATGCTAATATTATTAAAGACACTAATTGATATCATCAATCCATTTTTGGATGTTTTAAGTGGCACCGTTAGGCTGCCGAATTTTTGTAAGAGGATATCTTATCTCACTTTTAATTCCGTGAGATTTCCATTGTTCACCACTTATTTATTGCATGTGGTGTATTGTGTTCTTCCATTTGATATATATAATCATGATTCTATTTGTATTCATGGAATTTTTTTATTCATATTGTTTTTATACGACTCGATTGATTACAATGAGATATGGGGTTTTTATCTCACTTTTTGTTCCCGTGAGATTCATGCTACATTTGCCACTATTTCCTTTTGTGTGGTGTATGTACTGACCATGATTTTATTCTTTTTGTAATGTAATTTAATTTATGGATATTTACATATTCATTGTATGACCCTTATTTCATGGGGTGTACGTTTTGAAATTTACCCAAATTGGAAAGGGAACCTTTCACCCTCCACTTTTTAAAAGACTTATTTTTGTTAGGTATTTTAATTTACCTCTTCTTATGTTGGGATATGTTCTTATATATCTTTATTTCTATAGATTATTTGTCCATGTGATGATATACCCTTCTTATCTCTCATCATCACATTTTCGGAATTTTTAAAATGACGTCATTAGGCTGTCGAATTTCTATAAGGGAACTTCTTAACCCATTCTCAATTCTTTGAGTCAAACACATAATTCTTGATTATGTTGTACAATTAATATGTGTGGATGACCTTCGATTGTTTTAAACTTAATATCCTCTTATACTAGGTGTATTTATATTTTCCACACACAATCATGTAATTGATTTATACTTAATCTAAGGATACCGACTTTGTATGGGACTTCGTCTCAATCTCCTTTCATTGAGGCATATTTTGTATTATACACAACTTTATTTTATACAGTGTATAAACCCCTTTGAATTTTATGTTTATCCAAAAGGAATTTTTTTATACGAAGCATTTTTTTAAATGGAAAAAGGAATGTTTTTGTCCTACATATGCGGTGACAATGAATTCTCCACCGCCGTGACCATTAGTTGAGTTTCGGCTTCATCAACAAGCCATAAAATTTTTTAAATGAAAAATAAATACCATGTTTTACTTTTCTTTTCTTTTGGTACTGAAAATGGTTTTGATAATGTTTTTCTTATATCAGTGTGTTGTATTGATATCTTGTGATTGAAGTGTGGAAATGTAATGTTTCCTTTATGCATGTTTTATGATCATGTTATGGTTCTTGGGAATTGTTTATGAAGACGGGTGGTTCTTTGATAAACTAAGTGTGTGTGAGCCCATAATAGCTCTCCAATGCATTGGGTAATGTTAATGTGTTAAACACTAAGGTTTCTCCAAATATATTTAAGGAATATACTATGACTGGTATTCCAAATGTAACCTTGAGGGTTTCTCCCTACGTAATAATGTTATGAATTTATCAAGATACCTTTTTGTCTTATGATTTCTATGAGTTATTCATTAAACTTATGTTTTCATGAGGTATGATTAAAGTATGTTTTCATTGATTCTTATGTATACATGGACTAATGTTTTCATTATGTATCGTTATAACCCTTTCTGAGCTTTTTTTTCTCATCCCAAGTTTTTGAAATGTTTTTCACAGGACATGAAGTGGAATTGGGTCAACGATGGGATCAAGGAAAGACATGCTACCTAAAACATGGAAATAGACATGTTTCTTTTACGAGTTTTTATTTTATGAAAAAAATGGAAACTGAGTAGACGTTTCTACTTTGTAATCTTTGAGATATAACAGTTATGTCCTAATTCTCTAAAACACTAAACATGAAAAGATCCTCAATGTGAATTATTCCTTTAATTCAATATTAAGTAAGGTTTAAGGCTGGGTCCTTATATGAATAACTAGTGAATTCTGTAATTCCTACCATAATCATGAATTAAAGTGATTATTTATAGTTGAAATGATATTTTGAGGTATCCCTTATATACATAACATCTGTCAAACATTGATCTTGTATAGCTCGTCATGGTGATAGTCTCTCATTTCAACAATAAATAGGACACCTTGGGCAATTGATCCACTATAACTTATTCCACATCACTACCTTATGGTATCCTTAGTGTCCCCATAACAAATTCTATGATCATATCATCCCTTTTATACTTATGAATGTGTAGTGAATGAAGAAGGATAGAGGGTATTTAGTCCTTGGTACTCACTAGCTGGACAGTGGATAATCATGTGATAAACCCCACAATGTCCCTTTTTACCCTAAGAAACAAAAACTACCTATATATGAAATTATTAAACATTGTAAAACTAGGATACAAAAAAAACCTTTCGGTGTGTAAGCCCCTCATTAACTTCTCATGAATGATTATAAATACCCCAATAATACCTTAGACATGAAAAATCTCACCTGTAAGTTTCAATGAACTAGTCTAGTGGTATCTCCCTGCTATATAGACTATCAAACATGATAGGAAAATTTATGTTTAATTTTTGATCCCATATTAACATATAGAAAAAATAAGTGTGATCTAAAATGATGTAAGATCACTGAAACCTAGAACTCCTAAATATTTAAATGTATCTTAGTAAAAAGTTCCACAATCTTCCACTCACTAATAGACTCTCAGACTATCAATTCCTTAGTATTCCTATTTAGTGAATCCACTATACAATTCACTTTAAAAAGGATGTATTCCATATTAAAATCAAAATTAGTCAGATACTCTAGACGCCTTTTTTGTTGAAGGTTCATGTCCTACTGTAATAGAATATACCTTAGGCCCTTTTGGACATTACACAAAAAAAATCAATCACACAAAAGGTAATCCTGCAAGAATCTTGGGGTGTGATCCACCGCTAATAAATACAAGTCGTGTGTTTGGTAGTTTGTATTATAAAAAAAATAGATTCCTAGACCCATAAGAAAACACATGACCGTCATACATCAACACTACTCCCATCCCAACTCTTGATACACCACAATAAAAAGATGCTCCCTTCTAAACTTAGGTATGTATAAGATTAATGATATACTAAATCTCCCTTTTAAATTATGAATGATTCCCTCACATAAGTTTTACCAAAAAATATAACTCTCTTCATAGTTAGTCCATTATTTTTGGATTCCAATCGAGAAAATTCATGAATTATTCTATGACAATAATCGATGATTCCCAAAAAGTTATTGATCTTTAAAATAATCATGGGATTCACCTAAGAATGAAATGTTCTGGACATGTCAGTGTCTATGAACACTCTATACTTAGATATGAAATTATCCATGATTTAAAACTTATTATTCCATAAAAAAACGTTAATATCTTGTAATATGTTTGATGCTCCATAAGTGTGCTCAGAAAAATATCATGATATCATGTGTGATCCTCCCTCAAAAAAGAGTGTATAAGTATATCATCAATAAAAAGAACAACAAAGTATAGAAATATGGATGGAAACCCAAATTAATTAGGACCATAAAAACCATTGGTACATTTTTCAAACTGAAAGGAACAACTTGGTACTCATACAGATAATAGTTGCTTATAAATTTCATGTAGGGTATAAATGATAGAATCAACCTCCACTTGTGAGATACAAAACTCAATCCAATCATAGAGAACACTCTATATACTCTAAGATGATCACATAAACTATTTATGTGTGGAAGTGGATATCTATTTTTGATCATCATTCGGTTCAACTACTGATAGAATACTGATATCCTCAAAAGGCCATCTATTATCTTATAGAATATAATAATGGAACCCCAAGGGTTCGTACTTGGTCATATGAAGCCCTTTCCACAAAATATTTTAATTAAGTCTTTATCTCTTAGAAATATTATAAATACATCCCATAAAGAGGAATATAAATCATTCACTCACCAAGAATGACCTTGATAGTAAAATGATATTCTCCCTTTGGTGTGTAACCTATAAAATCATAAAGAAATACATCCTCGAACTAAAAAAATGTAGGATAAAATACATCTTTTGAATCTCCCCATCATCCAACACAATACTAGATGTATAGGCCATAATTATGCTCAAATTATGATGATAACATCCTACATGACCTTCCGAAAATACCATTTTCCATTATAGACATAAATACCACCCTCAAAAAATGAAAAAGACAAATATTGATTATAACATTTGATATGTTGTCCATATTCTACTAACCATACCACCATGATTATCAAGTATAAGCTAGTAATTTTTATTATAATTAAATACTAGAAAAATCTTAATCAACTAATCATAATGGTGAATTCCCTATATCATATATTTCCCTAAGATCACTCTTTTAAAGGTGTGTCAATCAAAATCACTCCATAAAAATACTCAATGGATAGTCCCAGGACATTGACGAATGAAAAATATATAAACAAATGTGGTGATCATATATCAAATAGGGAAGATTATAAAGTATAAGACACTAAAATCATACTGTAACAATCTAATATTTTAAGAAATATATTTTTTAAAAAAAATTTAATTCATTGGATAGCAAGAATGATAGACAACATAACGTTTTAATAAAAAAAACATTCTATAAAAATATAATTATTTGATATTATATTTATTTACATCCTGCTAGAATAAAGGTATAGATTATATTAACTAATATTTTAAAATATATTGTTTAAACCTGTACATAAAATTAATTCTTTGGTGAAAAATTATTTAGAAATAAAAATAATAACCATTTTAAAATAAATAAAATCCTTTTCTGAAAAAAAAACAATTATTCTATAAAAAAACTTGTCATTCCTCTATAAATTAAATAAAAAACTTTTTATTAATTATTTAAAAGAAATATATATATTATATATTAAATAAAATATTTAACATTAATCTTATTCATTTTTTAGTCATGATATAAGAATGAATATAATTTTATTATCAAACCCATATTTTTCCTAAAATCAGTTTCATATCATTTTGAAACATTATTGGAAAAATTATTTTTTGAAACATTAGGAAAAATTATATAATAAAATAAAATAAAGTTGTTAGATAATATTTTATAAATTATCTTATGGTTATGAGAATTTTTTGAGAACATAAATTACTCAATAATTAGTGAAAAATACTATTTTTTTATTAAGAATTATCATTTATTTTAAATAACATAAAAAATCCAAATTTTCTTAAGATGGTTTCAAAAGAATTTTTTTTTCAAATATATATATCAATTAATCAAATTTATTTAATTTTAATCAATTTAATGTTGAATATTAATATCAAAACTTTTAAAACATTGAATTTTTTCTCTTTGGAAAACTGCCATTTCATTGCATCTACAAGTTTAGTTTTTAATTAAATTTATGCACATCAATAAATGGGATTTTTAAAAATATATTTTATATTTATAATAATCATAATATATATTATATAATAACGTTAACACTGTTTGTTTCCATAATTTGTTATAAAAGAGTAAAAAAATAATTACCATAGTTAAGGTTAAAATAGGTTTACCGGGGGGTTAAACTAAAATATAAGGGTTAAAATAACCAAGAAACTATTCAAAAAACCATTTTATTGAAATATTTTGACATTATAACCTCTAATATTCTATAATAGGTCTCTTTAAATCCACATGTCATGTGAAAAACGTGGCTACAACTATTTATTTTCAATATTTACAACTGTGCCACTCAACTAGCTTATAAAAGACCACCCCTCTCCTCTCCTATTTACACCCTCAAAACCATTTATTTTAACAATGAACGAAAACAATTATTGACTTAATTAAATAAACTAATCCTAGAAGTCTCATTTTTTATTAATATATCCTAATAATTCTTTAGTTTTAAACCAAAATAGACTCTTGGAAGAATAGGTAAGATTCATAAATATGAAATTTTGTATTATTTATTCTTACACCTCCTTTAATATTTTCCAAATATTATAAAATAATAAAACATTAATATCCCATATAATAAGAATATATTATGTCAATAAACTAACCTCAATCCATCTCCTCTTTCATGAAATGGGATATGTTATCCTCATTCGTGTTTATGATGTACAACCGCCCTTGGAACTGATGATATTCTTTTTCCATCACTATCACTCACGAATGAATATAATGATGTATTTAGTGTTTATAAATTTTATTTATGATATTATTATACCTCTGAAATTATAATACCACATTTATCATCTTACCCTTCATCCTGTTTGGAAAATGATAACTTTTCTTGTGTGTCCTGCAAACTTCCACCTTACAAACTAATGTGACATGTTTTTCATCAACACCTCTTATGGTCGGGTATGATGATGGATATAATGTATATAAATAATATATTTTTAATAAATATAATTATTTAATTTATCATATATCATATACTTTCTTACATTCCATTATGTGGGGGGATATGATAACGTCGTTTGTGTGTACGATGTACTACTACCTCCCAAAGTGATGAGATTTATTCATCATGAGCAGTTTACGTGGAAGGTAATAAGGATAAGATTAAATAAAACTATGTGATATATGTGAAATAAAAGTTATTCTATAAATTTAATATATTATTTATATTTCTTACATTTAATTCTTTGATATAATGAAAACAACATTCATGAATACATAAAACCTATCGTCTCCATTAACAGCGTATTTTATTTTCTATTTATTTATTTTTTGAATTACTCTAAACTCATATATAATACATATATTTTATAGTTTTATCCTTGATAAAGGTATGGATATTTTGTATCTTTTATTAAATTATGTGTCATGTAAATAAAAAACCAAATCATAAATGAAAAAAACAATGTTATTGTTAACCGAAACATTATTTTAAAATGGAATTGTTAAAACATGGGTAATAAAAGGTCATAAGTAAAATATATATGGAATTATATATATAATTATGGTTAATTAATATATTTATAATAAAATTATATTTATTATACAAGAAATTCAAATGTTTACAAAGGAAGATGAAACATATGGTAAGGGATTTACATCCCACTCATTACTTCTATGTGATACATTTTATATTCACTGCCTATTTATTTTTTTGGTATATATACTAAACATGAAATTATTTTATTTTTATTATTCAAAAAATTATATGGATTTAAATATAAATTTTATAATCTACATTCCATGGGGTTTTTGGTTCAAAAGTTTCCAATACGGTAAGATATTTTGGTGTCAATTTAACATCTTTGATATATATGTTTTGTTAAGAACCTTTTTTATGAGGTGTATATACATACAATATGACATGTAATATCATGATTTTATTTATTATTTGATATTATATGATTTATTTAATGTGATTATTTAATGTGTCTTTCAATTAAAGTTACCAAAGTTGTAAGGGTTTAATGTTACAATCACATCATTTATTGATACTGTATTGATTTCCTCCAATGATGAAATCTTATGATCTATCACTAGATAAAATCATGAATTTTATTATCCTATATTTATTTCATGAGAATAAATGTTTTCCATTCATTTTTCTCTCTTTAGGTACTCAATATTTCAAATGAACATTTTAATAAAAATCATCTTTGATTCGGTCTTAGGCTGAAGACCCTTTTTCTTTCAAAACTAGGTTTTCTAAAAATGTTTTAAAAAAGTTTTTATAATTTGACAAAAGATTTATTAAAGTAAATTTTCCCATGTATTACTTTTTAAAAAGATGTTTTAAAGGAATATTCATGTCATTTTACAAAGATGCGCTATTTGGTTTTTACCAAAAATGTGCAATGAATTTTGGTTTTAACGTATAAGGTATGAATATTATTTTCACTATCAAGACCACTCAATGATTAATAGAACATTATTTATATGTTTCAAGTTTATTCTGAAATAAAATGATTTTGAAATTTTTTTATGTTTTAAATAACCATTTTTTAAATATGAAAGGACATTTTTATCAAGAATTTTTTTAATTTATATTTATATTTTACTTTATAAGTTTCCAATGTTTTTTTTAAAGGAAATGATTTGATAAAAGTTTTATCATTATAAAATTTCTTTTTGAAGTAGAAAGTTTATTTTAATAAATAAATGTTCCATGTGATGTATCAAAATAATTTTCTATCCAAGATGACATAATTTGATTTTACATATGATTTAATAGGGATATCATCCAAGGATACCATTATTATTACTTCTCTAAATGGTTTATGTTTATGATAATGGGATGTTTATGAAACCTCTTTCTCTTCCACATGATACAATATTATAAATTTTTATGAAAATAGTTTCATTCATGCGGTTATACTATAATTAAATTTTTATAGAACCATACTCATTTTCAAAGGATGTGATATGATGAATTTTTTTCTAATCATATGGCACTCGAATGTATAGAATATATGATAAGTGGGATTTATATCTCCTTATAATGAATTAGGTAATAATGTATAAAACATAAATAAATATTAAATACCTAATCATGATTACATGTCTAAAATGTTATATGTGAACCTTGTGACATGTTTTTAATGTTATGTATTAATGGATTATATGTTAAAAATATTATGTGTGGACATAGA
The DNA here is from genome assembly GCA_963277665.1 of Viscum album. Classification (NCBI taxonomy): domain Eukaryota; kingdom Viridiplantae; phylum Streptophyta; class Magnoliopsida; order Santalales; family Viscaceae; genus Viscum; species Viscum album. The sequence goes on along the minus strand of OY728132.1, from coordinate 1,153,787,335 downwards.
TTTCATGTTCATAAAATTATGAAGGGACATGGTGGCATGTCCAAAACATTATGTGAAGGCCTGCTTTCATGTCCTTAAATTAATTAGAGAACCTGTTTCATTTTATATGTGTTTATAATGTTATAATAATATGTTTATACAATAAATATATGTCTTGTACCAATGTAATACTCTCATGGATGATGTTATTTTATTCCATTATGATTCATGTCTTATGAAATATTAGTCCTTTTACCATGACACGGGATTTGGAACTTTGATATGCAGGATATAGTTTTTATATGTTATGATCATTTTCTCATAACCTTATGATCATGTTATGCTTTTATATTTTTTATGTTTATCCTTATTGAAAATCAGATCTCATCCATTATAATGATCCCTTTACATGGTCATGAAGAATTATTTTAATTACATTATATTTTAGAAGATTATAAAAGTAGAATATAATTATTTGAGATGTTGAAGATCTTTCACTCAATATGAATATTGTGTACCTATTCTCTAAAGGCAGAAAACTATTATATTCCTTGGGTGTGTATTTGTCAAGTGTAATGAATATTCATCAATTAAGATGTGATATCTATGTATGTGAAATTTGGGACTCTATAGTTGGTATCATAGGAACGGTGTAGATAATGTTTGGAAACATGGATGACAAAACATTATTATGATATCTAAGGATATTTCTATAGATGTGTTGAGGTATAGAAAAATAGAATATAATTTTGGTAATGTTTATAGTGAGTGGTTTCCATGAAATACATTCCAATATAAATACTATAAGTGGATGTGACTCTTTTATAGAGGTGTCTAGTATTAATAACTCTGAAAATGGAATATTGAGTTGGACTCGATCATCACCTGGGGCATAAAAACATGACTTACTACACATCTAATTTGAAACTCTTTGAGATATTATTTGGAAATTCAAAAACACTTTATGAACCATCTTGAAGGATTTAAATCATGATCATAAATAACATAGGTTAATCCTATTATTTTATATATTTTAAAGAAGGTTCCATGATCTAGATATCCTATAATTGATTATTCATGATTATGTGGTTTTCTACTATGATTAGTGTTTCTAACACTAATATTTCTTATTTTAGTCAATATGGAACCCAAAATAACTTTTATTAATGCTTATTGTGATGGAAAATACAATGATTGTACTCCTGAGAAACCTAATGGTATAGGAGATAGAATGAAATACATTATTTATATGATAAAATGAAATTAGCATCCTATACATCATTCTTGACTTATAAATGATAAAATAAGGGAATAACATTAAAGTGAGACCTTCATGATTCAAAATTCACCCTATTTTAGTGGGTCTAGTGATCAACTAGTCACTGATTAATAGATTAGTTCCACTAAAAATATATTTTCTATCCTATATTTTTCTGAGAATGAAAAATTAATTTTAAATGTCTATTGTTTGGAAGGAGAAGAAGATAAATGGTTGAATATTATGAAGAATACTAATCTAGAATAGGTAGTTGAATCCATGGAATGGGATGAGTTTAAGGTGATGTTTTCAATAAGTGAATCCATAATATTCTATATACAGAAATAGATAAAAAATTTCTTGAGCTTGATTTAATGAATTATAAATCTATTAGAACCTACGAATATACATTTACAATACATGCAAGGGATGCTTCTAGTTTAATCACTACCCTAAAAGAAAAATTGTTGGATTCTTTAGTTTACTAAAACAAAATCATTAAAAGGCCTTCGATATAAGACACATTATTAGCTATAAATAATTCGTTTGATGATCACAAAATATTGAAATAGAAATTGAAAATTACCATCATTCCCATGTATTCAAAAAGAAAATTAAGATAAAGTCTGATGAAAACTAAAATAAATCACATGGTGGACGGAAATTTCAGTCACCTACATGAGAAAATGTGGGAAGAAGAACATAGGTGAATGGATGAACAAAAATAGAGGGTGTTACATGTTTTGGAATCATAGCCATTATGAAAAAGATTGTATAGCTGAAGTGAAGAGGTGAGTTTATGAAATATATGGACAGATAGATCAACATAATTCAATAACCACAATCTTATGTTTGAAATTAAAAGAGTTTGGAAATTATAAAAATATATTTATTAATCTAAGGGATAATGAGTATGATAATCTAATACTATCTCTAAAAAAAATTTAAAGTTAGATCTTAAGAAATCACCTGAAATAAAGTGAATCATGATAATTTCATCAATCCATAATAGGAAATTTCTTGTTGTCTTTTGTTTAAATGATCTCTATGAAAAATAATTGTGCATCATTCAATAAAATTTGATGTTATTATCCTTTTATTAATGTATTTTGGTGTATGGTATTAAAATTTTTATTTCTAAATCAACATATAATTATATATTTGTATAATGATCAAACTGGATTTCCAATGGAAATGTTTTTTCTATGATAAGAACATATTTATGAAATAAAATGTGAATTATATTTTGGAAGCATATATGGATTTATTTCTTATTTTGGAATTTTTTATGTTATAAACATTTTGTTGTGATACTTTATGGGTGATTAAGATTATTATTATGTTGATCATGGAAGGATATGAGGTTAGATTATTCTAATCTATGGGATTCATTTTTTTTATAAATATTTTGGAGGATTCATAAGGATAACTATTTATGGAATTAATTTTGATTATGTTTAGATTTTATTAAATAAATTTCAATATCCATATTATCTTTACTAAATATTTAGTAGCTGATGATATGACTTATATATTATATAATGATTCTAATGATTTAGGCTTGAAAAAATCATCCTAAATTTTCATTTCATTACGTAATAGATGGAGTGGATGTTGATAGAAGATCAATCGAAGGACAAAATTATATTTATGAAATAATGTATTATTGGGACATATATATTGGTACTTATTAAATTCATGATTATATATGGATTGTATCTTATCTATTAGCACTTAAATTTAACATCACTCATGTCCACGATGAATTCCATGTACATATCATGAGAAAATACATACATGATACATCAAATGTACAAAACTAAATTTTCATATCACAGAAAAATGATATTTTATATAATGAAAGCACTTTTGAGATTTTGGATCATATTGATGAATTTATTTGAAATAAGACCACTCTCCATGTCAATTGTTTTGTGGTCAGGACACCCGATTGACGAAGCTACATGAGAACCAAATGATACAATGAGGCAGAAGTATCCTAATTTTTTTAATCAGAGTGATGATTTATTAAAATGAGATTTGTATTAAAAGGGGTATAATGTAACACACCGAAATTTTATAAAATATATATTTTTAAAATAAATGTAATTCCTTGAATATCGTTCACTACACACAACACTAAGTTTTAAAGAAACACAACATACTATTAAAATATTATTATTTGAGATAATAGTTATCTTCTATATTTTAGATTGGTGAGTATGAATAGAATTGAATGATTAATGGGAATATATTGTTTAAACATGTATATAAAATGTTTCTTTGCTGACAAGTTAAACATAAATAAAAATAAGAACCAGTTGAAAATAATGAAAATATTTTTTAGAAAATCTATTTTTCTTCTCAAATACATACATTTCCTCAATAAATTAAATAAATAAAATTTTGGTGAATTATTTAAATTATATTTAAATATAATATATTAAACCAAATATTTGACATTCATCATATATGTTTTCTAGTCATACGATACAAATAAATCCAATTTTACGCCTTAAAAATATATTTTTCTAAAACTATTTTATTGCATTTTTCACACTAAAATTAAAATTAAGATTTTAAAATATTTTATAAAACTTATATGATAAGACAAAATTTTATTTTTTAATCATCATTTCAAAATTATATCTGGGATAATTTTTAATAATTTTTGGGGTGTATAATTTTTTGTAATAGATAGTGAAAAATAATAGTCTTTTATTTAGAATTGTCATTTGTTTTAAATATTTCCAAAAAATAAATTTTTTAAATATGTATTAAATTGTAATATTAGTTTAATTATATATCTAATAATCCAATTTGTGTCATTTTAATTAATTCAATATTGAATTTTGATATAATAATGTTTAAACTTTTCAATATTTTCTCTTTGGAAAACTACTTTTATGTCCCATTTGTGGGTTTAATTTTAAGTTAAAATTTTTTACTTACGAGAATAAAATTTGTATATATGGATTAAATAATTTTAATCATATTAATTTATATTAGCTAAAATGATCTATTTTTTTTACCATAATGAATAGATAAAATAGTAAAAATTTATTAATGCGGTTAATGTTAAAATAGATTTACGGGTGTTAAACTAAAAAGATAAGGGGTAAAATGTATTGTACACATTTCCATAACCAAATGTATGGCTATATATCGGCCTTATAACCACTAATATTCTATAATTTCCAATTTTGGATCTTTTTGTCATGTGAAAGATTGTGGGTATATCTTTTTCATTTTAAAAATTAGAAGTTTGCGGTATACCTCACTTATAAAAATCCACCACTCTCCTCTCCAATTCACACATAAAAACACATTTTATAGACTAATAACAACACAAATCCATTCAATAATTCCATATAATCATTCAATATTAATTATTTGGTTTATTAATACTTTTTATGAAGTTTTTAGGTGTAAACCTAAAAAGGCTCTCTAAAGAAGATCTGAAATTCTTAAACATGTGTTTTTTTATTTTATACTTCCACCACCATTAGTATTTTCAAAATATGATAAAATAATAAAACAATTATATAAAATATATTTAAATGTTATTATGTTAATTTAATATCCAAAATCCATGTCCCCTTCTATTACATGTTATACGAAATAATCATTCATGTGTTCGATGGGTTACTTCCTCGCAAACTGATGTTATTCATTTTAAATTAACTCATTTAACATATGTATACAAATATGGATTTCATGTTTATATAATATATTTATTATATTATTATACTAATATAATAATAATAATACATTTAAATTTATAACTTCCATCATATTTTAATACAATAACATTTCTTTTTTGTGTGATAAACTGCCTCCTTGAGAATAGATGTGACACATTTTCCCTCAACACCTATCAAGATTGGGTATGATGATGGATATAATTTATAATAAAAAATATTTAAGAAAAATATACTTTAGGAATTATTATATTACATATATCTACTTACTTTTCATTCCCCGAGGATACAAAAACATAATTTTTTTATAGGGCGGAATACCACCTCCCGAAGTGATGAGATTTGTTCTTCACATACAATTTACATGGAAGATATTAAATAAAATATTAAATTATGATATGAAAGATGTATGAAATAAAAATTATTTTGTAATGAAAATATACTATTTACCATTATTTCATTTAATTTGTCAGGAAAATGGAAACAGAATTCATGCGTACATGAAACCAACTGTATCCATGAATGATGTATTTCATTTTCGACCTCAAACATTGATAGATTACTCTTTATAAATATATTCTAAATATAAATTATATTTATATAATATTTAACAATATTGATATGATGGAACAATGATCAATTTAAAATTAATATAAATAAAAAAAATCAATACGTACATGAAAAAATCAAAGTAGTTATTACCCGAAACATGATTTTAACAAGGAATTTTTAACAAATGGACAATAATATGTAATAATATAATGATATATGGTATATATAAATAAGTATTATTATGCAATATATGAAAAATAAACATATATTTATTAATAAAGAGGTTTTAATTAGTATAAAGGATGTCGAGACTTGTTGTAGGGGATTTCTGTCTCCCTTTTTTCTTTTGTGAAACACATGACAAATTCACCACCTATTAATTTTATGTGGTTCCTTTAATTAACATGAATGTGTTATATTATTATTATCCTAATTTTATTATTTATATATCCTTTTTAAGATACCTCTTTCATGAGGTTTATTATTCAATATTTTCTAGAGTGCAAACGTACTTTTATCTCAATTTGTCTTCTTTGGGACATATATTATGTTATGAACAAATCTTATTTAATAAGGTGTATCTATAGCCCATTTTAAATTTAATATCATGAATTTATTTATTCTTATAATATTCTATGTTTCATTTAATTTTATTCATTCATGGGGTTTGTTATTCAAGTTACCAAATTGGAAATAGTTTAATGTTACAATCCCATACTTTATCAGGATAATTTATGATTGTGCTTCCAATGATGAAATATAATTATATATCCCTAAAGAAACTCAAAAATTTTCATATCATCCAGTTATGTCATGATAATAAATTTTTTCCCTTAATTTTACACTCTTTATGTACTCAAGATTTTAAAAGAATATTTTTAAGAAAAATCATCTTTATTTCTCTCTTTGGTTGAAAAACATGTTTCTTCTAAAATCATGATATCTAAAAAAATTAATAATGTTTTTATCATTATCCAAATGATTTATTAAATATTTTTTACCACTGTTTAAATTTTTACAATTTTCTATGAAAGTAATCTTCATGTTTTTTTCAAACAAATCTTGTTTGGGTTTAAACAAAAACGTGAAAATATTTTTATTTAAGCATACAAAGCTTGAATAGTATTTCCCACTATCCTGACTAATCAATTATTGCAATATTCCCTTACATATTTTCAATCTTATTTTAGAAGTAAAGGATTTTTAAAATATCCTATTTTTGAAAGAAATTATTTAAAATAAAAAATGATATTTTCATTAAGAAATTATTTAAATAAATTTTAATGCTTCGTTTAAAATTTGTAAGTTTATTTTTAAAGAATATGATATAGAAAATAATTTATGTTTTGAATAAATATTTTTTAATTTAGAATGGATATTTTCATCAAGAAATTTGTTAAATTATTTTTATATCTTACCTTATAAATTTTCAAAGGTTATTTTCTAATAATGTTATTTTGAAAATATTCCATATATTAAAAAGAGTTTCTAAAGTTTGAAAGGATATTTTCCTCAACAAATATTCTATGTAATCTTAAGAAATAATTTTCCATCTGTGATGCCATACATTGATGTCACTTATGCTTTAATGGGGACATGGTCTAGGGATAAAATTCTTATTCTTTATTTGAGTGTGTTTTTTATTATGACAAGATGTTTATGAAACTCATTTCTCTTTAATGATTTGTACCGTGAAAAAAATGTTTAGGAAACATATTTCATTCCATGGGTTATACTATAATGAAATGTTTTGGGAACAAAATCCCTCTTCTTGGGTTACATTATGATGAATGTTTTATGATATTTTGGAACACATATGAATAGATTATATTATTTGTAGGATATATATCTCCCTTCATTACATTTGGTAAAGAAAAATAACTCATTATTAAATATGATTTGCATGAACTTGATTATAGGATCAATGTTTTATAAATGAACATTATGAAATGTCTACAATGTTTTATGTAAACCTGATTAAATTATCACAATGTTATGAATGGACATGTCTTTGTTGTCCACAAGGTTATATGTGGACCTATTTCTTTTTCCATAAGTTTATACAATTTCCTTATTTCGTGTCCATAACTTAATGAGTAAACCTCTTTCTATTTCTACATGTTCACAATTTTATCTTCTTATGTGTATACCAAAAATATATGTCTTATGCCAGTTTTATGTTCTCATGGCTCATGTTATTTTATTCCATTATGTTTCATGACTTATCAACTGCATATCCTTATTCCATGATATAAGATGTTTATCTTTGATATGGAGGGTATGGTTTTTATATGTTCATCTCATGTTCTCATACCATTATTCTCCTATTATTTTTATGTATATCCCATGTTTACACTAACATATCATCTAAGATCACCAATTCCAATTTTTCATTTCTCATGTTATGAATAATGGTTTTTGGTAGGGTAGGTTTTTGAAGTGTATAAAAGGGAAAGATCGTTATAGCAGATGTTGAAGTTATTTAACTACAAAATAATGTTGTGTACCTAGTATCCCAAGGAAATAAACCATTATATTACATAGGTTTGTATTTCTGAAATGTAATGAATATCCATCTATTAAGATGTGAAATCTATGTATGAGATGTTTGGGTCTTTATTATTGGTATGAAATGAAATGTTTACTTAAACATTGAAAAATATGATAACAAAAATTTTGTAGGAACCCTAAGGATATGTCTATGAGTGAGTCAAAATATAATAAAATTTCATGGAATTTTGTTAGAGGATAGAGATAGTGGTTTATAATAAATTACATCTATGTCCTGATAATACAAGAGGATGTGGCTATGGAACAGATGTACTTATGATTAATAACTCTAAAAATGATGAATTGAGCTAGAATCAATCACCACCTAGTTCTGGTAAACTGGATTTTCTGCACACCTAATATGACACTCCTAGGGGATATTCTTTTTAAATTCATAATATATTTATTAACTGTCAAGAATTATTTCATTAATAGCCTTGAATGAATTAGTTTAATCCTATATAGAAATAGATTGTAAAGAAGGTGTCATGATTTTGAACATCCTAAAAATAATTTTTCATGATTATGTATTTTTTTCACTCTAATTAGTGTTTCAAACACTATAATTTTAAATTTTTGTTAATGTTTAGGACTTGAAGGAATCATTTTAATTTCTGGGTCAATTGATAATGAAATTATTTTCCTCTTGAGAAACTAAATGGTATCAGAGATATATTGTAAAAATTCATTGTTAATGTCACACAAAATTATCAATATATGAATCATATTAATCATCCAAATGGTAAAATGAGGGAAAAAATTTCTTAAGCCCTTCTGAGGAAATTTCCACCCACTTTTACTGGGTCCACTAATCCACTAGTTATAGATCAATAGATTAGTTCCACTGAAAATTTATTTCCCATTCTCTATTTTTCAGAATATAAAAAATTCATTTTTATTTATATTCATTGGAAGGTAAAGTAGATAAATGATTTAACATTATTTAGAATTATATTCCAGAAGAGTTAATTTACTCCAAAGAATGAGATGATTTTAATAGGATATTTTTTAGTATTCACTTCACTTCTTATTCTATGTACAAAGATGGAGAAAGAATTACTTGGGAATAAAAAGAAGGATGATGAATCTATTATTTCATATAAAGATAGTTCTACAATAATATAAATGTACCCTTTTGGTTTAATCATCATCTTTGAAAGAAAAAATCTATTGATTCTTTGTTGTTTAAAACTATGTATTCCAATGTACTTAGCTATAAGAGACTTTATTATCTATAAAGAAGATGTTCGATGGGAATTGTTGGAAGAAATAGAAATTAGAGATTCCTATTATTCCCATGGTTTAGATTAGAAAATAGAATATTGAGTCTCAGAAGAATGAGACAAAATAAAATGGTGGGATAAAAAATTCAATAACTAAAATGCTTGATTTATGGGGATAAGTACTCAGGTGATTTCTTGAAATAAAAAGTTGGTGTTATAAGTTTGGGAAGCCTATATATCAAGAAAAATGATATAAAAGTGATGTGAAGAGGTTAATCAATGAAATTAATGGATAGAGAGCTCCAAATAATTACTCACCCACACTCTAGTGTTTAAAATGAAAATAGTTTGGGAAATATGAAAATCCATTCCCTAATCCAAGGGATAATAAGGATGATAAGTTGGAACAACCTCTAAAGTAAATGAAAAAATGAACACATATATAATCACTACAATTGATGTCAATCATAATAATTGGGGAACTCCACATTTGGGGATTTAAAGTTAGATAATGGATAAATGAGAAATATAAAATATTTTTTGCATATACCTTAGTGAAATTTGAAGTTATTAACTATCTATAAATTAATTTTATATTAACTAAATTATATCCTATATTATAAATCGACATGTGGTCATATATCAGTGCAAGGATGAACCATGATTTCTAATGGATTTTTTTTGGATAATATAGGAGAATATTTTAATTATAAAATTTTAATTATCTTTTTCAATTATATCTAGTTTTATTGTGAGTTTTTGAAGTGGTTAACAAATATATATTTTGTTATAAGACTTTATGGGTGATTAAAATTATCATGAAGTTAATCAGGGATGAATATGTGATGAAAACATTCTAAACTATAGGATTTAATTTTTGAAAAATACATTTATAATAAGCCTTATGGTAAACAATTTAATTAATTAATTAAATTTAAGTTTAGATATTATTGGATAACATTCTATATCCATATTTCTTATAGTAAATATTTAGTAGATGAAGGAGTGACATACAGATCTTATGATTATTTTACTTCTTCAATCATTAAAAATACATATTGAATAATCATTTTATAAGGTAAGGGGTTAAGTGTAATTTAATAGAACCACAAATATTAATAACAATATATTTATTATAATGGAAGTTTTATCCTTAAATATATTAGGACAATATCATAACAATTGTTTCTTCCACTTAACATGTCTTATGTCCATGATGTGTTTCATATACCTCTCTTAATGGAAGTACATATCTGATACATCATATGTGAAAAAATCAGAAGCTATATTGTTCAATCATAAACACTATTATAAGAAATATTCAATTATGATTCACAATCGAATTGATATTTTCTACAAAATAAGATGACTCATCTTGTCAAAGTTTTTTGGTCAAACCACCGGCTTGAGGATGCTATGTGAGAACCAGAGGATGTAATGAAGTAGAAGTATCCTAATTTTTTGTATTACATGGCATAATTTTTAGAGAGAAATTAATTTTAAGGGAGGTAAAATGTAGCAACATTATATTTAATGAAATATTTTCTTAATAAATTTTATTCTTTCGATATCTTGCGTTACAAGCAACACCATGTTTTAACAAAACACAATATAATATTAACATATTTTTATTTAATATAATAGTTATCTTATATCTATTGGGATGATGTGTATGAATTTGATTGACTAATTTATTAAAATATATGGTTTAAACCAATAAATAAAATAAATTCATTATTTATCGCTTATTTAGAAATGAGAATAATAACCAATTGAAAATAAAGAAAATATTTTTTAGAACAAAACTATTTTTATGTGAAAATATATTTTTCTACAGTATTAATTTAAATAAATATATTTTTCTTAATGATTTTAAATAATTTATATATAAAATATTAGATAAAATATTTAACATTCATTTTTTTTTTGTTTTTTACTTTTGAGACAGGGGAAAATCCAATTTTTTGCATTAAAACTATATTTTTCTAAAAAGTTGTTTTACAGCATTTGTAAACTTATTTTTAAAATTAATTTTTTTAAATTAATTTTTTTATATCAAAGTAAAATTATCTTTATATCATGATGTTAAAATTATATTAGGGTGTTTTTTATAATTTTATGATAAAAGAAATATTTTAATGAAAACTGAAAAATATAGTGTTATTGAGAATTATTATTCATTTTAATGACATTGAAGACTTAAAAATTATTTTAAAATTATTTTAAATTCAGTATAGTTTAGATTATATTTTAATTAATCCAATTTAAAACATTGGAATCAATTTCATATTGAATTTTGATATAAAAACTTTTAAACATTTTAATATTTTATCTTTGGAAAACTGCTTTATCATCATGTCCATGGGTTTACTTTTAAATTAAATATTACCACTTATGTGAATGGAATTTGGGAAAATGGATTCCATATTTTGAATCAGAATAATATATACTATCCAATATCATGAAACTAATTTTTTGTCATTAATGAATACTAAATAATGTAAAAATTAATTATTACAGTTGATGTTGAAACAGGTTTACCGGATAACTAAACTAAAAAATATCAAGGGTATATTGACCTAGTAAATTTTCAAAAACTGATTTATTGGACATATTTCCACCTTATAAAATCTTAGTTTAAATATTTTCTTATTATTTATCATTTTTCATGTGAAAAATGTGGGTTTAACTTTTCCTTTTAGAAAATTTCAAGTGTGCCACTCACCTCACTTATAAAAGGCCAACCACTATCTTCTCTTCATCACACATCCAATCCCGCTTGGTTAAAAAAAGGGAGAACCAAATAATTTCCATAAACCCCTCACCTCATCCTAGAATTCTTATTTTGGTTATGAATCCCTTCTAAAAAGGAATTAGTTTTAAACATAAAGATGATTTCTAAAGAAGGGATAAAATTCTTAAACATGCATTTTTTTAATTTCTTATTATCGATTCATTAATATTTTAAAAATATTATAAAATAATAAAATATTTATATATATATATATAATATTTATGTCTTATTATTCTTATTAAATAACCTAAATCCATATCCTCTTCCATAAAATGGGAAACCAAATCATCATTCGTGTGTCGGACGGACTACCGCCTCATGAAGCGATGTTGTTCTTTTTCCATAACCACATCTCATGAATATATATAATGATGTATTAAAAGTTAATTTTTGATATTATTGACATTATTATACATTTTTCATCATAATTCCACATCTATATTCTTATTTCTAGCTCTTTGAATATTAATAATGTTGCACATGTGTACGGAAAACTATCACCTCGCAAACCGATGTGACACATTTTCCATCAACACCTATCATGGATGGGTATGATGATGTATATAATGTATATTAATGTTATTGGTAACATAAATATACCTTTTTAATTTGTTATATCACATATATTGTCTTACTTTTCCTTCTTTTGGGGATATGATAATGTTGTTAGTGTGTGCAGCAGACTACCACCCTTCGAAGCGATGAGAATCATTTTCAATGCATGCTTTACATGGAAAGTAAAAAAGGAATGTTTATATATAATTATGTTATATATATAAAGTAAAAATGGTTATTTAAAAGTAATATGTTATTTATATTTCTTTTATTTCATCAGTCGATAAAGTGGAAACAACATTCTTGCGTATGTACTGCATGACCTCTCCATGAATATTGTATTTCATTTTCTATCTCTAAAATTTATAGATTAAATTAAAAATATATATATATTATATTTATTTCATGTTCAGTATTTTTGAGAAAATTCATCCACGGTCAAAGTAAGAAGCCTAGAAATAAAAAATCTTATACAGGAAAAAAACAAAGTAGTTATTATCCAAAACATGATTTTAACAAGGAATTATTAACAAATGGGTAATAAAATATCCTAATTAAATAATATATATAATTATGGTTATTTAATATATTTATAATAAACTTATATTTATTATAATGTCTTTTTGAATGTGTACAAAGGAAGTTTGGACTTATGTTAAGGGATATATGTCTCACTTTTTACTTATGTGAGACACATGCCATATTCACTGCCAATTTAATTTATTCTATTTATAAAATACCAATTCTTTTATTTTATGATTCTTATTGTTAATATTTTTTGGATTTAAATATTAATTTTAGGATCTCACTTTTATGGGGTTTGTGGTTAAAAAGATTCCAAATCATTTTATGATTTTTATCTAATTTGTTTGGACATAAGTTATGTTATGCACTATGAAATTTTGAGAGGTGTGTATATGACCCATTTGAAATATAATATCATGAATTTGTTAAGTATCATGTTATTTTATGTTCCCATTAATATTATTATATTATGGGGATTATGATTAATGTTACTAATGTGTTAAGATTTTTATATTAAAATCATGTCATTTATCCAGATTGTTTATAACTTTTATTCTAATGAAGAATATTATGATTTATCCTTGAACAGAATCTTTTATTTCCTTGCCCTTTATTTAGTTCATGATAATAAAAAATTTTATTTTATTTTCCTCTCTCTATGTACTCAATAGTTAAAAATAATATTTTTTAGAAAAATTGTTGTTGTTTCTCTCTTCAGTTGACAACCATTTTTCTGCCAATAACATGTTTTCTGAAAATGTTTTGAAATTTTATTTTGAAATTGTCAAAAAGATTTATTCATTAATTTTTTACCCATGTTCCATATTTTACAATATATTTTGAAAGTAATATTTATTTCATTTTCTAAAGAAGTATCATTTGGTTTTTATCAAAAGTTCGAAAAGTAATTTTTTTAACATACAAAACATGAAAAATACTTCCCACTATCTTGAAGACTCAATGATTTCATGTTTTCATTACAATTTTTCAGGGTTATTTTAAATTAAATGGATTTTGAAATTTTTTTATGTATTAAAAAAATGTTTTTAAATATGAAATGATATTTTAATAAATAAATGTTTTAAAATATTTTTATATATTTCTTTATATGTTTCATGTTTATTTTCAATTAAAATTATTTTGGAAATGTTTTATATTTTAAATATTTTTTTTAAATTTAGAGTGGTTATTTTTATAAAAAAGATTTCAAATGATTCATAAGGATTATTTTATATGTTTGTAATGTTATTTTCAAATAAAAATATTTTATGTTTTAAATTTTTCTCCCCAAAGTGGAATTGCTATTTTTCAAAAAAATGCCCTAAATTATCTTTCAAAATAATTTTCTATTAAAGATGACATCCTTTGACATTAATTATTATTTACAAGGGGTATAATACTAGGAAAGCATTATTATTCTTTCTCTTAATGGTTTTATTTTATGGTGAAAAGATCATTATCAAGTCTATTTATCATCCACGGGTTATACTAGGATAAAATATTTATGAAACTCGATTTTTTACATAGGTTATACAATAATGAAATATTTATGGAATAATAACCACTTTCATGGGTTATGATATGATAAATTTTATATGATATTGAGAAATATAGTTATATAGATAATGTGTTGGGTGATGCCTATATCTCCCTCCAATACAATGGGTAAATATGGATACCTCATGAGTTAATATGATATGATTGAACCTGATTACATGTTCAAAATGTTATGTGTGAACCTAAAGAACTGATTATAATGTTATGTGTAAACCTACTTACATGCTCCTAGTGTTATGTGTGGACCTAGATTTAATGTTGATAAGGTTATGTGTGGACCTAGTTTCATGTCCATAAGCTTATATAAGAGACTAACTTCATGTCCTTAACTAAATATGTGAACATGTTTCTATTTATAATTTCTCACAATGTTATAATCTTGTGTGTATTCCCAAAATATATGTCTTATTTTAATGATATGTTATCATGACTCATGCTCTTTTATTAAATTATGATTCATGTCTTATAAACATACAATCCTTTGTATATGACACATGATTTTAATCATTGATATGTAGGGTATAATTTTAATATGTTATTCTCAGGTTATCATGACTTTAGGCACATTTTTTGTTTACATATTTTCCTTGTTTACCATTACTGAGCATCTGATCTTTCCCTTTCATATGATTCCTTTCCTCGGTTTTGAATATAGGTTTTAAGTAGGGTGTTTTTTATAGAGCACAAAAGGGGAAGATCTTTATGGGAGATCTTGAAGATATTTTACTAAATAAGAAGATTGTATACCAGGTATCAAAAATCACTAAACCGTTATGGTAAATGGTTTTGTATTGTTAAATTTAATTAATATTGATATAAAAATATTTGATATTTATGTAAGATAATTTTTTCTCTACACTTGCCTCCGATAGTGGATGGTCAAACATATAAGTCTACATCTGTTGGATGAATAGTTGAATATTACATATGAATTATAGATAGACCCCTTCCAATAACCCATATGAATCATCTCTCTTCTGGAACTACTTCCCATACTCTTGGGGACAATATCATTACCCTAAACTAAATAGTTAGTAGAAATCAATCTACTCCCCTATCTAGGCCATGTTGATCCTATCCCAAGACCATTGTGCATATTTAGATCCTTGTTTACTAAGAAATAATTATGCTCTATGGAAAAATTTATAAAAGTGAACCATCATCATATGTAGATAGAAATCAATGGGATACTAATTTTAGTGAGGTTGGACATGGAAAATACAAACAAACTTGTAATGTTACACTAAACTATATCCCCAAGTGGGAGGGATTTATTTCTATATAGGATACTCTAGCCACATCCACCCTGTAATGAGCCATAAAATGGCACTTTCTACTACATAAATATACACTATTGGTTACTCCATAAGAATTAACCTTCATTGAGCCTTTACCCTCAATTAGTTTCCACTTAGTGATGAGGACCTATATCACAATCTATAAAAATGATGAAAAAAGAAATATATTTACCTATACTCGAATGTAATAACTCATATAATCCTTAAAGAATGTCACTATGATTTCCTCCACCTCCACCAATATATATACAGAACATTGGATCTCTATAAATCATGTAGAATAGTCAATCGCTAACATCCCTTCATATGTAGGTGCATCAAATATTATCCCAATTATCCCTCAATTAATCAAAGAATAAGTAGAAGTATAATAGTGTCCATAAATCCCTCAATAATATTATAAAATATTGGTTCCCTTGTAATTAAACATCCCACCAGATCTTAGCTGGGACTCATATTTTATAAACTTATAAATTCACCCTTCTTTTAGTGGACTTACCTTAATGATCAAAGATTATCATGGTGATAATGACTAAAGGGACCCTCTGAGCGGTGGTGAAATTTTTTATCTCAGGGCTTGGGTTTCACTTCTGGTGGCGTCCCCTTCCCTCCTCTAGTGTGTCTTGGTTTGGATCAGCATCGAGATTCTTTGGCTCAATGTTGGTGTGGATCAACGAAGGTTCAAGAGAGGTTCCTGTCTTTGACAGACCTAGCGCATCAGCTCGACGAAGGCTCAGCTGTGGCTTTAGGCTTCAATGGTGTTAGATTTAAACTTTAAATCGAAGTGGATTATTAAAGGCTTTTGCTTGGCTCTAGTGTGTCTTGGCGTTATCCCCTAAGTTGCATCGAGGGGGATGGTTTTTTCTGGTTCTGGAATTCATAGTGCATACAATTTTGTTTTGGTGCCTTTGTTTTTTGGATGAGGATGGGGGTTTCAAGGTGTCGTTGGAGTCTGTGCGAACTCTCGCCTAAGCAATGGTCTCCCACTTTTATGATCATTCCTTGGGTGTGTTGCGGCTTCATGCACCACGAAGCACCTCTCCAATTTCCTTCTTCGGTTGATTCAGAGGGAGCAATGGGTTGTAGTGGGGTTTTTGTCTCGCGACAGTCTGACATCTGGGTTGCAAGCTCATTGTAGGGACTGAAGCATCCATTGCTGGTGATGAATATGGTTTTTTTGTCGATGTATATTTTTTTGGTGATGGATTTGTGTTATGGTGATGATTGGCTACATGGATTTGAATTTTTAATTTGTGCCTCGATTTGTATCGGTTTTGTTCATGACCTGCCCTGGTGTTTATGCTCCTCACTGTGAATGTTGTTCACCTATGGCTTACTGTTCAAGGGTTTTGGATTCCAGATTTTCCACAAAGAATGCCTCAGATGAGGTTTAGAGCTTCATGTTTTCACCAAACTTATACAATTCTATTTTGAATGTTTTTGAGGGTATGGCTTTGGCCATCAGTACTGTCTTGTCTTTTTTACGGGAAAGGTTTCCAAGCACTGTTAGAAAGGTGGAAACTTAAATTAATGTTGTTTGTGAAAGGTAAAGGCCTTCTTTTGTTGTTTTATTTGGTTGTTTGAGTTTTGGACCTTTGGGGCACCATTTGATGTCTCAAGTCTCTAAAGTCATGTTTATTGGTTTCTAAATTTTTCCTTAAAAGTGTTTCCTTTATAAAAAAATAAATTTTCACCGAAAAATTATCTTGGTGGATTCCACAATGATAATTACTTTTTTGGGACCACTCTCCAAAAAAAATAATGGTGGTTTCTACATCCAACACTCTTGAGTTTGATCAAACATCATAGATGACACTTGTATAGCCTCTCTCTTAATCGACTTCAAAACATATAACATGTTCCCCCAATGTTGTTCGACTATAACATTCCTAGGTGCTATAAAAGGATCTCACCCAACCACTAGTGGATCTTTCTTATCCTCTACCTACTAGAATTCCATTGATAGTATCCAAATTAAAATTTCTTTACAATTCCAAAAAATCGATCAGAAAATATTTTTATAGTAGGTCTCAATAACATGGTTTATTGTGAAAAGTAATTTCCATACTATGCTATAATTATTTACATTCCATGTCATAGAAATGTAAATACTTGGTCACTCTCTAGAGCCCCATCAATTCCAACTAGTAAGGCCTTCGAGCCACCTCAATACCATTGGGGCACCTTAAGTGCAGATGCGAACTAGACAACCTAAAATGAACACGATCTATAGGAGGATGAGAAAAGAGATTTCACTATAGCAGAAGCTACAAAGATTGCATTAATGAGATGGTATGGCACCTGGCATCAGGAAAAGACTGTGCATGCATGGGATAGCCTATCCTAATATCCTTATGATGGTGGAGAGATGATTTCACAATAACGATGTGGGGGAGGAGCAGTTCCAAGTAGTTAGTCCGGTTGTATGTAATGTTTGAAACCTTTGGGCTATGAATTTCTCTAAGGCCTACAATCCATGTAATACATACGCCTACGGGCCTTGTAAGGGTTCCACGTCACCCCTTGAAAAGTGGATTATCACAAATCAATATAAAATGAAGGCCTTTGTGCCATTGGATGGATGGATGGTATATATGTGGAATCCAAATCATTTTTACCCCATTATAATTTAATAAGAGTTTCAAAATTTAGGCCAAGGTAAATGAAATATTAATTATAAGTTATAGAAGAAAATTGTTTATATGATCAAATTGTAATTTTATTTACCTTATAGAATATATTTAATATTAATTTTACCTGTGGATAAAATTTTAAAAAAATAATGAATTTGTTACGTAAAATTTCTTTGTCCTGTAATTTGGGAAAAATCATATAAGTTATTATTAATAGTTTAAATAACTAAAATATAACTCATAGTCATGTAAAAACACTTGAAATAACTAAAATTACATGTGAATCTAATGTTCTTGATTTTATGTATAAAGACACACCCCATTTCCATTCTAAACCAATAGTCAAAATCACAAAAATAATGATTCCTATATCAACTTCATCACACTAATTTAAGTAGATATACTATAAAAGATAAATCCAATAACAAAAATCCCTTCCTGGGAAACACGAAATTCCCTCACACATGGGTTCCATACTCCCATGAATTAATTTTTTACCAAGTTTTGAAAACATCATACCAATTTTCTAAATTATTCAAATTTTATGAAAAAAGAAAATATTCTTTTATACAAATTTTCAATTTACCTATGGTTAATACCACTCATTAATTTCTATTTAGGGTATTACATAACATAAATTATGCCTCCTCATACATCAAAGTCATTTTAATTTCAATGAGGGTCCCCAGTGGTACTACAGATATATTATTCCCTCATATATGGGTGAGAAAGAACAAAAAAAAAGATTAAAATTGCATACAAATGGATAAATAAGGATAAAAAACATCACAACAAGTGCTAAATAAGTATCATACTCAAAACCATTCTAAAAAAATGACCGATATAGAATATTATTAAATTCATACATAAAAAATGAATCCCCAGAAGATGGATCAAATAAATCAAAAACCAAAAAGAATCCAAAAACACTCATATATGAAAAATCCCTAAAAATTTTCTAAACATTAATCCCAATCCCACCTATTATCCTCCGACCCATACATTCCATATCAACAATAGGTCATTGGGTCCTTACCTATATATTATGCCACAATAAAAAATTCTACTGGAGTACCCATGGAGTATTGATAAGGGAGTGTGTAAAACTCAGTAGGCCACCACCAATGGAAATCCTAAATATATCTACTATATGTAAAATGTATATTTTTGTGGATATGAAATACAAAAAGTAATAATAAATGAACATCATCAATCCTCAGGTACTAAGGTGACACCTCGGATCATCAAAACCTACATTGGATATTTTTGTATGCCTCTTAATAAGATGTAGGTGTAAAGCATATATGGGTAAAGGTTCCCCACCACATAATAATCTCACAAAAGATAAATAAGGAAAAGGTGATTTTCTTATAAACATCATAATATATAACCAAATTATATTGGCACCCACCCTGTAAATATAATAATAAATAATTGTGAGGAATGAATCCCTTCCTTTAAATATCATAATATCTAATTGGGGGGGAATGGTTCCCACCCCACATATCTCATAATACATGAGTTGGGGGATAATAGCTATCCCATAAATCAAATAATAAATAATTTGGAGGAATAAAACCTACCTCACACATCTAATACTACACATCCAGGGGGAATGACACCCATCCAATTAATCACATATTAAAAAATATAAGGAATTAAATCTACCATATAAGACTCAAAATATATAATCATAGGGGTTATTTCTTCCCTATAATTCTCATAATAAAGCACCAGGAAAATACCACCCTTAACACTACTCTGAAAATATACAATCGAGGGTACATGTTTCTTTATATTGAATATAATAACATGCATATACTAGGATATATCTTAGGGAATTTTTATTCATCAACCAGTCATCGATTAATTCAAGGAACCCCTTAGGTCACCTCTTTATATAACCATTTCCCCCTGAAATATGTTTCACTATACATAGTGTCCAAATATTTATTCTTTTCAATCACTAAGTAGAAACTAATGTCTTATGGAAATTATTTTCCACAATAAATAGTGGTAAAAACTTTTTTTTTTGTTTTAGGTCAAGTAAGAAATATATTGATAAAACTACGCATCATACACACATAAAATTAAATGACACCATAGGGTTTACATAGGGACCACCTACATTTATCTAGTATAAGTATCCTCAATGTATATCACTATCTAAAATGAACATAGATTAAATAAATTTAAAATTCAAACAAAATACCTATAATAAGGAATGAATAGATATAAATTGTGTAATCTCGTTAAATAAAGATAGAAACTAAATGAGATAACATAAAGAGTGTTAAATTTACCTCTAGATTATCCTTTTAGTGACCTATACATGGAATGGTTGATGATTTCAGGATAAATCACCCCAAAATCATATAGGAATGAGGAGGAACACGGTTGAAAGGGGTCACCTAGTCAAATGGGTGAGAAAAAGAGGATTTTGGGAATATAAAATCAACAATGGGATTTAAGTAAATTGTAAAAAAAATTACAAGGAAGACTGCTTTGTTTTCTAAACCATACATAAATTATTCATATCCAATTATTAAGGGAACTCACACCCTGCATGGTTAGGTTTCATGGTTAGGTAAATTATTTCATAATCATGAAGGAATATGAGAAATTTATTATAGGTTTCACACATTTTGGGAGCATGGTATATCTTATCATGTGTTAAACATGCATGAAAACCAAGAGAATTTTTCAGGATCTTCATAATTCCCTATAGATCCATCTATAGTTTGGGAAACTGTAATGCTTTGAAAACCCCTAATTTTCATTGAATCCAAGCCTCAAACAACTCTCATTTCCATTACAAAAACATTTAAACCACCCAAAAAATTAAAGAATAACTATTAAGTGTAAAAAATCTCATAAAAAAATAAAAATGGATTCATACCTTATGAATGTTTATGTTTTTACACTCCAAATTCTCGTAACCCATCTCATGGTATCACTAAAAAATGAACATTATGCATCAACATTCCATATCAATTAATGTGACTCTCATTTAGAAGAATTATATCTAAGTATGCATGGAATAAAATTAATGCATGTTAAGTATGAAATTTTATTGTAATATTTGTAGTATGAAAAAATCCTCTAATGACTGTTGTTTCCCCATCATCAAATCACATCCTTAGAATATGTCAAGAAAACACTTCTAACCTCCCACAAGATTAGTCAATACTTGGGTAATAAGATTCTTCTATTTGTTGGGCCTCAATGACTCTACCATGGTGGGTAAAATAAAAAAGATTAATGCTTCATAATCAAATAAACAAAAATAAAATGTAGATGATAAACAAATGGGACCTCAGATGGCCTTTGGAAAATATGGCATTGGAATCTTGATGATATGCAACTGACCATGCATGACTTATATGCATTGCTGGCCCGGATGATGACCTCCTCCATTTACACATTCAAATATATATCCTATAGGATAGGGGATATCATTGGGATACCCTTTTCTTTCTCCATCTCTCATTATCATAACATAGTCCAAATTAACCAACTACTAATTATTCATCTAATAAAACTACTATTGAGGATTAAATTGGATATATGATCCAAGGTATTTATATAATAATAATTTTTTATGTCTATTAATATTTATGAATAAGATATTAATTTTATTTTAAATACGATTCTTTGTCCAGTAGCGTACTCGACACTCAACAATGGTTTCCTCCGAAATCTTACGTTGCACACAACTTTGAGTTATACATAAAAATAAAATAATAATATTATTATTTTAAATAGTAGTTAACACCTAGACATTATATTAGATAGAATGAATAGAACACACAAAAATATGATTAAACATGTTTGTTAAATGTTTTTACATTTATCCAGAGAATTTTAGAGGCTTAAAATAAGAATGAATCTGATTTTAAGCATGAAATACTCAAATATTTTTAAAAGGTCGGTTTATAAAATTTTCATAGAGAACCCTTTTTAAAACTATTTTGGTCAATTTTATATATTAAATTTGAAAAAATATACTTATTATATATAATTGAAACATCAAATTTTAAATTGGATAATGTTTTTGTAATTTTCTAATAGAGTTCATTTTTTAATGAATAGTGAAAAATACTGTATTTTAAGTCAAAACTACATTTTCATCTAATTATTTTATATATTTATATTTTTTAATTGGTTTTAATGTGAAATTTGATTATTATTTTTATCATTTTATACAATTATGGTCATTTGAAATAATTTCACATTTAAATTGGATATAAACACATGTCAATATCTTGATAGTTGTTTCTTTATAAAAACTCGATTTCTTGTTTTGACAATGGGAATTAATTTTAAATTAATTTCATCCAATTAAATGTTTTGAATTTGGAAAAATTAATTCCTTATTTGGAATCATATGTTTCAAATTTTTTAAATTGTTACATTCTATTTTGTTGGACATTATGAGTAGCAACTTCAGTAATAATTATATTTACCATGGTTAAAGTATAAATCTGGTAAATAAGGGTAAAAAATAATATTATAATATTATTAAAATACCATAACACATGTCCTAATACTATTGGATGATATATTTCTGACCATTGGAATCAATGGGTCTATTTTAGGACCCCATGGTGCCACATGAAAGTGATAATGATATTTTATAATAATTAATTTAATGTAAAGAGAAAAATAACATAAACATGTATCTTTTAATAAAACAATTTATATATAAGGTTATGTAAGTTATATCTTCGACTATGAATAGTAATTATAAATATAAAAATATTTAGTACATCATGATATTTTATTTATAGTTTTTAGACATTAAATAAATAAATTTAATTATGACACAATGATGATGGATTGATTGCTTCATTATTAAAGGATTCAAATAAATAATATTATAAATATTAAAATAAATGTAATATTATTATTTTGATGACATACACAAATATTTTGGATGATATGGACATATTATATTTGATTTAATTCCTTTCTTTTGAAATAATCAAGTTGTTATGAATTTGTAAAAAAGTCAAGTATGAATAGTGCCAAAAAATGACATAATTCATAACTTAAAACATAAAATAGTTTATTAAATGATATTAAATTCCTAAAAAAACCTAAATTCATCCAAATGGTTAATATAAGTCAAAATATTTCATAAATAACTTTTTTGTCTCGTTTTATATGATATTTTAATTACAATAACCCACAGTGTGTAAATAACATGATATTACTATAAGAATAAAAAGGGTAAAATAAGGGTTAAACCAAAAATATAAGGATAATAATATATATATATATATAACTTGTCTAAAAATTATTGGATGATTTATATATGAACATAAATAATCTTATATTATAGTTAAATTTATTTTTGGCTATTTTTAATCGAAATTGAATTTACAATAAAATAATATTTCAAGACTTTCCTAAAGTGCCCCTCCTCCCTCTTATAAAAGATCACAACCTCTACCCACATAAATAAAACATCACAATACCCCTATCTCATCCAAATAACTCTAAAATAAGCTCTCAACATCTTTCGCAAATCTCTTTTTTCCCATTTTTATAAGCCAGTTAGAGGGATCTGGTACCCTAACCCGGTTTGAGGAAAAACCGGGAACCCCACGTGGCGGTTCCTCAGAATCAAATACGAAATTCAAACACAGGAGACATCACACGCAGACGCCTTGAGACACGAGCCACATGTCCCGCCTCGATCCGCGAACCATCATCACGCGTCAGTTGCCGCTCAGATGCCTCGAGCCACACCCCCCATCATTTCACCGACAGGGCTTGCCGAACCGACCGCCATCAACTTTACCAGCGACCGTCACGTCTCCACCGGTCGTCGTCATCGTCTTCACTGGCGAGCTTCGCCGCTGTCAAAGAAACTACCGTCGGAGACACCATCGGACACCAGATCTCCAACCACAACACCCGAATCACTAAGATAACAGAGAAAAGGCCTAAAACCTTCACCCCCATCTCGCATAACCGAATCAATCGCAGAACCTTCGCGATAAAACAACAAAACACATAGAATAACGAAATGAAATGAAAAACAGGAAAACATCCCTGCCTCCACAGTAGCTTCAACGGCGAAATGAAATCAGCCGAATCATCCCCAAAACAGCATCCCAACCCCACCAAAAACCTACAACCAGAACCAGAACCCATCGCCACCAACCAGGCAACCCGAGAAGACCGCACCCGACCACCTGTTGCTTGCCGATGATAATGAATGGCTCCCTCAACCCGTGGAAACTGGGACTCGGTCTCTGAACGAATGAACCTCCATGAAAGGCTGAATCAAGCACACCGTGAGCGACGACCAAGCCAAGAGAGCCTCCGCCACGTACAGCAAGCAAAGGGAGGCGAACGGGGGGCTAGACCAGGGTGAAACCCAGGGGCGGCAACGGGAGAAAACCCTCTCGAAGCTTTTCCCCTTACGAGCTCATAGCTCTCAACATCTTTCATTTCATCCTATAAGCCTTACCTCGGGAAGAAGGAAATTTAAGAAAGTCTTTTGTATAAAATCAAAAGTAGTTACCCGATATTGAATTAACATCTTCTCTCAAGTTCCTTTCATTATTTTCCTTATTAAATATCTATGAACTTATTATTAATTGATTTCATAATAACTCCAATATAATAAATATACTAGGTAGTTTTTATGAGAATTAAATGAACTACACTTACACACACCTTTGTTTAATTGATAGGAACATATTGTTTCTGTGTATGGTGAACTACAGCCTCACGAAATGATGATTATTCAATTTTCCACTTCAACCTCTCATGTTGGCCATTATGATTACACTGTATTAGTATATGATATATATTATATTTATATTGTCTTTATTCCTTTGTATTATTTTATTTAAATCATACCATTATGCTTTCCATAATGTCTAAATATGATAATTTCATTTGAGGATGTGTGGACTACGACCCCCTCAAAGTGATATGACTAGTTCATGCCATATATGGAATGTATAAAGGATGGATTTAATGATCTTATGTAACATATATAACATATGATATTATATTTTAATTATAATATACATATTTATCATTTAGTTTTCATATCATTAATATGACAAATAAATGAAAGTAGTGTTCATGTGTACATACGGCTACCGTCTCCATGAACATTGTATTTCAATTTATTATCTCCAAATGTTATAGACTATTATAAATACATATATAATTAATATAAATTTTATTTAAATTATTAATATCATTGTGGAGATGAAAGAATATTTACCACATTGACAATTTACATCAAAATAATTTCATTTTTGACTCAAATACTAATTATCTACAAAACGGCCGATATGAACTTAACGAATTATGTAATTTTTAAAACATGATTATAATTAATATAAAATTCATAATAAACATGAAAAAGGTTATGAATTAATTATAAATTAACCTATGTTTATTATTCATGAATATAAAGAATGAACGAGAAAAGTCTGAATCAAGATAAGGGACTTCATCTCAATCTCCCTTCATTAGGGAATATTTTAATGTTATACACCACCTTCTTTTATACGGTGTATTAACACCTTTTACATTTAATTTAATTAAAATGGAATCTTTTTTCTATGAAGTGTTATACTATATGATTAAAGGAATGTTTCTTTTTAACATACGTGCTGACAACGACCTTTCTGCTGTCGTGATCATTATTTGATATATGAATTCCTTAATAAGCAGTGATGTTTTTAAATGGAAAATAAATTACATATACCTTTTTCCAGTATTTTGGTATTAAAAATGGTTTTGAGAATGAATTTATTATGTTCATATATTGAAATGATATATTCTCATTGCAATGTGAAATGTTATATTTCATTTATGTTTTATGTATTATGAATTTATTATGGTTCTTGGGAATTGTTTACATTTACAGGTGGATCCATCATAAACCACTGACGAGTGAGCCTGATATGGATATCCAATGCATTGGGTAATGTGATGGAGGAAAAAATTAATGTTTCTCGTTAGATATTTAGAGAATATATTGCGATGGGTATTCTAAAAGTAACTCCATATGTATCTGTTAAAGCTACAATGTAAGTATGTAATGGATGCCACAAGTTACCCTTATGATTTATGATTTCAATTTTTTGTTAATAAATATTATGATTTAATGAGTTATGTTAAATAAATTATGTTTTGTTATAGAAAAGTATGATTTCATTAATTTGTATGTATTCATGTAGTAATGTTTTCTTTTCTTATTTTATGTCCCTTGCTGTGCATTTTATGCTCATCAAAAGTATTTGAAATGTTTTTCACAGGGTAAAAGAAAGGGTAAGATAAAAGAAAAATTCAAGAAGATTTTTATTAAGAAAATATACATTGTTTTATTTAATGAGTATTATTGTTATAAAAAATTAGGTTGAGTAGAAGTGTCTACATTGTAATATTTGAGATTCCATGTAATTGTTTCGACCTAATTCTCTAAAACTCTAAACCTGAAAATATATTTAATGTGAATTCATGACTTAACTCAAGATAAAGTAATGTTTAAGGATAGAGCCTTATATGGGAACTTACCACCTACATTAGGTTTGATACTAATAATGGTTGGGCATTAAAATACCCAATTACTATTCCCCATAACAAAATCACTTAGGTGTAATGATTCTAATTGATAAAAATTAACTACAAACTCTATAAAAATCAAAGGGGAAATTGTTTAAACTGAATCTATTCTAGTTGGTACCTCAACTATTCATTCATTCAATTCCCTCCAAGAATAGATATACTCTTCATGGAGCTATGATTAATACCCTTCTGAGAAGATCACAGTTTCTCATGAATATTCCTGATCAAATCTACCTTCTTATACACCTCTAGATAAGTAGGAAATGTAATTAAGAAACCACAAACCGAATAGTTGAACACACAATATCCTCTAATAAATACACTCTATCCTCCTTATCGAGTAAATGACCAGTGAAAAAGGTGTAAAGATCCATGAACATGATCCTAAGCTTCTACATGCTCATCCACCCTTGTTGGAGAGAGATATACTTTTTTCCATTCCCCATCCTCATTATTGATGAAAATAACTCTACAAGATCATGTCATAGGATATAATCCAATAAAATCTACACCTCCAAATATATTTCAATGAACATAATCCACAGTGGGTGGACAACCCCACTCATATGACTGATAGCCAGAGGGTCCTAATACTCTATAATTGAATTGATAAAACTATGGGAAATATCGAGGTACTCTAAATGGTTCCCTATCTTTAAATCATAGAAACTCCCATCATACTTCACAAATACTAGTTGTTGGAACTCACACAATGACTTCCTATAAAATCTATCTTTCTCGATCAGTTTAATCTTAAATAAGTCAATTATATAACTACATTTCACCTCACTAGCCTAAGGCACATGTTCATGATGACCAAGATATTTCTCAGTATAAAAAATATAAAAATATTAAGCCTGATAGAATGGAATTTATATGTGTATCATTTTATTAGATTCAAAATAATTTTTGAAAATCACTCCAATTTATTCACAAGTAAAAAAAAGTAGCATGATTTTATCTCACATAGGTCTCTACCCTTTAATCAGAATTACCTCCCAAAGTGTGATAAGTAATCAGAAAGTCCATACACCATATCATAGGGGTCTTATTTTCATATTTCCTAGCTAGTATTCCTTGATTCTAAACAAACTAGGTTTAACCAACATGATTTCCCTACATAACTTATGTTATCCTCACATCTTCATTCCTCAAAACTCTATCCTAACACTCATACATTGCTCAAATACCACCTTTTTATGATATAACGCCACTAAGAATCCGTCCTTCTTCTACAGTGATTATGATAGTGATCCATGAAGTCTACCTCCAATAGGACATGGGTTTGTGACTACCTATGAGGGTATACAACATGAAAATGGGTGGAATTTCCCTCATAAATTCCAAGAATAAATAAAAAATTAAACTACTAATAGAATTTGTAATATAAAATGAAAAATAATATCTCCTAATATAAGAATTTCATACGTAAATCATACTATCAAAAATAAAATACCAAAAGAAATCATAAGGTGATGACTCCAACAACAGGTCCAAACCAAAGCTAGTAATGTACAAATAAATCATTGAACATGCTCTAGGAACCAGAAAATTGATTTTAAAAATAGGGGTGAGAATAAATATATTAATATTATAATCCGACTTGATACCTTTTATGAAAATATGAATGAATAGAAATTATCCCTTAGTGAAAAAATAGTGGAACCAACATGCACCTAATTAAGTCATCTATCTCTAAATCTCACTAAGAATCACTCACCTAATTATGCAACCCAATATATTAACATAATATAAAACTATTAAATTAATAAAGAACCCAAAATACACTTTCGATGTGGTTTTTGACTCTCACATTGAAATGATAAACATCTTATAATATTATCCCCTTTACAGCCATGCCATCACACACCATATCCCATTTCATAACCACATACTATATAACACAGCCTCACCATCATTATCATCCCATATCCACCACCATTTGTCACTAAATTTTCCTTACCATATAATCACCACACATCGCACCCTCATTTAACATCTTATCAATAGGATATCAATAACATGATGAAAATCCAACTTGTCCCCCCTCCAGGCATGACCCCACTATATATCATAATCATCACTACATAATCAATTCATAAGTATATCACATACTAACACTTCAATCCATTGAATCTCATATTCTTAAACCAACTAAGAGCCCACACGGCTTGTAGTACACATTAAATGGAGTGTGAGGGTGGGATTAGTCAGTTGTTCATTCCCTCCCTTACCAAGATATTGGTTAAAACACTCATAACCCAAAACCATTGGGTGTGGGTAATGTTATGAAAATCATGTATGGTATGTATAAAATCACAATGGAAATTAATCATGTATATAGATACAATAAATCCCAATCTGTAGTTTCATACTAAAAAAACACTACCTCACCCATCACAACAACCACACCACCATTGTCACAAAATACCATCTCTATCAATTACAATACCCCAAACTATCGCCACATTCTATATAAAAAGGAAAATTAACATTTCTAATCTTCTCATTTAATTATAAATTTCATTTATTTATAGACTCACAATTTTAATATCCATGTAACATTTAAATTCTCATTAATTTTAATATATAATTCTAAACCATTCATTATCAAAAATATCTATTTACCTCATTCATTATACATCCATTTATATTATTAACACTTCATTAACATATATTTCATAATAAATTCTTTCTCATAACTATTTCAATATTCATCATTTTAAATCATATTTTATTTCCACCATAAAACTATAAGTAAACCAAAAATAATCCAACCATCCACCACATCATCCACTAAACATCTCAATACAACATCAATAATAATATACGCCAAATATTTCTAAATTCTACATAAAATTCCAAGCCACTAATAGAACATCATCAACTATATCTCCCAGTCCTAACAATGGAAAACCAATCATAGTATCCAATAAAAAAATTGAAAAACCACTAAAAATTAATAAAAAAACTACTACCAAGACCACACCATTCACACCATCATAAAAAGCCTAGCAATATAAAAGACACTTAATTACAGTAACCAAAACACTTTTACAAATTCCATTTTTAAGTAATTATTTGAAATTGATTCAAAATTTCTTACATTAATACAATTACTATAATTTAATCTTCCACAAAACCATATCATTATCATTTTATATTAAAACCCTTTAAAAGAGTTTATTAGATCTTTTAAATCAAATAATTCAATACAAATATCCTAACATTACATGAAAATTTTAACAGTATCATCAAACATTTTTTAAACATATACACTATCAAGGAATCAAAAAACTTTTATGTGAAACACCCTTCCCCTACAATTTCCCTGCATTGTTTTTCATTATATTTATTAGGTTAATCATTGATATCTAGACAATTTATACTAAATTATGATACTTTCAAAATTTACCCAAAATATAGAGGGAGATATATTGAGTCACCTTTATTGTATCAATCTCTATCCATGGGATAATTGTGGAATAAGAAACCTCATATGGTGACTGTAACACCCAACCAATCCAAGACTATTACCTCACCTAAAAATCATCATTAAGAACAAATACACTCATAAGCGTATCCTCTAGGATCACTCACACCAATTTTTACCACTATATAGAATAACCTATCTATACCTGACACCCCCACACTGTCAACATATCCTAGTGGCACCAACTAAACTAAACCTTGAGCAACATCCCCCAATATCCAAGGAATAACGATCTTGTACAAGATACAACTTTATCATGCCTTGTAGGAACCATCTAAAAGATTCCAAAAAATCCCATTGGTATCCTCAATCCATGTATACAAATAAGATCACAACCATTACCAGAGCCTTTCACTATATCTCATCCCTTAAAATAATTCTAAACCACCAATCAAAAATAAATCTTTTTTCCAAACCTCAAACTATCTATAAAATATTTCAATAATGGATTCTTAACCCCAAAAGGTACCCACCTTCATTTCGTTTGTGTAAAACCACCTAAAATAGAATACATAAAATTATAATTATTATTCTAGGGATAAAAATTTGTGAAACAACTCTATATAGGGATAGTCCACAACATAATCCCCATGATCAAGTTATGTAACCCTAGCAATCATCATTAGTCATGTATCACATTCAGACCTGGTGTGTACTTTCTAAATAGATGGCTTGTCCCAATCCTAAATAGAACATAATACATGGTGTTTACCAAGCCATGTACCTTTCATGGGGTTTGGTCAAGTACCCTACCTTGCCTCTCATCGTGTACCGCACATGGTGTTTGGCCATATACTATACACAACCATGATCCCCCACATGAGGTGTATTACTGATTACCCAACCAAAAACCCATGTCTCTCTACATGGAATATCTTAAACAAAAATATTTTTTAGTCATCTTCTTCAAACCCATTCCAAAAATGAAGAATAAATGGAATGTTTTTTTAAACTAAACATAATGTGATCGGTTTTTTCCAAATAGAAAAAATCTTGTGATCACCCAAAACACTCTCTTATCCCTAAAAAACCACAGAAAACACTAATGGGCTCCCCAAAAACATATATAGGCCTTTAAAAACTAAAAAACATATCTAAATGGAGATTAATGAGAACCCAAACATATGGCCTACCTCGATGCATAAAATTATGAATCGTTGATGTTGGATCTACATTCCACACTCATTGATTCCCGATATATCTTATTAGACAAACCATGATGACAGTTCGATCTAATTATCCATTTTCTATTCCACTAAAACATGAAACAAATGGATGAGACTATCTCATCTATCGATAAATCCAGAAGGATAAGAAAATAAGGGTAAAATGTAAATATAATGAAAAATAAAAATTAAATGGTCCAAGCCATGAGCTCAGTTCAAGAGATGATTTTTACCTCACCCAGGAAAAACTTATTGATTCATACTAAACTATGGTGTCAATATTTTAATCTGAGGCTCTATTCATATGATATCACTAAACACAACTAAAAAATTAATTAATTAAATATTATCAATTTCAAAAAAAAATATCCATCTCAGAATTGAAAAAAATGCAGTCCTTGGGTAAGCACAATATTGTGGGACCAATGAAGTGGTCAAAATATAATAATTAGATCTTATAATATGATATGTTTCCATTTTACCCTTTGTAACCTCTTAATTACAAAAAATATTATTTCCCCTAATTTTATAAACATGTGATGAAATAGGTCATAAAAAATATCCCCACTATAATGTTAATTTCAACTGATAAGCCTTTTTGGAAAACCAATAGCCATGATTTCACCAAAAGCATTAACACATCTGATGTCACCTCACTAACCTCCAAATGGCCTCAAAATTCCCAAGAGTTTCCCAAAATTAAATTCATTCTTCAATGACTGACAAGATTCTACCCACTGTAAGAGTATTCCCATCATTACCTCAAAACCAGAACACCAAACTCCATAGATCATGATCTATCCATTTCTGAATGTAAGGAATGGACATGGAAAAATCACTCACAGAAGGGCTCCAACCCAAAATATCAACTATCTACCATTCATGGAACATAAATAATGGAATCTTCCAATGGAATATGGTGCACTAACCCCGTAAGTGCTCCATTAAATTGTTCCCTAAGTAATATCCTTGACATGTCAACCACTAATTCACTACACATGTTACCCCATGTCCTGAACATTTTCAATGGACCAAAACCCAGTCTACCTCAGTGATATATGAACTAACTAGAACTATGTATAACCACCATTAAAATGTGTTAATACCTCAAGCATTATTCCTAAAAATCTACTATAACCACCACTCTCCTCCCCAAGGATGTGTAATTATCAATGAACCTCTCATGGGATCTTATACACAAGCATACTAAACCTTACCCAAACCTAAATATATCATGCTCCAATTCAACCAAAACATATAACCAGACATACACTCACATCAGTCACATCCCAAAAAAACCTAGGCTAACTCACCTAATCCCAAAAAAATTATTATCTCACATGTCAATTCCAACAATCCATAGCACAATCGACGCTCCTCTGAAAAAAATGAGGCATTACACACTCAATCAAATGATAAATACATGACATCCCAACACGTGATATGAATTATAAACCCATGATCATTTTCCCCCTCTCTCACTAAACCATTAAAATAACACGTAAAAATAGTTATAGGAATCCAACCAAACCATCCCCCTCAAAACAACATCAAAATTAAGAGCACTCTTTATGATCCACCTCTCAAGACCAAGGAATCTACATGCCTATAAAAAATCTAATGAAAACCTAGTCAATAGGATAACTTGATCTTGATACAAAACACATATTACAAATCCATTCCCTTATTAACATGCCACTGTGGAACCCAAATCCCAAACCAACACCCCAGGGTCTTCGCTCATCCCTTGATTTAAGAAATTTATTATCATCACCAACTGGAATCTTTCCATAAGATCCACATGACTTGTTAACAAAAGAAAATACTCAAGATTCAGTTAAATTGAATTTCCTTAATAATATATATGGGTAACACCATGTAGGTTTTAGTTAAATTTAATTCAACTTAAC
Source organism: Viscum album (assembly GCA_963277665.1). NCBI lineage: Eukaryota > Viridiplantae > Streptophyta > Magnoliopsida > Santalales > Viscaceae > Viscum > Viscum album. Next base: position 1,153,753,537 of record OY728132.1, on the reverse strand, counting down.
CTCATTCATTAGTGAAATAACACACAAATGGGAACAATTCCTATGAATCATTCATGCCTAATATGATACATATACACATGCCTTTTATCATTAGTGAAAGTTACAAAAACCCCTAAATCATAAATCCATAAACCCAAGTGTATTAGACAAGGTGAAAACATATAACCACAAAAGGAGTAACCATCAAAATTAATCACATCACCCCAGCCACCTAAAATTTCCATTAGAAAAGTGTTCTTGGAACACCAGTTTGAGGTCTATCACCAGCTCAGATACATTCTTAAATTGAAAGTCCACTAACTCCCCAAATAATAAGATAGTAAAAGATATGAATCTAATACCATATTTTCATGAACAGTATGAGGTTGAAATAACAAGAAACAATAGAAAAAATAACCAAAATCATACACATACATAACATCAGAGTAGAAAACATAAAAAACTATTTCCATAAAAAATGGAATATAGCCTAAAAACATATAGTATTACTAATACAGAATAACTAATTTCTCACTAGGACAATCACATATACACAAAAATGAAAGAAGGAAAAAAATAAAAAAGGATTTACTACCATCCTTGATAATTACCTCAAACTTGATCTCTATATTTATCAATCTTCTCAGAGTTGATCCTCAGACTTCACCAAAGAAATCATACTCGATCATGAAACATTTACCCCCAAACACATACACATCATCATTTTCTCAACCTAAACACATAAATATTGGTTTTCATGTTTACCAATGTTCTATCAATATAGTTGAGAAATAATGCTCTATAGGCTACCCCAAATAATGTTACCTAACATCTGTGGTCATAAAAAATGAATCCTTATGTGATATTCCAAACTTAGTAAAATAAAAACCAACATAAAAATAGAAAACTAAAATAAATAAAACCATATTTATCCTTTGGTCCTAATGATCCACTTTAGATATATTAAACCATCTCAAATAGTGCCATAAGTATCTAAATTCATCGCTCACCATGACATAACTCATCATGTGTTTCTGCAAGATATTATGGAATCCCCATATGTATAACACCCCAAGATATATAAAATTTGGGATATGGGACCTCATGATAGGTAACCAAGGCAACAACACACACCAATACCGTTCTTTAGGACTCTAATAACATGATTTTTACTCGACACATGAACTCTCAGGTGACATTGGGAGAACCTATATATATTTTGGATGTCTTGTAGAACTAATTAGGCTCTATAACCACTAGGGAACTCCAAATAAACCCTATAACCTAACAAAATCTAGGAACATAAAAACCAAAGTCCTATTAAAAGGGAAATCCAAACTAGAGTGGTTTTAATAATATATATAACTAATATTTTCAATTTTTATGTATATTTCAATTAAATTAATCCCCCAAAAAATTATTTTGAGATAATTTGAACCTATTTTAGTTTTCAAAGATATTTTTGGTAATATCAATAAAAATGGATTAATTGTTTTTTATAAGTATTTTAAATCATTTTTGGATTTTTTTTATCAAATCATACTACCTGAAAATGTTCTGTTAATTCATTTAAAAAGTTGTTTTAAATCATGAATTTTGGATAGTAATGGGAGATTATAAGATATTTTGAGTCTCCATCGTAAGAAATTTTCATCCCTCATATTATATTTCATATTTTCCATATTTTCTCTTATTATTTTTTTTTATCATATTATGTTTTACATTGTCAAAAATCTTATCTCATATGATATTTTTGTAAGTCTCATAAGACATTTTCCACTGATCGTATGAAAATTATCACTCGTGTTGGAAGGTTTGGGAATGTGTATGAAATTTCTCATATTATATGATTTTTTCACCCTATATAATTATTTAAATTTTGAAATTTTTAGAAATTAGCAAAAATAAAATTTTCACTCTAATATTTTTTCCAATCGTACACCTCGACCACATGGATTAGATTAAAAATGTAGATGATGATTTAATCCACTAAGAATGATTTTTAGTGGAAATAAAAGATTATTGTGAAAGGAAATTATTTATTTTTCCATGTAAATAATGAACTCATTTATACTACCATTTGGAGCTAATAAAAAAGATGTTATTGAATGTGTATAAAGATTTCAGAAGAAACATGAATAATGGAATTAAATTCAAATAATTTTCTATCCATTTTCATAAATAAAGAGAGATATTAATGGTAGAAGGTGAAACTTGGGATAAAATTAGTGTTTTGTGTGTTTTGTGTAATCTTTATATGTTAAAAGTGTTGTGTCTATGAGGAAGAAGGATAATATTAGATACGATTTATCCATTCTCAGCTAATCTGTAAGGTATTTATCATTTTATGATCCAATGATTAACCCTTCTGAGTCACTATTATTTTCATTGCATCTTATTTTTATTTTTATGGAAGTGTATATTTGAATAGAGGAATTTTTTTTATTTAAATAATGATGTTATTATAAATAATTCCAATTTCTTTGTCACTAATTAATGTAATGTTCCTATTCTCATTATTTAATATTATCTGATTTTTTCTTTTCAATTGAGTATAGTACGTTCAGTTAGGTTTATTTTCTTAGAGATATTTGTGGTTTTAAATCATTTATATGAATGAAACAATCCCTTTATTGAGGTCTTTGTATAGTTTCTATATAGATTTAGGTGTTTAACTAGAGTTCATTGAATACATATTGATAAACACAATGGATTAATCATTTTAAATAAAGAATTAAGGTGATCCTAAAGGATCTACACCTTCCATAGTTGCAGCTATAAAATCATATTTTTACTCTCTATCTACATTTGTTCCCAATATCCAAATTTTTATCTTATAATTATTAATTATGTTTCATTTTTTATTTAATATTTTTGGAACACAAAAAAATCACCAACATAGTTATAATTTATATGTATAAATATGAGGAAAAAGTGACATATAAAAAATTAATTTAAACAAACTCTCTAAGAAACAACTCGATAAATTTATTTACACATTATTCAGGGGGATATTATTGATAAGATACCATTGATATATCTTATTCCATGAACTGGAATAATTTATGGGGGACTTCTATTTAATTTAATTTTTTATTTGTCTTTTAATAAATTCTACTCTCATTTTTTACTTTATATCCTAAAATTAATATAATTTACCACTATTAGGAAAGAATTGTAATATATTACATTATGCATGGTTGTATTTCAACCACTAACACCCCTATAAGAAAACATTTTAACCATAAATTCTAATTTTTAATAAAATAATTTTAAAATAATTGGATTCATTTTACGAGGGAAAGCAACATAATCCCATATAATATCCTGATGCACCTTCTGGTTTTAAGATTAAATATAGTTTTATTCACAAGAACCTAAATTCAATATAATTCCATGTGAAGATAAACACAAAAAAAATTGTGAATTTATTTATCTTTATGCCAACATAAACCCCCCAATTAATTGATAAAAAAATTAATTTTAGAGAATTTCATTTTTCGTTATAAAGAGTTTCCAAATAATGGTTCTTTAATTTAAATTCTACTTCGACATAAGATTATAATTAGTTGAAAAAAATCATTAAAAAAATTCCCTTCTTTTAAAACTACTTCCATGAGAAAATAAATTTGTGGGATTAAGAAATCTCAGGGAGAAACATTACATGAATACTATAACTATATATTTTCGTCAGACAACCTCTCTATGCTTGGTTAATAACTATATATCTTCATCATACAACCTCTCTATGCTTATACCTAAATACTTTTATGGATAATTTTATTTTCAAATTAGAGAATCTATATCATGGGGATGGATTTAAATAATTTATTTTTGTTTTTATTTTATATAAACAAATTATCTATATGTGTGAATAAATGTGACGTGGATGTTCTTTTTTATAAGAGAGGGGAGTGGCCCTTTCATAATTTCTTAAATCATTAAATTAATAAAAATTAATTTTCATATTAAAATGAAACCAAACTAATATAATTTATATATCAGATGATTATAGATTAAAATAATATAATCGTGTAATATTTATACAGGTTTGGATTATTTATTCACCATTAACTTTTTTTACCTACATTAATCTTATTTTGACAATTACCGTGATAATATATATTTTACAGTATTAGGTTTAATATAGTTACTACAAAGGAGTATTTGTAAAATAAAAGGAAAATTGTTTATATTTTAAACTACATAAAAATACATTGGTTGGATATAGGTTTTTTTAAAAAATTTAAATCAGTTAATAAAATACTTTGTACTATAAAATATCATTAATGTCATTTTTGGAACTATTAATATAATTTAACTTTGGAGACCACATCAAAACAATGGAATTAAAATATAATCCATTCAAACACCAATAAATTTTTTTTATTGATATACGAAATTAATTTCACTAAATAATTAATTCAAATTATATTACATTTAGTATTTCTAAAATCATATATTTTATTTTACAATTAGTTAAATAAAAATTGTTTCAGTGTTGTGGAAGAATTTAAGGTAATTATTTCATCACTAAAAGCTAGAGACAAATTAAAATGATTAAAAATTAGTTTTTCTTTAAATTTAATATTTATAACCAAATATAATTTTTTAATCCCTATTGTGAAATATTATATATATTAAAGGAAAGATTGTTACATTTTATATTTGTCATTTACTTAATTATTATAAAGGAATAAATCAACAAAATATGTGGCCAAGTGGCCATATATTCAAGAATTGGGTGAAAATTGCTAAACTCCACTCATATAATAGTATAAAGGAATGTTTTACAATCAATTTTTATAATTTATCACAAAAAATTTTAAAACTTTTACTCATTTTACACATACCGTGAAATTAAATATTCACTATAGATACTTTTAAAAATGACTAAAAATAATGTTGAACATATTATATAATATTAATTATGCTGATTCAAAATAAAGAATCTATTTTATAATATTAAATTCATAAAAGTAGTATAATTTAATTTAATATTAATCCTATAAATGATATGAAAAGAGGTGTCTCAGAAAAAATTAATTTTAGGTATAAAATGTTTTTATAATATTTCCATAAATAAAATTACATAAAAATACTATAATTATATTATGTTTAATAAAAATTAACTAAATAAATATTAATACTAATCCAAAATATAATTTTATGTTGGTAATACTTGAAAAGAAAATATATATTTCAATAAATATTGGTATTTTTCACTATTTATTGAAAAATAAAACTTTATAGGAAAATCAAAAATTTTCACATTATGATAATATTGAATTAATTATTTTAAAAATGAAATCAATTTTATCAAATATATTTTTTAAATTTTTTTAAAAATAATTATAATAATTTTTCAAAAAAAATCAATAAACATAATTTTGGGATAAAAAATATGTTTAAATAATATATTGACATTAAAAATGAGTTATTATATCCTAATAATTTATCAATACATTTTTATTTATTACGAAATTCATATAATTTATAATTTTTTTATTCCTATTTTATAGAAAAATTATTAAATAGAATATTACTATAACATTTAAATAATAATATTTAATAGAATGGTTAGTCTAAGTGTTGCATGTTGTGTATGATATCAAACATAATGGCCATCTAAAATATCATGGAGTTACATTCTCAATATAAGGCCCCAACCATAAACATTACATAATATTGAGTTAAGTTAATAATTTTACTTTATTTCACATTGATGATGTTTTTAAGTTTGTAGCTTTACAAAATTAGGCCACAACTCATATATATAAACTTAAATATTACAAAGCATACACTTCTTCTCACTGTCCATTTTTTCCATAAAACAATAACATTTAAAAACCCTAGTTTCATTTCATATTGGCACATCATTACTTTATAGTGATCCCATCCTTGTAACTATCCTCCATAAATCCAATGAAATTTTTTTCAAAATTTTGGATGAGTATAAAAAATATAGTAAGGGATACACAAAGAAAGAAAAATATTAGTCTTAAAAAAACATGTAGACAAGGGACACTTTATCCTAAAGTAATAATTTTCACTTTAAAGAAGTATTCAAATCAATTCACTAAATATAATCTCATTACTTAACCTTTTTTTGAATAATAATTTTACCATAAACCCATAAATATTAACATATAACTTATAAAGGTAAGTTCAGACATAATAATACATAAATGGAATAATCATACGGTCAACTTCCACACATATCACTTTTACAAATTGAATAACCATACGGCTGACTTCCATACCCAATGAATAAGAGGTTATAATGTAACCACTCATCCATAGAATATCATATAACCACCCATCTTTTGTCTATCACATAAAAACCCATCATTGCTTTATCACGTAACCAACTATCAAATGTCTAAGTACCATTATACAATCATAACACATAAAAGATTACTATTATAAATATTTCACTCATAATATTTTATTTGTAATCAGAAAAAATTATTTTCAGATATTGAAATATTCAATCCACTTTCAAACCCATTTTCAACACCAAAAACTCAAAAAATGGAATATGGGATTTCTTTTCCTTTTAAAAACATTAAGGCACATAGAGGAAGACAAATATCAATTAACGGTTATAACCACAGAGAATTAATTGACACTGTATATTTTAAAAAACATTCATTTTGTCATTTTGAATTGAAATTTAAATTATTAATATAAAAATATTTCTTTGTAATACATTGTAATGAATTAAAATTAAAATGGTTGGATTATACAACTTAAAAAAGGTGTTGTATAATATCAAAATATGCTTCAATAAAATTGAAGGCATTTGGTCATGTAATCTCCTAAGTCGACGGTCCTTGTAATCACTGATTATATAGGCCTTGTAAGGGTTCTCCCTCATCCCTTGAATGGGGTGGTTATCAAATATCAATTAAAATTAAGGCCTTTGTGCCATTCGGGCCTCAATAACAGGATATTGAGATGAAGCCCCTTAACTTGAGTTTGATTCATCAAGTATGTTCCTTGTTCTTCTTGAATAATAAACATAGTTTAATTTCTAATTTCTTGAGAACATTTTTAATATTCATTATTTCTATTATAACACTTATTATACTTTTATAACAATTACATAATTATTTAACTTCTTATGGGATGTTTTGTCGATATTCGGTAAATGAGACGAAAATGAACTTGGCATGATATCAATAGTCTATGTAGTCACTATTCCATCATCTCTAGAATAATATTCATGAAATTATTATTATTTTTTACATAAATTATACTTTAAAATAAAACCATGATGTATGGTTATGTAAAATGAATGACATTATATTCATGGAGATGGTAGGTCGTACGTGCACATGAGTAACATTTTCATTTTCATTGATCATCTTGGAAAGAATTTAAGTAATATTTTATCTTTAAAAATTAATAATAACATAATTAATATCATATTAATCATTTAGATATACTTATATATATCATATAAGTGATATAATGAATAAAAACGAGTCACATCGCTTCGAGGAGGTGATAGTTCAAATGTACGGATGAACGACGTTATCATTTTCATGCAAATGGAAAGTAAAAAATGTAATTGATACATTATTATCTTATAATGATTAATATTTTTTTAATATCACATATGAACAATTATTTCATTATTATAACCAATCATTATAGATTATTATGGGAAATGAATTAGATCCGTTTGTGGAGGTGATAGTTCACATGTACGCACAAATGATTAATTCCATTTCTCATTTAACGGAATTAGATACAGATATAGGTGATGATAATAACATAATAACATCAAATTATATTGATAATATTGGATTTATTATTTTATCTTCTATGAATTTAGATTTTGAGGTTGTGAAAGAAGAAATAAAATAGAAATACTTCAATAAAATCATTACCTTTCCTTCACATGAACATATTTATTAACATCATTACACTTATAAAGAGGGTGTTCTATCTAAAATAAGGCTTCAAGAATGTGGAGAGGGATTCTAGAAAGGATTATGTGTAGGTATTGGATGAACCAAAATGTTTGGAAAGTGATGGAATATAAAGATATGGGTGCCTTTTATAGGAGAGGGGAGGGGCAGCCATGGAATAATCAAAAGTATTGAATTAATATAAATTCAATTTCGATCCAAATGGTTTTAAACTCATTTAGTTAAAAAATAATATTATTATGGGTCTAAATATAATCATCAAATTAAAATTAGAAATGTTTTAATATTTTTTAAATACATATATTTTTGTTTTATTCTCTTTTAACTCTCACCATTTTATCGAGTAATTTACACTTATAGGGTTAAAATAATTACAAAATCATACCGAACAACCAATGAATGAGCCATGAGTAAAATTTTTAGAGTTTTGTAAACATTTTCTCAAAATATTCTATTTTTTGAAATTTTATAACATTTAATTAAATATTTTATATTTTAAATTATGAACTATTTCTTTTTTGACACTATTTATTACATGACTTTTTTAAAATATCATAAAGACTTTATTCCTTAAAAAACTACATTAAATCAATAAAAAATTGTCATGGTAATCTATAAAATTCCTTTATGACATTAAATATTTAAAATTATATTTATTTTGATATTATTAATATCATTTATTTTACTCTTTCTTTAATAAATCACTTACTACATCATCTATGTGTCATAATAAAATTTAATTATATAATTGATAAAAACTATAAATAAATTACCATTTTGTAGGTAATATTTTTAACTTTATAAGTAATATTAATAGTCTAAGATATCACTTACATAAACCGATATTAAAATTGTTTTAGTAAGAAGAGGCTTATTTATGACATATTCTCTTTTACGTTAAATTAAATGTTATAAATGTCATAATCACACCCATGTTGGTCCCAAAGGTAATGTATTTTTCCCAAGTATGGTAATGGTTGATAATAAATCATCCAAAAATATTAGAATAAGTATTAGTGTAATTTTTATAATATTATAAATATAATTTTACCTTTAATTACCCTATTTACCTTCAACCGTTGTAAATAAAATACTATAGTTACAATTCATCAAAAATTATTTTGATTCTCTTGGACCAAATTTTTCATACTAAATACAACCATGGATTTACATTTTTTAAAATACCATTCACAAATGTTGTTAAATTAGTTTTAACACTAATCTCGTTGACGGATCGAGAAACATATTTTTTGAGAAAAATGTTAAAAAGTTCACAATGTTTTTATCTTTAATTTTAATTAGATAAAACATCCAATTAACTACATTGGATAAAATGATAAAAACATTATCTAATTATACCTTAAAATATTGTAAAAGGTTGACCTAAAAATATAAATAACTTAGATGAAAATGATATTTTGAATTAAAATGCATTATTTTTCACTATTCATTCAAATATAAATTTAATCCAAAAATTCCAAAAACTCAACCAAAGTAAATTTTGATGTCGTACATCAAAAGGATATGTTTTTTTGTCGAATATAACATATAAATGTAAAAAAACTAGATTTAAACATGATTCTCTATCAAAATATTGTAAAAATACCTTTTAAAAATATTAGAGTATTTTATGCTTAAAATTGGTTTTTTTCTCATTTTAAGCCTCTAAAATTTATTAGAAGAAAATAAAAAAATTAAATTAACATGTGTAAACATAATATATTTAGTTTTATTCATTATAACTAATACAACAACTAGGTGATAACTACCACTTAAAATAATAATATTAATAATAAATTATTTTTGGGTAAAACTCAGTCTTGTATACAAAATAAGTTTTTAGAGAAACCCATTATTTTGTTTTGAGTATGATATAATACATAGCATCCATATTAAGGTAAAATCACTATCTAATTATTAAATATTAAAAATAAAGGAAGTTATTATTTAATAATTACCTAGGAGGTTACATCCTTCCCTACTATTGAAAATTGTGTCCTCGCAATTTTTATTCACTTATCAAATAAATTGGGGTATTTCTCCCTTATAAAATTTTCAGATTATCATGCTGCCTATTCAACCATATGGTATTTCCAAAAAATCATAATATGAAGAATCACCTTATTTCGCAACACTTTATCTCTATGGTCAGCAATCTAGACCGGTTGTTCCTCAAATGAATGATTCTGTTCCAACTGAACTTCTTTTGAACTCAAAACTTGACATAGATCCAAAATATAATTTCATGATGTTTAAACATGGAAAATATTGTGTACCTAGGATATATTTGGAGGTTAATCCACTCGATATGCAATTGATACAACTTTCTCTAGGACTTAATAGGGTCCAATGAAAATTCGACTTAGATTCCTCTTCTTACCAAAAAGAATCACACATTTTTATGGAGAAACATTAAGAAATTACATGATCACTTAACTCAAATGAATGATACCACATATGGTAATCTTCATAACTTTCCCCTTTCTCTTTTTTGTCCTCAAGTGTCTCTGAAATAACTGAAATTTAATTACAATTTCCTCTACCAATTCTGGTCCCATCAAAATCCTTTCACCCATTTCATCCTAAAAAGTTGGTGTTCGACACCAATTTCCATATAATGCCTCAAATGGTGACATCTATATACTAGATTTAATATTATTATTATAAGAAAACACATCCAAAGAAATTTTTTTGCCCCAACATCCCTGGTAATCTATTGAACATGCACGTAGAATATCCTCCATTGTCTGATTTATTCATTCTAGCTTCTCATATGAATGATGATGAAAATATGTACTAAAATGTAATTCAATACCCAATAACATCTGAAGGCCTTTCTAAAAGATAAAAGTGAACCTGAGATCACTTTTTAATACAATATAGATGGTAACTCAAAATAACCTCACTATATCTATAATATATAATTAAGAAAGTTGATCTAGAGATAGAGTATCTGGAATAGGAGGAAAATAAACATATTTATCCAATTGATCAACAATAACCTAGATCATATTATTATCTTGATAAACCATTGGTAATCCTACTAAAAAATCCATAGATATATTTTCCCACTTCCACTCTAAAACTGGAAAAGACGGAATCATCCCTTTGGGTAACTTTTTATTTTCTTTAACCTATTCACATATGAAATATCTTAGTGTAAATTCAGAAAAATCACTTTTCTTTACACCCCACCAATAATAGCCCCAATGGTCTATGCACATTTTAGTGCTACCCAGATGAACTAAAAATAGAGATCTATGAGTTTTACATAACAAATCTTTCTTCAATAGTGAATCACAAGGCACACTTAATATGTTTCCAAATCTCAAAAAACAATCTTTATTATTGTTAAATTCAAGTAACATAACATTATCAACCAATTATAACTTTTTATGCAACTCACTATCTTCCTTCTATGCTTTCCTAATTCAATGTGAAAGAGATTATTTCACTAACACCTGAAATAAAACAAAAGATTTTCCTGCACCAATAAATTCCACAAAAAAATTCATCAAATACTTAATAAAAGGATCTCGTTCCAAATGTTTCTTGGTTAATATATCATTACATTTTCTACTCAAAGCATCAGCCACATTATTTTTATTTACTGGATGGTAATGAATAATTCAATCATAATCCTTGATTAATTCTATCCATATCCTCTATCTCATGTTCAATTATTTCTAATTGAATATATACATAAAACATTTTTTACCATTATATATTTCACACCTTACACCGTTCAAATCATGCATCAAATTTTTTAATGAAAAAAAATATCATCTATTTTTAAATAATGTGTAGGGTAATTTATCCCTTAAGGTTTAAAATGAAATGAAGCATAAGATATTACAAAATCATTCTGTATAAGAAAACAACCAATTCCTTTCAATGAAGCATCACTATAGATAAAAAATTCATCATTCAAGGATGGCAGGTCCAAAACATGAGCATTTACCAATAATATTTTCAATTCCCGAAAATAATCATCTCATTCTTTTGTATAGATGAAATTAACTCCCCTCTGTGTTAACTTAGTTAGTGGATAGATAACTGAGAAAAGTATTTTACAAACCTTCAATTATAACTGAGTAGTCCCAGAAAACTATGAATCTTTGGGATATTGGTAGGTCTTGGCCACTCTTCAACAACTTATTTTAGATGGGTCAATAGTTATACAATTTTTAGAAAGAATGTGACTAAGGAATGAAATTTTTTGCAACCAAAATTTAATTTTACTCATCATTACACATAGTTTCTATTCTTTTAATGTTTTTAAAAACTTCTTAAGTTACTTTCATGTTCCTCTTTACTTTCAGAATATACCAAAATTTCATCTATAAACACAACCAACAACTGATCCAAAAACCAATCAAAGACTCCATTCATGAGATTCATAAATATGTCAGCGTTATTAGATAACCCAAGGGGAATAACTACATATTAATAATGCACATATCTTGTCCAAAACAATATCTATGTAATGTTATCCTCCTTCACCTTCATCTAATGGTAATTGGTCCTCAAATAAATCATTGAAAAATACATATCTCCCTGGAGCTGATCAAATAAATCATCAATATGAGGTAATAAATATGTGTTCTTAATAGTGGTTTTATTCAAGGATCTGTAATCAATACAGAGTCACAAAGAACCATCTTTCTTTTTCATAAATAAAACCGAATCTCCCCATGGTGAAGTTCTAGGTTGAATGAAACCTTCATAAAGCAATTCTTGAAACTGTTTTCTCAATTCCACCAATTATACATGATCCATTTGATAAAGTGGTTTAAAAATAGGCTTAGTATCATGATATAAATTAATAGTAAATTCAACTTCCTGATCAAGAACAATACCAAAAAACCATCAAGGAAAAATCTATAAATCCATTCACTACATAATGTCACTAATCAAATCTATTTCTTTCTTTTAAACACCATGATATAGATAAATCCCACTTCTATCTTTAATCAATATCTCATATTATTGGTATGTTATCAAAGGTATCAAATCATAGAATAAAACATTCTTGGTTTTTCAATCTATTTTAGCACAATACACCAAAATCCATTATATACCCAAAATGATATCATATTCTAAAATGGGACATTCAAAAATATTTGTAAGAAAAACCATCCCACTAAGGATAATAGAAATATTCCCATAAATTTTTGTTACTTTAATACTTCCACTGGTGATTTTACCAATAATTATATATCACATTCATGAGGCAATATTTCTAATTTACTTGCAATGCTCTCAAAAATGAACGAATGTGAAGATACAGAATCAAATAGAGAATAGGAATATTTTAAAAAAAATAACATTCCTTTCACCACTTATTTTCAGGGTCCCACATCAACTGTAGTAGTATAAAATGATTTTTCCATGACAATCTTCTTTCGATCTTGCTAGTTTCCATCATGGGTAATCAATTTTGGACTCACAATGGAAAAATTCCCTAACTCATTGTAACTAAAACATCTTATCACCATATTTTCATTACTTTCATGGTTATCTCCCTTGAATTCATGAGTAATTTGACCAGTCTTACCAAATCAGAAGAATATTCCAGAATTTGAGAGAAATTCTATAGTATTATTTTTACAACACATCTAAAAAGATAAAAATTTAGTTTTCTTACCTTCAAACTTATTTGATGAATTTTTTCCCATTTCATACAAACTAGATCACTTATTTTTCTTTCTCTCATGAAATAAAAGATAATTAGAAAACTCCATTTCTACCTTCTTAGAACATTGGACAAGTTTATAATATCTTTTGAACTCATGAGAAGCTAATTCCCTTCAATATTTTGGCTTCAATTTTAGGTAAAAACTATTTATCTTACTGTCAATATCCTGGATAAAATTTTTGATGTACCTTAAAAAATTGGTGAAATTTCCTTTATATACAGCCACATAATCTTGCTCCTTTTTTCTCAATTCCATGAATGGATTTTCCATCTTAACTTGAACATCCTTAGGAAAATATTTCTCAAGGAATATATTTTTTAATTCTCCATATTACATTGAATCAATCTCTTCACTTCCTTTGATATTTTTAATCATTGAGCACCACTGAACAGCTTCAACTTCAAAATTATAAATATAAAGACTATCCTGTTGATTGTTTAAACATCCCATTACATCAATAATCTTTCTAGTTATTTAATCCAACCTTCAGATTGCATAGGTTCAGATGATCCTCTGAAGGATAGGGACGCCGCCTCATGAAATGCTCCACTACCGACATATTCTTCTATAGTTTATCTGGTTGATGTTGTGCATGGGCACCACCACCATTTATCACCTAATTCAAATGAGACATCACATTAAAAAACTATCTAGTTCCAATTCTAACCATCTCAAGATTCTGATTTGGAAGTTTGTTTTCCTCGGTATGCCTTCCCAACGTAGCTAACATGTTCCCTCTTTGGAAAACCATTCTAAACAAACTTATCATAGATGAAGAATCATGGTAATATTCAAATTCTATATCATTTCAATTTTACTATAAAGTAAAAAACATTTATGGGTATTCTATAAAAAATATACTAACTCATAAGGATATCTACATTGACCTATGATACCAACTATAAGGTCCTAGCCATAAATATTACATAATCTTGTGTTAATCCAATTGTGTGAATTTATTTAACATTGAGGATATTTTCAAGTTTAGATATATATATAATTATTCCATAACTCATATATAACAACTTAAATATTACATGTTACACAGTTCTACTCACTATCCATTTTTTTCATAAAACAGAAAATTTTAAAAATAAACATGGATTCATTTCATGTTTGAACATCATAACTTTTTCTTGATCCCATTCATGACTCTATTCTTATTTAAATTCTTTAAAAAACATTTTCATAGTCTGGGATGGGTATAAAAATATCAATAAATGATGCCAAAAAAATCTATTATTCTTGAAAAAACATGTAAACTATGAATACTTTATCATAATGTGATACTTTTCACCTATAAGAAGAAGTAAATACACATCACTGGATATAAGATCATTGAATAACATTATTTGTAATATAAATATTTCAATAAAACCCATATAATCAAATATTTAACATAAAAAGGTAACTTAATTCATAACCATAATTAAATGGAATAACCATATGGTCGACTTCCACACATATCACTCTTACAAATGGAATATCCATATTGTTGACTTTAATACCCAATGCATTGAATGTTATAACATAACCAACCATCATTGTATTATCACAAAACCACCCATATTTGATTTAGAACATAACCAATCATATTTGTTTTATCACATGGCCACCCATAAAATATCCAAGTACTGTTATTTAATCATAAAACAAAAAATACTTCAAATATCAACATTTCACTAATAAAATTTTATTTGCAATCACAAGAAATCATTTCAATATATTGAAATATTTGATCCAATTTCAAAACCACTTTCAATACCAAAACACCCAAAAAGGGAATAAATTATATCTTTACCTTTTAAAAACATTAAGGCTTTTGAAGGAATCCAAATATAAAATAATGGTTATGGTGGCAGAGAATTCATTGACGCCACATACGTTAAAAAGATATTCCCTTTTCATTTTGAAAAGAAAGTAAAACACTTGGTATAAAAAGATTTATTTTTAAAAACATGTAATAAATTAAACTTGAGAGGTCATGATTATACACATTATAAAATAAGGTGGTGTATAACATCAAAATATCCCTCAATGAAAGGAGATTAAGATGAAGTCCATTCCCTTCAGTTTGATTTGTCACCTATATTCATTTTTATTACTGAATAATAATCATAGGTTTATTTATAATTGATTGATAAGCTTTTTAATTTTTATTATTCCTTTTATGTCACTTATTTTCATGTTATAACAATTATATAATTATATATGTTCATATAATACGTTTTGTCGATATTTGGTACTTGAGTTGAAATTGAACTTGACACGAGGTCATTAGTCCATGTGGTCATAATTACATCACCTATAGATTAATATTCATGAAATTATTATAAGTTTTATATATAAAATATATTTTCAAATCAAACCGTGATGTATGGGTATAAAAAATGAACAAATTTTATATTCATGGAGAAGGTAGTCCATACGTACGCATGAGTAAAATTCTTATTTTTCCATGATCATTATGGAGAAAAGTTAAGAATTATTTTATCTATACATGATGATAATAATATCATTAATATCATATAATTAATTTAAATATACTTATATATATCATACGTGTTTTATAATTAATAAAAATGACTCACATCACTTCATGGAGGTGATAGTTCACACGTACGCACAAATGACGATATCATTTTTATGCCCGTGGAATGTATGAATGTAATTGATACATTATTATATTATATTTATTAGTAATTCAAGAATATAATATATAAAAATTAATTCTATTATTATAACCAGTCATGAGAGATGGATATGCAAAATGAATTAGATGAGTTTTTGGAAGTGATCGTTCACATGTACGCAAAAACGATTAATTCCATTCCCATTTAATGGAAGTGGAGATAGATTTAGGTGATGAAAATTTCATAATAACAACTAAATATATTTAGGATACTGAGGTTATTATTTCATATTGGGAGAATAAGATTATATGTATGTAAAAGAAGAAATAAAATAGAAATACTTAAATAAAAACAATGCCTTTCCTTCGGATGAGAACATTTCTTAACACCTTAACACTTCTAATGAGCGTTTCATGCCTAAACTAAGGCATCAATAATTTGGGTATGGATTATAGAAAGATTTTTGTGTAGTTTTTGTATGAAAAGAAATTTTTGGGAAGTGTAAGTAATATAGATTAATGGGTGCCTTTTAATATGAGAGGGGAGGGGCACCCATGGAATTATAAAAATTATTATATTAATATAAATTCATTTTCAATTTAAAATGTGTCTAAAATAATTTAGTTGGAATATATGATGAGTATGGGTATAAATAAAATCATTCAATGAAGACTAGAAAAGTTTTAGTATTCTTTTTAATCCTTATCTTTTTGTATTAACCCCTTTTAGCAATACATATTTTGTCATGTAATTTTAACTTAGAGGGTTAAAATAATTACCATATCATATCAAACGACCAATGAATGAGTAATTAATGACATTTTTAGAGTAATATAAACTTTTTTTTCAAATATTATATTTTATAAATTTTATATCATTTAATTAAATATTTTATTTTTTAAAATATGAATTATGTCAATTTTGACAATATTCATTAAATGACTTTTTTAAAATATCATAAAAACATTATTCCTTTAAAAAAAATTAAATAAATAATAACACGTTATATTCTTCGAAAAAATTCATGTATTTCCTCAAATATTTCAAATTATATTCATTTTAGTATTATTAATATCATTTATTTGATTCATTCTTTAATAATTCTATTATTGCATTATATTTGTTTCATAATTAAATTTAATTATATAATTGAAAAAAATTATAAATAAATTACCATGTTTTATATAATACATTTATATTTATAATTACAGTTCATAGTCTAAGATATCACTTATATAATCCCATATTATAATTTTTTTAGTAAGAAGAGTCAAATTTATGACATATTTTCTTTTACTATAAATTAAATGTTATAAATGTCATAAACACACCTAAGTGGCTTCCAAATGTCATAATTAATTCCCATGGATTTTCATGGTTGGTAATAACTCATCCAATAAATTTAGGACATAATTTAGGGTAATTTTATAATATTATAATATTAATTTCACCGTTAATTACCCTATTTACCTTTAACCGTGGTAAATAAAATAATAAAGTTAATATTCTCTAAAAATTATTTTGATCCTAGTAGACCAAATTTTTCATACCGATTACAACCATGAATATCCATTTTTGTAAATTAAATTTATAGAAATTGTTAAATTAAGTTTGATACTAATCATGTTAACAGATCAAGAAAACGAGTTTTTAAGTAAAACGTTCAAAATTTCACACCGTTTTTTATTTATTATTAATTTATAAAAGAAACCAATTAACATAATTAGATTAAATGATAAAAAAATTCATATAATAATACCTTAATACCAAGAAAAATTATAAAATTATAATATAATAAAATTATATGAAGATGCATTTTTAAACTCCAATGCAATATTTTTCACTATTAATTAAAATTTGAATTTTATCAAAAAAGTACCAAAAATTCCAACTAAGTCAATTTTGATATCATAATTCCAAAGAAGAAGTATTTTTTGTCAAATAGAACATATAAATGTGAAATAACTATATTTAAAAATGGTTCTCCATCAAAGGGCAGTAAAACTATGTTTTAAAAATATTAGAGTATTTTATGCTTAAAATTGGATTTATTGCCATTTTAAACCTCTAATTTTTTTTGGAAGAAAGTAAAAATATTTAATGAACATGTGTAAACATAATATAGCTTGTTACTATTTATTCCCATTAATATAATAGATATGTGATAACCACCATTTAAAATAACAATATTAATAATATATTATTTTTCGGTATAACTCAGTCTTGTGTAAAAACTATGAATTTAGATAAATATATTATTTTCTGTCAGGTACTCTATCAGACATAGAATATCTATTAAGGTAAAATATCTATCTAATTTATAAATATTAATAAATATGAAAATGTATTATTCAATAATTACCTGGGTTGTTATACTCCCCTATTTAATAAATTGTTTCCTCATAGTTTGAGCGTTCTATTGGTAATTATGGGATTAACATTTTCAAATATCATTAAGTAAAACCCAAATTTTAAAATGGTTTAATAAATCAGTCTCTAGAAAATATAGAAATAAAAATCTCACGACCCATCCTCGGGGCCCGTGCCGTGACTACCCCAAGCTCGCCTTCCATAGGCTAGGGGCTAGCGACTAGCACCAAGGCATAAATCCCGGTAAACAGGGAAGGCATTGCCTTTGAAAAGTAAACAAACACCACAAAGTACAAGCGGATGTAAAAGTAAACACTAAGTAAAAACTGTAACAAGCTATGCTGAATGTAAAGGGGGCCGGAAATACAAGCCCAACTGTAATGTACAACTGAAAACGAAAACAGAAACTGAAAGGAAAAGCCGCAACATCGAGCCGCAACTGTAAGTCCCACATGAAGGGTGGGTACAGATAGCCACCACAACACCTCGGTCCAGTCATCCGCTCCATGTACACCCCGCCTAGTGGTCCACCTCCAGGTACCGTCTTGCTCCGCCAACCTCGACCACGATCAGCGTTGTCCGTCGTCTGCAACCAACACAACGAAGTGCGGGCATAGCCCATGAAGGGGTGAGTATAAGATACATAGTAGGGACCCTGAGACCCCTGAAGGTCTCCCAAAATCCACAAAGGATAAACCACAAAGGAAAGATACAATCACGAAGTAACATCCGACACTACTTAGGTATATGCCCATACATATACCTTTGTCATCAATTCCCGTTTGGCTCCAACATCCGAGCCCAAGCACAACCCAGTCCACAACGGAAAGCAAAACGTAAATCCACACAGGATAGCACAACACAATCCACAAAAGAAAAGGAAACCTAATCCACAAAGGATAACACAAAACAATCCACAGAGGAGAGTAAACTGAATTCATCTCACAGAGTTATACTTCTTCCAATGACGATAAAGATGATCACTGGTCCATCTAAGTCATCAGACCCACAAAGGATCAAAAGGTACTAACCCCCGCAATGACCCACACAGGATCGGACCCAGACAGGATCTGTAGGCGTTGGCTCACATAGAACCACTGAGTGCTGACCCACACAGGATCGGACCCACACAGGATCGGTATCACTGATCCTTACAGGATCGCTGAGTGTTGTAGTTGTCGTCGTCGAATCCACTGAAGATCTCTGCACAGTCGTCGTCGCAGTCACAGTAGCAGTCGCAGCCAGCACTAGGGTTCTCGCACATATCAAGCTCGTTTTGGGAGGATCCTCTCCTCGAGTCAATGGGATGGATACATCAACTGTCACAAAGACTAGGGATGATGTAACCCAATGTTTCTTCCCACGTCTTAGGGGAAAACCAAGAAAAACGTTCCCAAGTCACCGAGAACAAGACGAACAATCCATTTTCCAAAAGTACACGACATGTATATATATGATACACGTCGTGTCATCTGACACTGGGTACTACCCATTTGTTACGGCCTGTGTCGCAGGGCTGGTCGTGTAAAAAGTAAGTACACGGCGTGTGGTATGGTTACACGCCGTGTCTTCTGTCCACGGGTACTGTCCGTGTTCCACAGCCCGTGTTGATGGGTTGTTCATGTAAAAAGTAAGTAACGACGTGTGGTATGGTTACATTCCATGGCCAAACATATAGGTCGGCTCCGTTTATGCTGGCCATTATTGATCGTGTGGTGTAGTACAAACCCGTGTACTCAAATCCATGTCTGTGTATCCCCGTATTACACGCCGAGTCCCGCGAAGCCACTTCTGCCCTTCTGTGAAGATAATACACGCCGTGCCTCTTGGCCGTGTATTGCTGCCCCGTGTCCGTATATTCTCCAGAATACACGCCATGTCTCGCGAAGCTGCTTCCGCTATTCTGCGTAGAGATTACACACCATGTGGTCGGGGTCACGCGTCGTGTGTTACTTGTCTAAACCTAATACTCCAGCCGTAGTACACCCACACTACACGGCGTGTTCATCAGTGGAACACGCCGTGTATACTGGAATTTTCTAGAATCGACACCTCCAGACAGCCTGCCTCCCGTGCTGTCCATTCTTCATTCTAACGGTCCACTCATCACGAAAAATTCGGACACTATGTTTCCCTGATGTCCCGTAATCGTCTTTGGTGTTTTCGGGCCTCCGATTGGCTCCGAAATCACGATTTGATTCACCCGCTCGAAGAACGGTCAAGGGACGGTCTCTCCCATTCTGGTTTGACCCGTTTCCCGCTATCGTCTTCGCACCATCGCTAGGACGTCATGATGTTGGATCTTCAATTGGGATCACTGCGTCACACAACGAACTAGCAATGTTCTAGTGTTCGTCACCCATGAAGAACATGAAGATCCCACCAAACATTCACAAAAACGGCGGAGGGATCAGGCTGTGTTCGTTTGGCCCGGTCCTTCCACGTTAGTTTCGTAGAAAGTGGGTCAAGATAAACAAAGGAAGGAAATATCAGTGTTGCTCAACGAAAAACACACCCCTACCTCGGTTTCAATAATGGTGCACGTCAACGAGCCGTGGAAGACGAGCGTCGTGGAGGTCAGGCATCGCGGAAAACGAACGTCGATTCCGTTGATGTCGAGGTGCATCCGAAGAGGAAACGTTGTTGGAGAAGTTCTTCACATTCTTTAGTGGATATTTTCTTCGTTGAAGGATGATGTTCTTCGTCGGAGTCCGAGGTGTTCTTCACGTTCTTCGTCGAAGTTGAAGAAGAAGAAAACTTCCTCAAACCCTTAGCCCTTTTCTCCCAAGTCTCCACCACAAGAAAAACTATCCCCAAAATAAAATAAGCCTCCCACTTATTTTATTAACCCAACATAGGTTTTTGAATTTCAAGAGTTTTAAATTTCAAAACCCACATTTAACTCACTTAAGTTATTAACATAAGTTGTTATAAAATTAATGAGGAGATAAGGTGGAAAAACTTAAATGGGGGGGGGGTTTAGAGGGGTTAGTAAAGTGAGGGGTTGGCTCGTGTGGGTCCCACCCTACCTTATCCTCTCAAGGTTGGTTATCACAAGTGGGTCCCACCCACAACATACTTACTTAGGATAAAACTACCAAGTGGGAAAAATAAAAATTGTTAAATTTTTATTTTCAACTTCCACAAAAATTATTAACTCCTCTCATGTAAACGCAACTCCAAAACAGGAGTTCCTAAGCAATTATCGGTGCTGTGGTTCTATCAGTGCCCTCGGAGTTCGATTCCGATCACCGGTTCAAAAGTTAGAAAGTCTTGCTCGTTCGTTCACTGAACGTACCCGAGCCAATATTTGGAAAATGATTCCGGGCACACCGAACCTCAGAATCAGGTGCCGTAAGAAACTGTGTTCTTGTAAAATTCCAAAAAAAATTAAGAAAAAATTTCTGTTGAATTTTACAGGTCATTACATTACTCCCACCTCAGGGCATTATGTCCCCGTAACGATACATCATAACGAGGGAAACAAAATAGGGTACTGATCATGCATCTGAGCCTCCCGCTCCCAAGTGCTCTCCTAGAGGTTCTCGTGCTGCCATCTGATGCGCACTAGAGGAATCAACTATCCACGTAGGACCCGCTCCTGTCGATCCTCGATCTCCACCAGGACCTCCAAAAATGTCACCCGATCATCAACGTCTAGCTCCCCATGGTCAATTATGTGCGTCGAGTCGTGCACGTATCTCCTCAGCTGAGATACGTGGAAGATGTCGTGCACCCGGTGCAACTGAGGTGATAGATCTAGGCGATAAGCTACCTCGCCAATCCTGCTGAGGACCTGGAATGGTCCGATGAAGCGTGGAGACCACTTTCCACCTCGTCCAAATCTCCTTAATCCACGTCGAGGTGAGACACGCAAAAAGACGTGGTCACCATCCTCGAACTCTAGTGGCCTCCGCCTCCTGTCAGCATAAGACTTCTGCCAGCTCTGAGCTGTCCTCATCCGCTCCTCGATGACCTGGACCTTCTCTGTCGTGGCCTGGACCATCTCCGGTCCCACAAGTGCTGACTCCCCAGGGTCTGTCCAGCACAAAGGAGATCTTCAAGTTCGGTCGTACAACGCCTCATATGGTTCCATCCCGATGGTGGAGTGGTAGCTGTTGTTGTATGCAAACTCCCCCAAGGGTAGGTGCTCCTCCCAGCTATGACCAAATTCGAGGATGCATGCGCGGAGCATGTCCTTGAGAGTGTGAATGGTCCTCTCCGTCTGACCATCCGTCTGAGGGTGAAAGGCTGTGCTCAGACGTAGCTGCGTCCCGAATGCCTCCTACAATACCTTACATAGCCAGGAAGTAAATCGAGCATCTCGATCGGAGAATATAGATGATGGCACTTTGTGAAGCCGTACAATCTCTTGAACATAAAGACGTCCCAAGATCTCCACTAAGCCATGCTCTCTGATGGGTAAGAAGTGTGCCGACATGGTGAGTCATTCAAAAATCACCCAAATGGAGTCGTGACCTCTAGAAGTGCGTGGAAGTCCAGTCATGAAGTCCATAGATATGTCGTCCCACTTCCACTCCAGGACCTCCAAGGGATGTACCAAGCCAGCTGGTAACTGATGCTCTGCTTTCACCTGCTGGCAAGTGAGGCATCGAGAAACGAACTCTGCCATAACCTTCTTCATGCCCGGTCACCAGTGCTATCGTCAGAGATCCTGGTACATCTTCGCCACTCTGGGATGTACCGCCAAAGGAGAAGTGTGAAACTCTCTCAGCACCTCCTCTCGTAAAGAAACTGGTACCAAGGTACATCCTCTGAAAAGGATGTCGTTCTATGCTCCAAAGGAGAAACCATCTGGTGCCTGTCCTGAGGATATCTGTGCACCCCACGTCTCACAGTCGGCGTCCCCATGCTGTGCCTCTCGGACTCGCTAAAGTAGTGGATGAGTGACTGTGAGAGACTGAAGGAAGGTTTCTCCATCTCTATCCACGAAGGATATCTGCAGAGCGGCTAGCTGCTCTGTCGCCTCATCAAGTAGCTGAATGCCCATCCTCCTGCTAAGAGAATCGGCTACTATGTTCCCCTTCCCAGGAGTATAGACTATCTCAAAGTCATAGTCCTGGAGGAACTTGAGCCATTGACATTGTCTCATGTTCAGGTCCTTCTGCGAGAAGATGTACCTGAGACTCTGGTGGTCAGAAAAGACTGTAAAGCGCTCACCCATCAGATAGTGCCTCCATGTCTTCTGAGCAAAGACCACTGCTTCTAACTCCAGGTCATGTGTGGCATAGTTCTGCTCATGAGGCCTCAACTGAAGTGATCTGTAGGCGATCACTGCCCGCTCTTTCATCAGGACACATCCAAGTCTGTTCCCCGATGCATCGCAGTAGACTACGTATCCTACTCCCTCCTCCGACAACCTCATGATATGTGTGTTGGTCAATCTCTGTCTCAGCTCCTAGAAGCTCTGCTGACATCTGTCTGACCACACAAAGGGTTTCCCCTTCTTTGTCAAAGATGAGTGTAGTGCCCCAACTTTGGAGAAGTCTGGCAAAAATCTCTGGTAGTATCCAGCTAGACCCAAGAAACTCCGCCCCTCCGTCAAGCTCTTGGGTGGCTCCAAAGCTAGCACTGCCTAGATCTTCACGGGATCCACCACAACTCCCAGCTCAAAAATGACATGCCCCAAGAAGTGGAACTCACGTAACTAGAACTGGCACTTCATGAGCTTTCCATAAAGCTGGTGATTTCGGACTGTGTCTAGCACAACCCGCAAGTGGTAGGCGTGCTCCTCCTCAGTCGTCGAGTAAATAAAAATGTCATCGATGAACACCACAACAAATCGATCGAGGTATGGCTGAAGGATCCCGTTCATGAGGGCCATGAATACTGCTGGAGCATTATCCATGCCGAAGGGCATAACCAAGAACTCATAGTGGCCATACCGACACCTGAAGTTCGTCTTCTGCACGTCCTCATCTTGAACTCTGAGCTGATGATAGCCTGACCTGAGGTCTATCTTCGAGAACCTCCGTGCTCCCTTGATCAAATCAAAGAGTTCATCAATCCTCGGTAGCGTATACTTGTTCCTCCCTGTCACCTAGTTCAGGCGACGATAGTTGACACAAAGTCGCAAGCTCCCGTCCGCCTTCTTGGCGAACAAAATCGGGGAAGCCCATGGTGAAACACTGGGTCAGATGAACCCCTTGACCTGCAAGTCCTCCAACTGTACTCATAGCTCTTGAAGCTCAGCGGGGGCCATCCGATATGCTGGAGTTGATATCGGGGCTGTCCCGGGGTACAAATCAATATAAAAGTCTACCTCTCTGTGAGGAGGTAACCCTGGAACGTCGTCGGGAAAGACATCTGCATACTAATCCACCACTACAGGAAAACCAGGACTCCGCACGTCAACTTCTCCTAGGATGAGGCTAGCCAACTGATGAGTGATGGGCTATCCTCTCCTTCGCGGAAGTCCATCCTGTGCTGCAAAGGCTCCCTTCTCGCCTGTGAAGGTGAACCTGCTCCCGTTGGTGCGTACACATCGCACCTTGCGCCTAATACAGTCAATCTGTGCATGGAAAGTAGTCAACCAATCCATGCCCAAGATGACGTCATAAGGCCTCGACGCTGCTACAAGAAGATCCCAGCTGAAGCTCTCGCCTCCTAGAGTAAGCTCACACTGCCGGCACCAGTGCGTAATCGTCAAGTCTGCTCCCGTAGGAGTCTCTAGCCGTAAGGATCGAGCCAACGGCTCTGTCGGAATCTCCGAGCTCCAAACAAGGGTAGCGGCTTTGAAAGAGTGACTCGAACCTATGTCTATAAGAACTACAACAAGGGTGTAATAGACACAGATAGTACCTCGAATCATCTAGGGCGTGTCGTGGTCGTAGGCCTCCGCTGCCTGAAGCTATTCCTGTCTCTGCCCGCCATCTCCCTGTGGTCAGGGCGGGCCTCCTGGTGGTGGTGGTGGTAGAGCCTCAAAGCGTCGCCCACCACATGCTGCCCGGACAGCTCCTCTGCCTCGTCCGCCTGCTCCCTACGGACCACCATGGTCGACCCTCTCCCTCTGACTCGGTGGTCCCTCAACCGTCTGCTGCTCCTCGGCACGGCGGGTCGGGCAGTCACGAGCCATGTGGCCCGGCCCACCGCATGAGTAGCACTTCGTGCCTCTCGAAAGACTGGCTCCACGCTGTGTGCCCCACACTGCTGAGCCTGTGTCCTGAGGTCGTCTGCTTGAGGGTCTTGTCTGCCTGGACCCGTGAGTCATCCGTCGACTACCTACTGTAGAAGACTCTACTACGTGCCACCCTGCGGTGGGTCTCAGTGCTGGTGTAGGCTCAACAAAGAAACTCTCGATCAAAAGAGCTCACTCCAGTACTTCTGTCTAAGTTGGAATGCTGAGGGAGATCAATGATGCCCTGATCTCGTGTCTCAATCCCTGCTCAATGTTTCGGGCCCGGAAGAATGGGTCTCGTACCATGTATGTGGAGTAGCGCGAGAGATAGGTAAATCTTGCCGAGTACTGGGCGACCGTCATGCTGCCCTGCCACAGCTGAAGAAGATCCTATATGCGCACCGTACGGAGGGTGGCCGGGATGAACTCTGAGCGGAAGAGGCTCTCGAAGTCCGTCCAGAGAAGAGATGCCTCATCGTGCACCTGGAGCATCAAGCTCCACCATCGGCCTGCTGCTGCGTGCTGTAGGCTCGCTGCAAGGATCACCATGAGGTCTGCTGGTGTCCTCACTAGCCTGAAAACTCGTACGACTGCCTCCATCCAGTCCTCGGCTGCCTGGGGGTCCGTCTCCCCATGAAACCTGGGCGGTCGTTGGTACTGGAACTCATGCAGTGCACTAAGGCGACGTGCATCGTCAGTGGTTGTGGATGGACGCATCGGTGGCTCGGGGGGTAGAGCTACCTCCAGTGCCACTGCTGACAAAGGGCCCTGCACCGAGGCCTTGTCGATTGGTGGGCTGTCATCACGCTCGACTCTCGAAACCCTAGCTGGCTGTCATCGTGGGGCCATCCTAAAAAGGAAACAGGTGCGCCACAGTCAGAACAGTATACCTGGTGATCTGTTACAAAGTAATCACAAAGAAAACATGAAACACACATGCAATCAATGTTTTCATGCATTAAGTCGGAAATCAGAAGTCAGGGTCCTGGTGTACGGATACGTCGGCCGCCGCACCAACACTGGACTCCCTGGACTGATAACCACACCCAATACGCTTAACATTATTAATTCACATAGAAAATATCATAGTCCCATGTTCTGTAGTAGAACCGAACTCCTTTGATACCAATTTGTCACGACCCGTCCTCGGGGCCCATGCTGTGACTACCCCAAGCCCGCCTTCCATAGGCAAGGGGATGGCGACTAGCACCAAGGCGTAAATCCCGATAAACAGGGAAGTCATTGCCTTTGTAAAGTAAACAAACACCATAGAGTACAAGCAGAAGTAAAAGTAAACACTAAGTAAAAACTGTAACAAGCTGAGCTAAAAGTAAAGGGGGCCGGAAATACAAGCCGAACTGTAAAGTACAATTGAAAGGGAAAAACAGAAACTGAAAGGAAAAGCCACAATGTCGAGCCTTCACTGGAAGTCCCACCTGAAGGGAGGGTACAGATAGCCACCACAGCACCTCGGTCCAGCCGTCCGCTCCGAGTACACCCCGCCCAGTGGTCCACCTCTAGGTACCGTCCTGCTCCGCCAACCTCGACCACGATCAGCGCTGTCCTTCGTCTGCAACCAACACAACGAAGTGCAGGCATAGCCCGTGCAGGGGTGAGTATAAGCTATTCAGTAGGGACCCCCAGACCCCCGAAGGTATCCCGAAATCCACAAAAGATAAACCACAACGGAAAATACAATCACGAAGTAACATCCGACACTGCTTAGGTATATGCCCATACATATACCTAAGTCATCAATTCCCGTTTGGCTCCAACATCCGAGCCCAAGAACAACCCAGTCCACACAGGACAGAAAAACATAAATCCACACAGGATAGAACAACACAGTCCACAAAGGAAAGGAAACGTAATCCACAAAGGATAGCATAACACAATCCACATAGGAGAGTAAACAGAATTCAGCTCACACAGGTATACTTCTTCGAATGACGATAAAGATGATCATTGATCCATCTAAGTCGTCGTACCCACAAAGGATCGAAAGGTACTAACCCCCGCAATGACCCACACAGGATCGGACCCACACAGGATCTGTAGGCGCTGGCTCACACAGAACCGTTGAGCGTTGACCCACACAGGATCGGACCCACACAGGATCAGTAGCACTGATCCACACAGGTTCTCTAAGTGCTGTAGTCGTCGTCGTCGAATCCACTGAGGATCTCTGCACAGTCGTCGTCGTAGTCATAGTAGCAGTCGCAGCCAGCACTAGAGTTCCCGCACAAAGCAAGCTCGTTTCGGGAGGATCCACTCCTTGAGTCAAAGGGATGGATACATCAACCGTCACAAAGACCAGGGATGATGTAACCCAACATTTCGTCCCACGTCTTAGGTGAAAACCAAGAAAAACGTGCCCAAGTCACCGAGAACAAGAAAACCAAACCATTTTCCAAAAGTACATGACGTGTAGATATATGATACATGCCATGTCATCTGACACCGGGTACTGTCCATGTGTTACGGCCCGTGTCGCAGGGCTAGTCGTGTAAAAAGTAAGTACACGGCGTGTGGTATAGTTACACACCATGTCTTATGTCCACGGGTACTGTCTATGTTCCACAGCCCGTGTCGATGGGTTTTTCGTGTAAAAAGTAAGTACACGGCGTGTGGTATGGTTATAGGCCATGGCCAAACATATAGGTCGACTTCGTGTTTGCTGGCCGTGCCTGATCGTGTGGTGGAGTACATACTCGTGTACTCAAATCCATGTCCGTGTATCCCTGGATTACACGCCGAGTCCCGCAAATCCGCTTCTACCCTTATGTGAAGAGAATACACGCCGTGCCTCTTGGCCATGTATTGTTGCCCGTGTCCGTGTGTTTTCCAGAATACACGCCATGTCTCGCGAAGCTGCTTCTTCTATTCTGTGTAGAGATTACACGTCTTGTGGCCGTGTTCACACGCCGTGTGTTACTTGTCTAAACCCAAAACTCTAGCCGCAGTACACCCACACTACACGGAATGTTCGTCAATGGAACACGCCGTGTATTCTGGAATTTTCCAGAAGCGACGCCTCTGAATAGCGTGCCTCCCGTGCTGTCTGTTCTTCGTTCTAACGGCCCGCTCATCACGAAAAATTCGGACACTATGTTTCCCCGATGTCCCGTAATCGTCTCCGGTGTATTTGGGCCTCCGATCGGCTCCAAAATCATGATTTGATTCACCCGCTCGAAGAACGGTCAAGGGATGGTCTCTCCCGTTCCGGTTTGATCCATCTCTCACTATCGTCGTCGCACCATCGCTAGGACGTCCTGATGTTGGATCTTCAATTGGGATCGCTGCGTCGCACAACGAACTAGCAACATTCCGGTGTTCGTCACCCATGAAGAACACGAAGATCCCACCAAACATTCACAAAAACGGCGGAGGGATCGGTCTGTGTTCATTTGGCCCGGTCCGTCCACGTTAGATTGGTAGAAAGCAGGTCAAGATAAACAAAGGAAGGAAATATCAATGGTGCTCAAATAAAAACACACCCCTACCTTGGTTTCAAGAACGGTGCACGTCAACGAGCCGCGGAAGACGAGCGCCGTGGAGGTCGGGCGTTGCGGAAAACGAAAGTTGATTCCGTTGACGTCGAGGTGCGTCCGAAGAGGAAACATTGTTGGAGAAGTTCTTCATGTTCTTCGGCGGAGATGTTCTTCGTTGAAGGACGATGTTCTTCGTCGGAGTCCAAGTTGTTCTTCACATTCTTCGTCGAAGATGAAGAAGAAGAAAACTTCCTCAAACCCTTAGCCATTTTCTCCCAAGTCTCCACCACAAGAAAAACTAACCTCAAAATAAAATAAGCCTCCCACTTATTTTTTTAACCCAACATAGGTTTTTGAATTTCAAGAGTTTGAAAATTCAAAACCCACATTTAACTCACTTAAGTTATTAACATAAGTTGTTATAAAATTACTGAGGAGATAAGTTGGAAAAACATAAATGGGGGGGGGGGGGGTTTAGAGGGGTTAGGAAAGTGAGGGGTTGGCTAGTGTGGGTCCCACCCTACCATATCCTCTCAAGGCTGGTTATCACAAGTGGGTCCCACCCCCAAAATCCTTACTTAGGATAAAACTACCAAGTGGGAAAAATAAAAATTGTTAAATTTTTATTTTCAACTTCCAAAAAAATAATTAATTCCTCTCGTGTAAACGAAACTACGAAACAGGAGTTCCTAAGAAATTACCGGCGCTGCGGTTCTATCGGTGCCCTCAGAATTCGATTCCGAGCACCGGTTCAAAAGTTAGAAATTCCTGCTCGTTCGTTCACTGAACGTACCCGAGCCAAACTTCGGAAAATGATTCCGGGCACACCGGGCCTCAGAATCAGGTGCCATCAGAAACTGCGTTCTTGTAAAATTCCAAAGAAAATTAAGAAACAACTTCCCTTGAATTTTACGGTTCTTTAAAAAAAATACAAAAAGTCATCTGGAAGAGCACATAACTAGGTTTCTAAATATTAGTATATTTGTAGGAAGTGAAAATATGGACAAAGAGAAAAAATATAATGCCCAAAAAATTATGGATAGTGATAGAGATAATTGATCACAAAAATGTTAATTATCATGAGAATGATAACAACCATAAAACATAAATTGATGAGGTGGTAAAAATACAATCAATTAATTAGAAATAAAGGTAAAAGGAAAAAAATTCATGACCGTTTTCCTATAGTTAAGAAATTATTATACCATATAGTTAAAGAAAATAAAGAAATATACTAACTAGTTATATATAATTTCATAAATTAATCAATTTAATCCACAATATCATCTTTTTTATCTTAAACTATGAATTATAAATATGAATTTTTCAATATTAATACACTAAAATCAACATCTAACAGATCATATAATCCCAAAAAGGATGGAAAGATGATAGTCCTATCATTATACATTAACCAAAACCCAAATTTTTAGAGTAATATAATTCTAAAAATTAATAAACCATCATATAAAGAAATAAATCATTAATCACTAAAGCCTTAATAATGAAAACAAAAGATTAATATAGATGATTTGATAAATAAATAAACTTAAAATTGTAACAAATATTCCAGACTAAGATTGAAACGCAGATATTAGAATGATTTGATCACATATTCTTCAAGGAAAAAATTAAAATTTATCTTCAAATAACATCAATAACCCTAAAGGTATCATATAAAAAATTCATATTCCCTAGTCATATAATCTATAATATATGAAAACAATTTACATAGATAACTTAAATCACTGTAAAATCACATTAAAATAATATATGCTTCCAAAAGATAATTCAACCTTTACTACTAAAATAAAATCCCAAAATATTCTATTTTCCATATTCATCTATGGTTCAAAATATCTATTCACCTAATCACCAAATCACTTTTTAGTCCAATAGTTCTTACTACTATGAAACATATTTTCAAAAAATAAATAGAATATTTTTCTATTAAATCACTAAAAGATTAATACTAACCAAGACATCATCTAGTCCAATGGTTGTCATTTCACCCTTTTCACCCTTTGATTGCTGGTGTTATCCCCCATGGCCTTGCCGTATATGACATGATATCTTTTTTACAAAATTATATTAATATAATTATTATCATTTTCTTAAAAATATGATAAACATTATTTAAAAAAAATATTAATCATGAATGACCATATAAACCATGAAGGTTATCAATACCTATGTACTTATAGAATGTTAATTCTTTCCTAAATAATAAATCATGTTGAACATAAGGGTAACATATAACTTATGACAATATAATGTATCCCGAAATATTATTAATCACACTAAAATCCCATCACATAAAACCTCAAAAAAAATGTCAATGAATCTGAAATTTTGAACAACGTTAAACTCATAATCCCATGATTTTTTGTAGCTTATGTTGGATATATATTTCTTCAAGGTTGATCGATGATGGTTTTTCTGGTTTCCTTCGACTGTGTTATTTATAATGTGGTTTTGATTGAGATGACAATGATGTGAGGCTAGTAATGAGGTGATGGGTTGGTTGACCCGAGGTTTCACAAAACCCAAGGAGTTGACAGAGGGTGTTGGGCTCGATACAAGATATTTTACTTCGCAATTTAAAATTTGCATTTGAAATCTTGGGTTGGTTATTATTGCTTCCTCTTCTTGATGTTTTTTTCCTAAATGGATCTATTTTATAGTTATCATTTATCCCTTAAAATAGATTATTGAAAATTAATAAAATAAACTAGGGGGGAGGGTTAGCTACATTCTCTATAGGGGTAAAAAATCGAGATATAAATGAGCACATAAGATTAAAATTAGAATAATTATATTAGAACATGATATTACACATTGAAAACAATACCCCACATATCATAGATCATAATCATGAATAATTGAATAAATATTTGTTGTTCACAGGACATGAATCATAATAAAATCCAACATGATCCATGAGAGCACAACATTGGCATAATAAATAGAATTATGTCTCACACATAAGTAGATAAAATAATTTCATTAGTAGTTAAGAATCACTAAAAATACTATTATAGTTAGTTTAATTAACTACCAAAACCATTATAGTATTAAAGGTTCATTTCCATTACTATCATAGTGGCTAGATCACCTTTACTGATCCAGGTTCATTATCCATTTGAGTCCTGTTTATATCATGATATATCCATCTTTACCTAATGATTTGAAGTGATATATAATTCTATTACAACCCATCGCATAATGAAACGCAAATATATGTGTTCCAAAAGATCATAAATCATTCATCGTATTGTAACCATTGAAAATAAAATAGGTTCCATAAATATTTCATCATGGAATAACCCATGAAAAATAAGTGGGATTCATAATCATTTCATCAATTTGGAATAGTGAATCCAATGGAAAATGAAGGGTCTTCTTAAAATTATTGTAATCATAATCAAAAACCAGCCATATAAACAATAATGATGCTATAATTTTATTATAACCCTTATAAAACAGCAGTAACATCAAACTAAGTCATTATATATGAAAAATTCTTTCAAAATATCACTTGTATCATTTATTGAGGAAAATACCTTTTTCAATTTGAAAACAATTAATTAAAATCTAATAATTTCACAAATATTAAGGAAAACATTTTATTTAAAAATAATATAACATATTAATTTATATTAAATATAGTAAGTGTTCATGATAGTCGTAAATACTGTCCATTTTATACAAGTTAAAAGAAAACATTCTTTTTGTACCTTTTTAAAAAAGTCAAATAGGTACCTCATTTTTAAAATGATATAAGATTAATTTAAATCCATTTTTTAAAGTTAATAAAGGGTAAAATGAATTTAAAAAATCATATAATAATAATAAAACATTCTTGGTAATATATTATTAAAAACATGGACATAGAAGAAAAATAATTTTTGAGTAAAGATAGAAATAAAGTTGATTTTACATAACAACATTCTTCTGTCACTTGATTAAATAAAGAGAGATAATTGAAGTAAAAAAAATTATTATATTGAAATAAATATAGTATATTGAAATTCATGGAATTCAAGATATATAAATCATTATATTATATCATCTGAAACATAATCATAAACAATCTTGGTAAACAATTAGATAGAAACATACAACTCTTACCACATTGGTAACATTTAGATAAAAAATATAATTAAAGAGGTAACCATAGATTGAAATTAATATCCACATATTTTCATGTTAATCATCATAAAATACATTCATGTCATGTAAGTAAACTACATAAAAGAAAAAAGTGGTGAATTAGGCATATTTCTCATAAAAAATAAAAGTGAGATGAAAAAACCATTACCATAGGTCCTAGTTCTTTTGTACGGGTTTGAACCTCCTGAATAATAAATAAGTATTTATTATAAATTTTGTAAATAAATATAATAATGTATATCATACCTTATATTATTTACTTATATCCTTTTATCACCCTTTTATTATTAATTCTTTATTAAAATCTCAGTTGTATTTGACAACATCTTCATTTTTTAGGTATGTTTTTGTTTGCTAGTTTTGGTCCTTCAACAATGATCAAGGATAAATAACATAATGAATTTTAATCATGATTTAAATATCATATATATTCATTATATATATATATATATATTTATAGTCATCCATAAAAGTTATATATAGAAAAAATTAATTACACCATTTTTTGAGATGGTAGGCCTTACGCGCGCATGAACACTGTTTTCATTTTTCAAAATATGGAATACAAGAATGGTAAATAAATATTATCCTTAAAAAAATATTATTATATCATATAAATCATATATATTAATCAAATCAGTCTTTATACCCATCCATATAAAACAGAAATGGAAAACAAATCACATTACTTTGTAGAGGTAGTAATACCTTCATATGAATGGGCGATGTTATCCTTTTCAAATGGATTTGAAGGTATGTTGGTAAAAATAATATAATAATTAAAGAATTATAATTTTTTAAAAAATATAATATTTTTATATATACCCAATTTCTTTCTATATATCCAAGAGTGAGTTGTAGTGATTGAAAACGAATTACATCGGTTCACGAACATCAGATTTATTTCTCAATTATTGGAAGAGGGTTTGTATATATGTTATGACATTAACATTATTAAATATAATACTATTTAAAATAATGAGGTTATTGTTTCATCATAGTCTAATATTATTTGAATAATTTATAAAAATAAATAAAATGAAAATATGTGGTTAAAAACTATACCTCTTCTTAGGACAACCTCTTTTTGTTTATAGCTAAATCCTTCCTAGGATTGTTTTATGATCAAAATATGAAATATAATTCATAGGTAGGGATGTTATGAATTAATTTTTATAGGAATTTTCTAATCCCGGAGTCTCCTAATTGGGAAGAAAAGAGGAGGAGTTGTTTCTTTTTATATGTGTGAGGAGGGGAACTTTTGGAATTTATTAAACTATTAAATTAATACAAATTAAGATTCTTAGAAAAATGTATAAAAATGATATAATTATAATATATTATTATTATGGGTGGAAATTATAGAATTTAATATAATTTGTAATTGTTTGGATGGTGTTTTCACTCTTAATTTTTTTTTAATTAACGTTATCACTTTTTAACAATTACCTTGAAAATAACATTTTTAATATTTTAGGGTCAAGATAGTTATTATAAAATTAAAATTAGATAATAAATGGACAATTGTTGAAAATTTCAACCCTTTACCAATAATGTTTCCTAATATAGTATTTTTTGAGAATTTGAATCATTTGATAAAATATATATTTTTATAAAATATCAATGATGTCGATTTTGTAACTATTCACTTAATTTGACCATGAAAACAACATGAAAACAACGGAATTCGAATATAATCCTTTAAAAATAACTAAAAATATTATTTATCAATTTTTTTAACAAAATTATTTTTTTAAATTTTATTTCTTTTAGTATATTTAAAATTATATATTATATTTTTATTTTTATTAAATTAATGATGTATCGGCATTGCCCAAACATTTATGGTAACTATTTCATCAATAAAATAGATGAAAAGTTTAACATGATAAAAAATAATATTTTATATTTTAAATGAATATTTATAATTGGAAATAAGTTTTTTTTATCCATGTCACAAAATATTATAGATATTAAAAAGAAATAATGTTACATTTTTTCATTATATTTTACCAAATTATTATAAAAAAAATCAATGAAATATAGAACTAAGGGGACATATATTCGAGACATGGATATATATGGCTAAATTAAAATCATAAAATAGGATAAAGGAATGTTTCAGGGAAAAATTTTAGCCGTTATCAAATTATTTTTAAATGTAATTTATTGATTTTCCTTTACTATAGTAATAAATATTTTTTATGGTTAGAATTTATAATGACCAAAAATTAAGTTGACATTATTACCTAATATTATTTATGATTATTTCATATACTAAATAAATTATATGTAATTAAATTCACAGATGTGGTAGATTTTAATTTAAAATTAAACTCGCCAACGTGATGAAATTTGAGTTTCCAGGAAAATTCCTTTTAAGTAGAAAGTGTTTTTATCTTATATCCAAGTATAAAATTAATTCCAAATAGAATAATTAGTTTTTTAATAAAAAAGGAACTAATTAAATTTTAAAATTGATTCAAAATAATATAGTAATTTGTAAGTAATTGAAAATATAATAAACTTTTTAATAAAAACAGTATTTTCTCTATTCATTGAAAAATCATACTTTTTAGAAAAAACACAAAAAGTAACCATAAGTTAATTTTGATATGATGATTTAAAAATTAAAATTAATTATATAAAATAAATTTTATCAATGTTATAAAAAATAATTGTAATATTTTCCCAAAAAATGACTCAAAAATAATTTCTAAAGAAAATGTAATGTAAAAGAGTAAATTGATGATACTAAAAATTGAGTTTTTATTTCTTAATAATTTATAAAAAATTGGGAAGGTAATATATATATATATATATATATATATATTAAAATATGGGTAATCCTATTCATACCTTCCAATTTAATAACAATGTTATAACTACAATATTTAAATAGTACTATTTCATGGATCATTTATGTTTGGTGTGGCTTGTTGTATGCATCATCAAACATAATGTTCTTTTAAAATCTAAAGGTGTTTTAAAAAATGGTGTTTTTAAAATTATAATTAAAAACATTTCAAAAAATGATTAATATTTTGGATCAAGGGGCATGTTACAAGTTTAATCTTCTCAAGATATCATCACTCCAAATTCTAAAAACAATATGATTGTAAGCCAATTTCATCCACATACCACTATTGTTTAGTAAAGGATGTTATCAAACACTTCAAAACCTAAAATAAGACATGAAACTAATTTTCAAATATAATTCCAATAATGAATTTTTTATTCAAATTTCCACTATAGTGACCAATTCCTTCAAAAGAAAGACCATGCAATGAATTGTAATTCTATATTTCCTAGAATACAATTTTAGTCCAACCTATATTGATCTTTTTAGACCAATTGAAATTATAACCATATCTTGAATAATAAAAAATATATATATTTATATAATGTGATCAACGTATCATATTTTTCTATAAAACATTAGGTAATTCCCAACCTAGATACATAAAATAGTAATATAATGAGCATCGTCCAATGAATTTCTAACATGTTCATCCTATCGAAAATAATGATATCAATTTTGAAAAAGTTATGTGACAAAATATATTATTATGAATAACTTTATGGAAAAAAGTTCCAATGGATGTTAACACGAGATATATGAAGACTCAAATTAGTGGAGGTTTACCATCAAAACCTAAAGTGTACCCTTGATATAATAAAAAAATGTGAGTTCTAATGAACATAGAAATGGGACCAAGAAGAATAACCCCAAACTAAGAGTTTTAAACAAGATTTTGAACCAAAAATTGTTCAAGTGTATTCCAATACTATCACAAAAATTTTAGAACCAACATTAAAAAACATACTAATAATCATATTAAAATATCTAAAAATATTCAAAAGTATGAATATTTTTTAAAGGGAAATCAATGTCAAAAGAAGAGGCTATTTCTTTAAAATAAAAATAAATATTAAAAAGGATTATAGATCCTTATATGAGAAATGATAAATATATAGTCAAACCAATACTACCCCATCCTATGAGTAACCCACCAGAGAAAACAAGTTGTTAAAAAGAATTGTAAAACTAAGCCCTAGAAAATTTCAGAAAATTCCAAGTTAAAATCCTTTTTCTTTAATTTTTTAATAAAATTCAGAAATATGAATTCTTTTTAAATATATTTCCTCCCGAAAAAGAAAATATATTGGATATGAAAAAGTGAACTTAGAAATATTTGTTTCATAAATTATTAAACATACTTATCCTATCAAATGAAATGTTTTATAATCATTCACCATTACTTATAGAATACGATAATTTTATTTCAAGGATAACATACTTGATATTTAAGCTTATAAAAATTTTATTTCATATATTATTTATTCATGTTTATATATAAAATAATTCAAACCTTCTATATTATTCATTCAACTTGTTAACCGAATAAAAAATAAGCCTATTTGAGTTATTTAATATTTTCATATTTAGATAAGAAACATGGGTTTCCTAGCTAATTTTTATGTATTAAATACAGAAGGTAATTTATTTAGAATACATCAACCTCTCATTATTGAGATACCCTTCTTGAAAATTGATCAATCCAACATTAATGTCTAAAAGGGAAAATTATCATTAGAATTTGGAAGATAAGTAGAAAATTTTAAAACAAAATCAATCCATGAAACACCCAAATGAATTTCATTAAATATATCATGTAAATATGATTTATTGGTTCTAAAATAAGATATTCCCTAATTTGAAAATATTTTTTCTAAAACCTCTATTTTTTAATATGATGAATCTGATTTCAAAAAAAGTTTTTATGTTCTAGAAGCTGATTTAAAGTCTATTTTTAGAAAACATGAAAATGAAGAATATTATTTGTTTTTGAAATTTTGAATGTGAAGTCAATATGGAAATTATTAAACATATTGAAAGTAAAATTTTAGAAAGTGTTGAACCTACTAAAATTTTGAAATCAACTAAAACATCATGTTATTATTCCCAAGACGTTAGTAATTTCACATGTTGAAACACAACTGATGATGTTTAAAATTTTAATGACCCTGACTCTAGTGTCTTGAAGCTGATGTCTATTTTATTACATTAGTAAGGATATAAATGGTCAAATTACCAAGGAGTGATAAATTTATAAATTTTGAAGAACCAGTTACAAACATGATACCCATTTCACATTAGGAAAATAAAATATAATATAACAAATGAAAAATCTCACAATCCTTGGAAACCATTTAAAAGATTTACTCCATAACCATGGGAAATAAAACAAACTAAAGGCGAGGTAAAACAGTCAGTACAGGTTAAATTTAGTAGAAGATATCATGAATCAATAAATCATAATAAATATGGTAATTTAAATAAATTAAAAAACATTCCATTTAATCAGTAAAATGACTATAATAATTGGATATGGAAATATCAATATGGAAATGTAAATAATAAAAAACATGTGTCATTTAATCAATAAAGTGAGAATGCAATTCAGTCTTATTTTATATCATTATGAAAATCTCGCGGAAAAAATAATTACTAAATAATCCATAAATAAAATCCTTAATTGTGGAAAATCATGATATCTGGGATCATGGTACCTCTATTTTCAAGACCTTTCATAATAAAATTTAAAATTATAGGTAATTAAACCCATATGATATAGCCAACTTATTTTTCTCATAAGACCTATTGATGCATGAACAAGATGTCTATATCCAGTACCCAACCATAAAATCAATTCCAAATAATTCCTCATATATCAAAAAATGTATTTAATTCAATATTCAATATGCCTTATCATTATATATATGAATTGAGTAAAGAATACAAATTTTAAAATATTTCCCTAGTAAATCAAATAACATTAAAAGTAAAAAAACATATATAAAAATGATATATGATTTAGTAAATAATCATATCCATCATAAAATAAAATTTATTTGTAATATAAATGTAGTTTCTAATAATAAATGATCACAATAAATTTATTTTTTCAAGATATAGTAAATAATCGCAAAAGAAATATATATTGTACAATACTTTTTTTCCACTTTAATAATGTTCAAATAAATACCCCTGGAATAATAAATTTTAGAAAAAAATATTAATAATCATTAATAAATATGTATTCATGTTAAATACATCAAATAGGATGTATATACACCACATAAAAATGAATAGTTTCATATTAACAATTATGCCTCAATAAAATGGAAATTGAGATTAAATCCATTACCTCATTCTTTACATTAGTTAAACGTTCTTTCTCTTCATGTATAATAGTTTTAGGCATGTTATTAATTTATACATCAACCATAATTATGTTTATAATATCATATATGATCTTCTTATAACATTTCAGCCCCCATTTTTTTAATAATATTTCATTATTATCATTTTTTGGGTGTTAACTGCCTTGTTTTATCATTCATGTTTTGTCATGGATGTTTTGGTAATTGTATATAGGATTAGATAAATCATATCTATAATTATGGTAATTTTATAAATATCATATTTAATGAGTAGATACATAATTAGAACCTTTCTTAAGTTTTGGTCCTAGAAAATGAATTGCATCACTTCATAGAGATGATAGACCGTATGTATGCATGAGCAACGACATCATTACCTTAACATATGAAAGGGTAAAGAATTTAGTTATATATTAATAATCTAGAATGAAAAAAATCATATATATCACATATATTCATTAAATTTATACTTATATCATTCCATATAAAGAGTATGTCAAAATTAAATCACACCACTTCGCGAGGTGGTAGTTCGCCGTATACACGAGCGACATTATCATATTTTAAATGGAATCGAATTTAATATGATATATGTTATATTAAAACAATATTAGTATAATAATATCATAAATATCATATACATGTATTAAATATATCATTATATTCATCCTTGAATGGTGGTAATGAAACATGAATTTCATTTATTCATAGGGTAATAGTCCATTGTACAAAATATTGAATGTTTCATTTCCCACTTGGTAGAAAAGGATATGGATATAGTTCATACACTTAAGAATAAAAAATGATATTTTAATAACCATACCACTTCTATAGAAAACTTTTATAGGTTTTCCCCAAAATCCATTTTAAGCTATCTTTATGATCAAACCAAGGGCTCTAGGATGTTGTTTGGGGAGTAAAAAAGTAATTTGTTTAGGTATTGGGTGAACCAAATGGATTTATTAAGTTCATATAGTTGAGGATAGGGGTGAACGTTTATAATGGGGAGATAGGACACATTTGGCATTTTTAAAACAATTTATTACACCCCTTTCTTATCATGAAACAAGACACCAAAATGGGTCATTCTTGACCCTTAGAGGTGATATGGTTGAAATATTTCCATAAAATATGTTATGGAATAGTTGGTAGGTCATTTTAAACCTTATATTTTTCGTTTAACCTCTGGTAAATCAATTGTTACCTTAACCATCGAAATTTTTTTTACTGTATTTATTATTCATAATGGTCAATAATTATGCTAGCCTTATTAGATAATATAAATTATTCTAATTATATATATGAAATTTATTTTTTTTTAAATTCAACTCATAGAATTGGTAGAGTACAATTTAAAATATATACGATAAAAAAGTGTGTTTCCAAAGAGAAAATTCTCATAAGTATAGAAGGTTTTAATAAAAAATTTAATAATAAATTGATTCCACTGACCTAAATTGTATTTATTATCATATATTTAACTAATTTTACATAAAATAAATAAATTATAATTTAACATTGTAAATAATTTAATCGTAATGGTAGTTTTGAATAAAAATCTGTATTTTTTACTATTCATTTGAAAATGAAACATTTTAGAAAAATCAAAAAAAAGAATCACCCAAAGAAAAATTTGATATTATGATTTTAAAAATGAATAACTTTTTTTCAAATACATCTTCTAAATGTGTAAAAAATTATGTATATCATAAGTTCATAGGAGGTGATGAAATCATTTTCTTTGAAAAATATAGTTTTTTAAAAAAATTCTTTTACTTTCATATGAATATTTTTTTTTCTAATGAACAAATAACAAATGAATATATATATATATGTATAATATTTTATCTTCATGATTTAGTTAGTTCAATTCATAACCTTCAATTTAACGAATATTTTATAATGGTCATGTTTAAATAATATTTTAACAGAGTATCACGTTTTGTTAAAACCATGTGTTGCATGCATCAAAAGCTATTAGAGAGTGAATTTTATAAAGATAAAAATAAATTATAATATATTAGGGTGTTACATTCATCATCCCTAAAAATATTTTATCCTCTAAGTTTTATGGTCATTTCCTTCAAAATAGATGAGGGTATTTCTTCTTCATAACATCTGTTATATCCCACATTTCTTCCTCTATTTTTAAATTTCTCCAACGTACCATTATAAGATGAGCCAT
Organism: Viscum album; assembly: GCA_963277665.1. NCBI lineage: Eukaryota > Viridiplantae > Streptophyta > Magnoliopsida > Santalales > Viscaceae > Viscum > Viscum album. The sequence goes on along the minus strand of OY728132.1, from coordinate 1,153,711,701 downwards.
ATTATTTCTAAAAACTCTCTCAATAGTATCAATATTCAGGATGGTTTCTTCGGAGTATATTAGATTAAGTTCCAATTCTATTTCATCCTAGGTTAACACATGTGTTGGGTCTAGAATTTACATCCTTAAAATGATATATGTAACACATAATATAGTTTTGAGAGACTAGGTGGAATTTAAAAAGGGTAAGAAATAACTCTAATCCTATTAATAATTTCAAATGGTCTGATGAACCTAGGGATTATTTTCCCTTCTTTAAATAACCTTATGACACCCTTCAGTGAAGATACTCTCTAGAAAAAATTATCACCCACTTATTTTTCAAAATTATTCTTTATATTGTCATTATAACTATTTTGTCTACATTGAGTTGCTTTAATAAGAGCCAGAATATCCATTACATTTTTATTTTATATTATAAAATTTCAGGTACTACAAATTTCTTTTCACCAATATCTTCCCTACATGTTGGACCCTAACATATATTTCCATATAATGCTTCGTATGATTCTATTAGAATACTCAAATTTAAATAATTTTTATTAGAGAACTCTACCAAAGGAAAATAATGATCCCACATACCATGAATGTCATATTAACCTAAACATGTCTTCCATTAATTTAATACTCCTTTAATAATGTCCATCGGTTTGAGGATGGTAAGAAATTCTCAAATGAAACATATTATCAAGATCCTTGTGAAGACTCTACTTGAATTTTGATGTAAAATAGGGATCATGATGAGACACAATCGAAATAGGTGCATTATAAAGTCTTGTAACTTCATTAATACAAGTCCTTATATATCTCTCAAGAGGTAAATATTCTCTTATATTTGTAAAGTGTACTAATTTGTTAAGGTGATCAATGATAACCAATATTGCATCATTTTCCCCTATGATTGTTTGGTAGTATAATGAAAAAGTCAACTGAAATTTCATACCATTTCCACACATGAAAAGTAATAAGTCACATGAATCCTCTAGGATGGTGTCTCAGAGAATTCACTTATTTACAATCCAAACATCTGGACACATAATAAAAATTTTATAGATTTATGGTATCCCACAAAAATTGTTCTCTCAAATTCTTATACTTCTTGGTTGTACAAGGGTGTATAGTTAAATTGGAGTTATGAGCATCATCCTATAATTCCCTATTTAGATCAGGTATATATAGAACACATAATGGATTTAAAAATTTCAAGCACCATATTTATAAATAAATTCTTATAATTTCATTTCATTCATAACAATAATTTTCATTAAAAAATTTAAATCATGATATTGATAAATTTTATATTTTATAATAAATATCGATTAATAATTTTTTTAAAAAGGAGTGATTAATTTCCTTCGTTAATAATTCTCATATCCCTATTTATTAAATCCAAGAATATAGTAACCCTTTCAATCCTCATTTGGGTAATTACTTCATGATCCTTCCTATTCAATGAATCCACCATATTATTTTCTTTCTCATTGTGGTAGTATACTGGGCAGTCATAATCCATGGGTATCTCAAGCCATCACCTTTGTCTCATATTAATCTCTTTCTATGAATAGATATATTTTGATATTTTTTTCCTATATATCTCCATCTTTCATCATAGAGATAATGTCACTATATCTTCAAAGAAATGATTACGGTTGCCTACTCAAGATCATGGGTAAGATAGTTCTATTCGTAAGTGTTCAATTGTTTTGATGAATATGTAGTTAATTTATCATTTTTTATTTGGACACAACTAATTCCCTTATTCAATGAATCACTATATATCAAAATCCCTTCATTTATAAATGGTAATGTAAAAATCAAACCATTTACCAATCTCCTCTTCAGTTCATCAAAACATTATTCACATTAATTTTTTTAAAAATAACATGACCCCTTTATGTGTAAACATGGTTATCTAGCTATCTAATTGAGACACATTTTGAACGAGTCATCAATAGTAACCTCCCAAACTAGTGAATATGTGTTCCTCAGTAATGTTCATCAGTGTATGAAATTTATTAGCAACCTTTTTTATAGGATCAAATAAGATTCCATCCTTATAGATAATATATCAAAGTAAAGAAACTTATTGAAGCCAAAAATCAAATTATTAAATTTAACATATAACATATATATTCTAAGAGTCATAATAAATATACTCAAGTGATTCTCTGGGCCTTCATAGATTTTATAATACTCCAAGATATCATTAATGAACACCACAAAAAAATCAACAATATATTACATGAATACTGTGTTCATTTGAATCATAAAATAGAGGTTCTATTAGTCAATACAAATGGAATTACTTTAAACATGTAATATCCATATGTTGTTTTGAAATCAATATTTGAAATGTTTTCCGTATTTAATCATAGTTGATGATACACATGATAAAGGGCAAACATTTAAAAATTTTGGGATCCATGAAGTTGATCAAATAATACATCAATGCGAGGAAGAGGAATCTTGTTCTTTATCATAATAGTGTTGATTTTCTTATAATCAATACATAGCTTCATGGATACATCTTTCTTCTTAACAAATAGAATCGGGGATCCCCATCATGAAACACTAGGGTGAATAAATTCCTTAACACAAAACTCATATAGTAGTGTCTTCAACTCCACTAATTCTAAAGTGGTCATTCTATATGTATTCATTGATATTGGTCTTGCATTAGGGATTAAATAATTGTAAATATAGTATCCCACTCTAGGTGATTTCTATGTAATATTTTAGAAAGTACATCGTTGTAATCTTGTATAATAGTATATCCAAAATTTGAATATTACCTTTTCCATCACTAGATTGTATTTCCTATTATTTCACTAGAATTTGATTTAGTATTGTTACTATTGGTGTTTTTATACATGCATTAGATACTGATATATATTCTATAAAAACATTTAATTCTATATCTTTATTAAGAATTATAATTTCCTTCTTCTTGCAAAAATATTTCTCATCATATTTTTAAATCCATAAATACTAATGATTATATTGAAGTAAAATATATATATATATGATACCATGTTCAGAAAATAAATAATGTTTACGTGTCATAATAGTGAATTCATGACATATCCTTGTTGAAGATTGTCTTCCAATTTAAGTTTTTTCTAACCGTTCCCATATTAATGTGCTGGGTAAATATATAATTTTCATTGAAAAAGTGGAAGATATAAAAGAGTGTGAGGATCTGGAATCAGGTAAATAATTACCTAAATTTAGATCTATGTTAATAGTACCTTAAAACACATCATTGGGTACTTCTACCTTAAATGTAGCAGTCACATAAGCTTGGCCTTCTCCCCTTAGCCTCTTTTATCAATGATTCCCTTGATGCTTGGGTAATTTCTTTTGATAGTGTCACATATCCCTACATGTGAAACAATATATAAAAAGTATCACTTTTCATTCTTTATCATGATGAACCTTATCTCCACACTTATAAAAAAATACTAATACCTTCAAGAATTTTTCAAGATTATTCATTAAAAAATTCTCAATAGCTGGAAACAGATTCATTATCTTCTTCTTCTTTGATGTGTTCCCTTTCTCGTAGTTCTAATTCAACCACATATTTTCTTTATTTATAATAAACATGTAGGTTTTATAGAATTCCTTCTTTATTTTTATGGAACGTAAAACTATTTCATCTAATGAGAAAAATAATTGAGTTACCAACACCCTTTGGAAACATGGATTAATCCCATCAAGTAAACGATCAATATTTAACTCTATGTTTCATATGTAATCCATAACACACCTATATAACCTTGTAATTGTCACTTCATACTCAAAAACGCTTTATTATTTCTTTTTCATTAAGATATAGTTATTTATCTTTATTTCATTTTATTTCTCACAAGGGAAATATTTCTTAAAGAACGTCTTCTTAAAATCCATCTATTATATGAGTTATATTTCATCATACTTCCTAGAATTGTATATTAAGGACTACCATTGATCAGTATCACTATTAATATAACACTCTAAAAGTGTAATCTTTTCATTTTCATCACATCCCAAGGCTATAAAAATCATCTCTAGAGACTTAGTCCATTACTCAACTACCAGTTGATTAGTAGACCCACCAAATTATGGGAGATTGTTTCACATGATGCGATCCAACATAGAAGAATAATAATTTCTAACAGGTTTATCTATCCAAGAAAGGTTATTTTTTAAAACCTGAATATTCTTCCCCAATGTACCCATGATTTTCTCATTTCCAATACCATCTATATTGGGTTGTTGATTAGGGAAATTTCTATATTGGATATGAATATTTATACCCTTATTCCTCCCATGTTCCATCTCTAAACAATGGCATATACTATATTAGAAAATTTAATTATGAATTTTAAATCATAAAGTATAATTATAAATATGGTGTACCAGTAGGCAAAAATAAAAAAAATATCGATTTTTAATATCATAATCATAAAAATTGTTTCTTTGAGAATATCTTTATTTTGAAATCCTTTATAATGGTTTGTAAAAAAATTTGAATTACACTATGAATATCCCCCAAGAATGTCCAACCATCTGCGTAGTAAGATTCGTTTTCATGCACTATGTAATGATAGGGTCATGACCAATTCTATATTTTTGAAGTTATTACCCCTAGGTACATCTATTCCATAAACACATCCACTTATAGTATTTATATATTGATATATTACAAGGAAAAATCACATAATCTATAATATACCAAAACATTGTGATATTATTCTATATGTACCCTCAAATTCTTTCATTGGTTTATGTTCATGATTCAATTTTTTCTTTAATGAAGTTCCCAAAATTTCTACTATATATTCTCTAATACCAACATTAATGAACCCGACTCCAGTAACCTAGACCCAATGTATATTTTATTATATTGGTATAGATACAAAGGATCAAATCGAAAAATGCCAATTAGTTTAGTATTTTTGGAAAACTAGAAACATACATGATACCCATTTAACATTTGGAAATGAAAATAAAACATTACCAAAGAAAAATCTCAACATCCTTGAAACTCATTAAAAGGATTCACCTTCCTAACCTTGGGAGAAGAAAACCAATAGGGGTGAACTCAAATGCTCAGTACAGGTTGTATATAGTGAAAGATATCATTAATCAATAGAGCATAATCAATATGGAGATGTAAATAACTAAAAACACATTACATTTATTCCATTACTTGACTATCATAATTAGATTAGGAATAATCAATTTGGAAAGGTAAATAATTAAAAACACATTCCATTTAATAAATAAAATGATAATCAAATGTATCCAAAGATAATATCATTTAGAAAATCTTATAGATAATAATAAAAAATTAATTCATAATAAAGTAAATAATTTATTATGGTACATAATTATCCCATGAATCAGGATATCTTTACCTTCAATACCTTTCACGTGACAGTTTAAAACTACTGGTAAAACCCATCTGATTTGGCCAGCTGATTTATATCATGAAACCTATCAATAAATAGATCGGATGCCTATAAAAAATTCCTACATGTAACCTCATTTCAAAATAATTCCACATATATTGAATAATTTATGAAATTAATGAATCAATATTCCTTATCGTCAAATATATATATTAAGTATAAGATATAGATTTATCAATATTTCCTCTGTTAATCAAATAACATTCACTGTAAATAGTGTAAGAAAAAATGGTATAAAATTTATGAAATAATCATACCCATTATTCAATAATTTGGATATTTAATAAAAATGTATTTTTCAATGACAAATTATTAAATTAAAGTGATTGTTTCAATATAATGTAAACATGAACAAAAGAAAGTGAGATTATACAATAATGTTTTTACCCATTTGTTATCATTTAGATTATAACCCAATGAAAAATAAACATGAAATTAAAAAATAATAATCATGAATAAATATGTATTATTTTTAAATACACCATAGGGTTGGTATATACACCACGTAAAATAGAATAGGTTAATATCAACCAATATGTCTCAATGAAATAGAAATTGAGATGAAATCCCTTATTTCACACTTTCTTTTAGTTGACCATTATTTAGCCTCATTTATAATAGATTTAAAAATTTTATTAATTATTAATAAATTGATAATAATATTAATAATATCATATATTATCCTATTATTACATTTTACCACCCATTTGTTAATAATATTTCATTATTCTCATTATTTCATGTGTTACTTGATTTGTTTTCACATATGGGTTGCGTCATGAATGTTCCAGTTCTTGAACATTAGATATAAATAAATCATCCCTATAATTATAAAATTTTTATAAATATAATTTTTACTCATCATATGTATTACTATAAATGTTCTTATAAGTTTTTCATGCAAAATGAATCACATCACTTCATGGAGATGATAGGTTATATGTACGCATGAGCAATGATATGATTCCCTTAATGTGTTAAAGGGTAATAAATTGGGTGATATATTAACCATAAATAATCAATATAATTTCATATAAATCAAATATATTTACAAACTTTATAATTATTACTAAGAATGTAAAGCGTATGTGAAAAATGAATCACATCGCTTCGTTAGGCAGTGGTCTGTCATACACACAATTAACATTATCGTATTTTAAACTGAATAGAATTTAATATTTTATATGTGATATAATAACTCCATAAGTATAGTAATATAATAAATATCATATAAATGTGTTAAATATATCATTATTTCTCTCATTTAAAGGTGCTTATGGAAAATAAATTATATCGGTTCGTGAGGCGGTAATCCTTCGTAAACATGATTGGCTGTTTCCATTCATATTTGAGGGAAGAGTAGGTGTATATAAGTAACTAACATAACATTCTAGTATATAATTATATAGAAAATAAAGTGAATATTATATCATCATATTTCAATATGATTTTATGTAGGTGGAAGAAAAAAATAAAAATGTGTGTTTAAGAACATTACCTCTTCTTCGAAAAACTACTTTATGTTTTCACCAAAATCCATCCTAAGTAATATTTATTATAAAAACTGGATTGAGGATATTAATAGTGGATTTTTTAATTTATTTAGGTAGGTATTTCCTGAAAAAATGGCTTTGGAAGTGTGAATAGGTGAGGATAGGGGTGGCCTTTTATAAGGGGGAGAAGAAACACTTTGATTTTTTTTGAAAAGAATCAATTACACCCATATTTTTATCATAAATAATGCCTAAAAAATTGGGTCATTATCAACACATAAAATAGATATGTTTTAAATATTTCCATAGAATGTTTAATGTACAAGTTTGTGGGTCATTGTAACCCGTATCTTTCTAGTTTAACCCCCCAGTAAATTAGATTTTTACTTAATTTTGGTAATTGATTTTTTTCTGATTTTTTATTCATAATTTTCAATAATTAATTCAAACATATTAGATAATATAAATCATTCTTATTAAAAATATGGAATCTGTTTTTTCAAATTCAATTTACATAAGTTGTTGAATTGAATTTAAAAGTATACCAGTAAATGCGATGAAAAATCATGTTTCTAAAGAGAAAATTCTCATATGTATATATGGTTTTAATTTATAAAAGTAATATTACATTGATTAAACTAATATAAAATGTATTTATTATGAAACATTTTAACAATTATACCTTTAAACCAAATTTAAAATATAATTTAACTTTCTAAATAATTTAAACAACAAGACAGTTTTCAATAAACATCAATATTTTTTACAATTCATCAAAAATAGAATCATTTCAAAAAAATCACAAAAACATTACCTAAGATAATTTTTATATGATTATTTCAAAAAATTAGTTCATTTTATCGAAGAATGTTTCTAAATTTTTCAAAAATAAATTTTATCATAATTGCACAAGAAACGATGAAAATGTTTTCTTTGAAAAAATATAGTTTTTCAGAAAACATTTATTTTACATTCAAATGATTTTTAATTTTATTGATAATAAATATATATATAATGAATAAGTATAAAATATATATTTTTCAAAATTTTGTTTTTTCTATTCATACACTCCCATTTAACAACAAGGTTATAATTTTCATGTTAAAAAATTATTTTAATGATGTTTTGAGATTCATTAAAATCAGGTGTTGTGTGCATCACAAGCTATCTGGTAGATTGAATTTTTTTATGAGTAAATAAATTTTAAATTCATGGGTTTTTAAAAATTTACAATCTTTATTTTGAAAATTCAAAACATAAAAAACCATTCATTTTTTAAAATTTACATAATGAACAAACTTTTGCATAGAATGCTAGAAAAACTATTTCCACTATCTTAAATATTAAATCTACTCATTTTGTTGAATAACTATGAGATATAATTAATTTATCTGTCTCATGAACCTTCATTTACTATAGATAATTTCCCATATGAAATGGATATAAAATCATTACATGATAATCTCTTGTATTCCATTCTATGTAAGAATTTGAAATTCCATGTCATTATTTCTAAAGACTTTTCAAAATTCAATGACATCCAATAGGTAGGTATCCTAAAATCACATATTTTTTTATTGACCCTCTCTAATCTCACAAGAACCAATCCTTCAGCTTCCATGCATAGAACTCATTTCGAATAAAATTCAAATCTTGTGAGACAATTTTAAAGATTAATGAACCCAAAATTGTTAGAGGTTATTAAGAAAGAATTCACCACATTATTGGATATCAGAATAATATTTCTCATATATGATAGCCAATGGAAAAGAGCCATTCATGTGTTCGCTAAGAAGAGTAGCTTTGTGATCCCAAACAATGAATTTTTTGAATGATTTCTAATCATAATTAAAAAAAATAGAAGATGTCTATTTATTATAGGAAAAATCAACATGGTAACTAGGAATTATCATTTCTCAATTCCTTGTATTGATCATGTGCTTTAAATAATAGATTTAAAGACCCATTACTATTCTCTAGTCATATTATCTTGTTATTTTCAAATCCATAGAGCACATAAGGATCAAGAGAAAATAACTTTCACCGGACCGTTTATTACATTTTCCTGTAGAAAAATTGCATTTTTTTATACAATGCACTGAGAACTTTTCAATGGTTCTTGCTAAGATTTTTGTGTTTTGAGTTTCTAGAAATGTTTTTGAAATTATTTATGGATGAATTCATTATTTATGGATTATCTTTTAAGTAGTGTTTAAATTTTTTTTATATTTTCCTTCAAACATTCATTAAAAAGAAGGTTTATTTTTCTTTTAGAAAAAACTCATTTCATAGTGAATAAATGAATTTTACTTGTTCATGTTGTATCACAAGTTGGAATCCATGTTGGCAGGTCTATATTTTTTTGAAATTCATTTACGACCTTACCCAAAAACTATGAGAGATATCTGATAATTTTTTAGTCATGCTGGTTTCTTTAGAATATTCATAAAATACTTTAGTAAAATTGATTTTCCCTAGAATTGGATTCTTAAAAAAGAATAAATTATATTCATTTAAGACATGTTTAAAAAAACATGTAAGATTTGAAAAAAAACTAATAACCAGTCTCATAGTCCAACCACCAAACAATAACTTTCTACTTGGAATCATGATTGATGCTCTTAAGCTTTTACTTGGTGTTGTTTTACGTTAAAATCTATAAAATAAATCCCATGTAATTGTTTTTTCTTCTAGAACATTATATAAATACCAAAAAAATTAAACAACTACTACGAAAGGGTTGTTTTTTGTTATCTCTTCTTTATATAAGTTTAAATGTTTCTTGTTAGTTTCTAATGTGATAGTTTTTTCAAAAATAAATTAATAAAATATTTAATAAAGAATCATCATGCCAAACCAAGACATTTTTTATGGATCTTGTAGTTATAATATTTTTTTATAGAAATAATGAGAAATAAAAGTACTAAAAATAATGTGGCTGGTCATTTATACCCGATACCCACTATATTTTATGGATATTTTCATATATTTCTAAAAATAAAAGAAACCATTCCTGAGGAGAAAATGTATATTGTTAGTAAATAAGGAATTTTGATTGATTTGTTATAAAATTATACTATTGTAGGTAAAATACCCTACTTTTTCTAAAAAAATAATTTTTTATTATTTTGAGTGATTCAAATAATTAAATTTGGGACTATCCTTACATATGGATTGTTTGTAGTGATTAAATGACAATAAGATACATTCAAAACTCTGAATTTAAATCAGGCCTAATTTTTTTTGACACCTTAAGAAAAGAATGACACTTTGGATCTTAATGAACTACTATAAGACTAATTTATTCTAGTTTTTATTTTCCAATAATTTTTGGATATTCTTTTTAATTCTAAAAATCATTTAAGAGATTACAATTTCATGTAAATGTTTCCAAGACGCATGAGAGGCCACAACAACCCGTTCTATTTTATGATGTGTTTGATGTATGGGAAGTGGAATTCATGGGAGCTTTTTCCAACTATTACCTCTAAACATTTATATTTTATTATTAAGAAAAAGCACAAGAATCAACTATATAGGGAATCCCACATCAAGAAGGTCTAAAATAGTGGAGACCAAGGGTATCAGATCTAACAAAGTTGACCCCCTTATGAAGAAAGTAACTAAGGATAGAAAAATAAGACATATGTTCACTTTTTATTGCCTTAGAATCTAGGAAATTAGTAACTGCATTACCTTCATGCAACCTATGGAGTATGTCAGTGTGTTTGATCACAAGCCCCTTTAACCTTATGATAGAGTACTCTATGGAAAAAGGGATGGTTCCATTACCTAGAAGTTCATTGTATATTTTCAATGAGTCTCTCTCAATTATGATGAGGATAATATTACGCTTATTATGTAACTATATTCCCATGAGAATTTCTTGAGCTTTGGATTGGAGAGATTCTTCTACTCTAAAGTAAGAAGGAACTATCTCAATAACCGAGCCCCACTTGTACATAATCACGCCTCTACCTCACATGGTACCCATGTGTAAGGACTCATCAGTATTAAGTTTGACTCTCTAATGATGAGGTTTCCACCAAACCCACCATCCTTTTCCTCAGATGATGGGCATGTTGGGGGAGGAACATGAGGCCATGAGAGGTTTGAGGGAAGGGGCTACCTCCCAAACACTACACATCCAAGTCAGATCTAATAAAATATTCAGGTTTTTAAAGATAATACATGTAATTGTCCTAGTTATTTCCTTGGGACATGCATCATTCCTTGATGATCAGCATCCCACGACGATAACAATTTTTTAGGCCTTTCTCTCTGAGTCAATATTTATCGCACCCAAGAACCACCACTAGAGGAAGTTCTCAATCAATTCCTCCTTAACAATATACCCTATGAATTGTTAAAGAATTCACCACACCAAATATTCCCATCCACATTCAAAAAATAGTTTTCCAATAATTTCATTCTTCATTTCTCTACTGCATTAACACATAGAGGTCAGGTTGACTCTCATACATTATATATTCTCCTCAGTTAGCAACTCATTGTTCCTGAATCTCCCTAACAAAAATTTGAATTTTTTGGAATCTATTTACACCACAACATCTCCACCAAACCTTCCTCCTCAATTGGATCCACCTGAAATATGTGGATATCTCTATCTATGAATTCCCCTAAAGAGGAACTCTTGAAGACGCATTTGTCCGGATAATTATTTAACATGATACTATCAAACACAACTCATTGGTTCTCGTCCTGGGTATCAAAATTGAAGATAGTGTGATATATTACATCTCTAAATTTCATTTTTGGAGTAGGAAACCATAGAAATCCAACTATCATCCCCACCTGATTTTTCTTCCAATACCTTATATCATTCTTGACTACAACCCATCGAGTATATTACTATATAAAATCTCTGTATGGTTGAATCATTTACCGAATGGTTTAAGGCCATTCTCTCAGCATGGTCACATAATTAGAATACTTCCCATGCAAGTGTTTTCCCCACATTGACTTCCCCTCCATTGTATTATGGGCTAACTTATAATACATTCATCTCATTGTCTCAGTTACACTATTGATGTTGATTCCTCCCTCAGATAGGGGTCTTCCCAACCTCTTCCATGATTCCCAGTGGTGTTTTCAATCCACTTTGTTTTCCCACAAGGAGACCATCATGCTCTCCATGTTGAATATATCCTTTTTTGGTACTATCAAAGTATAGAAGACATGTATTTGTATAGATGAGATAGAATTGTTGAAAAGGGTTATTCTCCCTCCAAAGGACAAGAGAATGTTCTTCCAATCCAGTATTCTTCCCATGATTCTATCAAATACCTTTTCAAAATGGTGAATGTGATGTTTTTTTATTACACAAGGGCACCCAAATAAGCCATTGGGAATGTACCTCTGTGCATATCCATCCTGCATTCCAGGGTCCTAACCCTCCTTTCTGATCATTTTATAGCTATGTAAAATTATATCTTATGCAGATTTATCACTTTCCTTTTCTAGGTACAATAATCCTCAATATCTTCATTAATCCCATGGATTTATCTTCTCCTGTTGATGAAAAATATGATGGTATCATCAGAAAAAAATAAAGTGGGATATACCTCTTACTATATGCCTATTACAGTATGGGCGAATCATTCTCACACTTATTCATTGGTTGATATACTGGCTCAACACATATTTTGTAACAATAAATAAGGTAGAAGAGAGTGGATACCCTTGTCTTAGACCCTCAATATCCTTGAAAAACCCAAAACTGTTTTCCCATGAAAGATATGGATAGCCAAGATGATTTTAAACACTTAATAAAAAGATCAATCACCCATTGGGAGAACCCCATATAGAACAATACCGTTATCATGAATCTTTATTCGAAACCTTCATAAGCCTTGTTCATGTCCATCTTGATGACTATATTTCTCCCAGAGGTATCCTGATTTATCTCATTGATCACATATTAAGCCAATCCTATTTCCCCTTGAATCATTCGAAATGTTATGAACCTGTGTTGTTCCTCATTAATCCATCTTGGAAGATATGGTGTAAGTCTCTTATTGAGTATTCATGCCATCACCTTATATGGAACATTACACATACTAATGGGATGATACTACTTTAGGAAATGTAGATTCATCACCTTTGGAGCCATGAAAATCTTTGTGGAACACGCAAAATGTGAGAGGGTTCCAACTTGGATGTAATCCTACTATGAATTAACCAGATACATCTTCACCACATCCCATGATACCTTTTAGAAAGAGCCTAGGAAACCTTTAGGTCCATGACCACTTTCTGGATTAATATTCCAAACTTTATCATGAATCTCTTTCGTTCATGAGACAGACTTTAATCTGTATTTATCCACCTATATCACCCTACAAGTAATGGCATCAAATATCTCTACCATGCCCTCATATATAATCATATTATACATGGATTGGGTCCCTCCAAAAGTTATTTTAATTTCTCATCCTCCATTTCCATTACTACATCCTGATCATTTGAAAAAGAGTCATCCACCATGAGTATGTTAGGTCTCATGGTATGATGTTTTCCTTGGATGCACATGTGAAAATAACTGGTGTTGGGATCAACTCCCCAAAGACACTTGTTTCTCGACCATTCAAGAGCTATAAGTTCCAACTTCGGTAGCACATCAGCTAATAAACTATTCATGCTCCTTAGCACTCCAAAAAAATTATTCATCCCATTCATCCTCCAAGCTAGACTCCAATAGTTCAATGTCTGTAGTGATCACAACCAGATCCTGTATATAGGGGGGAGATATATTCGTAAACCGTGAATGAATGTTTCTATGAAACACCATAGTTTACTATGTTAAATATTCCATGGGTGTCCCTGGGAAGGGTTAATCCATGACTCCCTAACTGTACAGTGGAACCCTGTTTCCTCCTCACATGATTGGGAATACTGAAATCTCTCATCTATAATGATCCCGGATGCCATGATGATACAAAATGGAGAGTGATAGACTATGTATTGGATGGGTGATTTTTATGCTTAGAAATAATGATAAGGTCACTCACTAGACACTGATCGAGGTGACACCACGTCCAATGTTTCCCTCTCTGACTATTACACCAAGTAAAAGGATACCCAATGAACCTTGCATCCATTATCCCACTACTGGTCATGAATGAAACAAAGTCATACTATCTCCCCTTGGAATGGCTCCGCCTCCTTTGTTCTCTTCTAGATCTGCCATGATGTCGAAGTATCCTCATATCATCCATGGAGATTAACCCGAGTTGAAGGAGCCTAGATCCTGTTAAAGGCCCTCCATTTCAGGAGCATCAAATTTAGCATATACAACTCGTATGAAGATATTCTAAATCCCCATAACGATTTTTGTTGCCAAAAAACTGAACTATGGATGAAATTTGGTTGAATAAGGCTTTAGCCTTCCATAATAGCCATATGTGCGGCTTGTGTGAGTTACCATGTAGGAATCTATGCACTTGGAACTCCCACATCCCCAAATATCCATTGCTGAAATAACAAGAACCAGAAAGCCACCATCCGAGAAGGACACCGAATTCAAGAACCACTAGGAAAGCACCACAATTCGGTAGAGATGAAGGGTTCTCTCGGGGAACACACTTGAACAAAATCACCAAGATCTTCCTAGATCTATGGTGTGAGAAGATCCATTAAATGGGATGCTATCCTAATGAAGAAGAAAACTCCTCTCACTACTGATCACCGGAGACTTGGGCAACAACAGAGAAGAAGGGCCCACAGATATCAGAGCAACGGTCGGAAGAGCTTGATGGAAAGGTTGTCGCAAAATTCATATATATATATATATATATATATCTGTGTGTGTGTGTGTTTTATAGATTTTTCCTTCCCATATTCTTGATAATGATAAAGGCACACACATTTATAAAAAAAATTATTATGTGATTTGAAAATTATGGATTCAATAATAGGTTTTAGACACCATATCACCCTCAAACCAATAGGATTGATGAGCTATCAAATAGTGAAATCAAGCCCATTCTCATTCCAAAAATAAAATGAGTTTAAAACTAGAAGATGAACTCTGGGATTATATAAAACACCAATAATAATTCCATATTTTAGATTCTTCAGTTGAAAATCTCGTCACCTTCCTGCAGAGTACCATTAAGAACTAGGTTGTCTCTCTTTATACTACTTTTTTTGTCCCTGTTTTTTTAATTTTATTTTATCAATCAACAATAATGGAATAATTAGGAAATTAGTCTAAACAACTGTGGGGAAAACATCTTTTGTCAATTTAGGTTGTTTGTGTGCATTCTTTTTCAATAAAATTTTGTTAGTTCTACCACATTATTTATTTAATTTTTAGGTATTTTTCTATAATTTTTAATGTGTTTTTAAAAGACATAATTACTCTATGTGAACATATTTGTAAATTTTTAAACTAAATCCAATGAATGAACAAATTTTCATATCAAACTGAATTTAAATTAATGATTAAATAATTTTATTCCAGATTTTTGTATATTTGCAATCTCATGAAAAATCTACTAATTTGTTTAATCTCGTTTCTCAAACCATAGTGTAAATTTTAAATTCTTCTACTTCTACGGCCTCTAAAAATTTTTGAAATATTCTTCAGATTCACTTTAATTCATGAGAGAACCAAAAAATTCTTTTAGTCAAAAACACGAAGTTTGAGGTAGTTGTGTTTAATATAATTGATGCATTTCATTGGTTTCAAAATACCCATTTTCAAGAGAAACCTTTTTATTCAATCCAACTTGAATATTTTAGCCTCGTAAAACCCTTAGAAAAAATGAATATTGTCACGACCCATCCCCTGGGGCCTGTGTTGTGACTACCCTAAGCCCGCCTTTCCATAGGCCAGGGGCTGGCGACTAGCACCGAAAGGCGTATTCCCCAAAAACTGTGAAGGCATTGCCTTAATAAATCAAAAACACACGCAACCAAGAACACAACAAGATACAAACACAAGTTAACTATATAGTAAAAGAGTTTGTATAGTATGTAAAAAGGGATAGAATACAATACCAATTGGAAATTACAAGAAAACTGCAAAGTACAAGTAAACTGAAACAACTCTTGTGAACTCCCGCCAATGACCCCACATATTTGTCACGACCCGTCCCCCGGGGCCTATGTGGTGACTACCCCAAGCCCTCCTTCCAATGGCCAGGGGCTGGCGACTAGCACCGAAAGGCGTATTCGCTAAAACCGGGAAGGCATTACCTTTATATCTTGTAACAAACACAACCAATCACACAAAAAGATATAAACACAAGTAAACTATATAGTAATAAGAGTGTGTACAATAGGTAAAAAGGGGCCAGAATACATGCCCAACTAGAAAGTACACGAAAACTGGAATGTAAAAGTAAACTGAAACAGCTCCCATGAACACCCACCAAGGACCCTACCTAATGTGTAGGTACAGCTTTCGAATGGCCGTCTCTGTGGTACGCCTCATATAAAGTCCACCTCTGAACTACCTCCAGTCCTAGTACCCTCATCCCCAGTCAACGTTGTATATCGTCTGAAGTGTAGGTACAGCTCTCGAATGCTTATCTCTATGCTACGCCTCATCTGAGGTCCACCTCCGAACTACCTCCAGTCCTGGTACCCCCATCCTCAGTTAGCGTTGTTAGTCATCTACACCAACCACATCAACGTGTGGAAATAGCTCGTGCAGGGGTGAGTATAAAGATACTCAGCAGGGACACCGTGAACCTCAATGGTCTAACAAAATCCACAAAGGATAAACCATAAATCATGGAAAACAATTGGAAACCCTAATTAGGTATATGCTCATACATATACCTAAGTTATCAAGTATACCCATCTCATTCATGAGGAAACTCAAGGCCCAAATCCTTATCCAAAGTTCAACTGTTCCACGAAAGAAATAATACCATGAAGGTAACACCAAAAAGGTAAGTACCACAAAAGTAATGCCACATATAAGAATACCACAATAGTATCACCACGAAGGTAAGTACCATGAAGGTAACACCACAAAGGTAAGTACTGCATAGGTAACTCCACAAAGAAGAATACCTCAACGGTATCACAATAAAGGTAAGTACCATAAAGGTACGCCACATAGAAGATTACAATAACGACCCATACTTTACATAAATTGTTATTACATTATAATTGGTGCATACTTAGTACAACATATAACAAAAAAACCACAAAAGGACCATATAGGTATAGTGTCTTTAGAAACTAGGAAACATAAACAACTGGTTCATAAATTGTCTACCGTGCCTCCCATTTATTTCATCATATCTAGAGTCCCTTTTAGCATATTCTACTTAATATCCTTCTTCCCAATCTGGGGAAAAGAAAACATAAAAAGGGGTGAGCTCAAATGCTCAGTAAGGGTAAATAAAGGTAATATCAATCATATCATACCCTTTTTAAAATCTTAACATGCAAAAGAGATTTTAATATCTTAACATGGGATAAATCATAGAAGTGAAAATGAAATCCCAATAATCATAACATAAAACAAGAAACTTTGTGGCATACACACATAATCATGGAGATTCATTTATTATTAGTCAAGACTCATTTCCAAGACTATCTTAGTGGACAAAGTCTATTTCTGAACCGAGTTCACTCCTCGTTTCAGTCCTGTATTACTGGACTGCATTAACCTACCGTTTCAGCCATGTATATCTCATGAGATATAAATACTTACCCAATACATTAGAGAGAGATATAGGTCCCACCCGTCTCATAATGAATCCTTTCTTATGTGTGCCAAAAAAACATAAATCATACCTCATAACATAACCCATGTAATAAAACATCGGATTCTTAAATAACATGACATCATAAAAATATTCTTATAAGATAAAGGACGTCATAAAAAATAATTCCATCATAACATAATCAAATAAATGTAATAATAGGGATAGAAACAGAACCCTATATTGTCTTAGATGGAAAATAAATTTGATAAAACATTTGAACTCCATTCTTGAGGAAAATATCCTTTCTTTTTCAAAAACATTTTCCATTCTTAACATGTGATATAATTTTAAACTAAAAGAAGTTAATTAAAAATAAACGTGAAAACATATAAAGGAAGCTTCATTGAAATAATGTTCTATGAATTCATTCATGTCGTATATTTTAAAAAAACATTCTTCTCGTACTTTGGCCGGAAAAGTCAAAAAGTACCTCGTACGAAAAATGAAAAAATATTCCTTTCATATCATTTACTAAAAACATACTGAAGGGTAAAATTAGATTTAAACAATTGTAGGAGGATATAAATAATATTACATTTTGAGTAAACATGGATGTGGATGATAAATACACTTCAGTAAATACCATAGTATAAACAATCTCGGATAAAAATTAGATTGTGATATTTTCCCTTACTTTAGGTCTGATTTGATTCGTACATGTCTGATGCTCCTGTATAATGATTTAGATAATGTTATTGACTTATTACAGAATCATACATATTGATATGATATCATATATGGTCATATTCTTAGCTTCTTATTAGTAATATTTCATTGCTACTTGTTATTCAGGTCTTTATTGCTTTTTGTTCTTATGTGTGTTTTGCCGAATAAATTCTTATTATTCAATTTAGGTTATAGATACCACATATCCAGAATGGTATTAGTGTAATATATATCGTATTTATTCATTCAATTCATTTATATAATTACTATTTACTGAAGATCATGTAGAACGAGTTGCATCACATCGTGGAGACTGTAGGCCGTACGTACGCACGAGGGATGATATCTTTCACATGATTGTGTAATTGTATTGAAGTGTATTTATACTATTTCAGAATCAATATCAATTTACAATAATAATTTATAGTTACTCATTACACCATTATACCCATCCATGTAAGGTGGTGGTGGAAAACAGATTACACCACGGTGTGGAGACGGTATTCCGTACGTACGCACGCGCGTTGATTTCATTTTTCCGTACGATGGATAGAAGGTGAAATAGGGTTGTTTCATATTTATAATAACATGTCAGTATATTAGTGATACTGATGTTATTACATTATAATGAAACAACTAAAGAAGAAGAAGTTGAAGAAGAAAGAAATTGAAAAAGATCGGTAATCGATATTACCTCTTCTTTGAAACGCCTCTTCTAAACCTCCTCTTTGGGAACTAAAGATGTATTTTGAAGAAGACCAGGACCTCTATAATTATTCTAGGGAAATGGAGAAGAGATTTTGGCAGGGTTTGGCCGAGCATGAATGCTCAAAGTGGTGTGAGGAGGAGAGGGAGGAGGTGCCCTTTTATAAGGGAGGATAGGGGCACCTTAGGAAAACTAAATTTTTTTTTTATAATAAAGTCATATTCGGTTTTGAATAGATCCAAATTAATTTATTTAGAAGATAAGGTGGTAATGGGTCAAAATCCTCTCATCCAATAGGTTTTAGACATGTTTAGGTTACTATTTTATCCTTATCATTTAGATTTAACTCTATGTTAATTAATTTATCTTTTACCATGTCTTTTTGTTTTCTTACACTATATGGTTAATAAACATTCCATAACAAGACAAAAGAACCCCAATTCGTTCATTATTAATATATATATATCTTTATCTAAGTAATTTGGCCGAACCTTAGATTTTTAGGAATAAAATAACAATTAATAATATAATATTTGTTTTAAAAACTATTTTATGTCAATTTTGACACTATTTGGTACATGCTTTTTTTGAAACTCATAACAGAATGATAAGTCCGAACCAAGTTAATTAAATCAACACTAACATGTAATAGTATTCTATAAAATTAGTGTAATTCATAAAAAGTCTGAAATTACATTTATTTGGGCATTTATAATATCAATTATGTTAATATTTTCTTAACATGTTAATTACTGCATCTTTGTTGAGTCATAAATAAATTAAATTATTTAAAGTCTAAAAATTATAAATAAAATACCATTATGTAGGAAATAATTTTATATTTCTAATTAATATTTATAATCAAATTTATCTTATGTATAACCCTATATTAAAAATGTATTAGTTTTTAAACTTTGATTTTAACTCTTTTAACTCTTCTTTAAATAAAATAATATTAAATGTTCTAATCTAATCCAAGTGGACCTAAATGGTAATATTATATTCATAAGGCTGTTTTTTGTCGAATTACACTTATCAAATAGAATTTGGGCATGTGTTAGGGTAATAGTAATATTATTTTTAACTTTAATTACCCTATTTACTATTAACCGCAGTAAATAAAAGTAAAAAGTTACTATTCACCAAAAATTATTTTCATCTCATTGAACCACATTTTACTTACTAATAACAATCGTGTCACTCGGATTTTTGAAATTCCATTCACAGAAGCGGTAAAATTAAGTTTTATGCAAATTTGCAAAAGCTCCTAGGAGGTGGGTAAAAGACGTTGAAATGTTCAATAAAATTTTTATATAACTAAAATTATTATAAAATGTCTCCATTGAATTAAATTGAACATATACAGGTATTATGTATCTATTTTGACCTAAAATAAATTTAAATAAAATAAATAATTATTTAAATAAAAAGTCAGTTCTTAAATAGTAACCTAGTGTTTTCACTATTCACAAAAAATTGAAAGTTTTCAGAAAAATACCAAAAATTCACCCTAGGATAATTTTGGTATTCTGAATCTAAAAATGAAGTCCATTTTTAAAGATAAAATTTCAAAAAGTGGTTATTAATATTCATAACGGCTAGTTTATATAATATTTTAATAGCATATCGTTGTTTATTAAAAATCTGTATTGCGTACAATGCAAGCTATCGAGGAAGGTCGTGATTGCGTGTAAAGCAAGCCAAGATAGTGTTGTGTGTAGTGAAATATTCCTTTGATGTTGTATATAACATCAAAAGAAAATATCTCTCACAAAAATCTCAAGTGTTACATTCTACCCCCCTTAAAATGAATTTCTCCCTCGAAATTCATCACTTTGTAACAAACAGATAAGGATACTTCTCCCTCATCATGTCCTCAAGCTCCCATGTAGCTTCTTCTAATTGGTGGTTCCTCCATAAAAAATTCACCAAGCGTGTAGTCTTGTTTTGTAGGACTTTTTCGCTACGATCCAAAATCCTTATCGTCTGTTCTTCATAAGAAAGATCTTGCTCTAGTGGTACAACTTCTGAGCTGAGTAAATGTGAAGGATCAGGTATGTACTTTCTCAGGAGCGATACATGGAACACATCATGAACTTGAGAGAGATTCGGTGGAAGCGTCAATCGGTAAGCTCCCTTTCCAACACGATCCAGTATTTCGAAAGGACCGATATACCTAGGGCTTAACTTTCCCTTCTTTCTAAATCTCATTACTCTATTCCAGGGAGGTATTCGTAACAACACTTTATCACCCACTTCAAACTCTAGGTTTTTTCGTTGATTATCGGCATAACTTTTTTGTCGACTCTGAGTTGATCTTCTATGTTGTTAAACAGATCTGACCTTTTCTGCCATCTCATCAACAAGATCAGGTCCTAATAGCATTTTTACCCAACTTCATCCTAGCAAGTTGGAGTTGTACTTTTCATTCCATAGAGAGATTCATAAGGATCCATCTGAATACTAGAGTGAAAGCTATTATTATAAGAAAATTCCACCAAAGGTAGGTGTTGATCCCAACGACCTTTGAAATCCATAGAGCATGCTCTTAACATATCTTCTAGAGTTTGTATTGTCCTCTCAGACTAACCGTCTATCTGAGGATGATAAGCAGTGTTGAAACTCAACTCTGTATCTAGAGTATGCTGATGACATCGCCAAAACTTCGAGGTAAACCTCAGATCCCAATCAGATATAATGGAAAGTGGTACTCCATGAAATATTACCAATTCCTTTACATATATCCATGCATGCCGATCAAGAGATAAATCCTCTCTTATAGCAATGAAGTGTGTCGACTTCATAAGATGATCAACTATAACCCAGATAGCATTATTTCCTTTGGATGTTTTAGGAAGTCTGGTGACGAAGTCCATAGTGATGTTTTCCCATATCCATTCGGGTATGTGTAATGGTTTTAACATCCCCTTAGACATCTGTCTCTCAACTTTATCTTGCTGACAAACCAAGCATCAAGAGACATATTCAGAAACATCTCTTTTCATGCCATCCCACCAGAATTACTCCTTTTGGTCCCTATACACCTTCATACTTCCAGGATGAATAGATAATGAAGAACTATGTGCCTCATCCAACAACTCCTTCTTTAATTATGGTATAGGAGGAACACAAACCCGATTTCTGAACCTTATTATCCCATCACAATCAATGTGGAATTCAAGAATATTTCTTACCATCTTTTGTAACTCTACATATTCTTTCTATGCCTCTTTAATCTTCACATCCATAGATGGTTGAACATTAATTTGAAAAAGATAAGATTTTTCCCTTTCCATTATGATTCCACGATCCATCCTTTGTAAATCCATAAATATTGTATCTTTTGAGATCCTCATCATGGATAAGCTAGCATGGTCTTGTCGAATTAATGCATCATCCACCTTGTTCGCTTTCCCAGGGTGATAATGAATTGAGCAGTCACGATCCTTAATCAGCTCCAACCATATTTTTTGGTGCATATTCATCTCCTTTTGTGTGAAAATATACTTCAAAATTTTATGATAAGTATAAATGTCACACCTTTCACCATAAAGATAATGCCTCCAAATCTTTAATGAAAAGATTACCGCAGCTAGCTCTAAATCATGAGTTGGGTAATTTTGCTCATTGATTTTCAACTTTCGTGAGGCATAAGCAATCACCATATCATTTTGCATAAGAAAACACCCCA
Source organism: Viscum album (assembly GCA_963277665.1). Lineage (NCBI taxonomy): Eukaryota > Viridiplantae > Streptophyta > Magnoliopsida > Santalales > Viscaceae > Viscum > Viscum album. The sequence continues at coordinate 1,153,688,938 of OY728132.1, read as the reverse complement.
GCCCCTTCTTGGATGCATCATTGTAGATCACAAACCTTTCTCCACTACACGGTAGTGTGAGCACAAGTTCACTGGATAACCTTCTTTTTAACAACTTGAAATTCACTTCACACTCCTCGGTCCACATGAACCTAATGCCTTTTCGACTCAACCTGGTGAGTGGATTAGATAACCTTGAAAAATCATTCACAAAACATCGATAATATCCAGCCAAAACGAGAAATCTTTGGATCTCAGTTACTCTTGTTGGTCTCGACCAACATTCTATAACCTCTGTTTTTTCTGGATCCATAGATATCCTATCTTTTGAGATTATATGACCCATAAATGATACTTTTTGAAGCCAAAATTCACACTTTGAAAATTTTTCATAAAGCTTTTACTTTCTTAGGGTCTTAAATACAATTTTCAAGTGATCTTCATGTTCTTCCTTTCTCTTTGAATAGACAAGAATATCGTCTATAAAGACCACCACAAACTGATCAAGGTAGTCTCTAAAGACTCTATTCATTAGATCCATGAAGATAGTAGGGGAATTAGTAAGACCAAATGGCCTCACTATAAATTCATAGTGTCCATACCTTGTACGGAAAGTCGTTTTTGGTATATCCTCCCTTTTGACCCTTAATTGATGATACCTTGAACGAATATCAATCTTTGAAAAGTATTGTGCTCCGCGTTGTTGATCAAATAAGTCATCAATGTGTGGGAGAGGATATTTGTTCTTGATAGTGGTCTTGATAAGTTCTCGATAATCAATGCACTGTCGCATTGATCCATCTTTCTTCTTAACAAACAAAACAGGTTCTCCCCAAGGTGACACACTAGGGCGTATGAATCCCTTATCAAGATTATCATGACGTTACTTCTTCAATTCCTGCAACTCAATTGGGGCAATTCTATAAGGTGTCCTTGAAATAGTCATAGCACCTGGTACGAGTTCTATTGAAAACTCAACTTCACGATTTGGTGGAAGATGTGGCAATTCCTCTAGAAAGACATCATAAAAATCCCATACAAGGGGAATATTCTTAATCGCGAGTTTCTCTCAAACCATTTGAGATAAATAACCTTTATTTAGTGGAATCAAGACCCATAAGATGGAAGAAATTTCCAATGGAAGGTTATGTTCATCCTTGCATTGATAGATGATCATAGATTGATCTGGAATATGAAATGTGACTTCCCTTCTCTGGAAATCGATATGAGCTCTATATAAAGAAAGCCAATCCATGCCAAGAATCACATCGAATTACACTATAGGAAGGATCACAAGATTTGAAAGAAGAACTTTCCCACAAACGTCAATTGGAGAAGAATTATAAACTTTTGATGCAACTGTTGTGCCATTAGGATTTTTCACAGCAAACTCAACATCTAATTGTTGAGGTAATACGGTGATACCCTTAGAAAATTATTCAGAAATAAAAGAGTGGGTGGATCCAGAATCAAATAAAACATTAGCTACATTAGAGTGGATGGTAAGTGTACCTTTCCCCACATCGTTATTATACTCCACATCACTAATATAAATTTCATGTGACTTTCCTTTGTCTCTGGACTTAAGAGTTTTTTGACGTTGATCATCATCAATGACCTTTGGATTAGGGCATTGATTAGCATAATTCCCTATTTCCATGCACTTAAAACATTGAAGTGTAGGAGGTGAATTCTGTGTAGCCTTTTCTTTGTTCGCATCACTAGACATCTTCTTCCCATCATTGCAGCATTTAAATTCCCTATGACCTTCTTTTCCACATTTGAAACATTTACTTGTCCCATTAAGACAATTCCCTCCTTGTTTCTTTCCACACTTTGAGCATAAGGGAAAACTCATCTTCATTTCAGTGTGGTCTTTATATTTCCCTTTGAATTCCATTTTCCTCTTCTTATCAAACCCATATGACTGATGGGTTACTCTAATCTCCATCTCAACCTTGAGAGAACATCGAACAATTTCCTCGTAGCTATTTAAGTCCCTTATGGATAACACCCTTCTAAGATTTGGTTTTAATCCACTAAAGAATCGATCGGTCTTACTCTCAGGTTGGATAATAATCCCAGAAGCGTACCTTACAAGTCTTGTAAAATTTTCTTCATAGGTACCAACAGATTCATCATCCTTTTTCTTCAGTTCAAGAAACTCTTTCTCCGTCTTTTTTCTAAGGATACGAGGGAAGTACTTATTGAAAAATAATTTCTTGAATTCATCCCATTCCATGGACTCAATTTCATCCCTTGGCCTCGTATTCTTGATAAGATTTCACCATTGATCGGCTTCTCCTTCCAAACAATATACTGCTAAGATGACTTTATCATGTTCAGAACATTGAAAAACTGAAAATATCTTTTCAGTGGTACTAATCTATTATTCATCCACTAATGGATCAGTTGAACCGCTGAAGGAAGGTGGACGCTGCCTTATGAAGGATTCAACAGAATGTTGCTCCTTCCTTTTCTCGTTTAAAAGTCCTGCATGATTCATAGCTTGAGAATGTTGTGTGATCATGGCTACAAGATTTTGAATCCGAGCTCCCATATCATTTGGTTTCTCAGGGCGACAATCATTGCATTTCCCGTTGCATTCCGCATTAACACGGTTCCTTCGGGATCCATCCATTGACTAAAACCAAGAAGAATAGTGTGAGCAACACTAATTATAGTAATAAAACCACATAATCAAGAATAAAATTTCAAGCTTAAGGTCGTATCATAGGTTCTTCATGGCTATTTCTAAACCAATAAGATTGTTCTAGGATTAGATATATCCTTAGGGTTCTTAGTAAGTCTTTCACATCATAGTTTCTAAAGGTTGACTATACCATTCCCCTGATACCAACTATAACGATGAATACTTTACATACATTGTTATTACATCATAATTGATGCATACTTAGTACAACATATAACAAAAAACCACAAAAGGACCGTATAGGTATAGTGTCTTTAGAAACTGGGAAACATAAACAACTGGTTCATAAATCTTCTACAGTGTCTCCCATTTATTTCATCATTTCAAGAGTCCCTTTTAGCATATTCTACATAATATTCTCCTTCCTGACCTAGGGAAAAGAAAACATAAAAAGGGGTGAGCTCAAATGCTCAGTAAGGGTAAATAAAGGTAATATCAATCATATCATACCGTTTTGAAAATCGTAACCTGCAAAAGAGATTATAATATCTTAACATGGGATAAATCATAGTAGGGAAAATGAAATCCCAATAATCATAACATAAAACTTGAAACATTGTGGCATACACACATAATCATGGAGAATCATTTCTTATTAGTCAAGACTTATTGCCAAGACCATATTGGCAGGCAAAGTCCATTTCTGAACCGAGTTCACTCCTCATTTCAGTCCTGTATTACTGGACCAGATTAACCTACTGTTCCAGCCATGTCTATCTCATGAGATATAAATCTTTACAAAATGCATTGGAGGGAGATATAGGTCACACCCATCTCATAATGAATCCTTTATTATGTGTGCCACAAAAACATAAATCATACCTCATAACATAACCCATGTAATAAAAAATGGGATTCTTAAATAACATGACATCATAAAAAGATTCATATAAGATAAAGGACTTTATAAAAAATAATTCCATCATAACATAATCAAATCAATGTAATAATAGGGATATAAATAGAACCCTATATTTTCTTAGATGGAAAATAAATTTGATAAAACATTTGAACTCCATTCTTGAGGAAAATATCAATTCTTTTTCAAAAACATTTTCCATTTTTAATATGTTATATAATTTTAAACTAAAAAAAGTTAATTAAAATTAAACTTGAAATCTTTTAAAGTAATCTTCATTAAAATAATGTTGTATTATTCCATTCATTCCATATAAGTAAAAAAACATTCTTCTCGTACTTTGGCCGAAAAAGTCAAAAATTACCTCGTAGGAAAAACGACAAAAGATTCCTTTCATATCATTTACTAAAAACATACCGAAGGGTAAAATTGGATTTAAACAATTTTAGGAGGATATAAATAATATTACATTTTCATTAAACATGGATGTGGATGATAAATACACCCTAGTAAATACCAATGTATAAACAATCTCGGATAAAAATGAGATTGTGATATTTTCCCTTACCTTTTGTCTGATTTGATTCGTACATGTCTGAAGCTCTTGTATAATGATTTAAATAATTTTATTGACTTATTCCGGAATCACAATTATTGATATGATATCATATATGGTCATATTCTTAGCTTCTTATTAGTAATATTTCATTGTTACTTGTTATTCGGGTCTTTATTGCTTTTTGTTCTTATGCGTGTTTTGCCGATTAAATTCTTATTCCTCTTTTTAGGTTATAGATACCTCATATCCAGAATGGTATTAGTGTAATATATATCATATTTATTCATTCAAATCATTTATATAATTACTATGTAATGAATATCGTGTAGAACTAGTCGCATCACATCGTAGAGACGGTAGGCCGTACGTACGCACGAGCGATGATATCGTTCCCGTGATTGTGGAATTGTATTTAAGTGTATTTATACTATTTCAGAATCAATATCACTTAAAAAAAATTATATACAGTTACTCATTACACCATTATACCCATCCAAGTAAGGTGGTGGTGGAAAACAGATTACACCACGGCATGGAGACGGTATTCCGTACGTACCCACACGCGGTGATATCATTTTTCTGTAGGATGGATAGAAGGTGAAATAGGGTTGTTTCATATTTATAATAAAATATAAGTTTATTATAGATACTTATGTTATTACTTTATAATGAAACAACTAAAGAAGAAGAAGATGAAGAAGAAAAAATTTGAAAAAGATCGGTAATGGATATTACCTCTTCTTTGAAACGCCTCTTGTTAACCTCCTCTTTGGGAACTAAATATGGTCTTTTAATAAGACCAGGACCTATAGGATGATTCTTTGGAAGTGGAGAAGAGATTTTGGTAGGGGTTGGCCGATCCGAAATGCTCAATGTGGTGTGAGGAGGAGAGGGAGGAGGTGCCCTTTTATAAGGGAGGAGTGGGGCACCATAGGAAAACTAAAAATATTATTTTATAATAAAGACATATTTAGTTTTTAATAGCTCAAAATTGATTTATTAAGAAGATCAGGTGGATATGGGTCGAAATACTCTCATCCAATAGGTTTTAGACAAGTTTAGGTTACTATTTTATACTTATCATTTAGATTTAACTCTATGTTTAATAATTTAACTTTTACCGTGTCTTTTTGTTTTCTTACACTATATGGTTAATAAACATACCATAACAAGCCAAACACACCCCAAGTGGTTCATTATTAATATATATATCCTTATATATGTCATTTGGACGATCCTTAGATTTTTTATAATAAAATAAAAATTAATAATATAATATTTGTTTTAAAAACTATTTTATGTCAATTTTGACACTAATTGGTACATGATTTTTGTGAAAATCATAACAGAATGACAATTTAGAACCAAGTTAATTAAATCAACAATAACATGTCATATTAATCGATAAAATTAGTGGAATTTAGAAAATGTATCAAATTACATTTATTTGGTCATTTATAACATCAATTATGTTAATATATTATTAATAAGGTAATTACTACATCATCGTTGAGTCATAAATAAATTAAATTATTTAAAGACTAAAAATTATAAATAAAATTCCATTATGTAGGAAATATTTTTTATCTTTATAATGAATATTTATAATCGAATTTATCTTATGTATAACCCTATATTAAAAATGTTTTAGTTATTAAACTTTGATTTCAACTCTTTTAACTCTTCTTTAAATAAAATAATATTAAATGTCCTAATCTAATCCAAGTGGACCTAAATGGTCATATTATATTAATAAGGTTGTTTTTGGTCTAATTACATTTATCAATTATAATTAGTACATGTTTTAGTGTAATAGTAATATTATTTTTACCATTAATTACCCTATTTACTATTAACCGCGGTAAATAAAAGTAAAAAGTTACTCTTCACCAAAAATTATTTTCATCTCATTGAACCACTTTTTACTTAATGATATCGACCGTGTCTCTCGGATTTTCATAATTCCATTCACAGAAGCGGTAAAATAATTTTTTATGCAAATTTGTGAAAGCTCCTAGGAGGTGGGTAAAATACGGTGAAAAGTTCAATAAATTTTTTATATAACTAAAATTATTTTAAAATGTCTCCAATGAATTAAATTGAACTTTTATAAGTATTATGTATCTATTTTACCTAAAACAATTTTAAATAAAATAAACAATTATTTAAATAAAAAGTCAGTTTTTAAATAGTAACACAGTGTTTTCACTATTCATCAAAAATTGAATGTTTTCAGAAAAATACCAAAAATTCACCCTAGGCTAATTTTGGTATTCCGAATCTAAAAATAAAGTCCATTTTGAAAGATAAAATTTCAAAAAGTGGTTATTAGTATTCATAACTGTAACACCCAAGATTTTATGAAAAATATTCTTTTTAATTTCATTAATGTCTTGTGTTATACGCTACACAAAAAGGAGCTTTCACAACACACATCTCTGACCTGGATTGAATGACACGCAATCACAACCTTCCACGATAGCGTGTGTTGTATGCAACACCAAGTTTCGTTAAACAACGATATGCTATTAAAATATTATTAAAACTAGCCGTTATGAATAGTAATAACCACTTTTTGAAATTTTGAAAATTTTATTTATCAAAATGGACTTCATTTTTGGATTCGGAATATCGAAATTAGCATAGGGTGAAATTTTGGTAATTTTCGGATAACATTCATATTTTGATGAATAGTGAAAATTACTAAATTTTAATTAAAAACAATTTTTTAAATCGAAGTAATTAATAGTGATAAATTATTAATTTGAGTGGTTTTAAAGTATATTTAGAATATATTTTTACAATTTAATACAATTTTGTTCATTGGATGTAATTTCACATTTAAACCAGACATAAACAAGTGTCAATCTTTTGATAGTTTTTATCTTTTATAAACACGCTATTTGTTTTGACGACGGGAATTAATTTTTAAATTTATTAATGCGACTGATATGTTTGAAAATTGGTAAAATAGAAATCATTTTTGACTTCATAATATCAAATATAGCTTAGGCTTAATTTTTGATATTTTTCTGGAAACTTTCAATTTTTGATGAATAGTGAAACCACTAAGTGGTAGTTAAAAAAATGAATTTTTCATAAAACTTAATTTTTCCGCTTCTGTGAGTGGAATTTCAAAAATCCGAGAAACACGATTGATGTCAGTATGTAAAATGTGGTTCAATGAGATGAAAATAATTTTTGGTGAATAGTAACTCTTTACTTTTTTTTACCACGGTTAAAAAGTAAATAGGGTAATTAAGGTTACAAATGTTATTATTATTACCCTAACACATGTCATAATTCTATTGGATAAGATTAATTCGACCAAAAAAAACCTTAGGAATAAAATATGACCAATTAGGCCCACTTGGATTAGATTAGGACGTTTATTATTATTTAATTCAAAGAAGAGTTAAAAGAGTTAAAATCAGAGTTTATTTACTAAAACATTTTTAATATAGGGTTATAAATAAGATACATTAGATTGTAAATATTAATTAAAAATCTAATAAGATTTACAAAATAATGATATTTTATTTATAATTTTTATACATTAAATAAATTAATTTATTTATGACACAATGATGATGCAGTAATTACCATAATAGTGAAAAATTAGAATAATTGATATTATAAATACCCGAATTAATATAATATCAGACTTTTTATGAATTTCACTAATTTTATAGGTTAATATGACATGTTAGTATTGATTTAATTAACTTTTTTCGAACAAATCATTCTGTTATGATTTTCACAAAAATCAATTACTAAATAGTGTCAAAATTGACATAAAATAGTTTTTAAAACAAATATTATATTATTAATTGTTATTTTATTCCTAAAAAGCTAAGGCTCGGCCAAATGACTTAGATAAGGTTATATATATTAATAATAAACAACTTGGGGTTCGTTTGGCTTGTTATAGTATGTTTATTAACCTTATATTGTAAGAACACAAGAAGACACGGTAAAAGTAAAATTATTTAACTTAATGTTAAATCTAAATGATAAGGTTAAAATAGGAACCTAAACTTGTCTAAATTCTATTAGATGAGAGTATTTAGATCCATACCCACCATAGCTTCTAAATAAATCAATTTAGAGCTATTTAAAACCGAATATTACTTTATAATAAAATAATATTTTTAGTTTTCCAAAGGAGCCCCTCTCCTCCCTTATAAAAGGGAACCTCCTCCCTCTCTTCCTCACACAACATTGAGCCTTCAAGCACGGACAAACCCTGCCAAATTTTCTTACCCACTTCCCTAGAATCATCCTAGAGGTTCTGGTCTTCCTCAAAGACCAATTTTAGTGCCCTAAAAGGAGATCTCAAAGAGGCGCTTCAAAGAAGAGGTAATTTCCGTTTCCGATGCTTTCACCTTTATTTCTTCTTCCACTTCTTCTTCTAAGGTTGTTTCATTATGAAATAATAATATCAGTATCAATCATATACTGATATGTTATTATAAGTATAAAACAACCCTATTTCACCATCTACCATCCTACGGAAAACGAAATCACCGCGTGTGCGTACGTACGGAATACCGTCTCCACGCCGTGGTATAATCTATTTTCCACCACCACCTTACTTGGATGGGTATAATGGTGTAAATAATAACTATATATGATTATTGTAAAGTGATATTGATTCTGTAAATAGTATACATACACTCCAATAAAATTCCACGATCATGGGAACGATATCATCGCTCGTGCGTACGTACGGAATACCGTCTCCACGACGCGATGAGATTCATTCTCAATGATTAACCATTCATGAATGATTATAAAGTATATATAATAAGTAATCATGAAATATATGACATAATAATGATACTGTATTTATGTGTATATATATGTATGACATCTACTTAATTCCATTCAACTCAATAAAGAAACGAAAACAGCATTCATACGTACGTACGGCCTACCGTCTCCATGAACGGTGTATTTCTTTCAATTTACTGATTTATTATATATATGTATATTATGAATATATATTATATATAAATCATTTTTATATTCTTAAATTAAGTAATCATGATCTAAGTAATCATATGAATAATTACAAGTCAAAACACGGACAACAAATGAAACGATTTTACCCAAAACACTCTTTAACATAGAATTTACAAATGAAAGGGTAATATAAAGTCATAAGTGAACCATATATGATATCATAACAATGAGTATGATTCTCGAATAAGTCAATGAAATTATTTAAATCATTATACAGGAGGTTCGGACACTTACAAAGAAAATTGGACCTAAGGTAAGGGAAATATCACAATCTCATTTTTATCCGAGATTGTTTATACTTTGAAATTTACTGGGGTGTATTTTATCATACACATCCATGTTTACTCAGTATGTAATATTATTTCCATCCACCTACAATTTTTTTAAATCCAATTTTACCCTTCGGTGAGTTTTTAGTAAAAGTTATTAAAGGAATCTTTTGTCGTTTTTCGTACGAGTTACTTTTTGACTTTTCCAACAAAAGTACAAGAAGAATGTTTTTTTAACTTATACAGCATGAATGGATTTTTAAAACATTATTTCCAAGAATCTTACTTTACAAGTTTTCAAGTTTATTTTTAATCAACTTCTTTTAGTTTAGAATTTTACGACATGTTAAGAAAGGAAAAGTGTTTTTGAAGCAGAAAGGATATTTTCCTCAAGAATGGAGTTCAAGTGTTTTATCAAAATTATTTTCCATCTAAGATAATAAAGGTTTATGTTTCTATCCCTATTATTAAATGGATATGATTATGTTGTGATGGAAATATTTTTATGAATTCCTTTATCTTATATGAATTGTTTTATGATGTCATGTTGTTTAAGAATCCCATTTTTATTACCTGGGTTATGCAATGATGTATGATTTAAGATTTTGTGGCACACATAAGAATGGTATCATTATGAGATGGGTGGGACCTATATCTCCCTCCAATGCATTGGGTAAAGATTTTATATCTCATGAGATAGACATGGCTGGAATGGTAGGTTATACCGGTTCAGTAAAACAAGACTGAAACGAGGAGTGAACTCGGTTCAGAAATGGACTTTGTCCACTAAGATAGTCTTGGCAATTAGTCTTGGCTAATAAAAATGATTCTCTATGATTATGTGTGTATTCCACAAAGTTTAATGTTTTAAGTTATGATTATTGGGATTACATTTCACTACTATGATTTATCCTATGTTATGAAATTATGATCTCTTTTGCAGGTTAAGATTTCCAAAAGTTATGTGCTTATGTATATGATGTGATTGGTATTTCTTTTGTTTACCCTTACTGAGCATTTGAGATCACCCTTTTATGATTTCTTTTCCTCAGGATATAAATAAAGGTTTTAGGTAAGGAAACAAAAAGTGTAAGATCTTTATGGGAGATTTTGAAGATCTTTCACCACGATTAGAAGATTACGTTCCAAGTTTCCAAAGACACTAAACTATTACGGTCCTTGTGTGTCTGTTTTTGTTATGTATTAAGTATTCCGAAAAAGTAATGTAATGTCAATGTACGTCAAGCTTCGAGTCATTACAGTTGGAATCAGAGGAAAAGTTTAGTCAACCTTTGGAAACTAGGATGCGAAAAAGTTAGTGAGATCCCTAGAGATATTTCTAAGGTATGTCTAGGGATGTACCTAAGGATATGTATGCGTATAGGATATAGTCCTAGAACTATGGTAATGATCATAGAATTTAACCTAAGATGTTAGATATTTAAGGTGCTCCCCCTTTATTATATTGTTTTCCCCACCATGATTTTTACCTCTCACACTATTCTTTTTGGGTTTTAGATGATGGCTGGAACTCGAAGGAACCATGTTGATCAATGTAATGGACAATGCAATGATTTTACTCCTAAACAAAAAAATGTTATGGGAGATGGAGTGAAAACTATTTTTTCTATACTTACACAAGCTATGAATCATTCTGGACTTCAAAATGAGCAGAGAAGGGAACAATATTCTATTGAGTCCTTCATGAGGAAACGTAAACCTTCTTTCAGTGGGTCTTCTGATCCACTTGTTTCTGAACAATCGATTAGTACTACTGAAAAGATATTTTCAGTTCTTCAATGTTCTGAACATGATAAAGTCATCCTGGCAGTATATCGTTTGGAAGGTGAAGCTGATCAATGGTGGAATCTTATCAAGAATACAAGGCCAAGAGATGAAATTGATTCCATGGAATGGGACGAGTTCCAGAACTTATTTTTCAATATATACTTCCCTCGTATTCTTCGAACAAAGATGGATAAGGAGTTTCTTGAACTAAAGAAAAAGGATGATGAATCTGTTGGTATATACGAAGCGAATTTTACAAGGCTTGCAAGGTATGCATCTGGATTTATCATCCAACCTGAAAGTAAAGTTGATCGATTATTCAGTGGCTTAAAACCAAATCTTTGAAGGGCGTTAGCTATAAGAGACTTCAGTAGCTATGAAGAAATTGTGCGTTGTGCTATCAAGGTAGAGATGGAAGTTGGTGTTACATATCCATCTCATAGTTTTGACAAGAAACGAAAGATGGAGTTCAAGGAGAAATCTCAGAATAATGGTGAAAAGAAGATGAATGTTTCCTTATGCTCAAAGTGTGGAAAGAAGCATGGTGGAGATTGTCTTAAAGGGACAAGTAAATGTTTCAAATTTGGAAAGGAAGGTCATCAGGCATTTGAATGCCGCAATGATGGGAGGAAGATGTCTAATGATGCAAACAAAGGAAGGGATACACAGAATGAACCTACTACACTTCAATGCTTCAAGTGCAAGGAAATGGGGCATTATGCTAATAAATGACCTAATCCAAGGGTTAGTGATGATCGACATGAGCATCCACTTAAGGCAAAGGACAAAGGGAAGTCACATGCGATCACTATTGGCGATGTTGAATATGACAACAATGTGGTGGAATGATTAAGTGTTTATGTAATGGGATTCCAAACTAATGTTGTATATAGTATCGTGGAATATTGGAATATTTATGTATTAGTATATTGTGGTTTTCAATGGTACCGGTAACCATGGAATGTGATTGAGATATTTTTGAAAAAAAAATATGGTATGCGCATAATGAAAGGAAAACGAGAAAATGAAATGTATGACTGTATTCATGAGCTCATGAATGATATAAAGAGAAGGTTATATCATGGTTTGAGTAGATAGAATTTTTGGATTTTGGTATGTGTGAAAGAGTTAACTTTTAACTGCATTCATGTTTTCACTAAGGTTCAATGGGTATTAATTTTTCAAGAGAATACATGATTAAGGCCTACGAATGTTTGGAATGTGACCAACAAGACATATCTTATGATATATGGGGATCAAAGATGGTATTAAATCTCTTGTAATCGTTTTCACTATATTATGAGAGTGGAATGCAGTATTATGGATAAGACTAAAGATTGGATTGGATTATGTTTGACATAACTTAGTACTGTTTAAGGATAGAAGTTTTTTCGATATTATTGATGGGATGTTATAATAATATAGTTTTAGAAAAAGGAAAACCTATAGGATGGGCGACAACCCATCACGTCAGACAAGGATGTGGGAATCGAACCCACAATCGAAATGCGACTGGCCTTTATCGCCTACCACTGGCCTACAGGAAGTCCTTGGTTAGTAGAAACTAGTTTTATTTTATTAAGCGGTATGATATATGAAGTATAAGTTCATTTTTGGAACCATATACGATTAATCTAACCATAACATGGACTTATAACTTTTGCTAACCTTTTGTTTGAAAGAGATGGAATGACCCATCATTCTATCACATGATCTGCTAAGACATCACGAATAACAAATTCAACTTCATTTCTTTAAGGGATGAAGTGGAAATTGTTCAATTCACAAACAACAATGTGATTGTACCAAAATCATGTAAGTATTTCTTTTAATTCATCAACTTTAGGGAAATGATCTTGAAAACCAAAAAAAATGTTGTCCTAGTGCCCTAATATCCTATGAATCAGATTGTACCCTAGATCATCACAAATTTATGGCTTTGTGATTGCTGGCTTTTCCATAGCCATTTTCTCTACCACTCTCCATCAGAACATGATAGTTAGATTTCTCTTCTATATCCATATTTTAACCTATGTGGAAACCCAGCGATTAGTTTATTTGGGTAACTGTTACGTTTCATACTTTAGTTTTTAAATATTGGTTTTGGTATTCCTTTTTACGATGTGGGTTTCTATTAAAGAAACTTTCGAATAGTAAACTAATTATAACCCCGACGAATTTCGAGGGCGAAATTAATTTTAAGCGGCCTAGAATGTAACACCCCAAGATTTTACGAAAAATATTCTTTTTAATTTCATTAATGTATTGTGTTCTACGCTACACCAAAAGGAGATTTCACAACACGCATCTCTGACCTGGCTTGAATTACACGCAATCGCGACCTTCCACGATAGCGTGTGTTGTACGCGACACCAAGTTTCGTTAAACAACGATATGCTATTAAAATATTATTAAAACTAGCCGTTATGAATAGTAATAACCAATTTTTGAAATTTTTTAACTTTTATTTTTCAAAATGGACTTCATTTTTGGATTCAGAATATCGAAATTAGCTTAGGGTGAAATTTTGGTAATTTTTGGATAACTTTCATATTTTGATGAATAGTGAAAATTACTAAATTTTAATTAAAAACGACTTTTTCAATTGAAGTAATTAATAGTGATAAATAATTAATTTGAGTGGTTTCAAAGTATATTTAGAATACATTTTTACAATTTAATACAATGTTGTTCATTGGATGTAATTTCACATTTACACCATACATAAACAAGTGTCAATCTTTTGATAGTTTCTATCTTTTAAAAACACGCTATTTGATTTGATGACGGGAATTAATTTTTAAATTAATTAATGCAACTGATATGTTTTGAATTTGGTAAAATAGATATCATTTTTGAGTTCATAATATCAAATATATCTTAGGCTTAATTTCTGGTATTTTTCTGGAATCTTTCAATTTTTGATGAATAGGGAAACCACTAAGTGGTAGTTAAAAAAAATTGATTTTTTCATAAAACTAAATTTTACGGCTTCTGTGAGTGGAATTTCAAAAATCCAAGAGACACGGTTGATGTCAGTAAGTAAAATGTGGTTCAATGAGATAAAAATAATTTTTGGTGAATAGTAACAGTTTACTTTTTTTACCACGGTTAAAAAGCAAATAGGGTAATTAAGGGTAAAAATGTTATTATTATTACCTTAACACATGTCCTAATTCTATTGGATAAGATTAACTCGACCAAAAACAACCTTAGGAATAAAATATGACCATTTAGGACCACTTGGATTAGAGTAGGACATTTATTATTATTTAATTCAAAGAAAAATTAAAAGAGTTGAAATCAAAGTTTATTTACTAAAACATTTTTAATATAGGCTTATACATAAGATAAATTCAATTGTAAATATTCATTAGAAATATAATAAGATTTCCCACATAATGATATTTTATTTATAATTTTTATACATTAAATAAATTAATTTATTTATCACACAATGTTGATGTAGTAATTACCCCAATAGTGAAAAATTAGAATAATTGATATTATAAATACCCAAATAAATATAATTTCAGACTTTTTATGAATTACACTATTTTTCTAGGTTAATATGACATGTTAGTATTGATTTAATTAACTTTTTTCGAACTAATAATTCTGTTATTATTTTCACAAAAATCAATTACTAAATAGTGTCATAATTGACATAAAATGGTTTTTAAAACAAATATTATATTATTAATTTTTATTTTATTCCTAAAAATCTAAGGTTCGGAAAAAAGACTCAGATATGGTTATATATATTAATAATAAACAACTTGGGGTTCGTTTGGCTTGGTATAGTATGTTTATTAACCGTATAGTGTAAGAACACAAGAAGACACGGTAAAAGTAAAATTATTTAACTTAATGTTAAATCTAAATGATAAGGATAAAATAGGAACCTAAACTTGTCTAAATTCTATTGGATGAGAGGATTTCAATACATCCCCACCTTAGCTTCTAAATAAATCAATTTGGAGCTATTTAAAACCAAATATGACTTTATAATAAAATAATATTTTTAGTTTTCCAAAGGAGCCCCTCTCCTCCCTTATAAAAGGGAACCTCCTCCCTCACTTCCTCACACAACTTTGAGCTTTCAAGATCAGACAAAACCTGACAAATTATATTCCCCCCACTTCCCTAGCATCATCCTAGAGGTTCTGGTCTTCCTCAAAGACCAATTTTAGTGCCCTAAAAGGAGATCTCAAAGAGGCTCTCCAAGAAGAGGTAATTTCCGTTACCGATTCTTTCACCTTTATTTCTTCTTCCACTTCTTCTTATAAGGTTGTTTCATTATGAAGTAATAAAATCAGTATCAATAATATACTGATATGTTATTATAAGTATGAAACAACCCTATTTCACCATCTATCCATCCTATGGAAAACAAAATCACCGCGCGTGCGTACGTACGTAATACCATCTCCACGCCGCGGTGTAATCTATTTTCCACCACCACCTTACTTAGATGGGTATAATGGTGTAAATAATAACTATATATGATTATTTTAAAGTGATATTGATTCTGTAAATAGTATACATACACTCCAATAAAATTCCACGATCATGGGAACGATATCATCGCTCGTGCGTACGTACGGAATACCGTCTCCACGACGCGATGAGATTCATTCTCAATGATTAACCATTCATGAATGATTATAAAGTATATATAATAAGTAATCATGAAATATATGACATAATAATGATACTGGATTTATGTGTATATATATGTATGACATCTACTTAATTCCATTCAACTCAATAAGGAAACGAAAACAGCGTTCATACGTACGTACGGCCTACCGTCTCCATGAACGGTGTATTTCTTTCCATTTACTGATTTATTATATATATGTATATTATGAATATATATTATATATAAATCATGTTTTATATTCTGAAATTAAGTAATCATGATCTAAGTAATCATATGAATAATTACAAGTCAAAACACGGATGACAAATGAAACGATTTTACCCAAAACACTCTTTAACATAGAATTTACAAATGAACGGGTAATATAAAGTCATAAGTGAACCATATATGATATCATAACAATGATTATGATTCTGGAATAAGTCAATGACATTATTTAAATCATTATACAGGAGGTTCTGACACTTACGAAGCAAATCGGACCTAAGGTAAGGGAAATATCACAATCTCATTTTTATCTGAGATTGTTTATACTTTGAAATTTACTGGGGTGTATTTTATCATCCACATCCATGTTTAATCAATATGTAATATTAATTCCATCCACCTACAATTTTCTTAAATCCAATTTTACCCTTAGGTTAGTTTTTAGTAAAAGATATTAAAGGAATCTTTTGTCGTTTTTCGTACGAGGTACTTTTTGACTTTTCGGACAAAAGTACGAGAAAAATGTTTTATTAACTTATACGGCATGAATGGATTTTTAAAACATTATTTCCATGAAACATCCTTTACAAATTTTCAAGATTATTTTTAATCAACTTCTTTTAGTTTATAATTGTACGACATGTTAAGAAAGGAAAAGTGTTTTTGAAGCAGAAAGGATATTTTCCTCAAGAATGGAGTTCACATTTTTTATCAAAATTATTTTCCATCTAAGAAAATAATGAGTTCTATTTCTATCCCTATTATTACATGGATTTTATTATGTTGTGATGGAAATATTTTTATGAATTCCTAAATCTTATATGAATTTTTTTTATGATTTCATGTTGTTTAAGAATCCCATTTTTATTACATGGGTTATGCAATGATGTATGATTTAATATTTTGTGGCACACATAAGAATGGTATAATTATGAGATGGGTGGGACCTATATATCCCTCCAATGCATTGGGTAAAGATTTTATATCTCATGAGATAGACATGGATGGAACGGTAGGTTATACTGGTTCAGTGAAACATGACTGAAACGAGGAGTGAACTCGGTTCAGAAATGGACTTTGTCCACTAAGATAGTCTTGGCAATGAGTCTTGACTAATAAGAAATGATTCTCTATGATTATGTGTGTATTCCACAAAGTTTCATGTTTTATGTTATGATTATTGGGATTACATTTCACTACTATGATTTATCCCATGTTATGAAATTATGATCTCTTTTGCAGGTTAAGATTTCCAAAAGTTATGTGCTTATGTATATGATGTGATTGATATTTCTTTTGTTTACCCTTACTGAGGATTTGAGCTCACCCTTTTATGTTTTCTTTTCCCCAGGATATAAATAAAGGTTTTAGGTAAGGAAACAAAAAGTAGAAGATCTTTATGGGAGATTTTGAAGATCTTTCACAACGATTAGAAGATTACGTTCCTCGATTCCAAAGACACTACACTATTACGGTCCTTGTGTGTCTGTTTTTGTTATGTATTATGTATTCCGCAAAAGTAATGTAATGTCCATGTACGTCAAGCTTCGGGTCATTACAATAAATTCTAGTTTATATAATATTTTAATAGCATGTCGTTGTTTAGTGAAACTCAGTATTGAATACAACACAAGCTATTGAGGAAGGTCGCGATTGTGTGTAAAGCAAGCCAAGCTAGTGTTGTGTGTAGTGAAATATTCCTTTGATGATGTGTATAACATAAAAAAAAATATTTCTCATAATAATCTCGGGTGTTTCAATTACCACAAAGGTAATGAAATAGCTCACATTAGGTATAAAATAGGTACAATAGTAATAATGATTAGATGTAACTACTAAATCATCTTACTCAAATAAGAGTCAGACCCACGTAGGATCGTAAATCATCTTACCCACGTCGAATCCTAGATCATCAAACCCACAAATGATCCTATTTCAACAGACCCATGTAGGATCCTAGAGTAGTCCCACGTGGATTCCTAAAGTGGATCCAAGATGGATACTGAACAGAAACGCATGTAGGATCCCAAAACACAGACCTACATAGGATCCCTTTCTCATGTTACAGCAAGCTACAGGGTTCCCACACTAAGCTCTCTTGATTCTGGGAAGGTCTTCTCATCAATCAACAGGTCCATACTCCAACTTCCATGAAGTCCCACGAATAAGTATCTCAGAGGATCTGCATTTAATAGGGGTATCAACGCAATAGACAGTGCGTCAATCAGATGCTTGGTCTGTAAGTTATTGTCTTTTTAATACCGAGGGCCCGGTTAGATTCGTGTTTGATCCATCCTAGTTGTACGAAAACATAATCCAAAATTCAAGTGGGGTATACAAAAAGAACCGTATCGATCCAAGGATTCCAGCTCCGTAGAAGGTTCGTTAAACAAACACTCGAAGATCATGATATGGCCCAAATAGTGGAAGGGGACGAAACATGTCAGGGTCCAGCCCTAGGTCTGACCCGGCCTACTGGGTCCGGCTCGATTTTCCGGTGTGGCCCGACACACTGGGTGGCCCGCAATGGGCGGTCCTCTCGGCTCATGACTGGATGGACGGCCAGCCCTCCTCTGCGCGACACGGTCGTCCACTACGCCATCA
The DNA here is from genome assembly GCA_963277665.1 of Viscum album. NCBI lineage: Eukaryota > Viridiplantae > Streptophyta > Magnoliopsida > Santalales > Viscaceae > Viscum > Viscum album. The sequence continues at coordinate 1,153,670,269 of OY728132.1, read as the reverse complement.
CTGGCGGCCGACAGCGTGCCGGCTGCCCCTCCACCGTTGTCTCAGCCTTGCACCGCAACACTAACAGGCCAAGCAGCGCGGATTTGTGCCACCTTCACCATTACACGGACAATCTCCGCCCTTGGTCCGCCATGGCAGACAGGCTGTGGCCCTTCTTCGGTGGCTCGGTTTCACCGTCGCCGTCTCTGCGGCCGACCAAGGTGTCGACCTCCACTTCCGAGCCCTTCCGGAAATGTTCCTCGAGTCACCGGGCGTGCCCTAGTGGCCCTTTATTCATTATGTAAACACTTTCACTCACCGTAAGATGTTTCCATTGATTTAAGATGATCAAAAATTCCATAAAGGTTACAGAGAGGTCGGGCGATGTTTGTTCGGCCCAGACCCTTCGTGTTAGAACGGTAGCAAGCATCTTATTTGTTCTTGAATCAAGAAGAATAGAAATATTCTTAAATTAAGATGAATGTCAAGAATGAGTAATGGGATAATCAAACAAAAAACCCTACCTTTTCATACATTGTAAGTGTCACGAGATGAAGTCGGTTAAGGAAATGAGGGTTCCAACAATCATCACTTTTGCAACACGCATCCGAAGTCTTGCTCATGCATCATCCTAGTTATTGATTCTGAAGTATGTTCTTTGTTGGTGAGAGCATTCTTCATTGAAGGAAGAGTTCCTCCAAAGTTCTCCCAACTATCACCTTTTTCCAACACTTCCCAAATTCCACCAAAAATTAATAGCCAACTTATTAAATTATGTTTTATTAATTTAATTAGAGGTGGACATTAATTAATTTGATGTTGGCATGATTAATTAATGGAAGGTGGCACAATTAATGTGGAGGAAGTCCAAGAGTTATATCCCATGAAAGGGGGAGTTCAAGGGTCTGGTTTTCCCCACCATTGGATTCAAATTGGGGGTTTTCTAGTTTGGGTCGTCCCCACCTCCATAACTTTGATAGAGAGGTTTCAAAATAAAAATTATATTTTAAATAATTTTATTTTTCTTCTCCCTCGAAAAAGTGTAAAATTAACTTCCACTCTTGACCTACTGCAGTTGAAGTGATGTTCTCTTAAAGAGAATATCGGTGTTGCGAGTTCAATAGTGTCCTCAGATTTTAATTCCGAGCACAAGTTTGAAAGTTAAAAAAACCCACTCACACATTTACTGAATGTACCTTAAAAAATTTCAGAATTTCATTCTGGGCACACGAGGCCACAGAATCATACACCATCAATTTTTTTGAAATCGTAAAATTCCCATATAATTAAAAACAATTACATAGAAATTTTGGGTCTTTACATTCTCCCCACCTCATGGCTTTGCATCCCTGAAAGCCACATTATAAAAACTAGGAAAACGAGTGGGGGTAATGTGCACAAATCTGAACCTCCCACGCCAATTTTCTCTCCTGGAGGTTCTCGTGCTGCCAGAATATGTGCACCAATGGTATCAATTTCCTACGAAGAACTCTCTACTATCAATCCTCAATATATACTAGAACCTCTGTAAATGTATCCCCATCGTCGAGGTCCAGCTCAGCCTAGTCAATGATGTTTGAAGGTTCGTGCACATATCTACTCAGCTGGGATACGTGAAAAACGTCATGCACCCAGTGAAAATGAGGTGGAAGAGCTAAGCGGTAAGCCACCTCGCCAACTCTGCTAAGGACCTGAAAGGGTTCGATGAACCTCAAAGATAACTTGCCGCCCGGGCCAAATCTCTACAAACCACGTCGAGGTGAGACCTGTAGAAATATGTGATCACTATCCTCGAACTCAAGAGGTCTCCATATCCTATCTACATAAGGCTTCTGCCTGCTCTGTGGAGTCTTCATCCAATCATAGTTGATATACATCTTCTTTATGGTTGATCGTACCGTATCTAGTCTCATGAGTGCTGACTCCCCTAGGTCAATCCGACACAAAGGTGATCTTCAAGGTCGACTATAAAAAACCTCGAATGGTTTCATTCCAATGGTAGAGTGATAGTTGTTGTTGTATGAAAACTCCACCAAGGGCAATTGATCCTCCCAATTGCGACCGAGGTCGAGGAATCAATCACATAGCATTTCCATGAGGGTCTGAATGGTCCGCTCAGTCTGGCCATTCGTCTGAGGATGGAAGACAATGCTCAAACAAATTTTCATCCCGAAAGCCTCATGAAACCCCTTCCAAAGCTGGGAAGTGAAACATGCATCATGATAAGAGAAAATCATCGAGGGTAATCCACGTAGTCACACAATCTTATGCAAATATAGGGGTCCCAATCTCTCTACTAAACCCTGATATCTGATCGGTATGATGTGGGCTGACGTGGTGAGTTGGTCGACTATCACCCAAATATAATCATGACCCATGGATGTATGTGGAAGTACTATCATGAATTCCATGGATATCCCACCCCACTTCCACTTTGGGACCTCTAATAGCTGAACTAAGCCTACTGGTACTAGATGCTCTACCTTCACTTGCTGATAAGGGAGGCACTGAGAGACAAATTCCGCTACTACTATCTTCATTCCCGGCCACAAGTGTAGTTGTCGGAGATCTTGGTACATCGTTTCCACTCCTAGATGTACCGCTAGAGGGGATGTGTGGAAATCCCTCAACACTTCCTCAGATAAAGCTACTGGTACCATGGTACGTCCTATAAATAGGATTATGTGCTCCCCACCATCAGAAAATGCATCAGGTGCCTTTCATGTGGATATCTAAACATGTCAAGCCTCATAGTCAGTGTCCCCATGCTACACCTCCCTGACTTGCTGAATAAGTGGGGGAGAGACTGTAAGAGACTGAAGAAAATCTGCTCCATCTTGATCCAAAAGGATATCTTCAAAGAGGCCAGCTACTACGTTGCCTCACCTAGTAGTTGTATACTAAATCTCTTGCTGAGTGAATCTGCTACAACATTCTCATTCCCAAGAGTATAAATTATCTCGAAGTCATAGTCCTAGAGGAACTCAATCCAACGTCAGTGTCTCGTGTTCAGGTCCTTCAGAGAGAAGATATACCTCAGACTCTTGTGATCAGAGTAGACTGTAAAATTTTCACCCATCAAGTAATGTCGTCACATCTTCAATGAGAAGATCACTACTACTAACTCCAGGTCATGGGTAGCATAGTTCTAATCATGTTGTCTCAGCTATCGAGAACCATATGAGATAACTTCTTGCTCCTACATCAGGACACATCCGAGCCTGATCCCTGATGTGTCACAGTAGACTACGTACCAAACGCCCTCCTCCAGAAGCCTCAAGATGGAGGGCACTAGTCAGCCTATGCCTTAGCTCCTGAAAACCTCGTCGACATTTCTACGACCTCATGAAGGGTTTCCCCATATTTCTTAATGCTGATAAAGGTTCTGCAACTCTGGAGAAATCTGGCACAATCCTCCGATAGTATCTGGCCAAACCCAGGAAACTTTGTGCCTCCATCACACTCCTCCGTAGCTCCCGAGAAAGTACCACCTCAATATTCACTGGAGCCACTACAGATCTATCCTCCAAGACGACGTATCCCAAAAAGTGAACCTCTCAGATTCAGAACTGGAACATAGAGGGTTTACAATAAAGCTGGTGCTCTCTCAGTGTGTCCAGAACTACCTATAAATGATAGGCATTCTCCTCCTCAGTAGCTGAGGAGATTATATTGTCATCGATGAAACTAATACAAAGAGATCAAGGTATGGATGAAAGATACTATTCATGAGTCCCATGAATACTACTAGAGTGTTGGTCACACCAAATGGCGTACCAAGATCTCATAATGGTCATAACGAAATCTGAAAGTTGTCTTCTGCACGTCACCATATCGTTCTCTAAGCTGGTGATAGCCTAACCTGAGGTCTATCTTTGAGAACCATCATTCTCCCATTAGCTGATCAAAGAGGTCGTCAATCCTTAGTATTGGGTACTTATTCTTCATGGTCATCTAGTTTAGGAATCGATAGTCAACACAATGTCTCAAGCTCCCATCTATAATCTTGGCTATCAAAATTGGGGATGCCCAAGGAGAAACACTGGTCCAGATGAATCCCTTCGCCTATAAGTCCTCTAGTTGTACCCACATCTCATGAAGCTCCATAGGAGCCATCCAATACACTTGTGTAGATATTGGTGCCGTATTGGGGTACAATTCAATATAAAATTCCACCTCTATACATGGAGGTAGACCCAGAACATCATCAGGGAAGACATCTGCATACTAGTCCACCAATATAGGATAACTTAGACACTCCACATCGATCACTCTGAGGGTAAGGCTAGCCAAATTACAAGTGATTGATTGTACTCTCCTTCGGGTAAGTCCATCCTATATTTTCAAGGCTCCCTTCTTGCTGGTGAAGGTAAAACTTGTCCAATCAGTGCAGAAACACCGCAAATTGTGCCTAATATATTCAATCTGATCATGGAATGTAGATAACCAGTCCATACCAAAGATCACGTCACAATGCCTCAATGCCACTATTATGAGATCCTGGCCGAGGCTGTCGCCTCCTAGAGTAAGTTCACCCTGCCAACACTATTGTGTAATCTTTGAATACTCTCCTGTAGGAGTATCTAACCGTAAGGACTCAGCAAACGGCTCCAACAAAATCTCCAAGCTCTAAACGAGGTCAGTGAAAAAAAATGACTAGAACCTATGTCTATAAGTATTGAATAATTGTTGGATTAGACACATATAATACCTCCTATCATATCCGGAGCGCCATGGTCGTAGGCCCCAGCTTCTTGGAGCTGAACTTGCCCCTGTCCACCTGCTTCCTATATTCGGGGTGGACCACCCAATAGTGGTGGTGGTAACATCTCGAATTGTCGCCCACCGCCAACTGCACGGCCATCTCCTCTACCACGTCTACCTGCTCCCTGTGGAACTCCATAGTCAAACCTCTATCTCTGCCTGGGCGGTACTTCGACCGTCTGCAGATCATATTTATGGTGGGTTGATCAGGCACGAGCCATGTGACCATGCCCGCTACTTTCGTAACATTGTCTGCTCCTCGCATGAAAGGATCTATCTCTGGTGCCACACACAACTGACCCTAAATATTGTGGTCGTCCACCTGTAGGTTTGGTCCTCTTGGACCTCTATGAAATATGTCTGCTTCCAGCTGTACAAGACTCCGCTACATGACGTCTGGTGGTGGTTCTAGCTGCTGGAGACTGCTCAGCAAAAGCATTCCCCACTAAGAGTGCTCACTCTAACGCCCCCGCCTACATCATGGTGCTGAGAGAAATAATTGAAGCCCTGATCTCCCGCCTGAGTCCCTGCTCAAAGATCTAAGCCCTGAAGAATGGGTCCCACACCATATTAGTGGAGTAGAATGAGAGGTCAGTGAACCTCATTGAGTACTGATCCACAGTCATGTTGCCCTACTGCAGATGAAGAAGCTCTTGAATGTGCCATGCCCGAAGGGTCTCTAGGAAAAACTCTGCCCGAAATAGGCTCTCAAATTCTTCCTAAAGAAGTTTCACCTCATCTTGAGCCTGGAGCATTAAGTTCTACCATCTTCCAGATGCTACCTGTAGAAGATTGGAAACAAGGATCACCATGAGATCAGCTAGTGTCCCTACCAGTCAGAAGAAACTCACCACGGCCTCCAACCAATCCTCATCTGCTAGTGGGTCTCTCTCACCCATGAACCTGGGTGTCGTTTAGAGTTGGAACTCATGAAACGTGCTCAAGCAGCGTGCAATCTCTCCTACTAGGGCTGGAGGCATCGATGACCCAATGGGTAATGTTATAGTTGGTTCCTCTTCTAGTGCCTCTACTGATAAAGGACCTTACACCGAGGCCTCATCGCTCTGTGGTCTATCATCACGTACTCTTCCTGGAACCCTAGCTAGTTGTCTGTGTGGAGGAATCCTGTAAAGAAACATGTGTGCCACACTCAATATGTTATATCTAGGGAGCTAACTCAATGAGATCACAAAAAGAACATTTAAAAACACACACACAATTAGTGTTATCATGTACTGAGTCATAAATCATAAGTCAGGGTCCTGGTGTATGGATATGTCAGCCACCTCACCAACAATGGATTCCTTAAACTAATAACCACACATAATACACTTAAAACTATTGCTGATAAAAAGATCGGTTTCTAATGTTCGACGGTAGAACCGACTCCTCTGATAACAATTTTTCATGAACCCCCCCCCCCCTGGGGCTCATGCTGTGAATACCCCTAGCCCACCATCCATAGGACAGGGGCTGGCGAATAGCACTGAAAGGTGTATTCCCTTAAACTGGGAAGGCATTGTCTTTATATCAAGTAACACACAGAACCAATCACACAATAAGATACGAACACAAGTAAATAGTATATTAAAAATAATGTGTATAGTAGGTAAAAAGGGTCCATAATACAAGCCCAACAGGAAAGTACAAGAAAAATAGAAAGTAAAAGTAAACTAAAATAGCTCCCATGAACACCTGCCAAGGATCCTACCTGAAGTGTTGCTATAGCTCTCGGACGATCGACTCTGCGGTACGCCTCGTCTAAGGTCCACGTTCGAGCTACCTCCAATCCTGATACCTGCGTCCTCACTCATCTATTTATGTCGTCTGATGTGTAGGTACAGCTCTGGAATGGTCGTCTCGGTGGTACGCCTCGTCTATGGTCCACCTCCGAGCAACCTCCAGTCCTAGTACCCTCATCCTCAGTCAGCATTGTCCATCGTCTGCACCAAACACAATAAGGTGTGGGGATAGCCCGTGCAGGGGTGAGTATAACGATACAAAAAAGGGACATTGAGACCCTCAAAGGTCTCACAAAATCCGCAAAGGATAAACCAAAAAGCATGGAAGACAACGGACAAACCTACTTAGGTATATGCCCATACATATACCGATGTTATCAAGTATACCCATCTCATTCATGAGGAAACTCAAGTCCCAAATCCTTATCCAATGTACAACAGTTCCAAAAAGAAGGAATACCACGATGGTAACACCACAAAGGTAAGTACCACAAAGGTAATTCCACACAGAAGAATACAACAATGGTATCACCACAAAGGTAAGTACCAAGAAGGTAACACCACAAATGTAATTACTACATAGGTAACACCACACAGAAAAATACCCCAAATGTATCACAATGAAGGTACGTACCATAATGTTATAACATACATAAGATTACCACAAAGGTAAAGACTCAACTCACATTAGGTATAACAGAGGTACAGTAGTAAAGATGATTAGATGTAACTACTGAATCATCTTACTCTGTTAAGAGGAAGACCAACATAGGATCCTAGAATAGCAGACCCACGTAGGATCCTAGAGCAGTCCCACGTGGACTCCAAGAACAGATCCAAGAGGGGTACTAGAACACAAACCCACTAAGGATCCCAAAACAGAGACCCACATAGGATCCCTTTCTGATGTTACAACCAGCTACAGGGTTCCCGCACTAAGCCTGAATGATTCTGGGAGGGTCCTCTCCTCAACCCACAGGTCGATACTCCAACTGCCATGAAGTTCCATGAAGAAGTATCCTAGTTGACTGACATGTAATAGGGGTCTTACTGCAATAGACGGTGCGTCAATCAGACGCTCGGTCTGTATGTTATTGGATTTTTAGTCTCGAGGGCCTGGTTGGATTCGTGTTCAATCCAACCTGGAAATTCATGAAAATTATCCATAACTCAGGTGGAATATACAAAAAGGACCTTCTTGATCTGTGGTTTCTGGCACCATTGATGGTTCGTCAATCGAGCACATGTAGCTCATGATATGGATGAAAGAGCGGAAGGGGTTGAAATTGGTCTAGGTCTAGTCCGACCCAGTCGGACTAACCCGGCCCGACCCAACCTAACTCGGGTCGGGCCCTAGGTCCAAAATTTTTTGGCTCAGGTTTGGCCCTAGGTTCGACTAGGCCCACTGGCGCGGCCCGTGATGGCAACCCGCTGGGAGGTCTACTCGGCTCATGGATGGCCGGACAACCATTCCTCCTCTACATGACACGGTCGCGCACCATGCCATCACTGGCAGCCGGTAGCAAGATGGCCACCCCTCCACCGCCATCGCGACCTTACGCCACAGTACCTGCATGATGGGCATCACCTACACGCGTCACCATTACTGTCACATGTTTTGATATGCGCCGGCCACCACCCTTGCTCCGCCACGGATGACAGGCCGCGAACCTTCTCTGGCGGCATGGTTGCGCCGCCTCCGTCTCTACGGCCGGACGGGGTGCTGGCCGCCGCTCTCAAGCCCTTCTGGTCACATTCATCGGGTCACCGGGCACGCCCCAGTGTCCTGTTATTCATTCTGTAGACTCCCACACTTGTCACGGGATGTCATCGTCGATTCAAGACCATAAAAAATCTCATAAAGGATGCAGAGTGGTTGGGCAATGTTCATTCGACCCGCACTCTCCATGTTAGAATGATAGAAAGCAGCTTATTTGTTCTTGAATCAAGAAAAATATAAATATTCTAAAATTTAGATGAATGTCAATAATGGGGAAAGGGATAATAAAACAACAATCCCTACCTTTTCGTTCATTAGAAGTGTCACGAGATGAAGTCGGTGAAGGCGATGAGGGTTCCAACGATCGTCGCTTCTGCAACACGCTTCCAATGTCAGGCTTGTGCATCATCCTTGTTCTTGATTCTGATGTATGATTTTCATTGGTGAGAGTGTTCTTCATTGGAGGATGAGTTTCTCCAAAGTTCTCCCAATTCTCACCTTATTCCAAACTTCCCCAATTCCACCAAAAAATGAATTGCCAACATATTACCTTATGTATTATTATTTTAATTAGAGCTGGCCATTAATTAAGTTGATGTTGGCATAATTAATTAATAGAAGGTGCAAAAATTAATGTGAAGGAAGTCCAAGAGTTATCTCCTATTAAAGGGGGAGTTCAAGGGTCTTGTGGTCCCCACCATTGAATTCAAATTTGGGGGTTTCTAGTTTGGGTGGTCCCCACCTTCATAACTCAAATAGAGAGGTTTCAAAAGAAAAATAAAATGTTAAATAATTTTATTTTTCTTCTCCCTCAAAGAATTGAAAAATTAACATCCACCATCGACCTATTGCGGTCGAGGTGAAGGTCTCTTTAAACAAATATCATTGTTGCGAGTTTAATGGTGTCCTAGGATTTCAATTCTGAGAACTGGTTCAAAAGTTACAAAAACCCACTCGCACGTTTACCGAACGTACCCAAAAAATTTTCATAAATTCATTTCGGGAACACCGGGATTCGTAATCACGGGCTGCCAATTTTGCAGACTTGTAAAATTCACATATAATAAAAAATATTACATGTAATTTTTGTTTCTTTATAAATATCCAGGTAGTTAGCCACATTAAAAGTAATTTTCCCTATCCACCATTCTCTAGGAAGTAAAATTGCTAGACTAAGTTGACATCATGTGGGTGATTTGTCACACCCTCCATTATTAAATTATTTATTTTATTATTTTTTTGGCATTAAGTAGTTTGGGTTGATGTCCAACTTAAAATTTTCGAGTTCTTATTTAAAAACGCATATTTTCGCCTTGACTACATTCAGCACACCGCAGTTGAAGATGAGCGGCCTCATTTGGGTCATCACACAACCATACCCGGTTCACCAAAAAGCCTACCCAATGTTCAATTAATAAAATAAAATAAAATGGATATTAACAAGAGAATAAAATAAAATTTAGAAAAAGGAGTAGAATACATTTTAATGAATTGTTTTAAATAATACTATTATTTGAGAATATTAATATTATTATTAGTATTAAGGATAAGTTTTTTATTATGTTTTTGGTATTATTAATATTATTATTATTTCATATAGGTTTAGTGTTTTTATTTTTAGGATTATTTTCCTATATTTTCTTTTTATTCTCCCCTTTATTTTTTTCTTTTTCATTCCTCTCTTTCCCCCCATCTTCCTCTTTTACTACCCCTCTCTCCTATTTCCCCATTTACCCTGGTTCGCACCACATCCCCCCTCTATAAACCCTTTCTAGAGCCCTTGATGCCCTTCAGTTACCCCACTAACCGTCACCCACCCTCTGTCCGGTGAACCCCCCTAGTGCCATGCCTCCCTTATGTGACCCACCATTGGTGAACCTCCCATACTAGTCGTGACCTAGTCTAGTGCCCGCCCTTTCTGACGGACAACACCTTCTTCTGGCTACTCTAACTAACACCCCACCTGCACCTCGACAGATAGTCACACACCACCTCTACCTCCCTCACAAAATCCATGCACACTACCCCTTGTCCGCACGTTCCTTCTCGACTGGATTTTCCGGTGCGTCGCTCCTCCGGCACCTCTCTGTCATGCTCGGTTAGCTTCCCACACCATCACCGTAGGTGCATTATTTTTTGTTCAGTTGATTTCTTCTTTAATAGGTTTTTGTTTGTAGTGGGATCGATTTTAATTCATTTGTTGATATCATGTTTTTAAGGTTCATTTTGAATTTGTTGTGTTTCATTTAGTGAGCAATTGGATCTATACACCGAATTTTTTATTTTTTCCTACACCAAGGTATGTTGTTCAATTTCTCTGCATTGTTAGGTAATTTAATATGTTTGTTTAGTTAATTTTATCAGGTTTTATTCTTTAATTGTGTGGTGCAAACTATGTTTTAGAATGTTTTGACAACCTGTTTTGATGAAATTTGATTTTTTGTATAATATAGTTTTGTTGTTTATATGTGTGTTGCTGTAGAAATTCTTAGAAGTAATTAATTAATTGTTTGAGGGATGAAAAAAATGTTCTCATGGGAACTTTAGGTACATGTGTGCTAAAAAATATATTTCTAATGGAAAGTAGGTCGTTTTGGCATGTTTGTTGTCTATTTTCCTATTTTATGAGCTGTGATTTTTTTATAATGAAGAACAAATTTTAGGCGTAAAATTGGTTTCTGTAAATGGTGGTAGTGATGCAGAAATATAGTTTTGGAGGGTTTGGTATGCTTATGTGTTGGGTTTGTATTTTTTAATGAAAAATTGTTATGTTGTGTGTGTGTTTTAATGTTAGTGTTTATGAAAAATGGTCTTATGTGTTGTTTGAAAGGTGCGAGTTAAGGTTGAAAAATATTAAAATTGTGCTCACATTTAAAAATAGATTCTTTGTAGAAATGGGATATATTCATTGAGTATTACAAATGCGCCTTTGTTTTTTATGCAATATGTGTATTTGATAAAATGTGTAGGTGGTGTGAAACCATTTTTTAATGATTTTGTTATGTTTATGGCTTAAAAAAATTTCTCAAAAACAATTGTGTGATTTCTTTGTGTGAAATTTTGTAGTGAATGTCCAAAGTGTTTTGTAAATTATTAATCATGGTTATTATATTGTTCAAGTGTTGCAGATCATGTTTTGAAGTAGCATTGTTGTGCTTCTTGTTTCAAAAGAGGTTTTTGGTTGACCAAGTGGTAGTGTATGTCAACTGTTACACTTTTTGGCCTGAAATGTTTAATGATGACGTGTTGTGTGAATGTAGAACATGATTCAGCACAAGGGAAACCATGGGTACCTAGTTGGGAAGATTAATACTAGTACACCAGATGATACGTAAGTGGTTTTCCCTGGTCTTGTTTAGAAGGATTGATGTTACAACACTAACTATACGTTTAAGATAATTGGATACTACTATGTTATGGAGGTGTTTCCCTACTAGTGGCTCGTGCATGAGAACGTATATCATTGTGGTTCCTATTCCACGTTTACACCGAGGTATGATGTCTCTAGCGTCCCATGAGTACTAGCTACTTTAGGGGATTTACCCACAATGATCTACTATTCATGATGTGGCGCCTATCGTTTTCATATAGAGAACCACTTGAGTATGTGAGAGTTATTTAATAATTTTATCTTCCATTTTAAAGTAGTTTTTGTGAATTGGTTTTTCTTCAAGTGGTCTCTTCCTTTTTTTACTCTCAGCTTGTAAATATTTTCATTCAAAGAATTTTAAATGTATGGTTTTGAATTAGTATGTTAAATTATCTCTTTAATGTTGCGGCATGGAACCTTTTTATTGGGTAGTATCCTACTGGGATCTTGGATCACATCCAACAAACACCTTTAGTTGTATATAGACATTGTTCTTTGTGTATTCTAGGTTGAGGCATCATGCTTAGTGAGGGTGGTTTGGGTGGTTGATGGTCTTCTTGTACGGCTTGGTGAACGTGGGTTGAGAATGTTTCACCTCATATTTCATAGAGGTTTGTGTTTTAGTTTTAGTTTTCTTTGTTTACTATAGTCCTTTTTGGTTTTTGAGTTGAGTTGTAAACCTTAAATTTGATATTAGTCAAAGGGTCTGTTCCGTTGTTTGTTTTTAGTTTTTGTTCATTTTTCTTATTGGATATTTTTGTTTATTATCTCAAATAAATCATTCCCTTGTATCATCTTTTATATATTGGCACTTGTGCCAGCCTGTGGGGATAGAGAATGCCCCTCGAGCCTTTCCACTGACCAATTTAGGCACCTCATCAAATGGAAACCTAGTTTGGTTTTTGATAAAATGGTATCTGAGGCAGGTCAAATCTCATGAGTCATGTTCCTTTAGGAAGGGTCAGGGTAGATCTAAGTTAAGGTTGTTAGAACTCAATATTCTAGCTACGGGTAAGGTGCATAGCCAGCACACCTCATGGAGGGACTTGAGTTACCAGAGAATGATGAAGTTTGTATGAGTCTATGGTCTTTGTGGTTAATCTTGTTTAGGGGAAATGAAAAGGGAGTAGGGTAGTCATCTCATTGAGCTCGTAGGTCCTGGAAATGCATGTGGAGCCGAGGAAAATACCCAAGTATTATCTCCCTGATGGTGGAGTGATTTTCTTATGGATTCCAACCATATGCCCAAGTCACCCATTGACAATAATTTCCCCTTTAATTGTCTTGTGTGCCTTTGGGTTTCGGATTTTTTTTTGAAAACCTATGTTTGAAAATTTATGAAATCTATATTTTTAAGTGGAAATAAATCGATTTTCAAAGTGGTGGAACATTGGTTTTCAAAACTATTTTGGATGAGGTTTTAGAAAGATGGATTTTCATGAAATGGTCTTTCTATAAAATGAGATTATATTTTTATGATTGATGTTTGTGGATTTACAAACATGATGGTTTGGAAAACATGGAAAATTCTAATGTGGGGTTAAGAATCTTGTAGTGGGATGTTTTGGGGTTTGGGAAACCTATCTTGTTTGGACAATGTTCCCTGTTTGTGCTTCGTTGGTATGTTAATTTGAGGTGTTGGTTAGTAGTATATCTCGAGAAGTGTTTTGGTTTATTTGACCAACAGACCAGTTTTCTTGGGTCTGTAGTTTTCCTTGTTAGAAACTGTACACTTCCATAAAAGTTAGAATGTGACTTAAGGGCGGCCAAAGTGATTACCTATTGGATGGACATCCAGTTGATCAAAGTGAGTACTTCCCTTTTTAAGTGCTGGTGTCGTGTTTATCTCTTTTCCCTCCTCAGTTATGAAAATACTTTCGCAGTGCAATAATGGATGAGAGGGGGTGAATGATGTTCTGGTTCCATAAGTCATATGATGATCAAAGAGTAAAGTTTGAAATCATTATATTTGAAGGCTTGTTTGGATGAAGTCTAGATTTTTTGGCACAGGTTGCTATTTGAAATGACCCTTGGGAATTTTGTTTGTTTCATCTAAGGGGCCATGCTAGGACACTAGTTTGGAAAATCTGGTTGTAAGAGGCTGTTGTGGCAGCAGGAAGAAATAACTTGTTTTTGGGACATGTCTTATGGTCCCTCACATTGTAATCTTTTTAGTTTTGCAATGGTCATGTCCAGTGACACTTTACAATGTTGTTTTCTCACTCGACTTTGAAAGTGAATGTTTCACAATCATACGAGAACCTTTTTTTCAACAAGAACCATGTTTCCCTTTAGCTCCAATCATTGGTCCTGGAGTGAAGTTGGTGAATAGTCAGAGAAAACCCAGAGTCATGAAAGGCTTCCGCCAAATTCATGTCCTCAGTGTACAAGATGAATATTGTTTAAAACCTCCGATGTTGTTAACCTGATTCAATTGTTTCCCTTTTCAGTGTAAAGTGGTGGGAGGAACTCATTTCCATGTGTGGCCTATTTGAGTGTAGGGATTATCCCTTGGGTATGCGAAGGCATAGTCATTACGCTTCCTACAACCCTGGTGGATGTGCCTCACTGGGTGCAGGCCTCTAGTTAACAGCTCTTATGAGGTCTTTCTGGGTAAATCTATCTCAATTTTGGTTAGTTCTCATCCAGGGATGTGAAAACGTTTTTGTGTATTTGGCTAGGATTTTGACTCCTCAGTAGTTGGTCCCTTCCCTCATAGCCCCTTATGGTAGGGTGTTTGGTCACTACCGATAAATTTCGAAGTTTTTGTATCTTCAGTCAGTTCTAATGGTGAGGATAACCACATTGGATCTCACTCAAAAGTCTCTAGAATGAATCGGTGTAAGGCTTTTTCATTATTGTAGGGAGTCCATTCAAGCCTCCTTATGTTGGATAGTTGGTTCTTTTCTCGAGGATTGGTCGGTTTCTAATAGCGGGGAGTTCGTTTCGGCCTCCCCATGTTGACCATTTGGTTTTGTTCCTAAATATTGTTTGGTTATATTTTTTTACTTTATAAAAGATGAATGATTTCTATATAGAAGTGCTTGATGTGTTTCAGTTTGAAGTATTTGATTATGTGGGTGTGATAATATTGATCCGTGATTGATCAATTGGATGTGCTATAGCTCTTTGGGGTGGGTGACACTGATCATAACACCTTTTTTGGGTTTATTAAGGTTTTCATTTGAGTAACTTTCTCGGAGCATGGTGTGTTTACCTCTTTTCCTTTTTTCCTCGGGATCCTATTTGAACCTTAAGACCATATCAATTTCTTCTTGGGGGTTCAGTATTAGTTGTGGATTTCCGGGGATGGAAAGCACTATGGTGGGGTGAATTATCACACCTACAATTTTTTAATTATTTATTTTATTAATTTTCTTGGCATCAGGTATTTCTAGTTGAAGCCCAGCTTAAATTTTTTGAGTTCATATTTAAAAATGCTTGTTTTGGCCTTGATAGCATTAAAAAAACTGCAATCTAAGATATATGGTCATGCCTAGGTCCCTACGCGACCATGCCCGATTCACCGAAAGGCATGCCCGATGTTCAATTAATTAAATAAAATTAAATGAATATTAAAGTGGGAGAAAATAAAATTTAGGAAATAAAGTAGAATAAATTTTAATGAAATGTTTTAAACAATAGTATTATTTTTGAATCTTAATATTATTATTAATTTTAAGGATATGTTTTTAATGAATTATTTTGTATTATTATTATTATTATTACATTTAGGTTTTCAGTTTTTATTTTTTTGGTTTATTTTCTTTTTTATATTTTTTATTTTTTATTTCTACCCTTTTTCCTCTTTTGTTTCTCTCTTTTTCCCCTCTTCCTCTCTTCTTCCCAAGATTCCCTCTAGTGACACCACTGACCAGCACCCTCCCTCTATTTGTTAAACCCCCCAGTGACATACCCACCTCGGACGACCAACATCTGGCACACCTCTCCTACTGGTCATGGACTGGTCCAATGCACCCCCTTCGGACCGATGCCTCCTCCTTCTAGACACTCCGACCAATGCCCATCCTCCACCTCAATGGAAAACTGCACCCCACCTCTACCTCTCTCGAAAAACCATTATGCACATCCCCTTGGCCACATGTCCCTTCTCGGCTGGATTTTCCAGTGCGTGACACCTTCAAAACCTATTTGTCATGATTAGTTAGATTCCCATACCCTCGTCGTAGGGGCATTCTTCTTTATTTGGGTGTTTTCATCCTTTGATAGGTTTTCAAGTTATGATTTTGTTTGTGGTCAGTTTGATTTTAATTCCTTTGTCGATATCTTGTTTTTATGGTTCATTTTGAATTTATTGTGGTTCTTTGGTGGGAAATTAGAGTCGTGCCCTAATTTTTTGGATTTTTCCAACACTGAGGTAGGTGGTTCCATGCCCTTGCATTTTTAGATAATTTAATAATTTTTTTAGTTAATTTTATCATGTTATATGATTTAATTAGGTTGTGCGAACTATGTTTTAGAATGTTTTTGCAACCTATTTTGATGAAATTGAATTTCATAAATAACATTGTCTTATTATTTATATGTGTATTATTGTAGAAATTCATTGAAGTGATTAATTAATTGTTTTAGGGATGAAAAATTTTTTATTATGGGAACTTGAGGTGCATGTGTGAGGGAAAAAAATTCTAATGAAAATTCGGTCGTCTTGGAATGTTTGTTTCACATTTTCCTTTTTTATTAGTTTTGTTTTTTATAATAAAGAACCTATTTTAGGAATAATTTTGTTGTGTAGATGGTTTGTTAAATGGTGTGAGTGATGCGAAAATATAGTTTTGGAGGGTTTGGTATGCTTATGTATTGTGTTTGGATTTGGTAATGAAAAATATTTATGTTGTGTGTGTTTTTTAATAGGGGTGTTTCTAAAAAAGGGATTGATGAGTTGTTTGTGAGTTTTGAGTTGAGGTTGTAAAATTTTAAGTGTGATGACATTGAAAAATGGATTATTTGAAAAAAATGGGTTATATTCATTGATTGCTACACATGAACCAATGTGTTTTATGCCTTGAGTGTATTTGATAAAATGTGCAAGTGGTGTGAAACCCTTTTTTAATGGCTTTGTAATGTTTATGGCTAAAAAAGGATTTTTCTATGAAGAAATTGGGTGATTTCATAGTGTAAATGTTTTTGGTGAATGTTGAAAGTATTTTCTAAATTATGAATCATGTTTATTAAATTGTTTATGTGGTGTAGATCATTTTTTGAAGTAGTTTTGGTTTACATCTTGTTTCAAAAGTGGTTTTGGGTAGACTAAGTGGAAGTATTTGTTGAGTGTTACATTGTTTGGCCTGAGAAGTGTAATGATGATGTGTTGTGTGAATGTCGAACTTTATTGAGCACAAGGGAAAACCACAGATACCTAGGTGGGTGGATTAGGACTTGTTCGAAAGATGATACATATGTGGTTCATCCCAGTCTCGTCTAGCAGGATTGATGTTACAACACTAACTAAACTTTTGTGATGATTGGATACAACTATGTTATGGAGGTGTTTTCATACTATTTGATCATGCATGATAACATGGATCATTGTTGTTCCTATTCCACATTTACACTGAAGTACGATGTCTCTAGTGTCCCATGTGTACTAGATACCTTAGGGGATTTACCCATAGTGCTCTACTATTCATGATGTGGTGCCTTCTGTCGGCATAAGGAGGACCACTTGAGTATCTGAATTTTCTTTATGAATTTTTTCTCCCATTATAAATTAGTATTTGTGAAATGGTTTTTCTTCATGTGTTATTTTACTTTTTTACATTCAGAAAGTAAATGTTTCCCTCAAAAACATTTTAAAAGTATGGTTTTAAATAAGAATGTTAAATTATCTATTTGATGTTATGGCATGTAACCTTTTTATTGGGTGGAATCCTAATAGGCTCTTGTCTCACACCTTACATACACATTTGGGTGTATTTAGACCTTTTTCATTGTGTATCCCAGGTTAAGGCATCATGTTTAGTGATAGTGGTTTGGGTGGTTGATGGTCTTCTCATGTTGTTTGGTGAACGTGGATCGAGAATGTTGCACCTTGTGTTTCTTGGAGGTTTGTATTGGAGTTTTAGTTTTCATTATTTATTATAGTCACCTTTGGTTTTTGAGTTGGGTTGTAAACCATAAATTTTATCCTAGTCTGAGGGTATATTGGGTTGTTTGTTTTCAGTTTTAGTTCATTAATCATTTTTGTTGTTTGTCTTTATTATTTCAGGTAAATCATTTCCTCGTATCATTTTTCATACCTGAGCACTAGTGACAGCCCATGGGGATTAAGAATGATCTTGAAGCCTTTCAGCGGACTATGTCATGTGCCAGGTCAGATGGTGACCCGGCTTGGTTCTTGACATGAGCTTTCATGAAGTTATGAAGATCATTTTTTGGCTATTGTGGGAAGAAAAATACTAATCTAAATAACTTTACTACTGCAAACCTATTTTTCTAAAAGATTTTCCTTTCTTTATAATTTCATGTAGATCTTTGAAACAAAACATTGAGAAAGTACTGCGCTATTAAATCTAATTATATATGAAAAATAGCCTTTTTTAAATGTTTAAAATATTTATTTTTTCTGAGAAATAGCTTGGAAGTTCACAAAAAAATCTAGATCACACTCTTTCCTCTCATCCCTTTACTACCTCAGAATTAATTTGAAATTAAAATCTAGAAAACTACTATGTAACACTATTATAAAGTGAGGTAAGAGGGAAGAAAATTATGTTTCTAATGAATTACTAAATGGTATGAACTATCTCATGATATTTTCAAGATGCTAGAGATGATTTATTGATGGACGAATGGGAAGAAACACACTGTAATGAAAACTGACTATGTACTTTTAGCTTCTTATAGAGTTAAAACATCCTAGTTCTACCCCAATAATTCCTACATATGAACCTACCATCCTAATCCTTAGAAAATAACTCATGAATAAATTCACGATTAAATATATGTCTTTAAATCAATATGTGTGAAGATTTACAAGTTTATTAAACTTATGGTGACTTTTTTATTTGTTTAGATGAGAAACAATTTATTGAAAACCCATATTTGAGTAGAGTGAAATAAATTTATGTAACATATGTTATTTATGGTCAGTGAATAATAATTTAATTTTAAATATATTGAGTTAACAAAATGGATAAATTTTAGTAATAGTTATTTATGATTCATGATATTTTTAACTTCCTTGGTTCTAAACTAGTCAATCAGATGGGTATGAGAATTGGAAATTATTTTGGGTGAAATATTTACTATTTAACTGTCTAGGATTCAAAGATATATGTGTTGTTGATTTGATAGAACTAATATTTCCAATTCCATTTATGTGCATCCCAATGAATTTTATCCCCAAAAAATCATTTTGATCTGATTTGAACTACATTTAGTTTTCAAGGATACTTTTTTTTATTTAAATAAAAATGTCTCAATTCATTTTTTTCAAAGTGTTTTAAATTATTTTTATATTTATTTGATAAATAAAAAAAATTTAGGGAATTTTATTTAAATTATTTGAAACAAACATTGCGCTTGAAATCATGTATTTTGGTTATGTTTGGGTGTTTTTATGAAATTTTGAGAGAGACTTATAATACATTTTCTTCTCTCATATGATATTTTCCTTTTCCAGATGCTTCCCCATTGAATATTTTCTACTTGTATGATGTTTTACTTTATCAAAAATAATATCGCATAGAATATTTTTGAATGGATCATAAGAAAATTTACACTACCTATATGTCTATTGGCTGTCACATAAGATGTTTTGAGAATGTGTATGATATTTTTCATCATGTATGATATTTTCATCACCTTATAATGATTTACTTTGTAAAGTTTTTTGGAATTAGGGAAGAGAAACATTGATCTACTACATTTCATCTAACCACACACCTCACCCACATGACATCGATTTAAGATATAGATGAGGTATTCATTGCTCAAAAGAAGATTCCAATGGAAAATAAAAGCACATGGAATAAAGAGATTAATTACCCATTCACATAACTAAAAAAGAACATGTGAAATGGGAGATGATAAGTTCTAGATGTTTGTTGTGTGTTTTTTTATTTTAACAGCGGCGTGGCTATGGTAAATATGGAGGAAGATGAGCTCCAATTTGGAAATGATCCATTAGACTATTTGGTAGTTGTGGCTATGTGATCTAAGGATAAATCCTACTAAGACTCTATGGTTTTCATTATATCTTTTTTTTCTAAAAATTTATTTTTGAATGAATGAATTTTTCTTCTCTATTTATGATTTTATTCTAAAAATTCTATGTAGTTTCTCAATTTATAAAAGTAAAGTGACTATTTTAGTTATTTAAAATTATTTGAAATGGTCTTGTCATTGAGGATAGTGAGAGTTTTATGTTTATTTTCATGGAGGTTTTTAGTCATTTCAATCACTTTTATTAAGGGAAAAACAGCTATACTGGGTTTATGGTATGTTGCCTAGTCATATTTATGTTTTTTAGAGTTCTTTGGGTGAACATTGACAAATAAAATTGGATAACCATTTTAGATAATGAATAAAAGAGATTTCAAAGCATTCCATCGATACTACTTTAAACATGAGTTGTTTACTCCATATCTTCATCGATTTACAATATATACATTTTTATCATTGAATTACCAATTATAATCCGTTTTAGATTCAATTTTTGTTATAATAAAAAAATCCCTAATTTAGTCATAATTTATCTATATAATATAATAAAACTGAAGTGAATATTTAAAAATTATGTCTAACAACCTCCCTAGGAGAATACCTAATGGGATTCAATACTAAATTATTTAGAAGATATGTTTTATATAAGGGATACATGGTAGATATATTTATATTTCTCATCTATATCAACCATTAGCTTTATAGACACACCAAAAACCTTCCAATGAATAGAGGAGAATGTGAAATCAATCTCGCATCCCATGCCCAATCTAATAATATCCCAATTGTCTCTTATCACTTCTAATACCAGAGAAAGAACAACCTCAATATCCCACACATAATCTATAAAACAAGTGCAAGCTAATTCATGAACACACCATCATGAACACAACAATAATAGGATCTCACCACATGTCTCTGGGTTCTATGGTGACACTCTAAGTATCCAACATATTATTGATCCTCTACAGGGTCAGCATAACACTGGGCACCCACAAAATTTACATATATCACATCCATCTCAAAGAATGGGCCAATCATAGCACATTAAACCTCATCTAGTTACTCAAATACTATACCAATCCACTTCTATTACCTCTCCCATAAGGCCATCCTTAAGTATAATTATTCCTATAAGGGAATCATTTTGGATTGAATTTACCCATATCAACCTCTAGATAGTGGTACCCAACTATAATTGGCACCCCATAGTGTCAACCAATCACAAAGGGTCCAAAAGAGAAAAACCTCAAGCAACTATTCCTAATATCCAAGGACAATCCAAAGATATCATCCTAATACAACATGATTCCACATTCATGGAATCATCTAAAAGAACTCGACAAAAACCCCTTGCACATTTAATCCAAGTCGATAAACAAGTTCATGACCCTCACTTTGGCCATGCACTACATCTCAACCTTCATGAGGATTCTAACCCAAGAACATCAAAGAAAATACTCCTGTCAAACCTCAAACCATGCCAAAAAATCTCAAAAATAAAATCATCGATGACCTCTAAACACCATGTGGTCCACAACATCGCATACAATATTATATATACTCAAAATGGACTACCTACAAGTCCAATTAAAAATTCAGGATTCAAAATACATTAAACACCTATAAGGAGGAAAAGAATAATGCTTTCACCTCAAATACATATTGTATACCCCAAGAAATCCTCCCTAGTTGTGTATCATCGTCTTACCAGGTGTGTACTTCCCATGTATATGACATAACCTTACTATATACAGTGTGTATTCCAAATGGGGTACCTATCATTGTTCTTAATATAGGTTATGCTTTATTCCCAACATATCTTGTAGCTTTATACCTCACAAAGGGTATGGATTGGTACCCTACATGACCTTATTCCCCAACATGAGGTCTCTGAAAAAGTACTCGACCACACCATGAGTTCATATATATGTTGTTTCTGAAAAATAGATTTTATGTTTCCATTTTCATCAACCACATAACTAAAATTAAGAACATGTTGTATGTGTTATTGAACAACACATTTTTTAATTAGGCTTTCCCAAACATTAAACCATTACGATCACCCAAACCCCTTGTTTCTCCCCAAAAACAATAAAAAGGGTCTCATGGGGTCCCAGAAACAAATAAAAGGATTTAGAAACTAAAAAAAACAATATATTGGGATAATGATGAAAAACTAAAAAATCATCCAACCTCATGGTATAAATGTTTAATATTCGATATCAGATCTGCATTTGGCACTCATTAGTTCTGAATCCATCTCCTCGAATGAACCCCAATTAAAATCCCTTCTCCCTCTCTAATTTCTCTCTTATCTGAATGTGTGAAAAATGGGGGTCCCTTCCAGTTAATGTACCAATCCAGAAGAAATAGGAAAGAAAAGGGAAAATGAGAAAAAGAAAAAAGAAAAAAAGAAAAAAAGTAATAGGGCCCCAACCTATCCACAAAATCTGTGATGAGTTTTTACAACACCTAGTAAAAACCACATATTCTAGATCCAAATATAGATTTTTGATTTCAATATGAGGCTCTATTAAAAATATATCATTGTATGCACCCATAGGGTTAATTAATATTTAATTAATTAAATATTAAATATTCTTGAATATAAAACCAGATCAGAATTCTACCAAACCTAATTCCTTGAGAAAAACCATATTTCATGACCAATGGAGTGGTCATAAAATAATGTTGGGATCCTTCAATAGGATAAATTTCTATTTTTCCTTAAGATATCTTTCAAAAACAAAATAAAATTTTTCATGATATTCTCAACATGTGATGATGTGGGACATCACACACACCATATTAAATTGGTGAGAGATCATTATATTACACATTTGATCAATGTGTCATCTCACTAAATATAGTAATACTAAAATCCCACAAGTTACTCTATATTTATTCCTTATCTTATTGAAATAGATCACAATTCATATATTGAGGTCGCTACACTCAATAAAAAACTTGATTCCTCAACTCAGAGTGATTTTTACTTCATAAAAGTTTCCAAAAACTACTCATACAACTCAGCCTCTATTATTCTTTTAATTTTCTACTTCTTTAGCTTCTGACACTCAAATATCAATAAAAAACCAAGAATATATTTTAATAATATTTTATATAGTAAACCATAATCTTTAAACCTTTCTTAGTGGTGTACACATAAACATTAATTCCTACTCTTTCTTGTTTCCTTGATATTACATCTCATCCTGAACCACTAGTTCCGAGACAGAGTGCCACATGGACTCATGCTCGACACCCCATACACAAGAGGATACCAACTAGCTTTGAGGGTATGATTCTATTAGTGGTGATACAATACTCTTAGTATCATATCATAAGATCAATAATAATCAATATAATAAATAAATAGAGTAAACATGTGAAAATTGAATAATGGAATACATTTCTCACAATAACAAAAACATCTAAATGTGGAAATCCTTTCTAGTATATAAATTTGTATATTCAAAAAATAAGAAAACAATTGGATTTTATAGAATCCATCTAGGTCCACTATGATATTCAAGGTCCACTTCTGAGCCATCCACCATATGGATCTTTCCCTTTTCAAAATCATTAGTGATGAATTCTATAAGTGCATCAAAATTCTCAAGTATGCTATGATTACAAGACTGAATAAGACACCACCAATTTATCCTTAACCTAATATTCTCAGGTATAAAAGTGTATTATATAATAATAATAAATTTGTAACAAAATTAATATTTTAAAATCCAAACCCAAGTGGTTGTGCCATAATCAAGATTCCACAAACCCTGGTTGTACCTATTTTAGACCCATGCTGGAATAATAATCACAACCAATATCACGTTTGACCATGAAATCCACATGTCTAGTGAATTACTCATTCGATAATCTCATGAAATTGAGTATACATATACGGTCAACATTTACTAGGCCTCACATATAGCATTTTTCTTAGCATCATGGTATCGAGATATATAATTGATAAAAACTAATCCATTAGGAACCTAATACTTATCATCCATTAATCAAATGTATCCTCAAAAGGACTCCATGAAATCATTATATCTCTTTACTATTCTCAGGTCCACCATTATCTTCATCACAAGGTATGGACACTCCCCCTATAAGGGATAATCATGTCCCAAGGGTCCACCTATTCCGGGAACTAAGATGATACCTCTGATATAAGAAAATGTACATACAAGGTAGAGTACACAATAATAATAATATCATCCTGAGAATAAAGAAGGAATACATAATAAAATATAATCACAACCAAACATGTTGATAAGCTACTCTAACAATAATCATGAAAGGAAATCTCAATACGAGCCTCACTGGCTACACACACACACCCACATTCAATCACAGTAAAATAACAGATATCAAAATACTCCAACACCAAAAATATAACATGGTAAATTTTTTTAAAAATCCCAATAGGTAAGTAAATTCTTACGTCAAGGTATTTGACATTAATGAAAAAGATGAACAACCATGAGTGGTTAAAAAGCTAGAGATGAATCCTCAACAATCAACAAAATTATCTCCTAAGACTTATTATCTTAGTTGTTTCCACATCAATGCTTAAGGATAATAAAGGATTCCTAGAACCAAAACCAATATTTTTATTTCAAAAAAAATAAAATATCACATGCAATGATACTTTATCTCTCCTGAATAATTTACAAAAAGTAATTTAGGTTAATTCATTCACTCGATCCTCAATAATAATCATAAAACCTCATTAAAAAAAATTTATATCTAAATTAATATGAGAAGACATGTGGTATTCTATTCAATTATTATTTTAATAAAACATTTAATTACACACAAAAAAGTCATAATTATCCTTTTTTAATTTTTATTATAAATTATCCTTTTATAATTCAATTTAATTATCTATTGATAATATTGAAAATTTATCCATTAATAATTTGATGTAATCATCGTCTGATAATTTATAGAAATTATACATTTAGGATTTAACCACAAATATATTTTTATTTTTTTATATATTATCCTTAAAAAAATTAGTGTCATTATCATTTTATAATTAGATATAATTATCCCAAATAATTCCATAGTAATTATAATTTGATAAATTTTATAAATTATCCCAGATAAATAGATGTAATTATATTTTGATAATTATTTACCCATCATACCAGTAATTTGTGAAATTTTCCTTTAATAATTTCTTACCATTATATTTATTAATTTCATGCAATTATCATTTGATAATTATCTAAATTATCCATATATAATTTATGTTTTAGCATTCTATAATTAACCCATTATTTAACAACTGGGAGAAGGAATGAATGAATGAAAAAAATAATAAACAAAATAAAATTAAATAGAATCAACCCTTTTATGCATTGGGAAGAGAACATCACATTGGGGTAAACATGGAGGGTTATTCACCCTTTATTGGAAGAAAAAATTGAATCAGGTCATGGAATAATTCACTGATGGCGTACAAGGGACTCTTGGGTTTGGTCAGACAGTGTGTGAAAAACCAAAAAAAAATGTTGAATCATTCAGGTATTTCAAAAAAAATCCCAAACATATATTCCATTTCCAAAAATCTGAAACCCCAAACTAATCAACCATTTAACTAAAAAATAATGTGGATTTATTAATTTCAACCATTTAATGCATTTTTAAATTTTATAGGTCAAATTGAAATCAAATCAATGTTTTTGAGTGATCCCCATGTGTAACAATAGTGTTTAGTGGGTATGTGTGGAGGAGATGAATAAATAAAATCCATCTAATAGATTAATTAATTAAAATATTATTAAAAGGGTTATAATAAATTATCCCCATGTGTTATGATACCAAATATATAACTTGAAGAAATTTTATGTTTCGCTTAGGGTAAACCCAAATTCCGAACATAAGGAAAGTTCAAGATTTTCCATTTAAAACACTTTTTTTGTGATATTATATTATTTCAGAATAAAACATTTGTGTTATATGATATCTTTATCCTAAGTGATATCTAACTAAACACATGAAACACACAATGGCAATATCATGCCTTGGGTAAATATCATATTCCAAAATTAATGGTATACTCATATTTCCCATCAAAAACACTATTCGAGAGTTTATCCATTATTATGGAAGAAAAATCACATGCATGATATAAAAACCCTCACTTTTCATACATAGACATTATATCATTTATTATAAATACTTAATACATTACAAAAATAGACTCTTAAAGACCATTTTTATAAGGACCCAGCCTTAAACCTTCCATAATATTGAATTAAATAAATAATTCACATTGAGGATCTTTTCAGGTTTAGAGTTTTAGAGAATTAGTACATAACTATTACATCTCAAAAGATTTAAAAAGTATATACTTCTAATAAGTATCCATTTTTTTTACAAAACATAAACTATTGAAAAAAATGAGTCATGTCTAGTTTCATGTTTAAGACAGCATGACTTTTCCTTGATCACATCCTCGAACCTATTCCACATTATGTCATGTGAAAAACATTTCAAAGACATTGGATGATCATAAAAATCTCAGTAAGGGATACACAAAGAAGGAAAACTATTAGTTTTTTCAAAACAATAGGTAAACCATGAATAATTTAACATTAGAAAAAAAATTCACCTTTATGAATTAGTAAATACTCTTCACTGAATAAAAGATCATTACATACCATTTTGTAGTTGAAAGAATACCATAAACCCATATAAAGAACACATAACAAATAAAGGTAACTTGGGACATAAACATACTTAAATGGAATAACCATACGATCAACTTCCACACATATCACTAAATGAAATAGCCATACAGCCGACTTCCATACCCAATGCATTGGAGGTTATAATGTAACAACCCATCCTGGTATTCACGACACCACCCATCATTTGGTTTATCACGTAACCACCCGTCAAATGTCCAAGTACTATTATAAAATTATAAGACATAAAAAAAATATAAAAGAAATAATACATTTCCACATTTCAGTTATAATATATCACTTAAATATATTGACATAACAAATCTATTTTCAAAACAATTTTCATTTCCAAAAATACGTAAATGAGTATAAGGTATTTATTTTCTTTTAAAAACATTACGGCTAGTTGAGGAAGCCAAAGATCAAATAATACTCGCGGCAGTGTAAAAGGTCTTTGTCACCACTTACATTAAAAGAAACATTCCTTTTTTTCATTTAGTAAAACACTTCATAGAAAAAAATTCCCTTTTAATAGTAAATGGTTTTTATACAACGTAAAAAATAAAGTCATGTATTAAAAACAAAATATGCCTCAATGAAAGGAGATTGAGACGAAGTCCCTTATCTCGTGTCCGACCTGACTCGGTCATTCTTTAATATCCTGAATAATAATATAATGATAATTTATAATTTCTTAAGAACTTTTTTCAAGTTTATTATTCCTTTTATATCACTTATTTCCATTTTATAAACATTATGCAATCATTTAAGTTAATAGCATTCGTTTTGTCGATATTTGGTACTTGAGTCAAAAATGGACTTCTTATAATTACAAGTTGTTCATGTGGTCAAAGGTTCATTATATCCAGAATGATATTAATGATTTGGATATCATATATATCTAGCATATACATGTTCTTATAATAGTACACAAAATTTAGAGGTAATAAATGAAATGCATCGTTTATGGAGACCGTAAGTCATACGTACGCTTGAAAGCTACTTTCATTTCTATTTCATATTTTTGTGGAATTAAAACATAATGATACATAGATATATTATAATTCCAATATAATATCATATATAATATCATTAACTCTATCCTTTATACAACCCACATAAGGCATTAACGAATCACATCACTTTGAGGGGGCGGTAGTCCGCACTTCCTCAAATGAGATTATCATATTTACCCACTATGGAAACCATAAAGTCATTCTATAAATTGAGAATACAGAAGCATATAGAAAACATAAAAATAATATATATTATATATAAATATAGTTCCATAATAATGTCCCTCATGAGAGGCGGTAAGAGGTAATTGAACAATCATCATTTCGTGAGGAGTTAGTTTTCCATCCACAGAAACATTATGTTCTTCACCCATTAGATGGAGGTGTGTGTAAATGTAGTTTGAGTACTTATCATAAAAACATCATTGTATATTGAGGATACTGGTGTTGTTAAAAAATAAAGGAATAAAAATATTTTAGGGGTTGGAGAAGTAAAATAAAACAAAACAAATTAAGAGAAATAGTTACCTTTAATTTGGGTAACTCCCTTTGATTTGAACCAAAGGACTTCTTGAAGAGCCTTCTGCATAAGGTAAGGCTTATATGGGAAGGAGAGGGATGTAGGGAGCTTAACTGGGAAGAGTTTGGATAAACCAAAAGGCTTCAGAGGTGTGGGGAATTGGTTAGAAGTGGTCTTCTTTTATATGGGAGAGGAGGGGCTCTTTGGGAATGTGTGAAAACATTATTTTATTATATAATTATATTCTGCTTCTAATCGTCCAAAAATCATTATAGTCGAATATATGATGATTCATGGTCGAAATATAATCAACCAATAGGAATTGGACAGGTTTTGGATAATATTTTAATCATTATAATCATATTAATTTAAATCATTTATTAATGAGGTAAATACTGCCTCTTTATTGTGCCATATATAATTTAATTTATTTGATGTATAAAAATTATAAAAAAAATACAATCATGTAGGAAATATTTTTATCTTTCTAATTAATATTTATAGTTGAAAATATGACTTATATAACAACATATAAAAATTAATTAATAAAATATTTTTGTTAATGTCAATTTTGTCTTTACATTAAATTAATTAATCTAAAGTGTCATTATCTTTTAATAAGTGGCTCTATGGGGTCCGAAAATCAACCCAAGGATGCCCATGGTCAGCCAGTACTCATCCAATAAGGTTAGGACAAGTATTATGGTAGTTTTGAATTATTATAATATTCTTTTATGTCTGAATTACCATATTTACCTTTAACCACAGTAAATAAAAGTCAAAAGTAACTATTCACCAAAAATTATTTTCATCTTGTTGAACCACATTTTACTAACTAATGACAAACATGTAAGTCTGTTTTTTAAAATTCCATTCATAGAAGTGGTAAAATTTCATTTAAATTAAAAAGGTAGTTTTTTAACAACTATTAAGTGGTTTCACTATTCATCAAAAATTGAAGTTTTTTAGAAAAATACCAAAAATTCAGCCTAAGCTATATTTGATATTCTGAATTCAAAAATGATGTCTATTTTGAGAAATTAAAAAAATAGAAGTGTAATTAATTAATTTTAAAATTAATTCCCGTTATCAAAACAAATAGCGTGTTTTTAAGAAATAATAACTATCAAAAGACTGATACTTGTTAATTCCCAATTTCAAAGTAAAATTAATTCCAATGACAAACATTGAATTAAATCGTAAAAATATATTTAAATTTCCCTTTAAAAACAATTAAGAATATAATCTATCCATATAAATAAATTATATTAAAAGGAACTTTTGAATTAAAATACAATATTTTCAACTATTCATTACAAAATGAACTTTGTCGGAAAAATTCAAAAAAAATTCACAAAGTAAATTTTGATGTCCCCATACTAAAAAAGAATTTTACATGGTCATATATAATGTATTAAAGTAATTAAAACTATATTTAACATAGGTTCACCATTAAAAGGTGATAAATCGGCCTTTTAATTTAAATTATGCTTAAAATTAAATTCATTCACATTTTAAGAATCTAACTTTTATTGGATAAATGTAAATACATTTAACAAAAATGTATAATCATATTGTATATAGTCTTGTTCATTACCTCCAATATAATGTCTAGGAGTTAACTACCATTTAAAATAATAATATTATATTATTAGTGTGCAACGTAAGATTCTGAAGAAACCCGTTGTTGTGTATCAGGTACGCTATTGAACATAGAAACCCCTTTAAAGTAAAAATAATATTTAATTCACAAATATTAATAAATATGAAAATATATTATTCTTCATTTACCTGGGATGTTACATCCTTCCCCCCTTTTGAAAATTGTGTCCTCGCAATTTTTATTCACTTATCAAAATAAGTGGGCGTATTTATCCCTCATAGCTTTTTCATATTCCCATGTAGCCTCTTCAACCATCTGGTTTTTCCACAAAACCATTACCTAGTGAATTACTTTATTCCACAACACCTGCTCTCTACGGTCAAGAATCTGAACTGGTTGTTCTTCATAAGAGAGATTCCCTTCAAACTGAACTACCTCTGGGATCAAAACATGAGATAGATTTGGCATATACTTTCTCAACATCAAAACATGAAAAACATTCTGTACCTAGGATAAACATTGAGGTAAATCAACTCTGTACAAAACAGATCCAACTTTCTACAGAATTTCATAAGGTCTAATGAACCTCGGACTCAACATTCCCTTCTTACCAAAACACATCACACTTTTCCATGGAGAAACTTTGAGATAGACATGATCACCTACCACAAAAGAAAGATCCTTCCTCCTGTTATCTGCATAAATTTTCTGTCTACTCTGAGCTATTCTCATGTGATTTTGAATCAACTGAACTTTCAATGACATCTCTTCTACAAATTTTGGTCCCATCAGCTTCCTTTCACCTACTTCATCCCAAAAAGATAGAGTTCGACAACGCTTTCCATATAATTACTCAAATGGATCCATCTGTATACTGGAATGAAAACTTTAATTATATGAAAATTTAACCAATGAAAGATGTTGGTCCCAAATTCCCTGATAATCCATCCAGAAAGCACATAACATATCCTCCAATGTCTGAATTGTTCGTTCTGATTGCCCATCTGATTGAGGATGAAAAGCTGTACTAAAATTTAATTCAGTACCCAACGACTTCTGAAGACTTTTCCAAAAGTTAGAAGTGAACTTGGGATCATGACCAGATACAATGGAGAGGGGAACTCCATGCAACCAGTCTATCTCTTTAACAAACAACTAAGAATGTTGATCTAGAGACAAAGTATCTCGAATAGGATGTAAATGAGCAGATTTAGTCAATGGATCAATTATAACCCAGATTGCATTATTACCTCAAGATGTCTTAGGTAATCCCACAACGAAGTTCATGGATATATTTTCCCATTTCCACTCTGGCATCAGTAGAGGATGAAGCATTACTTTCGGTAATTGTCGCTCTACTTCAACCTGCTGACAAGTCAAACACTTCATAGTAAAATCAACAATATTTGTTTTCATTCCATCCCATCAGAATTACTCACGAAGATCACAGTACATCTTAGTACTGCCATAATGAACTGAAAACCGAGAACTATGAGATTTATATAACAACTCATTCTTCAACTATAAATCACAAGGCCCACATAATATCTTTCCAAATATCAAAACACAATCATTATCAATGTTAAAATCAGGCAACCTTCCCTTCTAAACCAAATCTACCTTTTTCTGCAACACACTGTCTTCTTTTTGTTCTTTCTTTATTCTGTCTGATAGAGATGTTTTTACTAACCACTGAAACAAAACAGAAGAACATCATGCCCCAATAACTTCTATGATAGAGTTCATCAAATCAAAAACCAAATTATCTCATTCCATACGTAGCATGGTTAATGAAGCATTACTTTTTCGACTCAAAGCATCAACCACTATATTAGATTTTATCGGATGGTAATTAAATGTACAATCACAATCCATGATTAATTACAACCATCTACTCTATCTCATGTTCAATTATTTCTGAGTGAATATATAATTCAAACATTAGTGATCAGCATATATTTTACACTTCACTCCATAAAAATGATGCCTCCAAATTTTTAAAGCAAAAAACAACAGCAGCTAATTTCAAAGCATGTGTAGGGTAATTTAACTCATGTAATTTCAAAAGATGTGAAGAATAAGAAATTACCTGATCATTCTGCATTAGGACACAACCCAGTCCTTTCAATGAATCATCATAGTAGATAACAAACTCTCCGTTTTTGGAAGGCAGTTCCAGAACTAGATCATTCACGAATCTTCTTTTCAATTGCTGAAAACTATAATCCCATTCTTTTGTCCAGGTGAACATAACACCTTTTCGAGTTAACAAAGTCATTGCACTATATAACCATGAAAAATATTCATAAAAAATCTGGTAATAACCTGATTCAATAGATCCATCACTGTAATAAACTATTCAGTTCTGATTCTGACCATCTCAGGATACTGATTTGAAAGGCCATTTCCCTATGTATGCCTTCCCAGAAAATCTGCTCTGTTTCCCCTATGAAAAACCATTATTAACATATAAATATATTAGATGATGTGACATGGTATTCTATAAATACTATATCATTTCAATATTACCATAAATTTATTTATGGACATTTATTTAACAATACCATAACTCCTAATGTTATCTAAACCAACCTTTGATACCAACTATAGGGACCCAGCCTTAAACCTTGCTTAATATTGAATTAAATGAATAATTCAGATTGAGGTTCTTTTTATTTTTAGAGTTTTATAGAATTAGGACATAACTATTACATCTCAAAATATTAAAAAATTATATAATTCTATATAGTTTCCATTTTTTTACAAAACATGAACTCTTGAAAAAAATGAATCATGTCTAGTTCCATGTTTAAGACAACATGAATATTTCTTTATCCCATCCTTGACCCTATTCTACATTATATCCTATGAAAAACATTTCAAAAACATGGGATGAGAATAAAAAGCTCAGTAAGGGATACACAATGAAGGAAAACTGTTAGTTTTTTCAAAACAACATGTAAACCATGAATACTTTAACATTAGTAATACTTTTCACCTTTATGAAGTAGTTAAAAATCTTTACTGAATAAAATATCATTACTTAACCTTTTGCAACTGAATGATTACCATAAAACCCATACAAAGAACACATAACATATAAAGGTAACTTGGGACATAAACATACTTAAATTGAATAACCATACGGTCAACTTCCACACATGTCACTAAATGGAATAGCCATATGGCCGAATTCCATACCCAATGCATTGTAGGTTATAACGTAACCACTCATCCTGGTATTCACGGCACCACCAGTCATTTGGTTTATCATGTAACCACCCATCAAATTTCCAAGTACCATTATAAAATCATAAGACATGAAACAAATATAAAGGAAAGAAAACATTTCCACATTTCAGTTACAATATATCACTTAAATATATTGACATAACAAATCCATTTTAAAAACAATTTTCAATACCAAAAAATGTAAAAGAGTATAAGGTATTTATTTTTTAAAAAAACATTACGGCTTGTTGAGGAAGCCAAAGATCAAATAATACTCACGGCGGCGGAAAAGGTCATTTTCACCGCTTACGTTAAAAGAAACATTCCTTTTTGTCATTTAGTAAAACGCTTCATAGAAAATGATTCCCTTTGAAATGTCAATGGTTTTTATACAGCATATAAAATAAAGTCATGTATTAAAACAAAATATGCCTCAATGAAAGGAGATTGAGACGAAGTCCCTTACCTCGTGTCTGACTTGACTCGATCGTTTCTTTAATCTACTGAATAATAAATTAAGTTAATTTATACATTATTTAGAACATTTTTTAAAGTTTACTATTCCTTTTATATCACTTATTACCATGTTATAAACATTATGCAATCATTTAGGTTAATAACATTCATTTTGTCGATATTTGGTACTTGAGTCAAAAATGGACTTCTTATAATTACAGGTTGTTCATGTGGTCAAAGGTTCATTATATCCATAATGATATTCATGATTTGGATATCATATATATCATATATATCCATCATATAAATGTTATTATAATAGTACACAACATTTATAGGTAAGAAATGAAATGCACCGTTCATGGTGAATGTAAGCCGTACGTACGCATGAACTCTACTTTCATTTATATTTCTTATTTTTATCGAATTTAAACATAATGATACATAGGTATATTATAATTCCAGTATAATATCATATATAATATCATTAACTCCATCCTTTATACATCCCACATAAGCCATAAACGAATCACATTACTTTGAGGGGCGGTAGTCCGCACTTCCTCAAATTAGATTATCGTATTTACCCACTATGGAAACCATAAAGGCGTGCTATAAATGGAAAATACAGAATCATAAATAAAAAAACATAATACATATCATATATAAATATAGTTGCATCATAATGGCCACCATGAGAGGCGGTAAAAAATAATTGAACAATCATCGTTTCGTGAGGTGTTAGTTTTCCATCCACAGAAACATAATGTTTTTCACCCATTAGATAGAGGTGTGTGTAAGTGTAGTTCAAATACTTCTCATAACAACATCCATGTATATTTAGGATATTGTTGTTATTACAAAATAAATTAATAAAAATAGTTTAGGGGTTGGAGAGGTAAAATAAAAGAAAACAAATTAAGAGAAACTATTACCTTTAATTTGGGTAACTCCATTTGATTTGATCTAAAGGACTTCTTGAAGTGTCTTCTGCCTAAGGTAAGGCTTCTAGAGGAAGGAGAGGGATATATAGAGACTAATGTGGAAGAGTTTGGAAGATCTAAAAGGCTTGAGAGTTTTGAGGAATTTGTTATAATTTCACTCCTTTTATAAGGGAGAGGAGGGGCTCTTTAGGAAAGTGTGAAAAATTTATTTTATTATATAATTATATTCGGTTTCAAATGGTCCAAAAATCATTATAGTCAAATATAATATGATTCATGGTTGAAATATTATCAACCAATAGGAATTGGACATGTTTTGGATTATATTTTAATCATTATAATCTTATTTATTTAAATCATTTATTTATGAGGTAAATACTGCATCATTATTGTGTCATAAATAATTTAATTTATTTGATGTCTAAAAATTATAAAAAATATTCTATCATGTAAGAAATACTTTTATATTTTCAATTAAAATATATAGTCGAAAATATGACTTATATAACACCATATAAAAATTAAATAAGAAAATATTTTTGTTAATGTCAATTTTGTCTTTACATTAAATTAATTAATCTAAAGTGTCATTATCGTTCATAAGTGGCTCCATGGGGTCCCCAAATCGACACATGGATGCCCATGTTTGGACACTACTCATACAATAATGTTTGAATAAGTGTTAAGATAAATTTGAATAATTATAATATTCTTGTAAAATTGAATTACCATATTTACCTTTAACCGCGGTAAATAAATGTCAAAAGTTACTATTCACCAAAAATTATTTTAATCTTATTGAACCGCATTTTACTAACTAATAGCAACCATGGATGTTGGATTTTTGAAATTTCATTCACATAAGTGGTAAAATTTCATTTAAATGAAAATTTCG
This sequence comes from Viscum album, assembly GCA_963277665.1. Lineage (NCBI taxonomy): Eukaryota > Viridiplantae > Streptophyta > Magnoliopsida > Santalales > Viscaceae > Viscum > Viscum album. The sequence goes on along the minus strand of OY728132.1, from coordinate 1,153,635,129 downwards.
GTTTTTTTAACTTCCACTAAGTGGTTTCACTATTCATCAAAAATTGAAGTTTTTCAGAAAAATACCAAAAAATCAGCCTAAGCTATATTTGATATTCTGAATTAAAAAATGATGTCTATTTTGAAAAATTCAAAAAATAGAAGTTGAATTAATTAATTTTAAAATTAATTTCCGTTATCAAAACAAATAGCGTGTTTTTATGAAACAATAACTATCAAAAGACTAATACTTGTTTATGCCCAATCTCAATGTGAAATTAATTCCAATGACCAAAATTGAATTAAATAGTAAAAATATATTTTAATTTGACATTAAAACCAATTAAAATGATAATCTAACCATATAAATAAATTAGATTAAAAGGCGCGTTTGAACTAAAATACAATATTTTCCACTTCATTAAAAATGAACTTTATTGGAAAAATTCCAAAAATTTACACAAAGTAAATTTTGATGTACCCATTCTAAAAAAGGATTTTACTTGGTCATATATAATCTATTAAAGTGAAAAAAACTATATTTAAAGAGGGTTCACCATTAAAAGGCGATAAATCAGACTTTTAATGTAAAGTATGCTTAAAATTAGATTCATTCAAATTTTAAGAATCTAACTTTTATTGGATAAATGAAAATACATTTAACAAAAATGAATAATCATATTGTATTTAGTTTCATTAATTCCCTCTAATACAATGGTTGTGAGTTTACTACCATTTAAAAAAATAATATTATATTATTAGTGTGCAACGAAAGATTCCGAAGAAACCCATTGTTGCGTATTGGGTACACTATCGAACATAGAAACCCCATTAAAGTAAAATTAATATTTAATTAACAAATATTAATAAATTAGAAAATATATTATTCTTCATTTATCCAGGATGTTACATTTTCCCCCCTTTTGAAAATTACGTCTTCACAATTTTTATTCACTTATCAAAATATGTGGGGGTATTTATCTCTTATAACATTTTCAGATTCCCACATTGCCTCTTCAACCATATGGTTTTTCCACAAAACCATTAGCTGGTGAATTAACTTATTCCAGAACACCTGCTCTCTACAGTATAGAATATAGACTGGTTGTTCTTTATAAGAGAGATTCTCTTCCAACTGAACTACCTCTAGGCTCAAAACCTGAGATGGATATGGCATATACTTTCTCAACATTGAAACATGAAAAACATTGTGTAACTGGGACAAATATGGAGATAAATCTAATATGTACACCACTGATCCAACTTTCTCTATAATTTCATAAGGTCCAATGAACCTCAGACTCAACTTTCCCTTCTTACCAAAACACGTCACACTTTTCCATGGAGAATCTTTTAGAAAGACAAGATCACCTACCTCAAAAGAAAGATCCTTCCTTTAGTTATCTGCATAACTGTTTGGTCTTCTCTGAGCTATTCTCATGTGATTCTAAATCAACTCAACTTTCTCTGCCATCACTTCAACCAATTCTAGTCCCATCAACTTACTTTCACCTACATCATCACGAAAATCTGGAGTTTGACAACGCTTTCCATATAATGCCTCAAATAGAGCCATCTGTATACTGGAATGAAAACTATTATTATATGAAAATTTAACCAATGAAAGATGTTGGTCCCAACTTCCTTGATAATCTATAGAGAAAGCATGTAACATATCCTCCAATATCTGAATTGTTCATTCAGATCCCTCATCTGATTGAGGATGAAATGTTTTACTAAAATTTAATTTAGTACCAAATGACGTCTAAAGGCCTTTCCAAAATATAGAAGTGAACTTGGTTTCACGATCAAATACAATGGAAAGGGGAACTCCATGAAACATGAATATCACTTTTTTATACAATCGATAATGTTGATCACGAGACAAATTTTCTTGAATAGGAAGGAAATGAGCAGATTTAGTCAATCGATAAACTATAACCTAGATTGCATTATTACCTCGACATATTTGGTAATCCCACAACGAAGTATAAGGATATATTTTCCCATTTCCACTCTGGTATCAGTAGAGGCTAAAGCATTCCTTTTCGTAACTGTTGCTCTGCTTTAACCTGCTGACAAGTCAAACACTTGATAGTAAAATTAGCAATATCTCTTTTTATTCCATCCCACCTGAATTACTCACGAAGATCTCTGTACATCTTAGTACGGCCAGGATGAACTAAAAACAGAGAACTATAAGATTCACATAACAACTCATTATTCAACTGTGAATCAAAAGGAACACATAATCTCTTTCCAAATCTCAAAAAACAATAATTATCAATGTTAAAATCAGGAAACGTACCTTTCTGAACCAACTCTACCTTTTTCTGCAACACATTTTCTTCTTTCTGTGCTTCCATTATTCTGTCTGATAGAGATGATTTTACAGACAACTGAAACAAAACAGAAGAACTTCCTACACCAACAAATTCTATGCCAAAGTTCATCAAATATAAAACCAAAGGATCTCGTTCCATACGTATCATGGTTAATGAAGCATTACTTTTTCGAGTCAAAGCATCAGCCACTTTATTTGCTTTTCTTGGATGGAAATGAGTTATACAATCATAATCCTTGATTAATTCCAACCATATCCTCTATCTCATGTTCAATTCTTTCTGAGTGAATATATATACTTCAAACTTTAGTGATCAGTATATATTTCACACTTCACTCCATACAAATGATGCCTCCAAAATTTTAAAGCACAAACAACAACAGTTAATTCGAAATCATATGTAGGGTAATTTAACTCATTTGGTTTCAACTGACATGAAACATAAGCAATTACCTGATCAATCTGCATTAGGACACAACCCAGTCCTTTCAACGAATCATCACTGTAGATAACAAACTCACCATTTCTGGAAGGTAGTTCCAAAACTAGAGCATTCACGAATCTTCTTTTCAATTCCTGAAAACAATCATCACATTATTTTTTCCAGATGAACTTAACACCATTTTGAGTTAACATAGTCATTGGAGTATATAACTGTGAAATTTTTTCAAAAAACCTCTGATAATAACCTAAGTCAACAGAGCCATCACTGCAAAAAACTATTCAGTTCTGATTCTGACCATCTCAGGATACTGATTTGAAAGGTCATTTCCCTCTGTATGCCTTCCCAGAAAATCAACTCTTTTTCCTCTAGGAAAAATCATTCTAAACACAGAAATATCTTAAACAAAGCAACATGGTAATCTGTAAATGCTCTATCATTTCAATGTTACCATATATTAATTTATCGACATTTATTTAACAATACCCTAACTCCTAATGTTATCTAATCCGACCTGTGACACCAACTATAAGGACCCAGCCATAATCCTTGCTTAATATTGAATTAAATGAATAATTCACATTGAGGATGTTTTCAGTTTTAGAGTATTAGAGAATTGAGACATAACAATTACATCTCAAAATATTTAAAAAGTAGATACTTCAACACAGTTTCATTTTATTACAAAACATGAACTCTTGAAAAAAAAGAGTCATGTCTAGTTCCATGTTTAAGAAAACATGAATTTTCCTTGATCTCATCCGTGACCTTATTCTACATTATATCCCGTGAAAATAAATTCAAATACTTGGGATGAGCATAAAAATCTCAGTAAGGGATACACACAGAAGGAAAACTGTTAGTTTTTTCAAAACAACCAGTAAACAATGAATACATTAACATTAGTAATACTTTTCACCTTTAGGAGATAGTATATACTCTTCACTGAATAAATGATCATTACATACACTTTAGTGACTAAAATATTACCATAATACCCATATAATGAACAATAACATATAAAGGTAACTTGGGACATAAACATACGTAAATAAAATAACCATACTTTCAACTTCCACACCTGTCACTAAATGGAATAACCATATGGCTGACTCCCATACCAAATGCATTGGAGGTTATAACGTAACCATCAATCCTGGTATTCATGGCACCACCCGTCATTTTGTTATCACGTTACCACCCATTAAATGTCCAAGTACCGTTATAAAATCATAAGACATAAAACAAATATAAAAGAAAGAAAACATTTCCACATTTCAGTCACAATATATCACTTAAATATATTGACATAACAATTCCTTTTTCAAAAAAAATTTCAATACCAAAAATACATAATAGAGTATAAGGTATTTTTTATTTTTAAAACATTATGGCTTTTTGAGGAAGCCAAAGATCAAATAATACACAGGGTGGTGGAAAAGGTCGTTGTCACCGCTTACATTAAAAGAAACATTCTTTTTTATCATTTAGTAAAATGCTTAGTAGAAAAATATTACCTTTGAAAAGTAAATGGTTTTTATACAGTGTATAAAATAAAGTCGTGTATTAAAACATATTATGCCTCAATGAAAATAGATTGAGACGAATTCCCTTACCTCGTGTCTGACTTGACTCGATCGTTCTTTAGTCTCCTGAATAAAAAACTAAAGACAATTTCCACTTTCTTAATAACCTTTTTCAATATTATTGTCCCTTTTATATCACTTATTACCATGTTATAAACATTATGCAATCATTTATGTTAATAACGTTCGTTTTGTCGATATTTGGTACTTGAGTCAAAAATGAACATCTTATAATTACATGTTGTTCATGTGGTCAAAGGTTCATTATATCTAGAATGATATTCATGATTTGGATATCATATATATCATATATATTTAGAATATACATGTTTTTATAATATTACACAACATTTAGAGTTAAGAAAAGAAATGCATCGTTTATGGAGACCATAATCTATACGTATGCATGAATGCTACTTTCATTTAGATTTCTTATTTTTATGGAATTAAAACATAATGATAAATAAGTATATTATAATTCCTGTATAATATCATATACAATATCATTAAATCCATCCTTTATACATCCTACATAAGGCATTAACGAATCACTTCACTTTGAGGGGGCGGTAGTCCGCACTTCCTCAAATGAGATTATCGTATTTACCCACTATGGAAACCATAAAGGCATGCTATAAATGGAAAATAAAGAAGAATAAAGAAAACATAAAAATAATATATATCATATATAAATATAGTGCAATTATAATGGCCACCATGAGAGGCAGTAAGAGGTAATTGAACAATCTTCATTTCGTGAGGCGTTAGTTTTCCATCCATAGAAACATTATGTTCTTCACCCATTAGATGAAGTTGTGTGTAAGTGTAGTTCGAGTACTTATCATAAGAACATAAATGTATATTGAAAATACATATTTTGTTACAAAATAAAGGAATAAAATGAGTTTATGGGTTGAGAATTAAAATAAAAGAAAACAAATTACGAGAAACAGTTACCTTTAATTTGGGTAACTCCCTTTGATTTGAACCAAAGGACTATTTGAAGTGCCTTCTGCCTAATGTAGGGCTTCTAGGGGAATTATAAGGATTTAAGAAGATTAACTGGGCAGATTTTGGATGAGACAAAATGATTGAGATGTGTGTGGAATTGGTTAAAGTGGTCTCCTTTTATATGGGAGTGGAGGGGCTCTTTAAGAAAGCGTGAAAACATTATTTTATTATATAATTATTTTCAGTTTCTAATGGTCCAAAAATCATTATAGTCAAAGATAATATGAGTAATGGTCGAAAAATAATCATAAAATAATAATTGGATAGATTTTTGGATAATATTTTCATCATTATAATCTTATTTATTTAAATCATTTATTAATGAGGTAAATACTGCAGCATTATTGTGTCATTAATAATTTAATTTATTTGATGTCTAAAAATTATAAAAAAAAATAATATCATGTAAGAAATATTTTTATATTTCCAATGAATATTTATAGTAAAAAATATGACTTATATAACACCATATAAAAACTAATTAATTACATATTTTTATTAATGTCAATTTTGTCATTACATTAAATTAACTAATCTAATGTGTCATTATCATTCATAAGTGGCTCCATGGGGTCCCAAAATCGACCCAAGGATTCCCATGGTCGGAAAATACTCATCCTACAAGGTTTGGACAAGTGTTAAGATAGTTTTAAATTACTATTATATTCTTTTAACCTTGAATTGCCATATTTTCCTTTAATCGTGGTAAATAAAAGTCAAAAGTTACTATTCACCAAAAATTATTTTCAATTTATTGAACCAAATTTTAATAACTAATAACAACCATGTATGTCAGATTTTTGAAATTTCCATCACATAAATTGTAAAATTTCATTTATATGAAAAATTTAGTTTTTTAACTACCACTAAGTAGTTTCACTATTCAGCAAAAATTGAAGTTTTTCAGAAAAATAACAAAAATTCAGCATAAGCTATAATTGATATTCCAAATTCAAAAATTATGTATACTTTGACAAATTCAAAACATATAAGTAGAATTAATTAATTTTAAAATTAATTCCCGTTATCAAAACAAATAGCATGTTTTTATGAAAGAATAACTATCAAAAGATTGATACTTGTTTATGCCCAAATTTCAATGTAAAATTAATTACAATGACCAAAATTGAATTAAATGGTAAAAATATATTTTAATTTCACTTTAAAACCAATTAAAAAAATAATCTACCCATATAAATAAATTAGATTAAAAGGCACTTTTGAATTAAAATACAATATTTTCCAGTATTCATTAAAAATGAACTTTATCAGAAAAATTCCAAAAATTTACATAAAGTAAATTTTGTTTTCCCCATTCTAAAAAAAGTTTTTAATTGGTCATATATAATGTATTAATGTGACCAAAACGATATTTAAAGAGGTTTCTCCATTAAAAGGTGATAAATCAGCCTTTTAATGTAAATTATGCTTAAAATTAGATTCATTCACATTTTAAGAATCAAAATTTTATTGGATAAATGTAAATAAATTTAACAAACTTTTATAATAATATTGTAGATAGTTTCATTAATTCTTTCCAATACAACGGCGAGGAGTCAACTACTATTTAAAATAATAATATTATATTATTAGTGTGCAACGTAAGATTCTGAAGAAACTCATTGATGTGTATCGGGTACACTGTCGAACCTAGAAACCACTTTTAAGTAAAATTAATATTTAATTCATAAATATTAATAAGTATGAAAATCTCTTATTCTTCATTTATCCAGGATGTTAAAATTTTGGTTTAGTTCCTTTGGAAGCTAGGAACAAAAATATTCTAAATCAGTAAAATTTCATCAATGTTTCTTATAATGATATTCCCTTTTAGTAATACTACTTAAAAACCATTCTTAATTTCCTGGGAAAATGAAACATAAAAAAGGGGCGACTAAAAATTATCTATAAGGGTAAATAATGTAAATACATATGTATAACATGAACAAAAGGGTATAAGAACATAAGAATAACATTTGAAGATCTAACCCTACATATTAAAGATCATAAACATGAATCAGGACATAAATGATGTTAGTTTATAAGACATGAATCAAAAGTAAATCTAGAGAATAATCCATGACATCATAAATGAGGAATAAGACATGGATTTTTTTTATTCATATACTAATATAAAATCATTTTTCAACGATACCTACCAAGACCTTTATAACATGTTAGTCTTAGGCTACGACCTATGTACCTCTTTATTTTCAGGATTGGGCTACAACCCATGTACATTCTTGTTTTTAGTCATGGGATTTGACAAATTTACCCTCATATTTTCTTGTTTTGGATATAACCCTCGTTCCCTCTTACATTCATTCTTGGGAAACAACCCATGCACCCTCTTACATTCAGGATTGTGCTACATCCTACATACCCTATTACTTTCAGTCATGGGCTACAACCCATGTATCCTTTGATCTCATATACAACTTTTCATTACCTAATGTATAGGAGGGAGATATAGGTCCCAAAAATATCATAATAAAATCATTCATACATGTTCCACTAGATAATAAAACATTCATCATATCACGACAAATAAAAATAGATGGGTTTTATAAACATCAAATCATAACTCATGGAATGAGGTTTTTATAATTAACATTTAATCACATCATAACATAAGGAAAATATATAAGTTTCATAGTCATTTAATTAAATCACAACTTATGAAAATAAGTGGGTATTAGAAGCATATTACACATGGTATATAAATAGGTTTCATAGCATCATTCCATTAAAAACATTCATGAAAAAAAATGAATGAAACATCTGGATTATTTCCCATAAGGTCATGAGTAACATCAACAGATGTTATCATATATTGAAAATAATTTATAAATATATTTTAAAAAAAATTATTGAGGAAAATATCCTTTATTATTTGAAAAAGGATCTTTAAAACATAAAAACTTTGGAAACAATTTTCATAGAAATTACCTTGAAATCGTATAAATAATTCATGAAATCATTTAGAAAGCCTTTTTCCTTGAAAATTTATAAACGAATCTTGAAAACATTTTGAAAACCTTTTTAATTGATTTTTTTTAAAACAATGAATTTATAGAATATTAGGAAAAAAATTACATTAAAAATCATTTCTAAATCTTATAAAATATTATTCAGTAAAATTATTGCCATGATGGTGGGTAAATCCATACATTCTGAATATTCCTTTTGCACAATAAAATTTTTAGAAAATTACCTCGACTAGAAAATGAATAAAGGATCATTTTTGAAAAAAAAACCTTTTGTTTAGAAGGAAAATCATGGGTAAAAATGTATTTATAATAACATAGGATAATAATAAAATATTTCTGAAAACCTTTTATAAAACAATGTTTTTATAGAACATTGATTTATGACTCAAGAGAGAGGTAAAGTTCAACGTTCATAAAAAATAACATTCTTGATCATATTATGTACCAAAGAGTAAAAATATGATACCATTAAGTGTATATGACATGAATTAAAAATGGGTAATAAAAAACATGAGATATATTGACAGATGATTATAATGTTTTATTAATGGAAACATAACTAGGAACAATCTCGATAAATAGGTGAGATTATTTCAATAAACTCTTTCATCATGGTAACTCTAAATCATACTACACATGTAAGAAAATGAAATTACATTGATCTTAAAAATATAATGAAAATAATTATATTTATAATATAACATGAAAAATTCATTATATACATCACATAGAAAAATATATGTGCATAACATGTCATTTGTCTCAATGAAAGAAAATTGATATGAAATTACATTAACGATTTGGTAACTATTGTAAAATAAACACTGTTATAGAAAGATCATAAAATTGATATGTAAATACCCATAAATTAATGTATAAGAGTTGTATAATACATTAATGGAAAGTATATATACCACACAAAAGAGATGAGTGTTGTATAAGGCATGTATCTTATTAAAATAAAAAGTGAGATGAAATTCCCTTACCATATGTATTGAATATTTTCACATTCACAAAAACCTACGTAAAACAAATATAATTTTATTATAAATATTTTAAATAACAATATTATTATATATAATACAATCTATGTCTTTATTGTGACTTTATATTAACCTCTTATTAACAATTACAAGTTATGGTTTTGTTTTGGGTGATATTCTCTTGGTTTTTCACATGCATCCTAATTTGTAATGTTTTTGGTCCTCATACTTATATCATGATTTAAAAATTTAAAACAAGAAATTAATATAATATTTAATTAATTTATATTTATTTATAATAAACTATTTAATATATAAATATCAAATAGAATACACCGTTCATGGAGACGGTAGACAGTAAGTACACATGAACGTAGTTTCAGTATTTCTTTGTCATATTGAAAGAAAAAAATTAAATGACATATATGTATTTATATAATATATTTTAAGTATAATTATTATTTCACATGAATCATGTAATTTCACTAAACCCATCATCAATACATTTTATGTAGTGTGTGGAAGAATCATATCACTTTGTTGGGGTGGCAGTCTACACTTCCCAAAATTAAATTATCGTACTTACATAAAATTGAATGCATAAATGTAAGATTTATATAACAAATACAGAAGTATAAATACATAATAATTATCATGTTTATCATATGAAAATATTTTTTGTATCATAATTACCAACCATGATAGGCAGTAAAGATAAAACAAACATCATTTCGTGAGGCGGTAGTTTGTCGTACACAGGAGCGGTATGTTCATTACCGATTAGATGTAAGCTTGTGTAAGTGAAGGTAAAAACAATAAAATAAAAAGATAAAAGCACATTTAGTATACTAGTGTAATTATATTATCATAGAATAAGATTTTTTGAAGTGGTGGGGAAATAAAATAAAATAAAGGAGATTAAGGAAGGATGTTACCTCTTCTTTGAGTAACAGTTTTCGGATTGAACCAAAGGGATTCCATGGTTGGATTCTTTCCAAACGGAGGAATAAATGAGTAAGGGAGGTATTTTGGGAATTAAATTGGTTAGATATTTGATGAACATAATCTGATTTATAGGTTTGAATAAGGGGTGAAGTAGTTTCCTTTTATAGGGGAGGGAAATGACACATTTGGTATTTTTGGAAAAGAATTGTGTGTTCCCCAAGTATTACTTTTTTCCAAAGTGTCCAGATGGAACATTCTATAACCTTATATGTTTATTAAAATAAAAAAGTCCATTAAATTGGTTTTTATAAGTGTATAGGTCATTTTATACATATGATTATGTTTTAGACTATTGTTAAGATTAATTTTACCTTAATCATTATAATTAATTTTAATCACTATCACTAATATTTGGGGTCAAAAATTATGTTGGTCTTAATATAATATAAATATAATACTTAGTAAAAAATTTTGATTAATTTTTTAAAAATTAAATTCACATAAGTGGAAAAATTATGTTTAATACTAATCTCCTAGGCATGGTGAGAAAGCGAGGTTCTAAAGTGAGAATATTAAAATGTTCATTATGATTTTTTATCTAAATTCAATGTAAAAATGATTATAATGATATAAATTGGATTAATAGATGTATTACTGATAAAAGGTTACTTTAGAACCAATTAAAAGTATAATTTAACTATAAAAATAAATTATACAATAAAATAGGTTTTAATTAAAATTCATCATTTTTCACTATTCATTGAAAAATGTTGTTTTGTAGAAGAATCAAAAAAATTCACTATAAGATAATTTTGGACTTATGAATTCAAAAATTATGTTTTTTTCTCAAATTTAATTTATAAAAGTGTGTAAATTGAATTTCTTATTTTTCAAAAAGAACATAAAAAAGATGTTCTTTCAAGAAAATAATATTTTTAAACATATAAATACTTTACCAAAAAAATTTCATTATCGCCATTATAATAATATGTTTAAAGTAGTCATTAATATTAATATTACTATAACTAATTGTTAGTTTATAATTATCTTATTTAAACTATTATAACAATAAAATTATGTTTCATAGATACTTAGGGTTCTGTACAATGCAATCCATGTCGGTGTTGCATGTATTACAAGCCAAGTTGGTGATGAAAGTAGCGCAAGACACATCATTATTGCATGTAGAAAAATCTTATCATGGGGTATCATATAATGAAATATTAACATTGTATAGTGTACAAAGAAAATAATAACTTGGTGATCTTATATTACATAAGTTATATTTAGTGTTCTGTGAAATGAAAAATATCTGAAAGATTAATTAATTTAAAAAAATCACAAAAACATGGGGTGTTACATTATACCCCCATTAAAATAAATTTTTACCTCAAAATTTATCTTGGTTATAAATGATTTAATGATTTTATGTTACTTTAATATAAATCCAAATAATAAAATGAATACTTAAACTTCCATAAAAAAATTGGATTATTTTATGTTTAAACAAAGTAACACGTAACTAGGTTTCTATATATGATAACATAGTTGGGAAGTGAAAACATGGTCATGAAAGAAAAATATAACTATCATGTTATGAAGGAGAGTGATAGAGAGATTATTTAGGATAAATTTAACAATCAAAAATCCATAAATATGCGACAATATACGTAGCCATTTGATTCATCAAACGCCAGAGAATGGAGAATATATTTTCTAAGGTATTGATCTAGTATTAAACAATAATTAAATTAGAAGACCCACTAAAATAAGGTGGTAATTGCCTCTTAAATAACTCAAAAATACGTTGTTTCCTCTTCTTGTTTGGAATTTTAGCATGATTCATATCTTGAGAAAGCTATGTGAGCATATCAATGATGATTTTCATTACATCTGCCTTATAATTCAGATTCTCATGAGAAAATTTTTTTAATTTTCATATGTAGTCACAATTAATGTGGTTTATTTTGTTTCCATCCATTAAGTAAAACAAAAAAATCATCGAGTAATAAACATTTTTCATAGTAAGGAACCACATAATCAGGAAAACCCACATAGAATATATGTAAATCATGACACCTTTCTTAATCTATGAAAAACATGTTTTATTCATGGTTATTCATATCTACCATAATTTTAAATAATTCATGATTATTCAATAAGAGTTTTGGAATTCTCATAGAACATCCCACGGAAGTGTCAAACCAGGTGTGCACCCGGACACGTTGTCATGTACTGGGTTACAAAGAGTTAGCCCTGAAACATATTGTCAGAGTTTCTACCATAGGTACAACTGTGCCAGAGACACATCCACATGTAGTGTCTAGACAGAGATATATTTCAATGAAACCACTCACTCTATCCTTTACCAAAATTCAAGGACATTTTCCTATACATTTCTGTATTCATATATTAATCCTTATAAATGTCCCTACTATCCTCTATAAGGTTTTATAATCCTAGAATCCAACGATTAAGTACACCTTTACTCTGATACCAACTATAAACCCCCTCACATTTCATACATAGACATTATTTTTTTCAGAATACTCAATACATTTATAAAATATATTCCCAAGTCCATGTTGGTTTACTGCCTTTGGAATCTTGTGAAAAAAAATATTATAACTCAATGAAAGATATTCAATGTTTTCTATAAATATATTACCCATTATTAATCCCAGAAAAAAAAAATTCTTTAGAACATGGGGGAAGGAAACAAAAGAAATGTGAGTTTTCAAAATCTTTGTAAGTTTAAATAAAGGAAATGCGTAATCATAAAGGGAACATAGGTGTATGAGAATATTACAATAAAATTTTATAATCAAACAATGCTTATCAAAGATCATAACCATGAATCATGGAACACAGGATAAATGTTCCTAAGACGTGAATCATAAGTGAATAAATATCATAATCCACGAAAGAATAATTTAGGAATAAGACATGTAATTTGTGGAATAAACATAAGCACAAAAATATTACGTCAAGGATACCTACCAAGACCTTTAAAACATGTTAGTCTTGTGCTATGACCTATATACCTACTTATTTTCAAAATTGGTCTATAAACTGTGCACCATTTTATTTTCAATCAAGGGCTATAACTCATGTAACCTCTTATTTTTTGGATTGGGATACAATTTATGTACCTTATTATTTTCAATCTTAAACTATAATTCATGTTCGTATTAATTTTAGTCTTGGTCTACAACCCATGTAGCCTCTTAATTTCAGGCTAGGGATACAAAATTTGTACCCTCTTACTTTCAAGATTCAGATACAACCTATTTACCATTTTTAATCTCACACAACTTGTCATTACCCAATGAATTTTTGGGATATCTAGGTCCCACCAATATCATAATTAAATCCTTCATATATGTGCCACAAGATAATAAAACATTTATAATATCATGACTCATTAAAGTGATGGGTTTTATAAACATCAACTCACAACCCATTAAATTAAATGGGTATCATTGAAATTTCATTACATCATAAACTATGGATAATAAATAGGTTTCTTATACATTTAATTGAAGCATAACTTATGAATAGAAGCATGTTTCAAAATCATATAACCCATGGAAGAAAAATGAGTGCCATAAGAATATTATTTCTTATTCAAGAAAGAATATGAATGGAACTTTTGAATTAATTTCTATAAGGTCATGAGTAAAATCAACAGATGTCATCTTACATGCAAAATAAATTTGAAATAACTTTTAGAAACATTTCTCGAGGAAAATAAACATTCTTATATGAAAGGGTATATTTAAAATAAATATCAATTTTAAAACTATTTTCATAGAAATTACATTTAAAACATAGAAAAAATTCTTGAAATCATTTTGAAAACCATTCCCAATAAAAAAATATAAAAGAAACTTAATTTCTTTTGAAAAACTTTTTCTTTGAAAACCACATTAAAACTATGAATTTAAAGAATATTAGAAAAAAAATTCCATAAAAAAATAACATTTTAATATTCTAAAATAATTTTCATGTGAATGATATTTATAATTTTTGAAAAATATATACAAGCCAAACATTCATTTTTCACCAAAAAAATATTATAAAAGGCCATGACCAGAAAATGACACGAAGTTTCAATTAAAAATAATACTGATTGAAAGGTAAAATCGGGGTAAAAATATCTTTTAAAGAACATTGTAGAATACCTAAATGTTTTAGTAAATCTTTTAAAAAACATGGTTTAGAAGGAATATATATTTTTAACCGAATGGAGAGGTAAAGACAAACATTGTTAACAAAACACATTTTTGATCATCTTATGTACCAAATAGTGAAAAAATGGTGTAATTTAATGGATAAAACATGAAAAACCATAGCATAATAAATATCATGAGAGATCTTGATAGATGTATCATACTATTACATCAATAAAAATATTATCATGAACAATCTTGACATATTATGAGATTTTTTCAATAAACTCGTACACATGGTAACTCTAAATCATAATCACCATGTAAGAAAAATAAATTACTTGGATCTTAAAAATAGAATGAAAATAAGAATAATTATGATACAACATTTCAAAGGTAGTATATAAACCTCATTGAAAAATATATGTTCATAACATGGAATGCATCTTAAATAAGGAAAATTGAGATTAAATTACTTTACCGATTTGGTAACTATTGATACATAAACACCATGAGAGAAAAATCATAAAATGGATATGTAAATACATAAAAATTTAATTATAAGATTCATATAATGTATTCATTTTCATTATATATTCCACAAAAAAGAAATGACTGGTGTTTAAGGCATGTATCTCACAAAAATAAAAAGTGAGATGAAATTCCATTACTTTACATCTTGACTCACTTGAAATTTGAAAAAACCTCCTATTTAATAAATATAAGTTTATTATACAAATTTTTAAGATAAATTTTCTTATATCTAATACTATATATTGTTTTATAATGACTTTATATTACCCTCTTATTAACAGTTACATGTTAAGGTTTTGCTTCAGGTAATATCCACTTTGTTTTTCAAATTTGTCTTAATTTGTTAAATATTTGTTCCTGATACTTTTATCATGATATAAAAAATCTAAATCATGATATAAATATATTTTATAATCAGTATATATGTATTTATAATATTCTATATAATAATATCATATGAAATGGAAGACACTATTCATTGAGATGGTAGGTCGTACGTATGCAGGAACATTATTTTTGTTTTTCTTTGTAATATTGTTAGAATGAAAATAAATGATATATATATATATATAATATCTTTATAGTATAATTCTTTTTTCATATATATCTTATTGTTTCACTAAACCCATATTTAATACATTCGATGTATTTTGTGAACGAATCATATCGCTTTGAAGAAGCGGTAGTCCACACTTCCCTAAACAAAATTATAATATTTACACTAAATGAAAAACATGAATGTAGGATTTATATAATAAATAAAAAAGTATAAATTAATAAAAAGTATCATATATATTATATAAAAATTTAGTCTCTGTCATAATTTAAAACCATGAAAGGTGGTAAATGTAAAACGAACAATATCGTTTCATGAGGCAGTAGTTCACCGTACATAAGAACGGTAAGTTCATTACCGATTATATTGAAGTGTGTGTAAGTGCAGGTCAAACCCATAGAATAAAAAAATATTAGTATATTTAGTATAATTTTTTTATTATATGATAATGGAATAATAAGAATTGAGGTGATGGAGAATGAAAATAAAGGAACAGATCTTGAGGAAGGATGTAACCTAGTCTTTGAGTAACTCCTTTGGTTTGCACCAAAGGGACTTCTTGGTTAGATTTCTGCCAAAGGTTGGTTTCAAGGAGAAAGGGTGGGATTTCGGAAGTTAATTGGGTAATTATAGGTATAATTTAATTGTCTTGAGTGGTGGGAAATAGGGGGGGGTGTGGTGGTGGTGGCCTTTTGTAGGGGAGGGAAAGGACACACTTTGTATTTTTTGAATAGAATTGTGTGTTCCCCAAGTATTTCTTGTTCTCATAGTGTCAAAATATACCATTATGGAACATTATAGGTTTATTGGCCAAAATAAGTCCATATAATACGTTTTTTACAATTTTACGGGTCATATATCCCCATATGATTATGGTTTAGTCTCTTGTAAAGCTTAATTTTACCATAGTCACTCTAACTATTTTTAATCAATTTAACAAGTATTTTGGATCAAAATATAAGTTAATATTATTTGAAAATAAATATAATAATGACTATAACCTCTTATTTCTATTTTTTTAAAATTCAATTCACACAAGTAAAAAAATAGGTTTAATGCTAATCTTAGAGACAAAGCAAGAAAGTGAGTTTTTAACGAAAGAATGTTCAAATGTTCATTCAGATTTTATATATAAATGCAATATAAAAATTATTAAAATGAAATTAATTGGATTAAAATATATATAATTTATCTACTATATCTTTAAAACAAACTTTAAATATAATTAAACAATAAAAATAAATTATAATAAAAATATGTTTTTTATTTAAAATTCAGTATTTTTAACTATTCATAAAAGTATAAAGTTTCTTAAAAAATCCCAAAAACATTACCCTAATATAATTTTAACATTATTAATTAAAAAATTGTGTTTATTTTATCAAATAAAATATACAAATGTTTCTAAAATTAATTTTAATATTTTTTCATAGAAGGACATAAAAAAGAGGTTCTTTTACGAAAATAGTTTTTTAAACATATAAGGACTTTACCAAAAATTATATTTTTCATTATCAATATTATAAATAACAATTAAAAATTATTTTTTAATTATAATATTACTAAATATATTATATATGATATAATTATATTTTTAAAAAAATTATTACAATAAAATAATGTTTCTTAGAAACTCAGTGTTGCATATAACACATGCCAAGTCAGTGTTGCTTGTAGAACAAGCCAAGATGGTGTTCTGTATAGCACAAGACATGTTGGTTTTGAGTTTAGTGAAAGATTATCGTGGGGTATCATATAATGAAAATTTTAATATGGTGTAGTGTATAAGGGAAGGATAACTTGGTGCTTCCATATAACATATGCTATATTCAACTGTGGAGTCACTTAATAAAACATGATCACCCATAGAAAACTACAATGTTATCATCTTATGTTCTTAATATGATCTCTTCCTTTTATGAGTTGTTGTCAACCTATATTGATTCAGCTAAACTCTATCCGAGGTATCCGGAACCAAAATGGTCACCATAACCATTCCCTCACCAACTTCATGCCAACAAAGCGATGAACAACATGGTCTCCTGTATATATCCTTGTAAGTTTCCATCTGAATTGAATCCAGGTAACTGTTGTTGTATGTGAAATCAACCAAGTCTAGATGATCATCACATACTCCAATGAAGTCTAGAACACATGATCTAAGCATATCCTCCATTATGTGTATCATCCATTTTGACTATCCATCTATCATAGGACTGGATGTTCTGCTTATCATAAACTGAGTCCCTAGGTCCTTCTATAATCAAAACCTAAATCATGACATAAAGCATTTCTTACTATCCTAGACAATTCTCAAGGGAACTTTGTGTAAGCATAAAATCTGATGCACATAGAGATTTCTCAAATCCTTCATGGAGTCCCTCTATCTGATTGGTAAGAAGTGAGTGGAATTTATTAACCAATAGAAAATCACCCAGACTACTTCACAAGTAGTCAAGGTCCTATGTATCCCTACCACAATGTTTCTCATGATGTCCCCCCAACATCCACATGGGTATAAGGATTGGATGAGGAAAGTAACATCGGTGTTGGTTCTTGGACTTCGCCCACTAATTGGAAATGAATAAAGAGATGAATCCAGTGATGTACCTCCTCATCCATGGCTATGTGAATTGACATTTGAAGTCATGATACATCATAGCCGCACCAGAATTGTAAATCTCCATGATTTTGTGAAATATTTTTTTCAAATGAATTTAGATTTTTTGATAGATTTTTATCAATGAAATATATAATTTATCTTATGTTACACACAACACTTCTTTTAGATTGTGGTACACATAAGATTGAGTTTATCTTGTGTGACACATAGTACTGAGTTTAAATAAATCGTTTCATATTATTAAAATATTGTTATTTAATATGAAATTTATCCTCCAGCCAATGGAATAGAAATTATGAATAGTATTAAGAAAATTATTAAAATCTACAGTCTAAACATTAATATAATATTAATTTTGTGGTGAATAATTAATTTAAAGAATTAAATTAAAAATTAGGAAAATAAAATAAATATATTTCTAAATAAACTAGTTTTTTTAAAAATAAACATGTTTACCACAAAAAATCAAGTAAAAACATTATTTTAATAGTTTTAATGAAATTTATATAGTATATATTCTACCACTTAACTAACTTTATTCTTATTTTTTTATTATATATGAGAATAAATCCATTTTTATGCTTAATAACTCTATTTTTCTAAAAAACAATTCTGTCACCTTCTTAGGCCGCACTTATTTTAAAAATAAATTTTGACAATTTTATAAAATTTATTTAAAAAAATTAATTTCTGAAATCAAAATATAAAAATCATCTTAGTAATTTCGTTTTTTTTTTCTAAAAAGTTTCATATTTTTTAGGTATAGTGAAAAATACTGATTTTTAATTGAAAATTTCCTCTCCATTAATTTTATTTATAAATATAATTTTTTTGATATTTTTTTAATTAGTAATTAGATAAATCATAAATATTTTAATCTAGTTTAGGTCTGTTTTCTATGATTTCGTCGGGGCGTGTGCGTCCGTCTGCTTGTCAACGACAGGCGCGGCTTTGTTACCCTGCATTCCCACTTTCCAAAGGCGGGAGAAATCTGTTTCTTGTTTAGGGATGTTTTTCTCCTTGATCGAAACGGGAGGATGGGATGTCAGTTCTTCATTCTGTGGATTCCTCCTCGGAACTCACCACCTAGTTCGGGTCTCCCTCATAGATTTAATATGTTGTTCATGAAACTATACTCGACACCATATCTTCATGGACACCAGTTAATTATGCTTCTTCTGTCAGGACATTACAAGGGGTCCAGTCATGGAAGCAACCTTCGGTTGGGGGAGTAGTCACGTTGGGGTATCCATGGCGTGTCTGGACGCTAGGGGATTGGTGTGTCTGTCTTCTCTGTCTTATTATAGGGATTTTCGAGGGCACGAAATCCCGAGGCATCCCACATCGAACGTGGGTAATCATATTCCATGGGCATGTATCTGAGGTTTTCCACAGATTCCCATGCTAAACACAGGGTATGCCACAAGTTTAACATCCAGCGAAGACAGATCAGGATTATCAGAACACTGAATAGAGTGGATCAGATGGGGGAACCCCTAGAGGGAATACAGAAATTAGGGCCAACAAATGGGTGGCTTTATAAATGTTGTCAAATGTAATAGGGAATGGGGTGGCATGATTCCATCGGATTTGGTGTCCTGGGTAAGAATCTGGATGGATGATGGAGTAGTTGAATGTTGTGGGCTGAAGATGGGATGGAAACGTCATGGGGTGACGATGATTTGGGGCTTGAGCCTCTAAGAGGCTTTTTATGTATCCTTGTGGAAGGGAATCAAAGTCCACATAGTTCATCTGACAACGGCTTGTCGCATATTGGGTCACAAAGACTTACCACTGGATTGGGTCACAACGGCTTACCGCTGGATGGAGTTTCGATGGCTTACCCCTGAATGATGGGACAATGGCTTACCGCTAAATGGGGTTGCAACGACATACTACTGGATGGGATGAAAATGGATTACCACTGAAAAGGGGGCATAGTTCAACGTCATTCTGGATGGGGTGAACTGATTTGAAGGGGGTTGGAATGACCAACGGGTACTGGGCTTCAACCTCATGGAGGCCTCCTATGTACCATTCCTCGACATGGATCAAAGTCCACATAGTTTAGTATGGATAAGGGGATGTTTAACTAACCCAAAGGGATGTTGGAACAATTGGGTGTTGGGCTTGATCCTCGGGAAGGCTTCCTACATTCCATGCCTTGACATGGATCAAACTCCTCGTAGTTTAGATGGAGGTGTGGGGCTTACACTTTAGGTTGCCCATGGTGTTGGTGACCCGATGTGAAGGGGGTCGGAACAACCAATGGGTGGTGGGATTGAACCTCAGGGAGGCTTCCTAAATACCCTTCCATGGCAAGGGTCAAATACCACGTAGTTTAGGATGGAATTGGGGCTTACACTCTAAGGTGGAAAAGGGTGGTGGGGTTGGTGAACTGACGTGAATAGGGACCTGGGTCTAGATGGATGGTGGGGCATGAACCTCAAGAAGGATTTCTACGTACCATGACTTGACATGGATCAATGTCCTTGTTGTTTGGATTAAGTTGGGCTTTAACCTTGTGGAGGCTTCCTACGTACCATCCCTTGACATGGATCAAAGTCCACGTAGTTCGGGTGAAGGTGGGATTGAACCTCATAGAGGCTTTCTACGTACCATTCCTTGACATGGATAAAAATCCCCGTAGTTCGGGTGATGGTGGGATTGAACCTCGTGGAGGTTTCCTATGTATCATGCCTTGACATGGATCAAAGTCCCCGTAGTTCGGGTGAAGGTGGGATTGAACCCTATGGAGGCTTCCAACATACCATCCCTTGACATGGATCAATGTCCCCTTAGTTCGTGTGAAGGTGGGTATGAACCTCGTGTACGCTTCCTACATACCATTCCTTGACATGAATCAATGTCCATGTAGTTCGGGTGGTGTCATGGCCAGTGCTCACTCTAATCCGGCATGAGTCTTACTCGTTGTGAGAAACAAGAGGCAATATAGACCTGATGATCACATCACGAAATGTGTGTCCATGGGAGGTGAAGTGGCACATATTCTCTAGGTGGCCCAGGGAGAGAAATATTGGGACTTACTCTATGATGGAGGCCTAAGGGAGACAAAACGCAGTGGGAGAGGGACTTGGAACCCAGGAAGAGAGGGGAAATGTTACCTCTTCCCGCAAGGAAGGCTAGGGGCTTACACAAAGGTGGATTCCCTTTCCCTGTGGACAAATGCCACTCCAGTAAGGAGGATATCATCCCCTGTGAGGGGTGATCCCATCCCCATGGAGAAGAGTGGGCATGGTGAATGTCCGAGGCAGGGGTCCCCATGTGCGAGGCATGGGGAGATGTCACATTTTAATGTCATGTGATGAGGACAGTGGTGCTTGGCAGTTTAACGTCCTACAACACGGACGAGGTGGGTGCACTCCGCACCCCTAGGACTGACATAACTGGTACCCTCTACTCCTTGTGGAAGGGAAGGCATCGACAATGTCGTGGTTATGGAGTGTCGTGGAGTGAACCATCGAGGGGCCCATGTTAGTGTGGCTATGCAAAGAAGAAATATAAATTAGTGTGACTATGTGAAGAAGCATTAGGGGAAGCAACACAATGGGTAATATCATCCAAGGGACATTGAAATCACATCGTGCAAACCTGGAGGGTTGCACGGGAAAAGGAATTGCCGAGCAGATGGGTCCATAGGCAAGGGCCTTATGAAGATTTGTTGCTCTGCATGGCAGAGGGCACATGCGAAGGGGTGTTCTTCGTGAATTGGGGTGCCTTAGCCTAAGTATGGGGAAGAAGTGTATATGGTAGGTGCTTTGCAAAGTGGAAAGGCATTCGTGGAGCACTACCTCATGGAGCAAAGGTGCCTCGTCAATCAAGGTGTCGTGAAGAAATGTGCTTCATGAAGTACAGTGACCCTACATTAGCATGTGAATAATGGGTACATGAAGGGTGTTTTGTGAAGAATAAATGCTCCGCGATGACCAGGTTCCCCTTGGAGATCCCCATCCTTCGCGAAAGCCCTTAGGCTTCGCGAAAAGAATCCCTCTTGGAAGAGCAGATCAAGATGAGAAAATGGGGAGGCACTTCACGAAGTAAAAGTACCTCGCACAAATTTTGGTTCACCGAGCAGAAGGATGCTTCGCGATTCGGTAGTTGGGAAGCCGAAAGGTCAGATTATCTGTCCTTTGGGCTCAAGGGGAGCCCAATATTTATAGGAAAGATGTGTTGTGAACCAGAGCTTACGCGGCGCGAAGAGGAACATGGTTGCATCGCGGCGGGCTTGCGAACATCAAATGCATTCACGGAGCATCCCACATCTTTGCCTCGTGGTAGGCTCACGAACATCAAATGAATTTACGAAGCATCCCACCTCCTTGCTTCGCAGTGGGATGACGAACATTAATTTCGTTCTCCAAGATTCTTGCCTCCTTCCATCGCGGCGGTCTCACAAATGTCAATTTCGGTTTGGAGTGTCACGCCTCCTTCTTTCATGGAAGGCTCGCGAACATCATTTTTGGTCGTAGAGCGTCCTCCCTACTTCCTTCACAGCGGGCTCGCGAACATCAATTTTGGTCATGGAGCATCCCACCTTATTTCTTTGCAATGGCCGCTATGTTGGGGGGAATTCCGCAGAATGGATTCACGAGGTAGCCCCGGTGCTTCTTTTTTGGCTTCTTCTATTTCCTGAATTTTGGTGCCAAAAAATTCCCCCCTCAAACATAGAGTCGCAGAGTGATCAAGGTTCTAAGTCTAAGGGTAATCGCCAAAATCCTCGACTATTCGTGGGGCTGGCTCATGAAGAGGGCTCACGAGGTGGATAGGGAATGTGCAGGCCGAGCGCATCGTGAGGCTTAGCGTGGACTGGCCGCGCCATGATGCTTATCGGCGACTAGATGCACCGCGGAGCTACAAAGGCTTCCGCCTATAAATAGGGGGCCAACCATCTCTTTTTTCCTTTCCCATATGTGAAAATTTTTCTTCTTTATCTCTCAATTCGCGAAGATCTGCGTACTCTATGAGTGTTCTCTATGAATCGAGTCTTCGTGGCACATAGTGAGTCTTCAACTCTGCGTTTGCAATCCGCGATCTGGCGCCTGAATGCCTAGGAAGCGCTCTGCGACCAGTCTTCATGTAGAGCCTTCGTGAACATGCTCTGTGAACAATCTTCATGAACCAACAAAAAAACTCCAAGTTCTATAACTGAATGGATCAACAAGAAGCTTCTCGGGGGGTCCTCACAGATGTCGCCCGAAGGTATAGGATGACAAACAGTCTGGGGCTAGAATAATTAGTCTGTAGCCACTTGGACCATAGTTATTTGGTGGAGCTTCTTTCGAAGAGCTATAAGAACAACCCGCTGTGTAGGATGTTTCCCTTGTATGGGTTTGGGTTGAGGGCTGATGTCTTCATTCCTGAAGCATGTTGGGATAAGCAAGCTTACTGGTTCTGGATCATATCGGGTCAGCACCGATGGTTCAGGGTGCCCGATGGTCATGCCCGAGAGGAATTCACACATGTCATCACTGAATACTTATATAATCATCTAAAAATTGTCGACAAGAAGGAATTGTAGCCGGAGACGTCCCCTCCTCTGTACCGGACAATCCTAAAGGTTGCACTTGGGAACCCAAAGAAGGGGTGGTCTGAAGAATCAGACCTCTACCAAGGAGGAAACCTCATGGATGATTGGGCCTTGGCCTACGGAGTTGGAGTCTCGTGCGAGGAGTTAAGAGTGGAGCTGAGAAGGGTGGGCCTTTATGAGGCATCCTGGGCTTCCCAGTTCCATATCTACCAGCTGAAGCAGCTAATTATGGTGCTATTGAGCCAATGTTCATCGAGTAAAAATACATTCCACTTTCATCACAAGGAGGTTGGAATTAGCTTATGAGACGTGCATCAGATCTTAGGGGTCCTGATACTGGGGGCGATGTACAATGAATTCCTTGTGGCTATGGGTGCATGGGAGTATCTGGAGCAGATGCCACGTTTGGCGAGGGAATTGATGGAGCTAGTTCCTGACGAGGACAAGGAGGTAGTGAGAGATGTCCACTTCAGGTGGTGGTTCAAGAAATTCCTAAATTTCTCAGACAATAGGTAGTTCCCAACGAGGCCTCAAACATTCCCAAAGGGGGCCCAGAGTATGGAACACTCATACTAGAGGCTGTTGGAGAATAGCCAGTGGAAGACTTGGGGGTTCAGTGTCAGCCCTGAGCAACAACCGATAGTCAGGCTGGTGGCATTTATCACAGCTCTTATATATGGTTGGATCTTATGGGTGAGGGATACCAACAGAAGATTACAACCAAGAACCTTCATCATGGCATCTACACTGGTGACAAAATGGCGGGTCAACCTAGGGATCCTGATGCTCGCCAAGTTATAAAAGATGTTGTGGCACATCATGGAGGGGAAGAGGCCACCGAGGGTATGCAGACCATTCCACCTCTTATACTGGTGGATGGTGGCGCACATCAGGGGGATCAATGAGTATCTGATCCCCATCTCGCCTCCATGGTCAAACTTCTTTCCATCGATCTTGAACACTTCGGAGAGATTTCCGACTAAGATGACCACACCATCGGTTCTGAACCGAGTGTGGAGGGTGGAAAAATTCAATTTCCACATGTTTCCATTTCTGATGGGGGCCTTCACAGATGATTTCCAGGAAATAGAAGAGCACCGAGCCTTCATATTGGCCTTTCAAGTTAGAGTCTTGGTGGCCAGGGTGGACTGCGAGCATCTCTACGATCCATACACCCCACACCGGTTTGCAAGGGAATTCTGGTGCATGCAGTGACTGACCCCATAGGTCTACCTAGAGGTGCATCACGAGGAGAACCCATGTGTGATGAGCCCAGATGTGGCTCATGTTAACATGGGAAGACAGGAAGATTTAGAATGCATTACCTCCACTGACCGTCGTCCTTGGGCTAGTAAAAGAATATGACCAGAACTAGGAGGCGGCCTATCCAGGGGAGATGCTGAAGCGGCCAACCATCCTTGTCGGTGAGGGTGAGCTTCCCCAATATCGGGGCTGATAAAGGAAGTCGGAAAGGGAATATCGCAGTGGCGAGGCTGCTGTAGCAGTGAATCCCACACTAGTTGAGGGGGAAGCAGTGGTAGAAGACCTGGTAGCGGCAACAGACCTGGTGGTTCCAAGAATACATAGTCATCCAGAGGGGCCACAACTGAGAGGATTCCGTAGGATTTGTACCTAGGCCCCAGGGAAACGGTTGCGCCACATTGACAAGCCAAGGAATGCTGTCTTCCCAGAGGCCTAATACATCTGGGAGGTCAACCAGTAATTCCTCAGCCCATCCGAGTTATGGAAACACCTTAACCACCTTGGGATGGACTTGACAGGGATTGTCCCTATTAGAGCTAGTTTTGTAGTATCCCAGGCGGAGGCGGAAAAATACGGGGATGAACTTAAAGACATCATCCACTCCTGGGGTGCCCTACGCCTGATGAAAGACTGTGTAAGGTTGTTTTTGGATCGTATGGTCCCTTGAAACTAGCAGATGCTGACATGAGGAAGCACTTCCCTTTGTCGAAAGAATAAGATGAGTCATCCTGGGGAGACGAGGCTGGTAGAAGGAGTCCGTTGGAGGAGGGTGAAGTCTATGATCAGTCCTCAGATATCGAATATTTCTCAAAGGCCCTCGAGGTACAATCCCAAGTTCCTTCCTCAAGGTCTACTCTAAGTTTACTCTGAATTCCACATCATCATTTGCACGGTGCAGGAGGACCTTGTGCATAGACCATGTTCTCACCCCTCGGTGGGTGACAACCCAGGGCCTTCAGGATCCACACCTTTGGCTGCATCATCTTTCATGTCTAGCGGGGCTTGCACACTTGATCCGGCTTCCTCAGAGTCTCCAGACCTACCAAACATATACGGGGGGGGGGGGGGGGGGGCACGTCATGGGGTCCCGACAACATCATCCAATAAGAAAAACCAGGGATTTGACCTTTGTATGTCTCCTCTACCGAATTTACAATTGTCATCCCCTAACTAAGGTAACTAATATTCATGCCCCCCCCCCTTGTTGGTGTGCACAGTCCTTCAATTGGCATGGGCTACTGCGGATAAGTTAAAAGGGGCTTCTAGTAGTGCCCTTCCCAGAGTCATGCCATTGGTCGTGGTGGTGGACGTCCAACCAGAACGAACTGTAGTGCTCCCATTCACTGGCGGGGATTCCAGTGGGACTGCGCCTGAGGTTATTGAGGTGGGATATGATGATGAGGATCAACCAGACAGTTCAGGCCCCGCCACACCTGATCCAACGCCAGATGTGGACCCAGCTGAGGAGTTCCTGGGGGCATTACCTACATACATACCTGCCAACTGCACCAACTAGGATGATATGGCCTCTGACGAGTAGGTCAACAACATATCCCATCACTGATCATAGAATATGATCACTCGCTTCATCAATAACACCCCCCAGCTTTATGGTTGGATGATATAGATAGACTTCGCTTGCGGCTACGCAAAACTGTGTGTTGGGGGAGTGGATACCCAACGTCCTCACATGCTCATTTGATATCTTATGGAGGAAAATATTCGGGAGCATGACCATGGCCTTGGTGTGATCTGGAAGCAGAGGAAGGTGGTAAACATCAAGAGGTTCCGAGAGGCTGATGATAAAGTCCAGTGGCTGTGGAATTGGGTGGACGAGCACTCGATCTATCTCCACACACAATATGATCTATTATTGTGATTGAAGGCCCAGCTGGAAGAAGCCGAAGAGGTCATGAACAGAGATTCTAAAGATATGATCTCCATCTGGGCCGATGCATAGTGGGTCTAGATTGTATGCAATGAATTGTTCCCTCTCAATGCCAAAGAGGAGCAGGAGCTGAAAAGGAAGCAACAACTTCTGGACTCCACCATCCAGAGGGTGGTGGAGCTTCTATGCTCTTTTGACGAGGTGAACCCATCCCTAGGGGGGGGGGAGTTTACCCTCGGTTACTGTAATGATTACAAACCCTCGAACATACTTTCATGCTTTAACTATTTTGATGTCATAGCATGCATGAGTTCTATGGTTTACATTTGTTTATTTCATCGTCGTGATGTTTACGGAGATTCCAACGATCCTTCCCTAAGCTCATGTGGGTCGGGCCCAATGTGAGAAACAAGGTATGACCACCTTATCATCCAAACATAGTAGTGAAAACCATGCTTCGGGCATCCAGGGTTTGATCAACAGATCCAGATTTCTGGGAGGAAATGGGGAAGTCCTGAGTAGAGAATGAAGCTCTTAGAATAGCCAAATTACCGTTTTCCATGTGTGCTCTTGTGCAAGAATGGGGTAACACCGGGGACACTAAAATCAATCTAAATAGTTGGGAATGGGATGTGTGAATCATGATACCAAGGATTCAGAAAATTGTGGGGGTGGCGTGACAATAAAGGATAACTATTGACCGCATTCGAAACATAGTATTCTAATTGTATTGTCCTACAGTGGGGATAGCTAATGAGACTCAACCGCAGACCATGTACAAAACAAGGGGCCTGAATCAAAATGTATTTCATTAGTCTTCATGAATGTTGGCCCAGGAAAATAGGTGGGCCATAGTATGAGCATCCATATTGTTAGGGTGTCCCTCCAGATGTGAAAGAGGACGAGGGTCTGAATAAGGGGCACGCAAAGCGTGGAATGTGGAGTGATGGTTTGTTCGAATATAATACAACATTGTCGAAGTTAAGCCACCATAGTGGAAGCACATTAATGGTCGTAATATTCTGATCATGGATCATTCGTTCTTTTCGGAAAGACCTATTTGGCGAGGGAGTCGTTGCTTACCAATGTCATCTTGGGGGATCCCGAACTAGTCCAGGGAAAAATTGCAGTTATATGTTTCCCCACAAGGGGTCAGGTCAGGGGCCAGAAATGAGGAGGAACATGAATTATGATTCCTAGGGTAGAACCCTAGGTGAAATTCCTAAATGTCTCTATGTATCTTATGATAATGGGAATCAAGATGTACGTAGTTTTGGAAGTACAATTTAACGTATTGAGGGATGATGAAATTCCCGGATGTGCAGGTTCACATCCTACCAAAACTATTAAGCCCACATGAGTCATGATCGAAGTGGGAAACAAGATGTAGTGGTGGGACTTTCCTGACACAGGAAAGAACATGTTTGGGCGAAGGGATGCTCAGTAAATATCGGCCCAATGATGCTAACGCGTCCATGTAGCACACCTAGATGTGCGGAGAAGTAAAGATGAGTATGTCAGAATTCCACTTGAACATGAGAAAGTAGAAATATGTGAATAATGATGCTCAAAACCGGGATCACAATGATACTGGAATGATGATAAGGGATAACTATTGACCATGTTTGAAACATAGTATGCATATCGCATTATCCTAGAATGGGGACCGACAAATGAGGGTCGATTGTTGACCGTGATAGAAACACATGACCTGTCAAAAATTTCATCCAAAATCTTTAGCGATGTTGGCCTAAAATGGTAAGAGAGTTCTTAGGCCTAGAATCCATGCCATCCGAGGGTACTTTTGGATGTGGAAGAGGACGAGGATCCAAATAGCGAGCTCACGATGTTTGGACATCGAACGAGGGGAATGTCCCAATGAAAATTATGTACTTTGGGATCTTTGTCAAAAGGAATCTAAATACGAAAATGAGACGTATTAGATAGAGGGATTAAAGTCCCCTCTCATAGGGAGATCTTAGTTTAGGGTCATATAATTCAGACCATGGATGGTAGGAAATGCGGGAGACTCATGGTGAGTTAATTATAAAACCTGATGTGGATGAGAACCTGGGGTTCCGACCACCATGTGTTCCCTGAGAAGATTTTAGGTCAAGTGACCCAAAATGAGGGTTATGTTGGTCCCGAGGTAGGACATACAAACGTTCCTATGTACCCCATGAGGATGGGGATCAAGCTTCACGTAGTTCTATAGGTGTCACAGTAAATTACTGGTGTCAGGGATAAAAGGGGCATGCGGGTGTGGCCCTCACGCCAAAAGAAGCAGTATTTGATGTATCTTGTTGGTCCATTAAGGTGAATAGTTTTTTTGTGAAGTGACAAGCCTAGGATAGAATGTCCTGGCATCGCCATAAGAATCCAACCATAAGAAGGCGTTGACAAATGGTATGGCATGAGACTAATACCAAAGATGGTGTCCTCTTAAGTGAGGACATAATGGTGCAGTGCCATTTTTCGTCGTGTGACCAAGACAATAATGTCATAGTTTAGGGTCATGTGATAGGACCGAGCATGCATTTTAACATCATATAGCGCAGACGTAGTAGAGACGATTCTAAGTGGGCAATGTGTACAGTGCAATAAAACACACCGGATGTGAATGAGGACATAATCCCATACCACACCATATGCCATTCTGAGAGGGGAACCCCGGGGCAAGTGACCCAAATAGGGGTAAGAAGGTAAAGAGAAGCAAAAACTAGCACCCAATTGAGCTGGATCAAAAAAAGAGGCATCCAGGTGATCCAATGTATTCCATAAGGATGGGAATCAAACTATATGTTGTTCTGCAAAGGAAGCAATGTGAAGAGATCGTAGTTTAGGGTCTTAGAACTCGGACCATAGAGAAGCAAGACTATCCCAAGTAATGGCAGGCCTTAACCCAATCCCTATGCCTACTTGAGTTGAACTTGGAGTATGAAAAAAAGGGAATATACAGTATTCTCAATACATGAGATGAAATCAAAGGGGGAAAATCAGTGATGCCCTGAGTGATTACCTTGTCTCATCTTTTTTACCTAAAGTGCGGATTCTCACTGAGGAATAACACCAAGAGTTATGAAGTTCTACTTGGACATGATGAGGTGGAGAAGAATTTGAATCATGTAACCAACATTTCAGGCTTAAAGGGGTTGGCGTGATGATGGAGGATAACTGTTGACCGTGTTTGGAACACATCATCCATATCGCGTTAGCCTGGAATGAGAACAATAAATGAGCATCGACCGCTAACCATATTTACAACACTGGATTTGTATCGGCTTGTTGCTCAATATCCTCAAGGGCGTTGGCCCGAAGTGTTAGAAGATCCCTTAGGCCTAGAATCCATGTCGTTCGGGGGAACTTCTGGATTGGAAGGGTGATAGAATCCCTGATGAAGGGGAACAAAAAGCCTGAAAATGGGTGAAAACATGTTTAGGTAGAATCCAACATCCCAGGTGCTAAACCATAGTACCCTTGGGAACATTGGTGAATCGCCGAAGAGTATCGAGGGGCTCATATTGAGAGCGACCGTTTTTAAAAGACGAGTATAGAACAAGAGGATAGAGGACCCTTAGGAGAAAGAGGTACATGGCATGGTTGTTACAAACCCAATGTGAATGAGGACATAATCTTGTACAACATCACACATCGCTTTCATGGAAGAATACGGGAAGAGGGGCCAAGATGGGGCTAGACTCGTAGATGAGATTCTCAGGTGGTCCTACTAATCCCATGATGATAGGAATAAAGCCACACATAGTTCTACAACCTCACATAGGGGTAGGATGCCCTAATGAGGGGGGGGGGTGTGTACGACGTGGTGAGTAAATTGATGTGAATGAGGAAATTGTACCATAACACATCATACAACCCTAAATAAGAACATGGGTCGGGGGCCTGAAAAGGCCAAGGGGCCTGAGGCTGGCCTCGGTAAAGAAGGCCTAACCAGTTTTCAGTTAAATGTCTTTCAGGGAAGATGAAGAGGGTAGTATTACATCCAACACAAGGGACGTGTATGGCATGGAAAATAAACCAATGTAAATGAGGACATAATTCCACACCACACCACACACTCCACGTAAGGATTTGGTCTACGGCCCGAGAAGGCCACGATGCCTGAGACTAGGCCTCGGTCAGGAAAGCCTAGACAGTTTGTAGTTTAATGTATTACAGTGAGTAAAAAGACATATCCCATCTGAGGATATGTATGGCAGGTCGAGTTACCCAACGTGAATGAGGACATAATCCCATACCACACAGTACAATCCCATAAGAGGGAAACTGGGCCGGGGGCCTGAAAAGGCCAAGGGGGCCTAAGGCTGGGCCTCAGATGGGGAGGCCATACATCCACTTATACAGTTACTACCTCATCACAGCTCCTAAGCTTTCATGAGTAGTGATCGATGTAGGAAAAAGGTGAAGGTCTCGGCTCTCTCCGTCATACGGGGCCTGATTGCTGGCATTACCCAAAGGGAGTTCGTTTCTTGAAGATACAATGGGGAAGAATGAACCACTACAATTGATGTTCAAGACATCTTGGGTTGGTACAAATGATCTAGGGTAGTTGTTAACCATGTTCGAAACACAACATCCCTATAGTGACCTGAAATGGGAGAAATAAATGAGCATGGACCGTTGACTATATTCGCAATGCAGGATTTGTATCGTCTTATTGCTCAAAATCCTCGAGGGAGTTGTCTCAAAGTGGTAGGAGAGCCCTTAGGCCTAGAATTCAAACCATTGAGGGTCCCTTTTGGATGTGAAAATAATGGAGTCCCAATCAAAGGAGAAGGTGAAATATAGTTGTTCCCAATTATTAATGAGGCGAATGTCTCTAGGGAGCGGGACGTATAGCCGGATCGAGGTTAGCTCGATGCGAATTGAGGAAAAAGTCTACACCCCAACATATATCTTGACCTGAGGGTAATATTCTGGCATTTGGGTTGGGCCAACAGGCAAAATGTTCAGGAATTCATATGTATCCTATAGAGATAGGAATCAAGCCATATGTAGTTCTTGAAGGCCATGAAGTTTAACGTCGTGTGGTGGAGACGTGTGAGAATAGAAGAACTAGGGAGCTGGAACATGGTGCGACCATTATAATCTTGGTAGTAGTGGGGGCATAAAAGCTGACACCATATCATGCAAAGATCCTCCAAGAGAACTATGCCCATAGGGAATATTAAAAGAGAAGAGTTCGGAAGCTGGGATCAAGATGAGGTGTCTGAGCATTCATATGTATCCCATGTTGATGAAAATCAAGCCATATGATGTTATTAAAATGTAGTTTAACATTATTAAGGATGATGCATAGTTTAAAGTCATGTAGGACATGACAGTTTAAGGTCATGCAGGACTGGCGTGCAGTTTAGGGTTGTGTCGGACCAGTAGAATCAGGCAAAGTATTGATTGAAGAAATTAGAATTAGTGGGAGGAGTTATACTCTCACCATCCATGGTCCCAAGAGAGTATTATCCATAGGGGTAAACCCTATGAGCTATTTAAGGTTCATCCCATTTAAGCTCCATCTTGGGTGGTTTCCTGCCAGGGATCATCGGCGCTCGAAGAGCCAATACCAGGTCACCATGCAGAAAAGAGCGAAGGAGAACCTTCTTGTTGAAGGCTCTAGCTATCTTATTCTGATGCCTTTCCTGATTATGTAAGAAACGAATCCTATTCTCATCAAGTGCTTCCAATTCAGCGAGACAAATTTCAACCACCTTATTTGGTGTCTACTGGTCATAGACAATGGTGCGTAGTGAAGGAAGATGGATCCCGATGGGCAGGACAGCCTCAACTCTATAAACCAAAGAATATGCGGTCACCTGGTTGGAATTCCAAGTCGTCGTCCGATACACCCAGAGGTCATTTGGGAGCTTGTTCGGCCAACTCTTCTTGTTCTGGCCGACCATTTTCTGCAAAATGTAGGAGAGGGTTTTGTTGAATTCCTCAATCTATCCATTTACCTACGCGTGATAGTGGGAGGTATGGTTTGAATGGATATTGTAATTGGCATACAATTTCATCAGCTTGGTTTCTCGGAAGTTGGTGTCATTATCGGTGAGGACAGTGTGAGGGACTCCAAACTGATGGATGATGTTGGAGCTCCAAAAGTCAATGATAGAATGGGATATGACCTCCTTGTGCGAAACTGCCTCTACCCACATGGAAAAGAAACCAGTGGTAGTCAGGATGAACCTGCAATGATGATATGTCACTAGTGGATATGGTCCAATGACATCGAGTTCGCACATCGCAAATGGTCAAGAGTACATGGTGGAGTGGAGAGGTTCTGGTAGCAAATGCATGAATTTAGTATGGATTTCGCATGTGTGACATCTCTCGGAAAACTTGATACAATCATGGATCATAGAGAGCCAGAAGTACACCAGTCTCCATATCTGATGGGATAGCTTCGGCCTAGCCGGGTGGGCACCACTGGAACTGGCATGAACCTCCTGCATGACCTTATAAATATTGACTCCTTGGATTCAACAGTGGATAACACCATCGAACCTGCGCTTTTAGAGTATCTTCTTGAGGTTGGGACCACTCTGGATGGTGAACTGTAGTGCACGACATTGGATTCACTCACGCTCGGCCCGATCAGCTGGGAGGTAACCATTTTGGAGATACTTGAAAAAAGGGGCTCTCCAGTTGGGAGTTGATTCATCCACTGCATTTGAAGAACCAAGGGGTCCTAACATGGAAGAATTGGTGGTAAGATGGCTTACTCATAGGCTGTCGTCATCCTATGGGGTGATGGGGGAAATAACTCTCCGGTGTGCCACGTGTATAATCAGATCATCATGCTTGGGTTCTACAAGTGACGCTTCTAGGCTGGCCAGAGCATCCGCTCAACCATTCTGAGATCGAGGGACGTGGGTAACTTCTGGCCGAGATGGATACTTTACCATTAACTGGAGGGTACGCTCCAATAATGGTACGCGATTTGGCTTTCTGATAACTTAGCCACTGTTGAATTGCTTGATGACTAGATTGAAATCCCATTTCACTTGCAAATGGGGTACATCGATCTCGAGGGCCAGCTCAAGGCATGTGATGAGGGCCTGATACTTTGCCACGTTGTTGGTGGATCCTTCTGATAAGAAGAATGAGTATGGCAGAATGGCTTGATCCGGGGTAATGAAGATGATACCCAGTCCCACTCTTTTGAGAATAAGATCATTGAGCCTCCTTCTAGTGGGGATTCGGGAGGCACCGTAGAAGTGTATCAGCCAACACGGGATGACATGATCCACCGAGAGGATTGCCTCATCAGGAAAATCTAGGTCCAGGGACTGGTCCACAGAGTTTGGATGGGTAGCTAGAAAGTCTGCCAATGCCATTCCTATGATGGCGTTCTGGGGGACAAACCTGATGTCAAACTGCTGGAGGATTATTTCCCACAGTTCTAGTCGGCCAGTCAACATGGGGCGGTTCAGAATGTACTTTAGCAGGACAATCCAAGAAACCTTCTTTACCTCATGGTGCTGCAGGTAGTGTTGCAACTTCATCACAGAAAACATGAGCATAAGGAAGATCTTCTTGATAAGGGAGTATCTGGTCTCCGTATCAAGGAGCATGCAGATGAGGTAGTAGATACTTTTTTATGTCCCCTCATTGTTCTTCTGGGTGAGAAGGGCGTCGAGAGATCATTCCAGGTCAGTCATGTACAGGATTAGTGGATTTATAGAGATTGGTGGCATCATGATCAGATGCTAGAGAAAAAATTGCATGATTTCCTTTAATGAGGTCTAGCACTCTTCGTACAATTCGTAGGCAGAGCCATTCTTCATTAGCTGAGAAAAGGGATTACACTTGCCAGCCAAATTTGCAATGCATCTGTATATGTAGGCTCAGTGGCCATGGAAACTTTGATGCTCCCGAATAATACTCATGGGAGGAATCTATTGGATTGCCATGATCTTCTCTGGGTCGATCTCGATGCCCCAGTTCCTGACAACAAAGCCATGAAAATTCTCAGAGGTGACCCCGAAGGCACACCTCAGCAGGTTTATATTCAAGTCATGGGAACGGAGGAAGAAAAAAACTTTCTCAAGGTCCTTGATATTGATCATGCACTGGCGGGATTTGTCCAACAGATCTTCCATATAGTATTCCACCAATTTCCCGAGGATTGGATTGAATATGTGGTTCAAGGCCCGCTGATAAGTGGCACCTGCATTCTTCAGAATGAAGGGGATAACCTGGTAACAGAATGTACCATGGGGTGCCCAGAAAGTTGTAGACTCTTCATCCAAGGGGGCCATACAGATCATATTATATCCAGAGTAACCATCCATGAAGGAGAGGGCTTGGAACTCTACCAGAGCATCGATCAACAATTTTTGTCACTGGAAGGAAAAAATCATCCTTCGAACAGTGACTATTGAGATCCCGGAAGTTGATACAGACTCTGTTCTATCTGTTGTTCTTCTTTAATGGTATGATATTGGTTATCCATTTAGTGTACTGGACCTCCTTAACAAAGTTTCCCCTAATGAGCTTGTCAACTTCGGCCTCGACCATGGCACCAAGAGAAGGGTGCATCTTTCTTGGAGGCTTCTTGAACCTGCGATGGGTTTCAGGGAGACCGAGGCAGTGGATGACAACCTAAGGATCTAGTCCTCGAATCTCATCGTAACACTTAGAGATTACGTCATGGTGCTGCTTAAGTAAGTCCATGTACTGTTGCTGCTCTTCGAGAGTCATGACAACACTGATCTATGTGGGTCTCAGATATGCCTCACTACCAAGGTTCACATGTACCAGTTCATCGACCAAGGCGGAGAATCCCTCTTCAAAGGCACGGGGAGCATCCTCTAGATCCTCTACTTCTCTTGTTGAGGACAGATTCCCAGTGGGTGAAGCTTCCCCTAGATCAGAAGACCCTAACAGGAGGCTGGTACTAGCCTGGATAGTTGTGGACAATGTATCAAGAGATTCATGTGCCGCTGATACCATATCAATGAAGGCGATCGATCCAATACCATATAGTCTTCATCCCAAGGGTCCACTCTTGATTATATCAAAGAAGTAGTGATGATTCGGCTTGATCCAGTTAATTCCAGCTCAGCAAAACAGACACGTATGACGTAGAACCATTCCCATAGGGTGGACATCTCGATACCATATGGGGGTAGGAGGCTCTAGGATCACCTGAGCCTGGTTTGGGTAGGGGTACAAGTTGATTTTCCATCGCCGCTTGGACTTGGGAATATTCCTTCCTCTTGTACCAGAGACAACTAATCATTTCCCCATGTCAGGGTTCGTGGCCTCCAATCGATGGATCGGGAAGATGTAGGCGTCATCTAGACAAGCCCAGGGTTCACTTGTGACCGGGGCGGGCGCCACCTCACTTGCTAGAATCTACTTATCCTTGATCTTCTGATACTCAGCATCTATATAATAGCAATCACAAGAGATGAATGGAGATGAATCACCTTCGAGTACGCCTACTCGATTATTAAGGGAGTACTTGAGGCACTGGTGATACGATGAGCGGACCGCCGCGTATAATTGGAGCCATGGCCTTTCCATCAATGCATTGTACGCGGTGTCCTCGGAGACAACCATAAACTATGTACAGGAAACTTGGCCTCTGATTGGGTCTTCAAATGGATCTTGCTGACCAGGGTCTGTTCTATCCTATCATATCCCTAGATCCTTAAATCATAGGGAGTCAGGTCATCTTTGGATAATACAAACATCCACAGTGTCCGCGTCGAGATAAGGTTGATCCCAGAGCCGGTGTCAACAAGACAGCGATGAACCTTCATGTCGTTAAATGGGATGGTGATGCACAGCGGTCGTATGTGCCCATGTATGGGAGAGCCTTTATCCTTTCTTGAGAATGAAATGATGTCCTGGCATAAAGCATTCTCAACTGCTCAATCGTGAAAGCTTCTGCAACTACTACCTCCGTCTCAAACTGGATGGAGCTTCTTAAAGCCTCAGCGAGGGTCTCACGCATATCCGATGAAAAAAGGAGGGATTCATGAATGGAAAGCCTCGCTGTGATGCCAAAAAGGTTCTTAAGAACATCATACTTCTCTACTAAGTGAGAGCTTCTGCTTACAAGAGGCCGCTCTGTGCTTGGAGGCATGGCGGTCCCTATTGGCTAGATCGACGACTGACTGGTGCTAGGTATATCCTACTGCTCACTTGTCGAATCCTGAAGAGTAGCTTCCAGATGAGGACCGGACGACTGAGATCATCCTGTAGCCAGGAAAGGCTAGTCGCAGCATGACCGAAGTGGTTCTGCCAAATCTAGTAGCACAAACTGTGGTGGAGGCAGTCCTAACGACACTAGATGAAAAGGCTGTGCGTGCTAAGCTCTGTGCTAGGCATGCTGCCTGGTCTCAATGTAATTCATTGCCTGGATGGAGGTTCCAACTAATGTTCCTCAATGACCCATATGGTCGCGGGTCCGCCGACGTTGGCATCGGCTGGGGACGTTGGGGAGGTTCACATGGAGATCCCCGCCGTAGGGAGTTATATAGGGATTTAAAAACTCTATGTTATTAACCGATGTGTAACCTTGAATATCACTCAAAGAATCATCCACCATTGGGTAGATTCTGGGAGGGATCCCCATCTCAGAGGGCATGAAGTCGCTGAGAGTGCAGGACAATGACGACATCGGTAGGGCGCGTTACTTCTTCTTGCTCCGCTGATGCTTTATCTTCTGGGAAGAGGCCGGCTGAGATGGTGACGCAAAAGTGGTGGCTGCAGCTTTTGAAGGCTCCGATTGATTTAGGCATGCCTTAATGATGCCATGGTCATGGGAAACCATCGTACGAGACATCCCGTCATCATACTTCTAGGACCCACGACTGGAAACCTGCTGGCATTCGCCTTCGCTGTCGTCACCGCTATCTGACCTCACAAAGACACTAGATACTTGTTCTAGGGCCGAGAGCAACCTCACTATTTTGTTATCAACCTGATATTGGATCCAGTATTTAAACACATATAACTGATTGAGGGTGTTCCCCAGAATTTGATGATAGGGGCAATAGTTGGGGTGATCGGTGTGGCTCTCCTCTTCTGGCCTTCTGCACTCAGGCAAGCATAAAATCCCCTGCTCTATGGTGCTACAGAAGTAACCGAGGACCTGATTCTCACTGAATGAGTAAGTCTGGTTTCTTTTTTCCGGAAATGTGTCCCTTGAAGCGGGGCCCTAACGAGGAGCCGGAGGGTCCTGTCGAGGTGGTGGACCCTGATTGTCTTGCCTAGGCGGTGGTGGCACATCATGCAGAGTCAATTGCTGATTCTAAGGATGCTGTTGAGCCGGAGGCTGCGCCTAAAGAGGAGGGCCTCTCCGAGGCTATGGGGATAGTGCTACTAGTAGCAATTCTAGTTTTCTGGGGGCCTCTATTTGGGCCACCACAGTGGGCTCGGCTCTGGCAGCTCTCCTTGATGGGATTACAGGGGGAAACAGATGTAACTGGATAGCCTATTTCAAGGCTTCCTCAAGGTGTTGGGCCTTATTTGAGAGGTTTCAGAACCCCCCAGGGTAGTTCTAGGTGGTTAGAGAAAGAACTAGATCCGTCTTGACATTTCCCACACACATTGTCAGTAATTTCTCCTAAGTCAGTGACATGTCAAGGGAGTATGTGAGCCCATTCCATTAGGTGATGAAGTCCACGACTCACTCATCTGGCCTTTTCTTGCACTTGAAGAGGTCTGCGATGCTGGTCATCTTGGTGGTAGAGCTGAACTGGTAAAGGAATTTCCTGAGAAGGTCCTCCCAGTTGGTCATGGAACTGACGAGGAGCTGGCTATACCAGACAAATGATGGCTCCTCCAGCATCTAAACAAAACAACAAATCATGGCGGCCTCATGCTGCGTTGGAGTCCCCAACATGGGCCCACAACTTGAGTTTAAGTGAGCCAGATGTTGCGGTGGATCTCTTGTCCTATTAAAGGGTGATAAGGTTGGATTCCCAAAACTCGAAGGTGCTGAAATATCATCCACCCACGCCAGGTATGGCTTGACATCTAGTGGGATTACCACCTACCACATTTCCAATGCTTCCAAGAGGGAAATAAGTGCCTCCATTAGATCATCCAGGCGGGGGTCCATGTCTTGATGGGTATCCCTAACTACAAGCATGTTGGCATGTTCTTCAACAAGGTAGACAGGCTCAGTGGCTCGCGGAGCGGCAGGTGGGGAGGCATGTGGGGTAGCTGGGGGAACCCGGGCCGGATTCCTTGGATTGTCGCGCCGTTCGGGAGGGATTGACGAGACATACCACACCCAATTTCCATGAGATCCAACTTCAACCCTGTCTATAGGAGCGGTATGATTATGATTTCCTGTGTGAATATCATTGAGGGGTAGTTGTCCCTGCCCCTGCTGTCCCAACCTAGGATTGTCATAGTCAGGTCATCGCTCTACAATGCATTCGGCCAGAATTTTGTTGGCCAACCTCTTCTGATCAACAATTTGCTGGAACAACATGGCCTTCTCGAGTTCCTCCTCCGTCTTCAGCATTGAGGCGGACGTGTCTAAGTGATTGACAGATCCTACGTGCTCTTTTCTCTTACTGGCATTCCTGTCAAGTTCCAATGCCTCGTTGGGCGTAGGGAGACCTAAGAGGTTCCTCTGCTGAAGAGTAATCATACCGGATGGGTCCAACTATGGTGGCACACCCTCGGGGGGGGGGGAGTCTCCATCAAGAATCTCTATATTATCCTCATTGTCCACCATGTCGGCCATGTTGACTGTGAGCCTTCATGGGGGCATGTCCTCAATGACGCATAGCAAGTCGGACTGCCGCCGAATTGGACTGAAGAAGAGGGCATCATACTACCCCCAGCCACAGACATGCATGTGGGGGGGTAGCCACTCTAATAATCTTGTGGAGTACCTTGATACTATGAATGCTTTGCTTTTGGAGAGCCTCAAAGTGACCTGGTGACTTGGGGCGCTGGACCACAGGAAGTGCGGCCAGATCTACTAGACGAAACTGCTCAATGATGCCTTCAAAATGCTCTTGGATTCTTTGATAATCCACGTGCTGATGATGGAGACTAAAATGTGTCTCCCAGAGGGTGTAGCAAAATCACTGAACTTCCTCCATAGTAAGGGATTCTGGTATGAAGAAATTATGCACTGCCACAGGCCATAACTTCTCAGGGAAGTGGTACACTACAAGGATGCTCCAAAACCTCCTCGGCTAAAATTTAGGGCATGGCCTTTAATTTCCCCACTCGCCAACTGGGGTTCCTGAATAAATGGCAGCAGTACTGAGGTAGACCGCTACGGCAGCAGGTTGGCTGGTGGAGATTACATCGAACGGGCTAGCTGGCTGTCGATTCTCGGACTGTCCTCCATTGAGTGTAGCGACCAGGCCGCTACGACACAGAAAGAGGGGATGACAGCCACCATTGCTGGATCAGGGGCTAGGGTCACTGGTGATTGACCATAATAGTTCTCACCTTCCATTGGTCCCCA
Source organism: Viscum album (assembly GCA_963277665.1). Lineage (NCBI taxonomy): Eukaryota > Viridiplantae > Streptophyta > Magnoliopsida > Santalales > Viscaceae > Viscum > Viscum album. Next base: position 1,153,594,798 of record OY728132.1, on the reverse strand, counting down.
GAATAGCTCTTTGTGATCTCTTGTAGAGGTAGAAAGTGCATCCTGCGATGATGGTGGTGATTGCGTGACTGTAACCTGCAGGTTTTCCAGATTTTCTTCCTCTTGGATAAATTTGTAGAGGGAGGCGGTAATCCAATGGACCTCACATTCCTGGAGCACTAGGTTGATGTTCCTTATCCCTGCCCCGACCCTTGATTAGGAAGAGCGAGGGGAGGGTTCCTGAGCTGAGTCGTACTCTGCTTCAGAGTCTGAGAAGCAGAACGGTTTGATCTCCATCCAGGCCTTCCCAGGATTCTTCTTGTGGTAGCAACAACTCACCTTCCTTCCCCTGGGTGGATCCTCATAACAGGTCCAGTTTTTGACATGAGGCTCTTTGGCTGCACTTGTTCTAGGGCGAAGAGGGTTTCCACCTGAGAAATCTTAGGTGTGAGGAGAACCAGTAAAAATTTCAAAGGGGACATGGGGAGGACCTCCATGAACAACACTTGAGTGGGAAAAACATCCGCTATAACAGGATGGAGCATGGGGCGGGCCTCCATGCTTGGTGTGGACTGAGCGAGGCTGGCCTTCACCCCTCTAGTTTCTGGGGCGAGGAGGACCTTCACCATCTGTAGAAAAGACGTAGGGAGGATCCCCTTGTTGGAGAGGGACTGGATGGGCATAGTCTCCATATTGATGGTCGGGGGTAGGAGAAAGGACTCTATACCCAGTGTAATGGGCACGAGAGAGGCATACGTACTGAACATCAATGCCGCGGGGGCGAACCTTCATCTGTATTGGGGGTAACATGGGGAAAACCTCAATGTTGAGCCTCCAAGCGGAGAAGTCCCACACACTCTATAGTGGTGGTATGGGGAGGACCTCCGTACAAGGTAGCATCATTGCGGGTTGGTTTGCGGTGACCATATCACGTGCCTACGACCAGGAAAGTTGACCCAGCATGCCCGTGGGGTGGTTGGGGCCTCGATCCCAGTTGGGAGTATAAGTGTCCCTGCTTAGTGTATGCAGGGACTTGATGATATGCATCGGCGGTGGCTCGGGGCACAATAGTCGTCAATAGTGGCACCCCTTGGTGGGTTTTCTCTTTAGAATGATCCTGATGTAGGCGTTTGGATGGACGATCTAGGGCTGGTGGTGCAGGTACATAGCTTACCTACTCCTCATCCAGCAAGACCGAGCGGCGGCGCTGACGCAGCCGGGTGGGAGCCTTTTCTAAGAGCCCATGGATCAGGACTCTGACCGGGCTATACCGGACATCGCCTACCTCATCAGCATAAGGCAGGGGGTTGTCCAAGCGCTCCGAGGACATGCTCCCGAAGCGGTTGTATGTCAGGGTGTGGAGCAGGGGATCCATACGTATCCATCAGGGGCAGCATTGACGGTGGGTCCTAGACGCCTCCAAGTCCAGGCAGGCCATATCCTGGGTTAGGATTATGCCATCCTCTTTATAACGATGTACAAGGTCGTTAATTACCCTTCGTTGGATAACTTCCAACGGGGGTATGGGGAATCGGTACCCCATTATCATGGATACATAGTCTGTTGCATAAGCGGTGAAGCCATGTGGAGTGGTTGTGCTAGCGTTGCCCTTGTCCCTGCATAAACGGGTAGGTGATGATCGTGTTCCTGAGGCAGCAACCTGATTCCTAAGAAACAGGGAGATAAACTCATCAGTGCTGAAATATAAATGAGTCAACAAATAGTTCCCCAGCATCATCCTATCCTCCGTTGTAACACCCCGAGATTTTATGAAAAATATTCTTTTAATTTCATTAATGTCTTGTGTTTTATGCTACACCAAGATTACCTTGCGCTATACGCAACACCGTATTAGCTTGCAGTATACACAACACTATTCTTGGATCGTGTTACACACAATTTTGATTATAGTTATTCTACACAACTTTGTGTATGTATATATATATATTCAATGAATAAATGAAATATGGTTGGATTCTGTTATATGAAACAATGAAGGATTCTTCCACAACACGCAACCCTGACTTGGCTTGCATTACACGCAATCACGACCTTCCTCGATAGCGTGTGTTGTACACAATACCGGGTTTTACTAAACAATGATATATTATTAAAATATTATTATGAACTAGCCGTTATGAATAGTATTAACTAAATTTTGAATTTTATTACATTATTATTCATCTTACACATTTTCTAGAACGTGGTATAAGAAGAAAATAAATTTTTAGGGTAAAATAAGTATTTTTCAAAAAATGCAGTTTTGCCGCCTTTTGATGGTGCACCCACATTAAATATAGTTTTTGACTTGTTTATAAGTACAATTTGACAAATTAAAATTTTCATTGGAATCAAGAAATAAAAATTTACTTTGGTTAAATTTTTCATATTATTCTGGTAACTTTCATATTTTGATGAATAGTAAAAACACACTATATTTTAATTAAAAACAACTTTTTTCATCACAATAATTTATATGGTTAAATTATAATATTGGATGGTTTTAAAGTACAAATAGAATATTTTTTTACCATTTAATATAATGTATGTCATTAGCATTGATTTTACATTAAATTTGTAGCTTAAATCAATTCAATCTTTTGCAATGTTTTAAAGAAAAACCCGTTTTCTTTCGACAACGGGATTAATTTTGATTTAATTTATAAAGCATTTGTCTATTGAATTTGGAAAAATGGATTCCATATTTGGAATCAGTGGGTCCAAATTATGTTAATAAGCTACTTTTTATTTTTGGGAATTATGAATAGTAACTACGGTAACTTTTATTTACCATAGTTAAAAGTAAATCGAGTAATTAAGGGTAAATATAATAATATAAAATTACCATTACACATGCCAAAATTCTATTGTATGGCTAAAAGTTGACACATATAACCTAAGGGTCGGATTATATTCATTTTTTGGACTTTTGACCATGAAAATAATTTAATTATTTTTACAACCAAAGAAAGTGACAACATGTCACTCTCTTAAATCTTATAAGTATAATAATTTTAATTTAGTGAAAAAAATCATAAAAAATCGAACATGAATAGTCTCCAAAAAGCTAATAAAATTATATACATAATGATAATTTTTTTAAAATTTTTAGGGATTAAACAAGTTTCATTAATGGTGATACATTAATGATACAAAAATTATTTATTAAGTGGGAAATAAGTAATATAGTTTTTATTGAAATAATAATACCCATTAGAAGGCCCACAAACCTGACCAAAACTTATTGGTAGTGTATATCTACACCTTAAGCATCCAATTACCTAATATATAACTTTTTTGAGCCTTATAAAAGTGATTATGACACTTATATTATTTTATTTTAAATGATGATAAAGTTGTCACCTTCATAATTTAATAAATATAACAATTTAAATATTTTGATTTTAAGATGATAAATTCTAGTAAAAGTATTATTGTGAAAGGTAATAGATTTATCTTCATCATAGGATTTTATTTTTAATTTTTATGAAACAAATATATATATTAAATAATTATACAAAAATGTTGTAGTAATTATTTTATTAAGAGATAAACCAAGTAAATGGTATTAAAAATAATAAAATAAATTTTATATGAACTATTTAATGTGATACACTAATTTTATAGATACATATGTCATTTTATGAATCTATTAATGCTTTTAGTTAGAACATATCTTCTACATATATTTTATTTATATTCAAATAAATGAATAGTGTCAAAATTGACACTATTGTTATTTTATAAAAATAACATATTATAAAATTTATTAAAAATCACAAAAATGTTTAAAAATTATAAATTTAAATTTATATGGTCTATAATGTTATAAAGTAAACAATTATGGAAAATTCGCAAGAAATAAGTAATTATTTGTTATAATTTAAAATTTATAATTTTATTACCACAAATAAACTTAAATAGATTAAATAAGGATAAATAAAAATGATAAGGATTAAAATAAGATCCAAACATATCTAAATTTTATTGGTTGATTACAACCCTATCTCATCTAATCTTCGAATATGAGTCATTTTTGGAGGTTTTTAAGTGGGGTTTGATTTATTATAAATTAATATTTTTAAGAATTCCAAAGGTGCCCCTCACCTCCCTTATAAAAGGGCACCTCCTCCCTCTCCTCCTCACACCAATTTGAGCCTTCAAGATCAACCAACCCCTGCCCATTTCACCTCCCCACTTCCCTAGAAACATACTATAGGTCCTGGTCTTCTTCAAAGACCAATTTTAGTGCCCTAAGAGGAGGTCTCAAAGAGGCGCTTCAAAGAAGAGGTAACGTCCGTTACCGATTCTTTCAACTTTATTTCTTCTTACACTTCTTCTTCTTAGGTTGTTTCATTATGAAGTAATAACATCAGTATCACTCATATACTGATATGTTATTATATGTATGAAACAACCATATTTCACCATCTATCCATCCTACGGAAAAAGAAATCACCGCGCGTGCGTACATACGGAATACCGTCTCCACGCCGTGGTGTAATCTATTTTCCACCACCACCTTACTTTGATGTGTATAATGGTATAAATAATAACTATATATGATTATTATAAAGTGATATTGATTCTGTAATAGTATACATAGACTCCAATAAAATTCCACGATCATGGGAACGATATCATCGTTCGTGCGTACGTACGGAATACCGTCTCCACGAGGCGATGAGATTCATTCTCAATGATTAACCATTCATAAATGATTATAATATATATATATATATAGTAATCATGAAATATATGACATAATAACTATACTGGATTTATGTATATATATATATATATGTATGTATGTCATCCAATTAATTCCATTCAATTCAATGAGGAAATGAAAACAACGTTCATGCGTACGTACGGCCTACCGTCTCCATGAACGGTGTATTTCTTTCCATTTATCGATCTATTATATATATGTATATTTTGAATATATATTATATATAAATCATTTTTTACATTCTGGATGTATGTAATCATGATCTAAGTAATCATATGAATAATTACAAGTCAAAACACGGACGACAAATGAAACGATTTTACCCAAAACGCTCTTTAACATGGAATTTACAAAAGAACGGGTAATATAAAGTCATAAGTGAACCATATATGATATCATAACAATTAATATGATTCTTTAATAAGTCAATAACATTATTTAAATTATTATACAGAAGGTTCGGACACTTACGAAGCAAATCGGACCTAAGGTAAGGGATAATCTTGCAAATATCAATTTTATCCGAGATTGCTTATTCGTAAGTATTTACTGGGGTTATTTCTATCATCCATGTCCATGTTTTATAAAAGTATTTTCATGACTGTTTAAAGACTTTTTTACCCATTCTTGACTTTTACTACATGGTATGTAAGGAATCATTATTTTGTTACGAGGTACTTTTTGACTTTTCCAGCAAAAGTACGAGAAGAATGTTTTTTTAACTTATACGGCACGAATGAATTTTTAATATTTTATAAAGCCTCATGAAGCTTCCTACAAAATATTTCATGACTATTTTAAACAAAATCTATTTCTTTTAAATTTAGATGACATTTTGTGAAAATAAATTGATTTGAAGAAGAAATGATATTTTCCTCAAGAATTCATTTCAAGTGTTTTATCAAAACCATTTTCCATTTAAGATGAAATTTTTTCATATGTGTATGTTTCAAGTATAATGTCTCTATGATTACATGGTTTCACTTTCCTAATTATGAAATGATATCCATTTATTTTATATGGATTATGTGATGATGGGATTATGTTTATGAAACCCATTTTATTCGTTGGGTTATTATGAATGATGTATGCTTATTTTGTGAAACAAGTAAGAATGATTTCATTATGATATGGGTGGGACCTATATCTCCCTCCAATGCATTAGGTAAATATTTTATATCTCATGAGATAGACATGGCTGGAATGGTAAGTTAATCCGGTTCAGTGTTTCAGGACTTATACGAGGAGTGAACTCGATTCAGAATGTGACTTTTTCCACTAAGATGGTCTTGGCAGCAATGCCTTGGCTACTATGGAAATCATTACATGTGCTTAATGGATTCCAGAGTTACATGTTTTATTCCCATGCTATTTTATCATGGTTTATGTTCCATTATGATCTATGGCTTATGTACTTCCATGTTTTATGTCGTTGCTCAAGATTTTTAATGTTCATGTTTTTTTAAGTTCAAATGTATATGGTATGTTTTATTTTATCCATGCTTACCCTTACTGAGCATTTGATCTCACCCTTTTTATGTTTTCTTTTCCCCCGAGATTAAAAGAAAGATTTTAGGTAAGGAAACAAAAATGGGAAGATCTTTATGGGAGATGTTGAAGATCTTTCATCACGATTAGAAGATTACGTTCCAAGTTTCCAAAGACACTAAACTATTACGGTCCTTGTGTGTCTGTTTTTGTTATGTAATAAATATTCTGCAAAAGTAATGTAATGCTTATGTATGTCAAGCTTCGGGTCTCTATAGTTGGTATCAGAGGAAAGGTTTAGTCAACCTTTGGAAACTAGGATGCGAAAATGTTAGTGATATCTCTAGAGATATTTCTAAGGTATGTCTAGGGATGTCCCTAAGGATAAGTATATGTATAGGATATAGTCCTAGAACTACGGTAACGATCTTAGAATTTAAACTAAGATGTTAGATATTGAGGGTGCTTCCTCTTTACTATGTTGTTTTCCCTAGCATGATTTTTTCCTCTCACACTATTCTATTTCGGTTTTAGAAAATAGATGGAAACAGGAAGATTCATGATAATGGAGGATATGACAGACAATGGAATGATATTCTTCATGAGAAACCAAATGAAATGGGATTTGGGAGTCCAGATATCGTTATTATGCCTAATCAGTAATCTCATAATATGATCAATAATCTCAACTTTGGTAAGTTTTCCGACTCAGATAATAAGAGGAAGATGGAGTTTCATTATGATCATAGAGGAAAGAATGTTCAATTTCCCTCATGTAAATCATGTGGGAAGACGCATCGGGGAGATTGTTTCAAGGGAATTGGAAGATGCTTTGGGTGTGGAAAAGAAGGACACAAAGCCAATAAGTGCAAAGGAAAAGGTTCAGTTAACACCATGGAGGAGGATAATGGTATTTATATGACATCAACAATGGTTAAATGTTTTAAATGTGGAATGTACGGGCATTATGAAAACAAATGCCCTAATGGAAAATCTCATGAAGAGAATCAGCAAGTTCATATGGGTAGTATTTATGTGGATGATGATGAGGAGACTACAAATGATATATGAGCTGAAAGAAGTGTTGAAGCTCATTCGGTTGTTTTAGAAGGTAGTGGAATGATTTTATGTTCATCGGGAGTTATGTTGTATAGTTAATGGTACTATGGAATGAAGAATCATCTAAGGATTGTTACACTCTTGTTTTTCCGAAAAGTATTTGAAAGCATATGTTGAATGGTACCAGTAACCATGGAAGGTTATTCAGAAATTTTTGTAAAGTAGATGATATGCGCATAATGAAGGAATAAGAAGATAATGAGATGTTTGATTGTATTCATGAGCCCATGATTGATATAAGGACTAAGTGATATCATTGTTTGAGTATATAGAATTTTGAGGATTTTGGTATGTGGAAATTGTTAACTTTTAACTGCATTCATGTTTTCACTAAGGCTCAATGGGTATTCATTTTTCAACAGAATACATGATTAAGGCCTTCAAATATTTGGAATGTGACCAACAAGACATAGCTTATGATATATGGGGATCAACGATGGTATTAAATCTCTGATAATCGTTTTTACTATATTATGAGAGTGGACTTCAGTATTATGGATAATCCTAAAGATTAGAATGGATTATGTTGGACATAAGTTAGTATTGTTTAAGGATAGAAGTTTTCTCGATATTATTGATGGGATGTTATAGTAACATTGTTTAAAAAAAGGACAACCTGCAGGAAGGGCGACAACCCATCGCGTCGGACAAGGCTGTGGGAATCAAACCCACAACCGAAGTGCGACTGGCCTTTATCGCCCACCACTGGCCTACATAAAGTCCCTGGTTAGTAGAAACTAGTTTTATTTTATTAAGTGGTATGATGTATAAGTTCATTTTTGGAACCATATATGATTAATCTAACCATAAGATGGACTTATAACTTTTTCTAACCTTTTGTTTGAATGAGATAGAATGACCCATCATTCTATCACATGATCTGCTAACACATCACGAATAACAAATTCAACTTCATTTCTTTAAGGGATGAAGTGGAAATTGTTCAATTCACGAACAACAGTGATATTGTACAAAAATCATGCAAGTATTTCTTTTAATTCATCAACATTAGGGAAATGATCTTGAAAACCAAAAATGTTGTCCTAGTTCCCTTATATCCGATGAATCAGATGGTACCTTAGATCATCACAAATCAACAGCTTTGTGATTGTTGGCTTTTTTCAAAGCCATGTTCTCTACCACTCTCCATCAGAACATGATGGTTTGATTTTTCTTCCATATCCATATTTGCACCTATGTTCTCCTACGTGGAAACCCAGTGATGAGTTAATTTGGGTAAACGTTACATTTCATACTTTAGTTTTTAAAGCCATGTTTTGGTATTCCTTTTTATGATGTGGGTTTCTATTAAACAAACTTTAGAGTAGTAAACCATTTATAACCCCGACGAATTTCGAGGGCGAAATTCATTTTAAGGGGGGTAGAATGTAACACCCTGAGATTTTATGAAAAATATTCTTTTAATTTCATTAATGTCTTGTGTTTTATGCTACACCAAGATTACCTTGCGCTATACACAACACCGTATTAGCTTGCAGTATACGCAACACTATTCTTGGATCGTGTTACACACAATTTTGATAATAGTTATTCTACACAACATATATTATTAAAATATTATTATGAACTAGCCGTTATGAATAGTATTAACTAAATTTTGAATTTTGTAACATTATTATTCATCTTACACATTTTCTAGAACGTGGTATAAGAAAAAAATAATTTTTTCGGGTAAAATAAGTATTTTTCAAAAAATGCAGTTTTGCCGCCTTTTGATGGCACACCCACATTAAATATAGTTTTTGAAAAGTTTATAAGTAAAATTTGACAAATTAAAATTCTTCTTTGGAATCAGGAAATAATAATTTACTTTGGATAAATTTTTCATATTATTCTGGTAAATTTCATATTTTGATGAATAGTAAAAACACGGTATATTTTAATTAAAAATAACTTTTTTCATCGAAATAATTTATATGGTTAAATTATAATATTGAATGGTTTTAAAGTACAAACAGAATATATTTTTACCATTTAATATCATGTATGTCATTTTCATTGATTTTACATTAAATTCGTAGGTTAAATCAATTCAATCTTTTGCAATGTTTTAAAGAAAAACCCGTTTTCTTTCGACAACATGATTAATTTTGATTTAATTTCTGAATATTTTGTGTATTGAATTTGGAAAAATGGATTCTATATTTGGAATCAGTGGGTACAAATTATGTTAATAAGCTACTTTTTATTTTTGGGAATTATGAATAGTAACTACCGTAAATTTTATTTACCATAGTTAAAGGTAAATCGTGTAATTAAGGGTAAATATAATATTATAAAATTACCCTAACACATGCCAAAATTCTATTGGATGTCTAAAAGTAGACCCATATAACCTAAGGGTCGGATTATATTCATTTTTTGGACTTTTGACCATGAAAATAATTTAATTATTATTAAAACCAAAGAAAGTGACAACATGTCACTCTCTTAAATCTTATAAGTATAATAATTTTAATTTAGTGATAAACATCATAAAAATACGAACATGAATAGTCTCCAGAAAGCTAATGAAATTATGTACATCATGATAATTTATTTAAAATTTTTAGGGATTAAATAATTTTCATTAATGGTGATACATTAATGATACAGAAATTATTTATTAAGTGGGAAATAAGTAATATTGTTTTTATTGAAATAATAATACCCATTATAAGGCCCACAAACCTGACCAAAACTTATTGGTAGTATATATATACACCTTAAGAATCCAATGACCTAATATATAACTGTTTGGAGCCTTATAAAAGTGATTATGACACTTATATTATTTTATTTTAAATGATGCCAAAGTTGTCACCTTCATAATTTTATAAATATAACAATTTAAATATTGTGATTTTAAGATGATAAATTCGAGTAAAAGTATTATTGTGAAAGGTAATAGATTTTTCTCTATCATAAGATTTTATTTTTAATTTTTATGCATCAAATATGTATATTAAATTATTATACAAAAATGTTGTAGTAATTATTTTATTAAGAGATAAACCAAATAAATGGTTTTAAAAATAATAAAATAAATATTATATGAACTATTTAATGTGATCCACTAATTTTATAGAAACATATGAACTTTTATGAATCTATTAATTCTTTTATTTCGAACATATCTTCTATATATATTTTATTTAAATTCAAATAAATGAATATTGTCAAAATTGACACAATGGTTATTTTATTAAAATAACATATTATAAAATCGGTTAAAAATAACAAAAATATTTAAAAATTATAAATTTAAATTCATATGGTCTATAATGTTATAAATTAAACAATTATGGAAAATTCACAACAAATAAGTAATTATTTGTTATAATTTAAAATTTATAATTTTATTACCACAAATAAACTTAAATAGATTAAATATGGATAAATCAAAATGACAAGGTTTAAAATAAGATCCAAACATGTATAAATTTGATTGGTTGATTACAACCCTATCTCATCTAATCTTCAAATATGAGTCATTTTTGGACGTTTTAAAGTGGGGTTTGTTTTATTATAAATTAATATTTTCAAGAATTCCAAAGTTGCCCCTCTCCTCCCTTATAAAAGGGCACCTCCTCCCTCTCCTCCTCACACCAATTTGAGCCTTCAAGCTCGACCAAACCCTGCCCATTTCACTTCCCCACTTCCCTAGAAACATCCTAGAGGTCCTGGTCTTCTTCAAAGACCAATTTTAGTGCCCTAAGAGGAGGTCTCAAAGAGGCGCTTCAAAGAAGAGGTAATGTTCGTTACCGATTCTTTCAACTTTATTTCTTCTTCCACTTCTTCTTCTTAGGTTGTTTCATTATGATGTAATAACATCAGTATCACTCATATAATTATATGTTATTATATGTATTAAACAACCATATTTCACCATCTATCCATCCTATGGAAAAAGAAATCACTGCGCGTGCCTACGTATGGAATACCGTCTCCACACCGTGGTGTAATCTATTTTCCACCACCACCTTACTTGGATGGGTATAATGGTATAAATAATAACTATATATGATTATTATAAAGTGATATTGATTCTTTAATAGTATACATACTCTCCAATAAAATTCCATGATCATGGGAACGATATCATCGCTCGTGCGTACGTACGGAATACCGTCTCCACGAGACGATGAGATTCATTCTCAATGATTAACCATTCATAAATGATTATAAAGTATATATAATAAGTAATCATGAAATATATGAAATAATAATGATACTGGATTTATTTATATATATATATGTATGTCATCCAATTAATTCCATTCAGTTCAATGAGGAAACGAAAACAACGTTCATGCGTACGTACGACCTACCGTCTCCAGGAACGGTGTATTTATTTCCATTTATCGATCTATTATATATATGTATATTCTGAATATATATTATATATAAATCATTTTTTACATTCTGGATGTATATAATCATGATCTAAGTAATCATATGAATAATTACAAGTCAAAACACGGACGACAAATGAAACGATCTTACCCAAAACGCTCTTTAACATGGAATTTACAAAAGAACGGGTAATATAAAGTCATAAGTGAACCATATATGATATCATAACAATTAATATGATTCTATAATAAGTCAATAACATTATTTAAAATATTATACAGGATGTTCGGACACTTACGAAGCAAATTGGACCTAGGGTAAGGGATAATTTTGCAAATCTCAATTTTATCCGAGATTGCTTATTCGTAAGTATTTACTGGGGTTATTTCTATCATCCATGTCCATGTTTTATAAAAGTATTTTCATGAATGTTTAATGTCATTTTTACCCATTCTTGACTTTTACTAGATGGTATGTAAGGAATCATTCTTTTGTTACGAGGTACTTTTTGACTTTTCTGGCAAAAGTACGAGAAGAATTCTTTTTTAACTTATAAGGCACAAACGAATTTTTATGGTTTTATAAAGCCTCATGAAGCATCCTAAAAAATACTTCATGAATATTTTCAACAAAATCTCTTTCTTTTAAAATTAGATGACATTTTTTGAAAATAAATTGATTTTGAAGAAGAAAGGATATTTTCCTCAAGAATTCATTTCAAATGTTTTATCAAAACCATTTTCCATCTAAGATGAAATTATTTCATATGTGTATGTTTCAAGTATAATTTCTCTATGATTACATGGTTTCACATTCCTAATTATGAAATGATATCCATTTATTTTATATGGATTATGTTATGATGGGATTATGTTTATGAAACCCATTTTATTCGTTGGGTTATTATGAATGATGTATGCTTATTTTGTGGAAAAAGTAAGAATGACTTCATTATGAGATGGGTGGGACCTATATCTCCCTCCAATGCATTGGGTAAAGATTTTAAATCTCATGAGATAGACATGGATGAAATGGTAAGTTAATCCGGTTCAGTGTTACAGGACTGAAACGAGGAGTGAACTCGATTCCAAATGGGACTTTGTCCACTAAGATGGTCTTGGCTGCAATGCCTTGGCTACAATGGAAATAATTACATGTGCTTAATGGATTCCACAGTTACATGTTTTATTCCCATGCTATTTTATCATGGTTTATGTTCCATTATGATCTATGAATTATGTACTTCCATGTTTTTTGTCTTTGCTCAAGATTTTTAATGTTCATGTTTTATTAAGTTCAAATGTATATGGTATGTTTTATTTTATCCATGCTTACCCTTACTGAGCATTTGAGCTCACCCTTTTTATTTTTTCTTTTCCCCCAGGATTAAAAGAAAGATTTTAGGTAAGGAAACAAAAATGGGAAGATCTTTATGGGAGATTTTGAAGATCTTTCACCACGATTAGAAGATTACATTCCAAGTTTCCAAAGACACTAAACTATTACGGTCCTTGTGTGTATGTTTTTGTTATGTAATAAGTATTCCACAAAAGTAATGTAATTTCTATGTACGTCAAGCTTCGGGTCTCTACATCCGTGATTGGTAAGAAGGATCCACACTGACAAAGTTGCAGAATGAGATGTCCAATGTTCTACAGCCCCATATTCTGGTGAGTTTCACGCCAGGCCTGCTATTTGCTTTACGGGACCCGAAACCTGATGTTTGGATATGATGACACATCAATATATTGATTATCCAAATGTTAGTAATCTCTATATTGAGTAGAATATCATCACATCGGGTTCACCATTTTTTGTTTCCGATGCTTTTTCTATGGCCCACATGCCTGTCTACTTGAGTACGGCAGGCACAGCTATGTTACCCTACATTCTCGCTTTCCAAAGGCTGCCCACATATGTTCTCTATTCAGGGATGTTTTCTCCTTGATCAAAATGATATGATGGTATGTCTATTCTTCCTTCCAGGGATTACTCCATGGAACTCATCACCTAGTCTGGGTCTCCCTCGTAGATTTAATATGTTGTTCGTGAAACTTTTCCTGGCGCCATATCTTCATGGACACCAGTTAATTATGCTACGTCTATCAGGGCATTCTAAGGGGTCCGATCAGAGAAGAAACCTTCAGTTAGGGGAGTAGTCACGTTGTGGCATCACTGGCATGTCTGGATGCAGGGGGATTGTCATGTCTGTCTTCTATCCCTTATTATAGGGCTTCTTGAGGGTGCGGCAGCCCGAGGCATCCCACATCAAACGAGGAGAATCATATTCCATGGGAATTTATATGAGGTTTTCCTCAGCTTCCCATGATTAACACAGGGTATTCTTGATGTTTAATGTCCAACAAAGATAGATCTGGATGATCAAAAAACTGACTGGAGTGGATCAGACGGGGGAACCACCTGGAGGGAATGCCGATATTAGAGCCAACACGTGGGTGGCTTCTTGAATGATATCAAATGTAATGGGGAATGGGGTGGCATGATTTCACCAGGATGTGGTGGCCCGGGTAAGAATCAGGATGGATGATGGAGCAGTTAGATTAAGTTGGTGGTAGATGGGGTGGAACCGTCATGGGGTGATGATGGTTTTGGGGTTGAGGCTTGAAGAGGCTTCCGACGTATCCCCGTGGTAGGGAATCAAATTCCACGTAGTTCATCTGATGACGGATTTCCGCCAATTGGGTCATAATGTATTACCACTAAATTTGCTCACAACAGCTTACTATTGGATGTAGTTTCTATGGCTTACCTTTGAATGATGGGACAACCACTTACCACTGAATGGGGCGCAATGAATTACCATTAGATGGGATGACAATGTCTTACCACTGAAAATTGGGCACTGTTTAACGTTATGCAGAATGGGGTGAACCAAAGTGAAGGGGGATGGAATGACCAATGGGTGGTGGGCTTGATCCTCTTGGAGGCTTCCTACGCACCATGCCTTGACATGGATCTAATTCCACATAGTTCAGGATGAAAAAGGGGATGTTGAACTGACACGAAGGGGTGTTGGAACAACTGGGTGTTAGGCATGAACCTCAGGGAGGCTTCTTATGTACCCTACCATGACATGGATCAAAGACCACATAGTTCTGATGGAGGTGTGGGGATTACACTCTAGGCTGCCCTGGGTGTTGGTGAGCCGATGTGAAGGGGGTTGGAACGACAAATGGGTGGTGGGCTTGATTATCAGGGATGCTTCCTACATACTCTGCCATGGTAAGGATCAAAGACCACATAGTTCAGGATTGAATTGGGGCTTACACTCTGAGGCAGCCCAAGGTGGTGGGGGTTGGTGAACAAACGTGAATAAGGACCTGGGGTCCAGATGGATGGTGGGGCTTGAACCTCAGGAAGAATTCCTACGTACCATTCCTTGACATGGATCAATGTCCTCGTAGTTCTGGTGAAGTTGGGCTTGAACCTCGTGGAGGCATCCTACGTTCCATGCCTTGACATGGATCAATGTCCCCGTAGTTCGAGTTAAGGTGGGCTTGAACCTTGTGGAGGCTTCCTACGTACCTTGCCTTGACATGGATCAAAGTCCCTATAGTTCGGGTGGAGGTGGGTTTGAACCTTGTGGAGGCTTCCTACATACCATGACTTGACATGGATCAAATTCACCATAGTTCAGGTGAAGGTGGGCTTGAACTCCATGGACGCATTCTACGTTCCATGCCTTGACATGGATCAATGTCCCCATAGTTCTAGTGAAGGTGGTCTTGAACCTTGTGGAGTATTCCTACGTACCATGCCTTGACATAGATCAAAGTCCCCTAGTTCGGGTGGTGTCATGGTTGGTGCTAACTCTACGCCCATGTGAGCATTGCTCGGTGTGAGAAACAAGAGGTAATAGAGACCTGACGATCACGTCCGGAAAGGTGCATCCGTGGGAGGTGAAGTGGGGCTTATGCTCTAGGTGGCCCATGGAGAGAAATATTGGTACTTACTCAGGGATGGAGGCCTGAGGGTGACAAATCACAGCGGGAGAGGGACTTGGCACCAAATAAGACCGGGGCAGAGGTACCACCTCCTACAAGGAAGGCTAGGGGCTTACACCAAGGTGGATGCCCTATCCTTGCCGAAAAATTCCACTCTGATAAGGAGGATATCATCCCCTATGAGGGGTGATCCTATCCTCATGGAGACAAGTGGGCGTGGAGAATGTCCATGGTGGGGGTGTCCCACGTGCGAGCCATGGGGCGATGTCATAGTTTAATATCAGGTGCTGATGATGGTGGTTCATGGAAGTTTAACATCCTGTTGCTTGGACGAGGTGGGTGCCCTCCGCACCCCTAGGACTTACAAAACTGGTACCCTTTACTCCTTGTTGAAGGGAAGGCATCGACAACGCCGTGGTGAAGGGGTGTCGTGGAGTGAACCATCGAGGCTCCCACATTATCGTGGCTATGCAAAGAAGAAATAGCCATTACTGTGCCTATGCGAAGAAGAATAAGGTGATGCCAAACAATAGGTAATATCGTCCATGGGAATTTGAAATTACACCGTGCAAACCTGGAGGGTCACATGAGAAAAGGAATTGTCAAGTAGAGGATTCCATAGGCAAGGGCCTTGCGAAACCCTATTGCTCCACGTGGTGGATGACACTTGCCAAGGTGTGTCCTTTACAATGTTTGGCGCCTTAGCCTAATAATGGGGTATAAGTGCATATGGGAGGTGCTTTGTGAAGTGGAAAGGCATTCATGAATCACTACCTCGCGGAGCAAAGGTACCTCACAAAGAAAGGTGTTGTAAAGAAATGTTCTTCTAGAAGTACTGTGACCCTACCATAGCGTGTGGATCTTTTGTACATGAAGGGTGTTTCGCGAAGCATAAACACTCTATGATAACCCGGGTCCCCTTGGGGATCCCCTTCCTTCATGAAAGACATTAGTCTTTGTGTAAGGCATCCCTCTCAGAAGAGGGGATTAGGATGAGACAATGGGGAGGCACTTCATGAAGCAGTAGTACCTTTCACAGCTCATGGTTCACCGAGCGGAAAAATGCTTTGTGATTCGAGAGTTGGGAAGCTGAGGGCTCAGATTGTCCATTGTTTGGGCTCAGGGGGAGCCTAGAATTTATGGGCACAAGGCATCGCAAAGCGGAGCTTACGTGGCACGAAAAAGAATGTTTTGGCTTCGCGGCGGGCTCGCGAACATAAAATGAATTCGTGGAGCATCCTACCTCCTTGCTTCGTGGTGGGCTCAGGAACATCAAATGCATTCGCGGAGCATCCCACTTCCTTGCTTCGCGGTGGGCTCGCGAATGTCAATTTCAGTGGCGGAGCGTCCTGCCTCCATCCTTCGCGGCGGGCTCATGAATGTCAATTTTGGTCACGGAGCATCCCTCATACTTCCTTCATGGCGAGATCATGAATGTCAATTTCATTCACATAGAATCCCAAATTCTACCTTCATGGCGAGCACATGAACATCAATTTCGGTCGCAAAGCATCCCACCCCCTTCCTTCATGACGACTGCGGTGTTGGGGGGAATTCCGTAGAATGGCTTCTTGAGGCAGCCCATGATGCTTCTCATCTCTATAATATTTATTTATGGAATAAAGATAAAAAATCCCACAAGAGAATGAAAAGTAAAACAAATCAAGGATGTCTGAAATAGTGTAAGCCGAGGGAATCCCCCCTCACAAGTTCTTCTCCCTCCGCCTTGAGAGTATTCCTGCCCCCAGAGCCCAAAAAACCGAATATTGGGATACAATGGAGGCTAGATGATCAGACACTTTATTTCCCTTGGGCCAAGTGTGAACCACCTTGATATTGATACTCATGAGGCCTTTGCATTTTTCGATAGTATATGACGTAGACCAGGGAATATTGTCAGTCCCTTGAAGAGCCTTAAAGAGGACCATGCATTCTGTTTCCACTTCATCAACGAGGATATTATGTTGACAGCACAACATAAGGAAAAAAATAATTGCTGAAGCCTCTACCTGGAGTGAATGAAAACTTCAATAATAAGCAGTGAACAGCAGGATGACCGAGCCACTGGAGTCTCGGGCAACACCTTCAGCCCACAAGCTGCCCTATCTTGAAGAGTCGTCAGTATTTGGTTTGAGGCCCATGGAGGGAGGCCACCAGCAGACCCAATGACCTGCTCTAGAATTGAGAGGACCAATGGCATCCATAGGTTTTGGCTGGAGAGGACTGAACGTGGGGGACTGTCGCAACTGATCGTTCGTTCTGAGAAAATCAATGAGCAGGCATCAG
This sequence comes from Viscum album, assembly GCA_963277665.1. NCBI lineage: Eukaryota > Viridiplantae > Streptophyta > Magnoliopsida > Santalales > Viscaceae > Viscum > Viscum album. The sequence goes on along the minus strand of OY728132.1, from coordinate 1,153,576,873 downwards.
GTTTTGATGATAATAAATCTTCCCGACATACATGCTCCATCATATGTGGCTCTACATCTAGAATGCCAAATGCCCCAAAACCAAGAGGTTAACACCGTAGCTCGTGCTTTCCTCTCCAAGCTCTGTTCAGGCGATCCATGGAACCAATGGTCCATGAAATCATCAATAGAATGTGCTTGGCCATTGTAGGCAGTAAGGCCACCGAAGAAGGTCCACACTGCATGATCCCAGACCCCTTCAATGAAAAGATGGAAGACACTCTCCTCTTTATCATGGAAACAGGAACATCTAGAAACAGACGGTATACCTAGCCTTTTGATGTTATCATCAGTTGGAACCACACCGTTCTTTATACTCCAAGAGAGAAAGTTGAACATTGAGGTATCTTTTTTACACAACATGGTATCATGCCATGGGTCAGATCTGTCATGTGAACCAGAAATTCTTGAAAATATTTGGTGGAGAAGATCCTTGAAGTAGAGGGAGTAAACACACACTGATCAGGCCCCATGTTCATCTCAAAATTCATATAGGTTTCCATTTTTTCATTGTCCAACACAACCATGATAATGTAGGGGAACCTACTGGCCTCTCTGAAGATTATATGAGGGGCTAGATAGCTAGAAAATCCAAGGATGGAACCATCTCAATTATGGTGCCAAAAGGAGAGGTCCCCATTACCAATAATCCAGCAAGAATGTTGTCAAAGGGAGTGAAGGATGTCAGCAATCATATACCAAAGGGGGAGTTGTGACTATTCTTAGTAACAGGAAATTCACTGCATCTACGGTGCATCATCCTGCCCCACAAGGACCAGCCCTTAAGTTCCTCCCAAGCCTTTTTGGCATGCATGAACTTGATTGTTTTGTGTAGGATTCTCACATCAATTCCTCCGTTACAGATTGGTTGTGCCATTCTTTTCCAAGATACCCAATGTCTTTTTCCTTCAGAGAGTGCATCCCATAGAAAATCTACAAGAATTCTATCAATGGAAGTAATGACTCCCTTAAGAACATTTATGGAAGCCATCGCGTGAACATGAATGGATGACAACACACTTTTATTGAGAGTGATCCTACCTCCAAAGGATAAGAATCTATTTTTCCAATTAAAAAGTACGCCCGTGATCTTATGCACAATGTGGTCAAAGTCATGGATGTGAAGACATTGTGGAGAAATGGGTGCACCAAGGTATTCAATAAGAAAGTAACCTCTTTACATGTCCAGACTAATGCCAATAGAGGCCACACATCTTTATCCACATCTATTGGAGATGAAAAAGTTACTCGTAGAGACGTTGATGAGTTGACCACTCCAATGGAAATACTACTTTATCACCTTATTGAAGCTACGGACAGACCTGATGCTGCCATTCAGGAAAACCAATGTGTCATCAGCAAACATGAGGTGATTTATGCTAGAGGGGATTGAATGACTCTTCTAAGGAAGAATATGCCCATGGTTTCTACTTCTATTAAGAAAACGACTAAGCACATCCTAGGCAATGATGAAGATTGTAGGGGATAGAGTGTCCCCCTGCCTGAGTCCACAAGTGGCTTTGAAAAATCCAAAAGATTTTCCCATAAAGGATACAATAATCCATGAAGAAATAAATCATCTAAAGATGATGTCAGTGGCCCAATTCAAGAAGCCAAATCCTGTGAGTACCTTGATGATGAAACTCCATTCAATTCTATCATAGGCCTTATTCATGTCGAGTTTGATAGCTAAATTGGACCCATGTGATTTGATGTTAACATCTGATATGAACTTATGGGCTAGAGAAATTTCCCCTTGTATAGACCTACCTTTCACCAAACCATGCAGCTCATGGGAGATCCATTGGGGAAAAAACGAGATATTCTTTTATTAATGAGACATGAGAGGATTTTGTAGGAGAAGTTACACATATTGATAGGCCTAAAGTGATGCAAAGAAGAAAGATATTTGATCTTAGGTATAAGGACCAACATTGTTGTAATGGGAACCCGGGGAATGTTTCCTCCATGAAACAAATCTAGGATAACAAGAATAACATCATGCTAGACAATAGACTAGGAATCTCTATAAAAGTATCCTAGGAAGCCATCCGGGCCCGGAGCACTGTCATGGTTAAGGCTCATCATGGCCTCATGGATCTCTTTCTCATTCGGGATGGCATCAAGGGACTCATTATCTTGGCTAGAGATATGGGAGGGGATCACGTCCAGTAAGGATTACCTGTCACTAGGGTAGCCCTCAGACATGCAAGGGTCAGTGCCTGGCAGTAACTCCTTGAAATGAGAGAAATCCAACCACCAACAAAATACCTATCATCTGTATACGAGCCATCCTCCAGTATCATGTTAGGTTTGTGATGATGACGCTTATCTTTAATGCAAGCATGAAAATAGGCAGTGTTTTTATCCCCCTCATGAAGTCATTGTATCCTAGATTGCTCGTGGGAAAGCCGCTCTTGGGACAGAAGCATTTCCACCAAGTTGTCCTTCTTACGAGCAAGGTCCTCAATCACCTGATCATTTCAATCATCCTCTAGATTGGCTTCTAACTGATCAACATTTGACATAAGCTCTTTCATATCCATGTCAGCGGGGGGAACTTGCTTAAACCAAGCCAAAATCTATTTCCTTAAGCACCTCAGTTTATTGTGAAGCCTGATCCACAAGTGCCCTTGTTCAAGAGCACCCCATGATCTTGTGACCACCTGAGTATAACCTTCAATGTGGGTCCATTGATGAGAGAATCTGAAGGATATGCTGGGAACTTGTCATTAGTATAGGGAAATCATTAAGGGAGAATGGTTAGAAATGCTTCGAGTTAGATGGGTTACCTGGGCATTGGGGTAGTCAGAGATGGCCTGAAAATTGGCCAAGCATCAATCCAACCAGCTCTAATATCTTCAGCCTCCATTTTGATTGTTGCACCACAAGAAGAAGTCCCTAGAGTAACCCTTGTTAGATAGTCCCTTTCCAGACAAGAATTGGACAATCTCCAAGATTGCCTTTCTAGGGAAGGGACCTCTCCCCTTCTACTCATTCGGATTGGCTATGGTATTTAAATAGCCTCTATCAAACTAGGGGGAGGTACCTGGATCAAAGGATTGAAGCCCCATCCAAATAGTTCTACTTTTGTAGGCATCACAGCAACCATAGATAAAAGAGGCAATAAAAAGGTCATTTCCATACTTGACTTTGATAATGAGGGATTTGTCATCAGAATTAAGTAAATAAATTGAAAAGTCTTTTTTCCAGAAAAAACAGATGTGGGAATTGGACGGGTTTCCATGAAAAAATCAATGCAACCTGATTTTTTGGATGAACATTCCAATTCTGGAAGAAACCTTTTTGGGATCCAATTCCACAATAATGGAGGCCTTTTGTTTCCTCATCTCCATGACAATGAAGTCAGTTTCTACCCTAGCACCAAGACCACTAGAGTTCCAGATAACGATACATGTCATTGAAACAGATGCCGCCTGGCTCTGCCCCATTAGATTGTAGCCCATGAAAAGGAGGAGAAGATAACATAGATGAATTTTTACCCTTGGATCTTATGCAGATTCCAGATGGAGAATGTAGGGGAGGATGTACCTGTGGGGAAGAGAAAACATTCTGTGAAGGGATAAAATCCATGGTTTTTTGAAGGGATAGAATCTCGTAGCGTATATGAGATTAATTTTAAATTGATTTTTAAACACATGTGAATGGTATTTTTAAAAATGGATTTCATATTAAGAATCATAATAATTTAAAATTTCTAATAATTCCAACTTATTTTTTAAAAAAACTGAACAGTGAATGCAATAAAATGTAATTACTAGGGTTAAGGTAAAATAGTGTTTATCTGGGTAAAACTAAATAGATAAGGTTAAAAATGATCCATAAATTTGAATAAAATATATTTAATGAAAATATTTTGACCATTAAACTTATAAGGTTCTATAATGGTCCATTTTGGACCCGTATGACATATAAGAAATATGGAAGCACTCAATTATTATAAAAAATATCAACTATGTCCTCTCCCCCACTTATAAAAGGACACCCCCTCTCTTCTCTTATTAAAACCTTAAATCCCATTAGTATTATCTAAAAATGACCCAAATAACATAAAAAATTCCATCCAATGAACATCTAGGCCTTATTTTTGTTATAAATTCTTCCTTGTAAGGATTTTTGTGTAAACCTAAAGAGGATACCCGAATAAGTGGTAATGTTCATAAACAAGAAATTTTGTTTTATTTCTCCCTCCACAACCTTAAATGATTTTTCTACGATGCTTATATAATATCTTATTTATCTTAAATATATTAATATGTTGTTATGTTAAGGTAATGACCTATAAATATCTCCACTTCTATCAAACGGGTTATAAAATCACCGATTGTGTGTATAGAAAACTACCATCGTGTGAACTGATGTCATTCGTTTCACCATTACCACCTCTCAAGGATGGACATATTGGTAGATTTAATATTTATAATATATATATATATATATATATATATATATTTTGTGTCATTGTGTGTGTGTATGTGTTATTTATGAAGTTATTATGATTCTGTAATTATTATATCACACACACCTTCATACTCTACATTTTCTGGGAATATGGTAACCTTGAACGTCTGTACGGCGAACTACCGCCTTGTGACGCGATGCCATTCATTCAAAATTTACATGAAAGGTATTAAGGATGATTTTAATGAAAACATGTGGTATTTTTGATATTAAAATATTCTGTAAAAAAATATATGCCACTTACTTTTCTTCCATTCAACCTGGCAAGAAAATGAAAATTGTGTTCTACATAGATATTGAAATCGGGTTCGGCATATGTATGACCAACCGTCATCATGAACCGTGTATTTAATTTCCTATCACTAAATATTAGGGATTAATATAAATAAAAATATAGTTGATATATATGATATTAATATCATGGTATAAATTTTTGAGATGATTAAACGATGAACTAATAAGTGGACCACGAAATAGAAAGTTAAAACATATGTGAAAGGAAAAGCAGTTATTGTGGGAAACATGATTTTAACATGAAATTGTTCATAAATGGGTAATAAACAGTCATATGAAAATAATATATCATATAATATATACAAATATGGTTCTTAAATAAATATATAATAAAATTATACTTATTATATTAAATTATTTAGCATGAATTATGGAAATCAATACTTAATGCAAGGGATTTCCATATCACTTTCTACTTCTATGAGACACATTCCATAATCAACAACTATTTCCTTCATATGGTGTATATAATAAAAATGAGTGTATTTTATGATGATTTTACATAAAATTATTGTTATTTACATACCCAATTTAGGATCTATATTTCATAGGGGTTACAATTCAAATGATACTAACTCGTTATGTGATTTCCAGTCCCTCTTTTATGTCTAGGAGACATATTATAATTCACCACACATTTTATTTGTATAGTGTATATGTATATATATATATCCATTTTATATATTAAATAATTAATACCATTAATTTTATGATTTTTTTGTTTTATTTTTTGATATTATTTATTTGGGATTATGATTATAAATGTCACTAAAGTGGTAAGAGAATTTGGTCACATTTTCCATTATTTGAGACATATGATTATGATATACATCTATATTTTTGTATAAGGTGTATATAAAACCCCTTTTAAATGTAATATCATGAATTTATTTATCATAATTATATTTTATGTTTCATTTAATGATTTTCCTCCATGGTTATTATGCTTCATAGATTTTAAAGTGGTAAAGTGTTTATGTTACAATCTAATTATTTGTTATAATTGTTTATGATTATGCATCTGGTGGTAAAATATTATGATCTGTCTACCAAAAACTCATTACCTTTTTTATCCACTTTTAATTACATAGGGAATTGCTTTTTTTACTTTATTTATATCTATTTATGTACTCAACAGTTCAAAAGAATGTTTTTTAGAAAAACAATATTTTTGCAAAAAAAACCATTTCTTCAAAAACATTGTTTATTAATATTTTTTCAATAATTTTATTAACCTATTTTCTATAGGATTTATTAAATATATTATTACCCAAGTTAAAAAAAATAAAATGAATCATCAAGTAGTTTTCAATAAAAAATCATGTTTGGCCTTTACAAAAAAATGTCGATGGAATCTTTATTTTTAATATGTAAATCATTAAAAAAACATCCTATCACCATGAACATTATTTTATTTGAAGACTCCATTATATTTGTTCAAAAATATTTTCAAATGAAAATAGATTCAAATTTTTTTATTTTTTTAAACGTGTTTATCAAAGTGGATAACATATTTTTTTCAAGATATATTTTAAATAACATTTCAAAATTATTTCCCATATAATATGACATCTATTGCTGTTACCTATGTCTTAATAAGAATATGATCCAATTATACCATTCATATTATTTATCTTAATGCTTTATGTTTTGATGTAATTATGTTTATGAAAACTATTTCTCTTTCATAGGTTAAACCATGATGAAATTTTTATGAATACCACTTCTTTTAATATGTTATTTTATATTTAAATGATTATGAAACCATTTTATTTCCCACATGTTATGATATGATGAAATGTTTATTATACCAATTTCATTTCATGGGTTATGATACGGTGAATATTTATGTTCTTATAGAAAACATATGTTTTATTTAATTATGTGATGGTTCAAACCTATTTCTCCCTATAATTTATTAGGTAATGATTTATATCTCATGAGATAGTTAAGACTAGACTGGGTAGAGAACCTAATTCAGTATGATAGGACCTAAATAGAGAGTGAACCAGATTCAGTATGATGGGGTTCGAAAGGGGAATGAACCTAGTATAGTAAGAAAAATCTAGAATGGGGATTGAACCTAGTTTAAAATGAAAGGGATGGAATGGGGTGTAAAACATGTTCAATAGGGTTATTTTTATGCTATGATGGTCTGGTGAGTGAACCTTGACTCCTATGATGGTTTGGTGAGTGAACTAATTCCACTGTGAGGAAAGGTATACCATTGGAGACAGTGGTGTGTCTCATATCGGAGCTATAACTGCCTATATAGTTCCCTAATAAGTTTTGTAAATGAGCCTTGACTACTAAGGATATGATTTTCTATGATTATTTTAATACCACAAATTCCATGTCTTATGAAAATGTTATGATCTCATCAATCATGATCATTGATTTATATATGATTCATGTCTTATTAATTGGTAATTTTTATTCTATAATTGAATATTTTTATCTTTGATATGTAGTGTAGGATTATCAAAAGTTATTCTCATGTTATGCTTATGTGTCTATCTTATTTACCATTACTAAGAATATGATCTCACTCTTTATTATATTTTCTTTCCATAGGTTATGAAGAAATGTATTATGTATGTTATTTCTAAGAAGGTTGGTAGTTATGAAGTACACAGTGGGAGAAGATGAAGCACCCTTATAGACAGGTGTTTATGTTTCCATGTTTCTAAGGCACTATGCTACTACGATCCTCTTGAATTTGATTGTGTAATGTAATGAATATTCACAAAAAATGTTGTAATATCTATATATTAAATTCCAGGTTTGATATAGTTAGTATCAAAGGAAACATTTATTTAACCTTTCAAAACTATGATAACAAAAATTTAGTGAGATCCTTAGGGATATTCATAAGGATATGTCTAGGGATGTCTCTTTATATATGTCTAAGGATGATTCAAAGTATAGCTAAATGTCCTAGAATTTTGGTAAAGGATAAAGTGAGTGGTTTCCATGAAATTACATCCCTATGTTGATTCTAAAAGTAGATGTGGCTCTAGAATAGAGGTATTAGGAATGATAAATCTGAAAAGGTCACATTGAATTGGACTTGATCATCACCCAGTGCACACAAATGGGCCCCGATTCATAGTAGGTTTTACACTGCTTGGGGATATGCTCTATAAATTCACAAAATCTTTACAAACCATCATTAAGTATTTTATTAGATGATAACCATTAATGAAATTGAAAAAAGCCAATGTGTTGTAGATTAAAAAGAATGTGACATGATATAGACAGACTATAAGTAATTTTTTCATTAGTATATCATTTTCTAAAATTATTAGTGTTTCTCACACTATAATTATGTTTTTAAATAAGGGATAAAAACAAAATAAATTGGGATGAAATTTGTAACGTCCTGAGTCTGGAGCCCCTCCACTGGTGCCCCGTACTCGGTTCGCCACATGACCTCAAGCACGTTTCCCCAAATTCCAGAGGTTGCCGACTAGCAGCGCGGGCCTTGGTGAGTCGGTGGGGAAACTATGCCCTTATTCGACGAGGTATAAAAGGTAAGAAAACAACAACAATAAAAAAAACAACGGAAGCAATAAACAACATGCATACCAACCGAAACCAACAGCGGAAGCAATGCAAATATGTAACTATGATGACAAAGATGCAGAATGTACAAGTATCTAAGGAAAACAGAAAACAAAACAACGTGATGAAATACAAATGAAACCATGTGAAAAAGAAAACAATGTAAGCTCCTCATCATCGCGAGCTGCGGCTCGGTCCCATGCTCTCCAGCTCCTGGTGCAGTCAAGATCCTGAAGTAGAAGGGCGCTTGCCCTTATCTATACCTACAGCAACATAGTCTGCTTGGGCCCAAAAGCATGGCCCAAACAGGGTGTGAGATAGAATCCCAGTAGGAAATCACCCAAAGATCTATGCCTAACAGTCAATGAATACATGACAGTAATAAAACAAGAAGCAGTAAACAGAAAAGCACAAGCATCTACAATCCACAGTTCTAGAAAACAAAGTGCACAAGTAAACAGTCAACAACAAAAAGAAAACAGGTAACCCTCTGGATATCTCTCACAGTCTAACCCCTATGGTTCAACCTATAAGTACTAGCAACCCTCTGGGAGGCACACACAGTGTCACCCCTCTGGTTCAGCTATGTAAATTAAGCAGACTCTCTAGGGAAGCACTCACCATCAATTCCCCCTATAGTCGTGTATCGTGCTAAAGGCTCTCTGGGGAAGCACTCAACGTCAAATCCCCCTATTTCCCGCGTTGTGCTAGTGGCTCTCTGGGGAAGCACACAATTTCTATTCCCCCTATAGCCATGTATCGTAATTAAACGAAACTCCGGAGAAGCCCTTCCGTCAATTCTCCCTTTGGTCTACTACTCTAGGTTCTCACAGTCCTGAGTATAACTAAACATGCTCAGCGCATGTATATCGTCCAAGTAAACCTCATGAACTACATGGCTATCAACTAAGGCTCAACAGAAAAAGTAAAACAACAGTCCACAATCCTATAACAAGGCATGGCAAAGCAAACTGAGCACAAACAAAATACTCTAATCACAAGCAATAACCTCTACCAAAGCAATCAAGCAAAGAAAGAAAACAACAAGGGTAAATCATGAAACACACAATACCCCGTTCACAGGTATTGGTGGAATTTACACATAATACTCATAGAATTTCAATAGAAAGGCACAAACCACCTACCTCAATCCTAGGAGATCGATATACGTGAAACTCGACGACAGATTCCCCTTGGAACGACGTAGATCTGATAAAACGCACAAAACGTTCATCCTATGATAACATAGAAATGAGGATGTATCAGGAAACAAGGGTAAAGCATAAGGAAGAACTCACCGCTATGCTTCCAATGCAATTGATCGTGCTCGAATCGGAGAACGGACGACGTGGCAGTCGTCCGTCGAAGATCCGGCCGTACGGGTCGCTTTGGACGGCCGAAAGCTGGAGAAAAAGGTGAATACTAGGGTTAGACGCGACCCCGGTCCGTTTCATGAAAAAAAAGAAAGTACACAGCGTGTACTTTTAGAGTACATGGTGTGTACTTCTAATTTATTCCGTACTCCAAAAAAAATCCGGCCTCCACCTCAGCCTTACACACCATGTGTGTGGCCCGGACACGTCCAGCACAAGGCTTCGATCCGGGGAAAGAGTACACGACGTGTACTCAGAAAGTACACGGCGTGTACTTATGAAATTTCTAGAAAATTCATTTTTCTCAAAAAACTCCAGAAAAAGAAAAAACATACCTGAAAAGAGATCTGGGTTCTTACAAACTCCCCCCCTTAAAGAAATTCTTCCTCGAATTTCCCTAACGAGGCGGAGAAGGAGAAACCCCAAACAGCTCCGGCCACTGTGATCGAACATCGGCCTCCCTCTCCCAGGTCTCGTCTTGTACTCGTCCATGCTGCCATTGCACTCGTACCAGAGGAATAGACCGCCCACGGAGAACCTTTGTACTACGATCGACAATCCAGATAGGATGCTCCTCGAACGACGCATCTGCTTCAAGCTCGACTTCCTCGGGCTGAAAGACGTGAGATGGGTCTGAAAAGTAGCGTCGGAGCTGAGAGACGTGGAAGACATTGTGCATGTCCTGATATCTCTGAGGTAGCTGCAACCGATAGGCAACCGGCCCCACTCTCTCCAAGACCTCAAACGGCCCAACGTACCGCAGTGAAGGCTTACCCTATCTCCGAATCCTTTTGTGTCCCAACCTCGGTGCGACACGTATGAAGACCTGATCACTGACCTCGAACTCCAAAGGTCGTCTCCGTTGATCAGCATAATACTTCTGCCGAGATTGCGCTGTAGTCATCCTCTTCCGAATCAGCTCTATCTGCTCTGCAGTCTCCTGAACAAGACGAGGTCCCAGCAAAGCTGTCTCTCCTGCCTCCAGCCAGCATAAGGGTGATTGGCATGGACTACCGTACAAAGCCTCGTATGGTGCCATCTGAATGGTCGCCTGGAAACTATTATTGTAGGCGAACTCCACCAGAGGAATATGATTCTCCCAAAAACCGCCAAAATCAAGGATGCAAGCTCGGAGCATATCCTCGATCACCTGAATCGTGCGCTCGGACTGGCCATCAGTCTAGGGAAGGTATGTTGTACTCAAAAGTACATGTGTACCCAAGGCCTTCTGGAATCCCTTCCAGAACCGAGAGGTAAAGCGATCATCTCTGTCTGAAACAATAGAGCATAGAACTCCATGTAGACGAACGATCTCTCTGATGTAAAGTCATCCCAGATCATCGACACTGAAGGTCTCCTTGATCGACAAGAAGTGAGAAACCTTTGTAAGTCTGTCGACGATAACCCAAACAGCATCGTTTCCCCGAGGTGACCTTGGCAACCTGGTCACGAAGTCCATCGCAACATCGTTCCACTTCCACTCCGGGATGGGTAACTACTGTAAAAGGCCTGCTGGTCGTTGATGCTCTTCTTTCACCTGCTGACAAGTAGAACACCTCAAGACAAAACCAGCAACATCCTTCTTCATACCTGGCCACCAGTATTGGCGATGAAGGTCCCGATACATCTCGGTGACGCCAGGATGAAATGCCCAAACAGAGGAATGGAAATCCCACATCAGCTCCTCACGTATGTCTGCTGGCACCCATACGCGTCCCTGGAAGCGCAGGATCTCATCCTCACCCACTGTCTGTCCAGGAAGAGGGTCCCCTCCTGACACACTCTCCTATAGGACTAAGCCTTCTGAGTCTGATAGCTGCCTCATCCATACCCGATCAAGTAGCGTGGTAGTAACAGCTACGGAAGATAGAAAAGTCTGTCCCCGTCTGTTGTGCCCCTCCAGATGCATATCAGAGAACAGAGCCATCAGTTGCCACTCACTATTGGCCTCCTGAACTGCCTGAATCTGAGTTCTCCTGCTCAATGCATCGGCCACAACGTTTCCCTTTCCTGACGTATAGGCAAGCTCTAAATCAAAAGACTATAGATACTCAACCCACCTGCGCTGCCTCAGATTCAGATCACGCTGTGTGAAGATATACTTTAGACTCTTGTGGTCAGTGAAAACCACAAAATGCTCTCCCAGAAGATAGTGTCTCCAATCACGCAAGGCATGAACAACAGCTGCCAACTCCAGATCATGTGTAGGGAAGTTCCTCTCATGTGGCCTCAACTGCCAAGACCCGTACGCCACGACTCCATCTCCCGGCATAGGCACAACTCCCAGCCCAATACCCAAAGCATCACAGTAAACAGTGTAGCTCTTGCCTGGATCTGGCAAGACTGGTATCGGTGCTGACATCAACCTCCCCTTCATCTCTTGAAAGGTTGACTCGCAAGAATCTGACCATAAGGACTTCTCCCCCTTCTTGGTCAGACCTGTCAAAGGTTCTTCTAGATGAGAAATGTCCTGAATGAAGCGTCTGTAGTATCCAGCCAGCCCTAGGAAGCTCCGTACCTCAAAACATTCTTCGGCTGTACCCAGGAAACTACAGCTCTCACTTTCTCTGGGTCCACTGATACTTCTGCCTCTGAGATGACGTGACCCAAGAAGTGAATCTGATTCATCCAGAAGTGGCACTTCGAGAGTTTAGCATAAAGTCGATGCTCTATCAGCGTACTCAGAACGATCTCAAGATGTGTGGCATGGTCGTGTCGAGTGTGAGAGTACATCAAGATATCGTCCATGAAGACCACGACGAAGGAATCCAAATAAGGATGGAACACTCGGTTCATCAGTGCCATGAAAACTGCAGGCGCGTTCGTGAGACCGAACAGAATGACTGTATATTCGTATAGACCATACCTGCTCCTGAAGGTTGTCAGAGGTATATCTGATGGTCTAACGTGAAACTGATGATAAAAAAACCTCAATTCGATCTTTGAGAACACCCGGGATCCTTGAACCTGATCGAAAAGGTCATCAATCCTCGGCAAAGGATATCGGTTCTTGACCGTCAACTGATTCAGCTTTCGATAATCCACACAAAGCCGAAGGGTACCGTCTGCCTTCTTCGTAAACAGAACCGGAAAACCCCAAGGGGAAGTACTGGGTCGAATGAAACCCTTAGCTTGTAGCTCCTCCAACTACTTCTTGATCTCCTGCAACTCAGGTGTGGCCATCCTATAGGGAGGAATGGACACCGGTGCCGCTCCTGGAACGAGCTCAATAGAGAAGTCTACCTCACGCTCTAGAGGAAAACCCGAAAATTACTCCGGAAAGACATCCCTGAAACGATCCACCACTAGAGGAAAGTCCAACTGTGGAGTCCCCTGATCATTCAGATAAAGACTAGAAATCTGGGTTGTCACCCCTCCTAGCCCAAGATGCTTGAGTCCTGCCCGACTCGCCCGAACGTCCCATTCGCCTCTATGAAGAAAAGAATCACCCTCTGGTGAAATGAAACTCACTCTGCGGTGATAACAGTCGACGACTGCATGAAAGGGAATCAACCAATCCATGTCGAGGATGACATCATAGCCTGTCATCTCCAGGACATATAGATCCCCTGAGAAGCGATACCCTGCAACCTCGAGAGGGAACTCTCTACACTGACGTACACTAGATTTCCTCTTCCCCAAGGGTGTGTCTAGTGTAAATGAGTCAACAGAAGAAAAGACGCAAAGTCCAAGGCTCTCCACGACACCAACAGAGATAAACTGTAACACCCCGAGATTTTATGAAAAATATTCTTTTTAATTTCATTAATGTCTTGTGTCGTACGCTACACCAAAAGAAGCTTTCACAACATTAATCCATGACTTTACTTGCATTAAACGCAATCACGACCTTCCTCGATAGCGTGTGTAGTACGCAATACCGAGTTTCACTAAACAAAGATATGCTATTAAAATATTATTAAAACTAGCCGTTATGAATAGTAATAACCACCTTTTAAAATTTTAGAAATTTTATCTCTCAAAATGGACTTCGTTTTTGGATTCGGAGTATCGAATTTAGCCTAAGGTGAAATTTTGGTACTTTTCGGATAACTTTCATATTCTGATGAATAGTGAAAATTACAAAATTTTAATTAAAAACAAATTTTTTAATCGAAATAATTAATAGTGATAAATTATTAATTTGAGTGGTTTTAAAATATATTTAGAATATATTTTTACAATTTAATACAATGTTGGTCATTGGATGTAATTCTACATTTAAACCAGACATAATCAAGTGTCAATCTTTTGATATTTATTATCTCTTAAAAACACGCTATTTGTTTTGACGATGAGAATTAATTTTTAAATTAGTTAATGTAACTGATATGTTTTGAATTTGTTAAAATAGACATCATTTTTGAGTTCATAATATCAAATATAGCTGAGGCCTAATTTTTGGTATTTTTCTGGAAACTTTCATTTTTTTGATGAATAGTGAAACCACTAAGTGGTAGTAAAAAAATGATTTTTTCATAAAACTTAATTTTACCGCTTCTGTGAGTGGAATTTCAAAAATCCAAGACACACGGTTGATGTCAGTAAGTAAAATGTGGTTCAATGAGATGAAAATAATTTTTGGTGAATAGTAACTTTTTACTTTTTTTTACCACGGTTAAAAGTAAATAGGGTAAGTAAGGGTAAAAATTTTATTATTATTACCCTAACACATGTCCTAATTCTATTGGATAAGTTTAATTAGACCAAAAACAACCTTAGGATTAACATATGATCATTTAGGCCCACTTGGATTAGATTAGGACATTTATTATTAATTTATTTAAAGAAGGGTTAAAATAGTTAAAATCAAAGTTTAATAAGTAAATCATTTTTAATAAAGTGTTATACATAAGATAAATTGGACTATAAAAACTCATTATAAAGATAAAAATATTTCCTACATAATGGTATTTTATTTTTAATTTTTAGACATTAAATAATTTAATTTATTTATGACACAATGATGATGCAGTAATTATCTTATTAATGAAATATTGAAATAATTGATGTTATAAATACCCAAATAAATTTAATTTGAGACTTTTTATAAATTCCACTAATTTTCTAGGTTAATATGACATGTTATTATTGATATAATTATCTTTGTTCTAACTAATCATTCTGTTATGATTTTCACAAAAATCAATTAGTAAATAGTGTCAAAATTGACATAAAAATAGTTTTTAAAAGAAATATAATATTATTAATTGTTATTTTATTTATAAAAATCTAAGGTTCGTCAAAATGACTTAGATAAGGCTATATATATTAATAATAAACAACTTGGGGTTCTTTTGTCTTCTTATAGTATGTTTATTAACCATATAGTGTAAGAACACAAGAAGACACGGTAAAAGTAAAATTATTTAACATAATGTTAAATCTAAATGATAAGGTTAGAATAGGAACCTAAACTTGTCTAAATTCTATTGGATGAGAGGATTTCGACCCATCCTCACCTTAGCTTCGAAATAAATCAATTTGGAGCTATTTAAAACCGAATTTGACTTTATAATAAAATAATAGTTTTAGTTATTCCAAAGGTGCCCCTCTCCTCCCATATAAAAGGGCACCTCCTCCCTCTCTTCCTCACACCACTTTGAGCCTTAAAGTTCGGACAACCCCTGCCAATTTCTCCTCTCCACTTCCCTAGAGACATCCTAGAGGTTCTGTTCTTCTTCAAAGACCTATTTTAGTGCCCTAAAAGGAGGTCTAAAAGAAGCGCTTCAAAGAAGAGGTAATGCCCGTTTCCGATTCTTTCATCTTTATTTCTTCATCCGCTTATTATTCATTAGTTGTTTCATCATGAAGTAATAACATCAGTATCACTAATATACTTATATGTTATTATATTTATGAAAAAACCCTATTTCACCATCTATCCATCCTACGGAAAACGAAATCACCGCGCGTGCGTACGTATAGAATACCGTCTCCACGCCGTCGTGTAATCTATTTTCCACCACCACCTTACTTGGATGGGTATAATGGTGTAAATAATAACTATATAAGATTATTATAAAGTGATATTGATTCTTTAATAGTATACAGACACTCCAATAAAATACCACGATCATGGGAACGATATCATCGCTCGTGCGTATGTACGGAATACCGTCTCCACGGCGCGATGAGATTCATTCTCAATGATTAACCATTCATAAATAATTATAAAGTATATATAATAAGTAATCATGAAATATATGATACCTTATTTATTTATATATATATCTATGTCATCCAATTAATTCCATTCAATTCAATGAGGAAACAAAAACAACGTTCATGCGTACGTACGGCCTACCGTCTCCATGAACGGTGTATTTATTTCCATTTATAAATCTATTATATATATGTATATTATGAATATATATTATATATAAATCATGTTTTACATTATGGATGTAAGTAATCATGATCTAAGTAATCATATGAATAATTACAAGTGAAAACACGGACGACAAATGAAACGATTTTACCCAAAACGCTCTTTAACATGGAATTTACAAAAGAACGGGTAATATAAAGTCATAAGTGAACCATATATGATATCATAACAATTAATATGATTCTGTAATCAGTCAATAACATTATTTAAATCATTATACAGGAGGTTTGGACACTTACGAATCAAATCGGACCTAAGGTAAGGGATAATTTCGTAAATCTCATTTTTATCCGAGATTGCTTATTCATAAGTATTTACTGGGGTTATTTATATCATCAATGTCCATGTTTTATAAAATCGTTTTTATGTATGTTTAAATTCCTTCTTACCCATTTTTGACTTTTACTACATGGTATGTAAGGAATATTTCTTTTGATTACGTTACGAGGTACTTTTTTACTTTTCCGACAAAAGTATGAGGAGAATGTTATTTTTAACTTATATGGCAGGAATAGATTTTTACGGTTTCATAACGCCTCATTTTCATGAAGCTTACTCTACATGATTTTATTACTATTTTCAACAAAATACTTTTATTTTAAAAGTGCATGGCATTTTTTGAAAAGAAAATTATTTTGACGAAGAAAGGATATTTTCCTCAAGAATTCATTTCAAGTGTTTTGTCAAAATTATTTTCCATATAAGATAATATAGGGTTCTATTTCTATCCCTATTATTACATTGATTTTATTATGTTGTGATGGAATTATTTTTATGAATTAATTTATCTTATATGAATTGTTTTATGATGTCATGATGTTTAAGAATCCCATTTTTAATACATGGGTTATGCAGTGATGTATGATTTATGATTTTGTGGCAAACATAAGAATGGTATCATTCTGAGATGGGTGGGACCTATATCTCCCTCCAATTCATTGGGTAAAGATTTTATATCTCATGAGATAGACATGGCTGGAATGGTAGGTTATATCGGTTCAGTAAAATAGGACTGAAACGAGGAGTGAACTCGGTTCAGAAATGGACTTTGTCCACTAAGATAGTCTTGGCAATAAGTCTTGACTAATAAGAAATGATTCTCTATGATTATGTGTGTATGCTACAAAGTTTCATGTTTTATGTTATGATTATTGGGATTACATTACACTACTATGATTTATTCCATGTTATGATACTATGCTCTTTTTTGCAGGTTAAGATTTCCAAAATGTTATGTTCTTATGAATATGATGTGATTGATATTTCTTTTGTTTACCCTTACTGAGAATTTGAGCTCACCCTTTTATGTTTTCTTTTCCCTAGGATATAAATATAGGTTTTAGGTAAGAAAAAAAAGGAAGATCATTATGGGAGATGTTTAAGATCTTTCACCACGATTAGAAGATTATATTCTGAGTTTCCAAAGACACTAAACTATTACGGTCCTTGTGTGGGTGTTTTTGTAATGTACTAAGTATTCCAAAAAAAGTAATGTAATGTTCATGTACGTTAAGCTTCGGGTCTCTACAGTTGGTATCAGAGGAAAAGTTTAGTCAACCTTTGGAAACTAGGATGCGAAAACATTAGTGAGATCCCTAGAGATATTTCTACGGTATGTCTATGGATGTCCCTAAGGATAAGTATACGCATAGGATATAGACCTAGAACAATGGTAACGATATTAGATTAAACCAAAGATGTTAGATATTTAAGTTACTCCCCCTTTATTATTATTTTTGCCTCTCACACTATTCTTTTTGGGTTTTAGAAAATGGATGGAAACAAGATGATTCACGATAATGGAGGATATAATGGACAATGGAATGATATTCTTCATGAGAAACCAAATGAAATGGGATTTGGAAGTCCAAACATCATTATTATGTTGAATCAGCAATCTCATAATATGATCAATAAAGTAAAATTTGGTAATTTTCCTGGCTCGGCTAATAAGAGAAAGATGGAGTTTCATGATGATCATAGAGGAAAGAAAGTTAAATTTCCCCTATGTAAATCATGTGGGAAGATGCATCAAGGAGAATGTTTCAAAGGAACTGGAAGATGCTTTGGGTGTGGAAAAGAAGGACACAAAGCCAGTAAGTGCAAAGGAAAAGGTTCAGTTAACACCATGGATGAGGATAATGGTATTGCTATGACATCAACAATGGTTAAATGTTTTAAATGTGGAATGTACCGGCATTATGCAAACCAATTCCCTAAGGGAAAGTCTCATGAAGAGAATAAGTATGGTTGTATGGGTAGTATTTATGTTGATGATGATGAAGAGACTACAAATGATATGTGAGATGAAAGAATTGTTGAAGTTTTAAGAATGTAGTGGAATGATTACATGTTTATCATCTGTAATGTTGTATAAGTAATCTCATGGTACTATGGAATAAAGAGACATCTAAGGATTGTTACACTGTTGTCTTTCCTTGAGTTTTGAAAGTGTATGATTAATGGTACCACTATCCATGAAAGGTTATTCAGATATTTTTGGAATGTAGAAGATTTGCGCATAATGAAGGGATAAGGAGAAAATTAAATGTTTGATAGTATTCATGAGCTCATGACTGATATAAGGAGAAGGTTATATGATGGTTTGAGTATATAGAATTTTTGGATTTTTGTATTTGGAAAGAGTTAACTTTTTACAGCATTCATGTTTTCACTAAGGTTTAATGGGTATTCATTTTTCAAGAGAATACATGATTAAGGTATTCACATGATTGGAATGTGACCAACAAGATATATGGGGGATAAATGATGGTATTCACATGCTTGGTTAACGATATTTCAAGTAATCATTTTCTTTATACTATGATCTTGGACTGAAGTATTTTAGATAATCCTAATGATTGGAATGGATTATGTTAACCATAAGTTAGTATTGTTTAAGGATATAAATTTTTTAGATATTATTTATGTAATGTAGTTTTTGAAAAAGGACAACCTGTAGGATGGGCGATAACCCATCGTGTCAGACAAGGCTGTGGGAATCGAACCCACCACCGAAGTGCGACTGGCCTTTATCGCCTACCACTGGCCTACAAGAAGTCCTTGTTTAGTAGAAACTAGTTTTATTATATTAAGCAGTATGATATATGAAGTATAAGTCCATTTTAGGAACCATATATGATTAATCTCACTATAGATAGACTTATGTATTTTTTGATAACTTTTATAACCTTTTTTTTGAGACAGCTGGAATGACCCATCATTCTATCACATGATTTGCTAACAAATCATGAAAGACAAATTCAACTTCATTTCTTTAATATATGAAGTGGAAATTTTCCAAAGAACGACCAACGGTGAGACTATACCGAAATCATGAAAGTATTTCTTCTAATTCCAATTTCATCAACTTTAGGGAAACGATCTTGAAAACCAAAAATGTTATCCTAGTTCTCTTATATCTGATAAATCAGATGGTACCTTAGATCGTCACAAATCAATTTCTTTGTGATTGTTGGATTTTTCATAGCCATGTTCTCTACCACTCTCCATCAGAACTTGATGGTTATATTTTTCTTCCATATCCATATTTTCACCTATGTTATCCTACGTGGAAACCCAATGATTAGTTAATTTGGGTAACCGTTACATTTCATTCTTTACTTTTTAAATCCATGTTTTGGTATTCCTTTTTACGATGTGGGTTTCTATTTAACAAACTTTCGAGTAGTAAACCATTTATAACCCCGACGAATTTCGAGGGCGAAATTCATTTTAAGGGGGGTAGAATGTAACACCCCGAGATTTAATGAAAAATATTCTTTTTAATTTCATTAATGTCTTGTGTTGTACGCTACACCAAAATAATCTTGCACAACATGCATCCTTGACTTGCCTTGCATTACACACAATCACGACCTTCCTCGATAGCGTGTGTAGTACGCAATACCGAGTTTTACTAAACAATGATATGCTATTAATATATTATTAAAACTAGCCGTTATGAATAGTAATAACCACCTTTTAAAATTTTGAAATTTTATCTCTCAAAATGGATTTCATTTTTGGATTCGGAGTATCGAATTTAGCCTAAGGTGAAATTTTGGCACTTTTCGGATAACTTTCATATTCTGATGAATAGTGAAAATTGCAAAATTTTAATTAAAAACAACTATTTTAATCGAAATAATTAAGAGTGATAAATTATTAATTTGAGTGGTTTTAAAATATATTTAGAATATATTATTACAATTTAATACAATGTTGGTCATTGGATGTAATTCTACATTTAAACCATACATAAAGAAGTGTTAATCTTTTGATAGTTATTATCTCTTAAAAACATGCTATTTGTTTTGAGGACGGGAATAAATTTTTAAATTAGTTAATGAAAATGATATGTTTTGAATTTGGTAAAATAGAAATCATTGTTGAGTTCATAATATCAAATATATCTTAGGCCTAATTTTTGGTATTTTTCTGGAAACTTTCATTTTTTTGATGAATAGTGAAACCACTAAGTGGTAGTAAAAAAATGATTTTTTCATAAAAAATAATTTTACCGCTTCTGTGAGTGGAATTTCAAAAATCCGAGAGACACGGTTGATGCCAGTAAGTAAAATGTGGTTCAATGAGATGAAAATAATTTTTGGTGAATAGTAACTTTTACTTTTTTTACCACAGTTAAAAGTAAATAGGGTAATTAAGGGTAAAATTGTTATTATTATTACCCTAACACATGTCCTAATTCTATTGGATAAGTGTAATTAGACTAAAAACAACCTCATGAATAAAACATGATCATTTAGGCCCACTTGGATTAGATTAGGAAATTTATTATTAATTTATTTAAAGAAGGGTTAAAATAGTTAAAATCAATGTTTAATAAGTAAATAATTTTTAATATAGGGTTATAAATAAGATAAATTCGACTATAAATACTCATTAGAAATATAAAACGATTTAATACATAATGGTATTTTATTTGTAATTTTTAGACATTAAATAATTTAATTTATTTATGACACAATGATAATGCAGTAATTATCTTATTAATGAAATATTGACATAATTGATGTTATAAATACCCAAATAAATTTAATTTGAGGCTTTTTATGAATTCCACTAATTTTATAGGTTAATATGACATGTTTTTATTGATTTAATTAACTTTTTTCGAACTAATCATTCTGTTATGATTTTCACAAAAATCAATTACTAAATAGTGTCAAAATTGACTTAAAATTGTTTTTAAAACAAATATTTTATTATTAATTGTTATTTTGTTCCTAAAAATATATGGTTCAGCCAAATGACTTATATAAGGTTATATATATTAATAATAAACAACTTGGGGTTCTTTTGGCTTCTTATAGTATGTTTATTAACCATATAGTGTAAGAACACAAGAAGACATGGTAAAAGTAAAATTATTTAACTTAATGTTAAATCTAATTGATAAGGTTAAAATAGGAACCTAAAATTGTCTAAATTCTATTGGATGAGAGGATTTATACTGATACCCACCTTAGCTTCTAAATAAATCAATTTGGATCTATTTAAAACCGAATTTGACTTTATAATAAAATAATAGTTTTAGTTATTCCAAAGGTGCCCCTCCCCTCCCTTATAAAAGTGCACCTCCTCCCTCTCTTCCTCACACCACTTTGAGCCTTAAAGCTCGGAAACCCCCTGCAGATTTCTCCTCTCCACTTCCCTAGAGACATCCTATAGGTTCTGGTCTTCTTCAAAGACCTATTTTAGTGCCCTAAAAGGAGGTCTCAAAGAAGCGCTTCAAAGAAGAGGTAATGCCAGTTACCGATTCTTTCATCTTTATTTCTTCTTCCACTTGTTCTTCTTTAGTTGTTTCATCATGAAGTAATAACATCAGTATCACTCATATACTGATATGTTATTGTAATCATGAAACAACCCTATTTCCCCATCTATCCATCCTATGGAAAATGAAATCACCGCGCTTGCGTATGTACGAAATACCGTCTCCATGCCGTGGTGTAATCTATTTTCCACCACCACCTTAATTGGATAGGTATAATGGTGTAAATAATAACTATATATGATTATTATAAAGTGATATTGATTCTGAAATAGTATACATACACTCCAATAACATTCCACGATCATGGGAATGATATCATCGCTCGTGCGTACGTACGGAATACCGTCTCCACGACACGATGAGATTCATTATCAATGATTAACCATTCATAAATAATTATAAAGTATATATAATAAGTAATAATGAAATATATGATACTGGATTTATGTATATATATATATATTTCATCCAATTAATTCCATTCAATTCAATGAGGAAACGAAAACAACGTTCATGCGTACGTACGGCCCACCGTCTCCATGAACGGTGTATTTATTTCCATTTATCAATCTATTATATATATGTAAATTCTGAATATATATTATATATAAATCATGTTTTACATTCTGGATGTAAGTAATCATGATCTAAGTAACCATATGAATAATTACAAGTCAAAACACGGACGACAAATGAAACGACTTTACCCAAAACGCTTTTTAACATGAAATTTACAAAAGAACGGGTAATATAAAGTCATATGTGAACCATATATGATATCATAACAATTAATATGATTCTGTAATCAGTCAATAACATTATTTAAATCATTATACAGGAGGTTCAGACACTTACGAATCAAATCGAACCTATGGTAAGGGATAATTTCACAAATCTCATTTTTATCCGAGATTGCTTATTCGTAAGTATTTACTGGGGTTATTCATATCATATCTGTCCATGTTTTATAAAAGTGTTTTTATGTATGTGTAAAGTACTTCTTACCCATTTTTGACTTTTACTATATGGTATGTAAGTAATCTGTCTTTTGTTTACGTTACGAGGTACTTTTTGACTTTTCCGACAAAAGTACGAGGAGAATGTTATTTTTAACTTATACGGCATGAATAGATTTTTACGGTTTCATAACGCCTCATTTTCATGAAGCTTACTTTACATTATTTTATTACTATTTTCAAAAAAATACTTTTATTTCAAAAGTTCATGGCATTTTTTGAAAAGAAAATTATTTTGACGAAGAAAGGATATTTTCCTCAAGAATTCATTTCAAGTGTTTTATCAAAATTATTTTCCAACTAAGATAATATAGGGTTCTGTTTCTATCCCTATTATTAGATTGATTTGATTATGTTGTGATGGAATTATTTTTATGAATTCCTTTATCTTATATGAATTGTTTTATGATGCCATGATGTTTAAGAATCCCATTTTTATTACATGGGTTATGAAATGATGTATGGTTTATGATTTTGTGGCACACATAAGAATGGTATCATTATGAGATGGGTGAGACCTATATCTCCCTCCAATGAATTGGGTAAATATTTTATATCTCATGAGATATACATGGCTGGAATGGTAGGTTATACCGGTTCAGTAAAACAGGACTGAAACGAGGAGTGAACTCGGTTCAGAAATGGACTTTGTCCACTAAGATAGTCTTGGCAATAAGTCTTGACTAATAAGAAATGATTCTCTATGATTATGTGTGTATGCCACAAAGTTTCATGTTTTAAGTTATGATTATTGGGATTAAATTCCACTACTATTATTTATTCCATGTTATGATACTATGATCATATTTGTAGGTTAAGATTTCCAAAATGTTATGTTCTTATGAATATGATGTGATTGATATTTCTTTTGTTTACCCTTATTGAGCATTTGAGGTCACCCTTTTATGTTTTCTTTTCCCCAGGATATAAATAAAGGTTTTATGCAAGAAAAAAAATGAAGATCATTATGGGAGATGTTGAAGATCTTTCACCACGATTAGAAGATTATATTCCGAGTTTCCAAAGACACTAAACTATTATAGTCCTTGTGTGTGTGTTTTTGTAATGTACTAAGAATTCCGAAAAAGTAATGTAATGTCCATGTACATTATGCTTTGGGTCTCTACAAAATATATGCGTAGCACCAGTATCAAAAAGGGCTAAAGATAAAACTGAGGCTACTAAAATCGTACCTCGAAAAGCAGAAGGGTCGGGATCCTGCTCAGGATAAGTCTGATCCACGGTGAAAGACAGGCCCGTGTTGCAGCCCTGCACCACTGGCTAACCACTCTGAGCTGAACCTCCCTGCTGGTGCTGAGGAACTGGTGGCTGACTACCATGGTCTCGACCTCCACCTTGGCCCGAACGGCCAGAAGAACTCCAGTTCCCCGACTGGTGAGAAACTGGTGGTGCTGCTCCTGAACGAGGAGTCATAGAAGAACCTCGGTCACCAGACACTGGTGAGAAAACCTGACAGAACTGCTGAAGGTGACCCATCTTACCGAAATATCGGCACTCCACGGGGTCTCTCTGGCACTGCGGCCTCATGTGCCCTGTCCGGCCACACTGATAGCACATCACCTGGCTGCCTGATGATGTGTCCCGCTTCCTAGAATCACCTCGCGTAGGCTCCCTACGACACTTCTTGCTGTCATCTGAAGGAAAGATAGCTCTAGAAGCCAAACCTCCCTGGCTCACAGCTCCAGAGTCTCTCAGATTGCGTTCCTCAATCAGCATCTGGTTGACGATGGAAGTAATGGAAGTCAGCTGGAAGATGTTCACCTGCGAGCGGATCTCCCGCCTGAGTCCATCCTCAATCTTCTTTTCCAAGAACACCCCACTCCCATCTCGAAGGGGTGTAAAATGCTTCAGCTCAGTAAAACTAGAGGAATACTCCATGACAGATAGAGTACCCTGCTCTATGCTCATGAACTCATGAGCTCGATCGTCCCTCAGGGTCTCCGGGTAGAAGTAGTCGTAGAACACGCGTTGTAACTCCTCCCAAGTCATAGCCTGCTACTGACCCGCCTGTGAGATCACGTTCCACCACCTCTTGGCGGAGTCTCGGAGCATGTAGGTGGCGAGATTAACCCTCCTCTCTGGAGGCGTCTCCAGATGCTTGAATATAGTCAGTATGGCTTCCAGCCACGACTCTGCAGCCTAAGGTCCTCCCTCCCCTGAGAACGTGGGAGGATGCTGCTGTTGGAAAACCCGCGTCAAGTCTACCATAGACGAGGAAGGAGGCGATGCTCCCTGGAAGGCTTGCATCATCCCCATGAAACCTTACCTGAACTGCGCATCAGCGCCTGCAACTGGTACGAAAACTGGTGCCAAAGCTGGCTCGGCTGGGGGATCGACAGGAAGTCTTTGATCAGCCATATCCGGCGTCTGATCACTGCCCGACGACAGACGTACGACCGGAGTACGTCTTGGAGGCATAGGTCTGAAAGATCAAAAGCACACCTTAGATCAGGAAAACAAGGACAGAGAAAACAAGAGCACAAACGAGAATAGGGGAAAAACACACTAGATTTCAAAACACGACTACACGGCGTGTATAAAACTACAAAGTGTGTCTTCCTAAGCTACTAACATGGGCGTGTACCCCTTCCCTATAAGTAGTGTACACTACAAACTACACGGCGTGTTGTCCCCCACACACACGACGTGTACTTGAAAAAAACTCCCCTTCCCGAGTATCCTTACACGGCTAACCCACACGGTCCAACTCGACCCGAGACTACACGGTGTGATCGAAACAAACACGACGTACACTAGACAAGGCATCGGAGGTCCGTGTTGTTGAGTACACGGCTGTCTACACGGCTGGACCTTACACGGCATGCTCCGAACAAGCACGACGTGCATAGGTGATGGAGACATCGTCCCGTGTTGTCCGTGACATGGCGGGGTACCTGGGCAAGGCTACACGGCGTGTTCCAAACAAACACGGTGTGTGGAAAAGAAGGTAACGTCGGCCCGTGTTGTTCGTGACACGGTCGGGTACCTGGAGAGGACTACACGGCATGTTCCCTATGGACACGACGTGTTCTACCTGAGCATCCCCGGCCTGTGTTGGTAGTGACACGGCCGGGTACACGGCTCTGAACTCACACGGCGTGTACCAATGGTACACGACGTGTTCTGAAGTTTCTCCCACGACATCGTGTTCTAGTCACACGGTCAGTGACACGGCCTGAAAACTACGCGGAGTGTATCTAAAAAGTACACTCTGGGTATTCTGGGTTTTTCTGGGCTGTAGCTCAGAAACTGCATAGAATTCCAGAAACACTAAAAACAATGGAAGATATGCCAAATTCTGATCCGTGAGGGCCCAAAACACCTCAAGAACCGAACATCGGCATTCAATTTAAGTAAAGAACAAAACAAACAGTTTTCTAACATGACAGTAGAGAATATATCAAGCATCTATCACAACAGCATGCATAATCTACACAAAGCCTATCACAACAGCATGCAATGGCTAATGCACCCTAGATGGCATGGAAAGAATGCATGACATGTGATTTCTACAAGTGCATATATGATGCATGAGATGGCATACCCTCATCTCATCGGGTTGCGATAGAAATGGAACCGAAATATCAAACAATAACCGCACAAGTCATGTGAATCACTCTAGGTGAAAACATATCAACCATAAAACTCAAAACCAGAAAACTGCAATTAACGAGGTAGTATGGCCTTTCCCTGTACACGGGTTAGCGACTCCCGAGCACAGCTTAATACCAAGTACCGAATCCGTCCTATCCCTGGCTAAGGTCTCCAAATAGTAAAGCAAGATAAATGAACTCCTCTGATACTACTTTGTAACATCCCGAGTCCGGAGCCCCTCTACTGGTGCCCCATACCCGGTTCGCCACATGACCTCAAGCACGTTTCCCCAAACGCCATAGGTTGCTGACTAGCAATGAGGGCCTTGGTGAGTCGGTGGGGAAACTATGCCCTCATTCGGCGAGGTATAAAAGGTAAGAAAACAACAACTACAACAACAACAACGGAAGTAGTAAACAATATGCATACCAACAGAAACCAACAGCGGAAGCAATGCAAATATATAACTATGATGACAAAGATGCAGTAGGTACAAGTATATAAGGAAAAAAGAAAACACAACAACGTGCTGAAATAAAACTGAAACCAAGTGAAAAAGAAAACAATGTAATCTCCTCAGCATAGCGAGCCGCGGCTCGGTCCGATGCTCCCCAGCTCCTGGTGTAGTCAAGATCCTGAAGTAGAAGGGCGCTTGCCCTTATCTATACCTACAGCAACATAGTCTACTTGGGCCCAAAAGAATGGCCCAAATAGGGTGTGAGATACAATCCCAGTAGGCAATCACCCAAAGATCTGTGCCTAACAGTCAATGAATACATGGCAGCAATAAAATAAGAAGCAGTAAACAGAAAAGCACAAGCAGATACAATCCACAGTTCTAGCAAACCAAGTGCACAAGTAAACAGTCAACAACAAAAAGAAAACAGGTAACCCTCTGGGTAGCTCTCACAGTCTAACCTCTATGGTTCAACCTCTATGTACTAGCAACCCTCTGGGAGGCACACACAGTCTCACCCCTCTGGTTCAGCTATGTAAATTAAGCAGACTCTCTGGGGAAGCACTCAACGTCAATTCCCCCTATAGTCTCGTATTGTGCTAAAGGCTCTCTAGGGAAGCACTCAATGTCAATTCCCTCTGTGTCCTGCATCGTGCTAGTGGCTCTCTCGGGAAGCACTCAACGTCAATTTCCCCTATAGCCGTGTATCGTAATTAAAAGACACTCTGGAGAAGCCCTTCCGTCAATTCTCCCTTTGGTCTACTACTCTAGGTTCTCACAGTCTGGAGTATAACTAAACATGCTCAGTGCATGTATATCGTCTAAGTAAACCTCAAGAACTACTTGGCTATCAACTAAGGATCAACAGCAAAAGTAAAAAAATAGTCCACAATCCTATAACTAGGCATGGCAAAGCAAACTGAGCGCAATCAAAATACTCTAATCATAAGAAATAACCTCTACCAAAGCAATCAAGAAAAGCAGGCAAGCAACAAGGGAAAAACAGGAAACACGCAACACCCCTTTCACAGGTATTGGTGGAATTTGCACATAATACTCATCGAATTTCAACAAAAAGGCACAAACCACCTACCTCGATCCTAGGAGATCGATATACGTGAACCTCGACGAAAGATTCCCCTTGGAACGACGTAGATATGAGAAAACACACAAAACGTTTATCCTACGATAACATAGAAATGAGGAGGAATCAGGAAACAAGGCTAAAGCAGAAGGTAGAACTCACCGCTGCGCTTCCAACACAACTAACTGTGCTCGAATCGTAGAACGGACGATGAGGTGGTCGTCCATCAAAGATTCGGCCGTATGGGTCACTTCAGACGGCCGAAAGATGGAGAAGAAGGTGAATATGAGGGTTAGACGCAACCCCAGTCCATTTCATGAAAAAAAGTACACGGCATGTACTTTTAGAGTAAACAGCGTGTACTTCTTATTTTTTCCGTACTCCGAAAAAAACCGGCCTCCACCTCATCCTTACACACCGTGTGTGTGGCCCGGACACGACCAGCACATGACTTCGATCCTGGGAAAGAGTACACGGCGTATACTCAGAATGTACACGGCGTGTACTTATGAAATTTTCCAGAAAATTCATTTTTCTCAAAAAAATCCAGAAAAAAAAACATACCTGAAAAGAGATCCGGGTTCTTTCAAAATTTAATGTGACTAACAATTTGATAATTTACAGCCAAATGGGATGATAATTGGAGTGAATTGTATTGTTGTTATTCCTAATTATTTATCATAGAACATGATCAACAATGTGAAGCGTAACCAACTCTTGGACTCACCATAGAAGATAATGATAGATTTAATTAAGAGTTCAGGTTATAGTGATCATGTAGTAAAGAAGATTACATTTCTTATATGTTAGAATGTAGGAATAATCCATTCATGGAATGTATCAAAGGAATTAGAATATGTTTTGACTATGGAGAAGAAGGACACACAACAACTAACTACAAAGGTAAAATGAAATTCATAATTAACAAAATGAATTGGAATATAGTTCTCTCTAAGATATCATCAACTGTTGAATGATTTAAATATATAATGTTTGAGAATTATGAAAATTGATTTCCTAAGAGTAAATCATGTGATGAAAATCAGAAAGGCTGTATGAGTAATGATTATGTTACTGATAATAAAGAGACTATTGATGATATGTAAAATCAAAGAGATATTAAAGAATATGATGATGAACCATAGATAGTGGTTTGAGAAGAAAGTGGGATAAATGTAATATTTATGTATTAGAATTCAAATATTTTGTTATCTGAATCATGAATTATATATGTATTGTTAACTATAATTTATTAATTATGTATTTGAAATAATATGATGACTGAATCTAATGGAATGGAAAATTTATTTAATTAAAAAGTGAAATTTTGAAGATAACCCTTAATATGTTCCATATATTGAGATAATGATGCCAATATAAAAATATATTGGATATAAATAAGTAAATTAGATAATACTAGTTACATTGGAACTAATTAATGATTTGTTGAAAAGGTGATATAGTTTATATAATTTTTTAATTTAAGTAATATATACAATAATTTGTTCTTTGTTTAATGAACGGGGAAGAATTTAAGTTTTCATTATTTTTTTATTATAATTATGGGTTCAATAAAATAAATGAAGAATGTATTAACCTAATTGGTATGTGACAGTCAATAGCTATTTCATAATATTTGGAGGATTAATGGTAATTTGATTTTGTAAATTTAGTGACCTTATTTTTAATGTTCTGTATTTTAATATTTTAGATGGGTCATAAGGATAACCATTTATTAAATGGTTTAAATTGAAATTTGAATGATGCTTTTGAGATTAATGAAATATTTCACCATATTAATATTTATGTATACATCAAAACCTATGCTAACCATTTTTTGGGCTGATAACTAAAGACACACATAATGACTTATCAATCTCTCTATAGATCTCTTGATCCATTAAGGCTTCAGGAATAAAAAATCCACCTTCACTCTTTGGAGTATGAGATGAAATGGAAATAGATCAATGCATAACCAAATGGAAATATTATGGGAATTAAATAGAATGAAATAAAGTAATTTTATCTTCTAATAAAAATAATTCAACATTAGGAAAATGATCTTCAAATAAAATTTTGTCACATCAGTATCATTTTTTAATATATTAATGACATTTTTCATGCCAGTTTGGTTTATAGATTTGTGTTTGTTAATATTATCTGAATCACCCACATTATTGTGATCACTGATCTATATAACTATCTATAATTATTTACTTTTCATTTATTTCCAATTTTTTAATTCCTACCTATGTTCTCCAATGTGGAAACCCATTTATGAGATACTTTAGGTAACCTATGTGTCTCAAACATTCCATTTTAATGGGAATATTTGTTATTAATTTGTAATATGTAAAAATAAGAATGAATTTTAACATTTTGAACCTTTTATGATTGAGATGAACATAAAGGGAGAAATTCATTTAAAGGGAAGTAGAGTGTAACACCCCAAGTTTTTGTGATATATATATTTTTTCAAATGAATTATAAATTTTCAATATTTTGTGTTACATGAAATATAGAGTTTAGATTTTGTTACATTAAAAAATGAATTTATATTTCATTACACATAAGACCAAGCATAACACAAGTGTCATGGATCATTGAGTTTAAACTAAACACATCACATTATGAAAATATTTTTATTTAATGTGAAAGTTATCACATCTCCATTGGAATGGTTGTTATGAATAGGATTATGTAAATTATGACACTATATGATTTAAACATTTATATACAATTAATTCTTTTCTAACCAATTAATTAAAAATATGGAAATTAAAATCTATTTGAAAATAAAGGAAATCATTTTCTTAAAAATCTATTTTTTTTGTAAAATAAACATGTTCTACCTAAATAAATAAAACTAGAAAATTTTTGTAAATTATTTTGATGAAATTTCAATATTATATATTCAATTAACTAGTTAATATTCACCTTTTGTTTTTTCTTGACAATATATAAGAATAAACCCAATTTTATTCTTGAAAACAGTATTATTCTAAATAACAGTTTTGTAAGCTTTTTATGGTGTAGTTATTTTAAATCTAAATATTTTAAATTTTGAAAAAATTAATTGAAAAAAATAAACTTTATTTTTTAAAATCATAATATCAAAATTATATAAAGATTAATTTTTGGGAATTTTTTGAAAAGTTTCATTTTTTATAAAATAGTGCAAAATACCGAATTTTATTTAAAATCTATCATTTATATTAATTTATTTATAAAGATAAATTAAATATTAATCTAGTTTTAAAGAATAAGTAGTTAAAATATAAATCTATTATTCCAATTTATTTCATTTTTACCAATTAAATATTAAAAATTGTATCTAAAAACATTTGTAGGCTTTTGATCATTTTCTCTTTAAAATCCCACTTTCCCTTAATGTCTCCAGATTAAATTTGTTTATTTTTTCCACTTATTTGAATGATATTTATAAAATGGTATTCCATATTTGGAGTCAGAATATTTAATAATTTCTAATAAGTAAAACATATTTTTTTACCCAATGGAATAGTGAAAACAATAAAAACTAATTATTGCGGTTAAGGTTAAAATGGGGTTACCAAGGGGTTAAACCAAAATCATTAAGGTAAAAATGACCTTTAAACTTTTATAAAAAACTTTAATGGAAATATTTTGACCATTAAATTTATGGTTCTATAAAGGTCTATTCTTTATCATTGCGGTATATGAAAAAATTGGGAGCACTCAATTCTTTTCAAAAAATACCAAATGTGTCCTCTCCTCCACTTATAGAAGGCCACCCTCTCTTCTCTTATTCACACCTTAAAAACATTTCTTTAGCCAATACCAGACTAAATAAATTTCAAAATTACATTATTTATTCCTATAATCCCTTTTTGGGTCATAAATCCATCATAGGAAGGATTTTTATGAAAACCTAAGGAGGATACCCGAAGAAGAGGAAACATTCATCACTGAGGGTTTTTATTTTATTTATTACTCCAACCCATTAATTTATTATTTTACCATGATATTAGAATAACCTCTATATATTCAATATACTGAGATGTTTTTGTGTTAAGGTTTACCTATAACCATCCCCACTTTCATCAAATGGGTTGAAAAATCATTATATGTGTTTACGATGGACTACCGCCTCGCGAACATATGTCATTCATTTCCCCATAACCACTTCTCAAGGATAGAAATAATGATGTATTTATTGTTTATATATGATATATATGATATATATGATTTTATTAGTATTATTTAATTATTATATCACAAATATATTCATACTCTTAATTTTGTGGGAATATGATAATAGTGCTCTTGTGTACGGTGGACTACTGCATCACGGAGTGATGTGATTCATTTAAACGTTACATAGAAGGTATTAATGATGGGATAAATAAAAATATTTTATATAAATTAGATAATATTAATTAAATAATGATAATATTCATCACTTACTTTTCATTCATTTAATCTAATAAGAAAATGGAAATAACATTCATGCATGTGTATGACCCACCGTCTCCCTGAACGACATATTTCATTTAATATCACCAAAGTTTATGGATTATTATAAATAAATATATTCTGAATGTATATGATATTTATATCATGTTTTAAATACTATAAATTATTAAACCATGATCTAATTAAGTGTACCAAAATTAACAAGTTAAAACATATACAAAAAATAATAATGTTATTTCCTAAAATGTATATTTAACCCGAAATTATTGATAAATGGGTAATAAAAGGTCATAATAAAATAATATAATTTATGATAAATTTTAATATGATAATTTAATAGATTTATAATTAAATTATATTTATAAAATGAGGTTTTCACATGAATGATGGAATTTGAGACTTATGGAATGAAATTTCTGTCTCGTTGTTTACTTTTGTGAGACACATGACCTAATCAATAAATATTATAGTTAAGTTTTTTTATATACTGAAAATCAATGTATATTATGTTTATTATATTTAAAATTATTAGTATTTACATACACATTTTCAGATACTTATTTCAAGGGGTTTATAGTCCAAAAGATTCCAAATTGATAAGGGTTTTATAGCCTCTCTTTTTTTTCTAAGAGACTTATGTAAATTTGCCACCAATTTGTTTTGTGTGGTTGATTTACTACCCATTTTTAAATATAATATCATGAATACCATTAATTTTATTATATTAAAATTTTCATTTCATGATATTTTTTATTTGGTATTACGATTCAAAAAGATTACTAAAGAGGTAAGGGATTTTTTGTCGCAATTCCCATTCTTTGAGACATGTGCTTATGATATACACATATATTATTGTACGTGGTGTATATAAATACCATTTGAAGTGTAATATCGATAATTTATTTATACTTATGATATTTCATGTATCATTTAATTATTTTCCTTAATGGTTCTTATGTTTTAAAGATTCCAATGTGGTAATGATTATATGTTAAAATTTCATTATTTGTCAGGATTGTTTATGATTATGTTTATGATAATAAAATATTATGCTAAATATCTTAATAAACTAATAAATTTTCTTAAATTATGGAAATTTCAAAAGAATAAATGTTTCCCTTCATTTTCCTCTCTTAATGAACATTATATTTTAAAAATAATGTTTTTTAGAAAAACTATCTTTTTGGGAAAAAACCCCTTTTCTTGCAATTTTTTTTTCTAAAAGTGTTTTATAAAATGTTTTAAATAGTATTTTAAAAATAATTTTCTAATGAAATATTTTTAATTTTTTAAAAATTAATATTCATGTAATTTTTAAAAACAATGAAATGTTTAACTTTTATAGAAAGTGTGAAAAGAATATTTGTTTTTAACATATACGTCTTGAACAAAAATTCTCATCATCATGTCCATTAAATTAATTGAAATTTTCATTATATGTTTTCAAGGTTATTTTAAAAGGAAATTTTTTTAAAAATTATTTATGTTTAAATGTGTGTTTCTCAATGAGGATATAATATTTTCCTCCATAATGTTCTAAATGATATTTCAAAATTATTTTCACATATACAATGAAATAAATGGGTGTTACCTATGCCTTACTGGGGAAATGATCCAAGGATACCATTCATATTATTTTTATGAATGGTTTATATTTTGATGATAATATTTTTTTAAAATATATTTCTCATATATGGGTTACATGATGAGTAAATGCTTATGAAACCCTTTTCTTTTCATAAGTTATTATATGGTGAAATTCTTATGAAACCTACCACTTTTCCAAATGTTATGTTATAATGAAATGTTTATGATACCCATTTCATTTCATGGGTTATGATATGATAAATGTTTATGATCTTGTGTCACACGTATGTATGATTTCAATATATGATGGTTGAGACCTATATCTTTCTTCAATTCATTGGATAATGATTTATTTCTCATGAGATAGATATGAATGGAATGGGGACTGGAACTGAATTAGTAAGAAATAACTGGAATGGAGAGTGAACTCGATTCAGTAATTTAGGGATGAAATTGGAATTGAATTTTGTATAGTAAGACAAGGTAGGAATGGGGATTGAACCTAGTTCATTAAAAGAGGGCTGAGAAAAGTAGTGAAACTAGTTTAGTAAAAAAACTTGTCTTCTATGATGGACTTTTGAGTGAACCTTGACTTCCATGATGGTTTGGGGAGTGTACCAATTCCACTATAAAGAAATAGATACCATTGGGGATGGTGGTGTCCCGACTGGGAGGTGTATCCACCCAAATATTTCCTTTATTATTTTTCACAATGAGTCGCGACTACAATGGAAATGATTTAAAATGCTTATGTGTATGAAAAAAATTTCATGTATTATGACAATGTTAGGATCTCATGGATCATGTTCTTTGATTTCCATATGATTTATGTTTTATGAAAAATCAATATTTATTCCATGATTTAATATTATGATCTTTCATATGCATGGTATGATTTTAAAAAATTGTTCCCATGTTCTCATACCCATATTCTCTTATTATGATTATATATCTTCCTTATTTAGCCTTACTAAGCATCTAAGATCACCCTTTATTATATCTCATTCCCCCAGGTTATAAAGAATTTTATTATTTAGATATAGCTAATAAGGGTTCTAGTTGTGAAGAACGTAGTGGATGATGATGTAGCTCACCTATGGACCAATGTTTTTGTTTTCATGTTTCTAAAGGCACTATAATATTACAGTCATTAGGTGTTTTTTTGTGTTATGTAATTAATATTCATAAAAAATTTATGGAATATTTATGTATGAAAATATGGGGTCTATAAAAGGATTTACTAAACATCTATAGGTATGGTAATCACTCATTAGCTCCTCTCTAATGGAAGTAGGGACCATTTATTTACCATATACCCTAATCACATCCTTATCAATAAAAGAAAACCCGGGTATTTTATAACCTCCAGAAAGTTTATAAATAATCCTAAAAAACTCTTGGTTTGACTCATATCCAGTCTTTACATGAAACACAACTTAGGATGTGATCAGTAATAGGGTACAAGTTTCATATTCCGTATCTTTTTATGTATCCACCCTCAAATATTCCATGAGGCTCATTAAGTTCCACTGCTCTAATATTCCTCTGATTAGGTCTCTCAGTGTAAAGATATATAGAAGGCTCTTTTGGTCTATATAAACAAAAAATATCTCTAGGAAGAGATAGTGTCTCTATATCTTTATAGTGTGAACCATTGATTCCAGGTCTATTTTATGTGTTGGGTAGTTCCACTCATGGGGTTGTAGTTGACGTGACCCATTATCAACTACCTACTATCTCTACACCTTCACTACTCCTGGACCAATTTCTAGCTCATCAAAATACACTATATAACCAATCTCAGAATTCGGTAGTATCAATACAATATTTATTGTCAACCTTCTCTTTAGTGAAATAAATTCATATATATATATATACACACACAATAATTTTACTCATCTATTCATCAGTACTATCATAGGTGCTAATAGTTGGGAGAAGTCCAAGAAAAATAATTTGTTATATCCTACTAGAACTAAAAAGGTTTTAATCTTGAACAAATTCTGATGATATTTCTAGAACACTACTTCCTCTACCTTTTTAAGACTATGGAAATGCCTATCTCAAAAACCACTTTCCCCAAAAATATTATCTCCCATGTTTAAAATTCACTCATAAATGGCTAAACATAGAGTTTATGTTCATGATGTGTGCTCAAAACTATCTCTAGGTGTCTCACATGATGCTCTAGGGTCAGTGAGTTGGTGAGGATGTCATGAATGAACACCACAATGAATGAGTGTGGATATGAGAAAAAGACTTTTTTCCTGAGGTCCCTGAACAATTTATTCACATTTTTTAACATTAATGGAATCAAAATGTACATAGATAACCCATACCTACTATGAAAATCCATCTTTGAAATGTAATCCATTCTAACTCACAAATGGTGATAGCCCAAAAAAAATTCAATCTTAGAAAACCATTAGATCTATCTTAACTAACAAAAAATATCATCAATTTTGGAAAAGGGATATTTTTTCTTCACCAACACATATTTCATCTTCAAGTAATTGAAACTATGTAGAATACTACCATCTTACTTATTGTAGAACAATATAGGTTCATCCGATCAATAATTACTCTTTTTAATAAATCCCTTATACTCCAATTTGTATAACTTCACCTCGATCTCCTTCATCTAAGTTTGTTCCATAAGATACATGAGTATCGAAATGGGTTGTGCACCCGGTATGAGCTCAATATCAAAGTTAGCTCCTATATCTGAGGGATTCCTATGAATTAATCTAGAAATAATTCCAAATAGAGATCCACAACTAGAGTGGGAGTCAAGGAGGTGATCACTAATACCACAAAATAGCCTTTCCTTCTATCTGTGTTGTGATCATCATAATCTAAATCTAGTCAATACTAATCTCAACTGCTCCTTGTTCGCACTATCATGTATATATATATAGTGATGTAAAAGATACCTATATATGATAGAGATAAATGTGATCTAGGATTCTGGTTAGCCAGTCAATGTAGAGAATTACATCAAAAGTCATCATCTCTAGAATCATGATTTCCCACTAATTTACATTTACACATCACAAATTTATATAAATGAAATTCACTTTTTGAATCAATAAATAGGTAATTAATAATTGAAATTATAGAAAACACACACACTAATTTAGCCTTTCATATGTTATATACATCCATATTTAAGATTTCATTTTGGATTATAATAATTGATAGTATTATTGTTATATTGTGATATTATTATTAGTATATATTGAGGGTTATGATAAAGTCTGCTTGACACAGATGGAAGAAGAGATGCCCTCGACTAGTTGGGGCATACCCTAGGATGTCTATTTATCAAAGATTCCAAGTGAGATAATATCACATGGATTTTCTCTTGAACAAGCCCAATCCTATATTCAGTATCTAAAGAATGAATGAAATTATTTTTTGGAGAAGTTCAAGCTCCTTGAGATCATGGACCAAACCATATATGCCGAAACACCCTACAAAACTATAAAAATCACACACCATACCTTTAAGAAATTCACTAGTGTAATAAAAGGGATATGTATCAAGATCTTAATATTATTTATTTGTATATTTTTATTTATAATAAAATAAATAAATATATATATATATATATATATTATAATTATTAATAAATAAGATTGATAAAATTATATTTTGATGTGATGAAACACAAATGGTATTTTTGGGAAATATATAGACTCAATCATGTAACACTTCTTGATGAATTATTATTTTTTGAAATGAATGATATTTTAATAAAATATTATTATTAAATATTATTTATTATATATAAATTATAACATAAGATTATGAAGTCAAATGTAATTTTTATAAGTGTTAGAAATTTATTATTGTAAAAAAAACATGTATTTTTCAATATATGAATATTTTTATTTAGAAGTGGAAAATATGATACTTTGAGAAATATTTGGATAAAATAAATGTTATTTTTGAAATAATCATGATTAAAATAGTTGATTGAGACTTTTTCATAATTTTTGGAAAGAGTCGAATTTTTTGGAAAAAATTAAATACAGAATAAATATATGGTTTATATTATAACATCATCAAATCCCAAAAGTTATGTAATAAATACTATAATGAGTATCCATGACCATAATTATTTTTCCCATTATAATAATTTGTTTTTTATGCTATTTTATTAATTTTATAAACCGTTACTCAATCATATTACGACCTTGAATTATATAAATGGAAATTTGTCCTTTATAATAATTTCATATAGTGTAAATAAAATAAAATAATTTAGAGAACACAATAAATACTTTATAAATTTATAATTAATAAAAAAGAAAAATTTCAATAAATTAAGGAACCTATACCAATGAAATAATAACATGACCTTTGAAATAGTAAGGTGACCATTATAAATAGAAAACTGGCTAATAGAATATTAACCTCACCTATGAAAGTATAAATAAACATTGGGTATTTTACAAAGTAAAAATTGATATATTTATAACTGGGTATAAATAAATAAATGTCATAAATATGATAAATAAAGTGATTATATTTTTGTAAGTCGTAAATATTTAATTACAATTTTTTAATTAATATATTAGTTTCAAACAAAATATATTTTCATAAAAGGGACTCATAAATTCACAATATTATTATTATTATATAATTTTATTAGATCTTAATTAATTTTTTAAAGTGTTATAAAATTAGTTATAATTTTAAAATCTGTATTTTTCAAATAAATAATTATTTTAATTAAAAATTAGTTTTCACATATTTATATAATTATTTTCATAAAATAGAGTTCATTTTTAAATTCTATATGTCTATAAATAGTTTGGGTGATTTTTTGTGAATTTTCTAAAATAGTTGAATTTTTGGTGAATAGTAAAATATAGTAATTTATGATATATATACATTATAAGTTAAATAAACTATTACTTAAGTAATAACTAATGTAGTCACCATAATAAATAAATATACTCCTCTCATTAATGTATTTAGTCATGGAATCAACAGTATTTATTTTCTTGAGTAAAAATAAAAAACTAATGAATAATAAAATCCAAAAAACACCCATATACTTCACTATCAATACCACCCATCACCCCCACTTTTCCTGCCACCTTATAGACTTGAATAGTTTCCAATTTATACCCAATACTATTACCAAGACTCTTCCCCACTTTTATGAGGTTCTGGTCTTAAAAAAAATACCACAACCAATTTCCCATGGATGTTCTCAAGGAGAAGAATTCAATAGGTAAAATCCTCATTCTTTTTCTATTAATTAATTTTCAATTTATTTTATTTTCTTTTCCTCCATCAAATATACATATAAAAGATATAATATAACTATATTATATTTTATGTACTATAATTTTATTGTCTTTATGGAACACCCCATCATCATTTCTCTTCCCCTATCCTTTTATTCTAAAAATCAAAACATCATCCGTGAGATGCCAATTTACCACCTTTGTGGACAATGTGTATTCATTTTTTAATTCATCCTTCAAGGATAGGAATAAAAAACTTTATGTTTAAACTAGAGTATAATATATTTATTAAATCCATTTTAATTTACTATAACTATTATATATACATAATATTAATTAATAGAAAAAAACTATTTTTGAGATGATCGAAAAACCGCCAAAATAATCTAAACGATTATCACTGACATCTTATCTAATGATTCTTAATCACCCCGAATAACCAATTGAATTATATAAAAATTTAATATTATTTATTTTTATTAATAAAATATAATTTCAATTATGGATAACTATTCTAATTTTATAGGATTTTCCATACATGTAAACAAGTAAACAGGTAAACTGATTGTGAAAACCATGTAAACGAACGCTTCCAAATGATAAAACTATATCATATAACTCATAAAAAAAGAAATAATATAAATTATTAAAATTATAATAAATAAAATAAATATATAAAGGTTATTAATTAATTAATTTATGATTTTAATTTAATTATAAAGGACATTAAGATCAGGTGAAGAACACTTTCAGACATAAGGTAAGTGATTCTCCATGAGCCTTTATTTTTCATTCAAGTTACAATTTCTCTCTATTTACCCCAATGTAACTGTTATTTATTTTTAGTTAAGTCTTATAATTTTTTTTATATTATCCAAACTCATGTATTCAAATCATTTTATCCTTATATTTTGGGGGAATACATGTTTTTAACAGGTTCACTTCTCAATTATTTCTAATTAAAATGCCTGATTAAAGGAGAAATTCATGATATCTTACCCATTTTCAAGTTCACACAATAATATGTTTTAAGACATAATTATTTTTCTAAAATAAATCAATATTTCATGAAAAAATATATTGGATCATTTTTGGTTTAATGAAAAAAATATTCCATTTCTTCTTTAAATTCTTTTTAATATTTTCCTTAACCTGCATTAAAATGTTTCATAACTATATTTTATTAATCACTTTTTTTATATGATTCCACTGTAAATAATTTATAATTATTTATGCCTATTTTCCGTAATTAATTTTCTTGTATGATTTAAATCCATTCTTTCATGGAAACCATTGTTATATTCTCATTTGTTGTACCTTTTTACAAGTTTATAACACCCAATACATTCCAAGGGCAACCCTTATGTTTATCTTTGATTCCTTATGTATGGTTATTCATGTGTCACACATATTCATGAACATGTTATGATGGGTTCTTATGGATAGTGCTCTAATGATTTGGTTAATGTTTAGTCTCATGAGACGTTATGTTGGGACATGGGGTGAACCTGATTTCTTTATAGTACTTTGTCCTCCATGTGCAATGGTCTTCGTAGTTATCCTTGACTCATGCTTATGTATAATTGTGTATTATTTTCAAATTCCTATCATGACATGATTACATTTCCACATGAACTACATTATATTCTCCATTATGTTTATTCATGAACAATAACTTTTTATGTTGTCATTTTATACCTTTTATCTCACGTTATTTGTTTTATTCCTATGTTTACACCCATAACAAATTTTTTTGCTCATCCATTTTGTTCATGTTTTCAC
Organism: Viscum album; assembly: GCA_963277665.1. NCBI lineage: Eukaryota > Viridiplantae > Streptophyta > Magnoliopsida > Santalales > Viscaceae > Viscum > Viscum album. The sequence continues at coordinate 1,153,535,674 of OY728132.1, read as the reverse complement.
CAAGTTATCATATAAAGATATAAAATCTTAATGAAAGACAAAATATGTAATGACCTGATCATTTATGAATCAAATTTATTTTATTTTTATTAAATTAAAGGTCTTGTGGATATAGAAAACCCATACACTCCTTTTTATCTAATTAAATTTAAATTACTTTTAAGTATCATTATCGATTATAATATAGTCATTGAATAGTTATCAGTTTACTAGTATAAATATAGGGTTTTAATATATCCTTTTGAAACATAAAATGTAAGTGATGTCCCCAACCAGTAGGATTGTTACTTATGAAGCTAATTTATCAGAGCTTCTGAGGGAGATATAATTTCTATGATTTTACCAATACCAATACCAAGATGAGATCCAACAATAAAATTATTATAGAAATAGTTTACATGATAAGTTAAAACTCATCGAGATCACATCCCTAACCATGTTCACTAAATGACCCCATAAAATCCCCACCATCGCACACCCTACTCTTATGGAATATACTGATATAATAAAGAGGTATGTAACTGGACCCTAACATTATAATTATGTATATTAATTTTTATAGAATAAATAATATACTTTCATTCTATTATTATTACATTGTAAATGATTTTTAAAACACAAATAATATTTTTGGTTAATATTTAAATTCAATTATAAAACCTATTTTTAATGAATTAATGGATTTTTGAAATAAATAATATTATAATAAAATATTTTTAATAAAATAATATTATTTAATATAAATGTTCATATAATTTTTATGAAGTAAAAAAGTAATTTTTATTATGGTTTAAAAATATTTTTTTCAAAACCCGTCAATTTTCCTTAAATGACGGTTTTTATTTAAAAAAAATGAAAATTCACATATTTAGGAAATTATTGAGATAAAATTAATATTATTTTCAAAATCAAGGAATCAAAATTATCCAATGGTGAATTTTTCATAATTTCTTGAGAAAGTCAAATTTTTGGGTAAAAATTAAATATAGTATAAATATATGAGGCGTTTTATGTCATTATAATGGCCCGATAATGATTTAACAAATATTATAAAAGGTATATTCAGCCAAATATATGTTATCTATTTAAAAGAATTTATTTTAAGTTGATTTTTTATTTTATAAATCCTTAGTGAATCCTCCAAAATATATAATATATTTTAATATTTTAAATCATTTCCTTGAATGTATGACTCACCTCCTCATAAAAAAGGGAAATCTTTAAATATATTCGGCCCTTAACCATCTAAAATAATTTACACAACTCCTATTTTCCCGAAACCTTGAAAAAAACAATGGGATGGTTTGTGGTTTTGAATATTTTATTATGAAGTGTCCAAAAGAAAAATAATAAAGAAATCCCCCTCATTTCCTTTAAAAACCCACCCTAGATCAAATTTCTCTTAACTCAGAATCTTTGAATCTCACAAAACACTATAAAAACTACTCCCTAGAGTCCTCTTGAGGTTCAATAAATCTAAAAATAATTTTTTCCTAAGCCTTTGGAGCCTCACATCCAAATAAAGAATCGTCCACTCCCCCCTTTTATCATGCACTCCTTTTGTGATAAGAATTTTAATTTTAATTTGAATATATTAGGATATGTTCATAAATAATCCCATTAATATAAATTTGATTTATAAATAATGAGATATTCCTTACACTCTAATTAATCCATCCATGATCCTTTATATAAACTTGTTACCATGCTGAAATTCTATAAGGTATTTCACTCTCCTAATTTCCATTCAAGAACCTTTTTTATATTATGAATATTAAATTACATTTCATGTGTTTGGGTATAATTTTACATGACCCCCTTACTATATATTTCACTTGTAAATGATGATAGACCACTTTACACTCATTAAACTTTTTATGAATTTCTATTTGATGCTGTTATACTGTCGAAATTGCACTACATTTTTCAACCATGTAGTGAATACCATACCCATTACAAGGGTATAAATATTTATGTTCATTTATTTCATGATTTAGTACTTACATGTATTTATTCAATATTTCTAAATTTTTGGAATAACTTATGATTTATAATTATTCCATGTCCTATGATCTATGTGACACACTTATGCATGACCTGAAATATTTATAAAGGGTGCACCCTGCTAGTGCTCCAATGCATTCGGTAATGTTTAGTATAATGATACATCATGTGAAATGAGGGTTTACTCATTCCAATTCATGTTAAATTAGGGTTTAATAATTCTAATTAATGTTCCATGATGTTTTAGTCATGTTTATTCATTTTCAATGATGGTTTACTCATGCTAATTCATGGGAAATGAGCCTTGACTCATACTAATATCATGTTGTATGTTGTTGATACATTTACATGTTATGTTTATAATACCATGTCATTTTTTTATGTTCATGTTTATTTTGTGATCCATTTATATTCTTATTGACAAACATGTATTTTCTTCCACACGTTATTCCGTGTTTATACCCTTACTGGGCATCATAACTCACCCTTTTCTTATGTATGTCTTCAGGTTATTCCATGAAGTGTTATTTATGAAGGAATGTTGTAGTCATGTAAAATATGTTCTCAATAAAGATGTGTTCTTTTATGTTTTAAGTGGTTATGTAATGTTACTAACCCCCAAATACACTAGACCTATCAATCGCTTGAGATTTATTAAGATCAAATTATGTAATAAATCATGTTTAAATGTATAATAAATATTAGGGTTTTTATAGTTGGTATCAAAGGACAACATTAGTTATTTTTTTGGATTAGGACCAAGAAAACCTAGTAAAAAAACCGTAGGGATAATAATATGTACAAGAAAAATATCCCTAAATTTTGGTGAGTATATAGTAAGTGGTTTAACAAGAAAATTTATCCCTGTCTATATACAAACTAGTAGATGTGGCTCTGACACAGATTTATCTAGGGGTAAAACCTGAAATCACCACTTTGAGATAGATGAAAATGGGAACTGGTGCATGAAAATGTGCCTTTTTTCAACTCTTGTTTTTACACTTTCATAGGATATGCATTGGTAAATTCATAAGCTCGTTATTAACCATTATTAAGGTAACATAAGAAATGCCCATAAAAATATATGTTAGGATATAGATCATGGATAACTTAGACTAATGATTAGAAAATCATATGTTAAGGAGGTAAATGTAATTTATAAGTTACCCCTTTATTGAAATTGGATTCTCGTTATGGGAGTAATTGTTAAAGACACTCATCCCTAATCTTCATTTTATTCTAGCCAATAGTCAGTAATAGTAGGAATCATGTTAACAACTGATGTGAAGGGTAGTGTGAGGATTGACCCAATAATATGACCATCCTAATTAGAGAAGTAATCAAAAAACATTGTTATGATTCACTTTTAGTTAACTCATGTTTTAAATCAAAAACTGGATCAAGAGGATCACCCAATCCCCCTCCCAAGAGAGAAAAACCCATAGTCAAGAGCTTCATGTAACAAAGGCCTCCTATGTTCAAAAGATCATCTGATCCCTTAATCGTAGAGAAATGGATCAATTTCATCAAAAATATCATATCTATCCTTTAATGTTCCAAACAAGAGAATTTTTTTCTGGTTGTTTATTATATTGAGGGTGATGTTGATCAGTTGTACACATTGGTCAAGAATATAAAACCTAAGGAGGAGATTGAATCAATAGAGTGTAAGGAATTTTGGAAAATGTTATTTGAAAAATATTTTCCCTATATCCTCTTCCTTTATAGGTAAATATATTTCCTAATATTCAAGAAAAACGAAGACAAATATATTGAGGCGTATGAGGAAAACTTCACCAAACATGCATGATATGCCTCTAGTTTTTTTGCTAACCCAGAATGAAAGGTTGACTTCTTATTTGGTAGGATAAAGCATAGACTATGAAAATATGTATAAATTTATGACATTGAAAGATATGAGGAAAATTATCAATTTGTGCTCAATGTTGAGTTGAAGATCGGTGAATATTAGGGTTATCATTGGGATAAAAAGTTGAAATTGGTATTTAATTATGGTGGTTCAATGGATAAATCCAACAATTTTATGAAATTCTATCACCCCACATGTCAAATTTGTTGAATGAAAAACCCTATAAATTGAATAAGGAGATCAATGAAATGATTAAGGTGAGTAAGGGAAGGGCACCTATATATTATTTTCTTATAGTAGAAACCCATCAATGTAATAGAAGAAAGGAATGATTTAGTTAAGCCTCAACATGTTGTTCATTTCTATAACATCAAAGAAGCATGGAACTTTGTGAACAAGTGCCCCAACCCTAGGGTTTTTAGAGGTAACCTATAAACTCTGAGGTAGTATGGGTGATCGTTTTTCCATCACTACTGCTTAAGTAAATACCAAAAATGAAGTTGTGACTAGTACTCTAGTTATTCATTCAAGAATAGAGAACATAATTTTTGAATATAGTTTTACGCATTCTTTTATTTCCTAAAAGTTTAGTAGAACAATTCAAACACCACCACAAATAATATAAGTATATATGTTGGGGAAAACAGAAAATGTAAAAATTATTTCATTCCATGAATATAACTCCTCCCCTATCACAATTTGTCGATTGAACATCCTAGAGAACCTTTTAATACTACCCTTGGTGGAATTTGATGAAATGTTATGGATATATTTTCATTCCCTATATAAAGCCAACATAAATTTCCATGATAGAAAAATTACTCTCTATATAAAGAATTGACCCTTGATTATATATATGCATAAGGAAGAGGATGAGTCGTCCTCAGCACAATCATCCCTTGAATGGATATTACTGCCCTTCAGCACATATATCTTGCTCGGATGATTGAGTCTAAGGAAGGAACCAACCTAAAAATATTCCTATCATGAGGGAATTCGCTGATGTGTTTCCTGAAGAATTTCTATGTCTTCCTCCTTGTAGAGATGTTGAATTATCAAATAATATTATACCTAGGGGGTTGCTAATATCCAAGACCCCATATAGAATAGTTGTTGTGGAACTTGGGGAACTGAAAAAACAATTATAAAAGAATTTGAATAATGGGTTTATATGCCCATTTACTTCACCATGGGGTGAACTAGTCCTCTTTTTCAAGAAGAAGGTTGGATTAATGATCCTTTTCATTGATTATTGTGATACTAAAAATCACGATAAAGTAAAAGTATATGTTTCCCTGAATTGATGACTTATTCGATCAGCTATGTGGAGCACAATACATATCCAAGATAGATCTGCGATTGGGTTATTACCAAATAAGGGTGAAGAAGGAGGATATACCTAGTACTACATTTAATACAAGGTATATGCATTATTCGTTCAAAGTTATTCCATTCGGACTCAATAATTCTCCATCAATCTTCATGGAATTAGTGGATAGAGTCTTTAGAGATTACCTCGAGAAATTTGTGGGTGTTTTTATAAAAGCTATTATAATATACTCTAAAACCCTGTAGGAGCATGAGGATAATCTAAGAACTATGCTAAAGACCTTACAAAAGGAGAATATGTGTGAAAATAATAGAAAGTATGAGTTCTGGTTGATGTAATTATCATTCGTAGGGAATATCATTATAATCAAGGGGACATCTGTGGATCCTTCCATGAAAAAGGAAATTGAGGGATTTCTGAGACCAACATCTATGATGGATATCCAAAGCTTACTTTGGTATGCTTGATATTATCACCAAATTTTGAGAAATGTATCATGATTGTCAAACCATCATACCCAGATTAAATGCAAGGTACTCAAGTTTTCTTTGAATGATGAATGTGAAGAAATAATCATAGAGTTGAAAAAGGGACTTCTCACTCCCCTTTTTCTCAAACTAACCATAAGAGGGGAGCTTTTTAAGATCTTTAATGATTCATCAAAGATAGGATTGGGATGCGTGTCAATGAAAAATGGAAAATTCATTATATATTCCTCATGGATGTTGAAAATTTATGACCAAAACTATCCCACAAATGATATTGAGTTGGAAGCTATGATCATTGAATTGAAAATATGGTGTGATAATCTCCTTGGGGAGAAGTGTAGAATATATATGGATAAAAAATGTCTCAAATACATATTCACCTAGAAAGAGATGAATATGCCCCAAAACATATAGATAGATGTAATCAAGGATTACGACTACTCAATCCACTACCATCCTAGGAAAGCGAACAAGGTATAAGATGATTTAACAAAAAAGGTCCCAAAAATTCTATCACTGATGAGAATTATAAAGGATTAAATTTTCATATATTTTATAAACATGGGAATGAGAATTATAATGTGGGTAAAATCATCAATCATTTTACAAATTATTGCTCAAATGTATCTTTTTGAAATGACAAAGGATTCTCAAAAATATGATGAGGGGATTTATAAAAATTTGGAAACTATAATAAAAGGGAAATCCTTAGATTTTACTGTTAATGAAGAATAAATTGTTAGATTTGGGTCGATACTATGTGTTCCATTGAATCATGAGATCAAGAAAGAACTTTTAAATGATGTAAATAGTTAAAATTTATTCATTAACCTAGGAAACACAATGTCGTATTGATATCTCCATGAGTACTATGTGTGGGATAACATGAAAAAGTAGATAACTAAATATAAAACAACGTTATTGGTATGTATGAAAGTGAAGGATGGGAGGAAGATGTCTAAAATTATGATGAAACCATTACCCATACCAACATAGAAATGGGAAGAGACCACCATAGAATTTGTCACTAGATATCCAAATACATCCAAAGGAAAAAATGATATTTGAGTTATTGGGACCATATTACAAATACTGTACACATCATTGTGATTCGATAGGATACCTCAATGGATCAACTAGAAAAAATATACACCATAGAATTGGTTAGGCTTCGTGGAGTACCACTACCAATTGTGTCTGATCGAGATCGAATATTCACCTCTATGTTTTGGAAAAGTCTATAAAATGTTCTAGACACTGATATTAACTTATGTATGTCTTATCTCCCTCAAATTCATTTCCAATCTAAGCGAACTATACAAACAGTTGTGGACATGTTGAGATTTATCTCAATAGACTCCAAAGGTAGATGTGACCAACATCTTCCTTTGGTGATGTTCTCAAACAAAAATAGTTTTCTTTTGAGCATCCAAATGGCACCGTATGAAGCACTTATGAAAATAGGTGTAGAACACTAGTATGGTGGGATGAAGTTTGGGAATGAAAACTTATTGGTCCGGAAATAGTTGAAGAAATGGTGGAGAAGGTTGAGACCATCCATAATCACATTAAAGTTGCTAAGAATCAACAAAAGAGCTATGCTGATAATAATCGACATGACCTGTAGTTTGATGTTGGAGACATGGTATTCCTTTTCATATCTCTATGGAAGAGTGTTATGTGATTTGGGAATAATTTTAACATTAGTCCAAGGAACATCAACACTTCTGTGATCCTTGATTGCATGATACTAGTGGCATATAAACTGACACTGCCACCAAACTTGTCTAAAGTTCATCATGTATTTTATGTATCCCTCATGATAAAGTACATACCTTACACCTCACATGTTATCAATCTAGAGGTGGTGCCATTGGAGAATGATCTGTTCTATGAGAAGAAACTATTGAAGATCTAAGATGGTAGAGAAAAAGATCTATAAAATAAGATGATGCCCATTGTTATGGTGTTGTAGAGAAACCAAAAGTTTGAAGAAGCAGTGTGGGAAGAAGAGGAGGTGATAGAACATAGTTACCCTCATCTGTTTTATATTTGAAAAATAAAATTTCAACGGAGGAATTTCTTAAGGGGTAAAGGTTGTAACTACCTGACCATTTATAAATAAAATTCCATTTGTTTTGATTCAATTAAATATATTGTGGATATAGAAAACACATGCACTCATTTTTATTAAATTAAATATAAATTACCTTTATGTATATTTACTATTTATAATATAGCTATTTAACAATGATCACATTAATAGTATCAATATAGGGTTTACAAAAATTCATTTTCACATAGAAAAAGGAAGTGATGACCTCAACATATATGATCATTCCATATGAATCCCATTTATTAGAGAATCTAAGAGAGGTAACATTTTTGGGATTTTTCCAAGACCAATAACAATCTGATATATAACAACTTAATAATGAGAAAAAATGTTTTTGGTAGAATTTCAAGCTCATCGAGATAATGACCCAAAACATGTTCATATAACAACCCCATGAATGCATCACCACTGCACACCTTACTCTTAGGGAATATGAAGGCGTAATAAAGGTATATGTAACAAGGCCCTAAAATTATGATTATGTATATTATTTTTTATTGAATAATGAATTTACTTTCATTCTATTATTGTTACATTGTAAATGATTTTTAATGTAAAAATAATATTTTTGGTTAATATTTAAATTCAATTAAGAGAACAATTTCTAATGAATTAATGGATTTTTAAAATACATAATATTCTAATAAAATATTATTATCAAATTACTTTTATTAAATTTAAATGATAATAAAATTTTTATAAAGTCAAACTAAATTTTTAATTAGGTTTAATTTTTTTTTTCAAAACTTATCAATTTTAAATAAATTTAAGTTTTTTTAAAAGGGATAATTCATATATTTAGAAAATTATTTAGATAAAATTAATATTAATTTTGTAATCAGTAATTAAAAATTATCCAATGTTGAATTTTTCATAATTTTTAGAGCGTTGAATTTTTGGTTAAAATTAAATATCGTATAACTATAGGGGGTGTTTTATGACATCATAATGAACCAATAATAATATAATAAATACTATAAAAGGTAAATTAATCCAAATATATGCTTTTAATTTAAAATAATGTTATTTTAATTTAATTTATTTATTTTATAAAGCCTTAGTGAGTCCTACAAAACGTAAAATATATTTTATGATTTTAAAATAAATTCCTTGAAAGTATGACTCACCTACACATAATAAATGAAAATATTTTAATATATTTTACCCTTATCCTTATAAAATAATGTATACAATACCTTTTTCAAAAAAACATGTGTAAAAATAGTGGTATGATTTGTAGTTTTGAATATTTCATTATGTAGTGTCCAAAACCAAAATTATAAAGAAATCCCCCTCCTTTCCTCTATAATGCCACCAAAGCTCCCATTTTTATTCACTCAAACTATTTGAGTCTCGACCACCCTATGCCCACTACTCCACATAGTCCTATAATGGCTCCCCAAAGCTCTTAATAAACCTCTTCCAAGACATTGGAGTCACACATCGAATAAGGGATCTTCCACTCTCCTCCTTTATCAAGCACTCCTTTTGTGATATGTCGTTAAATTTTAATTTTCATATGTTTTGATAAGTTCATAAAAACTAACCTTCATGTCCATTTGATTAATAAATAATAATAGATTCATTCCACTCTTATTAATCCATCCATGATCCTTTATATACAACTGTTACAATGCCAAAATTCTGTAAGGGGTTTCTCACTCCTCATTACCATTCATGAAATTATTTTATATTATGCATATTAAATTTAATTTTAATGTGTTGGGGTATAATGTTACATGATCCATAAACCTTCCATTTCTTGTATAAATTATGAGATACCATTTTCTCTCTCATCAACTTATTTTATGAATTTCTATTTGACGTCGCTATGCTATCAAAATTGCACTATGATTTTCCATCATGTAGTGAATACCAAACACATTTCTATACTAGTGGTATTCACCATTATGATTATATACTTATTGATTGAGGACTCTCATATATGTATTTCACATTCCTTGATCATGTAATAACATATGATATTAAATGATTCCATTTTATATGATATAGGTGGCACACTTATGCCTGAAATGAAATGTTTTTGAATGGTGCACCTTAATAACACTCCAATGCATTGGGTAATGTTTAGTATCATAATAAATAATGTGCAATGAGGGTTTACTCATGTGAAATTATGGTTTACTCATGATAATTCATGTGAAATGAGGGTTTACACATGCTAATTCATGTCAAATAAGGGTTTACTCATGCTAATCCATGTGCAATGAGCCTTGACTCATGCTAATATCATATTATATATTGTTTCCAAATTTCTATGTTATGATTATCACTATATGTTATGAATTTATGTTCATGTTTATTTTTTGATCAATTGATATACCTATTGAAGAAAAACATGTATTATCTTCCTCATGTTATTACATGTTTATTCCCTTACTGGGCTTTATTGGTCACTCTTTTCATATGTATGTCCTCAGGTTATCCCATGTAGTGTAAAGTATGTAGAAATGTTGTGGTCATGTAAAATATGTTTTCATTAATGATGTTGTATTTTATGTTTTAAGTGGTTATGTAATGTTCCTAATCCAAAAATACACTAGACCTATCGATCTTTTAAGACATATTAAGTGAATTTTTTTTAATAAATCATGTTTAAATGTATAATAAAGATCAGGGTTGTTATAGGATCTCATTATGAATTATTAAAATGAACATGTTTTATTCTACTTCCATTTTTTCAGTTTTATGTACCGAATCATCCAAATAGACTAGCCATTATGATCCTTGGATTTTAATTTGATGGTTAATTATGCCTAAAACCATGTAATAATATGTGAAATAGGTTAGGGTTTCCATAGTTGATATTAGAACAACGTGTAGTTATTTTTTAAGATTAGGATGAGAGAAATTAGTGAGAATCCTAGGTATAATTATATCACCATGGATATCATATATTGATTCATTGGAAATCAAAAGTTAGGATATGATTTTAAATTATAAAATCATTTTTCTGTGTTCAGAGTTTTCTTTTATTATGCTTATTAGATAAGTATTAAATCCCCCTAAAGGTAGTTTTTTTTCAAAGTTAATGGAAGGAAATTAGAGAATCCATTCAAACAATAAATGTGATAAGAAATGTGAGGATTTCCCTAATGATATGCCAAATATTATGGGTATTGGTTCTCAAAACTTCATGAACATACATGCCCAGCTATCTCAAGAAATGAATAATAACTTGAATCATGTGTAAATACCTCATTCTTTTAAGAGAAATAAAGTTGTTGTCAAATCCTTCATGCATCAAATGCCTCCTATATTTAGTTGATCTTCTAATCCCCTATTTATAGTACAATGGATTAACTCCATTGAGAAGATATTATCTATCCTTCAATTCATAGAAGAATAGAACTTCGTGATGATAGTTTATCATTTTAATGGGGGAACTGATCAGTGGTGGACCTTAATCAAAAACAATAATTTCATGGAGAAAATAGATTCCATGGATTTGGAGGAATTCAACAAAAAAATTTCTATAAATATTTTCACCAAACCCTCTATCTGAATATGGAAATTTAGTTCGATAGACTAAAATTGAAGGAAGATGTGTCTATAAAATAATATGAAGCAAAATTCACAAGACTCGAACGATTCTCCTCTGGCTTTGTCCTGAAAACTGAAATCATGATGGATAAATTCTTTATTGAACTATAGTTGAGTATATGAGAATCATTGGTGATTGATACTTTGATATATATTATGATGTTGTCTACTGATATCTTAATGTTGAAATGGATATAGACAAATCTCAATGGTCTCTTGGGATCAATGACCAAAAGGGGGAAATATAGTTTATTATGTATGGATAAATAGATAAATCCCATGATAGAATGAAGACCCAACATACCACATGTCAAAAGTGTGGGTATAACCATCCTTGAAAATTTTTAAGGGAACCAAGAGATTCTTCAAATGTGTAAGAGTGGGGAATGTAAATAATAATTACAGAAGGGATATGTAGAATCCCACTAATATAGAAGAGGAACAAAAGGTTCAAATCAACACTAAGCCTATATTATATTGTTTTAACTGCAAAAAAACATGGTAATTATACCATAAATATTCCTAAGCCATGGATTGTTGTAGGAAATCAATAATAACAACCTCTAAGTAAAGAAGGAAGTGCATATGCTCTCACTACTACTAAGGTGGACCCTAAAAATGTTGTGGTGATAGGTACGTTGGTTTTTCATTTAGTAATAGAGAAAATACTATTTTATTCTATTTCTACATTTTCTTTCATACATTACAAGTTTAAGTTAAATTTTCAAATACCACCTCAAAATATAGAGGTTGAGTTATATGTGAGAATATTAAATGGGGAAATAATTGCATCCAATGTACATAATTCATCCCTAGTAAATGTCTGTGGACTGAAAATCCTAGAAAATATCATCTAACTTACTTTGGTTGAGTTTGATTCTATATTTTGAATTTATTTTCTTTCATTATACAAATCCAACATCAACTGTTGAGAAAAGGAGATCACTATTCACATCATGAAGCATTCTTCAATTCTATACATGTGTAAGGAAGAGGATGAATCTGCTTCAGTACTAATGAATCAAGTGTAGATATTACTGGATTATGGGAAAGAATATCTAGCTCAAAAGATTGAAACAAAATATAGGATCACTCTCAATGACATGACCATTGTGAGGAACTACACTTATGTGTTACCAAAATAATTTTATGGTATTCCTCCTGATTGATAGGATGATTTCTAAATTGAATGTATTCTATGATATCTACCTATACAAAATAAACCATATAGAATGGCTACCATCGAGTTGGAGGAATAGTAGAGGAATTTACATGAGAATCTGGAAAAGGGTTTTATTCGCCTGAGTGATTCACCGGGGGTAAACCAATCATCTTTTTCAAGAAGAAGGATGGATTAATGCATCTTTGAATTGACTATCGTGAGCTTAAAAAAATCACAATAATGAAAAATTATCACCTTCCATGGATAGATGACTTGTTCCATAAACTATGTGAGTCAAATTATTTCTCAATGTTGGACCTTCGGTCGGTATATCACCTATTAATGGTGAATAAGGAAGATGTTTCCAAGACTTTCTTTTGAACATGGCATGAAAATTTTGAGTTCATTGTGAATCCCTTTGGAATCATTAATTCCCTAGAAATATTCATAGTCTTAATTAATAGAGTGATATTACAATAAAAAAATTTAGTAGTCTTTATTAATGACATGAAAATATACTCATAGATCCAGTAAGAACATTATGATCATTTGAATAATGTATTGAAGAAATTTTAAAGGGATACACTATATTAATTTATAGTAAATGTGATTTCTGGTCGGTGGAAGTATCATTCTTATGGTATTTTATCACCAGCAAAGGAATATATTTTTACCCTTCTAAGATAAGGGCAATAGAAAAGTGTACTAAGACAAAAATTATAATAGAGATCTGTAGTTTCCATGTTCTAGTAGGGTATTTCTGACTATTTGTGAATAAATTATCATTATTTTCAAACCCAATAACAATGATGTCTTAGAAGGGAGTGATGTTTTTCTAGATGAGTGAATGTGATGACTACTTCAAAGAGTTGAAAAAGAGGCTTATCACTCACTGATACTCACACTACAAATAGGAAGGGAACTATTTGTGGTATAAATTAATGATTCAAAGAAGGTATTAGCCTATATAATGATGAAAAATGATAATGTGATAGCTGATTCCTCACGGCAGTTGAAACCTCATGAGGAAAAATGACATTCTAGAAGGCGTAGTTAATTCATACAGAAGTGGATCAAATTATAAATTTATTTTAACCTGAACCATACAAACTAAAAATGTGTAGTGTAGAATAAGTGCAGGGGAGAACCCATAGAGAGTGGGGAACAGAAAGATTAAATCTCTAGACTAAATGTTAGGTCTCTCTAATTTTAGTTTGATTTTATTAAACTAATGACACAAATTAAAATAAATGAATTATAATATATAAATATAAGAGAGGGGAATAGGTTTCCAAGGGTGGTTTATCTAAATTAAATTATTTATCCTTTATTTCTAAACAATAATATTTAATATATATGCAACCAAACAATTTCATCAATATAATAAATATCCATTCTCCATCGAACTACCCTAGAATCCCAATTCATCATCATCATATGACTCCAAATAGATAAAGTGAATTATGTTTTTATTTCTAAATTAAAAAGAGTAATTTTATTCAATGGTCATGAATAAATTGTCTCAATCATGTTGGGGTTATTTCTATATTAAAAAAATTTGTTCATTGATTCAATAATGAATGTTGAAGGCATGCATATACAACAAGATACTATCACATGAAATCATTTTTATAAGAAACTGTAAATCAAACTGTTATGGTACACACCCCTTTTAACTGATTCTGCTCCCCCCCCTATGGTTTTAGCCAACAATCTTTGGGTTATTTGAATTTATGATTAAAACCAAATCCATAGGTAAGAGATTAACAATGAAATAATGAGAAATATATGATAAAAAGAATGATATAAGAATTAAACTAAATAGTATTTGACATTATATGGAAGATAAGAAATAAAATAAAAGAGAATACAATGAATAACCTATATAAAATAGGATGGAACCCTATTGTAACCTCTTAGTGGTTGTGCCTCTATATTGGAATGTAATGCCTTTATCTTGTCTATAATCCCAATTTTATAAGAACCATGATCGTTCATAGGCTTCCACTATGTCAATTATGAAATTAAATGGTCTTCTAGTTCAACATATTTAATAAAATATCATCAAACATATTCTAGACATCAGTGTTTACTGTTATCTAACTTTTTACATGACATTTAATGTTCAGTCATGTTTTATTATTATCACGACTTATATGTATTGCACAACTTGCAATTCTACATCGTGTAATGATTTTACATAATGTCAAAAATGTGATTTATGCACCCAGATCTCAATGTTGAAATTTTATTTAGTTTTCTTCCTTGGAAGTGTTCCATGATCATCCTAAAAATCTAGTGTGACTCCTCTTCTCTTCATTTGCAGCGTGAAGTGCCTTTTTATTCTTCAATTTCCATTTTTTCCTTTATTTTTTTCCAAAATGTCAATCCTGCACAAGAATTCAAAAAAAATTAATATCTTGAAAAAAAATAATATATTTGTTCAATTAATATTCAATGAAAACACAAGAAAATAAGTATAAAAAAGTAAACTTTTCAAAAACTATTCAATTCATGATCTAGAGTGGGTAGTTGTGATCTTTGCGTTTGAAATTTGGTGGAATTATCTCTACTGTGAGAGGTGTGAAATATATACTGATCAGAAAATACTCAAATATATATTCAAATAGAAAGAGATTAATATGTTCCAGTGATGATGGATACATCTCATTAGGAATTTCTACTGCTTGATCCAATATTATCCTGGTAATGAAAATTCTGTGGTGAATGCTCTAAGTAGAAATGATAATGAAATATTATCAATGATGAGAATTGAGAAGGATCAATTATTATTAGATTTGAAAAATATTGAAATGGTAATCATTAAGTAAGAAACATCTTCAATCCTTTATCAAATTATTTCTCAACCATCCATTATAGAAAAAATAAAGGATGCTCAAATAAATTATGTGTAAATTTAAAAAATGTTGAACCTATCAGAATTGTGAAATCCTTGGTTTTTATAATCAATGAGGAAGGTTCATGAGAATTTGTTCATGAATATGTGTACCCTATAATCCAGAGATAAATAAAGAGTTTCTTAATGATGGATATAGCTCAACCTTCTATATTTACCCATGGGTCACAAAGATATATAGAGATATCTTGAAAAACTATTGGTGGGACAATATGAAAAATGAGATAACTAAATATACATTAAAATTCCTCGTATGTCGTTAAGGGATTTATGAAGGAAAATGTATAAGGGGATGATTCAACCATTACCGATACCATCATGGAAATGGGAAAAAATCACTATAAACTTTATCACTAGACTTCCAAAGACATCCAGAGGAAATAGTGCTATATATTTTGTAATAGATCTTCTTAGAAAGATATCTCAATTTATTTCAATTTGAGAGGATTTTTCACTTGAGAAACTTTCATAGATATAAATCAAATAAGTGGTAAGGTTACATGGAGTACCAATATCGATTTTATATGATTGAGATATGAGATATACCGATATTTCTAGGAAAGTCTCCAATATGCACTAAACACTTAGATGAAATTTAATAGGTCTTACCATCCTCAAACTAATATCCAATATGAATGGACTATTATAACACTAGAAGACATTCTGATAACATGTTCTATAGAAATTAACGGGGGATGTGACCAACATCTGCCTCTGGCTGAATTCTCTTACAACAACAGTTTCCACTCAAGCATCCAAATGGCTCCATATAAATAGATTTATGGGAAAAGATGTAGAACACTAGAATTCATGGACGAAGTCAATGAATATATTTTTATTGGACTAGAAATGGTTGAAGAAAATGTAGATAAGGTGAAAACCATTTATTAGAACATGAAGGCAGCCCAAATTCAAGAAAATGGATTTGTAGACAATCATTGATGATAGCATGAGTTTAGGGTTTGAGACATGGTATTGATCCACACATCTCCATCGAATAGGGTCATGACATTCGGGAAGAATGTAAATATAAGTCTTAGGTAAATCGGCCCCTTTGAGATTATTGCACATGTTTGAGATGTGTCCTTTTGAGTGACACTTCCACCCACCATGTCTCAAGTTCAAGATGTATTCAATGTATCCTTATTGAGGAAGTACAAATCATATCCCTCACTTGAACTGAATTCATAGGTGGTATAGTAAGAAAATTATCTCCTTGATAATGAGTAGCAGATAAAGATCTTGGAGCATAGAAATAAATTTCTATGCAACAAGACTACTCCCCTGGTCAATGTACTATGGCAGAACCATATACAATAAGAGGAAACATGAGTACTAGAGGGAAGTAATAGAGGATGAGTACCCTCACCTATTTTCCCCTTAGTTTTTAAAATTTCATTTGGATGGAAAAAATTCATAAGTGGGGAATATTGTAAGGACCCTGAATTCTATCAAAGAAAATTCTCTTCTTATAATAATTAAAAATAGTATAAATTGCAAAAAATTACCCAGATAACACAATACAAACATTATAAATGAATAATGAATGGAAAAGAGTTATTTATTGAAATTAAGGAACCTATAACAATGGAATAGAAACATGACCATTAGAATTATAATGTAACCATTATGAATAGTAAATCAAAAAAATAGAGAAGTAACAACACCTATGAAAGTACATTTTTTTTTGTAAATCTTATAAATAAAAGTATGATATATTTATATCTTGGTATAAGTAAATAAATGTTTTAAAAATGATAAATTAATTGATTATAATTTCATAATTCACAACTTTTGAATTAAAATTGTATAATTAATATATTGATTCAAAAGAAAATTTTCATTCATAAAATGGGATCATAATTTAATAATTTGTTATCTTATGATTATAATATAATTTATGTGACCTTAGTTAAATTTTTTGTATTTTAAAATCAGTTATAATTTTATAATCGACATTTTTTTTAATAATAGATGATTTTGAATAAAATTTAAAATAATCCTATTTATAATATTATTTTCATAAAATGGAGTTCTTTTATTAATTCTACATGTAAAAAATAGTAAGAGTGAATTTTAGACATTTTTCTAAAAAATTTGAATTTTTGGTGAAATGTAAAATACTATAACTTATGGTATATATACATTATAAGTTAAATACACTATTTCATGAGTTATATCTGATGTAAGAACCATAATATAGAAATATAATTCCTTATTTACTGTATTCATTCACTTAATCACCATGTTTTCTTATCCTGAACCAAAATAATAAACTAATGAATTAAATAAAAAAACACATATCTTCTTCACTTTAAATACCACCCCACAACCTATTTTCCCCACACCACATAATCCACGAATAATGTAATATTTTTACAAAATAGTATTCCAAAGCCTTTTCCCATCATCGAGAAGGTTTTTTTTACAAAAAAAATACAAAAACCAAATTCCCAAAGAGGTTCTAAAGGAGAAGAATTTAAGAGGTAAAATCATCATTCAATTTATTTTCAATTTAATTAATTTTATTTTCCTCTCCTCACCTATCCTTATCCAAGTTAAGTGATAAATATAATATCTTTTATATACTGGAATTTTGATGTGCTAATGTAATAATCTATCATCATTTCTCTTACCCTCTACTTTTATTCTAAAAATGAAAACAATATCTGTGAGGTGCCGATTTACCGCCTTCATAAATGATGTGTTTTTTTTCAATTCTACATTCAAGGATGGTCATAAAACAATTTATATGGTTAAACAAGAGTATAATATTTTTATTATATCCTATTTAATATTCTGTAACTAGTATATAAAAATAATATTAATTAATAGAAAAAACTAGTTTGTGATGATCAAAAAACAACCAAAATAATCTAAACGATTATCACAATCATCTTATGTAATGATTCATCATCAATCCAAATAAAAAAATAGAATATTATAATAGTTTAATATTTTTTATTTTCATTAATAACGTTTAATTTAAATAATGGACAACTATTCTCATTTTACATTATTTTTCATACATGTAAACAAGTAAATTGATCATGTAACCCAAGGAGAAAAACACTTCCAAATGATAAAAGTTTATCTTATAACTCATCAAAAACACCATAAATTAACTCAATAAAATTATAATAAATTATATAAATTTATAGAAGTTTATTATTTAATTAATTAATAAATTTAATTTGATTATCTAGGACATTAAGATCATGTTTAGAATACTTCCGGATATAAGTTAAGGGATTCTCTCCAAACCATAATTTTTTCCATCAAGTTATGCTTCTGCCACTTTAATCCAATTTAACTATTATTTATTTTTATATAATTATTCTAAATTCTTTGAATATTTTTCAAATTCATGTATCCAAATCATTTCATCATTCTTTTTCATGGATATACATGTTTTTAAAGGTTCCCTTCTCAATTATTCCTGAAAAGAAACCCTGATTATAGGGAACATCAAGATTTCTTACCCATTTTCAAGTTCCATATATAAAGTTTTTAATACACCATTATTTTTTTAAAATCTATCATTTTATAACGAACAATTATCTTGGATAATTTATGGTTTTATGAAATCAAATATTCTTTTTCTACAGTAAATGTTCTTTAATATTTTCCTTAAACCACACTAAAATGTTTTAATTATAATGTTTATTAAATAAAATTCTAAAAAATTTCCATTGGAAATTATTTATCATGATATGTGCCTTTTTACCTTATGAATGTCCATGTATTATTTATATCCATTATGTTATGGACACCATTATGATATTCCCCTTTTTTATAAATTTTAATATAATTATGAAACCAATTTCTTTCCATGGGTAACACTTATGGTTATGTTTGATTAATTATGTATTATTCTTTATATATCACACATATTAAAGAAAAGGAAATAATGGATGCTCCTTGATAGCACTCCAATTCATTGGGTAATGTTTAGTCTCATGAGACATCATGTTGGGATAGGGAGTAAACCTGATACCATTATAGGACATTGTCCTCTATAGACAATGATCTTGGTATTTAGTCATGTCTAATACTTATTTCATGTTGTGTATTTTATCTAAAATCTTATTATTCTATGATTACAAGTCCCCATGCTCTACATGTTATGCTTCCTTTTATTTATTTATGATGCATTCCTTTTTATGGCATCATGTTATTCAATCTATCCCATGTACTTTTCTTTATTCCCATATTTGTACCCCCATTGGTATTTTATCTCATCCAATTGGTTCATGTAGTCCCTAGGTTATCCTATGAAGATGTAGGATCACAAGGAAATATAGTAGTTCTTTATAGATGATTAAAATGAATTTGTTCTATTCTATTTCCATGTTTGAAGTTTTATATACCTAATCATCCAAATAGAAAAGAATTTACAATACTTATCCTTTAATTTGATGGTTATTTATTCTTAAAATCATGTAATAATATTTCAATAAGGTTAGGGCCACTATAAATCTTCCAAAACCAACATACTAATTTAAGGTTTTCAAATAAATTCATTAGAAAACATGACTCACTTCCATATATCCTAGGGTGTTATTTTAATTATCTATATTATTATCCTTAAAAACAATGGAAAAAATCATCTTTTGATGAAACCATAATAGAAAAACATGGTAAGGATTATGGTTTTGATTACTTTATCATCTAGAGTCCAAAATCTAGGTATAGAAATATATATATATATATATATATATATATTAATCCCCTATTTTCCTATATAATCCTACTGAACATCTCATTCCTCTTCACTCAAATTCCCTAGATCATTACATTAATCTACTCTTACCTCTCTATTGGCCTCCCGAGGGACCCCCAAGCACTTAAAAAGATCATCCTAATATTTTAGAATCACCATATCAAGGTAAGGGATCTTCTGATTCTCCTCTTCATTCTAGAACATTATTTATATTATGACCATTAATTTACAATTTTTCATGTGGGGATATGTTTTTACATGTCCATATTACTTACCATAATATTTACATGATATTAGAGACCCTTTTCACTCTCATTAAACCCTCCCATGAACCTTTATGTACCCCCATTATGCTTCCAAAATTATCCTGTGATTTTCAATTCCAAACCATTGGGTAGTGAATAATCATACACATTTATAATAATGTTTATTCACATAGTTTTACCTATCATTAATTAATTTTGGAATTCTATGTATGTAACCCACACTCCATAATTGTGATGACCCATGCCCATGTGCCACTTAAATGTGCCTCTAGCCCGATTGAATACATGGCCTCAGGTGTGCCTCTGCATATGATAGAGGAAGCAGACAATAATTGGGGGCCTTGGGCATATATATGGGGAGATAGATCCCTCATTAATAAAGTGTATCACAATGGTTAAATTTAATAATAGTTAAATAGTTGAAACAATATATAAAATAGATGTCACAATGAAATTATACAATATAACATTGGACCAGTAACCCACTATAGTAAAAGATTTATAAAAATGAATAAAATCTCAAGAAACTGGTAACAATACTCAAATATGGAAACTAAATAACATAAAATTCATGATAATGTATGTAATGTATTAATAAATTGGGATAATACGGTTAAAAAGTAGCATAAAATACATGTTATAAAAAAGTAGAAAAAAGAAACCAAAACTATAAAATATCCCGAGTGTTGTATTTGTCATCTATTGATAAGATTAATCTTAATAAAGAAAGTTATATCAGGTGTTGAAAGTGGGATGCTTCCCCTTTTGAACACCTTCATATATGTAATATACTCGAGTACCAATGGCTTCCCTAATAAGGTGTGACATAAATCTTAGCAGGCCACTACAAATAGCATATATACCACCCAGTCTGTGAAATATAAACTAAAAGTGTGCGGATATATATAATATTAAAGTAGTAGAGTAATTTAAATACCTCAATTCATAATTCATCCTTAGCTGGTAAGGTCTCTAAACATGAGGCCATTTAATTAATTCTTTTATGTTCAATTTATATAGACAAGTCATGTGAGGTGTAACTAGCACGACGTCATATAATGATAATAATAATAAAGGATCCATGTTATGACAGGGAATTCTATAAAAATGAAAATAATAAAAGGGATCAAAGGTAATAGCTATGTAATCATTTACATCATGGGTAAATCCAACACAATAATAATCTATATCCTGGTTTAAAGGGGTTTGCGTCTAATCTGAGGGGCATCATCCAAGTAATACCACCACAATTTGATTTTAATCGAGCCTAAAGATCTCATCCTAGGTAAAATAGGATAAGTAATACCGTGGAACAATGGGTTTATCAATAGAACCTCATGTCCATATAAGTCATGATGGGTCAATGGAGTGTATCCAAGGCATCCTATAATGATAATGGATAGATCCCATGGCATCATGCTGGGCATCTATTAGTAGACAAGAATCAGGTTCCAAGGTGGGTATCTCCCTTGGAAACTGGAACCCTTGAATAAAAATGGAATCAAGAAGAGCTCAAGGAATTCCCTTAGGAATAAAAGGATGGATCAATTATGACCACTCTTATAATGATGTAAGGTTTATATGCAATAGGAACCATATTATTGATTCATTTAATATGTTTTGCCTTGTAATACTCATACCTTTTTATAATTCAATTAGTTTTTTCAATTATCTTCAATATTAAGTGAAAATCCAAAATAGGAAATGCAACCATGTAATAATTTAACTAAATTTAATTCATTTACCTCTAATTTACATTTGATAATCATGAAAAGGTATGATAAGGATGTGAAATCATATAGAATTCATTATAATAGCCTAGGTTTTTTGAAATCCATAACATACTTTAAAATTAACCATTTAAAGATTCATTAATTAATTGGAAGACTTACCGAAGAAGGGTCAATAGAAACTATCATACACAAGGTCTAGTCATTTACAAATCAATTATCATTCTAATAATGAATTGGTTTCCATTAACATGGTCAAGACATATCACATCTGAACGATGGTGTGGAAAAATATAACAAAACACTAAAGGAATAGATATGGAATAACCAACATGGGATGGTCAAAATTGAGGTAATGATCAAAAATGAGGAATAAAATTTATAAAATGTTTTTTAGGATATGATTCTAAAAACTATAAGAAAGTAATATAAATTAAATAGGAAATACATGATGAAATCACCGAGTACACAACAACGACAATTTATAAAATGGATAGACTTGAGGGATGAGTCATAGACCACATACCATATACTCATGGAACTCTCCTCATCCAGTATTAGCCTTTAGTTTGTATTATATCATAATTTTTTTACGAATAGGTCAATGACTAGAAAATAATGCACATTATCTTACATCATAATAGCATCGTCAATGTGATAAAAAATAATGAATGTCTAAAGATGATGAAATTGATTACTGATGTGCATCCAATGAGATGAAAGAGGATCAAATGGAAATTTAGATGAAGGATCAAGATAAAAACCCATCAAATAGGGATTGAGAGATTCAAAAGGGGATTGTAGAAGCCTCCCTATACACTAGAATGAGAAAAGGAGGATGGAGTGAGGTTAGACATTCATTAAGTAAATTTTGGTCCTTTCTCAAGAAAAATAATGGTGAATGGTTTGGCCACATATTTGGACAAACCATATTCCATCCATTATTAGTGGATATTCTGAAAACTATAGACTATCCACAATGGCATGTGGCCCAATATTAATTGTTTGTTTAAACCATGACACCCACTACTGCTCATTTTCATGCCCCTGATGGTTAGGGTTAAGCACGAGACTTATCATTCATGGTTTCTCCTAACTGTGTGGACAATCTTTTTTCCTAAAAAGTTAGCCTCTAGAATTTTAACAAACCAAATAAACCCCTAAAAAACCTATTTCCTAAATAGGCATTCATTTTAGGTTCAAAACATGTGATTAGACTGAAATTGAAGGATCAATATATGAGATAATAAATGAATTCTTACATTAATCATGGTAGTAAATTTTATGAAAGGAATACTTATAATGAATGATCCATGCGACCCACTAATGAATGTACAAGATACAAATGTAATTGGTGAACCCATAATTATATTACCCTCCAATGCATTGGGTGATGTTTTTATCTCATGAGATACCATTTATGGTTCAAGAGATTTCATCATAATAATACTATGTTATGATGTCATTGAAAGTAAACCATGACTTATGTTTTTTATTTCATGTTTTATGTTGCTGACACATTCCCATTTATCTTTTATGTTATCATGTCATATCATACCTCATTGTTTATTATTATGTTTCTCACCTACATATGTTCTCTTGAAATCCATTTTGGATCACATAGACTACATTCCCTTATAAAATGAATTTTCTATTCCATTAATGGTCTTTATATCTCACCACATAATTATGTACATCCTTAGGTTATCCAATGCAGCATTAGAGGATTTATGGAACATAAGTGCATGCTATGAAGCCTTTAAATAACGTTGTTGTATTTTTATAGTAATTTGTTATGTTATGTTCCAAAATTCTTAAATACAATAGGCTTCACGATATTATGGGTTGTACTAAGTGTTCCTTCATGTAATAAATAAGGAATTCATGTGTAATAAAATATGTGTTGTCATAGTTGGTATCAGAGGAATGTCTAGTTCTTTTAGGAGATTGGGATTAGAAAACTCAAGTGAAAGCCTTAGGGATAAGACTAAACAATGGAAGCATCCATATATTTTGGTAATGTATAGTATAAGTTGTTACCAAGAAAATAACTCCATGTCTAGATACTAAAAGTGGATGTGGCTCTAGAATAGTTATAAATAAAGGTAATTACCCCAAAAAGGGTGCATTAGTATTGAATTGATCTTCAACGAGTGCATGACAATGGGCATTGCTACACACATGGTTTGACACTCCTGAGGGATGCAATTTGTTAAATTCACCAGATATTTAAATTTTTTTAACAAAATAAAAATGAACACTAGATTTTATATAAGGAAATAGATAATGGATAACTTAGATTGAAACCGATAAATTCATAGCTTAATGAATATATGTCATTTATGATTTATCCAATTAATGTTTATTATTTCCTATTAATGTGATTTATAGTTTAAAAATTATCATCCCTAAGTATTTTTTGGATTATGTAAATTATTATATCTAGAATAAAAAAGTGAAATGTTAGATTATCATACATTCATGAACATATAATATTATATCTAACTATGGTTCTATGAATTATTTCATAACACACAAGTTTATTATATCAATTCCCGTAAAACATGAATGTCTTGTTGTCATGGAAAATTTAAAATGGGGTAATTGTTTCATCCTAATTATATAAATCATCCACCATAAATATTAGTTGGATGAATTTACCTAGAAATATTATGATAATTTCTTCAGAAAAAATTTGATGTTATTTTTTGGTATGGATTTTATTTATTTATATAGATCCAATGTAAATTACTAATAGTAGAAAATCATCATCCATATCATGAATCACCTTACGATTATATAAAATTAATAGTATGATAAATATCATTTGGTATCATAACCTCAAGAATGGATATTATTTACTTATGAGTGAACATATGAGGCTCAAATGATTGAGACTAAGGAAAAGAATATCCTTGAGGATATGCCTATTGTAAGGGAATATGTCGATATATTTCTCAATGAATAGTCCAGTCTTCCTCTTAGTATAGAGTTAGAGTTCTTAATTGAGATTATACCATGACATTTTTTGATATATTATACTATATATATAATGGTTAATGTATAAATGAAAGATATGAAGAATAAAATATATGATAATCTTTATAAAGGGTTTATAGACCTATGTGCTTCAGCATGGGGTTCCCTGGTACTTTTTATCAATAATATGTATTGAAAAATGTGCATATGAAATTAATTTTTTAGCTCCACAAGATCATGATAAATAAAAACAGTACTCTTCTATGAATTGATAGCTTTATTGATCAGATATGTAGATCCCAATACTTCCCCATGGTGGATCATTGGTTGAGATATTATCATGTAAAGTTGAATAAGGAGGATGTCACCATTGATGATTTTCATACAAGATATAGACATTATGGTTTCATAATGATACCATTTTTACTCGCTAATAATATAGATATTTTCATTGATTAGATTAAAATAGTATTTATGGATTAACTTGATAAAAATTTGGTAGTATTTATATATGATATTATAATCTACTTCAAATGAAAGGAATATCCTGAGGATCATTTTAATTCTGTGTTGAAGACAATGTAAAAAGGATATGTTATTTTTAAAATATAGTAAATGTTATTTTTCGGTTAGAATGAGTAACATTCTTGTATAATATTATCACCAATAAAGTAATTTATGAGGATCCTTCATAAAGAGAGGATATTAATGGATGGAAAAAATCAACATATTTGATAGAAATCCATAATTTTGATGGATGAGCTGGGTACTATCATAGACTTCTATGAAACATCACACAACTGTAAATACAACTAACTATGATTACTAAGAAGGGAGTTATAGGTTTTTGAATTAAAATAAATCTTCAAAATATTTAAAAAATAGGCTAATCACTACACCTGCACTAATATTACCCACCAATGGGGTTAGATTTCAGATGTACAGTGAGATGTCCAAAAATGGATTGGGTTATGTACTCACGCAAGAAATAAATTTGATAGCCTATGCCTCCAATAAATTAAACATACATGAATAGAACTACCCAATGAAAGATATATAATTGGTTGTAGGGATCTTCAAATTGAATATTTTTAGAGATTATCTCTATGGAGATAATATTTATATTTATATGGGTCATAAAGTCCTCAAATATATATTCACACAAAAGGAGGTTAATATGAAGAAATGAATGTTGTTTTATCTAATAAATGATTATTATTTTTCAATAAATTGAAATCATGGAAAATCAAACAATGTGGAATATGTTCTTAGTGGAATGGATCCTAAAACCCTATCCACAATGAAGATTTTAAGGGATATAATATACATTGGCATTAAATGGATGGAAATGAGAGTCAAAAAATGATATTCATCCATCCTTGATAAAATAAATTCTAAAAAATCTATTATTCAAAGGAACATTGAGGCCTATAAAGATTATGAGGTTCTACAAAAAAAATATAGAAAATATTCCAGAGTTATCATTTATATAGATAGATTTATAATGTTCATAAACTGAATATATGTCCATTAATACTATAACTGAAGGGGGAACATCTAAATTATTTGTAACCTAATATTTAAATATTAATCTAGGATTCACTGATATGTAAATATATTGAAAGAAAAACCTTTAGTGGGATAACATGAAGGGTAAAATTGTTGATTTTGTATCTCGATGAATGGTTTACCAATAAGTAAAGGTGAAAAGACAATATTATAAGGGTAATATTCAAACATTTCTCATACCAGTATAGAAATGGGAAAACATAACCATGGATTTCATTATAGTACACCAAAGGACAAAAAAGTCAATAACTCCATCGGAGTATTAATCGATCATTTTACCAAGTCAGTGAATTTCATTGGTATCAATGAATATTTCTTCCTTATCGTACATTAAAATATATATATAAGGGATGTATTAAGACAACATAGATTCCCAATTTCTATTGTATATGATTGAAATCTATGGTTTATGTCGAGGTTTTGGAGAATCCTTCAACAAGAATTTTATATAGTATTGAGCTTCGACACTGCTCATCACCTATAGATGTATGGTCTATCTAAAAGTAAACATTAATCTCTAGAGGATATACTATGATCATAGTTAATGTATTTCCTAGGATAATAGGATTATCAGTATCCCTTAGTAGAATTATCATATAAAAATAGTTTCCATTATAGAATTTGATTAGAACCATATGAGGCTCTATATGGGAAGAGGAGTTGGACTATATCATGTTGGGATGATATTGGAGAGTGGAATATGATGGGATTGGATCTTATCCAAGATTTCAAAGAGAAGGTTCAAATAATTTGACATCATATAAAATAAACATATGGTAAACAAAAATCTATTATAAAATAGAAATGAGACATGGTGTTTGAGGTTTGAGGTAATTTTTTTACTTTGTATATCATCAAGAAAAGATTTCATGATGTTTGGGAAGAAGAAAAATATTATTCTTAGACACATAATATTTTTTAAGATCATTGATCAAATTTGAGTGGTGAATTATTGACTAAAACTCCCACCTAACCTATCTAACGTACATGATGTGTTCCATATATCCCACTTGAGGAAGTACATACCAGACCAATCACATGCACTGATTCCATATTTTTCATCATTGGAGAATAAAATTTAATATGTGGAAAATTCAATGAAGAACTTATAACATAAATACAATGTACTATGAAACAATACAAATTGTTTAGATCAAGTGTTATGGCGGAACAAAATGATGGAGGAAGAGACATGGGGTCTAGAAGCTATAATGAAAAATAAGTACCCTCAATAGATTTAGTGCATGAAATGAAAATTTTTATCGTGAAATTTTGAAGTTAGGGGTATAATTTAATGTCTCAAACTTTTATAGAGGAAATTATCTTTTTGAATCAATAATTTCATTATAATGAAATAAAACCATAGAAAACATATTCACTATTTTGGTCTAGCATAAATTATATCCTATCATATTTGAAATACCATTAATAATAATAATCGTTGATAGTGTAGCCATTATATAGTGATTTTATGATTAGTAAATATTAAGGGTTATGGTAAAGTCAAATTGATATAGATGGAAGAAGCATTGCCCTTGACCAATGCGATCATACCCTATAAATCTCATTTATCAGATCTTCTGACGAATATTTCATCATTGAGGTTTTACATTACCCAATCCCAATCCAAGATTCAATAAATAAGTCATGAATGAAAATTATTATGTGATAATTTCAATCTCATCAATAACAAAATCCATACAATGTTCACAGAACCACCCGAAGAATGTCTCAACATCACACACATTACCATTGGAGTAATTAACTAGTGTAATAAAGGTCTATGTATCTAGTCCCTAAGAGTATGAATTTTTGTATTCATATTTTTAATAAAATTATGATAATTTTTATTTCTTTTTAAATTATAAATATTAAACAATATGTATGACAAAAAATATATTTTGATTTAATGAAACTAAAATTGAATTGTTGGGAAATATATAGTTTTAATCAAGTCAATATTTTTGAAGAATTGATTTTTTTTAAAATAATAAATAATTACATAAAACATTATTTTTATATAATATTTATAGAATATAAATTATATTATATGTTTATTAAGTCAAATGTAATTTTTATAAGTGTTAGAAAACAAATATTGACAAAAAAATCATGGATTTTTTTAAAAATGTGCATTTCTTATTTAAAGGTGTAAAATATTATACCTATGGAATTCGTTTTATAATATATATAATATTTTTTGAAATCATAATCTCTAAATTAGTCAATGGTTATTTTTTAATATTTTTTGGAGACATTCAAATTTTTGGGTAAAAATTAAATACTATATAAATATATGATATGTATTATGACATCATAAAATTCTTAATGTTATGTAATAAATATTATAAAGAGTATCCACAACCAAAATTATTATTTTTTAATATATAGGAATGAGTTTTTTGGTTACTTTATAAATTTTATAAACCCTTAATTAATTTTCCAAAGCCTATGTTATATTTTATGGTTTTAAACTCAAATCTTTATAAAAATAACTCATAACAACTTAACTAGCGGTATAATTTTAATGAGTTTGGTTCTTAGACAAAAATATAATGAAACCAACTTATAATTGGAAGAAATTATAGGAAAAATCATGGTATGTACTGTGATTTTGGTTACTTTATTATATAGATTCCAAAACATAGGTGTGGAAACTAATATAGAACTATCCACCCTTTTTCTATATAAAACCACCCAACCTCCCATTACACTTCACTCAAAACACACTGATAAATTAATTACTCTAGGTTTTCCTCTTTGGAACCCTCTTAAGGTGATCTATGCTATTAATAATCTCCTCCAAATCATTTATAAAGGCCCTTCCAAGGTAATGAATCATCTATGTATCCTCTTCATTCAATAAATTTCATTATATTATGAAATTTTAATCCCTATTGTTCATTTTTTGATATGATTTTAGATAAACATATTTATATTGTTATGATTTCCAAGTGATGAGATACCCCTTTAAGTTTAATTAAATCCTCCTATAAACCTTTTTATACCTCTCTCATTCCCATCATTTTTGTAGTGAATAGTCATACCCATTTCAAGTTAAGGGTATTCACCTAGTTGTACCAGTCATTAAATTATTTGGAACTTCCAATTATATAACGCACACTCCATAGTCATGGAATTACAGTTGATGAATGTTATCCTTATTTTTAATGATCTATTTGGCACACTTAGGAAAGTAGGTGATATGAATGTAATGGGTGGGACTAGAATTATGTAGACCTTTACAACACTGTAATGTTTTTATCTCATGTGATAACATATATGGTGTAAGGAATGTTATCATAGCCCCACTATGTTATGATGATTTATAGGTTATACTTAAATTATGTGTATGATTTCATGTTTTATATTGTTTTTATATTCCCATGATTCCTTTATACTGTCATGTAATATCATGCCTCACTGTTCATGATTATAACTCTCACCATTATATTATACCTTGAAATGCCTCATGGATCATATGTACTACATTACCTTATGTTCTGCATTGTTTATTCCCTTACTATACTTTATAGGTCACCCCTTTATTATGTCAATCTCCAGGTTATCCCATGCAATATCAGAGGATCGATGGAACAAAATACAATGTTATGGAGTCATTAAATAGTGTTTTTGTCTTTCTATTAAATTTTATTATATTATGTACATACATTATTAAAGAAACTAGGATTTATAATATTTTTAGTTGTACTAAGTGTGAATTGATGAATGAAATTCACAAATTAAGGTCTAATAAACTATGATCTATCATATCCCTAGCTAACGATGTCTAAATGACACTCTGGAAATCACTGAATATGGTGCACTCTTTTTCCTAATTGACTATCAATGATGAAAAACTCGAAGGTTAAATTGACTGATATGTCATGTCCAATAACTAATTGTGAATATGTGAAACAATGGAAAGATCCAGTATTGAATAATGTTGTAGATATAGAATATTTTGTTAAAAATATACCTTGAATGGTAGATGGACCCTCTCCACCTTATGTTAGAGTCTGGTCTATAGTGTTCACACAACCCCTCCTATCCCCACAACCCTATATAGTAAGTGAATGACTGGTTTAATTCCACTTCTATGAACCTTAGATATATCCTTGGGTCATAAATCGATCCAATCTTGCACCCCTATAGATCCTCTTCCTCGATGCTCTAATTAAGAACTATTGTACATTTCAAGTCTTTCTGAACTATCGGTACTAACAGTTTATTGTTGTGTATATACTGATGTAATGTTTTAACTTCTCATAGTTGAAGCATTGTAGGTCACCTCTGGACGAATCTCAAGAATCCAAAATCAGATTCACATGTAAACCATTACTCAGTCATATATCCCAGATCTTCCTCTTCCTATAATTGGAAGGGCACTCATGGAAGGAGTGGGAGCTCCACATAGATAAGAACTGAAGGTTAGGTTAATACCAAAAACCTTACCCCCATCCATGATCTTCTCAAAAGTCATATTATTCTACAATAGCTATAGGTAAGAATCTAGATTGAAGCTCTAAACCTGCTCTCTAAGGTAATCTCATAGTCTGATCTCAAACTTCTTAAATTTTTAGGCCTAATTACTGACTAGAAGTGGTGAGAAGAGAAGGATCTCAGTAAAACATCTAGATTATGTTGATATTTTTATATTTCCTCACTTCAACTCCAAGAAATCCTAATTTAAAAAATCATTCAGCATTTTGAATGAAAATTTGTGGTGATAAATTTCATGAAGGCCTATCAGGTGAGACTTTTAAATCACCTATTCTATCCCATAAATCCTCACTGATGTTTAGTGGGTCCTTATAACATGAAGGATGGCTTTTTCACCTTCCTATCCATTTGATTCTGGAAAAGTTCAAAGATACAATCAATAATATCCCTCTAATCCTAAACACCCTATTTCCCATTAGTTTCCCGAAATACTAGAGGGACCTAGAGCTAAAAATGCCCGATATTGTCTACCATGGATATTGGTGGTGTCTTGAATGGGGCCATGGGATATACCATAGGGAATGGAACAAGAATGTACTATGGATAATCCTTCTCAATTAAGAGTCCCACTATACATATATGAGGCTACATCTTCTATAATAGAAGGAATATTAGAAACAATAATAGATCCTAACTAGTATATGGGATCAAACAAGTTCCTTCTCATAATCTACTCTCAAATTGAGCTATACATATGCTGTACAAACTTCAGCCTCTATTAATGCATGTTAGAAATAATCATCTTATACAAACTAAAAAAGAATCATGATCTATTAAATTAATAAATTATAGTAAATATATATCATAATAGAATGAAAATATGAGGTATATCCTACAAATAAAAACTATACAAAATATATATATAACATAGGGGTATTTAGTTGAAGAACTAAGATGTAGAATGACAACACACACACACACACATATTCAATGTGAACCTATGTTCTAGTCTGGATGCATAAAGACCCCCTAAATCATATAAATAACACATTGACATCTTTTATAATACATGAGGTAAATTTAATCAATGATATATGAAAAATAGAATTTTCCACTTTAGGGAAATTTCGAGGTCCAATATACAATGATAGAGAGAAATTTTCATAGTTCCCTTGACAAGTCCAAACAGTTATATCTATTATCTACCTTATCCAAAATCAATGAAAAGAGAATAAATAAGTTAGTGAGACCAAGTTCTCTGATTCCATTTTATAATATCTCAACCTGAAACACTGGGTCCGAGCCAGAGAGCCATATGACCCCATGCACGTCTCTATATACATAAGAGGATGTTCATTAATAGTGAGGGTCCATGTTTGTCAGTGGGGAGACTATACTCACAATATCATATCATAATATCAATAATAAATAATAAATAATATTATAAATAAACATAGTAAACATGTGGAAACTAAATAATGGCGTACCTATCGCATGATAATAAAAATCATCCAATGTTGAAATCTATTTTATTTTATGAAGTATAAAATAAAAAATAATAATGCAATGGTGTATTCCAAATTTTTTTCTTTGTCTTCTTCCATCTCTATGCTTCAATTCTCAACCATCCACCTAAGGGAAATTTTCCTTCACTAGATCTCTATTCATGAATTATATAAGTGCACTGAAATGCTTGAGTAGGGTGTTATTACAAAACTCATTAAGACACCACTAATGTGTTCGTGACCCACTGTTCTCATGTATACAAGTGTATTCCATAATAATAATAAATTTATAAATATAATAATAACATATAACATAAATCCGACTGGTTGGGTGCTATCCATGCTTCCATGAACCCCAATAGTACAAGATTTGGCCTAATTCTAGAAGAATAATCATAATAGTTGTCAGGAGTAACTAATATAGTTGTATGGATAATGAATCAGTCGCTTGAAAACCACATAGAATTGTGTGTACTTTCAATCTTTTGATTTTCTAGGCCTCATGTATGACATGTTTCTTGATATCTAGGCATCATGATCTACTCATAATAACAACTAGGCCTTTATTAACATAATATATAAAATCTTGGATTGATGTGTATCCTCAACATGACTCCATGACATCATTGTATCACCTCTATGTTCTCAGGTCCACTACAATCAACATCACAAGGAAAGAACATACCTACTCTAAGGGATAATCTGGTCACAATAGTCTACCTATTTGGAGCCCCAAGATTATTCATCTAATGTAAGGTAACACGCATATAATATAGAGAATAAAATGAAAATCATATAATCACGAGAATAATGTATCAACACATAATAACATATGATCATAATCAAAAATTTCAACCAATTACTCTAATAATACTCATGAAAATTAATATAAAGAAGGGTCTTACAAGTTACAAACACAATGACATTAGATCACCCTCAAGCATAGATGTCAAATTATACAAACATAGAAAATATAATGTGGAAACATTTAAAAGAAAATCCCATGAGGTAAGGAACTTCCTACCTCATGTTTTTGGATATCAATGGAAAGGATAAACCACTCTATGTGGTTTGAAATCTAGATTGTAAACCTTAACAGTCAAGAATAGGTGCTCTCGGGCCTTATTGTCATAGTTGTTACCATGTCAAATCTCTATGATCATTAAAGGTTCCCATTGTAAAAACATGCTATTTTATTTCAAAAATGAATAAAATATCACATGTGATGATATATTCTCTCTCCTAGACAATTTCTAAATTATTGTTTTGGTCCAATCAATCCCTCAAAAACATTTCCTCAAAAATAATTATAAAACCACATTCAAAAATTTATATCTCTGAAATAATTTTTGAACACATGTGATTCTATTTAAAATTATTATTTTAAAAAACACACATATATATCCATGAAAAAAATTATAATTATACTTTGATAAATTTTCGAAATTATTTATGATAATTTCACACAATTATCAATTGATAATTTTATAAAATATCCCTATATAATTTATGTTTTGACATTATACAATGAAATCGTTTATTTCACAATTAGGGAGAAGGAATTAATGGAAGAAAATAAAATAAAACAAATTGAACCTATTTCTCACATAGAAGAGAACAACACACATGAGAAAAACTTAGGTTTTCGTGTGCCCATTATTGGAAGAACAAAGCAGAATTTGGACCTGGGTGACTTCACCAATGGAGCATTAGGGAGTCTTGGGTTTGGTCAGACACAATGTGATCAACAAAAAAAATTCTAAATCATGAGATTCTTTCAAAATAAAACCAAACATGTATTCTATAGATCAAAATATTAAATCCCATATCAATCGATCGTTTAAATGAAAAATTAAAGATGATACATAATGTTAACTTGTTTGATGAATTGTTTAATTTTTTGGGTCAAAACGCAATAAATACAAGAATTTTAATGATCTGTACATGTAAAAATTATGTTTTGTGGGTAATACTAGAGAAAATAAAAAAATAAAATGAATTTAATAATAAATTATTAAAAATGGGTAAAATAATTTACCCTCACATACGATGTTACCAAACACCCAACATACATAAATGTTATATCATGACTAGGATAAAGCCCTCATTTCATACCTAAAGGGGGTCTCAAATTCTCATTTGAAAAACCATTTATAAGATATTATTATATTTTGTAAAATTCACACATATTTAATATAATATATTTTCCATACATGTGATCTAACCAAACACCCAACATGGAAAATGGTTATTTCAGGCCTCGATTGAAACTCTCATTATGAATTTAATGGTAGTCCTTGATTTTCAATATAAGACACTATTCCAAAGATATTTAATTATTTTGGAAAAAACTACACACACACTATTTATTATATTTAATATTTATATTATATCGATATTGAGGCTCTACAGGCCATCGAATATCATGTTGACTCAGTTCCTAACTCTAAAAATATACAATAGAATAATCCAAAGTGTTAACAGGACAATTACCCTTATGTGAATTGACTTAAAAATAAATCATTCATAAGGTAATTTTTATTGAAAATAAACATATTTCATATAAAAAAATAACAAATTATTAAAAAATAGGGTTTTAGTATCATTAAAAATCCAGGATATTATACTTATCCTACTATGTTTGGTTGGATTTCTCACCCAATTCCTAATTTTATATATCAAATGTGATATGAACTCAAATACTTAAGATCATCATTATATTTTTCATTTCCTTATTATATTCTTCTTCTACTCCCAAATAATCATTATTAACTCAACTATTTTGACTTCCGAGTCTTTTATTCACTAAATCATGTAACAAGTTCTTTTTCTTCTTGTTTCATTAATAAGTTCAATTATCTTCACTTAATCTCAAACTCTCAAAATCTTCACACACATAGCACGATTGCTATTAATTTTTAATTTTCATTCTCCATTATGACAATCCTTGTCATTATTACACATTAATCAATGATATATTACATAATAATACACATAGTACAACCCTAAATACTGAAAATACTAGTGTATTTAGGTAATTAGGTACATTACATAAAAAATTGATACAATGAAATAAAAAACAATATTGAAAACATCCTTAATATACTTTTAAAATTTCATAGATTTTAAAACATCATGGGATAACCAGTAGTTATAAATAAGAAATGGGTGATCTATAAAGTCTATTAGAGAAATAAAAAACATAACATGAAGAAATTATTTCATTTTAGACAATATGAATTTCAATGTAAAATAAAGGGGTGAGAATCATAAACATGAATAATGAGGCATCATATATCAAGATAACATAAAGGCAACATGGGAATGTGGAAACCACTTTAAAAATGAAAACATAAGAAAAAGTCAAGATTAAACACCAGGAAAACAAAACACAATGTTCACAGGATAAGAGACCATGCACCATACAAAGAATCACATGACACTAAAACATTAACAAATTAATTAGTGTGCTATCTAGGTGCACCGATATTAATCTTATAATTTACATAAATTAGTTCATCCCATAGAACATTTAACATAATAATATATTTCATCACATTTTATACCATGATTTAGGTTTTTGTGTTATATACATGGATGTACCTAATCAATGAATTATAGGTACAAATAGGTGAATACCCTTGTATGTAAAGGGGTATGGGTATACACCTCATGAATGTTTGTCATGTAAAATCATAGTGACATTTCCGATGCGTAAAGGAATTACATAAAGAATTATAAAATGATTTAATGAGAAAAAAAGTGTTCCATAATCAATTAGATATATAAAATACAAGTAATAGTGATATTAAAGAACTTAATCAAACATTAAAACTTTGGATTTAATAGGCATAATACAAGGAGGGTTCTTGAATAAAAAACATTGCATTAAAAAATCACATTTAATTTTGGCAGTATAACGGGGCATATAAATGTCCATGGAATGTATTAATAAGAGTAAAAGGGGTATCTAATAATTTATTAATCATTAGGGATGTATGAAGGATATATAAAATAAAATCTTCTCATTATAAATTGTAATAAAAAAGTCAGTTAATAAATAAAATGCCTGAATAAAGGGGATAAAGAGAGGATCATTAAATTTTTTTGGCTTGGTAATAATTTAGGAAACTGTCAAAATGAGAGGGGATAAGTTATATCACATTTAAATAACCACATGTGTAATGTAATTGGGTTTCAATTAATTCATGAAAATATAATCAACTGATATTCAAAAGGCTCATTTTGAATAAGGTTCTAGAATTGAAAATAAGAGAGAAATGCCAATTACCTTGAGAGGGTGATTCCAAAAACATGGGAGGAGCTTCTTGAGAGAATGGTGTCACCATTGGATGACTCTAGATATAGGAGTGTAGAATAATTATGTTCTAAATAGTTTTTGAGTGAGGAGGAATGGGATATTGGATGGGTTTGTATAGGAAAAGAGAGGAGAGTTGATTATTATTTCCTAAACATAGGTTGTGGACTCTATATAATAAAGAATTCAAAATCACAAAACATCACATGTTTTTTCACCAGGTATTTTTTCAAAGTGTTTTTCTTCATTATTTTGTTAGCATACAAGACAAAATCATTATAATATTACCCTTGGTGATGTGTAAGTGTGTCAATTTTATAAAGAAATTATTTTAAAACCTTAAAATATTAATAGGTTTTGGAGGATTCATAAAGGCTTTATAAAATTATAAAATAACCCCTAAAACACATTATTTTAATGGGTAATCATATATTTATTCTTTGATCCACTTTATAGAATTTATTACATCATTGTTCGGTCATTATGATGTTATAATACAAATCGTATGTTTAATCGGTATTTAAATTTTTTCCCAAATTTGACTATATCAGAATATTCAAAAAAATTAAATGTGGTATAATGTCAATTTTATGATTAAAAAATAATATATATTTTATCAACATAAGATTATAAATATTTTAGTTTCATCTTTTAAAACAATAACCTATAGTTTTAAGAAATGTGGTTTTTTTGTCAATGATAGTTTTCGAACACTTATAATAATTACATTTGAATTCATAAAAATTATATTATCATTTAACTAAAATTTATCAATTAATATTATTTTAATAAAATATAATTTATTTTAAAAATTCATGAATTCATAAAAAAGTGATTTCATTATTGAAATTCTTTATTACTTAAATGTATAATTTGTGTTTTATTATATCAAAATCAATTCTTAATTATTTATAAGGAAACAAAAACCAATTAAATCATTATTATATTGAAACTAAAATATAAATATTCATACTATTTGGGTTACTTTTTATATATTAGTTGTTAACTTATATATAACATTAATTAATTTATTTTCCTTTTACTATTGTAATAAATATTTACTACAGTAACAATTCAAAATGTCCAATAATTAAGTTCATATTTTCCATAATTTTAATTGTGATTATTCCAATTATAGAATCCATTTTATCAAAATCAATTCATATAGTTGGGATAATATAATTTAAAATAAAACATGTAAGTGTGATGGAATGTGGTTTTTTTCAAAAAAATGATTTTTTCATAAAAATAATGATTGGACATTAACTTTATAATAGTTATTATTAATTATATATATTTAAATTCATAAGAATATATATATATATAATTTAATTTATACCTCATTGGGGTTATTTTAATTAATTATAATGTTTAAAAATAATGTAATTTTAAATAGTTTTCAGAAAAATGCATTATTAAGCCTTAAAATAAAAAAAATCCTCATATCTGATATAAAAATGATGTAAATGTAATTATTTATATTAAATATAACTAAATAATAATTATTTTACATTTAAATAAAAAATGAATAATTATAGTTCGAAATCACTTATTTTATCAAAACAAAAGACAGTATTGTAAATAAATGGGTATTTTCTACTATTCACTGAGAAGTCATCTTTTCTTGAAAATCCCAAAATTTCACCATAAGTTAATTTTTATAAGATACTATAAAAAATTAATTTAACATTATTAAATAAATTTTATAAATGTTCTGAAATAAAATCTTAAATTTTTTTATAAAAATAAATAAAATTTATTTTGGAAGAAAATATATTTTTTAAAGATAAAATGGAATTAATAAAAACTAAGTGATTATTTACTAAGAATATATAAATATATTTCTTTTGAGAATGAAATATATATATATATATATATCATAATGTATTTTACTTTATTAATTTCCTCAAATTTAATGACTAGGCTAAAATGATTTTATTTAAATATTCATTGTTTGTTTGGGTTCGATGTTGTCTATCACGTATTCTATCAAACATAATTTTATATTCTAAAAACTATGGGTGTTATATTCATTACACCTTTAATAAATTTCATCTTCAAAATTTGAACATGATCTTGGTATGAAAAGTTTTTACACATTAGAAATATCTTTATTGAAAACCCACACTATAAAAATGATTAATAAAACAACCACTAGAAATGTGGGAAATGAAAGTATGAAGGTTATCACATAATAAGGATTAAAAGTAAGGGAAAATTAGTAGAATGTAAAAATATATACATAGAAGAAAAAACACCTAGAAACTAATAGGGAGTGATAGAGATCATGGTTAGGAGAAATAAAAAAAATTAAAAAACCATAAATATGAGACGGATGAAAAGACCAGCATCTCATCAGAAATTATCATAATAAAAAATAATTTTTCATTTCAATATTATTTTCCTAGAGTTATTGAATTCATTTAATATTTATAATAGGATCATAAGGAAATATACTTTATTAGCTTGTATAATTTCATCCATTATTCAATTTTTACTACAATATCATATTTTTCTCTAAAATATGAGTACACAAGATTAATGTTTTTTATGAATGAATCTATATAATAAGATTATAACATATCAAATAATCCACTGAAGAATAAAAATATATTCCTCCTATATTTACTAAATTTAAAAGGGTTAGCATATTGTAAGATAATGCTGAAAAGGAATAAACCTTGATACATTAATCTATAAGATTCAACAAAAAATACAATGTTTTAACAAATATAATTCCTTACATAAATACCCCTATATCCAAAATAACACTAACAAAATCAACAATAAATATTTTTTTCACCTCAATTATTGTCTCATACCATAAAACATAAACCTCCAAAAAACACAATATCATTCTTTCTCAAATAATCCTTTATATTAGACATATTATATTAATATAACTCATCCTAATAGTACATCCACTGAAATATCATTAATCACCTCAAAATAAAAAAAATTGATCTATTAATTTTTCTCCCATAATATTCTTAATCATTCTTAACTTTTTTCACATAAATCTCCAAAAGTGGTATCAATGATTTATAAATAATATTATCCTTATACATTTCATACTAAAACTCTTTAATTTTATTCCAACATTAAACACATATTAAGGGTTATAAATCCCTTAATCTTTTGTTTAAAAAAATATCACCTTATCACTAAATTAATTTTATTGGTTATCAGTACCATTTAACATATGTTTCAAATTCGTAAATAAAAACTACCTTAGAACAATCCAAACATGTTTCATGAGTCACATATAAAAAATTACATTGATACGCTAATTTTACAATAATATTCTCAAATAATAATATAGAAAACATCAATATTTATAAATCATTTATTTTCATAGAATATTACATTCATTAGTCTTAGATTTAACCCTTGGATTAGGTCACTAACTCGTATAATTCCCATATTCTCCACATATAGTAAATTGAAAAATAAAGGGTTCCATTGTATGTGATTTATTCTCTTACATCATTCTATTTATTTTTTAGAACCTAGATACTTTATATCCTAATTTTCAACACTTAAAACACCTTCTCGTTCAATTGTGGTATTTTCCTTGGCACCACTTTCGACATTTTTGGCACACCTTAAATGGAATCTTCATTCCTTTATCACATTTATTAAAATAAATTACAAGATATGTCATCTGTCACTTCATTGATATATTTGGATTTTCAACTAATTTCAAGTGGTTAATTGTGTTTTTTATATCTTATTTGGCATAATCACAAGATGTCTTACTTGAGATCCATTCATGTTAGGCATCTCAGTTTGTAATTCATCCCATTTCCTGTCACACTGGTTGTTGACTTTGTTCCTCCTATTTCGATCCATTTAAGTGAATAAAAGAAAAATTAGGGATGAGTACTTTTAAACTATTAAACACATAAATAGGAAGCTAATAATATTTAAGGGAAAACATATAATTGGAATTTATTCCTTAACATATAAATTTGTAGGATTTAATTCTATAATATTCACATTCTATTTTAAAACATAGACTCTTATGTGAATTTCCCCCCTTAATAATAGTTAATAATAAGATTGTGAATTTAACAAAGCATATCCCATGAGATTTTCAAAATGTGTATGTAGAAAGGCCCATTTTATTAACCAGTTCCCGATTGAGTCTACCTGAATATGGCGTTTTTAGTGTTGCACTCCAAGGTACATCTATTCTAGAGCCACATCAACATTTATTATCTATAAAGGGTTTAATTTTATTAGAAACAATATAATGTATACATTAAAGATATAGAGATATTTTTATATACATAGTTTTATCCCTATGCATATTTCTAGACATTTGAAATCCTAACCCCAAAAATTACTAGACATTCTGTTGACACAAACTATGACTGACTAAAAATTGTTTTTTTATCAAAACACATTTAAGAGAAAAGTGAGAAACTATGATATCTGAATGAAAATTCCAAAATAACCCTCATAGAATAATCCCAGAAAAAACTACAAGATCTTATCCATCCAAGAAGTTGCTCCATGTTGTCAAGCCTTCATCAAAGCAAGACCCTTGAACAAGATGCTCTATACAGAAGTGAACTGGCATAGAACCGATGGTGAAGACAGACCCTCTCAGTCATCCAAATCCAAAAGTCTTTCACCAATTAAGGCTTCATGCTATGATCCCATTATAATGTAGATCTAAGAGGTTACAGGTTATAAAGTATCAAAAGTCACAACAGAACTAAACAAAAAGGTGATCGAAATGTAGACACAACAAATACAAGATGTCCTCGAAAACCTACCAACCAATACCACCAACATAAATCGAGTCATTATGGATAAAGACAATATTACCAAAGTTTATTTCCGTAAAAAATTTGCAGGATAAATATGAAACCTAAGTGGTTGGTGCATCCATTATAATATATTCGAATCGGAGGGTCAGCTTGTCCCAGGACTGAATACACTCCTAAAGACCGATCTTCTCATTTTTGAAGCCCCCAACTAAGATCAAATCCTACCTATCTCTCTAGGAATATTGGTACTCATTGAGATTCATCCTAAGTGGTCTCCCCATCATTTTAGCGGCTTATTCTTCAGTTTCATCGAGAGACTATACTTGTTCCATCATTTATTCTTTCGAGCTCATGAGTAATAATAAATGTTGTTCAAGCTCAACACCTGCTTTGAAATAGTTTTCCATCTATTTGAATTTGAATTTCTTCACTGACCGTGTCCCCATAGGAAAAGTCAGGTAGGAGTAGTCCTTCCTCTCCTTATGAATACCATTATTCCCTTATAAGGAGGGCCTGACCGAAGCACCTTCCAGCTCTTGAAAAATATAGTTAGTCTCTTTATAATCATTGGAATGTTGGAAATCTATGTTGTGGGTAGCATCCTATGATTCTAAATGAGTGGCCTCATGATTATAATACTCATCGTGATCCTCATTCAACACAACTACCTAGATTTGTGTGTCCATGACCTCCTTAGTAGTACACTCCCAAGTCACACCCCATCCAAATAAACTCTCATGTTATCCAAATAAAGACACTGAAAATAGATAAAAACATTAACATTTGTGTAGGCTCTTTCCAATCAAACCCCACTTGTTACCTCGGAACATCCCTTACTGCCTTCACTGTGTGTAGATACCTTTGAATTTATGTCCTGTACATCCTAGTAATTCTCAATGTCTTCTTATACATTAACCACCACCATTGCAACCTCATTAGGATCTTCCAATGTTTCCTTTCTTATAGGTTCTGAAAATTCTAGATCCACTACTTTAATAGCAGTCAACCTAGGGCCTCCCAACCCCTCCCTCCTAAGGATCCAAAGGGATAGACTCTAGATTCTTTCCAATTTTGAAGATATCACTTCCCTACATAGGTTCCTTGTGTCGTGCATCAATAACAATCACATATCCCCTGTCATGGCCCTTACCCTTGCCTCTCAGTGCTACATCCAACTTCTATAAAGGGTTCCACCCAGCATATGGTACACCATGAACTACCTCATGAAATTTACAACCCCTTTCAACTATCTAGAAGAACCCTCCTCACCACTGAACCCAGAATCATGCTACCTCAACCCACATCTACAAGCCTCTAACAAATGGCATAATCAGTTAGATATAGAGAAAAAATCCACCCAAGATTCATACACTACCTATTTCCTATAATTGTATTCCTCACCAATTGTAATCTATATGTGTGAGTTCCCTAATATTCCTTTTACTTGTTAGAATATGTAATTTTTTTGGATGCTTGGTAATCTCTTAGATAGGTTTTTGTGTTCTGATAGTCATACTAAGGCGGTGTGTCACCCGATTAATCCAAGAGTGTGTGTCGAGGAATGTAAAAACAATATTAAACATGAAATCATAAGAATAAGTCAAGATTATCTACCTAGAAAACGTAATATATTTTTCTTATTATAACATCCTATAAATTATACATGGAATATCATCTGACTAAAACATTATCCAATGCATTAGAGCACTATCTGAGCACAACCATCATAATTATATATTGTAATTGCATAAGTGTTCCACATAGATCATATAACATAATAATATATTACATGAAATTTAATTTCAATATTAAGTATTGTGGGTTACAAACATAGA
This sequence comes from Viscum album, assembly GCA_963277665.1. Lineage (NCBI taxonomy): Eukaryota > Viridiplantae > Streptophyta > Magnoliopsida > Santalales > Viscaceae > Viscum > Viscum album. The sequence goes on along the minus strand of OY728132.1, from coordinate 1,153,492,077 downwards.
AGTCCCTAATCAATTAAGTATAGGTAAAAATAGTTGAATAACGTTGACTAGAAATGGGTGTGGGTATACACCTAATAAATGTTCATCACGGAAAATCATAGTAATATTTTTGAATCATAAAGAAAATACATGATGACTTAAAAAATATTTAAATGAGAAATAAATGAGTTTAAAATCACTTATAAGTAAAAATGGAAATCATTATGGATATATAATCACATAATTAATCATAAAAACCTGGTATTTAATAGGCATAATACAAGTAGGTTTCTTGAATAAAAACAAGGCATGGAAAAATTGTAGAGATATTTTGGCAACATAACGGGGGACCATAAAAGTTGATGGGAAGAATTAATATGAGAGAAAGTGTTATATAAAAATTTATAAATCATAATGTAAGTATGATGGATATTTAAAATCATATTCTATCAATAGTAATTGGAATACAAAAGGGATTACATAAATAAAATTCTTGAATATAGGGGTGAATGAAATAATCTCTTACTAAAATTCAGCATGGTAAAAACTTTGGTAAAGGTAAAAATGATAGGTAATAAATTATATATAATTAAACAAAAAAATATAACGTAAATTGATGTTTCTAAATTCCATAAAATATATTTAATTGAGATTCAAAAGGATAATTTCAAATAAGGTGGTTGAATTGAAAAGAATAGAGGATGGCCCCTTACCTTGGAAGGGTGATTCCAAAATCTTGGGAGGAGCTTATTGAGAGCTTGGGGGACATTTTTAGAACAATAGAGATAGTAAGGAAGAGTATGGACATGATCTATGGTTTTTATTTGAATATAAATTTGATATATGGTGGGACTATATTGGAAAAGATAGGGGAGCTATTTATTATTTCCCAAACATAGGTTTTGGACTCTATATAATGAAGTAATAAAAACCGCAAAATATATGATGGTTTTTACAATGGTTTATACCAAATATGAGTGGATTTAATTATTTTATAAGCCAATGGGGCGAACTCATTAAAATTTTACCATTTGAGATGTAATGGTGTGTCACGTTTATAATAAAATATTTTTAAAACCATAAAATATTATATAGGTTTTGAAGTTATAAAAGTAATAAAATAACATTAAGAACATTATTTTAAAGGTTAAACATATATTTGGTCTTTTAAAACCATTATATAAATTATTACATCTATTTTGTTTCATTATTATGTCATAGTACGCACCACGTATTTGTACAGTATTTAATTGTACCCTAAAATTTATCTATCTTAAAAAATATGAAAATTTAACTATTTAATAACATTGATGTACCGATTCCAAAAACATGATTTATTTTATCAAAATAATTTTCTAAATATTTTAATTTTTTCTTTTAAAAAATAATCTACATTTATTGTGAAATGTTGTTTTTTAGATAATAGTTTTTGAACCCTTATTACAATTACATTGAAATTCATAAAAATTATATTACCATTTAAATTTTATAAAAATTATTTAATAATATTAATTTATTAATATAAAATTTATTTTAAAAAATCATGAATTTTTCAAAAACAATTTCTTAATTAAAATTTATTACTATACAAAAATAAAATTTCTATTTTATCGTATCAAAATCTAATTTTAATCAAAACAATTTCATATTTATTTAATTATAAAAAATGTATAATAATTATTAAATTTAAATGAAAATATAAATATTCATACTTTTAGGTTTACTTTTCATCTAGTCCCTAATAAATTATTTTTTCCTATCATTAACCTAGTTTCTTTTTACTGTGGTAAAAAATATTTATTAAATTTACTATAAAAATTGTCCAAATATTATGTTTAAAATGTTACATAATATTAATTATTATAATTACAATTATATAATAATATTTATATAAGTAATTCAATATAGTTTGAATAATTTAATTTAAAATAAAATCTCCAAGCACGATAGAAAGTGGGTTTTCAGAAAAAATGAATTTTTTCGAAGAAAGGATGATTTTACATCAGTTCTATAACTAATAATATTCATTATATGAATTTAAATTAAAAAATATTGATCTATAATATGAAAATATCATTTAATTCATCCATTATTAGGGGTTATTTTATTTAATTATAAAAGAGAAACATTGTAATATTTAAAATAATATTCCGAAAAATGTGTTTTTAAGCCTAAAAAACTTATTCTAAAATAAAATATAAAGAATATGTAAATGTAATTAATTGTATTAAATATAATAATATAGTAATTATTTTACTTTTAAATAAAATTAAATGAATAATTATATTTTTCAATTAAAGAATTTATAAAAAATGATTTTTTTAAAAATAAATGGGTATTTTTCACTATTTAGTGAAAAATATATATTTTCTAAAAAATAAAAAAAATTCACCATTATTTATTATTGATATGATGATATAATAAATTATTTTAATTTTATGAAATACATTGTCCAAATGTTCTATAAAATAATTAATTTTTTTTAAAATAACAATAAAACATTTTTGAAGAAAACATATTTGTGAAGAATAAAATGGAATTACTAATAAATGAATGATTGTTTAAAAATAATTTATAAATATGTTAATGTTGAGTAAGAAATGTATTTATCTATTTCATAATGTATTTAATCTTATCCATATCTAAAAATATAATGGTGAGTTTAAAATTTTCATATTTAAATAATAATTGTTTGGGTTCGGTGTTGCGTATCACATACACTATCGAACATAATTTTATCTTTTAAAAACTCAAGGTGTTACATTCATTATTTTTTTATTATTTTCATGTGTAAGGTAGGTGAAAATTAATGGAATATTTCATTTTAAATAGTTTTAAACATAATATTTGAAGATAATACAGTATCTCATCCAAAATAGTATTATAAAATAACCATTTCCAGATTCCCACAATTTTAATTGTGATACTTTTTCAAATGAAATGATATTTTAAAAATAACTTTATTAAATACTCCCCAAATGAATAAATAAATATTTATTTTAATATTTTATAGGTTCAAATTTGTCTTCCTAAAAATATACCACTGCTAAAATCCCCACTTCAATCTCCATGGATGTATTAATATCATACTACACATATATCTTGTGTTATAGAACACTCTGTTATAGTATGAGAGCATAACATGAAAACTATAAAAAAAAATTAGCTTGAGACTATGAAAAATAGAAATTAATCATCCATCTTCATCCTTATATTTTCTCAAAATACTTAGTTCATAAATAACTTAATCTTTAAAGAACATACTCAACTTTGACTCAGTAATTTATGTATTATTCTTGAAAATATAATAAATTCATTTCAAATCATTTAAATATTCATAAATTCTTCCACACATTTATCTTATTCTCACTCAGCTCAAATATTAACAACTCATATATTTTATGCTTTTATCACGACTTTAGAAAAGTCCTCGATGTTTTGAACATAAAGGATCAACATCGACATGATCTATAATAATGTGTTCTTTATAATATAATATTTATATAAATAGCATTCTTTTTTCCTTGGAATTTTTATTTTTTCCTTGGTAAATTATTATAGGCATATAAAAAAGTACAATGTGGCTTATAAATCTTTTAGGTGGTCTATAATTCACTTATAGTAGTGATTATTTCTGTGCCACACGAAATAGGTGAAATAAATTATCATATGTTGCTGGATATTTTCATTTGATATATAAATTTTTAAAAACTATATATTTCAAATGTCATCCATGGTTTGGAATATCATACAGTCATCAAAAAATGTCCAATCTGGGCAACCTGTTTGAAAATGGTGACAAAATTAAATATTGTAATAAGTCTTAATATTCTTATTCATAGCCAAAATTTCTTATGCTCAATGAATTTTTCATTTTTCAAATTCTGGAATCCTCAAATATATTATAGGATTAAAAAAATATCTTATGGGATGCTCACATATCTTAACTATCTTACACATATGACATTTGACATTTTAATTTATCAAAAACCCAATGCATAGGGTAATTACCTTTTATATTTATCATATCCTTTTGACTGGATATCATAAAAAATAAAATATCATATATGCCAATAAAATTTCTCCACATAGATTAATTATCCCAAAATCTATCCTAATAGAATAATATCCTTTCACATTTTCACACTACAAAACCAGATTTTAATATTTAATAAAATTGATTTCTGGGAGTATACAAATCATATATGGGACTTGTTATATAAGTCAAATCACTTTAGAATATATCTAAAAAAATTCAAAGAATTATTATAATAATTATAATAACTTTAAATCCTTTTCCAAATACATGCATCATAATAATTACCCAAGATTGAGTATTCCAACATATAATTTCTTCATTAAAATTTAAAACTCATTTCAACCTTAAAAAAATTCATCCAAGATATTTTTACTATTTAACACAATAACTAATATTTTTTTAACTCCATGGAAGGATCATTGAACTCTATCTAGATCTCTATGAACATTGAACATGTTAAACACTTATAAAATATATCATATACAAGCTTTCCAGATTATGTTTAGCAACCAACTAGCTCTCAGTTTTTCAACTTTGGAAGTTAGTATTGTATATAATTATTATCTACACTTATATCACTTTTCATTTCTATATAAACAATATCATAAATCATCACAAGTTAGTAGAAGAAAATTTTCCATCCATATTTTCCTAGGTAATCTTTTTTCTCTTTTTATATAAAATCACAATCGAAGTATATTGATATATTTACATTTATGGATACTCAAGCCTTCACCTAAGTCATATTATTATCATTAGTTAAATTTACAAGCCCCATGAAAAAATACAAATTGTCAACAAATACAACCTAACACCTTTAGGCTCTTCATTGTAATTACCGAGAAATTAATTTTCATATGGGAGATAAGTCCTTTTATATCCATTCAAAGGATCTTGATGGAATATAAAATCAACCCATTTTGAATTTCTAATAATGTTGAATCCAAACATAAAGGATGTTTTTTATTAATTACACTTATAATATTCCTGAAAAAAAAAATTGACAAAAATTTAAACCAATGTCCTTTAGGAACTTCACTATAATTTTCTAGAAAATATATGTAATATAGAATATAATTCATTCAATATCCATGCACAAGATATTTATTTAATATAAGATCAATAAATTTCTAAAATTATAAGAAATTTTAATCAAAAAAATTGTTTTTAGGAAATTTTAATATAATACTTTTAGATGTTGGGATCTTATACATAATATTATAAAATTTATTGGTTGGTAACATTCATGTGGTTCTAAATAAAGATGTAATTAAATTTCTTACAAATTAAAGGATTGAGAATATTTTCATAATAATAGTAATAAGATGGAGGGAGTGTTTTTATTATAAGTAACTAAATGCATAAAAAAACTGAACACTTCCCTTAAATATTTATTGATATAATGCTTGAAATCATTGTAATGAATTCACAACTTTTTTTCTTGATGACTAATTGGTATATAATCAAGTAACAATTTATCAAATATATAAAAAGGAAAAAATCACTTATATATATGGGAAATTTCCATTATATATAATTTAATTTTGACTATGTGGTGCTTGATCCACATTTTAGATATGCATAATGTCACTTATTTTTGATATGGTTGAAAATAAAATTGAGATATTAAAAGATGAATTCTCATTTATGGGAGTTTCATTTAAATAATTTCTAAAAAAATTTTATAAAGCTATTAAGATATGTAAAGAGACTAATTTGGTTTTAAAATTGGAAAACAAACATCTTTTGGTGATAAAAGGTATTATTTTAGGGAATAGTGTTTTCAATGATAGAATTAAAGAGGATAAGGAAAATATTGAAGTGATATCCACATTTACATATTCAAATTCATTGAAGTACATATAGAGACCCATGTTTCTCGTAGATGAATATTACTTCTTTTTAGATTAATATTCATTACATTATACAAACACACACATGGGGACCATAATAGTTTAGTTCCTTTTGATGCTTAGAAAACAATCTTATCCATTCATGAAATATCTTCATTGTCTTCCATAAATATCTTACCATTAAATACTCTTCATATACATACCCTAATTTGAACCTTTATTCATAACCCATGTAATGGAATCTTAAGAATGGGTGATATCATATTCTCAGTAAGGGTAAACATGTGTAACACATAAAAATAAAACAAGAATAATGGTATGAAAATTTGATAATAATATGTGAAAATGATGCCATACATCTCAAAGATATATATCCTGGTTCATGGAAAAAAATATTGGAAGTTAATAATACAAGAATAATAAGAAAATCAATGAACATGATCCATGAGAGAATAACATGAGCATAAAACATGTAATTGTTGAATACACATAAGATTATAATGTTGTGAACATGTATAAAAGGAAAAAAGTTCACTCATTAATTAAAGGAAATTAGATTTTTCCCTTGAATAAACTTATAGATATTCAAATAGTTCTAGGGATAACATTAAGGACATGAAATACTAATCCACACATAGAACTATTAACATTTAATCAGGTTCACTCAAAACATTGTGAACATGTTATTGGGTTCATGAATAACCTTGGGAACATGTAATCAGGTTCACGCATAACATTACAAACATGTAATCAGCTTCACACATAATATATTTACTCATGAGTTTTCCATATTGACCGAATTCATTGTAGGGATATATAGGTACCACCGATATTTGGTAATAACATAACCACCATTCTTAGTTATAATGTAACCAACATTACATAATTAAAACTATACATAAGTGTGTCACCAAATCATACAATCTTCATCATTTCAGAACAAATAAAAATAAATGGATTTCGTAAAATATTTCACCGTAGAATAACCCATGGAAGAGATATATCTTATATAAACATATCTTCATCATAAACCTAAATCATATTGAGATATAATAATAATGGTATCTTTATATCACACACCTAATCAAGAGTAAGTAACATCAGATTATATCATCTAATATATAAAATGACATTGAAATATCTCTTGAATCAATTTTTAGAAAAATATAATATCCACATTGAAAATACATTTTAAAACATAAAACTTTTTTCAGATTCTTTTCTTTTAAAACAACAATAAAACCCTATAAAAGATAATTTTAAATTTATTTAACAGATTTCTCCATAAAAATATTATTTCTACTTTGAGATTTTTTTAAAGTATAAATTATTTTAAAGTGCTTTTATTTTAAAATAACCTTGAAAACATATAAGAGAAGACTTTAAATTAACTTAAAACATTTATTACTGAAAATATCATTCCCACATTGAAAAAATTTTAGAATTGATAACTTTTTAAAAATATTTTTCTTTGAAAATAAAATTTTAAACTTATCATGTAAGATTCAAAGGAATTAATGGTCATGATGGTGGAAATATCCTTCAATTCATACATTTTAAAACTAATATTTATTTTCTTATTTTCAATAAAATCCAAATGGTAATTTTTTTGGAAAATGAAACGACGATTCATTTAAAACATTTTGTAAACAGTAAAACATGGTTTTCAAAGTATTCAATTAATCAATTCAATAACATTTACAAAATTTTATAAAACATTTTTTGAAAACATGGTTTGGGAGGAAAATTTTTTTCCGTCCGAAAAGATAATTTTTATTAAAAACATCATTTTAAAAACATGAGTAAATAAATATAATAAATAATGGTAAATCATGTATTATAATGTCATAACCATATTAGATGAAATTTTTTATTTTTCTTGAGAGATATATCATAATATTTTATCATTAGAATCATAAACTTAAACAATATTTATAAATGATGATATTTTATTACATAACCATTACCAATTTAGTAATATTGATGTAGTGTCCCACCCTGAGTTCCCCTCAATAGTGCCTTAAAGAGGTTGGCTACAAGACCTCAAGCATTTCTCCCCCAAACACCAGATGTTGCGGACTAGTATAGGGGGCCATGTGTATGTCTGTGTGGAGACGATCCCCCCATTTATCATAGTAGAGTGAAGTAGTAGATAAAATATAAAATAATAGATGAAATGAAAACATCCATATAGAATTAGAAACCAAAAGAAAAAACATTCAAGATAATTAAATAAAGAATGAATGAAAAATAAATAAGCATAATAAATTCATGGTAACAATATGTAATGTTTATACAAAAGGACTAAGTAGGAGAGATGAAAAAATAATATACAAGATGGTGATAAAATAAAAAGAATCCCAAACAATTGATATAGTTGGAATCTCGAGTATAGGCTCAGTCAACTACTACCAACATCATTCTATAAATTTAAATCAAGAATTGGAATCTGGGTACTTCACTTTGACTACACCTACCATCATAGAGTCTATGTGGATAATGAAGGTTCTTGAGTAGGGTGTTAGATACAATATTAGTAGGCTGAAACCCATGGTGTTAAGTACATTCCATTTCATGCCCCATAAATATAAACAGTGTTCCATAACGGTTTAAATGATTGAAATAATTTAATAACTAAATAATTTCACTAGGTTCTACTTGGGAACCGGCCCAACTACCAACTCTATATATGTTGGTGTTTCTAAACTGATAGGACCATCAATGTTATGGTGATATGTAATATGTGCCATAGGGTGGACTATTCCCAAGCTTCTGATTGAGTTTGGAGGAACCCTCCTTACATTTATCTATCCAACTAATAATTTCTCAATTGAAAACATTTATTTCATTTGATTTTTTTTAAATATATCCTTGTAAAACATGTTGAGACTCGTTGAGAATGTTCATGGAAATATGGAAATACGTTCCAAGTATTACTCAAAGGGCTCAGCCAATGACCAATTCCAAGAGTTCGTCCAAGGTGAACCAAGTATGAATCCCCTAGTGTCAATCTAGCATGATGTAAAAATCATATGAACTAACCTCAGAGTCTATACCTAGTATCACACATAGGGTCCCTAGTATCTCATGTGACATGGTCTAACCAATCATACCATGGAGACCATCCAAGAGCTCTCCCCTAGGTAACTAGTGTCACTCATTTGGAAGAAAAGATAGATTTTGTACATTATTCATATCTCAGACATAGTTGATTTCACCCCTGATGTATTTAAAAACCATTTATAATATCCAAAAAAGGCATTAGAGTCTGTCCAAGTGGTCCTTTAGTTGGAACCCCCATTTGTTCACCCTTGGAAATATGGAAACTATACATAACGAAGAATCACATATGTACTATATAAAGGACCCCAAAACAAACTAAGAAGGGAGGGGTGAATCAGGGTGTCAAATTTTTCTTTTAAACTAATGGATCGGGTTCCCACATTCGTAAGAAATTGTTAAACATGTCTGATGAGAAAGAGAAGGAAACGAACAATCACATGAAAAGTGAAGAAAAATCAATTTTACTTGGTTCAACACTAAGGGATACATCCATAGAGAATATGCCGATAGGTTTTTGGTTATACCAAAATACACTAATCTTCGGTTGTTATGGAGTTCAAAAGTTTAGAATAGTCAATCTATTCTAGACGCACTGCCTTTATAAGGTCTTAATGATAACACACTACATCTCTCCTATCAATTCAATTGACTCCACCTTTCTCAATTCATTGGGAATAATCTAAACTCAATTTATTTAATTTAAGGTTTCTTCAATGGATTTTAATTATATGATGCATCTTTAACATAAAATATATTCTCTGTTCAAGTCCCATTTTCACATGCAGATGTAATCTACTATTTTGCGTACAAATTATTTGAGAACTTGTCCAATGATAACTGGCCTTCCTCCTCTATATACCACACTGCACCATGTACCGTGAGTGCTCCACATACAATTTTTGTGAACTATCCTTCTACCTCTATGTACCACACTTCACCAGGTACTACGAGTGCTCTGCATACTGCCTCTAAAAACCACGACCATGTACTTCCTTACCATATTGCGTTCATGTACTACTTTTTCACACTGCTTTCACGTACCTCTTGGGTGTACCAATTCCACTATTCGCTTATTTCAGAAAACCATATTCACTATGTAGACAATCACTGATTATTTTCTATGTATTTATAGAGATCTTTGGACCAATTTCTTCCTCCGCGTATTGGCTCTCCTACGCAAACATGTCTTCCTGGAAACCACTTCACACTTCACCAACTTTCTGCGAATTTTTAATCAAAACCTCCTACACAAGGTTTTATTCTTATGAACCACTCAATAATTTTATGAAATACTCCATGATTATTAAACTCACCCCCTTATTCTAATCAAGTATTAGTGATCCTTATATAGGTAAATAGATCGGAAAAATTCGCTAAACTAAAATTTACCAAATCTTCATTAAGGCACTAGATTCACCGTGTACCGCACATCCCCAGAAAACCATTTTTCTTATGTGATATGTGTACCATAATTCTCCCTATATGAGAACACAAACCACCACCTCATTTTTGAAAATGACACCCATAACATTTTCTCAAAACTCCGCCCTGTTTTCGCAAACGATACGCCATCCCACAAACTGTTTGCCTTTCATGAACCGCAAAACTTCCTACAAACCTCCTATGCTTTAAGAAACGTTCCACAAACATGTTCTTTACAACATTTTCTATTCTGAGAACCATTTTTTCCATTCTGCGTAGCACCCTTCCTCATCCACAAATCGTTCTTGGTACATGGTACACAGTTTGTATCTTCTGCTATGCGGTTCACTTCTTTCACTGATTTCCATCACCATTCTACATCTAGTTCACTCCAATGAAAAAATCATTTTCCAAAAAAACACTTGACTTTGAGGCCCAAAAATATGTAAAACATTGGGAAACTACACAACCTTCAATACAAATTTTAACCTCAAACACAAGACTACATTTTTTGAAAACTCCTTGATCAACCTAATGAGGATTGACAAAAAAACAATACTCAATTTCTAGAAATAAAAAATCCTTGTTTTGAATAACGTATACAATAAAGGCCACCTCATTTTGTTAAGACTTTACATTATAAGTCTCACTGGTAAAGGAAAAACAATATATCAACCTCATTTAAGTCACATGACCCATGGCATATGCACCTGAACAATACATTCAAACCAACTAACAGTAAGTTGTATGGGGTAAGGGATAGTCACTAGGCTCAAACCTATATTATTTAAAAACATAGTTCAAATGAAGGGCCTTTACAATCTATTTAATCTATTAGACAATATTAGTCTTAATTAGTTATGGCATGTCATTGGTCATATTGCGTTCAAGCCAAAAGGAATAAGGCATAATCATTTTATCAATTCAATTAAAGTCCAACCATCCTCAAGTGGCATGGAGAAAGAGATTTTCACTAGCTTCATCACCCTAAAAAATTAAATTTACATCCCAAGGCATTGTTCATAAGACAACAAACTACATGTGGGTGTTAAATAATTTTATAAAAAAGGGGCAGTAAGGGCCTCAAAAGGATAACTCACCCAAAGTGGTGGTATAAGATAAGGAAACCAACAACTAAGGTGATTCACAGCTATTTAGGGTCAAAACACACATTAAAAACAGATTTGATGAATTAAATTCACATTTTGGAGTCTTATACAAAATATCCTATCTAGTGGCACAATGTCATAATTTATGAAATGTAATGAAACGATCAAAAAAGGGAATGAACACCTACCACATCCTCGTAGAGCTTGCCTCATCTAGTATCAACATTTGATTTGATCTAGGATGGAAGAAAGTGGGGAAATCATCAAATTCCATGAAAATTTGGAAATTAATCTTTCATCCAAATAACATAGTGGATGAAGGAAGAACTTTGAAATAGATTGGAGAGGATTATAGATCAAACCTCTATAATTCCAATGGATCTGAAGGTGGGTGAATTAGGGACAGAAAAATGGCTCCACCTTGATTCATTGGTTGAAAATAGAAATGTGTTTTGAAGAGGGAAGAGGAGCTTAGGCACAAGAGAAAATAAGTTGGAGGAAGAAGGGTTGATTTAATTAATTAATGGAGCGTATTTTAGAAACTTTACCCCAAAAATATACTTTTCATGGTTTTTCCACATGGGTTAGCCAAACCATGCACCAACCATGCACTGAACATGAACCATTCACTCTTATAAGGGGAAAATTGAACCATTTTTCACATGGATTATCTAACCCTGTAAAATATCTCTTCCATCGATTGAAGACACCTCCCACAACCATGAAACATAGGTCACATGATTACAGACCAACCATTCAGTCCATCCTTCTCTATTTTTCCATGGTTTCGGGATTGGAATGACCCCCCAGATACAACTGATGCCGCCTTTATGTGATTATACATCACATTTATGACTGTTTAAGGAAATTAAAACCAAATGGTAATGGTTCATACCTTTATGGAAATATGTGGTATTACAACTTCCCCTTCATATGACAACTCTTCTTCAAGCTTCCCATCCGAGGGTAGTAGAACATTATCTGAGAAGAGTTCTGGACATTATGCATGTACATCAGCTTCATACTCCCATGTCTTGTCCGGTACGAATCTATGATACCATAAATCTCACACTAGTGGAATTGAAATTCCTTAGAGAACCATCATGATCTGGTCAATGATACATATCGGGTGCTCCTCGAAGGATGCATCCTCATCTAGATCAATATCATCAGGGTCAAATGAATGAGTTGAGTCAACATGATACTGTTAAAGATGAGATACATGGAAGACATCATGCATGGCATGGTACATTTGAGGTAACAAAAACCTATTGGCTACCACCCCAATTATCTACACTATCTAGAAAAGACCGAAATATCTTTGCGATAAGTTTCTATATCTTGTAATTTGTCTACAAACCAATCTGGGTGATGCACATAGAAAATATAGATTCCCCACCTCAAAATAAATTTTTCTATGGTGGTGATCGGTATAAGACTTCTTCCAAGACAGATCTTTAGCCATAGGATTCTGAATCAGTTGGACATTCTTTAATGTCCCCTGAATGAAATGATGACCTTGTAGAGTTTCCTCACCTTCATCTATCCATCACAAAGGTGAATGGCATGGTCTACTATAGTGGGCATCCTTCCATGATATTTGAAACATTGCCTAAAATATTTTATTATAAAAAACCACATTTAAGAGAATATGATTCTTGGAGGAACCACTAAATTCATGGATAAATTCCTATATAATATCCTCTAAAACCAGTATCATCTGCTAAGACTGATCAATGGTCTGGGGGTGATATGTAGTACTCAAGAGAAACTGGGAATCTGATTCCTTCTAAAACCCTTTCTGGAACCATGATGTAAATATGGAATCAGTGTCTAAAATGATAGATCAGGGCACACCCTAAAGTCACACTATCTCCCAAATGCATAACCTTCCTATCTCATCAATATAAAATGTCTCACATATTGGTAAGAAGTGAAAAACCATAGTTAAACTATCAATGATCACCCATACTACATCACTTTCTCGAGGGGGCCTCAGAAAACATTTAATAAAATCCATGGTTTTGTAGTTCCATTTCTACTTAGGATTGAAAAGAGGTTATATAAGTTTAGCATTTCATTGGTGCTTTGAATAAACCAACTGATAGGTGGAGCATCAAGTGATGAATATAGATATCTACCTATCCGTACCTGGCCACTATTACTAATGATGCATGTCATGGTACATCTTGATAATCCGAGGATAAACATCCCCAACAGAGCCATGTGATTCTGTCATCATCTCTTCCTGTATATCTGAAGGTACCCATACATTTCCATAAAAGAGTATTGTTCCACTACAATCAACAACCTAATGAGGAGGAGGTTTTTCTCCTTTGATGCTCTACCTCAAGACAATGCCCTTGGAATCCAATAACTATCTCTTACAGATCTACTCTAGGAGAGAGGATGTCACTTCTCGGGTTACTAAATTTTTTTCCCATTGCTCGCATTGAACCTGAATATGCATTTCAGAAAACAAAGCCACCAACTACCACTCACTACTAGTATCCTTAATTCCTTGCCTCTATGTATTCTGGATCAAGAAATTAAAAAATACATTACCCTTTACAGGTGTGTAAGAAATCTCAAAGTCTAACAATTATAGGTATTCAACCCATATGTTCTACCTTAGATTCATGTCCCACTTAGTGGAGATTTATTTGAGACTTTTATGGTACGTGTAAACAATGAACTGCTCACCCAAAAATAGTGCCTCTAATCGAGAAGTAAATGAACCATGACTACAAGCTCATGGTCATGAGTTGGATAGTTTCAGTCATGAGGCCTCAACTAGCTGGATCCATATGCCACAACTTATTCATCGTGCATCAGAACTACACTCAGATTGATTCATGAAATGTCACAATATACTGTATAATTTCTTCTAGACTCAGGAAAAATCAGAATCAAAACTAATATGAGTCTCCCCTTTAATATTTTGAAATTTTTCTTATAATATTTCATCCAGTCTAATTCACACCCTTTTGGCCAAACCCATAAGCGGTGCTTTTAGGCATGATATGTTCTATATGAAATGCTTGTAATTTCCAAATATCTCGAGGAATCTACACATTTCAATCAAATTGTTAAGCTTATCCTAGGAAACCACGATGCTCACCATATCTAAGTCAACTAATAAACTTTCCTAAGATATGATATGACCCATGAAGTGAACCCTATTGATCTAAAACGGAAATTTATTGATCATATAATATTGATGGTTCCCTATTAGTGTACTCAACATGTTTTAAATAAGATTGGAATGGTCGTGTCTAGATCATGATTACAACAAGATGTCATCTATGAGTACTACCATGAATGAATCAATATGGAGGTGAAAAAACTAATTAATCAAATCCATGAAGACTGTTAGTGTGTTTTTCATACCGAATGACATAACCAGATACTCATAAAAGTTATAACTACTTTGGAAGATTGTATGTGGTATGTCTGATGGACTCACTGTAACACCGCGATAATTTATGAGATATATTATTTTTAATTTATTTTATGTATTCTATTGTACACCATGATTAGTTAGTACTATATGCAACTCCGTATTAGCTTGCAGTATACACAACACTTCTTGGCTTGTGTTATACACAATTTCATGATTTTGTTGTAGAAATTATTCTATGCAACATTAAGTATCGATTTTGTTTAATGTATAAATGAAATAAGTTTTGAATTATGTTATATGCAACACCAAAGGGATCTTTCACTACACCCATCCCTAACTTGACTTGCATTACACGCAATCATGACCTTTCTCGATAGCGTGTGTAGTACACAATACCGAGTTTCACTAAACAACAATATATTGTTATAATATTATTATGGACTAGTAGTTCTAAATAGTATTAACTACATTTTTAATTTTATAACATTATTATTCATCTTAAATATTTTCTAGATCATGGTATGAGAACAAAATAAATTTTTCGGGTAAAATATCTATTTTTCAAAAAAAATCAGTTTTGTCGCCTTTTGATGGCGCAACCACTTCAAATCTAGTTTTTGACACGTTTATAAGTTCAATTTGACAAAATAAAATTCTTACTTGCAATCAATATATAAAAAATTAATATGATAAAATTTTCATATTATTCTGATAAATTTCATATTTTTATGAATAGTAAAACACGTTATATTTTAATTAAAAAAACATTTTTCATCGCAATAAATTATATGGTTAGATTATATTTTTAATTAGTTTTAAAGTGTAATTAGAATATTTTTTACTATTCAATCCAATTTTGGTCATTGGAATTAATTTCATTTTGAATTTGGTCATAAACAAGTTTCGATCTTTTGATAGTTATTGTTTCTTAAAAACACGGTATTCAATTTGATAATGGGAATTAATTTTAAAATTAATTAATTACACTTATATGTTTTGAATTTGTAAAAATAAAAATCATTTTTGGATTTGGAATATCGAAATTAGCTTAGGTTGAATTTTTCGTATTTTTCTGAAAACATTCAATTTTTGAGGAATATTGAAAACACTGAGTTACTATTTCAAAGATGACTTTTTATTTTAATAATTATTTATATTATTTAAATTTATTCTCAATAAATAAATATATACATAATACCTATATATGTTTAATGTAATTCATTGGAGTCATTTTATAATAATTTTATATATATAAAAATTTCATTGAACTTTTCACCGTCTTTTACCAGCATCCTAGGAGATTTTGCAAATTTACATAAAACAAAATTTTACCTCTTCTGTGAGTGGAATATCAAAATTCCGAGAGACACGGTTGATATCAGTAAGTAAAATGTGGTTCAATGTGGTGAAAAAAATTTAGTTAATAGTAACTTTTTACATTTATTTACCACGGTTAAAAGTAAATAGGTTAATTAAGGGTAAAAATGATATTATTATTACCCTAACACATTTCCTAATTATATTGGATAAGTGTAATTCGACATAAAACAACATTAGGAATATAATGTTATCATTTAGGTCCACATGGATTAGATTAGGACATTTATTATTATTTAATTCAAAGAAGAATTAAAAGAGTTAAAATCAATGTTTAATAACTAAATTTTTTTTAATATAGGGTTATACATAAGATAAATTCAAATATAAATATTCATTAGAAATATGAAACGATTTCCTATATAATGGTATTTTATTTATAAATTTTAGACATTAAATAATTTAATTTATTTATGACACAATGATGATTCAGTAATTACCTTATCAATGAAATATTAACATAATTGATGTTATGAATACCCAAATAAATGTAATTATAGACATTTAATGAAATACACTAATTTTATAGGTTAATATGACATGTTAGTATTTATTTAATTAACGTTTTTCTAACTAATCATGCTGTTATGATTATCACAAAAATCAATTACCAAATAGTGTCAAAGTTGACAAAAAATATTGTTTAAAACGAATATTATATTATTAATTGTTATTTTATTCATAAAAATCTTAGATTCATTAAAATGACTTAGAAAAGGTCATATATATTAATAATGAACCACTTGGGGTTTTTTTGGCTCGTTATAGTAAGTTTATTAACCATATATTGTAAGAAAACAAGAAGACATCATAAAAGGTAAATTATTTAACATAGAGTTAAATCTAAATGATAAGGTTAAAATACTAACCTAAACTTCCCTAAAACCTATTGGATGAGATTATTTCGACCCATCACCACTTTAACTTTGAAATAAGTCAATTTGGAGCTATTATAAACCGAATATGACTTTATTATAAAATAATATTTGTTGTATTTCCTAAGGTGCCCCTCTCCTCTTTTATAAAAGGGCACCCCCTCCATCTCCTCTTTACACAACTTTGAGCCTTAAAACATGTAAAACCCCTGAACATTAAACTTATACACTTCCCTAGAAACATTCTAGAGATTTTTGACTTCTCAAAAGACCAACTCTAGTCCCTTAAGAGGAAGCTTAAAGGAGGTGCGTCGAAGAAGAGGTAATCTCTTCTACCGATTCATTCAAGTTTCATTCTTATTCAACTTCTTCTTCTTTAGTTGTTTCATTATAAAGTAATAACACCAGTATAACTAATATACTAATATGTTTTAATAAATATGAAATAACCTCATTTCACCTTCTTTCCATCCTACGAAAAATGAAATCACCATGCATGCGTACGTACGGAATACTGTCTCTACTCCGTGGTGTAATCAGTTTTTCCAACACCACATTACTTGGATGGGTATAATGGTGTAATGAATAAATATATATATTAAATATAACATCATACTGATTCTGAAATATTATATCATCCACTCTAATTCAATTCAATAATTATGGGAATGATATCCTCACTCGTGCGTACGTACGGACTACCGTCTCCACGACGTGATGAGATTCATTCTCCATGATAACAATTAAAAAATTATTATAAATTATATATAATGAATAATAATGTTATATATAACATAATAATTCTACTCGATTTATGTATATATATTTATATATGTCATCTACTTACTTCCATTCAAGTCAATAAGGAAAGGAAAACAATGTTCATGCATACGTATGGCCTACCGTCTCCATGAACTGTTTCATTTATATATCTACTATATATATATATACTGAATAGGTATTATATATAAATCATGTTTTACATTTTTGAAGTAATTAAATAATGATATAAGTAATAATAATATCAAGAACAACAAGTCCAAATGCATACGATAAATGAAACGATTTTACCCAAAACGCAACTTTAACATGGAATTTACAAAAGAACAGGTAATATAAAGACATAAGTGAACCATATATGATATCATAATATTTAATATGATTCTGTAATAAGTGAATGACATTATTTAGATTATTATACATGAGGTTAGGATACATACGAAGCATATCAGACATAAGGTAAGGGATAACTTTTCCAATCTCGTTTTTTTTCGGAGATTGTTTATTCGTAAGTATTTACTAGGGTTATATATATCACCCATGTCCCTATTTTCTATAAATTATTTAATGTATTTTTAAATTCAGTTTTACTTATTTTTGAATTTTACTACATGATATGTGTGGAATCATTCTTTTGTTTACCATATGAGGTACTTTTTGACTTTTCCAGCAAAAGTACGGGAAGGATGTTTTTTTAACTTATATGACATGAAAGGGTTTTACGGTTTTATAAAGCCTTATTTTCATGAATCTTCCTCCAAAATATTTCATGACTATTTTCAAAAAAATCCTTTTCTTTTAAAATTTCATGAGATTTTGTTAAAAGAAAATGTTTTTGAAGAAGAAAGAATATTTTCCACAAGAATTCCATTCAAGTGTTTTATCAAAACCATTTTCCATTTAAGATGAGATTATATGTGTATGTTTCATGTATAACGTCTCTATGATTTACATGGTTTCACTTTTCTTATTACGAGATGATATCCATTTCTTTTATATGGATTATGTAATGATGGGATGATGTTTAAGAACCCTTTTTTGTTGTTGTGTTATTATGAATGATGTATGTTTATTTTGTGGTACAAGTAAGAATGATTTCATTATGAGATGGGTGGGACCTATATCTCCCTCCAATGGATGGGGTAATGATTTATATCTCATGAGATAGACATGGTAGGAATGGTAAGTTAATCCGGCTCAGGGTTACAGGACTGGAACGAGGAGTGAACTCGATTCAGAAAAGGACTTTGTCCACGAAGATGGTCTTAGAAGCAATGCCTTAGCTACTATGGAAATCATATAATGTTCTTAATGGTTTTCCACAATTACATGTTTTTTCCCATGCTATTTTATCATGATTGATGTTCAATTATGATATATTCCTTACGTACTTCCAAGATTTATGTCTTTTCTCAGGATTTTGATGTTTAGATTTTCTGTTCAAGTTATTGCATGAAAATGTTTGTGGATTTTTTTATGTTCTTTATGTATACCCTTACTAAAAATTTGAGCTCTCCCTTTTTATGTTTTCTTTTACCCAGGATATAAAGAAAGGTTTTAGGTAAGAAAGAAAGGGGAAGATCTTTATGGGTGATGTTGAAGATCTTTCACCAAGATTAGAAGATTATGTTCCATGTTTCCAAAGAAACTAAACTATTATGGTCCTTTGGTATCTGTTTTTGTTATGTATTAAGTATTCCGCAAAAGTAATGTAATGTATATGTATGTTATGCTTTGGGTCTCTAAAGTTGGAATCAGAGGAAAAGTTTAGTTATCCTTTGGAAACTTGGATGCGAAAACATTAGTGAGATCCCTAGAGATATTTCTAAGGTATGTCTAGGGATGTCCCTATGGTTAAGTATAAGTATTGGTTATAGTCCTAGAATTATGGTAACAATCTTATACTTTATCCTAAGATGATAGATATTGATGGTACTCCCCCTTGATTATGATTTTTGCGTCTCACACAATTCTTTTTGGGTGTTAGACGATGGCTGGAAGCTGAAGGAACCATGTTGATCAATGTAATGGACAATGCAATGATTGTAATTTTGAACAAACCAATGTTATGGGAGATGGAGTGAAAAATCTTATTGCTATACTTACAAATGCTATGAATCATTATGGACTTTCGAATGAACAGAGAAGGGAACAATATTCTATTGAGTCCTTCATGAGGAAACATCCACCATCTTTCATTGGGTCTTCTGATCCACTTGTTGCTGAATAATGGATCAGTACCATTGAAAATATATTTTCCACACTTTGTTTTTCGGAACATGAAAAAGTCATTCTGCCTATTTACTGATTAGAAAGCGAAGTAGTTAAATGGTGGACATTAATTAAGAATACAAGGCCCCAAGGAGAAATTGACTCCATGGAATGGGTTGAGTTCAAAAACTTATTTTTTAATATGTACTTCTCTCGTATTCTTAAAACAAATATGGAAAAGGAGTTCCTTGAGCTTAAGAAAAAGGATGCTAAATCTGTAAATATATTTGAAGCAAAGTTTACAAGGCTTGTACGATATGCATCTGTCTTTATCATCCAACCAAAAAGTAAAGTTGATCGATTAATCAGTGGCTTAAAACCAAGTCTTCGATGGGCATTAGCTATAAGAGACTTCAGTAGCTATGAAGAAATTGTGCATTGTGTTATCAAGGTATAAATGGAAGTTGGTGTTACATATCCATCTCCTGGTTTTTACAAGAAATGAATGATGGAGTTCAAGGAGAAATCTCAGAATAATGGTGAAAAGAAGATGAATGTTTCTTTATGCTCAATGTATGGAAAGAAGCATGGTGGAAATTGCCTAAAAGTTACTAGAAAATGTTTTAAATGTGGAAAAGAAGGCCATCGAGCTGTTGAGTGTCGAAGTAATGGGAAAAATGTAGCTGATGATGTGAATAGAGAAAAGTCTACAAAGAACGCTCCACCAACTCTTCAAAGCTTCATGTTAAAGGAAATGGGGCATTATGCTAATCAATGCCCTAATCTAATGGTTAATGATGATCAACGTGAGAAACCTCTTAAGGCAAAGGATAAAGGGAAGTCACATGTGAACACTATTTGTGATGTTGAGTATTTCAATGATGTTGTGGAATGATTAAGTGTTTATGTAATGGGATTTCACAATAGTATCATGGAATCTTATTTATGATATCGTGTAATTTTGGAATATCTATGTATTGGTTTTCAACAATTATATGGTACCGGTAAACATGAAAAGTGATTGATATATTTTTGGAAACAAGATGATATGCACATAATGAAGGGATAAGGAGAAAATGAAATGTTTGACATTATTCATGAGCTCATGACTGATATAAGGACAAACTTATATCATGGTTTGAGTATATAGAATTTTTTGGATTTTGGTATGTGGAAAGTGTTAATTTTTGAGAGCATTCATGTTTTCACTAAGGTTCAATGGGAATTGAATTATGATGAGAATGCATAATTAAGGTATTCACATGTCTGTAATGTGACCAACAAGATATATGGCGAAAAAATGATGTTCTTCACATGCTTCGTTGATGACATTTATTGTAATCATTTTCTTTATTCTATAAGATTGGACAAAAGTATTTTTGATAATCCTAAAGGTTGGAATGGATTAAGTTGAACATCAGATAGAATTGTTTAAGGCTATAAATTTTTTCGATACTATTTCTGGAATGTTATAATAATGTAGTTTTAGAAAAATGGACAACCCATAGGACGTCTGACAACCCATCGTGTCGGACATGTTGCGGGAATCGATCCCACAACCAAACTACGACATGCCTTTATCACCTACCACTGGCCTACAGGAAGTCCCGGGTTAGTAGAAACTAGTTTTATTATATTAAGTGGTATGATATATGAAGTATAAGTCCATTTTAGGAACCATATACGATTAATCTCACAATAGATGGACTTATAACTTTTGTTATCCTTTTGTTTGAGACAGATGGAATGACCTATCATTCTATCGCATGATCTGATAACACTTCACGGATGAAAAATTCAACTTCAATTCTCTAAGAGATGATGTGGAAATTGTTCAAGGCAAAAAAAACAGTAAGATTGTACCAAAATAAAGTATGTATTTATTTTAATTCAAAAATTCTACAAAAATTAGGGAAATGATCTTGACAACCACAAATGGTGTCCCAGTGCTCTTATATCTAATGAATCAGATGGTACCTTAGGTCATCACAAATTTATGGCTTTGTGATTGTTGGCTTTTTCATAGCCCTGATCTCTACCACTCTCCATCAGAACATGATGGTTAGATTTTTCTTCCACATAATTATTTTCACCTATGTTATCCTATGTGGAAACCCATTAATGAGTTACATTGGGTAATAATTACGTTTCATAATTTAGTTTTTAAAAATAAGTTTTAGTATCACTTTTTACGATGTGAGTTTCTATGAAAGAAACTTTCAAGTAGTAAACAATTTATAAACCCTACGAATTTCGAGGGAGAAATTCATTTTAAGGGAGGTAGAATGTAACATCGCAAGATTTAATGAGATATATTATTTTTAATTTATTTGATTTCTTCTATTGTACACCAAGATTAGTTTTTACTATACAAAACTCTGTATTTTCTTGTAGTATACGCAACACTATTCTTAGATCTTGTTATACACAATTTCATGTTTGTGTTGTAGAAATTATTTTATGCAACATTAAGAATAGATTTTGTTTAATGTATATACGAAATAAGTTTTGAATTATGTTATACACAACACCAAAGGGAACTTGCACTACACGCATCTCTGACTTGGCTTACATTACATGCAATCATGTCCTTTCTTGATAGCGTGTGTAGTACGCAATACCGAGTTTCACTAAACAATGATATATTGTTATAATATTCTTATGGACTATCCTTTATTAATAGTATTAACTACATTTTGAATTTTCTAACATTATTATTCATATTACATATTTTCTAGAGCATGGTATGAGAACAAAATAAATTTTTCGGGTAAAATAAGTATTTTTCAAAAAATGCAGTTTTGTCACCTTTTGATGGAGAACCCACTGTAAATCTTGTTTTTGACATTTTTATAAGTTAAATTTGACAAAATAAAATTCTTACATGGAATCAAGATATAAAAATTTAATTTGGATAAAATTTTCATATTATTCTGGTAGCTTTTATATTTTGAAGAATAGTAAAAACACACTATATTTTAATTAAAAACACCTTTTTTCATCACAATAATTAATATGGTTAGATTATCTTTTTAATTGGTTTTAAATTGTAATTAGAATATATTTTTACCTTTTAATCCAATTTTGGTCATTGGAATTAATTTCACTTTGAATTTGGACAAAAACAAGTGTCGATCTTTGGATAATTATTTTTTCTTTAAAACACGCTATTCGATTTGATAATGGGAATTAATTTTAAAATTAATTAATTCCAATTTTATGTTTTGAATTTAAAAAAATAGACATCATTTTTGTATTCAGAATATTGAAATTATCTTAGGATGAATTTTTGGTATTTTTCTGAAAACTTTCAATTTTTGAGGAATAGTGAAAACACTGGGTTACTATTTCAAACCCGACTTTTTATTTAAATAATTATTTACATTATTTAAAGTTATTATAGGTAAAAATAGATGCATAATACATATATATGTTCAATTTAATTCGTTGGAGTCATTTTATAATAATTTTAGATATATAAAAATTTCATTGAACTTTTCTCCATCTTTTACCAACCTCTTAGGAGATTTTGCAAATTTACATAAAACATAATTTTACCGCTTCTGTGAGTGGAATTTCAAAAATCCTAGAGACACAGTTGATATCAGTAAGTAAAATGTGGTTCAATGAGGTGAAAATAATTTTTTGTGAATAGTATCTTTTTACTTTTATTTAGCACGGTTAAAACTAAATAGGGTAATTAAGGGTAAAAATGATATTATTGTTACCTAACACATGTCATAATTCTATTGGATAAGTGTAATTAAACCAAAAACAACCTTAGGAATATAATATTATCATTTAGGTCCACTTGGATTATATTATGACATTTAATATTATTTAATTCAAAGAATAATTAAAAGAGTTAAAATCAAAGTTTAATAACTAAAACATTTTTAATATAGGGTTATACATAAGATAAATTTGAATATAAATATTCATTATAAAGCTAAATAAATTTCATACATTATGGAATTTTATTTATAATTTTTAGACTGTAAATAATTTAATTTATTTATGACACAATGATGTTGTATTAATTACCTTATTAATGAAATATTAACATAATTGATGTTATAAATACCCAAATAAATGAAATTTTGACACTTTTTATGAAATAATCTAATTTTATAGGTTAACATGACATGTTTGTATTGATTTAATTAACATTTTTTTAACTAATTATGCTGTTATGATTTTTACAAAAATCAATTACCAAATACTGTCAAAATTGACATAAAATAGTTTTTAAAACAAATATTATATTATTAATTGTTATTTTATTCCTAAAAATCTAGGGTTTGGAAAAATGACTTAGATAAGGATATATATATTAATAATGAACCACTTGAGGTTCGGTGGGCTTGTTATAGTAATTCTATTAACCATATAGTGTAAGAAAACAAGAAGACATGGTAAAAGTTAAATTATTTAACTTAGAGTTAAATCTAGATGATAAGGTTAAAATAGTAACCTAAAATTCTCTAAAAACAATTTGTTGAGATTATTTCGACCAATCCTAATTTTACCATCAAAATAAATCAATTTGAAGCTATTATAAACCGAATATGACATTATTATAAAATAATAGTTTTAGTCTTTCATAAGGTGCCCCTCTCCTCCCATATAAAAGGGCACCCCCTCCATCTCCTATTTACAAAACTTTGAGCCTTCCATCTTGGCCAACCCCTGCCCATTTCACTAATCCACTTCCCTAGAAACATTTTGGAGGTTTTGGACTTCTCAAAAGACCAAATCTATTCCCTTAATAGGAATCTTAAATAAGGTCTGTCGAAGAAGAGGCAATATGTTCTACCGATTCTTTCAAGTTTCATTCTTCTTCAACTTATTATTCTTTATTTGTTTCATTCTAAAGTAATAACATCAGTATCACTAATATTCTTATATGTTATTATAAATATGAAACAACCTCATTTCACTTTCTATCCATCCTACGGAAAATGAAATCACCACGTGTGCATACGTACGGAATACTGTCTCCACGTCGTGGTGTAATCTATTTTTCCAACACCACCTTACTTGGATGGGTATAATGGTGTAAATAATTACTATATATAGTTATTATAACATCATACTTATTCTGAAATATTATATCATCCACTCCAATTCAATTCAATAATTATGGTAATGATAGCATCGCTCGTGCGTACGTACGGACTACCGTCTCCACGACGCGATGACATTCATTTTCCATGATAACCATTAAAAAATGATTATAAAGTATACATAATGAATAATAATGGTATATATAACATAATATGCTACTAGATTTATGAATATATATATATATATATATATATATATTTCATCTACTTACTTCCATTCAAGCCAATAAGGAATGGAAAACAGCGTTCATGCGTACGTACGGCCTACCGTCTCCATGAACGGTGTGTTTCATTTCATGTATCTATCTATTATACATATATATATACTGAATATATATGATATATAAATCATTTTTTACATTCTTTAAGTAATTAAATCATGATATAAGTAATAATAATATCATGAACAAGAAGTCCAAATGCGTACGATAAATGAAACGATTTTACCCAAAACGCTATTTTAACATGGAATTTACAAACAAAAGGGTAATATAAAGTCATAAGTGAACCATATATGATATAATAACAATGAATATGATTCTGTAATAAGTCAATGACATTATTTAAATCATTATACAGGAGTTTCAGATACATACGAAGCATATCAGACATAAGGTAATGGATAACTTTTCCAATCTCAGTTTTAGTTCCGAGATTGTTTAATCGTAAGTATTTACTAGGGTTATATTTATCACCCATGTCCCTATTTTCTATAAATGGTTTCATTTATTTTTAAATTTTATTTTACTTATTTTTTACTTTTACTACATGATATGTATGGAAACATTCTTTTGTTAACCATATGAGGCACTTTTTGACATTTCCGGCAACACTACAAGAAGAATGTTTTTTAACATATATGACATGAAATGATTTTTATGGCTTTATAAAGCCTTAATTTCATTAATATTCCTCCAAAATATTTCATGACTATTTTAAAAAAAAATCCTTTTCTTTTAAAATTTAATGACAGTTTGTGAAAAGAAAATGATTTTGAAGAAGAAAAGATATTTTACTCAAGAATTCATTTCAAGTGTTTTATCAAAACCAATTTCCATCTAAGATGACATTATATGTGTATGTTTCGAGTATATTTTCTCTATGATTTATATGGTTTCACTTTTCTTATTATGAGATGATATCCATTTCTTTTATATGGATAATGCGATGATGAGATGATATTTAAGAAACCCATTTTTTCGTTTGGTTATTATGAATGATGTAGGTTTATTTTGTGGCACAAGTAAGAAAGATTTCATTATGAGATTGGTGGGACCTGTATCTCCTTCAAATGAATTGGGTAATTATTTATATCTCATGAGATAGACATGGCTGGAATGGTAAGTTAATCCGGTTCAGTGTTACCGGACTGGAATGCAGAGTGAACTCGATTCCGAAAGGGACTTTGTCCACTACGATGGTCTTGGAAGCAATGCCTTGGATACTATGGAAATAATATCATGTTCTTAATGGTTTTCCACAATTACATGTTTTCTTCCCATGATATTTTTTCATGATTGATGTTCAATTATGATATATTCCTTACGTACTTCCTAGATTTATGTCTTTGCCCAAGATTTTGATGTTTAGATTTAATGTTCAAGTTTATGCATTCAAATGTTTATGGACTGTTTTATGTTCTTTATGTTTACCCTTACTGAGAATTTGAGCTCACCCTTTTTATGTTTTCTTTTCCCCAGGATATAAAGAATTTTTTTAGGTAAAAAAAGAAGGGGAAGATCTTTATGGGTGATGTTGAAGATCTTTCACCAAATTAAGAAGATTATGTTCCATGTTTCCAAAGACACTAAACTATTACGGTCATTTGGTGTCTGTTTTTGTTGTGTATTAAGTATTCCGAAAAAGTAATGTAATGTCTATGTATGTCATGCTTTGGGTCTCTATACTCACACGTACTTGATTATTGCCCAAACTAAAATCAATTTTTGAGAAAACAGTTTCTCCTTGGAGCTGGTCAAAGTGGTTGTCTATATGAGGAAATGGATGCTTATTCTTCACTATAAGCTAGTTCACAATGTGAAAATCCACACAAAATCTTAGAGTACCATATGAATTATCAGAGAAAATGATGGGTGAACCCCATAGTGATGTACCAGGCCATATAAGACCCTTTACCTCTATGTCTTCAAGATAATTCTTGAGTTTTTTAGAGCTATGTATGGTACGTCCTATTGAGAAAAATATAAACTAATGTCACAATTGTCACAATCTCAATGGTGAACATAACTTCCCTATCATTAGGTAATCTGGAGAAATCATTCGGGATGACGTCCCTGAAATGATCCACACTAGGAGGTAATTCAGCTAACTACACCCCCTGATAACTCAAAAAGAGACTTTCCATCTAGGTTATCATCCTACCCCACCTAGTACACTTGATCCCAACATGAATGGACTATATATCACATTCCCATTATAGATGTACAAGTTTCCCTCAGGTGATATGAAGGGAACCAGATGGTGATAGCAATCCACCTGGGCTTGATAAGACACTAAATAGTCCATATAGAGAATGACACAAAGGCCCATCATATAGAGGATGTAGAATCTCAATAGGAATTGATATCCACCTTTATCAAGGGGGGAATCCTTGTCTTAGTGAATAACCTCTTCTGGAAATCCAAATGGTATTTCAAGGGACACAACACCAAAAGAGAACTCGATCCCTAATCCCAAAATTCACATAGTTGTTGAGGATAAGAAAGAGTGTGATGCACTTATGTTATATAAAGTTGACACTAAAGTAGAGGCTGCCATAAGAGTACCAATAACAATAGATGTCCCCAAACACTTCTCCTTGGGCATAAGATGAACATTATTAATATGACCTGAACCACACAACACTGAGATACTGCCTGACTATCCTG
Source organism: Viscum album (assembly GCA_963277665.1). Classification (NCBI taxonomy): domain Eukaryota; kingdom Viridiplantae; phylum Streptophyta; class Magnoliopsida; order Santalales; family Viscaceae; genus Viscum; species Viscum album. The sequence goes on along the minus strand of OY728132.1, from coordinate 1,153,463,952 downwards.
ATTAGTTCCACTCTCCGGATGACGGAACTCTGAAGCTTGACTTCCTAAGCCTCGACCACCTTCTCATCATGTATGGCCGATAGAAGACCACCTTCTAGCCCAATGATGTGTCACTAAACCTTCTCATGAAGGCATTGGTGGTGTAGAACCTCTTTCACAAGGAACTAAAGTAAAGGATTGATAGAAATGGTGGAGGTGACCCATCCTTCCACAATCCTGGTTATCAATCTGGTTCCTCATACATTGGTGATTTTTATATTCTGTCTTACCACAATATTGAAAAACTATTAGATCACAACATTCCACTAGGTTGGTACTTCACCCATGTGTACCCTAAAAGTGACACTTTTTACCACTAGATATTCTACCACTAGTCTTACTGAATGTAGAACTACCATATTTCCAATCACCTGACTCCCATAGGTTTCACTAAGTGATGAGGGTCCGGATAACTATCTCATAATGGTGGTTATCTATATGATGTTCACTTATGAGTGGATAAAATAATAAATCCCATCCTCAAAGAACATTGTAGTTGTTAACCGGTCACCGGTCAATGTTGCTGAAAAATGTTGCAATTCAGTGAAGCGAGATAAGTATTCCATCACTGACATGTCACCATGTTCAAGGTGCATGAATTCCAAAAATCAGTCTACCCTCAATATTAGTGGGAATAAATAGTTGAGTAAGGCTATCAAGAGGTGATATAATATTAACACCATAGCCTCCAAACATTATTTAGCAGCCTGAGGTCCTCCAACCATCAAAAAGGTGGGATGATGCTGCTACTAGAATTATTTAGTCTGTTCTTCCATAGAAGTTCAATGTTGAAGAGCACCATGAACTATTTGTATGAAGTGAAGAAAACTATCCCAGAACTACGCATCAACACCCAGTGGAAGGTCTCTAGGGGTTGCCTTAGGTTTCACTACATGGGGTATCATGAGTGGTTCATGGGACACAGCCTCCAGAGTATGCTCGTCACCACTTTCCAGGAATAAAATAAGAATACTTTACGGTGTCATAGCTCTATATTTTCCAAACGAACACCTCTGAAAAGATTTATAACAAGTATGAAAAGATGTTCAGATTCATACATACAAGCCTACCTATAATCATGCACAAACCCTAGCCTGATCCAAGAGCTAGACCTTGGAAAGATGGAAAAGTGGTAGAAATGAACAAAGAGCCATGGACGATACCCCCCTACTAAGGTCGAGTTAGGAAAAGGTTTCACATTTTCCTTAAAAATAAACCATTTCATTCAATGATTCATATTAATTTGATTCATTTAGTTCCAAACATATTTAATTGTTTATTACATTCACTATCCACATAATTGTTTCAACAATTAAAACTTTTAAGGTCCCAACACCATATAAATTATAACTGGTGTGTCAAATAAATGCATCCCAACCCTTAAACAAAGAAACATGTAGAATATTTCATAGGTGTTTTTTGATGATTTTTAATTGAACCCACTAATCAAAACAACTAACATGGAATTATTGGGAAAATTAAAACAATTATGTCACCAATGGAAATATTAGTGCACAACAAATCATAACTAATTAGGCGCATGTTTCAATTAAAAACAATATAGGAAATACACATAGAAAGTATATATGGAATGGTATAAATTCAAATAAATTCGTCCCTATAATTTATAGAATGATGCATAATATGAATGATACCTCACATCATTTTTCCTAGTTTAAACTACCAAATCATGTTAATTCAATATTAGTATGAAAATATTTCAAATGGGTTACCCAACAATGAAATCCAATGAAACCATAATATGCATAATCAATAACACCATTTACACATCCTAGTCAATTTGGATTTCCCCTATACATGGGGTAGCTACTCCCATGAACATGCTCTTAACCACATTCTCATTTTCAAATATCTTGTCTAACCCAAATGGTAAGAAAACATGAAAAATTCTATGATACAACTTTGTAGCACCCCAACCTCAGTTCAACCTAATAGTTCCCTAAAGAAGTTGTCCATAAGATATCAATTGCATCTCCCCAAATGTATGAGGCTACTGACTAGAAACAAGGGCCTTGTATAAGTCTGTGGGGAGACTATAACCTCATTGATCAGAGTAGAGCACAATTATATGTATAAATATAAAACTATAGAAGCAATGACAACATCAAAATATCAGTGGAAACCAAAAACACAAACATGCAATATATTTAAATAAAGTGCAAATGAAAAATAAATAATTAGAAAAAACTAATGATAATAATATGTCTGAGGTATTCTGGGAGGTCAAGGTGACTTATCCTCAACACTTTTCCAATTTTCCAATTCTGAAAATAGTTCCATCAGTGAGACTGATGTAAACAGTTCCATCGGGGAGACCTATGGGAACAGTTCCATCGGTGAGACCAATGTGAAAAGTGCCATCGGTGATACCGATGTGAATAGTTCAATTTGTGAGACCGATTTGAACTGTTCCATCGGTGAGAACGATGTGAACAGTGCCATCGGTGAGACTGATGTGAACTGTCCCATCAGTGAGACCGATGTGAACAGTCCCATCAGTGAGACCCATGTGAAGAGTTCCATCGGTGAGACAGATGTGAACAGTTCCATCTGTGAGACCAATGTGAACAGTTCCATCAGTGAGTCTGATGTGAACAGTTCCATCCATAAGATCGATGTAAAAATTTCCAACGGTGAGGTTTTAATGGAAACCTCTTTCCTTTTCCAAATTTTGATTTCATGAATGGTGTTTATAGAATGGTGAGGTTCCAATGGTGACCTCTTTCCTTTTCTAAATTTTGAGTTCATGAACAGTGTTTCCAGAATGGTAAGGTTCTAATGGTGACCTCATTCCTTTCCCAAATTTTGAGGTCATGACCAGTGTTTCCAGAATGGTGGGGGTTCAATAGTGACCTCTTTCCTTTTCCTAATTTTGAGTCCATGAATAGTGTTTCCAGAATAGTGAGGTTCCAAAGGTGACCTCTTTCTTTTTCCAAATTTTGAGATCATGAACAGTGTTTCCTGAATGGCGAGGTTCCAACTGTGGCCTCTTTCCATTGCCAAATTTTGAGTTCATGAATAGTGTTTCAAGAATGGAGAGGTTAAAATGGTGACCTCTTTCCTTTGCCAAATTTTGAGTTCATGAATTGTGTTTCCAGAACGGTGAGGTTCCAATGGTGAGGTTTCAATGTTGAGGTTCATGAACAAAATTTTTCCTTTTCCAAATTCGATGTTCATGAAAAATATTTCCAGCTTACAGTTTCGCCCCTTTGACATATCCTTTGATGTAAAATGCTTATAAATCCTAATTATAAGGGCTCTAATGTTGATTCAAAATCCATAACTCCTAGAAATAAACCCGTGGCCTACTAGTGATAGGACTCGAGGGTCATTATCTCCCTTCTCACATTGTCAGCATAGGAGGCATACACTGTGTGGGAGGGGGTCGTGATAGAGTAGTATCAAAGGGATGTTGAGGGATAAGATAGAGTTTGGAGTTAGACACAAGTGAGGTTGCATGGGTTGGTAGGGAAACAATGTCAGTCAATTTTAGCAAGTGATTTAAGCACCGGAGATCGGCTGATACATTAGCCTTTAGGACCCCCTATGATCTAATGTACATACCTTTAGGTTTATAATGGCTACAAAATGAGGTGATTCTAGTTGCAGGGTAGAGACCTAGGAAAGGATAATGCATCATTATTCTTGGTGTCTATGATTTAATATGTAGACTATGGGATATGATAACCTAAAATGAAAAAATAAAAAAAAAATTAATTAGTTAATGTTGATTCTTCCATATTCTATGTTTAGGATCTCTAATTGTTTGTTATTTTATAGGTATGTCTACTGGTCGACAACATCGTCAGGATCATAGAGATGATATCTAGTACTCTATGCTAGCAGATCGTCGTCAGGTAGGTGTTAACGAAGACGACACATGGAGGAGGACACCCTGAGGGTTTTAATACGAGAGTCTACAGAAGTATGAGGGCTCTATTTCAGATACAGTCATAGAAGACTTGTTGGAGGAGGTTAAGATTGGCTTCATCTTGATATGTGCTCGGAAAGAGCACTGGGTGTCCTTGGATTTTATGATGCTGCGTGAAGCAACGAGGTAGTGGTTGTTTTCACTGATCATAAGAGCCTGAGGTATGTCTTCTCCCAGTGAAACTTGAATTTACAACAACATCGATGGATGGAGATATTATAGGAATACGACTTCGAAATATCATATGCACCTGTAAAAAGGAATGTTGTAGCTGATGCGCTGAGAAGGATGTCACATGATAACGGAGTGCATGAATTTGGAGATTCCTAGAGAGTACTGGGAGAACATTAACCATTAAATCTTGATATGGGAGAAGTTGGGGGTAGAGGTTGAATTTTTTAGATGAAAGTGCAGTCATCTCTGGTGAAGAAGGTGAAAGATTCCAAGTTAGGGGATCTAGAGGTGGAGGTCTGGAGAGACCATGTTGTTTGTGGAAAGGCCCCTAATGGTTGGACTGAGGAAGAACAACACTGAGTATTCTATCAAGGAAGGCTTTTTGTTCCTTTGGAAATGCGCCAGATGTTTCTCAGAGAGTTTCATTGTTCTCATTTAGCGGTGCATCCTGATGTGACAATGATGTACCGAGCCTTGACGAGTCAGTTGTGGTGGCCAGGGATAAATCATGCAGTTGTGGAGTTGGTGGATTGATGTTTAGTCTTCTAGAAGGTGAAGGTCGAACACTGTATTCCTGGTGGTCTTATCCAGCCATTAGATGTTCCTCAAAAGAAGTGGGAGGACATCTCAATGGGCTTTGTTACTGGTTTACCTTGAGCTCCAATATGGAATGATGCTAATTGGGTGGTAGTGGAACGTTTGACAAAATCATCCCACTTTATAGCTATCAAGGAGTCGAGCTCAGTGGGAGTTTTGTCGAGGTAGTATATGGAGGAGGTGGTGAGAATTCATGGAGTCCCAAGGATGATCATTTATGATTGAGATCCTCATTACACATCCATGGTGTGGAGTGGTATCCAATATGAATTTGGTTCTCAGTTATGCTTTTGCACTACTTTTCATCCTCATACGGATGATCATATAGAGGAGACCATTCAAAATCTTGAAGACATGTAACTCTCTTGTGTTCCGGATTTTGGAGGTTCATGGATGTGGTATGTACCCTTGGTGGAGTTTTCTTAAAATAATAGTTATCACTCCACCATCGGTATGGTGCCATTTGAATCCTTGTATGGACAACCTTTCCATTCTCCATTGTGCTGGACTGCAGTCGGAGAGTCAGCAATTCACAGACCAGAACAAGTGAATAATTAAATAATGTGTGTTTAGGTTATTCGTGAGGGGATGAAGATAGTGTAGGATCGTTAGAAATCAGATGCTGATCAAAGGTGGAGAACCTTAGAGTTTTATTTTTGGGGTCACATGTTTCTGAAGGTTAATCCCCATCATGGGAATTGATGTTTTTGTCATGGGAGTATGATTTCTCCCCTGTTTGATGGGCCTTTCGAGGGTTTGGCTCATGTTGGAGCCTTTTCATATCGAGTATCACTTCCCCCATAGATTAATCGGATACACAATGTTTTTCAAGTATCACAGCTCTGTCGTTATCTTTATGATGACTCTCATATCATTGATTAGGTGGAGATCGATATTGATGATGATGTGACCATTGAGGAGAGATGTGTAGAGATCAATGAACACAAATAGTAGGTGTTGCATGGGTGTTCTATCCACATGGTTCCTATCTTGGGGTGACACGGTGGCAGGGAGGAGAGTACCTAAGAACACGAGTCAAAAATATATGCTCAGTACCCATAGTTGTTTGAAATTTTACTCTTTTCATGTAACGATATTCGCTTTGAGGTTATAAACCATTCATATTTATAAGATGGATTTATGTGGTTGCTTCTTGTGGCTTTCACTATTTTGATAGGTATCTTGATGGGTGGTTGTTCGTACTTATTTTCTATTTCATTTTTGGATGGTTTTGAATTCTCGAGGATGATAATGTTTTGAGAGGAATCTGATGTAATGGCTCAACACTCTATGGTATATTCCTTTACAAAAATCTCAGGTCTGAGGTGTTCTGGGGGGTCAAGGTGACTTATCTCCAACACTTTTCTCATTTTCCAATTCAAAAAATAGTTCCATTGGTTAGACTGATGTGAATAGTTCCGTCGGTGAGAGCGATGTGAACTATTCCATCGGTGAGCCTAATGTGAAAAGTTTCATCGGTGACACCAATGTGAACAGTTCAATCGGTGAGACCAACTTGAATAGTTCCATTGATGAGACTGATTTGAATAGTTCCATTGGTGACACCGATGTGAAAACATTGATCAGTGAGACCGATGTGAACAATTCCAACGATGACCCCTTTCCTTTACCAAATATTGATTTCATGAATAGTTTTTCCAGAATGTTAAGGTTCCAATGGTGATCTCTTTCCTTTTCCAAATTTTGAGTTCATGAACTGTGTTTTTAGAGCACTGAGGTTTTAATGTTGTCCTTTTTACTTTTCTAGATTTCGAGTTCATGAGAATTGTTTCTAGAATGGTGAGGTTCTAATGGTGACCTCTTTCCATTGGAAAATTTTAAGTCCATGAATAGTGTTTCTAGAACGGTGAGGTTCCAATGGTGACCTCTTTCCTTTTCCATATTTTGAGTTCCAGAACAGTATTTCCAAAACGGTGAGGTTCCAACAGTGACCTTTATTCCTTTTCCAAATTTTGAGTACAAGAACAGTGATTGCAGAAGGGTGAGGTTCCAACGGTGAGGTTTCAACGGTGACGTTCATGAATAGTATTTTTCCTTTACCAAATTTCGAGTTCGTGAATAGTGTTTCTAGCTTCCTATAGTTTCACCCCTTTAATATTTCATTTCACGTAAAATTCTTTTAAAGCCTCATTTTAAGGACTCTAAGGCTGATTGAAAGTACATAACTCCTATATTAATTTTTCCAAAGGCTCTGGATGTTTTTACATGGTCAAACTCTGTGGTTTGATGTGATCCTCTTTTAATATGAAATCCAGAATATCTTAAAACAACGCTCCGTTACATATTATAAAAGGATGAGATATATTCCTCCCTAGTTATTCATCTTTGTTATCAGATGTGAGATTCTTGGTCCTTTCATTCCATCCAATAGGAATTGCACATTTAAACATTTCTCCGTGGATTATTTCCCCCTGTTTTAGTGAAAACAGCGAGTGTAGACCATTCATAGATATATGGTATGTATTTTCATCATTCATTTGGGTTCATCTCCTTCTGTTTATCCATGTCCCTATTATGGTATGTGATCTCCATAATTCTAATGATGTATTCATGGGTTTTAGTTGGTGCGGTCATACCCCGACATCCTCGGGTGGATATAGTTGTCACGGGAGGAGGCGATCATGATCCTTTGTCTGGATCGTTCTCATATAAAGAATGACAAGAACCGTTTATGTTATGGGATTTATTTCATCTCTTTTCCTTTACATGAAACTATATAGTTAGAATTTTTTATCCCACTAGATCACAATGTAATTGACATAAAAAATATTTGAACTTGAAAAATAAATTTATATCGATCGTATGTTATTGCCTCTTGTTCTGCTTGATAGTGTGATATCTATGCTTGCTTGGTTTATCTTTTTGTTCTTGATGTAAATTGGTAAAGTACTTAAATCTAGAATTAATTAATAATTGTTTAGTTAAAGATAAAGATGCATGTAAATGAATCTAGTTCTTCTTGTTGTAATTTAATGTTAATCAAATTGGTGTAGTAAGCATGTAAAATTTTTTGTGACAGCTTACTAGTTAGGTTTCGCAAATTTAGAACCTATGAATAATAAATCAGCTAATACAAGATGGATTAAATGATCTTTTTGATTGATAAAAGAAAATTCCTTGATTGGTTAGGGGTTACCATCTTGCTTGTTTAAGGGCCAAGAGCCCAATTGGTATCATGTTTTTTTCCAGCTTCTTGTGTAGGGATGTGAGCTTGGATGGGTGTTGTGATATGTGGGGGCATAGAGGCCTACTAGTTTTGGTAACAGTTAATGTCTAGATTGGCGAGATGCAACATTTTATGTGTGTGGGTGTTGGGGAGGACACCAAGGATGATGAAATGGGTTGGATGTGAATATTTGGATGCTTGCTAATTCTTGTTGGTTGTTTATCTACTTTACATTTCCCACTACTCAAGGAATCTTGATTTCCATACCCCTCTTCTGAAATGGGAGAAGACACACGGGGTATGCCTTACGATTTCTGTGTTCATATTCTCAAGGGAGGATGAGTCTATGCTCTTTCTAAAGGTGGGAAAGCCTCGACAGGTAGTTAATCTACTCACTAGGTTGATCACCCTTGTGTTTAGTATCATATAATGTATTTCTAGAATTCCCAGGATTATGGGAATTTAATGTTGTAAATAAATAATTAAATAAATGATGTTGACCCTTGGGGTTGGATCTTTCTAGGATGCAATGTTGAGGATACAATTTAAAGTGACAATGAACATTGTGGGTAATTCTCATGAAATATAATGTGGAAATTGATAATTGTTAATCAGTTTTTAATGAATTAATTAACATAATGTGAAACTAATAAATATTGAATGAAGTAATGTAATAATTCACTTAAAATGGTTGCATGCTTATAGGATACGTAGTCTTAGAAGTGACAATTGGAAGTCTGAGAGACATTAGATTCAGTTGAGACTTAGACTAGGTTATCCCCATAGTGTGGTTGTGTGCAATAGTATATTCTATAATTTTTTTGTTTCTATATTCTACTCCACCTCGTCCGTTATGGAAACTGACACCCCGTGGATTCTGAGCCCTGGGTGGTGTTTTCCCAAGCATTCCGGTGGAAGGATGGTTGGCTGACTATCTCCTTTGGTCTTGTTGTCTTCTCTTGGTAGTTACTTCTGATGGTAGGCACGCCAGTTAGTTTTCACCATATATGTGTGTAGAGAACCATAATGGATTGTGGTTATTTACACACCTATATTCTGGATATAGTATCTTATGGACTACTATAGTCATAATGTGTATGGGCTGTGATGGCTTGAGGATTCTTATTCAGTGTGTTGGTTGTAATGGCTTGAGGTATAATGACTGATGTATGATACAAATTATGTGAGCTATGGTGGATCTTGAAAACTTCCAGGTTACTTTCTTGTGTGGATGTGGTGGTTTTTATCATGAGGTTCATGTTGTGGTGCTTCACCCAGGTGTCTGTGAGAAAGCCTTTTATAGAGAGATGCTTAGGACATGCGATGTTGGGGAAAAGCAGCAAACTAGTGGGGAAGTTGTAGCAAGGTACCCTTGATATTATTTATTAAATTATATAATTTTTTATGCGTTACTTGGTGAGAGTTTACATGGTGAGGCTAGGAACATAGTATACCTATTTAGGTGACGAGTTAGTTTCACTTTTTGTTCACTGTGCTTTAGCATACTTTCTTCACATTTTCCCGAGGGGCTTCTAGGAGGATTCTATTAAGAATACTGTAATAATCACCCTATGTATATATAAACTGTATTTCAGGTCACTTTGATCAGGTTGGAGATCATACTAATTTCTACAAGCTTTGGGATGTAGGAGATATTTGGGCTTCTGGCTGCTACTGTTTTTACTTTTTTTTAGGGATTTACAGTTTTCCCCATTCAGTTGTAATAGTTTTCATGAAATTACATATTTTTACTTGGGATTTCTTATATATTGCTGCCTATGTTGGAGTTAGTTGGTGTCTATCTTATCTTTCTCTTCTTTATGTGTTCGTTTAAAGGGTAATTCCTCCAATCTGTGTGTTTACTATAACCTCGGTGCTAGTCCCCAACCCGGGGCCTACTGGGGGAGGGACTTGGGGGTTATTATCTCCCTACTAAAATTGCCAACCCTAGAGAGTTACACATTATGGAAAGGGAGTCATGATAGGTTTCAATATTTAATAATTAAATCTATGGTCTATTCCCTTTATTTCAGGACAATTTTACAACGTTTTCCATGTTTTGACTATTCCACACACATTTTAGGGTTTTAAAACACTAAAAATGTATTTATGATCATAAAAAAGAAAACTGTCATTCAGAATGATGTCTCATCAGTTAATACATTTCAAAATTAAATATATCGTTGTTTTACCTATATTTTAGGGAAATATGATTTTTTTCAAGTTTTGATGATTCGACATATGTTTTACTATTTTAAAACACTAAAAACATGTTTACAGCAATAACGAAAAAACCATCATTCCAAATTACATTCTATCAGTTCCTACATTTCAAAATTAAATCTACAGTCATTTTCCCTTTATTTGAAGACAATATGATTTTTTTTGTTTTGTTTTTTTTCCATTATATGCATGTTTTAGAGATTTAAAACACTAAAAATGTGTTTACAACCATTAAGGGAAAACTGGCATTCAGAATGACAGGTCATTGTTTCAGTCATTTCACAATTAATTAGATGGGAATTTTCCACTGATTTTGAGAAAATATGATGTTGTTTTACAAGTTTTCACCACCCAAACATGTTTTTAAAATATTTTTTACATTTTATAAGTGTTTACCATGTTAAAACCCAGAAAAAAACTCATATTGTTTCCACACTTATGAATAATGATACATGATGTATTTATGAAATGTAGGAATCAACCACATAACAATACAACAAAATATGTGGTAGAAATAACATGAAATTCATTTTAATATATAAAGGTGTCATTTAAGTTTTTCTATAGATGTTTTATGTGTTATTTGTAATGTCTATGGGTGTAAAATAGATTCAAGCACATCAAAATGAAAAACCAATCTATAATGAAAGAACAAAACATTATAAGTATATTAAAATATTTACTCATGAATTTTAAATTAGTTTTCAAGGAATACTAAATTAATATTATCTTTACATGAGTATCAAATACCTCATTTTTCCAAGTTGTTGGAATTTTCCTCCAATATTTATAATTACTGGGAAAGCTCACTATATCACAAGAAATCTTCTTAATATTATTCCCTTATATTCGGACAGTGACCCTAGTAGGGACTCCTAACTCATCTAATAAAATGATAATCTTGAAGTCCTTTAGGACCCATACATCTCCCTATTCATATTTGTATCCCTTTAATGATTTCCTTTATCTGTTTGACCAATGTATTAAAAAATTAATAAAATAATTTTTTTTTTGAAAAATGACATACATACTAGTATTGGAAGCCTTCCAATATCTTCTAGATGGGGGTGACCAACTACTGTTTCATAAGAGATGACTTGGGTGGTGGTTTACCAACAACATCTAGGGAAGCAGATGGCTCACTAGAAGTCTTGGGTACACCGAAATCACTAGGATCCACAGAAGATAACGGTGGTGATGGTGTGCTCTGAGATGATGATCAGATTGAATCCTGAAATTTTTTTATTCTCAGTATTCTTATTTTTCAAATGGTTAAGGTATATTAAATATTTAAAATATTCAAAAATGAACGTTTTTTACAAAAATAAAAGAAAAACTATAAAAATATATATATGTACAAAACACTTATCAATGGGAAATTGTTATATAAATTCATTACCAATGCATACATTCAATTATCTCTATATTCATTATCTTCATTATTATCAACCGCCCTTATGACAAGTATTTCATTTTCACCCTATCTTAAAAGTTCTACCATTTCAATATTTTCAGGAAAAAATGATCAATATTTTGTGTTGATGAGGTTCACTATCACAAAGCACCAATTGATGTTCATTGATCATATCATATATGTATATCTGCATTAAATTTTGAACACAATTCCAACCATTATGTATTTCATCATCCACATAAAAAACCATCTTTACATGTGAATCCACGATAAATATATAATGTTGTTCACACTCCCTCGTATTCATCAAGCAAGATATGTTGATAGAAGTAAAATTTAATGAATATTTAATTATAACCCTATAAATGTTGAGACACATTCATTTGAATAAGATAACTAAAAATTAAACATGATTGTTTAATTCATTTATATCAATCATATTACTATAGTATCTCATTTATAGAAATGTAAATACACCCGTATTTTGAGTTTTCAAGTCTTCTTCACAATAAATTATACGAAACCTAAATCCATGAATATTATAGGATTTGAATCTCTTATCCTTACTTATAGGACCTTGAGAAAAAAACATACATTATTCAATATTTCAGCTTGATTGTCAACATTAATTATCTAGAAAAAAAGATATAAGATATTACTTTTAAAATATAAAAAATAACAACACATTAATAATATAAATATGAGTATATACATGCATGATTCCAGAACCATTATACAAGATCCTTATTAATAGATTGTTTTAATTCCAACTCATTTTTTACATGATCCCTTAGTCGCTTCTTTGTTTTCAGTTGTAATTCATAAAAAAATGGATCTTCAATAACACTATTTAGAAACACATATCTATGTGCTTGTAGAAACTCTAATTCAGTCTGTGTAAAATTTGAACCCCTTCCAATTTGTCATCCAATAGTTGGAAACACCGATGACTGATTTTTTAGAACTAGAATTATTGTGGATGTCACCATAACATCAAACATGATTAAATTTTGTCTCAATACCATCCTAATACATTAAAAAATCATATGTACTCTTAAACTATGTAAACATTAGCAATAGAGCCTTCTGGATAAGCTTTATTCCTCACATATGATTTCAAATTACATAAGAACCTGATGAAAAAAATATAAAACATGTAAAAAAATTTACATAATTATTTAATAAAATTGAATTCACTAGTGAAAAAAAATCAATGTAACTCTCATTTGGATAAATCCATCAATATTGTAATATTCCAACTAGTTTAGCTTCTTCAACCAAATGAATATTAAAATGAATCATTTATGTGAATAATTAATGGGGAAATTACATCTCCAAATGATGTAGTGTTAAAATAAATTCTTTCTTAGATTTTATCAAGATTTGATGGATTTGGTGTATTTCCACAAAGATATCTAAAAAGGATAAAAACTCAACTAGAATTGCATTTAATTTTTTAGGTAAACTATTTTACAAGGAAAATTGAAACAACTACCCCATAAAAAATGTGAGTCGTGATTTTTCAGTCCCTATAACTTTTGATGTTTTAAGTCAATTCACCTTGATATGTTACATGAGTATACATATTGAACTTTTAAATTCTTTAATGTTTTATGTAATATATCTTTTCATGTGTTTTCATTGTAAAAAAAGCTGAAGGGTAATTTCATTTCTCATATTTCCACAATCCATTATTTATATTCATTGACTCCAAATCCTTACGATCATTAAGGATATCCTTTTATTTACACTTTTAATTAAGCACTATAATAATTACATTATCATAGATATTATTCTCAATATGAATCATGTCAATATTATGATGTATAAAATTAAAATCCCAATAAATAAGTTTGAAAAATATACTCTTTTTCTTTAATTTTTGTGTTCCAACTTCTTCAGATATTTTACCGTGAAACATTTCCCCATTATTTAAATTTATGACATTTTAAAAATTCTCCAGAGATATTAATTAATTGTCTAAAGATTTCTAAAAAGATAAAACCTTAAATGAATTTATCATTTTAGTATCTGTATTGGACCATTTTGTGTTAAACATAAAATTATGAGAAACATCAAGAAATTTATGATGAAATATAAAACACCATTTTCTTCTATGATGTAATCATTTAGGTTCGAAATAAAAAATACAAACTAGAAAAGACAAACTGTTGGAGTGTTCTAACCAGATAAATTTCCTAGCCTATGAAGGTCACTAATTGTCCACAATAAAGAGGCATTGATTTTGAAGAGTGTTATAATTGAATAATCGTATGTTCCCACATCATCATCGTATAATTCTCATAGTTCATTGATTATAGGTTGATGTTATACATCAATGTCATTTCTAAGCATTTTATTTCTATGAATAATCATCAAAAAAATGAAGGAAGTCTTCTTCATACACATCAATGGAGGTAAATTATTATGTTTTAAAACAACTGAAAAAATGATATAATTATTACTTAAATTGTCAAAAGTATTACAACCATCAGAATCCAATCCCAAACATACATTCCCAAGATCTGAAGAAAATATGGATATAGAAAATCAATCATCTTCAATGATGTTGAATATTTTGGATGTCTTATCAAGTCATCATTACTATCCTGATCATGCCACTTTGTAACAACATAATATTTTATGAGATATATTCCTTTCACTTTCTTTTATGTCTTGTGTTGTATGCTATACCAATATCAGCTTTTAATTTTGAAACACTATACATGGCTTCTGTTATATATAATTTTAGGTGCTTTTGGTAGAATTCATTTCACACAACACTGAGTATAGATTTTTTTCAATGAATAGGAGAACTATTTTGGGATTATGTTATACATCACACCAAAGGAGGCTTGTACTAAACACCACACTAACATGGCTTGTGTTCACGAAAGAGTGATCATCCTTGATAGCTTGTGTTGTACACAATACCGAGTTTCACTAAATAATAATATATTATTAAAATATTATTATTTAATGGGATATACACTAGACTTTATGGATTTTATTAACCTCATTATTAATTTTATACCACACTAACAATCATCTTATGAATTTTCTAGACATTATACAAGAACAAATTTAATTTTTTGGATAGAATAAGTTTTAAAAAAAATGCAATTTTGATTCCTTTTGATGGCTCACCCATTATAAATATAGTTTTTAATGCTATAAAATATTATATTTGAGAAAATAAACTTCTTATTTAGAATAAGGACATAAAAATTTACATTGGTTGAATTTTTGGCATTTTTGTGATAAAATCCATATTTCAATGAATAGTAAAAATACTGCATTTTAATTCAAAACAATCTTTTCATCTAATTTTTTTATAGTTAGATTATATTTTTAATTATTTTTAAAGTATAATTGGATAATTTTTTTATCAATTAACCAAATTTTGGTCCTTCGATTTAATTTTACATTTAAATTTGACATAAGCACAAGTCAATCTTTTGATAGTTTTTACATCATTAAAACCCGCTTTTTGGTTTTGAGAACGAGAATTAATTTTAAATTAATTTCTGCTAATTCTGTGTTTTGAATTTGGAAAAATTGATTCCATATTAGTAATAATAATGTCTAAATTATGTCAATAGGCACCTTTTATTTTTGGATATTATGAATAGTAACATCCGTAATTATTTTTATTTACCATGCTTAAAGGGTAAATCAGGTAAATAAAGGTAATATATAATATTATTAAAATATAAAACTACCCCAACACATTTAGTAATAGTATTTCAGGAGATATGTCCAACCATGACCATACTTGGGTCTATTTTAGGACCCCATGGAGCCACTTGAGGGTGATAATGACCTTTTATAATAATTAATTTAAATTAAAGGGAAATATAACATAAACATGTATCTTTTTACTAAAACAGTTTTATTTTGGTTTATATAAATGATTTATTCAAGTATAAATAATAATTAGAAAGATAAAATGATTTAATAAATCATGTTATTTTAATTATAATTTTTAGATATTAAAAAATATATTAATTTATGACACTATGGTGTTGCAATGACTACATTACTAATGAAATATTCAAATAAATGACTTTATAAATATTAAAATAAATTTAATTTGAGAATTTTGATGTAATACAATTTTATTGGATTACATTGACATGTTATGGATTATTTAATTCCTTTTTTAAAATGAATCAAGTTGTTATGACTTTAACAGAAATGAATTACTAAACAGTATACAAATGTACATAAACAAGTTTTTAAAACAAATACAATTTTATTACATGATATAATAGTCCATAAAATATAAGATTTGTCTTATTGAATTATATAATGTTAAAAATTTCATTAATTATGCTCTATTGGTTCTCATATGATTTTATAGTAACTATAATAACCATATATTATGAAAATACAAGAAGACATGGTAAGAGTTAATGTTTTTAACTAAGGGTTAAAGAAAAAAAGATAAGGTTAATTTTCTAACATAAACATGTCTAAAACCTATTGGTTTGGAGTATTTAGACCCATAATCATCATATATTAAAATTAAATTAGTTTTGGACCATTAGAAACCGAAAATAAATTTAAAATAAATTAATATTTAAAGATATTCGTAAAGTGCCCATTACCTATCCTATAAATGGGAACTTCTCCTTCACTTTTAATCACACCAATAAATCCATTTTTCTCACCCAAAAACCTTCCAATTTCCACTCCCAACTTCCCTAAATTAATTATATAGGCCAAAATTTTGGATTAATCCCATCATAGAAAGACCTTTTTTTCAAATCAATAGGTGAAACTTTAAAAAGAGGTAATTGTTTTTTCACATCTTTCAAAATTATTTTCTTCTTCTACTTCCTCTTCTTATGTCATTTCCATACTAAAGTAATAAATAAATTATATTATACATTATGATATGTTGTTTTAATTATGTTACAACCTTATACCTCATTTTATCTATCCTATGAATAATGATATCACCAAGCGTGCGTCAGTACGATTTACCGTCTCCACGTCATGGTGTAAATTTTTATTAAACAATACATAATTTGGATGGTTAGAATGATGAGTATAATGTATTTAAATAATAAATATAAATATCAAATTATTATTTATAATTAATATACCATAATATTTGATACCATTTAAATATTAAGTGAATTACATAGTTTCTCATGCGTACGTACGACTAACCATATCCACAACGCGATGAGATTCATTCTCCACGTTAATAATTCAAGAATGATTATAAAGTATATATAATAAATAAGAATGAAATATATGACATAATAATTATACTGGATATATATATATATATATATATATTTGTGTGTGTAATTTACTTTCTTCTACTAAATTCAATAAGGAAATAGAATCATCATTCAGGCGTTTGTACGGTCTACCGTTTCCATGAATATTTTATTACATTTCATTTCTCCATCTATTTAATATATTTATATACTAAATATTTATGATATATAAATCATTTTTTACTTTATCTAAGTATGTAAATCATGATATAAGTAATTATATCATGAATAACAAGTCAAAGCACGTGCGATAAGTAAAACGATTAAAACCCAAAATGTTTCTTTAACAAGGAATTAAAAAATAAATGGGTAATATAAAATCATAAGTGAATAATATATGATATCATGGATATTATTATGGTTATTTTACATGTTTATAATATGTCTAAACTCACTATATCGGAGTTTCAGACACATACGGAATAAATCAGACAAAAGGTAAGGGAAAATTTTTTAATCTCAATATTTTATCCGTGATTGTTTATATGTATGTATTACCGGGGGTATATTTATCATCCATATACATTTTTAAAAAAATACTTTTATTATATGTATTTATATAGTAATTTTTACTCATTTTTTACTTTTACTACATTTTTTGGAAGGAATCTTTCTTTCTATTACTATATGAGGCACTTTTCGACTTCTTCGACAAAAATATGAGAAGAATATTTGTTTAACATATACAGAATGAATGTATTTTTGTGGTTTAATGAAACCTTATTTCAATTTACCATAATCTAAATTATTTCAGGTTTATTTTCAACCAATTTTTTTTTTCTAAAATTTCATGTAATTTTGAGAAAAGAAAACGTTTTTGAAGAAGAAAGAATATTTTCCTCAAGAATTAAATTCAAGTGTTTAATCAAAATTATTTACCATCTAAGATGATGATATTTAAATATTGTTATGTTTTTATCCATATTAATATTATGATTTGATTGTGTTGATGACGGAATGGTATTTTATATGGATTATTCTATGATGAAATTAGGTTTAAGAAAACCCATTTTATTTCATGGGTTATGAAATGATGGATGATTTATGTTTTTGTGGAACACGTAAGAATAATTTCATTACGGGATGGGTGGGACATATATCTCCATGAAATTAATTGGGTAAATATTTATATATCATGAGTTATACATTACTGTTAGGGCTTGTAAATCTGATTCATTAATACAAGGCTAGAACGACATATAAATTCGGTTCAGTAATACATGGCTGGAACGACATGTAAACCCAGTTCAGTAGTGGACTTTTCCCAATATGATGGTCTTGGAAACAATTACATGCCTAATATGGAAATAATATAATGGGATTATTTATTTTCCAAAATTAAATTTTTTATTCCAATACTCTATTATCATGGTTAATAATCCTCTGTGATCCATGCCTTACGTACTGCCAAGATTTATTACACGACTCAAAATTTGGATGTCTAAACATTATGTTCATTTTTTACATTATTAATTTTATAATTTAACCTTACCAAGAATTTAATTTCATCATTTTTATGTTTTCTTTTCCCTATCATATAAATAAAGGTTTTAGGTAGGAAAACCAAAGGGTTAGATCTTTATGGGAGATGTTGTAGATCATTTAACAAGTAAGAAGATTATGTAACCATGTTACAAAAGGCACTAAACTAATATGGTCTTTGGGTGTCTATTTGTGTAATGTATTAAGTATTTATCAAAAGAAGTGTAATGTCCATATATTTCATTCTTGGGATTATATAGTTGGTATCAAAGAGAAGGTTTAGTCTGCCTTTGGAAACTAGGATTCAATAACTTTAGGGATATCCCTAGAGATATTTCTATGGTATGTCTAGGGATGTCCCTAAGGGTAAGTCTAACTATAGGTTATAGTCCTAGAATTATATTAATTATTGTGAATAACCTATTATTAAACCTAATATGTTATATATTAAATGTACTCCCCCTTGATTATGTTTCATTCCCAGTATGATTTTTTCCTCTCACCCAAATCATTTTGGGTTTTAGAAAATGGATAGAAATGGGAGGATTCTTATTAATGAAGAATAAGATAGACAATGGAATGATAACCCTCACGAGCAACCAAATGAAATGGGAGTTGGAAGGAGATTCATCGTTATTATTCCTAATCATCAATCTCATAATATGATCAATAATCTCAAATTTGGTGAGTTTCCTGACCCATCTAATAAAATACATATGGAGTTTCATGGTGGTCATAGAGGAAATAAACTTCAATTTTTCTCATGTAAATCATCTTGGAAGAGAATTGAAGGAAAATGTTTCAAAGGAACCCGAAGAGGCTTTGGGTGTAGAAAAATTAGGATAGAAAGCCAATAATTGAAAAGAAAATAGTTCAGTTAACACAATGGACAAGGATAATGGTATTGCTAAGACATCAATGGAGGTCAAATGTTTTAAATGTTGAATATATGGGCATCATTAAAACTTATTCCCTAAGAGAAAATCTAATGAAGTGAATTAGCATGGTCGTATGGGTAGAATTTATGATGATGATTATGAAGAGACTATAAAATTTATATGAGATTAAAGAAGTGTTAAGGAATAAAACGATAAAGCTCTGTCAATGGTTTAATAAGATAGTGGAATGATAATATGATTACCTAGAATAATTATGTTTATTTAAATTTATTTAATTATGTAATAAAGAAACTTATATGGATTGTTACACTATTGTTTCTCCTTAAGATATTGAATTTATATGTTGAATGATGCTGATAATCATGAAAAGTGATTGATATATTTTTGGAAAGCACATGAAATGTGAATAATGAAGGTATAAAAAGACAATTGGATGTTTGATAGTATTAATGACATCATAAATAATATAAGGAAAAGGTGATATCATGGTTTGAATACATAGATGTTTTGGTATTTTTGGTGTGTGTAAAGAGTTAACTTTTGATAGAATGCATGTTTTCACTATGGTTCTACAGTAATTCATGTTATTATCATAATTCAAGAGAATACATGATTAAGGTATTCACATATTTGGAATATGGAAACCAAGAACTAACTTATGAGATATGGGAGATAAATGTTATGTTGATTTAGTTCACCTCTTTCTAAAGTTTTATATTTCCAGTTTTTGAAAGGATTGTAATGTTATACATTTATGAATAGAATAAGTTATATTCCGGTTGAAGTTTGTTAGATTAATGTATTATCTCACTATTGTTTGACTTATTAATAATTTATTAAATTTTTTAACCTTTTTTATGATATAGATGGAATGAAAAATCATTTTATAAAATGATCTTATAACACTTCAAGAATAAAAAATTCAACTTCATTTCATTAAATAAGAGATGAGGTGGAAATTTTTCAAGGCATAAACAATGGTGTGATTTTACTGAAATTAAGTAAGTATTTATTCTCATGAAAAATTCATCAAGTTTAAGAAAAGTATCTTGAAACCAATAATGTTATCCTAGTACCTTATTATCTAATGAATCAGATGGTCCCTTAAATAATTACAGATTTATGGCTTTTTGGTTGTTAACATTCCCCAACATTGTTCTCTATCACTATCCATCAGAACTTGACAGTTATATTTCCCTTCTATATCCATGTTTTCACTTCCCACCTATGTTATAATATGTGGAAAACTAGTTATGTGTTAATTTCGGTAACCTTTATGTTTCCAAATTTCCTTTTTAAAATGATGTTTTAGTATTCCTTTTTATGATGTGGGTTTCGATGAAAAAAACATTCAACTAGTAAACCTTTTATAACCCCCATGGATTTCAAGGGAAAAATTCTTTTAAAGAGGGTTATAATGTAACACCCCAAGATTTTATGAAATAGATTATTTTTAATTTATTTTATGTATTGTGTTTTGCGCTACACAGAGACTATCTTGGAGTATACGCAATACTATACTTGGCTTGTGTTACACTAAATTTCATGTTTGTTTGATAGAGTTCATTTCATGCAGCAATGAGTATAGATTTCGTTCAATGTATAAATTAACTATGTTTAGATACTATTATGAACAACTCCAATGAAGGATTTTAATAAAAGCCACACTAACTTGTCTTTTTTTACATGCAAGTGCGACCTTCCATGATAGATTGCGTTGTGCGCAATACAGAGTTTCACTATACAATGATATATTATAAAAATATTATTATTAAAAGTTATTTGAACTAGATGTTATGAATACAATTAAAAAAAAATTGAATTATATATAACATCAAAATTCTTCTTATATATTTTCTATATATGATATAAGATCAAATTAATTTTTATGGATAGATGAAGTATTCTTAAAATAAATTCAGTTTTACAGCCTTTTGATGAAACCTCAATTTTAAATTTAGTTTCTAACACTTTTATATCATATATTTTTAAAAAATAAACTTGTTATTTATAATTGGGACATATAATTTTATATTGGTTGAATTTCTGTTATTTTTATGATAAAATGCATATTTTAATGAATAGTGACAAATACTGAATTTTAATTTAAAAATGCCTTTTCGTTTAATTAATTTATATAGTTTTATTAAATTTATAATTGGGTTTAAAATATATTTAGATTATGTTTTTATTATTTAATCCAATTTTGGTCATTGGATATAATTTCAAATTTAAATTCGACATAAACACAGGGCAATCTGTTGATAGTTTTTACTTCTTAAAAACCAATTTTTTGGTTTTGACAACAGAAATTAATTTAAAATAAATTTCTAAAAGTTATGAGTTTTCAATTTATTAAAATGTATTCCATATAATTTATAATAATGTCTAAATTATGTAAATAAGTACCTATTTTGTATATTATGAACAGTATCATGAGTAATTATTTTTTTTACCATGGTTTAAGGTTAAATCAAGTAAATAAGGGTAACAAAAAATATTATAATAATATAAAACAACCCTAACATGTTTTCTAATAATATTTAATGAGATTTGGTTAACCATTATCATCCTTGGGTTGATTTTAGGACCCCATAGAGCCACTTGGGTGTGATAATGACCTTTTATAATAATTTATTTTATGTAAAGGGAAATATAACATAAACATGTATCTTTTTACTAAAACAGTTTTATTTTGGTTTATAGAAATGAAATATTCAACTATAAATATCAATTAGTAATATTATCCTTTTAGATGAGAAAAATTCTCAATGATGCGCTCCCGTCACCCTCCCTATTCTAGGGTTTTCACGAACTGGGATTGCACTGATTCTCTCTAGATTCGGTTTGATTTATCCTACATGGCTGGTTTCAACCCTGAATGAGAGGCCACCACTGTTTGTGGAAAAGGAAATGAGAAAAAGGATGAATTCCCTCTGGTGCAACTGCACAAATTTTTTTTTCCTCGAAGCTCTTAATGGCGTGGAACTATGTAATTCCTCGACAATGCATACTCCCCTCTACAAAAAGATAGAAGATGGAAAATTTATCATTGAAACTGACCCCGATGTTCTCCAACAAAAGACACAGATATGTAAATTTTGGATCATGGGGAGAATATCGTATCCCAAAGGCTATAGGCCCTAGTCCAATCGGGATCTCAAATCAAGAATATGCCACATTTGGGATTTCTATGAATGGAAGTTGGTTCCAATCATAAAAGGATACTTCCACATGCTTCTAAAATCACAATATGCTCTCGATCGGGTTTGGAGATTGGGAAATCTGCAACTGAAGCATGGCGTACTTCACATCTCCAACTAGGACTATGCCTTCAAACCGAACATAGAAAGGATCTCCATGGTGCAGATTTGGGTGTGATTACTTGGAATCGGATTTTATTTTGGCATCCAAATATCCTCAATGACATTGCTTCTTACATAGGTTCCCCACTTAAAATCGATCAACACATTTTGAATGCTGATATCAGACTTTATGCATGTGTTATGGTTGAATTTGATATATCTTATAAACTCCTAGATTCTATTGTGTTCGCTGAAAATGATTTCAAAACCAATCTTCATGTTGAATATGAGATAATGCCACCGGTTTTCAAGTATTGTAAGATTGTTGGTCATTCTCTCCTGAAATGTCATGTTGTGGAAAGTCTGGTCGCATAGCCAGTTGACAATGTATGGACGGAGACAAATCGTAAGAATAAGAAGAAATTTATAGCCCCTTATGTTACTAATCCTCCCAAGATACTCTCAGAGGTTTGGGTCAAGAGGGTTAATCTACCGGGAGAGAACTCGGGATCCACTTGGGTAGACCAAGTTGAGGAAGAAGAAGACGCTAATATAGAACTTTTCATTCTTGAAAAAATTCAACAGATTGTTCTGGATCTCTATGACCTATCATCAAAGGAAGACTTAGCTCCTACGGTTCCAAAAAATGATAAGATACTGGTTTCTAGAAAGTATGCATCCGACTATGAGAAATCTCAGAAAAATATTCCCATGTAAATGGAGAATTCAGTTGTTGGCACCACACTTGTTGCGCTTGCAGCCCTAGTAGAAATATTGTTGAGGGTAACTGATCTTTCAGGTGAAAAAGCCGCTCGTGGTGCTGTAAACACTTTGCATATTTCTCCTATGAGTACATAGGTTTTAAAGACTACTCTGGCCTCTTCTTCAAATCTTAGGAGATCGAAGAGGAACAAAGGATTGAGTGGATATAAGAAGAAAAAAAGGAGCCACCAGTCCAAAAACATTTCTTAATGAATGTTATCTTTTAGAGCTATCATGGTATAGCCAACTATGACACCATTTCTGCTCTTAAAAGAACTATTTTGATGGATAAAACAAACTTTTATGCTCTTGTTGAACCTAATGTTAATTTCCATTTGAAATTCAGGCACCTTTGTTCCTCTGGTTATAATTTTTCATGTGCTTGTAGTAATAGTAGTGTGGTCGAAACCTTATGGATTTTTTTCCACACTTCTCTAAAAGATGTCAAAGTTCACAATATATATGATCAAATTATCACTTGTGATTTTATTCTTAATGACCTTCATATGTACTGCTTCATTTTTTATGCTAAGAACAGATATCAGGAATGTAGGCCACTCTAGAATGACCTATCTCATCTTTCTAACTTCATCTTTGACTCATGGTTAGTAATTGGAGATTTCAATGCTATTCTGTCCCCTAGTGAATTACTTGGTCCTTACCATTCTCATATTTCTTGAGGGGAGTTTAGAACCTTAATAGAAGATTATAATCTAGTCGAAGTAAATCTAGCCGGTTCTTTGTTCACTTGGTACAGAAGGCATTACAATAGGATGGTCTCTAGTAAAATTGATACGGCACTTCTGAATGTCCTCGCTTAATATTCCTTGGACACCATCTCTATCATTACTTTACATAGGATTTTCTCAGATCATCATCATATTTTGGTTAGTTTTCTTTCCAATCATAGCAATCCTACTATCTCTTTTAAGTTTAATGCCTGGTCAGAGGACTTTTCCAGCTCAAAAATTATTTAGAATTGTTGGAATTATACGGGTCATTACATGGATGCCTTTTATTGTATTATAATGCTCAAGAATCTCAAATATTGTCTCAAGGGTTGGTGTAACACTAAATCGAAACAACTCGATAATGACATATCCTCTCTTGAGAATGACCTTAATCATATCCAAAACAATGCCACCAATTCGTATTTCTCTTATGACCCTCAAAACGAGGTCAACATTTCTATAAAATTTAATTCCCTTTTTTTCTTAAGGATAAAATCAGAAAACAAGTCTTCAAAACCAAATGGCTCACTGAGGGTGATAGAAACACAAAATTCTACAATGCCCCGCAAAGAGTTATGAAAGTCTGTCATCCCTTTCTTTTCTAAAGGATAATGACATTCTTTATGATTCTGAGGCTGCTATTTCCAATCACGTGGTCTCTTACTTTAACAATACTTTAAATGGGCATTACATTAACACAGATCTTCCTCCTGGGATCATCCCATCCTTGGTCCAAGAGAAAGAAAACCTTTTTCTCTTGAGTACTCCCATTGATCATGAGATTAAAAATACCTTATGGAGTCTCAATCATAACAGTGCACCCGGACCTAAAGGCTTCAATAATGGTTTCTTTCAACACCATTGGGATGTAATCCATGTGAATGTTTATAATCTTGTCATGAACTTATTTAAATGGTCTCCGTCCACATAGTATCAATGCTCAATTTATCACTCTAATTCTGAAGGTGGACAATTCCAATGAAATCCATCTATATAGATCCATTGCTCTTATAAACTCCCTCAACAAAATAATTAGAAAGCTCATGGAAAACAGAATATCCCTTATGTATAAAAAAATTATTTCATGGAACCAATTTGGATTCATCGAGGGTCGGTCTATTCAAGACAGAGACGGCTTCGGAATAGCCAACACTCTGAATAAAACTTCCATAGGTGGTAACAGTATAATCAACTCCCTTTTCAACTCATCCAATATCTCTATCCATATTAACAGATGTCCTATGGGTTATTTCAAATGTTAGAAGGGAGTCAAACAAAGTGATCCCCTCTCTTACATCCTATTTTCCATTACAGAGGACCACCTTAGTCGACTCTTCACATCCCAGGTTCAACAAAAAAGAATTATGCCCATCGAAGAAGCCCGAATCCTTAATGTTCTGACCCTTCTCCTTTATGCAGATGACATAATTATTTTCCTTAATGGTTGAAAAAGCAACATCTCAAATATCAAAGCATCCTTATCCCACTATGAATATATATTTGTCCAATCAATCAACTAGAGAAAATCTTTTATTGTTATTGGCAATGGTTTTCCCACCACTCGAAAAAATTGCATTATTGAGAGTCTGAGTATCAAAGAGTGATCTCTTCCTTTTACTTACTTGGGAGTTATTATTTTTTGGGGCAAGCCTAGATCTTCACGTTTTAATGTTATCCCTGAGAAAATAATTAATCAACTTGCTTCCTAAAAAGGAAAACCGCTCTCTATGGCTGGTAGGATCTACCTTGTGAAATCATCTATTTTTTCCAAAATGGTTTATTTTCTAATGATTTACAGGTGTCCTATCAGTCTCCTTAAGAAAATCAACTCGTACATTAATAGCTTTGTTTGGATTGGGAGTATTTTTTAAAGGAAGCTCATAACTGTCCCAAGGTCTACCTGTTGTAAACCCCTCGAGAACATAGGGCTTGGGATCAAAAGCCTAAAGCTCTTTAATGAATCCCTCCAAGCCAGAGTCACATGGATTTTAATAAAAAACAAGTCTATTTCAATTTCCATTTTTAAAAATCTTTTCAAGGAAAAACTAAAAAATCCAAATCCAAATTATGTAAATTCTTCTCTCTGGCCATCCATTAGAATTTCCTTCGCTAACATCATGCACAACTCAAGTTGGATGGTTATAATTGATTCGAATTTGATGTTCTGGCTAGACAATTGGACTGGCACTCCTCTAAATTATATTCTTTCTTCTCATACTGCTCCAAATTCCATAAAATGCACCATAAAGGAGGTAATGCACTCTCCCAAAATAATCCTCCCTTATCCTATCACGAATGTTGTGGATAATTGAATTTTTTTCTAATGATGATGAATTTCATATTTGGGAACTTGCCCTTAATGGTATTCTTCATACTAAAACTTATTATAACCACTTTTTTCTTCTTTTGAATCTAATTTCGCTTGGTTGAAATCGTTTGATAATGTTTAGATCATACCTTATATACTTAATCTTATATGGATTATTGCTCACAATCTTATTCCTACTGAGGTTTGTCTCTAGTCCTTTAGTGTGCAACTTAGTTTGAGATGTCACCTATGTCATCAACATAGAGAGGACATCAATCACTTATTTTTATCCTGTTCCACGACCACTGCTCTTTGGAATTATATTATTGACATCTTTGACTGTAGATGGTTACTTTCTGACTCTATTTTCTCCTTGATCAAATGTTGTGTTGAGCTGGATTTCTCACAACATATCAGAAATCTCTTTCTTTCCACAGTTTCAGAGCTCTTCTACATTATCTGTTATGATAAAAATTCTATTATTCACAAAACTTATTCATTTAATCTTAATGAAGGATAGCTGACAATCCTTATTGCTATTAAGGATGCTTCTACGCTTCAAAAAGCCCACTGTGATAACTCGATTGGAGATTTCATGATTCTTCGACAACTTAGAATCAAAGGGATCTACAAGAAGACAAGGATCTTTCATGAAGTTTTCTGGGAAACCCCATTCTATGGCTAGATAAAAATCAATGTTGATGGTGCTTCCAAAGGAAATCCGGGTCATGTAGGCTTTGGGGCCATTTTCAGGGACTATCTAGGGAATTCACCTGGCTACTTCTTCGGTGGTTGTGGGTTTGCCTACTTCCTTGAGGCTGAGATGATAGCAGTGATTCAGGTAGTAAACTTTGTTAAAAAAATAGGTTGGAAAAATATTTGGATTGAAAGTTACTATACAACTATTATCCAAGCTATCTAGAATAAAGTGTTCCACCTTCTGGGATCCCTCACAGCGCGTTGGAAGAAATGTCTTAACTCGCTACTGGAGATTTGATACATTTCCACTCATATCTATTGGAAAGTAAACATGGTAAGAGTTAATGTTTTTAACTAAGGATTAAATCAAAAATATAAGATTATGTTTTTAAAATAAACATGTATAAAACCTATGGGTAGATAGGATTTATACCCATACTCTTCTTATAATCTAAATTAAATATTTTGGGACCTTTATAAACTAAAAATAAATTTATAAGAAATTAATTTTTAAACACTTTCAAAATGTTCCCCACACCTATCTTATAAAAATGAACTTATCATTCTATTTTAATCAAACATATAAATATATTTTTCATCACCAGAAACTTACCCTTTCATATCAAAACATTACTAACATAATCCTAGAGGATAAAATTTTGGCATAAATTCATAAAAGGGAGACCTTTTTTGCAAATCAAAAGAAGATACTTGAAAAAGAGGTGATTGTTTTATCAGCTCTTTCAAAATTGTTTACTTCTTCAACTTCCTATTCTTATATTGTTCCCATAATTAGGTAATAAATCCAGTATCTTATACATCATTATATGTTATTATAATTTTTTGACAACTTTATACCTCCTTTTATTCATGATACTAATAACGATATCACCATGCATGGGTACGTACGACTTACCGTCTCCACACCGTGGTGTAATTTTTTATTCAACAATACTTAATTTGGATGGGTATAATGATTATTATAATGGATTAAAATAATAAATTTATTATCATAATTATTCTTTATAATAAATATACCATCTAATTTCATACCATTTAACCATTAAGTGAATGATATTTTCCCTTGTGTGTACGTACGACTTACCGTCTCCACAGTACGATGAGATTCATTCTCCACGTTAACCATTCAAGAATGATTATAAAGTATATATAATAAATAAGAATTATATATATGACATAATAATTCTACTGGATATATTTATATATAATATATTTCATTTACTTTCTTCAATTCAATTCATTAAGAAAATGGATATAGTGTTCATGCATATGTACGACCTACCGTCTCAATGAATGGTGTCTTCCATTTCATTTACCCATCTATTATATATATTTATATACTAAATATTTATTACATATGATAATTTTTTAGATTATTTACGTAATTAAATAATGATTTAAGAAATAATATAAATAATAACAAGTCAAAACTTGTGTGATAAATAAAATGATTATTACCCAAAATGTTTCTTTAACATGGAATTGATAAATAAATGAGTTATATAATGTCATAAGTGAATCATATATGTTATCATATATATTATTTTGGTTCTATTAAAAGTTATTAATATTTTTAATCCTACTATATAGGAGTTTTGGACACATAAAAAAAATCGGACCTAAGGTAAGTGATAGTTTTTCAATATCATTTTTATCTAAGATTGTTTATATGTAAGTATTTACTGAATGTATATTTATCATAAGTGTCCATGTTTCATAAAAATGTTTTAATAAAATGTTTAATATTATTAAATTCATTTATAAAATCAATTTCACCCATATTTTTACTTTTAATACATGGTGTGGAAGGAATATTTCTTTCATTTAACATACGAGGTACTTTTTAACTTCTCTGAAAAAAGTACGTGGATGATGGTTTTTTAAAAAATACGACAATAATGGATTTTTATGGTTTATGACACCTTATTTACATGAATAATCCCTTACAATATTTCATGTTCATTTTCAACCAAACAATTTTCTTTTAAAATTTCATGGAATTTTGGGAAAAACATTTTTGAAGAATAAAGGATATTGTCCTCTATAATTAAATTCAAGTGTTTTATCAAAGTTATTTTCCATCTAAGATGATCCTATTTAAATGGGTTATGTTTCAATTCCAATTATTACTATGATTTTATTATGTTAATTATGGAATGGTATTTTATATTGATTATGTTATTATGGAATAATGGTTAAGAAAACCCATTTTATTTCATGAGTTATGCTATGTTGAATGATTTATGTTTTTGTGGAACATATAATAATTATTTCATTATGAGATGGGTGGGACCTATATCTATCTACAATTCATTGTGTAAATATTTATATCCCATGGTATAAACATGAATGGAATGGCCTGTAAATCTAGTTCAGTAATACAGGGATGGAACAACAAGTAAATCCGGTATAGAAATATATTGATAGAACAACCTGTAAAACCGATTCAGTAATGAAATTTTTTCACTATGATGGTTTTGGAAGAAATGCCTTCTCTACTATGGAAATCATATTATGTTCTTATTTTTCCCCAAAATTCCATTTTTAATTCCAAAGCTATTTTATCTTGGTTAATGTTCTTTTGTGATCTATGCCTTAAGTACTGCCAATATTTATTTCATGACTCAAGATTTTAATATCTAATCTATATGTTCTTTTTTTTACATTTTTTTAATAATTTACCCTTAATTAGAATTTGATATCACCCTTTTTATTTTTTCTTTTCCCCAGGATATAATTAAATGTTTTAGGTAGGAAAACAAAAGGGGAAGATCTTAATGGGAGATGTTGAAGATATTTCACCATGATAGAAGATTATGTTCCAAGTTTCAAAGGCACTAAACTAATACGGTATTTGAGAATATGTTAGTGTAATGTATTAAGTATTCCAAAAGACAAATGTAATGTCCATGTACATCAGTTATAACAGCCCATGTTTTTCTAAAAATAAATATAAATGCATGGAAATTTCTTTTAAGTAGATATTTATAACTAGCCTTTAAACATAATTTTTCCACTTCTATGTTTTGAATTTCAAGAAACCGTCATATCCAATTGTGTTCA
Organism: Viscum album; assembly: GCA_963277665.1. Classification (NCBI taxonomy): domain Eukaryota; kingdom Viridiplantae; phylum Streptophyta; class Magnoliopsida; order Santalales; family Viscaceae; genus Viscum; species Viscum album. The sequence goes on along the minus strand of OY728132.1, from coordinate 1,153,433,802 downwards.
GTATGTTATTTGGAGTCTATTGGATCCAACTTGTTTTTTGCTGAATAGTGACATACCATTATTAATAGTAATATGAATAGTAATATGACCATAATGAATAGTAAATTGTATTGTTATTTTATTTTCTTAAGGAACTAATATAATATCATCTTGATTATTTTTTCAATGTGATATAAAATCAGTTATAGTTTTTAAATAATTAATTTATGAATTGAGTATGATTTAATTTAAAAATTAAATTAAAAATATGTAATTTTTTTCTTCATAAAATAGACTTTAATTTTGAAATCTACAGGTCGATAAATTGTTAGGGTGATTTTTGGGAATATTTTTGAAACATTTGATTTTTCATTTAATAGTAAAAAATACAATTTTTAGTTTCAGTGAATTAATGACACATTAATGATATAATAATTATTTCATAAATCTGGTCGACTTGTATATAGTTAAATAAGTTGTAAGTTGTCCCAAGTGTCTTATACCATGAGAAAAAACCACCCATGAGGTGTCCCTTGGAAATTATTAAAATAATCCCCCACTTTTCTTATAAATACCCAATATTACCTTCATTGAATTCATTCCATATTCTCCCTCAACGATGCTCTGGCATCCTTACCCTCCAAGTAGTCTTCCCAAGGTTTTCTCAAGCCCCCAAGGTCCCAACCATCATGTTCTAAGGGTTAATCTACAAAGTTAGAAAAATCTCAATTTCTTTCTTTTTTCCATTCAAGTTCTCTTTTATGTGGTATAACATTCAAGTTTCCATAGCATGTTCTTATTGTCTTCATATTCTTGATCAACTCTATATTATGATTCATTTCTGGATGGGTGACCCGTGTCCCCTCTCTATTGAATATTTTCTAAAACCTTGTCGCGTAGCCGTTAGGATGCCAAATTTTTGTAAGCGATTTCATAATTAATCTTTTATATTGAGTTCTTTATGAAATTCTTTCTTCATATCATCTTACCCAAGAGGCATGAAATCTCTATAATAATGTATATTCTGGATTTTATCATGTTCATGGGAAACTCATCATCAATATTCTTATCGTCTCCCTCTTATTTAAAGAAATAAAAACATTGTCTGTTATATGTCGAATTTCCGACATCGGGGACGATGTGATTTCAATTTCCATCAATTCTTTCATGTCTGGTCATGAAACCATTTATATGGTTGCAAAAGGTTATAATATATGTGTTTTTACTCACCCATGTTTATGGAAATCGTTTTTACTCATGGTTCTAATTTATAAGACAAAACGAGGTTGTTATTATCAAAGAACCACTTAAATGATCTAAAATGAACATCATTAATGTTTTAACTTATGAATAATCCTCATATTAAAAATCAAAATGATAAATGGTATAAATTATGGTAATGCACATATGTAAATACCATTCCATTCCAATTCTGAAATTTTACTTCCAATCGACAAGAACATCCACCATTACCAATCATGGAGATCATGTTAAGAACTCACCCAAAAACAGTGCAATGAGCAAAATGCTAACAGTTAAAGGTTTAAATGATGGTATGAAATGATAATATAAGATGTTATAAACATAAACATGTTTCCTGTAAAATTATAATAACACTCTTTTAACAATTATACATGAAGTTTAAACAAGATTTAACTAAGTCAAACCTGAGGTAAGGGAATTCTTCACCCGATTTCTATTCATTGAGTTAACCTTCTACTTCATTATTTATGTGCTATTTAAATTTTTTATGTGATGAGTTCTATTTATATTATGTTTAATTAAGTGTATTTACAGAATATATATACATACTCTATCCACTCTATCAATTCTCTTTTCAATTGTATGATATTTATATGGTGCTTTTCATTAAAAAATCCTCTTTATAAATTCAGTTTTAAAAAATTATAATGTAATGTTTTTATGGGATTATTCATGTTGTATGATTATGTTTTGGTTCTTGGGAAATATTTATGATGAAGGGTGGGACATATATCTCCCTCCAATCCATTGTGTATGTGTATGTTGTAGGTCGGCGCTATGGTTACTCCAAGTGTAACTGTGATGGTTACACATAGTTAGGTAGCCGCAAGGGTTACAAATTATATGGTATCCAAGAATGGTTACAATATTATATATGTAATTCCCCAAGATGACTCTATGATTATATTTATGTTCTCATGTATGTGTATATCTTGTTTAAATCTAAAATTAAAAGAAGTAAGTATATATGAGTGACAATCATGTCTTTTGAAAATGTTTTCATATGTTACGAGTATTCATGGACTAATGTGATCTTTCCTTATTTTATTTCCCTTTCTGTGATTTTGTGCTCATCCCAATTTTTTAATGGATTTTCACAGGTTAATGGATGTGTAAGACAAGGAAGGAAGCCATGATAAATGTTGAAGAATTGTCAATGAGTCTTGTTTTAAGATTTAATGTTTTTTATTTTGAAAAATATGGAAATTGTTTTTATGGTATCCACTATGTAATAATGTGTAATGTTATGACTGTTTTTTTCTTAATCTCTAAAGATCTAAACATAAATAGATCTTCAATGTAAAAGGAAGTGTTTTCATGACTAAATTCATGATTTGTATGTAATAAGGCTGGGTCCTTATAGTTGGTATCAGAAGATGGTTTAGATAGCTTTAGGGGTTAATAGAATACCGTAAATGATTTCACTAAATGTTTAATTTGAAATGTTATAGAATTTAAAGACTAAAATGTTGCTTCATCTGTGATATGTTTGTTCAGAATGGTTATACATAGAAGGTACAGGGATACTGAAGAGAAGAGGCACTAACAGAATGACAACCTTCTGGAACTACAGCCCAGAATGGTAGGGATTGGAACCGAGCAGTTCATGTCACTAATGGCTCAGCTAATGTAGACAATAAATTTTGGTGGAATCTATGAAAGATAACCAATAGAGGTACCACAATGGAACATGATAGTAATGGTACATTTAATGAGACAACATCATCCTGTATTCAATGGATCTTCTGACCCAGTAGTAGTTGAAGGATAGATCAAAGCACATGAAAAGATATTTAATGTTATGGGATGTTCAGAAAATTAAAAGGTAAGTCTTGTCATTTATAGTTTTGAAGGGGAATCCGATCAGTGGTTCTCAATGGTAAGGAATATTAGGGGTAGATAGGATTTTTATGCCTTAGAGTGGGATGAATTTGAAATTATTTTCTTTGAAAAATATTTTCCTAAGGGGGTACGACTTAGAATGGAGAAGAAGTTTTGTGAATTGAAACAGAAAGAGGAATACTCAGTGGTTGTCTAAGAAGCGAACTTCACTCGACTGGCGAGCTATGCTTCAAATCTTATTTTGGATCTTGATAGAAAAATCAACCGCTTTTACTCAGAATTGAAGCCAAGGTATCGAAGGGTATTGGCCTCCCATGAATTCAAAAGTTATGAGAAACTTGTCCGATCTTTTGAGAGGGAAGAGGTAGATTTTGCTGATGATCATGTGAATTTTGGAATCAAAGAGAAGAAGAGTTCTATTTGGTAAGAAATGGGTAAGAATCAACCAATGAAATCTGATGGTATAAAAATCCAATTTCCAGTTTGTAAAAAGTGTGGCAAGAAACACCTGGGGAAATGTCATAGAAAAACTGGGAAGTGTTTTAAATGTGGAAAGTTTGGACATATTGCCTGAGATTATAATGAAAATTATCCTAAGAATAATCCTAATAAGAAAACTATAATGTGTTTTAAATGTGGTGAGATGTGTCACTATGCAAACGCCTTCCCAAAGAGAGGTCCGAATGATGTAATGAATCCAAAATACAAGCAGAAAGTTGTAGTGAGATCCTTTGCAACTACTTCAGTTGATGTTGGGCCATCTAATGAAGTTGTATGAGGTACTTTATTTGTTCACTCAGTTTTTGCTAATGTTTTGTTTGATATGGGGTCGACACATTCCTTTATATCTGAGAAATATTCTGGTAAATTGGAAATATCACCTCAACAAATGAGACCCGAACTTGTTGTTAAAACACTAGGGGAAAATGTTATAAAAAGAGGAATTATAGGAATCTTTCTATTTTGGTCTGTGGAAAGACTTTACCTAAAAACCTTGTTGTTTTTCCATTAGTCAAGTTTGATGATATTCTTGGAATGGACTGGCTTTCGGATTATCAAGCTAAGATTGACTATAGAGCTAAAGAACTTATTTTTCAGAAAGAGTTATAGTTTGTATACAAGAATGAACCAATAGTATTGATAACATATCAAGAAGCTGAGAAACTATTGAAAGATGGAAATAAAATTTATATTGCTCATATTGTTGAAAACAATGGAACTATTCCAATTAATGATGGGCTAGTTGTAAAGGAATACCTTGATGTTTTTCCTTATGAGTTACCCGGTGTCATACCAGATCTCGAAGTAGAATTCACAATTGACATAGTTCCTAATTCTAAGCCAATTTCAAAACCCCCTTATCATATAGCTCCAATAGAACTTCTTGAATTGAAAAACCGGTATCATGATTTGCATGACAAAGGAATCATTTGTCCTAGCACATCACCATGGGGAGCTCCAGTTTTGTTTGTTAAAAAGATATATGGTTCCATGAGACTTTTAATTGATTATAGAGCTTTGAATAACATCACTATTAAAAACAAGTATCATTCGACTCATATTGATGACTTGTTTGATCAGCTCAAGGGAGATCAGTACTTTTCCAAGAATGACTTGAGATATGGATACCATCAGGTGAAGGTGAAGGGGGATGGTATCCCGAAAATTGCATTTCGTACTAGATATGGGAATTATGAAGTTGTAGTTATGACATTTGGATTAACCAATGCACCTATTGTATTCATGAATCTTATGAATAAATTATTTCATGGGTTCATTGATAATTTTGTGGTTATATTTATTGATGACATTCTAGTATTTTTTAAAAATAAAGAGGATCATGAAAAACATCTAAGGGTTGTTTTTCAAACATTAAAAGAAAAGAAACTATAATGAAAATTCAGAAAGTGTGATTTTTGGTTGCACCAGATTTCTTTTCTTGGCCACATTGTAAATAAGGATGTAATAACAGTTGATCCTACCAAAACAAAAGTAGTTGATTAATGGCCAAGACCCCCCAATGTTATAGAGATTCGAAGTTTTCTGGGCTTAGCAAGTTATTACCCACATTTTGTAATGAACTTCGCACATTTATCTAGCCTGATAACTAAGTTAACACAGAAAAGGGTTAATTTTTTTTGGATAGAGGAATGTGATGTTTGTTTTCAGGAAATGAAGAAGAGATTGGTGAATGCTCTAGTTTTGGCCTTACCTTCCCGAAAGGGTGAGTTTGTCATCTATAGTGATTCTTCTTTGAAGAAACTTGGTTCTGTTTTGATGCAGAGTGGTTAGGTAATTACCTATGCTTAGAGACAACATAAACCTCATGAGCTAAATTATCCCACACATGATTTGGAATTGGAAGCTATGGTTTTTGCGTTGAAAATATGGAGGCATCATATGTACGGAACCAAATGCCAAATATATAATGATAATAAATGTCTAAAGTATATATTCACTCAGAAGGAATTAAACATGAGCTAGAGAAGATGTCTAGAATTGGTAAACGATTATGAATGCTTGATCAATTACCATCCTGGAAAAGAAATAAAAGTGGCGGATGCCTTATGTTGGAAACATCATGCATCATTAACCACGCTACATTTAGAACATGATCCCTTGTTGAATGATTTGATGAATTTTGTCTTAGATGTTCTTGGTGTAGAGAATACCTCTGTTGTGTTTCAGGTTTTAGTGCAGTATTTGTTGTCAGACAGAATTAAGCAACAATAGAAGGAAGATCGTGAGCTACAGGAAAAGGTAGAATTGGTTAAAATGGGTATGTTTCCAAAATTTAACCTTGATAAAGACTGTGTTATAAGATTTGGAAAAATGTTGTGTATACCTATTGAATCTCATTTGAAGAAAGATTTTTTGTGTGGTGCTCATAGTTCTCCATTTTCTGTTCGTCCTGGAAGTACATAGATGTATAGAGACCTTTGTGAGTATTATTGTTGGGATGGAATGAAAAGAGATATTGCAAAGTTTGCCGTGAAATTTTTGACGTCTCAACAGGTTAAAGCAGAGTGGCAGTTACTGAAGGGGATGCTTTAGCCTTTTCTAGTGCCAGAGTGTAAATGGGTGAATGTATCCATGGACTTTGTGGTCGGACTACCAAGGAATTCCTGAGGTAATAATGTGATTTGGTTTATTGTTGATCAACTAACAAAGTCAGCACATTTTCTTTCTATTCGAGATACAATGACATTAGATCAGCTTCTCGATTGCACCTCAAGGATATTGTTAGGTTTCATGGAGTTCCTCTTTCTATTGTGTCTGTCCGAGAGCCCAGGTTTACTTCTAACTTTTGGAAGGGATTTCAGATGTTTTTGGGCACAGAGTTAAATTTCATTACAACATTTCATCCTAAATCAGATGGGAAGTCAGAAAGAATGATTCAAACTTTGGAGGATATGTTTTGATCTTGTTAAATGGTTTATTAGGGATGTTGGGATCAACATATTTCTTTAGTTGAGTTTTTTTATAATAACGTTTTTCATTCTAGTATTCAGATGGAACCTTTTAAGGCCATGTATGGGAAGCAGTGTCAGACTCCAATGTTTTGGGATGAAGTTGGTGAAAGAAAGTTAATGGGGCTAGAATTAGTAGAAGTGGCTCTGAAAGTGATGATGATCTAGAAACACATGAGGATAGCTCAGAGTAGGAAGAAAATTTATGCCGATAACAAAAGGAATGACTTCTCTTTTGAGGTAGGTGACCATTTTTTCCTCAAAATCTCTCCTTAGAAAATTGTGATGCATTTTGGTAAGAAATGGAAGCTAAGTACACGGTTCATCGGTCCTTTTGAAATCTTGGAGAAAGTAGGAACAATTTTATACCGCCTTCATTGCCTCATGTTTAGATGTTGAGAAAGTATGTGCCAGATTCATCACATGTCTTGATCCAAGAAGCAGTTCAGTTGGAAGAGAACCTTTCTTATGAAGAAAAACCAGTTCATATTCTTGATCAAAGGGAATAGGTATTGCGGAATAATGTAATCCACCAGGTAATGTTTTTTTGGAGAAACGTCATGGTTAAAAAGCAACATGGGTGTTTGAAAATCCAATGAGAGAAAAAAACCCTCAGTTGTTTAATAAGTAAATAAAATTGCGCGGATGCAATTTCAAAAAGGAGGGGATAATGTAACACCCAAAGTTTTTCTAAAAATAAATATAAATGCATAGAAATTTGTTTTAAGTAGATATTTATAACTATCCTTTAAAAATAATTTATCCACATCTATGTTTTGAATTTCAAGAAACTGTCATATACAATTGTGATCAGTATGTTATTTGGAGTCTATCGGAACCAACTTGTTTTTTAGTGAATAGTAACATATCCTTATGAATAGTAATGACCCTAATGAATAGTGAATTGTATTATTATTTTATTTTCATAAGTCTTTAAGATAATAACATCTTGATTATTTTTTCAATGTGATATAAAAGTAGTTATAGTTTTTAAATAATTAATTTTTGAATTAAGTATTATTTTATTTAAAAATTAAATTAAAAATATTTAAAAAATTATTTTCAAAAAATGGACTTCATTTGTAAAGTCTACATGTTGGTAAATGGTTAGGGTGAATTTTGGGAATTTTTCTGAAACATTATATTTTTCATTGAATACTAAAAAAATACAGTTTTTAGTTTCGGTGTGTTAATGACATCATTAGCGATATAATAATGATGTCATAAATCTGTTCGACTTGTGTATAGTTAAATAAGATGTGAGGTTTCCCATGTGGCTTATATCATTTGAAAATACCATGGGCAAGCCCATGGTTTTGCAAATACCACCCATGAGGTGTCCCGTAGAAAGTATTAAAATAATCCCTCACTTTTCATATAAATACCAACTCTTCCCTTCATTGAATTCATTAAAAATTATCCATCAATGAAGCTATTGATTTCTTACCTTATTAGTATTCCTCCCAAAGTTTCCTCAAGACCTTAATGTCCCAAACATCTTGTTCTAACGGTTACTCTACAAGGTAAGAAAATTCAAAATTTAATTCTTTTTCCATTCAAGTTCTCTTTTATGTGGAATAACATTCAAGTTTCCATACCATGTTCTTATTTTATTCTTATTGTTGATCAAATCTATATTATGATTCATTTTTGTATTTTTAAACCTTGTCCCATATCTTTTAAATATTTTCTAAAACCATGTCATGCTGCCATTAGGATGCCGAATTTTTGTAAGTGTTTTCACAATTATTCTTTTATTTTGAGTTCTTTTCTTATTATTTATTCATCTATTCTTACCCAAGAGGCATGAAATCTCTAGAATCGTGTATATTATGGATGTTCTCATGTTCTTGGGAAATTCATCATCAATTGTTTTCTCCTCTCCCTCTTATTTAATGAATAAAAACATTTTCTGTTATATATCGAATTACCGACATCATGGACGATGTGATTTCAATTTCCATTAATTCTTTCAAGTTTGGTCAGGAAACCATTTATATGGTTGAAAAAGGTTTTACTATATGTGTTATGAAACACCAATGGTTTTATAATTCTTTTTTACTCAAGGTTCTAATTTATAAGACAAAACGAGGTTCTTATTGTCAAAGAACCACTAAAATGATTTAAATGAACATCATTAATGTTTTAACTTAGGAATCATCCTAATATTAAACATCAAAATGATAAATGGTATAAATTATGGTACTGGAAATATGTAAATAACTTTCCATTACAATTCAGAAATTTCACTTCTAATCGACATGAACATCCCCCATGAACCAATCAGGGAAATCATGTTAAGAACTCACCCAAAAATAGTGCAAGGAGCAAAATACTAACAATTAAAGGTTGAAATGATGGTATGAAATGATAATATAAGATGTTATAAACATTAACATGTTTCTATAAAATACTAATAACACTCTTTTAACCATTATACACTAAGTTTAAATAATTTTAATGTAAGTAAAATATGAGGTAAGGGAATTCTTAACCCGATTTCCATTCTTTGGGTTAACCTTCAACTTCATTATTTATGTGTTATTTAAATTTTTTCTATCATAGGTTATGTTTATATTATGTTTCATTATGTGTATTTATAGTATATATACATACTCCATCAACTCTATTATGTCTCTCTTCAATTGTATGATATTTATAAGGGGATTTTCTTTAAAAAAATCCTCTTAATAAATTCGGTTTTACGATATTCCAAAGTAACGTTTTTATGGAATTATTCATGTTATATGATTATGTTTTGGTTCTTGGGAATTATTTATGATGAAGTGTGGGACCTATATCTCCCTCCAATTTACTGTGTATGTGTATTTTAGAGGTCAGACATATGGTTACACCAAGTGTAACTCCGATGGTTACACATAGTAAGGTAGCAGTGATGGTTACAAATTCTATGGTATCCAAGAATGGTTACAAGACTATGTAAGTAATGCCCCAAGATAATTCTATGATTATATTTATGTTTTCATGTATGTTAAGATCTTGTGTAAATCTCATATTACACGAAGTAAGTATATATGAGTGACAATCATGTCTTTTGAAAATGTTTTCAAACGTTACGAGTGTTCATGGACTAATGTGATCTTTCCATCTTTTCCATCCCTTACTGAGATTTTTTTCTCATCACAATTTTTTAAATGATTTTTACATGTTAATGGATGTGTAATACAAGGAAGGAAGACATGTTAAATGTTGAATAACTGTCATGGAGTCTTGTTTTAGGATTTAATGTTTTATATTTTGAAAATTATGGAAACTGTTTTTATGGTATCCACTCTGTAATAATGTGTAATGTTATTAATGTTTTGTCCTAATTTTATAATGCTATAAACATGAAAAGATCCTCAATGTAAAAGGAAGTGTTTTCTTTAATAAATTCATGATTATTTATGTAATAAGGTCGGGTCCTTATATCAGTCTTGGGTCATTATACACTACATGTCATCTGTAGTCTTAGATGACATGAATAATCTTTGAAATCATGGTTTTAGAGGAATGTACCACAATACCTTTGTAGGAGTTTTATTCTTCTGTTTCTTCCTAAGGTGACATTAATTTATACTTTCATTTTAATTGATTTAATTCTATCTACTTGTCTGACCTCTAGCATATTTTTCTTTATCAGACTCTTCTCCCTTGTAAAACATGAAATCATTAGGTCATTCATTTATATTTGTGTAAACAATTCCATGTTTGTTGATGAATTTATTCATCTCATAGAATGATCCAGAGATCATAGAATCACTAATTTAATCATGAAGAAACTATAAAATCATGAACATTTCATTATCATTAATTCTATAGATACATTTGATAAGATATTACTTATTTATAAAATAAAACATTGAATAAATGCCACACCCTTCATATAAGTCATGATATTATTCTTCAACTCATTCATAAAGATAATTTTTTTGGTCACAATATTCTATGAAAAATTAACATTATAAAGATCAACTGAATGTTCCCTTGATTTAATGAAATCTTGGACATTGTATTCTAAAAAACCAAATGAACCATTTAAAAAATTTCAAACTCAATTCTCCACGTCTGGGAGACTTTGTATTTTTTTTATAGTATTGTCATTGTTTTTACATTCTATAACACATGATTCAATATGAAAAATACAACAAACATATCAAGCACAAAACTATTTCAATAACAAATTCTCATATAATTAATTTCTATTCAACAATCTCTTGAATTTACATTCAGGACAAAGACATTTTATTCTATCATCCATGGATCGATTTTCAATTACAAAATCTAAAAAATATTCAAAAAAATTAGAATATAGAAGTGTGTTTCAAGTTAAACTAATACAAATTTTATCTATAGGGATTTGATTGTATTATAATTATTCATTTAGATATAAAGATATAAATTCTTAATAAAATAAGTAAAATCAAAATTAAATATCACCCAAAATCTCTGTTTACTCTTCCAGGAAAAAATATAAAGGAAAATCGGTTGAACAAAATAATGAACATTTTCATACTAAACATGTAATATAAAAGCATGAATCAAATAAATTATTATTTCTCACAAACAGAAATCAATGAGATGAATTAAATAAAAATTAAAAGTGTATTATACCTTAGTGTTGTAACTATGGATGGTTTATTACATTAAAAAATTAGCTATATTGATCAATTTTTGAATCATTTCAAATGATCTAACTAATACCAAGAGCACCCCTTAAAAATATGAGTGTAAATGACAGTTTATTTAGATATCATGATATATAACGCATACCCACAATTTTCAACTCTATATGTTTATATTCTATTGAGCTAGTTTAGATTGACATCATTTTGTTCCATGAATTATATAAATCAAATATATTCAAATAAAATCAAACCGTATGTTCCTTCAATCCACGATAAACAAAAATAACATGATGTTAACATAAATCGGAATAATTTCTGTTGTGAATTTCAAATAAAGTTGTAAAAAATTAGTCATCTGACATAACGAAAAACAAACTACACACTATAATTAGTTTTATTAAAAAACATGTTAGTTAAAATAAAATCAATGAATCTATGTATGATGTTCTGGTGACCATACAAAAAAATTGAAAATTAGACAAGTAAAACATAACCCTAACTACTCTATCATTTATCGATATATTTTATTAACCTAATTGATTCTTGATATATTCATAAAACATGAATCATTATGATAAATTTTAAAAGGTTATAATATCTAATTTTCATGGCCTTTATTCTTAGAGACCTGCGTAGGGTTGGCGATGAAACCATGTGTGACCCCAAACCATACCACCAATTTGTCATGTGTTTGAAAATATCTGAAATTATGTAACTGTCAAAAATTGGAGGCATTAACATATATAGAACAATGTTGAATTCATTAATATAAAATAAAAACCATGAATTTATTGATGATATAGATTATATAATTGACATATATCATAAAAAAATTAATGTTTTTAATTTAATACAACATAACCAAAATCAATGATTATTAGAACTCCAAAAAACAAATTTCAAAATCGAAATAACACATTATAAACCAAAATTACATATATAATTAATGTCCAATGAATAAAAAATAAATTATAAACTATTTTTATCACCCATGATTATCCATATAATGCTACTCAATAATAAAATTATGGTGAGGATGGTGAAACTGTTAGTGGGTATGTTTTACTGCTAAGGAGGAGATCTAAGCCAGGCATAGAGAGGTTAAAGGGGGAGGGGGTTCGTATCACCAGAGTACCAGCCAGAGAGGAGGTCAAAGGTGGGGAGGGTCATGGGGTTGGGGTTGGAGGGGGGGTCGTAGGTTGCAAACTCAGGTTTGCAGGCTCAATGTCATGATATTATGGTCTTAATCAGGGAGAGGAGGTCATGAGGGGCTTGAGAAAGGGGATCGTAGGCCTGAGGTCGCCACTAGGGGAAAGAGAGGGGGAGGTCAGTGGAGGTGTGGTAGTGGAAGAAGATAGGGTATTATAGAGGGAGTAGAGGAGTGGGATGAATTAGGGTTTTTAAAATATTTAGAAATGGTTTAATTGAAATTGATGCTAATTGAAAACATAAAAAAAATATCATGGAATTTTTATGAGGCCACAAGTATATTATATATATATTTTTTAATCGGATTTTTTATTTTGGTTTCTAGAACCACCACAAATAAATGACCACTAACCATCACTTTTTTTAGTGATACTCACATAATAAATTCTATAGAAGGAAGAAGGGTTGAATTAATTCATTAAATTAAGGTATTTTAGTAACTTTACCAAAAAGTTACACTGCACATGGTTTGGCTGCACGGTTTGGCCAAAATGTGCACCAACCAAGAACCATTCACAACTATAAGGGGTACAATACATGGTTCTCTGAATGGTTTAACTAACTATATTCAAACCGTGCAAATTCTCTCTACCATGAATTGTGTATGACTCATATAGTTGTGCGCCCCAGATGACACTGATGCCGAAAAATCATGCGGCCCAGTCAGCTCTCCCTTTTTTGGGTTTTGGGATTCGAACAACACCTAGATGAACCCAATGCATTTTTTACTCGATTATACATCACATTTAGGGACGTTTAAGAAAATTGAAACAAAAAATTAATGGACTGTACCTTTACAGAAATCCAGGATGTTACAACTAAATTGTAATCCTCAAGAATTATTACTATTTAATGAATCATAAAATACCATTAATAGAATTAGATTCATGATATAACTATTCAAAATGGGTATTATATACACCTCATAGGAAAATATTGATATATACCATAACTTATGTGCCAAATAAGAAAATTTGAGACAAAAATCCCTTACCTATTTGCTAAATTTTGAACCATAAACATCATAAAATAGAGAAGATAAAATAGATATGTTAATCCAAATAAAATCTATATAATAGACATAACATAAATTGAAGGTTATAATATACACCACATAAAAGTATCATGTGGTGAATATGACACGTTTATCACCCAAAAAGGTAGGAATAAATCCATTACCTCTAGTATTGAATTTGTTCTTACTCATCATAACCACCTATATAATAAATATAATTTTATTATAACTATTTTTTAAAAAATATTTATATATATATAATACCAAATATTATTGACTAGTGTTCTTTTAGTACCCATTTAATAAAAATTCAATGTTAAATATATGTTTATGGTAATAACAACTTTGTTGTTAATATTAGTTTAACATGTTATTTTTGGTCCTATTACATTGATAATGGTTCCAAAATCTACATAAAAAATAATCTTGAAATTATTATCATATTTATACATCAATTATTCTATTAATTACAATCATTAAATATGGTTTTGAGAAATTTAGTATGTTACAATCATGGTGAGGGTAGGTTGTATGTACGCATGAGTAATGTTTCCAATTTTCAACGCCCATTATGGAATTTTTTAATGTAATATGATATATTTAAAGAATGATCCTAATATCATAAATAACTTATTAATTATTTAAATATTCATAAAATTTTCATCAATGTGTTACGGTGATGAAAATAGAGTCATGTGGATACATGAAGATGGTAGTGCACACGTACAAGAACAACGTTATCATCTTTCAGTAAGGAAAAATGCTAGAAATAAAAAGATATATTATATTTACATAAAGATAAATATTTCATTAACATCATAATAATTTCATGAATATCACATATATTTTTCATTATTATCTTCCATGTATTACTTTAGTGGAGAACGAATCACATCGCTTCATGAGGCGATAGTCCGTCGTACACATGAGAGATATTATAGTATCACGTATGGAATGGATATTAAAAAGTTATATATTATATAATTACTCCCGAGATATAATTATGTTATAAATATGATATATATACTTTATATTCATCATGAAAACCAACTTTGAGAAATAGAAATGGAAAAACCTAATGACATGAGTTTACGAGGCAATATTCGGTCGTACGCACAAATGATAATTTCATAAACCATTTGTTGAAATTGGATATGGTTATTGTTCATCAAATTAATATCAAAACATCTCAGTATATGGAACATATTGTGTAATGTATTGAAATTTCATTATATATTTTTTAATTATATGGAATTATTATGAGACCATACACTTTGACGACACGTGATTCTTAGGCTCAGTGTGCCTAGAGAATAATTTTTAACTTCCATTATGTTCACTCAAGTAAATGTGTGAACGAGCTTTTCTAACTTTGAAACTGATGCGCAAATCCAATATCCACGGGCACCATTAAAAATGGAACTTTGGGATTTTCCTAAGAAGGACATAACTTCAAACAGTAGATGGATAGACATGGCACTTGCCTGGCACTACATAGGAGGAGCAACCCTCTCTTGTTTGGCCACATGTGGACAAGGAGGGAAGCTGGCTGACTGCCCACACACACCCCAATCAGTCTGGGCAAGGTTGAACTAGACAGCCCACTGGGCCAGAAGACCGGTTGGCCTGAGCGGCCCAAATAAACTTTCGAGCCAGTCTTCTTTACTGGACCGGGCTGAAGGGATAATGTCGGGTCGTGCGGTGGCCTGTGATAGGGAAAGAGACTGGCATGCTAGTTCGGGTTGGGTTTGATAAATTTTGGGTCAATAGTTGACCAAGCGGATTGGACCCACAACCAACCTTAGCCAGGTTCAATAAGGCCTAATGTTACAATCCAATGATCCTGATAAATAGGCTCAGGTCATGTGGGCCCCCGGGTCGGGTTGGTCGGGATGGTCCAAACCAGTTGGACCGGACCCAGACACAACCAACCCCTATTTACAAAAAGGGACATATCGCCCAAACCATTCATCTAATTGATGTTCAGTCTTCATCATTGCGAACCACGTCACAGGGAATTACTTATGAAATCCTCTAAGTAAGATTTTCAGGATGTAAATCGAGTGAGGATTCATGACTCATCTACCCAGTGAGACTCTATGGCTCAGCTACCAGCAAGACTTCGTGACTCAACTACCCAGTGAAATTCTATGAATCAACTATTTGCAAGACTTCATGACTCAGTTACCCAGCAAGAATTAATGTGTTAGCTATCGGTGGGACTTCGTGACACAACAACCTAGTCATACTTCGTTACTCAGCAACCAGTGAGACGTTGTGGCTCAAATTTCAGTGAGACTTCATGACTCAGGTACTGAATAGGTTTAGGTGACCTAGCTAGCCCAAAGTACTCATAGGGGATGAGTGACTTTCATCAATTGATGTTAAATGTTTGAAACCATTGGTTTTTTCAATCAAAAAATTTAGTTATACCTATGTAGATATGACTCTAGTGACTCTAAGATTTGTTCATTCTATTGTGTTTTTTTTGGATTTATGTGAGACCCGTGTTGGTCTCGAGGTCCCTACTGAGTATTTTTATGCACACCCCTGCACAGGATTCACCCACACATGTTGTGTCTTGTGTAGACGATGGTAATATTTAACTGGGATCTTGGAGATCTAGGGCAATGTGGTGTTCGAAGGTGGATCTTCAGATGTAGTATGCTTCAATGATATCTGACATTGAACTATAATTACCCATCATGTGGGATTCATGACAGATGACCTTTGGGGATTTTACTTCTTTTTAATATACTTTTTTTAGTTGGGTTTGTATTCTGGACCATTTTTTCCTTTCAGTTGAACTTTTATATGAGTGGTTGCTTCCTTTTGTGACATACTTGTTCTTGGTATCCCAGTTTCAATTTTACTTCCACAGTATAGGCTATGTGGGCATGAATAGGTTTAAAGGCAATTCCTTCCCCTTTTGGGATATGCCTTTTGGTTCTAGTCACCAGTCCCTATAATATGGATGGTAGGCTTGGGGTAGTCATGGTATGTGCCTTGTGGAATGGTTTGTGACAGAGTGGTATCAAAGGTGGTCAATTCTACCTCAATGGCTGAGATTTAGTTGTTTTATTAAGGAAATAATGTTAAATGTTCCAAGTTTGACTATTATATTTGAGGAGTCCAGTGTTGGTGCAGTGTCTGACGTATCTATACCCAAGGACCTAGAATTCTGATTTATAACTCCATTCATGAAAACACTATTTGCTAGCATATTTAAAGTGTTATTCACAAATATTTTTGAGTTAGAGTCAGCTCACCATATATAATTTACTGATCTTGGTTCATCTTTATTTCTCCAAGGATACCTCCATGTCGATATCCATCAAGGATCTCGGTGCAGGATCACAAATATAGTCAATCGATCGATGTGGAATCGGTTCAGGGACTGTTTCTAGATATGGAACCCCTCAGGTGGTGTACTAGAGGCACCACCACCCGTCGAGTAGTAGTTCATAACATTCATACCAATAGAGGATACATGCTAACTATGAATTTTTCATGAGTTCTAGAGGAAGAGGTCTCTGAGGTTTCAAGGAGAGACAGATCCTCAGGAAAATAGGGATTGGCTGGAGGTGGTGACATGAGTTTTTTTTCAAGTGAGAACACCTTCAGACCAGATGGCGGTTCTAGATACTACCCTTCTATAGGGCACGATAGGGATATAGTGGAGCATGAAACTATAGATGCATGAGGATGTGACCCTCACCTAGAAAGACATAAAGAACCTTTTCAGGGAGGAGTTCTTCCCCACAAACTTACGCTCAGTACACATAAAAGAGAATCTCCACTTATACATGGGTAGCCTAACTTTGGCTGAGTACTCTACATGGTTCTCAAACCTCTCCCAATACTATTTTGATATGGTATGAGGCCCTTTATTTAGAGAAAGAACCATTGATTAGGGTCTCAAACTAGAGATCAGAGCATCAATGATCTCTCTAAGCATCTCTATGTAGGTTGGGGGGCTGGAGAGAGCTCTTCTAGTGGAGAACTGCCTGGTAGAAACTGCACTGACTTTGAGAGCTACCACCGGGTGACAGGTAGAAGAGTCCTCGACAGCGGGCATCCGAAAGATGACACAAGGGTCTAAGAGGACCAAACTCTTTAGGGGACAACCCTGGGATCTTGGATCAGTAGTTCATGGCCTCACGGGTAGTGGACATCAGTAGTGGAATAGGTTGTGCTTCACGTGTGGTGGGCAGGGGCACATAACTTGAGACTGTCTGACCCGCCATATAAACAATCAATAGGTGGTCAAGAGACCACCAAGACAGAGGCATGGTGTTAAACTGTGCAGTCCATAAAGAGGCAGATGTGATAGGGGCGTTAGAAGAGTGGTGTACTGTGGGAGGAGATATGAGGTGCTACCACCACCACCCCTAGGTGGTCCACCATGAACTCCAAAAGTAAGTGAAAAAGGGCAGGGCCAACATCAGGTGATGGAGGTGTATGACCATAGATATATAGAGATTAATAGAGATACGATATGTGCCAACTCTACTTTAGATGTAGTTCTTGTAGACATAGGTTCCAACCACTCTTTCCATACCAAAAACCTTGTTCAAGGCTCGGAGATTCCGCTTGAGCCATTGGTTAGATCCGTGTAATTAGAGACTCCTACGAGAGGGGATTACATGATCACACACTGGTTTCGGTTGTGTGAGATTACTCTAGGAGGCGAGAGCTTTGGCTGCGATCTCCTAGTAGCAGCAACAAGGCCTTACGATGACATCTTGGTTAGGGACTGGTTATCTAAAATCTATGCTTAGATCAACTGTATTAGACACAATGTGTGGTGTGTCTGTGAGAATGTGCCAGGTTTTCCTTCACCAGTGAGAAGGGAACTTCTATATGATGGGATGAAATTTCTTGTAGGAGGGTGAAACTGATCACACCACAATTGGCTAGCCTCACCCTCGGTATGGTGGATGAGAGGAGTCTGAGATTTCATATAGTGGTGGATGAGTATGAGGATGTCTGTCCTAAGGATATTACAGAAATATCACCTCATAGGTAGGTTGAATTTTGCATCAATCTATACCTCAGGATGACACTGATATCCACAATGAAATATCAGATAGATCCTATAGAGCATCGTGAATTGAGGGTATAGGTGGATGACATACAAGAGAAGGGGTTCTTAAGGCCGAACATTTCACCATGGGGAACACCAGTGTTGTTTACCAAGAAGGAAGATGGGAACTTGAGGCTATGCATGGACTTCTGGCACCCGAACCAGGTGACCATGAAGAACAAGTATCCACTACTGAGGATTGATGACATCATTGATCAGCTAATGGGAGTAATATGGTTCTTGAAGATAAACCTTATCTCCACCTATCATCATCTTTGGATATGGGATGAGGATGTTTAGAATACATCCTTCAGATGCTGGTATGGACACTAAGAGCTATTGGTGATGCCCTTTGGTGTGACCAATTCCTTAGCAGTGTTCATGGGACTCATGAACATGATCTTTCATCCTTACATCAATTGTTTTGTGGTGGTCTTCATTGATGACATCTTGGTTTACTCAGTGTTGACGAAGGAGCATTCTACACACCTGCAGATAGTTATGGATACACTCCGAGAGCACCATATTAATGTTAAGCTCTCCAAGTTCTAGTTCTGGATTCAAGTTGTCAACTTTCTAGGACATGTCATCTTGAAGGCTGGAGTTGCAGTGGATCCAGTGAATATAGAGGGAGTTCATTCTTGGGATCCAGCCAAGAGTGTGAAAGTGGTGTCGGGTTTCTGAGGTTTGGATGGATACTTCAGAGGTTCGTACATGACTTTTATAGATTATCAACACCATTTTCATCTTCGATAAAGAAGTGGCATCCCTTTTTATGGATGATGAAGTGCCAGTAGAGTTTATAGGATCTGAGCTGAAGACTAACATGTTCCCCCATCTTCAGACTACAAGAGGATGGAGTTTAGTATGTATTATTTTAAGATGCATTTGGGATAATACTAGGTTCTTTCTTAATGCAGGAGTGATCTTTGATCACCTACGGCTCATGGAAGTTGAGGCAACATGATAAGAAATACATGACCCATGAACTGGAGTTAGAAGAAGTGGTGTTTTCCTTGAAGATGTGGTATAAATACTTGATGGGTGAATGGTTAACTATATACTCTAACCACAAGAGTCTCAAGTATATCTTATCACATAAGAACCTAAACTTGAGGCAGAGTGGATGGATAGATTTCCTCCAAAACTATGACTTCATGATAGTATATACTTCTAGGAAGGGGAACATGGTTGAAGGTGCCTTCATTATGAGGTCTGGTTATAGCTACTGAGTAAGTCAATGGAGCAACTTTCCATGATGTAGTTATCCTTCATGGATGATGATGGTGTAGCTTGAATTTAGTAGACGATTGTCACTCTTCCACTCTTACAATGAGTCAGAGAGGGACAACATGTGTATGTTTACTCTGGGGATTGATGTGCTTAGATATCCTCAAGACAGGTTCCTGATATTTTTTGGATAGGTGAGGAGAGCGTCATCCTTTTCAAGGGATGCACCATAGTTCCAGTGATGTTACAGGATGAGGTGTCGAGGGAGTTCTATAAATCTTCTTTGGTTGTACATCCTAGTGTGGTGAAAGTGTACCAAGACCTCCAATGTTAGTACTAGTGGACATGGATGGAGAAAGTGGTGGCAGAGTTCATTTCAGGATGCCTCACTTGTTAGCAAGTGAAGGCTATGAATCAGGTCCCATCAGGCTTGGCACAACCACATGAGGTACCATAATGGAATTGGTATGGTTTCTCTATGGACTTCGTGATGGGGTTACCACGCATGTCCAGGGGACATGATTCTATCTAGGTGATGGTTGACCAACTCACCATGTTAGCTCACTTCATACCCATATGGGGGCATGTATAGAGAGAGGGATTGGGATGCATCTACTTCAAAAAGATACTGAGGCTTCATGTGGTGCCTTTGACCATCATCTCAGACCATGTGGAAAAAATTAGATTCCTATTATGGAAGGGATTTTAGAAGGCATTTAGGGATCAGCTACACTACCCCTAGAATGATGGTTAGATAGAGAAAACCATACAGACCTTGGATGACATGATTCATTCTTGTGTCCTTGATTTTGTTCGTAGTTTGGAGGAACACTTACCACTAGTAGAGTTTACGTACATCAATATCTATCACTCCACCATCGGAATGACACTAGTTGAGGCTATGTACGAGCGTCCATATAGATTACCCCTATGCTGGACAGACCTAGGGGAGTCAGCACTCATGGGTCCAGAGTTGGTATGAGAAACCACTAAGAAGGTGTAGATCATCCAAGAGAGAGTAAGGATTGCATAGAGAAGGAAAAAATTGTATGCTGACAAGAGGTGGAGGCCCATGTAATTTGAGGAGGGAGACCATGTTTTCCTTTAGGTCTCACCCTGACGAGGATTGTAGAGATTTGGATAGTGCGGTAAGTTATCTCTAAGGTTCATCAGAAATTTTATGATTCTTAGCAGAGTTAGCGAGGTGGCTTACTACCTAGATCTTCCCCCCACAGATGCACTAGGTACAAGATATTTTTCATGTGTCTTAGCTGAGTAACATGGAACATCTGTCACTGACAAAGAACACTATCGACTAATGCCGGTGGGAAAGATTCGAGAGACGATAAACAGTGATGACTAATAATTGAGTGAGGATTGATGAAAGCTCAAATATTTATCCCTTGTCATCAATGGATCCTCAAACAGGTAAGGGACTTTTTTGTTTTTATTTTCCCCATTTTCCATTCTAAAAAAATGAACATGGATCAACCCACAAATAGGATGATCTGTGGATTGTGTGCTCTTGTAGGAGGGTTTTCTTCTAGGGTTTCAACACTAGGATTAAATTATTATTTATGGAACTATGATACCTAGCCTCCCTGGTGTTTTTAAACATCTAACGCGGAGGGCGCGTTCTAACACTAACAAGTCCCAAGACACTATACTTGTGTGTTCTTCTTGGCCACCAACTCAAAATGGTAGAAAGTAGGATCCAATGTCATTGCAGTGATTGTGGCGACCTGAGAGGATCGATGGCACAATAGGAATCAAAATCAGACCACTAGAGCAGTCCTGATGGCATGCGAAAGGTGTCTCCTACACGACACCACTGGCGCGGTGGCACCAACAAATGGCAGTGACCATAGGTGGGAGGCGTCACCACCTCTGGTGTTCCATGCAAGACGAGTGTCAAACCCTTGTAGGCCGGGCTGGCAGAGGCGGCATGCTCAGTGAGTGCCTCAGAGAAGGAGGTCGCAGCCCGTCAGTCATAATAGATGGTTAGACGTGGCGCCAACCTAGCACTACATAGGAGGAGCAGCCCATTCCATGCAGGACACGTCTGAACAAGGGGGGTGGCAGGTAGACCGACTGTGAACACCCCAACTGGATTGACTGAATTTCCTGGCCCACCAGGACAATCTAGGCTAGCGGATCGGGCTCCCTAAGTGTCCCAAAAAAACATTCAAGCCATTCTGTCTTAGCAGACCAAACCGATGGGATAATATAAAGTCGCGTGATGGCCCATGGTAAGAAAATAGACCAGCCCGCTAGTGCGGGCCGGGCAAGATACATTTGAGGTCACTAGGGGACTAAGCGGAGTGGACCAACAACCTGCTTCAATAAGGCCCAACGATCTAGACCAATGAGCTAGATAGAAAAGATCGGGTCATACGGGACCCTAATTCGGGTTGGTTGGGATGGTCTGAACCAGTCTTACCAGGACCAGTCACAACCATCCCCTGTTTCCAAAATGAGACGTATCTCCCAAATCATGAATCTGATTTTAAAGCTGTATATGAAATTGGGACCCACGTGATGGGGCGATACTTATCAAATAATCTAAGTAAGATTTTATGGATGTTGAACTAATGAGGATTCATGACTCAACTACCTAGTGAGACTCCGTGACACAGCTACCCAGTGAGATTTCATGACTGAGCTACCCAGCGAGACTACGTGACAAAAATACCCAATGAGACTATGTGTCTACTACCAGTGAGACTCCATGTCTTAGCAATTAGTGAGACTTCATGACTCAGCTACTGAATAGGTCTAGGAGACAGAGCTAGACAAAAGGACTCATTGGGGATGAGTGAATTTGTGGTAATTGATGTTTATTATTTTCAACTCTTTGTTTTTTATCATCAATTTATATTATACCTAGGTCGAGCAGTCTCTAGTGACTATAATATTTGTTTTTTTTTATTTCCTTTGTGTATTTCTGTGCAACTTGAGTTGGTCTCGGGGTCCCTACTATGTATTATTATGCTCATCCCTGCACGAGATTTTTCCCGAACCTATTGTGTCTTGTGAAGATGAGAAATAGCTTTGACTAGGATCTTAGTGAGCCAGGGCCAGGTTGTGCTTATAGGTTGATCTACAGACGTATTATGCTTCAACGACATCCAACAGTGAGTTGTACCTACCATTCAGGTAGGATCCTTGATAGAAGGCCTCCAAATCATGTAGTTCCTTTTATTATAATATTTTTACATTTGGTTTTGTATTCTGGCCTCTTTTTGCTTTCAATTGCACATTTACTTGTGTGGTTTCATCCACTTGGTGCATACTTATTGTTGGTATCCCAATTTCAGTTTTACTTCAATAGTATGGGTTGTGTGTATGTCTAATGGTTTAAAGTAAATGCCATCCCTTTTGGAGATATGCATTTTGATGTTAGTCGTCAGCCCCTAGACTATGGAAGGTAGGGTTAAGGTAGTCACAACACGGGCACCGAGGGACGAGTCGTGACATACTGGCATTACTATTTCATTTTAGTTTATTAAAAACATAAGTATGTAGAAGAAGAAATAAAATAAAATTTTTGTTTAATAACGTTATAACTTCTTATGGTAACCTGATAAGGTTTTTACCAAAATACTTCTCAGGTTGGATTTCTACCCAAAATAATGCTTATTGTATAATAGGAGGAATTCATTAAAGTTATTTGGGTAGGTGTTAATTGAACCAAAAGGGTTTTAATGTTTGAAGAAGAGATGTGAGGAGGGTTTTCTTTTATAAGCGAGGTGAGTTGCACACATATAATTTTTTAAAAAGAAAAAGGTTTACCTATGTTTTTTTCACTACTAGAAACAGTATTTTAACAACATTAGCTTTTATCAGCGCTAAAAAATTATAGATTAAGTGTACATTTTTTCATTGTTTCTTGGGCTTTGACAAAGGGCTCCCTTTATTAATTCTTTTCTTAAGCATTGATAAGTGGTACCCATTATCAATGCTTTATTTTTAGTGCTGATAAAGGGTACCCTTTATCAGTGCTTTATATTTATCTCCAATAATGTTCAGGAATAAAATGAAATAAACAAATCAATAAAAAATAAAAAATGAGTGTTAAAAAAATATTAAAAGATTTTTAAGTTAAATAATTACTTATAAAAATTATTAAATTTAATATACTATATGTAAATTATAAACAATAATAAATATTTTATATTAAATATATATATATTTGTATGTGTCTTTGTGAAATGAAATAATTAAACAATTAAAAATTAAAAATAATTAAATTAAGAAAAATATTAAACATATAATTAATTAAAAAAATATTGATAACATTAAAAAAGTGTATATATTAAATATTTACATATATATAAATTTCTATATAGATATATGATTTATATAATAAAAATATTTATTATTTAAATTAAATATGTCATATATTAGTGAATAATGGTTTATAATTAAAAATTAATATGAATTAAAAATATAGACTATTTACATTATGTAATATACATAATTTAATATTGTTTGATTTTTTTTATTTTACCTAAATATCAAACATGTTTTGTATTGATTTCGTATACATGCGTAATTAATGAATTTTTTATATAAAACACACACATAAATATTTATGTAATGAATCCAATCTTATATAAAAGAACACACACCAAATTTTTATGTAATCGATAGATTTTTTTATTTTTTTTTATTTTTATTACATTTAGGTATTAATTTACATTCAATACTTCTAATTTTTTAAATTTTTGGGAATTTAATCATTTTTCTATTATTTAATTATATATATATATTACTTTTATTTAATATGTTCAATATTTATTAAATATATATCAACATTATTCTAATAATATATATTTAATTAATAAAACCTATCCATTTTTACCCTATTGCTAATGTATACTAATTTTTCATTATTCAATTTCAATCATTTTTAATATGAATGCACTTAAGATTAAATATTTGTGATATTAGGTGGATGGAGTTTCATAGAGGTTATGAATACACAATATATTACCACCTTGGGAAAGTGAATAAGGTTGTTGGTGCTTAGAGTAGAAAGGATCCTACTAGCTTGTTTTTTATGAGGATTATAACATATCAAATATTTCTATATTTATAAAATAGCTAACATGAAATTTTAGTGGAAGAGAGGAAATATTTTCTTTCTCTCATTATTGTTCAATCATCTATCCATGTGAAGATTAAATAATCATATAAAGAAGATATAGAGCTAAAAAATGGTGATAAATATTCATGAGTTCATCCTTGATTGTGATAGAATGATAAGGATCATAAATTGAATGTGTTTCTCGATAACACCAGACATGAATAATTCTATATTAGATGAAATTCATTTATCATCATTCTATATTCATCATGGATATATGAATATATATAGTGATATTATAATGACCCATACTTTACATACATTGATATTACCTCAAATTTAAAGTATATTAATTTAAAAATAAAAAATTCATGATAAGATCATATATTAATAGTTTCTTTAAAAACTGGGAAACCTAAACAACTGGTTCATAAAACATATATATTGTCTCCCACTTATTTCTTCATAAATAGACAAATTTTTGACATATCTTATTCAATATACTTATTCATGACCTAGGGAAAAGAAAACTTTTGAAAGGGTGAACTCAATTTCTCACTAAGTGTAAACCAGGGAGATGTCAATTATATTATAATCATAATACATAATAACATAACATTTTAAATTCTTATCCTACATAATAAAGATCGTGATATCATGACATGGGATAAATCATGAATGTTCATAAGAATCAGTAAACATAATCCCAAAATTCATACCATATGACATGATTTTTTATGGCATACACATAATAATATAAAATCATTTAATATTATTTGAGGATCATTTCAAGGAACATCATAGTGGAAAAAGACCATTATTGTATAGAGTTCACTCTTCGTTCTAGCAATGTATTACTGAACCAAGATCATTTCATATTCCATTCATGTCTATATCATGGGATATAAATCTTTAACTAATTAATATGAGGGATATATAGGTCCCACCCATCTCATAATGAAATCAGTATTATGTATTAAACAGAAAAATAAATTGGTCATCATAGCATAACCCAAGAAATAAAATGGATTTATTATTCATCCTAACATAATCCATATAAAACAAATGGGTGTCATAAATAGAAGTTCATCATAAATAAAATCAAACAATAATAATAATAGGGATTGTTTACTTGAAAATATAACCCTATTAAATAATTATATATTAAATGGAAAATAAGTTTGATATAACACATGAACATAATTCTTCATGAAAATATCTTTTCTTCTTTAAAAATGTATTATTTTCTCAAAATTCAATACAATTTTAAAAGAAAAGAAATAATTTTATTGTAAAATTGAAATTTTTTAAGATGAATATTAATGGATATAAGTTGTTATGAGGACGTAAAAATATTTTCATGCTGTATAATTTTAAAAAAATATTCTCCTCATACATTTATCAGAAAAGTAAAAAAGTGCCTCATATTGAATAATGACAAAAGATTCCTTTCATACTATTTAATTAAAATTTACCAATGTATAAAATTGAATTTAAATTTTTTAGAAGAATTGAAAGAATATTAAATATTTTGGAAACATGGTTTTGGATGTTAAATATACCCCAGTAAATACTTATGTATAAACAATCTCAAATAATAATGAGATTGTGAAATTATCACATACCACAGGTCTAATTGCCTTTGAATGTATTTTAACCTCTTGTATAATGATTTAAATAATTTCATTGACTTATTTCATATTAATACTTATTTTAATGATATCATATATGATCATATTATGATACATTTGTTAATAACATTTTATTGTTACCCATTATTCAGATACTAACTGTTTTATGTTCTTATGCATGTTTAGTCGAATAAGTTTGGATTCTTATTCATAGGTCATAGTTATATCATTAAAAATGATATTTTCATAATATATACCATATTTATTCATTATATTTCTTTATATAATCATTCTTTAATTAAGATCATGTAAAATATATCGCATCACATCGTGGAGACGGTAGGTCATACGTACACACGAGTGATGATATCATTCCCATATTTGTTGAATAAAGATTAATTGGATTGTGTATAATATTCCATAATTAATATAATTTTATAATAATCAAATATAGTTATTATTTCCATCATTATACCCATCCATATAAGGTGGTGGTGAAAAAATGATTACACCGCGATATAGGGATGGTAAGCCATATGAACGCACATGTGATGATTTCGGTTTTTCATAGGATGAATAGATTGTGGAATATAGTAGTTTAATAATTATAATAACATCTAAGTATATAATTTATACTTGATTTATTAATTCATAATGAAAAAACACATTAAGAGGATGTATAAGAATAAATAATTTTGAAAGAATCGACAGAGGAGATTACCTCTTCTTCGACGTGCTTTCTCTAAATCTCCTATTAGAAAACTAGAGATGGTCTTTAAAGATGACCGAAAACTCTAAAATGTAACTAGGAAATTTGATATGGGTAAAGGGAAGGGTATGTATGAGATTAATGGCTCAATGTGATGTGAAGATGTGAGGTAGGAGGTTCCCTTTTATAATTGAGGTGAGTGGTACATTTGCAATCTCAAAAAATATTAATTTATAATAAAATAAAAAACCCATCCAAAAACCTTAAAAATGACCAAATTCGAAGATGATATTATATATGGTTGAAATATATTCAAAAAATAAAATTTTGACTACTATTTATATCAATATAAACATTATTACTTTAATTAACACTTGGTTATTCATTTTACTTTTTAACTAGGGAAAAAATAATTCAATATTAAAAGGGAAATATATTTACTTACATGATGAAAATTAAACCATAAATAAATAATTTAAAACGTTTTATACCATACCATAATCATTATTTATAATTAAAAAATGTTTTCTTATTTTTAAATAATTTAATAAAACATTAATTTTAATAATAATAAATAGTGTCAATTTTGACACTATTAAATTACTTGATTTTTGAAAATATTAAGATAACAGGTTATCTATAAAAAACTATTTTATTATATTAAAAAGTGGACAAGGTATTCTATAAAATTAATTTAACATATTAAATATCCAAATTATATTTATTTTAATATTCTTATTAACCTTATCTTGTTATTTCTATTAATAAATAACTACTACATCAATTTTCAGCAATTAATTTCCTTACTCATTTTTTGAATAAAAATTAAAAATAAAATACTATGATGAATATAAATATACTAGATTTTATAATAAAATTTTAATCGAAATTATATTATGTAAAATCCAACAATTAAAATGTTATAGTTATAATTTTATGAATGTGATTACATTAACATCACTTTAAATAAAATAATATAAGTGTCACAATATCTTTTATAAGGCTCTACATGGTCAATAACTCAACAAATGTATGGTTTTGTTTTATATACAATCTGTAAATAATATTTTATCTAGTATTTGGGTATTTTTATGGTTATTATAATTTTAATAATTTTTTTTATTTATTTCTCATCAATTAATTAATTTTTACATCATCAAAGTATTTGACATTAAAGTAATTATCTATTTCCTAAAAATTACAAATAAATTCTAATTATAAATTAAAATTGTTATATTTAAAATGATTATTTATAATCGAATTTATATTCTAAATTTTCTTATGTAAAAAATGATATTGTTATTAAAATTTGAGGAATATATTTATATTTTTTCATTAAATAAAAAAATTAAAGGTCATAATCTCATCCAAGTACATTCAAAAGGGAACCATTTAGACCCAAGGATTATTAAGGTCCAAAAAACTCATACAATGATAATAAAACAAGTTTTAGTGTAATTTTATAATATTTATTACCCTTAGTTACCTGATTTACCATTTTATAGTATTAATAAAAAAATATCAAAATTACTATTCATAATACCAAAAAATAAAATAAAGTGATTTAAATAATTTGGACCTAATCATTCTATATATGGAATCCGTTTTTCAAAATTTAAACAATTGAATTTGTGGTAATTAATTTAAAAATATTCCATTTTTCTTAAAGAGAGAAAGAGTATTTTAAAAGTTAAATCATTACAAAAGATTGAAATGTGTTAACATCTAAAATCAAAATAAAATTAATGCTAATAAAATACATTATATCGATTGATAAAAATATATTCTATTTATTAATTAAAATGTTTCGATATTATAATTTTACCATATAATATATCTCGATGAAAAAATTGGTCTTCAATAAATATTTATTGTATTTTTACTATTCAAAAAATTATGAAAGTTTTCAGAAAAATATTAAATATTAATCCAAGTTAAATTTTTATATCCTAAATCCAATGAAAAAGTTTTTTCATTTAAAAAATTTTAATATTTAAAAATCTTAATTTAAATGAGTGTTTCCATTAAAAGATGAAAAATTACCCTTTTAAAAAATACAGGTTTTTATACATCATATAGGGTGTACTCATACCCCATGAAAAATATATCTATTGGATGAATATAAAAAATATTTTATTAAGTATATAAATATATATTTCATTAATTTAATTAACTAGTTGTAATTCACTCAATTTATTTATACAAAAAATAAAAAAAATATAATTGAGAGATATTTTTCATAAATAATTTGTACCAAAGGACTTCACCATAAATATTCATTAGATAGTTATATTTATTCATGTTAAACTAATAGCTTGGTTAAAATTTTTATTTTATTCTAAGGGTATATTACTGTTCGTTTATGTAAGAGTTGGTGTCATAGAACCAACTAGTTGTACTTTGATTACATCGAAATTTAATGTAGTTAAATATTAAACATCTTATTACATATTGTTCATTATTCTGCATGACTGTGATCTAATAATGTTCTATATTATTTTTTGAATTGATAAGGTCATGGAAGATCCATGTTATGATGAGAACCTTGAAATAAAATAACATTATTGTTAAATTTAGTTCTACTGTCGGATGATATACTATAACGGGACACATTGCATGTAGACCGTCATGTGTGAGTACTCGTATGCATATGAGACTTCCTCTCATGATGTTCAAACATGGAAATATCCAAGATAGAATATTATAAGAATAGACCCGCTAGTAGTAATTCTCATGTTTTGGTGTCATTGGATATTTCTATTTGTGAGTGTGTGTAATGATCCATAGACTTTAATATTATCATCAATACCTATCACGACTCGCACACTTTGATTTACTGATGAAAAATGTCATTCAAAAAGTTTGTAGGATGTAGGGTACGATGGGTGCGTCATGAGTGGTAAGTTATTAATGGATAAGTCAAGGAAGGATTTATCCTTTCCATTAATGGAAGTTGATATCTCGACCCTTTGATTAAAATAAAACCATAACATTAAATTCCATGGACATGTTGAAACGATGAGTTTACTTCCCGGAGTCAAAGATTGACGTTTCAAGAATAAAATTTTATGAAACTATCATGAAACCTTCTTTATGAGATATTGAGACAAAAGGATTATATTAATCAGTTAGAGTTCTATTGTGGATGTCATTGTTGTGGCTTTAAGTTATTTCTCTTGGGTGCCTTGAACCGTTTCTAGATAATACTCTTGGACTTTAGGCAAACCTACCGAATTCCAACGAGAAAGAATCCTAGAGGGTCACACACTAAGTGTTTCTGGTGGTCTCATTTAAATTCTATTTTAATTAAATTGATTAATATTAATCTCAAGACAATGGAATAATTTTATTCAACATAAAATAATTGTATAATTAAATATTTATTTATTCACTGAATTGTGGGTTAAATATATTTATTTATTTTATTGAGCATTTAATAAATATTAATTTACTAGTTTTTAAATAAAATATTTATTTAAGAGAATATATTATTTATTTATTTATTCAAGTGTCAATAAATGGATGTGGTGTTTGAGAGGACCAATGTTGGTATGATAGTAAAATAATTATTTGAAATAAGATAAATAATTATTTAACTAGTTGGCACAAATTAAAATAATGCTTTATTATTTTGTGATGCAATTTTTTGTATAATTCCATTTTCTGCAAGTTGGCTCACCATAAATAAGGACACTATATTCTTATTAATGTCATGGGTTTTCTCCAAGGTTATGAATGTATTTAATTTTTGTTACACAATTAAATAATTTAAATGAAGCCTCATTCCAATAAATAGATACATATGTCTGTTGTGCCATGTACCGAACAACACACCTGACGAATTGAAAATTGTTGAGCTAAACAATTTCTCTCTTGAATCCTCTTCCTGCCCTTCTCAATAATAAGAGATATTTTTCAAGGTCGAAGAATAGGCGATCAAGAACGACCGACACAAGACACTTGATTTTCTGTGTTAGCACTTTGAGAATGAGCGGTGTCGATCAGAGGCCATTGAATAACATGTGGATCACTACTAGAGGGATTCTAGTTTGGATCCTTGCATGAACAACAAGATAATCTTGAATGGACATTCTATAAAATCAACATCATCAACAAAAACAATAACATAGATCCAGGTATTATTTTCATTATAAAATTAATTAAATTAATTATAAACATGATGTAATTGATCCTATCTAAAGGTTTCAGGCCTCTTTTTTATTTATCTAAATCCTTGATTCTATTCCATGGAGACTGGTGTTCATCGTTGTATTGATCCTAGAATAATCATTGATTATGGTAAAAATCAACATTGGGTTCTGTCCCAACCACTCTTCCACTGCACCTGGAACCTTAAATTGGTATCAGAGTTTTTACATAATTGTTTATAATTATTTATATATTTCATTGATGATTTACATATTTAATAATTTAGTTCTTTTAATTCAAGTTATCGTTCTGCAAATCTGATTCATAAGGTTTGTTCCTCCTTTTTCATTTCTCGTTCACCTTACAGAAATAATATGATAATTTAATTTTGATTAAAATAAAATAGAGGATCCCATCCAGAGGTTCCAAAGGTTCATGGCCATACAACACAAGAATACACGATGTGTATTCATCAGTACAAACCATGTAGCCAAGGCTCAATGAGCATGGTCTGGCCCGCCAAACCAAGTAATGTCATTGGAGTTTCTCAATGTCATAATGGCTTCATGTTTTGACCATGAATAGGTGTCATGCAATTTTCAGTTTATATGCCATGTGGCCCACTAGACACGGTGTGTAGTCCCTTCAGGTTAGGGTTGGACCGTGTACCCTGTACATGCCTTGTCTATCTAGAGACCTTATAACTAGGAACAACCAGGCATGTTGCCTAAATGAGACACCATGTACTCTGAAGATTTCTAAAGTAAACTTACAAACCATTTCCTTGGGCATGTACTTTTGATAGACAGTGAAAAGTAGTACGCACTATGTAGTTGGAACTACACGTTGTGTACTCAACCAAATTACACAGATTTATTAAAATTTATTATTATATAATATAAACCCTGGAGATGTGTACCATCATGCAGGCATAAATATGAGGCACAACAAGTGATAAATGTTTTATATATATGTGTTTAATTTGACAACTGTATAATGTTCATTTCAACTCATTGGGAAGTTATGAATAGGCATTCATCGGGTTGCCTCCAAGGTATAAGTTATGTACAAAGATAATTTTAAATGAATTTATTTGTTTAAAATTATGATGGATGATAATATCAAGGAAATTCAGCAAAGGGTTTAAGTTAAAGAATTGATTAATTATAGATGATAATTAATTGATTTGAGCATGATTTATCTTAAACAAGAACAATTAAATAATAGAATTATAGTTATATTGATGCGTAAATATCCTTGAATGTGTGGATAATCATGAGCTTGACCAAGGCCTTTGTATATGGATGGTTTCTTTTAATTTATTTCATTAAATTAAATTTATTGGTCTGCAAGCCTTCTTGTCATTAATATACAGGGCTTTCATGCCCAATGTTTCATTTATGTAAAACCCCCTTTTACCCCTCACCTACATGCGATTTAAAAAATGGCATATGTAATGGATGGAACTCCCAAGCTAGTAGAGGAGGTTCAAGATGGAGCCAAGATAAAACCAATCCCATGAGATAGAGAGGTGGATAGGTGGAAAGATATAAATACGAACCCAAAAGGTTAGAGTTTTTTCTCTCATAGGTCACGGTTAGTTTATCAACTTCTAGATAAACTAACCCATATAAAATCTCATGATCATTCTCTTTATTTTATTTCTATCAGTTGCATAGTTTATTATTATGGTTGTGTTGTCACAATCACATAATTAATGAATTAAACATGCCTGTAAGATAGAACTAAAATAAATCAGTCATATGCGTAAATATTATCACGGCATGGTTCATCACTGAAGTAAGTTCCACTTAATATTAAAAATCATGTGATAATGATAATAATTAATTCATGCATAAGAGATAAAAATCCCTCAAATACAATATTAAGTCAGACCAAGCCTTCCACTACATGATTAAGGAAAAACCTCATTAAAACTATGTGTTTGACCAACCCTTGTTGGGATAATTACTTTTATAAAGGAATCCCTTATAAAAGGTTTCGGGTTGACTTAACCATATTACATCAAGAGGAGTAGCCATTTCTAAAAATGGTGTAATATTGGAGGTAAGAGTTGAAGAAATCCAACGTCATGCTTTTTGGATTGGGGAGTCCACTCAATCGATCAAGGAGATGCAAGATCACATTTGGAAAAGATCTGCCTATATAAATGCATTATAATATATGGAAAACCCCTTGTTGGGGTTATGCGAAATGGAATATAGATCATTTCCACTATAATGACATGTCAATTGGACATTCTGATTTCAATGGTGAGGGTCATTGGGGCTTGATAAAATGGTTGGAGACTTTATAAAATTTTGTTATATCTCATAAAATGTAATCAATAAAGCACAAATGATCTTCTCTTTTAATTGTAGAATAAAAATTACAAGCTCATCAACCACACTATCCCTGTGATCAATTCTGGATAAAGGAAACATCCTCACCATTAGTAACATCTAGGAATGGTTTATATGCCTTTGGGTTATCCTACACCATTAAAAAAAGTCTTACGTGTTGGAGTCAGCATTACCTATTTCACCAACCAAAGAGGTGAATGAAGAAGGTTTCTTGGTCAATGAGAAACATATGAATGATGAAATCTACATTCAATATTTTATTCTCTTATCAATGTCTAGTGAGCTCATAAAGTCTTCTGAAAACATAGATGCTTATAGCATGCTCGAGTACCTCTATGGTCTTTAACAAGAGAGAGAAAGACAGAAAAGGTTTGATATCTCTAAGGCACTCTCTCAGAGTATGCATGTAGAAGGTGCCCCAGCTGGGCCTCATTTAGTAAATCTCATTGGATACATTGACTGCCTGGAGGTTCTAGGGGTTAAGCTCCCCGGAGAACTGGTCACAGATCTCATTGTTGCATCACTCCCTCAGAGCATATCTAATTTTTTTGTCAATTTTAATTTGTAGAAAATTGAGAAGTCTCTATCGGATCTTCTTACCCTCATTCTCCATGTGGAAAAATATTTGAAGTGTTGAAATCATATTAACCTTATGGTGAATAAAAGGAAAGGCAAGGCGAAGAGCTTTAATCCCAAATCTTATTCATGACCTTCAATGAAAAAGAAGATCAAAGGGTAGACAAGAGAACATGAGGTCGTTTGTTTCACATGTGGCAAGATGGGACACTGGAAGAAGAACTTCACCCAGCCTAAGAAGCAAGGGGAAGCTTCAATTGAATTTCTTATCAAATGAAATCTACTTGTTTCAACAAATTTTTTGTTAGATACAGCTTGTGGTGCTCACATATGTATCCAAATAGAGGAACCATGTAGATTCCAGAAGATTGAATGAGGGGAGGAATATCTACAAGCAACCAATGGAGCTAGACTTGCTATTGTAGCTATCTGGGACTACCACCTCAAGTTGCCAACTGAGATGATCTTCATGTTAAAGGGTTGTTATTATGTGTCTTATGTTACTAAAAACATTATTTCTGTATCTAGATTAGATATATATTGATTGGTTTTCATGTTTGTAAATGAATGTTTCTTTTTTTACAAAGATACCATTTGTTTTGGTAGGTCACATTTATACATCATTCTTTACGTGTTGGATTACACAAACCAAGTAATGGAAATCGATAACAATGATAGTTCACATGACTCATACCACAACCAACATTGGAATCTTTGGGTAGGTCATGTAAATGAGAAACTCTTAATAAATTTACATCAAGATGGATATTTAAATTCTTTTGAACCAAAACCACTTGGTGTATGTCATGCAAGTTTACAAGGAAAATGACCAAATCCGCATTTAGTGGAAAAGGTGAAAGGTCTAAATAACATCTTGAATTGGTTCAAACCAATGTGTGCAGACCATTTTCAGTTGAAGCAAGGGGAGGGTACTCATACATAATAACATTTACTGATGATTTTAATAGATATGGATATATCTACTGAATGAGGTATAAGTCAGATTCTTTTGATAAGTTCAATGAATACAAGAATGAAGATGAGAAATATCTTGGTCAGAATATTAAGAAAATCTACTCATACTGAGGTGGAAAATATCTTAATCAATACTTCATTGATAACATACGAGATTTTGGGAGCCTATCCCAACTCACTTCTCTATACACGCCCTAGTGAAATGGTGTGAGCAAAAGGCGGAACGAAACCCTATTGGAAATGGGGAGATCAACGATGAGTCATGTATGTCTTCCACTATTCTATTGGGGATATGCGTTACAAACAACGACACACATACTAAAACAAGTACCAACTAAATTGATAAATGGTATTCTATACGATTTATAGAGTGGCAAG
Source organism: Viscum album (assembly GCA_963277665.1). Lineage (NCBI taxonomy): Eukaryota > Viridiplantae > Streptophyta > Magnoliopsida > Santalales > Viscaceae > Viscum > Viscum album. The sequence continues at coordinate 1,153,398,210 of OY728132.1, read as the reverse complement.
AAATCCATATTATTAAATTTACATGTGTGGGGAAGCGATGCATTTGTTAAGGCCTATTTAGGTGACAAACATTCACCCAAGTCACAATGATTACCTTTATAGGATACCCCAATGAGACAAGGGGAGATTACCTATAAAACCCCCAACACAAAAAGGTTATAGTAGAAAGACATGGTATATTCCTTAAGAGGAAGTACATTTCCAAAAGTGATAGTGGGACTGAGATAAACATCGTTGAAGTTGAGGCTCAAGGTTCACAAGAGATAGTACATGATCATATTCCACAAAGACCTATGGAAGAAAGAATTTTTCTAGAGACATAAGAGATGTGTAAGAGTACAAGATAGGTTTGAGAAGCATAACGGTATAGTTTTCTAGTTACAGATGATGGTGTCTTATTACTAGTTGATAATTATAATACTCTATCCTACAAGGAAGTAGTAAGTGGCATATATTTTTCTATGTGGCAAGAAAACCTGAATTCATAAATGGATTCCATGTACCAAAACCAATTCCGGATATTGTCATATCCTCCAGTTGATGTAAAGACTATTGGTTTCAAATGGGTATTCAAGAAGATACTGGACAAGGAAGGAAAATTCGGCACCTATAAGGCATGACTTGTTACAAAAGGGTTCAAACAACGTCAAGGAATTGACTACGAAAAAACCTTTTCACTGGTTTCCATGTTGAAATCCATCAGAATTATATTGGACATTTCCTCTTACCATGACTATGAGATTTATAAAATGGATTTCAAAACATCCTTCCTTAATGGGAACCTTCATGACGATTTATACATGACACAACCTGAATGGTTTATGACTCCAAAGGATTCCAATAAGCTAAGAAAGTTTCAAAAATCCATTTATATATTAATGCAGGCATCCATTTCATGGAATATTCATTTTTAAAAATCCATAATGAATTTTGTTTTATGATGAAGAAATGTGAGCCTTGTGTCTACAAACGATTTAGTGGGAGTGCAGTCATTTTCGTAATAGTATATGTTCATGAAATATTACTTATTGAAAATGAGATACCATTCTTACAGTCTATTATGGAATGGTTGAATTAATTCTTCTCCATGAAGGAATTGGGTGAGAAAACATATATTTATTGGGATCTAGATCCATCATAATAGATCCATGAGATTATTGGGCCTAAGTTGAAGTACATATATTGATATGATACTGAAGAGATTTGATATGTAATAATCCAACAGGATATTGTTTCCATCATCACATGGAATTCATGTTTCCATGAAAATGTATCCTTAAAAACATGAGGAAAAGGAAGATAATGGAAAAAACTCCATACGCATCAGCGATTGGGTCAGTCACGTATTCCATGCTATGTACTAGGCTGGATGGAACCTATGCATTGAGTGCGTTAGGAAGATATCAAGATGAACTAGTTAACTGATGTTGGATGGTAGTCAAGACTATCCTAAAGTATCTAAATCATACTAAGGATATGTTCTTGGTTTAGGGAGAAGATGAGGAAAAAGTCATTAAAGGATATAAAAATGCTTGTTTCTAGACTAATCAAGTTGCCATGAAGTCACAAACATGATACATCTTCACTTTGAATGAAGGTTCATGGAGATGGGAGATCTCAAAGAAGAGCGTGGTCACATATTCTACACTAGAGTCCGAGTATATCACATCTTCTTAGGTAGCTAAAGATGAATTTTGGATTCAAAGCTTCATCTTGATGCTAGATGTGATACCTTGCTGTGAAGATCCCATCACAGTATACTGTGATAATACTACAACACTTCTCTCAAAAGATCCCAGTTCACATCAGCAGATGAAGCACATACTTTGGAAGTATCATCTATGGAGGGATTTTTATCAGAGTGGTGAAATGTAGTGAGCAGTATTTCCACAAAAGGAAATGGGGTGGACCCCTGGACTAAAGCCTTGACTCAGCAGAACCATGATTTCCATGTGAGGTCTGGCAGACTGAAAGTCTCTAGCAGTTGGCTCTAGTCTAAGTGGGAGTTTGTAAGAGTTGGTGTCCTAGAACCAATTGGATTTACATTGATTACATGTACATTTATTTTATTTAGATATTAAACATATTATTACATATTGTTCATTGTTCTACATGACTATGATGTAAAAATGTCCTAGAGTATTTGTTGCATTGATAAGGTCATGGAAGTTCCTTGTTATGATGAGAAACTTGAAATTATATAAAAATAATCTTAAATTTATTTCTACGGCTGGATGACGTACTATGATTGGAAACATAGAATTTAGATTGTCAGTTGTTAGTACTCATAAGCAGATGAGACATCTTCTAAGGAAGTTCTCACTTGGTATTCACCAAGACAAGAGATTATGAGAACAGACCCGCCAGTAGGAATTCTACATGTTTTTGTGTCATCAGATACTTCTATCTTTGAGTATGTGTAATGATTTATAGAAATTAATATTATCAATATTACGTGTCACAACTCGCGCACTATGATTTACTGATGAAAAATTTCACACAGACAATTGGAAGGAACTAGGGTACCTTAGGTGTGTCATGAGTGGCATGTTATTAATGGATTAGTCGAGGAAGGATTTATACCTTCCATTTATGGATGTTGATATATTAGCGCTTTGATTGAAATAGATCAATCACACAAAATTCCATGTCCATGGTGTAATGATGAGTTTATTTTAGGTAGTCAAGGAACGACATATCAATCAAAAAAGTTGATGAAACTATCACAGAACCTGGTTGACGAGATATTGTGATAAAGGGATTAAATTACACCGTGAACATTTGTATGTGGATGTCATTGTTTTGGTTTTATGTTCTTTATCTTAGGTTCCTTGACCTATTTCTATACAGTACTATTGGAATTTAGGCAAACTTGCCTAATGCCAATGGGAAAAAATCCTAGAAGGCCACACACTAAGTGTTTCTAGTGGTCTCAGATAAATCATATTTGAATTTAATTAATAAATACCATTCTCAATACAATAGAATAATATTATTCAAGTAAAAATGATTACATAAATTAAATAAATAATTTTTCATTAAATTGTGGGTAAAATATTTTTATTTATTTTATTAAACATTTAATAAATATTTAGTTACTAGTTTGTAAATAAAATATTAATTTAAGAGAAGAAATTGTTTGTTTATTTATTCTGGTGTTCAATAAATGGAAGTGGAGTTTGAGAGGATGAAGGCCATTCTAGTAGTAAAATAATTACTTTCAAGACAATAAATAATTGTTTAACTCGTTGGCACAAATTAAAATAACGCCTATATTATTTTGTGACGTGGAATTTTATTCATAAATATATTTTGCGCATGTTAGCATCACATAAATAATTACGTGGTATTATTATTAATCTAATGGGTTTTCTCTAAGGTTATTAACGTATTTAATTAATGTTACACAATTAAATATTGCAACTGAAGCCTCATGTCAATAAATAGACACATATATCGATTATTCCATGTACAGAACCACACACCAGGTGATTTGAGAATTATTGAAAAAAACAATTTCTCCCTAAAATCCTCTTCCATATCCTCTCAAGAATGAGGGAAGTTCATCAAGGACAAAGAAAAATTAATCAAGAATTACTAACAAAAGACACTCGCTTTGCCGGGCTAGCACCCGGAGACCGAGCATTATCGATCGGAGGCCATCAAAGCATGTGTGGATAACCACTAGAGGGATTCTAGTCTGGATCCTTGCATGCACAACAAGATAACCCAAGAGGGTCATGCTGGACAATCAATATCATCATCAAAGAAAATACCGATGATCCAGGTATTATTTTCATAATGAAATTAATTAAATTAATAATAAACATTATGTGAATGATCCTCTCTAAATGTTTCGAGAATCTTCCTTCTTTATCTAAATCTTTGATTCTATTCCATAGAGACTGGTGTTTTTTATAATGTTTGGGGCTGAAGCCTCATTGATTATTAAAGCAAAGCAATGAACTCTTTTAACTAGATAAAGGGATACCCATTACACAGCCAGAAGTTCAAATGGACATATAGCCATTTATATGGCTCGTAGGCCCAAATATTTTGGCCCAAGGCCCATTCTATGAATATCAATGCTACAAACCCGCACTGATATAGTGCGCATAATACCCAGCACTGTTGTAGTACCCTACTGCCGCTATAGTGACATACCACTGCTACAGTGCCGGTTGTTGCTACAGTGCCTCCGCTACTACAGTTCCCTGCAGTACTGCTATATTACATGCACCCCATGGGTTTTGAACCCCCATTTTCATGTAGGATTACGGGGTGCTTACCACTAATCTAAACCCCAACTACTTCATAGAGACTACTGTTCATCTTCATGTTGATCCCAAAATAATCATTGATCATGATAAAAATCAATGTTTGGTTCCGTCCCAACCCCGCTTCAACTATGCCTGGAACCTTCAGTTTAATCTCATGATTGTGTGAAACATAGGATATTGAAGAATCAAAATTATTTAGGGAAATTATTTCCAAAAACACATCCAGGTGTTTCATTCTACCCCCCATAAACTGAATTTTTCCCATTAGAATTTGTCACTAGGATATTAATAGACGAGAATATATCTTCGACATCATATCCTCATGTTCCCGCGTAGCTTACTCGAATTGGTGGTTCTGCCACAAACATTATCTAAGTAAGTGGTCTTGTTCCACAAAACTTTTTCACTACGATACAAAATATCTATTGGTTTTTCTTCATTAGAAAGATCTTTCTCTAGTGGTATGACATCTATGTTTAGTACATGTGAAGGATCAGTTATGTAGTTTTTCAAGAGTAATACGTGGAACACATCATGAACATGAAAGAGATTCGATGGAAACTTCAATTAGTATGCTACCATCCCAACAGGATCCAAAATTTCAAAATGACAGATATCCCTAGGGATTAAAATGACCATATTTCCAAATCTCATTACTCTATTCTGATGAAATATTTGTACAAACACCTTTTCATCCAATTCAAACTCTAGGTATTTTCTTCAGGTGTAATCATAACTTTTTTTTAATATGAGCTACTCTTTTGTGTTGGTGAATAGATTTGGAATTTTTTCCATTTCATTAATAAGATCATGTACAAATAGCTTTATATCCCCAAATACATCCCAAAAAGTTGGAGTTCATAACTTCTTTCTATATAGGGCTTCATCAGGAGCCATCTAAATTCTAGATTGAATGTTATTGTTGTAATAAAATTCCACCAAAGGTAGGTTTTGTCCTCAATAACCTTTTAAATCTATATAGAAAGCTCTCAACATGTCTTATAAATTTTGAATTGTCAAATCAGAATAGAAATTTGTGTAATGATGTTAATTAGTACTAAAAGTTAACTCTGTATCCAGCTCCTATTGAAGTATTTGTGAAAACTTCAAAGATAAATTTCATATCCTTATTAGATATAATAGAATGATGTACTCCAAGATATCTTACCACATTATTTATTAACATCTTGGAATGTTTATCAAGAGGGAAATGATCTCTAATAGAAATCAAGTGTGTTGACATCGTAATACGATCAACTATAACCCATATTGAATTATTTCCTTTATATGTTTTGGGATGTATCATAACAAATTCCATAGTGATTTTTTCCCATTTCCATTTTGGTATAGGAAATCATTGTAACATCCCCTTAGACATCTATCTCTCATCCTTAACTTGTTGAAAATCCAAGAACAAAGAGACATATTTGGAAACATCTTTTTTAATTCCATCCCACTAGAAATACTCTTTAAAGTCCTTGTATATCTTTTTTCATCCAGGATGAATCGAGAATGAACAATTATGAGTATCATCAAATAGACCCTTTATTATTTCTAGAATGGTATGAATTCAAACCTGGTTCCTGAACCTTATTATTCCATCACAATCAAGGCTGAATTTATGAACATTTCTCACCTTTTTTTAGCTCTACATCTTTTTTTTGCACCTCCTTAATAATCACTTGTTTAGATGGTTGATCATTCAATTGAGAAAGATAATATTTCTCAACTTCCTTTAAAATTTCATGATCCATCATTTCAAAATACATAAATATTAGATCTTTTGTGATCCTCATTAAGGATATGCTAGCATGGTTTTTTTACTCAAAGAATCTGCCACCATGTTTGCTTTCCTAGGGTGATAATGTATTGAGCAGTAGTAGTATTTAATCACCTTCAACCATCTTCTTTGACACAAATTAAACTTTTTTTTGTGAAAATATACTTTTATCTTCTATGATTAGAATAAATATCACACCTTTCACCATAAAAATAATGCCTCCATATCTTTAGTGAAAATATTATCATAGATAACTCCAAATCACGAGTTGGGTAATTTTTATCATGGATTTTCAATTTCATTGAGACATAAGCCATCAACATAAAATATTTCATGAGAAAACAACACAATCCATTCTTGGATGCATCAAAATATATCACAAAACTTTATCCACTACAAAGAAGTGTTAGCACAAGTGCACTATCTAACCTTATTTTTAGTTCTTTGAAATTATCTTCACATTCCTCTATACACATGAACTGAACTTCCCTTTGAGTCAATTAGTTGAGTGGATTTGATAATCATGATAAATATTTCACAAAATGCCAATAATATCTAGTCAAACTAATAAAACTTCATATCTCAGTTACTGTTGTTAGTCTCGACTAACATTCAATGACTTCTACTTTTTCTAGATCAATAGATATCCCCTATTTTGAGATTATGTAACCAAACATTATACTTTGTGAATCCAAAATTAAAACATGGTAAATTTTTCACAAAGCATCTTCTTTTTTAGGGTCTTTAGTACAATTCTCAATTGATCTTCATGTTATTACTTACTCTTCGAATAGGTAATAATATCATTTATAAAGAATACCACAAACTTATCAAGATAGTCTCTAAAGACCCTATTCATTAGATCCATAAAGATAGTGGCCGAATTAATATGACCAAAAGGCATAAATATAATATTATAGTGTATATTCCTTGTTTGGATTGACATATTTGGTATATCATACTTCTTGACCCTTAGTTGATGATATTGCGAATGAAGGCCAATTTTGGAAAAGTATTGAGCTCCTTATAGTTGGTCAAATATGCCATCAATGCCGGGAAAGGGATATTTGTTCTTCATTGTGATATTCTTAAGTTCATGATAATCAATACAAAGTATCATTGGTTTATATTTATTCTTACCAAATAGAATAGATTCACAACAAGGGGACACACTAGGGAATCTGAATCCCTTGTAAATATTCTATTAGAGTTATTCTTCAATTCATGCAACTCAATTTGGTCCATTCAATAAGTTGTATTTGAAATAAGAATAACACCCAGTATGAGTTCTATTGAAAACTTAACATCATGATTTGGTGTAAGACCTTATAATTTTTCTAGGAAGACATCAAAAAACACTCGTAACAAGGGGATTATTCTAAATTGTGAGTTTTCCCCCAACCATTTGAGATATATAACCATCATTCATAAAGATCAAGACCCATAATATGGAATAAATTTCTACTAGAAGGTTATATTCAACCTTTCATTGATAGATGATCATAGATTGATTTGGAATATGAAATGTGAATTCCCTTCCTTGAAAATTGTTATGATCTCTATATAGATAAATCCAATCCATTCAAAAAAATCACATCAAATCCCACTATAGGAAGGATCATAAGATTTGCAGGAAGCACTTTCCCACAAACTTCTATCAGAGAAGAATTATAAAATTTTGATGTGACCATTGGGCAATTAGGAGTTATCATAACTCAAAATATAATCATTGTTGTAATATAGAAATAACCATAGAATAATCTTCATAAATAAAAGATTGGGTGGATACAAAATGAAATAAAACATTTGATACTTTAGAGTGGATGGTAAGTGTACCATTTACCACTTCATTATCGTAATCCACATCACTGATAGGGATTGTATGTGACATACCTTTTTCTTTGGACATATGAGTTTTATGACATATATCATCATTAATAACCCTTGTATTAGGGAATTGATTGGCATAGTGACCCATTCCATTGAACTTGTAACATTGAAGTGTTGGAGGTGCATTCTGTGTATCCTTTTCTCTATTTGAATCATTAGAAATATTTTTCCCATCACATCATAATTCAAAAACCTGATGACCTTATTTTCCACACTTAAAACCGTTATTATTCTATTTAAGAAAATTTCATCCATCTTTCTTTTAACAATTTGTGCATAAGGAAAAAATCATCTTCTTTTCACAGTTGTCTTTATATTTTCCATTGAATTCAAATTATCTCTTCTTATAAAACCCATAAGACTGATTGGTTACTCCAATATCCATATTAACCTTGAGATCACATCAAATGAGTTTCTTATTTCTATTGAAGTCCCTTAAGGCTATTTCCCTTAGGGGACTTGGTTTTAGGCCACTATATAATTGATCAATTTTACTCTCAGGTTTGATAATAATTCTAAAAGCATATATTTCAAGTATTGTAAAAAAAATTCGTAGGTACCAATGGATTTAGCATCCTTTTTAATAGGCCCAATGAACTTCTTTTATATATTTGTTCAAATAATATGAGGAAATTACTTATTTAAAAATAATTTCTTGAACTCATCCCATTCTATGGAGTCAATTTCATCTCTTTTCCTCATATTCTTGATAAAGTTCCAGTACTAATCATCTTCATATTTCAAATGATAGACTACTATGATGACTTTATCATGTTATAAGTATTTGAGAACTGAAAATATCTTTTCAATGGTATTGATCTACTAGTCTACCACTAATGAAATAAATTAGCTGTTGAAAGAAGGTGGATGTTGCCTCATGAAAGACTCAACATTATTTTGTTCCCTAATTTTCTCTCTTAGAAGTCTTTCAGGATTCATAAATTGAGAAATTTATGTGAGAATAGATATAAGATGGTTCATTACTACTCCCAAAACAGTTAGTTTCTCAGGAGTACAATCATTGAATTTCCCATCACATTCAGCCATAACATGGTTCCTTTAGGTTCTAGCCATTGACAAAAAACAAGAACCATAATGTGAGAAAAAAATAATAATAATGGTAAAACCACATAATCAAAAATAAAATTTCAATTTAGAACACTTTAGGTTTTATCATAGGTTATTCATGGTCATTTATAAAACACTAGGATTTAAACCTACACATTGACATAACCTTTGGGTTCTTACTAAGGTTTTCTCATCCTAGTTTCCAAAGGATAACTATAAATTTCCCTGGATACCAACTATAATGAACCACACTTTAAATACATTGTTATTAATTCAATGTTAAAGAATATTAATTTAAAAATATAAAACATCCATGACATGACTATATAGGTATAGTGTCTTTAGAAACCAAGAAGCATAAATAACTGGTTCATAAATCATCTTCATTGTCTCCCACTTATTTCGTCATAACTAGACACCCTATTGACATATCTTATTTAATATCTTATTTTCTGTCCTAGGGAAAAGAAATCAAATGAAAGGGTGAGATAAAATTATTAGTAAGGGTATAAAGGGAGATATCAATTATATCAAAATCAGAAGACATAAGAACATATCATTTAAAAATCTTATCTTGTATAAGAAATATCATGATATCATGCCATGAGATAAATCATGAACGTTCATAAGAATCAATGAACATAATCCAAAAATTAATAACATAAGACATAAATATTTTGGCATACACATAATCATACCAAATCATTTAATATTAGTTAAGGCTCTTTTCCAAAACAATCCTAGTAGAAAAAGTCTATTATTGAACAAAGTTCACTTTTTGTTCCAACCCTGAATCACTAAACTGAGATCATTTCCTACTCTAGCCATGTCTATCTCATGAGATATAAATATTTACTCAGTACATTGGAGGAATTTATAGTTCCCACCCATCTCATAGTGAAATAATTCTTACGTGTTTCACAAAAACATAAATCATTCATCATAACAAAACCCTAGGAATAAAATTGGTTTCTCAATCATCATAACATAATCTATATAAAACAAATGGATTTCATAAATAGAAGTTCATAATAAAAAAATAAACCATCAAAATAATAAGGATAGTATACTTGAAAAAATAACCCTATTAAATATTTCCATCTTAGAAGGAAAATAATTTTGATATAACACTTGAACATAATTGTCGAGGAAAATATCACTTCTTCTTCAAAAACATTTTTATTTATAAAAATGAAACATAATTTTAAAAGAAAATAATTTATTTGAAAATGAACATGAAATCACATATAGGAAGTTTAATTGTTAAAAAATTATTATTAAGATGTAAAAATATATTCATGCCATATAAGTAAAAAAAAATCTTCTCATACTTTTTATAGAAAAGACAAATAGTACCTCGTATCGAATAACGAAAAAAATATTCCTTTCATACCATTAAATAAAAATTCACAAATGGTTAAAATTTAATCCAAACAATTATAGGAGAATATAAATATTATTATAAATTTTTGATACATTTATTTTGATGATAAATATACCCTAGTAAATACTTATGTGTAAACAATCTCAGATAATAATGAGATTGTAAAATTGTCTCTTACCTTAAGTCTGATTTCTTTTGTATGTATTCAAACATAATGTATAATTATTTAAATATTGTCATTGAATTATTTCTGTATCATAGTAATTTTTATGATATCAAAATTTTCATATTATCATCATTTTATTAATAACATTTCATTGTTACTAATTATTCAGATTTTAAATACATTATGTTCTTAGGAATGTTTTTTTGAATAAGTTCTGGTTCTACTTCATAGGTCAAAGTTATGTCACTAGAAAATCATATAAACATAATATATTCCATATTTATTCATTATGTAAATTTATGTAACCATGTTTTAATGAAGATCATGTAGAATTAATCACATTGCATCATGGAGGCGATATGTCATACATACACACGAGCGACAATATCATTCCCATATTTCTTGAATAATATTGAATTGGTTAGTGTTTAATATTTAATAATTAATATGAAGTTTTAATAATCATATATTGTTATTATTTTCAAAATTATTCCCATCCAAGTATGGTGACAGTGAAAAGCATATTACACCACAGTGTGGAGACGGTAAGCAGCACATAGACACACATGGTTATTTTCATTTTTCGGATGATAGATAAAAAGTGGAATATGTCTATTTCATAGTTATAATAAAATATCATTATATAATTTAAAATATATTTATTACATTCTAATGAAAAAACTCATGAAGATGAATTAGAAGAAGAAATAATTTTGAATGAATCGGTACATTACATTACCTATTCTTCAATATGCTTCCTCTAAATCTACTCTTATAGCACTGGAGTTGGTTTTTGAAGAAGACCAGAATCCCTAAATAGAAATAGAGAAGTTGAGAAGGTAAAAGGGTACGGTATGACCTATCTTGAAGTCTTAATGTTAAGTAAACAGGTGATGGAGGAGGTGCCAATTTATAATTAAGGTGAGGGGAATTTTTGGGATTTTCAAAAATATTAATTTATAATAAAATAAGACCCCATCAAAAAACCTACACAATGACCCAAATTAGAATATGATATTATATGTGGTTGCAATATAATCAACCAATAAATTTTTGACAAGTTTTCTATCAATTTAAACTATATCATTTTAATTAACACTTAGTTATTCATTTTACCTTTTAACTTGGGTAACAAATAATTCCATATAAAATGGTTGAAATATTTACCTATTTAATATATATTAGACCATAAATAAATAAATAAATTGGAACATTTTATACCATATCAAAATTAGTATATATTTTTTAAATTTTTTTAATTTTTTTTTAAATAATTTAATAAAACATTATTTTGATAAATAATCAATAGTGTAAATTTTGACACTATTCAAAACATGATTATTAAAAATATTAAGATAACAATTTAACATCGAAAAAAATATTTTATTATATTATAAAGAGGTCAATTTCATCTATAAAATTCATTATACATATTAATTATATTAAAATATATTTATTTTAATATTTTTAAAAACATTTACGTTTTATTTTAATAAATAAAATAATTACTACATTTATAGTGTGTAATTATTTAATATTCAATTTTTTTAATAAAATGTAAAATTATATAATTTCCATGAATATAACTATACTGTGTTTTAAAAGAATATTTTTAGTAAAATTTATCTTTTGTAAAATATAAAATTTAAAATGTTTTACTTATTAAATTGTGAATGTAGAAACTTTAACATCACTTTAAATATTATAATATAATTGTAAATATATCTTCTATAAGGATTCAAATGGTCACTAACTAGACCCTTGGATGGTTATGGTCGAGATATACTTGACCAATAAGATTTTCTTTCTGGTTTTCGGCTCTTTTATAGTTAATTTAATATTAATAATAATTGTTTTATTGATTTCTTATCAATTAATTAATTTTTAAAACATCAAATAATAAGTCTTAAAGGTAATTATTTATTTCCTAAAAATTAATAAAACTACCCTCATATAGAAAATAATTTTTCTTTCAAATGATTATTCATAATCAAACTTACCTTATGTATAACCTTATGTAAAAAAATTATTTTTTTATTAAAAATTGAGGAATACATTTTTAATTTTTCTTTAAATAAAATAAATTAAATGTCCTAATATCATCAAAGTGAATTACAAAGAACACCATTTCAACCCAAGGGTTATTTAGTACAAACATACTAATGAAATGATACTAAGACAAGTGTAAGCATAATTTAATAATAGTATTCTTAACCACAATTATTTATTTACCCTTTTAGAGTATTGATAAAAATTAACCAAGATACTATTCTTCACGCCCAAAAATAAAATAAAGACATTTAACTATTTTATACCCACTGATTTCAAATATGTTATCCAATTTTCCAAATTTAGTACACATTAGTTTAAGTAACTAATTTAAAATTATTCCCATTTTCAAAAGAAAGAATGGGTTTTTTAAAAGTTAAAACATTGCAAAGGATTAAAAGTTTTTTAAATTTGAAATCAATGTAAAATTAATTATCATGACATATTTCATATATAATGATAAAATAATTTCTATTTATAATTTAAAACCATTATATATAATAATTTAACCATATAATTTATTTCGATGAAAAAAAAAATTTCAAGTAAAATTTAGTCTGTTTTTACTATTCATAAAAACATTAAAGTTATCAAAAAAATATTTAAAATTAATCAAAAGTAAATTTATATATCCTAATTTCGAAGAAAAAGTTTTTGTTTTCATATAAATATTTTTAATATGTCAAAATCTTAATTTAAAAGGGGTTCACCAATAAAAGGCAGAAAATTTTCCTTTTAAAAAATATATGTTTTTATAAATCAAATATGGTTTACTCATACCCTTTGAAAAAAATATCAATTGGATGAATATAAAAAATATTTCATTAATTATATAAAATATATATTTCATTAATTTCATTTACTAATAGTAATTCACCATGTTTTTAATACAAAAATAAAAAAATATAATTGATTTATATTTTTTTAAATAATTGGTAGCGAATGACTTTGCTACAAATTTTCATAAGTTAGTTATATTTAATACTTATATTCTTAAAACTATGTTAAAATGGAAATTTTATACTAAGGTCATATCGTGGTTCATTTAAACTCATGATTGAATTTAATGCAAGCTATTGAAGAATTAAAATTATTTAGAGATAATATTTCATAAAAAACATCCGGGTGTTACATATATGAAAGAGTATTTTTGGTGGGACCACATGGAGATGGATATTGAAGAATATGTGTCTCAGCAATTTATATGTCAGAATGTGATGTTTGGGATGAAAATTTACAACGGGATGTTACAACCATTACCCATCCCATTATGAAGATGGGAAAACATCACCATGGATTTCATTGTTAGACTCCCTAAAACATTTTAATATATAATTTTATTTTTTCTTATTGTTGGTATCCTTATCAAGTTTGAAAAATTCATTTCTATAAGATAATATTTTACCCTTGATAATATTTCTAGGTAATACATTTTGGAAGTGTTATGGTTTTATGTAGAACCGCATTCTATTATATAGGATCAAAATCTGAGGTTCATCATAAAGTTATAGTGAAGTCACTAGAAAGATCTTGATAATGAGTTGTGTTTTAGTACAACATATCATGGTCAAAGAGATGGTTATTCTGGGATGAAAATTCAAACTAAGGAGGATATGTTGAGATACACTTATTTTATATTTTAAAGGTTGTTTGGATAAACAATATACTCTATATAAGATTTCTTACAAAAATAGATTTCACTCATGTATTCAGATAGATCCTTATAAAGACCTGTATGAGAGGAATTTTAGAACTCCAACATTATGGGATTAATTTTGAAAAAATAATTTTTATGGGACATGAGATAGGTTTGGTAATGGAAAAGAATGTTATATCTACTCAACAAAATGTTATAGAAGCTTAGTGTTGACAAAAGATTTATGATGACAATAATTGGTGTTATCTAGAATTCAAAGTCATTGATAAGGTAATATTATAAATTTCTCTATGGAATAATGTTATGTTATATTGAAATAAGGTAAAGATGAGCCCTAGGTAGGCTTGTCCCTTTGATATTGTTGATCAAGTATTAACTATAGTTTATTGCTTGGAGCATCTACCAAACCTCACTTAAGTTCCTGATTTGTTCGAGGTATCTCTTTTGAGAAATTATATATCTGATCATTCACATATAAAAACCCATAGTGTTTACCACATGATCATGAAATTTCCTATAAATTAAAATCGTTATAAATATTGGATCTTGGAAATATAGTGTTACGAAACAAGAATACTCACCTAGTAAAGGTTATCCAGAGGAATAAATAATTTAAGAAAATGAAACAGGAACCTAGAGGATGTGATTAGGTATATATATCATTATTTAATTGTATTGGAGTTATAGAATTTTGAGAGAAAAAACATTTTATGTGTGGTATAATGTAACACCCAAGATTTTATATATACTTCCTTTGAAATTAAATTGAGGTATTTGATATCTTTCTTCACATGAAACCCTCAGTCTGAATGAACCCATCATATAGTGTACCTTTATAAAACATCCATTATATTGGTGGGTATGAATAAAATTTTTCAAATAATTAAACATATATATAATTGTAATAATGTTTTGATAAGCATTCAATTTTAATAAACTCATTTAAGGATAAAAAAACTATTTTTCGATGAAATTTAGTTTTCTTAATGTCATGTATTTTTATCTAAGAATTTATATTGATTACAATTGAAAAATTATTTTAATAAAATATAATGATAATTTATATTAATAATTTAATAATCATACATAAATTTGTTATCTAAAGTTAATAATTAAGATAATATCTTTTAAAGATAAAAAATATATTTTTTTATAAAACTATATTTATTTTCACAATGTGTTTTTATCATAATAAATTATATAAATAATTATTTATTGATAGTTTTAATAAAATTTATGTGTCATATGTTCAATAAAATATTTAAATATTTATCTTATAGTTTTTATTATGAAATTAATAAAAGAAAATTCATTTTAAATCATAAAAATAAATTTTTTAGAGATAGTGCACTCAGCAGAGCAGAACCAAATGGATTTGAAAAAAATGAGAGGGTATGGCTAAGCCATCAGAACCAGCCTATGATTGGAATGGAAGCCTAGCCAGATGACCATACAAATGTGGAGAGCTACCATCATGATGCAGATGCTTGGGAGGGGGAGTTCCTTACAGTTATAGTTTGGTTTAATTCTCTAAGACCTTTGGGTCATGTAATCTCTTAAGCCTATGCGGCTTGTAATCTCTAAGACTATAGGCCTTTAAGGGTTCCCCTTAATCCCTTGAAAGTGGGGTTATCAAAAATCAATAAAAAATTAAGGCCTTGTGGGCCATTCCATCATAAAAATGATTTTTTTCTTCTATAAATGGGTTTTCCTTGAATTTTACATGCTTGTTTTAAAATTATTTTATTCCAAATATAAAAATTTAATTTGGTAAAATTAATTACATATTTGTTATAAAAAAATCATTATTTTTATTCATTACAAGTTCATTTTTTCTTAATAAATAGTAAAAATAATAAAAAATTACTATCGTTAGGGTCAAAATAAGTTCATAGTTGTTAAACTATGAGAAAAGGGTAATAATGTCACATAAAAATTTATAATTATTATTGGTGTAATATAGATAGTCCAAATATTATCTTAAATTTTAATCATTTTCTATTTTATGACACATTCACATGGAATTTACCTCGTATTATTTAAATTTTTAAGTAATTCTATGTGTTCCCTCTCCATCACTTTTAAAATGGTACCTTCTATCCCACCCCCTTATTCAAAAATATTGAGCCTTATAACTTATCTAATACCTACCAGAATATCTTTCTAGAATCCTTCCTTTCATTATAGATTCTATGATCATCTCTTAATATCGATCTATCAAGTCTTAAGGTATAATCAAATGATGGTATCTCGAAGAAAAGGTATAATCCTTAACCAAACCCTTTCAATTTTATTTCATATTACACCTTATCTAAAACCATTTTATTCATAATAAAATGATTAATCCAATATCATAAATAAACTTATATATGATAATGATGATTAAAAAAAATTCCACCACTTTTTCATCAAATATGAAATCGGAGTATTGCTCGTGTGTACTTGCGGACTATCACCTCCACATATCAATATGAAATAATTTCCATAACTACCTCACATTGAAAGATATCATGATTTATTTAATAAATATATATAATATACATGACATAATAATTATTTTTTAATTATTTAATATGATTTATTATTCTCTCATTCTATTCATTTAAGAATGAGAATAACATTCATGTGTATGCAGAGACTACCGTCTCCATGAATGATTACAATCATTTTTCTAGATCTGCCTTTTTTTTATTGTTATAAATATGTATTTATTGAATATAAATGATATTTATATCATAATTATTTATATTTAGATGATAAAACTATAACATTTTTCATTGAAAATGTGCAGGTTTAAGTATTTAAAAGTCTCATCTACTACTATATAGTAGTTTGTAAGGTATCATGCCACATAGAATTAGTGTGTAATATATTTATAAAATAAATAACTGATAAAATTCTGATTTTTTTTATTTTCATAAAATTAAGGATTATTGAAATTAAACATATATAATGTTAAAAGAACTATGGGGAAATAAAAATGAATAAATGAGAACAAATGATGAGAAAAATGATCAAGACATATTCATGGGAAAAAATAAACACTAATGGTTTAAATGGTTCTCTTCTATCATAGTAATTAAATTATATTTAAATTCTTGAAAAGGGTTTGATTAATCTTTCTCAACAAGAGGCTATACTCACAAATCAATGAATCATGGATTTTTTCACCATATAAAACCAAAAAAAGAAATGGATTTTTATGAAATTACAATACAAAAACAATATCACCAATTACTTCCAATGTTTCAAAATGATGTTTGAGAAGCGAAAATCAATTTTAATGAATACATAACCAATCTCTTCAGTCAATTCTGATTTCATAGAAAAATGACATGACGAAGATAAAATATTAAATAAAAAGAATTAAATTCCCAGAGAAAATAAAATTTAACCAAGAATCATAACAAATTAATGAAGAAAAAATTGTATTATAGACTATAGCCAATAAAAATTGAAAATTAAAATAAATTAAAAAAGACGAAGAAAGAAATCTACATCTGATGTCTATAAAAAATAGTGCTACTAATGCATTGTTCTTTGGAATATCTGAATGTCAATCATGGCTATCTATTAATGTCCCCATATGTATCAATTCAAAAGATCATCAGAATTTATTCTACGTTCCTTTAGGGTTATTCACTGAATTATTTATAGACTTAACTCAATTTTCCCAAATTATTTGAAGAACTGTCGGATCCCCCATTAATTGATTCAAATGTAAGTGACTTTAACAACAACCTTCTAACAACCTCAACAGGCATTAACTATTTAAGGTACACCAAGATTCATCTCAAAGTTTATCATACAAATAAAATAATTATAAAATAATTATTCTTATCATTAATAGAATAAATATTTATTTTTTAATTATATATAATAATATTACTATTATAAATATTAATAAAAATATTAAATTTAAACTAGTTATTTTTGTTATTATTATTAATATAATTATATATATATAAATTCATTCTTAGTATCATTATAATCAGATTAATATATATATTTTGTTATTATTAAAAATTAATTATATTTATATTATTTATTTATTTATTATTTTAATTATTATTATTTATTATTATTATTATTATTATTTCTTCTTCTTCATCAGTTGCCCATTGATTCTTCTTGCTCAGGAGAAGAAAATCCTTAGCTCAGGTTCTCGATGGGGGAGGGTTCCTCTCGCACATCGTCTCCTCTCGAATGGAAGTGGATTTTCCTTCATCTGGAAGCTTCATTAGCAAGGAAGTGTTGGTTGACGACATATAGTTTCCTCCTCTAGTGTCAAACATAAATGAATTTATCGATGAATTTCGACCTTGGATAAGCCAACATCAGCTTCATATTTGGGTTTCTTCAATGGTTGAGGAATATTCTATGTTGGTCCGACGTAATATGATTCTTCAATCCAGGTGTGTCTCATATTCCTCATGTTCGAGTGATAACTTTTTGTCTTCATATCTAAATGAAGATATCGTTCAGTGGTGAAATAGGGGTTTATCTTCTAATTTTTTGAAGACTATGATCATATATAATGTTTATTGATCCATCACAATGGAAGATGGGGTATGGTATATGCTTCAAGATTGATAATCATGATGGTGGATTTGATGAAGGTGGTGGATTGTTTTTGTTGGTGGTAGTAGATCTAATGTTGGTTGATTATGGAAGTGGATCACTGGTGGAGTTATGGAAGAAGCAGGGGATGGAAGAAGATCATCATATAGTAAATTAAGGATCGTTTTTCTACAACTGCAGATGTGGACTATTATTGATGGATCATTTATGGAAGAAGTAGGTAAATACATCTGGTGGTTGATTTGTAGTGGAAGCAGCTAAAACCCACAAGTAAATAAGCACCGATGGCATATACAAATAAGGATGGCAGTAGAACTGTGGAATGATGGTGTCCAATGGTGGATGTGGGATACTTATGGTGGATCTAGTGATGGAAGTGGGAATTCACTTCTCATCCATTGATTTAATTATGGGTTATTTACTAGGGGTAAATGGAAAGGTAAGTGGTTGAATAGTTCAGTGGTAGCCTGAGGCTAGGTAGTAGATCCTTTACTCATATGGTTGATGTCATTTCCAATGGGGGATCTTCTATTAGTGTATCTTCATGAAATATCAGACATCAATGGTAGTTATGATACACTTTCATAAAAAAATAAAAACTAACGAATAAAAATATATAAAACTTTCAAAATATAACATTAATATAAACTAATAATTTAAAAAAAACTAATTATTTTGACATAAAAATTAAAACATGAAATATAAAAAATTAAAATCTACTAAATAATTTGAATATATTCAAATTATTTTAATTAAGAATTGATATTTATAAATTAAAATAAATAATCAAATTGAAAGGAAACAAAATTTAACTTCAAAAAAATGATAAAAGATTAAATTAAAGTTTCATTATTTAAATACAAAAATAATTATGATAAATTTGATTAAAAAATATTAATTATTTAAAACACAAGAACATAAAATAAATAATTGAAAATAAATTTTTGTTAAAATAATAATTAAAATAAAATAACAATATTAGTAAATGAAATAAAATAATATATATTTATATATATAAAATGATGAGAAGATAATTTCATCTAATGAACTACTAAATTGTTTTTAATCAACAAATAAATCCCAATTAATTAATTAATTCATCAAAATATTGACTAAAAATAAGTGTAAAATCATTCAATTAAAGGCCAGATCATATTCCCCCACAATTAATCATTTTTTAGCTTTAATCAATTAATAAAAAAATTTAGTGGGTAATAATAAATCTTGAAATCAAAAAATTATAATTCCATAAATAATTGGTTTATGTAAAAATGATTTCCCCCCATGAATAATTTTAAACAAAAAAGTATATATTCAATCTCAAAATAAAGTTGTATTATTGAAAGACTTAATTAATGTTTAAATAGATTGACTTCGTTTGAAAAGAAATTAATTGAATTAAAAAAACTTCAAATTACTTTTAAGAGAGACTTCCAAAGTTCTATTTATCTTCAAGTGGGTAGACACACATTGCACATGAGCCTCAGCCCAGTCAGTGAGGGCTTCATAAGTGCATCTAGGCGACCCGGGATCAAATCCAAGTGGAGGATAATTTCTAGGGCACTGTAGCTCCACTGTAGGAGGTAGTGTAGCAATACTATAGTAGGAACTGTGCAGTACTATAGTAGGTATTGTAGTGGGACTGTAACATACATTTTTTAGCACTGTAGCAGCTGAGAATATTCCCCCATTTGGGCCTTCGGTACATCGATTTGGTCATCAATTCTTTTAAGGCCTTTAGGCCACCTAGTCCTTTGGGTTAGTAATCCTTCGGGCCACCTCAAGGCCTTCAGGTCACCTTATGTGCTGATGCAAACCAGACAACCTATAAGGAACAATTTTCAGAAGAAGGATGAGCAAAAAGAATTCACTATAGTAGAAGCTAAATGGATTGCAAAGATGATAGGGTATGAAACCTACCAACGGGACAAGCCTATATATACATGAGAAAGCCTAGACGAATAGCTATGCGAAGGTGAAGATATGATTTCATGATGTAGATGTCAAGGAGGTGCAGTTCCAAGTAGTTAGTCTTGGTTGTATGTAATGTTTGAATCCTATGGGCAATGAATTACTATAAGGCCTACGGTCCATATAATACTTATGCCTATGGGCCTTGTAAGGGTTCCACATCACCCCTTGAAAGAAGGATTATCAAAAATATATAAAAAATGAAGGCCTTCAGGCCATTGGAGGAGTTGACACACAAAAATTAAAAATTAAATAATTAGAAAAAACTGAATGGATGAATAGGTTAAATAATTGTGTGGATGAATAAATTTATCTTCCAACATTTTTGGTCTTAATGAATAAATTCATGATATAACGAAGGAAATAAGCTCATCCCAATTTAGGATATTTATTTTATATCTCATGTAAATGAATGCCTTATAATTTTGATTCAATAATAATGTTATAATTCAGTAATTGTGGTCTAACATTATTTCAAATAAATACAACAATGAAAAAATTATTTCAAGGGGGAAATAATTGATTTACTCAATTAAATATATTGAGTAATTAAGATATACAATATTCAGAGTGTCTTTAACAAATTCAAAATTTATAATGATTTTGATCCAATGAAAATTTAAATAAAATATTGAGGAACTCACAAATATTAAAAAAAATTAACGGATTTGATTGGTTTAACTTACAGTACAGATGAGCCAAAATCAATATGGCCTTATACCCCACACTTAAAACCAAATTTTTTCCTCAAATTATAATTCAAATGTGAAATAAAAACCATTATAATTTTAATGGTTAATAATGATTTCAAATTTCAATAGTTTGAGGACATGAGTAAAAGGTCAAAATGCAGTTAAAACAATAAAATTATTTCCATAATAAATTTTTTTAAAATGGATTCACATGAATTATAATTTAGGATAGATAATAAATATTTTAAATAAAGTTCCAGAAATAGGATGTGAAAAAATGAGTTCATCAATAAGAGGTTGTTAGAAATTTTATAAATTTTTTACAATTATATATTCAATATAACAAAAAATATATATGTTAAACACTCAACACAGAAAATCACATTCACTTAAAAAACAATCAACAAGTTGTATATCTCTCAAACACTTAATTTTAAAATATCAATACATTTACATTTATTGAAATATAATTTCACATGGAAGCATGAAAGTAAAATAAAAATTGCAATGAAGAAGAGAAGAAATGAGATATAAAAAAATAAAATAATAACTTCTCTAATTAAAGAAGCTTTAGCCTTGAGTTAATCCAAAAAATTATGTTTCCCCTTATCTTCTAGTGAAATACTATTGTTTAATCTTCTTTAATTCCTACAAAATTAAAAATATTATAATAATATATCAATAGATTAAACTCAAATGAATGAAAAAACCAAGTTATGAATTTAATGAATTTTTACCTAGTTCGGCTACAGAATGGGGCTTCTTATGACATGAAAACCAAAGGGAAATCAACTCTTATTTTTTCACCAAACAACTTCATAAATAAAAATAATTTGGAGGGCCAAAAACATAAATCCATTACGAATAGAGAATAAATGATAAATAAATAGTAGAATGTTATTCGTATAAAAAATAAAATAAATAATGAAATCCCATGGGTTGAATCCCATGATGCATTGGATTTTAGGTCTTCGGTTAGACATCAGATGAAGACACAATTTTCAAGTACAAAGATAGAATCCAAGACATTTATATTCCCTTTGAAATAATGTATGATTATTTTACCATTTAATAAATTTGTTTTATTTTATTCTCCAATAATTTATAAAGCTCAATTATTTAACACTCTTAGAATAGTGAATGGTCCAGACCACATAGATTTCAATTTAATTGGAAAGAGATTAAGCCTGGAATTAAATAAAAGGACTTTCTATACAATATTTAATTATCTTATTCGAATGAAATTATCTGGAAAAATCATGGACCTGTTTTTTAAAATCCTATAATTATGATATGTATCTTGTGTAATATCATCTATCTCACTATGTTCTAGAAGTATCCTCCCACCAGAAGTCATAAAATCATTGTTTAAAGCCTTTACCACCTAGTTTTACTTTTTATGCAACTCTATAGGTAAACGAAAACTTTTCCAAAATAACAGAATGTATGGATACATACCAATTGTGGTTTTGAATTCAATTTTATATTCCTATAATTCCTTATCTAATTTCAAAAAACCAATATTTTCTATAATTAGATACATTTTCCTCTAAAATATAATTCAGGTACCCATTTTAAATTTATACCTATCCACTAGATTGTGAGTTATAGGGTTTTCAAGATTTATGGTTTCAAGCATATTTATCCAACAATGATTTAAATTTTTATATCCTAAAATGGGTTCTAGTATTAGAAATAAATTATTTTAACAAACTCGAACTTGATAATCTGTTCTTTTTAATAAAATTTATTAAACTACAAGCTTGATTGTTGGGAGGCTCTACTTCTTCAACCCATTTTAAAACATATTCGATGACTACAAAAATATACCCATTTACATGAGAATATGGGAATGATACCATTAATACCCAATCCACAAACATCAAAAAAATATACTTCTATAATTCAATTCTGAGGTAGCTCATATTTTCTCCCAATATTATCTA
This sequence comes from Viscum album, assembly GCA_963277665.1. Classification (NCBI taxonomy): domain Eukaryota; kingdom Viridiplantae; phylum Streptophyta; class Magnoliopsida; order Santalales; family Viscaceae; genus Viscum; species Viscum album. The sequence goes on along the minus strand of OY728132.1, from coordinate 1,153,374,746 downwards.
GCTCTTGAAATCTATCATTTCCCATATCAAAACTCCTCATGTCCTTAAATATGGTAGACCTGTAAAATCCATTTTATGGGATTTTTAGCCTGTCCGATCTCCACCATGATGACCTCCCCATGGTGATGAGTGTCAACCCTCTATAATCGATAACATTTCGACTTATAGCATTCACCTTCTCAAAATCCCATCAACATATCTCCCAAATAAAAAGCTGTCACCCCAAAGATAGTAATTAATCACTAAAATGAAATTCTTCCTTGGATTATTTGAAAAATACTTAAGAATGACACTTTATAATGTAAAATTAGTGACATATGTGAACCATGAATATTTCATAATAGAGAGAGTGAGTAACTTCTCATTTGGAAAGGAATAATTAATCTCAAATTGATGTTCACACTAGGACTTAGAAAACCTAAAAAAGATAATCTAAAATTACATTATCACCTACCTATTTGTCTATAATATAGATTTAAAAATCCAATAATAAGAGAATTCACATAATGAGTCATGGTTTTCCCAACTTATTTAACAATATAAATTTTATGCCCGAATGGTCTGTAAATATTATGACATTAGAACCTATATGTTACAACCTAAATGTTTCCAGAGAAAAACTTATAGTTAACATTTTGTTATATGGTGTGGTTTAGTTCACCTGAGTATTAACTAGGAGTATTATATAATAATAAACAATATATAACCTATTTTATATCATCTATACTAAGAATATAAAACAACCATGTCACATTTATCACATATTATTTCAAAGGATAATTTCAAATAATGTAAAATTATGATATTGATTCTGAAGCTTTCTTCGGGGTGCGCACATCCTCCCGTGGAGGGTGCGCATTTGTTGCCCCGCATTCCCGCTTTCCAAAGGCGGGTGGAATCCATTCCTTGTTCAGGGATGTCTGCTCCATGATCAAAACTGGGATGATGGGATGTCAGTTCCTCCTTCTGTGGATTCCTCCTCAGAAGTCGTCATCTAGTCCGAGTTTCCCTCATAGATTTATTATGTTGTTTGTGAAACTCTTCCCAGTGACATATCTTCATGGAAACCCGTTAATTATGATACTTCTATCAGGAAATTCCAAAGGGCCCGGTCAGGGTATAAACCTTCAGTTGGGGGAGTATTCATGTCAAGGCATCATTAATGTGTCTAAACATTGATGAATTGGTGTGTCTGTCTTCTTTCCCTTATTATAGGGATTCTCAAGGGCGTGGAAGCCTGTAACATCCCACATTGAACGCGGGGAACTGCATATGCCATAGGCATGTATCTGAGGTTTTCTTCAGCTTCTTAAGTTTAACACAGGGTATTCTGCAAGTTTAACGTTCAGCAGAGACGGATCGGACTGATCAGAACAATGAGAGTGGATCAGATGAAAGAACCCCCTAAGGAGAACTCTGATGTCTGGGCCAGCACGTGGGAGGCTTCTCAAATACAGTGGAAGGGAATGAAGTGGCATGATCTCACTGGGATGTGACGACCCAGGTGGAAATCAGGATGGATGATGGCGGTGATGGTCTTGAGTCTCAAAAATACTTCCTTCGTATCCCCGGGGTAAGGAATCAAAGTCCACATAGTTCGATGAAATATTGGGACACCTGAGGAGGCGGCCTGTGAGAATGGATGCATGGATGGGACCCAAGAGAAGTGGAACCTACGGGTTGTGGCATGACCTTCCCGAAACACATAGGGTCGAGGGAGAGATGAGGATGAGACAAGAGTGAAGAGCTTGAGCCTCAGGGAGGCTTCCTACTTATCCCCATGTCAGGTAATCAATGTCTTCATAGTTTGGGATGGAATGGGGCTTACACTCTAAGGCGGACCAGGGATATGGAGTCAATGAAACGACGTGAAGGGACCATGGGTCCAGGTGGACTTGAACCTCATGGAGGCATCCTATGTACCATGTCATAGCACGGATCAAAGACCACGTAGTTCAGGGGGGATGCCGGAAGGCTGACGTAAAGGTGAACCCAAGGGGTCTATTTGTGGTGGGCTTGAACCTCATGGAGGCTTCCTACGTACCATGCATTAGAACAGATCAAAGTCCATGTAGTTCAGGTAATGAGGTATGGGGATTACGCTATGAGACAGCCCATGATGGTGGGGCATGAACCTCATAGAAGTTTCCTATATACCATGCATTAGCACGGATCAAAGTCCTCATAGTTCACGTATTGAAGTATGGGGATTATTCTCTTAGACGGCTCATGATGGTGGGGCATGAACCTCGTGGAGGTCTCTTACGTACCATGCATTAGCACAGATCAAAGTCCACATAGTTTAGGTAATGATGTATGGTTCTTATACTCTGAGATGGCCCATGATGGTGGGGCTTGAACCTTGTGGAGGTTTCCTACGTACCATGCATTAGCCCAGATCAAAGTCCACATAGTTCAGGTAATGAGGTATGGGTCTTACGCTCTGAGACGTCCCATGATGGTGGAAGAACCGGTATGAATGTGGTCGGGACAACCGGGTGGTGGGCTTGAACATCATAGAGGCTTCCTACATAGCATGCCTTAGCACGGATCAAAGACCGTGTAGTTCAGGTATACAGTTTAACGTCATGCTGGATGAAGGCATACAGTTTATCGTCGTGCTAGACGAGGACATACAGTTTAATGTCATTATGGGTGAGGGTGGAAGTCGACGTGAATAAACGACCGAGTGGTGGGCTTGAACCTCGTGGAGGCTTCCTACGTACCATGCCTTGACATGGATCAAAGTCCCCGTTGCTTGCTAAGGGTGGGGGTCATGGTTGGTGCTCGCTCTAAGCTCATATGAGTCATGCTCAGTGTGAGAAACAAGAGGTTGTAGGGACATGATGATCACGTCTTGAAGGGTGCGTTCATGGGAAAAGAAGAGGGGATTATGCGTTAGGTGGCCCATGGTGTTGGGACTTACTCTAGGATGGAGGCCCAAGGTGCAACAAAGCGTAGTGGGAGAGGGACTTGGGACCGAAGATGAGAGACACCTCGTTCACTATCACGCCCTCCACTGGCTTTAGCAGTGGGGAAGTACGGAGGAGGTGCATGGGTGCAACCTTCCACAAGAGGGGATAGGGACTTCACCAAGGTGGCTTCCCTTCTCCCCCATGGACAGAAGCCACTTCTAGAAGGAGGATATCATCCATTGTGGAGATCAGGGGGTGTGTAGAAGGTCCTAGGTGGGGGTACCCCACATGAGAGGCTTAGGGAAATGTCACAGTTTAACGTTATGTGTTAAGGACGAGGTGCTTGGCAGTTTAACATCCTGCAGCTCGAACGAGGTGGGTTTACTTCGCACCCCTTGGACATAAATAACCGGTAACCTATGCCTCTTTTGAGAGGTAAGGCATCGACAAGGCTGTATAGAAGGGGTGTCATAGAGCAAACCACCTAGGGGTCCACGTTAGCATGTCTATGCGAAGAATCAATAGCCATTAGCGTACTTATACAAAGAAGAATTAGGCAAAGAAACGTTATGGTTGGTGTCATCCATGGGACTTTGAAATCACATCATGCATGCCTGGATGGCTGCACGGGAAGAAGGATTTCCAAGAAGAGGGGTCCACAGGCCAGGGCCTTGTGAAGCTCAGTTGCTTTGCCTAATGGAGGAAACTTGTCTGGGAATGTGCTTTGGGAAGTGGGGTCCATATCCAAGGGCCTTGCAGAGCTCATTACCGCCTCCTGAGATTCACGGCGACCACATTGCTTGGGGGTCCTCCGCGTTGGATATTCGCGAGGCAGTGCCCGAGGCTTTTCTTCATCACTCCTTTCTTCGAATATTTTTGGCACCAACAAATTCCCCCCATCAGAGATGGAGCCGCAGAGTAATCAAGGGTCAGAGTCTGAGGGAAATTTCCAAAATCCTCAGCCGATCGTGGTGCTGACTCGTCAGGTGGGCGCGCGAGGCGGACAGGGGTCGCGCGCTTTGGACGCTCCATGAAGCTCCATGCGGGAAGGATGCGCCACGAAGATTCGAGGGTTGGTGCCTATAAATAGGGGGCCAAACTCTCTTGTCTTTTTCCTCTCTTCACGAATTTTTCCTTTTGCGCTCTTGATTCGCGAAGCTCCGCGTACCCCGCGTCTTCTCATCGCGAATCGAGCTTCGTGACGAACACGAATCTCCAACTCCCCCACTGTGCCAAGCGAACGTATGCTTGTAGGCTGAATCCAGGCTCCGCGTCTGTTCTTTGTGACTGAGCTCTGCGAGCGTGATTTGAGAACAATCTTCGCGGCCAGACATGAAAATTGTCGAAGTCCTAGGACCCAATCGGACACCGAGAAGCTGCGCCGGGGGTGCTCACAGATGCTTCGCGGAGGGATGAGATGTCCAACTGTCTGGGTCTGGGGGAGCTAATCAAAAGCCATTCAGACCATGAGTCTCTGAAGGATCTCTTATTGGAGAGTCAAAAATAACAATCTGTTGTGCAAGAAACTACCCTTGTATGGCTTTAGGCTGATGGATGACGTCTTCATCCCTGAGGAGACAGGGATGAACTAGCTTGCTAGTTCAGGAGTACGTCGTGCCAGCATCAATGGCTTCGGGCGACTGATGGTCACGCCCGAGAGGACTTCATGCCTGTAACCGTCGACTGCCTACACAACCATCTGAACATCATCGATGGGAAGCCATTGTGATCGGAGACATCCCCTCCCATGTACCACACCATCTTGAAGGCAGCATTAAGGGATTCATGGAAGTGGTGGTCCGATGAGTGGTACCTACTCCAGGGCGTAAACTTCACCAATGACTGGGCATGGGCCTACTATGTAGGTGCCTCATTCGAGGAGTATGGGGCTAAGATGAGGAGAGTGGGCTTGTATGAGGCAGCTTGGGCCTCACAATTCCACATTTATCAACCGAAGAAGCTGATGTTGGATCTGTTGAGTAGGTGTTCGTCTGGGACCAACACTTTTCACATACACAATGGGGAGGTGGGCATCTGTCTGTGGGATGACCATCAGATTTCGAGGGTCCCAATCTTGGGGGCCATGTAGGACGAGTCCCTCCCCATCATGAGTTCATGGGAGGACCTAGTGCAGATGCCGCGGTAGCGTTGCCATTGATGGGATTGGTCCTCGGAGAAGACAAGGAAGTGGTGAGGGATGTCCACTTTAAAAAGTGGTTCAAGATTTTATTAAACCTCCCGGAGGATCGAGAATTCCCTCCGAGGCCTCGAACTTGTCCAAAGGGTGCTCAACGAGGCAACGAGCACTCGTAATTGTGGGTCTTGGCGGACAGCCAATGGAAGACCTCAGGCTTCAGTGTTAATATTGAACATCAGGCAATAGTCAGGCATGCGACATTCATCGCGGCCCTTATCTGTGGTTGGATCCTACCGGTGAGGGATACCAAAATGGGGGGTGTGACCCAGCTCATTCATCATGGAGTCCATGCTGGTCACAGGACGAAAGGTCAATCTTGGGATCCCACTATTCGCTAGGTTGTACGGGATGCTATGACATGTTAGAGAGGGAAAGAAACCATTGTGGATATGTGAGCCCTTCCACCTTCTGTACGAGTGGATCGCAGCGCACATCAAGGGGTTTTATGAATATCCAAACCCCATCTCTCCACCGGGGTTGAAATTTTTCCCCTCCATCCTAAATGTTGTCGGGAGCTTCCCAGTCAAGCTAAACATACCAATGGTGCTGAACTGGTCATCCGGATGGGCATCCGCCAAGGGGATTCCGTAGAATATCCACCCAGGCTATAGGGAAGTGGCTGCGCCATATTGATATGCCAGAGGATGCTGTCTTCTCAGGGGCTTGGGACATCTGGGACATCAACTGTCAATTCCTTATCCCACCCAAGATGTGGGAACACCTAAATCGTATCCGGATGGTGTTACATGGCATAGGCCCTGTCTGGGCCGGTTTCATGGTGTCTTCGACAGAGGCGGGGCAATATCTGGACGATCTTGAGTACTACGTCCACTCCAGTGGTGTCCCCGGGCCAATGACAAACTGGGTGAGGGTACTGCTGGATTGGACGGTTCCCCCACAACTATCGGCCACTGAGATGAGGGAGTGCTTCCCCCTGCTGGAAGAATCAGGTGAATCCTCTGAGGAAAACGAGGCCAGCAGAGGGAGCCTGTTAGAGGAGGGTGATGTCGGAAATCAGGATTCAGATTTTGATGATTTCACAGAGGTCCTTGAGGTAAAATTCCAAGATTCTTTACCCATGTTCCATTATCAGGGCATTATGGGTCTCTCACGAGCATGTAATCTGTGCAGGAGGAACTTGTACGCAGACCGCGCTCTTACTCCCTGGTGGGTGACGACACGAGGCCTTCAGGATCTGCTCCTGCCACCGCGTCCAGTCCGATGTCTGGCAGGGCTAGGACACCTGAGGTGGCTCTTCCAGAATCACCAGACCTTTCGAAAATATATGGAGGGCCACGCCTAGGGGTCTTGACAGTAACGACTCAAGAGCTGCACCAGGAGTTCGACCTTTGTAAGTCTTCTCCACTAGATTCATTTCTATCATATGTATGCCGTGAAAACCGACTTTCATGTTTTTCATTGTCGCGTACAGTTCTATGGTTGGCATGGGCTACTGCAGCAAGACTGGTTGGGATGTCTGGTGGTATCCCTTTCAAGTGAATGTCGGTGATGGTGGAGATAGTTATCTCGCCTGCCCGAGCGGCAACGCTCCCTATCATCGGCGGGACCACCAGCAGGGTCGTGACTGAGGTCATTGAGGTGGGATATGATGATGAGGATCAACCGGATGACCCAAGTCCCATCACACCCTCTCTGGCGCCAGATGTCACGCCGGATTCAATGCCAGATGCAGATCCTGACGAAGATTTCTTGCGGGCATATCAAGCATATGACCCTTCCAATCGCATGAACTAGGATGAAACAACCTCTGATGAAGAGGACAACATAGTGGTCATTTCCAATCATGGAAGCTTATAACTCGCTTCATCATGGACACCCCTCAAGCACTATAGCTGAATGAAATGGACTGACTCTGCTCACAACTGTGCGAGCTGTGCGCCGGGGGAGTGGATGCTCAACATCTTCATATGCTCGTCCAAGATCTCATGGAAGAGACAACCCGCGAGTATGATTTTGGGCTCAGCATAGTCTGACAGTGGAGGAAGGTAGCAAATATCAAGAAGCTCCAGAAGGCAGAGAATGAAGTTCAGCAGCTGCAGATCCGGGAGGACGAGCCCTCGGCCTCTCTCAATGCATAGTCTGTGCTGGTCTTGTGGTTGAAGGCCCAGCTGGCAAAGACCGAATAGGGCCTGAAGAAGGTTGATGAGGAGATGGCTGTCATTCAGGCTGACCTAGAGAGGTCTTGAGCTGAGGCTGACGAACTGCGCCCCATCGCTGCTGAAGAGGAGTAGGAGCTGATTCGGTGGCAATAATTCTTGGACGCCACAAGTCGAAGGGTGGTGGAGCTACAACGCTCTTTTGACAGGGTCAGTCCGTCCCTGGGGGAGGCTGACCCTCGGGTACTGTAATCATTGAAATCCTTTTAAATGTACATTCATGTTTCAATCGATTAATTTTCGAATGTCGTAGCATGCACGAGTTCCGTTGTGGTCGCAACCTTACAATGTCTGCGGAACGTCCGTCTACAATCCCCCAAGCTCACGTGGGTCGAGCCCTACATTGGAGATAAGAGATAGTTGCCTAATCGTTCCATCCAAACATAGAATTGTAGGCCAGGCTTCGGGCATCCAGGGTTAGGATAACCAGTCCAGATTTCCGGGAAATAGGAGGGACCTGGCTAGAGAAGTAAGTTCTTAGAACAGCCGAATTACCATTTTCCGACGTGCTCTTGTGCACAAGCAGTGAAATGCCAGGGGCACTGAAATAAGTCCGAACTGATGAGAATGGGCAGTGTGAATTACGATACCCAATATTCAGAACAATGCTGGGGTGGCTTGAGAATAAAGGGCAACTGTTAACCATGGTGGAAAAATGATGTCCTTACTGCGTTAGCCTGTAGTGAAAACAATAAATCGGGGCCGACCGCTGACCGTGTTCGAAACACAGGGCATGACTCAAATATCATCGATCAGCCTTCTGGCCCGTGGGCCTAGGATAACAGGTGGGCCATAGGTCATGTATCCATACTGTTAGGGGGTTCCTCCAAACATGACCAGTCATCTAGAACGTTGGCCTAGGACAACAGGTGGACCATAGGTCAGACGTCCATACTGTTAGGGGGTTCGTCCAGACATAAAAAGGGACGAGAGTCTGAATAAGGGGCACGCAAAGCATGGAATGTGGAGTGAGGGTTCATTCAAACATAATCCAACACTCATGAAATTACGCCACCGTAGTGGGAGTACGCAAGATGGGAACATCGGTTTGATCCTAGATCATTCTTTCTTTTAGATAGGGCCTCTCTAGCGAGGAGGTCTGTCACTTCCCAACATCATCGTGGGGAATCATGAACTTGTTCAGGGCAGAGTTATAGTTGTACAATCCCCCACGAATGGTCCGACCAGGTGGACGGAAAGGGGAAGAACAAGATTTATAACTCCTGGGGGCTGGACCCTAGGAAAAATACTGGGGTGTCCCTACGTATCCCATGAGAATGGGAATCAATCCATACGTAGTTCTCGAAGCACAGTTTAACATCGTGTAGGATGATGAGAAGCCTCGTTGCGATGGTACACATTCTACCAAAACCACTAAGCCCACGTGATTCATCCTCGATGTGGGAAACAATAAGTTATGTTAAACTTTCCCGACATAATAAGGTGCATGTTAGGGTGAAGGGATTCTCGGTGAATACCAGCCCAATGATGCTAACACATCCATGTGGCGCACCTAGATGCACGAAGAGATAAATTCAAGTATGTCAGAATTCGACTTGATCATGAGGAAGTGGAAATGTGTGAATCATGATGCTTGAGATTTGTACGATAGAGATGGCGGTGTGATGACATGGGAGTACTACTGACAGTGGAAGTAAATCAGCACCTATATCGTGTTATCCTAGAATGGGGATAGTTAAATGAGGGTTGACCGTTGACCATATTTGAAACAAGAGACCTTTTCGGAAATGTCAACCGATGTCATCTAGGGCGTTGGCCCAAGATGGTAGGTCATCCGATGTGGCATGGGACCAGGCCGTTAGGGGGTCCGTTCAGACTTGGAAGTGGGAAAGGATCCAAATAGCAAGAACATGAAGAATGGACCTGGAACGAGGGGATTTCCCCGTGAAAATTCCACACTCCAGGATCTTTGTTGAAATGCATTTGGATTCATCAATGAGAGTATCAGATAGAGGGAGTCGAGTCCCCTCCCATAGGGAGATCTTAGTTTAGTGTCGTAGAATTCAGACCATGGATGGGGAAAGTGCTCGAGTCGAGGGACCGAACATGAGAATCAGGCTGGGCCCTTGGGGAGTACACGGGCTCTTTTACATATCTCATGAGGATGATAATCAAGCCATACATAGTTCTAGATAAATATATTAGTTTATGGTCTTAGAGCTCGGACCGTGGGAGCCCTGAAGGATGATGTATTGCAGCTTTATCCCCCTTACATGAAAAGGTGCACTGAGGGATAGATCCAAGAGTGCCAGGATTCCACGAGGATAGTATGGGGGTGGGGTAATGTAGTGTGAATCATGAAACCAACATTCAAGGACTGAAGGGGCTGGCATGAAGAAATGGGAGTACTACTGACTGTGGTGGAAAAGAAGCATCAATATCGCATTAGCATGTAGTGGGAGCAACAAATGAGCATCGACCACTGACGATATTCGCAACATGGGATTTTATCAATTTGTTGTCCAAAACCCTAGGGGGGCATTGGACCGTATCAGTAGGATAACCCTTAGGCATTGTATCCAAACCATTCATGGGGGTCCCTCATGGTGTGGAACGTAATGAAAGTCTGAGTGAAGGGGAACACGAAGCTTGACAAGTGAAAGGAACTTGACCAAGATGAACCTGACACTCTTGGTAATAAGCCAGAGTACTCTTAACACATGGGTGAACCACTGCAAGGGGTCGAGGGACTTGACTTGAGGGTGACCAAGAGATGGAAGATTCCCAGTAGAAGGGGGAATCTCTAAGAGGTGGGGCTAGACCCGAAGTTTAGACACTCGAGTGGTCCTATGTATCCCATTTGTATGGGAATCAATCCACACATACTTCTAGAAGTGCAGTTTAACGTTCTGCAGAACAAGAAATAGGAAAGATAATTCTTTGAACGGGGTGTGCATGGTGCAACTACTGCAAATCCGATGTGAATGTGGACTTGATACCATGTCATGCTACGGTATACCCTATTCAGGCTCCCGAAGGTAGTACCGAAGAGAAAAATTTGATGAACTCGGGCTGGGCCTGAAGACAGGTGGTCTCGGAATTCTTATGTATCCCATTAGGATGGGAATAAAGCCAAACATAGTTCTGAGGAGATCATAGTTTATGGTCTTAGAGCTCGGACCATGGGTGGAAGACAACATTCCAACTAAGTACAGATCTCAACCCAATCCATAATCCCTCTTGAGTTAAACTTGGTGTGGGAAACAAGGGGGGAAGATCTTTATCGCAATACTTGGAATTTCCATCTGAGGGAAGTTGGGGAATAGCCTCTAAGGACACCTTGACATGGCTTCGTTCCCCTAACGTGCAGATGTGCCCTGAGGAATAGTACCAAGAGGTTCGAAACTCTACTTGGACATGACAAAATAAAGGAAGATGTGAATCGTGAAACCAACATTTTGGGCTTAGTGGGTTTTTTTGACATAGTGATATGAGAGTACTACTGACCGTGGTGGAAAAGCAACATCTATATCATAGTGTCCTATAGTGGGGTAGGAGTGATGACATGGGAGTGCTACTGACGGTGGCGGAAAAGTAGCCTCTATATCGCACTGACCTGCAGTGGGGATGGCGTGACGACATGGGAGTGCTACTGACCATGGAGGAAAAAGAAGCATCTATATCGCACTGGCATGTAGTGGGGTTGGCATGATGACATGGGAGTGCTACTGACTGTGGTAGAAAAGCAGCATCTATATCGCACTGGCCTGTAGTGGGGGAAACAAACGAGCATCAATCGCTGACGATATTCGCAACACGGGATTTTATCAATTTGTTTTCCAAAACCCTCAAGGGTATCGTCCTGTATCGGTAGGAGAGCCCTTAGGCATTGTATCCAAACCATTCATGGGGGTCCCTCCGGGTGTGGAAGGTAGTGGAAGCACTGAAGAAGGGAAACACAAAGCTTGAAAAGTGGAAGGAACTTTTCCGAGTAGAGTCTTACATTCCATGTAATAACCAGAGTGCCCTTAGGCACATCGATGAACCGCCGAAAAGGGTTGGTGAGACGACTTAGGAGGGAGAGTAAGCCAAAGGGCCATGGCGGGATAGAGATTCCTGAGAGATGGGGATGGACCTGAAGTCTAGATATCCAGGTGGTCGTATGTATCTCATGAGGATGAGAATCAGGCCGCATGTAGTTCTCAAGATGCAGTGTACTGTCATGGAGGACAAGGAGGGGAGTGAGGTAATCCCAATCGAGGGAGGGACATGGTACGGAAAACAAGCCGACGTGAACGAGGACATAATCCCACCTCACACCATACACTATGCACAATGGGGGACTTGGGCTAGAGGCCCGAAGAGGCTGAAGAGCCTGATAGTCGGTGGTTTGGTCAGGAAGGCCTGACCGGCTTGTAGTTTATCGTCTTGCAGTAAGGACGGGGGTCAGTGAATAGGATTCCCCAGACATGGGAGGTGTACGACACGGTGAGTAACCCGATGTGGGTGAAGACATAATCTCGTGCTATGCCATACACATCGGATACGATGTTAGGCTAGGCACCCGAAAAGGCCAGGGGTCCTAAGGCTAGGCCTTAGTCAGGAAGACATGACTAGCTTGTACATTAACGTCTTGCAGCGAGGACGAAGGCCAGGGGCCCGAAAAGGGCCGAGGGGCCTGAGGTTGGACCTCGGTCAGGGGATGTGTACAGCATGGCCAGAAACACGATGTGAATGAGGAAATAATCATCTGATACTCCGTACACCCCCTTATAAGAGAATCGGGGCCATGGGCTGACCATCGGCGCTACCCGAAGAGAAGTTTGTCACTTCGGGGTTTGGCAGGATGAACCACCGCACTCGATGTAATGGACATATTTCCATGTCAAGGCTTGCTTGATGGATGTAAGTTTGGGAAAAAGTGTGCACCTCGCCGTATGTATTTGACCCGAAGGGAAGATTTCGGATTTTGGGTTGGGATGACGGATGAAATGTACAGGCGTTCCTACATATCTCATAAGGATGGGAATCAATCCATACGTAGTTCTTGAAGGCCATGGAGTTTAACGTCGTGAAATGAAGACGTATAAGGATAGAAGAATTGGAGTGGCCGCATGGTGTGACCATTATAATCTTCGTATGAGCAGGGCTAAGGAATCCTACTCCTCATCATGTGAGGACTCTCCAAGGAAGTTGTACCCAAGGGGGACAGTCAAAGGGAAGAGCTCGGGCTGGGCTCAAGACGGGACGTCTGAGCATTCCTACGTATCCCATTAGGATAGTAATCAAGCCGTATATAGTTCATGAAGCTTAGTTTAACGTCATGCGGGACAATATGCAGTTTGATGTCATGCGGGATGGGGAATACATCTCGTCAGGGGATATGTGCAGTACGGAGGGTGACCCGATGTGAATAAAGACATAATCCCACACCACATCACACAATCCCGCGAGAGAGTTTTAGTCGAGGAAGTCCACGGGGCCTCGGTCAAGAACTCCTGACTAGCTTGTAATTTAACGTCTCACAGCAAGGATGAGGGCTGGGGGCCCGAAAAGGCCAAGGGGCCTGAGGCTGAGCCTTGGTCAAGGAATGTGTACGACATGGCCAGTAACCTGATGTGAATGAGGACATAATCCCACACCACATCGTAAAATACCATTATAGAGAACCTGGGCCAGGGGCCCGAAAAGGCCATGGGGCCGGAAAAAGCCATGTGGCTTGAGGCGGAGCCTTGGCCAGGAAGGCCTTTCCCGAATGCAGTTTAACATCTTGCAGTGAGGATGAGGGTCATGGAAGGTATCTCATCCGAGGATGTGTTTAGTGCGGCGGGTATCCCGACGTGAATGAGGACATAATCCCACACCATTCTGTACAATACCATCATAGAGGACCTGGGCTGGGGTCCGAAAAGGCCAAGGGGCCTCATTCAGGAAGGCCTGACTAGATTATAGTTTAATGTCTTGCAGTGAGGACGAAGGTGCAGTTTAAGGTCGTGCGGGACCATGGCGACCCAAATGTAGTTCCAAATGCAGTTTACGGCCATGAAAGATCGGGTGAAGATATTAGTTTTAGGTCTTAGAGCTCATACCTGAAGTGGATCTATGTTTATGGTCTTAGAGCTCGGACCAAGGGTGGGATCTTAGTTTATGGTCTTAGAGCTCGGACCAAGGGTTTAGGAAAAATACTACATGAGGAACCTGGAATTGGTGGGAGGAGTTATGCGCTAACTATCCATGGTCACCAAGGAGTATGATCCATTGGTGAAAACCTGATGAATGACGTAAGGTACTTCCCATTTGGGCTCCAACTTCGGTGGTTTCCTGACAGGGATCATCAGCGCTCGAAGGGACAACACCAGGTCGCCCTGCAGAAAGAAGCGATGGTGAACATTCTTGTGGAAGACTCTGGCTATCTTGTTCTGATGCCTTTCCCGGATGTGAAGGGCACATAGCATGTTCTCGTCCAGTGCTTCCAACTCAGCTAGACGGATATTTGCCACCTTATCTGGCGCTTGCTGGTCATAGACTGCAGTGCGTAAGGACGGAAACTGGATCTCAATGGGCAGGACGACCTCAGCCCTCATACACCAGGAAATATGTAGTCACTTGGGTGGAATTGAAAGTCGTCATCCGATAATCCCAGAGGGCGTTGGGGAGCCTGTACGGCCAACTTTTCTTGTTATGTCCAACCGTTTTCAGCAGAATGTTAGAGAGGGTTTTGTTAAATTCCTTGATCTGTCCATTCGCCTGCGCGTGATAGCGGGAGATATGGTTTGAGCGAATGTTGTACTTGGTGTATAACATCTTCAGCTCGGCTGCTCGGAATTTGGTGTCATTATCGATGAGAACAACATGAGGGACTCCGAACTGATGGATGATATTGGAGCTCACGAAGTCAATGATGAAACAGGCCTTGACCTCTTTGAGTGGGACTGCTTCCACCCACTTGTTGAACAAATCTGTAGTGGTCAAGATGAACCTGCACTGACAAGCCGTCGCTGGTGGATATGGTCCCATGACGTTGAGTCCCCACACCGCAAATGGCCAAGAGTACTTCGTGGAGTTTAGAGGCTCTGGAGATCGATGCAAGAAATTAGCATGGACTTGGCACGCATGGCATCTCTTGGAAAACTCAATACAATCATGGATCATAGAAGGTCAGAAGTACCCCAATCTATGGATATGTCGGGACAGCTTTGGCCCAGCCTGGTGGGCACCACAGGAACCGAAGGAAACCTCTCGCATGACCTGAGAAGTCTCGACTCCTTGAATGCAATGGTGGAGAACACCATCAAAGCTCCGCTTATAGAGGATCCACTCAAGACTGGGACCACTATGAAGGGTAAACTATAGTGCGCAGCCATGGATTTGCTCGTTCTCGGTCCGATCATCCGGGAGGTAACCATTTTGGAGATACTCGACAAAAGGTTCCACCTAGTAGGGAGTGGCCTCAGCCACTGCATCTGAAGACCCTGGTGCTCTTGATGTGGAGGGTTCGGTGGTAAGATGGCTTACCCATGGGCTATCGTCATCCTCTGGGGTGACGGGGGTGATGAATCTATGGTGTGCCACATGTATAATCAGGTCATCCTGCTCGAGTTCTATGAGTGATGCGGCTAATCCGGACAAAGCATCCACTCGACCGTTCTATGACCGAGGGACATGGGTAACCTCTAGTCGAGAAGGGAACTGGGCCATTAGGCAGAGGGTGCACTCCAACAACGGCATGAGCTCTGGCTTCCTAACGACATAATCATCGTTGACCTGCTTGATGACTATTTTAGAATCCCCTTTTACATGAAAATGGGGCACATTGATCTCAAGGTCCAAATCGAGGCCTGTGATGAGAGCTTGATAATCTGCCTCGTTGTTGGTGCAGCCTTCTGACAACAAGAATGAGTATGACAGGACAGCTTGCATCGGGGTGATGAAGACGACACCCAGACCCACTCTGTTGAGCTTAGGATCGTTGAGCCTCCTACCAGTGGGACTCTAGGAGGCACCGTAAAAGTGCATTTTCCAGTATGAGATGACATGATCGACTGAGAGGATTGCCTCATCAGGAAAATCTAGGTCCAGGGACTGATCTGTGAAGGTTGGATGGGCATCTAGAAATTCTTCTAACGCCTATCCTTTGATAGCCTTCTGGGGCACGAACCTGATGTCAAACCGTTGGAGGATCACCGCCCACCACACTAGTCGACTAGTCAAAACGGGGCAGTTTAGGATGTACTTTAGTGGTTCTACCCGAGAGACCAACTGTACCTCATGGTGTTGCACGTAATGCTGCTATTTTTGTACGGTGAACACGAAAGCAAGGTAGATCTTTTCAATGGGAGATTACATAGTCTCCATATCTAGGAGCATGCAATTGAGGTAGTAAAGGATGTTCTCTGTCCCTTAATTGTTCTTCTAGGAAAGAAGTGCGCCGATGGACCATTTCAAGGTGGTCACGTAAAGGACCAGTGGCTTCCCAGAGATGGGTGGCATCAAGATCGAAGGTTGGAGTAGATACTTCTTGATTTCCTCAAAGGCGGTCTGAAACTCTTCATCCCATTCATAGGAAAAGTCCTTCTTCATGAGCCAGTAAAAGGGCATACACTTTCCAGCCATATTCGCAATGATTCGACGTATATAGGCCAAGTGGACATAGTGACCTCGAAGCTCTCGAATGTTACATGGGGGAGGCATCTGGCTGATGGATTTTATTTTCTCTGGGTAAATCTAGATGCCTTGGTACCTGACCACGAAGCCATGGAACATTCTATAGGTGACCCCAAAATCACACTTCAACGGGTTCATTTTCAGGTGGCTGGAGAAGAGTATTCCAAACACATTATCAAGGTATTTGAGATAGTCTTGGCACTGGTGAGATTTAACCACCAGATAATCCACATAGAACTCCACCAATGTCCCGAGAATTGGCTTGAATATGCGGTGCATGGCCCACTGGTAGGTGGCACCTGCATTTTTCATGTCGAAGGGCATAACCTGGTAACAAAAGGTACCTTGGGGAGCCTTAAAGGCAGTGGACTCCTCGTCTTTGGGGGCCATATGGATTTGGTAGTTCCAGGAATAC
This sequence comes from Viscum album, assembly GCA_963277665.1. NCBI lineage: Eukaryota > Viridiplantae > Streptophyta > Magnoliopsida > Santalales > Viscaceae > Viscum > Viscum album. Next base: position 1,153,358,417 of record OY728132.1, on the reverse strand, counting down.
CCATCCATGAAAGAGAGGGCTTGGAACCCTACTGTGGCATCAATCAACAACTCTTTCACTGTGAGGTGAAAATCAACCTTTGGGCAGTGGCGGTTGAGATCGCAGAAGTCGATGCAGAATCTGATCTGCCTGTTCTTCTTCCTGGCTAGCACAATGTTGGCCAACCACTTGGGATACTGGACTTCCTTGACAAATCTGGCTCTGATGAGCTTGTCAACATCGGCCTCAACCATGGCACCGTGAGAATGGTGCATCTTTCTGGGAGGCTGTTCGAACCTGCGATGGTTCACCGTGAGACCAAGGTAGTGGACATCCACCTGAGGATCTAGTACTGGCATCTTGCCATAACTCCATGAAAACACATCATGGTGATGTTTAAAGAATTCTACATATCTCTGCTGCTCTTTGAGGGAAATGGAAGTGAAGATCAACGTCAGTCTCGGATCTGCCTCACTACCAAGGTTCACCTATACCAGTTCATCGAATGTGGTAGAGACACCTACTTCAAAAGAAGGGGGAGCATCCTCCAAATCCTCTTCTCCGCCTGTGGAGGGGTCTTACACGAGGGGAGTCATTTTCAATCCACCATACACTGATGGGGAAATGTTTCCGGCTTGAGCGGCGATGGTTTTCATATTAGGAGACTCACACACCACTAAGACCATGGAAATGAAGACGGTTGATCCAATTCCATCCGTCCTTCGGCCCAAGGGGCCACACTTGAGGACATCGAATCAGTAGTGGCATGTGGGCTTGAGCCGGATGATTCCAGCCCAACAGAAGAGACACATATGACGTATCGCCATTTCCATGAGCTTGACGTTCCGATACCATACATGGGTAGGATGTTATGGGATCAGATGAGCCTAGTTGGTGTAGGAGTACGAGGTGATTTTCCAAAGTCGGTTGGACCTGGGAATATGCCTTCCTGTAGTACCCGAAACAACAAAACATTGCCCCATGTTAGGGGTTGAAGCCTCCAATCGAGGGATCGGGAAGACATAAGCGTTATCCAGACCTATCCAGGAATCACTTGTGACCAGTGAGGGTTCATCCTCACCTACCAAGATTTGCTTATCCTTACTCTTGTAATAGCAGGCGTCCAGATATCGGGCTTCACAAGAGGCAAAAAGAGATGCATCTCCTTGTAGCACGCGTACTCGATCATTGAGGGAGTATTTATGGCATTGGTGGTATGAAAAATGGACCGATGCATGCATGTGGAGCCACGACCTGCCCATCAGTGCATTGTACGTGGTGTCCAGGGAGACAACCATGAATTCGGTGCTGGCCATTAGGCCACCGAATTGGGTCTTCAAGAGGATCTTGCCGACTGGAGTTTTCTCAGTCCTATCATACCCCTGGATTCTGAGGTCGGAGAGATTTAGATCATCCTCAAACAAACCCAGCTTCCGTAGTGTCTGAGTTGGGATTAGGTTAATCCTGGAACCCATGTCGACAAGGTAGTGGTGAACTTCCACGCCGTTGAACTGACCAGTGATTTACAGTGGGCGATTGTGTCCCGGTATGGGTGGGTCTTCATCTTCACCAGAGAACGAGTAACTGCTTGACACTCGGCACCCTCAATCGCCTCAGCATGAAAGGCTTCTGTAGATGCTACCTCCGTCTCGAACTGGAGGGGGATCCTTAGGGCCTCGACAAACACCTCATGCATTTCAGATGAAAAGAGAAGAGCCTCATGGATAGAGATCCTTGCCCGGATGCTGGCAAGGTGCTTCATAACATCATTCTTTTGTGCCAAGTGTGAGCCTCTGCTTACGGGAGGTCGCTCTGCAACTAGAGACACGGTGAGCCCTGCCGGCTCGACCTGCGGCTGACTGGTACTGGGTATAACCCCATGTCTGCTAGTTGAGGCTTGAAGAGCGGCTTCTGGACTAGGACCGGTCAACTGAGATTGCCCTGTGTTAGGATGAGACTGGCCGTGGTACGGATGAGGTAGCTCTGCCTAATCCAGTATCACAAAAGGCAGTGGAGGTAGATCTGAGAGCATCAGATGAGGTTGTGCATTCTAAGCTCTGTGCTGGGCTTGCTGTCTAGTTTCAGTAGTGTTCATGGCCTAGCTGAAAGTGCCCAATGACATACCTAGACTACCCATGTGTTCGTATTTCTGCCGACATTGACGTCGAATGGGGACGTTGGGGAGGCTAGCTCGATGTCCCCCCCTCATCTGGAGTCATATAGAGATTTACGAGCTCTACGGTGTTAACCGTAGCATACCCCTAACTATCACTTGACGAATCATCCACCACTAGGATGATTCTAGGAGGAATCCCCATCTGAAGGGGCATAAAGTCACTGAGAGTGCGGGATGAGAATGGAAATGGTGGATCGTGTTGCTTCTTCTTATGCCACCGCCGCTCATCCTTTTGGGAAGAGGTCGACTGAGATGACTATGCAGAGGTACTGGTCGCTTCTTCTAAAAGCTTCAGCTGACTTAGGCATACCCGAATGATACTGTGGGAATGAGAAACTATTTTACGAGGCATCCAGTCATTTTACTTCTAGAACCCATGGCTGGGAACCTGCTGCCACTTGCCTTCGTCATCACTATCACTTTTTGGCCTTACGAAGACACACGCTACCTATGTCGGGGCTGGGCCCAGCCTGAATATGTTTTTGTTGACTTGGTCATGGAGCCAGTCTTTAAACAAAAATCACTGCTTGAGGGTGTGCCCTAGGAACTGGTGGTAAGGACAGTAGTTGGGGCGATCGGTGAGATTCTCCTCTACCGGCATTCTGCACTTGGGTAAGCGCATGATCCCCTGCTCTAGGGAACTTCGGAAGTAACCGGGAACCTGATCCTCATTCAATGGGTAAGTAAGGTACCTTCTTTCTGGATAAGGGGATCTAGGATCCTGGCCCTGATGAGGGTCTGAAGGGGCCTACCGAGGAGGAAGAGCCCGATTGTCTCACCTAGGAGGCGGTGGAGGGTTGCACGGGGGAACCTGTCGGTTCTGAGGCAATCGCTGCTGGGCAGGAGGCTACGCCTGATGTGGAGGACCCCTACGGAGTTGTGGAGCGGCGCTACTGGTAGCAACTATAGCTTCCTGGGGGCTTCTATTTGGGCCACCGTAGCGGGCTCAACTCTGGCCCTCCTTGCTGGGATCACAGGGGGCAACAAACGCTCCTGACTAGCATGTTGCAGAGCTTCCTCGAAGAAATGGGCCTTATCTGAGATGTCTGAGAACCCTCCAGAGTAGTTCTGGGTGATTAGGGAATGAACCTATTCCGTTTTAACATTCCCTACACACATCGTCAGTAATTTCTCCTAAGCCAGTGGCATACTTGGGGAGTATGTAACCCCCTTCCACTGGGCGATGAAGTCTGTGACTCACTCATTAGGCCTTTGTTTGCACTTGAAGAGGTCTGTGATACTAGTCTTTTTCGTGGAGGAGCTGAACTGGTACAGAAACTGTCGGTGGAGATCTCCCATCCAGTCACCGTTCCGATAGGGAGCTGGCTGTACCAGATGAATGCAGGGCCCTCCAATGTCTGCATGAAACATTGGAGCATGGCGGATTCCTGCTGTGTTGAGGTTCCCAACATGGGGCTACACCTGGAGGAAAAGTGATCCATGTGATGAGGCATGTCCCTTGTCTTGTTGAAGGTTGAGAATGTGAGGTTCTCAAAACCTGGAGGTGCAGGCATGTCATCCAGCCACACGGGATATGTCTTGCCATCTGGTGGAACTGCCACCTGCCGCGTTTCCAATGCCTCGAGACGGGTGATGAGTGCCGCTATGGTATCATCAGGGTGGGGGTCCCTATCTTGTTAGAGATACCTACCCACGAGTGTGTTGCAAGGATCTTCAACATAGTAGATGGCTTCAACAGCCCGTAGAGCGACTGGCGGAACGGCCTGTGGGGCGGCTGGGGGAACACAGGCTGGATTCCTCGGAATGCCTCGCCGTTCAAGAGGGTTTGGCGAGACGTATTGTGCTCTCTTTCCGTGAGCTCCAGCTTCTGCCCTGTCTACGGCAATAGCCTGATCAGGGTTTCCCGAATGCATCTCACCAGGGGGAAATTGTTCCTGCCCCTGTAGCCCCGACCTGGGAATACCATAGTCGGGTCGTTGCTCCACAACATGTTTGGCCAGGAGTTCGTCGACCAGCCTCTTCTTCTCAGTGAGATATTGACACAATTCGACCATCTCAGGGTCTTTGTCCGTTTTCTGAAACGAGGTGGACGGGTCGGAGTGCCTGACTACTCCGACGTTCTCCTTACCTTTACTGACATTCCGACAGACCACCAGTGACTCGGTGGGTGTAGGGAGGGCTAGGAGGTTCCTCTACTGACGAGTAACCCTCCCTGATGGGTCCAACAATGGTGATACACCCGCAGGGGGTATGTCTCCATCAAGGGACTCTAGATCGTCATCCCTGTCTGCTACGTCGACCATATGGACCGCAACCCTTTTGGGGGTATGTCGTCAAAGTCGCATAACAGATCGGGTTGTCACTGGATGGAATAGAAAAGGAGGGTGGAATACTGTCCCCAGCCATAGACTTTCACATGAGGGATAGATTCCCTGATGATTCTTCAGAGAACTTTTAAACTCTGAACACATTTCTTTTGAAGGGCGCTCTGGCGACCTAGCGACTCAGGGCGCTGGGCCACGGGGAGTGTGACCAAATAAACCAAACAACATTGCTCGCTGATTTCCTCAAATTGATGTTGCCTCCTGGTGTACACCACTTTCTCATAACGATGGCGGATGTTCGTCACCCGTAGGGTTTGGAGGAAGCATCATACATTTTTCAGGTTGAGGGATTCCGGTGCACAAAAGTTTGACACATCCACCGACCAGAACTTCTCTAGGAAGTGGTCCACTGCGAGAATGTTCCAGAACTCCTGGGATCAGATTCAAAGTCCAGACCCGCATTTCCCCACTTGTCAACCGGAGGCAGCTGAGGAACCGATAGTAGTACTAGGGCAGACCGCTGGGTCAGTTATCTGGGCGGAGGAGAATACGGAAAGCGAGCCTACTGACCGCCAAACTCCGGGCCATCCTCAAAATAGTGAGGTGACCTTATCACAATTTTCGTAGTAGGACGGGATAATAACCATAGTTTCCAGCGTAGAGATTGCGGTTACCGGTGATGGGTCGTGCTATTGCCCAACCACTATTAGTCCCCAAAATATCTCTTAGTGCTCTCTAGTCGAGGTACAAGGCACTTCTGGTGATGTCGGTGGTGACTGCACGGTCAAAACCTGCGGGACTCCCAAAATTTCTTCCTCTTGGATGTACCTGCGGAGAGAGGTGGGAATCTGGTGCACTTCGCATTCCGGAAAAATGAGACTGACATGCCTTGTTCCTGCCCCGATCCTTGATGCAGAGGAGCGGGGGGAAGGTTCCATTGCCGAGTCACATTCCACATCAAAATTTGAGAAGCGGGCCGGTTTGATCTCTGCCAGGGCCTTCCCAATGTTCTTCTGGTGGCAGTGACGACTCGCTCTTCTACCCCTAGATGGTACTTCGGGACAAGGCCGATTCCCGACATGTAGTCTCGGGGCTGTGCTGGTGCCAGGGCGGAGAGGAATTCTTCTTGAGACAGCTAGGGTGCAAGGGGAACCAGGGAAATGTCAAATGGGGTATGGGGAGGACCTCCATGGATGACACCTGTGTGGGCAGAAACCCTATTGGAATCAGCAGGAGCATGGGTATTACCTTCATTCTTCACGTGGGTGGAGTGAGGATGGCCTTCTCTCCCCTGGTCACGAGGGCGAGGAGGACCTTTTCCAGTTGCGTAAGGGGCGTAGGGAGGACCCCCACGTTGGAGAGGGACTGGACGGGCAATGCCTTCATGTCGATTGTCGGGGGCTGGAGGAACTCCATACCCGGTGTGGTGGGCGTGAGAAAAGCTACTGTGCTGAGTGTCATTGCCATGGTGCTGGTATTCATTCGGGTCGGGGGTAGCATGGGGCATAACTCCACGAAAAGCTTTGGAGTGGGGAAGTCCCATGCTCTGTAGAGTGGTGGTATGGGGAGGGCCTCCGTACGGGGTGACATCATCGTGGATTGGTTCACGGCGAGCACCACTCAGGCCTGCAACCCGGATAGTCAACCCAGCCTGCCCACGGGACAGTTGGGGCATTGATCCCGGTCGGGCATAAGAGTTTCCCTACTCAACGTATGTAGGGACTTCATGATGCATGTCGTCGGTGGCTCAGGCCACAGTAGCTATCGACGTCAATGCCCCCAGCGGGCACCCTCGGCAAGGGCCCGACGGTGGCGTCGGTTCAGATGGGCCGGTGCAGGTGTTGCAGGGGCATAGCTTTCCTGCTCCTCCGTCAAAGTTGAACGGTGGTGCTGACGTGGCCTGGTAGGGGCCCATTCTTAGAGAACATGGATCGGGGCCCTGGTCGGGCTGATCCGGACAACACCCACCTCATCGGCGTAGGGTAGGGAGTCGTCAAGTCGTTCCGGGGACAAGCTCCCGAAATGATTGAACGTCAAGATGGGGAGCAGGGGCTCCCTGCACGACCCTCAAGGGAGGAATTGACGGCGAGTCCTGGACACCTCTTGGTCTAACTGAGCCATATACAAGGTTGGGATGACCCCTTCCTCCTTGTACCTATGCACGAGGTCATTGATCACCCTTCGTTGAATGATCTCTAATGGGAGAGGGTGCGTGAGTGCCCCTTGCTTATGGATGTAGATGCCATTGTGGCAGTGGTGGAACCACGCGGAGTGGCTATGTTGATGTTGCCCCCGCCCCTGCGTAGATGAGTGGGCGGTGATCAGATCTCCGTAATAGCGACCTAGTTCATGAGAAGCATGGAGATTAACTCATCAACACTACGTGGAAAAGAATCAACAACCAGTGCCCTAGAATCATTCCATCATCTGTGGCCGGTAAGAGGGATCCATGCCGACAACGTTGCAGAATGAAATTCCCCACATTCTCCTGCCCCAACTTCTGGTGAGATTCACGCCAGGATCACTATTTGCTTAGCAGGGACCCGACGCCAGATATCTGAATCTGGTGACACGTCAATCTACAGATGTCTTGAGCACTACTAATCTTCACATTGATGATAAGAGATTCAAATCAGGTTCACCATTTATATTTCTGATTCTTTCTATGGGGCGCACGCATCCATCCATGGCGAGCGCGCGGAGGTTTCCCTATATTCCCACTTTCCAAAGACGGGCGGCATCTATTCCTTGTTCAGGGAAGTCAGCTCCTGGATCAAAACCAGGATGATGGGATGTCGGTTCTTCCTTCCATGGATTCCTCCTCAGAACTCATCACCTTGTCCGGGTGTCCCTCATAGATTTAATATGTTGTTCGTGAAAATCTTCCTAGTGCCATATGTTCATGGATGCCGGTTAATTACGCTCCTTCTGTCAGGACATTCCAAAGTGTCCGGTCAGGGAAGCAACCTTCAGTTGGGGGAGTAGTCACGCAGAGATACCATTAACATGTCTAAACACTGGGGAATTAGCGTGTTTGTCTTCTGTCCCTTATTATAGGGCTTCACGAGGGCACGGAAGCCTGAGGCATCCCACATCGAACGCGGGGAACTTCATATTCCATAGACATGTATCTGTGGTTTTCCCCAGCTTCCCATGTTTAACACATGGTATGCCGCAAGTTTAAAATCCATCGGAGATAGATCGGACTGATCGGAACACTGAGAGTGGATCAGATGAAAGAACCCCCTAAGGGGAAATCCGATGTCGGGGCCATCACGTGGGCAGCTTCCTGAATATTGTGGAATGGAATGAAGTTGCATGATCTCACCGGGATGTGACAGCTCGGGTGGGAATCAGGATGGATGATGGTGGTGATGGGCTTGTGTATCTAAAAGACTTCCTACGTATCCCCAGGGAGAGGAATCAAAGTCCGCATAGTTTGATCAAATGGTGGGACACCTGAGGAGGCGGCCTGTGAGAATGGATGCATGGATGGGACCCAGGGGAAGTGGAACCTTCAGATTGTGGCATGACCATCCCGAGACACACAGGCTCGAGGGAGAGATCAGAGTGAGACAGGAGTGAGGATCTTGAGCCTTAGGGAGGCTTCCTACGGATCCTCATGGCAGGGAATCAATGTATGCATAGTTCAGGATGGAATTGGGCTTACCCTATGTGGCGGCCCAGGGATATGGAGTCGATGAAACGACGTGAGGGGACTAGGGGTCCAGGTGGGCTTGAACCACATGGTGGCGTCCTACGTACCATGCCGTAGCACGGATCAAAGACCACGTAGTTCAGGGGGGGACGCCGGATGGCTGACGTAAATGTGAACCCAGGGGGTCCATTGGTGGTGGGATTGATCCTCATGGCGGCCTCCTACATACCATGCATTAACATGGATCAAATTCCACATAGTTCAGGTAATGAGGTATGTGGCTTATGCTTTGAGATGGCTCATGATGGTGCGGCTTGAACCTCTTGGAGGTTTCCTTTGTACCATGAATTAGCATGTATCAAAGTACTTGTAGTTCCGGTAATGAAGTATAGGGCTTACGCTCTGAGATGGCCCATGATGGTGGGGCTTGAACCTCATGGAATTTTCCTATGTACCATGCATTAGCACAGATCAAAGTCTACATAGTTCGGGTAATGAAGTATGGGGCTTACGCACTGAGACAGACCATGATGGTGGGGCTTGAACCTCTTGGAGGTTTCCTACATACCATGCATTAGCATGGATCAAAGTCCACGTAGTTCAGGTAATGAGTTATGGGTATTATGCTCCGAGACGGCCCATGATGGTGGAAGAACCGGTATGAATGTGGTCGAGACGACCGGGTGGTGGTATTGAACCTCATAGAGGTTTCCTACGTACCATGCCTTAGCACGGATCAAAGACCATGTAGTTCAGGTATACTGTTTAACATCATGCTAGATGAGGGCATACAGTTTATCATCATGCTGGACGAGGGCATACAGTTTAACATCACGCTGGACGAGGGTGGAACTCAACGTGAAGAAATGACCGAGTGGTGGACTTGAACCTCGTGGTGGCTTCCTACGTACCATACCTTTACATTGATCAATGTCCCCGTAGTTCGCTAAGGGTGGGGGTAGGGGTCGGTGCTCGCTCTATGCTCATGTGAGTCATGTTCGGTGTGAGAAACAAGAGGTTGTAGGGACATGATGATCACGTTCCAATGGGTGCGTCCATGGGAAACAAAGAGGGGATTACGCGTTAGGCGGCCCATGGTGCTGGGACTTACTCCAATATGGAGGCCAAAGTTGCAACAAAGCACAGTGGGAGAGTGACTTATGACTGAAGATGAGAGACACCTCATTCCCTATCACTCCATCTACTGGCTTTGGTATTGTGGAAGTACGAAGGAGGTGCATGGGTGCAACCTTTCGCAAGAGGGGATAGGGGATTACACCAAGGTGGATTCCCTTATCCCCCATGGACGAACACCACTCCTAGAAGGAAGATATCATCCCCTATAGAGATCAGGGGGCTTGTAGAATGTCCAAGGTGGGGGTACCCCGCGTGAGAGGCATGGGGCGATGTCACAGTTTAACGTCATGTGTTGAAGATGATTTTCTTGGCAGTTTAACATCCTGCAGCTCGAAGGAGGTGGGTTTACTCCGAACCCATAAGACTTACATAAAGGGTACCCTCTACATCTTATGAGAGGGAAGGCCTTGGCAAGTCCATATAGAATGTGTGTCATAGAGAGAACCACTGAGGGGTCCACGTTAGCGTAGCTATGCGAAGAAGAAATCGCCATTAGTGTGCCTATGCGAAGAAGCATTAGGCAAAGAAATGCTACGGGTGGTGTCCTCAATGGGGCTTTGAAATCCCATCGTGCAAACCTGAAAGTCCACATGGGAAGAAGGATTTCCAAGCAGAGGGGACCACAGGAAAGGGCCTTGCGAAGCTCAGTTTCTTTCCGTATTTGAGGACACTTGCGCGGGAATGTGCTTCGCGAAGTGGGGTGCCTCGGCCATAGCATGGGGTAGGGGTGTGAATGGGTGGTGATTCGCAAAGTGTAATGGTATTCGTGGAGCACTGCCTCATGAAGATTAGGTACTTCACAAGGTGAAGTGTCGCTAAGCAGAGTGCTTCACGAAATACAGTGTCTCTGCCTTGGCATGTGGATCACGTGTACAAGATGGGTGTTTCGCAAAGAATAAACACTCCGTGACTGCCCGGGTCCCTTTGGGGTTCCCCCTCCCTTCGCGAATGACCTTGGGATTTTCAAAAGGCATCCCCCTCAGAAGGGGAGGTCAAGACGAGACTAGGTGGAGGTGATTTGCGAAGCAGAAATACCTCGTGTAGATCATGATTCTACAAGAGGAAAAGTGCTTCGCGATTCGAGAAAGAAGAAGCCGAAAGGTTGGATCGTCCGTCCGGAGAGGTCAGGGGGAGCTCAGTATTTATAGGCAATGATAGCCGCGAAATAGAGCTCACACGGCACGAAAGGGCCTCGGTTGCTTCGCGGCAGGTCGCGAACATCAACCGGGATCATGAAGGGTTCACCGCCTCCTTTTCATCACGGCGGGTCACGAACTTCTGGGGCATTCGTGGAGCATTACCGCCTCCTGAGCATCGCGGTAGCCGCATTGCTTAGGGGTCCTCCACGTCAGAGCTTCACGAGGAAGTGCACGGGGCTTTTCTTCATCTCTCCTTTCTTCGAATATTTTTGGCGCCAACAGATATGTTATGAAGTTAGGTTTTAGTTAATAAAATTAAATGATTCTAGAAATTTTTTATCATATAGTATAGATGAATCTTTGATAAATAATGAAAATGAGGTATTTTTTATCATTGAAAATTCTTTGATATAACTATGGTAAAAACATAAATTCCCTCATAAAAACATCTATCATTCAAAACATTTTCGGTAGGGGTAATTTTGAAATACTTAAATATTAGTAGTATCAATCTCTACACACCCCTTGGAGACATTATATCCCAAAATAGTACCTTCTGTGACCATAAATATTCATTTTTCTGAGCTTAAAACTAAAACTTTCTATAATAATCTCTCTAAAACCAATTCCAAATTTCTTAAACATCTCTCAAAGGTTCTACAAACAGTGGATAAGTAATTCATGAATACCTCAATAAACTTTTATAAAATGTCTGAAATGTTAGGAATCATTCATACTTGGATGTTGATGGGAGAACCACAAAATTCAAAGGCTATTCACTCATAGGAAATCATCCTAATTGGGAAGGAGAATATTTTTTCTATTGAAATTATGGTGCTACATGGATCAAGTTGTAACCTGAATATCCATCCATAAAAAAAGAAATCATTTCCAAAAATCCTCTCAAGAATTATATCTAAGAAGGGTATTTGGATATGATCCTTCCTAGTGTCTGAATTTATTTTTATATAATCAATACAGACTCTCAATTTGCATACAATTATCATATGAATTTGGTCACTTTTTTATTATTTACTACACAGAAACCTCTTTTTTTGGGACTTCATGGTTTGAAATGATAAAATAACTTTAAAAAATGGTATATATAATGTCAATTTCAAGAATCTTTATTACATCTTCTCTCATAACTTCGTTAATATTTCGGATTATAATACTTTTAAAATCTATTCTTGATTTGTGGTATGGTTCTATAATAATATTTTTCATAGAAAATGAAGGGTTGATCCCTCTGATATCATATATGGACCATCCTATTATGGTTTTAAATTTCTATTGAACACCCAAAAATTTTCCCTCGTTATTAAATTTCTATTTATTATATATAATTATAGGCAGTGTTTTATTTTCTCCCAGAAATGTGAATTTCAAGTGTAGTGGGAGCAGTTTAAGCTCCAAAGTTGGTCATTACTCACATTATGGAAGGATCTTAGGCATATGAGGTCCACAATATTTAAAATGTTTCTTATAATGTCTTTAAAAGGTGGAAATATTTATAATATTTTCTCCCAGTTTTAAATTTTCTTCACTTATATCCCAAATGGATTGCTCACATTCATAAATTCCCATTACATAATTTAGAATATTTATTAGAGAAATGTCATAATTTTTTTAATAAGCTCTCCCTAAACCATATTAAATTATTCATCCTTGTTTTTAGATGATGAGTCAATATCATGTTCTCTAAGGAATTATTTATGTTCAATAAATAATATTAATTCCAAACAACACTTTTAACAGCAAAAATTGATTTGTCCAATTCTTGAAAATTTTCCAAACATGCAACTCGAGAAGTATCAATAGTGTGTGTAGTGTTATTTTCAAATTCGGAATGTATATTATCAACCTAAGATTTTATTAAGGTTCTTCTAATTTTTAAGGTGTGTTATCAAACTCAAAATAATCTACCTTATATATGTTTTGAAGAATAGTTGGTTCATTCAGATTTTTAAAAACATCGAACTCTTCTTGTTTCTCTCAAAATTTAAATATTCATTGGCCTAGAAAAACTTTAATAATAGCTCCACAAGTGTCCAAGGAGGGGATACACAAAATTATGTTCTCCTACTGTTCATACACTATGTTTATCACTAAAAAATAAGCTGGGTGAAATAGCTTTCCCACTCCAACCAGAAGATAATATACACTTTCTATAGGATATGTAAATTAATAGTCATCCAACTATAGGATTATAGTGGTTATTTAAAGATGTCCCGATCCAAAATATTGAAATAATGATTTTAGGAACAGGTTAATTCTAGAATATAAATCACATCGACATTTTAGTTTACCACTATTCTAAAATGTACAAGGACTAAAAAATATATTAGGATCCTTAATCTTGGAAGGTATTTTCTTTTTAAGAACACATATCCACTCTTTAGTGAGGTTTTGTTTAGAAATTTCTACTAAAGTTTTTTTGAAACAATTTTTTCAAGAGATTTCAGATATAAATGAATCTTAATGAAGGATTGGATGAACATAATATTCACATAGATCTTGGTTATAATCCTAAGTAACTAAAGAACATTATACTTATTATTACTCTTAAGCATTAATTGTTCAGAGAAAGGGATATGTGGGGTATAGATCCTAGAAATATAATGAATCCCCCCAAATTAGTTAAAATGTTTCTCCTTCCCCATATTGTTTATATATTCCTAAAAAGTTTAATTTTGAATTTCTTGGGTAACAATGTGATTCTCTTAATTTTTATGATTTCTTCTCTCACTTCCAAATTATGTGTACTGTAGATTTTGATTTCTAGACACAATCGCTTTTTTAACTAGGGTGATCCTAAATTATTTTCTATCTTCTGTTTTAGTATAAATTCCACTTTGTGTGACTACTAACCTGAAATTATCCCTAGGGATAATTTTAGTTATTCTATGAACATACTCTTATATATATATATGTCATGTATCTTTTATATTTACCCATTTTTAATTCAATATTATGTATTCTTCCATTAGATTCTGATGTATTTGATTCATTTTGTGCCTTTTGAGAATCAAATTTTTCCTCTTATATGTCTACTATTTTAAGAATTTTTTGTATGAAATTAATCATTTCCTATCAAAATTTCCTCTAGAATTATATAACTAACCACTCTATTAATTTATATATTATTGTCTATGATGGTTTTGGAAACCAAGCGAAGAAGGATGTCTAATCATACAAGGGGTCTATGAGAACCTAAGATGGAAGTTGGTTGTTGGGACACTATCTAATAAAGTCTCTAAATTTATCCTATGTCTCATGAATGAATTCTCTATCCTCATGATAGAAACTAATAAATTTAGTTCCCAGCTCACCCTTAAGACATTGGGTATAAAATTTCATCACAAATGACAAAAACATTCTTCCTTTTTTTCAATTATATTTTCATCTAAACTGCTAGAACAATTTATATTATTACCTTTAATTGAAAAAGAAAACAATCTCATCCTTAATTCATTCTCATTGATCCCTAACAAAGGTAACTATTACAATGTGTTGTAGAAGTCTCTAATAAATTCTAATGAGTTTTAATTAGAGATCTTGTCAAAGGAATAAAACCATGAAATGTGAGACTATTTTAGCACATAATTTATGAAACTAGGTGATAGTATAACCGAGTATGGGTTTCTTGACACTTGTGGGAGATTAAAATCTGGCATCATAGGTATCTAAATTTCACCTATGTTGAATTAAAGTTGATTTTTTTTATTAATAAGAACTCTATCTCCACAATTTTTAATTTTGAATTTGTCTTTAATTTTAGGAACACTCAAATGTTTATCTATCTCAGGATCTTATGGATCTAACCTATCATTTTAGGTTCTTGTGATCATACATAATAAAATAATAGAAATATTTAATTAATGAATAGTTATAAAAAATACACAGTATATGAATATTTATTGCTAACAAGAAGAAATAGAATAATCAGTTTTATAAATTTTTTAGATTTGTTTAATAATATTTTTATTTAAATATTTATTTTTGTTTTGAAATATTGTTTGCAAAAATCCTTCCCTAAAAAAGATGATAAATACTTGAAACTTTTGTTGTTTAAAATATGTCGGTTTAGTTATTAAAAATTCATATTTACTACTATATATTGGTTCGTAGGATATAGAAATATATGGAATGTTTGTGTAAAAAAATTCTAAAACAATGTACTAATAAAACTATTCATAAAATATTTTTTATGTTATTAATATAAATTATAGTTGAAAATGAAACAAGGATTTTTTTATAAGAACTACGGAGAAATATAAATATTGAATAATTAGAACAAATGCTGACAAATATGATCAATACATGTGAATGGAGAAAATTAACACATATAGTTCAAATGGGATTATTATATCACAATAACTAAATTAAATTTTCATTGTCAAAAAAGGGATTTATTAATATCACTCATCAGGAGGCGAAACATCGATATTAATGAATCTTGGAGTTCTCAACATTAAAAAACATAAAAAATTAACCTGTTTAAATAAATTGAAATTTGAAATCAATTTCATCGATTGTTTCCCAAGTTTTAAATGAATTTTGAGAATTGATAATAAATTTAATGAAATATGAATCTATATCACCGATTGATTATCATTTCATATAAATATGATGAAAATAAAATAAAATATTACACCAGGAGAATTAAATCCCCTAAGAAAAGAGAATTTAGCTAAGAATCAATAAAAATTAACAACTAAAAAAATTTGTATTATAGAATATATCCAAGAAAAATTACGGATGAAATAGAATTGAAAAATATGGAGAAAGAAATCTCCCACTGATGTTGATCACAAATAGTGTTATTGAAGCTGTATTCTTTGGAATTTCGGAAGGTTAATCCGGTCAATCCCTAAATGTCCCCCATGAAATAATTCAAATGATCATAAAAAATTATTTTCTATTCTTTTATGGATTGTTGTTGACATCCCCAATGAATGAACTCAATTATCTCTTATTACTCAATCTCCTATCAGGGCCCCTAGTACTTGATTAATCTCAATGTGACTTTAGTCATGCCTTTCTAACAACCTCAACTGATGTGCCCTATTTAAGATAATCTTAGACCCAACTCTAAGTTGATCCTACACATAAAATAATTATTAGATTATTAATATTATTATCATGAATATACTAAAAAGATAAATTTTCATTATATATATTATTATTATTATAAATATTAACCAAAATATTTATATATAAACTTATTGTTGTTGTATTAATATCAATATAATTATATATTTATATATATATATATATCTTTTTTATGATAATTATTGTTAGATTAATATATATATATATTATTTTATTTTGACAGTTTAATTATCATTATTTTCATCATTAATTTGTTATTATTATTTTTTTTGTTGTTCATTTACTATTATCTTTTTTATCTAATGATCGTAGATTTGTCTTTCTCGGGAGAAGAAAATAATGAGCTCGACTTCTTAATGGGGGATGGTTCATCTCACATAGTGACACCGCTCGAGTAAGGGTTTCATCAGCTTCATTTGAAAGCTTCATTGGTGAGGAAGCGTAGGTCGATGATATCAAACACCATGATAACTTTTGACCTTGGAAGGACAAACAATGTCTATGAATTTGGGTTTCTTCAATAGTGGATGAAACACTAGTGCAATGGCAGTGTCTTCATAATCTTTAGTCTAGGTATTTATCATCTTACTCAAGTAAGGGTGAGAACTCTGTTCCTTTATATCTGATTGTAGATTTGGTTCTACAGTGAAATAGGTGTTTAAAATCTCTTTGTTTAAGGGTGGTGGCCAAATCTTGTGTTTGAAGATTCGTTATGGTGGAAGATAGGGTTTGCTAGATTCTTGAGCATAGATAGACCCATCAATGGATTTGATTCTAGTGGTTTCTATTTTTTGTTGGAAATGATAGATCTGGTGTGGGTTAATGCTAGTGGTCAACTATTGGTAGAGTTAATGTGAAATAAAGTCCTAAAATTATATCGTTCAACAGTGGACCAAACTTCACTTTGATGAAATAGTGGATGTGGGCTTCTACTAGTGGATCATCAATGATAGAATCAAGGAAATATAGTTGGTGGAAGATTTTTTGTAGAATAATCTAATACCCACTACTAGATAAACACTGATAGTACATTAATCTAATTATAGAGACAGACTGATAGAAAATGGGAGTCCAACGGTTTATGTGGGATGCTACCGGTGGATCTGGTTTTGGAAGTGTTGGATGATCTACACATGGGTAGATCAATCTACCAATGGTGAATATTTTGGCAGTAGAAGGAAATGGAAGCAGTGGAACAGCTCTGTGGAATCTTTAGGTCTGGTGGTAGATCCTCTTCTCCCATTGTGGATGTCATGTCCAATGGTGGATCTACTCATAGTGGATTTTCCAATAATTTTAGATCTTGAAATTTGATATGATACAATTATAGAAATAATAAAAATTAACAAATAAAAATATATAAAAAATTAAAACAATAAAATTAATATAAAAAATTATTAAAATAAAAAAAACTAATTATTTTGATAGTGAAATTAAAACTTTAAACATTAAAAAGTAAAATCTACTGAATAATTTGAATAGAATAAAATTATTTTAATTAATAATTAAACGACACATACTAACTATAATACTAAAATTTAAGTAAAAAAATAAAATGTGCTTAAAAATCAAAAAACTAAAGATTAAATTAAAGTTTCATTATTTAATTACAAAAATAATATAGGTAAATTTAATTAGAAAATTAATTATTAAAACTTCAAAAACAGAAAATTCATATTTTCAAATAAATTAAGTAGTAAAATAATAATTAAACTAAATAAAAATAATTAATAAATTAAAAAAATACAGATTTATACATATTAAATATTGAATTAACAATTTCAATTAATTAACTACTAAATTGAGTTTAATTAACAAATAAGGGATAATTAATTAATTAGTTAAAAAATATTGATTAAAAATATGTTGAAAATCAATCAATTAAAGTCCATATCAGAACCCATGATCATGTTTTAATAACCATATTATTTGAATTGAAACATACATAAAAAATGAAACAATTATCACCCAGAATAATGATTTTAATAAAAATGGTTATTGAATTTGTGATATGATGTCATAAGTAAAGTATGTATGTATTATAAGTATAAATATGTTTTTTTATGAAAGTATGTTAAAAATAAAATTATTATATAGGAGGTTAGATCCATTATAAATCAAGTCAAACATGAGGTAATGTTTTTATGTTACAATATCACTTTTTGCCGAGATTGGTTATGCTTAAATTTTTAAAAGGTGATATTATATAATTTATTTCTATGAAATAATATTTTTTTATTCTCTTATAGGGTTTTAAATAAATCAAATGTTTTCCATTCATTTTTCTATCTCTAAGAACTCAACGTTCTAAAATAATGTTCTAAGGAAAACAAATTTTGTTTTCTGTTCCACTGGGAATATTTTCATCTTTTTATAGATTTTTAATAAAATGTTTTCTAGAATGTTTTTAATATTTTCCAATTACTATTTAAAGTCATTTTTACCCATGTTTGAATTTATATTTATTTTTTAGAAAATTAATCTTATTTTCATATTTTGAATAAGGTACTTTGGTCATTTTATTGAAGTTGTGAAAGGAATCTTGTAATGTAATGAAAATTTCCATGTAAAATTTTTGAAAATTATATGGGATTATTTTGAGACCAAGAGTTGAGATGACACATAATTCGGAGGCCTGATGAGCCCGAAATAGTGGTATGAACATTTTTTATGTTATTTAAAATATCATGTGTGCGCAATTTTAGTATCTTTTAAACAGGTACTCAGATTAAAAATAGAAGGGTACTGTTGCTTCTAGAATAACAACATTACCTATGAATGGAAATAACATTGACCAACACGGGTCCAGAAAAAAAGTTAATTTACAGGAATTTTTGAATATAATGTAATAAAATAAAATAATCATTAATGATTATTTTATTAAAAAATGTCTGCGAAAACACAATGATAGAGAAACTATTTAATTTAATAAATAAAACAGCAAGTTCTCTCTGAAATAGATGTGTAACAGTAAAATTATTTCATTTCATAAATGAAACATCATAAGGACATGATGACTAATCGTAACAGAAATAAAAAAACACATTCTTCGATTATTTACATAACAAAGATATGTGATTGTTGGACAATTCAATATTTTCTCAAAACCTCTGACGAAATTTCCTTGGAAAGAAACTAACGGCAATGAATGACAGATCACTAGTGATGACAAGTGATATTCCTCCCTTTCTCCACTTTTGAAGGATCACCAATGATAGTGGCGAACTGAGGATCAAGGATCAATTAACAATGACATTCGACTCCATTATACTTCTCTAATCAGTCTTGTTTTCAATGTAATGGTTCTTTTCAGAGTGATTATCTTTCCCATGTTCTTCCGTTACAAATAAAAAACACAGACAAATTAACAAAAAAATTGGTTTGTAGGTCGATCATGTTGTTGGATGGGATTACTCTTGTGGGGTTATTATGGGAGAAAAACCCCGTATATTATTTTTGTTTATGACTTTTGATATGAAAACAACATTCTACAATAAACACTAACATCGACTGAGGCCCATCCATATTTTTTTGTGTCATCCCTTTCCTCTTTCCATTCTATGTTCGTCACGAGAATTTTTTCCTTTAGCATGTGACTCAACTTTCGGTGATCGATAGATTGATTCACAATCGATCATTGGTGTAATGATTTTGTATCACAAATATGGGATAGACAAAATAGAATAGAGGTGCGATAAAGATGATGGTGAATGGATCGAGGCAGCATAAGAGATACCTCTATTTGAGCATTTTCCAAAAAGGGGTTGCAACGTGGATTTGGACACAAGGTGAAGAAGTGTGCTATATGAGGATCCAAGAACCTCTATCAGTTTGAAGAAAGGACCACCAGAATGCATCTGGTGCTCCACAAAAGGACCAATTTGTGCACCGACACTGATAGTGGCCACTTTCTAGATGGTGGAGGCGGCACAATGTGACATCGCGGAGCAGCGGGGTGATCTAGCCTCAAAGATAAGGCCACGAGCGCATGTGAAATGACGACAAGATGTTTCGGTCACATGTCTCATGGTGTGACAAAGTACCTGCCACGTCCCAGGTAGATCATACTAGCCAAAATAAAGAGGTCAGGGTTGGGTAGGAGGGCCACCCTAATGGGTCGGACCTGCGGCCCAGAGGTCCTGACCCGCAGCCCAGAGGACCGGACATGGGACCTAGCGGGCTGGACCCACGACCCAAAATTCCAAACTGGGTCCTACCAATTGGAAACAGACCTATTGGATAGGGTCAATCCAAGGTGTGGTTGGACGACCAGGGTCGGGTCGGTGGACCCGGGGCTAGGTCAGGTTGGGTTGGACTAGACTCAAACCCCACCTGCCCCTTTTTACTAAAACATGCATAACATCCAAATTGTACATATGATTGATGAGCTGTTTGCGGCATCAGGAACCTCATGACGAGGAGTTACTTATGGTATACACAAAGTGTAATTTTAGTGGACGTTGATATGCAACTGTTGGATTTAGGATTATAATCTCTCATAATCAAGCACGCTCCGAGTGGGAATCCTATGGCTGGTTGTTTTGAGAAGACTTTAAGAAGAGGGTTTAAGGGATTTAGCTAGAGAAATTTATGGGCATGTCAAAGAGATCCAATTTTCCCAAGAGATGATTGGGTCTATGTGATCTAGTTTCCCCAAGAGATGAGTGGTTCTATGTGATCCAGTTGGCCTAAGAGACGATCAGATCTATGTGATCGAGCTAGCCCAAGAGACGAGCGGGTCTAAGTGATCCAACGGGACCAAGAGATTTGCTGGTGTAATTGATCAAGTTGGCCCATGTGAAGAGTGGGTCTAGGTGATCTATCAAACCTAATCACTCATCAGGGATGAGTGCTTCAGTAGTTCTAGGTGTTAAGCATTATGATTGTTTGTCTTTATTTTCTTACATTTGACTATACCTACGTGAGCTGACTATACCCGTGTGTACATTCCATTGTTTTGTTACCTTTTTGTTTTGGGGTCCTTATAGAGTATTTTGTCTCTAACCCCAATATAGCTTCTCCCACATGTGTCATGTCTTTGGTATATGAATGACACATCGATGGAGACTTTGGTGGTCGGGGACCTAAAGGTGCCTAGTGAGATCGGACAGATGAGGTTTACTTCTACGACTTCTGCCAGCATCCCTATAACCTACCCTTCTAGTAGGGTTTAACACTGATGGAATTTGGGAGTTGTAATTTTATTTTTTTGGGCTTGTATTCTGTCCTTCTTTACTTTTGGTTTTGTATTGTTACACTCAATGGTTGCCTTAGTGGAATGCTTGTTTTCTTTTCAGCATTGTGGGTTTTGGCTGTGTTTGTATTCGTGCATGTGTAAATTTACTCAAGAAAATGCATCCCACTTATGGTTTAATTCCTTTGTAACTATTCTCTATCCCCTAGACATTTGTAGGTGGGCTTGGGATGGTCACGACATAGGCCCTGGGGGACAGGTCGTGAAAAATATCAGTTTTAACATATACCATACAAATGTATTGTCCCAACATCAGGACCACATAATGATTTGAATCTTCCCAAAAATATTATATGATTTTTTAAAAATATGTTTCCCTATATATTTAGTTATTTTTAATATATTAAATAACTAAATTCTAAATAAAAAGGTTATTTTTCTTAAGATTTATTCGGGTGATCTTTTAATGGAAATTTTCATCTATGATAACATCCTTTAATGTCACTTATGTTTTATAGGGGTATGATCCTATAATATAATCCTTCTTTATTCCCTGTATGGTTTGTGATTATGGTTATTAAATATCTAGGAATTATGTTTTCTTTTCTATAGGTTTAATTCTAATGAAATGATAAATATTTCGTGATCATGTGGTATACACATGAATTGATTATGATTATGTGATGGGTTGTCTATTAATGGACACCAATTAATTGTGTAAGAATTAATGTTTTATGACCTCAAAGGATACATGGGAGGTTATCAAAAGACCAAAAAGGGTATATAAGAGGTTATTATAATCCCAATGTAGGTACATGGGTGGTTATCCCAAGCCTAACATGTGATGAATATCTTTTTGGGTTCCCTTTACATAATATTACAATGATTATTATTTTGAAACACTTTATGAATCTCTATTAGGATATAATATTATGATATTGTTTTTCTCTAATTTATCAGGTTATTTTATTCCATTATGATTCATATCTTATGAGATTCCATGCTTAATATAATGACTCATGATTAAGATCAATGAATTTCAATGTATGATTTTTAAAATTTAAGCTCTTTTTCACACACCCTTATGCTGATGATATGCTTAGAAATGATCATTGATTTATTTCTCACATGATTACTTTTACTGATATTCTAATCTCACCCTTTCTATGTTTCCATTTCCCCTAAATATGAAAAAATATTTTAAGAATGAAATGTCTAAGAAGGCTTCTATTTGTGGAGAACATAATGGGAGATGATATAATTCATTTATTTACAAATTTTTAAAGTGTCTATGTTTCTGAAGAAACAAAAACATAATTGTTATATCAAGGATTGTAATGATATTTAATGACTAATAATCAAATAATATGTAATATTTATGTATTAAATGCTTGGGTCTTCTCAAGACCAGATGCTTTGACATCTTCAGTGCATGTCACACTCTTTCTATAAGTTTGTAAATAACATAAATTTGAATATCATGTTCAATCTTGGAATTGGTTAAATTTTATTATACTATATTAATCATCTTTATTTGAACATTATAACCCCATTAGTAGTATTAGATCCATTAAATATTTGTTTAATTACTAAAATTGTAATTAAAATAATGAAAAATAAGTATTGTATTTGAAATTATAATGTATGATGTAGATTTTATTCTATGTTTTATAATATGATATGTGATATCAAAAATTGTTGGGGGATTGTATTCTTTGATTTTGATATCATGAATTATGGCATAGAAAAATTTTGTTCAATTTAGCATATCAAACTATATATTATGTGTTATCATGGGATGAGATGTAAAATTTTTTCTATATCGTGGCATACGATTTAGGAAACCATTGTAAGAGATAACATTAATTTACATATTTTTAATATCTAAAATATAAAATAAGATTTTCATTAAATATAAGTGATATGATAAAATATGATTGATAATTATGAAGGGTGTTATCACAATCCATCACATTCCATTCATAATCAATGATATTATATTTATGTATATTGTGGGTTATGATTTAATATATATTTTGAAATAAGATATAGAGGGAAAATTCAATTTTTCAAATTTTAAATTATGAATTTATATTGACTATTTATAAATTGTTTTCAATTTGTAGGAACAGATATTTTGCGATATTTATTAAATTTATAAAGTGTTTATAAACAAATTAATTACATGTTTTTCATAAATAATCATTATCTTTTTTTGATTTATTATAAATTATTTTTTTATAATAATTGTAAGTGTTAAATACCTTTAACACATTTGGAATGAATTATAATTTTGATATTAAATTTTTATATAAAAATTATAAATTAATTTGTAATGTGTTTCTATATTAAAAAAATAAACCAAAATATAAGAGAGTTTATATTAAATTATGAGATGTTCATAATTATTAATTTGAAATATTAAAATTAGAGGCCATATTTCATAAATTATTTTTACCATATCAAACCGAATTTTAATAATTTAAATAATCAAGATTGAAATAATATTACATATATGATATTTTGGTTATGTAAAACTAATACATTATATATGAATTGTTCGTATGAAATATAAAATTATTTTAATCCAATTAAATATCTTATATTTTAAAAAAAGTAATCTAGAATGATAATATGAAGGATTTTATATTGTAATTAAATATAGATTTATATTTATTATTTAGTTTATAAAATTTCAATGATTTTTATTCAATTATAAATTTATTATAAATGTTTTATTTGGGAATTTGTTATAAATGCTTATATCATTACTAAATTTATGAAATGTTCATTTATTCTGATTATTCCTAGTTTTATTCATGAATATATTTTTATTTTATTAATGGAATAATTATTCAATTTTAGCATTTAAATGATTCTATAAATTTGCATACATTCATTTAAAGAGTTGTATGTTTGGTATGATAATTGTTTTGTATTTTATTCAATATTGGCCTTTGACTATTCATGAGTTACATTATTGATTTTTAATGTTAATTATACTTTATACATATTATATTTTTGAATTATGACGTATTTTTGGCCTTTGTTATGTACTAAACTTTGGGTATAAAGTATTTGGGTTGGACTGCACACTGGACTAGATGTTTGCTGGCTTCCACACCATCCATTCTTATTGATATTTTAGATGTTATATGATTATAAGGATTTACATGACAGTATTTAATGCACATTATGCATGTAGTGTATTTAGATAATTGTAAATATTGTTTTCTTTTAATTTTTAGGTAGTAACATAATTTATGAATTCCGTAATGAGGTACCTATAATATGGTTTGAAAATATTGATTTGGTGTATGTAATAGGGATTCAAAACAAAATCACTAGAATAAAGCATATATGTGAAGGGTATAATTTAGATTGGATGGTGATATGTTTACAACCCATTTACAAATTCTAAGTGTCTAATTCATTACAAAGTGAACACTTGTCAAGAACATGATCATCCAAAAGAGTAGGTTAGGAAAAAAGTTGGGTTCTCATGAATTATCCTATATAAGGATAGTATGTTATGTTTGACCTTAATAAGATAATGTTCCCATATCAGGTATCATATTTAGGTAACACTTTTCTAGGAAACCTTAATACAATTAAGATACTAGTGGAATAGAGCTGGGATAATCTATTTGGTGGATTTGGAAAATAGTTTTCCACTCAAATATCCATGAGTAGTATTTGATATGATTGACCTGATTGTTTACACACATATATATATATATATTATGGGATAAATTATAATGTGATCTAAATCATTCTAAAATGTTAATCTTAACCAAAAAAGTTTTATGATTTAATTAAATGGGGTCCATCGTATAATTGGGAGTATATTTAATAATATATATTATTAAATAAATTTAAAACATGATACACACTTGATAAATGAATATTTTGTAAATAAATGGAATAAACATAAATATCAAACATTAATTTTAGATTAATATGAGAAAACTAGAATCTTCATGGAAGAAACTTTCTATACTTGTATAGAAACTTAAGAATTGTTCTTATGCAAGAAAGAAAAATTTTATGTATTTGAGAAACCCCATCCAAAGAAATATACTAGTGAATCCATGCAATAATTTTGTCTATTTTATTAGGATAATTATTTAAAAGGATTAATTTTATGTATTTTGTAAAATGATTCTTTCCATAGATCCAAGTCTTCAAAAGTAACATGAGAATAATGATGGGGTCTAGATGATAAATAATATAAAGAGGATAAATCTAGAATGAGCTTGGTATGAGATGTTTGAGTTTTTAATGGAATTTTATAGATGAAATATGTATAAGGGGACATTAGTATATAGTTATGTACTTAATTTTATTGGGTACATCCATGAAAAAGAGTGGAAAGGGTCCCTATTAAGGCTTGATATGTCTAGATACTTCATTTTTCAGTATTTTTCAAAATGGTTTGTGATTTTTATTATAAACTATAAAAAGAAAGGGTTCAATAAAATTTTACTCAACCTATTTAATATGTTGAATATATATGAGCAGTACATGGAAAGTCTAGGATAAATTGTTGTATTGATTGTACAAGATAGTAAAAGTTCAAATTGGAAGAATAATATTCTTATTTTAATGTTCATTTTTGTGTCATCTAGTAGATAATCAAATTCATTAATCCCTAAATGAGGTGGAAAGAGAGATGGAACGTGATTAAATTGTATAGAACATAGTCACTAGAGGATTAATTACATGTACTATCTAAAGGGATGTAAAAAAAATCAAAAATATTAAACACTGATAATTATTTTCAAATAAATCATTTTCTTGAATTTGAATGGAATGTGATATCAGAAATAAATCAAAAAATTATTGTTAATATCTATAACAATTCAAAATTTATGAAAAATTGACAGCTGAAGCTTCAATAATGTATTTAAATGATAGATCTATAGTTTCTATTTCAAGGGGTATGATGTAGTGAGTTACATCAAATAGATAATGAATTTGGAATAAAGGATGTGTATTTTTATATCATTTATCTAATGTGATAAGAGAATTTATTTTAAAATAAATAGTTTTTATGAATAAAAAATGTTAATGATTTAATATGCATGGTTTATGATTCCTCATATTTTATAATATTTATGAGAATAATATATGGATTATAAGAGTTTTACCATGATATTTATGTGTCGGATGACTCACCAAGTATACCACATGGATTGTTGTACACTATGTATTTGTTATATTTGAGGAGAATATTCCATATTGAATCCTAATACCTAACGTTTGAAAATATTCAAATAACTAGAACTTTTATACAACGATATCTTTCTTATGAATTCATTGTTGATGAGCTAATTGTGATCGATAGGGTTGGTTGTTAATAATGTCTTTGGTTGGTGTTTAATGAATATGATATTTTTTACATTCATATAATGATAATGAAATTATAGACCATGATTATGATAGAAAAATGGAGTGAAGATTTGTACTTGGATTAGTTATACGTAATGTGGTTATCTATTGGGGGAGGGGCATTTAATTCTTTCAGCTATCCAGGTAAATGACATTTGTAACACCCGAGAGTTTTATGAGAAATATTTTCTTTTTATGTTATATAAATCATCAAAGGAATCGTTCCCTACACACAACACTATCTTGGCTTTCTTTACACGCAATCACGACCTTCCTTGATAGCTTGCGTTGTACACAATACTGAGTTTCACTAAATAGCGATATGCTATTAAAATATTATATAAAATAGCTGTTATGAATAGTAATAACCACTTTTTGATATTTTATGAATTTTATCTTTCAAAATGGACTTCATTTTTAGATTTGGAATACCGAAATTAGCCTAGGGTGAAATTTTGGTAATTTTCTAAAAACATTCAATTTTTGATGAATAGTGAAACCACTAAGTGGTAGTTAAAAAAACTGAATTCTGCAGAAAACATAATTTAACCGCTTCTGTGAATAGAATTTCAAAAATCCGAGAGACACGGTTGATATCAGTAAGTAAAATGTGGTTCAATGAGATGAAAATAATTTTTGTTGAATAGTAACTTTTTACATTTTTTACCGCGGTTAATAGTAAATAGGGTAATTAAATGTAAAAATGATATTACTATTACCCTAACACATCTCCTAATTTTATTGGATATGTTTAATTCGACCAAAAACAACCTTATGAATATAATATGATCATTTAGGTCCACTTGGATTAGATTAGGACATTTAATATTATTTTATTTAAAGAATAGTTAAAATAGTTAAAATCAGAGTTTAATAACTATTTTTTTTAAATATAGGGCTATACAGAAGATAAATTCGATTATAAATATTAATTAGAAAGATAAAAAGATTTCATACATAATGGTATTTTATTTATAATTTTTAGACTTTAAATAATTTAATTTATTTACGACACAATGATGATGCAGTAATTACTTTATAAAGAAAATGATAACATAATTGATGTTATAAATGCCCAAATAAATGTAATTTGAGACTTTTTATGACTTCCAATAATTTTATAGGTTAATATGACATGTTATTGTTGATTTAAGTATCTTTTTTAGAACTTATAATTCTGTTATGAGTTTCACAAAAATCATGTACCAAATAGTGTCAAAATTGACATAAAATAGTTTTTTTTAAAATATTATATTATTAATTGTTATTTTATTCCTAAAAATCTATGGTTCGCCCAAATGACTTATATAGGGATATATATATTAATAATGAACCACTTGGCATTCGTTTGGAATGTTATAGTATGTTTATAAACCATATAGTGTAAAAAAAAGTAACGGTAAAAGTTAAATTATTTAACTTAGAGTTAAATCTAATTGATAAGGTTAAAATAATAACCTAAACTTGTCTAAATCATATTGGATGAGATTATTTCAATCCATCCCCAATTTAGCTTCGAAATAAGACCCTTTGGAACAATTATAAACCGAATGTGACTTTAATATAAAATAATATTTTGAGATTTTCCTAAGGTGCCCGTCTCCTCCCTTATAAATGGGAACCTCCTCCCTCTCCTCCTCACACCAATTTGAGCATTCAAGCTCAGAAAACCGCAGACAAAATCTCTTATACACTTCCCTAGAATCATCCTAGAGGTCCTGGTCTTCTTCAAAGACCATCTTTAGTTCCCTAAGAGGAAGTTAATAAGAGGTGTTTCGAAGAAGAGGTAATATCCACTACCGATCATTTTCAATTTCATTCTTCTCCAACTACTTCTTCTTTAGTTGTTTCAGGATAAAGTAATAACATCAGTATTACTTACATACCGATATGTTATTATAAATATGAAACAACCCTTATTCACCTTCTATCCATCCTACGGAAAAATGAAATCACCGCGCGTGCGTACGTACGGAATACCGTCTCCACGCCGTGGTGCAATCTATTTTCCACCACCGCCTTAATTGGATGGGTATAATGGTGTCATGAGTAACTATATATGATAATTATAAAGTTATATTGATAATAAAATAGTATAAATACACTTTGATACAATTCCACGATCATGGGAACGATTTCATCGCTCGTGCGTACATACGGAATACCGTCTCCACGATGTGATGTGAATCGTTAATAATGATCTTCATTACATAGTAATTATATAAATGAATTGAATGAATAAATATGATATATATTACACTAATAAAATTCTGGATATGTGGTATCTATAACCTAAAAACAAGAATAAGAAATTATTTGGCAAAACACGGATAAGAACAAAAGGCAATAAACACCCGAATAACAAGTAACAATGAAAAATCTCAAATAAAAAGCTAAGAATATGACCATATATGATATCATATCAATAATTATGATTCTGTAATAAGTCAATAACATTATTTAAATCAGTATACAGGATATTTGGACACGTATGAATCAAATCGGACCTAAGGTAAGGGAAAATATCACAATCTCATTTTTATCCGAGATTGATTATACTTTGGTATTTACTGAGATGTATTTATCATCCACATCCATGTTTCTTAAATAGGTAATATTATTCACATCCCCCTACAATTGATTAAATACAATTTTACCCTTTGGTAGGTTTTTATTAAACGATATGAAATGAATCTTTTGTCATTTTTCATACGAGGTACTTTTTGACTTTTACAACCAAAGTACGAGAAGAATGTTTTTTAACTTATATGGAATTAATGGATTCATAAAACAATATCTCAATGAAGCTTCCTTTACAAGTTTTAAATTTTATTTTTAATTAACTTCTTTTAGTTTAAAATTATATGACATGTTATGAAAGGAAAATGTTTTTGAAGTAGAAAGGATATTTTCCTCAAGAATGGAGTTCGAATGTTTTATCAAAATTATTTTCCATCTAAGATAATATAAGGTTATGTTTTTATCCTTATTATTAGATTGATTTTATTATGTTGTGATGGAATTATTTTTATGAATTCCTTTACCTTATATAATTTTTTTTATGATGTCATGATGTTTTAAGAATCCAATTTTTATTACATGTGTTATGCGATGATGTATGATTTATGATTATGTGGCACACATAAGAAAGGATTAATTATGAGATGGGTGGGACCTATATCTCCATCCAATTCATTGGTTAATGATTTATATCTCATGAGATAGACATGGCTGGAATGGCAGGTTAAAACCGGTTCAGTGATACAGGTCTGAAACGAGGAGTGAACTCGGTTCAGAAATGGACTTTGTCCACTAAGATAGTCTGGGAAATGAGTCATGACTAATAAGAAATGACTCTCTATGATTATGTGTGCATTCCACAATTTTTCATGTTTCATGTTATGATTATTGGGATTTCATTTTCACTTCTATTATTTATCCCTTGTTAAGATATCATGATCTCTTTTATAGGAAAAGATTTTCAAAATGTTATGATATGATTGATATTACCTTTATTTACCCTTACTGAGAATTTGAGCTCACCCTTTTGTATGTTTTCTTTTCCCCAGGTTAGGAAGAATGATATTAAGTATAATATTATAAAAGGGACTCTAGATATGATGAAATAAATGGGAGACATTGTAGAAGATTTATGAAGCAGTTGTTTATGTTTCCCAGTTTCTAAAGACACTATACCTATACGGTCCTTTTGTGGTTTTTGTTATATGGTTTACTAAGTATTCTTCAATTATGAAGTAATAACAATGTATGTAAAGTGTGGGTCATTATAACATTTGATGTGTCTATCTATCTTATTAATCTATACCTATAGAATCTATAATGTTTGAGTAACTATATGATATTTAAATGATTTATGTATCATCATCACTATATGTATTATTTAAAGGGATTATATTATTATGCATATTTTTATATGATACAACTAGTAGACATAGTTATAGAGATAAATGTGTTTGATGAATAACACACCAGACCCCTTTATATATTGAGTAGAATTGATTATTTTCTATAGGATACTCTTTGATTACATCATGGTATTAAAGAATTAATTGTTTTTAAAGTTTTAATGATCAATGGTGCTAAAATTTGTGGGTGACTAAATGGTGATTAATAATTATCAAACATAGGGAGATTCTCTAAAAGTGATTTAGAGTTTATCCAGGAGTATTCAATAGATATTCACAAATTATTGCATCTCATGTGACACATTGTGAAATTGTTTATATATTTCCAAAAAAATCAAATATATAATAATTTTTATACATGGTTTCACAATTTATTATATATGATACAATATAATGTAAAATGACTTAATGTCTATTTGGATTTAGTGAAATTGTGATATTGATGATGACATTATCTGAATATTAATATATGTGTGTGTGTGTGTGTGTGATATATGTTATCATATATTATATTTTACGATATAGATATATCATATAGTATGATATCCATGGAGTCATGGAATATCATATTCCTTGGATATGAACATCTTAAAGAATAAAATAGTGATACTATGCTGTTATCTTTTTTATATTATAGTGTATGATATTTCCATATCATATGTTATTATATGTGTTAACTTTATTGTACAATTAGAATAAGTTGTAAGACATTATATGTTAATATTTACCCATATTCCACTTATGGATATTATTATCATTAATGTTTCATAGATTAAAACATTGTGTAGAATCAAAATAGAATTTAAATGTTAAATGAAATGTTGAGGGTTACAAATGGTTCATAACCACCTGAATTAATTGAATGTTATATAAAATTAAAGTATAATCATGGTGGATCAGAGTGTTCCCATAAGTTATATATGAAGATGTTAAATATAATTATGATGATTCTATAATCATTTTGATACAAATTTTATATAGTTGGGGATCTCTTCTCCTTTCTATTGATAGGTACTAAAATATTTTGATCGAAAAAAGAATCTCACTCTAGTATTTGATGAATCATCAAACAATTAACACCCAATGAAGAAAGAAAAAATTTTCTACATCTAAAATATCTTCATCAATCACGTGGGTGAAGGCACGATGTTTGGATATTTTCGATGAATATTATTCTTCCATTTAATTTACATATGGATTTGGTTTCAATAATATTTCTATTCATGGAATCGGTTTAATTGTCTTGCATTTCATTAATCATTATTTAATCAGAAGAAAACCATCAATTTATATGGAAGAATGTATTCTACAAAAATGTGTTGCCTTGATCCATCATAAGTTATAATAGAGTGTATTTCTAAAATAGTAATTTTAGATCACTTATAGAGAAATGTGGATACAGTTACAAAACAAGAATTATCTATAATCCACAAAACCATTAGATAAACCAAGGTCTTTTATCGGGACCTCATTGGGATTCTTATAAAGTCCATGTGAAATTCTAGGAAGGACTATAAAATAAATATTGAAGATGCATTGTGGGATTATAGCACTACCTATAAAACCACAATTTGGAATTGAGTTGAGGTGAATCCAACAAAATATATACACAAGGGAAATGAGAAATGTTGCAACTCAATAAAATAAATATATTAATGAGTTATTTTACAAATGGTTAATGTTAGTTTCTCTATTTATAATAATCAAAACATTATAAAAAAGTTATTAGTTATATTTAATTTTTTTAATGCATGATTATTTATTTATTTATGTGATTAATTATATTTTTATGACTAAACACAATAACATAAAGTAAATAAATTAACTACCATTATAAGATAAAATATTTTTTTTATATTTACTATTTTATCTGATATATTGCATTGATCATATATGTTTTACATAATATTAACAATCTTAAGAGGAATAAAATAAAGAATATATATATAAGTTAAATAAAAATTTTCAATCAAAATATTAATTTTGAAAACGTATTCTGTCACATGATTTATAATTCAAACATAGTTTAAACAACTTATCTAACACTCATTTGGGTGATAATAAAATTCTTGGGTTATTTTAACCAAATTGGAGTTCAGGGAAATGAACATAATCTAATTAATTTGTTTAGAGGCTAATGTTGAGAAAATATGATTTTAGGATTCCGAGATTGAGGAGTACATTAATAATATAAAGGATATACAAGTCATTGTATTTAGTAAGATAATACTAAAAATGTAACACCCTATGATTTTTTGAAAAATAATATATAAATTTAATCTTTTTGATATTTTTCATTACACACAATTTTTTGATTAAATTTTATTACACAAAATATCGAGTTTAAACGAAATGTGACATAATTTTAAAATATCATTATTTAAAATGATTGTTATCCCCTAGACATTGGAATAGTTGGTGAAAAATGAAATAAATAAATTATGAAAATATATGGTTTATAGGTGTTCATAAAATTAATTCTTTAGAGACCAAGTAATTATAAATTAAAAAGAAAAATTGTTTGAAAATAAAGGAAATATTTTTCATATTAAATTTTAATATCCACAAAAACACGTTATAACTCAATAAATAACAAAATTGGTGAATTATTTTAATTAAATTTATATATTATATATTAAATAATTTTTTAACATTAATCTTACTTATTTTCTAGATACGGGATAAGAATAAATCCAATTTTATGATTAAATTTAATTGTTATAAATAATAATTTTGTCTCCTTTCGCAAAAATACATTAAAATTAGATTTTGATTATTTTTGAAATTTTATTTTAAAAGATAAACATCATTTTTAAAATAATAGTTTCAAAATAATATTGGAATGATTTTTTTTAATTTTCTGATGAGATAATTTTTTCTATGATTAGTGTGAAATATTGGTTTTTATTAAGAATTGTAATTCCATTTAAAGAAATTTATAACTTCAAAAAAAATTAATATAGTTCCAAAGTAAAATAATTTCTATTATATATTTAATATTACAATTTATTTAATTTAAATAAATAATATATTAAATTTAAGTATGAAAACTTTTTAAACATTTGATTCTTTTCACTTTGGAAAACCACTTTTTCGTCGTATCTACGAGGTTAATTTAAAATTAAAATTTACCAATTATTTGAATGTAAATTTTAAATATGGTTTAAATATTTAGAATCTGAATAATTTATATTATCTAAAAATTAAAACATAATTTCTTATTATAATTAATTTTACAAACACTAAAAATTAGTTATTGTAGTTAGGGTTAAAATGGGTTTACAGAAGGATTAAGTGAAAATGATAAAAGGTAAAATGACATATAAACTATTATAAAAAACATTTTAGGGCCATATTTAGAACTTATACCTTTTAAGGATATATAATATTCCATTTAATATCCTTTTATAATGTTAAAAAAGGTGGTTACATGTTTTTTTAAAAAAATTTCAAGTGAGACACTCACTACACTTATAAAAGGCCACCCACTCTTCTCTCTTATCTACACATCCATGACATTTTTTATACATAATGTCTGAAAAAATTTGTTCCTTAATTATCTCCACATATCCTATATATCACTGTGATATCATAAATCTAATCTAATAAGGATTTATGTTAAACATAAAAAAGGTTTCTTAAAAAATACATAGTGTTTCATACTATGTGTTTTTGTTTTACTTTCGCTTATAAATACATAAAATTTTATTCAATTACGATGATATAGTAAAAAATTTATATATCATATAATTTTATATTATTATTTCAATTTCATTACCTAAATAAATCTCTTCTTCCATCAAATTGTATATGAAATCATCTTTCATGTGTAAGGAGGACTACTACCTCGTGGACCTCTGTTATTCATTTTCCATGAACACCAATCATGGATGGATATATTGATATATTTAAGAATTATATATTATATTTATGATATTATCCTATTTTTTTAGTTTTAATACTACATATATTTTATTATCTTCAATCATGTTGGGAAATAATAATGTCACTCGCGTGTACGACAGACTACCGCCTCGCAGAATGATGTGATGTGTTTTTAATTTTTATTTTACGTGGATGTTAATAAAACTATATTAAAATAATATATGTGATTCATAAATAATAATTATACTTATTTAATTATTATATTACATATATGTTCTTACTTTTCATTCCTTGGGGGATACGATAATATCGTTTGTGTGTACGAAGGACTATTGCCTAATGAAGTGATATGATTCATTTTTCACTGACACATTTCATGAAACTTAATATAGATTAATTTAATGATTATATGTGAAATATATGACATAATAATTATTACATAATTGTAATAAAATATTTAACTTCTTTCATTTCATCTTGTCCTGAAAATAACCACATCGTTCAGTGTATATACGACCTTCCATCTCCATGAACAATGTATATAATTTCCTAGATCTAAATTTTATATATTACTATAAATAAATATATAAATCATATATAATATATTTATATCATGGTTAAAATTTGGGAGATTATATAACCAAGATCAACTAAAGAGGATCGAAAATACCAAATCAAAACATACATGAAAAATAAAGTAATTATCACATGAAACCTGACTTCAACATGGAATTGGTAATAGACAGGTAATATAAGGTCACAAAAAATAATATATGGTTCTTTAATACATGTATAATAAACTAAAATTTATTTTAACTAAGGTTTGAATGTTTAAAAGGTAAGTTAATCTGTAAGTTAAGTGATTTCTTTCCAACTTTATATGTAACACCCAGTGATTTTATGAAAAATATTCTTTTAATTTAATTGATGTCATGTGTTGTATGATACACCAAAATTATCTTGTGCCATACGCAATACCATATTAGCTTATATTATATGCAAACACTATTTGAGGATTGGGTTGCATGCAAGAGCAACCTTCCTCAATAGCGTGTGTTGTACGCAACACTGAGATTCACTAAACAATGATATATTGTTATAATATTATTATGAACAAGAAATGATGAATATTAGTAACTATATTTTGTATTTTATGACATTATAATTCATCTTACACATTTTATAGAACATGGTATGAGAAAAAAATAAATTTTTCGGGTAAAATAAGTATTTTTCAATAAATCCCGTTTTGCCGCCTTTTGATGGTGTACCCACATTATATTTAGTTTTTGACTTTTTTATAAGTTAAATTTTACAAAATAAACTACTTCTTTTGAATCAGGATATAAAAATTTACATTGGATAAAGTTGTGATATTTTTCTGACAACGTTCTTATTTTGACGAATAGTAAAAACACACTAAATATTACTTGAAAACAACTTTTTTCATCGAGATAATTTATATGGATAAATTATAATAGTAAATATTTTTAAATTATAAATAGAATATATTTTTACCATTTAATATAATTTATGTCATTAGAATTGATTTTACAATGAATTCGTAGGTTAAATCAATTCAATCTTTGGCAATGTTTTTAACAAACACCCATTTTTTTCGACAACGTGATTAATTTTAAATTAATTACTGCAAATTATGTGATTGGAATTTGGATAAATGTATTCCATATTTGGAATTAGTAGGGAAAAATTATTTTAATAGGCTACTTTTTTATTTTTGGGCATTATGAATAGTAACTACGTTAAATTTTATTTACCATAGTTAAAGGTAAATTAGGTATTTGAGGGTAAAAATGAATATTATAAAATTACCCTAACACTTGTCTTAATATAATTGGATGATTATATTTCGTCCTAAGTAATATTTGGGTCGAAATGGAATCCATTGGAACCCACTTGGATGTGATTAAGACCTTTAATTTATTTTATTTTAAAGAAATTGAAATATGTCTCACTCAAACATTAATAATTAGATTATTTTTAATATAAGGTTATACAGAATATAATTTCGATTATAAATACTCATTTGAAAGATGAATTTCCTTTATTTATTATGGTAATTAATTTTTAATTTTTAAAAAATATTTAATTACTTTAATAGTTTATACATTAATGATGTTGAAATTATTTATTTAGTGAAAAATCAATAATATAGTTTTTATTGAAAATTTAATACCTATCAAAAGAACATGAAACATAGCCAAACCATATTGGTCAAGTATATATATACCCTAATCACCCAAGGGTAGATTTTTTTAAATATTGATACTTATAAAACCGATTAGGACA
Source organism: Viscum album (assembly GCA_963277665.1). Classification (NCBI taxonomy): domain Eukaryota; kingdom Viridiplantae; phylum Streptophyta; class Magnoliopsida; order Santalales; family Viscaceae; genus Viscum; species Viscum album. Next base: position 1,153,322,222 of record OY728132.1, on the reverse strand, counting down.
TTTATATTATATTATTATAAATGATGTCAAATATGTCACCTTCATAATTTAATAAATATAACAATTTAAAGGTTGTGATTTTAAGATGATAAATTCATGTAAAAATATTATTATAAAATTTATTATATTTATCTTCATCATAAGATTTTATTTTTAATTTTTATGTGAAAAATATGTATATTAAATAATTATACAAAAATGTTGTAGTAATTATTTTATTAATAGATATAACAAATAAATGGTTTTGAAAATATTAAAATAAATAATATATGAACAAATTAATGTTCCCCATGAATTTATTTGATTAATATGACATGTTATGAATCTATTATATATTTTGGTTTGAACATATCTTTTTTTTGGTTTGTATTTAAATTCAAATAATGAATAGTGTCAAAATTGACACTATTGAAATTTTATAAAAATAACATATTATTAAATTATTTAAAAATTACAAAAATATTTCAAAACAACAAATTGAAAATTATATGTTCGAAAAGGTTATAAAGTATCCAATTATAAAAAATTTACAATATTTATGTTTGTATTTATAACAATTTATAATTTATAATTTTATTACCATAAATAAAATTAAATAGATTAAATACTAATAAATATAGTTGATATGGTTTAGAATAAACTTAAAACATGTCTAAATTTTATTTGTTGATTATATTACAACTCTATATTATCTCATATTCAAATTTAGTCCTTTTTTTTGTTTTTATGTGGGGTTTAATTTTTTTATTAAATAATATTTTTAAGGCTTCCAAAAGTGCCCCTCTCCTCTCCTATATAAGGGAAACTGCTCCCGCTCCTCTTCACAACACATTGAGCCTTAAATCTCAGCCAAACCCTTCCCATTTATCTTCTCCACTTCCCAATCAACATCTTGGAGGTTCTGGTCTTCTCAAAAGACCAACTCTAGTCCCTTAAGAGGAAGCATCCAGGAGGTGCGTCGAATAATAGGTAATCTCTTCTACCGATTCTTTCATGTTTCATTCTTCTTCAACATCTTCTACATTAGCCATTAGGTTTTTCATTGTAAAGTAATAAAATCAGTATAAAGAATATACTTATATGATATTATAAATATGAAACGACCCCATTTCACCTTCTATCCATCCTACGGAAAATGAAATCACCGTGCATGCGTACGTATGGAATACCATCTCCACGCCGTGGTGTTATCAATTTTTCCAACACCACCTTACTTGGATAGGTAGAATGGTGTAAATAATAACTATATATGGTTATTATAACTTCGAAATTATTCTGATATATTAAATCATCGACTCCAATTCTATTCAATAATTATGGGAATGATATCATCGCTCGTGCGTACGTATGGACTACCGTCTCCACGAACGCGATGAGATTCATTTTCCATGATTGACCATTCAAGTATGATTATAACGTATATATAATAAATAATCATGAAAGATACTACATAATAATAATACTATATTTATGTACATATATGTTTCATTTACTTAATTCCATTCAATTCAATAAGGAAATGAAAACAACATTCATGCGTATGTACCGCCTACCGTATCAATGAATAGTGTATTTCATTCCATTTATCGATCTATCATATATATTTATATGATAAATATATATAAATAATGTTTTACATTATGTAATTAAGTAAATTAGGATATAAGTAAAAATTTCAAGAACAACATGTCAAAACACGTACGATAAATGAAACGATTTTACCCAAAACGCAGCTTTAACATGGAATTTACAAAATAACGAGTAATATAAAGACATAAGTGAACCATATAGGATATCATAATAATGAATATGATTTTTTAATAAGTCAATGACATTATTTAAATCATTATATAGGAGGTTCTGATACATAAAAATCATATCAGACATAAGGTAAGATATAATTTTGCCATCACATTTTCATCCTAGATTTCTTATACGTAAGTATTTACTGGGGTTATATTTTCCATCCATGACCATAAAAATGTTTTTCATAAGGTTTTTAATAATCTTTCAATTCATTTTTAAATTCATTTTTACCCATCTTTTACTTTTACATTGTTTTATGAAAGAAATCTTTCTTTTGTTTACCATACGAGAAACTTTTTGACTTTTCCAGCAAAAGTACGTGGAGAATGTTTTTTATCTTATACTGAATGAATGGATTTTTATTATTTCATAACATCTCATTTTAATGAATATTACTCTACAAGATTTCAGGACTATTTTCAACAAAATCATTTTCTTTTAAAATTTCATAGCATTTTCTGAAAAGAAAATTATTTTGAAGAAAAAATGATATTTTCCTCAATAATTCATTACAAGTGTTTTATAAAAACCATTTTCCATATAAGATGACATTATTTAATATGTGTATGTTTTAAGTATAATGTCTCTATGATTTACATGGTTTCACTTTTCTTATGATAAAATGATATCCATTTGTTTTATATGGATTATGTTATGATGGGATGATGTTTATAAAACCCATTTTATTCTTTTGGTTATCATGAATAATTTATATTAATGTTGTGAAACACGTAAGAATTATTTTATTATGAGATGGGTGGGACCAATATCTCCCCCTAATGCATTGGGTAACGATTTATATCTAATGAGATAGACATGGAGGGAATGGAAAGTGAATCTTGTTTAGTAATACAAGCCTGTAATGGCAAGGAAACCCGGTTCAGTAATGGACTTTGTCAGCTATGATGGTCTTGGCAGAAATGCCATGGATACTATGGAAATCATAACATGTGCTTAATGGTTTCCACAATTACATGTTTTATTCCCATGCTAATTTATCATGATTAATGTTCTTTTATGATCTATGTCTTATATACTGCCAATATTTATTTCACCACTCAAGATTGTGATGTTTAAACATTATGTTCATGTTTTTTATGTTCAAAATTATATGGTTTGTTTTATTTTCTCCATGATTACCCTTACTGAGCATTTGTGCTCACACTTTGTCTATTTATTTTCCACAGGATATAAAGAAAGGTTTTAGGTAAGAAAACCAAAGGGGAATATCTTTATGGGAGATGTTGAAGATCATTCACCATGATTAGAAGATTATGTTCGGAATTTCCAAAGACACTAAACTATTACAGTCCTTGAGTACCGGTTCTTGTTATGTATTAAGTATTCTGCAAAAGTAATGTAATGTCCATGTATGTCAATCTTTGGTCTCTACAGTCGGTATTAGAGGAAAGGTTTAGTTAACCTTTGGAAACTAGGATGTGAAAACATATGTGAGATCCCTAGAGATATTTCTAAGGTATGCATAGGGATATCCCTTAAGGTTAAGTATAAGTATATTTTATAGTCCTCGAATTATGGTAATGATATTATAATTAAACCTAAGATGTTAGATATTGAAGGTACACCCCCTTTATTGTGTTTTTTTCCCTAGCATGATTTTTTTCCTCTCAAACTATTCTTTTTGGGTTTTAGACGATGACTGGAACCTAAAGGAACCAAGTTGATCAATGTAATGGACAATACAATGATTTTCTTTCTGAACACACCAATGTTATGGGAGATGGAGTGCAAAATCTTATTTCTATACTTACACAAGCTATGAATCATTCTGGACTTGCAAATGAGAAGAGAAGTGAACAACATTCTATTGTGTCCTTCATAAGGCAACATCCACCTTCTATTAGTGGGTCTTCTGATCCACTTGTTGCTGAACAATGGATCAGTACCATTGAAAATATATTTTCCATACTTCACTATTCAGAATAAGAAAAAGTCGTTCTGGCTATTTACCGTTTAAAAGGTGAAGTAAACCAGTGGTTGACTCTAATTAAGAATACAAGGCCCCAAGATGAAATTGAATCAATGGAATGGGACGAGTTCAAGAACTTATTTTTCAATAAGTAATTCCTTTGTATTCGTCAAACAAATATGTAAAAGGATTTCCTTGAGCTTAAGTAAAAGGATGATGAATCTGTTGGTATATATGAAAAAAATTACAAGGCTTGCAAGGAATGCATCTGGCATTATCATCCAACCTGAAAGTAAAGTTGATCGATTCTTCAGTGGCTTAAAACAAAGTCTTCGAAGGACATTAGCTATAAGAGACATCAGTTTCTATGAAGAAATTGTGTTTTGTGCTATCAAGGTAGAACAGGAAGTTGGTGTTACATATTCATCTCATGGATTTGACAAAAAACGAAAGATGGAGTTCAAGGAGAAATCTCAGAACAGTGGTGAAGAGAAGATGAATGTCTTTTTATGCACAAACTGTGGAAATAAGCATGGTGGAGATTGTCTAAAAGGTACTAGAAAATGTTTTAAGTGTGGAAAGGATGGTCATCGAGTAGTTGAGTGTCGAAGTAATGGAAAAAAGTAGATAATGGTGTGAATAAAGAAAAGACTAAAGAGAACACTCCACCAACACTTCAATGCTTCAAGTGAAAAGAAATGGGGAATTATGATAATCAATGCTCTAATCAAAGGATTAATGATGATCAACATCAATAAACTCTTAAGGCAAAGGACTAAGAGATTTCCTATGCGATCACTGTTGGCGATGTTGATTATGACAACAAGTGGTGGAATGATTAAGTGTTTATGTAATGAGATTCCAAAATATTTTTGTGGAATCTCAATTATAGTATCGTGGAATTTTGGAATATTTATGTATTGGTTTGTTGTGGTACAAGAAACCATGAAAAGTGATTGAAATATTTTTGGAAAGCACAAAATATGCGCATAATGAAGGGATAAGGAGAAAATAATATGTATGATAGTTTTCACGAGCTCATGACTGATATAAGGACAAAGTGATAATATGGTTTGAGTATATTGAAATTTTGGGATTTTGGTAAGTGGAAAGAGTTAACTTTTGACAGCATTAATGTTTTCACAATGGTTTTATGGTAATTTATGATTCAAGAGAATACATGATTATGGTATTCACATGTTTCTAATGTGATCAACAAGATATATCTTATGATATAAGGGGGATAAATGATGGTATTCACATGCTTGTTATATGACCTCTCTAGTAATCTTTTTCACTATAATATGAGATTGGACAGAAGTATTTGGGATAAGCCTAATGATTGGAATGGATTATGTTGGAGATAAGTTAGTACTGTTTAAGGTAAGAACTTTTTTTGATATATTTGATGGAAGGTTATAATAATGTAGTTTAAAAAGAAGGACAACCTATAGGATGAGCGACAACCTGTCATGTCAGACAAGGTTGTGGGAATCGAACCCACAACCGAAGTGCGACAAGCCTTTATCACCTACCACTGGCCTACAGGAAGTCCCTGGTTAGTAGAAACGAGTTATATTTTATTAAACGGTGTGATATATGATGTATAAGTCCATTTTTGGAATCATTTATGATTAACCTCACCATAGATGAACTTATGTATATTTGAAAACTTTTGCTAACCTTTTGTTTGAGACAGATGAAATGACCCATCATTCTATCACATGATCTGATAACACATCAAGAATGACAAATTCAACTTCATTTTTTTAATAGATGAATTGGAAATTGATCAAGGAAAGAACAACAGTGAGACTGTACCAAAATAAAGTATGTATTTCTTCTAATTCAAATTCTGCAACTTTAGGGAAATGATATTGAAAACCAAAAATGTTGTCATGTTTCCCTCATATCTGATGAATCATATAGTACATTAGATCATCAAAAATTTAGGGATTTGTGATTATTGGATTTTTTATATCAATGTTCTCTACCACTCTTCATCAGAACATGATGGTTAGATTCCTCTTCTATATCCATATTTTCACCTATTTTTTCCTATGTGGAAACCGAGTGATTAGTTAATTTGGTTAACCATTACATTTCATAATTTAGTTTATAAAGTTATGTTTTGGAATTCCTTTCTACAATGTGGGTTTCTATTAAAGAAACATTCAAGTAGTAAACCATTTTTAACCTCGACGAATTTCAATGGAAAAATTCATTTTAAGGGGGGAAGAATGTAATACCCTCAGATTTTATGAAAAATATTTTTTTAATTTTATTGATGACTCATGTTGTATGCTACACCAAAATTATCTTGTGCTATAAGAAACACTGTATTAGATTTTGTTATATGCATACACTATTTTTGGCTTGTGTTGCACGCAAGAGAAACCTTTCTCAATAGTGTGTGTTGAACGCAACATTGAGTTTCACTAAACGACGATATATTGTTATAATATTATTATGAACTAGCCATTATGAATAGTAGTAACTAAATTCTGAATTTTATAACATTATAATTCATCTTAAACATTTAATAAAATATGGTATGAGAACAAAATAATTTTTTCGGATAAAATAAGTCTTTTTCAAAAAATGTAGTTTTTCCGCCTTTTGATGGTGCACCAACATTAAATTTAGTTTTTGACATGTTTATAAGTAAAATTTTACAAAATATACTACTTTATTTTATTCAGGATATAAAAATTTATATTCGATGATGTTTTTATATTTTTCTAACAACGTTCTTATTTTGATGAATAGTAAAAAACACGCTAAATTTTACTTTAAAACAACTTTTTTCATCGAGATAATTTATATAGTGAAATTATAATAGTAAATTGTTTTAAAGTATAAATAGAATATATTTTTACCATTTAATATATTTTATGTCATTATAATTGATTTTACATTGAATTCATAGGTTAAATCAATTCAATCTTTTGCAATGTTTTAAACAAAAACCGATTTTTTCGACAACGGGATAAATTTTAAATTAATTACTGTAACTTTTGTGTTGTGAATTTGGAAAAATGGATTCCACATTTGGAATCAGTATGTCTAAATTATGTTAATAGATTACTTTTTATTTTGGGGCATTATGAACAGTACATATGGTAAATTTTATTTACCACATTTAAAGGTAAATTAGGTAATTAAGGGTAAAATTAATATTATAAAATTACCCTAACACTTGTCTTAATATAATTGAATGATTATGTTTTATCCGAAAGAATATTTGGGTTGAAATGAAATCCAATGGAACCCACTTGGATGTGATTAAGACCTTTAATTTTTTTTTATTTTAGAGAAAGTGAAATATGTCTCACTCAAACTTTAATATTTAGATTTTTTTAATATAAGGTTATACAAAATATAATTTTGGTTATAAATACTCATTAGAAATATAATTTTATTTCTTTATCATGGTAATTTATTTGTATTTTTTAAGAAACAATTAATTACCTTAATAGCTTATACATTAATGTAGAAATTATTAATTTAGTGGAAAATCAATAATATAGTTTTTATTAAAATAATAATACCTATCAAAAGGACCAGAAACTTGACCAAACCTTATTTTTCGAGTATATATATACCCTAAGCATCCAAGGATCTATTTTTGGACCATTTAGTGCCTTATAAAACCGATTAGGACATTTATATTAGTTTATTTTAAAAGATGTCAAAGATGTCACCTTCATAATTTAATAAATATAAAAATTTAAATGTTGTGATTTTAAGATGATAAATTAAAGTAAAAATATTATTATAAAATTTATTATATTTATCATCATCATAATATTTTATATTTAATTTTTATGTGACAAATAAGTATATTAAATAATTATACAAAAATGATGTAGTAATTATTTTATTAAGAGATATACCAAATAAATGGTTTTAAAAATATTAAAATAAATAATATAAGAAAAAAATAATGTGACCCATGAATTTATTTTAGGAATATTACATTTTAGTAATCTATTATATATTTTTGTTCGAACAAATCTTATGTGTGGTTTTTATTTAAATTCAAATAATGAATAGTGTCAAAATTGACACCATTGATATTTTATAAAAATAACATATTATCACTTTATTTAAAAATCCCAAAAAAATTTAAAAACTATAAATTTAATTTTATATGGTCTAAATGGTTATAAAGTATCCAATTATAGAAAATTCACAACATTTAAGTTTGTATTTATAACAATTTATAATTTATAATATTATTACCACAAATATAATTAAATTGATTAAATAATGATAAATCAAGTTGATAAGGTTTAAAAAAACATAAAATGGGTCTAAATTTTATAGGTTTATGATATTAAAACCCTATCTCATCTCATCTTCGAATTGAGTCATTTTTGGATGTTTTTAAGTGTGGTTTATTAATATTATTAATTAATATTTTTTAGGTTTCCAAAAGTGCCCCTCTCCTCTTTTATATAAGGGAATCTCCTCCTTCTCCTCTTCACAACACTTTGAGCCTTCCTGCTCAGCCAGACCCTGCTCATTTTGCTTCTCCACTTCCCTAAAAATATTCTGGAGGATTTGGTCTTCTCAAAAGACCAACTCTACTCCCTTAAGTGGAATCTTAAAGGAGGTGCGTCGAAGAAGAGGTAATATCTTCTACCAATTCTTTCAAGTTTCTTTCTTCTTAAACATCAAATTCATTAGTAGTTTAATTGTAAAGTTATACACTCAGTATCACTAATATACTTATATTATATTATTAATATTAAACAACCCCATTTCACTTTCTATCCATCCTGTGGAAAAAGAAATCACCGCGCATGCATACGTACAGAATACCGTCTCCATACTGTGGTGTAATCATTTTTTCCAAAACCAACTTACTTGGATTGGTATAATGGTGTAAAGAATAACTATATATGGTTATTAAAAATTCATTCTATGTCTGAGATATTAAATCATCCACTCCAATTCTATTCAATAATTATGGGAATGATATCATCGCTTGTGCGTACGTACGGACTACCGTCTCCACGAACGCGATGATATTGATTTTCCACGATTAACCATTAAAGTATGATTATAAAGTATATATAATAAATAATAATGGAATATATTACATAATAATGATTTTGTATTTATATACATATATGTTTCATTTAATTAATTCCATTCAATTCAATAAGGAAATGAAAACAACGTTCATGCGTACGTACAACCTATCGTCTCCAAGAACGACGTATTTCATTACATTTATTGATCTATCATATATATTTATATGCCGAATATATATATATAAATCATTTTTTACATTATGGAATTATGTAAATCATGATATAAGTAATAATAACAAGAAAAACAAGTTGAAACACGTACGATAAATGAAACGATTTTACCCAAAACGCTGCTTTGACATGGAATTTACAAAAGAACGGGTAATTTAAAGTCATAAGTGAAGAATATATGATATCATAACAATGAATATGATTCTATAATAATTTATTGTCATTATTTAAATCATTATACATGAGTTTTGGATACATACAAATCATATCAGACATAATGTGAGGGATAATTTTATAATCTCATTTTTATCTGAGATTGCTTATACGTAAGTATTTACTCGGGTTATATTATTCATCCATGTCCATAAAAATGATTTTCATAAATTTTTTAATAATATTACATGTATGTTTAAATTATGTGTTACCTGTATTTGAGTTTTACATTGTTTTATGGAAGGAATCTTTCTTTTGATTATCATACGAGGAACTTTTTGACTATTTGGGAAAAAGTATGAGGAGAATGTTTTTTAACTTATATGGAATGAATGGATTGGTACAGTTTCATAAAACCTTTTTTTAATGAATATTAATCTACCAGATTTCATGAATATTTTCAACAAAATTCTTTTCTTTGAAAATTTCATGGCATTTTGTGAAAAGAAAATGATTTTGAAGAAGAAAAGATATTTTTCTCAAGAATTCATTTCAGTTGTTTTATCAAAACAATTTTCCATCTAATATGAAATTATTTCATATGTGTATGTTTCAAGAATAATGTCTCTATGATTTAAATGTTTTCACTTTTCTTATGATGAAATGATATCCATTTGTTTTATATGGATTATGTTTTGATGGGGTGATGTTTATGAAAGGCATTTTATTCTTTGGGTTATCATGAATGATTTTTGTTTATGTTGTGGAACACATAATAATGATTTCATTACGAGTTGGGTGAGACCTATATATCCCTTCAATGCATTGGGTAAAGATCTATATCTAATGAGATAGACATGGCTGGAACGACAAGTAAATATAGTTCACTAATACAGGGCTGGAGTGGAAGGTAAACCTTGTTCAGTAATGGACTTTGTCCTCTATAATGGTCTTGGCTGCAATGCCTTGGCTATTATAGAAATCATAACATGTGCATAATGGTTTCCACAATTATATTTTTTATTGTCATGCTATTTTATCATGATTAATGTCATTTATGTTCTATTTCTTACGTACTTCTATGGTTTATTTCACCACTCAAGATTGTGATGTTTAAACATTATGTTCATTTTTAAGTTAAAATTTATGGTTTGTTTTGTTTTCTCAATGCTTACCCTTACTAAGTATTTGAGATCACCATTTATATGTTTTCTTTTCCCCAGGATATAAAGAAATGTTTTAGGTAAGACAACAAAAAGGGAAGATCTTTATGGGAGAGGTTGAAGATCTTTCACCATGATTAGAAGATTATGTTCCAAGTTTCCAATGACACTAAACTATTATGGTCTTTGAGTGTTCGTTCTTATTATGTATTAAGTATTCCACAAAATTAATGTAATGTCCATGTACGTCAAGCATGGGTATCTACATTATACTTCTATGAGACACATGCCATACTTTCCAACTATATCATTTATATGATGTATATAATGAACAAAAATGTCTTTTTATGATGGTTTTCCATAAATTAATGTGTTTTAAATATCAATTTGAATATATCAGTTTCAAGGGACATACAATTCAATGTTACCAATTTGTTAGTGGTTTTAGGATATTGTCTTTTTATTTATTGGGGTTGTCTATATGTATGATTCCAATGATGATATCATATGGAATAATTCTCAAGAAACTAATTTATTTTATTATCATATTGTTATTTTATGAGAATACATGTTTTCCATTTATTTTCCTCTATTATGTTCACATAATTCCCAAATATTATTTTTATGAAAATTCTATTTATTTCTCTTTTCATTCAAAACCCCTTTTTCATCCATTTGGATGTTTTCTAAATTTTTTTTAAAAATGGTTTATATTTATAAAATTTATTTACTAAATGAAAATTTACCCTAGTACGACCTTTTGAAAAATGTTTTAAAATGAACGTTCGTGTCATTTTTAAAAACAAGACTTGTTTGGATTTTACCTAAAATGTGAATGGAATATGTTTTTTATCCTATATAGAATTAATGATATTTTCTTCCATCAGGACCAATGAATGTTTTAAAAATTAATTTTTCATTTTTCATTTTTATATTAAAAGAAAATATATTTTTTAAAAAAAATATATGGTTTAAAAATTATTTTTTTCCAAGAAGAAAGGATATTATTCTCAAAAAATGTTTAAAATTATTTTAAAGATTACATTATAGTATTCTAAGGTTATTTTAAAATAAAAGGAGTTTGAATTTTTTTTGTGTTTTGAAAAGTGTTTTTCAAAGTGGAAAGGATATTTTTATCAACAAATGTTCCATGTGATCTTTAAAAATAATTTTTCATATAAGATGACATCATTTGATACAACGTATATTTTATTAGGGATAATATTGAATGATACCATCCTTATTATTTCTCTAGATGGTTAATGATTATATTGATGGAATATTAATAAAACCTGTTTATTTTTCATGGGTTATGATATGGTGACTTGATTAAATTTTTATGAAACCATTTTATTTACATGGGATATAATGTGATGATATGCTGAATGATTTATGATATTGATACAAAAATATTTATGGTTTTCATTGTGATATGGGTGATACATATATCTCCCCCAATGCATTTGGTAAATATAGATAACTCATGATTAAATATGATATGTTTGAACTTGATTACATGGTCATGATGTTATAAATAATCCTTATGACATGTTCAAAATGTTATGCATGAACCTAGTTAAATGTTCATAGTTTTAGGAATGGACATGACTTTTCTGTCCATAAGGTTATGCATGGACCTAACATTCATGTTCATAAGGTTATTCATGGAGATGGTTTCATGTAAATATGTTTATGTGAGGGACTGATTTCATTCCCATAACTTAATGATAAAAATTGTTTCCATTTATACATATTCAAAATGCTAAAAGCTTATGTATCTGAAACAAATATATTTCATATTCCAATGTTATGTTATCTTATAACTTGTTATATGATTCAATTATGAAATATGTCTTATGAACAAAAAATAGTTATTTTTTGAAATTGTACTTTCATAATTGATATGAAGGGTGTGGGTTTAATGTGTTATGTTCATTTTGCATTACCCTTATGTTCAGGTTATATTTACATTTTTCCCATAATTACCCTTACGAAGAATATGAGTTCACCCTTTATTATGTTTCCTTTCCTAGGTTATGAAGAAAGATTTTATGTAGGTAGTTTTATAAAAAGTAAAAAAGTAAAAGATCATCATTGGAGGTGTTGAAGATATATAACTAAATACATAGATTGTGTACTTGGTCTCCAAAGTCAAAAAATGAATATGGTACCATAGAATTTTTTATAATGAAATGAATAATCATATAAATTATGTAATATCTATGTATGAAATATTTAGGTCTCTGCAACAGTTATTATAAAAAAAGGAATATGATCCTTGGGAACTCTCATGCGTGAGTATTGGATGAAGCAATACTATATAGATAAGGAATTCCTAAGGAAAGGGCCACCATTGGGGATAGTGGTGTTCCCCCCAGGAGGTGTAGCCACCCATGGAGTTCCTTGATATGTATCAATTATATTCTACTATAAATAAATCAATACTACTATAACATAAATAACAACAAATAATTTAATAATTCTACTATATAGGTTATTTAATGTGGGTATGAATCTTTTCAAACAGAATATCATAGCTACATGATAGTAAGAATATAATTGTAAGGGTTTATGGAATTTTAGAAAAAATTATGTTACTAATTAATTCATTAATTATGCTAGAATCATTAATCATGATAATGTACTAAAATATATTTTAATTTAGTTCTAGAAAATATTAAGAAATCGCATGGAATCATTGTGATAAATATTCAAAAAAATGTCCTCACCAAAAAAAACATCCAAGAGTAGAACATGTTCATTCATATTGAACTACTATAGGAAATTTTCTTTAATGTGATGGAATCCCATATTCATGATTATTCACATTAATTAGTCGGTAAGGGAAAAATGAATTCTATTGGAGGAACATTGAAGATTAATTATATGTTGGATTTATACTATTTTTAGCCTTGTTCAGAAAGATAAGATGAAACATAATGACATACATTCATACACTGGGATGAGTCATCTCCCAGAACATAAATATGACATAGAGAGTAAAAAAGATAAATGAGATAATAATTTCATTGTACAAGTGCTAAGTATAAGAAGGATACTGTTCTAGTGATCACATATTAAAGATGTTGAAGTATTTAGATAAATTATAGAAGTTGGGATTCCATATGTATAATAAATTATTCGTCAATGTCATGTTATCATCTTCACCACATATATTCCCTTTATTCATTAAGAAAAATTAAATGAATAGTATAGAGAATCCACACCAGAATATTCTATCCAGGAATCTCCAAGTTAATAAGGATTAATTGGAAAATTGTTTCTCATCCATTTTGGTGAATGAAGTGAGGGGAAATTTTAAAAATACTATAACAAGGTCAAATGTAATGGTGATTTTGAAACATACATTAAGGAAACAAAATATTCAAAGCAAGAGTAATGAATGGGAAGATATTTTCTTCACATGTGGAAAGAAAGGTCACTGTAAGATGAATTTAAATGAATTGAAAAAGAACCATTGGAAGATTATAAATTAGTTATATTCATCCATGGAAGTAATTCTTTAAATTATCTTCTTGGTTTTTAAATAAATTATTTTATTCACATATTTTTAACAAAATAAAAGAAACATGGAAGATCATAAATATTATAATATGTAAGGTGGATCTTAAAGTTTTTTATAGTAATTTATTTTTACATCAATTAAATAAGATCATAACTAGATGAATTCTTAGTGTATTTAGATTTATAAAACTATTAATTATTATTTAGTTTTACGAAAACATTTATCTCATTGTCAATATCTAGAAATAATGAAAAATTATTTAATGTTTGAATTGAATTTTTATATAGTATATCATAAAAAATCAATATATTTATCATAATTAAATTAATGATATCCAATATCATAAATTGATAATTAATATAAAATATAGGACACTAATAACACTCAGTTCTGAAAGGATAATTCTTTTTCAAGTAATACTAAAAAGTAAATATCAAAGATATAACTAGAAGGGTGTTTAGAATCATTGGCATAATTATTTTTTAGGTATTTTGACATGACTACTTGTATTGTTTTCTGTCAAATAAAACTTTAGATATGAAAGTTGTTATTTCCAAAAAAAATCCAGATTCATTTTAGGAAGATTGGTGTTAACTATTTTAAGAATAAGTTAGAGGTTAACACATAGTCTTCATGATATTTCTTTATAATATTTTTCGGTTAAAAATTTGATTGGTGAATATTCTCGGTTAAAATTATGAGATTCATCAAAAGGGTTAGTCATATAATATATTAAACAACAATTCATCGATCATTGAAATGTAGAGAAAAGTTATTCCAAAACTCACATACCCATATACACATTATGGTGATGATGGTTGTTAAATGAGGTTCGATGGTGAGTTTTATAACAATTACTAGACTTCCATAATTCATTTCAAGACATGTTTCATATATATATATATATATATTAACACCTAACCATATTCCAATGATATTTACTAGTGGATATTATATATGTTATTATTTTAAGGAAATCTTTTATGTCATAGCTTCTTGTATTTTAATTAGAAAATTTAGTTTGGACTACTTTTTAATAACAAACATATATCAAGAAAACAAAAAGTACACCAAGATTTATAATTCCATTTTTTAAGGATATAACTATCCCTATGATAGAATATTATTAGTCAATTTATTAGATATATTTATATACGACAAAATCACATATTTTATTTAGAAATTGAATGTTAAAAATCAATTAATTTATATCACTAGATACACATAAGTATATACAAGAACATAATATTCATAAGAATTAGTTGTAAGAGCTATTTCAGTGACACATACTACAAAGAAATGTAAAGAAAAAGGAAAACTAGTTCCTTATTCACTATGTTAGCTGATTCATTATTTATTATTGATTATTAAACCTCTATAGAATTTGTAAATGGATACATGCTAAAATTAGAATTCTTATTTGAATTCAAAAATGAATTTTATATACAAATGTCTAGTTCTGTATATTGGAAACTTCTATAGATAATGTAAATTTATTATTGGTTAATAAAAAAGAATCTAGACATTGATGGTAATATTAGTACCAAAGAGGAAGGATTGGTTACCTAAGGCTTCAAGTAATATCAATTTACTGACTTTGGGAAAATATTTTCATCAATCAGTGTTCTAAATCCATTAGAATCTACAAGTCATCAAAACCTTATATGAATATGAGATTTATAAAATTAATGTTAATTCCAGCCACCTTTATATAATCCTTAGTAAATATTTTTATATAACAAAGAAATGAGAAGTTATGATTCCAAAAAATTTCTATAAGATATGTTTCTAGTATAGATCTATTTATGGGTTGAAGAATACATCAAGATCATTGAATATGTATTTTCATGAATCTATTAGATATATTGGTTTTATAAAAAACAATTTTGATACAAATATTTACAAGATAATAGTGGTAGAACCATATTTTCATAGATAAATTTGTTCATAACATATGAAAAATAGATATTAAGTCTTATAATTAATTAATATTAAGATGAAAATTATTTAACCAAGAATGAATTATGTAGTGACCTATGTTAGAGGGAAAAAGATATACTAAGATATATCTATGTCATTTATTATATCAATTCCTAATATATACATTAACTAATTAATTAATTATTATAAGTTAGAACAATTCAAGAGAGAGTTATTACATATGTCACATAACATAAAATCTCTACAAGATGACATGTTAATGAATATGAGGATACTATTATGATTAATTGAATTCTATATGATTAAGTGTATTAATATGTCTCATATTACCTGATATATAATATTATTTGATATTTATATGTATAAATCATGATAGGAAAATGTCCAATAGCACCAAACGAACTACATGAGGTAGCTATCAAAACTGTCCAATAAATACTTAAGAAATTATAAAAAATATGTTCCTAGTAATTGGAGAAATGGGAGCATAGTTGAAAATTTTATTTTGAAATATTTTTCATGATGATAAATTTTATCTAGTATCATAGATAGGTTAATTAAATGATTGATAGAAAACTTTTTCTTATGGTAGTGGAAATATCTATGTAGACCGAGTACGTTGCAGATTCTAATATAGCTAAAGAAGATATTTATGCAGTGGTTTTTTTAGTTATTTGAACTATATCAATTAAGAATAAAAAATCAAAATATATAACATGATTTAATTTTATCCTAGATACTAGATAAGAATTCAAGTTAAATACATAGGAAAAATGCAATTAATCTGGAGATATCACCTTATATGGATTCTTTCTCAGATAAGTTATGTTGTAGTAAGAAAATATCTATTGTAGAACATGACAGGCCCAACAACTATATCCACTCCATAATAAAATTACATTTATGTTATGAGATATAACATGTTATTTGTTATTAGTTTGTTCTATATCCAGTGACATTCAACTGGAGTTTGTTCCCTAGAACAAACTCACATTGAACTTTTGATTACAAGAATATTGATTAACATATTACTGCATAATGGTTTTTTCTTTTAGGAAACATTAATATGATAATGTCCATAGAGTGGTTTTTAAATAAAATGGTTGTAGTAGTTCCCTACTATAATTAGAAACATTAAATTATATTAAAATAATCCTAAATTTATGTAATATATTTTATATAACATTTATCTGATAGGGTATAAACATCGTTTGACGGTCAGGTGTTGGGGGATCCTAAGACATTGGGAATACATCTCATTAAGTTAACACATTGTGGTTTTCAAGATTCAAGGCCTTGAGGATAAGCCCTAAAATAAAAATCCCATATATATTATGTGTTATTGAATATTCTTATATGTGAAAATGTGTATTGGTCTTTAAAAATTAGATTATTAATAATATTTGTCATGAATCACATAATTTGATATGTGGATATGAAACCATAATGACATGTGAGTGCATGAAGATATCATGCATTGGATGAATAATAAGTGATATGGTATTAGTACAATAAGTCATGAAAGTATGTTTCCATTAACTATTAATGGAATAATTTATATTGTTCCATTTGAGAGAAGAGGAATTGTATTGGTAAATCCTTGGCCAGGATATTTCATTGATGTTTTCATTTTAAAAAGAAAAAAGAAAAATAAAGTATATTGGGTGATAACACATGTATTCAAGATACTTGATGATATATCGATTGAAATTAGATTTTATTACACAATAGAAATCATAAGATGGTTGTTATAATTTTGACATTTCAATCTTTTCTTATGGGTGCTTTGATGTATTTCTAATCACAGATCTTGGAATTTTTGTTAGTTTACATAATTCCCATGAGAAAAAACCATAGATATCACACAATAAATTTATCCTAAAATTCATGAAATCATATTTAATTTAATACTAATATTAAAAATTATTTTCAATTCATGGAATAATAATTATTCATGTAAGTTTTTTCTAAAAATTTTAATCAAAAGATATTAGAGTTTGGAATATGTGAGTTGAATTTTATAACTTTTTTATTATTCATGAGGTAATAAATAAATCACTATTTAGTTACCAGTTTTGTAATTAATTTAATATGAAAATTTATTTAGGTATGTGAATATTAAAAAAATATTTACTCATTATCGTATTGAATATAATATTTCTTTATTTATTGAATGAATAATATTTATTTGAATAAATATTTTATTACTCAAGTTTTGATAAATTACATGGAAAGGATTAATGGGTCATGTCAATTGCCTAATAGAAATGATATATTTTATATAATATCATTTAAATAAATATAAATTTAATTTTTTAATTAATTATATTTAAATAAAAACATCTCAAGTGATATAATAATAATATTTTTATTATTATTTGAGATATGTTTTTAAATAGAATTAATATATTGATAAGGGAATTTGTAAAATTAGTTTGTCTAACCTTATCAAGGGCAAAAAAGAACCATACAATATTACTACAATACCAAGGTAAAAAGAAGAAAATCAAGATTGAGGTAAAATTAGCAGTGTAAAGTTTCTCACGAAGCATCTATCCACACTTTATAGAGAAATCCATCCATTATGAATAAAATTACTCTTGAACCTTCTATGTTAATAAATGTGGAAAAAATACATTTTTTTTAATGATTTATACCACATTTTATAATCACATGAAATTACGAGGTAGTAATTTTTGGCTCACCATGATGACCCTTAAAAACCACCATCGTTTGTGGAGGTGATGTAAGGCCCCACGTGGCTGAAAAGTACATCGTGAGCTTGTATTGTATATGGTAGCAATTGAGTGATGTTGTTTCCAATGTGATGTTCCATCAGGGACAACCATTTGACAACCCATATTGAGAAATCATTATCCTAGAACAAACTATAAATACGTTATATAGAACTCAATGGAGACACATAATGGGACAATTGAGCCATTTTTTAAAGAGAGAAATATAGCATCATGAAATTAAGAAGAAATCTTAGTATTTTATTTGTAATGGAATCCCAGGTAAATTTATATTTAAGTCATTGGAAGACAAAAATGGATTTGTGATGTAGGACATTTATGAATCACCTTTAAGAGATCCTTTCTTCGCTGGGTCCCTATACTAGACATTCTCACGAATTTAGTTCATAAAGCCTAAATATATTGTAAAATACTTGGTAAATTCCCCATATATAAATTCCATATAAATTCATTTCCCCTTCACATAGAACCCCTCCTATAAAAAATGAATGTCTCTAAGGTACCCATCGACCTCCTCATAAGGCCTCTAGCTCACATGGCATCATGGTCTCTATGGCCAATTCATGAGGGATATATATAATTGGAAAATGAAACTCTTTTATGAAATATTATCTACCTATGTAACCTACCTAGGTAATTTTAACATAAAATAATTTTATATATTTCTTTATCTATGGTCAAAATCCTAGA
Source organism: Viscum album (assembly GCA_963277665.1). NCBI lineage: Eukaryota > Viridiplantae > Streptophyta > Magnoliopsida > Santalales > Viscaceae > Viscum > Viscum album. The sequence goes on along the minus strand of OY728132.1, from coordinate 1,153,302,984 downwards.
AGTTCAAATGGTGACCTCCTCCAAAACCTCCCAACACAAATGATCTGGTTGTTAGGTATACTGGAGTTCCCTCCTCCAATCATGTATTCCATTAATAAAATGAGGCTCTGGAATTTACAAACCTGATAGGGAGAACCCAGTGGATTATCACACTCATGTAGTCCCTTCATCATAAGGGTCCTTATCCTAATGACATTTGGGGAATTTTTCCTAGCTCCTGCATCTGAACAAGGATTACCCAGGACTATGCCCAATCATCCTATGTGTTCAGTGAATGCCCTGGCCAACTCAATATAATTTGATAGGATAATGGTCACCTACATTCCAATCCCTTTGATATATATACCAGATTATATATATATATATATGTATCTCCCATTTATAATTTTTATCTTTCAGCGTAGCGGCATCCATAGTTCTGTGATCCCAACATCATCTAGTTCATCCATAAATTTCCCACGACACTAGCCCTAATGACCATTATGTAGAAATAATCATCTTCAATATAGATCTCCAGAGTGGGTAATCCTTTAGAAACACCAATTCACGATTATAACTCCCAGAACATATATTATTTAGGATCAACCTACATTAAACAACACCACATTCATGAAGTGATGGATTTGGATCTCCTTCCCATCTGCATGTACTTTTCAGTGAATCATGTTATTCTACATAATTTTCAATGCATGAACTCTAGTAAGAAAAATATAGTGGAACCAAATCAGCCTATCCACATTCACAATACAACACCAGTAGCTCAATAGGTTTCTGCAGAAACTCGAAGCATTAATTGTGCTCCATCCATTTACCATAAAACCATAAAGTTTAATTAATCATGAAATGTTTGGTCACTATATAAGATCATAAAATTTATATTGTTTTTAATTATTTAACATTTTATATTAAATAAATTTGATGTTTTTTATTTTTATTTATTTATACTGAATACATGTACATTTCAACTAATCTTATATATATTTCAACTGACTCCACATAATTTTTTCCACACAGTCAGTATACCAACCACATTAGATTTTTTTTCATATGATCAGGATAGTGACCACGAGAACACTATAATTGTACCGTCTATATATGATCTTAGAGTCAGTATAGAAAATGTGAGGTTTGTGCATCATTTGTTATCCCATAACTTTAATTATTTTTGAGATGAACTACATATTTTAGATACTCTACTTTAATATATATTTTTATAAATTCTTAAAATAAATTTTTTTAATGTTATATAAATTTATTTATTTTAATAATAAATACAATTTATATCCACTATATTTAGATTTTGTTAAATTAAAATTATAATAGAATTTATTATGAAATTAACAATTATCATATTATTCATTTATGTTCTACTTTTATTATTTTCAAGTTATCGAGGTACTATAATTATATAGAATATCTTTTAATTTGTATAAATAAATTAATATGTAAAATTTATTCTAAATAATAAAATTTTTTTTTGAAGAAATTAATGTAGTAATTAAAGAGAGTGAATATTATTATTCATCAGGTATGAGGTATTAATTTATAAGGATGTTTTTCATTATTTTAAATATTTCAAACCATTGTAAGGTAGTGTTGAGTTTAAGAAACTCCAATTTCAAGATATCAAAGATTACCAAAGGTGATTCATTGATATAATTTGATAAAAGTAATGTAGTAAAAATTTGTGTCCTTTTACTTCATAATAATTTCAACATTAGTATGAAAATATAAATTTTATTTATATGAAGAAGTTATTATTTTCACTTATGAATCCATAATATTGTACTGAAGCTAATTCTACTGGACCATCCTCTAGTGATATAGTGATCAAGATCATAAAAAATATTCATCCTCATCATGTGATCTTTTTGATGGTTTTCATTGTGTTTGTTTCTTCATATTATCTTTTCTTAATCTGTTGGTAAATTGTTCATTTATGGTTTATTATTTTCCCAATCAAACTAATGTATTTTTATATTACTACACCACCCAAAAGGAAGTATTCAGTTGTGAATCCCAATAAAAAGTTATGTCAGATACCCTGTTAAAGTCTCTTATAAAAATTACAGGTTGTTTCTACCAGTATTTATAAATAATTGAGTCTTTAAAAATTTATCAGTCCTTCAAAACATAGTTTTTAGTGGGTACCAATCTCATCAATGAGTACAGAATGTTGAAGAGTAGATTATAATCTTCATGATCTAAACTACTATAAAAATATTCGTTTTCATTATTTTAATTCTTACTACAGTGCATATCATTAACACAACACACACTGAAGTTTATCCAATTAATAAATCCCTGGTCGTTTTGAATTTATATTTTTAAAATGACTATACTCCCCCTCTAGTCATTTTTTTCATCCATTACAATCCAAAAATAGGTATCAGATACCATTCCTTGATTAATTAGTTCTCTTTTTGTTTATTTTTAACTTTGTTATCCCTAGATTATCCCTGACCTAGTAGTCTAAAGAACAATATTTTTTCTCTAATATGGAAACTGTTAATTCCAATGATGGATATATTCCAAAAAACCCCATATTATTTGATGGATGTTTCTATGGATAATTGTTAGATAAAATTGAAGTATAAAATAAAATGTTACGTAAGGATCATTGGAAAATCATAAAGAATCCATATGATCTATCCAAAAAAGATTTAGATAAACTTTTCTTTAATGACATGACTAATTATGTTTTGAATTATAAAGTTAAAAATATTATGTATTATACTATAAGTAGAACTATCTATTTCCATGTTTCATCTTGCAAGAAAATCTATGATATATGGAGAATACATCAAGTGACTCACTATGGTATTGACAAGATCAAGAGAACCAAGAATAGGATGTTACAAGTAGAATACTAGGACTTCAAGATGGTATATGAAGAGTAAATAAACTGAATGTTACACCAGTGTAGAAGTCTTAAAAAGTATATGAGTTATCTTAGTGATGTATAGAAAAACACAAATCATGTTGAAATTGTATTATGAGATCTTCTGAAATGATGAAATATAGTGAATGGAAAATCTAAGTGATAAATAATTTTAAAGAGCATATCGTTAATTTCATAATAGGCACATTTCTATAGTATGAGTTAGAGTTGAAAATAATTTTTGATGAGGATTCTAAAAAGAGAAATGTTATTTATTTTATGTTTAATTTTAATTAAATATATATCACTTAGGAATTTGAGTTTTAGGAAGGAGAAAAAAGGATGGATCAGTTTAGAAAAAAAAATTCATGTTTATAAAAAATGGTGGTAAAAGATAGTTCAAATGAAAGATAAAAAGGTATTAAAAGAAAGGAAATTTAAGTAATAAAAATGATATTTTAGAATTAACATGCAATGAGTGCAGGAATAAATGACACATCATGAAAGACTATCCAAAACTCAAATATTCAATGAAGGAAAAAGATAAAAATGTAAAAATAAAATAATGATTTTTTTGGAGGTGGGGAATTCTCCAATGGTTCAGATTATAGTTTTTGATTCTAATAGTGAACATGAGACATGGAAAATTTATATAACGGAGGTATATTTTTCGGTAACTAATTCTATTTTCAATCAATTAATTAATACTCCAAATGTATTCCATAATGTAATTTTTGAAAATTAAAAGGAAACTAATTTTGATTCACGTCATGATTTTGATTCTGTTAATTCTTAATTCACATAACTACTTAAATAAAATGATAAATTAAAAATTTATGGAGTTATGATAATTGAAAAGGATACTGATTTAAAAATTTAACAGAATAATTTTTTAAAGAAATGACAAACTTAAAAGAGAGTTTAATAATTAGAATATTATTGCTTCCAAAGATGAAAAATATGAAAACAATTATGATTATTAAATAATAAAACTAAATAACTGAAATTAAAGAATTAAAAAAATTATATAAGTGAAAGACAAAGGTTGTGATAGAGATTTAATTCATCATTTGATAATTCAAAAAACATTAATATGAAAGTAAAAAAATAGACAAGAAAAAAAATAAGAAGCACAAATTTTGGATCTAATGTTAATATTTATATAGATTTAGTTACTATTAAAAACAAGAATATGAATATTTTAAGGTATGTTGTAAATCATCCATAGAATCTATCGACAATTATTCAATGAAAATAAAAAATATGATAAAATGTTATAATTTATGAAACTAAACAATAATAATAATTGTTTCGGATATAATAGTTTACCTCCAATATTAAATAATTCTGGATTTGTTAAGAGATCTAATAGAAGTACTTCAAGTGTAACCAGTTTTAAATGTATAATGAATAGAAATTATTAAAAGTCATTATCAATGATATTTACTCAATCAATTAAGAATTTGAAAACATTCATTTGTAGAGATTTATATTTTTAATATACCACTAATAAATTATGTAAATTATTTCGGTTGGTTTTTTATAACTAATCATATTGGACCCAAGTTAACATGGTTACTAAAACATTCTATTATGTTGTTTAATTATAATAAATCTTCAATAGAAGTTTCAAAAAATTATGTTATTTAGACAGTGATTTCTATAGGAACATGACATGTGATATTTCAAAATACCTTTCACTCAATTCATGTTATGGTGACGTAGTCACATTTGGAGACAACTCTAAATGTCATATTAAAGGTATTTGTAAAGTTGTATTTTATATAACTGTTATTTTTTCATAAGTATAATTTCTAGATGGTTTAAAAAAATCTAATAAGTATAACATAGCTTTGTAATGATTTATTAAATGTTATTTTTTAAAACAATAAATGTAATTTGTGGAAATATAAATCAGTTTTATTTTCTTCAAATAGAAATGAAAATGTTAAAACAATCAATTTTTCTGATCTAACTAAGAAAATGGTTATCTGTTTGAATGATGTAGAAGAAGATACCATTTTTTTCATAGGAGTATGGTAAATGAAAACTTCATACTTCTACAAAAACTATCAAATAATGAATAGGTTATATAACAACAAAAGTTATATTCAAGTAAATACATAAAATGTGATTACTATTTAAAGGGTAAACAACACAAAGAAATATTTAAATCTATAAATGATGATAGTACTGTTATATCCTTATAACTATTACATTTTGAATTTTTTGGACTTATACAACCTGTTAGTTTTAGTGGAAAGAAATATGTATTTGTAATAATAGATGATTATAGTATATTTATCTCTAATTATTTAATATCATATAAAAAAGAAATATTAAATAAATTATTTTCTTTCTGTAATATTTTTCAAAACATAAAAAAACATTTAATCATATATATTATATGTGATATATGTGGGGAATTCATTAATTTAGAATATGTTAATTTTTATGATGATAATGGATATAGGATTTATTTTTCGGCCCTTAGGAAACCCAAACAAAATGGTATGGTTGAAATAACGAATAAATCTATATAATAAATGGATAGATCTATGCTTATGGAATTTATTGTTCTTATATATTTTTCATAAAAGCTATAAATTCAACTTTTAAACTTTTAAATAATGTTTTTATTAAAGAATTATTAAATCATACTCTTTATGAACTATTTAAGGGGTTTAAACCTAATGTTTGATATTTTAGTGTATTTAGTAGAAAATAATTTATCTTAAATAAAAAACAATTTATAAAAATTTGATTTTAAAAGTGACGAAGGAATAATTTGAAGATATTTTAATACTAGAAAATCATGTAGAGTTTTATTTTAGAAAAACATAAATTTTTAAGAGTCTATACATGTTATGTTTATTTAAATTAGTAATAATAAGAAAAATTATTATTTAAACAAATATGATGAGGAGTTTTGGGAATTTAATTTTGGTTAAGAGAATGACCAAGAAAATGATAAATCATACATTTATGGGGAGAATATCTCTTCAAAACTAATCCTAAAGAGTGTAAAACACTTATTGACCATCCAATAGAAAAATTAATAAGAAATGTATAATCTTCTATGAAAACCATAGAATCTATTTAACTTTACTCTGAGAATTATACATTTGATACAAATTTTTTTCATATTTGTATTGATGATTCTTTAATTAATTCAATGTATATTATTTATATTCACGACGAATTAAATAAATTGTAAGGAAATAAAGTGTGGAATTTGGTTGAATTTCAAAAAGACAAACTCTAATAGGATGTAAATGGATTTTTCGTAATAAGATTAATGAAGATGAATACCTACCTAAAAAATCAAGATTGATTTATCAAAGTTATTACAAAAAAGTGGGAAATGAATTTTAAATTATTTTTCTCCAATCTCTAGGATGGAAGAAATTAAAATTCATTTAGCCTTTTATTGTTTTCAAAATATAAAATAAATTCAAATGGATGAATTTTTTTTCAATTGAATAATATTTGAGAAATTTTATGATAATCAACCCATAGATTTGAAAATAAAATAAAATCAAAAATATATATTTAATGTATAAAATAACTATGTTGTCTTAAGAATTTTCATTGATATTTTTATGAAATACAGACTAAAATTTTAATTTAAATGATTTGGTTGAATAAATGGTTGATTTTACCTTGTTTATAAAGGGTGTTTTAAATTATATACTGATTATAAAAAAATATGTTGATGATATAATAATTGGATCAAAAAAAATTTCATCCTGTAATGATTTTCTAAACTCATGAAAAGTGTATTATAAATAGAGCTTAATGAGAGAACTATTTTTTTTTGTTTTACAAATTAATAAAAAAAGTATGTATTTTTTTAATTCAAGATTAGTATACTAATGAACTTGTTAAAATGTTTGGTCATTATTTTAGTAAGACTATAAAAACATAAATGAGTAATAATTCTATGTTGAACGTATATAAATCTATAAATAATATTTATATTAAACTATATACAAACATGATAGATAATTTTTTATATCTGACTATATCTTGACCAGAAATAATGTTCTCAATTTTTTTATGTGCTAGATTTATGTATAACCCTAAATAATGTCATATTGAAATTATTAAGAGAGTAATTTGATATATTAAGAAAATTTTAAGCACAAGTTTACTTTATTAAAATCATAATTTTTTTGATTTATTTTTTATTCTGATTCTGACATTAGAGGTTGTAGGCTTGACTAGAAAACCACAAATGGTAGTTTCATTTTCTTTGTAACCATTTAATTTTACATATTTATAATAAAAAACTATCTTTAAAACTATCTAATTCTGAAGAGGAGTAGCTTGATGCTTCAAGTTGTTATTAATGAAGTCTATTTATATAAAACATTATGTGATTTTAATTTTAATATTTGGTAAATTTGTAATATTCTTGTGATAATTATAGTCCTATTTTAATTTTTAAAAACCCTATTTAACAATCTAGAATAAAACATATAGATGTTAGATTTAATTTTATGAGAAATCATGTTAATAATGTTGATATCTTCTATGAATTTTTCAAACTGAAAAACAACTAGATGACATTTTCTCTGAACCTTAATATTCTGTCAAATTTGATAAAATTCTGTTTGAATTGGGAATCATAAAATCCAAATAATTGTGAATATGATTATTATTTATTATTTTAAATAGCAATATTAATTAAAATATATGTTTTAATGTATATTGATTTTAAATTTTAGGAATTTTTTTCTTAATACTATTACCTTTTAAGAGAAAAAATATTAATATTTTTTTAATTTTTAAAAAAATTTAAATATCGGGAAAATATTTATGTAAATTTTAATAAATATTCAGTTATTTAATTTAAAAAAGACGGGATAATGACGTTGTTTTAAAATTCATTTTAAAACTTTAATATTTTTGTTTTGATAAATTATAATTTCAACACATTTAATTAAATTGAAATTTTTTGAACATTTATATTTTTATAATATCAATTGATAATTATTTAATTTTTTAAAATGTTTTGTAGAAATTTTATATTACATGTGTCAATAATTGAAAATATTTTTTTATCATTTTTTAATCTAATTTAGTTCATATTCATATGTTTCTAAAATATAATTTTATGCGTCTTTTATTAATTAAGTTAATTTTGATTTAAATATTTTAGTTTTAATATATTTTTCTTTTTCTTTCACTTGTTAATTTTATATTTTTTAATGGCCACATATGTATATATATATGATTATATAATACACACACACATATATAAATATATATATTCCTAAAATTTACTTTTCATTTTTCAATGTAGTAGCCCGTTTGTAGTTCTGCAAAACTGACATCATCTGGTTTATCCTCAGCATTCCCATGAAACCATCACTAAATAGCATCATGCATAATGGCTCATATTTACCATGAAACTCTATTGTGGCTCATCATTTGGAAACACCAGTTCATAATAGCATCACCCATCACATATACTATACATACTCATCCTGCTTGGAATAACACCTTGTTCAAGTAATGATGGCTTTAGATCTCCGTCTCGAATATATATACTAGTATGGACACTCAACTTCATCTTCACTCCTTGAAATATAGCAGCTCCATCAAGTAACACCACGGGTCACCAATGTGTCTTATCGACATTCAAAGCATCACACCAACAATTCCAATGGTTTTGGTAACTATACCATGTGTCAGCAACAATTTAGCCAGCTACCTTGAAACTATCATGATGAATTAACCATTAGTCAGTGTCGAAGTGACCATGAGTGTGTTGGTTAACAAAAAGGATCTTATCATGGTACTTATCCTGAGTGAAAGTGAAAGTTACCTTGTATATATAATAGAATCTACCTTGAATGATGTATTGACATTGAATCCAACATTAAGTGACAGTGAGCAGTATACTAGTTAACATAAAAAGAATTACTATCTAACATGAGTTTTTTTGAGATCCTACCATGAAGTGGTATTTATCTACCTATTGTGTAGGTTACTTCTATGAACTATTTTATATAGTTACCATGAGTGGTAATTAGTTTTATTTTTAGTAAAAAAATATTTTTAACATCTTGAAATATTCTTTTTCATGTTATATTTCATATTAACAACATGTGATATTTTTTGGTTGATACAAATTGTATGCACATTTCAACCGACCACATGTACATTTCAACTGACTACACATCAAAAATGTTTGGATGGTCAGTAGATAAATCCCACAACAATTTTGATTACCTGATCAGTATACCAATAATGAAAAAATAGTAATTATATTAGTCAAACATGATTATATTGCTAGCATAGAAAATGTGAGGCTTGGGCATCACATAGTAAGATCATTTATTTATCTATTTTCTAGATGATATGTATATTAACAACACCTCTTTTTTTAATTTTTTTAAAAAAAACATACTAATATTTTGTTTAGAATGTTTTGAGTATTTTATTGATTTTTAAAATAAGTAGAAATTATATAAACTATGTTTACAAATTATTAAATAAAAAATATCATAGAAAGTATTTTGAAATTAATAATTATTATATTACCTATTTCATGCACTATTTTTTTTTTTGATTTATTTATTTAAAAAACATTATAGGATAAATGTGAATTGATTTAAATATGTTGAGATCTATCAATTATTCAAAAAAATTAGAAAATGTTATTATCAGTTTATAGAAGGACTCAATGAATGTCAATGTTATTATTAATCATGCATGAGGTATTGATAGGTAATGATTTGATTCATTATTTTAAATATTTATTGTCATTTTAAAGTAGTGTTAATTTTAGGAAAATCCAATATGAAGACATCAAATATGAACATTGGTGATTCAATGATAAATTTTTTTCTAGTATTACATTGTAAATACTTTTACTTCAACTCTTCAAATTTTATTTGAATTCTTACGACAAGATCAATTTTCTTGATACAGAAAATGTTCTTCTTGTGAATTTTGTTTCCATGTTGTGATAACAAAGAGACTTATGTTATACCATCAAATAATATTGTAGTGATTTGGTTTAGAAAATAACATCATCCTAATAATTATATATTTTTGTTGTGTTTCATTGCATTTTTTCTTCCTATTATATTTTCTTTATCTATATATAAAATGTTCATCTTTATTTTATTTGTTTCCCAATCAAAGCAAGTGTTCGTTGTTTTGGTTATTTCACCACCCAAAAGAAGGTTTTTTTTTCTCCTGATTAAATTTTAGGTGACAGACTAGGTGAAAGACTCTTTTAAAACATATATCTTGTTCCTCAGTGTATTTCAAAAAGTTTGGGTCTATAACAGGTTCTCACACCATTAAAAGTGAGTTTCTTAGTGGGTTCCAATATTCTAACTGTGTAGTTAAATTTTATGTTTGGATTAGGATCATGGTAATCCTAACTACTATGAAAATCATTGTGTTATTTATTGTTTTTACACTACACTGTATATCTTTGAAACCACATTCACTGAAGTTTATTTAATTAATAAATCTCTAATTATTTTTTCTTAAATTTTTTAAAAATACTATTTATTACCAAAACTGATTCATTTTTTCCATTAATTAAGATCTATCAGGGATTTCTCATAAGGTTTAATTCCTATCCATGATCACATTAATTATTTTATCACTATTAGAAATCAATGATATATGGACATCCATATTAAGAATGCACATGTGTAAGTCATAACCTATTCTCTGTGGGGCCATATCCCCCATGACTAAACTCTTTGTACTATAAGACCATAAATTGGAAAGTGGAAATTGCATCTATAAAGAATACATTAATGTATAATCCATATTCCTTGGTCCTCTCTATGATGTATAACAGTGAATACATCCTTCAAAATACCATATTTATCACAAAACACCAAGGGAATCCTTTATGTATAATTCCCACTAAATTTTCCATTGTCACCCCTTTCATGAGACAAAAAACCTTAACAAATTATATTTATATACATTGTAATGATACTATCACATGAGCTTAAATTGTGTCTCATAGACAACCTAGGATTTAATATTTGTTTTGATTGAATATATAGGAAGACTCCCTGATGTTCAAAACCAACATAATAACTACAAGTTTTCTTCATAATCAATAAATATTATACATGAGCCTATATTTACCTTCTTATTGGATTATATTCCCTATGAGATCATCCCCACTCCACTCACTATCATTGAGTCGATATTTTAAATAAATCTATCATGATGGGGAAATGTTCTTCATAAAATCACATAGGTCTCCTTTCACGAGGTGATGTCCCCCATGATCTCTATTTTCCTTTCATTAGGTCTATATTACTCTATAAAATATCCTCATTGGGACATATTTTTGATGATGTAGTATCATGCACATTGGGTTATATCACCATGAGTCTATCCTATCATATTTCTCATGAGACAATATTTCTAGCGAAAAAAACTAATCTTTATAGGGTCATATTTACTTTATGTCCTTCCATAATGGTTCGTTTAAGTGTATATTCCACAGAAACCATTTCAAAAAACCATTCTCATAGAGTTACACTCTATATGAAATTAATATTCTATGGAATATTAGTAGTGTTGTGGCCTTAAAATACACCAGGATTTCCCTTTTCACATGACCTTAAAAGTTAAATTTTTTTCCATTATGCGATAGGAAACTAAATGGATTCTTATTTCCTTCATAAGGAATCATAGGGAGACCATTATATGGGTCAAATACCAACATTACAACACCCTACTTCTCCATAGAAAAAATTACATTACAAAGTTCCCAACTATGTGTCTTTAAAACATATTAAAATTAATAACAAAATATATATTTTAAGATCATTTGATATATATCGGTTTCAACATAAATACATGATTTCAATTGAGTATCTATCATAGGGGAATCCAATAGAACATTGATAATTGGTAAAGATTCAAAAATAAATCTGATTTCAATAATAGAGTCATGATATTGGCAATAAGACCCCGCAAATAGTAAATTTATCATATATATCAGCATCTTAGAAAATGTACAACCCAATTGTAGATGGTAATGTTTCATAGACAACCTTCCTTTGGAATATAGGTCTAAATTGATACAAAAATAAACACAATCATGATAAAATATCCAAAAAAATGGTGAAATAAATATTAAATTATTAAAAATCTAAATAACTGAGTTACCATATATTGTAATCATTTTCTTGAAATTCATTTCACTTCAGAAGCAAAAATATTTAACCTAACATAGATATGTTAAGAATGAAAGTGATCGGTCAAACATTTTATTATGTGTGATAAAACACTAATAGGTTTCTTGTTTTTATTTGATATTCTTACATGAATTCAAAACCCTCCACAAAACTCCCTTTGATCCATTGGTATGGAATTACAATTCATCATACATTTCTATTGTGATATCTCATATATAACCAATATATAATAACATGATTTATAATAAGGGTATTATTTCCATACATTGCCATGAATGTTTTTTACAGTTTTATAGAATTAGGAAGATCATTAAATGAAAATATTTAACACTTCCACACATTATACATTTTTCCACAAAACATTTTCTTAAATGGATACTCTTGTTTCATTCATGACACACTTTCTTAATTCAATACCAGTAGTCTGAACTAAAAGATTGACCTTTTTATAGATCCTATTTTTTTTAATTCTTGGAAATTTTATTTTAAAATGCTGTATGAAAAAATAAATCTCACTACGTGATATAAAAATGAAATAAAACTCTTTCATTCGTTGAAAACATGAAAACCATTGAGAAATTTTTCTTATTTTTACAGAATAAACTTTTATCTTAAATATTAAATTACATTCCAATGAAATATACTCCATTGATAATTTTATTTCTTAAACCATATCATAATTAGGAATAAATGAAAATAATAATAATGATGGTTATAGGAGACCTCATATTCATATCGCACTTACAAGTACTATTATAATCACTCTTATAAGGGAATACCATCATATAATAATTCCAACACAATTTCTTTAGAGAATAAATCAATACCAAATATATTAGAGGGATATATAAGACTCACAAATCATCATATATAATATCCAAGATCCATAATATGAATAAAAAAATAAGGTCTCGAACATTCATCATAAAACTCAAAAATATATTCATTTAATCTCATCATCATAATCACTTATTGTTATCATATAAAAATAAATATATTTTTATTTTTATTTCATAACTTGTTAAAATGAAAAACCAATGGAAAATTAGAAATGAATTATTATTTTTTAAAATGAAGACAATAAAATTAGGCTTTATAATGAATAATTAAAATAATGGTATGGAAAGTTTACCTTGCAAGAAACACTAAAACACATTCTTTTATTGCCTTTATAATGAAATTAAAAAATCATTCATACAAAAATGTTAAAAAGAATATTTTTTAATAATTTGTAATGAAATTAATTGTTAATTGAAAAGGACTTTTGGAAATCAATGAAATATTTAGAAGAACATTCTTGAATGAATATTGTCCTAAAGGAAAAAATAGTTGAATGAACAAAAAATTTCTGAGTAAGGTTTAAAATAAAAATCCATTACCTCAAGTCTCAGATCATTTATTAAGTACCCTACTCTCCTAAGTAAAAAAATTATTTCAATTATTTAATTTATAAGAGATAATTTCAGGTTTATTCCCTTATTCTTACCCACTTTATATCATTTATTATAATGTTTCAATTATTTAATAAATCATTGCTGGTCATTTTGTGGTGGTGCAATCAATTCTTCAAATACTAGTTTGGTACATTGATTGTGGTAGAGGGGTAATAAAATAGTTTAAATATCACTTTAATTATTGTGATATATTTTATTTCTCTATAAAATATTACAAATCGATTATAGTTTAATAGGTTTTCAAAAGAATATTCTAATTAAAAAAAGTGTATCATTATTCTCATTTTTAGTAGTTAAATTTTATGAAAACAATTTAGTATTTAATTTAATAGTAGAAAAACAAATTCTCTTTCCAAAAACATAATAATTTTATAAATATAATATTAATTAATTAATTTTATTTTATAACTATCCTCGTAAGTGGGTGATGAAAAATGAATTACGTCATTCATGGATACAATAGTCTACACAAAACTCATGTGATATTTTAATTTTTCAATAGATGGGAGGAACGTTGATAATAATGGTTATATAAATATAAAAACATTTCATTATACTATTGATATATATTTAATTACATTTTTTTGATTATAATATGTTTTAAGGATGTGGAAGTAGAATGAAACATAAAATAAGTTGATTAATACGATTACCTCTTTCGTTAATATCCCCAATTCGATTAAACTTAATGCCTTTATAATATAATTCTATGGCCACACAAGGGGGTTTGTGAAATTTAAAGGGATGTTTTGAGGGGAATTTGGATATATATTTTTTTGAATAATGAACACATATGTTTCTTTGGAAAGGTCCAATTGAGTACCCCTTTATAAAAAAAATCAATGGTGTTCTCGCTAAAAATAGGTCTTTAATTGTATATAATGACATTTTAGAAAGACAAAATCCACATAAAAGAAAAATGGATGGAATTTTAGAACATTATAATTAAAAATTGACTTAATATAATACTTTTTTGATCTTTTAATTAATTTTGTAATCATTTTTATCATTAAATACCATTTAAAGTCATTTAGAGGGACAATTTTATAATTTGAATTGACAGATATCTATATAACTATTTAATATGAATTTAAACATTATAATTACGTTTTAACATTAATTTTTATCCCTAAAAGTCATTAAAGTCTCAATTTCATGAAAATATTATAACCTTTAACAGTTTTATAACCATTTACTTTTACTTTTCTATATCCTGTAAAAAAAATTTGTAGACATTACATAAGCATTTTATATAATTATATTATTATTAAATATTAAAAATAAATTACTGAAATAAAAATATTTTATTAATCATAAATATATTAAAATAAACTTTAAAAAATTAATTTTTATTCTTAACATTGTCTTCAAAAAAATTTAATATAACAAGTAAAAACGGTGACATTTTTTTAAATATTAATTACTTATTATAAAAGAAATTTTCTTTTCAAATAAAGTAGTTCCAAAATTGATAATAATTGAAAATCATAAGATATAGGTTACAAAATAATCTATTCACACATTTAAATACTATTTTTTGTGATTTTTTTGACTTTATCCCTTAATTTAACTTTTTTACCACATTTAACCCAACTTGGTGACTAACATTTACAATGGGAACTTATTTATGTGACTAAAAATAATATGGACCTTATTACATAATTAAAAAATTATGATTCCAAATTTGTAAACCATTTTTCAAAATTAATTTCACATGATGGTAAAAATTATTTTTAATAAAAGCGCGTTTAGCATAAAAAAAAGGTTTTAGAAAAAAATCTGTATCATCATAAAAATGAATTCACACCAAAATTGTTTATTCTATTTATTCCTAGAATATTTATCTCCATAGTAGCTTATATAAGGGTATATTTTATTTTAATGTGATTTTGGAAGTGTAAATTGGATTATTTTTAATCTTTCGTATATGGGAATAAGTTCATGTGAGGATAAAGATTAACTCATGTAAAGGTAGATACCAGGTTTCAATTTTCATATAAAGGTAAATCCAAAGCCTTATTGTCATCTTCAACCTCCCTCGCATAACTATAGGGGGTATTTTTAGTTTATATAAAAAAATAAATATTCATATACATTTTTTTAATAAGGATATAGGATCATAAAAAATTATTATAATGTATGGAAAGTTAAAATACAATGGATATCGTTGTCTTCATATGGGGAGAAACTATTACTAGAATAGAAATAATATATATATATATATATTTGACTGAGAGGAAGATAGAATTTGGTAAATGATGACCTATGATATATAGGGTCATAAAACATTGGTATTAGAATAATAGAATATTAAATTGTTTCTCTTTAAATATCTCAACATCAAAACACTGAATATACTCTAAATAATTTTTCAGTATTATAATTAATTTTATGAGTTGGCTACATAACGGAGCATTCAGATGTGTGGGAAAGTCTCGAATACACATTTTTTATACCTAATTTATGGTTTAATATATATATATATATATAAAGAGGACCTAAGATACAATCCTTGAAAAGGATAAAAACAATTAAGTTTGATTATAGAATTAGGGTAAGGGTTAAATGCATTTATAAAATTTCTGATGTAAATTTTCCAAAAAAACCCATTTTGATTATGAATATTTTTTAAATTTTTTTTCTATTTTTATTAAAGAGTTTTTCTATAAGAGAAATCATTTTATAATAAAATTCTCTATTTTATTAAGCTTAAGAAGCAGTAATTTGTAAGGGGTAAATGTTTTCCTTAGAATACCTATTTTTAATTTTTTTAAAGTAGGAAATTATTCTTTTATATTCAATTTCTACTTGTAAGGTATATTAAAGAAATTTGAATTTCTATATTAATTTTCTTAAATCCCTTGATATTTAATTAATATAAATTTTATATTTAATTACTCATTTTTTAAAAAATATTTTTAATTAATAAGGGAATAAAAATGTCATAATTGTTTTATATTTTTAAGTTTTTTTTCTAAGGGAAAATATTTATTAAATGCTTTTTTTAAATTTTCTAAATAAAACACTTATTTGTAGATAAATTATTTGTAAAAAAAATTAATTCTGATTCCAAATATTGTTTTTAGTATTTTAAAGTTACCATCTTATGCATAAAGAAAAATTATTTAAAAATAAAATAATTTATTTTAAAATCATAGTATCATCTAAGGACAAGGTTGGTTATTTTATGAAATTTTCTACTCCAATGTTTTTAAATCATACTTTTTTACAAGCCCATGTAATATAAAATACTTTGAAAATAATTTTTATTTTTATGGAATTTATTTTAATGCTAGAATTTTAGGATTTAATGAATTATAATTTCATATTTAACATGTTTTTTATATTTTTTATAGAGTAATATTATTTTAAAATAAATATATCTTTATTGATGATTTTATGTTAAAAAATTTATATGGTCCTACACTATGTTTCTCAATGATGTTCCATGTTATTTTTAAAAATCATATATATTTATGGTTTAAATTACTTATTTATTTAGATTAATTTTTGTTACTTCTAACATGTGTATATATTTCTTTAAAATCAACATTTTTCAGAAAAAATACATACATGTAAATTTTCCATCAACTCACCATGCCGGTATACATTTTCATTTTCTATGAATATAGCTTTATTTTTAAAAAGAGTAATGTAAAATATAAAATTTTATATCAAAATATGTAATTTTGGAATTCTAAAAATGATGGGGAATTGGGAGTAAATTCAAAACTCAAGGTAATTTTTCCACCATGTGATATATAGGCCCTATATAGCCTTCAATGTTCTAGTATTACACTAGAATTTTGTTTTCTAATATTGAGTATAGATTTTTTTTGAAAATATCTAGATTCATTTTATAATGTTTTTTAAAAAAAATTCATAATAAAATTTTGATATTTTAAACATAGATTTAATTATTTTGTAGAATATAAAATGGTTTTATTTAAATAAAGTAGGTTATAGTATTTTAAAACCAAAATGTCCCACCAAGAAAGAATTCAACTTAGTCAAGTTAAAAACAATAATGAATAACCATATGGAATTTAAATAAAAATGAAAATTTTATTCTTAATCACATTTTTTATTAGATTTATTTTATTTTTTGTGATGAATATTTTTTCGGGGGGTTTTCAGTTATTTTAAAACAAAAATATTTAGAAACTCTTACTGGGAAATTTTGTGCTCACCTAATGTTTTAAAATAAATATTTTTCATAGGGATTTGTGAAATGTATGAGCTATTATAATGATTAGTTTAACGTTAGTGAAGCTATGATAGTAATTAAATATTGGAACCAAGGATGGTCTTTACTGTAAATGGAAAATATTTTGTGTTTTTTTTCAATACTCACATAGAGGATCAGTGATTTTTTGAGAAAAATGATCTTTTGGTTCAAGCAAAAAAACAATATGTAAGGTGACATTTTTTTCCAATGTCTTCCAAATTTTTCGGCCCAAAATTTTCAAAATGAAGAAAATATTTTTGGAAAAGGTAGTTTCACACCAGTATTAAGAAGGATTAAAATGTTTCACACTAGCAATTTTTCATGACCAGGTCATCAAAATATGGAAAAGGAAAGAAGGGAATTCATGTTATGGTTTGGCATGTAAGGTGAGTTGCACGATATATGATAAGGTGGTCGAGGTTTGCTTGTTTGGGGGGAATTTTCATTCCTCATGTACAGGGTCCCCAAAATGCTAATAAATATGAGAGTACCCCCACTCAATACATAAGAAATTTTTCCAACAAAGATCCATTATCTCAGCATGTAAGGGAGTTGTATATGAATGACTTGTGTGGAGTAAAACATGCACAGAAGTGTTAGTTTGGTATCTAAAAGACCAAGTGGAACTTATGGTGTAGCTGTGCAATAGATAATGGATTCATGATAGAAAACAGTTTTATAAAAATTATGGGTTTCATGATTGTTAGCTTGCATGACAATCCACATTCTTGCATGCCAGAAGTGGTGTTCTGCGCAAGTGCACTGTTTAGGTTCTATTAAGAATTGCTTATTCAGTTTGATCATTCAGTGATTTTAAGTGAATATGTTGATGAATATTATTAGTTTAGAGTCTCATTATAGATAGAGATAATTAATTCAATGTAAATATATTTATGAGACATTCATGTTGTTAAATTTAGTGAGACTTCACCTAAGGCAGTGAGCAAGGGGGAGTCAATGGAAGTGCTCTGAGGGACACAGTGTGTTATCCCTAAAATATTGTAACCGTAATGTTCTTGGCATAGAGTGATTGTGTATAAACATTATTATTCAACAATTAGTGATGAATAGTGTAATTTGGTATTACTGACACACTTTCGACATATGATCCTTTGACTAGAACTTAGAGGTGAACCCAATAAATTTTATGTGACGTCCATTTTCGTGTGATTGTTTATTTTCTATAATTTCTCTTTAGGGAGATTTAATAAATTTATTAAAAATGAGGGAAAAAGATATATCTTTTTAGAATAAAATTTTCACCCCCTGATTCACACCTTCCCTCTCAAGATTTTTTGAGGTCTTTCATTAATGAGTTGTATAATTAACAACTTAGAATTAGTATAATCTTCTTTAATAGACTATCCTAATTCGCTAAAACTCAATACCTTAAAAACCATAAATATTTATTGAACCATAATATCACCTAGGAATTTTAAATTTTAATTATAAATTTTAAGTCACATCTTTTATTATCATACCATTATTAAATAAATAAAAAATAAAAAACATATACTGTGTTTTTATCTCCTGAACCAAGAGCATGGGTTGTGAGTTGTTATAAGTCAAGTTCATGGATGGACCTAAAATTATTTAGACCTCTCCTATTACCAATTTTTCTATTTTCTTTCTAGGATCATAGAGGTTTTACACCCCTGGCTAGTTGATTTCCATGTGATTATTTCACTCAGAACAACAACTACCCAAGCCAATTCATAAATAAGAGATCAAAGGAATAATTTTAGAGATATGTAAGATGGTATATCACTCAATATTAATTCCCAATCGAAGATTTAACACTAAATATTTTGGTTACCTTCACATAGTATCCCCTCAACTGAGTGATCCCATGGGAGGAATAATTACTAGCGGTGGTGGAAGAAGTGCTCTCTCTAGAATAGAGATCACTTCTTGTATATTCTCTTTCATAGAATGGAAACCATCATCTTCAAATTGTGTCTCTAAATCCTAAAACATAGTAAACAAGAGATATCATGGATTATATTTATTCCTCATCAACCTAAAATGATATGGATTGGAATTAGTTTATTTCTTACAATTTTAATAAAGAGGTTTTGAGGTGAAATTTATCATATCTTTCTTAGGAACTATTTACTTCCTCATCAACAAAAACCACCAAATAATCCATAATCTCAAGGAATTGATAAATATAAAAGATCAAATATTTATGAGAGTCGTTAATGAAATCAATATCATTAATGTGTGATTTCACCTCCTGAGGGTGGTCCGAAACAGTGAAAATTATTGGAGCGGTCACATGCTTAAGGCTTATCAATGCAATCTCTTCTACCTGGAGTATTCTATAGAACTCCTTCAAAAATGATGTTCTTTACTGAAAAATAAATTCACTACAAGATATTGTAAATAATTATATAAGGGGAATAGATAGATGAGAGGGATCTTTTCATTTCTAAGGGGTTGGTTCCAATCACATGACTAAATACTTTAGAATATGAGAAATTTATGAATTCCTTGGGGATGATCATTGGAAAGACTTCTATTCCCTTGTAACACCCAAATATTTTATGAAAAATATTCTTTTATTTTCATTGATGTATTGTTTTTTACGCTAAACCAAAATTATCTTGTTCTATATGCAACACCATATTAGCTTTTATTATACACAAACATTATTCTTGGCATGTGTTGCATGTAAGAGAAACCTTCTCAATAGCGTGTGTTGTACACAATGCTGAGTTTTAAAAAACAACGATATATTGTTATAAAATTATAACGAACTAGAAATTATGAATACTATTAACTAAATTTTGAATTTTATGAAATTATAATTCATCTTACACATTTTATAGAACATGGTATGAGAACAAAATGAATTTTTTTGGCTAAAATAAGTATATTTCAAAAAATTCAGTTTTTCCCCTTTTGATGGCACACCCAAATTAGTTTTTTACATTATTATAAGTTAAATATGACAAAATAAAATTCTTTTTTGAATCAGGATATAAAAAATTACATTAAATAATTTTTTGAAATTTTTCTGACATGTTTCTTATTTTGATAAATAGTAAAAATATGCTAAATTTTAAATAAAAACAACATTTTTCATCAAGATAATTTATATGGTTAAATTATAATATTGAATGGTTTTAAAATATAAATAGAATATATTTTTACCATTTAATATAATTTATGTCATTATCATTAATTTTTCATTGAATTCATATGTTAAATCATTTCAATCTTTTGAAATGTTTTAAACAAAAACCTGTTTTTTTCGACAATGGGATTAATTTAAAAATAAATATTGCCACTTATGTGTTTTGAATTTGAAAAAATGGATTCAATATTTTGAATTAGTAGGTCCAAATTATGTTAAAAGGATATTTTTTATATTTAGGCATTATGAATAGTAACTACAGTAAATTTTATTTACTATAGTTAAAGGTAAATAGGGTAATTAAGTGTAAAAATAAGACTATAAAAGTACCATAACTCCTGCCAAAATTCCATTGGATGAATAATAGTCGACCCATATCACCTAAGGGTGGGAATAGATTCATTTCATGGACTCTTAACAATGAAAATGATGTTATTATTATTAAAATCAAAGAAAGTGACATGTCACTCTCTTATGTATTATAAGATTAATAGTTTTAATTTAGTGATAAAGTTCATAAAACATCGAACATAAATAATCCCCAGAAATATAATAAATTTATCTACATCATGTGAATTTATTTATATTTTTTAAAGATTAAATAATTATCTTTAATGGTGACATAATAGTGATGCTGAAATTGATCATTTAGTGAAAATATCAATAATAAAATTTTTATTAAACTAATAGTTACCATAAAATGAACAAACACCTGACCAAAACTTTTTTTTGTGTACATGTATTCCATAATCATATAATTGTAGAATATTTGATTATTTGGAGCCTTATAAAAGAGATTATGACACTTATATTATTTTATTTTAAATGATGTTAAAGTTTTCACCTTCATAATTTTATAAATATAACAATTTAAATGTTGTGATTTTAAGATGATAAATTTTAGTGAAAGTATTTTTATGGAAGATATCATATTTATATACATAATAGTATTTTATTCATTATTTTTATTCCATAAATATGTATATTAAATAAGTACACAAAAATGTTGTCGTGATTATTTTATGAAGAGAAATATCAAATAAATGATTTTAAAACTATTAAAATAAATATTATATGAGCTAATCAATGTGCACCTAGAATTTTATAGATGAATTATACTTTTTAAGAATATTATAAATAATTTTTTTTTTGAAAAAATATTTTTTTTTAATTTTATTTAAATTCAAATAAATGTATAGTGTCAAAATTGTAACTATAGATATTTTATAAAAATAACATATTATAAAAATTTTAAAAAATCAAAAAAATATTTAGAAATTATAAAATAAAATATATATGTTCTAAAATTTCATAATGTATCAAATTATGGACAATTCACAACACATAAGTGATTATTTATAACAATTTAAAATTTAGAATATTATTACCACTAATAAAACTAAATAGATAAAATAAGGATAAATCAAGTTGATAAGGTATAAAATAATATACCAAAATGGATAAAAGATATTGGATGATGATATCAAAACCCTATTAAATCTAATATTCATAGTTGAGTCATTTTTTGAGGTTTTTAAGTGGGTTTTTCGTTTATTATAAATTAATATTTTATAGGATTCCAAAAGTGCCCATCTCCTCTCTTATAAAAGGGCACCTCTTCCCTCTCCTCCTCACACCACTTTGAGACTTCAAGCTCGGCCAACACCTTCCCATTTCTGTTCACCACATTTTTAGAAACATACTATAGGTTATGGTATTCTTCAATGACCAACTTTAGTTCCCTAAGAGGAGGGCTAGAATAGGCGCACCGAAGAAGAGGTAATATCTTTTACTGATTCTTTCAAATTCATTTCTTCTTCTACTTCCTATTCTTTTTCTCTTTCATAATAAAGTAATAAAATCAGTATCACACATATAATTATATGTTATTATAAATATTAACCAACCCTATTTCACCTTCTATCCATCCTACGGAAAACAAAATCATCGCACGTGCGTACGTACGGAATACCGTCTCCACGCCGTGGTGTAATCCGTTTTTCCACCACCACCATACTTGGATGGGTATAATGGTGGAAATAATAACTATATATGATTATTATAACATGATACTAATTCTGAGATATTATATAATCCACTCAAATATCATTCAACAATTATGGGAATGATATCGTCGCACATGCATACGTACGGATTACCGTCTCCACGACGCGAAGAGATTTTTTCTTCATGTTTACCATTCTAGAATGATTATAAAGTATATATATAAAAAATAATGATAACATTTATGACATAATAATTCTACTATATTTATATATATATATGTACTCTACTTACTTCCATTCAATTCAATAAGGAAATGAAAACAGCGTTCATGCGTACGTACGGTCTACTGTCTCCATAAACAGTGTATTTCATTTCATTTATCTATCTATTATATACATATATATCCTGAATATATATAATGTTTTACATTCTGGATGTTTGTATATCATGATATAAGTAATAAAAAACATGAACAATAAGTTTAAACACAAATGATAAATGATACGATTTTACCGAAACCACTGCTTTAACGTGGAATTGTCAAATGCACGGGTAATATAAAGTCATAATTGAATTATATATGATATCATAAATATTATTATGGTTTTAGTTAAAAGTTAATAATATGTTTAAACCCACTATACAGGAGTCTCAGAAACAAATGGATGAAATTGTACATAAGGTAAGGGATAATTATTCCAATCTCGTTCTTATCTGATATTGTTTATGCATAATTCTTTACTGGGGTTAAGTTTATCATCCATGTCCGGGTTTTCTAAAACAAATTCATAAAATGTTTACTATTATTCCATGAATGTTTAAAATCATTTTTACCCTTTTTTGAAATTTACCACATCGTATGGAAGGAATCTTTCTTAAATTTACCATACGAGGTACTTTTTGACTTTTCCGAAAAAGTACTAGAAGAATGTTTTTTTAACTTATAAGACATGAATGGATTTTTACAGTTTCATAACACCTTATTTACTTGAATATTATTCTTCAATATTTCATTATTATTTTTAACAAAATTATTTTCATTTAAAATGTCCTAGAATTTGGATAAAAGAAAATGATTTTTGATGAAGAAATAATATTTTCCTCAAGAATTCATTTCAAGTGTTTATTCAAAACTATTTCCCATCTAAGGTGAAATTATTTAGTATGATTATGTTTAATGTATAATGTCTCTATTATTTGCATGTTCAATTTTTCTTTTGATGAAATGTATTTATTTGTTTTATATGGATTATGTTAAGATGGTATGATGTTTATGAAACCCATTTTATTCTTTGGGTTAAGATGCATGATTTATGATTGTGTTGTAGATCATGTAAGAATGATTTCAATATGAGATTGGTGGGACCTATATCTCCCTCCAATGCATTGGGTAATGATTTACATTTCATGAGATGGACATGGAAGGAACAACACATGAATCTGGTTCAGTAATACAGGGCTGGAATGACAAGTAAACCTATTTCTGTAATGGACTTTGTCCACTATGATGGTCTTGGCCGCAATTCCTTGGCTACTATAGAAATCATATCATGTGTTTAATGGATGCCACAATTAAATGTTTTATTCCATTGAAATTTTATCATGATTAATGTTCTTTTATTATCTATTCCTTACGTACTTCCATGATTTATTTCACAACTCAATATTTTGATATTTAATCTTTATGTTCATGTTTTCTTAAGTTAAAATTTATATCATTTGTTTTATTTCCTCCATTCTTACCCTTACTAAGCATTTGAGCTCACCCTTTATATGGTTTATTTTCCCTAGGATTTAAATAAAAGTTTTATATAAGAAAACAAATGGGGAAGATCTTTATGGGAGATGTTGAAGATCTTTCACCGTGATTAGAAGATTATGTTCCACGTTTCCAAATACAATAAACTAATACAGTCCTTCGTCTTTTTTTGTTATGTATTAAGTATTCCACAAAATTAATGTAATTTATATGTACATCAATCTTTGGGTCTCTACAGTTGGTATCAGAGGAAGGGTTTAGTTAACCTTTGGAAACGAGGATGCAAAAACTTCAGTGAAATCCATAGAGATATTTCTGTTGTATGTCTAGGGATGTCTCTAAGGTTAATTATAAGTATAGGTTATAGTTATAGAATTAAATCAACGATAATAGAATTAAACCTATGATGTTAGATATTGAAGGTACTTCCACTTTATTATGTTGTTTTCCTAGCAAGGTCTTTTCCTCTCACACTATTCTTTTTGGGTTTTAGATATTGGCTGGAAATAGGAAGATTCACGATAATGGAGGATATGACAGAAAATGGAATGATATTCTTCAAGAGAAATCAAATGAAATGGGATTTGAAAGTCCCAACATCATTATTATTCCTAATCAGCAATCTCATAATATGATCAATAATCTCAACATTGGTAGGTTTTCTGACTCAGTTAATAATAGAAAGATGTTGGTTCAAGATGATCATAGAGGAAAGAAAGTTCAATTTCCCCCATGTAAATAATGTGGGAAGAGGCATCAAGGGGATTGTTTCAAGGGTACTGGAAGATGCTTTGGGTGTGAAAAAAGAGGACACAAAGCCAGTAATTTAAAAGGAAAAGGTTTAGTTAACACCATGGACAAGGGTAATGGTATTTCTTAGACATCAACAATGGTTACATGTTTTAAATGTGGAATGTACAGGCATTATGAAAACAAATTCCCTAAGGGAAATTCCCATAAAGAGAATCAACATAATCATATGAATAGTATTTATGTTGATGATGATGAAGAGACTAAAAATGATATATGAGATGAAAGATGTGTTGAGGAATAAAATGATGAATCTCGGTCAATGGGTTAAGAAGGTAGTGGAATGATTGTATGTTTATCAATAGTTATGTTGTCTAAGTTATTTAATGGTACAATGGAATAAAGAAACATCTAAGGATTGTTACACTATTGTTTTTCCTAAAGTATTTGAATGTATATGTTGAATGATACTGGTAACCATGAAAGGTTATTTAGATATTTTTGGAAAGTAGATGATATGAGCCTAATGAAGGGATAAGGAGATAATGAGATGTTTGATAGTATTAAGGAGTCCGTGACTGATATAAGGAAAATTTGAAATCATGGTTTGAGAATATAGAAATTTTGGGACTTTGGTATGTGGAAAGAGTTAACTTTTGATAGCATTCATGTTTTCACAATGATTATATGGTTATTCATGTTTCAAGAGAATACATAATTAAGGTATTCACATGTCTATAATGTGACCATCAAGATATATTTTATGATATATGGGAGATAAATGATGTTATTCACATTCTAGGTAGATGAAATCTCTAGTAATGGTTTTTCTATACTATGAGAATGGACAGAAGTATTTTGAATAAGACTAATGATTAGAATGGATTAAGTTGGACATAAGATAATATTGTTTATGGCCAAAACTTTTTTTGATATTATTTCTGGAATGTTATAATAGTGTTGTTTTAGAAAATGGAAAACCTGCAGGATGGGCGACAAATTGTCACGTCGGACAAGGTTGCGGGAATCAAACCCAAAACTGAAGTGTGATAGGCCCTTATTGGCTACCATTGGCCTACAAGAAGTCCCTGGTTTGAAGAAATTAGTTAAATTTTATTAAGTGGTCTGATATATGAAGTATAAGTCCATTTTTGGAACCATATATGATTAATCTCCCCATATATGGACTTATGTATATTTAATAACTTGTGCTAAACGTTTAGTGATAAAAACAGATAGAATGACTTATTATTCTATCTCATGATCTGATAGCACTTCACGGATGACAAATTCAACTTCATTTATTTAAGAGTTTAAGTGTAAATTGTTCAAGTCATGAACACCAGTGAGATTGTACCAAAATCAAGTATGTTTTTCTTTTAATTCAAAAAATCGTCAGCATTAGGGAAATGATCTTGAAAACCAATAATGTTTTCCTATTGTCCTCATATATGATGAATTAGATGGTACCTTAGATCATCACAAATTTATGGCTTTATTATTGTTGGATTTTTCATAGCCATGTTCTCTACCGTAGTCCATAAGAACTTGATGGTTAGATTTATCTTCCATATCCAAATTTTCACCTATGTCATCCTATGTGGAAACCTAGTGATTAGTTAATTTGGGTAACCATTACGTTTCATTCTTTAGTTTTTAAAGTAATTTTTTGGTATTTATTTTTACGATGTGGGTTTCTATTAACAAAAATTTCAAGGAATAAACCATTTATAACCGTGATGAATTTCGATGGAGAAATTTATTTTATGTGGGGTAGAATGTAACACCCCGAGATTTTATGAAAATTTTAATTTTAATTTCATTGATGTATTGCGACGTACGCTACACCAAAATTATCTTGTGTTATACGCAACACTATATTATCTTGTATTATATGCAAACACTATTTTTGGCTTTTGTTTCATGCAATAGAAACCTTCCTCAATAGCGTGTGTTGTACACAATACTGAGTTTCACTAAACAACGATATATTATTATAATATTATTAAGAACTAGCCGTTATGAATAGTAGTAACTAAATTTTTAATTTTATGACATTATAATTTATCTTACACATTTTATATGTCATGGTATGAGAATAAAATAAAATTTTCCCTTAAATTGTGTTTTTTTCAAAAAATGTTGTTTTGCAGCCTTTTGATGGGGCACCCACTTTAAATCTAGTTATTGAAATTTTTATAAGTTCAATTTGACAAAATAAAATTATTTTTTGGAATCAGTATATAAAAAATTACTTTAAATAATTTTTTGATATTTTTCTGATAAGTTTCTTATTTTGATGAATAGTAAAAATACTCTAAATTTTAAATAAAAACAATTTTTTTCATCAAGATAATTTATATTGTTAAATTGTAATATTGAATGGTTTTAAAGTATAAATAGAATATATTTTTACCATTTTATATTATTTATGTCATTAGATTTAATTTTACATTGAATTAATAGGTTAAATCATTTCAATCTATTGCAATGTTTTAGTCAAAAACCCATTTTTCCGGCAACATGATTAATTTTAAATTAAATAATGCCACTTTTGTATATTGAATTTGGAAAAATGGATTCAATATTTGGAATCAGTAGGACCAAATAATGTTAATAGGCTACTTTTTATTTTTACGACTTCTGAATAGTAACTATTGTAAATTTTATTTACTACAGTTAATGGTAAATCAGGTAATTAAGAGTAAAAATAAAATTATAAAATTACCCTAAAACCTGCCAAAATTCTATTGAAAAAATATAAGTCGACCCATATCACCTAAGGTTCGGGATAGAATAATTTTATGGACTTTTAACCATGAAAAGGATGTAATTGTTATTAAAACCAAAGAATGTGACAACATGTCACTCTCTTATATCTTATAAGTGTAATAATTTTAATTTAGTGATAAAATTCATAAAACATAAAAAATAAATTGTCACCAGAAATCTAATTAAATTATCTACATTATGTGAATTTATTTATATTTTTTAGGGATTCAATAATTATAATTAATGGTGACACAATAGTGATGCAGAAATTGTTTATTTAGTGAAAAAATTAATAATACAATTTTTATAAAACTAATAGTGACAATAAATGGCGCAAACACCTAACAAAAACCCACTGGCTATGTACATGTAATTCATATGAATACAATTGTATAATATATGACCAATTAGATACTTATAAAATAAATTATGACACATATATTATTTTATTTTATATGATGTCAAAGTTGTCACCTTCATAATTTAATAAATATAACAATTGAAATGTTTTAATTTTAAAATGATAAATTCGAGTAAAAGTATTTTTATTTTAGATATTAGATTTTTATACATCATAGTAATTTATTTT
This sequence comes from Viscum album, assembly GCA_963277665.1. Lineage (NCBI taxonomy): Eukaryota > Viridiplantae > Streptophyta > Magnoliopsida > Santalales > Viscaceae > Viscum > Viscum album. The sequence continues at coordinate 1,153,274,208 of OY728132.1, read as the reverse complement.
TAATTTTTATGCAACAAATAAGTATATTAAATAATTATACAAAAATGTTGTAGTAATTATTTTATGAAGAGAAATATCAAATAAGTGATTATAAAAGTATTAAAATAACTATTATATGAACTAATTAATGTTCCCCACGAATTTTATTGATGCATATGAATTTTTAGGAATCAATTAAATATTTTTTTTTCTAATGTTTATATTTTATGAATTTTATTTAAATTCAAATAAATGAATAGTGTCAAAATTGACACTATTGTTATTTTATAAAAATAACATATTATAAAATTGATTAAAAATCAAAACAAATATTTAAAAATTATAAAATGAAATTTATATGGTCTAAAATTTTATAAATTATAAAATTATAGATAATTAAAAACACATAAGTAATTATTTATAACAATTTAAAATTTATAATATTTTTACCACAAATAAAATTAAATAGATTAAATAACGATAAATTAAGTTGATATGGTTCAAAATAAATTACCAACATGACTAAATATTATTGTTTGATGATATCACTACCCTATATTATCTAATATTTGGATTTGAGTCATTTATGGATGATTTTAAATGGGGTTTGAGTTTATTATAAGTAAATATTTTTGAGGTTTCCAAAAGTGTCCCTCTCCACTCTTATAAAAGGGCACCTCCTCCCTCTCCTCCTCACACAACTTTGAGCCTTAAATTTCAGAAAAACCCGGCCCATTTCACTTCTCCACTTCCTTAGTAGCATACTTGAGGTCCTGGTATTCTTCAAAGACTAACTTTAGTTCCCTGAGAGGAGGTTTAGAAGAGGCACGTCGAAGAAGAGGTAATATCCTTTACTGATTTTTTCAAATTCATTTCTTCATCTATTTCCTCTTATTTTGTTGTTTCATAATAAATTAATAACATTAGTATCACTAATATACTGATATGTTATTATAAATATGAACCAAACCTATTTCACCTTCTATCCATCCTACGGAAAATGAAATCCCCGCTCGTGCGTACGTACAGAATGTCGTCTCCATGCCATGGTGTAATCTATTTTTCCACCACCACCTCACATGTATTGGTATAAAGGCGGAAATAATAAATATATATTATTAATATAACATGATACTAATTATGAGATATTATATAATCCAATCCAATACCATTCAACAATTATGGTAACAATATCGTCGCGCGTGCGTACGTACGGATTACCGTCTCCACGACGTGATGAGATTCATTCTTCATGTATACCATTCTAGACAGATTATAAAGTATATATATAAAAAATAATGATGAAATTTATGGAATAATAATGATAATGTATTTATATATATATATATATGTACTCTAGTTACTTCCAATCAATTCAATAAGGAAATGAAAACAGCGTTCATGCGTACGTATAGTCTATCGTCTCTATGAACGGTGTATTTCATTTCATTTATCTATATATTATATACATATATATCCTGAATATATATGATGTTTTAAATTCTGGAAGTATTTATTTCATGAAAAATGTAATAATAAAATCAAGAACAACAACTCCAAAGATATATGATAAATGATACTATTTTTCCCAAACCACTGCTTTAATGTGGAATTGCCAAATGCACGAGTAAAATAAAGTCATAAGTGAATCATATATGATATAATAAATATTATTATGGTTCTACTAAAAGTTATTAATATGTTTAAAGCAACTATATAGGAGTCTCAGAAACATATGGATGAAATTGGACATATGGTAAGGGGTAATTATTTCAATATCGTTCTTATCGGAGATTGTTTATTCGTAAGTATTTTTTAGGGTTATGCTTATCATCCATTTCCATGTTTTCTAAAAATGTTTTCAAATTTTTTTTACTATTCTTCCATGTATGTTTAAATTAATTTTTACCCTTTTCTTACTTCTATAACATGGTATGGAAGAAATCTTTCTTTTATTTACCCTACGATGTATGTTTTGACTTTTCCAGAAAAAGTACGAGAAAAATGTTTTTTTAACTTATACAGCATAAATTGATTTTTACGGTTACATAACTTCTTATTTCCATGAATATTATTCTACAATATTTCATGATTATTTTCTACAAAATTGTTTTCTTATAAAATTTCACGGCATTTGGAGAAAAGAAAATGATTTTTGAAGAAGAACGGATATTTTCCTCAAGAATTCATTTCTAGTGTTTATTCAAAACTATTTCCCATCTAAGGTGACATTATTTAGTATGAATATTCTTCAAGTATAATGTCTATATTATTTGCATGGTTTTATTTTTATTAATATGAAATTTATCCATTTGTTTCATATTGATTATGTTAAGATGGGATGATACTTATGAAACCCATTTTATTCTTTGGGTTATGATGCATGATTTATGATTGTGTTGTGGAACACATAAGAATGATTTCAATATGATATGGTTGGGACCTATATCTCCATCTAATGCATTGGGTAATGATTTATATCTCATTCCATAGACATGAATGGAACAGAAAGTGATTCTGGTTCTGTAATACAGGGCTGGAACGGAAAGTAAACCCAGTTCAATAATGGACTTTGTCCACTATGATGGTCTTGGTAGCAATGCCATGGCTACTATGGAAATCATATCATGTGAATTAGGTATTCCACAATTACATGTTTTATTCCCATGTTATTTTATCATGATTAATGTTCCTTTATGATCTATTCCTTACGTACTGCCAAGATTTATCTCACAACTCAAAATTTCTATGTTTAACCATTATGTTCATGTTTTTTATGTTAAAATTTATATTATTTGTTTTATTTTCATCATGATTACCCTTACTGAGAATTTGAGATCACCCTTTAAATGTTATTTCCCCAATATTTAAGGAAAGCTTTTAGATAATAAAAAAAAGGGGAAGATCTTTATGGGATATGTTGAAGATCTTTCACCATGATTAGAAAATTATGTTCCATGTTTACAAAGACACTAAACTTATATGGTCCTTGGGAATTTTTTTGTTATGTATTAAGTATTCCTCAAATGTAATGTAATGTCCATGTACATCAATATTTTGGTCTTTAAATCCTCTACATGTGGTGTCTAATATTATTCCTCCCAAACAACTAGAATGTCAGCTAAATGCACCATTTCACCCAATTTTCCCCATGGGTGTGAGAAAATACAATCCTCGACCTAATTTGTTACAACCCCCAATACACCTTCAATACATGTAAGGACTTCCTAGATTCTTATATCCTCCCCCTGAACATAATCCAAGGATTTCACAAAGACATTATATTTATGACTACTCACACACTACTTTGGTTAGTGAAATATATTTTATTTACAAGGTGAATCTATTTAACAAATATTCAAGGTGAATAGCCCTTATAGATCAGTTACCCAAAAATCCTAGCAAATAAGATTCCTTCCATTAACGATATTAGATACCCTAATTCTATGTTTCTATTGGCCATGACATACTCATCCATTCATGTTTAAGGGGTCTCAGAAGTGTATTAAAATTTTTTATATTAATTTAACATTATATTTATGTCTATATGTTCTAATAATAATGGTTTTAACCCACCTATTCACTTAATACATAGCCTAAAATGGGTTTCTAGGATCGATTGGACATTTATGAATTTTAATCCCACATGCAGGATATGATCCAACCACCAAGGACTTGCAATGGCCCAAAAATCCTAAAATAGGCCTTCCCCTACTGAAATGTCTTATGATATGGAATATCATTTCAAGTTCCTAGACTGCCAGATTGATAAGTTTTACAATATATAGATGACCTTCCATTGGGAATATATCATCTCTGACCATGGTATATGACCCATGTACTTGTATAAATTAGTCATTCAAGAACATGTCATGAAAGGACACTAATCATATATGTTTATTAGTACAGGGGGGGACTTTTGACCCCCACTCATAAAAATACCCATTTCTTGAATCATCTAATATGAATCTTATGTCTCTTGGTTTTTTAGGTTGGGAACGTTTATAGCCTCATTTCTTGGGGATTATGACTATCTAGTATGATAAATACCTGATCCCATTAAAGGAACGGAATTTCAATGAAGGGATGAATCTCATCCCATAAGAAATTTCACTCCACATAGAATAACTCTCCTAAAACTTTTCATCCTCCCATATGTCGAGAGGGTGGATGAACTAATAATATATCTCCTCCATGATCAACACCATGATGACTATTCATGCATCCCAAATGATAATTTTGACCTATCAATGCCATAGATAGATGGAATTTGTGTTGGGACTCAATCAACTTAGTAGATCTAGTATGATGTGTTTTTTGGGTAAGAAAATGGATGTGATGATAACATATCATCATAATGTCCAAAAGCTCAAATCCCCAGGCCAAAATCCCCATAGTTATTCCGTATACAAAATATCCACCACTAGTGTTCCCCAAAAGGTCCCCAGTGGTAAGTGTCCTAATTGTATGATTATCCCATCCTTGTGGTAGTTTATCCTTTCCTCAATATTGATATTTTGATGTAAATATATTACTATAGATATATTATTACTTCTTGAAATGTAAAAGGAGAATATCCCAAGATATACACTTATGAATGATTAGATTCTGTAATAAATTTACATCTTTATGATAAATTATTATAGAATGTATTCTGATGGAGGATAATACCCGTGAATTTTTTATTTCTTTAATGTCATGAAAGGATAAAATACTATCCTCGGCTACCACCAAAACTAGAACCTAACTTAATTCCCCACCATATATAATGGTGTTCTTATTCCCCAAGATCTAGAAACTAGGGCCCGATAATAAATTAACGTGATTGGAAAATAATTATATGTTAAATCAGAGTATAAGAAACAACATATTTATTTATGGAATCCAGCATGCCCATTCCATAAGTCATATTTCCCTGGAAAAAATAATTAATAAAATATAAAAAATTAAACAATATAAATTCAAATAAATCCCCCCTATAACCTCAACCAAATATATAAAAATATCTTCCACTAGTATCCTTAGTATTGACATATATTTTTTACATCCACCAATAATAATAACTAAACATAGTAAAACCCTAATTTTCTGAGGTAACATGGAAACTATGAAAATATAAATAAAACATATATATGGCACCAGAAGCTGGAAATTATATATAAATAAATGTAATTTATATTAGGACATCCAATAAATCATGTTACATTCATATCAAATTGATGGAATTAGTAAAACTAAAATACACTCTCCTCAAATCTCCATCGATCAATAACCGACTTTGATTCCAAAAAATTCACATGAGATAAAAATAATTTTTTTTTATTCCTGAAACATAAATGAAATATATATGTGAACTTAAAATTTCTCCTTAGGGCACAACCCACCTTGACACATTCCAAACCTGTAATAAAATATTCACTTTTAATCAAGGTTAAATGTAGATAGAAACTAGTGTTTTCACATACACACTAGATAAATCCAATGATCATTCTATAATTCATATCAAAATCACCCCTTCATTTAAAAGATGAGAAGAAGGGACAAACCAAAACATTTTTTTAAATAAGGGTAAAAGCCTTTAGAAAACAAAAGAGGCTCATATGACCTAAAACCAGTGATTTCAATCCAACCCAAAAAATAAAGACTTTAATTAAAAATTATATAAAAACCAAGAGGAGAGTAAATTTAAAAATTCATTACCAAAACATAAAATTTCTTTATCTTTACCAAAATATTTATTAATACAATTCTTTAAAAATCACCAATTTTACCATTTTAAAAAATTCACATTTTAAAATCATTTTTTAAATTAAATCCAATGAATATATTTAGAATAATTTATTATAGGATCCCACACATAATTAACATTATATAATGGATAAAATAAACATATTTTTTCAAAGAAAATCAATAGGTAGGCATTGTAATCAATGAAAAAATTCAAATCCCCTATGGAATCGAAAAAGGAGATCTACTCTCAATGGATACATATTAAATCTCTAGTAACAAATACATGAACTAGGGAAATGGAAACTAGGTCGATGTTATTAGACCTGTACACATCCATGATAGCCCCATAGGGAAATCTGGAAATAAATTTCTTAGGATCTCCATGACTACCATTTTCTAGAAAGTGGGTTCTAGCTCATATAACTCTATACCCATATTGACTAAACTAGTGAAGTATAGCTTGGAAACATTCCCTATATATCCCACTACTAAAAACTAAAAAATTATCTCATACAGGTCACCAATGATCCTCCTAAGACTCTCATGACAATTTAAATGGGGGTGATAAATCAATAATAACATAAAAAATATAAATCATTTAAAAGAAACTCAAGATCCACATATTACACCGCCACAAGAATCACCACAAATCTAATCTTTGTATAATAATCCAAACATACACAAAAAATTTCAAAAAAAAACCCAACTGATTATAATCCACAATGAGAACAATAATAATATTTTTTATTTTGAAGGCCTCACATAATTGGAAACCCACATAAAGTGAAAATGAGCCTTTAAAACACAATATTCAGAATTCCAATCCCTTTCACCCACTTCTGAAAAACCACTTGAAATATTATTCAAATATCCTTCAAAACCAAAAATTTTCAAACACCTTGAAATAAATTTAAATAAAATCCCTTATTATCAAAAGAAAATATGAAAATAAGACACTCATCCTAAAATCATTGTTCTATTAACAAATATTCTATATATCCAAGTACCATCATTCTATTTATTTCATGTCATAAAGAGGGGTAAAATTATTTTTAAATCTCACACATTATTCAAATAAATTCTTTAAACATTGTTTTTGTACATTTAATTTCAATTATCACTTTAAATAAAAAGAATTTTTCTTACAATACTTTGAATTTCAAGTGTCACATTAAATTCGTTGTAAAATCTATGATAAATCACTTTATAATCCCAAAAACATCATTATAAATTTCAATCACAATTTTAAAGATCATATAATAAATATTTCAAATAGTAGCCATGTGTTGTTATGGAAAATAAGATTTTAACAATTATTTAAAATAGAAAAAACACTTCACTTTCTTTAGAAATCAAGATAGAAACTCATTTCCTTCATAAAAATTATATCAACATATTGAATACTATTATTAAAAAATTAAAACATAAAATTTGAACACTAAGAAATCAAAAGATATTGAACTAAATGTTATTTCATAGAAAAAAAGATACTTGAAATCATTGGTGGATAGTACAAAGCATTAAATCTAGGTTGAACAAGGAATAAAGAATGGATTGGAAGCCCAAAATTAATGAAACCCAAAAAAATCATTCATTCCAACACCCATAGTGTTTGGAAAATTTTCAACATAGTGATGAGAGGATGAAAGAAATAGGAAAGATAAAATATAAAGAAGTTGATTCCTTAGCTTGAACAATCATCAATGAATCTAGAAGAAACCATGAATAAATTTCTATGGGAGAGGGGGATCTAGAGGGTGGAAGTTCACATACAAGGGGGATCAACCATGGGGAGTCACAGGATGTAAGGTAATGGGCGGATGAGATTTTAGTGGTCAAATTTCATAAAGGAAAAAATTATAAATATGTAAAAAATTAGTACCAGGGAAACTCTCATGATTAACCCACATGGATTAAAAAACCATATGAAAATATATCTTCCCACACTTCCAACATAAAGTGTCATCACATAGTTACTCTTGAGTCTATATTGGCCTTCCCAAACATGCATAGACTATAACACCCCACCCCTCCTCATTGGCTTGAGAATAGGTGAAGTGTTAGGGGCCGTAGGTGACATCCCCAATACCCCAAATATAAGAAATAAATTCCAAAGAAATTAGATAATGTTGGGTGATGATTCTGTATAAATAACATGAAACCGGTAAAGTGACATAAAACATCCCAATATAGACCAAACGATGAATGAGAATAAACCACATAACACTGTACAATACCAATAAATAATAACATATGAGTAAAGAGGTGAAAGAGAATAAAAATTGAAATACTAAGTCACAAAGTAAAAATAAGAACACCAATGTGGTACTGTACCAGATGAAGATAAAGACACTCCCAAGCTCAAAATCCAATAACCATCCCAGGATGTCAAGGACCACCACTAGAGAAGTGTGAGACATAGCCATTCCCTATATCTTGGTAGAAATCATCAGCAATTTCATAAAAGTACTCATGAATGGGGGGGGGAGTATAAAACTCTGTATGATTTCCCCAAATACATCCCTTCATATGCCACTAGGATAAGAACATGTTATTAAATTTTATAAAAGAATATTGAAGCATATCATAAAATTAGACCAATCCATAAACTGATCTCAAATAATAAACTGTCATGATATAGATTTTTTAAAAATCATTTCCATTGGCATAATGAACCCATTTCACACACACACACAATTAATGGAACCATAGACCTCACTATACCTATAATTTGTTATTCATCCTATCACAAATACGTCACTTAATGATCAACTTGATGGTGGTACTTCTGAATATGATCTGTCCCAAATTATCATTATTTGATAGTGGTACTTACAACAACTACCAATCCTTAATTATTGTTATATTATGGTTTTACTTCTGACTATTTCCTATACCATATAAACATATCACACAACACACATATATATAAAAAATATAAATAAAACACTTATTTAACAAAATCCCATCATTCAAAACCCACCCTTTTGCGATCACATCATCATGGGTACACTAATAAATTCAAAACAATATTTTCAACATAGAGGAAACATGAATTATAAAATATCAAGTAGATAATTTCTAGAGTGGTATAATTAGAGAGAAGCCACCTACCTTGATATGATTATTGTAATGCAACCAAGATGATTCCACAGATTAAACCATTTCCTCCTATTCCATTATTAAAATCCATGAAGATCTGGTCAACACGAATATTAAACCATAGATACAGGTATAACAACACTGATCTATGGTTCCAATCAATCAGACACAATGATATCCTATAAGATATAGAAGAGCCTTACTCTATCCTTTTATTCCAAAAAACAACTTCTCAATGATTCTATTTCACCGATGTTTAGAAGTTGAAAATTACTATAATTCTTCTATGGAAACCCTATGAGCTATGAGGGAGAAGAATATACATTTTAGGAAAAAAATAAACATTATATGTATGTAAACATGATGGAAAAGGGGATTTACATAATGATTAACCCACATTCATTTCGTGTGTTTTTAAGATCCCAAAATATAGAAATTCACATCACATTGATTTTTATTTTCTAGAAATCCAATTTACATGATGTAAATATATTACATGATGTGAATTAGTTTCATAATACATAGGATATTCACAAAATCAATCCCTGACACATTCACATTGTTTAAAAATTACATATGGTGAATTTTTCTTATGATATTTTCTTATATACATACCTACTAGTAACACTGCCAATTATATTATACCAAGATTCCATAAATAAATGAATATACATAAAATGATGGTGTACCTCATATAGTGGGAGATAAATTGTCTCCAACATTGGGCTTTCCATCCTTAAGAATATAAAATAAATCATTCCATTAATCAGACATAAACATTTCCCTTTATCATGATTACTCTTGAACCTAACCATGTTGCGATAACACTTGCACTAAAGAAAAAAGGTCACCCTTGCCTATCCAGAACCTATATAGATTCATGGAAAAAAGATACATTTTTCTCAAGAGTAATGTGATCCCAACTAATCACTTGTTGAGGATTAGAGTGATACTTATTTAGTTGATAAACATAGAAGACATTATGAATTGCACTAAATATTAGTGGTAAAACTAACCAATACATAATATATTGAATCTGTTCTATAACCTTGAATGGTCTCACATATCATGTAGAAAAATTCCATTATTTTCCAAAGTGTATATGACCATGTTTCAGAAACAAATTCATGGAAACAAGGTCACTAACATTAAAATATAATATTTGGTGAAGATTATCTACATATGACTTCTGTATACCTTGTGTCATTTCCATCCATTTTTGAATAATTTGTATTTTATCCGTATTCTCATGCATAAAACTATGTCCATTTATGGATGAATCTCTCATTTCCTTACAATTTAATCTACATTGAAAATTAAGGGCATACAAATACTCAACTAGTGGCAGATGAATTGTTTCCAAATAAATTTTATTATAAGAGAATTCAACCAAAGGAACAGGATCCTCCCATTAACCACTGAAGTATATAACACATGATATAAGTATATAATACAATGTATGAATATAATGTTCAAACTATCCATCCTTCTATGGATCATATGTAATTATCAAATTCGTTTGACTAAAAAGAGATTATTGTAATGACTGCCAAAATATTGAAGTGAAGAAGTAGTCTCTATCAAATATAATCATTGTTGGAACTCCATATAACCTAGCCACTTCATGAATAAATAATTTTATAATCCATCAACCATTTTGAATTCTCTAATAAGTATAAATTGTGCCAACTTAGTATGTCGATCCACTAATACACTTATCGTACCATGTTTGTGTAATGTTCCAAATAGGATTATGACAAAATCCATCACGACCTCCTCCCACTTCCATACCGGTATAGGCATAGATTGTAGCATACCATCTATGCTTGGATTCTCTGTCATTACTTATTATAAAGATAATAGTTTCATCACATACTCTATGATATCACATTTCATTTTTTTCCCAACATAAATATACTTTCATTACCTTATACATTTTTTAACACCTGGATGAATAGCCCATTACTAATGGTGATAGGATGAAAAAAGTTTTTCTTTGCATGACATAGGAATAATGTTTCTTTTTTCTAAAAAAATTAACAATGAGTTATCATCCAATGTCTAAAATTCTATAGTCTTCCCAAAATTTAGGATTGACCTAATAGTTATGGAGTCAAAATTAGATGTTTGAGGTTCTTTTAAAAAGTTTACCAAGTCTTAAGAAATAATTAATGGAATGAAAACTGCATATTCCCTCTCTTCAGCATAATCTAAATAAATATCAGCAATCTTTCTCATCAAGGGCCATTGGTCATGGGATTCTCAGACCACTTTTCTATCTGATTTATTTGTCAACTCCCGATCCATAAAATTCCCTTCACCAAGTTTGTATATCAATCAAAAAAAAATATCTGAAGGAACTCTATATATCATTTTTTCCTCAAGTTCATGTCTCACTGCAAAAAAGATATATTTCAAACTCATATGATCATTGAGAAATATGAACTTTTCCCCAAAAAGATAATGCCTCTTTGTTTTTAAGGCATGGTCAAATAAAAATAATTTTGGGTCATGTGTAGGATAATTATTCCCATGCACTTGCAACTTTCTCAAAATGTAGGCCACAACATAGTATCCATGTAAAAGAAAATAACCATGATCAGATCCTAGTGAATCACAATACACCACATTTGTTTTTCCTAGTTCTGCTAATATTTTGATGGGAGATGAGGTGTGGCGAGTTTTATGTTTCAAAAATAATTTCTAACATACATCATTCCATATTAATGGAACTCTTTTACATTTCATAATAGTTATTAAAGTGGTAATCCTAGAGAATCTCGAACAAAGTGGAAATAGTAACCTTATAATACTAGAAAATTGTGTACCTAAAAATCATTCTTTTTTCCCATACAAGAGACTACTAATTTTATCTTTCTTGGATAAATAGAAATTCATACATCAGAAATGACATGACTAAGGAAATAGACTTCTTGTATCTAGAAGTCTCACATATAAAACTTATCATAGAAATGATGTTCTCGCAATGTACTCAGAAAAATTTAATGTTCTCTTCATGGTTATTACATTTTCTAGAATAAACCATATTATCCTCAAAATACACCACAATGAAAGAATCGAGGTACCTAAAGAAGATATAGTTCATTAAAGACATTAAAAATATTGGTGCCTTCATTAGACCAAAAGGCATGAAGCCATATTCATAATGGTCAAAATGATTCTAAAATGCTATTTTCAGAATATATTCTCTTATGACTCTGAGTTTATTATATCCTAATAATAGATAAATTATTGAGACCCTTATGGATCAATTAAATTGATCGAATAGGTCATCAATCTGATGAAAATCATACTGGTTTTTAATCGTATATTTTTTTAACTTACAATAATCTGCACATAACAAAAGTGTTCTGTCATACTTCATTTTGAAAAAATTAGTGCATCCCTTAGTGATGTTCATGGTCTGATAAATGCATAACCTTCCATATATTCAAGTTGAAACTTTTACTCCTACAACACAGATGAATCCATTTTGTTTGATGGTAAATAAATAGGACATGATACTAGGAGTAGGTCAATAGAAAATTCGATTTCCTGCTTAAGTGGTAAACTAAATAAATTGTTGGGAAAAACATATGGGTATAAATCCTCTATAATAAGAAGATTTTAGTTTCATATTACATCAGTATATTCCAAGGTCATTTCCACTAAATAGCCTAAAATTTCTCATTCTACTATCACGAGAGGTCCCACTCTACCTATGTTTATATCCCAATATAACTTTAATACATGCATAGATCAATCTGACGATGCAAATTTCACATGGAATGAATATAAGTCTATATAGGAATTAAATCCTACTAGCTATTCTATATCAAATATAAAATCTAATTCGTTTATCTCTTGGACCATAAACTCCTAAATAATGTGCTCTACGTCAATAGAAATAGAATATTCTAGGCATTTAAATCCTTATAAATCCTTTTGTCTAAGGGGTTTTATGATATTCATGAAAATACTCAACATTTACATGCAAAATCACAATTGTATAACTATAGAAGAATAAAGAAAAGAATGTGATTCTTCTATATCAATCAAGACATGCATTGGAGTTGATTTTTGAATAATGGTAACTCACACCATAGAGGGACATGATTTCTCTCTCTCAACATCCTACTATATTCTATAAATATATCACTCAGATGTCAGAAGTAGATCTTTATTCTTTATAGAAGTATTTATAGAACCTTCATAGAGTTCCTCAAAATGTATGGGTTTATCTATGTATTTGGATGTGAACTAGTCTAATGGGAGTCTTTCGTCCAAGAAAATGAAGGTTTAGGCTTTGTCAATGCCATTCTACCTACTGATATTATTATTTTATGACAATACTTATTTATATAGATTTTTTTACCATAGTGGTATAAATTTCTTGGTGGGTAGTACATTATTTCCACCTATATATTAATGACCTACACTGAAAACATCCTAGTTTGATATCTGAAATTGGATGAAAATCAACCGAATCTGTAGTTTGAGTTTGGGGTGTTCCAACTCCATGGGAATAAACATTCCTTACTCTCTTATATCCAACACTATAGTTGAAACATTACCCCATGGGAAAAAATAGAATACCTCCCATATAATTTTAAATAAGATCTCTTTTAGCCACTATTTTCCTATTATACATATCTTAATAATTTGTAACAAAAAGAACGGTTATCTTGTATTGAATCTCTATTCATAATCACAACTCAACGATGTTCACAATCAATGATTTACTAGAAACTACCTATGGGTGGGGGAAAAACCATGTTCATACACATTTCTACATATTCTATCATAGAGAGGTTTTCATTCTTTATGGTGAAGAAAGATACATTTATGGCTATTTTGAATGTGTGGGTATAAAATTGTTTACCAAAATATTCCACAAAGACTTCCCACATATGTCCTTGGTAAAAATTCACTTTTATATAAAAATACCAACATTGAAGTGAAATATCATCCAAAATATTGGTTTCTATCATAATATTTAACTCTTCCGATGTACCAAGGAATTTTAAGATTCTATTTATTCAGTTTACCAACACATATTATTTTTGTAGTTTAAAATCCCGAAAAAACACCGATCTATTCTAACATTGAAACTATACTGAATGATAAACTTTCCTCAGTTTATCATTTCTATTTCATATTTCAATAGATTGAAATTCCTTCAAAAAGATTTTTATATGTTTTTGGTTCACCTATGGTTTAGGTGAAATCCCCTATTCAATATCTTCTTATTGATTATTTCAAGGCCATCTTCCTGGTACCATTTTCTATAATCAAAACAATAAAACATTTAGAATATTCATTTCCAGGAATTGAAGGTTGGAATAAATTCTAAAAAAATATATAATAATTATCACAACTAAATTCCATAACTAGTCAATCCATAATTTCAAAGATAAAACATTTTTATTCAATTTTCAAACATTATTTGAACAATAGACCAACAATAAAATCCATGTAGAATGTTTTATCAGAATGAATGGTATGATACAATCATTTGAAAACATGTTATGGCATGATAAAAACACTCCTAGAAGTTTTTAATAACACTTTTTATCAATGTTTACCCTAGTAACAATATGTCCAGTATAAAAAGTTCATCTAGGTATTTTTATAATATACATTTCAAGGTCTAAAATTCTTATATTATTACTAAAAACCCAACTCATAGACATAAAAATTTATTACCATAGGAAATTATTGGACCAATGAAATTGATAGTATTTGTAATAACTTTCCCCTCTTTAATGGTTTGAGAAGTGGATAAGTGATACTAGGCTTAGGTTACATCCCCTAAACACAAAAGTTTGAAAATAAATACTAATGGAATTAGAGGACATTAGTGGCTTATTTTCATTGAAGAACACACAAGTAGTCCAAAGATATAACTCATCCGAAAATTGACTAAATGAAAATTGAGAATAATATGTATAACTTAATAAAACACCAATACATAATAACATCATAGTAAAATAAAAAAAAGATAAATAAAAGTACAATACTAAGACTCCATGTAGAAATAAATTGACACCAAATTGGAACCATACCATACCACGATGGAAACACTCCCAATATCTATCTTCTGCAACCAATATATGATGTCATGGACCACCAATAGAGTTGTGTGAAACATGGAACTTCCATGTATCTTGGTAGAAAGCATCAGCAAATAAATGAAATTTTTCTAAGTAGGGGGTGAGGTAAACAATCAGTAGGATTTCCCCCAAAAGATAACCATAACAGGCCACTTAGAAAATAATAGGTCAGAAAATATTATAAAAATATGAGAGAATATTATGAACAAATCATCCCAATCTATAAACACATTTCATGTAATAAAACAGTAAATTAAATATTGTGAAACCACTTCTGTCATAAACTGAACCAGGTCTCCATCAAAACTAGCACTAAACCCAGCCCGTGAAGAGAACCAAAGGGTGTTCCCTATCCCAAAGGGATGGTACAAGTTCTCGAGTTCCATGGATTTTGGTTTGGGAATGATTTACCTGAATATAGATACATAAAACTTAAAAAACAATTGATAACCGAATATGGAAATTCATAACAAATAAGCATTAAACAAAATACATAACTAAATAAAAATGTTCAAAAATATGAAAAGTATTTCAAAGACACATAAATGTAGTAGAAACATATCCCCAATGGCTTTACACGACAATGGGGTCGCCACCCACAAGGCATCTCCACAACACCGCACCATAGAAGGGAACTAATAACCCGAACCGCCATCAACCATGGCCTTGCCTTTAACTGTGTCAAACATGATCAAGTCTACATACACCCAAAGGGTATAATTAGGGTGTGAGCCTAATAAAAATCAGATAACACCAAGAAATTTCATAGATTAATCAATACATGATAAAAATTATGCCATCCATGATAAACAAGATGTGGTGGAAATAATTTCTAAAGAACAAATATTTTGTATGTATGCATTTTTCAAAGGAAATTTTCCATGAGTGAGAACATATAAGTAAAACATGTATTATACTATATTTTCTTGTAAATAATCAACTACCAAAGAAAATTACAAAAGGGTCATTGAGCACTAATCTTAGGAACACCCCCAGGCACTAGTTAGTATCGGGATCCATGTACCTTATACCTCGTTATAAAGTAACCATAGAAAAATCAGTTCTCATGCATGATCCACTAGTAGGGAACATAATTATAACCTAGTGGTCCACAATTTTCATCAATATAGTTTTGTTAGTGTTGTACTTATCCATCTTTCTTAGTAAAACCTGTATAAAACTGCTCCGGAACATTAGTTCACTAGTACATATCTACCCTCCTAGATACCCAAGATTCCCCCTTTATGGTAAAACCATTATCTAATTATAGAAAAATACATTATCACATAAATACATCATTTCTGGTAGAAATAAATTTAAAACAGCTGCTACACATTCTTTTCACCACTAACACCACTCAATAAAACCTTTAGAATATCAATAAAACAACTTTTAAAAAATTAATAATGTTTTGAAAAAAAATCCATTAAAAACCACACATTGAACACCATTTGCATAGCCATATTCACAAAAAAATAATTTTCAGAACTCAAATCATTTCTATAAATCCATTACATAAGTGATAAAACAAACCCAATTGACATAACATAAAATATACAAGTAATACACCAAATTTTACACAAAATTGGAACCTAAAAATATTTTTCTTAAAAAACGTCACCAAAAACAGATTTTAATGTAAGGATAATGATGTATAAGTGTGATAATTATATATATTAAGAATGTATTACTCATGTAGCATTGATTTCCCATGGAATCACCTACAACAAGTCCCAAAAACCTCAAATCATTGTGTTAAAGTTCAACTGCACCACCTCCACACAACAAAGGAGTTAAAACAGACCTAAAACTAGAATTTCAGATCATGAAACAGATTATCAAACCCTATTTTAGAAACCCTACTTTTTTTGAATTATGAACTTCAAGAATAAGTGAAGAAACCCTAAGAAAATGGGAGCAAGACGGAAGGAAATCCACTTACTTGAGGGATCTTCATGAAATACCCCAAAATAAACTATTGGATGAATTTAAATGTAGCCAAAAATAATATCGAGGTTTTAATAAGGATGAGGAGGTCATGTAGGAACTGAAATGGGAGAAAAAGAGTAAAAAATGAAGGAGTTATGAAGGGAAAAAATTACCTCTTCAAATCTAGAATATTTGAGAATGTTTAGAAGATTTTTTATAATCTACGACGTAAATGAGATTCAAGGAGGGATAAGAGTTTCTAGAGTCGTGCCTAGGGATGTTATCTTTGAATGGGAGGTACAATAAAAAAATTGTAAAAAATGAATATGTTATTAAATAAACAAAAATTATTTTTAAAACTGGAAATGGGACTACGAGTTGTCCTGAATCCATAAATAAAAACCCAAATCCACCATGATTATGGATTTATAAAGGGTCTAAATTGAAAGGGTGGTGTTACTAGGTTAGGTTATTCCATGTTGGAAGTGAAATGGGTACAAAATTTAGAAAAATTAAAGAGTTATAAAAATATGAAAATTTATGTTTAAATCTGAATATGAGCTCACAGTTTGACCCAAATTTTGAAAACCCACCATTTCTACCAAAATGCATGAGAAACTACCAAAAAAAGAAATAATGGAATTTAAATGAAAAATACCTTTAAAATATGTCATGGATGTGACAATTATCTCCACCACTAAAGGATTTACTCCCCAAAATGTCAACCTAAAGCTTGATTGGAAATCATGAACTAGTACTCTTCCTCAACCCATGACATCGGTTCCCGTGTATCATGTGTATCATTCCCATACTACCAAAAAACCTAAAATAGTGGAATATACTTTCCTCAAATAACATTTTCTTGTATTTCCTCTATTCGCACCGGCCGTTCAAAAGTAGATAAATTAGGCTCTATATACAACTCCTCCTAATTCAAAATATGGGATGGATTTGGGTTGTATTTCTTCCACTTGGAGACATGGAAGGCATCATGGATGGATTTCAACTTAGAAGGTAAGGTCAACCTATATCCCACCATGGTAATATACTTTTTGATCTCAAAAGGTCTGACATACCGTGGCTTCAACTTCCTTTATTTTCATAATCGCCGATGGCCCAGACGAGGGGCCACATTCAAGAATACCCTGTCACTCACAGAGAACTCTAGGTCTCAACGCCTCTGGTCAACATATGATTTATGGAGTCTCTGAGTTGTCATTATGAACTTCCTATTCAACTTGACCTTCTCAGACATCTCCTACACAAGACTTGGCCCCAGTAGCGAGGTTTCAGCTACCTCATCCCAACATAGAAGGGACCGAAAAGACCAACCATAGAGCATCTCCAAAGGAGTCATTGAAATAGAGGATTCGTAACTATTATTGTATGAAAACTCAACCAATACCAAATTGCTATACCAATAACCTCCAAAGTCCAAAACACATACACGAAGCATTTCCCCCAAAATCTAATTCGCTCGCTCCATCTGACCATCTGTTTGAGGATTGTATACAATGATCATTTTAATATGAGACCGCAAGGCCTTTTAATCGACTTACCAATATCAGAAGTGAAATGGAAGTATCTATATGAGACAACTACTGAAGACACACCATATATCCTTACCACCTTCTAAATATACAAATGGACAAACTCATCCACTTTGGTTGTGCCTCAGATCGGAATGAAGTGGACTGACTTGGTCAAAAGTTCAATCACAACCAAAATGGCATTCTTACCCTGAGGTGTACGAGGAAAGCCAAAAATGAAGTCCCTGATGACCTGATCCCAATTATAAGTAGGAATGGGTAACAGATGGAGCAAACTGGAGGGCCTTTGATGCTATGATTTCAATTGTTATCATGTGTAGCATCTTGACACGAAGTCCACAATGTCTTGTATCATACCAGGCCACTAGAACTACCGACGAAAATCATAATACATCTAGGAATCACCTAGATGGATATCCCACAGAGACTAGTGGCTATCCTGCATCACCACCTTTAGCAGATACGATGGATCTTCTGAATGGCCCTTAAAGAATAAGATACCCTAGGGATATGATGACCAATTAGAAGAATTCTACAAACCATAAAGAAACTACATCAACCACTGAAAAATTTCATCACTAGGAAATCCTCGCTAAATCAACTCCAAGAGGGGATTCAACTGAATACATTCCAAGAATGCACCTCCACTATACTCCTTCATCTCTACATGCATCTGAGTAAAGAGTCCCATCAAATTCCATTCATCATTGGATCTCCTCGAGGTTTTCTCTGGTAATTTTCAACCCAAAGCATTCATTACAACATTACCATTTCTTGGGTTATAGTCGATGTAAATATTGAACCCCTAAAAGTACTCTATCCAATGGCACTACCTCAGAATGATGTCCTTCCATAAAAAGATATAGGAAAATATTTTTTTATCATAGTAGAAAAAAATGTCTCCCCAAAGAAGTAGTGATGTAAATTCTTCAAATCATTCATCATATCTACTAAATCAAAGTCTTAGTTTGGATAATTTATTTTGTGTGGTCGGAGTTGATGGGATCCATACACCACCACATGATCATATTGTATAATCCCACACCCCAGACCCATACCTGAAGCATCACAGTATACCATATAACCCTTTACAGACTCTATAAAAACCAGTATGGGGGTGGTAGTCAACCACCACTTCATCTCCATGAAGGATTCCGGACATTCTGTTCCCCATAAAAACTTCACTCCATTCCGGGTGAGCACGGTCATCGGTAAAGAATGCTGAGATAAATCTCGAACAAACCGCATAGAATAACCAGCCAAGACGAGGAAACTCTTGATCTCGAACATGTTATTCAGCTTCTCACATGAGATAACCATGATGATCTTCTTGAGGTCTATTGAAACCCTCTGTTATGATATCACATGCCCATGAAATTTCACCTCCTTAGTCCATAAAGTGTACCTGTACAACTTTTCATAAAGGCGATTCTCTCGCAAAGTGACCATAAAAATATGAAAATGATGATCATGTTTCCCGAGTAACAAATAAACTAGTATTTCATCCAAATATAACAAGAAAATGAATTGAGATACTGATGGAACACCATGTTCATGGGTTCCATAAAGACCTCTAGAGCATTGGTCAATCCGAAGGTCGGGATCAAGTACTCGAAGTGGTCTTAACTGCTTTGGAAGGTTCTCTTTGTGATATTTGCCTCTATCACACTGAGTTGATGATAGCCTGAACAAAAGTTTATTTTAGAAAACCCCCTTTCCCCGTTCAACTGATCAATCAAGTTATCTGTTCTGGTCAAAGGATATGTTTTATCGATTGTTACCTTATTCAGCTTCTAGTAGTCAATGCACAACCAAAGGGATTCGTTAACCATTTTCACAAACAACACAGAACCATCCTAAAGAAAGACTCTTGGGCGAATAAATCCTTTCGATTATAATTCATCCATATGTATCTTTAATTCACTCATCTCGGTGTGGACCGTGCTATATGAGGAAAAAGATATCGGTTGTTTTCCCGGTGCTAGATCAATCGAGAACTCCACATCCCGCTCTAGGGGTAAACCTGAAAACTAATCCAAAAATACTTCTATAAACTCAATAATTACATAAGGTATTCCACCATTAAGAGCATGACCATCATCCTCTATCTCAAGCTATGAAAACTGAAAAACAACATCTCTCAACTTTGGGAGAAGAGGTCCTTCACGACTCGACTGAGGATCGCATTCCCCACAAAAAACCTGACGACTCCCATCAGTTGACGTGAAACTAAAATGCCGCCTATAGTAATTAATGTGCACCTATAAGTGAAATAGATAATCCATTCCATGTATTGAATCAAAAAGATCCATATATAATACTATAAGGTCCCACTCCATCTCATCCCCTGAGATAGAAATCACACACGACGAGAACCTGAGACCCTACTCCTCCTTTCCAAGCGGAGTCACCAACACTATCACAAAAGAAAACAACATGGGTAGAAAACTTAGTGTGTCCACAAAATGGGAAGAAATTAATAAAATATTGGAACCCGTATCAAAAATTTCATCAGCTATAGAAGATGAAATCAAAATTGAACCTCGAACTATCGATGGTCCCACCTTTGATCTCACTGGTTCCCGATCCTATGCATAGAGATGTCTGGTCTCTATCTGAGGATGACCACTACACTTTGGCTATACCCTAATTGGATCTGCCTATTAGATGACACAACCCTAGCACCACAACAACCAAATCAATATCCCCCCATCCTCGATAGCTCTAATTGAGATGGAACTCCTCTTGAAGCCACTGATACTTCCCTGCTCTAAAGTGGATGTGCCACCCCCTAAAATCACTATGAGTGACCCATACATCCACATTGAAAACAGGGATTAAGAGGTAATGGGAATGCTGGTCGGATGTCCCCCGGCCTACCACACTGGTGGCACACGACAAATCTCACATTAAAAGCCACAAATGAAAAATGTCTGGAAGAGTGTTCTGAACTACCTCCTCCCTTCTTCCCTTTCTCATCTTTCTTCATTTTCTTCATTGAAGAGAATCCACTTCACACTACAGATATCATCCCAAATAATCCATCCCTCTATTTTTGGACAATCTCAACCATACACTCTCAGTCAACCACCTTAGCAAAGGTCCTTAGCTTAAACAAGAAAACTGTGGAGTATATATCTCTAGTCGTAATCCTTTCTCAATCCTCTGGGCCTTTATATGCTCATTAGAGACAATTTAAAGAGAATACCAAACTATCTCAACAAAACTATTGGCGTACTCCATCAAAGAAAGATCCCTCTGAACAAGATCCATTAACTCTCGAGATCTATCGTATGACAAGACTTCAGGGCAGTACTGTTAATTAATGATGACCTTGAAATATTCTTAGCACATCTGGTCATTCTTCCCTGTTTGAAGTACTAATTCCTATCACCTATGGCTAGGACCCTCCAATAGAAAAGAGGCACACTTCACCCTAACCTCATCGGGAGTGTTTAATAACTTTAACATTCACGGGATCTTTTCAATCCATTCCTTTGCTCATTATATGCCATCTTTGAATATAGAAGGCATATTGTTTCAGAACTCCTGGCCCTTATCCTTCATAGGAACAATATAATATTATCCAATAGGGTTTGGAATAAGAGTCAGTCCATGTACTAGAGCCTGGACAACCAGAACCATTGCCTCTACTAGCTTCTGATCAAGCAGTGGCGGAGAACCCTACTTAGGACTAAAACTCTAATTCTTGAGGTCTTCTAAGAGAGGTGTGGGCCAAGAACCATACTCAGGACCAAAACTCCGAGTGTTGATTATGCTAGCTTCTATCTAGCCTGACTCATCCCAAAATAATAATATAACCAAAAAACATTAACCTCCTTTGATACCATTTTTGTCACTAATCGAATCTAGTTTCCATCAAAACTGGCACCAAACCCATCCCATAACCATGAAAAAAGGTTGTTCCCTATCCCCAAGGGCTGGAACAAGTGCCAAGTTATCATATATTTTGGTTTGGGAACGATCTACCCAAATATGGATACATAAAACCTAAGAAAATCGATAATTGAATCTAAAAATTCATGCCAAACAATGTTTAAACAAAATCCAAAAATACATAATTTCAAACATTGGACAAGAGGTTCAAAGACACATAAATGTAGTAGAAAAATATCCCCAATGATTCCACATGACAAGGGGTTCATCACCCACATGCCATCTCCACAACATCGCACCATGGAAGGGAACTAACAACCAAAACCCCAATCACCAATGGCCTTACCTTTACCTGGGTCAAATATGATCAAGTACACTTACACCAAAGGGGTGTAAGTAGATTGTGAGCCTAAAACCAACAGTATACCACTAAGAGATACCATAGAGTGAACAATACAAGATAAAAATCATTCCATTTTTGAAAAACAATAAGTGGTGGAAAGAATTTCTAAAGAATAAAACTTTTGAATGTTAGAATTTCTCAAAGGGAATTTTCCATGAGTGAGCACATTTAAGTAAAACATGTAAGATATTATATTTTCCAGAAAAAACCCACAAAATTCCAAATATTATTACAAAAGGTTCATGTGAACTAATATTGGGAACACCCCTAGGCACTAGCTTGTCTCAGGCCACATGTACCTCGTACCTCAGTGTAAAGTAATCATAGAAAAATCTGTTCTCATGTATGATCCACTAGTAAGGAACATACCCATAACCTTGTAGTCCCAAATTATAATCAATATAGTTCTTTAGTGTGGTATTTATCCATCTTGCTCATCGAAACATGGATAAAACCACTCCAGAACACTAGTGAACTAATACATATTCACCCTCATTGATACTTGAGCTTCCCCATTTTTTCTCAAAACATTATCTCATGATACCAAAAGAAATTATCACATAAAAAATTTATTATGGTCAGAATAAATTCAAAATAGTATTAACACATTCTTTTCACCACTTATGCCACTCAATAAAACCATTAAAATTTAAATAAAGTAACTTTAAAAATTTTAACAATGTTTTTCACAAGAAATCCCTTTAAACAACAATTTGAACACTATGTGAATTTAAAAATTCACCAAAAATTAATTTCTATCACCTAAAAAATATCTATAAACCCATTAAAATAGTTATAAAACAACATCAATTGACATAATATAAAATAGACATGTAAAACACACAATTTAACACAAAATTGGTACCTAAAAATCGTTAACATAACAAAAGTCTCCAAAACCAGATTTTTAATCTATTATAATGAAGAAGAAGTGTGATAAAAATATAAATAAATCATTTCTAAATCATCTATCATTGATTTCCCATAGAATCACCTACCACAAGTGTCAAAAACATCAAATCTGTGTGCATAAGTTCAACCGCACCACCTCTGCACCACAAATGAGTTAAAATAAACCTAAAACTAGACTTTATGACCATTAAACAAAAGATAAAACACTAGTTTCTAAACCCTAATTTCTGGACACTATAAACATCATTATTAAGGGGAGAAACTCTAAGCAAATAGAAGCAAAAAAGGAAGGAAACCCACATACTTGAGAGATCTTGAAAAAATACCTCACAATAAACTAATAGATGTATTTAAAAGTATCCAAAATTGAATGTGAGGTTTTAATAAGGATGAGTTGGTCATTTAAGAACATGAATAGGGTAAAAATAGTTGGAAAATAAAGAGTTATGATTGAAACAAATTACCTCATCAAATCAGGATGATTTGAAAAATCTGGAGAATATTTTCTATAATATATGATGTAAATGAGATTCAAAGAGGGTGAATAGAATATGGGTTCATAGATAGAGATTTTGGCTTCGAGTGGGAGGTGGAATCAACAAAAAAGAGTAAATAATTAATATGTTATTAAATAATAAAATTAATTTTTAAAACTAGAAATGGGATTACGGGCTGACCCAATTCTATAAATAAAAACCAAAATCCACCCTAATTATAAATTCCTACAGGATCCAAATTGATATTTTGGTGTTACTATGTTAGGTTATGTCATGTTGGAAGTGGAATGGGTATAAAATGATGAAAATTGATATAGTTATAAAAGAAACAAAATTTATGTTTAAATATAGAAATGATATCACAGTTTGACCCAAATTTTGAAAACCCCCCATTTCCACCAAAATGCATGGGAAACCCCCAAATCAAAGAAAGAACAAAAATTAAATAAGAAATACCTATAAAATAAGTCATGGATGTGAAAATTTCATTTCCATTGGAATAATCAACCCATTTGACACCCACACACAAAAACATCGCATCCAACCATATACCTTCATATACTCATGAATGATGAGTCATCCTACCACAGTGCTGTCACTTGTGATCAACCAAAAGTGGTAATTTTGACCATGATCTACCATAAATTATCATTATATGATGGTGGTACATATAAAAATTACCCATCCTAAATTATTATTATATGGTTTTACTTCTAACCATTACCTTTCCCACATAAACATGAACACAAACAACACCTTTATCCCAAAAATTCTAATAAAACATTTATTTAACAAAATCCCATAATTCAAAACCATCCCTTTTGCAATCACATTAGTAGGGGTTTTCCAATAAATTCCAAAAAATATTTCCAACACATTAGAAAAACAATTTTGAAATGATCAATCCAACATGTTATATAATAGTATTGTGGCAGGTGTGACATGAAATAATTTCATCTAACAAAATATTCGAGCATTGGTAGGTTGTAGATGAATACGATATGGTGGCCAGTGAAATATGAAAAACAATTGGAAAATTTAAAAGTAATCATGTGAATGAGTCCCACATCATTCTTCCCTTTGGTTGATGGCTTCTATATACTCATTCCCATCCTTTTAGTGGATCAATTATGACTAAATCAAGGTCCTCTTCCAGAATTGCATTCTACACAACTAATCATCATGGGTAGTTCCACCCCAAATTGGCCCACCATCCCACCTACATTCACACTCACCCATTCATACTCTTGGATTCCCATGTAGGTTCTCATCCATGGTTTCATGTAGGATCCTCAGGCTTTCTATCCCTTATGGTTTATATTTCTACCATAATAAGGTAGATCGATATAGCCATTGTATCAGGTGTATTTAGACTATTTTACTTTGTTAATTACCACTATATAAACATAGATTATATTATATGTGTATAATATAATATTTTTTAATTTCATGATAATCAAATTCGAAACTACATAAATGTATTCACTTATCAACATCATCTTCAAATATTATTCATGAGAATGAATATTTTCATGTAATTTTTTGTTATAATTCTTCTAAAAACATCATTGTAAATAATGTGTCATCCATAGAATGATCAACACATATCATTGAACTTAATACCAGTTTAACAATCATCTGAATCTATATAGAGAATAAATATTCTATATGCTTCTTCACCCACACCACCTCTTCTCTTCTTATAATATCTAATATGTATTGACCATTTATATGACAACCCTGTTTTTAATCACAACATGAATATGATTTATTACATAAAACATCACATGATACAAAAAAGATGATCTATAGGTTTAGTGTCTTTGGGGCTTAGGATCATTACATAAAAACATAAAACATGAATACAACATATTTAATGAAAACTTCTTTAACATGACCACATCATTCCCTCGTACTTAGCATTGCATGGGATAACCTGAGGACATGCATAAGAAAAGGGCGAGCTATAAAGCCCAGTAAGGGAAAGACACATGGAATACATGAGGAGTACAATACATGTTATACAATAGGAATATCAATAGAGAACAAGAGGAACATGAACATAATGTAATGATAAAGCATGATAATCATAACATGGAAATTTGGCAACAACACTTAACATGGAATTAGCATGAGCCAAGGCTCATTGCACATAAAGCATGAGTAAATCGTCATTGCACATGAAGCCCAAGTAAACCCTCGTTTCTCTTGAATTATAATGTGTAAACACTCATTGCACATGACGTATCATGATACTATACTTTACCCAATGCATTGGAGCGCTATAAGGGCGCACCCTTCTCAAACATTTCATTTCATGCATAAGTGTGCCACATAGATCATAAAACATGGATTAATTAAACATAATCATTAATTCCATGATAAAGTAATGTGGAATTAATACATGTAACTTTATAATCAATAAGTATATGTGCATAAAGGTGAATACCATTGATGGAAAAATAGGCATGGTACTCACTACACAAAGACTTTGGCTTGGAAAATCGCGGTGCAATTTCTGCAGCATAACAACGTGACATAAGAATACATAAAAAGGGTTGATGAGAGATAAAGGGGTTCCTCATCATATTTACATGTAATGGAAAGTAAGGAGGTCATATAGATACATGTCCCAGAAATTTTAATGTAATTTAGAATCATGATTCAAAAGTATTGCTTGAATGTAAATGAGGAGAGAGAAGTTCTTTTCGAAATTTCGGCATAGTAACGAGTGTACATAGGGGGAATTTATTGAGAGATAAATGGGTCTCACATCATTAAAACATAAATAGGGTAGTATGAGGGAGGTGAAAAACATACCCAAACATTCATAATTAAAATTAAAAGGGAAAAACAACTTAAAGAAAATTGGACATTAATGAGAAAGGTAGAAAAACCACTTACTTGGAAGTTTGCTTCCAAAGGCTAGAGAGAGGCTTCTTGAGAGCTTGGGGAACCTTGGGAGGATTCTAGAGAGAGTAGGGAAGATTTTGGATGAACTCAAAAGGCTTTGAGTGAGGAGAAAGTGGGATCTTGGGTGGGTTTATGTAGGAAAGGTGAGGGAATTCTTTATTATTAAGGTTTGGGACCCCTTATATTAAAATAATCCAAACCAAAAACCATCCAATGGTTTTTGCACATGGTTTTTGGAAAAGGGAAGAGGAAAAAAATATTTTATAAGTCCAAATTCCGAACTTATTAAAATAATAGGGTTTCTTATGTGGAGGTGAGTCACACTCCCATGGAAATTAATTTAAAAAGACAAGGTGTTTAATAAGTCTTGAGGGATCCATTAATGCTTTGAAAAGAAAGTTAAACAAACCCAAAACCACATTATTTTAATTCTAAAACAAATATTGGACGAACATAAAGCTTATAGTTTTTTATTATATCACTATTGGGTCATTATGATGTCATAAAACACATTATATATTTAAATGGTATTTAATTTTTACCCAAAAATTTGACTATCTCAGAAAATTATGAAAAATTCACCATTGGATAATTTCGATTTATTGATTCCAAAAATCACATTTATTTTATAAAAATAATTTTATAAATATTTTAAATTTCACTTTTAAAATAAAAACCAGCATTTATCGAAAAAATCACGGGTTTTGACAAAAATGGCTTTCAAACCTTAATAAAAATTTCAATTGCATTAATAAATTTATACGATCATTTATATAAAATAAAAATTAATATAATAATAATAATAATATTTTATTAAAATATTATTTAACTCAAAATTCCATTAATTTAATAAAATATAATTCTTAATTAAATAATAACTAAAAACACTATTTGTAATTTAAAAACTATTTACAATGTATCAAAAATAACAAGGACGTTTACTCATTATTATATTCATAAAAAATGTACATGAACATAGTACTAGAGACTTGTTACATAACCCCTTAAAACGGCTGCATAAGACTTAAGGGTAAGGTTTGCAATGGTGACAGACTCTTGGGGTGGCTCAGATAATATTGCTCGATTGGTAATCTCTATCAACTTCCACTTTTCCCGTAGACAGTCCTGTTCGAGCTTGACATGATGAATCTCAGCTTGGGATTGGTCAAGAGCGAAGCCCAAGGATACCACCTCCTTTCCGAGTTCTGATAAATGGGATCTGTATGGAGAAATTCTACTGGATGAGGCCATCACCTCTTTTATCTGAGTAAATTGGATTTGTTAAAGCCCTATATTTATACTAATCAAGTGATCACTGTTCAACGACTATATTAGCAACGGTCAAAAAAATTATTAACTTAAGACCAATGAATTTGACACCTTATATAAACATTTTACATAAAGATACATTTAACTATATCAAGAGGGATTTTCCATCAATGAAACTTTGGTTCGTTACAATATTCCCCCCTTAAAGAAATTTCACCCTCAAAATTTTCCTTTTCCCACACTAAAAAAGATGTGGGTAACTCAGCTTCATCATTTCCTCCGATTCCCAAGTTGCTTCTTCAAACTTGTGGTTTCTCCAAACACCTTGACGAGGGCAATTGTCTTATTTCGTAGAACTTTTTCTTTACGATCTAAGATCATCACTGGTTGCTCTTCATAAGAAAGATCGTCTTCCAACTGTACCACCTCAGAAGAGAATACATTTGAAGGGTCTAGTATGTACTTCCTTAAGAGGGATACATGAAAGATATCATGTACTTTGGCCACAGTAGGTGGAAGTTCTAGTCGATAGGCCACAACCCCGACACGATCAAGAATCTCGAAGGGACTGATGTACCTTGGACTCAACTTCCCTTTCTTTCTGAACCTCATGACCTTCTTCCATGGAGATATGCATAGAAAACCCATCTCTCCAACATTATACTCAAGGTATCATCGAAGGTTATCTGCATAACTCTTCTGTCGACTTTGGGCTACCTTGATATGCTGATGAAGGGTTTTCACCTTCTCCACCATTTCTTCGACCATTTCATGTCCAATAATCTTACGTACACTGACCTCATCCCAACATGCCAGTGTTCAGCACCTTTTCCCATAAAGGAATTCATATGGTTCCATTTGGATGCTCGAGTGGAAACTATTATTATAAGAGAACTCAACCAGAGGAATATGTTGATCCTATCCTCCTTTAAAGTCCATTGATCACGCTCTCAACATGTTATCATGTGTTTGGATAGTCCGCTCGGATTGGCCATCAGTTTGAGGATGCTAGGCCATACTAAAGTTCAGTTCAGTATTCAGAGCATGTTTAAGACTCTTCCAAAATATAGAGGTGAATCTTGGATCTCGATCAGACACAATAGATAGTGGTACTCGATGCAGCCTTACCACTTCCCTGATATATATTTGTGCCATTTGATCCAAAGAGAAATCATCCCAAATAAAAATGAAGTGTGTAGTCTTTGTAAGATGATCCACAACAACCCAGATTGCATTGTTTCCTTTGGATGTCCTTGGAAGTCCAGTGACAAACTCCATGGTGATGTTCTCCCATTTCCATTCTGGTATGGGCAATAGTTGCATCATCCCCTTAGACTTCTATCTCTCTGCCTTCACTTGTTGGCACACCAGGAACTTTGATGTCTATTTATCGATCTCCTTCTTCATATTATCCCACAAAAAGTTTTCTCGAAGATCTCGATACATCATTGTGCTCCCTGGGTGAATAGAGAAATTTGAAATGTGTGCATCATCCAAATGTTCTTTCTTTATCTCTGAACATGATGGAACACATAGAATTTTCCCATACTGCACAATTACTTCTTCATTAACATTAAACTCCGAGGATTTCCCTTTTTTGATAGCTTCCACTTTTTCCTGAATTCCCACATCATCCGTTTGAGCATCCTTTATCCTTTCCAAAAGAGATGGTTGAGCAACCATTTGTGAAAGGATTGATGATTTTCCCTTCTCAATGATTCACATTTCCATCTTCATAAAGTCTAAGAAGACTGGATCCTTCTCAATTCTCATCATCGATAGAATTGATGGGTCCTTTCCACTTAGGGCATCTTCCACCTTGTTCGCTTTCCTAGGGTGGTAATGTATTGAACAGTCATAATCCTTGATGAGCTCTATCCATCTTCTCTGGCGAATATTAATCTATTTCTGAGAGAATATATATTTAAGACTCTTGCGGTCAGTATATATCTCACATTTCTCCCCATAGAGATAATGCCGCCAGATTTTCAAGGCAAAGATCACCGTCGCCAACTCCAGATCATGCGTTGGATAGTTTCGCTCATGTATTTTAAACTTCCTTGAGGCATAGGATATCACTTTATCATTCTGCATCATCACACAGCCTAATCCCATCTTTGAAGCCTCACAAAATACCACAAAAGGATACCCACTTGTGGGTAAAGTGAGCACGGGCGCCGTGATAAGACTCATTTTCTACTCCTTAAAGCTTTCTTCACATTCATCACTCCAAGAAAATTTTACTCCCTTTTGAGTTAGCTTGGTAAGAGGGTTGGAAAATCATGAGAAATTTATCACAAATCATCGATAATACCCAGCTAACCCTAAGAAGCTACGGATATCTGTTACCGATGTTGGCCTCGGCCATCCCTCAATTGCATCTGTTTTGGAGGGATCCACAGACATCCCATTACTTGTGATGATATTTCCCAAGAATGAGACCTCCTTCAACCAGAACTCACACTTGCTGTACTTTGCATAGAGATTCTCCTTTCGTAAAGTCTCCAGTATAGTTCTTAAATGCTCCTCATGATCCTCCTTGGTTTTGGAGTATATTAGAATATCATATATACAGACGACCACAAATTTGTCGAGGTAATTTCTAAAGACTCTATTCATCAAGTCTATGAAGATTGCTGGAGCATTAGTGAGTCCAAAATGCTTTAATATGAATTCATAGTGCCAGTATCTTGTGCAAAAAACAGTCTTGGGGATATCTTCCTTCTTCACCCTTACTTGATAATATCCCGGCCGCAAGTCCACCTTGGAGAAGTATTGTTCTCCACGCAGCTGATTGAACATGTCATCAATTCATGGGAGAGGATACTTGTTCTTTATCGTGATTTTTTTGAGATCACGATAATCGATGCAAAGGTGCATTGACCTGTCCTTCTTCTTGACAAAGAGGACTGGTGCACCCCATGGTGAATCACATGGGCGTATAAACCCTTTATCCATATTCTCCTATAGTTGTCTCTTCAGCTCTTCAAGCTCCACGACTACCATTCTATATGGATAATGGATATTGGTAGATCCCCCAGTATAAGTTCAATTGAGAATTCAACATCTCTTCTAGGAGGAAGGCCAGGTAGTTCCTCGGGAAACACTTCAGCGAAATCCCTCACAATAGGCATTTCTTCAAGGATGGTTTATTCCATAGGCTCAACCATCTGAGCCAGAAAAGCATGCTCATAGGGCTGTAATATCCATGCTTGAGATGATGGAGCTAAAGTAGATTCATCTTCCTCCTTAAACTTGTAAAGAATCAGGGGTCGATTCTTCAAATGGATAGTGATTTCCCTTTCCCGACAATTTAAGTTGGCTCTATATAAGGAAAGCCAATCCATGCCAAGAATTTCATCAAATTCCACCAGAGGGAGTATGACAAGGGTCACCGGAAAATTCAATCCACATATTGTAACTTGGGAGGACTTATATTCATGGGATGCAATGATTGCCCCATTTTCCATACTCATCGACATATTCACTTCCATGATTTTTGGTGGTGCTGGGATTGTTCTACTAAACTTTCGAGATATAAAAGAATTTTTAGAACCTGAATCAAATAGTAAATTCTCCATTCATGAATGAATAACTAGCGTACCTATCACCACTTCATTGTCGTGGTTCACTTCGGCAGAAGTGATGGCAAAATCTCTTCCTTCCTACCTTGGAGGTTGTTGGTTGCCTCTGAAAACCCTTGGATTAGGGCACTGGTTTGCAAGATGCCCCGGTTCTTTTCCTTTGTAGAAATGAATAATGCGTTGAGGTTCAAACAGAACATTCCTCTCCTCTGTCGCAGCCACGGGTCTTTCTTGGCGACAGTTAACAGCTAGGTTCCCTTCTCTTCCGCACCTAAATCATTTCCTCATCCCCTTGAGGCAATTTCCAGGATGTTTCTCTCCGCACTTTTGGCAAGTGGGGTGCTGGGTCTTCTTAGCACCATTGGATTTATCCATCGGTCCTCCAGCATTATAGTCCACCTTACGCTTCTTATCCCCATGATACCCCTGTGATTCCACGATCTCCATTTCAACCTTGAGGGAACATTAGACAATTTCCTCAAAGTTTTCGAAGCCACAAATCGCTAATGCTTTCCGCAGGCTAGGCTTCATCCCACCAAAGAAGCGATCAACATTGCATTCGGGGGTAATGACAAAGCCGGAAGCATATCGTGTAAGACTTGTGATGTTTTCCTCATACGCTCCAATAGATTCTTCGTC
Source organism: Viscum album (assembly GCA_963277665.1). Taxonomy (NCBI): domain Eukaryota; kingdom Viridiplantae; phylum Streptophyta; class Magnoliopsida; order Santalales; family Viscaceae; genus Viscum; species Viscum album. The sequence goes on along the minus strand of OY728132.1, from coordinate 1,153,241,691 downwards.
TTTTTTGCTTGAGGGAAAGGAAGTCCCTTTCCATCTTATGCCAGAGGGTGCGCGGAAAATATTTATCCAAAAACATCTTCCGGAAATCCTTCCATTCCAATGCCTCGATCTCCTCCACTAGCTTCGTATTTTTGATCAACGTCCACCATTGATCAGCTTCACCCTCCATACGATAAGCCGCCAGGAGAACCTTCTCTTTTTCAGAATATTGAAGGATGGAGAAGATCTTTTCAATGGAGTTGATCCATTGTTCAGCGATCGTGGGATCGGATGATCCACAAAAAGTAGGAGGCCTTTGTCTCATGAAGCTCTTGATAGAGACTTGTTCTTTCTTAGGGGGGTTGGACGTTTTTCATGACTCGTGATTCTATTCAAAGATTGAGTAAGCTGAGATAGATGCGTGACAAAGTTCACGATTCCCGCTCCCATTGGATTGGGCATCTCATTAATACAGTCATTACACTGATCTTCACATCGGTTGTTATCCCGAGTCCTCCTATTACTTTCCATTGGCTGGAATAAAAGGAAACTTAGGGGTAACACATGAAGGGTAAACCAAAGACCAAAATTGATGACTTATAAAAAAATTATTTCCTTAACTCATGAGTCTATATGCCTCAATCTAGGCTTTTCATGATCTACTTTCTAACATATATTCTTAGGGGAATTTTTTCCCTTAATAAAGGTTCATACTAAGTTTGTGAATTTACCAAAGCGTATCCCCCAGGAGTGTCATAACCAAGAGTGTAGCAAGGCCCATTTTCGTGCACCAGTTCATGTTCAAGTCTAGCTCAAAGCGGTGTTTTGGGGTTTTACCCTAGGATACATCTGTGCCAGAGCCGCCGCTACCTGATCGTATCCAGACAAGGATATATTTGCCTGATAACCCACTTACTCAATACTCACCAAAACTTAGGGATGTTTTTATTGTACATAGTCATGTATCTAAGTCTTTACTAGGGTTTTCTAATCCTAATCCCAAAAATAACCAAACCTCCCTCTGATACCAACTATGACAACCCTAATTTTAATCACAACATGAACATGATTTATTACATAAAACATCACTTGATACAACAAAGAAGAACGAGAGTTTTAGTGTCTTTGGGGCTTAGGATCATTACATAAAAACTTAAAACATGATATACAACATATTTAATGAAAACTTCTTTAACATGACCACATCATTCCTTCGTACTTAGAATTTCATGGGATAACCTGAGGACATGCATAAGAAAAGAGTGAGCTATAAAGCCCAGTAAGGGAAATAAACATGGAATACATGAGGAGTACAATACATGTTAGATAATAGGCATATCAATAGAGAACAAGAAGAACATGAACATAACAACATGATAAATCATGATAATCATAACATGGAAATGTGGCAACAACACTTAACATGGAATTAGCATGAGCCAAGGCTCATTGGACATAAAGCATGAGTAAATCCTCATTGCACATGAAGCACGAGTAAACCCTATTTGCACTTGAATTAGTATGAGTAAACACTCATTGCACAATATGTATCATGATACTATACTTTACCCAATGCATTGGAGCGCTATAAGGGTGCACCCTTCTTAAACATTTCATTTCATGCATAAGTGTGCCACATGGATCATAAAACATGGATTCATTAAACATAATCATTTATTCCACTATAAAGAAATGTGGAATTAATACATGGAACTTTATAATCAATAAGTAAATGTGCATAAAGTTGAATACCCTTGATGGATAAATAGGCATGGTACTCACTACACAATGACTTTGGCTTGGAAAATTGCGGTGCAATTTCGGCAGCATAACGACGTGACATAAGAATTAATAAAAAGGGTTGATGAGAGAGAAAGGGGTTCCTCATCATATTTAAATGTAATGGACAGTAAGGAGGTCATATAGATACATGTCCCAACAATTTTAATGTAATTTAGATTCATGATACAAAAGTATTGCTTGAATGTAAATGAGGAGAGAGAAGTTCCATTCGGAATTTTGGCATAGTAACAGGAGTTCATGAGCGTCATTTAATGAGAGAGAAAGGGGTCTCCCTTCATTAAAACATAAAGAGGGAAGTATTAGGGAGGTGAAAAACCATACCCCAACATTCATAATTAAAATTAAAAGGGAAAAACAACTTAAAGAAAATTGGACATAAATGAGAAAGGAAGAAAAAAAAACACTTACATGGAAATGTGCTTCCAAAGGATAGAGAGAGGCTAGAGAGAGGATTCTTGAGAGCTTGGGGAACCTTGGGAGGATTCTAGAGAGATTAGGGCAGAGTTTGGATGAATCCCAAAGGCTTTGAGTGAGGAGAAAGTGGGATCTTGGGTGGGTTTATATAGGAAAGGTGAGGGAATTCTTTATTATTAAGGTTTGGGACCCCTTATATTAAAATAATCCAAACCAAAAACTACCCAATGGTTTTTTCCCATGGTTTTTGGAAAATGGAAGAGGAAAAAAATATTTTATAAGGCCAAAGTCCGAACTTATTAAAATAATAGGGTTGCTTATGTGGAGGTGAGTCACACTCCCATGGAAATTAATTTAAAAAGACAAGGTGTTTAATAAGTCTTGAGGGATCCATTAATGCTTTGAAAAGTTAGTTAAACAAACCCAAAACCACATTATTTTAATGGTAAAACATATATTGGCCGAACATAAAGCTTATAGTATTTTATTAAATCACTATTGGGTCATTATGATGTCATGAAACACATTATATATATAAATGGTATTTAATTTTTACCCAAAAATTTGACTGTCTCAGAAAATTATGAAAAAATCACCGTTGGATAATTTCGACGTCCTGATTCCAAAAATCACATTTATCTTATATAAATAATATTCTAAATATGTTAAATTTCACTTTTAAAATAAAAACTGACATTTATCGAAAAAATCATGGGTTTTGACAAAAATGGCTTTCAAACCTTAATAAAAATTACAATTTCATTTATAAAATTATACGATCATTTATATATAATAAAAATTAATTTAATAATAATAATAATAATAATTTATTAAAATATTATTTAATTAAAAAATACATTAATTTAATAAAATAAAATTCTTAATTAAATAATAACTAAAAACACTGTTTGTAATTTAAAAACTATTTACAATGTATCAAAAATAACAAGGAAGTTTATTCATCATTATATTAAAAATAAATGTACATGAACATCGTACTAAAGACTTGTAACATAACCCCTTAAAACAGCCACATAATACCTAAGGGTAAGGTGTGCAATGGTGATAGACTCTTGGGGTGGCATGGATAGCATTTCTCGAGTGGTAATCTCTATCAACATCCACTTTTCCGGTAGACGGTCCTGTTCGAGCTTGACATGATGAAGCTCTGCTTGGGCTTGGTCAAGAGAGAACCACAAGGATGACACCACCTTTCCGAGCCCTGATAAATGGGCTTCATATGGAGCAATTATACTGGATGAGGCCATCACTTCTTTTGTCTGAGTAAATTGGATTTGTCAAAGCCCTATATTTATACTAATCATGTGATCACTGTTCAACGGCTATATTAGAAATGGTCAAATAAATTATTAACTTAAAACCAAAGAAGTTGACACCTTATATAAACATTTAACATAAAGATACATTTAACTAGATCAAGAGGGAGTTTCCATCAATGAAACTTTGGTTCGTTAAAATTTATTATAAAAATATACAATTTAATTCCATTGTGTTAAGAAGTGATTATATGGGATAAGTACATAAAAGTGATTTTTGTTGAATATTTTCTAATGAAAATTTATGTTGGGTTTCTATCAGGGTTTTTATGGATTAGAAGGTCATTTTCTTAGGATTTTGATGTATTTGGTTAAAAAGATAGAATGTGGTCATGTTTGTAGGATCTAAAATGGGTAAATTATGCACTTCCATGTATATGTGTCCCTAAAGACTAGATACACTCATCACTAATATACATGGGAGGTTTTTTCATAATATGAGACACTTAATATAAAAATATTTATTTATAGAAGAATATTATCAAAAAGGTTATAGAGGTAATTAGATATTTAGTCAACTATGGTCATGTTTTTATTTTACATTATGAGGTATGAAGAATAGATGATGTCATGTGTGGTTTAATTTCATGTAATAAGGACTTAGAGGTTAAAAAGTTTAACATCATGTGACAAGTAATCACATAATATAGTTTGACATCATGTGGAAAGGACATTAACATAGTTATCTTTACATAAACATAGCATGTATTTAAGATGAAACAACATCATCTTGAAATAGATACATTTTATCTTGTCTTAATTATCCAAAAAACTACTATGTGTTGGAATCCCTTCGTTTTTGTGTCCCATGAGAGAGGCTAAATCCTCAATCAAATTCCAAATGGGAAATGATGTTACAAAATCTAACACTATGAAGGATTAGGTTAAGGACACTATGGGATTTATAGCAGGTCCTAAGATAGAGACCCTTGGTGTCACCACACATCAACCATGCCTAAGGCGATACAGAAGGATATGGTCAACTATGAATGTTTTGGGAATCAATCACCAAGAACATATGGGGAGTTAAAAGAAATTTTATCCTAGTGTAAGAACCTATTGTTGTGTTCTACAATATGGATCAATAGTTTATATGGTCTGAGTTGATATGAGAAATTAAAGTTCATGTCGGGTGGACCACATGTTGTGTAGTTTCATTTCATGTGGAAAGGAATCAAATTAGAGTATTTTAAAGTCAAATGAGGTGGAATCAGTCTCTTCAATTTAATGGAATGTTTCTATGACTATAATATCATAAAATTTATCATCATGTGATAAGGATATTGTGAACTGATGTGGGATGATGAACTTCTTTTCTCATGGAGATGTGTCATGATGTTTAATTTCATTTGAAGAGGGACATAGAAATTTCTTATCATAAGAGGTCATTTGGGATGGCCCTATATAATTTAAGTGGTCTTAATCACTTTAATGATATAATTTTATGTTTTCTATTCATAGAAGAATATACTTGGATGAATCATACATAAATATGTTTCATTCATATAAATGGGGATTATTGGATCAAGATAGAGGGAAATAATAGCCTACAATGGTTGAATAGTTTTTTAAAACATTTGTAAAAAAAATCAATCAGATTATATTATTTAATAAATCAATATTTAAGTGAAGTGTTCAGAATAGAGTTCAATAGAAATTGATTTTGAACATAGTATTTTAATAGTGCTTTAGATTGAGAATATTCAATTCCAGTATTTATTATTCTCTACTCAATGAGAAGATTGTTACCCACTACAAAAAATCACTTTTAAAGTTGTTATCACCTATTTACGCACTCCACCTTTTACAATAATCATATTCATAACCACTACTTGATTATTCAACATGATTCACATCATAATTTAACATAACTTTTATTTTATTGTCATAACACAATAACCATCATTTTTATTGGTATAATAGAAATTAAGAGACATGATTTTGATTGGGAAAATTATAAATCAATGTTAAAAATGAAAAATAGTTTAATGAAACATAACATGAAGACAACCTAAAAAATAATGAAGACTATCATATATTGGAAGATGTTGAAGATGATATAGCTTGATGATATTGGATCACTTCAGTAGTAATGAATGGAACAATTCATGTTTATTCATTATTGATCCAATGGATTTGTTTTCAAAGAAGATCATAATCATATTTCAAGAAAATCAGTATTCCCATAAAGTATTTATAATTTTCTCATGTTTTTCACAATTCAAGCATTGTCATCTATTTATTGACTAATCACTAATGGTCATTTTCATTTACCTTTGTTTGTTCATTTTATAGACTCATCACCACAATTTAATGGTAATAAAAATTTAAAATATGGAAAAACATCATTACCTATTTGACCATCATGTGTATTCAATAATAACATTTCCTTTCTTTCATTATTTTAATAAAATTCATTAAAATAATGTCTAATATGTTCATTATAATAAATGATAGCTTTTTAGATAAAAAATTGATAAACATCACACCCACAAACGTTTTGAAATTAAATGATAGAAATATATAAAAATAGATAATGGATAAATGAAATGAAATTTATTATTTTCCTAAAAAATTCCATGATATTTCCTTATTATCCAATTTCCAAAATATTTGATGGATTATATATTCATTCTAAAAAGCAATAAAATAATTAAAACAATTTAAAAAAATTTTATTTAATTAAAATATAAAAATATCAATAAAAGATATCATTATATAAAATATAAGTATTCTAAAAATAAATAAAGCAGTTAACTGATGGAAAGCATTGAGTGACTGTGGGGCATAAGCCTTGCGGTCGGTTATGATTTTAACTTTTAGTCACTTACTTCAGGTATCTTGATAATAACTCATATGGTATATTGGTTTGCGGTCACTTCATAAACCCATATGGTAGTTAAGTTTTTTTGGACACTTGAATTAGATTCACTATCACTTAGAATTATATTCATAGTCAATTGAAAATATATTCACGGTCACATGAAAATAATTTTCATTGTCACTTGAAAATAGACTTCATGGTCACTTGAAAATAACATCATGGTTAATTGAAAATAGACATCACAATAACATCAAAATGGTTTCAAGGTACGTTTAAGTTATATCATATAATATATTCAAATACCCACCATGTAAGTTCATCCAGCATTTCATACAAGTATATGATTACTTTTAAGGAAGATCTTTCAGTGCGAATCAAAGGAGTATACAGAAGGCGAAGCTCTTGAGAAAAGCTGGTTGGGTGAGGATAGAGGTACGATGAACTATTTGAGCTATTATGGAAAGTTGAAGCGTCTAGATTTATGAATAGTGAATGGATGAAATGGTGATAATTCTGAAATGAAAAATCTTTAGGAATGACAACCTCATCATGCATGGTTAGAAGTTGCGGATCAGGTTCAAAATGCATAGACCAATGGAGGTGAGTGATTTTGTGGATTTTGAAGACCTACTTCCATGCATGTGTGTCTTGTCGAAATAGATTAATAGTGTATATCACACACTATATATATATAATCAAAAAGAAAAATATTAAACATGATATATATATATTTAATAAAATATTAATTTTTGATTTAAAAAAAAATTTAAACTTAAATTTTCAGAAAGTATTTTTAAATCATTTCAAACATTAACAGATTTAATAATTTGACCACATTATATTGAATAATTACACATACACAAAAAATAACAGATATTTTTGGAAGAACATTATATATATATATTAACATATAAAAATTTATATTATTAAAATATAAATGTTTAGACAAATTAAATTTAAATAAATATGAGGTAATTATAATTTAATAAAACATGAATAATAAATTACTAACACATGAGTTAAAAAAATAAAAATCACCACCTTTTTGTAAATGTAAAAACCAGATATTTTTTTAAATTTCCAAAAAACATTCCCTCCTTTTTTAATTCATTAAAATGTAAAAAAATCCACAGCAGTCTCCATATATTTGAAATTTATCTAAAATATAAAAAAATACTCAAAACATCATAACCTTTAGACAATAAATATTTACAATTACCTAGGATTGTATGGATTGGAAAATTCTACAAAAAAAGTAGACCATTTTCAGAAAAATTAAAAAATATTAATAGTAATATTGAAAGTAGATATCTAAAACTGTATCCGGTTTTAATAAAAAAATAATTATAACAATCAAAATATCATGATTTTAATATACCAAGTTTAAACATGATTTTGTCAAATATAATATATTTCAATGGTTTACAAAACATATTAGAATGTTTCTATTCTCTTGGAACAATCACTAAACTAATATCAACTTTAATAAAATGATTCCTAAAATGAATTATAACATCTCTGTGTGTTTTTCAAGAGAGTTGTAAATGATTTTAGGAATACAAATATCACAATAATAATTAAAAAATATTTAAATTTTATCAAAGGTAATATTTAAATCATATAAAGTCTATGTAATTAATATAATCTGATAAAAACAAAGTAGTAACAACATACTCATCCTAATCTATATATAACATAACTGAATGTCATTTCTTCGAACTCCATGAAATTAAATTCTTTCTAAGAAAAGGAAACATGCATGTTGTGATTTTTTTTTCAAGCTTAAAACCTTGAAAATAAAATTCCAAATATGATAATAAATCAAATATATTCTATTTTGAGTAAAATAAAAAAAGTACCAATAGTTCCTTTAATATAATTAATAACTCTATTAACAAACATAATATGACATTTATTAGTGTTCTATAGACATTTGGAACATAAAAAAAATTGTAAACATCTTATCTAGTATAACTGAAGTCAAAGATAATAAAATTATTTTCATGAATCTATAAAATTTAACACAAACACACTTTTGTGTTTCATATAAATACAATATTGAATTTACATTAATTAGTGTTTTAATAGTATTCAATGATTCAAGGAAAACTTTTAAATAAGTTATTAAGCATACTTAGATTAATTTAATAAAATTATAACATTTATTCGATTAATTTGTAAGCTATGAAAATATTGCAATTATCCAATTAAACTCATATAAAACCCGCTAGTAAAAAATTTAGAAAAATCATTAAAAATTAAATCATTTTAGGAACAAAATATTATATCATCAATAAATATCTATACAATCAGAAAATTATTTTAGTAATTATATATAAATAAGGTTGCATCAACATTTCCAAAAGAAAAATAATTTTTACATAAAAAGTGGGTTACGATTTCATAATAAGATCAAAGAGATTTCTTAAGACCATATAAATCATAATTATTTTTAAAAACAAGATATGAAAATTTTTCATTTTAAAATATAAGGGATTATTTAATAAATAATTTCCCATAAATTATTCCATTTAAAAATAATTTTCTACATCCATTTAAAATAATTTGATACTTAAAAAACATGAAAATAAAGAAATGATTTTAATATCCACTATTCTATAAATGTGAGAAAGATAATATTCAAATTCAATTCCCTATTCTTGAGAATAACCTGGAGAAACTAGTCTTTCTTTATTTTTAAATTTGTTTCTATCATGATTATGTTTATTATGAAAAATCCACTATGTTCTTATTGTTTTTTTTATCTTTTAGAAATTAAACAATATTAAACACTTTAGTGCATTAAAATTGATTAAATTAATCATGAAAATAAATTATAATGTATGAATCATTTAAATAATTTTTAATATTAACAGGCCCAAAACTATAAATAATATACAATTAATAAAGTTTTTTAAAACATATATTCTAGTTTGTTTTTTATAATCAACCTTTCCAATTATATTTTCCATAGGATAATCATTAAGAGTTTTCCACTTTTTGGATAATTTTGACTAGATATTTCTCCCCCTTAAATAATGAGTTATCATTTTCTTGATCATTATCTTCACAAAATCAAATCACATGATTTAGTTATCATCTTTATTTAAATATATATAATGATTGTTATTTTTAATTTCATAAAATTTTATATTAAAATACTAAAAAATAAATAATTTTATCTTGTTTAAAAATTTATACAATTTACTATAATTTGAATAAACTAAAAATATTCATGCATTACTTTTTGAAATGAACTTATCAAAATTATCTTTTTCATTTATTAAAAATACATAGAAACTAAACACCTTAAAATATCAATCTTTAGGTTTAACCCCCTTAAAAATACATAAGTGGATTTATTTTAAGTTGGTCTCATAAATAAATTATTTAAAATATGAACAGATATATTCCTAGTTTCTGCCCAAAAATATGTAAGCACAATAAATTCAATAAGAATTAATCTAGACGTTTCATAAATTGAAATATTATTTTGTTCAGCCACATTATTCTTTTGTGGTTAAATAGGGTTAGAGAACAATGATAATATGTATTTTATTTACAAAATTTAACAAACTATAAATTTACATTTTTTCCACCAATATCACATTTTATTAAGATAATTGGTATATTTTTTAATTTTTTTGTAATTTTTCAAAAAGCACAAAATTTTGTTAAAATTTTCATTTTTGTGGGACAATAAATAAATCAATATGAATATACTATACTAATTAAATATTAAAAATTAAAATTTATTTCCACCAAATCTAATAGGTTGTATATGACCAAATAAGTTAAGATGTGAAAATACGAGTCATTATTTATTACTGATATTATTCATAGATTAAATATTTCTTCATGTTATTTACCCTTTAATCATGAATCACATAGAAAATACTTTCCTAAACTAAACTTCGTAAATTTTAAAACATTTTATTTCTTTGAAAACATTTTAAATAGTCTCATGTTTTCAGGTCCAAGCCTCCTATGAAACAAAATATAATCACCCTCTAAAATATTCACACCCTAAATTTTTTATTTAGTAAGATCATAAAATAAATACCTATTATAACTAGTGTTTTCAGAGACTGGTTGTAATAAGAATCAATAGGAATGAAATTGATTTCTTTAAATTTTAATTGTCTGAAAAACAGAAATTTTAAGATATGATAATTTCTTCTATTTTCCTAACATAATAAGTGGTGAATGTGAATGAAAAAAAGGAATTATGTAAAAAACAAAGAGTTATAGTAATTTGGTGAATAGAAATACCCCATTCCACCCCACCAACACTCTTCTCCATGAGTTTTTCAATTTTCATTAGATCAACAATTTTTTAGGGAGTTTTATTTCTTTTTTTTCTAGACTACATGATTTAGTGAATGTAATCAAAACTAGGTAAAATAGCATATGAATATTTATATCAAGCTATAATAAGACTATACACACAACATCCTTTAATGATCTTTTACTACAATCAATTAAAATTAAATCTATAATATATATAGTTTTTATAGGTTGGTCTCACGGTTTTAAAACACCAATGACATAAGTTATGATGTCTCTAGGAGAGATTATTATAATATGATTCATATTAAAGAGATTCTCTTAAAAAAACAATGATGATCATTAAAATATATATATAGATTTTGAGGCCTCTTCTTCTTTTCAAGTAAAACATATAAGTGTACAAGATCTTCATGAGTGAGTTCATTGATAATTCAGTAGGTGATTATATTTCCCCTATTATATATATTTCTTACACATAATAATAATATTTAAATGCATGTAGAAAAACTCTTTTATATTCACAACTGATGATATTTATAATCTGGTGTTTTAATTTACAAATTACACATCTGTTTCTTGGAAATACCTCAACAATACTATTGACCCTTAAATTATCCTTTTCACAGTTTCTATTCTAAGTAATTTCATAAAATTATATTAATTTCTACCATAAATATGGAAATCATTAATTATGAAATATATTATAGAACTAAATTCCACTGAAAGAACTCCAACAACAATAAATTCGATGTTTCCTATTGATGTAGTTGATTTCAGATCAACACATAGCCAAATTTTATATATTTAAATTCATATAATTGATTTATTTATCATTGAAAATTTTCATCATGTTGTCAAATTGTTTCACATAGAAATTGATATACATAATATATTTACTCATGTATTAAATAATGGCATAGATAAATTGAATTATGTTACCATTTGTAATCACATAACTGAATCCACCATGTACACAAATTATATACCCAATTAATCCACATAACTAATTAATGTAACCAATTGATCAATATAGCATATGGATAAGTTGGTAATGCATTGATGTAGGTGATTTCCATAAAGCTGATTCCACTACATAACATATTTATGTAGCTGAATCCTTAATGTAGGTAATCAGTATACCTGGGTGGTCGATGTATCCATTTCTCTACATGTCCAAATGTCATCTAAAAATTATAAAAATTATAGACATAAATTATTTAATAGTAGAATTTTTTTTAATACAACAAAACTACATGAAAACATTAAAAAACAAAATAACCATTAACAAACGAATGGTATTTTAGATCATCAAATCCTAATGTATATGGGATATGTTGGAACAACCCTATTCATCCAACAATCTCCCAGTTTCTGAGGTTTAGAAAACCCATAGTATATTAAACACAATGTTTTAAAATGCTTATATAGAATTTTCTGGAAAACCTAATACCACATATATTTCTTTTGAATTTTGTGTTTATCCTTTTCTTCTACCCCTTAATTAGGAAACTTCCCCCTTTTGTGTCATTTAGGAAAAATTCACTCATATTTATCAAACCATGAGTAATGTTATCCCCCTTTTGTGTCATTACAAATGAAGGGTAATAATAAATTTTTTTTAAAATGTAACACTTAGAGTAATGGACCCTTTGATTATAGTGATGAAATTGAATTTCAAATTAGGGAAGGAATAAAATTAGGTAATAGAAATAAATAGATCAAAAAATATAGAAGATAAATATCAATAAGAAAAGAATTGAAATTTAATAAATAATAATTTCATTAATTTTTCATAATTTTTTCAAAATAAATCACCTCAATAGCCAAAAAACATATATACAAAAAAACTAGAATAAAGAAATAGGTTTATAAATAAGGTAAACTGAGAAGATGGTTTGGGTAGAGGTATCAAGATGGTAAGAGAGGTTCTTAAGGTAGTAAGAGGGTCCATTAGAGAGGGTATCAAATCCTTTCCTCTCTCTGTAGTATCATCATATCATAATCTTATAATAGATTTGACTTGAATACACTAAGTAGACTGACCAAGAATTATTTCAATATTTCTTTTATCAATATTGAGATTGTTGGAGATGATAGAAACAAAATAAAATTTATTTGTGGGTAATATAATGATGTTCCTTCCTTATATTTCATTGTCAATAGGGTATTTTCTATCTTTGATTTCTCTTTCTTATATATTTGGTTTGGATCACATATAACATCAAACCTTTTCTTTGTTACTAAAAATGTTTATAAAGTAGTAGGGAAATAGTTATTCTAACTCTAAGATAAAATAATGTATTTTCACACATGTAAATTCTCTTAATGATATATGACACTAATAACTCATGGATTATATAATATATAGGTCTATTACTTTTTGAAATAGATTATTGACAATTTTTTATAATTCCAATAAAATAGTAAAGTAGATTAGAAGAAAAGTAATGAGGTGTATTGTAAAATAGAGCAACATGAGAACTTGATAAAATAAATGAGAAATCTAAAGAAAACATCTCCAAATTTCCATTCAATTGATCCTTTCACATTGATCATACTTTCATTCATAGATTACAACTTCTAATCAATACAAGTTATCTAATCCACTAAACCATGAACTTCCTCTTGAACATCACATGGCGGTGGTTATAGGACTGAGAAACTGTAAAGAAGTTCCACATCAGTATCCACAACAACAACTCGAATAGGAAAAATAGTAGGGGAAGGTACAATATCTTCATTCCATGATGCAAACCTAGAAGGTACATATGCAACAAAATTTTTAAATTTATATCTTACTGGAATATATAGAGCTTCTATATAATCAAAACTAGATCCTTCTGTCATAGAATTAAAATAAAATCCTTCCAGTTACTCATAAGCCTCATGAAAAAAGGATGACATGCATTAGTGATTTTTTAATAGGATCAAGAGTCCTTAAAATAATTCCTCAAGAATATTTAGAAACATCCAGGACCATTTTTAACTTTTTATTAGTGGTTTCATCAAGAAAAATCACATATTTATTCATCATCGTGTCAGTTCCAATACTGATCATTCTAACTAATTATCTAGTGTCTGGGAAATAATCTATATAAGCATACATTAAATATTTAATCAGAGCTTGTCTAAACAAATCACACAAAATTTATTGAATTTTAGATGCTAGTGAATTAAATTGGGAAATCATTTGACCAATCCCATTTTAAAATGTTGGAACCACTAATGATTCTAAGAAGGAAAAAACAAAGGACTGAAAATCTTGTTGAACTCAAACTAGAATATCAAAACAAAACATAAAGTGCCAATAATTTACTTAATTTCTATCTTAAAGGAAAAAATATCATCAAGAACATCTTGAGACATTTCATATTTTACCATTGGAATGTTTTGGAACATTTATCTTTGAGATACAACTACAATTTGATGTTCATTGAACTCTAACATTGTAGGACCTACATAATTCAACTATATTACTTGTGATTTAATATCCTTAAGCTATTTTACACTTTGTATAGATATATATTTCTATTTAATATGGACTTTATCAATATTACAGATAAACTATTTTTTTGTTTCCATTATCCCAACTAATTCTTGAAAACCGGTGCTCAAAAAAATACTCCTTGTGTTCCTTAATCTCATCCTCTGTGGATATCATCTCCAACTTCAATTCATTGTAATATCCTATGTTATCATAAAACATGGTTAAAATGGAAGAGTCCAAGGATTAAATTTAAAATCAATATGTTCTCTTACTCCATGAGGGTGCTTCCTTATTCACATTAGGTGGTTATAAAATAGGTTGTGTATGATAATGATAAACAGTCTCTATGACCACATAAGCAACTCTTTCTGCACCAGTAAGAGATCTAGGAAGATTTCAATTCACTGAAGGGTGAACTACCATATCACTTAATCTTCCTTCAATAACTAAACCACTATGAAAAATCTCAAAAATTTTCTCCTTAAGAGCTATAATATTTTTCTCAGAAACTATCGCATCATGTTGAATATCTCAAACATAATAAGAAACATCGTAATCTCTTATCAAAATTGCCACTTCCATGATAGGATTGATTTATAGAAATTGAAGTTCTATTATGAATACTATAACTCCTACACCTACCTATAAAGAACTATATTAGTTGGATATACATCATTTGGTGGTGAGGTTTTGGAAAACCGCCCTTAAGATGCACTTTCTAGAACAACAATCTTCAATGTTTTTGAATTTGAGTCCTCAAAGTACCCCAAAGTCTTAAATAATATGGTATATATACTCTTACTCTTATTTCATTTTATGGAACCTACCTCATTTAAATTTGTTTTCTTCCTCTAAAAAATTACAAATATCATCCTACGATATGGGTGATAATTTAATTTTCCTTTTCCTTTATAGTAGTGATTCATAAAACACATCATATACCTTGAAAAATTAAGATTATAATTTTCAATCAAAATATATAAAACATATATATCTTAAAGAAATACATTATCCACTTATTCAGCTATATGAAAAATACCATTCAAAAACTTTTTTAAAAAACTTTATCTTAGGATCTAAATTCATTATAGGATTTTTCTCAAAATCATAGGCTCTAAGAAGGAACAAAAACAATTATTTTAGTCCCACTATTATCATAGATACCAATTTGTGTCTATATTTATACACCCAATAATTAGTACAATGATGAATATTAGATAACTCCACCGATAAAAATATAACTTCTTTTCCATTGAATTTTAATGAAACAAAAACCTCAGTTACGGTGAACTAAAACATGAAATTTCTCATAAACTCATTAACTTATTCTTCAAAGATTAAAAAATATTTATTCAAATAAAAAGAAAATTACTAGAATTTAAACTAAATTATATTATTTATTATCGTCTTTGTAGGCTTCATCCATTCCATATAGATTGAATTTCTTGTAATAAACTTTCACAGAGCACCATTACCTAGTTCAATTTTAGATTAACCTAAGCTTCCATCAACTACACGCATTGATTTTCCCATGGAAAAATGGTTGGTTGGATGTTGAGTAATGATCGACAAGTTTAGGAAGTATGTTTAACTTATATTGGAATGAATTTATGGGAAATATGAAAAGTTTAACGGATGAATATAAACTAGGTCGCATACCTGATTCCAAAGGATCTTACATAAAATAATTTTTTTTGTCAAATTTTGACTAAAAAAATAAAATCTATTATAAACTTAGAATAATATTTTTTCTTCTAAAAGAAAAAAATTAAATAATTAAATATAATGAACTAATTTTATTTCCAAAAACCATTATAATCAAATATTAATAAAACAATGCAGAAATTATAATTTAAGAAAATGAAATAAATAAATTCATTTAAATTCAAATAAACAAAATTCACTTTTAATGAAATTAAAATTATCACACAGAAGATGTTTATTAAAAATATATAACAATTCATTCTCTTTAGTGATAAATGGATGATTTTTATCACCTTTTCGAGTGTGATCCCTCAATAAATGACTCCTTATGTATATATTCTCGACTCTTGAAAGATTTATTAGTTTTTTTCAAATGTTTCTATCACCAATGATATCACAATTTATAGATACCTGATTATAATTGAATATGAAATCCATTAAGGTGTATTTCATTAAAAAACATGTGCATAATAATTAGCAGTAGTAATATATTCTTTTTTGTATGAGATAATACAAAATAGTGTTGTTTCTTACTAGATATGTAAACCATGGATTTTCCTAAAAAATGGAAGGTTCTGAATGTACTCTTGCATTTTAGTCTAAAACCACCAAAGTTGACATATGAAAATGAAGAAAAATAAAAAAATATATGTTTTGGAAAAAAGTAAGGAAAGTGAAAATTTTCCTTTTAAATATATTAAAAGAAATGGAATATTTTAAATTTTATTACATAGTAAATAATTGAGATATGGCACATAAACATACTACAAACATAATAAATTATCTACCAGTAGTCAAATATAATAGGCTCCCAATTCATTCTCTATAAATATTATTTTAAACTAGTTTCTAAATTTCTTTCAAGTTAATATTTTCATTAGAACTGATAATAATTTTATGTACTTTACCCTTTTCAAGTCCAAATCATTTAATTAAATCTAGTATATATTTTACTATATTTATAACATTCCCAAAGTGTTTTTAAAAAATAATAAATCCTATAAAATAATATAAATCACCCATCATGCTCAATTAAAATTATATTTTCATGATTTATGAGAATTTATTACACAATTTATTGTTTTTAGAATCTAAAATAAAATCATTAACGTAAATCTAATCGAGAAAGTACTTGAAGATGATGTTTCATAAATAGAGTTGGATATTCATTTCCAATTGAAAAACCATTTGATAAAATAAAAAAATATATACCTTCATTCCAATCTCTAGGATCTTTTTTAAGGCCATACAGAGATTCTATAAGTTTGAAAACTAAATGTGAATAATGTTGATATTCAAAACCAGGATATTTTTGAACATATACTTACTCTATAAGAAAACCATTGAAGAAATAATATTTTACATCAATCTAATATAATTTGAAATTCATGTTTGAATGTTTATTTATAATGTAAACCTTTTCTTGGTATTACCCTTTAGGTACTACTCTAGCCTTGTTCCTAGTAATCACACCATGATAATCATGTTCATTAATAAAAAATTGGTTTCCCTATAAGAGGATAGTTATGGGTTCTATTAACTAATTCTCACACATTGTTCTTCTTGAACTGGTCTAATTATTCTTGGATATCTGAAAAAAAACTCTCATCTACATAGGCTTCTTTTGTAGTGTTAGAATTTAGTTTATATTATGAAAAAAAATATACAATATTTCCAACACTTCTTCTAGTTATAGTACATTTATCTTAAATTCTTATAACAACTTCTAATGGATGGTTTTTAGGGTTTATAGGCTATCTAGAAATGACACATTCTATTTCACTATTACCCAGCCTTCTAAGATTTTTTTCTGGAAATTCATGTTCCAGCTCATCATCCTTTTTATTATCAAAGATAGGTTCCAATCATATGTTTTCAAAATAATTACTTATCTTACTAACTTGTTTCACATTTTGATCAAAATGATCACATTCATTAAACTTTACATTAGTTTATTCTTCAATAATATTTTTACTTTTGTTGAACATTCTATATGCATGAGATGTGGAAGAATAACCAGGGGACATTCCATCATCAACCATGGAATAAAATTTACTATGATTGTACTTGGGGTTTAGAATATAAACCTTACATAAAAAAATATTAAAGTATATAACTTTTGGATTTATATTATTTTATATGTCATGGGGTTTTCCCTTCAAAATAGGTCTTATTGAAAAACAATTTATTCAATAACATATTGTAATAAAAATTTCATCCCAAAGTTGGTTAGGAATTTTATATTCACATAACATTACTCTACTAATTTCTTATAGATTCCAACATCTCCTGTGAAAGATAACATTCAGTTTAGGTGTCCTCAGATAGATAAATTATACTAGATACAATATTTTGAATAATAGGAATTGAACTCATGGTTTTCTAATTCTCCTTCATGATCAATTATAAAATGAAGAATTTTGGAAACTTTCTCGTATTGAACAAATTTGGAAAATCATATAAAAACAAAACATGAATCACATTTCACACATAAAAATAAAACCAAACTAAATATAAAAAAATTATTAACTAATATATAATCAAAATATTTCGTTCTTATACTTTCAGTTCTTGATGGACCAAAAAAATCCATATGAATACGTTTTAGGGGTCTAAAAGTATTATCATTTTTGATTGGTTTAAAATATTAATTCTTTTCTTTCCCGTTTTTCATTTGTCATTTATTTTTAATTTAATTTATCTTAAGGTAAATATAAATCTAAATTAATTTTAGAAAAATTTATCAATGAGTAGATATTACAATGTCCCAGTCTTATATGCCAAATCCATGATTCATTTGTCTCAAATTTTAAACAGTTAATTTTTTTATACTAAAATAATTGAGAATTGGAGTATAAAAAATATATGTTTTAGGTTATTTAAAATTAATAATTTTATTTTTAAAAATTGAATTGTAATTATTTGAAAAATAAAAAAACCTTCATCACAACATTAGAAGTTAATTATCATATTATTTTTTAATCCTGACACATACAGAATATTATTGATCAATAATGAGCATGGATTTCCAACAGATCTAACACCTATAATTTTTTCATTATCATTGTCACCAAATGTGACATAGACTACATCAGTATTTGGTTTGAAGTAGAAATTATGGAAATATTAACTCATATTCATTTATAATCGATGTTTGATAGACCATTATTCTATAAGCTTATTTGAAATTTTCACTAAAAATACTAATCAAAAAAGGAATTCTTTTGGTACCCATATTCTATGAGGTCTGAGAATGTTACATACTAAATATTTAGAAACCCAAATAATTTTTCACTCTCAAGATAACCCATCACTAAATTCTAAAAAAAATTAAAATGAAAACATGTTTGACTCCACATAATTATGGGTTCCTAAAATTAAAATTATTATCTTAGTTACCAAATTCCCTAAAGTAAAAAAAACAAGTAATTTTATATTTTTTTTCTTAGAATTAGGACTACAATAGTTTTTATAAAATATTATATTTTCTAATTTTGTTCCAATATAAAATTTATTATTATAACATTTATTTTTCCAAGAATCTAGTTTAAATAATTTTCACCTTTTTTAAAAACACTTATATAAAGATTAATGTTTGTAACTTATTTTTTCAATTTTTCAATATTTTTACCATTTTCAATATAATATATATATGAATATTACATCTTGGTTTTAAAATATGAAATTTTGTTACTTAATTCCCCCTTTTAGTTAACAATTATCTTCTAGAAATTTTTAAAAGTTTAAATTTTCATTATCAATGATTTATAGTATGTTTATAGCATTGTACAATACTTATTTAATTATTAATAAGGGTAATTTTGAACATCCAAATTAGATTCTTGCTCATAAGAATAATAAAAATGTACCTCATTTAAATGTTCTATAAATAACATATTGGGATTTTAATTAGAATGTTCATCTTCTAATTTTGAAGATGTAACATCAAAAGAATCCATTGAATCAGTACATTTGTTTTTCATGTCCTTCTTGGCCTTCTTCTTGTAGTATTATTTAATTAAATACTTTTTCTCATATTTTTTATTTTCTTAAAATTGGGGGTTGTCTGCCTAGATGTGATCGATATTTTTACACTCATAAAAACTTAATTTTTTAGATTTTCCAGCATGATTATTATACTTAATGAAGGGTTTATTAAAACCTATTATCTTGTTATATATATTATTAAACATTAATGAAAAGTGATCATGACAACTATTTGAAGTAGAACTATATAAATCATCATCATCAAATGACTCATCCACTTGAATTTATTTTCTTTTCTTTTCACCATTTGATGTTTTTAATTCTAAATGAGTATTATCCTTACAAACCAATATATGCTCTCCAAATTCATCTTCTATTTCAATCTCAAAAAATTTATGAGTTCTAATAATATCTGTAATGTTGAAATTCTTTACCTATATTAATTTTATAATGATTTCTATGATTCCACAACATCTTGATCATAGAATTATGTGTATTTTCAAAGATTGATTTAGTTTAGGAATGGGTGTTCCTAAAGATGAAACATTATTTACTACATCAGTAATTATTCTGTTTTACGATGTAATGATTTCTCCATTCATATTTCTAAATTTATCATGAATAATATTGTAAGTATTATATATGAGTGCTTGCACATTATCTTTTCCTTCTTAAGTTACTAAAAAGGTGGTCACATTTTAGGAGATGTATAATTTTTGAAACTCTATTGGACTCATTAAAACATAATTTACATATTATTGGATTCTTATTTATAGAGTTCTGATAATATCTATATTTAGAGTTAGAATCCAATGTTTTAGGTTGTTTCTTGTGATTTTTTTTAAGCTTCATGACTTAAAGATAACCCTTCTGACCAAGGTTCTTCAAATAAATTTTCATCAGATCTTTCTATCAACCACAATTATCAAAATTATTACAAGAAGCTCTAACCATTGAAATACCTTCTCTATTTTAAGTAATAACATCTATTGTAGAAGATGAAATTTAGACTTCAACCGATTAAATATTGGAATAATAAAATCACTAACTTTGATTTTTTTATCAGAGACTAATTATTCTAAGACTTAATAAGGATATGAATTTATTTCTATATGTTTTCTTCACTTATAGTCCACCATTTTTAATGATATTATTTCTTATGATATTTTCATTACAAAAGAATAATTATAAATAAATAAAAAAACTAAAAGAAATTAGAATCATATTTTTTTATATTTTTTTGGGAAAAACTTCTAGTCCACTCCA
Source organism: Viscum album (assembly GCA_963277665.1). Classification (NCBI taxonomy): domain Eukaryota; kingdom Viridiplantae; phylum Streptophyta; class Magnoliopsida; order Santalales; family Viscaceae; genus Viscum; species Viscum album. Next base: position 1,153,220,600 of record OY728132.1, on the reverse strand, counting down.
GTAACACTATTCTCCATGAGATTGGTGATTTTCACTACACCAATCCTTTTTTCCAAAGACTATCTAATCTTTTACTGGGACTACATAACTGAGTGCAAGTAGTCAATAGTTGTTACAATAGACGAAATATATTTTATGTGGGATCCAACAAGTTTTTACACATAATAACACTTAAGGTTCTTCTACCAGGAACCATTAAATTGAAAAAGAGAAAAAAAACATAATATTTATAGGTTTATCTCGCAGTTATAAAATACAAATGACAAAATAAAATAGATCTCCATGAGATATTATAAAAATATAATTCATCTTGAAGAGAGACTTCTAAAATAGTATAAAATATGTTCTTCAAAGAACAATTATATATTTTTAAGCTTCTTATTCTTTTAGAGTAAAATAGATTAGTGCAGCAGAGCATCAAGATGGAGTTATTGGATGATAAATGAAGTTATTTTATTTCTACTGGTATATATCATTTTTAAAAATTAGAACACTCTACAGATTTAACAAAAAACTTGTTTTCATTTTCATATCTAATGATTTTTAAAATTCAAGGTTTTCACTTAAAAATAATCCAAATTTTTGTATAAATACCATAGAAAAATTACTAACCATTAAACTTTCATAATACTTATTTAATTTCATAGTTTTTTAAGGCCCAGGCCTATGGTATCTAGAGCCGGTTCTCTGGTTATGGTGTGTAATTTATTTCATACAAACAAAGCAAACAATTTACACATCATAACCCATCAATAGGATCTTTCTGGTTTAGATCATGGAGAATCCAAGTCAACCGCTTCACTTCTTCCTTACAATGCTAAGATCAGAATCCCAAAACATGGAAAGACTCTATCAACATGTAAACATTTCATCAAAAACATAGGGTGAGCATTGAAATACACAGTAAGGGGTTTTGAAATTACTTAAATCCGGCTTTTGAAAACTACCTTTGAAAACACTTTTCCATACTTAAAATAATTTCTTAAAGGAAAAAAATCAAGACAAATCAATGGTTGATATAATATAGATAAACCCCTTCATAATTATTCAATAGAACATTTAGCTGAAAGAAAATTAATAAACAAGATATGCATGCTAGTAACAAAACAAAATGGCATGGGTTATACTAAGTAAAGTGGGCATAAACAAGCAAGGCGTGTAAGAACAATTAGAAGTAACCATCATCAGAGTCATGCATAAGCACATTGTCTACAATTATACATCATGACATGATAAATGTAATACAACAATTGTAATAAAATTTTGGAAAAGAAAGATTTTCATGCATCAACATTGCCGCATCATATGCCAAGTAAATTTTAATCTGATACTCATGGGTAATGGTTCTATAAACAAGGATGATCCTCTAGTCAGAATAATTACATGGTTTGTCATACACTAAGAAATGTATACTGAAGGCCTCATGGTCTCTTGTGTCAAGGCCTTATGTCCGGACCTAGGGGTAACATCCCAATCTGACTGTCTCGAGAACTATCGATGTATCGATGTACTTACTTTTACTGGCCTCTAACCCAGAGGGATTATATTAACCAGTCCCCATCCTAGAGGGATATCTTTTAACCGAACCCCATCCCGATAGTCCAATAAATTTCTCACATCTTGATAGGTCTGAAATTCAAGGTGTCCCATACAACTCTGAATATTTAATTTTTATTTCATATTACCCAAGGTGTCCCATACACCTTTGGGTAATATACTTTTCATTTTATTAACATGATATGTCATGTGCATGCATTATGCATAATAATAAATATTATGAACAATGAAACCATTGTACATGTGGCTTGCAATTATAAGATGTGATCAATATCATGAAATTATGGCAACAAATAACCAAATGAATACACAAGATAAGGCATACATGATTACTAAATTAATATGGCAATATGGCATACATGTTTTAGTAATCAGCCTACTTCATTAGATAATCACTAGAGTATGATTAATAATAGAATTTTCCACAAGAGATGATACATGATAACTCTTTTAAAACTCTTATTTCATTGAACCGAATTACTTAAAGAAAACACTTGTAATTAGTTAAGTCATTAACCATGATATTGAACTTGCAACTAAACCATAGCATGATTAACCAATAATAAACACTGCAGCGGGTTTAACATCAAACAATAAATAGATACTACATGATGACATAAACCCATGAATTCATAGTCCTTTAATTTTAAAAATAGGCTGAAGCACATTCTTTTAAAAAACATAAATTACATCAAGGGTATAAGGCAATATGACTACTTAATTAAACAAGATATTTAATGTATGCTCATATATAAAAAACATATAGGATTAGGCAAACAATAAAACCTTACATGTGTTAAAACATCAATGAAATCCTGATAATTGTATTTGAAAATACGGTTTATTATATATGGAACCAAAAACACATAAACATATAATAAATATGATTTTAAAACTATAACATAATTGCACTTAAACCATAAACCTAGTTCACATCAAAAATGTCATTCATCGATAAGTATTCAAACAAAACTGATTTGTGTGGAAAAACATAAATATATAAAAATTATATAGTCATATATATAAGGCATACAGATCATACATGTTTGGAATTGATTTAAAATACCCCTTTCAACTGTATAATTCTTAACATAAAATACTGAATTATATGGAAATCTTATAAATATATTTTGTACCGTTACACACACACACACAGACATATATATATATATATATGTGAATACTTAAACACCCTATAATACAAATAAATAAGATATGTAATGGTTCTTCTTAAAAGAAAAACCTATCTCAACTAATCTTGTGTAATATACTGAGTACACAAATATCACCCTCCTTGGAAACTCTTAAGATGGAAGAGTTTTATGGTGTATACCTAAACATATATAAAATTATATCAGTACACATATTGTATCATGACGGTTACAAAATATAGACTCAAAGGAAACAAAATCATTAAATTATTTAGGGAAACACCCTTCTGAACCCCCACACCCAGTTTTTGAAACAAAGAGTGAAACGATTATTATAAAATATAAAATTTATATATATATATATATATACACACATACATAGCATGTAACCGACTACCCACATAGGGTTTATATTAGGTTTTGTACTAAAAAATGGGAGTACCCCTCGAAGGCAAGCACCCTTGGAGTCCTTTGTTAAAAAAAATGGTTTGCATGGAATATATATATAGATACTTTTATCTATAAGCCATATATATATATATTCATTTATATATATGTACCGAGGAGCATGGGTAGGATTGGCAAGAAAAAACACATAAATCGGACACCCTTACCTAGCTGTGGAGGACGCTCGGATCAGAGGAATCTTGCTGGTTGAGCTGGAGAGACCGAGAGCAGTTCGGGAGTAAGAGGGAGATCAGGGGGAGAGGTTTTATATAGATGATTCAGTGTGCTTAATGGAAATCAATCCCGAATTTAGGTTGAGTGTAGATACCCGAAGCTTAAAGTACATGGACATTACATTACTTTTGTGGAATACTTAGTACATAACAAACACACACACACAAGGATCGTAATAGTTTAGTGTCTTTGGAAACTCGGAATATAATCTTCTAATCGTGGTGAAAGATCTTCAACATCTCCCATAAAGATCGTCCTTTGTTTTACCTAAAACCTTTCTTTATATCCTGGGGAAAAGAAAACATAAAAGGGTGAGCTCAAATGCTTAGTAAGGGTAAACAGAAGAAAAATCAATCACATCATATTCATAAGAACATAACATTTTGGAAAGATTAAACTTCAAAAGAGATCATAATATCATAACATGGGATAAATCATAGTAGTGAAATGTAATCCCAATAATCATAACATAAAACATGAAACTTTGTGGAATACACGCATAATCATAGAGAATAATTTCTTATTAGTCAAGACTCATTGCCAAGACTATCTTAGTGGACAAAGTCCATTTCTGAACCGAGTTCACTCCTCGTTTCAGTCCTGTTTTACTGAACCGGTATAACCTACCATTCCAGCCATGTCTATCTCATGAGATATAAAATCATTACCCAATGCATTGGAGGGAGATATAGGTCCCACCCATCTCATAATGATACCATTCTTATGTGTGCCACAAAATCATAAACCAAACGTCATATCATAACCCATGTAATAAAAATGGGAATCTTAAACATCAGGACATCATAAAACAATTCATATAAGATAAAGGAATTCATAAAAATAATTCCATCACAACATAATCAAATCAATTTAATAATAGTTATAGAAACAAAACCCTTTATTATCTTAGATGGAAAATAATTTTGATAAAACACTTGAACTCCATTCTTGAGGAAAATATCCTTTCTACTTCAAAAACACTTTTCCGTTCTTAAGATGTCATACAATTATAAACTAAAGGAAGTGGATTAAATATAGACTTGAAAACTTGTAAAGAAATATTCTTGGAAATAATTTTTTAAAAATCCATTCATGCCGTATAAGTTAAAAAAACATTCTTCTCATACTTTTGTCGGAAAAGTCAAAAAGTACCTCGTACGAAAAACGTCAAAAGATTCCTTTCATATCTTTTACTAAAAACTCACCGAGGGGTAAAATAGGATTTAAACAATTTTAGGTGGATGGAAATAATATTACATATTGAGGAAACATGGATGTGGATGATAAAATACACCTCAGTAAATTCCAAAGTATAAACAATCTCAGATAAAAATGAGATTGTGATATTTCCCTTACCTTATGTCCGATTTGCTTCGTAAGTGTCCGAACCTCCTGTATAATGATTTAAATAATGTCATTGACTTATTACAGAATTATACTCATTGTTATGATATCATATATGGTTCACTTATGACTTTATATTACCCATTATTTTGTAAATTCCATGTTAAAGAGCGTTTTGGGTAAAATTGGTTCATTTGTCGTCCGTGTTTTGAATTGTAATTATTCATATGATTACTTAGATCATGATTAATTAATTACAGAATATAAAACATGATTTATATATAATTTATATTCAGAATATACATATATATAACAGATCAGTAAATGGAAATAAATACACCGTTCCTGGAGACGGTAGACCGTACGTACGCATGAACGCTGTTTTCGTTTCCTTATTGAGTTGAATGGAATTAAGTAGATGAAATACATATATATACACATAAATACAGTACCATTATTCTGTCATATATTTCATGATTACTTATTATATATATACTTTATAATCACTCATGAATTGTTAACGTGGAGAATGATTCTCATCGCGTCGTGGAGACGGTAGTCCGTATGTACGCACGAGCGATGATATCGTTCTCATGATCGTTGAATTATATTGGATTGTATGTATACTATTTCATAATCAATATCACATTACAATAGTCATATATAGTAATTATTTAAACCATTATGCCCATCCAAGTAAGGTGGTGGTGGAAAATAGATTACACCACGGCGTGGAGACGGTATTCCGTACGTACGCATGCACGGTGATTTCATTTTCTGTAGGATGTATAGATGCTGAAATAGGGTTTTTTAATACTTATAATAACATATCAGTATATGAGTGACACTGATGTTATTACTTCATAATGAAACAACCTAAGAAGAAGAAGTGGAAGAAGATATAAAGTTGAAAGAATCGGTAATGGACATTACCTCTTCTTTGAAGCACCTCTTTGACATCTCCTTTTAGGGCACTAATATTGGTCTTTGAGGATGACCAGAACCTCTAGGATGTTTCTAGGGAAGTTGATAAGAGAATTTGGCAGGGTTTGTCCGATCTTGAAGGCTCAATGTGGTGTGAGGAAGAGAGGGAGGAGGTGCCCTTTTATAAGGGAGGAGAGGGGCACCTTTGGAATAACTAAAAATATTATTTTATTATAAATCCAAATTCGATTTTAAATATCTCCAAATTGAGTTAATTAGAAGCTAAGTTGGGGATGGGTCGAAATAATCTCATACAATAGAATTTGGACATGTTTAGTTCACTATTTTAACCTTATCATTTAGTTTTAACTTTAAGTTATATAATTTTACTTTTACTGTGTCTTTTTGTGTTCTTACACTACAAGGTTAATAAACTTACTATATCAAGCCAAACAAACCCCAAGTTGTTTATTATTACCATATATAACCTTATATAAGTCATTTGGCCGAACCGTAGATTTTTAGGAATAAAATAACAATTAATAATATAATATTTTGTTTAAAAACTATTTTATGTCAATTTTGACACTATTTAGTAGTCGATTTTTGTGAAAATCATAACAGAATGATTAGTTCAAAAAAGTTAATTAAATAAATAATAAAATGTTATATTAACATATAGAATTAGTTTAATTCATAAAAAGTCTCAAATTATATTTATTTGGGTATTTATAACATCAATTATTCTAATTGTTCACTATTATGGTAATTACTGCATCATCATTGTGTCATAAATAAATTAAATTATTTAATGTCTAAAAATTATAATTAAATTTCATTATGTACTAAATCTTATTATATTTTTAATGAATATTTAAAATCGAATTTATCTTATGTATAACCCTGTATTAGAAATGTTTTAGTAAATAAACATTGATTTTAACTCTTTTAACTCTTCTTTGAATTAAATAATAATAAATGTCCTAATCTAATCCAAGTGGGCCTAAATGGTCATATTTTATTCCTAAGGTTGTTTTTGGTCGAATTACACTTATCCAATAGAATTAGAACATGTGTTAGGGTAATAATAATATCATTTTTACCCTTAATTACCCTATTTACTTTTAACCGTGGTAAAAAAAAGTAAAAAATTACTATTCGCCAAATATTATTTTCATCTCATTGAACCACATTTTACTTACTGACATCAACCGTGTCTCTCGGATTTTTGAAATTCCACTCAGAGAAGCGGTAAAATTATGTTTTATGAAAAATTCATTTTTTTAACTACCACTTAGTGGTTTCACTATTCATCAAAAAATGAAAGTTTCCAGAAAAATACCAAAAATTAGGCCTAAGCTATATTTGATATTATGAACTCAAAAATGATGTCTATTTTACCAAATTCAAAACATATCAGTTGCATTAATTAATTTAAAAATTAATTCTCGTCGTCAAAACAAATAGCGTATTCTTAAGAGATAATAACTATCAAAAGATTGACACTTGTTTATGTCTGGTTTAAATGTAGAATTACATCCAATGACCAAAATTGTATTAAATTGTAAAAATATATTCTAAATATACTTTAAAACCACTCAAATTAATAATTTATCACTATTAATTATTTCGATTAAAAAAGTTGTTTTTAATTAAAATTTAGTAATTTTCACTGTTCATCAGAATATGAAAGATATCCGAAAAGTACCAAATTTCACCTTAGGCTAAATTCGATACTCCGAATCCAAAAAATGAAGCCCATTTTGAGAGATAAAATTTCTAAAATTTTAAAAGGTGGTTATTGCTATTCATAACGTCTAGTTTTAATAATATTTTAATAATATATTGTTTTTTAGTGAAACTCGTTATTGCGTACTACACACGCTATCGAGGAAGGTTGCAATTGCGTGCAAGGCAAGTCAAGGATGTGTGTTGTGCAAGCTTCTTTCGGTGTAGCGTACAACACAAGACATTAATGAAATTAAAAAGAATATTTTTCATAAAATCTTGGGGTGTTACATTCTTCCCCCCTTAAAATGAATTTCTCCCTTGAAATTCGTCGGGGTTATAAATGGTTTACTACTCAAAAGTTTGTTTAATAGAAACCCACATCATAAAAAGGAATACCAAAACATGGCTTTAAAAACTAAAGAATGAAATGTAACGGTTACCCAAATTAACTCATCACTGGGTTTCCACATAGGTGAAAATATGGATATGAAAGAGAAATCTAACCATCATGTTCTGACGGAGAGTGGTAGAGAACATGACTATAGAAAAGCCAGCAATCACAAAGCCATAAATTTTTGATGATCTATGGTACCATCTGATACATCAGATATAAGAGCACTAGGACAACATTTTTGGTTTTTGAGATCATTTCCCTAAAGTTGGTGAAATTGGAATTAGAAGAAATACTTTCATTATTTTGGTATAGTCTCATCGTCGGTCGTTCTTTAGACAATTTCCACTTCATCTCTTAAGGAAATGAAGTTGAATTTGTTATTCGTGATGTTTTAGCAGATCATGTGATAGAATGATGGGTCATTCCATCTGTCTTAAACAAAAGGTTTGAATAGTTATCAAAAAATACATAAGTCCATCTATAGTGAGATTAATAATATATGGTTCCTAAAATAGACATATACTTCATATATCATACTTCTTAATATAATAAAACTAGTTTCCACTAAACAGGGACTTCTTATAGGCCAGTGGTAGGCGATAAAGGCCAGTCGCACTTCGGTTGTGGGTTCGATTCCCACGGCCTTGTCCGACGCGATGGGCGGTCGCCCATCCAACAAGTTGTCCTTTTTCTAAAACTACATTACTATAAGATTCCAGAAATAATATCGAAAAATCTTCTATCCTTAAACAATACTAACTTATGTCCAACATAATCCATTCCAATCTTTAGGCTTATCCATAATACTGCAGTCCACTCTCATAATATAGTGAAAATGATTACCAGAGATTTAATACCATCGTTGATCCCCATATATCATATGATATGTCTTGTTGGTCACATTCCAAACATGGAAAGGCCTTAATCATTTATTCTATTGAATACCCATTGAACCATAGTGAAAACATGAATGCAGTTAAAAGTTAACACTTTCCACGTACCAAAATCCTCAAAATTCTATATACTCAAACCATGATATCACTTAGTCCTTATATCAATCATGAGCTCATGAATACGGTCAAATATTTCGTTTTCTCATTTTCCCTTCATTATGCGCATATCATATTTTTCCAAAAATATCTCAATCACTTTCCATCTTTACCGGTACCTTAAAATTATTGGAAACCACAATAGACAAAAATATTCCAATACACAATAAAAGTACCTCAACAAAATTATTATTAAATACCAATACATAAACACTTCAATCCATCCTCTTCAATGATTGTCCTGGAATAAGTCATTCCTTGATTTAGAAGTTAGTTTTTAGGTTAGGGCATTGAGTTGGGTAATGCCCAGGTTCTCCACAAATAATACATTGAACTCCATGACAGTCTGTCACTCTATGACCCTTTTCTCCACACAGATAACATCGGTCCCTCCATTTAAGGAATTCCTCAAGGTTCTTCTTCCCTTCTTTAGAAATCTCAATCTTCCTTTCTTTATGCTCCTCAACATGCGAACATGCATAATAGTCTATCTTCCTCTTATTTGATTAATTAGGCATACCACTAAATTTCACCTTGTTAATCATATATCGCGATGACTAATTCGGCATAATCACAATATCTTTCTCTCTAGGCATTACACAATTTTGTTGCTCATAGTCACCAATTTGTCCACTGGATTCAATGTTAACCGAATTCCTTCTGGTTTCCTCCATTAACTAAAACACAAAAAGAATTCTATGAGAGGAAAAATCATGCAAGAGAAAACAACATAGTAAAGGTGGAGTACCCCCAATATCTCACATCTTAGGTTAAATTATAAGATCCTTAGTGAAATTCTAGGACTATAACCTATACGTATACTTAACCGTAGAGACATCCCTAGACATACCTTAGAAATATCTCTAGAGATCTCACTAACGTTTTCGCATCCTAGTTTCCAAAGGTTGACTAAACCTTTCCTCTGATACCAACTGTAGAGACCCTAATATTAATGTACATGGACATTACATTACATTTGCGGAATACTTAGTACATAACAAAAACACACACACAAGGACCGTAATATTTTAGTGTATTTGGAAACTCGGAATATAATCTTCTAATCATGGTGAAAGATCTTCAACATCTCCCATAAAGATCTTCCTTTTTTTACCTAAAACCTTTCTTTATATCCTGGGGAAAAGAAAACATAAAAGGGTGAGCTCAAATGCTCAGTAAGGGTAAACAAAAGAAAAATCAATCACATCATATTCATAAGAACATAACATTTTGGAAATCTTAATCTGCAAAGGAGATCATAATATAATAACACGGGATAAATCATAGTAGTGAAATGTAATCCCAATAATCATAAAATAAAACATGAAACTTTTTGGAATACATGCATAATCATAGAGAATCATTTCTTATTAGTCAAGACTCTTTTCCAAGACTATCATAGTGGACAAAGTCCATTTCTGAACCAAGTTCACTCCTCATTTCAGTCCTGTTTTAATGAACCGGTATAACCTAGCATTCGAGCCATGTCTATCTCATGAGATATAAAATCTTTACTCAATTAATTGGAGGGATATATAGGTCCCACCAATCTCATAATGATACCATTCTTATGTGTGCCACAAAATCATAAACCATACATCATAGCATAACCCATGTAATAAAAATGGGAATCTTAAACATCGGGACATCATAAAACAATTCATATAAGATAAAGGAATTAATAAAAATAATATCATCACAACATAATCAAATCAATGTAATAATAGGGATATAAAGAGAACCCTTTATTATCATAGATGGAAAATAATTTTGATAAAACACTTGAACTCCATTATTGAGGAAAATATCCTTTCTACTTCAAAAACACTTTTCCTTTCTTAACATGTCATACAATTTTAAACTAAAGGAAGTGGATTAAAAATAGATTTGAAAACATGTAAAGAAAGCTTCCTGGAAATAATGTTTTAAAAATCCATTCATGCCGTATAATTTAAAAAAAAACATTCTTCTCATACTTTTCTTGGAAAAGTCAAAAAGTACCTCGTACGAAAAACATCAAAATATTCCTTTCATATCTTTTACTAAAAACTCACCGAAGGGTAAAATAGGATTTAAAAAATTTTAGGTGGATTGAAATAATATTACATATTGAGGAAACATGGATTTAGATGATAAAATACACCTCAGTAAATTCCAAAGTATAAACAATCTCGGATAAAAATGAGATTGTGATATTTCCCTTACCTTAGGTCCAATTTGCTTCGTAAGTGTCCGAACCTCCTGTATAATGATTTAAATAATGTCATTGAATTATTCCAGAATCATAATCACTGTTATGTTATCATATATGGTTCACTTATGACTTTATATTACCCATTCTTTTGTAAATTCAATGTTAAATAGCATTTTGGGTAAAATCGTTTCATTTGTCGTCTGTCTTTTGAATTGTAATTATTCATATGATTACTTAGATCATGATTACATAATTTCAGAATATAAAACATGATTTATATATAATATATATTCAGAATATACATATATATAATAGATCAGTAAATGGAAAGAAATACACCATTCATGGAGACGGTAGACCGTACGTACGCATGAACGTTGTTTTCGTTTCGTTATTGAGTTGAATGGAATTAAGTAGATGAAATACATATATATACACATAAATACAGTATAATTATTATGTCATATATTTCATTATTACTTATTATATATATACTTTATAATCACTCATGAATGGTTAACGGCGAGAATGAATCTCATCGCGTTGTGGAGACGGTAGTCCGTACGTACGCACGAGCGATGATATCATTCTCATGATTGTTGATTTGTATTGGAGTGTATGTATACTATTTCAGAATCAATATCACTTCACAATAGTCATATATAGTAATTATTTACACCATTATACCAATCCAAGTAAGGTGGTGGTGGAAAATAGATTACACCACGACGTGGAGATGGTATTCCATACGTACGCACACGCGGTGATTTCGTTTTCCGTAGGATGGATTGATGGTGAAATAGGGTTGTTTCATACTTATAATAACATATCCGTATATGAGTGACAGTGATGTTATTACTTCATAATGAAACAACATAAGAAGAATAAGTGGAAAAAGAAATAAAGTTGAAAGAATCGGTAACGGACATTACCTCTTCTTTAAAGCACCTCTTTGAGATCTCCTTTTGGGGCACTAAACTTGGTCCTTGAGGAAGACCATAACCTCTAGGATGTTTCTAGGGAAGTGTAGAAGAGAATTTGGCTGGTTTTGGTCGAGATCGAAGGCTCAATGTGGTGTGAGGAAGAGAGGGAGGAGGTGCCCTTTTATAAGGGAGGAGAGGGGCACCTTTGAAATAACTAAAAATATTATTTTATTGTAAAGCCAAATTCGGTTTTAAATAGCTCCAAATTGATTTATTTCTAAGATAAGGTAGGGATGGGTCTAAATACTCTCATTCAATAGAATTTGGACATGTTTAGTTCACTATTTTAACCTTATCATTTAGTTTTAACTTTAAGTTAGATAATTTTACTTTTACCGTGTCTTTTTGTGTTCTTACACTATAAGGTTAATAAAATTACTATATCAAGACAAAAGAACCCCAAGTTGTTTTTTATTAATATATATAACCTTATCTAAGTCATTTGGACGAACCTTAGATTTTTAGGAACAAAATAACTATTAATAATATAATATTTGTTTTAAAAACTAATTTATGTCAATTTTGACACTATTTATTAATTGATTTTTGTGATACTCATAACAGAATGATTATTTCGAAAAAAGTTAATTAAATCAATACTAAAATGTAATATTAACATATAAAATTAGTTTAATTCATAAAAAGTCTCAAATTAAATTTATTTGGGTATTTATAACATCAATTATTCTAATTTTTCACTATTATGGTAATTACAGTATCATCATTGTGTCATATATAAATTAACTTATCTAAAGTCTAAAAATTACAAATAAAATATAATTATGTAGGAAATATTTTTATCTTTCTAATGAATATTTATAGTCTAATTTATCTTATGTATAACCCTATATTAAAAATTTTTTAGTAAATAAACATTGATTTTAACTCTTTTAACTCTTCTTTGAATTAAATAATAATAAATGTCCTAATCTAATCTAAGTGGGCCTAAATGGTCATATTTTATTCCTAAGGTTTTTTTTGGTCGAATTACACTTATCCAATAGAATTAGTACGTGTGTTAGGGTTATAATAATATCATTTTTACCCTTAATTACTCTATTTACTTTTAACCGTGGTAAAAAAAATGTAAAAAGTTACTATTCACCAAAAATTATTTTCATCTCATTGAACCACATTTTACTTACTGACATTAACCGTGTCTCTCGGATTTTTGAAATTTCACTCATAGAAGCGGTAAAATTACGTTTTATGAAAAATTCATTTTTTTTAACTACCACTTAGTGGTTTCAATATTCATCAAAAAATGAAAGTTTCCAGAAAAATACCAAAAATTAGGCCTAAGCTATATTTGATATTATGAACTCAAAAATGATGTCTCTTTTACCAAATTCAAAACATATCAGTTGCATTAATTAATTTAAAAATTAATTCCCATCATCAAAACAAATAGCGTGTTCTTAAGAGATAATAACTATCAAAAGATTGACACTTGTTTATGTCTGGTTTAAATGTAGAATTACATCCAATGACCAAAATTGTATTAAATTGTAAAAATCTATTCTAAATATACTTTAAAACCACTCAAATTAATAATTTATCACTATTAATTATTTCAATTAAAAAAGTTGTTTTTAATTAAAATTTAGTAACTTTCACTATTCATCAGAATATGAATGTTATCCGAAAAGTACCAAAATTTCACCTTAGGCTAAATTCGATACTCCGAATCCAAAAAATGAAGTCCATTTTGAGAGATAAAATTTCTAAAATTTTAAAAGGTGGTTATTACTATTCATAACGGCTAGTTTTAATAATATTTTAATTGTATATCGTTGTTTAGGGAAACTCATTATTGCGTACTACACACGCTATCGAGGAAGGTCGCGATTGCGTGCAAGGCAAGTCAAGGATGTGTGTTGTGCAAGCTTCTTTTGGTGTAGTGTACAACACAAGACATTAATGAAATTAAAAAGAATATTTTTCATAAAATATCGGGGTGTTAAATTCTACCCCCCTTAAAATGAATTTCGCCCTCGAAATTCGTCAGGGTTATAAATCGTTTACTACTCGAAATTTTGTTTAATAGAAACCCACATCGTAAAAAGGAATACCAAAACATGGCTTTAAAAACTAAGGAATGAAATGTAATGGTTACCCAAATTAACTCATCACTGGGTTTCCACATAGGTGAAAATATGGATATGGAAGAGAAATCTTACCATCATGTTCTGATGGATAGTGGAAGAGAACATGGCTATGGAAAAGCCAGCAATCACAAAGCCATAAATTTTTGATGATCTAAGGTACCATCTGATTCATCAGATATAAGAGCACTAGGACAACATTTTTGGTTTTCAGTATCATTTCCCTAAAGTTGGTGAATTTGGAATTAGAAGAAATACTTTCGTTATTTTGGTATAGTCTTACCGTCGGTCGTTCTTTGGACAATTTCCACTTCATCTCTTAAAGAAATGGAGTTGAATTTGTTATTCGTGATGTTTTAGCAGATCATGTGATAGAATGATGGGTCATTCCATCTGTCTCAATCAAAAGGATAGAAAAGTTATCAAAAAATACATAAGTCCATCTATAGTGAGATTAATAATATATGGTTCCTAAAATGGACTTATACTTCATATATCATACTGCTTAATATAATAAAACTAGTTTCTACTAAACAGGGACTTCCTGTAGGCCATTGGTAGGCAATAAAGGCCAGTCGCACTTCAGTTGTGGGTTCGATTACCACAGCCTTCTCCAACGCGATGGGCTGTCGCACATCCTACAGGTTGTCCTTTTTCTAAAACTACATTATTATAACATCCTAGAAATAATATCGAAAAAACTTCTATCCTTAAACAATACTAACTTATGTCCAACATAATCCATTCCAATCTTTAGGCTTATCTATAATACTTCTGTCCACTCTCATAATATAGTGAAAACGATTACCAGAGATTTAATACCATCGTTGATCCCCATATATCATAAGATATGTCTTGTTGGTCACATTCCAAACATTCAAAGGCATTAATCATGTATTCTCTTGAATACCCATTGAACCATAGTGAAAACATGAATGCAGTTAAAAGTTAACACTTTCCACATACCAAAATCCTCAAAATTCTATATACTCAAACCATGATATCACTTAGTCCTTATATAAATCATGAGCTCATGAATAATGTCAAATATTTCATTTTCTCATTTTCCCTTCATTATGCGCATATCATCTTTTTCCAAAAATATTTCAATCACTTTCCATAGTTACCGGTACCTTAAAATTATTGAAAACCACAATAGACCAAAATATTCCAATACACAATAAAAGTACCTCAACAACATTATTCTTGAATACCAATACATGAACACTTCAATCCATCCTCTTCAATGATTGTCCTGGAATAAGTGCTTCCTTGATTTAGAAGTAACTTTTTAGGTCAGGGAATTGAGTTGGGTAATGCCCATGTTCTCCACAAATAATACATTGACCTCCATGACAGTCTATCACTCTATGACCCTTTTCACCACACAGATAACATCGGTCCCTCCATTTAAGGTATTCCTCAAGGTTCTTCTTCCCTTCTTTAGAAATCTCAATTTTCCTTTCTTTATGCTCCTCAACATGCGAACATGCATAATATTCTATCTTCCTCTTATTTGATGAATTTGGAATACCACTAAATTTCCCCTTATTAATCATATATCGCGATGACTGATTCGGCATAATCACAATATCTTTCTCTCTAGGCATTACACAATTTTGTTGCTCATAGTCACCAATTTGTCCATTGGATTCAATGTTAACCGAATTCCTTCTGGTTTCCTCCATTAACTAAAACACAAAAAGAATTTTGTGAGAGGAAAAATAATGCTAGAGAAAACAACATAGTAAAGGGGGAGTACCCTCAATATCTAACATATTAGGTTAAATTATATGATCCTTATCGCAATTCTAGGACTATAACCTATACGTATACTTAACCTTAGAGACATCTCTTGACATACATTAGAAATATCTCTAGGGATCTCACTAACCTTTTCGCATCCTAGTTTCCAAAGGTTGACTAAACCTTTCCTCTGATACCAACTATAGATACCCGATTCATAACGTACATGGACATTACATTACTTTTGCGGAATACTTAGTGCATAACAAAAACACACACACAAGGATCGTAATAGTTTAGTGTCTTTGGAAACTCGGAATATAATCTTCTAATCGTGGTGAAAGATCTTCAACATCTCCCATAAAGATCTTCCTTTTTTTACCTAAAACCTTTCTTTATATCCTAGGGAAAAGAAAACATAAAAGGGTGAGCTCAAATGCTCAGTAAGGGTAACCAAAAGAAAAATCAATCACATGATATTCATAAGAACATAACATTTTGGAAATCTTAACCTGCAAAGGAGATCATAATATCATAACATGGGATAAATCATAGTAGTGAAATGTAATCCCAATAATCATAACATAAAATATGAAACTTTGTGGAATACACGCATAATCATAAAGAATCATTTCTTATTAGTCAAGACTCATTGCCAAGACTATCTTAGTGGACAAAGTCCATTTCTGAACCAAGTTCACTCCTCGTTTCAGTCCTATTTTATTGAACTGGTATAACCTAGAGTTCCAGCCATGTCTCTCTCATGATATATAAAATCTTTACCCAATGCATTGGAGAGACATATAGGTCCCACCCATCTCATAATGACACCATTCTTATGTGTGCCACAAAATCATAAACCATACATCATAGCATAACCCATGTAATAAAAATGGGAATCATAAACATCGAGACATCATAAAACAATTCATATAAGATAAAGAAATTCATAAAAATAATTCCATCACAACATAATCAAATCAATTTAATAATAGGAATAGAAACAGAACCCTTTATTATCTTAGATGGAAAATAATTTTGATAAAACACTTGAACTCCATTCTTGAGGAAAATATCCTTTCTACTTCAAAAACACTTTTCCTTTCTTAACATGACATACAATTTTAAACTAAATGAAGTGGATTAAAAATAGACTTGAAGACTTGTAAAGAAAGCTTCTTGGAAATAATGTTTTAAAAATCCATTCATGCCGTATAAGTTAAAAAAACATTCTTCTCATACTTTTGTCGGAAAAGTCAAAAAGTACCTCGTACGAAAAATGTCAAAATATTCCTTTCATATCTTTTACTAAAAACTCACCGAAGGGTAAAATAGGATTTAAACAATTTTTGGTGGATGAAAATAATATTACATATTGAGTAAACATGGATGTGGATGATAAAATACACCTCAGTAAATTCCAAAGTATAAACAATCTCGGATAAAAATGAGATTGTGATATTTCCCTTACCTTAGGTCCGATTTGCAACGTAAGTTTCCGAACCTCCTATATAATGATTTAAATAATGTCATTAACTTATTCCAGAATCATACTCATTATTATGACATCATATATGGTTCACTTATGACTTTATATTACCCGTTCTTTTGTAAATTCCATGTTAAAGAGCGTTTTGGGTAAAATCGTTTCATTTGTCGTCCGTGTTTTGAATTGTAATTATTCATATGATTACTTACATCATGATTACGTAATTTCAGAATATAAAAAATGATTTATATATAATATATATTCAGAGTATACATATATATAATAGATCATTAAATGGAATGAAATACACTGTTCATGGAGACGGTAGACCGTACGTACGCATGAACGCTGTTTTCGTTTCCTTATTGAGTTGAATGGAATTAAGTAGATGAAATACATATATATACACATAAATAAAGTATCATTATTATGTCATATATTTCATGATTACTTATTATATATATACTTTATAATCACTCATGAATGGTTAACGTGGAGAATGAATCTCATCGCGTCGTGGAGACGGTAGTCCGTACGTACGCACGAGCGATGATATCGTTCTCATGATCGTTGAATTTTATTGGAGTGTATGTATAATATTTCAGAATCAATATCACTTTAAAATAGTCATATATAGTAATTATTTACACCATTATACCCATCCAAGTAAGGTGGTGGTGGAAAATAAATTACACCACGGCGTGGAGACGGTATTCCGTACGTACGCACACGCGGTGATTTCATTTTCCGTAGGATGGATAGATGGTGAAATAGGGTTGTTTCATACTTATAATAACATATCATTATATGAGTGACACTGATTTTATTACTTCATAATGAAACAACCTAAGAATAAGAAGTGGATGAAGAAATAAAGTTGAATGAATCGGTAATGGACATTACCTCTTCTTTGATGAACCTCTTTGAGATCTCCTTTTAGGGCACTAAAATTGGACTTTTAGGAAGAAAAGAACCTCTAGGATGTTTCTAGGGAAGTGGAGAAGTGAATTTGGTAGGGTTTGGCCGAGCATTAAGGCTCAATGTGGTGTGAGGAAGAGAGGGAGGAGGTTCCCTTTTATAAGGGAGGAGAGGGGCACCTTTGGAATAACTAAAAATATTATTTTATTATAAAGCCAAATTCGGTTTTAAATAGCTCCAAATTGTGTTATTTCTAAGCTAAGGTGGGTATGGGTCTAAATCCTCTCATCCAATAGAATTTGGACATGTTTAGTTTACTAATTTAACCTTATCATTTAGTTTTAACTTTAAGTTAGATAATTTTACTTTTACCATGTCTTTTTGTGTTCGTAAATTATAAGGTTAATAAACTTACTATATCAAGCCAAAATAACCCCAAGTTGTTTATTATTAATATATATAACCTTATCTAAGTCATTTGGCCGAACATTAGATTTTTAGGAATAAAATAACAATTAATAATATAATATTTGTTTTAAAAACTATTTTATGTCAATTTTGACACTATTTAGTAATTGATTTTTGTGAAAATCATAACAGAATGATTAGTTAGAAAAAAGTTAATTAAATGAATACTAAAATGTCATATTAACATATAAAATTAATGTAATTCATAAAAAGGCTCAAATTATATTTATTTGGGTATTTATAACATCAATTATTCTAATTTTTCACTATTATGGTAATTACTACATCATCATTGTGTCATAAATAAATTAAATTTTTTAATGTCTAAAAATTATAAATAAAATATAATTATGTAGTAAATCTTATTATCTTTCTAATTAATATTTAAAATAGATTTTATCTTATGTATAACCCTATATTAAAAATGTTTTAGTAAATAAATATTGATTTTAACTCTTTTAACTCTTCATTGAATTAAATAATAATAAATGTCCTAATCTAATCCAAGTGGGCCTAAATGGTCATATTTTATTCCTAAGGTTGTTTTTGGTCGAATTACACTTATCCAATAGAATTAGGACATGTATTAGGGTAATAATAATATCATTTTTACCCTTAATTACCCTATTTACTTTTAACCGTGGTAAAAAAAAGTAAAAAGTTACTATTCACCAAAAATTATTTTCCTCTCATTGAACCACATTTTACTTACTGACATCAACCGTGTCTCTCAGATTTTTGAAATTCCACTCATAAAAGTGGTAAAATTATGTTTTATGAAAAATTCATTTTTTTAACTACCACTAAGTGGTTTCACTATTCATTAAATAATGAAAGTTTCAAGAAAAATACCAAAAATTAGGCCTAAGCTATATTTGATATTATGAACTCAAAAATGATGTCTATTTTACCAAATTCAAAACATATCAGTTGCGTTAATTATTTTAAAAATTAATTCCCGTCATCAAAACAAATAGCGTGTTCTTAAGAGATAATAACTATCAAAAGATTGGCATTTGTTTATGTCTGGTTTAAATGTAGAATTACAACCAATGACCAACATTGTATTAAATTGTAAAAATATATTCTAAATATACTTTAAATCCACTCAAATTAATAATTTATCGATATTAATTATTTCGATTAAAAAAGTTGTTTTTAATTAAAATTTAGTAATTTTCACTATTCATCAGAATATGAATGTTATCCGAAAAGTACCAAAATTTCACCTTAGGCTAAATTCGATACTCCGAATCCAAAAAATGAAATTCATTTTGAGAGATAAAATTTCTAAAATTTTAAAAGGTGGTTATTACTATTCATAACGACTAGTTTTAATAATATTTTAATAGTATATCGTTGTTTAGTGAAACTCGTTATTGCGTACTGCACACGCTATCGAGGAAGGTCGCGATTGCGTGCAAGGAAAGTCAAGGATGTGTGTTGTGAAAGCTTCTTTTGGTGTAGCATACTATTCAAGACATTAATGAAATTAAAAAGAATATTTTTCATAAAATCTCGGGGTGTTACATTGAGCCTATGGTGTCCTAGGAAGGTGGGGTGCACAAGGTCAAACGAAACAGCAAAGGATGAGGTGACTGTGGCATCTTGGGTGAACCAGTGTGCTAGCAGTGGGACCCCAACATGAGGAAGGAGACGACAGAAAGGTCGACGTGGAAAGGAACATACGTCCTTGATTATTTCTATGCGTGATCAGACGACGAGAGGTGAGTTGATCGGTTTAAAAGAAACCAATGGCCGGGATTAGATCTCACGAGAGATCGGATGGTCACGGGAGTAGGTGGGGGTGATCGCGCGGCTAAAAAGTTTGGACAGACAAAATAGAAGCGGGATTCGATAAGATGGTTCTAATCGTGCGGAACGCATCCCACATCGAAACAATTCGAAGTTGAGGTGTTGTTTATAAAACAATGTGCACCACCTTCGGTGCAATAACACAAACACACACACACCGGGGCCTTATACACATGCCCCATGCAGGCTTTGACCCAACCCTACGCAACACACGTCGTGGGCCTTACACACGGTCCCGCGTGCGACTGGATGAACCTATGCATGGCTTGGGCCTGTTGACACCCTCTAAATGGGCTTTGGACCCCGATGATCGGTACCTCGGGTCCCTAGGGGCTCGGTCTCAGCCTTGAGGACTTGTCCCAAAGGGATGCCCTCGACTTGGCCATCTCCCACTCAAAACTTATATAAAGAAAGTTTATTTAGACTTATAAAATAAATAATACAAGTATACTTAGTCTTAAAGTAGCATGTAATATAAATTTTTGTAAAAATTGAGTTTATTTATACAACAAATTAAATTGTTTTTACATATAATTTTTAAATCTAAAATACCTTTCCTGATTTTGTAAAATACTTTACATCTAGATATAAATCTTTTTAAAAGATATACCTTTCATAATTTACCTACTAAACCTTTATAAATATTTGGATCTTTAAAATACACCACTATTTGTTTCATAAAATTCTTTTTAAAAGACCAATAGTTTTCTCCAATTCAAAAATACAAAATTTTAGAGATCCAATAAGATATATTTATCACAGATACCCTTTAAACATAACATTCATGATATTTTAAAATACTAAATTCCCAACCATGTAGGTGAACATTATTATTTCATAAAATCAAATATGCTCTTTTATAAGAATATTCGTTTACTTAAAAAAAAATAAGATACTCGAAGACGTAATTCAAATATTTTGGAATATATTAAGTTATTTTAAATATCATAGGGTTATAAGATCATTATAAAGACCGAATTTTGTAAAAAGATAAACATTATAAATTTAAACCCAACATTCATATATATAACAGTATTAATTTCTTATAGGACCATTATAAAAACATGGGGTAGGGTGTTTCACATTTTCAAAATAGTTGACACTAGGAGGATGGCTCTCCTCATTCCATTGGTGTTGAGTATGTGTGTTGTGGTTCTGGTGATTATGTGTTTCACACTGACAGACCCAAAAGATGAATACTATCTAATTACTGGAGTTGTGATTCTTAGCATTTTTGTTGTGGCCATGTTGAGTCTTGCACATGGTGTTCTTGGTTAGTTTGAGTCTTTGTAACAATGTAGCATTTTAGTGTATACATGTTCTCTTTTTTCCCCTTGTTCCTCATCTATTTAGTTCCAATTCTTTTATTAGTATCAAAACTAACCATCATTATAAAACATATTATTACTCACTTAAACGAGTTCATAAATCACAGGGCATCACAATATCCCCCACTTAAAAGAATTGCGTCCTCTCAATTCGATTGGCGTATATACACTGACTCATTCACACGACTTCCCTGACATCCTTGGTGATGTCCCTCTACCTCCACCGCCCACGGAAGACGGTACTATTCAACTCTATTCCCAGGGCAGAACAAAGCTTACGGGTCTCCTCTTACCAAATACATTCTTGGAAAATTGGATCGTGGTTAAAACCAAGATCCATTTGATACAGGTGGTTTTACAGATATGGGCATGAGTGACATCAAGCTCCGTGACATCTGTTTGGATTTGGTTCCTAAAGATATCTTGAACAACACATATTTGAAGGATTCAATGAAAGATTCAAAATCGCAGAGGTCCCCAAGCATGCTAAAACACAGGATTTTGTACATAAAGACTGCCCGGATGTCCAACTCCTTTACAGCTTCTCTGAAGGCCGTGAAGTCCAACCATATATTATTCATGGTGAAACATAGGAAGAGTCCCTAATAGTACTTCCCTTTATTATTATAATCCCAAAACAATGCATTGGACATTTGGTTATACACAACTTCTGACCCCCGGAAGATTCGAAGGACATTCTAGCTTTTTAATATTTCATAGAGGGTTTTGCACGAGAGTCATAAGTTAACAAAAGGTTTGTAACTTGTTGAGAATGATTTTTATACAATAGTATCTATGATCTCTATAGAGAGAGTCAAGATTCTAGGGGTGGATTGCTGGCTTTCCATCAGAGAATTTTAAGAACAAACACTACTTAGTAAAACGTTATTAATGTTTTTGTGTTATCTTAATTTTCTAGGGTTGCCTAAACCATTACTCTGATTCCAACTGTAAGGCCCCCAACTCTGGTAGCCCAGATCTAGTTCTCTTGTTATGGTGTGTAATTTATTTTATACAAATGAAGCGAACAATTTACACATCATAACCCATCAGGAGGAACATTCTGGTTTAGATCCTGGATAATCAGAGTCAACCACTTCACTTCTTCCTTACAATGCTAAGATCAAAATCCCAAAATGTGGAAAGACTCTCTCAACCTGTAAAAAATTCATCAAAAATGTAGGGTGAGCATTGAAATACTCAGTAAGGGGTTTTGAAAGTACTTAAATCCGTATTTTGAAAACTACCTTTGAAAACACTTTTCCATACTTAAAATAATTTTTTAAAGAAAAACATCAAGACAAATAAATGGTTGATATAATACAGTTAATACCCTTCATACTTATGCAATAGAACACTAAGCTGTAAACCACATAATAAATAGGATAAGAATGCTAGTAACAAAACAAAATGGCATATGTTATACTAAGTAAAGTGGGCCTAAACAAGCAAAGTGTGTGATTAAAATTAGTTGTAACCATCATCAGAGTCACGCATAAGCACATTCTCTACAAGTATACATCATGACATGATAGATGTAATGCAACATTTGTAATAAAATCCTGGAAAAGAAAACTGGTCATGCATCAACATTAACTCATCATATTCCATGTGAATTTTAATTTGATACTCATAGGTAATGGTTCTGTAACCAAGGATGTTCCTCTAGTCAGAATAATCACCTGGTTGGTCATACACTATGAAATGTATACTGAAGGACTCATGGTCTCTTGTGTCAAGGCCATGTGCCATGACCTAGGGCTAACAACCCAATCTGACTGTCTAGAGAACTATTGATGCATTAAGGAGCTTACTTTTACCGGTCTCCAACCCAGAGGTCTTACTTTAACCAGTCTCCTTCCTGGAGGGATTTCTTTTAACCGGACCCCATCCCGATAGTCCAATACATTTCTCACATGCTGATAAGGTCTGATATTCATGGTGTCCCATACCACTCTGAATATTTAATTTTTTTCATATTACCTAAGGTGTTCCATACCACATTGGGTAATTTACTTTTCATTTTACTAACAGGATATGTCATGTGCATGTATTATGCATAATAATAAATATTATCAATAATGAAACCATTGTACATGTGGATTGAAATTATAAGATCTGATGAATATCATGCAACTATGGAAAAAAATAACCAAATTAATACACAAGATACGACATACATGATTACTAAATTAATATGGCAATATGGCATACATGTTTTAGAAATCATCCTACTTCACTAGATAATCACTAGAGTATGATAAATAATAGAATTTTTCACAAGAGATGATACATGATGACTCTTTTAAAATTATTATTTCATGGAAATGAATTACATAAAGAAAACACATGTCATTAGTTAAGGCGTTAACCATGATATTGAACTTGTAACTAAACCATAGCCTGATTAACAACTAATAAACACCGCAGTAGGTTTAACATCAAACAATAAATGGATAATACATGATGAAATAAACCCATGAATTCTTAGTCCTTTAATTTAAAAAATAGGCTGAAGCACGTTCTTTTAAAAAAACATAAATTACATCAAGGGTATAAGGTAATATGACTACTTAATTAAACATTCTCTTTAATGTATGCTCATATATAAAACATATATAGGATTCAGAAAACACTCTAACCATACATGTGTTAAGACATCAATAAAATCCTAATAATTGTATTTGAAAATAGAGTTTATTATATATGAAAACATAAACACATAAACATATAAAAATTATGATTTTAAAACTATATCTTAATTTCACATAAACCAAAATCCTAGTTCGCATAAAAAATAGCTTTCATAGATAAGTATTCAAACAAAACTGATTTGTGTTGAAAAACATAAATATATAAAAATTATATAGTTATATATAACGCATAAAGATAATATATGTTAAGAATTGATTTAAAATACCCCTTTCAGATGTATAATTCTTAACATAAAATACTGAATTATATGGAAATCTTAGAAATAGATTTTTTAGGGTTGATTATATATATGTATATATACTTAAACACCCAAAAATACATATAAATAAGATATGTAATGGTTCTGCATAAAAGAAAAACCTATCTCAACTAATCTTGTGTAATAATTTGATTACAAAAATATCAACCTCCTTGGAAACCCTTAATATGGAAGAGTATTATGGTGTATACCTTAACATATATAAAATTATATCAGTACACATATTATATCATGCCGATTAAAAAATATAGACTCAATGGAAACAAAATCATTAAATCATATAGGGAAACACCCTTCTAAACCCCCACACCCAGTTTTTGAAACAAAGAGTGAAACGATTCTTATAAAAAATAAAAAATATATATATATATATATAGCATGTAACTGACTACCCCCATAGGGTTTATATTAGGTTTTGTATTAAAAAAAACAGGATTACCCATCGAAGGCAATAACCCTTTGAGTCCTCTATTTAAAAAGAATGGTTTTCATGGAATATATATATATATTTTAACGACCCGAAATTTTGAATAAATCGTGTCTCCTAATTTCATGTGTTATTTTATTTTTTCTACTCAACAAAAATGTTTTATTTGATAAAATGAGTATAATTAAAATGAGATAGTTGGGTTTAGACGGTTATATGACCATTGGTCAATATGACTGCTAGAAACTAAAAGTTTTGATTATTGCCTCTAAATACAAGTAATCTTGGTTAATATTTATAGAAAGAAGATTCGATGGCCTCACCCAGTAGTCTTGGACTGATCGAAGCCCATCTAACAGAACTTGGGAAGGAGGTAGCACCACTGGGCTTTGCTCTGGACCAAACCCAAGCCGAACTTCATCGTGTGAAGATAGAACGGAATCGCCTTTGTGAGAAGTTAAAACTAATAGAACTTACTACTCGTGCGATGTTAGCCGAGCCTCCCTCAGATTCTCTCACCATAGCACACCTTACACTTAGGTCATATGCTAGTGTGATAAGGGGCTATGTAAGGAGACCGTAACTGCATTGTGTAATCCTTTGTTTTAAATAAAAATTGGGATTTCTTCTTATGATGAAGTTTATGAATTTTCAAATGACCGGATAAATATAGTATGCATACTTTTGATGAATTTTAGAAAAAGGATATTTTAAAAATGGTTGTGTAAACCTTAAATAATTAAAAATGTGTAATGATTTTCGAAAAATGGTCTTCTACAATTATGTTCAATACAAAATTTAGAGTCTAATAAGATCAACTTATTTTTTGATGAATAGTAAATTATGAATAGTGATTTTATGATTAGGATTAGTAATGTGTCCAAATGGATTAGTAATTTCACTTAAAGAAAGTATTAATATGATCTAGGCACCTTGATTAAGTAATGTGATTCAATAAAATGGTTAAATAACGGTTTCATAAATTATTATTCAAGTATTAGTTTTTTCGGGTGAATAGTGTTTTTTAATTAAAAATTTAATTAAAAATATTTAGATAATTATTTTTGTAAAACGGATTTCATTTTTGAACTCAGAGCACCGATATTATGCTATGGTAATTTTTGGGGTTTTTTTCTGAAAAAATTGAATTTTCGATGAATAGTGTTTTTATTTAAAAATTAAATTAAAAATATTTAGAAAATTATTTTTATAAAATGGATTTCATTTTTGAAATCAGAGCATTGATATTTGGTTAAAGTGAAATTTTGGGATTATTCTGAGAAAGTTAAATTTTCAGTGAATAGTAAAAATACAGTTTTAGGGTTTCGGTATGTTTAATGACATCATAACTGTGTCATGATGATGTCATGAGATATTTCAAGGGTTTGCCGGCCAAGGGTGATGAATTATTGTTTTGGGGGCCCCATGTGGCCTAACTTTATGAAAAATATCATGAGAGAGCACATGGGTTTGAGAAAACCACTTGTGAGGTGTCCCTTGGCCATTAATGCCTTGTCCCCTCACATTCCCTATAGATACCCACCCTTTCCTCCTTTAAATTTCACTCCCAACTCTTCCCCAACGAAGTTCTGGTCTCCTTACCTCCCAAGGAGTCCTCCCAAGGTGCCCCCAAGCCCTCAAGGTCCAAACCTTTGAGTTTCAAGATTCACGTTTTAAGGTAAGGGATCCGACCCCTCTCTTTCTTTTCATGTAATCTCTTTTATGTCATTCCTTTTATGCTCCATTTTCTTATGTGAGAGGATGTTCTTTAATATTCCTCTTACTGCCCTTTTCATTCTTATATGATGAGAGATCCCCTCTTACTCTCATCATTTCATTTTATGAATGTTTAAGTGATGCCGTTAGGCTGCCGAATTTTTAAGGGATTCTTTCACCCTTTTCATTTTTCAAGTTCGATTTTCATGTCAAGTATTTCAAGTTCCTTTTTATTATATTGGGGTATGATCTCTATATCTATCATACTAATCTCTTATGATCATATTATGAGAGAACCTATTTGATCTTGTCAATTCATTTTTATTGAAGTTTAAGTGACGCCGTTAGGCTGCCGAATTTTCATAAGAGAAATCTAATTTTTGTCTTCCTTCCATGTTTTTCATTTCAAATGGTATGTCCTTAAAATTTCATTACCATGTCCATATATCCATATTATTCTCTCCCCCTACTGTTTTATAGGTCATTTATGAATGTTTGACCCATTTTACCTCTCTTTTTAATGTCTTCTAAAACCTCGTAACATAGCCGTTATGCTACAGAATTTCCGTCTCAAAATGTCTCTCTCTTTTTCTAAAGTTCTTTTATATTATTAAGTGAATACTCAAAGCTCTTTCTTCTAAAGGGGTATTCACATATATACCAAAATGTTCTATTTTAAATTCTGGGATTTACATACATCAGACCCACCTTCCCTTTCTGTGGGTTTTAAAGTGATGTAAAGATCATGTCTTTAAAGCGGTTTTTAAAACGTTATGATTATGAAATGAAACCCATTTATTTTATGTTATATGGGTTATTTATGAAATGTTTGATGATGATATATGTGGCTCACATGATAATAAAGGAAAATTTAAGGGTGCGCCCTGATAGCGCTCCAATGCATTGGGTAATGATGTAACCACTAGAGATTACAATTTTCAAGATACCTTGGTGAATAACCTTGGTAATTTTCAAATGACACCTTGGGAATGGACCTTGGTGATATGTTCATGATTTTCTATGTTAAATTATGTAGCCACATCTTCAAGTTATGGAAAAGGTTATTTTTATTATGAAATGCCTCATGATTTCTTTCTCATGCCTTAAAGTTCTTTTCATGTCCTTATTGAAGTATCTCAAGTTCACATGTAAAATGTTCCTCTTGTTTCCCTTACTGGGCCTTCTGCTCACCCTTTCATTTGATGTATGTCCCCAGGTTATGAGATGCAGTAATGAACCTAGAATGAACTTAAGGAGACGCCTTTCAAGTGTTTAAGAAGAATGTTTTATGTTGTTTTCATGTATTATGTTCCTGGTTTCCAAGACACTAGACCTTAAAGATCCTCAGTTTTTGTGTAATGTAATGAATGTTTTTGTTATAAAATGGCGGGATTCTATATATATATACCTATAACTATAAGAAATTTGTATATATTCATGTATATGTATATGTACTGAGGATCATGGGTAGATCTGGAAAGAAAAAACACATAAACAGGACACCCTTACCTTGCTGCAGAGGACGCTCAGATCAGAGGAAGCTTGCTGGTTGAGCTGGAGAGACCGAGAGCAGTTCAGGAGTAAGTGGGAGATCATGGGGAGAGGGTTTATATATAATATTCAGTGTACATAATGGAACTCGATCCAGAAGTTAAGACAAGCCTACAGTGTCCTAGGAAGGTGCGGTGAGCAAGGTCAAACAAAATAGTGGAGGAGGAGGTGACCGTGGCGTCTTGGGTGAACCAGTGTGCTGGTAGCGGGACACCGACATGAGGAAGGAGACAACGGAATGGTCAACGCGGAAAGGAATAGATGGCCTCGATTAGTTCTATGCTTGATCAGACGGCGGGAGGTGAGTTGATCTGGTTAAAAGAAACCAATGGCCGGGATTATATCTCGTGAGAGATCGAAGGGTCATGGGATTAGGCGGGGGAGATCGCGCGACTAAAAATGTTGGACGAACACGATCAAAGCAGGATTCAATCTGACAGTTCTGATCGCGCGGAACACGTCCCACATCGAAATGATTCTAAGGTGAGTCGTGGTTTATAAAACCAAGTGCACCGCCTTCGAAGCAATAACATAAACACACACACACACACCAGGGCCTTATACACGGGCCCCATGTGAGTTTTGGCCCAACCCTACGCAACGAATGATGCAGGACTTACACATGGGCCCACGTGTGACTGGATGAACCTATGCTCGACTCGAGTCTTTTGAAACCCTCTAAACGCGTTTGGGACCCCGATGGTCGGTACCTCGGGTCCCTAGGGGCTCAGTCTCGACCTTGAGGGCTTTTCCCAAAGGTATGCCCTCATCTTGGCTGTGTCCCACTGAAAATATTTATTAAAAAATTTTATTTATACTTACAAAATAAATAATACAAGAATACTTAGTCTCAAAGTAGTATGTAATATACATGTTTTGTAAAAATTGAGTTTCTTTATTCAACAAAATAAATTGTATTTACTTATAATTTTTAAATCTAAAATCCATTTTTAGATTTTGTAAAATACTTTACATCTTGATATAATTTCTTTGAAAAGATATACCTTTTATAATTTACCTACTAAACCTTTATAAATATTAGGATATTTAAAATACACCACTATTTGTTTGATAAAATTATTTCTAAAAGACTAATAGTTTCCCTGAATTCAAAAATACATAATTTTAGAGATCCAATAAGATATATTTATTATAGATACCCACTAAACATAACATTCATAATAATTTAAAATACTAAGTTTCCAACCATGTAGGTGAACATTAGGATTTCATAAAATAAAATAGGCTCTTTTATAAAAATATTCTTTTACTTTAAAAAAATAAGATACTCGAATATGTAATTCAAATATTTTGGAACATATGAAGATATTTGAAATATCATAGGGTTATAAGAGCATTATAAAGACCAACTTTTATAAAAATATAAACTTTATCAATTTAAACCCAATGGTCATATATAAATGGTCATAATTTCTTATAAGACCATTATAAAAACAGGGGGTAGCGTGTTTCACATTTTCAAAACACTTGACCCTAGGAGGATGTCTCTCCTTATTCCATTGGTGTTGAGTACGTGTGATGTGGTTCTGGTGATTATGTTTTTCAGACTGATGGACCCAGAAGATGAATATTATCTGATTACTGGAGTTTTTATTCTTATCAGTCTTGTTGTGGCCATGTTGAGTCTTGCACATGGTGTTCTTGGTTAGTTTGAGTCTTTGTAGCAATGTAACATTTTAATGTATACCAGTTCTCTTATTTCCCCTTGTTCCTCATCTGTTTAGTTCCAATTCCTTTATTATTATCAAAACAAACCATCATTATAAAACATATCATTTCTCACTAAAATATATTCATAAATCCAGGGGAATCACTAGTATTTTTCTCTTATCATATTCATTTTAAAAGTATAGAGGAAAATAAAAATTCAATGAATGAATAGAAGTAGTAAATCCCACTAAAAGTTCTCTAAGGATAATTAATACAACATTATAGATCGATGTATCTAATTATAGTTCAACAATTAGTTGAATTATAAAGATTTGAATTCAGTTTACAAATTTATTTCAAAAAGAAAATTTTATTCACGTATCTGAATTGATTAAAATAGCCAATTTGATTTATGTAGTAAATGTAATCATATATCAAAATATTGACATAGCTGAAGTGAATTACTTATCCAATTTGAATCACGTAGTTGAATCCACTACATATCCAAATTATGTAGTCTATTACTCTACATAACTGATTCACTCAGCTGATTGATCTATGTATCCAATTTCTCTTATAAGTGATTTATCAATATAGGTTATTCAAAAATGTATGAGATTTCTATATAGTAAACTTCATGGTGTAGCTAATTTATGTAGGTGAATACTTTAGATAGTGTATTGACATATCTTAATGGTCAACATAGATGTTTCTCACACATAGTAAAATTTCTACTATAAATGACCGAAAAAGAAATTATAGAATATTTAAAAGAATAATGGAATAAAATATGAGAATACCTATCAAACACACTTAAAAATAAAAACATCAGATACATAGGAAGGGTATTGTTTTTTATAAAAACCTAAATTACATGGGATATGATGGAAAATATTAGTATCCCAGCAACTAGAACACCATCACATGAATTAAAATATAGAAACTTTAAAATATCACATATCATCTGTCTAAAACACCCATTTTATAAAGTACATGAATATTTTATACATTTAAGGATTCTTTACTGAAATGAATTAATATAGTAAGATGTTTTGGTACCCTTTCTAACTTTTCCAATCAAATTAGTAGTAGAAAATTTTAGAATTCAATTTGATTTAAAACAGATATTTGTGGGTTGTTTGGAAAATAATTTTTTTGTTTAAATGACAATGTATTCCTAATTTATTTTTTAAATCATAAATTTCATTTATTGGAATAATTCCTTTTTATTATTAATTTAAATAACGTAATACGTGAAATACTTTCATTTGAGGTTTTAACAAAAGTAGTCTTATTTGTCCTTGGTGATAATCCATTATAACAAAAAACATTCTTGTTGTAACTAATTTCCATCATCAATATAATTTTATCATATTTATATTTTTATTGAAAATTATTAGATAATATTCATTTAATATTATAAAAATATGTTTTCAAATACATATTCGAATTTTTAATAGATTCAATATCAAAATGTAATTTTTCATTAAAAAGAGAAGCTATGTTTCTCAGTTTCTTTTTTTTTGATCTTCTTATGCTTAATATCAACATTATTCATTTCATACATGACATAATTAAACCTTATTTCTAGTTCTGTATTATTTAATTCCAAAAAATCATTGAATAATTCAATATATTATTTTTGTTTTAGTATCATAGAATAAAAATTCTTTTTAGATTTTTCATTATAGGAAAGAAAAATATTCAAATTATCACAATCCCTTTTCAGTTCTCATTTTCCATAATCAACTTATTATTTTTAATTTTTAAGTCAGTATATTTTTCAATATTTTTCATAATATCATTTTTAAATTCATCATTTTTTTAGGAAATTTTTAGACTTTAGAATTCATAGAATCAGAATAAGAACTAGAATCATAATTGATTTCCTCTTCATAATAATAGATTTCATTAATATTTTAGTTATATTTATTTTTTTATTGAGTAATGAATGAGTAATGTACCTAAAAATGTGTAACTACAAAAGTAAGGTTCCATGTCTTATGGTCACTTCTTCATTCCCTCCTCAGATATGTATTTTCTAAACAACCCGATCCTCTAAACAATCCTTTATTTTCCATCATCATTTTGTATTTTTCTTTCTTTAAATGTTTGATTTTCATATAATTAATATTTATATTTCCTTTATTCATTCATTCATATCAGTTTAATTATGAATCATCAAAATTATTAATAGAATTAGATTTCTTGTAATCTTTTCTGAACATTACTCTTATATTTTTCATAAATTTGAAAATATTTTTACCAAAATAATACATATATTTTTCATTTTACTAGAATTTGGATTTAGAAGATTTAAAGGATTTATTAACATTTGATTAAAAATAAACACCTTTATTTTCTATACCCTCCTCATCAGAAATATTTTTCAGTTCAAGTTAGTATTATAGTAAAATACCGATTAGTATATCTAATGTATACTCATTAAAATTATTACTTTCATCAATCATAACATTATTTTCATGACATAATTTTTGAAACTCTCCCATTACTCTTTCAACATGAGTTGTATTCTATTTTACTTCACCAAGGGTACTCACACCATTTGTAATGCTAGTAAAATGATGAAACATCTAGCTCACTAACTCAACTTCTCTCATCCAAAAATCATTAGATTCTACATGAATCTTTCTAATATTGGTTCTTTAAATATTTATTTTGTCATATTGATTATGTTATAAAATTACCCAAATTTGTCGAGTTGTATTACATACTAAAACCCTACTATACACACTTCAAACTATAGTACAATAAAATAACTTTTTTACTTTATAATTAAAAACATACTTTCCCATATCATTACCTACATGTGTCTATAAATCATTTTTATGAGTCTATTATGATATCTCCATGATTTTTCATTGATCAACATTTAAAATCTTCATCAATTATTCCATTTGATCCTTCCAATAGTCATAATACCTTACATAAAAAATAGGGGGTTTCAAGGTATCCAACCAACATTTTCAATAACATCGTCCATTTTATAAAATAATTTTTTTTCTATAGAGTAGTTGGTTTAGGATATTTAGTTTATCAGAATAGTTAAAAATAAATAAAAAAACTTATATCCATAAGGATTACCCTTTGAGACCAATTTATGGATTGAGACAAATGGTAATAATATTCTTGATGTGGGTGAATATTTTTTTAAAACTTATAAAAAAAATCAATTAGTGTATATTATTGAATGAAATAATAGTGAATTGTACTATTGGGAATATAGTGTAGTGGAAATAGATTATGAACATAGTGTTTTTATAGTGGTTCATATCACTGATATCCATGTCCACTCTTTAAAATTTATACTTGGAAATAAGATCAATACAAACTCAGAAACCTCATTTTTAAAGGTTTTATAACCTGTTAAATACTTGACCTTTTACAATACCTAGTCGAACAACCAATACCTGACTTTTCTACAAGAGTCAGAAACTAGTTTAAACTAACTTTTCACGAGGTTTCAAAACCCAAGAACCTTTATTTTAATTGGTAGAATAACCAATATGATAAATCGATTTGATTTTAAAAATAATGCTAATAATTAAAAAATATAAATAAAAATTACATTGAGAAAACTAGGAAAAAAAACAATAGAGATCCGAATATGTTGAAGATGATATAACAAGATGTCCTTTGAGCACTTCATAAATGATGAATAGAAAAAATTAAATTCCTTCATTATTTCACTAACGTAATAGTATTTGGAAAAGATCTTATTCTTGATTCATGCTAATCATTATTGTCTTAAAGTATTCAAAAATACATCATGTTATTCAAACTACATGCCTCTGTCTCTTTTTATGGACTAATCACCAAATGCCATCTTGATTTATATTTTCATCAGAGTTTCTAAAACTTATTACCAGCATTAAATGCATAGAATTATTTAAATTATAGAAACATGTCATTACATGTTTTAAATTCTTGTGTATTTAATAATGATATCCACCTGCATTAATTCCTACATTAAATTCACAAAACAACTTCTAATGTGATCAATAGAATAAATGATAGTTTTTAAAATAAATAAAATGATAAAAAATACTCCATACAAAATTCTTTAATTAAATGATAGAAATATATAAAAATAATTAATATAATAAATAAAATAAAATTTAGTATTTAAATAATCATTTCCATGATATTTCTCCATTAACAAATTCTATAATGTTCATTTGATTATATATTCATTCCAGAAAGAAATAGAATAATTAGAACAATTTTATTTACTTGAAGTCAACTAAAATGATAAAATGTCACTAAAATATATCATACTGTAAAATACATATTTTCTCAAGATTAAAAAAATCATGAATAGACTATAAGACATAGGTGTCCATGAGAAAAAATCCATGCGGTTAGTTAACATTTCAATGTGTGGTCAATGAGTTGAAATTGCTTATAAATATCTCATGAGGTTGGTTGGTTTGTGTCACTTAAAGAACACTCATGGTATGTAATTATTTATGGTCACTTGAAATAGCATTATGATCACCAGAATTACCTCTAAGGTCTCTTGAAAATAGAATTTATAGTCACTTGAAAATATTTTTCATGTCACCTGAAAAATATGTCAATGGTAACTTGAAGATAAACATCATGCTAACCTGAAAATATCTTCATGTACAGTTGAAAATGGACATCATGGTATGATAATACTGTCTTCAAAATTGGTTAAAGTAACATCTTATTGTTACATAAAATACTTTCATGGTAGGTTTATGTATCATGTTATATGAGTGGAGGATTAGTTCTAAGGATGAGATGCCAATGTCAATCATAGGACTACACAGAAGTTGAATCCATTTAAGGGAATTGGGGTGTGTGAGGTTATATGTAATATAAGCTGGTCCAAATTTTATGTGGATTCCATTCATAAATATCAATGCATTGTTCATGGATGCACTGATGACAATTCTAGGATAAAGGTTCTCAAGTACATACTTCCTCTTCATGCATGGGTGGAGCTTATGGATTGGGATCAAAATTCCTAGATGAACAAAGGTGAGTGCTTTTGTGGATTTTGATGATTTTCTAACTTGTGTGGTTTTCTAGCTAAATGAGATGAATATTAAATAGATCACATTTTACACACATATATATAATGAAAAATTAATATATAAAAAATATTTATATATTTAATGATATATTAATGTTATGATTAAAAATGTAAATTTAAATTTACAAAAATTATTATTAAAATATTTCAAAAACAAACACATGTAATTGTTTGATTACATTATATAAAACACTTAATATTAAACAATACATTAGAAATGTTGAAGAAAATATATAATTAGTTAATATAAACAAATTAAAATAATGAAAATTTAAAATTTTAAATAGTTTAAATTTAAATAAATATGAGGTAATGATAATTTTACAAAACATGAATAATAAAGCATTAAAACACAAGTTAAAAAACTAATAAAGATCCCCTTTTCTTATGTAGTTTTTTAGGTCTATGATAAGAGATTTCAGTATCACTATGTGTCATATAAGAAAAAAGAAATCCATGAATATCTCTAAATTTATGGATTTAATCAATGTTATATAATATTGAGAAAGTGTTACTTTATCCCAATGCTTGTTTACAAAATCAACCAATGTTGGGAACCTTTACATGGATCTCTCGATCATGGAATACTCTTTTGTTGTGTAAGAAAACCAATTCATGTGGTTTATGTTCATGTAGGATAGACCAAAATAATTTGTAGTTTAACATCGTGCGACAAGGGATTTATCACTATGTGGGTCATGTTCTTACATATGGTAGGGGTTTATTCTATAATATATTTCCTGGTGATGATTTTATATTTGGGCTATCTAAGTAAATTTATCTTATACATATAACATGTACACTACCTGAATCCACACATAGGTATTTCAAAACTTCATTCTGCATAGATCAAATTCACATGTAGTGGAAGAAATTAGAATTCACGTCATTGGAATTCCATACTCTAAGGTAAAGAGGTTTTTTCTCCAAATATATTCATAGATAGTCCCATGGAAGAGGATCTAAGTATAACAACTTATCTTCAATGTGGTGATATTGGGATTAAGGTATATTTCTGAAGAGTCTTATAAAAATAAGTTATAAAGGGGTAATTTTTTGGGATTTTCAGTTGGGAATATGATAGAATATTTGGAAGTCACTAAATATCTTCTGAAAATAGGAATAAATCAATAGTTAGTTATTATATATATATATATATTATGTTCTAATATAATGGGCATTTTCATCCTAGGTTCATGGTTGGAGATTACAATGATGAAGTATCCTATATAAATACATATCATATGTAGGAGAAGGGGAACTACATATAGACCCCATTTAATTCACCAATTCTCTTACTCTAACCTATATTTCATGTAAGGAAAAGGGATTGTGCTGATAGAACTTCTCAAAAATTCTCAATAGGTAATACATGGTATCCTTTTTTTCATAATTTACTATCATGCTGTTAGAACATTACTCCCTAACCATTTTGTACGGTGTACCTAACTTACACCAGTTGTAGTGATCCACCAAGACCTACAATCTCATGTGATTATTAATCAGTGTGCGAAATAAGATTTTATAGGGAGATTTTCTAAATTTACTGATTACACATGGTATGGGGGAAATACAAATTCATACTTCATTTTTATTATTCTCTTATGGGTTGAGTTTATTAAGGATAAGAATCTTCATTTTAGCATATGATAATGATAGTTAAGAACCATACACCAAGAATTGAAAAATGGAATTGGATCTTATGTAAGAGATCTAAGCGACACAAGTTAGGATATTTCATGTGGATATATTTCTTATGGGGAACACTGTGCATTCTATAGTTTAACATCATAAAGCTAGGATGATGTCTGGAAATATTATGTGATTGGACTAGGATAGAGGTTCTCCTGAATTGAGTGGTTGGAGAATGGAGAAATTTTTTACAATTAAAGGTTATATGAGGTAGGGTTATCCAATACTTATTCTAATTAAAAATTTCTAATAATGGGTAATCTCAATGGTTGGATATAGGATAGATGATCTCAGACTCCACTACATATCTTGTAATGATAGGGATCAAGTCATATATAGTTAATGAGACACTTTTATATGGATCAAGATAATTTATAGGAGATTGGGAATTCATGTGGCTATAGGTTCATAGATAAATAATCCTATATTTTTGGATATTATGTAGATCAGTATCATATATTGAAGATGGTATTTTGATGATTCTATAACAAGTTCCTAAATGGATAAATATCATAGAAAGTATCCTCGATATCAATATGGTTTTAATAGTGGTGAAATCATGGCTAAACCCAATGTTAGAAGCCTAGGAATCACTATGTATTCATAAATAAAGGAAATATATACATTTGTTTTATTGAAATATCATTTCATAGATCATGATGGTATATAAACAAAAACAATTGGGTCTCAATTCAATGATGTTCCACCAAGAAGATAAGATATCGTCAAAGAGACCCTTAGAGCAAAGGTGAGAGATGGAATATTTTTAGGGGTTTTTCTATGATGAAAATGGGAGATCCAAGTTTTACAATGTATCTTGAAAAAGTATGAATAACTCCACATTTAGTTATTGAAACATCCATATATATATCTCTTTATTATACATATAATAATGGGGAATTTTTTGTGTGTAGGTTCATCGGTAAAAAATTCTATATTGGGTGCTCCAGCATATATCAGACTCATATGAAAGGTGGAGAAGAATTTAATGCCCTTTAAATATTTATTTTAACTTTTTTTTTTATCATGATATATGATACCCCGATGTCTCTATGTATCCTATAATAATAGTAATCATATTTTACGTATTTTTTATTTTGTGTCAACTCTACGTTGATCATGCTCAAATTTAGGGGGAATTATATGTCAATAAAATTTGTAGTTGGCCCCAAGATATGAGATATGTGTCTCATTTTAAATCCTTTAAGAAAAAAATCAACCAAAATATAGTTCATGGATTGGAATTCCTCACTTAAATCAAGATCATATATGTGGAAAGAGGAATTCTGATATTCATAGCTAAAATAGTCAATGATGTTACAGTTTGTCTATATTGAACTAGTAATTTAATGATGTTCTAGGTATATTGATCTCTAAACCATGGGAAGGATAATTTAATTTGTTTTTATGGATGGGAAAAGAATATTGGATCTACATATCTCAACATATCCTATAAGTTTAGGAAACAAGAAACGTGTAGTTCTTAATGAGAAATTTCAAGAACAAATTTGACTCATAACCAAGGAAATGTTGAATTGATTATATTTAGTATATATATATATATATGTAGTATTCCAATGAATTAAATTTGTCTTGATCTCTTATGTAGGGAATAAAGGGGTTGAGGAAAGAGGACCAATCTGAGTATTTTAGATTCATATAGGATGGACCTATGGTGGAATCTAGTTTAACATCATAGTGATCAAACCCACATGTCTTTCAGTTTAACGTTATTTGATTAGGACCACCAAATCATAGTTTAAATCATGTTTTGGGGACATATAACCAGGGATTTGAAGTTAATGTTACAAGTAATTGATTTTAATATTATTTAAGGTTATTTTAAATGGCCAACGTGTCATGGAGTTTATGGTTATGTGACCTTGAATACATTATCATGTAGTTTAATGTCCTGCGACATGGACCAAAGTGTCACACGATTTAAGATCATGTGATATGGACTAATGTTATACCCTTTAATTAATTATAGAATGGATGTTGGGATTAGTGTAAATGATGAAAAATATTTCCTAATAAACCTTTCATTAGTGGGTGAGTGATTTTTCCCATCCATTATACTTAGTGAGTAGGCTATGTTGGATTAGAACTTATTTGTAACATAAGGTCCCACTCACTTCGGTTTGATATTTGGATTCTTCTTCTTTTGTATCTCTAGGATCCTGATAACTAATACCAATTCATCCAAGAGGAATGAGTAGAAGTAAAATTTCTTATTTGAGGATCACAAAATCCTATTCGGATTGACATACAGATTGTACAATGTGGACATCATTTTTATTCAAGCACCTTGAACTCATCAATCGACTTTAGTTTTTTATTCTTATGTGAGATTACCATATATAGTAAAGAGAAGTGATTTAAATTGAACTTTAATGGGTATGAATTCCCCTATTCTATAAAAAATAGTGTATTCAGTCACTTTTATGGTGGGATGAGTCATGGTGTGATAATACCATAAGAAATAAAGTAGTCTGTTTGGCGGGGATTTCATTCCCTTTTCCACCATATTATAGAGTATATTTTTTAGGGTCTTGTTAAAGGTCTCTATCTGTTCTTATTTTTTGTTTCATTATATGGGAAAAGTGATTGTACTTGATTTTATTCTCCTGATACATCATTTTCTACTAATTAGAATAGAATTTTATACCTATTTCTATTAATATGGTTTTAGGGATAACAAATTTTGTAATAATATCAGAATTATTGAAGAATATAATATTATTGGTTCTAAATTCATTCATGGGTATTTAATTGACCCATTTAATGAATTGGTTTGTGAAAATAAGGATTAATGTTAAATTTATATCTATATTTGGGTGATACAGGCATGTGACATATATTACCCATATAGAAAACATTCAAGAGTACTTAAGGGAACACAAAAACTTTGGGGGTCGATGGATGCTGTTTATAATTATTTGAAAATAATTTCATTTTCGGGTGAACATTGTATAGTCATGTGTCATCATTGGCTAGAAATAGCTAAGTCTCCTAATATGATGGGAGAGATTAATCTCAAAATGATGAGCATAGTGAGAGGTATCAGGAACATCCTACACGTTGAAACATGTTTCTCCTCCTTTATTTTATCTGAGGAGGACACTATCAAATCCTCACATGTAAAGAACCTTATGTTCATTTGGGTCATCATGATGGACAAACTTTTCTACCCAATATTGGAAATGTTCTTTAATGGCTCAGTCTAATAGACGTGTCTCATTTTAGAGATAATAAATTATGGTGAGAATCCATCTATTAATAGTATTCTCTTACTAATACATGGTTGCATTGATTTCATGGAGTTCCTCTATATCTCAAATTGTGACTAGGGAGATCACCCTATGGTGTGCAATTTTAAAAACTATCTCACACTAGTATGGATTAGCAATGATCATTATTTCATTTTCCAATGCACCATCACTGTAATTTTCTAAGTGAGGAATATGATTTTTCATTTGATCGAAGGGGAACTCCACTAAATTTACCATTATATATCCAAGTATAGGGGTTATAACACCACAAGACCATTCACTTGGTCCATGAATGAGTGATACATGACTTCATGTGTCCCTCCCTATAGAAAAGAGGTAGTCAACTTGTAGTGACGATATGAATGGTATAGTGTAGAGACTATACCCTTTCTATCAATATCCATACACATGAATCATAAAAATAAAATAATAGTAACCTACTAAAATAATAGTAACTGAACTATATCATAATTTTTTAAAAATTTCATCTATGTAATACAGTATATAAATAACCAAGAACCACTTTTTGTGGTAAGTCATAGTAGAGGATAAGAAAAAATAATAGAAAATTAATAAAGATACGTCTATATATATGTATAAATTCTATCCCAGTACCACCTCTAAAAACCATGCTTCATCCCCTTATATACCTATAGTTGAGGATTTTTCTTTCCCACATCCCTAATCATGAATTCATCATGAACACCAGTATATCCATGAGGGTTGTGAGTATAACCTATTAAGACACCATCAATTTATCCTTAAACATAAGTGAACATGTATATTGAGGTATATTCTATGGTAAATAAAATAAATGCATAACAATGCATAAAAATTATTTCATGAGAGATTGTACATTTTATAATACATTACCAGCCCTAATCATACCTACTTCAACACCATTTCGGAAGTGTAGTCACAACAGTTTGTTTCATGAATCATATTATTTCAACATGTAACATTCAAATCAGATATATATGTTTTCATTCTATAATATATGTTCCCAATAAAATTAAAAATCATCACATTAATTTAAGGGATATCTGCACAGCACCTTTAATGAGTAGTCACCTATCTCACCCAAGAGCCATAGTCACCTTGCTTTCATCTTCACAATATGGTATGACCACCATGCACTCATCGATTCTTGATAATTATATCAACATATCATAGTTGATCACACATCATCTCAATACGTCTATCTTTAACTCAAACCATCAGCTCAACATACATCTCTACCTAACACAAACCATTGAATCAGTGATCATCACAACCTGAATCATGCTATAATTTTGGTGTGCACCACATTCTGAATCAGGGATATCTATCTATTTTAATGACCAATTACAATCAACAAGTCATTCAATTTCCCAAAACTCATAATCAAGAAATATCATTGTCATTAGTATGTATTATTTTACACATGCTCCTCTTTGAAGGTTTCAACTTGTCACATTAAGTATCATTCTATTTTGACACCAGCGACAATGTTCCCACAAGTTAAGAAACATCGACAATAAGGAACAGCATATAAAGCAAAAACACAGTGTATCAAGTAATGGTTCTCATGGATACACACACCCATATCAACTTCAATAAATCATATGTCTCATTGGTAACACATTAATGAATAGTAAAATCATGTCAACAACTGTATAAAATATCCCTATATGGAAAGGAATTTTTACCTCTAAATAATTTATTCTAAACATTATGTTTTGTCAAGTGTTGGTAACCAAAACATGCCCCTGCCACAACTGGACCAAATATACATGTCAGGGATCCCTAGAACTAATTCTAATACATTAAAAAGGGAATATATAATGAGATTCGAGATGTATATGGTGACATAAGTTCATATTTAGTTTGAGTTTCTGTAATATTTCGCTTATCAATAGTATATATATATATATATTCAAAAAATATTGGAAATTATCAAGATCTAGATGCATAACAACTGCTAAATAGACATTTTCTTATTATATCACATTAAAACTCATATATTCTACCATGAAAACCTAGATATATGATTCATTTTAGTAATATGATAGTGATATAGAATATGTGTGAATAATGGGAGAATATCATCTAATTTAGAATCTCATGACCCAACCCCACTTGATCCACCAAAATTAGAGTTTGGAGGGAGATGATAAACAAATAATGGCCATCAGAGTACCAATTTTTTAGATACCTCAGAATAAATGTAAAACAATAATGGTTTTGGGGAGGTTTCATATTAAAGACCCAATTTTTGTATTAATTTAAATTTTTTAAATTATTGTGTTTCATGGTTTACTGCACCATGAACCAATCGTATGACTCTCACTACATGATTTTGTAACTCACACTTCTTTGATGCATGATTTGGTAAGCCATGTTCCAACTATTCATTTTTCTTCTGTCCAATGTCACATTTTTCTGAGATAATTCCACATGGTTATCTCTAACCGTACGCCAACCATGTGCCTTCTTATATCTCTCTCTAATGAGTCTCATGGTTTCCTAGGGATATTAAGATGGTTTTACTAAATCATAAACCACCTTAGAATATACTAAAACAAACTAAAACAATAAAAAAGAAACATGTGACTT
This sequence comes from Viscum album, assembly GCA_963277665.1. Lineage (NCBI taxonomy): Eukaryota > Viridiplantae > Streptophyta > Magnoliopsida > Santalales > Viscaceae > Viscum > Viscum album. The sequence goes on along the minus strand of OY728132.1, from coordinate 1,153,177,742 downwards.
CACCAAAAAAATTAAATCCCATAAAATACATAAATAATGTCTAAAAGCAAGGCATAAGGTGACTGAATGTTTTTGGGTTGTTACAATCTCTCCCTTTATTGTCTTCTCACCCATGATAAGTGTATCTAGTGTTCCTAATAAAAAACTCATGTCACTAATATAAAATATCATATTTTTAAACACCCAAACCCTAGTAACCTAGATTTAGTGCCTTACATTATCAGATTTGTATAAGATATAAGGAATCACATCCCAATAGATTGAATAGTTTAATACTCATGGTATACTAGAAACATATTTGTTATTTCAGTTACATTTTATTCATAAAATGGGAAAATTATTTTCTTTGCGAACACTATTATTCTCCTAGATTAAACCTTTCTACCATTCACAATAAAATTCACTAGAACATTTGTAAAATAAAACATCAGAATGTGGTGAGTGAAAATTCTCAGTAAGGGTAATGTACTAAAGAAGAAAACCTGAATCAAAAATAATAATCAATATATCATCTTAAATAATGAAACAAACATTCCAATTAATCAATAATGAAAGAATGGAAATTTATCAACATATTTTTAAATAGTGAGAAAAATCTGGATAATAATAACTAAAATTAAGAAAACGCATATTGTTAGATGTCTTATAGATCAAGATATATCATCTAGATTGTTACTTTTCAAATTAATACTCTTGATAATTTATGCTTGTGGGTAGAAACCCGTATAATTCTACTTGGAAACAAATGATAAGGGTTTTTCGCCAACTAATTTCATCTCAATAGACTAATAATCCATCAAGGGATTTTATTAACTAGCCACAACCTCTTTCTATCATGTCTAAATCATTCCTTATATATAAAATAATTCATTTAAAAATATATTTTCAAATTTAAGTGTCTCACGCAAAATTGAAATATTTGAAACTATATCCTCATTAAAGTAAATAATTATCAAATGAAACATTTAATACCATGAAGACAAATAGATTCCTAATATGATATATCAATGGGATAGTAAACCACAAAAAATAAATAAGTCATGAAAAAGGCATGCCTCACACAAATAAATGTGAGATGTGAAAACCATAAACATACACTTCCAAATGTAGAACTTGTTTTAACCTCATGTATAAAGGTTTAATGGAGGATATTAATTTATTCCATCAACATATATATTTTTATGATATTATATTGGATCCTATTATTTTATTTTACCTCCCATTTGATAATAATATTTCGTTATTACCCTTGTTTTGGGTTTGAACTCATTCATTTTCCTATGCTTGTTTTACCATGGGAGTCCCAGTTCATTTGTATAAGATATAGTTTCATCATCTCCAAAATGATATTAAGGTCATAGATATAATATTTCTTCATTATATAAATATTTATATTCATTATTGATTGGTGAACATCGAAAATGAATTGCATCATCTCATATACATGGTCAGTTGTATGTACGTGTGAGAGATGATATCATTCTCTTTAAGGTTAATTGGTAAGAAAGTGTATGGTATATTAATTTTTACATAATAAATATAATAAAATATTATATATATATATATATCCTTTATTTCAATCATTATACCCATCCATGTAAAGTGGTGATGAAAAAAATATTACACCACATTTTGTAGATGGGTAAGTCGTATGTATGCACATGTTGTGCTTTTGTTTTTAATTGGATGGATAAAATGTTGAATATAGTAGTACCATAATAATAATAACATCTCAGAATATATATGTTACTATAATTATTTCTTTATCATGTAAACGAAATATGAAGAGGAAGTGGAAGAAAAAACAAACATGAACGAGTCGATAAAGTAGATTACCTCTTCTTCAGCCGACTTTTTAAAATTAAATCTTAAGTGATCTGGTGTAGATATTTTTTAAGGAAAAAAACCAATAGAAAAATATAATGATTTAAATAAGAGAAATGGGTAGGTTTTGGTTTATCTATATAGCTCAAATTGGTTTGAGGATGTGAGGGAGTAGGTTTTCTTTTATAATTGAGGTGAAGAGTACATTAAAAAATGTTGAAAATATTAAAATAAATTAAGGATATTATAGAGTCAATGAATTGAAAATGTCATATAAATGAATAGGTAAATAATTTTAGAACATATATTCTACACTTTTTTAGTATTTAACATCATTTTTATTTTTAAATAATCTAATAATATATTAATTCTATAAAATATCATTATTACCAAATTTGAAACTATTAATATAATTTGATTTTAAATACATAAAGAAAAATTGGGAATTGGTATATAATGATTTAAATAATCTATAATATATATATATATATATATATAATTTTATTTACATTAAATCATCTAAAATATATCAAAATTAATACTTTAAAAATCAATTATTTTTTCTGTTAATTATATAAATCCATTTTTAGCATCGTAGAAGAATTTTAGGTAATTTTATAAATTATTGAAATTAAAAATAAATTTATATAATTAAAGTATTTTTATTATGTAAAAATGGACATTTATTTACATTCATGTCTTGATGTTTTCCAAATTTGGAAACATAAAAGATATTGAAAACAAAGAGGGTGACATTTTATAACTATCTTTAATTTAAAGAAAAAATAAATTATGTTAGTTGAAAAGTGACCATTAAAAACTCCAATTATATATTAAGGTGATAATGGTAAAATAATTTTCATCCCATAATTGTTAAACAATTTTAGGTCACATTATTACCAATATCTTTATGTTTTAACACTTATTTAATCCAATTAACTCGTACGATGACAACATAGATTTTTACTCTTTAAGGGTCAATATTGATACAATAAAATGATAAAAGAACGATAATTCAATCATGTATGATATTTTAAACCTTATAAAATTTATTTTTAAGAATTTTATATTTTTATAAATTTTATATCATTCAATAAAATATTATTTATTCTTAAATATCATTGTTGTCAATTTTGATATTATTCATTACTTGGATTTTTAAAAATATCATAACAACATGATATCCTAAAAAACTCCTTTAACATATAAATAACATGTCAATGTATCCATAAAATTCGTGTATGAAATTAATTATGTAAAATTATATTTATTTTAATATTTTTAATTTCATTTATTTGATATTATCAATAATTTATCTATTACTACATCATTATTGTGCATGCCTTTAAGTTAATTATTTATTTCCTAAATATAAAATTGATTAACTAAAATATGTTATATTTAAAAATAATATTTATAGTCGAATATATTGCATAGATAACCACATATTAAAATATTCTACTTTTTAGAAACAAATTTATCACATCTTTGACTTTTCTTTAAAATAAAATACTCCAAATGGATAAAATTCATCCAACTGAATCTATGAGCTTATAAAATATAAACAAGAATTTTTTATTGATAATAACTCCTAAAATAAACTTAATAATATTTTTAGGATAATTTTATAGTATTTATAATATTATTTTTACACTTAATGACATGAATTTCCATTAACCATGGAAATTAAAATTATTATAGTTACTATTCATATTGTCAAAATATAATAGTGACCAATTTATTTAATTTTTATCTTATTATTGAAAGTTTGGAATCTATTTTAAAAAATTATAAACTCTTAATTATCTAAAATTTATTTAAAATTAATCTTATAGATAAGGCAAGATAACTGGTTTTAACGTTAAAACGTACAAAAGGTTGAAATGTTTTTATACCCAAATTCAAAGTAAAAGTGAATAAAATTAAATAAATTGTATTAAATGATATAAAAATTATCTAATTATAATATATAACAAATCAATAATATAATTTTAAACTATAAATTATTTAGATGAAAATGTTGTTTTTAATTAAAATCAAGTATTTTTCACTATTCATCAAAACAGGAAACTTATCTGACACATACCATAAATTAATCAAAATTAAATATTGATATTAAGATTTATAATATGAATTTTATTTCCTAAATATAGTTTTATAAACTTTTCCAAATTTACTTTTAAAACAAACGCGCCATTAAAAGGCAACAAAATTGCCTTTAGAAAAATATAGTTTTTTATTCATAAAAGTGGATTTATTTTTATATCATGTATATAAAACACATAATATGAATTCTAAAAATTATATTGAACATTTAATAAATATTTTTTATAATGTGGTTACTAATATTAATTACCACCAATTTAATGGTTATATTATAATAATATTTCATTATTCGTTTAAGTTGGGTGGTGTGTGCAACGTAATCGTTCAAAAAGATTAACTTTAAATAGAGACATACCATAAAATCTTGGTGTGTCTCATTCTACCATTCTTAAATAAATTTCATCCTTGTAATTTAAAATTTCATATAAAAAATAAATTGTAGATACTTGAGAATTTCTTTGTGGGAAACCCTTAAGAGAAAATAGGTTAATAAAACATTATCTTAATAATAGGGAAAGGGAAATGTGAAGGTCACAACAAAATTATTCTTTAAAATATGAGAGAATTAATGGAAAGTGAAAACATGGACATGGAAAGGAAATATAACTATAAATTTCTCTTTTAGTGTGATAGATAACTTGGTAAATATAAATTTAACCATCCCAAAACTGTAAATTTGTGATCTGTTAAAAGGAAATTGATTTCTGAATATGAAAAGTAAATGGATAATGTTTTTTCTCCAAAATAATTTTCCTTGTGTTGTGGGGATCATTTAATATCTATATAACAACTTAAGAGAAATAAATTTACTATATTAAATTCTTTGTCGTATCCAGAATCTCATACTTTGTTTTTCCTTAAATCAATTTTCACATCATATTTTATGCCATGAAATGGATGTTCAAGATAGACTTTTATTTCTAGTTAACTTTAATGTCTCATATGTTCCAAAATTTATTCCATTATTCTCTAAATTTTTACGACAATAAAAATGTTAGAATATATTGTCCAATAAATCGTGCCTTAACCTCCAAAATTAATATCCAATGTTCATCTTAATTCATTAAAATATTGTGATTCATCGAAAATACATCTAACCATGTTCAATGTCCAAAAAATTATAAAGAAAGTCACTAAATTTGAATATTCATCTTGACATTATATTTTACCCAAAGAAAATAATGAAGATCTTTTTTTCACATACCAAATATATGAATACATTAATCACCTTTATACCTTAACGAAAACATGTATGATTCTATTAATAAAATTTCAGCTATATTTCCTAAATCCAAACATGTAAAAAACCAAAAAAAGTTAACCTAAAACATCAAATCACTAACCACATTCATAGTCACCAATAAAATCAAATAAATATATCATTACCATTATTATATCAATATTGAGAATATATAAATTGTTATCTATCAAAAATCATGTGTCTTCCAAATGATAAAATTATAATAGAATCACTTGTCTTGGTTACTAATAAAATACAACATATGTATCCAAATCATTAAAGAATAATTACTATAGTATAGTACTTAAATTTCTCATGATTCTTACAACCACAGTTCCATTGATGAACTAATTATTCAATCCATATACATATTAACTTTAACAATTCTACTTCATTCTTAAACTATTAACTAACCTTCATTATCTTATTACTTAATACCTAAGGCCATTATTATCATCCACTTTGTTAACCAAACATTTCATTTCTCCTTGGTAACTACATACTTTATGTCCTTCTCTCACATAACCAAAACATATTCCCATCACATTAAAAAATCCAATTGGGTGTTTCTTCTCACATTCTCAACATTTAGGAAATTGAATCATCTTTATAACATGGTTTCCCCCACCTGATCTGTCAGTGCACTTTATCCTTCTCTTATTTTGTGTGTTCTAGAGTTGATTATGGCTCATGTTGTTAAACATATATCATGATATCTGGTTATGAATAATCACATCATTCTTCACACTATTTGTTATCTCATTTTATTTATCATCATCACATTGTATATCACATTCATTATTAACCCAATTACTTCTTGTTATATCCATTGACTAAAACCATGATGAAAAGTGTGGCCAATATGAATCATAGTGAAGACAGATTTATATCATATCAAAATTTGTAAATCTTATTCTCAATTTATAATTATAGAGGTTTATCCTAGTTTTTTCAGGGTATTAACAAATATAAAGGATGATATCTTATACATGGACTGGGCCTCAAAGTCATACATAGGGTTATATTCCCTAATCTATGATTTTCATAAATCTAATTTCCACGTGTTCTATTAGACATCATCATTTACCAACTATTAAGAGCCATGCCCCCATAGACGAGATTAAATGACTTACATTGTTACATTTTCATAAGATATAATGAATTTCATCCCAATATACCATAATTTAGTAGTCTTTATAAACTATAAATATATATAAAATTTAAATTACATATTTAACATAAAATAAAAAATGAATTTTCTTTGAGAACATGTTTATTCTACTAGATTAAATCTCAATATTATTCATAATAAAATTATTTTAAACATGGGGAAATTAAAACATAATAAACTGGTGAGCTCAAATAGTTATTAGTGGTAAAGTACATCATAATCTAACTTGAATCAATGTGCATAATCAATATAAAATAGCAAATAACTGAACACACATATCATGTAATCAATAAATTGAGAATGAAAATGTATCCATAGGTTTTTTCATAGTGAAATTAATCTGGATAGTAAAAACTAAAATGATGTAAATTTATATTTTTATATTTCTAAAGTATCAATATATATCATATAGATAATTATTGTCAAGATCAATCATCTTTCCAGTTTATGTTTGTTGGTAGAAACCCATCAAATTCTGCACGAAAACAACTGCAAGGGTTTTTCCTCAATTGATTTATCGCTCAAAATAATAATGATACACCTAAAATATTTTATTAACCAATCCCCAACCGGTGTATTTCATGTCCAAATCATTCCTTAAATAGTTAATAATCAATTTAAAAAGATCTGTTTAAATCAAATTGACCAATGCCACTTTGAAATATTTGAATCATAAGCCCCATAAAAATAAATAATTATTAAATGAAACATTGAATACCATGGACATAAATATATTGAAGTTATTATATATCAAAGGTTTTTTACACCACACAAAATAAATTTGTGGTGAATAAGGCATATCTCATAGAAATAAATGTGAGATGAAAAAACTCTTACCTTATGCTTCATTTAGTAGAGATTGATTTTACATAATGTTTAATGGTTTAATGCATTATATTAATTTATACTAGAACCGTATCACTATTTTTTATATCATATTAAATAATCTTATTACATTTTATCTCCTTTATAATAAAATTTTGTTTTTACCCTTTTTTTGGGTGTTAACTACTTTATTTCCCTATACATGTTTTCTCGAATAAGTCATTGTTCTTGTGTATAGGATATAGTTCCGTAATATCCAGATTTATAGTAAGGTCATAGATATAATATTACATCATTATATACATTTTTTTTAATCATTCATCAAAGGTGAATAAGGAAAATAAATCACACGATGTCATGGAGACGATAGGTTGTACGTACGCACGATTGATGATATCATTCCCTTAATAGTGAACGAGTAAGGAAGTGTATGATACATTAATTTATACAGAATCAATATCATGTAATTTATATATATATATATACAATATTTCAATCATTATACCCATCTAGGTAAACTGGTGATGAAAAAAATTAACCCCACTGTGTAGAGACAATATGTTGCATGTACACACACATGATGCTTTCATTTTTCATAGGATGGATAAAAGGTGGAATAGGGATGTACTATATTCACAATAAAATATTAACATATATATGATACCAAATAAATTAATTTATCATAAAAATAACATATGAATAATTAGTGGAAGAAGAAACCAACATGAAAGATTCGATAAAGATAAGTACCTCTTCTTTAGTAGACTTCCTTTAATATCTTCTTAAATATTCAAGGGTAGGTATTTAAAAAAATACAACCTATAGAAATTAAATAAGGATGTTTTGAAGTGAAATGGGTATGGATATATTGATCTTGACATGTCAAATTGGTGTGGGGAATTGAGGGAGGAGGTGCCCTTCTATAATTATGTTGAGGGAATCTTTCTGAAATCCTCAAAATATTAAAATTAAAATAAGGCTATTCTAGATCCAGACTTCCAAATTTCCTATAAATAAAAAGGGGATGACATTTCCAACCATATATTATCCCCCTTTGTGATTATTTGAGATTTTGGTAATTTTTAAATTATTAAATAAAGTATTAATTCAATAAAATATCATTATTGTTAAATTTGATACTATTGATTTAATTTGGCTTCAAATACATCAAGAAAAGGTGGTAAATCAAATATAATTCATTTCATCATCTATAATATATCTTTTAGATCTATAAATTAATTATAGAAATTAAATCATCCCGTATATATTGAAATTAATTCTTTAAAAATCAATTTTAATATATTTTTTAAATTAACACATTAATGTTTTAGCATTGCAGAAACGTTTAAAGTAATTATTTAATTTATAAGAAAATAAATAATGAATTTTATTATTATGATAAAAATATACTTTTAGTTTCATTCAAATATTGATTTTTCTCTATGCGGACACACAAAAGATATTAAATACAAAGAGACTAACATTTTGTAACTACATTTGATTAAAATAATATATAGGTTATTTTCATTCACAAGTTTCCATTAAACAACTAAAATTCAATTTTAAGGTGATAAGGTCAAATTAGATTCATTCAATAATTTTTCGACAACTTTAGGCCATTTTTTAAACATATCTTTGGGTTTTACCCTTATTTATTCCTTTTAACTCTTATAGTGAATAAATGAATTTTTAATCTTTCAGGGTCAATATTATTACTATAAAATGAAAAATAAAACCTAAATGAATAATAGATGATATTTTAAACCTTATCCTAACTATTTTTCTTAATTTTATATTTCAATAATATTTTTATCATTTAATAAAATATTATTTATTTAAAATATCATTAATGTCAATTTTGACACCATTCATTACTTAATGTTTTAATAATATTAGAAAAACAAGATATCTCTATAAAAACTATTTTATTGCATTAATAACATGTTAAAGAATCCATAAAATTTGTGAATGACATTAATTGTGTTAAATTATATTTATTTTAATATTTTTTATATCATTTATTTTATATTTTCATTAATTAAATAATTACTTCATCATTACTGTGAATGTTGTTAAGATAATTATTTACTTCATCAAAATTAATAATAATTTATCATGATTAAAATAAATATTGTATCTTCTTAAATACTATTTATAGTCAAATATAACATCTATGTATCCATATATTAACATATTGGACTTTTTACACTCAAAAGCATGAAATCATTGAATTTTATTTAAAATAAAATACTATAAATTGAATAAAGTCATTCAAGTGGCTCTAATAGCTCATTAAATTAGAAATAAGTATTTTTTGGTCGAAATTAACTCATAAAATAAAATTAGTATATGTTTTAGGGTAATATTTTCATAACTATAATATTATTGTTACCATTAATTACCCAATTTTTCCATAACCATGGTAATTAAAATTACTAAATTCCCTGTTAATATTGTTCAAAAATAAAATGAATCTATTTAAATAATTTAAACCTTAGTATTCCAAATATATAATCCATTTTTATAAATTCCACTCACAAAATTTTAAAACATTAAATTAAAATTAATCTCATTGTTAGGGTGGGAATATTGGTTTTTAATGTGAAAATGTGAAAGAGTTTAAAATATTTTTATATCCAAATTCATTGTAAAATTAATAAAATTGGCCACAATTGGATAAGATTATATAAAATTTATCTAATTATATTTTAAAACCATTCCAAAATATTTTTTAATGCCATGAATTATTTATATGAAAATTTGTTTTCAATTAAAATCTATTATTTTTCATTATTCATCAAAACATGAAAATTATCCTAAAAATACCCAAAAAAAATAAACCGAAGTAAAATTTGAATTTTATCGTGAAAAATGAGGTTTATTTTAATAAATATAATTTATAAATGTTCCAGTTTTTTTAAAACAAGTTGTTCATTAAAAGGAGGAAAAATTACATTTAAAAAATATAGCTTATTATGCGTAAAAGTGGATTTTTTATTATATTATGTTTAAAAAACACATAGAATGGATTTTAATTTCTTTATTTACATATATTATATAAATATTATAATTTTTTATATTATTCATTCATGATAATTTAATGGCCAAGTTATAATAATATTTTATTTTTTCGTTTAAACTGGGTGTTGCATGCAATGTAAGATTTAAAAAAGATTAACATTAAAGAGGGAAATACCATAAAATAATTGGGTATTAAAATAATCATACTATAATGTATCTTCTCATATCAATACATACTACTATAATTCAAGAATAATTTTTTCTATATTTCTCCAAAACACTTTCTTACTCTAGTTCATAATTTTCACTGTGTTCTCCATAAATGATGAATTTGGTTCCAACTCAATGACTATGAAATTGATCATGTACATAAGATTGGGATAATAAATTTGAAGTTGAAAGACATATAATATGTTTTTCTTACCTCGATATCATAGATTAATATCCAATTTCTAATCCACTATTCTTTCATGATTGATAATTTCAAATGGTCTCATAATCCCTGAAACCAACTTCCCTTGCCTTTGCAAATAATGATTCTAAAACATAGGTGACACCTGCAAGAAATCATGGTCACCCACAATAATCTACAATGGTATTATACATTGGTCTATATATTATCATTATCATATCTGAATGTTAATCAACTCCATCTTCATCAACTACACCATCTCAAAGGTCTCTTACTCTATATTCTACCAAACAATAGCTACCTCACCTGCTTAGTTCCAACACAGTGGTGGGAAACAAAGGCCACCACAGAGAGCCTCAAAATTGTACATCTGAATCAAATACAAATTTTCTTATTATACATGAACTCAACCAAGGATAGGTTATCATCCAATTCTCCATGATATCTTGGGTGAAACCCAAATCGTATCCTCTATAATTTGGATCATCCTCACTAAATATCCACCTATATGTGGATGATAAATCATACTAATCATCAATAGAGTTCTTATAACCTAATATAAAATTTTCCAAAATCATGATTTAAACCACATATCACTATCTATTAAGATGTTAAAAATAACTCCATGCATCTAAATGATATCCCACAAATAATGGTTTCCAAAATCATTTACAGTGTGAGTATATCAAATTAAAAAGAAAATTTTCACCTATTCAACAGATTAACTAGAAACAAAACTATATCTCAACTTATTAGGTCTTATTAAATCTTATCAATATGTTTTTAAGAACCACATACAACTTCCACAGAATATTGGTAAGTGGATGAAGCGACCATTATATTCACTAAATCTCTTCTTTCATCCGCTATCATGTTAGGAAATGGGAGAAAAAGAATACAATATATCTCATCATTTTTGGACACTAAAAGAATCACATGATATCATGATAACTCTGAATATAGAAATGATTACTAAAGGATAAAAATTCTGAATTTTGGACCCAACTCCTTAATGAACATAACCATATCCTCCAATATAGACATGATTACTAAAAGATTAAAATGCATTATCCCTCATCCCATAGATTCATCCACTAAAAACAAAACCCAAAATCCCATTATCTACCATCCATCACCCAAAGGTGGTTATCCTAGATTGTAAGACCCCAAGCTTCCACGGTACGTTTCCCTTAGAATAATGCAATAGCGTGTGTTGTACGCAACCTCGAGTCCTAACACACCACAACTAATTAAACTAGCCATTATGAATAGTAATACCTACTTTTTGAAACTTTATAAATTTTATTTATCAAAATGGACTTCATTTTTGGATTTGGAATATCAAAATTAGCCTAGGGTGAATTTTTGGTATTTTTCGGAAAAACATCATTTTTTGATGAATAGTGAAACCACTAAGTGGTAGTTAAAAAACTGAATTTTTCATAAAACATAATATTACCGCTTCTGTGAATAGAATTTCAAAAATTCAAGAGACACGATTGATATCAGTAAGTAAAATGTGGTTCAATGATATGAAAATAATTTTTGGTGAATAGTAACTTTTTACTTTTATTTACCACGGTTAAAAGTAAATTGGGTAATTAAGGGTAAAAATGATATTAATATTACCCTAACACATGTCTTAATTCTATTGGAAAAGTTTATCTCAACCAAAAACCACCTTAAAATTAAAATATTATCATTTAGGTCCACTTGGATTAGATTAAGACAGTTATTATTATTTAATTAAAAGAAGTGTTAAAAAAGTTAAAACCAATGTATAATTAATAAAACAATTTTAATATGGGGTTATAAATAAGATAAATTCGATTGTAAATATTAATTAGAAATATAAAAATATTTCCTACATAATGATATTTTATTTATAATTTTTAGACATTAAATAATTTAATTTATGTATGACACAATGGTGATGCAGTAATTACAATAATAGTGAAAAATTACGATAATTGATATTATAAATACCCAAATAAAATTAATATGAAACTTTTTATGAATTAAACTAATTTTATAGGATAATATGACATGTTATTATTGATTTAATTAACTTTTTTTAAACTTATCATTCTGTTATGATTTTCACAAAAATCAATTACCAAATAGTGTAAAAATTGACATAAAATAGTTTTTTAAAGAAATATTATATTATTAATTGATATTATATTCCTAAAAATATAAGGTTCGGCCAAATGACTTAGATAAGGATATATATATATTAATAATAAACCACTTGGGTTTCTCTTGGATGTTTATAGTATGTTTATTAACCATATAATATAAAAATACAAAGAGACGTAGTAAAAGTGAAACTAATTAACTAAGAGTTAATACTTAAAGATAAGGTTAATTTAGTAACCAAAACCTGTCTAAATCATATTGGTTGAGTTGTTTTCGACCCATCCCCACCTTATCCTCGAAATAAATCACTCTGGATCCATTATAAACCTAATATGAATTTATTAAAAAATAGTATTTCTAGCTTTTCCTAAGGTGCCTCTCACCCCACTTATAAAAGGGCACTCCAACTTCTCTCAATCACACACCTTCAAGGCCTTTTGGTTTGTCCAAACTCTACCCAATTATCCTCTAATCTTCTCTCCCTTAATCCTAGAATCCCTCCATTAGTCATAAAACCATCTTAAAGAGTCCTTTTGATCAAATCAAAAGGAAGAACCCGAAGAAGAGGAAACGTTTTCACCACCCTCTTTCAAGTTCCTTTCTTCTTCCACTTCCTATTTATTTATTATTTCTATTTTAAAATAATACATCCAGTATATTATATATAATGTGATGTTATTATAAATATGGCACAACCATATTCAGTATTCTACCCATCATTTGAATGACAAGTCACCATACGTGTGTACGTACGACTTACCGTCTCCACGTCGTGGTGTAATTGTTATTCGATATATTTTTATTTAGATGGGTATAATAATGATGTGTGATTCATGTAAATAAAAAATATAACATGATAATTATTCTGTATATATGATATACCATCCAATTATATATTATTTTAATATCAAAAGAAAGATATTGTCACTCGTGCGTACGTACGGAATACCGTCTCCACGAACGCGATAAGATTCATTCCCCATCGTATCCATTCAAGACAAATTTTCATTTGATGGTTAAAAATAATGTTTATATACTTAATATCATTATTAATATGAATAATATACAACCTATACATTACAAACATGCCTTACATAACCAAAAATTTAAGAAGAACGAATCGGTTATCACCCGAAACGACGATAATACTAAGATATTATTAATAATGAAATGTTAAAATATCATATATGATATCATATTGATGTATATGATTATTTTATAATTTAATAACAATGTTTTAAATATTATACAGTAGGTTAACATACCATCTACTAAGGAAAAGTTCAAGGTAAGGGTTTACTTCACAATATCTTCCTTATTCGAGGTTGTTTATACGTCTTTATCTGTTGGGACCTCGTTATCATACACATCCATGTTTCTTAAAAATGTCTTTCAAAACTATTTTAATATTAAATATAAAATGGGTTAAATTCATCTATACCCTTATATGTTTTTGAAAGGTATCTTTCCGTCATTTTCCAAAAAATGTATTTTTTGACATTTTCGACAAATTTAAGGTAAGAATGTTTTTTAACTTATACGGCGGGTGCGGCTATTTTCTGCTGTTATAACTTCTTTTAAGCTTCCCTTGTAAGCTTATAAGTATATTTTCAAAGTAAATGTATTATTTTATAATTATGTAACTTTTAAATGATTTCAAAAAAGGGAGATATTTCTCCCAAATAGTTTGGATTTCATCTATGTCGACATCCTTTGATGGATTTTAAGTTTTTTTGAAGTTGATTCATTATGATATAAAACTTCCATATTATATTGAAGGTTTTTTGTTATGTTTGACTATGGATGTGTTATTCTTATACCATTCATGGTTTATGAAGAAAGTATTGAAATTTCATATGCTAGTTTTAATATGAATGTTTAAGTAATGTTTAAACCTGTTCATATGGGGAATGAATTGGACATAATAAGTGACGGGTGGAGCCCGCTATAACTCCTCGATGCATCGTTAGGTCTAATGAGACAAATTAGTGTCTTGTCACAAGGACGTGACAAAATATTATTTGTAGTCTTGGCACAAGGCCTTGACTATGTGGTTATGATAGTCTGGTATTATGCAATCCCTTAATATGAAAGTGGTTATTGATATTGCATGTGATTATTAGACTAGTAGAATATCCATGTGAGTAAGTAAATGGAATTATTTGAATTTACTTTTTCCATATTATGTTGAAGTTCAAGTTTAATAAGGCTATTGTTTTAGTTATACATTGCCTTAAATGCTTATGTTTTTTATAAAAGTTTCTGCTATATTGTTATCCTTACTGAGCATTCGAGCTCACCCATTTCAATGATTTATTTTTCCCAGGATGTGACGAAGTGTATTTTGACTGACATACAAGAATAGTCAGTGGGGATATGAGTGTGGACTGTGGAGACTATGTTGTTGTAGATTTCATTTTAATGATGTAATGTAAAATATATGAATATATCTAGTGTTTCTAAGGCTACTAAACCAATCGGTCTTTTGAGATTTGACCTTTCTTGTGATCATGAAAATATTATGTAATAATGCACCGACTCTGGGTAACTGGGGTAAGGGAATTACAGTTGGTATCAAAGTAAGTTTAGCAATAACCTTGGAAGGTAGATTTAGATAAACTCTGATTTGATCACATATCCCTAAGATAGACTTTGAGGATTAGTATAGAAGAATATCCTAAAATTTTGGTAAAGTAGTGATTTTGTGTATTTTCTGAGCAATACATACCTATCTAGATATGAGCAGGTAGAGGCAGCTCTGGCATAGATGTACCTAGGGGTGAAACCCAAAAACACCGCTTTGAGATAGATTCGAACGGGAACTCGTGCATGACAACGGGCCTTGCTGCACTCTTGGTTACGACACTCCCGGGGGATATGCTTAGGATAATTCTCATTTTCTTGAAAAACCATTATGAAGGTTTATGAGTATATACTTCCTCAATGAAAACATTTTTTTTATGATTATGGATTATATCCATATACTGGACAATTTATGTTAAGTGTTTTATGAGTATGGAATTATGTATTGCAATTCATAAACTAATATAGTTTATGCCATTGTATAGAAATGGAACCTATTGGAAGAAATAGAAACTGTATCAATGCATGGACTCCATGTTGGGATTTCCCTCCTGCCAAAGATAATTATGGTGGAGCTACTGATTCAACTAGTGCTGAACAAATAATTATTGTACTGGGACAACTCACTCAGGTTATGAATAATAATCGTACTCGTATGGAGCACCCTGATCCACAATGTGGAGGATCAATGCTAGATCGTTTTATGAGGAAACAACCACCAAAATTTAATGTGGGTACAAATACATTATTAGCTGTGTAATGTATAAAATCATTATAGAAAATATTCCATGCCTTAGGGTGTAGTGAAAGGGAAAAAGTTGTCATGGATGTTTACTGCCTCACTGGAGATGCTGATGAATGGTGGTCCTTGATTCAAAATACTAAGGAATATGAAGAGTTATCATTTTTGGAATTGAGGGAGTTTAAAGATATTTTCTTAGAAAAATACATTCCTCATGACCATCAAGTAGATATGGAAAGGCAGTTTCTCAATATGAAGCAAAAGGAGGATGATAATGTTGCGAAGTATGAGGATAACATTACATGGTTAGAAAGGCATGCAGCTGATTATATACGTAACCTAAGAAGTAATATTGATCATTTATTTGATGGGTTAAAACCATTTCTCCGTCGAGCATTAGTATCACAATCCTTCTATTCATACAAATACATTTTCTCATGTGCTATCAAGACGGAAAAGGAATTCTCTTAGTCTTATGAATTTAAATCAAAGCAGGAGAAGAATAGATCTGTTGATCACTCAGGAAACGGAAATAAGGGGAAGAAGGGAAATGTTGAAAATCTATCATGCAGTAAATGTGGGAAGAAACACCCTGGTACTTGCTTGAAGGAAATGGGAGTCTGTTACAAGTGTGGTGAAAAAGGCCACCAAGCTCTTGATTGCAAGGGGAAGAAATAAGCTACCAATGTTCAGTGCTACAATTGTAGGGAAATGGGACATTATTCAAATGAATGTCCTAAGTGTCAGGGGAACTTACCTCAGAAGATGCCAAGGGATCAAGGCCAAGCTTATGCTATCACTACTCATTACTATAATAAAGCCCAATAGCGACCGCCTTGCGACCGCTTTTGGCGGTCACATTTGCTCTGTCGGTAAACACCAACAGTGACCGCCAATGGCGGTCGCTAAAGGTACTTTTAAAAAAACCAGGTTTCATGTGTGCGGGATAGTAGGTGGGTGCGATGCTGGACACGCGGGGGCACGAGGAGGAACCAGAGCTCGAGTCGTCGGCCATGGCAGATCTACGACAGAGGAGGGAGGGGCGGGTGTAACGAGGTGTGAAGGAGGGGTGGCCGGAGGTTGGTAGGGAGATGGAATGTGAGGGAGGGGTGACCGGAGCCGAAGAGAGATGGCGATGGCGGTGACCGAGGGTGGTAGCGTGATGGCGGGGCGCGACAGCAGGCATCACCGGCAACAATAGTGATTTTGAGGGAGACAGCAACGATGGGGCAGGAAAAATCCTGCCCATTTATTTCAGTATTAGCGACCGCCTTTGGCGGTCGCCCATACCCAGAGGCACAAAAGCCAATTTTTCTAGTAGTGACTGCTGAGGTAGAAGCTCCGAAAGCTGTGGTGGCAGGTAATTTAATGGTTTCCTCATGTTTAGGAAATGCATTATTTGATTCTGGATCATCGCATTGTTTCATATCTTCCCAGTTTGCTAAGAAAATTAGATATTTCCAATTTGATTTAACAAATAATTGTCAGTAAAACCCTTAAGGGAAGTATCATTTCTACAAAGTTTTGTGGATTCGTTCCCATTAGGGCATATAAATGTTCTTTATCTACTGATCTCATCATTATACCCATGACTAAATTTGATATAATCCTCAGTATGGATTGGATTTTGGATCATGATGAAATAATTTATTGTAAGAAGAAGGAGGTTACGATTTTTGATGATGATGATAAGGAACACCTTATCTTTAGAGCAGAATCATCACAAACTAATTCTTATATAGATCCACCCCCAGTAGCTCAACTAAACTCAATTATTGGGGAGGAAGAGAATGAAATTACTATGGGTGAGGAATGGAATATTCAAATAGAGGATGTACATATTGTAAGAGAATATGTTGATGTGTTTTCGGAAGATTTACCAGGACATCCTCTAGAACGAGAAGTTGAGTTTTCTATGATTTAATTCATGGATCAAGGCCTATATCGAAGACCCCTTATAGAATGGCCACTGTGGAATTAGTTGAACTAAAGAAATAACAATAGGAATTGAGTAATATGTGATTTATTCGCCCTAGTGTTTCTCCATGTGGAGCCCCTGTCCTTTTTGTTAAGAAGAAATATGGATCTATGAGGTTATGCATTGACTAGAGGGAGATCAATGCTATAACAATAATGAACAAGTATCCCCTACCTTGCATTGATAATTTATTTGACCAACTACATAGATATAAATACTTTTCAAAGATTGACCATCGATCTGGATATCATCAGTTGTGTGTGAAGAAAGAAGGCATTCCGAAGACAGCATTTTGAACAATGTACGGGCATTACGAATTTACAGTAATGCCTTTTGGATTGACTAATGCACCGTCTGTTTTCATGGATCTAATGAATAGAGTATTCAAAGAATATCTTGATGAATTTTTAGTGGTATTTATTGATGATAACTTGGTATACTCCAAAAGACATGAAGATCATGAAAATCACTTGTGCATTATCCAAAAGACTCTTAGAAGACATGTTGAGATCATGCTCACTTGACTTTCCGGGTATGTGGGATCAATATTTACCACTGGTAGAATATTCCTATAACAATAGCTTCTATTCAAGCATTCAGATGGCACCATATGAAGCGTTATACGGAAAGAGATGTCGCACACCAACCTTTTGGGATGACGTTAGTGAAATAAAACTTGTAGGCCCAGAACTAGTAGAGGAAATGATGGAAAAGGTGAAGGTAATCCAAAACCACATCAAAGCAGCTCAAAGTAGGAAGAAGAGCTATGCCGATAACTGAAGGAAGGATTTGGAGTTCCAAGTAGGAGATCATGTTTTCTTAAAGGTATCTCCATGGAAAAGAGTTATACGTTTTTCTAAGAAAGGTAAATTGAGTCCCATGTACATCAGACCTTTTGAAATTCTAGATCATATTGGGTTTGTAGATTACCATTTGGTGATGCCGCTAAGTCTCTCCAAAGTTCATGATGTGTTCCACGTATCACTGTTGATAAAATACATTCCTGACCCAACGCATGTACTCACTTATGAGGAATTGGAACTGGAACCCAATCTATCTTATTGTGAAGAGTCCGTCGGGATTCTTTATACGAGAGAACAAGTGCTGAGAAACCGGACGACTCGTCTGGTAAAATTTCTATGGAGAAACCATAATATGGAAGAGGGAACATGGGAACCCAAGGAACTTATGATGAAGAACCACCCGAGTCTCTTTATGCAGTAATACCCTAGAAATTGCGAGGATGCAATTATTTGAAGGAGGGGAGAATGTATATACCGACCCATACTTTACATAAATTGTTATTACTTCATAATTGAAGTATATTTAGTACAACATATAATAAAAACCATAAAAGGACCATATAGGTAGAGTGTCTTTAGAAAATTGGAAACATAAACAACTGGTTCATAAATCTTCTACAGTGTCTCCCATTTATTTCCTCATATCTAGATTCCCTTTTAGCATATCCTACTTAATATTCTTCTTCCTGACCTGGGGAAAAGAAAACCTACAAAAGGGTGAGCTCAAATTCTCAGTAAGGGTAAATAAAGGTAATATCAATCATATCATAACATTTTGAAAATCTTAACCTGCAGAAGATATCATGATATCTTAACATGGGATAAATCATAGAAGTGAAAATGAAATCCCAATAATCATAACATAAAACATGAAACGTTGTGGAATGAACACATAATCATAGAGAATCATTTCTTATTAGTCATGCCTCATTGCCAAGACTATCTTAGTGGACAAAGTCCATTTTTGAACCGAGTTCACTCCTCGTTTCAGTCCTGTATCACTGAACCGATTTTAACCTACTGTTCCAGCCATGTCTATCTTTTGAGATATAAATATTTACCCAATTAATTGGAGGGAGATATAGGTCCCACCCATATCATAATGAATCTTTTCTTATGTGTGCCACAAAATCATAAATCATACATCATCACATAACCCATGTAATAAAAATGGGATTTCCTAAAACATCATGACATCATAAAACAATTCATATAAGCGAAAGGACTTCATAAAAATAATTTCATCACATAACAATCAAATCAATGTAATAATAGGGATAAAAACAGAACCCTATATTATCTTAGATGGAAAATAATTTTGATAAAACATTCGAACTCCATTCTTGAGGAAAATATCCTTTCTACTTCAAAAACATGTTTCCTTTCTTAACATGTCATATAATTTTAAACTAAAAAAAGTTAATTAAAAATAAACTTGAAAACTTGTAAAGGAAGCTTCATTGAAATATTGTTCTAAAAATCCATTCATGCCTTATAAGTTTGAAAAAACATTCTTCTCCTACTTTGGTCAGAAAAGTCAAAAAGTACCTTGTACGAAAAACTAAAAAGATTCCTTTCATATCATTTACTAAAAACATAGCAAAGGGTAAAATTGGATTTCAACAATTGTAGGAGGATATGAATAATATTACTTATTGAGGTAACATGGATGTGGATGATAAAGTACACCCCAGTAAATACCAAAGTATAAACAATCTCGAATAAAAATGAGATTGTTAGATTTTCCCTTACCTTAGGTCTGATTTGCTTTGTATGTGTCCGAAGCTCCTCTTTTTGACGCGCCTTTTCTTAACCTCCTCTTAGAAAACTAAGGATGATCTTTGAAGAATACCAGGACCTCTAGGATGATTCTTGGGAAGTGGAGAAGAGATTTTGGTAGGGGTTTTCCGAGCTTGAATGCTCAAATTGGTGTGAGGAGGAGAGGGAGGAGGTGCCCTTTTATAAGGTAGAAGAGGGCACCTTAAGAAAATCTCAAAATATTATTTTATATTAAAGTAAAATTCGGTTTATAATGGTTCCAAATGGTCTTATTTCGAAGATAATGTGGGGATGGGTCGAAATCCTCTCATCCAATAGGTTTTAGACAATTTTAGGTTATTATTTTAACCTTATCAATTAGATTTATCTCTATGTTAAATAATTTAACTTTTACCGTGTCTTTTTGTTTTCTTACACTATATGGTTAATACACTTACTATAACATGCCAAACGAACCCCAAGATGTATATTATTAATATATATATATATCCTTATCTATGTCATTTGGCCGTACCTTAGATTTTTAGGAATAAAATAACAATTAATAATATAATATTTGTTTTAAAAACTATTTTATGTCAATTTTGTCAATATTTGGTACATGATTTTTTGTGAAAACCATAACAGAATGATAAGTTCGAACCAAGTTAATTAAATCAACACTAACATGTCGTATTAACCTAGAAAATTAGTGGAATTTATAAAAAGTCTCAAATTACATTTATTTTGGCATTTATAACATCAATTACGTTAATATTTTATTAATAGGGTAATTACTGCATCATCGTTATGTCATAAATAAATTAATTTATTTAAAGACTAAAAATTATAAATAAAATATAATTATGTAGGAAATATTATTATCTTTCTAATAAATATTTATAATCGAATTTATCTTATGTGTAACCCTATATTAAAAATGTTTTAGTTTTTAAACATTAATTTTAACTATTTTATCTCTTCTTTAAATAAAATAATATAAAATGTCCTAATCTAATCCAAATGAACCTAAATGGTCATATTATAGTCATAAGGTTGTTTTTGGTCGAATTAAACTTATACAGTAGAATTATGACATGTGTTACGGTAATAGTAAAATAATTTTTACCTCTAATTACCTTATTTACTATTAACCGCGGTAAATAAAGGTAAAAAATTACTATTCACCAAAAATTCTTTTCTTCTCATTTAACCACATTTAACTTAATGATATCAACCGTGTCCCTCGGATTTTTGAATTTCCATTCAAAGAAGCAGTAAAATTAAGTTTTATGCAAAATTCAGTTTTTTTAACTACCACTTAGTGGTTTCACTATTCATCAAAAATTGAATGTTTTCAGAATAATACCAAAATTTCACCCAAGGATAACTTCTGTATTCCGAATCCAAAAATGAAATCCATTTTGAATGATAAAATTTATAAAATTTCAAAAATTGGTTATTACTATTCATAACTGATATTTTATATAATATTTTAATAGCATATCGTTGTTTAGTGAAACTCGGTATTGCGTACAATGCAAGCTATCGAGGAAGGTCACGATTGCGTGTCAGCTAAGACAAGCTAGTGTTGTATGTAGTGAAAGATTCCTTTAACATAAAAACAAAATATTTCTCATAAAAATCTCGGGTTGTTACATTCTACCCCCCCTTAAAAAGAATTTTGCCCTCGAAATTCGTTGGGGTTATAAATGATTTATTACTTGAAAGTTTTGTTCCATAGAAATCCACATCGTAAAAAGGAATAACAAAACTTATCTTTAAAAACTAAATTATGAAACGTAACGGTTATCCAAATTAACTAATCATTGGGTTTCCATATAGGTGAAAATAAGGATATGGAAGATAAATCTAACCATCATGTTCTGATGGAGAGTGGTAGAGGACATGGCTATGAAAAAGCCAACAATCACAAAGCCATAGATTTGTGATGATCCAAGGTACCATCTGATTCATCAGATATAAGAGTACTAGGATAACATTTTTAATATCATTTCCCTAAAGTTCAAAATTTTTAATTAGAAGAAATACTTACTTGATTTTTGTACAATCTCACTGTTATTTGTGCCTTGAACAATTTCCACTTCATCTCTTAAAGAAATGAAGTTGAATTGTCTTCTGTGGAGTGTTAGCAGATCATACGATAAAATGATATGTCATTCAATCTATCTCAAACAAAAGGATAGAAAAAGTTATTAAATATACATAAGTCCGTCTATAGTGAGATTAATCGTATATAGTTCCTAAAATGGACTTATATTTCATATAATATACTGCTTAATATAATAAAACTAGTTTCTACTAACCAGGGACTTCTTGTAGGCCAGTGGTAGGTGATAAAGGCCGGTTGCACTTCGGTTGTGGGTTCGATTCCCACAACCTTGTCCGATGTGATGGGTTGTCACACATCCTATAGGTTGTCCCTTTTTCTATAACTACACTGTTATAACATTCCATAAATAGTATAAGAAAAAAAGTTCTAGCCTTAAACAATTCTATATGATGTTCCACTTAATCTATTTCCACCTTCAGGCTTATCGAAAATACTTATGTCCAATCTTATAGTATAAAAAAAACGATTACTATAAATGTACTCAACCAAGCATGTGAATACCATCTTTTATTCCCCATATGTCATACGATATACCTTGTTGGTCACATTCCAAACATGTGAATACCTTAATCTTGTATTCTCTTGAAAAATGAATACCCATTGAACCTTAGTGAAAACATGAATGCTGCCAAAAGTTAGCTCTTTCACATCAAAAAATTTCTATATACTCAAACCATGATATCACTTAGTCCTTATATCAATCATGAGCTCATGAATACTATCAAACATATTATTTTCTTCTTATACCTTCATTATGCGCATATCATCTTCTTTACAAACATATTTCAACCACTTTTCATGGTTACCGGTACCATATAATTAGTGAAAACCAATACATAGATATTCCAAAACTCCACGATAAAATAAATGAGATTCCATGACACTATTTGGAAATCCCATTATATAAACACTTAATCATTACACAACATCATTGTCTTTATCAACATCACAAATAGTGAAAGCATGTGACTTCCCATTATCCTTTGCCTTAAGAGGTTGCCCAATTTGATCATCATTAGCCCTTGGATTAGGGAATTGATTAGCATAATGCCCCATTTCCTTGCACTTGAAGCATTGAAGTGTTGATGGTGTGTTCTCTGTGGTCTTTTCTTTATTCAAATAATTAGCAACCCTTTTTCCATTACTTCGACAATCAGCTGCTCGATGACCTTCTTTTCCACACTTAAAACATTTTCTAGTCCATTTAGGACAATCTCCACCATTCTTATTTCCCCAATTTGAGCATAAAGAAACTTTCATCTTCTTTTCAACATTATCCTAAGATTTCTCCTTGAACTCCACCTTTCATTTCTTATCAAAACCATGAGATGGATATGTAACACCAACTTCCATTTCTACCTTGATAGCACAACACACAATTTCTTCATAGCTACTGACGTGTCTTATAGCTAATTCCCTTCGAAGACTTGGTTTTAATCCACTAATGAATCGATTGATATTACTCTCAGGTTGGATAACAATTCCAGAAGCGTATATTGCAAGTCTTTTAAAATTTTCTTTGTAAGTACCAACAGATTCATCATCCTTTTTCTTCAATTCAAGAAACTCCTTCTCCATCTTAGTTCGAAGAATACGAGGGAAGTACTTATTGAAAAATAAGTTTTTGAACTCGTCCCTTTCCATGGACTCAATTTCATCTCTTGGACTCCTATTCTTGATATGATTCCACCATTGATCAGCTTCTCCTTCCAAATGATATACCGCTAAGATGACTTTATCATGTTCAGAACATTAAAAAACTGAAAATATATTTTCAGTGGTACTGATCCATTGTTCAGCCACTAATGGATCAGTAGACCCGCTGAATGAAGGTGGACGTTGCCTCATGAAGGATTCAGTAGAATGTTGATCCTTAATTTGCTCGTTTGGAAGTCCTACATGATTCATAGCTTGATAAAGTTGTGTGATCATGGCTACAATATTTTTCATTCCAGCTCCCATATCATTTGGTTACTGAGGGGGACAATCATTACATTGCCCGTCGCATTCCGCATTAACACGGTTCTTTCGGGTTCCAACCATTGAATAAAAACAAGAAGAATAGTTTGAGCAACAATAATTATAATAGGAAAACCATATAATCAAAAATAAAATTTCACACTTAAGGTCTTATCATAGGTTCTTCATGGCCATTTCTAAAACACTATGATTGTTCTAGGCTTAGATATATCCTTAGGGTTCTTACTAAGGCTTTCACATCCTAGTTTCCAAAGGATGGCTATACCTTTCCTCTGATACCAACTATAACGATCCATACTTTACAAACATTGTTAGTACATCATAATTGAAGCATACTTAGTACAACATAAAACAAAAACCACAAAAGGACCATATAGGTATAGTGTCTTTAGAAACTGGGAAACATAAACAACTGGATCATAAATCTTCTACAGTGTCTCCCAATTATTTCATCATATCTAGATTCCCTTTTAGCATATCTTACTTAATATTCTTCTTCCTGACCTGGGGAAAAGAAAAGATAAAAAAGGGTGAGCTCAAATGATCAGTAAGGGTAAATAAAGGTAATATCAATCATATCATAACATTTTGGAAATCTTAACCTGAAAAAGAGATCATGATATCTTAACATGGGATAAATCATAGAAGTGAAAATGAAATCCCAAAAATCATAACATGAAACATGAAAATTGTGGCATTCACACATAATCATAGAGAATCATTTCTTATTAGTCATGACTCATATCCAATACTATTTTAGTGGACAAATTCCATTTCTGAACCGAGTTCACTCCTCGTTTCAGTCATGTATCACTGAACGGGTTTTAACCTGCTGTTCCAGCCATGTCTATCTCATGAGATATAAATCCTTACCCAATGCATTGGAGGGAGATATAGGTCCCACCCATCTCATAATGAATCTTTTCATATGTGTGCCACAAAATCATAAATCATACATCATCACATAACCCATGTAATAAAAATGGGATTCTTAAAACATCATGACATCATAAAATAATTCATATAAGGTAAAAGACTTCATAAAAATAATTCCATCACAACATAATCAAATCAATATAATAATAGGGATAAAAATAGAACCCTATATTATCTTAGATGGAAAATAATTTTGATAAAACATTCAAACACCATTCTTGAGGAAAATATCCTTTCTACTTCAAAAACATTTTTCCTTTCTTAACATGTCATATAATTTTAAACTAAAAGAAGTTAATTAAAAATAAACTTGAAAATTTGTAAAGGAATATTCATCGAAATATTGTTCTAAAAATCCATTCATGCCGTATATGTTTAAAAAAAATTCTTCTCGTACTTTGGTCGGAAAAGTCAAAAAGTACCTCGAACAAAAAACTACAAAATATTCCTTTCATATCGTTTACTAAAAATAAACCGAAGGGTAAAATTGGATTTAAACAATTGTAGGAGGATATGAATAATATTACTTATTGAGGTAACATGGATGTGGATGATAAAGTAAACCCCAGTAAATACCAATGTACAAACAATCTCGAATAAAAATGATATTGTGATATTTTCTCTTACCTTATGTCCGATTTTCTTTGTACGTGTCTGAAGCTCCTCTTTTTGATGTTCCTTTTCTTAACCTCCTCTTAGAGAACTAAGGATTGTATTTGAAGAAGACCAGGACCTCAAGGATGATTCTAGGGAAGTGGAGAAGAGATTTTGGCAGTGGTTGGCCGAGCTTGAATGCTCAAATTGGTTTGAGGAGGAGAGGAAGGAGGTGCCCTTTTATAAGGGAGGAGAGGGGCACCTTAGGAAAATCTCAAAATATTATTTTATATTAATGTCAAATTCGGTTTATAATGGTTCCAAAGGATCTTATTTCGAAGATAAAGTGGGTATGGGTCGAAATACTCTCATCCAATAGGTTTTAGACAAGTTTAGGTTATTCTTTTAACCTTATCAATAAGATTTAACTCTAACTTAAATAATTTATCTTTTACCGTGTCTTTTTGTTTTCTTACACTATATGGTTAATACACTTACTATAACATTCCAAACGAACCCCAAGTTGTTTATTATTAATATATATATCCTTATCTAAATAATTTGTCCGAACCATAGATTGTTAGGAATATAATAACAATTAATAGTATAATATTTTCTTTAAAAACTATTTTATGTCAATTTTGACACTATTTGGTACATGATTTTTGTGAATATCAAAAACGAATGATAAGTTCAAACCAAGTTAATTAAATCAACACTAACATGTCATATTAACCTAGAAAATTAGAGGAATTCTTAAAAACTCTCAAATTACATTTATTTGGGAATTTAAAACATCAATTATGTTAATATTTTATTAATAAGGTAATTACTGCATCATCGTTATGTCATAAATAAATTAATTTATATAAAGTCTAAAAATTATAAATAAAATATAATTTTGTAGGAAATATTATTATCTTTATAATTAATATTTATAATAAAATTTATCTTATGTGTAACCCTATATTAAAAATGTTTTAGTTTTTAAACATTGATTTTAACTATTTTATCTCCTCTTTAAATAAAATAATATTAAATGTCCTAATCTAATCCAAGTGGACCTAAATGGTCATATTATATTCATAAGGTTGCTTTCAGTCTAATTACACTTATCCAATAGAATTAGGACATGTGTTAGGGTAATAGTAATATCATTTTTACCTTTAATTACCTTAATTACTATTAACCGCGGTAAATAAAGTTAAAAAGTTACTATTCACCGAAAATTATTTCCATCTCATTGAACCACATTTTACTTACTGATATCAACCGTGTCTCTTGGATTTTTAAAATTCCATTCACAGAAGTGGTAAAATTAAGTTTTATGCAAAATTCAGTTTTTTTAACTACCACTTAGTGGTTTCAATATTAATCAAAAATTGAATATTTTAAGAAAAATACAAAAATTTCACCCAAGGCTAATTTCGGTATTCCAAATCCAAAAATGAAGTCCATTTTGAAAGATAAAATTTCAAAAAGTGGTTATTACTATTCATAACGGCTATTTTATATAATATTTTAATAGCATATCGTTGTTTAGTGAAACTCGGTATTGCGTACAACGCAAGCTTTCGGGGAAGGTCGTGATTGCGTGTAAACTAAGCCAAGCTAGTGTTGTGTGTAGTGAAATATTCCTTTAACATAAAATCAAAATATTTCTCATAAAAATATCGGGTTGTTACAATGTAACACCTCAAGCTTCCACGGTACGCTTCCCTTAGAATAATGCAATAGCGTGTGTTGTACGCAACCTCGAGTCCTAACACACCGCAACTAATTAAACTAGCCGTTATGAATAGTAATACATACTTTTTGAAATTATCTAAATTTTATTTATCAAAATGGACTTCATTTTTGGACTCAGAATATTGAAATTAGCCTAGGGTGAATTTTTGGTATTTGTTTTGAAAAACATCATTTTTTGATGAATAGTGAAACCCCAAAGTGGTAGTTAAAAAACTGAATTTTTCATAAAACTTAATATTACCGCTTCTGTGAATGGAATTTCAAAAATCCGAGAGACACGGTTGATATCATTAAGTAAAATTTGGTTCAATGAGATGACAATAATTTTTGGTGAATAGTAACTTTTTACTTTTATTTACCACGGTTAAAAGTAAATAGGGTAATTAAGGGTAAAAATGATATTAATATTTCACTAACACATGTCATAATTCTATTGGACAAGTTTATCTCGACCAAAAACAACATTAGGAATAAAATATTATCATTTAGGTCCACTTGAATTAGATTTGGACATTTATTATTATTTAATTCAAAGAAGAGTTAAAAGAGTTAAAATCAAAGTTTAATTACTAAAACATTTTTAATATAGGGTTACACATAAGATAAAATCGATTGTAAATATTCATTAGAAAGATAAGAATATGTTTTACATAATTATATTTTATTTATAATTTTTAAACATTAAATAATTTAATTTATTTATGACACAGTGGTGATGTAGTAATTACCATAATAGTGAAAAATTAAGATAATTGAGATTATAAATACCCAAATAAATATAATTTTATACTTTTTATTAATTACACAAATTTTATAGGTTAATATGACATGTTATTATTGATTTAATTAACTTTTTTAGAACTTTTCATTCTGTTATGATTTCAAAAAAATAAATTACCAAATAGTGTCAAAATTGACATAAAATAGTTTTTTTAAACAAATATTATATTATTAATTTATATTCTATTCCTAAAAATATAAGGTTCGGCCAAATGACTTAGATAGGGATATACATATTAATAATAAACCACTTGGAGTTCTCCTGGATGTTTATAGTATGTTTATTAACCATATAATATAAAAATACAAAGAGACATAGTAAAAGTGAAACTAATTAACTAAGAGTTAATACTTAAAGATAAGGTTAATTTGGTGAACCAAACAGGTATAAATCCTATTGGTTGAGTTTTTTTTGACCCATACCCACCTTATCTTCGAAATAAATCACTCTTGAGCCATTAGAAACCGAATATGAATTTATTATAAAATAATATTTCTAGCTTTTCCTAAGGTGCCCCTCACCCCTCTTATAAAAGGGCACTCCCTCTTCTCTCAATCTCACACCTTCAAAGCCTTTTGGTTCGGCCAAACTCTGCCCAATTATCCTCTAAACTTCTCTCCCTTCATCCTAGAAGTCCTATTTTAGTCAGAAATCCATCCTAATGAGTCCTTTTGATCAAATCAAAAGGAAGAACCCGAAAACGAGGTAATGTTTTCACCACCCTCTTTCAAGTTCCTTTCTTCTTCCACTTCCTCTTTGTTTATTATTTCCATTCTAAAACAATAACTCTAGTATATTCTATATACTGTGATGTTATTATAAATATGGCACAACCATATTCAGTATTCTACCCATCATTTGAATGACAAGTCACCATACGTGCGTATGTACGGCTTACTATCTCCACGTCTTAGTGTAATTGTTATTCAATATATTATTATTTCGATGGGTATAATAATGATGTGTAATTCATGTAAATAAAAAAAAATATTTATATTCATTATGTATATATGATATACCATCCAATTATATATTATTTTAATATCAAAAGAATGATATTGTCGCTCGTGCGTACGTACGGAATACCGTCTCCACGAATGCGATAAGATTCATTCCCCATCGTATCCATTCAAGAAATTTTTCATTTGATGGTTAAAAATAATGTTTCTAGATTTAATATCATTATGAATATGAATAATATACAACCTATCCATTACAAACATGCCTTACATATCCAAACATTGAAGAAGAATGAATTGGTTATCACCAGAAACGACGATACTACTAAGATATTATTAATAAAGCAATGTTAAAAGATCATATATGATATCATATTGGTGTATATGATTATTTTATAATTTAATAACAATTTTTTAACCATTATAAAGGAGTTTAACATTCCATCTACTAAGGAAAAGTTGAAGTTAAGGGTTTACTTCACAATCTCTTCCTTATCTGAGGTTGTTTATACGTATTTATCTGCTGGGACATCGTTATCATCCACATCCATGTTTCTTAAAAATGTCTTTCAAAACATATTTACTATTAAATAGAAAATGGGTTAAAGTCGTTTCTACCCTTATACGTTTTTGAATGGAATCTTTCCATAATTTTCCAAACAAGGTACTTTTTGACCTTTTCGACAAATTTAAGGTAATAATGTTTTTTTTTACTTATACAGAGGGTGCGGCTATTTTCTACGGTTATAACTTTTTCAAAGCTTCCCATGAAAGATTATAAGAATATTTTCAGTGTAAATGTATTATTTTATAATTATGTGACTTTTAAATGATTTCAAAAAATATATATATTTGTCCCAAATAGTTTTGATTTCATCTATGTCAACATCCTTTGATGGATTTTAGGCTTATTTGAAGTTGATTCATTATGATACAAAGCTCCGATATTATATTGAAGGTTTTTTGTTATGTGTGATTGTGGATGTGTTATTTTTATACCATTCAAGGTTTGTGAAGAGAGTATTGACATTTCATATGCTAGTTTTAATATGAATGTTTATGTAATGTTTAAACCTGTTCATATGAGGTGTGGCGCGCGGCTTCTGATGGAATTATTTTGGTTTTTTTTGAAATTTGAATTTGGTTTTTGGGGCTATCTGTATGGGTACCGGATACCCTGAAACCGGCTATGTAAAATTGAAAAGAAAATGTTTCGACATATGTGGAATGCATTGGACTTAATAAGTGACGGGTGGAGCCCTCTATTGCTCCTCGATGCATCGGTAGGTCTCATGAAACAAATTAGTGTCTTGGCATAAGGCCTTGACAAAATCTTATTTGTAGTCTTGGAACAAGGCCTTGACTATGTGGTTGTGATAGTTTGGCATTATGCATTCCCTTAATATGAAAGTGGATATTGATATTGCATGTGATTATTTGAATAGTAGAATATTCATGTGAGTATGTAAATGGAATTATTTGATTTCACTTTTTCCATATTATGTTGAAGTTCAAGTTTAATAAGGCTTTTGTTTTAGTTATACATTTCCTTAAATGCTTATTTTTTCTTATGAATGTTTCCACTATATTGTTATCCTTACTGAGAATTTGAGCTCACACCTTTCAATGTTTTATTTTTCTCTAGATGTGAAGAAGTGTATTATGATTGACTTACATGAATAGTCAGTGGGGATATGAGTGTGGAATATGGAGACTATGTTGTTGTAGATTTCATTTTAATGATGTAATGTAAAACTTATGAATATATCTAGTGTATCCAAGGCTACTAAACCTATCTGTCTTTCGAGATTTGATATTTCCTATGATCATGCCAATCTTATGTAATAATTCACCGACTCCAGGTAACAGGGGTCGGGGCATTACATGGATCCTATGTTATTCTATTAAGACAATAAGACAAAAAAATATAGTTCCCTATAGAATAATCTATCTCAAAATAAATGGTCTTTAGTTTCACTTCACAAATTATCTATTATAGATGCATGTCCCCATAATCAACGATGTACAACCAGATCTCATGGAATGTTTATACAAAATATCTCACACTAAAGAGATAATGGCACCAGTACTATATAGTATGAACCACAAATTCCAACTCTATGTAATGCAATCGGTTGTTCTACTCATGGGGTCATAGATGATGAGGCCCATAAGAAATATCCTGATCTATTTTCATTATAAAATCTCCCAAATATATTCTACGGGAATCATGGTAAACTACATATCCAATCTTAGGAACATTCTATATCTAGATTTGAGTTTTCATCAATCTCTTATTTAACAATAAAAGGCCTCTTCACATTGATTAGTCCACTCACACTTCACCCCTTTCTAGTAATACCATAACTAGGAGTTTCCAAGAAAAACTAGAAGTGTCCCAAAAAACCAAGTAAACTCTACATCTTGAACACATTCCTAGGTCATGCCCACAGAATCACATCCTCAACCCTCTATGTTTCTGTAGAAATTACTCCATATTATATTACATTCCAATGGAGACATAACTCTAGGATCCCTATGATACACCTTGGTATTTTTTTCATAAAGATTATTTACTCATAGTTTGTTCAATACAATCACCAGGTGTCTAGCGTGAATCCCTGAGTTCTTTGTGTATAAGGGGATATCATCAATGAACACCACAATGAAAGAGTTAAGATTTATATGGATTATCTCTTCATGATATCCATGAACACTGCTGGAACATTTTTCAACCAAAATGACATAAAAATATACTCATACAGTTTGTATCTACACCATGATGATATATTATGAATATCCTCCTTCCTAAGACAAAGCTAGTGGTATTCGTATTGTATATCAATCTTGGAGAACCAACAGGCTCCCCCAACTAATCAAAAAAGTAATTAATCCTCTGAAATAGGTATTTATTCTTCAAAGTCACCTAGTTTATCTTTTTATAGTCTATAAAATTAAATAGTATTATCCTTCTTTTTGAACAACACTAGAGCACCCTAGAAAGATGTGATTAGTCTTATAAATCCATTCACCTCTAAATACTTGATTTTCACCTTTAACACTTTCATCATAGTCAGTACCATATGATACAGGGGAATAAAAATAGGTTGACACCCCCTATATATGATTTCAATATTGAAATCTATTACATGATCATAAGAAATCCCATATAGTTTTTCAAGGAAGTCATTTAATATGTGGAAAAGTGTTAGGAGCTACTACATAATCCACTCTATGAACAATGCTAGCTACCTGCACTATGAAAATCCCAATCTAACTCATGTCATGTATCATTTTTTCAGCTTCAATATCCTTTTATCTAGTCAAAAAGAACTTATCTCTCTTAAGTGAGGCAACAAATACTTATCTCTTACAAAAATTGATGTTTTCCTAATAACTAGTTATCAAGTCCATGCTATATATCACATCACAGCTAGCTTTACCATGTATCATGATATAACAATGATTTCCATAGTCCAAAACTACTATGATACATTCTTGAAATCTCTAGATATGAATAAATTTCTCATGTATGGGTGTGTCTAAAGATAACATATCATAATAAAACTTGACAGGAAATTAAATTCTATCAATAACTTGAGCATTTATAAACAAATGAGAATCACATGTATCCAAAAAGTTAAAAGATAACATATATTTTTTCAAAATTGTAGAAAAAATAGTTAATGGTTCCTCTCCAATATCATTTTGGGACTTAGTCTACTGCATAAACTCTACATGCCTCAATTTCATAGCCTTGTCCCTTTGGTTTATGACTGGCCTAGGTCACTGAGATTTGTGAAGTCTAGATTTTTTATTGAGAACTCTGACCTGCACCCTAAATTTTCTTTATATTGTTTGAATGAGTCACTTTTGAGTAATACCACTACCAATGTCCCATTATTCCACACCAGCTACACTCCTTTATTGGATTTCAGCAAGATCTACATGAATGAACCTTCTTCCCCAGTAAATTTTTTATACCTTCCTCTTTCTTATACTATTAGAGGATCCCAAAAAATAACTAGAGAACCAAATAATTGGTCAATGGAAGGGTGAAATAGGTATCACAACCTTTTCATCCCTTATACCCCTTCCAATCATCAAGTCCTTGTGTAAAAACCAGGGATATATTATAAGTCTAAAAATCCTAACATAATTTTTCAGATATGTATGTATTTTAATTTAAAATTTCTCGGCCTTCTATGCCTCATTCCTATATATGATATGAGTGAAGTTATGAAACGTTATGAAATGAGCAGAGTAAGTAGACAGTGTCATCTATCCCAATTGAAGTTCCATAATCTTTTTGAGCACACATCATATTCAATGTATTAGGGAAGAACTCTTCGAATAAGAGATCATTTAATGTGAACTATGTAATACCCTCATGCCTTCCCACCTGATTCATAACACCCCATAACATTTTGGTGGGTCACTATGGCATGAAAGCTATCAAATTTACCAATTTATCCTCCGGTGACTCCACTAGATCAAAGATCCTACCAATGACATCAATTAATTACCAGATATTTTTTTAGCCTATAGTTCCATAGAAGGATGAGGGTTAATGAAGTTGCAATTCCTAGGTGTAATCAACAATCATCTAGAAAAATAATCAACCTTTAATATGAACTAGTCATAGGAATTTTGTTTTTATCTATTCCATTGCCTAAGCCAATGTAGTAGGTGTAGGATCATGCTCAACCTATCTGGTGGTGGAACACGAGTTTCCTCCCTCATGGGAGCATTCTATCATGATTCCACCATAATCCTATCAAGATTCTTTTATGATCCATTATTTTTAATGAAAAAAAAATACTTTGAAAGCCTATATCATCCTACTTAATATGTCAAATCATGTAGTTATAGGCTCCCACAATGTATTTCTATATGAGATCTATCCAAGGGGTCAACGCATAATGAGAAGGAAAAACCCTCTTAGAACTACCCAAGGCTCATGCTTAGTTCTCACTATTTTCATGTTTCTCATAATCATATATATACAATAACAAATAAATATTATTAAGTTCAAGAAATATAATTTTGAGCATAGTATATCCCTTATGTATAGTTCAAGAAATTTAATTAAATGAAATACCACACATAGTAAGAAATATATATATATATATATATATGAAATGTGATCCTAAATTCCAAAACATTAATCAAGAAGTCACCCAAATCCCATAAAATATAATAGAATAAAAAACTCATGATCAATATGAAATCATAAAGCCATAACTATAATAACAATCACATTAGAAGTAAATTGGTGGTTCGTCACATAAGAGACAACCATGAACTTATGTGGATCCCCTTTCCAACTTCCCCATATCCTAAATTCATTCTATATTTCTCTAAACACAATAACGAAGATAAAAAAATGAAACCACTTTTTATTCCATTTTTTTACACCGAAATTTGAATTTCTGGGTTTGAGAGGATGTGTTACCTAATATCATGTGTTCCTCCCCACACACAAGAGGGTTTAAACTAGTAGCAATGGTATTAATGGGGTAGTGGGGAGACTATTCCTTAATTATGAATATCCATATATCATAAGCATAACAATAAAATAAAAATTAAATAATATTATATTCGAAACTGATGAATATCATAAGGCGATAATAATTTCTTCTAGGTCATACAACATAAAAGTAACAAAGGATCCCCCCTGTGAGGTAGTTTAGATCAATCTATATTAAAACAACATAAAATAAATAACGACATTGAATCATCTATCCATAGTCCATTATGATGCATCCTCTGCACACCAAGATTTATCTCCTCAGTTAACTGACAAGTGGCCTTTTCCCTTCCCCAGATCCCTAAACCTGAAGTATGCATGCACAATAAGATTACCATAATGGTTGTGAGTATAACCTAGTATGACCTAACAATTACGTTCTTTAACATAAATTCACATACATACATATATATATATATAAATATATATATATATTTATCATTTTATTCAATGATAAAGAAAATAAATTTACCAGAACGTACTAGACAGTCACATATCAATCATGTGCTAACCACTGTTCCATGTGTCCCATATATACCTGATTCGACTCCACACTAGAAGAGTAGTAACAACTGGTATCTTCCTGAATCTGATCATGTATTGATGTCACAAGTGGATTAGCTCACTAAATTGGTCGACTATATTATTCATTTCTTTTTAAAGAAACAATCCTCACCATCTTTTAAGGGATAGACATGCACTACCCTTAAGGAGTCATCACCCTTCTCTCCCAAGAGCTATAGTTGCACAGTTTTCATCTTCTTATGCATGTACATCCACTAGGCACATATTGGATCGTGTGAACCATCACTATATATAATAGTCAATCCCCCATTGGATCAACATGTTTATATCTAAATCATTCAAACATTGAAATATAAATCTCTCCTTAACTCATACCATCACCTCAATGATCATCACACCCTAACTCAAACAATGGGAATGGCAGAACCATTTTCTGACTCATTTATCTCTACCTATTCACTTTTATAATGATTGTATAAAAGGATTTTCAAAAACTAAAAACTCACTACGATTACATATCAGAGTCATTGTTTTTCAATCATGTTCCAATACTCCCAATCTAAGGATTCAACTAGTAAAACATATTAACCTACTATTTCCACACCAACAACAATGTTCCCATAATCTATACAACTTTCACAATAATGAAGAACATAGTAATCATAAGAATGATGTATCAATTAATGGTTCTCATAGTAGTACATTCACCCATATGCACATAAATAATGTATATGTATCAAAGGCTACACTTGAACACACAATCAAATCATGTTAATGAATGTATAAAAGGGCCGATATGATATAAAATTCTTACCTCAATCACACTAATGCCATATGTTATGTTATTTCATGTGTTAATACCCAAAAAATTATCATTCACCAACCCTAACATACCACCATGCTAAGGATCCCTAGAATCATTCATAATTCAATACAAAAGGTATTATAGCATAAGTGTTAAGAAGGTTATGGTGTAATAATCTTACAAATAGTTTAACTTACCCAATGAGATCCACCACCAAGGATAGACTTAGATCTATTCCGGAAAATGATGAAAACTCTCTATATCCAATTTTCTAACCATCAATAAATTGTGAATTTATTATTGGTAGATCACCTCATAACTCATAGATCTTCCCATGAAATTCCATATCCTTTATTCCATTAAGGATGGATAGAAGATCAAGTTTACGTTTTAATATTTGAGGAAGAACAACCTTTTAACTTGGATTCTCACAATCCAAAGCCTCTATATAAACTAGAATTATAGTTTATAGGGAGATGAAATACCATGAATGGGCAATGAAGTCCCTTGATTAATTATCACTATGATTAAGTGGAAAATAAAGGTTTTGTGTATTTTTTTATTTTAAATATAATTTTTAGTTTAATTATAAATTAGTTCTTTTTTAAATAGTTTAAAAAACTATCATCCCAACATGAAAAGTTCAATTATAATTATAGGCACACACATGGTTTGGAAAATCCTCCACCAACCATGATTTTTTACTCTATATAGATTCAAATTGATTCCTATAGAACGTAACCGAGTTATATATAATTTTACACCAATCACACACCTTCTACTTTCCCTCATTAACGACTCACACTATTTTGTAGGGAGATACACACATTTTTTCCAAATCATGCTCCAATTATTCATAGACATAAAAGATTCTAAAACCTTATAAAACCATAAAATAGATACCGAAGTATTAAAAAAATTGAATTATATCTCAAAAACATTGAAAAATGGTCAAAAACTAGGTGTGTGTTACCTAAAAATCACAGTTTTTTATATGGTAAAACCCTTGATTCATAATGGAATATTCATAATTTATCTTCTTAACTACCAACTATGATTCACCTTTAACATTAAAATATCCTACATAGAGATAGAGGGATAATTATATGTCTATAATAAGGTATTTTTACTCTATCTCATTATTATTTCAGACTTTGTATAGTAGTAAATAATAGGGTAGAACTACCTTGGCTATAGAGGTGAAGATAATTCTCAAGATGACTCTATTGAGCTTTGGGTTTTCCATTATTTCCCTAGTTGTAATTATAGAGGCATCATCATAGAACATATCCTATGTTTATGGAGTGTCATAGACAAATAAAAAATCTTTCTCTAAGGATTTAGTATTCACTATTGTGTTTTATGGAGTAGATTGTGCTTTGAAAAAATATACTAGTTCATGACACTTGATTTCCTTCCGTGACATGAAATACATATCAAACTTTCACAAGAAAACTAATCATCGATAAAAAAATCCATTAAACATCAGAAAACTGTGGATGTATTTGAGTTGAGTGATTCTAGAGAACAAGTGGACCTGAAAGTACTACAAGTAGTGCCTTATATTTTTTTACAAAAAAAAACCAGAGTGAGGTAGTTCTTCTTGAAGTTGGAATATCAATTCCTAGTATATTTCATTATCCTACATTGATAATAATGACTATTTTATTACCCTGAATCATTTTATTTTATGATAAGGGTGACATGTGATCACTTTATGGTATCCATATATAGAATTACTAGGCTCCCTTATTTCGATGAAATCAAAACCAGAGGTTGATATAGATATCATTTTATATTTTTAAAGGATTCATAGAAAAAATATTTTTCCCATCAAAAGGAAACACCCATATTCATTAACTTCTGGATATGGGGGAATTTTTTTAGCCAAATTGGATATAAAATACCGAATGTACGTGAGGAATATCTAAATCCCTCTAAACTCTATGAGCTTTTAGGGATGTGGTATTTTAAGGAACAAAAAAAATCTTCTTAGTGTTAACTTTAATGCTGTGGTGGTATATGATGATGTTGAGTAATTTTCAAAATGTCATAACAGAATAACAATTCTAGGGGTTCATCTTGATTTTTTATTATATTTTGTTCAAAACTATATTATGGTTGGTGATATGACCATGGTTTTTCGAGGATTTGATCACCAGATAATTGAAATAGCACTATATTATCTTTCATAGAAAAGTATTTAATATTTTATACATTGTGTTTTGATAGATGAGGAAGACATTCATTAAATCGAATGATGTTAAATAATAGAATAATATCCCTTGGGATGCACTGAATTTAGTGGATTACTTTTCCTTAGGCGAATTATATTTAATATATAACTTGTGTGCCTATCTATATATAAAGGGTCTTGGAAGCCTGAAATTATTTAGATAACGAGTTATGTGACTGGAACTTGAAAATCATCCTAAAGAGAGTGCTGGTTGAGATCCTTCAAATTGATGAAAATACAAGTATTTCCATTTTTTTAACATTGATGTTGTTGGTGAGGCACATTGGGTACTGAAATCACTAGATTAAGTTGAATTTAATGAGATTATGAACATTGGACATGACATTAGCAGCATGGGATAGATGAAACTTCATTGGTAGCTTCATGAAACCATGATGATTATCAGAAAATCCTATATAATCGGTGAACATAGCCAAATATATCCTAGGTATCTATATATAATTTCATATAAATATATATATATATATGGATGTTTTTTGAAGAATCAAATGTACACTTTTTGTTCCTTATTAGGCATGAAAATTCTAATTAATGGAGATCCTAAGCCTTCCTCTATTCTTAGAAATGTTTTTTGAGTTCATCTGTGGTCCTGGAGATGCCTTCCTCGAATGTTGTAGGAGCATATCTAGGCTCATTTTCGTCATCCTCCCTCACCCTAGTATAATCATAAGTGGTGAATTAGGGGTAATCATTGAATCTATAAGATGTTATGGGGGGATTTTTATCACCCTTGTATAATTAGAAGGTGTATTTAGATTCTAAAAATAGTTTCTTGAGAACCACTAATGAGGATGTCATGGATATATTTCTATTTACTCCCACAATGATAAAGGGAAAAAAATTCATTCATATTGAAATATAAAGGATTTTATGGGGGTTTCATTTACTCCTATTCAGGATGAGGCATCTTTAGATCTTTGAAATATTTATGTTGGTGAACCCACATAACATAAGGAAAATCAGGATGTATTTTATGATAATAATGATGATATATAGATATCTTGGGGATTTCACAATAAAAAGGGATAAAGTTTTAATGTAATGTGGTCATTTATAGTGTCATTCACCCTAGGTATGATCTGAAAATATTTTCTTGGTATCATCTCAACAAGAATAGTTGTTACAATAAATATGGGGGATAATGCGGTCTTTAAACTATGGAGGATTCATGGATATGGGTTTTATAACTCCATTTGATTAATGGTAAATATATAACCAACAATAAGTAAATTCCAATGGTTTACTTGGTTACCTCCAAAAACATTGGGAGTAGTGTCCGACAATTCACCTTCCTTTAATACTTATTCTTTTTTTCTCTTATAAAAAAATACTATGGTTTACTAGGATTCATAACATTAAAAGGGAGATTTGTCTCTATATTTTACTCCAACACATCTATTTATAGGGTATTTTAGGTATCGATGGAATAATGAAGGCACCACTGCTTGAATACGAGTCCATTGTCTTCCTGTCATGACATTAAATATTGTGTCATGTTGGATTACTATGAACTCAGAGTTAGATACTAGATCCTTGAACTAGGATTTGAAATTGATCCTTCAAAATGGATTTTTTTTCTTTCTCTTTTCATACCCCTGAATGGTCAAATTCAAGGGAGATAAGTATTATTCAACATAAACTAAGTGTTATTGAGTTTGGACTTGAATAATATTGATCGAAGATCAATTGTAAATTAGGGCTCCGTGATTATTAACATTGTCAATCTTGTGTGAGACATATATGGGTCTAGTATATCCTGGGGTGGTGACCTCTTAATCTTGAATTATGAATTAGATAACCTATGGTAATTCAATTGGGTAAGTCACATTATGATATATCTTATCTTCAGAAAACTCATATATGAATAATTGTGGGCTATGAATATCCTCAAGTAGTACTTCTTTGAGATATTTTATTATTTGAAGAGTATCTATGAATGTTATTTTAGCAAGTAAATTATATATTTATTTCAATATTTCATACTTCTATTTAAAATGTTGTTGCTGCCCAACATGGGGTTGTTCTTTGGAGTATGGATTTAGTTTTGATGCATTAAATGTAAAAATATCTTGTTCTTGGGTAGAGATTGGATGAATTTTTTTTTGGA
Source organism: Viscum album (assembly GCA_963277665.1). NCBI lineage: Eukaryota > Viridiplantae > Streptophyta > Magnoliopsida > Santalales > Viscaceae > Viscum > Viscum album. The sequence goes on along the minus strand of OY728132.1, from coordinate 1,153,136,783 downwards.
AGGTTGATTCAAGTTATCCTATAGACATTTTTGGGTTTGTCCGAAAATTATACCACTAAAAATGGTCTTACAAGAAAATGGGATTTGGAAAACCATGGTAAGATTCAAGGGTCTCTCAATACTTCAATTGGGATTATCTAAGTTATTAACCGAGGATTTTATAATATATATGGATTCCACTGAGATGTAAATGGTATGATGTGCTCATTCATGATTACTTCACCCATGTTCCCTTAACATCTGAAACCAATTCCCTATGTTACCCATTTATGGTTGGGGAAATCAATTTGATATGCATATTATTAATTGGAGAGGGGATCTTCTATGTGAATGAAATTAATAGAGTCAAAAAGTAACACTTCATCCAATGAGGATTTTATTTTATAGGGTGGTTCTTATGTATTGAATAATAGGGATATAAAATACTTAAGAGTCTAGATGGGTTTAGGAGTTAGTTGAATCTCTTTAGGAAAAAAAGTTATTCTTCCACTAGTTGCATCTACCTCCAAAGAATAGAGTCAATGGTGTGGATTTAGATTATTGACTACGATATGGTTCCAAAAATGATGGATTGATTTGTGTCCCAAGGATGGCATGATCCAAATTTATAATCTTCTAGGTCATATAGTTAATGAACATTCATTCCCATCTAGAAATAACGTTTTTCCAGTCACCATATTCCTTCGGTTATACATTATACATGTTTGCTACCTGATATGAAGATATTCCCAACATTAATTGTTTATAATTTACCAATTTCTTGGAGGATATAATTAAAGAAAATATAGTATTGGAAGTATGGCCTAACATCCATTGATAAAGGATGTAGTCATGATAATTATTGGGGTTGACTTCAGCAGGGTTCCTAGTTATGGGAAACATACATATATTTTTTCCATGGTGGTGATAAAGTAGCTCGGAACCAAGAATTTTTTGTAAGAATAAATTTTTTTCTTTGGTCTTTATATCATGGGTAACCTTGGTTTTTCCCTACCTCTAGATGAGGGTTATTTTGTTGTTGTATTTTCTCAATGGAAAGTTAAGAACTATAGATCTTTTCATAGTTTTTTAGTAGTCATCAGTTCAATTTTAAGTGTAATAATAGTTTTATCTTTAATATACCTTTTTCTATATGTATTAGGCGCGTGCTAAGACTTAAGAATGGTTAACCAAATAACATACTATAAGAATTGAGACATTTCTAAAACTCTCACAACTTGCTCGGTTATTTCAATGTAATCAATGGTGTATGCAACTCATCGTAGAGGTTTTCCACATATACATGTAGTAGTTGCTTCTATGGGAGCTTAATATTGATATAATATTCTAGAACTTTCCATTTTTTCCTCAAATCAAAGACCAACTAATTTTAATATTTTTTATATTTATGAGGCCAATGATGATCATTTCCTCAGTATAGATCTAAATTGATGTATAATTTGAAAATGAATTTCTTCTCATGTTGTGATAGATTTACTCTATAAACAATTATATGATATGAAAGTTGTTCCCACCATGGTTTGTGAAAATAGTCTGATCTTTATTTCCTCCTGATGATGAAGTGGTCCCATCAAGGGGATACATCGGGAAATGAAATGTGAAATGTGATTCCTTGGATCCTCTATTTCGTTAATGGTTAGAAATATGGGGTTCATAAATTTGGGAAAAAGGAGGAGTGAAATTCACCTAGCCAGGATACAATCACCATTCAAGATGTACGGGAGTATGTCACCATTTAATGACTACCATTCAATTGATAAGATACTCGATGGAACCGGGGAGTTCAAGAGGTAATAATGTTTGGGATGAGACCTTAATGTAGGAGTTGGTTAATGCATGATGTGGTCACCCCATAAACATCGGTTGTTAGTTCCCTGTTCAAGCTGAGCTTAGTTGACTGTAACATCCCATGAATTTAAGAATGTTTTTTTATTTTAATAAAGGTAAATTAAATGATTATTTTTTCAAAATATAATGTATAATTTAACATAAAAATAAATTTATTTACCTAATTGATTTATATTTTCAATAAAATAATAAAAATATAAAAATTAACAAATATTACTCTCCAAGAAATAGTATTGTTTTAGGAATAATTTAGTGTATATTTCTATATATTTTAAATATTTAAATAAAATTATTTTCACAAATCATGTTTCAATGTATTGTATGTTGTTTTTTAATAATTTAAATAATATTCTATTTTTACAATTACCTAAATTTTGATATAAAATTTATATTTTTTAACCCCTCATGATTTTATTATTTTATGTTCTAAATGTATTGCTATTTTATAAGAAATGGTATTTTTTTATTTCAAAATAGTATAATTTATATGAAAATATATTTTAAATTGTTTATAAAACCCTTTTTAATTTTTTTAAATAAATCAAAGTTATAATTGAATAGTTTTAATAATTTTGGTAAATATTAATTTTATAATAATTTGGTATAATTTGTTTTTAAAATAAAAATTATTAAAAATTATTAAATTATTTATGGTTTGTCAAAAAGATTATTATAACTAATATTAAAAATTTGTATCAATACATCATGATAAAATGTATTTCTAATTTATAGGTAAATAATAAATATTTGAATCATAATATCACATAAAAATAAATATACTTCAATAATACAATAATCATTTAATTGGTAATGTGATAATTTACGCTAGTAATTTTGTGGATTTTATTTTTATAGGATTATTTAAAAAAATTTATAACAAACATATGTTAATAGGTAACCAAATATATGTTTTAAATTATGATTGTTAGTATAATATAAAAACGATATTGTTCACTAAATAATAATTTAAGTATATATATATATTGTTTAATTTAGGGTTAATATATTAAAAACATTATATATATATATAAATTGGCTAGTTATGCACGCTAATTGGACTGGTCAACCAAGAATTGCTGGAGTAATGTTTAACTATTCTTGAGATATAGATAGACTATAAAGCGTGGTGGTAGGTGAGGTGAGTGCCTACATAGGAGGATTTATTGTATAGTTGGATGATAGGGTCTAAATGGTACACCAGAAGAAATACAAGTGATCAGGAAGGTCATCTCGTCTATATATGTGTGTGCATGTGTTCCATTTTCCAACCCAGTGATATGACCCAATAACTTTTCATAACTTTTAATATTAAATTGATGTAAACAAATATAGTGTTTTTTGATATGGGACATAGGGTTCAGGTAACTGTTAACCTACATTAAAAGGTCTGTTTATATATTGGTCTTTTGATCATGAAAATATATATCATCCAATCATCCCTAGTATCAGCTTCTTCCTCCCACTCAACCCTAGCTTCCCTAATGCTATATCCTTAATTCTATTCTCCATCTCTCAACACAATGCCTCTTCTTTGAGACTAAAATCTTTTATCTGATACAGTATAATTATCATACTTACTTGACGATGGACCTATATGCATCAAACCATGAAACAATTCATGTGAGGATTCTTCTTGAACTATATAAGTACATCTTTTAGAACTACAATAAGCATACACACTTTTAAGTAATAATTTATATCCCTTTTTCCATTATTGACGAGTTTAAGTGACATAATTGAATCACAATTTAAAACAATATAATTTAAATTATGGCTCCCATGGATGGTCACTGGTTATCCAATATAGATCATTAGGATGTTCACTTTCCAACTTCGTTTATACTGTCCATATTAAATAAAAAAAATTTCTCCATCATTTTTATAAATTCTAACCTTCATGAATATGTCCCACATATTTTTAAAATCATCATTTTGAACTAGTTGTGAGGAATGAATACAATATTTCAATGTCATAATTTAATATTTTGTGGGCATGTCCACTTATTTTTTAGCTTTCTCAAAAATCGTCATGTGTTTTGAGATTTAAAGAATATTGATATATATTTCTATTCATCTAGTGGATGTATATGACCATATATATTTATATATATAAACAAAAATAAAAATGAACTTATTGGAATACTCTTCTAATATTATATATATATTTTTTAGTGAATCAAATATATAAAGAGCCCTTCCTTTGAAGATTCTAAATTTCAAAATTAATTTTGTGAGTTTATATTTTTTTATGTGAGAGGGAATAAGAGGGATAGAGTATGAAAAATAATATTAAATACTAAAGGAAAAAACTAGAATACCTTAAATTTATTTAACAAAAATAATTTAAGGAAATTTTTATTTTTATACTTCTATTTAATTTTTTTTATAAAAATATATTTATTCAAAGTAAAATAATTATTTTCATAATAAGTCCTTTATTATCAATCATGGTTATAATTCTTAATATTATTTTATATCTAAAATTTCAAATAAGGGATTTATATTTTCTATTTTATCAATAAAAGTTATAATTTTATGTATATTATGAATTTGTTTCAAAACATTTGACCAAGGGTGATTTAATTGCAAAACAATTCTAAAAAATGTATGATTAAAATTTAAATATTTTACAAATCCTATTTTTAAATAGGAATATGCATTTATTTTAAAATATATTAATTTCTTAAATACCCTGATTTTGGGAAGAAGGATATTATTTTCAAATCTCTTTTATGAAACACTTATTTCATGAATTTAATTTATAAATTTAAATTGAGAATTAAGGATAATATTTTATACATAAAATGTCTTTTAAAACTTATGAATGTCATGAATAATTATAAAAAATGGACATTTACTATAGTGTTAATTAACATTCCATAAATAATTATTAAAGAATATGTTTATGTTTAATTCTCAAGAAGATTTATTATATATTCTGCCTCCAAAAGAATGGATTTTTTATAAGTATTTCTCCATAAAGAAATTTATGATGAAGTTGATTTATTTTAAATAATGAGAATAAATACATATAAGTAATTTTTATGAAATGTTTTTTAATGGATGGTAAATGAGAAATATAGGTGAGAAAAAAATTCCTAAAATAAAAATTTGAAATTTGGTATCAAATGAGATGATGAAAAATGGGGAGTGAACTCATGTCATTAGGGATTCTTTTTCCAAAAATTGATATTGATGGTGGCGAAATAGATTTATGAAGGCTTTCTAAGTATCAATTTAATCCATAAGTAGTTAATATTTTCAAATAAAAATCCAAATAATATTTCAAAAATTAATTTTTTTAATTAAATAATTTTTAAAATCATTGTTTCTTTGAAAGGATTTTGAGTAATATTTTCATGCAGATTTATTTAAAAACCATTGGTTTCATTATCTGGGAAAATTTGTTATGAAGAAAAATGTTTTATATTTTGAAATGAAATAGTGAAATTTCTAAAGTTTTTTTAAATTATTTTTCGAAAAGGATTTTTCACGTGGTTTTTAGAACCCCTTATTTGTAAATTTTATGGTCACCCTAGGTTTTAAAATGTTTTGTTCATGATCATCAAAAGTAAAAAAGTGTTTGGTTTTATTTAAGGTGCTATAAAAAGTGAATTCAAACTGTTTTTTTTTACTATTAAAAGTTGTATGTAATTTTCCTATCCCTCAAAATCATAAACCATAAATGATCCATGGTTATGTAAAAAACTCATTATTTTTTCTGAACTTTTTATTTAAAAAAAATATACAGTATATTTTCAACATTGAATCTCGAAGTGTGAATCTTGGGACCTCAAAATTGGTATCAGAGAAATGGTTAAGATAAAATTATGGATTCAAAAATTTTTGATTGAGGATAATTGAAGACTTAAATGTATTCTTTTCAACTTTTAGGTAATTAATTGACCCTTATGAATATAGAATTTTTAACTATTCTAGTTTTTGTATTTCTGAAGATGCAAATTCAAAAATTCATTAATTGTGATGGAATAATTGAAATAGTACAATTCTATTAAGGGGGATAATTTATCATCCCCGGAATTTAAGAATATTTTTTCTTTTATTAAATTTTATTTAAATATTATTATTTAATAAATAATAAACAATAATTTGGCATAAACTTAAATATGTTTCCATAATTAATTTAGATTTTTTTTATAGACTAAGATAATATATACAAATTATAAAATATTACCTTCCATGAGATACAATTTTTATTGAGTAATGATTATATTTATATATATATTTTTATATATTAAGATTCTTTAAATAAATTTATTTTCATAAATCAAGATAAAATATATTTTATGATTATATTAAAAAAATTAAATTAGATTATTTTTTTAAATGTACTTTTATTTTGACATAAAATTTGTAGTATTCAACACCTCATGTTTTTAATATTGTATGTTTTAAATGTATTTCTATTTTTCAATAAATATTTTTCTATCTTAAAATTGTATAAATTCAATGTAAATATATTTATAATTGTCTATAAAATAATTTTAAAAAATGTTTAATAAATCATATTTTTAAAAGAATATTTTTAATAGTTGCTTAAATTAATAATATTAAATAAATATTGAAATTAAATTAAAAAAATAAATTAAAAAAAAATTAGTATAAAAAGTATTTATATTAATAAGAAACATAAATGATTATATATGTGGTGAAATTAATTTAATATTCTTTTGAAACATTTTTTGTATAAAAATGTAGGTGATGGTAATTATTTACAAAATATTTTACTTCGATAATAATATATAGTTTTTCAAAATATTTTATTATAGTTAATAATAATAATTACTATATATAAATTATGTTAAAACATAATTTCAAGTTATGGTTAAATAATAAATACAAAAAGCATAGTATTCCTTATAAATAGAAAGAGTTACCTAATATAAAAAACATATAATTGGTTAATATTTACTTGATGCAAGTAATCGTGAGGATTTTGTTTGTAAGTATTTTAATATTTTTTGTAACAAACTTCTTTCAATTGGTAAGAAAATATATATTTTAAATTATGATAGGTAAAATAATATAAAAAATATATAGTTAAGTAAAAACCATAATTTACGTAAAAATATATATAAATATATATTTATATATATTCATTTATTAAAAATGTTTAATTTATGGTTTGTATTTTCACAACATATTATATATAAAAATTGGAAAGTTATGTAAGAAAACCAACAAGCTGAATAAAACATTGCGGGTGAAATTATTGACCATATTGGGAGTGATCTAGTATGGAATGCATGGTCACATGTGAGTTAAGTGCATGCATTTCTAGATTGGTTTCATAGTGTGTTCATAGCAACTGTATGGTGTGCTCGAAGGAACATAATAGGTCAGTAGCGCCATATTTTTCCACGGCATGTGTACACATGTGTTATAGGTTTCATCCCCAGTTCCATGTCTCGAGCATATTTTGACATTACTAGCATTAAATTGAATTTCACAACTAAATAGTTTTTTATGGGGGAAGCATCGGGTTACTATTCACTAGTATTAAGAGTTTCATTTTTATCGCAACCATATATTTGAGTGAATCTCAGTAATCCTATCATCACAAGTGTCATATTCTTCCTCCCACTCTATACTAGAATCCCTTACCCCATCTCCATCTTTTCTTTTCCTTCCCTTAGCACAATGCCTCATCTTCAGAACTATAAGATTACACCCAACACATTATTACAACCATCTTCATTTGATGAAAAACTTGTATGCATCTAACCATGTAACCTTTAATGTGATAATTCATCTTAATCTAAAGAAGTACATATTTCATTTTGATAATAATTGTATGCAAATTCAAGGTAGATGTTGAATTCCATTCATATTTGGTGATGAGTTTTGGAGACATCATTGAAAGAAATTTCAGGTGAAATAATTTAAGTCAGGAAAGCCAGGAAAGATCACCAATAATCAGACAATGATCATCATGATCATTGTTTTCAAACTCTGGTTTCATCATCTAGATTAAATGAAAATTTATTTTCTATTATTTTGATCAAGTAGAACCTTCATTAAGATCTCCTATATATTTTCAAAATCATCATTTTTTTACAATTTATAATGAATTAAAACAATATGTAAACATTAATGTTCAATGTTTTGTGGGTATATTCACATATTTACCTAATTTTTTGGAAATATTCTTGCGATATGGCATTATGAAAAAAATTGAGATATCTCTTTCCCTATTATTCCAGTGGCTATATATGGTTATAGACACACACACAGACACATTTATATAACGATACACAAATATTCTTCCAATATTATATATACAAACAGTTCAGTTAATTGACTATATATAGAGCCTTACATTTGGGGATTCTCCAGTTTGAAAAACAAGTTGTAATTTCCTAGTTTTGGATGTGAGAGAAAATAAGATAATGACAGTCCAAAAAATAGGAGTATATGTTGAAGAATAAAACTAGTCTACCTTCAAATTTATAGCATATGTAAGTTATATAAAAATTTACTTATAAACTTTTATGTACTTATTTTAAAAAGTATATTGAATCATTGTAAAATAATTATTTTCAAAACAAATTATTTATTATCAATCAATGTTATGATTTTATAATATGATTTTGTTTCTAAAATATTACGTAATGAATTTTTATTTATTGTTTTATCAATAATATTTATAGTTGAATGTATGTCATGATTTTGTTTCAAAAAATTTAAACAATAATGATTTAATTAAAAAATATTCTAACATTTGTTTATTTAAATTTACATGTTTTTAATGTCTACTTTTTTATATGTAAATAAGTATTTCTTAACCACCTTAATTATTTTATAAAAACCATAATTGTTGGATTTTTTTTTCAAACCCATTTTATAAAAACCTTATAGAAAGAATTTTATTTATAAATATCAAGTGAGTTTTAATGTTATTATTTTATACATAAAATGTAACATAAAACTTATGGATGTTATTTAAAATTTTATAAATTTAATTTTACAATAGTTTTCATTTATATTCCATGAAGAATTATTAAATAAATTGTTAAGTTAACTTTTCAGGAAGAATTATTATATATGTTACCTCTAAATGAATGGATTCCTTTAAAGGTATTTTTAATTAATATAATTTTTATTATAGAATTTGGTTTTCCATTATGAAAATATATACATATAAGTATAATTTTTGAACGGTTTTTATTGCATAAAAAATGATAAAGTCATTCATGAAAAAAAATCATAAAATAAAACATGGTACTTGGGTATCAAAAAATATGAAAAATAAAGGCGAGTGAACCCATACAAACAAGGAGATATTTTCATAAATGTGATACTTCTAGGGTCCTCATGGATTTATAAAAATTTTAAAAGTATTATTTTAATCCATTAAAGTTAATATTTTCAAAATATTTTAAAGGATAAATCAAAATCATAATTTAAAGGTTATTTTTTATTGAAATTAAATGAGTTTTCCAATTGTGATATCTTTTAGTGGGTTTTGAATACAATTTTCTAACATATTTATTTGAAAAATATATTTTATATTATTTGGGAAATTTTTATGAAATTAAATGTTTTATATTATTAAATGAAATTGAATTTTTTCTATAGAGTTTTTAAATAGTATTTATATAATGATTTTCCCTCATTTTTAAAAACACTTATTAGGTAATTTTAGGATCAAAAATTGTTTTAATATGTTTTTAATGGGATATTTAGAAGTACCAAGGTGTTTGTTTTTGTTTAAGGAGATGGGTAAACTGAAGCAATGTCATGACCCGACCCTACCCGGGCTCGAGCCGCAACTACCCCAAGCCCGCCTCTATAGGCTAGGGGCTGGAGACAAGCACCGAAGGCTAAACAACTCGAGGATTCCTTTGTCTGAGTACCTGTACACACACACACACAGCATACTCAATGAAAAGTGTAGAATAAAAGAAAAGAAAAGTAGAGATAAGAGAAACTACTATAAATAAACCACAAAGTGCATCGACCTCTAAACAGTACAAGAAAGTTCTAAGGTAAACTGAAAAAGAAAAGGGGCAAGCACGGGCCCAACCAGAAAAGGTGCCACAACCCGGCAATAGGTAAACAAAAGAAAAATAGCTGGAAGGTTCCCCTACCTGAAACCCGGCTCCGAACACCGTAGGCGGTCCACGCTCCTGAACTCCTAAGCTCCACAGAAGTCACGACCAACCTGTTTGTCATATACAAGGGCACACCAAGTGCGAGCAACGCCAAAGTAGGGGTGAGTATAAAAATACTCAGTAGGATACCCCGAAGGCTCGAGGGAGCAACAAAGGAGGTACCGAAGGGTGAGAAGTAGTTCGAACGAAATAGTAAGGGAGTAAAACTAAGAGTGCAATCAAAATTATAAAAGTAAAGAGTCCAGCTCAACCCAACAAGAGAAAAGAAAGTAGATTCGTCCAGACACAAGGAGCTGGAAATGGTGAGAAGATGAACTTTTCATCGAGTCTTCGCTACCTATAGCAGGAGAGTAGACTCGTCCAACAACAAGAATCTAGACATGGAAAGCATGTGGCATACCCCACGTGTCTTCGCCTCTCCTGGAAGGAGAGTAACCAAAAACCCAAGAAGTGGGTACTGGAACCAAGGTACATACATATATGAATGATCAATCAAGAAGCCCAAACAAGATCATAAGGGGATATTTGTCCCGTAGCTCAGCCCAAGAAAAAGAGTCTCCATCAGTCTCTAAAGTAACCATCATCGATGCCCAGCATCCCACACGTCTTCCCCGAACTGCAAGTCAAGGGGCTCGAATCACTGCACCTCGACACTATCCGCTTTGGTTGGCACTAACTCTCCCACACGGTTTTAGGTCGCGTCACAAGGATGTGTCTCGGTGGGGAAAATGCCCCTTGTACTTGAGAGTCCTGGGGAAAGTCAAGCCTCACCTCGACTCTGCCACCTAGTCGAGAGAATACCTCAAAGTCAAATCTGTCACATCATTGACCCGTACAAATGAGGGTCCCGCTCCAATAGTCGTTGAGTAAAGAAACAGACTAGCCTAGTATAAAGGACTGAGTCTCAAATGTCAACGGGTGACCCACTGCCCAGCCCTGCTGAAGGGTAAACCCTAACCAGATAACGAGTGACCCACTGCCCAACCCTACTGGAGGGTAAACCCAAATACATCATCCGAAGACCCACTACCCAGCCCCGCTGGAGGGTAAACCCTAATACATCATCAGACGACCCACTACCTAGCCCCGCTGGAGGGTAGACTTGGAATAAGTCGACAGGCGACCCACTGCCCAGCCTTGCTGGAGGGTAGACCTGGAACTTGACGACGATCAACCCACTGCCCAGCCCTGCTGGAGGGTAGACCCTAAGAGGTCGTCGGGTGACCCACTTCCTAGTCTCTTTTGGAGGTTAAATTATAAAAGTCAGTGAGAAACCCAATACCCAGTCTCTACTGGAGGATAAACCCAATGAAGTCGATGAGAAACCCAATGCCCAACACTGCTGGAGGGTAGGCTCGGAACTGCTCGGGAAATCACTACTGGAAACAACCACACTGGCTAGCCCTGCTAGAAACAACCTCCTGGGTAGAGGATCGGTTCCCCCGTAATGTGTTGGTCACACCAAATCCCCAAGAACTCTACTAAGGAACACAAAGAGATGGGTGAAACTCCCCATGCCTCTCAGGGCGATCACGCTCCAATCTACTGAGTCACTGTCGAAGCGGACCGAGACAACTCATCCTAGAAAGTGGGGAAAACACCCACACTGTTCGAACACATGTAGTCGTTAACAGTGTCGCAGTCCAGTGAAAGGGCACGATATTGAAACCACTCATAGTTGAAGAAACAGAGGAACAAACCATCTCTGCTGGCCAAACCATCAAGAAGGAAACAAGGGGAGAGACCACTCATCCCTGCTGGTTAAACAAACGAGCACAAAGAGACCCTCTACGTCGCGAGAGGTCAAAGTACACAAAGAAGAACATGGAACACACGTGGGGCCCACATGACCTATGCCCCACCTCAACCCCAACCATGCTCACAAACATTATAAGGTACAAACATCCATAAGTACCTCCAAGCGTTCCCGTATACTCCCAGAGTATACCACGTTCCAGCCCAAGGCTATCGTGCCCACAGCACCCAACGTCAACGGGAAGGCGTAACAAAAAAAACTCCAACCTACCACCGCAACGGCTGAGGCACGGCCAACCACATCTCTTCAAGCATCAAATCCACTCACATGAGAGTGAACGCGATCACACGACAAGGGTTCGCTTCCGAACACAGCAAGAAAGAGTTCCATCGGAGCACCTTTCATATTTCCACATTTAATAAGATCACGTAAGAGGCTCCGCTCGCCTAAATAGATCACACCATTGTCCTCCTCATGGAAAAACACGTGAGATAGACTAATTACTCGGCCGAAACGGTCAACCAGTGAAAAAGGTACTATTCACCATAACCAGGTAGGGTGGGACCCACACCACTTCCCCGAAAAGGTCGGGTGATCTGTGCCATCGTAATAATCTCAGAAGAACACGACAAAAAGACTGCTCTCTTGAGCAAAACAGAAATCCGGAGAAAACGATGCATTTCGGCGGACCGCACACAAGCGGCGCTTCGTGGGACATGCATCCAAGTCCCGAAACACAATGAACGGATCACACCATTGAGAATCTCTTGAGAAAGTACACGAAATGGACTATTCACTTGTAAAAACGGTCGCCTGGTGATAGAGAAGGAAAAATCACCGTCAACACCCAAACGACCCTCGTGGAGCCCACACCATCGTGCCGAATTAGAGTGGGCGGATTACACCATTGCAATGCCCTCGGAAAAACACCCAACATTGACTACTCACACACCCCAAACGGATTTCTGGTGAAAAAGTTACAAAACGCTGCTAACAACTCAACAAATGGGAGGTGGGGCCCACAGCTCAACTCCGGTTTCGATGCCCAAAACCATACTGGAAAACTCTGCCTCCATGCCAGGGTCGCAACACCACTAACAACGCTCAATTCTGACATCGGATGTATCCACACCATCAAAAACGAGAATCCTTGGAAAAAGCGCCCAACCGCTTGACGACGTGTCGCGCTTCTGAGGACCCTGTCTCAGGGATTAAAATCACCTGAAACCATCTCAAAATATTTGTCGCATTCCAAGGACTGTGTCGCACCTGACGGAACATCAAACAGACACCGCACGAATGATTTATAAACATTAAATCATTTCGATAATAATAATAATAATATTATTATTATTATTATCATTATTATTATCATCATTATTATTATAACTTATTAATTATTATTTTTGTTTTTCCTTCTTTCTCCCTTTTTCATTTTCTATGTGCAGTCTTCTACCCCGCAAGAACCAGGACCCGTGAATTCCAGGTCCTCCCACAGGCGACCTTAGCGCCTCGTCGTCCGCCTCCCAGGTAGACGCCCGCCGCCTCAGCCTCACGTCGCCTGCCGCCGTTCGTGCTGCGCGTGCCTTCGCTGCCGAGGAGGACCCCCGCCGCCGAGCCACCCTGCATCGTTGCAGCTCCCTTCTGCGCTCACCCGGCCAAATCCCGCTCCGCCGCACCTCTGCGGTGCTCACCCGGCGGAACCGGCCGCCGCCGCACCTTCGCGGTGCTCACCCGGCCGAACTGGCCTCCGCCGCCTAGGAAAACTGCCGGACCACCCCAAAACTGCCGGATAAACCCCAAAAACCTGCAATCTTCGGTGGGTGATTGCAGAGGTATCAGGACTCCAAATTCGAAACTGAAATGTGTGTTGGAAAGGACATAATTCATACTACACAACCATGGGGTTTTCACAAAGACATAACAGAATTTAGACGATGCAAAAAGAGCTCAAAGGGTAGGGGGTTGAAATAAAAAATGAAACGGAAAAAATCCAACATGGTGGGGCTTAGCCCGTCACTTCATGGTGATCCGCCAGCCGGATCCGCAACCGCTTGGGAGGAGGAGAGGAAGATGGGAGGTTCTCCTAGTTGCTTGGGTTCCTTCCGCTAGTGATTTAGACAAGCAGGAGGAAGAATGAGGGTTTGAGTGTTTATGTAAGGAAAAATTAGGAATTAACTTAATAAAATTTTAATTAAGTTAAAACCTCAAAATTTACCCGCATTTGAAACTCTCGACAGGGTCAAGTTTAAGCCTCCCCTTGGGTAAATACTACCTCCTGAGCACAATGGTGGTCTCAAAATCTTATTCTGAGGTCCCGTTCAAAGGTTATTAAACTCAACGCTTGAGGTTTCCAAATTATGAAAACGCCCCTGGGGTCATTTTTCAAAGACGAGTCGTGCCCGCGAAAATTACACCCCTCCTAGGGAAACTGGCACGTTCCAAACTCAACAGTGCCCTCATTTTCCCAATCTGGGTCATTTTTTAACAGATACATGCGTTAATCCATTAAACGAATACATTAATTATTTAATTTATCAGTTTCACGTTCTGAAAGCAAGCGAGGGGTCCAAACGTCTCGCTCTGACATGTTTTATGTCGTTTCTAGGGTAAAACCCCATTCCGGACCCATCTGTGCACTCAGATCCTTGATCCTAAGCTTCGTTTAGGATTTATCACATTTATTTGGCATTTCGAGTGTGAACGCACTGAAAATTTAATTCCGGCCACTCCGGGGCTCATAATCGCATGCTGTCTGAAGATGATGCTCTGTAATAATATCAAGAATATTACAGTGTATTTTGAAGCAAAATCTAGGTTCTTACATAATTCCTTCCTTCATGCTTTTCATCCCTGAAAATCCAAACCAGGGAAAAACTCAGGGTACTAAGCTCGTACCTATCTTTCTCGTACCCAGAAGAACTCTTGCATAGCTCTGTGCCACCGCACACAGCCTGAAACGACCCGAAGGCTCTCAAGGGTAGCTCAACTCTCTGATTGAACCATTACGTTGCATGCCGCGACTGGAATCACCGCCCGCACCTGGAACAAGGCCTAGTGATTCCCTCCTTCAGAACATCTATATAGTGAAACACCCAAGGATATCTGGTCTCGCAAGGTTCACAGTCGATGTCCCACAACCAAGAACCTCTTACACGCTCAGAAGAGAAGGAGTCAACACCATCGGCTAAAGGGAAAGGTCATATGCCTTTTTACCTTACTGTCATAGGGTTACACCGACTCCCCATGCCACCCTGGTGAAAACTCAAACAAGGAGCAGGGAGAAAAAAATTTCACACACAGAGTCTAACAATTCTACTGTAAGAAGTAAAAGATCTATAGAGCGTACCTCTTATCACCTCATGCTCAGCAAGATCGTAGTCATTCAAAGCTCGTGGTTGTCCGCAGTCCCAACTGTCAACTCCCGGAGCCTGACGTGGACCACCTAGTGGTGATGGGAAGACCTCGTAAGGCTGTCCTCCACTTCCAACTCCTCCCGCTCCTCTACATTCACCACCTATATTGGTACTACTCTGATCATGGTGTTGCCTCTGTCATGGTGGTGTACATGCTACCTGCCCGAAGCTCTTTTCTTTCCTAGTCAGGTAGTCCCGTGCCAAGTGACCTCGCCAGTCACAAGCATAGAACCGACTCTCTCCGGGTTGCACTGGTGCCCTCTAATGCCATCGGGGTGTACGACCATGTCCCTGAGTCTGGTTGTCAGAAAGCCACCTATGTTGAGGTTTTCTTAGCCGACACCCTCTAGCTGCGGTAGATGTCTCGGCTCCATCTTGCCTGCTGCCACCACCAACTGTAGAACGTGACAGGAAGCTCTCTGTCACATGTGGCTGCTCTAGCACCCCGACATATGAGGAAATTCCCAAGGGTACTATGACAGCACGAATCTCTCGGCGGAGATCCTGCTTAAACTTTTTCTCTCAGATGTTGTCGTCATGGACCAAGTCCGGGTAAAAGCATGCACGGTCTGCGAAACTAGCCGCGTACTCGGCCACCATCATCCCTCCCTGTAGAAACTTCAAGAGCTCCTAAATCCAAACGAAGTGCAAGCAGGAGGGGAAAACTCCTCACAGAACAACAACTGAATGTCTCCCCACGAAAGTGAAGACTCATCAAGATACTGAGTCACCAGACTCCACCAATGC
The DNA here is from genome assembly GCA_963277665.1 of Viscum album. Classification (NCBI taxonomy): domain Eukaryota; kingdom Viridiplantae; phylum Streptophyta; class Magnoliopsida; order Santalales; family Viscaceae; genus Viscum; species Viscum album. Next base: position 1,153,120,881 of record OY728132.1, on the reverse strand, counting down.
CAATCTACTCCACAGAAATGGTTGGCTTCCAAAGCCACTCTCTGATCTGTTAGCATCTACACAAGCCTAAAAAGGCAAACCACTGTTTCTAGCCAAACCTCTTCTGCATGAGGGTCTGGCTCACCACTGAACCTCAGCGGTCTCTCCCGCTGGAACTCACGGAGCGTTCTCAACCTACGATCAAGCTCAGTCTGCTCTATTGAAGCTATCTGCTTTTCAATTGGTGGGGGTGTTGTTATCGGCCCACCCAGAGAAAGGGGCTCACATGATGGGTCCTGGACCGTGGTCTTATAGCTCACAGGGTTGTCGTCACGAACCAAAGCTGGTATCCTGGATGGCTATCTTCGTGGAAACATCCTGAATGTTATCAGAGAGTGCTGCGATCAGATGAGCATAATGTATATACCAATAACAACAACTATGGGGAGCTGACTCAAGAAGGATAGTTAAATACTCAATCCTATGCGATGCACAATCAAATTTTCCCTGCAACAAGTGTCTCAACATGCCGAGTTGACAAGCGGGTTATCAAGGTCCTGGTGAATGGATACATCGGCCACCGCACCATCACTAGACTCCCTGGCCTGAGAGCCGATCTCGAGACATGTTAACACGGTTTCCCTAAATCCAAGCCAATTCCTTTTTTTAGAGACGTCTGAACATGTCCCAAAGAACGAACCACTTTTGATACCACTTTGTCATGACCCGACCCTACCTGGGCTCAAGCCGCAACTACCCCAAGCCCGCCTCCATAGGCCAGGGGGTGGCGACAAGCTCCGAAGGCTAAAAAACTCAGGGAGGCCTTTTCATGAGTCCTGTACACACACACACGCAGCACACTCAATGCAAAAGTGCATAGTAAACGAAAAGAAAAGTAGATAAATGGGAAACTGCTATAAATAAACCACAAAATTTCATCATCCTCGAAACAGTACAAGTTAGAACAGAGGTAAACTGGAAAATAATAGGGGAAAAAACGCGCCCAACCAGAAAAGGTGCCACAACCTGACAACAAGAAATCAAAGGAATAAAAGATGGAAGGGTCCCCCACCTGAAACCAGCTCTGACCGCCGCACGTGGTCCACACTCCTGAACTCCTAATCTCCACTGAAGTCATGACCAACCTGTCTGTCGTCTTCAAGAGAACACCAATTGTGGGCAAAGACCAAGAAGGGGAGAGTATATAAATACTCAATAGGATACCATGAAGGCTCTAGGGAGCAAAAAAGGAGGTACCGAAGGGTGAGCAGTAGATCGAATGGAATAGTAAGGGAGCACAACTGAGAGTGCAGTCAAAAGTAAAGCAGTAAAGAGTCTAGCTCAACCCATCAAGAGAAAAGAAGGTAGACTCGTCCAGACACAAAGAGCTAGAAACAGTGAGAAGATGAACTTCTCGTCGAGTATTCACTACCTATAGCAGGAGAGTAGACTCGTCCAACCACGAGAAGCTAGACACGAAAAGCATGTGGCATACCCTGGGTGTCTTTACCTCTCCTTGAAGGAGAGTAACCAAAAACCCAAGAAGTGGGTACTGGAACCAAGGTACATGCATATTTGAATGCTCAATCAAGAAGCCCAAACAAGATCGTAAGGGGATCTCCATCCCGTAGCTCAGCCCATGAAAAAGAGTTTCCATCAGTCTCCGAAGTAACCATCATCGATGCCCAACATCCCACACATCTGCCCGAACTACATATCAAGGGGCTCAAATCACCGCACCTCGACACTATCTTCTTTCGGTGGCACTGACTCGCCCGCACGCTTTTAGGTCACGTCACAAGGATGTGTCTCGGTGGGGAAAGTTCCCCTCATACTTGAGAGTCCTGGGGAAAGTCAAACCGCACCTCGACTCTACCACCCAGTCAAGAGAATACCTCAATGTCAAAGATGTCACATCACTGACCCGTACAAATGAGGGTCTCGCTCCGGTAGTCACGGAGTAGAGCCATAGACTGGCCTAGTATAAAGGACGAAGTCTGAAATGTCAATGGGTGACCCACTACCCAGCCCTGCTGGAGGGTAAACCCTAACCAGGTATCGGGTGACCCACTGCCGAGCCCTGCTAGAGGGTAAACCCTAATACATCATCAGACGACTCACTGCCCAGCCCTGCTAGAGGGTAAACCCTAATACATCATCAGGTGACCCACTGCCCAGCCCCGCTGGAGAGTATACCTAGAATAAGTGGACATGCAACCAACTGCCCAGCCTTGCTGGAGGGTAGACCTAGAACTAGATGACAGGCGACCCACTGCCCAGCCCTGCTGGAGGGTAGACCCTAAAAGGTCATCGGGTGAGCCACTTCCCAGTCTCTTCTAGAGGGTAAACTCTAGAAGTCAGTAAGAAACCCACTACTCAGTCACTACTGGAGGGTAAACCCGAAGAAGTCGATGAGAAACCCACTTCCGAGCCCCCACTGGAGGGTAAGCCCGGAACTGCTTTGTCCATCACTACAGGAAACAACCACACTGGCTAGCCCTGCTGGAAACAATCTCCTAGGTCGAGGATCGGTGCCCGCCTAATGTGTTGGTCACACAAATCCTCTAAGAACTCTTCCAGGGAACACGAAGAGGTCAGAGAAACTCCTCGGGCCTCTCAGGGAGATCACGCTCCAATCCGCTGAGTCACTGTCGAAGCGGACCAAGACAACTCATCCTAGAAAGTGGGGAAAGCACCCACACTGTATGAACACACGTAGTCATAAATGGTGTCACAGTATGGTGAAAGGGCATGGTACTGAAACCCCTCACAGCTGAACAAACGGACGAACAAACCATCTCTGTTGGCCAAACCATCGAGAATGAAACCAGAGGGAGACCACTCAACCCTGTTGGTCAAACAAACGAGTACAAAGTGACCCACTGCGTCGCGAGAGGTAAAAGTACGCAAAGTAGATCACGACACACACATGGGGCCCACACGACCTGTGGCCCCACCTCAACCCCAACCATGCGCACAAACGTTCTTAGGTACAAACATCCATAAGTACCTCCATGTGTTCCCGTATACTCCCAGAGTATTCCACGTTCCATCCCAAGGCTATGATGCCCACAACACCTAACGTCAACGCGAAGGCGTAACGTAACAACTCCGACCTTCCACCAAAATGGCCGAGGCACAGCCAACCACATCTCTTCAAGAATAAACTCCACTCACACAGGAGTGAACACGTTCACATGCCAAGGGTTCGCTTCCGAACACAGCAAGAAGGACTGCCACCGGAGCACCTTTCATATTTCCACATTTAATAAGATCACGTAAGAGGCTCCGCTCGCCTGAACAGATTACACCATTCTAATCCTCATGGAAATACATGCGAGATTGACTACTTACTCACCTGAAATGGTCAACGGGTGAAAAAGGTACTATTCACCGTAACCAGGTAGGGTGGGACCCACACCACATCCCCAAAAATGTCGGGCGAAATACGCCATCGTAATACTCTCGGATGAACACGTCAGAAAGACTTCTCCCTTGAGCGTAACATATATCCGGAGAAAGAGATGCATTCCGGCGCACCACACATATTAATTGAATCTGAACCCACATAGTTTGGTTCAACTTAATGGGACATGACATAACTTTTATGGTTGTGTGACAACGATTATCAAGGTTAGATTTAAGGTCACACCACCATAACAATTTCAAAGAAGTTTAAAATCATTCATTGTAGAATTATAGGTGAAAGGTACCTAGAAATGGTTGGTCTATGACTTACGCATAAGAAGACTTTTACAGTTGACCTCAAAGAAAATATGGCCCAATGTGGATGAGTCTGTTTCATGAGGAATATATCCTAATGAGATATATGATTGGTTTATATCATGGGTATATGACCCAATTTCTAGGTTATAGTCTCGTTAAGAATATCTCCTAATGAGGATAATTCATGTGGAATATGGTCCTAGTCAATGGATGTTAGAGCTTAACGAAGATAAAACCTAGTGAGGATGGATGAATGTGATTTCATGAGGAATATGGCCCCAAAATTATGGGTTCATAAGTAATATATCCCAATTTAAGGAGATATAGGGGGATTATAGGAAATATGGTTCAATGAGTAGGTACATCTATGATTATAAGGAATATGGCCATATAGGGAAGTATGTAGGTGGTTATAATGTTGGGTTTGAACCTTAAAGATGCATCGTACATATCCAGCTAAAAAAGAAATCATTGACAGTGTACTTCAAGTGACATAGTTTATGGTCATTGTATAATATTGTAATCATACTCTAACTTTATACAATAATGACATTTATTCCATGAATGGGGACACAAATGGAAATTGAGAGAGGATGACACATGGATGCTAATTTTGATGATTTGTAGGGAATGTGGCCATTTAAAAAATGTTTTAGGGATTATACAAAAGGATAAGGCCCAAGGTGTTTCTCAGAATATAGGATAAAATGGGTGGTGTTTACATGTAAATATATGATTCATAGATGCATATCACTCTTTTGGATTGATGGTTGGATAAAAAGATGAAGGGACTCATGGGGGATATGCCCCATAATGAAATGTTTTGGGCATACACATGGGGTACCTTGATATATATATATTTTTATCACTAATGTATCTTAGTGATTAAATAATCTTTGGGAACAGGGATGGGGGTTATATCTTTTGTATAATCCTAAGGTATCTTGGATCATTTATTAGATAAGGGAATATACTATGTTCCCTGTATGATTAGGATTGAATCCTAGCTAGGGAAGTTGAGTTGTATTGTCTATGGAAAGGAACTCCAATTTCCGTAGGATAGTGACCCTCATTGTTAAAGGAAATATAAGACAATGATCATCTAGAGGGTTTTACCAATATAGGATGAAATTTTTTGATTATCCTTTTATTAAGGAAATTCCTGATTAAAGGAGGGTTCATGGGAATTCATAATTACCAAATCGTGTTTTTGAGAGTTTTTTAGGTGGTATCTACTTATTTTTTTCTATTTTTTGCCCTATATAAAGGAACTTGTAATGAAATTTTAGGTTTATATTTCCTAATTAGATGAATTAGGTGAAAAATTGGGAATTAGAGTATTCCATTTAACTACTATATGAATTATTCATGATGTTTTCATGGGTAACCAAATGCCACACAAGATATAAGCCTTATGATTATGTCAATTCATACCTTGGAGGATGTCTAGATCACATCAAAGGATTTCTATGTGAAGGAGGAAAGTCTACACAGGTCATGCATTAAATTGGGATTCATAATGTATCTTACACAAGCCTCCCCTATCATGAACTTAGTTCATGAGAATTTCCCATATAAGGACCCCATGAAGGGTGGATCTTGAAAAGGTTCTTTATTAATGAACTCCCACAAAGAGCTCTTGTATTGTTTATCTTGGAGTCTTAACTCTGTATTTACATAGGATTCCATTAAAAAAACATATTATGTTTTTTTTTTCAAACTGTGGAATCTCTCTTCAAAATTTTTTTTTAGTGTACCATTGTTTCTTTACATTGAGGTTTGTATGGGGTATTTATAATTTATGTTGGAAGGAAGGTTTCCTCAAATGTATAGCTACATGATAGTTCATGAAGGAAATTCTTGGTGGTATTGGAATCAATTCCTTGATGCCATATATGATATGGGACCACAATTTTCTTTGTTGTGCCATTAGACTACAACTCATTTTTTTAAATAGTGGTGGTCTGAATAAGACTTCATGATGGGTACCAAATTTCCACCTCAGAACACTATGAGACAAATGCCTATGAGGCACATTATTATGGAAATAAGAATTTTTATTTAATCCACAATTGAGTAAGGTTATCAAGGAATTTTATTAATGAAATATGGTAAACTCACATCCTCAAAGATTGTTTTCCTTGAAAACAGTGGATGATTTCTTCTCACTAAATGTTCCTATACATATTTTTACTTGATCTTGATTATGGGATTGTTGGAATGTGGTTCAGGACTTTGTAGGCCTCAAATAAATGGTGAACCCATGTAAATTTCCCCTATTTTTGTTTTGAGTCGACATGGACCAGCTTTCTAAAGGTGGGTTGTCACTGACACCCTACCAATGACACTAAAATTGTATATTAGATGAGAGGATGTGAGTTCATGATAATAACAGTTTTTTATTAGAATTTATACCTAATTCAAGACTCTTATTGATTTAAGAATAATTTTTTAATACATTATAAATTCCAGTGTGGGAAGGTTACCACAATCCTAGTGATTCAAATGAAATCAGGCATTGATGTGAATATATATGTGTATCAGAGGTCCATTATATTTTACATTAGTAATTAATATTACTATGGTTTAAATCGAAATTGTTTGGAACACTGAAATTTAATTTCATCTAGAGAGATGGCGATTTTTTTGATGTCGGGATTAGGACCATAAATAGGGTTTCCAACGTATCCATATGATATCAATCAAAATTATTAAGAAAAAAACACAACTGTGACATTGTAGTATTTTTTTAGTTGGTTCTATTTGTGGAAAAAAATAGTTGAAATGGTTTTTTGAAGTTCTTTCATAGTATTTGACAATGTTCCAAGATAGAGGATTGTAATCTCTAGAAGGTGTATAAAAAAGATTACATAAAAGGTGGTGTCCTTTCCCATCATTTTCTAAGGGAAGTATTTTCAAGAAAATGAAAATGTTTCCCGAAAAGGTGAATGTGTTTTGAGAAGATTCACAAAAGAAATGATTAAAATACACATTATTGATATATTGAAAACAAATGTGTTTCTTGAAAGTTCTAAAGTCTCACAAAAGGTGTAGATTCATGAAATAGAGAAAAATATACATTATCAATAAATTAATATGTGATTTGAGTGTTGACAATTAGTTGTTCACTAAGGGTGATGTTAAATAGTTTAAGTTATGTGACCTAGGATAGTTTTACATGAGGAAAGTGGTGTGAAATTTAGTACTTTTAAGGGTCACCCATGTCTATAAATATTTAACTACCCCATTAATTTTATGAATCTAACACTTAGTGACTATTAGGGATTTAAAATCTTGTAAGTGTTCTGAAAAGTCATTTCTTCAATGAAATAGAATGTTTTTTGAAAACAAAAAAGTGGATTGTGTATATATTACCAATTAAGTTCTAATACAAACAAAATATTGTCAAATAAGTTTGGATTTATATGAAAAACATAAAATTTACATAAAAATTCAGAGTTACTCAATAAAATTTACTGTTTTATGAAATGTGTAGTTTTTTCGGGAAATTTTTTAAATGTTTATAAAAAATTTCATGTTTTGGGAACTAGAAGGATATACCCATAAATTCAATGTTAAATTAATATTCATCATGTGGATGAGTTTTGAGCTTCATGACACACTAAAAAGGATTAAAAAAATTAATTCATGTGATTAATAAAAGAATATTATAGAGGAGTAGTAAATAAAATTTAGTTGAGGGAGAAGTGAGCTTTCAATGTGTGATGGATATTGAATCGGGTGGGAAAATGAGTCTACATAGAGCATTGTAATTGTAGTTTTCTATAGAAAATTTGTTATTATTTCACATTTTCATTATAGGATCCATCGATATTTCTCATTGTGGGTGAACCAAGTAAAATTGTTGTGCACTATGAATATTTTAATTTTTTCTCATTCATTACTATGGGGAGGAGAGAGAATAGGGTTATATTTAACAATGATATAAGATACACAATGGAGAACTTTTTTTCATCGATCATAACTTGATTCAACCCCACCCCCTATCAGGTTACATCACTTGGTAGAACCAACAATTAGAATCTGAGTTAAATGTTATAGTTAGTGTATCACTCAATGTAGAAGCAATAGAGGTTGTTATTCACTTATGGATTACAATATTCAATGGAAATATTTTTTGGTTGGGAAATAATCATATGTAGTACTACTTATGATTAGTATGAATGGATTTATTTACTACTATGATGAATGGAATTTAAGTCTATATGAATAATGGATACTTTTTATAAACTGACTGATGTGTATTTTATATTGACAGCACATGAATTGGTTATTAAGGGGTTTCCTTATACACACAATATATATGAAACTTATTTCATATAAGTCAATTCATGAAATTTGGGAAAATTTTATAAATATATATGAAGCGGATTCAAAATTTATAGAAGCTAACTTGAAGGTACTATGGAACATAATTCGTGACTGAAGTATTCACCCTAACGAATCTGTTAATGCATAATTTAATTGCGTGAATGTAGTTAATTGGGGCATGGATGGTCTTGGATAAGTCCTCCATGATTTAAAAATAATTAAATTCATCCTATGAATATTTCCACCTTAATTTAATTTAAATGTATTTTTTATTATGGATAAATATCCAAAGGACTTGTCATTGGGGAGTCTTCATTGTACTCTTATTTTATATGAGACGTGAATTAATTATAATGTGGACAAAGAAAAAGGGAAGTTAAAGAAGGTTTCATTCGAGGCCATGGATAAGTTCCCCATATAGTTAGGCCCATAAAAATGATAAAATGGATGAATTAATATCATTCTTACAAAAAAATAGATAGGGAAAATGAATATTTAATGGGAAAATTCCACTCACATGATTTCTATGAGGAATGATTGCTAACCTTGTAGAAAAGTGTCATAAAAAGTTTCAATATGATTTATAGAATGATGAATAAATTCACATGAATTAGTATTCAGGTAATGTAAATGGTGTAAAAGGTGATAAAAGAAATTTATTAAAGAATATGACACTTGTTTCATAAGAAAATGACATTTTGGGAGAAGTAGGGTAGAACAAATTAAAGACTACAATGGATATAATGAAATATTTACAGTGGAAATTCTTAGAAAATCCTTGAAAATGGAAGAAAGTGACATTGATTAAAGAGAAGAGGTAGGAAGATTTGGTAATGACATAAATATTTAGGCCAATTTTGAAGAAATAGATGTCCGAAGAGACAAAATGAAGAAATACAACAACTTGGTTAGTGATGAAATACTATGTATACAATAATAGGAAGAGGTCGTGATCAAACCAAATGTAGAAAATGAAAATATCAAATATGGAAATCCAAAAATCATAAAGATGTCCATTGAGTATAATCTCAACATTGAAGAAAATACCAAGGTCGTTAAGATTATGAAAAAGAAAGTTAAATATAGGGTCAAATGTATGACATAGACTAAGGAGGAAGTTATCATCCTATTTAGAAATGTTAAATATTATGAGATAATTTTGACAAAAAAAATAACACTTAGAAATCATATAATTTATTTAAAATAGTATATTAAAGATGAGGACATAGGTCTATAAGAATAGAAGAAAATGAAATATCTTAATGAAAAGGATGGTATAGGTCTTTAACACAAATAGATTGTAGTGATGATTAGTGCTAGAGCATAATAACACACTCTATATATGATGGATTATTTTTGTGTGGATAAAAAATAAAAAAAATTCAAAGAACCCAGTCTATAATTGGTTCTTTGGAAATGAAACAAAGTTATATACCTCTTATTTGGTGCTATTTTTGTGAAAAATTTAGACACTACTAAAATAAGTTTTCCTAGAAAAGAGGTACTGATGGTCATAAAAAAATAGGTATCCAAAATGAGTCCAATATTTCATGAATTCTATTTATGATAACTATTTTTGGTGTGGATTAATTTTAAACATGTACATATATTTCTCAATGATAATTTTGAAGAATGTACTAAAGAATAACCTTATTGGTTGTATACAACATCTCATGGAATCATCAAATGAGATGAAAATAGAAAATCAATTTTTTGCTTTGTAAGATAAAGGTGCTCCATCATACTCTATGAAAGATCCAGAATACCCACCAATATCAGGTATGAATTAAATGTCATGGATTAATAATAAAAGAGTTTAGAATTAAACAGTTATAAAATAACACTAAATAATTATATCATGATGATGTGTATATGCTTAATAGTGGATTCACTTCCCATATGATGAGAAATATGGATATTTTCATGGAAATCAAGTACAAAAATTAAGGTGTTGCCAATTTTAGTAATGATGAAGGATGAAAGATTATTGGATCAATAATGGCTATGTTTGGGGGGAAATATATGAGATGTGTAGATGTATTAGCCATTAAAGTTCTATTTCACCATGTGAACAGTGTCAGTCAACTATGTGACACATAAAATTCAATAAAATTTATCAATAAGATGTTTATCATTAAATGAAAAGTTGGTATATTAGTGATGTAAGTTATGCATAGAAATAGGAATCTATCCCTTTTAGTGGATACAAATATATGAGCATTATATCCATGAAATATGGGAACATGTTATGGAATAAACAACTTTTTCATTTTATCCAACCATCATTGGATAATTTTGTTAAAAGTGGTGGAACTCGATATCTCTAAATGTTATCTTGTGATCGTACACACACATGAGATACATGCAAACAAGGGCTGATAAATCGAAATATTTACATGGAAAAAATAATGAATGTGAATAAGAGTGTTGGAATTGATGAATATTGATATATGTGTATCTATCACACTAATATCCATTGATGGAAAGAGATATTATTTTCTATTTTTCAATATTTATAGAAAAATGAAACGGATATTTTTCATTTCCCACAAGTTATAGGTGTTCATTTTCATAATGAATACCAAATAAATACTGAAAGGTTTCTTGGGAATAACATTAGAAATTTCCAAACCGGTAATGGGATATATTACATAAATAACCAAGTAGAGGATTATCTCAATAATAATTGTATAAGGCATCATGTATTAGTAGTGAGAACTCCATAGAAAAACGGGGTGGTTAAGAGAAGTAACCAGATCATCAGAAACATGTCTAAAATAGTTATTATTCTGATTTACTAACCAAAGAAGTATTGGAAATGAGAAGTTTTGATAGTGGTATATATTTCAAATAGATCACTATTGTGTTTTAGAGATTATAATATTTCATAAGATCTTTGATGGGGAAAGAAGATGATGTTGAAAAATAGTTGACTCTTTTGATGCAGAGTCTTATTATCACTAAAAAGAAGAAGAAAGTCGTTGGAATCCAATGTAGATGAAGGGATATTTATTGGTTACTAAAAAAATAATTTAAATACATCAACAAGTTTCTAGGAAAGGTTTTGGAGATTAATAATGGTTTAATGGGGGATAATTATTAGGACATTAATAAAATCCGTAATCTATATCAGGTGGATAGTCATAAAGAGATATGTAGATTTGGAGGAGTGAAAAATCATGATAAAGATTTAAAATAATGTCCATCTTATGCATAGAATGAATTTAGATATTATATTATATAAAATGTAAAGATGATATATAAACATGTTAAATATAATATCACCAGTGATCATTATGTAGAAGTGAAGATGAAGTGAGTGAATTATCTACAAAAGACATCATTTTTATCACTATTGGATTGAAAATGTTTTGGAAAAACTAAAATATATGAGATTTAGTTTCTGGTGATGAATGAAGAGCTCAACAAAATCAAATAGAATTAGACATGGTAGATTGTTTCAATGTTGTCATGTAAAATTTACATCAAAACCAAATAGAACTATAGGAACAAACTAAATGAATAAGGTATAGTTATTAAAAAAATATCATGACTTGTCTGTAATGGATACCCCTATATTAAGGGAATCGATGCTGATGATACATTTTCAGATTTTGTAATAATAGAAACTATTCTCCTATTCTTACCCATAGTAGTAAAAATTATGTTAAAAGTATTTTATATGTATGTCAAATTTGAATTTCTGAATGGGGTACTTGTGGAATATGTGTACATTGAACATTCATATGGTTTTATTGTCCATGAAAAAGATGAAAAGGTATGTTGGTTAATGAAGGAACTATATGGATTGAAACATGCTCCAAAGGAATGGTATTCAAGACATGTTTACCATTTAAATAATCCCAACTTCCAAGATGGTGGTATTGATTATAATCTCTATTTAATTGATGATATAAATCAAATGATTATGGTACTAGTATATGTAAGAAACATAATCCTTAGTTTATTAAATAAATTTTAGTGCAATTTTTTTTTTGAATTTATAAAATGAGATTTTTAAATTTCAAGGATTGGGTAGTTGATGTTTTTATTTGGTTTATAGGTGATGTAAGGAATTCAATGTTTACATATGAAAAAAAATATTCCACGAAAGTTTTGAAAATATTTTAAATGGAAAATTAATGGGGGATAAAATGTATGGTCACAAAGTAGATGAAATATTAATGAGATGACAAAGGCAAAGTGGTCAATGTCTTAAAATATAGGCAGATCATTGGGTGCATATTGTACTTAACAGTGACATGAATCGATAATTTTTTATAAATAATAGGTGGAATGATATGAATTTAATCACATTTAATGAAACTTGCTTGAAGTGAAAATAATAAATCCATATATGAAGGTCTTAGTTGATTTCGGTTTGCTATACAATGAAAAGTATTAGATAAAATTATTAGTCTATACAGATGTATATTGTTACTATTTAATAGATGATAGAAAGTGAGCCTCGGGTGGTGCATTATATCTTATATTTGTTTTTTATTTATGAGATATGAAAGAAAAAATAGCTCATTTATCTAAGAACCAAAAAATATAAATATATTGTGGCTACTAAAAAATCCATATAGTTATTATGGATGACGCAATATCTTGAATATATTGGAGTCGAAGTTAATTCTCTTATTAGAATCATTTGTGATAATTCCAGTTCAATAAATCATATAAAATACATGTCCATCACTCATCGAAAAATATTATTTAAATGAAGTTCCATTTTATCAAGGATAATATGGATCAGGTGTTGGTGAAGATGGAATTTTAACATTAGGTTTCATACATTATAAATATGAAATTACCCCAAGATGTTTTTGAAATGAATAAACTAGATCTCAAAGTCTAGTCAAACCCCCACACATAAAAATTGTTGATGTATAACCCATGATCCCTAAGGTATGGTTTAGTATTCTTTATTGGCTAATATATATTTTCTTTACCATGCTACATACCACAATTATAAGACCTTTGTGTTCATTGATAAAAGGGATAAGTCTTTCTGTTCATGAATGTTGGAGAAGATTAATTTGGGGATTTTCAAATAATAAAATGAGAAGGTTTTCTGAAAAGGTGAAAGAGTTACATTATTTTTCATGAAAGTAATGATTCAAATCACCCTAATCCAAATATGAAAAATGCAGGTGTTTCTTGAATGTTTTGATGTTTCATAAAATTTATTATTGCATGATGTAGATATCGTTTCACAATCCCATGAAATAGATATGGTTTATATGTGATGACAGTGAGTATCATGGTAAAGTAGACATAAAATATTTGATGTTAAGTGATCCCATAAAATTTTTCACAATGTAATTTCATAATGGGTTTGAAACATCTTTAAATATATTGATACCCCCACTGTTATTTGAGGTGTCCATCACTAATAAAATATGAGGGTCTGAAATCACATAAGAGTTTCATGAAGGTATTTATTACATGATGTAGTGACTTAAACATCAGTTTCACAATGAAAAGGGACTACTTTTTATATGATCAATTGGGTACGATGACAAAAAAAAGTTTCGCATAATTTGGGAGTTCCCTGAAAAACATAAAAGCTGAAAATATTATGCAGTTCCATGAGAATATTTTATATTTTTAAAAAGTTGTAAAAGTTGTAAAAATGTTATAAAGAGTGTGTGAAAAAGTGAAAGTTACATGATCCATAAGGAATTAACTTGAAATTATATAGTAAATTAATATTCATCATGTCGAATAATTTTTAGATTCATGATTCATTTAATGGGGTGTAAAAACCATTGATTCTAGTGATCAATAGAAGAATATTATGAAAGAGTAGTAAGAAGACATCCATTGAGAGAGATGTGAGCTTTTAAAGTGTGACCCATATTAAACCAATAGGATCATTGAGTCTTCTCTGATATTATAACAGCAATGTGCTATAGTGTATTTGGTACTTTGGCACAACTTTATTGTATTCTCCTTTTATGTAGCTCATTGTAGGTGAAATAAGTAAATATATTGTGATTTTTCATGTCTTAATTTATTCTCATTCATTGATATAGGAAGGGTAGAGAATTTTGTTTTGTTTAATAAAAAAATATCCACAATTGTTATTTTTTTAATCTTATATACATGGGTTCACCACCCCCACGGTATTTTACTTTGTAGAGCCTATTAAAACCATCATAGTTTGGTGTCACTTAACAATACACACCTAAATTTTAATGTTGGGTGAAAATGATAATCATTGTACCATTTAAGGTCATACTACAATGATTGTTTCCAATAAGTTTACATTATATGGATAGTACATATTTGTAAATGGTTCCTAGAAATTGTTGGTGTGAAACTTATGCATAAATTTCTATTGCTGGTAAACCTAAAAGTAAATATAAACCAATGGAAATCGGTTTGTTTAATGAAGAATATAGTCCCATGAGTTATATGTTTTTTCTTACTAGTGGGGATATAGTCCAATGAGAAGGAATATATCATAATAAAAATTGTTCCAATGGAATATGGAACCAATTAATGGATGTCTAGGATCACAAAGGGAATATACTAATTATGATGGATGTTGGATATTTAATGATGAATATGGACTAATTAAGATAGATTCACTAAGAATATATCCCTAGTGAAGGGGGATTCATGGATTAGAGAGAATTTAGCCCCATGAGTTGGGATATTTAGGATCATGGGTAATGTGGACCAGTAATGGAGGATAAAAGGAGTTATAAATTTGGATTTGAACCTTAAGGATGAATCATATGTATCATTTTTAATCCTAAATTAAATCCCACATAGTTAAGATGACACAGTTTATGGTCTTCTGATAGGATAATAACCATGTAGTTTATAATCATGTAGTAATGAAGGTCATGTCTTACAACTATATAAATTGGGAAATTGAGCCACAATTAAATATAGTGGGCACCCTTGGATCTTTTTAGGGAATATGGAAATTTGAAGGATGTTTTGGGTATTATACCTTATGTGGAGACCCAGAATACTGTTTTGGAACAGAGAGAGAATAATTAGGGCTTACTTGTGAATGTATGCTACCCATATGTGTTTGTTTATTACAAATTGATCATTGGATAGTAGGAGTACTGGACTCATGAGGGATACATTCAAATGAAAAGTATGTCAGGGATTATGCAATAATAAATGTTAACAAGGTTGGGGATTAAAACATTTGAGGAATACCAATGTCTGAAGGAACATTGAGTGGACAAGTATATCCAAAAAGTTCCTAGGATGATCAATATCGAACATGGGTAATCTATGTTGAGTTGTATGAGCTACGTAAAACATCTCCAATTTATTTATGA
Source organism: Viscum album (assembly GCA_963277665.1). Classification (NCBI taxonomy): domain Eukaryota; kingdom Viridiplantae; phylum Streptophyta; class Magnoliopsida; order Santalales; family Viscaceae; genus Viscum; species Viscum album. Next base: position 1,153,105,531 of record OY728132.1, on the reverse strand, counting down.
TAGAGTCTTTAATTCTCAATGGATATCATCATTGTGATCATCCATAGGTTTCAACTTATTTCGGATGAAAATTCTATAAAATCCTTTTATCATAGAATACATGATTAAATGATCACACTCTGGCATAGCTAACAACCTGATCATACATTTTTTTAGGTTTTGGAGGAGGTATCCACTACATATTTTAAGGGTTTATACCCTGATTAAAAGTACCAAAAAGGGTATTTTCATTTTATATGGCCCAGCTAAGTGACTTTGGTAAATAATATGGCACAGAATAGGTCTATTAATGGATCATATAGATGATTTTTGACATGGTCATAGGTAACCAAATGCTATTTTAGCTATAGGACCTATGAGGAGGTCTATGTGCACCTTAAAAGTCATCTAGTTATCATAATAGTGTTACGATAATGAGGTGAGACCACATATAGAATTTATTTAAGTCTTAATTCGGATGGATTTTATAAGATACAACCCCTCTATGATCTATGTTCATTGTAAAGAAACATATCGGAACCTCATGAAGTAAGAGTGAAGGATCTTCACGAAGGACCTACCTCGAAAATATCTTACCTTCTTTATCCTAGAGTATTAACTCATGATTTACCTAGTATTACCATATGAAGTAAATTTAGATATATATTTTAAATTGTATGATGTTCCCGACATCTCTATAATTTTTTTTATGAAATTCCACAATGTGCCTACATTAAATTTAGTATTGGGTATTTACATATAGCACTAGGATATTGACTGCTAAAAATGAGTGTTCATGTGGTGGTTCTAAACAGAATAACATGGTGGGTTCATGATAACCATCTGGATACTACATATAATATTCTGTTTTGAAGTGATTTGTGGACATATGGGACCCCACCTCACCTTTGTAAAATAATAGCGTTTTTTTAAAATACATTGTAGTGGTTAAAGATTTCCGTCTCAAAACTACATGAGGTGATAATATGTGTTGAATTTCAAGGTAAAAATAGGTCTTTTTTAGTATCCTAAAAGAAAGAGTGTTCATGAGAATTTTTCCTATGAAGGGTGGATAACATTCATTGTGGTTGATGGATTTCATTAGGAAGGGTGGTTGGCTTATTCACAGATAAAATCCATTTCCCATTTTAAATTATTTTTATTATTTCCCTAGTCCTAGGTTTTATTGGTATGTTTTTTGGTCCTTAATGTCCTCATTAAATTTTATTTATATAAAAAAAATATTGTTGTTTTATAATAATGAGGTTTGTTGTGAAAAAAAAATCCTCAAGAATTATCTTGATACTAGAGAAAATAATCCTCACATTATCCCTATCAAAAATATATATAGAACAATATGATTCATTTTTTTTATCATCAATGAATGAAATGAATCTGTAGTATACATTAGGTTAGAACTCAAAATACTATGAATTTCATCCAAATATTCATAAAGCACATATGGAAGCATCTAGAGAAATCCTCTCTTGGATTATACCTCTCAAAAATAATACACTAAGTGTGGGAATAGATATTGATCTAGAGTATTACTATATTCTAGGTAATTATTTTATTAAATTATTTATAAATTAACGATTAATGATATTTTCTAGGTGATTTTTGGGTTGTGTTCATCAAATTATTCAGATTTATCCCCTAGAACAAATAAAATAACATTATTGTACACCCACCCCCAACATCTGTTTCACCCTAGTACCTTTAATCCATTGGGTTTCCACAATGTAAATTATTTAGGTTAAATAAAAATTAATTATATTAGTAAAATGAACATTTAATGTATTTCAGTCATATAACCAATATCATTCCATCATAAATTATGTTTAAAATAATCAATTCACTCATATGAAAGGTTGATCATTCTATTTATAGATTTTTGAACAAACAAATATCATTTCATAATGGTACCATCGATTTGAATATGGGACATTAATTTTAATTGTGTTAAACATAGAGTTCATGAATATGGAAGGTATCTTGGTTCAATTTATTATTTTCCAAATTGAGAATTTTTTGGACTACACATGTAAAATTAAATAATAAAGACAGATGAAGAATAATATTATGTATACAACACCCTTGATGTAAATTTAAGATATAAAATTAGATACTTATTGAATATTATTTTATTATTTAGTTTTGGGTTGAGTTTTCCTATAATTTTTTATGTTTTGAGGAGAGGTAGTCAAACGGTTTTGGATAACCATGTAAACCAACCATGTTTAGAGGTGTTCTGTTGTTACTTGAAATTTTAAAAATAATGGAATCTAAAACTGTTAATAACCTTTTTGGTTGTGGTTGAGATGTTTTTTCATTTAATTTTATAATTTTATAATTTTGGAAATAAATTATATATTAAATATATTGGGTTTATTTGTGTGTGTGAAAACATTTAATAACTTCTAAATGGGATCTTGTATAAAAAATATGACACCGTGGTTATGTCTATAACATGGTAATTTTATCAGGGATGTATACTTTATATGGAATGTTTTTAAACCCCCAAAATAATAATTTTCATGTTTTAAACTAAATTTAAAAATTAAGATATTTATTTTTTTCTGAACAAAAATGTTTTGGTGGTGTGTCACATGATTTGGAAGATTAGGTGCATCATAGTGATGATGTGTAAGTAGAGATTCTAGAAAACCCCATTTTGTAATTCCATCATAGATACGAAAATAAAATCGTGGAAATATAGAAGGTGGTTTATTATGTAGCCTATATTGAGAAATTAAAAGACAAAATTATATAAATAATTCTCCCTCTCTGATATACCATATCATCCTTTGTAAAAATAAATTTATCTAATTTTCTTTTCCATTAGAAGAATCCTTAATGGAGAAATTCACATATCCCTATCTTTTATAATGAAGGAAGCCCTTAGTTTTCATAATTATTGTCATTATTCATGGTTGAGGTGAATATGAAAATCAAGAATCATGGTATAATATTCCTACACTAGACAATCACCAATGAGGTATGGCTTCAATATATTATAAGCATGCCTTACAACTTTCTATCTTGAATTCTTCCCATCTAAATAAAAGTATTAAATGATGAACAAGTTTTAAAAAATATTATTAGAAAACTGAGAAAAGGAAGAATAGTTAAATTATTATTTTCCTTTAGGGAACACATAATGAGACCCCTTTATTTTTTCTAGAATGAATAATTTGGATGAACCCAATGATTTTTATTTTATATATCATGGAAGGAATCAATATTTAAAAAGTGAATCGAATGTGATAATAAAATATTATTGTTTTCACAATGAACATAATAAAATAATATTTTTTCATCATTTATGATTCATTTATTAACACACTAGTTTAGTTTTTTTATATTTTATTTCATGAATGAGATGAATGTGGGAAAAACACTACTATGATTTTCATTAATTTTTATTACAATTATATTTCACTTGTTATTTCTCTAAAATAGTTTCAATTTATGAAAATAATATAAAATAATAACTATATTAAATTAAATTAATATAATTGACAAATTTTTTTATTATTAAAAAAGTCTAATGATATTAATAAAAACCCATTAAAAACATTCCCTCTAAGAAATTAAAATTCTATTCTTTCCCCATGAATGTTTTCATTTATGAAACATGAATTTGAACCCACACCTGTATGGTTAGTTAATCCTCTGGTCACCATTATCTAGAATATTCTATCACATTATAAATTTGTGTTTGATGTTAATTCAGTTATATTACAATAAAGGAAAACTATAAAATTTAATGGTCAAATCACATGGAATCAATCATAAGTTGATTATCAGAACACATTTGAATAATGAAAAAAATATGATGGATTTAGTGATAAAGATGCGTCAATAAATATCTCATAATATTGTGATGGAGGCCCCGTGGGATTCATAGGGGATCAACATCGATGAAATGGTTTGGTACATGAGCAGTTGCACAACTCCCAAGGATTTATACACTAAAGGTTTTAATTTCCCAATGAAACATCATTTAAAACTCTGAGATATATGTTATGTAGTCCATAGGTTATGAAGATTGTGTTTTAAAGCTATATAAATATCATACATCATGTGACTCTATGTCACATGTGGTTGGTCCTCATAAAGAGTGCCTTAGTGTAAATGTTTTTAATTTATAAGGCAATGAACATGAACCACATGTCATGTTACATGAAACACAATCATATACCTTGATAAATATTTCTCAACATATATAGATTGTACACACATAGCTATGTAGGTTATACGAACTATGTAATCCTAAGAGATATTGTGTATAACTATGTGTTATATATCATGTACTCCACAGATATGTTAGGTAATTTACATAAGAAAAACCAAGAGTATATTCAATGTATATAAGGTTCAAGTTATATTGTTTTTATCCATACTCATTATGTACCCATGAAGGATAAATCATGTATGTTTATACCACATAGGTTGAGTTGTTTTAGTAAATGAATAGCCTTCCCCAAGATCACCATACATTATTTTCCCAACTCTTGAAATCGTGTACTAATCCATTTATAGTATTCTTTATGATTTAATACTAGATGAAATCCATTGACATATGATTAGTACATAATATGTAGCTTCACATTTAGATCATAATACTATAATCCCCCTTAGATTTTAGAGATTGGTCATATTTTGGTCTTGATAGTTTGATTATCTATGCTCTTTTGGAGAGAAGATAGGTGGAAAGTGAGATGGATAAAATATAGAGTTTGTCACTCCCTCATGTGTCTAGGTGATGTCCTCTTTGTATGGGGTTATTTATTCCCTAGAGAAATACACATAAATGGTATTGACCCCAAAATATATATTGAATCAATAAAATCCACCATGTATAAAGGTAGGGTCCTCTATCAGTGGGGTTAAATGTTAAGGAAGAGCCTTCCATCCATGATGTTGGTAATTTATTTTATATTGGGGTGTGGTCCTCCATAGGATTTAGTTACTCCATTAATTGACATATATATTGCTTTAAATGGTGTGGCTCCAAGATATTTATTTAGAATATCACCTTATACTTCAACCATCGAATGTTCAGTCACCAAAATCACATTATAGGAAAGAAACTCTTGAAATGACACTAAAATTTCAATATATCATAACATTGCAGAAACACCTCACCCAAATCATCATACTAAGATCAAATAACTCAACCCATTTTACTGAAAACTCATAACATCGTTAAATTTAGGAAAATTAATTAATGAAATTAAATGAAAGAAGTGGTTTATGTGGTATATCATTTCATCCTACATCGATGAAGAGAAGAATGAAAACTTTTCATTTCAACAAAAAAAAACATTACTCAATGTGACTTGGAATCCATGTAGATCACTAAGTCAATTAATCACAATAAACCTTAGTAAGTGGTCCCTCTAGACATTCTTAGTGGGTATCATCCCGTCAATCAGTTTCACTGACCATCTACATTGGTTGGGATCTATCCATTTCATTGTACATCTATCGATTCCCTATGGAATATTCATGGTCTAATCACCAATCACTATTAGATTCATAATACACCATTGCCTCACTCCATATCCACAAATTCAATGTGGGAGTGATTTAGATGTCCACCATATTCATATTTTGATGATCTTACTCTAGTGTATCATAGTACATATGGTAAACTAACTGAAAAACCACATGTATGCATCCATCAGTAATTCACAACTAATAAAAATATCAACATCATCATGATGAATCCTATTGAAACTTATATTACAATACTAATGATTCAACTAGTGGTTTTATTTATGGTAAAAAATCCAATGATTGAAGTTTCATAAGAAAACACTAAAATATCTCACTTGAAGACTAATTCAAGGACATCCATAGCTTCATCCAAAAAATTTGAAAATAAAAACCTCCCACTTATTCTACATGATGTGATCCTAAAAATTCTCCATTCAACAAAGAGAGACTAAGGCAAAAATTTTACATAGATTCACTTTGACTAATGACCTGTTTAATGTTTTCATAAATTTTTTTAATCTATCTTTAAAAACTATAACTATCCATTCACAATCAATTTTTGGATAAAATTAATCATAATATCGATGTGTTTCATCCTCACATGGAACAATAGATTTTTATCCAAGTGGATTTTACTTTGAATATCATATTAATGTATTCCAAATTTCTAACTAAATATGATATCTAAAATTAGACACCTCAACCATACCATTACCTAGTTTTCAATTAGTAGTTCTATATAATCAGCTTCTGTTTTAGAGTTTTAATTCACTCGTTGAAATGTAGACATCATATTGATCATGGTTCTACCAAATATGGAAACATGTCTTGTTATTGTCTTCTATTAGCCTAAGTCACCCCCAATGTCTATATAAATTTACCCCTGTAATGGATCATATTCTTTAAAATGATGATGTGTTTTTACTATAACATTTTTGTATCAGATAATATACTTTATGGAATACCAATTATATTTACCTAGATTAACTTTAAATATACTAACCACTACCACTATATTAGTAATGTCTTGGTAAGAACACACCATTACATACATGTGATTTACTATCATTGATGTATATTTTAATCATCCCATGATCATCACCTATTATTTTTCCTTTTAAATTTAAAATTGAATAGAAATAGGATTTGATAATGAATTACATCCACTCATTCCAAACCTTTCAACAAAATTCTAGATATAGTATTTTTATTATAGAACCCAATATATGATCTTCAAATAATACTCAATATTCATTATCAATTTCTTATTTTCTACACTAATATATTTAATATCAAATATTCTAGACAATACCTTTGTTTCACCTTGAATTCATTAAATTAATATACCATTCAAATGCTTATCGTCCATTAAAATTTTTAAATTAATGAATCTCCCATTAGTATACTCATTTTGATTACAATAATGGTCCATGTTTCTTGTCTGGAAACCATTATCCTCCATAAAAGGATCAAAATTCTTATTCCAGTTACATACTTCTTATTTAAAACCATAGATATTCTTCTAGAGTTTTCATAACAAGTGATGATTTTTCTAATCCACAAAACCAATAGGTTACTTCATATAGATTCCATTCCCTTTATCCCAATGAAGAAATTCAACTCCATGTCCATTTTTACCATATGTAATACTATACAAATATCAAATCTTATCGCTTTTCAAATGGTATTATGTTTCATTACATTAATTTTTTTAGATAAATTTATTCCCTTGTTATAATGATTACCCTTTACCACTATCCTTTCCTAATAACTTATATATCCATTAGACTATTCTATTAATAAGAAAACCCACTTGTTTTCTGGTAACCTATTTCCACATGGTAAAAATAATTTCACTCAATGTTGTTCAGATGAATTTAATCCAACTCAACCATCATTTTATACTCCCAATAATCTGAATATTTTAGGTGAATTTCTTCTTTTTTGGATTTATGGTTCTCCCACATCAATTAGAATTAATATGTTCAGGTATTCTTCATACCTTTGTAATAACTTTATAACCCTATTTAGTCTTCAAAAATATGCTCTTGGATCTAATTTCCATAGAATTCAAACCACTAGAATTTCATAATCAATAAATTTGGACTAATACTCAGTAATTCTTAATATTTTAGTTGTATATTTCACTTGTTTAACGTTTTATCTTATTGTGTTACTAGATGAACATTACATTAGAATTGTTGAACATCTAGTAGATTCAGATCCATCTATATTTTCTGAAATTTAAAGTTATTTAGAGACCCAATTTACATCAGACTATATTGAAGATAATTATTTACATTAAATCTTCTTCTCTCCCATGTTTATGTACTTTTCATAAACATAATCATTAAATAACACATTTTTACTTCTAATGATTAGTCTCTTGTCATTATCCCAAAGTTCAAATATGGTAATTTCATCTCCAAGACTATAAGTAAACAAATATTAGAATTTTATCCAATCTTTTTTAACAACTTTTAAACAATATAAACTTTAAAATAATTTAACGTGAGTTAATTTTGGTGCTTTACTAGTCCATTGAGCTTTTAAAAACATATTTTACATTTGTGTTGATGGGATCCTAATGATAAAGTGTGAAGTTGTTTCCAATTTCTCTACCTAAGACTCCTTTTGTATTATGGAGTACAATTAAATTATATACATTATTTACATAAATTTTGTATTCAATATTAAATCTATTCCATTTTGGTCAAAATTCCATGGTATAGTGTTTTCATTCTAAATGCCCCTATGTTTTTAGAAATTTTAGAATTTTTTCCAATAAACTCACCACCGGTATTTGAACTCAGGCTCTTTAACTTATTTCAAATTTCTATTTCGATCTATTTTTACACTGATCAATGTCTAAAAAATATTATGATTTATGTTTCAATATGTAAACTCTTACATTCCTTATAGAGTTATCAATAAATGTCATGAAATATAAAGATACACACTGATGTTTAACTGGGTCGAGGCCCTATACATATGATTTTAAAAGCATCAACGCATTTTAGTATCCATCCAAAAAATTTTAAATACACATTTTTTTACTTGACGAGTATGAAAATCTCATATTTTCTGATGTTATAATGTTCCAACTTCCAGATGACTTTTTTTGATAAAATTTTCATAATTTTTCATTTTGGGATGACAAAGAAAGAAATAATAGAAATCTAAACTTCTAATAGTACATGCTCTATCATGTGATTCGCCCTATACCATTATATTTTGATAAAATATATCTTCTTTTATTCATACATCTATGTTAATAGAACCTATAGAGATTTTCAACCTCTATTTGAAATGATTTTTCCATATCATGCTACATCAAACTATCCTACTGAAATAATAATCTTCATAGACCTAGAATATGTTTTACTCATTTCATCTAAAGAACTCTACCATTATTCAACTAAATTTTCAATCACTATTCCACAAAATGAAACTATTTTTATCATCAAATAGATGAACTCTTTCAAATATTCTATGCATGTGAATTTTTATTAATCTCATTTCACCAATGTAGTGGAAAGATGCATCGAAATAGTTGATCCAATATTTTATTGGATTATTAAAACACAGGAATGTGTGAACACTACCATAATCTAATGGGTTCATGGAATTGGTTCCATTGAAATATAATATTCTATAATTTAAGTTTTATTCATGGATATCCTTTTTGATATGACCCATATTACCACAAATTAATCAGGTTGTCCCATATCGAGTAGATTGACCTTTACTCATATATCTTGACTTTCCTTCTTAATCACCTTTGACTTCATTTCTGTGGTGGTCTCCCTACTCTATCTATATTCAATAAATAACCAATGATTCAGGAATCTCTTTCCATCTAATCTCTTCTTTAATAATCAAGTTCTATAAATCTTTAAAAATCATGTGGGTTTTTCGGCTGAAGATTCTCACTACTATTACCATTACATAAAACTATTTCAGCAAGGATAACAACAATAGTATGGCATAGACATCATCTGTGAATGTAACATTAAAAAAATTAGCTAGATTTTTATCATGTTGAAAACATTCACATGATCCACTATAAACCTTTATTTTGATAGCCTTATATTGAAGATTCATCACTACATGTACACCTTATTTAGTGTTATAGGATTTTTATACTAATCTTCAAATATTTTTCCCATAGTATTCTACTCCAAAATATTGAAGGCCGCATTTTTTAAAAATGAAATCCTCGCCAAACATAATATATTTCTATCCCACCTTTCCTATTCTTCTGTTTTCATAATATCCAACTTAACTCCTTTCAATGGAACTTCTAGGTTTTTTTGGATGAGGTATTTCTACAACTATATCCTCTAAAATCCGTAATCCATCTAATTTAATATATTTATATGGACCATTATATCCTCTAATATAATCCTTCTAAGGATATTTACTTCAACTGAAAGGGATATATGTCTAAGTATGAATAAATGTTACCTAACCAGATGTTAATTGAACTATTGAGCCTCCAAGGACCTTCAATTTGATACCAATTATTGAGAATAAAATCCCATGATTTAACCATCATAATATCTATCACATAAATAACACTAGTGGAATAAAATAAAGAATAGACTCTATAACTTCCAATAAACATAATCTTGGAAGAAAAAAATCACCCAAATCACTATAATAAGTTCAAATTACTCATCCTTTTTCACTAAAAACTCATAAAAAAATCCATAAATTAAAGGAAATAAAAGTATGTAAATTAAATAAGAGGTTTTATGTGGTTATTAATTCCTTTATACATCTACATGGAGAATCATTAAGACTTTTTATTTCTTTATAAGTACAAAGTTACAATCAATATTAATCAACATCCACAAAGATCACTAACTCAAGTAATAACATCAATCTTAATCATGTGGTCACTCCCACCATTTATAGTGGTTCCCATATCATTAAATGATTAAAAAAATCTTCTATATTTTTATGTATTTATCCACTACACTATAAAAATGTCAATTCGATCATGATTCTTCATGGTCTTACCACCAATCATTGGTGAAATGACAAGCACCATTATAGGTTATAAAAATCAAAAGAACATTAAATTTTTCATTTTCAATAGGGGTTGATCCATGAATTTGTACTTGGATTAGTAATTTGTCAATTTAAATATATCATGGTTATGTTTTTCAGTCTCATTTTTTGGGATTGGTTTATCGAGTGAGCGTCAAGGAAGGGTCGAGGTTACCAAAGAGAAAGTTGTAGTTGTAATCTATAGACCAATCCACTACCCTTTGTATTTCTTCATAGAATGAGTTGTGGTTTAGTGATTTTTTTGAAAAATTAAGTCATAAATTATCTAGAAAATAATGGTTTCATTTTGGTGATTCTAGATGAGGGATGATACTATGGTATGCGGTTTTCATGGAGGGCTTCTGTAGGTGGGGGCCCTATAGTTGTCACCTTGAGGGGCCATGTTGAAGAGGTGTAAGGGGGATATACAGTGAAACCCCTATACCATTTGAGTACCAACTGTTTCATACCTTAGGAGGCCACACTATAGTAGTTTGGTGTGGAAGCCTCATGCTAGACCAAAGGGTGGTTCACGTTGGAGAGTCATTGGGAGGCAATCCTTCACCCTCACCACCCCACCTCCTCGAGGTGGGTTTCACCATAGATATTTTCCCTAAACAATACCTAGAAATCCAGTGGATTTTCTTTTGAATGAAATATTAGGTGTTTCACCAAAAGGTAGCCCAGAGAAGGGGGATTTTGTTATGGCCTCTATGTTCTCATAAAATGATCAGACCAAACCTATTTTTTGGAGTGGAATACCAATTATTTTAGGGTTATAAACCCTTCATTTTTAGGACATCCATGTGTGTGGGGATATTAATTTCGATTGGATCTCCTCCACCTCTCTTCTCCCTATGACCCCATGGAATTTTGACAATTATTCTAGGTGTGTTCTTTCATTCTTCCTTTTTTTGGTTACCCCTTCATAGACATTTAATTTTTGTTTGATTAGGGATAGTATTTTATTTTTTTTCCACTAAATCAAGATGTAATTGGGTGAGTATAATGGGTATTTCTTATATATTTTCTATAATAGGTCCCAAAAGCTTAATTACATTCCATTTGAAGTAGTTTTGGTGTGGTTAGGATGAAAAATAATTATTTATGCGAATATTATTTTGGAATAAATTTTAAATAATTAATTATAATTTTTTTTATGGAATGAGATTGGTGATTGGGAGTATTGAGAAGAATAGAAGAGGTATAGTGGCGCAGGGTGAGGAGTTAACTTTGGAATCTATGTAGGTGGATCATATGATACAATTTCATATATTTTATTCATGATAATTCATCCTTACATATTGCATGGGTTTGGGTATGGGGAATAGGGATTGAGGGTTCCTTGGGTAGAAGAACTGGGAGGGAGTTAGGCCTCCTATTCTTGTAATAAGTGATACTTTGATCTTAGGTGAAATAAGATTACACAATTTTTATGTCATAATGGGGTGATAGTTTTGGATTAGTTAATTAGGGGCCTTGGGTTGGTCTTGGTGTACAATCCATGACATGGGTAGACTAGGTTGGGTTCTTAGATCTATTGGGAATGTATAGGGGTTTTGGGTTTATGTTCTTATAGGATAGATGAGAATTCATCTCATGAGGGACAAATAACTATCTTAAGTTGCCTAAGAAGAGTATCTATGTGTATAGAGAGATGGATGAGTCCTTTAAGACTTATCATGTGTGATGAAGATAATTTTATTTTGGGTGTATGGATAAGAGATCTCCCTAATGATATGTGATATGAGACCCATTTTTAGGTCATGGGAAGTGACTAAGGACCTGGCATTGGGATTACAAGGGGGTTTTTTATGTGAATTGGACCTACCTATTATAAATATGATTGGGATGAGTCTATGGGTAATGAGGTTGTCGTGGGATAAAATATGTGAGTTAATGTTGAATACTAGAGATGAGGGGATAGGTTCTGAGTGACTAAGATTTTACTAATGAACTGGTGTGTTTTGAGATATGTTGTAGGCTCTATTTAATTTTTAATGTGTGTTATAATTGATGTTTCTATGATAGTTGATGAATTATGATATGGGTAATGTAGATCCAGAGTCATATCCCAACCTTGAGTGAGATGGAACAAACTGGACAAAAATGAGTGAGATGGAGTTTTTTTTTGGTTTATAAATTCTAGTTCAACCATGACTGATGTGGTATGGCTTCAGACTAGTTGGGGTAACCTTTAGTTTGAAGGTGTTATCATATAAAATTTATTAATTGAGAAATTAGTGGTTAATATTGAGGTTGTTTTATGATTCTAAATAAGATTTTGGGAATACCTTGAGTGTGATGGTTGGGCCAAAATGTGACAAGATATTGATGGATGGCCTCACCGTGGGTGAAAATGTGTGGTCTTAGGGCTACCTTGAGTGATATAGAAATTCCATAGTGTATTACGCAATACCCTACCCCTCACATTAATTTAGTTTTCAGGTTTTAGATTATTTTCAACATGGATTCTTCAAGTATAGGCTATGATTTGGGTTTTGTGGAACTGGGTGACTAGATTTTAGCATGGTTCTAAATAATGTATGATCAGGAATCATGGTGTATTGGTTAGAACGTGTTGGTATAAGAAGTTTGTGTATCTCATCAGTGTAGAGACCCGAAGCCTGACGTACATAGACATTACATTAATTTTGCAGAATACATAATACATAACAACAACAGACACACAAGGACCGTAATAGTTTAGTGTCTTTGGAAACATGGAACATAATCTTCTAATCGTGGTGAAAGATCTTCAACATCTCCCATAAAGATCTACCCCTTTTTTTCTTACCTAAAACCTTTCATTAAATCCTAGGGAAAAGAAAACATATAAAGGGTGAGCTCAAATGCTCAGTAAGGGTAAACATAGAGAACATAAAACAATCCATAACTTTTGAATGCAAAAAACTTGAACATAAAATATAAATCATCAAAATCATGAGCAAAGACATAAATCATGGAAGAATATAAGGCATATAACATAAAGAAAAATTAATCCTGATAAAATATCATGGGAATAGAACATGTAATTGTGGCATCATTTAAGCACTTGTTATGATTTCCATAGTAGCCAAGGCATTGCTGCCAAGACCATCTTAGTAGATAAAGTCCCTTTCTGAATCGAGTACACTCCTCGTTCCAGTCCTGTACTGAATCGGATTAACATACCATTCCATCCATGTCTATCTCATGATATATAAATCTTTACCCAATGCATTGGAGGGAGATATTGGTCCCACCCGTCTCATAATGAAATCATTCTTACTTGTGCCACAAAATAAACATACATCATTCATAATAACCCAATGAAAAGAAATGGGTTTCATAAACATCATCCCATCATTACATAATCCATATAAAAGAAAGTAATATCATCATCATAATAAGAAAACTAAAACCATGTAAATCATAGAGACATTATACTTGAATAATAAACTTATGAAATATTGTTATCTTAGATGGAAAATGGTTTTGATAAAACCCTTGAAATGAATTCTTGAGGAAAATATCCTTTCTTTGTAAAAATCATTTTCCTTTCACAAAATGTCATGAAATTAAAAAAAAGGATTTTTTTGAAAATAGAAATGAAATCATTTTGAGTAACCTTTATGAAAATAATGCTTTATAAAACCGTAAAAAATCCTTTCATGCCGTATAAGTTAGAAAAAACATTCTTCTCATACTTTTGTTGGAAAAGTCAAAAAGTACCTCGTATTGAAAACGACAAAAGATTCCTTCCATACCATGTGGTAAAAGGGTAAAAATGACTATAAACATACATGGAAGAATAGTAAAAATTTTATAAAAACATTTTGAGAAATTATGGACATGTATGATAAACATAACCCGAGTAAATACTAACGCATAATCAATCTCAGATAAAAAAATGAGATTGCAAAGTTATCCCTTACCATATGTCTGATATGATTCGTACGTATCCAAACCTCCAGTATAATGATTTAAATAATGTCATTGACTTATTACATAATCATATTCATTGTTATGATATAATATATTGTTCACTTATGACTTTTATTACCCGTTCTTTTGTAAATTCCTTGTTAAAGAAGCGTTTCGGGTAAAATCGGTTTATTTATCATAGGCCTTTGGACTTGTTGTTCATGACATTATTATTACTTATATCATGATTTACATACTTCCATAATATAAAACATGATTTATATATATTATATATTAAGTATATATAAATATATAATAGATAGATAAATGAAATGAAACACACCGTTCATGGAGACGGTAGTCCGTACGTACGCATGAACGCTGTTTTCCTTTCCTTATTGTCTTGAATGAAAGTAAGTAGATGACATGAATATATATATACATAAATTCAGTAGATTTATCATGTCATATATTTCATTATTAATCATTATATATACTTTATAATCATTCTTGAATGGTAAACATGGAGAATGAATCCCATCGCATTGTGGAGACGGTAGTCCGTACGTACGCACGAGGGATGATATTGTTCCCATGGTCGTGGAATTGTGTTGAAGTGTATGTATACTATTTCAGAATCAATATCACTTTACAATAATTACATATAGTTAATCTTTATACCATTATACCCATCCATGTAAGGTGGTGGTGGAAAACAGATTACACCACTGCGTGGAGACGGTATTCCGTACGTACGCATGCGCGGTGATTTCGTTTTCTGTAGGATGGACAGAAGGTGAAATAGGGTTGTTTAATATTTATAATAACATATCATTATATAATTAATAATTATGTTATTACTTTATCAGGAAACAACTAAAGAAGATGGAGTTGAAGAAGAAAGAAATTGAAAAAGATTGGTAATGGATATTACATCTTCTTTGAGACAGCTCTTCTTAACCTCCTCTTTGGGAACTAAAGATGGTCATTGAAGAAGACCAAAACCTCTAGGATGATTATAGGGAAGTGGAGAAAAGAATTTGTCAGGTTTTACCAAGATTTAATGCTCAATGTGGTTTGTGTAGGAGAGGGAGGAGGTGCCCTTTTATAAGAGGGGTGAGGGGCACTTTAGGAAAAACTCAAAATATTATTTTATAATAAAGTCACATTCGGTTTTTAATAGCTCCAAATTGATTTATTTTGAAGATAAGGTGGGTATGGGTTGACATAATCTCAACCAATAGAATTTAGACAAGTTTAGGTTACAATTGTAACCTTATCAATTAGATTTAACTCTATGTTAAATAATTTAACTTTTACCATGTCTTTTTGTTTTCTTACACTATATTGTTAATAAACATACTATAACATGCCAAACGAACCCCAAGTGGTTCATTATTAATATATAAATCCTTATATAAGTCATTTGGCCAAACATTATATTTTTATAAATAAAATAACAATTAATAATATAATATTTGATTAAAAACTATTTTATGTCAATTTTAAAACTATTTGGTAATTGATTTTTGTAAAAATCATAACAGAATGATAAGTTAGAACCAAGTAACTTAAATCAACACTAACATGTCATATTGACATAGAATATTTGTGGAAGTCATAAAAAGTCTCAAATTACATTTATTTGGGCATTTATAACATCAATTATGTTAATATTTTCTTAGTAAGGTAATTACTTCATAATCGTTGTGTCATAAATAAATTAAATTATTTAAAGTCTAAAAATTAAAAATAAAATACCATTATGTAGTAAAGATTGTTATCTTTCTAATGAATATTTATAATCGAATTTACCTTATGTATGACCCTACATTAAAAATGTTTTAGTTATTAATCTTTGATTTTAACTATTTTAACTCTTCATTAAATAAAATAATATTAAATGTCTTAATCTAATACAAGTGGACCTAAATGGTCATATTATATTCATAAGGTTGTTTATGGTCGAATTACACTTATCCAATAGAATTACGACATGTGTTAGGGTAATAGTAATATCATTTTTACCTTTAATTACTGTATTTACTATTAACCGCGGTAAAAAAATAGTAAAAAAGTTACTATTCACCAAAAATTACTTTCATCTCATTGAACAACATTTTAATTACTGATATCAACCATGTCTCTCTGATTTTTGAAATTCCTTTCACAGAAGCGGTAAAATTATGTTTTATGAAAAATTCAGTCTTTTTAACTACCACTTAGTGGTTTCACTATTCATCAAAAAATCAATGTTTTTAGAAAAATACCAAAATTTCACCCTAGGCTAATTTCGGTATTCCGAATCCAAAAATGAAGTCCATTTTGAATGATAAAATTTATAAAATTTCAAAAAGTGGTTATTACTATTCATAACGGCTAGTTTATATAATATTTTAATAATGTATCGTTGTTTAGTAAAACCCGGTATTGCATACAACACACGCTATCGAGGAAGGTCGCAATTGCGTGTAATGCAATCCAAGTCTGGGATGCGTGTAGTGAAAGCTCCCTTTGTGGTTGCGTATAACATAAATCCAACCATATTTCATATATATATATACACACTCAATGTTTCATTAAATAACTACTATCAAACAAACTTGAAATTGTGCTTCACACGATCCATGAATAGTGTTGCGTATACTGCAAGCTAATACGGTGTTGCGTATAGCGCAAGATAATTTTGGAGTAGTGTACAACACAATAAATTAATGAAATGAAAAATAATAATTCTTATAAAATCTCGAGATGTTACATTCTACCCCCCTTAAAATGAATTTCGCCCTCGAAATTCATCGGGGTTATAAATGGTTTACTACTTGAAATTTTGTTTAATAGAAACCCACATCGTAAAAGGGAATATCAAAACCTATCTTTAAAAACTAAAGTATGAAACATAATGGTTACCCAAATTAACTAATCACTGGGTTTCCACATAGGTGAAAATATGGATATGGAAAAGAAATCTAACCATCAAGTTATGATGGAGAGTGGTAGAGAACATGGCTATAAAAAAGCCAACATTCACAAAGCCATAGATTTGTGATGATCTAAGGTACCATCTGATTAATCAGATATAAGAGCACTAGGACAACATTTTTAATATCTTTTCCCTAAAGATTAAAATTTTTAATTAGAAGAAATACTTACTTGATTTTTGTACAATATAACTGCTGTTTGTGCCTTGAACAATTTCCACTTCAACTCTTAAAGAAATGAAGTTGAATTTGTCTTCCGTGAAGTGTTAATAGATCAAGCGATAGAATGATAGGTCATTCCATCTATCTCAAACAAAAAGATAGAAAAAGTTATTAAATATACATAAGTCCATCTATAGTGAGATTAATCATATATAGTTCCTAAAATGGAGTTATACGTCATATATCATATTTCTTAATATAATAAAACTAGTTTCTACTAACTAGGGACTTCCTATAGGCCAGTGGTAGGCGATAAAGTCCTGTCGCACTTCGGTTGTGGGTTTGATTCCCACAGCCTTGTCCGACGCGATGGGTTGTCACACATCCTATGGGTTGTTCCTTTTTCTAAAACTACACTATTATAACATTCCTACAATAGTATTGAAAAAAGTTCTAGCCTTAAACAATTCTATCTGATGTTCCACTTAATCTATTCCCACCTTCAGGCTTATCGAAAATACTTCTGTCCAATATTATAGTATAAAGAAAATGATTACTATAAATTTCATCAACCAAGTATGTTAATACCATCTTTTATTCCCTATATATCATACGATACATCTTGTTTGTCACATTCCAAACATGTGAATACCTTAATCCTGTATTCTCTTGAAAAATGAATACCCATTGAACCTTAGGGAAAACATGAATGCTGTCAAAAGTTAGAACTTTCCACATCCCAAAATTTCTATATACTCAAACCATGATATCACTTAGTCCATATATCCATCATGAGCTCATGAATACTATCAAACATCTCATTATCTCTTTATCCTTTCATTATGCACATATCATCTACCTTCCAAAAATATTTGAATAACCTTTCATGGTTACGGCTACAATTCATCATATACTTTCAAAACACAAGCAAAGGAAACCGTGTAACAATCCTTAGATTTTTATTTATTCCATAGTACCATACATTATTCTTGATAAACATACAATCATTACACTACCTTCTTAAACAACTGACTGAGCTTTGTCATTTTATTCCTCAACACTTATTTTATTTCATATTTCATTTGTGGTCTCTTCATCATCATTCACATAAATACTACCCATGCAACCATGCTGATTCTCTTCATGAGATCTTCCCATAGGGCATTGGTTTGCATAATGCCCATACATTCCACATTTAAAACATTTAACCATTGTTAAAGTTGTAGCAATACCATTATCCTCATCCATGGTGTTAACTGAAACTTTTCCTCTGCACTTACTGTCTTTATGTCCTTGTTTTCCACACCCAAAGAATCTTTGAGTTCCTTTGAAACATTATCCCTGATGCCTCTTACCACATGATTTACATGAGGGAAATTGAACTTTCTTTCCTCTATGATCATCATGAAAATCCATCTTTCTCTTATTATCTGAGTCAGGAAACTTACAAAAGTTGAGATTATTGATCATATTATAAGATTGCTGATTAGGCATAATAACAATGTTTCACCTTCCAAATCCCATTTCATTTGCTTGATCATGAAGAATATCATTCCATTGTCCATCATATTCTCCATTATCGTCAATCTTCCTGTTTCCAGCCATTTTCTAAAACCCAAAAAGAATAGTGTGAGTAACCAAAATCATAATCAAGGGGGATTACCTTCAATATCTAACATCTTAGGTTAAATTCTAAGATCGTTACCATAATTCTAGGACTATAACCTATACTTATATTTATCTTTTGGGACATTACTAAACCTTAGGGGCATCCCTAGACATACCATAGAAATATCTCTAGGGATCTCACTAAAGTTATCACATCCTAGTTTCCAAATGTTGACTAAACCTTTCCTCTGATACCAACTGTAGAGACCCAAAGCTTGATGTGCATAGACATTACATTAATTTTGCAGAATACTTAATACATAACAAAAATAGACACACAAGGACCATAATAGTTTAGTGTCTTTGGAAACTCTGAACATAATCTTCTAATCGTGGTGAAAGATCTTCAACATCTCCCATAAAGATCTTCCCCCTTTTGTTTTCTTACCTAAAACCCTTATTTAAATACTGGGGAAAAGAAAACATATAAAGGGTGAGCTCAAATGATCAGTAAGGGTAAACATAGAGAACATAAAACAATCCATAACTTTTGAATGCAAAAAACTTGAACATAAAATATAAATCATCAAAATCTTGAGCAAAGACATAAATCATGGAAGTATATAAGGCATAGATTATAAAGAAACATTAATCCTGATAAAATATCATGGGAATAAAACATGTAATTGTGGCATCCTTTAAGCACTGGTTATGATTTCCATAGTAGCTAAGGCATTGCTGCCAAGACCATCTTAGTGGACAAAGTCCCTTTCTGAATCGAGTTCACTCCTCGTTCCAGTCCTGTACTGAATCGGATTAACATACCGTTCCAGCCATGTCTATCTCATGAGATATAAATCTTTAACCAATTCATTGGAGGGAGATATAGGTCCCAACCGTCTCATAATTAAATCATTCTTACTTGTGCCACAAAATAAATATACATCATTCATAATAACCCAACGAAAAGAAATGTGTTTCATAAACATCATCCCATCATTACATAATCCATATAAAAGAAATGGATATCATCATCATAATAAGAAAATTGAAACCATGTAAATCATAGAGACATTATACTTGAAGCATAAACTTATGAAATATTGTTATGTTTGATGGAAAATGGTTTTGATAAAACCCTTGAAATTAATTCTTTAGGAAAATATCCTTTCTTTTTAAAAATCATTTTTCTTTCACAAAATGTCATGAAAATTTAAAAAAATATTTTTTTTGAAAATAGACATGAAATCATTTTGAGGGAGCTTTATGAAAATAATGCTTTATAAAACCGTAAAAAATCCTTTCATGCCGTATAAGTTAGAAAAAACATTCTTCTCATACTTTTGTTGGAAAAGTCAAAAATTACCTCGTATTGAAAACGACAAAAGATTCCTTCCATACCATGTGGTAAAAAGGTAAAAATGACTATAAACATACATGGAAGAATAGTAAAAATTTTATAAAAACATTTTGAGAAATTATGGACATTTATGATAAACATAACCCGAGTAAATACTAACGCATAATCAATCTCAGATAAAAAAAATGAGATTGCAATGTTATCCCTTACCTTATGTCTGATATGCTTCGTACGTATCCGAACCTCCTGTATAATGATTTAAATAATGTCATTGACTTATTACAGAATCATATTCATTGTTATGATATCATATATGGTTCACTTATGACTTTATATTACCCTTTCTTTTGTAAATTCCATGATAAAGAAGCGTTTGGGGTAAAATCGTTTTATTTATCGTAGGCGTTTGGACTTGTTGTTCTTGACATTATTATTACTTATATCATGATTTACTTACATCCAGAATATAAAACATGATTTATATATCTTATATATTCATTATATATATATAATAGATAGATAAATGTAATGAATCACACCGTTTATGGAGACGGTAGTCTGTACGTACGCATGAACGCTATTTTCCATTCCTTATTGTCTTGAATGGAAGTAAGTAGATGACATACATATATATATTTATATATACATAAATCCAGTAGATTTATCATGTCATATATTTCATTTTTAATCATTATATATACTTTATAATCATTCTTGAATGGTTAACATGGAGAATGAATCTCATCGCGTCGTGGAGACGGTAGTCCGTACGTACGCACGAGCGATGATATCATTCCCATGGTCATGGAATTGTGTTGAAGTGTATGTATAATATTTCATAATCAATATCACTTTACAATAATCACATATAGTTATTCTTTACACCATCATACCCATCCAAGTAAGGTGGTGGTGGAAAACAGATTACACCATGGCGTGGAGACGGTATTCTGTACGTACGCACGTGCGGTGATTTCGTTTTCCATAGGATGGATAGAAGGTGAAATAGGGTTGTTTAATATTTTAATAACATATAAGTATATAATTAATACTGATGTTATTACTTTATCATGAACCAACTAAATAAGAAGGAGTTGAAGAAGAAAGAAATTGAAAAAGATCGGTAATGGATATTACCTCTTCTTTGAGACGCCTCTTCTTAACCTCCTCTTAGGGAACTAAAGATGGTCTTTGAAGAATACCAGGACCTCTAATACGATTCTAGGGAAGTGGAGAAGATAATTTGGCAGGTTTTGGACGAGCTTGAATGTTCAAAGTGGTGTGAGGAGGAGAGGGAGGAGGTGCCCTTTTAAAAGAGGGGTGATGGGCACTTTAGGAAAAACTCAAAATATTAATTTATAATAAATTCACATTCGGTTTTTAATATCTCAAAATTAATTTATTTTGAATACAAGGTGGGGATGGCTCGAAATAATCTCATCCAATAGAATTTAGACATGTTTTGGTAATTATTTTAACCTTATCAATTAGATTTAACTCTAAGTTAAATAATTTAACTTTTACTGTGTCTTTTTTTTCTTACACTATATGGTTAATAAACTTACTATAACATGCCAAAAGAACCCCAAGTGGTTCAGTATTAATATATATATCCTTATATAAGTCATTTGGCCGAACCTTAGATTTTTAGGAATAAAATAACAATTAATAATATAATATTTGTTTTAAAAACTATTTTATGTCAATTTTGACACTATTTGGTAATTGATTTTTGTGAAAATCATAACAGAATAATAAGTTCAAAAAAAGTTACTTAAATCACCACTAACATGTCATATTAACCTATAAAATTAGTGTAAGTCATAAAAAGTCTCAAATTACATTTATTTGGGCATTTATAACATCAATTATGTTAATATTTTCTTAGTAAGGTAATTACTATATCATCGTTGTGTCATAATTAAATTAAATTATTTAAAGTCTAAAAATTTTAAATAAAATAAAATTATGTAGGAAAGAGTTTTATCTTTCTGATGAATATTTATAATAGAATTTACCTTATGTATAACCCTATATTAAAAAAAATTAGTTAATAAACTTTGATTTTTACTATTTTAACTCTTCATTAAATAATATAATATTAAATGTCCTAATCTAATCCATGTGGACCTAAATGGTCATATTATATTCATAAGGTTGTTTCTGGTCGCATTAAACTTATCCAATAGAATTAGTACATGTGTTAGGGTAATAGTAATATCATTTTTACCTTTAATTACCCTATTTACTATTAACCGTGGTAAAAAAAGTAAAAAAATTACTATTCACCAAAAATTACATTCAACTCATTGAACCACATTTTACTTACTGATATCAACCGTGTATCTTTGAATTTCAAAATTCCTTTCACAGAAGCGGTAAAATTAAGTTTTATGAAAAATTCAGTCTTTTTAACTACCACTTAGTGGTTTCACTATTCATCAAAAATTGAAAGTTTTCAGAAAAATACCAAAATTTCACCCTAGGCTAATTTCGGTATTTCAAATCCAAAAATGAAGTCCATTTTGAATGTTAAAATTTATAAAATTTTAAAAAGTGGTTATTACTATTCATAACAGCTAGTTTATATAATATTTTAATAATGTATCGTTGTTTAGTAAAACCCGGTATTGCGTACAACACACACTATCGAGGAATGTCGTGATTGCGTGTAATGCAAGCCATGTCAGGGATGCGTGTAGTGAAAGCTCCCTTTGGGGTTGTGTATAACAAAAATCCAACCATATTCCATATATATATTCACTCAATGACGCATTAAATAACTACTATCAAACAAACTTGAAATTGTGTTTAACACGATCCATGATTTGTGTTGCATATACTGCAAGATAATACGGTTTTGTGTATAGAGCATGATAATTTTGGAGTAGTGTACAACACAAGACATTAATGAAATTAAAAAGAATAATTCTTATAAAATCTCGGGTTGTTACAATCAGGTTTCATGGTGATTGGGTTATTACATGAAAACTCAATGAGAATGTTTATTTATGAATTTCCTTTCTTTTTTCCATACATAATAATATGACTACATATATTAGGTGTTCTTAGAAAAAAAACATAATATGATATATTTCTCAAACCCAACATGGGAACTCTTATTTGCATGGAGACCTTATATTTGTTTTCAGGATAAGTAGTGGATCATGCTAGAGAAGCTAGAGGGTATCTAGAGAAAGGAAGTGTGGTGTGGTTGGGAATTGAATCAATGTCCTTTTTCTATTATATTTACTTTTTTTTAATTTTTTTTTGTGCAATTTGATCAGTGGGTGATTTCTCTAATGTATGATTGTGTTTTTGTAAATCTTATTTCAATTTTAATGTATTTTTATATTGATTATGCATGCTCAGATTATTAATGTGATGGATATTGTTTTGTTATTTTTGCAATTTTTTTTACCCTAATTCAAGGGAATGGTCTCACAATTATATATATTAAGACCTCACCACTAGTTGGAAGACTTTGTCATACTGGGAGGGAAACATAAGTTATAGAAACCCCTAATTTTCAAACATAAATATTACATCTTTTTTTATTCAAATTGAATAAATTTAACAAATTCACACCAGATAACCATAAATATTTTTTTTGTCTTTCAAGACTAGATAAAAATCATCAAAATTTACAATATATTTTCAAGATATATCAAAAATATCTTCCCACAAAATATTATTAAAATAAATATCCTTTTTAAAACCATATTCATAAGTTGGGGAATATAAATATGAGAAATGGAGAGCATAGATATTCTGTAAGGGTAAATGTGAGAGATATAAATCTATGATCATATTAACTAAAAAGATATGTATAAGAATATGAGATTATTAAAACTACATAAAAATTTAATACCCATTATAAAATGTTTCATATAAAGATTCATTGTATAAAACCATATCATTTAAAAATACACTAATAATAACAGTGAGAAATCATTATAAATCAATCATGAACCATGTGTTATTTTCATAAATGTATGGAACCATAATAAGTATAGAAACCCCTTTAATATATCAATGTTAAATATTGAGACCCTAAAATCATAGTTTATTAGGAATCAAAACATTATTCTCATACCATAAGGGATCAAGGGTCATCTCCTATTTCCCATTGAGGATCAAGCACATCATCTTTTTAGCCATAGTTGGTCAAGTACATAGACTTGTTAACCTTAATTGTATCATGAGGTATAAAAAATTACCAAATTAATTAGAGATATATATAATTCTAGTCTTGCCCATTACAAAATGAAAATAAAAAATATTTATGTTATTAGATTATAAAACATTTATTTTTCCATCATTTCATAATTTATGAAAAAAATGTGTTTTTTATACTTTTCAAAAATTCACTATAATATAACCCATGGAAAATATATGGGTTTACTAAACATCAAATAATTATAATCCTAAACCATAAAATAAGTAATTATTATGTTATCCCTTAATAACACCCCCATTAAAACATAATTAACATAAAAGGATGATGTCAAAGTTGAAAATTACTTTAAAAGAATCACTAGAATATTTCTCGGGAAAAATATCCTTTTAATTTTGAAATAACTTATTTAAAAATCAAATATTTAATAAATATTAACCAAATTATGTTATTTACAGATAATCGTGTATGATTTTAAATGAATATTTAAATAATTAATCTTTCATGAAGATATGAAATTCTATTCATTTAGAGTACATTAAAAAAATATGTCTTCCACATTTTTGGTAAAAAGTCATAAATGACCCATTTAAAATATGATAATTAAATCTTCTAAATGTAAATAATGGTTAAATATTACATTAAATAATAATAGGATAATATAGAAACATATTATTGAAAACATAGACTTTGAAGAAATAATATATTCAATTGGATAGTAAAAAATGAAAAGTTTTCCTTAAAAACATTATTTTGGGATCTTGAGTTCATAGAGAGAAGAAAATAAAAGGGAAAATTTTAATATTTAGAAATAACAATAGGATAATAAAATAAAATATATTTAGTATATAATTATGATATAATTTCATAAATACAAATTAAAGCATAATCAATAATAATAAAAATGGGATTGAAACATAAACCCCTTACAATTTTGGTAACATTTTAATAATAACAAAACCAAAATTTTAATTTAAAATTAAACATTAAATATCATCAAAAAAATTTGATTCATAGTATATTATTTCAATTGGGTAGTATAAATCCCAAATAAAATAAACAAGTGGTGAATAGGGTATATGTCTCTTATAAATAAAAGTGAGACTAGAAATCTCTTACCTCATGTTTCGACATTCTTCATATGCTTTCGAAGCTCCTGTATAAGGAATATAAATTTATTATAGTTTTATAAAAGACAATAAAAATATATATCTTACTTATGACATATTATCACATGTTTGATACTAATTTATTATTAAAATCATTGTTCTGATTGATCACTGCATTGTTTGTCATTCATGTTTCAGCTCGACAGTCTGAGTCCTTGTACTTTGATCGAGGTAAAATCATTTATAAAATTTTAATAATTATATTAATATCATATATATTCATTATAACAATATTTATAATCATAAATAAAGGTAATATATATGAAAATAAATTATAAAATTCATGGATACGGTAAGCCGTGTGTATGCAAGAACATTATTTCCACTTCTCAATGGAATGAATTAAATAATTATAAATAATAATTCA
Source organism: Viscum album (assembly GCA_963277665.1). Taxonomy (NCBI): domain Eukaryota; kingdom Viridiplantae; phylum Streptophyta; class Magnoliopsida; order Santalales; family Viscaceae; genus Viscum; species Viscum album. The sequence continues at coordinate 1,153,079,262 of OY728132.1, read as the reverse complement.
CCATTATATAATAATTATTATATCATAAAGATAATATATATTCCTTAATTTTATCTTTATTACTATCCATGTAAATTTTAATTGAAAAACGAATCACATTCCCTTATGGAGGTGGTAGACCACACATGCACATGATCAATGTTATAATTTTCCAATAGATGATAAGAAGGGTGATAGTGGTTATTCCATCATCATTATAAAAACTCATTATATTTAAGGCATTGGATTAATTATTTTAAAATGGATACCATATATTCGTAATACTTATAATAAGAAATAAATTTGAAACACACGGTTAAGAGTTATACCTCTTCATGGAGAGACCTTCTTTGAATCTAAGTAATGAAATGATTAAATTTTGGAATGAAAATAAGCTATAAAATGTGGTGAAGGAATTTATTATAATATTATATAACGTTTTAGCTAAGATATATAGATAAATGTGGTTTAAAGAAAAATGATATTTTGTGTCCTTCTATAAAGAGGGGAAATGACACACTCTTAATTACAAAAAGATTAAAATATAATTAAGTAATTCTAAATCCATATAATTTTAAATAAAAATATATTTGAATAAAAATTATCTATATTAAAAATATCATCATCCAATGATGTTTTTGTATTTTTTGGGGTCATTTTATACATTATATTTTTCTTTAACCCCTTGACTAAATAATGTAATCTCAACACAGTAATGTTTTATTAATATTAAATTTTTATAATTTTACAGATAAGGTAAAAATTACTTCATTATTGGCCAAAGGATGACATTTTTGAACAATTTTAATACTACTTATCCTATTTCAATAATTTAATTATTTTTAAATAATTTAATACAATATTATTTATCATAAAATATCATTAATGTCTATTTTGACACTATTTATTTTTTTTACATTAAATGTAACATGAGAACAATTTAATTTAAATGTAAAACTTTAACCCATATATAATATTTTATATTAATATTTAAAAAAATTTGAACACAATAATTTAACCAAATTTTATTTAGTTTTTTATATCATTTATTTTATTTTTCTATTAATTGATAAAATATTGTATCAATATTGCAATGATTTAATGTATTTATTCAACCAGTAAAAATTAAAAATAAATTAATCTGATGAAAATATTAATTTATATTCTAATAAAAATTTATAACTGAACTTATCATCTATTTTTGTATATAAAAAATATAGAGATACTGAGATCAAGAAAGTGGAATTTGGTATTTATTCTTTTATTAAATTAATATAAAGATCATGATGAAAGAAAAATTGAACCAAGTGACCATATATTTGAGAAATGTATGGAAATGGATAAACTAAAGTGATAAAATAAGATAAAGTCATGTTTTAGTGAAATTTTAAAGCCTTGTCCCAATGTTTTAACCTTATTTTACCTATTTTACCATTACTCTTATGATAAATATTTACTATGATAAATATTCATTATGAACAAAAATAAAAGGGACCTATTCAATAAATTGGATTCTTATAATTCCAAAAATGTAATCTATTTTTCAAAATCATATTTCTATAAGTATAATAAATTTATTTTAAAGTTAAAATGAAAAACGTGAAGAAAATCTTTTTATTAAAATACATTATTAGGTATAAAATAAGATATATATTCTTATCTCATGATGAGAAAAAACATTAAATGAATGTTAAAAAATATATTGAATATTTAATATATATATATATATATATTATTAAAATAGTCTAATAATATTGATGAAATTAAGTTATTAAGATAAAAACATATTTTCGTCCTATAAATTTTTTTCAGAAACATATACCTTTACTTTTAAGTGTTTTTATATTTATTTCTAATAAATTTATAACCAATGAATTCATTATATACATGTATTGAACATATATTTTAAATAATTTAGTTTTTCAAATTCATACCAACCAATCTAATAGCTAGCTGATAACATTCAGATTAAATATTAATTTTTTAATTTCTTATCATTGTTCATCTGAACTCGTTCTTCCATATAAAGTGTTATCAAAGAAAAAAATTATTTATAGAGAACTATATCATAAAATACTAGGATTCTACATTGTATCCCCCTATAAATCTATTTTACTCTCTAAATTCCATCACTCTTATACAAATAAATAATGATATCTGTATTTCATCACATCCTATAGTTGCCAAGATGTTTACTCTAATATATGGTTTTTCCATAAAACATTGATTATGTGAGTCGTATTTTTCATATCACTTTATTAATATGATACTTAATTTCCAACGGGTTTACCTCACAATAGATATCATTATCTAGTGACACTACCTCTTATTTCAATGCTTGTGAATGAGCTAGTATGTATTTTTTTAGGATAGATATATGGAACACATAATGAACATGAGATAGATTTTTTAGAATTTTCAAATGATAAGCTACCATACCAATATGATCAAGAATTTCAAGGGGACTAATATATAAAGGGATCATATGTGCCTTATTTCCAATTATCGAAACCTTTTTCCATGTATATAATCATAGAAATACCGTTTCACAAACTTCCAACACCATATCTCATCAATTATTTTTAGCATAACTTTTATATTGAATCTAAGATGGTCTTATGTGCTAGTGAATAGAACTAACATTATCTTCCATTTCCTCATCTACATTTGGTCCTAATATCTTTATTTCTCTAACTTAATCCCAACATGATCTATTTTTTCACTTCCTACCATAGAGGGATTTATAAGGTTCCATTTTAATTCTTTATTAAATGATATGTTTGTAGGAAAACTCAATGAGTGGAATTTGTTAATCCAAACCACTATTGAATTATAGATAAAATGATCTAAAAATCATCCAATTTTCTAATTATTTTATCTAATAAAATATATGCCTAAGGATAATTGTAAGTTCTGATACTCAACTCTGTATCCAGAGATTTCTATACAATTGTTTAGACCTTTGAGGTTAACCTCAGATCCTGATCAGATTAAATAGAACATGGTACTCCATAAAACCATGCAATTTAATTAATTTATATTCTAGAAACCTACTCAAGATATAAATATTCTCTAATATAAATGTAGTGTAATGACTTTATTAGATGATCAAACAAAACCCAAATAGCATTATTTCTTTAGACATTTTGGGGATTCTAACTACAAAATCCAAGGTGTTGTTTTCAAATTTTCATTATTTAATGGTTAATGGATGAAAAATACCCATATTAATTTTTATCTTAGTTCTAAATTTCTGAAAAAAACAATAATCGAGATGCATAATCTAAAATATAAATTTTCTGGGTTTTTCACCAGAAATATTATTTTAGATCTCTATACATCATTATAATTACAAGATATATAGATAATGATGGACTATGAGCTTCATATAAAAATTAATTCTTCATTTCTAGTATCAATGGAACACATAAACAGTTCATGAATCATATCACTTCATCACATTCAATGTTAGACTAAGGGACATTTCTTACTTTCTGCAAAATTACTATATCATGCCTCTTCACTTTTTTAATCCCCAAATACATTGATTATTTAACTCTCATATGATGAAGATAAGATTTATTATATTTTCTTAGGATTTAAATTTCAATATTTTACAAATCCTTATGTATTTGATCTCTTTAAATCCTTGTCATAGATAATTATACATGATACGTTTGACTCTGAGTAGCTACATCTTTGTTTTATCTTCTAGGATGATAACGTATTGAGTAGTTATTATCATTAATAAAAAATAACTATCTTCTCAACCACTTATTATGATCTCTATGTTTGAAGTTATATCTAAAATTTTTTATTTTCTATATATATGTCAAACATTTAACCATAAATATAATTTCACTATATCTTCAATACAAACATCACCACTTCCACCTCTAAATAATAAGTTAGGTTTTTTTCTCATGTATTTTAAATTGGTATGAGGTTTTTTATATCATCATATCATTATACATGATAAAAAATCTAATTTATCTTTTTCATATGTATTACCTAATATCTCAAACCCTTATCCACAATAGGGTATTGTGAGAAATGTTTTTCTGAACAACCTTCTCTCTAGTTCCTTTAAATCATCTTCACATTCATTTTTTCCATAAAAACGTATCCCCTTCTAAGTCATCTTGGGGAGGGGATTATATATTCATGATACAAACCTCAAAATGAATCGTCAATATCTATCAAACCTAAGTAAAATGTAGATTTATATTATCATAGTTGGTCTTTGATATTTCTCTATAACTTGTGAATTTGAAGGATCAACCAATATACCTTCACTTAAGATTATATAACCCATGAAAGAAATGTTCAAAATCTAAATTTCACACATGCTAAATTTTGTATACAATTTATCCTTCTTTTATGTCTTCAAAAATATCCGCAAATAGTCTTCATGATCTTACTTACTCATTATAAAAATAAAATCATCTATAAAGACAGCCACGAACTAATCAAGGTAATCTCTAAAGACTCAGTTCATTAAATCCATTAAGATATCAAGGTAATTAGCATGTCCAAATGGAATCAGAATAAATTTGTAATTCTTATAACTCATATTGAATGTTTTAATGTTTATATCATCCTTTTTAACCAAAAATTGATAATATCTATAATAAAGTTCAATCTAAGGAAAGAATTGATCTCCATATAATTTATCAAAAAAATATTGATACAGGGTATAAGATACTTGTTCTTGATAGTGATCTTATTTTTTTCATGGTAATCAATGTAAAGACACATTTACACATCTTTATTCTTAAATTTAATATCATACACACCTCATGGTGATTCTATTGGGTGTATGAATCCATTATCAATATTCCTATGAAATTTATTATTTAGTTATTGAATCTTAATTGGGGGAATTATATAAGGTGTATTTGAAATAGGGGATGAACCAGGTATGGGTTCAATTATAATAGCATCTTCCATATTTAGGGGGAGACCAGGAAAATATTCTGGAAAGAAATCTAAAAACCAGCATACATTAAAAATATCATCAATGTTGATTTTATCCCCAACCATCTAAGATAGATTACCTTCATGTAAAGGAATTAAGACTTACAATATAGAAGTAATTTACATTGTATGTTATTATTCATCCCCACACTAATAAATGATCATAGGATTATTCATAATATGAAATGTGACTTCACATTCTCAGTAATTGATTTGGGATCCATAAAAATAAATCAAATCCATGCCTAAAAGAACATAAAATTCAACTAAAGGGAGAATTGAAATATTTTTAGGAAGCAATTTCCCAAAAACATCAATCAGAGAAAAACTATATACTTGGGATGTGATCATCATACCATTATGAGTTTTGACTAATAAATAAATATCTGATCATGGAGAATATGAATTAACATTACATAATAAAAGTTAATTCCTTATCATTAGTTTTTTCAAAGAAAGGGATACAGTATAATAAAAACCATTCAACATGAATTATAGGGATGTACTCAGTGAAACTTGATCTCGAGGCCTCATCGAGACCCACAAGGGAAACTACCGACTGAGCTACACCCTGGGGGAACTAACATTACTTAATAATTTTCTTGATATATAAGAATTCATATAACTATGCTCAAATTGGGTACATTAATATTTTATTATACATATAACCACCTCAACATCATCATTTTATATACAATCCCTTCCTAAAACCAAAATGGCTTGCATGACCATAAAGAATAGTTCATTAGAGTGATAAATCATATAATGAAAAAAATAATTCATTTTATTTTAATATTATAAATCCTTCTTTTTAATCTATGGAAGCTTAAATTCAAATTTTGTTATCCATGGTGATTATTCAAACATTAGGATGTAATCTTATACCTAAACTTATCCCTAGGGTTTTCACAAAATTTTTCTAATACTAATATCTAAATATTTACTAAAACTATCCTATGATACTAATTTTATATACTAATAAATTTTATACATAAAATATACATATTTTTATATAAATATTTAATAAAATTCACTTACACACGTGAGAGGACCATAATGGTTAAGTGTATTTGGAGACCAGAAACAAAATCTTCTAACTTCCTGAAAGATCTTCAAAATATTCCAAAAAAATATTCCCTTGTAGTAATCTTGATAGACACGTCTAGCATAAATCATTATTTCTAACACGGGGAAAGAAAATATTAGAAAGGGTGAGATTGGATGCTCAGTTATGGTATAAATGAGAGATACCAATCAAGTACTGTAGTAGTTACTGTAGCAGGCATTGTTCATTACTATAAAAGTTGGAACTATTAAACATGGGCCACCAATTTGGGCTTGATGGCCTTAAGGACTTCGGGACACCCTAGTTCTTTGGGTCATTAAGGATTTCTGGCCACCTCATGGCCTTCATGCCACCTCAAGGCCTTCAGGGCCACCTGATTTGAAGTTTCACAAAAAGATTCTACAAGGAACCACTCCAGAGGTGGAAAAATCAGGGTGCATCCATCAGAGGAGGGCTAAACGGACATGGAAGAATGAGAGGGTACAGAATTTTCCATCAGAACTGTGCCTGTGCACCTCTTCACATGGACATACTAGACGAACAATCATGAAAATGTGGAGAGTTGATCACGATGCATATGCTGGGGAGGAGTATGTTTCACGTAGTCGTAGTCTGTATGATTTCCTTAAGACCTACGGGTCATGTAATGTCTCCAAGCCTATGGGCGATGTAATTCCTAAGCCTATGGGCCTTTTAAGGGTTCCCCTTCATCCTTTGAAAGGGGGGTTATCTGAAAATCAATAAAAAAGAAGGCATTCGGTCCATTCAGTAAAATTAACAATTAATACCCATTTTATCATGGATCATAAACATTATTCATGTAATAAAACATTATCATTTCAAAATAAATGAATCATAATTGTGATAAATCATTATAAATCATCCAAGAACTATAAGTTCATATCATTATTGTTTGGAACCTTCATAAGTATAGAAAACATTTCTTATGTCATGGTTAACTAGTGAGACCATAAAATCATAGTGGATTCGGCATCAGCACATGTTTTCCATACAATAATGGATTGGGAATCATCTCTTATTTCCCATAGGGTATCATTAAAATCGACTTGTTTCCCATAGTAGACCAATCACATCGACTTGCTTCACATAATTATATCATGAGATATAAATTATTACCCAATAATCTAGAGGCTTATATAATTATAGAACTAAAAATATAATATTGATAAACATAAATTTGTGTAATTGAATATCATAAAACATTTATCATGACATTATATCATACTCATGAGAATAAAAAATGTTTCTTAAACATTTAATAAATCCATCCTAGGAAAAGACATATAAAAGGAAAACATTTCATAGAAATATCACCATCATAATTATAAAACATCCAGAGATAGAATAAGGGTAGTATTAATGGATCATATCCTTATATAAACATAATTCACATAAAATGATTTTATCTAAGATGAAAATTCCTTAAAATGTATCATAAAAATTTTTCTTGAGGAAAATACCCTTTTCATTTTTATATAACTTATTTAAAATCCAATTATTTCAAAAATATTAATGAAAATATTTTAATTGAAAAGAAACTAGTAAATTTTAAATCATCATTTTAATCATTTATACTTCAGGATGGATTGAAATTTCATTCTTGCTGAGTATGTTAAAATAAATATTTCATTCAAATTATTGGTAAAAATTTTCAAAAATAGTGCATTCAGAAATGAAAAATAATATTCCATTAAGATATTTTTATAAAATTTAAACCAATTAAAATTTCATTAAATAATAATTGGAGAATAGTAAAATAATTTTTTATATTTTTATGAGAAAACATGGATGTGGAAAAAAAGTTTTTTCCGACCGTATAGTTAAACGTAGATGATTTTATTTATGAAAATTATTTTAGACTACTGAGTTCATAAAGAGAAGAAAATGGAAGTAAAAAATTGTAATATATTGAAATTACTAGAATATAAAAAATTAAATGGTTTTATCATATAATTATTATATAATTTCTTCAATGGAAATTCAAACATAAATAATACAGATTAAAATGTAATAGAGACATCAATCCTTTACCACTTTGGTAAATTTTGAATAATAATCCCCTTGAAATAATAAAATAAAATAAAACATTAAATTTAATTAAAATAATTATATTAATGATATAACATGTAAAATGTTTAGTATATACATTACATAATAGAAAAAAAAAATTAATATTGATTATGTCCCCCAGAAATAAAAGTGAGACTAGATATCTTTTACCTCATGTTTGGTCTTTCTTTGTACAAATTAATAAATCATATATAATAAATATATATTTATCATAAATGAATTAAATAACCATAATATATATATATACTACCATATGATATTTAATTATAGCATCTTAACACCAGTTTATTAACAATTTGTTGTTAAAATAACTATTCTGGGAGATAAATGATTCATTTTTCAAACATGTTTTGGTTTTGTAGTCCCAATCCTTATAATTTGATAAATATTACATCTTATACACAATTTTAATCATGATATAGTTATCATATAAATATATATATATATATTCATCCATAAAGTAATGAGATAGAAAATTGAATTACATCTTTTATATAGATGGCGTGGCATAGGTACACATGATTATTGTTTTCACTCATTGATGGATAGAAAAAAAAGAAAGGTAAATAAAAATTTTGATTTTAAAAATAATTATTATATCATAATATCATATATATTCATTAAATTTATACTTATTACCCTTCATGTAAATCATAAGTGAAAAACAAATCGCATCACTTCGTGGTGGTGGTGGTCCACACATATGCATGAGCAGTGTTATCATTTTCTAGTGAATGAGAAGAAGGTGTATAATGAAAATTACATCTTCTTAATAAAAATTAGGTATATTTAATAACCTTAAGTTTTTATTTTATATTGGATTCCATTTATTTGGATGAGGTATAACAAGAAATAAAATTTAAAATTATCAATTAAGAGACTCGCCCCATCATTGAGAAACCATAGTTGGAATACAAAATTAGCCTTTAAAGGATAGTATTTTTGAAAGAAATAAATATAAAGGATGTGGAAAATTATACTAATGTTTTATAAGAGTAGTGATTGGATGAACTGTATGGAGTAATATGGTGTAAATAAATGAGAGAATGGTTTTCCTTTTATATGGGAGGGAAAGGTCACACTTGGAATTACCAAAATTATTAAAATATAATTGATTCTATGTAAATACAAATTACTCTATATAGATATATATTCAAATAAAAATAGTATAAGGTCAAAATAACATCATCCGATAAAATTTGGATATGTTTTGGTGTCATTTTAAGCCTTATCTTTTGGTTTAACCCCTTTGTTAGCCAATTTAATATTTACTATGGTAAGCATTATTTATTATTAAAGGGTTATAATTTTACATATAAGGTATAAATAGGTCATAAATGATGAATGGAATAATATTTCTACCATTTATCATCCTACTTGTTCACCTTCAATATTTTTTGTTTTTTAAATAATTTAATAAAATATTATTTAGCATAAAATATCATTAATTTCATGATTGATATTGTTCATCAAATTTTCCATTAAATACAACATGAGATAAATTAAATTAGAAGACAATCCTTTTAAACATCTCTAATATTTTATATTAGTCTATTATATTAGTGTAACATAACAATTCATCCAAATTATTTTACTATTCATATATTTAAAATCAAAAATTTTATTTTTCTATTAATTGAATAAATATTCTGTCAATTCTGCGAAAGAATATACGTTAATTTTTAAATAAATACAAATTAAAAATAAATTACAATGATAAAAATATTAATTTATTTTTAAAATTAAAATTTAGAACATAATATATCCCCTTTCAATCCTTATGTAAAAAGCTTAGAGATATTAAAGTCAAGAGACTGGCATTTTGTATTTATAATTTTAGAAAATTAATATAAAGGTAATAATAAAGGAAAACTAGAACTAATTGACCATATATTTGATATATGGATGTAAATGGAAAAGAAACACTAATATAATTGGATAATTAAGACTTTTATATAAATATAAAAGTCTTATCTAATAAATTTAACCCTATTTTACACATTTTACCCTCACTGGGGAGACAAAAATATACTATGGTAACTATTCAAATTGACCCAAAATGAATGGGACATACCTAAAGAAATTACCATCCTATTTCAAAATATAGGATCTATTTTTTATAATTAAGTTTCTATAAGTGGAATAAATTTATTTAAAAATAAGTGTGGAAAACATGGTGAATAATATTTTTTCAAAAAATATATTTTTAAGAATATAACCATATATATGTATATGTATTATTATATAATTACTAGTAAAAACATTTTATTAATCTTAATTTTTCTTAAATATATAATATAAAAATTTAATTAAAATAATTCAACAATAGCGATGAATTTAATTTATAATGATAAAAATAATTTGAGCAAATGAAAATAGTTTTTTAGAAAAAAAAATATATTAACTTTCAAATTATTTTTATTTTCATTTATAATAAATTGATAACTAATTAATTATTTATATTTATTTTTAAACCATAAATGTTTCATAATTTTTTTATTCTTATTCATACCCATCTATCGAATAGCTTGGTGATAATGGTCAAACAAAATAATAACATTTTAATAGTATATGATGGTTCATTCAAACTCGTTGTTAGGTGTAAATAAAGATATCAAATAAATAAAATTTATTTATAGAGAACTATAGAAAAAAAATATATGGGTGTTACATAAGTTCATTTAGATCGTCAAACTAAGTAACCATAAATTTTCCACCAGATAGGGGCTTTACAATTTCTAGATGAACAATGAACCATTTTCTCACTCCTTTATCACAAAGCTATGCTAGGAGGGATTCAAATGGAAAACATATCAGTATTATGGAAATATGACTCTATAATATCATGGTATATCCAATAAACTAACTCCACCACCACAAGAATTAATCCATTATAAATTCTCACATTATTACCACTTCATTGTTGTCCTTCTCTAGCTTATTGTCTCTACTCTTAACTAAACAAAAAGTTTACCAAAGTTCCTCCTTTTAGTGAAATAAATTTATCACTTTAATAGGATTTAGAAAAACCAACAACATTGATGTATATAGTTTTATTTCAAGTAAAACAATTCAATTTTCATTGGTTGTGGTGATATATGTTAATCAGGTTCCTCTTATAGATAAATATTAATGATCTAGAATGTGTGTAGTAATGGCCTACTTGAAACTGGTTACTTGTTTTCCTTTTAGTGTATCTGGATAACTTCTATTGATTTGTAATTTTTCTATAATTTTATCTAATTTTTAGTATAATAATACTGGGTATATTTATACTCACCACTACATCAGCTCTATTCCCTGACATGTTATGACTATATAGATGATGCAGAGTTTGGAGTTGAATGGGGAGGTCAAGGAGATATAAGATTTTGTTGATTTTGTGCTTATTGGAGCTTGACAATGTTCATTGTCAGTTGTTATTATTGTAGGAAAATGTAATTTCATGGAATGGAGTTTGTATATTACCAATTTTTGATGTTATTATTTTTCATTGAATGTTGGGCATTATGTTTTATCTTATATAATGATTTTGGGATGTATTTCATTATTGGGATATTTATCATGGTTACATTCATGATGTACTTCAGTTTTTTCATTTATTTATGGGAATTTAATTTTTTTTATATCATTTCATAGAGATGTGTGGAATTTTATAGGTGTATAGGGTAATGCCTCCCATGCAGGTGATATTTCTTCTTTTATTTAGATGATATAAAAGAATCTTTCAAGGAGAAGAAGAGGAGATTAACCAGTTCTCTTGTATTAAGTTTTCATAAAGGATTGTAGTATGAGATTTAGTATGATGCATCTAGGTCTAGGAAAAGTTTCATATTTATGTAGAGGTTAACAATAATTACTTATTGGTCTAGACAACTAAGAACTCACAATAAAAATAATATTACTTATGGATTAGAGATTTTGGATGTTCTAATGTCATCGAAGAAGTGGATAAATTAACTTCTCAATGAAATTTTTTTTGTCTTTATAGATCACAAGATCCTAAAGTATATATTTTTATTTATGGATCTCAATTTTAGGTAGATATTATGGTCACAAATCCTATAACACTATGATATTGGATAGTCTATATTCTATGGAAGGGAAATACTATAGCTGATTCCCTTTGAAATAAATAATGTTCTTATATGGTTGAGAAGTTTTTTGAGTAGTTGGAATCATTACAGTTAGCCTATATTGATGGATATTATTCTTATCTTCAGTTAATGTATTTGACCCTAGGGGATTCCAGCTTTGAGATATTAGCTACGAGGTTATACAAGATTAAATTCTCTCTAGAGATGCACTTAATGGATTTTATGAATGTAATGAATGTGTCATCCTATTTTAGGGAATAGTAGTTGTTCATTATTTGATGTGTGAGGAGGTTTTTATGGAGTCCCATGACTCCCCAATGGTAGTATATCTTGGAATGGAGAAAATGAACTAAGATTTTATGTGTCAGTTCTGATGGATGGCATGAAGCAATGTGTAGCTGAGTTTGTTACGTGGCTCCTCACCTGTCAAAAGATGAAGGTCGGGCACCAGGTACCCATAAGTTTTATCCAACCCATTTAGGTTATATAGTGGATATGTGGAAGCATATTGATGCACATTATAACTATACATCCACATTAATCTAAGTCCAATGAAACTCATTGGGTTATTATTGACCAGTTGTCAAAGTCAACTCACTTCTTTAACATTCAAGATAAATTTTCAGTGGAGATCATAGAACATTTATACAAAGAGTAGATTATAAAATTACATGAGGTTTCATAATATATTATCTCTTACTAAAATAATAATTTGTTATCTTGGTTATGGGGGATTTTTTAGGTAGATGTTTGGTCCTGTTTTCTTTTGATTATAGAATATCATCACTTGAATGATATTAAAACTATGTTAACCATATATGTTCTTGAAGATATTCTATGAGATTTCATGTTGTATTTTGAAAGGATTTAATATAACAACCTACAATTAATTTATTTTGCATATGAAATATTTCATCACACTAAAATTGGAATGATACCTTTTGAGGCCATGTATAAGAGACCTTGCTGGTGACCCATTCACTGGATGAATATTAGCGAGCCATCTATTTTGGGACATGAATTGGTGTGATTAGATATAAAGAAGGTGTTGGTAATCTAGATGAATATGAGGGAATCCTATATCCATTATAAAAAATTTGTAGATATAATATAGAGACCCTTGGGGTTAGATAATGGAAACCATGTACTCCAAAAGGCCTCACCTCAGTGAAGATTGAGGAGGTTTGGATGGGGTAGTAAACCATCCTCAAGGATCATTGGTTCATTAAAAAATTTATCAGATTAGTTGAAGTGGAGTATCACCTATAATTTCTTATATAAATAAAATTGGTTCAAAGCATTTTTCACATGGTGTAGCTAAGGTGATAGATGAACAATCTGTCAGACATTATCAATTGGGGAGAGTTGGATGTCGAAGATAATATGACCATTATAGAGTACCTAGTGGTTATTGAGGATCAAAAGAAGAAAATAATTTTTGTGTGAGTGATTCCATTAGTTTATAATTTTTGTAAATATAGGAACATAAAATAGAAATCATGATATCATATGACTTATATATGATATTAGTACTTCATGGGGAAGCTATCATGGTTATTACAAAAAATGAAATTTAATCTTTAGTAATATAATATATATTGGTACTTGGGTTATCTCCCTAGAGGAGGTCATTTCAAGTATTCATTTCTTTTTTTTAGTTGGTTTTCTATGTGTTGAAAATAGAAATCATTTTTTTAAAATGAAATTAAATTTTTATTGGAACACATTTTCAAAAAAATAGGTATAACCTCTAATATTCCCCCAACTTACCTATTAAACTATAATTCAATTTAACAATATCGGTCTCTCCAACTAATTTAATGAAACTCCAAATGGTCACCCAAAATTGGTAATTTAGGCACGAACAAATATATGAAATGTCACTAAATTTATTAATATTGCCTGGACTTGTGATCATATTTCTCAAATGACTCCTGAATCGATCCAATTAAAACTATCAAAAAGGTTGAGAAGAAGATCCAAGTAGCCAATGTCTGAAATGCACTACAGAAGGGAAGAAAAATTTAAATAATAAAATTAATTAAAACCTCTCAATGAATAATGAATCAAACATTTATAGTGAAATAAAAAAATATATAATGAATGAATTAACATAAAAAATCATTAATAGGGGTGGGAAAATCTTTTTTATCAATAAATAAGCACCTAATATAGAATCACATGAAAGGGATTATAGTAGAAAAGAAAAGAAAATTTCTCTATCTAATAGTATATATCATTACATATTTCCCTCTAGGAATAACTACATTATTTATATAATTAGAAAAGTTATATGGGCCTTTTCATGCTTATTTATCTCCCATATGAGTTAAACAATCTTCTACTTCTTCCTTGTTTGATTCTAGAGATTTTTTTTCCTCCAAAGTTTTAATTACTTGATCCAATTTTCAATGAATACTTCTATTTATCTCATTTAATAGTTCAAATTACACTGGATAATTATTCTAAAAAATTCCCATCATTTAAGCTCCATACATTATTCTTCTCCAAATTCCATTTAATAGATGATTTCCTCATTGACTCATTGGAGAATTCATTTTGTAAAACAATGTAATTTTATTGTGTACAAACTTGCCCAAAATATTCCAACCCATATATCTATATTTGATTGATATGACATAGAGTATTTATAGTTAGTTGGGATAGTATGTTTTGTGTTTTATGATTTTGATAAATGAATGTATGAAAAATGGAAGTTGCAGACTAGAGAACATGGTTAGGGAAAACTAGGCACCCAATTGTGTGGAATGGAAAGGCATAGTACATTTTCACCTTAACCATGAAATTTTTTAGAGAAAGACATGTGAAAACAAAAATATACTAAAGGTTTGTCTCACATGGTTGGTTCATGATTTTACCAAATATGTGGGACACCCATGTAATGTGTGGCTCCTAGAAGAGTGGAAACAATAAAATTGGCGCACACAATTTTCCTAAAAATGTTGTCCAGCCGTGCGGGGTGTGGTTCTTGAAATAGTGGGAACCACATGGTTGGTGCATAGTTTAGAAAAACATGTGGTCTTCCAAGTGAATTAAAAATTGTGAAATTAAAAATATCCCCCTTTAAAGTTTTAATACATAAACCCCCCATTTTCTACCCCTCTATTCGATTAGCATCCTCTCATGCGCACCCCACCCACCTCTTTATCCCTTGGCAATTTATCATTTCTTTCTCCATCGAATTGGGCATTGTTTGTCCCTATAATGAGATTGAGGTGATTAAATACTTATATACAATGTATTATTGTTTTATTTACTTTTCTATCATTATCATGCCAGTTTCATCAATTGTTCCCTATTCCAGGGTTTTCATATTATTTTTCATTTTCTTGTTTTTTAGGTTAAACTAGAGGGTGATATTGGATTAGTATAAATCTATGAAACTAAGGTAGGTTATTATTAAAACAACCCTCAAACTATTACTTGTTTTCCATGTGCATGAGATGTTTTTTTAGGATGACATAACATGTGAATAACCTAAAATTGTTATTAAAAATTTTCTTTTCCCTAATTCCTTAAATGTTAAATTCCCATGAGCCATTAGTGGTCTATTAGAGAGTGTAGAGAAAAACCTTATCCACCATATGATTTCTAAAAAGACATCTAAATTAAATGTATAAATTTATGAGGTAGCCCAAGGTGTTTATGATCTAAATTTTAGTGACTACATGTGTGTGGATTCCATTGACATAACCACGTATCTAGTGAAATAACCTTGAGATGTGAGTTATGTGTTAAAATAAATAATTAAACATAATTAAGTGAGAATGTTATTGGTGATTGAATTGAAAAATTTAAATGGAAATAGTGATACATGATGGTTATGGTATAGTGGAGATCACCTCCCTTGGATGAAATAATTATGACGTTTGATGGATGTTTGGGATTACCACCCAATGATAAATGATTATTGGTGATAGGAGTATATAAGGGATTACCTCCCTTAGATACGTTGATGATGGTGGTGATTAATATCGAGGATTATCTCCCTTAGATCAGGTAATGATTATGGTGATAGATTCTAAGGATTACCACCCTCAGGCCCAATTGATTTTAGTAGTGATAGATATGAGGGATTACCTCCTCTAGATTTGATAGAATTTTGCAGTGTTGGATGGTAGGGATTACCATCTATGGATCTGATTGATTTTGGTGATGAAGTATTTTTGGGATTACCTCCCATGTATCTAATGATGTTTTATGATGGTTATGTGTTTCTTATGATTACATTAACACCCTTATATTTTAAAAAACACTATGTTCGATATCATATAAAACATGCAACACCAAGATTAAACTATCCTTGAAATATTATTATTGAAATGTTATAGAGATAACCTAGCCATTAAATTGAAAATTATGAATATAGTTAAACACATTAAAAAAATATATAAAGTCATACTTAGAAAAACATATTTATAAATTCTTGGAAAATGAGTCTCTAATTTTTAGTAGTCAATTTATACTTCAAAAATAAATTTTCTCAAAAAATGATTATTATTGATTTTTTTGAAATAATATTAAAATAAGTTTCGATAACTTCTATAAAAGGTATTTTACAAAATGAATTTCATTTTTTAAATTAATATATAAAAATTAGTTTATGGTGATAATTTTTGACAATTTTCTTAAAATTTTGATTTTTCAAATCCTATTTTGGATAATTTTTAAAACATAATTATTTAATTTTTAATAAAATAATCTAATTATGATATTTGGAATGAATTTTATAATAGGATATAATATAAAAACATTTTATACTTAAATGTTATTTTTATGAAAACCCGGCTTTTCATCGTGTTTTTAGGCTTATTTTAAAATTAAATCATTCGACTTTTATGAATTTAATTTTGTAAAATATATTATATATTTTTAATCAATATATTTCATATTATTTAACAAGTTAAAGTTATTTTTTAGTCATTATGATTATGAACTATAGAAAATATTTATTACTATAGTAAGGGTAAATCCAGTAATAAAGCTAAAAAATAATATGACCAAGGTTAAAAATTAATAAGAACACTTACCTTTATCCTATTTGATGAGTGGAATTTGGCCATTTCCATATGATTTTCAAATCTATAAGCACCTGGTTCCATATTTCATTTTTTCCTTTATAAAAAATAAGTATAATATAAAGAAAAAAGTCACTTTCTTGCATTTAATATATATAATTTATTTTGATTGGGATAAAAGTAAATTATATTTATTTATAATTATTAATTTAAAATATGAATTATTATTTTTTAAATAAAATTTATTCTTAATTTTTAATTATAAAATAATTACCTTAAATGCTTGTGTAATACTGATATAATATTATTTTATTAATAGAAAAATAAAAACATGATTATATAATACTGAAATTTATATAATTTAAAACAATTATTTTATTCCAAAAATATTTAGATAAATAGAAAATTTCAGTTTTTAAGGATTATATTCTAATTCCATAATTTTCATGTTTTTTTCAAAGTGAAAATAAATAAATAGTTCCAAAAATAACTATAAAGATATTTTATAACAAAAAATATTTTATTATATGATTTAAAATTCAAAAAAGAATCAATAATAAGTTTAAGTGGTTTGGATATGCTTTAAATTATCATACGTGATCCATTTATTATCTACTTTTCTTTTTATAGTTACTATCATGAACCCAAAAAGTAAAAATATTGTTATCACATTAATTGTCAAAAAAAGGTTAATGTTGGTAAAAAAGATATGGGTGTAAAACTCATCTAAAATTGACCAAATTTTTTTGGATGATAGTATTTTGACCCATGGTAATCATATATTTGAATTATATTTGTTTTTAAACATTTTAAAGTGAATATTTATTTATATTATTTTAATAATTTAAAAATTCTATGAGTGCCCCCCCCCTCACATGTAAATGGGAACCTCCTATACTATTTTATTAAAACTTAATGAGAATTATTTATCTCAATATTAACCCAATTAACTTTCTTACATCCTTCCCCTTGACTTAGGGTCCCGTTTTCTTTCAGAATCCCATCCTAGTAAGGGTTTAGTTATAAACCTAAAGAGGATGTCCAAATAAGATATATAGTTCTTAACCATACACTTTCATTTTATTTATTTTTCTAGATCCATAAAATATTCATTAACTATGATAAAATAATAACACTAGTAACTTAAATTTAATGAGATGATATTATGTTAATTCAGTAACCTATATCCATCTCATCTTCCCAAAAATGGGAAACGAAACCATCAATAACGTATATGGAAGACTACCGCCTCATGAGTTGGTATAATTATTTTTCCATCACCACCTCTCACTGTTAAATGTAACGATTGATTTAATATATGTACATATATATATATGGTATTTATGAAAATATTATACATCATGAATGATTAAATAAAAGCTACCTCATTACCATCTAATCTATTAGAAAATGATGATGTACCTTATATGTATGTGTGGGCTACCACCTTTAGAAAGAGATGTGGTTTGTTTTTCATTTCTATTTTATATGGATACTAATAATGATGGATATAATAAAAATATATGATCTATATTATATAATAAGTAGTTATGATGGTTTATTATCAGTAAACCCATCGATATTGAATCTAGATAACCAGGGGTTAAATTCTAGAGAGCCCCATGGGGGATTTATGATATAGGAACTAACGTGGGCGCTGGTATAGGTGGCGGTAATGTAAGTATGATGCATGAAAGGGGTAAAAATTAATGGAAATCATGATGAAATCAGGATATTTGGGATGTAAAAGATTAAAGAACCTTAAATCCATCCAATGTTGGGTCTATGTGCCTTTAATATATGAATAAATATGGACATATGGGTGGGTCATCCCATGGGAGGGGGGTTATGACCTTCTTTTCGGACCAGTGTGTGTGGGCGATGCATATGTGTGTTTGAATGTAATTTTACCACTGAGTATATAATATAAACATTATTGTATAATAATTTTTCCCAATTTTGAATTATTATTTACCTTTCTTTCATTCCAACCATCAAAAAATGAAAATAGTGTTCTGAAGTACATACGACCTACCATGTCTATAAATGGTGTAATTCATTTTTTTCTAAAACTTTTATAGATATCTATAAATATGTATATAATAAATATATATGATATTTATAAAATTATTAACATTATAGAGGTTATGTAGCCATGAACTAAGTGAAATTTCAAAAACTACCAAACTAAAACATACATGGAAAATAAATTAATTATCACCCAAAACAGTGATTTTGATAAATTATTGATAAATGCTTATTAGTAAATAATAAATTTCATGATATACATGAGTATGGATATTTAATAGATTTATAATAAATTTATAATTATTATGATTTTGTTTTTAACATGTATGAATAATGTTAGACCTAATGTAAAATTTTTATGTTATAATCTCATTGTTTATCAAGAATGATTATGTTTCAGTTTACGATGATGGAATTTCATTATATATCCATAAAAATTACATGATACTTCTCATCATATTATTATTTCTAGGGAATAAATGTTTTTATTTCATTTTCCTCTCTTTATGTAATGAATAGACAAAAATAATGTTTGTAAAGAAAATCAATATTATTTCCCTCATGAGTCAAACAATTGTAATTCTTCTGTATGTTTTCACTAAAATGTTTTCAAGATTATTATAATTTTATTATATAATTTTTTAAAGTCATTTTTACCCATTATTTTATTTTTTAAGATAAACTTAATGGAATATTCTTATCATCTTTCACAATGCGGTGTCATTTGAACTTTTTACAAATGAATAAAAATAATGTTTTATATTCACTTGTATCGCATGAATATAATTTCCCACCATCATGAAAAATCATTACATTGATATCTTTCTTCAAAATTTTCCAATATTATTTTCAAATAAATATTTTTCCATTATATTTTGGATCTTTTTTTATATTAATGAATTTATTTCAAAGTGAAGAGGGTAATTTCATCATGAAATTTTCGTAATGATATTTTAAATCCATTTTTTCAGCTAAGATGTTATAATTTAATATTACATAAACATTATAGGTGATTTTATAAAATGATACCATATTTATTACTTCTCTATATTGTTTATTATTTTGATTAAAATATATTTTTTAATCTGTTTCTTTTTTGTGGGTTATTCTATGACGAATTGATGGAATGTTTATGAATCCTATTTATTTCCCACGGGTTATTCCATGATGAAATGTTTTTGAAACCCATTTATTTTTCATTGGTTAAGACATGGTGAATGTTTTATAATCTTGTGGAGAACACCTATTTTATTTTTGTTATATGATAGGAGGGATTGGAATTATATATCCCTCTAATGCATTGGGTAAATTTGGATATGTTATGAGTTGAACATTAATGTAATAGAGAGTGAACCTAGTTTTGTAAGGGGCTCTATCCATTGTGATACCATCACTACTATGATGGTTTAGGGAGTGAACCCAATCCACTATGATATACTTGGAAATGATCCTTGACTACTAAGGAAATGATTTTCTATACTTATGTTCATTCCATAATTCCATTTCTTATGATAAAGTTATGCTCTCTGGGATCCTGTTATTTTATATCTTTATAATTCATTTATTATAAACTATAAATATTGATGATGTTATTCTAGATTTTAAACTATGGTATGAAAGGTATGGTTTTCAAAGGAATATATTTTTTCTCATTACCTTTATCTACTATTATACTTATGTGATCATTGATATCTTTTTTTACCCTTACCAAGAATCTGTTCTCTCCATTTTTTTTGTTTATTTTCCCCTTGAATTGAGGAATAGTTTTATGTAGGGTATGTATAAGAAGTGTATTTTTTTGGAATATTTTTATGGTATATGTTTTAGATGTTTCCTGAAATAATTATATTGTATATCTAGTTTCTAAAGATACTAAACATTCAAATTATTAAAACATTTATTTGTAAAATGTATGGAATATTCATCTAAAATATGTAATATTTATGGATGAAAATGCAGGGTCTCTATAGTTGGTATCAGAAGATAGGTTTAGTTATTCAATATAGATTAGTATTAGATAAATTCAGTGAAATTCCAAGGGATAAGTTTATCTATAGGAAATACATCCTAATGTCTTGGTAAGGAAGGTATTATGTAATTTCATAGTAATATATTAATTCCTAGATACTAAATGTGGGCATGTTTTTAGCATATATATTCATTTAATAACCCTAAAAATAGTTGTTTGAGTATATTAATTTATTATTCTAGTTCTTAGTGATTGTTCCATTGTTGTGAACCTAGTTTGAAACTCTTGTGGAATTTTCATAGGTTAATTCACATTTTCTTTACATACCACTACATAGGATTCGAGTTGATAATAATCATTAATGACCTAATTAAAGAAAAAGGATATATATATTGATAATATTATGTCGTGATATTTAAATATAATAAATTATTTTTTATAATTATGATTCTCATTATGCATGCCATAATTTTTTATTTTATTTAATGGATGGAACCAAGAATAATGATGTTGATGCTGATAGGGATAAAAAATTCTGTGATTCTGATAAACCAAATGGGATGATTAATTAATTGAAATATAATGTGATTATTCCTATACACTTATCATGATATATTATTAAAATCCTAAACCTTGAACAACTCTCATAATATATCATCATGAACTAGGACCCTCTAAATGGTGCAATGAGTCAGTGGGTCACATGGCCTCAAGCGTTCAACCCCTTTGACAAAGGCTGCCGACAAGTAGTGAGAGTGTTAGGTGGTATAGTTGGGTTATTATACCCTCATGATCAGAGTGTAGCAAAGAGTAATAATAAAAATAAAATAGTTGACACAAATGAACAACTAAATAGAATAAGAAAAATATCCCTAAGATAGTAGTAATAAAAAACTAAATGTATTTTCAAATATAACATGATGATCATGTCATGTCTCTATACAATATATAAGTAAATACATCGATGGAAGAAACAATAAAATACAATTATCATGATACAAAAATAAAAAAGGAAGTATCTCAAGCTAACATCACGAGCCAAGCTCGGTCCTATGATCCCTTGCACATAAGCATAACCAGCCATGAATTGTACAATGGATGCTTTCCCTAGTCCCTACTTACATCCATGAAGTATTCTTGAGTACCCAATGGTGGCCTGATCATGGTGTGAGATAAAACTCAATAAGCCACCACCAACAATTTGTTTAAAAATTCTAGTCTATGTAATATAAATAGAATATATGTACAATATATCACATTTATAATAGTAATTATTGTAAAGTATCTAAAATAGAAGTGACCTTGTCTATCCAAACATGGATCCTAGTGACCAATAATAATGTAATTGTAATCAAGGGATACTATAAAGAATAAACATGTATGTATAATATCCACCACAACCACACTGTGTAATCATGTTTCATCATTCACAACAGCCTATGTTGTGTAATCCTATGCCAAACCATGAAGGATCGAATGCAAGGTATAAAAGACTAAGGTATCCTCATTGAATCCAAAGAGAATCTAAATGGAAACTCAGTAATGACATTGGAGGATTCCTAGGAGCTTGTAAACAGATAATGTCCAATGTGACTCTAAGAAATCTAGATTCAATAGGTAGCATGGTCCTTGGAATCCTATAGAATTAGGATCCATGGAATATAAGACCAAGACAATCCACTACTAGAACCAAGATTCATGGAGTAAAAATTCTCACAAAAATATAATGGAATCAGTTTCTAAGGATATCATCTTAGGAATCCACTACTATTGTTATTTGATCATCATTTATATCTAATGAGTTCTTCTAACTCCTTCACATGTTCCCTCTAACCATTTAAATATTTTAAACATATTTGATAACATGAAAAGGAGGCTATAAACAACTCCTATAAAATTAATTCAACTCAATAATCCATTCATTTACAAATTAATAGGCAAAACAAGGTGCTCACATCATTAAAAAAATTATTAAATTCTCATTAAGGATCCCACTAAAATTGGTGAGCACACACTTACCAAACTTGGTGGTACAACATTGGGAAGATACAACATCACAACACATTGTTTTACAAGGTTTATTATAACATCCTTCAACTATAAATGTTTATGAGTGAGCAACCTACATAGGTTTCAAATCATTCAATTCAAAAATTTAATTAATTTTAGGGGTATCATTGGAAGGTATGACATGTGGAATGATTTAAAAAAGATATAAAACTACCAAACCATAAGGGAATAGGTATAGACCTCCTACCATATACATATTGTAGAAAAATTGACTAGTGTTGACCTTAGATTTGGTCTATATCAAGATAAAAAGGAATAAAGGATATAAATAATTGAAATATGACATATTATCTTTAACTTAAATAACTTTGCTGATAAAAACAAAAAAAATAAATACACAAGGTGATTGGAAGAACATACTGGCATGGATCCAATAAGACCGAAAGTGCATGAATCTATGTTCAGATGAAAAATCAGGAGCTAATCCTTGGAATTACCAACCAAGGAACACCAAAAAATTAAGGTATCTATCCTATAGAAGAACGAGAAATTATCATTGGGTTTTAATAAATCTTTATGGTATGTTTATAATTTAAATAGAAAAACATTGGGTCATTGGTTTTGGCCATATGATTGTCTAAACTATGAGACAACCCAGCACCCATCTCTACCTAAAGGGTGACCTCACACAATTCCTATACATAGTTTGGAAAACCACAGGACAAAATCTCATTTAGATTATGTTAAAAGTTTTATATTTTTTACATTGGTATGTGGCCTTAATTTTATAGTTTTCTCAAACTATACGGTATCCTACATCCCTCTTTCAATCCATAGACTATTACTCCTAACCATGTGGCATGGGTCGCACGGTTTCTACTAACCATGCATCCCCATTTCAGTTTCCAAAAATAGGGATTCATGGCATTGAAATGACATGAAAACCCTTCAAACACTCTTGATCTATTTAGAAACTCTCATTTGGTAGAAACCATAGAGTTAAAATGAAATTAAAATGATCCATACCTTATAGGAAAAACTAGGATCGTATAATCCCTTCTAAATAAACTATTCCTCAAATTACCCTTCCAATGGTGGCCAAGAATATGATGAGAATAACTATGAACCCTAAGCACATATATTGGCCTCTCTCTCCCAAGTCTCAACCTATAAATTGTCATGCTATAATATTACCTTTATTAGTGGAAAAACTAGCTTTGGGGAGCCTTCATTATCCAATAAACAACATGTATAAGATGATACTTGAAGGACACATTTACCTATAAATCCACCACATCTAGTTTAAGAGTGTGATATGGGTATGTGTTATAATAGTGTGGATGAGATACATGGATGACATCCTTCATGTCTTGGTTCCTCTGAGATTACTAAAAAATATGATACCTATATGAATCTCTCAAAAATATTTAACATGATAACACATCGTGCTAAAAGATTACCTTATCTTCTAATTTTTCTGTGTCTGAGCTTCATGGAGATATGTAAAAAGTCATTCTCCCTAAACTCAAACTCCAGAGGATGTTGACGAAGATCAGCATTGGATTTTTATCAAAACTGTGTAGTATCCATCCACTTTAGAACCTACTAAACCTTCTATGAAGTCTCCATTATGAGATGAGGTCCAAGTAAATATACCTCTCATGTCTATAACTAGTACATAATAGATCAGTATATCCTACCATAAAAATCCTTACAAGGTGTCATCTAAATAGTCTCTTGATCTCTATTTCTATAGTATAACTCATCTATTTGTATATTCCCTTCCCAAGATCCCCCAAAATCAAAGACTCATGCATTCAACATCTCTGTAAGAACCAAATTTGATTTCTCTAATAATCCATTAGTCTAAGGGGGTATTCCATTCTCAAAAACACATTTATATCTTACACCATCTATAATATCTTTCAGAAATGAGATATAAACAAGGAATACCAATATGATAGGATGGTATGAGGAACCCCATAAAGTTTCACTATCAAACATATATATAATTTACCAAGATCATTCACTGAGAAGGTCTCCCTGATAAGAAGGAAATGGGAGACCTTCATGAGCCTATTTATAACAACCCAAAAAAACCACTACCTCGAGGTGAACTCAGTAACCTAGTCATACAACCCACCATAAAATCATTTGGTTTATACTCAGGAATAGTTGACTACTATAGAATCATAGTTGTTCACTATTTTCCTTCTTCACCGATTGATTGGAAGAACACCTTATGATAAAACCTATTACCACTTGTTTCACCTCGACCAAAAATACTAGAAATGTAAAACATGATACATCTTTGTAAGGCTGAGATGTAATGCCCAAAATAAGGAATGAAACTCTCACATTATCTCATCATGTATATCATATGGAACCCAAACATGAACATGAATATACACAATTTCATTATTGACCATGGTTCGACTATTAGATAGGTCCTCACCTTACACACTCTCCCATTGGTCTAGTCCCTATGAATATGATAGTTTCCTCATTCTCACTCTATCTGAATGAGTGGAATTCACTACTATGATAAGATAAAATTCTTCTCATGACCATGATGTACTTCTAAGTTCATCTCTAAAAATAAATCCATGAGCTACCACTCACTAATAGCCTCCTGAACATAATGTATTCGAGTCTTCCTACTCAATGCATCAGTAAAAGAATTACCTTTACCAGGAATATATGAATGATCAAAGAACAAATATTGTTAGTACTCAACCCACCATCATTTCCACATACTCAATCCACACTACATAAAAATATAATTGATTTTTTTTCTTCCATGTACACCATAAAACACTCTCCCTTTAAATAATACCTCTATCAAGGTAATGCAAGGAAAACAATTGCTAGCTTGAGATCTTGTATGGATAATTTCCTCTCATGTGGCCTCAAATGATTAGATATATATGTCATGAAACACTCCTCCTGTATTAGAACTACTCCAAGCTCGATACATGATGTGTCACAATATACATCATAGTTCATGCCCAACACTGGAAGAATCTTGACTGACATAGTAGTAAGTATCCCTTTTAGCTCCTAAAAAACTATCTCATAGGTATATTACCTTAAAAACTTCACACCCTTCTATTCAATATCAAATTAGGTGATTCTAGGCCTAATAAGTCTTGTATAAAATGAATTTAATGACCACATATCCCTAAGAAAATCTATATTTCAAATACATTATTGAGATGATCTTATGAAAATAAAGTTATCACCTTCTCTGGGTCTACTAATACTCCATTATATAAGATAATATGACCTAATAATTTAATTATATCCATCCATAATTATCCCTTCACTATATTATCATATAAATGATTCATATTTAGTGTATTTAAAATTATCTCAATATTTTTAGCTTGGTTGTGTCAATTTTAAGAATACACCAAGATATCTTCCATAAAAACCACCACAAATGAATCAAGATATGGATGAAAAACTCTATTCATCAGTTACTTTAAAAATATTGGCATGTTTCTGAGACCGAACAAAATAATCAGATACTCATATAGACCATACCTTCTACAAAAAGACATATGAGGTTTGTCTGTAGGTCAAACACATACCATGTGATAACCCAACCTCAAATATATCTTGGAGAAAAACTGATCTTCATAGAGCTGGTTGAAAATATCATCTATCCATAGATTGTGATATCAGTGATTAATCATCAAATAGATCATTTTCTGATAATCCACACAAACCTTGAGGGTTTCATCATAATATTTCACAGAACAAACTAACATACACCATAGATAAGTACTTGTTCATATAAACTCCTTCACCAATACACACTCTAGATATCTATTGAGCTTCTATAACTCTATAGTAGTCATCTTATAATAGGGAATTAAAATTTGTGTAGCTCATGGAACCATCTCGATAGAGAACTCCACCTATTCCTCTGGAGGTAAACTAGAAAAGTCACCAAGGAAAACATAATTGAAATGATCAACCACTAGAATAAATTACACATGACATATTACATGTTCATATTGATATAAAATATATATATTTCTTATTATCCCCCATGACTCATGACGCTTGGGTCCAACCCTCTATTCGTGGACATCCCATTCTCCCTTCTGAATAAATCCCCACCCTCTTGTTACATAAAGGCCACTCTTCGATGATTAAAATTGACATGGGAAAAATAAGAAACTATCCAATTCATCCCGAGTATGATGTTAAACTTGGTCATCTAGAGAAAAAATATCCCAAATGAAGTGACAATCACCAACCTCAAGGGGGAACTCTCTTCACTGGTGTACACCATCTATTCTAATTCCCAAATGAGTATCCAATTTCATAACACCATCAAAAAAATTAACAATGATTCCAAGGCTCTCCAAAAAAGGTATATATATGAATCTATGTGATGAAATTGTATAAAAAAATCATATACTAGAGTAGAAACTACTAGAATATTACCTCTCACCATAAGTATGTTGATTATCTTCTCCTCTTGTGTAAGCTATATAGAATATGTTTGACCTGATCTGTGTCCCTATGAAGAAACCTCACTACCTCGAGTTATCCCACTCTATTGTTAGTGTAAAATTGGTGTCTGGCTTCCTCGTCCATGACCACCACCTCATCCTGAATGACTAGTAGTACTCCATCTCCCAACATGAAATGGATCTATAAATCCCTCTCTTGAAATTGGTGTTAGAGTTTATCCTTATTTTATGATTTTCACCTAACTAGGTCTATTTCACAGTGATTTTTTGTATTTCCTTGTCTCCCACACTGATGATAGATGTTAGAGAAACCAACACTCATAGCCTATTTGGTACTCCCTTCACGAGAAGCCTGATGTGGTGGTTCTGACCACTGGATTCTGAACCGCTAGGATTAGTGGCCCAACTGCCTTTCTCTACTCCCCCATCTTTCCTCAGGTTTTGTTGTGTAATAAGAACCTAATCCACTATCGTTGTAGAAATATTCAACAGAAAAACATTGACCTACAATTGAACGACATGCTTGAGACCTTCCTCAAATTTCCTCTCCCTCGATGGATCATTAACATGACAGATAAATTTCAGATTATGATGATTTTTAAAGCATTCTGAATAATCCGTATCGATCATGAAACCCTTCTCCAAACACATAAACTCACTGGGCCTTTTATCTCCGAGGGTCTAAGGAAATATGTAATAATAAAACCTGTATTTTAAATTCTACTAAAAAATATCTCTAAGTGTAGAAAAAATGGTTTTAAACATCCCAACATCACTTAGATTCTCCTTGAAGAATATATTTCATGAGCTTCACACTCCTCGTCAGAGGTGTCTCTAGATGGAAAATGAAAGAAAAATAGTCTCTAACCATATCTCGGTTTTTTGTGGACCCCCATTTCCATAAAACATTGGAAGATGCTACTACGTGAACACAGAATCAACTACGTCAATGCTGAAGTAGGATTTTATTATCACTAAAATGTGTTCATGAAGCATAATAAACCCTCAGAGAATTATTCATCAACATTAACATCTATTAAAAATATTGTTTCCACAAATTTCACTACATGAGGTTTTATTGGTAACCTAGGGCCCCCCACCTCTAGAGGATGATCATTTCCACAATACTGGTGTATGAATGGAGGTCGTGGATGTGGAATGTATCTACAATGCCACAAAAATTCCTCATAAAAGAGTCAAGTATTAATCAAGTAATAAATATAAAACATTGGATAGGTTGAAGCCTCTAATAAATGAGTCACACCCCTATACCAAATCTTAATGCCAGGATTGGGTAATAGGAAGTTATATTAAAAGCACAAAAGAAAATACATATTTTCAACTTTAAATCTTGGTCATGGTCCTATTCTTTATTTCCTCAACTTCAATTTTTATTATTATTTACATTAAAATTATATTTAAATTGATGATCTAAATGAGTCACCACTTCTGATCCATTAGGGAATATACACCTCAAGAACCAAATTGTGGAATCCTCTTAATCGAAACCATAACACATTCTAGACCATGCGACTGATGATTCTAGACTCAATGCCATATAGTTAACTACTTAGGGTGTCTTCCATATCCTATGTAGGAAAACACTCTTTAGGTTACAGAATGCACTCTAAGTATCAAATATATTCATCAATTTTATGAAAATTTTTTTTAATCAAAACACAGATATATCACGCAATTAAAACACAATAATTTCATGTAGTCACGTAATTCACCCTATATGGAATGTCATAATGTTTGGCATGTGATTTATATCAGGTGCATAAATTGATGGTTGAGAATGAATATCCACATCTTATCGAGAAATAGTAAAATAATTAATCAAAAGAAATATAAAAAAACAATTGTATCACCCATTAGTGGAATAAGATCAACCATAACTTGAAAAATATATAAAACAATAATTCTTTTACTAGGTAATTTGGTTTCTTCATGTATGTGGGTTAGCTAGAACCAAGAACATCTCATAAAAAAATTTAATACATCCTAATCTCATTTATATTGTCTCAAACTATTAATGTAACTATAGAATAATTCTCTAATACCACATTGTAACATCCTAACCTAGGAGCCACTAAACAGTTCCCTGAGATGGTGGGTCACATGGCCTCAAGTGTAACTTCCCATGTGCCAGAGGATAGTAACTAGCAATGAGGGTGTAAGGTGGTATAGTTGGGAGGCAATACCCTCATTATCAAACTTTATCACAGTAGAATAATAAAGATAAATAGAGAAACCATATGAAGAATTAAGTATTGGAAGAATAACATCCATTACACAGCAGTAATTCATAACCAAAATTTTTGTAATACACAATATTATTATCACGTAATATCTCTATAAAATATGGTATAAAATACATGGAATTAAAAAAAAATACAATACATGTATGAATATACAAAAAATACTAATAGGAAACTATCCCCAGGTATCATCATGAGCCAAAAAAGTTCTTTTTCTCCCAAATACCAAAGCATAATCTGTTATCCATCGTATTGTGGGTACATTTTATGGTCCTTACCTACATCTAGGAAGTCTGTCTGGGTACCGAACGGAAGCCCAAAAAGGGTGTAAGATATAACTCAATTGTCCAACCCCAATGGATTATATAACAAGCACTATCGTTGTTATATAAACAGAATCAACGTGAAATATATCACGGGTATAATAGTAATGAAGGTAAAGTATCTAATTCAGAAGTGATCATGTCTATCCAAACATGGCTCCTGATGAACAATAATTAGCTGGACATAATCAAATGATATTATAAAACATAAACAAGTAGGTATAATATCCATCATGTACATGTCATGTTAGAATATTCCATCATCCATAGTGGCCTATTACATGTAACCTAGTGTCAAGCCATGTAGGTGTTTTATATAAGGTATTGAAGACTACAGAATCCTCTTCGAGTCCCAATAGAATCTTAATGGAAACACGATAAACAATAGGGGGAGTCCAAGAAGCATAACAAAAAATCATGTCCAATTCAAGTGTAAGAATGTCATGTCTAATGGGTATCTAGCGCATTGGAATCCAGCAGAACCTGAATCTAAGGAAGAGAATACCATGGAAATCTGTTACTATAATCAGGATCCATAGATTAGAAATTTCAATGATATCTAATAGAATCTTGATCCAATAATCATGTATAATTCATCCACTAACACTGTAATTTCATTAAAAATTCATTATAATTAACACTTAATGAGTTATTCCAACTTATTCATATTTTCCATGGAACCCTTTATCCATTTTAAACATATGCACTGATGTGTAAAAAAGGAAAAAAATTATCCTATCAAATAAATCCATTTCAATCAATAATTTCATTAATATATAAACAAGAAAAACAAGTTCCTCATAACCTTAATTTGATTATTTAATTTTCATTATGGGTCCTACTAAATTTAGTGATCTCACATGCACCCAATGGGGTGCTACAACATAGGGAAAATTCAAGGGAACAATTCATGGGTGGACTAGGATGAGGTTAAAGACTTTAAACTATAAAACGACACAAGTGGGAAACCAATATAGGTTCCAAATAATTCATTTAAAGTATTTAATTATATAAAGGGGAAGCATCAGCAGGTCTGGTGTGTGGAAAAACTTTGAAATTCTATTAAAAATAAAAACACAATGAAAAAGGTATAGGTCATCTATTGTATACATTTGGTAGAACCATAATTTGGTATTGACATATGATTCTGTCCAGATCGAGTGAAAAAAGGGTTAATGGATGAAAATCCTAGAAATAGGCCATATAAGCTTGCACCGAAATAAATACAACGATGAAAAGACTAAAAAAATAATGACACCAGATGATGGAATAACATACCGAAACTAATTCAAGGAGACCAATGATAGTATAATCTGAGTCTGGATGATGAATCTAGAGATAAAACTAAGAATTGGATTCAAAGGGTCTCCAGAAATCTAAAGAAACTATCCACTAGAAGAAGAAAATTTCTTTAGGATTTAAGAAATTTTAAGTGTGATTTGGTAATTTCATCCAATGACTCTGGGTAACATGGTTTGGCTGCATAGATTTCCAAATCATTCACAAACCATGCACCTTTCTCTACCTCAAGTGGGAGCTTTCATGGTCAATTAAAAAGTTTTTAAAAACCACACACAAACCATGAGTTTAGCCACAGTTAACAAGTATGCAATTTTTTCATGTATGTGTAGCCCTAGTTTCACGGTTTCATCCATCTTTATAGCCTCCTCCTAACCTCTATCTATCCCTACATTGTTACTCCTAACCATGCATTCCAGTTTTCTTTTCCCAAACCTAAGCCTTCCTGATTTGAACAAGCCCCATGATCCCCCCAACTCATATGATCTCATGACACGCTCCCATTAGGTCAAAACCAAGAAGTTAAACTTAAATTTGAAATATCTTTAACTCATAAGAAAACTCAAAATTAGACATACACTCACAAAAGGAGATAAAGATGGAGTTTGATAAGATATTGGTCGGTAGAGGCTATGGAGAAAAGAAGGATCAATTTTTTTTTGTTAAAAATATAGACAATGAAACATAATAGAATTTCCAAATGGACTAGGAAATATTTTTATGTGTGAAATAGAAGGTACTAAAGAAAAAAATTTCCAAGGAAAAGTGAGAAGTTCAATAGAGATAAATATATTTCATCTTATAGATCCATTTACATCACATTGTCTTAAATCTGAGAAACCTGATCATTTTTCAGGACAATTTTCTGTTTTAATGGTTAACACCTAGAACAAGGAAGATCTTGTCTTATAATAATTTTTGAAGTAAAATGGATGAAAGATTTTTCTATTTGGATTCAAGAATTATATTGCCTAAGTATTTTTACAAATGGTATTCTGGTTATGACAAACATGAAATGCCTAAGGATTATAGTAATTATGATGTATATATTTCTATATGTATGATTAACATAAGAGTTATGTATACCATCATGGTTTTATAATTTTATGGTTGATATTAAGTTCAAATTTTTAGATACCCATTTTTTTGTTTTAATTTGTGATATTTTAATGTGATTAATGAAATTTTTGGAGATTTTTTATTATGATAAGTCATATGTAACTCTTAGGTCTAAAATGATGTTTTACTTATGGAATAATACTCTTTTAATATGTCTAAAGGTATTGAAAAACTTTAGGGTTTATATTATCTTTAATTATTAAGGATATTTTTTTGGTATTGTCAATATATTTATGGGGTTTTATAAGAATTATATTAATATAGTATTAGTAAAAAGAACAACTGGTCAAATCCAGTAAGGCTACATAGCCTAATACCCAATTCTAAAGGTGACAATATTGAAAGGCCTACCACTATCCTAGATGAAGTTTTTGTTAGTATGAGTTTTTTTAATGATGTGAATGATAAATATAATAATTCTTTTGCAGAAATATTTTTTATCA
The DNA here is from genome assembly GCA_963277665.1 of Viscum album. Lineage (NCBI taxonomy): Eukaryota > Viridiplantae > Streptophyta > Magnoliopsida > Santalales > Viscaceae > Viscum > Viscum album. Next base: position 1,153,046,074 of record OY728132.1, on the reverse strand, counting down.
TAAAGATAACCATGGTATTGGAAATTTATTTGGTGATTCACTATTTTGAACCTTATATGATTACGGTAAAAAACCTTATGGGATTTTATTTGAGGAATAAATTTTGAATTATCTTTTGGAATCCTGAGTAATTTTAATTTGGATTTATATTGATTTAGATTATTTTTGGAAATCGTTATAAAATTTTGGATATTATATGATTAAGGACATAAATTTTCGGTATGAAACATTAAGAGTGATTGATATTATTTACAGATAAATATTAAATTTATCTTATATGAATATGTGATAAAATAATTTTAATTGTTTTTTAATCATATCCAAGAATATACTTAATATTTTTATGGTAAGTTACTTAATTAATGATGTATGATAATATTTTGGTGTTGTTTTTGAGGGTTTGGGGATTAAAGTGGTATTTCATCCTATGATGGTTTATTCCTTTTGAGAATTTTCTTGTGATAACCATTTTGGTTTGGTTAATGAAAAATAATTGGAAGAAACACTTTTTATTATTTTGGGGATTTTTTGATCTATTAAAAGTTTATTACTGTGTTTCTTTCATGAAAAAAAACATTTTGAATACTCACATTTTGGAGAAGAAGATTAGATTTTAGAGAAAATTTATTAAAGGATGAAATTTTAATCATCAAGTATATTAACTAGTTTTATTCATATATATAGTAAAGGATTTATGAAAAGGATCTTGAAATAAAAATGTTATCCCATTACCTTCATTTACAATGAATCGATGGTCTTTTTCAAACCTTATCAGTTTATGGTTTTTTGTTCATTAACTTTCTATTGATCATTCACCCTCTTTTAATAAATGACCTACATCACTATCCATAATGAGTTGGACATTATGTTTTTTATCTTATCCATATTATCTTTTCCCACTAATTCTATCATATTTTTAATCATAGTGTTATGTTATTCTAGATGTCCATTATATTTTCATTTCCGCCTTTTCTAAATGATAATTTATTAATTCTTTTTACAATGTGAGTTTTACAAAAAATGGTTTACAAATAATAAACCCCTCATTACCATGAATAGGTTCAAATTGAGAAGGTATAATTTATTAAATGGTAATAGTGTAATAGAATGATATTATAAAATAACTCTATGTTTGATAGTGTATACAACATGCAACACTGAGCTTAAATGATATATGAAATATTCTTATTTAAATTCGAGTTATAACCTGGTCGTTAAATTGGATGGTATGAATATGATTAACAACATTATAAAATATATATACATTTTATACTCAAAAAAATGTATGGATAAATTCTTATGAAATAAGCACTCAATTTTTATTAAAGTCAATTTATTCTTTAAAATTTTGTTTTCTTAAGAAATGGTTTTTAATTTTTTTTTGTGAGAAAATATTTTGATTTTTTTGATAAATTTTTAAAAAGTTTTTTGATATATATAATTTAATTTTTGAAATCAACATTACAATATTATAGTATGTAAAAATTATGAAATTTTTTCTGAAAAGATTGATTTTTTAATGTATAGTAAAAAATATTTATTTTTCTTTAAAATTACATGTTAATTTCTTGTATTTACAAATAAAATTATATTTTGGATTAGTTTTAAAATTAAATTAGTTCATTATTATAACAAATAATATAATTATGGTATTTTTAATTAATTTTATACTAGTATATAGTATACGAACATTTAATATATATATATATAAGATTTTTTTTCAAAAAACATCTTTTCATGTAACGTCCCTAGTAAATAAAGAATATGACATTTTCATATTTATTAATATTTATAAATTAATTATTAATTTTACTTTAAAGGGGATGCTATTTTCTATGGAATACCCAATACACAACAATGGTTTTCTTTGAAATCTTATGTTGCACAATAATAATATAATATTGTTATTTTAAATAGTAGTTAACACATAGTCGTTGTATTAGTAGGAATGGATAAAACTAACTAAAATATGATTTTATATGTTTTTAAAATGTCTTTACATTTATCCATAAAAAGTTAGAGTCTTAAAATGGGATTGAATCTAATTTACAGCATAAATACTCTAATATTCTTTAAAAGGTCGATTTACGGCTTTTTGATGGAGAACCCTCTATAAATCTATTTTTGGTCACTTTTATATATTATATTTGAAAAAAATTAAATTATTCTTTAGAATTGGGATATAAAAATTTACTTTTGGGAAATTTTTTGGTATTTTTCTGATAAAATTCATTTTTTAATAAATAGTGAGAAATACTGTATTTTAATTCAAAATTGCCTTTTAATATAATATATTTATAAGATTAGATTGTCTTTATAATTGGTTTTATTGTGTAATTATATTATTTTTTTACCATTTAATCCATGGTTGGTCATTTTAAATAATTTAACTTTGAAATTGGACATAAATAAGTGTCAATCTTTTGATAGCTATTATTTCGTAAAAACACGCTTTTTTGCTTGGACATCGGGAATTAAATTTAAATTAATTTCTGTGACTTCTGTGTTTTGAAAGTAGAAAATTTGATTCCATATTTGGAATTAGGAGGTTCATATTTTGTAAATAAGTATCTTTAAATTTTAGAAATTATGAATATTTACTTCGGTAAATATTTTATTTATAGTGGTAAAAAGGTAAATCTAGTAAATATGGATAAACAAATATTATTATAATAACATAAAATTACCCTAAAATGTGTTATAATAATATTTGTTGATACATATCAGACCATGGGAATCCTTGGGTCTATTTTGGGACCCCATGGAGCCTCTTGGGAGTGATAATGACACTTTATATTAATTAATTTTAAGTAAAGACAAAAATGACATAAAAAATTATCTTTTAGTAAATTAATTTTTACATAGGGTTTTATAAGTTATCATTTCTGCTATAAATATTATTTTTAAATTGTAAAATATTTCCTACATCATTTTATTTTTTTATAATTTTTAGACATTAATAAATACAATTATTTTTGTAACTATAATGATGCATTTTTTACCTCATTAATAAATGATTTAATCAAATAAGATTATAATGATGTCCAAAACCTATCTAATTCTTATTGGATGATTTTATTTCGACCATTAGTAATATTATCTTAAACTTTAATTAGTTTTGGACCTTTTCAAACTGAAAATCATTATATAATAAAATAATATTATCACACTTTCCTAAAGATCCCCTCCACCCCTTATAAAATGACACCACTTCTAACACATTCCTCACACCTCAAAAGCCCATTGGTTCATCCAAATCCTAACCAAATATTTCTCCAGATCCCTATCTTCCACCTAGAATCCTTAACATAGACATAAGTCACTTTAATAAGTTCTTTTGGTTCAAACTAAAGGGAGTTACCCGATTTAAAGGTAGCGTCGTCTCTTTAGTTATTTTGTTTTATTTTTCTTCTCCAACGCCATAAACTGTTTTTATTTCTTTTTGTTTATAACAACACATGTATCCTCAATATACAAGGTTGTTTTTATGATAATTATTCTATCTACACTTACACACACCTCCATATAATGGGTAAAGAACATACTTTTTCTGTGGATGGGAAACTATCACCTCACGAAACAATGATTGTTCAATATTATCCTACCACCTCTTATAGTGGAAATTATTATGGTACTACATTGATATATGATATATATTATGTTTATGTTTTTTTCTTCTATATTTTTTATTTTTAGTATACCTTTATGGTTTTCATTATAGTTAACGTGATAATTTCATTTGAGGAAGTGCATACTACCGCCCCCACAAAGTGATATGACTCATTAATGCCATACGTGGGACTAATAAAAGATACAGTTAATGAAATTATATATTATATTATACTATAATTATAGTATACCTATGTATAATTATGTTTTTATTCCATTAAATACGAAGTAGAAATGAAAGTAGCGTTCATGCGTACGTACGGCTTACCATCTCCATGAATGGTGAATTTCATTTCTTATCTCCAAATATTATGTACTATTATAAATAAATATATATACCTGATATATATGATATAAAAGATATATAAATCATTAATATCAATCTAGAGATAATGGACTCTTGACCACATGGAAAATTTGTAATTATAAGGTGTTCATTTTTTACTCAAGTACCAAATATCGACAAAACAACCATTATTAACTTAAATGAGTACATAAGGTTTATAAAATGGTAATAATAGATATAAAAGGAATAATAAATTTGAAAAAGGGTTCTTAATCAATTATAAATTAACTTAAATTTAATATTCAGGAAGAACAATGAAAAAACAAGTAAATTCAGACATGAGGTAAGGGGTTTCTTATCTCACTTTTAATTCCGTGAGATTTCCATTGATTTCCACTTATTTATTGCATGTTGTGTACTGTGTACTTCAATTTGATATATATCATCACGATTCTATTTATATTAATGGTATTTTGTGGTTATTTTTTTGTTTATCAACTTTTTTTCATATGACTTGTTTCATTACAATGTGGAAAGAGTTTTTAATCTCAATTTTTATTATCGTGAGATTCATGCTATATTAGCCACTATTTCTTTTGCTTTGGTGTATTTACTACCCATGATTGTATTATTAGTGTAATATAATTTAATTTACTGGTATTTACATCTTCATTGTATGATCCTTCTTTCATGGGGTGTATGTTTCGTATGTTACCAAATTGGTAAGGAATTTCAAATTTCAAATTCCACTCATTGGGATTAATGCATAAATCATTGATTATTTTACTCCAAGATTATGTGTAAAATAACTATTTATTTAATTAGGTAATAATTTCCAATCCTTTTTTTGTTGATATAATTATAATACACGTAATCAATCCATTTATTAACTCCCATGTCATCAATATGAACTTGATAAGAGTAATTTTAACTCAATTTCCATTCATTGAGTTAAACATCCAAGTCCATGGTGTTGTTTTTACAAAAATATGTATGAATGTTCTCTGATTGATTTACACTGAATCTCCGATAATATTTAGGGTATTTATTTTTTCACAAATTATTATGTTATTGATTAATCCTTAATCAAAGGATACATTTTTTATAAAGGATTTTGTCTCAATTTATATTTCATTGAGACTTCATTGTTGTTATGCACCAATTCACTCTTATATGGTGTATATACTATCCTTTGGAATATTATATCATGAATCCATTTATTATCATGATATTATAACATTTTGATTCAATGTTTTTCCTCAATTATTTGTATTCAAGAGTCTCTCATTTTGATCAAAACTTTTTAATTAAAACATCATTTTAAATGTTTTAAATATTTATTCTTATAAATCTTAATCATTAATGTGCATGTTTTAGAAATGGTTTTTTGGGTTTATTTATATGGACATTAATGTTTTCAAAGGATAATTTATTTAAATGTTTCAAAGTGGTATGGGAAACTTTGATTCAGAAATCTTTTTATGAGATGTCTTAAATGGTTTTGAAAATGGTTTGATAAAGAATTGATTTTGACAATTTATTGAAATGATATATTGTGATTTCAATGTGGAAATGTTAACTTTTTTTTATTTTATGTATTATTAATATGTTATGGTTATTTGGAATTTTTTATGTACACAAGTGGTTCTGTGATAATCCTAGGGTGGGTGAGCCTGAGATAGCTCTCCAATGCATTGGGTAATGTGACAGAGGTATACATTAATGTTTCTTTGAAGAGCTTTTAGGAATATACTATTATGTATATTCCAAATGTGACTACCTATGTAGCTGTGATAGCTACAATGTATTTATTCTATGAATTACATAACTTACCTTTATGATTTATGATTTGTGTATGTTATTCATAAATCTAATGATTTCATAAGGTATGTTATGATTGAAAAGTATGGTCTAATTGATTAGTATCTTTTTATGGGATAACGTCCTTACTTATTTTATAACCCTTACTGAGAATTTAATTATCATCCCATGCTTTTGAAATGTTTTTCACAAGACATACAGATAAATATGGTCAAGGATGAGATCATGGAAATGTCATGCAATCAAAAACATGGAACTAGACATCTTTCTTTTTAAGAGTTTTTATTTTATGAAAAAACGGATACTAAGTATTTGATTCTACATGTAATATTCAATTTGTTATGTAATATTTATAGACTAATTCTCTAAAAGTCTAAACCTAAAAATATCATCAATTTAAATTCTTGACAAAATTCAAGATTATGTAATGTTTAAGGTCAGGTCCATATAGTTGGTATCAGAGGTCGGTTTAGACAAATTTAAGGATTATGAGACTTTTTAGACACATGGTTAGTCTCTATGTATACTTTTTAAGTTAAATCTTGTTTTATAAATTTTACAGATCAAGGAAATTCATTTACATATGGAAGGAGGAAGATCTCAAATGACATTTCTTTCTCTACCTGATGATATGCTTCTAATAATTATTGCAAAGTCATGTTCAGATGATTGTGAAAAATTTTCTAAAATAAAACTAACATGAAACTACTTGATTGAGATATCAAACACCTTCACTATACCTTTATATCATTGTGGATCATGGGTTATATTTAATCAAATCCTATTTTCTCAATATTCTCATGTTTTCAAAAAAAAATGTAAATATTATCAAAGCATTTTTAAATATTTTACCTTATCAAAATATTTTGAAGCATATTAGGATTTTGAAAAAGATTTTGAAGAAGAATACCCTTACACAACCTATTTATATTTGGTTTTACAATATAGTCTCTCAGCACATACTTAAGGTCTTTTAAAAGGACCATTGATTGAATGTTTCAACTAAAATTCTGTTTGACTGTTTTATAAACATCATGTTTTATTAGATGTTTTGAAATAATATGCCATACATGAATATTTTCTAAAACAATTTTTCTACAGACACCCATATGATCCAAGTTATACACGTTGTATTTGGAAGAAGTAAGAAAATTATTTTGAAGGATCTCTAAATCATTGTTGCAATGCATTGACATTCTACCAATGTGAACCAGATGATGATGAAAACATATGGACACCATGATTACGTTATGATGTTATTTCTACTAGAAATAGTTTTTTATCATATGGAGGTGAAAAAAATGACAATATATAAGATGTTGAAGTCTTAATGAATTGGGATGAAAATGAAAGGTATAAGAAAAACCACGAGGTTAAAACATGTTATGGTTATTTTTGAGTTTTATAAAAAGGAAACTCGTAAGATTGGTGAAAACCCATCACGTCTGGAAAGGCCATAGGAATCAATCCCATAATTGAAGGGAGGAAAGGGTGCATTACCTACCACTGTCCTATGTGAAGTCCCCGGTAATTATGAATTATTCATTTAAGATAAATTATTTTATGGATCAAGAATAAGTTGATTTTTTGAACTAATGTTTTATCAAATGGATATCCTTAATATAGGAAAATGATGTGTTGATTAACTGATAAATGTTATTTTAGAAGATGTTTTCTCTTTTTGAAACATTATATGCTTAAGGTAAATAGAATAATATGGAATCTTATTTGTGGAAGTAATAGTTGAAAATTTATTTTGGAAAAATTTATGTTTTTATTGTGGACATATGGAGATTTAGGTTGTTTATGGAAATGATTTACCTATCATAGAGAATATGTGATTAGGTTAATTAAACTTTAGTATGATAATTTATGAGTTTTCTATGTTATTTTGAGATAAATGAAAAGATTTATCGTGGAAGACTATATGATCAAATTCTTATTATTTTTGGGTTTCAATATTAATTTGGATTATTTTGAATAATTTTAAGGAAAATTGTGTATTTAATGGTGTTTGATGAACCTTGGGTATTGTCGGTTGAATTTTGAAGATTAAGAGTAGTTTTTATTTTTATAAATTGTTATCCTTTTTGAGGATTATCTGATATTGTACTATCCTTTTAAGTTTTTTTGATATCTAAAGATAGGGGAAATATATAGTTCATATTTATTGGATTATGTGATACTATAGAAGTTGATTTTAGAACTTTTAATGTGAACAAGTCAGTTTGAATACACATCGTTTGGAGAAAATATGAGTTTGTGGTAGGAATTTAGTAAAGGACGAAATTATATATGACAAGTAAGTATGTTTCCTTATGTTTTTAGTTAGGAACATAAATAAATTCTTCAAATTTATGAAATGTAAATTAAAACAAAAATATTTTCTATTAACTTTCCTTATTGGGGAATCAAATACCGTTTAACCCATCACAAGTTTGTGATTTTCTAATGGTTAACATTCTCCTAATCATGTTTTCTATCAGTCTCCATCATAACTTGATGGTTTGTTTTCTCCTCCATATCCATTTTTTCATTTAATCCTATTATATTTTTTCTTGGGTGACCTTTGTAATTCTCTTCAATTATTTTTATGTGATATATTTATTAGTTCATTTTTTGATGTGGGACCTTCAATGATGTTTTCGAGCCCAATTTTAAAATTGTGAGGATGCAATTAATAAAAGGGGTAAGGATGTAACATCCCTGGTAAATAAAGAATCTGAAATTTTCTAATTTATTAATATTTTTAAATTAATTTTTAATTTCACCTTAATGCGGATTCTTTCTTCAATGGAATACCTGATACACAATAGTAGGTTTCATGGAAATCTTACGTTGTACAATAATAATATAATAATATTATTTTAAATGTTAGTTAACACATAGTCATTTTATTGGTTGGAATAGGTATAACTAACTAAAATATGATTATTTATGTTAGTTAAACGTTTTTATATTTATCAACTAAAACATAGAGGCATAAAATGTGAATGAATCTAATTTCAAGCATAAATACTCTAATATTCATGAAAATGTCGATTTAACACCTTTTGATGGAAGACCCTCTTTAAATATAGTTTTTGTCACTTTTATGTGTTCTATTTGTTAAAATAAAATTATTTTTTAGAATAGTGACATCAAAATTTACTTCAGGTAATGTTTTGGTAATTTTATCGTAAAATTCATTTTTTAATGATTAGTGAAAAATACTGTATTTTAATTCAAAATTATCATTTAATCTAATTTATTTGTATTTTTAGAATATCATTTTAATTTTTTTTAAGTTTAGTTATATTATATTTTTACCATTTAATCCAATGTTGGTCATTATAAATAATTTCTCATTGAAATTGGACAAAAATAATTATCAATCTTCTGATATCTATTATTTCTTAAAAACCCTCTTTTTGTTTTGACAGTGGGAATTAATTTTAAATTAATTTATGCCACTTATGTTTTTTAAATTTAGTAAAATCTATTTCATATTTTGAATTAGGAGGTCAAAATTGTGTAAATATGTAAATTTTATTTATAGACATTATGAATATTTACTTCGGTAAATATTTTATTTACCATGGCTAAATGGTAAATCTGGTAAATATGGGTAAACAAAAATTATTATAATAATCTAAAATTACTCTAAAATGATTCCTAATCCTATTGGATGATACATATATGACCATGGGAATCCTTGGGTCGATTTTGGTGCCCCATTAAGCCACTCTGGAGTGATAAGGACACTTTATATTAATTAATTTAAAGTTAAGACAAAAATGAAATAAACAAATATCTTTTAGTAAAGTAATTTTTACATAAAGTTATATAAGTTATAATTTCGACTATAAATATTATTTGGAAAGATAAAACTATTTCCTACATCATGGTATTTTTTTAATTTTTAGAAATCAAATAAATAAAATTATAAATGACACAATAAAGATGCAGTGTTTACCTCAATAATAAATGATTTAAATAAATAAGATTATAAAGAGTAAATAATATCCAAAACCTGTAAAATTATTATTTGAAGATTTTACTTCGACCATGAGTCAACTTATCTTGACTTTAATTAGTTTTGGACTATTTAAAACTGAAAATCCTTATATAATACAATAATATTTTCACACATTCCTAAAGAGCCCCTCCTCTCCCTTATAAAAGGACACCACTTCTCACCCATTCCTCACACCTCTCAAAACCCTTGTCTCATCCAAACCTTGCCCAAATAAAATCTAAAGATCTGTATATTACACTTATATGCCTTAACTTAGGCTGAAGGCACATCAAGAAGTCCTTTGGTTAAAACCAAAGGGAGTTACATGATTTAAAGGTAATGACTTCTCTTAAGTTATTTTGTTTTATTTTCCTTATCCAACCAAAAAACTATTTTTGTTACATTATTTTATAACAACACTAGTATCCTAAATATACTAGGTTGTTTCAATGAAAATTATTCTAACTACACGTACACACACCTCTATCTAATGGGTAAAAAATATATTGTTTCTATGGGCAGGAAACTAACCCCTCACGAAACGATGATTGTTCAATCTTCTCCGACCACCTCTAATGGTCACCATTATGATGGAAATATATTTATATATGATATATATTATTTTTATGTTTTATTTTGGAATCTTTATTTTTCATTTATAGCACACCATTATGGTTTCCATTATGGGTAAACACGATAATTTCATTTGAGGAAGTGCGGACTACCGCCCCCTTAAAGTGATATGACTCGTTAATGTCATACGTGGGATGTATAAAAAAGGGAGTTAATGAAATTATATATTATATTATACTATAATTATAATATACTTATGTATCATTATGTTTTCATTCCCTTAAATATGAAATAGAAATGAAAGTAGCGTTAATGCATACGTACGACTTACCGTCTCCATGAACGATGCATTTCATTTCTTATCTCCAAATTTTATGTGAAATTATAAATACATGTATATACTATATATATATATGATATATATTATATCTAAATCATTAATATAATTCAATAGATAATGGAATCTTGACCACATGGACAACTTTTAATTTTAAGGTGATCATTTTTTACTAATGTACCAAATATCGACAAAAAAGACCATTATTAACTAAAATGATTACATAATGTCTATAACATGGTAATAAGTGATATAAAAGGAATAATAAACTTGAAAAGGGGTTATTAATCAAGTATAAATTAACTTTTGTTTTTTTATTTAGGAAGACCAAAGAACAAACAAGTCAAGTCGGACACGAGGTAAGGGGTTTCTTATCTCACTTTTAATTCCATGAGATTTCCATTGTTCACCACTTATTTATTGCATGTACTGTATTGTGTACTGAAATTTGATATATATTATCATGGTTATATTTATATTCATGGAATTTTTTGATTCATTTTTTGGTTATTAACTTTTGTTCATATGACATGATTGATTACAACATGGTAGGATTTTTTAATCTCAATTTGTATTCCCATGAGATTCATGAAATATTTGCCACTATTTATTATAATGTGGTTAATGTAATAGCCATTATTTTATTATTGGTGTAATATACTTTAATTTATGGGTATTTACATCTTCATTGTCTGATCTTTCTTTCATGGGGTGTATGTTTCGTAAGTTACCAAATCGGTAAGGGAATTTCAAATTTCAAATTCCACTCATTGGGCTTTACGCATACTTCATTGATTATTTTACTCCAAGATTTGTGTAAAATCACTATTTATTTACTTATGTAATAATTTTCACTCCCCTTTCTGTCGATATACTTCTGATACACATAATCATTCCATTGATAAATTATCAAGTCATCAATATGAACTTGATAAGAGTAATTTTAACTCAATTTCGATTCATTGAGTTAAACATCCAAGTCATTGGTGTTGTTTATACAAAAATACATATGAATGTTCTTTGATTGACATAAAATTAATATCCAATCAAATTTTTTGTATTTATATTTTTCACTCATTATTATGTAATTGATTTATCCTTAATCTAAAGATATAGTTTTTATAAAGGATTTCATCTTAATTTCCATTCCATTGAGACTTCATTGTTGTTATGCATAAATTCACTATTATATGGTGTATATAATGTCATCTGGAATATTATATCATCAATCCCTTTATACTTGTGATATTATAAATTTATGATTCAATGTTATTTCTCAATTATTTGTTTTCAAGAGCCTCTAATTTTGTTAAAAACTCTTTAACAAAAATATCATTTTAAATGTTTTATAGATTTATTCTTTAAATCATTATAATTAATGTCTATGATTAAAAAATGGTTTTTAGGATTTATTTATATATAAATTAATGTTTTAAAATGATAATTTAATTAAAATTTTCAAAGTGGTATAAGACACTTTGATTCAAAAATCACTTTATTAAATGTTTTAAATGGTTTGGAAAATGGTTTGATAAAGCATCGATTATAATAATATCTTGAAATGTTATATTGTGATTGCAATGTGAAAATGTTATCTTTCTTTTATTATTATTTTATATTTTAGGAATATGTTATGGTTATTAAGCATTGCTTACATATATTAGTGGTTCCGTGATAAACCTAGAGCAGGTGAGCCTGAGATAGCTCTCTAATGCATTAGGTAAAGTGACGGAGGTAAACGTTAATGTTTCTCACAAGAGATTTAGTGAATAGACTATGATGGATATTCCAAATGCGACTCTCTATATAGCTGTGATAGCTATAGTGTATGTATGTTATGAATGCCATAACATACCTTTATGATTTTTGATTTGTGTGTGTTATTTATAAATCATATGATTTCGTAAGGTATGTTATGATTGAAAAGTATGGTATAATTGATTTGTATTTTTTGATGGCATAATGTTTTACTTAATTATTTTATAACCCTTACCGAGCTTTTTATGCTCATCCCATGTTTTTGAAATGTTTTTAATAAGACTTAAAGATAAATAGGGTCAATGATGGGATTTAGGAAAAGTCATGCGGTCTAAAACATGGAACTAGACATGTTTATTTTTAAGAGTTTTTATTTTATGAAAAATGGATATTGGGTAGTTGTGTCAACATGTAATATTCAAGTTGTTATGTAATAGTTGTGGAATAATTCTATAAAACTCTAAACCTAAAAAGATCCCCAATGTGACTTCATGATATAATTCAAGGTTATGTAATGTTTAAGGCCAGGTCCTTATATGTCATCATATTTGTGGTTTTAATTTAAAATTCAAATCATCCACTTAAGTGAATTTAATTTAAAAAAAATTGATTCTTTATTAAGAATGTTAGGACCAATAGGGACCTATATACCCTGAGAGGGGGGGTAAATCAGGGTATGGATATTATTTTTCAAAATTCTTCTTGCCCCACTGGGTCTTGACCTCTTTATTATAAGGGACACTTTGTTTGTACTTGTGTGTTTATCATGATCACCTATTTTCTTCATTATATAATGATGATGATTTAAATTCAATGTAGGGATGTATGTAGGCAGACACAGAGATTTTTACTTGGTTCTCCCTCACTGGGCTACGTCCAAGGAGCATACATCGACAAGTTTTCGGTCATACCAAATTCCACTATTCTTCACTAGATGTGGATACAAGGGTTTGGGAACAGTCACTCTATCCCAAGATCACTACCTTTACAAGGATTAGGGTCAGCACAATGCTTTCCCAAGGGTCACTCCCTATATCTCTCTCTCTCTCTGGTTCACTGCTGGTGGAGAGGATCACCTTCTTCCTCTTCCATTGCTCACTACTCTGGAAAGGATCCACTAACAGTTTATACACTTGTATGTCTCTTCATCATCACAAATGAATACATCCTCTGTTGTATGTGGATGCTCTATTAAAGTTCTACTTTCACCCATATATGAATTTCACTTTGCACCGAAGGTATCGGGCCATCTCCCAACTTCCACGAAGTCTTGAATCACAGATAGAAATCAACCTTACTTGGTGTGCAAGTCTAATCAGGTGCACAATTATCGGCACACAAGTCAGAACTGGTGAGCAAGTCTACCTCAAACACTTGCGCGACCAAATCTTTTGCAACTCCAAACTTGCATGACTCAATCCCTTTTACACCCATGAAAATATTGGTGCGCAACTACCAACAGGCGTACAACTTCATACACTGGCGCGCAAGTCCACCTGCGCGACCACACACCACTTTTACGACCACCACATCTGTGCGATGGGAGATTTTATTTTTCTAAGTTTTGAACTCCACAGAGAATGAGAAGGGGTGGTCTAGTATTTATAAGCATTCGGACATCCTACGTGATGGCGCGCATGTCTCCATTCAGCGCGCAAGTCTCGGCGCGCAGGTCTCCTCACCTGCAAATCACTTGTGCGACCCAATTCAAAACTTGCATGACCCTCTTTCCATTGACATAATTTTAAGTTCTAATCTTTAAAAAATATGGCGCACAAGTTCTCAAGCCTTCTAGGAATCGGTGCGCAAGTCTCTTGTTGGCGTGCAAGTCACTAGCGCGACCCACTCAATACTTACGCGGCCCTTACCCTTTAGCCAATTTTCCTTTTTATGATTTTGAAAAACACTATGCGCGCAAGTTTCCACTCCTTCAAGTATATGGTGCGCAAGTCCCTTTTCCAAAAAAAACTTTTATCTATTTATCAATTTTCAAGCCGAAAAATATGGTGGACACTGGAAAACGACGCCACCTTGTATCTACTCTTTTTGTACCGCCTCCAAATCATCCATTCATTTTGTCAACGTTCTTGAATAAAGGATGAATCGTTAACCACAACTCATGAAATCGACATGCCACCATGAAATTCCATTTGTCAAAAAATTTGTATGTCATGGTTTACTTTGTCAACAATCACAACACAACTGTGCACTTTGTCAACAAACACAATCACCTCAAAAATGCTTCAATGATACCTTGATAAATTTTTTCCCAACAAAGAATAATAATAAATAATATTATTTAATATGTTCAATTAATTTTAATCAGTATGAATAGTAGCTATATTTAATATTTATTACCACGGTAAGGGTTAATAGAGTTATTAAAGTTAAAAATAATATGATAAGGTATAATAATTAATATCTTCTAATTGAATTTATCATATTGGATGAGTGTGTTTTTTCCATTTCAATCCAATTACCTATTATATGACCACTTGGTTATGTATTTATTTTATTTATTCCTTTATAATAATTATGTAAAATATATAGACAAAAATGTCACTTTCTTTTTTTTAATTTCTTTAATATTTTGGAATATGGATAAAAACAAGTTATTTTTTAATCTAAATTTTCATTAAATGACAAATAATTTTTTATCATGGTAATTTATTTATAACTTTTAAGAAATAATTAATTACCTTATAATTTTGTTCAACGTCAACATTACATTAATTTAATTAATTGAAAAAATAAAATGAAAGAATTTAAAATATTGAATGTGATATAATTTGAAATAATAATTCTGTTACATGAATTTGTTAGGTAAATAAATCATATTAATTGTGATTTAAAATATTTTATTCTTATTCAATTATTTTCATGTTATTTTCAATCTCATATTAGATGAATATTTCCAAAAATTACACTATTGATATTTTATAATAAATAATATTTTATTAAATGATTTAAAATTAATAAAAATACTAAATTAATAAAAACTGATTAGTTTATGTTTTAAAATATCAAACATGGTCTTTTTATTTTCCAATGTTTCCTTTATAGTGATTATCGTGACCCCAAAAGAGAAAACATTGTTATCACAGTAATTGTCTAAAAGGTTTAACATGGATTTAAAAAATATTTGGGTTAAAAAACCTGCATAGTTTTTTCCAATTTTTATAATACGATAGTATTTTTACCCAGGAATATCTTATATTAAATGTTTATCATTTATATCCATTTTAATATAGAAACTAATTTATATTAATTTAATACTTTATGAAACTCTAAAATTACCCCTCACATCAATTATAAAATAGAACCTCATCTCATTTTTTTAAACATCAACAGACTTTTGGTACTAGAAATTCTCAACTAAACACCTTAATTACATCCCTCCTATTACACAGAGTTCCTTTTTTATGATAATACCATCCTTGTAAAGATATAGGTACAAACATAAATAGGTTGTCCAAAATGAAGTATAGTTCTTAACCATGCATTTTCATTTTATTTAATCATCTAGCTTCTTAAAATATTATTCAACTATGATGAAATATTAAAACTTTTATATTCATTAAAATTATATGTTATCATTTAATTTTCATGACTTATGTCTATATGATCTTCCATTAAATGGGAAACAAAACTATCAATAGTGTGTGCGGTGGGAAACTGTCTCACTGACTGATGTAATTCATTTTCAATCACTGCCTCTCATGGTTAGATATAGTGATGGATATAATGTATATATATAATATTTATGACATAATTATACTTATTTATTTAAAATATCACATATACCACTTTACCTTCTAATCCATTGGAAAATGATAATGTCTCGCATGCGTACGTGTGGACTACCACCTACACAAAGAAATGTAATTCATTTATCATTTATGATTTACATGTATAGTAAAAGGGATGGTTTTAATGAATATTTATGATTTATATAATTAAATTATTATTTTATAATAGTTAATTAACATTTAACATTATTTTTTCCATCCATAACAAAATTAAAATTACATTCATGCTTACGTATGACCTACCTTCCTCGTGAATAGTGTAATCCATTTTTCTATATCAAAATTGTATATATGACTATAAAAACTTATATAATTAATATATATTATATATTTATCATTTTTATAATTATTTAGTTAATTTAATAATGAAATAATTATAAGTAACAAATGTATTGATCTAATAAATACCTGAAAAATGAAACAGTTATCCCATTGATCAATGATTTTAATGAATAATTATTATTTAACTTGTGATTAAAGGTTATAAGTAAGTAATATATTGTATGATATATCTGTGTCTGATCATATAATATATTTATAACAAATATATAATTATTATACCAGTGTTTCTAACATGTATGATGGAAGAAGGTCCTAAGGTAAGGGTTTTTTGTTACAATCTTATTATTTACCAGGATTATTTATGATAATATTTCTAATGATGAAATTTCATGAACTATATCTCAATAATTCCATTAATTGTTTTCTCCTATTTTTATTTATATAGAATAAATTTTTTCCTTTAGTTTTCATCTTTTTAATTAATCAATATACCAAAATATTTATTTTAATGAAAATCATGTTTATTTATCTCTTTAGTCATAAATAATTTTTCTTCCATATCTATGTTTTCACTAAAATGTTTTAAATATTTATTTGATATTACTATATGATTATTTAAATTAATTTTCATCCATGGTTTATTTTTTAAAAATGTATTAAAATGAATCTTCTTGCCATCCTCCTAGATGTGGTACCTTGTTGACCTTTTTACAAATTTATAAATGAAATATTTTCTTTAAATTATACAACATGAATAGAATTTATAGGTATCATGAAAACTCAAAACATTAGATATTACATTAAATGTTTCAATTGTTCTTTTAAAAAAAACATTTTTTCCATAATATTTTGGAAATTTATATATTTAAAATAAGTAATTTAAAATTGAAAATGGTATTATCCTCAATTAATGTGAAAAGTTATCTTTTAAATCCATTATTCATCTATGATGACATCCATTGATTTTACATAATCTTTACTATTGATATGATATAATGATATTATATATATTCTCTCTCTTTATGGTTTTTTATGAAAATATTTTTATGAAACTCATTCATTTTCTATGGATTATGCAACGATGAATTGATGAAATTTTTATGAAACTCATTTCTTTTTCATTGGATATCCAATGATAATTTGTTTTGGAAACCTATTTCTTCTTTATGGTTTATGATATGTGAGGGTTTCATAATATTTTAGGCCAGATCTACATGGTTTTCACTATGTTATCAGTGGGATATTAATTATATATCACCCCATTTCATTGGGTAAATATTGATATCTCGTGACATAAACAACACTAAAATGGAGAGTAAACCTAGTTTGGTATGGTAATCTAACCACTATGATAGACTTAATAGTGAACCACAAATACTATGATAGTTTGGAGAGTGAAAAAATCATCTATGATAGCCTTGGAAAAAAATCATTACTAATAAGGGAATAATTTTCCAAAATAATGGGTATTCTATAATTCCATATCTTATTCTAATGTTATGATCTCATGGATCATGTTCTTTGATATAATTATGATTCATGTCTTATAAATTGAAAATCATTAGTCTATGGTTCAAGATTTTTATCTATGATATGCAATGTATAGTTTTCAAATGACAATCTCATAGTAGCATACCCTTATTGTCATTTTATTCATATTTGATCATTGATATGTATCTTTTTTACCCTTACTAAATATCTGAGCTCATCCTTTATTATGTTTTATTTCCCACAGTTATGAAGAAAGGATTTAATTATGGTAAGTCTAATAATGGAATTTTGTAGTAATATATTTATTAGAGATGTTGATGATCTTTCATGAAATAAGATTATTTTGTATCCAAAATATATAGAAACTAAACATTTATGGGAATCAGGTATGTATTTGGGGAATTTATTGAATATTCATTTAAAATATATAATATTTATGTATGAAAAGACTGGTTCATCATAATTACCACCTAGGATCTGTAAACAAGGGATACCATTGGTTATGTTTTATTCAAAGACATATGAAAATGGTCAAAAATAGATATGACTGACTCTATGTTTCACCTTAAAACCCAGGAACCAATGTTGGTTTTTTATTATGTTTTTTCTTTCACTGATTATGTACATGATCCTAAACTATAAGTTAGATTATATGTTTTTACATGTTTCATTGGTGAAAGAAAACAAATTCACACTCACATCCTGCATGGGTCATTGTTAGTATCCTAACAGACTTCGTAGTCATAGAACTAAACAAAGGAAAACCCCATATGACTGAAGAATTATCTGTCATCTAATTTGGACCATGTGAGATGGGTTCGAGGTATTAATTGGGACCATTTTTTTTAGATTTTCATGGTTTTTTTCTTTTTTCATTTTTTGTATATTGGTTTATATGATTAACCCATTTTTTATGACATTACACATGCACTGTTTATTTTTATATGGTGTTAAGTCATTACACATTCCTGGTTTGGATAGATCAGGGAAATGTGAATTGGTATAATGTTGGAGCTAATTTATATCAATAATTATACATTAAAATATAATGGTTAAAAATTTTGTAATGTCCCAAGTAATATCACCTTTGGAATGTTTTACTCACTGGTTGAAAAATTTTGGGTGGAAGATGAAGTCATACTTGAAAAATGAAATTAATATGCACCTTGAAGTCATACAAGATCCATGAAAAGAATTACATAGTCTTTAGAAAGTCATATATGATATTTATTTCTCATTTTCCCCAAGTGAATAGTCTCAAACAGTGGCTAAATGTCATAAAAATGACTATGAAGTCATATACTTAGCATAATGTCTTATGAAATAAGGAAAAGTAACATAGAATAGCTTGTAATATCTTATGTGAAGACCAAAACCCATTACTAGGTCAAATTCTGGAAAACCAAAAAGTCACGTAGGTAGAGAAAACCTTAAAAATATCGAGTATTATTAAAAAATAGAAATAAATTCTTTCAAAATCATATTCCCCTTTTCATTTTCTGCCCTAAAATGAAATCATGAAGAATTTATAATTAGAATATCATTTTTCTAATTTATTCTTGAACTGAATCGATACAATGAAAAAATTCAAACCCTTATTATAATTTATTAACAAATTTAAAAAAAATGTATATTTATTTAATTTTTATTAAATAATTTAATCAATACAAATTATGATTATAATCCTTTTTAGTTTAGTTCTACATTTAAACCTATCACCATATTTAAACTATTCATAAAAAAGTAAAGGAAAATGTGTGAGAAAAACCTATATAATCGTAAAATAAATTTTGAAATGGTTTTTTATTGATCATTTATCACAACTATTTTCATGGGTTATGATTTTATATGTAAAAATTATAGCAACCCATGGCATTTACCCATATTTTTACTTGAATTTTAATTTAAACATCCATTAATTACCACCAAATGTTCATGAGGGATAGTGTCTTTGAGAGACTCAGTTCATAATACATCAAAGTGGGAATAATATAAAAAGGTTTTATTTTTTCCCAAAATGAGATCCTAAATCCTTTAAATCTTCTAAAATATAAGGGATAACCTTGGTAATCAATAGAAAAAACTTCTAAGATAAAACTCAAATAAAGGAATAAACATGATAAGGAAGCATAACCCATGAGTCAAAAGTCTAACAAGATATCATAAAAGATAAAGAACATGAGATATCACATGGGAGAATAAGATAATTAATATGGTAACACAATAATATCACATCATTCGAAATGTGATACTTAAATATGACCTGAAATAAACATGATTCAAGCTTAACTACCAAGACAATATCGCATTATAGAAAAAAGGCCTTTAATGGATTAGGTTTAGTCCCTAATACCATATATAATGCCTCGCGATATTAAGACATACCCTATTCATTGGAATGAAATATAGGTGTTCCCATCATAAAATGTTCATTATTTATGTGTTTTCCATAAATTAAATCGATTAAAAATCATAACATAAGAAAGAACCAAGGAAATAAAATCAGTTTCCAAATCATTTCTCATGTCAGAATCATAGACAATTTCTTATTGAAGGCATTTGAGAAATAAACATAAGGCGTGTACTAACCCATAAAATTTATATCTTATAATATAGTTATGTATATGAGAGACATATATATATATATATATAATTTAGAAGAAATCCATAGCATCATTGGTTTTTATCTTTAATGAAAATGTCTTTAAAAGATGAACTGGATTATTTCTTGAGAAAATTACTCTTTTTAATCTGAAACCACTTCCTAAATATCTGAAAATTTCAAAAAAAATATTATATAAACAATTTAACTAAAAAAGAAACATGAAAATATATAAATGAGGCATGAAAGAGTTTATTGTTCAGGATATTGGGTAATTCTGTACTTGCTAAGTATGTTAAAACAAATATTCCTTTTACATTTTTATAATAAAATTCAAAAGTCCTTGTTTGCAAAATGTAATGAAGATTCATTTTAAATTTTTTTTTTAAAATCCAATAATGGGTAAGAAATTTATTTAACCCATAATAGGATAGTTTTAAAACAGTTGAACACATTATTTGAAATAATGTATGTAGATGAAAATTATTTTCAACCAAATAGAGAAATGAAGTAATATTTTCATAAAAACTTTTTTTAATCATTATAAGTATTAAATAGGTTAACATGTTATTTTTAATTTAAAAATTATTGAATAGACATTTGAATATTAAATAAAATTATTTTTTTGAAAAATATCAAATAATTTTCAATAATACAAATTCAAGCATAAATAATCTTAATTAAAATGATATTAAAACATAAACCTTTACCTCTTTGGTGATATTAGAATAACAACCCCCATGAATAATGTAGTTGAATTGTAGCTTAAAATATCATGAAGTATGAATGATTTATGATATAATATATAATGGGGATATATGTACACTATTTAAAATAAAATATGCGCATAAGAGAACATGTTTTTCAAATAAGAATGTTATGATATGGAACCATTAGCAAATTTTAGGCCTAGTTTTGTATACCTTTTATCTCCTCTTCTTCGACCACCTATTTAGGATTATAACTAAAGATTCTCTAGATTGGATTTAGGATCAAACCTATGATTATATGGTGGGGGATAAGAAATTAAGGAAGTTATTTATGTAGATCTTTTACAAACTGATGGGTATTGTATGTGTGTAAATTAGAGGAGAGTAGGTTCCCTTTAATTAGTAAAGAGGAGAGACATTCTTATAAATACCCAAAACTATTCAATAATTTGAAGTCACTCTCAAGTGAAGTCCCTTAAAAATTTTCAAATAAAGGTGTTGAAGAGATATATTTCTGATCCAAACCTCTATCATTCAATGGAAACATTTTGTAAAAGTTTTATCTTCTTTACCTCAAAGGTTACTCACTCTTACAATTTTATTTTTTTACCATGAATACTATTTACTATTTTTACTATTCATCAATAAAAAAAATAAAGGTTAACTTATTATATAAAATTAAATATTTTTATTCTAATTATGGAATCCATTTTATCATATTCCAATCATATGTGTGGAAGAATTTAATTTAAAATAAAACTCACAAATGTGTTGATAACCAGTTTTTCAAGATATTATTTTTTCAGGAGTAAGATGATCTTGTAAAAACTATATGAAAAGTATTGATAATTTAATTAATTTAAGTTAATATATATATATATATATTATTTAAGTCATTCCTCATTAGGTTTTGTTTTAATTTTTCAAAATGGAGAAACTTTATGCACATTATATATATTCTCAAAAAAATGTTTTTTTGCATAAAAATAAACTTATATTAAAATCCAATAAAAATATACTTTAAATGTAATTAATTGGATAAAATGTAACTAAATAATACTTATGTTAATTTTAAATCATATTAAATTAATAATGATACTTTTAAATTAATTAATTTAAAATTAAATGACAATTTTACAAAAAAATTGGTATTTTTTATTATTCACTAAAAAAGAAATATTTTTTTGAAAAATAATGAAATTTTACCCTAATTATATATATATATATAATTAATTAATTAATTAATTTAATTTTACTAAAAAATTTTAAGAAAGGTTTAAAGAATTAGTTATAATATTTTCTCACAAAAATCAATAAAATTATTTTTGAAGATATATATTTATTTGAAGAATAAATGTCTTTATTCAAAATTGAGCTCTTGTTTTCTAAAAATTTATAAATTAGATTCAACATATATATATCATAAAAAAATAGAATCTTATTTAACTAGTTCATTATAATAATTATATTTAATTAATCATAGTTCACTTGGGTTTAGTGTAGTGTATCATATATGCTGTCATACATAGTTTTCCCATTAAAAAAATTATATTTATATATTCTACAACCTTAAATAAGTTCCATACATTCAATTTGAACATGTTCTGAGTAATCTCATTCCAAAATTACTTAGTAGAAAATCCACATCCTAAAAATAGATAAATAATCTTCCACATAAATTGTAGAAAGGTAGATACAAAGGTCATTTGGAATAACAATTAACCTGGATTCTATATATGTGAAATCAGGGGATATAAAAATATAGACATTGAAAAAATAATAAATAATTATGGAGTGTAAAATATATCATTGATCACAAGAAATATAATCATCAATAGAATGTTAATGACCAAAAAACCATAAATTCATGATGACTTTAAATTCCATTGATTCATTGGATATGAAGTTAATATAATAACACTTTTGTTTCAATATCCTTTTCCTATAGTCATGGGAATCTTATACTATTAAGATAAATAATGCCAAAAATAGTTGATATATTTTTATTTCATTAACATAATTTAATCCATTATGGTTCAATCATTTTTCACTTTGCCTCTTACTCAAAGTAATGAATATCCAATATGATTTTTTATTCTTAAAGAACTAAAATAAACCTTTAATATATTATAATATTCATAAGATAGTAACAAGATATTCATCCTATATTTATTTATAAAAATTGATATCAAAAAGTTATATAATACCAAAAATTAATATGAATATATTAGTCTCCAAAATTCATCAACAAAAACAATGGTTTAACAAAGATCATTCTTTAAATTCATAAACATATATCCTCTGTAACCTCAATAAACCTACCATGAAAGAGGTTTTAACCTAAATTTTTATCTCATACCCTTTAAAAAAATATCCAAAAAAATATTATTCCCAAATAATCCCTTATGTCAAACATAATGGTTATACACATCTCAACCCATTTAAATGTTTCCCAAAATATCAATAATCCCATCAAAATCCTAAAACGTCATAAATATTTTACCCTAAATGCTTTCCTAAAATTAACAAAATATAAATCGATCAAACTATTTATGTAAATATAATGTAATACTAACTAGTGAATTTCATAATATAGTGGTAGGAATTGAATCCTTGTCCCCAATAGATTTAATGTTCAAGCCCATATCCTTTCGGATGTGATGAGTTGTTACCGAACATGTAGGTTCTTATTTATCTTTGTTGGTCGGAGTGGATACTCAAGAGGGGGGTGAATTGAGATCCAATTAAAATTTCTGTTTAAAAAAACTTTGTCTTAAAATCCCCCAAATAAAACACATTATTAAACTGTAGTGAATTTATATCAAAGTAAAGGTTTTGTTGGATTCTCAATGGATTGATTATTTCCCAGTAAATCAAAATAGGAGAGTTTATTACCTTGTGAATCTAACTTACTGATTTACAATTAATATAAACACTTGCGATTTTAATTATCAAAGTGACTTTAAAACAGTTTTGGTTTTAAATTAATTAGAAGCGGAATAAAAACCTTGAAAGAAATAGCACAGCAGATATAACCAAGAGGTTCAGTCTCAAGCCGAGATTAGACCTCTCAAAAGTTTATATAAAAGATGATCCACACCCTGGATCAGGGTTCAATAGTTTACAACTGTCTAGGTCCAAGACCTCTACCACAGTTATCCGTGGGAAACAAAACAACATCAACCAGCTGTCCAGGTCACACACGACCTCTACCACTATCCACAGTGGGAAAAGAATATGAAAAGAGTTTGGTGAGGATTTACAGATCCTCCAGTTAAAGTACATGAGATAGTGTGTTTGTTAAATATAGCAGATAACACACACTGCTCGATATGTAAAATAATGAATCACAGAGCAGATATGTAGAGTTTATAAATGGATCTAGTGATCGTAGTGAAGCTTTGAACTCCTTGAGTTTGATCAGAAGTGGTTCTGAGTTCTATTCTGGTTTTTGTATGCTTCAGGTTCATAGACAGTGAAATGTAGTCGATGAAGTTCTTCAGTGTCCTCTTGGATGCACAGAACTCTTCTTGAGTAAGCTTGAATGTATATGAGCTTCTATGTGATCTTCTTGATATGTCTGTAGAGATCTTATTTGATTCCTTGTTTGTATTCCTAGAGCCTCTATGTCACTTGTTACTTTTCTGGCTTCTCCCCCTTTTTTGTGGCCAGATCTTCTAGTATTTATGTCACAAGCTCCGGAAAACAGAAATGATTTCCTTTCCGCAGGTACGAGGTACGGTTCCCTGACATCCGACAGCCTGTATTATCTAATTGATAGATCATTACAAAAATACCTGATATGACCATTGGTTAGATTAAATAAAGATAAAGATAAATAAATTCAAACATCTGTTTATGACTATCAATGAGTCAAGTGATCAGTAGTTCATTAGCATCAGCATCGGTGGCTAGACATCGGTGTGTCATTCGATCAGCATCGGTGTGTCATTTGATCAGCATCGGTGTGTCATTTGATCGGTGACTCAGATATCGGTGTGTCATTTTATCGGTGACTCAGATGATCAGCATCGGTGTGTCATTTGATCGGTGACTTAGATGATCAGCATCGGTGTGTCATTTGATCGGTACGATGGTTGTCTTTTTGTAAGCATCGGTGCGACCGTTGTCTTTTGATATGGATCGGTGCGACTGGTGTCTTTTGATATGGATCGATGCAACCATTGTCTCAAGGTATCTGTTTGATCCAGAAGACTTCAATAATACTTGTAAATCAATAAAAGCATAGATAAACATGATCCAACAAATATAAACAGATTTACTACAAGATAGTGATTAAGTTTATGAAAAATCCAACCGGATTAAGTAACAATGATTTCTGATTATTAAAACATCAAACATAGGAAGAATTCAACAATCTTCTAGAGGGCTCAACAATCTCCCCCTTTTTGATAATCACAAATATTAGTCATAAATAAAAATAATATATTATCAATAACAGGGACAAGGAATAATAATAAGAATAAACACAATGAGATATAAATCTCCCCCTGAATTTATTCCTTGATATATTGATGTAAACATTGCATCCCATTACATAATATGTTCCTCCCCCATAGATCTCCCCCATAGATATAAAACCATAGAGATAAATAATAATCTCCCCCTGAAATTATGCCTTTTTATATTTATATAAACAGTGAATTTCATGCCATAATATCCTCTGCCAGAGTATGTTTCTCCCCCTTAGATATAAATCTCCCCCTTTGTGATAATCAAAAAGGAGGTAAAACATAGAAATAAGATAGTAAAAGAAGTAAACAAAAATAATAGATAGAGAGAAAAGAGTATATAAAGAACATTGGAATACAATCAGTACAGTGTTCACCCTATCAAAAACAATAAACAACTATTTATGGGGATACAAAGCGGCTTTTCCTTTGTCAGAAGGATCAATAGTTGGTAGGTTGGAAGGGTTGGAGGCAGGAGAAACTGGGCGAATTTGAAGAGGTGGTAAAAGGACTCTGGAAGTTGGAGGAGAGGGTGCCATAGAGATCTGTCATTGAGTAGCAGTAGCTGGTTGAGAAGATGTCTGAGGAACTGGCTGTAGTTGAGATAGAGCTTGAGAAACAGAGAGCTAATTTGGAGCAACATCAGAGGCACTGAGAGGGTCAGCAGTAGGAAGAACAATGGTAGTGGCTTGGGCATTCATATAAGGCTTCAGAATATTGATGAAATCCTGAATAACTTCTGCACCATACTGCATAGCTTTCTCAAAATCATCCTTATTCTCCATGAACAGTGCCAAGGTAGGGGTAAAATCTTGCAACTGACGAACTTGAGCCTTGAAAGCTTGAGTGACTGGAGGTAGTTTCAGATTTTCTGCCAATACCTTGAAATTTGTAGCCATCTCATGCGTTGTATAAATCTTTGAAAAGTAATGATCAAACTTTTCCTTGATCTCTTTTAGAGCCTTTTTGGCGTCTGCTGAATATACTGTTTCCATGTTATGACTGTGATCACATTGCTCCTTCATTTTCCTCAAAGAGTCCAAATCAAGAACTTGTCTAACGGCTGCTAATTCATCATGCACAACCTTCCTTAGAGCCTCCAGCTCATAAGTAGTGATTTTGGTTACTTTGTTAGTACTGGCTTGACTAACTATTTGAGTTATCTCAGCTTTCAACCTTCTCAGATCTGACTTGTTTATATGTTCAATCATATTCCTCAACACTTCCATCATACTAGAGATGGTTGATCTAAATTCATTTGATAATGAAACCAAGCCAGTTTGTAGATCCTTCAGAATCTAATTTAAAGAGGATATGTGCTTGCCAATAAACTCACCAGTATTGGCAAGGTATAGTTTAAGAATATATGATACTTGTATTGAGAAGGCTTCCAAAGAATCTTCAGAAACTTGTAGAGATACGTGAGTAAGAGCAGTGGAAATTTCTTTTCTGACTGTATCACTCACAGCAGCAAGCAATTCAGTCTTGAACTTATCAAGATTAGACTGAGAGATAGCAGAACTAGGTAGATGGACATCTGCAGGATTAACAACAGGAGAAGACCTCACCTCAACTGGTTGGCTTTGCTTCTCAACTGCAGCAGATTCTGATGTCTCCTCTTCTTCTTCAGAATAATCTAAACCCAACACAGCAAAACCAGGATAATCATCTCAGACAGCAGCACACAGGGTATATTTCGGTTTCTCATAACTTGTTGTTCCACTGAGTTCTGGAGAAACTCTCTTTCCACTGTTATTTGTTTCTTGAATAGATTTATGTGGTTCAAATGGAGGTTCAACAAGACCATCCATTGGTTGGTTATCACCATCAGCAATATCAACACTTTGATGTGGTCCTATTGAAGGTTTAGAAAGACCATTTACAGGTTGGTTATCACCATCATCATCATCATCACCATCATCATTATCATCATCATGCCCATTATCACTCTTCTCAGAAACATCACTATCAGATACTTCAGTGTCAGTATCTTCTTCATCACCAAGAATTGGTTCTGATTCAAGTAAGGCCAAAGGTGGACTGGCAGGACCGAAATCTATTCTTTTCTTAGGGCTCACAGTATCAGGATCACTCCTATCATCAGGAGGTGACATACTTTCTTCTTCAGTCTGAGCTTCTTCCAGCCCTTATCCGTCGGTGGCCTCATTCCTTTCTTCTTATTCCTCATCATCAGAGTAAACCGGTTCCTCATCTAATTTCAAACCAGGGTCTCTCAAACCCTTCGGCCTCTTTCCATGGTCAGTGGGATTGTAGGCTTCATACATCTTTTCTTCATCAGAAACCCATCATTTTTTCCATGGATTCTAATTTATCTTCATCCTTTTAAAAATTTCCTTGTTAAGACAAAAAGCACCATCAGATTCAGCAACCTCATCAGCTTCATCAACACATTCCAGATTCATTAACATAACAGAGATCATCTTGGAATAAAATGGGGTAGTGGATTTCTTAGACGGTTTCACCATTGCAGCTATGTGCACCATCACATATCTACACAGATTTATCTTCTCATTGGTTTTCAGTAGAAACAATAGAAAAACGTCCTGGAATTTTACAGCAGCAAAATCTCCTTTCCTAGGACAAATTTGGTGCTGAATAAACTTAAAGAGAAGTCTATATTTTCCATCCAACTCTGAAGCTGTGATTCTCCATGAATCTCTGTTTCCAGTCAAAAGCTCTAAAGCTAGCTCATAAGAGAAGTATTCAGTGGTTGGAGGAATATTTCCATCATAATCCTCATACCGACCCTCATGGGGTACATTCAGACACTCAGCCCATTGCTTAGATAAAAAGGATATTTTCCTTCCTTTTACTACAGACGAAATTTTGGCAGCCTCCGCACCATCTAAAGTAACTTGAATATTCAAATAAAACTGATGTACCAACTTCGGGTAGCTTATACGAGTGTTATCTGAGAACCAGGCTAACCATCCTTGCGATTGTAATACTTGAAACAATAACGAATTACTTGTTAACAGCCAGGCAGAGCTGGCTTCCTTCTCTATAGTAACAATCCGAGTTTCCAAGTTCGGATTTACTGATTTTTGAGTGGCACTACTCAATTCACCTCGAGCACGCTTCGGAGGTACAGGACTGTATGATCCTTTGCTTGGTCTCTTTTGTTTAGCCATTTGAATATTCTGGGGAAGTGTATAAGTTCGATGGTCCGAAGTAGAAGAGAAAGAAAATATAAAAGGTTTGGCGGGAAATGAAAGGTCGATGGTTTAGGTAATAGAAATAGTCGCGTATCATTTATTTTATTATTTAGGGTTCCCATAAGGATAAAAGTAATTAATTATAACATAAAAAAAAAGTAAATAAAAAATCGGCTTGACAGATCAGTTTCACTTATCGGTTTCACAGATCGGTTTCACTGATCGGTTTCACTGATCGGTTTCACTGATCGGTTTCACCGATCGGTTTCACTGATCGGTTTCACTGATCTGTTTCACTGATCTGTTTCACTGATTGGATTCACTGATCGGTTTCACTGATCCGTTTCACTGATCGGTTTCACTGATCGGTTTCACTGATCGGTTTCACTGATCGGTTTCACTGATCTGTTTCACTGATCGGTTTCACTGATCGGTTTCACTGATCGGTTTCACTGATCGGTTTCACTGATCGGTTTCACTGATCGGTTTCACTGATCGGTTTCACAGATCGGTTTCAGAGATCTCTCATACACAACTCTTTTTTAATAAAATTCATTCTTTTATAGCATAAAGGTTTTGTAAAGATATCAGCTAATTGATGTTCAGAACTAATAAATTCTAGAGAAATATCACCTTTCTGATAATGATCTCTTAGAAAGTGATGTCTGACATCAATGTGCTTAGTCCTAGAGTGAGACACAGGGTTCTTAGATATGTTGATTGCACTGGTGTTGTCACAGTTAATTGAGACATGTTTAAAATCAAATCCATAGTCCAATAAAGTGTGTTTCAACAACAGAATATGTGCACAACAACTACCAGTAGCTATATATTCTGCTTCAGCAGTAGACAATGCAACTGTGTTCTGTTTCTTACTACACCATGATACTAGGGACTTTCCAAGTAAATGACATGTTCCTGATGTGCTCTTCATATCTAACTTACATCCAGCAAATTCAGCATCTGAATAACTAGTTAAGTCAAATTACTGTCCTTTTGGATAAAACAAACCTAAATTTACAGTATATTTAAGATATTTAAAAATCCTTTTAACATCCAGTAAGTGTGATTCTTTAGTATTAGCTTGAAATCTTGCACACATACACACACTAAACATAATATCTGGTCGACTAGAAGTAAGATAAAGTAAGCTTCCAATCATACCTCTGTAATTGGTTTGATCAACTGGTTTCCCAGTTGCATCAACATCCAATTTGCAGGTAGTACTCATGGGTATATCACTTTCCTTAACACTATCCAAACCAAAAAGTTTTAATAAATCCTTAGTATATTTACTTTGATTTAGAATAATACCATTTTTAGTTTGAAAGATTTGAAATCCAAGAAAGTACTTAAGCTCTCCCATTAAGCTCATTTCAAACTCATTTTGCATAACCTTTGAAAAATCAGTACATAAAGAATTTTTAGAAGATCCAAAAATAATATCCTCAACATAGATTTGAAATATTAAAACATATTTTGAAATCCTTTTTATAAATAGAGTGGGATCAGCTATTCCTTTTGTAAATCCTTTTGAAATAAGAAAGTTTGAAATTCTTTCATACCAAGCTCTTGGAGCTTGTTTTAAACCATATAAAGCATTAGAAAGTTTAGAAACATGATTTGGAAAATGAGGATTTGAGAAACCAGGTGGTTGTTCTACAAAAACATCCTCAACAATAAAACCATTTAAAAAACTACTTTTCACATACATTTGATATAACATGAAACCCATATGAGACGCATAGGGAAGTAAGATTCTAATGGCTTCTAATCTAGCTACAGGTGCAAAGGTTTCTTCATAGTCAATTACTTCTACTTGATTGTAACCTTGTGCAACTATCCTAGCTTTATTTCTAATGATGTTTCCAGATTCATCAACTTTGTTTCTAAACACCCATTTTGTACCTATGATCAATGTGTCCTTAGTTCTTTCTACTAATTTCCAAACTTTGTTTCTTTCAAATTGATTTAGTTCTTCTTGCATAGCCATTACCCTAAATTCATCATTGATAGCATCATTGATATTTTCAGGTTCTAACTGTGAAAGAAAATCTTGATGTTCAACCTGATTTCTTAGAGAAGCTCTAGTATGTGTTCCACTATCAAAATTTCCTACAACATCATCTAAAGGATTATTCTTTAGAGTTCTAGTTGGTCATGCAAAGGTAGGACTAGGGATTTCAGATTCATCAATAGGTTGGGAATCAAAAGAAGCAGGTTCTGGAAAATATCCAGAACTGGATGTCTTAACTATTGGTCCACTGTCTTTATCATTAAGGTTCAAACCAGAGAGATCATCTTCAAGAGAGGTCTTAGGTTCATGTGGATCAGTTTCATCATATTTGATGTGAACAGATTCTTCCACACATTTGGTTCGTTTATTGATAACTCTATAGGCTTTACTAGAAATAGAGTAACCTAGGAAAATTCTTTCATCACTCTTGGATGCAAATTTTTCAAGATTGTCTTTGGTGTTGAGAGTAAAGACATTGCAGCCAAAAACTCTGAAGTAGTTAACCTTAGGTTTCCTATGGTTCCATAACTCATAAAGAGTTCTCTTAAGAACAGGTTTGATAAAGACTCTATTAATAACATAACAGGCTGTATTTACAACTTCAGCCCAAAAATAGACAGGTAGGTCATACTCATTGAGCATAGTCCTATAAATTTCTTGCAGGGTTCTATTCCTTCTTTCTACTACACCATTCGGTTGGGGTGTCCTAGGGGCAGAGAAATTGGGACTATAGCCACTTTGTGAGCAGTAAGATTCAAATTCATGATTTTCAAACTCACGGCCATGATCACTTCTCAGGGTTTTAATCTTAAGTCCACTAAGGTTCTCTAAAGACATGGAATATTTTATAAAGCAGGAACATGCTTCACTTTTGTGAGCTAGAAAATATACCCAAGTATATCTAGAAAAGTCATCTACAAGAACATATATATAGTGCTTCCCATTTAAACTAGAAACTCTAGAAGATCCAAATAAATCCATTTGATCCAACTCGAGAGGTTGAGAAGTTGAAACATCTTTCTTTGATTTAAAAGAAATGTTATGTTGCTTTCCCTTTGGCTGGGATTATAAACTTTGTCTGCTGGAAATTCAAGTTTGGGTGGGTCTCTAACTAAGTTCATCATAGAAATTTTTCTAAGTGAATGTACATTGTAGTGTCCTAATCTCCTGTGCCACTGCCAAGACTCTTTATGAAGAGCATTTAAACAAGTAATATTTTTCTTAGCTAAAGAATTTAAATCAACAACATAGACATTTTCATTTCTTAAGGCAAAAAATACTAAAACATTTTTAGAATTAAAAACATTGAAAGAATCATTTTCAAATTTAATATAAAAACCATCATCACATAACTGATAAATACTTAACAAGTTGTATTTAAGTCCATCAATAAGTAAAAATTTATAAATTAATACTGAGTCAGGGTTACCAATCTGGCCTAAGCCAATGATTTTTCCTTTTGAGTTATCACCAAAAGTGACAAAACCTCCATCAACTCTGACTAAGCTTTTGAAGCATGAGAAGTCTCCTGACATAAGTCTTAAACATCCACTGTCCAACTACCAGGTCTTTCTAGAGGTGCTCTTTAAACAGATTCCCTACAAAACAGATTTAAATGGGAAATGATTTTGGTACCCATATCTTCTTGGGTCCTGACAGGTTAGACAATAACACTTTAGGTACCCAAATTTGTCTAATGGGTCTCATATAATTTGTAGAATCAACATACTTTGAAAGATAAACCTTATTAGATCCATAACTATGAATATAACTGGTTGAGGCATATGAAGTTCCAGAACAAGCTACATTCTGTCCAGATTTAGGAATGAATCTAGTTTTGGTAATTTTCCTTTTTCCAGGTTGATATCCTATACCAGTAGTGTATCACGGTGCAACTTGATTTCCTAGCATTTGTGTTAGTGTATTCTTTCCATTTGTAAACTTTTATAAGTCTTTCTTAAGTTGCTCATTTGATAATTTCAGTTTAGTATTTTCTTTATGTAACTGAGCATTCTTTTCCATTTCAGTATCAAGATCAGATTTATATTTAACAGTAAAAGCATACTATTTCTTTAAAACTTTGTACTTGTATTTCAGCTCATTACAGGTTTCTTCTAACATATCACAATATTCAAATAGTTCATATTTTTACATGTTATCAGAATCAGTATCATTTTCAAAATAATAAGAATTTAAAGCAGGAGCTTCAGTAGTTACCTCAGAAGTGTTTGTCATAAAACACATGTTTGCCTTATTTCTGTGTTCAGTTTCATAAATTTCAGATTCAGTGGAGCTGTCCTCAGAAGCACTCCAAGTAGCCTGCATAGCCTTTTTAAACTTATTTTCCTTGTATTCATACTTCTTCTT
The DNA here is from genome assembly GCA_963277665.1 of Viscum album. Taxonomy (NCBI): domain Eukaryota; kingdom Viridiplantae; phylum Streptophyta; class Magnoliopsida; order Santalales; family Viscaceae; genus Viscum; species Viscum album. The sequence continues at coordinate 1,153,012,707 of OY728132.1, read as the reverse complement.
GTATTTCAACTTTGGACAGTCTGCCTTTATGTGTCCCTTTCCTTTCCACTCATAGCATACAACTTCATCTGATTTGTCAGATTTCTTCCAGTCCTTTTTCCAATGACCCTTGCTGTCATACTTACCTTTGTAATTTGATTTTCTAAAAAAATTCTTCTTCCTATAAAACTTCTTGAATCTTCTGGCAATGTGAGCCATCTCAGCATCACTATCAGAAGCACTTTTACTATCTTCACAGCTTGAGCTTTCGTTTATAGCTTGATGTTTCTCCTTATCCTTGTTCTTTGATGTTGAAGATTTGAAAGCAACAGACATTCTTCTAGGTTCATATTCTTCTTCTTTATTCACCTTAAGTTCTTATTCATACATCATCAGCTTTCCAATTAGTTCCTTGACAGGAAGTTCACCAATGTCACATGATTCTCTAATGGAGATAGAAGTTCCTCTCCATCGGTCTGGTAAACATCTCAAGATTCTCATAATTTGTTCCTTTGCTAGAACATCTTTTCCAAGTGAATTAATTGTGTTGACAATTTCATTAAACCTGAGATACATGTCAAAAATGGGTTCATCAGGCTTCATTTTAAAATTATCATACTAAATAGTATAGGTATTCAATCTCATTTCCCTAACATTAGTTGTCCCTTCATGAGAAACAGCTAAGGTATCCCAAATTTCATATGCAGTTTTACAAGAAGATATTCTATTAAATTCCTCATCTCCTAAGGCACAATACAGGGCATTCATGGCTTTACAATTATTATTTTAATCATTCTTTGTAGGTTCATCCCAAGTAGATCTAGCAGTAATGGAAATTTTATATTCAGATTCAATAGCAGTCCAAATATCAAAACCTATGCTTTCTAGATGAATTTTCATTTTAAGTTTCCACTGAGCATAGTTAGTGCCATTGAAAAATGGTGGTCTATTGGTAGCAACACCTTCAAGTCTATTATCCATGATAACTTGCTTAGAGAAAACATTTTAAAGAGATAAAAATTTAGAAATAACAGAAATTTTAAGAACTTTAAAATACAACTAAAATCACAGTTGAAAAGCAGAATACTTTAGAAACTATTTTTCCAAACCTCTGATACCAGGTTTTGGTCGGAGTGGATACTCAAGAGGGAGGTGAATTTAAAATTTTTGTTTAAAAAAACTTTGTCTTAAAATCCCCCAAATAAAACACAGAATTAAACTATAGTGAATTTATATCAAAGTAAAGGTTCTGTTGGATTCTCAAGGGATTGATTATTTCCCAGTTAATCAAAAGAGGAGAGTTGATTAACTTTTAAAACTAACTTTCTGATTTACAATTAATATAAACACTTGCGAGTTTAATTATCAAGGTGACTTTAAAATAGTTTTGGTTTTAAAGTAATTAGCAGCGGAATAAAAACTTTGAAAGAAATAGCACAACAGATATAACCAAGAGGTTCAGTCTCAAGCCGAGACTTAGTCCTCTCAAAAGTTTATATAAAAAGATAATCCACACCCTAGATCAGGGTTCAATAGTTTACAACTATCCAGGTCTAAGACCTCTACCACTGTTATCCGTGGGAAATAAAACAACAGCAACCAGCTGTCTAGGTCACACACGACCTCTACCACTATCCACAGTGGGAAAAGAATATGAAAAGAGTTTGCTGAGGATTTACAGATCCTCTAGTTAACGTATAGGAGACAATTTGTGTGTTAAATATAGCAGATAACACACACTGCTCGATATGTAAAATAATGAATCACCGAGTAGAGATGTAGAGTTTAGAAATGGCTCTAGTGATCGCAATGAAGCTTTGAACTCCTTGAGTTTGATCAGATGTGGTTCTGAGTTCTCTTCTGGTTTTTTGTATGCTTCTGGTTCATAGACAGTGAAATGTAGTCGATGAAGTTCTTCACTTTCCTCTTGGATGCACAGAACTCTTCTTGAGTAAACTTTAATGTATATGAGCTGCTATGTGATCTTCCTGATATGTCTGTAGAGATCTTCTTTGTTTCCTTGTTTGTATTCCTAGAACCTCTATGTCACTTGTTACTTTTCTGGCTTCTCCCCCTTTTTTGTGGCAGGATCTTCTAGTATTTATGTCACGAGCTCCGGAAAACAGAAATGATTTCCTTTCCACAAGTACGAGGTACGGTTTCCTGACATCCGACAGCCTTGATTATCTAATTGACAGAGCATTAAAAAAAATACCTGATATGACCATTGGTTAGATTAAATAAAGATAAAGATAAAGAAATTCAAACATCTATTTATGACTATCGATGAGTCAAGTGATCGGTAGGTCATTAGCATCTGCATCGGTGGCTAGACATCAGTGTTTCATTCGATCAACATTAGTGTGTCATTTGATCAACATTGGTGTGTCATTTGATCGGTGACTCAGATGATCAGCATCGGTGTGTCATTTGATCGGTGACTCAGATGATCAGCATCGGTGTGTCATTTGATCAGTAACTCAGATAATCAGCATCGGTGTGTCATTTGATCGGTTACTCAGATGATCAGCATCGGTGTGTCATGTGATCGGTACGACGGTTGTCTTTTGGTATGGATCGGTGCGACCATTGTCTTTTGATATGGATCGGTGCGACCGTTGTCTTTTGATATGGATCAATGCAACCATTGTCTCAAGGTGTCTGTTTGATCTAGAATACTTCTAGAATACTTGTAAATCAATAAAAGCATAGATAAACATGATCCAACAAATATAAACATATTTACTACAAGATTTTGATTAAGTTTATGAGAAATCCAACCAGATTGAGTAACAATGATTTGTGATTATTAAAACATCAAACATAGGAAGAATTCAACAATATTCCAGAGGGCTCAACAATATTAAATAATGGGAAAAATTTCTAATCATATTCGTAATTTAACTTGATCTAATAATGTTCTCATGAATATGATGAACATATTCATAAATAAAAATATTCATCAATTCACTTTGTTTAACCTCTATTTTTTTCAATCAAACACATTCTTTTCCAAAAAAAATAATTTTAATTATATACTCTTACCAAAATATCAAGAACATATCAAAGACCATTTTTTCATAAATTATGTTATTTACATAAATATCACCTTAAAATTAAATCATTTGTATAATAAATTCATACTATTTATCATATTCTTGAAAATCCTTAAGAAAAACTAGTGCAAAATGATACATAGAATTTTCATGATGGAATTAATAAAAACATTTCAAAAACAAGATTATTTAATTACAAAACCTTAACACATCAATAATTACACTTCAATGATTATCATAACATAGTCACTTTTGGAATAATTTTTTGGATTAGGGAATTGACTTGGATAGTGACCTAGTTCCCAATATCTAGGACATTGAACTATTAGTGGTTCCATCGGTTGAACATTATTTTACTATGTCTTGTAAACCGAAATCTTTATTTTCTATTTTTAGTTAGAAAATTTGTGACCTCCGTTCCCATAGATAAATAAACTTCTAGTTCCTTTAAGGAATTATCAATGGTACATATTCCCAAATTTTTTAAATTAAGTAAATTTATTCATCTTTTCCTTATCATATATAATGCTTGAACTTCTATGAAATTACACAATTCCATTATTTTATGTGCTTTTATATTTAGGTATGTTTCAGTTTTGAATCATGATATGAGATTTATCATATGGAATGATCATAATAAGTCTAACTTATATTTCCATTAGTTTGGGAATCTAATTTGGTAAATCATTACATTTCCCATCACATTGATTATTTTCATGAATTATCATAATTTTTCCCATTAATTTAAAGAAGAAAAATAATACGAGAATACATTTACTAATAAACATAAATAATTTGAAACAAACAAACATTGGAGGAATAACTTATAAATGATAATTATATCCTCACATGTGTGCATATAGGATTCAATCTAATTTATCCATTATAATTTTTCCAATTAGGGTTTATAACCTAATAATTTGTTCAATTCCTTCATAATGGTTTGTAAAGGGTTTGTGAATTTCTAAAAAATATACCCAAGAGTTTCAAACCTAGTGTGCATCAAGGATCATTTTTGTGAACCTAGTTACAATCAAGTATAACTGAATTCTCCCTTTTTAGAGTTAGTACCCCTATGCACAACTTTTCCAGAACCACACCCACCTGTAGTATTCATATAACTCTATAATTTACTAAAACCATTTCCTTTATTTTTCACCATTATTCCATGATAATTTTGTATACATAGAATTGTACTTAGACTTCTCCCAAGGGTTCTCACAAAAGTGTTCTCATTCTTGTTTCAAAATTTTAACTAAACCTATTCTATGATACCAACTATAATTACCCAATACATATACACATATTATTACGATATTTTTATCATAAAAATATATTAATTATCTAAAAATATAATGTGACTTAATTTATTTGAAAGACTGTGTTCATAATACATCCATGTTAGACTAAAAAATATATTTTCTTTTCCATTATGAGCTACTAAATCCATTCAAGCACCAGAACTATATGGGATAACCTTTTCAATACATAAACAAAAGAGGTTATCTAAAAATTCATATAAGGGAATAAAAAAATAAGGAAGAATAACTTGTTATTAAAAAGTATATCATTATATCATAAAATGAATGGCAGATGTGTAATCACATGGGATCATTATATAAAGATCATGGTATCATAAGAACATGGTATCATATAAAATGTGGATGAAATATATAACATGATGTAAACATGAATCAAGGATAACTACTGAGGGAATATCACATTGTAGACAATGTCCAAAAATGGATTAGGTTTACTCCGTAATCCCATACTTGATTCTTAGTCAGATTAGAGATTTACCCAACGCATTGGAGTGATATAAAGAAACAACCATCATAACATGTTCATGATTTATGTGTTCCATATCAATGAAATTGATCATGAGGCATAAAAGACGAGTTACCCAATGATGGAATTCATAATACTTCCTCATATCATAATGAATGTAAATTTCATAATGAAGAAACTTGGGAAATAAAAATAAAGAAAGTATTACCCCATAAAAGTAAGGAATAATAATCTTGTTATATATGTGAGTGACATATATACCTAATTTATAATAAATACATAACAACAATGGTTAACTTAATTTATTAATATTTCTATATTTCTAGATTAAAATACCCCTTTCTCTTTGAAATCACAATTTCAAAATATAAAATTTTCCAAAATATTACAAAAAAATTATTTAAAAAGAAACAATAAAACTGATAAGGTAACCTTCAATGTGTTTAGTGGTCATGACAGTGGGTAATTTCTTATATACTAAGTATATTAAAACAAAAATTAATTTCAAAATTTTGTAAAAAAGTAAAAATTTCCTTGTCTTTAAAATGATTAGAATATTCATTTAAAAACATTTTTAAAAACCCCAATCACTAGGAAAATGAATTAAAAGAAAAAACAATAAAATATTAAAAGAATTTTATAATACATTTTTAGGAAACATGAATTTTGAAAAATGGTTTTCGTTGGAAGAGAGAAATGAAGTTATAGATTCTTAAAAATATTTTGTCAATAATTAGGTACTAAAGATGGGGAAATTGTACGATTACTTGAATTTTTTTTGAATAAATATAAGATGATAAAATGAAAGGTATTTATTAGAAAATGATTCATTAATTTCCTATATTTTAAATTCTAGAATAAATAATTCCGATTAAAATGATATTTACACATAAACCCTTACTACTTTCATAACTTTTGAATCATAAATCCAATAAATGAAGTAGATTCATTATATTATATAATATCATAAATTATAAAGGATTCATGATATAATACGTAAAGGGGTAGTATATAAAACATTTTACATAAATTATGTGCACTAAATAACGTGAAACTCAAAGAAGGAATTTTTGAGATCCAACCCTTACCTCGAGTCCAAGCTTTGTCATGTATGTCTTTCATCTCCTCTTCTTCAGAAAACCTATTTTGTATTATACTTGAAGCCTCAATAGATTAGATTTCTGATCAAACCAAGGATTCTAGTAATAGTTTATAGATTTAAGTAATTTTTTGTGGAAGGTATTTTCCAAACCAATGGGTTTTTGAAGTGTTGAAAGAAGGGAAGATGGGTTGCAAATTTAATAGAGGAGGAGTGGCATTCTTGTAAATACCAAAAAATTATTCAGTAATGGAAAATTAATATCATGAAAAGGTCTTCCAAAATTTATAAATAAATGATTTTATAAGATATAAGGACTATATAAACCTATAAAATTCTAAATAAACATGTTTTTAGCATATTATCATCTTTGCCACTAATGTTACACACTTTTACCCATTTAATTTTTTACCATGGAAACTATTGTTTTCGGTTTTTACCAATAATTGTAACAAAAAATTATGTTACAATTATTATATAATATTAATAATGATTATTAAAAATATGGAATCCATTTTATAAAATTCTAATCATATAAGTGATATTATTTAATTTAAAATAAAATTGGCAGGCGTGTCAAACAAATTGTTTTTCAAAAAATGCATTTTTTTAGTATAAGATGATATTATAAAAACTATAAGAAAAGTAATCATAATTTTATAAATATAAATTAATATTTATAGATATATAATCTATAAATTTCACTTAAATCATACTTAATTAGGGGTTTTTATATCTAGTTTAAATGGAGAAATGGAATACACTATAAAATAGTTTTCATAAAAATATTTCTTCAATGTGAAAATTAAACATAAATTAAAATAAATTTTTAATATGATTTAATGGTAAATAATTGGATGAAATATAACTAAATAATAATTATGTTACATTGGAATCATTATAAAATTTTAATGGTATTACTTATTAAATAAATGACAATGTTACCAAAAATTGGTATTTTTCTCTATTCACTAAAAAATCAATATTTTCTAAAAAATACCAAATTTTCGACCCAAGTTAATATTAATATAATTATTTAAAAATATATTTAATTTTTAAAAAATAATTTCACAAAAATTTCTAAATATTAATTATAATATTTTCTCACAAAAATAAGTAAATTTTTTTTTGAAGAAAACATATTTTTCGATGAATAAAAAGTCTTTATTCTAAATTGAGTTCTTATTTGATAATAATTTATAAATTGTGTAAAATTTTTAAATAAATTTAATAAATTATTTAATCCTATTCTTACAAGCTAATTTAATGGCATGGTTTTAGTGATCATATTTAATTAATCATGGATCACTTGTGTTTAATGTTGTGTGTCATATACATTATCAAACATTGTCTACCCTTTCATAAACATAGGGTGTTACAAAAATATTTGAAGGTGGAGAGGATATGGTGAACTAGGATTATGTAATAATTCCATTTAGGTTTTTTAATAATATTTTCATAGGTGGTTGAAATTCTAATTCATTTAATTTTCTAATTGCAATCATTCAAAAATAAAACAAAATATTAAATATATTATATTTATCCATTTATGTGAAAATATTTAATAAATACTAAATAGATCCCCAAATCAAAATTATGATATCATGATCATATCTGGAATTAGAGCATTTTACAATTATAGGTATGATATTCATGGAAAGTCTTTGATCCCACAGATCGAAAATTTGTTTACATTAAACAAAATAAAAATAAATTAGTATTTTTTTCAAATAGAGATATGGTGGTGTTGTTTCACATAACATGTTAGAGGGAGTTCCATTTGGTGACAAAATAGTAAGGGGGATTCTAGAAACACCCAATTTTCATCGATTTACCACTAAGAAAAAACATTGTAATTGACATGGGTGTTTTATTATGAGATTTATACAGAGAAATTAAATGGTGAAATTATTGAAATAATTCACCCTCCCCCTATTTCTCCCTTATCATATGTTGAAGAAGGAAATTTATCTAATTTACTTTTTGTTGGTGGAAGAATTTGGGAAGAAATTCACCCCTCTTTTCACAATGGAAGAAATCCTTCATGTTATTTATTATTTGTGTTCTTCATAGTGAAGCTATCAAATACAACCAAGGATCAGGGAAAGATCCTCCTACATTAGCGAAACACCAATGAGGTAGGTCTTGTTGATAATTAATGTCATATACATCCCTTAGTATCTTCAATTCATTACTTATAATAAAAATTTCCCAATAATGAAGACATTTTAAAATATTAAATATGGAAATTGATAAAAAGAATTATAATTAAATTATTTATTTCCCCTCTTTTTAATCAAAATGTAACACATTTATTTTATCTCAAATGAATTAATTTTTGCAACTTTGTTTATAGGAGTATTTTATTATATAGTGTAAAGAATGATTACTTTTCATTGGTATTTAAGATATAATTGAATATTATTATTTTATTAACAAACACAATAATATAATATTTTCACTTTAATTATGATTCTATTAATCACATTTACGTTTAATTGTTTTGATATTTTATTTATAACACGGAACAAACATGGGGACGAAACCATCACATTTTTGTGATTTTTTATTTCAAGTATTTCACATGGATTATTTCTATATCACGATTTTTAATTATGGTAATAATTTAAAATAATTACAATCTTTCATAAAAATTATTATTTGATAAATTATTTAATTTTTAAAGAACTCATAAATAAAATAATTCAAACCCATTGAAATTATTTTCCACTATGAATAAAAAATTTTATTCTTATCACATACTCACATTCTTTAATGAAGCCCAATCATGAGCCCATACTTGAGTGGTTAGGTATTCCGCCAACCAAAACTATATTGAATATTGACTTGTTCTTCACTTATTATTTTGATAGTTTTTTTTAATGCTACAATGGATGAAAACTGGAGAATTCATGTGTTTAAGAACATGCTGGTGATAATGTAATGAGTTTATAGTGGGGTATGAAGACTGAAAATATTGCGATGAACTAACCAATTATGGGAGGATGAAAATATACCACAACTATTAGATAGAGGCCACATGTGCGTTGGAGTTGAGCATCACCATTGGAGTAAACTAAATTTGGAGCAATGAAATGATTTTCGAGTTTCCATGTCATGAAAATTCAAATTTTCCAAATAAATTTCATAGAACCCTCAAGGATAACTTTCATGTTTTCCCAGATCTATGGAACTAGAGTTTTAGATTTGTATAAATATCATATTCTATTTTAAAATGTATTACACAACATGTATCTCTAGTATGAGTGCCTAATACTTTTATCCATTTACACGATAAGATGACACATAGGGCTGACACTTCAAGTTTCATAACACACAGATCGTATACCCTAAGAAAAATGGATCATTTATTATGGACAATAGATTCCTAGAAGTCATGTATGGACATCATTTCAAGTATTCCATAGATACATCATGTTCAGATTAGAGATACATACCGAGTACTCTATAGATATATCATGTAACCTTAATTAGAATAACCTAGAGATTATTTTATGTATATAAGGTGAAATTAATGTACTTATTAGATACACACATTGTGTTGCATGTGGGAAACATTGGGTATATTTACTTCACTTGGATTGAGATATGGAAGTACATTACTAGCATTTCTCGAGAGCCGTAGAACTCATGTACCTACTAGACACATTGTGTACCATGACATTTATAGTAATATTCATGTTTTCCAAATATATTGAAATTAATAAATGAATAGGTAGACCATACTAAGTATCTTATATTGTATATCACAACATTATGACCCCACCAATTCTTTGGATTCAATTAATATTGTGGTTTGGGTAGTTCGATGATCTTAACTCTGTTGGAGATTCATTGAGTGGAAGGTGATATGTTTAGAAAAAATATGGAGTTATTTACCCCCCCCCCCATGTATCAAAGTCGGGACCCCCATCTATAGGTTTAGGTACTCCGATGGAAACATACACATGATAGGGTAAAAACCCCCATATAATGACGAAGTTCAGCTACTCCCTAATGCCCCAGTTAAGTATCATCCATTAGTGGAGTTAGCACTCACTAGTTTGTCGAAACAAGTCCCTTCATGCATAGAGTTAGAAACCCCCCATATGTTGGTGATCTATTCTCAAAATGGATTAGGTACTCCATTGATCTATATCTATATTCCAGGATGAGGTGTTTTCACCCAATATTAATTAAAATAGGTGGATTTAATGATCTGTAATTTTTTGCACTTGGGTTGTGATGCTCTAAGTTAATCATATACCTTTTTTTGATGAACCCCCAAGATTTGAGTATTATTGAGTGGTGCAAAATTAACATTGGTTATTTGTTTACCATTCATAATATTGTGACTTTTTATGATGATATGACTCAATTATGTACCTTAAATATATGTTTTTGGGGTATCCTGCTCGATATATTTACACTCACCCATGCATGTGATTTTTTTCGACCCATGTTGTGTCTGGGAAAATGATGTATATCTTAGGTTTTTACAAGGAGGTTATTTAGATATTAGAGTTGGTGGAATTAGTGATCATTGAATCCCTATGGAGTTCCTTTTTAGTAGTGATTGTTTTTGTATGTGAAATTATTGTGATGTCGAGTTCGTATGTTACCACTTGTCAAGATTGGTTTTTGTCTCGGGATGCTGGGATTTTATCTTTTCCTTATTCAATGATTTTTAGTAATATTGAATTATTGGAATATTTTTCATTTTAACATGTACGATTTAATTCAATCGATTCCTTTAATTATGGGAATTCATTATTTTTTATATCATGTCATAGAGATGTGTGGATGTTTGAAGGTTTAGAGGATAAGGACATCCATATGTGGGATTTTCCTTTTGGTTTTTTTCATCCGCACCTATCATATTAGAGGTGGGATTTCTGTGCAAGACCATTATACTGGTAGACCATGTAGGGAAGCAGTGTGTTGGTTCATGACATGTTACACATTCCAGAATCATTCTCATGGTTGGAGAATGTTTTACTAAAATGTGAAGCTTCTCTATGATATTTTAAATTTTTCAATGGTTTGAGAATGGTTTCCCAAACTGTGTGAGTTACCGTACTAGAAAAATTATGAATTTTATAAACCCTCCTTGCTCAATCTTACCCCCTCCCGCTTTCACCCTCACTAAAATCATTTAAAGCTCCAACTATTTACCCCTTATCTCTACAATATCCTCTTAGATTTCATGTGGATTATTCGTCAAATCATATAGTTTCATTAACGCTAGAGGTCATTGTTTTCTTATATTATCTTCTTCTCTCCTTCTAGATATTTGTTTCTCTAATGGCCATAGAATCTTAGGGTTCCTTGTAAGACCATTTTATGATGATGGGTTCATATTCCTAGGTTTCTAATGTACATAAAAGATTCATTTATCTACTTCTCTAGTGATTTTACATCACCCATCACTATTTAAATTTATTAAAGTTAGGAGACTCTATGTGGTTTCTTATATTTAGTGAACCATTATTTTATAGGGGTTTTTAATGTGTTTTTATTAATAATGAATAGTATTTTAAAGCCATTTTAGACTATTATAAATAATATAATTATTATTGTTTTATTTTCAAATGGTTTAGTAGATGTGTTTCATGAAAATTATATATATATTCATTGTTTTATAAGATTCACACCAAGTTATTGATAATATTCTTCAATTATTTTGATTGGGAGAAAATATTTATTTTCTTAAAAATGGTTATCCTTGATTAAAAATGAATTTTCCAATTTGTTTTATGGTAAATCCTTTTCTTTTAAGAGGTATTTTACTTGTGTAAAATGATTCATTATGTTTAATTATAATCCTTTTTATTTAATTGGTTTTATGGGTTATATGTGAGTTATAAATGATTTTAAATACCACTTAGAGAATCATTGGGATCCATGGTTACTTAGAGGGGGACCATGACACGTAGCATGGAAGGCATAAAGGATTACCCGCCTGGTAGATATAATTAGTCACACTGATCATGGGTACATACAATGGAATGGTAAGTTATGTCTAGTGGATATCTCTTCCTATGATCATACCAATATGGGTCCATGCTAGTTCTTGATGAAACTATGTTGAGTCAATAAGGTTTTCCTTATGACTTTTTTATTCCTCATGTTAAGGGTGAGATTTTAAAGACATTGAGGTATCATTATGACTTTACTATTCCTATGGTTTTGAAAATCACAAAGACCTTATTTCAAGGAAAATATTATTTTAACTCTATTTTACTTCTATAAGTAAAATTTCCTTCCCCAAGGAAATTTACCCTTACTTTGTTTTCATTATCAAATAAATGTTTTCTAAGTGTAAAACTTGGAATGAAACCAAAAACCTCAGAATCATATAATACTTTGATATGAGGTATTCTGTTTAAGACTCGAATTTTGGATACGAACACTCATGAAGTTCAACTCCAAATCCTGGATACGAACTCTCATGAAGTTAAACTCCGAATTATGGATACGAACTCTCATGAAGTTCAACTCAGAATTATGATTACGATCTTATGAAAAGTTTGACTTCGAATTTCAATTACAAATTCTAGATATGAACTTTCTAAGTCCTGATTACGAATCATGGTTACGAATTCTGATTACGAATTCTAATTACGAATTCTAATTACAAATTCTGATTACGAACTCTTATAAGTTCTGACTCCGAGTTCTCTGAATTCAGACTCCGAACTCTGATGAGTTCTAACTCCAAATTCTCAAGAACTCTGAATCAAAACTTTGTATGTTCTCATTTTGAATTCTAGTGAAACCAGACTCCGAATTTCCTTGAAATTCAGACTTCGGATTTCAACAGAATTCATGTTCAGAATTCTTACAAAAGAGAATCTGAATATTTTAGTACTGCACACTCCGAATTCATTTTTTACCTACACTCATAACATTAAAATTCTTCATTCCAAATTTTTATTTACCTCCATTAAGAATATTAGTCTAGTTAAGCTTACACTTGTTTCATTATAAAATGAAGTCATTCTTTCTGTTATTGACTAACCATTGTTTTAGTGACATGTGTGCAGGTCCCTGTGAAAATCAAGGAAGAATTAAACTGTTGGAAGAGGGAGCCGACCGTTGGATCTTTGCTTATAAATAAGATCTCATTTGAAAGTGTTCGAGACTTTTGTGGATTTTGGGAATTTTTGATACTCAGAACTTCCCGAAGTGATTTCGAGAGATAGGGGATCTTATCAATTCCCAAGCATCGTGTAGAAAGTTTGAACAACTTATTAAAACTTTGCCTTGTGCATATTTTCTTCATGAAACCCTGATTTTTGCTGTCTACAATCGAGGGCTTCCGAGGATAGGAAGACAGAGGTTCCAACACGTTGAAGTTGTGGGATTCCATTCTGAGGAAGACAGAGGTGCCAACTACCTAGTAGTTGAGTGCTTGCGGGGATAGCAAGATAGACTCCGATCTTTGTATTGAGGGCTTACCCTGGAGTGGGTAAGATAGACATTCTTGAAAGTATATATCAAGGGACCTTTATCCAAGGTTATTGGATACCCTTTTCTTTGGTTTAAAATATTTATTTGTTACTTTTTTTCTTACATGTTTTTTCACTGCATTTTGTATTGATTAGGAAAGTATACTTCCTTATATTTTCTTACTCTTGTACTCTGACTTAGTTAGATTCTATATGTTTTTAAGGTAGAATCTACATCTTTGTAAACATAGTGTTTAGAACAGAGAGGCTTGTGAATTATCTTGTTTATCCTTGTTAAATAAAATTATCATTACAATTTCCAAAGGAATTTTTTAAAAGATACAATTCACCCCCCCCCCTCTTGTATTTGAGCATCCCATTCGTATTTCGATCCTACATTTGGTATATTAGAGTATATCATCCTCACATACCATCTTAATATTGGTATCAGAGGTTGGTAACATCATATTCTAATCCAATCTTACATTTGGTATCAGTGCAGGTTTCTGAAGAACTTATATCCACATATAGGTTTTTCCCTTGCTCAAATTTTCGGAATCTAATTTTCTCGAAATCCAATTTTTGGAATAGATTTCTTTGAAATCTGTTTTTCAGAATCTGATTTTTGGATTTAATATATTTGGAATCATATTTTTCGGATCCATTCTTCTTGCTTAGAGATAATTTTACCTCTTAAAATATTTTCTTTTTATAGAATATTAAACTACTAACAACCTTGGTAGAAATAATTTTTGTTAAAGATGGAAGGAATAAATGTCGGTTTTATAGACAATCTAAATCCAACAAGACCACCTATTTATTATGGTAATGATTATGAATATTGGAGATATCTTATGAAGACCTTCATTATCAACACTAGAGTTGAAAATTTCGTTATTCTTACGGGTGGATAAAAAATTCCTGATAAAGAAGTAAGTGCCTTTACAAATCAAGAAAATCATGAATATTAGTTGAATAATAAGGTATGAAATACTTTACTTTTTTCAATGACTAGAAATATATATTGAAAAATTTATTCTTGTGATGCAGCAAATTCAATATAGAAGAAAATTGAAGTTACTCACTTTGGAACATCCAAAGTAATTGAGACTAGAAGATCCATGCTTAGAGTTGAATATCATGGTTTTAGTTTTCCTTATGGTGAACCCATATGCAAGGTGCAATAGAGATTCATGACTACAGTTAATAGTTTACAATCAATGGGTGAGAAAGGACTAGATGATGAAGCACTTGTTGATAAGAAAATTGACATCATGCCTAATGAGTGGGAATCTAAAATAACATCTATTGATGGGAATAAAAAGGCTACTCAGATTACCCTTTATGAACAATTCAGAACTCTTCTTCAAAATGAAACAAGAATGAAGAGAGATGTTGATATTGTGAAGAAGAAGAATGGAAATGGCAGTGTAGATTTTACTACTACATCCAATCATATGAAAGCCAAAACTCTTGAGAGAGTGACCAGATCTAAATCTAAGAAAGTTGTTATCCATTCCAAATCCAGTGAAAGTGAATCATCTGAAAATGAATTAGCAAATATTTCTCGAAGGATGAACAAGACAGTTGGGCAAAGGATCTTTCAATCAAAATATAAGAAGAAGTAAAAGAAAGAAAAGAATGATTCAGAAGTTACATGCCATGAATGCAAGAGATATGGACACATTAGACTTGATTTCCCTACACTCAAGAGAAAAGAAATAAAGGAAAGACGTTCTGAGAAAAATAGAAAGAAATTCTATAAGTCTAATGTCAAAAAAGTGTTGAATGAAAATAATACATGGTGTGCCAGTGGTGAAGACTCTTCAGATGAATATTCGGATTATGAATCTTCTGGACAGAAGAATGTTGGTCTTTTAGCCAGGCTACCTATTGAAAATCATTACTTGATGGCTAAGGTACACAATTCTAAATAATTGACCAATTTTTCTTTAAATGTAAATGATGGTATATATTATAACTCTTTGGATGAAGAATCCTCTTCTGATGAAGTTAATACTTTACCTACCTATGAATAAGTTTCTAGGTTTTCCAAACTCCTTGAAAATGATAATTCAATGCTCATGAAAAATCTTGATAAGGAAAAATCTAGGAATATTATTCTTACCAAGGAAATATCATATAATTCTAAAGAACTTGATAATAAAAAATGAAGATTTTGAAAATATTTCAGAAAATCTTGAGGAAGTAATTTCTAGGAAGAACAAACTTTCTAAAGATCTAGAAAATATAATTTCCATGAAAAATGCTTTCGAGCCTAACTCTATCTCAAACTCAAATGTTTTTGAAGATAATAACCTTGTTATCAAACTCAAATATGAAATATTTTCCTTGAGGAAGTGTTTGTCCAACTTTACCCTAGGTAAGTAAATTTTTGATAAAATGTATTCACAAATTTGACCTCAAAGGAATACTTCTGGTTTTGGTTATACAAGTTCTAAATGAATATTTAGTAACAACTACTTTGTTCCTCAAAGTGCCCCATTCTGCACAAAGTCTCAATGTGGTGGTCACTGGGAAAATAATTGTTCTTTAAACAAAACCCATTCTTTAGGTTTTCATAAATCTAGCTTTTATAAGAAGATGTGGGTTCAAAAAAATTTACTTTTTGAAATTTCTAGATCCAAGCAAGTCTGGATTCTGGAAACCTAACCTTTTTTATTTTTAGGAAGATAGGGAAAGTACCAACAGCAATACATGGTACATGGATAGTGGATGTTCCTGGCATATGACTGGTAACAAAAACTATTTTGAAATGTTTATCAATATGAAAGGTTGAAAAGTAACTTTCGGAGATAATGCTCGGGGAGAAATTATTGGTATAGGTAACGTTGTTCATTTTGGAAAAACATTGATTTTAAATGTTTTATTAGTTAAGGGTCTTAAGCACAACCTCATCAGCATAAGTCAATTATGTGATGAAGGCTACCTTGTGAATTTTATAAATTATAAGTGCTTAGTACAAAATTACAAGGAAGAGTTTATTATTTCTACCCATAGTCAAGAGAATGTTTACACACTAAACTTAGAACACTTTAGATTTCATAGGAGATTCATTAGTTTCATGGTATTTCAAGAAGCATCACTCTGTAGCACCTTCCACTGCTGAAGATAAATATGTAACAGCTGGAAGTTGTTGTGCTCAAGTGTTGTGGATACAACACACACTCACAGATTATGGATTGAGTTTTACTAAGACTCAAATTATGTGTGATAACACTATTGCCATTTCCCTTAGTAAAAACCCTCCACATCACTCTCGTTCAATGAACATAGATATTAGGCATCACTTTCTTAGATATCACACACTTAAAAGAGATATCATTCTTCAATTTATCGGAACGCAAGATCAACTTGCTGATATTTTCACAAAATCATTACCCTCCGATAGATTTAAATACATTAAATAGAAGTTAGAAATGATAATTTTAAGTTAATATTACATGATTATCTTATTGTTGAAACATTTTATTTACAGTAATAAATTCTTTTTTCATAGGTGGAGTACATCTTCTTCTATGTTTTACATATTTTTTGTAATGATTATTTCATATTTTTCGAAATGATGTTTTCATATTTTTCGTAATGATGTTTTACATATTTTTCATAATAAATCTTTTCCAAATTTTTCATAATGAAGTTTTTCATATTTTTCGTGGTTAGTTTTGAACAGAAATTTTTGAAATAGAAAATTTCATAAAGAATATTTTCATAATGTAAATTTTCGTAATTAGAATTTTCATAATGAGATTCTTCAGACCTTGAATTTTCTTAATGAGATTATTCAGACCTTGAGTTTTTGTAATGAGATTCTTCGGACCTTGAATTTTTTAAACTAAAAATTTCATAATGAGAATTTTTCCTATTGAAATTTCCATAATGAACTTTTTCATACTCAAAATTTTTATAGTGGATTTTTCGTAATATGTTTTTTGTATTCATGTTTCTTTGTTCAAGAAGAATATCCCCTATTACGAACAACATTCCTATGAAATCTGAAAGGTATGAATTCCTTCTTAAGCCTTTTGTAGTCAATATTTCATTGTTGTTATTATCATTTGTATTTTCAAATCCTTGGATTCTAGTTTTTTTTCTTAAATCCGAATGTTTTATTCAAAACCTCAAAATATCGGATTCAACCAAATATTTCCTTGCGGTTATAATTTCAACTATCAGATCAGATCGTTTTTCAATAGTTAGATTGGTTTTGGATGTCAAAAGGTCACTTAAACACATATATAAAGGGGACCCCTGGTGGTTTTCCCACATCAGTTTTTCAAGATTGAGCGTGATGAATCTCTGACCCTCTACAAAAGCCCATTCCGAACTCTTCAAGAAGTACTCTAGTCCGAATGTCTGCAGAAGTTCCTTCTCAGGAAATGTCTTCAGTGAAGCCGATTGCTGATTGGAAAAATCTATAGGGAGAGGTTGGTGAATCCCAATTTCTTTAACAAGTAAGACTCAATCATATCCAAGAACATCAAGTTAAATGGATGGGAAGATGTAGCCATTTCTAAGACCCGAGCTCAAGAAGTGGTTTATCTGGATCTTCTCATTGAGTTCTATGAGTCAGTGAGTTTATTAAAGGAGGATGGAAGAAAAAAGTTCTTATTCAAAAGCTATGGGAAGATGTATGCTTTATCCTACACCAAGGCGGCTAGCATAGTAGGTATACCCTATGAAGGTGAGGCCGAATTCTATTCACACAAGTTTCATGATGTTCAGGGAAGCTTTGTCAAAGTAGAGGCTATGAAAACTCTCGGACTCTCTGATATCAACACAACAAAAAAGATTTCTCATCTATCAACAAATAATCAGATTCTACAGCTCTGGGTACAAGGTTTCATTTTTCCAAGGGAGATAAGGATACTTTCAAGAAGAGTGATATGTATATCCTAGATTTATTGGTAAACCTAAGGAAGGTAAATCTCATGAGACACATCCCCATCACTATTGAAAATATCAAGAATGGAAATCTTAGAGCACAGATCATCATGTATCTGTATTTTCTTTCAAAGATGATTGTTCGGAATCTTGAATCCTTAAAGATCCCATATAGCTCCATGCCATGAAATTGTAAGGTAATGTTAATCATTGATGATACATTGTAGAGAGTGGATGTCGGTTTCTCTAAGGAGATGGGAGAATTATTTGGTCTTCCAGAGGAAGAGGTAGAACCCATTCCGGCGAATGTTGAGAAATCTGAACCATCAAAGAAGGTTAGTAAGAAGAGAAAGGAGAAAGAAGTGGAAGCTGAAGACAAAACCCCCCAATGCCATGGAATCTCAATCCGTGCCTCCTAACTAAGAAGAAAAAGGCTTACCCAGATGAGGTGGTAGCAAAGTAGACAGAGGATAAAATGTCTATAAAAACAGGGGAGCCGTAGATCAGTTTGGATCCTGCTGAGGCTAAGGGATTAAGAGAAAAAGCTTATGATGAGCTAGATAAGAAGGATAAAGAGAAGATGAAGAAGATAATGTCTGAGGTAGATATTGTTCAATCTCTTCTGAATGCTATAGAAATTGCATTTGAGAATATTCCAGTAAAAAAGTCTTTTTTGGTAGAAAAATTACCTGATACTCGAGGTAGGAAGACTCTGGAAAATATCAACTAGAAGGAAGTTGTGAAAGAAGTAGTGGAGAAAGTTCAACAATATGTGGATGAAATTCATCAAACAGAGATGAGTGGTCGTTCTGAAGATGTAATTAGGCAAGTTGAAGAATATCATGATATGGTAACTCCATCTGAGAAATTATCACTTCGGACTTCTCAAGACAGATCTTCTAAACATATTACACCTAAAGAGGATGACAAGGGTGAATAGGAAGTAAAGAAGTCATCTGAGGAAGAGAGTCATAATCATGACATCATCCATCATGAGGAAGTTGAAGCTGAAGCAGAGAAAGAGAAATTTGATGAAGACAAGATTGTTCAATTATCTGAAAGTGGAGAGGAATCTATTGATGAGGAAGCCATACTGAAAATCAGTAAGGGTAAGAATGTATTGGTTGACACCCCAAAGAACGATATTACAAGGAAGAAGGAAGTTGGGGGTTCTTCAAAGACTAATCTGGTGGAAATAGAAGAAGAACAACCTCCTAGAAAGTTATGAGATTCGGAATCATTTGCTCTAGGACATGATTTGGTGGTTCATTCCTTGAAGAAGTTAGTTGTTACAATTCCGATCTTTCCAGAAATTGAGTCCAAATGCCAAATTCTTCAGCACAGTATGAATCATAAATTAGAATCTGTTTCTATGGTTATGGATAGATGTGTGAAGATTGAGGCAGAATTTAAAAATTTTCTGATCAATTACAAAGCCCATAGAAACTCATGCAAGAAGATGACCAGATGGTCGAAGGGTATTGGTGATGATCTAAGAGAGCTTTATCAGTTCCAAAATGATGTAAAAGAAGATTTTGGTACCAAAGATGCCAAAATCAAAAATCATTCAGATGTCTTTCAGAAAAAGCTAACCCTTGAAAAAAATTCTTGGATTCGGGATGTATAAGATTTATATGGAAAGATGAGCTATATTTTTCAAAGATTGAAAACAGAGAAGGATCTCCAAAGCGAGATGAAAGAAAAGATTTTGAAGGAAAATGAATTGTTGGTTGCACAGAAAGTGGTTATGAAAGCTCAAGAAGATTTGATCAAGGAATTAGAAAAGCAAGCTAGGGAAGATCATAAATAACTGAAGATGTTTTAAACAATTTTAAAGATGCTAATGCCCAATGAAAAAAGAAACCAAATAGACCAATCCGATTTTTTTATACTATTTTGTTTCCTTATACTAATACTACCAATCATAATGGAATTATCGATACTTGTTGTTTGTATGTCTTTACTAATGTTTCCGGTACTTTATTGTTTTTCCATTCCCTCAAACTACTTTTGAAAATCACAAATGTGGAGAAAGAAAAGGAATTCTAAGAGGGAGAAGAAAAATTTCTAAGTAAAGAATGATTATCTCTACGTAAGGGGGAGTTCTCATTACAAATATTTCCACATTAAAATAAAATTTCTCATACCAGAAATCCAGAATACGATCCTTAGAGTTTCAAATCCTAAGGGGGAGTTAGTCGTATTCACTATTGTCCATAAACAAAGGGTGATAAGCTTTAGTTTCAAAGTCTAGAAATTTATTCTATGTCCTTACATTATTTTTCGTAAAGATGTTTGTGCCTTCCCAAAAGGGGGAGATTGTTGATTCAATAAGTTTTTCCTTATGAATTTTCCATTCCACATGTTATGGGGGAGATTTTTAAGACATTGAGGTATCCTTATGACTTTACAATTCCTCTTGTTTTGAAAATCACAAACACATTATTTCAATGAAAATTTTATTTTACCCCTGTTTTACTTCTACAAGGACAATTTACTTCCCCAAGAAAATTTACCATTACTTTGTTTTCATTATCAAATCAAAGTTTTCTAAGTCTAAAACATGGAGTGAAACCAAAAACATCATAATCATATAATACTTAGATATGAGGTATTCTATTTAAGACTCCAAATTCTGGATACGAACTCTCCTGAAGTTAAACATCAAATCCTGGATACGAACTCTCATGAAGTTCAACTCCGAATTATGGATACGAAATCTCATGAAATTCAACTCAGAATTTTGATTATGAACTTATACAAAGTTTGATTCCAAATTTCAATTACGATTTCCAAATACGAACTTTCTGAGTCTTGATTACGAATCATGATTAAGAAATCTGATTACGAATTCTGATTACAAATTCTGATTACGAACTCTGATAAGTTCTGACTCTGAGTTCTCGGAATTTAAAATCTGAACTCTAATGAGTTCTGACTCCGAATTCTCTAAAAATATGACTCTGATCATTATAATTTCTGGTTCTGAATTCTAGTGAAACCAGAATCCAATTTTCCTTGAAATTCAAACTCTGGATTTCTACAGAATTCGGGTTCCGAATTCCTACAAAACAGAATCCGAATGTCATAGTACTACAGACTCCGAATTCATTTTTACTTACACTCTGAACTTTAACTTTCTTAATTCCGAAATTTTATTTACCTCCATTCCGAATTATTTTCTAGTTGAGCTTACACTTGCTTCATTATAAAATGATATTGTTCTTTTTGTTATTGATTAACCGTTTTTTGAGTGACACATGTACAGGTCCCTCGGAAATTCATGGAAGATTTCGACCGTTGGAGGAGGGAGCCAACCGTTAGAGCTTCGCCTATAAATAAGAGCTCATTTGAAAGTATTTGAGAATTTTGAGGCTTTTGGTAATTTTTGATTCTCAGAACATCCTCAAGTAATTTCTAGAGAGAGAGGGGCTCTTATCAACTCTCAAGCTTCTTGTAGAAAGTTTGAACAACTTGTTCAGACTTTTCCTTGTGCAGATTCGCTTCTTGTGACTCCGATTGTTGTTTTGTACAATTGAGGGCTTCCGGGGATAGGAAGACAGAGGTTCCAACACCTTGAAGTTGAGGGCTTCCTTACTGAAGAATATAAAGGTTCCGACTACCTGATAGTTGAGGACTTGCGGCGATAGCAAGAAAGACTCCATTCTTCCTATCAAGGGCTTAACCTCGTGTGGGTAAGATAGAATTTCTTGAATGTATAAATCAAGGGACCTTTATCCAAGGTTATTTGATATTCTTCCCTTTGGGTTAAAATATTTATTTGTTAGTTGTTTTCTTACAAGTTTTTCCGCTGCATTTTGTATTGATTAAGAAATTATACTTCCTTATACTTTCTTACTCTTGTACTCTAACTTAGTTAGATTCTATACACTGTTATGGTAGAATCTACAACTTTGTAAACATAGTGTTTAGAACATATAATCTTGTGAATTATCTTGTTTAACCTTGTTAGACATAATTATCTTTAAAAGTTCCAAAGAAATTTTTTAAAAGATACAATTCACCCCCCTCTTGTATTTGAGCATCCCATTCTTATTTTGATCCGACATTTAGTATAACAGAGTATATCATACTCAAATACCATTTTACAAACTATTCCTAGAGGATCATGATCACCTCTGGATATTTCATTACAATGGCTTTAGGTTTTTTTTACCATTGTTACTGATAGTTTCCCCCCAAGATATTTTAATTGTGTATTATTCATCCATATAAATTTTTCCGAGTTTCATTTAATATTTATTAATAAATTTTTTAACATTAATTAATCATTGTTACTTATTTTACATAAAATCAAAATCTTACTTTCTTATAGTATAGTTCAAGCTAGTGGTATTTGGTTTTCTTTATATGGGTTTTACATGGAGTACATGATAAGATCCATATAGGATTGTTATGCTCAAACCTTTCATAAAACCTAAATGTGTATATACACCAAATTTTGATTGATACTGATAATGGAAAGGATCCTATTGTAGTCTGTGGTTATCCATTCTTATTCAGCTTGGGTCAGATGAGGTTACATGGTGGGAGATGACCTTCATGTCACATAGAGTTTGGTGGAAACTAATTTTGTTTATTTTGGAGTTGTTCTTGTAGTACTCTTACCTGATGTGTTTCACTATATCAGTTTTCCATCTCATTCCACATTTTATTTTGGATTTTTCATCTTCATGTATGAAATTTGGTTTAAAATATTTGTTACTTATATTATGGTGTTATAGAATTGATAAGGGATTTAATTTACTTATTGTATCATTAGGAATAGAGTTTTTTGTTATTTTAAAATTTATCATGACTTACCAATATAAGTTAAAGTCATGTTAGGTTCTCAATATAATACTTACAAATGATTTTATTTATAATTGGTTAAAAAAATTCCCAATAGGGTGAAACCGCAATCATAGAAATTGGTTTTTTACTTGCGGAGGCCAGGAACACCCTTTAGGTCTTTCTATATGCTAGATCTAATATCGGTTGTGGAACCCTAAGTTATTTATTGATAATGTTAGTGCATATTTTTCAAACATTTTTGACCAATTGTTAGGGAAATTCAAGTAGTACCTGGAATATTATAGAATTATAATAAAGAGTTCCATGTTTAAGTGATAAGTGATGTGGGAATATATATATATATACATCCAAGTAATCTATAGAATTAAGGTTACATAAAAAATAAAAAAATTTAAGGGGGTATAGATTTATTCATATTCATCAACCAAGGAGGATGGTTATAAACAATTGAAGAGGAATTAAAGAAATCACTATTGTATAAGACTTACTTATCTTTTATTTTTCACTTCTATATTGTATTATGACCATGATAAGCTAAGAAAACTGTGGGGACATGGTGATGATTAGTTGATGATCATAGATTCATACTTAAAGACTAAATTGATTTTATATTTAAATATTATTCTTAATCCATTACTAACATGGTCATATAGTAACTAAGCCTTGGAGTGAGTGAAAGTGTATAATTGAAAGTCCATCCTAATCGTTAGAATTAAAGACATTTCTCATAGAGTATAATGATCACATTGGGGTTCCTATAATAAATAGATCATATATTCATTAAAGTTGAATACCCTCATTATAAAAAATAAACCTTTTGAGGAACTATAATAATACTAAGAATCCTAAAAGTGTATCAATGGATCACTCAAGGTTTTTAACGATAGTTTTGTAAATGGTTAAAATAATTAAAGTGAAAAGCTATTTGATTCAACAAAACTAACCTAAACTTATTAATATTTTTTATTGTACTCCCAGTACCATTCCTTCATTATCATCCTAAAAAATGCACATCATTTTTCTTAGATTGATAATGAAAAATACTTTTAAATTTATAATATAAAATCCAAACTAGACTCTTTTACAATTATTATTAAGATAAGAAAAATATATTAACTATTTAGCTATATTGGCCTCCCCTATTTTTTAATGATCACCAATCATGCTTAATTATGTTTTATTAAGATACATCTCGTTTAACCATGTTTAAATTTAATCAAAACCTCTTCTATTAGTGTTTATATCATAAAAAAGTTAAAAATTTTGAGTAAATATAATTCATTGATACAGATGAGTTTCTAATAGATTCTTTGAAACTTTACTATAGATGAGTCACCAATATAAATATGAGTTACTGATGGCAAGTGTTCTTGACAATGTAACCTACCGACATCGTGAGTGACTGATACTCATAATGTTTTCTAAGTATATTCTACAGATATTTGACTGACCGATGTATCACCTACTAACGCATCTTCTACTGATAGAGTGATCAACTGACAGACCGACCTATCGACAGTCTGAGCCACCGATAGTCTGAAACATCGATTGAAATAAAACACTAATGACTTGACCTATCAATCCTATGACATTGTCATTATTTTATTTTCCATATAAATTAAAAATTACTTCTAAGGGTCATATTTATAAAACATAGTACTAATTATTATATTAATGGGATTTTATACCTTATGTAGACAACATTTAACGGATTTCAAAGACCAGTTCAGGGTACGAGATACCAGAGAACATGTTTCTTTGTATGCTACATTGTATAAAGGGAATATCTAGATCAAAAAGAAAATGTACCATCTAGGAAAATATACCACTATGCTCTTGAATCCTAGAACAATTCACGAACTACTCAATATATACAACACATAAAACTACTAAGAGCTTAAAAGGAATATCATTTTTCTATAAAAAGAAGATCTCATCCACCAAGTCAAACACCTCAATGAAAATAAAAGACATAATCACTAAAGACATTCTATTTTTCTGCCTATATCCATAAGTTGTATCCATCTTAAATTATTCCACCTCTAATGAGTTCATAAGTTTTAAATCACATCACAAAAATAATTCTAACCCGTATTATGATCATATTTCTTGGCATGTGTACATTATTTATACTTTTAGTAGTGTGTCCATCAATGTTTTATATACACACACTGTCTCCAATTAATATCAAGATGATGCATTTATATATTCAAAAAATTATCTTTTAACACCTTACACTCCCACATATAACAATGTAAGTGGTCCCTATGTGGCTTGTTGTAATTTTCACTGACATGAGATATTTTGTAGAGGTATGTTGACCTGAATAGTTTGTATTATTTTGTTTACCCTAATATAGGGTGTGGATAAAATTTATTTTTATGAATTTCTTAGTGAAAGAATATAATTAAGTGAATAGGACTAAGTCACATCTTGAAACTGATCCTCTTTTTTTAAATTTGTTTCATCTTTCAATGTTTATTTACACTGTTTTATATAAATTTGAAAACTTAAATTCACTTTGACAGTTAATCTTTTTTAGTTTTTAAATTAGAATTTGATTTATTAGATTGATTTAAAAATCTAAAATAATAATCCAAATTTTCTTAACTGAGAACAAATCAATCTTTTGTAAATCATTCAAAAGATCAAAACTTTTATAATTCAACTACTTTGGTTAACTAGGTTTTTTTCATTTCAAATTGGGAAAGTCTTAAATAAGTTTTTTAGATATAAATTTTCATAGGAACTCAATTCACCCCCCTCTTTAGTTTTATAATCTGACCAATATTTTTTATTAGAGGATTTACTTTTTTGTTTTTAATGATTTTAAAATTATAAAATCTTTTCAATTGTGATTTTTATTATGTTTTAAAGATATTCAAATTTCTATCAGTTACAAATTAATCATTCTTTAAAAAAAATTTAAATTATTTTTAAATAGACAATGGATAGGATGGTGCTGCTACCAACAGAACACCCTATATTAATGGGATAAGATTTCCCATTTGAACATTAAAATGAAAATAAATTTTGAAAACATGGTATTTGAAATCTGGACTGCTATAGTTGATGAATTTAAAATTCCTACTACTACTTGAAATATGTGCGATGACCCAACTAAGGAATGTTAAAATAATAATTGGAAATTAATGAATGCATTATATTTTTCTTTAGGTGATGAATAATTCAATTGGATTTCTATATGTAAAACAACTTATGATATTTGGGATTCTTTAGTTGTTTCACATGAAAGAACAAATAATGTTAAATAAATGAGACTTAATACATATACTAATTAATATAATAATTTTAAAATGAAGTATGATGATCTTATTTCTTATATGTATCTCAGTTTTAATGAGATTGTTAATTCAGTGATCTGATTGAGAAAAAAAATCACTACAAAGTAAAAATAATTTGGATCTTGATATGTCTTCCTGAAAGATAGAGAGGGAAATCAGTATCAATTATAAAATCTTATGACATATATTCACTACCTATAAATTATCTTATAAGAAAGATTGTTATGTATAACGAATATTGGAATGATAACAGATATGTATACAGTGAACAAAATATATATTCATTGGATTTCAAAACCGCTGCTTCTAAACACAAACAACAAGATAATGTGCAAGTTCATGAGGAAAGTTCCAGCAATGAACAATCACCAATGTATAGTGATGGGGAAATGGATCTGTAAGCAATAAAATTCAAATCATACTATAGAAAGAAGAAATTTTGTATATAGATAAGCTACATAAGAAAAAGTGACAATAAGGAAAACTATAAAAAGGACTAGAAAATAGGTGATATTAGAAATGATAAATTATATTATGAGTGAAAGAGAGGAGGATGTGTAAAATATGAATGTCTAAAATTAAAGTACAATAAAATATGAGGACAAAGATATAAAATATAAAAAACAAATTAAGTCCACTTAAAGTACTTTTGAGGATAGCTCCACTGACTTTGAATAATCACATGATGAGAATGAAAACAATGTAAATTTGTGTTTCATGACAAACACATCCGAGGTAACTCTAGAATATCTTATAAAAAATTCTTATTATTTTTGATATTAATCTAATTCTGAAAAAAATAAAAAATAAATAAACTTTTTAATAATATATAATTCAAGAGGAAACATTTAATGAACAAAAAGATAAATATAAATATTTCAATAAATGGAATTCCCTTTGTACTACTATAAAGTCTAAACTTTATATTGAAAAGGAAAATAATTCCCAACTTCTCAATGAGAATAATTAACTCAAACAGTTTAATAAGCAATGAAAGAGGATTTACTGAAATTTACAAATAGTAAAAATAGTCAAACTAAAATTATTTGTAAGAAGGATGCTCCTAAATACATTACGGGTATGTGTTATCAAACAGGAAAATGAATTTTTATTCTAAAATATTATGTACAAAATTTGGAAAATTTAGATTCATTCCCAGATTTGAAAAACTTACTGCAAGTTCTAGCACTGAAAATATTGTTACTACTTTTAGTTTTTCTGTATCTAATAGATTTTATTTCTATATGAATTAAGAAACTACTTATAGAAAACCCATGAAACAAATATGGCTTCCCAATACATTAATCACTAATATTACTAGACCAAAGAAAGTCTAGGTACCAAATTCATTTCTTGTTTGATCTATTTTTGTACGAAAGTTGTTTGAAGAGTTCATATAATAGAATATGTTACTAAAATAGTGGGTGTTCAAGACATATAATAGGGGACTATTTGAAATTCAAGAACCTTATCAATATTAATGGTGGGAATTTCACATTTGGTGTTAATGAAAAAATAAAATTAATTAGCATTTTCTAAATTGGAAAATCTAACTCAGTTTTAATTTCTAAAGTTATTTTTCTTAATAGTCTTAAGTATAATATTCATACCATATCATAGGTGTGTGATGACGGATTTAATGTTATATTTGAAAATGATTATTGTAATATTTTAAATTCTAAAAATTATTTAGTATTTACTTCTTTTAGAAATGCAAGTTTATAGGCTGTGAATTTAGACTCCTTAGTCTCAAAAAATGTTTCTTTCTTGAGTGCCTTCAATAATAAATTTTGGCTCTAGCATAGGAAACTGGGACACTATAACATACACTCCCTTAGAAAGATAACTATTAAAGGATCTTCTTAAACTTGAGTTTCTAAATGATATTTTATAATCCATGTCAAAAAGAGAACAATTCAAAATATCTTTCAAATCAAAGAGAGAAGTTTCAACTTCTCAACCTCTCTAGTTGGTTCATATGGATTTTTTGGACATTATAGAGATTATATTTTAAATAGGAAGAGTTATGTATATGTTCTACTAGATAACATTTCAAGATATACTTGGACATTCTTTTTACCTCATAAGAGTAATGCATCATTTTATTTTACCAATTATG
Organism: Viscum album; assembly: GCA_963277665.1. Taxonomy (NCBI): domain Eukaryota; kingdom Viridiplantae; phylum Streptophyta; class Magnoliopsida; order Santalales; family Viscaceae; genus Viscum; species Viscum album. The sequence goes on along the minus strand of OY728132.1, from coordinate 1,152,984,190 downwards.
CTAGGTAAGTAGAAAACATAAGTTGACATAGGATCAAAACAATAAGAATTTGACATGTTCATGAGTTTGAAAATTAAGAATTTGAATTTTTTTCTCACAAAATGGATATAGTAAAAAATTCCATGATCCAAGGACATCCCATCCAAATAATGTTATAGAAAAAAAGAAATATAAACCTACAAGAAATAGCCTAATTTATGCAGAGTGAATATCATTTACCTATTTGTTTTTTGGAAGAAGCCGTGAATATAGAGTTTTACAAAATTAATAGAGTTTTAATTATACCCATACTTAATAAAAATCCTTATGTGATGTGAAATATTATTAAAAAAAATTAATTATATTAATGTTTTTCATTAAAAAGTCTATATACTTAACAAAAAAGATAAACTTGAAAAATTTGTGTCTAATAGTGGTGAATGAGTTTTCCTAGGTTATTCGGCCTCTTGAAAAGCCTATAGGGTCTTTAAAAAACCATGTGTGTGGAAGAATCTATAAATATTAAATTTTATGAAACATTTCCATATAAACCTAAGACCTCCCTAAAAAAATTTGAGGATAAATTTTCAAATATCAACATGAATTCTAAATCCTTTAACTCTACTATTAAGCATGTTGTAAAATCATCTAGTTTGGGAAAATTTCTAGATTCTAATCATAATAAACCCAAACCTATAAAAGAACCTAAAATAACTAGTCGGGTTTTTCTAGATCTATTAGAACTCTTAAAAACCATCACACAGATTTTCTAGTTGGAGGCTTTGATAAAGGGACACATACTAGAGTTTTTCTAAGGATCCATGTTGATCATTATGCCTTTTTTCACAACACGAACCTTAGAGCATCAATGATTCAATAAATGATGAATTTTGGGTAATGTATATGCATGAATAATTGAATCAGTTCAATAGAAAATATTATTGGAAACTTTTTGATAAACCCAAGACACCCTAACAATATTTACTAAGTGGGTGTTTATAAATAAATTAGATGAAGATGGAACTATAGTAACGAATAAAGCTAGATTGGTTGCACAAGGATATAATTAAGAAGAAATAATTGAAAATGATTAATCCTTCTCACCTATTTCTAAACATGAATCCATTAGAATACTGCTACCTTATACAACACATCCTAATTTCAATCTTTTTCAAATGGATGTTAAAATTTCATTCCAAAAATGGGTATATAGTCGAGGATGTTTTTTCAACAACCCCCTGGTTTTATAAATCCTCATTTTCTAAATCATGTTTCTTAATTAAAAAATCACTATATTGCTTAAAACATGCTCCAAGCTCTTGGTATGGTAGGCTCTCCACATTTCTTATTTACAATGGATTTTCAAAAGGGATTTATGACCCTATAATTTAAATAAAAAATAATTTGTAAATATGTTTTTTGGAAAAATATATTGTAATGATATTATTTTTGGATTTTCTAAAAAATCTTTAGGTATTAGTTATTCAAAAAAGAAGAATAATGAATTTGAAATGGGCTTAATGGGTGAACTCAAATTCATTCTTAGATTTCAAATATTTCAAAATAAATAATGTATTATTTTAAATCAATGTTGATATACTAAATATCTTTTCAAATTATATGGATTGGATAGAACAAAAATTAGTGATACTTCTATGAGTACCACCTGTAAATTGGATCTTGGTGAAAATGAAAAATCAGTTGATCAAACCAATTAAAAAGGTATGATTTGATTACTTCTCTACATAAATTCTAGCTAACCTAATGTTATGTTTCATGTGTGTATGTGTACTTGTTTTCAAGAAAATCCTAAAGATTCACATCTACATCTTGTTAAAAAAAGTTTCAAACACCTTCAGTATACTACAAAATTAAGACTTTTCTTCCCTAGAGGACATACATTTGAATTAGTTTGTTATTATGATGCTGATCTTGGTGGTTTCAAGTTATATAGAAAAAGAACATATGGAACATGTCACTTTTTGGGAAATTCATTAGATTCATGGTGTAGTAGGAAATATAATTCTGTTGCATTATCTAATGTCGAAGCTTAATACATAACTATTGGTAAGTATTGGGCTCATATTTTTTAGATGAAACACACTTTACTAGACTATGGTTATTAGATTATATGTTTCCCAATAAAATTTAATAACACAAGTACTATTAAAATTTCTAAAAATCCAGTTTCTTATTTATGATAAAAGAATATTGATGTAAGAAATCACATTTTGAGAGATGATTATCAAAACAATGATATAACACTTGAATCCATTGTCACTAAACATCATCTTGATGATATTTTAAATAATCTATTAAATTAATAGAGAATGTGTTATATCCTAAATGAGATAGGAATGATCAAATTCTAGTGACTAACTAATAGATGTCTCACCAATTATATCCCCTTGATGATGTCTCACAGATGATGTCTCACCGAAAATGTCTCACTGATAGGGATCGTTGATGCTGAATCACTGATAAGACTCATTGATAGGACTCACCGATAGGAATCACTGATAGTACTGACTGATAGGACTCAACCATATGACTCACTGATGGTGACTCACGATGTGTCTCACTGATCGATAAATAGTAAGTTTTATATATGGAATATAAAACATTTTTGTTTTAATTATTTAATTTTATTTTAATCATAATTTAGTGTTTTATGATTTTAAATCCATAAATGATATAATTATGGTTCAATCCGACACTTTTTCTCACTCCCGCACACAATTTCCTTCAAAACGTTCTCTCATGAACTGCTACCCTTCTCCCTCAAACCAAAAACCCTAAATTGTCACCAATTCCAAATGTTAAATGTGTTTTTGAGAGACCTATGGATGAGTCTCATCCGTCTAAGTTAAAAAGTGGAGAATCTAGTCAACTTAAACTACAACCTGTTCATCCAGAACTTGAAAATTGTATCGTCACTCTTGGGAAAGAAGTGCACTCAGAATAGGTGCTGATAAGTACACCTCTATTGTTAAATGTGTTGCAATATCAAAAATGGTTGAGGTGGTTCTCCAACAATGAAGTCAATTTTATCCATGGCTTGTGCATGAGTACTATTTGTATACAGAATTTATTCTGGAAGGCTCAAAGTTTTTTTGGATCAAATATTTAGTAGATGGAAGTATAATCTTTTTATCATCCAAGCGTTGGGAAGAATGCATGAAGGTTCCACACGAGGGTGTTTGTGATGATCATCAACGAAGTGCTCATCTACCCAATGATATATTCAGTTTTTTAGAAGAATTGTATGATCTTAATGGAAATGGAGACCATAAAAGTCCTATAGAAAAAAACTGAATGGTGAGTGCAGGATAGGGTTCAGGTTTATACTACATCAGTTTTATCCTTTGGAAAGGGGATGTTGACTCCCTAAAGTTTCAATATGTCTATTTAATTTATGTATTGTATAATGGATATAAGTTTAACCTAGGTAGATATTTCATGGTGCAAATAAGTGAAATGATAAAACCCTACTACAAAAAAAATCATTATTTTATCCCAAGATTATTTCTACTATAAAAAAAAGATAAGGGTATAGTGAATGAGGGTGAAGAAAAAATGTAGAATGTGATGGTTTTTGTCTCAAAAAATCTATCTATAAGAGAATGAGAATGAATTTTAATCCCAATATGAAGATGTAAATTGAGTAAAATGAGAAACTATATGAAGATTTTAATCCTGTTGATCACCCCTCAAGGTTGAGGAACATGGTTGACCCTATTCAAGGACTAGATGAAGTAGGTGAGTATTCCTATGAGGAAGATGTAGTTGAGGAAGATCAATGAAGTGAGTCAAAAATTAATGATAGAAGTTACCATTATATAGAAGATAGTCCTGAAAGAATAACATATAGACCATCTATCCAATCTTTACGTCTACCCTCAAAGGAACAACTTCTAGTTGAGGATAATGATGAAGAGACTGAAGAATCAATGAATCTTGAGTATGTTAGTAAATCTGATAGTGAAAAGGAGTCAAATAGTGAAAAACGAGAAAGTGGAAGTGCACAAGAAGATAATGGTGATTCATATGAGGAATAAATTGAACAAGGTTGTGAGGAATCTGGTATAGAAGATGTATAAGATTCAAGTGATAAAGAAAATAAGAGGAAGTGGTGAATCTAATGGTGGATCAGATCATCTTGATGATGATCAGGGTCCTAATAGTGAACCTATTGATCTAACATTAAAACCTTTTATACATGAAATTATTACCATATCTCATGTAGTGGAACAGGAACATGAACCGGTTTTAGAATCCCATGATGCTCTTGATTTAGCTGTGCTTATGGAAAGAGCTTCAGGTTTTCATATGCATTATACAGTTCATAATAAAAGAGAAGTTCTAGTGACTCTAGTAAAAGAAATTTTTTATGTCAGGAAAAAAACTTATGTTGAGAAGGGAGTATCTATTGTGGGGACAGATTGAAAAAGAGAGAAAAACATTATGTACATTCTCATATAGATGATATAGTTGTGCATGTGTAGAGAAAGGATCCATGGTATATTACATTGGGATTGGAGTACCATGATTCAATGGATAGGATACCTTCTCCTCCTCCAACTCTTGTAGCTATACCTAATCATGTAGAGCATGTGACTAAGGGAAACATTAATGTATTTAAGGAAGAGTTGTTTGTTATTGTTAGATCTGCATCTTCACATAAACATGCTCCTGTTTCAAGGATTAGTGAAAGTACAGAAGCCGTTTTCATAGAAAGTGTGGTTTCTTAGGTTAAACCTCAGTTGATCTCATTGTTGGAAGAAATTGTAAAAGACAATCAAAATATGCATAATGAATTCATTTCTATAGTCTCTTCCATTATCATATTAACAATTGAATATAGGAAATCTTTGGAAAATGTTCTAAAACCCCTTGGAGATGCCTCTTTTGAGTCTTTTAATGATTATTCTACTCCTCCCCAAACTATTGATCATGACATTTTGAAGTCAGTTTTCCAAGATGTAGTGAATGATGGTTCAATATAAGCTAATCTTTAGACTCCAGATCTTGATTTGAATTAGTTGAGACCATATATATGAGATATCTTACAAGGTACATCCACTTCAGCTGCTCATGTTGTTTATTCTCTTGATGTTGACATTATTAGAAGTGTGATAAGAAAGTAACATCAAACTATGATGTGTAGAACTGATCTGGAAAGCCTCACTAAGATTAAAGAAGAACAGTGACCATATACATGATATATTAATGTTTAATATTATGGGTGGTACTGATGCTCATGAATAGATAACTAGGAAAATGTACTTCTACTTTAAGAGGGTTTGTATCAATCATCAGCTAGATAGTCACTTTAAATACTTGGTGGAAAATTTGAAGATCCCTCCTATTACTCAATCCTTCAAATATCATGTCAAATATATTAATTACTTAACTCTTACCCTTGAGAAGTTTATGGAGAATAATGAAGGTTTTGAAAAGGCTATGGATTATGGTGGTCCGATCATCAGGGACTTCTTCAATATATTGAAACATTACCTGCATCATGACAACACTACCATTTTTTCTCTATCATTATATACTCTTTAGACTTTATTTCACCCTTCTACTTCTTCTTATTCACCCTTTTCACCATTATCCATGACACCTTCTCAAACTCTAAGCCAAATCATACATGTCATTCCTTGTGATTTACAAGACCTCCTACCTCTTCTAGACCGATCCTTGATCCTATTTTTACAGGATTTCCACTTCCTTCCCTAAATATACACATTGAAATTTGAACCACTAATTATACACCTCCTACTAATACCACTTCTTTCTCTGATATGGGAAAAGAAGTGATGGACTTTACGTTGGAAAAGAAGTTATTGGATGACTCTTTGATAGGGATCTATTGAACTATTTTTATTCCCACTTGCACTATTTGTCTAATGGAATATATTCTATGTTTTCATCTCATTCTCTATTCTTTATTTTAATTTTTTGTTTTGGTTTTTGTAAATCCAAAAATGGGGAGAATGACTATTTTTTCATATAAATCATAAAATTAAAAAAAGGGACCATTAGATTAAAATGAAAATCTTAATAAGTGATCTTTATATTATTATTTTTATCTTAAAATTTCATCTCTTATGATATGTATAATATGTTAAGAGGGACTTAATTAGATCATCATAAATCAATTATTGTTCTATAAAACTCTATGATTTTTTATCATAAAAATGAAGAGATCATTGGCCTCCACTATTTTTAATGCTCACAAATCATTCTTAATTATGTTATATTAAGTCACAACTTGTTTAACCATGTTTACCACAAAACATGAAATCTTTTTTTAGTGTTTATATCATAAGATATGTTAACAGAATTTGGATAAATATAATTCAATGATAATTATATGTCGCAGATATAGATGATTTATCAATAGAGTACCTATCAAAAAATTATCATAAACTTAACTGAGGATGAGTCACTAACAGAAGTCTGAGTTTCTGAGGGAATGTGTTACCAATAGAGTAACCTACCTATGGAGTGACTGGAAAATACTCAGAATTATTGCTAAGCATAAGATACTGATAGCTGACTAACTGACACGTCACCTTCTAATGCATCTCTTACCGACCCATAACCTACCAACTGATTGATCTACTGACACACTGAACTACCTACAGTCTGAGACAATGATTGTCAAAGCCATCGACATACTGTAACACCGACTGACTGACCTACTGATCCAAATGCATCATCATTCCTTCCATTTCCATTTAAATTCAAAATTACTTCTAACGTTTATATTTATAATGGTTAGCACTACTTATTAAATTAAAAATCTTTTATGTCTTATTAGTCAAAATTTTATGCATTCTAGAGTCTAGTATAAGGGACTAGGTATTACAGAACATGTTTCTTGTTTTCCACACTATATAAAATGAATATATAGATCAATAAGAAAAAGTTTCCACATGAGAAAATATAACAAGATGATCATACACCTATAATAATAAAATAGCTACTCTCTATGAACACTATGAAATACTACTAAAATCCTAAAAGGAAGAAAATTTTTCTACAAAAATAAGAGCACAAACACCAAGTCATAAACCTCACATGAAATAGAAAACAAAATAACTCATGACACTCTAATTTTATGCCAATTTCTAGAACTTGACTCCATCTTCACTTCTTCCATCTATATGGATTTCAAAAATTACAAATCACATCACAGAGAGAATTTTAAACCATATTCTCAACATATTTCTCTACAAGTGTACATCATTTAAATTTCGAGTATTTTGTGCATTTGTAACATCCTAGTTTAAAAAAAAGAAAAATTGAAATGAATGAAAATTTATTTTAAGTAGATACTTATAACTAGACATTAAAAACATTTTTTCCACTTCTATGTTTTGAATTTCTCAAAACGTTCATCTGTAATTGAGTTCAGTATGTTATTTGGAGTCTGATAGAACCAACTTGTTTTTTTGTGAATAATAACATGCATTTATAAATAGTAATGTGAATAGTATTATGACCTCAATTAATAGTAATTTTTATTATTAATTTATTTTATTAGTGATTTAAGATAATGACATCTTGATTAATCTATCAATGTGTAATTAAAGTTTGTATAGTTTTTAAATTATTAATTTTTGAATTAAGAGTGATTTTATTTAAAAATTAAATTTATGATATATAAATAAATATTTTCAAAATATAGACTTCTTTTTTTAATTCTACACATCGAAAAATGGTAAGTGTTAATTTTTTGGATTTTTCTGAAATTCTTGAATTTTCAATGAATAGTGAAATATGTTAAAATACCATATATTGAAATTATCAATAAAAAACACTATTTATGATATCATAAGTGATGTAAGCCCACTTGGTCTGAATTCACATTCAATTATTACTATTTAGGGTAACATTTATTATTATTATCAATAGTCTTAAGTAAAAATATAATAATGAGTATTAAAATAATGAAAAATACCCCCTCTCCTCCACTATAAATACCACCCTCATTCCCTTCTTCCTCCCACACCTCTCATGCCTTGAGACTTACCTAATTTCATTTCAATAATCCTCCCAAAGACCTTTTACACGTCCTAGAGCTTCTAGTCTCACCAAAAGTCCAAAACCAAATTCCTTAAGAGGGATCTTAAGGAGAAGAGATCAAGAGGTTAACCTCCTCTTTTATTTTCATTGTTTTCTTTCATTTTATGTTATTATTTATTATTCCCATTGGATTATGTTGGGATATTTCATCTCATATACCCATTAATTCCCATATTATTTAATAATTATGAGATACCCATTTTCTCCCATCAAATTATTTTTATGAAATTTTAAGCGACGTCGTTTGGCTACCGAATTTTCGTAATGGGTTTCTCAAATTTTATTTTATTTTGACATCACTTATTTTGTTCTTCTTTCCTAACCAAATATTATCCAAGAGTTATGAAAGCTCCATAAATATTTTATATTCTATATTTTCTCTTGTTCATGGAATATTACTCATGAATATTCTCCCCCCCCCCACTTATTCAAGGAATTAAAAACATTGTCTATGATGTGTCCAATTATAGACATCGTGGACGATGTGATGTTAATCTAATTTAATTATTCCAAGGCTTGTCATGAGACCATTTTTATGTTTGTAACAGGTTATAATATATGTATTATGTCTCATATATGGTTCTGGAATTCTTTTGTACACATAGTTTTAATTTATAAAACAAAATGAGGTCGTTATTATCAAAGAACTGCTAAAACGATCTAAACGAACATCATTAATGTTTTATCATATGAATCATCTTCATATAAGAATTAAAAAAGATAAATGTTATAATTTATGGATATTTAAATATGTAAATATAAATCCATTACAACTCTGTAGTTTTACTTCAAATTGACAAGAACAACCATCATGAACCAATCATGGAAATCTTGTAAAGAACTCACCCAAAAACAGTGCAAGGACTAAAATACTAACAATTAAAGAGCAATATGATTTAATGAAATGATAATATAAGGTATTATAAAGATGGATATGTTTTTTTAGGATATTAATAATACTATTTTAACTATTATATAGAAGTTCTAAACATGTTTTATGTAAGACAAGGCCGAGGTAAGGAATTCTTAACCCGATTTTCATTCATCGGGTTAACCTTCTACTTCGTTATTTATGTGGCATTATAATTGTTTGTGTGATGGTTTTTGTTTATATAATGTTTAATTATGTGTCTTTATAGTGTATTTACTTATTTCATCCTCTCTGTTAAGTCTCACTTCAATTACTTGATCTATGTAAGGATCTTTTCTTTTAAAATCCCTTTTTAAAATTCCATTTTACAAGATTTCAAAGGAAATATTTTTATACAATTATTCATGTTCTATGATTCTGTTATGGTTCATGGGAATCGTTTATTATGAACGTTGGGACCTATATTTTCCTCTAATTCAATGAATATGTGTCAGTTGGAGGTCATTTGTATGGTTACTCGAAGTGTAACTGCCATGGTTACACAAATTGTAAGGTAGTCGTGTTGGGTAAAAATTATAAGGTAGCCAAGAGAGTTACAAGATTATGTAAGTAATGACACAAGATACCATTATGGTTATATTAATGTTATTATTTTTTGTTTGGGTCTTGTAAAAATCGCATGTTTCAAAAAGTATGTTTACATGTGTGACAAGTATGTATTTTGAAAATGATTTCACACATTACAAGTATTTGGGGACTAATGTGATATTTCCATCATGTTATATCCCTTACTAAGATTTTTTTTCTCATCCCATGTTTTGAAATTATTTTCACAGGTTATAAATATGTGTAAGACAATGAAAGAATCCATGTTAAATGTTTAAATATTTGTCAAAGAAATCATGTTTTACGCTTCAATGTTTTATATTTTGAAAAAAATGGAAACTATTTTTAGTTGTATCCTCTTGTATGAATGTTGTATGTTATATATGAAATATATCCTAATTATCTAAGAATATAAACCCAAAAATATTTTCAATGTGTAACAATTTATTTTCATGACTAAAGTTTAGGATTATGTAACTTTTTAATGTTTGGTCCTTATAGTTGGTATCAATGGAAAGGCTTAGACAACTTTAAAGATTAAGAGTTTTCGTTAAACATATGGTTAGTCTATATGGCTCTTATTTAAGTTAAATATCTATTTTATAACATTTCATATTAAGAAATTTCAGTTAAAATGTATCAATGAGGATCTCAAATGACATTCATATCTCTTCCTGATGACTTACTTGCAATTATTATTACAAAGTTATGACCACACATCTTTGAGACATTTTCTAACTTACAACTCACCTGCAAGAAATTATTTGAGATATCAAACACCTCTACTATACCTCGATACCATCGTGTATCATGTGTTTTATTTAATCAAATCTTATTTTTTCAATATTCTCATATTTTTCCGAAAAGTAAATATTATCATGGAATTTTCAAATATTTTACCTTATCAAGTGATTTTGAAGCATATTATGATTTTGAAAAAGGTGTGGAAGAAGGAGACCATTGCGCAACCTATTTAGATATGCTTTTACAATATGATCTTTTAGAACATATTTATGGTATTTTAAAATAACCATTAATTGAAAGTTTCAACTCAAAATTGTTATGACTATTTTATAAAAATCATGTTTTATCAAGTGTTTGGAAATTATAAGTCATAAATTATTATTTTCCAATACTATTTTTATTTGAACACCCATGTGAACTAAGTTTTAAAATTTGTATCTGGATAGGGGATGAAAAACATTTTGAAGTACCTCTAAATCATTTTTTCAATGCATTGACATTCTATTTACATGATCAATATGATGATGAAACTAGGTGGACACCATGATCAAGGTACCCTCACTTGATTAATATGTAAATAAAATTACGGGGATGAAATTTCCTAAAGGTGGGGATATTGTTACATCCTAGTTAAAAAAAGATAAATTGAAATGAATGAAACATTTTTTATGTATATATTTATAACTAGTCTTTAAAAATAATTTTTCTACATCTATGTTTTGAATTTTGAAAAACGGTCATCTGCAATTGGGTTCAGTATGTTATTTTGAGTCTGATAGAACCAACTTTTTTTGGTGAATATTATCATACCCTTATGAATAGTAATATCAATAGAAATATGACCCTAATTAATATTAAATTTTATTATTATTTTCTTTCTTTAGGTCTTTAAGATAATGAAATATTGATTAATTTTTCAATGTGGTATAAAATCAGTTATATTTTTTAAAGTATTACTTTTTTAATTAAGTGTGATTTTATTTAAAAATTATATTAATGATATTTAGAAAATTATTTTCAAAAAATAAACATCATTTTTGAATTCTACACATTGAAAAATGGTATGGGCAAACTTTTCGGATTTTTCTGAACCTCTTGAATTTTCGATTAATAGTGAAATACGGTAAAATACCGTATATTCAAATTATCAGTAAAGTACACCATTTATGACATCATAAGTGATGTAATCTCACTTGTTTTGAACTCATATTCCATTATTACTATTTTGGGTCACATTAATTATTATTATTCATAGTCTTGAGAAAAAATATTATAATAATGATAAAATAATGAAAAATACCCCTTCTCCTCCACTATAAAAACTACCATCATTCCCATATTCCTCACACACCTCTCAAGCCTTGAGCCTTACCTATTTTCTTCCCAATACTCCTTAAAATAATCTTCCCCACGACCTAGAGCTTCTGGTCTCACCAAATGTCCAAAACCAAATTCCTTAAGAGGGATCTCAAAGAGAAGAGATCAAAAGGTAACCATCCTTTTTTATTTTCCTTATTTTCATTCATTTTATGTTATTATTTTTCATTACATTTGGATTATGTTGGAATATTTTATTCCATATCCCCCTTTATTTGCATATTATGTAATATTTATGAGATACCCCTTTTCTCTCATCAAATTATTTTATGAAATTTTATGTGACATCGTTAGGCTTCTGAATTTTCATAAGGGATTTCTCAAAAAAAATTATTTTGAGTTTCATTATTTTCTTATTTTTTACTCACCTTCTCTTATAGAAGAAAAATGAAAGCTCTATAAATCTATTATATTTTGGATGCTATCATTTTCATGAAAAATTACTCATTAATATTCTTTTCCTCCCCCACTTATTCAAGGAATTAAAAACATTGTCTCTGATGTGTCGAATTACCGACATCGTAGATGATGTGATTTTAATATACATTAATTCCTTAAAGGCTGGTCATGAGACCATTTTTATGGTTGAACCAGGTTATAATATATGTATTATTTCTCATCCATTGTTATGTAAATCTTTTGTACACATGGTTTTAGTTTATAAAACAAAATGGTGTTATAATTATCAAAGAACCACAAAAATGATCTAAATGAACATCATTAATGTTTTAACTTAGGAATCATACTCATGTAAGAATTAAAAATGATAAATTTTATATTTTATGGTTCTAAAAATATGTAAATATTGCTCAATTACAATTGTGTAGTTTCACTTCCAATTGACAAAACAACCATCATGAACCAATCATGGAAATCATGTGAAGAACTCACCCAAAAATAATAAATAGAACAAAATACTTACAATTAAAGGGAGAAATGATTTAATGAAATGATCATATAAGGTATTATAAATATGTATATGTTTTCGTATGATATTAATAACCATATTTTATCCATTATACCAGATGTCTAATCATGTTTGAATTAATACAATTCGGAGGTAATGGAATTCTTAACCTGATTTCCATTCTTTGGGTTAACCTTCTACTTCTTTATTTATGTGGTATTAAAATTGATTTTTTGATGGTTTTTGGTTTATATTATGTGGAATATTGTGTATTTAAAGTCTTTTTAAATATTCCATCAAATATATTAAATCTCACTTCAATTATATGATTTATGTAAGGAGCCTTTCTTTTAAAATCAACTTTTAAAATTCTTTTTTATAAAATATCAAAGGAAATATTTTTATGAAATTATTCATGTTTTTTTATTTTTTTCTAGTTATTGGGAATTTATTTTGATGAATGGTGGGACCTATATTTTCCTCCAATTTATTCGGTATGTGTAAGTTAGAGGTCAGTCATATGGTTACTGCAAATGTAACACGGATGGTTACACAAATTGTAAGGTAGTCCAGATGGTTACCAATTATAAGGTAGCAAAGAGGGTTACAAGATAATGTAATTATTTCCCCAAGATATCATTATGGTTATATTTATGTTATTATGTATTGTGTACATATTTTGGAAATATCATGTTTCAAAAAGTAAGTTTACATGGGTGACAAGTATATCTTCTGAAAATGATTTCACATGTTACAAGTATTCAGGGAATAATGTGTTCTTTCCATCTTTTTATATCCCTTATTAATATTTCTCTTCTCATCCCATGTTTTTAAATTATTTTCACAGGATATAAATATGTGTAAAAAAATAAGGAAGCCATGTTAAATTTTTGAAGATTTTTAAAAAAACATCATTTAAGGTTTAATGTTTTATATTTTGAAAAAAAAATGGAAATTGTTTTTAGTAGAATCCTCTTGTATGAATGTGGTATGCTATGTAAGAAATGTATTATAATTCTATAAAACTTTAAACCTAAAAATATCCTCAATTTGTAATAATGTATGTTCTGGATTAATGTTTAGGATTAAGTAACGTTTTAAGGTTGGGTCCTTATAGTATCACTATTTTATAAACACTCACTATCTTCTATGAAAAACATAAGATAAATTCATATATTCACAAACATATATTTATACAACATATACTTCCATGTATAACATTATAATAGTTCTCTCTATTGACTATTGAAATTTTCACTCCCACGAGAACTATGGTAGATTACTATTGACTTGGAAAGATTGTATTCTGTTGTTTACCCAGATCCAGGGTGTAGATAAAACTTATTTATATGAATTTCATGGTGATAGGTGATCACTAAGTGGATAGGAATAAGTCACCAATTGAGACTAAACCTCTTGTTTTAAATCTAATATATGTTAAAAATTTCTATTTTTACAATATTATTTAAATCAAGAAATCTATACTTCATTTTGATAGTTAATATTAGTTAGTGATTATATTATAATTTGGTTTAGTATATTTATTTAAAAATCAAAAATAATAATGCTTGTTGTTTCAACTGATAAATAATCAATCTTTGAGAAATAATTCAAATGATCAAAACTTTTATAAATCTGATACTTTGATTAACTGGGCAATTTTTAATTTAAAATTATGGTAGTTTTAAATAAGTTGTTTTAGAAAAAAATTATAAGAAATAAATTCCCCCCCCCCACTTGAGTTTCCTACTCATTCCATGAATTTAAAAAGTTGTGCCTAAGGATATAACCTAGAACATTGGGTTTAAATTTTTATAGTGAATAGGTGTACATATATGGAAGAATCAAGAAGACAAAAAATGAACCCTTTATCATAATAATTATTAAATTCAAAATATAAAAATAAATCTAACTCAATATAAATCTTTTCTGAGATCCAATAAATACTATACATCCAACTTATATCCATGTTAATACAAAATGATTTTTTTTAACATAAATACAATATACTAAAATCCCATGATTAAAATGAATAAACATTCAGGATATAAAAGGTCATATCAATCTTAGTCCAAATTTAATATAATATTAACTTATATTTTAAAATTTTAAAATTAATTTTTTATAATAAAATTAGTTTAAATAATGATATGATTATTATCTTAGTATTTATATATAGTAGTAATTAATGTTCACTTTGTACAATATTATATTTTACCATACACAATAGAAATTATAAAAAATGAATGGAATATACTGTTAATTCTAAAAGAACACTTATATAGATACTCTTATTAATAATCTTAACATCTTCCAATTTACTTGATGATTTGGTAATTCTTTTGAGCCATGCTAAACATATTCTTATATATCAGTTTTTTCTAAGAGGAAAATTGAAACCCTACATCTCGGGATCTTAATAAATGAAACCTTTTCTATAATAAAAACTATAATAATCACCACATATCAAGAAATATAACCTTTATAATTTTAGGTCTTTTTTATTAGATAATTTATAAAACCATTTTCATTTATTAATGAAATATTTAAAAAACCCCTTCCATCCTTTGTAAATTACATGAAACTGAAATTTTCAAAATCTCAATATAGAAAAGAGTTTGTATAATAAAAATTAAAAAAATCAACATATATCAATAAATATAACCTTCTTGGGTATATTATTATTTATTATCAAATTATTTCATACCATATACAAAATTATAATGTGGGATTTCAATTACAATATTTTTATTCTTCACAAAAAAATATTTACTTTAAAATATTATTTCCCTTGTAACTGTATATGATCTAAAATTTATGAACAATTTAAGTTATAAAATTATTTTATAAAAATGATATATAATTCAAAAGGTTTTTAAGCATCATATATCTATGAAATTACTCAAGTAAATAAGTATTAAATTGAAAATTTAATGATACAATGTTTGTATGTAAAAAACGTATATATATTTAATTTTGGATAATATTGTTAGCAAATAGAGGGTCATTATATGATATCCAGAGATCCACCAATGCTAATAAAAATAGATAAGGGGTTTACAATGTAATTTGAGGATGCACTATGTATCCATGTCATAGTGTGAATTAAATTTTATATCGTTAAAGTAATAACTATAAATAAAAATTGAAGAATGAATAAAACATGGAGTTTAATAATATATAGATGTACAGGTCACTTATATTCAAGAATAATACATGTAGTAAAATAAAATATGTATTCTTTCACTATTAGGGATTTGGTCATGTTTTAACAGGGATTCCAAGAATCTAGTGGAGGCATGGCCTATTTAGAAATCTTACGATGATTTTCATTTACAGAGAGATGATGATAATTCTTAGTCAAAGAATTGAGTATGTTTTAGGAGTTAATTAAATTATTGAGGAATGTAATTGGAATGTTTTTTATTATGATATGGGGAAAATGGGAAAATAAAATCAAATTTTAAAGGTGTGAAGCATATAAGGATGGATTTCCAATTCTCAGAGGTCTGTGAAAAATGGTCATTGTAAAAGGAAGAAGAATATTCTTTAATGGGGGTTTGAAACTAGTATTTCTAATATTAATTCATCCACCATGTCTTTAGATATTATGAAAATCACTATGCATACATTTGGGTTTGAATGGAGCTAAGTGATAGGAAAGGGGTTGGGGTGAGCCCGGGGAATCCCGCAAGAATTCATAAAAAAATTGAACTATACCATGAGTATTGATGGGATAATGAAATAATTTCTTTATAACTATAAATGTATTTCATAAAATTTGTTTTATCATTTTTTTTAACAAAAGAAAAATTAATTAATATCATTTTGGCTGGTATCGATGGAATTTCCCTCAAATCTCATGGGCCTATGCCATTTTTTATAATCTTTTCTGGAAATGGGTTTCACAAGGTAAGGTATTTATGGGACTCTATTACTATGGTTTGTGTGAAACATGGATATATAGAACCATGTACCATTATTTTAAATAATGGATATAGGGGCTTTATATCCCATGATCACACAAACTTTGGATCTATAGGTGGGACAATAACATCATTTTCTAATATTCCATTCACTTAGTAAAATTCAAAAATATTATTTTAATGGATAAAAATAATGAATTATACTTCGACTATGAGATGTACCAAACATGGTTCTATCACCATTTTCCTAGAATCCTTAATATAAGAAACCGTTGTAAAATCAAAGGGTTCAAATTAATGCCATAAATATTTAATTAAAATGGAAATGAATATAAAATTCATAATGAAAAATAATAACTTGTCAAAAAATAATGAATTATTAATGCTAAAACATTTATAGGGATATGATTTTTGATGACCTAAGAATATCTATCTATGAATTAATTTAATTTTGATCATTTCATATATATTTTGAATTCATTTTTTTATAGGAATATTTTTCATTGGTAAGCAGAAAAAAATTAAGGGAACTGGTGAAGGAGTAAAATATAAAATGTGTATTATATTATCATTGGAATGTTAGTGGTAGGCCATAAAAATTTTTATAACCTTAACTTTTGAGTACCCACCCACCATTGGGTGGGTGGTGGTGGGATTAGAGGACTTGAAGTCCAAGTATAAATATAGTGGGATCCCACAACCCCTAGTTTAATATGGATTCATTGGTAATGTTTTCCAATCCCCTAATATACCTTGTCACATACCATACTCTCCATCCCACATGATTATACCCTCATATACCTTGATTTATTTTAATTGGATTCTCTCCCTACCGCTCATTTTATCTACGATGCATATTTTTTCCCTTGGATTCATCTTAGTATGGTTAATCCTAAACAACATTTTATTTTTTATTTTCCTCATTGATATATATTACTTTGTCATAGATACTTAATTTGGGTTTTTTTGAAAATTTATGTGGTTGTTTCTGGATGAGGATGATTTGACATGTGATAATGGATGAGTTAAATTTTATGTCCATGGGGTGGGTAGTCCTTGAATTGTTTCCTCATTTTATATGATATTACATGTATGATATAATTATGGGATTGGTAATGAGGAATCAATTGTTTGGACCTTGTTCAATAGGGCTTAGGTGTTCATGAGAGAGAGTGTAAGGCTCACTTGAACCAAAAATGAAATGCTTCATGTAATGTGGCTTGATTTTATTGGAGTCTATATATTATATCAATGAAAATGAGTTGTCCGAAACGAAATTAGTGACTATAGAGGGTTCCTGGTATTGTATTAAGACTTAGTTAGTCTTTTGTGGTTTAGTGGGATGGTGTTAAACAATCCATTAAAACTAGTGAGTTAATATTTGGGATAAGCGTGGTTGGGATGATTTTTTATGGCTACAGTGAGATCAATAGACGATTTAACTCATATAATTGAATGATAAACATGTGAGGGGTCACTTTTGACTCTGTATTACATCGGTATGATTACACTAAGAGTGGATTGGGATAAAAATTTCCTGATGAAATATTTTTTATGGGTTATGAGTTTACAAAGGTTGATAATGGGATGTTATGCCTACATCGCTATTAGAGAGGTACTTTTAAGTTAATTTTTTACTATAAACATTGGCCATGGGTGTTATCAAGTGATTCTAAGGTTTAACCTACCATGATTAGGGATTAATAACATTGGTTAGGCATGAGGTCAATTGGTACGTTAGAATGTAGATGTTACGGGTTATAACTGAAGGTATTATGTTATATTTGAGACATATGATGAGATTTATAAGTTGATATTGGGATGGTTGATCTCCACATTGAGTGCTCAGGATAAAAATTTCACATAATGTGATGGAGATTAGTTTAGGGATAGATTTTGTGAATGGTGATGCCATATGATTTTGTTTTTTACCCAAGAAGTTCAATAATGATGTATTTTACCTTATTACACAAGGAATGGTTGTGATGAAATCCTGCCTACTATTTGGGATCTTTAGATTGATTTATATGAGTATACCATATGTAACCCCAACATAACAATTTTCATGATTGTAAATGTTTCCAAACTACACTTAATATGTTACTACTAGAGATTAGAGTTTTATCTAGATATGTTTTGTATACTACTTCTTGGATAGATATTTTTATATATCTATGTTTGATTTACTTTATAGGATACATTGTTTTTCATGTTTTTACTTGACTTTCTATGCCTATACTGTGAGTGATCCAAATATAAGATTGATATAATACCTCTAGGATGGAGATTTATTCAATCCATTGGTTAATATACTACTTTTAGGATGGGATGTATGTCTTACCTATGATTGAGGCATTCATCCTAGAACAAGGTACATTTCCTTATTATGATTTAAATATCAATTTTTATTCAATATACCATAGAGTGGAGATAAGTATACTAACATGGTATTGGAGTAACACATGATGGATAATTGTTGTGTGGAAGTTCCAATATTAATCATGTGATTTAACCTTATAAATTTTGTCTCATACATCATCACTAGATGAAGAAGGAAAAATCTATCATACAAGTGAATTATTTATCACCAAATCATGCATAAAGTGTTATATAATTATTTATTACTTCTTAAACATTATTTTATGCATGCACCCATTTATATAATGTATTGTATTGGAAACACTATTGGTCGTGTCCTGGTGAAGTTTATACTCACACCCTACATGTATACCTTGGTAGACACGAGGGAAATAAATTTGACATATAGGTAAGGGTGATGGACCTAGTACATATAGACGAGATATAGGAGCAGAAAAAAAATTGGAGACCGCAATGATGTGATGTCAAGGTCTTTGTTAGTATTATCACCTTTTAGTTTTCTATATTATTGTATATTGTGTACATGATCAACCTATTAAGTAAAATATTTCTTAATACATTTATATATTTCATTGAGTAAATGTTGTTATATCATATTTCTTATTTATTTATCAATTCACTTCTTTCCATTTATTTCAACATTACCCTATAATGTTGATATATATATTGCGATTTCTCATTATTTATATATTATTATCTATTATGATATAGTGGGTATAGTTTCTCCATAAGATATCATCTATCCATCATCACTAACTAGTACCCTCTGATATACTTGGAGGAACACATGTGGTATATGACTCTCTAAATTAAGATGTGATGAACGTTTCGTAATCTAGGACAATATAAAATCTTTTTAAATGATTTGTTTTATGATTTTTCACTTATTTTTGGGAATGGTAGAAGGATATATGTCACAATCCAACCTAATTACCCCTTACCCAGGGAACTCAGACCAGTCCATAAATACAAATGAAGTTAGTTCCAAATCCCTGATGGCTGGAAACTAGTGTCTGGTCATCGAGAATTTTCATTGGGAAAAGTTTTTTGTAATCTATTAATTAACAGATCTCATAAGAATGCCCGATATGACTCCACCATACATTGGAAAGTCATTTATATAAATATATAACATTATAATAAATCAACACATGAGAAATATAAAAAAAATAGACATACCACAAGAATTATAATTCATCATAATGGTTCCTAGTGAGAATAAGTAAATACAAACAACTTAAAATATCAAAAAATGAAAGGAGAAGAGATGGTAAACTGATAAGATGATACACCCTTAGAAATTTAATATACAATAATTTGATCATAACAAAAAAAAATTGGTATCTACACACAACAATGTGACATGAGGTCTCACCCATTATTCCACCTCTATAATCACAGATAATATAATCAAGAACATCAACCACCACTAAATGATGTCTTTCCCTTACCTGCATATATATAAAAAAGTCCACATTTACTTGGTGGGTATATGTAGGGTGTGATCATATCGAACATAGTAGGATCACACTAATTTCAAAATATTAACCACTTTTAGAGAGAATAAATCATTCATGTTTGAACATAATTACTCAAAAATAATTTTTTAATATTTTGAGAAGAATGAAATGTGTAATTAAAATTATTAAGTATAGAGCCAAAATGAATTAAACTATTTGATTAGAAATTATAAAATTTAAAACATGGGAAGAAATTCTTAAGATAACTCAATCTAAGGGAACTAATATATTCTAAATAAATAATTGGAGATATCCTAAATTATTAAAATTGACTATTTATAATTCTCTAGGGTATTAGGTTTTCCATAATAAATTACTTCACTAGTCAAGGGGACACTATAATTAGTGTAAAGGACCTAGTTTGATCTAGGTTAGCCTAACCACATACTCAGGTCCTCTCATGAGGTTTAATCTATGTCACATGAATCAATAAATACCTCATTCCCATCAATAAATACATAATAATTTTTTCTTTCTATAAAAAATTTTTTATTTCAACATATCCAAAATTAAAAGGATAGTCAAACATGGTGTCCCATAATAAATACATTTAAAAGAAATTATTAAAATATTTTTATAGAATCATAAGAATAAAATTAAAAACTAAAATCATCAATGAGTTTAACCAATAGATGAAATGAAACCTCATACCATTAGAAAGTTTAATCCCTTGGAAATAGATCAAAGTCACATGGAAGGAAGATGATGCATCATTAGGATCCAAGAACCAACCCTATACATCAAAAAACAACATAATAAAATTTCTCAACAAATATACTAGTCTACCAAGACCTTATTATTCTAAAAAACCAAGAGGAATAGAAAAAATATGACCAAGAGGATTGGAAGGTGTTCCTTACAAGAGGAATTCATTGAACGGTCCTTGAAAAACACAAAAAAAACACACTAATGGAGGATATGAGGTAGAGACAGATAGGGAGGAGAACAGGGTTAAGTGAATTGTAAAATAGAATATTATAGTTTTAATTTTAATAGGTTTGTTTTGGTAATTTTAATATTTTTTATGTTCTATACAGGTTAAATGGTTTGGCCACATGGTTTTCAAACCCGTTGAACAAATGTGCGGGAAACACTAGCACACCTGGAGACTCAAGCGGTTAGGCCAAATTGTAAATATAATCATGAGCCAACAGTATGAAATACTTTTATTAAAAACTATAATATTTTTTATGTTTTTCTCAAGGTTACCACTAACTATCCTTCAACCATAAGGTACATCTACACAACCATTTTCTTGAAATGTTCAAATGAAAATGCATAAAATAAAGATAAAAATTAAAAAAATGTAAATAACAAATTATTTAGTATAAAGGGTCATTTTGGGCATCATAATTTCCCCCACCATATCTCTTTAATCCCTAATAAATGTAACATGATGCTTTATCATTAAATGGGTGAGCCCATTTCTTATTTATAATAGATTATATTCCAATTTTTCTGGGGAGTCACTCCCATAATTCCACAATATCTGTAACAAAATTATTTAATTTCCATGAATTACTTTAACCTGTGAGTTACTATATAAATTTGGTTATCAGTCATCGAATCATAAGGCTCCAACCCAAGATCATCCCAATTTAGTACATGGGAATCGTAAGATGGTAATTCATAATTTGAGAAAAAATGTAAGATGTCATGAGTTTCCAATTGGGGTGGTTAATGAAAATCATAGTCCACCTTAAAAAATACTTCCAAAGACTATATATGGACCACAAATATTAGGGGTAATATTCTTTTACTTTACCATGTATTGATGGCCCAACAGGGGTGACACACTCATAAAAATAGATATCCTCCTAAAAACTAAAATTGGTGATGATGAGGATCATCATATGATTTATAATGACTTTGATTCATTTTGATATTCTTTTAGATAACCAATATCTTCTCATTCATCTCTATAAAGAGGCTTATTCCCATGATAGAGATTTCACTTACCTTAATCCAATATAATGGAGAGTGGAATGGACTGCCAAAAAAAGAATCAAGCATATCCATATAAATAGAAAAATATTTTATATCATTATAGGTAAATTAAAAAATTTCTCTATGAGAATCCCAACAACCATCAAAAGAAAAAACAAATTCTCATATAATATCTTCTAGAATTTGATTATATTGATCTATTAGGACCTCTTTCATAGGATAGTATTCAGTACTCAATTTAATCTTAGTTCCCATTGTCTCTTGGAGGTCTCTCCAAAACTAATAATTATACCTAAAAGACCAATAATATATAATTTTTGATATAACTCCATAAATCCTTTCAATATCATGAACATAGAGATTCCTGATATCCTCTAAGATAGTGTTTTACCTAATTGGTATGAAATAAGTGGACTTAGTGAGCCAATGAATAATATCCCAAATAAAATTCTTCCCCCAAAAGGATAGATGTAACACCTCAAGATTATGTGAGATATATTATTTTAATTTCATTGATTTCTTTTGTTGTTTACAACACCAGTATTATCTTACGGTATACACAACACTGTATTAGCTTGTAGTATATGCAACAATATTCTTGGCTTGTGTTGCACACAATTTCATGTTATTTTCATGAAACACTGAGTATAGATTTTGTGCAACGTATAAATGAATTAAGTTTGGATTATTTTATACACAACTACAAATGAAGCTTTCAATACACACAACATTGACTTATTTTTCATTACATGCTATATCGGCCTTCCTCGATAGATTGTGTTGTATGCGATACTGAGTTTCACTAAACAACAATATATTATTAAAATATTATTATTCATTGGATATAAACTAGAAATTAGGAATATTATTAAGCAAATTTTTTTATATAACATTCTAATTCATCATACACATTTTCTAGAACATTTTATGAAATCAAAATCAATTTTTCAAATAAAAAAATTATTTTT
Source organism: Viscum album (assembly GCA_963277665.1). Lineage (NCBI taxonomy): Eukaryota > Viridiplantae > Streptophyta > Magnoliopsida > Santalales > Viscaceae > Viscum > Viscum album. The sequence continues at coordinate 1,152,960,869 of OY728132.1, read as the reverse complement.
CAAAAAATGTAGTTTTACTGCCTTTTGATGGAATGCCTATTTTAAATATAGTTTTTTCCACTTCTATAAGTTAAAATTGACAAAATAAACTTCTTCTTTGGAATTAGGAAATAAAAATTCAATTTTGCTGAATTTTTGGTATTTTTCTAATAAAATAAGAATTTAAATGAATAGTGAAAAATGCTGCATTTTAATTTGAAACATTATTTTTATCTAATTTGTTTATATAGTTCAATAATATTATTAAGTGGTTTTAAAATGTAATTGGATTATGTTTTTATCATTTAATACAATGTTGTTCATTGAAATTAATTTCACTTCTAAATTGGTTATAAACAAATGTCAATATTTTGATTATTATTACTTCTTAAAAACCCTCTTTTTGGTTTTGACAACAGGAAACATTTTTAAATTAATTACTATTTATTATATGTTTTAAATTTTAAAAAATGGATTCCATAGTAGGAATAAAAATGATAAAAATGTGTAAATATGTACCTTTTATTTTTAGACATTATGAATTGTAACTTTAGAAATTATTTTATTTACCATGGTTAAAGAGTAAATCTGGTAAATAAGGGTAAAAAAATAAAATTATAATAATATTTAACTACCCATAAACAAGACCTAATCCTATTGGATGTGATATTTCCGAACATGGGCATCTTGGGGTCGATTTTGGGACCCCATGGATTCCCCTGGATGTGAAAATGACATTTTATAAGAATTAATTCAAAGTAAAGATAACTATAACCTAAACATATATCTTTTAATAAATAGATTTTAATATAGGGTTATATAACTTATATCAATGTATATAAATAGAACTTATAAATATAAAAATATTTTCTACATCATTTTATTTTATTTATAATTTTTGGACAATAGATAAATATATTTAATTTTGACACAATTATGAAGTAGTGATTACCTCATTGATGAAAGATTCAAATAAATGAATTTATAAATTTTAAAATATATTTAATTTGAAAATTTTGATGCCATCCACTATTTTTTTTGTATTACACTGACATTTTAGGGATGATTTAATGCCTTTGGTTCAAATGAATCATGTTTTAATGATTTTTTTTAAAATCAAATATGAATAGTGTCCAAAATTGACACAATTCATAAATTAAAATATAAAATAGTTTATTAAATGATATTATATTATTGAAAATATAAGATTAAAAAAATGGTTAATATAAGTCCAAATATATCATAAATAACTTTTTTTGGACTTTTTACATTATATAGTAAATAAAATAAACCAGAATTTGTAAATAACATGGTAACACAGTAAGATTAAAGAAGGTAAAATAAGGGTTAAACCAACATGATAAGGATACAAAAATATTCAAAACATGTCTAAAAATAATTGCATGATTGTTATTAGTACCAAAATCAACTTATATTTTAATTAAATAAGTTTTGGACCATTTTTAATAGAAATATAATTTATAATAAATTAATATTTTGTGGTTTTCCGAAAGAGACCATTTTCCTGTCTTTTTAAAGGGCACCTCCTCCCTCTCCTATTCCCTCCATTTTCACCTCTCATGCACAGAAAAACCCTGCCCATTTTTCTTATAAACATCCCTAGTAACATTTTAGAGGTACTGGTCTTCTCAAAAGTCTAACTCTAGTGCCCTAAAATGAAATTTAAAGGAAGAACATCGAAGAAGAGGTTATCACTTATACATATTCATTCAAATTTAATTATTCTTATACTTACTCTTCATTAGTTGTTTCAATATAAAGTAATAAAATTATTATCACTCATATACTAATATTATATTATAAATATGAAATAACCTTTTTTCACCATCTATCCATCCTATTAAAAATGAAATCATCGCACGTGTGTAAGTATGACTTACCGTCTCCATGTTGTGGTGTAATATGTTTTCCACTACCACCATACTTGGAAGGGTATAATGGTAGAAATAATAACTATATATTATTATTAAAACATGATCTTAATTATGGGATATTATACACCATCCAATTCAATACCATTCAACAATTATGGGAATGATATCTTTGCTCGTGCATACGTACGACTTACCGTCTCCACAACGCGTTGAGATGCATTCACCATGTTAACCATTCAAGAATGATTATAAAGTATCTATAAGAAATAATCATGAAATATATGAAATAATAATTCTACTGGATTTTTGTGTGTGTGTGTGTGTATCATTTACTTACATTCATTCAATTTAATAAGGAAACGAAAACAGGATTCAAGAATATGTACGATCTACCATCTCAATGTACAATGTATTCCATTTCATTTATCTATCTATTATATATTTCGAATATATATATGATATATAAATCATGTTTTACTATTTGGAATTAATTAAATCCGGATATAAGTAATAATAGTTTTCCACAATTACATGTTTTATACCAATTATATTTTATCATGTATAATTTTCCTTGATGATCCATGCATTAAATTCGGCCAAGATTTATTTCATGACATAGTATTTTGATGTTTAAACTTTATGTTCATGTTTTTACATTCAAATTTTTATAGTTTGTTTTATGTTCTCCATGTTTACCCTTACTGATAATTTTTTCTCTCCCTTTCTATGTTTTCTTTTCCCCGAGATATAAAGAAAGGTTTTAGGTGGAAAAACAAAAGGAGAAGATCCTTATGGTATATGTTGAAGATCATTCACTGTGATTTTAAGATTCTGTTCTGAGTTTTCACAGACAGTAACCTAATACAATCATTGGGTGTCTGTTTGTGTCATATATTTTATATTCCACAAAAGAAATATAATGTCCATGTACGTCAAGCATGGGTCTCTATAGTTGGTATCAGAGTGATGGTATAGTCAACCTTTGGAAACTAGGATATTAATGCTTTATTGAGATCCCAAGAGATATTTCTAAGGATATGTCTGGAGATGTCCTAAGGATAAGTCAAGTATAGGTCAACATCTGAGGGTTTCCTTTGACAACCCTGACTAACCTAGGGAAAAAATAAAGATATCACAGATTGAAATATTATAAGTAATTTAACATACTTTTGTGTTTCTAATCTCTGATATTCATTTCTAACTCTTTTATTTTTGATCATAGTAAATATCCAGAACTACATAGAACATTTATAACAATTTAATATATTTGATGTAAAAATTATGATAATTATGAAGAATTATTTCCTAAGTGTAAATATAATGAAGAGAATCATAATGATGGTACCAATATTAGTCATACTACTAAGGATAGAGATATTTAAAATGACATGTGAAAGGTATGTGATGTTCTTCTATTATTGTTTACATTAAACCTAAGAATATTGATTTTGAGAAACCTGAAGACATTATTCATATATTAGGAAAGAAGAAGATGATATATCTGGAGTAATGATTTAAGAAAAATGTTGGATAATTGAGGTGTATATGTTTCAGATTTCAAAGATTATGTTATATGAATCCTAAAATATATAAGTGTTTTCAATAAAAGTTGTATATTAAGTATTGTAAATGATATGTTGAATAGTTATAAAGATCCAAAAGGGTGAGGTGATATACTTATAAAACACTTCATTAAAGGGAAGATAAACCATAAAATGCCCCTTATTTTGTAGATAATTATGTTTGGATAAAGATATGATGTATTTGAATAAGTAAATTGGATAATGATAGTTTTTTGAGAAGTAATTTTGGATTTATTGACTAGTGGTTTATGATATCATGGATGAATTGTACAACTTTTTGGGACTTATGAAATATATCCAATAAGTTTTGAAATACAAAAAAATGCATGTTTTCAATAAGGATATCTGATAATTCAGGTTATTACTGTGACTCAAGAGAATACATGATTAAGGTATTCACATGTTTTGAATGACAACCAATAACTATAATATGAAATATGGGATATAAATGTTATATCTATTTTGGTCACCAATTTCAAAGATTTATTTTTTTAATGGATTGTAATGTTATCTATTTATGTATTGTATAGGTTATATTCTGGTTGAAGTTTGTTAAATTAATGTATTATCTCAATATAGATAGTCATATGCATATCTAATTTCTAGTTTTTACTGTTTTGTTGATATAGATGGAATGACCTATAATTCTATCACATTATTTTCTAACACTTAAAGAATAATGAATTTGACTTAATTTCATTAAATAAGAGATGAAGTGGAAATTATTCATGACACGAACAACGATGAGATTGTACCAAAATCAAGAAAGTATATGAAAAATAAATCAAATTTAGGGAATAGATCTTGAAATCAAAAAATGTTATCCTAGTAACTTCTAATCTGATGAATCAGGTGGTCCATTAAATCAGCACAGATTCACGACATTCTGGTAGTTAGCTTTCTCCAAACCTTATACTCTATCACTATCCATCAGAACATGATGGTCATATTTATCCTCCATATCCCTAATTTCACATAAAACCTATGTTATCCTTTGTGGAAACATAGTGATGAGTTACATTGGGTAACCGTTATGTTTCAACCTTTCCTTTTTAAAATGAAGTTTTAATATCCATTTTTACGATGTGCGTTTCAATGAAGAAAACAATTTATAACCCCGACAAATTTTGAGAGAGAAATTCATTTAAAGTGGGGTAGAATGTGACACCCTATGATTTTATGAGATAGATTATTTTAATTTCTTTTATTTCATGTGTTTTATACTACACCAAGATTATCATTCACAATACGCAATGTCGTATTATCTTGCACTATACGCAATAATATTATTGGCTTGTGTTGTACACAATTTCAAGTTCTTTACATAAAAAACTGATTATAGATTTTGATCAATTTATAAGAAAATATGTTTGGATTATGTTATATGAAACACCAAAGTAAGATTTAACTACACACAACACTGACATAGCTTGCATTACAAGCAAGAGCGACCATCCTCGATAGCATGTGTTGTACGCGATACCGAGTTTCACTAAACAATGATATATTATTAAAATATTATTATTTAATGGGATATAAACTATCTGTTATGAATAATATTAACCACATTTTTAATTTTACATAACATTATAATTTATATTACACATTTTCTAGAACATGGCATGAGAACAAAATAAATTTTTTGGATAAGAGATGTATTTTTCAAAAAATGCAGTTTTACTGCCTTTTGATGGTGCACCCATTATAAATATAGTTTTGACACTTTTATAAGTTAAATTTGACAAAATAAACATCTTATTTATATTCATGACATAAAAAATTTACATTTTTTTGAATTTTTTGTATTTTTCTAGTAAAATAAAAATTTTAATTAATACTGAAAAATACTGCATTTTAATTTGAAACGCCTTATTTATCTAATTTATTTATATAGTTAGATCATATTATTATTTGGTTTTAAAGTGTAATTGGATTATAATTTTATAATTTTATCCAATTTTGGTTATTGGAAGTAATTTCACAAATAAATAGGACATAAACACATGTCAATATTTTGATTGTTTTTACTTCTTAAAAAAATACTTTTTGGTTTTGACAATGAGAATTGATTTGGAATTAATTACGGAAATTTATGTGTTTTAATTTGGAAAATTGGATTCCATATTTAGAATTAGAAGTTTCAAATTGTGTAGAAAGATATTTTTTTAGATAGTATGAATAGTAACTTCAGTAAATATTTTATTTACCATGGTTAAAGGGTAAATCTGGTACATAAGGGTAATAAAATAATATTATAATAATATTAAACTACCCTAACACATGTCATAATATTATTGGATAAGATATTTTCATTCATGTGTATCTTTTGGTCTATTTTTGGACCCCATGGATTCACTTGGATGTGTAAATGGCATTTTATAAGAATTAATTTAATGTAAAGTTAATTATAACATAAACATTTATATTTTATAAAATAGATTTTAATATAGAGTTATATAACTAAAATCAATTTATATAAATAGTCATTAAAAATATAAAATTATTTCCTATATCATTGTATTTTATTTATAATTTTTATACATTACATAAATATATTTATTTATGACATAATTATGATGTGTCATTACCACATTTATGAAAGATTCAAATAAATGAATTATTAAAAATTAAAATAAATTTAATTTGAACATTTTGATTCCGTCCAATAATTATATGGATGAAATTTAAATATTATGTGTGGTTTAATGCCTTTTTTTAAGGAATCAGGTTGTATTGATTTTTGAAAAAAATCATGTATGAATAGTGTCCTCAATTAACATAATTCATAACATAAACATAAAATAGTTTTGTAAATTATATGAAATTCTTAAAAATATAAAATTCATCAAAATGGTTAATATAAGTCATAATTTGTCATAAATAACTTTTTTTTGGGTAGTGTGACATGATATGGTAATTAAATTAACCCACGCTGTATAAATAACTAGAAATCACGGTAAGATTAAAAATGGTGAGTACGGGATAAACCAAAACAGTAAGGATTAAAAAATATTCAAAACTTGTATAAAAATTATTGGATGATGGTTATTCGAACCGAAATCATATTATATTTGAATTAAATGAGTTTTTCTCCGTTTTTAATCAAAATATAATTTATAATAAATTAATATTTTGAGAGCATCATAAAGTGCCACTCTCCTCTCTTATAAAAGGGATCTTACTCCCTATCCTCTTCACAACATTTTTAGCCATCAAGATCTGCCAACTCCTGACCATTTATCTTATAAACTTCTATAACTACATTCTAGTGATGATGGTTTTCTTAGAAGTCCAACTCTAGTGCCCTAAGAGTCAATTTAAAGGAAGCACATCAAGGAAGAGGTAATCTCTTCTACCGATTCTTTCAAATTTCATTATTCTTATACTTCCTATTAATTAGTAATTTAATTTTAAAGTAATAAAATCAGTATCAATCATATAATAATATTTTATTATAAATATAAAACAACACCATTTCACCCTCTATCCGTCCTATAAAAAATGAAATCATCGTGCATGGGTATGTACCACTTACCATCTATACACCGTGGTGTAATATGTTTTTCACCACTAACTTACTTGGATGGGTATAATTGTGGAAATAATAACTATACATTATTATTATAACATGATATTTATTTTGAGATATTATAAACCATCCACTTCAATACCATTCAACAATTATGGGAACGACATCGTCGCTCCTGCGTACGTACGACTTACCATTTGCGGATGCGTTCTATGTGGTTGAGCGTGTTCTCTGTGGGATCTGTATATGGTGGATATGGGTGATTTCTTCTCCTTTCTCTTTGTTTTTATTTTTTGAGTAGGTTTTCTTAAGTGACATCGGCATGGTTGTTCCTGGCCCTAAGGGGTTGGTTGTTTTTTATCTGAACCGTCGATAGTGGTGATGACAGACGTTGGTGAAGCTCACCCTCATTCCGGTTGATGTAGTTTTACTTATTGTTTACTATTCATGATGGTTGCGGGAGATGGATGTAATGTTTTTTATTGTGGTTTTTATCATGGAGGTTTTGCAATTGATTTGAGTTCAATAACAGTTATGTGGGACAGTGTGTCGAGATTTTTCTCCGATTGTGCTGGTATTGACAGTCACCGGTGTAGGTCGCTGGTGTCATTGTTTGAAGAAAATTGGTATGAAGTTGCGCCTGGTGTCGAGACTCGAGGTGACACAGCAGTCGAGAGGATCCATTTTTCGAGGCCGACGTCTGATGTATCAATGGGTTTGAATGTCGGGGCTCATTGATCAAGGTGATGATGTGGGTGGAGTTGAAATTTGAATGTTTATGTTTGAATTTTTGATTTTGAATTGTTATGTTTCCCACTTTCCGAAAAGTGGATTTTTATAAAATACTGAAAAAAAAGTTTTCTAGTCAGTCTTCACAAAGCGATGAGATTATTTCTCCACATTAACCATTCAAGAATGATTATAAAGTATATATAATAAATAATCATGAAATATATGACAAAATAATGCTATTATATTTGTGTGTATATATATGTCTTTTACTTACTTCCATTAAATTTAATTAGGAAACAAAAACAATGTTCATGCATATGCACGACCAACCCTCTCCATGAACGGTGTATTCCATTTCATTTATCTCTCTATTATAATTATATATATGTATATATATATATATATCCTGTTTTAAAATCTAGATATAATTAAATCCTGATATAAGTAATAATATCGAGAATAACAATTCAAAACACGTGCGATAAATAAAACGATTATTAACCAAAACATTGCTTTAACATTGAATAGAAAAATAAATGGGTAATATAAAGTCATAAGTGAATCATATATGATATCACAAATATTATTATGTTTTTACCAATTAATAATATGTTTAAACCCACAATTCAAAAGTTTCAGACACATATGGAAGAAATCAGACCTATGTTAAGGGATAACTTTGTCAATCTCACTTCAATTTGAGATTTCTTATTCCTAAATATTTAGTGTGAACATATTTAACATCAATATATATGTTTTCTAAAAATGTTTTTATAAAATGTGTAATATTATTCTTTTTTTTAAAGTTAGTTTTAACCATTTTTTTTACTTTTACTACATGGTATGGAAGGAATCATTTTTTTTTTACCGTACGGGGTTCTTTTTGACTTTTCTGACAAAAGTACGCAGATTTTTTTAAAATTATATAGCATGAATGAATTTTTACGAAATCAAGATGCCTTATTTTAATGAATCTTCCTCTACACTATTTCAAGTTTAATTTAAACTATATTAGTTTCTTTTAGAATTTCATGTCATTTTGAGAAAAGAAAACATTTTTTTAAGAAGAAAGGATATTTTCCCCACGAACTAAGTTCAAGTGGTTTATCAAAATTATTTTTGATCTATGATGATTCACTTAAATAAGGTTATGTTTTTATCGCTATTATTACTATTATTTAATTTCATTAATGTTGGAATGATCTTTTATTTGGATTATGTTATGATAAGATGATATTTAAGATCCTGATTTTATTTCTTGGGTTATGCTATGATGAATAATTTATATTTTGGGGAACATATAAGAATGATTTCATTATAAGATGGGTGAGACATATATATCCCTCCAATGCATTTGGTAAATATTTATATCTCATGAGATAGACATGATTGAAATGGAACGTAAATCTAGTTATGTAATGTAGGTATGGAACAAAAAGTAAATCTGGTTCAATAATACATGGTTAGAATGGAATGTAAATATGGTTTAGTAATGCAGGAAAAAACAGAAAGTAAATCCAGTTCAATAATACCTGGCTGGAATGGAAAGTAAACCCAGTTCAGTAGTGGGAAATTTCCACTATGATGGTCTTGGTAGCAATACCTTAGCTACTATGGAAATCATATTGTGTACTTATTATTTTTCCACAATTAAATGTTTTATACCAATGATATTCTATCATGGTTAATGTTCCTTTATGATCCATGCATTATATACTACCAAGATTTATTTTATGACTTAGGATTTTGCTGTTTAAACTTTATGTTCATGTTTTTTATGTTAGAATGTTTATGGTTTGTTTTATTCTCTCTATCTTTACCCTTACTAGGTATTTGAGCTAATACATTCTATGTTTTCTTTTCCCCAGGATGTAATGAAAGGTTTTAGGTAGAAAAACAAAAGGGTAAGATCTTTATGGGGGGATATTTAAGATCATTCACCATTATTTGATGATTTTTTTCTGGGTTTCCAAAGACATTAAAATAATACAATATTTGGTCATCTGTTTTTGTAATGTATTAAGTATAATGGAAAAGAAATGTAATGTCCATGTACGTCAATATTGGGTCTCTACATTTGATATAGTCCCATAATAAAGTCCATATACACCTCATTAAACTTCTAAGTTGAGATTAAAAAGTATGAAGCTTTCCAAAGGGCCTCTAATGCTCAGAATTTACAAGTTCAATGGTAATGAATAAAGATATTAAATCACCTTAATCAAACCTCATGCATGGACACCAATACCATAACTTCATATCATATTAAATATTAGTGGAACCATGATGGATGTCCCATTTAGACCAATAGTAGTATTCTATGTGTTCCATCCTCACAAACGAATGGACCACACATCTGTTCCTAAAGAAAATAAGGCCTTCCGAAGAGAGAGAAAACTTAGAGATGGTCACCCCAACATATATAGGACCCATGATACATTGTAATTCTTTATCATTCAATGTATATTTAGAGATATGGTCAAGGAGAGAATAACTTAATATCACGTTATCAAGAAACACAATCACCTCCACCTCCTTCATTTCCAAATACAAATCATTTAAGAGAACTGAAAGGTTCCATTTTTCATTGGACTATTTTAGATCATAAGATTGAAACTTCATAATTAGGTTGTTAGTTATGAAATTCTATTTTCAATCAGTTTGGGTTGGATCGAAGTTTTAAATTTTGAGTTACTCTGCCTACTATCTCTATCAGGGGTTAATATCCTTCTAATAAAATAATTTTCTTAGGATTCTGTTGTCCTTATTAACAGTAAATATCTGAAAAAATAGATATTATCTCCCATATTTAATCACATGTGTAACAAATTCAAACTCCAAATATTTAATGGGTTAGATATTCTAATGATCCCAATCTAATTTCATTTGTATTCCACCATATGACCATCATATATTTGAATGCATCCACACCCCAAAAAGAAGTGTCACAAATGACCACACAAACATGATTATTCTTTACAATGATCATAATAGGGGCTAATTTAAGGTGTCACTTTATTCACATTGAAGGAAACTTGAGATTATGAGATCAATAAAAACATTAATTTATTTCGAGTCATCATTGTCAAATTAGATGATTTTTTTGTGAATTATATGATGAAACATCAATAATAACCTATGAATCCAAAGAAGATTCATATCTCAAAGAAATTTCATGGATCCTCCCATGAAATAGTATCCTTAACCTTATTAGTATCAACAAATATGCCCTATTTAGACACTACATTTCAAAGGAAAATAACATCCTAGATCCAAAATCTACATTTGGAAAACCTTTCATAAATCCAGTTCCCATAAAGATTCCCAGGTGTGATTTATAAAGGTTGTACATGGTCCCCCTCATCTTTGAATATACTATGATTTCATTTTCAAATACCATGAAAAATGATTCCATGTACTAATTAAATATATGATTCATCAAGGAGATAAATACCATAGGACTATTGGTCAGGAGGAATGGCATCATGAGATACTCATAGTGCCCACACCTACTTCAAGAATTTATATTGGCAGCATTGGATTCCTTAACCTTGAATTGGTGGTGACCCGATCAAAGATAAATTATTGGGAACAATATATCCTTATTTACATTATTAATCACGTCGTCGATGTGTGAAAATGGGTACCTTCTATTAATGGTAACCCGATTCATCATCCTAGAGTAGATTAATAATCAATGAGATTCATTATCATTTTTATCAAAGGGCACTAGGGAATCCCATTATGACACACTAGGGATGGTTAATCTATTATCCCCTAGAACAACAATTTGGATATTTTACTATATTAGCTCATCTAGGTAAATATGATATGAAGTTAAGGATATAAACTACATCCCTAGAATCATATTTATAGAAAGATTGACTACCCACCCTAAGGGTAATTTTGAAAAGTCACTAGGAAACATATCACGAAATTATTTATCCATGGGAGGTAACTCAATCCCAATGACTTCTTCATCATCCCCCAAGAGAAGGGAATATGTTTATCAATAAATACTACAAATTTAAATAAGAGTATGTCATGCCCATCTAGAATAAAGACCCCACACCACTTGGAATAGAAAAAACTCCCTTAATGAGATGTCAAAGATGCCCTTCAATGGTAAAAATTGATATGAGTTCTAAATGCTATAATATTTTCCATCCTAAAGATAACATCAAACAGATCCAATTCAACGATGATAAAATAAATTGATAGATTTACCTTAGATAAAGTGATAACATAATAAGTTATGTGAAGTCCATGATCCTTTTTAACAAGAGGGTTTGATATCAATATCACATAAAGGATTATATTAGTGGAAATATTCTATAAATTCACCGCACATGTAAATAAAAATTATTGAGAATCACTAGTATGGAATAAATTAAAATCCATAGATGATTTAATTTGAATAATTCCTTTCATTATTATTTTTTCTCTCTTATATTATATTGTATTTTGGATCCATATCATATACATTTTGTCTCTCAACATGATTTTTATGATTACCACTAGCCCAATGCTTATTCCTTATCTAACATTTCATATTAGAATATATGCTTCTTCCTCCTCAATATCAATAATGATACCTTATAGTTTTTATGCATTAGATGATGATTATGATCTCCTATTATATAAAAAACCATCACTGTGCCTTGCCAAATTATTTTTCCTATAAAATTATAGAGGTGTTCCAATTTTCCTCAAAAATGACACATCTTATAATTTTCAAACTTGGAATGATTAAAGTGACTGGGAATTCCACATTGGTGGAAATTTAGATCCCTTCACTATATGAGAAAAGAGGATCCATGAAAAGTGGGAGGTTAGGAACTAATTCCACCACCTCTTTTATAATCATATTTCTTTCTCTTTATCTTCAAAAAACTAACCTCACTACCACTAGTATTGTAAGAGGTGTTAAAAAAGTCAAACATCTTATCTTGGTCAATCTCCAATGTTAGATCTTGATCTACTACATCTGTATAGGTTCTAAACTTTATCATAAAAACATAATATGGGATTTCAGGGTGGGGGACTATTTCAATCTAACGATCCTTTTTCCCCTCATTAGATATTAGCTCTGAGTAAAGTAGAAGTGATATACAACCAATGTACATATTATTTCATGGTTCAATCACCATTTTGGAGTCTCATAAACACCCAAAAATTATAAATATCCATCATATCAAGGTAAAATTTATAAGATAAAACCATTTTGAATCAATTACAATCTGGATTAACATGAAGGTTTTTCTATAATAAATATTCCAACTACTTATGGTTAGGGGTTTGTGGAATAATAGAGGTTCACATCACATTAACTACCTCAAGAGTTTAGAAAATTTTATGGAATATCTCAATCTTCTCCAACCTATCCTTAGATTGTTGTGGGACATTAGTACCTCGAAATATTAGTGTTTTATAGTAAAGAAACTATTAATCATAGTTCTTTTTATGAACTAAACATGGAAATTTTCTTTTTGACTTGATTATCCCACTACCTGCTCCCTTATCCATTACCTGGACTATCCCCACTATGGACTTAATGATATTTTAATCAATGGCAGGGTTTTAAAATTTATAATTACTTGTGCCTCTTGACTGAGGGTTCATAGGGGGTCTTGTGTAGGCATGGTACTATATGAAAACCAAGACCAAGATAGGAAATAATCTAACACATATAAAACCTAATTCAAAAACACTAACAAATCAATTATATTCATCTACGAAAATAGTAAAATTAATTCTATAATTTCTTTTCTCATAGTTCAAGAACATGTATTTCATATTATGATCCTTACTCAGAAAAAAAGTAATAAATCAGTCTAAAAACCCAAAAATTATAAGAATCCCTAGTAATTTAATCTTCAATAATAAGAGTTTTGTTCAAACACCCCTCCATTCTGAATAATTATGCCCCACAATTCCTATCTGATTTATGAAAAACTACCCATGTATCATAAACTAAAACCATGGGTTTTTATGCCATTTTTTATGAACAAACCGAACTACTCATGACCCTGGGAACTCAGACCAGTTTATGACAAGGCTGAAGATACATTCCTAATACCCATGGTCTAGAAACAATTTCTTGATAATTGATAACACTCTTTAGGGATTAGTTTTTCAATCATATTAATTAAAAGGTCTAATATTAATGACCATTATGAAACTAATATACATTGGTTGGCCATTAATATAAATAAATAACATTAAAAAAAGGAATCACCATAATTCATATTAAAAAATGAGAGATCATAAAAAATAATATTTCATCATAATAGAAAAAATCAAGAATAAATAAATAAAAAAACTGACGGTATCAAAAAACAAATGTGGGTGGGATGGAAATTTTATTATGTGATACATCATTAGGAACCAAACATAATACAGGTTGTATAAAAAATTATACAACTACCCACCACCACATGATGTTAGGCCTCACGCATCATGTTACCTCTACTATCCAATATAATAAGATTAAGAATAACCCCCACCCCAAGTAGTTTCTTTCCCTTACCAACATCCATATAAATAAACTATGCATATGCGTAGTGGGTATATGAAGGGTGTGAGAATATAGATCATAGTGGGATCCCATAATGTGATCCAAATTCAATCCTTTTTAGAAAACTAAAACATTATAGTGTGAATAAAATGTTACAAAAATGATCTTATGAAAATTTAAAAAAAATATTATTGTAATACACAGTAGTAAGAAAAGAGACAACAAGTAATCAACCATTTGTTTATAAATTTTAAAATTTACTACATGGTTGGACCACCCTAATAGATATATGTTGGGGGAACCTATAACTTTTTCATCGCTAATTAGGGAGACCCTCAATTAGTGGAATGGAACGATATCTACCTCACTAGGCCCATGGGGTTTGTGAAATACACTAATTTGCTAGTAAGGGAGACACCATAGCTATTCAAAAGGACCTTGTTTGATTTAGGTTTTAGAACACAATTTCTCAAAGATTACCTCAGAGTTTAATCTATGTAACATACATTATTAAATATGTTCTTCTAATTAATAAATTCATGATAAATTCAATTTTCTATCAAAAACATGCTCTTTCCACTTTGTTGAAATTATAGGGATAATAAAAAAGGGGTTATATATGATTTTATATTATAAATAATTTTTAATATAATATTAAATAATTAATAAAATAAATATAATATATATAGGAATCCATGAGTTCATACATGAAAGGAGGAAATGAAACCACATACCAAAAGTAATTTGAGTCCCCATGTTAATGGAACAAATGCACTTGGAATGATAGGAAAGGATCCTAAAGAGCCAAAAACCAAAACTATACATGAAATAAGACTTCAATAAAATCATATTACCTACACCCTAGACATAAAATCCCTTAGGGTTGAGGGAAAGATATTAGGGGAGGAATAATATAACCAAGATGAGTGGGAGGAATGACTCACAACATTGTTTCTATGAAGTATCCTAGAAAACAGTCACACCACAGAAGAACATAGGAGGGTGAATGAATATGGGAGGTCCCTTGGGTTTACTAAAGGATAAAATAAAGGGATTAGTCATTTTATTATAGCATATGTGTTTTTGGTAATTTTATGGTTTTTTATGTTCTGGGTAGGCCTTGTGGTGTTCCAAATCATGCTCTAAACAAGAAGGTAACATTGGATCACCTAGTGTCTCACATGGTTATAAATCATGGTTAGAAAAATTGTTCACCAACCATGGATGAATCCATTATTAAAACTATAAGAATTTACATGGTTTTCCCCACCGTTATCACTAATCATGTGCCAACCATGCACCATAATTACGGCCCCATATTCTTGATATCTTGGAAATAGATATCCTAGAAAAGAATTTAATAATTAAAATATATAGATTAATCATTTTTTACTTAAATGTGACATTGTGTGTGTGATAATATAGGTTTTTTGAAACTTGGGATGGACACTGACATTGTGTTTGGATAATACATGTACAATAAAATTCAAGGTTATCTGGGAATGGGATTTCAATTATTTGTTTTCATAATTATGGTTTTGTGATTTAAGATGTTTGATGTTGTGATTTATTTTTTATTTCTTAAATATTTTTCTGAGTTGGAAAAAAATGTCTAAATAAATCATACTTTTCTGATTGGTTCATATGACATGTGAATGGTTTTGTGTTACTAGAAAATTTATTATTTCTAAAACATTTTGGAAAATTGGATAAATGTATTTGGAAGTTCATTTTGAAAGTGGTTTTTAGTTAATAAAATTTAAAATATTAACTTATATAGTGTTTTCCTAAATAACTTATTGACGGAACATTAATTAATTGTTCCCAATCATAGTGAATTTAGTTATCATTATCATTTGATGACAATAAAATTAGGTTATGTGCATGTTTCTATGAAAACATTAACCCCATATTGGGTGGGACAAGTATGCGGATACTCAAAAATGAGTAAGATCCCAATTATGGGTTTTTTATTTTGAGATAATACTCGAGGAGGTGTAAGTCAAGTGTAATAATGTTCATGAAGGGAATTTTATTAATTATATTGAGATCAAATGAAATCCCTTGTACAGTGGTAATACTATGATGTGTATGAGTTCATGGTATCTTTATAAAGGGTTAGTCAAGGCATGTGGATTTCATTGACTGTGTATGGGTCTAAATCATGAATAGTTCTCACGATAGATAGTTGGTGTGTATAAGGATGTCATGAAGGATTTCTACCATGGTTGATTCACTAAAAAAGATGAAATTTAATTTATTTTCATTAATGCGTGGAAAAAATTTATTCTATCAACATTTTTAAATGTGTTTAATTTGTTTACCACGTTTTCATTCAAAAATTTCTAATTTATCCTCATTTTCATTAAATAAATGTGTAAATTAGCTGTTTCTTTACCATTGTTTTAAAATATATCTGATTTTTAATTTATTCATGTTTTCCCTAAAAACATACCCAAATTAGGTGCATTTTAATATTTCACTAAATTACATTTTACCATGTTTTAAAACATGACTAAATAAAATAAGAAATAAAAATATATTAATTTAATATATGTATATATAGGCACATGCACAAATACATACTATTATAGATACATACATGCACACATATATATAATAAATAATACAAGTTAAAATATAATTATATTAATTAATAATAACCAAATAAAGGATCATTATAATATATATATTAATTTATATATTATTCTATGCATGAATATATATTAATGTATAAGTATGTTTACAATAATATATAAACATATATAAACATATTAATAATATTACTTATATTATTGTGTTATATATAGATGAAAATAAATTTTATTTATATAATATGAATATACACATACATATAAATACAAAAAACGCAAAATTTAAAATATAATTATAATTAATTAAAAATTAAGGAAAAAATAATCATTAATACATAAAAAAAATATACATATGTGTCTGCGGATTTAAAATAATATTTATATTAATTCATATATATATATATATCAATATATATATTAATATAAATGTATTGATAATATCTCTTATATAATTGTAATACATAACTTTAAATTTTAATGCCATATATATCAAATATATATATATATATATATAGACACACTCACACACATAGATACGTACACAAACACACATATTAAAATATAGACACAAAATTTATAACATACATATAATTAATTAATAACAACTAAATAAATTATACTTAATATAAAAATTAATATATATATATATAAGCATATTTATATATATATATATAAATATATATGTTTGTATATATATATATTAATAATAACTTAATAAATTATCATTAATATGTAAATAAATAAATTGATATAAATGTATTTATATGTATGTTTATATTAATTTATATTCATATATTTTTATATATTTGTTTATATACATATAATTTTATAAACATTAATTTATACAAACACACACACTTATATATATAAATATATGTTTATATATTAATATACTAATTGTTATATATATGTATGAATATATTGATTAATAAATATATTTATAACTTTACTAACTTATATAAAAATATAATATAGTATATTTAAAAAATAATAGGATTTATTATATGAGGGGTGTGAGTTTTTTAATCTTTCATCAATGTTATAGGTTTGAGTCCCACAATATGTTAAAATAAACTAAACTAGTGTGGCGTGTCAGGGTTATAATGTATGGGAGAGTGTGTAAGTGGTTATCGATTGTAGTTGGGGGTGGGGCCTAGAAATCATGCACATGAGGTGGGGTTGTGTAATAGATTTTCAGCACATATGTAAACAATATAGTTATGTTTATAAACATGGATAATGTTAAATAGAAACAAGGCTAAACTCATTCCTTTTAGTGATTAGGCTTGTTATCCTAGGGCTGAAGAGATTAGACTCATTGTGATATTAGCTCGGTTGGTAATTAGCTTGTACAAATGTATATGATTGCTTTTGGATTAAATTCTATAAAATTTGATAATTTTATTTTTAGATTGAGTGGTTCAAATGAATATATAGGGACCCTGATTGATTGTGCTTATATAAAAATTAAAACATGGTTAGTGTATAATGGGTTGATATGAATGGAATTTAAATGTTTAAATTGAATAAATATTGAAGGGATATTTTTAAAAAGTAGTATAATTTTTTATTATTCTACAAACATAATAGGTGTGTGACAATCATCTATTGAGCTCAGACTGGAGATGATGAGATATCTATGGGTGTGTAATCCATTGGATTTACCTTTCGCATCAAGTATTTAACACATAATTTGAGTATCTGATGAGGGATTTGTGAAAATATAAGAGATGGTGGTTGAATCCATCCATGGGTTTCAGGAGTTATCCTACCAAATCTTTTCTTGTGGGTTGGGGTAGGTTACAGGCATAGCAGAAACACCCCTATGGCATGGCCATCTTAGATATTAAATTTTAATTTAAAAATATTAATTATTTTATATAATGAATGATATCTTAAACAATATAATATGGTTAGTACATGACTTTATCAAATTTCAGAAACAGAATAAGAGGATCATTACAAATAATTTATAATTAAATTATAATCTGATCTAGAATTACATGAACTTGTAATTATTTATTCATTGATGATCTAGTTGGATAAATCTTTCATTATAATCATTTTATTACAGGATCCAAGTTTAGAATCCATCTAATGTTGATACAAAAATGCACAAAAATATGTAAACTCTTTTTTAGAATCATCGGGTGATATCATGGTTGATCTTGATTACTTGTGTCATTCATTGTTAACCGCAGTATAGTTATTCGAGAAGGATGAAAAACTCTTGGTGTTCTCTCAATGCCTTGAGATAAGAGGATGATAGATAACTATTTAGATATCTAAAAATATATCTAGGAATTTATAGAGAATATATTTATCTGTTGTGAAAAAAAAAGATTTTTTTTGAAAGTGGTATAATTTTATATTTATGAATGTATGACTAGGGTTGAAAACAGGAGCACAAGAACCTTTCTAATTAATTAATTATTACTGAAACCCATGTCATAATAAGAATAAATTTAATATTCACCTGAAATTTTGATCACCTAAGAATAAATAAATATCATTTTCATCGTTTCCAACAAGTCTCATAAGCTTGGTCTTCTTATCCACTTCGTCATTTACCGAACCTTGAATAATCACTATTAATTTTAAAAATAAAAATTGATACACTATTTTATGATAAATATAAAAAAATATTATATTAACTTAACCTTATAAATAAATATCTATCATAATTATTGACCTCACATATTCTTTTGAATAAATTATGATTAAATATTAGAGATCAACTAAACCTAAATAATTATTAGACCATAAATAATTGATAATATTTATTCTAACATGTAATTTTGAACATTTATTTTAACTATGATTCGAAAAAACATAGTGTGTGACCCTCTACATCTATTTCTCAATGGAAATATGTGAATTCCCCAAAAGTAAAATTTTATCATCTAATAGCAATCTAAAGAACCAATAGACAAATAATTTAATAAAGAGAAATCATACCACCACTTACGAACACTTCACGTGTAATATAATCACTTTATCATCATATCTCTATTCAATAATGTTTCATACAAGAGTCATCAACCAATTTTCTTGACGTCAACTTATTTAACATTTCAGAAGTGAACTTGCCCATAGAATATCGTGTCTTATGATTTATCTATGAATATCCATTCCCATCAAAGGGCCTAAGATATCGACTTCAGTTAATAAAAAAAGAAATAAATCCTTTCTCACATTATCCATTCATGAAATATATATTTTGACACACCCAACATATCTATAGATATCCCAGATTAACATACATCAATATTACATAATTTTATATGAATATTCATCACATTACAAAATTACATGCCAAAGGATTGTAATAGTTTAGTGTCTTTTGAAACATGAAACAAAATCATCTAGTCTTGTGAAAGATATTCAATGGTTAACAAAAAGATCATCCCATATAGTTATCCTACATAAAACCTTTATTAATAACTTGATGAAATAAAACATAAGAAAGGATGAGCTCAGTTTCTCAATAACTGTAAATAAAGGAGATGCATGAGCATAACATCAGCATAAAGGTATGAGAACATGAGAATAACATTTTAAGATCATACCCTTCATATTAAAGATCATATACATGAGTTATGGAATAAATATTTTCATCTCATAATACATAAATCATGAGGGAATCAAGATCATAATCCAGAAATAATAATATACCAATAATACATTAAATTGTGACTGGCACATAAGAATATAATATCAGTCCCTATAAGTCAATCCTCAATTAAAAAACTTATTAGCGAACATTATGGGGGATGTACCTAATAGATAAGACACGCCACCATCCCCAATCACATACCTTACCTTATATTGAAATAGTTTCTCTCTCAAAACCATCTTATATGTCAATGTTTACTCCCAAGATCATCTTAGTTTTCAAGGTTCAATCCCAAGACCATCATAGTAGTAAAGGTTTACTCCCAAGACCATCATAGTGGGAAAGGTCCTTTACTGAACCAAGTACACTCGCTGATCAATCCAAGTCTATCTCATGAGAACTAAATCATTACACAATGAATTTAAGGGAGATATTGTTACCACATATCTCATAATTAAATCATATGTACATGTGACACAAGAAATTAAAACATTAATTGTATCATGACCAATGAAAATAGACAGCATTCATAAACATCCTATCATAACCCTTGAAATGAAAGAGGTATCATACACATTTCATCATATCATAACCACTATAAAATATACATATTTCATAATCATAGAATAACCCATGAATGAGAAACGTTTTTAATAAACATATAACCCATGAATGAGAAATGGGTTTCATAAACATATAACCCGTAAAAGAGAAACCAGTTTCATAAACATAATTCCATCAAAACAAAAAAAATATAAATAATATGAATGTTACCATTAGATCATATCCTTATTAAGTCTTGAGTAATTTCAATGGATGTCATCATAGATGGAAATTAATTTTGATATATCTTTTTAAAAAAATTATTGGGAAAGATAATTTTTCTTTGAAAACCACTTTTAAAATACTTTTCGTTCAAAATAATATTTTTAAAACATAAAAATTAAAATTTTAAAATCATTTAAAACACCTCATTAAAATAAACCCATATTGAAAACACTTTTTTAAAATGTATTTAAAAACATATAAAATAATATTTTAAATCAATTAATTCTTTTTATTTAAGAATAACCATGAAAATTTATAAAGGATGCTAGAAAATATTTTCAAAACATATTCATTGTTGATATATTTACAAAATTATATATTAAACATGAAAACATTTTAAAAAATATTTTATTTGAATATATCATTGAAAACATATAAAGGAAGCTTAAACTATTTTAAAAACCTATTCTTGGAAAATATAATTAAAAAATTATAAAGGATGCATAAAAACCTTTTAAAAATATACCACGCATTTAAAATACTTTTCATTGAAAATTTGATTAAAATATCATTTAAAAACATTTTTGAAAACATCTTTAGGAAACAAGGATGTTTAATAAATGATATTTTTAGCTCAAGAGATATATAAAGATAGATTTTATTAAAAATAATTTATTAATTATATTAAGTACCAAATGGTGAAAAAATGGTACCATTACATTGAGATTTCATTAATAAATGTAGGGGTGGAAAATTCCAAATAATTATTGAGATATGGATCATAATATTTTATCAATATAAGAATAATAATAAAAAATCTTACTAAAGGGTGATGTTATAGCAATAAACTTTTACGACACTGGAATCATTGAATTAGAATCCCAATGAGAGATTGATATTAAAATAATATTACAATATTTTGAAAATAATGATATTCATGATAAAACATTTCAAAGGGTAGATTATACAATTCAATAAATAATATAGGTTGATAAAATAACTTGTGTCTCAAAAAAATGAAAATTGAGACAAAATTTGTTTACTGTTTTGGAAATATTTAAACCATAAACCCCATTATAGAGAGATTATAAAATTGATTTGTAAATTTCCATAAATTTAAGGATATAAATAATGTAATAAATTCATGGTAAATATATAAATCACAAAAAATAAACAGGTGGTTATTATGGCATAAGCCTCCGAGAAATAAACGTGAAACAAGAAATTACCTTACATTTTAATTAAATTTTGAATTGTGAGATCCGTGAAAGATTAAAATAAATTGAAAATTTTAATATGATGAAATAAAGTAAATTACTGATATAAAATATAGCACCTCAACCTGTTTATCTAATCGAAGAGTTGTTCGGTTTGATTTCTACTAGGCCTTATGTGTTCCTCCCATAATGATAATAGTTTCTGACAAGCATCAAGGGTTTAAAGTACTGATAGTGGGGGGAGGATTATACCCTCTGGTGATTATATAATAATGGTCTATATAAATATAATGTAGTGGAAATAATGGAAAATATACGGGACTAGTAACCTATCCATGGTGGAAGAACATTAATTATTAAGAAATAGATTAATCATAACTAATTCTTTTGAAATAATAGTAATATAAAAATTTTCCATTACAGTTGTAGATAAACATGAATACATAGAAGTTCATACAAAGAAATAAGAAATAGGATCTCTAATAGTGGACCTCAGTACATACATATATCCAAAAACATCATGCTGATACAAAATAAAAAAAATGGTTACCCTAGATGATGTAAGAAACTCAATATCCATTTCCATCCCTTCCATGATAAACAACCTAATACTGAGGTTTAGATCTTGTTCTCAAACCATTACATAGATGCAAAGAACTAAAATTTATAAGCACCCCAAATGTACCATTTAGGGTTTGATATATAATCTTAGTAGGACACTGCCAATGTGTTACTATTTGACATTTGTTACTTAGATGGTGTTTACTAAAAATAATGAAATAAACGCATGAAATAATAAACACAAACTTCATTGATTCTCAACAACCAATAAGAACAAATCAAATGAAATGGACAATAGAAAAAACCCATAGAGGATAAGATACATATCCAAAGCACAAGGAATCTCCTAATATAAAATAATCTTGGTAAACCCTCAGGTTCTGCCACTAGTAATGTCTCCCAGAAATATGTTCCAACCAACACATTGTTTCCGTGTCAAATCAATGACATCCCAAAGGAATTCTTAAATCACATACTCAGCCCCATGTACCATAATTAAAAATAAACCACATCATATATTGAATCGATGTATGTGGAATAGTGATATATGTCATATTGATATCACCATCATCTCAACAGTTGACGCCCTGAGGAATGATGATGTCCATCCTCCAAAATAATTCATGGCCCAATATCCTTAAGCATGATTAGCCTCATCCTCAAACTGATAGTCTCAAAACTATCAACTGAAGGCTCTTCAATATCCTTATGTTTTTTTATAGAAAGAACCTCCAACCAATTCTTTAAGCCATAATTGTTGGAGGACTCTACCCGCACAAGTGGTCAAAATGACCTCAACGTCTGATTCTGGCTGTGTGAACATGACTCCAAATAGTGCATTAGCCAACATGGGTGAGCGTAAATCACCAAATAATAACCTAATCCACACTAATAAAACACCTTGTTCCCCTATGATCATGTATATCAATCTGATGGCCATGTCATCCTAATATGTCTCAGGCCATCCCCGCAACCTGACAACCTTTCTACCTCAAACTGATGAATGAGTTTCCCAATATATTATTAAAATAAAATGAATATATATATATATAACTCTCCTTCAATGACTTGAATGATGATCATAATACCTCAAAAAATAGCCAATGTTATCTCAATACAAAATGTAATCTTGTCATATTTCCATTGAACTCAGTAGTGAATCCTAAGTAATTCACATGTATATATATATCAATTAAATATGATTAAATTGAATAAGTAAATACAAATAAAAAAACCCTATCCCAATATTATTAAATTCCAAACATTATACCATAAGTAAAACAATTTTTAGAGTTGATTGGTCATTCCCATAAGCTTCCCAAATAGGATCAATTATTTATTTAAAGACAAAAATGAATTTAAAAAGGTATCTCTCATTTAATACAACAGGGAAATCAAACTTGAACCCCCCAAACTACTAAAAAACACAAATAAATCTGAAAACAATCTACCTTATTTTCGTATATGCATTTATGTCCGATATTAGACTCTAACTCAAGTAAATTTGGATGAAATCGATGTTTTAGATGAACACCTTGAAAATAGGTTAAAACCACTAACACGGATTTAGTGCACCATATGGAAAGGGAATTTAATAAATGATTAAATAGGATTCATATTCTTAAATAAATAGATCTAACACCTCAGACTTGTTGAGAAATGGACCCCAATGAAGAAGTTAGCTCACAACCTAGAGGAGGAGAAAAAATGGAGAATCTCCCAACCATGCTTATGAGGTGGAGAAGAAGAAAAGTTGGAAAGGAAGAATAATTTAATGAGTAAAAAACATAATTTCTTCTCATTAATTAGGTTTATGGTTATCTCATATGGTTTTACTAACAATGTGAAAACCACTATCCAATGAACCATGTTCGCACAGTTCATGCACATAGTTTGAAAAACCATGCAAAAACTATGCATGAGACCTATCTCAAAAAATATAGACATGGTTAAAAAGATATGTTCCCCTTCCTTCATGGTTTGACAAACCACACACATAAGACCTAGGGGACACACAATTACTACTAGGAGGCCGCACATTTTTTCCAAATCGTATGCCACGGTCAACACACCTTGGAATGTTTGGGTATTCATCATTTTACCCACCTAAAAACCAATGAAAAACCCAATACACTTACCAAGAATTTATACTCAACTAAAAGAAATGTATTGGATCAAGGTAACCCTTGGAATTAAGATTCTTTAAATGAGAAAAGAGTTAGTCAACCCAAAAAATTTCAAAAATTTCAAAAAAAATGTGAGGATTTAAACCTGATACAGAAACCCAAGACATTAAATAACATGTCATATGAATTATTTACACCAAAAAATAAGAATAATTGTTTAATGTATCATATATCTCATAGAAATAAAAGTGAGATGGGAAAACACTTACCAAATGTATCGAATTTTTTTGTACACATTAAATCTTCTTGTATAAAAAAATTTGTTTATTATAAATATTCCATAGAGTCCTATTATTAAATATCATAGCCTATAAGATTTTATTATGACTTTATATTACCATTTTATTAACAATTTCATGTTAATGTTTTATTTATGTTAATATCAACATTGTTTTTCAATATATTTTGACTTGTTATTCCAGATACTCTTACTTAGATCATGATTTACTTATTTAAAAAATGTAAAACATGATTTAAATAAAATATATATTCAGTATATAATTATTTTTAGTAATATATAAAATATTGAAATATTAAATGGAATACACCGTTCATGGAGATGGTAGGTCATATCTACGCATGACCATTTTTTCCATTTTCTCATCGAATTGAAAGAAAGAATGGTAATTACATATATTTTTATATATTTCCATTATAGAAGAATTATTTTGTCATATATATCATATAGTTTTACTAAAAACATCCTTAATACAATCCTTGTAATGTGTGAATGAATCACAACTCTTTGAGAATGTGGTAGTCCACACGTCTACAAATGAAGTTATCATATTCCCACAAAATTGAATGAATGAAGGTATGTGTTATATAATAATTAATGATGCATAAATAAATAATAAATATCATATATATTATATAAAATTGTAATACCATAATTATTCCCAACCATTATAGGTGGTAATGGGAGAACAAACAACATCAGTTTGTGAGTATGTATTACATCATACATAAGAATGATGATTGTGCATCCCATTTGATAAAGTGTTTCTGAATGTAGGTAATACCCTTGAAAAAAATCAGTATATTTTGGAAAATGAGGTTATTATATAAGCATGTAATATGAATAATTTTGGGCATGGAGAAAAAAATAAAATAAAAATTCTTGTTGAAGGATGTTACCCCTTCTTTGGATAACTCCTTTTGGTTTGCACCAAAGATATTATTTGGCTCACATTACACACAAGATTAGGACTCTAGAATGAAGGGATGTATGTTTGGATAATATTTGGGTAGTGATTTTCTAATAAAAATTTCTGGAAGGTTTTGAATGAGTGAGGTGGGTGAGTTCTCTTTTATAGTGGTGGCGGAGTTGCGTTCTTGTAAATACATAAAGGCAAACACTATTGAGAGGTTACCCTTACATGATATTCTTCCAATAATGGTTAATTTTAGATAAAACAAAATATATAGTTGAAATATGACCTAAAAATGAATTCTTTACAAGTTTCTATGTCATTTGGAACTTATGTTAAACTATAACCGCTAAGTAAACTTTTTGTTACCTTAACCACTGTAATAAATTTTAATTAATTTCACTAATATATTGGGTAAAAACAGGTTTAACTTAATAGAAATTATAAACTATGATGATTAAAAATATTTAATCCATTTTCGGAAATTTTATTTAC
The DNA here is from genome assembly GCA_963277665.1 of Viscum album. NCBI lineage: Eukaryota > Viridiplantae > Streptophyta > Magnoliopsida > Santalales > Viscaceae > Viscum > Viscum album. The sequence continues at coordinate 1,152,934,046 of OY728132.1, read as the reverse complement.
ATAAATGGAATAATTTAATTTAAAATTAATCTCATAGGTGGGATAAAAGTATGTGTTTTTAAGTGAATAACTTCAAAAGCTTCAAAAAGTTTTAATCTCCAATTTCAACATGAAATTGATTCCAATGAACTAAAATGTATTAATATATGTATAATTGATCTATATATACTTTTAAAAAACTTTTAAATATAATTTTTCTATATAATTAAATTATATGAAAATAAAATAATCAATTAAAATTCAATGATTTAACTATTCATCAAAACATGAAACTTCTCAAAAAAATTCAAAAAAATCAGAAAAAGTATATTTTGACATTCTGATTTCAAAACTAAAGTTTATTTTACAAATTAAAATTTATAAAATTTTCACAAAATTATATTTAAAATAGGGTTTCCATTTAATTGTGGACTAATTACCTTTTCGAAATATATATATATATATATATATATATCTTTATGCATAAAATAAGTTTTATTCTTATATCTCTTCTAGAAAACACATAATATGAATGTTAATAGTTTAATGAATAATATATATATTGAATTTTTTTTTCAAAATATGGTTAATTAATTTATTAAGGTAAAATGTGTTTGATTTTGTAAATATAGAGGTCTAGTATAATATTTCCAATATTTTCAAAAGGGTTTTATTTTCATTTCAAGTTAATTAGTCACCAAATAATTCTTATTATATATATGTTTCAACAATATTTTCATAATTTCTTTAATCTTATTCATAACCACCATTCCTATGTCTATGTGATAATAATAATAATATATTAAAAATAATATTAATTGTACATTGTAGTTTGGTAAAACTAGGTGTTGTCTATCATGTTAGTTACCCAAAGAACTCAGAATTTTTTATAAAACAAGATGAAAATAGATTTTCATGTAATAAAATATATTATAAGTATTTTATGTCGAATAATATGGACTTGGTGCTTCATATAAATATATAATAACATTTTTCATTCATATAATACAAGTTATATATAGTTTTGTGTAAAATTAAAAATTAAAAAAATATTAAATTAAATTGGAAAAAAATAATTCTAAAAAACTCAATGTGTGGAATTATATACCCCATAAAATGAATTTTCAATAAAATGTTTTATGGTTTATCAAAGGTTTAATACATGAATGTTCATATCATTTATACCCATATCATAAAATAAATAATAAATTTTCCCTTAAAAATCGAAAGTCGGAAACATAATGTTTAACCAAGGTATCTCAAAACTAAGATTCCATATAAGAGAACATAGGATAAGATTTGGAAAAATAAGAAAATTGTAAATAATTATAGATAATGATATAGATCACTGGCCATAAGAAAGTGGTGTATCTATAGAAATTAAACAACCACAAAACTAGAAGCCAAAGAGACGTGAAATAGTTCATTAATGTCACAAAAATGATAACAAAATGGAAAATTTTTATTTCTATATTATTTTCCTAAAGTTGATAAATTTTCACAAAGATATATAATTACTTAATATCATTCCATTTCATATAAAACATCTCACCCTTTGGTTTTTTCTTGATTAATTTCCACATCATCTATTTCACAAAAAAGAAATCTGAATTTTTCATTCTAGAATCACTAATGGATCATAAGATCTAAATGTATAATAATAATTAATTCCATCTATCTTTAGTTATCATCACAAAAAATAGTTATTACAAGTTATAAAATATGAATACATCCTGATATAGCATGATATTATATTAATCTCCAAAACCTAATCCAATGTTTAACTTAAACCATTTTATAAAAGGTTAACCATTGAACACTTTCAAAATATATAAATTCAATGATTAATAAATAAAGTCACTAAATTTCAAAAAATCATATTAACATTAATTCCCCAAATGTCATATATGTATCTCATGTTCTCCACATACCAAATATTTGAACACATTTATCATGTAATCTCTTGAAATAGGGTAATAACCAAAATTAGCATAAATCCTTATTGAAAACATGCATGTTTTTTTATTACAAATATTATTGGATATATTCCTTATATATATTTTTTAACTTCATCAATTCTAGAAAAAAACCAATTTTTCAACAAATCCTTTATCTTTTATAAGGTTATAAATATTATCCAATTTAATTTATCTATATCATCATCTCTTTTTCCATATTAATATCATTTTCTCATCCTCAAGAAAATGTTAAGGGTTGCAATCCCTTAATGAAACCATTCTATTAAATCTATTTTCTAGGTAATCAATATCATTTAACATATACTTGAAAATCAATAGAGAAAAATTCCATAGACAATCCTTATATACATCATAATCCATAAAACATAATCTGTAAATTCAAATACATTTATACTTTGATCATTCCACCTCTTCATTAAGAAATTAACTAATAATCATTATCTTATTACTTAATAATTATATCTTGAATTATTAAATATGAATCATGTTTACTCAATTCAATAATTCTTATAAACCATACTGTTATAAATGAATATACCTTTCATTTGTCACTCGTGTTCTCTTCATCATTAGTAGCACGACCATTACTCTCACAACCTTATATATTTCCTTCATCAGATTTCCCGTAAGATATTAATTTTCATATTTCACATAATTTTCAAATTTAAATCATTTTAAATTTGATGATACCTTGGGTAGAATATTATTTTCATCCATTTCATTAGTTGAACTTTCTATTTTCACTTTGAAGTTACATACTTTCTATCATTCTATTAAAAACATCCTCTTATTCCACCAATACATCCACCTGTATTATCTAGATAGAGATGTAATTTGTTGGAAACAACTCAAGAAATAATTTAAAACAATTCTAGTACATTTTCATAAACATTAACTCATCCTTATACTTAAACTCAAAGACATTCCTAGACACATCCTTTGAAATAACCATAGGGATATGAGTAAAAAAATCTCCCTAGTTTCTAAAGGATGACTAAAAATTTCCTTTCATTCAAACTATAGCGATACATGTTAAATTTTCATGGATATTACATCATTTTATATGAATATTCATTACATTAAAAATTTATGTTGATGAGAACTGTAATAGTTTAGTGTCTTTGGAAACATGGGACATAATATTCTTGTCTTGTGAAAGGTCATCAATGTGTCCCAAAATGATCATCCCATTTGATACTATTTCATAAAACCATTTTTTATAACATGGGTAATGTAAACCTAATATGGGGTGATCTTATATGTTCGGTAAGGGTAAATTGAGGATATATGTAAGCATAATGTAGACATAATGGAATGAGAACATGAGAATAACATTTGAGGATTATACCTTGTATATCAAAGATCATATACATGAGTCATGGAATAAATATTTGTAGTTCATAAGACATTAATAATAAGGGAATAAAAATCATAATTCATGAATGAATTACATAGTAATAATAAATGGAATTGTGGTAGACACATAATAATATAAAATCATTCTGTATAAGTCAATGATCATTGCCAAAAACATATTAGGGTAGTTCATATGGGGGAAAAATACTAGGTGGGACACACCATAATCCCTAGTCATGGATCTTTACTTATAGTGTATTTAGTTCACTCCCTGAACCATATTAGTAGTCAAGTTTCACTCTCAATACCCTTATAGTAGTCTAAGTTAACTCCCAACACCATTTCAATTGTCAAGGTTCATTCCCAATACTATCTTAGTGGGCAAGTAATTTATTGAACTAATTCACTCCCCCTTCAATCCATGTCTATCACTTGAAATATAAACATTTACCCTATACATTGGATGAAGATATAGTTCCCACCCATCTCATAATGAAATCATACATACCTGTTCTATAAGACAAAAAAAATTAAAATATCAAAGCCCGTAAAAAGTGATGGGATTCATAAACATCAGACCAAAACCCATGAAACAAAATTGGTATCATAAAAATTTTATCACATCTTAACATGTGTAAAAGATACATGTTTAAAAATCATATAATACACCATTAAAAAGAAATGGGTTTCAAAAGCATATAACCTGTGAAAGAGAAATGAGTTTTATAATCTTATATCCCGTAAAAGAGAAACAAGTTTCATAAACATATTTCCATGAAAACAAAAACTATTTATAGAAATAATATTAATGGTACCCTTAGATCATATCCCCAATAAATAACGATTAACATGATTGAATTTAATCTTAGAGTGAAAATAATTTTCAATGAACTTTTAAAAACATTTCTTGTGAAAAATATTTTTCTTTGAAAAACAATTTTACCCTCATTTTCATTGAAAATAACCTTTTAAAATATATAATGGAAGCTTTTGAAATCATTTAAAAAACTTTATGAACAAAAAAAATTTAAACCTTTTTATTTGAAAATATATTTGAAAACATATAAAAGAATCATTGAAATCATTTTATTTGAAAATAACCATGAAAACATACAAAGGAGGTTTGAAAATATTTAAAAAAATTCTTTGAAAATATATTTGAAAACATATAAAGGATTCATAAAAAAATTTTGAAAATATTTTCTTTGAAATATATTTAAAAAGATATATAAGAAAGGTTGAACAAAATTAAAAACTTTTTAAAATACAGCACACTTTTAAAATCGTTTTCTTTGAATATTTTCTTCAAATTTCATTTAAAAATATTTTGAAATTTTTTTAAGAAACATTGTTATTGAATAAAATATATTTCTAACAGAAGAATGAAATACGGTCATATTTAATTAAAAAATATTTTCATAATTGCCTTAATTATAATATAGTAGAAAATGGTTCCATTTCTTTTAGATATCATGAAAAACTAGAAGTTAATAAAATTCATGATAATCATTAATATATGGATCATAATATTTCACCAATAGAATCATAATCATAAAAAAATCATGATAAACGATGAGATTGTATCAATAAATTCTTACCACATTGGTAACTTTTAATCCTAATACCCATGAGTGAATAAAATTAAAAAAATATTAAAATAACATGAAAATAATTATATTCATCATAAATAATTTAAAATGTATGTATGTACGCCTCATAAAATAATCTAAGAGAATAACATAACTTGTGTCTCAAAGAAGGCAAATTGAGACAAAATTACTTTACCGATTTTGTAACTTTTAAAAAATAGAACCCATGGAAGAGAGGTCATAAAATTGATATATAAATAACTATAACATAAATTATAATACTAATATAATACATTCAAGGACATCATATACACTACACAAATTAAATAGTTGGCGAATAAGGCATAAGTCTCACGGAAATAAAAGTGAAACTAGAAATCCCCTAACTACTTGAGTAACTATAGAATCATAAGGTATATCAAATAATAACATCAATTTAATCATTGATTATCATGAAAAAACATAAATTAATGATATAACATTTCATAGAGCAGTATATACACCACACAATAAGAATAAGTGTTGAATATAACATATATCACATAGAAATAAAAGCGAGATGAGAAAACACTTACCATATGTCATGACATTATTCGTACACATTAAAACCTCATGTATAATAAATATATGTTTTTTATAAATATAACACATAATAATATTCTTATATATCATACCAAATATAGTTTTATTATGGATTTATATTACCTTTGTATTAATAATTTCATGTTAATTTTTTGTTTCAGGTACTATCCACTTTGTTTTTTATATGTTTTGACTTGTTATTTTTGATCCCCTTACTTAGATAATAATTTAATTATTTAAATATTGTAAAACATGATTTAAATATAATATATAATAATTATATAATTATTTATAATAATCTATGAAATATTGAAATATTAAATGGAAAACCCCATTTATAGAGATGATAGGTCGTATGTAAGCATGAACATTGTTTTCATTTTCTTATCTTATTGAATAAATGAAATTAAATGAAAAATATATATATTATAATTAAAGAAGTATTATATTTTAATATATAACATATACATTTATTTAACCCATTCTTAATACATTTCGTGTAAAGTGTGAACAAATCACAACACTTTGATAAGGTGGTAGTCCACACATCGAAAAATGAAGTTATTGTATTCCCAAAAAATGGAAAACATAAAGGTATGTGTGACATAATAATTAAAAAAGATTAAATAAATAATAAATTTAATAAGTTTAATATAAAATTACTACATCAATAATTATTCCCAACCTTGGGATATTGTAATGGAAGAACAAACGACATTGGTTTGTGAGGCGGTAGTGGTCCATACACAAAAATGATGATTGTGTATCCCATTTGATAAAAGTGTATGTGTTTGTAGGTCATACCATTAACAAAATAATTATATTTGGGATACTTAATTTATAATATAATAACTAAATAAAATTAATTTATGGTGTAGAGAAAGAAATAAAATAAAAGTTCATGTAGAGGGATGTTACCTCTTCTTTAGGTAACTCTTTTTGGTTTGCTCTAAAGGGTTTCTTTGGTAAAAAGTATTCCAAAATTGAGGCCTTTAGGGTGAATAGCGAAATTTTTGGAGGATATTTGTTCAAGGTTTATCTTATACAAAGTGATTTAGAGTTGTGAAGAAGTGAGGGTGTGAGTTCCCTCTATATATTGGAGGGGACTGACATTCTTGTAAATATAAAACAACAAACGATATTTAAAGTTCTCATATACGTTATGTTCCTAAAATAAAGTTTAATGTTATATAAAATTGATTATATGGTCTAAATATGTTCAAAAAATATATTTTTAACAAGTTTTTTTGTTATTTGGACTTTTAATTTAATGTTTAACCACTATGTATATTTCTTTCTACCTTAATTTCAATAATTAATTTTCATTACGTTCACTAATCTTTTTGGCCAAAAACTATGTTTAAATGATTATATATATATATTTCATTAAATTCAAATTTTAAAAGTTTTTTTATTAATATATTGATGTAAAATATGTTCTTACTTAAATATAGCTATCTAGAAACACATTTCCAATATTTTTAGAGGGATATTATTATAATTTCTTGTTATTTGGTCCCAAAAATAATTCTTCTTATATATGTGTGTAAACCATATTTTCATAATTTAATTAATATTATTTATAAGCATCATTCCAATAGTTAGGTGAAAAATAAATTAATATTTTAATAATATTAATAATAGTACATTGTAGATTGTTAAAACAAGGAATTACAAGTCACGCAAGCTATCAAAAAAACTTGACATTATGTGTAACACAAGAAAAAATAGTGTTTCTTATACCATAGTATAATATATTTTTTCATGTTGTTCTATATTGAATATTGTTCCATAAAATTTAAGAATAACTTGGTTCTTTCATAAAACAAGATCAATATTCAGTTTTCTCTGAAATTATAAATATTACAATGATTAAATTAAAACAAAAAAAATCATAAAAACCTAGGTTGTTATAGTATTATAATTTCTTGTGAGTATATGTCACCATGGTTTTCATCAATATATCAATGAACACAACTTAAAACATTCCTTAATGATTATATAAAATTCTCAGGATCAATACACACTTCCAAAGAGAGAAACATCCAACGACATATAAAATATGAATTTTCTAATTTATGGGTCCATTATCATAACCTCTCGTCTTATTGATTATCATGGGAGAATACCATGAAAATGTATGTCAATGTATTATGATCCGCATAACCATGATATATGATATCATATATTTCCCATTAAACATTACAATCAGGATATAGAATATTCATTCCATAATACTATAATGGCACCTACAGGTTCTTATCATAGTGAGGAACTACTATGACATTCCCACGAGACATATATTCTTTGAAAATTATCACATACTAAGTCATACATATAAAAAATCATGTTGTTATATGAATTTTCAATAATATTAAAGACTATGAAAACATGTAATCTAGTACTAAATTTTTTTCAATAGAACTGACTTTAACTAACAACCACTTATACTGGTTCCAATTTTTAGCAACCTTCATTCCATTTTCTCTCACATTATACTCAGTCCTCTACTAATATAGGGCCTCTGTTAGGGGGTTCTCAATTTTTTACTATTTGAATACTCTACTCACTGTAACATATCTTCATTAAAAAAGATAACCCAATATATGAAAATTAATAATTATTTTCTTTTTCCTATGATGTGACTAGGTATATTTTTAAAGAACCACTGTTGTAGTGTCATCACAATAATATATTATACGTTCATAACAGTTTTGAACCAAATCAATATCTTATACAAATTTAGGAATCCAAACATCTTCCTTGTCTGTATTGGAAACCGAAAGATACTCAAACATTTTTTGTAGAATTAGTGAACAATTGATGCTTTAAAATTTTCCAACACACCAATCATTTGTTGAAAAAAATACATATATTTACTATGAAAATTTATCATTCTAATTTGTTAAATATTTTAATTTAATTACCCTTGATGAAAAAACTCTTCATCTCATTCTTACACCATGAATAAATACTTAGTTCACCTCTAATAGTTATGTATAGTATTAATGGTAGTCGAATTTTTTCCATCGGGATCTATTGGGTATCTTTACTTTATGATTAATGTATATAAAACATCAATCCTTATATATAACATGTCATAAATGATAATTCCTATCATTGAATCATTTGGTATCTTACTCGTTATCTCTATTTCTTGCTATGTATTAGGGAATCTTATCTTAGTAATATGTATACCATATTACAGTGGAACCAACCCACTCATGGATTCTTATATACTAAACTAATTTTTTATCTAGTCAATGTATATACTTTTTCGAAGTCTAAACAGCCTCTTTAATCTATAATGTATGATCGTGATCCCTAGAATATAGGTTTTTTCACCAAAGTACATCATATAGATGAACATACTCAATAAACTCTTAACCTTTTTTAGGATTGTAAAAAATATCGAATTAGTGAAATATCATCATCATATACTATTATTAAAACAATTATACTCCCACTAAACCGCTTTTAAAAAAATGTATCACATTCATTCTTAATGAAAACAATTATTTTATAGATTCATCAAAATGAATGTTCCATGACCTAGATGCTTTATTAATTCCATAAATATATCTCTATTATTTTTATTCATTATTGTAATTTTATAGATTCACAATCTCTTTTGGTTGTGACATATAAAAATCCTTCTTAAAGTTCCCATTAAGGAATGATTTTTTTACATCCATGTACCAAATCTCATAGTCCAAAAAATCTTTTATAACAAGTATAATTATGATGTATTTAAAACCAAAAACTTGAGTAAGGTTTCAACGTAGTCAAAAACATGATGTTTATAAACCTTTTATCTACAAATCATGATTTATAGATACTAAGCTAATCATCCTATTCAAATTTTCTCTTGAGAACCCATTTTCTCCCAATGATATGTTCATTTACTAAATAGTTAACCAGAACCCAAAAAACGTTTTTGATATATGGAATCCATCTCATAATCCATTTATTTTTCTACCTTGTAGATTTTACCTCTTACCTAAATACTTTTAGGGTAGACGGTCATTATTGTTAACTAATAATTTTTTCCATCTTCTTTTAATATAAAACAATATCATTCTATCTCTCTATCCTCTCTAGTTCTCCTAAATAACACTTGTGTATTAACAAAAACATCGGCTATGGGGATATATAGAATATGATCCTATACAAACTCTTTTTTTAATCAACCCCATCAAAGTTAATATTTATCTCATTATAATCATTGATGGTGTACTCCCCCTAATGGAATATATTTTGTTAGTAACTAAAACCTTTTTATTTGAGGGATCATGTAGGTAGAATCCTCTTGTTTCTTTCAGTTAACATATAAAGATACTCTTTATGCCCTAGGGTGACATTATTTTTCTTTATCTAGCCTTAATAAATACCTCGCACCCACCATGCCTGAACATGTAAAAAATAGGTATCTTTCTAGACCATAACTTAAAGGGAATATCATTTTCCACATTATTTTATACTTGGATTATCATACACACTTTCATGTGTAATGGATGTCCCCAAAAGGATAATTGAAGGGTTGTGTGACTCATCACCGACCTAACTATGTATAGTAACATAAATTTTCTCTTATAACTAAAACTATTACACTACGATGTATAAGAAGGGGTGAGTTGTGATAAACTCTCATACTCTTCTTTAATGTTGATAAACTTTTGGCTAAGCTATTCACCACCTTGATCAGATCGAAGTTTCATTATTTTATTATAATTATAATTTAAACATAATTATTAAACTCTTTAAACATATAAAATAATTAAGACTTATAAATCTTCATTTATATATAACCATTCATACTTAATTAATTGGTATAAGTAATAACGTACGAGAATCCACATCAAGATTATACTTTAAAAGGTCCAAACACATCAATGTATGCAAATTCTTGATTCTCTATGGCACTTTCTCATTTTTCACCAAATGGTGGTTTTATCATCCTCCTTTGTAATCAAAAATAAAATCTTTCATGTGGTCTAAGATAATGAGTCTAAGTAAAAAATATTCATAGGTATTCATTAAATAATTAAAATTTATGTGACCATGGTGGTAATTCCACAACTAGGTGTGAAATGATTTATATTAATTTTATTCCTTTTCGATTGAAAATATTTGGTTCACATGATTTAATATATAATGATTATTATTTAGTTTTTCCATATCATAACTTTTTCTATCTTAATAAATGTATCAAATATTCTTTCTAAAGGTGAAAATAAATATACACATGTCTAAAAAATAAATACGAATGATGTACTTGGTAACACTAGGAATATAGTAAAAATTTAGTAAATGAAAATCAATTATATTGGAAATGTGATGTGGTCGTCTCCAATGGATAGAGAATCCAACCAATTATTATTAACAACCTTTAGATCCTCCTATCCTTTGGAAAACTTTCGAAAACTATATGGTTCTTTTATTTTCATACAAATGTGGCCACCACATACAGTATCTAATACACAACATGTAGGTTTGTAAACCTTACACACGATAATGAATGAACTTGAATCATACTCTTTATTATTTTTTTATGTGTGTTTACTCTTCCATTGACCTTTCTTGACACATGAAAAACATACCAATTTTTTGTTCTTTTCTTTCATTATATCTACTTTTCTTTGAAAGATATTTCTCTAGATCCTTGGACTTGGAATGCTTCTTTCTACCATATTCATGGTTTTTTCTTAAATAATTCTTTATAATTACTATGGTTTTTCATAATTTATATCTTTATCAAAATAGTGAATAATTTTTGGATTCTTTAAATGAGTATACTTATTATTGCTCATATTATAATTTATAATTAAACTGGAGAAGGATTTGGGTAGAGAGGATAAAATAAGATCTATGTGAAACTCATCAGGGATATTAATACCCATGATGTATATGAATTCTATATAGGTAATCATCCTGAACACATGAGGCCCATATGAAACCGACATTCCAAGTATGCATGTGAATAGTGAATTAGAGATATCATACCTTTATTGTCATTCCTTTTCATGGTAATGATCACCAAAGTGACAAATGATGTTATATGAATCCCTATCCTCATATTTCTTTAGAAGATCAAAGTACATAGAGGATATAATGTAATATTTTATATCTATTCTATCATTCACTTGTTTTCGGTAGAGATATACTTCTTCCTCACTAGACTCTTTCGTTATAGACTCAAGAAGTGGGGTTTCTAGAATGTATAATTTTAATTCATGGAATAATATGATTTATAGTTTCCTATACCATTCCTGGAAATTCATTCGAGTGAGAAGGATTTCCTTCTATATTATGTATCGTAGTTTTTTTTTAAATTTTTATGGATCACCATTTCTCTAAAAAAATTATAGCTAATAATTAGTACTTCTTTCATTAATAAATAAGTGTAAAAAAAGATTAATTTTATTTAAAATTTTGTTTTATTTGAAAGCTAATATCCCTCACCATTAGTTTCATAATGTCATATTGTATGGATATTCTAGTGGCAAGGACTATATTCCACTTATCATAACCCAAACATGGGCCTAAAAAGTTACATTAATAATTTTATATAGGCATAACTTCCCACCTATATTAATATTAAGTTCCATAATTTATTGAGTGGACTCCCCAATCCTGAAATCTTGGAGAAATATTCCCTTAACATTTTACTCTCAATTAAACTAATTCCTTCTTAGGAATTCAACCCCTAATGTGATCCTAGTTAATTCAACCAAACCCATTAGGATAATGTTCCTCAATAATTGAATGCACCCCGACATGGGCGGGTAAATTATTATGAACTATGGGTTCGACATTAACTTGATTAATGGAATGTTACACCGATTTAATATTTTGGTCGAGATATTTTTATACTTATGTGTAAAACCCAATATATATATTTTCAAATTCCATGATAATATTAAGTCCATTTTACATAAGTAATTAACAATGACTAAAAAATTATAGGCATAATTCTGTATTATTCTATTCAATATTTCGTACTCATTAATTCATTTATTAAGTTATCATGATGCATGTATTAAAATAAATAATAAACCACACAAGTGATAGAAATAAAAAAACATTAGCATTATCATGAGATTCTCTAATGGTTACTTTGTCAATATGATGATAAACTAATCGTCAACCCTAGGGGAAAACCTATAAAATTTATCTTGGTATTTGTTGTAGCATTCCACCTTAGCTCCTATGTATCACCACAACTGGTTTAACCTCAAATATTGGACTCATAAAACCACATCTCACCTAGGAGTCCCATAATTATATTAGCTTTTAATCAGATATAGTTGAGGGGGTCCAATGGACTGGATAAGGGGTTTACTTAAAAGGAACCATGAGATGTCCCAGACCCCCCTTGGTCCCTTCCTTTTCCAAAATCCGGATCCTTAAGGGGTGCCGATCGGTGCGACCGATCGGTGAGACCGATCGGTGTGACCGATCGGTGAGACCGATCAGTGTGACTGATCGGCGGAACCGGCCGATGTCACCCGACCTTGCCAAGTTGTTCCAGTAACGCTCCTTTTTCGCAAATAGGGTTTTAAACCCTATTCTGCCTCGTTTAAATGAAAAGAAAATGTCTTAAAGACCCGAAACGCGCACAAAAGTTTTAATTAGATACTGAATCGACTCATGAGTCGGTTTAAACCACCCAGCACCTTTAATGATGAGTCAAGCCGCGTGGTCAACCCACGACTTCCACGTCTTACGCGGTTTCACGTTTTCACCTCAACCGTCCCCGGCTCTTATAAATTAAGGGTTAGGCCGTGGTTTCCCCCTTCTTCGATCGTGGCTCTTCTAGTGCATCGGGACCACCGCATCGTTATCCGTAAAGTTCCGCGCCCCCAGTCTAAACGTCGATCATCTATCAACAAGTAGGGAATTTCTCTCGTCTCTCACTTTTGTGTATCATGCAGGGTGGGCGTTATTTTTGTTCCTATGGAATTGGTTGAACCGAACCTTAATGAAGATAATAAACAAAGTTCTAAAGAAAGAAGGGGAAGTGGTTGTGATCGTTGTTATGCTTTGTCTTGTGATCATCCTTTTTAGTTGTGCTGGTTCATGTTTTCTGAAAATTGAGGCCGTTGGTGGTCGTTGTATGTGCACTGATGAATCCCCTCGTGATGTTTTAAATGGGTTGCTGAAATTGTGAACTCCTGCTGTGAAATTGGTTAATCATGTATGCCCGGCTGAATAAGTTGAAAGCACCAGGATCAACCCTTCTGTGATAACTCCTAGAACACACGTAAATTGAAATCATGTAGTGTGTTAAGTCATTTAAATCTGAAAATCCCTGACTTGTGTTGGTAGTGGTAGTTGGTTGTTTTCCTTTCGGGCCGATTGCTGGAAATGTGGGAGGGGATGGGATCCCCTGTTCTTTTATACTCTCGGTGGTTGCGTGAATTTGGGGATGGGATTCCCTGTTTGTATGGTTTCGGTGGTTGTGAGTTTTTATCACAAATTGGGGAGAGATCCTCTGTTGGCAGAACCGGGTGTGAGTGTTTTGGTTGATCCATGATTTTGACGCTTTCCTTGGTTATTCTTATGGTAGTTGCCCAGTAGTGCTTAAAATCAATTGAACATTTTAACCGAACGTGAAACAAGAATGGGACAAATGGGTTTTGTGGGCAAGGGTCGTGAACTGTGGCTCGGACGCAGTGGTGATTTGTTCTATAGGTTTGCTAGGAAAACCTAAGCTTTGGGTGAGTGTTTGTTACCTATATCTATACTTGTAGCTTTGTGTTTCTTATTCGCGCCCCACCCAAGTTGAGAACTTAGTGCCGAACACCCCCATTTATGGGGGAAGGGTGTTTTTTCCAACACTATCCTTAGTGGCTGGTTATTAGCTCCTTTTCTGATCCCTTTCCCGGATAGCCCAAGTACCTTCGGGCAGGCTGTGATGGCCTGAAGTCCATTATAAGCCCAAGAACCATCGGGCGGGGTGTTGTGGTGGTTGGCCAGGTGTGTGCGGCAGGTGGTTTCCCAAGTGTCTTCGGGATGAGGCCCAGGTGTCTTCGGGCATGGCGGTGGTTGTTCTGGCCTAGGTGTTTGCAGGCATGGTTACATGTGACAGTTGTGGCCCATGTGTGTGCGGGCGGGATTCAGCAGTGGGACTGCGTGCGGTTGAGGCCCAGGTGTGTGCGGGCAGTATTTCGGCAGTGGGACTGTGTATGGTTGTGGCCCAGGTGTGTGCGGGCGGGTGTGGCAGTGGGACTGCGGTGAGAATGGCGGGATTGGTCCGATGCGTAGGATGTCTCAATAACCAGTGGGAAAGTGGTGCGGGGTACCCAAACATCGATGTGCTCTTATTATATATATTACTTGACTTGCGTTATTTGGGGAGTGAGCCTTGGTGAGGCCTGGGATGGATAGTTTTCCTTCTTAGGTGTTTGGTTTACTCTTTTTTTCTCACGGGACATTAGTATGTTCCCCTACTTGTGCACGAGAGTCTTGTTTTTCCCTACTGAGTGTACTTGTATACTCACCCTACATATATAAAACTGCTTTCAGGTTTCCCGGAGGACTTCGGGGATCACGCAGGACCTTACTAGCTCGGACTTTTGGAGCAGTTGCAGTTGTTTTTCTTTTTCTTTTTGGTACTTACCTTGTACTCACCTTTTTGCACTTTGTGGCTTTCACTTTTGAAACATGCATGTGGAAATGGTTTACTTTTGGCTTTACTTTTCTTTCTACCATGGTGTTGTTGGGTTTTTCTTCTCCTTATCTTTTGATCCTATAAAATAAAAAGGGTAATGCCTTCCATTTGCGAGAATTTTCTACACCCTTGGTGCTAGTCGCCACTCCGGGACCTATTGAAGGCGGGTTTCGGGGGTCATTATCTCTCCTTCAACTTAAAGAAGGGAGGGCCTGGCAATCTGCTGACCCTTCCCTCCTTTTGGTGAAGGCGGGTCGTGACAGAATGGTATCAGAGCGATGGTTGAGAGATAGGACGGAGTCTGGAGTTAGGCACAATGAGGATTTCATGGGATGGTAAGGCAATGGTGTTGGATGACCTTGGAACGTGAATTAGGCCAGGGAAGACCGGCTAGGACACGGGATTTTAGGGCCCCCCCGTGATCCGATGCACGGACTTTGGACCTACCGAACGACCAAGTGAGGCCACACTGATTGCAGGGTAGAGACCCTAGGAAAGGTACATGCATCATAATGACTTGTGTTCTTGTGTTTATGGGATGTCTTGGGAATTAAGAATAAATTAAATCTTAAGAAGTTTTAAGAACGATATTCTGCACTACTTGGGATTAGGCATTCCTTGTTTACCTTGCAGCTATGGCACCTGGAAGGCGACCACGTGTGGTACAGGTGATCGAGGCCCCTGAGACTACTTTGGCCAATCGGCAGAGAGCTGATCGAGAGGAAGAGGACGACCAGTGGCAGAAGACTCTTCGAGCCTTCCAGCGACAGGCCCTCGAGAAGTATGAGGGCAGCACCTCCGATATGAAGACGGAGGGCTGGCTAGAGGAGCTAGTTATAGCCTTCGGCCTGATTCGGGCCCCGACCGAGTACTGGGTTCCTCTGGCTGTTAGCCAGATGCGAGGAGCAACACGTCAGTGGTGGATTCTTCACCTGGGGAATAGGAAAGAGTCTGAGGTTGCTTGGACGGATTTCGAGAAGGAGTTCTGGGCGGAGTTCCTCTCCTCGACAATGAAGGCGGAGAAGAGGCAGGAGCTACTCTCCCTCCAGCAGGGGAGCATGTCCGTGAGGGAACTTGGAATCAAGTTCAAGGACCTCCTACGTTTTGCTCCGGACCTCTTTCCCGATGAGGAGTCGCGGGCAAGACGTTTGGAGGAGGCGCTCCGACCCTCCCTCCAGTATGCTGTTACCCCCTTTACCCTTCCGACATACTTAGAGGTCCAGAAGAAGGCCAAAGTGGTGGAAAGGATGCATGTTTTGGGCAGAGTGTCACGAGAAGGGATCCACCTGGGACCATTGAAGGGGAAGGCCGTCAGCACCAGGCATCCAGCATCGGGACCCTCCAGGTTCCGACCCACAGGGAGCAGACCGCAGCAGTTTCAGTTTCGATCCACTGGCCCATGTTCTTTCCCTTCAGGCTCGGGACCACGGTGCTTCATCTGCGGGAGCCCTGGACATCTCCGGAGTCAGTTCCCCGATCGGGTGCAGTACAGTAGTGGCAGTCATCCCCAGCATCCGCCGCAGCAGCAGTTTCCAGCCAGACCCTTCCGGCAGCAGCATCAGGGACAGCAAGCTCCCGCTCCTCCGCAGGCAGACATAGGAGGGGGAGGCCGACCTCAGGGCGCTCCCCAGGGACCTCGACCAGGGCATGGTTGGGGAGGTGGCCGACAGCCGAGGGGCAGGGGAGCTGGGCGTGGACAGTTACACGCCACAGAGGCAACAGTTCTAACAGGGCCAGAGGTTGTTCAAGGTATGATCAATGTGTTTAGCACTCTTTCTTATGCTTTGTTCGATACCGGAGCTTCGCACTCCTTTGTTGCACCAAGTCTAGCCCGTGCCTTGGGTCTAGATGCCGAGATACTTCCAGTGCCCCTGGTGTTGAGCACACCAGTTGTAGGTTAGACCGACTTGTTGTTCGTTTGTCGGGGATGTAGACTGATGTTAGGGCCACATCAGTCGGTTAGGGATCTCCTTCTGCTACAGATTCAGCCGTACGATGTCATCCTAGGAATCGACTGGCTATTTTCTGTGTGCGCCGTCAACGACTGTTTCCAAAGAAGGGTGGTGTTCTCAGGTTTGGACGGCCAGCGTGTTACCTTCACCGGCGAGCGGAGATGTCCGAAGGGAAACAGGAGGGAGGAACCTCTCCTCTCCTTGTTGACCGAACTGACGGTAGAATCAGTAGATGAGGAAGTGGTGGAAGTGCCAGGGATCGTCCGTGAGTTTATGGACATCTTTCCTGAGGAGGTGACGACTCTACCCCCTCGACGTGATATCGATTTCGGGATGGACCTACAGCCCGGCTCTCGACCAATATCGATGGCTCCTTACCGGATGGCACCTTCGGAGCTACGGGAGTTGCGGATACAGATTGACGATCTGATGAAGAGGGGTTATGTTTGTCCAAGTGCGTCACCATGGGGTGCTCCAGTCTTGTTCGCAAGGAAGGCGGATGGTGGCCTCAGGTTGTGCATCGACTACAGGAGGTTGAATCAGGTGATGATCAAGAATCGCTACCCTCTCCCAAGGATAGACGATCTTTTTGACCAGGTGAAAGGGGCAGGATGGTTCTCGAAGATCGTCATGCGGTCTGGATACCACCAGCTGAGGGTGAAGGATAGCGACGTCCCGAAGACGGCGTTCAGGTGCAGGTATGGGCACTTCGAGTTCGTGGTCATGCCCTTTGGTGTTACGAACGCCCCGGGCGTGTTCATGGGGCTTATGAACTCCATCTTTCGGGAGTACCTGGATCGGTTTGTGGTGGTATTCATCGACGATATCCTGATCTATTCAAGGTCAGAAGAGGACCATGCAGAGCACCTGAGGACAGTTTTGGAAGTCCTCCGACAGCACCAGCTCTACGGGAAGTTGTCAAAGTGCAAGTTCTGGACACGAGAAGTGCACTTCCTTGGGCACGTAGTGTCTGAGCAGGGGGTAGCAGTCGACCCATCAAAGGTTGAGGCAGTTGTTTCTTGGGCAGCACCCAAGAATGTGGCGGAAGTCCGGAGTTTCCTCGGACTGGCAGGTTACTACCGGAGATTCGTACCCAACTTCTCCCGAGTAGCAGCCCCTTTGATGTCTTTGACCAAGAAGGACCAGGTTTTCGTGTGGAGCGAGCAATGCGGGTCGTCCTTCAGCTACCTAAAAGAAAAGTTGGTTAGTGCCCCAATGTTGAGATTACCAGAAGAAGGGATGGCCTATGAGGTATTTTGTGATGCTTCAGGACAGGGCCTGGGATGCGTGTTGATGCAGCAACAAGGGGTGATCTCTTACGGGTCCAGGAAGCTACGCCCCCATGAACGTAACTACGTCACCCATGACCTGGAGCTTGCAGCGGTCGTTTTTGCGCTAAAGTTATGGCGGCATTACCTCATCGGGGAATGCTTTGTGGTCTTCACCGATCACAAAACTTAAAGTATATCTTCTCCCAGTGGGATTTGAACTTGCGACAACGGATATGGGTGGAGTTCCTCCAGGACTACGACTTTGAAATCTCTTATACTGAGGGCAAGGGCAATGTGGTGGCCGATGCCTTGAGCAGGAGGACGCAGAAGGATGCGGTTCGAGAGTCGGCAAATGCCTGGAAGGCAGTGGAGGAGTTGGCTGCCTTACACCTGGATGCGAAGATGGATAGTGACAGAGGCTGCCTATATCAGATGATAGTGCAGTCATCTCTGTTTCGACAAGTGGAGGAGTCTTAGTGGGGAGACCCCGAGTGCGAAGTGATGCGTGATCGGGTTGACCAGGGTGATGCTCTAAGAGAGTGGACAGAGGACGGTCAGCACCGGATGCTTTTCCAGAAAAGGTTGTTTGTTCCAAGAGTGATGCGTGGCAAGGTTCTCAGTGAGTTCCACAACTCGCCCCTAGCGGTGCACCCAGGAGTTACCAAGATGTACCAGGGGCTGAAAAGGCAATTCTGGTGTCCCGGAGTTAAGCGAGCGGTGGCAGAATTTGTGGCTAAATGCTTAGTATGTCAGCAAGTGAAGGTTGAACACCGGTTTCCAGGCGGCCTACTGAAGCCTTTAGCTGTTCCCGAATGGAAGTGGGACGACATCTCAATGGATTTCGTCACGGGACTACCCAAGGTCCAAGGAGGGTGCGACGCCATCTGGGTGGTGGTGGACAGGCTGACGAAATCGGCTCACTTTCTGGCAATAAGGGAGTCAAGTACCGTGGATGCTTTGGCACGAAAGTACGTGAATGAGGTGGTGCAGTTGCATGGAGTTTCGAGGTCCATAGTCTCGGATAGGGATGCACGGTTTACCTCGCGAATCTGGAGAGGATTGCAGCATGCATTTGGCACCCAGTTACGCCTTAGCAATGCTTTCCATCCCCAGACAGATGGACAAACGGAGCGAACCATCCAGACCTTGGAGGATATGCTACGGGCATGTGTTCTGGACTCAGGAGAGTAATGGGTGCGATAATTGCCTCTAGTAGAGTTTTCTTACAATAATAGATGCCACTCTACCATCGGTATAGCCCCGTTTGAGGCTTTGTACGGGAGGCCATGCCGTTCACCTGTGTGTTGGACCGAAGTAGGAGAGGCAGGCATCCTTGGCCCGGAGGTGGTGCAGAACACGACAGAGAAGATTCAGCTCATACGGGAAAGGATGAAGGCGGCCCAGGACCGGCAGAAGTCGTATGCTGATACCAGGAGAAGGCCCTTGGATTTTGAGGTTAGGGACCACGTGTTCTTGAAGGTCTCCCAGCGGCATGGGCAACGGAGGTTCGGCAAGGGGGGTAAGCTTTCCCCCAGATTTGTCGGACCCTTCGAAGTGTTGCGGCTGGTCAGCGAAGTGGCTTACCAGCTAGCGTTACCTCCGCCGCTGCTAAGGATACATGATTTCTTTCATGTATCCCAGCTCCATCATTATCTGCACGATGATTCACACGTCCTTGATTGGGGTGAACTGGACATCGAGGACGACGTAACCTTTGTGGAAAAACCAGTGATGATCGAGGATCGCAAGGAGAAGGTGCTTCGTGGGCGAGCCATTCCCTTGGTTCGTGTGTTATGGAGACATGGCAGGCTCGAAGAGAGTACGTGGGAAAGGGAAGCACAGATGCGTTCCCAATACCCCGAGTTGTTTTGAGCTTTGTTCCTTTTGTACCTGCTGTGGTAGAACATTTGGCTTTTGGCTATGAAATGTACTGGTTTATTTCCTATGTTGTGTGTGAAAAGCCCCAGCTAAAGGGAAGAGGGAACCCGACCCCTAATCAAGACGCATTAAGGTGGATGTCATTGAACCTGTGCGGGCGAGTCAGTGCCACCCAAAGCAGATAATATCTTGACATGGGGGAGGGAAACTCCCCAAACCCACATGACCGGGCGGTTTGGCGTGGTATGTTTCTTGGTTCTTGACAGGGGAGTGTTTTTAGTTAGCAGAGGTTCTCTCCTAAGAGGTATCTTTTGAAGATGGTTGTTCGGACCCTCTCTTTCCTTCTGGTTTGTTTTGATTCTCGAGGACGAGAATCGTTTAAGAGGTATCTGATGTGATGACCCAGACCCCCCTTGGACCCTTCCTTTGCCAAAATCCGGATCCTTAAGGGGTGTCGATCGGTGCGACCGATCGGTGAGACCGATCGGTGTGACCGATCGGTGAGACCGATCAGTGTGACTGATCGGCGGAACCGGCCGACGTCACCCGACCTTGCCAAGTTGTTCCAGTAACGCTCCTTTTTCGCAAATAGGGTTTTAAACCCTATTCTGCCTCGTTTAAAAGAAAAGAAAATGTCTTAAAGACCCGAAACGTGCACAAAAGTTTTAATTAGATACTGAATCGACTCATGAGTCGGTTTAAACCATCCAGCACCTTTAATGATGAGTCAAGCCGCGTGGTCAACCCACGACTTCCACGTCTTACGCGGTTTCGCGTTTTCACCTCAACCGTCCCCGGCTCTTATAAATTAAGGGTTAGGCCATGGTTTCCCCCTTCTTCGATCATGGCTCTTCTGGTGCATCGGGACCGCCGCATCGGTATCCGTAAAGTTCCACGCCCCCGGCCTAAACGTCGATCATCTATCAACAAGTAGGGAATTTTTCTCGTCTCTCGCTTTTGTGTATCATGCGGGATGGGCGTTATTTTTGTTCCTATGGAATTGGTTGAACCGAACCTTAAAGAAGATAATAAACGAAGTTCTAAAGAAAGAAGGGGAAGGGGTTGTGATCTTTGTTATGCTTTATCTTGTGATCATCCTTTTTAGTTGTGCTGGTTCATGTTTTCTGAAAATTGAGGTCGTTGGTGTTCGTTGTATGTGCACTGATGAATCCCCTCATGATGTTTTAAATGGGTTGCTGAAATTGTGAACTCCTGCTGTGAAATTGGTTAATCACGTATGCCCGACTGAATAAGTTGAATGCACCAGGATCAACCCTTCTGTGATAACTCCTAGAACACACGTAAATTTAAATCATGGAGTGTGTTAAGTCGTTTAAATCTGAAAATCCTTGACTTGTGTTGGTAGTGGTAGTTGGTTGTTTTCCTTTCGGGCCGATTGTTGGAAATGTGGGAGGGTATGGGATCCCCTGTTCTTTTATACTCTCGGTGGTTGCGTGAATTTGGGGATGGGATTCCCTGTTGGTATGGTTTCGGTGGTTGTGAGTTATTATCACAAATTGGGGAGAGATCCTCTATTGGCAGAACTGGGTGTGAGTGTTTTGGTTGATCCATGCTTTTGACGCTTTCCTTGGTTATGCTTATGGTAGTTGCCCAGTAGTGCTTAAAATCAATTGAACATTTTAACCGAACGTGAAACAAGAATGGGACAAATGGGTTTTGTGGGCAAGGGCCGTGAACTGTGGCTCGGACGCAGTGGTGTTTTGTTCTATAGGTTGGCTAGGAAAACCTAAGCTTTGGGTGAGTGTTTGTTACCTATATCTATACTTGTAGCTTTGTGTTTCTTATTCGCGCCCCACCCAAGTTGAGCACTTAGTGCCGAACACCCCCATTTATGGGGGAAGGGTGTTTTTCCCAACACTATCCTTAGTGGCTAGTTATTAGCTCCTTTTCTGCCCCCTTTCCCGGATAGCCCAAGTACCTTCGGGCAGGCTGTGATGGCCTAAAGTCCATTATTAGCCCAAGAACCACCGGGCGGGGTGTTGTGGTGGTTGCCCAAGTGTGTGCGACAGGTGGTTTCCCAAGTGTCTTCGAGATGACGCCCAGGTGTCTTTGGGCGTGGCGGTGGTTGTTCAGGCCTAGGTGTTTGCAGGCATGGTTACATGTGACAGTTGTGGCCCAGGTGTGTGACGGCGGGATTCAGCAGTGGGACTGCGTGCGGTTGAGGCCCAGGTGTGTGCGGGCGGGATTTCGGCAGTGGGACTGCGTATGGTTGTGGCCCAGGTGTGTGCAGGCGGGTGTGGCAGTGGGACTGCGGTGAGAATGGCGGTATTGGTCCGATGCGTAGGATGTCTCAATAACCAGTGGGAAAGTGGTGCGGGGTACCCAAACATCGATGTGCTCTTATTATATATATTACTTGACTTGCGTTATTTGGGGAGTGAGCCTTGGTGAGGCCTGGGATGGATAGTTTTCCTTGTTATGTGTTTGGTTTACTCTTTTTTCTCACGGGACTTTAGTATGTTCCCCTACTTGTGCACGAGAGTCTTGGTTTTCCCTACTGAGTGTACTTGTATACTCACCCTACGTATATAAAACTGCTTTCAGGTTTCCAGGAGGACTTCGGGGATCACACAGGACCTTACTAGCTCGGACTTTTGGAGCAGTTGCAGTTGTTTTTCTTTTTCTTTTTGGTACTTACCTTGTAGTCACCTTTTTTCACTTTGTGGCTTTCACTTTTGAAACATGCATGTGGGAATGGTTTACTTTTGGCTTTACTTTTCTTTCTACCTTGGTGTTGTTGGGTTTTTCTTCTCCTTATCTTTCGATCCTATAAAATAAAAAGGGTAATTCCTTCCATTTGCGAGAATTTTCTACACCCTTGGTGCTAGTCGCCACTCCGGGACCTATTGAAGGCGGGTTTCGGGGGTCATTATCTCTCCTTCAACTTAAAGAAGGGAGGGCATGGCAATCTGCTGACCCTTCCCTCCTTTTGGTGAAGGCGGGTCGTGACAAACCATGGGAACATAGACCCTTACATAATAAGGTAGATGAAATGACATGTAAGTAATCAAATTTAATTTAAAAAATAGTAATAATTTAAAAAGGAAACCAATCGTATACATAGTTATATTCAAATCTCATTATCATACACATAGAATGCAATAAACACAAATTATTAATTTAATTATTAATTTCACTCATTCATTCTTTAATTAAGACAAAGCATGGTGAATTTATCCAGTTAATTCAATTTTTCTTAACACCATCAAAGCATCCTAAAAATTCCATCATTCATATTTTTTAATAAATTAATTATATGTAAAATTAATAGTGTACACAAGTGTAGTTGTAGAAAATTCCATTTACTCATCCAAAATACGTGGTATGACCCTTATTCTTAGGTATTACCCGGGTATCCAACATACATGTGTGATAGGTAATTATATAGAATATACTATCGATCAAATGAAATAATTAACACCTATGAATTACACTGCATGTTATGATCTTGAAGAACATGGAGTGTGTTATAAAAAAATATTATACACAACTTGTGGTTTTATAATTAAACATGGAAATTAATTTAATATATAATTAATTGTCCAAGGATATAGTTTGTATTTTAAAATAAATTAAACACGGAACTCATGTTAATAAGTTTAATCATATAATTAATTATTCCTTCCATGTTAAACTAAGAACACTGAATATAGTAGACTATATTCTATACACATGGTTGCACAATGTGTATTGTCTTCTACCTCTGTCCATGACACAGGCCTAGTTACTTGGCATGTTCAAAAATAACGGATGTTTAGGATGTAAAAAACCTAAAATTATCTCAAATTGTGTATTTCCTTAGAGTTTCGTGGTTTTTCAAACCCCATGTCATGTAGTATATACATAACACTCGTATACCCATGAGTTCTCTATCAAGAAGAAATGAGCATTGCATATCATGTATGCATGTTACATGATGTCAAGTTCATCAAAACATATTCCAACCTTTCTTGATCTACATGTTGATCTTATTTCATTGGATCATTGATTCAATTATATCATACTAATCTAATACCCAAGAAAGACAAAAATTATATATATGGGTACAAAACATGTATATTGGTGTAAAAACTGTTTACATTTATGTTATCCAAGAAGAAACTTTGGCACCTCCAGATAGTATTTTTGGATGTCTTCTCATTTTATCTAAAGTCATTTATTGTTTATGTGAGAAAAAAAAGAAAGGGATGAGAAAATAGGGTTCAAAATTTTATAATAAATAGATCTGATGTATGTAAAATTTAAATTCATACAATTCAATTAATTATTAATAAATAATTATAAATTAACTATGTGACCTTTCTAATGCCACTAGTAGGTTATGGGTGTTTCATAATTATCTGTATAGCATGTACAACTTTATTTTTAAGAATTAATTTAGGAATAAGTTTTTGTTGTTCATAATGAATTATTTCATGGACAACAGAATTCATAAATTATATGAATTGATTAAATGTCAAAAACATAAGAGGATAATCATCACATGTAATTTTTAATTAATTAATAATGAACACGTAATTCATTCTTCATTGACGAGCCATTTGACATGATCTCATCATACATACATTTCATTGTACGATCTAAGTGAAAAATAACTCTCTCAGTTATCCACACATGCGCCATAACAATATGAACATCATCATTGAATCATTGGGTGCTAGCATGGCTGATCATGATTGCTTGCATTGTTATTGGTTGGTCGTAGAAGGATTACTATTCAAGGATGAAGAATCCATAATTCTATATTGGTGGATTGAGAGAAATTGATGGAAGATAACACTTTGGATCTCTATAAATGTCTATATGTGTTAAGATAACTTCTCTATATTCATTTTCCACTAGAAGAGTGTTTTGGAAAGTGATATAATTAGATATTTACAAAGGCATGTCTAGTATTGAGAACTTACAGAAAATCCCCTTTTCAATTCTTTAATTCTAAGTGAACCCCATGTTATAATTGTAATAATATAATTATTCTTCACATGACATTTGGATCACTTAAGAATAAATAAAAATAATTTACATTATTTCGTATCGGACCATTAAATTTGGTTCTCTTCTCCTGATCTGCATTTACCATACCATTAATAATAACTATTTAGTTTGGAGATAAGTATCACTACATTATTCATTGATAAATTGAATAAATATTATATACAAAATATATTTAAAATAAATATTTATCTTCATTATTTAACTCACTAACTCTTTGGAATAACTTTTGATTAAATTATCAACTAAAACTAAATAAATATTAAACCACAAACATAGAATAATATTTACTCTATCTTTTAAAATTATAAATTAAATTTATCCAAGATTTCGAATACATGTTGTGTCTGGCAATCTAGGCCTCTTTCTCAGTGAATATAGGAAGTGACCCCAAAAGTCCAAAGTTACAATCTAGCAACATGCCAAGGCTCCCATAGTGAAAAACTTTAATGTCATAGTGACATAAAACCTCCTATGAGCTTTTACTATATAATATAATCCATTTATCATGATATCTCTATTAATGAAGGTTTTGTGCTAGTGTTATCAACATATGTACTTGATGTCACCTTCTTTGACAATACAAAAAATAATGTTCCCATAAAAATATGTGGCCATATATTTATCCAAGATGTTTCATTTCTATTAAAGGTCCTTAGATATGAACTTCTTTTACAAAAAATGAAGAGATGAGTCCTTCCTCACATTATCCATTAATGAAATATCACTTGTGACACACATAACTATTATTTTTTTAATAGGATGATATGTGAGTAAAATATTCATTAATAAATAATTGAATGTGACTTATAGAATTCAATAATATAATATTAATGTATAACAATCAATAAACACATCTATACATAGAAACATCTAATGAAACATAAAATGTTTATTTCCTACTTGTGGGTTCGTTCTCTTAACCTTCCTTCTTGGATATTTCTATGAGAGAACACCATTATAAGGTGTCTCAATGTATTATAAGATTTCAATCCCTAATATCATGTATCGTATGTGTCTCATAAAATAATATAATCCATCTATATAACATTTATTCAATAATCCCATCATGGAACCTATAGTTTCTCATCATAGTGGTGAACTTATTTTTTCTTTTAGTGAGACGTATATTCTTATAATATTATCACATGTTATTTCATGTATAAGAACAATCATTATGAGATATGAAACTTCATTAATATTCAATAAAATTAATATATATGAACAAGTAATAATAATTTGGTTCTTGGGCACCAAATCAATCATTTGGGACCCTAGAATGTTGTAAATTAGATTGAGAGAATCCAATTTGATTTTGAATAGATAGGTACTCTGAGGGCGATACATGTGGTCGGGGTAGTTTCTATGTTTTAGGGTCAGAAAAAGGAATGGTAAAAGAATTCGGGGTTGGGAAAGGATGTCAGAAGATCCTCTGAGATATATTTATATATCACCTTCTATGATTATTTTTTTAGAGTCATTACACCTAGAAATGTTTAGGGAGTGAATGTAGCTTTGATAGATAGGTGAATCAGAAGAAGATTATGTTTTCAAATTTTAATGGTTGACCCAATTCATATAAACATCTTATGTAAATGATTTCATTAAGGATTTCTGTTTTGAGAAGAGCTTTGATGAACTATTGTGGGTATATATCATATAATTTTCATTAAAATCTACCATGATTTAGTCAATCAGGAATTGAAAATAGATGCTGATGTTTCTTTACCTATTGAGGATATAGAAAGTAGTGTAATCTATAGACTGAAGCCAAGGAAGTACGATGAGATTCGTATTGTTAGAGGTTATGCTAGCAAATGCGGTGTTTTTTAAACTCTTTTAACAAGAGTAAAGTATCATTTAGAGTACTTCCATTGTAATATGATAGGACATGTACCATACATATTTCTAAGATATATGAATGAGTCTTGTGTCTACAAGAAAGTAGGGATCCTATAAGGGTTTTATAAGAAAGTCATTGGAGGTTTAATGTATACATGGCATAGGTTCCATGAACTGATGATTTAAAGTTGCTTCTTTTTTATTTAAATATTATTTTTCTTTATGATTTTATGGTTCTTCCCTAATAATTTGGTTTTTTGTATATTCCCTATATTAAAATTCATATTGAGAACCAAGAATTTTTAAATTTAGTTGTTATTTAACATGAATGGTGATGGAATAAATAATGGGTATTTCATTAGTTCTGTGTGGTATTTATGAGAGAAGTTAATTGAATTATTATTATTATAACAACCATGATCCCGAATTCCATATCGATTAATGAAAACATAAAAATTATATATGTGTGTTTGATACCAATAATGGTGACCCAGTTTTTTCTATCCAAAACATAAAAATCAAAATAAAATACTGGTTAACTTACATTCTCATTGGCTTTTTAGGTTAAATTTCATAGAATTTTTTTTCAGACTCTTATAAAAAAACTAAAATGTTTTTAATGGTATTTTCTCTCACTAAACCTATATTTTCTTATTTGATAGCTATTAATAATCTTTATCCATATGAAACCCTTATATAAATAATTCATTCAATAAAATTATTGATAAAATAGGGGAAATAAAACATAATATGGGTACGATCAAATTCCATTTAATGCTAAATATATTCATTATCCATTAAATGTCATCAATGAGAATAATAAGAGCATAAGGGAATGATTATATAATTAAATTGAATGTGAATCACATAGGATAATTCCTAACCATTAACTTGGGTCAATAAACAAGTTTTATAGAATAATTATTTCGCAAAGGTAAGATTCATCAAAATTAATAATCAAGATCTATGGGATGTCAATAATGATCAAAGGAAAAATTTATAAACCATAGTAAGAATAAAGAGAACATAATTGTATCAAAGAAACATCATCTTTAAAACCCATTTTAAATTTGTGTCAGTAATAACTAAGTCCCATATATATCCATAGGATAAACCCTCTGGTAACTCCCACTTCATTCCTATTAAGATGAGGAACATTACCCAATGCATTGGAGCACTGATCGCGCTATCATGACATAACAAATTGATTATTATCTATCAATTTATTTATGGTCTAGGGAAGACCCTAGGTCATATCTCAAGAAGCGTTGGTGGCTTATAGTGTCTATTTTATATAAATATTACTAAAAGAGGGGGATGATTTTGAAAATTGTTTTAAGAAAATAACTTAACATAAAGAGTTTAATATTTGATAGAATAAGGTGGAGGATTAATAATTATGAGATAAGGATATCACTTAAAGTTCAATACACATCTTGGATAGTTCATTGTTCTGAAAAGTGCACATCGTTTTGTTTAATTCTTTGGTTGAGTGTTGTCATGATCTTGATTCCCCTCTTGCCTTTCTAAACATTGTAAAAAGTACCAACCCTTAACAACAATATGGTTTTCAAGGTTTGGACTTCAAGAACAGATTAAATGATACCAAATAATACTAATATCTTTTTTATTTTTGAGATAAAGAGGATCTTTTTGCTTCCCAATTGAAACAACTCAAGTTTCCCACTTGAAATTTCAACCTAATCGGTGTTGAAATGAAAAGTGTTTCACTAAATTAAACCTAAGAAAAGAACTCAGAAGAAAAGAATGATTAGATAAAATATAATTGAAATAATACACAAAAAAATTACACAAAACCAGTAGAGTATCAAGTGTTGTAACTCCCTCCAAAGTCTGTGTAGCTCCCTTGAAATGATCGTCCACTGTTTAGCTCGTCATTGAGGGGAGGAGAAGGATCGGGTGGAACTCATTCTTCATTGATGATCCCCCTATGATGATAGGGGACTCCATTACTTCAAGTATGAGGAGATAAATCTTTTGGGTCTCCAAAATACCAGAGTTTTACCTCCTGCTCAAACTTGCAAATGAGGAGCCCAAGTTTCCATTGTATAGGAAAATGAGAAGGTGGTTTTGAGCACATAGAATTGGTGTATCCTCACCTCCAGACAGAATTATCTCGATTTGGAGAAAATAAAAAGTTCTATCCCCACCTATTGGAAGTCTCCACTGATTGTTTGGCATAATTTGGACACCTATAACTCGAGATATGGACAAATCACAGAACTCCACTTTTGACTCCGTGCAGATTTGGTGTGTTGGACAGATCAGGTCAGAAGAGCCATAATATGGACAAATGAGTCTTGGGTTGCATCAAATTAAATGTATCCCCATTAATTTTGGACCAGCCCACCAAATTTTAACCCAATTGGATACACAGTCTAGTAGAAGTGTGTGGATTAATCCACTGGTGTGCTTGGATCCTATGCAGTTTGGCCCATTTTTTTGGACATCATCATGGGTCCTCCAAATCACCATCACCTTCAATGACATTTTCAATATAAGTAAAATTGGCCTTTTTAATAAAGATAAAAACAAAATAAATGATTCCAACATGGAATTCAATTTGTTATTATTTTTTGAATTTACAATACAAATTCAGTTTAATATAATGGTGTAAGGGTGAAAATGACACAGTGAATCGTGGTATGATAAAGCACTATTTGGAACACCCATCATATAAGCTATATCGGGATCACCCGGTACTATATGGGTACACCCATCATATAAGCTATATTGGTCTCGCCCAGTACTATTTGGGTGTACCCACTATATATACTATATTGGTATCCTCAATTAATCATCAATAAATCCAATATATAATTCATGAATAAAACATTTTGATGACTTCACTTTTCAAACATGATAAAAATGGTTTTTCTTAGCATGATTAACCCATGGAAAAGAAACAAATCCCATGAAAATATTATAATCAATAAAAACAAATAATAATGATGAAACCAAAAAATATATATCTAGTACATTGTAGTAGAATCATGTTTTTTTGATTTTGATGAATAGAAATACAAATAAAATATTATTAAAAACAATTTGGACGGAAAAGCCTTTTATTTTAAAAATCACTTTTAAAAACTAAAAATACCCAAAATATTTTTGAAATAATTTTCTCTAAAAATAACATTGTAAACATATAAAATAAAATTAAAATAAAATAATGAACATCACGGTTGTAAAATCTATTCATTTCATCAATGTTAATAATAAACATTCTTATCAAGACAGTTTGGAAAAGGGAGTCAAAAGTAACACATATGGAAAACACAAAGAAATTTCCTTCTAAAACCATTTAAAATATGTAATTGACCATGAAAAATATATTTAGTAAATATTATATGTTTAGAAAATAAAATTTTAAAAAACATTTTAAAAAACATGGGCATTGAAGAGAATGATTACTGATCCGGACGAAGATACAAGATTTTTATCACTTACAAAAGAATTTCTTGATATTTTTTCAATAAATAATAGTGAAAATGAAAATAACAATTATGAACCACATTCACAACCATTTGAGAATAAAGTATATTTGATTTAATAAACTAATATCATATTATTTCATCTAAAGGAACCTTGAACATTAACAATCTCTAAATAGAGGATATTGTAAAATAAAGCATTTTTCACTCTTGTGAATCTTCAATCATAATCCCCATGAAATAATTATAGTTACACTATTCTTTTACATATAACATTACATTATTTTAAGCATAATTATACATCGTATTACAAGACAAGGATCATAATGTCTTGTGTCTTGGAAGACTAGGTACATAAAACTGAAAACATGGAACTATATAAAACATTTCATTATTTAATCTTCAAATTGCGATACTAACTTCCATTGTGATCAAACATATTTGTAGGGTACACTAGGGAACACATGAACAAATTAATTATCTAAATATCATATTAAGTTAATAACCATAAGAACAAATCATTAGCACATGGGATAAAAGGTATTACATGTTGATATAAAAAGGCATGTAACATGTTGAATAATAACATATAAACATGGAATCATATAAACATGGAGTCATAATAATATGTAAAAAACATAAAACATAAATTTATAATGATTAAAGGCTATCCTTCATGACCATTTCACATAGTATCACAAGCCAAGGCTAACCACCAAGACTGTCGCTGATGGTAGCACAAGCAAAGGAAAACTTCCAACATCGTCGCATATTTAATTACATTATACTCAACATTACCCAATTTATTGGAGATCTATATGGGTTAAACCATCTTAAAATTTCATGAATATGTTTTCCACATAAATAATAATACATAATAAATCTTACAAAAACATAAGGGATGCCCATGGAAAGAATTGGTTTCCACAATCTTGCCATAAAGCATAAAAAATGGTTGAATAATAAATGTGTCCATAAAAGAAAGGAACTAAAATATACATAGAAATTAATAAGTTAAAATAGTAATATAGCATGTTATGTGATGTAAAATCTAAGTTAAAACATCTAATAAAAGTATTTAAGAAATTCTTACCATTAAAACATTTTTGTGCATTTTTAAGGAACAAACTAAGAGCATTTAAAATCCAAAAGATAATAATATTTTATAAAAAACTAGAAGTTAAAAAAATGTCTTAATAATAAAAATACTGATTTTATAAAAACAATTATGGATTAAAACAAATGATAGAGTTTACTTGAAATTGAGTAAAAAAATTACGTTTCTTTAAAATGAGTTAGCCTATTGGGAAGTATCGAGGAGGTAATAACATAAAAGCATGTATATCCATGAAATATAATGAGGGATGGATCATTAAACATGATTTTAGATCATATAAATATTATTTAGAAGTTTGAAACAAAATTAATATATAACCTCATTTGGTTAAAAAGAAAGATAGAGAAACCTGAAGGAATAATGGTGGTTCAAGTAGAATCCCTTACCGAATAACAGCATGGTATCTGGTGTACTTAAGAGGTCTTAATGAGAGATAAATGGATTTATCATATTTTATACATCATTAGGTAAATATTAGGATGTCAATAAATCATACCTTAACGTGGTAATTATATGTAAAAGGACATAACATAGAAGAGATTCTTGAATAAATGTGTGAAAGAAAGGATCCCTTTCCTTAAGTCTGATGGTGTTCTCCACTAGATATTAATGACATGAATAATCAAATTAGGAAAATTAATTAATAATTCCAGAACCTATTTCACATTTAAATTATTTATTATAACTTTTTTTAGATCATTCATAACCATTTTGATTGGTTATGTGGTTTTGTTTCGTTGTTCGGGTCCGTTTGTTTCCTTTGATTTAATGATCGGTTTAATTATAATCATGTACGGATACACATGTATGATTAGAGTGGATATCCAGAATTGAAGTTATATTTATTATTGAATATTCAAAAGGATACATGGTTGTAATATTTATTTTGTTTTTTGGATTGAAGGTGAATCATTATATAAAAATTAATGATAAATGCCTGGATTAATTTGGTGATATTGCTCATAATTAATTTGTTTTGTATCATTATTTTACATTATTAATTTATAAGGATTAAAAAATAATAAATATGATATAATAAATATATTATGATCTCATTAAACCATTAAAATGGTTTCATGACCATACTAGAATATGGTAGTGCAAATTAAAATCATGTCGTTCTTGAATGTGATAAATCAACACATCTTGGATGATGTTTTCAAATATAGTATAAAAAGAAGGGAGAAGAAGAAATTATGATAAACTATCTAATTATCATAATATTATTCCAATATATGTATATTACTAGAGTTATCATACCATTTGGGTGAAGTTAGGTGAGGAATGAAAATTGAAAAGAAAAGAACATAGAAGAAAATAAGAGAATCAGAAAGTGGAATTTACCTCTTGAGTTTATCTATTTTGAGAGCCTCTTAAGGGGAGAGGATATGGTATTTTGAGGATAAAAGGGGATTTTGTAAATGGTGTAAGATATTGAGGAGAGATTTGGGATGAATTCAGGGAAGGAACAATGATTGAGAGGACTGAAGAGAAGAGGGGAGTGTGGATGATTTTTATAGTTGAGGGGAGGAGGGTTTTCTTAATATTTTAATCATTTGTATATTATTTTTCATAAGACAAGAAATATTAATGATTCTTATGACCAGAAATAGTAATATGTGAATGTGAGTTCAAACCAATAGTAATTTACATCATCTATGACTGAAGAATTATGCATAAATTAAGGTTTTAGCATTTATTATGAATTGTCGTATTTTATAATTCATCAAAAATTCATGTATTTTAGAAAAATCTAAAAAATTTACCCTAATTTTTTTTAAAGTGTAGAATCAACAACTAGACTCCATTTTTCAAAAATAATTTTATAATTATTATTTATTTAATTTTTACTTAAAATCATAATTTAATTGAAAAATATAGATTTTAATAATATATCTGACTTTATAATTCTTTCACAAATTACATAAGGTCATATAAAATTATCATTAAAAAATAAGAAATAAAATTGATAATTTCTAAAAACATTAAGGAAAATAAATTTTCATTTGTATTAATAATTAATATTAATTAATTAATTATGACTTACAAAAATACCAATACTTTTACTAAGGTTATATTATAACATATAAGATACCTATATTTTATTTATAAATTCATAGATGATGTTACTATTATTTTCAATGATTTATTGTTTTTAAGGGTCATATTATTATTAATATTGGTCATATACTATTCACCAAAAATTACATTTTGTTATTGGACTCTAAACATCTTACTGATCGCAACCGCATTTGTTAGATTTTCAAAATTCAATTCACATATGTGAAAATATTATGTTTAATGAAAAATATATTACTTAGTATCTCATTGTGTTGTGATTTAAAGTGATTATATGACATAATTATAAGAAGTTAATTTCTATTGATAAAACATTGGGTTGTAACATTATTCTCCCCTTATGAAATTTCACCCTTGAAAATTGTTTTTTTACATTTAAGCCATAAACAGGTGCGGGTACTTTTTCTTCATTGCCTCCTCTAGTTCCCATATTTCCTCCTCATTCTTATGGTTCCACCATAGTACTTTTACCAGGTGAGTATTCCTACTTTGTATAACATTATCTCAATGATCAAAGATCATCACTAGATTCTCCTCATAAGAAAGATCATTCTCCAACTGTACTACCTCTAAAGACTGTACATGTGAAGGTTCTCATATATACTTCTTTAAGGGGGATACATGGATGACATCGTGCATTTTGGCCATGGTAGACGGAAGTTCTAGTTGATAGGCCACAACCCTGATATGATCAAGAATCTCAAAGGGTACGATGTAACTGGGACATAGCTTTCCTTTCCTACCAAACATCATGACCTTCATACATGGAGGTATGCGTACAAATACCATGTCTCCAACATTGAACTCAAGGTATCATCGATGGTTGTCTGCATAACTCTTCGATCGACTTTGGGCTACCTTGATGTACTTCTGAATGGTTTTCACCTTCTCCACCATTCCATTGACCATTTTAGGTCCTATCAGATTACACTCACTAACTTCACCCCAACATGCCAGTGTTCTATACCTTTTCCCATAAAGGGCTTCATATGGTGCCATTCAGATACTTGATTGGAAACTATTGTTGTAAGAGAACTCGACTAGTGGAAGATGTTTTTCCCATCCTCCTTTGAAGTTCATAGAACATGCCCTCAATTTATCTTCTAGTGTCTAAATAGTTTGCTCAGATTGGATATCAGTTTGAGGATGATAGGCCATACTGAACTTTTGGTTAATGGTAATAGCATGTTAGAGACTTTTCTGAAACATCAAGGTGAATCTCATATCTCGATCAGATAAAATATATAGTGGTACTTCATGTAGAATTACAAATTCATTGATATATATTAGTGAAATTTGATCTAATGAGAAGTTCTCTCGAATTATAATAAAGTGATCTGTCTTTGTAAGATTATCCACAATGATCCATATAACATTTTTTCCTATAGATGTCCTTGGATGTCCAGTGAAAAAGTCCAGGGTGATGTTCTCCCACTTCCATGTTGGTATAGGTAGTGGTTGCTTCATCCCCTTACACTTTTGTCTTTTAGCCTTCACTTGTTGACATACCAGGAACATTGATGTATATTCAGAAATCTTATTCTTCATATTGTCCCACCAAAAGTTCTCTCAGAAATCTTGATACATCTTTGTGCTCCATGGGTGAATAGAGAAGGTTGATCCATGTGCATCATTAAAAAGATACTTTTTTATCTTTATATATGATGGTATACATAATCGTGACCCAAATCTTACAAATCCTTCCTCATCAATCATGGACTCAGAGGATTTCACATTTTTAAAAGCTTCCACCCTTTTTAGAATTTCCACATCTTTTCTTTGATCATCCCTTATTTTATCCATGAGGTATGGTTGAGAAATTATTTGAGAAAGGAATAATGAAGTTTCTCCCTTAATGATTCCCAAGTCCATCCTCTAAAAATCTATGAATATCGGATCCCTTTCAATTATAATCACTCATAAAGATACAGGGTCCTTTCAATTTAGAGAATCTGCCACCTTATGTTCCTTATCATGAAGTTAGTGGATTAAACAATCATAATACTTGATTATATATATCCATATTTTTGGGTTAATATTGAGATCTTTTTGTGTTAATATATATTTGAGACTCTATTTATCATTATATATCTCACAATTATCCCCCTAAAGACAATTCTGCAAAAAATTTAACACAAATATCACAAACTATAACTCCAGATCAGGCATAGGATTGTTTTTCTCATATATTTTTTAATTTCCTTGAGGCATAGACTGTCAATTTATCATTTTTCATCAGCAAAAAACCTAATACCTTCTTTAAAGCATCACTATACACTATAAAGAGTTCTTCTCTTGTTGGGAGTGTGAGTAATGGCATAGTGATTATCCATTTTCATAACTATTTAAAATAGTACTCACATTCATGAGTCTAGAAAAAATTTACTCTCTTTTATGTTAACATGGTCATTGGGATTAGAAATCATGAAAAGTTATTCACAAATCATTGATAATACCCAGCTAGACTCAAAAATTTGTGGATCTCTATTACAGAAGTTGTTCTGGGCCACTCTTCAATTGCCTTTGTCTTGGAAGTGTCCACAGATATACATTTTTTTTGTGATAACATGTCCCAATAATGTTAAGTCCTCAATCCAAAACTCACATTTATTGTACTTTTCATATAGCTACTCCTATATAAATGTCTTTAACAAAATATTCAAATGATCCCCATGTTTTTCCTTTATCTTGGAGTATATCAAAATTTCATCAATAAAGACTACCACAAATTTGTCGAGGTAATCTCTAAAGACTCTATTCATTAAGTCAATGAATATTACTAAACATTATTGAGTTCGAAGGGAATCACTATGAACTTATAGTGTCTATACCTTGTTCAAAAGGTGGTCTTGGGAATATCTTCTTTTCTCCCCTTTAACAGGTGACATCCCGACTGAAGGTACACTATAGAAAAATAACTATCCCCACAAATCTGATCAAACAAGTCATCTATCTGAGGCATGGGATACTTGTTCTTCATCATGATTTTATTGAGTTCATGATAATAAATGGAGAGTTTATTAGATCCATCCTTATTCTTGGAGAATAGGGATAGTGCACCCCATGGTGAAGCACTCGTGTGTATAAAATCCTTCTCTCGACTCTACTATAATCGGTTCTTTATCTCTTCCATCTCTATGGTGGTCACTCTATAAGGTGTATTTGATAAAAGAAGAGATCAAAGAATATGTTCAATTGAGAACTCAACCTCTCGATTATGAGGAAGACAAAGAAACTCTTAAGGGAATATATCAGTGTAATCCCTCATGATGGGCATGTATTCAATCATGATTCTCTCATTTGTATCAATAATTTGATATAAACATTCTTGCTAATAATAAATTAATATACACACTTGATAAAATTATTCCAAAGGTTATTAATCTTCTTCCATAAACTTGTAAATAATTGGAGGATGCTTTAGGATGTGAAGAGTGATCTCCCTTTCTTAACAGTTGATGTTGTCATTATATAAAGATAGACAATCCATGCCTAAGATAGCGTCGAACTCCACTAAAGTAAGTATTAATATATTTTATTAGAGGTTCAGTCCACAAACGTTTACCAGGGTGGAGTAATAAACCAGGGACACAATATTTTCCCTATTCGATGTTCTCACCGATAACTTATCCTCCAAATTTTTTGGTGGTGTTTAAATAGTCCTATTATACATGCACGATATTAAATAATGCGTAGAACCAAAATCAAATAGTATGGTCTCTATTCATGAATGAATATCTAGCATACCTGTCACCATATCATTTTCCAACTCCACCTCAGTAGTAGTGATATCATAATCCCTTCCTTGTTGCCTTGGAGGAAATTTTTTATTTCCATAGACAACCCTTGACTTTGATAAATTGTTCTCCTAATTCCCATGCTCTATACAGTTTTAACATTGCACTACTGGATGAGTGGTGATCTGAACCTTCAATAGTTCATCAATAATAGTGGTATTATTCAAATATTCTTGGCATTTTTTATCCAGATGTACCAATATTCCACATTTAAAGCAATTCCTGGTTCCCTTTAGATAGTTCCCATGACGATTCGTCCCACAATTTTTACACATGGGATGATCGAGCTTCATTCCATCAAGGAATTCATTTATGGAACTTTCCATACTAGATTCAATTTCCCATTTTTTTCATTTGGCCTACGATACCACTAAGAGTCTTGGATCTCCATTTCATCCTCGAGAGAACAACGAAAAATCTCATCATAGCTGTTGAAATCCTAAATCACTAATGATTTTCATAGACTTATTAGTAGTCCACTAAATAAGCGATACACTATGCTTTAAATGTTAATGACAAATCCAATGGCATACCTTGCATGCCTTGGAATTTTTTCTTCATATTCCCTTATTAAATCATCTTTATTCTACTTGATTCCATGGTACTCCCTTACCTTTTTGAGATTGAGGGTTTGGGGAAGATATTTATTGAAAAATATTCTCTGTAATTCCACCCATTACATGGAATCAATTTCCTCTTGGGTATTCGTATTCTTGATTTGTTTTCACCACTGATCAGCTTCCCCATCTAAATGATATAATGCCAGCATGACTTTCTCTTCATATAATCATTGTTTGATAGAGAATATCTTTTCAATGGAGTTAATCCATTGTTCTTCGAGGAGGAGATCAGAAGATCCACTAAACCTGGGAGGCCTTTTACACATGAATGATTATATGGAAACATTCACTTTACTTTGGGGAGGAGGGTGTTTTATATGATTCAAGTTATTATTCATAACTTGTGTCGGCTGAGCAAGTACTATCATGATTTTTTGAGCACCCATTCCCACAAAATCTGGCTAATCGTTAGAGAAATCATAAAATTTCATATTACAATGATTTTGGTCATGTGTTCTTATATTTCCTTCCATTAAATATGAAAAATAGAGTAAAATTAGAGAGCTTTGATACTTAGCTATTGAGAATAAAAATAAATGGAAAAATTAAACATAAAAGGATAAAATAATAATGGAGAAGTATATCCTATCTTGAGATTCTCTATGATTAAATCTAGGTTTTCTTTTATCTATTTCATAACATATATTCTTATGTGATTTTTTTCATTACCTTAATAATAGTTTGTACCAATATCAGGAATTTACTAAAGAATATCCCCCAAGAGTGTCAAACCAAGATTGTTGTAATGCTCGTTGTCAGGCACTAGTTCCTATTCAAGTCTAGCTCAAAGCAGTGTTTTTGGGTTTTAATCCTAGATAAATCTGTTCTAGAGACACGTTCACCTATTTTTATCTTGAAAGGGATGTATTTTCTTTATAAACCACTTACTATATACTTAATATAATTTGAGGGGTTTTTTAATACTAAGTCTCATCCATAATGTTCTTACTAAAGTGCTCTTTTCCTAATCTCCGAAAGTAACTAAACCATACTATGATACCATCTATAGAGACCCTATCATTTTACACATAACATTATATGATTTTAATCATAATAATATATCAAAGTTCAAACCAAGGATCGTGATGTTTAGTGTCTTGGAAGACTAGGTGCATAAAACTGAAAACATGGAACTAAATAAAACATTTTTTTCATTTTATCTTAAAATTGAGCTCTTAACTTCATTTATACTAAAACATCTGTATTGGGTACCCTGGGGAACACATAAACAAAGGGATGAGCTAAATAGACCTGTAAGGGAATAACCATAAGAAAAAATGAATTAGGACATGGGATAAAAGGAATGACATGATGATATAAAAAGGCATGTACCATAAGGAATCATAACATATAAAAATGGATTCATATAAACATGGTGTCATAATAATGTTAAATAAATGTAAAACATGACTTTATAACGATTCAAGGCTAACCTCCTAAACCATTACACATGGTAGCACAATACAAGGCTAATATCTAAGACTGTCACACATGGTCGCACAAGCTAAGGCTATCCAACAAGACTTTCACATATAATGTCTCATGAGACTCAACTTTACCAAATGAATTGGATATTTATATGGGAACACCCGTCTTAACTTTTTAAGAACATGTTTTCAACATAAATAATCATACATAATCAATGTTACATAAACTTAAAGGATGCCCATGGAACGAAATGGGTACCACAATCAGTCATAATGCTTAAAAAATGGTTGTATCGTAAAAGTGTCCATGAAAAAAATGAATTAAAATATACATGGACATTAATAAGGTAAAATATGAATATATAATGGTAAGTTATGTAAAATATAATTGAAAACATGTAATAAGTGTATCTAATAAATTCTTATCATTAAACTATTTTAGAGCGGTTTTAAAGAAAATACTAAAGGGAATTTAAAATTTAAAAGGGAATAGTATTTTATGTAAAACTTGAAGTGAAACAAGAATGTTTTCATAATTAAAAGGAAGATTTTATTAAAACAAAATTGGCATAAAACAAATGGTATATTGCACATGAAATTGGGTAAAATTTTGGGAAGTTCCCTTTAAACGAGTTTTCTTATTGGGAAGTATCAAGGAAGAAATCACCTAAAAGCATGTATATCCTCGAAGGAGAATGAGGGATGGATCTTGAAACATGATTTTGGATAATATAAACAGTTTTTAGAAGTTGTACATAAAAATAAAATAAAAATTCATTTGGATAAAAAGAAAAATATAGAAACCAGAAGAAATAAAGGCAATTCAGGTAGAATCCCTTACGGAAAATGAGCGTGGAATCATGTGTACTTAAGAGGTATTAATGAGAGAGAAAGAGATTTATAGTCTTTTATAAATCATGATGTAAATATGTGGAATTAAATAAATTAATCCCCATATTTATTAATTATACATAAAAGGGAAGAACATAGAGAACATTCTTGAATAAATGTGAGAAAGAGAGGATCCCTTCCCTTAAGTCAGACGGTGTTCTATAATTGATATTAATGACTTGAATAAAAAAATTAGGTTCAATAATTAATAATTATAGAACCTATTTTAAATTTAAATGATTTATTATAACCTTTTTATGTTTATTAAAAACCATTTTGATTGGTAATGAGGTTTAATTTCATTTTTTCGGGTCCGTTTGTTTCCTTGGTTTTAGTGGTCAGTTAACTTATATTCATGTTTGAATACACATATATGTTGAGATTGGTTGTACAGAATTGAAGTTATATTTTATTATTGAAAATAAATAAGGTTAAATGGTTGTAAAATTCATTTGGTTATTTGTATTAAAGTTGAATCATTATATAAACTTTTATGATAAATGCTTTGATTAATTTGGATATTTCTCTCATAATTAACTTGTTTTATATTATTCTTTTACATCAAGAATTTATAAAGATTACAGATCATTAAATAAGATAAAATACATATATTTTGATCTTGTCCGACCATTAAAATGGTTTCATGACCAGTATAGAATATGGTAATGATAATTGAAAACTCATCGTCCTTGAATGTGATAAATCAACACATCTCAGACGGTTCTTTCATTTATAGTATAAAAGGAGTGGGGAGAGATTTCTATAAACTATAAAATTAGAATAATAGTGTTATATTACATTTATATTACTAGATTTATCATACCAATTTGATTAGGTGAGGTGATGAAAGAAGAAATAAAAGAAAATAATTTCAATGAAAATAAGAGAATTGTAGAGAGGAAATTACCTCATGAGTTTATCTCCTTTGAGAGCCTACTAAGGGGAGAGAATTTAGTCTTTTTTGGAGACCAAGGTCTTCTAGATGAGGGGGGATCATGGGGAGATATTTTGGCATAATATAGGGAAGGCACAAGGATTGATAGAAGTGAAGAGAAGAGTGGATTGTGGATGGTTTATAGTGGAGGGGAGGAGGATTTTCATAATATTTTAATCATTAGTTTACTATTTTTCCATAAGGAAAGAAATAATAATGATTCTAGTAACTAAAAATAGTAATTTGTGCATGTTAGTTCAAACCAATGTCCATTTACATCATCCATGTCTCAATAATGATGCAGAAATTCAGGTTTTAGCATTTATTGTGAATTTTCATATTTTAATATTCATAAAAAATGAATGTATTTTAGAAAATACTAAAAGTTTCACCCTAACAAATTTTTTATGTTTAGAATCAATAAATTAAATATTTTTTCAAAAATAATTTTATAAATATTATTATTCTATTTTTGAAATAAAATCCTAGTTTTCTTGAAAAATATAGATTTTTATACTATAAGTGATTTTATAATGATTTCAAATATTACATATAGTCTTAGAAAATTATCATAAATGCAGAAGAAAAAAAAATTATTTTATGAACAACTTTTAGGAAAATACATTTTCTCTTAAATTAATTAATTATTTGTAATTAATTATTTAGGACATAAAAACCCAATACAGTTATTATGGTCTTATTATCACTTATAATATGCCTAAATTTTATTTATACATTCATGGATGAGGTTACTATTCTTTTGGGTGATTTAATATTCATAAGGGTCATATGAATATTCATAAGGGTAGAATAACTATTCATAAGTGTAAGTTATTATTCACCAAAAATTAAGTTTTTCTTACCGAACTCCACACTTCTTACTGATCGCAACCATATATGTCATATTTTAAAAATTCAAATCACATAAGTGAAAATATTATGTTTAAATATCACATAGTAATTAATATTTTTTTTTTTTTGTGATTTCAAGTTATTATATGACATAATTATAAGAAGGGAATTTCCATTGATAAAACAATGGGTCTTCACAAGAAACACTTAAAAAGAAATACTAAATATCATGATCAAAATGAG
The DNA here is from genome assembly GCA_963277665.1 of Viscum album. Lineage (NCBI taxonomy): Eukaryota > Viridiplantae > Streptophyta > Magnoliopsida > Santalales > Viscaceae > Viscum > Viscum album. Next base: position 1,152,891,517 of record OY728132.1, on the reverse strand, counting down.
ATATATGATATAACATGCCAAAATGGAAATATATTCACCTCAGAAATGAATATAGTTTCATATCATAAATTTATTTCTTAAATAAATGGAATTTGAGGCGAATAACCCATACACATATCATAATTTTAAAGAGAAAATTTAAAAATTATTTAATTATCTATATAATATTTAAATCCACATAAAATAAGGTTAAATATAATATAATATAATAATAAGTCAATAAAATTATAATATAAATACAACTAATAAGTACTATTAATCCATGAAAATAAATTTCATTACAAAATTCTTTACCACTTGGTAACTTTTAATTCAAATAAAATATGATGAAATATTTAAAATTGTAACTTAAAATTACATGATTCATGAAGGATTCATGATATTACATGTAAATGGAGAATTATATACACCACACAAAAAACAATTTGCGAATATGGCATATGTATCGCTGAAATAAAAATTGAGGTGAGAAACCCTTAACTCAAGTTCAAACATTCCATGTGTGTCCCTCAACTCCAATATAGTAATATTATATCAGTTATTTAATATATTAATAACCTATTATATGTTTAATACCTTATAGTCAAATCATTTATTTTTTAATGACATATTCAAATACATAATCGTTTAATTCTACAATGGGTGTTTTAAAGATGTTTGGTTCATTATTTCAAAAAGGCTTTGGTGAGTTTCTCGTGGTAAAATTGGTCACTATTAAAACATATATATAATAATAATCATGAAATTTTTATCATTATTATATATAAATTATACTTTTATAGTTTTCCAGAAATATTTTTATGAAAAATTAAATACATTACAACCATAGAGACAGTAGCATATACGAACACATTAGTAACATTTCCATTATTCCGCAATAATTATGGTAATAAGGTAAGTAATATATTATATTTTATAATGATAATAATATAATAAATAAAATATTATTTTATTAAATACACTTACATATATCATCCATGTCTTTTGATGATAAAAAAATGAAACACATCTCTTTGTGGAGGTAATAGTCTACATGTCTACATGAAAAACATTTTCATTTTTCGGTGTAAAAAAAATTAATAAAATATCTTTTATAAATGAAATTTTTTTAATTAATATAACAATTTTTTAATTATATATCATATATTAATTAAATTTATCCTTATTATCTTCCATTTAAATAGTTAATGAAAAATAAATTGCATCACTTCGTGAGGCGGTGGTCTGTTGTACACATGAGCGATGTTATCGTATCCTCTGTAGAATGGAATGTAATAATTTATCTACGATATCATAACTAATGACATATAATTTTCATAAAAATAATATATATACTTTTAATATACCATTATAATAATCTTTTAATTCCAATGATGGAAAATGATTGACATCGATTTGTGTGGTGTTAGTCCGACGTACACACAAATGATGGTTTTTTATCCCATTTGATAGAAGATGATATGGATTTAGGATAAGAAATTAAAATTATAAAATATTATTATATGGTATTTATTTATTATATATCCTAATAATTGATGAATATTTTATGGAGGGGGAAGAAGAAATATTTTAAAATGCACAGTTAAACACGATACCTCTTCTTCAGACAACCTACTTAAGTAAACAACAAAATCATCCTTAGTATTGATTAATGGTAAACATAATGGAACTATTTAATTGGTAGGGAAGTTATGAATATATATAAAATTTTAATGTCTAATCATCAGTTATTTTAATGTTTTAATATAATAGGAGAGGGGGTGTCAATATATAAGTGTGTAGAGTGACACACTTGTAATTTTTGAAAAGAAAAAGGCGTCCCCGCTCTTTTCACATTCCACAAGGCTCAAAAATTGAACATTATTGACTATTAAAACTATAAGGTATAAATATTCCCAGAAAATATATTTTACACATGTTTTAGGTCATTTTTTCTATTATATATTTTTAACACACTAAAAACTAGATTTCACTAACCGTGGTATTTTTTTATTTTTTTCACTATTAATTATTGTCAAAATTTATGTTTACCTTATATAATCATAAAAATTATTATTATTATAAATATTTAATCTATTTTACCAAACTAAATACATATAATGATAAAATTTTAATTTAAAATTAATCCTAATGACACGACGATGAAACAGATTTTCAAGAACTGTATTTTTCTAGAAAATGATGATTTTATATTAACTCAATGAATAATAAATATGATTTTATGAATAATAATTAATTTATATTGATATATAATCAATATATTTCATAAAAATATTTCATCATTAGATTATTTATTCATTAATTTAAAATGAGAATCATTATGTACTTTAAAGTAGTTTTCAAAAAAACCTATTTTTAAACCTAGGAATACACTTATACTAAAATCCTATATAAAGATGATTCAAATGTAATTAAGTAAATAAAATATAACAACATAAAATTTATGATACTTTAAATCATATTCACAATATAATGGATTTTTGAATCACTTAATATTTTTAAAATAAATGATAGTTTAACAAAAATCTATTTTTTCACTACTCACTAGAAAATTAACATTCCATGAAAATTCAAAAAAATTCACACTAGGTTACATCTTATACAAAGTTTTAAAAATAAATTTCATTTCGAAAAATAATTTTTTAAAAAAAATTCAAATTTTATTTACAATATTTTATCACAAAAAGTAATAAGAATATTTTTTAAAGAAAATATATTTTTGAAGAATAACATTACATTTAAAAAATGATTGTTTTATTATTATGAATTTTTCGATAATTTATATTGAGCGGGAAAATTATAAATATTTATTTATATAAAGTAGTTAATATTATTCTTACCCACCAATTTAACAGCTTGTTTAGAATGGTTACATATTTTGTAGGATATTTAATGTCGGTGTTGCATGTAGAATACGTTGTCAAACATAATGGTATTCTTTTAAACTTTCCTGGTATCACATCCTACACCCCCCACAAAAACATTAATAAATTTAATCATACCAATTAGAACATGATCTCAATAATTAAATGTTAGAAATTTCATAAAAAATATTTATTTGAATCCCACATTGTAAAAATAGTAAATAAAGCATAATCTTGACAGAATAGAAAAATAACTATGAGGATTCTCTAGAGTAACACATACTAGGATTCCAAATAGAAGAACATAAGTGGGATGTGAAATTTGGCCAACGAAGAATAGTGTAATTGTCAAAATAAATATTGAGTATTTCCTAGATCACATATCATAAGAAAGTGAATGAACATGAGAAAATCAATAGCCACAAAACCACAAAACAATGTAATGTGAAATGGGTCATTGATATCATCAGAAATGATGGTAATAACACAATATTTGTCTTAAATATCGTTTTACTAGAGTTTTATAATTACTTTACCTTTTAGAAAAAGTGTACAAAGATATATACTTACTTAATGAGTATAATTTCTACCATTTATTAATTTACACCACAATACCATCTTTTTCTACAAATTATTAGTATTCAATTAAAAACATGCTTCAGGAACTAAAATTAGATATTAAAATCCCAATAATAATTAATGTGATAATAAATTTCTTCCATATGTCTTTAGACATTAAACAAACAAAGAATGGTTAGCACATTGTATGATAATTTCAAAAATGAATATACCTTCATTTGATGAAATAGTGTATTAATTTATAAAATTTAATAGTAATCAAAAATTTAAATCTAAATCAATCCATATATAAATGACCCAATATCCTAAAAAATATAAATAAACTCAATAAGAAATATTTTTTCCTAGAATTTTATATCATACCTTCCATCATAGAAACCCAAAAATATAGTGATATTATTTTGAAATAACATTAATCACTTAGTCAAAAAATCAATTTTCAATCCCATGGTCATCTATATGATAAAGCTTGTGTTTGAAAAATTACCTTGATTTAAAAGATAATATAAACCAAAATGGTTATCAATACCTGAAAACATATTTACACTAATTTAAGGTAATAGTTCACATTAAAATGAATATTTACATATAATTCAACCCAATAAAACATCTTAAAAAGTTTCATTAATATCTTTAATAACTCACCTCCTAAAACCACAAAAGGGGTGTCTAAGGATTTGAAAATATGATCAACTGTAAGCATATAACGCTATAAAGGAATCCATAACTTCTAAGATAAACTCACATCAAAGCATCCTAATATTCAATGTTATTTAAACCCATCCCTAATTCCAACTATAATATCCATAGAACCGCACTCTCAAATTTGGTGTTGAAATCATTAACATTACATTAATAATTTGGATACTAATGAATGTGACCCAATTTTCTCCATCCAAAACATACAAAATGAAAATTAATTATTCGGTCACTTACATTCATGAAGAGATTTTAGGATTAAAGTTTTAGATAATTATGAAAAACTCTTAAATAAACAATTTTCATGTCTTTAAATGATAATTTCTCCCACTTAACCCAGTTTTTCTTATATCACTTTAAGTAATCATCATAATCCATATAAAACCCCTCTAAACATAATTCATTCATCAACATTCTTGATATTCTAAGAAAAATGAAACATGAGAACAATAATCCAAAATTCTAATTAAGGTTAAACATATACATTAACAATTTAATGTCATTAGTGATCATAAGAATAGCATAAAGGTATGATAAAATAAACAAAGTGCATGATCATAACATAAGAGAAATCATACCCATAAAACTATATCAATACACATTTGGCATGTAATAAATATTTAATAAAGTAATTAGTCATTACAATCAATAATCATGATCCATGTGACATCAATATTGACCAAAGGAAACATTTATAACCCATATAATGCACAACAAAAATGTGTTAGTATATTTGAACATCATCTTCATAACCAATTTTAAACCAATGTGATAAATAACTGGAGACTTGTTAAATACATTATATTAACCCTCATATTACTCCTACATTTTTTCCTATTAATAAAATGATATTTATCTAATGCATTTAACTTCTACTTGGGAGCACCATTCATATAATCTACATGAGGCTCACCCAATGATATTTGGGTGCACCAATCATAAAATCTATATCAGGCTCACCTGGTGATATCTGGGTGAATCCATTTTACTATTTATACTATATAAATAAATTTATTATCAACAATTTTTAATTATTATTTATTAAAAAAATGTAATGCTTCTATTTTCAATATTAAAAAAAATTCTGTTATACCTCTATTAATTGGTGGAAAAGAAAAAATTTCCATGACAATCTCATAATCCATCTAAATAAACAATAATGACAGTACCAGTTGAAAATTTACCAAGATAAATGTGGCAACATTGTGAATTATTGACCTTGATGTGTCGAAATACCAATAAAATATTATTGAAAACACTGTAGATCAAAACAACCTTTTTTTAAATCACTTTTAGAAACTTAGAATTCAAAAAATATTAAAAAATAATAATTTTTGCTTGGAAAAAACCTTTGAAACATATAAAGAAATATTATATTAAAATATTGTACATCAAAGTGGTAAAATCTATTTATTCTATTAAATTCAACCAAAAAAATTATTTTCAAAACATTTCATAAAAGGGTATCAAAAGTAACTCATTAAGAAAACAATAACAAATTTCCTTTTAAAACCATTTAATATAATGTAAAACACCATGTAAAATATAATTATGAAATATTTTATGTTTATAAAATAAAATTTTCAAAAAAAATAGAAAACATGGATATGGAAGAGGAAGATTCCCGATTGGGAATAAGAGACAAGATTAGACTCATTTAAAAATTTATTTCCTAGTATATCATCATTAAATAAAGTTGAAATTGTAAATTAAACATGTCAACCAAAATAAAAACAATATGGGAATACAATATATGTGTTTCATAAAAAATAGAGTATATGATTCCCTCCAAAGGAACCATGAACATAATCCATTATGAAAGAAAGGACACTGTAACATAAAGATTTTTTCACTTTTGTAACTCATCAATCGTAAGCCCCATGAATGAATCACTTAAAATGAAACATTAAATATCATGATAATAGGGAGATCTAGGATATAAAATGTAAAAATTGCATTATATACACCTTAAAAATGAATAAAGGTGCATATCATAATCATATGACTCAAAGAAATAGAATTTGATATGGATAACTGTTACACCCCAAAATTATTAAAGAATAAAATTTTATTTGATAGCGTCTATGAAATTAAACACAAATATTATAAGATAATATAACACCTAAATACTTTATAATATATTTTTTAAAAATTTAATTTAATTTCATCAATAGCATAGGATGCACGCAACATCGGGTGTAAACGAAACTTGATAATTTATTTCAATATTATTTAAAGTGAATCATTATAAACAAGCCCTTAAGTTGGCGTGTATGAATAATACTTACTAAATTTTGAAAAATATATATTTTAAACATGTTGATTTTTTACATATCAATTATAAATAATAATAAGTCTTGTTTGTAAATAAAATAAATATTTTTTGAAAAATTGTTTTTTCTAAAAATGGTTTAATTGCGCATTACACACATAATTTAAAACAATTTACTCGTTTTTTAAATTTTATTTTAAAAATATATAATTTTTGAAATTTAAATACATAAATTATCTTCGAGTGATTTTTTTATATTCCAAAAATATTTCATTTTTTGATGAATAGTTAAAGATAATGACTTTTAATTGAATTCCCCCTTTTCAATTTAATAGTTAACAATGATAAATTATATTTGGATTTAATTTTAATTTAATATTAGTTAAATTTTATATAAATTAATATAATTTACATCATTATAAATTTTTTATATTGAAATTTTACATAAAAACATTCAAAATGTTTGAACATTTTCTCTTTGAAAACTCACTTTCTTATCGCATCTGTGAAATTAATTTTAAATTAAAATTTTAAAATTTCTGAGATTTATGATTTTAAAATTAGTTTAAATATTTTTAATAAGAATAATTTATAATATATAAAAATTTAAATTTAAATTATGACAAAAAAATAATAGTGAAACCAAAAAAACTAATTATCGTGGTTAAGGTAAGAATCGGTTTACTGAGAGACTAAACTAAGAAGTTAAGTGATAAAATGACCACAAAATTGTATAAAACCAATTTTAAGATATATTGTGACACTATATCTTATAGGTTCTATAATTTACCATTTTTAAGACTTTTGACATGACAAAAACATTAATATGATTGAGTCTTTTCAGAAAATTACAAGTGTGCCACTTACGTTGTTTTTAAAACACCACATACTCTCCTCTATCCTTCACACCTCCAGACCATTTAAGTTTAGAAAATACCTAAAAAAATAAATTCCCAACTTCCCTCCCCTCATCATAGGGTCTTTATTTTTGAATAAATTGAAATTAGGAAGTATTTTTGTGAAAGACTAAGGTGGTATCCAAAGAATAGGTGATGTTCTTAAAGGACTATCTTTATTAAATTTCATTATAAAAATCCATAAATTATTATTAAACCATGATTATATAGTAAAATAAGTATCTTCCATACAATAATAATCTTTTATAATAATTTAATTACATTAAACCTTCTTCACTTCCATCAAATGAGTTATTAATTCATCATTGTTGTGTATGGCAGACTACCACCTCGTAAACCGATGTCATTTGTTTTTCTGTTACCTCCTTTAACAGTTGAGTATAATAATGTATATAAAGTTTATATATGATATTTTTATTATATTTATACCTATTTAGAAATTATATCATGTATATACAAAAACATTACTTTCAATTACATAGTAGATACAATATATCAGCTCGTGCATACAATGGACTGCCGCCTCACGAAGCGATGTGATTCGTTTTTCACTAACACCTTCCATGGAAGGGGATAAAGATAAATTTAATTATTATATGTGATATAAATGATATTTATGATATTAAGGAAATATTTTTCTTTTTTATAATATAAAATATTATTTTCTATCTTACACTGAAAGAGGAAAACATCGTTCATGTATGAGTGCACTACTGCCTTCATGAAGCAATGTGACTCTCTTTTCATCACCACACCACATGGATGATATATATAAGTATATTTAAGTAAAATATTTTATTTATGAAATTAATATAATTCCTTAAAGATAAAATATCATTTTCCTCTATTTTATCATTATTAATAAAAAATTTAAATGTTACTCATCCATACGTACGACCTACCATCTCTTGGATTGTAACGTACTTCATTTTTCATAACCATCATTCACAGTTAGTTTTAAAATTAAAATTTATGTAAAAATAAGGTAATTATGTTATTTTTTGTTATTCTAGTGATAATGTAGCTATATAAAATGATCAATAACCAAATCGTTTGGGACAAAACACACATGATAAAATAAGGCAATTAACACCAGAAACAATGAAAAAAAGGGAGGATTATAAATAAATGGGTGATGATATGTTATAAAGGGATAATATAAGATATTATAAATATTAATATTGTTCTTATATAAGTTAATAAATTGTTTAAAACACCTATAAAGGATTTCAAATAACATTCAACCAAAAATAATCATGAGGTAATGTGTTTCATATCCATTTTATTTCATTGAGGCATATTGTAATGTTATGATCCTAATTTCATTTATATGGTGTATGTACTATCCTTTTAATATTTAATATCATGAATACTTCATACTTCATGGAATTTTAAGTTTAAACTTGAATTGTTTCATGACATGAAATTTGACTTGGAAATTACCAAGTGGAATATAACTTCCTAACCCAATTTCCTTTCATTGGGTTGTATTACATCATCATTATATTCAATATTCTCATATTATGCATATATTGAAACTTTTTTATATTATGATGTATTTAAACTTTTTTTATGGATTTATAGTTGATACGCATAAATAATTCAACTATTAATTATCACTTCAATTTGGTGATCATTATAATTGTTTATCTCACAATTTCAATACAATCAGAATTATTTATACTTAAATATCCATTAATTGAAATAATTTTTTAATTTTTTAATTAATAGTGTATTTTTAATCTCATATAGTTATCTATGATCTATTTTATGTAATATCACCATTTCTCGAAACTTTGGAAGTTAAAATAATTGATAAAATGTTTTTAGAAAATCTGACTTTATTCCTCTGTTTGGTTGGAAGTACCTTTCATCAAAACTTGTGTTTCCTAAAAACATTTTGAATTTTTTAAAACATTCAAAAATAATTTATTAAATTCATTTTTTACTTTGATTTAATTTTTTAAAATGGTTTGCAAGGAATATTCTGGTCATTTTTTAAACACGGCACTTTTCTAACCTTTTAACATAAAAAAGGAAATTTCTTTTTAACTTATATGTCATGTACATAATTACCCTTCATTATAACCAAAATTTATTCGAATCATACTTTCAATTTTGAAAAGATTAATTTTAAAGAAAAATATTTCCCTAATATTTATGAAATTCTTAGTTTTTTATAATAATTTTCAATGAAATGTATTTTAAATTTTTTATGTTATAAAAAATGGTATTTTCAAAATGAAAATGTTATTTCTACAAAAATGGTTTTAATGATCATTTATGTTAATTATAATCATCAATGATAAAACAATTTTTTTATTATTCTTCATTACAGATATATTTCAGTGATACTGTTCTTATTCTTTCCAAGGATGTTTTTTTATTATTTGACTAAGGATAATATTTAAACTCACTTCCTTGTTTAATTTTTGTAGTTGTTAACCTCCCCTTGAATTATTAACTTTCTTGTGATTATTGGATATTAAATATCCTCAATATATTAATATTATTTATCTTGTATATAAATATTTCTTAAAAAATATACCACTTCTACATACAATGTTTTACTTTGAAAGATATTTTGTTTTTTTGGAATGTTTTGATAAATCTTTATTCTTTAATCAATATAGATAATTATTTTAAAATAGTATTTATCATTAATTAAATTTATTGTATGATATATGGGAAATGATTTATACATTTAGTTATTGGTGGGACATGGAATTTATATAACCCCTCGATCCATCAATAGGTCTCCTGATATAAATATGTTAGTCAAATTAAATGGGGTTCTACCTATAGTTTTAAAATGTATTGAGGATAGATCTTTATAGTATAAGTTTATATGTTCTTGGGACATCATTTTGAATAATTTCGCATTTCCTTAATTAATAATTTTGTTATTATTATCCATGATATTTTTGTGATAATATTATCTCTGGATTTATTTCATTATTTTTTATTATTTAAATGGAATGTGTTTTCAGCTATTTACTTTTCAATATTTATTATTCCACACCTAGTTATGATGGTCATATTATTTATTAAATGACAGGTGTTTTAAGTTATGTACCATTAAATATTGATTATTTTTTATTGCTTCATGGTAGCTTCTAGTGTACTTAACCCTTAATTATCATTTAAGATAACTTTTATTTTGTTTCATCTCATATGAATCCAATAATTTAACTTAGATTGATATACAATGATATGATATATGGAATAAATTTATTCTAAAAAATTGTTGTAATCTTTGTTTCTAAATGTAATATATGAATCGTGTATGTATCTAGTTTACCAGTACTACTAAACTGTTTGGTCCTTTTGAATATGAATCCATTTATCTTATTCAAATTAATAAGGTATACAAAAGATTTAGGTTTTTTGGTCTAGGGTTACTACAGTTGGTATCAGAGGAATTTAATATAAACCTTTGAAACTATATTAAGGAAACCATATTTTAGAAAACATAACCAAATACTGAAATTTGGGGATAAGTATATAATAATATCCTAAAGTTTTGGTAAAGAAGATATTATGTCATTTTTTTAAGCAGTGGATTCTTTTATTCATACTAAATGTTGACATTGTTATGTAATAAAGAGAAACACCCCTAGATTTTAAAAGAATAAAACTATGTTTGATTGTATAAATGACATGAAATATCTAACATAGATTGTGTTACATGAAAAACTAAGCTTAAAAAGAAAATTATATTTTTTCATTGGACAGGGAGGACGAATAAGGAAAACCTATCTAAATTTATATGGGTACACTAGAAACCAAGACCTCCCAAACACTACCACTAGACGCAACCACTAGGCTGCACCTGTGGGGAAAAACATTATTATTATTTGATATGATTTTTTTCACCTAGATGTTGGAATCTTGGGAATGAATAGGATTAATTGAGTTATGTTAATATGGTTTAAACATTTATATATAAATATTTCTTTGGTGGAAAATTTATTATAAATGAATGTAAAACCCTACTGAAAATAAAATGAATCATTTTTAGGAAAAGTTATTTAAATGAACACAAGTGTAATTTATACCAATAAATTAAACATTTCACTCTTGAAAGATTATATTAGGGAAATTTATATATTATATTTAATTTTTAACATTAATCCTATCTGTTTTCTAGACAATAGATAAAAATGAATCCAATTTTAGGCTTCAAACTGTATATTGTTAACAAGTAGTTTTGTCGTCTTTTTATGATGCACATATTTTAAAACTATTTTCTGAAAATTTTCATTAATTTATTTTTAAAAAATTAAATTAAATTTTAAAAATTTAATACAAAACTTTTATTCGATTTATTTGTTTTATTTTAGTGAAATGTTTTAATTTTTTATGAAGAATGAAAAATACTAATTTATAATTAAAAATTATTTTTTGTTTAAATAATTTATAATGTGGAATTATAGTTTTAAATAGGATATAAATTAAAGTTAGTTTATTTTTATATAAATTAATTCAATTTAGGTTTTTGAAATATTATCATGTTGAATTTGGATATAAAAACCCTGTAAACATTATAAACTTTTTCTTTTTAGAAATCCATGAACCCGCCACATTTGTAGGATTAATTTTAAATTATATTTTTTCACTTCTATAAATTGGATTTCAAAAAAATGGATTATATATTAGGAATCATAACAATTTAAAATTTATAATAATTCCAACTTAATTTTTGACAATAATTATTAGTGAAAGTAGTTAAAATTAATCATAGTGATTAAGGTAAAATGAGTTTACCGATGGATTAAACTGTAAACATAAAGGGAAAAATGACATAGAAACCTGTATAAAACCCATAATATGGACATATTTCTAACTTATACGTTATATTATTGATACATTAACATTATTGGGGCTTTGTTATAAGAATAGAACATGTTTCTAATTCACTCATTCAAAAACATTACAAGTATATCACTCACCTCACATATAGAAGCCCACCACCTATCCTCCCATCATCACACTTTATAGCCTTTTGGTTCATATTGAAACTTAAAAAATCACCTAGAATATTCCATTACCTCATCATATAAGCTTTGTTTGGTGTAAATCCAAATGAAGAAGATTTTGGTGCAAACCTAAGGAGGTTATCCGAATAAGATGTAACATTCTTCAATGAGGGTTTTTAAATTATTTCTTTCTAAATCCACTTAAATTATTCCTAAAAATTTTCTATATAATATCCTAAGTATATTCCATATAATTATATTATAATATTTTAATGGTATAATCAAAATATTTTTCTTATTTCATCAAATGGGTTACAAAATCATCATTCATCTGTATGAAGGACTAAGACCTTGCGAAATAATGTCAATCATTTTTTCATTACCACCTCGCAAGGTTGGGTATGATGATGGATATAAAGTTTATATATTATACTTATAACATAATTATGACTCTTTATTCTTTATATAATATATATATATTTGGATTCCATATCATAGGTGATACGATAACATTGCTCATGTAGACATCGGACTACCACCACACAGAGTGATGTGATTCATTTTTCTAAAATGCATTACCAAGAAGTTAATAAGGGTAAATAAAATCAATATAAGTGATATAAATTAAAATTTTATGGTATTAATGAATTTTTTTTAATTCTATAAATATTCTATATCATTTTATTTATTACCTTTCACTCACTGAAAAAATGATAAATTTGTTACTGGACATGTGCACTACCACCTCCTAAAAGTGATATAATTATTTTTTTTCATTACCAAATCACAATAAAGATATATATAAGTATATATAATAAAATGACATTGTATTGATTCTATTTTGATCATTAAATGAAGTTAAAATGTTACATACTATCATAACCTGACCCATGTCAGGGCTCGAGTTGCGACTACCCCAAGCCCGCCTCCATGGGCTAGGGGTTGGTGACAAGCACCGAAGGAATAACTAAACATGGAGAGGCCTTTTCCTAAAATACATCTACATAAGCACCTATACACACCTCAATTAAACACTACAAAGATATAGAAAGCTAAAATTTAAATGAATGTATACATCTATCCCAAACCAAATTATAGAAGAAGTACAGAAGTAAAAAAGGAAAAAACAAGTTCCCGCCAAAAGAAAACCATAAAAGAATTTGAACTAATCAAAAGGAGTGAATTGCTGCCAAAAGTATCTTCCATAAGCTCTTCCTCCCTTCTCTAGTAAACACCTAAGTTGCTCTAGTTCACTAACCATAATATTCCTCAGGTCCTCCGTGGAAGTCATCAAAAAGCATATGGTCTTCACAACACACACAACATGAACGGGAAAATCTCATACATAGGTGTGTATAAAATACTTTGTAGGTTCCCAAAAAACCCAAATGAAAAGGGAGCGATTCAAAGGCAACAATCCACTCAACCTAGATAGAGGGAACCGCATATAGAGAAAAACCCTATCTCAAATCATCCTCATATGAACATGAGCAATTAGCTAGGCCAAAGAAATAGTTTTAATAAGAGTGTAAATAAAAGACTTTGTCCCATAGCCTAACCCAACAAGAGAGTAAGAGTAAATTCATTCAAAAACAAGGATCTTGACAGGGTGAGAATATGAACTTCTCATTGTGTCTTCACTACATATAGTAGGAGAGTGGACCCATCCAACCATGTGAAGATAAACATGGAAAGCACGTGGCATACCCTGCATTCCTCTTCCTCCCATTAAAATAGTGTAACCAAAAGAATGTTATGGGAATAAAAGTGGTAAATATACTTAGACCTCTTGGAGTGTCAACCTATAATGCCACAACACTGTAAGGGCTCACCTACATCACCTTGATATACTCGTAACAGGCTCCAAGTCTTAAGAGATTATGACCCAATATCTAGTAACATGATTATTATTATGACTCTAAAAGTAAACTACAACCCAGTTGATCACACTCAATGAGCTCAGTGACCCCATATAAAATCCATTCAAGAGATACACTCCATCGATAATATATTTACCATTCCAAATGGTTTGTTCAAGAGAATGTTCTCCATCATGAACAACCTATATGGTCAAGCTCTATTTCCCAGCACTAGACATTCTTCCATCACTAACTTGTGCCCTGAGAAAGGCTGAAGAAACCATGTGGAGAGGTCTACTCCTCAAAATTTCTCTGAAGTTGATGGAGCACTACTCTACACCATGTATCATGTGCATCTTCTCTATGATAGTGAATGAAGGTACCCACACCTCACTACTACCCCGCGGTCGAGGGAGTACTACCTCTTAACTGACTGGGAAAACCTCTATTTCCCCTACATGGATTGGCACGTACCTTAGTCTGTCAGGATATAACTAAATCCATTTAATGTATCATGTATATCAAGTGGAGGGGACCACTCCTCAAATAAATAATCAAAAGTTGAGGGAGCTCCAAATCCAGTGGAGGACCCACTCCCCACTATAACATGGAGGCAGATGAGTGTTACTCTATAGATGAGTACCCATACCCTAAAATGATAGGGGATTACTACTCAAAGGAAGAACGAACCGCACCCTGGTATGATAGGGGAGTGAGATTTTTTAGTTAATTGACCTTCCTACTAACCTGGTATGAAAGTAACACTCTCTTTCTAGAGGACCTTAACCCTGGTATGACAGGGGGTACTGACTCTTCCATCTTATTTACTATGGAAGGTTTTCACCCTAGTACGATAGGGGAGTGCTGACCCCAGGCAAGAGGAACTACTCCCTGGCATGACAGGGGATTTCTGACTCTATCAGAACATCATGTACGGAGGAACCATACCCTCGAAAGATATGGGAGTTCTATCTCCAAGGGTAGAGGACACATGCCCTAACTCGGTAGGGGAGTACTGACTCTACTTATACATCACATGGAGAAGATCTATGCCATGGAACGATAGGGGAGTACCAGCTGCATTGATAGGGGGACCCAAACCCCCTACATTATAGGAGTTTCTACTCTATCTTTTCGAAAAGTTTGGAGGTAATCCTCCCTGGTACCATAGGGGATCACTGTCTAACATTACGAATGATACAGGGAACCCTCACCTTAAACCATTAGGGTAGTTCCAATTATTCTAAAAGTCCATCTAAAATTCCTATTATCTCACATGTCTACACTGAACCCAAAAGTATAAGTAACTAAATCACTACCCTTGATATTATCTTTTTTTCCAGAAACTAATTCACCCACATGGTTTTAGGTCACATCACAAGGATGTGTCTCGATGGTGAAAGTTTTCCTCTTCCTTTTGAGTCCAAGGATATCACAAACTATGTATCATCTCAAAGGACTACCCAAAGGTAAAAGAACTCATGCCCATGATTTGGGGAGTCCAAACATTACCAAAGTAAATAGGTAAGGGAAACCCATTCCCTTTTTCCATAGGGGAATGCCATCACAGTGTCTCTCTTCACGATACACACTAATCTCCAACATTGGTTAGGTGCTTCTAAGAGCAACGTCATTCTTATCATACTTTCTATAGTAAAACCATCGTAGGTAGGGTACCCACGCCCTTCTCCAACTGAGTACCACCACCATACTAGTCCAAAAAGTATAGGGGACCCTCATCCTAAAGTATAAGAGAATGGTATCGACCCCAATGACAACCCAGTGATTCACCATGATCACTGCATAAGGTTTTCACTACTAAAAATAGTATTGACTTAAATAAACCACCGCATATCTCATAGTATGAAATAAAGGTCACCATCACATTCTATATGAAATAAAATCATGATAGGTTTCACACAATCTTGAATTCGAGTCCTAGAGTAACAGATACGGATGATGGGTGATTCAAAGGATATCACCTAGGAGTACACATCGTGCACTAGGACACACACAGAATTTGGGTGCACTTGAGAACCTAGTATTTTATTCAATCTACAAGGTTTCCAACCCATGTAGGTGTACATGAGGTCTACCATAGGTATAAAGTGTTTTCTGCTTCACCCATCCCCTGGCTGTGTAGTTTAACTCGTGCCTGTGTACTAGACACTGTGTCCTTGTACTTTGGTCATGTGTAAGTACCTGACCATGTTTTCTTACACGACTATCCTGATATGTGTCATATGGTCACATGGTTTGAGGCACTACACGACATCTGACACCGATACATGGTGTGTAGTCCCCAAATTTCATCTTCTTCAAACATGAAGAACTACATGACATGGGTCTCTAGACTACATGCCAGGTAGCAAGTAATTATAGTCGGGAATTTCCAGCAAAATCACTTAAGTTTCCCCGATTCAACAGAAAACCGATCGATCTGCTTATGAGGGATAAAAACAATTATAATATGGCTCTAAAACACAGGAATAATGAAAAAATTAATGGAATCTAGAATAAAAAACAAATATTCCTACCTAGATGGAGAAAATCCAAATCTTTGGTTTAATAGCAGTTCCCAGATCATTCTTCTCCTTGATCTAATGATGATCTTCATCAAAAATGGGAATTGGCGGCACTTTGTTTCGTTTATTCGGAATCCATTTCATTCATTTACAATATGGAGAATAGGAGAAGAGTATTTTCTCTCTTATTGGTTTTTTGTGATCCAAACGTGAGAGGGGGAGGGGATTATTATGTTTTAGGTTAAATTAAGTAATTAAATCATATTTTAATTAATTAATTTTCCATTTAACCCCCCAGTAACTCGCATCCATCTGAAATTCCTGGTGCGGATAATTTTATGTCGTGCCTAGGGTAAACACGAATCTTAGGACTCATCTGCATTCTCATAAATCTGCTCCGAGATACTATGAAATATTTATTCCTATTTTTAGATAAATTGTGTTAATATGAAAAAATGTAATTCATATTTTAAAAACAACTATGCATAGGTTCTCTGGGTCCCGAATACCTATATCGACCCAGCACATGGCTTTGAAAGTATTCTTAATCTGTTCAAAATTTGAATTGGACAAAATATGAGTCTCTACAGCACTACCACCTTCCATGTTTTTTGTCCTCAAAAAGAAAAGTTGGGCATAGAGAAATGATGTTTGGTTCTGCTTCTGGGATTCCCACACTAGCAAGTTTACAAAGGGTTCCCATGATACATCCCAACATGAACTCTGTGGAAAAATACCAAGCACCATAGTCCATCAGTTGTTATGGGGTCTAGGGGTATCCCACCATGCTAACCTGATGCAGATACTAAAGAAACCCCACATTCCAAACCCACCCCTCGATAGACTATTCAATATCTTACTCAGGTGTGTTGTGTTCAAGTGACACTGAACACGTGAGGTTACCTAGAAACAAAAAAGAGGAAAACTCATCCAACCTGGAGAAGATAGAAATAAAAATCATGTGGCATACAGCTAGGGCCTTTTCCCCTCTTAGAAAAAGAATTACCGAAACCAGAAACACCGCTACACCCACTAGTGGAATCCTAAGTATGTACGGATGGTAAGAAACCAATCCATACTATGGAAACATTATTGGGTGTAACTCTGTCACTACGGAATGGTTATAAGAAATTATCTCAACCACTCAACCCCACCCCAAACACACAAGTCATAGAGAATCATCCAACACACCTTGATATTGTCCACTTTGAGAAGCATTGACTCACCCACACAGTTTTGGTTGCGTGAAAGAAATATGTCTTGGTCGGGGAAGGACCACTCTTTCTCGTGATTTTGAAGATATATCAAACAATCCTATCATGGGGTTCTACTATCACCCCATTTCACCCTAGTTTAATCCTTGTGAAAGAAGTAGAACGAAATTATTGCTTACAATAGTGTGTCGCAATTTCTACTAAAAATATAGATTGTAAAAATAGAGTATCTCTATTATCCTTATAGCCTCTTGGTTTAAGGCCTCTATGTCTTGCAGTTTTTCTTTGACCACATCCTCTAGCTCCCAGTTTTTGACTTGGACCACCCCTTATTGTCATCTAAACTCCACTTGCATTTCCAAGAACACCCTACTCCAAGTGCTTCCACTAACATGTTGGCCCATTGGACAACTCCCTCTTAGTTGCATAGTGGGATAGATAATCTCTAGAAATATTTCTCCAACTTTCGGAATAATAACACCGCCTCTCCAGCTATTGACCTAATCCTCATCACTGCTCCTATGCTACTGGACCACATGCCTAAGTCTGAACATGGGTATGCATCTTAAACTGTGATCCTATCATTTTTTATCTATTAGTTGTTACAGACGCCTCAACCTCCTAACTACCACATTGGTCCAAATCCACTTGTTCCTCTGACAAGAATCTCTCTACTACCAGAGCCTACTCCAGAACTCCAGCATATGCGGGAATTCACAGTAGAATCACAGACGCCCTAACCTCATAATGCAATCCCTACTCCAAGTTCTGTGCTATGAAAAATGTATCTTGAACTGTATCCAGGGGTATCATGACAGGTCTATGAGCCTTTCTAAAAACTCGTCTATAGCCGTGTTTCCCTACGGAAGATAAAAAATATTCTGGATACATACCAATCATAGCATGGCTGGGTAAAAATCATCCTTGATGAATCGTTTGAACTATTCCCAAGTGAGTGTCGCCTTATTGTGGGAATGTGTCACTAAACTCCACCATCTCCCTGATGAACCCTGCTGAAGGTTCACTTTTAGTACCAACATCTAGCTCGGAGGTGTCCACACTAAGAAAAAAAATCACATGAAAACCTTGAACCATGCATCTGCTGTCTGGGGTCCTGGATCACCCTAGTACCTCATAGGTCATTGCCTCTAGAAATCACGTAATGAAATCACCTTGAACTCATCATCATCCTGAACATTCATTAAAACTTGATGCTCAACAAGTGTTGGAACTACCATTGGAGAACAAAAAGGTAACAAATCAAAATTAGTTCCCTATATTGAAGCCTCGTCACATGGTATATTGTCATCAAAATTACATCGTGGAATCCAGTCTAGCTGCCATTACAGTCGCATCCTAAAATAAAATTTATGATGCCCCACAGGTAAAGAGTATATCTGTGGAGAAAAATCTATTTGGATAGAGAAAAAAATCAAAACTCAGTCCTATATTATGTATTTACCATTTGTGCCCCTATGAGAAGTGATCTAATGTACTGAGTGGAAAATTAGGTTATCGGTGTTCTAGATAACAGTTATGTTAGCCTCTACACCGATACTAGATCATCTGCCCTGAGAGCTGAACTCAAAACATCTTAACACTCTCACTATAAAACCAAACCAAAAACCATTTTAGGGAAGCATCTAAACAATATCCAAATGGTTTATCCAACTTTAATACCACACTATCATTACTCGACCAATGTCGGGGCTTGAGCTGCAAGAACCCCATGCCTGCCTCCATAGGCCAGGGGTTGGCAACAAGCACCGAAGGCATAACTAAACTTAGGGTGGAATTTTCCTAAAGTACCAATACACACGCATCCACAAACATCTCAATACAATAATGTGGAGATAAAAAAATCCAAAACTAAAATACATGCCTAAATATATCCCAAACCAAAGTACATAAGAAGAAATTAAGTAAATATGGAAAAACAAGCACCCGCCAAAAGAACACTTTAAAAGAATATGACCTAATCAGAAGGATGAGATCTCTTCTAAAAGTAAATGTCAGAATTTTTTAGCCTCTATTCATTCAACACCTCAGTTGGTATATCACCCTAATCAATGCCATACTTGGGTACTCCTTGAACTCCATCAAAAGTATTGTGGTCTTCACAAGACACAAACGTGTGTGGGAAAATCCTCTGTAGAGGATAGTATAAAATACTCAGTAGGCACCCCAAAAACCAAAAAGTGGAGGTAGTGACTGAAATGAGATAGTCCAATAGACCAAGCTAGAGAGAACCCCATAAATAATGAAACTTCATCTCGAGTCATCCTTGGTTTTACATGAATAGTCAGTTAATTCATATAATAATCCCCAACAAGAGAGTATGGAAAAGACACCATCCCACAACCCAACCCAATAAGAGAGTGAAAGTAAACTTGTCCAAACACAAGGATCATGACACGGTGAAAAGATGAAATTCTCATCGAGTATTTACTTCCTATAGAAGGAGAGTAGACCATCATCCCAAAATAATCTAATCATAGAAAGCACATAGAATACCTCACACATCATTGCCTATGGTGGAAGTAGACTAATCAAATTTAAGGTATGAGCACAAAAGTGGTAAGTATACTCAGTCCTCAAGGGGAGTTAACCCATAATTTGAAAACACTTAAGGGATCCCAAAAATCACCCAGATATACTCGTAACATGCTATAATTATCAAGATGCTCTGATCCCATAGCTAGTAGTAAGATTATTCTCATTGCTCAAAAGGTAAAAACTAACCTTGTAGATCACACTCCATGAGATGAGCCATCCCAGATGGCACCAGTCTGAGAGATAAAATCCGTCAAGAATATCTATACCATTCCTAATGGTTTTTCAAAGATAACATTCTCTATTAGGAACAACATATACGGTCTATCTCAAGTTCCCAACACTAGAGGTTCTTCCATCGCTAGCCTGTGCTCTAAGAAAGGCTGAAGAAACCAAGTAGAGTGGTCTGATCTCCATCACTACCATGCAATTGAGGGAGAACTAATCTAAACCTTTAACTATGTGCATCTTCTCTATGACAGGTAATGGAGGTATCCCAACCCCACCATTACCACACAGTATAGGGAGTACTAGCTCCTAACTAACCTACGAAACCTCTATCTCCCCTGCATGGAATGGCTCGCACCTCATCCCATCATGGGAGAACTAACACCTATCCAAGTATCATGTATATCATATGAAGGTTCCCACTCTTCATAATTATCCTCAAAGGCTAAGGGATCTTCAACTCCAGTGGAGGACCCACTCACCACTACAACTCAAGGACGAGGGAGTGCTACTCTGTAGATGAGGACCCGCACCCTAGAATGAAAAGGGAGTACTACTCAGTGGAAGGAAGACCCACACCTTGGTAATATAGGGAAGCACAACTCTATATATCAATGACCCACACCATAATCTAGTAGGGGAGTACCACTTTGTGTCTAGAGGACCCGCACCCTGGTATTACGGGGGAGTACTCACTCTGCGATATTATTTACTATAGTGGACATGCACCATGGTATGATAGAGGAGTATCGACCTAAGGCTAGAGAACCTTCTCCCTGGTACAGAACGAGAGTACTAACTATTACAAAACATCACATATGGAGGACATGCACCATTGAACAAAAAGAGAGTTAGGACTCCAAGGGTAGAGAGCTTGTGCCCTAACCCGGTAGGGGAGTCCCAACTCTACAAATATGTCACATATGGACGACTCCTACCCTAGAATGATATGGGAGTACTAACTCCTTGGATAGAGGACCCACACCATATTATGTTAGGGTAGTTCCTACTCTATTTTTCTAACATGTAAGGAGGGCCCGCACCCTGGAACAAAAGGGGAGAACTGTCAAAATTTATGAATGATACGGGGAACTCGTCCCCTAAAAAACAATGATAGTAAATAAAATTCCGAAAGTCCATTGTCGATTCCTAGAAACTCATGTGTTTACACTAAATACACATCTCTAAAGAACTCAATCACCACACATTGCTACTTCCTACTTTGGTCGGCACTAACTCACCCACATGGTTTTAGGTCGTGTCACTAGGACGCACATCAGTGGGTAAATTTTTCATGTTTCTTGAGATTATAAGGCTATTCCAAACTATGTATCATCTTATAGGACTACCCAGAGGTAAAATAACTCATTCCCATGATGTGGGGAGTCCCACTTCTACTAAATAAAATAGTTAAGGGAAACTCGCCCTTTATTTCCATCACGCTTATAATACTACACGTAGTAACACTGTTGTCGGTAGGGGACCCATGACCTTATAAAATAGTGAAGCACCATTATACAGGTCTAAAGTGTTCAAGGGACCCTCATCCTAAAGTCTAAGGAAAGTGTAATGACCACAATTAAAACCTAGTGATTCACCCTGATTACTGCACAAGTTTTGCACTACTACACAAGAATTATTATTGAAACGTGACACCTTGTATCTCATATGCTAAAACAGAGTCCTCCATTGTGTTTGAAATGCAAAAACACTCAAGATTGGTTGCTCACAATCCTGAATCTAGTTCCTAATGAAGGATATATGAAAGGTAGAATATTTTAATTCAATATTCTAGGAGTAAATGGCATGGACTAAGGAAACACATGTTGTGTTAGATCACCCTAGCACTTGGTCATGCATCTAGTATACATGGTTTTAAACCCATATATTGGTACAAGATGTGTGTAGGAGGTACACGACATGTTTTGATTCACCTGGACCCTATCCATGTAGTTCAACTAGTTTCCCTATACTGGACCCCAAGTCCATGTACTATGGATATGTGTTAGTACACGAACATGGATTCTTACTTGGATATCTCGAGCTGTGTCCCATGGTCACATGGTTTGAGGTACCAAATAAAATGAAACAATAGTACATAGCATGTATTCCCCAAATTTTATATTTCCTGAATAGGAAGAACTACACAGAGTGTGTCACTGAACTACACTCTATTTTGACGGTAATTTTAGTCAGGAATTACCTGCAAAATCAACTGATTTTCACCGATTCAACCAAAAACCCATCGATCTACCTAACAAGGATAAAAAATAATTACAATAGGGCCCTAGAACATTAGAATAATGAAGAAATAATGGGATAGGGAACTAAATTTAAACCCAATTACCTCTATGGAAAAATACTAGAGCTTCAGTTGAAGAACGGTACCTGAATCATGCTTCTCCTCAATCAGATGTCGATATTGATAAAAAATGGGAATCAACAACACTTTGTTTTAGTGATTCAACATCGGTTTTATTCATCACTAATAGGGAGAATATGAGAATAGTGGTGAATATATTCTTGGTTTTTTGTGCGCTAAACGTGAGAGGGAGAGGTATATTATTAGGTTTTATATTTAATTAATTAAATCCTCATTTCATAAATTAATTTACCATTTTACACCCTATTAACACACATTCATCTGAATCTCCTGGGATAAATAATTTTATGTCTCCCCTAGGTTGAACATGATGTTTCATACTCAACCACAGTCTCAGAAATCTAATCTGATACTCTAGGAATTAGTTATTCCTACTGTTAAGTGAAACTATGTGCATGAGATGAAATATATTTAATATTTTTTAAAAACTGCACTGATTCTATTTGGGTCCCAAATACCGATTCCAAACCAGCACCTGGCTTCAGAAATATTCTTGAAATATTCCAAAGTCTTATAAACCAAAACCCATGTCTCTAAATATACCTTCTTCCCATAATGATCATTGAAAAATTAAAATGTTACTCATGTGTACATACGGAATACCGTCTCCATGATTGTAACGTTAGTTCATTATTCGTTACCATATTTCATGATTGGTATTAAATGAAAAATTGATGTAAAAATATAATTATTATTTCATGATTATTATTTTTATTTGATTAAATAATTACCACTTTGATCATATCCATTCATTCTAATATTTTTTTGACACATAATCCAAATATCATTGAAGCATCATACATAAACATAAGTGACTAATTAATAGTATATAACATTATAGAAAGTGAAATAAAACTAAAAAGTACATTGCAATGTTTTTCATGAATTTAAATAATTAAAATAATTTTATTATTCATGAATATAATGAAACACATGACAATTCGGACCCAAAGTAAGAGTTTTCTCCTCTTTCTTTTATTTATGTGAGAAATATGTTATATTCCCCACTCATTTTTATTGTTTGGTGCATATAATTTCCATTAATTTAAATTATGATTGTTATAATTAAAGTTATGGGAATTTACATATACAATTTAGGTTATGTCTTTCGTGGGGTTTACATTTTCAATGTTTCCAAAGAGTTTAGTGATTATTTTCTCAATTTTCCTTCTTTTGGATTAATGTTATGTTGTACACCTATCTATTTTAGGAGGTGTGTATAATTCCCCTTTGACATGTAATATCATGAATATTCTTATTTTCTTGATAATATAAGTTTCATTTAATGATATTATTTCATGGTTATTATGATTCAATGTTACAAATGTGGTAAGATTTATTTGTTACAATCAAATAATTTATTGGGATTGTTTATGATTATGCTACCAATGATGAGATATTATGGTCTATATCTCACAAAACTAACTAATTTTATTATAATATGGTTATTCATGATTTTTTTCAAGTAATAGTACATTTTTAAACTCATTAGTAATTAAAATAATTGAGTGATTTTTTTTACGAAAATATGACTTGATTTCTCTCTTCAGCTAGATATTAGTTTTCTTCTAAAACCATGTTTTATAAAAAATGTATTCAAAAATGCTTTTTAACTTTTAAAAAATATTTTAGAAATAATTTTTTCCCATTTTTTATTATTAAAAAATTGTTTTCAAATTAATCTTCTAGTAACTTTTTAAACAAGGAACTTTTCTAACATTATTACAGTGAAAAAATAAAGTTCATTATTACATGTGTGAAATTACCTACTAACATAACTATCATTTCTTTGAACCCTACTATAAAATTTTATATTATTATTTTTAAAGAATTTTTTTTCAATTTTATATAAATTCTTATTATATATTTTTTTTCAAAGAAAAGTATCTTCCAAAATTTTTAGGATTTAAAAATTGATTTTCAGATTATAAAGTATATTTTCCTCAATAATTATTTTAATGATATTTTATTGGTATTTAAATTTATAAATGTAGAAAATACTTGTTGTTAATTATGATACAATGGGGATAGTATGTAAGGATACCATTATAATGTTTCATCTAGATTGATTAAGATGTTTCAAAGATTTTGTTCTCGAACCTGTTTCTTTTCCATAGGTCAATCAAGTTTCAAAGAGACTATTAAGAAACCTATTTATTTTCTATGCTTTAATAATGTTTCAAAAATATTGAACTAATAATCATATTTTTTCTACATGTTATTAAGGTTATAAAATAATAAGGTTTTTTATAATGAAATATCTATGTAAATTATTCATGTTATGGTTCATAGACATCTTATTTGATATTGTAGTCCAAGTAGAATCAGGTTATCCACTTACAACTTATATTATCGGGTGGCTCAGATGGTGATGGGTGAGCTCATTATAGATTCTATAATGTGGTGTCCCAGATAGTTCTCGGTTATCCCAATATAGCTTAAATGATTTGTGCATTAAGATATTGCCCCAATTAATTAGGTAATATACCTTGTTTTGAAGGGTAATAATGAGAGTGTTACCAGAGGGTATCTACTATGGATTTAACTATAGTTCCATTATATATAACATGAGATTGACCTATGTTATGAGGAAAAATGATCCAAGATACCAACACTTTCTTATATGGTTTTATAATGTTTTGTATATTCGTGATTGATATCACATGGCTCGTGATTATTGATTCTGATGACTCTTCACTTTATCTTGTTTCCGTATTTAAAATCTATACGGTCCTTTTGTGGTTTTTGTTATATGTTGTACTATGTATGCTTCAATTATGAAGTAATAACAATGTATCTAATGTATGGGTCGTTATAGGTATAGTTTATATAAGGGTTTTTCTTAATTATCTAAAACTCTAAATCTAAAGGTACTTGAAAACTTAAGCCATACAATTTTAATTTTCATATTGTATGGTTTGAATAAAAAGTTGGTTCATAATTATCGGTATCAATATTAGAAATGTAATGTTTATGTTTTCAGCACTGTATATGGGAGTCCAAATTTTAAGCTGTTATAGTTATTATCAGAGCAAGAGTATAGATAACTATGGAGATTAGGATGTTTTCATGTGTGGTTATCTTAAGAGTTATGGATATCATCATATGTATATAAGAATAAGGTTTATTCTAAGTTTAAAGTCTTAACTATTTCATATGAGGGTTTTATGTAGTAAAAATTTAGAGTTTATTAATGATATTTTTGGAAATTTTTTATTGGGTTGGTTACTTAAAACACATAGGATCATTATGAAGTGTTATTTAGGGAAGATTGTTTTCCATGATTAAATAAAAAAAGAAAAACTTGAAGGCAGAGTGATAGCGCATCGCATAAATCAAGGTTGTAGGGCTTGAAACCACAACTGAAGGGTGACAAGAGTATATCACCAACTACTAACCTATACAATTTCCTAGTTATTATGACATTATTAGAAGTTAGTATTTATTTTTTTCAAAAACATATGACATTTTATTTTGGGAATAACTGTTTTTTGTCTTGGAGGAATATATGAAGAAATAATTATAATATTTGTGCTTATAACATAGATAGAAATTTTATTAATTATTTTTAGGATAGTTTTTATAGAATTATTTGGTTTTAAAATTGGGTATTACAGTCAAAATTCTGAAATTAATGTATGAATGTTTATTCATTTTGGAAACTATCTTACCAAGTGCTGACCATTTTGGTTTTGATTATTTTAAAAATACTGAAGTAATTTATTTTTATCCCTTTTATGGTAATTTTTCCTTTAAAATATGATTTATTTTATTTAGGCACTAAAAATTCATCCTTAATACATATCGTTTGGAGAAAAAGATGATATTTTGTTGAAAATTTATTAAAAGAGAAAATTTTACTCATAAAGTAAGTATATTTCTTTATTTGCTTAGTCTAGATGGTATGAAAAATAATCAACTAAATGAAAATGTTCTAGAAACAAAAATGTTATCATGTTACAAATATTTATGATGTTCTGATGACCTTTTGAGGCATCATTTATTTATGGTTTTGAGGCCCTAAACTTTACATTGATTACTCACTTTCTTTTGATCAATGAAATCAATCATTCTATATAACAACTTATGATTTTATTCTATGTTGAAATATTTAATTATCACATATATTATCCTATTTTCAAACCTTTTATGTTTTATTCAAGATGACCCCCGTAATACCCTTTCATTTTTATCATGAAAATTGTTTACTAACCCTTTTTATAATTTGGGATAATAATAAAAGTATTGTGAAATGTCCATCCTTTTGTTAACAAGATAAAGATAACATTGTATGGAATAAATTTATTAATTTGTGTGAGGATGTGACACCTAATATTTTAAAAGATGAAAATTTTGTTTGATAGTGCAAATGACACACAATATTGAGTTTATCTTGTGTTACACGTAACAAAGAGTTTAAAGGAAACAAATTATAATTATTTAATGTGATATTTATCACCTAACTATTAGAAAGAAAGGTATGAATAGGATTAACCGAATTATTAAAATATGGTTTACACATTTATATATAATGATTTATTTTGTGACTAATTCATTATAAATGAATATAAAACCCTTTTTAAAATAAATGGAAATATTTATCTAAATAATTGTTTTAATTTGAACATGTGGGTTTTATACTAATAAATTAAACATATATCTTTTTTTGGATTATATTAGTGAAATTTATATATTATATCTAATTTTTAACATTCATACTAAGTGTTTTATAAACCTATGATACAAATAAATCCAATTTTAAGCTCAAAATCATATTATTTTTTAAAATCAGTTTAGTCTCCATTTTATAGGGAATTTAATTTAAAAATATTTTTTAAATCATTTATCAGATTTATTTTAAAAAATAAAAAAAATTAAACTTTAATACCAAACCTATATTAGGGGTATTTTTTAGAATTTATTTGGAAAACTTTCATTTTTTGATGAATTTTTAATAATACAAAATTTGAATTTAAAAATACATTTTCATTTAAATAATTTATAATGATATATTATATTTTTAATCTTTTATAGTAAGATTAGTTAATTTTTATATCAATTCTTCCCATATAGTTCATTTAATTATTTTCATATTTAATTTTGATATAAAAACATTGTAAACATCTGATCTTTTTCCCTTTATGAACCTACTTCCTCAAAATGTCTGTGAGATTAATTTTAAATTAAAATTTTCATCTTATGTGAATTGAATTTGTAATAATGGATAAAATATTTTGAACCAGAAAATTATATATTTTATTATAAATACAAAATAATTTTTTACCATAATGATTTGTGAAAACAGTTATTGTTAATCACATCGATTAAGGTAAAAATGAGTTTACCAAGGGATTAAACATTAAACTTAAGGGGACAAATGGAATAGAAACGTTTCAAAATCCAATTTTCCAGAAAACATTATACCTTATCCATTATAGTCTCATTAATTGGAAATTATTTTGTCCAAGTAAACTGAAAAAATGTTTCTGGAATTCATTCATTCGAAAAAATTACAATTGTGCCTCTCACATCACTTATAAAAGGACGAAAACTGTCTTCCCCTCTTCACACTTAAAAACCAATTTTTTTAAAAAAAATAACTACTCAAATCACATAAAAAATTCCCTAACATAATAATAGAATCCATATTTTGTGAATAAATCTATCCTAGGATGGGTTTTGTGCAAACCTAATGAGGAGAGCTGAAGAAGAGGTAACGTTCATCAATAATCGTTCTTATATAATTTCATTCTCCATCCCCTTAATTTTTTCATAAACCATTCTTATAAAAAATAATAATGATATTAAATATATTTTGACATTATTATTTTATTGTAATAAACTAAATAATTTCTTTATTCCATCCATTGGGTTATAGAATCATCATTCCAGTGTATGGAGGACTACCACATCACGAAACAATGTCATTCATTTTTTCCATTACCACATATCAAGGTTGGGTATGATGATGAAAATAAATTTTATATATGATATTTATAACCTAATTATACCTCTAGATTCATTATATCATATATACCATTTTTACATTCCATACCATAGGGGATATGATAATGTTATTCATGTGTACAGCGGACTACCGCCTCGTGAAACGATGTTATACATTTTTGAATAACCAATTAAATGGAAAGTATTATGCATAAATATCATGAATATATATGATATAAAGGAAATATTTATAATATTAATAACATATTTATCATTATTTAAAAATAAAATATCATTTTATTTCTTACCTTTCACTCCCTGAAAAAAATATGATAATGCCATTCGTGGGAAAGTGGACTTTTGTCTTCTCAAAGTGATGTGATTTATTTTTTCGTCACAACATTAAAAGAGTTGCATATATAATTATATAAATTTAAATAATATGTTATTTTTGATATAATAAACTTTTTTGGAACTATAAAATTTTACATACATTTTTTTATAATGATCAATGAAAAATGAAAATGTTACTCATGTGTATGTATGACCTACCGTCTCTATGATCATAATGTTAGTTAATTTTTCATCAAAATATTTCATAAATTATTTTAAAAGTAAAATTTATTAATATATATTATAATTATATCATTATTATTATTCTGGATATTTTTAAATAATTTCTTCGTTGACAATAGTCAAACCATCAAAGTCGTTTTTGATATATAAACCAAATATTGTCAAAACATCTGATATAAATTTATGTGATTAAGTAACTGTATATAAATTTTTATTGAGTAAAATAAAACTAAAAATAAACTTTAAAAATATTTTCCAGCAAGTAAATAATAATACTACCTTTATTATTTAGGAAGATACTTACACATGTGACAAGTTAAACTCAAGGTCAGAGTTTTCTGGTATCACTTTTATTTCTGTGAGATATGTTCTATATTCACAACTTATTTTTTGTCATGTGTTTTATATTATAAAAATTATATTATTGAATAAATATTATAATTAAATTTATTTGTATTTATATATAAATTTTTAGATCTCTCTTTCATGGGTTTTACGGTTTCAAAGTTACCAAATCTATAGGGGATTTTTGTCTCAATTTTTCCTATTTGATACGTATGTTATGTTATACACATATTTATTTTTTGAATTGTATATAATACCCATTTTACAATTTATATAATAAATATATTTATTTTTATGATGATATAAAATTCATTTAATAATATTCATTCTTGGGGATTATGATTCCATGTTACCAAAGTGTTAAGAATCTAATGTTACAATATCATAGTTTATCCAGATTGTTTATGATTTTTCTTCCAATAATGATAAATTATAGTACATCTCTCAATAAAAATCCTTAATTTTTATATACTATTGTTTTTTCATGACATTTTTTGAGTAATAGTTCCATTTTTCAACTCTTTGTTACTTAAAACTTTTGAGAAATTATTTGAAAAAAATATGGCTTCATTTCTCTCTTCAATCAAAAATATATTTTATTAAAAAATAATAATGTATTAAAAAAATTTAAACTTTTAAAAAAATTACTAATTGAATTTTATCCATTTAATAGTACAAAGAAAATTAACATCACCTTTTTCACATCGGTTTTTTTAGAAGCAACGTGAAAATATCTGAAAATAGATATTTCACATCGGATCTTATATAACCAATGTGAAAATAAATTTTCACTAATTTTCATGTTAGTTATATAAGAACATATGTGGAAAATCAGTTTTCTTGTATTTTTCATGTTAGTTGTAAATAACCAACATGAAAAATCAGTTTTTCACATCTGTTTTGAATAACCTATGTAAAAAAACTGATCTTCATGACTTTTTCATGTTAGTTATTAGATAAATTACCTAAAAAAATTCATAAAAATGTAGTTAATTTTCCATGATTATATTTTAAAAGTTTTGATATCAAACAGAGTTCTGAATCAAAAGTTATGGCCATTGGTATTTGATCATCTCTAAACGATGTCTAAGAGAAGTACTACTTCAGATGACCTTAACATTTGATCTGGAACTCCGTTTAACCTCCAAGACCAGTCAAATAAAATATTGGAAAATGAAATACATGTTTTTAGACATTTTTAATATCAGTTTTCTGAAAACTAAAAAGTAAATTCCCTTTAATGTAATATGTTTAAAAAAAGACGTTAAAAGATACTTTCCACATAAGTTATTATAAAACCAATTTGAAAAGTTATCTTTTCACATATATTTTAAGATAATTAGAATAAAAATTAAAATTTAAATATATTTTCATTATGGTTATCATAAAACCTATGAGAAAGATAATTTTATATCCCACCAATGCGGAATTTGAATTTTTTAAAGCGTCAGATTGGATTTTTAGATTGTTGCCTAAAATTTTTAATACTCTATATTATTTTACCATCTCATTTATATGTTTTAATTATAAAAATATATTAATTTAAAGATAAATTATTTAAACCACCATTATTCCAATAAATATAATCATTTAATCTTCATCAATAATCCGTTATTTCTTCTTTCCATGATCTCATCAAGGTATTTTTAATTATCTCTCTAGGATTTATGTTTTTTATTATTAGTGTCATGAATTTATATAAGATTGAATGATTATTATTTATATTAAAGAAGATTAATTCTTCATATCATGGTAAAACTATAAATATTACTTTATATTTTAATATTCCTTCTAAAACCAAGCATTGGTTGGCTCATTCGATCTTTCCTCAGAAAAAATATATCCAACTTCTAATGGTCATAACATTTGATATGTAACACCATTTGAGTGCTATAACTAATAAAACTAAAGATTATGAAGTTATCTGAATGTTTATATACATTTATCCCATTATTTGTTTGAAAAACTGATGATAAAAATGAATTTTAACATCATTTTTTGAAAAATTGACATGGAAAATAGATTTTTAACATCATTTTTTGTAAAATTGAAAGTCTTCCACCGTGGTTTTTAAAAAACTAATGTGAAAAATAAAAAATATATTTAACATTGGTTATTAATACCAATGTTAAAAAACACATTTACAAAATCCCTTTCAAATATTTCACTGTAAGAATATACACTAAAAGGCTAAAAAACCCGATGTAAAAAAGTATTTTTTTTACTTGTGATTTTTTTATTTTTTTAAAAAATTAAAATAAATCTTCTTTTCGCATTCCAAAAAAGTTACTTTTCTACCCCTATTACTGTAAAAAAATGAATTCTCTTTATGAAATATACCTAATTACCTTCCAATATGAAGATCATTTCACTAAATATTTCTTTGAATGTGTAAAATATTTTGTTTAATAATCATTTTTTCTAATATTCTAGAAATCCATATTTTATAATAGTTTTTTCAAAGAAAATTATTTTCAAAATGAATTATGTTTTAAAAAGTTATTTAAAAATTTAGAGGATATTTTAATCAATAATTTTTTTAATGATATTTTAATAATATTTACATTCTTCAATATCAACAACCCTTTTTGTTACTAATGTTCTATTGGGGATATTATGTCACGATTTCATCCTCATGCTTTCTCTATAAAGATTAATATAATTTCAAAGAGATTGTTATAGAACTAACTTCTTTCCCAAGACGTAATCATGATTCGGAGTGATTTTTATAGAACCCATTTATTTTCCATGGGTTAATCATGTTTCAAAAATATTTACGTGAGAGCCATTTATTTTCTATGGGTTAATCTAGTAATAAAAGAATAATCATTTTTTCTATGTCATTTATAATGAAATATATATTTACTTTATTTGTGTTGTGGTTCAGCATCATATTATACAATGGGGTGGCCCAGATAAGGCTGGGTGAGCCCATTATACCTCATATGATGGGGCGGCCCATATAGCACTAGGTGAACACAAACCAACTTATATGACAGGGCATTTTAGATAGCATTGGGTGAGACCATTATAGTTTAAATGATGTGTGGGACCAAATAGTAATCTAATGAATTGGGTAATATATCTTTTCTTAAGAGTTAGGAATGCTGGAGTTACCTTATGTTTTCTCTTATAGATTTAATTAGAGTCCAGTTATTTTTGACATGGGTGTAACATGATTTATGAAATAAATATTCCAAGAAAACCACACATTTTTGTTATGGTTATTATATGTTTATATTTATTTTTATGTTCAATATTGATATCACGTGACTCATGATTTTTGATTCTGATGAATATTTCCTTTTCAATGTTTTCATATTTTGGATATGGGTATAGATGTTTATGATTTATTTTATGATTCTCTCATGCACTATAATTATTTCATTATAATCTTATGAACTTCTTATGCCCATTGATGATATTCAATTATTAATTCTTATGTTTACCCTTAATAATAATTTGATCTCACCTTTATTATGTTTTCTTTTTTCTTAATATCTATAAATGATGTTTAAATTTTATTTCTAGAAGAGATTTCATATATATGATGATGATAGATGAAAAGTGGGAGAAATGATCATTTAGTGACATGGGTATTATTTATGCATGAGTTTTCTTAATTATCTAAATATTTAAACCTAAAAGGGCTTAGGAATATAAGTGATCCAATTTTTCTTTTGATATTTAAAGTTTTGAGTAAAAAAATTGGGTCAAAATTATCGGTAATACTGCCAGAAATGTAAAGATTGTGTTTTTGGCACTAGATCTTGGAATGTAGGTTCTAGGTTATTAAATATGGAATAATTGAAATGTTTTAAATAACTTTGGAGACTAGGAGGTATTCATGTGAGGTTACCTTAAGAGTTATGGATAATAACATAGGTCTATAATATTCAGGTTCATCATACATTCAAAATATTAGATGTCTCATTTTTGTTATTTGGGTATTAAAATTTTTGAGGTTATTAATGACAATTTAGGATATGTTTTTATAGTTTGGGGTATATTTAACCCCTACAATCAAGATAATTTTTTTTCTAAAAGGAATAAGTTTTTCATGTTGAAAGAAAAAATGGACAACCCGAAGGCTAGGTGATTACCCATCGCATCTAGAAAGACTATATGGATTGAACCCACAAATAATGGAAACAAGATTATAACGCCAACCACTAACCTACTGGATATCCCGATTAGTATGATCTTTTTATATGTAAATATTATGTTCATTTAGGAAACATTATGGATTTTATTTGAGGAATAAATTTTTTTTTATTACAAGAATTTATGATTAGATAATTATTGTATTTGGGTTTCTAACTCTCTTGTAAAATGTTGTATAAATTTTAATGATAGTTATATATAGAGTTATTTTGTTTAAACATTTGGTTGAAATTTGGATATTAAAGTATGAAAGTTAATTTATTCTGGGAATTATATTCCCTTGGGATAAAAATTTTATTTTTGGTTAATGTCTAAAGATATGAAGATAGTCATTTATCAATTTTATGGTTATGTGGTATTTAAAGGTATATTTTAGTGCCTTGGGAATTAAATGTTTATCATGAATGCAAATTTTTGGGAAAAAATGTGATATTGTGATAGAAATTGATTAAAGGAAGAAATTTTACTCATCAAGTAAGTATATTACCATATTATCTTAGTCTATATGGTAAGATAATACCTTAACTCTATGAAAAAAGATCTTAAAAAATATTTATCCCTGTACTTTGATAACTTATAGTCTTTTTGATCATCACAAATTTATAGTTTTGAGGCCCTTAACTTTCCATTGGTCATTTACTTACTTGTGATCAATAAAATCAATCACTCTCTATAATTATTTATGATTTTCTTCCATGTAAAAATATTCACTACATATATATTCCTCTATTTGGAAACCTAGTATGTGTTATTCTAGATGACTGTCATACTTCACTTATATTTTTTTCAAGAATATGTTTTATTAATTCTCTCTATGATGTGGGTTTAAAACAAAAGATTATTTTCAAATGTAAACCCTTTAGTAACTGAGATAAAGATAAAAATGTAATGATTAAAATTATTTTAGGGAGGAGGATTTAACAACCTGATATTTTAAAAGAATAAGATTATGTTCAATAGAGTAAACGACACACAATATTGAGTTTAGCTGGCGTTAAACATAACACCAAGTGTAAAGAAAAAAATTATTATTTAATATAATAGTCATCACCTAGACATTATAATTAGTGGTATGAATAGGATTAAATGAATTATGAAAATATGTTTTACACATGTATATATAATTAATTATTTTTTGACCAATTAATTAGAATTGAAATTAAAAACTTTTTCAAAATATATGGATTTTTTTTGTAAAAAACTATTTTAATGAGAAAAAATGTGTTTTATACTAATAAATTAAACAAAACACCCTTTTTAGATTATTTTAATTAAATTTAATTATTATACCTAGTTTTTAAAATTTATTTTTTGTGATTTCTAGACAAAAGATTTAAAAAATCAAATTTTAGTCTTAAAATAGAATTTTTTTTCCAGATACATGTTTTGTCGCATTTGTATGGGGAACTTATTTTAAATATAATTTTTGACGCTTTTATAAAATTTATTTGGTAAAAAAAATTATTTTTTAATTATAATACCAAAATTAGCTTATGGTGAATTTTATTACACTTTTCAAAAAAGTTTCTATTTCATATGAATAGTTAAAAATACTGAATTTTAAGTTAAAATTCCTTTTTTATTTAAATAATTTATTATGTTAAATTATAATTTGAATTATTTTTAAAGTAACATTTGTTAATTTTTATTTAAATTAATTCAATTTATGTCATTAGAATAGTTTTTATATTGAATTTTGATATAAAAACTTTGTAAATTTTGAACTTTTTCTTTTCAAAAGCCTAGTTTCTCATCACATATATGGAATTAATTTTAAATTAAAATATTCAAATTATATTAACTTAATTTGTAAAAAATGGATTCCATATTTAAAATCAGTATAATTTAATGTTTTTAATACAACCTTCAATAATTATTAGTGAAAATAGTTAAAATTAATCCCAATGATTAAGCTAAAACCCAATTTAATGTGATATTAAACATTAAAATTAAGTGTTAATATGACCTATAAACATGTTCAAAACCCATTGGATGTCCATATTTTGAACTTTTCCCTTCTATAATTTTTTAAATCTTTCCACTCACCTCACTTATAAAAGGACACCACCTCACCTCCCCTCTTCCCAATTTTAAACCACTTTAGTTCAAACAATCACTTCCCAAATCACTTCAAAACAACCCTCCCCTAATCCTGGAAACCTTATTTAGGAAATAAATCCTATCTTTGAATGTTTTTGTGAAAACTTGATAATTATACCTGAAAAATAGGTAACGTTCATCAATGAGAATTTTTTTTATCAACCCCCTTCAATTCTTCTTAAACCATGATTATATAACAGACTCAGAATATTACATATACTATGATGTTATAATGTAAATGTAATAACCTCAATCCTTTACCTATTCCATCAAATGTATTACTAAATCATCATTCTTGTGTATCGTGGACTACCGCATCGTGAAACTATGCCATTTGTTTTTCCATTACCACCTTTCACTATTAGATATGATGATGGATATAAGTATTATATAATATATTTATATCATAATTATTAATATAGAGTAATTATATCATATGTATAACTTTTTACATTCTGTACAGTATGGGATACGATAGAATCGCTCTTGTGTATATCAGACTTCTACTTCACGAAGCGATGCGATTCCTTTTTCGCTAACACATTACATGGGTGGTAATAAGTGTAAAAATCAGGAATATATGTGATATACATGAAATATTATGATATTAATGCCATATTTGTCATTATATAAACATAATATATCATTTTTTTAAAACCTTTCACTCGCTGAAAATATGATAACGTCGTTCTTTGATGTGTGGACTACCACCTTCTCAAAGCGATATGATTCTTTATTTATTCACCACATAAAAATAATGATATATATAAGTATATATAAAAAAATAATATTTTATTTATGATATTATTATCATTATAGAAAGATAAAATGTTTCAATACTTCAATCTATAATGATCATTGAAAAATTAAAACGTTACCCATGAGTATGTACAGACTATCATCTCCTTGATCGTAATGTTAGTTCATTTTTCATAAACAAATGTCATGATTTATTTAAAAAGTAAAATTGGGGTATATATATTATAATTATTCCATTATTATTATTATTTATGTGTTTAAATAATGACTAATTTGATCTTATTCAACCTACCTAAGACATTTTTGGCACTTAAGTCTGATATCATCAAAACATCTAACATAAAGATAAGAGATTAAGTAATTATATTTTACATGATAGTAAGTGAAATAAAACTAAAACTAAAAATGTTATTGGTTATAAATAAGTTTATTATTTTGGAACATAAAGACACACATGACATGTCAGACTCATGGTAATGTATTTCTATTCTCACATTTATTTCTATGAAATATATGCCATATTCCACAATTACCTTTCTTGTGTGGTTTATATAATTACAATAATGGTATTTTATGATTATTATAATTAACTTTATATGGGTTTACATATAAATTTTAGAATATTTATAACATCCCCTATTATGAAACTCTCCCATGTGGATAGAAAGGGTTAGTTATGAGACCTCTACCACAACTCCCTATACACAAGAGGCTGCCGACTAGAATCAGTGTGTGATAAGTATAGTGGGAAGACTATACCACCTAGTTATATAGTTAGAAAATAGTAGAATAAAATAATACCAGTAATAATAATTTAAACATTGTAGTTCGAAAAAAATGTAGACAATACAATACAACAGAATACCGATAATCAAATTCGACTGAATTATCCAATAAATAATAAAGGAATAATTTAATGACTTGTTGGAATGTAACTAAATGTCAGG
Source organism: Viscum album (assembly GCA_963277665.1). Lineage (NCBI taxonomy): Eukaryota > Viridiplantae > Streptophyta > Magnoliopsida > Santalales > Viscaceae > Viscum > Viscum album. Next base: position 1,152,853,608 of record OY728132.1, on the reverse strand, counting down.
TTAGAAGATTTCAAAAATAAAATACTAGAAGACTCAACAAAAGACTCAAAATTCCCTTGTCCTAAACCCCATGTTGGTCCTATCTCCAAACTCCAGCCCATCCAACATGAAAGGAATCAATTGAAATGTCTTTTTCACTTGTCCAAACATGAATCTATATAATCTACTCAGGTACCAAATGGCTACCTAAATAGGGTGTGAGAAATATTTAGTAGGTTAAAACCACAATGTATTATCATTTCTAGACTCAAAATAAGTTTACTCAATAATACAATTAAAAAGTGTATTAATTAACAAAATAATTAAATTAATACCACATCAACCTTATCCATCATCATACAAAAATATCTCTGAGTAGGTGTTATGACCCTGCCAACCATAAACTCACAACTATGGTATAAATCACACCAAAATCTAGGTCAAACACACTATGTAAGGCACTAAACCTTTAATTAGGGATGACCTCGGTATATATTCAGTTTAAAATGTTTCATTGGGAATATCCCACTGTAAAAGAATTTCCACATGACTCACTAGTCCCAACCCACTATATAATCATTTTTTCATGTGTCACTAGGCATAGCCCACAGTATAAGCATTTCAGCATGTATCACAAGGTATATCCCACTATATAATAATTTTTTCATGTATCACTAGCCCAATTCCCTATAGAATCATTACAGAAAGAGTCACTAGTCCAATCCCTCTATATAAGTATTACATGATTTAATCACAACATGAGTTATAGAAAAAAAGATATCACAATAACACATCACATGGACCAATGGTTAATTATACAAATTATCATTCATATTTTAGTTACAAATTTCATATATCATTTTGTTCATAACCAATAACATTACAATTATCTAAATAAATAACCTAAGGCAAGGTTAATGAGTATTTATAAATCACCCAAAATCATTGTCATGCTAAACACACATTAATTCATTTCAAATTTATTTTATATTCAATAGTTTTCTCACCTGAACGGAAGTCACAATCCAAGTCAATAGTAAATTATATCCAAAAAAGAATACACGGAAAAATTCAATTGATTATTTCAATTCATTCAGCACATGATAAGTTAGTGATTTTCCAATATTGCACAGACTTAAAAATTATAAAAATATGTGGTTGAGGTTTAGACCCCCAACCATTAACTAGTGATCAAACAACACTTCAAATGGAAAACTCCCATGAGGAAGAAGGTGAATATGATTACAATAAATATCCTAGATCATAACCAGTCAATATCCAAACCAACAATGCACAGTGTTAAGAAGATTACACCACAGTAGTTGTAGAATTGATGAAGAGAAGTTGTAATAAAAGAAAAACAACATACCAGGTATTGTTGGTAAAAATGGGAAGACCAAAATCAAGGTAGCCACTCTAAAATCTCCCAGAAGGTCACCCTAGGTCGAGAGGAGGAAGCTTCATGTGAGATGAAATAAAATATCAGCCACACAACACATATTAAAACTGAAGGTTAGGGAATTACATAGTGTGTAATATAGTTACATGTCATGTAATTATTATTAGAGGTATACACTAAAAAACCCATTACCTCAAATTATTATTTAATTTTAAAAAACATTACATGATGTGTAACCACTTCACATCCTAAATTAGTTCCCAACAAGTTTTTTTGTTTTTAAATGTTTTGTAAACCCTTTACATGGTGTGTAAATGTCTAAAAGACATTTTTCTGCTCTGTTACCTTATAAAAACTCGAACCCCCTTTAATGATCCTAAACATAACAATAACTCGTGGTATTACTCAGCCCATTTATACCTAGACTACATTAATTGAAAAAAATGCATCCCCAGGATTTTAGTCATTTTCCCCAATAAAGGGTCTTCATATATAAACAATACATAAATACTAAGGATCAAAAGAAAATCTCAAAGATGGATGTAACTGAAAAAATATGTGATCTTATAACCTCCCCGCTATATAATATCGCATCCCTGGCCTGCTCCAAGTATCACTATGGGGTCTTAGTGAATATGTCTGGTGGATCTGCTCACATATCGAAATCTATATTCTAGATGTCCTGTTGAACTCCCACATGCTTATACTACACTCAAACCAATGGTATAGTCCTAACCCAGAGATACTTCTCACTATGGTCCACAATTCGTATTGGATGCTCCAAAAAGGATGCATCAACAATAAGCTTTACATCTGTTGTGTATATCTTGTGAGAAGGTTTTGGACAATATCTCTGAAGCTGAAATATATGGAACATGTATTTAATTTCACCATATCTTTATGTAAGGGATAAATGTTATACAACTAGATCGACCCTATCCATTATCTCAAACTTCCAAAAAAACATTGGAGTTATCTTCTCTTACTTTCTAATATAGTGTTTCCCCAAACTAGGTGGTACTTGAATGAAAACATGATGACCATCCACAAATTCAAGAGGTCATCACTAATGATTATGGATTTATTTATTCCTTTTCTGTGTGGTTTCCAACCATTTTATGATCAACTAAGCCTGTTCATACATCTCATACATGATACTAGTCCCAACATGTACTAACTCACCTTTCTCTAACCAATAAATAGGAGAAAAACTTGGCCTTCTATTCAATGCCACAAAATGTTCCATATAGATTGATTCCTATAAGATCTTATTATATAAAAATTCCATGAGTCACATATTCTTCTCCCACCAACCACAAAAATAAAAAACGTAAGATCTTAATATATTCTCTAGAACCTGAATAGTCCTCTCTAATTGGTCATTAATCTAGGAATGATAGGGTGTACTCAAAAAGGACCTTTGGTCTTAGATCCTTCTAAATAACCTACTAGAAACATGATGTGAAAACGGATCTATGTCTAATAAAATACTCCTCAAGACATTGTGCATCCTAACTACCACACACATGTAAAGACCTCCCATATCATCAACTATGAAGGTGTCACTAATAGGAACAAAGTGGGATACCTTCTTTAGTCAATCAAAAATCACTCATATAACATCATTCTTATAGTTTTTCCTAGGTAATCCTTTAAAAAAAATCCATAGTGACATCATCACATTTATACTCTAGTTTATAAATAGTTTGTAGACACCTATTTGGAAACTAATGTTCAGCTATCACTTACTGATAGGTGAAACATCTCACAAAAAATACTTCTACCTCCTCCTTCATCGTTGACCACTGATACTCTCTGTAGATATCATGTTACATCTTTTTCAAACCATGATGTATAACCCATCATGGAGCATGAAACTATTTCATTATCTCTTCACACAAGCCCATAAGATCCAATACTTATCCATGTAAAAAAGAGAATTTACACTAACATGAGACCATCCTGATGGAGGCTCCTCACAATAAAATTTGTCTCTTAGAAGTAATCCCTTAAAATCATATAATTGTTCAGTCTTTATTTAGTCCAAAATCAGGGGTATAATAGATGTTAAAGTCAAAGCTTCCCATCCCTGAGACTTTTGAACATCTAGATACATGTCTACAAATAATTTCATCCTTACCACTCATTAAATAACTCATATACAACCACTTCATGTGTCTTTTAGCTCAGTCTATCCACAATGATATTTCCTTTTACTAGTTTATAATCCAACATGAAGTGAAAATAATTTATATACTTGACCCATCTCATATAATGAAGGTTCAATTCTTATTGAAAAAATATATACCTATAGTTCTTATGGTTTCTTTATTCCACAAACCACTCATCCTTGAGATAATTTCTATAGCATCTTAGGACATGATTTACATATATTAACTCTAAATATTAAGTAGGATAATTAATATCATGAGTTCTCAACAATTTAGATCCATAAGAAACCACTCAATCCCCTTACTTCAGAACTAGTTTGAGTCTAACTTTGGATGTGTCATAGTTCAAAGTATATACTTTACCCTGTATAGGTATTGTGAGGATAAGTTTTCAGGTCATCCTAGCTTCCATCTCCTGAAAATTTTTCTTCCATGCATCTGAACAAAAAAAATACCACTCCTTTTTTTAATCCTTGACATTAGTTCTTCTAGATGGGATATTTCCTAGACAAACAACAGATAATAATTTGATAAACCCAGAAAGAAATTAATTTTGAATACATACATAGGTTGTTTCCAATATATCATAGATGCAACCTTCTATTGGTCCACTGAATCTCTTTCTTTTGAGATAAAATATCCCACAATATTCACATTATCTATCTATATGTTTCAATTAGTTGTCTTGACATAAAGTCTATGCTCTCTCAATTTACTCAGGCTGATGTCCAGTTATTTGGAATAATCGTCTACTGACTGGGTGTACACTGAGATTTCATTGACAAAAACCACCTTAAACTAATATAGAAAAGGATAAAATATTTGATTCATCATGTCCATGAATACCACTTGTGAATTGGTCAAACCAAAGAGATTCGTAATGAACTAATACAAGACTTGTCAGGTCCTAAGGCATGTTTGATGGTATCACCCTCAACTGATGGTATCCTGATCTCAAATAAATCTTGAAAAATATCTTAGAACCTATCATCTGAATAAAGATATCATAGATTCACGAAAGAGGATATTAGTTCTTGAATGTCAATTTCTTACCTCCAGTAATCCAAAAACATGTGTAATGTTCCATTAACCTTCTTAGTGAAGAGAAATGGAGAACACCAAGAATATGTAATCAGTAGTTTGAAAATTTTTGCATCTATATATTCCAATTGGGCCTTCAAATACTGAATCTCTACTAGTACCATTTGTTATGGAATGATAGAAACATGCTCTTATCCTTGAACCAACATGATCATAAACATGATCCATCAGTCAAGCGGTAATATATAGAATTCATTAATAAATTCATCCTAAAATTTTATAGTACTATAGAGAAATAATACAACTACATTCTACCATTATCTAGAGGAAGAACATCTATTTGATCTATGAGACTATCAAATATGCATTGAATTGGTCCTAAAAGACCAGCCTAACGATCCCACACACCGTTGTGAGAATAGATACCTTTTTTTGGATATGAAATGTAAAATCCTCTTTGATAATAGTCAAAAGTGTTTTTATGGTTAAAACACCATCCATGATTTCCTCATCCAATCCAAAATCATTTAAAAAATAGAAGATAATAAGGAATGTTATGTTATTATATCAACCAAAACATAAGAAGGGGTATATAATACACAAATCATACCTCTAAAAATAATCTATCCTATATCCACAATAGCCGAAGTAGTCTATATAAAAAAAAGCTGACCAGACTCAGTACCCTGGGCTCCAGCCTAAATCCCCAGAGTTATACCCTCTTTCAGGTACTATCATTCTTTCATTGGGGTACCACTTCCCCTACCTCAACCATAACATCCTATAAATCTCCATATAACTATGTACTAAGTTGTAGATAAGTCATTCCAAGAATATGGTACATTTCATGTTCCCCTAAAATATATTTGTTGTTTTATTTCACTAAAAATATATTTAAGTGGCCTAATATTCCACAAACAGGACACTGCAAGGTGAGATACTAAAACTATGTTCATTTTTGGATCATCTATCCACATTGATAGCACTGTAACAGAACATGGTCATGGGATTGTTACCCACTACCCTAACTGTTATGACTACTATTTCCCTGGAGAAAACTATCATAGAGATGCTTATTTACACTAGAATAATAATTGAATACTTTCCCTTGTGGAATATCCTAGTCGCTTATCCGGGCCTCTCATAGATTACCTTCTATGATGAGTTCCTAATTCATCATGTCTAAAAAACTGCTTAGATGGAACACATTCATCTATAGCCTGATCTCATTATGATGACCATCCTGAAAACATCTTAAACTATAGATATCATCATCAACTGTATATGGGGAAAAGTTCAGCATGTTAGTGAAAATTTTAGTGAAGTTCATCACTGAAATTCCCTCTTACATCAAGTGTATGAACTCCCAGGACTTCTCATCCCTCAAAGTCTCAAGACAGAGACGGTTCAGTAAATTATTCTCAAATTCCTTCCAATATAAATTCTTCTAATCCTCTTATTTCTTTATAATGTCCCATAAATCCTGTGTTGGTCCATAAAGTGTATACACAACAAGCTCAACCCTTCTATATGTGACTGTCTCAACATGCATTATGATTGTTTCGACAAACTCGATCCAAAACATGGCTAACTAAATACCTCCCTTCCTTTTAAACATAGGCTGATGAAATAGCTAAAAATGTCTCATTAGCTCATACATCAAAGGAACAGTATGAACAATCTCTCCTTTCATTGATCTCATGACCCTCTGGAAGCTGTCAAAAATATGCACATCAATATAATCCTTAAGAGCTACAGGAAGCTCATATTTAGCTGTGTTAGGAGTGTACTGATTTCCAATCTCCTGACACTCAACATGAATGTGATGAGGACAAATTTTATCTTCAAGACAAGTAACCTCCTTAGAAAATTGGCTATAAAATATTCAATGGAAACGTGTGGAAAAAATAGATAACCACTGTAGAGACCTGAAGCCTGACGTACATGGACATTACATTACATTTGCGGAATACTTAGTACATAACAAAAACACACACACAAGGATCGTAATAGTTTAGTGTCTTTGGAAACTCGGAACATAATCTTCTAATCGTGGTGAAAGATCTTCAACATCTCCTATAAAGATCTTCCTTTTTTTTACCTAAAACCTTTCTTTATATCCTGGGGAAAAGAAAACATAAAAGGGTGAGCTCAAATGCTCAGTAAGGGTAAACAAAATAAATATCAATCACATCATATACATAAGCACATAACTTTTGGAAATCTTAACCTGCAAAAGAGATCATAATTTCATAACATGGGGTAAATCATGGCAGTGAAATGTAATCACAATAATCATAACCTAAAACATGAATCTTTGTGGCATTCCCACATAATCATAGAGAATCATTTCTTGTTAGTCAAGACTCATTGCCAAGACTATCTTAGTGGACAAAGTCCCTTTCTGAATCGAGTAACCCTCGTTTCAGTCCTGTTTCACTGAACCGGTATAACCTACCGTTCCAGCCCTATCTATCTCATGAGATATAAAATCTTTACCCAATGCATTGGAGGGAGATATAGGTCCCACCCATCTCATAATGATACCATTCTTATGTGTGCCACAAAATCATAAACCATACATCATTGCATAACCCATGTAATAAAAAATGGGAATCTTAAACATCATGACATCATAAAACAATTCATATATGATAAAGGAATTCATAAAAATAATTCCATCACAACATAATCAAATCAATGTAATAATAGGGATAAAAACAGAACCCTTTATTATCTTAGATGGAAAATAATTTTGATAAAACACTTGAACTCCATTCTTGAGGAAAATATCCTTTCTACTTTAAAAACATTTTCCTTTCTTAACATGTCTTACAATTTTATACTAAAAGAAGTTAATTAAAAATAAACTTGAAAACTTGTAAAGGAATCTTCTTGGAAATAATGTTTTAAAAATCCATTCATTCCGTATAAGTTAAAAAAACATTCTTCGTACTTTTGTCGGAAAAGTCAAAAAGTACATCGTACGAAAAACGACAAAAGATTCCTTTCATTTCTTTTACTAAAAACTCACCGAAGGGTAAAAATGGATTTAAACAATTGTAGGTGGATGGAAATAATATTAAATATTTATGAAACATGGATGTGGATGATAAAATACACCCCAGTAAATACTTACGAATAAACAATCTCAGATAAAAATGAGATTGTGATATTTCCCTTACCTTATGTCCGACTTGTTTTGTAAGTGTCCGAACCTCCTGTATAATGATTTAAATCATGTTATTGACTTATTCCAAAATCATACTCATTGTTATGATATCATATATGGTTCTTTATGAATTTATATTATCCGTTCTTTTGTAAATTCCATGTTAAAGAAGCGTTTTGGGTAAAATCGTTTTATTTATCGTAGGTGTTTTGAATTGTTGTTCTTGACATTATTATTAATTATATCATGATTTACTTACATCCAGAATATAAAACATGATTTATATATCATATATATTCAGTATATATATATAGATAGATAAATGAAATGAAAAACACCGCTCATGGAGACGGTAGTCCGTACGTACGCATGAGCGCTGTTTTACTTTCCTTATTGTCTTGAAATGGAAGTAAGTAGATGACATACATATATATATATATATACATAAATCCAGTAGATTTATAATTTCATATATTTCATTATTATTTCTTATATATACTTTATAATCATTCTTAAATGGTTAACATGGAGAATGAATCGCATCGCGTCGTGGAGACGGTATTCCGTACGTACGCACGAGCGATGATATCATTTCCATAAATATTGAACTGAATTGGAGTGGATTATACAATATATCAGAATCAATATGATGTTGTAATAACTATGTATAGTTATTCTTTACACCATTATACCCATCCATGTAAGGTGGTGGTGGAAAATAGATTACACCACGGCGTGGAGACGGTATTCCGTACGTACGCACGCGAGGTGATTTCTTTTTCCGTAGGATGGATAGATGGTGAAATAGGGTTGTTTCATACTTATAATAACATATCAGTATATTAGTGATACTGATGTTATTACTTCATAATGAAACAACCTAAGAAGAAGAAGTGGAAGAAGAAATAAAGATGAAAGAATTGGTAACGGTAATTACCTCTTCTTTGAAGCGCCTCTTTGAGACCTCCTCTTAGGGAACTAAAATTGGTCTTTGAGGAAGACCATAACCTCTAGGATGTTTCTAGGGAAGTGGAGAAGAGATTTTGGCAGGGGTTGGCCGAGCTTGAGTGCTCAAATTGGTGTGAGGAGGAGGGAGAGGAGGTGTCCTTTTATAGGGGAGGAGAGGGGCACCTTAGGAATATCTCAAAATATTATTTTATATTAAAGTCAAAATCGGTTTATAATGGTTCCAAAGGGTCTTATTTCGAAGCTAAAGTGGGGAAGGGTCGAAATCCTATCAACCAATAAGATTTAGACAAGTTTAGGGTATTATTTTAACCTTATCAATTCGATTTAACTCTAAGTTAAATAATTTAACTTTTACCGTGTCTTTTTGTTTTCTTTCACTATATGGTTAATACACTTACTATAACATGCCAAACGAACCCTAAATTGTTTATTATTAATATATATATCCTTATCTAAGTCATTTGGCCGAACCTTAGATTTTTAGGAATAAAATAACAATTAATAATATAATATTTGATTTAAAAACTACTTTGTGTCAATTTTGACACTATTTGATATATGATTTTTGTGAAAGTCATAACAGAATTATATGTTCGAACCAAGTTGATTAAATCAACACTAATATATCATAGTAACCTATAAAATTAGTGGAATTCATAAAAAGGCTTAAATTACATTTATTTTGGTATTTATATTATCAATTATGTCAATATTTCATTAATAAGATAATTACTGCATCATCTTTGTGTCATATATAAATTAACTTATTTGATGTCTAAAAATTACAAATAAAATACCATAATGTAGGAAATCTTTTTATCTTTCTAATTCATATTTACAATCGAATTTATCTTATGTATAACCCCAATTAAAAATGATTTACTTATTAAACTTTGATTTTAACTATTTTAACCCTTCTTTAAATAAATTAATAATAAATGTCCTAATCTAATCCAAGTGGGCCTAAATGGTCATATTTTATTACTAAGTTTGTTTTTGGTCGAATTACACTTGTCCAATAGAATTAGGACATGTGTTAGGGTAATATTAATATCATATTTACCCTTAGTTACCCTATTTACTATTAACCGCGGTAAAAATAGTAAAAAGTTACTATTCACCAAAAAAAAATTTATCTCATTGAACCACATTTTACTTAATGATATCAACCGTGTCTGTCGGATTTTTGAAATTCCATTCACAAAAGTGGTAAAATTAAGTTTTATGCAAAATTCAGTTTTTTACCTACCACTTAGTGGTTTCACTATTCATCAAAAATTGAAAGTTTTCAGAAAAATACCAAAATTTCATCCTAAGCTATATTTCATATTCCGAATTCAAAAATGAAGTCTATTTTACCAAATTCATAACATAGAAGTTGCATTAATTAATTTTATAATTAAATCCCGCTGTTAAAACAAATAGCGTGTTTTTAAGAAACAATATCTATCAAAAGATTGACACTTGTTTATGTCTGGTTTAAATGTGCAATTACATCCAATGACCGACATTGTATTAAATTGTAAAAATATATTCTAAATATACTTTAAAACTACTCCAATTAATAATTTATCACTATTAATTATTTCGAAAAAGTTGTTTTTTAATTATAATTTAGTAATTTTCACTATTCATCAGAATATGAAAGTTATCCGAAATGTACCAAAATTTCACCTTAGGCTAAATTCGATACTCCGAATCCAAAAATGAAGTTCATTTTGAAAAATAAGATTTACAGAATTTTAAAAAGTGGTTATTACTATTCATACCGGCTAGTTTTAATAATATTTTAATAGCATATCGTTGTTTAGTGAAACTCGGTATTGCGTATTACACACGCTATCGAGGAAGGTCGCGATTGCGTGTAATACAAGGCAAGTCAAGGATGCATATTGTGCAAGCTCCTTTTGCTGTAGCGTACAACACAAGACATTAATAAAATTAAAAAGAATATTTTTTATAAAATCTTGGGCTGTTACATTCTACCCCCCTTAAAATGAATTTCGCCCTCGAAATTCGTCGGGGTTATAAATGGTTTACTATTTGAAATTTTCTTTAATAGAAGCCCACATCATAAAAAGGAATATCAAAACCAATCTTTAAAAACAAAAGTATGAAATGTAACGGTTACCCAAGTAAACTAATCATTGGGTTTCCACATAGGTGAAAATATGGATATGGAAGAGAAATCTAACCATCATGTTCTGATGGAGAGTGGTAGAGAACATGGCTATGGAAAAGCCAATAATCACAAATCCATAAATTTGTGACGATCTAAGGTACCATCCGATTCATCAGGTATAAGATCACTAGGACAACATTTTTGGTTTTCAAGATCATTTCCCTAAAGTTGAAAATTTGAATTGGAATAAATACTTTCTTTATTTTGGTACAATCTCACTATTGTTCGTGCCTAGAACAATTTCCACTTCATCTCTTAAATAAATGAAGTTGAATTTGTTATTCGTGAAGTGTTAGCAGATCATGTGATAGAATGACGGGTCATTCCATCTGTCTCAAACAAAAGGATAGCAAAAATTATATACATAAGTCGATCTATAGTGAGATTAATCATATATAGTTCATAAAATGGACTTATACTTCATATATCATACTGCTTAATATAATAAAACTAGTTTCTACTAAACAGGGACTTCCTGTAGGCCAGTGGTAGGCGATAAAGGCCAGTCGCATTTCGGTTGTGGGTTCGATTCCTACGACCTTGTCCGACGCGATGGGCTGTCGCCCGTCCTGCAGGTTGTCCCTTTTTCTAAAACTATATTACTATAACATCCCATCAATAATATCGAAAAAACTTCTATCCTTAAACAATACTAACTTATGTCCAACATAATCCATTCTAATATTTAGGCTTATCCATAATACTGCAGTCCACTCTCATAATATAGTGAAAACGATTACCAGAGATTTAATACTATCGTTAATCCCCATATATATGTCTTGTTGGTCACATTCCAAACATTCAAAGGCCTTAATCATGTATTCTCTTGAATACCTTAGTGAAAACATGAATGCAGTTTAAAGTTAACACTCTCCACATACCAAAATCCTCAAAATTCTATATACTCAAACCATGATATCACTTAGTCCTTATATCAATCATGAGCTCATGAATACTATCAAACATATTAGATTCTCTTTATCCTTTCATTATGCGCATATCATCCACTTTCCAAAAAATATCTGAATAACCTTTCATTGTTACTCATACCATTCATCATAAACTTTCAAAACTTAAGGAAAGACAACAGTGTAACAATCCTTAGATGTCTTTTTATTCTATAGTACAACATTACACTTGATAAACATGTAATCATTCCACTACCTTCTTAAACCATTGACCGAGCTTCAATAATTCTTTCATCTCACATATCATTTGTAGTCTCTTCATCATCATCAACATAAATACTTCCCATACGACCATACTGATTATCTTCATGAGACTTTCCCTTAGGGAATCGGTTTGCATAATGCCCGTACATTCCACATTTAAAACATTTAACCAGTGTTGATGTCGTAGCAATACCATTATCCTCATCCCTGGTGTTAACTGAACCTTTTCATTTGCACATACTGGATTTGTGTCCTTCTTTTCCACACCCAAAGCATCTTCCAGTTCCTTTCAAACATTCTCCTTGATGCCTCTTCCCACATGAATTACATAGGGGAAATTGAACTTTCTTTCCTCTATGATCATCATGAAACTCCATCTTTCTCTTATTAGACGAGTCAGGAAACTTACCAAATTTTACTTTATTGATCATATTATGAGATTTCTGATTCGGCATAATAATTATGTTTGGAATTCCAAATCCCATTTCATTATGAAGAATATCATTCCATTGTCCATCATATCCTCCATTATCGTGAATCATCTTGTTTCTAGCCATTCTCTAAAACCCAAAAAGAATAGTGTAAGAGGCAAAAATCATGCTAGGGAAAACAACATAATAAAGGGGAAGTACCTTGAATATCTAACATCTTAGGTTTAATTCTATGATCGTTAGCGTAATTCTAGTACAATAACCTATACGTATACTTAACCTTAGGGACATCCCTTGACATACCTTAGAAATATCTCTAGGGATCTCACTAAAGTTCTCGCATCCTAGTTTCCAAAGGTTGACTAAACCTTTCCTCTGATACCAACTGTAGAGACTCGAAGCCAGACGTACATGGACATTACATTACATTTGCGGAATACTTAGTACATAACAAAAACACACACACAAGAATCGTAATAGTTTAGTGTCTTTGGAAACTCGGAACGTAATCTTCTAATCGTGGTGAAAGATCTTCAACATCTCCTATAAAGATCTTCCTTTTTTTTACCTAAAACCTTTCTTTATATCCTGGGGAAAAGAAAACATAAAAGGGTGAGCTCAAATGCTCAGTAAGGGTAAACAAAATAAATATCAATCACATCATATACATAATCACATAACTTTTGGAAATCTTAACCTGCAAAAGAGATCATAATTTCATAACATGGGGTAAATCATGGCAGTGAAATGTAATCACAATAATCATAACCTAAAACATGAATCTTTGTGGCATTCCCTCATAATCATAGAGAATCATTTATTGTTAGTCAAGACTCATTGCCAAGACTATCTTAGTGGACAAAGTCCCTTTCTGAATCGAGTAACCCTCGTTTCAGTCCTGTTTCACTGAACCGGTATAACCTACCGTTCCAGCCCTGTCTATCTCATGAGATATAAAATCTTTACCCAATGCATTGGAGGGAGATATAGGTCCCACCCATCTCATAATGATACCATTCTTATGTGTGCCACAAAATCATAAACCATACATCATTGCATAACCCATGTAATAAAAATGGGAATCCTAAACATCATGACATCATAAAACAATTCATATATGATAAAGGAATTCATAAAAATAATTCCATCACAACATAATCAAATCAATGTAATAATTGGGATAAAAACAGAACCCTTTATTATCTTAGATGGAAAATAATTTTGATAAAACACTTGAACTCCATTCTTGAGGAAAATATCCTTTCTACTTTAAAAACATTTTCCTTTCTTAACATGTCTTACAATTTTATACTAAAAGAAGTTTATTAAAAATAAACTTGAAAACTTGTAAAGTAATCTTCTTGGAAATAATGTTTTAAAAATCCATTCATGCCGTATAAGTTAAAAAAACATTCTTCGTACTTTTGTCGGAAAAGTCAAAAAGTACCTCGTATGAAAAACGACAAAAGATTCCTTTCATTTCTTTTACTAAAAACTCACCGAAGGGTAAAAATGGATTTAAACAATAGTAGGTGGATGGAAATAATATTACATATTTATGAAACATGGATGTGGATGATAAAATACACCCCAGTAAATACTTACGAATAAACAATCTCAGATAAAAATGAGATTGTGATATTTCCCTTACCTTATGTCCGACTTGTTTTGTAAGTGTCTGAACCTCCTGTATAATGATTTAAATCATGTTATTGACTTATTCCAGAATCATACTCATTTTTATGATATCATATATGGTTCCTTATGAATTTATATTATCCGTTCTTTTGTAAATTCCATGTTAAAGAAGCGTTTTGGGTAAAATCGTTTTATTTATCGTAGGTGTTTTGACTTGTTGTTCTTGACATTATTATTACTTATATCATAATTTACTTACATCCAGAATATAAAACATGATTTATATATCATATATATTCAGTATATATATATAGATAGATAAATGAAATGAAAAACACCGCTCATGCAGACGGTAGTCCGTACGTACGCATGAGTGCTGTTTTACTTTCCTTATTGTCTTGAAATGGAAGTAAGTAGATGACATACATATATATATATATAAATAAATCCAGTAGCTTTATAATTTCATATATTTCATTATTATTTCTTATATATACTTTATAATCATTCTTAAATGGTTAACATGGAGAATGAATCTCATTGCGTCGTGGAGACGGTATTCCGTACGTACGCACGAGCGATGATATCATTTCCATAAATATTGAACTGAATTGGAGTGTATTATACAATATATCAGAATAAATATGATGTTTTAATAACTATGTATAGTTATTCTTTACACCATTATACCCATCCATGTAAGGTGGTGGTGGAAAATAGATTACACCACGGCGTGGAGACGGTATTCCGTACGTACGCACGCGCGGTGATTTCTTTTTCCGTAGGATGGATAGATGGTGAAATAGGGTTGTTTCATACTTATAATAACATATCAGTATATGAGTGATACTGATGTTATTACTTCATAATGAAACAACCTAAGAAGAAGAAGTGGAAGAAGAAATAAAGATGAAAGAATTGGTAACGGTAATTACCTCTTCATTGAAGCGCCTCTTTGAGACCTCCTCTTAGGGAACTGAAATTGGTCTTTGAGGAAGACCATAACCTCTAGGATGTTTCTAGGGAAGTGGAGAAGATATTTTGGCAGGGGTTTGACGAGCTTGAGTGCTCAAATTGGTGTGAGGAGGAGGGAGAGGAGGTGTCCTTTTATAGGGGAGGAGAGGGGCACCTTAGGAATATCTCAAAATATTATTTTATATTAAAGTCAAAATCGGTTTATAATGGTTCCAAAGGGTCTTATTTCGAAGCTAAAGTGGGGAAGGGTCTAAATACTATCAACCAATAAGATTTAGACAAGTTTAGGGTATTATTTTAACCTTATCAATTCGATTTAACTCTAAGTTAAATAATTTAACTTTTACCGTGTCTTTTTGTTTTCTTTCACTATATGGTTAATAAACTTACTATAACATGCCAAACGAACCCTAAATTGTTTATTATTAATATATATATCCTTATCTAAGTCATTTGGCCGAACCTTAGATTTTTAGGAATAAAATAACAATTAATAATATAATATTTGATTTAAAAACTACTTTGTGTCAATTTTGACACTATTTGATATATGATTTTTGTGAAAGTCATAACAGAATTATATGTTCGAACCAAGTTTATTAAATCAACACTAATATATCATAGTAACCTATAAAATTAGTGGAATTCATAAAAAGGCTTAAATTACATTTATTTTGGTATTTATATTATCAATTATGTCAATATTTCATTAATAAGATAATTACTGCATCATCTTTGTGTCATATATAAATTAACTTATTTGATGTCTAAAAATTACAAATAAAATACCATCATGTAGGAAATCTTTTTATCTTTCTAATTCATATTTACAATCGAATTTATCTTATGTATAACCCCATATTAAAAATGATTTACTTATTAAACTTTGATTTTAACTATTTTAACCCTTCTTTAAATAAATTAATAATAAATGTACTAATCTAATCCAAGTGGGCCTAAATGGTCATATTTTATTACTAAGTTTGTTTTTGGTCGAATTACACTTGTCCAATAGAATTAGGACATGTGTTAGGGTAATATTAATATCATATTTACCCTTAGTTACCCTATTTACTATTAACCGCGGTAAAAATAGTAAAAAGTTACTATTCACCAAAAAATTATTTTTATCTCATTGAACCACATTTTACTTACTGATATCAACCGTGTCTGTCGGATTTTTGAAATTCCATTCACAGAAGCGGTAAAATTAAGTTTTATGCAAAATTCAGTTTTTTACCTACCACTTAGTGGTTTCACTATTCATCAAAAATTGAAAGTTTTCAGAAAAATACCAAAATTTCATCCTAAGCTATATTTCATATTCCGAATTCAAAAATGAAGTCAATTTTACCAAATTCATAACATAGAAGTTGCATTAATTAATTTTATAATTAAATCCCGCTGTTAAAACAAATAGCGTGTTTTTAAGAAACAATATCTATCAAAAGATTGACACTTGTTTATGTCTGGTTTAAATGTGCAATTACATCCAATGACCAACATTGTATTAAATTGTAAAAATATATTCTAAATATACTTTAAAACTACTCCAATTAATAATTTATCACTATTAATTATTTCGAAAAAGTTTTTTTTTAATTAGAATTTAGTAATTTTCACTATTCATCAGAATATGAAAGTTATCCGAAATGTACCAAAATTTCACCTTAGGCTAAATTCGATACTCCGAATCCAAAAATGAAGTTCATTTTGAAAAATAAGATTTACAGAATTTAAAAAGTAGTTATTACTATTCATACCGGCTAGTTTTAATAATATTTTAATAGCATATCGTTGTTTAGTGAAACTCGGTATTGCGTATTACACACGCTATCGAGGAAGGTCGCGATTGCGTGTAATGCAAGGCAAGTCAAGGATGCGTGTTGTGCAAGCTCCTTTTGCTGTAGCGTACAACACAAGACATTAATAAAATTAAAAAGAATATTTTTTTATAAAATCTTCGGCTGTTACAACCACTGATTCTGGTCTTTCTAAACATGGCTTACAAGTGTTTTAGCATGACATAATAGTTCATTTATTTCATTTATCTGGTATAAAATATATCTCATATCATAGTTAAATGGGAAATTATATATCTCATGAAATAAAAAATATGTCCCTATCATAAATAATGTGTGTGTGTGTGTGTGTATCCTTATGTACCTATTATGATGCATACATACTCATCCTACACCATACCTGACCCCAAGTATAAATCTCAAAAACCAAAAACATCAAAAAACCATAACCTCACAAAATATGTGAATACAAAATAGCTAAATAACATCATTTTTAACACGAAAACACTATAATAGTAGTCCACCCCTAGGCACTCAGATATTCCCCCGTACATGGGTTAGCATCTTTCATGTATAAGATCATTACCAAGTCCTGAGACATCATTGTCTCCTTTATATCATTCCCAAATAGTAAATAAATAGAAAAGAAACATGGTGTCCTTTGATACCACTTTGTAATGTCCCATTATTAGGAAATCTCTCATGTGAAAAGAAAGGGTTGGTTATGAGACCTCTAGCACACCTCCATGTACACCAGAGGATGCCGACATGAAGTGGTGGTGTGATAAGTATAGTAGGGGATACTATAACCCATGATTACAGAGTTACAAAATAGAGAAAAAAACTAATATCAATAATAATAATATAAATTTCTATGTGAGAAAACAATGGAAACAATAAAATACAGTGGAATACCAGCAATAAAATCCCCCCGAATAATCCAATAAATAATAAAGTAATAATGTAATGACATTCTCAAATATAAATAAATTCCATGATATAAGTAATAAAAAAATAAGAGACTAGTATACTCAACAAATGAATGAAAATTCCTCGATCCAGAACCTTGTTCTAGTCCTATCTCCAAATAATATCCAATATAGAATGAAAAAAATAAATAACATTGTCATTTTATCTTGTCCAAACCTATATAAATATAATATACTTGGGGACCAAACAACGGACTGAATAGGGTGTGATTATAACTCTGTAGTTCAACACCACTGTGTATAATCATAACTAGTATGATAATAAGTGTATGCAATAATAAAATAAACAATTGTATTAATTAATTAAAAATTTAATTAATAC
Source organism: Viscum album (assembly GCA_963277665.1). Classification (NCBI taxonomy): domain Eukaryota; kingdom Viridiplantae; phylum Streptophyta; class Magnoliopsida; order Santalales; family Viscaceae; genus Viscum; species Viscum album. The sequence continues at coordinate 1,152,835,366 of OY728132.1, read as the reverse complement.
CACATCCACATTCTTAGGATCTATCCCGGAATATCGTTGATCATGTCTTAAAACCATTACATTCATAACCTTATAACCAAGGTATAAATCACACCAAAATATGGGTCAAACCCACTATATAATCATTTCATAATATAATCAGGGCCAAGTTCGGTATAGAAGCATTTCATCATGTGTCTCTAGTAATAGTTATCTATATAATCATTTCATCATGTGTCACTGGACCAAGACCTCTATATAATTATTTCAGCTTGTGTCACTAGGTATAGCCTTATATGTAATAATTTCTGCATGTACCACTAGAAGTAGCCCATAAATTCATCATGTATCACTAGGCTAACAACCTATATAAGCATTTCAACATGAGTCACTAATCCAATTCCACTATATATGCATTACATTATTTAATCACATTATGAGTCATAGAAAAAATGTTATCACAATATCACATTATATGGTCCCTTATTTAATTATGAAAATTTTCATTTATCTTTCAATTTCACATTTCATATGTAATTTTGGTTATAACCAACAGAATGCTAGTTATCTAAATAAAGAAGACAATCCAAGGTTAATCTATATCAATCAGTCACCCACAATCCATATCATTTTAAACACACATTATTATGTTAAACAATTCATTTATATTTAATGGTTCACTCACCTAAACATAAGTTGAAAACTTGGTAAATAATCAATTATATCCAATGGAACTCCAAGAAATAATTCAAATCATTCTATCGATTCATTTTTTGCATGATATGTTGGTAGAATTTGTAATATTGTGCATACATGAAAATTATTAAAACATTGGATTAAGGTTTGGACCCAATACCTTTAACCGGTGATCAAACAATTCAACCAACTGAAGAAAACCATAACAAATAAGGTTCATAAGATCTTAAAAATAATCTTAGATCGTAACGAATAATGATCAAAACCGACAACACACATGGTTAAGAATTTTACACCATGATGTTCAGAGAATGACAGAAGAGAAGGGGGAACCAAATCAAGACATCATACTAGGGATTAGTTGCACAAAAGAGGAATCCAGAATCAAGGGACTCACTCCAAAATTTCCTAGAAGTTCTCCCTATTTAAGAGGAGGAAGCTACATGTGAGGTGAAATAAAACATCAAAAACATGATATACTTTAAAAATTAAGGTCATGGAATTACCTGGAGAGTAATATAGTCAAACATTGTGTAATTATTTTTAGAGGAATACACTAAAAACAACATATCCTTGGATTATTATTTAATTATACCAAACATTACAAGACATTTTATTGGTTCACAACATGTAATCACTTCACCTCATGAATCAATTCACAATAAGTGTCTCTATGATTTTACATGTTGTGTAAACCATTTCCATGGTGTGTAAATGTATTGAAAATATTTATCAACTCAGTTTCCTCATAAAAACCCAAACCCCCCTTAAGGATTCTAAATTTACAAAAAAACCAATGGCAATAGTTGACCAATTTATTCCTAGACTCCATTAATTCAAACAAACATACATCGCAAGACATTTAAATAATTTTCCACAAAAAAAAAGACCCTCAATAATTGAACAACAATCATCCACTAAGGACCAAATGAAAAAATCAATGTGGGAAATTTCTAGAAAAATACATAATCTTGCAATATCTCTTTCATGGATATTATAGTTTTAAAGTTACTAAAGTAGAGTTCTGTTTCATTCTTAATTTTCCTTCTTTAATACTTATATTATGTTATAGACTAATATATTTTATGATATTTATATAAAACCTCTTTTAAAATTTATATAATTAATGTCCTTATTTTCATAAAAATATATATTTCATTTAAATATATTCTTTTATGTGTATTATGATTCAATGTTAATAAACTAGTATGAGTTTGATGTTATGGTATAATTTTTTATGATAATTTTTTATTATTTTTCTTATAACGGTGATACGTTTTGATCCATCTCTCAATAATCTCATGAAATTTATTATCCTATGGTTATTCAGGATATTTTCAAGTAATATTATCATTTTTCAACTCTTTGGTACATCAAATAACTGGGAAAGCGTTTTAAAAAAATCTAACTTCACTTATCTCTTTGGTGTTTGGAAATATTTTTTCTTCCAAACCCATGTTTTCTATAAAAATCAAAATTGTTTTTAAACTTTTTAAAATTAATTACTAAATAAATTTTAACTCATTTTTTATCTTTTTCAAAAGAATGTTCTTTTTTTCTATGTAATGAGATTTTATAACCATTTTACTCGAAAAAATGAATTTTATTTAGGGAATGCATGGAATTACCCACTAACATAACCATCATTTCATTGAATATTCGTTTAATAGTTTACGAGATTAATCTTAAATAAAATTTTTTCTTAACATCTTCAAAATTCATTATTTTTTAAAATTGGTTTTTAAATAATAGGATTTTCAAAAAATATATGTTTTAAAAAATTATTTTCAAAATTTAACAAATATTTTCCGCTAGAATGGTTTTAATGAACTTTAAATTGTATTTTCAATCATCAATGTAAAAAAACAATGATGTTACTTATTCTATACTAGGGATATTATGTAATGATACCATTTAAATTATTTCTAGGGATGGATTATAATTGTTTCAAATAGATTTTTTGTAACCTTTTTCTTTTTCAAGGACTCGTCATGTTTCAATGAAATTGTTATAGAGCCCATTTTTTCCATGAGTTAATAATTTTTCAAAAATATTTACATGAAGCCCATTTGTTTTCCATGTTTTAATTTGGTTTTAAAACAATAATGACTATTTTTATGACTCTTTTGATGGAATATCTATGTTATATATTCATGTTGTGGTTCTTACACATCTTATACGATGGGGTGTTCTAGATAGAATTGGGTGATCCCATTACAACTAATATGATGGGGTAGATCATCTACTATCAAATGATCATATTATATCTTATATGATGGGGGTATCCAAATAAGTGTTGGGTGAGCTCTTTATAGCTTAAATGATGAGTTTACCAAAATAGCACTCTAATTAATTAGCTAATGTTTATTTTCTTGAGAGGAAGGAATGATGGTGTTACATAAGGAATTATCCTATAGGTTTAACTAGGATCTGGTTATTTCTGACATGGGATTAACTTGAGTTATGATGAAAAAATTTTGTAGATACCAATGAAGTTTTTAGGATTTCTATGGGTTTATAATGTTTTTTATGGGCAAGATTAATATCACATGGCTCATGACTATGGATTAGAATAACTCTTTAATTTTCATAGTTTACATATTTGATGATATAGGTATTTATGGGTTTGATTTATTTTATTATTCTTAAATATGCCCTGATTTTATCTTTATAGCCTTATGAACTTATTATAATCATTGATGAAATTTAATTTCCAATGCTTATGTTTACTCTTACTGAGAATTTAAGCCCATCCTTATTATGTTTCTTTTTCCCCAAGATATCATGAAATTATTTTGAATGAACTATGTTTGAATGGTATTTCATATGGATACTGCTGATAACTTAATGTGAAATATGAAAATCTTGGTTAAGTTGGGTAATGCTCATTTATCAACATGGGTTTTCTTATATAGGAGTTTATCTTGATTATCTAAAACTCTAAACCTAAAATTTATTTGGGAATGTAAGGGATCAAATTTTCCAGTTGATGTCGTATGTTTTGAAAAGAATAATTGGGTCACAGTTATTAGTGTCTATGTTGGAAATTTAAATTTTATGTTTTTAAAACCAAATTTGAGAGTGAAGGTTTATACAAAGGTACCTAGGGGTAATAACATCGAAATGGGTGCATTGGTATTGACCGACTATTACCTTGTAAATGGAAATAAGGCTTATTGTTTTCTTGGTTGACACTCCTACGGGATATGCTTATAAAAATTCCCATTTTATTTATAAACCATTTTGAAGGATACGAATAGATGATGATAATGAAAAACCATGGACAAACCTAAGGTGTATTATATTGAAAATATTTTTTCATAATTTCGAAATTATATAAAAGATTATGTGGTTTTCCAATTATTATTGTTGTTTCTCACACAATACTTCTTGGTTTTTAGTTAACGGTTGGAACCCAAAGTAATAGTACCATCATAAAACATTATGGACAGTGTGGTGAGTATGAGAAACCAAATTTTATAATGATAGAAGTGAAATATTTCATGATTATTCCTAATCCTTTATCCCAAAATATATTTAAAAACATATACATTAACTAACTCTTGGACTCACTGAAGATGAGAAGGATGAAAGTATCTAATAACTCGAGTGTGGGAGACTATGGATGAAAGAATGCTCAGTTTCTATAATGATAAAATTTTGGAATGAGACACTCGTGACCGTGACTCCAAGAAATGATAAAATTCATTATTTCTAGAAACATTGGTCATAATGAAAATAATTACTGAGGAAAAATGAAGAGTATGATGGAAGGAAATAAATCCCATCCTAATATCCATTTATAGTTGGTTGTCTTACATGTGGGGAGCCTAATAATTATATGAATGAATTCCCTCTTTTAAAGGTAAAAAATTAGACTAGGAAAAACTTATATTGAAATAAAACAGATAAATTATGTAAGTATTGGTATTCAAAAAATTATATTGTAGATGTATTTTTATAAATGGTATTTTGGTTATAAGAATCCTGAAACATATCAGGATTTTGTAAAATTTCAAAATCATATATTTGTTCATTAACTATATTGTTATGAATACCATCATGGGTTAATTATTTTAATATTGATCATAATTTCAAAGTCTTAAACACCTATTTTGGATTTCAAAATCATATATTTTAGGGAATATTAAAGGAATTATGTTAATATAGGTTTAGAAAAATGAAAGGCTTCATGTCTTGTGATATCCCATCAAATCTGGAAAGGCCATGAGACTTGAAGCCACAACCAAAGTCCAAGATGGTTTTGAAACCTAACACTAGACAACATGATGTCTTGGTCAATATGTAATTGTTTTTAGTTAAATAATTTGATAGATAAATATTAATGATGATGTTTTGGTGTCACCATTGAGGTATAGAAATTACTATTTTATAATTTACAACATATTCTAGCCATATTGGATTTGTAAAATCATTAGAGACTTTAATAAAGACTTTTTAATCATTTATAGATCTTACAATCCATTAAAAGTGAATTTTAGTTCCTCAGGCACAAAAAATTCATTTTTGGGTATTCATTTATTAGAGTAAGAAATTAAATCACAACCATGGGATGAAATTTTCATATAAAATATAAATTTATCAAGTAAGTATATTTTTATATATTCGTAGAGAGTAAAATAATTCTTTAGAACTTGGAAAAGTATACTGAACCCAAATATTACCCAAATAACTTCATTTATATTAATCATATGGTCTTTTAAATCATCAAAAATTTATGGATTTGAGTCCATTAAATTTACATTAATCATTCACCTTCTTTTGATCAATTACTTCTATCATTATCAATAATTATTTATTCTTTTCTCCCACTTCCATATTTTTACCTTCCAAAAATATTCTCCTACATAGAAACCTATTTATGTTACCTTTGTATTCCCCTTAATCCATTATTATGAGGTTTTACTATTTGCCCTATTATTATGTGGGTATTTATATAAATGTATTTTCAAATTTCAAACCCCATATTATTGAGATCAATTTTAAATTATGATAATGTAATTTATTTAAGGTGGTGAGAATGTAAAACCCCAAAATTATAAAATAAGAAAATTATATTTGATTGTGTGCATGAAACAAAACACCAACATAATTAGATAATATAACATCATAAGACATTAAAATATATATGTTTTTGAATAAATTTAATTTCATTAACAACTTATCATGCACACAACACCGAGTTTAAATGAAATGCTATACTTTATTAATATATTATCTAAACATGATCATTATAAACAAACATTCTGTTAGAAACTGTGAATATTACTAACTAAATTTGGAAAAATATATATTTTACACTCATTAATTGGTTATCAAATTATTATAAATAATCAACACCATTTTTCGGTAAAAGAAATATTTTCTGAACAACAATTTGTTTCTAAAAATGGTTTAATTGCACTTTTCACAAATAATTTAAAATTAAGTTTTACCACTTTTAGAAAATTTATTTTGTAAAAAAAAAATTAATTTGGAAATATTCATATCAAAATTATCTTAGGGTGATTTTTTGGGATTTTTCAGAAATATTTCATTTTTCAATGAATATTGAAAATTACTGAATTTTAATTGAAAATGCATTTTTATTTAAAAATTGTTAACGTTAAATTACATTTTTAATTATTATTTTATGTAAAATAATTTTAAATTTATATAAATTAATCCAATTTAGGTTATTTTAATCATTTTCGTATTGGATTTGGATTTAAAACATACAAAACTTTTGACCATTTTCTCTTGAAAACCTGCTCTCTCATCGTGTCTATGAGATTAATTTTGAATTAAAATTTTCTACTTCAATAAATTTTATTTTTAAAAATAGTTTTCATATTTTTAATCAAAATAATTTCTAATTTATAATAAATACAATTTTATTTTTTACCAAAAATGAATAGTGAAAAAAGAAAAAATTATTTATTGTAGTGAAGGTAAAAAAGGATTTTTTTTAGCAGGTAAAACTAAGAAGATAGAGATTAAAATTGACCAACCAAAATTTCCAAAAACTAATTAAATGAATATATTTAAACATTTCTCTTATAGTTTTTGAGATTTCCCATTTTTTTGATTTTTCATTACAAAAATTTGGTTTTGATTGAATCTATTCAAAAATGTAAAATTGTGTCATTCACCTCGTTTATAGAAGGTCACCCCCTCTCCTCTATTATTCACACATACATGCCTCTTTGGTTTAGAAAATAACTACCCAAATCACTTTTAAACTTACATAAAATCATCCTAGAATCATTAGTTTTGAATTAGATCCATCTTAAGGTAGATTTTGGGGAAAACCTAAGAAGGATACCCGAATAAGACGTAATGTTCTTAAATGAGCATATTTATTTTATTTCTTTCTCCACCACCTTAATTTATTATTAAACTATGATGATATAATAATATCATAATATTAATTTTATTTTAATTTTTTATAACAATATAATTACCTACAACCTTATCTACTTCCTTCAAATAGTTTACGAATTCACCATCCATGTGTATGGCGGACTACAGCCTTGACAACTGATGTCATTCATTTTTTAATTATCACCTATCATAGTTGGGTATGTTTATGGATAAAAATTTTATTAATATAAGATATATATAAGATATTTATACCTCTAGAGTCATTATATCATATATATCATTTTACTTTTCATTCTGTAAGAGATATGATAACGTCACGCGCATGTACAGTGGAAAACTGCTTCGCGAAGCGATGTGATTCGTCTTTCCCTAACACATTGCATGGAATTTGATAAGGATAAATTTAATGACCAGATGTGATATAAATGAAATAATTATATTATTAATGACATATTTATCATTCTGAATATATAAAATATTAATTTCTATCTTATACTGAAATATGATAACATCATTCACGTACGTGTGGACTACCACCTTCATAACGCGATGTGACTCTGTTTTCATCACCACACCACATGGATAATATATATATATGTATATTTAAGGAAATAATATGATATTTATGATATTATTATCATTATTTAAAGATAAAATATTACTTACCTTTTTTCCATAGTGATCATTGAGAAATGGAAACGTTACTCATGCGTATGTACGACCTACCGTCTCCATGATCGAAAAGTATATCAAATTTCCAAATGATATTTATTGGTTGTTTTTAATAGGAAAATTGAAGTAAAAAATATGATAATTTTTAATTATTATTCTTACAATTATGATGTAACTATATAATATTAACAAGAACTAGATATTTCATCGAAAAAACAAGCTTGATGAAAAAAAGACAATTAACACAAGAAATAATGAAAATAAGGGATGGTTATTAATAAAAAGGTGACGACATGTTATAAAATGATCATATATGATAATATAAATATTAATATAGTTATCTTATAAGTTTATAACTCATTTAAAAACACTAAAAATGAGGTTAAATAACTTTTAACCAATAGGAACTGTGTGGTAAGGGATTTCATCATAATTTTATTTCATTGAGTCATATTGTAATGTTAGGTACCTAATTTATATTATATTTTATATACACTAACAATTTCCCATGAAATGTCATGAATAATACATAATTCACGGTATTTTATGTTTCAAATCGAATTATTTCACTAAAGGGGAATTGACATCAAAATTATCGAGTTGAAACAAATTTTAAAACATAATTTCCTTTTAGTAGGTTATATTACTTCTTATTTGTTGTTTATATTAAATGATTATTTGTTTAATGACTTTTTATTTTCTTATGATGTATTTAATATTGTTTTATTATGATTTATTGTTGATACATATAGTTAATTCATTTGTTAATTATAAATTTTACTTTATGATTTTTCAATGTTTTATCATACAATCTATTTATAATTAGGATTGTTTATACTTGAATTTACCTGGAAGGAAATAATTCTATAACAATTTAATAAATCCAATAATTTTACGTCCCTTAATATATTCATCATATATTTCAAGTTATTTTACCCTTTCCCACTCTTTAGTACTTAAAATAATTAAGAAAATGTTTTAAGAAAATCTAACTTTATTCTTCACTTTGAGGATAAATATGTTATTATCAAAACCCATTTTTTCTAAAAATGATTTGATTTGATTTAATATTTTAATAATTATTTATTAAATATATTTTTATCATTTTTTTTATAAAATTATTTTGAAAGGAATATTCTTGTAATTTTTCGAACAAGGAACTTTTTTAACCCTTTTACAACGAAAAATTAGTGTTATATTTAACTTATATATAATGTATGAAATTACCTACCATCATGGAAAAAAATTATTTGAAGATTACATTATAAGTTTACAAAGTTATTTTTAAAAAAAAATATACTTTCCTAAAATTCAAAAAAAAAATTGTTTTTGCAAATTTATTTTCTAGGAAAAGGATTTTCAAAATTTTTTATGTTATAAAAAAGGGGATTTTTAAAATATAAAGGACATTTTCCTGGAGAATTTTTTTAAATATATTTTAGGGTAAATATATTCAACAATGACAAAACCCATTTATTTTACATATAATTAACTTGTTTTATGTTTTATTAATACCATAATTATTTTTAATCTATGTGGAATATGATTATTTGACCAAGGATTGTATTGACATTCATATCCATGTTTCATTTTTTTCATCATTCAAATCCCCTTGAATTATTCAATTTCCCATTATCATTATAAATTAAATTTCCCCAAAATATCCATATTATTTATCATTGATTTGTTTGTTCTATAAATATAATATCATTTCTTCATACAGTGTTCAATATTGTAGGTTATCTAATTATCAAGGGAAATTTTGGTAAATCTATATACTTTAATCAAAACCGTTATTTATTGAAAATTAATTTTTTTTATGAATTATGTTTATTATTCAATATATTAGCAATGATTTGGAAATTTAGGGATGGGTTGGTCCTAGAATTTATATATCTCCTCTATGTGTTGACAACTCTCATGTGAAAAATTAATTATCCAATTTAAATGGGATTCTACCTATCATTTTAAATTGTTTTGAGGATAGATCTTGATTGTAGAATTCTTCAGGTTCCTAAGTCATAACATCCAAAAAAATAATTACCCTCATTAAGAATTAAGTGATTATTATACATGATATTTTCTCAATGATATTATCTCAAGATTCATTTCATTATCATATATTTATTAAATGGAATGCACTTTCTATTATTTACCTTTCCATATTTATTATGCATCACCCAATAATGATAGTCATTTTATTATTAACATGGGATGTTTATTCAGTTATTTAACATTACATATTGATTATTTTTTATTTATTCATGATATATTCTACTATAATTAACCCTTACTGAGTATTTGAGCTCACCCTTATTCCGTTTCCTTTAACAAAAATCCAATAAGTTTAATAAGATTGATATGCAATGATATGATAGATGGAATAAAGTTGTTTTTTGAAAAAAAAATGTTTTAATTTGTGTTTCCAAATTTAATATGGTAATAATGTTTGAATCCAATTTAGCAAGGAAACTATAGTATTTGGTCCTTTGGGATTTAAATCCTTGTATCTTATTCCAATATAATAATATAATCACTAGCTCCAGACTACTGGGTCACGGTCACTACAATTACCCTTAAAAATATGATAGTATTAATGTGATAATTAATTAATGTGATAATTATGTGTATAAAATTTAAATCCACCTAAAAAATTTAAAAAAAATATTATAAAAGTTATTTATACATATAATATTATAATATCAAATACAACGAAGAAATAACATAATTCAATAAAAATAAATTGAGTTATGAAATTATTTACCACTTGGTACCTTTTAAGTAAAACCCCTTTAGATGAAATATTTCAAATCATAACATAAAATAACATTATTCATGAATTATTAATTATATTACATGTAAATGGGTTATTAAATAAACTAAAAAATAAAAACAAGTGGTGAATATGGTGTATGTCTCATTAGAATAAAAAACTGAGATGAGAACCCCTTGCCATGAGTCTAGACTTTCCATGTGTGTATTTTAACACCTATGTAGTAATATTATATAAATAATTATATTTATTAAGAAAATTTTCTAGGTTTAATACCTTTTACTTTAATCATTTATTTTATTTATATTTAATTACATATTTAAATACTTAATTTATTAATTTCACGTTAGGTGTTTTAAGGACATTGGTTAATTATTTCAAAATATATTTGGTGTGTTGAACGTGGTTAAAGTGGACATTATTACAAAATATAAGGTATAATAATCATTAAATATTTATCATATTTATGCATAAATTATTCTTTTAAAAATGATCAATTAGGGGTAGAAAAAATGAACTACATTACAATCATGGAGAAAGTAGGTCATACGTATGCATGAATAACATTTCCATTTTTCAAATATCATTATGGAAATAAGTTAAGTAAGAAATTATATTTCATAAATGATAATAATATAATATGTACCATATTATTTCATTAAATATAATTACAAGTATCATCTATATTTTTTGGTGCTGAAAAAAAGAATCATATCGCTTAGTAGAGGAGGTAGTCCACACGAACACTTGAACGACGTTATCATTTATCAGTATAGGGAAAAAATTAATATTTTATAGTATAATTATTATAAATATTTCTTTAATATCATAATTATTTCATGTATATCACATATATTAAGTAAATGTATCCTTATTACCTTCCATGTAAGGTGTTAGTGAAAAATGATTCAAATTACTTCATGAGGAGGACATCCTCCACACACATGAGCATCATTATTGTATCCCCTGTAGAATTAAAAGTAACATGGACTATATAAAATAATAAAAAAAATTATAAATATTTTAAAAATATAAAATATATATAATTTAAATTTAACATTATTACAGGTCGTGAGATGTGGTGATAGAAAATGAATGACATCGGTTCGTGAGGCGGTTGTCCTCCATACACACGAATGATGACTTTGTATCCCATTTTATAGAAGAGGATATGGATTTAGGTTATTAAATTATAATTATAACATCTCAATATATTTTAGATAATTTCTTATTATATCCGAATAATTTAATAATATTATTAGGATGTGTAAGATGAAATAAAATTAAAATGCATGGTTAAACCCTATACCTCTTTTTCAAACAACATGCATAGTTATGTACCAAAATCCTTCATAGAATAGATTTTTGATAAAAATAAAGGTTATAGGTAGTGGGGAGGGATTTTATAAAGTTATTTGGGTAGATATTGGCCAATATAAATGTATTTTAATGTGTGAATATAAGAGGATAAGGGGTATCCTTTTATAAGTGAGGTGAGTGGTAAAGATGTAATGTTTGAAAAGAAAAAAGTGTACAAAATTTTATTGAATTCCATGAGGACAAAAAATTGACAATTATCAATAATTATAAATTATAATGTCTATATATTTCTATAAAATATATTTTATACATTTTTTTAGGTTATTTTTATCATTATCTTTTTAGTATAACCTCAAGGTAAACTCATTTTCACCTTAACATCGATAATTTATTTTAATTGTTTTCATTACTAATTATGGTAAAAAATTAAGTTGAAATTATTTGATAATATAATTTATTATTATTAAAAATTATGAATTCATTTTACCAAATTCAATTAATATAATTATAAAATTTAAATTTCAAAATTAAACCCGTAGATGCGATGAAAAAAATAGATTTTTAAGAAGTGCACTTTTTGAGTAAAACATGATTTCATATTAACTCTATGAATAATCATAACTATATTAAAAATAAAATTTTATATTTATTAATATATTATATATAAATTTCAATTAAATAATTCATTTTTAATGGTTTTTTACTTAATTAAAAAGGAGGAACATTCACTTTAAAACTTATTTTAGACAAATCTTGTTTTAGAACCCAAAAATAAACATGTAATAAAATCCAATATAAAGATGATTGAAATTTAGTTAAGTGAATTAAATATAAAAAATAATAATTATCTTACTTAAAATCATATTCAAAACATAATGGGACTTTTAAATTAATTAATTTATTAAAAATAAATGATAGTTTTACAAAAATTAATATTTTTCACTATTCACTAAAAAATGAATATTTTCTGAATGATAAAAAACATTCACCATAAGTTAATTTTGATATGATGATTCAAAAATTAAAAAAAAAATTATCAAATAAATTTTATGAAATTTCTAAAAATTAATTATAGTATTTTTTACTAAAAAAATAGAAACCTATTTTTAAGTAAATATATTTTCAATACTAAAATTACTTTAATAAAAAATGATTAATTAATTAAAAAAATTAAATAATTTATATTGAGTTATAAATATATATACATATATTTAATAAATTAATTAATAATATTCATACCCACAGTTTTTTTCACACCCTATCCATAATTTTCTTTTATTTTCATTCAACCCTTGATGTTGGATCTTTTGGTCAAGGTTTGAGTTGTGTTTCCAGTGATAGTTCTTAGGTTATGAAATTTTATATGTGTTTTGTATTTATTCATGTTTTGTTTTGGACGGTTTTGGGGTTATGCACATGGATTGTTAAGATAAAATGTGTTTCTAATTCAGTTTTTTCTTGCACAATTTATTTTACATGACTTAAGCACTGTTTCGATCAAACCATAAAAGGACTAGAAGAAACCATGTGGCCTTATATTAGTGTAAGGTACAAGGCACACCTCTTGTACACAATTAGTGGAAACCATTCATAAATTATGGGGGAGTATTTGAAATTGGAAAGATCTAAATTTCATGGTTGGTGTACATTTTCCAAAATGGTGTAGCAAGCTTGCGCATGTTCCTTTCACTCTATTAGGTTGCGCACAGTTGGTGTATAGTTTCAAAACATGTGCGGCCAAACCATGTGGCTTTTCCATCTATTTTTTAATCATTAAATTCTTATTCTACCCCCTTCCTATTTAATACACAATTCAGGTTTCTCCTCCTTTCCATGATCTAGTCGCACAATGGGTGATTTGGAAACCCCTCCTCTCATTCTCTTCTTCCACCGTTTTAACTTCTCGGAGATCCCAAGGTTAGATTACATTGGATTTTTTTTTCAATTATCTTATGCTCTATTATTCCCCCTCTTGTTCATGGTTCTTCCATATATTGGTTCCCTATTGGATGTACCCTAGAGTGAGGTTTAGATAATGTGATTTATTTTCCATGATGTTAGGGTGTTTGTTTTTTCCATTGGGCTTAATTATTCTCTCCCTTGGAGTTTGGTTTCATTTTAACACCATTCATGTTGGTGATTCCATTATTTTCATCTCTTTAACATACCATTTATGCTTTATTTTTCGTAAATTTTATATATATTCTGCTAATCATGACTTTGAGTTTTATTATTAATTTTCAAGGTGTTTTAATAGTGATTATTTAGAAAAAATGTGTTTCCAATGTGTTTCTACAATTTTTTGGTATATGTATATGCATATAAAGTGTTTGATAAAATTTCAATTGTCCCTTAAAGATGAAATTTTGTGCTTTGGGTTGTGTTGATCCTTTATTATGATTTGGTAACATGGTTGGTTTATCAAATTGGATGTTGTGTGTGGAGTTTCGTGATGTTTATTGAATGGTGTATATGTGTGAATTCTAATGGGATGTTAATATCTTTGTGTTTCATAAATTACACTTTTTGGTATTTTGTTTTTTTCCGAAAAGAGTTCCATTTTATGTGGAATGACTATATGTGTATAGATTGAACATATGAATAGTCACACAAAAGATAATGGATTTATTTATAAATGTTCCCTTAAAACAAGATTTAAAAATAACCCTTCCACTGTTCTTATCTTATTTATCTCTTCTCTTTCCAAAAGGTTCTTCTAAACCCCCTATGTGTTTTAAATGGTTTCATGGTTTCCAAATGGTCTCAACATGTGGTATCAAATAAATCCTTCAAGATTATCCCATTTAGAGCATTGGAATGTTGTTTGGTAACTAAATGGTATAAAGGCATGTTTTTTACATTTCAAAAATGATATATGTTTTCACCATAATTTGGGAAATGGTTTGGGAAATGGGTTTAGATTTTAAATAATAAAGCACGGTTATTATTTTTTAATGATTTGTTAATTTATTTTGAAACTCATGCGATGTGTATGCCTGGTTGTCACCTTGGATGATTTGAAATGTGATGGGAACCTCTATGGTAGTCCTTATGAGAATTAGGTCACCACATATGTGGTGTTGGTGTTTGGGTTAGGCTTTTATAGTTGCATATGTGGGTTATTGGTTTATGCCATGAATTATATGAACTTTTCATCCACCATGTACATTTTTCATGGGATTCATGGGTGTTATATAGAGGGTCAAGTGATGGTTTCTTATTAGCCCTGATTAGACGGGTTGATACCCATAGATGTGTGAGATTCTAGGTTTGATATGCCATTGGTGAAGCTAGTTTAGAGCATCCAAGTTTCTTATTGACTATGGAGATACACCATATTCCGTAAGCTGAGTTTGAACTGAGTGCATCTGAGTATTTCATCTAGAAATGTTTATAAAATTCCCTTGATTACATATATGTATATACTTGTTTTACTTATGTTGTACCTTTGTTTTCAGTTTTACTTATCTATGTCTATTTAGTTTAGTTTATTTTATTTTCAGAATATATTTTTATCACATGTTTGGTTTCTTATTTGGGTTTTAATTTTATAAACTGGATTCTAGAATGAAAAAATATTTTGAAATGTAAAGTTGTTTTTGGTTCCTTAAAAAATAAAACCCCCATTTTCTAAATGTATTTCAAACTATTTTTTATGGAAAGATTTGATAGAGGGAATGTATGGACTCTATGGTGCTTAACTATTGATCTATTGTATGATAAACCCCTATTTGTGCCACTCGGTGTTGGTAGACCTGATATGTTTTATAGGTTAAGGTTTATTTTTTGAGTATACGAGTGGAACAGGATGGTCATATAGTTGGTGGTGACCAAGAGGTCATGTCAATATCGTTTTAGTTGTGGTTTGTTTTTTGTTTCACTTTGTAGTTTATGTTTTATTTATATGTAATTATATCTGTATTTGGTCTTGTATTTATTTATTTTTATTTATTTATTGCTTATTTTTTATGCTCTCTTTTTGTTATTTTTTCAGGGGTTTATTAGTCTAAATCATTCCCAATGATATATCTCTGATTTGTGGTGCTAGTTACTGGCACCGAAGAATCGGGAATGCATCTCAGTATTTATCATGGAACGATTTATATTTCATATTAAATGGAAGACTTAACTAGTTCATAAAAAATGGAATCATAGCATCACTTTTTTATTTGGGTCTTCAGGTAGACAAGATATTATAATGATCATGACATGGGAGTTAGGTATATAAAGATCACCACAACCACTTACTCTTCTTGAGCCTCATGTTTCTAGGGTTAATATAGGATATGAGTCCTTTTTTTATGTTTATATAGGGAATAAAAATGGAAGTGAGTTGATGTTGTATAGGGGTATAACATGGAGTAGTGACCCATGTGGACTTTTTTTCAAATGGAAGATGATTTGGGGGGTTGGTCTTGTTTTAAAATATGGGTGTTAGTGATTTTGAAAAGTTTCCTTGGTGTGAAATTGTTTTTGAAATTTGAATGAAAATGGTGGTTTTAAAAATATTATTATGGGTCTGTTTAAAGAGTTTTCCTTATGTGATAGATTTTTTTGTTTGGGATGTTCTTTTGGGTTGTGATTTAGTTTAGTTTTTATTCAGTTTTTTAGTGTTATCTAAAATAAGCGACCCAGAAAGGTCTCAAAGGTTTCTATTGGGTCTCTTTCTATTGGAATCTCTTCCCAAACTCCCAGTGTGGTGAATGATTCATGTTCATATCATTTGTTTCCAATATTTAGTGATGATTAAGGTTCTTTAGAGGCTTTGGTGTGGCATAAGGATGTTGAAGTTGTCTCTAGGTCATTGGGAACTCTTGAAGTTGTGAGGATGTGTGTTGTTTTTGGTTAGTTTGAGGTATTGGGATTGGATTAGTGAAATGAAATTATCCTAGTGTCGTTTCATGGTGAGATGTATTGGGAAGAATTCAATAACACTTTTATCAAATGGTTTATACCTGATGAGGTAAAGGTGAGGAAAGTAGTAGAGCTCTTAAGTGTTCAGTAAGATGATGAAGGCCTACGTTGATCAGTTTAAGGAGTTAGTATACTTCTCTCTAAAGATAGAATCAAATAAAAAGCTAAAGGCTCCTTTTTTAGGGTCTTCATCCAGTGATCAAAGAGAGAGTTAAATCTTATGGGGAAGTTTTGTTTGGAAAGCTAGTGGATGAGGTATTTCAAGCTGAGTTTGTTCCTAGGGTGGTGTTAGTGGGAGTTGGAACTCTTGAAGGTTCCACATCTGGTGATATGTGTTTTTCATAGGAACTTATTTCTAAGAAGTCTCATTTGTTAGTTTTATATTCTCTTTTTTAGGCAATGTTTTTTCATGCTTCCTATGTGGATGGTTTGGGCATTTGAAACTATCTTATTGCAATCCTCTGAATTCTTGCTGACGATGTGGTCATTTGGACCACCTAGAGAAGTTTTGAAATTGCAGTTTCTAGAAGAGAAGGGCTTGTTTAGATGGTATCACCTCTTATCTATGGAGTAGTAGATGCTTCAAGACATTAGGTCTCTATCCATAGAACCCAGAGTGAATCTTTTCACGTAGTCATGAATTATTGACTCCCTCAAAATTAAAATTTTTATTATCCAACACTTTTATGGAAAAATTAAGAAACCAAAGATCACACAAAAAGGAGATAACCAAGCCATTAAAATGAAATTTCATCCAACCAGTATCAATATCCTTAAAAATCTTATACGAGAGAGAGCTTACTGGAGTTTCAGGATCATCCCTCAAAAGAACTTCAAACCTCGACACCAGCTTGTCTCATGATTTAATGTACTCCTCAATGATGATTTTTATTTTGTTGAATCCCTTTATTAAGAGTATATACAACTTATCAATAAAAATTCCCTATTTCTCATTAAAAGTCACCCTTAGGTGCCTTTCCATCATTATTTTGGCTCTGTTATAAGGATTATTTTTTGTCTGAATAGTTTCTTCAGTTGCCTCTTTCCAATACATGAGCAGTACCAAAGACGATGTGGGTGTAGAATCAGAATCCTTCTAACATTCAACTTTGGAGATCAATTGAGTATCATTGAATAATTTTTTTCCTTTATCTTCTTTTCTGATTAGGTCTCCATCAGTAGAGGTTGGTGAGAATAGTCTTTTCTCTCTTTCCATTTTCCCCTTTTTCTCTTGATCCTCTATAGACTAGGGATTTGGTCATCAAGTACCTCATCCTCCAAATCACCTGTAGAAAAGTAGTAATCATTGGGATCATTTCCAGGAACCTTTTTCCAATTCATGACTGCGTTATCGAAGCCATCCTCTGGCACATCATTCGACAGTTGTGAAAAATGGTTTCCAAGGTAAATAGTATCAACCTCCCTCCTGGGACTTACCCTGATCACAAACTCACCTACTAAACCATTTATCAAATTAGGGTTACCTGTTTCTGTATCCCTTAGTGTCTAATCTTCTTATTCTATTTCATTGTTACATCTTCGTGCACACACCACTTTGACATAAGTTGCACCAATATTTTAGCCTCCCTCCACAAGACCACTTCCACCATGGGTACGCTCAGATTCCATAGGTTTGATAACTCTTTCCCGCCGTCTTTTCTCCAAGGGGACCTCCATAGATAGGCCAAGACTTTTTTTAAACCTGTGGAAGACATCATCCACCTGACGATTCTATGACAATTCACTATGAGGTTTCTTTTGTCACAAGTGATTTCTTTTGAATATTATTTACGCTATCTTTCCCCTTCCTAGTAGGACCATTTGTTGAATTACACATAATTTTATCCACCAGTACTAACAGCCTTGAGCTTGCCAACATTGGGAGACCCACGTCTGTAGTTTGCCAACTCATGGCCCAACCAATTGCAATCTAGATAGAAATCAACCCATGATTCAAAAACCACATTCTGATTATAGTGATATTCCTCTCTAAATGTAATCCATAAAAAATCTTATGGATCTCATGAAACATTAACATCCACACACACAAGGATTCACCAGGTGACATAGGTCTTTAGTTCTGTTATCAGAACACAAATATCTACCAAACATGTTCCCCATCATCCTAATTATTTGGGGATTTTTAAAAGGAAGAGGATGATTGTAAAAACTCACCAAAATGGCCACTGAGGTAGTTTCCAACTTCATATGGTCATAATAAGAAGATCATTTCATATAAAAATGGGAATTGTTATAGTTGTGGGGCGCGACTGACCAAACATTCATCGAATCTTTCTCTGACGTGAAG
The DNA here is from genome assembly GCA_963277665.1 of Viscum album. Taxonomy (NCBI): domain Eukaryota; kingdom Viridiplantae; phylum Streptophyta; class Magnoliopsida; order Santalales; family Viscaceae; genus Viscum; species Viscum album. The sequence continues at coordinate 1,152,816,320 of OY728132.1, read as the reverse complement.
CGAAACATTATATATCTATTATCTAGTAACCTCACAGTATCCCTTTCTTGTAAATCCCATGATCTAAAAAACCTGTCAAAGGTGTCCATTGAAGGCCTCCTTTTTGAAAAATAATTAGCGATTCGTGTTCGATTGAGAAACAAAAATGCTTAGTTGAACTTACCAATCAATATTGAAAAGTTATGGCTTCCTTAGTAGATATCTGACACCTTCAAGAATAGAGAAAACTATGGTAATCAAAAAAGAAGATTGGGGTTATAGAAGGGTGAGATGGTAGAAGCTTCTCCCTTGAAGGATGATGAGGTTCCTCCCCCCACAAGTGAGGCAGGGACCGGCACAAGAGTAACTGTCGTCACGATGCGGGGGGAGGAATCGTGTCTCTCATGGTATGAGGCCACCTATCTATCATGAATTATTGAATATAGTGGTGTTGGCCCAATTTCTCTCTCCATCATTAGAGTGGATATGGTTCATGTTTCCCCTATTAAATTTTATTTCATTTCTTAAAGTACCTTTATGTTGTGAGTTTCCTTTTGATGTAATTGTTTTGACAATATTTTTTTCTTGTAAGATTAGCAGTGGTATTTTTTGGATATGATTTTAGAGTGGTTGTTCTTCTTGTGTTTTTGTTTTGGTTGTGGGGTGTGATCATTTTGGGGTTGTTATATTCTTGTGGAAATAATGAATTTGGTTGGGCTCATTGTTTTGTTAATGTTTCTTCTATGGTATTTCCTTTGTGTTGGGGGTTTATGATTTGTTTTGGGAGGTCATAGTGGTTGTACTGGTTGGTAAATGTGAGGAGTTATGGGGTTTCTACATGTTGATTTTCCCTTGTTTGGACCATTGAACATGTTGGTTCCATATGGTGGGGAGAACCCTCTCTAATTTTCCCACAGTTCTTCCCATTTTTTCTTTCCATAGATTTCATCAAGTACGACTTCTAGAATGAAATATCATGCTGAGGTTCATGGTTTTGTTTCTTCCCATTCAGTTTCGAGAACAAATTTTGGTCCTTTTTTGGATAGATGAATTTTGAGGGGAAAATTTTTTTCTGTTAAGGAGAATTGTCACACCCTGACCATGATTTTCATTTATTTTTATTAGTTCCTTGATAGTGGATCTTTCATTTGAGTTTAAGTTTCATTTTTGGTGGTAATTTTTATGCTTTTAAGGTTTTAGGTGCGTTTTGGATCTATGAACAATTTGTGTGTGTGGTTTGGGGGTTGATCATGTAGCCTATTAAAGAATAAGGTGTTTAAAGTTCTATTTTTTCTTGGACTCCTTTCATTGCACTACATATGTATGGTAAGGGAAATATTTTTCTAGGTCCAATAGAAACAATGAGTCCTTGTTTTTTTCAAGGATAAGGTGAATGGCTTTCACATCATTAGAAAAACTCATGCGGAAAGCATGTGGAGAGTGTCTACAATTTGACAGATCCAAATTGCATGGTTTGTGCATGGTTTCTGAATCCATGTGTCTCGCTAATTCATGTTCCATTTATCTCTAGTAGGCTACGAAGAATTGGTGCATTTTTTGTAAAATTTTGTGGAAAAATCGTGTGGATTTCCCATGAATCTTAAAATCATGAAATTCATATTCTACTGTGACCTTATTTTATACCATTTTGTATTTCTACTATTTTTCTCAACCTAGGTGCACCAAGGAGGATTCTAAAAACCCTCTTAACTTACTCTCCTTCAACCATTTAAGCTTCTCTAAGGTCCCAAGGTGAGATTCCATTGGATTTTTGGTTAATTCCCTTATCCTCTATTATTCCTCCTCTTTTTCATGGTTTTTTTCTTCGTTTCTTCTTAGAAGAACACTATAGTGAGGATAAAATTTTGTGGGTTGTTTTCCTTGATATTAGGGTGTTTGGTTTGACCTTTGGTCTCAGTTTTTACCTCCCTTGGTGTTTTATTTCATTCTCACACAATTGAGGTAGGTGTTTACATTATTTTCATTTCCAAAGCATTCTATTGATGCTTCATTTTTTTAAATTCTTTCTATATTGTTGTAAAAATTCTTATGGTGTGTTATTTGGAATTTCCATTGTTCTTTTATAGTAGTAGTTTGGATAAAATGGAGTTTCAATGGGTTTCTACAATTTTTCCTTTATGTATATGTATATAATGTGTTTTATAAAATACAACTTTTCCCTTAAAGATAAAATTATGTGCTTTGGGTTGTGTTTGGACATTCTTATGCTTTGGTTACTAGTTTGTTTTGTTAAATTGGGGGTTTTGTGTGGAGTTTCGTGATGTTTATGACTTGGTATGTATGTGTCAATTCTAATGGAATGTTAAGGTCTTTGTGTTTCTTAAATTGCAATTTTTGGTTTTTTGTATTATAGTAAGTGTTCCATTGGATGGGTCACATCCATATGTTCTCAAGGTGCACATATGGATAGGAACACAATGAAATTGGATTTATTTAAAAATGAATCCTTTAAAACATGGATTTTAAAATAACACTTCCTTTTACCTTCTATTATTTATCCACTCTCTTTTTTATTGGTTCTTATAAAAACCCTTTGCGTTCTAAATGGTTTCTTGGATTCTAGACAGTCTCAAAATGTTGTTTCAAATTTATCCTTCAATATTATCCCATTTCTAACTTCAGAATTTGGTTTGGTAACAAAATGAGATAGAGGCCAATTTAGCACCTTTCAAGTATATTTTATGTTTTCTTCTTAATTTTGGAAATGGTTTTTGAAAATGGATTTACATTATAAATGTTAAGGGCTCATTGGTATTTTATGGTCATTTGGTAATTTTCTCCAAAACTCATGTGATGTGTAAGATTGGTTGGAACCTTGGATGATTTTACATGTGATGGGCACCCAAATGGTAGTCCCTCTGAGGATGGGTTTATCACATAGGTTGTTTTGATGTTTGGGTTAGGCATGAAAAGTGGCATCTGTGGGTTATTAATTTATGCCATGTGTTTTGACGACCTCCTCATTCACCGTGTACTATTATCATGGGATTATCAGGAGTCATCTAGATGGAAAATTGAAAACTTCTTATCAACCCCGATTAGATGGGTTGGTACCCCTAGATGTGTGAGAGTTTGTGTAGGACGTGCCACTGGTTAGGATAGTTTAGAGAAGCCAGGTTGGTTATTAACTATAGAGATGAACCATAATTCAGAAGGTGACTCTGAACTGAGTACATCCCGGGATTTATTTTAGATATGTTTAGGAAATGACCATGATTACTTACTTTTATGGTCTTGTTTTACTTCTTCGGTACCATGGTTTTTGGAACTTCTAGTTTATTCATGTTTTGTTTAGTTTATTCTATTGTAAGCATATATTTTAATCTCATTGTTGGGTTCTTATTTGGGTTTTGGTTTTATAAACTAGATTCTATAATGGAAAGCTATTTTGAAAAGGAAATTTGTTTTTGGTTATTTAAATGATAAAAACCCCATTTTATGACTGTATTTCAAACTAGAGTTTATGGACTATTTTAGTAAAGGAAATGTATGGACTTAATGGTTCTTACCTACTGAGCTATATTATTCTTACACCATAATTGTGACACTCATCATCAATAGACCCATGTTTTTTATACCCACACACTACCTACGGATCAGGTTAGAAATATGGTTTGTAGTGAACATGAGGCCATTTAGAGATCATGTTAGTGGCGGTTTTATTTTTATTAGTGTTTTAGTTTCTATTTTTTTCATATATTGATGCATCAGAATATTGTCGTGTATTTATTTTTGTTTAGTTATTTTTTACTTATGTTTCATCCTCTATATTGATTATTTTTCCTGGGTTTATTTGGATAAATCATTCTGACTAGTATTTCTTTGATTCCTGATGCTGGTCACCAGCTAAGGAGGAATAAGAATTCATCTCATACCTTGCCGAGGGCTAGTTCATGTTTTGAGTTTGATGGTAGCCTGACATGGTTCATTAAAAATTTAACAGTTATGTTATAATGGTTATATATTTTATGGGTTGTTTCGTCTCATTGTTTCATTTTAAATGTGATATTGAACATAATTCTATAGTTTAATAATCATTGGGATTCACAATTGGTACGTATCATGACTGATGGTATTTATGTGAAGGAGAAAACAATACTAGTGGGAGTTTAATAAAAAAATTATATAAGGATCCAAACACCAATTTAATAAATCTTTTACCTTACACTCTATATTGTACATGAAACCACTCATCATCCCTTGGGTTTACATTGGATTTTCACCCTACCTCCACATTGATATCCAATTTAGATACTATTCATTGTGTTAGATTCCTATTATTATTAATAATCTAATATAACATTATATTTAGGGTTTTATTTATTTTTATATGTTTCTCTACCATAAATCCAAATTCTCGACGATTTTTTCTAGTTTCTCTAATTTTAGAAAAAAATGGATGAATTCCAAAAAAATGATGGATATGTTACCTCCCATGAACATGGTGTGGGTGGTCTGTAACATTTTACCTCGATTTAAATGTAATTATATGTATGGTATAATTTTGGTTTATGGAAAGTGGGTGTGATATAATATAATTCATATTGATAGTGCTTGGATGTTCATGATAAAATAAGTGAGTCTCACTAAGTCTATGATAGACATGTCACACTTGGTGTTCAATGGTTTTATTGGCATCCAATGAAAATATAAATACAAGGATTTTTTTTCTAGAAGTAAAATTGGGACCCTATAGGGTGCATGTAATTAGTTCAAGTCTCAATCAGACATATGATATTCAATGGGATATTGTCTACCATTTCATATTGAGTAGAGATTTATCATTGGGGTATGACCATGGTTAGGTCAATTTTCATAGATTGGAGATATTTTTAATAGGTTAGGTGACTCATTCACTTAAGTGATATACATGATATGGGTCTTGTGTGGCCTCACATTCCATTTATTACATTCTAGTAATAGTGTATTGGATTAGTAATCAAGTGGAAAGGGATTCACCTAAGGGGATTGTTATAACCATTGTCCCAAAAGACACCCTAAGAGGGTGGTGAATTAGGATTTCATTTTTTCTAAACCACCAAAAGTAATTTTTCTCTCATTCTTAGGAACAAAAGGAACCTATTAAGATTAATTACATATTAAAACATCCAAAGTATGAAAAATAAAATCAACGAAATGATGATTTTACGTGGTTCACCTCAAAGGTCTAAATCCCAGGATCATATTCGTATATTGTGTTAATGTACCAAAAATCAATACAAATTATCATGATTATAAGATTTTATATATGATTCACTACTATAAACTAGTGTCAATATATCTTTCTTCTTATCCATGCACTTATTTAAAGAATATATTTAGAAAAATATTACCATGCAGGTTACTCAGAAATTTCAAAAATGATCGAACACCAATCATTGATGGTGTTTCTGTTGTGCCTCAACCTCTTCAATCAAATTTAGATATTAAATAATTTTAGTCCATATTCTATATTATCATAATTATAGATTCAACCATAATTTTTTTCATTTTTAAACTGGTGTAATTATGTACTAAAAGAGTTAACCATGACATGGTATGGCCATGTCATTGTCCATCGTTAAGTACTACAAGGTGTAATATGAGACATTATTCGATGAAAGAAATATGTTGGATTATTATGTTCTGCATCAGTACTTGGTTAATCCATCAACTTTCACTCCAACTATCATTATCAGTTATCAGCACCATATGATGATGGATGTGATGGATTTGAACATTTTAAAAAAATTTAGGTGTCAAATGAATTAATGGATGATTAATATCACATGGCTCATGACTATGGATTAGAATGACTCATTAATTTTCATAGTTTACATATTTGATGATATAGGTATTTATGGGTTTGATTTCTTTTATTATTCTTAAATGTGCCCTGATTATTTCTTTATAGCCTTATGAACGTATTATAATCATTGATGAAATTTAATTGCCAATGCTTATGATTAATCTTACTGAGAATTTAAGCCCATCCTTATTATGTTTTTTTTCCCCAAGATATCATTAAATTATTTTGAATGAACTATGTTTGAATGGTATTTCATATGGATACTGATGATAACTTAATGTGATATATGAAAATCTTGGTTAATTTGGTTAATGCTCATTTATCAACATGGGTTTTCTTATATAGGAGTTCATGTTGATTATCTAAAACTCTAAACCTAAAATTTATTTGGGAATGCAAGGGATCAAATTTTTCAGTTGATGTCGTATGTTTTGAAAAAAATAATGGGGTCACAGTTATTAGTGTCTATGTTGGAAATGTAAATTTTATGTTTTTAAAACCAAATTTGAGAGTGAAGGTTTATAAAGAGGTGCCTAGGGGTAATAACATCGAAATAGGTGCATTGGTATTGACCGACTATTACCTTGTAAATGGAAATAATGCTTATTGTTTTCTTGGTTGACACTACTATGGGATATGCTTAGAAAAATTCCCATTTTATTTACAAACCATTTTGAAGGATACGAATATATGATGATAATGAAAAACCATGGAAAAACCTAAGGTGTATTATATTGAAAATATTTTTTCATAATTTCGATATTATATAAAAGATTATATGGTTTTCCAACTATGATTGTTGTTTCTCACACAATACTTCTTGGTTTTTAGTTAACGGTTGGAACCCAAAGTAATATTACCATCATAAAACATTATGGACAGTGTGGTGAGTATGAGAAACCAAATTTTATAACGATAGAAGTGAAATATTTCATAATTATTCCTAATCATTTATCCCAAAATATATTTAAAAACATATACATTAACTAACTCTTGGACTCACTGAAGATGAGAAGGATGAAAGTATCTAATAACTCGAGTGTGGGAGACTATGGATGAAAGAATGCTCAGTTTCTATAATGATAAAATTTTGGAATGAGACACTCGTGACCGTGACTCCAAGAAATGATAAAATTCATTATTTCTAGAAACTTTGGTCATAATGAAAATAATTACTGAGGAAAAATGAAGAGTATGATGGAAGGAAATAAATCCCATCCTAATATCCATTTATAGTTGGTTGTCTTACATGTGGGGAGCCTAAGAATTATATGAATGAATTCCCTCTTTTAAAGGTAAAAAATTAGACTAGGAAAAACTTATAGTGAAATAAAATAGATAAATTATGTAAGTATTGGTATTCAAAAAATTATATTGTAGACGTATTTTTACAAATGGTATTTTGGTTATAAGAATCCTGAAACATATCAGGATTTTGTAAAATTTCAAAATCATATATTTGTTCATTAACTTTATTGTTATGAATACCATCATGGGTTAATTATTTTAATATTGATCATAATTTCAAATTCTTAAACACCTATTTTGGATTTCAAAATCATAAATTTTAGGGAATATTAAAGGAATTATGTTAATATAGGTTTAGAAAAATGAAAGGCTTCATGTCTGGTGATATCCCATCACATCTGGAAAGGCCATGAGACTTGAAGCCACAACCAAAGTCCAAGATGGGTTTGAAACCTAACACTAGACAACGTTATGTCTTGGTCAATATGTAATTGTTTTTAGTTAAATAATTTGATAGATAAATATTAATGATGATGTTTTGGTGTCACCATTGAGGTATAGAAATTACTATTTTATAATTTACAACATATTCTAACCATATTGGATTTGTAAAATCATTAGAGACTTTAATAATGACTTTTTAATCATTTATAGATCTTACAATCCATTACAAGTGAATTTTAGTTCCTCAGGCACAAAAAATTCATTTTTGGGTATTCATTTATTAGAGTAAGAAATGAACTCACAACCATGGGATGAAATTTTCATATAAAATATAAATTTATCAAGTAAGTATATTTTTATATATTCGTAGAGAGTAAAATTATTCTTTCGAACTTGGAAAATTATACTGAACCCAAATATTACCCATATAACTTCATTTATATTAATCATATGGTCTTTTAAATCATCAAAAATTTATGGATTTGAGTCCATTAACTTTACATTAATCATTCACCTTCTTTTGATCAATTAATTCTATCATTATCAATAATTATTTATTCTTTTCTCCCACTTCCATATTTTTACCTTCCAAAAATATTCTCCTACATAGAAACCTATTTATGTTACCTTTGTATTCCCCTTAATCCATTATTAAGAGGTTTTACTATTTACCCTATTATTATGTGGGTATTTAGATAAATGTATTTTCAAATTTCAAACCCCATATTATTGTGATCAATTTTAAATTATGATAATGTAATTTATTTAAGGTGGTGAGAATGTAACACCCTAAAATTATAAAATAAGAAAATTATATTTGATTGTGTGCATGAAACAAAACACCAACATAATTAGATAATATAACATCATAAGACATTAAAATGTATATGTTTTTGAATAAATTTAATTTCATTAACAACTTATGATGCACACAACACCGAGTTTAAATAAAATGCGATACTTTATTAATATATTATCTAAACATGATCATTATAAACAAGACATTATGTTAGAAACTGTGAATATTACTAACTAAATTTGGAAAAATATATATTTTACACTCATTAATTGTTTATCAAATTATTATAAATAATCAACATTATTTTTCGGTAAAAGAAATATTTTCTGAACAACTATTTGTTTCTAAAAATGGTTTAATTGCACTTTTCACAAATAATTTAAAATTTTGTTTTACCACTTTTAGAAAATTTATTTGGTAAAAAAAATTTAATTTGGAAATATTCATATCAAAATTATCTTAGGGTGATTTTTTGGGATTTTTCAGAAATATTTCATTTTTCAATGAATATTGAAAATTACTGAATTTTAATTGATAATGCATTTTTATTTAAAAATTGTTAATGTTAAATTACATTTTTAATTATTTTTTATGTAAAATAATTTCAAATTTATATAAATTAATCCAATTTAGGTTATTTTAATCATTTTCGTATTGGATTTGGATTTAAAAACCTACAAAACTTTTGACCATTTTCTCTTGAAAACCTGCTCTCTCATCGTGTCTATGAGATTGATTTTGAATTAAAATTTTCTACTTCAATAAATTATATTTTTAAAAATAGTTTTCAAATTTTTAATCAAAATAATTTCTAATTTATAATAAATAAATATTTATTTTTTACCAAAAATGAATAGTGAAAAAAGAAAAAATTATTTATTGTAGAGAAGGTAAAAAAGGATTTTTTTTTAGCAGGTCAAACTAAGAAGATAGAGATTAAAATTGACCAAAAAAATTTCCAAAACTAATTAAATTAATATATTTAAACATTTCCCTTATAGTTTTAGAGATTTCCCATTTTTTGGATTTTTCATTACAAAAATTTGGTTTTGATTGAATCTATTCAAAAATGTAAAATTGTGTCATTCACCTCGTTTATAAAAGGTCACCCCCTCTCCTCTATTATTCACACATACATGCCTCTTTGGTTTAGAAAATAACTACCCAAATCACTTTTAAACTTACATAAACTCATCCTAGAATCATTAGTTTTGAATTAGATTCATCTTAAGGTAGATTTTGGGGAAAACCTAAGAAGGATACCTGAATAAGACGTAATGTTCTTGAATGAGCATATTTATTTTATTTCTTTCTCCACCACCTTAATTTATTATTAAACTATGATGATATAATAATATCATAATATTAATTTTATTTTAATGTTTTATAACAATATAATTACCTACAACCTTATCTACTTCCTTCAAATAGTTTACGAATTCCCCATCCATGTGTATGGCGGACTACAGCCTTGCAAACTGATGTCATTCATTTTTTAATTATCACCTATCACAATTGGGTATGTTTATGGATAAAAATAATATTTATATAAGATATATATATGATATTTATACCTCTAGATTTATTATATCATATATATCGTTTTACTTTTCATTCTGTAAGAGATATGATAACGTCACGCGCATGTACAGTAGAAAACTGCTTCGCGAAGCGATGTGATTCGTCTTTCCCTAACACCTTGCATGGAATGTTATAAGGATAAATTTAATGACCAGATGTGATATACATGAAATAATTATATTATTAATGACATATTTATCATTCTGAATATATAAAATATTAATTTCTATCTTACACTGAAATATGATAACATCATTCACGTACGTGTGGACTACCACCTTCATAACGCGATGTGACTCTGTTTTCATCGCCACACCACATGGATAATATATATATGTATATTTAAGGAAATAATATGATATTTATGATATTATTATCATTATTTAAAGATAAACTATTACTTACCTTTTTTCTATAGTGATCATTGAGAAATGGAAACGTTACTCATGCGTATGTACGACCTACCGTCTCCATGATCGAAAAGTATATCAAATTTCCAAACGATATTTATTGGTTGTTTTTAATAGGAAAATTGAAGTACAAAATATGATAATTTTTAATTATTATTATTACAATTATGATGTAACTATATAATATTAACAAGAACTAGATATTTCATCGAAAAACAAGCTTGATGAAAAAAGACAATTAACACATGAAATAATGAAAATAACGGATGGTTATTAATGAAAAGGTGACGATATGTTATAAAATGATCATATATGATAATATAAATATTAATATAGTTATCTTATAAGTTTATAACTCATTTAAAAACACTAAAAATGAGGTTAAATAACTTTTAACCAATAGGAACTGTGTGGTAAGGGATTTCATCATAATTTTATTTCATTGAGTCATATTGTAATGTTAGGCACCTAATTTATAGTATATTTTATATACACTAACAATTTCACATGAAATGTCATGAATAATACATAATTCACGGTATTTTATGTTTCAAATCGAATTATTTCATTAAAGGGGAATTGACATCAAAATTATCGAGTTGAAACAAATTTTAAAACATAATTTCCTTTTAGTAGGTTATATTACTTCTTCTTTGTTGTTTATATTAAATGATTATTTGTTTAATGACTTTGTATTTTCTTATGATTTATTTAATATTGTTTTATTATGATTTATTGTTGATACATATAGTTAATTCATTGGTTAATTATAAATTTTACTTTATGATTTTTTCAATGTTTTATCATACAATCTATTTATAATTAGGATTGTTTATACTTGAATTTACCTGGAAGGAAATAATTCTATAACTATTTAATAAATCCATTAATTTTACTACCCTTAATATATTCATCATATATTTCAAGTTATTGTACCCTTTCCCACTCTTTGGTACGTAAAATAATTAGGAAAATGTTTTAAGAAAATCTAACTTTATTCTTCACTTTGAGGATAAATACATTATTATCAAAACCCATTTTTTCTAAAAATGATTTGATTTTTTTTAATATTTTAATAATTATTTATTAAATATATTTTTAAATTTTTTTTTATAAAATTATTTTGAAAGGAATATTCTTGTAATTTTTCGAACAAGGAACTTTTTTAACCCTTTTACAACGAAAAAGTAGTGTTATATTTAACTTATATATAATGTATGAAATTACCTACCATCATGAAAAAAAATTATTTGAAGATTAAATTATAAGTTTGCAAAGTTATTTTTTAAAAAAATATACTTTCCTAAAATTCAAAAAATTGTTTGTTTTTGCAAATTTATTTTCTAGGAAAAGGATTTTCAAAATGTTTTATGTTATAAAAAATGGGATTTTCAAAATGTAAAGGACATTTTCCTGGAGAATTTTTTTAAATATATTTTAGGGTAAATATATTCAACAATGACAAAACCCATTTATTTTACATATAATTAACTTGTTATATGTTTTATTAAAACCATCCTTATTTTTACTCTATGTGGTATATGATTATTTGACCAAGGATTGTATTGACATTCATATCCATGTTTCATTTTTTTCATCGTTAAAATCCCCTTGAATTATTCAATTTCCCATTATCATTATAAATTAAATTTCCCCAAAATATCCATATTATTTATCATTGATTTGTTTGTTCTATAAATATAATATCATTTCTTCATACAGTGTTCAATATTGTAGGTTATCTAATTATCAAGGGAAATTTTGGTAAATCTATATACTTTAATCAAAACCGTTATTTATTGAAAATGAATTTTTTTATGAATTATGTTTATTATTCAATATATTAGGAATGATTTGGATATTTAGGGATGGGTTGGTCCTAGAATTTATATATCTCCTCTATGTGTTGACAACTCTCATGTGAAAAATTAATTGTCCAATTTAAATGGGATTATACCTATCATTTTAAATTGTTTTGAGGATAGATCTTGATTGTAGAATTCTCCAGGTTCCTAAGTCATAACATCCAAAAAAATAATTACCCTCATTAAGAATTAAGTGATTATTATACATGATATTTTCTCAATGATATTATCTCAAGATTCATTTCATTATCATATATTGATTAAATGGAATGCACTTTCTATTATTTACCTTTCCATATTGATTATGCATCACCCAATAATGATAGTCATTTTATTATTAACATGGGATGTATTTTCAGTTATTTAACATTACATATTGATTATTTTTTATTTATTCATGATATATTCTACTCTAATTAACCCTTACTGAGTATTTGAGCTCACCCTTATTCCGTTTCCTTTCACAAAAATCCAATAAGTTTAATAAGATTGATATGCAATGATATGATAGATGGAATAAAGTTGTTTTTTGAAGAAAAAAAGTTTTAATTTGTGTTTCTAAATTTAATATGGTAATAATTTTTGAATCCAATTTAGCAAGGAAACTATAGTATTTGGTCCTTTAAGATTTAAATCTTTGTATCTTATTCCAATATAATAATGTAATCACTAGCTCCAGACTACTAGGTCAAGATCACTACAATTACCCTTAAAAATATGATAGTATTGATGTGAGAATTAATTAATGTGATAATTATGTGTATAAAATTTAAATCCACCTAAAAAATTAAAAAAATTAATATTATCAAAGTTAATTATACATATAATATTATAATATCAAATACAACGAAGAAATAACATAATTCAATAAAAATAAATTGAGTTATGAAATTATTTACCACTTGGTACCTTTTAAGTAAAACCCCTTTAGATGAAATAATTCAAATCATAACATAAAATAAAATTATTCATGAAGTATTAATTATATTACATGTAAATGGGTTATTAAATAAACTAAAAAATAAAAACAAGTGGTGAATATGTTATATGTCTCATTGGAATAAAAAACTGAGATGAGAACCCCTTTCCATGAGTCTAGACATTCCATGAGTGTCTTTTAACACCTATGTAGTAATATTATATAAATAATTATATTTATTAAGAAAATTTTCTAGGTTTAATACCTTTTAATTTAATCATTTATTTTATTTATATTTAATTACATATTTAAATACTTAATTTATTAATTTCACGTTAGGTGTTTTAAGGACATTGGTTAATTATTTCAAAATATATTTGGTGTGTTAAACGTGGTTAAAGTGGTCATTATTACAAAATATAAGGTATAATAATCATTAAATATTTATCATATTTATGCATAAATTATTCTTTTAAAAATGATCAATTAGGGGTACAAAAAATGAACTACATTACAATCATGGAGAAGGTAGGTCATACGTATTCATGAATAACGTTTCCATTTTTCAAATATCATTATGGAAATAAGTTAAGTAATAAATTATATTTCATAAATGATAATAATATAATATTTACCATATTATTTCATTAAATATAATTACAAGTATCATCTATATTTTTTGGTGCTGAAAAAAAGAATCATATCGCTTAGTAGAGGAGGTAGTCCACACGAACACTTGAACGACGTTATCATTTATCAGTATAGGAAATAAAATAATATTTTATACTTTAATGATTATAAATATTTATTTAATATCATAATTATTTCATTTATATCACATATATTAAGTAAATTTATCCTTATTACCTTCCATGTAAGGTGTTAGTGAAAAATGATTCAAATTACTTCATGAGGAGGACATCCGCCACACAAATGAGCATCATTATTGTATCCCCTATAGAATTAAAAGTAACATGGACTATATAAAATAATTAAAAAAATTATAAATATTTTAAAAATATAAAATATATATAATTTAAATATAACATTATTACAGGTCATGAGATGTGGTGATAGAAAATGAATGACATCGGTTCGTGAGGCGGTTGTCCTCCATATACACGAATGATGACTTTGTATCCCATTTTCTAGAAGAGGAGATGGATTTAGGTTATTAAATTATAATTATAACATCTCAATATATTTTAGATAATTTCTTATTATATCCAAATAATTTAATAATATTTTTAGGATGTGTAAGATGAAATAAAATTAAAATGCATGGTTAAACCCTATACCTATTTTTCAAACAACATGCATAGCTATGTACCAAAAGCCTTCATAGAATATATTTTTGATAAAAATAAAGGTTATAGGTAGTGGGGAGGGATTTTATAAAGTTATTTGGGTAGATATTGACCAATATAAATGTATTTTAATGTGTGAATATAATAGGATAAGGGGTATCCTTTTATAAGTGAGGTGAGTGGTAAAGTTGTAATGTTTGAAAAGAAAAAAGTGTACAAATTTTATTGAATTACATGAGGAAAAAAAATTGAAAATTATAAATAATTATAAATTATAATGTCTATATATTTCTATAAAATATATTTTATACATTTTTTAGGTTATTTTTATCATTATCTTTTTATTATAACCCCATGGTAAAATCATTTTCACCTTAACATCGATAATTTTTTTTAATTGTTTTCATTATTAATTATGGTAAAAAGTTAAGCTGAAATTATTTGATAATATAATTTATTATTATTAAAAATTATGAATTCATTTTACCAAATTCAATTAATATAATTAAAAAATTTAAATTTTAAAATTAAACCCGTAGATGCGATGAAAAAATAGATTTTTAAGAAGTGCACTTTTTGATTAAAACATGATTTCATTTTAACTCTATGAATAATAATAACTATATTAAAAATAAAATTTTATATTTATTAATATATTATATATAAATTTCAATTAAATAATTCCTTTTTAATGGTTTTTTACTTAATTAAAAAGGAGGAACATTCACTTTCAAACTTATTTTACACAAATCTTGTTTTAGAACCCAAAAATAAACATGTAATAAAATCCAATATAAAGATGATTGAAATTTAGTTAAGTGAATTAAATATAAAAAATAATAATTATCTTACTTAAAATCATATTCAACACATAATGGGACTTTTAAATTAATTAATTTATTAAAAATAAATGATAGTTTTACAAAAATTAATATTTTTCACTATTCACTAAAAAATGAATATTTTCTAAATGATAAAAAACATTCACCATAAGTTAATTTTGATATGATGATTTAAAAATTAAAAAAAATTATCAAATAAATTTTATGAAATTTCTAAAAATTAATTATAGTATTTTTTACTAAAAAATAGAAACCTGTTTTGAAGTAAATATATTTTCAATACTAAAATTACTTTAATAAAAAATGATTAATTAATTGAAATTTTTTAAATAATTTATATTGAGTTGTAAATATATATACATATATTTAATAAATTAATTAATAATATTCATACCCACAGTTTTTTTCACACACTATCCATAATTTTCTTTTATTTTCATTCAACCCTGGATGTTAGATCTTTTGGTCAAGGTTTGAGTTGTGTTTCCAGTGATAGTTCTTAGGTTATGAAATATTATATGTGTTTTGGATTTATTCATGTTTTTTTGGACGGTTTTGGGGTTATCCACATGGATTGTTAAGCTAAAATGTGTTTCTAATTCAGTTTTTTCTTGCACAATTTGTTTTACATGACTTACGCACTGTTTCGATCAAACCATAAAAGGACTAGAAGAAACCATGTGGCCTTATATTAGTGTAAGGGATAAGGCACACCTCTTTTACACAATTAGTGGAAACCATTCATAAAGTATGGGGGAGTATTTGAAATTGGAAAGATCTAAATTGCATGGTTGGTGTACATCTTCCAAAATGGTGCAGCAAGCTTGCGCATGTTCCTTTCACTCTATTAGGTTGCGCACAGTTGGTGCACAGTTTCAAAACATGTGTGGCCAAACCATGTGGCTTTTCCATCTATTTTTTAATCATTAAATTCTTATTCTACCCCCTTCCTATTTAATACACAATTCAGGTTTCTCCTACTTTCCATGATCTAGTCGCACAATGGGTGATTTGGAAACCCCTCCTCTCATTCTATTCTTCCACCGTTTTAACTTCTCGGAGATCCCAAGGTTTGATTACATTGGATTTTTTTTCAATTATCTTATGCTCTATTATTCCCCCTCTTGTTCATGGTTCTTCCATAGATTGGTTATCTATTGGATGTACCCTAGAGTGAGGTTTAGATAATGTGATTTATTTTCCATGATGTTAGGGTGTTTGTTTTTTTTCCATTGGGCTTAATTATTCTCTCCCTTGGAGTTTTGTTTCATTTTAACACCATTCATGTTGGTGATTCCATTATTTTCATCTCTTGAACATACCATTTATGCTTTATTTTTCGTAAATTTTATATATATTTTGCTAATCATGACTTTGAGTGTTATTATTAATTTTCAAGGTGTCTTAATAGTGATTATTTAGAAAAAATGTGTTTCCAGTGTGTTTCTACAATTTTTTGTTATATGTATATGCATATAAAGTGTTTGATAAAATTTCAATTGTCCCTTAAAGATGAAATTTTGTGCTTTGGGTTGTGTTGATCCTTTATTATGATTTGGTAACATGGTTGGTTTATCAAATTGGATGTTGTGTGTGGAGTTTCGTGATGTTTATTGAATGGTGTATATGTGTGAATTCTAATGGGATGTTAATATCTTTGTGTTTCGTAAATTACACTTTTTGGTATTTTGTTTTTTTCCAAAAAGTGTTCCATTTTATGTGGCATGACTATATGTGTATAGATTGAACATATGAATAGTCACACAAAAGATAATGGATTTATTTATAAATGTTCCCTTAAAACCAGATTTAAAAATAACCCTTCCACTGTTCTTCTCTTATTTATCTCTTCTCTTTCCAAAAGGTTCTCCTAAACCCCCTATGTGTTCTAAATGGTTTCATGGTTTCCAAATGGTCTCAACATGTGGTATCAAATAAATCCTTTAAGATTATCCCATTTAGAGAATTGGAATGTTGTTTGGTAACTAAATGGTATAAAGGTATGTTTTTTACATTTCAAAAATGATATATGTTTTCACCATAATTTGGGAAATGGTTTGGGAAATGGGTTTAGATTTTAAAAAATAAATCACGGTTATTATTTTTTAATGATTTGTTAATTTATTTTGAAACTCATGTGATGTGTATGCCTGGTTGTCACCTTGGATGATTTGAAATGTGATGGGAACCTCTATGGTAGTCCCTATGAGGATTAGGTCACCACATATGTGGTGTTGGTGTTTGGGTTAGGCTTTTATAGTGGCATATGTGGGTAATTGGTTTATGCCATGAATTATATGAACTTTTCATCCACCATGTACATTTATCATGGGATTCACGGGTGTTATATAGAGGGTCAAGTGATGGTTTCTTATTAGACCTGATTAGACGGGTTGATACCCATATATGTGTGAGATTCTAGGTTGGATATGCCATTGGTGAAGCTAGTTTAGAGCATCCAAGTTTCTTATTGACTATGGAGATACACCATATTCCGTAAGCTGAGTATGAACTGAGTGCATTTGAGGATTTCATCTAGAAATGTTTATAAAATTACCTTGATTACTTATATGTATATACTTGTTTTACTTATGTTGTACCTTTGTTTTTAGTTTTACTTATCTATGTCTATTTAGTTTAGTTTATTTTATTTTCAGCATATATTTTTATCACATGTTTGGTTTCTTATTTGGGTTTTACTTTTATAAACTGGATTCTATAATGAAAAAATATTTTGAAATTTAAAGTTGTTTTTGGTTCCTTAAATAATAAAACCCCCATTTTCTAAATGTATTTCAAACTATTTTTTATGGAAAGATTTGATAGAGGGAATGTATGGACTCTATGGTGCTTAACTTTTGATCTATTTTATGATAAACCCCTATTTCTGCCACTCGGTGCTGGTAGACCTGATATGTTTTATAGGATAAGGTTTATTTTTTTAGTATACGAGTGGAACAGGATTGTCATATAGTTGGTGGTGACCAAGAGGTCATGTCAATATCGTTTTAGTTGTGGTTTGGTTTTTGTTTCACTTTGTAGTTTATGTTTTATTTAGATGTAATTATATCTGTATTTGGTCTTGTATTTATTTATTTTTATTTATTTATTGCTTATTTTTTATGCTCTCTTTTTGTTATTTTTTCAGGGGTTTATTAGTCTAAATCATTCCCAATGATATATCTCTGATTTGTGGTGCTAGTCACTAGCACCGAAGGATCGGGAATGCATCTCGGTCTTTATCATGGAACGATTTATATTTCATGTTAAATGGAAGACTGAACTAGTTCATAAAAAATGGAATCAGAGCATCACTTTGATATTTGGGTCTTCAGGTAGACAAGATATTATAATGATCATGACATGGGAGGTAGGTATATGAAGATCACCACAACCACTTACTCTTCTTGAGCCTCATGTTTCTAGGGGTAATCTAGGATATGAGTCCTTTTTTATGTTTATATAGGGAATAAAAATGGAAGTGAGTTGGTGTTTTATAGTGGTCTATCATGGAGTAGTGACCCATGTGGACTTTTTTTCAAATGGAAGATGATTTGGGGGGTTGGTCTTGTTTTAAAATATGGGTGTTGGTGATTTTGAAAAGTTTCCTTGGTGTGAAATTGATTTTGAAATTTGACTGAAAATGGTGGTTTTAAAAATATTATTATGGGTTTGTTTAAATAGTTTTCCTTATGAGATAGATTTTTTGGTTTGGGATGTTCTTTTGGGTTGTGATTTAGTTTAGTTTTTATTCAGTTTTTTAGTGTTATCTAAAATAAGCCACCCAGAAAGGTCTCAAAGGTTTCTATTGGGTCTCTTTCAGTTGGTATCTCTTCCCAAACTCCCAGTGTGGTGAATGATTCATGTTCATATCATTTGTTTCCAATATTTAGTGATGATTAAGGTTCTTTAGAGGCTTTGGTGTGGCATAAGGATGTTGAAGTTGTCTCTAGGTCATTGGGAACTCTTGAAGTTGTGAGGATGTGTGTTGTTTTTGGTTAGTTTAAGGTATTGGGATTGGATTAGTGAAAGGAAATTATCCTAGTGTCGTTTCATGGTGAGATGTATTGGGAAGAATTCAATAACACTTTTATCAAATGGTTTATACCTGATGAGGTAAAGGTGAGGAAAGTAGTAGAGCTCTTAAGTGTTTAGTAAGACGATGAAGGCCTATGTTGATCAGTTTAAGGAGTTAGTATACTTCTCTCTAAAGATAGAATCAAATAAAAAGATAAAGGCATTTTTTTAGGATCTTCATACAGTGATCAAAGAGAGAGTTAAATCTTATGGGGAAGTTTTGTTTGGAAAGCTAGTGGATGAGGTATTTCAAGCTGAGTTGGTTCCTAGGGTGGAGTTAGTGGGAGTTGGAACTCTTGAAGGTTCCACATCTGGTGATATGTGTTTTTCATAGGAACTTATTTCTAAGAAGTCTCATTTGTTAGTTTTATATTCTCTTTTTAGGAAATGTTTTTGCATGCTTCCTATGTGGATGGTTTGGGCATTTGAAACTATCTTATTGCAATCCTCTGAATGCTTGCTGACGATGTGGTCATTTGGACCACCTAGAGAAGTTTTGAAATTGTAGTTTCTAGAAGAGAAGGGCTTGTTTAGATGGTATCACCTATTATCTATGGAGTAGTAGATGCTTCAAGTCATTAGGTCTCTATCCATAGAACCCAGAGTGAATCTTTTCACGTAGTCATGAATTATTGACTCCCTCAAAATTAAAATTTTTATTATCCAACACTTTTATGGAAAAATTGAGAAACCAAAGATCACACAAAAAGGAGATAACCAAGCCATTAAAATGAAATTTCATCCAACCAGTATCAATATCCTTAAAAAGCTTCTACGAGAGAGAGCTTACTGGAGTGTCAGGATCATCCATCAGAAGAACTTCAAACCTCGACACCAGCTTGTCTCATGATTTAATGTACTCCTCAATGCTGATTTTTATTTTGTTGAATCCCTTTATTAAGAGTATATACTACTTATCAATAAAAATTCCCTATTTCTCATTAAAAGTCACCGTTAGGTGCCTTTCCATCATTATTTTGGCTCTGTTATAAGGATTATTTGTTGTCTGAATAGTTTCTTCAGTTGCCTCTTTCGAATGCATGAGCAGTACCAAAGACGATGTGGGTGTAGAATCAGACTCCTTCTAACATTCAACTTTGGAGATCAATTCAGTATCATTGAATAATTTTTTTCCTTTATCTTCTTTTCTGATTAGGTCTCCATCAGTAGAGGTTGGTGAGAATAGTCTTTTCTCTCTTTCCATTTTCCCCTTTTTCTCTTGATCCTCTATAGACTAGGGATTTGGTCATCAAGTAGCTCATCCTCCAAATCACCTGTAGAAAAGTAGTAATCATTGGGATCATTTCCAGGAACCTTTTTCCAATTCATGACTGCGTTATCGAAGCCATCCTCTGGAACCTCATTCGACAGTTGTGAAAAATGGTTTCCAAGATAAATAGTATCAACCTCCCTCCTGGGTCTTACCCTGATCACAACCTCACCTACTAAACCATTTATCAAATTAGGGCTGCCTGTTTCTGTATCCCTTAGTGTCTAATCTTCTTATTCTTTTTCATTGTTACCACTTCGTGCACACACCACTTTGACCTAAGTTGCACCAATATTGTAGCCTCCCTCCACAAGACCACTGCCACCATGGGTACGCTCAGATTCCATAGGTTTGATAACTCATTCCCGCCGTCTTTTCTCCAAGGGGACCTCCATAGATAGTCCAAGATCTTTTTTCAACCTGTGGAAGACATCATCCACCTGACGATTCTCTGACAATTCACTGTGAGATTTCTATTGTCACAAGTAATTTCTTTGGAATAGTCTTTACGCTATCTTTCCCCTTCCCAGTAGGACCATTTGTTGAATTACACATAATTTTATCCACCAGTACTAACAGCCTTGAGCTTGCCAACATTGGGAGACCCACGTCTGTAGTTTTCCAACTCATGGCCCAACCAATTGCAATCTAGATAGAAATAAACCCATGATTCAAAAACCACTTGTTGATTATAGTGATATTCCTCTCTAAATGAAATCCATAAAAAATCTTATGGATCTCATGAAACATTAACATCCACACACACAAGGATTCACCAGGTGATATACGTCTTTAGTTCTGTTATCAGAACACAAATATCTACCAAACATGTTCCCCATCATCCTAATTATTTGGGGATTTTTAAAAGGAAGAGGATGATTGTAAAAACTCACCAAAATGGCCACTGAGGGAGTGTCCAACTTCATATGGTCATAATAAGAAGATCATTTCATATAAAAAAGGGAATTGTTATAGTTGTGGGGCGCGACTGACCAAGCATTCATCGAATCTTTCTCTGACGTGAAGCGAAACATTATATATCTATTATCTAGTAACCTCACAGTATCCCTTTCTTATAAATCCCATGATCTAAAAAAACCTGTCAAAGGTGTCCATTGAAGGCCTCCTTTGTGAAAAATAATTAGCGATCTGTGTTCGATTGAGAAACAAAAATGCTTAGTTGAACTTACCAATCAATATTGAAAAGTTATGTCTTCCTTAGTAGATATCTGACACCTTCAAGAACAGAGAACACTATGGTAATCAAGGAAGAAGATTGGTGTTATAGAAGGGTGAGGTGGTAGAAGCTTCTCCCTTAAAGGATGATGAGGCTCCCTCCCCCCACAAGTGGGGGAGGGACCGGCACAAGAGTAACTATCGTCACGATGCGGGGGGAGGAATCGGGTCTCTCATGGTATGAGGCCACCTATCTATCATGAATTATTTAATATAGTGGTGTTGGCCCAATTTCTCTCTCCATCATTAAAGTGGATATGGTTCATGTTTCCCCTATTAAATTTTATTTCATTTCTTAAAGTAACTTTATGTTGTAAGTTTCCTTTTGATGTAATTCTTTTGAAAATACTTTTTTCTTGTAAGCTTAGCAGTGGTATTTTTTGGATATGATTTTAGAGTGGTTGTTCTTCTTGTGTTTTTGTTTTGGTTGTGGGGTGTGATCATTTTGGGGTTGTTATATTCTTGTGGAAATAATGAATTTTGGTTGGTCTCATTGTTTTGTTAATGTTTCTTCTACGGTATTTCCTTTGTGTTGGGGGTTTATGATTTGGTTTGGGAGGTCATAGTGGTTGTACTGGTTGGTAAATGTGAGGAGTTATGGGGTTGCTACATGTTTATTTTCCCTTGTTTGGACCATTGAACATGTTGGTTCCATATGGTAGGGAGAACCCTCTCTAATTTTCCCACAGTTCTTCCCATTTTTTATTTCCATAGATTTCATAAAGTACGACTTATAGAATGAAAGATCACGCTGAGGTTCTTGGTTTTGTTTCTTCCCATTTAGTTTCGAGAACAAATTTTGGTCCTTTTTGGATAGATGAATTTTGAGGGGAAAATTTTTTTCTGTTAAGAAGAATTGTCACACCCTGACCATGATTTTCAATTATTTTTATTAGTTCCTTGATGGTGGATCTTTCATTTGAGTTTAAGTTTCATTTTTGGTGGTAATTTTTATTCTTTTAAGGTTTTAGGTGCGTTTTGGATCTATGAACAGTTTGTGTGTGTGGTTTGGGGGTTGATCATGCAGCCTATTAAAGAATAAGGTGTTTAAAGTTCTATTTTTTCTTGCACTATTTTCATTGCACTACATATGTATGGTTAGGGAAATATTTTTCGAGGTCCAATAGAAACAATGAGTCCTTGTTTTTTTGTCAAGGATAAGGTGAATGGCTTTCACATCATTAGAAAAACTCATGCGGAAAGCATTTGGAGAGTGTCTACAATTTGACATATCCAAATTGCATGGTTTGTGCATGGTTTCTGAATCCATGTGTCTCACTAATTCATGTTCCATTTATCTCTAGTAGGCTACGAACAATTGGTGCATTGTTTGTAAAATTTTGTGGACAAATCGTGTGGATTGCCCATGAATATTAAAATCATGAAATTCATATTCTATTGTGACCTTATTTTATACCATTTTGTATTTCTACTCTTTTTATCAACCTAGGTGCACCAAGGAGGCTTCTAAAAACCCTCTTAACTTACTCTCCTTCAACCATTTAATCTTCTCTAAGGTCCCAAGGTGAGATTCCATTGGATTTTTTTTCAATTCCCTTATCCTTTATTATTCCTCCTCTTTTTCATGGTTTTTTTTCTTTGTTTCTTCTTAGAAGAACACTATATTGAGGATAAACTTTTGTGGGTTGTTTTCCTTGATATTAGGGTGTTTGGTTTGACCTTTGGTCTCAGTTTTTACCTCCCTTGGTGTTTCATTTCATTCTCACACAATTGAGGTAGGTGTTTACATTATTTTCATTTCCAAAACATTCTATTGATGCTTCATTTTTTTAAATTGTTTATATATTGTTGTAAAAAAAATTATGGTGTGTTATTTTGAATTTCCATTGTGTTTTTATAGTAGTAGTTTGGATAAAATGGAGTTTCAATGGGTTTCTATAATTTTTCCTTTATGTATATGTATATAATATGTTTTATAAAATACAACTTTTCCCTTAAAGATGAAATTATGTGCTTTGGGTTGTGTTTGGACATTATTATGCTTTGGTTACTAGTTTGTTTTGTTAAATTGGGGGTTTTGTGTGGAGTTTCGTGATGTTTATGACTTGGTATGTATGTGTCAATTCTAATGGAATGTTAAGGTCTTTGTGTTTCTTAAATTGCAATTTTGGGTTTTTTGTATTATAATAAGTGTTCCATTGGATGGGTCACATCCATATGTTCTCAAGGTGCACATATGGATAGGAACACAATGAAATTGGATTTATTTAAAAATGAATCCTTTAAAACATGGATTTTAAAATAACACTTCCTTTTACCTTCTATTATTTGTCCATTCTCTTTTTTAATGGTTCTTATAAAAACCCTATGTGTTCTAAATGGTTTCTTGGATTTTAGATAGTCTCAAAATGTTGTTTCAAATGTATCCTTAAATATTATCCCATTTCTAACTTCAGAATTTGTTTTGGTAACAAAATGGGATAGAGGCCAATTTAGCACCTTTCAAGTATATCGAATGTTTTCTTCTTAATTTTGGAAACGGTTTTTTAAAATGGATTTAGATTATAAATGTTAAGGGTTCATTGGTATTTTATGGTCATTTGGTAATTTCCTCTAAAACTCATGTGATGTGTAAGCTTGGTTGGAACCTTGGATGATTTTACATGTGATGGGCACCCAAATGGTAGTCCCTATGAGGATGGGTTTATCACATAGGTCATTTTGATGTTTGGGTTAGGCATCAAAAGTGGCATCTGTGGGTTATTAATTTATGCCATGTGTTTTGACGACCTCCTCATTCACCATGTACTATTATCATGGGATTATCGGGAGTCATCTAGATGGAAAATTGAAAACTTCTTATCAACCCCCATTAGATGGGTTGGTACCCCTAGATGTGTGAGAGTTTGTGTAGGACGTGCCACTGGTTAGGATAGTTTAGAGAAGCCAGGTTGGTTATTAACTATAGAGATGAACCATAATTCAGAAGGTGATTCTGAACTGAGTACATCCCGGGATTTATTTTAGATATGTTTAGGAAATGACCATGATTACTTATTTTTATGGTCTTGTTTTACTTCTTCGGTACCATGGTTTTTGGAACTTCTAGAGTATTCATGTTTTGTTTAGTTTATTCTATTGTAAGCATAGATTTTAATCTCATTGTTGGGTTCTTATTTGGGTTTTGGTTTTATAAACTAGATTCTATAATGGAAAGCTATTTTGAAAAGGAAATTTTTTTTTGGTTATTTAAATGATAAAAACTTCATTTTATGAATGTATTTCAAACTAGAGTTTATGGACTATTTTAGTAAAGTAAATGTATGGACTTAATGGTTCTTACCTACTGAGCTATATTATTCTTACACCATAATTGTGACACTCATCATCAATAGACCCATGTTTTTTTATACCCACACACTACCTACGGATCAGGTTAGAAATATGGTTTGTAGTGAACATGAGGCCATGTAGAGATCATGTTAGTTGCGGTTTTATTTTTATTAGTGTTTTAGTTTCTGTTTTTTTCATATATTGATGCATCAGGATCTTGTTGTGTATTTATTTTCGGTTAGTTATTTTTTACTTATGTTTCATCCTCTATATTGATTATTTTTTCCTGGGTTTATTTGGATAAATCATTCTGACTAGTATTTCTTTGATTCTTGATGCTGGTCACCAGCTAAGGAGGAATAAGAATTCATCTCATACCTTGTCGAGGGCTAGTTCATGTTTTGAGTTTGATGGTAGCCTGACATGGTTCATTAAAAATTTAACGGTTATGTTATAATTGTTATATATTTTATGGGTTTTTTCGTCTCAGTGTTTCATTTTAAATGTGATATTGAACATAATTCTATAGTTTAATAATCATTGGGATTCACAATTGGTACGTATCATGACTGATGGTATTTATTTGAAGGAGAAAAAAATACTAGTGGGAGTTTAATAAAAAAATTATATAAGGATCCAAATACCAATTTAATAAATCTTTTACCTTACACTCTATATTGTACATGAAACCACTCATCATCCCTTTGGTTTCCATTGTATTTTCACCCTACCTCCACATTGATCTCCAATTTAGATACTATTCATTGTGTTAGATTCCTATTATTATAGATAATCTAATACAACATTATATTTAGGGTTTTATTTATTTTTATATGTTTCTCTACCATAAATCCCAATTCTCAACGATTTTTTCTAGTTTCTCTAATTTTAGAAAAAAAAGGATGAATTCCAACAAAATGATGGATATGTTATCTCCCATGAACATGGTGTGGGTGGTCCGTAACATTTTACCTCAATTTAAATGTAATTAAATGTATGGTATAATTTTGGTTTATGGTAAGTGGGTGTGATATAATAGAATTCATATTGATAGGGCTTGGTTGTTCATGATAAAATGAGTGAGTCTCAATAAGTCTATGATAGACATGTCACACTTTGTGTTCATTGGTTTTATTGGCATCCATTGAAAATATAAATACAAGGATTTTTTTCTAGAAGTAAAATTGGGACCCTATAGGGTGCATGTAATTAGTTCAAGTCTCAATCAGACATATGAGATTCAATGGGATATTGTCTACCATTTCATATTGAGTAGAGATTTATCATTGGGGTATGACCATGGTTAGGTCAATTTTCATATATTGGAGATATTTTTAATAGGTTAGGTGACTCATTCACATAAGTGATATACATGATATGGGTCTCGTGTGGCCTCACATTCAATTTATTACATTCTAGTAATAGTGTATTGGATTAGTAATCAAGTGGAAAGGGATTCACCTAAGGGGATTGTTATAACCATTGTCCCAAAAGACACCCTAAGAGGGTGGTGAATTAGGATTTCATTTTTTCTAAACCACCAAAAGTAATTTTTATCTCATTCTTAGGAACAAAAGGATCCTATTAAGATTAATTACATATTAAAACATCCAAAGTATGAAAAATAAAATCAACGAAATGATGATTTTACGTGGTTCACCTCAAAGGTCTAAATCCCAGGAGCATATTCGTATATTGTGTTGATGTACCAAAAATCAATACAAATTATCATGATTATAAGATTTTATATATGATTCACTACTATAAACTAGTGTCAATATATCTTTATTCTTATCCATGCACTTATTTAAAGAATATATTTAGAAAAATATTACCATGCAGGTTACTCAAAAATTTCAAAAATGATCGAACATCAATCATTGATGGTGTTTCTATTGTGCCTCAACCTCTTCAATCAATGTTAGATATTAAATAATTTTAGTCCATATTCTATATTATCATAATTATAGATTCAACCATAATTTTTTTCATTTTTAAACTGGTGTAATTATGTACTAAAAGAGTTATCCATGACATGCACTACTGGAAAAAAGACATATACCCAAGGTTCAAAACCGTGGGTATAGCCCCCAAAACCGTGGGTATAGGCTATACCCACGGTTTTGGGAACCGTGGGCTGGAATGGCGCCGGTATAGGGGTCTCAGCCTATACCCACGGTTTTGGAGAACCGTGGGTATAGAGGGGTCAAAGTGTGTCACACCGTTGTTCCAGCGTGGCACACAATAAACCCCACGGTTTTTCAAACCGTGGGGTAATTGAATTCAAAAAATTGTGCTGGAAGGGAATCGATCCCGCAACCGCACAGCACCCAAATCCCGCGCCGCACCGAGTGACCAACTGATCTAACGCCGCTATTGATATATAATGATAATTTTACTTTAATATGTTAATATAACAGATATAATTGAAAAGAAAAGACCAACGGGTTTCGATCCCGCACCTCCCGTTCGCTGCCTAGTCACAGCGACCAACCGAGGCACCAATCCAATTGTTATGTAATTATACTTTTTTATTCTTATATTAATATATCTGCTATAATCAAAATATATAACCCGCCGTTTCTCGAACACGCGACCTATGATGAGACATTTGAGGGAATGACCAACTAACCCAAACATATTATGCGATTTAATATTTCGTATCTATAGATTTATATTATTTAAGATCGTCTTTTCATCAAAAAAAAATTCCGCCCCGCGGAATTTTTTGTTCCCGCCATAACGTGGGAACTCTATACCCACAGTTTTGAAACACCGTGGGTATAGGTCTTCGAAAAATATACCACCTATACCCACGGTTTTTGAAAACCGTGGGTATAGGTCTGCCAAACAACACCTATACCCACGGTTTTGCCAAAACCGTGGGTATAGGTCTTCAAAAAATGCCTATACCCACGGTTTTGCCATGAACCGTGGGTATAGGTCTCGATACTATCCCTATACCCACGGTTTCCCAAACCGTGGGTATAGGGGGGGCCTATACCCACGGTTTTACACAAAACCGTGGGTATAGACCCATTTTCCAGTAGTGATGGTATGGCCATGTCATTGTCCATAGTTAAGTACTACAAGGTGTAATGTGAGACATTATTCGATGAAAGAAATATGTTGGATTATTATGTTCTGCATCAGTACTTGGTTCATCCATCAACTTTCACTCCAACTATCATTATCAGTTATCAGCACCATATGATGATGGATGTGATGGATTTGAACATTTTAAAATTTTTTAGGTGTCAAATGAATTAATGGATGATTAAAATAAGTATTATAAAAAGTTTTAAAGATTATATATTCTTATAAAACATAACATAAATTTAGTATGATTTTTAGAATTCTTAGTGGCCTATATGAACATTTTTTTGATCCTCATGGATTGGTAAGTGAGTATGGGACTCATTTATCCAATTAAGATTCCTCAATATATGATGATTATCAAGATCTCACTTCTATATATTGTTTAAACATAATATTACATCTGGCCTGGAAAAGAGTGGGATCATCTCAAATTATTGGTTTATTCCCATGATTCATAGATTCCTCTACATGAAGAAATATTTTGGTTTCTTCTCATTGATCTTGATTGAATAATTGTGAAATGCATTGATAGAAAATATCGATTAGTGTAAGGTCCACGATTATTATTATTCTTAATTTATATTTCTTCTAAACATAATATATTATGGTATTAATACTGTTTTTGGGTTTTTATTCTACATTATTTAGGATTTTATAACCCCTTATAAGCCAAATAGTTGTATAAAAGTAAATCCATTAATATTTGGATTCATCTATAGATGAATGGAGAAAAGTGGAAAACATGTTTTCTATAAACCATAGAATAGACCCATCTAAAAGAGTCATTTTCTTTTTTTAAATGAAATGTAAGTAATATAAACATTACAAAAAATGGTATTTTAGTCTTTCCATGCACTGTCTATACTACTGAGGAAGAAAATTGATTATTTTGGGTGTTGTAAGAATAGAATAAAAACATACAACGTAGGAATATATTTTAAATTGTAGTAAACTAATATATATGTCATGGTAACATTAAAAATTATTACCATAAATGGAATAGGTTAATTAATTTTAGACTTTTTAATTCCTACCCAAAATGAAATGCTTCCCATAATGGTGAGCAATTTTAGAAAATACTAAAATTTCATGAACTAGAATAGTTGAAAGCTATCATAAAACAACAACTAAAATGGAAACAACACAAGATATTTCCAGAGGATCAAAATGACATGAATTACACCACGGTGAAATATTTTTTGGATAGAATTTTAAACAAAATTATATATTTTTTAAAATTATCACAAACCATAAGGGGATTTAAACCATACAAAAAATGGTTTTGTATGGTTGATTTAGGTTTTAGGTGGATTTAAATGGTTTTATAATTTATAAAGTATTTTTAAGTTATAAAATAAGGTAAAACATAAATGTATTTATATTCATTTATGAACAATTCAAAAATATAAATATAATTTTTTTACATAAATTCCTTATTTGGATATATTATTTAATCCAATATAATGGGATTTTTGGATGATGATGTCATCAGTAGATTAAATAAAATCAATTTTATGATGTTTAATTTATGTAACATGTTTAGATAGAATATAAAATAATTATTATTCAATAATAAAATTTTATATACAATATCTTATATTTTGAATATGAAGGATTTTATATTAAAACCATTTAAATGATAATATGAAATTTTCATATTGGATAAAAGTGAATTGTTCAAGTTTATTCATCCATAGATTATTAATTTTTTATAATTTATTTATTAATTTTTAAAAAAAATTCCATATCATTGTTAGATATATAAGTATTTCATTTACTTATTTATTCCATGAATTATTCATAGATATAATATGTTATATTATGAATTTTGATGTAATATTTTGTTTAATTTGTTAAACTACTTATTTAAATTATTATCCATTCATTTAAGGGTTTACATGATAGATGTGATAAATGATTTAAGTTTTTATATTGTGACTTTGGTCTGCACTAGTTTAGGGGATTGAATTTAATGATCAATTATAGTTTATACATATTGGGTGTCAGAAATATAGTGGAGTTGAGGTCTCTCTTGAGTAAATTATCCGCGGTTATAGGGACTTTGGGCCAGGCAGTGCAATATTCTAGAGGCTTATCCTTATCTAGAAAAGTATATGTTGTTTACCTATCACTTTAGTTTTAATCTTATAAGGATTTTTTATTTCATATGATTCTAATCCTTCATATAAAATAGTTTCATATACCTTATACATGGGATTCATTTTGATTTTTAGGAATATAGTTGGCATTTAATTTGGGTTAGTAACATGAGTTATAAGCCATGTAAAGAGTTATATATCAATATGGTTTGAACATATTGATTTGTTGGAAAGAATATGATATCAAACTAAATCATTTTTCATTAATACACGTAAAGGAAATAAAATAAGATAAGATAGTGAGATTAAATAAACATTAAAATACTAAGTGTTAAATTCCTTCCAATGAATAACTTATCAAGACCTCAATGATCCAACCAGTTAGGTCATGCCAAGGTTGGGTTCCCTAATATTATCATCTGTAAGGAAATAATGTAATGATGTGACCCTAACTATTTGGTTCCTAAAATTTTAAAATTTATTTGGGTAATACATAGTAGGGAAACTCTAATAATTAGGATATTTGTGTAATAGACTTGGGATAATGTATATTATAGTTTGAGGGAAAGACTTATCCACTCAACTATCCATGAGTCATATACGATATGATTTAAAAATATTTTACAAGATATAGTTAGGAATTATTTTCATGCTTAGCCACTTTACTCATGATCAAATATAGATCTTGACCCACTAATGGATATAATGTTTTAAATAGGGGTCATTATTTTAGTGGGATCACATTTAATTAAATCCATTATTAAATAAATATAAACCAATATTATCATACCCCAACCCTTAATTTCATTATTATTTTATTTATTTTATTTAATAATTCATTTATTCATTAATTTATGTAAGAACCAGGACCATATTTTCAAGTATGTTTTTTCTGTTTCTGGTCATTTTTAAGGAAAAGAGGAAATTCTGGAAATTTTCTAAGTACACGTCGTGTACTTTATGAGTACAAACCATGTACTTTATGAGTACACACTGTGTACTTCTTTGCCACAGTAGTTCGTGTGCTGGCCACGTAGTAGCCACACACACGGCCATGTGGGAGTGACTTGGAGGCCACTTAATGTGGAGTAAAAAAAAGTGAGTACGCATTTTTTACTTCAAAATTACACGTCGTGTACATTCTTTTTTCATTAAATTCACTGGGGTCAAATCTAATCACCATAATCTACTTCTTCTTGGTTTTCTTCATCCAAGAGAACCCGTACAACCAAAGATCATCAACGAACCCACAAGCCTCCATCCATCCTCCGAATCGAACACCGTCGGTTGCATTGGAATCACATCGGTGAGTTCTCTCTTCTACTGGAACCTCATTTCCTCTTCTTTTCCAAGTTATCCTAGGTTGAATGTTTTAGATGTTTTCCCATATCTATGATGTTCCAAGGAGATTAAAAATTTGATGTTCAAGTATATTTATCTCCTAACCCCGAGGTTGGTGGTTTGTTTCTTTCTGTAGAAATTTATTGAGTTATATGTGCAAATTTCCCCAAATACTCATTAATGGGGTATTGAGCGTTTACCGTTTTAGCCCTATTGTTTCTCTGCTATAATGGTATGCCTGGGTAGATGATTATTGATTGTGAATAGTATGAATTTCTATTCTTTGGATGTATTTCCCATGTATGTTTTCCCTGTTTTGACCAATGGGTCTTGTTTCCTGTTTGGTTGTTGTTTACATTCCCATGCCTAGTATTGTAGGATGGTGTGACTGTTTCTCTGTTATCTTTTTGTTCTGTAGAATGCTATCCAAGTAGTTCTTGAGGTTGTTCTTGGTCGTTACGCGCTGCTACACTTTCTTGACTTACATAGGGCTGTGAGAACATAGTGTATATACCATAGGGAGAATGGATGATGAGAGATTCTCCAGAGTGTCTTTATAATTTACGATGCGATACCACAGTGTAAATTGGCATTGAGTACTTCCCAAGAGTGACTGTAGTTCCTCTACGTGGGCCACATGGTGAATGAGATGTTGAGAGCTTCCCTAGATCACCTTTAGTACCAATACGAGACAATAAGGGGAATTTATGGTGAGTGCTTCCTCATAGACTCTATGCTTAAGCTGAACCAGAGGGGTTAGACTTAGTGTACTGCCTAGAGGGTTTCTTATACTTGTTTGGTAAGACCATAGGGGATAGTATGTGAGTACTTCCAAGAGGGTTACATTGTGTTTAGATACTTTCTTGTTCTTATTATGTAAGAATAGAATGGATAGTTTGTGAGTACTTCCTGGAGGGTTACTTGTTGTGTTATATATTTGCTTAAATGTTGCATGTTGTGTGGTGTTTGAATTCTATAAAATGTGGATTGTATAATACTTAGTTCTTCCATGTTTACTACTTTCGGTACTTTTACCTACCATATACTCCCTGAATGTTAGGCACGAATCATTGGGTGGTTTCCTACTGGTATTTAGTCTGACACCCTGTGTGGGTCATGCTTTTGGGCCCAAACTGATTATATTATTCTAGATATAGATAAGGGTAAGTGCCCTTATAATTCTGGTACATGACTTGCTATGGAGATGGAGAGCATGGGACCAAGCATATGTTTGAGATGCTGAGGATCTATTTATCTTTTATTTTGTACTTTGGTTTAGTACTATTTGTGTTCCAGCATTGTGACTTGTTTGACTGCTTTCCTAGAAATATGTATCATGCTTCATTTATATATGAGGTCTCCAGTTTACACTTTTAGTCTTTTGTTGGTACTATTGTATGCCATTACTACTACTTCCGCTCTTGTATGTATTTGTTTACTTCCATTATGTACTTTTCCAATGAAGGCATAGTTTCCCCACTATCACACCCAAGGCCCTCACTACTAGTCGGAAGCCTCTAGCGCTCGGGGAAATGTGCTTGAGGCCATGTGACCAACCGGGTATAGGGCGCCTCTGGGAGGCCTCCGAAACCGGGACGTTATAATTTACTTATTTATTTCCATTATTTTTATTTCATTTGGGTAATTTATTTTGAAATTTTTTTATAATTATAATGAAAATTTTATGTTTCATGGTAAGTATTAACTATTCAACATCCATCTAGATAGATAACATAGCTTAACATAGCATTTTTTTCATGGTTGATAATGGTTTTCCCAACCATGTAGCTAAATTGTTTTTTTACCCTTTGTTTCCAATAATAGGGTTCACAGTTGAAGGAACTCTTGGTAAATTGTGTGGTAATCATGTGAATCACCCATTTCTTAAAAAACATAATATTTTAAAAACCTCTTATGAGTTTAATACCCCCAAATAGATCCTCCCCATATAATCCCTCAGTTGTGTCATTCCCAACCAAGATACCCCCTTTCATGTGACATCCCTGCTCCATGCTTTGCTTTTAACCCCTCCATGTGATTTCGAGCATGTTCGGTCCTGGGGAGTGCTCTCTCTCCTCCTCTTTTACCCCTCTTATTTTATATTTTTTAATCATCTTCTCCACTATACACACATATCTAGATGAACCCTAGGTGGGTTCAGGTTCTTATTTATTGTGGTTTTTATTCTTAGGTCTTATATATTTCTTTTGGTCCCATCTTCTACCTATTGTAATATTTTCTGCTTAATTTGTGCTTATTCAAGTTATTTATTTTCATTCCATTCTATTTTTCTTAAAAATCCATGGAAATATTCAACTTTTCAAATCCATTTCCCCAAAATTTTATATTCTAGCTGTATGATTAAAATATTAAGATCTATTTTCAAAGAGTTTTTATGTTTGAAAAGGGGTTTCTTTAATTTCAAATGGATTTATCAGGTTTCCCAAGGGTTTTTTTGGTTGTGAATTTAATTTAATAAGATTTTTGTTTATGTTTGGTATTATTACTATGTTGTCATTTTATTTTCCATGTTTTTAATGAATTTATAATGATTTCATAGAGTTTCTATTAATTTTTTATGAGTCTTCTCAGATATTTCAGTTTTGAATAAAGTTGCATCCTTCAATTGAAAATGTTTTATTTCAAATATCATGAGATTTCAATTATACTTCCTATTTTACAGACACACACACACATACATATATATTGAAATCCTTTTATGAATATGTGTATATATACATATGTATGTATGTATATATACACTTGTACATGTCTTTATCTAATTATATATATATATATATATACATTGAAATTTACTTACTTAATATTATTTATATTTATATCATTGTTTTGGAAGAAAATTATAGATTTTCATTTGTGAAAGAAAATTTCAAATACAGTGTTGATTTGGAAAT
Source organism: Viscum album (assembly GCA_963277665.1). Classification (NCBI taxonomy): domain Eukaryota; kingdom Viridiplantae; phylum Streptophyta; class Magnoliopsida; order Santalales; family Viscaceae; genus Viscum; species Viscum album. The sequence goes on along the minus strand of OY728132.1, from coordinate 1,152,781,786 downwards.
GGACTTTTAAATATGGTTTTGGAAAATGTATTATTATTTTTTAAATTGAAGACCTAGTTAGCACTATGTGTAAATGGTATCCCATTTAAATAAACAAAACCATATCATAAATCCTTATATACTAATGATTGAAATGTGTTTTTATATTGGTTTTTATGATTGATAATATATATTTTCACATTTTTTGAAATGATTCCATTTGGTTTTGAAAATTTAATTCCATGAATGCATGTTTTGTGTGTTCTAAATAGAAATTGATTGTAAATTAGACACAGAAAACCCTTTTAAATGGAATATGATAAATTTTAATGAAACTAACATGTGGGAATATGGATATCTAAGGAGGAAATAATAATGTGAAATATCGATTTTGAATTATGCAAATTTAACCAACTGTACTAAATCAAGATAAGATCATGGTGATGTGTAGGAGAGAGATCGTGGAACTAGGACAAGGCGTGTACACCTTTGTGTGTGGATTGGATGTGGTGTCCTAGGATAATTAAATTATACCAATAAGACAAGGCATGGTATCCTTGGTGGTTTGTGTGAACACTTGGATTGACCATTAGTTTACAAGATGATACACGGACCTAATGGGCCCATGACCTTAGATGTTGTAGGACATTTCCATGTTTCTTGTTTAAGGAATTTTTTCTTTATATAACATAAATTTACATTCAAATTGGTGAATTTGTGTTGTTTTTTATTAATTACAATGTTTAAAATATTTCTTTCATTACTTTATTTCCAACGTGCATGCTTTATACCATTGATACTTTCTTTTCATCTTGATTTCTTATTCAGTTGTTTTATTTTGTACATCTTCTTTTAATTTCCTTTTATTTGATGAATTTTTTTTAAATTGGGTTTTCAATTAAAAGTACATTTTAAAAAATAAATATAGTTGTCCTATTTTTATGTGGTAAAATTAACTACTTCAAATTACTATATTTTATACATGTATTCCTAGAATGTTTTGAAAAAGGAAGACACATGGAATATTTAGTGATTACCTACTGGGTTATTATTATCACACCTTAATTACACCACATAGTTTATATAGAGAAAGTGAATCATAATAATTAAAGAAATTGTTTAAAGGAGTACCTCTAAGGGAATCATTTCTTTAGATAGATCTCGTAGAGGGGTTTTAGGTCGATGGATGGAAAGTGACATTGGGTCACACCAGGTAAGTCATTTTTAAATGCATCAATAGTAGAAATCAAATATGACTTTATTTATCTACTTTTATTTAATTATTGGTGAAATTTATATATATAGACTAAGTGATGGACCTTAAGGGATGTTTCTATGGTACAATCTAGAGGTGACCGAAGGGAATTTCATATCTTATATTTATGTTTTCCTAATTTCATTACATAAAGTTTTAGTTTTTCTATTTATCCAATTTTGGTAATGGAAATAAAGTATATGGATGGGTCATGTAAGAATTTATAGATAAATTTTACTTCATAGTAAATCTTATTTATTATGAAAAATCACCCCTAATGATTTCATTGGATTCCTTCGAAACTTTTCTTCATCCCATGGGGATTGGGGAAACCCCTCATATATGTTCCTGGATGGATTGAGTTTCTAGTGTAATGATGATCTACCATGGATCATGAAAAAATCGTATCAATGCCTTGGTTCTTAAGAGGTCCTAGGTTCTAGAAATTACCTTTTTATTTGGGTTATTTAGTGTATGGGTTATATAATCACTAGAGAAATGGAGATATGTCATGGGTGACTTCTTGATCACTACCGCTTAAGATAAAAATTGATTAAACATGGGAAGAGTGTATTTGAAATTTTATTTTGAGATTTAAATTGATTTTTATTAATATATTTTTAATCAATGTTGTTTGTTTTTTAATTATTGTAGTTATTTCATGATTTCTATTGCTTTGGGGTGAAATTGTGGTGGAACTAGTGGTATAATATAACCTAACATTTCCTAGAAAACAAAGTGGATATTACATTAATGTTTTCAAGAAACTCTCAATTGTAGTGGTGTAGTTGGCACACAGTCTTTCAAACCAGGTGGTCAAACCATACACTACAATTATCTCTTCTGAAATTTTTATTCTTGGTTTATTTTTTGAATTGGAATCATTTTGAATAGCATGTCGATATGATATTGTTTGTTTTTAATAAGGTCTTGAAAGGGGTATTTTTTTAAATAATAAAATTTGGTGTTGTATTGAATGATGTGTATTTTATTTAAAATTAGCTTAAATGATTTAAAATGGATTTTTTTTAAACTAGTGAATTGATCTAAAAAACATGCAATGTTACAAAATGATTTTTATTGTTAATTTGATGTATTGGAAATTGAAATTAGAATTATATTTGGTTGGGGTCTTTTAAATTTTGTTTTATTTATGTATATGATGTAAACTATTTATTTAAAGTACAGAATGAATCTTATTTAATGTTTTATTAAATCTGGAATTTATGTTTTTTTGGGAAGAGGGTCGCATTTATTTTATCACTATGAATTTGGTATTCATTTGGGTTTGTGGTTCATGTTGTTTGAGTACACCATTGAAAGGTTGCAAAGAACATTGAATATTCAATATTTAGGATTTCTCTTTCCATTATTTAGGTGTTTTGTGGTATTGAAATAATGATGACTATCAATTTTTAGGATTAGTATTATTGAACATTAGGAATTTGATGGTCCTGAGATATAATTTTTGGATTGATGCTTTATTTTTAGTGTTTCCTCGAGATCTCCCCATCGCATGTTAATAATTTATATGATGTGAATGACTCCGTGCTTATTATATAATTTTATTTTGATAGGGGGTTTCTAGTTAGTGGTCATGGGTTACCAAGATGGGAACTATGTTCAGGTTGTTTGGTCGTGTTCATCAAGTGTAAGAGTTCTAAGAGCGATGTCTCAAGTAATCCTCCCATGAACTAATAATAGGGCTTGTGTTGATTTTATTGGAACATGTTTCAGTTTTAGGAATTATTATTGATTTCTACCCTTCTCCCTAATGTTTAACATCATTATATGAAGTATCCACTACAATATTTTATGATCTAATATATAGATTTAGGACTATTTTTGGAGTATTACTTGATTTGTAGAGGTCCTTAGGTACTTGGTGATTTCTTTTAATGACATTTGGGTGTTGGTTAATCCTCTTAAGTTACCCTGATACTCTCTCCCTTTATTATCCCTTTTTTCAATTCTAGATTCTTGATTTGGGTATTTTCTTTGGATTTTTTTATAACTTATTATATTTAGAGGAGAAATGTGTTGTTTTTTGTGAAATTTTGAATGGTATTTCAAGTCGTTTGGTCAATTTTGGAATTCTTGAATAATAGTGGGGTAACTCCCATGATACCTTTCTTATAACTATCAATATATATTGGGCCACAATTATAATTATAATCCTTATTTTTGGGGATACCCCTTGAGGGTCTTGGTTTTAGGATTCTTCTATTTTGAGTTCTATTACTTGATTGTCTTCCTAGAACCTTTATGTCTGGGATTATAGATTGGGATGTGATTGTTTTTCTTTATGTGTTGTTATAATCTAAGAGTATATTGGAATACCACCTATATTTTAAATTCATAGTTATCCACAAGAACATTGGTGACTTTGAGGGGGAATAAAGGGTCCTCGGGGAGTTCTATCACACTCCATCCCTTAATTTCAATTTTATTTTATTTATATTATTTATTTATTTATTATTTTATTTTATTTATTTATTTCCATTTTTTGGCCTTTTATTGTCATAATTTTTTCAATTTTTGTATAATTTTATCTATCACACAACCATCACAAAATTACCAACTAACTATGTGGTAACCATTAAGATGGGGTATATAGGATAAAAGATCCATTTTTTATGGTTGGAACATGGTTTTCTCAACCATGAAGCTAAACCATGAATGAAACCTTAATGTCTAGTGATAGGGTGCACATTTGGTTCATAATTTGGTGAATTGTGTGGTAAAAGTATGAATCACCTAGAGTTTCAAAACATTAAGAAACCAAAAATAACCCTTAGAATCATAATTCCCCCCAAATAGAGCCACCCTTCCTCTCCTATAATTAATTTTAATGACACTTAGTTTGGAACTTCCCCGCAGCTTGTGACCACCCCTCCCCCATCATTCCTTTTTTATCCCGTCTTTTCATATTTGAGCATGTTTGGTCTAGTTGAGGGATCTCCATCCTCCTATTTCATATACCTCTTCTTTCATATTTTTATCCTCTTCCCCTAATTATCAGTTCTTGTGGTCAAACCCTATATGGGTTTGGGTTATGATTTATTTTGGTTTTTATTCTAAGGGATTTAAGATTTCTCTGGGGACCTTAATCTCTTCATTTTCAAATTTCGTGCTTCATCTTCACTTGTTCTAAGTATATTTTACTATTCCATTCTATTTTTTTAAAAAATACATGATATTATTACACTCTAAATGTACTTTTTTTTAAAACTTTTCATTTTATATCTATGAATAATTTATTACAACATGTTTTCACCTAATTTTCATATTTACAAAAGAATTTTTTTAATTTTAAGTGGATTTACCATGGGACGCATGGGTTTTTGGTTGGAAATTCACTTTAAATAGATTTTTGTTCGTGTTTTAATTTATTCCTATGTTTTCCACAAATTTTCCATTCTCAAAATTATTTTATAATGATTTAATAGATTTTTTTTATTTATTTTTTGTGCGTATTCTAAGTTATTCTTGTTTCGATCAAAGGTCCTTTATTCAGTTTCAAAAAATGGTTTCAAATGTCATGAGATTTAAATTTTACTTTCAATAATATATATATATATATGCGTGTGTGTGTGTGTGTGTGTGGAAATCATTCTAATACTATGTTTATATATACCTACATATGTATGTATACATAAACATGTACCCGTTTTTATCTAATTACATGTATTTTTATATATACACACACTAAAATTTTCTTACTTAATATTACATATATATTTGTCTTTTTCTAAGAAAATTCTCACATGGAAATTGAAAAATGGAATTTTAAATATGGTTCTATTTTGGTAATGTATTTTTGAAGATGGTTTCAAAAAATCTATTAGTAATTTATAAACTTATTGTTTGGTTGAAACTTTGTGTAAATGTTCTCCCTTTTTAATACATGACATGATCACCTAATTCCCCAGGAACCTATGATTGAAATGTGTCTTGATGTTGGTTTTTATGATTGATAATATATATATATATTGGTTGTTTGAAATTTTTCCCCATGGTTTTAAAAATTTAATACCATAAATATCATGGTTTGTATATATTAAATGGAAATTCATTGTGAATTAACTACAAGAAACCCTTTAATATGGATTTGACATATCTGGATTAAATTGTAACATGGGAACCTAGGTATATAAGGAGGGAATATTGGGGTTATGTATCACTTTTTTATTATTCCATGATAACTAACTACACTAAATTTAGAGAAAGGTCATAGTGTCATGGAGGGGTGGAATAACACCACTATTACAAGGCATATACTTTATATTACATAGAAAAGATGTGGTGTCCTTGTAGAGACCCAAAGCTTGACGTACATCGACATTATATTAATTTTATAGAATACTTAATACATAACGAAAACAGACACATAAGGACCTTAATAGATTAGTGTCTTTGGAAACTTGGAGCAAAATCTTCTAATCGTGGTGAAAGATCTTCAACATCTCCCATAAAGATTTCACATTTTTTTTCTTACCTAAAACGTTTCTTTATATCCTGGGGAAAATAAAACATAAAAAGGGTGAGCTCAAATGCTAAGTAAGGGTAAGCATAGAGAACATAAAACAATCCATAAACATTTGAATGCAAAAACATGAACATAAAATCTAAACATCAAAATCACGAGAAAAGACATAAATCTTTGAAGTACTTAAGGCATAGATCATAAAGAAACATTAATCCTGATAAAATAGCATGGTAATAAAACATGTAATTGGGGCATACTTTAAGCACTTGTTATGATTTACATAGTAGCCAAGGCATTGCTGCCAAGACCATCTTAGTGGACAAAGTCCCTTTCTGAATCGAGTTCACTCCTCGTTCCAGTCCTGTAATACTAAACTGGATTATCTTACCGTTCCATCCATGTCTATCTAATGAGATATAAATAATTACCCAATGCATTGGAGGGAGATATAGGTCCCACCCATCTCATAATTAATCCTTTCTTATGCGTTCCACATAATCATAAATCATCATCGCATAACACATGTAATAAAAATGGGATTCTTAAAACATCATGACATCATAAAACAATTCATATAAGGTAAAGTACTTCATAAAAATAATTCCATCACAACATAATCATATCAATGTAATAATAGGGATAAAAACAGAACCCTATATTATCTTATATGGAAAATAATTTTGATAAAACATTTGAACTCCATTCTTGAGGAAAATATCTTTTCTTCTTCAAAAACACTTTCCTTTCTTAACATGTCATATAATTTTAAACTAAAAGAAGTTAATTAAAAATAAACTTGAAAACTTGTAAAGTAAGATTCATTGAAATATTGTTCTAAAAATCCATTCATGATGTATAAGTTAAAAAAACATTCTTCTCGTACTTTGGTCGAAAAAGTCAAAATGTACCTTGTATGAAAAACTACAAAAGATTCCTTTCATATCGTTTTCTAAAAACATACCGAAGGGTCAAATTGGATTTAAACAATTGTATAAGGATATGAATAATATTACATATTGAGGTAACATGGATGTGGATGATAAATTACACCCCAGTAAATACCAAAGTATAAACAATCTCGGATAGAAGTGAGATTGTGAGATTTTCCCTTACCTTATGTCCGATATGCTTCGTACGTATCTGAACCTCCTATATAATGATTTAAATAATGTCATTTACTTATTACAGATTCATATTCAATTTTATGATAACATATATGGTTCACTTATGACTTTATATTACCTGTTCTTTTGTAAATTCCTTGTTAAAGTAGTGTTTTGGGTAAAATCGCTTCATTTATCTTACGCGTTTAGACTTGTTGTTCTTGATACTATTATTACTTATATCATAATTTACTTACATCCAGAATTTAAAACATGATTTATATATCATATATATTCAGTATATATATATATATAATAGATAGATAAATTAAGTGAAACACACCGTTCATGGAGACGGTAGTCCGTACGTACGCATGAACGCTGTTTTCCTCTCCTTATTGACTTGAATGGAAGTAAGTAGATGACATATATATATATATATACATAAGTCCAGTAGAATTATTATGTTATATATACCATTATTATTCATTATACATACTTTATAATCATTCTTGAATTGTTATCACGGTGGATGAATCTCATCGCATCGTGGAGACGGTAGTCCGTACGTAAGCACGAGCGATGATATCATTTCCATAATTATTGGATTGAATTGGAGTGGATGATATAATATTTCAGAATCAATATGATGTTATAATAATATTATATATTTATTCTTTACTCCTTTATACCCATCCATGTAAGGTGTTGTTGGAAAAACAGATTACACCACGGCGTGGAGACAATATTTCGTACGTACGCACGCGCGGTGATTTCATATTTGGTAGGATGGATAAAATGTGAAATGGTGTTGTTTCATATTTATAATAACATATCAGTATATTAGTGATACTGATTTTATTATTTCATAATGAAACAACTAAAGAATAAGAAGTAGAAGAAGAAATAAATTTGAAAGAATTTGTAACGGATATTACCTCTTCTTTGAAAAGCCTCTTTGAAATCTCCACTTAGGGCACTATGATTGGTATTTAAAGAAGAACATGGCTCTAAGATGTTTCTAGGGAAGTTGAGAAGAGAAATGGGCAGGGATTGGCCGAGTTTCAAGGCTCAAAAGGATGTGAGGTGGAGAGGTAGGAGGTGCCCTTTTATAAGGGAGGAGAGGGGCACCTTATGAATTATAAGAAATATTAATTTATAATAAATTGAAACCCCACTTAAAAACATCCAAAAATGACTCAAATACGAAGATTATATGATATAGGGTTGTAATCTCATCAACCAATACAATTTAGACAAGTAGGGAATTTATTCTAAACATTATCAACTAAATTTATCCTTATATAATCTATTTAATTTTATTTGTGGTAATAACATTCTAAATTTTAAATCATTATAAATAATTACTTATAAGTTGTGAATTTACCATAATTTTATTCATTTTAATATTTTATACCATATAAATTTTAATTTATAATTTGTAAATATTTTTGTGATTTTTAAACCATTTTATAATATGTTATTTTTATAAAATAACAATAGTGTCAATTTTGACACTATTCATTTATTTGAATTTAAATAAGTTCTACACAGAGGATATACTCGAACCAAAATATTAAATATATTCTTAACATTATATATTCATCTATAAAATTCGTGGATCACATTAAATAGTTCATATATTATTTATTTTAATAATTTTAATACCATTTATTTGATATTTCAATCCATAAAATAATTTCAACATCAATATTGTGTCACATTTAATGATAATTATTTAATCCCTAAAAATTATAAATAATTTCAAATGTTTTAGATAATGTTATTAGCTTTCTAGAGACTATTCATGTTCGATGATTCATGAATTTTATCACTAAATTAAAATTATTATACTTATAAGTTTTAAGAGAGTGACATGTTGTCACTTTCTTTGGTTTTAATAATAATTAAGTTATTTTAATGGAAAAATATCCATTAAATGAATCTAATCCAACCCTTAGGTGATATCGGTCGACTTTTAGTTATCCAATAGGTTTTTGGCAGGTGTTAGGATAATTTTATAATCTTATTTTTACCCTTAATTTCCTGATTTACCTTTAACTATAGTAAATAACAATTGCCGTAGTTACTATTCATAATGTCAAAAAAAAGTAACCTATTAACATAATTTGGACCCACCGAATCCAAATATTGAATCCATTTTTCAAAATTCAAAACACAGAAGTTGTAGTAATTAATTTAAAATTAATCCCACTGTTGAGAAAACGGGTTTTAAAAGTTAAAACGTTGCAAAAGATTGAAATGATTTTACCTATGAATTCAATGTAAAATCAATGCTAATGACATAAATTTTATTAAATGGTCAAAATATATTCTATTTATACTTTAAAACAAATCAATATTATAATTTAACCATATAAATTATTACGATGAAAAAAGTTGTTTTTAATTAAAATATAGCGTGTTTTTACTATTCATCAAAATATGAAAGTTACCAGAATAATATGAAAATTTTATCCAAAGTAAATTTTTATATCCTGATCATAAATAAGTATTTTATTTTGTCAAATTAAACTTATAAAAATTTCAAAAACTAGATTTAATGTGGGTGCGCCATTAAAAGGCGGTAAAACTGCATTTTTCAAAATATACTTCTTTTATCCGAAAAAACTGATTTTGTTTTCATACCTCATTCTAGAAAATGTTTAAGATTAATGATAATGTTATAAATTTAAAAATTCAGTTAATTCTATTCATAACGGCTAGTTTATATATTATTTTAATAATATATCGTTGTTTAGTGAAACTCGGTATTGCGTACTACAAACGCTATCGAGGAAGGTCGCGATTGGGTGTAATGCAAGCCAAGTCAGGGATGCGTGTAGTGAAAGCTCCCTTTGGTGTTTCATATTACATAATTCAAAACTTATTTCAATTATACATTAAACAAAATCTATACTTAATTTTGCGTAGAGTAATTTCTACAAAACAAACTTTAAATTGTGTTTAACACGATCCATGATTACTGTTGCGTATACTGCACGCTAATACGGTGTTGCGTATAGCATAAGATAATTTTGGAGTAGTGTACAACACAAGACATCAATGAAATTAAAAGGAATATATCTCATAAAATCTCGGGTTGTTACATTCTACCCCCCTTAAAATGAATTTCGCCCTCGAAATTCATTGGGGTTATAAATGGTTTACTACTTGAAAGTTTCTTTAATAGAAACCCACATCGCAAAAAGAAATAGGAAAACATAACTTTAAAAACTAATGTATAAAACGTAACGATTACCCAAATTAACTATTCATTGGGTTTCCACATAGGTGAAAATATGGATATGGAAGAGAAATCTAACCATCAAGTTCTGATGGAGAGTGGTAGAGAACATGGCTATGAAAAGTCCAACAATCACAAAGCCATAGATTTGTGATAATCTAAGGTACCATCTGACTCATGAGATATAAGAGCACTAGGACAAAATTTTTGGTTTTCAAGATCATTTCCCTAAAGTGGATGAATTAAAAGATATACTTACATGATTTTGGTAAAATCTCACTGTTGTTCATGCCTTGAACAATTTCCACTTCATCTCTTAAAGAAATGAAGTTGAATTTTTTATTCGTGAAGTGTTAGCAGATCTTGTGATAGAATGATGGTTCATTCCATCTGTTTCAAAAAAAAAGGTTAGAAAAAGTTATCAAATATACATAATTCCATCTGTGGTGAGGTTAATTGTATACGATTCTAAAAATGAACTTATACTTCATCTATCATACCGTTTAATAAAATAAAACCAGTTTCTACTAACCAGGGACTTCCTGTAGGCCAGTGGTAAGAGATAAAGGCCTGTTGCACTTCGATTGTGGGTTCGATTCCCACAGCCTTTTCCGACGCGATGGGTTGTCACACGTCCTATGGGTTTTCCCTTTTTCTAAAAATACACTATTATAACATTCCTGCAATAGTATCGAAAAAAGTTCTAGCCTTAAACAATTATATCTGATGTTCCACTTAATCTGTTCTCACCTTCAAGCTTATCGAAAATACTTCTTTCCAATCTTATAGTATAAAGAAAATGATTACTATAAATTTCATCAACCAAGCTTGTGAATACCATCTTTTATTCCCCATATATCATACGATATATCTTGTTGGTCACATTCCAAACATGTGAATACTTTAATCATGTATTCTCTTGAACTATATTGAAAACATGAATGTTGTCATTGCGTAACTCTTTCCATTTACAAAAATCCCAAAAATTCTATATACTCAAACCATGATATCACTTTGTCCTTATATTAGTCAAGAGATCATGAATACTATCAAACATCTCATTATCTCCTTATCTTTCCATTATGCACATATCATCTACCTTCTAAAAATATTTGAATAACCTTTCATGGTTGCCGCTACCATTCATCATATACTTTCAAAACTCATGCAAAGGAAACTGTGTAACAATCCTTAGATTTTTCTTTATTCCATTGTACCATACATTATTCTTGATAAACATACCATCATTACACTACCTTCTTAAACCACTGACTGAGCTTCATCATTTTATTCCTCAACACTTCTTTCATTTCATATTTCATTTATCGTCTCTTCATCATCATCCACATAAATACTACCCATGCAACCATGCTGATTCTCTTCATGAGATCTTCCCATATGTAATTGGTTTGTATAATGCCCGAAAATTCCACATTTAAAACATTTAACCATTTTTGATGTTGTAGCGATACCATTATCCTCATCCATGGTGTTAACTGAAACTTTTCCTCTGCACTTACTAGATTTATGTCCTTGTTTTCCACACCCAAAGCATCTTCCAGTTCCTTTGAAACATTCTCCCTGATGCCTCTTACCACATGTTTTACATGAGGGAAATTGAACCTTCTTTCCTCTATGATCATCATGAAACTCCATCTTTCTCTTATTATTTGAGTCGGGAAACTTGCCAAAGTTGAGATTATTGTTCATATTATGAGATTTCTGATTAGGCATAATAACGATTTTTCGCCTTCGAAATCCCATTTCATTTGCTTGATCATGAATAATATCATTCCATTGTCCATCATATTCTCCATTATCGTGAATCTTCCTGTTTCCAGCCGTTTTCAAAAACCCAAAATGAATAGTGTGAGAGACCAAAATCATAATCAAGGGGGATTTCCTTCAATATCTAACATATTAGATTAAATTCTAAGATCGTTGACATAATTCTAGGACTATAACCTATATTTATACGTAACCTTAGAGACATTACTAAACCATAGGGACATCCCTAGACATACCTTAGAAATATCTCTAGGGATCTCACTAAGGTTCTCACATCCTAGTTTCCAAAGGTTGACTAAACCTTTCCTCTGATACCAACTGTAGAGACCCGAAGCTTGACGTACATGGAAATTATATTACTTTTGCGGAATACTTAGTACATAATGAAAACAGACACGTAAGGACTGTAATAGTTTAGTGTCTTTGGAAACATGGAGCAAAATATTCTAATCGTGGTGAAAGATCTTCAACATCTCCCATAAAGATTTCACCTTTTTTTTCTTACCTAAAACCTTTATTTATATCCTTGGGAAAATAAAACATAAAAAGGGTGAGCTCAAATGCTCAGTAAGGGTAAGCATAGAGAACATAAAACAATCCATAAACATTTGAATGCAAAAACATGAACATAAAATCTAAACATCAAGATCATGAGAAAAGACATAAATCTTGGAAGTACTTAAGGAATAGATCATAAAGAAACATTAATCCTGATAAAATAGCATGGTAATGAAACATGTAATTGTGGAATCCTTTAAGCACTTGTTATGATTTCCATAGTAGCCAAGGCATTGCTGCCAAGACCATCTTAGTGGACAAAGTCCCTTTCTGAATCGAGTTCACTCCTCGTTCCAGTCCTGTAATACTGAACCGGATTAACATACCATTCCAGCCATGTCTATCTAATGAGATAGAAATTATTACCCAATGAATTGTAAGGAGATATATGTCCCACCCATCTCATAATTAATCCTTTCTTATGTGTTCCACATAATCATAAATCATCATCGCATAACACATGTAATAAAAATGGGATTCTTAAAACATCATGACATCATAAAACAATTCATATAAGGTAAAGGACTTCATAAAAATAATTCCATCACAACATAATAATATCAATTTAATAATAGGGATAAAAAAATAACCCTATATTATCATAGATTGAAAATAATTTTGATAAAACATTTGAACTCCATTCTTGAGGAAAATATCCTTTCTTCTTCAAAAACACTTTCCTTTCTTAACATGTCATATAATTTTAAACTGAAATAAGTTTATTAAAAATAAACTTGAAAGCTTATAAAGGAAGATTCATTAAAATATTTTTCTAAAAATCCATTCATGTCGTATAAGTTAAAAAAACATTCTTCTCGTACTTTGGTCGAAAAAGTCAAAAAGTGCCTCGTATGAAAAACTACAAAAGATTCCTTTCATATCGTTTACTAAAAACATACCGAAGGGTAAAATTGTATTTAAAAAAATTTAAAAGGATATGAATAATATTAAATATTGAGGTAACATGGATGTGGATGATAAATTACACCCCAGAAAATACCAAAGTATAAACAATCTCGGATAGAAGTGAGATTGTGAGATTTTCCCTTACCTTATGTCTGATATGCTTCGTACGTATCCGAACCTCCTGTATAATGATTTAAATAATGTCATTGACTAATTAAAGAATCATATTAATTGTTATGATATCATATATGGTTCACTTATGACTTTATATTACCTGTTCTTTTGTAAATTCCATGTTAAAGTAGTGTTTTGGGTAAAATCACTTCATTTATCTTACGTGTTTGGACTTGTTGTTCTTGATACTATTATTACTTATATCATAATTTACTTACATCCAGAATTTAAAACATGATTTATATATCATTTATATTCAGTATATATATATATAATAGATAGATAAATTAGGTGAAACACACTGTTCATGGAGACGGTAGTCCGTACGTATGCATGAACATTGTTTTCCTCTCATTATTGACTTGAATGGAAGTAAGTAGATGACATATATATATATATATACATAAGTCCAGTAGCATTATTATGTTATATATACCATTATTATTCATTATACATACTTTATAATCATTCTTGAATGGTTATCACGGTGGATGAATCTCATCGCATCGTGGAAACGATAGTCCGTACGTACGCACGATTGATGATATAATTTCCATAATTATTGGAATGAATTGGAGTGGATGATATAATATTTAAGAATCATTATGATGTTATAATAACAGTATATATTTATTCTTTACTCCTTTACACCCATCCATGTAAGGTGGTGTTGGAAAAACATATTACACCACGGCATGGAGACGGTATTCAGTACGTACGCACGTGCGGTGATTTCATATTCCATTGGATGGATAGAAGGTGAAATAGGGTTGTTTCCTATTTATAATAACATATCAGTATATTAGTGGTACTGATGTTATTATTACATAATGAAATAACTAAAGAAGAAGAAGTAGAAGAAGAAATAAATTTGAAAGAATTGGTAACGGATATTACCTCTTCTTTGAAAAGCCTCTTTGAACCCTCCACTTAGGGCACTAAAATTGGTCTTTGAGGAGGACCATGGCCTCTAGTATGTTTCTAGAGAATTTGAGAAGAGAAATGGGCAGGGCTTGGCTGAGCTTCAAGGCTCAAAAGGATGTGAGGTGGAGAGGGAGGAGGTTCCCTTTTATAAGGGAGGAGAGGGGCACCTTAGGAATTATAGGAAATATTAATTTACAATAAATTGAAACCCCACTTAAAAACATCCAAAAATGACTCAAATCCGAATATTAGATGAGATAGTCTCTTAATATCATCAACCAATAAAATTTAGACAAGTAGTAAATTTATTATAAACATTATCAACTTAATTTATCTTTATATAATCTATTTAATTTTATTTGTGGTAATAACATTCTAAATTTTAAATCATTATAAATAATTACTTATAAGTTGTGAATTTCCCATACTTGTATGCCTTTTAATATTCTAGACCATATAAATTTTAATTTATAATTTTTAAATATTTTTCTGATTTTTAAACCGTTTTATAATATGTTATTTTTATAAAATAACAATAGTGTCAATTTTGACACTATTAATTTATTTGAATTTAAATAAATTCTACAAAGATTATATATTCAAAAAAAATATTAAATAGATTTCTAACATTTTATATTCATCTAGAAAATTCGTGGATCACATTAAATAGTTCATATATTATATATTTTAATATTTTTAATACCATTTATTTGATATTTCAATCCATAAAATAATTTCAACATCAATATTGTGTCACCTTTAATTGTAATTATTTAATCCCTAAAAATTCTAAATAATTTCACATGTTGTATATAATTTTATTATCTTTATATAGACTATTCATGTTCGATGATTCATGAATTTTATCACTAAATTAAAATTATTATACTTATAAGTTTTAAGAGAGTGACATGTTGTCACTTTCTTTGGTTTTAATAATAATTATGTTATTCTCATGGAAAAAAGTCCATTAAATGAATATAATTCGACCCTTAGGTGATATGGGTATACATTTAGTTATACAATAGGATTTTGTCAGGTGTTAGGGTAATTGTATAATCTTATTTTTACCCTTAATTACCTGATTTACCTTTAACTGTAGTAAATAAAAATTACCGTAGTTACTATTCATAATGTCAAAAAAAAGTAACCTATTAACATAATTTGGACCCAATGAATCCAAATATGGAATCCATTTTTCAAAATTCAAAACACAGAATTTTCAGTAATTAATTTAAAATTAATCCCACTGTTGAGAAAATGGGGTTTAAAAGTTAAAACATTGCAAAAGATTGAAATGATTTTAACTATGAATTCAATGTAAAATCAATGATAATGACATAAATTGTAATAAATGGTAAAAATAGATTCTATTTATACTTTAAAACCAATCAATATTTTAATTTATCCATATAAATTATTACGATGAAAAAAGTTGTTTTTAATTAATATATAGCGTGTTTTTACTATTCATCAAAATATGAAAGTTAACAGAATAATATGAAAATTTTATCCAAAGTAAATTTTTATATCCTGATCACAAATAAGTATTTTATTTTGTCAAATTGAACTTATAAAAATGTTAAAAACTAGATTTAATGTGGGTGCGCCATCAAAAGGCGGTAAAACAGCATTTTTTGAAAAATACTTCTTTTATCCGAAAAAAACTGATTTTGTTTTCATACCTCATTCTAGAAAATGTTTAAGATGAATTATAATGTTATAAATTTCAAAATTCAGTTAATAATATTCATAACGGCTAGTTTATATATTATTTTAATAATATATCGTTGTTTAGTGAAACTCGGTATTGCGTACTACAAACGTTATCGAGGAAGGTCGTGATTGGGTGTAATGCAAGCCAAGTCAGGGATGAGTGTAGTGAAAGCTCCCTTTAGTATTGCGTATTACATAATTCAAAACTTATTTCACTTATAAATTAAACAAAATCTATACTTAATGTTGCGTAGAGTATTTTCTACAAAACAAACTTGAAATTGTGTTGAACACGATCCATGATTAGTGTTGCGTATATTGCAAGCTAATACGGTGTTGCGTATAGTGCAAGATAATTTTGGAGTAGTGTACAACACAAGACATTAATGAAATTAAAAGGAATATATCTCATAAAATCTTGGGTTGTTACAGTCCTGGTATAGGAAGCATCACTCTGCTAGGCCAAATAATTATCTCCTTAGTGGTTTTTGGATACACTTGGATTGACAATTAGTTCACAATATAATATGAGAAACTAGGGTGAATATTACCTTAGTTGGAATAGGGATTTTCTGTATTTATTGTGTATCAAAATGTTTTCCTTTATAGAGATTAACATAATATCCAAATTGGTGTATGTTTCCTATTAGGTTGATTTCTTACAAAGAATAAAATCTTATTTTCATTACATTATTTTCATCATGCATGTTTTATACCATTGATACATACTTTTTTTATTTACAATTTAGTTTTTGTTTTTTTGTACCTCCCTTGTTCCGGTCTATTTATATGATGAAAATCTATTTTAATGGCTTTTTTAATCATGTTTTGGTTATAAAAAAGAAAAGGTGAAATTTTAAAAATAGAATGAAATTTTATTTTTTATTAAAAGTGATAGAAAACAATGCATTAAATTACTATCTTTTAAACTAGTATTTCTAAAAAAAATGATAAATAAAAATTCATAGACTCTATAGTGATTAACTACTTGGTTTTTATTCTCACACCTTAGATACACCACTCAGTGTCTATATACTGAGTGGTTCTTATAGTTTCATGATCTAATTTAGAGGAGTACCTCCAAATTATTCTTACATAGAGACTTCTTTTAGAGGGGGATTTTATATTTATGGATGGAGAGTGTCCTTGGGTCACACTAATTATATCAGTTTCATATTTATGCCTCAATAGCACTGTCCAAATTAGTCTTTCCTACTTTTGTTTCCTTTAATCATTGGGGAACTTTATATGTGATGGATGGGTGATAGATTTCAAGGGTTTCTTTTTTTTGGTAATTTAAATGTGAGTTAAGGTATTTTATTCATATTATATCTATGTTTTCCTACATCTTTTGATTAATGTTTTAATTGATTTTATCATATTTTCAGTCTGGAAATCCAAATTATGGATGGTTCATTCTCGAATATTTTGATGAATTATGATACTTATTAAATATTTTTTATTTGGAAAAATAATTTGAAATGATTTCTAGTGATGCCTTAAATGCTTTTCATTGGGTTTAGGAACAGGGACACCCCTTAAGTATGTCCCATGTCTGATCAAGTGTCCAGTAAAAGAATGACTTGGTCTGTTCTATGATAATAACAATCATATGATAAAATCATCTATTATAAATAATGGAATCATCACCATCAATATTCACTTTTAGATAAATCCTATATAAATTAAAATTTTATGGAATAAAAACATCTTTTACTGGTTTAAATATTAAGGATTATTCTTTATATTTCTAAAAAAACTATAATTCCAAGAAAAACATTCATTAATAACATATTGATGAAGCTGTTCAATAAAAAAATATATGATCTTTTGAGAAGTATAGAATAATTCACATAAGGTTTTAAAAAAATTAGTTTTAATATGGGAAAATGAAATTATTCCTTCACTCACGTACTCAATATAATTGAGTGTTTAAATGAATAGGTTAGAATAAAGGTATCCTCTAATTCTTTTTATGGATATGAAATTCATTATATAATCATTCTTGTAAATTCTCTCACAATTTGAATGAGTTTAATAATTTTTTTTCTTTTCTCTCATCGTTTTAAGGATATATGAACATGGCATGTGATTTCTAGGGTCTGGTGATGTGTGTACCATACTAAAGGGTAAAGGTTTAATCTAGAATGAGAAGATACAATTTTTCCAATACATAGCCTTGGACAATGAAACCTAAAGCTAAAATTAGGGGGGAAGTATTTTATATCCATAATATAGAATTTTCATGGATAGATGAAGGGGTTTAGGAATCTCCCGAGAAATTCTTTGTTAGGTATCAGTTTTATAGAATAAATGATTCAATTTTAAAATGTATTGGACACAAATTTTATAAATTAAAAAAATTAAATATACGATAGCTCACAAAGATCTACTAAAGGATGCACATAGTTATCTATTTTCTCTTATGTAACAAGAGAAATTTTTTACTAACAAATAGTAGTTATGAAAAATATAATATATGGGTTATATACATTGTTATAATTAGATCCTATTTTGTAACAGATTTTAGAAAAATATAGATTAAATATTTTTTTATCTATGATAAAATTTTTGATCCAATATATTAATTAAAATATGAAGAACTGAGATTCCACCTCCCAAAAACGGTGTATTTAAAATAATAAATTATTCTTTTCATAATATTACTCTAAAAACATATAAAAATCTATATGATATGGATATAATGGTTTATTTATCAATATTCACACTAAAGGAAATAATTTTTATTTTATGTACAAAAAATGAGAATTTTATCCTACTATGATATTTTAAAGATAATATAGTTTCTAATATGATAATGGAAGTGCATTTACACTTAGAGAAGATCCAAGTAAAAAAATATAATATGAGTAAATAATCTAAGTGAATATCACTCAATATCCTAAAAGATTTTAGGTTCTGATAGTAAATAAAAATATAATGAGTTTTATTTAGGTAGCATAATAAATTTACTGTCACTTTTTGTCCTAAAAGAGCTTAGAATGTGTTAGAAATGAGAATTTTAATGTGTTGCATTAGATACCAAAATGATATTAAGGAACATTTTTGATTGTATGGTTCTGAAAATAATGATGGTGATGGACTTATAATTATTTATAATTAGAAAATAAAATTTATTAACATAGTGATATTTAATATTGGGAATTAAAGAGGTTTTAATACCTACTCAAAGAGTTAAAATTAAGAATATGAATCATAAGTCTCACCATTTTTCAATCTAGTTTTCTTCATATATGTTACTCTTTAAAATAATTAAGTGAGAGAGTTTAATTTGGTGGTAATAATATTTGGTATGAATTTCATAGATATATAATGATTTTAACAAATCTAGAAAATTATAGAAAAATTAATATTGTTCTAGTAGTCTATCATATGCGACATGGTTAGACACACGCTTATGTATGATTTTTTAAGTATTCTTAAATGAGTTTAAGAATATAAAATGTATAACTTTATATAAAAAAGATACTCTATATTATCATACATCATATTGGGTGTATATATATATATTTAATTGAAATGATAATTAACCTCTCAAATTATGATTTTTGGTTATCCCAAACTGATGGTATTTATAGTGCTGTAAATTATTTTATGAAGTTTTATGGTTATTGTTAGTATGATTTTTTATATAGATACAAAATATACACACGTGGCATGAAATTATTTTTGTGCACTGGATGAACCCCCAAGTATATACCACATGGAGTAACATACATGATGCCTTTGGTATACTAGGTGTTCATGTTTCATATTTATAACGACCCATACTTTACAAACATGGTTATTACTTCAAAATTGAAGCATACTTATTACAACATATAAAAGAACTATGGTAGGACCGTATAGGTATAGTGTCTTTAGAAACTGGGAAACATAAACAACTGGTTCATAAATCTTCTACGGTGTCTCCCATTTATTTCATCATATCTAGAGTCCCTTTTAGCATATCCTAATTAATATCCTTCTTCCTGGCCTAGGGAAAAGAAAACATAAAAAGGGTGAGCTCAAATTCTCAGTAAGGGTAAATAAAGGTAATATCAATCATATCATAACCTTTTGAAAATCATAACCTGCAAAAGAGATCATAATATCTTAACATGGGATAAACCATAGAAGTGAAAATGAAATCCCAATAATCATAACATAAAACTTGAAACTTTGTGGCATGCACACATAATCATTGGGAATCATTTCTTATTAGTCATGACTCATTGCCAAGACTATCTTAGTGGACAAAGTCCTTTTCTGAACCGAGTTCACTCCTCGTTTCAGTCCTGTATCACTGAACCGGTTTTAGCCTACCGTTCTAGCCATGTATATCTCATGAGATATAAATATTTACCCAATGCATTGTAGAATGATATAGGTCCCACCCATCTCATAATGAATCCTTTCTTATTTGTGCCACATAATCATAAATCATACATCATCGCATAACACATGTAATAAAAATGGGATTCTTAAAACAACATGACATCATAAAACAAATCATATAAGTTAAAGGACTTTGTAAAAATAATTCCATCACAACATAATAAAATCAATTTAATAATAGGGATAAAAATATAACCCTATATAATCTTAGATGTAAAATAATTTTGATAAAACATTTGAACTCCATTCTTGAGGAAAATATCCTTTCCACTTCAAAAACATTTTTCCTTTCTTAACATGTCATATACTTTTAAACTAAAAGAATTTAAATAAAAATAAACTTGAAAACTTGTAAAGTAAGCTTCATTGAAATACTGTTCTAAAAATCCATTCATGCCTTATAAGTTAAAAAAAACATTTTTCTCGTACTTTGGTTGGAAAAGTCAAAAAGTACCTTGTATGAAAAAACAACAAAATATTCCTTTCATATAATTTACTAAAAACATACCGAAGGTTAAAATTGTATTTAAACAATTGTAGGAGGATATTATTAGTATTACATATTGATGAAACATGGATTTGGATGATAAATACACCCCCAGTAAATACCAAAGTATAAACAATCTTAGATAAAAATGAGATTGTGAGATTTTCCATTACCTTAGGTCTGATTTGCTTTGTACATTTACGAAGCTCCTGTATAATGGTTTAAATAATGTTATTTACTTATTACAGAATCATACATATTGATATGATATCATATATGGTCATATTCTTAGCTTCTTATTAGAAATTTTTCATTGACACTTGTTATTTGGGTCTTTATTGCCTTTTGTTCTTATCCGTGTTTTGTCGAATAATTTCTTATTCTTGTTTTTAGGTTATAGATACCTCATATACAGAATGGTATTAGTGTAATATATATCATATTTATTCATTCAATTCATTTATATAATTACTATGTAATGAAGATCATGTAGAACGAGTCGCATCACATCGTGGAGACGGTATTCTGTACGTACACACGAGTGATGATATCATTCCCATGATCGTAGAATTGTATTGAAGTGTATTTATACTATTTAAGTATCAATATCACTTTATAATAATCATATATAGTTACCCATTACACCATTATACCCATCCATGTATGGTGGTGGAGGAAAATAGATTACACCACGACGTGGAGACGGTATTCTGTACGTACCCACGCGCGGTGATTTCATTTTTCCGTAGGATGGATAGAAGGTGAATTAGGGTTGTTTCATATTTATAATAAAATATCAGTATATAATTAATACTAATGTTATTACTTTATCATGAAACAACTAAAGAAGAATAATTTTAAGAAGAAATAAATCGAAAAAGATCGGTAATGGATATTACCTCTTTTTGACGCGCCTTTTCATAACCTCCTCTTAGTGAACTAAGGATGGTCTTTTAGGAAGACCAGGACCTCTAAGATGATTCTAGGGAAGTGGAGAAGATATTTTGGAAGGTTTTGGCCGATCTTGAATGCTCAAATTGGTGTGAGGAGGAGAGGGAGGAGGTCCCCTTTTATAAGGGAGGAGAGGGGCACCTTAGGAGAATCTCAAAATATTATTTTATATTAAAGTAAAATTCGGTTTATAATGGTTCCAAAGGTTCTTATTTCGAAGCTAAAGTGGGTATGGGTCGAAATCCTCTCATACAATAGGTTTTAGACATGTTTAGGTTATTATTTTAACCTTATCAGTTATATTTAACTCTAAGTTAAATAATTTAACTTTTACCGTGTCTTTTTGTTTTCTTACACTATATGGTTAATACACTTACTATAACATGACAAACGAACCCCAAGTTGTTTATTATTAATATATATATATATATCCTTATCGAAGTCATTTGTACGAACCTTATATTTTTAGGAAGAAAATAACAATTAATAATATAATATTTTTTTTAAAAACTATTTTATTTCAATTTTGACACTATTTGGTACATGATTTTTGTGAAAATTATAACAGAATGATAAGTTCGAACCAAGTTAATTAAATCAACAGTAACGTGTCATATTAACCTATAAAATTAGTGGAATTAATAAAAAGTGTCAAATTACATTTATTTGGGAATTTATAACATCAATTATGTTAATATTTTCTTAATAAGGTAATTACTGCATCATAGTTATGTCATAAATAAATTAATTTATTTAAAGTCTAAAAATTATAAATAAAATATAATTATGTAGGAAATCTTTTTATATTTCTAGTTAATATTTATAATCGAATTTATCTTATGTGTAACTCTATATTAAAAATGTTTTAGTTTTTAAACTTTGATTTTAACTATTTTATATCTTCTTTAAATAAAATACTATTAAATGTCCTAATCTAATCCAAGGGGACCTAAATGGTCATATTATATTCATAAGGCTGTTTTTGGTCGAATTATACTTATCCAATAGAATTAGTACATGTGTTAGGGTAATAGTAATATCATTTTTACCTTTAATTACTCTATTTACTATTAACCGCGATAAATAAAAGTAAAAAGTTACTATTCAGCAAAAATTATTTTCATCTCATTGAACCACATTTTACTTGCTGATATCAACCGTGTCTCTCGGATTTTTGAAATTCCATTCACAGAAGCGGTAAAATTATTTTTTATGCAAAATTCAGTTTTTTTACAACCACTTAGTGGTTTCACTATTCATCAAAAATTGAATGTTTTCAGAAAAAATATCAAAATTTCACCCAAGGATAATTTCGGTATTCTGAGTCAAAAAATTAAGTCCATTTTGAAAGATAAAATTTATAAAATTTCAAAAAGTGGTTATTACTATTCATAACGGCTATTTTATATAATATTTTAATAGCATGTCGTTGTTTAGTGAAACTCGGTATTGCGTACAATGCAAGCTATCGAGGAAGGTCGTGATTGCGTGTAAACTAAAACAAGATACTATTCTGTGTAATGAAAGACTCCTTTAACATAAAAACAAAATATTTCTCATAAAAATCTCTGGTTGTTATATTCTACCCCCTTAAAATGAATTTCACCCTCGATATTCGTTGGGGTTATAAATGGTTTACTACTTGAATGTTTTGTTTCATAGAAATACACGTCGTAAAAAGGAATACCAAAACTTAACTTTAAAAACTAAAGTATGAAATGTAACAGTTACCCAAATTAACTAATCTTTGGGTTTCCATATAGGTGAAAATATCGATATGAAAGAGAAATCTAACCATCATGTTCTGATGGAGAGTGGTGGAGGACATGGCTATGAAAAAGCCAACAATCACAAAGCCATAGATTTGTGATGATCTAAGGTACCATATGATTCATCAGATACAAGAGCACTAGGACAACATTTTTAATATCCTTTCCCTAAAGTTCAAAATTTTTAATTAGAAGAAATACTTACTTGATATTTGTACAATCTCACTATTTTTTGTGCCTTGAACAATTTCCACTTCATCTCTTAAAGAAATGAAGTTGAATTTGTTTTCCGTGGAGTGTTAGCAGATCATGCGATAAAATGATAGGTCATTCCATCTATCTCAAACAAAAGGATAGAAAAAGTTTTTAAATATACATAAGTCCATCTATAGTGAGATTAATTGTATATAGTTCCTAAAATGGACTTATATTTCATATATTATACAGCATAATAAAATAAAACTAGTTTCTACTAACCACGGACTTCTTGTAGGCCAGTGGTAGGCGATAAAGGCCCGTCGCACTTCGGTTGTGGGTTCGATTCCCTACAACCATGTTCGACACGATGGGTTGTCACACGTCCTATAGGTTGTCCCTTTTTCTATAACTACACTATTATAACATTCCATAAATAGTATCAAAAAAAAAATTCTAGCCTTAAACAATTCTATCTGATGTTCCACTTAATCGGTTCCCACCTTCAGGCTTATCAAAAATACTTCTGTCCAATCTTATAGTATAAAGAAAACGATTACTATAAATTTCCTCAACCAAACATGTGAATACCATATTTTATTCCCCATATATCATATGATATACCTTGTTGGTCATATTCCAAACATGTGAATACCTTAATCATGTATTATCTTGAAAAATGAATTCACATTGAACCGTAGTGAAAACATGAATGCTGCAAAAAGTTAGCTCTTTCCATATCCAAAAATTTCTATATACTCAATCCAAGATATCACATAGTCCTTATATCAATCATGAGCTCATGAATACTATCAGACATATTATTTTCTCCTTATACCTTCATTATGCGCATATCATCTTCTTTCCAAACATATTTCAACCACTTTTCCTGGTTACTGGTACCATAAAATTATTGAAAACCAATACATAGATATTCCAAAACTCCACGATACCATAAATGAGATTCCATGATACTATTTTGAAATCCCATTACATAAACACTTAATCATTACAAAACATCATTGTCATTCTCAACATCACAAATAGTGATTTCATGTGACTTCCCTTTATCATTTTCCTTAAGAGGTTGCTCACTTTGATCATCATTAGCCCTTGGATTAGGGCATTGATTAACATAATGCCCCATTTCCTTGCACTTGAAGCATTGAAGTGTTGGTGGTGCGTTCTCTGTGGTCTTTTCTTTATTCACATCGTTAGCAACCCTTTTTCCATTACTTTGACACTCAGGTACTCGATGACCTTCTTTTCCACACATAAAACATTTTCTAGTCCCTTTAAGACAATCTCCACCATGCTTCTTTCCACACTTTGAGCATAAAGAAACTTTCATCTTCTTTTCACCATTATCCAGAGATTTCTCTTTGATCTCCACCTTTCGTTTCTTATCAAACCCATGAGATGGATATGTAACACCAACTTCCATTTCTACCTTGATAGCACAACGCACAATTTCTTCATAGCTACTGAAGTCTCTTATAGATAATGCCCTTTGAAGACTTGGTTTTAAGCCACTAAAGAATCGATCGATCTTACTCTCTGGTTGGATAACAATTCTAGAAGCGTACCTTGCAAATATTGTAAAATTTTCTTCGTAAGTACCAACGGATTCATCATCCTTTTGCTTCAATACAAGAAACTCATTCCCCATCGTATTTTGAAGAATACTAGGGAAGTACTTATTGAAAAATAAGTTTTTGAACTCGTCCCATTCCGTAGACTCAATTTCATCTCTTGGCCTTGTATTCTTGATAAGATTCCACCATTTATCAGCTTCTCCATACAAACGATATACTGCTAAGATGACTTTATCATGTTCAGAACATTTTATAACTGAAAATATCTTTTCAGTGGTACTGATGTATTGTTCAGCCACTAATAAATCAGTAGACCCGCTGAATGAAGGTGGATGTTGCCTCATAAAGGATTCAACAGAATTTTTCTCCTCCCTTTTCTTGTTTAGAAGTCCTGCATGATTCATAGCTTGAGAAAGTTGTGTGAGCATGGCTACAAGATTTTACATTCTATCTCCCATATCGTTTGGTTGGTCAGGGGGACAATCATTACATTGCCCGTCGCATTCCGCATTAACACGGTTCCTTCGGGATCCATCCATTGACTAAAACCAAGAAGAATAGTGTGAGCAACACTAATTATAATAGGAAACCCATATATTCAAGAATAAAATTTCACACATAAGGTCATATCATAGGTTCTTCATGGCCATTTCTAAAACACTAAGATTGTTCTAGGCTTAAATATATCCTTAGGGTTCTTACTAAGGATTTCACATCCTAGTTTCCTACGGTTGACTATACCTTCCCTCTGTTACCAACTATAACGACCCATACTTTACATACATGGTTATTACTTCAAAATTGAAGCATACTTATTACAACATATAATAGAACATTGGTTGGACCGTATAGGTATAGTGTCTTTCGAAACTGGGAAACATAAACAACTGGTTCATAAATATTCTACGGTGTCTTCCCATTTATTTCATCATATCTAGAGTCCCTTTTAGCATATCCTACTTAATATCCTTCTTCCTGACCTAGGGAAAATAAAACATAAAAAGGGGTTAGCTCAAATGCTCAGTAAGGGTAAATAGAGGTAATATCAATCATATCATAACCTTTTGAAAATCATAACCTACAAAAGAGATCATAATATCTTAACATGGGATAAATCATAGAAGTAAAAATGAAATCCCAATAATCATAACATAAAACATAAAACTTTGTGGCATGCGCACATAATCATAGAGAATCATTTCTTATTAGTCATAACTCATTTCCAAGACTATCTTAGTGGACAAATTCCATTTCTGAACCGAGTTCACTCCTCGTTTCAGTCCTGTATCACTGAACCGGTTTTAGCCTGTCGTTCCAGCCATGTCTATCTCATGAGATATAATTATTTACCCAATGCATTGGAGGGAGATATATGTCCCACCCATCTCATAATTAATCATTTCTTATGTGTGCCACATAATCATAAATCATACATCATCGCATAACACATGTAATAAAAATGGGATTCTTAACACATCATGACATCATAAAAAAATCATATAAGGTAAAGGACTTCATAAAAATAATTCCATCACAACATAATAAAATCAATTTAATAATAGGGATAAAAACAGAACCTTGTATAATCTTAGATGGAAAATAATTTTGATAAAACATTTGAACTCCATTCTTGAGGAAAATTTCTTCTCTACCTCAAAAATAGTTTTCCTTTCTTAACATGTCATATACTTTTAAACTAAAAGAAGTTAAGTAAAAACAAACATGAAAAAATTTAAAGGGAGATTCATTGAAATATTGTTCTAAAAATCCATTCGCATCGTATAAGTTAAAAAAACATTCTTCTCGTACTTTGGTTGGAAAAGTCAAAAAGTTCCTTGTATGAAAAACGACAAAAGATTACTTTCATATCGTTTACTAAAAACATACCGAAGGGTAAAATTATATTTAAACAATTGTAGGAGGATATTATTAGTATTAAATATTTAGGAAATAGGGATGTGGATGATAAATACACCCCAGTAAATACCAAAGTATAAATAATCTCGGATAAAAATGAAATTGTGAGATTTTCCCTTACCTTAGGTCTGATTTGCTTTGTACGTGTCCAAAGCTCCTATATAATGGTTTAAATAATGTTATTGACTTATTCCAGAATCATACATATTGATATGATATCATATATGGTCATATTCTTAGCTTCTTATTAGAAATATTTCATTGTTACTTGTTATTCGGGTCTTTATTGCCTTTTGTTCTTATCCGTGTTTTGCCAAATAATTTCTTATTCTTGTTTTTAGGTTATAGATACCTCATATACATAATTTTATTAGTGTAATATATATCATATTTATTCATTAAATTAATTTATATAATTACTGTGTAATGAAGATCACGTAGAATGAGTCACATCACATCGTGGAGACGGTATTCCGTACGTACGCACGAGCGATGATATCGTTCCCATGATCGTGGAATTGTATTGAAGTGTATTTATACTGTTTAAGTATCAATATCACTTTAGAATAATTATATATAGTTACCAATTACACCATTATACCCATCCATGTATGGTGGTGGTGGAAAATAGATTACTCCACGGCGTGGAGACGGTATTCTGTACGTATGCACGCGCGGTGATTTCATTTTTCCGTAGGATAGATAGAACGTGAATTAGGGTTGTTTATTTTTTTTTAATAACATATCAGTATATAATTAGTACTAATTTTATTACTTTATCATGAAACAACTAAATAAGAAGAAGTTGAAGAAGAAAGAAATTGAAAAAGATCGGTAGTGGATATTACCTCTTTTTGACTCGCCTTTTCTTAACCTCCTCTTAGAGAACTAAGGATGGTCTTTGAAGATGATCAGGACCTCTAAGATGATTATAGGGAAGTGTAGAAGAGATTTTGGCAGGTTTCGGACGAGCTTGAATGCTCAAATTGGTGTGAGGAGGAGAGGGAGGAGGTGCCCTTTTATAAGGGAGGAGAGGGGCACCTTAGGAAAATCTCAAAATATTATTTTATATTAAAGTAAAATTCGGTTCATAATGGTTCCAAAGGGTCTTATTTCGAAGATAATTTGGTTATGGGTCGAAATACTCTCATCCAATAGGTTTTAGATAAGTTTAGTTTATTATTTTAACCTTATCAATTAGATTTAAATCTAAGTTAAATAATTTAACTTTTACCGTGTCTTTTTGTTTTCTTACACTATATGGTTAATACGCTTACTATAACATGCCAAAAGAACCCCCACTTGTTTATTAATATTATATATATATATATCCTTATCTAAGTAATTTTTCCGAACCTTAGATTTTTAGGAATAAAATAACAATTAATAATATAATATTTGTTTTAAAAACTATTTTATGTCAATTTTGACACTATTTGGTACATTATTTTTTGAAAATCATAAAAGAATTATAAGTTCGAAAAAGGTTAATTAAATCAACAATAAAATGTCATATTAACCTAAAAAATTAGTTTAATTCATCAAAAAGTCTCAAATTACATTTATTTGGGCATTTATAACATCAATTGTGTTAATATTTTCTTAATAATGTAATTACTGCATCATCGTTATGTCATAAATAAATTAATTTATATAAAGTATAAAAATTATAAATAAAATATAATTATGTTGGAAATATTTTAAGCTTTATAATGAATATTTATAATCTAATTTATCTTATGTGTAACCCTATATTAAATTTTTTTTTGTTTTAAAACTTTGATTTTAACTATTTTATCTCTTCTTTAAATTAAATAATATTAAATGTACTGATCTAATCCAAGGGGACCTAAATGGTCATATTATATTCATAAGGTTGTTTTTGGTAGAATTACACTTATCCAATAGAATTAGTACATGTGTTAGGGTAATAGTAATCTCATTTTTACCTTTAATTACCCTATTTACTATTAACTGCCGTAAATAAAAGTAAAAAGTTACTATTCACCAAAAATTATTTTCATCTCATTGAACTAGATTTTACATACTGATATCAACCATGTCTCTCATATTTTTGAAATTCCATTCACAGAAGCCGTAAAATTATGTTTTATGCAAAATTCTGTTTTTTTAACTACCACTTAGTGGTTTTACTATTCATCAAAAATTGAATGTTTTCAGAAAAATACCAAAATTTGACCCAAGGCTAATTTAGGTATTCCAAATCCAAAAATTAACTTCATTTTAAAAGATAAAATTTATAAAATTTCAAAGAGTTGTTATTACTATTCATAATGGTTATTTTATATAATATTTTAATAGCATATCGTTGTTTAGTGAAACTCGATATTGCGTACAATGCAAGCTATCGAGGAAGGTCGTGATTGCGTGTAAACTAATCCAAGAAAGTGTTGTGTGTAGTGAAATATTCCATTAAAATAAAAACAAAATATTTCTCATAAAAATCCCAGGTTGTTACAATACTTATATTTCCTCATATCTGAGTTTGAAGAGATATCGAACATGAGAACCTTAATACTTTGGTTCCTTTCTTACATAAGCATTAAGGAATATCTAATCAATGGGTGGTTAGGTGTATTTCAAATTATGCTATCTATTGAACCTTAAACAAATTGGATGTGTACTCTCGTATGATGAGTATAATATCTAGTATCAAAATTTAGATAGACTATTTGGTGTAAAACTATACCTTGATAGAATATATGATGTTATCATACACTATGATAAATTATATATAATGTATTCATCAACCTGATTAATCTATACTCAGATAATTTAGAATGTACGAGTAGCTATGTGGGATTGATATATTCTATGTATCACGGTTACTCGATGAGATAAGAAAAATGATCACATAGAAATTCGTAGTTGAATATGATGCAGTTGGTGGATATAATCATAGAGAAAAATATGTTTTATAGAGATCATGCCAAATCCCTTTGTTTCTTTAGTAGTAATGACACTTTTCTAGAGTAATCTGTTCTATTAAATTTATATATTTGGGAATTCATAATTATTTTCAAAACTAAAAATTCCCAAGGGATCATTCATTATGGTCTTGTGAATAAGGATCATGTTTATTAATCATTGACAGATACCCCAAAATTATTTTATAAGAGATATAGAAGAAGTTCTAGATGAATTTTCATAAGTGATTATATATGATGTAACATACAGTGAATATGAATGATAGTTTTTCTAAAAGTAATTTTAGAAATATCTAAACTATGTTTTAGATATTTTTATGAGTTTCTACATATGATGTGGAATTAAGAGAAAATAAAACATTTACTTTGAGTCTTTAATTCTTGTGAGATATTGAGGGATTTATCCACTAATGGGGTTATCCAAGATTTTGTATTCTTGACCACACAATGGTCTATTATTTAGTGCACCATGGTGTTGTGTGAGACCCAATATCATTGTGGTTATATATAGGATTATCATATTGTTCATTAATCCTGGGTTCGACCATCATCTTTCAAACTAACCTTATCAGATATGATCATTATACGATGATGATAATAAGGATATTTAACATCTTTTATTTTTATTTAAACAATAAAAAAAATAGTGAATGTTCGATTTGAATTTTACCATGACTATCAATGTAGATATATGTTTATGTAACATATTATGAATGTAGGTCAACTATTTCAGTACTTAGTGGCCTATATAAATCTTTTTTTATTTTTATAGAGTGGGTCGTGAGTATAAGACTCTTTTTTCACATTATAATTCCACAAAGTGAGATGATTATTAATCTTTTGTTTCAATCTGTTCTTAAAAATACGGTTCTATAAGACCTTGAGTTGAAGAAGATACCACCAGAGTATCAATTAATTCCCACAATCCCTGAATACATCATATGGAAGGAATTTCTTAATGCACCTCAATGATATCACTCAAATGATTTAAAAAAACATGCCATGTTGACTAGATAAAAGTAAATTATTGTTATTATTCATTTGTTATATTCGTTACAAATATATAGATATATTTTTTCCTTAATAGTATTTTAGATTTTATCTTTTGTTATATTTAGGATGATATGGATCCCTTCAAATCCTAACATATACTTCTATCTCTTTTAAAGTATCTAATTTTTTCTCATAAAAAATATTCAATTAAAACATTTTAAATTCAACCACCTTCAAAATCCCATATATAACCCTTTGATTAGTTGTTAAATTCATTCATTAAAAATTAATTTCAGACTTTAATAAAATCCATATCTCATTTAAAATTCAAATCAAGGCAAATTATTAAAAATCTAAAAAACTCATTAAAACATTACATGGACAATCCCACTATTATCAGGACTTCCAAAAAATTTCTTACTTGTTCATGAAAATTAAAGGATATTATTCCAAAACAAAAAAAAATCTTTTAAGCATTTAAAAAAGTAATTTTTTCTCTTATCTTAAATAATTATGATTTATTACCCTGTAGACCATGGAATAATCAATATGATCTCAAAAAGTAGCAACATATGGTTTTTCCTTAGAGAATACATAACTCATGTTTGAATTCAAGATCCCCAAACCCATGAGAAGAGTAAAATGGTAATTTACACTAGAAAATAACCTCAAAATCATTTTTAAGCATTCTATTGTCCTTGAGATGAGAACATTACCATTGGGAGAGAATTTAGAGATATTCCAAGTCTGAAATATTTTAGGGATATGTAAAAATAAATAAATAAATATTATTTTTTTACACACATGTGAATGATTGTATCTCTAAAATAGATCTCTGGATTTAATTTATGGATTCATGGTTGAGTCTAGAATAGGCGGCATTACCTAGTAAAGATTAAACTCGGTTTAGGTTATGAGTTTGGTTCCATTCCTTTTATGGGTATTTTATTTTTTATTTTTAGTTTTTCCCATCCCCTTATTATCTACAATATTTTTAGGAATGGGAGATCACTTTTTCTATTAAGGATTTGTGATCCAATGGGAGAAGGAGAGGAGTCGAGACAATCCTCATTGTGGAGACTAGACAAGGATGGATTATAATGTTGTGATAGATGAGCATAGGTTATCAATGTAAAGCATTGAATATTTGATTATTCTGCATATGGAATGAATTGTTATTTTAATTCCACCTCTCTCTTTTTTTTTCATTTTTTGTATTCTCATTTTGGTTTTTTGTTTTCTGATGGGTGAATGATGCCAAGTGGAAGAGTGGATTCTAAAGGAATGATAGGTTTAGTAGTTTCCCAGGGCATCCTAATTCTATAATTACTAATAACATATGGGGTTATTATAGAACACATACCATTTAGATCTTTTGTTGTCGGGAGTTATAAGACAATTTTTACATAGTTTGTTAACTAGATAGACATGTCATGTAGGATAGATGGATACATGACTTAGAGTGTGGCCTAAAACATGGATTTACACCTTTTTTGAGGTAAATGAAATGTATTATTACACTCTATGTAGAGTTACATGACATAGCTTAATACCTAGTACATGACCTGGGTTGACCTCAAGTTCCACATCCAATGTGGAAGAGTGTACACACTATGTGTCTTCGGGCTACACATCTTTGGATCACAACCATACACACTGAGTAAGACCCGAGGATTACACATCATGTAAATCAAGAGGAATACCATGTATATTTTAAAATAGGTAATGATACTAGTGTTGTTAAATTCCTAGAGGGAGTATTTGGGTGTACACATCATGTGAACCATAGTACACACTATGTACCTCTCCTATGAAGGTTTTTCATTGTTTTTATCACCCAAATGTCAGATTTAGATAGATGGATAGTATATTATAAGTAAAATTTCACAATTAATGTTATGGTGGATTGGATTACATTATCATAGACCATTTACAATATGTTTTTGTGGATGATGAATGTTATTTTTCCCATGTTATTGATTTGGAAAAAATACAGTGATAGTATTCTGATATTGGGGTATGGTACCCAAACATATATTTGGAGATCAGTATACCATCTGAGTTTTTAGAAGTTATATATCTTTAGAGGATAGAGAATTGGTAAAACTAGAGTTGTGTTTAGTCTTCAGCAGTGCACTTTTTTCATAATAAGGCCATCTGAAAAGGAGTATGAATAGATATGGAGCTCTAGGAGTTTCTATGAGATTACCTATATCTCATTAACTCCTGTGATGATTGGATGCATGTGGTCTATATAGGATAATGGGGAGTTAGTTATACACTTGTATTAAGATATGTTCTTTATGGTAAACTCTTATTATAGATGTTGGATGTTATATCTCCCTTATAGAACCCAGTGAGATTCCATAATAGATGGAGTTGAAGGTGATGTGGTTACAATCAATGGACCCTTTTCATCACACCATTAGTTAAAAATATTATAATGCATGATAGGTATGTTTATGGTATTTGGGTACTCCCTTGGGATTGTATCATGCAATGAGGTGTGGATATTCTCTTAAACAGATAGATTTTGTACTCCCCAAAGACATGGGATGTGGGTTTTCCATGCTAGGTCATGGTTTCTTTTATCTCCCTCTTTGAGGCTTCAACTAACCTACACATGTGCATAAAAATATTCTCCATGATTGATCCTAGCCTTTAGTAAGGTGTGAGGTGTTGGAGTTGGTTCCCTAGAACCAACTTCTTTTGTACTTTATGATAAATTGTATTCATAGTTTTCAATATTAGTAAATTCCTTATCACATCATGATTTTTATTCTATGTAACATTCTATGTGATAATTTCATAAGAGTAATTGTCTCACTAATAGGACATAGAGGATCTATGCTATGATGAGAACCTGAAAGTGATATGACACAAAACCTGAATATATGTTCTAAATCTATATGATATCATTTATGGACACAAATGATATAGTCTATCTGTGTGGAGACTCATAGGACATTGAGTTGCCTCTTCATGGTGTACACCATTAGTGATATCCAGAAGGATATTATAAGAACAAGACCCAACATTATGAAATCTATATGTATAAACGTCATTGGATGTTCATATCTTCAGAAGTGTGTATTTTTTATTATATATTAAGGTTACTATTAATGAGTATTATGAGTCACACACTTAGATATATTAATGAAAACCATGATCGTAGATGTTCGCGGTGAGGTATGATATGTTGGGTCCTTCATGAGTAATATTTCAGTAATGAATAATATGAGAAATGATTTATCCCTTTTATTCTTTAGTGGAAAATAATATCTTAGTCCTTTTTTTGGAAATGATATATCCTTAATAAATCCATGTCCATGGTGTTCTAGAGGCTATTTCTATTTCCAAATAGTCAAATAATGAGATATAGATCATATAAGTTGATGGCACCGGCATGCTGCATGCTTGAATATAGATATTGTGATAAATGGACTATATTACATGATAAGTGTTCTTATGAGGTGGCATGTTATTATGACATTAACTTCTTTCATTATGGGTGCCTTAGTGTGTTGATAAAAACTAACCTTAGAAATTAGGTAGGTTCTCCTATTGACACTGAGAAAGAGGCCTCAAGGGTCACACACTAAGTGTATCCAGTATCTCAGTTAAAAAATTTATTATTTAACAAGTTGAATAAATATTATTCTTAGTAATGGTTTAATTCCTGATCACATTTATATCATCACTAATTATACAAGAGAATATATTTTGAGTGGAATAATTAATAAATATTTAAGAGTATTGGAAGACCGATTTTAATAGTCCAATGATAAATAATAATATTGAATATAATTTGATTAGATAATATTTAATAATAACTATTAAGTTAAGAACATGTTAGAAAATAATAATATTTTTGTTACTATTTG
This sequence comes from Viscum album, assembly GCA_963277665.1. Taxonomy (NCBI): domain Eukaryota; kingdom Viridiplantae; phylum Streptophyta; class Magnoliopsida; order Santalales; family Viscaceae; genus Viscum; species Viscum album. The sequence continues at coordinate 1,152,746,510 of OY728132.1, read as the reverse complement.
ACATGGGGGTTTCTCTAGGATTAATGAAAAAAATAGTGGAACTTGTGTAGATTAATTATTATTACCCTACTGAAATAAATTCCAAGTTATATTATTCTATTAATTATCCAAGGGCAAGTAAAGCAACACCTATTGGTGTTGTACACAACAAATTGGAGAAAAGCTATCAAACCTAGAGATTTCACCCCTCTCCAATAACTCTCTCAAGAATAGGAGAGAACATCCTCCACCGGATCAAAGAGAATTATTTGGAAGTGGTTATCAAGGTGATCAAAGTTGGACATTCCAAGCACAAGGATCTTTCATACCAGCACCTGGAGACTCCTTCGGAAATGTTTGGAGATCCATGGATCACATTTGGATCACCTTTATAGGATATATACCATAGATCTCTACAATTCAATGATATTACAACTATAGATCTATAGATGAACGCATCAACAAAGAATGAATCACCTAGAAGATAATTCTTATTTAATTAGATTAGTTATAAACAATATATTTTTATACACTCTCTTATTCTGGTTTTCTATTCCTTTATCCTATTTATTTGATTAAATTCCATGGATCACGATGTTATTTATTGCATAGATATTGGATTATTGATTGAATATGGAAAAATTAAAGTTAGGAACCATACCCCCCACACTTCCATTGTGCTTGGAACCTAAAAGTGGTATCAGAGTGGGCATATTTTTATTCATACTTATTTAATAATCATTGCAGATTTTTGCATTTATAATTTATTTTTTCAACGAAAGTTTAATAATTCCTTTTTAATCAGAATGACAAGATCTGTTTCTTCCTCTATCATTTCTTTAAAATATAATAGAAACGATTAATTTCATGAGTAAAATTATATCAAGGATATTATCTAGAGGTTCCAAGGATTCTTTTTAGGTAACATTGCAGTACACGATGTGTAATCAGAATTAAACTCCATGTAGTTGTGTTAAATTCATCAAGATTAGTTCGTAAATTATTTAACTCATATGAATTAATGGCACATGGTTTATTTAATTCTAACCCCATGTGTTGACAAGGATAGACTAGAACATGTTCTGCCAGACTACAAACCATGTGGCCCACTGGACACAGTGTGTAGTCCCTTTCGGGTCAGGGTTAGGCTGTGTATTCCATATATGTCCTACCCAATCAGTGACTATGTAACATGGATTCAACAGAGTGTGTGGTCCACTGAACACACTGTTTAATCCAATGTTTATGAAGTACACCTCACACACTGAATCCCCAGGTGTTTTCTTCGGATACATGGTGAAGAATGTATATGTCGTATAGATCGTATTTACAAGCCGTGTTCTTTTACCAGTTACACAGATTTATAATTTATTATATTATGTAAAGCTTGAGGCATGTATATGTGTGTAAAAGTAAATTTGTGAAATGCCATGTGATAGGATTTGATATATATATATATATATATATATATATATATGTATATACGTTTTGTTAACATCTACATAATATTCAAGATCTGCACATCATGTATGAGTAATATTCAAGTTATTATTTTATGTTCATTCTATATGTACTAATGAATAATTTGCATACATGTATAATATATATTGGGTTACTTTGGCTAGGTATGCACCGGGTTACCTCCAAGGTACAAGTTATGTACATAGTTAATTTTAAATTAATTTTTTAGTTTGTTTAAAATTATAATTAATGAGAATCTCTAGGAAATTTAGAAAATGTTTAAGATAAAATGATTGATTAATTAAATATAATATTGGATTGATTTGAGCAAAATTTATCTTAAATAATAATGATTAAAGAATTTAATTCTAGTTTTATTAAATACATAATTAATTTCATGCATATGGATGATCATGATCTAGACCACACCACTTTATATTATTGGTATCCTTTTAATTTATTACTAAATTAAATTGTTGGAATACGTGCTTTCTCTCCTAATTAATATGAAGGGCATGTGTTCCCATGGTTTATTTTATATAAACCCCATTTTTACCCCTCACCTATGTGTGAGTAAAACCATATGTAATAGATGGAGATCCCAAGTTATTGTAGAAGGTTCATGTTAGGAGTCGATGTGAAACCAATCCTAGGAGAAACAAAGGTGGACAGGTGGAAATCTGTAAACATGAATATAATTCAATGAAGGAGTTTCTCTCCTAGTTTAGTGATTAGTTTATCATTCAATAGATAAATTATCCATTATAACAATACCATGATTAAACAATTTATTTTAATTCTGTTATTTGTGTGGTTATTTCATTATGGATGTTTTTTTTCATGATCACATAATTAATGAATTAACAAGCATACTAGATGAAACTAAAATAAAGTGGATTATGCATAAATATTTTCTAAAGACATGCTTAATCACTAAAGTAATCCCTCCTAATATTAAAAAACATGTGATAAATATAATAATTAGTAATTTATGCATAAAGGATAAAATCCACCAATAAAATATTAATTTGGTATAGCCTCCCATTTCTTCAGTTAGAATCAAACCATAGTTCAAAGTGCTTGACCAGCCAACTTTTGGGTTTATTTAACATGGTTGACATCAAGTATTGACTACCAAAGAAGGAATTGGTGAAATAGAGAGGTAAAGGTTGTGTAAATCAAAATTAATGATTTTATGATTGGGGAGTTCACTCAATATATCAAGAAACTACGAAAAAATGCTTTTGATAATTGGAATGCCTACCTAAAACCATTTGAGTTGCATGACGAACCAAATTGGGGTAATGTGAATGGAATATGGATCCTTGACACAAGAATCTCCAATAAAAAGGATATTCTAAATCCAATGGTGAGGGCTACTGGGTTTCGATAAAATAGTGGGAGAATGTTAGGTCCACTTGGTAAGATACCATGAGAAGGGGGAAAATCATGGTATGAAATATTTAAAAAACTGCCCCATTGAACTTGTTTCATTATTAGACAAAAATCTCTTATCTCTCCTTCCCGTTGTAGTGTATGAATAAATCTTAAAGCATGAACATGTCAAAGAAATTTTACTTCGTTCACCCTCACTAGGCTACATCCAAGGAGCATATACTTCCAATGTGCTGATGTACCAAATCCACTAAAAGTGCACTGCTGTTGACAAGTTCAAAGAGAACACATTGTCCCTCATGTGTTATAACCACTCGTAATTTAAAATCCCACTTCCCTCTCAACTGACGTGTGCTCACTAATTCTTCCTAATATACACTCACATTTTAAAGACTAGTGGGTCACTTAATTAACTCTAATGAATGCATCCTCCGCTATATGTAGATTCTCTAATAATGTCCCAATTTCATCCATAGATGAATACATCTTTTCCACTAAACTTGGGGAAATAACTTTTCATATATTTTCGCAAAGCTTACTTCCTTTGTGAAGCCCCTCTTTTGCAAAGCACAAACTGGCCTTCATGAAGAAACTTTCACAAAGATCAAACTGGTATACACGAAGTTCCTCTTTTTGTGAATCTCAAAATCACCTTCGCGAATCACACCGCTTTCACAAATATCAAAAAAGCCTTCATGAATCTCACAATTTTCATTTGATATTTTAGGTACATCAAGAAATCCTTTCTTTTAAGATGCTCAGAACATTTACCTGGCTTATAGCCTTCGTGAATGACTCCACATACCACATTTGTGAAGCTCCTTTGTGAAATCATATGCTTAGATTTTTGATTGAGTATCTCTTTTCCCCATCACATTTTCTAAAGGGGGTAGCCTCATATTTATAGGCTCGGCTCATCCAGAAGAACCACCACCTCCAGTGTATTTTCTGGATCCATCTTTGTGGCACACATCCATTCACAAATATCCATTGTAATGTTATTTTCATAAAGCCCATTTTAATCATAGATCACTTTATCTTCGCATTTCCCCTTGAAATCTTGAAGCCTTCCATTAACGACCACAAATAAGTCCATAAATAGCCATTTTCTTAGAGTTTTGAAGCTCTTCATTTTCGCAAAGACCTCTTCCATAATTCTTTTATCCTTCCTCAAACACATGTCACGACCCGCCCTCGGGGCCCGTGCCGTGACTACCCCAAGCCCGCCTTCCATAGGCCAGGGGCTGGCAACTAGCACCAAGGCGTAAATCCCAACAAAAAGGGAAGGCATTGCCTTTGAAAAGTAAACAAGCACCACAAAGTAAGCAAGCGGAAAAGTAAACACTAAGTAAAAATTGTACAAGATATGCTGAAAGTAAAAGGGGCAGGAAATACAAGCCCAACAGTAAAGTACAACTGAAAGAAAAACAGCAACTAAAAGGGAAAACTGTAGCGTCGAGCCGTCCTCTGGAAATCCCACCTGAAGGGTGGGTACAGATAGCCTCCAATGCTCCTCGGGTCCACCTGAGTCCGGTCCCTGATGCATCGCAGTAGACTACGTATCCAACTCCCTCCTCAGGCAACCTCAAGATCGGTGCGCTGGTCAACCTCTTCCTCAGCTCCTGGAAGCTCTGCTGACATCTGTCTGACCACACGAAGGGTTTCCCCTTCTTCGTCAATGCTGAGAGTGGGGCCGCAACTCTAGAGAAGTCCGGCACAAATCTTCGATAGTATCCGGCTAGGCCCAAGAAACTCTGCACCTCTGTCACGCTCTTGGGTGGCTCCCAAGCTAGCACTGCCTCGATCTTCGCGGGATCCACTGCAACAACCGCCTTAGAAATGACGTGCCCCAAGAAGTGGACCTCACGTTACCAAAACTGACACTTAGAGAGTTTTCCATAAAGCTGGTGCTCTCGGAGTGTGTCTAGCACAACACGCAAGTGGTAGGCGTGCTCCTCCTCCGTGGCCGAGTACAACAAGATGTCGTCGATGAAGACTATGACAAATCGATCGAGGTATGGCTGGAAGATCATGTTCATGAGGCTCATGAACACTGCTGGAGCGTTGGTCACGCCGAAAGGCATAACCAAGAACTCATAGTGGCCATACCGACACCTGAAGGTCGTCTTCTGCACATCCTCATCTCGAACTCTGAGCTGATGATAGCCTGACCTGAGGTCTATCTTCGAGAACCACTGTGCTCCCTTGAGCTGATCAAAGAGGTCATCAATCCTGGGTAGCGGATACTTGTTCCTCACTGTCACCTGGTTCAGGCGACGATAATCAACACACAGTCGCAAGCTCCCGTCCGCCTTCTTGGCGAACAATATTGGGGAAACCCAGGGCGAAACACTGGGTCGGATGAACCCCTTGCCCTGCAAGTCCTCCAACTGTACCCGCAGCTCTCGAAGCTTAGCGGGGGCCATCCGATATGCTGGAGTGGATATCAGGGTTGTCCCGGGGTATAGGTCAATATAAAAGTCTACCTCTCTGCGAGGAGGTAGTCCTGGAACGTCGTCAGGAAAGACGTCCGCGTACTGATCCACCACTGCAGCAAAACTGGGACTCCTCATGTCAACTGCTCCCAGGATGAGGCTAGACAACTGATGAGTGATGGGCTGACCTCTCCTCTGCGTGAGTCCATCCTGTGCTGCTAAGGCTCCCTTCTCTCCGGTGAAGGTGAACCTTCTCCCGTCGGTGCGCACACATCGCACCTTGCGCCTAAAGCAGTCAATCTGAGCATGGATCGTAGATAACCAATCCATGCCCAAGATGAAGTCGTAAGGCCTCGACGCCGCTACAAGAATATCCCAGCCGAAGCTCTCGCCTCCTAGAGTAATCTCACACTGCCGGCACCAGTGCGTAATCGTCGAGTCTTCTCCCGTAGGAGTCTCTAGCCGTAAGGATCGAGCCAACGGCTCCGTCGGAATCTCCGACCTCCGAACAAGGGCAGTGGCTATGAAAGAGTGACTCGCTCCTGTGTCTATCAGAACTGCAGCAAGGGTGGAATAGACACAGATCGTACCTCGAATCATCTCTGGCGCGCCGTGGTCGTAGGCCTCAGCTGCCTGGAGCTGCGCCTGTCTCTGCCCACCAGCTCCCTGTGGTCGGGGCGGGCCTCCGGGTGGTGGTGGTGGCAGAGCCTCAAAGCGTCTCCCACCACCTGCTGCTCGGCCAGCTCCTCTGCCTCATCCGCCTCCTCCCTGCGGACCGCCACGGTCGACCCTCTGCCTCTGCCTGGGTGGTCCCTCCACCGTCTGCTGCCCCTCAGTACGACGGGTCGGGCAGTCACGAGCCATGTGGCCCTGCCCGCCGCACTCGTAGCAATGTCTGCCTCTCGGAAGGCTGGTTCCGCGCTGTGTGCCCCGCACCGCTGAGCCAGTGTCCCGGGGTCGTCTGCCGGAAGGCCTGGTCTTCCTGGAACCCTGAGTCATCCGTCGGCTACCTGCTGCCGAAGACTCCGCTATCTGCCGCCCTGCGGTAGGTCTCGCTGTGGACTCAGCCAGGAAGCTCTCGATCAGAAGGGCTTGCTCTAGCACTCCTGCCTGGGTCGGGATGCTGAGGGAGATCAGCGATGCCCGGATCTTGTGTCTCAATCCCTGCTCGAAGGTCCGGGCCTGGAAGAAGGGGTCCCGTACCATGTCTTTCGAGTAGCGAGATAGGTCAGTGAACCTCGCCGCGTACTGGGCGACCGTCAAGCTGCCCTGCCGCAGCTGAAGAAGCTCCTGGATGCGCACCGCACGGAGGGTGGCCGGGACGAACTCTGAGCGGAAGAGGCTCTTGAAGTCCGTCCAGATGAGGGAGGCCTCATCGTGTACCTGGAGCATCAGGCTCCACCATCGCCCTACTGTTGTGTGCAGTAGGCTCGCCGCGAGGATCACTATGAGGTCTGCTGGTGTCCTCACTAGCCTGAAAACTCAGACGACCGCCTCCAGCCAGTCCTCGGCTTCCTGGGGGTCCGACTCCCCACGGAACCTGGGTGGTCGCTGGCACTGGAACTCGTGCAGAGCTTCGAGGCGTCGTGCGTCGTCAGCTGCCAGTGCTGGAAGCATCGGGGGCTCGGCGGGTAAAGGTACCGCAGGTGCCTCTACTGTCAACGAGCCCTGTACCAAGGCCTCGTCGCTCGACGGGCTTTCGTCGTGCTCTACTCTAGGAACCCTAGCTGGCTGCTATCGTCGTGCCATCCTGAAAAGGAAACAAGTGCGCCACGGTCAGAACAGTATACCTGGTGAGCTGACACAAGTAATCACGAAGAAAACTTGAAACACACATGCAATCAATGTTTTCATGCATTAAGTCGGAAATCAGAAGTCAGGGTCCTGGTGTATGGATATGTCTGCCGCCGCACCAACACTGGACTCCCTGGACTGATAACCACACTCAATACGCTAAACACTATTGCTTCACATAGAAGAAAGATCAGAGTCTGCAGTAGAACTGACCTCCACTGATACCAATTTGTCACGACCCGCCCTCGGGGCCCGTGACGTGACTACCCCAAGCCCGCCTTCCATAGGCCAGGGGCTGGCGACTAGCACCAAGGCGTAAATACCAACAAAAAGGGAAGGCATTGCCTTTGAAAAGTAAACAAGCACCACAGAGTAAGCAAGCGGAAAAGTAAACACTAAGTAAAAACTGTACAAGCTGTGCTGAAAGTAAAAGGGGCCGGAAATACAAGCCCAACAGTAAAGTACAACTGAAAGGAAAAACAGCAACTGAAAGGGAAAACTGTAGCGTCGAGCCGTCCTCTGGAAATCCCACCTGAAGGGTGGGTACAGATAGCCTCCACTGCTCCTCGGGTCCACCTGACCGCTCCGAGTACGTCCCGCCCAGTGGTCCACCTCCAGGTACCGTTCTGCTCTGCACGCCTCCACCACGATCAGCGATGTCCGTCGTCTGCAACCAACACAACGTAGTGCTGGAAAAGCCCGTGCAGGGGTGAGTATAAGCTAATCAGTAGGGACCCCGAGACCCCCAAAGGTCTCCCGAAATCCACAAAGGATAATCCACAAAGGAAGGATACAATCACGAAGTAACATCTGACACGGCTTAGGTATATGCCCATACATATACCTAAGTCATCAATTCCCGTTCGGCTCCAACGTCCGATCCCAAGCACAACCCAGTCCACACAGGAAAGCAAAACGTATACCCACACAGGATAGCTCAACACAATCCACAAAGGAGAGTAAACAGTAAATCCACACAGGATAGCTCAACAAAATCCACAAAGGAGAGTAAACAGTAAATCCACACAGGATAGCTCAACACAATCCACAAAGGAGAGTAAAGAGTAAATCCACAGAGGATAGCTCAACACAATCCACAAAGGAGAGTAACGCAAGATTCAACTCACACAGGTATACTTCTTTGGATGACGATAAAGATGATCACTGATCCATCTAAGTCGTCGGACCCACGAAGGATCGATAGGTAACTAACCCCCGCAATGACCCACACAGGATCGGGCCCACACAGGACCTGTAGGCGCTGGCTCACACAGAACCATTGAGCGCGGACCCACACAGGATCGGACCCACACAGGATCGGGCCCACACAGGACTGGGCCCACACAGGACCTGTAGCACTGATCCACGGAGGATTGCTGAGTGCAGTAGTCATCGCAGTCCACTGAGGATCTCTGCACAGTCGTCGCCGTAGTCCACTGAGGATCTTTGCACGGTCGTCGTCGGAGTCCACGGAGGATCTCTGCACAGTCGTCGCTGTCGAAGTAGCAGTCGCAGCCAGCCTAGGGTTCCCGCACACAGCAAGCTCGTTCGGGAGGGTCCGCTCCACGAGCCGAGAGGCTGATACATCAACTAACACAAAGTCCAAAGTTGATGTATCCAAAAGTTCCGTATCGTCAACAGAAACTCAACGTCGCAGACGGCACGTCAATTGGACGCCCGGTCTGAGAGTTATTGGCGTTTTCGTCCCAGGGGCCCGGTTGGTTTTTAAGGCAAAACCAACCTGACCGCACTCCACTTGCGTCCAAACCTCGGGTGGAGTATGCCAAAAGATCCGTCTCACTTAGAGGAAAACAACAAAGCTGACGGCACGTCAATCGGACGTCCGTAGCTCAAGATATGAGTGTTTCCGCTCCGAGGGCCCGGTTGGTTTCGTGTACGAACCAACCCGGCCGAACTCAAAGTATTCCGAAACCTTGAGTGCAATATACCGAAACGACTGTCTCGATCCAAGGATCGTGTTGCCGCTGACGAAGAGTCGTTTGGAGGCCCGTAGCTCAAGTTACGGGCGTTTGAACGAAGACCGTCCGAAGACGGGGGGTACGGGCCCGGGCCGACCCGGCCCGACCCCCCCCCCCCCCCCCCCCCCCCCCCCGGGGGTCGGCCGAACTGGGTCGACCCGAACCAGTCCGGTCCGGCCAGGGCACGGCCCGGCCGGTCGGACCGGCCTGGCCCGGTTCGGCCGAGGCGCGCGGGGCGCCGCCCCCGCGGCCTGGTGGTGTCATGGCCCCCCGCGTGGGGCTGCGCTGAGTCGGGACGTGGCATCATCCGCGTCCGAGGGCACCGGACCCACGCGGTCGCGGGTCCGCGGGTGCCGTCGCCGCCGCGCTGAGTCGCGACGGCCTGTCCGATGGCGCTCCGGGGCACCGCCGCGCCGACGACCCGCGCCGCCAACGAGTTTCGTGGGCCACCGGAATCGTTCCGGTGGTCCGATTCTCTTCCCGTCTGCGCCATTGCTCCTCCCGGGACTCGTTCTTCACTGTGGGATCGTCAAACATCCGTTGCGGCACGTTCCATCGTCGCCCGTCAAATCCGCACAAAACGAAGAACGGCGGAGGGTCGTCGGGCCGTGTTCGTTTGGCCCGCACCCTCCGCGTTAGATATAAATAATGGGAGGAAAATAAGTTCAACACATGAACGCATATCCGAGACAATTCTTAATTAAATAATATTGTTTCATAAACGGGAATAAAAAAAGGGTAATTCCCAAAATAAATCCCTACCTCGTTGATCGTCGCGCGCATGCGTTCTTCGCGGAAAAGCTCGTCATGGAAGAGAGGGATCGTCGCGTCGTCGCGGGGAGGCGTCGCGTCGTCATGGAATCCAGCGTTGAGTCGGCGAAATCAACGCACCATGAAACAGCAGATTTAATATAATTAATTAAATCTGTGTTTTGGGTTAAGAACCACGAAGGAGATAAAAAGGAAGGTCCGAGACTCTTACCTCAAGCAGCCGATCGAAGATCCGTCGCGGAGGAAGAGACGTCGCAGAAGAATGTTGTCGGCGTTGCGGATCACGACGTCGCGTCGTCGATTTCCGGGTTCGGCGTTCTTCGCGTTCTTCGCGTTTTTCGCGAAGGAGGAGGAAGGAACAAGGATTCTGTCTCAACGAGTAATCCCCCAAAAGATTTTGGTTGGTCTTATTTTATTAATATGCCAACACACGAAAACAGGTTAAGAAACGATTGAATTAATTCATTGAATTAATTCAACGAAAGAAACATCCCATTTAATTCACGAAATAAACTGCCCAATTAAATGGTCTGTTAAGATTTTAAGAAACGCGTCAGTTGACTCTCATTAAGACGGGTTTTCGCGGGTGCGTTTCTTAGCGGAAAGAAATGGCGGGGCACGTGCGGGCCCCACCTCACAAATATCCTACCAAGGTGGTAGGATATTTCTGGATAGCATCTTATCCGGTTCAACTCAGCTCAAGCCGTCAATAAGTGGCCTCCAAGTGGCTTAAGTGAAATAAAATAAAGTTGTCGGAAAATTATTTTATTTCTTAACTTTAAGCCCGAAAATTAAAAACCACACCCGAGAAAACGCAACTCCGGAAGAGGTGTTTCTAAGTGAATATCGGCGCTGTGATTTCATCGGTGCCCTCAGAATTCAATTCCGGGCACCGGTTCAAAAGTTAGAAAAACCCGCTCGCCCGTTCACTGAACGTACCCGAGCCAAACTTCAGAAAATGATTCCGGGCACACCGGGCCTCGGAATCAGGTTCCGTCAGAAACTGCGCTCTTGTAAAATTCCAAAGAAAATTAAGAAAAAAATTTCCTTGAAATTTACGGGTCTTTACAACACAACTAATAAATTCCATCTTCTCGAAATTTATTAGTTTACCATATTTTTATTAGATCATTGCGGAAATCCACTTTTGGTGATAAAAACCAAACTCTAAATTTTGGACCCCAAAAAATTGGTAGCAATGGAAAATGGAACCAGCTGGTATCTATTATTTTGTGATGCCTCTAGAGCTTCCATTCTTTTTCCATTTTTCTTTGTCAACATGGATTGTCAACAACATCTCTGAAACTTGGTAATTCACCATGAAAAGCATCTTTTTTAATAAACTCAATCAACCCAAAAATGCGGTAATGTTACCTTGAGGTATTCTTTCCTAAAATAGACTAATAAATATAATATTTATTTATTGGTCTAAATTTTTTCAGATAAAGTAATAAAAATTTTCTCAGATTATTTGTAGAAATATCATTAAAAATTACATCAAACATATTGCTTCGATCTGTACTTGAGAAAGAAAACCTTCCCACTGGCACTAATTTCCTGGAGCAGAAGAGGCACCTATAGGTCATCCTTCGACATAAAAGGAAAATATTTGTGTTGGAAGAACCTTTAACAGTTGTGACTGGAAAGGAGGTTCTTGATGAAGAGCTCTCTCTGTATAAAAAACATTTAAATGGTGCTACAATTTTTTAGAGCTTCATGATATCGTCCATGTACAATGAGATCATAAATAAAAATAAGGAAATGGATTCTCATAGTGTGATGTCTCACCTTCTGGATCACTATCAAGTAAACAAGAGACTAGAGAGGTATGAGATCTCTGTCACTTTGTCTACATCTAAACTTGGAGAGTCTATGCCAACTGGGCCTCATGTGGTCATTCTTATCGGCTTCATTGAGCATCTAGACATCTTATGGATCTCAGATGATTTGCGTACAAATCTTATCTTTTCATCATTGGTCAAGGCTTTATCTAGTCACATTGTGAATAATAATATGATAAATAGTGAGAATTGTCTATAGAATCATCTGACATTAATTCTCTATGTAGATAAGTACATGTGGCATAAAAAACCCAGAGTCCTTATAGTGAATAAGAAGATGAAGCATAAGGAAAAGGGGCCTAAGACATATAAATAGTCTAAATCCCCTAATATATGTCCAACTTAAAAGAAGAAGATCCAAATTTAGGGTAAAGAGAAGGAAGTAGTGTGTTTTGTATATGTAAAGTAAGGTCATTGGAAGAGGAATTGCACCATGATGTGAGTGGAATCCGAAGGTGTGTTCTTTATTGAGTTCAATATTTCCATTTGTATATATTGAGTATTATATATAGCTTATGGAGATCACATCTTTATTAAAATGTTGTAACCAAGTATATTTTTGGAAATTACTAATGTATTGGTGGCTCTAAGAGATTCCAATGGTGAGAGAATGGCTGCTCTTTCCATTGGATACTACCACCTTTAATTTCTAATGAGATTGTTTTTGGTGTTACATGATTGTTATTATGTACCTACTATTACTAAAAACATAATTAATGTATCATGTTTAGATACATATGGGTTTATTTTCATGTTCAAAAATAATTGTTATTTCTTTTATAAAGAAAATGTATGTTGTAGTATGGAACATTTAATTAATGTCATGTATGTACTAAATTATGAAAAGCCATGTTTTGGAAATCGATAATGAATTAGGTTCACAAGACTCATAAAACACCCAGTTGTGGCATCACTCTCTTGTTCATGTAAATGAGAAGTGCCTGAAAATCTTAATCAAGATGGTTATTTAAACTCTTCTGATCTAAAACCACTTGATAGATTTCATGCTACAAGGATGATTGGACAAACCACCATTTGGTGGATAGGATTAAGGGGATACGAAAATTATAGGATTGGTACATACTTATGTGTATGGAACATTTTCAGCAGAGGATAGAGGTGGATATTATTTCTTTATAACTTTTACTGATGACTTGGGTAGATATGTCTATATTTACTTAATGAGGAATAAGTTTTAGTTCTTTGAAAAATACAAGGAATTAAAGAATGAACTAGAGAATCATGTAGGTAAGAAGACAAAGATTCTTGGTTGGGTCAAGGTAGATAATTTCATAATAAAGAGTTCATAAAATTTTTATAGGTGTTTGGGATTCTATCTCAACTAAATCCAACTTATACACTATAGTGGACTAGTGTTGGTGAATCGAGGAACCATCCCATGTTGGACATTGTAAGGTCGATGATGAGTCATACAGATTATCCATTATCCTTTTGTGGATATGTATTAAAAACAAAAGAAAACACATTAAACCAAGTACCAACTAAATCAAAAAAATTATTTCACTTTGATTTATGGAGTGTAAAGAAGGACATTTTATCACATACATGTGTACGGGGATGCGAGGGATATGTTAAGGCTTTCTAAATAAATAAACTTTCACCCCAGGGCATAATCTGTATCATTATAGGTTATACTAAAACAACAAGAGGATAATGCCTATATAACCCCTCAGACATGAAAGTGAATGTCTCTAGACAAGTCATCATTCTTGAGAGGGAGCACATCCTCAAATAGGATAGTGGGAGAAAGATTGAGTTCAATGAAGTTGATGCTCAAGATACACAAAATTTGGTACATGAACAAGTTCCATAGGTCCCCATGGAAGAAGTGGTTCGTGAAAAAAAATTACTAAATAGGAGCGTAAGATTGGTAGGGGAACTATAGAGATATGGTTTTCTTATCACTGAGGATAGTGACACATTATTATTGGGAAATGAAAAATTTATATCCTACAAGGAGGAATTAGAGAGCTCAAAAGATGCAATATGGCTATAATCTATGTATTTTGATATGGATTCCATGTATCAGAACCATGTTTGGGATCTGGTCGATGCACATGTTGATGTAAATCATGTTGGTTGTAAATGGGTATTCAAGAGAAAACTAAAGTAAAGTAAGTACCTATAAAAAAGGCTATTGTCTAAAGGGTTTAAACAACCCAAACGAATTGACAATGAGGAAACCTTTTTAGTAGTTTCCATGTTTAAATCCATCAGAATTATATTTTCAATTTCATCTCATCATGACTATGAGATTTGGAAGATGGATGTCCAAAAATAATTCCTTAATAGGAACATTAAAGAAGATATATATATATATATATATATATATATATATAACGCATCCATAAGGTTTTGTGACACCAGGTGATGAAAAAAGGATTTGGAAGTTATAGATATCCATTTATGGATTGAGTCCAGTATCTACGTCATAAAACATTTGATTTGATGAATCCATAAAATAATTTGCTTTCATTAAAAATGAAATTGATTCATGTGTTTACAAATTGTTTAGTAGGAATGTGGTTGTTATCCAAGTTGTATGTGTTGATAACATATTACTTATTGGAAATGACATTCCAGTCATACAATCTATTAATAAATAGTTGATAACGTGATTATCCTTGAAGGACTTAGGTGAAGCACCCTACATTCTAAGGATCAATAACATTTGACTTATATCCAAGAGGATTCTTGTACTAATACAATGTAAATATATTGACCATATACTAAAGATATGTTGTATGGAATAATCTATAAGGGTATTTGTTCTAATGCCACATGGTTTACATTTTTCTAAGATAATGTGTCCCCATAAATAGTATAAGAATTATATAATGAGTAACATCTCATGCGTTTGGATGATAGGATCAATCATGTATTCCATGGTTTTTAATAGACTTGATATTTCCTATGCATTGAGCATTGTAGGCAGAGATCAAGTAGATTTAAGAGGATAACATTTGATTACTATCAATACTATCCTTATGTTTTTAATAATAACTAAGGATATGTTCCTAGTGTATGGAGGAGATAAGGATCTTGTCATCAGTGGGTATGATGATGCTGGATTTTAGACAGATCATAATGATCCGAAGTCACAATTAGGATATGTTTTCTGTTTGAATGTTGTTGTTGTGATCTAGAAGAGTTCAATTCAGCTAGTTGTAGTTGGTTTTACAGTAGAGTATGATTATATAGTTTCTTTAGATACATAAATGTATTCCATATGGATTTAGAATGTTTTCAATGATCGTGAAGTGCAACCTAGTAGTAAAGACCCTATCATATTATCTTTTGATAGTATCACAATGGTGGATCTTGAAAAAGAGCCAAGGTCACATCAATGGAAAAAAGCATATACACTAGAAGTATCACCTCTTGATGGATTTTTATCAAAGGGTTAAAGTTTTAGTGAGAAGAGTCTCTATGGGTGAAAACATGGATGACCCCTTGATTGAAGTCATATCTCATCAGAAGCATTAGTATCATATGAGGGCTGGCAGACTGAAGGTCATTAGTAGTTGGCTCTAATGAAAGAGGGAGTCTGGTGGAGTTGGTTACCAAGAACCAACAAATTTTGTACATCATGATAACTTATATTCATGTTTTTGAATATTAATAAATTCATTATCAAATCATGATTGTTCTTATACATAACATTGTATGTGATAATGTCTTAAGAGTAACTATTGCACTAAAAGGGCATAGCGGACCCATGCTATGATGAGAACTCGGAAGTTCTATGACACTATTCTTGAATATATGTTCTATAGCCAGATGATATTATTTGAGGGATACAAATGATACAGGCTATCTCAGGTGGAGACTCATTGGACATTAAGGCACCTTCTCATGGTGTACTCCCATTGTTATATCCAATAGGATATTGTGAAAACAAGACCAGGTAGTAGAAAATCCACATTTATAAGTGTCATTGGATGTTCCTATATATGGAAATGTGTATTGGACCTTAAAAAGTAATATTATAATTATTTATTATTTATGAGTCATGCACTTAGATGTATTGATAAAAACTACGATGTGGTGAGAAAGGATGTGTTGGGTGTGTCACAAGTAATATTTCAATAATGAATAACGTGAGAACGAATTTATACCTTCTATACTTTAATGTAAGATAAAGTCTCATTCCCTTTTATGGAAATTATAT
The DNA here is from genome assembly GCA_963277665.1 of Viscum album. Taxonomy (NCBI): domain Eukaryota; kingdom Viridiplantae; phylum Streptophyta; class Magnoliopsida; order Santalales; family Viscaceae; genus Viscum; species Viscum album. The sequence goes on along the minus strand of OY728132.1, from coordinate 1,152,730,663 downwards.
AGCCTACGTAAATCCATGTCCATGGTGTTCTATAGGAATTTTCTATTTTTGAAAAGTCAATGTAAGAGATATCGATTATATAGGCTGATGGAATTGTCATGAAACCTTCTTGAATATAGATATTGTGATAAAGGGATTATATTAAATGGTATGCATTTTTATGAGGTGAAATATCATTGTGGCATTAAATTATTTATCTATTGGTTCCTTTGTATGTTTCTAGACGCAATCCTTGAACATTAGGAAGGTTCACCTAATTCCATTGAGAAAGAGTCCTAGAGGTTCACACACTTAGTGTATCGAGTATCTCAGTTAAATAATTTATTTTTTTACATGTTGAATAAATATTATTTCTCTTCATAGTTTAATAAATATTCATTTATTCATGATCTAATTTATTCTATTACTAGTTTTTCAAGAGAAAATATTGTGAGAGGAATAATTAATAAATATTGAGGAGAATTAGTGAACTGAGTTTAACGGTCCAGTGAAAAATAATAATACTGGATATTATTTTATTAAATAATAATTAATAATAACTCACAAGTTAATCACATGTTAGGAAACAATAATATTTCTGTTATTATTTGACATTGGGTTTTCACAAGGATTAATGAAATAAATAAAGTCACTTGTGTAGATTATTTATTATTACCCTAATAAAATAAATACCAGATTATATTAATCTCTTTACTGGCCAAGGGAAAGAAAATAGACATTGATTGGTGTTGTCCAAAATGAATTGGAGAAAATTTCTCAAGACTATAGATTTCCTCACTCTCCAGGAATGCTCTCATGAATGAGAGAGATCCTCCTCCACTAGATCAAGGAGAAATATTTCGACGAAATTCTCAAGGTGATTGAAGGAAGTCATCACAAGTGCAAGGATCCTCCATGGTATCATATAGATACTCATTTGGAAACATTTGGAGATACATAGAACATGTGTGGATCACCTCTAGAGTAGATATAACCTTGATCTCTACAACACAATGATGGTAAACCAGCTGATTTGTAGCTGAATGCATCAACTAAGAAAGAATTTCTTTAGAGGTAATTATTATTAAATTAAATTAATTTTAAACAAAATATATTGATCCTCTCTCTAGTTTATGGGTCTCTATTTTTTGTCCTATTTATTTGATTAAATTACATAGACCATGACATTATTCTTCACATATATCTATGATTGATCATTAAATATTTCAAAAATTAAAGTTGGGAACCATCCCTCCTATGATTCTGGTATGCTCGGAACCTACATGAGGTCCTCTATGGGGTCGGTACCTCCTCAGTTGGATTATACACTCTACAGAGTCATGTGTCCCCCATACATTTGTGGAGTGGTTACATGATGTGATATAGTATTTGAGTAGTTGGGATGGTATAGATTTTATGGTTTTGTAAATCACTTAGTTATTTTATGCACTCTAATGAGGTGTTATTTCCTAGATATAGTTCTGGATGAGTGACATGATGGTGGTGGTATTTGAGTAGTGCAGATAGCTTGGATGGTTGGGACATGAGGTACATATGGAGCTCTAAGTTTCCCATTCTATATGTCAGTATAGAGTAAATTGGTTGAGTATGTGAAGAATAACCATGATACTTTTGGATCATCTCATCACAACATATTGGTATATCATGAATCCTTTTATTCTAAGCATGGTAGTGGAGGTTTTTTCCACATGTTGGATAAGAAAGAAACTATTCCATTAGATGGGGTGTACGTCACCCACTAGTGAGGTCAGTAATCCCTCAGTATTTTTTATGAAATTTGGAGAGGTAAAAGTCTCTCACTAAAATCAAACTATTGGTACAGGTCCATGAGAGTTCAATGTTCAAATAGTACTTTCATGGAATGAGTCTTCATTTTGGTTATGATAGTGCACTCATGAGTCTGACAGTTTGACATGCATGTTAGGAAGATGTTGTTTTGTTGAATGTGGTATAGTTTAGTGCCCCCCCCCATGAATGGGATATTTATAATATATTCCCTTGGTATGAGTCATAGAATAGGGTTATTATCCCCTTTTGAAGACCAATATTTATGGACATGCTTGGTCAATGATGATTATGGAGTTGTTTTCCCCTAAGGAATGGAATTTGTTCAATGCCTGCTTATTCTATAGTATGAATAGTTTTTTGTGGTTATCCTTTGTGACCTTATAGTGTGAGGTAATTCATGGATTCCTCATCCCATAAATCATGTTTATTATTTGGTGTATTTAGGCTTCCCCATGAGAAGGTTGGGGGTTTTATTTTGAATTAAATCCATAAATTCTTCCATGATTTTTTTCTCCCCATCATGTTTTGAGTTTGTTAGATATGTGGTTTATCCCTCAGTTGTTCATGGAATATAATCCTATGACCCATTATATTTCAATGACTCATATTGGGAACTTTTATACTCACTCCTACATGGGTTTTCTTCCAACATATGTTTTGTATGTGTAGATGACACATTGTTCGGTGATGAAATCGATAGACATGGAGGTAGTAGAGCTTGATATTAGCAGATCATGATGGGAATCATAACTATAATTTCTTGTGATTAAATATGTTGAAATTTGGTGATCACTTTATTCCCAATCACCCACATTAATTTATATTTTGATATGTTAGTTCATGTATTATTTTCTCCCTTGTACTGAAATTTGAATAGTTATTCCCTTGGGATGTATAGTAAGATCACATATAATTTTTTATTCTAGTTTTGTATATCGAACATGTGTGATGATATATACATATAGGTTTTATAGGATAAGACATACTATATATGATTTATGTCTTCTTAGTGCTAATCATCGGCCCCTAGCTTACTAGAGGAGGGATCAGTATGTCACGCACAGTGCATCTTTGAACCAGGTGGGGGAATCAGTGGGTTGTTCTACGACATAGCTCTAGAAACTTAATCATATAAAAAACCTTGATACACATTCATTAAAATGGAAATTTTTTCATTTTCCCCTATAAACTAACATCACTATGTTCATAATACAAATTCTTATTTTGGATAGGGATTTTACAAACAACCATGACATGTACTATGATATGGCCATTTGTGCCTCCCCATTTTAAAAATATTTACAATAACTATCATGACCCGACCCACTATATCCCCACTTGTTTTAGTGATGATATGAGTTTGACACCCCAAGACTACCTCTTATAGGTAAAGGGCTACTGATTATCACCAGTAAGGTGTAAAATATAAATAAGTGGCCTTATCTTATATAATGTGCATAAAAATAATAATCCACATCCACAAAAACCACAAGCATATAGGATATAAATAACTAATAGAAATAATACATGCATTTATACATTATATACTTCTTAGGGAATACAATAAAAATATACTACAAGGGGAAAACACACATGACTCATTACACCCAAAATAAGCTATCCTTTATCAACTAGGAAGAATGATCACCATGTTTCACTAAATCCATCTTTAGCACTACCAAGCATGAATCCTATGAAATTTTACTACGATTTTGTTCTAAAAGCTTCATTCCCATTGATTTCACCCACTAAACTATAAACCACCTACACAAACACAAAAAGTATGTGCACAAATCCCATACATGGATTGGTATAAAAATACCAAATTAAATTCCCCAAAAAATAATAAGGAACATCACTATAAGAAATATTACAATTGAGGGTTGAACCATAAAACCACCCAAATCCATTCAAGAGGGGATAATATAAATGATGATGAATATTTGGCTTCACTACATAAGAAACCCCCATTCATCTCATAGGGAGGCCTGTAAACACATAATAGTCAACTCACACCATGGGAAAAGTACTCTATGAATAAACCATAAACCCCAAGGGAAAATTCATGCTATCTCATCAATGACTAGGAGGGTATATATTATACAATACATCCAGGGGGATTGTAACCCAAATCTTATACTCATACACATGGAATATATCATGAATATCCCATATCAAGTGGAGGCTCACAAAAGCAAACCTCACAGAATCGTAACACCATCTACTCAATATAAAGGGAGAATAAACAAACTTACTATTGTATCAACATTCCCAAAATGGAACCTTATACCATAAAAATATCCAAAAAAAATTCTAATCTCAATACCCAAAACAAATTATTTGATCAATGTGGGGGAACCACACCTTTTTGGAATATAAATTTTGGATGAGGGAGCTCCAACCTCATCCTACAAAAGGTTAAACACCTCATAAACTAAACTAAGACCAAAAGAAAGTCATAAAAACTAAACACAATCTAAGGGGATGATTACCCTATATTGAGGTAAATCTACACTAACATATCCATGATCCTCTTGAGTGGAATATCAAATATAGATATAGGCAAAAAAAATATGTTTATCCCATCAAAGTGTAAAGTACATGGCGTACACCTTAGTGTGCATGGAATGTACACCCAACCCCACTGTTTGGCTGTGTAACACTTCCCACCACATAATATATTTTCTAATTACATAGAATAATTAAAATACACACACGACATGCAATACACATAGAAAATTGAGTCGAGTAACTTGGAACATTTTTTTCCTGTAACTTAACATGGTGTACATTTCATGTAACTCACATGGGGTGTGCGGCCCAATACATGGACACACCCCAGGTTGTGTACCTAGTAGACCTATAATTAGTTTCTATATAAACAAAAAATTATGTGAAAATATTTATCCAACCTCATCGCACTGAGAAACTACAAAACATGTGTTCTTGAACTACATGTTGTGTGATAATTAATTATATATGCATGAATTCTGAAAAATGGTATGAATCTATTCATTTCACCACAAATAAACCCTTAATGGTCCCCTCAAGAAGAATGCTCATTTTCAACTCGTGTGGTCATTGATTAGTAGGGAGGTGTTAACCCCTAGGGCTTGTAATTTGTTCGAGGAGTATTTAATCTATAGAATGAATGGGTGATTGTGTTATCCTTTATTTTTCTATGTTGTGGGGTTATTCATAGTGTCTTCATCCAATTAATTGAGTTGAATACTTGTTATCTTTGGGACTCCCTATACGATGTTCAGGGTTTTATTGGTAATTAGAGCCATGTATAATTCATTGTTTAGGTTCTCCACCTCATATTTTTATTTAGGTGTTTGTGTGGTTCAATCATCAATTGTGATTGGATTAGAATCCTAAGTCCCATTATATTTTGGTTATTTTTTCTAGGAATTTGTATACTATCCAATCCATGGGTTTTTTTCCATGCATGTTGTGTATGTGTAGATGACACATAGGTCGATGTTGATATCGGTGGGTGTGTATCTAGGAAATTTGGATTGTAATGAATCCTAGTGGGATTCATAGCTAGAAATGACTTGGTATAGATTTGGTGTGTTGTGGTGATCTCTTTCATCCTATTCACTCTAGGATAGTTATATTTTGGGATGTTAAGCCAGGTATTTTTTTCTCCTTTATACTATAATTTTTATAGTTATTCACTTGGGGTGTATTGCAAGTTCGCATATAATTTTTTATTCCAGTTATGTATATCATGCATGGGTGATGATGTATGTATATGAATGTTATATATTCTATGAACTCCTATATATGATTTATTCCTTATTGGTTCTAGTCTTTAACCCCTGGATTACTGGAGGCGGGCTCTGTTGGAGTTGGTGGCCTAGAACCAACTACTTTGTACTTTATTCATTAATAAAATCCTTATCACATCTTGATTGTTCTTATGTGTGACAATGCATGTGATAATGTCCTAAAGATAGTTGTTTCATTAAAGGGTCATAGGGGATCCCTACTATGATGAGAAACCAGAAGTTCCATAACACTGTTCTTGAATATATCTTCTATGGTCGGATGATGTTATTTGAGGGACACAAATAATACAGGCTATTAGGGGTGAGGACTCATAAAAATTTGAGGAACCTTCTCATGGTGTGCGCCCTTTGTAATATCCAAGAGGATATTATGTGAACGAGACCCACCAGTAGGAAATACACATTTCATAGTGTCATTGGATGTTCCTATCTGCGGACGTGTGTATTGGTCCTTATACTTTAAGATTATTATTAATGGGTATTAAAACTTTTGCACATAGTTGTATTGATGAAAACTGTGACGAAACACTATTTGTAGTGTGGCAGGATACGTTGAGTGCATCACAAGTAATAATGCATTAATTGATAATGAAAGAATGGATTTGTCCCTTCTATTCCATAACAGAAGTTGATATCTCAGGCCCTTTGATGGAATTGATATATCCTAAATAAATCCATGACCATGCTAAGGTATGGGCAAGTTCAATTCTAGAAATTCAATGAAAGAATAATAAAGAACATGGGTTGATGGCACTAGCATGCAACCTACTTGATTCGAGATATCGTGACAAAGAGATTATATTGCACGGTAAGCATTTGTATGAGGTGACAAGTCAATGCGGCATCAACTTATTTCTCTTGGGTTCCTTTACCCGTTGCTAGACAGTAATCTTGGACTTTAGGTCAGCCTGCCTAATGCTAACGAGAAAGAGGCCAAGAGGGTCACACACTAAGTGTGTCAATGTATCTCAGTTAAATATTAATTTAACAAGTTAAATAACGATTATTCTTGACAGTGGTTTAATAATTAATAAAGGATGCATGATTGCATTTATTTCGACACTAGTTATTCGAGAGAATATATTGTGGACAAAATAATATATATTTATTAGTGAGTAATGCAGTTACATTTATTTAAGAAATAAATAGCCATTACTCTAGGTCTAATAAATGTGGTGGAGGAAATAAAGAAAAATGGTAAATAAAAGTACACATCGTGTATATTGAATATACACGCCATGTAGTTTTATGGAAAACGAGTACACGCCATGTATTAATGATTACGTGGCCTGTATTTTTTCCATTCAGAATTTTGAGGAAATAATGTTGTTTTATTAAATGATATTTATTATAATCAGTGTGGGTACATGTCAAGGAATTAATCGTTCGACATGAGGGGTTTTTTAATAAGAGTTAATGAAATAAATAAAACACGTAATGTGTTTATTTATTGTCATAACTCTATAACCACAAACAAGATTATAAATATTCTCACAACCCCAATGCTTTTCCCCAATTGTTGTGCACAACAATTCTGGAGAGTTCTCTCAAGGCCGGAAGATATATTTCCTCCAAGAATGGACAAATGACTGAGAGAGATCCACCACCACCGGATCAATGTGATTGAAGGCAGACATCACTAGTGAAGGTTCTTCCATGCTAGCACACGGAGATCCCTTCAGAGATGCCCAGAGATACGTGGAGCACATGTGGATCACCGCTAGAGTGATCTTATACTTAGATTCTACAACACAATGATGGATCACACTGGATCGTGACCAGATACATCAACGAAGAAAGAACTCTATCAAGGTAATTCTTGTCAATTAATTAAATTAATTATAACCAACATATGATGATATTATCTCTATGGTTCCGGGACTCCCTCTTTTGTTTTTTGTTCTTTTTTCTATTCATAAGATCTGGAATTTTACAACGTGATGGTTCTCGGATTGATCATTGTTAACACTAAAATTAATGTTGGTCCAACCCACCAACGCACTTACGCTGCACCCGGAACCTACAGGATCATGGTGTAACACCCGGATCATCTATGAACTTGGTGGGGATTCAGTGGGTGGGCTCATGAATTGACTCTAGAAACATTTTATAAGAAACCACCTTGATCCACATTCCTCAAAATTTAATGTTTCTTAGTTTCCACTAAAAATTAACTTCACTATGTTTGTAATCCAATTTTGAATTTGAATAGGGATTTTACAAAAAATAATGACATGTACAATGACATTGGAATTTGTGTCTCCCCTTTTTCCAACTCCTTAGAAGAAGTTTCATGACCCGACCCACAAGGTCCCCACCTAGGTTAGTGATGAGCCTTTTTTGACCCCCCAAGTACACCTATAATAGGTAATGGTCTAGTGACTAGCACTAAGAAGTCATAAATCAAAAATTTGAGGCCATATTATATATATCTTAAATAAAAATGACCATTCCCTTCAACAAATACCATAAACACCTAAGATATAAATAACTAATAGAAACATGTATTCATACATGTTATACATCCTAAGGAATAAAATAAGAAAATCAATTAAAAGGGGAAAAGAAACATGGTGTGGTACTCTAAGAATAAAAAAACCTCCAATTACATAGAAGAAAGATCATCATGTTGTTCTAAGTCTAACTTCATCACTTCCAAACATGAATCCCATCGATTTTTACTAAGATCTAGATCAATTAGATCCATACCCACAGATATCACCACTCACATGTGCACCATCTACATAGACACAACAAGTATGGGAATAAATCCCATGTATTTGTGAGTATAAAATTACAAAAAAAGTCACCCCCAAAACATAATGGAAAATAGGACTGTAGGTCATCATGAAATCGAGGGTTGATCCATACAACCACACAACTCCATTCAAGAGGAGAGAATGTAGATATCAAAAAAAATATTTGGATTCAATACCCATGAAACACTTAACCATCCCACAGAGAGGCCCATAGACACATGATTGTCAAATCAAACCACTAGGAATGTAATATATGAATAAAAATTATCCCATCATGAAAATTTCTACCATCTCATTTAGGACTAAGTGAGTCTGCAATAGATGGATCGCCTGAAGGGATCGTAACCCAAATCTCAATCTCATGACTATTTAATCTATAAAGAAGATCACATATCATGGGGTGGCTCATCAAACCATAGAAAATTCACCATAACACCACCTTCACAACACACAGGGTGAAAAAACCTGACTCACTAGTTTATCAACTTTCCAAGAATGACAACTCATACTTTAAAAAAAATTCATCTGAACATCATACTCTCGACACCCAAAATTGATAGTTTTATCACTTTTCAGGAACCACACCTTATTAGAATAAAAAGGCCAAATGAGGCAGCACCAACCCCATCATATAATAGGTCATATACCTCATCAACAATTTTAGGACCAAAAGGGAGTCATGAAACCCAAATACACTCTATAGAGGAGTCCAACCATTAGTTAGGTGTATCTCTACAAACACATCATAACTTCTCAATATTTAATAGTAAAATAGGAAAATAAGTCACTTAGTTCACCACAAATCCCTAAGAATCTGAATCTATCCATAAAACACAAACATCACCACCACCATTACAAGGTGGGAGGGAACACCTATTCATATTAAATAGACCAACTAATGGAGTTACCAACCCTGATTTTCCAAAACATCTCCAATACATGACCTCCATAACCAATACATCATCCCTCAAAAATTAATTTAGGAACCTGAACCTTACTGGAACATACATGTTTTCGAAGTAGGACTGACCACACAAACGACCATGTTTCTCACCAAAGGCCATGATTGATTAAGGAGAACACTATCTTCATCCATGTATGAGTTATATTGTGTATCAAAGAGGAATCTCCAAAAACAATAATCATCATGGAGGTCCCCCACCACAAATCACTGAGCTATTACTTACTCTATAATTCAAAGAGATCATTCATGCCTTGACAATGATACTTTCCCGAGGGATCACCAAATCTCGAGTCCATATAGCTCGTCCATCCTAATCACTGAGAACAATGTTCCAATGAAAATTTCCACCAAGAATACTCTAAAATTTATATTTTCTATCTTTTATTGCCATAATGTGGGGAAATACATGGGAGATATAAAATATATTCCACCCACAATGTATACTATTTATGAAGACAACAATGAAACAAGAGTAAATGAGGAACTTCTCTTCCTGTTATTAAAACAACATGCACTAACTCTACCTCTATGGGGGTTTGGGAAGGTGGGAAATTTCATCAAGTTATGTGTCTATAAATCCCTTCAGTCTACCCTACTGAAAATAGGAAACCACTAAATAATAACATTAACTCTTTTATTTGCAACTCCCCCATCACCCAATGTGTATCTTACAAATATTAGTGAACTCTTGAAGTTACTGAGATCTTAATATATGTGAGGGTATTATACCTTTATCTCAGAATATTGAAAGTGGGATTTACAATCCTTTCTTATACATTGGATCTTCACCCTAATCTTGTCATCATCACCATGGTGTTAAGATATGAAAATATACTTGAATTGTATCACCAAAGGCCCTTAATGGAACAGTGGAATCTAATTTTTTCTAGAAATAATAATACTAATAATGGACTATCTTCTTCTCCAAATATAGATCTAGGGAGAAAAGTTATGTAGATTACCTTAAAAAGGAAATTACATGGCATATACCCCAGTGTACATGGAATGTACACCTAACACCTCCCTTTGGGTGTTTACAAACTCCAATATCATCATGTATTTTCAAAATACATATAATAAATTAATGGAATACACAGTATAAAAGCCACACATGGTATGGATTCATGTACCCTAGCTTAACCATGTCATGTAACACAAAATGGTGTACATTCCATGTACCTCACATGGGATTTATAGAACTATACTTGGAAACACAAAGAGTAATGAAACCAACAGTCCTACACAAAATGTTTATATAAACAAAAAATAATGTTCCCATCATTATCCACCCTTATTATAGAGACCCATGCCTTTCATACATAGAAATTACTTCATTTTTTAATAATTAATACATTACAATAATAGAAACCCAAAGATGGCGTTGGTTTATTGCCTTTGAAAGCTTGGAACAAAAATATTCTAAATCATGGAAGGATATTCATTGTTTCCCAAAAATATCTTCCCCATTAGTAATACTGCTTAAAATACATTCTTTATAAACTGGGGAAAGTAAACATAAGAAAGGGGTGACCTTGAATGCTTAGTAAGGGAAAATGAAGGAAATACATAATCATAACATGAATATAACAGTATGAGAACATGATCATAACATTAAAAGATAAAAACCTATATATAAAAGATCATATAATTGAATCATGGCATAAATTTTGGTTTTTCATAATACATGAATCATAGGTGAATCAAGAGCACAATCTATGAAAACATAATTGAGTAATAAGTCATGGAATTTTTGTAATACACATAAGCATAGAAAATATTATTTCAAGTCTACCTACTAAGAAATTTATAAGATGTTTGGATTGTGGTATGACCCATGTACCTACTTATTTTCCTATTTGGGATACAACCCATGTACCTTCTTGTTTTTAGTCTTAGGCTACAACACATGTACCCTCTAATTTTTAGGATCAAGATACAACAGGTGTACCTGCTTCTTTTTAGGCTTGGGAAACTTCCTGTATCCCCACATAATTTTTATCTTAGGCTATAACCCATATAACCTGTAACATTCATTCTTGGCCTACAACCCTTGTACCCACTTACTTTGAAGATTGGGATACAACCGGTTTACCCTTTTATCTAATATACAGCTTATCATTACATAATTCATTGAAGGCACATAAAGGTCACACCCGTATCATAGTAAAATCATTCATACATGTACCAAAATATAATAAAACATTCATCATATAATGAACCATAAAACGATATAGGTTTTAAAAACATACAATCATAACATGTTAAGTGAATTTCATCACATAATAACCTATCAAAAAAAGATAGGTTTTTGAATAATTTTATTAAATCATAACTGAATGAGAAAAAGCAGGTCTCAAAAGCATATAACTCATAGAAGAGAAATGGGTGTCATAATAATTATTCCATCAAAACATAAACCATTAAAGAATGAATATGAATGGAACCATTAGATCATTACCCAGAATGGAATGAGTAACATCAATAGATTTAGTCTTAGATAGACAATATTTTTGAAATATATTTTAAAAAATTCTCGTTGAAAATATTATTTCTTCTTTGAAATGTGATCATTAAGACATAAAACATTTTTAAATACATTTTCATTGAAATTAAATTGAAAATGTAAAAATAATTCTTGAAATAATTTTTAAAACCATTTTTTAGAAAAAATTATAAAATAATCTTGAAAAAATGATGAAACCCTTTTTCTATGAAAACCACTTTAAAATAAAAAATTTCTAATATATTAGGGAAAAATTTCCCTTAAAAATAACTTTATAATTTTTAGAATATTCTTCAATGTAACTATAGTCATGATGGTGGGTAACTTTTTATATGTCGAACATTCCTTTTGCACCGTAAAAAGTTTAGAAAGGTGCCTCGATCGAAAAATGAAAAGAAGACTCCTTTTTAAAATATCTTTTGTTTAAAAAGTAAAATGTGGGTTAAAATTTCTTTTAAACACCATAGTAGAATAGTATAATTTTTTTGGAAACGTTTTATAAAATTAGGTTTTTAAGGAATATATATTTATAACCGAAGAGAGAGTAAAATTAGCACTTTATTTGAAAAAAAACACATTATTGATCATCTTATGTTCCAATGAGTGGGAAAGTGTTACCATTAATTGGATATAACATGAATAAGCAGAGGATAAAAAAAATTCAAGGTATTTTTTGGGATATGGATCATAATATTTCAATAATGAAATGATAATGGTGAATAATCTCGACAAACAATGAGATTATTTCAATAAACTCTTACCAAATGGTAACTTTGAATCATACTCCCCATGTAAGAAAATTAAATGAAATTGACCTTTAGATATATGATTAAATTAAAAATATTCATGAAATTAAATGTAAAAATCTATATATATACCACATATAAAAAACGTAAGTGCATAACATGTCATGTATCTCAAATAAGTCTAATTGAGATGAAATTACTTTACTCATTTGGTAACTATTGAAAAATAATCCCCACAAAAGAAAGATTATAAAATGGATATTTAAAAATACATAAATTTTAGTATAAGAGTCATATAATACATTCAGGGGTAGTATATATACCACAAAAAATCAATGGGTTGTGTATAAGGATTTTATCTCATGGAAATAAAAAGTGAGGTGAAATTCACATACATTATGTCTTGAATATTTAAAATCGCACAAAACTCTTGTATAATAAATATAGTTTTATTATAAATATTTTAAATAAAAATATTCTTATATCTAATACTAGATTTTTTTATATTATGAATTTATATTACCCTTTTATTAACAATTACAAGTTATGGTTTTTCTTCGGATAATATCCACATTGTTTTGGATGTGTCTAAATTGTATATATTTTTTGTCCTCATACATATATCATAATTTATAGAATGTAAAACATGATATAAATATCATTTATAATCAGTATATATGTATATATAATAATATATATAATATAAAAATACAAAATGACATACATCGTTCATAGAGACGGTAGGTTGTACGTACGCATGAATGTTGTTTCTATTTCTATTTGTCATATTGAAAGAAAGAAAGTAAATGATATATATATCTGTGTATATATATAATTTATATTATAATTATTATGTTATATTTATCATATAATTTCACTAAAACCATCCTTAATACATTCCATTTCATGTGTGAATGATTCATATTGCTTTGAGGGGGAGATAGTCCTCACTTCCCCGAATGAAATTATCATAAGTATAAAAAATAGAAAGCATGAAGGTAGGATTTATAAAATAAATACATAATAAGAATCATATATATAATATAAAAGGACGATTTTTATCATAATTCCCAACCATGAGAGGTGGTAAAGATAAAACGAACAACATTGTTTCATGAGAAAGTAATTTTTCGTACATAAGAACGGTAAGTTCATTATGCTTTAGATGAATTTGTGTGTAAGTAATGGTAAAAACCTTATAATAACAACATATAAAAATATTTAGGATACATTTATTATTATATTATAATAATAATTAGGATTTTGATAAAGAAAATATAGGAAAGGTCCTTGAGGAAGGATTTTACCTCTTCTTTGAGTAACTCCTTTTTTGCACCAAAGGGCTTAATTGGTTTGATTTATACCCAAAGTAAAGATTAAATGAGTAATTGATGGATCTTGTAAGTGAATTTGGCATATATTTTATGAACATGTGTTTCTTGATAGGTTTGAATAAGGAGGAGAGGTGGGGGCCTTTTATAGGGGAGGAAAAGGACACACTTGGCATTTTTTGAAAAGAATTGTGTGTTCTCCAAGTATTACTTGTTTGAAAATTGTCCAAATGGAAAATTATAGATAATTGAAGGTTTATTATAAGAAATAATTACATAAAGTAGGTTTTTTATAAGTTTATATTTCATTTTTCTACTTATGATTAAGATATAGTCTCTTATTAAGATTAATTTTACCTTAATCACTGTAATTAATTTTAATCACTTTACCTAATATTTTGGGTAAAAATTTAAGTTGATATTATTAGACTATAAATATAAAAATTATTAAATGTTTTTATGGCCATTTTTTAAAATTCAATTCATATAAGAAGAAAAATTATGTTTAATGCAACTCTCACAGATGTGGTGATAAAGAAAGTTTTAAAAGTGAGAATGTCCAAACGTTCATTAATATTTTATATCTAAATTAAATATAAAAATGAGTCCAATAACATTAATTGTATTAATATATATATATATATGGTCTAATTTTACATTATAACCAACTTAAAATATAATTTAACTATATATATATATTAATTTTAAATACATTTTTTAATTAAAATTCAGCATTTTTCATTATTCATCAAAAATGATGTTACTCAGAAAAATCCCAAAAATTCACCCTAATCTAATTCTGATGTTATGGATTCAAGAATGAAACTTGTTTTATAAAATTAAATTTATAAAAGTGTATAAATTTAATTTAATTATTTTTCACAGAAGGACATAAAAAGTAGTTCTTTTAAGAAAAATTTATTTTTAAACTTATAAAGACTTTACCAAAAATTATATTTTTCATAATCACCATAATAAATAATTATTGAAAATTAATTATTACTATTAATATTAAAAATATATTTTATAGTTGATAATTATCTTGTCTTAATAATTATAATTATAAAATAATGTTTTGTAGAAACTCAGTGTTGCGTATAACACAAGCTAAGTCTGTGTTGTTTATAGTGCAAAACAAGTCGGTTTTGTGTGTAGCACAATACAAGTTGTTGTTGTATATATAAAAAGATTACCTTGGGGTATTTTATAATGAATTATTATCATTTTTTATCATACAAGGAAATAATAACTTGGTGATTTCATATAACATAATCTATATTAAGTGTTACATGAAATTAAAAATATCCAAAAGATTTGATAAATGAAAATATATATTTCACAAAACCTTAGGGTGTAACATTATAACCCAGATAAAATAAATTTCTCCCTAAATTTTTTTTTGGGTTATCAATGTTTTAATACTTTTAACTTACTTTGATAGATACCCACATCATAAAAATGAATACTAAAGTTTCCTTGAAGAAAAGGTTGGAAACATAATGGTTACATGATGTAACACGTTACGAGGTTTTAGCATAGGAGAACATTGGTTTGGAGTGAAAACATAAAAATGAATGAGAAATATAACTATCATGTTATGGAGGAAGGTGATAGATAAATTGGATAAGATAAAGTTAACAGTCACAAATACATAAATATGTGTTGATCTAGGGGACTGTTTGATTCATTAAAAAATTAGGTATAGGGATAACCTTTTAGGTTTCAATATTATTTCCCTACAGTTGAATAATCATCATGAGAATTTATACTTACTTGATTTTAACCCCTTTCATAAGAAAAATATCACCATGTGGTCATGTCCTAAACAATTTTTTCTCCTCCTATTTATCCAAAAAGGAAGATTAATTTTTCATTCTTTAAGCACATACAGATCATGAGATCTATAATAATTAATCCCATATCTATTTAGTTACCATTACACATGGTTTTAAGAGTTAATGTTATCCAATATTAATAAATCTTCTTTTGTTGATATAATATTTTAATCTCACAAACTTCAACTGAAGTTTAACTTAGACATTATAGAAATTCTTAACCTTATACCCTTAATAAGGAGAAAAATCCAAAACATTATAAATAAGATCATGAAATATACTTAACATTGAACCCCCATATGTCATCACATTCCAAACATGTGTATACCTTCATCATGTGTTCTCTTGAAATAGGTTAATAACCTGAATTTCCATAAATCCTAATAGAAAACATACATGATTTCAAAATATAATTCACCCTTTATTCCTTAAATATTATCTAAAATTTTTTATTGGAATCTCAAGTTCATCCCTATAAATATAGAAAATAAAAGTGATTTAAGTAATCCAAGATTCATGTAGTGAGAGATAATCAATGCCTAGAATCATATCAACTTCCACTAAAGGATAAAAAACAATATTTTTATAGATCTTATTTTTTAAAAATCTTATAGTAAATTCTCCACTATGAAATTCTCCAATTATTATGGTTCAATTCATCCATTACGATTTCATATTCTTTCCCTGTTTCCTTTTTCATGAGAGGTTTTTGGCACTGATCACCATTATTAACCCTTGGATTTGGTCACTTTTTAGTAAAAATTCTCAAACTACCTACAATTGAAACACTAAAGCATGGGATGTAAATTCTATGGAGTTTTCTCATTATTTACATAAGAAATAGGTGATCAAGAAACCTTATTAAGGATAAATTAAGGAAATAGATATGAATAATATGAACATAAGAGTACGATAACATGAGAATAACATTTGAATATCAAGCCCTGCATATCAAAGATCATAAAAATAAATCACGCCATAAATTTTGGTAGTTCATATAACATGAATCATATGTGAATCAAGATAATAATACATGAAAGAATAACTAAGGAATAAGAAAAGGAATTTTTGGCATACACATAAGAATGTAAAATATTATGTCAAGGATATCTACCAAGAACATTATAACATGTTTGTATTGCATTATGACCCATGTACCTTCTTATTTTTAAGCTTGGTAAATAACACATATACATTATTTTTTTAGGGTTGGTCTATAACCCTAGTACCCTTTTATTTTCACCCTTTTGACAAAACCCATGTACCATATTATTTTCATGCTTGGGATACAACCTGTATTCCCTCTTACTTTAAAGATTGGGCTACAACTCGCGTACCCTATTAGTTTCAATCATGGTCCAAAACCCTTTTACCCTATTACTTCTAGGCTTGAACTATAACCTTTGTACACTTTGAGCTCATATACAACTTATCATTACCCAATTCATTGGAAGAAAATATATGTCCCACCTATATTATAATAAAACCATTCATACATATTCCATAAGATAAAAAAACTTTCATCTTATCATGTCCCATAAAAATATATGGGTTTTATAAGAATCCAATAATAACCCATGAAATTAAATTAGTATTATTAACATTTCATCACATCATAACCTATATAAGATAGATATGTTTCCTAACAATTTACCAAAATCATAACCAATGAAAAGAAGATCGTTTCAAAAGAATATAACTCATGAAAGAAAAACTAGATTCATGAGAATCATTCCATCAAAACACAAACCATTCAAGATAGAATATAATCATAACCTTTGGATCATTTCCCAGAAGGGTGTAAGTGACAAAAATGACCGCCATCTTAGATGGAAAATAAATTTGAAATATATTTTAAAATAACTTCATGAAGAAATTATCCTTTCTTATTTGAAAAATTATATTTAAAAATAAATCCTTTAGAAAACCATTTTTATATAAATTACATATAAAATATTTAAATAATTCATGATATCATTTCGAAAACCCTATTTCTTTAATATTTATAAAAGAAGATTGAAAATATTTTTAAAACATTGTTTTTCTAAATAAACTTTTTAAAAAATTTAGAATATTAGTAAAACATTTTCCATAAAAAATAACTTTGTAATATTCTAAAATAATCTTCATGGGCTTTATTTTCATTATGGTGATTAAAGAAATACATGCCAAACATTCCTTTTTCACAGTAAATTTTTTAGAAAAGTTCCTCCATCGTAAAATGACAAGAAGATTTGTTTTTATAAAACCCTTTTTTGAAAGGTAAAACATTGGTAAAAATATATTTTAATGATCATAGGATAATTGTAGAATATTTTTGGAAACCGTTTTTAAAACATGGTTTTGGAGGAACACATATTTCTGAGTGAAGAGATAGGTAAAGTCGGACTATCTTAAAAAACAAATTCTTGATCCTATTTTGTACTAAAGAGTGTAAAAATGGTACCATTACTTGGATATAAGATGAATAACTGGTGGCTAAGAAACCTCATAAATTTTTTTTACATATGTTTCATACTATTTCATAAACGATGTCATAATCTTGAACAACCTTAATAAATGTTGAAATTATTTTAATAAACTCCTACAACATTGAAACACTGAATCATACTCCCATTGTAAAAAAATAAAATTACATAGAGAATAAAAATATCATGAAAATAATAATATTCATGATATATCAATTCAATGGTAGTATATGCACCTCAAAGAAAAATATATGAGCATAACTTGGCATGTGTCTCAAAGAAGGAAAATTGAGTTGAAATTATTTTACCGATGTGGTATGTTTTGAAACATAAACCACATGAGATAAAGATAATAAAAAGGATATTTAAATACCCATAAATTTAATTAAAATAGTCATATAATATATTAATGGGTAATATATATTCCAAAAAAATAAATGAGTGGAGTATAAGGCATGTATCTCACAGAAATAAAAAGTGAGATGAAATTACCTTACCTTATGTCTTGACACTATTATCATTCCCAAAAACCTCCTATATAATAAATATAAGGTTTTTATACATATTTTATAGTACCATATTCTAATATATAGTACCATGTATATTTTTATTATGACTTTATATTAACCTCTTATTAACAATTAAAAGCTAAGGTTTCACTTTAGATAATATCTGCAGTGTTCTTCGCTTGTGTCTTAATTTGTTATATCTTTTGTCCTCATACTTATATAAATATTTAAAGAATGTAAAAAAATGAAATAATATCATGTATAATCAATATATGTGTATTTATAATAGTCTATATAATAAATAAATATGAAATGGAATACACTGTCCATGGAGATGGTAGGTTGTACATACGCATGAACGTTGTTTCTATTTTTCCTTATGATATTTAAAGAAAGTAAGTAATTGTAATATATGTATTTATATAATATATTTAAAGTAAAATTATTATGTCATATGTATCATATAATTTCAATAAACCCATACTTAATATATTCCATGTTGTGTGTGAATGAATCATATTGTTTTCAGGGGCGGTAGTTCACACTTACCCAAATGAAATTATTATATTTACACACAATGGAAATAATGAAGGTAGGGTTTATTTAATAAATATAGAAATATAAATACATAATAATTATCATATATATATAATATAAAAACATTGTTTCCATCCTAATTCACAACCATCATAGGTGGTAAAGTTAAAATGAATAACATCGTTTCATGAGGGGGTAGTTCACCATACACAAGAACGGTTTGTTTGTTACCCATTAAGATGGAAGTGTCTATAAGTGAAGATAAAACCCTTATAATGACAAATTAGTAGTATATTTAAAATATTGGTGTTATTATATAAGTATTTCATAATAATAATGGTGGTTTTCAAGAAAACAAATAAAGGAAAGGAGTTTGAGGAAGGATGTCACCTCTTCTTTGAGTAACTTTATTTGTTTGCACCAAAGGGCTTCTTTGGTTGGATGTATTCTAAATGGGAGGATTCAATGAGGAATGGAGGAATGCTTCTAATTTATTGGGTAGATCTAGGAAGAAATTAATTGTCTTGAGAGTTGTGAAGAAGGGGGATAGGTGGTGGCCTTTATAGGTGAGGGAAAGGACACACTTAATATTTTTTTTGAAAAGGATTATTTGTTCCCCAAGTACTACTTGTTTGTAAAGTGTAAAAATGGAACATTATAGAACATTAAATGATTATTTACATAAATAAGTAAATCAAATAGGTTTTTGACAAGTTTATTAGATATTTTTCTTCTTCATATTAAGTTTTAGTCTCTAGTTAAGCTAAATTTCACCTTAATCGCTGTAATTAATTTTAATCACATTCAATAATATTTTGTGTCAAAATTTAGTTTTATATTATTATAATATAAATATAATAATGGTTACAAACATTTATGTATGTTTTTCAAAATATAATTCACATAATTGAAAATTTATTTCTAATGGTAATCTCCCATGTGTGGTGATAAAGTGGGTTTTTAAAGTGAGAATGTTCAAATTTTCATTAAGATTTTATGTCTAAATTCAACATAAAAATTATTCTAATGAAATTAATTGGAGTAATATATTTATTATAGATACAATATGACTTTAAAACCAACATAAAACATAATTTAACTATATAAATTAATTAGACGAAAAATATGTTTTTAATTAAAATTCGTTATTTTCATTATTCATCCCAAAATAATGTTTCTCCAAAAAACCGAAAAAAAATACCATAAGATAAATTTGACATTAAAAATTCGAAAATGATTTTTTTCAAATTTAATTTCTAATTGTGTCTAAAATTAATTTAATTATTTTTCACCAAAGGTTATAAAATGTTGTTCTTTTAATTAATTAGTATTTCAAAACATATAAAAACTTAACCAAAAAATATATTTTTTTATTTTCACCATTATAAATAATATTATAAAAGTATTTATTAATATTAATATTACTAAATCTAATGGATAGGTTATAATTATCTTGTATAAATAATTATAATAATTAAATTATTTTTTCTAAAAAATCAGTGTTGCATATAACGCAAGCCAAGCCGGTGTTGCATGTTGTGCAAGCCAAGACGGTGTTGCATGTAACACACGATTATCTTAGGGTATTGTATAATTAAATCTTAATATAGTGTATCATTTAAGTTAAGAATATCTTCGTTCATTAATGAAACACAAGCTATATTCAGTGTTTCTTGAAATGAAAAATATCAAAAAGATTAAATTAATTCAAAAAAGTATTTCATAAAAACTTGGGGTGTTTAATTTATCACACTAATTAACTACACACCATATGTTCTTGAACTACATGTTTAATTATAAAAAATTTCATATGAAATATTTTTTAGAAAAGTATGAATATACTTGTTTCACCACAAATTTAACCTCTATAGACCTTATACCATCACCAGTAGTCAAAATCCATAAATAATAAAGGAAAATGATTGAAACAAATGAGAGAATAAAAATAAAACTACATGTCTCCTGATGAATCATTGAAAATTTATTATTTCATGCTGATGATCTATTATCAATGGATGTTATAATCTAATTTAACTTTTATTAGACTCATTCAAACTGGCTCGACCTCCCTCTCCATTCTTTCTGTTGATCGCATTTTAAATAAATAAGAAGTATTCATCCCACATGTATAGGGAGAGAGGATAAGGGTGAAGAATAATAAAAAACACCAAACAAAGACTCATCCTGGAACATAGGAATCGATACCCAATAATAGTTTTCTACATTTCTTATGTGAAACCCCCCATTACAAACTCAACCTTCAATTTAGATTACCTATATGGAGAATAATCTATGAGATATAATAATCCGCACATATGGGAATTACTAATATTTATACAATAAATATAAAATATCTTGAAAAATATGTATAACTCAGAATAATTCCAAATTCCATAGCAAGGGTAACCATAATATCCTGAAAAAAAAATCTCACAAAATTTTTAAATTATTGGATTAGGAAAATTACCATTTTAACATTCTTAAAGTCACAAGGATATAAAACATCAAAAAAAATCTTTGTCCCCTATATGGGAAAACCCAGATCACTATATCCTCCTAACCTTAAATATTTTTCATCCTTGAAATGGAAACATCCTTAAAAACTTACTAGGAAGCTCCGAAATCATCCTTATGTGAAAATACGACACACCCTCAAATGATCTACCCCAACTTCATAATGTAACTAAACATGAGGACCCTGAATGAACCCCACTCAAGAACACATCCCCTTTCCATAACTCAGATCAAAGGTGACACATCTGGGATTATTTTTCCTCCATGAATGTCTTTCTTACTCAACTAATCATAGTGGGGTATCTTATCTCAAATATAACGCACCTTTCATGAATTTACATAAGGATTTGTACACGAAGCCTCTTTTTCCAACCATATAAAAGGAAAGCAACACTATTATGAAGAATTTTCATGAACTTTAATGATCCATTAGATATAGTTAGTTCACCAAGAAATTTATAATGGGGGTATCATGATTCCCGCCTTCAAAAGGGTTACTCATAACACTGGAATATGGAGACAATCTAATCTCAACAAACTCCACCCACAAGTAACTCTACAAGAGTACCATACTGCTTTCGAGGATACTTTCATGCATTAATTTTAAATTAAAATTCAACAACATGCACATATATTTTGTCTATATTGAGTTATGATGATAAAAAATGATAATATCATCATTTAATTTCATCAATAGTATGAATAAAATGTTGCACAATGGACCTTATTCATCCCACTGGAACCCAAGGTCAACATATTTCAAAAAACTAAAATCTCTACAAAAAAAATCTAGTAGATGGTGGCCACAAAACATAGATGAATGACTTATTGGTTAGTAATATACTCACAATAATTTAATTTTCTCTTCCAAATCCATCTTCACCTCAGTACATAGATTCTCCCATCACTCAAGATATCACAAATCACTATGCAAGTATATCTATCATCTACAAATAACAAATGAGATTAGAGATCAACATTTGATTTAGATCCTCATAAGCCCTTGAAGGAGGATATGAAACCCCAAAAACTCAAGACGCAGCATCCCAAGATCAACTAAGAAACCTCCTATAAATAAGGTCATCCCCTTCACTACTATTATAGGACTGATCCTTTAAAAAACCATATCACACAAATCCAAGATTGGAACTTAGTGAAAGATCTAATTATAACTTTATAAGGGTTATCTATTTTCATAAACTATGTCTCAATTCTGTATCAAATTTGACCATGACCATCTTATTGATCTATAAATTCACCATAAATATGTTCATCCACAAGAGCTTGGACTTTTTTCCCATCTTTCACTAAAGATATCATCACCGGGACTCACTCCTCTATAGCAGGATCCTGGGAAAACCTCTCTCCCAAGTTCATCTTATACTAGAAAAAGAAACAAAGGAAAATGGTCACTCAAATTGGAGTCCCTAGTCATAACAAACTAAAATACTCCATTGTTATCTCTAGATCCCTATAAAATATTGAAATAATGAGATGGAAATGCATGCTAGTACTAACTAGTTGGAGTGATAGAGAAAAAATCTATGAAATCATACCTCAAAAAATATTAATTTTTTTTGATCAATCCATCTATATCTCTCATGAATACAATATCATAACATCTAAATCTCTAAAATGATAAAGGATTTGCAAGAGGTGGTAGGGAACAAAGTAGATTGATATGTATTCAATCACTCAACATGTAATAATCATCATGACAACTATCATCCCTCAAAATTATACTGATCATGGTACAAAACCCTTATAAAAGGAATACAATGCATGCTTGAGGATGAAAGCATCTAATAAACCCATTAATCCAAGTATAATATTCCTATAATCCATCACATTATATCCACCATCCTCAAAATAAAAGAGGCTAATTGGGTACACCTAATTTAATCAAAGGATCATCACGTGCTTCAATTTAAACCAGGAGATCTCAAATAAATGTGACACGCTAACCAAAATACCATCAATACTTGAACAATCTTGAGGTACCCACATCTCATCAAGTGTCTATAAACATGGTGAGAAATTAATTAACCACACTGATAGTGGTACCTGTACCCCAAACCTTGGGGGAGGTACTGAACCACAAGATTAAACAACCACACCCTATGTAATGTCAAACATCACACTATATAGATAGAGTACATGCACCCTCTCAATGAAGAGTACCGACTCTTGTATAGTATTGGGGACCCCCACCTCATCAGGCTGAGGGATCACCAACCCCATGCCTAAATTGAAAACCCATTCACAAAAAAATGGTAGATTACACTCTTGCATCCATGAGGGAGAACCAAAATCTATAATACATGTGGGGGAAATCTAACTAACTAGGAAATGAATGCCAATAGAAGGAATAACTACACCTACTAAGGAGAACCTACACCCCATATATTTTTGGGAGTCCTAACTCATATGGTTTGATGAACTAAAACTTATCCATCAGAAACACCAACCACGATAGATGGATGACATGAATCCTATCTAGTAGAGGAGTACTAACTCCACTATAGAAAAGAGGACATATGCATCTTTGGTATAGGGGGAGTACTAACCCCATACCGGAATGGAGGACTCATGTACCCATGGATGATAGTCCAGTCCCCTGTATCAGTGGGAGAGTAAAAAACTCCACAATCTATAATGGAGGAAAAATGAATTAGTATCAATATAATATTAACATATTCATGAACCCCAAGCATAATGAATCCATGATATATCTCACATATGAGTAAAAAAACTCTATTACTACTTTTTAATATACATCAGGAACCCTTAACCTCATATCTACACTATTAGAGAATTACCAACCACTCACAAATAAAACATTTATGGCTACTAGATTGTTAGAGCCCTAGTAAATAAATATATATTATCTACCACTCACAATATGGGTTCCCTAGTATGATAAATGGGCTTAATAACTTTTAATAATTTATTCCCCAAATGTCACATCTTTCCCATGAGAAACCTACCTCCAAGATCTATCCCAAGGAACAACATTCTTTGATAGCAATAAATCATGACCCAACCGACCAGTTCCATGCATGGGTTAGTGGGGACATGACTGTAACACCCCAAGAATTCCTGTAATAGGAAAAGGGCTAGTGAGTATCACTAAGAATGAATAATAAAAAAGGGAGGCCTTAGCCTATACAACCTGTATAAAAATTAACATCCTCGTCCATGAGAACCACAACCACATTAGATATACATAACTAAGTAAAACAAAACATGCATGAATAAACAATATACATTTTAGGTAATATAAAAAGTAATATAATGATAAAAGAGACAAGTCGCGGTAATCCAAAAATAAATCATCCTTTAGAAACTGTGAAGAAATATCACAACGTTATGTAATTTCCAACCCTGCCACTTGTAATCATGAATTCCATTGGGAAATGCTAAGATTTGACACTATAATATCCATAACTGTTGATATATCCACTGGACTATGTAGTATTTTTATATACACATAAATTGTGACCATAAATCCCATGAAGGCATGATTATAAAAATACCCAGAATAATTCCCTGAAAACATTAAAGGTAACATGACTATAAGTAATATCACACCTGAGGGTTGAATTGTAAAATAAATAAACTCAAATAAAGAAAGGATAAAATAAATATGGAAAATTATTTGGATTCACTTCTAAAGATACCCCCGATAATCCCATGAGAAGGCTTGAAGACACATGTTAGTAAACTCACACCACGGGACTAAGACTCTATGAATAAACCCCACACTATAGGGGGAAGGACCTCTCTTATCATTAATGACCAAGCAGGTCAAAAACATTTGGTCTTCCCAAGGGCGCCCATAACTAAAATCTCAAAATCATACCATGGGAATCTATGAATAAGATACCATATCTAGTAGATGGTCAATAAACCATACCCTAGAACTTGTAACACCACCTAATCGATATGTATGATGAACAAATAGACTCATTGGTGCATCATAATTTGTAGAATGATAGTTTATTTTATGAAAAACCCTAGCATACCACATCCCCCAAATCTCAATTACCAACACTAATAGTATAATTAAAATAGTGGACCCATGCATCACCAAAATAAAAATTCTAGATCAGAGAGTACTTACCACAAAGATGTTTGACCCACACTCTATCCCATGGGGGAGTAACTGACCCCATCCTAAAAGATGATAAAAACCTTATTAATCATTCTAGGATCAAAAGGTAGCCTTGTAAAACAAATATGATATAAGGGGGAGATCAACCATCAAAATGGTGTATCACTTTCCCCTCATCTATCTCTTATATATAAATGTATCAAAGGGTAACTTAGGACACATTTTTTCCTAAAAGACCCCAAGTACCTAAAATGATCTAAAAATAACAAATATAACCAACATTATATTATTTATCTGATACAACTACAAGGGGGAATCATTCCTTTATGGTGTGTTTAGATCAGCCGGGGGATTTACAAACCATGGGCTTCCGAACCATCCCCGCCACTCAACCTCTTTAACCATCACATCATCACCCACAAATGCATCGGTTGACCCATTCCTCAAAAAATTGTGTGTTCTAACCAAGGGTGTAATGATCACACAAATTACATTGTTCCACACAAAATATTATGATTGGTCTAAGATAATTCTATCTCTTTATATGTATGAGTTATCTTACACCATAAATAGGTAGCTTTATGAAAATAACTCAGTGTGGAGAGCCCAGACCCCACATCTTTTGTGAAGTACATACTATATCAATTGAAGTGATGAATCACTTGTCAATAATAATTATAAAACCCTAAGATTTTAAATAATGTATCTTTATTAAAAAAATTAATCTCTTTGTTAACTTATGTTTCACAGAACAACAATCTTAAATGAACTCCAAAAAATAATTATTATTTTTACATAACCATTATAACCTAGAAATTAAATCATAGGGAATGAATAGTATTATCCACAATATGAAATATATTTTTTTAAAACTTATTTTTAAGGTATTAATAAATTGTTTTTGAATATGCACAAAAATTTTGGTTCAGTCATTTTGTTCATAAAATATATTTTTTCCTTAAAAATTTGTTACTTTTCTTAAGAAAATAAATATAATCAATTTTTGATACTTTTAAAAATATATTTTATAAAAATAAAATTATTTATGGATTCATCATGTCTAAATTATCTTATAAATAGTTTTTTATAATTTTCTAAAAACTTTGTTTTTTAGTGAATAGTAAAAATATATAGATTTTTCTAAAACCCTCATTTTATTTATATTTAAAAGTAAATTTATTAGTTTAAATTGATCTAAAAGTAAATTAAGAACATTTAAGGAATATAAAATCTAATTAATTAAATTTAAATGAAAATTTATACCTTATTTTTATATATGTATATATATCTTGGATTGAAAACACATTCTTCAGAAAAATAGTTTTTTTTTCTATTTTGACTGTTTAATTTTAAATGTAATTTTAAAACATCAATGTTTTTTAATTTGAAAAAAAAGTTTCCATATTGTTAATAATGACTTAAAAATTATATTATATGTTTGTTTTCATTTTTTAGGATTAAATTAGTTTCCATGGTAAAAACAAATTTACCGATGTATAGGTAAAATAATACAGCGTGTTAAATTTAAAAGGTAAAAGATTAATATACCAAAAAACTATGAAGTTAAATGGGTGTTTTAAATGTTTGTATAATTAACAATCCTTTAAAACAATAATTATATATATACTTTATTATAATTAATTCCACCCAAATTTTTTTGGCTTTAAAAATAAATAATTATTATTTAATAACTTAAAATAACCCCTCATAAAGTGTAGATACTACCCATCACCCCGCCATTTATCCTAAAAGGAATTGAAGATATTATAATATCTTATAAAAAATATCTTACCCACTCTACTCATAACCATGTTCTTCTGGTATCACCCAAATATCAATTCCATGTTTATTAATGGTTCCTTCTAAGAGGTTATATTGAAGAGTTCTGATTTCATTTTCTAACATCTCCTAACCTAATTCATCCATAAATTAATAATAACTCTAGTATCATGTATATAATATAATTTTATGTTTCTAATTTAATATCTTATATCCATCCATCTTATTACCTCCTCTTATACAATTAAATAAAACCATTGTCTAAAATATAGATGTTAACTATCTCTATGGACAATGATTTTTAATTTTCCATTATCACCTTAAAGGCTAGTCATAAAATTATTATTCTGTTTAAATACAATTTTATAAGTTATATTACAATTTATTTCTATTTTTATAACTAATATATATATACATAGTATTATATAAAATGAAACTAGTTTGTGATAATTGGAAAACCCACCAAAATAAACTAAACATTTATCATTAACATTTTATCAAATAAATCATCTTGATACCTTAAAAATGATATATGAAACCATTTAAAATTTTATAAGTTAGGTAATAAAAATTACTTTTTCTTATGGAGTTTTATTTCTATTTTAATATAAAATCCATAATTATACACAAATGAACCAACCTTGAAAACCATGAAACAAACGCACTAGAAACAGTGAAAATAATGAAATATTATTAATGAATGGGTGGTAAGATGTTATAAAAGTATTATATAATGTTTTATAAATATAATTATATGTATGTAAAGAATTAATAACTTTATTTAAACCTTTAAACAATATTCTCATTTATGTAAAACTAAATTGAAGTATAATATAAAGGTTTCTCATCTAAATTTTACTTTTGTGAGATACATTCCTTATTCACCAATTATTTATTGTGTGTGGTGTATATACTACCCTTTTATGTTTCATATACTGAATAAAATAAAATTAATTTTATTTATGTTTCATTTAAAAATTACTAATTTTATGGTTTATACGATTGGACTAATTACAAAGTGGTAAGAAAATTCTTGACCCAATTTTCATTCTTGGGGTTAAAATTATACATCATTTATCTTGTGATGATAAATTTTTATGTGGAATGAATTTTGATCAACATTTTCTTTTTATTTACAGTTTTTTTCCATATTTACAATTTATACACTAAATCAATTAATTTTAATAATTCTCACTTTAATGATATGATATTTATAAGGTAATTTCTTTTAAAAATCATCTTTTTAAAGTTTCTCTTAAAACTCACTTTTTCTTCCATTCCCGTATTTTCTAAAAAATTTCCAAAAATTTTTTTACTATTTTTTTATGATTTTTTCAAAAAAATCACTCATGTTTGACTTTTTATAAAATAGTTTGAATGTTTTTTTTTTCTAAATAATGTCCTTGGTGAATTTTTAAAAAAAATAGATGGCATGAATTTTTAACTTCTATTGCTTGAGTGTACTTTCTATTTTCTAGGGTACTTTAATTATTTAATATATTATTTACAAGATTACAAGTTTCTTTTCAAATAAAATATTTTCTTTTATAATTGTCTATCTCTTAGAAAATAAAAAATTGAAAATTGAAATGTTATTTTTTAAGAATTATTTCAAGTGATATTTAAAAATTAGTTTCCATCTACATTATTATTATTTTATCTTAATTATACGTTAATATGTACATTATTCAAGGATACTATACTTATTCACTTTATGGTTTGTTTTTGTTTATGATGGAATGATATTTTTGAAACCAATTTTTTCCATGAGTTATGTTAGGATGAGATGTTTATGAAACTCATTTCATTACATGGGTTCTTATATGATGAATGAATTATTTTCTTGTGGAACACATATGTATGATTTTCATTATGTGATGGTGGTTAAATTATAAACAAGGATGGTGGTTATGTAATAACCAGTAATGAGTGGGACCTATATATCCTTCCAGTTCATTAGGTAATGATTTGTAGCTCATGAGATAGATAGAACTAAAATAGTAGATGGACCTGGTTCTGTAAGAGGGGACATGAACTCAATTTAGTAAAATGGGGTATTAATGGGAAGTGAACCCATTTCAATAATATATAAATGGAGGGGGAAGGGAAAATTGTTCTATAAGGGAACTTTTCAACTATGGTAGCCATGGGAGTGAACCTTGACTATGATGATGGTTTGGGATTGGACAAATTCCACTCTGATAGTCATAGAAAAAAGCCTTGAATACTATTGAATTTATTTTATTTTATTATGCGTATGCCTCATTCCATGTATTATGGCAATGTCATTTTCTCATTGATCATGCTATCTTAAGATTCATGTCTTATTAAATCCAATGATTTATTCCATGAATCAATATTATGATCTTTTATACATAGGGAATATTTTTCAAATGTAATTTTCATGTTCTTATGCCATTATGCTTATGTTATGATTCATATCTCCCTTGTTTAACCTTAATAATCATCTAATATCACCCTTTTATTATGTTTATTTTCATTAGTATATAATGGATGGTATTAAGTATGAAATTTCAAAAAGGGTTATATTAATGAAAGAATAAGTGGGAGACAATGTAGATGTTTTACGAACAAGTTTTTTTTATATATTTTTTTCCAAAACAATAAAACTCTATGATTAGAGTGTGATTTTTTATGTTATGTAAATAATATTCAACTATTTAAATTTAATATCTTTGTATTAAAAGAATGGATTGTTATAGATGGTATCAAACCAGGGTATAGTTATCCTTTGTAAACTAGGATGATAAAACCTCAATAAGAACACTATGTTTAATTCTAGGTTACTATCATAGATTTTTTATAAAAATCATGAATAATCTAAGTTATACCAAAATATTAATATATTTAAATATTATAACTAATTTCCCTTGATTATGTGGCTTTCCCAGAATTATTAATTCTTCTCACATTATTTTTTGGTTTCTTTTCAATGGTTGGAACCTAAAAGAACCATGTTAATAATGAATGTAATGAAAAATAAAACGATTTTTCTCCTGAGTAGCTAAATTTTATGGGAGCTGGGATAAAAGATATTATTTCTTTACCCACACAAGATATGAATCATACTAGACTTCCAAATGAGAAAGTTGGGTAACAACATTCTTTTGAGTCATTTGTGAGGAAGTATCCACCTTCTTTTAGTTGATCTTCAATTCCTCTAGTGGATGAGCAATGGATCAACACCATCGAGAAAATATATTTATTCTTTAAGGGTTAGGACATGAAAAAGTTTTCCTAGTTTTCTATCATCTAGAAGGATAAGTATATCAAGGGTGGAACCTTATTAATAATATGAGGCAATAATAATTAATTGAATCAATGGAATGAGGTCAGTTTAAGGGGATATTCCTTAGAAATTACTTCCCTCATATTCTACATACAAATACAGGAAAGAATTTAATAAGCTAATGAAAAATAATGACAAATCCATTGGTATATATGAGGATCATTTTTCAATTCTTTCAAGTTTTTAATATAGTTTAAATATTTTTCCATAAAATAAAATAGATCGATTATTTTGTGAATTAAAAGAATTTATTTGAATGTAATTATCTATAAGGGACTTTAGTACATATGAATAAATTTTTCAATGCGATCTCAAGGTGGATATGGAAATTATATATACCCATAAATCTCATGATTTTGATAAGAAAATAAAAAATGGAATTAAAAGGAAATTATAAAACCCCTAGAGAGAAGGATATGACCTTTACTTTAGCTCAAAATATGGGATAAAATGTAGAGGAACTTGTCTTAAGGGAATTGGTAAATGTTTTAATTATGTAAGGGAAGGTAAACGAGAAATTTATTTTTGAATTGATGTGATGAAGATAGATAATAGTGTGATTAGAGAGACAGATTCATAGAATACACAATCCACACTCTAGTGTTTCAAATAAAATTAGTTAGTAAATTATGCAAATAAATTCCACAATCTAATGGATAATATGGTCTCTAATCCATAAAAACCTCTTAAGAAAAAGGAAAAAAAGGGAAATTTTATTAAATCACAATGGAATAAGTAAATAATGTAAATTAGGTCACATTTATCCTCCCCACCTTTGTATAGAATTTCATGTCTAATTATTTATGAATGAGACCTATGAAAATGTTATTATTCATCCAGTAGTGAAATTTCATGTGATTATATCCCTCTACATGAAGTATAGAAGAATGAAACATCTAAGGATTATTAAATTCTAGTTTTTTATTAAGTATTTGAAAGTATTTATTGAATGGTACTTTTAACCATGAAAATTGATTGAGGTGATATTTTTGGAGAATACATTATTAAGGGAAACATAACCCTTAATATATGTTTCATATTGGGATAACAATGAGATAAAGAGATTTTTTACTATGATAAAATAAATTGGATAGTATTTATGACCTTGGAACTTATTAGTAATATGATGAAAGTGTTATTTATGGATTTACTTTGTAAAATTTTTAGATTTATGGTATGATAAAAAAAATTAATTTTTGAAACCATTCATGTTTTCAATAATGTTTTTTTGGAAATTAATATTATTACCATGTTTTAAGAGAATACATGATAATGATATTCACATGTTTTTTGTGAGACAATTAATAGATACATCAAGTTGTTTTGATGATTAATGATAAATTTATTTTGAAAATTTAGTGACCTTCATTTGAATGTCTTTATAGTTTTTGTAATGCTTCATAAGGGTAACCATTTATCAAATTTTTTCCATTAATCTTTGAATAATGTTTTATAGATTAATGTATTATTTAACTATATGAATACTTATTAATATGGAATAATCTATGATAAGAATTTTATTATTTTTATAACTGGAGATAAAATAAATGATTTATCATCCCATTATG
Organism: Viscum album; assembly: GCA_963277665.1. Taxonomy (NCBI): domain Eukaryota; kingdom Viridiplantae; phylum Streptophyta; class Magnoliopsida; order Santalales; family Viscaceae; genus Viscum; species Viscum album. The sequence continues at coordinate 1,152,698,141 of OY728132.1, read as the reverse complement.
GATCTTATGATCCACTATTTCTTCAAGAAAAATAGTTTCAACATCATTTCATAAAGTAATAAATGAAGCAGAAATTTATCTAGGAACAACCATAGAGTGATATTTTACTTATGAGATAAATTCAAGTAATTTTATATTCTCAAATGATTTTGAAATATAAATTTATCCTATTATAATCATTTAAGATTATATTAATGAATTTTTTGAGACCTATTTGGTCTATGGTTTTGTGGTTATCAGTCTTATTATGACCATGTTATCTATTATTAACTATAAAAACATGACAGATATCATTATATTCCATGTCCATATTTTCACTTTCAACGAAAGTTTTATAAGATGGAATCCTAGTTATGTGGTAATATTCAGATTTTACTTTCCCTCTTTTTAAGAGGATGTTTTATTTTCCATTTTTGTGATATAGAATTCCCAAAATGGAATGTGAAAATTTAAATTTTGATTAATTTTTTTTGAAGTTATTGACCATATCGGTATGATATCTTATCTATAGGTGATTCTACCAACTATATCTAAAGTTTGGGATGTGTTACATGCATCTCCCTTGAGTAATTACATACCAAATCATTTAAGTGTACTAAAATAATAGGTCATACCACTAGAGTAAGATCTTTTATATAAATAAAAAACAATTTATATTCTAGATCTTAGAGACAAAGTTCAATGAAATAAGACCACTAAACTGGATAATGTGTTTTGTGAGACCAAAAATATGAGGAAGTTATATGGGAACCTGAGGATGTGATGAGGCAGAGATATCCTTATATATTTGTAACTGAGTAAAAAAAATTTACGGTGGAATTCCATATAATGGGGATAGAATGTAACAACCAAATATTTTAAACTATTAATATTTTTTAAAATAAATATAATCTCTTTGATATCTTACGTTGAACAGAACACCAATCTTAAACGAACTCTAAAAAATTAATATTGTTTTAACACAGCCATTATAACCTAGCCATAAAATTTGAGGGAATGAATAGAATTAACAACCTTACGAAAAACATAATTTATAATAAATTTTTAATTTATTAATTAATTCTTTGTAAACCTGAACTTAAATTTAAGTAAAGTCATTTTGTTCATTAAATATATGTTTTCTTCAAAAAATGATTTTATTTATTTTCATTAGAAAAAAATGTAATTAAAATTTTAAATTTTTAGAAAAATTATTTTAAATAATAAACATCATTCTTAGATTTAGAATGTAAAAATTATCTTATGATGATTTTTTTAGAATTTTATAAAAAATTTCATTTTTTAGTGAATAGTATAAAAATATCAATTTTTATAAAACCCTCATTTTATTTAAATTGAAAAGTTATTTTATGGATTAAAATTGTTCTCAAAATAAATAAATTAATTTTTATTTTTATATAATCTTAATAATTACGTTTGAGAAATATTTATACCTTTTTTGGTATAAGTAAATATTTGGGATTAAAAACACATTTTAAAAAAACTGTTTTTCATTGCGTTTTGACGGTTTAATTTTAAATATAAATTTTCAACTTATGTGTTGAATTTTTGAAGAATAAATTGTATATTTTGAATCATGAGGTAAAAACTATTCTATAAGGAACCTTTAATTTTTAGGCATAAAAAAGTTACCATGGTAAAAATAGATTTACCACAGTATTGGTAAAATAATGTATTAGGTTATGGTTAAAAGGTAAAAGCATAAAATAACAATAAAATAAAACATTAAATGGGGTTTTTATGTGGTTATAGACCTCAAAAATCATTTAAAACAATAATTAACAATTTATTTAGTTTTAATTAATGCCTCCCAAATGTGGTTGGATTTGAAAATAAGATAATCAATATTAAATAACTTAAAAACATTCGTACTCAAGTGTAAATATAGCCCTTCACCACCACTATTGTTTTTAAAAGCCTTTAATATCTTTAAATATCTACCAAAAAATCTCCTCCCTAATATACACACTTCTATGTGCTGATTTTATCAGCCAAATTCCAATTCAAGGTTATATAAGGGGTCCTTCAAGGAGATGATATTCTAGAGGTAACATTCTCGAAAAACCTCTCTTAATTTATTTTCTTTTTATAACTTCCCCACAAATACATAATGAATAAAATAATAATAAATCCATTATCATGTATATACTGTAATGATATTTTTATAATTTAATATCTTATATCCATCCCTTTTATTATCTCCACTTATATAAAGAGATGAAACCATTGTCCAAAATATTGTTGTTAAATGTCTCCATGGATAATGATATTTCATTTCTCATTACCGCCTTCAACACTGAACATAAAAGTATTATTATGGTTAAATAATATTTTAAAAGTTATATTATAAATTATTTCAGGTTCTGGAACTAATATATATAAACAATATTAAATAAAATGATACTATATATCATGATGGTCGGAAAGACCGCCAAAATAAACTAAACTTTTATCATTGTCATTTTATCAAATTAATTATCCTAATACATGAAATAAAAAAGATATATAAGAATATCTAAACTTATATAAGTGAATTAATAACATTTCATTTAACTTATGTAGTTTTATTTCCATTTTCAAGAAAATCCATAATTATAAACAAATGAACAGACCATGAAAACAATGAAATAGACACACCCAAAAAAATAAAAATAATGAAATATTATTAAATATTGGGTGGTAAGATGTTATAAAAGTTCCATATAAAGTATTATAAATATTATTATAGTTCTATAATGAATTAATTACATTATTTAAACTAGTATACAAGAGGTTAAAGGTTTAAAAACTAAAGGGAATCATGAGGTAAGGGTTTCTCATCTCACTTTTACTTCTGTGAGATACATGTCTTATTCACCACTTATTTCCTTCATGTGGTGCATATACTGAAATTTGATATATCATATCATTAATCTTATTATCTCAATATTATCAAATGTTTAATTTTATAATTATTATTTTTATTGGGAATTTGATTCGAATGATTAAAAGTTGCAAGGGAATTATTAACCCAATTTGAATTATTTAGTTTAAACTACTACTTTATTGATTATGTCATGATAAGATTATGTAAGGAACGAATTTTGATTATTTTATGATTTTATTTTGACTTTTTATGTGTATTTATAGATAATACACCTAATCGATTAATTTTATTATTTCTCAGTTCAATGATATGATATTTATAAGGTACTTTCTTTTAAAAATTATCTTTTTAATGTTTCCTGTAAAACTATATTTTTCTTCAATGAACTTGTTTTCAAAAATTGATTCAATTTTTTTTTGAAATTATTTTATTATTTTTTTAACGTAATTTTAACTCGTGATTGGATTTAAAAAAACATTTTTAAAGGATTTTTTTAATTTTCTAAATGATGTTCTTTGTGACTTTTCTGAAAAATATATGAAACGTATATTTTTTAACTTAAATGGCATCAGCAACTTTTCCAACTATCATGATGATTTAATGCATCAATGTGTTCTTTTTAAGATTACCAGGTTATTTTCATAGAAAATATTTTCCTTTATAATTGTATATCTCTTTTAAAATAAATGATTTGAAAATGGGTATGTTGTTTTTTTAGAATTATTCCAAGTGACATTTCAAAATTATTTTCCATATAAGATAACATTATTTGATGTTAATGTTTCTTTAATAGGTATAATATTCAATGATATTATCCTTATTTATTTATGTTTGGTTTATGATTATGAAGAAATGATATTTAAAAAAACCCATTTTTCCATAAGTTATATTATGATGAGATGTTTATGAAACTCATTTAGATACATCAGTTCTGATACGATGAATGACTTATGTTATTTTGTAACACATATTTATGGTTTTCATTATATGATGGTGGTTAGGTTATAAACATGGAAAGGGGTAACATTATAACCAATAACATGTGGAACATATATCTCCCTATAATGTAATGGGTAATGATTTATATCTCATGAGATAGATAGGACTGAAATGAGAAGTGAACTCTGTTCCGTAAGATAGGACTGGATTGGGGGTTGGACATGGTTCCATAAAACTGTACTGAAACAAGGATGAACCCAGATCAATAATACTAGACTAGAATTGGAATTTAAATTAGTTCATTAAGGTAATTTTTCTATATTGATAGTTTTGGGAGTGAACCATAACTGTTATGATGGTTTAGGGAGTGAACCCATTCCACAATTATAGTCTTGGAAAAGATCCTTGAATACTAAGGAGATTATTTTCAATGATTATGTGTATGCCACATTCCATGTATTATGACAAGATTATTCTATCATGGATCATGTTATCTAATGATTCTTGTCAAATGAAATGTTATGATTTATTCTATAACTCAATATTATGATCTTCGATATGAAGGGTATAAATTTCAAATGTTATGTTCATGTTATTTTTTCCTTATGCTTATGTAATGATTGATATCTCCCTTGTATACTATTATAGAGAATTTGAGATCCCCGTTTTCTTATGTTTATTTTTATGGGATTTGAAAGAAGTTATTAAGAATGAAATTTCAAAAAGGGTTCTAGTTATGAAACGAATGGGTCGTTTTATTGATAATAGCCTAAGGGAGAACCAAATTTTTTGTCCATAGCGATCATACCTTATAGGCATCGAGATCAGGGGTCCTATAAAAGAGATAAACTAGAATAATAATTAATCACTACTCTTCAAATCTCTCTACCATAATGCATGATGATATATTGGATAAAGATGATATCTACCTCCTATAATGTATATAGTTCATGGATACTATAATGCGATGGGAGTAAACAAAAAACTCCTCATCCTCTTATTAAAACTAAATTCACTGACTCCACCTCCAGGGGTGAGTAAGAATGAGGTAAATGACTCAATCCCCATGCGTGTCAATTCATTTGTGCTATACTACTATGTAAAGGGCACTACTGAAGATTGTACTAAACTTATTTATTTTCGATTCCCCGATCACCCAACATGGAGCTCATAAATTTCAATGAACTCACATAGTCACTAAACACTATATATATTTTAGGGTTCTATAACTTTTGTTTTTAATGTTCTTTTGGTGATTTAATATCATTGTTCTTTCCCTACATTATCACCCTAGTCCAATCGTTAATGTCTTTTGGATAAGATCAACAAACAACCATTTATGATATCATAACCAGCCTCTGATGGTGTAGATAACTCTACAAGAATGTTCTATATATAATGATACTCAAAATAGAAAATATATGTATCCAAATATGGATCTAGGGAAAACATTAAGAAAATACCCACATCGTGGAATGAGAATAGAATGCACAATAGGGTACAAAATGTGTACAAACAACTCCACTCTCTAGGTATGTACTATTTCAGATATCATCATGAATTTTTTAAATACATGATGTGATTCAATGAAATATATGACATGAAATCCACCAGTAGTACCGATTCATGTACCCTAGATCAATTATTTCATATAAATCGATATAGTGTGTATTACTACATTCCATGTACCTCACATTGGGTGCCTGGTCATGTACTTAGCCACACCCTGAGTCATGTACCCAATGGTCTAACATGGTGGGTCCATAAAAAAATCAATGTAAACATTATCTACCACTATAATCACACCAAAAACTATATTGTGTGTGTTATTGAACTATATATCATATGTTCATGAATTCTAGATGTAGGAATTCAATGAATACCCAAAATACTCTCATTTCACCACAAATCACCCCTATATGATCCTAAAACCATCCCCAATATTTCAAATCCATAAAAATTAAAAGAAAATTATTGGTAAAATATATAACATTATAATAAAAATAATGATACCATCCTCATAGCGAATCATCAGAGATTTGAGGTCACACACCGATGATATGTGCTCCATTGACACTATATCCTTGTCTATATTCGATCATCCTATTCTAACATGATTATACCTTTCTATCCCTCTTCTACTCAACTCATGACATAAACAATCAGTACGTTAACTCCCTTCATGCGTAAGAAATAAGGATAAGGGGGAGGTAAAAAATAAATTAAATTAAATCAAAAATCTAGAAAACAATTGATCCAAGATTCGGAACCTAGTTGGATTTTGTACCCTTACTACATAAAATCCTCTATTCAAGAATCAACAATAAGGTTATATTTTCCATATGAAACTTCTTCTAGGAGATAAAATCATTTTGACACATAGTAATAAATAATATATTTTCATAAATATTAAATATCCTCTAAATATTCCTGACTTGGAATCTCAGTATATTTCATCCCAAGGTTAACAATCTCATCCCAAGAATAATGGAACACTCAGAAAATGTTTCTAAGGTTTGTTTTCAGGGTAAATTTAAATTTTACCCTTATTTACAGCTTGAGGCTCCATAAATTAAAAAATTAGAAAATTTATCCTTATGTGAAAACTTGAATCTCTACATGAGCCACAATCCACACTCATATAGGAACCACATTAACACATCACAATGTCTTCCCATTTTATCATCCACCCATGATCACCACTGTGATTTTATGCTCTACCATGCAGCCTCTAGATGTTTTCTTAGATAAATTGACTTCTAATATGTTAGAATACTTGGGCCTTTATCATGGTAATCCTTACATTGAAATTCTCTATGGCATTAAAACATGTTTCGGTTATCCTGTAACAAAAATATCACCTAATCTAGAGAAGGATACTCAAATATTCTCCAATATCCATTCTATTAAAAACATAAACCATAAAATACTATTTATATTTTATAATATTATTATGTGTTTCATGGAGTATGTTATATATATGAAAAAGTATTTAATTTAATTCTGTGGGTATATTGTATATTATTATATAATGATATCATATTCCAACTAATACAACATATCATAATGAAAGATATGGTTGATTTTTAGTTCCATGAATTGAATTTTTGATTCATTTGTAACTTTCATGAATCATTTTATCCATATTAATGTTAATGATTTAACATTAATATTCTTATACACATAATATACCATTAATATGCATGGGAGAGTAAATGGATTCATAATGTGGTAACTCTTGTAGGCGTAATAGAAAATAAATTTTAAACCCACATAAAATATTGAAAATAGTGCGACATGATTTTTTTATTGATAAAATGGACTTTTTAATTGATTTATATTTTTTATATAGGTTTAGTATGTGTTTTTTGATAATGAAAATTAATGGATTCCAAATTTTAGTTTAAAATTCTTTGTCTAACCCCGAATATTCCCTCATTTACCTATTAAATCAGTATTCATTCAAATTAACTCTTTTTTTCTCTTACTAACTAGTAGATACATTATCCAAACTCCTTTATCTTAGTATTTTTAGATTAATCAAGAATGTGAAATGATCATTGTACTCTCTACTCTTACCTATCCTCGTAATTGGATAATTTTAATTAATCCATTACCAACACAACTCTCTCCATTATATAGTAAATTTTGTAAAACTATGGGTGTCGTTTATTCAACCCATGAATAATAAAGGAGAATTTATTTATAAATAACAATGGAATCCAATTATTATTTAAGTAATTAATTAATCTATAAATATCTCAAAAAAAATAGCTAATAAAAAATAAAGTTCATTAACACATATAAGGGAAATCATCCTATCTTGATCATTATAGGTATATTCATCTATCACAAGAGAAATATTATGGAAAATGAAATAATGAAAAGAAAAATGTAGCACCTTGAGCCCATTAATCCTATAGGTGGTTTCTACTACAATTTCATTCTCATTCTTATAAGGAAATTCATCCTAAAGGACATATTAGTTTAGTAGTCTTGGTAAACTAGATACATACATGAGTCTTATATTACAAATGAAAATAATAATTACAACATAATTTTTTTATTTTGATGATACTTTATTACCACTTATAATATCTTTAATATATTTACTATAACACTTCCTGGATTCCTGTGGAAAGAAATAAAATAATGGTGAGCTCAAATTCTCAGAAAGGGTTTTGTATAGTGAATGAAATAGTCAATCCATGCGAATAGTCAACATGATAAGGTAATATATGAAGACACATTCCATGTAAATTATATACTAATAAGGAAGTGTGTAAATAATATTGAAAGTTAAATAACTAAAAACACATTAAATTTAAATAACTTGATAAGGCATAATCGATATAGAAAGAAAAATAACTAAAATATATTCCATTTAATCAATGAAATGAGAATGAAATGAATTCACAGATAATTTTATTGAAAAAAACTCATGGATAATAATAAATAAAATGGAGGAAATTATTAATTATCAAACTTGATATTTCTTGGTCACACGATATCTTTACTATCAAGACCAATTCTAAAGATAGTTTAAATTTGTGGGTATAAACTCATCTATTCTTCTTAAAAAACTCGAAGAGTTTATTGCCAAATGATTTCATCTCATGAGACTACTGATGCATAGAAGGACCTGTTTAAAATGGTACAAAACCTTTTTAATGAATACCCAATGCATTAATAATATATAGTATAATTTATTTAATTAATTAACAATGTGCCTTACCAAATATTTTTATTGAATAAATGACACATATTTTTCAGTAATTCCCCAATTAATCAAATAACTATCAAAAATGAACATCGTATGTAAAAATGAAATATTATTTGGGAAATATTAATATCCATTACAAGATAATATGGATATTTATGATTAATTTAATGTACAATAAAAATTATCATATCTAAGTGATTGTTCCAAGAGAAATTTAACAATCACAAAACAAAGTGATATGTCATAGATAACTTTTACCACATGATAATTTTCAACTCAAAACCCCTTGAATGATATAGTTCAAATTGAAACACAAAATACCATGAATTATAATTCAATCATGATATTAAATGAATAATGTAAAGTATATACACCACAACAAAGTGGATTGGTTCATAATAACAAATAAGTCTCAATGGAATGTAAATTGAGACAAAATCCCTTACCTTGGATTTCCATTTGGGTGAATTTCATTTAACCTCCAATATAATGATTTTAAAAAATTTACTAACATATTAAAGATGCATAATAATATTCATAATATCTTATATTATTATTTTTATAATATCTTATTAACTTTTTTCAATAATCTTTCATTATTTTTACAATTTTTGTGTTAATTTCCTAGTTTTTTTGTATGTTTTGACTTTTTATTTTTGTTCTTGTTATGTCAATAAAGATTTAATCATCTCAATAATTTAAAATGTGATTTAATTATAATATTTATTTAGTATATATGTATTTATAATAATCCATAATATTTTGAGACTTGAAATTAAATGCACCTTTATGGAGATGGTAGGTAGTACATACGTATAAATGTTGTTTCTATTTTTTCATATTAAAATAATAAAAAGTAAATTATATATGTATATATATTATAATTATAGCATCATATTAATATCATATATTTCGCATGGTTTTATTATAACCATCCTTTATACATTCAATTTATATTGTGAATGAATCATATTGCTTTGAGGATGTGGTATTCCACACATCCACAAACGATGTTGTCGTATTCCCTCAAAATGGAAATAATGAAGTTTTCTATTGTATAATAAAATTAAATAAACATAAATAAATCTTAAATATTGTATATATCATATATAATCTATAAAACCATTATTATTTCTAGCCATGAAAGGTGTTAATGAAAGAACGAATAACATCGATTCCTGAGGTAGTAGTCCGCCACACATAAGAATGATGATTGTGTATCCCATTTTATGTATGTGTGTGAAATTATAGGTCTAAATTTTATCATAACAACATATAAGTGCATTTAAGATACTAAGGGTATTATTTAATCATGATATAAAAATAATTTAAGGGGTGTAGAATGAAATGAAACAAAATTGATCGTTGAATAAAGTTTCCTCTTATTCGGGTAACTCCTTTTGGTCTATACTAAAATGGATTCTTGGTTGTATTTATTTAAAAATTGAGGTTTATAGTATTATTGGATGAAATTTGGGATCCTATTTGAGAAGTTTTTGGATGAGCCAAAGGTTTTGAACGGTGTAAAGAAGCAGGAGGGATGAGTGCCTTTTTATATTAGAGGAGGAGGGCATTCTTGTAAATATAAAAAGGTAGACACCATTGAGATATATACTTTACATAATTTGCCTCCATTAATAAATAAATTATATAAATTTCAGGATATGTTCTAAATTTGTCTAAAAATAGGATTTGAACACGTTTTTAGGTCATTTTGACACTTAAGAGTATGGTTTAGTCCATTGTTAAGCTTAATTTTAACTGCGTTCACTAATATTTTTGGTTGAAAAATAATTTTACATTATTATAAATTATAAATAATTATGATTCCAAACATGGAATAAATTTTTAAAATTAAAATCATATAAGGGGAAAGAATTAATTTGAAATAAATCCCACAGATGGGATGACAAAGTAGGTTTTCAAAGTAAAATGTTCAAAAAGTTTGAAATGATTTTATATCCAATTTCAAAGTAAAATTGACTAAAATGACCAAAATTGTATTAAATTATGTATTATTGAACTAATTAAACTTCAAAACTAATTTCAAATATAATTTAACACTATAAATTATTTACACAAAAATGTAATTTACAATTAAAATTTAGTATTTTAAAATATTCATAAAAAAATTAATCTTCTCATAATAATACTTAAAATTAACCCTAAAATAATTTTTTAACTTATTCATTCAAAAATGAATTTTATTTCGACATATTTAATTTCTATATGTTTTAAAATTTAGTTTTAAAGTAGTTGTTCCATTAACAGGTAGTAAAATCGCCTTTATAAAAATATAGCTTTTTTCATAATATTATATTTGATCTTATATTATTCTTATCAAATATATAGGATGAATATATAATATATTTTATTGAATATATAATATATATTTATATATTTAATTAATATTATTCACTAATAGTAATTAATTTAACTTATTATTATAAAACACCTTTGGTGCATAATAATTTTTTTTTATAAAATATCCTCTTTATATTCAATTGGTTCCTATATTCATTTCCAATTAATTTTAATCAAATAATTAAATCATATATATTCATATGTTTTTAAATAACATTCATAACATATTATTTATTTTCTAGTTTATATCAAATTAAATTAAATAATAATATATTAATAATATTTTGTTTTTTTATAAAACTCGATCTTGCATGTAATACAAAATACCGATGAAAGTTGTTCTTGCTTTTAACACAAAATAACTCAATGTTGCATGCATTACACGATATATAATAGATTTATTTAAAATATTTAATATATATTAAAGTGTTTGGAGTTTATAGTCCTTCTTATGCTTAGTGTTGCATGTCATGCATGCTATCAAATAAAAGTTACTCTTTTAGATTTTTCTAGGTTTTACATTCTACCCACCTTAATTAAATTGAATCCTCACAATTTAAACATGATATAGGTAATTAAGGGATTGATATGTTAAAATAAAATATTTTGGAAAAATTCACTTCATAAATATTTTTAATAACATATTGGAAAGATAATGAAAAGATATCCAAAAAATAGGCTTTTAAATATGAAAACATTAGAGAAAACATGGATATAGAAGAGAAATCTAACCATAATGTTCTAATGGCGAGTGATAGAAAAAAATTTCATGGGAATTTTTTTTACCACAAAAAAATAAACTAGACGTGTGAATAAATTTCATTAATATCATCAAAAATGTTGACAATTGGACAACATTTTTGTTTAAAGACAACTTTTCCTAGAGTTTAGGAATTATTTCATTATTTAATAATATAATTAAATAATATTATTTGATATATTCCTATAATAAAAGTCAAATCCTTTGGTCATTATTTTAACAATTTCTATTTCTTTTCATATCATAGGTTTCATCAGAGGATGGAGTAATACATCAAAATATGAAACCACATCCAAAGATCAACTTAAACCATTGCATAAATGTTTTAACATTCCAAAATATTATGATCCCACACTTTAGAATAATTTATTTAGTAGTTATAATTATCCTATTAACTTTATCTATATCAATCATCTTTTTATCCAACATCATTATCTCAACATTAGGGATATATTAAGGGTTATATTTCACATAAATATTTTCCAAAAAAGTTTAACTTGATACTGAATCAATTTTCATTTTACCATCTAACCTTTCCTCCAAAATCCTTATTGAAATAGAACTAAAGTAAAATATTATATATTTAATAATTAATATAATGAGAAAATTATCAATAAAATACTTTTTCAATATATTTCATATATCCAAATATAGAAGCACATTAATCATTCCACTTTAGTTAGGTCAATAACATGTGGTCGACCATGAGCCCTTGTATTATTCTAAGGTATTTTCATTTGAAACTTGAGGAATTAATTTGCATAGTGCCACATCTTCTTGAATATGTAACAATAAATAGGGGTGTTTTACTTCTTCACATTACAATTTTTTCTTAGTGACCCTTTTCTCCACACTTACAAAAAACTCTGAATCCTTTCAAGAATTTCCCACCATGATTCATTCTACAGTTATCACATGTTAGAAAATACTTCTTTACCTTTATATTCTTTGACTTGTTCCCTTTTTCATGGTGTTTATAAGAGATATTCTAATATTTTCTCCCATTTAACATGTGATATCTTCAAAATTCATTCTCAATTTTGATGGCATATAAAAATGTTTTATTTTTATTATGAACAAGTTTGAGAAACCCACGTCTTTCATAGATTGGGTTTAATAGCATCAAATAAGTGGTCAATATTGTTATCCTTTTTATATATGTAATCTATAACATACTTGGATAACCTTGTAAAGGTATATTCATAATCTAAAACACTCCCTTTAACTTTTTTCTTTAAGCTATGGAACTTCCTCTTCATCTCAATTAGTTGATCATAAGGGAAGTATTTGTCAAATAATTACTCCTCAAAAGTTATATAATCCATGAGTTCTATTTATCCATCATTTATAATATTCTAGGTTAAATACCACATTTTATAATCATCTCTTCTGAGACACTACACAACAATTGTAACCTTTTCCTTTTCCACACATCCTAATTTTGGTAATATCTTCTCTAAAAAATAATATATTTCTTTGACATCATTGGCTTAGTAGTCCCACTAAATTATGGGGTTCTATTTATAATAAATTGATCCAACATTAAAGAATATTTTTCTATAATAGTTTTCCCAATCTAGGAAAGTTTATGTGTCATAACCTAATTAAGCTACGCTGAAATATCTACAACTTGGTTAGTTCCAATATCAGCTATATCGGCTTTCTCAGTAGGAACACTCTAAATTTTCCAAGAGCATTGATACCATTATTTCGTTCAAAAAACACATATAAACTATATAATATACTAGATTATATCCTAAAAATAAGTAACAAAATGTAAAATCCCAAAACTAGCGAAATACATAACATAAATTGAAAATTTTGTGTGTATCTAATCTCATAATCATAAACATGGTTTCTTCATGGATATCTTTAATTTAAAATCATTCATAATGGTGTGTAAAAAATTTGAATTATCCTAATTTTATCCACAGGGATTGTCAAACTAGGTGGGAAGTAAGGCCCATTTTCATGTACTGGGTTACACTCGAGTCAGGACTGATACACCTTTACAGAGTTGTTACCCCAATGTACATCTGTTCCAGAACCACATACACTTGTAGTATCCAAACACGGATTCATTTCTAGAAATACCCAAATAATATTGAAAACATTTTATGAAATATAATATCTTTTGGAAATTCCTTTGAAAATACTTACTCATTTGAAAATATTATAATACGTTTGAAAATACATACTATTTTGAAAATTCAATAAATCCTTTGAAAATATCTAATAATGTTTTTTTAAATACTTATGATTTTGAAAATTAGTTTAAATTTTCTAGGTATTTTTTTTAAAATAATTTTAAATATTTTGAAAACAAAAAAATGGGGTCACTTAAAACATTAAAGGTTGTCAAGGCCTACCCACATTCCTTAGGAACGGGTTCACTCCCCATTCCCATTTCATATTTAAAATTTCTAAGTTCCAATTTTTATAAAAAAAATTGAGCTTTCCTTATATATATATATATATTCATCATTTAGTGAATTTTTTTATTTAAAAACATAACAATGCATTAAATATATATACACACTTTTATTTATATATAAATATATAAATTTGAACTTTCATTTGAAATCACTTGCGAGATTTGGTACAACCAAAAATCATGATAGTTAGTCTTTTCATGGACTGTTAAAAAAAATAATAATTAACATCCATGTATTCAAACCATCATTTATAAACTCATGAAATACATTTTATTGAATAGGGACATAAAATGTTAAACATTACCTTTTAAAACTCACCCTTGAATATGAATATTAGACACCCATTTTCTTAATTGATTTTATGCGTAAAATAATTATGTAAATGTATAAACCCTCCACATACCAATTATAAATTTTTATTCACATAAAATAATATATATATATATATATATAATTTTGAATTCTTAAAATAATAATAAGACAAGACAAATATATAACACACATAAATTATGAAAGTAATTTTTTTAAAATAATCATTTCATCATTTCATATATATATATATATATATACATATACATCATAAGAATAAGAACCCATATACATAAAATATAAATTTGTTTAAGTGGAATCCATTAAGTTTCATAATTTATTAAAATAAACTTACACATGCATAAATTAAATCCCCTTACAAGGATATAAGTACATTCTTTCATAATTTGATCACTCAAAAATGATTATAAAACAAATATAGCTTGGAACATAGAAATAGTATGTACATATATACATATATTTTATTTATATATACATAAATAATATAAAAATATAAATTATTGAAAATAATATAATATATATACAAATGAAATTACATAAACATAAGTACAAAAATACTTATACAACATGAGTTAAATAATCATATATTATGAAAATAAAACATACATATATATATGTTTGACAAACATAAACATGTAATTATATATATATATATATTTATATATATATATATATGAATCATGAAATTAAATCCTAAAAATATAAACAGGGAAATTACGTATAAATAAAACCTGGAATTTGAAATACATATTATTGTTATTATTAAAAAAGGAAATTCCTTATATATGAACATTTTTTTAAAAGGTTGTGAATGAATCCTCATTTTATTATTAAAGAAAATACCTATTTTATATGGGTAGAGGGAGACCCATTACATATCCTGAAGTCCCAAGGCCAAGTATTCTGAATACAAGGCTTAAAAGCCCATTTTTGGCCTAAAGGGTCCTTCGGTGAACATTAAAACTGTAGTACCTAGGCTACTATAGTACCTTCTAAAGTACCATCGCTGCTAAAATTCTAACTAAAGTGCCTCTTCTCTTATAGTGCCACTACTGCTACAGTCTTACACTACTATAATACTTCTATAGTGCCTTTCTAAAATGCTTCTATAGTGCCCAGAAAATTCTTCCATGCCTGGTTTTGATCATGGGTATTTTGGATGACAAGAAAGAGGTGTTCAGACCAAGGGTAGGTAGTGAGTTCTTTCCTAACTGAAGGAACTAAAACTAGGTGGAAAATGGAATAGGGGAAGGGCTTTAGAATTGGTAGGGACTCTTCCATCGGGTGAATGTGGTTCTCTCAGTGATGATTATATGTATATATAAAATTATTCATAGGTTCATATTTCACACATTAAAATTATAAGACATGTTCTAATTTATGATTTATAAAACTACAGTGTGCTTATGTTCTATGAGTCCCATTTTAAGTGTTTTAAAACATTTCTCTTCTTATGTAAGCATCCAACTATACCTGATAAAAGAAACAAAACAATTTTGTTTGAAAATAAAAAGTCTCAATTTAAATTATAAAATGATATTGAATTGTTATTTTAGGTGTTATATCTGGACAATTATTCTTAAAGATTGAAGATTACCGCTTGTTATGGTCATAGGTGGAACATATTGGAAACAAGATTGAGGGTACGTTCCTTTCACTATGGGGAAATTATTAAGGGTTGTTTATTGTATGAAGGATGTGATTTCTAGTGTTACATGTGGTGAATGAAGATCAAATTTAGTTACTTTAATGGAGACAACATGGGTGTTGCATGCAATGTATGATGTGAATAGTGTATGGGATCTACTTGTGTTATAATGTAAAAGATAACATGGGAGATTTATTAAATGGTTGAGGTGTGATTATCCAATGGTTGGGATTTAACCAAATAGAAAATTTTTATCCCACACCAAAATATAACATGAATTAAACCTTTTATATAAGATAACCAGAAACTCTCTTTTAGTATAAAAAAATAACCTGGCCTTATACACAGGACTGTGTAGTAAGACATTCCTAACCATTCCACACAATAGGTTGTGTCCTGCCTACACGATGCACCTAGGTTCTTAGACACTACTTGGGATAACCATTAGTTGAGGCTTCCCACTATTATTGATTCTTATTGTGTCTCACATGGTTGATGTCTCCCATGGTTTAGACCTTTTTTGTTAGACACATAAATATTTGTAAAACACTATTTTAAACTTATATTATTTTAAACACATTCTTAGGTGATAAAATTTTACAGGTAAATTAGTCTCTCGATTAATTATTTTATAAAAGATTAAAATTTTACTATTAACATTATATAATTATTTAACATTACTAATATGAAATTTTTTGTAGTATTTATATAATTTAGAATTATATTCTATACTTAATCATGTATATGTATACTTTAAAAAGTTATTATAACGTTTATATCCTCATTTTCTTATTACAAACATTTTTATTTTATTTTTAAGCCTCAACAGCTATAAATCGATGTCCCAACCATTTTTTCTATAAATATTATACATAAAAGTTATTTCAAAAATAATTGGACTCTACATGATTAGAAAGAAACCACTTTCAATGATGTTATTTGTCTTCCCATTACTATGTGTTCTTACCTTTAATCTATTTGGGGGGATCCTGCTCAAGGGAGATCCAAATGGGTATTGTTATTATTGGGTGGTTCTAATGTTTATTGTTGGATATTCTATTCTATTATTGATGGATCTTACTATCTGACTTTTAACATAATTAGTTGCGAGCATTTGTAATGAAGTTTTCTTTTATCAAAATTTGAGTTTGCATCTTATTTTTTAAAAAATGTACTATATTATACTCTTGTATGAGTTTTCAATACATTTTTTTATTTAACTGAAAAATTCATACTTAAGAACATGATATGATGTTACAAAAAAGACTCTAATAGTAGAAGATTGAGATTGATCAACTGATTAACAGAAGACCCTTTTCATAGTGAGACACCTCACCTTTTATAAGGGATGATGAATATTTCAAAATGGATTCCCCCTAATTGAAATGATCTCTGTATTATTACCCTCTTATCTTGGAGGGACAAGATTCCACCTCTTCCTTGATTTAGTGTATTGATCCCTCAATTACTTGGGATCCACGTGTGTTTTACTGTCAAGCTTCCATCTCCCATTATAGCTTATACATGTGTCGAATGAGGGTTAGTATTCTCTAGATAGGATCATCTCAAATATTTCATCTCCACAATACCTTTCCACTATCTTCTTCTTATTCTTCTTAAATTTTTTAGATGATCATTATGTGTGATCTTGAGAAGTTTATTGAACGATTTGGGTAGACCAAAGGAATGAAAATGAAACTTAGGTCAAACCCCTCTTTATATTGGGAAATTAAAAATATTAAAATACCCATGGATCAAAAATTGAAATTTTGCAAATTTCTAAGCCATAGGATAGTATTATGTAGCAGATTATAAATCCTTATGAAATGATGAAGTCTTGTGTGTATAGGATATAACTCATTATTTTTCTAGATTTTAGTGAACTCAAAATTCATACATTCTTAGAAAGTCATATACACTATCTTAACATATTATAGAGGTCAACAAATTCTATTAAGATGTCTAGAAAAAATACTTACAAATTTACAGGAAAAAATATTCTTACAAAGTGACTCATCCAAAGTCTTAAGCTTCTTGAAAGTCTTATAAATGCTAGGAAAAATTCATATTCTCTCACTAAAAAGTCTTACTCGCTGCCCTTTTAAAAAATTTAGGCAGATTGAATGGTCTCACTTGTATATAGAGAGTCTTAGTTGATTCATCAAAATCATATAGGGTGGCTGGGAATTCTTACCGATCATAGGGAAAGTCTAACACACTTGCTGGATCTTAGGCACACTTCACTAATCTTTTATTTTCATCTGTAAACCTATAATCCCTAAAAAAGATCCTATTAATGTAATATTGTTCTAGTTAATCCATAATTGATTTAAAATAATGAAAAATCCAAATCCAAATCTTATTAATGCATTAAAAAATCAATGTGTGGATTTTTTAAAATTATTTAATTCTTACAAAACTATGAATATAATTCCATTTTCATTGTAATTAAAAACTCTACATTATTACAATATTTTAAAAAATATATTTTAAATTAAATTCAGTAAAATATTAAATACCTTTAAAATTCCTTAAAAAGGATTTTGAAATTTTCATCTTGATCACTCTCCCACCCATAAATATGAACTTTTCCTCATATTTACTAGGGTTTTACTTTCTCCCAAGAAAATGTTCTAGTTCTATGATTGTAAAAAAATAGAACTTTGTGGAATTAATATTTTAACAAGTAGAATCTTCGTAAGTCCATATCCCAAAATTTTCCTATTCCAATGTTCCTTTCCACATATCCTTGATACTTTCAATATGAAATACAGATATATCATCATCCCCTTCTTCATCTAAGCTCATAATTCCCAAAATCCTTATATCCCATTTTTTAATCGGCACATATTGAATTTTTGACAACCATGTTAGTGAAAAGAAATAATTTGGTGAGTGTAACTAAACCTATAACTAAACTAACCCAAGAATGAATTTATCTCATAGGACTAACTGTAATAGTTAGAAAATTGAAGAATCACCTGGGTAGATAGATCACAGGTTTTTATGGATCTTATTAAATGGATAACTCACACACACATGTTATTTTTTGACTTATAAAGACTTATAGATCAATTATAAACTTCTTATTTTACTAAAATTTATATTAGGTATCCAAATATCATTTAAGGAGGCTCATTGTGGTTCTAATCAATCACAATGGGCATGTTTCCTATGTTCATTTTCAAAAATTGTGTTTCTACTTGTTATCATTTTGATTCCACTTTATTCTTTTCCCTAATACTTACTTACCTAGCTCTAAGGAAAAACATTTCATGGTTCTTACTGTAACATGGTTATTTAATATTTTTAATTGGGGGAATAAATTTCAAAAATAAGTTTTCATTTTTATTTTATTTTTGAATTAATGAATGCACAAAAACAAAATAATGATAGAGGCATTTATTTTCACAATAAATACTTTGTCCTATACCCCCACACTTATCTTAGAAATAGCTTCCAATTAATCTTAGTATACAATTTTCATGAAAAAATGGACTTAAAAAGTTAGTATCTAGACTACTGTGAAGTAATGAGATATCTTAATAGTACTTATTCAATTTAAATTGGGAGAAGTTTGGACTCCTCCATTATTTCCTTCTAAATGTATTCATGGAGAAACTTAATATATTGTCTATTCACATAAAATGGTATTTCTTATTCTTATAATTTTATCTCAAATACAGCAAATGTAAATATATTAGTCATTTTAAAAGGTCTAGTCCATTTGTAATGAAACTTACCACCCATGAAATTCATCATATAGGAAAATGTGGTAACTTTTTAACCGATTTAAAAATAATTGATTTGAATAAGTAATTCATAGACTAACTTGGTCATTTAATTATATATTATGGTGTTACAATAAGCTCCCCTATGTTGATTGGAGACTTTCAAATTCACTAAATTATTTTTTTATAATTACAAAATTATTTTATATTCCCTCTTGCATGAGTGTGAAAATGTGTTTTTGGGTTTCACTGCATGTTGAAGAAAATATAATTGTTAATACTATTTATTGAATTATTCTACATTTTTTATTATGTGTTTTATGAATTGAGTTTGGAGAAAATAAAAATAAGTATGATTTGTGTTATAACTCATTCACTGAATATTTCATAATTAATTACTCATAATTTCTCACTACATTTTTTAATAATTTCCTAAATAACTCTTAAAGTATTAGGATTAATATTTATGGTTTTATAAAATAATTCATACACATTTTAATCTTTATAAAATTATCCATATGGTTTATATTTTCATCCTTATGAAGATTTAATTTTTCACAAAGGAACCATGCTTATGATCTAAGAGAATGGTATTTATGTAGAAAATATAAGGTTGATTACACATCATAGAATTATTCATATGGAACATATATTGATTATTTCACAATAGAGAATGATTTTTACCAAATATAAAATGATCCTCAAAAATAAAAAATGATGTTTATGTAATTCATTCTTACAGTTGAAATGATGCTCATGTACACTCATGTTTACAGAAACCATTAAGATGATTCTTACACACATAATGTTTATGTAAAACATTAAAATTATGTTTACACATATTTACAATTATGTATAATGATGCATATGAAAAAAAATACTTTCAAAAAATCGATTCTTATAAATTCCTTGACAGTTTCTTTTCTCAGACTCAAAATATACTCTTTCTTTGAAAAATATTGATATATTAATTTACTAATTTTTTATGTTACATGTTATCTTTAATTTATTTATTTTAAAATAATATATTAATTATATTGATCCTATAAGAAATAATTTAAGGATGTTTTTTACAAATTTAAATGTTCATCACATGGGATAAATCAGGTTTAAATATTCATGTTTTTTGGAAATTCATGAGTTTCAAAAAATGGATCATTTGAAATATAAAGAGTTAGTCATGAATGATTTTTGGAAACTATCCAAGGAAATTATATAAGATATCGTTACTAGATAAGGGTGATGTTTTTCTCTCAAGTAGCTTAAGAAACAATGGATTTTCAAGCTTTTGTGCTATGAGTCACTGAATATGGGTTGTAGTGGCTTTGTAACATAGTCAATAATATGCTTATAAGATTTATAGTTGTGCATGGATGTCTTCTTGGTGTTTCATCTTTGAGGAATGGGAAGGCTTTTAATGGTCGACCAGCTCCTGTAAAGGCTTCCGAGATTTTTTTTCCATTGTGCATGACCTCTGAGGCTGGGATGGTCCTATTGTTTCACTTTTTTGGTGTATGTTGTATGAATAATGGAAGGTGATGTTGCAATGCCTTGAACTGCATGACCTCATTTTGTTGTAATGCTGGAAGGAGATTTTTTAATGGTGGAATCTCACTCTTCATAACCTCCTTCTGAAAGGTGATGTTGTAATGCTGGTATTTTACTGGTATGGCCCCCTTTTTCTCTACATTGGAATATTGCATCGCTTCATGTGATTATGTTGGAAGGTGATTTTTCAATGGTGGTCGACAATCTATACAGATTTTTGGTACAAAATTTTATTGGTTTTTATTTCTAATTGGTGGTATCATTATTTTAAGGGCATTATCAGGTTTTATTCTAGCTTTCATTTTACAATCACACCTGTATAGTAGTAGTAAGGATAGGGCTCAGGTTGATGGAGAAGAAAAGTTGTGTAGGCATTGGCTTCTCTTTAGAAAATGGATTGATGTAAGCCCTACGGATATTAAAGTCATTGGAGATCATGGAATTGTTTATAGAAGGTTTTTTCGATCATTTTTTCTTCTTGATATTTTTCTGGCTTTTCCCCATTATTTTCTAGTTTGTAACTCTCTCAATACCTGATGGTGTATGTTCATTACACCTCATGTTTGTACTTCACTTTTTTTAATAAAATCCTTTGGGGCATGAATTGGGAGACCAATTCATGTCACCAAATTTATTAAAAATTTAGTTTTACATATTGTCAAAATTTCTCTCAAGTCTGTAATAGTACATCTCTTTGAGAGAGAAAAGTGTGATTGTAAGGGAAAAGAAAAAAATAATATTTTTATGAATGATAGGGAAGTTTTCAAAGTTTTTTTCTCATACAGAAAAATTTTATATGTAATTAATTAGATCTAGTTACATACCACATATCTTGAGTGAAGATCCCTAGACCATAGTAACCACTAAGAGGGGAGGGGTGAATTAGTGGTTTTTTTTAAATTACTCTATTTTTAAATTCAACCTAAAATATTAAGATTCTAGATCCATTAAATATTATATCTTAATATAATTTAATGTGTATTAAGAATAATTAAAAGGTAATAAAATTTTATTTACATGGTTTGAGAGAAATCCAACTCCTTATTGAAACCGGTTATCCCCTGAGTAATAGATTCTTTACTATCAAACAAGTGATTAGTTTTACATACAACGCTAACTGAAATATTCTACTACATTCTATTCCAATTTACTGAGTTCTTCTTTATATCTATTTGATAGAATATTTTTGATTATATATCTAAACTAAAGCCTTATATTATAACTACAACTGATTGATTCCTTTTACTTCTAGAACCAACAGAAAGACTTCCATTTCTTTTATCTCCGAAAAAAAGAATTTCACTTCTCCAAAATCCAGCTGAGATATGTATTCCCTTCATTTGGTTTTATCAATAATCACAAGCCCTTAATCATTGAATAATCTTGAATTATGTCAAGAATTCACCTAGAGGATCTTTCCAGGTTTAGAGTTTTAGAGAATTATACCATAACAATAACATAACAATATGAATATTTTATGTAGACACAACTACTTAGTATCAATTTGTTTCATAAAATAAAAACTCTTAAAAAACATGTCTATTTCCATGTTTTATACAGCATGACTTTTCCATGACCCCATCCTTGACCCTATTCATCTTTATGTCCTGTAAAAAACATTTCAAAAACTTTGGATGATCATAAAAAGCTCACTAAGGGTTATAAAATAATAAAGGAAAACATTAGCCCATCAATAAATACAAATTAGTGAAACCATACTTTTCAATCATAACATACCTTATGAAATCATAAGATTTATGAATAACACACACAAATAATAAATCTAAAAGGCCACTTATGGCATTAATAACATACTTACATTGTAGCTATCATAACTACATAGGGAGTCACATTTAGAATACCCATCACAGTATATTCCCTAAGTCTCTTAAGAGAAACATTAACATTTACCTCTATCGCGTTACCCAATGAATTGGAGAACTATCTCGGGCTCACCCAGCCTAGTTTTATCACGAAACCACATGTATATGTAAACAACTCCCAATACCCATAACATAATCATAACACATAACACAAGTATAAACGAAAGATGACATTTCCATTTTCCAATATATAAAATAATGGTATTAAAATATACAATGCTTTATTAAACCATTTTCAAAAACATTTAAAACATTTAATAAAGGTATTTTGGAATCAAAGTGTCCCACACCACTTTGAATATTTTAAAGGAATTAAGATTTTAAAACAATAATGTTCATATAAATCAATGCTAAAAATCATTTTGAAAACATGGACATTAATGAGAATTATTTATAAGAATAAATCTTTAAAATAATATTTTATTTAAAGAGTTCTTAACCAAATGAGATATGCTTGAATACAAATAAATGAGGAATAAAATTAAATAAAAACATTATAATATCATGATAATAAATGGATTCATGACATAATATGTCAAAGGATAGTATATACACCGTATAAAAGTGAATTGGTGCATAACGACAATGAAGTCTCAATGGAATGTAAATTGAGACGAAATCCCTTATAAAAAATGTATCATTAGATTAAGGATAAATTAATTACAAAATAATGTGTAAACAATATAAATACACTCAATTTGATTGGATATTTAGTTTAAAACAATCATAGGAAATTAACAAAAGGTATTTTTAAGACAAAAAAAATGAATTTAATGTTTAACTCAATGAATGGAAATTGAGTTAAAATTACTCGTATCAAGTTCATATCGATGACTTGAGAATTTATCAATGGAGTGATTTTGTGTATAAAAATTATATCCACAAAAAGGGGAGTGGAAATTAAACCATAAATAAATAAATAGTGATTCCACACATAATAATATCATGACATAATTAAGAATTAGAGGATTAACCAAAGGAATGGAAATTGGGTTAAAAGGTTCCCTTACCGATTTGGTAACTTAAGAATCATAAAACCCTTGAAAGAAGGATCATAAAATTATGATCTAAATACCGATAAATTTAAGTATATTAAAAAATGAATACAATCATGGGTAGTACATACACCACACAAAAGGAAACATTGGAAAATATAGCATGAATCTTAGGGGAATAAAAAGTGAGATGAAAATTCCTTATCACGTTGTAATCAATCGAGTCATATGACCAAAAGTTAATAACCACTAAATGATTCACAAAATAACATGAATATAAATAGTATCAGGATAATATATATAAAATTTAAGTACACAATACACCACATGCAATAAATTAGTGGCAAATAATGGAAATCTCACAGAATTAAAAGTGAGATAAGAAACCCCTTACCTTGGGTCCAACTTGACTTGTTTGTTCCTTGTTCATACTGAATAATAAACTTATGTTAATTTATACTTAATTAAAAACACCTTTTAAAGTTTATTATTCCTTTAATATCACTTATAAAAATTTTCTAATCATTATGTAATCATTTAAGTTAAAAATGGTCGTTTTGTCGACATTTGTTACTTGAGTAAAAAATGAACACCTTATAATTACAAGTTGTCCATGTGGTCAAGATTCCATTATCTCTAGAATTATATTCATGATTTATATATCATATATATCTAGTATATATATGAAGTGCCCAGATCAGTGTGAATCACTGAGAGGGGGAGGGGGTGAATCAGTGATCCCTTAAAACTTTTTACTAATTGATTCTTAATCAATTAAACCTCTATGGCTGGTTAAAGCCTCGATCCACTCTTCTTGTATCTCTCAACCTTTCCCGGATAATGCAGTAATGAAAAGGCACAGGACACAAGGATTTACAAGGTTCGGCACCAAAGTCCTACATCCTTGCCATGCTTTCCCAGCATGGATTCTCCCATTATAATCTGTTAGTATTACAATGGTCGATACAGAGTCCCACTGTATCTCTCCTGAGTCCCACAGGAGGGTCTTTATACTGCGTCCCACAGTGTTACCAGAGTCCCACTGGCCTTCTCCAGAATCCCACTGAAGACTTCTTCTCCCTGAGTCCCACAGGGTCTTCTCCTGGCTCCTCGAGTCGCACGAGTAGCTCTTCTTCACTTTAAGGTCTTCAAGTATCTTCAGCAGTCTGGGATAAAGACTGCTGGCCTTGCTCTGTACCTCTGATCACTTGTGATGATCAGGTCTTCTCAATCTACTAAAAACTCAGAAAACCAATCTCTTTAACTTCAGTCTGGCTCAGTCTCAGTTCACATCAACTTCATGCACTGAGTGCATGGCATCTCTGATTCTTCAAGATCTTCTGGTCTTGGACTCCTCAAATGCACACAAGCTGATTAAGACTTGTTCACGTGTGCACGTGCATGCATGCAAGCATGCACTTTTCCTTTCCTCTTCTTGGTGCAGTAGACCCACAAAAAATGTAATCAATTATTGCACACACCTTCTCACTTGAACTTCACACTTTGTTCAAATTGTTTACACACTTAGAGTGTGTTCTACTTTAGTGTGGATGTCCTCCTTTCAACTTCTTCTAAGTGTGTTCACTTTTAGTGCACACTTAGGTTCGTCCTACTTCTTCTTGTTTGCACACACACACTCAAGGCATGTTCTTCAATTTTCATACACAAGGTTTCAAGCCTTGGGTTCTCCTTGCACACACCAAAACCATAGGGTCTTATCTTCACTATGCACACAAGGCTTGCAAGTCTCGGCCTCCACTTGAATTGCACACACACAAATAGTGTGGTCTTCCTCCTTATGCACACACAGCCACGGCCTTCACTTCTTCACTTCACACACACAAGAGGTGTGGAATCGGGTTCTCCTTGCACACACAAGAGGTGTTCTTCTATTTAGCACACACACAAGGGCTACGGCCACTTGTTGTCTTTTTGCACACAAAGGCACTCTTCTGTTTTTGCACACACAAGGCTATGCCTCGGCTTCTCCTCTCCACTTGGCACACACACGAGGCAAGGCCTCGGGTTCTTCTTCTCCTCTTAGCACACACACGAGGCAAGGCCTCGGCCTTCCTTGGCACACACACAATGTGTGTGAAACACAACCCAAACTCTTACTGCCTTCAAAGGAGGCGCGCAAGGTGCAAGGGGGTGTGGCCCTCTTCCTGTCTTCAAATGCCGCGCAGGCTCAAATGTGCAAGGGTGCAATACTCTCGGGCTTCTTCCTTCTTCAACAGCCGCACAAGGTGCAAGGCTGTGGCCAGCGCGCAGGGGTGCAAGAGCACAAGGTACAAAGGACCTCGGCCGTGGGCGCGCAAGTGCAAGGGTGCACTTGGATCTTCCTGCCGCGCAAAGGGAAGGCGCGCAGGGGTTCCCCTTTCTCTTCTTTCGCACAAGGAGTGCGCAAAAGGAACTCACGAAGCCAAGGGTGGCTTCGGGCTGCTTCGTCGCGCAAGTGGGTTGCGCGGAGCTCCAAACTTCGTGAGGCACAGAGGCTCTCACGGGACTTCAAAACTTCAGCGTATCAGCAAACGGCACAGAGGGCTCGGCCTCATTTTTATAGGCAGAGACTGCCTCAGATTATCCGCGTGCAATAACTTCAAACACCCGAGATCTTCGGATCTTTAAAAAAATCTTTTCAAATCTTGTTTTTCATTCTCAGTTTGACGCGGGTTCTTCCTTTATTTTTCTCCTTCACGTGCATGCGATTTATAACGCATGCACGGCCTCTGTTGAAACCCAATCCATGCAAAACATGAACACCTCATGGCCTCGACAACTCCGTTTGCCTCGGCTTACATCGAAAATCTTCATTTGTTGCATGCACATCCATTTTATAGCATGGCTGTGTTCAGTGTGGCCAGACGAGTACGAGGGAGGTCTTAGATCCTTCAGAGGAGGCCGGGAACTCGAAAACCGGCTTCAGGTTGCCTCTGGTTCGAGCGGAGCTCGCGGGAAGGCGCGGGGAGACCTCTGCCGAGCTCGGGGAAGAGGACGAGGCGGGAGCCGTAGGATCGGGCATTTGAGATATATCGGACGGCCGGATTAAATCGGGGGCGTGGCGGATTGATCGTGCGGCGGAAATAAGACGCGCGATGAGATGTGCGGCTCAGATTCAATCCCGGTGAATTTTCCGCGTCCCACATCGAAACGGGGCGCGGTTTTCTCGCGCTTTATTACCCTGGAGCTGCCCTCAACACGCCAGTTGAAACTCCTCCCCTCCCGGTGCCGCCCCGCACCGGGTTCTCTCTGCGGGCGCGCTCTGCGCCCACCTTGCTCCCTGCGGGCGCGCTCTAGCGCCCACCATGCACACACACGGGCGCGCTGCGCCCACTATGCGCTCCTCCGGGCGTGCCCCAGCGCCTCTGTGGTGTCTGCGGGTGCGCCCCTGCCGCCCTAAGCTCGCCCCACGGGGTTCCCCCGGGCGTGGTGCCCCTAGTGCCCATGCCTTGGGGTTGAACCCCCCAAGGTGCTCACGGGCTGGCCATATTTTTGGCTAAGTCTTCAAATAAGACTTTGTAAAAACAAAGTCCTCCTCTATGTAAAACATGCCAAGTGCCACTTGCCCTTCAAGGCTTTCTTTTCCTTCATCTTCTTCTTGAGAATTCAAAC
Source organism: Viscum album (assembly GCA_963277665.1). Taxonomy (NCBI): domain Eukaryota; kingdom Viridiplantae; phylum Streptophyta; class Magnoliopsida; order Santalales; family Viscaceae; genus Viscum; species Viscum album. The sequence goes on along the minus strand of OY728132.1, from coordinate 1,152,670,307 downwards.
ATTAATATTCTTGATTAAAAACAACTCCTCAATTTATAATTCTTCTTCACCATCTCATTTTCAACTTAGGAGAGAATTCTCAAGGATCTTCATCAACCGAGCTACTTGATCAATTATTTCTTCTTCATTAGAATTCCTCCATTCTTCTTCAACATTTATTCATCACTTTGTAATGGAATTCACGAAGGGTCTTCATCTTCAACTGAGCTCCTAAATCACTTAAACTCTTCAATGTGCTTCATTGATCTAATCAGAGATCAATTGGATCATATTCTGATTCACATGCACTAAGTGATAGTGAATGGACTTCTTTAGCTCACTTCATCCACTTAGAAGTTGTGGATGGCTCTCTTCAACTCCTCATGCATTGTGAAGACAATGCATGGTCTTCAATCAATGTTGTGACTTTGTATCCAATTGATACAAGTTCTATGAACTTAAAGATCAGCTCAACAAACGTCAGATGTGCATGGAGAATGTTTCAACCACAATTTCCAATACCACTTAGTGAATCTCCTAAGTGACATGCCTCTAAATTCCATGGCCATTCTCCTTCACCACCAACACCATCACAACCTTTGTCATTCACATCTTGACATTTCCTTGACTTCCATTCATTCCAAGACAACTTCATGCCTCATTGACAACAAATGCAACACAATGCACTTCAATCTCCCCCTTTGTATTTGTTGTCAATACACTCCTTCAGCACACATGAATGGGTCAATATGTGTGCCAATGTTTTCTCCCCCTTATTGGCAATCAAATGCAAAGGTGTGGTGTGGTTCACTTTCAAAAATATCTTCCTCCCTTTGAATAGCATATTCTTGAAAATCACTAAGAGAGGGATGATGTCACATGTTCTCTTTAGCAAAGAACCTTTAGTAAATCAACTCTAAGTCTACTTGGGCTAACCCGGTGTAGAAAACAAGAGTGATGTAACCAAGGAACTCAATGCTGTCCACAATTCTCTACACATGTGAGATCATGCTTAGGGGCTTGAAATTTTTCAGAGATAACAATGAATTGCTAAATCCTGCACATACTTCACAAAACTCATTAGAAAGTTCAGTGCTAAGATAAAGCTCCCCCTTTCATCCATTTGTCTTCAATCCATACTCCCCCTTAATTGACAAGATATACTCAATTAAAAAACAAGGGATGAAAGTATGATTGGAATACCTTCACTTTCTCAAGATGATATTAATTTTTAGAACATCATCTTCTTCAGATTTGCTCCCCCTCAAGGGGTGCACTCCATTCTTTTCAAACCATCCTCCAGCTGAGAATGATCATCATCTTCAATTCCCTGCAATGTTAGCACATGTATATACCAAGAGTATAAGGGAATAAGATGGAACCTCCTTGGTTCATCAACGTGAACAACAAGGTTGAGAAGATTCTCTCAACCGAGATGTCCCATTTTCACCAGTCTTCACACTTGCACATTTGATCTTTATTGATGATTGTGCTGGTGTGGTTCTCAAAACATCTTCTTGTGAAACCTTCTTCTTCCCTTTTGCTTTAGCCATTGCCAGAACTTCATCTTCAGCTCTTTGTAGATCTTTGGCAAGTTGCAACTGATTTGGTCATATGACTAACAAGTCATTTGGAAGTGTGGCCTCAGTTCTGGAAGTTACACATGGTTCTTTTGATGCTGTCAAGCTACCTCTCTTAGGCAACTTGTTTTCAATCAATCCCTTCGGCTTCTTGATTGATTGTCTTCTGGAGTTCAGTCTGCTTCTATTTAGTTTCATGGATTCTTTACAAAGATCCATGATATGACCTTTCTTTCCACAGTAGAAGCATTTCTTGGTGGTCCTTCTGGATGCATCACCGTTCTTGGATTCAGACTCCAAGGACTTTTCTTCATTTCTCAAACACTTCTTGGGAGCATTTTCTACTTTCTTCTTGCATCCCAAGGAATCTCTCTTAGCCAGGTTCTGTGATCTTTTCTTCTTTTGAGCTCTGGATACAGTTGGAGATTGACATGTATCTATTTGACCACTTTTGCAATCATCCCAGATGTTGTCAAGTAATCCAAATCTATTTGCAGTAAACAGATGTCTCTGGACCTGTGGATGTTGCTTCTTTCCTTCTGGCTTGCTCCCCCTTGGCATGGGCTTCCTCTGTGCTTTGGCATTCAGTGGATTGTACCAACAATCCTTTGCACAATGCCCATACCTGTTGCAACACCAACACTGACCCACAAATCTTGACCTCTTCAGTCCTTCTGATTGTTGGGTACTTTTCTTGAGCTGCTGTGTTGTTTCAGGAGAGCTCTGCTTCTTCATTTTCTTCATCAATACTTGTTTGGAATTATTTTTCCATCCTGCACTTTTTGTGGAAACACAATTAGAAGCATCAGTACAAGATGGTATGGATGGTACCTTCTTTCTAGAAGTTGTTGCACTTTCACTAGAGGATGTCTTTCTTTTAGAATCATCCTTCTCAAGGCATACTTGAGTAGCAACATTTCTCCTTTCAGCTGACTGGGAGGCTTTAGCTTTGGGTGATTGCAGATTTTTCAATATCACCTCTAGTTCTAGGCATTTCATGTTAAGGGAGTTCTTCTCATCCTTAACTGTTCTTAGCCTTCCTTCCCATTTCTCTTCCAGCTGTTTCATCTGGTCTTCATGCACTTGCTTCATTTCAAGCAATGAGTTGTCCAGCTCCTTCACCCTTTTGACTTTGTCTTCTAGTTGAGCATCTCTGACAACCATTGACACTTTGTGCCTCTTTTCCAGTGCATGGAAAACTTCTTTGACCAATACTTTAAAGATTTCTTTCTCAGAAAGGCTTCTTTGCAATTCTTCAGCAGTGTCTTCATATCTTTCATTGCAAAGAGATACTGTTTCATCTTTGGCATTTACCAGCTTTCTGAGAGTGTTGGTTATGCCAACCCTTTTAGCCAATTGGACTTCCAGAGAATTGGCTTCATCTTCTAGCTGTAATTTTTCTTCTTGAAGATCAAGGAGGCCTGTAGCTATACACATTGCAATTTCCTTGGGGACTCTCTTCTGAAGATATTTTATTGCATTTAGAAGATCATTGTTCCTTTCATCTTCATCACAGCTAGAGCAGGCTTCATCAGAAGAATGATAAAAGGAATTGTCATCTGATGTGACTTTCACATTTCTTTCCATAGAAGGAGTTTCTCTGATTGCAGCAACCTTCTTCCTCATCTTCTTTGCCTGTTTCTTCATTCTGTTTTTCAGAGTCTTGGCAGATATCTCCATTTGAGGCTGTTCTTTCATTTCCTCAAATCTGCACTCCATATAGACTCCCTTGGATCTTTTAGAGGTAACCTGGCTCTGATACCAATTGAAGTGCCCAGATCAGTGTGAATCACTGAGAGGGGGAGGGGGTGAATCAGTGATCCCTTAAAACTTTTTACTAATTGATTCTTAATCAATTAAACCTCTATGGCTGGTTAAAGCCTCGATCCACTCTTCTTGTATCTCTCAACCTTTCCCGGATAATGCAGTAATGAAAAGGCACAGGACACAAGGATTTACAAGGTTCGGCACCAAAGTCCTACATCCTTGCCATGCTTTCCCAGCATGGATTCTCCCATTATAATCTGTTAGTATTACAATGGTCGATACAGAGTCCCACTGTATCTCTCCTGAGTCCCACAGGAGGGTCTTTATACTGCGTCCCACAGTGTTACCAGAGTCCCACTGGCCTGCTCCAGAATCCCACTGAAGACTTCTTCTCCCTGAGTCCCACAGGGTCTTCTCCTGGCTCCTCGAGTCGCACGAGTAGCTCTTCTTCACTTTAAGGTCTTCAAGTATCTTCAGCAGTCTGGGATAAAGACTGCTGGCCTTGCTCTGTACCTCTGATCACTTGTGATGATCAGGTCTTCTCAATCTACTGAAAACTCAGAAAACCAATCTCTTTAACTTCAGTCTGGCTCAGTCTCAGTTCACATCAACTTCATGCACTGAGTGCATGGCATCTCTGATTCTTCAAGATCTTCTGGTCTTGGACTCCTCAAATGCACACAAGCTGATTAAGACTTGTTCACGTGTGCACGTGCATGCATGCAAGCATGCACTTTTCCTTTCCTCTTCTTGGTGCAGTAGACCCACAAAGGATGTAATCAATTATTTCACACACCTTCTCACTTGAACTTCACACTTTGTTCAAATTGTTTACACACTTAGAGTGTGTTCTACTTTAGTGTGGATGTCCTCCTTTCAACTTCTTCTAAGTGTGTTCACTTTTAGTGCACACTTAGGTTCGGCCTACTTCTTCTTGTTTGCACACACACACTCAAGGCATGTTCTTCAATTTTCATACACAAGGTTTCAAGCCTTGGGTTCTCCTTGCACACACCAAAACCATAGGGTCTTATCTTCACTATGCACACAAGGCTTGCAAGTCTCGGCCTCCACTTGAATTGCACACACACAAATAGTGTGGTCTTCCTCCTTATGCACACACAGCCACGGCCTTCACTTCTTCACTTCACACACACAAGAGGTGTGGAATCGGGTTCTCCTTGCACACACAAGAGGTGTTCTTCTATTTAGCACACACACAAGGGCTACGGCCACTTGTTGTCTTTTTGCACACAAAGGCACTCTTCTGTTTTTGCACACACAAGGCTATGCCTCGGCTTCTCCTCTCCACTTGGCACACACACGAGGCAAGGCCTTGGGTTCTTCTTCTCCTCTTAGCACACACACGAGGCAAGGCCTCGGCCTTCCTTGGCACACACACAATGTGTGTGAAACACAACCCAAACTCTTACTGCCTTCAAAGGAGGCGCGCAAGGTGCAAGGGGGTGTGGCCCTCTTCCTGTCTTCAAATGCCGCGCAGGCTCAAATGTGCAAGGGTGCAATACTCTCGGGCTTCTTCCTTCTTCAACAGCCGCACAAGGTGCAAGGCTGTGGCCAGCGCGCAGGGGTGCAAGAGCACAAGGTACAAAGGACCTCGGCCGTGGGTGCGCAAGTGAAAGGGTGCACTTGGATCTTCCTGCCGCGCAAAGGGAAGGCGCGCAGGGGTTCCCCTTTCTCTTCTTTCGCGCAAGGAGTGCGCAAAAGGAACTCACGAAGCCAAGGGTGGCTTCGGGCTGCTTCGTCGCGCAAGTGGGTTGCGCGGAGCTCCAAACTTCGTGAGGCACAGAGGCTCTCACGGGACTTCAAAACTTCAGCGTATCAGCAAACGGCACAGAGGGCTCGGCCTCATTTTTATAGGCAGAGACTGCCTCAGATTATCCGCGTGCAATAACTTCAAACACCCGAGATCTTTGGATCTTTAAAAAAATCTTTTCAAATCTTGTTTTTCATTCTCGGTTTGACGCGGGTTCTTCCTTTATTTTTCTCCTTCACGTGCATGCGATTTATAACGCATGCACGGCCTCTGTTGAAACCCAATCCATGCAAAACATGAACACCTCATGGCCTCGGCAACTCCGTTTGCCTCGGCTTACATCGAAAATCTTCATTTGTTGCATGCACATCCATTTTATAGCATGGCTGTGTTCAGTGTGGCCAGACGAGTATGAGGGAGGTCTTAGATCCTTCAGAGGAGGCCGGGAACTCGAAAACCGGCTTCAGGTTGCCTCTGGTTCGAGCGGAGCTCGCGGGAAGGCGCGGGGAGACCTCTGCCGAGCTCGGGGAAGAGGACGAGGCGGGAGCCGTCGGATCGGGCATTTGAGATATATCGGACGGCCGGATTAAATCGGGGGCGCGGCGGATTGATCGTGCGGCGGAAATAAGACGCGCGATGAGATGTGCGGCTCAGATTCAATCCCGGTGAATTTTCCGCGTCCCACATCGAAACGGGGCGCGGTTTTCTCGCGCTTTATTACCCTGGAGCTGCCCTCAACACGCCAGTTGAAACTCCTCCCCTCCCGGTGCCGCCCCGCACCGGGTTCTCTCTGCGGGCGCGCTCTGCGCCCACCTTGCTCCCTGCGGGCGCGCTCTAGCGCCCACCATGCACACACACGGGCGCGCTGCGCCCACTATGCGCTCCTCCGGGCGTGCCCCAGCGCCTCTGTGGTGTCTGCGGGTGCGCCCCTGCCGCCCTGAGCTCGCCCCATGGGGTTCCCCCGGGCGTGGTGCCCCTAGTGCCCATGCCTTGGGGTTGAACCCCCCAAGGTGCTCACGGGCTGGCCATATTTTTGGCTAAGTCTTCAAATAAGACTTTGTAAAAACAAAGTCCTCCTCTATGTAAAACATGCCAAGTGCCACTTGCCCTTCAAGGCTTTCTTTTCCTTCATCTTCTTCTTGAGAATTCAAACATTAATATTCTTGATTAAAAACAACTCCTCAATTTATAATTCTTCTTCACCATCTCATTTTCAACTTAGGAGAGAATTCTCAAGGATCTTCATCAACCGAGCTACTTGATCAATTATTTCTTCTTCATTAGAATTCCTCCATTCTTCTTCAACATTTATTCATCACTTTGTAATGGAATTCACGAAGGGTCTTCATCTTCAACTGAGCTCCTAAATCACTTAAACTCTTCAATGTGCTTCATTGATCTAATCATAGATCAATTGGATTATATTCTGATTCACATGCACTAAGTGATAGTGCATGGACTTCTTTAGCTCACTTCATCCACTTAGAAGTTGTGGATGGCTCTCTTCAACTCCTCATGCATTGTGAAGACAATGCATGGTCTTCAATCAATGTTGTGACTTTGTATCCAATTGATACAAGTTCTATGAACTTAAAGATCAGCTCAACAAACGTCAGATGTGCATGGAGAATGTTTCAACCACAATTTCCAATACCACTTAGTGAATCTCCTAAGTGACATGCCTCTAAATTCCATGGCCATTCTCCTTCACCACCAACACCATCACAACCTTTGTCATTCACATCTTGACATTTCCTTGACTTCCATTCATTCCAAGACAACTTCATGCCTCATTGACAACAAATGCAACACAATGCACTTCAATATATATATATGTATTTATAATATTATATAACATTTAGCAATAATAAATGAAATGCACCGTTCATGTAGACGGTAAGACGTACGTACGCACGAATGCCACTTTAATTTATATTTAGTATTTTAATTGAATGAAAAATAAATGATAAATAGTTATATTATAATTCCAGTATAATATAATATAAAATTTCAATAACTCCATCCTTTATATGTCCCAGGTATGGTATGAACGAATCATATCACTTTGATGGGGCGGCAGTCTGCACTTCCTCAAATGAAATTATTGCATTTACTCATATTTGAAACCATAAAGATATGATATAAATTAAGATAATAAAGTATAAAGAAAAATTAATAATAATAAATATCATATATAAATATAGTTCTCTTATAATATCCACCATAAAAGGTGGTAGGATATAATTTAACAATCATCGTTTCGTGAGGCGTTAGTTTTCCATCCAAAGAAACAATATGTAATTTAACCATAAAATAGAGGTGTGTGTAAGTGTAGTTAGAATAATTATCATAACAACAACCTAGTATACTGAGGATATTTTTTTGTTATAAAATAAAGGAATAAAAATATTTTAGGGGGTTAGAGATGTAAAATAAAACAAAAGGACTTAAGAGGAGATGTTACCTTTAAATTGGGTATCTCCCTTTGGTTTGAACCAAAAGGTTTACTTGAAGTACCTTCTACCCAAGGTAGGGATTCTAGAAATAATAGATGGATCTTGAGAGTTTATTTTTCAAGATTTTGGATGAGCCAAGAGGCTTTAGAGGTGTGGGGAATTAGTTATAAGTGAGAGATTTTTTAAGGGGGAGGATGTGTTATTTAGGAAAGTGAGAAAATTTTACTTTATTATATATGATTTTAAGTTTATAAAGGTCCAAAACACATTAAGGTAGAAGATAATATGACTCAGGGTTGAAATAAAAACATAAAATAATAATTGGATAGGTTTTGGATGTTATTTTAATATTTATAATTTTATTTAGCTATATCATTTATTAATGAGGTAAATACTACATTATTTTTGTGTCATAAATAATTTTATTTATTTGATGTGTAAAATTTATTAAAAAAATACCATGATGTAGTAAATTTTTTTATATTTATGATTAATATTTATAGTCGAAATGATAACTTATATAACCCCATGTAATAATTAATTTACTAAAAGATATTTGTTTGTGTTATTTTTGTCTTTACCTTAAATTAATTAATCTAAAGTGTCATTATCACTCCCAAGTAGATCTATGAGGTTAAAAAATAGACCCAAGGATTCCCATGGTTGTACATGACATATCCAATAAAGTTAGGAAAAACTTTTAAGGTAATTTTGTTTTATTATAATATTCTTTTTACCATGAATTACCTTATTTACCATTATTCGTGACAAATAAAAGTCAAAAGTTACAATTCACCAAAAAAATTATTTTCTTCTTAATCAACCACATTTTACTTACTAATAACAACCATGTATGTCAAATTTTAGAAATTCAATTCATATAATTTGTAAATTTTCATTTTAATGAAAAGGTCAGTTTTTTAACTACTACTTAGCGGTTTCACTATTCATAAAAATTAAATTTTTTTAGAAAAATACCAAAAATTCAGCCTAAGATATATTTTATATTATGAATTATAAAATTATGTCTATTTTATAAAATTCAAAACATAGAATTTGCATTAATTAATTTGAAATTAATTCTCGTTTTCAAAACAACAAGCGTGTTTTTAAAAAACAATATCTATCAAAAGATTGACACTTGTTTATGCCCAATTTCAAAGTGAAATTACTTCCAATGACAAAAATTGGATTAAATGGTAAAAAATAATATAATTGCCCTTTAAAACCAATTAAAAAGATAATCTAACCATATAAATAAATTATATTAAAAGGAATTTTTGAATTAAAATACATTATTTTTGACTTTTCATAAAAAATTGAATTTTATCAAAAAAATTCCAAAAATTATCCAAAGTAAATTTTGATGTCCCTATTATAAAGAAAAATTTTATTTTTTCAAATAGAACATATAAAATTGGTCAAACTAGATTTAAATAGGGTTCTCCATCAAAAGGCAGTAAATTGACCTTTTAAAGAATATTGGAGTATTTAGGCTTGAAATCAGAATCTTTCTTATTTTAAGCCTCTGAAATTTATTGGATAAATGTAAAAACATTTAAAAAAACATGTATATTCATATTTTAGTTAGTTATGTCTAATCCCACTAATACAACGGCTAGGCATTAACGACCATTTAAAATAATATTATATTATTATTATTCAGTATGACTCTACGTTGTGTGCAACATAAGATTTCAAAGAAACTCTTTGTTGTGTATTAGGTATGTCATTAAACATAGAATCCCCTTTAAATTAAAATTAATAATTAATTTAAAAATATTAATAAATATGAAACTGTCATATTTTTTATTTACCTGGGATGTTACATCCTTCCCCCTCTTGGGAATTGCGTCCTCGCAATTTTAAAATTGGGCATGGAAACATTATTGATAGTCCCACATCAGAAAAATATTCAATAAAAATATCACTATAAAAGAAAGAAAGAGAAATACAATGGTCACCTAAGATAGTCCATACTTAGATTCCATGTAGGAAAACATGGATATGGAAGTGAAACAAGCCATCAAGTTTTGATGGAGAGTGATAGAAAACATGATTAGGAGAAAGTTAACCACCAGAAAATCACAAACTTGTTAATAGTTAAATGGGAATTGATTACCCAGTAAGAAAAGTTAATGGACAATGTTTTTGTTTTTAGTTACTTTTCATAATTTTGAGGAATTTATTTAAGATCTTTAATAAGAATATAAGGAAACATACTTACTTTTCATGTAAACTTTCATCCTTTACTAGATTTATACCACAAAATCATATTTTCTCCAAACGATGAGTACTCAAGATGAATTGTTCACATTGAAATCACTATAATCCACTTCTAGAGAATCACATAATCCAAAAAATATGAACTATATTTTTACCATGTATTTAGACGTTAAGAAAAACCAAAATGGTTAGTCAAAGATCAGATAATCCTGAAAAAATGATAATCTTTTACAAGAATAAAAACTACTCTTAATCTTCAAAATTTGTCAAACAAAACTTAAAGTTCAACAAATACCATTTAATAAAAAATTGTCCATAAAATTATTCAAAGCAATAAAAACTAATATTAAAACCCAAATCTCATAAGGATTTAATCACATAGTCTTCCAAGATAAATATTATCATTTATCTCCAAATAACATCGACTACTCTTAAAGTCTCATACTAAAGTGTTATTAACCTAAACACGTATTCTCTATAATAGATTAATAATTTCCATAAAAATATCAAATCACCTTAGGTCCACAATAAATACATATATTCTTCCAAAATAATATTTTAACCATTACTCCACAAATTAAATCTAATAATATTTTATTTCCCTTAAGCATATAATGTTTCTATAAGAGAAAACATCTTCTAAAATAACTTTTACCACTTAATCACCAAATCATTTTTCTATATTAAGGATATCGATTAGATAAAACATAATTTCCTAAAATCAATATATTCTTGATCCATAAAATCATTTATCTTAAAATAATAAGTCATACTAACCAGGGACTTCACATAGGACAGTGGTTGGAGATACACCCTTATCGCCCAACGGTTTTAGGTTTGATTCTAATGGCCTTCCCGGACGCGACGGGTCGTCACCCATCTTACAGGTTGTCCTTTTTATAAAACTCAAAAATATCCCTAACATGTGTTAACCTCCAAGGTTTTCTTATACCTTGAATTTTCATCCCAATACATTAAGGCTTCAACATCTTATATATTTTCATTTTTTTTCTCCCTCATATGATAAAATAAAACCATTCCCAATAGAAATAACAACATACCTTGATCATGGTTTCCATATGGATTCATCATCATCTTGTTCACATAGGTATAATTTCCATGAATTGCAACAATGATTTAGATATCCTTCAAAATAATTTACTTCCATCATCTAAATACACCTTGTACAACTTGGTTCATATGATTGTTCGTAGAAAACCTGTTTCAGAAAATAATCATGTATGACATATGATTTCAAAACATCTGATAAAACATGATTTTTGTAAAATAGTTAGACTGATTTTGAGTTGAAACTTTCAATCAATGGTCCTTATAAAATACCCTAAGTATGTGCTGAGATATTGCATTATAAAAGCAAATATAAATAGGTTGTGAAAGTGTCTCCTTCTTCCACACCTTTTTCAAAATAATAATATGCTACAAAATCTTCTAATAAGGTAAAGTATTTGAAAATTCCTTGATAATATTTAGCTTTCATAAAAATATGAGAATATAGTGAAAACAGGGTTTTTTAAATATAACCCATGATCCACAATGATAACGTGGTACAGTGGAGGTGTTTGATATCTCAAACAACTTATTTCAAGTGATTTATATGCTATAAAAATTTTCACAATCGTCCAAACATTACTTTGAAATAATTATTGCAATAAATTCATCAGGAAGAGATGGGAATGTCATTTTTGATCCTCCTACTTCTATTTGAAACTGACATTCCTTGATCTGAAAAAGTTATAAAATAAGTATTTAATTCAAATAATAGACATAGATACTAACCATGTGTCTATCAAAAACTCTTAATCCATAAAGTTTCCTAAACTAGCCTCTGATACCAACTATAAGGACACAGCCTTAAACATTACATAGTCTTTAAATATGTCAAGAATTAACATAGAGGATCTTTTTAGGTTTTATGTTTTAGAGAATTGGGACATAACTATTAAATAACAACCTGAATATTACATGTAGACACTAATACTCAGTATCCATTTTTTTATAAAATAAAAACTCTTAAAAATAAACATGTCTAGTTCCATGTTTTAGATATCATGACTTTTCCTTACTCCCATCCTTGACCCTATTCATCTTTAATTCCTATGAAAAATATTTCAAAAACAAGGGGTGAGCATAAAAATCTCAGTAAGTGTTATAAAATAAGGAAGGAAAACATTATCCCATCTATAAATACAAATAAATGAAACCATACATTTCAATCATAACATACCTTATGAAATCATAATATTTATGAATAACACACACAAATCATTAATTAAAAAGGTAACTTATGGTATTCATAACATACTTACATTGTAGTTATCACAGCTACATAAGGAGTCACATTTTCAATACCCATCATAGTATATTCTCTAAATATATTACGAGAAACATTAACGTTTACCTCTGTCATGTTACCCAACGCATTAGAGAGCTATCTTGGGCTCATCGGCCCTAGGTTTATCACAGAACCACCCATATACGTAAACGATTCCCAATAACCATAACATAATTATAACACATAACACAAGTATAAATGAAAGATAACATTTCCCCATTCCAATATATCAAATCAAGATATTGAAATAAGGAATGCTTTATAAAACCATTTTCAAAACCATCTAAAACATTTAATAAAGAGATTTTTGAATTAAAGTGTCCCATAACACTTTGATGCTTTTAAAGTAATTAAAATTTTAAAACATTAACATCCATATAAATAAATACTAAAAACGATTTTGAAAACATGGACATTTATTAGAAATATTTAGAAGAATAAATCTCTAAAACAATATTTTAGTTAAATAGTTCTTAACGAAATGAGATATGCTTGAATACAAATAAATGAGGAATAAAATTAAATCAAAAACATTATATTATCATTAGAATAAAGGTATTCATGATATAATATTCCAAATGATAGTATATACACCATATAAAAGTGAATTGGTGCATTATGACAATGAAGTCTCAATGGAATGTATATTGAGACGAAATCCCTTATAAAAAAATTATCCTTAGATTAAGGATAAATCAATTACATAATAATGTGTGACCAATATAAATAAAATCATTATGATTGGATATTTTGTGTAAATCAACTATAGGAAATTCACACATGTTCTTTTTAAGACAAAACCAATGACTTTTATGTTTAACTCGAAGAATGGAAATTGAGTTAAAATTACTCTTATCAAGTTCATATTGATGACTTGAGAATTTATCAATGGAGTGATTATGTGTATCAAAAGTATATACATAAAAATGTTATTGAAAATTAAAACATAAATAAATAAATAGTGATTCCACACATAATCATAGCATGACATAATTAAGAATTAGAAGATTAACCTAAGGAATGGAAATTGGGTTAAAAGTTCCCTTACCGATTTGGTAACTTACAAAACAGACAACACATGAAATAAGTATAATAAAATGAAGATATAAATACCCATAAATTGAATTATATTACACAATGTATACAATCATGGGAATTACATACACCACAAAAAAAAAAGCAAATAGTTTCAAATATTGATCGGATCTCACAGGAATAAAAAGTGAGATGAAAATCTCGTACCACATTTTAATCAATTGAGTCGTATGACCAAAAGTTAATTACCACCAAATTATTCACAAAATAACATGAATAATAATAGGATCACAATAATATATGTCAAATGGAATTACAAAATACACCACATGTAATAAATTAGTGGTGAATAATGGAAATCTCATAGAATTAAAAGTGAGATAAGAAAGCCCTTAGCTCGGGTCTGACTTGACTTGTTTGTTCCTTGTTCTTCCTGAATAATAAACTTAAGTAAATTTATACATGATTATGAACCATTTTTCAAGTTTATTATTCCTTTTATATCACTTATAACAATTTTAAAAACATTATGTAATCATTTAATTTAAAAATGGTCGGTTTGTCAATATTTGGTACTTGAGTAAAAAATGAACACCTTATAATTACAAGTTGTCCATGTGGTAAAGAGACTATTATATTCAGAATGATATTAATGATTTATATATCATATATATCATATATATATATCTAGTATATATATGTATTTATAACAGTGCATAACATTTTGAGATAAGAAATGAAATGTACCGTTCATGGAGACGGTAAGTCGTACGTACGTAGAAAATATACTTTCATTTCTATTTCATATTTTAATTGAATTAAATTATAATTATAAATAGTTATATTATAATTCTAGTATAATATCATATATAATTTCAATAACTCCATCATTTATACATCCCACATATGGTATGAACAATTCATATCACTTTGTGGGGGCGGTCGTCCGCACTAACTCGAATTAAATTATCGCGTTTACTCATAATGGAAACCATAAAGGAATGGTATAAATTAAAATACAGAAGCATAAGTAAAACATAAACATAATATATATCATATATAAAAACAGTTCTATCATAATTTCTACCATAAAAGGAAGTAGGAGATAATTTAATAATCATCATTTTGTGAGGTATTAGTTTTTCATCCACAGAAACAGTATGTTCATTACCCATTAGATGGAGGAGTGTGTAATTGTAGTTAGAATACTTATCATAAAAACAACCTCGTATATTGAAGATACTAGTTTCGTTATTAATGAAAGTAATAAAAATATTTTATGGGGTTGGATATGGAAAATACAACAAAAGGACTTTAGATAAGACATTACCTTTAAATTGGGTATCTCCCTTTGGTTTGAACCAAAAGGTTTACTTGAAGTGTCTTCTGCCTAATGGAAGGATTTTAAGAGTAATATAGGGATATTGAGAGTTTATTTGTCCATGTTTTGGATGAGCCTTGGGGCTTTTGTATCGGGTATGCCATCAAACATAGATTCCCTTTTAAAGTAAAATTAATAATTAATTTTCAAATATTAATAAATATGTAAATTTCATATTTTGATTTACATGGGATGTTACATGATCCACTATAGTATTATTCTTTTATCTTCTAACATGAGTATTTAGGATATATCTTTCTCATGTACACTTCAATTACTTTCAATAACCACTGAATGTGTCTGTTGGTCTTGCTCAAATATTGTTGATCACATTTACTTGATTAGTTACCATAGTGAAATATTGCTCATGATTCAGTTATTCCTTTTTCAATATAGAATTCCCAAACTCAGTTAATGTTTTCATGTTATTCACAAATTTTAATAAGTATTTTATATAATATAGAACTTTCACAATCTCAAAGTGTTCTATTCAAAAGTTCCCAACATTGTCAACTTAGGTTCTTCTCTTCTTGAAATACTAGAACAATAATTTATTTATATTATTATTTTATGTGAGATATCACTATATTACTTAATTTTATACACTTCCATATTGTGAATAATTTTTCTATATCTTAATGGATTTTTTTCACATATGCCTGAAAACATGAATGCACTGTCTACTTTGTTCTGTTCATAAAAGTGTGTGTAACATTCTCAAATAACCCCTTCATGCAAAAAAAAATTATATCCTTACTCACTAACTTCTAATAAAAATTTATTTAAAAACGATTCGTGAAATTATAATAAATTTTTGGGTTACATAATATTTCTTCTTCACAAAACACATTGATTTTTTAAACACTTGTTCATGGTGCCTCAACGCATTCTTGCTAATCCGAAGGGCTTAACAGAACCTTTGTTTCTTCAAAAAAAAAACCCATGAGTGTGAGGTTTGAAAATAAATAGACAACAGAATAATATTATTCCTTATAGAATGAAATTTATTCATTGAAATATTATTAGTAAAATAATTATTCTTGAATTCTATTCTTTCTTTATAAAACAATAGCACTCTTAATATTAGTAGTAAACATTCTCCATGCATAGTGCTTCCTTTTAAAGAAAAATTACACTACAATATCTCTAAAAATTATGATTCATTTAGTTTTTATTTTAAGGATCCACACAGTAATTATTTCCTCTATATTTAATCTCACCCTAGTTGTTTGGGGTTTCTCAAATATACATTGAGAATCACAAAAAAATCTTTCATGACAAACACCTTATGTGCATGTGATAAAGATCACATACTTTCTCATTTTTAGAACCTATAACACATCATGTATCTAAATGTACTATTAAAACTTCATTTTAATTTATCCATGTTGGCTTCTTTTAGTTATTACATACATTAAATATGGATAATAAATGAATGTAATCTCATCATATTGATCTTGATAATTCATCTGTGATGGCTTGGTATATTCATGGTGATCAATAGATTGACCACTAATGATTTAGTAAAAAACATAAATGAATGGAGACCCTCTATAAGGATAGAGTTAGAAGAATACATCTGGAATTTATTGTATATCTTTCATGCTTTGGATTAAAAATATGTGATATATCCACATCTTTTTAAATATGGATGAATAGTAGAGCGCGTTTACCATCCCACATCAAATCTTCAAATGGTTGATCACTTAATTTAATCACAACATGCTCCATGGATCTCTCAATATGGTAGTGGGGTTTGGAACATGAAACATATCAAACTCACCTAACAAGGCATTCCTTACATGCACTATCCCACAAGAACCCTGGCCCATCTGCATGTGCGGTCACAGTGCATCCCAATGAGCATAATGTTATCCCACTTAAACCCTCCACTTTGTAGGATCTATGGACCTCCCCTCCCATGTGTTTGAGGTCAACCTACCAGGAATGTGGTGTTAAATTTTTCCCTTAGCTAGTTTGGTTGGGGAAAAAAATTTCAAACACTTAGAAGTCTAAATTCAAACATATAAATACAAAGAGAAACCAAAACTACAGGTTACTCTTCATCTCCTCTACCATTTTTCATGTAAAATATTGATAAATTTTACATTACCTTCATTTAATTTTCATGAAAATATTGATTTTAATGATCTACATATTTCTATATTGTTGTAAAAAATGTCTCATCCTTGACATAATCCTTTGAACCTAATATCACCTCAAAAATCTCCACAATTAAATAGAAATTTTCTCAAGTGTGACATCAAATTCCATAAAATGAATCCAAAATATTTCCCCAAGCATCACCACTTCATCTTTAACTTAACAAAAACAAATTTAAAAATCATTGTAAATGAATACAACACTTAAGCCTAATATTGAGGATATTTTAAATTGTATTATGAGGAATCATTTTATTATCGTCATTGAAACACTCTTAGATTCACTTCATCGTTCTAATCAGTTGCTTCTGAAAGAGTTCACAGCTACCTCAATACTCTGTCTTTCTAGTCTAACTATTTTATGTAGTTATAAATTTTTTTCTATATTTTCTAAGTATGATTATTTTTTATTAATGATATTTTATTAAAAAGTTGGACTTTAGTGTCAGGTTATATTATTCCAAAAAAAGGAATGTCCAGGGTTGTGCATCCAGGTTGAAAAAGGAATTTTATTTGTTATACATTAGTCTAGTAAAAGTTTGGGGTTTTAGTTATGCCTTGGTCTAGATAAAAAAACCATTTCTCCCTCCACTTCAAAAGAAACATAGTGAGTTGTGCCTTTAGGTTTTCAAAATACAGGATTTGGATTATGCCTATAGCAGTTGAAAAGGTAATTGTAAATTTTTATGACTCCCTTAAAAAGTGAGGAAAATTTTTATAGAGGGTGTCATAGTCTTTTTTTAGAGTCTGAAGATTATTCATAGGATCACATTAATCCAAAATACTAAAAAATAGTTTGTTTTTTATTTTATTTTCTATTATAAATTGAACTAACTCTGATAAGTACTTAAATTTTTTTAATATTTCAATTTATCCTTCCTCTCCTCTTTTCAAATAAACCAACTCAATTATAGGGACAAACCACCCTCATTATATCCTTTAGTTCCAACATCTTTATCTTTC
This sequence comes from Viscum album, assembly GCA_963277665.1. Classification (NCBI taxonomy): domain Eukaryota; kingdom Viridiplantae; phylum Streptophyta; class Magnoliopsida; order Santalales; family Viscaceae; genus Viscum; species Viscum album. Next base: position 1,152,652,631 of record OY728132.1, on the reverse strand, counting down.
TCTTATCACCAGCCTTACTGAATTCCATATTCACTTTCTTCACAGCCCAAGAGTTTTTAGGCATTAATTTAATAATAAACAGGTAGCATTTCCTATAAACTATTATAAGGGGACATACGTTGAGGATTTTGAAGGTAGTATCATATTCCCATAGTGAATCTTCAATATTATAGATCCAATACATTCTATTGGGATTTAGTGATATTTTCACAATTATATTTATTTCCCTATTTTATACCTTAGCCTACTCATTTGTCTCTGGGTGATAGGTAGTAGAGGTTTTGTGTTATAATCCATATATATTCATTAGTGATTCTATGATCTGGTTATAGATATGTGGGACTTGATCACTATTAGTTGTTCAAGTTATTTCAATCCTTATAAATATATGATTTTAGAAACAAAATAACCACTCTTGAATCATCATTTCAATTTTACTGGAATTCAATCAATTTAGAAGAATAATATAATACTAATAAGATATACATAAATACATAAAAAATAGTAAATGGTCCCAGGAAATATCTACCATATAATTAAAATATTTTATATAAAATCATTGGTTATTAGAGATATTCTTGTATATTAGAAATTACTCCAGTGAATTGGTATTTTTTACATGCTTTGCAAAAAATAAAAGAATATTTAAAAAGCCAAAAAACCCAACATAAAATACTTTTTTACCAATTCTTTGCTGTTTAAAATGGCCTCCACATATGAGGGTATAACAAAATGTAAGAATAAAATTTACCCCTTATTCAAGTACACGTCAAAAAATTACATGATCACTATAAATTTTCTACAAATAAAGAATCTTCTGAATATAGTATTTTTTTAAAACAATTTATCATTATATTTTTATTATTATAAAAGAAGGATGGTACCTTTTATGTGGACCAATATTTAACCATTTCAACATACCAGATTACTTTTTTAAGTTCATATAGCTTCTCATAAGGGAAATAATCATTCAGGGTTGTGTCGTGATTATACCTCAATAGTATGAGGTAATCTACTCATTTTATCTACAACTAGGTTATCAAAGCATTTTTTTATCTCTAAGTTTAATTATTATATTAGAAGAATCTAACTACTAATAATGGATTTATATTAGATTTATTGATTAAATTCCTAAGGTTTTCATAATCAATGTAAATGGTTACATTGCTTCCTAACAAATATGAATGAAATTTTTCTAATGCTACAAAAATAAACGTAATTTTTTTATATATTATTGAAGAGTTTATATAAGTCATGTAAAAAGTTTGTAATGAAGAAGTTTTCACATTGGAGTGTCTGTTAATATTATAGTATAGCACTACACCCACTACTTGATTGGTGGAATCATATAACACTTTATGGGGTAGGTCCCAGGATGGTGAACTGATTACAGGGGTTGCGTTCAAGCTCGAATTGAGTATATTAAAATATTCTCTATATGATTCATCAAATTTAAAATTTGTATCTTTTTTAAGAAGGTTATTTAAATGCAATGTAGTTTTTAAAAAGTCTCGAATAAACCTTCTGTGAAAATTAGAAAGTCCAAGAGATGATCCAATATATTTTATAGTGATGGGGTAAGGAGGTACGAAAATAATGTCAACCTTTGACTTATCTACTTCAATTGTTTCCCTATAAATGATGTGTCCTAGTAGATTCCCTTTTTTCAATTCCAAATGAGAATTTTCAAAGTATAAAACCAATTTATTATCAGTCTATATCTTTAAAAGTTTCCATATTTTCAATATATATTTCAAAAGATATCATATATATTATGAATTCATCATGAAATACATCTATACATAATTCAATTATATCATAAATGATACATGTCTTATAGTGTTGGAAATTACATAGGGCATTGAAAATTTTTAAAGGCATCCTATAGTCTAAAAACATACTAAAGGAACATGTGAATATATATTTATCATAGTTTTTTGTGATCTGGGGATGTGAAAATAGCCATAAAATTCATCAATAAATAAATATTGAACTTTTCTAGCTAGTCTATGTAATAATTGATCTAAAAAATGGGTGTTAAAGTGGTCTTTTTAGTTCACATGGTTCAATTCACTATAGTCAATCCAAACCCATCATTTGTTTTGAATCTTAGTTGGTACTTGTTCATTATTATCATTTTAAAAAAGTGAGATTCCAATATTTTTTAGGTACAATATAAATGGGAATAACCAACTATGAGTCTAAAATTGGGTATATGATTCCATATCCTAAAAATAATTCAATTTATTTTTTCAAAACATACATTAAGTGTAACACCCCGAGCTTCCACGATACGCTTCTCATTCAATAATACAATAGCTTGCATTGTACGCAACTTCGAAGTTCTAAAACATCGCGACAAATCAAAGTAGCCGTTATGAATAGTAATAACCACTTTTTAAAATTATAGAAATTTTATATTTCAAAATGGACTTCATTTTTGTATTCCTAATATTGAAATTAGCCTATGTTGAGTTTTTGGTATTTTTCTGAGAACTTCTAAATTTTTATGAATAGTGAAAAATACTTAAAACAACTTTATTAATCAAAATAATTCATAGTGATAAATTATACTATTGAGTGGTTTTAGAGTATAATTAGAATATATTTTTACCATTTTATCCAATGGTGGTCATTAGAATTAATTTAACATTGAATTTGGACATAAACAATTGCCAATCTTTTGATATAAATTGTTTCTTGAAAACACGCTATTTGTCGTAACAGCGGGAATTAATTATAAAATTAATTAATGCAACTTATATGTTTGGAATTTTGTAAAATAGACATCATTTTTGAATTCGGAATATCAATTATAGCTTAGGATGAAATTTTGGCATTGTTCTGAGAAACTTCAATTTTTGATGAATAGTGAAACCACTAAGTGGTAGTTAAATAACTGATTTTTCGTTTAAATGAAATATTACCACTTCTGTGATTTGATTTTCAAAAATCCGACATACATGGTTGTCATTAAGAAGTAAAATGTGGTTCAATGAGATTATAATAATTTTTTGGTGAATAGTAACTTATTAAGTTCTTAATCGCGATTAGTGGTAATTAGTGTAGTTTAAGGTATAGATAATACTTTAATAATATTAAATGACCTAGACACATGTCCCAACCTCATTGGTTGAGTCATGGCCGACCAAGACAAGCCATGGCCTAACTTGGGGACCCCATGGATCCACTTTTGTTGGGAAATGACATAAATTAGTTTTTATTTAATGTTAAAGTGAAAATGACACTAACATAAATTGTTCTACTAAAACAATTTTTAATTGGGGTTATACAAGTCCAAATTTTGATTATAAATAGTCATTGGAAAGCTAAAAAGATTTCCTACATCATAGTATTTGTTTTATAATTTTTAGACATTAAATAAATTAAAGTATTTATGACATAATAATGATGCAGCGATGACATCATTATTTGATGATTTAAATAAAATGAGAAGATAATGCAAAATCCGAGGCTTACACTTGTCCAAAGCCTATTGGATGAAGATATTTCGAAACCTTATCACCTTAGCCTCGAATTATATAGATGTGGGACCTTTAGAATCCGAAAAGCATTTTTAAATAATGTAACATTTCATTACTTTCCAAAAGTGCCCCTCCTCTCCACTTATAAAAGGCCCCCACCTCTCCCACCTTATTCACACTTTCAAGCCATTTGGCTCGGCCAACCTCTGCCCAAATACTCTCCCAACATTCCTACCTTACTCCTAGAATCCTCACTTTGGGCAGAACTCTTCCCAAGGAAGCCTTTGGCTCAAATCAAAAAGAGTTACCCGATTTTGAGGTAATGTCTTTTATAATGTTGTTTTGTTTTATTTTTCTTCTCCAACCCCCTAAACTCTTTTTATTCATTTCTTTTGTAACAACACCAGTATACTAAATATACTAGGATGTTGTTATAAGAAGGATTCAAGCTACACTTACACACACCTACATCTAATGGTTAAAGAACATACGGTTTCTGTGGATGGCGAATTTCTGCCTCACGAAGCGATGATTGTTCAACACTCATATAACACCTTCAAAGGTGGCCATTAAGATGTCACTATTTTTATATATGATATATAATATGTTTTTGTTTTACTTATGCTTCTGTATTTCTCATTTATGGCATACTTTATGATTTCCATTATGGGTAAAACGCGATAATTTCATTTTAGGAAGTGCGGACTACCGCCCCCTCAAAGTGATTTGAATCGTAAATGCCATATGTGGGATGTATAAAGGATGGAGTAAATGGTATTATACACTATATTATACTGGAATTATATTATACATTTATATCATTATGATTTACTTCCATTAAATATGAAATTGAAATGAAAGTAGCGTTCATGCGTACGTACGGCTTACCGTCTCCATGAACGGTGCATTTCATTTCTTACCTCTAAATGTTACGTAATATTATAAATGAATGTATATACTGTATATATGATATATATGATATCTACATCATGAATATAATTCCGGATATAATGGATATTTCACCACATGAACAACTTGTAATTATAAGAAGTTTATTTTTGACTCAAGTACCAAAGATCGACAAAACGACCGTTATTAACTTAAATAATTACATAATGTTCATATCATTGTAATAAGTGATATAATAAGGATAATGAAATTAAAAATGGTTCTTAATAAGGTATATATTAACTCTAGTTTATTATTCAGGAGGTTAAAGAACGGTTGAGTCAAGTCAGACACGAGGTAAGGGAATTTCTTAACCCAACTTCCATTCTTTGGGTTAATCTCCTACTTTCAAATTATGTCATGATATTATTATGTCCTATTTTGTATTTTTACTTTCTTTATGTGTACCTATAGTGAATACACATAATAGATCTATTTTATTTTAAAAATGATCTTTTTAAGGACTTTGTCTCAATCTCCTTTCATTGAGGCATATTTGGCTTTATACACAACCTTCTTTTATACGATGTATAAACCCATTTGACTTTTACGTTTATTCAAAAGGAATTTTTTTTATACGAAGCGTTTTTCTAAACGAAAAAAGTGAATGTTTTTCTTTCCGTACTTATGCGGCGACAACGACTTCTCCGCCGCCGTGACCATTATTTGAGTTTCAGCTTCCTTTACAATCCATCACTTTTTTTTAATGAAAAATAAATACAAAGTTTTAACATTCTTTTATTTTGGTATTGAAAATGGTTTTGAAAGAATTTTTACTATATCAATGTGTTGTATTGATATCTTGTGATTGAAATGTGGAAATGTTATGTTTCCTTTATGCATGTTTTATGTGATATGATTATGTTATGGTTTATGATATGTTTAAACCTATTCATATGAGGAATGCATTGGACTTAATAAGTGACGGGTGGAGCCCGCTATAGCTCCTCGATGCATCGGCAGGTCTCATGAGACAAACTAGTGTCTTGGCACAAGGCCTTGACAAAATCTTATTTGTAGTCTTGGCACGAGGCCTTGGCTATGTGGTTATGATAGTCTGGCATTATGCATTCCATCATTATGAAAGTGGTTATTGATATTGCATGTGAATATTCGACCAGTAGAATATCCATGTGAAGAAGTAATTGGCATTATCTCATTTTACTTTTGCCATATTATGTTGAAGTTCATGTTTAAAAGGCTTTTGTTTTAGTTATACATTGCCTTAAATGTTAATGTTTATTTATGAAAGCTTCCGCATTATTGTTATCCTTACTGAGCATCTGAGCTCACCCCTTTCAATGTTTTAATATTTTCCAGGATGTGAAGAAGTATTTTATGAATGACCTGCAGGGATAGTCGGAAGAGGATATGAGTGTGGACTATGGAGACTTTGTTATTGTAGTTTTTCACTTTTTGATGTAATGAAAGACTTATGAATGTATCTAGTGTTTCCAAGGCTACTAAACTAATCGGTCTTTCGAGACTTGATCCTTTGTGATCATGCCAATGTTACGAAGTAATGCACCGACTCTGGGTAGCTGGGGTCGGGGCGTTACAGTTGGTATCAGAGGCAGTTTAGTACTAACCTTGGAAGCTAGATTTAGATAAACTCTGATTAGAGCACATAGCCCAAAGATAGACTTTGAGGATTAGTATAGAAGAACTTCCTAGAATTTTAGTATTGTAGAGATGTTGTGAGTTTTCCGAGCAATACATCCCTGTCTGGATACGAGCAGGTAGAGGTGGCTCTGGCACAGATGTACCTAGGGGTAAAACCCGAAAACACCGCTTTGAGCTAGACTCAAACGGGAATTGGTGCACGACAACGGGCCTTGCTGCACTCTTGGTTATGACACTCCCGGGGGATATGCTTAGGATAATTCTCATTTTCTTTACAAACCATTATGTAAGGTTTATGAGTACATACTTCCTCAAAGGAAACATTTCTTTTTATGATTATGGATTATATCCATAAATAGTTCAATTTATGTTAAGTATTATACAAGTATGGAATTATGTATTTTGATTCATAAACTAATCTGGATTATGCCATTGTTTAGAAATGGCGCCTAGTAGAAGGAATGGAAACTGTATCAATGCACGAACTCCGTGTAGGGATTGCCCTCCGGCTCAAGATAATTATTGTGGACCTGGAGATACAACTGGTGCTGATCAACTTATTACCATACTGGGACAACTCACGCAGGTTATGAATAACAACCTTACTCGTATGGAGCACCCTGATTCGCAACGTGGAGGATCAATGCTAGACCGTTTCATGAGGCAACAACCGCCAACCTTCAATGGGAGTACAAATCCTACAGTAGCTGAGCAATGGATAAATTCCTTAGAGAAAATATTCCATGCCTTGGGGAGTAGTGAAAGGGAGAAGGTTGTCATGGCAGTTTACCGCCTCACTGGAGATGCCGATCAGTGGTGGTCACTGATTCAAAACACAAAGGAAGATGATGACGTATCGAATATGGAATGGAGGGAGTTCAAAGAGCTTTTCTTAGAAAAATACTTTCCTCGTGACCATCGAGCAGATATGGAAAGGCAATTTCTGAGTCTGAGGCAGAAGGAGGATGAGAATGTCGCAAAGTATGAGGCTAACTTTACAAGGTTAGCGAGGCATGCTGCCGATTATATACGTAACCCAAGGAGTAAGATTGATCGTTTCTTTGATGGGTTAAAACCATTTCTCCGTCGAGCTTTAGTATCACAATCCTTCTCATCATACGAAGATATAGTCTCATGTGCTATCAAGACAGAAAAGGAATTCTCTAAGTCTTATGACAACAAAGTAAAGCAAGAGAAGAAGAGAACGGTGGAACAAGAGACAGATAAAGGGAAAAAGGGAAAGAAGGATTTTCCATTATGTGATAATTGTGGGAAGAATCACCCTGGTACTTGCCTAAAAGGAATGGGAGTCTGTTATAAATGTGGAGAAAAAGGTCACCAGGCACGTGATTGCAAGGGAAAGAAAGAGGCTGTCAAAGTTGAATGCTACAATTGTAGAGAAATGGGTCATTACGCAAATGAATGTCCTAAGCGTCAAGGAAACTTACCTCAGAAAAGGCCAAGGGATCAAGGACAATCTTATGCTATTACTACAGTTGAAGCAGAATAACTAATGTATTGGTGCTTTTGGACTCATGGATTATATTCTGGTTATTAGAATAATGTGATCTATATAAGGATTGTACTGCAGTACTTTTTGATTTCAGTAAGGTTTTAATATGATTAAGGTAATCATATTTTTAGTATGTGACAATAAGAGAAACTTTTCTTTTTATGGGGAATCTGATGCTACAATTGATTTTGGAATTAAGAGACATTTTAGAGAAAGTCTGGACAGAGTTATTTTGGAGTGGATTAAGTTGATCTTTGGATAGTATGGTTTAAGGTTAAAAAATTAATGAAGATTGTTTTTGGAGTTTTATAATACTATAGTTTTAGGAAAAGGACAACCTGCAGGGTGGGGCATAAACCGTCGCGTCGGACAAAGCTGTAGGAATCGAACCCACAATCAAAGTGCGACAAGCCTTTATTTCCTACCACTAGCCTACAGGAAGTCCCTGGTTATTACAAAATAATTTTACTAATCTAAATGGTATGTTTTAACATTTTGAACCTTATACAATTAGGATAAGTATGATATTTTTGAGTTCTATTATCTTTTTGAGTGAAAGATGAGTTGAAGGTTGAAACTCTAATTGTCAAGCATAAATATATATATATCTATCTCTTATTCAATGAATAAATTAATTCTTAAACTTTAGTAAAGGGATATTAAAACAAAAAAATGTGTTATCCTAATACCTTATGTCTTGTTGAACTGATGATATTTTAAATCAATATAGATTGAAGGCTTTGAGGCCCTCAATTTGACAGTTGATTGTTATTGATGACCTCAATCACTCCCTACAAATATTTACGTTTTTCCTCCAATTATATGTCTCTAATTGCCACCAATGTTCTCCTTATCAAGATTATAATTTGGTGGTGACTTTCTTATTTCCATTTACCTCTTATTAAGGCTAAATTTTATTAATCTTATTTCCGATGTGGGTTTTCCACAAAGGTATTTTCCCTTTTCAACCTTTTATTTTCCAAGAAAAATTTCAAATTGCGAGGACGCAATTTATTGAAGGAGGGGAGAATGTAACACCCCGAGCTTCCACGATACGCTTCTCATTCAATAATACAATAGCTTGCATTGTACGCAACTTCGAAGTTCTAAAACATCGCGACAAATCAAAGTAGCCGTTATGAATAGTAATAACCACTTTTTAAAATTATAGAAATTTTATATTTCAAAATGGACTTCATTTTTGTATTCCTAATATTGAAATTAGCCTATGTTGAGTTTTTGGTATTTTTCTGAGAACTTCTAAATTTTTATGAATAGTGAAAAATACTTAAAACAACTTTATTAATCAAAATAATTCATAGTGATAAATTATACTATTGAGTGGTTTTAGAGTATAATTAGAATATATTTTTACCATTTTATCCAATGGTGGTCATTAGAATTAATTTAACATTGAATTTGGACATAAACAATTGCCAATCTTTTGATATAAATTGTTTCTTGAAAACACGCTATTTGTCGTAACAGCGGGAATTAATTATAAAATTAATTAATGCAACTTATATGTTTGGAATTTTTTAAAATAGACATCATTTTTGAATTCGGAATATCAATTATAGCTTAGGATGAAATTTTGGCATTGTTCTGAGAAACTTCAATTTTTGATGAATAGTGAAACCACTAAGTGGTAGTTAAATAACTGATTTTTCGTTTAAATGAAATATTACCACTTCTGTGATTTGATTTTCAAAAATCCGACATACATGGTTGTCATTAAGAAGTAAAATGTGGTTCAATGAGATTATAATAATTTTTTGGTGAATAGTAACTTATTAAGTTCTTAATCGCGATTAGTGGTAATTAGTGTAGTTTAAGGTATAGATAATACTTTAATAATATTAAATGACCTAGACACATGTCCCAACCTCATTGGTTGAGTCATGGCCGACCAAGACAAGCCATGGCCTAACTTGGGGACCCCATGGATCCACTTTTGTTGGGAAATGACATAAATTAGTTTTTATTTAATGTTAAAGTGAAAATGACACTAACATAAATTGTTCTACTAAAACAATTTTTAATTGGGGTTATACAAGTCCAAATTTTGATTATAAATAGTCATTGGAAAGCTAAAAAGATTTCCTACATCATAGTATTTGTTTTATAATTTTTAGACATTAAATAAATTAAAGTATTTATGACATAATAATGATGCAGCGATGACATCATTATTTGATGATTTAAATAAAATGAGAAGATAATGCAAAATCCGAGGCTTACACTTGTCCAAAGCCTATTGGATGAAGATATTTCGAAACCTTATCACCTTAGCCTCGAATTATATAGATGTGGGACCTTTAGAATCCGAAAAGCATTTTGAAATAATGTAACATTTCATTACTTTCCAAAAGTGCCCCTCCTCTCCACTTATAAAAGGCCCCCACCTCTCCCACCTTATTCACACTTTCAAGCCATTTGGCTCGGCCAACCTCTGCCCAAATACTCTCCCAACATTCCTACCTTACTCCTAGAATCCTCACTTTGGGCAGAACTCTTCCCAAGGAAGCCTTTGGCTCAAATCAAAAAGAGTTACCCGATTTTGAGGTAATGTCTTTTATAATGTTGTTTTGTTTTATTTTTCTTCTCCAACCCCCTAAACTCTTTTTATTCATTTCTTTTGTAACAACACCAGTATCCTCAATATACTAGGATGTTGTTATAAGAAGGATTCAAGCTACACTTACACACACCTACATCTAATGGTTAAAGAACATACGGTTTCTGTGGATGGCGAATTTCTGCCTCACGAAGCGATGATTGTTCAACACTCATATAACACCTTCAAAGGTGGCCATTAAGATGTCACTATTTTTATATATGATATATAATATGTTTTTGTTTTACTTATGCTTCTGTATTTCTCATTTATGGCATACTTTATGATTTCCATTATGGGTAAAACGCGATAATTTCATTTTAGGAAGTGCGGACTACCGCCCCCTCAAAGTGATTTGAATCGTAAATGCCATATGTGGGATGTATAAAGGATGGAGTAAATGGTATTATACACTATATTATACTGGAATTATATTATACATTTATATCATTATGATTTACTTCCATTAAATATGAAATTGAAATGAAAGTAGCGTTCATGCGTACGTACGGCTTACCGTCTCCATGAACGGTGCATTTCATTTCTTACCTCTAAATGTTACGTAATATTATAAATGAATGTATATACTGTATATATGATATATATGATATCTACATCATGAATATAATTCCGGATATAATGGATATTTCACCACATGAACAACTTGTAATTATAAGAAGTTTATTTTTGACTCAAGTACCAAAGATCGACAAAACGACCGTTATTAACTTAAATAATTACATAATGTTCATATCATTGTAATAAGTGATATAATAAGGATAATGAAATTAAAAATGGTTCTTAATAAGGTATATATTAACTCTAGTTTATTATTCAAGAGGTTAAAGAACGGTTGAGTCAAGTCAGACACGAGGTAAGGGAATTTCTTAACCCAACTTCCATTCTTTGGGTTAATCTCCTACTTTCAAATTATGTCATGATATTATTATGTCCTATTTTGTATTTTTACTTTCTTTATGTGTACCTATAGTGAATACACATAATAGATCTATTTTATTTTAAAAATGATCTTTTTAAGGACTTTGTCTCAATCTCCTTTCATTGAGGCATATTTGGCTTTATACACAACCTTCTTTTATACGATGTATAAACCCATTTGACTTTTACGTTTATTCAAAAGGAATTTTTTTTATACAAAGCGTTTTTCTAAACGACAAAAGTGAATGTTTTTCTTTCCGTACTTATGCGGCGACAACGACTTCTCCGCCGCCGTGACCATTATTTGAGTTTCAGCTTCCTTTACAATCCATCACTTTTTTTTAATGAAAAATAAATACAAAGTTTTAACATTCTTTTATTTTGGTATTGAAAATGGTTTTGAATGAATTTTTACTATATCAATGTGTTGTATTGATATCTTGTGATTGAAATGTGGAAATGTTATGTTTCCTTTATGCATGTTTTATGTGATATGATTATGTTATGGTTTATGATATGTTTAAACCTATTCATATGAGGAATGCATTGGACTTAATAAGTGACGGGTGGAGCCCGCTATAGCTCCTCGATGCATCGGCAGGTCTCATGAGACAAACTAGTGTCTTGGCACAAGGCCTTGACAAAATCTTATTTGTAGTCTTGGCACGAGGCCTTGGATATGTGGTTATGATAGTCTGGCATTATGCATTCCATCATTATGAAAGTGGTTATTGATATTGCATGTGAATATTCGACCAGTAGAATATCCATGTGAAGAAGTAATTGGCATTATCTCATTTTACTTTTGCCATATTATGTTGAAGTTCATGTTTAAAAGGCTTTTGTTTTAGTTATACATTGCCTTAAATGTTAATGTTTATTTATGAAAGCTTCCGCATTATTGTTATCCTTACTGAGCATCTGAGCTCACCCCTTTCAATGTTTTAATATTTTCCAGGATGTGAAGAAGTATTTTATGAATGACCTGCAGGGATAGTCGGAAGAGGATATGAGTGTGGACTATGGAGACTTTGTTATTGTAGTTTTTCACTTTTTGATGTAATGAAAGACTTATGAATGTATCTAGTGTTTCCAAGGCTACTAAACTAATCGGTCTTTCGAGACTTGATCCTTTGTGATCATGCCAATGTTACGAAGTAATGCACCGACTCTGGGTAGCTGGGGTCGGGGCGTTACATTAAGGATTTATGGATCCTTATTTGGGGGTTTTATCATAGTTCTTTATTTATTTTAATGAATGTTCTACTACACTTAGGTTTTGGGACTAATCCTAGGGCTGTATCCCAATGTCAATATTATGAATTTAGTATTTTATTTAAGAATTTTAAATAGTTGTTTATATTTATTAGGTGATAAATTATTTTATATTGTCACAAGTAGTATTCAAATTATTTAATAAATGCATATTTTAAATCCCATTTCATTAGATTAAGTTCAAGCTTAGTTGGATGTTCTAGTGATATTTTTAGCTTATTGTTTCACATTCTTGAAACCTTCATATGAAAAGAATAATTTTTTGTAAAATATTAGGCCAAATCATTAAAATTATTATTCATTTATCTATTTAATTTAAGAACCACACATATTTGATTCAAAATTTAATTCATTTTCAAAAAAATATACATCATATAGATTTGGTGACTCTAGTAATTCTTATAATTTGATTATTTTTTTCTAACATTTGAACTTATTCTTCAAAATATAAAGAAAATTTAGAATGTTAAAGTATGAAAATAAATTGTTCTTAATAAGGATATTTTATTGAATCTCAAACACTAAAATTATAATACAACTATTTTTTATAAATTAACATCCCCACTTAATATTAAATACATTTCAAACGCACACACACAAGGACTTTAATTGTTTAGTGTCTTCAAAGACAAGACAAACATATTCTTATTTCTTAAAATAACTTCAACATCTACCACAAAGATATTCTCATAAAGTATTTCTCTTTGGAATACCCTACCTAATCATTTCTTTATAACCTAGGGGAAGAAACATAAGAAAGTATGAGCTCACATGCTCAATATGGGAAATATTGGAGATATCAGTCTATGATCATAACGAATAATTGATAATAATAAGGTTATGTGACCATTTATAAAAGTTAAAAAGATCATACAAAACCTATCATAGATTTTAAACATGATTCATGGAATAAACATTATTATTTAAAAATTTCATGGCCCATAAGAGTGATAAATCATCATAAATCAATCATTAACCATAAAATAATGTCATAAAAGTGTGCCACCATAATAAATATAGAAACCCATTTCATATGTAATGTTTAACTACCAAGACCATCAATATAGTGGATCTGGACTCATCGCTTGTGTCTTATATTGGATCTGAATGCACCTATTTCCCATAGAGGATCAGGATGCACCTATTTCCCACACTGCATTTAGATTCACTTATTTCCTATAGTGTATCAAGTCCATATACTTATTTTCCATTATTATCTCATTGTATATAATGTTGTACCCAATGAATTAGTGTGAGATATAGGTCCCAACCATCTAATAATTAAAACCATACTTATGTGTCCCACAATATCATAAAACATTCTTCATGTCATCACATTATAACCCATGTAAATAAAATGGGTTTCATAAGATTTTAATCAATTTATCATATAATAACCTGTGAATAATAAACGTATTTTATAATAATTTTATCAACAGGAATATTAACCATCTAGGGAAATAATATGGATGGTATCATTCGATATTATCCCCAGTAATGTATAAGTAACATTGAATTATGGCATCATAGAAGGAAAATTATTTTGAAAGATCACTTGGAACATATCTAGAGGAAAATAGCCTATCTAATTTGAATAACACTTCTTATATCATAAAAAAATTTCAAAATCAATTTAACTTTGAAATAATTTATTTAAAATATAAAAATACCCCAATTATTAAGGGAGAATTTTCATTGAAAAGTACATTGAAAACTTTTAAGGTATGATTGAAATTATTGAGTAGTCATGGACATAAGAAAGATTTATCATGTCATGCATGTTAAAAAGAATTATTTTTTTTAAATTTTAGTAAAAGGAAAATGAGTATTATTTGAAAGAAAAAATGAAGATCTGTTTTTAAATACTTTTTTACAATTCAATCAGGGCAAAAAATTTCTTTTATAAATGATAGGTTAATATTAAAACATTTCAATAAAACATGGTTTTGAAATAAAATGTATTTCATGATGAATAGAGAAATAAAGACCTATTTTCATAAAAAACAATTATATTTAGTATAAAAGAGTTTTAAATGGTAATATTACTTGAAAATATTTTTAATGAATATAGGAGAATAAAATTCATGATAATTATTGATAGGTAGATTATAATATCTCAATATAAACCAATCCCAATAAATAATGATATTGTAATATAAAATCATAATAACATTTGTAATATTTTAATAGTAATCCCCATGAAATATAGATCCTAAAATGGATATTTAATCCCAAAATTTTTCAATAAATCAGCATAAAATAAATTAATGGGAATTATATACACTACATCAATTAAATACATGGTTAATATAGCCTATGTCTCAGAGAAAATAAATGTGATATTGAAATCCCTTACCTTATGTCTCGACTTCCTTCATACACATTAAAACCTAATTTTTAATAAATATAAGTTTATTATAAATTTATAATTTAACTACATATATATAATACCATATATGTTTTACTTATGACCTTTTATAACCCATTTATTACCAATTCAATGTTAAAATCATGTTTCAGGTAATAACTGTTTTGTTTTCATGTATGTTTCGATTTCGAATTTTCAGTCTATTTAATATTATCATGGTTCTATAATATCAATAATAGAAACCCTGATATAAACATAATTCATGCTCAATATATATTTATTTATATAAATACATAAAATCATTATATAGAACATTAAATACATCATTTATAAAGATGGTAGGCCTTACATACGCATGAACGTTGTTTCCATTTTCTTAACAGATGGAAAAAAAAGAATTTCAATAATATATAAAACATCTAAAATAAGTATTCATTCATATATATCATATATATTTGCTAAGTTTTTTACTACCTTCATTATAAATCATAATTTAAAATGAATCACATCATTTTATGAGTCTGTAGTCTACCTTATACACAAGAAACGTTATCATATCCACCATGGAATAGAAAATAAGAAGGTATTTATAATATGATAAATTATATATGTATATTAATGTCATAAATATCATTTAAATATGTTAAATAAAAAATTATTCCTATCCTTTAATGTTTTTCATGGAAAACAAACTACATTGATTCGTGAGGTAGTAGTCCATCATACACACGATTGACAATTTTGTTTTCTATTTGATGGAAGTGGAGACGGATATAGTTTAATAAATAATAATAATATATTAATATATATTAGATAACAGTGTTATTATATTTGATATGTTAATACATAATTGATGTTTGAAAAATAAGAAAGAAAAATAAGGATCTTCATGAAGAGAATTACCCATTCTTAGGATCACCTCCTTTAGACCTCTTATTAAGCACCCTCATGTTGGTCATTTGGGAGGACTGAAAGCTCTATAACATGGAAAACGATGTTGTGTAAATAATTTTAAGGGGTATTTATAACTATATATCTTGATACATGTGAATATGTGAATGGTGTTGGTGGCCTTCTGTAAGTGGGGGAAAGAAACCCACTTGGAAACTGCTTGGATATTTTCTAAAAGATTCTAAATAATAAACTTATCCCCAAGAAGAAATATTAAAAACTACCATAGATTAAAAATTTGGATGGATAAGGTTGAAATATGTCCATAATATAATATTTTTAAAGGTTTGTGGGTCATTTTTAACACTTATCTTCTTAGTATAACCCTTAGTAAACCCATTTTTACATTAATTATGGTAATCAATTTTTATTATTTTCACTATTCATTTTGGTAAAAAATTAAATAAATCATTTTATATAATGTAAATTATTGTGATTAAAAATATTTAATACATTTTTTCAAATTTAATTCAAATATTTGGTATAATTCAATTTAAAATTAAGCAAGTAGAGGTGATGAGAAAGCGGGGTTTCAAATAAAGAATGTTCAAAAGTTCACAAAGTTTTTATATTAATATTCAACAAAAAATTGATTATAATTACCTAAATTGGACTAGTACATATATTATTTAACTAATTTTACTTTTAAACCATATTATAAAAAAATTTCATTTTGTATATTGTTAAAATAAATGACAATTTTTAATAAAACTAGTATTTTTCAACATTCTTCCAAAAATTTATCTTTTTAGAAAATTATGAAATATTCACTGCATGATAATTTTGACATTATTATTTCAAATTTATATTTTATTTTTACAAATAAATTTTCTAAAATTTTAAAAAATTATTTTTAAAAATAATTGCGCTAGAGGAGACATAACTACTTTTAAGAAACTACAATTTTTAAACTTAAAATTGGATTTAATCTTATCTAATTTATAGAGAAAACATAACATCAATGTTAAAAAATTAATATATTATATATACATTTAATTAAATTAATTTACTAAAATTATTTTTTGAATTTATAGTTGTAAAACAGATTTGTGCGCATAAAAAATAGCTTTTTGGAGAAATTTTTCCTTAATTTTCAAAAGGATTTTTATTTTCATTTCTTATTAATTGGTCAAAAAATAGTACGTTATATATACCTATTTAAACCATATATTCATAATTTATGTAATATTATTCATAACCTTCATTTCAATGGTTGTGTGATAACTATTATTTTAAATAATAATATTTCAATAGTCTGTTATGTTTCTTTTAAACATAGTGTTGTGTATAACATAGGAAATAATAATTATTTCATGTAACTCAGTATGAACTCTTTATTGCATGTAATTCAATCTTAAATTAGTGTTTCATGTAACACAAGATAAACTCAGTGTTGCGTGTAATGTAAGATAAATTCAGTGTTGTCTATAACATAATATAAACTCAGTGTTGCATATAATGAAATATAAACTCAATGTTGTGTATAACTATAAATATCAAAGTGGCTATATTTATTTGAAATTATTATATTTAAAATATCATCGATTTTTATAAAAATTAAAATTTTCTTTTTTAAAATCCATTGAAAGTGTTCTATCATGAATAGTTGTTACAGAGTTAGCAGTTTTTAAAAATGGGGCACCTAAAATGATAGGGGAATGAGTTATACCTATTTCTTCTTCCATGTTTATTATGTAAAAATCAACAAGTAATACAAATCCTTTCACTCACACTAATACACCTTCCAAAACTCTTACTGGGTAGGCAGTGGTTCAGTTTTCAAATTGTATAGTAACTCGGTTATCTTGTGTTCTCTTATATATATGGAATAATAAATTGAGTGAGTGATAAAATTAATTGTTTCTTATATATCATATAATTCATTTTTTTAAATTAATATCTACTATAATGTAGGGTATAGTATAGGTATATAAATATTGATATTTTTTATGTAGTTTCGGGGTTATTAGAACATAAAAATTCCTACCCAGACTTATATTTTCATCTCCATTAGTTTTCATTTCCTAGTTCCCATCTCTATGAAAAATGTTTCATACCTTGGGATTTGATCGATCGCATCTAGTAAAGGGATGCTGACTTCAAATTTTTTGAATGTGACTGGAATTTATTATTATTGGACCTCTTATCTAGTCTTACTGGGTGGGTTAATTCTGAAAAGGCATGGGATTTTGGGGTTGTGGTATATCTTTCATATTAGATTTTACATTATCCTTTTTCATTGGTTATTCTTATACATGCACTGTATCCTATTTTTATTTCATAGATTCATGTTTTTCATCTTATTCATTGTGCTCTACACTTCCAGATTATGCTTCTATTAATGGACTTTCACTACTCCTCACTTTCCAACAACTACATAAAAAAGATAGGTCTCACATTGCCATTAGGTTTTGGAATTGATTATTTAGTAATCATTCACAAGCCTTGATTTATCATGTTTTTTAAAGTATAAATAACTTTACCAAACTGACCATTTATCTCCTTAAATTTTGATCCATGAGTTGTAAGGGTCTGTTTTCGGTTACCTTGGAACTCCACTATCTATCTCATTATATATTTCATTTAGGGTTCTTGGTTATGTCCTTGAGGTTGGTATCTTAAAGAGGGTTGAGAATTATTACTCTGGAAAGGTGTCAGTTGGTAAGAATATTGAATAGATTTCTATAAGTGTGTCCTTATTGAATTTTGAAATTGAACTCCATACCTAATGGATGAGTAATCTTTGAATCTTTGGTTTATTGGTGGTTGTTATTGGCACTGCCTCTGGTACATGGCTTCACAGTTTTCAAACCCTTTCCTTTGAAAACAACCATTAGTAAAATACTTCAAATAATGGTATAATTAAAAAAAATCATTGGGGTTTGAATGATGATACATTATGAAATTTTTTAAATGATAAATATATTAGAAGTGTTGTTCTTTATTAAATTTTAGTTTCATGTAAATTAGAGTTATAAATATTCACCTCGTGTACTCCTCAATTATTGGACCTTGTACCAGATTATTCAGAGTTATTTAAGGTCCCCTCTATTAGTTATTTAGATTCAAATGGTTATTTTTCTACTGTTTCTCTTCTAGAAGAGTCTCCTAAAAGGTTTAAATTATTTTTAAATAGTACTAGGATTAAGGATACTAATAGATGGTGGTCTTAAAATAGTTTATGTGGGAAAGATTATGTTAGTCTATTGAATGTTTCCCAAAATAAATTTATATTTTCTGAACTATATTTCTTAATTACATATATTTCCTTTAATATTTGGCTACTTCCTGAAGTAGGAAAGATTTTATATATAAATTCCCTCTAGAGTTCACACCATTTTGTGACTTCTCCATGTTGTAGATTGTACAACCACTTTATGGAAGATCATTCTATGGAGAATGCTAAGACCTTCCAATTTATCTAGGATTCTAGGAATCCTTTAGGTTTAACATTTTAGCACACATTTGAAAATTCATTTATATATTTATTAGAGTCATTTCCTATCGATCCATGATACTTCAAAAAATGTATAATTATTTTTTTGAGCTCAAATTCATATTGATTATTCATTTATAATAGACAATTTTTACTATTTAAATTAGGTGCATAAAATTCCCTAAAAATTTTATTTTTTTGATCCATATTGTATTCTGTGTTTTCACTTTCAAAAGTAGTTCAAGTAGAAGTTGAAGAGGATTGAGAGTGTTTCAATGGGATAGTGAAAAACTCACTCCCCACTTGTTCATTGATTCTTAAATTTTTATCTCTATCCAGTAAATACCTTTCATACTATGAATCAAAAAGAAATAGTTATTTAGAACTAGACCTATTCATGTTTCAAAATCATATCAAATAAAAGCAAAACAAAAAAAAATACCATCCTCCAAAAAATGACAATGGGATGATTCAGTGGCTATTGTCAACCTAAAAAAAATTAAACCCAACTAAAATGTAATAAATAGTAAGACTATGGTTATCTCTAGATAGGAGGGAGTTTTAAATGTGTTTTCCTTGTTGTTTACATGGGTTTTATGTGCGTGTTTTCTGAATGAAAATTAAAAGGACAATTGAATTTAGTTAAAAATTAGTGTTTTAAACACAAATATTCCACAAATTAGGTTTTAAAATATCATTCATTCAAATGAACCCTCTTTATCTCTCACTAACTAGTCGAGAAATCATCCAATATCCATTATCTCAAGATTTTTAGATTGAACAGATATCTACAATGATCATTGCACTCTCTTCTCCAACCTAGAATATAAATTAGATACCTCTATTACTCTTATACTAACCTATCTCCTTCTATCGTATGAAAAATATAGAAAAACTAAGGGGAATGTGTGAAACTCAATAAGAAGAGAGCTGAATTTAAATAGAAAGAGCAATGGAAACCTCTTATTTTCTAATTTATTAAATAATCCAGTAAGATTGAATAGAAAATAGTTATTGAATGAATAAAAAATCATTAACAGTTATGGGGTAAATAAAATCATCTCAATAACTATATTAATAGTGTTTAATCATTGGAAAAAGATTAAAGAAAATGAAAAAATGAAAAAAAAAAGTTTCTACCATCAACAAATCAAGATTGATTGACCATTTTGTATAATTCTAATTTCACAGAGACTTCTCTCATTTTATAAGGGAGGTTGAACATTCTATAATGGATTCCCTAGACTAAAATGTTCCTCAAACTCTTTTGTAGGATTACTCTATCATGTGTTTTTTTATGAACATCCTCAAATTATTTAATCAATTAAAGTGTTACATCGATGCATTTAGGGTCCTCCCATGTTTTTGTGTCATGATCTCATCTCCCTTGACGTATTCCACATGTCTTAGTTGAGGGTATATGTTTTCTATATTAGATTATCATTAATATTCCATATTTTTAATCCCTTTTAATTAACTTATACTTCTTAAATTCTTTATATTATCATTTTGTGGAAGCTTGAGAAGCTTCTTACCTAATTTGGGTTGAGAGGATAAATAAAAATTAATTTTACATTGAAACCCACTTTATTTTAGGAAATTTAAATTTTAAACTCTTCATGTTCCAAAAATTAAAAAAAATATCTTATACACATGTAAATTCTTACACAAATAAGTATAAGGTCTAATAAAATTTTGATGTCATATGAAAATAGGATGTAGCTCGTTCCTTTTCCACATTTCAAAAAACTCGAAATTCTTAAGTGCAGAGCAAGTCTTATATTCTAGATAAAATTATAAAAAAAATCAAAAATGTCTGACATGGTGGTTATAAAAAAGTATTATGAAACCATTTTAACAAAAAATCTTATTAAGTGGCTCATACAAAGTCTTGCGTATCTCAAGTCCTACAAAATTCTTTGATAAAGTCTTACACTCTAATTAAAAAGCCTTACATGTTGGCCCTTTGAAAAAAATTGGATAATTAAAGAGTCTCACATTTATAAAGATAGTATTACATGATTTATCATGGTCTAATGGGGTTTATGGAAAGTAGTATGAAATATATGTAACATTTTATAGATATCTATGAAAGATTGGAATACACATTGACATATTATCTTCACTTTCCCCCTTTATCATTTACAACCTTAGATCTGTAATCCGTGAAAAAAATAAACTTGTGTAGGATTTTTTCAATTAATAAATAATTAATTTAAAATATTTAAAATTAAAAATTAAAAAACAAATAATAGTTTAAACATAAAATAAATTTAGGGATTTTCAATTAATTCAAAAATTATTTTTTCCTCACAAAACTTTGAATATTAGCCCGTGTAATTCCAGATTCTATATTATTATCATATTCAAACCATTTATGCAAAACTAAAGGAAATAAATGTGAAATTACTATAAAATCCCTAAAATATAATTTAAAAACTTATGTCTTGATCACTCTCCCATACTTAAATAAGAACTTTTCATCAATAACACAAGAGTTCCACTTCCTCTTAAAAAAAGTTTTAGTTCTAGGTTTATAAAAATAATTCAACTTATTGAAATTGTGATTATAATAATTATAACCTTACTAATCCCTCTATAATAAGACTTTTATTCCAAGGTTTATTTTTAAACATCATAGATACTTCATATATGACATTTAAAATTCCCAAAATCCTTTCATCTCCTTTTTCAATTATCAGTTATTGAATTTTTACCTACCATGTTTGTTCAAATAACTTATTAGTTGAGTGTAGATAAACCCATAACTAATCCATCATAAGATAAGAGGTATTCCCTAGGATTAATTGTAATAGTTTGGGTATAGAATAAATTATTTGGTAAATGGATCTTAGGTCTCTCTAACTCTAATTAAATAGATAAAACATACACACATGTTCTTCCTTAACATAATAAGACTTCTAGATCAGATATCGTATTCTTGTTTTACTCCAACTCATATAATTTGTACAAATTTAATTTAGGGATGATTTTGATGAGTTAATTAGTTCTAATAGAATGGTTTCCAATGTTCAAGTTCAAATTTTTATTTTCCTCAAGTTATAAATTTGATTTTACTTTATTCTTTTACGTCACACTCCATTCCCTAGTTATAACAAAAATGGGTCTATGGTTTATACTAAAACTTATTTATTTGATCATTTTAGTGGGGGAAATGAATTTAAAAAATATATTTTTATTTTTATTTTATTTTCTAAGACAAAAAAATAGACACAAAAAGTCTGAATAATTTATTTAGGCTCTATCTACTTTATCCTCCCCCTCACCACACTCATCTTAGACACAACTTCTTATTAATACAAACAAGGAATTTTTGAAGAATAATGTACTTAAAGTCTTATTGTATAAACTAGTGTATAAGAAAGTGAAAAAAAGAACTACTTATTCATTTTCAGTAGGGAGGAATTTATAACCCTCTATTGGTTCCTTCCAAAAATCTTTATGGAACTTCTTTATCTACTATCTATACACATTAAATGGTTCTTGTGATTCTTCTCCTCTGATCTTAACTGCGCCAAATTTAAATGTGGTATTCATTGTAAAGGGTTTAGTCTATCTGTAATAAATATTAACAAGAATTCTTTTAAACCTAGAATAGAAAAATAAAGCATTGTAACATATTTATAATTACATTCCAAAAAAGAATCTCTCGGGGAAATACTTAGTCCATTCCTTTTATAGTGGAAATTTTTCATAAAAATCCATTCAGAGATCCTATAATTCCATCATCTGGAGATTTATCTACACACAAGCCTTGAAAATTTCCATATTCAATTTCATCATATCTTAGTAGGATTTTTTTCTATATTCACTTTCTTAATATCCATGTAGGATTTGTAATATAGTTAAATAAGAATGTGATGACATTTACCATAAATTATTCTATAATGAGGCATACCTTGAGGGTTTAAAGGTGGATCTATATGTTTAGAGTGAATCTTATATCTTCTATATCCAATCATTTTTGTTGGGTTACACTATTCTTTTGCTAATTATTTTTAATTCTCTATTTGATAACTGAGCCTACCCATTTTTCTATGAGTGATATGATGTAGTGGTCTTTTTTTATACTCTATATCACATCATTACTGATTCTATGCTCTAATTACAGAAATTTGTTACTAGATCACTAATTATTGCTTATGTTATTCCAATGCTAAAAATATATGTGATTTTAAAACCTAAATAACCACTCTTGAATCATAAGTTATAGTTTCTTGGGCTAAAATTCATTTAGAAACATGATCTTATACTAATTAGATATAGGTATATCAATAAGAAATTGAAAATTGGCCCATGAAATCTTTACCACATACGTCAAATATTTCACATAACATCAAAGGTTGTTAGTGAATTTATTGTATCTTAGAAATTACTTCATGTTATTTGATAAAATTATATGAATATTAAATAAAATACACAAAAAAACCATATTCCAACAATTTTATATTTTTTATTTGTAGTCTAAATTATCCTACTCATGTAAGGGTGGGACAAAATGTTAGAAAAAAATTTACCTCTTCCTCAATTAAAAATATCTTAATCACTTGACCCCTACAAATTTTCCAAAAATAAGGATCCTACCAAATATAATATTTTGGTTAAAATTTCAAATTAAGAGTTTTATGCTTAGAAAAGAAGTAATTAACTTTGATGTAACGAAATTATTTACTATACTAACATACCAGGGTACTTTTGTGAGTTCATAAAACTTATCATAAGGGATAGAATCATTCAAGTATGTGTTTCTAGGTGTTAATAACTTATCAATGGGGGGAAATCTACTCATGTGGCATGCAAGTAGATTCTCATAGACTTTCTTGTCTTTGGTATCCAAGTTGAATTTGAGTATTATAGTATCCATCTTAATAATATTATCTTTGTATCATATTATTGGATTAAATGCCTAATGGTTTAATGATCAAAGTAAATTTTTACTTTTCATCCTAAAAATATGAAATAATTATTTCCAATGAAACAATAAAAAATAAAAACTCATTTATTTTCTTTAGTTGATTTGAGCCTTGTCCAGAGTCTATAAAGAAAAATATATCGCATGGGAGTGTCTATTGATCTTTTGGGAAAATAAAACTCCCACTGTTTGGTAGGGGGAATAAAACTACACTTAAGGAGGAAGATCATAGGCTGGTAGAGAAATTATAATGGTTGTGGTCAGGCACTCCTTGGGTCTATTAAAGGATTCAAGGTATGACTCATTCAACATAAAATCATTATCTATATTAATTAGGTTAGTTAGTAAAAATTCTCTTTTTATACAGTTTCTATTAAACATTATTTAAAATCCCAAATGTCCTATAAATGATATTATATGTTTTATATTGATTGGTTAAGTTGGTTTAGAAATAATTTCCACATTTTCCTTTCCCACTTCAATTAATTTTTTAGAAATATTTTACAACAATTCATTTCTTTTTTCCACTATGAAATGACATTTTCAATGTTCAAAACCTATTTATTTTCAATTCGTATCCTTAAAACATTTCCCATATTTTCAATACAAATTTTTATATGATGTATCATACATTTTGGAGTGATCAAGAAATATTTCCAAGAATATTTCAATTAGATCTGAAAATATTATTACAATAAAATTTTGGAATGTTCATGCAGCATTGTAAAATCCAAACGAAATCCTTTGGTATGAAAACATATAAAATGGATATGAGAATATTATTTTTCTTAATCTTTTACTATTATAATGATCTAAAACTTTCTATAAAATTTTTCATGAATGAAATATTGACATTTCGCAACTAGTATTTCAAATATTTGATCTAAAAAATGGATGGGGACATGTTATCTTTAGGTCACGTGGTTCAATTTTATATAGTCCATGCATACCCTCCTATTATTTTGAAATCTCATAAGTATTATTTCATTATTGTCATTTTTTACAATGGTGATTCTATTTTTTAGGTACAATATTAATAGGACTCACCCACTATGGTTTTAAGATAGGTAATATGGTTTTAGTCCTAAAAATCATTTAATTTATTTTTTAAAATTTCCATTAAGGCAATTTTGACCCTTATTTGGTTCTATCTCATAGGTTTTGATTCATTTTCAAAAAGGATCTAGTGCACCCAGTTTTTAGGAATAATCCAAGGGATTCCTCCCAATGAATATCCTATAGCATTAGTATTTTTCTTCAAAATTATCAATAATTGGTTCTCTTGGTCATATGAAAACGTTTTTGATATTATCATAGGTTGTTTCTCATCTTCCTTAATAAATGAAAATATAAAATTATATGATAATAGTATAAGTTTTTGTTTAGGTGGGTTTTCCAATTATGGTTTTAACTTAGTGTTTCCAATCTAGGAAACCTTATTAAGAAAATAAAAGGTATCAGCAAAATATTTGAGAAAATCATCAAAGTATTCTTCATTTAGCATCTTATACGAATCACTATATAGATCTAATTCCATATTTAATTCATTTTCAAAAAAAATAAAACAAATTTTGTGACTCTATATATATTAATAATTTGTTTATTCCAACCATTATTTGAATTTATTTCTTATAATGAAAGAGAATTTCAAAATGACATAGTGTAAAAACAAATTGTTCTTCTTAAGGTTACTTCATTGAATCCAGAATACAAAAAATTAATAGTTTCTTATCCAAAATCCATTTAAATTTTTCATTTATGAACATTTATTATAATATTAGAAGTTATCAAAAATAAACTACCTAAGATGATAGTTTAATGATGTGTTCCTCATTATTCTTCCAGGGTCAGGATGTAAAAATGTAGGTAATACTAATATTTTTACTCATTCCATTACATATTACACAAATTTTACAGGGTATGTATTGACACAGTTTCCCATTTGTATAATAACCCTTGTTGGTTTGAGTTCTCCTATCTGAAGAGAAGAGTAAATTGATTAAGTAATAACACTAATTAATTATTTTAGGGCACATAATTAACTAGTAAAATTAATCTCTCCTATAGTGTGTGGAATAGTAGTAGTAATTGGATCTTGATATTTTCTAGGTGGTCATAGGATTATTAAAGTGGAAAATTTTCTACCTAGAATAACTTTTTCAAATCTTAGAATTTTTTTCATATTGAACATCTCCTTGAGAAACATTTCATACCTTGGGATTTTTATTGATTGTATCTAGTAATGTGATATTGACTTCAAATTTTGTGAATGTGACCAACCTTTCTTATTGTAGTTCCTCTTCACTGGTCCTCTTTGTAGAGGTTTATTATTTAAGGGAAGGGTGTTTGGGGTAGTGGTATATCTTCAATATTATCTTGATTAACAATAGTGTTCCCTGGTTATTCCTTTAAGGGTACATTATCCTCTTTTTTCCTTCAAAGGTTATGGTTATCCCTCTTGTTCCTTGGGTTGTCCACTTCTATATTCAATTTCCAATTATGGTACTTAACTACTATTTACTGTCCCACCACTTATTAAATAGATAAAAATCACATTTCCCTTAGCTTCATGAATTCATTGGGAAGTAAACTGACATTATCCTTGATTTACTAAGTTATTCAAATTATAATGGGCCAAACAGACCATTCATCTCCTTCAGTTGTAATCCATGAGTTGTAAGAGTTTTTTTGTTACTGTGGAACTTCACTAGTTATCTCAAAATATATTTCATTGATATTTTTTATTTCTATCCATGAGGTTGGAAGTTTTTATATAGATGATAATTTTTTATCCAGAAGTTTCGTGTTTGGTAAGACTGCTATAAAATCTTCTAGAATGGTGACCTTGTAGGTTTTTTATTTCTAGATCCATACTAAATGGTTGAGTGATATTTTAATAATTTGATTATTAGTAGTTTTTTTTGTACTTCCTCTAGTACATATCTTCATTGTTTTTAGAATCTTCCACTTGATAACATCCATCTATTAGATTATCTAAAGAATGGAATAACTAGAAAATTATTGGGTGTGTAGATGGTGATTTGTTATGAACATTATTCAATACTAATTTCTACAAAAGAGAGGTTATTTCATTAATTTTAGTTTCAATTAAATGATATTTTCAACTCTTAAAATAATCTAATCCTCTAATAGTCTACCTTTTACTAAATTGTTGAGATTTGTGTGTGATCCTCTCTAGTAGGTATAGGTCTTAAACTAGTTATTTTTATATCAATGATTCTTTAGAATAAGCATTCAATGGGTTCTTATAATTTTACAATATTCCTTGGTAGAAAAATACTATGAAATGGTAGTATTAAATTGGTTGATATGGGAATATTGTTTTCAACCTTTTTAATTTTTCTAAAAACTCATAGAGTTATTCTCCACTTTCATACTTAAATCCATAGTTTTAATTTCTTATATAGGTACTTAATGATGTGGGAAAGAATTTATAGAGAAATTACCTTTATACATTAACCCATTTGGTGAATTATTCAAAATGTAGGTTTGTACATCCACCCCTGTATTGATCATTCTAGGGATAATGGGAAGATATTCCAACCTATTTCAACTTCTAGGTCTCCTATATGTTTAATTTATTTCTATAAATTTCCAAATTTCATTTGATGTTTATTTTGTTCCTCTACTACAAAGACATGAAACATAAATGGTAATTGGATCATTCCAACATTGAGATAAAATTAATGTTGATTATTCAGATTTAATAGTCAATTATTATCATGGAAATTTGGTATATAAAATTATTTAGTTGTTCTATTTATATGGTCCATATTTTATTCCATGTATTCACTTAATAAATTAGTTCTAGTATAAGTAGAATAGGATAGAGTTTCTCTAAATGGGTAAGTACAAACTACCTCTCCACTTTTTTTGGTAATTCTTAAATTTTTAACTCAAGACAGTAAATTCCTTTCATCCTATGGATAAAACACAAAGAGGTGATTATAGATTGACCTATTCATATATCAAAATCCTATCAAAAAACAAAAAAACAATGAAAAACACAACATAATAATGCCTCCCCTTAATTTTCACTGGGTTGATATACCAGTTGTCATGGGACTCACAACAAATAGTTAGTTAACCTAAGTAAAATATAGTAATAACTGGGAGTTGGGGTTTCTCTGAAGATGAGAGATTTTTTAATATGTTTCCCTTGTTGTTTATATGTGTTTAGTGTGTATGTTTTGATAATTAAAATTAAAATTATGCCTATATTTAGTTTAAAATTAGTGTATTAACCTCAAATATTCCCTAATTTACCAATTAAATCAATATTCATTCCAATAAATTCTCCTTATATCCCACTAACTAGTTGATTCCTCAACTAATATCCTTTAACTTGGGATTTCAAGATTAACTAGGGATGTCCAATGATGATTTTTCTCCCTGATCTCACCTAGCCTAGTAATTAGAGAGTTATAATTACTCTAGAACCAATCCATATCCCTCCATTGTATAGGAAATATAGAAAACACACAGGTTTTTGTGTGCATTAATTAACAAATGGAAGTGTATTTTGATAAAAAAAATAATGGAATAATCTTATTATCTAAGAAAATAAATACTCCATCAAGATTAAACAAAAAATAATTAATCAATGAAGACCAATATTCATTAATAGGGATGGTTTAATTCTTCTTGTATCAACCACTATGGTTTCAGTATTCTATTATTAGATAAATATCAAAAAATGAAATAAGGAAAAGAAAAATTTTTCAATTGTAGAAGTTCAATCTTGATTGACCAATTCACAGTATCCCCCTTTGATAATGATACTTCTATCATGTTTCATCAGAGTATGAACATTCTATAATTGTTTCCCCCTGATTTAATGATAAATTTTCACTTTGGTAAGATTCATCTCAATTTTTAGTGGAATGATCTTCTTCCTATTCCTTGATTGAGTGCAATGTTCCCTCAAAGTCATTGAGATACTCTTTTATTTCATTGATGAGATCCCATATCATGATATGGATTCCATGTGTCTCTATAAAGGTTGGATATTATCTCAAGGGGTTTATCTTTAATCTTAGAGCTTCAAAATACCTTCCCACTACATTCTTATTCTTGAATTTATTGGATGATCATTGTGTGAAAGTAAGAGAATATTATTACCTAATTTGGGAAGACCAGATAAATTAAAATAACTTTTATGTGGATTCCCTTTTTATTTTGGGAAAATATTATTTTAAACTCTTCCTGGTATAAAAATCAAAATCTAAAAATTATTATTCCCTAATAAATTTTTATACAGTGGAATATAATATCTTATAAAATACTAAAATCTTTCACACATAGTATATAGCTCATACCTTTTCCAAATTTTGAAAAAATAAAATGTATTATGTGAAAATAAAGACATATGGCATGGGTGAAATTATTATGAAACTCAACATAGTCTTATGGGATAGATGTAAAAAAGTCTTGTGAATTTTCTGGAATAAAAAATCTTATGAAGCCACTCATCCAAAATCATAAACTACTCAAAAAACCTAATAAATGCTAAGAAAAAAGTCTTACACTCTCCATGGGAAGTCTTATAAACTTCCCCTTTGACAAATTTTGGCTAAGTGAAGAGTCTCACTTGAAGATAGAGAGTCTTAATCGATTCATAAATTCCATTATGGGTGGCATGGAAGTCTTATGAAATCCATGTAATGTCTTATAGAGCTTAGTCAATGTCTGATGCGCTCTTAGAAGTCTTATAAACACTTCACCCCTTTGTAATTTTTATCCTCAAATATTCAATCCCTAAACAACTTCCCTATAGTATAGTCTTGTTCTAGTTAATCCAAAATTGATTAAAATAAAATTAAAATTAAAATAAAATGCATGTTAATGTTTAAACACAAAATCAATGTATTGATTTCCAATTTATTACCAAATTATTTAATAATTGAAAACAATGAGTATAATCTTTTTTAGTGTAATTATACATTATACATCATTATTATATTTAAACTATTTATTCCAAATATAATTCAATAAATGGTCAACATCGAATAAAATTTCTAAGACTAAATTTAAAAATGTGTTGTTATATCATTGTATGTTAAATGGGAAGTAACTAAATGAAAAATGTAATGTCCCAATCCTTAATTATGGTATGACCTTATTAAAATGTTTTGGTTAAACTCTCTTTTATAGTTAAATAAGTTTTTATTGAGTTCTTAAGGAGCTTTGAAAGTGTCCTGATCATTTGAGATATAAAAAGGTGAGGAAAGTGGCCAATAGCGCGTAGCACACAGTTAGCACATGATTAGTGTAAACTATACACTAGGACAAGGAAACCATGTGGGAGGGGAACCATCTTGGATAGATGGCTAGTGCATAGTTACTGTATAGTTTGGGAAACTGTGTGGGTTCCCTAAGGAAACTGTGTGTCCTGAATCCTATTTGATAGAGGGAGTCACAAGGTTTGTTCGTGGTTTGGAAACCTTATAGCCCTTAGAAAGTTGTAATTTCCCATTTTTCAATTATGAACCCATTTCTCTCACTCAATATTTTTCCTCCCATTCAACCCACTTCAGCCTAGGTGATGAACTAGTATCCCCATCTCCCTCTATCGGTGATTCTACTTCAATTATTGGGAATTTGGAGTTTTTTTGGTAAAATTTGATGATCTGAGTGAGTATAACACTCTTATTTGGTATATTTTCTAGATAAGGGCTTGTGGAATCTCTCCTCCTCTTCTTAATCCCTAAAACCTTTATAATTTCAAAGGATACTATGTTTTTTCTCTATAGAGATTTTGAGTTTAAATATGATGTGTAGATTAATAAATTATTCTTCAATTGTTATGAGGTAGGTGGTCTCCAAGATTTTTCCCATAGTCTATATGTGTTATAGGTGTATGTAGTTATTCAATTTATCTGCTATGTTACATCATTATGTATTTGAGTATGTAAATGGAATTGGGCATTATATTTAGGTTCAAGAAACTTCACGAACCCTTTTGGGTTTTTTCATGATGTGAGACCAATCCTATTGTTACCCATGGGGTAAGTCAGACACTGGAAATTGGTGAACAAAACTAATAAACCTTGAGATAGTTGTATTATCTGATCAAATGAGTTTTGAAAATGAAATTGTTATATGGGTAAGTTTTATGGATTTATTGGAATGATTTATAAGTTTTATTTCATAAATTATTGAAGGGTTTTGAAATGAGTTTTATGAAATTTCTGGGGCCTTGAAATAATTTTAGATTTATTGATGTAAAATGAAGTTTTAAAGTGAGAAATGTTTTTAAATGAGATGTTGACCTCAAAGTGATTTAGAAAAGGGTTTTCTAAAATATTTTAAATGGTGATTGAAATGGTGACACGGTCCCCTTTTGTGAAAATGGTTTAATGGTTGTCCTCATTAGATGAAAATGGAAATTAAAGCTTTGGGGAATGTTTTTGGTTTCTAAAGAGGAAGACCCACGTTTTAATGGGTAGTTTCAGGAGAAATTCAATGAGTATTTTGAAATGTTTTTATTTCTATAATATATACTATAAAGGTATTATGGGACCATACTTGTTGAAGGGTCATAAGGGTTAGAGATATGGAACCCATAAAAAATATGTTGGCATGTTGGAAGGATTATAAAATGAACTAATTGATCAATGGAATTAGTTGATGATGCAGCATAAGGGGTGTTTGGAATAATGTGAAAATTGGTTTAATGGGATTAATAGGAATGTGCCCAATGTATTGGTATTTGTACTTGAAATGCATATGTGGTCAATACAGGGGAAATGATGAATGGGTTAAGTGAGTTAACATATGGATTGTTTGAATATGTTAAATTGGTTAATATATGGGAATGATTGAATATGATTAATGAGTTATGCATAAGAAATCAGAATTGGGATAAATGTAAATTTATTGTAAATGAAAATGTTTCAATGGTTTATATAATAATATTTATTCCAATGTTGATTGTTCTGGACAATTATTGCTATTTTTTTGGTTGTGATAAGGTATATGTGTGGTGATGGATAAATAATCATGTTCACATGGCTTGTTAGTGTGAGGTATTGACTGAGGTTCTACACCTACAGTTTTAGTTAGACTAAGGATCTAAAATACACCCCACAATTCATGGTTTATGGAAGGGGATGGAACTCTATTCCCCTAATAGTCGCATTCCACCTGGGCTGAGGTTTCTATGTGAGGATAATGTGTTTTTTAGATGTGTTTATCCCTAGTGTGACAAGGGCTTGGATTTTTTTTATGCATGTAATTGAATGGATTATTTCATTCGGTAAATTATTTAATTCCAACTCATGGAACATGATATGATGATTAATTTAGTAATGAAAATAAAAAAACTGATGAAATTTAAATAATGATCAAAATTTCATAAATGAATATTTTAGCTAGTGGTTATACGGTGAGTTATGGTTAGTTAAATCCCTTATAGTTAAATGCGTGTGGCACCCTTGTACCTTGACTTAGACTCTCAATGTGACCATATTTAGTCTTGTTTATTGGTCGATTCTAGATAACATAATAGGTAAATGGGTAATAAATAATTACTAAAACAATTCCTTCCTAGTTGTTTATTTATTTCACTTGTTACTTGCATACATATTTTTATAGACAGGGTACTGTTTTAGAAACCATTAGTGGTGGCCTATTGAGTCGTACTCCCACCCTTCTTGAGCTGGTATGGCACTTGGGTACCAGAGAAGATTCTACTTGTTTCAGGTATAGGTCTAGGATAGGGAACTAGTTTTTGGTTGTGCATGGGATGACAGGTTAGATAAAGGAGGTCAAAACTAGGTAGGGACTCAGTTTAGGGTCATTAGATGGTTATGAACATGGGTTATATTGTATAACATTTTCGAAAATATAGAATTCCCTAGTTTTATAATAGCATGTGCACTTGGTTACATATTGGGTTTTTTTATTTCTATCAATTTTTTGTTCATGTTAGTTATTGTATCTGTTTGTGTTACTTATTTTTTGGATTCACTCTGATAAGTAAGTATAGTCTACCCATGTTCCTTTTTAGACCCACACTACTAGTCAGTAGCCTCTAGTGTGTGGGTAGGAATTCCTGAAGTCATATGATGACCCAGCTTTGGGAACCGATTATAGTGGATTCCAGGATAGGGATATTACAAAGTGGTATAAAAGGAGGTTTTATTTTTTCCTACTATTTGGGAATGGTAGAAAAGATACTAGGATCATTCCCAGTCATGGAAATGAGCTCGTGTCTAGGTGCCTGAAACCCCATGCATGAGGGAAAACCCAAGTTTACATGGGTGGAAAATGGTGTTCTATTTTTTCTTTCACAATTGGTTGATATTTCCACCATGAGTGGCATACTTGTATGGGATTTTAATGATTTGTGAGGTTTTATCTCTTGGCCCAGTGTGGTATGTTGGTGTGTGAGTTTATGCATCATGATAGGAATGTAGAATATATAGGTCAACTATATGTTTCCTATTATGGACTTGTGAATGAAATGATGATAAAATAAATGGGTATAAATAGTAAAATTGAATTAAATAATGGGTGTTTAAAAGTGGGTTAAAATAGGATTTGAGAAGCGTAAATCCTTGGGTTTAGAAAATGGGAAATTTTTTCAAATGAAAATTTGAAGAAAAACTAAGGTTTTCAAAATTATGGGTTGTTAGAAAGGTTTTTGAAAGGGTAAATGCTTCGGTTTTGAAAATGAATGGTTTTGAAAGGTGAAATCATTGGTTTAAATGAGAGAGTCTAATTAAGAAGAAAAATAGGAGAATAATGGAACTTTAAGGACACCAATGGTGATTATTCCTTCTGTTGGTTGTTAACCCTGTGTATGAGTGGTTTGGGAAGTGAGAGTGACATATTTTTAATACCCTAGGTTATGGGATATAATACATTATTATGTTAGTTGTTCTGATTAATGGGATATTACATGTTGCATCTTTGGATAGGTTGTGACCTTGAAGTTTTGAAAGAATGTTTATTAATGTGAATGTGTTGATCCTTGTGAATTGAAAATGTGTTGCATTTTGGACCTAAGAGTGGGTGTTTGGTTTATGGTTCTAGTATACGTCTGTGAATATCTTTAGTGTAGGACCTAGAGTAAATAGTTTTTTGGAGCATTAGATGCAGTGTGATTGGAATGGGGGTAGGATGACCATCGTCAACATATGGTTGTTTGAGTTGGTGTGTGTGGGTTAGAGAGAGTGAGTGACCCTTTCTTGGTGTGGCACTAGTTTGGGGAGTTAGTATCATTGTACTTTTTCAATATTACCTATGATAGAGTTCCATTAGGGTATTGGTGGTTATGGGTTTGTGTGAAATTGGTAGATGTTTTAAACCATAGTAGTGGCACAAATATATGGTTTCCTATTGTAGGATTAATCTAGAGGGATAAGTAGAAATTTTAATGGATTGGGAGATGCAGCTTGTGTTGTGATAAAGAGTTTTCTATTTTGAGAAATCAAGGATATCCACAAGGTAGGTCGGCCCAATATTGTAGGTACCTTTGAATGTGGGGCACATAAGGTTACATTAGAGGTGAAACTGATGCATGATGGGTGGCCTTAAGCTTCGGTAAAATTGTATAGTTAAGCCTTTAACTCACCTTGGGAGAAACACTTGGGTTCATTCATTTGGTTTTAAGGATGGTTGTGAAGGGAAGGATCATTTTAAGATGTAACCCTATGATTTAGATGGAGTTAGATGCAGAAAAAATACTAGTTTGGTAATACAAGGAATGGGTGATCAATGTGTTGGTAAGCGCTCTTGTTTAGGAGAAACCTGGGGAGAGGATTTTCACGTAGTTGGGCTTTTTCGGAGTAGTTTTTGTTGGTTGATAAGTTGACAAAGCCTTCGGTGTCATGAAATATTGTGTGAGCAGGTTTCTAGGCCTAAGTTGAGTGATGTATGACTCATGTAAGCCAGATATGGGTTTTTTGTTTGGTTGTAGGAGAGTGTGAGACCACAATGGTTCTAATGAGTACCAGTTGGTGGAAAGTTGTTAGAGATACACAACACAATTTGGATATGTTCCCATGTGGGTTGGATATAAGCGCATGTGTTTTCCCAAAAATCAATGTAGAAAGGCCCTAGCAGTGTGAGAGACCAGTTGTTTTTGGACCGGTGGAATGAATTATTGTGTATAAGTTGTGATAAATAGTACTATATGAGAAGAACTCAAGTAGGGTGATGATAATGGATTTAAGAGAAATGTTGGGTCATGACTTCTTGGGGGAGGATTGGGAGGTGGCAGTGAGTTTTGTTGGGAAACTCCATTTGAGTTGTGGTGTTATAGTGTGGAAAAGACATCGGCGGGAATGGAATTATGAGACCATTGATAGGTTTATATTTCCTCTTATTAAGTGGTGGTGGTGGAAATGGACAGTTTTTTTGGTGTTCTCTAATGACTTCTTGGCATACTTTTATCAAGTGATGATTATGCACAATATCTTGATGTCGTCCATGTGCACTGAAAAAGATCTGGCTTTACTCCTGGTAGATTCAGTTTGTTTTGGTTGAACGTGGAAATCTTGGAGAATATTATCGAGGATTGGTATATGTGTTGGGGTTTCATGGTGGGAGATTACATAATTGACCGGTTATGGGAGAGGTCCTCAAAATGTATTAGATTCCAAAAAATGTCATGGGTTTCTTTCTTAGAAGCTGAGGATGAGTAGTGCGTGATGGTTGTTTTGATATTACATTGGGATATAGACGGCTAAGCCCAAGTTTTGGGATTCATCTTTCATATTAGAGTGATCTATGGATGTCTAAATTGCTTGACTAAAGTGGCTACAATGACACCCTTAAGGTGGGGAGTGCTATGTTAAATTATGGGTGTGTGGAACACACTGTGAAGTAGATGTGTTGTGATAAATAAGGGAAAGAAATGACTATGAGGTGTGGGTTCAGGTTCCTTGTAAAAATTACATGATCTTCTTGGGTGTGATGATTAGCCAATCTGAATGATGGCTTTGGTTTCGAGCTAGTTATGAAGGCAATCAACATGGTTACACCAAATATGTGTTCAGGGGAGTTATAGAACACGGTAATATTTTAGAGAGTAGAGAATTTTGTGATGGAGAAGTCTTAATGGATGTTAATGATAAATTTGGTAGGGGTGTACGGATGGGGGTGGTTTGACTTGAGTTTAAAAGGTCATCAAGGTTGGGTAAAGTGGAAACATACCAATATTAGAGGTTGGGCATCAATAGAGTTAGTCAACTAGGAATGGCCTGACTCAGCTGAGAAAAAAGGAATTGATGTAGTGGGATATGACCCACCTCTGGTTAATGTTGGAAGGATAGGTTTGTTTTGGTAATGGTAATGGATTTTAAGGAAGAACTAGGTTACCCTCAAATGAATATGAATAGTGGAGGCATCCAATCCAGGTGGTTTCAGTTAAAGGGTTGGATGCTTGTATTGGATAGTTCTATTGTAGAAATTTGAGTGTGGTCTTTTGGGCCTCAATATTCTAACTTGGGTAGGTCATGAAATGTGGTTAATGTAGGACTTTTATTCTGGTTATTTTAGTCTTGGATAACCATTAGCATTTCAAAAGAATCAGGGGAGATGGTGAAAATCGATTAGGGACATGAATTGTGAAGTGGGTTAGACCTAGAGTGTTCGAGTTGGTTCTTTTAGGGAAAAATTGTGCCTAGTTATTACCCTTCCATGTTTTGGTTTAGTGTCTTTAATCAAACCTTTATCTTGTGCTTAGTGTCGGTAATGATGAGTGGGGGTGGATGTGTCCTCAAGTAGAATTGGATTTTAACCATGTAACTTGGTGAGATAAATGTTTTTGAGGTAGGAATGTATACTTGGTCAAAGTATTATTGTATTATTGCTGATTTTATGGAGAAAATTAAAAGGTGATGATTGATTTGTGGTTCCATAGTAAAACCTTTTGGTATTGAGGGCTTGGAAATTCTTGGAAGTGCGGTTTGAGGATGATTCGTTATAAGGTGGGGAGGTTCTAAGATCCTAATCCTTAGAGAATGTAAATCCTTGTTAAACTTTTTGGTTAAACTCTATTGTATGGTTAATTAAGTTTTTATTGAGTGCCTAAGGGGTTTTGGAAGTGTCCCATGGGTACCAGACACAAAAAGAGGAGGAAAGTGTCAAACAATGCATAGCACGTGGTTGACAGATGATTAGTGTAAGCCATGAGCCTGGCCTAAGAAACTATTTGGGAGGGGAAACATTTCAAATTGAGGGCTAGAACATAGTAACCAAATAGTTTTCAAAACTATGTGAGTTCCCTCGAGAAACTATGCAACATGGCTCCTCATAGACAGGGGAGTCTCATGGTTGATGTATAGTTTGAAAACCATGCGGCCAAACCATGCATCCCTTAAAACTGTAAATTTCTCATTTTTCACTTACAAACATATTTCATTATCACCCAATTTTTTCTCCCATTCTACCCCCTCCACCCTAGGATATGAAATAGTAACCCCCTTTCTCTGCATGGAGGATTCTCCTTTTATTATTGGGTGTTGGCAGTGTGTTTGTGTGAAAATAAAAGATCTCGGTGAGTCTAACACTTCTTTTTCCTCTATTTTCTGGATTATGTCTTGTTTAATCTCAATTATTCTTATGAATCCCTAAACCCTTAACATTTTTAGTGTGATATAGGTTTGGTTTCTATTTGTTGTTTGAGTTTTAATCAAGGGTGGAGATTAAGAAAGTGTTTTTCAATCGTCATGAGGTAGGTGTTATTCAATCTTTTTTTCCCATAGTCTTGATTTTTTATATGTGTTATTTAGTTATTTTACTTCACTATTATGTCATTTCATGATGTCTTGGGTAAAAAAAAAGGGATTTGGAACTTATATTGAGGTGTGAAAACATTCACAGACCCTATTGGGTTCATTGATAATGTGAGACCAAACCCAGGGCTACCCATGGGGTAAGTTGGACCCTTACAATTAGTGGAAAAAACTAGTAAACCTTGAGATAAGGGTATTATAAGAGATAATGGGTAGTGAAAATAAATTTGATTTGTTTTTAATGTTAATTTATAGATTTTAAAATTTTATATGTTGGATTTTGTAAATGATTGAATGGTTTTGAAATGAGTTTGATGGTATGTTTGGGGCCTTGACCCAATTTTAGATTTATTGATGGTAAATGATGTTTAAATCAGAGAAATGTTTTTAAAGGATGTGTTCACCTTAAATTTATTTTAAAAGTGGTTTTTTAAAAGATCTATAATGTTGATTGAAGTGGGAAAAAGGATCCCTTTTGTGAAAACGGTTTAATGGCTTTTCTGATTATTCAAAAATGGAAATTAAAGTATAAGGGCATGTTTTTCTTTTTCAAAGGGTAAGAAATATGTTTTAAAAGGGTGGTTTTAAGAAGAATTCTATGAGTATTTTTATATCTATTTATTTCAATGATGTAGTTTATAAAGGTCATATAGGACCTTGGTAATTGAAGGGGAGTAAGGGTTTGTGATATAGAACCCGTAAAAAATATATTGGCTTGTCGGCAAGATTATGAAATGAACTAATTGACAAATGGACTTAGTCGACGATGTAGTATAAGGGGTGTTTTTCATGATGTTAAAATGAGTTAAATGAGATTAATATGAATATTACCAATGGATTGGTATTCCTACATAAAATTCATAAGTTGTTAATACATGGGAAATGATGAAAGGGTTAAGTGAGTTAACATATAGATTTTTTTGAATATGCTAAATTGGTTACTTTATGGGAATGAGTGAATATGCTTAATGAGTTTGGCATAAGAAGTGGGAATTACCATAAATAAAAATTTATTGTAAATTAAAATGTGTTAATGGGTTATGGAATAATACTTATTCCCATGTTGATTATTCTAGACTGTGATTTATATTTGTATTGGTTGTGTTTGGTTGTGATATGGTATATGTGTGGTGAATAGATAAATAATAATTTTTATATGCATTGGTAGTGTGGGGTATTGAATAAGGTTTTATACCCATAGGTTTATTTATACTGAGGCTCTAAACTTCACCACACAATGCATGGATTAGAGAAGGGTACATAGATCTATTCCTCAAATGGTTGCATTCTACCTAGACTGAGGCTTTATGGTGTGGATAATGGGTTTGTTGTGATGTGTTTATCCCTAGTGAGAAAGGAACTTGGATTATTCATGTATGCATGGTAATTTAATATCTTAGGTCATTGGGTAATTGATGTAATGCCTAACCCATGGAACATGGGATGAAGATGAATTTAGTAATGAAAATAGCATAAGTGATCCCATTGAAATAATGAGGTAAATGGATTAAATAAATATTATAACTAGTGCGTATATGATGTGTTGTAAATCCTTGATAGTTAAATGTGTGTGACACCCTTGTTCCTTGACATAGACTCCTAATGTGACCTGATTCAGTCTTGTTGATTAGTTGATTCTAGGGAACATAATGTGTAAATTGGTAATAAATAATTACTAAAAGGTTTTTCCTTTTTACTTGATTATTTATTGAACATGTTACTTGCATAAAAATTTATATATACTATTTATTGCATTAAAAACTATTGGTGGTGGCCTACTGAGTGGTACTCACACCCTACTCGGGTTTCCATGGCACTTGGCTACCCAAGAAGATGCTACTTGTTTTAGGTATAGGTTCGGGATTGGGACTTGGTGTTTGGTTATTCATGGGATGAAGAGGTGGATCAGGGATTTCATGACCGGGTTGTGACTACAGTATAGGATCAATATTTCATATGGTCATGACCTTGGATTTTACTGTATGACTGTTTGGTATATAGAATATTCGCTAGTTTTGTTAAATCATGTGTAATTGGATACTTATTGGATTTTGTTATTATAGTCCATTTGTTGTTCCTGTATGTTATTTTATCTGTTTGTGTAACTTATATTGTGGATTCACTCTGATAAGTGTCTATAGTCTCCACAGGTATCTATTTATACTTGTTCTAGTAGTCGGAATCATCCAGAATATAGGGCGGTGCTCCTAATGTAAGAACCCGGATCTTCTTTCAGGTACGCTTTTCCTTTTTCTGGAGTTTTTAAGAAAAATGGAAATTCTTGAAATTTTGGAAGTACACACCGTGTACTTTCTGAGTACACACCGTGTACTCTTTTCCCGCTCGAACCCATGTGCTGGCCATATCTGGGCCACACACACGGTGTGTGGGGGTGACGTTCAGCCATTTTTAGCGGAGTACGGAAAAGGCCTAGTACACGTCGTGTACTCTCAAAGTACACACCATGTACTTTTCTTTTCTTTTTCATTAAACGGATCGGGGTCACGCCTCACCCCAGAACACCCTTCTTCTCCATTTTTCTCCCATCCGAGGACGCCCCATTCGGCTGAGATTTCGAGGAGCTCCCGCATTCTCGTCCGATCTCCGATTCGAGCGTGGCCGGTAACGTTGGAACCGCAACGGTGAGTTCTTCCTTCTGCTTAAGCCTTGTTTCTTGGTTCCCCCTCGTTTCTATGTTATCTTGGGTTGATCATTTGTGCGTTTTTCTCAGATCTACTCCATTCTAGGCTGATTCACGGGCCGAGGCTCACATATATCGATCACCCGAGATCAAGGTAGGTAGTTTGTGCCTTACATCTAGGAGTCGTTGAGTTTTTATGCGCAATTTCTACCGATACCCGTGAACGGGGTATCGGGTGTTTACCATTTTGCCCTCATTGTTTTCCTGCCTTACTGTTATGCTTGTGTAGAGGTATTATTGATCATAACTGTGGATAATTGTTGT
Organism: Viscum album; assembly: GCA_963277665.1. Taxonomy (NCBI): domain Eukaryota; kingdom Viridiplantae; phylum Streptophyta; class Magnoliopsida; order Santalales; family Viscaceae; genus Viscum; species Viscum album. Next base: position 1,152,611,812 of record OY728132.1, on the reverse strand, counting down.
GCTTGGAGGTGTTTTACCCATTACTCGCTCTGTTTACGACCTTCGGGTTCCATTAGCCATTGGCAGTTTTGCCGTTAGCTTGTCTGGTGTTTACTGGTTGGAATTTTACACTTGACTTGCTTGTTGCCTTGTAGACTGATAGCCAAGTAGCTCTATAGGTTTACTTTGGTTAGACAAGTAGCTCTATAGGTGTGCTTTGGCCTCATAGCATTATTATGCTTAGACTGGCACGGGGCTGAGAGAACCTAGTGCTATAAACTGTACGGGTAGACCGAGTGAGCTTCCCAAGAGTCTTAGTTATTGTAGACTACGGGGCAGACCGAGTGAGCATCCCGAGAGTCTTAGTTATTGTAGACTACGGGGTAGACCGAGTGAACTTCCCAAGAGTCTTAGTTATTGTAGACTATGGGGTAGACCGAGTGATCTTCCTCTAAGTGTTTTTCTTTGTTTGAATCTTTTAAAAACCTTCCCAGGCTATAGGAGGAATTTCCCGAGTGAGCTTCCTCAGAGAGTCTGCGATATACCAGAGGCTATAGGAGTATTTGACCGAGTGAGCTTCCTCAGAGAGTCTCTAGACCTTGGGGTTGAAAGGGTTAGACTGCGTGATCTTCCTCGAGAGAGTCCCTGACCACCCTAGACTATGAGGGGAATTGACCGAGCGTGCTTCCCCAGAGAGTCTGATACTTTCGTATGACCAACTAGAGGGATTAGGCTGAGTGCACTACCCAGAGGGTTGTGGTACTTCTTTGATAGGACAAGAGGGTTGGCTGCGAGTACTTCCCTTAGGGTTCCTATTATTATCTTGTGACTGCTGTTGTGTTTTTACTGCTTACTGTTACTACTATTGCTTGTTGCTTGCTGTTGGCGTCTACTGCTTATTGAATATTTACATGCCATCTGCTCACTGACTATTAGGCACAGATCTTTGGGTGATTTCCTACTTGGATTGTATCTCACACCCTGTTCGGGCCATGCTTTTGGGCCTGGGCAGATTTTGTTGCTATAGGTATAGACAAGGGCAAGTGCCCTTCTACTTCAGGTATCTGAGGATGTTGTGGAGATGGGGAGCATGGGACTGGGCTTTGGCTCGTGATGCCGTTGGAGATGCTGTTTACTTTAGTTGTTGTTTTCAGTTGTATTCAGCATGTTTACTTGTTTAATGCTCTCCATAGATACCTGTACTGCATTACATCATCATTTATATCAGACTTGTTTCAACTTTTGGTGCAGTTGTTGTATGTTGTTTACTGCTTCCGCTATTTACTTGTTTATCTTTTTCCGATGTGTACTCTGCTGATGAGGGCATAGTTTCCCCACTGACTCACCAAGTCCCTCGCTTCTAGTCGGCAGCCTATGGCGTTTGGGGAAATGCGCTTGAGGTTATGTGGCGAATCAGGTACGGGGCACCAGTGGAGGGGCTCCGAATCCGGGTCGTTACAAAGTGGTATCAGAGGAGTTATTTTCTCTTGCTTTACTGTTTGGAGACTCATACAGGGATAGGACGGCTTCGGTACTTGGAATTAACTTGTGCTCGGGAGTAGCTAACTCGTGTACAGGGAAAAGCCATACTACCTCGTTAATTGCAGATTATGGTTTTGAGACTTTATAGTTGATCTTATTTCACCTAGAGTGATTTAATTACCTTGTGTTGTTATTGTTTTGAAATTTTGGTTCTATTTCTGTCACAACTGATGAGATGAGTTAATTCTATCTCATGCATCATATAGGCACTTGTAGGAATCACATGACATGCATTCTTTCCATGTCATCTAGGGTGAATTAGTGATTGCATGCTGTTGTGATAGACTCGGTGTAGATTATGCCTGATGTTGTGATATATGCTTGATATAATCTCTACTGCTATGTTAGAAACTATTTGTTTCGTTCTTTCTTAAAAATGAACGCCAAAAATTCCATTCTTGAGGTGTTATGGGCCCTCATTAGTCGGAATTTGGCAGATCATAACCCTGTTATCTCTTGTATATGACTGTAGGAGATGCCAAAATTTGATTCGTGGGGAATATGGGCCCTCACTAATCAGAATTTGGCACCACTTTGGCCTGTTTTTGGTGTTTCTGGGGGTTCTGTGCAGTTTCGGAGCTACTGCCCAGAAAAACCAAGAATACACGGCATGTACTTTTTGGGCACACGTCGTGTAGTTTTCTAGCAGTGTCACTAACCGTGTGAGAAGAGACACGGTGTCTTAAAAGAAACTTAAGAACACGCCGTGTTTGTTTGGAACACGCCGTGTAGTTCATAGCCGTGTACCTGGCTGTGTCACTAACAACACGGGTCGGGGAAGCTCGAGTAGAACATGTCGTGTTTGCTGGGAACACACCGTGTAGTCTTACCCAGGTACCTGGTTGTGTCACGAACAACACGGGCCAGCGTGACTGTCTCTTAGACACGTCGTGTGTCCTTCGGAACACGCCACGTAGTCTTTCCTAGGTACCCGACCGTGTCACGAACAACACGGGATGGTGTCACCTTTACCTATACACGTCGTGTCTATTCGGAACTTGTCGTGTAAGGGTCGGCCGTGTAAGTCGACTGTGTAACTAAAAACACGGGCCGCTGAGCCAGTGTCTAGTACACGCCGTGTCCCTTGGGAACACACCGTGTAGACAGATGATAGTTTGAACCGTGTTGGTTAACTGTGTAAGAAGACTCGGGCAGGTTTTAGGGATCAAGCACACGTCGTGTGTTGGGATAACACGCCGTTTAGTTTTGGGTGTAACATGAGCAGTCGGGATGGAATGCACGCCATGTTAATGGATTATGGAAGACACATCGTGCAGTGTTTATACACGCCGTATAGTCATGTTTTGGGGGCTTTTGTGTTTTTCCTTCCCCTATTCCCGTTTTGTTCCCTTGTGTTCTCTATCCTTGTTCTCTTGATCTAAAGCGTTCTTTTGATCTTTCAGAGCTATGCCTCCGAGACGTCCACCGGTCATACGTCTGTCATCAGGCAGTGAGTAGACACCGGATATGGCTGATCAGGGTCTTCCTGTAGATCCTCCTGTTATGCCAGCCTTGGCACCGACATTTATTCCCGTCGCAGGCGCCGATGCGCAGTTCAGGGAGGATTTTCTAAGGATGATGCAGACTTTCCAGGGAGCACCGCCTCCTACCCCATCGATGGCTGAGTTGACGCGGGTCTTTCAGCAGCAGCATCCTCCTATCTTTTCAGAGGATGGTGGACCCCAGGCTGCTGAGTCCTGGATAGAGGCCACACTGACTATCTTTGAGCACCTAGAGATTCCTCAGGAGAAAAGGGTAAATATGGCTACTCATATGCTTCGGGACACCGCCAAGACGAGGTGGGAGGTGATCTCGCTGTTAGGGCGTTAGTAGGATATGTCTTGGTACGAGTAACGTCGCACCTTCTATGACTACTTTTATCCCGAGACCTTGAGGGCTGATCGAGCCCGAGAGTTTATGAGTCTACAGTAGGGTACTCTTTCTGTTATGGAGTACTCGTCTCGCTTCACTGAGCTGCAGCCTTTCACACCGATCCCAGTGGGTGATGAGTTGTTTCTGTCTAGGAAGTTCGAGGACAGTCTCAGGTAGGAGATCCGTTCCTAGGTGAATATCTTCCGGTTGACCTCTATCTCCTCTATCGTCAACCAGGCGCTGATCTCTGAGCGCAATATGAGGGATTCTGGAGCAGTGAGCCAGGGCGGTTCAGTGTCCAGGGTGAGTATTCCTCCTACAGACAGTAGGAAGCGTCATAGAGAGTCTTCTCATGGAGATCAGTGTGCATAGGGTGTATCTTCTGGCAGTCAGGTTGTGTGATACCAGTGCGGTAGGAGTGGGAATACTAGGCCCCAGTGCCAGAGGGATCCGATGGAGTGCCGATCTTGCGGAAAGATGGGCCATCTTTAGCGTTTTTATCAGATCTTTTCACCTTCAGCTGTTGGTAGGGGTTCCTCTATGACCCCGCATTCTGGAGATGCTTCACCAGTTTCTCATCAGTGTGAGAACTGGAGTTCTTCCGGCCGTTCAGGTCAAGGTGGAGGTCGCGGCCGTGGTGGTCAGTCACCAGGTCAGCAGCGACAGCAGGATGGATCAGCTCAGAGCGGTCGGCCAGGGGCGCAGGGCCGCAGTGCAGGCCAGTCTTTCGCTGTGGAGCAGACCCTATAGGAGCAAGATCCCGGCCCATCTACTGTTCGAGGTACGATCTTAGTAGCCTCAGTTTTGTCTTCAGCGCTTTTCGATACTGGTGCTACGCATAGCTTTATCTCTGTTGCTGTTGTGGAGAGCCTTGGGCTTTTCCTCTTTACTTATGCCGATTCATTGACACTGGACACACCATTGGGAACGAAGGCATCTTCTGTATGCTAGTGTAGAGAGTTCCCTCTCGAGGTTGCAGGGTATCGTTTCTTATGGGAACTCTATGTCCTGGAGATGACAGGCTATGAAGTCATCTTCGGAATGGACTGGTTAGTTCCCTTCCAGGCAGTCGTCGACTACTATCATCACAGAGTGAGTTTCATTTCACCTGAGGGTGAATATTTTCTTCATAAAGGCGAGTGGGATGTTCAGGCGAGTCGGGCAGGACTCGAGCATCATGGGCTAGGGGCAGTTACATCCCAGATTTCCAGTCTTTATCTAGATGATTAGGGGACGCCACAGTTAGACTTTACCCCAGTGGTGGATCATTTCAGGGAAGTCTTTCTAGAAGAATTTTCAGGTTTACCTCCAGAGCGTGAGGTAGACTTTTCGATTGAGCTCATGCCAAGAGCAGAACCGGTGTCCATTCCTCCCTATAGGATGGCTACACCTGAGTTACAAGAGCTCAAGAAGTAGTTGGAGGAGTTGCAGGAAAAGGGTTTCATCCAGCCCAGTACTTCTCCTTGGGGTTCGCCTGTCCTGTTTGCAAAAAAGGCAGACGGTACCCTTCGGCTTTGTGTGGATTATCGGAAGCTGAACCAGTTGACAGTCAAGAACCGATATCCCTTGCCGAGGATCGATGACCTCTTTGATCATCTTCAAGGATCCCGGGTGTTCTCGAAGATCGACTTGAGGTCCGGTTATCATCAGTTGCGCATTAGAACATCAGACATATCTCTGACAGCCTTCAGGAGCAGGTATGGTCTTTACGAGTATACGGTTATGCCGTTCGGCCTCACGAACGTGCCTAGAGTTTTCATGGCACTGATGAACCGTGTGTTCCATCCATACTTGGATTATTTCGTCGTGGTCTTAGTGGACGATATCTAGGTGTACTCTCACACTCGAAACAACCATGCCACCCATCTTGAGATCATTTTGAGTACACTGAGAGAGCATCGGCTTTATGCCAAACTCTCGAAGTGCCACTTCTGGATGGATCAGATTCACTTCTTGGGTCACGTCATCTCAGAGGCAGGAGTATCAGTAGACCCATAGAAATTGAGAGCTGTAGTTTCCTGGGAGCAGCCGAAGAACGTCTTTGAGGTTCGGAGTTTCCTAGGGCTGGATGGATAATACAAGCACTTCATTCAGGACTTTTCTCATCTAGCAGCACCCTTGACAGGTCTGGCCAAGAAGGGGGCGAAGTTCTTATGGTAAAATTATTTTGATTCTGCCTTTCAGGAGATGAAAGAGAGGTTGACGTCAGCATCGATTATAGTCTTTCCAGATCCAGGCAAGAGCTACACTGTCTACTGTGATTCTTCAGGTATCGGGCTGGGGGTTGTGCTTATGCAGGGAGATGGAGTCGTTGCGTACGGGTCTCGGAAGTTGAGGACACATGAGAGAAACTACCCCATGCATGATCTTGAGTTGGCAGTTGTTGTTCATGCCTTACGTTTTTGGAGACATTACCTTTTGGGAGAGCACTTTGTGGTTTTCACCGACCACAAAAGTCTCAAGTACATCTTCACTCAGCGTGATCTGAATCTGAGACAGCGTGGGTGGGTTGAGTATCTTCAGTCTTTCGACTTCAAGCTTTCCTATACACCGGGTAAGGGAAACACAGTGGAAGATGCATTGAGAAAGAGAACTCAGGTTCAGGAAGTGTAAGAGGCCAGTAGTGAGTGGTAGCTTATGGTTCTGTTCTTTGAGATGCATCTGGAGGTGCACGATAGGCAGGGACAGACTTTCCTATCTTCTGTGGTTGTTACCTCGACACTACTTGATCGAGTACGGATGAGGAAGCTATCAAACCCAGAGGCCTTGGTCCTACGAGAGAGTGTGTCTGGAGGAGACCCTCTTCCTGGGTGGATAGTGGGCGAGGATGAGATCTTGTGTTTCCAGGGATGCGTATGGGCGCCAGCAGACATACGCGAGGAGCTGATGCGGGATTTTCATTCCTCTATTTGGGAAGTTCATCCTGGTGTCACCAAGATGTATCGGGATATTCGTCTTCAGCACTGGTGGCTAGGTATGAAGAAGGATGTTGCTAGTTTTTTCATGATATGTTCTACTTGTCAGCAGGTGAAAGTAGAGCATCAGCGACCAGCAGGGCTTTTACAGTAGTTACCCATTCCGAAGTGGAAGTGGAATGAGGTTGCGATGGACTTCATGACCGGGTTGCCGAGGTCACCTCGAGGGAACGATGTTGTTTGGGTCATCGTAGATAGACTTACGAAGGTTGCTCACTTCTTGCCAATCAAGGAGACCTTCGGTGTCGATGATTTGGGACGACTTTACATCTGAGAAATCGTTCATCTACATGGAGTTCCACACTCTATTGTTTCAGACAGGGATGAACGCTTTACTTCTCGGTTCTGGCAGGGACTTCAGAAGGCTTAGGGTACACAGGTACTTTTGAGTACAGCTTACCATCCCCAGACCGATGGCCAGTCTGAGCGCACGGTCCAGGTGATTGAGGATATGCTCCGAGCCTGCATTCTAGACTTTGGCAGTTCATGGGAGAAGCATATTCCTCTGGTGGAGTTCGCCTACAACAACAGTTTCTAGGAGACCATTCTGATGGCACCATTTGAGGCTTTGTACGGTAGGCCATGCCGATCACCCTTGTGCTAGCTGGAGGCTGGAGAGGAAGCTCTGCTGGGACCTCGTCTTGTATAGGATACATCAGAGCAGATAGAGTTGATTCAGAAAAGGATGGTTACAGCACAGTCTCGGCAGAAGTCTTATGCTGATCAGCAGAGACTACCTCTAGAGTTCGAGGTCGGGGATCAGGTTTTCCTGCGTGTCGCACTGAGGTTGGGACACAATAGGATTTGGAGACAGGGTAAACATTCACCACGGTACGTCGGGCCGTTCGAGGTGTTGGAGAGATTCGGGCCGGCTTCCTATCGGTTGCAGTTACCTCAGAGGTACTGGGCTATGCACGACGTCTTCCACATCTCTCAGCTCCGACATTACTTTTCAAACTCGTCTCACGTCTTTCAGCCCGAGGAGGTTGACCTTGAAGAAGATGCATCGTTTGAGGAGCATCCTATCCGGATTGTCTATTTCAGTACGAAGGTTCTCCGAGGCCGGTCTGTTCCTTTAGTACAGGTGCTATGCCAGCACGAGCGAGTACAGGACGAGACCTGGGAGAGGGAGGTCGATGTACGATCGAAGTGGCCGGAGCAGTTCGGGGTTTCTTCTTCTCCGCCTCGTTAGGGAAATTCAGGGATGAATTTCTTTAAGGGGAGAAGTTTGTAAGAACCCGGATCTTCTTTCAGGTATGCTTTTCCTTTTTCTGGAGTTTTTAAGAAAAATGGAAATTCTGGAAATTTTGGAAGTACGCGCCGTGTACTTTTTGAGTACATGTCGTGTACTTTTTCCCGCTCAAACCTGTGTGTTGCCCATGTCCAGGCCACACACACGGTGTGTGGGGGTGACATGGATCCATTTTTAGCAGAGTACGGAAAAGGCCTAGTACACGCCGTGTACTCTCAAAGTACACGCCGTGTACTTTTCTTTTTTTTCATTAAACGGACTGGGGTCGCGCCTCACCCTAGAACACCCTTCTTCTCCAGTTTTCTCCCGTCCGAGGATGCCCCATTCGGCCGAGATTTTGAGGAGCTCCCGCCTTCTCGTCCGATCTCCGATTCAAGCGCGGCCGGTTGCGTTGGAACCACCGCAGTGTGTTCTTCCTTCTGCTTAAGCCTTTTTTATTGGTTCCCCCTCGTTTCTATGTTATCTTGGGTTGAGAATTTGTGCATTTTTCTTAGATCTAATCCATTCTAGGCCGATTCACGGGCCGAGGCACATGTATATCAATCTCCCGAGATCAAGGTAGGTGGTTTGTGCCTTACTTCTAGGAGTTGTTGAGTTTTTATGTGCAATTTCTACCGATACCCGTGAACGGGGTATCGAGTGTTTACCGTTTTGCCCTCATTTTTTTCCTGCCTTGCTGTTATGCTTATGTAGAGGTATTATTGGTCATAACTGTGGATAATTGCTGTGCTTGGAGGTGTTTTTCCCATTACTTGCTCTGTTTACGACCTTCGGGTTCCGTTAGCCATTGGCAGTTTTTCCGTTAGCTTGTCTGGTGTTTACTGGTTGGAGTTTTACCCTTGACTTGCTTGTTGCCTTGTAGACTGATTTCCAAGTAGCTCTATATGTGTACTTTGGTTAGACAAGTAGCTCTATAGGTGTGCTTTGGCCTCATAGCATTATTATGCTCAAACTGGCACGGGGATGAGAGAACCTAGTGATATATACTGTACGGGTAGACCGAGTGAGCTTCCCGAGAGTCTTAGTTATTGTAGACTACGGGGCAGACCGAGTGAGCTTCCCGAGAGTCTTAGTTATTGTAGACTACGGGGAAGACCGAGTGAGCTTACTGATAGTATTAGTTATTGTAGACTACGGGGCAGACCGAGTGAGCTTCCTCCGAGTGTTTTTCTTTGTTTAAATCTTTTAAGAACCTTCCCAGGATATAGATGGAATTGACCGAGTGATCTTCCTCAGAGAGTCTGCGGTATACCTGAGGCTATAAGAGGATTTGACTAAGTGAGCTTCCTCAGAGAGTATCTAGAACTTGGGGCTGAGAGGGTTAGACCGCGTGATCTTCCTCGAGAGAGTCCCTGACCACCCTAGACTATGAGGGGAATTGACCGAGCGTGCTTCCCCAGAGAGTCTGAAACTTTCGTATGACCAACCAGAGGGGTTAGGCTAAGTGCACGTCCCAGAGGGTTTTTGTACTTCTTGGAGAGGACCAGAGGGTTGGCTGCGATTACTTCCCGTAGGGTTCATGTTATTAGCTTGTGACTGTTTTTCTGTTTTTACTGCTTACTGCTTACTGTTACTACTGTTGCTTGTTGCTTGTTGTTGTCATTTACTGCTTATTGCATATTTACCTGCCATATGCTCACTAACTGTTAGGCACAGATCTTTTGGTGATTTCCTACTGGGATTGTATCTCACACCCTATTCGGGTCATGCTTTTGGGCCCGGGCAGATTTTGTTGCTACAGGTATAGACAAGGGCAAGCGCCCTTCTACTTCAGGTATATGAGGTTGCTGTGGAGCTTGGGAGCATGGGACTGGGCTTTGGATTGTGATGCCGTTGGAGTTGTTGTTTACATTATTTGTTGTTTTCAGTTGTATTCAGCATGTTGACTTGTTTACTGCTCTCCATAGATACCTGTACTGCATTACATCATCATTTATATCAGACTTGTTTCTACTTTTGGTACATTTATTGTATGTTGTTTACTGCTTCCGCTATTTACTTGTTTATCTTTTTCCGCTGTGTACTCTGCCGATGAGGGCATAGTTTCCCCACTGACTCATCAAGGCCCTCGCTGCTAGTCGGAAGCCTCTGGCATTTGGGGAAATGCGCTTGAGGTTATGTGGAGAATCGGGTACGGGGCACCAGTGGAGGGGCTCCGAATCCGGGTCGTTACACCTAAGGTCATGTGATGACCTGGATCGAGGCACTAGTTATAGTGGCTTCCTGGTTGGGGATGTTACACATTACACATGAATTTATGAAAAATACTAGAAAATTCATGGATTATATGCATTTTTTTTATTTATGGATAATATATCAACCCTATAACCTATGTAAACAAGTCTTCACCTTGTGAATTGTGTGTATGAATCAAGAATTGACTTAGGCCAAAGATCATCCCTAATGAAGCTCTCTTATTCCCTCATAATTTTCTTCTGAGATACTAAAATATTGTGAAGGATATTAAGGTCATGTAAAAAATCATTTGGGTCATTTAGTGCTTCCCATGGATACAACTCAAATGAAATAACCATTACGTTTTTCCTTGGTGATTTTTATCATCCATAAAATAAGGTTTTTTCCTCGGTGATTATCATCAAACATAAAATAAGGCATTGGCATCAGCTATTGCATCTGATGATAAATGTTACACATTTTCAATTCCAGTATCTTATGATTTTTATTTCAAAATCATGGTGATGTTGGATAATGATAATAAACTTTTCATTGGTATCAAACCATATCCCTGAATTTTGATTCATGGAATCATTTGAGAAATATATGTATTTTTTAATTGTAATTCCTATTATAATCTCTATCATAAAATAAGATTCATAATTGTTTATAACTATTGAATTGTAGTTTATGATTTTTGATATCATAATATGTGACATAATACAAATTCTTCAATTTTATTGGTCATAGTGTATGGAATCAGTTATTGTATCCTATGGTGACACCGTTATTGCTTTCAAGGGAAAAGAATCATATTGATTTTACAGAATCATTTTATACCATAAAATATTATTTCTTATCATATTTAATGATTGGATTCATAGTCATATAGTTTTACTAATAGAGTATAAATATATTATGAACCTTATATTATTACTCGCACCCTATGATTAATCCGAAAGCGCTAAATATAATTCATTGAAAAAAGTTTTTTACCTTTTAATTATGAATTGAATCTTATTATTTATAAATTTATTATAAATAATGATAAAAGTTATTTGAAGGATATTTATTTATTTATAAATCATTTATAAATTAATTAATTTTAGAGAGGTGATAATTAAAAAATTAAATGTTTATGAATCATATATAAATAAATATTCCATAATATTAAGAGTTAATATTAAAATAAATTTTTAAAAAATAAAATTGAATGACATAAAATTTTGAAAAAAAAATATTTAGAAATTAAAAGAGTTTTTTTTTAGTTTTATAAATTAAAAAAACCGAAAATAAGGGATGTTAATATTTAAAAAAACTTTAAATTCTTTATAATTATTAGTTTTAAATATTCAAAATAAAAGTGAATAATTGGGAACTTATTTTCTCTATATTCAAAGAGTTTTGATGATTGATTTTATTTAAGTTCTAAATAATATTAATATATGATATTTAGATTATGTAAAACGTTTTTATAATATATATTTAAATATAAAATGATTATATTTAATGAAATATCATTTTTAAAGAAAATTTCATATAATGAATAATATAAAGAATTTCATATTGGGAATAGATTTAAAGTATTATATGTATCTTATTATGGAATGACCATAATGTATTATAAAGTATTTATAATTGATAATTTATTAATTTTTCATAAATATATATCTCATGTTTGGAAAATAATAAAATATATTTATTTGTTTAATTTAATTTTGAATATTCATGTTTATGAATAATTTATAAAATTTTAATATTATGCATGTTTTAATTTATATGTTAAGTTGTTTCGTATGAATTTTCAATTCATGCATAAAATTTTATGTGTGATAATATAAAATTTAGTTTTTATCTACTTTGACCTCAGTTTTTAATTAAATTTTTTAGATTTAATTTAGTTGTTGAATATAGTTTTTTATATTAGATGTTACATGTATGAGGAATTGAATTATATCTTGAGTAATGTATCCCTGGATAGAAGGTTAAGTTTCACAACCATAGTGGAAGTAGTTGAGACCATGTCCAATAATGGTTTCCATCTATTTCATTGAAAAAATTCACGGAATTTGAGGATAATAACCCTAGGATATTCTAAGAGAGAACCTTTTTTTATATTATATATAATTAAATTATATCCAGGAATTACATTTTATTTTTTTTTCTTTATTGATGTATATGGTTTACCTTTATGTCATACCATTGTTGTGATGAAGGATTCAAAGAAGAATCCCTCTAGTGGTATCTATATGTGATCCATGAACCTCAAAACATCCCTGATGAAACTCTGAGTTCTGGTGTGGAAGTTCCAATCTTCTTTTGTCATTCTTCATCTATTGTAACAAGAATCTAATCAATATTTATTTATTATTCATTGTTCTCTCATTCTTGAGAGTGAGGAGGTGGATGGAACTCTCTCATTATTGAGATAATTTTCTTGAGACGATTCTCTTTGGTCTTGAGAGAAATGTCTAGAAAGAATTAGTTATGCACAAAAATTTATGTAACCACAGAAACGATATATGACATATTATATACTTAGGTTTAGATAATTAGTTATTGCACATGTGATATTAAATAATATCTAAATTCTAATTAAAAATCATTCCTAATAATAATAATAATAATAATAATAATAATAATAATAATAATTCCATCGTGTGCACTTTCAATAAATAAATTATTATTTATTTAAATGATATTAAAAAAATATCATTCCATTATGAGTCCTTAAATCGTCCTATAAATTCTCCAAAACATTTATTGAACCTTGAATTATTAAACATTATTTAAATAAATTAATATCATTATATTATTCATAAAATAAATAAAATATATATATATATTAACTAACTGGTGAATAAATATTTATTTAATATTCAAATAATAATTGTTTCAAACTGAAATAATTGGTTCTTGAATTTATCCAATAACAATAACCAAAATAATTATTATTACTCAATCTTGTGAATAATATTTATTCTATGATAAATTTAAATAGAATTTATCTAAGATTCTGGATACACATAGTGTGTGACCATCTAGGTCTCCTTCTCAATGGCATTAGGAAACCCGAACAAAATTCTAAGATTAGCGCTAAGCAGTATGTTAATGCACTCATATAGATATATGTTGATGTCACAATGATAATAGCATAATACAAATTCTTATTGGGTAATTTAATCCCTTTGTCTTTATATCTCATCAAGAAGGTTGTATACTTTTGTCATTAACAATAAGTTTGAATATATTTCTAGGACTCGCTAAAATGAACTCATCAATATACTTCCATGGTCATGGAATTAATAAAAAAATTATATTTCAATCAAAGGGATTGATATATAATTTTCCAATACTAGAAGGTAAAATCCATTATTGAATTCTGTAATCAATTTAATATCACTTATGACAAACCCAAGTATCCTACTTCATCAAGAGAATATGTCATCATGGTTTTTTATAAAACATAAAATTAGGTGAGTCAATATATACATTAATAATAATATCAAGTCTACTAAAAATACACATTTCTATATATAGGAACATCCAATTACATTTATAATAAGTGGAATTATTATTATTAGGATTGTTCTTATAACCTACAATCTTGGAGATTACCAAAAGCGAACATCATGAGAAAAAGTCTCAATATATAATGATCCTTCAACACTGAATGATCAAACATCATTGGTGTCCTAAAAATATGTTTCATCCAACTGTATAACATATTAAATAATATTTTCATAATACTTCATGGTTATTATTATAGCGTGAAGGTGATACAAACTTTCAATGAAAAATATGCTCCATTGAAATTATGACATTAATTTTATTCATAATAGAACTTATCATGTAATAATATATTTGTTAATATTCTATTACTTGGATATACAGGTAATATAGTGTAAAAAAAGTAAGTTAGTTCTTAGGATCCAATTTCAATAGAGTCCCACTTTCAATAGAGACAACTAATAAAAAAATTAATTAATCTAGCTCTCACATGATAATCGTGCTTCTTCTGAGGTTAGGCTTTAGTCACTGTGTTGACTACATTCTATTACATGGAAACTATACTTACTATAACCTCACCTCTGTGAGAAAAATCCTTTAGATGATTATACTTCCATAGTATATGATTAATCCATTTATATGACCTTGTATCCTTCTCTATAACCTATTTAAATCCTTTATTTTCACAAATTAACATTATATATCATTTGTGTAATACTTAAAAAATTATAAAAATAGACGCCCAAAGATCATACTAGTCTAGTGTCTTTGGAAACATGGAAACATTAACATTGGTACATAAATTATCTACATCATCTCTCACTTGGTTCTTCTTGACAAACACCCTTATAAGAACATTAAACATAATACATATCTTCATAACCAAGGGGAAGGAAACATAAAAATAGGTGAGCTTAGATTCTCAGTAAGGGTAAAAAAGGGAGATACAATTGCAAAATTATGAGCATTTGGGTATGAGAACATGATCATGAAAATATAAGATCATACCCTATATATCAACGATCATAAACATGTATCATGGCATAAAGATTGGAATTTTATAAGGCATTTACTATATAGAGATAAATAATATAATCCATAAAATCCATACATAGGAATAAAACATGGAATTGTGGTAGACACATAAGTTTATATTATGATTTCAATAGTATCCAAGTCGTCACGTACAATACTATCTTAGTAGTATGGGTTCACTCACTATATATTCTTGGTAGTCATGGTTCACTCCCATTGCCATCTTAGTAGCATGAGTTCACCCCTCATACCATCTTAGTAGTCATGGTTCACTCCCATGGCCATATTAGTATTCAAGGTTCACTCCCAATACCATATTAGTATATCTCATGAGATATATATCTGTACCCAATACATTGTATGGAGATATAGGTATCACCCATCTTACAGTGAAATCATACAAAGATGTGCCATGAGATCATTAAAAATCATATCATAACCCATGAAATTAAATGGGTATAAAAAACATGTAATCATATCATAATATGTGAAAAAATATATAAGTTTCATAATAATTTAATCAAAATCATAACCTATGAAAAGAAACGGGTTTTAATGGAATCTAACTCCGGAAAGAGAAACTGGTTTTTGAAATATTATACCATTAAAACATAATCCATTTAGAGAAATAATATGAAAGGAAACATTGAATAATTTCCTTAGAAAGGCATGAGTAACACTAATAGATTTTATCATAACAGGGAAATAATTTTTAAAGATCTTTTAAAAACATATATTGAGGAAAATATCCTTTCTATGTTGAAATTGTTTTTTAAACATAAAACATTTTCAAACAATGTTTTCATTGAAAATAGATTTGAAAGTTCATAAAGGAATATTTTAATACCATAAAATGTTTTTAAAATCTTTTTTCCCTGAAATTATCTTCAAGGATCATTTGAAATCATTTTAGAAAACATTTTTGGTAACATGTGGTTTGAAATAAAAAAGATTTCCAATTATGGATAGAAATACAGTCAGATTTGTATTAAAAGCATTTTATTATTTATCTTAAATGGAAAAGAGTGGATAATGGTAAAAATACATGGATATATCTTTAATAAGTATAGTATAAGGAAACTAATGAGTTTTCTTGAGATATGGATCAGAAGTTTTCATTAAAGTAATCATAAACATAAACAATCTTGAAAAGCGTTGAGATTGTATCAATAAACTCTTATCACTTAGTAACTTGGGATCATACTCTTCATGTAAGAAAGTGAAATTAAATGAAGCATAAAATATCAGGAAAATAAGTATATTAGTCATACAATATGTCAATTTTAATCATTTAAACCTCATTAAATAACATAAGTTCATAACAAAATAGGTGTCTCAAATAATGAAAATTGGGACAATACTACATTACCAATTTGGTATCTTTTGAAAAATTAACACCAATGAAAGAAATATCATGGAATGTATATGTAAATAAAAATAAATTTAATAATAATAATCATAGAATACATTCATGGGTAGTATATATACCATGAAAAATAAAAGTGTAGTGAACATGAAATGTATCTCACAGGTATAAAAAGTGAGATGAAATCTCCTTACCTTCTAACTTGAATCTCATCGTACTCCATCAAACCTCTTTTATAGTAAATATAAATTTATTATACTAGTATCCTAGAACCATATTATTACTTATAATACTATATATTTTTTTATTGTGGATTTATATTACCCATTTTTTTACAATTCTTTGTTAAGGTTTCACTTTGGGTAATATCCACTTTGTTTCTTCCATGTGTCTTAATTTATTATATACTTGGGAATTATACTAATATCCCGATTTATATAATGTAAACCATGATTTAAATTTAATTTATATTAATTATATTTTTATTGAAATAATTTTTAGAATATATAAGTATGAAACAAAATACAACGTACATGGAGATGGTAGGCCATACGTACGCATGAACGTTATTTCTATTTAATTGTCTTGTATAAAGAAAGAAAGTAAAAGAAATATATGTACATATATTTATATATATAAATATTTAAGTATGTTTATGATTTCATATATATCATATATTTTCACTAAACCCATTATTAATTCATTCCATGTACTGTACGAACGAATACATCACTTTGATGGGGTGGTAATCCAAACTTCCTTAAACGAAATTATCGTATTGCCCAAAATGAAAAGTATAAAGATATGTGTGGTAAAAGGATTAAATATAATTAAATTCATAATAAATATAATATATAAAATTTATAGAAAAAATTCCCATTATAATTTACACCATGATAGGTGGTAAGTAAAATTGAACAATCGTCATTCTGTGAGGCGGTAGTTCATCATACACATAAACAGTATGTTCGTTACCCATTAGATGGAGGTGTGTGTAAGTGTAGTTATAATAATTAACATAAGAAGATACTAGTATATTTAAGATACTGGTTTTTTTATAAAATCATGAAATAAATATAGAGTAGGGGTGGAGAAGAAAAATAAAAGAAAGGAGCTTGAGACCAGATGTTACCTTTTAATTAGGTAACTGCTTTTGGTTTGTGCCAAAAGGATTCCTCATATTGATTTTTGCCCAACATGAGGATTATTGAAGGAAGGGGGATGCTTGGAAGTGTATTTGGTAGATATATTCTGAACCAAAGGGTCTTGATATGTGTAAATATTAGGAATAGGATGTGTCCATTTATAGGGAAGGAAAAGGAAACACTTGGAATTTTTGAAAATAAGTTTGGGGTACCCACATTTTTACATAAAAAAGTCACACCAAACCAAAAAAACTCAATAATTTAAGATTAATATAATAATAATGGACAAAAAATGGGTGTTTGAAAAGTTTATAGGTATTTTAGTAATAAAAGTTAAGGTTTGGTACTTTGTTAACCTAATTTTTCTCTTACTCATTATAACTAATTTTAATCACTTTCACTAATATTTTTGGTCAAAAACTAAGTTGACCATATTATACATTATAAATTATTTTCATTCCAAATATTTAATCCATTTTTAGAAATTCTTATCACATAATAGGAAGAAATTAATTTAAAAATAATCTCACTGACGAGACAACACTACTAGCGTTTGAAGTAAAAACATCCAAAAAAATCTATGTTTTATATCAAATTTCAACATGAAATTAATTAAAATGACCTATATTGGATTAATTTATAAAAATATGATCTAATTAATCTTTTAAACCAATTTAAAATATATTTTTATATTATAAATAAATTTGATGAAAATGAAATTTTGAATTAAAATCCTGTATTTTTTCAATATTCATCCAAAAATGAAGTTTCTCAAAAAAATCCCAAAAATTATCTCTAAGATAATTTTCACATTATAAATTAATTAATGAAGTTTATTTTTTCAAATTAAATTTATAAATTTTTATAAACATAATTTTATTATTTTTCACAGAAGGATATTAAAAGTAGTTCCTTTGAGAAAATAATATTTTTAAACATATAAGGACTTTACCAAAATTTATATATTTCATTAGAAGTATGTTTTATATATTTAAAATGGTTATAAACAATATTTTAAAAGTGTTTATTACTATTAATATAATTATTTTTATTTACTATATTATAAATATCTCATTTAAATAATTATAACAATAAATGATATTTTGTAGAAACATCATTGTTGTGTGTAACATACACTAAGTCAATGTTACATGTGACATATACCAATTTAATTTTTTGTTTAATTTATGTTGAGTTGATTCCATATGAAAGGAAGGTTTTACTTAGTTCATTTTATGATATAAATGAAAATTTAAATTATTTGAGAAAAAAATGTTCATAAAAACTCAAGTTGTTACATTCTACACCCTTAAAATTAATTTCACCTATGAAATTTGTCACTTGGGAAAAAATGAGTGTAATTATGCTTCATCATATCCTTAACTTCCCATGTATCATCCTCTAACTGGTTATTTCTCCACAAAACTTTAACCAGGTGAGTGGTCTTATTTCTTAGAAATTTCTCTAATCAATCTAGAATTTAGACAGGTTGTTCTTCTTAAGAATAATCATGCTCTAATGGTATGACCTCTAAGATCAGTACATATAAAGGGTCAGGTTTGTACATCGTTGAGAGAGATACATGGAACCCATCATGGACTTGAGATAGATTTGGAGTAAGTTCCAATCAATAGTCTTTCATCTCAATATGATCAAGAATCTCACAAGACCTATATACCTTGGGCTTAGTTTCCCTTTATTTTGGAACCTCATAGCATTATTATAGGGTGAGATTTATAGAAATACATTTTCACCAACATCAAATTCTAGATCATGCCATTGGTTATCAACATAAATTTTCTATCGACTTTGATCTTCCTTTATATCCTATTGAATGGTTATAAACATCTCTGCTATTTAATTTGTGATCTCTTATCCTAGATTTCTTTCTCCAACATCATTATAGCTTGTTGGAGATTGAAAGTTATTACCATATAGGGATTCATAAGATTCCATCTAAATACTTGAGTAAAAGCTATTTTTTTAATAAAACTCGACTAGTGTAAGGTTTTGATCCCAAACACCTTTTAAATTCAGATAACAAGATCTCGACATATCCTCTAAGGTTTGAATTTTTCTTCTAGATTGACCATCCAAATGAGGATGATAGGTAATGATGAATCTCAATTCT
The DNA here is from genome assembly GCA_963277665.1 of Viscum album. Lineage (NCBI taxonomy): Eukaryota > Viridiplantae > Streptophyta > Magnoliopsida > Santalales > Viscaceae > Viscum > Viscum album. The sequence continues at coordinate 1,152,592,830 of OY728132.1, read as the reverse complement.
ATTTCAGGTTCTTTCTAAATAATTTTCTAGAACATAGAGGTAAACCTTATATCCTTATTTGATACAATGGAATGTGGTACTCCATGCAACGTTACCACTTCCTAAATGTATATCATGAAAAATATATCTAGAGAGACGTCCTTTATGATAGAGATAAACTGCACTGAATTTGTAAGGTGATTGAATAAAAACCATATAGAATTAAACCCTTTAGAGTTTTTGGGTAGTCCAACTACCAAATCCATAGTGATGTTCTCCTATTTTCATTCTCATATGGGTAATTAATAAAACATCCCTTTTGACTTTTGTCTTAAAGCCCTAACTGTTTGGCACACTAAACACTAAGATACAAACTCTGTGATATCTCTCTTCATGCCATCCCACTACAAATATTTATTCAAGCCCCTATACATCTTCATACTTCTAGTATTGATACAGAATGAATAACTATGATCTTTCTGTAATATCTCCTTCTTCAAACCTATTATGGAATTAACACATACACATTTTTTAAACATTATCATTCTATCAGGATCCAAGTTAAACTCAAGAACATTTAGAACATTCTATTTCAACTCTACATCTTCCTTCTATTCCCCCTTAATCTTCACTTGGATAGAGTGTTGAAAATCCATTTCATATATATAGGATTTTTCCCCTTCCTTCAAGAAATCTAGATCCATCCTTTGAAAAATCTAAAAATATTGGATCTTTTTTTATCCTCATCATAGATAAGCTATCATGATCCTTCTGACTCAAAGCATTGGCCACCCTGTTCGCTTTACCAGGGTGGTAAGGTATTGAGCAGTCATAATACTTTATCAACTCTAACCACCATCTTTAGTGCATGTTCAACTACTTCTCTGTGAATATATATTTCAGAATTTTATGGTCGGTATGTACATCACAATTTTCTCAATAAAGATAATTTATTCATATCTTTAAATAAACAATTACCACTACTAACTCCAAATCATGTGTTGTTTACTTTTTCTTATGAATCTTAAACTGTGGAGAGGCATAAGTGATAACCATGTTATTCTACATATGAAAACATCCCAATCCTTTCTTGGATGCATCTCTAATTATTAAAAACCCTTCTACACTACAAGATAATGTAATTATTGGTATACTAACTAACCTTCTTTCTAGTTACATGAAATTTTCCTCACATTCATCTATTCAGAGGAACTTGAAATCCTTTTGAGTTAACTTGATTAGAGGATTGTATATTCATGATAAATTATCCAAAAACCACCAATAATATTCAAATAAACTAAGAAATATATATATATCTCATTCATCATAGTTAGTCTCAGCTAGAATTCAATAGCCACCTTCTTTGATGGATCTACTGTTATACCATACCTTGAGATTATGTGACCTAAAAATGAATCCTTTTGTACCAAAAATTAAAAAAAATTAAATTTTCATATAGTTTCTCTCTCCTTAGGCTCTTTAGTACAATTCTTGAGTTGAATTCATGCTCTTATATACAATTTGAATATATAATAATATCATTTAAAATGAATACTACAAACTGATCAAGGTAGTCTCTAAGAACTCTATTCATTAAATCCATGAAGATAACATAGGCATTAATAAGACCAAAAAGAATCACTTTATATTCATAGTGTCCATACCTTGTATGTAATGTTGTGTTGGTTATATCCCCATTATTTAACCACAACTGATGATATAAAGAATGAAGGTTAATCTTGGAAAATTATTGAACTTATCATAGTTGATCAAACAGGCCATAAATACGGGGAAGAGGATACCTGTTCTTTATTTTAGATCTTGTTAAATGCCTATTAATCAATGTAGAGTCTCGTTAGTCCATCTTTATTTTTCAAAAAATGAACCAGTGCACCCTAATGTGACACAGTTGGCCAAATGGTCCCTTATGAAGATTTTCTTGTAGTTACTTATTCAATTACTATAACTCAATTGGGAAATTCCAAAAGGAGTCCTTGAAATTGGTGTGAAAACATGTATGAGTTATATTGAGAACTCAACTTCACATTTTTGTGGAAGTCTTGGAAACTCTTTTCAAAGTACATTGAAAAATTCTCAAAAAATAGGAATATCATAAATGTTAATTTTCGACCCGACCATTTGAGATAAATAATCCTTCTTAATGGGAATTAAAACCCATACACTAGATGTAATCTATATAGGAATTTTATGATTATCGTCACATTGATGGATGATAATAGGAAGGTTTGAAATATCAAACCTAACTTTCCTTCCTCGATAATTGATGTTAGATTTATATAGGGAAATCCAATCCAATCTTATGATTACATCAAATTCATCCATATGAAGAATGATAAGATTTATAGTAATCACATTCCCACAAACTTCAACTCGAGAGGAATCATGGACTTGGGATTCAATCATCATACCATTAGGGGTAATCACTTCTATTTACACATATAATCATTTTAGTGGAATCTTAAAACACTTATAAAATTCATTAGATATGATAGAGTGTGTAGATCCATAATCAAATAATATATTAGTAGTTCCAAAGTGGATGGTAAGTGTAGCCTTCACCACATCGTTATCACACCCCTCATCAGAAATAACGATTTCATGAGATTTTCCCCTGTCCCTCGTCTTAAGAGGTTATTTACATTTATTATCATCACCATACATTATGTTTAGGTACTGGTTATCATAATTCCCATTATCCTTAATGAATCATGGGAGGTACATTTTGTGCCACTTTTTCTCAATTCACAACATTAGATAACTTTTTCCCATCACTTCAAAAATAAAATTTCTGATGACTTTCCCTTCTACACTTATAATATTTATTAGATCCCATAAAATAATTTCCTCTATGCTTCTTCCTCCATGTATAGCATAAAGGAAAGATCATATTATTATCTTCATTTTTTTAGATTTTTCTTTAAACTCCATCATTATTTTCTTATCAAAACAATGATTTTAATACGTGACTCTAACTACCATTTCAACCTTGATTTAACAATGAAAAATATCTTCATAACTACTAAAGTATCATATAGACATCACCTTTATGGGATATGGATTTAATCCACTGAAGAACCTATCATCTTTACTTTCGGATTGGATGATAATTTTAGAATCATATCTCGCAATTCTTGTGAAGTTGGCCTCATAGGTACCAACAAATTCATGATCCCTTTGATTTAACTCAAGGACTATTTCTCCATTTTCGTAAAAAGAATATGAGTAAAGTAGTTATTGAAAAATAAGTTCTTGAACTCATCCCAATCCATGGATTCAATCTCATATTGCTACATCATATTCTTGATTAGATTCTACCACTAGTCTTATTTTCCTTTTAACTGATTAACAACCAAACTGAATTTCTCATGCTCTGAATACTGAAGAATGTATAATATCTCTTTAGTAGTATAGATCCATTTTTCAACAACAGTTGGATCAGAATACCCTTTGAAATAAGTTGGACATTGCCTTATGAAATTCTCAATAGAATTATGTTCCCTCCTTTTCTCATTTGGAAGTCCACCACAATTAAAAGATTGATAAAGCTATGTGATCATAGCAGCATGGTTTTTCATTCTTTCCCTTGTAGAATTCAGTTACACAGGAAGAAAATCATTTAATTTTCAATAAAAATCACCATTAACATGATTCCTTAATGTTTCAACCATTAACTAAAACCAAACTCATATATTAAGAAATAGTTATCATATTGAGAAAATACATAATTATGAAATGTCAGTTATAAGATGTATATATTATTAAACCTTCCTTAATATATGAAAAATTTGGTTTGATCTATGATATTCATAGTCAAATTCTATTAAAATATTTCTTGATGGATCTTGAAGAGATTGTGAATTCCAAAAACATATCCCCTAGGAGTGTCAAACTAAGTGTAAAGCAAGGCCCATTGTCATGTAGTGGAGTACCCATAGTCAAGCCTAAAACATCTTGTGGGATTTTCTAACCCTAGTTACATATGTGATAGATGAATATACACATGTAGTATTCATTCAGGGATTTATTTCTAGGAAACCACTCTCTCATCCTTCACCAAAATTCCTAGAAATTTTACTATACTTTTACTTATCCTTAAACATATCTTTATATATGTCCTTAGGGTTCTCACTATGTTTTTCTAATCCTATCTTCTAATGGTTAACTAAAACCGTTGATCTGATTCCAAGTATAGTGACCCTTGATTTTCGTAAATTAATATTACATAACATTTTAAGAATACTGAAATCATTATACAAATAGATGCCCAAATATTTTACTAGTCTAGTGCCTTTGGAAACAACTAAAAAGAAACACAGGTACATAAATGAGCTATATCATCTTCCACTATGTTCTTATTAACTAAATTATTTCTTAGAAACATAAAACATGATACAAATCATTATAACCTGGGGAAGGAAATAAAAAATGTGTGATCTAGGATGCTCAGTTAGGGTAAACAAGGGAGATACATAAGTATAATCATGATCATAAAGGTATGAGAATATGATCGTGAAAATATTAGATCCTACCCTACATATCAAAGATCGTAAAGATGTATCATGGAATAAAGCTTGTGTTCATAATACATGAATTATAAAGAAATAGAGAACATAATCCATAAAATTATAATATAGTAATAAAACATGTAATTATGATAGAAACAGAAGAATATAATTTGATTTCCATAGTATCCAAGGAATCACTACCAATACTATATTATTATTATGGTTTCACGCCCCATACCATTTTGGTAGTCATAGTTCACTCCCATGTCCATCATAGTAGCATGATTTCACTCATCATAAAATTTTGGTAGTCATGGTTCACTCTCTTGGCCATATTAGTAGTCAAGGTTCACTCATAATACCATCTTAGTCTATCTCATGAGATATAAATATTTACCCAATGCATTGGAGAGAGATATAGGTATTGTCCATATCATAGTGAAATCATACAGACCTGTTGCACAAGATCATTAAAAATTATATCATAACACATAAAATAAAATGGGTATCATAACCATGTAATCATATCATAATAGGTAGAAAAATACACTGGTTTCAAAATCATTTCATCAAAATCATAACTCATGAATAGAAGTGGGTTTCAAAGTCATATAACCTGTGAAAGAGAAATGGGTTTAATAAAAAACATGTCATTTAAACAAAATCCATTTAGAGAAAGAATATGAATAGAAGTATTGAATAATTTCCCCATAATGGCATGAGTAACACAATTTTATGTCATCTTAGTTGGTAAATAATTTTGAAAGATCATTTAAAAACATTTTTTGAGGAAAATATCTTTTCCATATTGATTTTTTTAAAATATAAAATGTTTTCAAAAAAAATTATTTGAAAATTTATATAAAACATATAAATGAATCTTTGAAAACCATAAAAAAATTTAAAATAATTTTTCCTTGAAAATTTTCATCAAGGATCATTTTAAAACATTTTTTAGAACATTTTTTAAAAAATAAAATAGATTTCTGACAAAAGAGAGAAATGTTGCAATATTTTTCTTAAAAACATTTTCTTAATTATCTTAAATAAAAAAGAGTATAAAATTGTAATAATACATGTTGATATATTTAATAAACATAAATTAAGAAAAATGATGATTTTTATTGAGATATTTATCATAATTTTTCATCAAATAAATCATAAACATAAACAATCTTGAAAAGCAAAGATATTTTTTCAATAAACTATTATCCCTTGGTCACCTGGGATCATACTCTTCATGTAAGAAAATGAAATTACCTGATTCTTAAAATATCATTAAAATAATTATATTAATGATATAACATGTCAATTATAATTATAAACACCTCTTTAAATGACATAGGTTCCTAACAAAACATGTGTCTCAAATAAGGAAAATTGAGAGAAAACTACTTTACCGATTTGGTATCTTTTTAAACATTAAAACCCATGAAAAAAATAACATGTAATAGATATTTAAATACCCATAAATTTAATAATAATAATAATAATATAACACATTCATTGTAATTATATACCCCACATAAAATAAAAGAGTGGTGAGCATGACATGCATCTCACGAATATAAAAAGTGAGATGAAATCCCAATACCTTGTGTCTTGACTCTCATCGTACTCATTAAAAACTCTTATATAATAAATATAAATTTATTATAAATAAATAAAAACCCATATTATTAATTATAATACCATATATGGTTTGATTATACCTTTATATTATCCCCTAGTTACTAATTCTATGTTAATGATTCACTTCGGGTAATATCTGTTTTTTTCACATGTGTCTTAATTAATATATATTTGGTCCTTATGCATATATCATGTTTTTAATAATTTATATTATTGTTTAAATATAATTTATATTCGTTATATTTTTATTATAAAAATATATAGAATATATAAGTATGAAACAGACTACATTGTTCCTGGAGTAGGCAGGTCATACGTACGTATGAACGCTATTTCCGTTTAATTGTCGTGTTGAAAGAAATAAAGTAAAAGATATATATGTATATAAATCATTATTTCAGTATCTTTATTATATCATATATATCATATATATTCACTAATTACATTTTAACACATTACATGTAGTGTATGAATGAATCACATCGCTTTGAGGGGGTGGTAGTCCACACTTACTCAAATGAAATTATCATAATGACACAAAATAGAGAGTATATATATGTGTTGTAAATGGATTAAATAAACTTAAATAAATAATATATGTAATATGTAACATTTATAAGTATAGTTTCCATCATAATTTCTACCATTATATGCAGTAATGAAAAATGAACAATCATCGTTTTATGAGGCGGTAGTTCACCATACACATAAAGAATATGTTTGTTACCCATTTTGTGGAGGTGTGTGTAAGTGTAGGTATAAAACATGTCATAAAAAAATAATATTATATTGAATACACTATCTTTTTATATAAAAATTGAATAAATATATTTGATTGGTGGAGAAGAAAATAAAATAAAGGAGCTTGAGAGAAGACATTGCATCTTAATCGGGTAAATCCTTTTGGTTTGTGCCAAAATAATTTCTCGGATTGATTTCTTCCCAATGATAGGCTTATAAGAATAAGTGAGGGATTTAGGGATGTGTATTGGGAATATATTTTCCTAACCTGTGTGTTTTTATAGTTTTGAGGAAGAGTTAGAGGTGGTGGTCTTTTTTAGGGAAGTGAAAGGACACACTTCACATTTATTAAAACAAGCTTGGTGTACCCACATTTTTACCTAAAAAATTTCATAACAAAACAAAAAAAACTCAATAATTTAAGTTTCATGGCGGAATAATTTCCATCCAATTGGTTTTGTACAAGTGAGTCATTTTGGGTCTTTAATTTAACATTTAGTACTTTGTTATCCCAATTTTTATTATAATCATTGTAATTAATTTTAATCAATTTCACTAATATATTTGATAAAAAAATAATTTGAACTTATTAGACAATATAAATTATTATTATTCCAAATATGGAATTAATTTTTATAAATTATAAACACGTAAGTGGAATAAATTAATTAAAAAATAATTCCGCTGACAGGATGACGCTTTGGGTTTTTAAAGTAAAAACGTCCAAAAGTTTTCTAAGTTTTTATACCAAATTTCAATTTGAAATTGATTAAAATGAATTAAATTGGATTAATTTATAAAAATATGATCTAATTAAACTTTTAGAAAATATTAAAATATAATATATCCTTATAAATAAACTAGATGAAAATGTAGTTTCGAATTAAAATCCAGTATTTTTTCACTATTCATCCAAAAATGATGTTTCTTAGAAAAATCCCAAAAATTATCCCTAAGATAATTTCAAAATTTTTAATTCAAAACTGAATTTTATTTTATCAAATTATGTTTCTAAATGTTTCTCAAATTAATATTTTTATTTTTTACAGAAGGACGTTAAAAACGGTTCATTTATGAAAATAGTATTATAAAACATATATAGACTCTACCAAAAAATTATATCTTTCATTATCAATATGATTTATTTATATAAAAAAATTATAAAAAATATTTTAAAATTAGTTATTAAAATTTAAATATTTAAATTTTAACTGATAGTTTATAATAACATAATTTAAATAATAATAATAGTAAAATGATGTTTCGCAGAAACATTGGTCTTGCATTCAAAGCACTCCAATTTGATGTTGTGTGTAACATATGCCATGTCAATTCTCCATGTAACTTATGCAGAGCTGGTGTGATTTTAAATGATTGTTTGAATTAGTTCATTGAAATACATAAATGAAAATATAATTTATTCAAGTAAAAAAGGTCCATAAAAATATGGGGTGTTACAGAACCAACATTGCATCATTATCATAATACAATGTGATAGAATCTTTACTAATAGGCTTCACATAAATCTCTTGGATGATTTTATATATCCAAACTTCTTCTATAGCTATATTAGAAGTCATAATATACTTAGATTGTGTTGTATAATTAGTAAATTTAGTGATCTATATTCCATACATAGATATTTCAACTTAATAGATGAATATTCAATTCATCCTACAAAAACACACATGAGGACCATAAAGGTTTAGTGTCTTCAAAAATATGAAAACATAAACAACTTATTCAAAAGAGATATGCATCATCTCCCCCTAATATCTTCATAATTATCACCCCTCTTCAACATATCATCCTTAATACCTTTTTTCACAACCTGGGGAAATGAAACATAAGAAAGTATGAGATCAGATGCTTAGTAATGGTATACAAGGTATATATCAATGATCACATAATCATAACACGCTAATAAGGGTATGAAAACATGATATTAACATTTCAACACGTTACCATGAATATAAGAGATTATAATCTTGAGACATGGCATAAATATTGGTAGTTTATAATACATGAATAATGATGGAATCATATAATATAATCCATGAAAGAATAACATTTTTATAAGACATAGATTTTTGGAATACGCATAATCATAGAAAATAATTTCCATAGTAGTCAAGGATTAGTTACAAGAATTTTATAGTTGATTTTTTTCAATCCACAAACCATCATAGTATTCAAGGTTCACTCCCAAAGCTGTTATAGAAGAAATATTACCTTATTAAATTGAGTTCACTAACCATTATATTCCTGTTTATCTCATGAGATATCAATATTTACCCAAGTCATTGGCGGGAGATATAGGTCCCACACATCATGTAATGAAAATCATAAATATATGTTCCAAAATACCATAAAACATTAATCATATCTTAACCCATGAAAATAAATGGGTTTCATAAACATTCCCTTATAGAATAACCCATGGAAATGAAATATATTTCATAAACATTTTATCATTTCATCATTGCATAACTCGTGGAAATGGAAGGGTTTTCATAACAATATTTTCATAATAATCATAAACTATCTAGATAGATAAAAATGATGGTATCCATGGATCATATACACAATATATCATAAATAGAATCAGTTTTTATTATGATTGATGGATATAAATACCATTAAAATATCATTAAAACTTTCTTGAGGAAAATACACATTCCACTTTGAAAATAAATTTTTAAAAATAAAAAATTCACATATTGTTTTAAAAATAATTTTATTTGAAAATAACCTTATAAAATTATAAATTATTTTTTAAAACATTTATTTTTCATGGAAGTGGAAAATTTTATTCATTTCTTATACGTTGAAACAAATATTTCATTCATATTGTTAGTAAAAATTCAAAATTACGAATTTTGGAAAATGAAAATAATATTCTTATTAATAATTTTTTAAAAATTAAATCAAGGTTAATAATGAATTTAAAAATTAATTCGAGAATAGTAAAAAACTTTTTTATAAAACATAATCATGTATGAAAAAAAAATTTGACCAAAGAGGTAAATAAAATTGATTCTCCTTAAAAACATATTTTTATCCACTTGAGTACTTAAGACTCAAAAAATTAAAAGAAAACATGTATTCTCAATAAATACATAGATTATAATAAAATTCATGAGTTTATTTAGATATATATCATAATATTTTATTATCAAAATCATAATCATAAATAATCCCGATAAATAATTAGACTGTATCATAAAACCCTTACCACTTTGATAACTTTTTAATCATAATCCCAATGAAAGAAATAAAATTATATGGATATTTATATCCTATATTTTTTATGATAATATTCATAAAATTAATTCATGTATAGTGTATATATACACCACACAAAAAGAACAATTGGTGAATTTGGCATGTGTCCCACACAAATAAAAGTGAGATGAAAATACCTTACCTCAAGTCCCAAATTTATTCATATAAGTTTGAAACTCCAATATAATAAATATTAGTTTTTATTCATATATTAAATAACCATAATCATATATATAATACCATATATTATTTAATTATAACCCTTTATCATCCATTTATTAATAATTTTTTAATTAAAATTACTGTCCTAGGTGATATCTGCTTCGTTTATCATGTGATTTTTGGTTTCATAGTCACCATAATTGTACTTTTTTCATTATTAAACTACCTAAATAATATTAATAATGATATAAATAAAATATATATTCACTATATGAATATTTATAGTCACCCATAAAGTTTTTATATGGAAAATGGATTATATCATTAATAGAGACGGTAGGTTGTATGTATGCATGAACACTATTTCCATTTTCTTGAAGGATGGAATGAAAGATAGGTAAATAATAATTCACCATTATAAAAATAAGTATGATTTCATATATGTATATATATATATCATTTATTCATTAAATATTTCATTATTACCATCCATGTAAAGAGTAAGTAAAAAATGAATCACATCGCTCCGTGAGGTGGTAGTCCACCATACACACATGCAACATAATAATATTATATAAGAATGTAATGAAAGAATTTATATGTTATGTTATAATTTAGTAGGTATATTTATGTCATAAATATCATATATATATATATACACACATTAAATCTATTATTATATTAATTAGTAACAAAAGGAGGTGTAAAAAATTACATTGGTTCACAAGGGAGTAGTCCACCATACACATAGTCAAAGATTATGTTTTCAATTTGATGGAAGAGGAGGTGAATATAGGTTATGCCACTAATATAATAGAGTCTAAGTGCATATTATATACTAATGATATTATTCTAGAATAATTGAATAAGTTTTTAAGGAATAGGAGTTGAATATAGGTTATGTCATTAATATAAGACAATATAAGTAAATGTCATATACTAATGATATTATGCCAAAACAATACCTCTTCTTTATATGACAACCTTAGGTTAGCAAAAAAAGAATTATTATGAGAGGTTCCTAATAAAAATAATGAAAATATTAAATGGTTAGGTAATTAAGGATGATATTTTTATGTCATGGATGAAACAAAAGTTGTGAAGAGTATGGGAGAGTTGGTGACATTTTATAAGTGAGTGAGAGGAAAAATTATGAATTTTTTAAAATAAAAATATATGATCACATTTTTCACACCTAAAAGGATTCAAATTGGATAAATATCGGACGTTATATGAGAAAGTTATACAGATGTTTTTAGGTCATTTTAACTCTTGTATTTGTTTCTTAACCCCCCCCCCAGGTAAACATTATTTAACCTTAAATGCATTAATTAATTTTTAATATTTTTTATTTTTATTCTGAAAAAAAAAATTAATTTTGACATAATATATAATATTAATTATTATTATTAAATATATGGAATCCATTTTATCAAATTCAATTCACATTAGTGGAATAATTTAATTTAAAATTAAACTCGTAGATGGGGTGAAAATGAGGTTTTCTGAAGAAAAGTTTTTCATAAGTATAGAATGTTTTAATATCAAAAGTAAATATGAAAATAACTAAAATGAACTACAATGGATAAATAATAATATAATTGAGATAATTTTATTTTTAAACCTTTTTAAAACAATATATAGCTTTTCAATTTATTTAAACAAAAATGAAATTTTTCAATAAAGTAACAATATTTTTCACTATTCATAAAAAATTATTTTTTACATAAAATTATCATAAATTCACTATAAGATAATTTCTACATGTTGAATTAAAAATTTTATTTTATTTTTTAAAATAAATTTTCTAAAATTTTCAAATTTTAATTTTATAATTTGTTCACAAAAATAAATAAAAATCTATATTGAGAAAAAAGTATTTGCGAAGAATATAAAGACTACAAAAAATTTAGTACTTATTTATCAATATATTTACTTTATCTAAAACATTTATAAATTTTTTTAAAAAAATTATTAATATTTATATCACCATGTTTAACATATATGTTATAACGGTCATCTATAAATAATAATATTAATATTATAGCATGGTTCGTTAAAACTCATTATTTCATCTAACACAAGCTTTCAAAAAAATTAAATTTATATGAAAAAAATATTTTATCAAATTTCATGGTATTAAATTATACCCCCCCTAATGAATTTATCCATTAAAATTCTATCACTCTAATATAAACAACTGAGGATACTTCTTCCTATTCATGTCCTCGTGTTCCCATGTATCTTTCTAAAGATGATGGTTAAAACATTGGCCAAGTAAGGAGTCATATTTCATTGAAATTTCTCCCAATGATGCATAATATCCATAGGTTTTTATTTATAGGATGTATCATGATTTAGTGGAATGACCACTATGTTTAGAACATTATTATGGATTGGGTATGTACTTATTCAAAAGATATACAAGGAACACATCGTGGACATGAGAAAGGTCTGGTGGAAGAGCCAACTAATAAGCTACTATACCTTCCCATTTTAGGATATCAAAAGGGATAATAAACCGAGGGATAAACATTCCTTTATTTTTAAATATTTTAACATTCTTTCATATATAAATTCACAAAGACACTTTCTCACCAAATTTAAATTCCATATCACGTTGATGATTATCACCAACAATTTTATATTTTCTTTGTTCTTCCCTTATGAATTACTGAATGGTTCTAACCTTCTCTACCACTTCTTTATCCATATATGGTCACAATAAATTTATTTCTTCTACTTCATCCCAACATATTTTATTTTTAAACTTATTTCCATAGAGAGACTCATAATGATCCCTCTAAAAGATCGATTGAAAGATAATTTTGTAAGAAAAATTGAACAGAGGAATATGTTGATCTCAACCACCTTTCAAATCCATAGAATAAGATCTTATAATATCCTTTGAGGTCTGAATTTTTCTCACATACTAACCATATATCTGAGGATGATACACCATGTTGAAACTTAACTTTATATCAAGAGATTTCTGAATACATCACCATAACGTTGAGGTAAACCTTAGATCCCAATAAAATATAACTAAATGTGGTACTCCATAAAATCATACCATGTACTTGATGTATAACATAGAAAGTTGCTCCAAAGATAAATATTCTATTATATAAATGAATTTTTATTACTTTATAAGGTGATCGACTAAAACCCATATAGAATCATTCCCTTTAGATGTTTTGGGGATCCCTATTAAAACATTCATGGTGATGTTTTCCCATTTATATTTTATTATGGGTATCTGTTGTAACATTCCTTTAGACATTGGTCTCTTAACTTTAACTTTCTGATATACCAAGCATTAAGATACAAAATCTGAAATATCTCTCTTCATCTCACACCACTGGAAACACTCTTTAAAATATCTAGAAATATTTTTTACTTCCAAGATGAATATAGAATGAAAAAGTATGATCTAGCTCTAACGTCTTATTATTTAAATCTGGTGTGGATGGAAACCATGTAGTTTACAGGCGCAGCGGAAGCATGTTAGTTGGTGTAACCAACTTTAATTTTTCCTTAACAATGATCAATCTAAGATCCATCATGATAATAAAATGATAGATCTTCAGAGTAGAATGAATAACGAAAGAAGGGGAGTCCCAGAACCATATATAGGATCATCATATGTTGGTAATAACTAATTTAATTGAAAGAAAAAAAATACCTTGATGGAATTCACTCTCAATTGATGTTTCCAGTCACGATCCAATGTGATCTGTCATTTCATCATTAAATCCAAGTGTAGGCTTCCACTAGCGGTGATCCACATATGCTCCACATATCTCTAGATGTCACTAAAGGGATCTCCAGGTGCTAGTATGTTAGAGACTTCGCTTGCAATGTCCGCCTTAGATCGCCTTGATAGCGGCTTGCAAAGTGCTTTCCTTGATCCGGTGGAGGAGGATCTCTCTCATAGCTTGAGAGTGTTCTTAGAAAAAAAGAATTCTCTATTCACTTGAGATATTTCTCTAGATCCATTGTGCACAGCCCACAAATAAGGCTATGCTAATGATAATTATATAATTGGAATTTTAATTACATAGAGTGATAAAATGAATTATTTACCCAAAATCATTAATCATTTCATTTAATTCTTAGTAATACCCCATGTCTAATAATAATAGTATACTATTATTATTACTTGACATGCACCTAGAGAATTACACCTCATATTATTTAATGAAATAAATAATATTATTTCTCAAAAATCCCAAAAAAAACTACATGGCTTGTATATTAATATACACAATGTGTACTTTGGTTTCTCCATTTTCTTTATTTCCTCCACCACATTTATTAGACCTTCAATAATGGCTATTTATTTCTCAAATAAATATCACTACATTACTTGTTAATAAATATATTATTTCTCAAATAATATATTCTCTTGAATAAGTAGCCTCGAAATAAATTAGATCAGGTGTCCTTGAATAATTATTAAACCACAATCGAGAATAATATTTATTCAACTTGTTAAATTAATATTTAACTGATATACTTGGACACACTTAGTGTGTGACCCTCTAGGCCTATTTCTCAGTGGCATTAGGTGGATCGTGCCTAAATTACAATGTTAGCATCTAGCAATAATCCATGACACCCGTAGAGAAAGAAGTTAACGCCGCAATGACGTATCACCTCCTATGAACACTTACCATGTAATGTAATCCATTTGTCTCAATATCTCTAAGCAATAGGGTTGAATGCTAGTTCCATCAACCCATGTGCTCTATTATTCTTTCTTTGAATTCCTAGAATTGAACTTGCCCATTCCTCACTATGGCCATGGATTTATTTTGTCTATATCAATTCAATCAAATAGACTGAGATATCTACTTCCGTTATGGAACAGAAGGGACAAATCCTTTCTCGCATTATCTATTAATGTAGTATTACTCATGATGCACCCAATATATCCTACCTCACTGTGAATAGTGTGTCGTCACAATTATTGTCAATACATCTATGTGTGAGAGTTATAATACCCATTAATAATAATCTTAAATTCTACGCACCAATACACATGTCCGCAGATAGGAATGTCCAATGACACTATAAAATGAGGATTTCCTTAAGGAGGGTCTCGTTCTCATAATATCCTCTTGGATATTACCAAGGGAGCACACCATGAGAAGGTTCTTCAAGTTTTATGAGTCCTCACCCCTAATGGCATGTATTATTTGTGTCCCTCAAATAACATCATTTGGCCATAAAATATATATTCGAGAACATTGTTATAACACTTATGGGTTCTCATCATAGCTAGGATCCTCTATGACCATTTAGTGCAACAGCTATCCTTAGGACATTATCACATGCATTATCATACAGAAGAACAGTTAAGATGTGACCAGGTATTTATTAATGAATAAAGTACAAATTAGTTGGTTCTAGGCCACCAACTCCAAAAAAACATACTTTATTATTAATCCTTATCATTCAATAATAATCCAAGCTATTCTTTGGAATATATTTCACCTTCTTTTGAATCTCCACATATTTGTTTCATTCCTTTTTAATTTTCACTTGTATAGATGGTTAACACACATTTGAGAGAGATATATTTCTCTTCTTTTTCAAGATTTCCAAATCCATCCTTTTCAAATCTATAAATATTGGATATTTTTTTATCCTCGTCATAGATAATATATCATGATGATATTGACTCAGTGTATCAACCACCTTGTTTTCTTTATCATGTTAGTAATGTATAAAGAATTTGAAATATTTAATCAGTTCCAACCATATTCTATGGAACATATTCAAATCCTTTTGTTTGAATACACACTTTAAAATTTTATGGTCATTATATATATCACACCATTCTCCAAAAGATAATTCCTTCATATCTTTATTTAAAAATCTTTAAATCATATGTAGGGTATTTTTTTCTCATGGACATTCAATTATCCTGAGGCATGATCTATAACTATTTCATTCTTCGTGAGAACACATCTCAATCCCTACTTTGATGCATCACTATAGATTACATACCATTTTCTATAGTAGGGTAATGTATAAACAGCTGTGTTGGAAAAACTCCTCTTTATTTCCTTGAAATTTTCTTCAAATTCATCTATCTAAAAGAACATGGCTCCCTTTTGAGTTAACTTATTGAGTGGACTGAATAGTTGTGTGAAATTTTTGATAAAGTGTTGATAATATCCATAAAAACCAAGAATCCTTTGGATCTTAGTCATAGTGGTTTGTCTAGGACAATGTTCAATAACTTCCTTCTTTGATGGATCCATAGATATACCCAGTATTGAGATTACATGTCCTAAAAATGAAACCTTTTGTTACCAAAATTCACACATCGTAAATTTTTCATATAGTTACTTCTTCCCCAGGTTCATTAGTAAAATTATCAAGTGATCTTCATGTTCTTAGTTACTCTTTGAATATATTATGATACCATCAATAAATACTACCACAAACTAATCAAGGTAACATCTAAACATTATATACATTAATTCCATGAAGATCGTGGGAAAATAGTAAGACCAAATGGAATCATTATATACTTATAATTTCCACACCTTGTATTGAATTTTGGCATTGTTATATCCTCCATCATAAACCTCAATTTACCATATATATAATGATGATAAATCTTGTAAAATTATTGATGTCTATGTAGTTGATCAAACAAGTCGTCAATATAGGCTAGAGGATACTTATTCTTGATATTGATCTTGTTAAGTTCATGATAATCATTACATAATCGCATTAATCTATATTTCTTCTTAATATAAAGAACAAGTTCACCTCATGGTGACACACTTGGCTGAATGAATACCTTTTCAAGTTTCTCCAGTAGTTACTTCTTCAATTCATGTAACTCAATCTTCGCCATTCTATAGGGAGTATTTTAAATATTTGAGGCACCATGTATGAGTTCAATTGATAACTAAACTTCATGATTCAATGGAAAACTAAAAAAATTATTTCGTAAATACATCAAAAAAAACTCCCACACAGTAGCCATATCATTGATGTTTAGTTTCTCCCCAAACATCTGAGATAAACACACCTTTTGAATTGGAATCAAGACCTATACAATGGATGTGATTTCCATCAAAAATAAATATATATTGTCACACTGATAAACAATCATAGGTTGGTTCATAATATCCAATTTTAATTTCTTTAATTGAAATTTTATGGTGGATTTATATAGATAAATCTAGCCAATTCCTAAATAAGAAAAAATTCATCCATAGGGAGAATAAAAATACATTCATGAATCACATTCCCAAAAATTTTGTCTAGATAATAATCATAGACTTAGGATGAAATAATCATGACACTAGGTGTTTCCATAGCTAATTGAACATCTAATCATTGGGGTGGAAATTTGAAACCCTTATAAAATTCTTTATATATAAACTAATATATAGATCCAGAGTCAAATAACACATTTTAAATTCTAGAGTGGATGGAAAGAATACCACTCACCATGTCATTATCATACCCCTCATTAGAAATAGTGATCGCATGATATTTCCATTTGTATTTGGATTAATAGGTTACTCAAATATATCATCATTATTAAGCTTTTTATTTGGGAACTATTTAGAATAATTCCCATACTACTTGCATTTAAAACACTAAAGTGTGGGTGTTTTATTATGTGGATATTTATCTATATTTGTATCATTATCTTTTTCCCATCACTTCAGAATTTGATTTTCCGATGACCTTTATTTACACACTTAAAACATTTTACAGTCCCCTTAAGATAATTTTCTCCATGTTTTTTTCCACACTATGAGCATGATGTAAATATTATCTTCTTCTCTCTAAGTTTTTATATTTTTCTCTAAATTACATCTTTCTTTTCTTATCAAATCCATAATATTAACAGGTAACTCCAATATCTATTTCATCCTTGAAAAAATATAAACTGATTTATTCATATCTATTAAATTTCTTTATAGATATTACCCATTAGAGACTTGGTTTTAGTCCATTTAAGAATAAATCAACCTTAATTTCATTTTAGATGATAATACCATAAGCGTACCATGCAAGTCTTATAAAATTTTCCTCATAGGTACCAATGAATACATCATCCTTCTACTCAAACTAATGTAATTCCTACTCTATTTTTGGTATAACGAATATGGGAAAATTACTTATTGAAAAATTATATTTTAAACTCATCCCACTACATGGCTTCAATTTATTCATGTTGCCTCATATTCTTGATAAGATCCCACCATTTTATAGTTTCCCCATCCAAATGATAGAAATCTAAAATGACTTTTTCATGCTCCAAACACTAGATAAAAGAAAATATATTTTCAACTGTATTGATCCACTACTCAATAACCAGTGGATCATCAGAACCACTAAAAAATGGTGGATGTTTCCTCATGAAGGACTCAATAGAACATTGTTCCCTCCATTCCTCTTTTGTAATTTCTTCATGATTCATAGCTTGAGAATGTTATGTGATCATAGGGATCATGTTTTTCATTTAAACACCCATAAAAAATCTCTCATAAGTAAATTTGATTCATTTTCTATCACATTAATCATTAATAAGGTTCATTTGGGTTCTAGATATTGAATAAAACCAAAAATAATAGTTTGAGCATCAATAATCAGAGTGGAAAACAACATAATCATGAAACATTATTAATAGGGTGTATTAAATACTGACACATTCTTTTCAATATATGATCTTAGGTTTATCCTAGGTCATTCATGGTCATAAACTATTTAAATAGTAAATGAAGATTTGTAAATATTTTGTGAATTTCAAAATTATTTCCCCTGAGAGTGTCGAACTAGGTGTGAGTGAAGGTCCATTGCCTTGCACCATGTGAAGATCGACCCAAAACTCAATGTTCCCTTTTTAGAATTATTATCCCAAAGTAAAAATATTACAGATCCACATCCACTTCTAGTATCCACATAGGGATTAAATTTATTATAAATTACTCACTTTATCCTTTACTATAATTCTAGGAAATTTCAAATACATTGACTTACACATAGAATTATCCCTAAGGTTATTACAAAATTTTTCTCATGCCAGTTCAACATATTGACTAAACCCAAATTTCCTAACAAATTTGGGGACCCTATATTTCATACATATATATTAAATATTAATAAATTATTATTCAATTCATTTTACGAAAACACACTTGAGGACCATAAATGTTTTGTTTCATTGAAAACATTGATATATTAGAAACAATTTTATATGTTTACTATGTTATATTCCACTATGTTATTCATAATTATCCCTCTTATTAGTTATATTATACTTAATACCAATCATCATAACCTAGGTAAATAGAACATAAGAAAGGGTGAGCTCTGATTCATAGTAATGGTAAACAAGGAAGATATTAAGGATCACATTAGTATAACATGAGCATAAGGGTATGAAAGCATTATATTAAAATTTGAAAACTATACCCTACCTAAAATAGATTCTAAATATTAATACATGGAAGAAATCATGGCATTTTTTAATACATGAATCATAATTTAATCAGGTAAAATAATCCTTGAGGGCATTACATTAGCATACGACATAGATTTTTATCATACACGTAAGCATAAAAATAATTTCTATAATAATAAAGGCTCATTTACAGGGCTATCATAGTGGATTGGGTTTACTCTACATACCATTATAGCATACAAGGTTTACTCCCAAGGCTCTCATGGTGGAGATATTCCCTTACTAAACTAGGATCTCTCCTAATTCCATTTGTGTTTATCACATGCGATATCAGTCATTACCCAATACAATGGAGGTAGATATAGGCATCACCCATCACATAAATAAATTCATACATATATGTCTCACAAGATCAAAAAATATTTATCATATCAAATCCCATTAAAAAGAAATGGGTTTTAGAAACATTTCATCATGTCATAACCCATGAAAAAGAAATAAGTTTCATAAAATTTTAATCATTTAATCATTGAATAACCTGTGGAAAAGGATTGAGTTTAATAAAAAACTTGTAATCATAATAATAAAAACATCCAGATAAATATTAAGGATGGTATACTTGCATCATATCCCTAGTAAATCATAATTAGAGTCAAGTAATGTTTTCATTCATGAATAGAAATCCCATTAAAATATCATTAAAACATTCTTGAGGAAAATATCCTTTTTACATTGAAAATAAAATTTTAAAATAAAAAAATTCACAAAAAAATCAATATATATTAATTTGAAAACAACCATAGAAAATTATAAATTAATATTTGAATCAATAATTTTTCATGATGGTGAAAAATTTCATTTATGTTGTATTATTAAAAAAAGATTCCTTTCACAATGTTGGTTAAAATTCAAAATTACTTCGTTAAAAAAATCACTAGAATATTACTTTTAATAAATTTTTAGAAATTCAAACAAGGTTAAAGATGAATTTCATTATATAATATTGATAATATTCTTTAAAAAATTAATAAAATATGGACATTGATGAAAAAAAATTCAACTGAAGAGAGAAATAAAGTTGATTTTACTTAAAAACATATTTTAGCCTCTTGGGTACTTAGGAAGATAAAAATGAAAGAAAACATGTATCATAAAAAATAACAATAGTATAATAAAATTTATGAGTTTCCTGATATATAGATCATAAAACTTCATTCTCAGAATCATAATCATAAATACTCTCGATAAACAATGAGATTGTATCATAAAACCCTTACCACATTGGTAAATTTTGAAACATAAGACCCAACAAAGAAATAGCCTTAGATTTATATTTATATCCAATATATTTAATGTGAATAATCATAAAATACATTCATGGGAAGTATATATACACACTATACAAAAGAAACAGGTGGTGAATATAGAATGTGTCCCACAAAAATAAAAGTGAGATTAAATCCCTTAACACAAGACTCGTTTTATTTATGCATGTTTGAACCTCCTATATAATAAATATAAGTAACCACCCTGACTCTAGTAACCTACAGTTAGTTTTTGTTTTATTACAACAGAAAATATATAAGAGATCACATCACCAATGATCAATCAGTTTAGTGGTATTGAATGACTAGATACATACATGGTTCCCTTAATAAATTGTAAATTAAACATATAACCTAAAAATATAAAATAAACTACTTCTTATAAATTATTCAAAAATTTCATCTTCATAGCTTGGGGAAAGGAAAAATAAAAGGGTTATCTCAAACACTCAGTAAGGGTTCTATTAAACAATAATAAGTGAATAAAATTAAATAATTTATAGACATTATCACAAGGTAAATAATCTGAAAAACACATTCCATCAATACATTGAGAATAAAAATGCATCCATATATATTTTTTGTAGTGATAACCTCGTGGAAATTAATAACTAAATACTGAATGAAGAAAATTTTTATTTATTGGATTTCATGAATCTAGAACATGAATAATGATACCATCAAGATAGTTTATGTTTGTGGGTAAAAACCCATCTAAGTTTTCATGGAAACAAACATGAAGGGTTTTTTTCCAACTATTTTGTCTCATGAGACTTATCAGTGCATTGTGGGGATATATATAACTAGGATTTACTTTTCATTTCATTTCCAAATCATTCTTTATATATAGATTCAATTCAATAATAATATTTAATGAAAACACCTTATATAAAAATAGTATACTAATAAGACTATAATCATATCCATGATCCAATAAAGATGGATATTTTAATGAAATATTCAATGAATGGTGATCATAAATAAAAGGGAAGTATACATACACCATAGATAAGGAATAATTGGTTAATAAGGGATATATCATGATAAATTATGTCCAACCTAAATTAAAACATGTAAAAATAGTGATTAAGAAAATTTAGAAAATAGCATTTTCAATGCGGTTTAAGGAAAAATATCTAAGAGTATTTTAAAGGGGAAAATGCATAATTATTTTTATAAAACCAGAAATGAACAAAGAAATTTTTTCATGGTAAAATTAGAAATATTATAAACATATTATAAATTGAAATATATTAAGGATTGTACTTTAAAATAGGTCATAAATTGAATAATTCCCTTAAATCGGGTTTGCTTATCGGGAGGAATTGAAAAGATAACCATATAAAACATAAATTTCCCCATTAAAGAAATTAGGATTGATATTGGTAAAAAAAATTGGAATGTAAAATAAAAATTTATGATAATTAAATTGGATTAATTAATAATTATATTTGGATAAAGAGAGACAAAAATTATCCCGAATTAAAAAATGGATATTCAGGTAGAATCCCTTACCTTATGTCTGAAAGTGTGGTACAATTGCAATTAATGTCATGGATAATGAAATTAGATTAGTTAATAATTTAATTCTGAACTTATTAAACATTTATTTTATTTATAATAATTTTATTAAGTTCATTTATGTCCTTTTTGATGATTCATAAGATTCATTTTCATTATTTGGGAGTGTTTGTTTCCATGGTTTTCATGATTGGTTCACCTGTATACATGTATAGAAGTTCATGTAAAATGGGATTAATTCTCCAGAATTAACATTATATGTTATTATTGAACATATATAAGATTAAAGGGTCTTATATATACTTTTTTAAATATTTTAATATGATTCATTATAGAAAATATTAATGATGAATGTTAGTTTGTTTTGGTGAGTTTTTGGTTATCACTAACTAGTTTTGTTTTATTAACTAATATTATGTATAAATACTAGTTCCAAAACATTTTATGAATAATTAAATTAATTATAAAATCTTATTTAAAAATAATAATGGTTTTATTTTCAGCCTTGAAGTAGTTAATGTAGAATTAAAATGTATCATCACTGATGGTGGTAAATCAGCACATCATGGACGATATTTTCAATTTTTGAATAAAAGGGAGAGGAAAATGGGATTGATGATATATTTTCCATTAACACAATAAAATGAAATTATATATAATATAATAGAGTAATCATTAATTTTTGGATAAAGGATTTGAGGTCTGGATAAGAATATAAATGAAATTGAAACAAAAATAAAGGAAAATGAAAAAGGATTATACGTCTTGAATTTATTCTCCTTGAGAACCTCCTTAATGGGCTTGGGATTTCTATTTTGGTGATAGGAAATCAAACTATATGTTGGTAACATAATTGGGAAGATTATTGGTCAGTAAATGTATAAGATTCAAGGCTTAAGAGGCTTGAGAAGGTGAGGGTGGTATTTAAAGTGGAGGAGAGAGTTGTTTTTTTATTATTTTATTCATTTGTTTATTATTTTGTATCAATAATATGAATAATTTGAACCTTATAACTAAATATATAAAAATAATTAAAAATAGTTTGATATTATGGGTTTAAATCAACCATAAATCATCTATAAATCAAAAATTTAAGTAGTTATCTTATGCCGAAAATTATCGTATTTCTCTATTTACAAAAAAAATAAATTATTTTAGAAAATTACCAGAAATTAACCCTAACTACTTTTTGAAATTTATAATTAAAAAATGGAATCAATTTTTTGAAAATAATTTTCATAATATGAGAAATTTAATTTTTAATTAAAAACATCATTTACTCAAAAAATAACAATTTCAAAATTATAACTAATTTTATGACACTTTAAAAAATTAATTAAGGTTTCATAAAGTTATATAATCTTAAGAAAACAAAATATTAATTTATAAAATATTTTATTAAAATAAACTTCATTTTTAATTATCATTTTAGTTATAAAATTGTAAATAAATCTTTATGTATTTTAAAAATACCAACATTAAATTTATCATTTTAAAAATATTTCTTTACCAATACTATGATATAATTATATTATATTTTCATTTATAAAATTCCAAAATTTAATTTATACATTAATAGGTTATTTTATTATTTCATTAGCCAAATTACTATTCTTAAGGGTCACATTACTATTCCAAAGGTCAAGTTACTATTTCATTGTAATTGGTTCCTTAAATTCTATAAAAATTATTATTTGATTAATTATTCATTTGTAAAGTTTACTTTTCTTTATATGTGATTTCGTATGATTTATATTGTATGAAATAATTTTTTTCAATATAAGAAATCTAATTAATACAATTTATTTAATATGATACCTAGTATAAAATATTGGGGTATTATATACTTCCCTCTTTCAGAAATTTCATCATAGAAATTTTTCATTAATATTACCTGTTAAATAGATGTGGTTGGTTCTTCTTCATAACATAATCTGGTTCCATTGTTGCTTCTTCTATTTTATGGTTTCTCCAAATAGATTTCACCAGTCGAGTCATCCAATTTCTCAATACTTTCTCTCTTCTGTCAATAATCTCGATAGGCTCTTCATTTTAAGAGAAATTAGGTTCTGATTTTATTTATTCATATGTGAGTACATATGTTAGTTATAGTATGTACTTCTTTAACAATCATATGTGAAACACATCATGAATTTTGTAGTGTCTTGGTGGCATTTTTAATCAGTGTCGTACAACTCCAATTCCCTCCATAATTTCAAATGGTCTGATGTACCTGGGACTCAGTTTCCCTTTCTTACCAAACCTTAATCCTCCATTACATTGAGATACTTTTAAAAAGGCATTATCTACCACTTGAAATTCCAAATTCTTTATATGGTTGTCAGCATAACTCTTTTTCCTACTTTGAGTTTTTTTAATATTAGATTGAATAGTCTTTACCTTTTTCATTGTCTCTTCAATAAGTTATGGGCCAATAAGATTCCTCTCACCAACTTCATCTCAATAAGTTGGAGTACGATATCACTTTCTATATAATGATTCATATGACGCTATTTAAATACTAAAATGGAAATCTATTATTGTATGAAAATTTCACCAAAGGTAAATACTTATCCCACATATCTTTAAAGTCAATTGATCATGATCTCAACATATCTTTCAATGTTTGAATAGTACTTTCAGACTATCTATCGGTTTGAGGGTGATAAGTCATACACATATAAAACTCAGTATCCAAATCCTTCTAAAGACTCTTTGAGAATTTTGATGTGGAAAAAGGATATTTATTAGACACAGTTGATAGAGGTGCTCCAATAATTCTTAAAACTTCATTAATATAGATTCTTTTTAGGTTATCAGGATGTAAATCTTCTCTTATAGTAAGAAAATGGGTCGTTTTATAATATGATCAATAATAATCCATATTTCATTATTACTTCTAGGTGTCCATGGTAGTCCTATGAAAAATTACATCATAATGCTATCCCACCTTCACATATGAATATGTATAGATTTCATGATTCCTCAAGTATGTTGTTTCCCATTTATCACTTGTAGAAAAACTAGACATTTTTACACACAGTCAGTAATTTCTTGCTTCATATTATCCTACCAGAAACATTCTTTTAGATCATTATACATCTTGGTACTACTAGGGTATATAGAGAAATTTGAGAAATTTGAATTATTTAATAGTTTCATTTATAACTATATTATTTATGAAATACATAACCTTTTTTGAAATTTAATAATTCCATCCTCATACATGAATTATTCCAATCTTTTATCCTTAACAGATTTAATTTTTTTCAAAATTCTCAACATCAAATTGAGAAATTTTTATCTTCTCTAATAAATATGGTTTAGCAATCATTATAAAAAGGATTTATGTTTCTATTTCCATAAAAATTCTCATATCAATATTAACTTAATACATGTATATAGTATCTCTCTAATTCCTCATTTTTGTTCTAAGTCCATGATCTTTCCTACATAATATATCTTCTACCTTGTTTTCTTTTCATAGATGGTATTGTATTGAACAATCATAATATTTAAGTAACCTGATCCATCATATTTTCCTCATGTTGAGTTATATCTATGTAAAATGTACATCAAACTCTTTTGATCTATATATATCTCAAATCCTTCACTATAGTGATAATGTCTCCATATCTTTAGAGAAAATATTATGGCTGCAAACTCAAGATCATCAGTTGGATAATGTTTTTCATTAGTCTTTAACTACCTTGATTCATATTCAAAAACTTTATCATTTTTCATAAGGACACAACCATTCCTTTCTTTGATGCACCAATTTATATCAAAAACGCATCATTTCTTTTTGGTAGGTTCAAAATTGGAGCTTTGACTAATCTTCTCTTCAATTATTCAAAACAGTATACAATGTCTTTTTTCCATATGAAATTTACCCCTTAATGTGATAGATTGGTTAACAGGTTATCAAATCCTGAAATATTATAAACAAAATGTTAATATTAACCTGAAAAACCAATAAAACTATGTACCTCAGTTATGTTCATCAGCATAGGTCATTCTCAGATTTCCATTGTATTCACAAGATCAACTAAGATTCAATCCTTATAGAAAATATAGTCAAGAAAATAAATTTCCGGAATACAGAATTCACACTTGCTAAATTTACCATATAACTCCTTCCTTCTGAGAGTATCAATAATAATCTTCAAGTGATTCTCCTGGTCTTCATAGCTTTTAGAATACACTATAATATCATCAAAAAATAATAAAAAATAATCAAGATATTCCTTGAATATTCTATTCATTAAATCCATGAAAAAATAAGATGCATTAGTCAATCCAAATAGAAATATTATGAACTCATAATGTATATACCTTATCGGAAAATCTTTTTTTAGTTTATCTTCTTTCTTCACTCAGAACTAATGATACCTTGAATAAAGGTAAATCTTAGAAAAATATTGAGCTCTATGAATTTGATCAAATAAATCATCAATTTGAGAAATAGGATAGTTTATCTTTATTATAATAAAATTTATTTCTCTATAGTCAATACATAGCCTCAACGATCCATCTTTCTTCTAAAAAAAGGGGATAGGGTCTCCCCATGGAGAAACACTAGGGTGAATAATTTCCATATTGCTTAACTCTTGTATTTTTTTATTCATCTCCACTAATTCCACTCTTTCCCTATAATAAGGAGTCTTTGATATTCGCCTTGCATGAGGGATTAAATCTATGGTAAACTCAACTTCACGCTCTGGGGGGTCTAGTTAATTACTCAAAAATTACATTAATGTATTACTATAAAATTGGTACATTCTCAATTTGAAGATGATTTTCCTCATATATAGATGTGGTTTTCTCTTCCTCACAAAAAAAATAATTCAGTAGAGCTACTAGGGGTGGATCTAGATAAGAATCATATCATTAAGTTTCAACTCTAAATATAATGGATTATACATCATCCTCTAAATTGTAATTTTCTTTTTATTGTAATAAATTTTTGTATCATATTTTGAAATTAAATCCATACCGAGGATTATAAAAAATTCAACTATATTTATGATGATAAGGCCATCAAATAAATCATGTTTATATTTTATAATGGTAAATTCCTGGCACATTTTTTCCACAATGAGACTTACCTTATGAGTTTTGACCGTAAAATCCTTTATTAAATCAAAATGGAAATATCTAATTTTCTTGTAAAATTGGTATATATAAAAGAATAAAATGAACTAGAATAAAATAAATCTTTGGATAAATTTTAATATAGGACTATTGTACCTTTCACTGTATCATTGGGTACTTCTACTTCAGCTATGGCAGCCGCATTAGCTTGGAAATCTCTCCTTTTCTTTTTCTATGCTAGATTCCCAAAAATCTAGGGAAATTGGTTTGAATAATGCCCCAATTAATTACAATTAAAGCATTAAACATCATTTATTATTTTTCATCCCCTTGAATTAATTATCTTGATGACCCTTTTTCTCCACACTTAAAACAAACTCTCATTCCTTTCAAGCATTTCCCATAATGATTACTTCCACAATTTTTTTATAATGGGAATTTTCTTGTACCCCTATTATTTTTTGATACTTCACCTTTTTCATGGTGATCAGAAAGCCTCTTATTATCTTTATTTTACATGAACCTATAAGATCTAGTGAATTCCTTCTCTATTTTGATGGCACTTAACACTATTTCATCATATGATGAAATTTTTTGAGAATCCAGTGCCATTAGGATACTTGGATTAAGACCTTAAAATAAATGATCAACATCATAATATGAATCATGTGTGTAATTAATTTCATACCTATCTAGTCTTATGAAGGTAACCTCATACTATACAACACTCTCTTCTTCCCTTTTCTTTAAACTAAAGAATTTGCTATTCATTTCAGTTCATTGCTCACATGGGAAATATTTATCGAAGAACATTTCTTGAAAATTTTCCCATTCCACATCTTCTATTTTATCATCCCCCTTAGTATTTTAGATAAAATCCCATAATTGATCATTATCTCCCTTGAAACAATTGACTAAAAATACTAAATTTTCATTTTCATTTCATCCAAATGGATAAAATATCTTTTCAAGGGACTTAATCCACTACTCATCTATAACTAGTTTAGTAGTCTAACTAATAATGGGGGATTATTCTACATGAAATGATCCAACATAGGTGTAGTATGGTTATTCTTTATAACTTGTTTATGATATCCTAATATGGACATGATCTTCTTAGCTCCAACAAAAATTGTATTTACTTGTTCAGTGGAGAAATCCCTACATTGTTCACGGGTATTGATTAAATTCCTTCCATTAGATTTCATCACTAAATAATTGAAAACACTATGTTATCTAACAACCATTATGAGTTTTTATTAAATAATTCACTGCAAGGAGTTAATATAATTATAATGTTTATTTAACATCTAGTTCCCATGTTTTCTACTAAACTTACTCTGATACCAACTATAACAACCTCGACCCCAGTATTCCAGAGTCATTTGTTATTATATTATATTGCATAGATACAGAAGATCATATAACCAATTATCAATTAGTTTAGAAGTCTTGAAGAACTTGATATATTCACGGTTCATTTATTACATTGGAAATTAAACATAGAACATAAAAAACAAAATAAACTACTTATTTTCACTTATTGAAAAAATTTAATCGTCACAACCTGTGGAAGGAAAAAAAATAAAAGGGTAAGATCAAAATCTTAGTAAGGGTTATATGAAATCATAATAATTAATTAATATTCAATAATTCATAAATTTTATTCTAAGGAAAATAATCTTGAAAACACACGCCATCAATACATTGAGAATGAAAATTCACCCATATATATTTTTCATAGTGAAAACAACATGGAAATTAAAAACTAAATACTGAATGAAGATAATGATAATTTATTAAAAATCATGTATCTGGAGCATGAACCATTATGTCATTAAGATATTTTATATATGCGGGTAAAAACCTATCTAATTTTTCTTGGATACAAACACAAAGGGTTTGTTGCCAACTGTTTTTTCTCTTAAGACATGCCGATGTATTGAGGGTCTATCTATAACCAGGCCCCACCCATCACTAAAGTTCAAAATCATTATTTATACATAGATAAAATTCAATAATAACTTTCAAAGACGACACTATATGTAAAAATGTTATACATCTATGATAATAATCATATCCAGGATCTAATTAATATAGATATTTTATTTAAATATTCAATGAAAGATGATCATAAATAAAAGGGAAGTATATATACACCACACACAAGGAATAAGTGGTTAATAAAGCATATATAATGATAAATTATATCCATAAAAAATTAAAACATTTAAAAATGAGTGTTTAATAAAACATAAAAAATATATTTTTTAGTGTGGTAGAAGGAAAATTCTAAGAGTATTTTAGAAGGGAAGTGGAATAATTGTTTGTATAAAACCAAAAATGAACAAAGATATATTTTCATCATAAAATGATGGATTTTATAAAAATAATTTTAGTTTAAAATGGATTATGGAATGTACTTGAAAATGGTTAGGAAAATAAAAGTTCTCTTAAATCTGGTTTGCTTATCATGATGAATTCAAAAGAGAACCTTATTAAACATGTATTTCCCCATAAAAGAAAGTAGAATTCAGCTTGGAAGATATTTTTTTACCATATAAAACTAATTTAGGATGATTAAATTAAAATAATTAAGAATTTAATTGGGGTAAATAGAGAGATAGTAACCTGAAGGAAAAAATGGAAGTTCAGCGATAATCCCTTCCCTTATGTCTGAAAGTATTCTGCACTTGTATTTAATTTCCAAGATAATGAAATTAGATTTATCAATAGTTTAATTCAGAAAATATTAAACATATATTTGATTTATTTTAATTTTATTAAGTTAATTTACGGCATTTTTGATGAGTTATAAGATTCATTTTTATCATTTTGGAGTGTTCCATGGTTTTTATGATTAGTTCGCTTTTATACATGTATGGAAGTTCATGTAAAAATGGGATTAATTGTATTAAATTGAAATTATATGTTATTAATAAACATGTAGAATATTAAATGTTCTTATATATTATCTTTTTTCTATATATTAGTATGATTCATTAGAAAAAAATTTAATGATGAACGTTAGTTTATTTTAGTCAATCTTTTAATATCATGAACAAGTTTAGTTTTATTAATTAATATTATGTATATATACTGGTTATAGAACATTATTTAACTTATAATATATATAATAAAATATTATTTAACAAAAATAATGGTTTAATATCTAGAGTTGAAGGTGCTAATGGAAAATTAAAATGCATCATCCACGGTGGCGGTAAATCAGCACATTATGGAGATATTATCATTTTTTGAATAAAATGGAGAGTAGAAGGGGATTGATGATGGATTTTCCATTAAAAGAATAAAATTTTAGTATATATATAAGATAATCAAGTTATAATTCATTTTTTTATAGATTAGGATAGGTGAGGATAAAAAATAAATGAAATTGAAAAGAAAATAAAGGAAACCTGAAGAGAATTTTACCTTTTGAATTTCTTCTCCTTGAGAACCACCTTAAGGGGATTGGGATTGGTGTTTTGCTGAGACAAAAGTCTCATGTATGTGGGTAAGATTTTTGGAAATAGTATTTTTTATGAATTGTTAAATATTCATGGCTTAAGATGTGTGATGAGAATAGTTGGTGATGTGTAGTATTTATAGTGAATGGGGTGTGTTTTTTTATTATTTTATTTATTTGACAATTATTTTTTGATCAAGTCTATAAATATTTTGAACCTTATCACTAAATATATTAAAATAACTAATTATATTTCAAGATTATGGGATTTCATCATCAATACATAATTTATGACTCAATAATTCATGTATTTAGATTATATTGTAAATTACCATATTTCACTATTCGCCAAAACTTCAACCATTTTAGAAAAATAAAAAAAATTCCCCCAAATAATTTTTATACATAGATAATTTAAAAAAGGAATAAATTTTTAAAAAATAATTTTCTTAATATGATACATTTAATTTCTAATTAAAATTGTCATTTATTCAAAAAAATACCAATTTTAAAATTAAAACTAATTTTATGACACTTTGAAAAATTAATTAATATCTCATAAAATTATCTAATAGTATTAAGGTGATAAAATATTAATTAAAATATCTATTTTATGAAAATAAACATTCTTTTAAATTATTATATTAATTATAAAATTCTAAATAAACATTTATGTTTTATTAAAATACCAACACTTAATTTATCATTTTCAAAATATTTATTTACTTATAATATGATATAATTACATCATATTTTCATTTATAGTATGCCTAAATTATATTTTTTATTTCATATATGATGTTACTATTCCATTGGATGAATTACTATTCTTAAGTGTCACATTACTATTCCAATGGTCAAATTACTATTTCATTACTATATATTGCTTAATATATAGAAAATGCATCTTATTTCATTAATTATTAATTTTTAAGGTTTTATTTATGTTGTATATGTGATTTTATATGATTTATACTATATGAAATATTTTTCTGTGTAACATAACCTATCGAATGAATTGAATTTATTTAAGACGATACATACCATAAAATCCTGGGGTGTTATAATATTGGTTTATTATAAATATATTCTAGAATTATAATAATATATATAATTCCATATATTATTTACTTATAACACTTTATTACCTATTTATTAATAATTATTTTTTAAAATCAATGTTCCAGGAGATATCTTCTTTATTTTTCACGTGAGTTTTGGTTTTATAGTCTCGGTCCTTATACTTTTTTCACAGTTAAAACATATCTAGAATATTCATAATTATATAAATATCATATATATTCATTATATATATATTTATATTCACCCATAATTTTTAGATATGGAAAAATGGATTACGCCATTCATCGAGACGGTAGGTCGTACGTACGCATAAACTATTTTTCCATTTTATTGACTGATAAAAAAAATGTTAATTAATAATTTAAATTTATAGAATCATTTGGATTTTATATGTATCACATATATTCATTAAATATATCCTTATTACTAAAAATGTAAAGTGTGAGTAAAAAATTGATCACATCACTTAGTGAGGCGGTAGTCTGTTGTACACACGAGCAATGTTATCGTATTCCATCAAAGTCAAAAGTAAGAAAGTATATATGATATTGTAATTAAATAAGTATATTTATGTAATAAATATCATATATATATATTCTTTAAAACTATAATTATATTGATCTTTTTTAAGAGGTGGTGGAAAATGAATTACATTGGTTCATAAGAAGGTAGTCTGTCATACACATGATTGTCGGTTTTATTTCCCATTTGATGGAATAAGAGGTGAATAAAGGTTATTACATTGACATAATATGATATCATTATATGTAAAATACTAATGTTATTATATCATTATAATTGAATATTTTTTAATGAATTAGAATAATAAATAAAATAAAAACACTCAGTTAAGAAGAATACCTCTTCTACAGAAAACCTCCTTAGGTTTGCACCAAAATCCTTTTTAATGGGGTTTTCTAATAAAAATAAGTCTTATAGGACGTTTTTATGGAAATATTTAAGGTTCTTGGGTAGTTATGTATTGAACCAAAATTATTTTTTTTAAGTGTGAATAGGAGACTTGATGGGTTTCCTTTTACAAGTGTGGGAGAGTATACAGTTGAAATTTTTTAAATGAAAAATATATACCAACATTTTACACACCCCAAAATGATAAAAATAGATCATTATATAACATTATATTATATTAGGTCAAAAATTTTCTTTATAATATAAATTATACAATAATTTATGTCATTTTGACCCTGATTGTTTTATTTTAACCCAACCACCCCCTGGTAAACCTCTTTTAACCTTAATCATGCTAATTAATTTTTGTTGTTTTTACTATTCTTTATGAAAAAAAATTAATTTAGAATTTTTATATAATATTTATTATTCTTATTAAAATATTTAATCAATTTTAACAATTTAAATTCAGAGAATTTTTATAGTTTAATTTAATATTAAACTCATAGACGTGAAGAAAAAATGGTTTTCTGAAGAAAAGGTTTTTATAAGTATTGAAAATTTTCATATCAAAATAAAATTTAAAATTTATTTAAATGTCCTAAATTTGGTTAATTATAAAATATTTTTACTAATTTTAATTTTAATCCAATTTAAAACAAGATGTAGCTTTTACATTCTTTAAAAGAAAACAGAATTTTTTAATAAAAATCTGTATTTTTTTACTATTCATCAAAAAACTTTTTTCCAGAAAATTATGAATTTGGGATGGTGCCGAAATGGTTATACACATAATAATACATCCAAAATACTATTTTTTGAATCCTATAAATCTTATTTGGGGATTTACGATCTAGGAAGTGATACAGGCATGACTTGGGCAGGTAGTCACACGGGCATGACGTAGACAGGTGGTGATACAGGCATAACACTGGACTAGTGACGTAGGTAGGATGATATATGTGAGAAAATGACTTAGGTATTTAGGAAATGTTCATGTTTTACATTTCCTTTTTTTAATGAGAAATTTAATATTTCTCCCTCTAATTAGATAGAAACAGTTCTCTTCTTTCATAATAAAAAAAGGCTTTGGCCCCAACTTTTAAAAAAATAAGAAAATTATCAAAAAATCTCTCTATGATAATTCTGATGTTTTAATTTCAAATAATAAGATCATTTTTCAAATAAGTTTTCTAAAAGTAGAAAATATTAATTTTATTACTATTAACAAAAAACTAATGGAAATCAATTTTTAATAGAAAAATGTTTTTGAAGAAAATAAATATTATACAATCAATAAAATATTTATTTATTAACATATTATATTTATCTAAACCCTTTATACATAATTTTAAAAATGTTTTTATTCATATTCATGCCTCTAAGTTTAGTTTTATGGTTATAATTGTCATGATTAAATAATAATATTAATAATATATTGTGGATCATTAAAACTTGATGTTGTGTGTAAAGCAAGCTACCAAAAAATTTATATTTATTTAAAAAATATTTCATAAAATATTAGGGTGTTATAGTGACCACAGAATAATTCTATCACCTTCATCCTAAATCACTTCCATTAATGTAGAAGAAATATCCTAACTTTATTTTAGATAATTTTTTATCTAGAAACTATCATCTATATATCCCCTAACGACTAGTTCTTCATCTCTTCCCTAAACTATGAAAAAAATCCTTCGTACACCATAGAAAAATTTTAATAGTATTTATAGAAGTCTAATTTTTTTACCCTAGGTCTGATTTATATCTTCACACCCTACTCAAGAAATAGGCAACTTAAAACCTGGAATATGGTAGGGAATACATGAAAGATCCAATCGTTGATGCCTAAGAAATCTTATTTATCCCCTATTTATCCTCTTATATCTGAGGATATATTTTCTTAGAGAGATGTATGCCACAAAACATTGGAAACAATCCCCACTTTGACTGTTCCATACTAAATCTCATTCGTACCTTTTAAATGTATGTGCCTTGAAAGTTTCTAATAGGCCTCTTAGAACTATCAAAAATGATCTTAATCCCTTGAATATAAGCTTCTTGACCTAATTCATTCATGGAAAATCATTTATTTAACTACATATTAGTATTCTATAAGACATATATCTTTTTCCATCAATAATATATCATCATTATATAATATTAGGAATACAACTATACTCCCAATAAACCACTTGTAGAAACAGGTCTTAGATTCAATCATTTTGAAACCAAATTGTATTATAAATTTAGAAAAATAAATATTACATGATCTTGATTCTTTATTAAACCAATATATGGATATCTACATCTTGCATATCTTATTAAAAATATTTTTATTCACAAATAATTGTGGTTTTATATAGATATCTTATAAAAGATTACAATGAAATAAAAAAATTTACATCCATTTTCCAAATTTCATAATCATGTTAATCTACTATAGAAAGTAAAATTTTGATAGGTTTCAACTTAGAATCTAGTGAAAAAGGTTTCTTCATAGTTTATGCCTTGATATTTATTAAACCCTTTAGTAACTAGCCTAACCATTTAGTTATCGAATTTACTTTCTATGTATAATTTCTTCTTGAATACCCATTTTAAACCATATATTTTCATCCACTGTAGGATCTATCAAAATCCAAATCTAGTTTTGGTACATGTAATCCATCTTATAATTCATTGATTTTTCTACATTGTATCTTCTATTCTACTTCATAATTTTTTGTAGGATACCAATTTATCATTATAATCTATTAATGATTCTCCATACTTTGTGACTATAAAACCATATTTGTCTCATTCTATAAACTCACTCGTGATCCTTTATAGTACTTGTGTATCTAGAATATCTTATCAATGAGATATTACAGAATTTTTACTTGCAAAAAACATATGTATCTTGATCCTTAACTTCTAAAAAGTCGATATTTTCCCACTATTTATTTTAGATATTTATTCCCTCTCATAGAATATGTATTTTCTTACATCTATTAACTTTTTTATATGAAATAATAGAGATAATATCCCCTTGTTTCCTTAGGATAACCTATAAAGATACACTTTTTTCCATGGGGTGCATGTTTTTTTCCATAAATAGACTTAATAAATTCTTTTCATCTCCATGCTTGAATATGTAACAAAATGAGTTTCTTAAAACACTATACATTAATAAAACAATTTTCTACTTTATTAAGAACATGGTTTAGTTTATATATTATAGTCTATAATGCATATCCCCAAAAGAATAATCAAAGATATACATGATTAATCATCCATATCACCATGTTAAATAAGGTGTGTTTATTCCAATCACTAGAACCATTCCACTATGGTGTATAAGTAAGAGTGAGTTGAGATAGAATCTAAAAAACCTTGTATGATTAAAGAACTCTTATTTAATATATTTTCCACCTAAGTCTAAGTGAGGTTTCTTTATCTTATTTTCAAGATAATTCTATAATTTAATATTTAACTCCTTAAATTTATAAAAGGATTCTAACTTATACCACATTAATGAGACAAATCCATATCTAAAAAAGTCTTAAATAAAAGCTATTATGTAAGAGTATCCACTTAATTATTTAACTTGAAATGTATACACATGTATATGTGAACTAATTCAAGATGATTTATGGCCCTTTCACCCTTTCCAATAAATGATGTTTTGGTTATTTTTTCTTGTAAACAAGAATAACATATATCAAGTGATATTAGTTTCAAATAATTTTATTACCCTTCTTGATATATCTTTTTCTTGAAATTATCATTTACATGACCAATCTGGTGATGCGATAGTCAGGTGTGATGTGAGTTATGTGAACCTGATTTTTTATGAATTTCCAACACTTGTTTTATTGTATTCTAATAAATAATGACCATAATTTAAATGTGACAAACTATAACATATTTTATCTTTAGAGAATTATTAATTCTTATTTCCAATATTGAAAATAAATCCATCTATGTCTAAAATAGACATGGATATAATTTTGTAGTCTGTATATATAATAAAAATCTTTAAAATTTAAATTAAACCTATCATCAAAGTAAGATGGTAATACTAGAATAGTTAGTGTAGCTATTATTTCTCTATTTTCAACTCAAAGATCAACCTCACCTCTATAAACCTTCCTAAATATACTTGGTTTGTGTATCTATATACATTTTTTGAGCACTATGAGGTGTATTTAATAAAAAAATCATAAATATAAAGATCAAATTCAATAACAAACAAACTTTAAGCTTCCACTTTCTTATTCAAAAAGGCGAATTTATTCTTTTAGTGTCCTTTCTTACACATGAAAAACATATTAAATCTTTTTCCATAGTTTCCACCTTAATCCTCTTTATATTGGTCAGGTATTGAAAAGGTCTCATATATTTGGTGCTAGTATTAGGGATATTTGTTTTTCCATTCCTATTATTCACCATATGTTATAAATGATTTTCATTATTTATATCCTTATATACTTAAAGATTCATAGAGTGAGGATCTAGGAGAATCTTCTTGATATATTTCATTTTAAAATTGAAAATACAACTAGAGAATCTATGTGATAATGAGTCAAATACAAGGTCGGTGCACAATTATTTAGTTATTTTGATAACCAAAATCACTAAATGATCAATATAATCAATCATCATGACAACATGAGGTTCGGATGGTGCAC
This sequence comes from Viscum album, assembly GCA_963277665.1. Classification (NCBI taxonomy): domain Eukaryota; kingdom Viridiplantae; phylum Streptophyta; class Magnoliopsida; order Santalales; family Viscaceae; genus Viscum; species Viscum album. The sequence goes on along the minus strand of OY728132.1, from coordinate 1,152,554,986 downwards.
TTTCTCCAAGATTTCTTATGAAAATTACCTTAGGGATCTCATACCTTTCCTATATAGACATGTCTTGATAAAGATCATATAGTTTGGACAACATTGTGTATGAATCTATATTATTATGAAGATTTTGGAGCTCAATATACATAGATAATAGCTATTATGGCCCATCCAAGATCAATGTATCACTGATAGAATAAGTGTGAATCATTGATATCTTTTTCTTTTAAATTTTCTTTCCTTTGATACAGTATTCTATTCCTGTTAAATATTTATCACTTTTATGAAGAAAAAAATCACACATCCATAGGAATAAAAGTATTTAATGGTTAAAAACTCAAGAAGAGTGTCTATATACTTGGAATGGTTTGGAAAAAATTTATTACCACACAATCCACTAGAAAAAAATCCTTTTGTATGGATAAAATAAGTATGATATACATATACACTTGTGTAGCACTATGATCAATAAAATAGTGCATGTGATTCTTATATCACAAATGATGTAATACTATTTTTTGTAAGAAGTAATAGAACATTCAATGGCCCAATATAAACTCTAGTATAATGAGTATTCACCCACTTTATAAATAAACAACACTTACATTATTTTTATATTGATCCAATTAAAAATAAACAATAAATAGAATTTGTTTTATGAAAACGGTCGACTATATTTTTTTTATCTTTTTTCAATTGATCATTCTCTATGCTCATCAATTTCATTGGTCCCAAAAACTCCTAGTTTTCTTATTCAATGGCCCCAAAAACACTTCTTACTGATTTTCATCAAAAAACTTTTCTTCCTTCGATAGATTAGTAGATCCCCCTATCTAATGGACCTATTTCGGCATCAACTTATTTTCTCCCAAACATTCCAACTGATGAAAGATCCTATGAATTTTTAATTTGGTGAAATATAAAATCTAATGGATTGTTCGATCAATGCTTCATAAAAAAATTGAATTCTGAAAATTCATAATCTCCAACCTTTCTTCTTCCAGAAACTATTTCTTATAATCTTGAATTCCTTATGACTTTGAGAACATTAGGATTGGCATAGCATCATATGCCTTCAGTTGGAAAGTTTGATGACTTCTCATCCTTCAAAAAAATATCTGTATTTATTTTAGAAACACAAACCACATGTAAAAACTATGAAACCTTTTCTCCCTTTCCTTCATAAGGATTAAATCATAACTATTATAGAGAAATTATTATATTTGATAATTAACCAAATTGAAAATAATCATCATATTTAGTATGGAGATATACATACTCTGATACAACTTCTCATAATGATTGAAATATTCACTCTAATCCCAAAGTGAGTATGATGACAAACTTCAACTAGAAGACATCCTTTGAACCTGATGGAATTTTTTAAGAGTTTTTTATCTCCAAATTTTAGTTTCTCCTTAATCTAATCATAAAAACGTACAAAGTAAGGTGATTTATTTTATTTAAAACAAAATACAAAACAATTGACACAAACTTCATTCTTCTGAAAACTACCTTCACCCAACCTAGTCCCAATAATCTCACTATTTGGATTTTTTTGTTATCCAAGGTTAAAAATTCATTTAAATTTTTAATCATAATAAATGAATCACTTATCAACAATAATAATAGTACATGAGATAACTCTTTATAGAAAACAATAATCATTAAAAACAAAATCTGTTTTTCCAAAAGTAGTGTATCAAGAAACTTCTTCAACTTTGAATTTTTTTTACTTTCAACTTTATTTTAAAATTTCCTAAAGACTTCAAAAAACTATTAGAATAGTTTAAACACATAAATTCTATGTTCATATCTAACCAAAAACTCCCCCTATATACATGATTCCTTAAAAGGTTTAGTACATATCAATGGATATATTTATGAAAAATTATTTTTCTCCCCCTTAAAAAACTATCCAAAGACTATATGAGAGAGGGGTAGTAATATATACCTCAACCTTGGATAGAATGATGTTTGATACCCATGTTCAATATCATCTTAAAAAATGCCTCCTTTTGTAATGTTTTTGTGAAAGTGTCTGTAACTTGTTTTGATCTAAGAACATACTCCAGCTTCAATACATTATTCTCTATATGATATTTGATGAAATTATATTTAATATAAATGTATTTTGAACAATAATTTTGTACTTGTTTTTTATGGTTGATGTCACTCTAATTATCACAACCCAAGAGCAAGGGTGACTTCAAATTAGTAAGTAAGTCTCCCAACTAAGTCTTCATCCATGTAAGTTGTTTGGAATATTTAGTGGTGGAAACATACTCATATTAATCCATGATAAGAGTTACTGAATTTTGTTTCATAGTATGAAAAATACAACAAATCTTCCCCTAAAGGAAAACTCCACTATGTTTGGATCTTCTACCATCAATACTTACTACCAAATTAGCATTTGTATAGCCAAAAAAATCAATGCTATATGAGCTATCAAACCTGATTTATAAATCTATTGTGATTTTGATATATTGAGTAATTATTTTCAAAACTAATATATGTGATTATTATAGTGAAATTTGGAATATTACACATAAGGTAGCATCATAAATAATGTCTGGTCATGAGGCATTCAATTATAAAAATAATCTAATCAACTTCTAAAACTCTTAAGAATCAACTTCCTTACCTTCTCAATATTTAGTAAAATTTGTTCCCACTAAAATAGATGTGGAAATTTGTTTCTATTTTTCTGTACAAAACTTCTTAAAAATCTCATTTTACTAATTTTCGTGAGAAATAAGGATTGTTTTTCTTTTATTGTGATATTTTTAACCCATGAAAGTATTTAATTTTACCCAACATAAACATTCCAAACAACTCCTTCATTTCTTCAGAAAATCTTTCACAAGTTATTTTTCCATTTCCATAAAATATAATAGCATCATCATATACAATAATAATGAGGTAAATCTATTGAATTTACTTGATTTATAGATTACTATCAACCCTTATATTATTAAATTTTAACTTCATTAAGAAATTATCCAATTTGGAAAATAATTCCCAAGTAAATATCTTTATCCCATACAATTATTTCTTCAAATTCCACACATAACTTTCATCCTTCCAATAAAAAAACCACATAGTTGTTTGAAATAAAATTCTTCATCAATTTCTCCATTCAAAAATTCTAACTTCACATACATGTAATAAAATTGACAATTTCATTGTGTAGGAATAAATAATAAGATTCTAATTTTTTCCAACCTTTCCACTGAAGAAAAAGTCTCATCAAAATCAATACCTTCAATTTTTAAGTAACCTTTTCAAACCAATCTAATTTTTTTTCTTATCACATCACCATATTCATTTAACTTCTTTAAGAAAACAAAATTTTCAATGATAACATTTTTATCGTTTGGTTTAGGTATGAGTTCCCAAATATTATTATTCTCAATTTGATCTAACTCTTCTTTCATAGCCTGAATCCGTTCTAGATGATCAAAGATTTATCTAACATCATTTGAATCAAAAATTTAATAAAAAAAAGTATGTGAAATCACTTTTAATGTTCTTCTTATTTTAACCTTTTGATGTTGATCACAAATAATATTTTGAGGTTCCACTTTCTTACTCAGCCTAGGATGAGGTGTTCTTGATTTTTCCTCATTACTAGAAATATCTTAGTCTGGTTCTTCTTCATGTGTAGGAATAGAATTTTTTTCATCCTTATCAGGTATTTTAACAAAAATCCTTTTATCCTCTTTATCTTCATCATGTGTATTGGTTTGTGACACATCTTCCATGAATTTTTCAATAACATTCACATCAACATAGTAAAATAATCTTGTTTGTTCTTAGTTTAAACATTTATATACTCTTCTATTAAGAGCATACCTAAGAAAGATTCCATCTTCACCTCTCTAATCAAACTTTCCAAGGTTTTCACATTTTTCCTTTATAATCAAGGGACTCCAAAAAACTCTTAAGTGTTATAAACATGGAGTTCTATCATAGAACATTTTTTAAGGAGTTATATAAAAACGTGGTTTATAGAAACAACTTTTCCAAATATAAATATTTGTGCTCATATCTTTCCTCCAAAAGTAATGAGAAATATTATGTTCAAGTGATATATTATGAACAATTTTAACTAAAATTATATTCTTCCCCTCAGAAAAACGATTTGTTTGGGGTTTTTACAGTGTAATGAACTCATGATAAATTCCATGTTTCTCTATATAAATGTTGACCTATTTATTCTTAAAATCACCACCCTTATCAGTTCTCAACTTCTTCACAAAAATACCTATATTCCTTCTCATCTCTTCTCTAAAAACATTTACACATATTTCAAGCATCTGACTTATGTTTCAAATAAATAACACAAGTAATGTGAGTAAAATCATCCATGAAATAAATGAAGTACTTATCTTTGAAATTTTATTGTTTTCTGATTGGACCAAAAATATAATAATGAATATGTTCTAGGGGTTTATTTGATTAAATATCTACTTTTTTATACATATATTTTGTAATCTTTCCTTTCTAAAAAATAGTGCAACACCAATATCTTATTCTGGACATACCAAAAATACCACGAATATTGCCTCATTTTAAAAACATTCCCATGTTTCTCTACCACATATTTCCCAAACATTTTTTAAAAAACTAATATTATTCCATCATGCTTAAGTAAAATTAATTCTGAACTTCACCAACTTAAAACAACTTCCCTTTCATACATTCTCCTCAGGTAAAAACTTTTCCATCCTCCTCTATTTTTACAAAAAAACCATATTTTCTGAAAAAAAAACTTTTTTCATTCATCAAAAAGTTAGAAAACTCTCAAGGATTTTTGTTTCAGCCCATCAAAAAACAACTCTTTCTTAGATTTCAACTTTTCTTACGGAATAATAGCGGATCCAACACCATTGATTTTGAGGGATTCATCATTTTTGAAATTCATTGTTCCTTCTTTGAAATATTTCAGATTTTTAAACAATATTGAATATTTATCATATCATAATAACACTCACTATCCAAAATCTAGGGTTGTTCTCCTTTAATAACTTTGAGATTTTTTTCTATAATAAGAGGGCTTTCATTGCCTTTGTCTTTCTTCACCTCTATCTTTTGAGAATTGTTATATACATTTTTTAGTGTTATTAACAAAACAAGACATCCTTTTTCAAGATTTATAGGTTTTTCAAATCTTTTCCAAATAGTTTCCAAAGGTCACAACCTATTTTTAGCTTCCAAAAAAACCTTCTCAGATTTCTTCCAACCATCCTTCCCGTATTTCTTTATTTGAGAGGATTGACTCCCCCTCAAACATTTACTTCTATAACTGAAGGAATAGTTTTAACAATATTTATTAAACCAATACATACTTTCTATTTACCAAAATCCACCACAATACCAAAAATATCCATAGAAATAAAATTTACCTATGTACTTTCATATTTTCTGGAATTGTGAACATGTTTTTCAAAAACATTCTTGTTTTTAACTTATGGAATTTGTTAACCCCATAACATTATTTTATCACCCAAAATATTTTTCCTAAATTCATATTTATTCTAAACTTTATAGTATTAATAATTGGTAGAAACTTTTTCAAACTCTAAAATTTTAGAAACTTCTAAAACTCCAACTTTAATGGTTTTGGTCACATACACAATTTTTTCAGCATTCATCTTATTATGTATAACTCAACTTTCTTTTCAACCATTGAAGGTAAATTTTGTAAATCATTCTTGAGGATCACTATTTCCATAACATTCACCAAAATCAGAGATAGATTTATTGAAACTTGTGACTCTTTTTTTATATTTACAATGTTTTATTGAACAAGTTAAAACTCTTATTATTTTTCCTTAAAATTTACTTCCGGATATTCAATTTTATTATTTTATTTATCAAGGGACATCTTCAAATAATCACTCTCTTCAAGTAACAAAGATTTATCTTTAGGGATACATTCTTAAATTTTTTTATTGGACCTTACTTCTTTAACTTCTTGATCTCTTTTTCAAGTCTAACAATATTTCTTAGATACTCTTTAAGTTCTCTCTACAGATGAAATTATCACTCATTTTCTTCATCTTCATAACTACTACTTCCAAAATCTTTATAATTAAATATTGCAATGAAATTATTTTCTATATAAAATTCAGAAAACTTTTTAGCCTAATCTTCACTGACTTCCTCTTCATCATCTTTAGAAAAAAAGCTTCTCCTTTTGGATTTGGTGAAATTTCTATATTTTCCCTTGGAATAAGTTTTTGACTTATCACATTATTTCATCCAATATATTCTTGGACTTATATAATATTAATAATTATTTTATTCATTCTTTCTTTAGGTATAATTAGCATAAAAGTTCCCAATAGCAACACATTAAAAAAAATTAGGGGTAGTTTACCCTTTTACTCTCATGTACCACTTTTGAAATTTTTAGAAAACAAGGATAATAATTCATCAAGATTGTTAAAAACTCATTTTCTGATTTATAATCACCATATTCTTCTTCTTCTTTAAGAATATTCTTATAATTTCCTAGATTATAATCCTTTAAGTACATTTTTCGATAAAAAATTGTTTTTTTTCCTTTCATATCTTTCTCCCTTTTCATTTCATAAGTCATGAGAGTACTGGGAAGGTTATACAATGATAGTGTTTCACGATGTATATCTTCCAAATATGAAACTTTAGCATCAAATATTTCAATAATAATTATCAAGGTCTTTTTAGTAATAGTTGAGTCTTCCAACTTTTCTCTGAGACATCTTATAGTGTTAATAATATCATTCTCCCATTTAATGAAGTCACCAAAAAATTCAAAATGACGCATTATAATATCTCCATACTCCAGATTATAGATTTTTAACTTGTCTTTTCTCACCCTTTTTATTTCCTTCATTAATGTTCTTTAACTTTTCCCATGTACCTTTGGTAGAAGAAACTCCCTTCACTCTTAGAAAATCACTTTCAGAAAGTGATGTGAGTGGATAATTCCTAGCTCTTCTATCAATCGTAAAATTATTATTATCCACTAATTTAAGTGGGGAATTCTCAACAAGAAGATGAAATCCATATTTAGAATCTTCCAAAACAGTATACCTAAGATACATAAGAAAATGCAATATTTTATCTTTACATATATGATAGTTCTTATCATCAAAGTCCGAAATCCACTTACTATTCACACAATTCAAATTTTCCATCAAAAATTCTATTCTAAAACTTTTGAAAATAGTATATAAAGTGAAAATTTCCTATGATACCACTTGTTATAGCCCATATAGGATCAATGTATCATTTATAGGGAGAGGGGTGAATCAGTGATATCTTTCTCTTTTAATTTTTCTTTATTTTGAAACAACCTTCACCTCTTGTTAAAGATTTATCACTTTTCTAAAAACAAAATAATCACAAATTCATAGAAACCTAAGTATTTATAAGGTTCACTACTCAGTAAGAGTAGACATATCCTTGGAATGGTTTTTAAAAAATCTGATACCATACAATACACTATAAAACAATCCTTTAGTGTGGATACAAACAAGAAGGATATACCCTTACACTTGTGTAGTATTGTGATCAATACAATAGTGTATGCACTTATTATTTCACAAATGATGTAATACATGTTCATATAACAAGTAATGAAAACTTCACGAGTTGGATCAAAACATGTTACTCTACTGCATTATCAATGTCCACTTTTTATTCTTAAAAAACACCTTTTTTACTTTTATACACAATATTACATAAAAATTACCCTTTGGATTTCAAAAAATACTCAGTCTGATGGCTTAGTCTGATTTCCTAGTCTGATTGTTTAGTTCATAAAAACAACATCTGCAAGAATACTTTAGAGACAATTCTGATCCACTTTCAATCTTTCCTCAGAAATATATGTCCAAAAGCTTGGTCTGATCTAGTAACACTTTCCACTATTCTTTCTTAAACTTCTTCAATATGGTAAACCTCCTTAGGAAATCTTAGTTTGGAATATTCTTCTCTCCACCAATAACTTACTGCACTCTCTCTAAAACTTTTCATGTGAACAGTTTAACATCAAATAGTACAATATACTTCTTACTATTTATAAGTTATCTATGATAGGAATGGTTGAGAACTTAATTTCATTTTCTCACTCAACAAAATTTCATTAACTTGTAATTTTATTTACATTGAAAATCCATATTTGACTTCTTCAATGTTTCTCTACTCTTCTTGATTCTTCTTGAAACATCAAAAAATTTCTCAAAACTTCATCCAACATCAAACATTATAACCTGTCTTTATTATGATACACAATTAATTAAACTTTTCTTCATTACGGTGAAAACATATCAGAACTAAAGAATTATCATTATGATTCTCTATACCAACTTGTAAATATAAAACATTGAAATCATTATGCCAAAACATCATTGAAACTTTTGAAACATTAAAAAACCCCCCTTTGGTGATACTTTTGTAGAAATCACCCCTTTTACAAAATAATAAAAATATATTCAAATTATTTCTCATTTTCTTCAATTTCACGTACCAATGATCATGTATCCAATGAAGTACAGTGTTAAATGAAGTACATATTTGGATGACATATCGGTTGCAGCATGCATCTAATAGATCGGTCTATGCTTCACTTCACTGGATTAGTCTTAACTCCAATCTGATGAGTCTTGACCCACTTGATAAAAAATAAAACTTTAATTATTTTTCTATTAAACCAGTTGAAGATAAATAACATAGAACATTTTTTATGAAAATGGTTGACTACATTATTGATCTTTTTTTGATGGATCAATGTTTATTCCCATTCATTTCATCGGTCCCCAAAAATCCCATTTTTCTTATTCTCCTGGCCCAATAAACTCTGTTTATTGATTTGTGTTAAAGGAAATCGGCCACTAATGGAACGGTAGAACCCTATGTCTAATGGACCATTGTCAGCATCAACTTTTTTTCTCACAAACTTTCCAACTGATGTATGATCCCATGAAATGTTTCATTTGTTGAATTGGAAAATTTTATAGATCAATCGATTAGTGATTTATAAAAACATTTAATTTTGAAAATTAAAACTCTCCAACTTCTCTTCTTCCAGAAGCTCCTTCTTTTAATCATGACTTCATCAAGAATTTGGGAACATTGGGATCGGCATAGAATCTTCTAATTTTAGTTGGAAAGTTCTATGACTTCTCATCCTTCCATCTTTTTCTGTATTTATTTTAGAAACACAAACCACTTGTAAAAAGTCAGAAACCTTTTCTCTATTTCTTTCATAAGTCTTGCATCACAATTGTTATAGAAAACTCATTATATTTTAGAGTTAACCAAACATCAAAGCATTATTATATTTAATATGGAGATATATAGAATCCGATACAACTTCTCTTACCAATTAAAAATTTAATTCTACCCCAAAGGTGATTTTGATGAACACATTCTACTTGAAGACGTATTCATAACTTGATGGAAATTCTTATGAATTTTTTGTTTGATTTCCAGAGTCAGGTTCTTCCTGTGTCTAATCACCAAAATGTATAAAGTTAGGTGATTTCCATTCTGGACAATAAAAGAAAATACAATCAACACAATCCTCTTTCATCCAAAAAAACACTTTGAGCAAACATTATCCCAATATTAGGAGGAGTCATAAAAAATAAAATTCATTATCTATATTTTTCTAGTAGGTAGTATGATTCTCCTCACTAGCCTCTTTACAAAGATCATTATACAAAACTGGGTATTCTAACACATAAAACTTCCTGTCCTGACATAGTATAATGAAAAACTGTATGCACCACTTATGGATGTTTGCACTAGTCATGATTTTGTATTTATCCAATATAAATCACAAAATAATATTGAGGTCATATTAATTTCTATTTTCTATAAAAAAATAAAATCATTTTTTTAGTTCCTTATCTTGATTAAAAAAAGTGAATCACAATAAGTTTTATTTTATAATTCTCCCAATATATTTATAAATCCTAATATCCCTCACCATTGGATTCAAAAAAATTTATGACATAGACATTCTAATGGAAAGGATCAATATTTTCCTTCTCATAATCTAGACTTGGGAATGAATAAATATTTGAAGGTATTTAAGTTGGAAGTCTAGAAATTAATAAAACTAATAGTTATTTAATCCATGGAGTGGACTCCCCAATATTGGAATCCTAACTAGGATTTCCTCAAAACATTCATTCATGCTACACCAAACCATTATTTGGAAATCAAACCTTTATTACAACTTAGTTAAGTTGGCCCAAAACATAACATAGATTTTCCGGATAATTGAAAACACCGTAACTTGGGATAGACAAGTAATTTAAACTATGGTTTCATCCATAACTAATTTAATGGAAGTATTTTCTCACTTAATACTTAAGGGAATTTATTAATATTATTCATAAAAAGTACATATTTTACTACTTTCTATTCTTTTTAATATTATATAAATTTTAAATAATTAATTAACTATGTCTTGATAAAATAATTTACACATAATTCATTTATTTGATATTATATTGGTTTTCTTTTCATTTACTTACTTTATATGATCACATTTAATAAAATAAACTTACATAACAATGTAATTGAAAACTAAAATAAACTTATGGAAAAAACAAGAGTTTTCACTACTTGATAGTTTATTAGGAAAATGCTAAACTAAACCTTTGCCCTAGGGGAATAACTCCTTTATCCAGGTATGGATCAGGTTTCATCATTCCACTTCTAACTCGTGTATCTCCTTGGTTGGTTTCACCTTGACTCAATATAGAATCACCTCCACATTCCAAGGATATCCTTTCATTATATATTCTTACTCACACATAGGTGAGGGAAACTAGTTTTTTACATTATATAAAAGAAACTACGGACACACAATACCATACATAATAACGAGGAAGGGATGATATGAATAACTTTATATTTAATTTAATAATAAATTTATTATAAAAACTAACACAATAATTAATTAAATTAAATTGAAACCCAGAACATACACAGTTCGATCAATCTCATGATCATATATTCATGTAACGATAACAAATTTCAACTAAATAAAATTCATTTCAATCTATTTTTTATTGGGATAACTTTTTTTTGGATTAATAAATTAATTATATTATTAATTCATTAATTCATTTATCATAATTATCTATACAAATATTCCTTGATATTCTCATCCACTGTAATTTTAAATAATTAAATAGATAAATTTAATTTAAAATTAATTTAAGTACATGATGTGTAATAGAGATAGAAGGACTCATACCCATATTCTTCTTCGTAAAACCCATTTTTAGAGTTTAATTGTTACACGATGTGTTCTATCACATGACATGGTGTGTGACTAATGGAAATTACAACCCTTTTCATGTAAATATTACTTAGATATAATTTATGATTACTCAATGTTCTGTGATATACATGGAATATTCTTTTATGAGTAAAGATGTATAGTTTACACAACATTTATGATTAGAAGATACACCTTGAATATATGTGTCTTGTACAACTGGTAATGACCATGAAGTACACGGTGTGTATGATTATCATACATATCATATATCTATATAATTATGAAAAAAATAAGTAAGTAATAATTTCAATATCTCACATGACCAACTATAGTTCTCAATGTGTAATCAATGTAGTAAAACCTTATCAGGAAGTGAGTACATACAACTGTACTCTATGTAGTTTTGTTGATTTTAATTAATTCCTTGGAGTGTTGACCTTCACTGAAAACCTAGGTAGTTTATGTGTTTTTCATGTCAGTTATTAATCATTAAACAGTGTGTACAACTTGATACATGTTCTATAATTCATGTATAACTATGTATCTCAACTCTCAGTCAACACATGACATGTATTAATTACATGTCATGGACTTTCACAACACAGTTTTCATGATTCCTATGGGGTCAAACCATGTGGGTACAAGGAATGTATACCATCAACACATTGTGTACACGCTATCCAAACCACATTAAAACTAGAATTCAATACACATAGTGTAATGATGCCACATATCAAACCCCCACTTGATGTGATGTGATTTTCATTGCTAATCCTTATGTGGTTGACCATAGGTACATGACATGTAAATTTCTGTTACACATTGTGTGTGTGTGTCTCTTAGTAAGATTTATCATAACCTTATTATGGTATATTTGAGCATTCTTCATTGGTTATTGACCTATTATTAGTCATGTGAAATCAAAAAATCATGATATCCAAAGATTCATATTAAAAGGGAAAACATGAAATGAAGAACTAACAATCAAATGCATAATTGATCAATGATTTGTAAATAATTATAAATTAAAATGTGACCAATAGGATACCACTTTACAATTTAGGGGCATAATGTCAATGTTTAGTACCTTTCACAACAATGGTTTTCATTGGTTTTGTTCGATAAATAATCATAACTGGATGATAAAAATCCCAGATCATTTGAAGAAGGATCATTTTACATATAATTTATAATTAATTCATAGAAAAGAATTATGATTTCTTGGAATTATTAATTCAATGATGTACTATCATTGTGATGAAGGATCCAAATAAAAATCCCAATGGAGGCATCCACACATGATTCAAAACCTCAAAACATCATCAATGGATCTCTGGGTTCTGGTATGGAGGTATTAATTATCTTGTGTCATTCACAATCGATCGTAACAAGAATCCCTTCGGTCTTGTGGAAATTTTCCTTGGTATTATGGTCTTGAGAGGGAGGAGGGCGATGTAAGTCTCTCATTCTTGATTGTATTCTTGAGATAATTCTCATTGGTCTTGAGAGAAATTTCTAGTGAGAATATATTGTGCACAATAATTCACATAACCATATAAATGATATAAGATGGATTACAAACATAGGATTAGAGAATTAGTTTTTTCACATAATACCATAACTAATATCTCTATTATAATTAAACCCCATTACAAATATTATTATTATTATTTCTGTAGTTTGTTCTGAATCATGAATTATTTAAATATTATTTTTCTTAAAAATATATATTTAAATGATATTAAATGAAAATATATCATTTCAATATGAGCCTATAAATTTTACCATCAATTATCCTAAACATTTATCAATAATTGAATATTTATTTAAACTAATAAATATCATTACATTATACTTTAAATAAATAAATTATATATATTCGAAAAAAGAAAATAAATAATTATTTAATATTTTACTCACACATGTTTCAAAATGAAATAACTTGAGATTTAATTTAAGTAATCAACATAACTTGAATAGTTTTTATTCCTCATTCTTGAGAGTAATATTAATATATGTTAAATTAAAATATAATTTAACTAGGATTATGGACACAGTTAGTTTGTGGACCTCAATGTGTCTTTCTCAATGACATTAGGTGAGCTAGCCTATATTTCAAGATTGGAATTTAACAACACATCAAGGAACCCATAGATAAAGTCATTAATTTTGAAATGATAATAACCTCATACAAATCAAAACTATGTAATTTAATATCTTGGTCTTTAAATATCATTAAGTTGGTTCTATACTTGTATCATCAACCGATATTCTTGAATATCATTCTTTGGTTCTCTAAAATGAACTCGTTGATAAAATATCATGGTTATAGACTTAATATTACAATTATATTTCAATAAAAGGGCCTAATATATCATCGTATAGTCATAGAAGGGAAAAATAATTTCTTCAATTTTATAATCAATGTCAAATATATTATGGCTCACCCAACGTGTCCTACTTCTCCACAAGAATATGTTGTCATGATTTTCATCAATACATCAAAGTACATGATTTTTTATATATATTAATAATAATCTCAAGTATAAGGATCAATACACACATCCATAATTAGGAACACCCAATGACACAAAAAACATGTGGAACTCTTATTGGTGGGTCTATTCTCATAACCTACCATCCTGGATATTACTAAATGAGAAATTCATCAGAAAAAGTATCAATGTATTGTGATCCTTCATCACCTAATAGTCAAACATCGTCTATACCCCATCAGATAAATTTCAAATGGTCATAGAACATTTTAAAGAATACTTTCATAACACTTTAAGGTTATCATTATAGTAGGAAATTGTTATAACCTTTTGATATACTTGTCTCTAATAAAATTTTTCCATTAATGTTACACACAAAAACTATCATCATATAATAAGATATTTTTTAATTTACAGGCCTTTGAATATATAGGTAAATGATAAAAATAAAGTTTGTTCTAGGGAACTAACTCCAATAAAGGGACTTGGGTCATAATTCCAACTATCCTAGAAACTTATTCCATATTAAATAAAGGTTGGGTTGGTATGTGTGGCTTTGAGATTAATCATTTGGAGATTATCAATATCATAGAATTATAAATCTTTATATGGAAAGTTCATGTACCATGTGTATAAGATGAATTTAGATATATATGAATGTATTTATATTCTAATTTTGGGTTTGTAACACAAACTCTAGATTGTATAAATTGTTACACCTTAATATGATAATAACATATTAAATCGGTGGGTGGAATAGTTATTTGAAAACTAAATCATTGGGAAATGCATATATAAAGGAATAAAAAAATGATATAAATAATATTGTATGTGATGTAATAGATATTAATTTAATATTAATATAATGTATATTGGATTATTGGGACTTTAAAAAAATAACTATCAAATACTAAGTGTTATATTACTTATAAAGAATGAAAATTTTAAGACCTATATTATACAACTGTGTAGGCTCTTCCATACCAGGGTGCTCATGGATTATCTTATATAAATCATGGTGGAAATAGATAACTCTAAGAGTTAGGAAAGAAAATCCTACAGTGAAATTTTGGATTATACATAATAGTGAAACCCTTAGAAAGGATACCTGAGGAATTATATTATGTTAATCCATATGGTAAATTGGACAAATATTTGTCCACTCGACCTCCAATTTTAATGTCTCGAACCACTCAATCCAATTCCTTTGCTAAAATCTGGTGTCTCAGGTGTTTTGGGAGGTTAAGGTGCCTTATCCCCAACACTATTCCAAACTTCTAATTATGTGAACAGTGTTTCCAGATTTTTGAACAGATTCATGGGTGAGACAGATGTGAATAGTGTCATCGATGAGAAAGATGTGAACAATGTCATCGGTGAGACCGATGTGAACAGTGTCATTAGTGAGACCGATGTGAATAATGACATTGGTGAGACTAATGTGAATAGTTCCATCTTTGAGACCAATGTGAATAGTGTCATCAGTTTGACCAATGTGAACAGTGTCATCGGGGGGACAGATGTGAACATTGTCATTAGTGGGATAGATGTAAACAGTTCCATTAGTGGGAAAGATGTGAATAGTGGCATCGGTGAGACCCATGTGAAGAGTTTCATCGGTGAGACTAATGTGAACAGTTTCATCAGTGAGACCGATGTGAATAGTGCCATCGGTGAGACTGGTGTGAAGAGTGGAATCGATGAGACCAATGTGAACACTATCATCAGTGAGACCGATGTGAATAGTGTCATCAGTATCAATGATTCATTCTGTGAATATTGTTTCTAGCATATTTCGGTGTACAGTGTTTCCATCTTCCTACAGTTTCGCCCCTTTAATGCTTTCTTGGACATTAAACACAGTAAAGGCCTTATTTTAAAGGATTTAAGGATGATTCAAAGCCCATAACTCCTATATTAAATATTTTATGGCTCGGGATGCCTCTACTTGGTCAAACTGTGTGGTTTAATGTGATCCACTTTTAATGGAAAATTTAGTGTATCTTAAATCGCTACTCCATAAATCTTCTAAAGGGATGATATATCTGCCGCCTTTTTTCAACCTTCTTATTCCCTAGTGTGAGATTCTCAAACAATTCCTTCTTCCCATAGTATTGGTGTGATCCAACCATAATCATTGGATTGATTCCCCTTGAAGATTCTTTCTACTACATGTGCAACCCTTGTTTTGATGCAAGGAGCAAGTGTCAATCTGTCATCAATAGAAGGTGTGATCTACCTTTGTTCTTTTATTTTCTTAGATCCTTTCCCCCCCCCCATTTTCTTCTTTCTGTGTTATGTCATCTGATATCAATGATTCTAATGGAGTTTTCTTGGGTTTCGGTTGGTGTGGTCGTGTCGTGGTGTCCTTGGGTCGATGCAGTGGTCACGTTGGAGGCGATCGTGATCTGTTATGTGGATCGTTCTCATATAAAGAACGTTAATAACCATTTGAGGTAGGGGATTCATTGCTTCTCTATTCTTTTACATGAAATCTTAGAGTTAGCATGATTTAGCCACTAGACTAAAAAGAAATTAACATAATGAATATTTGAACTGGATAAATCAATTGGTATCGATCGTATGTTATTGCCTCCTATTTTTCTAGATAGTGTGATATCTATGCTTGCCTATTTTAGAATTTCATTCTTGATGGAAATTGGTAAATAATGTAAATTTGTATTAATTTTAATTATTTTTCAAAGATAAAGAGGCACGTATATGAATCTAGTTGTTGTTGTTGTAATTTGATGTTAATCAAATTGGTGAAGTAAGCATGTATAAATTATTGATAGCTATGATAGCTTGATATTTAGTTTTCTCATAGATAGAACCTACATATAATAAATTGGTCAATTATATAATTATTAAAGAACTAGTTTTTGATAAAAAGATGATTCTTGATAGGGTTTTGAGTTACCATCATGCCTGTAAGGCTGAGTGCCTTGTGATTTAGAGCCATGAGTGCTCATTATGTTTGAAAGTTGGATGCCTTGTTTAAGGGAGAAGATCATGGTTGATATGATGTTTGTTTCCTACTTCTTGTATTGTGATGTGAGCCTGGATGGTTGTTGTGATATGTGGGGGCAAGGAGGCCCATTGGTTGTGACAGTAGTTGATGCGTAGAGTGGAAAGATGCATCAGTTTATGAATGTGGTTGTCTGGGAGGACACCGGGGATGATGAAATGGGTGGGATGTGAATGCTTGGATTCTGGCTAATTCTTGTTGGTTTTTTATCTACATTACTTTCCCCACTACTCAGGGTAGCTGGTATTTATTACCCTCCTTATAATAGGAGCGAAGACACATGTGGTATGTCGCGTGCTTTCTGTGTTTAGCTTATCAAGGGAGGATGGGTCTATACTCTTGCTATAAGTGGAAAATACTATATGGGTAGTTCATCTACACACCGGGTTGAGACCCCTTGTGTTTAGTATCTTTGAATTTTTTTCTATAATTCCTGGGAATATGGGAAAGTGATAATGATGCTAACAAATGATTAAATAAATGATGTTAACTCATGGGGTTGGAACTTGCTGGGACGCAATTTTGAGGTAGAAATTCAAAGGAACAATGGACTTTGGGTGTGATGATAATAAAATATAATGTGTAATTGTTAATGGTTAATTAATGTTTAAATAATTAATTAACATAAATTGAAAATGATAAAAAGGTATTGACATAATGTAATAAATCTCTTTAAATGGTTGTGTGCTTATAGGATACCTAGTCTTGGAAGTGGCAGTTGGGAGTCCAATAGATTTTAGTTGAAGTTGATTCTAAGACTAGGTTATGCCCATAGTGTGGTTGTGAGCTATAGTATATTCTATACTTTTTGTGTTTCTATACGCTACTCCATCCCATCCATTAGGGAAACTGACACCATGGGGATTCTGATCCCTGGGGGGTGCTTTACCCAAGATTCTAATGAGAGGATGTATGGATGACAACCCCCTTTGGCCTCACTCTCTTCTCTTGGTAGTTTCTTAGGTCGGTACACACAACAGTTAGTTTTCCCCATATATGTGTGTAGAGGGATGCAATGTCTTGTGGTTATTCAGACACATATATTCTAGATACAGTTTCTTATGGACTACTATAGGATTAACGTGTATAGTTTGTGATGGCTTGAGGATCCTTACTCAATGTATGGGCTATAATGTCTTGGGGTTAAATACCTGACATATGATACATGCTATGCATGCTTTGGTGGCTTCTAGAAACTACCCAGTTACTTTTATTACATTGACATGGTGGTTGTGTTGTACGAGGTGTATGTTGTGGTGCTTTGCCTAGCTGTCTATAGGAAAGCCTTTTGGAGAGAGAAGGCTTAGGACGTGCGATGTTGAGGAAAAGCCGAAAATCAGTAGAAATGTGGTAGCAGGGTACCCTTGATATTCTTTATTATATTATATTATATACTCTTGTATGAGATACTTGGTGAGAGTAGCCATGGTGAGGCTGGGAACATAGTATAACTATTTAGGTGACGAGTTAGTTTTACTTGTAGTTCACTGTGATTTAGCATTCTTTCTTTACTTTTTCACGAGAGGCTTCGGGAAGGATTCTACTGGGTATATTTTTATACTCATCCTATGTATATATAATTTTTTTTTCAGGTCACTTGTAGTAGGTTGGATATCAGGATGGTTACTACTTTCTTTGGGTTGCAGAAGTTGTCCGGGCTTCGTGGTCACTGTTGTTTTTACGTTCCTAAAGTACTTGTAGTTTTCCCATACAGTTGTAGTAGTTTTACATGACATTAAATATGTGTACTTGGGAATTATTTTATATTGAATTATAATTTGGAGTTGGCTGGTGTCTATCTATTCTCTCTCTTTCACATGTGTTCTCTTAGAGGATAATGGCTCCCATTTGTGTGTTTTCCAAACCATCGATACTAGTCACCAATCTAGGGCTGATTGAAGGTGGGACTCAGGGGTAACTATCTATCTTTTCACATTTCAAGACTTCGAGGTGTACACATTATGGGGATTGGGTCATGACAGGTTGGTATCAGAGTTCTGGATGAGGGATAGGATGGAGTTTGGTGTTAGGAATAGGTGTGGTCTCATGGGTTGGTAGGGAAACAGTGTCAGTTAAGTTTAGCAAGTTATGTAAACATTGTAGACCGGCTGAGACATATTCATTTAGGTCCCCCTATGATCTGATGCATGGACCTTTAAGTTTACATTGGCTACTAAATAAGGTGATACTAATTTTAGGGTAGAGACCTACAAAAGGATCATGCATCATTATTCTTTTTGCTTGTGTTTGAATGGGTAGACATTGGGATATGTTAACCTAAAATTAATAAAATAAAACAGTTAATTAATTAATGTTGATTCTTCCATATTCTAGGTATAAGAGAACTAACTATTTTTTATTTTATTGGTATGGCTCAATGTTATCATCCTTGTCAGGTTAATGTAGAAGATGTTCAGCAGGCTATGCCAGAAGATCTCCACATGGTAGAGGTTGAAAACGATGACACTTGGAGGAGAAAACTTCGAGAGTTTCAGTGCCAGATTCTAAAAAAGTACAAGGGCTCCATTTCAGATGCATACATGGATGACTGTTAAGAGGAGTTTGATATAGCCTTCAGTTTGATCCGTGCTCAGAATGAGCACTGGGTGTCTTTAGTTTTGATGCTTTTTTGTGGATCAGCAAGGCATTGGTGGTTCTTATTCCTCGAGGATTAAAAAGATTTTTTGATCTCATGGGAGGAGTTCCAAGAAAAGTTCAAAGTCGAGTTTCTTTCTTCAACCATGAAGGCATCCAATTTCTAGGAGCTTATTACCCTTTTATAAGGGAGCTCTAGTGTGTGAGAGTTTTGAATCTGTTTCAAGAACCATTAATAATATGCTTCAGACCTGTTGCCAGATAAGGAGGCTTAGGTGAGGCATTTCGAGGAGGCTTTGCATCCAGAGATCAAGCGCCAGGTCACTCCGTTTATTTTGAAGACATATCTTGAGGTGCTAGCGAGGGTAAAGGTTGTCGAGAATACATTTTCTAGAACTGGGTCGTTATAATAGGGGAGTCATCGTGACTCCACATGAAGTAGATTTGTGGTCCGGGGTTCCTGATTTTCAGGGTAGAAGAGTTTTCATCCATCCAGGGGAAGGTCCCAGCCCTTAGTATATCATTTCTCTAGGGTCAATGGCTCTCAATCCTATTCTAAGGGATTGGGATATTTTTTCTTGTAGAGGAATAGGTCATCAATAGCGATAGTGAACAGCCTTTTAGAGAAGTCATCGTGCACTAGGTGTTCCACTCCAGGTTCCTTCATTGAGGCAGTTCCAATCAAGGTAGCAATAGCAGGTTGCACTAGCTTTGGATCACTAAAGAGCAGATAGGGTAGGCAGAGGACATCCCCATGATTCTCCCCATCCTCAAAGAGTAGAGGGTTTCTGTGGTGGTGGTCATCATCAGGGTCAGAGAGGTCATGGAGGAGGTTATGGTCAGCTTCAAGCTTTAGCATTGTCAGCGCCAGGTGATCTAAACATAGTTTGTGGTACCCTTTGATTGTTTTCTACATGGTATTATTCCTTGTTTGATTTATGAGTGATTAAATCCTTCACATCACCTTCCCTTTTCCATTATTGGGGAGTTTTGGTCGAGAGGCTTCCAGTGCCCTTGGCATTGACTAACCCAATTGGAGGTTGATCTGACTTATTGGATGTATGTAGGGACTATGAGATAGTGCTGGGGTAGCACCTCTCTTGGGGATATTTTCGATTTTTATAGATAAAAACATATAATTTCATTCTTGGCATAGATTGGAATTATTTGGTTCAGGTTACTGTAGATTTCATTAGGAGGCAGGTGGTGTTCTTTGATGCTGATGGAGAGCTGGCGGTGTTTGTTGGTGAGTGAGACCCTCATATGGATCAGAGGTGTGTTTTATCCCTATCATCCATGATGTTTCAGCTTATGATGAGTTCTTTAGAAGTTCAGTAGTTGGCATTTCCTAGGGTAGTAGAATAATACCCTAATGTCTTTCCAGAAGAGGTTATAGAATTACCCCCTCGATGTGATATTGATTTTGGGATCAATCTACAAATAGGATCGTCTCTTATCTCTATGTCTCCATATAGGATGGCCCCTTCTGAGTTAAGAGAGATACATATACTAATATATGGTCTATTACAATTCATTTTTTCAGTTTAGTGTGTCACCATGGGGTGAACATGTTTTGTTCATGAAGAAGGATGATTGATTTTTGTGGATGTGTATCGATTATTGTCGCTAAAATAAAGTCACAGTGAAGAATCACTATCCTATTCCATGTATTGATGATTTATTCAATCAAATGAAGGGTGAATTTTGGTTCTCAAATATCTAATTGTGGTCAGGATATCATCAGATGCGTGTGAAGGATAAGGATATCTTGAAGATTGATTTCCATTGTCTTCATAGGCATTATGAGTTCGTTGTAATGCCATTTGATGTGATGAATGACCCATTTTTGTTCATGGTATTGATGAAAATTGTGTTCCATGAGTTCCTGGATAAGTTCATGGTGGTTTTCATCAACAAAATCCTTGTGTAATCACGTCTGAGAAGGAGCATGCAGAGCATCTTCATGTAGTTTTGGAAGTTCTTTATCAATTGCAGTTGTTTTGGAAGTTGTCTAAGTGTGAGTTTTGGGCTCAGTAAGTTCATTTCATGGGGAATGTTGTATCCTAGTAGGGAGTATTTGTGGATCCATCGAAGATATAAGCAATTTTGTCTTGGGATTCCACCAAGATAGTGGAAGAGGTGCGAAGTTTCATTGGTCTTGAAGGCTACTACAGGAGGTTCATAGCCAATTTATCTAGGGTTGCAACTCCTCTAACAGCATTGACCAAGAAGGATCAGGCGTTCATGTGGACGTATCGGTGTCTTATAGCTTTTTAGTATCTAAAGGGGAACTTATTAAGTGATCTAGTTCTTTATCTTCTAATATAGGGAGTTCAGGTTGTTTTTTTCTATGATGCTTCGCATATAGGGTTAGGTTTTGTTCTAATGTAGTAGAGATCAGTTATTTCTTATGGGTCTTGGTAGTTGCCTCCCCATGAACATAACTGTTCCACCCATGATCTTGAGTTGGTGGTACTGGTTTTTTCTCAGAATTTGTGGAGGCATTACCTCATTGGTGAGCGCATTGTGGTTTTCACCGATCATAAGATCCTGAGGTATTCTTTCTCCAAGCGTGACTTGAACTTATGGCAGTGTTGGTGGATGAAGTTATTACAGTAATATGACTTTGAAATATTATATACAACTGGAAAGGGAAATTATGTAGCTGATGCGCTAAGATGGAAGTCACATAGTGATGCAGTGCGTGAATCTGGTGATTCCTGGAGAATAATGGAAGAACCTTCAGCATTACATCTCAATATGGGAGAAGTTGGGGTCAAAGGTTTTATTTTTTAGATGAAGGTTCAGTCATCTCTGGTGTAGTAGCTGGAAGATCTACAGTTGGGGTATCTAGAGGTGGAGGTCTGGAGAGACCATGTTTTTTGTGGCAAGGCCCATGATGGTTTAGCTGAAGATGAACAACATTGATTGTTGTATCAAGGAAGGATTTTGGGTCCTTTGGAGATGTGTTAGATGATTCTTAGAGAGTTCCATAGTTCTATTTTAGCGGTACATCCTAGCATGAAAAATATGTGATGATATTTGAGGAGTCAATTTTGGTGTCCTGGGAAGATGCATGTATTTTCGGAGTTGAGTCATGATGTTTGGTCTGCCAGAAGGAGAAGGTCGAGCACCGTGTTCTTGGTGGTTTTCCACAGTCGTTAGATATTCCTTAGTGGAAGTGGGAGGACATCACAATAGACTTTATTACTTTTTTACTTTGAGATTAGGGAGTACATGATGCCATTTGGGTGGTAGTGGATTGTTTAATGAAATCATACCACTTTATAGCGATCAAGGAGTCGATATTAGTGAAAGTTTTGTCGGGGCAGTATCTGGAGGAGGTGGTGAGACTCCACGGAGTCCTGAGGATGATCATTTTCGATTAAAATCCTCATTTTATCTCAAGGGTGTGGATAGGTATCCAGCACGCTTTTGGTTCTTAGGTATTCTTTATCACTTATTTTCATCCACAAATAGATGGTCATATAGAGCGGACTATCCAGACTCTTGAGATATGTTGTGGTCTTGTGTATTGGATTTTGGAGGTTCATGGATGAGGAACATACCCTTAGTGGAGTTTTCTTACAATATTAGTTTTCACTCCACCATCATTATGGCAATGTTTGAAGCCTTATATGGCTGACCTTTCCATTCTCCATTGTGATGGACTGGGGTAAGAGAGTCTGCAATTCTCGGATAAGAACTAGTGCAGAATACGACATTGATGGGTTGGGTGATTTGTGAGAGGATGAAGACAGCATCGGGTCGTCAAAAATAATATGTTGATCTAAGGAGGAGACCTTTGGAGTTTGATGTTGGGGATCATGTGTTTCTAAAGGTTACTCCCCGTCATGGGAAGTGAAGGTTTGGTTGTGGTAGTAAGTTGTCTCCCTAGTTTGTTGGGCCTTTCATGGTGTTGGTTCATGTAAGAGCAGTGGCATATCGATTAGTGCTTCCCCCATAGATGATCCAAATTCATGATGTTTTTCATGTGTCATGCCTCTGTCATTATCATCATAATGACTCTCATGTCATCAATTGGGGGGAAATCAATGTTGATGATGATGAAACCTTCAAGGAGAGGCCTATGGAGATCTAAGCCTACAAAGAAAAGGTGTTGTGTGGGTGTTCTATCCCCTTGGTTCAAGTCTTGTGGAGACACTGTGGCATGGAGAAGTGTACTTGGGAACGTAAGTCGTAGAAATGTGCTTAGTACCCAGAGTTTTTTGATGTTTAACTCTTTTAATGTAATGATGTTTTCTTTGTGGTTGTAAAACATTCATGTTTATGAGATGGATTCTTTTTGCTTCTTATGTCTTTCTATCTTTTGAGATGTATCTTGATGGGTGGTTGTTTATACCCCTTTTCTATTTCCTTTTAGGATGGTTTTGAATTCTCAAGGATGAGAATGTTTTGAGAGGAATCTAATGTAATGGAATGGACCTCTCCAGTCTATTCCTTTATTGAAATATAGTGTCTGAGGTGTTCTTAGAGGTCAAGGTGACTTATCCCCAGCACTTTTCTAAATATCCCATTATGTGAATAGTGTTTCTAGTTTTGTGAACAGTGTCATCAGTGAGACCGGTGTGAACAGTGGCATTGGTGAGGCTGATGTAAATAGTGTCATCAGTGAGACCGATGTGAACACTTCCATCATTATTGGTGAGTCATTCTGTGAATATTTTTCCATCATCGTTAGGTGTATAGTGTTTCCAGCATTGGTAGGTGTACAGCGTTTCTAGAATCGGTAGGTGTATAGTGTTCCTAGTATCGGTAGGTGTATAGTGTTTCAAACTTATTGTAGTTCCACCCCTTTAATGTTTTATTTGATGTTAAATTCATTCCTCGGGATGACTTTACTTGGTCAAAATACGTTGTTTAATGTGAACTGCTTTTAATGGAAAATCCAGCATATCTTAAATAGCTTCTCTATTAATCTCCTATAGAGATGAGATATCTTCCTCCCTTTTTCTACCTTCTTGTTCCCTTATATGAGATGGTCAAACCTTTCTTTCTTCCCATAGGAGTGGTGTGATCCATCTTTAATCCTTGGATCATTTCCCCTTGAAGTTTCTTTCTGTTTCATGTTCACCCCCTATTTTGTTGAAAGCATCAAGTGTCGATCTATCATCAATAGAAGGTATGATCTACCTCTGTCCCTATGTTTCCTTCGATCCTTATTTCCCGTATTTTCTCCTTTCTATGTTATGGAATGGGATCTCCAATCTTCTAATGGATTTTTCTTGGGTGTCGATTGGTGTTGTCATGTCATGGCATCCTCAGGTGGATGCAGTGGTCACATGGGATATGATTCTGATTCATTGTGGGGATCATTCTCGTATAAAGAATGTAAATAACCATTTTAGGTATATAATTCATTGAAACTCTATTAAGTTACAATAAATTGTGTAGTTATCATGATTTAGCCACTAGAACACAATGGAATTAACATAATAAATATTTGACCAAGAGAAATCAATTGGTATCGATCGTATGTTATTGCCTCTTTTTTTGATAGATAGTGTAATATCTATTCTTTCCTTGTTTAGCATTTCATTATTGAAGGAAATTGGTAAAGAATGTAAACTGGGATTAATTGAAATTATTTTTCAAAGATAAAGAGGCATGTAAATGAATCCAGTTGTTGTTGTAATCTAATGTTAATCAAATTGGTGCAGTAATCATGTATAAATTTGTGATAGATATGATAGATTTCTATTTAGGTTTCCCATAGTTGGAACCTACAAATAATAAATCAGTTAATTCCTAATGGATTAAAGAACTGACTGTTTGATAAAATGATATTTCCTGGTAGGGTTTTGAGTTACCCTCTTTCTTGTAAGGTCGGGTGCCTTGTGCTTTGGATCCTTGATTGCTCATTATGTTTAAAGGTTTCATTCCTTGTTTATGTGAAAAGATCCAAGTTGATATGATTTTTGTTTCCTGTTTCTTGTGTTGTGATGTGATTTGGATGGTTGTTCTGATATGTGTGTGTAGGGAGGCCCATTAGTTATGGTAGCAGTTGACGCCTAGAGTTGCGAGATTCATCGCTTTATGCATGTGAGAGTTGGGGAGGACACTAGAGATGATGAAACAAGTTGGATGTTAAGGATTTTATTCTTACTTATTCTTTTTGGTTGTTTATCTACAATAATTTCCATACTGCTCAAGGCAGCTGGTCTTGCTTACCCTCCTTCAAAAAGTGGAGAAGACGCACAGGGTATGCCACCCACTTTCTGTGTTTAGCTTCTTGAGGTAGGATGGGTCTATACTCTTTATATAGGTGGAAAATACTTGAAATGTAGTTTATCTACTCAATGGGTTGATCCCCCTTATGTTTAGTAGTTTAAAATGTTTTTCTAGAATTCCTGGGAATATAAGAATGTAATAATGTTGTTAATAAATGATTGAATAAATGAAGTTAATCCATGGTGTTAGAGCTTGCTGGGATGCAATGAAGAGGTTGAAATTTAAAGGAATAATGGACTTTGGGTGGGATTCTAATAAAGAATAATGTTGAATTGTTAATGGTTAATTAATGTTTAAATAATTAATTAATGTAAAGTGAAACTGATAAAAAAGGGAATGAAGTAATGTAATAAATCCCCTTAAATGGTTGTGTGCTTATAGGATACCATTATCATTGGGATAATCTTAATTTTTAGTAATTGAAGAGTACCACTTATGATATGATAAATAATCCTTTTTTCGACTCTAGAGTGATGGTGATGGTGATGACCTAGCGGTGACACCCGAAGTGTGGTCCTCTCCCTCCCTAGAAAAGGGAGGGGAAATATCCACCCTTTCCTATCAAAGCCCTAAATCTTTCTCCCTTTCCACAACCCCTGCCTCCTTCCTCCTTTCCCAGCAATTCCCCTATTCCCTAATGTTCCCAACCTCCACAAGGGTTCTCCCCAGCTTGAGATTTCCATGAAGCAACTCAATGTCACTTTGATTCTCCAAATTATGACTCTTGTGGATCGATTTAGGGGTTTCCGACCCTCAGTTGATGCATTTGACAGATTCATTTATGAATCATGGGGGCTTTAAGATCATGCGGGTGTGGGTCTTCTCGATTGGCAGTATCTGATGATTTGTTTTTCCTCAGAGATAGATCTTATTAATGATTGGTCCAATTCTCCTCTAGTTCTCAACAGATGTGGTTTTTACCTCCTATGTTGATCCTTTTATTTCAACATGAATCGGGATGTGCCGATGACAGCAGTTTTGGTCAGTTTCCAAGATTTTCTACTTCTTTTCTAGAATCCTTTGATTATCTTCATGTTGGGGAACTTTTTAGGTTGAAATATGTTTTTGGAGAGTCAATCTTATGTGGTATGTCACCCTATCTCCCCTCTCATTTTTGTTGAGGCTGATGTTTCAAATCCTCTAACAGACTAGATTTGGATTTTGGTTGGAGAAGAATTTAGATAAAAAAACGGGTGGTTATTGAGTCTTGTCTAGTGTACTGCTCAGGCATTAAATGGTTAGGCCATTTAGTCTACGAATGTCATCACATACAAAGATATCAGAAAGTGATGATCCCTCATACAAAAGGTAATGAGGTGCGGATCGACCCTACTGTGTTCCAGCAGACAATGGATGGTGTTGGTTTGGGTAGGTCTGTAGAGGAGCGCGGGGATTTTTTAGGGGAATAGGAACCAAGCATGCTAAAAACCTATCTAGGTGAGGAGTTAAGGACTGTTCGAGATGGTAGTTCATGGGAGGGTCAGCTCATGTGGTGTCCCTCTTTGGTTTCTCTAGTTTCAATGAAAGATGCTAAGGTTAAGGTGCTAGATCCATGGGTCATGGATGTCCTTTCCCATATAAAGAACGATTTGGGGATCAACCCCGTACAGGTGGGTGGATTGGAGGTAGTGAAGGTGGAAAGAATGGATAAGAAGTTTTCCTTGGATGTGGATATAGTGGACCATCCAGTTTCAACAATCACTATCAAAGTAGTTGTGGTGAACTAGATAGTAAGTGATGTCCAAGGCCCTGGGGGTCCTCAAGGTCATGATTGGGAGGATACTAACAAGCAGCATCAATTTATGGGTCATGGATACAAACATACCATAGGTTCATAATTTTCAGTACCCACATGTAGTGATGCCTATGTGGTTTCCTTCAGTATGGAGGCTGAGATATCTAGAATGTCACTATAGGGGATGTCTTTTTTTCTAGCTGCTATAGAATCTCATCTTGGACAAGGGGGGAAGAATGTGGTTAGTGTCTTAGGTCCCTTGGACTCCAAAACTCCCATTTCTAATTCCTCATCCTTTCAGAAGGCTCGTAGTGAGGGAAAGAAAAATGGATTGGAGATTAAAGTAGGCAAGGTGGATTCT
This sequence comes from Viscum album, assembly GCA_963277665.1. Lineage (NCBI taxonomy): Eukaryota > Viridiplantae > Streptophyta > Magnoliopsida > Santalales > Viscaceae > Viscum > Viscum album. The sequence goes on along the minus strand of OY728132.1, from coordinate 1,152,527,230 downwards.
CTATACAGGTCGAGGCCCCTAAAAAAGGCTCAAAAGTTGAGTTGAAAACCCGTTTTGAAGGTCTGGAAGTTCAAGAAGAAGCATTGAATCATGAGGATGATGATTTATGTGAAGAAAGTTATAGAAAACTATCAGTGGATAGTTTGGACTGATTCCAAGGGAAAGGCCCTCATAGACCAAGAATAAAGAAGGGGGAAAAGGGAAAGTGTGACTTAGGGAAATGCATTGTGATCTAGGAGAAAACCCCAATGTATGTAAATACTATTCTCACTTGCCTAAACTGATGGAAACCAAATTGGGAAATAAGGGTGGAAACAGGGAATGAAAAGTCCTACAATATGGGGAAAGTGGAGATCCAAGTTGAGAACCAAGAGTGATGGAAGAAAATGTGGGTGAGTGTTTGAAGCTCATATTCCACTCCAAGGAAGAAATGAATGAAAATGTCCTTCATCCCAACACCTAAAATGAGGATATTTTCAGAATATATGAAATAAGGTTGCAAATTGAGGCCAATGAGAAGTATGAATCATGGATAGACAAGCAAGGCTGAATCATATACCTGGGCTTCAACCAAGTAAAAATAACCCTGGAGGAATTCATTCAGACAATAGATAGAATGGTCACTCTCCTTGAAGAACATATGAGTGAAAATCTAGACACCTAGGTTAGTAATCTGAATAGGGAATTATATAGAGTGGATGACTCAAATAATCTTTGCCTTGTGTTTAATCATGTTGTGAGATATTTCAGTATGTAGTGGTTTTTTTTGTGAACTCTAGTTTCCCACTTGTCCTTAAAGTGGATTAATAAAAATTTATATTTGGTGGTGGTGTGATTATAGGATACCTAGTCGTAGAAGTGGTAGTTAGGAGTCTGATAGACATTAGTTTCAGTTGAGTCTAAGACTAGATTATTCTCATAGTGTGGTTGTGAGCTATAGTATTTTCTGTACTTTTTTTCTATTTTCTACTCCACCCCATCAATTAGGGAAACTGACACCCTAAGTATTCTAATCCCTAGGGGTGTTTTCCCTAACATTCTGGTGGGAGGATGGATGACTGACTACCCCCTTTGGCCCCGCTCTCTTGTATTATTATTTACTTGTGCTGGTAGGCACAACAGTTAGTTTTTTCCATATAAATGTGTTGAGGGATGTAATATCTTGTGGTTATTTACATACATATATTCTAGATATATTTTCCTATGAACTACTTCATGTTGTGGTGCTTCGCCCAGGTGTCTGCAGGAAAGCAATTTAGAGAGATATGTCTTTGGATGTGCGACGTTGGGGAAAAGCAGAATACCACTGGGGAAGTGGTAGTAGGTTACCCTTGATATTAATTATTATATTATATACTCTTTTATGTGATACATGGTGAGAGTATCCATGGTGAGGCTAGGAAAATATTATACCTGGTTAGGTGACATGTTAGTTTCACTTGTTGTTCATTGTGCTTTAGAATTATTTCTTTACTTTTGTGTGAGAGGCTCTGGGGAGGATCCTAATTAGTATACTTTTATACTCTCCCTATGTATATATAAACTATTTTTTAGGTCACTTAGAGCAGGTTTAAGATCAGGATGGTTACTACTAGCTTGGGGTTGTAGGATCTATTTGAGATTTGTAGTCGCTCCTATTTTTACTTTCCTTTGGTACTTTCAGTTTTCCATTCTAGCTGTTGTAGTTTTTCATGAAATTACATATGTTTACTTGTGATTTATTTTATATTGTAGTATTAGTTGGAGATGGTTGGAGTATGAATTATCCCTCTCTTTCACATGTGTTCTCCTAGAGGGTAATTCCCCTCATTTGTGTGTTTACTATACCCTTAGTGCTAGTCGCCATCTTGGGGCCTACAAGTGGTAGGACTCGGGGGGGTCACTATCTCCTTTCTCAAATTGCCATCCTAGGAGTGGTACACCTTGTGGAGAGGGGTCATGGCACCAATAGTCATATATGATATGTCACGACCCCCCCCCCCCCCCACACACACACACTAATACCCTTCTTGGGCCAGCACTAAAGATAGGGATGCCTCGAGAAGCCCACCCCTAATCAGACATAGTTCGTTGAATAAAACTAGGGATATTTCAAAAAATACTAGAAGACTTTCCCTATTTATATGATTCATGAATAGAGAAAATATCCACTAGTAAACTAAATTTATAAATAAATGTAAAACTTTATCATTTCCCAATCCCATCTTTAACTACATGTGATAACACAATGTTACAAGGGATGATGTAACCCCAAGAACATAGCTCTACTCCCTCTACCCGAACATCAGCATCTTCATTCTACCATAAGGTATCTTAAAAAAAACTCAATTAAAAATGGATATGGGTAAGAACTTAGGATTAACTAGTGGGTTAATATTTCATAAGAAAAATATAATCCATGTTAAATCAGTTTTTTGGGATAGATATTTGTTTAAAAAACTAAGGAAAAGATAGAAACCCAATAAGTTCAGTCAAATAATCATAGTCAAGGGAGATGTATTATATCTTAGTAATCACCAAGATCCAAAATAATATAATTATTCACCTTTGATGTGGGTCTAGCATCATCCCTACATACCCTAGTCCTTTTTTGGGCCCAACATCCTATGTTGGCATCAGTCAGTCAATCATTATAAAAGGAGATGTCTCACGTCTTCAGTTACCATAATCTTAACCATAACTGATATCCCTATAAAAACTTCATTTTCAATCATTATTCATACCCATAAAGTATTAATGAAAAATAAAAATATTAAACGTAAGAATATAAAACAAGAAAAAGACCTAAAATATTTCCACCAATATTACATGTCAACTTTAAGGTCCATCCAACTCATACGTGTAGAGAGATATTAAGAGAATCCTCACTCAATGTCCAAGAAGATAGGAATGAAATAAAAATAAAATAATTCATCCCACTATTCCATACAACCCGCCATTTCATCATTAATAAATCACTTTTTTATATCCATAGTTATATTACAACCTCCGCGTAATTTTCCCACATGTGACATGATTCAAGATCCTATCACCACCCGTTTCCATATACAATTTAGTCATAGGATCCAATTTGTACATCATATGAAATATAAAGCCTCACACGTCACAATAATTATCTCTATGAGTAAACATTAGTTCATAATTAGTCAATAATAATGGTTAAGAAAAAAAGAATGCATTGTTATATAAATAAATATCACCAATAAGAAAATATCATCATTAATAGGGAAGTTTACACCTTACCCATTTTCTTATCACCTTACTCATTCCATAATCTATTCATTCACAATAATTCATATTTCTCAAATGGAATAATCTCAAGGCACCTTCTATTACATTTAAAATTATAATAACCCAAAGCAATCATTAACATAATCAATTATTATCTTCATTTAATAATCTCAAATTAGGTCATTATTATAGTTAATCAATTTATAACCTTCCATGAATTCTTTAACATATTAATAGATTCCCAGTTTGAGTTTAGTCCACATATTCATTCATTAATTCAAAAATGAAAAAATATTAAGTAGTCAAATCATTTAATATAATGATATAAAGTTTAATCAGTTAATTAAATATTCATCTCACATATCTTGATGTTTATGAAATAATCTAAAACCCAGCCTTACCATACCTAGGAAAACACCATTATAAAATAGAATCTAAGTGATACACCAAGTCCAAAAAACCCATTAAGTACTATGAAAAAATGCCTACCCTTTTCGTACCCCTAACCAAACAAACTCAACACACTTAATCTTACACAACAACACACCTATACACCCCAAAAATATGCTAATATCACACTTAACTCACATAAACTGGTAAAAACATGGAATGAAACACTAAACCACCACCTTTAAAGACCCCAATATTCTCACCACACAACCCAAGAATCAAGGAATAATATTAAAGAAATTAGAACTTACAATATAGTAATTATTTCAAGGGAACTAGTAACATCACTTCACATACCATATAAATGGTTTTTGAAAAGCCACATAAAAACTGAAAGAGAAAATTTCACATTCTAATGAAAAACTAACCCCAAACCCTTCCTTAATACAATTACTACTAAGAGACAAGGACCGAGACAACTCCAAGAACAACCCAACATTATATGAACCATGGAACATTACATTAATCATTATATAACATTTATTCTATGTTTCCAATTTATTTTTATTTATATTATCAAGGTTATTCCCATAATTTTATATTTAATTAAAATTTTCCATATTTATTCCCCTTCCATATTCATCATATTTTTTAAAATATGTTATCATGTTAATTTAGCAACATTTTAAATATAATCAAGTAAGCATATTACACATGGAATAAATAGGGGAAAACCAACCTAGTCACTTTTAACTTTTGGTTCACAAAAAAATTAATGCCTTGTGTTGATCACCTTCTATAGAAACTATGACAGCTCAATGTTTTTTGAAATATTTTTTTAATTAATTTAAATTTTTTGATATTTTACATTTTATGCAACATTGAATATTACTTTTGTTATATGAAAGTAATAAGTTTGGTTTTCATTGCATGCAACAACATGTTAGTCTTGCACTATGCGCAAAAAATATATGATCTTTCATTACATGAAACCCTATTTTTGGCTTGTGTTACACACAATTCTTAGTTCCATCAATAGATTATGTCACATTCAAGACCTATTTTTACCAAACTACAATGTACTATTAATATTATTATTAAAATATTATCATAGATGTCACATAACCATTGGAATTGATCTTATGAATAACAGTAATTAAATTACGAAAATATAGTTTAGAAAACTATATAATAAGAATTAGTTTGTCACTAATTAACTAAAAATTTAAATAAAACCCTATGGAAAATATAAGAAATATTTTACAGAAAAACTATATTTATGCAATCATACACATTTTACTTCAATAAATTAATTAAAACACTTTTTATAAATGGTTTTAATGATATATATATATATATATTATTTAATAAACTATTTAAAGTTCATATTATGGTTTTTCTAGACAAGAGATAAGAATAGAACCAACTTTATGCATAAGGGTATATATTTTTCTAAAAGGCATTTATATCGTCATTTATTAAAAAGACTTTTTTAAAAACTAATTTTTTACAATTTTATAATTTTTACATAAAAAAATAAACCACATTTTTAAATAAAAATATCAAAATTTACTTTCGGTGAATTTTTGGTATTTTTCTAAGAAGCTTAATTTTTTATGAATATTGAAAAACAAAAAATTTTATTCTAAAATTGTATTTTCTTCTAATTTATTTATATAGTTAAATTATATTTTATATTAGTTTAAAATTATATTTAGATAAATTATAAATCTATTAATATAATTTATTTCATTATAATCAATTTTACATTGAAATTTTATACAAAAATATTTCAATCTTTAGAACATTTTCACTTTAAAAACTCGTTATTTCATCACGTCTGTGGGATTAATTTAAAATTACATCCTACCACTTATGTGTTTATAATTTTGAAAAAAAATTATATTTTGAATAAGAATAATTTATAATATATATTAATTTTAACTTAGTTTTTGACCTAAAATATTATTAAAAGTAATAAAAATTAATTACAGTGATTAAGGTAAATATGAGTTTACTTAGTGGTGAAACTTTAACTTAAGGGGCCAAAATAATATAGAAACATGTACAAAAGATATTTTATGGAGATTGTTTGACAATATACTCCATTTTATAAAAAAAAATATTATTTTATGCACATTAGGTTATGATTTCTTGGCTTATTCTCTTGATTCCCTTATGATTCATATATTATGAATTGCCAATATTTAAGACATGACTCAAGTATATGATCTTTAATATGGATGGAATGATCATAAAATGTTATTATCTTGTTCCCATACTATTATTATGATTTTATGCGCATTTATCACCTTTATTTACCCTTAATTAGAATATAATCTCACCCATTAATATGTTTCCTTTCACCAGCATATGAAGAAATTTTTAAGTAGGAGTACTAAATGGGAAGATCTTGGTGGGAAACTTTGAAGATCTTTCACCAAATTAGAAGATTGTGTTCCAAGTTTCAAATACACTAAACTATTATGGTCCTTGGGAATGTGCTGTTATAATATTCTGAATATTTATCTAAAATGATTTAATATTCATATATTTAAATCCTAGGTCTCTATAGAAACAGTTTATAACATCATAAAAATGAAATATAAAAATAAAATTTAAACAATAAATAAATTAGTTACAACATGTAAAGGCATAATCACTCTCAAGAATAAAATATCCCCATACCCTGTACTAAATCTCCCAACACCAAGCACATAATAAGGTAGCACATTATAAAATAAATATAAGCATTCATGGAACCCCTTCCCTAAGACCAAAGAAGGGCCTGAGGGGAGATTAGTATATTAATTCATAAAGAAACAAACACCCCTCCCCCAAGACCAAAAAATATCGACTAAGACTGAGGGGAGAGTAATTATTTACCTTCTATAATGATATTTCATGTGTAGGTTGATAATTAGGGGTTCGAGTGGTATAATAAAAGATCTCATGGGATTCAAAAGGTGTGTATCAATCAATAGAATGTCGGAATCTCTAATAATTCACGTGAAGGGATAAAAATCTGAAAGGAATGAAAACAATTCCAATAATTAAATTCAAATGGATAAAAAATGAAGGGATGTAGGTTCAACTAGGTAAATATAGGTTCTATACAATATCAGGAAACATGTAATTTTATAATATTGAATTATACTCATAAATCCCCTACCAAAAGTAAGCCGAGCAATTCCACATCAACTGAATTGAATCTAATTTCCAATGATTCCATCTAAAGTTTCCTAGAATATGTAACATCACTTTCATCTCCAAAATATCAACTTCAAACAACTATATTCAAGAACACATGTTGTTTCCATCAATCCAAAAAAATTATCAATAATAATAATAGGAATAGAATAATAAAATAAACACAAATAAAATGATAATTCAAAACAAAAAATCAAGAAAGTTTAATATCCTTATATAGATGAAAAAATTATCTAGGGAGGCATGTACAATTGGACAAGGTTTGAAATAAATAAACACATTCAAACAAGGGGAATTGGTCAAAACCTATTTATAGAGGGATGTGATAGAACCTTACTATGTTGTGGAGATACTCAAAATTGGTTAGTGTCCTTTTTCAATAATAGATCCAGTAATATCATATATTCAAAATAGTTTACTCCCCTTCCATGGAAGTCATTTCATCCACTTAATAAAAGTTTGAATGAAACCATAAGAAACACCATGGAATAAAGATAATTTTTTAACTATTTTTTCCCACCATGCCCAATTTCGTCATTTGGTGACTCACGGATAATTATTTTAAAAATAACCCATGTGGATCACCTATCATTGTTTTGGCCTCCCCATTTCCCACAAGTAAACTCTCCAAACACAGAAATCTTCCACATCATCTAAAATAGATACTTCTATTCTATTGTGGTCTTTACTCAACTTTACAAAATGCCTATGAAGGACACATCCAACACCATAACCCCCTCCTCCAATTTTTACAAAGGGATTCTCTTCAACACACCTCTCCTTATAAAACACTAACTATTATGGTATGGTGGAATACATAATATTCTCAATAGAAAAACACCCTTAAACCTCAATGTTTCATCTTTCTTGTTTCCCATAGGGAAACTCGAGAAACAAATCACCCTCCAACATGGTCATTTTAGGTCCCATGGTGAACCAAGATCTTTAAATGGCCATGATCTATGGAAAGAGCCTTCAAAACAATCACTCTTTCTTCCCACTACCTTAAAAAACTCCCCACCATACTTAACACCACATAATGATAGAACTCAGAATGAATAGAACACTTATCTCACCCCCAAATCATACCAAGACTCCCTCTTGAAACCAACAAGCCTTAAAAATACAAAGTAAAGGGGATTGAAAAAAATCCATTTCATACATGATATGATTGGGGTGATACCCTACCTAAATAACTAAGTGGTTAATTGAACACTATAAGAGACTCATTTATTAGTAAAATATAGATCCATTCAGAATAATTTATATAATGAGTTCAAAATGTGTCATCATTTTAGTGGGATCCAATTTAGTAAAAGTCCTCATTAAGTGGATATAAAACATGATAATCATCTAATTAAATTCTTATGTCATGGATAATGGAATCAACAAAATTACTGATATTTACCATGAGATAAATATTGGATAAGGAAAACATAAACTATGGTAACTTAATTTACAATTACAAGATATTAATTTTAAAGAAATAAGGAAAATTTTATTTATTAAAATAACATCTTCCTGATAAATTGACTGTTGAAGTTGTTCAAAAAATAGAGTTATATGTATATGATAATCATATAAAGGATTCACTATAAGTATTTAATCTCATTATTATAACCATGGAGTCAAAATTAAAAATCAACATGAGACTATGGATGGTAACAACATGATAAAATACCTATAAAAACTCTATCATGAGAAAGCATATATGAGTGGTATGTGGTATTGAAGGATCTTTTTTGGTGAAAAATGGAAGAAAGATATTATATATGAACTCATGCTCCCAATATGATTTAGTATACTAATGAATCTGATATGATGTTTTTGCGAACCATTTTATCCCATGATCAAGATATTTTCCACTTTGGGCCTCTACCTCATAGATTTGTTTCCTCAGGCTCACAAGCCTAAGACACTCCCCTAGAAAACATGCCTTTGGGTATCAAACTTTGAATCATGGATCTAAGACTCAAACTACCAAATTTTATTATCCTCTAAAGAATATTGAATCCCCTTATCATTTTACTTTCCACTAATATTACCTTATAATAACTCACATGGAACACGTATTTAGGTATCAAAGTGTACAGTGATTCCCTAGGCCTTATCCCACCTATTGATATTTCCCCCTTTGGTGGATTATATCCCCTCATGATTTTACTTTCCATTGATTATACCTTATATAAACTCATTCAAAACATTTATTTCGGTATTATATTGAGAATTGTAGCTCTAAGTATTAGACCACCTACCAATATTTTCCCCTTTAGAATTCCCATATACCTTGGGTTTTTAATTTCCACTAAGCCGACCACATAACAACTCATATGTAATGCATCTTAAAGGGAGAGGTATCTGCACCATCATATAAGGGGTTATTCGTTCTCTACATCCTCAAATGTGGGAATCTTTGTGTTCCACCCCCCCCCCAAGGGCTAACATCTTTGCTAGAACACCAGATGGGTGCTCACTTTGATACCACTTTGTAATGACCCCAGCCTGAGACCACTCACCCATGTCTTGGTTGGGTGTTGCAAAACCTCTGGTGCACCTCTTCGTATTCTAGAGGTTGTTGAATAATAGTGGGGATATAAGGTGATACTATGGGGATACTATACCATCATATAAAAGTAATACAATTGTAAAAAATCATACAATATCCAAAAAACATCCATAATAAATAATCAAATTATGCATAATTAGATAAACATATCCATGATATAACAAATTAAATGTTTTCATTAATGCATACATTCTAAATAATCACCCACTAAGGGAATCACATGTATCAAAAGAATAAATATAAGTACACAGGTAGTCTTTATCACAATCCTCGAGCCTCATCTCCTAACTCTTTCTAAGCTATCCTAATCAACCATTCAATCCTAGGTCTCTACCCTACTAGTGCCTATAATCATGAGGTTTTCTTGGGTACTAAAGTATAAGGGCCACTAGAGAAGATTGAGAGTATAACCCAGTAGGGAACCACTGTTAGTGTACCTAACATAACAAGTAACCATAGTGTATGCACATTTTATATTTTCCAAATAATAAATAAAGCACAAAAGTGAAAATAAATTACCATCATTGGTCCTCAAGTTCTAAGGTGACACCTGAGGTTGACTATACCTACTTCTATTAGTGTTGTATGTCTTTGATAATTTTATGTAACCATTATGGGGAACTAAGTATTACCAAATAGCCTATTTAGAACATCATCTAGGGAGACCAAGTCCATCCCCAAAACTATTTTAAAACATTTTGCACATGAGAACTGCATCCCACCCCTAAACCTATTATACCACATACACCTAGGGGTATACAATCTCCGAAAATCCTCATATACATATAACCATTCGGGAATATGTTCCCACCTCGGAATAATATCACATAAAGGGGACTATTTCCCCTCAATAGAATTATGTATATAATCATTGAGGGGGATAAAGTCCCACCCTAGAAACATATCACATGAAGGGGGAATAACTCCCCTCCCTGGAATCATATATATAATCATCGAGGGTATAATAATTTTCCCTAGAAATATATGACATAAAGAAGAAATATCAGCTCTCCCTAGAATCAAATATATATATATATATATATATATATCAAACACCATGGGGGCCACATACCACCATGGAATAGTTACTAAACCATCATTACCTAGGGGCATATCCCACCCTAACAACTGATAACATGTACACCTGGGGGCTTCATCTCTCCCTAGAACCCCTATAGAATATATCATATAGTTTTACCACTCACCCTAACTTGACACACATTCCATAGGTTATCCTCTTAATAAAAAAACACAGTCTCTTCACTGCATCTGCATTAGGCTAAAACCATACTAGACTATGTGTATTAACCCTCTCTTGGGTCAACATGCAATTGGGGAATCCATTGTGGTCCATTAAGTCACACCTCAGTCCAATCGCCTCTAGGTTAAATTTGTCTCTTTAATAGTTCTACTTCAAATACCATCACTATGAGTACATAATATCACTACAAAACATGATCACATCATTGAATAATCATAAATACTAACAATGTGATATTGGAATCCCACTAGAGAGATGGCATGAATATCATTTCACTTACAAGTAAAACTAGGTCATCCTTCTAACACCCAACCTTTACATAACACAAACTAGGTCACACCAACCTATGTATTCACATACCAACAGGGTAGGAATACTCTCCCCAATCTCTAGTCAACTAGAATAAATCCTATAAGTTAACTTGAGGTTTCAAATAGAATATATCTAGGCCAACCATTCCCAAACCATCACACTCCCCTACTAAAGGGATAGTAATGAAACCTATATCAAGTTCTATTGTGTTTAATTCATTGTTTTTTGCTTCTAGAGTACTTATATTTCCCATAACTTACATTTAAGATCAATCCCTCTACCATCAACGATCGAGAAATCAAGTCAGTGTTCATGGGTCCATCATTCCCAAAGACACTTTTTTTATACTCAAGGGAGTTTGAGGGAAAATAACTCATTTATAAATTCATGTTTAGTAAAAAAAAAGTAGTTATTTAATATATTAAATACTACATACAAATAATTCATAACTTTTGGGATATGTTAAGGGACTGATACCTTGTTCATGGAGTTATTTTCTTTAAGAAACAATGTTCACCCTCCCCTAAGCTCAGAAAAATATCATCCAAAATTATATAAACTATAGAGATCCTATCTCAAGCCAACACATCTAAAATAATTAATAATAAATTTTATAATTAATTATTTAATTTAATTAAAAAATTCATAATCTCCTAAAACTGAACAAGTAGTTTCTACTCACAAAAACATCAATCAATGACATGTCAGTTTCCCATGGAATGCTTTGGGTATGTCTATGAACAAAGTCCATATCACATAGGACCTTATCACTCATTTATTCAATTAAATTTTGTTAAAAACCCAATGTAAATAAGGAAAATTATATATATACAATGAAATGGTGATAAATAGCCTAAAATCATTAGCCCAAAACATCATATATCCATGAAATGGAAAATCCCAATTGCCTAATCCATATTCCACCATGATTTGGTGGAATTGGCATAAAACCATATCCCAAATCATCCCCAAATAAGAAGTTAGGTAAGGGGAATAAGAATGAATGAAACTTGGGGGATATAATCAGCTTAAATTTTGGTATAATCACTTCAAAAACACCCATACCCAAGGGGTAAAAGTGATGAATATGGGGTGGTCTTCAAAAAACTTAGTTCATCCATCCATGGACATCTAAGTCATCCCACGACATTCTTGAGATGAATTATCAATCCCAATTGATGGCACCAAAGACCAAGATATTAGATGATAACTCATTGGAATTATTTCACCCAATAAATATTAATTAAACTGGATTGGGATTTAAGCGAAATTCATGCATGACCATTCCATACATCAGAGTTATATTCACTAGGAGAAAAATAGTTTTATTAATAAGAAAAACCAAATTAGACATAGAAAACAAAATGAACATTCAACCAAAATAAGACAAGCATATATGATACAAAATAAAAATAAAAACCTAAACCAATATTTGTGTGACTCCATGAGTCACCATCCAATCCTTAAACCCTAAATTATCTACGAGTGACTAGAAGATTAACCTAGAAACTAAAATTTAAATGTAGATAACTATAAACATAAACATTATAAATGATTGAAAATAAATCCATTCCCCATGTACAACCTTCAAATTTAATATTTTTTTCAATCTAGTTTGAATTATGATTATAAAGCATAAATTTTCTCTTTTATCCTTAGAAACCAATAAAATTATTTCCCCTTTTTTCTTAAAAACCATTGTTCTTAAAAACACATTTTGAAAGATGTTTTTGTATAAAATACATTAAATAAGTTCCAAAACTAATTCTTATATAAATTAATAAATCATATGTTTCTTTTAAAACAAAATATTACAACAGTAATATGAATCAGGTGTAATAAAACTAATAGTGGTGGAAATAAATCAAGGGAAATATGAAATATATTTAATATACTATCACATTAATAAAGGTGAGGTAACCAATAAAAAAACTACATCCAAATGATCATAGGAGTACTTAGAAGATAAGGGGAAATTATAGAACATATTATACATTATACATCATATCTGCACACCTAATCCAATCTAGAAGACCTAATTCCAAATAAAACCATGCCCCATGTATTAACATTAAATAAAATATCCATTTCAATCTAGTTTGAATTACAATTACAAAGACTAGATTTACCATTTTAGACTTAAAACACGATAATAGTTTGTTAACCTTTTTCCTTCAAAATCAATGTTCTTGAAAATTTATTTTGAAATATGTTTTTATATAAAATACATTGAATGAGTTCCAAATCCATTTTTTCCATAAATAATTAAATCAATGTGAAAATGGTATTTTCCTCCAGAATTTTACAATGGTGTTTTTAAGTATTTTCATATATTTAAACATCTTTTGTTTAATCTTTTGATTTAATAAGGTAATTATTTTATGATACCATCTACCATATTTTATTGGATGGTTTATAATCATTTTGACTTGGGATTTACTATTGTGATAGCATTCTTCAAATAACTCTAAATGGTTTATGATTATGTTTATTGAATTGGGTAATTATTAACATTTCATATTACAGTTTTAGTAATAATTTTCATGTTGTCTATGAATAAAATATTTCATATTAGGAATCAATTGGACTTAGTAAGTTATGGGAAGGTTCCACTATATCCTCTCGATGCATCGGTAGGTCTCAAGAGGAAAACTAGTTTAGGTGTTAGATGAGCTCTTACCCATTTATGTAAGATGTATTGGAATGAGCCCTTGATGGTATGGTTATGATATATAAAATTATGAATTTATTTATTATGAGATTCGTTATTTTATTTACATGTTATTTTTTATTATTTTTATATCAATGGATAAGTTTCAATACCATGTGATTATTTATCTAGCATTATTTTATAATCATTTATTCCTTCCATATTATTCTTAATGCTTAAGTTATTGATTAAATGGAATGTGTTTTCAAAAATTTATCATGACATATATTTTATGCCTTATTTATTTATGTTATATTTGTATGTACACATAACCTTATTGAGCATCAGATCTCAACCCTTTCTTATGTTTATTTTTCCTAGGATTCCAGGAAGTGTATTATGATTGATATGAATTGATATTCTAAACAAAATAATGGTAGGATCAAAGAAAATACTATATTGTGTTATGTTTTCAAATGTAATTTTATATTCAAATATGTATCTAGTTTTCTAATAAAACTGAACTATTTGGTTCTTTGGGATGTGATTTCTTGTATTTAGTGTTAATGTAATAAAGTAACCACTGACTCTAGGCTGCTATGGTCTGGGTATTTACACTCTCTTAGGCACCCATGTGACATAGATTGAGGGATATGGTGTGGGGGTTCTTGAAATGGTATGTCCACTACCCCTGACCCCCAAGTCTCCGTGGAATAGCCTCCCATTCTATGGTGTGAAGTCCTTTTCTAGAAACCCTCCTCAACATATGCTTTGGCCTACACCGTGGACCACCTCAAACAAGAATAAACAAGGATTTTTGCATCATGTACACTATGGTGTGGCCTCTTATTCTACAATTAAATATTCCATCTAAAATCAAACCTCATAGTATAGCATTGACCTTACACCATGGTAAACCAAATACACTCAATGTTTGCAGTTTACCCTACACTATTAATCCATTGATACAGTTAATCTGTCTCTTTTACACAGTCGATCTATACTATGATATAGTCGTCTCTACCATAGAACTAGGTGTATCACCCCACTGATTTCCTACAGTGTGGACTATATCATACATCATGGATCACCATGGTTGGAAGATTCTATGGTGTGATCTACTTGGGATATAGAACATCCCTTCAACACTATAACCCAGAAACATCTATTCTATCATGTTTCAGTAGGGGAAGGGGTGATGGAATAGCCTTCTTGGATATTTCATGGACTACTATAGTTTATAATTTTTTTATGTTTTACCTATAACTCCCCAAAAATAATAAAACATCTGGTAGACTAAGAAATAAATAAAATCACTAGAAAATAGTAATTAAGTTTAAAATAATAATAAAATTGAAGTCATGGGGTGATAATTCTCCCCACCATCACCCTTTTTACCCCTAGAAAGATTTAGAATATTTATATATCATTAGAAAGTATAAGACATAGCCTCTGTAGCACACCTCTATTCTCAAAACCAAGGAACACCATGACCACTGTCAAAACAAAGCTTAATATTCTAACAAAGATTATCCAAAATCAACACCCAAACATTAAATATATCTTGAAGTACCTCAAAATATACAACTAGAAACCAGATACTCTATCACTAATACAAATGACCAAAGGGGTCTATAAGATAGATTATTAATAAAAATATGATTGTGTTGATGATGGTGTCCTATCTACCATATTATAATACCACAAAACACTAATTATTTCTAGAACTAGACAAAGAATCAGTGAAACTATAAGAATTGAAGACTCGATATAGGATGCACAATCCAATAGATTCCATTGATGGTATAAAAAGATTCCATGAAACTATCATCAACTCATAATTTCCATAAAAAATGTAACATAATAAGTTCTAGGAATTTCCAAAAAAATAAAGGCCAACAGAAACCACACAGAAGGAAAACTAAAAAGAATAAGAGAAACATCAAGAAATTATTTAACCAAAATCAAATTTATAAGGTTGGATTAGGGAATCCTCTGAAGGGATAGATCTGTCTCCACTACTTTTTCATGTGAATCCTTTATAAAATCTCTATAAAGGAACAAAATATCTACAAATATGATAGGTCTTTGGAGCTATGTGATGTAAGAATTTCTCATGAACTGGCATGCCACACCAATTCAACACTGTCACCCTACCCCCAAAAGAAGATGATGAAATATTTAAAGGCCACTTCACACCATGGTCTATCTTCTTAGGCTCATATCACTTCCCTTTTCCTTTAATATATTTATCTTCACCACTCGTAGTAATAGTTTCCATTTCATTAACCTCAATCATTATTTCTAGTCTAGATTCTACCTAAACCTCCAACCTTACCACATTCATAAAAAAAATTAAAACCACACTCCAACACTCTGAACTAAATATCTAGATGAAGGAAACTTATGAAATACAAATTATTTAATGAATATTCCTTGTAAAACAATGTAATATAATGTAACAGATCAAAAAAATAAACAAATATACTTTAATTCTAAAAAATAACACAATTATAGGCTATAAAACTCTATCATCTTAGGAACCTCTGTATAGAAATACTTCTAGATAAATTAAAACTTATAACTATCTGAAGACATTTACTCCCATGGAATATCCCAAAAAATGTACTCCCACCACTTCCAATATAAACCTCCCATCATAAAGGTAGTGAACATGATATTAAGAGACTCGAGAATATCAATAAGATTAATGCTTCTTTTGATATTCATAATCCATTACTTCACTTCATGAGGATCTAATAGACTATAAAATAGAAGGTGATTTAACTTCTAGAAACCTATTAGTGTAAAAATTGTGTTGCAACATCTAAAAGGTGTTTTCCCTTAAAAAAGACGTATCCTATCCCACGGAACCATTCTAAAGCTAAGTGAACTAGGGAATGCAACTTTGATCCATTTAGTGAAACTCCCTATCTCGGTATGAAAATCACTTTTCCAAAGAAGGTGACTATGATCAATATAACTTACATGGGAATTGTATCCCCCACCCCAAATCAAAGTATAATTTTTGTGCAACTTTGGATCATTTTTTTAACAACAAAATTTCCATGCAATCCACTTGTGCAAGAAAGGAGAAATCTAACCACTAATTTATATGACCATATCTCAATGTAAAAGTCACGAGAGGTTTGAAACCCATGGATGTGTGAATTGGAAACATGTTTTGTGACATAAACTAAATTTCATGACCAATTAGGCTATAAATAGAGAATCAACCCCCCTCCCCCCCCAATTTTCAAGGATGGGCCACTGTATGTTGAAGTTTTGAGATCTCATTATTGTAACATCATTTTTCATTACAATTCACAAGATGAGTTCCATTCATGAAACCCTATAATTTTTCACACCTATACTTCCATTATCCATGTATTTCCTTGTACTATATCCCAAACCTTGAAAACATCACTTGTGCAAGAAAAAACCTCTAGTTACCCAACCCAATTACTCCTTCCACCTAACATAGTTGGGTGCAAGTTGAGTACTGTAATTCTTAACACCTACTCAAACTAGTTTCATTCATGATTCAATCACATTCATGTTTAATATCATCAACCCACACACTCAGCCATGTTCCTCTAAGAATAGGTTGGGTATCCTTAATGCCTTTTTATCCTAACCATAGGCACCCTAAGGTTGAGACCACTATATTTTTCCCCAATATGGAAATGTTTAAACCTTGTTTCATCCAAAATCCCTTGTATAGTATACACTAAACCCTAAGGGTGGAATCACAACAAAATACCACTTCCCTTTTACTTTTATGAGGGAAAGTGTTGTATCATTCTCTCTTAATTTATAATGGTCTATCGAGGTGTAATTCCCAACATGTTCAATATGTAATAATTTGAACTCCATAGCCTAAAATCTTAGTTTTTTGATGTTAAACTTCATAATAATGTCCTCAGCACATGAAGTTAAACTGTATTCATACCCTATGTGATGAACATAGTATTATCCATGTATGAATTACATGGTATGATACCCCACCTTCCAATATGCTTCCATGCACAAACCACATCCATAAAATCACTCCATATTATTAGCACCTGAGAAACCCATATGCATAAGCATCCACATCATCCCTAGTTTTCTGTTAATCCATAACACAAGTTTTCTTACCGAACAATGTTAAACTACATGGATACTTCCCATCACAAAAAACATAAATTTTGAACTCTAACTATGTTTTTTTAAACATATCACCTGATAGGGTATGTAGGATGTCTTGTTGAGGTTAAATTGTAATATACATGGGACACAACCCTGAGGATCAATCCTGACATCCATCATAACATCCCATGGAATACTATAACTTCATAGTGTGACCATTCCCCTCAGGAATACACTCAACCTTACCCACCTATCTCTAGAAGACATTAAACATGTGACCAGTCTTTCTCTATAATATATTAAACCTATAAACAACCTATCCCAAAAAGACATTAAACTTTTGATCAACATGTCTCTATAAGACATTAAACCTATGAAGAACTTTTACACTCAATAAATTAAACATATGACCATCTAGTAACTACAATACATTAAAGTTATGACTAACCATTCCCCATAATATATTAAATAGGTAACTAGTATGTGCTTCATGCATTAGAATTCTTACCTTATATAATAAACAATGGATTCCCTAAAAATCAAGCCTTGGATGGATAATGTTATTGAAATAAGCCCCCCCCCCCCTCGTAGTGGATATGAGATTACTTGGGATCGACTCCTAATTTGCCTCATATACAAGATTCCATAAAATCCATACAATGGAAGACTTTTACAGATTCCCAACATGCTCAATATTCCCACCATCCTCATCAGCTCCAAACCTAAGGTAGATACTTCTTCATGAAAGAAACAGGAAAAATTAAATGGTGTCCATAACGAGATAAAATAGGGAAAATGATTCATGAAAATGTATTATATCTATGAGGTAGACCTGAAATTGGTGAAAACTCCAAGGAATAATATATGGAAGGAAGAGTTGACATCCCATCATCCTTTTTTGATCAAGGAGAAAATATCACCATAAAAGATGATGGAATCCACCCACCTTTGGAAAGAGTGAATGTGGGGAAGTACACCTTGGAGGGGTTGTGAGTAGTCCAATGATGTAGACCACTCTAGAGGAGTAATTGTCACAAACCAACCCAGGTTGACCCTGAATGGGTCACCTAAGCCAATCTACGGCAAGGCCTGAGAGGCATTCCTGATCCTCTCGGGCTGGCAACAAATGCCAGGGATTCAATAGAGACTGTGGGAACGGTTTCTACCAGGACAAATAAATAAAAGCAGAGGAAATAATAAAGATAAGTGAAGAATAAATAAACCAAATTAAATGACTAATCAAGAACAATATAAAATAAAACTAACTGATCTCGATGTTCGAACAAACTCTTTGTGACCCCACGGGTCACTCCCCGGCTCAACGATCAAGCATCTCCCAAAGTGATAACACCCAAGATAGAGCCTACACAAACACAAAAAACAAAAATAGAACTATAAGAGTGAGTAATAAAATTTAGTCGCCTAGACCGATATCTATTCCCAATACACTACCATTAAAATAAAATAAACATCATTTCCAATTTTAACTGAAATTTACAAAAGAAATTTTTTCTAAATATTTTACTTAAAAGAAAATTAAGAACCATTTCCATTAACCATTTTCAAATATAGATTCATTTCATTAGTGTCATTGGAATTTTAGAAAGGGAAAGTGGTGTTTATATTTTTTGGATTTGTACAAATATAATTAAACAATTTCATTTAAAAACCATTTTTTTAAAACTAATCAAAATCAGTTTACAACTTTCCATGGAAAAAAATACACAAAAATGAACAAGATTAAGTACACAACAAGGGAAATGTAGAGAAGAACACAAGTGCTATATTTATCAATGCAAGTAACTAACAGTAAATAGACATGGGTGAACCTAGAAGATCAAGAATAATCCAGAAGACACCAATACATGAGACCTCATCCTCGTTGACATGTCACACATGATAAAATCAAAACACTAAAATGTTCAGTCATCCTTTATCAGGATCGTCGAGGGAAAATATCATAGAAATGAACCCAAAAACATCCACCTACTATGGGCCACTAGTTAGTACCATAACCTACTAGTGAAGCAATCATTCTCAGAATATTCTCTCAATATACCAGGTTCCCATGTATCAAGTATTTAAAAAGGGGGTGAGCCAACTGCTGTCATCCGATCATCTAATCACAGTATATATATAATAATAATGCACAACAGGTCTCACCTCAAGTCTCCCCTAGGACTCTTCTCATGCTTTAAAATAAAACAATTATAATGGGTTCCAATTGAAGAACCCTAACATTAGATTCTGGGAATCTCCAAAAAGGACCTCCAACCCATTTCATACAATTGAATCATGAGAATCACACAACAAGGTTTTTTATAATAAATATATTATTTTTTTCAAAAACATCCCAAAATGTCCAAACTTCCCTTAAACATACAAAATCAAAACATTATCTCAAAATGAAAACACTTTTTCAAAATTAGTTTCAAGTACACTGTTTACACTAAAAACATTATAAAAATTCATAAAAACATTTCTTTCATATAATCAAACAAAACTATTTTACATACACATACAAACCGTACCACAATTAAACACTTCACATTAAACTAATTACAAATCCCCAACTATTCCTCTTAACATAAAATCATTTAAAATAGTTTTCACAAAACCCAGTCTACCAACTCAAAAATGCATTTTTAAAGGAGTGTAATCACACCAAGACAGATTTAAATGAAACATTATTTATAAAAAAATGCCAATTGGATCATTTATCAACAGTGCTTGAAATGTTTATTAAAACAGTTTCTAACACTCGATAAGATGCAAAAAACATATTTCTTACTAAAAAATTATTTAAATCGATATATCAGGTTCAAAGAGTCACAAACCAAGTGCAATAATAATGAGACATTTAATTAAACAAACAATGTGCGTAATTGTTATAAAATGGATGTATTTTCACAAAATAGAATTTAACTGCCAATTTGCATCGTAAATAAATTAACCAGATGTTGAAAACTAATAAATAAAACATATATATATGGCACAAACAATGGGAAATATATGCAACATAAATTTTAAAAGGCAGTGCAATGGGAACCTACCTCGGATCAAGATGTGACGACAACGTAACCTTGGAACCAAGGCGTGATAACAACTCCCACTCGAAAATTCCCTTCTCGGGTTCTAAAATGATAACTCTACCAAAACCAACACTTAATCAAAAAACCCCTTAATCCAAAAAAGATAAAACCATAACAAAATAAATCAAGCGGGAGGTATACTGATGGGAGTGGAATTCACGCCAGAAATAGAAGCACACCGGTATGGGATCGCGCTGGTAGAGGTGACGCACCGGAGGGGTTGCGGGTCAAGGAAACACCGGAAGGTGAGATTTATGCACACACAGGTTATTTTTTGGGGTTGTGCGTGCACCAAATAAGAGGTCACTATTACGGGATGAGGTGGGTCGGTCGAGATTGCATCTAGAAGAAATAACATTGATTAGGAGGAGTTGTTGGCCAGGGGTTTGCGGCTGGAGGCAGGTGTGGCTGGATGAAGCGTGCAGGGCAGGAGGTGAGTGAGGGCGACGGGCTATTGCAAGGAGGTTGAGGGCTGGTCGGCTGGAGAATGGAGGTCCAAGGGCTGTGGAGGGGTTGGTGGGCAAGGCCAGAGCAAGGAGGTCAGAGGGCTGTGGAGGGGTTTTTGGGCAAGGCCGGAGTAGGGAGGGGTGTCACACCGCACAGAGGGAGGGAAGGGCGAGGCCACTGTTGTGATGGAGGAGGTGTCCAGGAGGATAGGGGAGAGCCACATGTAGGAGAGGAGGGAATTGGGGTTGCACCGCTGGGAGAATGAGGCTGAGGATAGAGAAAGGTGTTGGAGGTGCTGCAAGGGGAAATGGGAAGACTGAGAAGAGAGGATCTAGTTGGGGTTGTGTAATGCATAGGGAAGGGTCACACGCTACCAGAGGAAATGGGGGGAGAGGTAGAACATGATAGGGTTTCTAAAAAAATAAACCCAAAAAAGAACTAAACAAATCATTAACAAAATAATAATTATAATCATCATCATCATAATCATAATCATAATCATCATAATGATAATAACAAAAATAATATTCATAATAATAATATTCATAACAAAAATAATATTATTACTACAATAAAATAATTCTTAACAATTGTTTTAATTAACATTAATTTAATTTTAATTGTTATAATAACAATAATAACTTGATGATAAAATTAAAAATAATAAAATTATTTAGTTCATTTCAATAATAATATAATTAACAATTTTAGTTCTCATCTAAAAAAATATTAAGATTCTTAATAATCATAAAAATTTTAAATTAAATAATAAATTAATGTTTATTTATTCACTTTAATTACAAAAGATGAAAATGCCATGCAGTTTCTTGGGTGGAATCGTGCAGCATCGCAGGCAGAACTGTGCAGCATCACGCTCTACCCGTGCGTCCAAAGACATTGAACCCAATACATGCACTTTTTTTCAAAAACATAGAAATTTCATCTAGGGCTCATGCTCGACCGCAGAAAAATATTTAAAGGCAGAAAAATCATTAAATAAATTTTTACACATGGTTCAGGGTGTGACAATTCTCCCCACCATAATTCTATCTATCCTCGGAAAACCAAAACACTAACTAGCTGATTGATCAATGACTAAGGATTCAACATAAACACGGTCCAACCTCTTAAGTCGAGAAAATTCTAGTGACCACCAATGGGACTCAACCTCATTATCTCAAACATATCACCAGCAAAGGGGAGGCCTGACTGGACTCTCCACCATAAGAATTTAACTAGCATATGATATTGATTTGAGTGAAAAATCAAAGAGACTCATTGTGGGTCTCCCCACCATAAAGAACAAACCTATACACGACCAAATAAAAATTCAACTTAAACCTGCACCGGGCCTTACTCAAGCTAAAATAAGCACAACATGAACATTTAAATCACTCACACTCATCTGAAAGGGATAATAGTTGAACTAAAACTCTGCACGAACCAAAAACCCTTACCACATGGGTTGGGAGGGAGGGCACAAGGATCGGATCAATAAAACCAAGATGGACAACTACACCTGACCCATCACTTTGGGATGGAAACAAACCAAAGTCACAATAGATTCACATGGGTGGTCCACACAAGGTCACTGATTGGAAACTGGAATAAAAAATGTACAATTACTATCATTTCATTATGGATAAGTCTATCGCACCCTTTTGCGAGGAGAGAGAATTTACAAAAAATAGAGAAACCAGAACAGAAATGATAAAACTATCTCACCGTGATGATAAAGGCACAACCTTAACCAAACTCCTTAAAATTCTCCCAGGGTTCCTGACTATGCACTAGATTCACTCCAAGGCCTTTTTGATGGAGCTATGATGGATGAAGCATCTCCTGCCTTGTATTCAGGTTCTGATAATCAAAATAAGAAACATACACCTTTTTATTTGACAAAAAAAATGACATGATTTTAAAATGAAAATCACAATGTCATTGAAAACCACAGTTCATCAAAAGACCCAAAAAATTCTCAAACATTTCAAAACCCCAAAACACTATCATTACACTACAACAATAAGATATCTCTAACATTTGAAGGAATCATACACATGAAACTTTAAATAAAACCCCAACAACACATCACTTCTGAGAACTTCCTCCATGACATTTTCTTGCAATGCCCCGACAGAATCGTTGTAAGTGAACCAAACATCCATAAGTATGATAGGGCTTAAAAGTACTTAGGCACATTGGCTTCTTGTGGCCCAGATTTCCACATTGATAATTCACGAGGATCTCTTGCTCTGAAGGGGTTGATGAAAGATCCCAAGGCCTTTTAATTCTATGACTTGATCCATCCACTTTCAATTGATTCCTCATATCTTTTCTAGAATCTTCACTAGTGCTCATATGGATTGAAAGAGGGAGGACTAATTTGATTTCTCCTACCATCACGACTTTGACATGAAAAGCTTGTCTCACCACATCGTCAAATGAAGTTATGTTAGACTCTGACACCTTCAACTGTAGATCAGGGTGGAGTCCCACCTCGAAGCGTTGATCCTTCATAGAGTCATATGTGACATACCCTGAATCATAAGGGACTATCTCCACAAAGTGATGGAAATATTCCAACACAGATATGTCACCCTACTACAAATAACACATCTTCATCCCCTTTCTCACATTTTATTCCTCAGAGAAGTACTAACGAATAAACAAGGCCTTGAAAAACTCCCAAGTAAGCTCTTGATGGGGCATGTTCCAAGACACTAACATCCATCACATCCATGGTGAAACCTCAAGCATGAAGGTTGAAAACATGACCTTCAACAACTCAGGAAACTCAATGAGGTTAAATCCCCTTTCAATATTCTGCATCCACTCCTCTACTAGGGATGTTTCTATTTGACCATAACAGAGAGGTAGATCTTGCTTCCGAAACACAAGCATAAAATTCTTAGGTTGATCAACCACACTATGATCACCCATCGATGCTTCTAGAGGGAAACCATTGGACAAGAAAAGTAATGAACTCAATCAAGGCCAACTCAATAAATAAAATCCTTAAAATCAAACACTGTATATATGAAAAGCTCTAAACACAAGAAAACAAGCTATCATAACATCAAAAATTTTCTCTTTGAAATCATATTTAATTTAAAATATGCTTGGTGGGTTAAACCCTCTCCATTGGTATTATTTAGAGTCTCACTCACATACATGTATCTGTGCCTCCCCGGGCATCCATCCAACATACCAGACATTCGTTCATAATCCAGCATACCACAATGGATGTGATAACCCCAAGGAACACCAAGGCCAAAACAAAACAACTTCATTTTTCCAAAAACAAATCATTCATCCCATTTCCTTTAAAACAATCCTCAAATAAAATATGTCATTTCAAAGAACTGTTTTTCAAAAACAGTTTTTTTTCTGATACAAAAAACTTCCAGAAGTAAAAAAGAGATCCAAAATAACTCAAAAAGGGAACTAGTGTCAGTGGATGACTTGACCATATGGTTAGCGGCCATATGCCAAACATGTCACTAACACGGAGAGCCTTTTTAGACCATACCCCTAGGTCCACATGGCATTCCAGGTTGTGTGGCTTAGGAGGACTATTATCCCAACTCCCTTTTTCATATCCCAATAAAATACATTCCATAAAAACCCAAATAAACTAATTAAACCAGACTTCCCATTGAAACACAAGGATCAAAACAAGCAAGAGTCCATGACGCTCTTTCTGCACCTACCCCTCGAGTCCGAACAATCCTAATCCATCTACCTTGACTTCCCAAATAACAAAGGCCACTCTAAAAAGTGAGGTCCTATAAAATACAACCTCCTCTGATACTATTTTGTCATGAACCAACCTGGGTCGACCCTGAACTGGTCACCCAAGCCGATCTTTGGAAAGTCCCAAGAGGCATTCCAGATCCTCCTGGGCTGGAGATAAGCACCAGGGAATCAACAGAGAATATGGAAATGGTTTTTCCAAAGACAAATTAATACAAGTAGAGGAAATAATAAAGAGTGGTCTAGAATAAATAAACCAAATGAAATGACTAAACAAGAACAAAATAAAATAAAACTAACCGAACTCGACGTCTGAACTAACTCTTTGTGACCCCACATGTCACTCCTCCACTCAATGATTAATCATCTCCCAAGGCGAGTGCACCCAAAGTGGAGCTTGAACAAACACTAAAAATATAAATTAACTATAGGCATGAGTATTAAAACTCATTAGGCTAGACCGATATCTATTCCCCATTCACTACCTTTAAAATAAAAGAAACAACATTTAAAGATTGAACTATAATTTACAAAAGTATATTTTTCTAAATATTTTACTTAAAAGAAAAGTAAAAACCATTTCCCTTAATCATTTTCAAATCTTGATTCATTTCATTAGTGTCATTTTCATTTTAGAAAGGCAAAGTGGTGTTTATATTTTCAAATTTGTACAAAGAGAATTAAACACTTTCATTTAGAAATCATTTTTTTAACCTAATCAAAACCAGTTTACCACTTTCCAAGGAAAACAATAAAAAAAATATATAACGGTAAGTACAGAAAAAGGAAATATAGAGATGCACACAAGTACTATATTCATCACTGCAAGTTACTGAAAGTCAATAGACATGGGTGAACCAAGGAGATCAAGAATAATATGGAAGACACCAATAAATGACACCTCATCCTTATTGACATGTCACACATGATGAAATCAAAATTATCAAACACTCGGCCATCCTTTCTTAGGAAGGCTGAGGGAAAATCCCATAGCAATGAACCCAAACACATCCGCCTACTTTGGGCCACTGGTCAATTCCATAACCTACCAGTGCAGCAATCATTCTCAGAATATTCTCTCAATATGCCAGGTTCCCATGTCTCAAATATTTAAAAATGGGTTGAGCCATCCTATGCAAGCTAAGAATCCAATCACGGTATATATATAATAATAATGCACAATAGGTCTCACCCTTAGTCTCCCCTAAGACTATTCTCATGATTTAATATAAAACAATTATAATGGGTTCCAAACAAAGAACCCTAACATTAGATTATGAGTATCACCAACAAGGACATCCCACCCATTTCATGCAATCGAGGCATGAGAATCACCCAACGAGGGTTTTCATAATAAATATACTTTTTTTACAAACTTCACAAAATGGCCAAACAGCCCTTAAACGTTCAAAATCAAAGCATTTTTTCAAAATGCAAACACTTTTTCAAAAATTTTGTCAAGTACATTGTTTCAACTCAAAACATTTATAAACATTCTTCAAAACATTCCTTTAGTACATCCAAACAAAACTGTTTTACACACACATACCAACCAGACCACAATTCAACACTTCACTTCAAATAGATTAAAAATCCCCTACTATTCCTCTTAACATAAAATCATTTTAATTAGTTTTCACAAAACTTAGCCTACCAACTAACACAGGAATTTATTTATAGGGGTAAAAGCACACCAAGACAACTTGAAATGAAACATTCATTATAAAAAAATGCCAACTCGGCCATTTATCAATGGCACAAGAAATTTTTATCGAAACAGTTTCTAATTAACACTCAAAAAGACAGAAAAAACATGTTACATCCTAAAAACTTATTTAAATCAATAAATCAGGTTCAAAGAGTCACAAACCAAGTTTAATACTAATGATACATTTAATTAAACAAAAAGTGTGCGTAATTGTTAAAAAATGAACTTATTTTTCACAAAATAAGAATTTAACTTCTAATTTTCATTGTAAATAAATTTACCAGACATTGAACAATAATAAATAGCAAATATATATTGGGCAAAAACAGAATGAAATAGATGAAACATAAATTTTAAAAGGCATTACAATGGGAACCTACCTTGGATCAAGGTGTGATAACAACGCAACCTCGGAACAAAGGCGCGACGACAACGCCCACTCAGAAATGCCCTTCTTGGGTCTTAAAATGATAAATCTACCAAAAACCAACAATTAATCAACAAATCACATGTTCAAACAGAGATAAAACAATAACAAAATAAATCAAGCGGGAGGTATATTGATGGGATTGGTATTTGAGCCAGAAGGAGAGGCGCACCGGCAGGGGATCGCGTCGGCAGAGGTGACGCACTAGGGGGGTTTCGGGTCGGGGAAATGCCAGAAGGTTTGATTGTTGAACCCATGGGTTGGCAGCTGGGGTTTTGCATGCGACGGAAAAAAGGTCACTGAGATGTGAGGAGGTGGGTCGGTCGGGATTACGGTTAGCCGGAATAGCACTGATAGGGAGGAGGTGATGTAGGTCGGGGGTTCGTGGTCGGAGGTGGGTGCGGCTAGATAGAGCGTTTAGGGTAGGGGGTGAGCGAGGGAGGTGGGCTGCAGCAAGGAGGCCGAGGGCCGGTCTGCTGGAGTAGGGAGGTCCGAGGGCTGCGGAGAGGTTTCTGGGCAAGGCTGGAGCAAGGAGGTCCAAGGGCTACGGAGGGGTTTCTGGGCAAGGCTGGATCCGGGAGGGGGGGCACGTCGAACAGTGGGTGGGAAGGGGGAGATCGTTGTTGTGATGTAAGAGGTGGCCAATAGGAGAGGGGAATGCTGCAAGTAGGGGAGGAGGGAATTGAGGTTGTTCCATTGGGAGAAGGAGGCCAAGGTCGGAGCAAGGTGTTGGAGGCACTACAAGGGGAAATGGGAAGACTGAGAAGGGAGGATCCAGCTGGGGTAGCACAGCGCACAGGGAAGGGCCGCACGCCACTAGGGGAAATGGGGGGGGGGGGTCTCACATTATAGGGTTTCTAAAAAAACCCTTTAAAAGAACTAAATAAAATATGAACAAAAAAATAATAAAAATATTCATCATCATCATCATAATGATAATAATAAAAATAATAATCCTAATAATAATATTCATAACAATAATAATATTATTACAAAAATAAAATAATTCCAAAAAAATGGTTTTATTTAACATTAATTTAATTTTAATGTTTAGAATAACAATAATAAAATGATGATAAAATAAAAAATAATAAAATTATTTATTTCATTTCAATAATAATAGAATTAACATTTTTAGTTCTCATATAAAATAAAAATATTAATGTTCTTAATAATCATAAAAATTTTAAATGACATAATAAATTAATGTTTATTTATTCACTTTAATTCTTCAAAGACAAAAAGTACATGGATTTGCTTGGGCATAACCATGCAGTTTCGCGGGAGGAACTACGTGGAGTCGCGCTCTACCTTTGCGTCCAATGACGTCGAACCCTAGACACACACTTTTTATCAAAAATATATAAATTTTGTGTGGGACTCACCTCAAACCCCTGAAAAATATTTAAAGGCAGAAAGATAATTATATAATTTTATACATATGGGTTGAGGGGTGATAGTAACAGAAGAATATCCCATCTTTGATGCATGTCCCTAGTGGAAAGAATCATCAAACTAAATGTTGAACATGATGTGAATCTCTTCTACCATAATTAGGGGAAAATGATGAGAATTGGGAATCATCGATTTTAAAACATCATTGGTGTGAATCCCTTCTCCTACATTGGGATAGAATGATCAAAATTCATAACATTGAGCATCACCTTCATTATAAATTTACTAATGGTTTCCCCAATATATATCCTATAGTACTTAGGCTGCAAGAAACACTTTACAACCCACTACCAATAAGAATGGGGGGAGAAGTACCCATGGTGTGGAAATCCCACATGACTATGCTTCTACTACATAATTCACCCCTTACAAGTCTCTTAGGAACCCTCACCCTATTTTACCCTTCAATATCATCCATTAAATGAATATCAGAACACTTGTTCATTGGTATAAAGAGGAAGGGGTCATCCCGACCAGGGGTATAGCCCACCCTGACCTAAAAGTTGAGGTCTCACACCATCTCCACTACCTTCAAGGGCCTCATAGGGTAAAATATCCCCCATTCACCATGGTAAACCATTTTTGGATCCTTTACCCTAAAAAATCTGACATATAAATCCCCTATATTGATAAAGTAGGGGATATACGAGTCACACCTATAGTGACCTCCACCCAAGGGCTTCCTAAGAGGGTACCCATCACCCAACATCATAGTCAACATCAATAGGACCCACTAATGAGTTGGATGACTCTGTACCTTCTCTACTAGCCCCAATATAGAATATCTTGAACCAGTACCAGGGGTAGGCCTCTAACCCTGCTCTCAGGGAGGCCTTTTCAAAATCTCAAATAGCCCCTTCCACTATTAGTGCACATCATTTCTTCATAACCAGTACATGGGGGAATGTTACAACTATATGGGGATTGAGACACCATCTTCCCATCGGGTAAGTTGTGTTGACTATCCCCACCTTGGGTGCAACCATAAATTATCATGGGCCATCCCATGGTGAAGAGTTTAACTGGGGATATCCACATCATGATTCCATTAGCTGATACGGAGGCTCGCCTCATACTGAAAAATTCCATTACCCTAAATATGCATCCCAGGGGAGGAGGATAAATGAATACAGTGGCAATTAGACCCATTAAACTGGTTGTAATGTGCATGGAATAAATTTTTTCATCCCCATGTGATTTCACTCTATGAAATCATGAACCTACAAAGATAGGGCTAAGGGAAAATCTATATCACTATCAACCTCTCAGGGTCCAAGAAAACAAATTAATTTGGAGATTTGCATCCACCTCCACCACTAAAGCTGGGGGAAGAAGGAAATTAGTAATGATTGATGATCCCCAAGATAGGTACCCACAAGGTCCCCAGGCCCCTATATAAATACTTTCACATTGAAGAAATACTAGCCTTATTTAATGGAATATTTGGGAAACCTTCCCTAAAAGCATCATCTTTCCTCCTCTCCACTTCCACTTTTCAAGTATGATATATTTCTAGCTCTCGATTGGTGCCCTTGGACAATGGTGATCACTCTACTAATCTATGGGGGGAATGAAAACCTTCTTAGTTAGTGGAAGATTTTGGATACCTCATCCTATATTGATACAGTTACAAAGATAGACCCATCATCGGATGACCCTTTATCATTTTAGGGATTACTATCACATGTGATGAATCCTTTGTCAAAGATTCATAAGTAGAGAAGGTGTACATTATCCCCCCCACCCAATTTCACATATGTAATCAATTAGATCCTAGGGTTATTAAGAGTTGTATGACCCTCTGGATAGTGGTTAGGATGAGGAATGATTGTGGGATATTATTTCTAGAAACCAACTACTGATCATGTTTTAGACAGCCACAATCTTTAACTTTGTTATCTCAGAGTCCCTCACTGAGAACCATACAGTTAGTCTCTTATAGAATATATGGGTTAAATTTAAACACCTCCAGGTCTACCAACTAACCTATCCTAGGATTTAGTAACACCTTGAGGCAATATATCAATAGTTATAGAAGGCTAATATTTTAGAAATCCTTCTAGATCAACACCCTGATTTTCATGGATATAGGTGTGTCAAAGGTTGATTATATTCTTGTGGGGAATGCTCACAATCTTGGTTTGTGTTATTCAATTGTAAGTTATGATGGATTTAAATATTTAAACTTGAAGAGGTGTCCCATATTTTTTTTCATTAAACATTAGGGAGGCATCGTACACACCTTCTCAAATGGCATGGATCAAAACTCATATAGGTCAAGTGCACTGTTTAAGGGAATGTGATAGGAGTATTCTATGAATTTTAACATCATAAGGTAATAAAATTTATTTCATGGATGTATAAACACCAAGGGATAGTGTGGGGTATTATTCATATGGATTTACTGGATGCTACTAAGGATTAGAGATGATATGTATGGGGATTTCATGTATAATCTACATGAGATGTGAGGTATCATCCTTTGTGAGTTATACATCGGGAATCCAATGTTAATCATATAAGTTATGGATAAATTTAATATCATGTGTTGATAAAGTTGTTATTTAGTTTAACATCATGTGACTAGGGTGTTACGTTATATAATTTAAAGACATATAGTATAGACATGTTAGGACTTACACCTAGGGAGACCATTTCCCAAAATGAGAGAAGGATATAACACTATACCTCCTCACAAGGAAAGGTAATTGGTTTCCCATTTTTATAACACACTTGGGTATTATTATTCTACTTCACAAGTTATTTTGTATGGCATGAGATGTAAACACTTCAATGTTTGGTCATCATATAGGGGTTGTTATATTAGGGAGCCTATTCTTAGGAGAAAAAGGTGTTGACGATGCCCAACCTATGATTTTAAATGGGTTAGGAGTGAAGGTTGATGATACTAGTAATATAAGTGATCAAATAATGAGTGAACCCTATTTGAAAAGTTGAAAATCATATGATCACTCAACTTGAGTGAAACAATGTTGTCTAGAAGGAGGCATTTGGTCAGGGACCTGGAAGTTGTTACACATAACTTTGGGGTTATGCAAGAAAGTGGTGCTGTGAAAGACATGGGAACCAACATAAGAATATATAATTTATAATGTAAGCATAGGTACATTAAATGTCTGTGGTTAAATGAATATTTGGGTTGTGTGAAGGAAACTCATCTTTCTTAAACCCACATAGCCTTTAGGGTGAGTTGTGTGAGGACAACTTGAGAAATATCCAGGGACATTTTAGGTCATTGTGAGGAATTTCATGCAAGCTATATACCAATGGAAATCCAAGGGTAGGATGGAGTTATTTGATGTTGAGAAAAATAGGTGGCGTTAATGAGATATTGATGGTTCAACTTCTAGAGGTCTATCTTTTATCTACTGATATGTGGCACTACTATATATTCTATAAAGTAGGGATAACCCAATGGAGGTCAACCAACCTTCACTATTTTGATATCATAGATGGGACCAACCATCAAAAACAACATGGTATTGGATCAAAATATTACATCATTGTGAGCTCTATGGAGTAGGAATCCCTCATTGAGGAACCTTATCTTACCAAAACAAAAAAAATAGTATCACTTTGTGGTCTCCAACTCTGGATAACTCATTTTTTCCTATAATATCCATGATTGAGATGGTGAAATGGATTTGGAAGATGCCCCTACTACTTTCAAGGAAGGTGTCTCCACCACTATATATGATTTTACCATGGTTAATCTTAACACTAGGGTAGATATGAGGCCTACACTAGTCATTTAAGTCCTTCCACTAGAGGTGCAGGAACAATATGTGGCCTTCTTGAAGTAGCACCATAATGTATTCAATCAGTTCTATAAAGTAATTCCACAGCTCGATCCCCAAGTAACTATTAATCACCTTAGCCTTCAAATAGGCCATAGTGGGTTCAAATATCCTCCCATGAAGATGCGAAATTCCTATAGTTTCATGGTTAAGTCCAAGGTTGATAATTTTATCAAGGCCAATTACATCAGGGAGGTCTAATACCCCAAATGGTTGGCCAAGATTATAACACCCTGATATTTTAAAAGGGATAAAATCATGTTTGATAGTTTATATGACACACAACACAAATATTATAATATAATTAAAACCATGGAACTTTATGATATATTTCTTTTTAAATAAATACAATCTATTTTATATCTTATAGAATACACAACACCATGGCGAAATGAACCAGGAAATATCATTATTATATAAGAATATTATAACCTATCCATTAATTTGGTGGGTATGAGTAGTATAAATTACTTTATGAAATATATTTAAATTTCCTAATAAATATAAATTTATTTATAAATTCTTATTAATAAATCATCGATTTTAATAAAAGTCATTTTATTCATCAAAAATATGTTTTCTTTAAAAAGTGATTTTAACTACTTTTTTTGTGAAGATAATATAATTAATATGTTTCCACTTTTAGAAAAATTATTTAATTAAATTTAATTCATTTATTAAATAATCATATCAATATTAAATTGGGGATAAATTTTGGGATTTTTTGGAAAATATTAATTTTTCTTTGAATAGTGAAAATAATAATTTTTTTAATATTTTCATTTGTTTTTATAAATTTAGTCCCATTATTATTTTAATTTGATTTAAAATTAAAATAATAATTATTTATTTATATTAAATAAAATTAATTACATTTAAATCATATTTATAATATATTTTAGTGTACTTTTATTTTTGGACTTTAAAACACTTTTTTAAACTATTTTAAAGTGTATAATGTTTCTCCCTTTTAAATAATTAAAATACCCCATAATGATGAATTATTTAAAATAAATTTATAGAATATATATATTTAATATTAATTTAATTTAATTTAATTATGTTTAATTTTTATACGGTTAACATGTGATCATCTTTTCCTTAAAAAATCATTTCCTAAAAAACCATTTTTTCAACACGTCTATGGGTTTAATTTTAAATTAAATTATATCACTTAAGTGTATAGAATTTAAAAAAATAGATTAATATTTTTAATATTCATAATTTATATTATCTAATAATTTCAATTTAATATTTGACCATACTGAAAAGTGAAAATAGTAAAAATTATTTACTGTTGTTAAGGTAAAAAGGGGTTATTATGGGTTAAACTAAAAAGATAAGGGTATAAAAAGAACCAAAACATGACTAATTTATATTTTATGTTCATATTTAAACCTTATATATTATAATTTTGTAAAATGTTCCATTTTATATCCATTCAAAATGACAAAAACAAGGGTGGAATTCTTTCGTTGCAAAAATTCCAAATGCGTCTTCTCCTCCACTTATAAAAGGGCACCCCATATCCTCTTCATTACACACTTAAAAAACTCAATGGTTAGTAAAATAACTAATAATAACTTAATTAATTCCATAAACTCATCCAAGAATCATGTTTTTGATCATAAATCCAACCAATAAATCCTTTGGTGAAAACCAAAAGAAGATTTCCAAAGAAGTGGTAACATCCATAACCGAGCATTTTATTTTACTTCATATTACACCTCATTAAAATATTATTAAAAAAATTTGATATAAAAAAATTATATTATATATACTAATATGTATTTATGTTAATTTCATTACCTATAACCATCTCCTCCTCTCTCAAATGGGAAATGAAAATGTTGATCGTGTGTATGGTGGACTATCACCTCATGAACCGACAAAATTCATTTTCAATCACCTATTCTCATTAATTAATATAATGATGTAGAAAATGATTATATATGATATTTATGATATATTTATACTTATTTAATTATAATATCATATAACCCTCATTACTTTTCATTCTGTATAGAAAACGGTAACGTCGCTCGTGTGTATAATGAACTACCACCACGTGAAGCAATGTGATTCATTTTTCACTTACAATTTACATTGATGGTAATAAGGATTTATTTAATTTTTATAAATTATAATAACAAAATATTAATCATTATTTAAAATTAAAATATCATATAGTTTCTCACTTTAAAATCTCTTCAATAAATGATAACTTCGTTCGTCTGCACAATGGATTACCACCTTACGAAGTAATGTGATTCGCTTTTATTACCGTATAACATGGATGGTATGTATAAGGGTATTTAAAGATATAATATTATAATTACGATATTATTATAATACTATAAAGATAAAATAATACATACCTTCTTTCCATTATGAGCATCAAATAACAGAAAAGTTACTCATGTGTATGTGTGGCCTACCATCTCCATAATTGTAATGTAGTTCATTTTTAATAGTCATATTTCATGATTGGTTTAAAAAATATTATATATGCATAAAAATAATAATAATTTCATGATTATATTTATATATGTGATTAAATAAAAATCTATTTTACCTTAGTCAACTTACTAAACTGATTTTGGACATGTGAGTCATTTATCATTAAAAATTTTGACGTAAAATTAATTGATTAAGTAATTGAATAAGAAAAGGTAAAAAATAAAATAAAAGTAATAATAATATTTAAAATGGTTCGTAAGAAATTAAATAATTAACATAAGTTTATTATTCAGTAATATAAAGAACGCACTTGATGATTCAGTCTCAAGGTACTGGATTTTTGTCCCAATGTTCCTTCTTTGATATATATATTATGTTATGAATATAAATTATTTTATAAAGTGTATATATTTAACCTTTGAAATTTTATATAATGAAAATACTTCTGTTCTTTGTATTTAATTATTTTATTTTATGTTATTATTTTATGGGGATTATAATTCAAAAGCTACCAATGTGGTAAAGGTTTAATGTTACAATATCATTGTTTATCATGATTATTTATGATTATACTTTAAGTGATGAAATATTTGGATCTACTACTAAATAACTTCAAAAAGTTTCTTTTCCTATCATTTTTCCTTGATAATACATGTTTTTGATTCATTTTTTCTCTTTATGTACTCAAGATTCTAAAATAATTTTTTTTAAATTGACTTTATTTCTTTCTACTGTTGAAAACCCTTTCTCTTTCATGTTTGTGTTTTCGAAAGAAAATAGTTTAATAAAAATTTAATGTTCCTATATGAATTTTTAAAGTCAAATTTACCCTTTTTGAATTTTTTTTAAAACTAAAATGAATATTCTTATCATTTTGAAAAATATGTCTCATTTGGATTTTTTCCAAAAATGTGAAAATAATCCCTATTTTAAACATGTATGACATGAACGGAATTTCATACCATCATGACCTATCAATTTTTTAAAGCTTTATTTATAATTTTCCAAGGTTATTTTCAATTAAAATTATTTCCATAATATGTTGTAATTTTTTATTTTTTCAATAATTATTTACAAATTGTACAAGTTATTTCCCTAAATAATTTTTTTAATATTTATATAATATTTATATTCATCAATGACAACAACCTTGGATGATAGGGATTTATTATAAATTTTGTATATATATATATATATCTCACAAATATATTTATATTATTCTTTATTCCTTTTATGGGGTAACACATTCATTATGTTCATCTCTCAAATGAATTTATTATAACATTTACTTTGATTATGATATGAGACAAGATTATGCAATCCATTTTCTTCCCATAGGTAATTCTTATGTTATTACTTGTGATTTAATTGTTATATTAAGCACACATAGATCATGAAAATGTTGTGATGTGTGAACCCAGATAGTGCTCAAATTTATTGGGTAATTTTTTTAGTCTCATGAGGAATCATGTATGGGATTAGAAAGTATACATAATCTATTATGGGACTTTTTCCACCATGTGATATTTCTTAGGCAATTAGCTTTGAATCATATTTATGTCATGTTTTGTGTTTCTACCAAATTTCTGATGTTACAATGATCTTATAATACCATATTATTTTTGTCATTATTTCATGTGATTACTCATGTGCTTTCTCTTTTATGATATCTTGTTATATCATTGAATCACACATTATGTTTCTTGATAATGTTTATTCCTTTTCTAATCTTTCTAGATCACCCCTTTTTTCTATGTATTACCTAGGTTATGCTATGCAGTTTTTAGAGATCAAATATATTTAGGAGATAAATATGAAAAAAAATAAGGATGCCTTTTTTTAGTTTTCTTTTATGTATTATTATTTTAGTCTTATAAAGTAACTAGGCCTCATGATCATTTGGTTATAATTAATGAATTTCTAAGTTAAAAACCATATAATAATATTGTAAAGGGCCTAGGTCACTATAGTTGGTATCTGAGAAAAGTTTTAGTAAACAATCGGAAACTAATAAGAGAAAACTTTAGTGATAACACTAAGGATAATTCTAATTATAATAATAATTATAGAAAAATTTCTTGGAATCCTGATGAAGTATACATAATGTGGTTTCTAAACAATTACATCCCTATATGGATACTAAAAGTTGATGTGATTATGGCACAAATATAACTAAGGGTAATAAATCAAAAAAAACATGTTATTATTGACTTGATTGTTACCTGGTACATGAAATTGGTCCTTACTGTACATATAGTTTGACACTATTAAGGGATTTTCGATGGAAATTCACAAACACTTTATGACCCATCATGAAGGATTTGAATTGATTATGATCATGGATGACCAAGATTAAACCTAAGGTGTCTTATATTTACATGAAGGTGTCATGATATAAACATATTATAAATAATTTTTAGTTATTATGTTATTTACCACTATGAATATTATATCTCACACTATGATTTATGGTTTTAGTCAATGGCATGAACTAAAACAAAGTAGGATAACGTTGAATGTGATAGATAATGTGTTATTGAGAAATCAAATGGGATGATGGCTGGAGTGAAGAATATTATGATTATTACTAATAAATTATCATATTATATGATTAAAAACTTTCACCTTAACCAACACTTTGAATCACCGAAGAAGGGAAGGATATATATCTTTGATAGTTCAGGTGGCGGAGAACATTGAGGAAAGAAGATTTAGTTTCTTATATGTCTATAATGTGGGAAGAATAACTCGAGTGAACACCTGAAAGAAACTAGAATATGTTTTACATGTGGATAATAAGTTCACATAGTAATTACTGATGAAAATTAAAATTTCATTTGACACAATTAATGATAATAATGGTTTCACTAAGGCATCATCAATCATTGATTTTTTTAAATATGGAAATAATGGGTGTTATGAAGACCGATGTCCTCAGTGGAATTCTCATGAATATGATCAAAAAGGTTATATGAGTAAATTTTTTTCTATTTTTGATGAAGATATTACAAATTAAATATAAAAGTAAGGAGTTATTAAGGAATAATTTGATGAAGCCTCATTAATGGTTTAAGAATGAAGTGGAATGATTAAAATGCTTATGTACTATAATTCAAGAATTATTTGAATCTTGATATTTATATAGAGATTGTTCTATTGGTGTTTTTTGTTTAGTATTTTCAAGAATTTTTTGAATGGTAATAATAACATGGAAATGTGATTTAATGGTAAGGTGATATTTTGTGGAAAAGAATAAGTTGTATAGAAAACCTTAGTGGATAAAAATTTATTTTATTATTAATTTTTATTTCAAGGATGTTCATCATATTTTTGGTAATTTTATAGGAATTATATTAATATAGTTTTATAAATAGTACAACTCATAATCCAGGTAAAAACCCATCACATCTAGAAAGGCCATGGGGATTGAACCCACAAATGAAGGTCAATAAGGCTGCATCTCCTAATGATGGCCAACATAATGTACTCGTTAGTATGACATTGTTTTTACTTAAATTATTTTATGAAAAAATATTTATTTAATCAAATATTTTTGAGTCTATTAATGATATTTTGGTAGATGTTTTATTAGGTTGAGGTATATATAACCTTTAGGTTTAACATAACGAATTATTTGGGAAGAATTATATTATGGTTTCGGAGATGTAATCTGAAGGGTTTTATGGATAGACAATAGTGGAATGGATTAAGTTGAACTTTTTTAGTTATAATTATGGTATTATATATTAATGTATTATATGGTAAAGATTCTTCTAAACATTTTGGTTTTAGTAATGATAAGAAGAATAACTTGATATTATTTTTGGGATTATGTGATCTGTTAAAAGCTTATTTTTGTGATTTAGGAATGAAAAAAGTATCTTTAATACTCACTATTTAGAGAAAAAGATGATATTTTATTGGAAATTGGTTAACTGATGAAATTATACTTATTAAGTAAGTATATTTTCTTTGTTCCTAGTCAAGATAGTAAAATAATCCCTCAACTCTGGGAAAAATGATCTTGAAACAAAAAAAAATTATCCCATTACCTTCATTTATAATAAATAAATGGTCTTTTAATCGATAAAAAAATTATAGATTTTTGATTTTTAACATTCTCATGATCATTCATCTTCTTATGATCAATTATCTGGTTGGGAAAAAATTCCTCAAGGTAATATTGCAGCATTTTGGGTTGATTGTCTTTGTTGATAAAGTTGGTTTCCATGGTGAATTGTCTAGTTCCAGAGAAGTTGTTGAAAATCCATG
The DNA here is from genome assembly GCA_963277665.1 of Viscum album. Taxonomy (NCBI): domain Eukaryota; kingdom Viridiplantae; phylum Streptophyta; class Magnoliopsida; order Santalales; family Viscaceae; genus Viscum; species Viscum album. Next base: position 1,152,488,047 of record OY728132.1, on the reverse strand, counting down.
TTTACAAAGAACGATGACAAAGGAATGGATGATCTGGAGGTGGTACAAAAGAGTAGTACAAGGTGGCTCTGTTTTCCAGTGTTTGCCAAATTTTTGGGGTCCAAAATTTGGAGTTTGGTGAGCATCACGAAAATAGGATTTCTGTGAAGATCTTATTTTAAGATGAAAAAGTCATGAATTTCGCGAAGATAGGCTTCATGGTTTAGAATTCGCGAAGGACAGAAGAATGTTGATGGTGATACTTCGTGATTACGTCAAGCTTCACCAACGGCATAGGTTGAAGCGCATCACGGTGGTGAAGGGATTTGCGAGGGAGCTTCGCGGAGAAGGCATGAAGAGATTGACGGTGATGCTAAATGATTACATCGAGCTCCGTGATCAGAAAATTGTCGTGGTTCTTTGTGAGATTGAGAGAATTTCAGCAGAAAATTCAGAGCTTTTCGATATGTGATGATGTGGCATTGACTTCGTGCGGAATGATCGAGGGTCGGTGGAATCGCTTATAAATAGGCCTCGACCCCTTCAAGAGTAGCAAAATAGAAGAGAGAGATTTCAAAGAAAATCCTTTGCTCTTGGTTCGCGAAGGTGGTTCATGAAGGAAAGGTGCTTTGCGAAAGAAGAGCTTCACGATGGCTATTATAGCTCCGTTAAAGTCGTGTGATCTACGTTGGCTCTGTGAGTTTAGTGAGGTGAGTCTCTCTATGACGACTTGAGCTCCGCGATGGCTTAAGCATTACAAAGGCTTGAGCTTCGCGAGAGTGCTTCGCGAAAAGGCAGGAGCTTCGTGAAGGCTTGTTTGAGCTTCTCACAATTGGTATCCTCACGAAGTAGGGTGATTTGCAAAGGTATTTACAAAGGAATATCCCAGTGTTCATGGGTGAAGGGATATTCATCAGTGGATGAATGTTGAACATTAACAGAACATCTACATATAGTGTAAGATGCATTCATTAGTGGTAATGAAGAGACCTACATGTCTATAAACTGTGAGTGGATCTTTTCTAGAGCATTGAGCAAAGGAAGTGGAAGAAGGTGATCCTCTCCACTGGAAGTGAGCCAGAGAGGGAGAAATTGGGAGCGACCCTTGGGAAAGTAGTGAGCTAGCCCTAAACTTTTTAAAGGTAGTGAGCATGGGCATAGAAGTGATCTAGCCTGAATATTATTGGCAGTGAGCTTTAGTAGATTTGGTACAGTTGCACATCGCCATTGTAAGCTCCTTGGACGTAGCCCAGTGAGGGTGAACCAAGTAAAAATCTCTGTGTATGCCTGGTTGCTTCCCTGCATTACATTCAAAGCATCATCATCTAATAAAGAAGAAAAGAAGTGATCATAATAAACACACAAGTGCAAAAAAAGTGACCCTTGTAATAAAGAGGTCAAGATCCAGTGGGGAAAGAAGAATTTAGAAAAGAATATCCATACCCTGATTCACCCCCCCCCCCTCTAAGGGTATATAGGCCCCTTTTGGTCCTAACAGATCTGTATCATTCTCCATAATTATTTATGATCTTCATCAATGTATATATCTTCACATGCCACCAATGTGGAAACGTAGTTATTTGATGACCTTTATACTTCCATTTCTACCTTTTCAAGAGGATTATTTATTAAACCTTCTTATAATGTGATATTTTAAGTAGGTTATTTTTAAATGTCAAACCCTTGACTATCGAGCATAAGTTTAAATTGTGATGATGTGATTTTTATATGGGGGTAGAATGTAACTCCACGAGATTTTTTAGAGGAAGAACATAAGGTTTGATAGTTTATATAACAAGTAGAAAAAATATTATAAGAGAATATAATACCCCAAAAAATTATGATATAATCATTTTTAAATAAATTCAATATCTTTGATAACTTGCAGAACATAAAACATCGAGTTATAAATGAACCATTAAATATTATTATTTAAAAAATACCATCATAATATAGTCATTAAATTGTTGGGTATGAATAGAATTAAATAATTATTTAAATTTATATAAATTCCATACTCAATATAAACATATTTATAAATTCCTATTAACTAATCACTCATTTTTAAGCAGTCATTTTATTCATCAAAAATATGTTTTCTTCAAAAAATGATTTTAAAAACTTTTTAATAGAAGATAATATAATTAATTTTTTATAATTTTATAAAATTTATTTAATAAAATGGAATTAATTTTTTAAATAATCATATCAATATTAACTTAGGGTATTTTTTTGGATTTTCGGAAAGTATTAATTATTCAGTGAATAGTGAAAATGCCGATTTTTATAAATTTACCATTTCATTTAATAAATTCAGTCCCATTATTATTTTTATTTGACTTAAAATTTAAATAATTATTATATATTTATATTAAATCCAATTTATTACATAAATATCATCTTTATACTGGATTTTATTATGGGTTTATTTTTAGGATTTAAAACCCTTTTTCTGAAAACTGATTTAAAGTGCATAATGTTTCTCTCTTTTAAATAATTAAAATAACACTTAATGAAAAATGATTTATATGAAATTTAAATATTATATATCTATAAATATTAATTTAAATTCCTTTAATTATTATTACTTGTCATATAGTTAATATGATATCATCTTTTCCTTAAATATTCATTTCTTAAAAATCCATTTTTATGCCACATCTGCGAGTTTAATTTTAAATAAAATTCTACAATTTATATGAGTTTAATTTATTACAATGGATTAACTATTTTTAATCATAATAATTTATATTATATAATAACTTATTTTAATTAATACTGAAAATGGTAAAAAAAATATTTACCATAGTTATGGTAAAAACAGGTTTACCAAGGGGTTAAACTAAAATTATAAGGGAAAAATGACCCAAAACATACCTAATTTATATATTATGATAATATTTAGACCTCATATATTATATGGTTATAAAATGTTTCATTTTAAATTCTTTATGTGTGATTAAAATGTGGTCGGAATTCATTATTTTTTAAAATTCCAAGTGTGTCCTCTCCCCCGCATATAAAAGGCAACCCCCTGTCCTCTCATTTACACACTTAAAAACCCATTAATTTAGTAAATACTACCCAAATAAAATTCTTAATTTTCTAATATCATCATATAATCCTTTTTTAATATAAATCCAACCTATGAAGGCTTTTGGTGAAAACCTAAATAAGTTTTCCAAAGAGGTAATGTCATTAACCGAGTGTTTAGTTTTTTTTTCTTCTTCCTCCTCATTAAAATATTATTAAACCATTTTGATATAATAAAATTAGTATATTTTCTATACTTATTTGTTTTTATGGTAAGTTACTGACCTAGAACAATCTTCTTCACCCACAAATCTTAAACGAAACTATTAATCATGTGTATAGTGGATAATTGCCTCGTGAACCAACATAATTGTTTCCGTCACCCCTTCTAATATATGAATATAATTATGTATAAAATGATTATATATTATATTTATGATATAATTATACTTATTTATTTATAATATCATGTTTCCCTTCTTAATTTCCATTCCGTGGAGAATACGATAATGTCGCTTGTGTGTATGGAGGACTACCACCTCGTGAAGCGATGTGATTAGTTTTTCACTTACACTTTACATGAAAGGTAATAAGGGTTAATTTAATGAATGTATATAAAAATAATGACAAATTAACCATTATGTAAAATTAATATATTGTATACTTTCTTACTTCACCAGCCATTGCATAAATGATATTGTTGTTCATGTGTATGGTGGACTACCGCCTCGCAAAGCGATGTGATTCACTTTCATTACCACATCACATGGATGGTATGTATAAGGATATTTAAATAAATAATTTGATATTTATGATATAATTATAATATTTTAAAGATAATATAACACTTACCTTATTTCCATCATGGTCGTTAAAAAATGGAAACGTTACTCATGTGTATATATGGCCTACCATCTCCATAATTACAACATAGTTAATTTTTCATAATAATATTTCATGGTTAATTTAAAAAATATAATATATGTATAAAAATTATAATTATTTCATTATTAAATTTTTATATATGATTAAATAATAATTTATTTGACCTTAGTCAATTTACTAAAGTGATTTTTGATATATGAGCCATCGATTGTTCAAACAACCGATGTTAAATTAATTGGTTAAGTATTTGAATATGAAATGGTAAAAAATAAAATAAATAATAAACTTGAAAATTTTTATTAATAAATTAAATAATTAACATGAGTTTATTAATTAAGGATATATACAATGCATATGACGATTTGGGCTCGAGTTAAGGGATTTTTATCTCAATTTTCGTTCATTGAGATATATGTTATGTTACGCATCTATCTTATTTTATAAAGTGTACATACTGACCCTTTGAAATTATTAAATAATTAATATTCTTATATCCATGATATTTAATGTTTCATTTGATATTACTCTTTAATGGGGCTTATAATTCAAAAGCTACCAAAGTGGTAATGGTTTGATGTTATAATCACCAAATCTCTTTTTTCAATTTCATAATTAAAACCCACTTTAAGGGTGAGTGGGAACCACACAAATTCCACCATTCCAAAAACAAATAACAACATATAAAAAACACATTACATCATATAAAAAATATAAGTCTCCAAATATCAAAGTGAACAACACGCATAGAAAAATTCAAAAAAAATCAAACAAACACATGTCAACATCATCATGGACTGTGAGACCTTAGAGAAGAACACCCAACACACTAGTCACCATCATCAAAATACCAACCCTATCACCAGAGAATACCCAATAAACATTAATATCATCACTAAAAGGATTCAGGAACATAATGAAAACACATTCACCGAAAACCACCATCACTATTGAGAGAAAACAAACCGGCAATGGAACACCCCTTCCATCTAGGATCACCAACAGCAAGCAATGAACAAGAAAACTGAAACTAATTACAATATTAAAGACTAGATTCACCAAACTATGACCAAAATAGGCAAAGACATCCAGGTATCTCCTCTTTTTATTCCTTTATAATACATGTTTTCCCTTAATTTTCCTTTCTTTATTTACTCAATATTATAAAATATTTTTTTTAAAGAAAATAGGAATTATTTCTCTCTTAGATTGAAAACGCTTTCTTTTACATGTCCATGTCTTAGAAAAATGATTAAAAAAATATTAAAATGTTACTATATGATTTTTTTTAATTCCAATTTCACCCTATTTTGGATTTTTAAAAAATAAAATGAATGTCCATGTCATTTTTAAAAACAAGTCTCATTTGTCTTTTACTGAAAATTTGAAAGGAATCATTGCTTTAAACTTGTAAAACATGAATGAAATTCCCTACCATCATGACCGATAAATTTTTGAAAGATTAATTTATAATTCTATAATGTTACTTTCAATGAAAATTATTTCCATAATACTTTGTCATTTTTCAGTTTTTTAAAAATTATTTTCAAATTGGAAAGGTTATTTTCCTCAAGAAAGATTTTAATCTTTTTATAGTATTTATATTCATCAATGTAAAAACCCTTTTATATTATGGATTTATAATAAATTATGTATGTATTTATATTACATATGTACCTATATTATTCTCTCTTTCATTGATAGGGTAATACATTCATTATGTTCATCTCTCGAATGAATTCATTATGTAATTTTCTTTGATTATGATATGAGATAATATTTTGAAACTAATTTTCTTCTCATGGGTAATTTATATGTTATACCTTGTGATTGAGTTCATATATGTGACACACATATATTATGAACATATTATGATGTTTACAACTAGATAGAACACCAATTAATTGGGTAATATTTTTTATCTCATGTATGGTATTATAAAGTAAACCTAATCTATTTATGAGGCATTTCCTACCATGTGATATTGTCTGGGAATTTATCCATGACTCATTTTAATGCCATTTTTTGTGTTTTTGACGCATTTATTATGTTTCCATGATCTTTTAATATGATTTTATTTATTTTATTCATCCATGTGATTACTCAGTTTTCTTCTCTTTTATTATATCATGTTATATATTTGACTTGAAAGTTATATTTCCTTAAAAAAATTATTCGCTTAGTGGGATTTCTAGCTCATCCCTTCTATGTATTCCACAAGTTATGCTATGTAGTTTTAAATGCTCAAATATATTTAGGATCTCACTAAAAAAAGAAAAAAAAATAAGGATTCCATGTTTTAGTTTCCTTTGATGTATTGTGATTCTAGTCTTCCAAATACACTAGTCGTCATGATCATTAGGTTGTAATTAATGGATGTTTATGATAAAAAAACAAGTAATAATATGTGTAAAGGGAATCAGTCACAATAGTTAACCATTGGAAATAAGAATGATAAAACTTTAATGAGAACCCAAAGGATAATATTATAAATAGTACTAAGTATAGAAAAATATCATTGAATCTTAGTGAAGTATAGAGCGAGTGATTTATAAGAAATTACATCTCAATATGGATATTAAAAGTGGAATTGGTTATGGAAAAAATGTACTTAGGGGTAATAACTCTGAAAAAAGGTGTATTTAGCTTGAATTTATTGTTACTTGGTACATGAAAATAAGCCTTAATGCATGCCTGGTTTGACGTTGTCTTGGGATATGATTTGGAAATTCATAAAATATTTATGAACCATCATGAAGGATTTGAATAGAGGATGATCATCGATGGCCTAGGTTAAACCTAAGGTGTCTTAGATTGAAATAATGTTTTCATGATTTAAACATCTTATAAATAATTTTCCGGATGATTTTTTTTCCCACTATGAATATTTTTCCTCACACTATGCTTTATGGTTTTAGTCCATCATGGGAACCAAACAGAACTAGGTTGACATTGAATCTGATAGATAATGTGTTAATGAGAAACCAAATGTGATTATGACTAGAGTGAATGATATTGTGATTATTCCTAATCAGTTATCATGGTATATGATTAATAAATTTCACATTAACTATCTATTGAACTCACAAGAGAAGACAATTATAGAGATCAAAGAGAGTTTTAGTGGTGGATAAAATAGAATAAAGAGTATTTAGTTTCCTATATGTCTGGAATATAGGAATAAGAACTCAAGGTAATGTGTTAAATTAACTAGAAGATGTTTTACATGTGTAGAAGAATGAAAAAAAATTAATTATTAAGTAAAAATAAAAAAAATCAGTTAATGTAATGGATGAGAATAATGGTTTCCTTAAGGTAATCACCAATGGTTGAATGTTTTAAATGTGGAATGAATGGGAATTATAAAAATTGATGTCCTAGGGGGAATCTCATGAACTTAATCAAAAAGTTTGTATGAGTAATTTTTTTTCTCTTTATGATGAAGAGATTAAAAATGATATATGAAAGTAAGTTGGTATTAAAGAATAATATAATTAATCTTAGCTAATGGTTTAAGAAATAAGTGTAATGATTGAAATGGTTATGTACTAAAATTAAATAATTTTGTGAATCATGAGATATATATATATATAAGTATTTTATATAGAAGATTTTTATTAGGTATTTTCAAGAATATTTTGAATGGTAATAATGACCTATATAGGTGATTTAATGTTAAGGTGATATTTTGTGAAAAAGAATAAGCTATATAGAAAACCGTAGTATCTAAAAAGATATTTGGTGATCAAGTTTATTATGAGTATGTTCATAATATTTTTGGGAATGTTATAGGAACTATATTTATATATTTTTATAAAAAGGATGAATCACAAGACATGTGATAACCCATCTCATCTCGTAATGTTGTAGGGGTTAAACCAAAAACTTAAGGTAGATAATTATGATGTTCCTACCACTAGCATACATAATGTACTTGTTAGTATGATTTTTTTTAAAATAAATTATTTTATGAATAAATAATATGTTCATAAAATATTTTTTAGGTGATTAATGATATTTATAGAGATTTTTTATTGGGTTGAAGTATATATAACCTTTAGGTTTAACGTAGAGTATTATTTGGTAAGAATGATATTATGTTTTTTGAGATGTAATTTTGAAGGTATTATGTATAGACACTTATGGAATGGATTAAGTTAACTTTGGTATTTACTATTTTGTTTTTAGAGATTAATGTATTATATGGGAAAAAATTTCTAACCATTTTGGTTTTAGTAAAGGTAAGAAGAATAAATTGTTATTTTTTTGGGATTATGTGGTCCCTTATAAGTTTATTTTAGTGCTTTAGGCATGAAAAAATCATCTTGAATACTCATAGTTTGGAGAAAAATATGATATTGTGGTATAAATTTTTTAAAGGATGAAATTATACTTATCAAGTAAGTATATTTCCTTTGTTCTTTGTTTAGATAGTAAAATAACCCCTTAACTCTAAGAAAGGGATCTTAAAATAAAAATTATATCCCATAACCTTAATATCCAATAAATAAATGATATTTTAATTCATCATATATTTATGGATTTTTTGTTTTAAACTTTATCATTATCATTCAATTTCTTATGATCAATGATCTATATCACTCTCCATAATTATTTTTGATTTCCTTCCATTTTTATGTCCTCAATTTCAACTAATGTTATCCTATGTGGAAACCAAGTTATGAGATAATCTTTCTACTTCCCCTTATCTCTTATCAAAAGGATGTTTTATTAACCCTTCTTATGATGTGGCATCTCAAGAATGTTATTTTTAAATTTCAAACCCTTGATTACCAAGCAAAAGTTGAAATTGCGAGGATGCAATTTATTGAAGGAGGTAGAATGTAATGCCCTGAGATTTTTAAAAGAATAAAAATCATGTTTCAAATCATATATTAAAAACAACATAAAGATTGTATTATATTTTAACACATCAATTCATTATGATATATTTATATTTTAATAAATTCAATATCATTGATATCTTGTAGAACATACAACATCAAGCCTAAATGAACCATGAAATATTATTATTTAAAAAGGACCATTATAAAATAGACATTAAATTAGAGTATATGAATTGGATTAAATAATTTATGAAATTTATATAAAGTTACTACTAAATATAAATTTAAATATAAATTCTTGTTAACTAATCACTCAATTTTAAGTAAAGTAATTTTATTCATCGAAAATAAGTTTTCTTTAAAAAAATATTTTACTTCTTTCCATGAGAAGACAATATAATTAATTTTTTCACTTTTAGAAAATTTATTTGGTATAATTTAATTTATTTTTTAAATAATCATATAGATATTAACTTAAGGTGAAATTTTGGGATTATTGGGAAAATATTAATTCTTTAGTGAATGGTGAAAATACCGATTGTTATAAAATTGCCATTTGTTTTAATAAACTAATACCATTATTTTTCAATTTGGCTTAAAATTAACATAATTATTAATTTTTATTTCATTCCCAATTAATTTCATTTAAATCATTCTTATACTATGTTTTAGTATAATTTTATTTTTAGACATTAAACCCCTTTTTCCTAAAAACTGTTTTAAATTGCATAATGTTTCTCCCATTTAAATGATTAAAATAACCCCTAATTATTAATTATTGAAATTAAATTTATATAATATATATAAATATTAATTTAAATTAATTAAATTATAATTATTTTTCATATAGTAAATATGAGATCATCTTTTCCTTAAAAAATGCATTTCTTGAAAAACTATTTTTACAACACGTTTGCAAGTTTAATTTTAAATAAAATTCTTTCACTTTTGTGATTTTAATTCAGTAAAATGTATTAACTATTTGGAATTATAATAATTTATATTATACAATAATTTGAAATTAATTTTTAACCATAATGAATAGTGAAAACAATAAAAATTATTTAACATAGTTAAGGTAAAAACTTGTTTACCACGGGTTAAACTAATAATATAAGGATGAAAAATGACACAATACTTTTCTAATTCATATTTTATGATCATATTTCTACATTATATATTATAATGCTCGAAATTTTTTCATTTTTGAGCCTTTTAATATGATAAAAATATGGGTGGAATTCTTTCTTTTCAACAATTGTAAATGTGTCCACTCCCCTACTTATAAAAGGAAACCCCCTCACCTCTCTTTTACACACTTACAAAACCCATTGATTTAGAAAATACCTACACAAATCACTTAATTAATTCCCTACTCTCATCTTAGAGGCCATTTGTTGATCATAAATATAACATAGAAAGGATTTTTGTGCAAACCTAAATATTTTTATGAAAAAGAGGTAATTACCTTAACTGAGAATTATGAATTATTTATTCTTCCACATAATTAAAATATTATTAAAACGTGATGATATAAAAACCACATTATATTAGATATAAATATATGTTTGTATTTTAATTTAGTGACCTAGAACCATCTCCTACTCCCTAAAATGGGAAACAAAATGGTTGATCATGTGTACAGTAGACTATCATCTCACGAACCAATGCAATTTGTTTCCATAAGCTCTTCTCAAGAATGAATATAATAATGTATATAATGATTATATATTATATTAATGATATAATTATACTTATATAATTATAATTTCACATATATATTCTTACATTACATTCTGTAGAGAATATGATAATGTTGCTTATGTGTATGGAGAACGACCATCTCATGAAGCAATATGATTCATTTTTCACTTATGATTTACATGGAAATTAATAAGGATTAATTTAAAATTTATATAATATAATAATAAAATATTAAAAATTATATAAAATTAATATATCATATGATTTCTTAATTTACCATCCACTGAATAAATGATAATGTTATTCGTATGTACTGATGAATACCGCTTCACGAAGCGAGGTGATTCATTTTTATTACCACATCACATAATGGTATGTGTAATGGTATTTTAAAAAATAATATTTTATTTATTATATAATTATAATAGACATATATATATAATAATTACCTTATTTCCATCATGATCATTAAAAATGGAAACGTTACTCATGCATACGTACAACCTACCATCTCCATAATTGTAACGTAGTTCATTTTTTATAACCATATTTCATGGTTGGTTTAGAAATTATAATTTATTTATAAAAAATCATTATTATTTCATAATTACCATTATTAATATGATTAAATAATAATCGTTTTGACCTTATCCAACTTACCAAAGTGATTTTTGACATATGAGTTATTTATCGTTAAAACATCCAAAATAAAACTAATTGGTTAAGAAATTGAATATGATATCGTAAAAATAAAATTAAAGGAATAATAAAATTTTAAATGGTTCTTAATAAAGTAAATAATTAACATAAGTTTATTATTCAGTAAAATAAAGAACGTACATGTTGATTCGAACTTGAAGTAAGGAATTTTTGTTTCAATATTCCTTCTTTGAGACATATGTTATGTTATGCACCTATATTCTTTTATGAAGTTTAAATACTTATAATTTGACATGTTATAACATAAATATCCTTCTATTCGTTATATTTAATGTCTCTTTTTATTTTATTCTTTTATGGGGATTATGATTCAAAATCTACCAAAGTGGTAAGGGTATAAAGTTATAATATCATTGGTTATTGGGACTATTTATGATTATGATTTCAGAATTGAAATGTTATGATATACTTCTTAATATATTCATGAGTTTTCTTCTCATATTTTTTTTCTTAAGAATATATGTTTCCATTCATTTTCATCTATTTATGCACTCAGTATTCTAAAATATTTTTTTAATGAAAAATGACTTTATTTCTCTCTTCGGTCAAAAACCATTTCTCTTTTGTGTCCAAGTTTTCTAAAAAATTATTTCAAAAGTTTTTTAATATTCCTATATGATTTTTTAAATTAAACATTACCCTTTTATTTTAAAAAAATTAAAAGGAATCTTCATATCATTTTCAAAAACAAAGACCTTTTGGATTTTATTGAAAATGTGAAAGGAATATTTCTTTTAAACATGATTGACATGAATAGAATTTCCCACCATCATGACCTCTAAATGTTTTAAATATTTATTTATTAGTTTAAAATTTTATTTTCAATGAAATTTATTTATATAATACTATGTTATTTTTTGGTTTTTCAAAAAATTATTTTCAAAGTGGAATGGTTATTTTCTTCAATAATTTGTTTCATATTTTTATAGCATTTTCATTCATCAATGAAAATAATATTGGATGTTATGGATTCATTCTAAATTATGTATATATTTATCTCACATATATACCTATATTATTATCTATTAATTTTAAGAGTAATACAATCCTTATGTTCATCGCTCAAATGACATTATTATAAAAACATTTATGATTGTGATATGAGAAAAGATTACGCAACCCATTTTCTTCCCCTAGGTAATTATTATATTGTGACTTATGATTGAATTACTGTATGTGGCACACATAGATAATGAACATGTTATTATGGATCTTCCCAGATATATCTCTAATATTTTGGGTAATGTTTTTAGTCTCATGAGGTTTCCTTTATGGGATTAGGGGTAAATAAAATATTTTCTGGACTTTTTCCACTATGTGATATTATCTATGAAATTATCCTTGACTCTTTTTTATGTCATTTTTTGTGTTTCTACCACATTTCCTATGTTACTATGATCTTATGATACCATGTTATTTCTGCTATTCTTCCATGTCATTACTCATGTTCCTTATATTTTATGATATCATTTTATATCATTAACTAACTCATTATGTTTCCTTATCATTTTTATTCACTTATTAGGCTTTCCAGATCACCCCTTTATTCAATGTATTCCCTAGGTTATGTTATGCAGTTTTAGGAGCTCAAATATATTTAGGTTTTTACTATATAAAGAAATATAAAAGGATGTCATGTTTTTATTTTCTTTGATTTATTATTATCCTAGTCTTTTAAAGACACTAAGAATCACAATAATTAGGTTGCAATTAATGTATTTTTATATTAAATATCATTTAATAATATGTTTAAATGTAATGGGTCTCTTTAAAAATCATCTTATTCAAGAAGAATAATAAAAAATCAGAGTTTATGTCAAATTCAGATACCTTAACCTCCACTACTCATAGGATGACTTTCCCCTCCCAGTGATAGAGCTTTTGATTGAATCAACTAATAGATTCTAGGATTCTTCCTTCATGGATGGGTACACCATGTATAATCAGATTTGAATATATTATGAGGATGAATTAGTCACCGCATTTAGGGAATTATGGGGGATTTTTTATGATTGAGTTAATTTGGTTTGAATAGTATTAGGGATAACTACCAATGTGTCATACACCACATATTCAATCCACTCCTTAGGATATTTGTGGAGTGCTATGTGGTTGATATAGTGGTCAAATCCTTCTAATATTAGAACCATATCAAGGATCTTGAGAAATTTTTTTCCTTTCTCTTCTCACATAATGTGAAGATTAACCCCTTGAAGTGTAAGATTTGGGTCACCTTTGGGAAGTTCCTTAGCTTTTCCATAATTTATAGAGGCATCAAAATAAATACATAGAAGATCATGGTCATTAGTCAAATGCCTCCTCTACAAAACCTATAGGGGTTGTGAGACCTCTAAGGCCACTTGGCCAACATCTAGTAGTTCATCACTAACCAAGAGAGAAAATGCATCCCCTTATCTAGGATCATGAAGAAAGTAACTACTAATAAACGGGATGGAGTGTCAAATAATATTCTAGGAAATTAATTAGTATCTTCTATATCCTCCACACATGATGCCACCCATCCTAGGAAAGCCTATAGTCCTTTACATGACATACCTATAATGGTATAATTGTGATCTCCTGGATCAAAATAACAACAGGGGTAGAGAAAACATCATATATTACTTTATTCTCATTCTTCTTGACACTGATACCTGATATTCTCTCATTGAGAATAGCTGACTCACCTTGGTGTTCATGATTTAGAACTTGCAACACTACTTAAATCACCATGAGATACATCTAGTATCTCATATTGAATTGTTGAGGTGAATCCTCATCCAACCTATACTAACAATGTGATTGGAATTATGGGTAGTAATACTACAACAATTAAATATTATATTTGTTCCCCATAAATCTTTTAAGGACCAAGAACTGAAAATTTTCATATCCACACATCTGACCCCAGAGGAATTTCCCTAGATGTCGACTTCCCATATGATCACATCCACTTTATCAATCAAATTGTGCCATGTTGGAAGATGAACTTAAACATATTCTCTTATATCCTGGTCAAGTAAAGTATCAACAATCCTAAATTTAATAGAGTGGGACTAGGAATTATCTTCATCTCTTACATAGGCCATTTTATCATACTGATTCATAATTTTAGAAGGATGTGCCAAAAATGAGACTAAGTATTGGAAAATAATCACCAATATCAAGTTGTCTCTAAAGACTAATGTTATATGGCTACATATAAAGGGAGACTTAGAACTAGTCATCAAGAAGATCAATGGTCACTACGTCATTAAGAAGCAAGAGATCATCCCCTTACTAGAGCATACTCGTGAGCTAATGGCCTAGTTTCCACCCCAACCAATGGTGACTCATGTCCCCAGGTCCTATAATGACCAATTTTATGCCTTGATGGGTCTAGTAACCTCCCTCACAGATCTCAAATAAGAAAACTTGGTCATTCACATGGAACAGTGAAGATTCATTACTCTCATCACTTTTTGTGATGAAGACCAACAGGTAAACCTTCTAGCCACTAACATTTCTGTAAAAAGGCCACAAAATTCCCCAATAGTAAAATAATAACCTAATTATATTATTCTTTTCATTAAGTATCTCAAATAGGGGACCCTCCCACTATACCAAACTAAGCGTAAGAGAATATGTCTATGTGCAGTTAAATATACCCTCGGGGATGGCCCAAACCTAGAGAAGATCCTATACAAGTACAGTTTTGAAAGAATACTTCTCTATTGTATCCAAGGGAGGTCCTACAAGAAGTCCATGTCAGGTCTTATGGGTTATATCAAGTAATATTGAATCACTCCAACAATATCCAAATAGTGAGGTACTTCTGGCCCACCATGGTCCATGACTGAATCAAGTTAACTGAGAGGTTTCAAGACTGTCAAATCTATTCCAACTTGGTTCATTGGCTAAAAGAGTTTCTCCATTCCACTAATTATTCATGGTCCTTCATAGTATGGGGCTTAATTTTGTATTCCCTTACCCTCTAATAACATCTTGATAGTGTAGGTTCATTCTAACTACCACTAACTACTTTTCAAAGTGGGAAAAATACATCCCCTCAAGTAAAGACTCAGTTTGTAATCAAATTTTTTATGTACCGCATCATCCATAGATGTGGGAATTTTATACCATTCTCATAGATAATGGAACCAAATTTTGATTCTCTGAGCTAAAAATTGTTTATGCTAAGTCCAACATATGGTCCAACCGCATCTCCTTCTATCATGTGATGTTCAATGTTCAGATCAAGAAATCAAAAAAAAAACTCTCTCTAACATCCTATAGAAGATGGTGGGTCATAATAAGAAGAATTTTAAAAATAATATCTACAATTCCCTATGGGACTAGAATAAAACTACTCAAAATTCCACCCATGTGAATATGTACTCCTTGGTGTATGGGACAAAGGCAGTTTTACTTATAGAGGTTTAGCTATTATTGATCTAGATGGTTGTTCATGATAAAAACGCCTAAAAAGAGATCTGAGGTCTGCCCAAATGAGTTAGAATTTAATAATGAGAGATGACTCTAAGCACTGCATAATCTATAAATATAGTAGAATTGGGTGGATTGGGTATTCAATAAAAATTTTACCAATTATCTTTCTTACAAGTTGATATGGTATTGGATTTAAGGATTCCAATGATACCTAGGACTAATCCAATGAATCTAGAACCTAAATTGGAAGTACATCGCATTACTCATTAGGTCTAATCCAATGTTTTATAATCATTAATCACCATGGAAGGGAAATTCATTACTCACCCCACTAAAAATAGGTTCCTCAAGAGGTACTTTTCATGACTCTTCACACTTCGTCGTCTTTATCATACAACGTTCAACTACATGAAAACATCCTAGTCACATAATGTAAAAACTATACGATAACATCTTGGTCACATTATGCTAAATTGTATGACACTATGATTAAAGATATGTGACCTAAAACTTTATCAAACATATTCTCACCATATGAAATTAAACTAAATGTATGATGTCTTTATAATAAGATGTTAAATTGTATTGTTAATGTTTCTATTTCATGATGTAAAAATACATAATACTTTTACCCCTCACATGAGAGAGTTCCCCCCTTCCAACATTGATCTCCTACCATACCAAATATTATAACTACATAAGGATTGATTCTTAGTCTCATGGGATACTTAGATATTTCTATACATTACATCCCAGTCTCATCACAACCACTAATCCATTTTAGGACTATTCCCCTTGGGATAATGTTCAATGAATTCTCATTGATGTTCCCATTCAGTGCATCCAAGCACATAGAAAGATAGATCCTAGAGTGTCAAACTCTTCCTAAAATATCACATCATCATGACCTTCACACTTTGAGTCTTTCTTGATTTATATCCTCATCATTTTCTAAATTCAAATATACCCCCCTAATGGTGATGGTGTCTTGGTAATCTTGCTCTTCTTTAATCCAGGTTACACACCCTAGAGGATCATTGGAAATAGATATTATCCTCATGTTTCGAACATGTTCAATGATCGATCACGCATTTTCTTCCCCCATCTTGGATTTATGTGGTTATGAAACCTGTGTTTTGAACATGTTAAATAATCATTCCCTACTTTTTGGTCTCCCCTCTTTTATGGTATAGATTTAGGAAGTCACAATTTTCCCAATTTCCCCATTCATTTTTTGATAGAATCTTGACACCCTTGATGTTATTCCCATGTATACTCATACATGTCAAATAAGCTAGTTTACATAGTTAGCAACCTTCCAAACTGGACTCTTTCATGTTTTTTATACACTCTCATGAGACAAGGTAGATTCCCCACCATTAATCATGTCCTACACTAATAATGGATCACACTTTATTAGTGATCATGGTAGGATACCCCCAATAATGGTTGAGGCACTAAAACATCCCTAAGAAGGATGTTTTCCCTCTTATTCCTTAAATCATAACCTTAAAGTATGTGAAATATATCCCCTATGTTTTCATGGTGCAAGGAATATATAATACCATTTTCACATCAGTTAACTACTCTTTCGTGTCATGATAATAACACTAGGACACATTCCCTTCTTGTTCGAAGAATCATGACTATAAACTATGTGCAACCTATCCCCTATGTTTCGCATGGTGCAGGGCCTCTATAGGCCCCATTTCATGTTAATTCACTATTTCTTGGTTTCTCACTAATAAATCTAGGACACATTCCCACATGGTCCAAGTATCATTCCATTAAACTATGAGAAAACATTCTACCAAGTTTCATATGGTGTAGGGCCTCCAAAAGACCTTTTCCATGCCAGGTCACTACTCCTTCATGACACACTAACTACCCAAGGAAATATCCCACTATTTGGTCGGATCTCTATGAATTTAAAATGATATCATCCCTCTTGTTCCAAGAATCACAACATTAAACTATGTACAATTTTCAACTTACATTTTTATGGTATAAGACATATCCTCACCACCCCTTTAACATCAGGTTACCACCCATTTGTTTTGAATAAATATTACCTTTGGTCCAAGAATTATTACCATAATATATTTACACACTTTCATGGTAATTTCCTCTATTTACCTATTTTTACATCAAGTTTATAATACATTATCTTATATGTAAGTTCAACCCCCGTAGTCTATGTTCCATGACTCGAAATCAGTAACGTCCCCCTTGGTCAAATCTATAAGACCTTAAAATAACAGAAACCCCCAAAATCCAAGCTTCGTGACTTTAAACTAATATCAATATTCAGGTTCTATTGGAATGACCATAAACTACACAGATTTCATCTTCCTATACAATGTTTTAAACTATAGAATCAACTCATTATCCTCACTCAAGAGGATAACCACCAACCTTCAACATTAGTCATCTACTATGTCATGTTCCAGAACTAAGTGATGCTTGATTCACATTTTATTCCATGGGATACATAGTGATTCCAAGGTCCTATACCTTGTCCTTGCCCCAAATTCTTCCCATAAGGTGAGACTATTTCCACCAACATTCAGTCAGGCACTCTTTTAATAATGGGTCTTTTGTTGTCTAACGGAACTATCTCACCCATTTCTTGGTAAAATAAATAAGATGTTAAACTATAATATTCCCTCATCCTAACCATAATATGATATACTACATGACCAACATAATATTCGTGATATTTTAAAATACATGGTATACTCCCCTCTCACATGATGTGAAACTATACAATGCTTTGTCCCTCATCTTATAGGAAATTCCCTTCTTGGTGTCAGTTACCTACCACAAGAATTTGAAGAACTATGTAAGTCATGATTCCCATTTTAATTAAATTTATATGTAGATATTCCCAAATCTTATATCCTAAGAATATCTTGGTCATTGGCCTATATTTGTACCTTTATCCTTGAGAATTTTTTCAAATATCAATCACTGATGTTCACCCCTTGGTGTGCTCAACTTTATGGTGGTGTAAAACAAAGAGTGTTAAAATTATACTCAAACATTTCACCAACTAATATCTATACTTTTACCCTACCTCTATTTGGATCCTATTCATCCTCCAAATCTAATTGGGTTACCCTAAAAATAATGGTTTCAAGCAAAACTAGTTCACCTACTATCCTGGGGTCCACACCCTGAAAGATTCCTCATGAAAAATAGTGGATCCCAAGTTTTGAACATGGTTAATAGTAAATATAAAATTTGTTATCCACATACATGTCTAGTGTGGTTGTAGAACCTATGTTTCAAATATGGTTATTATCCATTCCTAACTCATTGGTCCACCCCATTTTTAGTTCAAATCCTAAAAGTCCAAATTTATTCCTTTACACCACCCTTTTTAGTAGAGTTTCCAAACCACGGGTGTTTCCACTCTATGTGTTCATGAGCATTGACTATGAAATTCAATATTTCTATGACTCCCAAATCGGCCCCTCTTTTCCCTTATAGTTCACTCCCATGGGACTAGGAAGGCTTCCCACCATTCCTTGTTTCCCAAATTGATCATAAAACATGTGGTCTTAGTAATATTTTTATAAATTCCATTGCATGTTTGAGATACAACCCTTTATAGTCTATACATCATGAATTTAAATTAGTGAGACTAGTCTCAGATATTTTTGTGCACATCGGGTTTTTACTCTTTTCCACACTACACAAACCAACAAGAATATTTCTCCCAGGTCCAATCTCAAAGACCTTTAACTATAATTTTTTCTCCAATAATCATAAAATAAATCTATGTGAAACATATATAATGATATCTTGTGTGGTAAAAGTCCCCCTGGCTCTAATTAACATTGGATTTGAACTCTTTGATTCCAAAAGAACCCTCATAGATCACCACTACTTGGTCCAAGCTCTATGACATTAAACTAATAGCTTTGGACCAAGATCTTTGACCTTAAAATGATAGAAAATTTTTGAGTTTCACTAACATGACCATAAATTACCTATGGAAAAGTGGAAAAAATAGTTTTCATGTTGAAAACCTACAGAGGCTAACCAAATAAAAAATAAGTATTCCACCCACCAAGTTACCCCCATGGCTTGGTAAAAAGTAATGGTTTGAATAGATAAGGTACAAAACTAGGGGACTGACTATTGGTAACCCAAAACCCTAGTTATGGTCAATGGGCCCACTGGTTTAGGAAAAATTTATAGTCATCAATTTCCCATCTCATCTTCCCCCTCATAATTCCCTTCATGATGAATTTCTTTCTATACTCTCTTTTTGTGCACTCCAAGTACATTGATTGGGTGAACCAATAGGGTCCAAGAACAATTACCTTAAACAATGATCCTTGATCATTTTAATGTGACCATAAAAGGAATGAATCATAGTCTTGGAGGAACAAACATAAAAGGCACACCCCTCAGTCCAAGATATATGAACTTAAGCTAAGAAACCAAAGAAACCATGGGTCTCCTCCCTAGAACTCGATTGATCCATTCTCTGATGCTGGCCACTCAAATGATGCTTCCATTCACCCCGCTAGATTATGTGGTCCATGTTGGGTTGGAGAACTCCCATAGATATGTGTAATTCATGATGGTGTGGTCTTAAGAGTGTTATAACTCTTCTTGAACACCCCGCTCCTCCACCAACATGATTTTTCACTCTTAATTTAGATTAATCTACAGTTCACATGTCTAAAAAAGCCCCTTATAGTGATAGTACATGGATAAAATAGACTTGACTCATGTATGAGCACACAACCTGGAGGATTCAACACCATCATCTCTGAACAGACCCCCTATGATGATGGTGCATAGACAAAATAGGATCTCCCCTCACTTGGGAATGCGTCATGGAAGATACACCTTTGGTAAAATAGTAGTGGAACTCATGTTTAAAACATGGTAAATGGTTAACATCATCCTTCCTACCTACACTCTTTGATCTAAACCATCATGGTATAAATTTACGTCACACTACTTTTCCCCTTCCTCAAGTGGAACTATAACACCCCTAGTGTTGTGACCGCATGTACCATGTACACTGATGGGACATATCAAACCTATGAGATCTTGTTTTTCAGGTTTCTAAAGATAAGGATCTTAGAAGGAATTGAAGTGTGTTCTAAACATGACCTCTACCCTCATGTCTAACACTATCGTATGAATGAGTATTCTTATAATTGTATCTTCTTCCTCACACTAATAATGAATCATGCAATCTTAGAGACTTCTAGTTGATTAACTTGTTCATATGATTGAAATGTATAAAGGAAGAATAGGAAATTAAAGAAACACTCCTTTTATTACCTTAAAATAGGTTATAATGATGAGAACCATCCATAGGCACAAGTATGTCCTTTATTTAAATACAAAGGAAATACCTCTAAGGCTTGGCCTTAGCAATCAAGTTCTCCAACTTAGCTAGCCTCTGTTGGGTAGATTCTATGGATTTCTTCTACCTAGAGAGCCCTGCTACCCCCTCATTAGTTGCAAGGAAAACCTAATCATCCAAGATTCTCACCCAACCATATTAAAACATTCATTAATCCACTCTGGATATTTTCTCCACTACCTCATACTCATTCACCACCAATTACTCCCTTATCTAGTTGCTGATCTCCCCCTTGGAAGTGGTGGTGTCTTCATGCTATTGTGATTACTTCTTTAGTTCTAGAAGTTATTAATCATCTACCTGGAGTGATTTTGCACATACATTTTTTTCTTTGTACTAGGAATTTTCCATATCACATTATTCTACTATTACTCACTCAATAACATATTCATGGTTAAAAACATGTAGAATACAAGTTTCCACACCGTCAGTCCCCATATTCACCATCTAGTGGTGAAGGGACCCCATCTGACTCATTAGGTCTTCCCATGGAGTGAAGGTGATGAAATTCCACACACTTATCCATTACCTACACTATGTGATGTGGTTTTCTTTAGAAACATTGGTCGCATAGTCTTCTAATTCCTTGGGTGGTATAGGATCATACTTAGGAAAATCCTCAAGGACTTTGGGAATAGGGTCCCCTCAAGAATAATCAGATGGACTAGGATCCATGTCGATAGGAGGGAAGTATTTTTTTCAACTCTTCATCAATGGTATCATCCTTTCTACCAAGATTCTCTACCTTCCCCTCTTCAATGTCAACATATACAATGAATTTATCTCCCGCGATCATAGTTGGCTCAACCAGGATGGTTGTCTCCCCAGGGGATGGCTCGACAACTATAGAGAGAATCCAAACTCCCTCATCCACACCTAATTGATGAGAAAGAACATCCTTGAACACTATTTCAAAAAAGGAAAGATAATTGGTTTAACGGGTAGAAAGAATTAAGATAGATATAAATTTTTCAAAGATAATCTTTCATGGTGAAAGGGATTGGGAGAAAATTGTGTCAGGGGACCCTCTACCTCAAGATAAATATCTACATCTGTAGTCACCTCAAAAAATTATACAAGATCCCTCAAAATTGTGTGCCTCAAATATGTATAAGGGAAAAATCATGTTAGTATAGAAAACATGTACAATAATAAATTTCCTTAAAATATTTGTGATGGATGAGATTTTGAGTCTTTCCTTGAGAAGGTAAGGTAATGTTGATGATTAGACACCCTGAGATACCTACCCCACTGATTAAGATATCCACCACCAGGATATCAAGGAGGCATCCCCCATAGATTACTAGGATGATTAGAGAATTTAGAGCTTCTTCCCCAGTATCCTTTGAAGATGTACCACTCATCGGATATTTAGAAGAGGAATCTGAGGTGGGCTACTTGGTTCCCATCATGGTACCCTCATCACCCTCAATAGAGTTCCCTTGACCCTCCTCTATATAATCCTAAATTAGTAAAAATAATGGGTTAGGTGTGTCAAAGGAGAGGAAAGTTGAAATGTGTAGTAGAGATAATAAGTTGAAGGATCACCTCACCAAATAGAAGCTTAGAAAATTCATCATCCTTAGAAGTGACTTCATCACTCACTTGATAACTCACAAGGTTGACATCAGAACCCCAGGACTCCTCACCACTTGATCGCTATGTGTCTAGATCAGGATTCGATGTCTCCCCAGCAAGAACTTCAGCCACTACCGACTCTCCACAATCCTCACCAAGAATCATTTGTACCCTTGTGGTTATAGGATCACCCTAACCATTCCACCATGATAGAGAATCAATGTATTTTAGTTCAAAGAACCCTTCCTAGAAATGCACTTGTGTCATGATCTGTATGACCGAGATCTATGGTAACTTAATCTCATCTTAGGTAGGCTTCCACAATAATTGCTCTCATATCTAAGAAAACTACAACAACCCCCACATATTCTAAATCTCAAGGTGGATTTCATCATTTAGAGACTACACCAGGTATAGCATATTATCTCTTAGGGCCTTCCTATACAAGCTCATTCAAGTATGGGAGCTCTCCTTTTCTCATGTGGTTGCTTCCGAGGGAGTCTCACTCTACCATAGGGTGGAGGTGCAATATGACCATGAGCTTCCACCATCATGGTATCAGCATGATCCCAGGATGCGCAGTGTGTACCTCAAAGTGTGTCCCACCTACCTACTTGTTACACCTACAACATTTTTCATAGTTTCACCTTCCTTGCCTGTAGGGAACAAAATGCACTCAAGTATGTTTCTACCTAGTTGTTGGAATAGTTCTGAGTGAGGTTGAAATTGATGTTGGGTGGTTATAGCATGATGGTTTACCTGATTCCCTTAGCCAAAAACATTGACCAGAGTTGAAGAAAGATGTAGGGGTTTATTTCTGAATGAACTCCTATGTGTGCCATCCTCACCAGATACTAGATAAACTTGAACTACTGATTGAACCATGATTGAGTGTAAGGTTCTTAGTATGTGTTTTCATCAATCTATGTGACCAACACTCCACCTCGGAAGGCCTTTAGGTACTCCTTATACTCCTAAGTCCCCTCTAGGTTGTAAACCATTTCTTCAGTTAGGATCGGGATCAGGAAGAAGTTAAATTTATTATTATTTTTGATGTTTTCCTTCACCCCATATTCATTGAGTGTCACTGTTTGAGCCCTAATAATGTTGAGGAGAGAAGGTCAAATACCAGTATACAGAAGTTTGATAGAATTCAGGAATTCATACCCCCAAAGTGTGTTGTGTTCCATCCATATAAGAACATGAATGGATCATAGATGTGCCTGGGCATGTCCCCCCTCATGAAAATCCCCAACTAGTTATAGAGCCTAGCCAACATGAGGATTCCCAAGTTTTCTCAGTTACTAGGTGGAAAGATTTCCTCCATCACTAGTTTCCTAATCCATAGGCTCTTGTGTGCTTACCTAAACAATAATAACCATTAAATCAGGAACGTTTCCTGGAATAACTCAAATAGAACTTGCAAGAGCTAGTCCTTCAAGGTGTACCCCCATTTCTAGTATTGTCCCTCCTCTAGTATCGACCAATACGATCATGGTCACCTCTCATTCCATGCCTTGAGGAACTAGTTTATGGAACCTATCATCTTATTTGTTGGAACATTCATGAATAATCTCATCCATTTCTTGAATTCAATGTCTCGATGAAAAGGTTTTTGATGCATCAGGACCTTGCATAGCTGTTTTACGATGATCTTCACGGCTATCAGTATCTAATCCACATTCTAACAAGAATTTGAAATCAAAAGGAGTTCATCATATTGATATCCCATTATTTAAATCCCTATAATGTGGTGAATGTTCAAAAATCTGATCCCTACCTGTCCATAATGGAGGTGAAAGGTGATTTTATTTGGTGACCACCTACTAAGGAGCTTCAGTAGAAACTATAATTGGTGGTAGACATGAAACTATGACATCCATACCACCTATTATATCCCAATGTGAAAAAGATCATCCACATACTCTTCACAGGTGTTGAAAACCCAGTATTTCCAATACACTAATTAGTG
Organism: Viscum album; assembly: GCA_963277665.1. NCBI lineage: Eukaryota > Viridiplantae > Streptophyta > Magnoliopsida > Santalales > Viscaceae > Viscum > Viscum album. Next base: position 1,152,463,509 of record OY728132.1, on the reverse strand, counting down.
AAATTCCCTCTAGATCATAAGTCCCAACATTCATATCAGCCTATATGATTGATCAAAATATTGGTATGGATGATCCTTACATAATTAGTAGGTAACTCCTCTTCCACTGGTTATCCCACAGTAACCATACTCATCCTATTTTTAATAATTTAAAAAGAACTAGCCTCACACTCCCAATAACATCTGACTAGTAATGGAAATATTCCAACAGTTGATCTCATCATGTTGGGAGAACCAGAATCTTGGTGAATTGGTTTCTACAACCACCAATTAGTCTAAAGTGGTAAAGGGGAATCTTGTTTCTTAATAGATATTCCCTCTATGATTCTGTTAACAAACCCAAAAACAATCTATTCTTAAATATGATCATCTTGAATTAAAGGATTTAAATATTCTCATCCATTTCATCCCTTCTGGTAGCAATAGTGGTGATTTGAGCATCTTCGTCAAACATTTTGAACTGGTTCTAATATTATTGTAAGTTTGGATCATGAAATTAAAGAGGATTTCACTAAAGGTGACCTATTTCATGAAAATGAAGTTAGGTTCATGTAAATTCATTGTATAGGACTCTGTTGTGTGAAAATCCAATCATACAATAGGTGTTATGTGAATTTCATAGCATGGATCACTGGAGTTCATTCAAATTATAGAGTTCCATGCATGAGAGATAAATTATCACACAAAAAAAGTTAGGTGATCGCACTAGGTCCTCCCTATCACTATTTATAAGTGTCGTACCCCCTTGGTTGTGTGTGCATGCAACTAGTTTTCAGTACCTAGACCAAAATTTGTGTGATCGGGTGAAAATTTGCACAAGGATTTGGTTTTTTCCATAGAACTCAACCTTATGGTTTCCCTTCACATCCAATTATGAGGGGGTTCTGAAAAAATTATAAACCTCTATTAGGTGTGTTTTCCTTAAAATAAACACATATACTATACCAATGGAATATTTTTGAAACCAATGGATCTATGGAATGAAACTTTGATCCACTGAATTAAAACCCCTATGTTGATGCATAAATCACTTGTGTGCAGAATGAAAAGATGATCAGTACAACTTACAAGGGTATTGTATCCCCCCAAATCAAATTATAATTTTCTGTTCAACATTGTTCCATTTCTCACAACCCCAATGTTGGCGTGCAAGCCACTTGCGTGAAAATGGAGGCATCAAATCACTTCATCACGTGACCACCTCTTAGCATAAAAGTTTTGAGGGGTGAACAACTCACAGTTGCATGAAATAGTAACAAGTTTCATGAAACATACTAAGTCATATGACTAAATTACCTAGCTTCTCAATATGGATATAAAGAGATCATCACCCCCCTCCCATTTTTTGGGGATGGACCTCTAAAAGTTGAAACATCGATCTCTCATTTACACGACCTGTTTTTTGTTACATTGTGATACTTCAGCCTCCCCTTGGATTCCCAAAAGTATATAATGTACATAAAATCCCTCAAAAGGGAAAAAAATTACATTTCATTTTTCTTGAGATTTCATCATACAACTAACTCTAAAGTCTAGGTGGATTCACAAAAGATGAGTTCCCATCGTGAAATCACAAGATTCACACAACCCCAAAAGTCACATGCACATAAGCCCCCATTATCTATTCCATTTCCTTATACTAGATCTCATGGCTCACACAACACTAATTTCATGTAAAACCCAAAAGTTTTGTGTAATAACTTTTTGGTTCCTAACCCAATGCCTACTTCTTCCCAACACAGTTACACGCAAGTTAAGTGGTCGAGTTCCCCATGCCTACTCAAACAAGATTAAATCATGATTTTATCACTTAAATTACTGATATCATTAATTCTCTCACTTAGACCCATTTTTCTAAGCATAGTTTTGGTAGACTCATCTCCTTGTTCTCCTAAGCATAGGTGCTCTAATTTTGGGACCCTCATATGTCACCCCAACATGGAAGTGTTTATTCTATATACCAGCCAAAATCACTTGCATAGTAGAAACATAAACCTCAAGGGTGGAATAAACATGGGAAACTACTTACCTTTCCTTATGAGGAGGGATAGTGTTTTATCCTTATCTTCTACTTGCAAATAGTCCCCATAGGTGTAATTCCTGACACATCTAATCTAAAATACTTTGAACAACATATTCAAATGTCCTTATTTCACAAATTAAAACTTCATGACAATTTATTCATCATATGATGTTAAACTATATCCATACCTTGTCTGATAAACATAGGATTCCCTATGTATGACTATCATGGGATAACACCCCACCTTGATAACAACTTCCATGTGCATTCCCCATCTATACCATCACTCATACTTAGTAGTACCTGGGAAACCCATATGCAAAAGACCCCACACCATCCCTTTATATCAATCCTTTTGTGACACAATCATCCTTAAAATATGATGTTAAACTACATGGATTTATCAAATCACAAATCCATAAATTGTACACTTGAAATATGTGTGTTTTGATCCATGTCTCCTAACATGGTATGTAGGACTCCTCCCTGAGGTTCAATCCTGATATACTTTGGAAACGTCCCCAGGGTTCAATCCCAACATCCATCATAACTTCACATAGAAGAACACAATACCAGAGTGTGACTATTCCCCTTAAGAATAAACTCAACCTTTGACCAAATTGTACTAACATATCTCGAAAAGACATTAAACAAGTTACCAGCATGTTCCCACAAGAGATTTAACTTGTGACCAACCTGTCCCCAAAAGACATTAAACATGTGACCAACCTTTTCCCATAAGACATTAAACATGTGGCTAACCTATCCCCATAAGACAAATTTTTTTGACTATCCTATCCCCATATGACATTAAACCTATGACAAACCTATCCCCACAAGTCATTAAACCTTTAACCAACATGTCCTTCATTTATCAAAATCCTTACCTCATGTATCATACATGGGATACCCTAGGAATTGAGCCTTGGATTCCTTATATCTGTTAAATAAGTACCCCATAGTGAATACATGATTCCTTGGGATCCTCACCTAATATTCCTCATAAACGATATGCCCTTAACTCCTAATGAGGAAGACATTGTAGATTCCCAACATTCCCAAGATTCCCAACATCACCATCATCTCCAAACCAAAGTTAAATTCTCTATCATGATATCAAAAGTCATAATTAACTAGTGTACACCTCAATATAGAGTCAAGAATGAGATTAAAAAACAAGTCTTAGATCTATGTGGGAGACCCATACAAGTTGGTGAACTCTAAGGAGGAATCCATGGAAGTAAGAGCCAACATACCATCATCATGTTTCAATCAAGGAGCCAATTTCACCAAACACAGTGATGGAATCTTCCCACCTTTGGAAAATGTAATTTATGGAAACTTGCATATAGGGGTTATGATTGGTCCAAGGATGTCGACCACTTCAGAAGATAAACTAAATTGCATCTCATACCCATTGTGCGGCCCCAATGGAAAGTGTTGGAAAATTTCTAGATAAACAAATACTTAAATATCTATTAATATAGTTACTCTCATGTCCTATTCCAAAAAATAGATATACATCCACTTCCAACTTAGACATTCCAGCATAAAGTTAGTGAAATTGATTTAAATATACTCAAGAAGCTCAAGAATTCCAAAAGTACTTTTGATATTCTGCACGCATTCATTCACTTTATAAGGATGTGACATACTATAAAATAGAATAAGATTTAAATTTTGTAACTCTAGAAGAAAATATATAGGATAATTAATTGAAGGGATCATTTATACAAACCCACCAACAACTTTACCTTAAATATCCATGATTAATTTGGGGTATACTCTAAGAAACAAGAAAATCCCAAGAACGATCAAAATTCATCCAAACTTAAATCATACCCATCTAGAAGTAAAACCCAATGTAAACAACACTCCACATAATCAAAACATAACCAACTAAACAAATTTAAATAATTTTTTTCAAACTATTTTCAGAATCCACATCTTGGTTTTAAAATCATAAAATATCACTTATAAATCATTTATTCATTTTTAAACATCAAGTTCATTTTTGGAAACCAATTTTAAAATATCAAAATTTCACATTTTACATGTAAAAAAATATTTACATCATAAATACAATAAGTGATTTTAAAACCATCATATAAAATTTCAAATTCCAAGTCCACTTCACCCCATTTTTAATTTTTTTTAATTTCAAAATTAACAATTACCATTTAAAAAACCAAACTATTATTTAACATATTATTAAACCCAATGAAAATATCTCAACATACTAGAAAATATAAATCATTATATAAGAGGGACTGGTAGAAATTAATTTCCCAACTAATTATCCTGGCATACCATGAGTCAGTCATGTGGTTTCTACTGATAGTTATATTGAACTATGCACTTAGGTTTTACATGGTTTTCCAAACCCTACGCGCTCACCATGTACCACTAGTTTAACTCCCATTATCATACAATAAATCATAATAACTCCTTAAATAATTTACAGATCATCAATAAAATCTTTGATCCCATTAATATAGAGTAGAACATACCAAAAATAAATAAATAAAACTCAAAACCAAGACTTATAACCCCACATCCCCTAGAAACTCGAGGCTCCAAATAAGAAAGAGCATACGTGGCTCTCCCTATACCTACCTATCATGTTATAACATCCCTATATATAATATACCATTACTTAAAAATAAATAATGGAATTATAAAACCAAGGACCTCTTTAAAACCTAGTCTATAATACCATTTTTTCACAAACCAACTCAGGTCATCTATCTATAGACACTTGATCCTACCTTAGAGATGTTGGATGGGTATTCCTGGTCCCCACAGGTTAGTGCTAGGAACTAGGACATCAGATGATAACTCATGAGAATGATTTCAACCAATAAATTCTAATTAAAAATAGCATAATTTTATTTAAATTGTAGCATGATCTCTTCATACATCGGAGGTCCATCCACCAGGATAAAATTAGTTTTTATAAATTGGAAGAACCAAAAGATACATAAAAAACAAAAAAACATTCAACTGAAATAAAAAAGAAAAATAAGGAAATATAATAAAAAAACCTAAACCAATATCCACATGACTCCATGAGTCACCATATAATCCACAAACCAAAAACACATTACGAGTGATTATAAGATGAACCTAGGACCAAAAAACTAAAATGTTGATAGATGTGAGCACAAAACTCAGTAGGAATTACAAAGAAAAAAATGAACCATATATTAAATTTAAATAACATATTCATTTCAATATAGTTTGAATTATATTTTTAAAGAATACATTTTCTATTTTTTCCTTAGAACCCAATAATAATATATTTCCCAATTTTTTTTAAATCGGTGTTCTTGAAAAAAAAAATTGATAGATATTTTTGTATAAAAGTAAGTGGAGGTATTATAAAACCATTTATTCCTTAAATCATTAAATTGAAAGTTTATTTTAAAACAAAATTGTATACTGGAAATAAGTGTTAGGTTTAATAATACTAACAACAGCAGCAACAATAAATCAAGGGAAACAAGAACAATGGCCATTCTGTTATCACAATAATAAACAATTTAGCCAATATAAACAACCAATTATAAATTATCATAGGAGTACCTATGAGATTGGGGTATAGAATATACTAATCATAATCCATCATATCAATGTGCCTAATGAAATCTAGCAGCCCTAGCACTTAGGCATACCCTACTTGGACTAACCAAGGGGAAACTATCTAAGTATAGAAAGTCTTACTAGGGTTCACTAGCTAGTGAATTATCCTAAGATAGTGTATCTTGTGTTCATTAAATAACCACTAGATAATCTTTTTTTACATGGTGTATATAAAATGGGGGTGGTCCAATAAGTAGTATCAAATAGAAATATAAACATGGATGTCCCAATAAGAAATCGTAAACAAACCTCAACCCTAATCAGCCCTCTTAGGAATAGCCCTTAATTTTAAAATAACCACTATAATCAATATGTCCTATACCAAGGAAAATATCACCCATTTCAAAATAAACCAAAATATGATAATATTATAAGGGTATTTCTATCAATAAAGAACACTTTCAAAGTGATAACTAGTCCTTCCAACCATCCTTTGTAAACCAAGTTGTTAACCCATTTTAAAGAACCAATAACACCTTAGAAATTTATTAAACGTGTATACATCAACTTTTATACCCAAAACATTTTTTATGACATTAAAACTCATTAATAAATGCCATTAGGTCATTTTATCAAACATCTAGTGTTCCTGGTTTAATAAAACTGACTAGAAGTAAGCATTTGAAAAAGGGAGACATGTTTTCACTTCATTAAATCCAAGTAAAAATTCATTATTTTCTTTATAAAATCCATAGTATCATTTAATAATAACATATTATTCCAAAAACATGAATTTTGAAACACAATAAATTAATGGTTCAGATATTAAATGTTAATACATGGGGAAACCTACCTCAATATTGACTCTTCCACAAGTAAAATTCTATTCAAATTTTATAAATCAACAACATTAATTAAAGAACACAGAAATAAACTAAAATAAATAAACCCCCAATAAAAAATTGAGAAACATTGAACCCTAGGTCACCGAGACCCCATTAGGGAGGGACAGATAACAAAATGAAGTAAAAGAGAAAGGGAAGAGGTTTAGATGAATTTACCTAAAGTAATTGAACTTAAAATCGATAGAAAACCAAGAAATATATAAGGAGGAGGAGATAAGGGATGAGAATCATGCATGGGTGTTAAGGGAATTGAACATGAGGGGAGAAAGATCCCAAAAGGGGTTAAAACTAACATGGTAAAAATGGTAAAACATCATTTTTAAATCTATCAGACAAAAACCATGATTTAATTCTACTAGTTATGGTGTGGTTCCCCCTCCAAGGAACCACCATGGTGTAGCATGAGGGTTGTGGTATGGTGTTTCATGGATTGGTAGGTCCACCACCCCTAGATCCTTAGTTCTATGCAGTTTAACCTTCTGTATTATTTCATAGATTCCTCTTCCTGAAACCCTACATGGTGTATACTTCAGCCTATGTCATAGACTACCTAAAATATAAAGAACCAAAGATCCAATTGTTTAAACCAATATGTTATATCCACTTGTGCTATGATGCAAGGTTAGCTCCATAACTGAACCCCATGGCATAATGTAGACCTTAAGTTATAGTTCCCTAGATACACCCAATGTTTGAGGCAGATCCTACATCGTCAATCCATTAATATAGTCAATCTTTCTCCTTATTGTTGATCCACCCTACATCATAGTCATCTCAACAATGATGAAGTGTTCCTCACACCATCAAGTTCCTATAATATAAATTCTAACCTACATCATGGATCACCCCTTTCAATAGATGTTATGATGTTGTATATCTTGGTTTCAGTATAACTCTTCACCATCATGACCCAGAAACATTCATTATAGCGTGGTCCACTAGGGGAAAGAAGGATATAGTGTATCCTCCAAGGCTGCATCCTGGACTACTATAATATGTAACTTTGTATTATTTTCCCCCATAAAACCTTAAAATATTAAAATTCTTTGGAGACTAAGAAAAAAATAAAACTAACTAGAAAATATCAATTGAATATAAAATAACAATAAAAGTGAGGTTAGGTGTGACTATAGGTTCCATCCCAAATGGAACTCACCACATTATCATTTTAACTATAACCAAAAGAGTCTAAATATAAAAATATAGGAATGACCCTAATAAAAATATATCCCATGTTCCTGATCTTAGTGTGACTCTGAGGGTTTTGTTGTAATGCCTTCTCACCAAGTCACACTGTATCATGTCCCACCTTTTTATGGAATAACTATCCCACAAAATGTAGATTGGTTAAACCATACATGTTTCCATTATGGAACGACCCCTTAGGGTCATGGTGTGACTTCCAATCCCAAAACCATTATGTTCTATCCCCTTTGGGTCAAGACACAATGAGATTCTCCTAGGAGAGTCCCAAACCTCCATGGATCAATATCCCCTCTCATAGGATAACCTTTTTGTTATACGTTGCATCACCTCCCCTTTTGAAGGATTTCACATAATAGCTTAGGGGTCGTGGCATGACCATATTATTTCAAGAAAAACTACAAATTAATAAATAATTTTTCACCTCTATGCATTTCATATGCATCTTGATTCCCTCTGCTATAGTGTGACCATCTACTACTCAATACTCATCATGATGTAACAGTTACCCATCCATGTGTGATTTGTTAGGCGGAGAAAGAAAGGAAGTGATGGCAAGAGGGGGGGTGAATTGCCTTTTAAAAATTAATTAACAAATTAAAATCAAAGTAAAGAATGCAGCGGAAATAAAAGAGGCAAGACACGCAACTTGATAACGGAGTTCAGCTTAAACCCAAGCCTACGTCTCCGCTCCCAACTCAACCGTTGAGAGATTTACTACCGCTTGCTTTTTAATGGTTTTAGCAAGAAACCCACTAGACTTTTCAGGTATTCTAGAACCTATTACAGCTTGCTTTTAAATGGTTATGCAAGAACCCACTTGCTTTCAATGGTTGAGCAAGAACCCACTAGCCTTCTTACAGGTGAAGGCTAGCTCACCTATGTCATAAGCCTTTTAAAGGAAAGGCTTGACCAACCTCTTCACACCTTAAAGGTGATGTGAAAACCCAAAAGAAAGGATGAGAGAAAGAGATGGGGTTTGTAGGCACAAACCCAAAATGATGCTCAAAATAAATAAAACAATAAAACCCGTAATGAGGAAGTCTTGGGCGCCAATGGATTGATGGAGCTGATGAAGGGCACTCCCAAGCTTCTTTGACGGTGCTCCTTGGATGTGGAAGTGTGTTGGAGCAAGTGGGGTTCCCTTGGAGGAATCCGTCGGAGGTTCGCCAAATGATCAAAAATGTGTTTGTTGGCTTCACAATAGTTCCGACTATGTTACTTAGGCTTCCGGGGGTTCCTAGTCCTTTATTTATAGAGGGGGAACCCTCAAATGGCCTTAGGGAGTCTTCGGAGCCGTTGGAGAGGTCTTCGGAGCCGTTGGGAGGCAAGTGGACCAGCCTGGTCAAAGCCCAACGGCTAGTTTGACTAGCTCCACCGGCTGACCGGTGCAAGGCCACCGGTTGGCCGGTGCTTGCAAAATGGAAGAGGGCTCGGGCTCAGGCTCCACCGGCTGGCCGGTGAGGAGGCCACCGGTTGGCCGGTGCTGAGGCAGTGGCAAACACTGTGCTGGCTGGGTGCCACCGGCTGGCCGGTGCTGAGGCCACCGGTTGGCTAGTGCTGAGGCAGTGGCTCAGCCTTCTGTCTGGGTGCCACCGGCTGGCCGCTGGTGTGACACCGGTTGGCCGGTGGTCTGGACAGAGGGATGCCTTCTGTCCAGGCCTCCATCGGTTGGCCGGTGATCTTCCATCGGTTGGCCGGTGGACTGAAAATCAGTCCACTTTTGGCTTCTTGCTTTCTTGGCCCAATTTCTTGGCCACCTGAAATTATGACTATCAACCAAAAACACTAAAAACAAGATTAGATAAATAAGAGAGTGATTGTGATCATGAAAATTAAACCACGAGGGGTTCGAGAGGTACAACAATCTCCCCCTATTTTGATGATCACAATCACCCAAACAAGTAATGTAGAAAATGAAATGAAAAGCACGCTTTAAAGGATTTCTCCCCCAATCAACCAAGAATTTCTCCCCCTTTGTGATTATCAAAATAGCACGGGGCATAAAACTTGATTGAGGGAAACAAAGATTTTAAACCAATTGAAATTTTTGAAATTTGAATTGAATGTTTTGAATCAAAAATTTGAAATGAATGTTTTGAATGAAAAATTGAATAACAGTTTGAATTGAAAGTTTTTGAATGAAAAATTGAATAACAATTTAGAATTAAAAAATTTGATACCAAGTGTTGAAATTGAAAGTTTGAATCGAAAATTTTGAAATTGAAATCAAAAGGGCTTAAACGATCCTAACTCCCCCTAAATAAAAACAACAAATCACCGGGGAGAGGTTTTTGGAACCGAGACAAATTTTGGCCCGGAGAGACTCGCTAGAAGGGATTTTTCAATCCATACTTGTCTAGTGGCGGGTCTTCTCCTAAAAAATTCATCATTAAAAGAAATAGTTTTGGGCCTTCCATACCGGGCATTTTTGCAATCACATTCATAAATCATGTGCCCGGGTTTTTTACAATAATTGCAAAATTTAAATTGGGAGCTCCCCCTTACAAAAATAGATGGAGCATGGGAAGAGGAAGCTTGCTTGGAATAGCCAAGCCCTTGGGAGGTTCTAGATATGCGTTGGGAACCTAGGAGTTTGGTCAAATTTTGTTCCCCTTGGGTGAACTTGGCTAGGGATTCCCTTAAATCTTTGATAGTTGATTCCATGGAATCAATATCGGGAAGGTTTTGGATTTTGAGGGACAACTCCTCCTTTTCTTTGAGAAGTTGTTCCTTTTCGGAAGTAAGTTTTTTGAAATTCTTTTTTAAAGAAACAAATTTGGAAGAAAGTTCGTGAAAACCTTCCTCCAATTGATCTCTAGCATGTTGGAGATCCTCGTAAGACAAATGATTGAAAGAATTTGAAGAACTAGAGGAAGAGGACTCGGAAGAGGTTACCTCATGAAATGACATTAGGCATTTGTTACCGTTGTCGCTTGAGGAGGAGGAGGAGGATGAGGAGATATCACTCTATGTGGCCTTGAATGCCTTCTTCTTCTCCTTTTTCTTGGCCTTTTTCTTTTTGAGTGGACAATCGGGCTTGTAATGGCCTTTCTTGCCACACCCATAGCATGTTACCTCGGGCTCGGATTTTTCGTCGTGTTTTTCCTTTCAAGCCTTGCGGGATTTCTTCTTCTTGTGCTTCTTCATGAATTTGTGCATCTTGCGGGCAAGATTCTCCATTTCGGAATCGCCGCTTGAAGAGGAAGATGACGAGGAGGAGGAGCTTTCTTCTTGTTGAACTTTGAAGGCGATGTTCTTTGGAGTTTTGATCGGTTTGCCTTCCTTTTCAGCTAGCCTCCTCATTGTGATTTCGTAGGTCATGAGGGATCCGATGAGCTCTTCGACCGGCATGTTCTTGATGTCCTTTGCTTCTTGGATTTTCGTTACCTTTGGAGCCCATGAGCTTGGTAGGATCCAAAGGATCTTCTTGACCATCGTTTCTGCAGACACATCATCACCAAGAGACTTTCTACCATTGCAAACGTCAGTGAAGCGTGTAAACATTTCAGTAATATTTTCAGATGGATGCATGGTAAAAGATTCAAAATCTTGACGGTACATGTCCAATCGAGTATCCTTGACTTTGTTGGTCCCCTCATGGGTAACCTCCAATAGTTTCCAGATTTCATGAGATGAGGTGCATGTGGAAACTCGATTGAACTCATTACGATCAAGGCCGCAATGAAGAGCGTTCATGGCTTTTCCATCAAGCTCGATATTTTTAATATCGGCTTGGGTCCATTTGGATTCATTGGGAGAAGAGAGAGTGTAACCATGCATGACAATTTTATAAATAGGATAACCTATACTTCTAAGAAAAGTAGTCATGCGGGTTTTCCAATAATTATAGTCGGTTCCATCAAAAAATGGAGCACAACCCAAAGAATATCCTTCGGGGGTGAAAGACGTTGAAGCCATCACAATGGATCTTAAATTTGAAACCGGTTAGGGTATTACTCAAATTTTCCTCTGATACCAATTGTTAGGCGGAGAAAGAAAGGAAGTGATGGCAAGAGGGGGGTGAATTTCCTTTTAAAAATTAATTAACAAATTAAAATCAAAGTAAAGAATGCAGCGGAAATAAAAGAGGCAAGACACGCAACTTGATAACGGAGTTCGGCTTAAACCCAAGCCTACGTCTCCGCTCCCAACTCAACCGTTGAGAGATTTACTACCGCTTTCTTTTTAATGGTTTTAGCAAGAAACCCACTAGACTTTTCAGGTAGTCTAGAACCTATTACAGCTTGCTTTTAAATGGTTATGCAAGAACCCACATGCTTTCAATGGTTGAGCAAGAACCCACTAGCCTTCTTACAGGTGAAGGCTAGCTCACCTATGTCATAAGCCTTTTAAAGGAAAGGCTTGACCAACCTCTTCACACCTTAAAGGTGATGTGAAAACCCAAAAGAAAGGATGAGAGAAAGAGATGGGGTTTGTAGGCACAAACCCAAAATGATGCTCAAAATAAATAAAACAATAAAACCCGTAATGAGGAAGTCTTGGGCGCCAATGGATTGATGGAGCTGATGAAGGGAGCTCCCAAACTTCTTTGACGGTGCTCCTTGGATGTGGAAGTGTGTTGGAGCAAGTGGGGTTCCCTTGGAGGAATCCGCCGGAGGTTCGCCAAATGATCAAAAATGTGTTCGTTGGCTTCACAATAGTTCTGACTATGTTCCTTAGGCTTCCGGGGGTTCCTAGTCCTTTATTTATAGAGGGGGAACCCTCAAATGGCCTTAGGGAGTCTTCGGAGCCGTTGGAGAGGTCTTCAGAGCCGTTGGGAGGCAAGTGGACCAGCCTGGTCAAAGCCCAACGACTAGTTTGACTGGCTCCACCGGCTGACTGGTGCAAGGCCACCGGTTGGCCGGTGCTTGCAAAATGGAAGAGGGCTCGGGCTCAGGCTCCACCGGCTGGCCGGTGAGGAGGCCACCGGTTGGCCGGTGCTGAGGCAGTGGCAAACACTGTGCTGGCTGGGTGCCACCGGCTGGCCGGTGCTGAGGCCACCGGTTGGCCGGTGCTGAGGCAGTGGCTCAGCCTTCTGTCTGGGTGCCACCGGCTGGCCACTGGTGTGACACCGGTTGGCCGGTGGTCTGGACAGAGGGATGCCTTCTGTCCAGGCCTCCATCGACTGGACGGTGATCTTCCATCGGTTGGCCGGTGGACTGAAAATCAGTCCACTTTGGCTTCTTGCTTTCTTGGCCCAATTCCTTGGCCACCTGAAATTATGACTATCAACCAAAAACACTAAAAACAAGATTAGATAAATAAGAGAGTGATTGTGATCATGAAAATTAAACCACGAGGGGTTCGAGAGGTACAACATGATTGTCCATATTCTACTGAAATTCAATTGTAGGGCTATATGACCTTTCTCTAACCCCCGCCCAATCACCTTAAATACCTCTTAATCCTCCCAAAACATTTATTATAGATATTACAACCATTGGAATCTTGATTTGAGTCCCAATTCTCGAAAAAAATTCATATCTAGGACCAAAAAATTTAAATTCCCTCAAAATTTCACAATCAGTAATGAAATTGTTCATTACAATGTTATAACCCAACTTAGTACCACTCACTAGTGTCCTTTCTAGAGTTACACAACACCTTAGGTGTGTCTCCCTATATTCTAGATTATTTTGACAATCAATGAGGGTCTAGTTTCATACTATGGTGAGACTATACACTTATATAATATTAATAAAATAGTGAAAAAGTAATACAATTTCCAAACAGGTAAAAACATAGAACTTTTAGGCCCAATACTTTATGTGATTTGGGTGTTAGAGGTATTAGGGAGGAGATGGGAGGGTTATATTTGATGGAGATGAGGTTTCATTTGGAAGAAAGAAGTCATGATGTGTACATTTGGGTCATAGTGTGGATGTATATATGCAATAAAACTGGTTTTATAGGTGATATATCATGTTGCAAATGAGGTTTCATAGATTTGGTATATATTCCATGAGAGATGGAATTTTCACTATCATAAGGAGGAGGCTTAGTCAAAATGCAACATTTTTTCATGGTTTGAAGTATTTGAAGGGGGGGTTTTGAAATTTGAGAAGTATTATGGTTTTTGGGATAATTATTATGATATTTTTTATGATTCATATGACTCTTATGGTTTCTCCTTTATAGATTTTCTAGTTGTAGCGTGGGGTTTTATTTCATGATGTGATGTGCCTTAGAGAGTTTGTGGGGTTTTCCATAGATTATATTCATTGTGTGGCCACTACCATAGTGATGGGGAGTATTAAAGCATATTCTCTGAGGTTATTCCTATTTTATGTCTTGTTATGGACACCATTGTCGTGATGTGACGACTTAGTGGTCAGGTTTTAGTGGTTCTTCCTTGATTGTTTCCATATCATAGTGCTTGGGTCATAGTGTGACCTGAAAAATATTCTATTGGATTAAAATATTGAATAATATTTTAATAAAGAATATATAAGGGGATTCATGACATGATTTATAGAGGTTTTATAAAATTTTCCCCATCATGGTGTCACTATTATTTTTCATACCATGACGCCTTAATTTTTAGCATTAGTATAAATTCAGCAGTTCATCCAAATTTCTTCAATTTTATTTTGATTTATCCCAAACCTTATAAAATAATGGTTTAATCATTGTAGGTATTTTAGTAACCTTTGGTTGGATTTAGCACTTGGATTTTGGAGATCAACCAGTGGTGATTCTAGGTGAGTTTATCTTTCCTTACTCTGGGTTCTTTTCCCCTATTTTTTGTCTAGGAAGGTTGTGGTAGTAGTGATATTTTGGTTTGGGGGATGTTGAGTTATTTTTTTATGGGTATTATTATGATTTAGATATTAGAGGATTATCCTATGTGATTTTTTTCCAATGATCATCTCTTTTCCACACCCTGATCTTGTGCAGCAATTATAAAGCTTAAATTGTGGTAGGGGATTCTAAAAATATCCTTCATTTCCATGTAAATGGTGGAAGTTTCATGCTTTTTTCATGGTTGGATGATAATAATTAACTTAATAAAGATAAAAATTGGACTTATGAGGTTGATGGGAAGGGTTTAATCACCTTTGGTTACATGTTTCGATAATTGTTCTTATATGATTGATGGCTTCCATTTTTACTATTGAAATTATATTTTTGTTGTGATATATATATATATTGTTTTTGTGAATAAACTAATGGAACCACCCTTCATAATAGTATAAATATTTAAATATGGTAATGAAATATTTGTGTGAAATATAGATTATTGTGTTATCACTCTTGTTAAAGATATTGAATTATTCATAATGGGAATTTTGAAAATAATAGTTTGGTAGTACCTTGTCTCTATAATTTTTTATTGTGTTCTATTGGAATGATTATTGTAGTGATGTGGTTGTGTGACTTTGGTTGAAATAATTTTTATGGATATATTGGGTTATTAGTATATAATATATAGTTGGTTATATGGATACATTTCCCAATTTTCCATAGGATAGGTGGTTTTTAATGTTGTTCTGAAGAATAAAGTGTTATGTGGATGTTGTGGGTGTTCTTGGCCTATATTATGGGACAATTTTTTAGCATTTGGTTGATAAATTTTCGAGTCTATTTTATAGTTTATTTGTATTTGAATAATGTGAATAGTAATGACAAACATGGTAAAGGGTGTGGGTTGTAAATTTAATGAACAACATTCTATAAATGAATTATTAATAATTTAAATAGAAAAGTAATAGATGGATTAATCATGGGTGTTGACTAAGAATGGTTTCTCATTAATTAAATAATTTAATGGCATAATTAATGTTCTATGGCTAGTGAATGGTAAATTTGGAATGGTTAATTATATTATTAAAAGGGAAATTGTTAATGGTTATTGTGGCTATTTTTTCAAAAGTGAGGCTGGTTTGTGGTATAGATATTGGAAATAATGTTACCATATGGAGGTGACGGTGTGGTGGTTGTGATATTATAGTTATTTTTTTGGTGTGAACCATTAGGTTTGGATTTTGTGTTTCTATATATATGATGAAGTTTTTTTTATTTCATACACACCCCACTCATGTTAGATAATATTATCAATTCCCAAATACTTTGGGTTTCAAGTATTTTCGCAAATATCCATGTTGTCTAGGGAATGGATTATTGACTACTTCATTTTCCCCACACTCTATTAAATGTATAATATGAGATATGATGGATCAAGTTTGGCATAATGATATGATATGTAATATATTAACATTGAGTATGTGATATACTGGAAGACCCTACATGGTATATGAGATGATATTATATAGTGGGAGTCATGGATGGTAGGAGGAGGGTACGAGGTTGATGTCCTTCATGTTCATAGTAATCTACTATAATAGAAATATGGTTGGGATATGTGGTGGAAGATATGTGGTGATGATGATTTTTTGTAAGGATGGTGATGGGGTTATGATATGTGGAATGATTAAGACATGAGATGTAATGTGTTGTTGCATTGTTTTTAAAGGTATTTAGAGCACATGAAGTTTATCGTTGGAGTGTGAGAGTGAAAAAAAGTGGGGAAGTGTTTTTGGGGTAAATATTTTATATATTCTATTATTATGTCATTTTACTTGGATGGGGTGTTGGGTGAGTTAGGCTTAGTAAGGTTGGGTGACATTTGACCTGGTAGGTTCTTGTTGGTTCTGTTGTAAGTTTATTGAACCATTGGTAATATTCTTCCAAATTTACATGAGAGTTATTGGAGAGGATCCTACTAAGTATACATGTATTCTCACACCTATATATATAAATGTATTTTCCATGTTTCTAGGGTGAGTTTGGAGATCGAATTTTATATTTTTATCTTAAATATTGGAGTCGTGGTCGTTGTTGTTTCCTAGGAGTTTATTTTGGAATTTGTTTAGGAGACTTCTATTTTCATGAAATTTACATTTATTTTTTTTATTATGGGATATTCATTTTTATTTATGATATGGTTTTCATTGGTGGATTTATTTGTGTGTTTATAGGATTTATGAGGTTAATTACTCCAATTTATAAGATTTATAACCTCAGTGCTAGTCACCAACAAGAGGCTTATTAGTGGCAGGCCTCAAGGGTCACTTTTTATTTCACTGTAGGCCCAGGAGGGGTTCCCAATGGGGAAAAGTACTTTCAAATTTGTATGAATTTTACGTTGAGAGTTAGTATAAATACTCTGGTGAGGATTTCATGAGACTACTAGGGAAATGGTTTTAGTCGAACTTGGTGTGGGATGTAATGAGGGAGACTAGTGAGGACATAAGAAATTGGGGGCCCTTTGATCTAATGCAAGGACCATAAAATCACTAAACAACCTAGGTGAGGTTATGTTGATTTTAGGGTAGATACCTCATAGTGGTACATGCATCATACATGTTTACATTTTTGTCTGTATTTGGGGTGATTATAAAAATTAAAATGAATAATAAATGAATTATGTGTTTCCAAGATTGTAAGTTTCCCTTATTAATTTCATAAATGCCTATTATTCATCACCTGCATGTGGTTCAGGTTGCTGAGGTTCAGTAGGATGGTCTGATATAAAGTTTTATGATAGATTTGGCTGAGGAATATGGAGATTTTATTAATATATTTTGTGAGTTCTAGAATAAATGATTGGTAAATTTATAGAGGAGTGTCTCTAATTTAGAGACTAGACACTGCTAAGAGGATATCAAGATCACCTATTGTTTGACCTAAGTGAGGGTAGATTATCGAGTTCTATTGGATATCAACCGTATGAGAGGGGGAAGATCATAACTAGATGAGTTTTTATCTCAGGGTGTGGAAAGAGGTAGAGGTTATGTGATATTATTTTTAGAGGTGGTTTCATGCCAAGTTATTATTATCAGTGATGAGGGTAGAGATGCGACAACAGTTTCTCTCTATTAAATAGGTGATCTTGGGTGTGTGGGGGATCAAGATAATGTTTACATTCCTTCTTCTCTTTTCCCCTAATCTTTTCCCTAATGAGGACCCCTGAGAATGGCATTATATGAGGCCATGTTCCTGATTGTTTGGAATGAACACACCACATTTATGTTTCCTATGTGTCTGGATGTTGAAAATAAGGATTAAGTGATCAAAAGGATGCATGAATATATGGGTTTATCTCTAGAGAGGATTAATCAATGATTCCTATGAAGTAGGGCTATAGATAAAGGATCTTGAAATTTATAGATACCTATGTTCTAATAGTTGGAAAGTCGTCCTCATCAGTTTTTTTTTCTATTTATCTAGAGATAGTGGTTCCTATTCATCCACTTGGATCTTTTCACTAGTTTTATTTACTTGTGGAGGTAATGTTTATCGGTGATATTAGTTTCTAACCATATTTGGGGACCATTGTGGTATAATTGTTTAGTTTCCATTATAACATTAATAGAAGTTACCTCATAGGTCATATCAATCATATGGACAATTGGACTTTGTTTCACCAAGATAATATGGAGCTAGTAAAGGACATCCCCATGATGTCTCATATCCTAAATAACATGGGGATGAGTGTGTCCATGGATTTATTCATCAATAGCGAGGCTAAGAATTTGGATGTGAATAGTTTCATGTTTTAGAGATGTTAGTTCTAGATAGGCCAAATATTTTTTGAGTTACCCTATTCTTATCAACTACTCTAGCTTTTTCATTATTTGATTATAGATCTTTGTATTCCTTTATTATATCCACCTTGGTCCATGCCTTAGGACTCAAGTTAGAGTGGATTTTATTTCCAATTCTTTTGAATATTTGAGATACAGGTTAGGTATGTTTTATTGATATTTACTAGGGTTTTGAGCTGATTATGGGGTAGCATGAGTCATCAAGGGATTTTTTCTTACTGTAGATACAACCCTATAATGTCATCAATGGAATAAACTAGTTTTATTGTATGAATGAATTCATTGATATTTTTTTAGGAGAATCATTTTCTATGATGATGAGGGATAGTGTGTAGTGTTTGATGGTGATTAGGATAATTGGATGGGTCATAGGTGTTTAGATTCATTATCATCTCAAATGACATATATATCATTGGATTTGGTATAGTCATGGGTGGTATATATTTTCAGAGTAGTTTAGGAGTTTCTAGATGTTTTTGTCAAAAAAAATGTAGCCTTACCCCCTCTTCATGATATTGACTTTGGGATAGAGTTATATTTCGGTGACTACCCAAGTTCAATGTCTCCTTTTTGGATGACAACTTCTGGGTTGTGGGAGTTGAGGATCCAAATGGATGATTTCATGAAAAAAGGGTTTAATATGGACTATTGTACCACTCTGGGGTGATCCCATGTTATTCATAAATAAGTCGGATGGAATCTTGAGGTTATATATACACTAATAAAAGTTTAATCAGGTGACATTCAAGAACTGTTATCCTCTTCTGATGATAATTGATTTTCTTGACTGATTGATGGGATATAGATAGTTTTTTAAGATACATTTGTGGTTTGGATATCATTAGATGAGTTTGAATGAGTAGGTTGTCTCAATGACCACTTTTAGGTGTCACTATACACAATTAAAGTTCATATTTATGTCAATAGATTTTAATATCACCCTCAACATTTTTCATGGGACTTGTGAACTCAATGTTCAGTGAGTTCCTAGACTATTTTTTGGTAGTATTGATCAAAAGAATTATCATATACTCAAAGTTATAGGATGAGAATTTCAATTATCTTCGGGTTGTTTTAATGGTTATGTAGCACCAACATCACTATATAAATTTGTCTATGTGTAGGTTTTAGACTCATTTGGTGTATTTTATTGGTCATGTGGTGTACCAATAGAGAGTAGTGGTCAATCCATCAAATATTACAGAGTTGTTTCATAGTAATCACCTAATAATTTTGCACATATCATTAGAATTATTATTCCCATAGGCTATTATGGGATGTTCATGTAAAAATTATCTTGGATTGTAGCCTCATTAACATCTCTTAAAAAGAAGGACCATTATTTTGTATGGATCGATCAATGATAGATAGCTTTTGACTACTGGAAGGAGAAGTTAGTTGGTGATCCCAACCAATGGTTTCCAGATGAGGCAGTGAAGTTTGGGGTATTCGATAATGCTTCCCATATCAATTTGGGTTGAAACTTGACGCAACAAAGAGTAGTGATATCATATGGGTCTAGGAAATTACATCACCATTAGTGTAACTATGCAACTCATAATCTTGAGTTGGTTGTTTTTATATTTTCTATGAAGTTGCAGCATCATTACCTCATCAGTGACACTATTAGAAAAAGAATAATTATCAGTGGTATTTTAATATCAGTTTTTCAAACAATCCCTAATTTTTGGTTGTTTGTTAAAAACTAACATCATTTAGCAGTGGTTGAAACCATCACTAAATCTGAAATTTTATTTTTTTATTATGTATTTAATTTTAATGGTGGCTTTTTAAAAATAGCTACGAAATTAATGATAATTAATAATTAATTAATTAATTAATTAATTAATTATTTTATTAAATGTTAATAGTTATTAATTGATATGTAATTAAATATTATTAATTATTAATTATTAATTATTGCTTAATAATAAAGAAAATTCCATAGTGAAGAAAAAACACCATGAGCTTGCTAACCTCATATAAAAAATACCCCATGAGCTCCCAAACCCTATATGAGAAACCAAATGGAAGAAACCACATAGATTTACCTCATAAAGTAGCACCATGAAGTTTATAACCTCATGAGAAGGCTCTTGACCTCACAATGCTAGAGTGGTGTTCTCTTACTACAATGCAAGGTACCCTCATGAAGTAACCAATGTAATAAAGTCCCCAACCTCCTGGCATGTGAACATTTTTTTAGGGTTGTCATATTTTGACTTCAAGGTGATACAATTCCATTAATTTCACCGATCTCGGCATGGTATTTTGAAAAAATTAGAGGAAATTTGAATTTTTCCTCTTTGGTGGTTTTGAGGGGAAAATGGTAATTTATACTATCTGAATATCTTGAATAATTTTTCTAATCACTTTGTTGGTCCCAAAATAGGGTGGTTACCCTATGATAGGATTTGGGTGAAATTCCGAGTCATTTGGATTTCTATAGAATATTAATATTTAATTGATTAAATAATAATTATTCATTCATGATAAAATGTTTTTTTTATTTTTTGGGATAGTTGGATTGAAATTTCAACTGCATAGTTGGGTTTGGAATGGGGATTTTTTCTAGGTGAGGCATAACCTAGTGTTGGGTTTTAGGGTCGGGGCCCATTTTCATTTTTTTCTTTTTTTTGTTATTCTTCTTTCTTATTTCGCTTTTCATTTATCCTCATACTTTTGTGCTTCCATGAACACTCAAGAGGCCCCCCCTTTGGGTTATTCATTCAAAATAGAAAGAGTGGGAGAATAGTAAGGATCATCACTAGGGCATATTTTTACAGGTAGGTCAGGGCTCAGTTGTTGCATGACACAAATCTAATATCGAAGCTTTAATGTGTTTATTCCCTGAGGTAGGCCCTATTTATTATTTTATCCAAAAATTAAAATATAATAGTTTTCTTAAGTTTTAATATTGTTTTTCGTTTTTTGGGGACCTCATGAGGGTTGATATGATGAATTTTTGGATGAATCAAGGGTTTTGGGGTGATCATAATGTTTTTTTGATTCGAGAAAACCCAATCACACTGTGTGAAGTTCAATAACACATGTTGTGTGTTATTCTTTTGTATTGGGTTAAAGATGAAGAAAAAATTGTGTGTGTGTGTGTTTGAGACATGTTTAACATCTGAGTACCATCATTCATCTTTTTCTAAGCCTATTTTTTTATCATCCTTTGTCTGGGTCTTGTTTTGGGTTATTTTCATAGATTTTCATATAACTTTGGAAGTTTTTAGGTTGTTCATTGTTAGATCATGATTATGGAAAATGATGCTGTTTGTACTAGAAAATTGTGCACCTCTTTTTGAGGCATTAGAGAGAGGTGTGTCGTTAGTCCAAACCATGTGCCATCTCCCTCCAAACGGTTCACCCTTGTATAGTGGGGGTTTTCCTGGTTGGTGCACGTTTAATCTAACCATGAATCCAAATTTTTCACCCTCTCTAAAATTTTAATAAGGGAGCATGATAAGGCATACGATTAGTATTAATCATGTGACCCAACCTAGTAAACAATGCAGATAGGTTTTTAATCCCTTGGAAATTTTAATTAATATCTTGAAATCCCTCCTTTAACCTCTAATCACCCTCATACAATCATAATAAAATCATTTGTTTATTGGAGACTCTCAAGAGGATATTTAGATACTCCAACCTCCCTTCATCTCTAATTTAAGTGTTGGTGGATATGATTGATATATCTCCAGAAAGTGTATCTTATCTCCTTGGAATTATCACTTTTTTCTCATATTCTTAGAGAGTGATAGATTTTCGTGTTTTTGGTGGATAAAAACATTGATTTGATGAATCTTTATTCTAAGTTTTCCTCCTAGATCCTCATTTCCCTTGTCTCTCCATTGGTGTTCCTCATTGTGGGTGATTTTTTTGCTTTATCTTGTAATAAAAGGTAGATGATTACATAAGGACTTTTCTTACAATGGAGACACTAGTTTTTTTGTTGAATTGAAATGTGTTTTAAATTGTTTTTAAACCATTGAATTTTTATGATTTGAGGATTGAATTCAAATTAATGGGATTTTTAAAATAAAACACCTTTTTAAGGGCTTTGAAAATATGTTGTGATTTATGAGATAATATGGATTGAATTAAAAAATTATGTGATGAAGTGATTTTATTTTTATCCTTGTGAAAAATGGTATTAAATGAAAGAAGATTTTAAAAGGAATGAATTTGATGAAAACCCATGATTTGGTTTTGAAATTTAATTGGCATGTTTAACTTGGAATTAGGAATTTTAACTATGAATGATAAATTTAATTGAAACTAATGATTTCCCATTATTGATTGATAGATTTATTAAAAGCACATGTGATCCTGACCGGTTTGTGGATGATTAAGAAAATAACACTAGGACTCTAACTCCCTAGTAATGGATTGAAGATGATGACTCTAAATAAAACATGTATGGTGTGATTTCCTCATATAGGGTGCTAATTGATTTTACCCCAATATCCTAAGCCTAAGGGATATGTGTATGCACCTAATCCATATTGATTGAATGAGTAGTGTAAGGATCCTATTGAAATAAACTAACTAGTATTAGGATATATGACCATAGTTATTGTTTGATTTGATTATTACATGACAATGTTTATTGAACAACTTTGATCATGCCCTTAATTTTTTTATGAAAAAATTTCAGTTAAACATGTTTTGATTGAAATGTAAAATTGATTTATCATGCCTTGTATTATTTTAAATTGAAGAATAAATGGTTTAATTTTTATTTAATTACTTATGGAATATTTGGAGAAATCCTATTGGGGTATTTTTTCTCACACCCTACCTTTAATTTTGTGAATTTGTACATGTTGTTATATTGGGTACAAGAAATGGGAAAGATCCACTTAGAGGTGGTCAGTGTGCTTTATTCCAAGGGACCTCAGGTGTTGGTGGTGATCAGGTGAGCTATTGTCTACCTATTTCATAAGAATTTTGAGATATTTTTTTGATATATGTTATTATTTTTCCCTTTAATTTTTGTATTATTTTATATTACTATCTATCTGCTTGTGTTATTTTTCTACTTCAAGAGTTTTTTGTATACTGAATATCTAATTAATTGTATTTTATTATTCGTTTGATGGTCAGTTTTTATGGAACAATTGTCCCATTTTATATATAATTGATATCAAGTGCTATTTCCCAACCTGTAGTGATCATGAATTCCCTTAGGTCTATGTCAGAGATAACACGAGTACTAGTGTATTAGGGTATTTTGGCTGGTTTGTGACAAAAAATCATGTAGGGGAAACTCAAAGTGTGGCCGAGGTACATAGAGATACACCCCATGTCTGGGAGCATAGTAGTGTAGGGTATATGGATAGATCTTAGGTGTAGTATACAGCTAGAGGCAGTATGGAATATATGGACTAACCCAATGTGGGGAAAATGTTCAGGTACATGGTAGAGTACCCTAGGTAAGGTAAAATCCAAATACTAGGTAAGAACATCATTTACTTGGAAATTATACTCCATGTTAGTCTAGGATACATCCCTAGGGAGTCTTTCTTGAGGTACATGTCGTGTACCCATGGTAAATGTTGTGTACTCCCTCCTTGGAGGTATTTCTCTAGTTCTTTCCCTTAAGCCAGAATGGGACTTACAAGTAGTACATTCTAAGAATTTTTTTATATAGATCATGATGGTGGAATCCTCTAGGTATGTAGAGGAATTATGGATGATGTTTTGGATTGAGAAAGATTTTGTGGGGGTAGGGGGTTTGTAAGCTTTCAGTTTAGAATCCTCCAGAGGTTTGGGTTGTGAGATATGAAGACTGAGTGGGGGTCATGATATGGACAGTTCTCTTAAAATTAAGATGTCAGACATGTTGTTTGAGGTCATTTTGGGTGTTTTATAGATTTAATAATCAAGTAATATCTTGTATGAGATTGTGATATGGTCCTTGAGTGTTTGTAATATTTGTTCTTAGTTTGATCGGTTGAGGTTTTAGACTGCTCTCTTGAGGTTTGGATCAGTTAGAGCTTTTGATCTGGGTTGACCTTGTGGGATGAAAGTTTTGGAAAATTGATATAAATATGAGTTTGATATAGTTATTAGGGACCTATTAAGGATTAATTTATGTGTGTGGTGATCATAACTATTCCCTTTCAAGTGTGGTAAAGTTTAAGGTTTCCCTTCTAGGTGGTTTATGATCAGTGATCAGTGGAAGTCATAGTCAGCTATTGATAATACTATGTTGGGAACACTGAATATTTTGGATAACTTTTTAGGTGGTCTATTGATCAAGGATTTGTAGTTTTCCATTGAAATATTCATGGAAAAAAAATTTTGACAGGCTTGTCCTAGTGTGTTTTTTTCTCAAGGAACCCCTTGTATGGGGTTTTTTCCTTCTTAGATAGGATTGTCCCAAGGATTCCTTTGTTGAAAGATCCCCTTAAAGGTTTTCCTATTTATTGATGTGTCTTAGAGTACCCACATTAGTTCCCCTTGTTTAAGTGTCTTATGTCAAGAATTTTTAAAGAAATTAATTATTTGGGTCTTAGATATAGGACGATAACTTTGGGATATTGAACAACTAGGATTTGGATTTAATTTTGATTTCATTGCTCTCTATCATTGGTCTAATGGTGTTAGGAAATTATAGGGTACTAATGGATGATTTGTAAGAGTGAAACTCCTTCAAGATAAACATGGTGATCTTTCTTATGGTTGATATCCATGGTCATGTAATTCTCAGATAAGGATCCATGGACATGGCGCTCCTAGATCCTGTTTTATGGCATGTGAACATAGAGCTCCTAGGTTTACCTATATTATCTCAACTAGTTCTATGGGACTTACAAGAATTAATAGGTTCTCTAGATGGTTCCACATAGAAGATCATGTCACTAGTTTATATCATGATATTTTATTTTAGGTCGTGGTATATATGCTTTGTGTTTTTTATGCCTGGGATAAGATCTTAGGTTCCATCATTCATGTATGTCCTTGTGTTAGGATTTTGATCTTCTTCTTAATCTGGCAGACATTTCTAAAGTTATGTGGAAGGTTGATTCATAGGTTTTAAGTACTCAATCTTAATATATAGAAGGTATAGATTTACATCGAGTATCATAATATAACTTGAGGTTCATTATTTTCCTTATTTTTAACTGTTTTTTTAGTATTTTTTATTTTATTTTATTTTATGTCAATTTCTATTAGTATTCAAATGGGTTTTTCATATCACATGTTTCATGCACATGTTATGATAGAAAATGGTAGGTCTAATTTTGGGGGTTTTCTACTGATATTCATTTATTACCCCCTGTATGGGTACCTTGGTTATCATTTAGAATTTATGTATTCGTTCAGGTTGATCACAGGATGTGCGATGGATCAAGTGGAGGTCTAATGTTTTTTGATCGATTTGGATCACTCGTGTGGTTTTTGAGTTTTGATCTAGATAAGTTCTACTATTTTGGAGACCAATTATTTTGTTTGATCATGATTTATTAGTAGATCCATTTTATTTGGTTTCTTTTATTTATTTACTTTATATGTGTGATCATCCCAGTGGGTGATTATTAGTCATTTTATGCATCAAAGTCCGTCTCATTCTATTTGTTGTGTTTCATTTATTATAGCCTAATTATATTTGGGTTATTTATTTATATGTTCTCATATTTTTATGAATTTTTATTTTTCTTGGTTATTTTTTTCTATTGTTATTGCACACTAAAACAAGAGAAATTATACCCAGTGTATCATATTAGTCCCAAACCTCTATTCAAAATTCTCTAACATATTAAGAGGTGTTCATAAGGACTTGTCATGATATGTATTGAGTGATGATTTGGGTCGGACTAGGATGATTTTGTAACAAAATGAAATCAAAGAATTATTTTTCATTTTCTTACTATTTGGGGGATGTTAAACAAGAGGTCTAGGAATGTTTTGTAACTTGTAATGTATATTGGACAGGTGAATCATGAACACTTTTTTCGATAGGACTTCTAGGTTACTTGGGTTATAAAAAAATGTCATTGGTTTTCAATGATACAATCATGGGTGATGCACTTGAGTCTTTGAATTTATTGATTTATGATTTATGATTTTTTGTCTCTGCGCCTGTAGGAAAATTCTTGTTTTTATGCATCATTCAAAGCACGTAAGATTCACATGTATTATTCCTTTTTGTGTGTGGTTTCACTTAAAATAGAGATTAAGTTGTTTAAATTGTATGAAGTAACCTATATGGGGTTTTCTCGTATAGATCATTGGTATAATTTTACTCAAATGAATGGAATGTGTTTTTTCTAGTGATAGTCCATGTGGATCTTTTGGTAAGATGTTCGTGGGTGATGGAAATCTATCCCATTCAATGAGGTATGTGTTGAGACCCTAGTGGGTTGGTACAAGCTTTAGTTTCCCCAATGATTCTTTTCTAGGCTCAATGAAGGAAAGGATTCCTAATAGATGTTTGGACTAGGATTGAGTTTCCTTGAGAATGTGGACTTTCTAAAGTTCCAGGTTTGGGTTTCTAGGATGGTTTCTTTAAACTGCATTGGATATGGTATTGTTCCTATCATGTGTTATCTACTAGGTCTTTTGGTGGGGGTCCAAGGGCATACTATTTTCTAGGATCTTGGGGGGAATGGTCTATATTAAAATTGGTGGGGACCACTATGGTCTTCTATCACCATGGGATCATCATTTGTTATGTTATTTTTGGGTTAGGCATGAGGATTGCTTGGGCTTGAGGGGTGTAGCGTGGGATTTCTGCAAGTTCAGAGGGTTACTTGAGAGGGTAAGTTTGGTTGATTCTTGGCCCAATTATTTCTCATAGTTATTTGGGTGGAGTAGTGAGGGAGTAGTTAGGTGCTCATCATTTTGGATCAACACTCAATTGGAGGGTGTTAATTTGGTTTATCATGGTATAAAGTATATGCATCATTTTTAAAGAGGATTGTCAAGGGTGATTCGGTTTATTAAAATAAAATACATTAGGGGTATGATCATTGGTTTTATGTTTTTTATCCTATGTTCCTTGGGGCTTGGCTCATGTGAGTGTGAGCATCTATGAGAGGTCCTTGGATTTTCACTATGCCTTATGGAGTAGAGTGTTGGATAGCTTATATTTTTGGAAAAATGAATTATTTTGTGAGGAAACCCTTATGTTGGGGAGAACACCCTAAATTGTTAGAGGTTATAGTCCTCATTTTAAGTTGTTTGTTGAGAATGATATTTTCATTACTGGTAGTCTTATATTGATAAGTGGTTGGTGTTTTGTGATGGTACTCGAGTGCAAGTGATTCGGCCAGGTCTAGTCATCATGTTTGTCGGTTGATGGAGTATGGGCCACAGAGGTTGGTGTTTTGGTTATAAAGATGTGATAAGGATACTCCTATGATGGGGAATAATCTCATCATTCATGGATGACTGACTATGTTTTTGGGATCATTGCAGTAACTATGACATTGGTCATTGGATATTCAAGGTGAAATTGGGTGTGTCGGTCTTTGGAGTGAATATTTTTTTGCAGGTTGGTAGCAGAGGATTCTTAAGGGCGTGAAGTGTTATTTTGGGGAGTGTCTAGAACCCCGTCATGATGATCTGATAGAATCCATTGAAATATGATTTTTTTTCTCTATAATTTTTTTTTGAGAATAAATTTTATCTTCACCTATCATAAGATCTCAAATAATTTCATTGACCACTTTTTTGGTCCTAGAATAGGGTGTTTACCCCATGAAAGGAGTTTGGTGAAATTATTAGTTGTTCAAATTTTCACAAAATAATAACAATTAATTAAATAAATATTAATTATTCACACACATTCAAGTGGTGATGTATTTTATTTAGAGAATTATAGTGAAATTATGGCTCCATGGTTGAGTCCATAATGGGGGGGGTTAGGTTATTTATTACCCCATGTTGGGCACCGAGGCTAGGGTCGGGCCCCTTTTCATTTATTTTGCCCTTTTTATTTTTTTCATTCATTTATTTACTCTTTTTAAATCCTCCATATGTCTTTACACACAAACCTAAGATACCTACCCATTTGGGGCATTCAATAAAGATAGAAAGGTTAGAAGATAGGTGAAACTGATAGCTGATTATTGCATATCGACCAGTCAAAGTTCTGGTGCTCTGCTAATGTGTATAGCAGCACTCGGGTCGAATCCTCAGTGATGATACTCTGTAATAGTCATTTGTTTTTAGTTGATTGTATTCTAATCGGGGGGGTTGTTTGCAGAGCTTATGAAATAATTTATGGATGATTTTTGATTTAAAAAATTGATAATGATTGGGGTGAGTTCATCATGAGGTAGTTAATCTTGTGATATCCTTGAGATTTGCTTTATATTTCATTAAATTAACACCCATGTCACAAGATGACGTTGATTAGAATTCCTAAGTGTTAAGGCTTTAATACAAGACTTAACTTAACTTAAGGTTCTAATATCAATTAGATATTATTTATGGTGGTGTATTTATGGTTCCAATAATCCATGGAAACCACATGTTAAACAAAACAAGTCATAAATCCATGACATGTTAAGTCCAACATACACAATGTTAATTCAAAGAATATTCATCGAGAAAAAGCTCTCAATCTCTTAACATACCTAAATTATAACTCACACCAATGAGAGATTTACTCAGCCATTTGGGTGTTTACTAATCTGGTTATAATTATTATGATTATAATTTAATAAGAGAAGAAAAAGAAAGGGATAAGAAAAGAGTGGTGCATCGAACACACACACACGAACAATGATGATAATTAAAAACGGGTTTTCAATTGAATGAGGAAGAAAGAGAAGGGAAGGGGTTTCAACTGTATTTAAACTATTTTAAAAACATTAATATTAAACTATATAATTTGGATGATAATAAGTGATATTGAAGAAGAAACTTGCATTTAAAATAGAATTACAAAACACAAACTTGCAAAATTAGAAACGAAGAACAACACAAAAGTAAAAGGAAACAAAGAGAGGAGGAAGGGTATATCAAGTAAAAACTTGAGTATGGAAGGTCCTACCAAGCCTTATTCAAGGATTTGGTTGTGCCAATTGATGCTCCTCTCTTCTAAAATGCCAACCCCTTTGAAGGAGTGGAGGGGGTGTATTTATAGCCCATGGAAGTGGACTGTTTGCATTCCCAATATGTCCCTCCACTTGAATCGATGATTTGGACGTCCAGATAACCGAATCTTGAGATATCTCCTTCTTCAAAGTTGATGATAATAATTTTTTCCGACCTATATAAAAATGTGGAGTCATTTGGACTTAAGGATCCAAAGTTATGGCCAGTTTATTAAACAAAGTTAAACTGTCCATTTCAATCCATTCTTTTTCGATGGCCAAAATATGAATGGATTTGGGAATAGTAAGATGCCGTCAAATACGAATTTTTTCTTCAAAAAAGTAGTCCACCTATATATCCTATTTCACACTACAAAATTTTATCTTGATTTGATGAATAGATCAGGAGATATGTCATTAATACTATACAGATTTTAATTCCTGGCCACAATGGTGGGATGGACTTCAAAGCATTAGTTGGGCCCCTTGTCTGTTGAGTTGTGCCTTGAAATTTTTATCCAATACTCCTTTTATTATCCCACAAACTTTTGAGGAGAATAAAAGAATTTTGACTTCCTGATTGAGCCCAGAAATTAAATCTTCATGGATGGTTCAGTTTCTTCACAGATTCTGTAGGCCTACTTGTGTAGTCTATATGGGCCTTAAAATGGAAGAATTATCCCATGATCCCTTCTAATGAAATGTTTTATGTTGAATTATAAATCCTAAAAAATAAGATCTGCACAATTTGGATCAGTAGGGTGATATTTATAAATAAAATAGTAAACTTACTCAATTGGACTACTTCTAAAAATGCTCAAAAATTATACTTAGTATTAAAATATTAATATTCCACACACATTATGCACATTTCATATAAAATCAGTAAAGGATCTGTATAATAAGTCATGAAAATATTAATAACATCCACTCCCCTACACTTAGTTTTGTGCATGTCCTCATGTGAAACAAAAATAAAAACATGACAAAATCATTTTCACTCACCAACAATAATTAAAATTTTGTTTTCTCCGATCAGGGGAGGTTTATACTATTTCACTCATCTATTTTGAATTCAACCAAAAGTTGTTATAGAAACAATGTTCCAAAACTAATTCATTTTATCATGCTCAAATTTAGAAATGGAAAATGTGGACACTCAAAACTCAAACCTCCCAAGATGATAAAATTCATTTGTGGAGGTTCACTCTTTCACCAACCGAAAGTGAAAATCTTAGAGATTGAAAGAGCTCTCTACTTACAATACCTATCCAAAGTTCACTAGAATCAAGAGGTATTTTTAAGGTGTTTTTTTGTGGCTATGGGACAGTAGTCCAAGATAGATAAGAAGAGGGGTAAAACACCAACATAGAAAAATCAATGCACATTGTTTTTTGAAATAAAACATGGAAGGAAATGAAAACACATATTTACAAGGGAATGATAGTGTGAAGAAAGACACAATAGAGGAAGAAAATATGAAGGTAATGAGAAGATGGAATATTTACAAAACACTAAATTTCTCCCAATAAGAATATAATGCAAGTGTTCTTTTTTTCCTTTCTTTTTTTGATTTTTTTTTATTTATTTTTTTTGAACACTTGTCAATAAAATTTACAAAATTACATAAATTTAAGTACATTACATTCCCCAAAACACACAAAATGACAACCTCTTCCCCATACTGAAATGGATGCTTTCTCTCAAGCAGATGACAACTCGTTGAAAATCAATAATAGGGTACCCAAACAATGAAATCCATTCCCCCCACACTTAAATTTCAAAAAATTATGCAATGAAAATCCATGTTGATATTGGGTGGGAAAAGGTAATGGGCTTGTAATGCGGCTATCAAGGAAAATATTTTCATAGGCTCGAAGGGGATTTCAAAAAGAGGATTAATGTATGGTTAATGGAAGGATATTT
This sequence comes from Viscum album, assembly GCA_963277665.1. Taxonomy (NCBI): domain Eukaryota; kingdom Viridiplantae; phylum Streptophyta; class Magnoliopsida; order Santalales; family Viscaceae; genus Viscum; species Viscum album. The sequence continues at coordinate 1,152,432,203 of OY728132.1, read as the reverse complement.
GGCTATTATAATTCTCATGTGGTTCAAAAAAATGACTCTATCATATTAATGCACACTAAAGTAGGAAATTCAGTTTGAAGGTCTAAAAACTCAAGACTCACAAATGGGGGTGAAAAAAACACATTTTGAAAAGATGGCCATAGGTGGCCTTTTCATGAAAGCAAAAGTTGTTCCTCACGGTTTGGGAAAAGCATTTTCCAAATCTAAAAATTGAGCATTCAAATTTTGTTAATTTTGACACAAAATTTTTTATCCAATTTCATGATGAGAACCCACGATTTTTTAGATGAAACCTTGTCTTTTGACTCCCCAAAATGGTTGGACAAAATTTGAAAATTGAAAGTGAGTATGTATGACTCTTTTAGTTATTTTTTACATTTTTTTATTTTTTATTTTAGTTTTTAGTGTTCTTTAAAATATACAACCACATAAAAGAGAAAGAGAAAAAGAAAGGGTTTGATGATGAAAGTGGTAAAAAATGAAAGAGCGAGGAAGAAGAAGAAAGAGGTAGATAGAGGAAGAGATAGAGAGGGAGTTAAATGGAAAGTGGTAACCCCTAGTTTAGATTTGGCGGGTCATCATCTCCATCTAGTGGTAGGTAAACTAAAGAAGTTGGAGATCCAGTAGAAGTCGATGTTGATCTAGGATTGTGCATCCTCTCATGGTGATGCTTTAACCGATGTCCATTAATTGTGAATGTCCTTTTGGAAGAGGGGTCTTGGACTTGCACTGCACCAAATGGGTAAACATTAGTAATAACAAAAGGACATTCCCAACGAGAATTAAGCTTACATAGGTGAATCCGAAATTGAGAATTAAAGAGCATTACCTTTTCACCTTCATGAAATACCTTTCTCAGGATGTGTTTATAATGGGGTGCCTTGGATTTTTCTTTGTATAAATTATAATTTTCATAAGAATCAAGTAGAAGCTCCTCCAGTTCAGCTAATTGCAACAATCTTTCTTCACCGAATTTTTCATGATCAAAATTACATGTTTTCACTGCCCAAAATGACTTATGTTGAATTTCAACTGGAAAATGACATGATTTACCAAAAAATAGCCTAAAAGGAGACATCCCAATGGGTGTTTTATAAGAAGTTCGATAAGCCCAAAGTGTTTCACCAAGTATTCTAGTACAGTCTTTTCTGGTGGCTTTTACAATTCTCTCTAGAACTCTTTTCACTTCTATATAAGAAAGTTCAGCCATTCCATTTATTTGGGGGTGATATGTAGTTGAGGTTTTATATACAACCCCATTCTTTTTCAAAAGTTATTCCATGGTTCTATTACAAAAATGGGTTCCTAAGTCACTGATCAAGGCACGAGGTGTACCAAATTTTTGGAAGATGTGTGTCTTTAGGAACTCAATAACATTGTGTGAATCATTCTTTCTAGTGGGTTTGTCCTTGATCCACCTAGAAACATAATCAACCGCAAGAAGGATGTATGAGAATCCATTAGAAGGGGGAAATGGTCCCATGAAATTGATGCCCCAAACATCGAAGATCTCACAGAAAATTAATGGTTTTTGGTGCATTTAATTTCTCTCTGAAATAGTGCCAAACTTTTGGAAAGTGGGACATGATTAACATAACTCATGTGAGTCCTTGAAGAGTGAAGGCCAGAAGAATCCAGATTCTAGGACCTTTTGGGAGGTCCTTTGTGGTTCAAAGTGGCCACCTCCGGGAAGTGAGTGACAAAATTCTAAGATGGAGGGATGTTCATCTTCATCGACACATCTCCTAATTACCATGTCATCCCCAGTTTTCCAAAGATTATTTTCTTCCCAAAAATAATATTTTGAATCACTTTTCAACTTCATTTTTTTTCTTTTGAAAACTTTTCAAGAAAAACACCAGAAAACATGTAATTTACAATTAGGGCATACCATGATAACTTTAGAGTGAGAGATGAAAGGTGCTCAATGGGTAATTCAGGATCAATGATTTCAGAATGAGAAGAATTAGAAATTCTACTCAAGTGATCAGCCACAGGGTTTTCTTTTCCAGATCTATCTTTTATTTCAAGGTCATACTCTTGGAGATTTAGGATCCATCTTATTAGTCTCGGTTTGGAATCACTTTTCTTGAGTAAAAACATTATAGAAGAATGGTCTGTGAAGATGATGATTTTGGCAACTAAGATATAGGGCCGGAATTTATCTAAGGCAAAAACAACTGCTAAAAGTAATTTTTCAGTGACAGTGTAGTGAGATTGAGTTTCATCCCATGTTTTTGAGGCATAATATATAACATGAGGAATTTTTTCTCTTCTTTGAACAAGAATAGCCCCAACGGCTCTATCAGAAGCATCACACATCAACTCAAAGGGTAAGGACCAATCTGGGGGTTGGATTATTGGGGCGGATGTTAGAGTGGTTTTGATTTCAACAAAGGATCTCTTGAAACCTCATTAAAATGGAAAGTGACATCATTTTGGTGCAATCGAGTGAGTGGGAGGTAAATAATACTAAAGTTATGTATGAATCTCTGATAGAAACTAGCATGACCGAGAAATGAACGGATGTCTCGAACAGAAGTGGGTTGAGGAAGTCATTGGATCACTTCAATTTTTGCGGGATCAACTTCAATACCATCTTTTGAAACTATGTGACCTAGAACAATCCCATTTGTAACCATGAAGTGACATTTTTCACAATTTAACACAAGGTTACACTTGACACACTTTTGGAGGAATGGAGAGAGTGAATTCAAACAAGATTCAAATGACTTACCATAAATAGTTAAGTCATCCATGAAGACTTCCATGCAGTGTTCAATGAATTATGAAAAGATACTCATCATACATCTCTGAAATGTTGCAGGAGCATTTCAAAGGCCAAAAGGCATTCTTCTATATGCATATGTTCCAAAGGGGCATGTTAAAGTAGTATTTTCTTGGTCCTAAGGTGCGATTGGGATTTGGAATTAGTCGGCATATCCATCAAGAAAGCAATAGTGTGACTTCTCGGCTAATCGTTCCAGCATTTGATCAAGGAATGGAAGAGGGTAGTGATCTTTTCTTATTTTAAAATTCAATTTCTTATAGTCGATGCACACACGTCATTTTTTCTTTACTCGATTTGTGACTACCTCACCATGTTTATTTGTGAAAAAAGTTATCCCAACCTTCTTAGGTACAACTTGAATTAGACTAACCCATTCACTATTATAAATTGGGTAGATAATACCATCTTTAAGAAGCTTGGTGATCTCTTCCCAAACTACCTCAAGGATGAGTGGATTGAGTCTTCTTTATGGTTGTCTAATTGGTTTGGATGATTCCTCAAGGTGGATGTGATGCATGAAAAGAGTAGGGTTGATTCCTGGTATGTCATCTAGGGTCCAACCTAGGGCCTTTTGTTTTCCTCTAACACCTGAACAAGTTTGGACTCCTCATTTTCGGTAAGTGAATAAGAGATAATGACATGATAAGAGTGATCATGGAAAAGGAATGCATATTTCAAGTGTTCAGGAAGAGGTTTCAGATCAGTCTCATCTTTTATTTATGGTTTAGAAAACTCAGGAATGGAGGAAGGGACTTCATTTGCTTCAGATTCATTCTCCTTAATACTTTCCAAGGTGGAGCAGTAGAGATCATAGTTGATGTGAGATTCAAGAGAGTTTTCAAGTTCCTCTAGATTAATGTAGTCTATGAATGAGAGTTCCACATCAACTTCACCATTTATGACTTGGTTAATCATGGTGCAAATTTCACAAGATCCTTTATCATCAAAATAGGATGAACATGATGGAATGGGGTTTAATTGACTCTTAGAAGTGTCTTCAGAAGCATGGATTGAGAATGCCAAGTGATCCTGATATGGGTATCGCATGGCTTGGAAAATGTTTAACTTGACAGTTGGTCACCGAATTCCATGGATAAGATGTCTGAATGGACATCAATCTTGGTTCTCGCAGTCATGAGGAATGGTCTTCCTAGAATTAGGGGAGATTGAGAAGAGTTCATCTCACCTTCCATTTCAAGGACATAGAAATCAGAAGGGATGATAAGATCATTGACTCAGACAAGGACATCCTCAATTATTCCCTCAGGACTAGCTATGCTTTGATTAGCCAATTGAATGACAACACCCGTTGGATGTAAGGGACCTAGACCAAGGTTGGAGAATATGGATTTGGGCATGACATTAATTGAGTCACCTAGGTCTATGAGTGCATCATCAAATTTGGAACTTCCAATCTGGCAATGAACCGTAAAGGTCCCTGGATATTTTCACTTTATGGGAATAGACTACTCGGTGAAAACATTTTAAAAGGTCCTAAGTTGACTCTTGTGGGTGCACAATTTCTTAAGAAACTTGGCATACTTAGGAATTTGTTTGATGGAATATAAGAGAGGAATGTTGACATCAACACATCTAAACATGTCAAGCATTTCAGGATCGAGTTCAAAGGACTTCTTTGGCTTAGAGACAGCTTGGGGAAAAGGAATTGGATTCCTAAGTGGAATGGAATGTGGTGAGGGAATGGATTCATGTTCCTTTTCAATTTTCTTTATCTTTTCATTTTCTAGGTCAACATTCAAAGAAGGGTTGGGGGACTTATCTTGAGGAATAGAAATTGGATTTCCTGATCTAAGTGCAATTGCACTTACATTACCCTTGGGGTTGGGTAATGTTTGAGCTAGAATTTGGGAAGAATTGGATGGTTGATGCTGACTAAGGTGGGATGAAAGTTGACCAATTTGGGTTTCAATGTTTTTAAGGATGGAATGGGTGAAAGAGGAAAGATCTTCAACCGCACTTTCCCATGGTGGCTTGGAATAAGAGGCTTGTCCTGGATTGGGATTTCCTTGAGATTGGTTCTTGGGAAAGTGATTGTATTGGTTTGGGAATTGGGAAGGCTCACTGGGATAGTGGAATCCGGGTGGAGGATTGTTCCTTTGAGGTTGAGGAATAAAAGGATAAGGATGTTGGAAGTTACCAAAACCATGACCGTATAGAAACTGGTTTTGGTTTTGAGGAGGGAATTGAGGGGGATGAGAAATGGGATTCCCATATCTCAAGTTAGGGTTATAGGGAGAAGATAAGGGCTCAGAATGGGGTTGGTTGAAGTGTCTAACAAACTAACCTGATAGTTAAGATTTTGTGTTCCACTAAGCATATGTTTCATTGATCTCCATTGGTCTAGATGAATCAGATTGATCCTCTTGAATTTGTGGACATGTGTCAGTTGGATGATATGGAGAGTTGCAGATTCCATAGTTTTTGACAGGTCCCGGAAACATTGGTTGCAGAGAAGATGAGGTTGGGGATTTTGATGCCACAGCTAGTTGTCACAAAAGACCTGTAAGTTCACTCATTCACTTGGTCATCTTCTTCATCTCAATTGATTAATTATCTTGGGCTTGTTTAACTTGAGCATGTGCTCGAGTATTGAATTGTTGTGTGTTTGAAGCCATGTTACTTATTATATCTCTTGCTACTGTAGGAGTTTTATCAACAAGAGCACTTCCACTTGTGGCATCAATGAGAGTTCTCTCCATTTCCAATAACCCCTCATAGAATTATTGGATCAAGAGTTGTTCAGGAATTTGGTAGTGTGGGTAGGTTGAAACAAGCTTATTGAATCTATCCCAGCACTCATGGAGTGATTCACTTGGGAACTGACGGATACCACTTATTTCCTTTCTTATAGAAGCAGTACGAGAAGCATGAAAGAATTTCTCTAAGAAAAGTCGCTTCATCTCATTCCATGTAGTTATAGAACCAGGACGGTGGTAGTAAAGTCATGACTTGGCAGTGTCAACTAGGGAGAAATAGAATGATTGGAGTTTGATTTGTTCCTCAGAAACCTCTTGATGATTCATGGTAGAGCACACTACTTGGAACTCTTTAAGGTGGAGATGTGGATCCTCATCAGCTAGCCCATGGAAATGAGGAAGAAGATGAATCAAACCTAATTTTAGTTCAAAGTCAGCTTCTATGTTTGGATATTGAATACCAAGAGGTTGGTAATTCATATTAGGGGCAACAAGTTCTTTAAGTGTTTTTTCCCTAGGATTGTCCATATCTAATTCAATTGGTTGGAGAAGGATCGGTTCTTAAATTATTTGATTATCTCTTATATTCCTCCTAAGTTGGAAAAGTTTTCGCTCAATTTCAGGATCAAACAAATATGAGGGATTATTTGGGAGGCTATGGGACATTCAGAAAGATGTTGGAAGAAAAATGAAGATGGGTTTTTCTTTTTTTGTTTTACGTTTATGATTTTTATGAGGAAAGTGGGTTTTTCTTTTTTCTTTTTTTTCAAATTTTTTTTTAAACTTTTCTTTGGGTTTTTTTACAATAACCAGAAACTAATGACTACATAAAGCACTATCCTCGGCAACGGTTCTAATTGAAACATGCGGTCGATTGTCACCTATCGACCAGTCAAAGTTCTAGTGCTCTGCTAATGTGTATAGCAGCACTCGGGTCGAATCCTCAGCAATGATACTTTGTAATAGTCGTTTTTTTTGAGTTTATTGTATTCTGATTGGGGGGGTTGTTTGAAAATCTTATGAAATAATTTATGGATGATGTTTGATTTAACAAATTGATAATTATTAGGGTGAGTTCATCATTAGGTAGTTAAGCTTGTGATATCCTTGTGCTTTGCTTTATATTGCATTAAATTAACACCCATGTCACAAGATGATGTTGATTAGAATTCCAAAGTGTCAAGGCTTTAATACAAGCCTTAAATTATCTTAAGATTCTAATATCAATAAGAGATTATTTATAATGGTGTATTTATGGTTCCAATAATCCATGAAAACCACATGTTAAACAAAACAAGTCATTAATCCATGACATGTTAAGTCCAACATACACAATGTTAATTCAAAGAATATTCATCGAGAAAAAGCTCTCAATCACTTAACATACCTAAATTATAACTCACCCCAATGAGAGATTTACTCATCAATTTGGGTGATTAATAATCTTGTTATAATGATTATGATTATAATTTAAGAAGAGAATACAAAGAAAGGGATAAGAAAAGACCGATGTGTCGAACACACACACACGAACAATGGTGATAATTAAAAACGGGTTTTCGATTGAATGAGGAAGAAAGAGAAGGTAAGGGGATTCAACTGTATTTAAACTATTTTAAGAACATTAATATTAAACTACATAATTTGGATGAGAATAATAGATATTTAATAAGAAACTTACATTTAAAATAGAATTACAAAACACAAACTTGCAAAATTACAAACAAAGAACAACACAAAAGTGAAAGGAAACAAAGAGAGGAGGAAGGGTATCTCAATTGAAAAATTGAGTATGGAAGGTCCTCTCAAGACTTTTTCAAGCTTTTGGTCGTTCCAATTTATGCTCCTGTATTGTGAAATATCAACCCCTTTGAAAGAGTATAGGGGGATGTATTTATAGCCCATGGAAGTAGACTGTTTGCATTCCCAATCTGTCACTCCACTTGCCTCGATGATTTGGACATCCAAAAAGCTTAATATCGAGATATATCCTTCTTCAAAGTTGAAGATAATAATGTTGGCCTACCTATCTTAAACTTTTTAGTCATTTGGACTTAAGGAAAAGAAGTTGTGGCTATTTTATAAACAAAGTTAAACTATCCATTTCAATCCATGATTTTTTGATGGCCAAAATGTGAAATTATTTTGGAATAGTAATATGCCTTCAAATCAGAATTTTTTTCTTTAATAAAGTCGGCCGAATATATATCCTCTTTCACACTGCAAAATTTCATCTTAATTTTATTAATATATCAGGAGATGTGTCATTAATACTATACTGATTTTAATTCCTGTACAGAATGGTGGGCTGGACTACAAAACATTAGTTGGGCCCCTTGTCTTTAGATTTGGGCCTTGAAATTTTTATCCAATACTCATTTCATTATTCCCCGAACTGTGGAGGAGAATAAAAAAAATATGACTAATTTATTGATCCCAGCAATTAAATATTCATGGCTGGTTCTATTTCTTCACAGATTCTATAGGCCTCCTTGTGTGGTCCATATGATCCTTAAAATGGAAGAATTAGCCCATGATCCCTTATAATGAAATGTTTTATATTTAATTAGGAATCCTAAAAAACAAGAACCACACAATTTGGATTATTAGGGTGAGATTTATAAATAAAATTTTAAAATGAATCAATTTGACTACTTTTAAAAATGCTCAAAAATTATACTTAGTATTAAAATATTAATATTTCACAGACATTATGCACATTTCATATAAAATCAGTAAATAGAGTATATAATAAGTCATGATAATATTAATAACATCAAGAGTTGATCACCACTACGGTACCACTGTGGAGATATATTGAGGCCTAGTGGTTGCATGGTGTGGATCTGGGATAGAAGCTTTTTCATTTTTACTCCCTAAGGTATGCACTATTTAATGTTTTAGTCACAAATCCCCATAGTGTGGTTTTTTTGTTTTTATCTAGTTTTTGGATTATTAGGGACACCTTGAGGGTTGTTCTGATGAGTTTTGGTTTGAATCAGGGTTCCCTGGGTGATCATAAGGGTTTTTTATTTGGGAAAACTTGATCACACAGCATGTACTTCAAGATCACATGTCATGTGTTCTTCTTTATGGGTGTTGGGTTGAAGATGAAGACCACTCGATGTGTGGGTCTGGGATACGTTGTGTAGGGGAAACTCAAGGTGTGGATGATGTACTTGTCCAGACACCACATGTTGGGGTACATGGTCTTGTAGGGAACATAGCTAGATCCCAGGTGTAGTACATGGACAGAGACCATTTGGCATATATGACCTGACCCCGTGTGGGATACATGGATGGGAGTATAGTGATTTACCCCATGTAGGGTACACATCATGTACTATATAGGCATTCTATGTACATGGAAAGTACACATCATGTCAATCCAAGATACCCATATAGGTATTATTTCGTGAGGTACATGTTGTGAACCTATGTTACACAATGTTTACTCCATCCTTGGAGGTGTTTAACTAGTTTATCACCCTGGGTATAGAATATGACTTCTGAGTAATCCATTTTGACATTTTTATGTAGATCAGGATGGTGGAATTCATATGTCATGAAGCGGTCTTCTATATGGTTTTTTTGATTTAAAAAACTATTTTATTTGTTTTTCTGTGGGTTTTCAGTTTAGAATCCTCCTAAGGGTTAGGTTGTGAGATTCAATTCCTAAGTGAGGGTCATCAACTAGTCAGTTATCCTGGCTTGAGAACACTAATGATTTCATATTTCGTATATATTTTTTGAAATTTTTATTACTAATTTTCATTTTTTTTTAGTTTTAACACCCATGTTTTAATTAATAAAATTCATTTTTTTGTATTTAGATTATTTTGATAAATTTTTTGAAAAATAAATAAAAAGTTAAAAAAACACATGTTTTACAATGTCTTGTTTTCTAATTGTTTTATATGTGATATAAAAAATTAAGGAGGATCTTACTAAAAAATATTCCCACAATCAATCATCCCTCAACTAAGGAGGGAAATCCAAATAGAAGCCCCATGAAGGGCATATTGTCCAAGCCCATCCTCAAGAAGGCCATACGGTTAGGGAAACACCTTGTGCGGGTTGGCGCATGGGAGTAAATTTTTGTGTGGGGGTTCAAAATGGTATTTTTCATCCTATAACACCCATCTTGTTTGATTTCAAGGCCCTGATACATGTCTAATTAAATATTGGATCCCAGACAATAAGATTTTTTATGTGGGATGCAGAGATCCCTTGGGTTACTGTGCTCTTAACAGGACAACACTGTTTCACCCAGTTCCATGCATCATCTTCATCAGACACATCCATTGCATCGCTGAACCACCAGCCACCTCCATTACACTATAATCCTTACACATCCAATGATGAAGATCTTACTTTCCACTACCATTTTGATATCCATTGTGTTGAAGCCATGGTTATGAGGTGTAATGACCAATGGAGATTGAACTGATGAAAATAAGTTGTGTTAGGGACACACTATTATTTTGTATCCACTATTGGTTGGAATGAGAAAGAAAAATCCTAAGGCATCATCCAAAATGTTTCACAATGTCCAGATTTGAAGAAAATAATATATAAATCCCTATGTTATAGGTGTTTCGAAATGAAATAGAGGTACTTCTAATGGTGCAGCAAAGTTTAGAGGAGAAAGGTAGGTTGAGGTGTGGGTTTCCTCTTGCACCATGGATACACACAAGAATCTAGGAGTATATATGTGAGCCCTAGGGAAGGCTATTCCACAATCAGAACCACTATGTCATGACCATGAAGACCATGCAAGAGAAACACCACAAAGAGACCCTCCACACATACTTTTTATCATCTCTAGTACCCCATTTTACAGGATGATCCGGTCATATGAAGGGATCGTAACAATTTTTATTTTTTACAGGTGGCACCATTCTCTTGGGTTGAGCTTATAGAGGGTATTTACATCTCAAAGAAAAATGGGGAACATATGAAATGACCATAGCATAGTAGGGATTTTGTGAGTGCGCATTTCCATTCAAGAAAGGTGCACTGGATTGCGGAACAGGGAAAATTGTTAGAGTCATGACACTCCGGTCGAGGTTGAGGTTTGAGGGATTAGTGGATCGAGGTCATGGTCTGAGGTTGTGGTCAAGGTTTGATGGATCAGTGGGTTTCGGAGCAGGTCAAATCTTCAGAGTTGTGGCCTGGTTTGAAGTTTGTGTTTTGGTTCTCCCTATAATGGATAGTGATTAAGGTATTGTAGATTTTATTTGAAGTATTTTTACATTTTTTTGGTAAATATGGTGTAATATTCTATCTGTGACTATATACTGAATTATGTGAAGGTATTAGAGATTATATTTGAAGTTTTTCTCTTAGTTTTGTTGTAAATCTATCCTACATTTTTTGCTGAAGTTTGTAGTGGTTCTTTTACTATAAAAATATATATTTTTGTTTCATTTTGGAATTTCAAATAGTTTTTTGCAGTGGAATTTCCATTGGTTTTTGCAGTGGATCTTCCACTTGATTTCCATGTTTGACTTGATGTCCACTAGAAGTTCTGATGTTTTTTGTAGTGGAACTTCTGGTAAAACTTCCACTTGATATCCAAGTTCTGCACGATGTCCACTTGCATTTTTAGTGGATGTTCTACTGGAAGTTCCGGTAGAAGTTCCGATGGAAGTTCTAGTGGAAGTTCTAGTATAACTTCCATTGGAACTTCTACTTGATATCCAATTTCACATTGATGAACACATGATGTTCCAATGGATGTTCCCCTAGAAGTTACAATGAAAGTTCTAGTGGAAGAAGTTCTAGTGCAAGTTTCAGTGAAACTTTCACTGGAACTTACACTAGAACTTACACTGGAACTTCCACTAGAACTTCAGTTGAAACTTCGGTTGGAACTTCCAATAGAACTTCCACTGGAAATTCCATTAGAACTTCCACTAGAACATCCACTGGAAAATATATAATATTTCTTATAAATTTTTTTATTTATAATTTTAGGAAAATAATTTTATATTATATATATATTTAATTAAATATTATTGAGTTATATTTTTATTTAGATATTTTATACATTTTCAAATGAAACTTCCATTGAAACTTATAGGTTGTTGTGATGTTGTTGATGGTTATGTTGATGTTGTAGTAGCTTCTATTAAACTAGTTTTAGGGATGATGTTCATGTCACTTGATGAAGCACAATGTTTTTATGTCACATATGGGTGATTAAATGGGTTCAGTGTATATTGAAAATACTCTAAAAAAGGAGAAAGTATAAATCAATTATCACATAAACCCTTTATGCATGTTGAAAAGAAGTTCATAAGAAGGATGAAAAACGTGATAGCATGGGAAAATTTCATCAGGCTGAGACACATACAAGTTTCCTTTCTAGAATGGGGGTTAGTTTATTGTATTCTGACCAATATGGATGTACTATATTAGTTGAAGAGCATAATAAACTCTTCTATGGGCATTAATCAATTTATATAATGAGGTCCCAAAGAAAAATAATAGAATCACAAGCAACTGAGTTAGATGTGAATGCTTCTACATGTATTAAACAAAATGATTAATTCTCATTGGAAATAGCTATTGAAGGGGCTGAGATGTTATTGTTTACACTCATGTTGATCAGTAGAATTTTTTAAGGTTTAAACAGGAAAGATATTTTTCTTCATGGTGATTCATGTTTCATGTTAGAGTACATGGAAAGACAAAGTTAGGATAATCCATCATTTTTCTATACTATGTAGTTTGACGTGAATGGGGAAATTAGTAATATTTTCTAGGTTGATCCAAAAATGAGAACAAATTATGATCTGTTTGGAGATGTTGTTGTTTTGGACGCCACATTCATCACTAATAAAGATTATAGGATGTTAGGTGTTTTTTTGGGTTCAATCGTCATTGGAAGATTGTTGTTTTTGGGGAATATTTTTTATATGATGAAATTGAGACTTCATTTTCTTGGTTGTTTCAAAAAAAATTATAGGTGCATCACAAGAAGAGACCTCAAACTATTTTAACTAATCAGGATGTATGAATGGAAAAATCCATTTAAGCAATTTTAGTGGGAACTCAACATTGCCTTTGTTTGTAGAATTTGATGAAAATGCCATTAAGCATTTAGGTAATTGGATAAAAGATGGATCTAGTTTTCTAACTAGATTTAAGAATTATATGTTCGAATACCATGATGCAAATCATTTTGATCAGGAGTGGTCTTCCCTTAAAGCAGAATATGGGGATTGGAAATCACAGTTGTTAGATGATGTATTCGTATTGGGAGAAAAGTGGAAGTATTGGTTTCTTAATGATTCTTTAACATTGGGTATTAGAAGGACTCAATTAAGTGAAAATTTTAATGGATTTCTTAAAGATTATTTTCATCAAAAGTTAAGTGTTGTTAATTTCTATAAGCAGTTTGAACGCTTTTTGGAAAAAAATCTATATCACAAAACAAAGGAAGAATTTGGGATGCAGGAGAAGTTTCCTCGTAATCTTTACCCTTACCATGTAGTAATGTGCCAAGTTTATACTATATATACACTGAAGTTATTTGATTTATTTCAACATGAATATCAATTTATTTGTGATTGTTTTTTGATATCTTGTTTTGAAATCGTAGTTCAATTTAGTTATGTTATTGGAATGATTCATTGTGAAGATCAATTTTGTGTATCATATAAAAAATCAAATGAAGTTATTGAATGTTATTGTTGAAATTTTGAGTCTGTTGGGAATCATTTTTGTCATGTTTTAAAATATTTTGATCGTCTTGATGTGAGAGAAATATCCAAAAGATATATTTTGGGGAGATGGACCCGATTGGCTAGAAATATTTTGATTTTAAAAGGATCTTCTATTGAGGAACTTGCTGATTGAAAATTAGTTATAGAAAAATGTTACAAAGATTTAGCATAAATGGGAATGAATTTAATTACCGTATCTTGTGAGATAGATATGGGTTATAACATTTCCTTCTCAAATTTCAGTAATTTTGCAAAAGAGTTTTCTATCATAAATACATCAGCTGATAAAGTTAATGGTCATACTAGTTCAAACAAAATTTTAAGAAAGGATTTTTTTAATGAAAACAAACCGGAAAGGGGGGATAGATTGAAATTATTTGTAGATAATGGATGCGAGAAGGGGAAATATTTGAATAAAAAATTAATCCTACTACTATGATGATGGTATGATATCATTTTATGATGCATTTCATTTATAAGAGCAGTTTTTAATTGTTTATATGTTATCTGGTATCATTATTCTTTGAAAGAAGGGATTCATGGAGAAAGAAATATCATATTTTTGTGTTGAAGCTAGAAAAATAGTTTCACATGTAATTTTTTTTATGAGAAATCTTTTCTATAACTTATGTAATTGTGTACTTACTCTATTGCAATAAGACGTTTCCACCAATTTGGAACTTCATCTTGGGTGGAAGATTACTGGAATTGGAAGAGGTTGAGTAGTGTTGAAAACATTGGATGGCAATTTTTTTAAAATTGTAATGACTAAATTGAATAATGTATAGACTGAAATATTAAATATTCCAGTTTTCGTTGTAATGGATTGGTAGTGGTATTTGGATATTTAAAGAAATTGTAAATGTTATGTATTCAATTGTTCTGTATGAAACTATAAAGATGGGATAAATCCAAGTTCTATAATTCTGTATGCATTTTTTCTTTGAGGATATGGTAGTGTTTGATAGTCCACTTTTGGTTGTAATGGATTGGGGTTGGGATACTTCAATAAATTATAATTGTGTTGTATACATTTTTTGTGTATTCAACTGTGAAGATGGGATAAATCCACGTTCTAAAAATTTTATGCATTTGTTCTTTGAGGATGGGATATGTTTATGTTATTTAATTTTGATTAATAAATCTAGAAGACTAGGTAAGAGTTATTGGGTCTTTGGGAAAAGTCTTTCCATATGGAGACTCTCCATCTTCTGATGAAATCCAAATGTCAGCCAAACTTAAAATCCTAATAAACACTAAAGATAATATCATTAAATTGTGAACATAACTATCCATACACTTACAAATTTCAATTAGAATCATCAAATCTAACATCAAAAATAAATAAATACCTTCATAAGAAAAATTTTCCCCTCATAAGAAGTAACATTCCCATTCCATTTTCCAAAACCAAACATGACCACATTGTAACTACCAATTGGTATTACCAAAACCAAGTTTAACCCATAGCATTTTCCATAACCAAATATGAACCATTGAAATTACCAAATCTAAATAGATATAATTGCAATTACCGATAGAAAATATAAAACATTACAATTACCAACACCAATTACAATGACCAACCCCAAATATAAACTACTGCAATTACCAATACCAATTTCAATCACCAAAAGAAATTATAAACCATTGCAATTGAAAACATCAATTATAACAGGAAAAACAATTAAATTCTCTTAGAGGAAAATATTTTTCCTCATAAGGAAATATTATTCCCACTGTACATCATGTTTGTTGTCTTGAAAATGTGAACATAACTATTCATCCAATTACCAAATCCAAATAAATACCATTGAAATTAATAACAAAAAATATAAACAAATTCAATTCATAACCCTAATTGAAATTACCAATAGGAAATATATAACAATTACCAACACCAATATAAACTATTGAAATTACCAACAAAAAATATAAACCATTACAATTGGCAGAACCACTTTTAAGCTGTTGTAATTACTAATAACAATTTTAACTGCAAAGCAACAATTACCAATAGCAAATATAAAGAATTGAAATAACCAACACCAAATATAAACCATCGAAATTGTTCAAACCACTTTTAAACCACTCCAATTACCAACAAAAAATATAACAGCAAAACCACAATTACAAAAAACAAATATAAATCATTAAAATAACCAACACAAAATATAAAACCATTGAAATTTATTACACCACTTTTAAACCACTTCAATTACCAATAGAAATTATAATAGAAAAAACCACAATTACCAATAGAAAATATAAACCATTGAAATAACCAACACCAAATAGAAAACCATTGCAATTTCCAACACCGCTTTTAAACCAATGTAATTACCAACATAAAACATAATAAAAAAACAAAAATTAACAATAGAAAACATAAACCATTGAAATAACCAACACCAAATAGAAAACCATTGCAATTAGAAACACCACTTTTAAACCACTACAATTACTAATATAAAATAAAACAGAAAAACTACATTTACCAATAGAAAATATAAACCATTGAAATAACAAACACCATAATATAAACCATTGAAATTGCTGACACCACTTTTAAACCACTGAAATTACCAACAGCAATTATAACAAAAAACCCCAATTACCAGCAACAAATATAAACCAATGAAATAACCAACACCAAATATGAACCATTGTAATTGATAATTCCATTTTTAACCCACTAAAATTACCAGTAGAAATTATAACAGAAAAACCCCAATTACCAATAGAAAACATAAACCATTAAAATAACCAAAACCAAATATAAAACCATTCCAATTTCCAACACTACATTTAAGACACGACGATTACCAACATAAATTATAATAGTAAAACCAAAATTACCAATAGAAAATATAAACCATTGAAATAACTAACATGAAATATAAAACCATTTCAACTATAACAGCAAAACCAAATAAAGAAATATTCATATGAATAAAAACAAACTGTCATTAAAGTGGGCAGTATAATAGTTTAAAAACCTAAGAACTATTAAATTTAGTGTATAGTAATAAACATTAAAGTGGGTTCTATAAATGTTTAAAAATTCTAAACCATTTCAATTGTACTCTGATGTGAGATCCATTGAACCCAACTGTTTAACTTGTTATCTTTATTTTGGTTGAATTGTTTCTATAAGAGAACTCCTGATTCTATATGAGGTCTCATTATAGTTGTATACAGGGTCTATAAAAAATATTGCACCATATACAAGAGCATGTCATCAATTTTTTCTTGTGATAGGTTCTTGTCATACCCTTAATATGTTACTATCTTCTCAATGAGATAACAAACAATTATCCCGCAGTCTAATGTTGAATCCCCCTGTTGAGGGTTGTCTTCCACTATAAATGGCAGTGCTAGAGTAGTCTTCTCTATGTATTTAGGGTTCCATTGTTTGATTCCTTTTTCAATAAATGTTTTCTGTAACTGTTGTAGAAATTTTATTCAGTGATTTAGTGTATATGAAAATGAATTTGATGTCGAAGAGGATAGAGTTTATCAATTGTAAAGAATCTTGATTGGAACAGTCAATTTTTAGATCCCCCATCCAAGGATTCATGGAGTTATAGTAGCTGAAATATATATTTCAATATCAAATACAAGCAATGTCCAATGCATATTGTTTGTGTTGATGGGGAAGAAGACTTTGTCATTCAACTTAATTTCTTATTTTATAGATTTCCCTACAAAATACTCTTTCATATTGTTTTTTCAGATATAATGCTCTATAAAAATAAATAAAGTTAGATGAAATATTAATTAATATATTTAAAATATCAATAACATAGAGAATATTACACTAACCATGGAAACAATTTTAATCATAGTTGATTAATCATCAAAAATTCCAGCCATTTTCCATATTTCACACTTATTTTTGATAAGATAAGTATTGGAATCTATAACCTATTATAAATAAAAAAAATAATGGATAATGTGAGGCTAATTGAATATTATTTTATAGTATGCTTGGTTAAATTAAACTCACCCAACCACTTGTCATGATTTTAATAAAAAGTTGGAAAATGTCATCTAATCCAAATGAATACAAGTTGTTCTCAGCTTCCCATAAATATTGAAAACATTATAATAATAGTAACATATAAGAAAACATATAGATTTTAGGGTAATTTAATTGAAATACATTAAATTAAGGGCAGACAAACCATCCTGGTTCCATCTGGAGAATCTTTTTCAGCTACTCGTAGTATTTTTTCTAAAGGAATCTACTCTTACTAACCCATTTAGGTATTCCCAGAAGCCCTATAACATCTTTTTTTGTTCTATTTTTTTTAAACACTGCCTAATTCATTGGGTTTTTTTATCTAGCATGGTTGTTCTACTGATTTTTTGTCCAGATGATGTTCTTCTTCTTGTGTATTAGGTTTGATATTGAAAAGAAGAATCCAATTTATTCTGTTTTATAGCTCTGGACTTCACATTTCTAATCATTGATATCATTTAGAGACTCTATGTTTCTGTCTGTCTAGTTTGGCCACATTGATGTACATGGGTGGTTTGTTCAGCATCTTCTTGCAGTTGATCTGCAGTCTCTTTAATCCCAATTTTCTTGGCTCCTAGTTTCTATTTTTTATTCTACTATTTTGCTTCAGGGGGGAGATGCAGGTTTTTTAGGAGGATACTACTACATCCTAGCATCAATTGTACACTTTGTTTGGGTTTCCTACTGGACAGAATGACTCTTTTTTATGCTACCTTCTCTTCTTCTTTCCTCTATATTGACATTCTCAATTACTAATAGCTTGAGTATTTTAATTTTTTCATCCTTTTTATAAAAATTGATTCCATTTTATGTTTTTTTTTTGGGCCAAATTTTCTTTTTCAAGAACTGTTATTCTATCATCCTCTAGTTCCCCCTTTTCCTGCTATCCAGCAGTAGCTTCCATAATCGTTGGGGACTCCTCAATTTCTACAATTTCTTTAATCGTTGGTGGCTCCTCCTCAATTTTTTCTTTTTTTATCTGCAATGTTTTTGTTTTTGACATATTCATGGTTTATAAAACCATTATATTGATATTTTAATTGGTATAGTTACCTCTCTAGTTGGAACTTTATAAATATTAAATTTCTTTAAAGAAGAATCAAAATCCGAGAGGCTCCACTTTGTGAATGGTGGATTGGACTCTTGTTCATTTCCTTTAACTATTCCACTTTTATCATAGTACCAATACTACAATAAAAAGAAGTATATGAAGAGTATATTATACATTGAATTGAAAATAAATATTAATCCTTACTAAAAAATTGATAATTTCCCATGTAATTCTTGTACGGTGCGTGTGAAATTATTTAATTGATCTCATCAATTGTTGGTGTATTGAATGAGACCACCTTTGTGTTCTAATGAATATTGTAGTATTCACATAATTGATAAAACCCCAACTTAGGTAAGAACCTGAAGTAGGGAAAAAATAGTCACACATGTGTATAAACATAGTAGTGTTGTTGTGTCAAGATGATTGGGTTCTTCATCTCCCTTTACTGCTTCCAAAAGGACTAATTTAATTGCCTTATGTATCAACAACTTCACAATATTTGGAAATCTCCTTACTTATAATTATGCCTTTGTTGGTTTTAATGAGTAGGAGTCCACTATTTCTGTTTGACCTTCGATTATTGGAAAGGTCCTTTAGATATCAACTTCATAGAAATGTCTTTCTCCTCCACTGAATTGAAAAGAACTTGTTGATGGATTGTAGTTATCTAATACATAAAAAACAGAACTATCAGATTTTTTACAATCCGATGTTGATATTTTATTGGATATGAACACTTAAAATATATTCCAAAATTAAGTAGTGTGCAAAGCATTTCTATGACCTTCTTTCAGTTAATCTTTGATTTCTTGTAAAATTCATTGTAAAGAGGTCAAATTGGACCAAAAATTAACACCTAAAAATTGAAATTAATACATGTACTTGGAATCTAAAAACATACAGTAGGACTAAAAAGAATAGAATAATTCCACATTGAATCATGTAAAAATTTTACTATGCTGTAGAAGTTAAGGAATTATTGGGTTAATCCACAAAATTACAAAATAGAAGGTAGAAAAATTCTAAGATCTAGTGGGACTTCCACTGGAAGTTCCACAATACAAAAAAATGTATATTTCTAAAACTAATATTATTATTAAATATAATTCAATGAAATATGGATTGTAATTTTTAAACATAGTTGTTATATAATTTATTTAATTTTACATTTGAAATTGAAAAAAAATGTTAAAATTGAATTAATTTTGCACTACCCATTGGAAGTTCTAGTGGTAATTTCAATGTAAGTTCTAGTGGGACTTCCAATGGAAGTTCTAGTGGTACTTACAATGAAAGTTTGAGTGGGACTTACAATGGAAGTTCCAGCAGAAATTCTACTAGAAGTCCCTATGGAAGTTCGAGTGGTTGTTCCAGTGGGATTTACAGTGGAACTGCCACTAGAACATCCACACTACAACAAAAATGTATATTTCTAAAAATAATACTATAGATAAATATAATTAAAAAAATACTCATTACAATTGTTACACATATTTATTATAAAATTTATTGAATTTGTCATTTAAAAAGTATAATCATTTTTATATTGAATTAATTTTCAAAACCCCCGATGGAAGTTCTAGTGGGAGTTCCACTAAGAGTTCCACTGGGAGTTCCATTAGAAGTTCTAGTGGAACTACCACTGGAACTTTCACACTAAAACAAAATTATATATTTTTAAACTAGTATTATTGTTAAAAATAATTAAAATAAATACTTATCATAATTTTTACACATATTTATTATAAAATGTATTTAATTTAGCATTTGAAAACGTATAAGAACTTTTTTATTGAATTAATTTTTCAAAACCCAATGGAAGTTCCAATGGGAGTTCCATTGGGAGTTCTAGTGGAAGTTTCAGTGGAACTGCCACTGATGATTTCACACTACAACCAAAATGTATATTTCTAAAACTAATATTATTTTTAAATATAATTTAATTAAATACTCATTGAAATTATTACACATATTTATTATAAAAATAACTGAATTTAGAATTTGTAAAAGTATTATCACTTTTATATTGATTTAATTTTCCTAAACCCAATGGAAGTTTTAGTGGGAGTTCTACTGAGAGTTCTAGTGGATGTTCCATAGGAACTAAAATCAGAACTTCCACACTACAACAAAAATGTATATTTATAAAGCTAATATTATTGTTAAATATAATTAAAATAAATACTCATCACAATTGTTACACGTATTTATTATAAACCTGATTGAATTTATCATTTGAAAAAGTATAAACACTTTTATATTGATTTAATTTTGTAAATCCCAATGGAAGTTCCAGTGGGAGTTCCACTAAAAGTTCAATTGGAAGTTCCACTGGGAGTTTCCCTAGGAGCTCCACTAGGAGTTCTAATTGAAGTTCCACTGGAACTTCTAGTAGAACTTCCACAATAAAAAATTATTTAATTTAGCATTTCAATTTGTATAAAAAATTATAAATTGAATTAATCTTTCACCTAGTGTAAGTTTTATTGGAACTTATGAACTATAGGTTTGGAAGATTGAATTACAATGGAAGTTCCAATGTATCTTCGACTGGAACTTCCACTGGGAAATAATGCTTCAATTGAACAACAAAGTGGAAGCCACTATTGGTTCCAATGGAAGTGACACAAAGTTCCACTAGAACATCTATATCCATTGGAACATCTATTCTAGTTGAAGTTGTAACTGTAGTTCCAATGTATCTACCATGAATCTCCATTGGAAAGTGGAGGTGTTGGTGCATCTGTAGTGGAAACCTCCAGGGGAAGTTCTATTGGAACCTCCAGTGAGGAACAATACACCAATAAAAATGGAACTCAAAATTTATAGACAAATAACATTTACAGAAAACTTCTCATAACACCAAAGTTCTAACTAATAAAAAATAAAAAGAGAAATTGAATACATATTTTCGAGTACATATTTCGTAGAAAATAACTAAGTTACCCCACATTCATCAGAAATTCTTGTTGTTTTATACAAAAATGACTATCGAAGACTGAGACAAAACCCCAACAGAGTCAAGCAATTCTCAAAGAAAAAAAATGTGTGCCTTTGTGTTGGACGAAACTTGGGGACAGCACAATAATGCCTTTTGGTGGGGTTTTCCCCACCTCTTTAGTCGTTGGATTCCTCTTAGTTGTTATTGGAGCATCTTGATTTGTTTTTATCACCACAACACCAAATTTTAGGATTTCATTGCAGTCACTATATCCAAGACGAAGTCGATTTGTCTCACAAAACACAAGGGAAAATCCGTATCCAAATTAGAATCAAATTAATGCATTGAACAGATGATATGAGGTTTGTAAATATGATTGTACACGTGTTCTCGTCCAATGGTTGTACTAGATATTCCAGTTAAAATGTTAACTGGAGACGATTCTAATACCTCCACACCATAGGGTTTAAGTTACTGAAAAATTAAAAAACCTGATATTCTCAAAATATATATAGGATATATTTGAACCTTAGGCCAAGCTATTTGGGAGAAAAAAGGAAATTATATGAATGGACTTGCCTTATAAAAATGAGTTCAAAAATAACACCACCAAATGATGATTTCATCCAAGTAGAACACACACAATTTTAAAAATCGTTGAAGATATTCAAGGTTGTGAGCCCATGATCTCCCTCTCCCCTAAATACATGAATACCAAGTAAAATAAATATAATTAAACCTTTAAAACAGAAGATTAAAACCCATTCAAACAAAGAAAAATATCAGAGGTAGAAAGAAAAAATAAAATAGAGGTAGAAGAGAAACTCAAAATTCACAATAGAAATAATTCACTCTATAAATGAAGGTTGGTATTATTTTGCAGGGGGAATAAAATAGGTTTAGATGAACCCAAAATTAAAATTCTCTATAACTTTATGAGGTTTGACTACTATTTAGGATGATAACATTGGCGATTAGTGAAAAATATCTATCTAGGATCCAAAGAAATAGTAGAGGAAGAGGGTCATAATTAAGCACAATACTCCATAAATTAAGAATTTCATTTTCTATTTATCTTTTAATTTTATAATTTTGAATTAATATTTTGGTTGTGATATTCATTCACATAAGTCTTCATTTTTTTGATATAAAATTTCATTTAGCATTAAATTTTCTATTCATTTCCCTTTAAAGTATATTATTCATGTTAAATGGTATATTATCCATGAATAACTAAGTTTTCATGGGAAAGGTGAGTATATAAAGAGGATGAGTTCCTAATCCATTGAGAACATCTTTTAATAAGTATCACTTTGACTCAAAACAAGTCATATCATCTAATATTTTAGCAATATTGATGGAATTTTGAGGTTGAATCTTAGTGTGGTAAAGGGGAGTGGGATAGATAAATCTAAACATAACATTGCGTTATGTTTTAATATTAAACACCATTAATATAAATTAGTGACATGAAACCTTGAGAGAGGAGGAATATAATTTATATAGTTCTATTTGAGGTTGAGAAGAAACACTAGTTACACTAAGAGTTATCATGTCTAATGGATTTGAATTAAATTAATAAAAACTCAACCTAGATATCAACTCCATTCCCTTCATCATTATTTCATTCTTTTTTAGTCAATTAAAAAACCTCTCAAGTTATTTTAGTGATTTTTACTTTTAGTAAAATTGTGGAAAAATTAAAAACTATTTAATTATTATAACCCTTTTTCCTCTTAGGATATACCTTGTCTTACCACTATTCTACATTCTAGTAGATAGTGTAGTCAAGTGACTATAAATTTGTAACTTTTTTTCCCTAAGAAAATTATTGACACTCTAGGGAAAAATAAAAATTGGAACTATTTTCAAGGAAGTTGTCATTATAAATTCCATAGTTATACAATTATCCCTCCCCCAACATTTTTATTTTTGATTTTAGATTAGGTTATTTTTCATTTTTGTTCAATTTTACGCAGTGGGTTTTTTTATCTTATCAATTAGGAAAATTAAATCATGCATCCAATTATAAATTGAGCTTTTAAACATCTCATAATGAATTGATAATATAAATAGGGATATACAATACAAAGAATTTGAGATTCAAGGAAACCCATGGGAACCATAACCTCTCCCAATTATAAAATAGGCACTCCTCGTCATAGAATTTATATTTAAGTAGGGATATAATGAGAAGAAATTAGACCTATTTATGATGTAGTCATGGAGGGTTTCTACTGTAGTAGATCATTTTTATTTTCATATCCTCTCATTAATATAA
Organism: Viscum album; assembly: GCA_963277665.1. Taxonomy (NCBI): domain Eukaryota; kingdom Viridiplantae; phylum Streptophyta; class Magnoliopsida; order Santalales; family Viscaceae; genus Viscum; species Viscum album. Next base: position 1,152,408,662 of record OY728132.1, on the reverse strand, counting down.
TTAGGGGTAAATTCTATTTTACCAATTGATGTAAAGAAATGGGATTGTTCTTAGTTTATAAAAGTTTGTGTGATTAATTCCTATTATGGTTTGGGTATTTCCATATATTATCATCTCAATTTACCCTCTCCTTCACATGCAAGACCAATTCTTTGAGAGGATGTAATACTACATAAATCAACTAGTTATCCATCTCATGTCACACTAAATACATGAGTTAGGGATAAAAATGTTTTAAAAAAAGTTTGAACATCAACCTATGAATTAAAAAAAAGTATCCAAGAGAGGAAATAGTTATTTATACACTGTATATTGAGTACTATGAGGGAAGTATTGATAAGGTTCAATTCCCACAACATATAATTCAAATCCCATCACATTTTTAACTAATTTCATGAACTCAGATTTATATTCACTTGGTATGTTTATCACTTATCTAATAAATCCAATCAATTCAATATTTTGTTGCTTCATTAAGTTTTCCAAATATATTCTAAACAATTTTTACACCATTTTTTTGTGGATCGACCTTGATCACCACTCTACTACATTTTAAAATTAGTTTGTTATAATTTATATTTATAATTTTTTGACTTTGATATCCCCAAGATAATTAATTATTCTCTATATAGATGTCAAAACCAGTTCCTTTCCTATAGAATAGTGACTAGAAATGATAATAATTTTAAGTAATTTTCCATTTAAAATTTTTATCCAATTTTTATGCTTGGTATTATTTTAAATTTGTTTCAAGGAAAAATTCAATGCACAAATACTCCACCAGAGGAAAGATAAAGGAATGATATCCTCCTTTTAGTCCCAAAATCGAAATAACAATAAGAATACAGAAGCAAAATACACAAGAAGATGACATGGATTGTAGAGAATTAGGCCAAGGATAAGTGTAAGAGGTTCAAGGATATAACCCAAGGGTGCAAGAAATTTTCAACTAAAGAAGACAGTTGAATGTGGGGTTCCATCCAATCATACTTTTACCTCCTATCACAACTCAAAATTTCAAGATAAAGCTGGTGATCATTCAAATTATCATTGTTTAATTCATCGGGAATCTTCATGGGGACCCCAATTCTCATATTGGTATTTTCTTTTAATTTTGAGTTACATTAAAATTTAATAATTTAACAAGTGATGTTTTGAGGTTATGTCACTTCTACTTATTCTTGGAGTACAAGGCATGGGAGTGGATCTAATGTATGATCCCTCACTTGATCACAACCTGGGAGGATTTTCTAAGAAAATTTTTTACAAGGCTTTTCACACCCTCAAATCCAATAGATATATGGGTAGTTAATTTAGACTTTGAAAAATTTAGTGAAGAAGGATTTTATATTTTATGGGATATATTTAAGAGTTTAATTATATTATTCCCTCATAAATACATTAAAACATAGTAGCTAATAAAAATTTATATAAAGGTTTATCATTGGGTAATTGTTCAATCATAGATGAAACTACTAGAGATTCACTAATGTGAAAGACACTATAAGAGAGTTATGATTTTATGGGGGAAATGTACACCAACGGTTTTCAAGGGAATCTAGAGGGAGGACTAGAGAAAGGAGTGCACATGGTGGACAATAGTTTGGTTTCCACCCAAATGAAAGCTTGGTCAAATAAACTTGACACGATAATGTATAATCAACAACCCCAAGGTATGTATTGAAAAAGTGTCAATTACTTGGATTATAATCATAAAAATTATGTTTAGGGATGGAGACCACAACATCCCCCATAAAAAATAATAATAGAATCAAGAACAAGGATAAGGATTATATCCAGGATCATAAGGATCTCATCCCCAAAACCAAGGGTCAATAATTATAAGTAAGTTATACTCATGGGAAAATACCCTTGAAAGTTGTATGGCCACTAAAGGAGATTCAATTTAGAAGTTTATAGTATACTCCGAGGATCAAGGTGCTACCATTTTTGAATTGAGATACAACTCATATAATCAATGAGATGTGATCATAAACATGGGCATCCAAGTTGGATAGATTACCAACCAAATAAAGAAAAGGTTGTGGGGATTTTTACCTGGTTACACTATAGTCCCATGACACATTAATCTCAAATCCATCACCTTGAGATGTTGTAAAATGACCTATTAAGCTGCTTAAAAATATATAAAATAGGATGAAGAATATGAATTATAAAATAAGCAGGCAAGAATACTAGTATAACTAGTATAAGAAAGAAAATTAAAAAGAAAATATGCTAATAAAAATGTTTGAGATAAAGAACCACCACCATATCAACCACCTCCATCATTTTTTGAGTGATTAAATCATGTAAAGTTAGAAGAAAAATGATAAAATTTCTCAAAGATTTTCAAAAAACTACACATAAACATACCATTCAATAAGTTTATTGAAAACATGACTACATGAGAAAGTTCATAAACGTTTTGGTGTCAAATAAAAGAAATATTTAAGATTTGGGCACCATCCCATTGATGGGGGATGTTTAGTTGTGGTATCAAGAGCCTTAACCAAGATGAAAGGTGATCCATATGGTTTTTTTATTATAATTGAAATTTTTTCTAATGAGTTTAGTGGTGATTTGTGTGATTTAGGTGTAAGTTTCATCATAATTTCATAGTCAACATTCAATATCCTAATTTTAAGATAGATGAATCCAACTCATTTTATGCTTTAGCTAGTGGACACAACAGTGAGACATCCCTGAGGACTACTTTATGATGTCATTGTCAAGGTAGATAGGTTCTACATTCCAATGGATTCTTGTGATCAACATGGATAAAGAGAATAACCTAATAATATTTGGAAGTATTTACCTAGATACAAGAAGGTAACTGATTAATGTCCAAAATGGAGAGTTATATCTAATAGTTGATGAGGAAGAGTTGAAATTTAACATTCACAGGGTGATGAAACATACGGATGAAAAAGGTGATGAGTTGATATAGGACAGTTGGCTGGAAGTTGAGGAAACTATTTTCCATGGAGGAATATTTGATGTAGCTATTATAAAAGGAAAATAAGAAGATGAAAAATAGGTGGATAATGTTAATAAGTTTCTAGAAAAATCTGGAGATAAGGAAGACATTTTTTCACAAGAAGAATTCAAGGAAGGGAAGCAAGTTTGGGTAGTTAGTGAGCTAACCTTTTATTTTTCAATAAGGGATAAAAACTAGTAGATTATTCCCATGGATGTTGAGAAGGTGTTACTCAAATGAGGAGTAAAGTTATTTTCTGAAAAAGGAATAATTCCCTTCTACATAGAGGAATCACAAATTCAAAATTGTATAGATCCACACCGAGTAACTTCCTTCCTACCCTCAATCATTTTACTACAAGATGTAAGGAAGAGCTCAATGAAAGTAAACAAAGTTATTTTTGGAGACAACCAACATTTTTTATTCTTTAGGAACTGAATTAATTTCATTTCTATTTAATAACGATTTCTGGAGTTCATTTGATTTTAAATTTTTAACTTTCATAAAAATGAGGCTATAATTTCACTATTTGTATTAGATTATCTTGTCCATGGATATTCATGGTTCAAGAAATATTATAGAAAGAAAATAGAATAAAAAAATAGATTCATGAAAAGGTGATCAGGCTTTAAAATTCTATATTTACTTATACTCCCATGTATTTTTTTGAATTGATATGTTTAGAGATTTAATAAAAAAAATCATGTCTATACCTAGATTAGTGCTTCACTTTTGTTCAATGATACTTAAAATTTTTATGAACACCATGATTCCATGTTTTAAATTTCATGTTGATTTAAATGAAAAAGTAATATAGGGAAATTTAATGATTAGAGTGAAACATATTAACTTGAATTCAATGAATCGTTATTTTTATTTTTAGTAACATGTTGATAAAAATTCCATTCAATATTTTCATTATTTGAATTTTGAAAGTTCATTTTGATTAATTTATTATTATGACACATGCCATGACTAATTGAATTAAATTACATGTTATTATTCCCAAGATTTTTCTAGACTAATTTTTTTCAAATCTTTCATAGTAAATTTTTTGTGATAACATGGAATATGTTACCCACTAGAATTTGTATTTGAACTTGTCAAAACAATGACTATGAAAATTGAATAAAAATATGATTATGGAATTTTTGTTTGATACATCCACTATCCTTGAACCATATATAACATTAATAAGACTTTTTTACCTTCGATAAAAATTATTTAATTTTATATGAATAATCCATATTTCAAGATGATTTATACATTCTTACCCATACTCTAATTTTTTTCATGATGTTCAAAGTTTAAGTGTGGGGGAAGGGATTTCATGGAAGAAAAAATATGCTTCTCTGAGAAAATATATTGTGGGTGTCTCACTAGATTTTGGGAAGAAGATTCATTCTTCCTTTACTATTTTTATTGTTTACCCCTATAGGAAAAAAACTAATAAATAAATTATAAAAATTGAAAAAACATTTGGGTTGAGTTATGGAGGGTCGCAAATAACCATCACTTGACCAATTTTTTCATTATTTGGGGTTGGGTGGTGTATATGAGAATTTTTATTGCTCAATTTTTTTAAAAAGAAAAAGAAGAAAATAGAAGGGTAATATATTCGTTATTCATGGAATTACTTGATAATGGGAAATGTGGGAGTTGTCACATTAAAGAGGAGAATGTATTTGGTCCTTAATTTGATTATCATGCAATACACATTAGATATCAACCTCAATTTTTATCCTTGTATTTTATTTATAAATTACCTAATATCCTTATTCCTGAGAATTATATGATCCAAATTTGAAAATTCCTCTTGATTTTTAGTTATATTTGTCTCTACTAAATGAAGAATGTATATCATTTTCAAATTCATAAATGTGGTTTCTGTTCTAAATATATGAGGAAAGCTCTATATTAGTTTTACATTGGGTTATGATAGAAGAAAAAATGGTGAGGTGGATAATAAATTTTCATGTTAATAGATGATGAATTAAGAGTCTTGAATGGAAGAGATAAGAAATCCCATCACTTTTTCTTGGGAAAGATCATTTGTATTGTGTTTAGTGAGGATTTGAAATAATTTTTTATATGTGACCCTTGAAAATTATCTCCCCCATTGATAATTATTTTATTTAATTAATTTTGAATTTTTAATATTAGTAGAATGAGGTTTTACTATTTATTTTATAGTGGAGATATATGATTGAGTACAATCATTGTCTAAGTGTGGGGGAAATTATGAGTTCATATTCTACATACATTTTTTGAAATTTTAATTTCTATTTGTCGTTTGTTTTTCATTGTTAACACCCATGATTTAATTTATAATATTCATTTTTGGGTATTTAGATTATTTGGAGAAAATTTGTGAAAAATAAATGAAAAGATAAAAAATACATGTTTTATAATGTCTTCTTTTATAAGTGTTTTATGTGTGATGTAGGAAATTAAGGTGGAAATTACTAAAAAAAATAAACCCACAACTAGTCAGCCCTCAACCAATGAGGGAAAGCCACATAGCAAGCATAAGATGGGCCATCTAGCCGGAAGCAACCTCAATAAGGTCATACGATTGGGAGAATATCATGCTTGGGTTAGAGCAAAGCCAGAGGAGCATAGCTAGTGTGGTTTGATGCATAGGAGCACATCAGCATGTGGGGGTCTAGTCTGCACAGTGGTGGGAGGAAAGATTCACCAGCACTGGGAGGTGTACGGTGGAATCCTGCATCCTCCAAAACCCATATGAATTAATTTCAATTCCATGGGATGTGTTTTTATAAATATCATATCATGGATGCTGGGATTTTTGATGTGGGATGTGGAGCTCCCTCAGGTTACTATAAACTTACCGGGATGACACTATTTTGCACGAGGCCATGCATCATCTTCTTCAAACACACCCACTATAGTATTATTCCACCATACACCTCTACTACACCATAACCCAACATGATCAATGATGGTCTCACTATCCACTTCCTTTTTGAGCTCCACACACTAAATCCATGGTTATATGGCATAGTGTCCAAAGGAGATCGAACTGAGGAAAATGATATGTGTTATGGCGTCACTACTATACCATATACACTATTATATAGAATGAGAAACAAGTAACCTATAACATAATATAAAGTGTTGCATTGTTTCCATATTTAAATAAGATAATAGATAAATCCCTACATCAAAGGTGTTTCACTATGACATAGAGGTAGCGATAATGGAAGAACCAAGATTTATAGGAGAAAGGTGGGTAACGGAGTAGGGTTACTCATGTGTCATGGATACACCCAGGAAGTTAGAAGCATATATACGATCCCCAAGGAAGGATACCTCATAGTCATAACCGTTGTATCATGGCCATGAAGTCCAAGTAAGAGTTGTATCAAAAAGAGAATCTTCACGTCGTAGGGTTTAAGTTAATAAAAATTTTAAATACCCAATCTTCTCAAGATGGCCATAGGATATACATGCACTTAAATCTGAGATATGGGAGATAAAATAGGAAATAGTATGAATAGTATCACCTTCAAAAAAAGAGTTCAAAAATACCCCTCCCAAATGGGGAGTTCGACCAAGTAGAATACACACAGTATTAAAACTCGTTAAAGATATTCAAGGCTATGAGTCCATGATCTCCATCTATCCTAAATACATGATGTCTGAGTAAAATCATGATAATGTAAAATTTAAAATAGAATATTTTTATCCACTTAAGTGGAGAAAAATATAGTTGTTAGAAATAAAATATCAATTAGATGGAGAAATGGAACTCAAAATTAAAAATTAGAATAATTGTCTCTATAAATAGTGCATGATACTAATGTGTAGGGGTATTGAAAAAACCAAAACTAAGAGGAACCCATAATTGAAATTCTAGAGAATTGGAGGACGTTTCACTAATAGTTAGGATACTAACATAGGATGTTAGTGGAAGATCTCTATCTAGAATCCAAAGTTATAGTGGTGGAAGAGGATCATCATCAACCATTTTGATTCATAAATTAGGAATTTCATTTTTTTAGGTTTTCACTTTGTAATTTTTAATTCATATGATGGTTGAATGTGTGATTCAAATAAGTATTTATTTTTGTATAGGAATTTTCTTTTATCATTAAATTTTATTTCCTTTCCCTTGAATTCATAGTATTCATGTTAACTAAGAGATTATCCATGAATAAATAAGTATTTAAGAGAAAGGTGGGTTGATAAAGGGGATGAGTAACTAAACCTTTGAGATCATCTTTTAATTATAATCACTTTGACATTAAACAAATCATATCCTATAATTGTGTAGATATAGTCATGGAATTTAGTGTATGAACCTTGATGTGGTAAAGTGGAGTGGGAGAGTGAGATCCAACATTAACTTTTCCTTCCATTTTAATATTAAACAACATTAATCTAAAATGTTTATAAGTAACCTTGATAGAGGATATGGTTGATTTAGATAGTTCTAGTTGAGGCTAATAATAAACAATAATTACCTTAATAATTACCTTGGATAATGGATTTGATTTAAATTTATGAAAAACCATTCTCAATATCAACCTCCTTCCCTCCATCCTTATTTCATTCTTTTTTATTCAGACCATAAAACCTCTCAAGTTAGTTAAGTGATTATAGTTTTTATAATATTATGACAAACATAGAAAATATTTAAGTATTACAACCATTTTCCAAATGGGATCAAACCCATCTTACCACTATTCAACATTATAGTAGTTAGTGTATCTGGGTTTCTATAAATTTATATTTTGATTTCCTATAGATAATTAATAACACTCTAGGTAGATATCAAAACTGGCTCCATTTTCATGGAATCTAGCATTATAAATTCAATATTTAGACAATTATTCCCCCCCACTTTTCTATTTTCTTATTTTAGATCAGTTTATTTTTTATTTTGGTTCTATTTTATGCACTATGTGCTTTTTTGTGATCTTAGGAATAGGGAATATGAATTCACACATCAAACTAGCAATAAATCTTTCAAACCTCCCACAACAAGTTAAATAACTATATAAGGATATACAATACCAAGGATGGGAACTTCAAGGAAGCCCATGGGAACCACAACCACACCCAAGTCTAAAAGAGGAACTCCTAAATAGGTAATTTAAGTTCAAATGGGGATCTTACCAGAGGAGATAATACTTGGTAATGTTTTTATTTCTGCTACACTAGATATTTCTTATTTTCTTATCCTTTCATGACTAGCATTAGGGGGTAAATTATCTTATACCTAGCGATATAAATAAAGGGTATTGTTCTTAGTTTATAAAAGTGTGTTTGATTCATTTCTATGATGGTTTTGGTATTTATATTTATTTTCATATCATTATTACCCTCCCATTCTCATGTATAACCAATATTGTGAGAGGAGTTCATGATACTTAAAAAATGTCAACTAGTTATCTCTCTCATGGTACACTAAATGCATGTTTTAGGGATAACTATATTTTAAAAAGGTTTTGAACACCATCCTATGAATTAAACCAATTATATGAGAGGGGAAAAGGGAATTTATATAGTTAATAGTGATTACTTTGAGAGGATTCTTACTAAGGTTCAATTTCGATGGCATCTAATTTAAATCATATCACCTTTTAAACTAATTAAACAAACCTAGATTTATATTTTCTTGTAATGTTCATCACTTATCTAAGAAACCCAAATAATTAAATCTTCTATTTTATTCATTAATTTTTCCTAATATATTCTAAAAAATTTATAAACTATTATCTATGGATATACATCAATCACCAATCTACTAAATTTTAAAAAAATTTAATGATGGTTGAGATTTATAAATTTATAATTTTATATACCTAATAGAACTAATGACACTATAAGGTGACATAAAACACCAAGTTCATTGTTTTCCGTAATTTTGGGTGGTTCTTGGAAGGTGGGACTGAGTATAATCTTGGATGAGATCATGGGATAGTTCCTAAGTGTTGAGACCAGTTATTCGTGGTTTGAGCAGTTGAGGTTTTATACTGCTCACTTGAGATTTGGATTGGTTGGATATTTTGGTCTGAGTTGATGTCATGGGATCGAATTTGTGGCCAATTGAAATTGATATGAGTTTGAGATAGTTCTGAGGGTCCTGTTGGGGATACCCTTATAGGTGTGGTGATCTTAAGGATTCCCTTGTGGGGGTGGTGACATTTAAGGTTTCCCTTGAAGGTGGTTTCTTATAGATGATTATTTGATGTCATATTCAACTATTGAGAATTCCTTTTTTTAAATGGTGATGATTTTTGATAACCCTGTAAGTATTTTATTGATCAAGGATCGATGGCTAGCTATTGAAAGCTGGTAAGCAATGTTTCTTTATAGTCTTGGCTCGGGGTGTGGTTTGCTTGAGGATCCCCTTATAGGGTGTTATATTCCTACTCGATGAGCTTGGATCGAGGTTTTATTTTTTGAAGGATCTCCTTGTAGGGTATCTTCGTTCTTGATGTGGCCCAAGGAACCAATGTGAGTTACACTTTTTTTGGTATCTTATGTCAATAATGGTTGAGGTAGTTCTATGTTTAGGTTTTGGATGTAAGAGGAGACCTTTGGGATATTTATGGACTAGGAATCGGCCCTAAATTTTATTTGGATTCTCTCTTTCATTGGTTGGATAGTATTAGGTAGGTCTAGGGAGATAATGGATGATACAAATGAGTGTTCCCACTTTTATATGTACATGTATATCATGCTTAGGATTAATATTTGTGCTCATGGAATTACTGGATAAGGGTCCATGGACATAGAGCTCCTAAATCCTGGGTTATGTCTCATGAACATGGTGCTCCCAATTTCACCAATATTATTCAGTATAGTACTACAAGACTTCTGGGACTTATAAAGTTCTCTATATGAGTCAACCTAGAGATATATGTCACTATCCCATATTTTATTAATGGATTCATAGATCATGGTAGATACACTTTTTGTTTTTGAAGCTTAGGTTGAGAACTTAGTGTCTGAAATTCATTTCTATACTTTTTTTTAGACTTTGGATATCCTTATTGATCTAGAAGATATGACTGATATTGTGTGTAAGGATGATTTAGGTGTTATAAGTACTCTGTCTTAAGCCAAGGCAGGGATATATTTACCTCAGGTGTCAGACTAGAACATTATGATCATTGTTTTTCTTATTTTTATCCCTTTTTGTTTTATTTTTACCATTTTTTCTTTTCTTTTATTTTATGCCAGACACTATTAGTATTCTAAAAGTCTAATAATATCATGTGTTTTATGTACATGTTATGAAATCATTTGTTAGGACCACTGTTGGGGGTGGCTTACATATATTTATTTCTCACCCACTGTACAAGTACCTCGGTTCTCATGAAAACCTTATGTAGACTTTAATGTTGAGCATAGGATTCTCCATGGATCGAATAGGGGATGAGAATTTCTTAATTAAGCTAGATCACTCATGTAGAGTTTGAGGTTTTAGTAAGATGAATTAAGCCATTATAAAGGTGGGGTGTGTGGTTTGGCTCAGAGTTAGTATTATATTCCTTTCATTTTGTTTCATTTATTTATTTAATCTGTATGTGTGATCAACATAGTGGGTGTCCATTTGTCATTTTATACATGGGATTCAGTCTGATTTTTTTTGCATTTAATTTATTATAGAATGATTCTATTTATTTTTTTTTTATTTGTAATATGAGGTTTATGGATATGTATATTTCTTGGATATTTTTTACATTTTTATTTAACTCTTTATATGAAGGCATAGTCTCCCCCACTATATCTCATTATGTTCTTTCCACTAGTCATCAGCCTCTAGAGTATGAAGAGGTGTTATTAAAGACTTATCATAAGTTGGATTGGGTGATAGATCAAGTCGACCTGGGTCAGTTCATGACAACAAAGCATCCATGCGAGGTCACCAACTTTGTGATGCACCAAACCTTGAAGTAATAGAGTGGTGATTTTGGTATCCTTACATAGTACCAAGAAACACTTCTTAATTTCCCCATTTTATCACCACATGGTTTCCTATTTTAGGGGATTTTTTATCCAAAACTAACTATAAATTCCCTATACCTACCACGGAGTAGATAGTATTAGATGATGGATGAAAGTAGAGACCTCAAGACACTTCTCAAATAATTCCCAAATCTGAACCAGGAATAAGGGAATAACATCACAAAGGATTCCTATGAAAGAAACTTCACAAAGTCACGCTCTGATGAATCCCCACAAATTGAATTTTATAGACCCATATGTAGTGATGACTTTATGAGACCCATATGCAAGGCTAGAGTCATGGAATCCAATGTATGGACCCCCTTACAGACATCCCTTCGAGAAATCACTATGTAGAGATTCCTCAATGAACTCACATCATGAACCCCTTTCTACAAACTCCCTACATGGATTCTTCTATATGACCTCTATTAACAGACCCCCTATCAAAAAACTTTCTACACTGAAAGCATTACAAGGATACCTTATACATATAGTAGTCTAAGGTTACACTTCGCAAACATTCTATGTGAGGCTCTAGCCATGATTCTCCTTTGAGTACACCCAATCATTTTCAAAGGATTCCCAAAATACATTTTTGGCTTTATTCCATCATTCCATACCTCGAGGGATACACGCATGACATCTCATACCATGAAAATTTCAATCCAAGTCATACAAGTTTTCGGTTGTAGTATTTACAACCCTAACTTCCACACCATCAAAACCATGAGTCAAGATGATCCTCTTAACTCCTTTATATACCTTGATTTTTGATACTCCTCTTGGTTCAAATATTCCTTTAGTGGAGATACACCTCTTTGCCTCCTCATTGATGGAAATGCCTTTATACCTCCATCAATGAGTCATAAATTCCATGTATAGGCTTCCCCATAGGTGTAAACTTCAATTCTACATCAAAGGGTAACTCTAATACATAATCCTCACTCATTACCCTATAATTAACTCTCTTTAAATATGTTACATATTCTATTATCTCTTATTTTTCACACTGATTGGGAATCATGTGGGATTAGAGGTTTATTTGATCATTCTATTAGTATAATTGAGATGTGTCATAGGAATCACCAAGTCCTAATAGCATGACTCTAAACTTCATAGTAAATTTCCTTGCTACATGATGTTAAAATACATGGATCAATCTTGTCACATGAACTTAAAATATATTCCTTGAACTATATGAAATTTTAGTCATGTTAACTAGGATATGTAGGTTACCTCTCTAAGGTTCAATTCAAAATACCCAAACATACCTTGTCACTTATATGAAGAGCATAAGATGACCCACTCTTCCTATATACCTTGAGTCGAGATACTCTTCTTAGTTTCCTCACATTCCTTGAATTAAGATACTCCCCATATTTTCCTCAAATATACCTCAATTCAAGATACTCCTCTTAGTTCTCATATATTGGAATACTATTTAGTGAAATCCATAAATTTATTTATCTGTCACTAATGTGATGAGCATAAACCTCCTCGTACAAATGAGAATAAGAATAATCATCCTTATCTGGTGAATAGACAGGGGTTCCTATAGTGATGAGTTATATATGATACATACGTTATTTCTATTTAGTTGTCATCAAACCAAATATCAAGAATAGTCTGCTCATGCATAAGTCCCACAATAACCATATCAGGTCACCTTTCACCTAGTAGTCCACTCTGTGTGACTTTAGGATACTTGGAAGCAGTCTTAGATGTCAAACCATAAAAAATCACTTTTTCATGGTTGAATGACCTTAAAGGACACCATATTAGTCCTTGTCACATGACCTTAAAAGGTGTTATGTTTCCCACTAAGTGTCACTGAACTATGTGGGTTGTGATTCCCTTCATATAGATGTGTAGCAATCCCTCTCACGAGATTAATCTCAATAACATCATAGAACCAACCATATTCCTAGACTATGATAAACTCCAAAATTCATTTCTCTATGACTCTAATAGATAGAGTGCACCAAATTAGTGGATGAAATGAGAGACAATATAATCCATATATCCATGGTTTCGATCGGATCATTGGAATCAGAGTAACTTGTCCCATACTAGGATTTGAGAAGGATTCACAAACATATCTTCAATCTATAATAGAAGACCAGAGTAGGTAATAATTTCCCTTAGAATGGTGTGATGAGACTAACCATCAATCCACTCAACCAATTCGCATTTTTAAGTATCACTAACTAGAAACCCTAATGAGTGACTACCCTGGGAAAGAAGTTTTTTATGATGTTCTTATAGAACCATAATGGATGAGGTCGAGCAACGTGATTTTTCATCAAAAACAATATATATATATATATATATATCAAATTATGTATATTTATTTATTTATTTATATATATTTATGTATATTTATTTGTACTTATATATATACACACATATTTAAATTTTAATTTATATATAATTATATTTATTTATTTATTAATTTATATATGTTTATATAAATGTGTATATATATATATATAGATATTTATATTTATTTATGTATGTTCATAAATATTTATAGTTATTAATATTTACTTGTATTTATATTCATATATATATATAATATGTGGGTGGGTGTGTGTCAAAATTATGTGTATCTATTTATATATTTTTTTTGTATTTATGTATATTTATTTGTGCATATATATATATATATATATTTATTTATTTATACATATTTATATTTATATTTAATTATATTTAATTATATATATGTGTATATATAAATATATATATTTATATTTATATATATTTATATGTATTTATTTATATTTATGTATATTTATAAATATTTATATTTATATATATTTATATTTATATATATTTATATATATTTATATATATTTATATATATTTATATATATTTATATATATTTATATATATTTATTTATTTATATATATTAAGAAGGTATATATATGAATATTTATATGTGTGTGTGTATATTTTTATATATATTTATATGTTTTTATATATATTTATTTATATATAATTATATATATTTAAAGATGTGGTCTAAGTTGTAATTGAGTGATACTCACTACGGCCTCTACATCCATACACTAGTGTTTGTATAGGGACTCAACCTTAAACATTACATGATCTTGAGTTTTAGTCAAGAATTTACTTTCTTTCACTTAGAGGATTTTTTAGGTTTAGTGTTTTAGAGAATTAGGCCATAACTCATATATAAAAAACCATAAAATAAAGAGTTGACACTTCCAATTAGTATCCATTTTTTGATAATATAAAACTTTTAAAATAAAGTATGATTGATTTTCATAGAAAATCTCCACAAATTTCAACATGACTTCTTTCTTTACCTTACCAATCATTAAACCCTATGAAAACATTTTAAAAAACTTAGGATGAGCACAAAATCTTAGAAATGGATATAAAAAGAATGGAAACAGTTAGTTTAGTAAAAACATGAAAACTCACATAACATTTACCTTTATCTTCAAAGTTATTTGACCATATGAATTAAAACATCTTCACATGAAAAATATACACACCTTTTTTCTCAAAGAAAATAATTAAAACCCATATAAATAAATTAAAACCCATTTTTGGGGACTTAGATAATCATATTCATAAAACCCATTTTCCAAACCAAACATTTTTATTTATTTTTAGAAAAGATAGTACAAAGGAAACACAGATTAATGAGGAGAAGAAGGGTCATAGGGATCATGGGGGTCTGAAGTTGTGAATCCCAAGGGAATATTCTCAAACTATATTAGCTCCCTCTATGGGGAGAGACCTAATACATGAGAAAATATATATATATACTCTTTGGTTCACCTTGTAATCAAGGAATTTAGAGACAAAATTCCCTTTATTCCATGTAAGACAGACATTCATGCAGTTGGTCATTAGCCCCCTAGAATCTCTGAATAGTATACTCAATAGACCAGGGTGTCGGGACAAAATCACAAAGAGAATTATAAACAATAATAGAATCAGTATTAACCTCTTTAATATGGATATTATTCTAGCTACACAGCATGATATTAGTGAGTATTTCTTAGTCCTCTTCTTGAAGGTAGTCACTTCTACCAAATAAAACACATTAGGCTAAGACCAATGATCCCATTGTTTCAAAAATCACCCCACCACCCCGCATAAGACCCATGTTTCATGAACCATCTATGTTCATTTTGAGACTCTCCTAATGAGGGTTCCAATATACCCATCTCAGCAATCTATTACTACAATCATTAGGGATAAACCCTTCATATAAGATATATTTGGCTAACTTGTGAGCTATAATGGGGATCAACCCTTCATATAAGTTGTATATGTCTCACCCATTTAATATAATTCTAAAGAACCATTTGATAAAAAACAATTTCATCATAAAAACCTTTGAAAAACTCTTTTAAACTCATGTTAAAAACACTTTTGGATAAAAATATAATTTTCTTTTAAAGCCCATTTTCAATACAAAAACATTATTTTCTTTTAAAACGCATTTTCAATACCAAAATACCAAAAAAGAAAGAGGGTTTTAATTTAATAAAACATTTAATCTTGAATAGGAATCTAGAAATAAAATAATAGTTGTGGTAGTTGGAAAATTTATTGTCATTATATAATTTTAAAATAGAATATTATCATAATATGAGGATTCAACAATAGGATAATCAGCATATATGAGTACATGCAGTCTTCAGACAAGCTGGATTTTTCAGTTCGAAGATATCCTGACGAGGGAACCATACACTCAGCTGAACACTATCTCTAGGGAATTATCTAGGGATACTAAAACGGATAGGTTGCACTTCTATTTTAATGTCTTGGTAACTTCCATTTGTTCTTGAACTTATGGTTTCTTACTTTTTAGTTAAAAGAGTTTGATAATAATAAAAATAGAATATTACATTTGTTATTTTTTCAAAACGTTCTGTTTAAAACACATAAAAAGACCCCTTTTGAAAACCATTAAAATAATTTAAAAGTGGGATAAATTTTAATTTATAAATATTTTTTGTCCACATAAAACATTAATAAAATAATTTTAAAAACATGGACTTATAACATGAAGAGATTGCAGGAAAACATTAAAAGATGATTTTTTAAGGAAAAGTACATTATCACTTAGAAAACACTTGAATTATAAACATCATGAAATAGTAACATTAAAAAAATTAAATATCATGAGAATAGAAAAATTCATGATATAAAATTTCATATGGGATTTATATATACCTTATAAAATAATAAAGGCACATAACAGTAAAATATTCCTCAATGAAAAGAAATTGAGATGAAGTCCCTTACCTAGAATATGATTCATTGCATGTGTCTTTATATTCCTAAATAATAAAATTATGTTAATTATTTACTTGCATGAGAATATTTTTTAAGTTTATTATTAATTTATTTCACTTATTAACAATTTATATACAATTACATTATCAATTATGTTTAAGCCTACTGTTTTGAGTATATTCGACTTGGGTGTCAAAAAATGACTTTGGTTGGTTGTCCATGGTCAAATAGGTAATTATTTAAAAATATATAGAATAATAATCATGATATATTTATAATATTTACACATCAATTAAAATTTTAAAATCAATCATGGAATATGGTTATGAAAAATGAACTAATTTTACGATCAGGGGGACGGTAGACCGTACGTACGCATGAGTAACATTTCTATTTTTAAATGATAATTATGGAAAGAAGGTTAGTAAAATTTAGTATTAAATAATTATAATTATATAATAAAAAAAATAATAATTAATTATAAATACTTATATATATAATTATTATGATATGGTGATGAAAAAGGGAGTCACATCGCTTCGAGGAGGCGATAGTCCACACGTCTATGGACGACGTTATCACTTTTTTAGTGTATGAAAAGGTAAGAAGGAAAATGATATATTATATTTAATGAAATATAATTATGTCATTAATATAATAATTAGTACATATATATTATATATATTCATTGTTTTTACCCTTATTACCTTCCATGTAAGGCATTAGTGAAAAACGCTTTGCATTGCTTTGTGAGGTGGTAGTCCACCATTCACACGAGTGATGTTATCATATCCCTTATGGAATAGAATATAAAAATGGTATATATTATATAATGACTAAAAATTTATAATAATGTTTTAAATGTCTTTTATAAACTTTATATTCATTATTATACCCAACTGTGAGAGATGGTAATGGAAAAACGAATGATATTGTTTCGCAAGGTGGTAGTCCATCGTACACACGAATGATGATTTCGTAACCCATTTTATAGAATTGTGTCTGTGTGTGGGTAGATAATATCCTTAACATAAAAACATATCAAAATATTTAGGATAATTATTTTATTATTTAATCATGGCATAGTAATAATTAAAGGAGTAGGAGAAGGAAATAAAATAAAGAATATTGTTGAAGAATGCTACCTCTTCTTTAGGTATCTACCATTGGATTTCACTAAAAACTTCCTAGTATGGGTTTATGCCCAAAAAGAGGATTCTAAAATAAGTTGGGGGTATTTAGGGAGTGATTTGGGCATCTTTTGATGATCCAAATGGATTTATAGGTGTAGATAAGTGGGGATAGTGAGTTCCCTTTTATAGTTGAGGAGGAGTGGCATTCTTGTAAATACTCAAAAGTATTCACTATTGGGAGGTCTCCCTTACCTCATGTTCTTAAAAAATTAAAAAATAATGGATTTTAGTTCAATTGTGTTCAACCCACAATTAAAAAACAGAAAAATAAAATCATTTTTATCATTTTGTTCCGCAATCTTTATGTTTACTCAATTTTACCTTCTTTTGTTTTTACCATAAGAACTAGCGTTCTAACCAAGCTAATTTATCATTTAAGGATAAATTAATTTGATAAATATTATAAAATATAGAACCAATGATTCTAAATATGATATATAATTTATAAAATAAAAATACTATGCATTTTGGAAATTAATTTTAATAGAAGAACATGTAACATGCAAAAACACTGCTTTAACCCTAACCGAGCTAACAAAGTTTTTACCATTTAGGGGTCAATATTTCCATTATAAAAGATAAATTTGTCCATTAATAAACCATATTTTATATTTATTAACATTTAAAAAAATAGGCAGAAGATAATATTTTTAGTAATTTTAAATCATTTAATAAAATATCATTTATTATAAAATAACATTAATGTCAATTTTGACATTATTTATTTAATTAGAATTTGAAAATATCAAAAAAATGATTTAATTTAAAAATATTAAGTTTTAACCTATGTAACATTATATATCAATATAATAAATTAAAGTAAGATAATAATTCATTCAATTTATCTCACTTTTAATATTTTTAGTATCATTTATTTTAGTTAATTATTAACTAAATAATTTCTGTGTTGGTTTTTCTTCAACATTTAAAGTAATTATTTATTTCATAAAAATTAATATAAATTATCATTATAAAAATAACTCATTTAAATTTCAAAATAATAATTATAATTGTACATATAATATTTTTTCTCTATCCCAAAGCTTTATAAATAATTAAGGCAAGGAATGATCCTTTTTATATTTTTCTTTAATTAACTTGTTATATAGGTCACATAAATGTAATAGTAAATATAGAATAAGGTTTTATGTGTTTAAATATATCCACAAAATGGGTTTTTAACAAGTTTTTAGGGTATATTACACCTTATATTCTTATTTTAATCACTAAGTAAAATCATTTTTACCTTAAACATTGTGATTAATTTAAATTATTTTCACTAATCATTATGGGAAAAAATTAAGTTAACCTTTTTAGATAATATAAATTATGATTTTTAAAAATATAAAATCCATTTTGATAAATTAAATTCACATAAGTATCTGAATTTAATTTAAAATTAATCCTATAGATGCAATGAGAAAGCGAGTTTTTAAAGTTAAAATGTTCAAAAGTTCACAATGTTTTTATATCAAAATTCAAAATAAAAAAAATTAAAATGACTTAACTTGGATTAATATATTAATAATTGAACCAATTATACTTTAAAACCAATTTAAATTATAATTTAACTTTGTAAATGATATAGGTAAAAGGATAGTTTTCATTAAAATTCTATGTTTTTTACTATTCATCAAATAATGAAACTTCTCAGAAAAATCCCAAAAATTCACCATAAGATAATTTTGGTGTTCCAATTTAAAAAATTAATTTTATTTTGTCAATTAAGTTTTTTAAAATTAGTAAAACTTATTTTTATATTATGTGTGCCAAGCATGATTAAACTGTCTTTTAGAAAAAACTGTTTTTTAAGAAAAAAATTATTTTTCTTTGAAATGATTCTTATTTTATTAATAATAAATATATAAATAAATAAATATGTATAAAATATATATTTTAATAATTTATTTAATCATATTCATACCCTCTATTCCAACTTCCAAGCAATAAATATCATAGTAAATAATAATATTAATAGTATATTGTTGTTCGGTAAAACTCAGTCTTGTGTATAATGAATGTTATCAAATGAACTCATTGTTACATGTAACACAATATGAAATAAATATTTCATGTAACATAAGATAAAATTATAGTTTCATGTAACATACACTATTAAAAATTATTTTCTTCTTTTAAAATCTCAGGGTGTTACATCCTCTCCCCCTAATAAATTGCATCCTCACAATTTAAAATTTATATTGGTAATCAATGGATAGAAATTTGGAAATATTTTTTTATAAAACCACATTGTAAAAATGTTTAATAAAAAATAATATTAATAATAGAGAAAGGAGAGTACAAGGTTCATATGGAATAATAGATAACTATATTTCCAAATAAAAGAACATAGGTGGGAATGGAGGAAAATCATAAATAATTATTAATGGTGATTGAGGACATTGATCAAAAAAAAGTGAATAATAAATGGAAATATAAAGTCCTCAAACCCATAAATCTATGTTGGTTGAAAAGGCCATCATTTCATCAAAATTAATGGTACTATGATAGAATTTTTGTATCAAGACCCTTTTCATAAAGTTGAGTAATTTATTTTCCATATAGACTAAATGAATAGGGAAATATACTTACTTGATAAGTATAATTTCATCCACTCATCAATTTCCCCCATAATATCTTCTTTTTGTCTAAAATATGAGTATTTATGATGATTTTTTCATGTCTGAGGCACTAAAATAAACTTTTAAAGGACCACATAATCACGAAAAGCATAATAAGATATTCCTCCAGTCGTTAGACATTAACCAAAACCCAAATGGATAGAAAATGTTAATATAATTCCCCAAATGAATAAGTATTCATACATTAATCTCTAAATTTGAACAGTAATACTCAAAGTTTGGACAAAATAATTTCATAAGTAATTGTCATTAAAGTTCATCCAATATTTCCTGATTAAGTTCTAAACCCAATGTTTAAAAAGATTTTATCATATATTATTCCAAGATAATTAAACCATTATTCCTAAAATAAAATCTCATATTTTTTGAAATAAAAATAATCATTACCTGTAAAAAAAATCATACTAACCAGGACATCATGTAGGCCAGTGGTTAGTGTGAAACCCTTATCTTCCTTCTATTATGGGTTCGATCCC
Source organism: Viscum album (assembly GCA_963277665.1). NCBI lineage: Eukaryota > Viridiplantae > Streptophyta > Magnoliopsida > Santalales > Viscaceae > Viscum > Viscum album. Next base: position 1,152,388,100 of record OY728132.1, on the reverse strand, counting down.
CACCTCTTTTATTGATGTAATGGGTTATCACCCAGCATACGAGTTTTCCCCTTTTAATATGAAATATAGTTCTTACATAAATAATAATTTGTGCTAATAATAGGGGTTAAAAATACCTCAAACCAAAAAAAATCTCCAAAAATTTCATTAATAACCTAAAACAATTTACTACTTATAACCCTAAAATGTGGTTTCTAAGTCTTTGAACGCATGATAAACATTAATCTTATAGACCTATGATGGTCTCCATAAATCTTAAGAACACCTCACTTGAAAACATACTAATATCCAAAGTTATCTAAACCATTACTCTGATACCAAATATAGGTAATTGGCCTTAAACATTACATGATCTTGATTTTTAGTCAAAAATTTACTCTCTATCACTTTGAGGATATTTTTAGGTTCATAGTTTTATATAATTAGGCCATAACTAATACATAAAAATCATAAAATAAATAGTGGACACTTCCAATTATTATCTATTTTTCCATCATATAATTTTTTTAAATAAAGTAAAATTTATTTTCATGGAAAATCTCCATGACTTTTAACTTGACTTATTACTTTCCATTAATCATCCTTAAACCCTATAAAAACATTTAAAAAACTTGGGATGATCATAAAATCTTAGTAAGTTATATAAAAATAAATTAAACTGGTTTTTTAGTAAAAACATGAAAACTCACATAACTTTTACCTTTACCTTCAAATTTAATTGAGAATATGAAATAAAATATTTTCACATGGAAAACATAAACACATATTTATCAAATAAAATAATTAAAACCCATATAAATCAATTATAACCCCCTTTTGGTTACTTTTATTGTTATATTCATAAAAACCCTTTCAAACTCATTTTAATTGGAATAATCATACGACTGATATCCAATATAATCATTACCCAATTCATTGGAGATATATAATGGCGATCAAAATTCTTATAAGATATATAAATCTCACCTATGAGATATAATATGGATAAAACATTCTTATAAGCTATATCAGGCTCACCCATTTCTCATGAGTTATAATGGGGCATAACCCTTCATATAAGCTATATTGGGCTCACTCTTGAGTTATAATGGGGATCAACCCCTCATATAAGATGTATAGGGTTCACTTGTTTCATATAATTCTCAAGTACCATTTTATGAACAAAAAACTTTCAATATAACACCATTTAATAAACTCTTTAAAACTCATATAAAAACAATTTTAGATAATAATACCCTTTTCTTTTAAAAACCCATTTTCAATACCAAAACACCCTTTTCTTTGAAAACCAAATTTAAATACCAAAATATCAAAAAGTTAAATATTTTTTTCATTTAAGAAAAAATTTAAGATTTAAAATGAATATATAAATCAAATAATAGAAATTTTGGTGGGAAAAGTCATTGTCTTCATATACTTTAAAAATAGAACATTCTATATTTCATTTGTCAAAACTTTTTGTTTAAAACACATAAAAAAGATTACTTTTGAAAACCATTGAAATAAAGTAAAATTTAAATAAAATTTAATTTATAAATATTTTATTTTCATATAAAACATTAATAAATTCATTTTAAAAACATGTACATGGAACAGGAATATTTTGAAATAAAACTTTAAAATATGATTTTTAAGGGAAAACTCCCTTATCACTTGTAAAACACTTTAATCATAAAACATGAGAAATAATAACATTAAAAACATTTAATATCATTAGAATAGATATATTCATGACATAAAATGTCATAGGGGATATATATACACCTTTTAAATGAATTACATTTCATAAAATCAAAATATGCCTCAATGAAAATAAATTGAGATGAAGTCCATAAACTTAAGTTTGATTCATCGCATGTGTCTTTAACTTTATGAGTAATATACTTATATTAATTATTTAATTTCATGAGAAAATTTTTTAAAATTATCATTACTTGTATTTCACTTATTAATATGTTATATATAATAATTTAATCAATTATTTTTATGTCAGATGTTTTGACAATATTCGGCTTAGGTGTCAAAAAATGACTTTGGTGGGTTGACGATGGTCAAAGAGGTAATTGTTTAAACATATATAGAATAATTATTATGAAATAATTATCATATTTACACATAAATTATACTTTTAAAACAAATCATGGAATATGGTTATTAAAAATGAACCAACGTTACGATCATGGAGGCAGTGGGTCGTACATACGCATGAGTAATGTTTCCATTTTTCAATGATCATTATAGAAAGAAGGTAAGTAACATTTATCTTTAAAGAATTATAATTATATAATAAATAAAATATTTTTTAAAATTATATATACTTATATAAATCATTATTTTTATTTGGTCGTGAAAAAATGGATCACATCGTTTTGGGAAGGCGACAGTCCACACGTCTACAAATAACGTTGTCACTTTTTCAGTATGTGAAAATGTAAGAAGGAAAAAGATATACTATATTTAAAGAAATATAATTATGTCAAAAATATAATTATTATGAAATTTATATCACATATACTCATTATAACTACCCTTATTACCTTCTAAGTAATGTGTTAGTGAAAAACGCTTGACATCGCTTCGTGAGGCGGTAGTACACCATACACACGAGTGACGTTATTGTATCCTTTAAATAATGGAATATAAATATTTTATACATGATATAATAACTAAATATGTATAATAATTTTATAAATATCATATATAAACTTTATATTCATCATTACACCAAAACTGATAGAGTTGGTAATAGAAAAATGAACAACATCATTTCGTGAGGTGGTAGTCTATCGTAAACGCAAATGATGACTTTTTAACCCAATTGGTGGAAGTGTGTGGGTGCGTAGGTAATAAAATAAACATAAAAAAATATAATTATATTTATAATATTGTGGTTATTATATAATTATTTTATAATAATAATTTAACGAGGTGGATAATGAAATAAAATAATGGTTTTTGTTAAAGAACCTTACCTCTTCTTTGAGTGTCTTTTTTTGGTTTGCACTAAAATATTACTAGGTTGTATTTATGAAAAATTAGGCTTATATGATAAGGGGAGGGAATTTTTTGAGTTATTTTTCTAGGTTTTGAATGATATAAATTTCATTATAGGTAATAATAAGTGGGGATAGTGAGTGTCATTTTATAGTTGATGAGGAGTTGCATTCTTGTAAATACTCACAAATATTCATTACTGGGAGGTCTCCCTTACCTCATGTGCTTAAAAAATTTAAAAATAATGTATTATATGGATATTATGTTTGATCCTAACTTATACCATACAAAAATAAAATCATTTTTATCATTTTATTCCATAGTCTTTAAGTTTTCTCAATTTTACCTTTTTTTTGTTTTTACCATGGTAACTAGTTCTCTAACCTAGGTAATTTAACCATTAAGAATAAATTAAAGTGTGACATAATAAAAAATGTATAACCTATGATTTTAAATATGATATCCAATTTATAAAATAAAAATCCCATGTGTGTAGGAAATTAATTTTAACAGAAGTGAAAAAACATGCAAAAACACTACATTAAACCTAATCATGCTAATAAAGTTTTTTCTATTTAGGGTTAAATTTGTTCATTATAAGAGATAAATTTGACCATAAATTTTACATATTTTATATTTATTAAAATTCAAAAATAAAATTTTAAATTATAATATTTTTAGTAATTTTAAATCATTTAATAAAATATCATTTATTATAAAATAACAATAATGTCAATTTTGACATTATTTATTTTATTTTAAATTAAAAATATCAATACAGTGATGTAATTTTCATATATTAAGTTAATTTTTTTTAAATGATATATTAATCCAAAAAATAATTATATATAATAATTCATTCAATTTTACCTCACTTTTAATATTTTTAGTATCATTTGTTTTAGTTGATTATTAATTAAATAATTCTTACGTTGATGTTTTGTTAATAATTTAAAGTAATTATTTAATCTCTAAAAAATAAAAATAAATTATCATGATAAAAAATCTTTTAAATTTCAAAATAATATTTATAACCTCACATATAATGTTCTTTCCCTATCCCAAATCTTTATAAATATTAAATTTAAGCAAGGTTCCTTTTTTCTTTTTCCTTACTTAACTTATTATATAGGTAAATTTCATGCAATAGTATCCCAATAAATCATAAATATCTATAATAAGGTTTTAATGGTTGAAATATTTCCCTAAAATGGGTTTTGGACAATTTAATACGTCATTTTACACCTTATATTTTAAGTTTAACCACTATGTAAAATCATTTTTACCTTAATCACTGTAATTAATTTTAACTGTTTCACTAATCATTATAGGAAAAAAATTATTTTCCCTTATTTAAAAATATAAATTATTATAATTCAAAATATGAATTCCATTTTTAAAAATTCAATTTATATAATTTTTAAGGATTTAATTTAAAATTGATCATACAGACGTGATGAGAATGTGGGTTTTTAGAGTCAAAATGTTCAAAAGTTAACAATGTTTTTATATCAAAATTCATTATGAAAATTATTAAAATGACCTAAATTAAATTAATTTTTTCTTATAATTTAACTAATTATAATTTAAAATCAATTTAAATTATAATTTAACTTTGTAAATAATTTTGACAAAAAGACAGTTTTTAATTAAAATTCAGTATTTTTCACTATTTATCATTAAATGAAACTTCTCATATAAATCCCAAAAGTTAACCATATGATAATTTTGGTATTACACATTCAAAAATTAATTTTATTTTTAAAAAAATTCTAAAATTTATAAAAATTATATTTAAATTATATGCACCAAACATGACTAACTCGTCTTTTAGAGAAAACTATTTTTAAGAAAAAATTTATTTTTCTATCAAATGGTTATTATTTTATTACTAATAAATAGATAACTAAATAAGAATGAGTAAAATATATATTATCATAATTTAGTTAATCATATCCATACCCTATATTTCAACATCGAGATGATAACTATTATATTAAATAATTATATTAATAGTATATTGTTGTTTGATAAAACTTGGTCTTCCATGTAATGAAAGTTATCGAATAAACCCATTATTGTTTATAATTCAAGATAAAAAAAATTTGTGTTTAATTCATTATAAAATAATTTTTTTGTGTAAAATATACTATCGAACATAATTTTCTTCTTTTAAAATATTAGGGTGTTATAGTTTGATTCCCAGAAGCCCTACTAAAATATTTCTTTGTAGTGATGCAAAAAGTGATATAGGTGGTGACATGGAATGATGCAATAAAGGTGATTTTGGTAGGTTGATTCAATAATGGTGTAATGGACTTACCGGTTTCAACCCATAATATCACTTTAATTGGCCTTTCATACGTCCCAAAATGTGTTCTCGATCACCATGGGCTGGCAATATGCACTGGGGTATAATAAAAAGAAGCATGGAAATGATTTCACACTTAAAATAAAAATTATAAGATAGAAACAATCATATTATCACAACAGATATAAAAAATACATTATATTTCGAAACAACTAAACCATATAGGTAACATCCAACAACTGGATAACATGTTCTAGAAGAAAAAACTAAAACAATGTCAATATAAAACTCAAATAAACCCATGGGTCCATCTCCACAGGACCATATGTCACCACCATCCCAATCCACTGAAAGGAAACATCATCCAGGAGATTCATACTCTATATGATTCCCTTCCCTTTACATGTATCCTACAAAGACAAGTCTATAAATACCCAAATACAAAATTAGGGAGTGAGAACTAAATCCTAGTAGGATACCACCAAATAACCTTGGTAATTTCTATCCACAAGAATCCATTAGTTCTTGTATAAATTGATTTCTAATACATTTCAAAAGAAATTTTTCCCATATAAAATCATCCTTTGGTTTTCTTTTCAAAAATAATCTATATTCTAATAAAAAATAAATATGACATAACATATATAAATGATTCAAAAAAAAATTAATAAAATATATTTAAACAATGAATATACATATTGTGTGAAAAAATAATCATGTCAAATAAATATGCATGTAATGTATCCACAAAGCACTAAAGGGAAACCCTCGACACATGGGTGAACACAACAAGACATAAAAAGGAACACTATATGGCATAATTAAATCCTAAATTTTGGGAACCTTGGTCCCCTAGTAAGTTTACCCACTAGAAACAAGAGAATTATGAGTGCCTAACCTAGTGATAGATTACTCGACTAAGATTCATCTACATTTAGTTTTTCCTCAAACTTCGTAGTCTCCCAATGTGTTATATATCATCATTACAATTAAGGAAGACCAATACCATATTTTATAAAACATTTTCTATAGTTATTCCATAATAATTCCAATCTTGAAACCCCATTTCTAATTCAAAACCATCTTTGAAGATTTTTTTTCGAATGGTCTTTGAGGCATTTTATTAAATACATCATCTGTATAAAAATCAAAATTCCAAAGAATATCCATTTTGAAAACACTTTCCATTTCCACCAAAGGTAAATTATGAAATTAAAATTTAATTTCATAAATAAAAATAGGATAAAATAACAATAATGAAATAATATTAAGTTATAGACCATAGTATACAGACACATACCTCAAGAATGATGAAAAAAATGTTTTCTTCGAGACTGATGATGGGAGATGAAGAGAGAAGATCCTAGAAAACCTAGATCTATTGGAAACAATTTAAATTATATCTGTTCGTGCTATATCCAAATATATAGTCTCATAAGTAATCAAACTCATGAATACTAATTAAATAAAATATAATATAATGGAACCAAATAACCATATTGCAATCAATAATGATCCAAACTTTCAATCGACAAGAAGATCTACCAACATGAAGAGGTGGAGAGCCAAAATTGTCACCAATGAGCCTCTAGATCAAAGTAAATAATATTAGGGTTGATAGAGTGAGATTATAGGAGTTTATTTAATATTTTTGGCCAAAATAAAATATTAAACCCTACTTAACTACATTCCCAATGGCGTCGCCAACTAGCCACTTGTAAAGTCCCATGTTTTTTTACCGTGTAAAAATAAGAATGTTTTTGAATTTTTTTTTGATTTATAAATGGTTTTTTTTTTTTAAACCGGGCTCTGGAATTTTATTCCGAGTGTTCGAACACCTAATGGTGTCATATCTACACTTGTGTAATTACACGATAAATTTTAGCTGGTGTCCCGATGATTCTCGGTGCACCGGATCCAGAAAAATCCACTTTAATGGATCTGTATGGGCAGCGCATGGTTACGGTCCAACCTGTGCAGTTTATCTTATTTAATAAATTATTATTATTTTAATTAAATATGATTATATGATAGATTTGGTTTAATTAAAATAAATTTTTAATAATAATAATAATAATGAAATTATTATTACTATTATTGTGGTTGTTAAATTTATTGAATGTTAAAGAATTAATTAAATGGCAGTTGAAGGTATTGACGTGGATTTTGGGTTTATCAAAGAAATGTTTTTAAATAAAGAGTTTCAAAATTATTAAAGGACCATTTATTATTAAATAGAGGAATGTGCTAACAATAATAATGCCATTGTTATTATTATAGAGTCATAAATTATTTTTATACTTTGAGATTTTAATTTCATGTTAAAGAAGTATATCATTTATGAGAATTAAATGTGGCTTTTGAGCTTCTCAAAGAAACATTTAATTAAATGAGGGGTTATGGGTTGGAGTTTTTATCATATTAATGATATTGTAATAAATTTGGGGTTTGGGTTATTAAATAAATAAAATTTTGAATATTAATAATGATGATGTTATTAATATTTTTGTGGTTATTTTGTTAAATAAATGTTAAAAGAAGTTAATGATCAATAAAGAGTTTTATAATTAATTACGAAACATTTATTATGATAATAATAAATAAAGGTTAAAAATGAATTAGATAATTAATGTGAATTTAAATGGGGAGGTTGGACATAATCCAAATGAGTGTTTTATTGTTTCTTTTAATACAATTTAATTATGGGGTTTTTCAAAGTTCTGTTTTTATTTAATAGGGTGTAATACTTATGTGAATTTAATAATGTTGTTGGGTATCTCAATGAAACACTTAATAAAATAAGCAGTCTCAAATTTAATGAAGGAGTGATGTTATTTAATAAAGATGTTGGGTTATATCAAAGGTTTGAGCAATAATAATGATATTTTTATTATTATGGTTTTATGAGGGTCATAATTATTGATAATTATGGATATTATTATTATAAATAATAATAGTAGTGAATTGGGGAGTTTTGGTTGGAATTAAAAAAAATGAAAGTTTTAATAATAATAATGAGGATTTAATTATTATTATAATTATTATTATTTTGTTAATTAATTAAATTCAAGGAAAAATGAATTTTATTAATTGTGGGAAAGGAATTATCTTTTTATTACTTTGATGTCAAAGAGATTTTAATTTAATTGAGGAGTAAAGTGGAGTTTGATTTTCTCAATGAAACGTTTCCTTAAAGAAGGTTTAATTAGGGAGTTTATCACTTTTTAGATAAGTGTTTAATGTGTATAATATTAATAATAAAAGGAGTATTATTATTATCTTTTATTATTATTATTATCACATTAATTATAGTATTATTATGGGGGTTTAAGATTCTAATAATTACTATTATTAATGGAAATTAATTTAGGGGTTTGAAAAAGAAAATAAAGGGAATAAAATTCCCCTCTTCTTCCTCCCTACGCATAAGGTGTTGCACGCACGCAGCAACGCACCCCATGACGCGGCCCCTTCCTCCCTCCTTCGAGCTCCCTCCTCGGCGTGAGCTCCTTCCCTCGGTGCGACCAAGAGGCATGTGAACCCCCAGGTGACCCTCCCTGGAGCAGCACGACACCCGGGTGGAGCTCCTACAGCGCGCGACCTCTGAGGCACGACCCCCCCTCTGAGCAATACCTAGAGGCTCACCACCCCCTCTCTTGGACTCCACTTTGTGCGTGACAATTCCCCTCGGACTCTTCATGATTTTTGTCTGCCTCGTCAAGGTGAGTCTGTCTATGTATAACTTGTGATTCGCATCGATCATTTGACTTCTATCTCTCACCTTGTTTTCTCGGCTAAAACGTGGTGGTTCAAGTTTAATCTGATTCTGGAACTCCTCTATTTTTTTAGGACATGAGAATGTTGACTCGGGACCCATTGGTCCATAATCCTACATCCTCCGCCAAGGGTGAGGTGGATAGTTTCGAATTGTCTTGTCGTCGTTGGTTCGGGTAGGCTTATAAACCCATTGTTTGGTTTTGCATAGGGTATATTAAGGCCTATTAATTTTTTATGAGTTCCTGGTACCAAGTTAGGGATGCATTGTTCATTACAACTTTGATTCTGGTTACCAGTTTAATATATTGAATTTTCATTGATCAATTTAAGCAATGCGCACATATATATATATATATATATATATATATATATATATATATATATATATATATATATAAGGTGTGTGCGTGTGAGATTATGGACCAGTTGTGGACTGGTTTCCGCCAAGTACATTAAAGCGTTTTGGATTTTAAAATGGTGCCACCATAAGGTAGGGTCCCTTCCCATGTGTTCAACTTTAATAAATACATTAATAAAATCCTTTCTGCATTTTTGTGGATATTTATTTTTTTTAGTGAAGTGTTTATATTGTATTTCATCTAAATGTGAATTTAGTAAGTTTGATTAAATTTCTAAATGTGATATATATTATGTTGATACATGACTTTTGAAGTTATTAAATGATGCCACCCACATGAGATAAATGAGGTCTTGAACTTGTGTTGATTTTAGTCATGTTTTGCTAATTTGGTTAAAGTGATATGATTAAACAGTTAAATGATTTGAATGGGAAGAATGTGAAATAGGGTAATTAATTGTAGAATTAATTATCAAGTCATAAGTTGGAATAAAATTGTGGCTTTTCTTGATGATTGAGAATATTGAATGTTTAACATGTTCAAAAATACAAATTGGAAATTGGTAATAATTAATGGATGGATTAATTATTACATGTTAAAATGTTAAATAGTTAATTAATTTATGATTGGTTGAAGAGATAAGATTTAATTAATTAATTTTTTTTGAATTAATTAATTTTCATGCATTAAAATTAAGATTGTGAATTGATTGTTTGTTACGATTGTTGGACAAGGGTTCTTTTTTATGCATGTTATATTTCCATTCATTAAGTTGTCTTGGATGGAGTAGTTTTATATTATGAGATGATGCATGATATGGTTGCTAAATTTTTGGGATTTGTACAGTATGTTTTGTGATGATTGTGACGTGCATGTAAATTGTTAAAGTCCTGGACGAATCACTGTTTGAGTGGACGGGTTCAGACTTGTTAAAGATTTTGGATAATTAAATCTTGAGTTAATTATTTATTTTGCTTGCTAATAATAATTAATTGTTAATTAATTATTCACTATTGATATGTTGAATGGTTAATTAAGGGTTGACTTTTGATGGGCGATTTATGGTGTTCATTATTTGTTGAATTAATTAACGGATTGGATTAATAAATTTACGAAATAATTAATGGATGGTTGTGGGGTGTTAGACATGGCGTTCTACACCAATGACAAATATATATGTATTATTGATAAATAGGTTGTGAGACAGGGACTGATGCTCTAAATACTCACGGGGTGCTAGACATGAAGTTCTACACCCAGCTTGCAAGCAAATATTCTTTAGTGGGATAGGGATAGATGCTCCAAATACCCTTGGGTTATGAGACATGGAATGATGCTCTGAATACTCAAGAGGGTGCTAGACATGATGTTCTACACCCATTAATTAACATTGGACTGTGGGTCCAATTTTTCATGCATAAAATGAGTTTAATGGTTAATGAAGGCTGTTGTGACATGATGATTTGTGAATTGATTATGATAAAGGGTTTAGACTTTTTATGAATTGGATGAACCACTTTTAGTGGACGAGATCAGACTTAGTATGTGAAAGATTTAATTGAATAACTTATGATGCGTTATCCAAGCCGAAGCATAAGCTTGGAATTGGTCTTTACTTTTATTACTTAGGTGGTCTTTAGAGACATATGTGGTGAGTGACTTATATGGGAGATATTGGGCGTCTGCCGAATCTCAAGACCTTTATAATTTATTAAGATTGGAATAATTAATAAATGATGAATGATTAGGTAATGGATATTGAGTATTTATGAAAAATTTATAATGCAGGTTCCGTCACCAGCTAAGGGCTGAAGCAGGTACTTGGGTATATAGTTACATTGTACCGTTTACTTAATTTATGCATGACTTCACATGTTATAAGTTATTTATTAAATGTCTGTTTTGGGGTAGACACTGATGGTCCCAACCTACTAAGATTTGTATCTCACACCCTACTCAGGCGGCCATTGCAGTGGGTACCCAAGTAGATTCTATTTGTTTGCAGGACTATGTTGTTTACATTTACTTGGGAGTTAGAAGCACAAGACCGAGCGGAGGCTCGAGATGCTCTAGGAGATCTCCCTTGGGTCTTTGAGTCATTATTTATTCATGTATTAATTGAAATGTAAAGCATTATATTTTATTTACAGTTTTCTACTTTTGTATCATTAGCATGTCATGCATGCATCTGCTGTATAATTTGGTGTTGGCCATTTGTTTTGTACAAGATTTATAAAATCTGATTTCTACTACTTATTCATTTATTATACCGTTTCTTCTATTTATTGACTTTGTCTATTTTTGGGTATAGTCTCCCCACTGACTATCCTTAGACCATTACTGCTAGCCGGCATCCTCTGGCGTATGGGGAGGCACTCTTGTGGTCATGTGGCGACCGGTCCAGCAACCGATTCAGTGGTGAGCTGGGTCGGGATGTTACAAAGTGGTATCAGGGGGTTAGGTTTCTTTCTTTTACTTTGTCTTATTTTTTGGGGGTTTCTAGATAGGAGACTAGGAATGTGTCGGTGCTTGGGTTAATAGCCATGCTTGGGACTGATCACCTCATGTACGGGAAATGGCCAAGTATCCAGGGATGGGAATTGATGTTTGTACTATTAGAGGTTACAGTTGATATGATTTCACCTTGAGTGACTGGTGTATTTTCCCTTGTTTATTGATTTTGAGAATTTTGAAAAAATAATTTTCTTGGCCATGATATTGCAAGAAAGTTTCATACATGCATCATCTTGGGAACTTAGAGATTCACATGTTATTCAAATAACATTCCATGTAGTTGCATTAGTAGGATGCCTATAAATTTGGATTTTTTTACTTGGGTGAAATGCCATATTTTGATCTAATTTAGCTTACTTCTCTAGATAACATGTTTTGGTGATAGATTTAACATGCTTGAGTGAATATATTCTATAGTGCCTTAGTTATTATCATGTTTTGTTGTTGTGACATTCTTTTATGTTATAGCAAGTTGTTGTGTTACTTCTTATGCTAACATGCTATTGATGTTTTGGTATATGAAAGGGCTGATAAATTTAAAATGTTAAATGAATGCTTATTGTTATAAATGGGGGCCAAATGCCAGTGGTAAGGTGTATGGGTGCCTTATCGATTGGTAGATGGCCACCCATGTGTTTGAACCTTATATAACTATAGTGTGTTTGAAAATGGTTATAAATGTAAAACTACTAAGTTTTGATTGTAATGAACCATTGTGGGGTTGCTTTTTAAGAACTCGGATTAAATAAATGGGACCATTGGAGATATCCTTTTTGGTAAAAGAAATTTAGATGCCAAATTTCCTATTTATTTTTGAATAACAGTGAATGTTAAATGTTTAAAGATGATGTTTTTGATAGCATGCCTATTTTTTCGTAGGGCATTGTTTTGAAAACCAATTGGGTTGTTGTGAAAAAGTACTTGTGTATTTTTTTTGAAATTCATTAAAATGATGAAAGGTTGAAATGAATTAATTAAAATGGATAAAATGAAAAAGGGTCATGTGAATATTGTGTTTTTGGTTTTGTGTGACCAAGAGAGAGGGTCGACGTTATTGATCGTAAGGGGCTAACTCGTGGTAGTTAGTACCCATATAATGTTGTAGGATATTAAAGTAAGTCTGTCCCACTGTTCGGGAGGACTTCTTAGGACTCGTCTATCTTGGCACGCTGATAAGTTTATATTACAACTTTTATGATTAATGTTTGACGTGGTGATCGTGGTTCAAGGAATGTCGCACGCATGTGTTAAGGCGTTCTGAAATAGCGCGCTGGTGAGTGGCTGATCTTTTCTTGAGACGTTATGGAAAATACTAAGGTGGGTATTGTTGCATTTTTTTCAATTAACATGTCAGTAGGTGATGTCGAGCTTTTAGAACCGAGTTGTCTGGTAATAGTTTCACTGATCTTCTTAATTAACTTAGTAGGTCGGTATTTTTAGTATTGGTTCCCGATGGCTTCTCGGGGATGAGAAGTTTTTAAGGTGGGTATATTGTAAAGTCCCATGTTTTTGTACAGGGTTAAAATATGAATGTTTTTTATTTTATTTTTGATTTATCAATGGTTCATTTTTTTTAAACTGAGCTCTAGAATTTTATTCTGACTGTTCTAACGCCTAATGGTGTCGTTTTTTGGACTTTCGTAATTACCCAATAAATTTTTATGGGTGTCCCGATGAGTCTCGGGTGCACCGGATCCAGAAAAATCCACTTTAATCGATCTGCATGGGCAGCGCATGGTTGCGGTCCAACCTGTGTAGTTTATCTTATTTAATAAATTATTATTATTTTAATTAAATATGATTATATGATAGATTTAGTTTAATTAAAATACATTTTTAATAATAATAATAATAAAGAAGTTATTATTACTATTATTGTGGTTCTTAAATTTATTGACTGTTAAATAATTAATTAAATGATAGTTGAAGGTATTGACGTGTATTTTGGGTTTATCAAAGAACCGTTTTTAAATAAAGAGTTTCAGAATTATTAAAGGACCATTATTTATTAAATGGAGGAATGTGCTAATAATAATAATGTCATTGTTATCATTATAGGGTCATAAATTATTTTGATACTTTGAGATTTTAATTTAATGTTAAAGAAGTGTATCGTTTATGAGAATTAAATGTGGCTTTTGAGCTTCTCAAAGAAACATTTAATTAAATTAGGGGTTATGGGTTGGAGTTTCTATCATATTAATGATATTGTAATAAATTGGGGGTTTGGGTTATTAAATAAATGAAAGTTTGAATATTAATAACAATGATTTAATTAATATTTTTTTAGTTATTTTGTTAAATAAATGTTAAAAGTATTTAATGATCAATAGGGAGTTTTATAATTAATTAAGAAACATTTATTATGATAATAATTAATTAAGGTTAAAAATGAATTAGATAATTAATGTGGATTTAAATGGGGAGGTTGGACATAATCCAAATGAGCATTTTATTATTTTTTAATACAATTTAATTATGGGTTTTATCAAAGTTCTTTTTTTAATGGGGTGCAATACATATGTGAATTTAATGACGGTGTTAGGTATCTCAATGAAACTCTTGATAAAATAAGCAGTTTTGAATTTAATGAAGGAGTTATGTTATTTAATAGAGATGTTGGGTTATATCAAAGGTTTGAGTAATAATAATGATATTTTTATTATTATGGATTTATGAGTGTCATAATTATTGCTAATTATGGATATTATTATTATAAATAATAATAGTAGTGAATTGGGGAGTTTTGGTTGGAATTAAAAAAAATGAAAGTTTTAATAATAATAATGAGGATTTAATTATTATTATTATTATTTTGGTGTTAATTAATTAAATTCAAGGGAAAATGAATTTTATTAATTATGGGAAAGGAATTATTTTTTTATTAATTTGATGTCAAAGAGATTTTAATTTAATTGAGGAGTAAAGGGGAGTTCAATTTTCTCAATGAAACGTTTCCTTAAAGAAGGTTTAATTGGAGAGTTTTTCACTTTTTAGATAAGTGTTTAATGTGTATAATATTAATAATAAAATGAGTATTATTATTATCTTTTATTTTTGTCCCCACCTGACAAAAATGGAAAAGAGAACAATTTGAGAGCCTAGCTTTTGTATCCTAAGTTATGACCATCATACGCAGTCCAAGCATCCCATATCCCTAAGATCCTATAAATTAATGATCAACATGTCAACCTTATTAAAAATACAAAACATGTGTTGGGAAAATCCCATAAAGGGGTGAGTATGTAAATTCCTAGTAGAACACCCCCAAAAGGTAAAGGTGGAGCAGTAAGAGATACAACTAAAGAGGAAAGTAGTAGATAGAACAAGGTATGGTAAAAGAGTACAGGTCAATCCAACAAGATATTGAAAGTAAACTCATCTAAACACAAGGATCTCTAAACGATGAGAATATGAACTTATCATCAATTCTTAACTACCTATAGCAGGAGAGTAGACTTGTTCAAACACGAGAAGCTAGACACGGAAAGTATGTGGTATACCCCACGTGTTTTCGCTTCTCCTAGATGAAGAGTAACCAAAACCCAAGGAGTGGGTACTAAAATAGGATATATATATATATATATATATATATATATATATTCTTAGTCAAAGAAACCCAAATGAGAAAGTAAGAGGATCTCCAACTCACAACTCAGCCTAAGAAGAAGAGTTTCCAACAGTTCCAATGTAAATTCAATCTACGATGCCCAACACCTCATGCATCTTTCCAAAACAAACAAGTCTAATGGTCTCAATCACCAAAACTTGATACTATATGCTTTTGGTGGCACTGAATCTCTCTTCTAGTTTTAGGTTGCATCACAAGGATGCGACTTGGTGGGGAAAGCGTCCCTCTTTCTCATGAGTCCAAAGGTTTGTTAAACCAATTCTCTTCATTATGTCTCACAGTCGAGGGATCACTAATTTAGTAAAGTATCTTATGACCCCATATGATAAGAGGGTCCTACTCTGGTAGTCACCTAGGAACACCACTTCCCAGCCCTGCTAGAGGGTACCACTCAGAAAGGTCACTAGGGAACACCACTGCCCAGACCTCCTAGAGGGTAAGCCCAATGGGTCATCAGGGAAACATCATTTCCCATCCCGGATGGAGGGTTATGGTAGGAATATGTCATCAAGGAATTCCACTACCCAACCCCGATAGAGGTTAAGCCTAGAACTTTGAGGAACTCCATTACCAAGTCCTACTAGAGGGTAACTCAGAAAGATAATGGGGGAATGCCACTACCCTGCCCAGCTAGAGGGTAAGCCCGGTACTGCTCTGGAAATTTTTTATGATTTATTCCATCATCAGGTGTTATATATATATATATGTGTGTGTGTTCCAACCCATAATATTTTTATTATATCTTTAAATTCACTTTTTATGGCTACATCATGTTCTATGCGGTAAAACACTCAGGATAGGCATCTTGTGGTCCAAAATCTGAGTCTAAACAAAGGAGATACGAATGTTTTAAGGTCACTCAAAAGAGTTCATGTAGAACACAGTGTGTGAGGGGACCCACATGGCGTGTCGTCCCTCATCACCACATGTACATGTCTCTAATCTGTACACAGGTCTTATATGTGTAGAGGTATAGGCCATGTATGTGGACTACACAGTATGCCCCACCTATCCATGGAATAGGTCGTGTCTGCTGGTAATGCATGTGTGAATTTTGGCTACAAAAAAAGATTCATTTTTTGGTCATATAATCTTAGGATAGGTTATATCAATGGATCCATAAAAGATGTAAGTTATTAAATATTGGTCCAGGCCAACCAATATGACTAAGATCTATAGTTTTCTTAGTTTGGATGGATATTATCGATGATTTTTTAAGAATATTGCACAATTATCTAATTCACTATCTAAGTTAACTTTAAAGGGAGTTAAGTTAATTTGGACAAATTAATGTGAAGAAAATTTCAAGGAACTAAATAAATGGTTATTCAGTGAACCCATACTTACATTACCCTATAGTGTAGAAGGGTATGTGATCTATAGTTATTATTTGAAGAAGGGATTGGGATTATTCTTCATGTAGAATGATATGGTTATATATTATGTCTCATAAAAATTGAAGGTTCATGAGAAAAATTATCCAACTCATGATTAGAAGTTAATTGTGGCAATCTTTGCATTGAAGATATAGAGGCATTATCTTTATAGAGAAATTTGTGATATATATACTGATTATAAAATTTTAAAGTATATATTCACTTAGAAATAGATGAATATGTTCCATAGAATATGGTTGGAGTTGATTAAATATTATGACTTATCAATACATTACCACATTGGGAAATCAAACAAGGTGGTGGAAACTTTGAGTAAAAAGAATCATGATAACTTATTTATGATGAGGATCACAAAGAATCCAATATTTATAGATTTTAAAAGGATGGATCTAGAAATCTTGAATGAATGGGAGAAATATTATCTTTCTCAAATGATTTCTCAACTATATATCCATGTAAGGATTAAAGAGGCATAGAAGGAAGGTGTGAAAAAACATAAGAAGGTCATAAATGTTACTATTTTCAACCTTGATTGTGATGGAATGATAAGGTTTAGAAACTATGTATATATCCCATTCATATCAGACTTGGAGAGGAAATTATTTCATGATGCTCATAGTTCATCACTCTTTATTTATCTAGGAAGTACAAAGATTCATAGAGATATGAAAGAGTATTTATGGTGGGAAAACATAAAGAGAGATATTGGAGAGTATTTATATCAATGATTTTTATGTCATAAAGTTAATTTTGAGATAAAAAATTCTAAGTGTATGCTACAACCATTACCCATACTAGAATATAAATGGGAAACCAACACCATGGATTTTATCATCAAAATCCCAAAAATATATAAAGGCCTTAATTGTTTTTAGGTTATATTCAATCACCTTAAAAGTTCATCCACTACATTGATATCATAGATGATTTCTCTATTGATCATTTTTTGAAATATACGTTAAGTAATTGGTAATATTGAATGGAGTATCACCTTCTATTGTATCTGATCAAGATATGAGGTTTACCTCGATGTTCTAGTGAAGTATTCAGTAGGTTTTGGATATAGAGTTGAGTTTTTGTAATACTTATCATCCTTTGATGGATGGTTAGTCTAAGAGAACTATTCAAAACCCAGATCATATGTTGAGATATTATTCTATGGATTTGAAATGTGGTTGGTATCAACACCATCCTCTAGTCGAGTTTTTGTACAATAATAACCTTCACTTGAGAATTCATATGGAACCTTATAAATACCTCTATAGAAATAAGTTTATAAATCCAATGTGTTGGGATTAATATTGAGAAAGAAAGATGTTGGGACCTGATCTAGCTGGGGTAATGGAAAACAAGGTTAGAGTCATTTCGCAGCACACCATGACAGCTCATCGATAATAGAAAAGTTATGCTGAAAATTGTTGGACAAATATATAATTTAA
Organism: Viscum album; assembly: GCA_963277665.1. Taxonomy (NCBI): domain Eukaryota; kingdom Viridiplantae; phylum Streptophyta; class Magnoliopsida; order Santalales; family Viscaceae; genus Viscum; species Viscum album. Next base: position 1,152,369,678 of record OY728132.1, on the reverse strand, counting down.
TGTTGGTGAGAAGTTATTTTTTGTGAATTTCTCTATAGAAGAAGGTTGTGATATTGATAATTAAGTGAAAGATGATCCCTAGGTATATTGGACCCTTCTAGATTATTGAATTAGTAGGTATGGTAGCTTATCGCTTCTCACCTCCACTAAACCTCTCTCAAATTCATGATATGTTCCATATATCTATTTTGTGGAATTAAATACCTAATACTTACTATTTATTGAACTCATAATTCATAATATTTCATCATGATATTTCCTAGGAACAAAAACAGGTATAAATCTTGGATCATAGAGATAATGTGTGATGGAACAAGACTACTCACCTGGTTAAAGTTCAATAGAGGAATAAGAAATTATAAGAAGATATATGGGATCACTAGGATGCAATGAAATTTATATATTCTCATTTTTTATTTCAGTGATATAATTTAAAGGGATAAAATCATTTTAAGTGGGAAAGAATGTGACACCTCGATATTTTAAGATATATTTTTTAAAATATATTTAATTTTTCGATGGCTTGCGATACACGCAACCCTGAGTCTAAATGAACCATAATATATTATTCCATTATAACCTACTAATTAAATTGTTGGTATTAATATGAAAAACCAAATTTTAAAAAAATTTATAATTTTTTTAGATAAGGAAAATATGTTGATAAATAAGTAATCTATTTTTTGTAAAGTCATTTTATGCTTCAAAAATAAATTTTCTCCTCAAAATGGTTTCATTACTTTTTCTGGGAAAATAATATAATTAATTTTTTTACACTTTTAGAAAATTTATTCATAAAAATAAACTTTATTTTTTAAATCATAATTTCACAATTATTATACAGTGTTTTTTGATAATTTTATGAAATGATTGATTTTTCGATTAATAGAGAAAAATATAGATTTTTATTGAAAAATGTTTTTATTTTAGAATGATTTTAATAGTAACATTAGTTAATTTTATATTATGAATAATACAATTATGTTAATTATAATTAATTTTTTGTTTTATTTTTGTATAAAAACTCTGTATACTTAAGAAATCATTCTTTTAAACTGATTTTCATTGTGTTTTACGAGTTCAATTTTAAATTAAATTCTACCACTTCTGTGAATTGGATTTGATAAAATGGAATCATTTTTTTAATCATAATTTTTAAATTTTTTAATGATCCCACTTTAATTTATGGACATATTTAATATAAAAAATTGTAAAAAAATCATTATAGTTAAGGTTAAAGAAGGTATACCAGGGGGTTAAACGAAGAGATAAGGGTAATATTTCCAATTAAACTTTCTTAAATCCTATTTTTAGACATATTTTAACATAATAATATTATAAATTAAAATATATATGCATTTAGAATCATTTATCTTGATAGTTACTTTATTATATTTTAATATTTTAAGAAATAACAAGTGTGTCCTCTCCCCCGCTTATAAAAGGGCACCTTTCATTTCTCTTCTTTATACCACTTTCAGCATTATATATCAACTACAAACTATCCAATTGTATTATAAACTTCTCTATACATGAATTAGAGGTTATAGTATTTTTGAAAGACCATTTCAATGGTCCTTAAGAAAGTATTTAAGGGAGGCCAATGGAAATAGTGGTAATCATCTTACCTGACCTCTTTCAATTTATTTATTTTTATACCTCCTCTAAACTTGTGGTATTCATCATAAAATAATAAATAAAGTATCCTAAATATACTTAAATTTTATTATGGTTACGTAACTTCTATTATCCATCCTTTTTTCTATAAAATGGAAAGTTAATGTATCGCTAGTGTACAGGTGTGGACTACCACCTCCACATATCGATACAATTCAATTTCCATAAACATATTTCACGGGTGATTATTTTTATGGGTTTGAAGTTTATATATGATATTTATGACATAATTATTCTCTTTTAATTATAATATCACATCTACCTTATTACCTTCTAATCCATTGGAAAACGATAATATTTTTGGTGCATACATGTGGACAACCACCTCCATGAAGAGATATTATTTCTTTTTCATTTACATTTTACTTGGATGGTAATAAGGATAGATTTCATGAATATATATGATATATATGGTATAATAATTACTATGGATAGTTGAGTTGTTTTTTACCTTTCTTTCATTCCATCCATTTAAAAGTGAAAATAGTGTTCATGTGTACGCATGACCTACCATCTCCAAGAATGTTGTAATTCATTTTTCTATCTTTATCCTTTATAGATGAATATATATATATATATAATTAATTTATATGATATTTATATAATTATTAAAATTCTTTATATGATAAAACCATGGTCAAAGTATAAGGACCAAAACTACCAAACTGAAATTCTTATAAAAATGAAATAATTTAACACACAAAAATGATGATTTTAATAAGGAATTATTAATAAATTGGTGTTGAAATGTTATAAGTTGATAATATATGATATTTTAAGTATGTAAATGACTCTGGTATATAATTATAATAAATTTAAATTTATTATACATAATATTAAATCACTTTCAAAGAATGTCAAACTTGAGGTAAGGGATTTCTAGTCACACTTTTATTTCTAGGATACAAATGTCATATTCACCACTCGTTTCTTTTGTGTGGTGTATATACCAACCCTTTGACATGTTATTTCATGAATATACTTATTTTAACTATATTAAAAGTTTCATTTGATTTTATTATTTCATGGGGATTATGATTCAAAATTTATCAAAATGGTAAGGGCTTCCTATGACTAGAACTCCCATAGCATGTTTAGCACCACCCCCTCTGTATCACATGCTCTAATTATGATGCCATGTGAATGAGGGTACCATTGCAAAAGACTACAATAAACTAACCAAATAAAGGTTAAGTATCCATCCCATAAGTCTTCCAAACTCTATTGGTGAGTTCAACATGCCAATGGGTATCACTAAGAACTCAAAAAAACCACATCATATCTAGGAATCCATGCTTGGTATATCTACCTCTTGAAACTAGAGTTGGTTGTAATTCATCTTGAGCTCAAACCTTGAGATCCACTTTGGCTCCATCCACTGGGAAAATATGTCATCGATTCTTAGGGTTGGATACTCCCCCTAGATAGTCACCCGACTTAGGTGACACCAATCCATGCCCAACCTGAAGCTCTTATCTACCTCTGGGTGAACAACCTAGGGATTTCTAGGAGAAAAAATTGGGTATTATAAATCTATTGATCCACAAACTCTAACCAAACCTCTATATCTCATAGCTACATGGGGTAATCAATATTCTAGAATAGATATTGGGTTGTCCTTAGTGGAATTACATGTAGAAAAGACTCTCAATGAGAAGGTAAACCCATCACATTCTCAAGATAGATGCCCTTATAATCCTCCACCATCTTAGAAAACTAAAATCTCAAAGCATCCACTACTATAAGGGTAATACTACACAACTGATAAAGAATAGTTTGTAACCTCCTATAAATGATCTCATCCAGTCCTACCCATGGATTAATATTTATAAAAAGAGGAAAACCCCATCCCAATAAACCAAGAGCACTGCTACAATCACCGATAGAAATCTGCTAGGCATGGATGGTAAACGACCATCCCATAATTAGTAAAACATCATAGGGTCCCACTACCACTACAAAAATATTTCATGTAAGGCCCTCTCCCCATTCAGAGTCAGGTCACACCATCGACCGAAACGTGCGATCAATGATCCTCTATGAAGAAGTCACCAGCATAATGGTCAAGAAAAAATCCCACCACTAGTATCATTATCTCTAGAATAGGGGATACATCCATGGAATGTGTATTGAGACCGCATATAAAAATTGAAACTAGGTTAGAGAAGATGTGGGTTTCACCTGAAACACTCCTAGAGCCTTAGGGTCACATGCCTCCACCAATTTAAGAAATATTTCCCCTTACCTACTTACTCTCCTTAACCAAGGATTTCTCTAACACCTACCCATCAGAATGACCTTAAACAAACAAGTCAAGTAACTCATCCTACACACCTTGAAACTATCCTCTTTAGAAGCATTGACTTTCCCTCATAGTTTTGAATCATTTCACAAGAATGAATCGTAGTGGGGGAAGTGTCCCTATTTATTTCATGTTTGAATCCATATAGAACAACACCAACACAAGAATCTACTAATTCCTTATGTCACCTTAGAGAAGTCTCTCCACCAGAACTGCCATCAAGAGGGGTTCTATCCAAGTGGGATATTCACACCAAAATCTTGTGCTAATCCAATTCCACATGAGAAGGGTAATTCTAGCTCCCCATGAAACCTAGTTGATCTACATCTTTGAAACCTATGATTCCCACTCAACATAGGTATATCATTTGTCAGTACCTTTGGATCCAATAGCTAATCCACGGAGAAGACTCATTTCTAATGAAACTATATAATCAGTCAAGGTCTATAAAAGATGTAAAACCCATACCACTAACTCGATTCAAACATCTACTACTTGAGGTTCTTTCTCTTCATGGAACCCCATCGGTCTTTATCACTAGAAATCATGTAAATTCCTAAGATCGTACATACCATAATCTTTTCATTTTGGAGATATCGATTGCTCAACATGAGGATGGTAATATGCATGATCAATAGAAGGATCCATGTACCTCTTAATAGGTGGTATCACTACTCGGTTCCCACCTAGAGAAAAGAACCTCATGGGTATGTCTCTAAACTAAGGTCACATCACTCAAAAAGTCATCATCATGACACTGTCTCGAAATCCTAGATGGATTTCATCATAGAGACATCTCAAAAATTATCAGTATGTAACATTGTAAAAGAGAATATCTAGGGAGATGAATCAAGAAGGAAATTAAATTCAAAAGGCTCAATCCTATATGATTCATGTACCATTGGTTTCCTTGCTATTTATGTCTCGGTATGATGAGTCGACATGAAGTTAGTTAGAGTATTGGTGTATGGATATGTTGACCACCACACCAACACTAGGTTCCCTTACCTAAAATCCATACACGAGACACTTTAACATCATTTTCCTTAGTCACAACCAATCCTATTAAATGGAAAAATCCAAAAAAACTAATCTAAGGAATAAACTATTCTGATACCACTCTGTAATGAACCGACCCATCGGGGCCCATCTGGCCAGTGGAAGTTCATGTCACCATAACCCCCAATCCCACCCCCATAGGCTAGGGGATGGTAAAAATCACTGAGAATGCATAACTAAAAATGATAGGCCTTTTCTTAATGAACCTATATAAATTCACCCAATCATATCCATACAGAACTGTAGATGAATAATAATAAAATATAGTAACATCTAGAGTAAAAACCAGGCATATAATAACCTCTAGGGAATACAAAATAGTGTGATAGGATATTCTAAAATGAAAGGGTAAAATATGTTCCTAACCAGAACAGATGTCCCAACCTGACAACAATTGGAATAAATTAAATATAAGAGATCCTAGATCCTAATCTCTAAGACCAACCACCATACACAGTCAAAGAACCTAGGTACCACCATGCTCCACCATAATCACCTTCAATCTATCAATAATTTTTATAATAAATGACATGTTTAGTAAAATACCATGCGGGGTTGAGTATATAAAAACCCAGTATAATGTCCTAAAAATCAAAAGGGAGTGATAAAGAGATACAATAATTAGTCAACTCAACCCAATGAAGGAATTTCTGTCAAAAAATAATACAACAACCATAAACATATAGATATGATCAACAAGAAGTCCAAATGAGTGAGAAAGTGAATACCTATCTCCACAACCTAGCTAAGAAAAATGATTCTTCTTATAACTCCAAAGGTTTATCTCCAGTTCCAAGCATCGTGCACAACCACACAAGAAACCATGTAGAGGGACCATCACCTCATCACTATGCACTAAGTTGAGGGAGCCACAACTCTAAACCATGAATCCTATGTAACCTCACTAGAATTTTTTTAGAGGGGCCTAATCCTTTCCACTGTGCTCCATAACCGAAAAATCCCCACTCTCTGGAGGACCCACAACACATCTGAGCTCGAAGACAGGGGAGTATGACCTTGTAGATGAAGGAAATGTTCCCATATATGGGAGTATCATCACTATCTACCTAAAGAACATAGGGTACCCATTACTTGATGTGACAAGGGAGTACCATCACCATATATAGAGGACTTATGTTGTGAATAGTGGAGTGTCATCTCTACTTGACTAGATAGTATGGGGGCCTTCACTCTAGAGTGATAGGGGAGTGTCATCCCCATAGATAAAGGACATGTTCCCTAAATAAGAGAGTATTATCTCTACCTGAATAGAGATAATGGGGGTTCTATCTCTAGTGTGATAGGGGAGTACCATCCCTGTATATAGAGGACTTGCACCCTGAATAGGGGAGTACCATCTCTACTAGGAATCTCTATGATGATCGTGCCTGATCACTGCCATTATCGAATATCACCTAAGGAAACATACAACTCATAAAATATTACATCTTACCTCAAAAGCCACTAAAAATTCAACCATCAGGTTATACATGGAAAATACTTAGGGTAGGCTACTCATGGGACAAAATTAAAGTTTATAAAAAATCCTGACATGTGTATGAGGCTCATTATCAGTCTATCTCGCTAAAACATTAATCAACCAATATTTCATCACAAATGGTCATGAATGGATAAATGTATCACACCATTTTAATCCTCATAGAAAACACTTGAGATAGGATATTCACTTTACCAAATTAAAAACCTGATAAAAAACACACTTTTTCATAACATGTATGTACATCGCTTCATTGGACCAATCCATGAGTTAGAAAAAGGTATCCAACATTGGTATTGAATCTTATGTCTTAGTGTAAGGGTCATGATGATGAAAATGGTTTTTCATTATGACATTGTATGGGGAATTAATTATTAAAACGAGTTTTCATAATAAAAATAATAATACTGATATTTTATATTATTATTTTTCTTTTAAGAAACCCTTATTCAAGGGAAGAGTCTCACACAAATGGCTCCCTTATTTTTCCCACACTACATGTGTCACTATCCAAGCACATTTTCCGTATTTATTTATTAATTCATAGTGTAATTATTATAATATATATATAAAGTATATAAAAAAATAAGCAAGCGGGTCCATGTGGGTTACTTCCCTCCACCTTTTCATGCACAATGTGACTCCATCCCTTATTCACCTCATTTTTCTTCTTTTTTCATTTCAATTTTAATAATAAATAAACTCTTCCAATTTAATTCATTTAAAATATATCCTATTAATCTCTTAATTCTTGGGTGTTAAGAATGTGTTTCTTCCAAAACTAAATGAATCTCACATGGATAATCAAACTAACCTGTGATTCCTCCCTAAAAACAATCCAAGCTGAGTGATCATATACAGACCATCAATCATGCCATCCATGCACTAATATTGCATCAGCCAGCATCAACCACACCCCACACCAATGCCACCACCTCATTATCCTGTCCATAGTGAGTAGCATATAACAAGATACCCCATACACGACCTCTTATTGTAACTGGTCCTTTCACACTGTACAACATCATCACACATCAATTGGAAAAATGGGGAACACCGATCTGATCCTAAACCACCTATGATAACCCATCGTTCTCATCTAACCTCGATTCTAAAGACATGCCCATTGTACCAATTTGATCCATTGGAAAATAACCATCTTGATTATTATTTTCACAACTATAATAATTTTATGGGTTTGATCATGCTTGAACCTTCCTTAGTAATGTCAAAATATGAGCCCATGGCCCAATGGAGAAGAATGTGAAGAACGGTGGGGGTAGAAGAAAAAAGGTGATATTCATTGTTAACTAATACGATCCCATAAAAAATTATTGGTTCATAATCATGGGTGATAAAATATAATAAAAAAATAATTCATTTAAAAAATGACATTATTGAATGGCCTCATGTGAAGGGAGGATAATCATAGATTAAAAGAAGATACAGAAATCCATGCTAAATCTTTTAATAAAAATGGAAGAAACCAAAAATGATGATCCCTACCTTGATTATGGATTGGTAATTAGTGAATAATATATTCATAAATGGTAAAGAAGACCTGTTGTGTTTGCTACTTGTTGATCCACCTCAATCTGATCACCGTTTTTCATTCGATGTAGATCATCCAATAAGTAATGTTTTGAAGCCCCTCTAAAATATCACAAGGTTATGTGGATATCCCTTGAAAAAAAATTATAAGAGTATTTATATAGGATTTTAATTAGTTCATTTAATAAAAAATTATATATTTATTTTAATTAAACATACCTGCCAACAGTTGCCTTAACCGTATATCCAGCAGTAACAAAACTTTGGTCATTCCTAGGGTAAACCCCATGTTCCAAACTCAACTTTGGTCAAATATTTTTGATATGAGGCTTTTTTCATAAGTTATTCCACTTTTTCATGAAAACTATGTGCTTGCGATATTAATATATTTAATATTTTATAGTATCAATTACAGGCTCACCGGGACTCATAATATCATGTCGTCTCAATAAATGGCTCCAAAAATATTACAAAGAATATTTCTAAGTATTACATAGAAAATCCAAATTCAATATTAACCACTTATATCTTATTGATAAAATGGTTTCCCTGGGAGATTATTAGCTTGTGTGGTAAGTCCCTTGAATAAGGAAAAGGAATGTGATGAAATCCCCATGCTAAATTTGATAAAATATTATGAGAATTTGATGTGAAAGTTTTTGTGATATGTTGTTTTGTTTTGGGGTAATTATGTGTGGTTGTGTTATGGAGGTGGATGTGATGAGTTGTGTGATTGTTCTATGGGGTTATTGTGATGGAAAGTTGTTGTGATGTAGAGAATGGTTGTGGTGTGGAATGTGGTTGTGGCTATAAAAGGGGGTGATGTGGGACTATTTTCATGAGAAAGAAATATAGTTGTTGTGTTCAAGATGTTTTTTGAAATATGATCATATGGTAATGGAATCAAATGATAATAATTAATTTTAATGGTCTATGGGTTTAAATGGAATGGGATGGAAATGGTTAATGAACCTTGAACTATCATGGGAAGTGTATTTAAAGTTTACTATTGTTAAATGTGTAATAATAGTTTGGTGAATATGAAATAATTGGTATGTTCTAAATAGAATTAGTTGGTAAATGGTAATTCTAGAAATTTCCTTAATTTTAATGGGAATGTGGAATGTAGAATATGCTTTGAGGCTTTTTTATTCCTTGTTTTACATTAACGGTGGCTGAAAATTGGCGGAGGCAATGAGGTGGTGTGGTGAATTTGTGAGTTGGGATAATTATCTTGTTATGAACCCATATATTGTGCTTGTGTGTTATTATATTAAATACATTTATGTTTCTTGTGATTTTCTATACCCATCCAACCCTCATCGAGCACCATGTGTCAACACCCATATATTTGGGGGTGTTTTTCCCAATATCCTGATGGGGAGGATGGATGGTTGGTTATCTTATCTTTATCACTCTCTCTTCTCAGTGGTGCTGACATGCATGGGTTGTGATGACTATAATTCAAAAGTTCACTATCGATATGTGGTGTGATGTGGTGGTTGAGGTGTCTTTAGGCGAGGTGCGATGATATGATATTATATGATATAGTTTATAGTGAGGGTCATGCATTGTATGAGGAGGGAATGAGGTTGATGTTATTAATGTTCATGATACCCTTCTATTTTGTTTATGGTTGTGATGTGATAGCCTAGGTTCCTTCAGGTGAGATGTGTGTGATGGTCTGACTATCTTCATACAAGATGTGATGTGATTGCTCAGGTGTCTTCGAGTGAGATTTGATGTGATTCTTAGTTTCATGTGGGGATCTTGGAATGACATGATATATAAAGGATATGGGAGAAGCAAGACATATGATTTTGGGGTGTGATATTGAAAATTTTATAGGAAAGAAGTGTGGGGTATCCTTTATTAATATGCTTCATGTTGTGCTATTATAATTGGATTCATTATTTTGTGATCATGTTATGGTGAGGATTGGAGTGGTTAGTTGGCCTAATTAGGTGTTGTTGGTTCTACTATTTTCTCATGGGTAAATTAGTATATTGTTTTCCATATATTCATGAGATACTTTTGGGTATCCTACTAAGTATACTTGTATGATCACCCTAAATATATAAATTGGTTTTTAGTTTTACAAGAGGGATTTGTGGGCCGTTCTGAACATTTCTAACTTAGATGTTAGATTTTTTGTTGTTTCATTGCATTATATTTTTTTTTAGATATTTATTTAGAGACTTTTATCTGTATTTTTTTCTTTATACATGCATTGAAGGATGGTTTCGGTTTCCTTTATCTTATGTTATATCATGGATTTGATTGATTGATGATATCTTATATCTAGATCCTATTATTATAAAGGTTAATTCCTACCATTTGTGATATTTTTATACTCTCAGTGCTAGTATCCAACTTGTGGACTACTAGAGGAGGGACGTGGGGGGAATTATCTCTCTCCCTTCATTACTGACCCAGGATGGGTACCTTTGGAGATAGGGGTCATGAAATAAATTTCATGTGGTTATGTGTTTCCATGATTTTTCTTATGTGATTGATAGTTTCCTTTGTTTTTGCTGAAAATATTGTATTGATGTGATATATATGTGTGTTGTTGTTTTGATTAAACTGATGGAATCACCCTTTATAAAAGGTTAAAAATTTAAATATGGTAATAAAATGGTAGTTTAAAATCTATATTTTTGTGTTATCACTCATGAAAGAGATGTTGAATTCATTTATAAGTCCATTTTTAAAAAGGTATTGTGGTAGTGCCTTGTTGTTTTAATTTTTTGGTGTGTGTTTTTTGAATGCTTATTATAGTGTTATGGTCATGTGAAATTGGTTAGAGGATTTTTTTTGGATGGTTTAGGTTATGGTATAGAATGTAGCTACAGATACAGATACCTTTCCATGCTTGGAAAGAGGAGATGTGATTGTTATTATGGAATAGTGGTATGAGTGTTTGTGTTGAAGAAGTGTTATGTGGATGTTATGGGGGGTTTTTTCCTATATTATAGGATGGTTGTGTGGTGGTTGGTTAATTAGTTAGGGGGTTGTTTTCCCATGTTATAGGATGGTTTTTTAGTGATTGTTTGTTGATTGGGGGTTGTTTTATAATTTCTTAGTTTTAAGAGAATGTGAATGGTAATGATGAAAATGGTAAAGGGTGTGGGTTGGAAATTGACTGAACTGCAGGATATAAATGAATTGTTAAAAATTAAAATAAATAATTGCTATATGAAACATGGTTGATAGTCAATAATGGTTTCTCATTAATTATTGAATTTAATGACATAATAAATGTAACATGGATGGTGAATAGTAAATAAGAATGGTTAAATGATGTGATTAATGTGAAATTGTGAATGGTTGTTGGGGATGTTTTTTATGGAAATTGGGGCTAGTTTATGGTATATAAATTGATAGTGATGGTAGCACATGGTGGTGATCACTACTACAAAACTGGTTTTATTCAGCATTAGAGATTTAATATTACTAGCTAAAATCATTATTAAAGACCCCCTTTGTTAGCACTAGAAAAATCACTCTTAAAGAGGGTCTTTAACAGTAATTTTTTTAGCATTGTTAAAGGGGATCTTTACCAATGCTAAAAAAAGTGTTGATAAAGGGGTCCCTTTATCAACACTTCTAAAAAAAGTGTTGATAAATCCCCCCTATCAGTGCTAGTAAAAAAGCATTGATAAAGGGGGTCATTATCAGTCATTCTAAAAAAGCACTGATAAAGTGGGGTCTTTATCATTTCTTGTAAAAAAAAGCACGGATAAAAGGGGGTCTATATCAGTTCTTTTTTAGAATCGCTGATAAAGACCCCATATCAATGCTTTTTTACTAGTGATAATAAAGGGTGTATTTCAAAAATATATATATTTCATTAAAAATTGTATATTAATATATTTATATATTTATATTAATATAAATATAATATATATTTTTAAAATATGTTTTAGATAACACTAAATAAGAATTTATACTTAATATATTTGTTTTTTAGTGAAAACGTCTTATAAAAGAATTAATAATTAATAATTTTAATTAATAATTTGATAATTATTATCAAGTAATAGTCATTTAATAACAATTCAAAGATAATAAAAATCAAAAAAATATAAAATATTTATAATAAGTTGAAAACAGAATTCAAACTTCAAACGACCATAAATTTTGATATAGGTGTCGGTTTGGGCTCTACCACATATCAAATTGAAGCCTACAATGAGATCTATATCATATTGACCAATCAGACCTTGGTCACTATTTTTCAAGGTAAAAATAGGCCTAGAAGGCCTCAAAACTGAGTTTTTATTTTGGGTACACTGATTGTTTAACATTCCATGGATTTTCCTCTTTATTTAAGGAGGTCTAATTATCATTTTTCGATGGACACTGAATTTATTACTATATATTACATTCATATTGATATTATGGTTTAGAAATTTTATCATTTTTCATAACATTGTTTTATTTATAATTAAATATATTCAAATTATCTTATATTTACTTATAATAAATTACTTTTATAAATACATATATCAACATATTTATGTAAAAATTTATTTTTAAATATTCAAAATAAATATTTATCATTAATTTTATTTAAAGTAAAAAATTATCCATTTTATTTACCTTATAAAAAATCAATAAAATGTATATATAATTTTTATATATACATATGTGTGTGTATTAATAAACACACACACACACACACACACATATATATATATATTCTAATATAAAAAAATTAATATTAAAATATAATATATTTAAATAATTATAATTGAATATGGATATATCAAAAATTTAACAATATATAAAAATAAATAGACAATTCATTAAATATACAACAAAATATGCATGTCATAGTGGTAAAAATCATTCAGTCACATAAGGGAGGTCTTGGGATCAAATCCTGGTGCGTATAGGTATTTATGGTAGCCTTCTATCACCAAATAAGGGAGGTAGGGTGTGATATAGAGGATGGGGTAGTGGAAATCATTGAGAAATGGTCTTTAAGCATTGAGAAAGAGTGTGTTAGGGGTGTGTGAAAAAAATAATTTTTTCATATTTTTAACAGCACTTTTTTAACAATGTTAACCCCCCCCCCCCCAAACATCACTCACAATATTAGTGCTTTTGAAGTGCTGATAAGACTTTATAACTAGCGCTGCTAAACCCCCGATTTGCATTAGTAGATGATGTGGAGGTTGTGATGGTTTGGTAGGGTTGTTTTAGTTTGAATCCTTAGTCTAGGATTGTGTATGAATGTATATATGATGTATTTTTCTTTTGATTTTATACACACCCTATATGAGTCAGATAATCTTATTGATACCCAAATGTTTTGGGTTCCATGAGTTTTTTCCAATATCAAAGTTGGTAAGGGAACAGATGACTAACTAATCTATCTTCCATACTCTCCCTTATAGGTGTAGTACGATCTATGATGAAGTGATTTAGGTATAATAATATGATCTATAATGTATTATCATTGATTATGTGATATTTCAATAGGTCCTATGGGATAAATGAGATGATATTATATGGTGGGGGTCATGCATGGTAAGGGAGGGAAGATGGTTGATTTCCTTCATGTTCAAGATACCCTACTATAATGAATGGGTGGATGTGATATGTGGTGGATAATATATGGTGGTGGTGAAATGGAAATGATATGTCACATGATTATTATATGAAATTTGGTGTGTTGTGACACAACTAAAAAAGGGATTAGGAGAAAAGTGTTGGAAGTTAACTGAAAATATATGAATATTATGCATATAGATTGGGGATATGTGGGCTCCAATAAATCCTTAAGCATGATTTTATGGTTACGTTGATGCCAATGTAACCTGGTTTTATGTGATACAATATGGTCACGTGATTTCCTTTGACTAACATTGCCACATCACCCCCATGTGGTTTCCTTCGGTTATTAATCCATGAGATGGATTAGTTAATATATATACACATTCAATTAAGTGTTCAATGAAGAACAATCCAATGGGAAGGAACGTATTATGTTTCCATCAATGATATTCATTAATGAAGAGAGTTTAGTGTGTTATATATAAGGGGAAAGGAGTTACTTTTATTCTATGTGGGGATAATAATCAATTTTGCATATATTTCTATAGATATTTTCTTTATTAAATGTTGTTTATCATACATTGAAGGTTTTAACACCCCTTTGGAATTTTTTATTTCTCAAGAAGAATTTTGGGATCCATCATTCAATGAAATTCAATGGAGATAAGAAGCATTTATTTTACTACTTTGGTGGTCATCATCAAGCCTACTCTATTAAGATGGGAGCTACTGAAACTGCATTTCAAGTATGTTATGTAATGTTGTTCTTCATTTATATACATGTTGATTTTATCATAGATTGATAAGGAATATGGTTTTTACTTCAGATTCCAAGATCATTTTATGATCACTAAAATAAACTTTGTGGTATTAAATCTATATTCTATAATTTTTTTGATAATTTTATTTTACCATTTAATGAAAAATATTATTTTCATAATTGTGAATGATTTTCCCCACTTAAAATTACATTATTTGATAATATAATGTTAGAATATTTGCTTGACATTATGTTAAGAATTTAATGTAATCTAAAGTGAACTTGCAACGTTCATTAAGTCTTTATTATATCCCACTTTTCATCCTTGGAAAAGCATAGCATCATTTTTTCTTTTCATAGTGTTACATTTAGTGTCAATGTAATTTCAAGAGAAAGCGTAAAATTTCATTGGAAGACAACATAGTTTAAAGTGCAGAATATAGCACACATGTTTAATGATGAAAAAATTCACTACTGAGAATGTCCTACATCAGATATTATATAACAACCTAGGATTTCAGAATATATTTTTTATTTAAATAAAATTCAAGTGTTTGATAACATGATTTACATGCAACACTGAGTCTAAATGAACTATGATATAGTAACACTTTATAACATAGTCATTGAATTAGAATGTATAAATAATAGTAAATAAATTATGAAAAATTTATATAATGGTTTTAAATAATGAAAACTAAGGATTAAGGTATAATAAATAGGTACTCAATTTTCATTAAAGTCATTTTATGCTTTAAAAATAAGTTGTTTTTGAAAATATTTTTTATTGAATTTTTTTAGAGAACATTATGATTAATTTATAAAAAATTTAGAAATTTTATTTTAATAAATAAATATCATTTTTTTAAATCATAATTTAAATATTATTTTAGTGTTATTTTTAGTATATTTGTAAAAAAATAGTTTTCAATGAATAGTGAGAAATATCGATTTTTGTAAAAACTATAATTTCATTTTATGTAAAAGATCCATTATGTTTTGAATTTGATCTTAAAGTAACATAAATATACTTTTATTATAAATTTTATAATTAATTACATATGAATCATCATTATACTATATTTTTTTCATAAGTTAATTTTGGGGCTTAAAAACACATTTTCTAAAAAACTATTTTTATCCATGCAATGTGTTTTTATATTAATAAATTAAATTAATATATATTTATTTATGGTTTTAACTAAATTTATATATTATCTATTCAATCATATATTTTTCCATTAATTTATGTTTTTTACAAGGAATATAATGAAAGTAAATTATGTTTTATGATTAAAAATAAAATTTTCTAAAATGGGTTTTCATTGCAGATTGCATGCTTATTTAAAATTAAATTATACAGATTATAGAAATTGAATATATTAAAATTGATTCCATATTTTTAATCATAATAATTAATATAATTTAATATATTTAATTTAAATTTTTTCATAATCACTAGTAAAAATAGTAAAAAAATCACCATGGTTATGGTTAAAACTAGTTTACTGGGGTGTTAAACCAAGATATAAGAGTAGTATTTCCATGAAAATTTTATTAATAATTATTTTTTGAAGTTATTTTAGCATTATCGTATCCAATCTTCTAATTATTGGACATTTTTATACAATTTCCCATGAAATTGACCTTATATCATTGAAATCTTTTAAGAAATTCTATGTGTATCCCTCCCCTCAGTTATAAAAGGGAACCTATTATCCTCACCTATTCATAAAATTTTATCCATATTTATATAAAATGCCTACTTAAAAATATTATTATATTATTTAACATCATCATAGAGCTCTTTTCTTATCTTAGGATCAATATTTCAAGCCTTAAGATGTAATACAAATGAGGTATCTCAAAGAAGATGTATAAATATTAACCAAGATCTTTCAATTTTTTTTCTTCTTAAACATTCTATAAACCTATTACATCTATAAAAATGATTAATAAAATACAATAAATATTCTTATATTTTATTATTATCATTTTAAAACCATTTTACACCCTTTCTCTATCAAATGGTAAATAAAAGTATCATTTATTAATATGTGTGGACTACTACCTCCACATAGTGATACGGTTAATTTTTCATCACTATATTTCATAGTTGATTATAATGATGTATTTTATGTTTATATATGATATTTATAACATAATTATTATTCTACAATTATAATATCTTATCTATCTACTTGACTTATAATCCATTGGTAAACGATAACATCACTCATGCGTATATGTGGACTTCCACCTCCATGAAGTGATGTGATTTGCTTACAATTTATACTTTACATGCATGGTAAAAATTATATATTTAAAAAAATATGATATTTTTGATATAATAATTATTTTTTAAAGTTGAATTATCAAATAAAATTTTTTCCTTAATTATATGAAAATCATTAGACTTTAAAAAAGTTATTTTAAAATGAATAAATTGTTTTCATCAAGAAATGTTTTAGTGGTATTTTTAAAGTTATTTTAATCTATAAAAACATCCTTTGATGTTTCAAATAATATAGTATGGATATGATCCAATTTTTCTATCTTTATTCTTTCACTATAGGGTTTATGAGTATGGTGGTGAAATATTTATAAATCTCATTTTATTTTCCATGGGTTAATATTTGATGTAATGACAAAAAATTTCATGATCATATGGAATAAATATGAATGAATTATGATTATGTGATGGGTGGTTCCATTATAAACCAAGTATGGGTGGTTTTGTTATAAAAAAATGTTGGGTGGGTCTGTTATAACCCTTAATTCATTGCGTAATGATGATGGAGGTGATTAACTTCTAAGATATTATGAAGTTAAAAAACCCCTAAGAGATAATGAAGTTAAGTGTATGGAAGTAACTCTTAATAGAATGTTGGAAATGAATGGGTCGACATTTCCATTATGGGACTTTGTCTACGATGATAGTCTTGGGAGTAAACCTTGACTGAGGAAGTGATTTTATATGATTATTTGGATCCCATAAATTTATTCCTTATTCTTATGTTATGTTCTCATATCTCAGGATTGGTTATTTATTATTCCACACTCTTATGTATTTTTTATTTTATTTTAAAAAACCTTATGCAATGTTTCATGATTAAATATCATTAACTGATTGGGTATGATTATTTTCATTCATGGTCGTATTCTCATACCCTTATGCCTATCTTATGCTCACTCGTGATCATTGATTAATATATCTTATGTTTACCCTTACTAATAATATTATATCACCCTTTCTTATGTTTCCCTTACCTAAGTTATGGAGAAATGTTTTAAGTAAGATATTTTTAAGAAGAGTTATATTTTTTAATAACTGAATGGGAAATGATTTGAATCTTTTATGTACCAGTTTTTTATGTTTTGATGTTTCCAAATACACTAAACATTTATAGTTCTAGCATGGATCATATTGATATGTAATGATTATTATGCTAATAAGATGCATTATTTATGTATGTTATGTTTGGGTCACTATAGTTGGTATCAGAGAAAGGCTTGGTTACTTTTGAAAACTAGGATTAGGAAAATTTATTGAGAACCCATAGGATAACCTAAGTATAGAAGAACATACTATGTTATGGTAAAGAAAGAAGTGTGATTTTCCTAGAAATGCATCTCTATCTTGATACTATAAGTGGATGTAGTTTTTTAATAGATGCATATAGGGGTAATAAACCCAAAAATAGTTGGTTGAGTATATCTCATCCATAATTATATTGCATGATGAATGGGCCCTTACTACACACCTAGTTTGACACTCCTAGGGGATATTCTTATATTCATTCACATTTTCTTTATAAACCATTATGAAGGATTTGAATAGATTATGTCCATGGATGACCTGGGTTAAACCTAAGGTTTTATGGATTAAAAATAATGTTTCATGATTAGATGTCCTATGAATAAATTTTCATGATTACATGATTAATCACAATGATTATTGTTTCTCAAACTTTTCTTTTTGGTTTTAGTCAAAGGATGTAACTAGGAGGAATCATGTTAATGATGAATATGATGGATAATGGAATAGTTGTCCTCATGAGTAGCCAAATTAAATAAGAGATGGAATGTTAAACTTTTGTTTATATCAAATTAGATATCTCATTATATAATTAACATCCTTAACATGGGTGAGTTTACTAACACAAATAATAAGAGAAAATTGGAGATTCATGAGAGTTTAGTTGATAAATACCATGGAGGGAAGAATATTCAGCTTCCAATATGTCACATATGTGGGAAGAAGCACCCATGGATATGTCTCAAAAGAATAGGTAGGTGTTTTATGTGTAAAAAATAAGGTCATAAAGAATGTAATTTTCAAGGAAAATGATGTTTTTGATGGAGTAAAATGTAGTTCATCCTAAGGTACCATTTATAGTTCAACGTCTTATATGTGGGAAACATGAGAATTATTTGAGTTAATTCCCTAATCCAATGGATAACTCCTAGGCCAAGGAAGGGTCTATGTTATTCCAAATTTTGAAGTGTAATGATTGATGTGTTTATGTATTGGTATTATAGAATTATGCTGAAGAAATATGTTATCAATGATATTGTGGTTATA
The DNA here is from genome assembly GCA_963277665.1 of Viscum album. Taxonomy (NCBI): domain Eukaryota; kingdom Viridiplantae; phylum Streptophyta; class Magnoliopsida; order Santalales; family Viscaceae; genus Viscum; species Viscum album. Next base: position 1,152,350,681 of record OY728132.1, on the reverse strand, counting down.
ATAATCATGAAACATCTAAGGATTGTTCTGTAATAGTTTTTATTTAAGGATTTTCAAGAATATTTTGAATGATACTGATATCCTAGAAAAGTGATTTAGTGGTAAGGTGATATTTTTAGATAACTTGTGATTGATGGAAAGATAACCCTTAATATATGATTGATATTGATATAATAATGTTTGATCAAGATAAATATTTGATTGATATTGATAAAGTAAATTGAATATTATTAATAACCTTGAAATTTATTAGTGATTTTATGATAGAGTGATTTATGTTATCATTTATAATGTTTATTAAATTTTATATTTAAAAAATATATTAGAAAATATGTGATTTTATTTGAGGAAAAATGATAGAGTTATATTTTGTAAGAATATATGTTTTTATTGAGGTTTTATTGTGATTTAGGTTATTAGAATGTTTTATGAGAATATATGATCAAGGTATTTACATGATTGGTATGTGACATTAAGAGATAATTTATGTTGTTTGGGATTAAATTTAAGTTGATTTTGAAACTTTTATGAATATTTTTCTAAATTTTTAGGTTTTGAATACTAGATAAGAATGAATTGAGGATTTTTGGAATTTAATTATTGGTAGAAAGAATTAAGTAGACCATTGGGTATTGGAATCTTTGAAAGTAATCTTCCAATAAAATGTTTATTCAAATCATTTATCTTATCATGTGCTATCCATTTTTTGTTTCAATAAATAAATAGATAAATGAGGAATATGTTTTCAATATTTTATAGATCTCATGATATTTTAGAAGTTTATTTTAATGCTTCAGGTATTAAAAAATCATATTGTCCGTTCATTATTGAGATATAGGATGAAAATTGGTGGAAATTAATTAAAACACATGGCAAAAGAATGAAATTAATTTTGGGTATTTTAATAAATAAAGTAAGTATTTTTTATTCCATAATAAAATAATTCCTCAACTCTAGGAAACATAACCTTGAACATAATTTTTCCCCTTTTTTAGTGATTTATGGTTTTGTGGTCATAAACTTTATCTTGACCATGTTCTCGATCACTCTATATTATTATATAGACATTATATTTCTCTTCCAAGTCCATATTTTTACTTCCCACTAATTTTATTCTTATCTGGGAACTTGAATATGTGTTATTTAAAGTAACCTTTATGTTTCCCACTTTCCCTTTCAAAATAAGTTTTATAATTCCTTTATATTATATGGATTTTCAACAAAGAAAGTTTTTGAATATTGAACATTTGATTACAAAGATAAAAAATTATATGACACAAATTATTTAACTAGTTATAATGTAACACCTCGAGACTTTAGAGGATATTTTTTCTTTAAATAAAATAAAAGTGTTTGATAGAATGATTTACATGCAACCCCAAGCCTAAATGAATTGTGATATATTAACAATTTATAACATAGTCATTGAATTAGAAGGTATTAATTGTTATAAAAACATTATAAATAATATATAATGGTTTTAAATAATGGAAATTATTGATTAATTCATAATAAACAGGTACCTAATTTTCATTAAAGTCATTTTATACTTTAAAAATATGTTTCTTTAAACATTTTTTATTTAATTTTGTGTAAAAAAATTGTAATTAATTTAAAAAAAATATAAATTTTATTTGAATGAATTAATATCATTTTTGAAATCAATATTTCAGTATTATATTAAGGTTATTTTTATGATTTTTCTAAATTTTCTTCAATAAATAGTGCAAACACCAATTTTTTTAAAAAATATCTTTTCTTTTTAAGTGAAAGTTACATTATTATTTTAATTTGATATTAAAGTAACATAAATATAATTTAATTAAAAATAATATAATTAATTACATAGTAATCTTAAATATATATGATTTTAGTGTATGTTAATTTTTGGGCTTAAAATGTATTTTTCTAAAAAATTGTTTTTATGTACATAATGTGTTTTTATCTTAATAAATTAAAATAATATCTGTTTACTGATATTTTTAATGAAATTTATATATTATATATTCAATAATATATTTTCACCTTAATGTTATTGTTTTTACAAGGAACTTAATGGATTTAAATTATGTTTTACGCTTAAAAATGCATTTTTATTAAATGGTTTTTTGTTACGGATTCCAAGCTTATTTACAATTAAATTATGAAACTTATAGAAATTTAATCAGGTAAAATAGATTCAATATTTTTTATAATCATAATTAATATAATTTAATATGGTCAATTAATTTTTTTATCATAATAAATAGTAAAAATAGTAAATTTTTGTTGTCACGATTAAGGTTAAAATGGGTTGACTGAGGGGGTTAACCAAGAGATACGAGTAGGATTGCCACCAAAAATTTCGTAATTCTTATTGGATGACGATATTTCAATATTATATTATCCTAAATTATAATACTTGGATATTTTTATCCACTTTCCCAAGAAAGTGTCCTTATATCATTAAAATATTTTAAGAAATTCTATTTGTGTCCCTCCCCTCACTTATAAAAGGACACCTCTTCTCCCCCGTTATTCAAAAACTTTTAGCCTTATATAAAGGTCTGTACCTAATAAAAAATGTTTATATATTCCTTAAATTCATCTTATATCTTTTTTATTCTCTTAAGACCAATATTTCAAAGATTAAGTTGTAAGCCAAAGGAGGTCTCTCAATGAAAAGGTATATATTTTAACTAAACTCTTTCAATTTTATTTCTTATTTAACCTTATATAAACAATTTGTATACATCAAAACATAATAAATATAGTATCATAAATATACTTATATGTTTTTATGATTATTACACAAACATTTTACACCCCTTCTCTTTCAAAGGAGAAATAAAAGTATTTCTCGTGCATACATATGGACTACTGCCTCCACGTAGTGATACAATTCATTTTTCATCATCGTCATTCATGGGTGGTTATAATTATAGATTTAATTTTTATATATTATATTTATACCATAATAATTTTTTAAAATTATAATATCTTATCTACATTCTTACCTTTCGATCCATTGGTAAACAATAACATCGCTCGTTCGTACGTGTAGACTGCCACCTCCATGAAGAGGTGTGTTTTGTTTCTTATTTTCGATTTAATTCGATAGTAAAAAGGTTATATTTAATAAAAATATATTATATTTATTATATAATATTTATTTTTAAAATTTTAATTATCATTTACCTTTCTTTTTTTCTATCAATTAAAGAGTGGAAACAACACTCATGTGTACGTATGGATTACCATCTGCACAAAGTGATGTAATTAAATTTTCATCACTATTTAATATGACCGGTAATAAATATGTATATAATAAATATATATTATATTAATATCATGATTAAAATTATAGATATTGAGGAATGATGATCAAATTTCAAGGACCATAACTATCAAACTAAAACACAGATGAAAAATGAAGTGATTAACACCCGAAATGACGACTTTAATAGAGAATTTTTAATAAACGGGTGATGAAATTATTTAAGTGGATAATATATAATATTATATGTATCAATATTATTATTTTATATAATTATAATAAATATAAATTTATTTTATAGGAGGTTATAATGCTTAAGAATAAAGTCAGATATAAGGTAAGGGTTCTTCATCTCAATTTTGTTTTGTTGAGTCATATTTGATGTTATGAACCTATTTAGGTTTACGAGGTGTATATACTAATAATTTAAAATGTTATATCATTTATAATTCTTAATTAATGGTATTTAAATTTACAATTCAAATTATTTCATATAATGGTATTTGATTCGAATGTTACCAAAGTAGTAAGGATTTATCGTCTCAAATTGTTTTCTAGGGGACATATGTTATGTTATACACCTATATTATTTTTTTATGTGTGTATAATGATGCTTTTAAATGTTTTTTTATGAAAATAATTATTTTTATGGTATTTAATGTTTCAATTGAAGTTATTTCTTTCATTGGGGTCATGAATCAAAAGTTACCATAGCAGTAAGGGTTTTATGTTACAATCTCTTTTTTATAAGGATTATTTATGCTTAAATTTACAATGATGAAATTATGTGATCTATCTCTCAAAAATATTATTTATTTTATTATATTCTGGTTATTTATGGATATTTCATATTTTCTTTTCATTTTTATCTCTTTAATCACTCAATATACTAAAATAATTCTTTTAATAAAATCCACCATGTTTTTTCTCTTAGGTCAGGAATATTTTATTCCATGTCCATATTTTATTTAAAATGTTTTTAATAGTGTTTTTATTGTGATAAAAATATTATTTAAATAAATTTTTAACTATATTTTACATTATATACAATTTTTTAAAAGGAATCTTATTTTTTTTTCAAAAATGGTACTTTTGTTTTTTTACCAAAAATGTGAAAAGAAAATTTTGTTCTAATATACATTGCATAAATGGATTTCTCCACCATAATGAATAATATCTTATTTGAAGATTACATTATAAGTTTCCCAGGTTATTTTTAAATAAACTTCATAATTTGGAAATATTTATATATTAAATAATTGATTTCAAAATGATAAGTGAATTCTCCTCATGAAATGTTTTAGTGATCTTTTTAAAGGTATTTTCATCTATAAAAACATATTTTGATATTTCTTAAGCTTTAATGGGGATATGATCCAATGTTACCATATTTATTATTTATCTTTATGGTTTATGATTATGGTGGTGAAATATTTATGAAACAAGTTTTCTTTTCCATGGGGTAATCTTGGACATAGTGATTAATGTTTTTATGATCTTGTGGAATACATATGAATGAATTATGATTTTTTAGAGAGTGGTTCTATTATAAACCAAGGATGGGTGGTTAAATTATAAATAAAGGATGGGTGGGTTTGTTATAACCCCTCCAATTCATTGGGTAATTATGAAGGAGTAGAGAAACTCCTAAGATATGATAGAGTTAATAAACTCCAAATAGATGATGGTGTTAACTATATATAAGTTACTCCTAAGAGAATGATGGAAATGACTGAGTAGGAATTTCTACTATGTGAATTTATCAAAAATTATAGTCTTGGGAGTGAACCATGACTAAGGAAGTAATTTTATATGCTTTTGTGAATTCCAAAAAATTTATTCCTTATTCTTATGTTATGTTACCATGGATCATGATTGGTTATTGATGATTATGCACTCTTATGTATTATGTTTATTTTTTGAAAAAACCTTTCTCTGTGTTTAATAATTAAAGATATTTGGTTAGTTGGGTATGATTATTTAAAGTCTTTATTGTGTTCTCATAACCTTATACTTATCTTATGTTCACTCATGATCATTAATTTATATCTATTATGTTTACCTTTACTGTGAATTTGATCTCACCCTTAATTATGTTTCTCTTCCCAATGTTATGAAGAAATTTAAGTATGATATGTCTAATGAGTGTAATAATTGAAAATAAATTAATGGGAAATGATATAGATCTTTTATGTACTGGTTTTTTATGTATCCATGTTTCCAAAGACACTAAACCTTTACAGTTTTGGTGTGGATTATATTGATATGTAATAATTAATTTTACAATAAGATTTATTGTTTATGTTTATTATTTTTGGGTTTTTATACTTTATATTAATATAATTATCATTCATTACCTAAGGCACTTGTTAGGGTTGTCGTTGAATTCCCATAACTACAGCCACCCTGCATGGTGGCGCTCCTGCCTTAAATTTCCCATGCACTCTTCCTATCGACGTCAAATTGTGTTTCCCCTTTGTATTGGACCCAAAAATATGTTGAGGGCAAACATATTTTTAAGATACAATATTAAAAAAAATATTTTTATATTTAATTAATTATGATTAAATTTTTTTAATTATTTATAAATTGTAAGTGTTAGAATTAACAAAATGTGTTTTTACGGGCCTGGATTTTAATATGAAAAGTGTATATTTATTTCTCATATTAATATAAGTGTTTATTTAATTGTTTATTCCATTATATTATTCAATTTTATAAATTTTATTTAATTTGAATAATTTTTATGATTTATATTTATGTGATAAATTGATTCTAGGAGATAGAGCCTTTCATGGAATGCTTGGTGCAACTCCATAAAATTTAGTTTTTCATCTACCTTGACCTTGGTCTATTTTTAGATATTTTAAGATTGAGAATAGTTATTGGATATATTTTTTTCATATTAGGTGTTAGATATATCAATAATTGAATTCTATCTTGAGTAAATTCTCTCTAGGGAGAGGGATTTAAAATTGGACTACCCACCAACCTTAAGGATTATTCCTTGTTATAGAAAGGTGAGGGGTTGGTTATCTATCGCTCTAGGATTACTCATATATATATTTCTAATCTGATACAACTCTATTCATTTACATGAAAAATTAATGTACTTTATGCATGATATACATTCATATATGTATGAATATACTTGGATTATGTTTTTGGGTAACATAAATTTGTGGGTTATGTAAATAGTTACACATTAATATGGTGTGAACATATTAATTTGATGGATGGAATATGGATTATAAAAATAAACCATTATAATCATTTATACACAAAGGAATAAAACTTGAGAAGATAAAATTTTCATGAGATGAAATGGTTATGAATTTTATATACATATGATGTATATTAAGTTGGTGAGATTTTTAAAATAAAACATCTCAAATACTAATTGTGAGATTCATTCCAAAGAAACACTTGTCAAGACCTTGATCATTCAGTATAGGTGACCCTAACAATTTGGTTCCCATGAATTATCTTGTATAAGGAAAGCAATTAATAAGGTGTCCCTAATGGTTAGGTACCTTGTTTTTGGAATTTTCTTTAAGTTACACTATATGGGAAACCCTATAAGTTAGTATATTCAAGTAATATAGTTTATTTAATCCATTCAAATGGATTTATATAATAAATTTTATCCACCAAACTATTCAATAATCATATATGATATGATTGAAAAGGTTTTTGTCTATTAGAAATAGTCATGTCTCATTTATGTGCTTAAACTGGTGCAAGTCAATGAAATATGGATCTTGGGTAACTAAAATGATATGATGCATAGGGTCATCATTTTAATGGGAGTACATTCATTAAAATTTCCTAATGAAAATATACAATGTATGATACTCACTCATAGATATATCTCTTATTGTTTATTGCATGATTCATGATAATTATATTGAGATCTTTCATTGGTTTAATCTATAGAACAATTGAAAATTTGTGATTAGGGTTGAGAAGTATTCTTAAGGAGAAGAATTTGGATCATCTGAATGTGAATGTTATAAAGATAAATCCCACCAACTCTAAATTGTGGGTATTAGATACTGAGTGTGCATCATAGATTTGTTTTAATTATTATTTACTTAGAGATGTAAGGTAATTGATGATGATGGAATTAGGTATTCATATCGGTAATGGATCAAGAGTTACTACATTAAAATTTAGCACTTATGATCTGATTTTACCAAGTGGATTTATACTATAATTAGATAAATATTATTATGTTCCCACTATAAGTAGGAATTTTATTTTATTTATCACGTTTAAATAAGAAAGTATTATCATTAACTATCAAAAAAATAGTAATCCAATATATATATTTGAGATTTTGGATGAAATTGGTTATATGATAAATGGTTTATATATTCTAGATATGGATAATATTTTTTATAAAATTCAGAATAAGAAGGTCATGTTTGATTTTATTCCCACATACCTTTGTAATTTTTACCTTGGATGTATAAACAAGAAATACATACAAATACTATATAAAGTGAGATTATTGAAACCATTAAATTATGAATCATTTAAAAAATGTGATTCTTGTTTATTTGGAAAGATGACCCAAGTTCCTTTTAAGGGAAAAGTGAAAGTGTTAATGGATTATTTTATCTTATACATAGTGATGTATGTGGATAAATAAATACTCGAGAAATTGGTGGATTTATGTACTTTATTACCTTTACCAAAGACTTTAATTGGTATGGATATGAATTTCTAATGAAACACAAGTATCAAACCTTTGAAATGTTTAAAGAGTTCAAAAACAAAACATAAAATCAATTTGGAAAAGGAAATAATATTTTATAATCAGATCTAGGTAGTGAATAATTGATCCAAGAGTTCATTCATCATTTTAAGGATTGTATAATTATTTTAAAACTCACTCCTCCTAAAACACCATAATATAATGGTGTATCTAGGATTAGAAATCATAAATTTTTAGACATAGTTTGATTGATGATGAATCAATGTGACCTTACTATTTCATTCTAGGTTTATTCTCTAGAATATTCTATAATTTTACTAAATCACATTTCATCTAAACTAGTTACAAAGACACCATATGATATATTGAATGGGAAACATCACATTATATCTTTTATTAATATTTTGGGATTTGAATTATTCATATAATGATTGGATTCTGATGATATTATCTCTAAATCTAAAAAATGATTATTTATTAGTTATCCCAAGGAAACTATGGGATATTATTTCAACAATATTGTTGAACACAAAGTGTTTGTATCCCAACATAGTGTTTTTCTTGAAAAAGATAACATATGTAAAGGATTAAATGGGAGGAAAATTGAACTTGGAGAAGTTCAAAACCAAAAAACAGTAAATGTTCTTGAGGTGGAGGTTAAGATGATTTGACATAGTTATAGAATAATTGACTCAAAATACAAAAGAAAATCAACAGTATAGTAGGACTCATGAAGATCTCTTGAGATATATATTTCTCATAGAAAATGATGATGAGGTAATGTCCATAGGAGATGATCCTACCACCTATTGATAAGTTTGTGAGAGTTATGATTTTGAGAAATGGTTAAAATCCATGGAATTTGACATAGACTCCATGTAAAAAAACTAAGTTTGGAACTTGGTTATGCACCTAAATGGGTAAGATGAAAAGGGAACAAGTGGGTTTTCCATAAGAAAATGGCATGGATTATAGAGTTTATTTCAATAAATTACACCTGATTTCAAAATGTTACAAATAAATTCATAGTACTGACTATGAAGAAACATTTTCACTTCTTGTTATGATAAATTCCATTCAGATATTGCTCGCTATGGAAGAATACTTTGATTATGAGATATATCAAATGAATATCAAAACCACTTTCCATAATAGGAATTTAGCCAATGATGTGTATATGATATATTCATAAGTTTTTGAATTTCCAAATGATTCTATTAAAGTATGTAATCTAAAACATTCCATTTATAGACTAAATAAATATTATCATATTTAGAATATTTAGTTTGATAATGTAATAAAATATTTTGGTTTCATCAAGAATGTGGATGATTTGTGTGTATGTAAATGGATTGGTGGAAGTGTAATAGTATTTCTAATATTCTATGTAGATTAAATACTCTATAAAGATGTGGTTGGTTAAGTGCATCTCGGTGAAATAAAAGGGTGAAGCTACCCACATAATGCATATGAAGATTTATAGAGATTTATTTAATAGGATTCTAGACTCATAAAAGATACAAGAATTATTAAATTTATAAAGATGTTTATCATAGATAACTCCAAAAATGGGTCTTTACCACTATTACATGGAATGAATCTTAAGAATATTAAATACCCTTATAAGAAGATATAAAGGATAGATAGAATTCCCTATGTGTCCTCTATTGGATTAATCATTTATGCCATGTTCTGTACTTGTCTTGATGTCTCCTATGCTCAAATAATTACTATTAGATACCAATATATGTTCGTATTTTGATATCTCTTCATGTATCATTAATTAGTGTACCAAAAGTTCAGGACCTAATACACTAAAACGTGTCAATGTTTGTGTTGACTTCAACTAAAGGAAGTACTATCAGGATGATATTTTTATGAGTTTATAAGAAGTTGGATCACTTAGTGAGGATGTATGTCCACAAATTTGTAAAGCACTTGATCTTTAGAGGATATCATGAGCTCTGTGTAAAAGGTTACAAAAATGAAAGTTTTTAATCTGAAAGAGATGATATGAAATATAATTTTGGTTTCATGTTTTTTTAAATAGTGGGGCTATCATTTAGAATAGTTCCAAAAAACTCCACCGTAGAGGACTTAAAAATAGAGGTAGAGTGCATTGCTATATAAAATGCTATAAAGGAAACTATAGGGATCATGAATTTGATCTGTGAATTCACTAATATAAATTCCTCCTATACCAATGCCTCTATCCCAATGGTTTTTAAAAACCATTGGGATAGGTTTCCTATATCAACAGTTTGTTGAAAATAATTGGTATAGTATTTTTAGAGTGTATTTTTCCAACATTTTTTCAAACCGTTGGGATAGTTTTTGGTAGAGACACTTTTACCAATGGTTATAGATAACCGTTGGGATAGGTGATAGTTTTCCCAAAGGGTTTTTTTGAAACCGTTGGGATAGTGGAATGTGTACCCCCTTATGCCAATGGTTCACTGAAAATATTGGGATGGGTTTGATAATATTTCCAACAGTTTTAAAAAACCATTGGGATAAAATTTCACAAATGCAGCTCCCAATTATGATCGTGATCCGCCCAAATTGCGCCCTAAATGAGAGCTCCCATTGTTCCAGTGTGCAAATCCTTCTTCCTAGATACCATTTTTTTGTTCTTCCACATCAAATCTATAAGTATAAGCGAGTTTTATGTTCTACATCCATTTATTCCATTTTTTATTCGGATTAATTTGAAGACAAGGTTGTTTTTTGTTTTTTGTTTTGATTATCCCTAAAAGATAGCTCCCCTATTCTTTGTGAACCCTTCTTCCCAACCTGTGATTCATCCTTGATTCAAGTAAGTGTTTTCTCTTCCACATAAAATATATGATAACATGGTGTAGCGTATTTCTCCTAACATAACACATGATTCCTCTAGTAGAATATCTATTAAAATGATGATTCCTCCAGTTCAGAAATTTTATATCTATGGAATGGTATTCCCTTGCATAGAATTCCATTGAGAATCATCCCATTATATAGATTTCCTTTTAGGTGTTCTATTGAGACCATTTTGATTATAAGAATGGTTAATGTATAATAGATATGTTTTAGTGGTGTCTTATTATATTGATCCAACATGGTACTAAGTTCTTAAATGGTAGGGAGACCTACTATGGGTCTCCATTTCATAATTTATTTTTTAAGGTAATGGGAGGGGGTTGTGCAGTGGGAGGGGGTTGGATGTAGGGAGATGTGTATTGTAGGATGTAGGGGGGTGTAGGGTGTGGCTATGCAGGGTGGGGGCTGCAAGGGGTGAGGGGGGATGTGCAGTGTGGGGGTGGGGGCAGCAGGGGGGAGGTGGGGGGAGGGCGTGTAGGGTGGGAGGGGGGTTGTATGGGGCTGTAGGGGGTTGTGCAGTGTGAGGGGGATTTAGGGGGTGTGTAGTGGGAGTAGGGGGTTGTGCAATGTGAGGGGGTTGGCTATAGACGGGTTATGCAGTGGGGGGCTATAGGGGGGCTGTGCAGGGTGGGCTGCAAGGGGTGAGAGGGATGTGCAATGTGGCGGGTGGGGGCTGCAAGGGGAGGTAGGGGAGGGGGACTGCAGGGGGGGGTTGTGGGGGTGGATGCAGGGGGGCTATGTAGTGGGATGAGATTGGATATGGGGGATGTAGGGGGTGTGAAGTGGGAGTGGGGGGTGTAGTGGGGGCTGTAGAGGGGGCTATGCAGGGTGGGGGCTGCAGGGGTTGAGGGGATATGGGGGGTTGGGGGTGGAGACTACAGGGGGGAGGTGGTGGGGAGGGTGGTTGTGCAGTGGGAGGGAGGTTTTTTTTTGGGGGGGTGTAGTGGGAGGTTTGGTATGGGGGTGGGGGATATGTAGTGGGAGGTGGGGCTACAGTAGGGTGTGTTGTGGGATTGGGGGGTCGTACAAGTGGGAGGGGTGTTGGATTTGGGGGGGGTTGTAGGGGGGTGGCTATGCAGGGTGGGGTTATAGGGGGGGTTGTGCAGTGTGTGGGGTGGGGTCTTCAGGCAGGTGCTGGGGGAGGGGGGCTCAGGGGGGTTGTGTAGTGGGAGGGGGGCTCACACCACTAGTCATGGCCTTCTATGTGAAACACCTTATTTGTACCCATCTTCAACCCTATTTCTTATGTCGCATAATCTACAGTGGTCTCCACCCACAAAGAGTGGTCAACACCACCTTAATGGGTTGTATCCTATGTGAACATGAACGGGATGACTATATTGGCTAACCATAGGGAGAGGCATCAAAAAAATCCTAGGCTACACCTTTGGAAATCCTCTATCACCACCTGTGAACCATTTTGTCAAACAAAAAAATGGTCAAAACTATCTACCTTGTCCTAAAATACCGCGTCACCTCACTTATAGTGATTAACATAACCCATTTTCACATGGGTCTTTCTCAACACATACCCATGGAAAGAGGAGTACATTGCTAGATCAGCCGAATGGGCAACCATAAAACTCCATTTTAATATCAAAATAAAAAAGCCTTTTCTTTCTCATAGAATTATTCATAGTGTGAGCAGTGTATTCATTCCATGGGTCATCAGGACCCCCCACCGCTTTATAACAATTTCATTTCATGGAACATAGTGTCACGCTGTGAATGGATATAGACTAACATGAATCTCCCAAACCTCTTCCTTGTACACTCCCAACGCTCAAATCTTTTAAATCCATGAAAAATACATGTGCCTTACCATATCCCAAACATTTAATAGCTCATCTTGGTGGTTCCAAAACAATCATCATCCCATAACACCCATATTAAAATCATCATACACCATCATTTCCCACATCCCATCATATTCTCATTTCATAATCACACCATAAATGATGCCCATAAAATACCACATCAAACTCAATGCTCATAAAAGTCCTACATCACTCTTTATTCCCATATATTAACCACACATTGTTAATTCACTTATCACACATACACCTCATGCACCAATTTCTATAATAAATAACTAAAAACCATAGTCACATGCTCAAAATGTAACTCTAACTATCACGGGCTCTCTAAAATGTGAGTGGCCTATCACTCTTGATGCCAATCCCCCCGGACACCCCCCACCCGCCGGACACCCTCGACCCCTGTGGACAGCCCCCCAACCCCCTGGATATCCCCCCCCCCACCCCCTAGACACCCTCACCCCTATAGACACCCCAACCCCCATGAATAGCCCGCCCACCCCCTGGACACCCCCAACCCATGTGGACAGCCCACCCCCCTAGACACCCCCTACCCCCTGGACACCCCTCACCCCTGTGGATAGCCCGCCCACCCCCTGGACACCCCCTACCCCCCTGGATAACCCCCACCCCTGTGGATAGCTCGCCCACCCCCTAGACACCCCTTACCCCCTGCACAGCCCTATCACCCCCGTGGACAGTCCTCCCACCCCCTGGACACCCCATACCCCCTAGACATCCCCGCCACCCCCGTGGATAGCATGCCACCCCCTGGACACCCCTACCCCCTAGACATCCCCCACCCTGGTGGACATCCCACTCACCCCCTGAACACCCCTTACCCCCTGGATAGCCCCTCCACCCCTGTGGATAGCCCGCCCACCCCACTTGACACCACGTACCCCCTGGACAGCCCCCCACCCCTGTGGACAGCCCTCCCACCCCCTAGAAACCATGTACCCCCTCAAAAGCCCCTCCACACCCATGGACAACCCACCCACCCCCATGGACACCCCCTACCCCCTAGACAGCCCCCACCCCCATGGACAGCCTGCCCACCCCCTAGACACCGCCTACCCCCTGGACAGCCCCTCTACCCCCATGGACATCTCACCCACCTCCCTGGACACCCCGTACCCCCTGGACATCCCCTCCACCTCTGTGGATAGCTCACCCACCCCTGGAAACCATGTACCCCTAGACAGCCCCTCCACCCCTGTGGACAGCCCTCCCACCCCCCTAAACACCCCATATCCCCCTGGACACCCCCCCCCCCATATAGACACCCCCACCACCCCTAGAGACCCCCATCCCCCTAGACACCCCCACCCCCATGGACACCCTCGACCCCCTTGGACAGCCCCCACCCCCTGGACACCCCTACCCCCCCCCCCTAGATAGCCCCTCCACCCCCGTGGACAGCCCTCCCACCCCCTTGGACAGCCCCCCATCCCCCCCACCACCAGTGGATAGCCCTCCCACCCCCTAGACACCCCTACCCCCTTGGATAGTCCTACCACCCCCCCCCCCCCCTAGACACCCTCTTCCACCTAGAAATCCCCCCCCTGGACACCCCCTACCCCCTGGACAGCCTCGCTACCCCTATGTATAACCCGCCCACCCCCTAGACACCCTGAACCCCCTCGAAAGCCCCCCACCCTTGTGGATATCACCCTCACCCCCATGGATAGCTTTCCCACCCCCTGGACACCCCCTAAGAGAGTTTGGTTAATCTACTTTATGTCTATATGGGATAACATAGAAAATAAGAGATAATTAACCAAGACATAAAGGTTGTACATTAATAAACTCAACATGTGATACCATTTTGAAATAACATAAATTAGGGGTTGTATAACTGATCCCTCATAAATATATAGTCTATAGTCAACTCAACACGCATATTATAAAATTCAATCATAATTAAAAATATGATATTTTATACTTTTAAATTTGGGAGATATTTATAAACCTAAAGTGCATTTATAGACCAGTGGTATAGAATGATAGGTATTCTATATTCTGAATTCTGTGTTATTCTGTGGGTAGATATATTATCCTTGTTCATATGTTTATATCATCAATTCCAACTATCTTAAGGGTTTAATCATTCATAATATATAAACTGATGACACTTAATAAATAACCATCCTACTCAAAATTAATTTTTTATTATATCTTGTATGATTTATTTAATTCATTATATATCCATTCAATCTCACCTAAAATAATGGATAGTTAAATTATCCATTAATCCCCCTATTCACTCTCATATATTTTGTTTTTTGGGTTACACATTAGTTATCCTTTTCTAATTAATTCTATATTTTTTTTCAAATGTAGGAAATGCAACCAATTGAAGAGAGGTGATGAAAAAAGATGATGGACTACAATCATCGAATGGCTCAGATGGGCATTCCACCACTAATTTCTGTAGTGAGTATTTTATTTTAAATATATATATTTAAATAATATATAATGTCATGTGATTAATTTTTTTAAAAAAATTTTGTAGGATCCACCTCTTAGGCGACAATTATTTGATGAGCATCCTAGTAGTGGTGCCAGTACTCAGGGTGTTTGTGCGAGGGGTGGTACGAGAGCTAGTCGATCTAGTTGGCGTACCCGATTAGACTATACCCCTCCCACTGACATAACATCTATCCCACATTCTGATCTTGTTGTGTCGTTCGGGACACATGGGATATTTAGGCCTTCCATGTTTTCACCACACTTTACATCTCAGTCTCCTCACTCGTCGATACCATATCTGATGATGATTTACACTCCACATCCATCATTCGGCCATTCATCTGTGCCATCTTCTTTTACTTATACTTCCTTCTCTCTGAGCTTTTATATTCCATCTTCTTTGACTCATTCTCTTCAAGAGTTTTTCCATGCAAAGCAAACATTGGGACCCACTCCACCTGCACAGGGTGTTCCTTTAGTTTATGCGGATCCAGCGGAGCCCATTGATCAGACTACCATAGGTATATTTATAGAACCCTAATAATATTTTATACCATTATTTATTTTTATTATAACATGTATTGATAAAATATTTGTTTTTTTATAATAGATACATCTACTGATAGGAGGCAAGGGTGAGGGTGTACACGCATGCGTGTGGTGTGGAACCTCCACATGCATTTGATGGTGGACTACAATGAAGATAGTCAGATGATAGAAAAAATAGGGCAACAACATTGGAGTTTTTTTGAGATGCTTGCAAATACTCCGACATCATTCCTTTCAGCCCACTTTCATTATGAAATTTTCCAAATGAATTCAAGAATAATTCTTGGGAAGAGATATGGGTAAAAAAATCTGTTTGGTTTAATGCAGTATATTATTTTTTGTAATTATATGAATGAATATTTTTATGTCAGGTTTTTTTAATTTCCATGATGGTGAGGGTGAACGGCCAACACGTCTAAAGGATTTATATGAGCATTGAAGAGACTATAAGAAAAATTTTTATATTTGTTGGCATGCTAGAGTTGTCATAGAGTTAGTGGTGGTCCCTGTCATTGATGATTGTCCAATAGAATAGTATCGACGGATGATTACTTATTGGATGTCTACTCAGTTTAAGGTATTAATCACATTTGAGGTATTTGAATGAAAATTTTCATGTTTTTTGTTAATAATATATTTTTTATTATTGAATTTTATTTAGGAATCATCCAGAAGAAATAAAAAAACATTGATGCAAAAAAAATAACTCCCCACATTGGGACATACTATGATGCTAGGTCGTGAGAGAAAGTAGGTATGACAGTTGTTTATAATTTTTCTTTACGACTTGTACTTTCTATTATTTCCTCC
This sequence comes from Viscum album, assembly GCA_963277665.1. Classification (NCBI taxonomy): domain Eukaryota; kingdom Viridiplantae; phylum Streptophyta; class Magnoliopsida; order Santalales; family Viscaceae; genus Viscum; species Viscum album. The sequence goes on along the minus strand of OY728132.1, from coordinate 1,152,334,198 downwards.
ATAATTTATTTAATTGTTAATATTGGTATATAATTTTAGTTATGAAATTAATTATTGGTAACCAATATTTAATAATGGTTTCCTACATTCAATGTCATTGTAGAGGGAAAAAATTGAATATTGAAGGACCGGTGCCTCAAGCAAAATTATTTTTCTCGAGTCGAAGGAAGAAAGATGAAAGTGAGGTTAATGAACCGACTCACTAGAAAATTGTAAGTTTTTATATATTGATTTCAAATTTTAATATCTATTTTTGTAACTTAATAATCTATTTATATTTGTAATAGGTTGCTTTAGAGGCCCTTGATGCCCAAGAGCCTAAAATTTTTTGGCCAAATGATCACTTACATCAGGTGTTGGGAGATTAGCACCCTGGAAGAGTATGTTTCCAACCTGGGAAGAGTATAGTCCCGACGAGATATTGGCCCTCCTTAGGTATGATTTGTAGTTCCACCGAGTTTCAGAAGGTTAAGGCATAAGCAGAAAAGGCTGAAATGGGCCATAGAGACGGAAAAATAGTCTGGTAGGGCAAACACTGCATTTATGAAACTAATGGAATTTTTTCATCCAACACTTCCAAAGAGGATAGCACAGCTTGTGATGAATATATGATATCGATGCATTCTATATATGGTGCACCAGGTAGGAGTTCTAGTGGTGAATGAGATGATGGTGAGAAGGAGGAGGAGGTGAAAGAGGAGGGTGAGGAGGAGGTTGAGGAGGACTACAAGGGCGAGGAAGAGGTCGAGGAGGGAGAGGTGGAGGCCGAGGATTACTACGAGGGGCAAGGAGGAGGGAGTTGAGGAGGGATATGATGATGATGGGGATGATGATGAGGATGGGGTAAGGATGATGATGACGATGATGATAGTGATTGTGATGAGGGACAGATTGATCTGTTACATTTTTTACTGATATTACTGACATTTGATGTTTGATTATGTTTGATGATTTGTTGTGCTTGAATATATGTGTGATTAGGTAGGCCACGTTATATTTATTTCTTTATCTATAAATAATAAAACTTGACTTGATTATTATTTGTGACTGATTCACCACTCCTCTAGACACCCCCACCCCCTAGACACCCCCTACCCCCTGGACACCCCCACCCCCCCACCCCCCTTGGATAGCCCCCAACCCCCTAGACTTCCCCCACCCTCTGGACACCACCCCACCCCCTAGACACCCCCTACCCCATTGGAAAGCCCCCCCACCCCACCCCCTGGATATCCCCCACCCCTGGACACTCCCTACCCCCCTTGGACAACACCTCATACCCCCTTGGATAGCACCCTCTACCCCATGGATAGCCCCCCCTGGACAGACCCCCCCCCCCATGGACACCCCCCACCCCTAGACACCCCCACCCCCTGGACAGCCCCCTCACCCCCCTGGGCACCACCTCACCCCCTGGGCAGCCCCTACCCCCTTGTACAGCCCCCACCCCCTGGACACCACCCCCACCCCGGGAAACCCCCTACCCCTTGGACATCCCCCCAACCCCCTAGACAGCCCCCACCCCATGGACACCACCCCACCCTCTAGACACCCCCACCACCCTAGACACCCCCACTAGAATCCATATTTTAATTGGATATTTTGATGTTTACAGAAAATTTAGATATTCTATTATCAATTGTATATTTATAAGGTAGGTGTATGGAAGTTTTATTTATGTATATTGAATGATATAAGAATTTATATGTTAATTTTTAATTTCATAAAGTTTCTTCATGCCTATGGTTTATATTCCTAAATATGTTTTTTGATTTTTAGATAAATGGTATATAAAAATGTTTTATTATATTTAAGATTAACCACAATCATCACTTCCATGTTTAAAATTATAATGAAATTTAAGATGGAAACAATGGAAAAGTCTATATATGAATGGTGGTAATCAAGATCCTGAATAATATCTTCCTAAGTGTGTAAATATATTTACTAAATTATGTAATACTAGCATGTGTATGGAACATTATAGGTTTCTAAAAAAAGTAATTCTTAATATTACCCCCCCCCCCCCCACCCCCTTGGACACCCCCTCCCCCCACCCCCTAGACACCCCCTACCCCCTTGGATAGCACCCCCTACCTCTTTGGATAGCCCCCAACCCCCTGGATAGCTCTCACCCCCCCCCCCCCCCTGAACACCCTCACCCCCTAGACACCCCCTACCCCTTGGACAGCCCCCCCCCAAACCCCTGGACAGCCCCCACCCCCTGGACACCACCCCACCACCTAGACCCCCCCCCCACCCACCCCCTAGACACCCCTACCCCCTTGGACAACCCCTAACCCCATAGACATCCCCCACACCCCTAGAAACCACCCCCTAGACACCCCCTACCCCTTGAACATCCCCCAACCCCCTGGATATCCCCCCCAGACACCCCCACCCCCCTGAACACCCCCACCCCCATGGACAACCCTCCCAACCCCCTGGACAACTCCCCCCCCCCCACCCACCCACCCCTGACACCCCCCACCCCCTAGACACCGCCTACCCCTTGGATAGCCCCCAACCCCCTGGACAGCCCCCCACCCCACTGGACACCCCCCACCCCCTAGACACCACCCCACCCCCAAAGACACCCCCAAACCCCCTGGACACCCCCTCCCCCAACCCCCTAAATAGCCCCCCCCCCCAGACACCACCCACCCCCTGGACACCCCTACCCCTTGGAAATCCACCCCCCAACCCCCTGGATAGACCCCCAACCCCCTGGACAGCCCCCCACCCCACCCCTTTGGACAGCCCCCCACCCCCCTTGTGGACACCCCCACCCCACCCCCCTAGGCACCCCTACCCCCCTTAGACAGTCCCCCAACCCCCTAGATACCCCCCCCCACCACCACCACCACCACCCCACTGGACACCACCCCACCCCCTGGACACCCTCCACCCCTGGACACCCCCCCCCCCCCCGGACAACCCAAAAAGAGAGCCCCCCAGACAGCCACACCCCCTCCCTAATAGAATATTACTGTCATAAAAACCAAATATTTTCCAATGTTGTTCTTTTTTGATTCTATGTCATGCGTTATTTATTTCATGTTCATTTTCATCAAATGGAAGTACTTTTGGAATAAAAATGATGTGACCAAACTGGAAGCATGGGTGGATTATAGTGATGGATGTAGTGCCTCAACAACCCAGCCTCAAATGTTGAATCATGGTATTTTTATCAATTGTAATATATAAATTCCATAAATTGATATTCTCCACTTGGACCCAAAAAGTGGTATCAATTCTTGGTTATAGTTTATTGGATTACCAAATTACCAAGACTTAGAATTTGAGATTGGTTATAAGACTAATGGGTTACCGAGGTCAGGATGTTTTTTATGTTTCTGAAAGGATTTTAACCAAAAAATAGTAGTGTTTTTAAAAAGTTTGGGTCTGAAAATTTGTTTTTAATGATTTTTTTTTCAAGATTCATGTTCCATAAATCATTGTGTGACTTGGATATTAGTTGATAAATACTGATGAATTCATGGAATATGGTCCTAATAACTTACCCTTTTCAGATTCAGTAGCATATTAATGTTTATTGATGATAGTGTTACAACACATAGGTTTCAACTTTATTTTTATAGTATAATTTGCAGAAATTAGAGGACATTGGTTCTATTATGATAGAGATTTATTATGATAGATAGTTAGTATGTTCTGTAGAAAGGTTATTCATCTTAAAGTGATGTTGTTAATATAATGGAAAATTTTGATAAGAAAGGACTAGAAAATATCCTGAAAGATCTGTCTAGAATCAATGGTGCATTATCACAAAGGAATAGTATTTTGGAGATAAAATTGAGGGAAACACTATATTCAAATTAAGGAGAATAATTAATGAGAAAACTTTCATCTGTTACCCAGTTTTAGTATTTAGTAATGTGGAAGGTGAGGGTTTGGAATGTAACTACTAGGACTAGGAGGACTATTCTAAAACATTTATCTTCTGGTGAATATGGAATGTGGTTTTCACAATGTATGCAATATTGGAGTCTGGTGTAAGCAATATTGGGTTCGGTGTGTAGGTGTATTGGCTTGTGTTTGCAGGTGTATTGGCTTGTGTCTACACGTGTATTTGATTTTCTACAGGTGTATTGGAGTCCGGTGTATGCAATATTGGAGGCTTCTGCATATTGGATTTTTTTTTTGTAGGTGATATTGGATTTTGTGTGGTTTATTGGCTTAGGTGCATTGGCTTCCATGTAGGTGTATTGGGTTCTGCATACTATCTGGGCATTGGGTTCTGTGAAATCTAGGTGAAGGATATACCAATGGTTTATAACCATTGGTACACTACTAAAAGAAATTTTAATACTATACCAATGATTATAAATCATTTTTATAGGGGTGAAATAAATTTGAAATGTATACAAACAGTTACAAAATTGTTGGTATATCAATGGACTTCGGAATTTTACCAACGGTTTCTTGAAACCTATGGAAAAAACTATACCAACGGTTTTTGAACCATTGGTAAAACACTGAATGGTTTATAAACTAAAAGTTTAAGACCGTTGGTATCGATTTTTCCAATGGTTCTAGGTAACTGTTGGGAAGCTATGATTTTTACATCATATACAAATAGTTATTTAGAAACCGTTGGTATATATCTATCCCTACATCGGACTAACCAACGGTTTTCCAAACCATTGGAATATTGTATACCAATAGTTTTCCCTTCTATACCAACAGTTTTCAAATGTTGGTATAGTTTAAATTTCTAGTAGTGATTAGAGGTGGTTCCTAGAATTGAAGGATAAATCAAGTTTTACTATGAAATAAATGGAACTATTGATCAAGAAAAGGAACTTCGGTCTCAAAAAAGTTCAAACATGTTCTTCTAAAATACCATCTCATATGAGAGATCATTAAGAGGGGAGATATTAGGATCAATTGAGTGGCTATTGATAAAAATATAGGAGATCTATTTAAATAGTCGTCTTTATAGAAGAAGCATTATATTTATGTACAATATCTTGGTCTTAGATAATTAATAGATTGATGTAATGATTCAATAATGTATCATGTTTAATAAAGTAAATGTCACAACTGAACCCGATGGGGCCTAGGACATAACTCTCTAAGCCCAACTCCAATAAGATTGGGGTTGTCAACTAGAATCGAGTAGGAATATCAAATATATGGGAGGGCTTTGACTAATGTACCTGTATGCATGAAGCCACAAACACCTCTATGAAATAGTGTAGATATATAAAAAGTTGAAAACTAAAATGCATGCGTACATATATCCCAAAGCAGTGTTCAACATAAGTATTGAAAGTGTAAATATAAAAACATGTTCCCACCAAAATAAAATTGTAAAAGTGTCAAACCTACTCATAAGGAAGGAATTTATGTCAAATACAACTATCGGAAAGCTCCTCAACTCAGCTCTGGTAAACACCTTAGTCAGTATAGCTCACTAAGATATTCCTACCTCATGTCCTTTGTGGACTCCGTCAAAAGTCCTATGGTATGCACAAGAAAAAATACATACGGGAAAATCCCATGCAGGGGTGAGAATAAAAATACTCAGTAGGCACCCCAAAAACCCAAAAATAAAAGGGAGAAACTGAAAGGAAACAATCCTCTCAACCTAGCTAAAGGGAACCCAATCGAGAAAGAAGCTCAATCTCAAAACATCATCATCTAAACATGACCACTCAACTCATTAATCAAGGGATTTCAACCCCAAAACATGAAAAAATTTCAAGGAAACCCATAAATCACCCATATATACTTGTCACAAACTCCACATCTCATGAGGTTCTGACCTCATAACCAGAAACATAGATTATACTCACAGATCATAAGGTAAAACAAAACCACGAGAACACACTCCACAAGATCATTCATCCCATATGTCACCTATATGAGAGATAAACTCTATCAAGAACAACCCTACCATTCTTAGTGGTACATCCGAGAGAACATGTCCCTTCAGGAATAATCTACTAGGTCCATCTCTAGTGGATAGCACTGGAGGTCCTTCTATCGCTAACCTGCACCCTGCGTAAGGCTAAATAAACCCACGTGGAGAGGACCTCCCCTCACCACTACACAAAATTGAGGGAGCATTGCTCTAGATTATTCATCGTGTGAATATTATGATGAGAGAGGCCATAGGGACCCACACCCTGGTATTTCCCTTCAGTCACAGGAGTACTAGATTTTAACCAACCAACAAAACCTCTGTATCTCTTGTATTTAGATACCCACACTTAAATCCATCTAGGGAGAACTAAATCATAACAAGGAATTTATCATATCAAATGGAGGGGCCCACTCCTTATAACTATACTCAAAAGTTGATGGAGCTCTAACTCCAATGGAGGACCCACTCTCCACTGCATCTCAGAGATGGGGGAGTACTACTCCAAAATTGAGAACTCATGCCCTAGTATGACAGAGGAGTACCACTCAATAGCTAGAGGACTTGTACCTTGGTAAGATAGGGTAGTACCACTCTACCATATCATTTACTATGGGGGACCCATGACCTAGCATGATAGGGGAGTACCAACCCCATGCTAGAGGACCCTCTCCCTGGTATGATAGGGGAGTACCAACTCTATCAGAATAACATGTATAGAGGACCCATGCCCTAAAACGGTAGATGAATTCTAACTTCAAGGATAGAGGACCTACTCCCTAAAATGATAGGGGAGTACCCACTCTACCTATACATCACATGTGGAGGACCCTCTCCCTGGTACGATAGGGGAGTACCAAATATATGGATAGAAGACCTGCACCCTGGTCAAATAGGGGAGAACATACTTTATCTGGCCATTGAGTATGGAGGGCCTACACCCTGGTACGAAAAAGGAGTTCTATCTCTAACTACTCAAATGATACAGGGAACCTACTCCCTAATCCATTAAGGTATTACCAACCATATAAGATCTACCCAAAGTAAAAGAACCCTCTCCCACAAAGTGGGGAGTCCCATCTCTACCATATCAGATAGGTAAGGGAATTCCACACCCTGATTCCATAGAAGAGTACCAATCCTAGAATCTCTCTTATAAACTACACCAATCTCTTTCATAGTTCAAGCACTGATACACAAGATTATTTCTTAAAAAACGCCACCTCCAATCTTCAAGTCCAAAAGGGAGGAAACCATCATGTTCTATATAGAAAACCACTTAGGATAGGCTGCTCACAAGCTTGAATATGAGTCTCGAAGAAGGAGATATAGAAGGAAGAATATCTAAAGAAGCTCTTCATGGAGTACATAGTGTGCATTAGGGTCCACATGACATGTGATCTAACCTGAGAACCTTGCCATTTATCCTATCTATATGTTTTTCCAACCCATTTAAGGGTACATGGAATGTATAAATAGTACACACTATATCTCTCTTTACCCTGCCCCTGGTTGTGTTCCCCCTTCACATAGCCTAGATAGCCATGTCCCTTACACTCCATGCATCTGATACTACATGGAGTGTTCAGTCTAAATGAGCACCTATCCATGTGGTTTTCCTATTCCTATGTATTATACCACATGTCCTTGTACTTTGGCAATGTAGTTATATATGTCCATGTACCATTTCATATATTCCCCATGCCATGTACCATGGTCATAGGGTTTGGGTCACTACATAGAATAGAGACCCCAAAGTTCGTCTCCCCTGAATAGAAAGGTCTATATGGCATGTCTCACTAGACTACATGTCATGTAAATGGTAATTATAATCAGTAATTACCTTCAAAACCATTCTATTAACCCTGGTTTACCATGAAACTTGAAGATCTACCTAGAAGGGATATCTAGCAATTATATTTGGGATTTAAAACCTTAAAAAATGCATAACAAAGAGTGTTGAGACCAAAACTCAAAATTCCTACCTATAGGGAGAAACTTCAAAGCTTTGATTGTAGAATGATGTCTGGATCAGGTTGTTTCTCAATATGATGATGATATGCATCAAAAATGGAGATCAACATCACTTAAACACTTCGATTCGACCCTGTTTTTGTCATCGCCAAAGGGAGCAGAGGATAGGTGTGACTCTCGTTTGTTTGGGTGAACCAAACATGAGTGGGAGGGGAGAATATTATGTTTAGGTTTAATTAATTAATTAAATTTCATTTATTTAATTAATTCCACCACACAATGCTCACCAACTCACCTCCGACCAAAACTCCCAATGCGGACAACTTTATGTCATTACTAGGGTAAAAACAACATTTTGAACTCAATCATGGACTCATATTTCCAATATGATACTCATATTGGGAGTTATTTACATTTAAATATAAACTATTCATGCTTAACAAAATATATTTAATATTTTTAAAATCACCATGTTGAGGCTCTCTGGGCCCCAGATTCCCATGTCGACTCAACACCTGGATTCAAAAATATTCTTAGAAATATTACAAAGTATTATATTTTAAATCTTGAATCATTACATTCTCCACAACTTAGATCTTTTCTTCCCTGAAAAGAAAAATTCTGGGCATAGGGAAAAGAAAATGATCTTTACATTGGAACTCCCACACCAGCGAGCACACCAGGGGTTCTCATACTGCTTCCAAGCACACACTTAGGGAAACCACCCAGTCCAAAACACTCTCACATAAAACTCCAACCAGGTTAACTTTATGAAATAAATAATCAAATGTCTCCTCAATTGTGATAGGTGGAAATTCATGAAGCACCACAATCCATCTACAGTCATAGGGTTTATCGGTACACCACCTCGCTAACCTGATAAAGATATTGACGTAACCCATCAGTTCACATATACCCTTGGATGGACTTATCTATAATCTCCTCAAGTTTATTTTGTTCTAGGTTGACACCAATCACACTAGGTTAACAATGAACAAGTTAGGGCTGCCCAAGTGTAAACATTAGGTCTTACCAAGCCCTTCATCTATAAACCTCCAACTGCAACACATCTCACCAAGACACAAACACTTCCACACCCACTAGTGTGACCCCATCTGAGTATGGATGGTAGGAAAAAAAACCTCACTATGAAAACATCATAGGGTTAACTCTACCACTATAGAATGGTTCTATTCAAGTTTATCCCTCCATCAGGGATGCCAAGCAAAAAAAGGCCAAGCCGGAAAGCTCCACTGGTAGGGTCAGGACCTGCTTCAACAATCCATTGAAAAACCTCACCCTAAACACTCATTTCTAAGGAACTCATCCACCACACCTCGATATTTTCCACTTAGGGTGTTACTGAATCACCTATGCAGTTTTGATCACATCATAAAAATGTCTCTTGGTGGGGAAATTGTTCCTCTTCCTCATGAGTCCAAAGCTACACCAAATTGTATGACGTAATCCTCGAGTGTATTACGTAAAAATTTGAAACCAAATGCATGAGTTTACTAATGAAAAACAAAGGTATTCCCAAGAACACAATGGGTCTTATCGGTCCCTCTTTCACAACTACCAACATGGGGTTCTACTAATTCCCTACATCACCCTGGTTAAACCTAGAAAAAAAAGTTTAATGAAAAGAGTATCCCACTATAGTGTCTAATAATTGCCACTATAAAAGTATAAAGGACATATAGCATGCCTTTATTCATCCTTGGATCTTTTGGGTCATAGGCCTCTATAGCCTTTAACTATCCTCACCCACATCCTCTAGCTTCCTAAGCTTAGCTAGGACCACCTAGGGGTGGTAGAGGAAAAACCTCAAACCGCCTTCCACCTCATGCATCTCTACTAACTCCTTCACATCATTCTCCCTCTTGTGAAACTCCATTCTATAATTGATGCCACTATTAAGGTTTCTCATCATTTGAATACCTCCCAGCAGCACGTTGGGTTGGAAAATCTCTAGGAAGATATCCTCAGTTGTTGCAAGTGTAACACCGCCCATCCTATTGTTGACTTGATCCTTGGCACTGCTCCTACGCTACAGGTCCACGTGCCTGAGTTTGGGAATGGGTATGCCTCTGGAACCATAATCTTTTCATATTTCATCTACTAGATATTTCATATTTCTCATCCTCTTGACCGCCACTGTGGGCCACATCCGCATGTCCCTCAGCTGGGAATCTCTCTAAAACTAGAGCTTGGTCCTTTACCCCTTCATAAGAGGGAAGGAACAAGGAGACCACACCTGGTTCAAGCTCTAAATAATGGGTATCATTCCATATTTAGGGAGTAACATGATAGGTCGGTAAACCTTTCCAAGTACTTTAGCATAGTCATGCTACCCTACTAAAGCTACAGAAGCTCATGTATACACACTAATATCAACATGGCTGAGTATAAATCTTCCCTGAAGAGTTGATCGAACTCAACCAAATTGAGAATCTCATCATCATGATACTAGATCACTAAACCCCACCATTTACTAGCCAAAACATGTAGAAGGCTCGCCAATAGGACTACCATCTGATTGGGAGGTGTCCTTACTAAGGGGAAAACAGACGTGACTTCCTCGAGCCAGTCATCAGCTACCTTGGGTCCGGATCACCTCGGTACCTCAAAATTCACAACCTATGGAACTCATGAAACATACTCAACATTCATGCATCCTCATCCAGAACTGCTGGAATAAACATCTTCTCAATATGTGGTGGCACAACCAGCGAACCACCTTGAGGTAATGCCCCATAACCAGTTCCCTACACAGAAGCCTCATCACAGGGTCGATTATCATCAAAATCACACCATAGAAATATATATGGTTTTTTTAGAGGAATCCTAAAATATAATCAAGACACACCACTATCAAAGAGTATATGTGGGGTTCTAACTCCAGAAGGACAAGTAAAAATGAAAACCCAATTCTATATGATGAATGTACCATTATTTCCCTATGACCCATGTCATAATGTACTGAGTCAAAAATCATGTTATCAGAGTCCCGGTGAATGGATACGTCAGATGATGCATCAACACTAGAACCTCTAGCCTGAGATCTGAACTTGAAACACCTTAACATTTTCTCTATGTAACTCAAAACAAGATCACAATAATATAGTTCCAAAGTGAAACCAGCCTATGATACCACTCTATCATGACTTGGCCTAACAGGTCCTGGGACACAACTCCCAAGCCTTCCTCCAATAGGACAGGGGATAGAGACTATCACGGAGTAGGCATATCATACATATGGGAGGCCTTTTCCTAATGTACCTATATGCACACACCCACAAACACCTCGATGCAATAGTATAAAGATATAAAAAGATGGAAACTAAAATGCATGCATACATCTATCTCAAACCAGAGTACAATAGAAGTTCTGAAAGCATAAAGGGAAAAACACATACCCACCAAAATAAAACTATAAAATTTTCCAACCTTCTATGAAGGAGGGGATCACTAAAAAATGAAACTACCAAAAACTTCATCAACCCATCTTTGGTAAACACCTCGATCAGTATAGCTCACTAAGCTGTACCAACCTTAGGTCCTATGTGGAATCTATCGAAAGGCATGTGGTATTATAAATACACCCATGTGTGGGAAAATACCATGTAGGAGTGAGTATAAAAATACTCAGTAGTCATCCCGAAACCCCCAAAAGAAAATTGAGCAACTAAAAATAAAGATTCCTCTTGACCTAGCCAGAGGGAACCCAATTGAGAGAGAATCTCTATCTCAAGAAATCCTTGAATAAACATGACCATCCAGCTTAATCCATAAGGGGTGTCAACCCCAATATGTGAAAACACTATAAGGAATCCCAAAAATCACCCAGATATACTCATCTCAAAATCCAAGGATCATGAGGTTCTGACCTCATAGCTATCAACAAGGATTCTACTTGAGGATATAAAGGAAACACAAAACTGGTAGAACACACTTCATGAGTATAGTCATCCTAGATGGAACCCATTTGAGAGATATACTCCATCGAGAACAACCCTACCATTCCTAATGGTATATCTGAGAGAACATATTCCATCAGAAACAAACTACTGGGTCTATCTCTAGTTCCCAACATCGGATATACTATCATTGCTAACTTTAACCCTATGCAGGTCTAAAGAAACCCATGTGGGGAGGCCCACCCCTCACCATTGAACATAGTTTAGGGAACATTGATCTAAATAATTCACTGTATGCATCTTCTAATGAAAGATAATAGAGTGACATTTACCCCTCCATTGCCCAATAGTTGAGGGAGTAATAGCTCCTAACCAACCTACAAAACCGTTATTGATCCTGTAGGGAGAGGCCCACACCACAATCTATCGACGGAGCACTAACTCCTAAATAGGAATCACTAATATCTAGTGTAGAGGACCTATCCTCATAATTTTACTCAACAACTGAGGGATCTCTAACTAAAATAGAGGACCCACTCCCCACTGTAACATGGAGTCAGGGGAGTACTACGCCATAAGTGAGGACCCACGCCCTAGTATGATAGGAGAGTACCACTTGGTGGTTAGAGGACCTGCACCCTAGTACGATAGGAGAGTACCACTCTACTAGCTAGTTTACTATGGGGGACACATTCCCTAACGTAGCAGGGGAGTACCAACTCCAAGCTAGAGGACCTTCTCCTTGGTATGACAGGCGAGTACCAACTCTACCAGAATAACACATATGGAGGACTCTCACCCTAGAATGATAGGCGAGTTCTAGATCCAAGGATAGAGGACCCACTCCCTAACCTGATAGGGGAGTACCCACTCTACCTATACATCACATATGGAGAAACCGCTCCCTGGTATGACAGGAAAGTACTAACTCCATGGATAGAGGACATGCACCCTGGTCCTATAGGGGAGTACCTACTCTCTCTCTCTCTCTCCAATGAGTTTGTAGGGCCTTCACCCTGGTATAATAAATGAGAACTATCTCCAACTAATCTAATGATGTGGGGAACCCGAGCCCTAGTCTATTATGGGATTACCAACCCTGTAAAATCTTCCAAAAGTTAAAGAATATGTGCCCACAATATGGAGAGTCATGTCTCTAATAAACCAGAGAGGTAAGGTAACTTTGTACCCTGATGCCATAGAGGAGTACCAGTCTCAGCATCTCTCTTATGAACTACACTGATCTCCAGCATAGTTCAAGCATCAATACACAATCTTATTACTCAAAATATGACACATATTATCTCATAAGATGAAAATGAGACCACCATCATGTTCTATAAGTAAAACCAATCAGTATAGGCTACTCACAGGCATGTATCTAAGTCCCATAGAAAGAGATATGAAAGGTATAATATCTGAAAAATATCTTCAAGGTGTACTTAACGTGCACTGGGATCTATGCGGTGTGTGAGCCCGCCCTATAACCCAGCTTTGTATCATGTATACATGGTTTTCCAACCCATTTAGGGTTACCTAGTGTGTATAAATTGTACACACTATGTACCACTTTACCTGACCCCTGGCCGTGCTCCCCCTTCACATTTCTCGGCTAGTCGTGTCCCTTACATGATGTGCATCCCATACTACATGGAATGTTCAAGCTAAAGGGACACCTAGATGTGTGGTTTTCCCATACCCATGTATTGGACCCCATGTCCATGTACTTTGGTCTTGTAGTTATACACATCCATGTACTTTTTCATGGATTATCCGAGCCAATTCCCATGGTCCCACGGTTTGGGTCACTACACGGTGTGTAACCTCGATACATGGTGTGTAGACCCCAAAGTTCATCTCCCCAGAATAAGAAGGGATAAAAAGTGTGTATCTCGAGATTACATACTGTATAGATGGTAATTATAGTTATGAAATACCTTTGAAACCACCAAATTCACCTCAGTTTACCCCGAAACCTGTTGATCTACCTTGAAGGGATATCTAGAAATTATATTTGGTATTTAAACCCTTAAAACAGTATATAACAAAGAGGATAAGTACCAAAAATAAAACCTCTTACTTTGAGGGTGAAACTGTAAAGCTTTAGGTTTTCAACGATGCTGGGATCATGCTGTTTCTTGACTTGATGACGATTTTTGTCAGAAACAGAGATTGACTGCACCTCAATGCATCAATTGCAGCCTCATTTACATCATCGCCAGAGAGAGGAGAGGATAGGCATGAATATACTTTGGTTTGGGTGAACCAAACATTATGAGGGAGATTATTAGTTTTAGGTTTAATTAATTAAATAAATTTCATTTAATTAATTAATTTCACCACACAACGCCTTCCAACTCACCTCTGACCAAAACTCCCAATGCGGACAACTTTATGTTACACCTAGGGTAAACATGATGTTTTGAACTCAACCTTTGCATAATATTTATGATTTGAGACTCCTATATAGATTTATTTACATTTCAATAGAAACTACACGTGCGTGAAAAAATATATTTAATATTTTTAAAATCACCTCATCAAGGATCTCTGGGCCCTGGATTCCCATGATGAATTAGCGTCTGACTTTGAAAATATTATTAGAAATATTTCAAAGTCTTGTAGGTCAAAACCTGAGTCATTATAGTGAATCCCTATTTATAATTTGTTTATGTGTGCTTCAATTTACATTACATTAATAATGTAATGATAATATCACCTCAAAGTGAGACTTTGAGTTATCCCTAATTGATGATCATCACAGATTATTATGGGTTATGGTGATATTATAATATCAGCATGAATATAATCTTATAAACATTTCAAAAAATTATATTTTAGATAAAAATAATATATTCATGAGGTATAAATTAGACACTTATTTCTTGGATTGATCCACCAAATTATATCTCATGGAATTCCATACATTAATCATATACTTAAGGGGTTTATACTTATTATCAATCCTTCTTTCCTAAGGTTGGAAATATTCCTAGCATGTGAGCCTTCATAATTTGATTCCTTTATTACATAATTAATTGTAACTTATCTAACCAGGGTTTTTTTGGTATGTTTTTGATCATGTCGTCGGTTGGAACACAACTAAGATAGGATTTTTACACTTGTATAACAACTAAATACATATAGATCATAATTGAATTAGACTGAGTAAATGCATCATCATGATTAGTTGAGTCACATATTATGTGTTCATCTACTTGGATGAGGGACATGTGATCCTCTCATCATCCAAATGAATGAAAAGTAATGTATTCATTGACCTGGTCAATATTATTCATAAAATCAAGAAAAAAATATATGAACTATTCTATATTGACATTGTTTAGTGACAATTGGTCACTCGATTTAATGGAAAGATGAATTATATAGGTATAAATATGATGTATATGATAAATATTTTGGTGTAATTTTTTGTATAGAAATATGATTGTGTTTGATAGAGATCACACCAGATCCCTTAGTAGCTTGAGTTTAACTGATGGTTTTCTAAAGGACCTCTCTTTTCTTGCATCTATAAAATACATATTTCATATTTTTTTCAATTCTAATAAGTCCCATATGGTCACATGTTTATGAATTTGGATAAGTATTAATTTTTAGATAATGTTTTTCTTCCAAAATTAATAGATCTTGATAAAATTGTATCCAAAAGAAGTTTTGGATGGATCCACAAAAGGTTGTGAAGTTTTTCATAAAGTCATGATAATATTTTAGCTCAAGTGTGAGATTTTTTTAAGTTCACTAAAACTATATGAATGTGATTCATATAACTTAAGTATATTTTGGCTCCAACATATCCTTAAGCATGATCACAAAGTTATGTTGATTCTAACATAACCTAGTTGCATGTGATGAAACCTTGAAACATGGTTTCCTTTGGCCAAAATTTCCACATCAGTCCTATATGGTTTCCTTCAATTACTTATCCATGATATTGATTAGTTAATACACACACACCTTAATTAATGTTTTTAATTAAGATCACTCCTATGGTATGTAAATTATGACGTTATCAGTGACACTTTTCGTTAATAGAGAGTTTTGAGCATAGTTTATATGAGGGGACAAAAGTTACCTTAATTTAGTGGGGTGATGATCATTAGTTTTATACAAAGACTTATATATATATATATATATCTTTTTCTTGTATTTTCATTGATCACACAGTGTAGGTGTTAGCACCCCTTATACATTTTGGAGCTCTCAAGAAGCATTTTTGGGATCTTTTTATTGGTGTAATATCTCAGAGGCAGGAATCCTTTTGTTTGTTACTTAATGGGTCATCATCAATCATGATCTATCAAGATAGAAGCTATCATAAATTAATTTCATGTATGATATGTCATGGTTTTATTCATTTATATATATGTTGATATAATTGTGGATATATTAGGCATATGGGTTTTCTTTATCTAGCATGATCATTTGAAGGCCCCCTAAATACCCTCACACATTACCTTTTTCATTAGGGTGTGAGAGAAATAAAATAGCATGAAAGTGGTTTTGGTTTACCTCATTGATATATTCTTCTAATATTATGTTATTATAATTGGATACAATGTTGGGTGAGCGAGCCTAAGTGAGGTTAGGTGATAGTTGACATGTTAGGTTCTTATTGGGTTTATTGTTTATTCCCTACAACATTGGTATAATTTTTCCATATTTTCACGAGTGGTATTGTGGAGGATCCTACTAATTATACATATATGATCACCCATATATATATAAATATATTTTTCAAATTTCAAGATTTTTTTGGAGATTGATTTGGACATTAATAGCTCATATCTTGGAGCTATGGTTAGTGTTGTTGTATGCGAGTTCTTTTTTATATTTATTTTAGAGGCTTGTATTTTTATGAAATTTACATGAATTATGGTTATTATGGTATATTGGTTTTAATTAATGATATGGTATTGATTTTTGGTTTCATTAGTATATTACTGAGATTTATGAGGGTAATGTCTGCCATTTTTTAGATTTATACCCTCAGTGATAATCTCCAACCAGGGGCCTATTAGAAGTGAGATTTAATGAAATGTTTTCATACAATCATACATCCCAACTAATCTCTCATCGGGCCGATCACATATACAAAAATAAAAAAAAAAGTATATAAGGAGGCTCTAGTACTATCACTAATCCTAATATATAGATTTTTTATAAGATATAGTTCTCAACCATGAAATCATGGGCCTCTTCTCTACCTATTCCCATAATCATGAGGTCTACTCAAATACTAAACTATCAGGACCTCCTACGTAGTTGTGTGTATAACTCAGTAGGACACTACCAATGGTATCCCTAACATAACCAGTAAACATAGTGTATGAATGTGTGATATGATCATAATAATAAATAAAGTATATAAGTGAAAATAAATATCCATCATCAGTCCTCAGAATCTAAGGTGACGCATGAGTTCAACCATACCTGCTTTGGCTAGTTCCAAATGTCTTTATGCATGTCACATGACTATAATGGGGAACCTCATCCTAAACCAAACCCTATTTAGAACATCACCCAAGGTAAATTCCTTCCCCAAACACATTTTATAATATCATAAACCCAGGGACCATATCCCACCCTAGAACCTTTCATACCAAATAAACTTGGTTCATTCCCTCTCACTAGAACCTCATGAATATATAACCATCAAGGGATAAGCACTCACCCCAAAATCATATCACATCAGGTGAGAATATTTACCATCCTTGGAATCATATATATAATTATTGAGGTGATAATAATCCACCATAAAAATATATCACATTAAGGGGGAATAGAATAATAATCCACCATAATAATATATCACATTAAGGGGGAATAGAATCTCACCCTATAATCATATATATAATCATCAAGGGATAAGTTCCCACCCTGAAAACATATCATATCAAGGGGGAATAACTCCCCTTACTAAAATCACATATATATATATATATATAGAATACACCTAAGGGGTTATATCCCATACTATAATAGTTACCAAGTAATCATTAACTAGGGGTCCACATCCCACCCTGATTTCTAATAACCCATATACTCTAGGAAATCATCTCTCCTAAAATCCCCATATAGAATATATCATATGGGTTGGACACTCACCTAAACCCGACACACATTCCCTAGGTTATCTTCTAAATCATAAAACTTATCATTATAACTACATTTATACTAGGATAAAACTATACTATACTCCTTATAATAAATCTATATAGGGTCAACATGAGAATGGGGTAACTGTTGTGGTCCCCTAAGTCACACATTGGTCCAAACACCTCCCATGTTATATTTCACTCTTTCCCAATTCCAGGTCAAGGCTCATCACTCAAATGGAATAGTATCAATTAATAAGGCATGGTCAAATCATGGAATAATCAGTCACACAATCAATTTAATATAAGAATCCACCTAGAGAGATGGAATGAAGCCCCTCGCCCTTCCAATTCAAACTAGGTCGGTCTAATAACACTCAATCTTTCCATAATCCTACCCAGAGCACACCCACCTAAGTTATCACATACCAGTGGGGTCTAAATAGTTTTCCCACTCTCTGGTAAACTAACCTAAAGGCTATAAGGTAACTTGATGTTCTATATGGTCCATCCTTAGGATAACCATTCCCAAACCATTATTCTCCCTAACTCAAAGGGTATTAATGACACCTATGTCAAAATATATTGTATTTAATTATTGTTTTTATACTCGTATATGGTTTATATATCTCATAGCACATGTTTATGCTAAATCCCTCAGTTATCGACAACTGAGGAATCAAGTTAGTGTTTAAGTATCCATTGTATCCTATGAAACTTTTGTTCTACTCATGGGAGTTCAAGAGAAACAATTATTTTTTAAATTCAAGTTCAATTGAACATAAGTGGTGAGACTTCATATCACATGCTATATAAACATGATGTATAACTTTTGGTAGATGTTCAAGGACCACCAAACTCAATCAAGGAGTTATTCCCTTTATAAAAGCTCATCCACCAACACCTAAGCTTTTCCAATATCATATGAACACCCAAGCTCTTATCTCAAGCCACCAAATCAAAAATAATTAATTATAAAAATTTATAATTAATTATTGATTTTAATTAAAGAAGATATAATCACTCAATACTCACAAAATAGAATATACTCTCTAAAACCTTGGGAAATAAAAAGTCAATGCCCCATGGAATGATCTTGGTATGACTATGAATAAAATCCCTATCACACAAGACTTGGTAACTCGGTTACTCACCAATTCCATCCAAAATTAATTAATAAACTTAAATAAATATGTGTAAGAACATGTCTCCAATGAAGTTTTGATAAACGATGTGAAAATCTTATCTAAACACATCCTTTAACCAAGCCTTGCAAAAGCCCCATCGCCTTGGCCCAATTCAACCATTCTTCGGTGGAATAAGCATCAAAATCTAGCTCAAATATTCCCCAAATCAAAATGTGGTGAAATGAAAAAAGAATAAAGGAAACCATAATGAGAGAATTACCTTTAATCACTATATAATTGCCTCAAAAATTCCATTTTCTAAGGGGGTTTAAGGGAGGAATGAGAGGGAGACAAGTTGACTGCAATAGATCTCCCTACATACTTTTTTGGCCTAAAACTGAAAGAGTCAAATCATAAAATATAGGTTTACCCCTAATAAAAAAATATCCTAGGTACTTATTCATGACATGAACATGAGGGTTAAGTTGTGACGCCTTCTCACTAGGCCATTTTGTGGTGTGGCCCTCCTAGTTGTGGCACAAAAACCCCCCCAAAAGGTAGATGGGTAGATCCATACATGTCTCTTTCATAGTGTCACACCTTTGGGTCATTGAACTATTTATTATCTAGGAATAATTGAGGAATTAACCCTCTAGATCACAGTGTGGTATAGATCTTCTAGGTGAGTCCCAATACTATATGGCATGACCTCCACTCTCACAGCACGACCTTCACCCTACACACACAAATTTCTCCCCTTTGGTGAGGCTTCACATTGAAACCCGGGGGTCACGACATGACTAAATTCTTCTATAAAAAATCATAAATTCATACATAAGGGTTAACCCTTAAAAATTTCATACACATCTCATTGTTATCCACAAAAATGTAACGGTATCCTTCTAAACACTCTCTATGGCATGACCATCACCCATCATGGTATTATGAGCCACTAGTATCCAAAATTCATCTACAATCCACCCCGAACTTACTAAAACCCTAACCTGAGCCCCCAAAATACCTTTAGATTCTTTATCCATGTCCAAAAACATATCCTTTAGATGTTAAAACCCTAAAAATCTCAATTTGATTATAAATTCTCAAATAATACATTTCTATGAGACCAAAAATTCAAATTTCCTTTGAATTTAAAAACCTATAACAATGCAGGTCATTAAACCCCCCCCCCACCATAAAAATTATTATCCTTAAGAATCTATAATGATCCTCCATCCATCAATCCCAACCTACATCAGTTATCAGCTAACCACTAACTCATTTTTTATCCCAAAATGTTGAATGAGATTCTTCTATGCAAATCTAAATATTGAGGTGAATTATTCATCAATATCCAAGCTTCCCACTCATCTCCATTTATAATAATGAAATAGATCTCAACCACACTTTTCTATCCTAATACATCAAAGAATTATCAATTGATTCATCTCTAAGATTATGGTGTTCTCCATCTTAAGACTCTGGTCATAATGGTTGATTTTTGGTCATGTTTTTCTACACCATTGGAATTTCCTACTGAAAATGTATTCTTAGTTGTTCATTATGATTTATAATGCATTTTCCACCTCACTACATCTAATTTTATATAAAAACCCTGACTGGTCCTCCTTTGGATGACTTTACCTAAAATTAATCAGCCTCTCCCATTGACTCACCATCATATATTCTGATCATGATTCCTAAATTCTCAGATCCATCAAAAAATATCTTAAATTCCTAAATTAAAGTTTGAACCCAACACTTGGTGTAATTCCATGGTTTGGTCCTCATATATCCATATTATCCACCATAATCTCTCCATAAGAACCATCACAACTCTAATTTTCCTCACTCTCAAATTCCATCAACTTTATCTCAAGCCTGATGTCGATACTAAAACTTCATCTAACACCACACTTGAATCTCAAATTTGGCACCTAATAAAGAACCAGGTAAAATCAGATCTATCTATGTAGTGGTATCTAGGTGTTATCTTAACCATCCACTCACTAGTCTCATTTCATCCATGACCTTACCCACTTTAGGTTCATACTTTCATGACTTATTTTATTCTCCCAACCATAAGAATATCCTTATCATCACTTCATATAACCATAATTCTTGATTTCTACAACCTATACACCATCCCTTATTAAATGTAATGATTGAACAAAAACATTTTACTCATACTTGATCACCAACATGATACACAAATCACTACCTATTACCAGATTACCAAGAAATCCATCCTTAACATCAACTAAAAATTATATTCATAATGAGGATCATATCCTCAAATAGTCAATGGTACACTCCCCACCATATGGACTCCATTTCACCACTCATTGAGAATAATGCTAAATAGATTCTATAATCACACATATGTCTCTCAACCTATCCCAAACTCATCTCATCTCTAACAACACCTTTCAAGGAACAAGATCATATTTACCATTCCATGGTACTCCAATCCATTAACAATGTATCATCTCATCATAAAGTTACACCTCCCATTCTCATCAAAACCTCAGGCTGTTGTGACCATCAGTTTCTCATCGAATCATTATAGCCACATCATTACTAGGGTGACCACTAAACTGAGACCAGATAAAATACCAAAACTCTCTTATGATCATTTAGAAACTAAGGGAACTCACTATCACTACACCACTCAGGTTCTCCTAGATTCAAATAATTCCCAATGGACCACACATGGTATGCTCACCAGTCCACAAATCAAATGGCCACCATTCATAACCAACGTGTTCTTTCCCTCACACATCAAGAATTTTCTTAAAAATATATTCCAACCCTCACTCTCCTCATACCATATAGAGTGAATCTATAAGAACCCTATCATGGGTTCTTACCCACTATCTAACTCGATCTCATCTGAACCCAACAGGTGTATGATCCTTTATTACATGATCACACAACTGTACTCGTGCTCCCATGAGTTTCATCTCATTAAACCAAGGCCCAAATTCCTAAACAAATAACCATTACCCATTAAATTTTAATATCATATATTCTAAATTAATCCTTGATGATTTATTTCTAACAATCCTGAGGCATACCATTCATGATAAGGCTTATTTCATGATAACCCACCACTCAGGTATTATCCCAAAACCACAATCTTCTAATTACACTACATCCATCCTAGATCCAACCATCTAGGATAAAAATCAACTATATCATAAATAACTATACCTAAATTAGTAGTAAATAATCCAAGTGATCCTACCCATTGAACTCAACCTTGATACCTTAAGTACTCTAAATGTTTTGCATCTAAAATCCCAATACATCTCACATGCCTTTCCTATGCCCTCACAATGGTATTCAAATTCTTAAGGAAACCCATTCCCATACTTGGATCACTTATATGAGGCATGTCTTTCCTATATAGGATCATAAATGAATCCAATTCCTTTACTAATAAGCTAATGGTCTCTATACATCTCATAGATGGAGGGACTGTATAGTAATCATCAGAGAACATCCCGTGATGGGATCCACATGTACTTTCACCAAAATAAAGTACCAGGGTTCAAGTGAGTAGAATTACACAAATAGGTTATATAGGTAAATTCTATATAAGTTTTTTTTATACATTAAACAACTGAACCCCCTTGTCACTGATGAAATCAATCACAAACAAGTATATAAATGTCATGTGAATTCTACATGCCAAATATTATGTATGTGCATGGGACTTACCACGATGTTCCAAGATCCAAAAATATAAATCAATTTAAAATACACACATAATACTTGAATAAATATATCAATCATAATATTGAAAACCAAGAATAGAAATCTCATAACCCTGGTAACCTATAACTCCCATTGAAAGGGTGTTCATGACTCACTAGCCTGAGGTCTGTCACAAGCTTAAAAAAAATCATGTTCCCCATATACTATATCATAAATAGTAATAAAAAAAGAAAATATTATCTTATATCACTTTGTGATGTGTTCGACCTGATACCACTCACCAATGTCTTGGTCGGAGTGCCACAACACCTTTGGTGTATGGGGAGGCATGCATGAGGTGCTGTGTAACTTTGACTGAGAAACTGATGAGTGGTATCGAGCCATGGAATTAATATCTAGGTTCACATATTAACCTTGATATGGCCACATAATTTATTCTATAATCATTGTAGAAAATGTTTTGATAGTTTTTTATGAATTATAATATGAATGAGTTTAATAAAGTTGTACTCAATCTCCACAATATGTTAAGTAATGTTGAGTAGGGTATGGGTGGTTTAAGATCAAGTGACATCAGGATGATATAGAAATATAAGGGTAAAATTTTTGGCTAGATAGAAATGAAAATATATCATATAGAGTCTATTGTGATGGATGATCTGAATAAAAGGATCGAGGGGTAGTGCTTTATTTTGAATTGACTGGCCATTAGAGAAAGAACTTTCTGTATTAACTGAATGGTTGTAATAAGCCATGTGGAGAACTACCTTAGGTATTAATGTTATAAAATCATATTCCTTCATTTTGAAAGGCATGTGATACAAAGTTAATGTTTTATAAGTGTTATAAATATACAAGTAGTCATAAGTAAATAATAATAATTGATTATTGGAGCTTGTAGTTTTATTTCATATAATGAAGGAAGGGGATACTGCACTGATGACTTAGATGTAAAAATTAATTCAATCTAGGATGAATTTTAATAAAATATGTGTATTATTTATCTCATTTTTTTTCTCTCTTTTGGGAGATTTTAAATAAAGGTTCTTTGAAAAATGAGATTGATATTCTTGATACGCATGGTTTATGATTTATCCAACTCTACAACATTCTTTAAAAGGAGACAAGGATAAAATAATTTTATTTCGTATAAAGTGTTTATCAAAGATTATGAAGCAATATGATTACACCACCAATAATTGAAATTATGAACATATATTTCTCTAAAATTTTTTATAAATTTTTAACTCAGTTTTAATTAATTAGTTTAACCAAATTTATTATTTTTACTTTATTTTTTTAGTTTCAGGGTGTTTTAAATATTTTTATTATTTTAGTTAATTATGTGTCTATATTAGTGATTAATATTATTTATAGTATATATATTGACATTTTACACTATATATTACGATTAATATTAGTATTATTAATATTATTTATCGTTGTTATTATTATTATTGGTACTATTAAATCATATTAACATTTTTTAGTAGTATTATTATTATATCATTAATATGTGTATAATTATATAATTAACTTGAGTTAAATTGTAACCCTAATATATCTAATTATATATATAGGTGTGTATATATATTTAATTTTAACTATTTAACTATATTAGTTATTATTATTATTATTTTAATTTTAGTTAAAGTTGAATTTAAATTTTTAAAATTTTGAAATATTAGCAAGGAGGACACACATAATGATTGTAGGAGGGATCCCCTTGGGTTTCCTTACTTCTTCACCCATAGAACTCAATAGTGAGTTTTCACTATCTCAGATTGCATTACCTATCTCCAACCAGAAACCATCTATCTCATGGGTGTAGTTGTGTCCTCCTTCAGGGGTTCGTCGCAAACCCCAGCAGCGTGCACACTAGCTGGCCTCCCAGTGAAGTGAGACACCCTCCCTGATTCTCAATCATTATATATTTCCATCATCTCCCAATAACCTCATCCACTGGTGCATTACTTTTTGACCTCCCTCCCTTTGTGTAGATGCAACATGTATCACACAATTATTTATGATATACACAAGACGTTGTGTGCAATGCCCATTTTGATGGTAGATCGTGCATGCAGTAGTTTACAATGAATTTTGACCACATTAATAGTGTGGTTTGTGTCATGTATGCATTCAATGGAATTTTTTGAATGCTGAAAATGTTCATGGTGGTTCGGTTACGTGGTCCAATGATCAATGGTGCAATGTTTTTCATGTGGTGATCGTTAGCGGTGGATTAAGGAGATATTTTCTTCCACATAATCATAGTGATTTCTATTCTTTTTTTCTCATGTTGTGTTCCCATGATAGCCAGCTAATTTCATTTTTTTAGAGTTTTGATAAATGTGACATTAATTTCATTCCTTTATTTAATTTCCATATTTTATTTTCAGTTAGTTCATCTTAATTATATTTTTATTCAATAAATTATATATGTTTTTTATTTAAATAATATGATATTTCCACACATGATTTTTTATCAATCATGTGATTCCTAATAAGTAATAACAAGTAGGATAACATCAAAGAATTCATTTATTCATAATTTTATTTCATGCATGATAGACTTATAAGTCACACATGATATAATTTAGATTAAATAAATATATTGATTGGGAAATTAAATTTGTGTGTGTTATCTATTAAAAATTGCATGATTGATACCTAAAAAAGTAAACTTATGTGAGTGAACCCAACACAAATAGGTATATTGAATTTTTGAGAAATGGGTCTTGATATTTCACCAAGTGATTTGGCACTAAAATGCTTCAAAAATTATTTATAAAACTATAGAAAAAGATAATGAATAATTAGGGAGAAAATTTAGTTTATTTTCTAACATAAAATAATGATACATGATAGTATTTTAATTAGATTTGGAATTAGTGATAATTAAATGAATAATTATTCTGATGTGATAATCAAATAATTGGCATCGCATGAACTTGAATGGGATTCAGAAGATTGATACATCCATCACCATTATCTACCCTCCATTATATTAGTTTTATTCCATTTCAATAGATTTTTTTTATAATTTTTAGTTTTTAATGACCTTAAAAATTCATTGACATGAAAAATCTTTGAAGAAGATAATACTTTTGACTATACGCATTCTCCCTATAGTATTGACCCTACTTCCACTACTACAGTTGTTGTAGGTTTTTAAATTTCTATATTTGGTACACTGTGACAACACATGAAAAATTTATGCACCATTACCAAAGATAATTATATAATTATAAAGACCTTAAAATATAGATTTAGGTTAGAAAAAAATACTAAACAAAAAAATGGGTTACTATAAAAAAAATCTATTACAGAAAAATTCAAGATGTCCAATAATTAAAAATAGTATGTTTAACCCCATGTGTTTACAATCAACACCCACCCTACACACCCATTATTCATAGTATGAGTTATAATTTTTCACCACCAATGAGTTATCTTGGTAATTCTATAAATTTTAATGGATCTTATTCATATCAATGCTATGATCCATGGGATGATGCTTCACCATATTTTTTTGTAATTTAATACTCATAATTTTATTATTCTTAGGGTCAATATATGTCTGAAAATATAGAACCTGGTAAATCATGCTCACTATTTATGTTACAAGACCTTTTAAAAAAATCTGAAAACTCAAGTGTACAATCTACAAACTTTGTATAACATGAATCATATTACACGCTAGAGGAAGATACTCAATTTTATCAATCACTATATAAGTCGTACACTTCAAAATATGAACACAAAATGTTTACTACTATCAATGAGGTAAATAAAAGGGTTAAACTTCCAGAATAATTTGATGAAAATTTGGTTTCTATAATGAAAAACCTGAAAATAAAAATGAGTGAGATTCTCAAACTATCCTCCTCACTATCACTTGATCTCACAACTCAGAACACTAGTTATGAGGAATGTATAGTAGTGGTTCCATATGAGCATTATCCATTTCTTAAGTCTAATGATGAGTCCTATTTGATTAATCCTTCTTTATATCATTCCGTATATGACTTCTCTACACCACAACTTGATTCCTAAGTTTCTATCATATTTCAACATCATGTATAATACTTTGTTAAATATAATGGTCCACTAGACAATGAAATTTCTTATACTTATCCTATTATTTCATAACACGTCCATTGCAAAGTGAGAATGGATGCCTTTGAGGAATATCAATTTCCACCTTTTGAGGATGAAAATTCATTTCATGATGAAGTGAACATTGAACTAGGACCCACATTTAATGTGATCGAGTCAAAATTGACCCAAGATATCATGGATCACCACAAAACAAATTTCATCACTTCAAATAACCTTGGCTCACCCCTTTTTGAGAATATTTTTTATTTTAAAACATTTTCCAAAATGGAAAAATATGAAACATTTTATGATTTAGAAAACTAATCAATAATAGTGATTGAGGACTCACACAACATTCTAGAAATATTATAAGAATTGAATTACTTGGAGGATTCTCAATTTTTGGTGACACATGTAATAGTAATGAAACATGGTGAGGTAAATATAGAAGAAACATTGGGAGAAGATGTCATTTTTGACATTATGGAGTCACTTACTCCACTTGAGTTGGTTCTGGCCACTCTATTCATTCAAGTTAATTCCACTTCACTTGAAATACTCATTGATTCGTGTAATAAATGAAATAGTGGTACATGAATTGAGTTAGAAACTGGTGGATTTTCCTATTTGGTGGTCATTCTTGAAAAATAATTAGGATATATCATCAACCTAGACGCTGCTTTTTAGGATGTGATGGATATGAGTTGGTCACTAAGGGATTCCAGTAAGAACATTTATTTTATTATAAAAATTTAAAGAGGGAATATTTTTTATTTCCATTGTGATTTCCTTTACCCAAATTATCATTATTTAGTTATTTTTTATTTATATGAGGTTTATTAACCTTTTTTAAGCTGGGTTATTCGTATCTCATTCCATGACTCCATTTTACTAACCAAATTCAGATAAGATATTTTGTTTGTTCCAAGATAAGTATCTTATCAATGGATGCATGAAACACTACTACTAATGAAGAAGTGAATATATGGTATACATTTACATTTTTTCCTGGGGTAGTGTCATAAAAATATGGCTAAAGATGAAGTAAACTTAGCAATCAATGTGATGTTACCCATCATTATTTAGTTTTCATTTCACTATATTTAGTTTTATTTTATTTAGTTTGGGTAAAATAATGTCATGAATTTACCTGCAATTATTTTTCTCCTATCACTATAGTAGAGATGAATTTAACATACATATTTATATCATCTAAATGCTTCTGATTATGGTGTTATTTCTTTGATATGATATGTAAAGTGATGTATATGTGTATATTTTTCAGGTACATAATTTCTATAGTTTCATTAGATATAGGAAACATATCCCCATCTATCTACATTTACCCAGGGATGTGTTATATTTTCTGAATAATTTATTTACACTTAAAAAAACACCATCTATAATAAATAATTAAAAACATTAAAAATAATTAAAAAGGAAAAGAAAACAAACATGTCTATCATTTTTAAACCCACATGAAAGAAATTATAATTCTTTAATAACACAGTTATATAAATACCACTTGTGTCCCTAATCATTCTGATCACATGATTCCTAGTTGAAATAATTTTATCTTTGATTCATGATTTATAGGATTGTCGATAACATTCCATAATTTGAAAATGTTTTTCTAAAAATTATTTAATTTTGAGACACTTATTTACACTCATGCTCATTTTTGTTGTCAAGTATTATAATTCATATCTTTAGGGACACTAAAAAAATTTAAATATCTTTATATTTCTCTTTTCTTGAAGGAATATCAGTCATGTTCTATCTTTTAGAACTTTCTATGTTTTTCTGTCAAAATGATATGAATTTTAAAAGTTGTATGAAAATTATTGAGGAATTTGTTTTTTTATTTATCCTAATTGAACCACTAAGACAACCTTGAATTTTCACCATTAAATATCCCTTTTAATCCATGAATAATCCTTTTTAGGATGATCCCATGGTTGATACCCTTCCCTACCCATATCTGGACTATTTTCATAATGACTTTCAATCAAAGTGTGGGAGGAGAGTTATTCATAGAGAAGTTTGTTTAAGGGACAATGAGTCATTTGATGTACATTTATAAACATTATATTATCATGTTATATGTGTTTCTTTTCATAGTATCTCCATTAATTACTTGTATTTTGATATGGTATTATAAATTATTTTTGGCTCTATCAATAGTTACACTTGTGGTTATTACGCGATAACCCTATCCTTTAGGGATGCCTATAAAATTGATAAATCATTACTATATGATATGAAGAGTTTTTATATGACATACTTTCACTAATTTTATATAGATTATAAGCTACTTGTGTTATGTTTCTATGATATTTTGTCTTAAATATATTTGTTGGGTTTTTTGGAGCCGATACTCAGTTGTTTATCTACCTATTATATTTGAGTGAGTTGTGTCCCCTTGTCCATATTATGTACATTTATGTCATAATTTTCTTGGGGAAAAATTATTTATGCTTAAAAGAGTGATATTTTGAGGGATACATTTGGATTTATATTTATCATGCATTTATTTCAAGATTCATCCCTCATTTTTGAACAAAAAGGTCAAAAAAATTATGAACGACCATCCCACAACCCCAAAGATCATTTTAACCTAATGTGAAGTCCTCAATATTAGTTCATTACATTGATTTACACTATTAGAGATACCAAATTCATGTAAATAATTTGGTAAGAATTCATGTGTATGATAATTAATCATAGCTTTGATTATAAATTATCCTGATCGATTTAAGTGATGGTGAGGTAGGTCAAATTAATGCATGAGTATAGATATTTGTTTTGAAAATAATGTGAGTGGAAGATAAATTGTTTTTGAAAAATAGGATTTTAAATGAATAATAGTATTTTATGGGTAAAAATACTAAAAAAATTAAACTTGTAATTTTGATGTTTTGATATGGAAATAAAATCCCCCAAACATAAACCATGATTTCCCTCAAGAATATATCTTCACATAAACAAAAAAGGGAACCCATACTATCAATATTAAAATGTTATTATCAATAAAAAATAAATCAATGATCAATGGGGAGGATAAAATGTTGAGCATCACATATTTTTTTCAAATCATCACTTTTCAGTGAAACTAATCAATTATGTATTTTACTTTACCCATTTTAAATTGATGGATCTTCTCTTAACTTCTATTCAAGTATCATAATTTATTGTTAGTGTGTATTTCAATTGTGATCTAACTCACTTTGAATTTTTTTTCCCACTCATCTCTCCAAGTAATAATTGAAATGGAGTTATACTTGTACCTTGAATACATGCTCCTAACCATAGGTTTTCATTGAATCTCAAATATTCAACCCATAAATACAAATATCATAAGTAATCAATAGGACTTATCATTAAGTATTATATGAATCTTAGTCTCAAGGTAGGTAGGTATTTTATGTTAAAAATAATTAAGGATCAAATATGAGGTTTAACTCGAAATCATAATTCATGATAATCAAAATAAATCCTAATAAAAGACACATCTTAAAATTTATGTCACACCACTTACCAAAACTCAAAGAAATGTCCATGAGTAATAAAAAAGGCATATTAAATAATAAACTCTTGTGTTTTTTTACATTTTTTTTCTTTTTTTCCTTTTATTTTATCCTTTTTTTTATTTAAACTTAGGAAAGGTCTCGCATCTACCTCCCAACCCCAAATTATCAAGATAATTGGTAAATAAATGGTGATTTTTTACCTTCCAAATACATAACCATTTTTCTGAAAATTTTATTTTTTTGTTGTTTTTTATATTTCTATTTTTCTAAGAAAATTA
This sequence comes from Viscum album, assembly GCA_963277665.1. Taxonomy (NCBI): domain Eukaryota; kingdom Viridiplantae; phylum Streptophyta; class Magnoliopsida; order Santalales; family Viscaceae; genus Viscum; species Viscum album. The sequence goes on along the minus strand of OY728132.1, from coordinate 1,152,303,542 downwards.
AATAGGGTTAGAAATGCAATATAATGAATAATAATCCATAAACCTTTTCAAGACCCAATGATCACCTCACATCTTCTCTTTGTAAAGAATCACATCCCTTTACACCATGAAGAACATATCCCCCACACTTAAAACATTGAATATCATACAAAAATATAAATATTGGTGTATAAATGAATAACATGAGCTTGTAATGTGGATTCTCCATAACAAATTTCATCCATGGATTCTAAGAGATTGAAAAATATACAAATTTAAATGTATGTCTCAAGGATAAGGTATTAACAATAAAAAATTCATTAATAATATTAAAATTAAATTTTTATAGTAATATATTTAATAAGATACCTATGTAATTTATAGTGTGTTTACATGTTCTATGTATCTATTAAGAAATATGGTAAAAGATAGAATAAGAAAAATTGGTTTATAACTCTGTTAGGAATGAGAAAATATGATATTGGTTAATCATTCTTGTCATGACATAATAATAATAAACCAATCAACATGAACTTTAGAAATTCAAAGCATGAAAATGGTAATGGAAATTCCATCAACATAAATTAACAAGTTCCCCCAAATCATGATTCATCAAATAAACACCCATATGCTTATCTCTAATTATCCTTCCCACCATTTTACTCATTTAATGACATCAATATAAAAATATAAAACAAGGAATCATGGGATTATTAAGTAAACTATTATACTATAGATAAAAAATTGAAAAAGTATAAGGTGGGTATGCATTTTTTCAATTAAAAACTAAAAATTGAAATTTAAAATGTGGTATAGGTAAAAATAAATAATTTAAAACAACACTCCCCTTTCCTCATAAATATATTATTTTTCTTTTAATTTTCCTTTTACTTATTTTGCTGCATTATTCCATCATGGACCTATAAAAGAAAACAACACATGAAACCAAAATGTCCATGCTTTTTTAATCTTAAAAATATAGGGATATAGGGGGTTCAAAACTACAACCTAAAGTAAATTCCTAAAATAACATCCTAAACTAATTACTAAAAAACTAATTCCTATGAAAGAAAGAAAAAACCTGGGTTTCCTCCCAAAAATCACTTTTTTATGTCCATTAATCCTGACCATACCTTTTTGGATCATGTAATATTAGTGAGGTATAAATCTAACCATCTTGGATTTACCCAATTCTAAATTTTTTGTGCATTCAGATTGATTCTTTTCCAACACTGTAAAAACTTCTTAAAACCTTGATAAAGAGAAAACAAATTGGTGGATAGCTTTTGAATAAGTAAATCTTTCTTTTTTCACACTTGATATTACTCTTCTTTCTCGTATTCTTTGGGATGCTTTTTTCAAATTTAGGAATTATCTATTCAAGTTTAGCATCCATATTTTCATGGAATTATTCTTTTTATTCTTGTTTAAGGGTGGGTTATTATTCTCTTTCTTCTTTATTTTTAATAGTTTTGAGGGTAATCTTCATGGAAATTTAAAAATTAGTATGGTAATTAATACTAACCTCAGATTCTTCCTCAAACTTAGCAAATTCTTCGAAGATCTCCTTAGGTAGTTCATCAGCATTGGATTCCTCATTGATTATTTTTATTGATTACTTAGATTCTTTATCCATGAACTTCCATAGTTTCAATCTATCTTTGAATGTGCTTTACATTATTTATATTTTCTATTTTAGGATTAGGTGTATTTTTTGAAACCCATTTTTGAACTTGTCACTCCCATCCTTGGCTTTAGATCTTCCCCTTGAGTATATCAATTTGGAGGGAGAGATAAGAAAACTGGATCCCCAATTAGATATGGGAATTTATCATTCTTTTACCTAATATCATAATTAAACACAACCAAATATAAAATAACACAAGAAAGAAAAAAACCTCTCTAAAATTAGAAAACAAAAAAGAGGGAAGGAAAAGTCTTGTCCTAACTATTGAATAAAAGTGGACCTAGTTATTGGAAAGATTATGTTGTTTCAACATATCTTAGTTTTTATGTGTTTTTATGATTCAAACAATCCCTAATTTTATTATAAATTTTTTATCTTAATTGTTTTAGACAATAGTTTGAGAATTTTATTTTATATTGAGTGAATTATTTGAGCTACACCAAAGTGATTTATCTTATGAGAATAAAATAATATCTTTCATATACTTAGAATCATATAAACTCTATATTGTAATTTTATCTAACTATGTAAGAATTTATATTACAAATAGAATATTGAGTTGTTGAATGATCAAGTCAGATTCTTTAGTTATAATTATGATATGAGAAGGCATTATCTTGTGAAAATGATATTTTTAAAATATTATCTTACGAGATTTAGAGAAGTTATGAATGCTAAGTATCACACCTATGGAATAAATTTTATCTTATTTTGAATAATTAGCCTATATAGTATTGAAATTAGTTTATCTTATGAAGAAGATGAAGAGCTATTTTATCTTATGAAGTCTTTCGAGAAGTTATCTTACGATGAACAGTATTATCAGTTGAATATCTTACAAAGATCTACTTGGTATGCAGAATGTAATTTTTATTTTTCTAATATCTTGATAATTAATTTCATTATTTTGAAGAATATTAGAAAATGGAATATTTATTTAAGGAAAAATTGATATATATATATATATATATATATATATATAAGATTTTCCATGAAAGTAAATATCTAAAGAATGAGAATATTTCTAACATCGCTACCAAAAAAGTAATTTCTATATTTATAAGGAATGGATGCATTTCCTTTATAGAATGTTTTATAAATATCTCAATGCATGTATCTCTAGACCGTTAAGATTATCTCATGATTAAGTTTAAAATGAGATATAAAAGGAAAAATTATATATTGTATAGATGAAGATGAATATAAGATAGATAAATATGAAGAATGATTAGAATGCTCATTCCATGAATGCCTTTACATAGAAAAGATCCAACATAAATGATAATTTTGTGATTACCAGTTATATTAGTGTCACTAAAGATCATCCTGAGCTATATCTTTAATACTATCATATTCTCAGTATGAATCTTTAACTACTATCAATTGTTTTTTGCAACTATGTGATGGAACTCATTCTTTCAAATTTTATTCATTCTATTTTGTTTATACTTGGTGTAAGATTGTGTATTGATAATATGGATAGGTATTGTAAAGGGAGAGCCTAGTTTCAAGCTCTTGAACCTTTTTATTAAGTGACGTATTCTTATACTTAGCTAGGAGCTCCCGGTAAAAGGGCCTTTATAGTGAAAATTACCAAAATTGTGGATTAGAGTGTTCATGGATTGTATTAGAGGATTTTTGTTCCGCGAAACACTATAAATCATCTTTGTTCAATCTCTTTCATTTAATTTTTTATTTTCAATGCATATCTTTATTAAGAAAAATATCATAACTCGCATATATTGAAGAGGGAGGTCTTCTATAAAGAATTTTTTTCTGAAACCGAATTCACCCCCTCTTGAGTGTTTAGCTAGCCATTGTCTCGAACAATAATTGGTATCCGAGTTTGTGACTCTTAAGTTCATAGCTATCAAAGTTTGAAGTCCAAATATCCATTTTTATATGGATGATAACTGAGAATTTATGTTAATGGTTATAGATCTGTAATTTAATGGTAAAAATTATGGTTATAGGAAAGCTCGCATGGCCATCTATCTGAATAATTTTGGCTTGAATATTTATCTCAAAGTAGTAAAGCCCTATAAAATTCCTAAAACAGAACCTAAAACATGGGATGCTACATATATAGAAATTTTTTATCTCAACTCCAAAGCTACGAATGCTATAGTCTTTGTATTAGTACAGGATGAGTTCAATAGAGTTTCTCAATGTCAAACAACACATGAAATGTGGACCACTATATTAGTTGCATATGAAGGTACTAAAAATGAAAAGGATCTTAGATATGATATAGAAAAACTTAATCTTGATACATTCAAAATGGTTAAAGGGGAAAGTATTACTCAACTGGATGGAAGGCTCACTAATATTGTTAATAACATTAATTCTCTAGGAGAACTATCACTAAACCCGAACAAGAATTAAAAGTTATTAGAGTATTACCACTTGAGTGGAGTGGAATCTCAGCTACCATAATACAGTCTATAGAAGTTATTAGTTTCAAGATAAAATATCTCATTGGAAATCTTAAGATGTGTGAAGTTGAATATGGAAAACCTAGAATGATCAAAAAGGAAAATACTTCCTTGAATGTTTCAACTTATAAGGATGACAATAAGAACAAAAGCATACAAATATATGAAACATTTGAAGAATAAGACTCCTCAATAAATTATGGATCAAATGATGATCTTTCACAATTTTTTCTAAGATTCAAAAATTTCTACAACAAGATAATAAGATTTAGGATACTTTTCAACAAGTACAAAAGGTATGGTGATAATTCTAAACTATTAAGATGTTATGAGTGCAAGAAACTATGGCATATCAAGCTGAATTGTTTGAAATTAAATATCATAAGAATATTGAAAATAAATACTTCAAGAAGGATGGTTATAAGAAATATAATAATGTTACACCCCGACCGAAGCTTCATTTTATTTAATTATTTTGGGTCTCACTTTTGATCTGCGGGTTGAGCCGGTTTTAATTTAAAGGAATTTGGTGTCATACATCGGTGAAAAGCTATATGTGCGATCATGTGTAGTACCCATCCTTAATTAGAGAGCATTTTATTATTAAGTGTGTTATTATTTGGGTATTCTACCTTGCGCACGATCATACACATTGTCTAGCATAAATAATATTATTATTATTAGTTTGGTTGTTTCTATTATTCTGGTTTTATTATTTTTAGTTTTATTATTAGTATTAAAAAATTGTTGTTATTAATTTGAATTTTGTTTTATTATTTTATTTTTATTTTTATTTTATTCCTTATTTTTTTATCTTCTCTTATTTTCTTTTATTTTCTTCCATTTTATTTTCTCTATTTTATTTTTTTCTCCCTCCTTGCTCTCCCCTCTCCCCCGTACGGACCCATTTCCCATGCAACCCTAGTGTGACGCTATCTTGATATTGCTCCCATCTGGCACCCTTCCTTCCCTCGGTTCAAACCTCATCATGTCGTCTGATCTCCCTAAGAACCACCACACCACGTGCATAACCTCCCTCACATGACCTCCCCTCTGGTCTGCAACCGTCATGCTGCATCGCCCATGGTCACACCCCCTTCCAGCTACACTGACCAGCTTCCCGGTTCCTCATCGGCTGGATTCCACACTGGCGGTCCACACTACCCTCGTCCATCAGGTATGTTGCACCCCCTCTTTGGCTCGACTGTAGACCCAAAAACCCCTCCTTTAGCCTCATACACCTTGTTTGTTCATTCAAAGTTCTGGTGACACCCTTTTTCCAGCGATGCACACCTCTGGTAGCCTTCTTTGGGTGTTGGACAGCCTCTTGGATCCCTCATCGTAGGTGCGTTTTCCTCTGACCTATTTTTCTTCCATTTTTTATGATGTTTCTTTTATGGTTGATTTTTTATTAGTTCAAATTGGATGCATTTTTTGCGGTGCTTTTTTTAGGGTTTTATTAGACCCTTTGCAGGGAAATTGAAGTGTAATGATCCTTGCGCACCAAGTTAGAAAGTCTTCTACACACCGGTAGGTGGTTCTGCATATGAGTATAAATTAATAAATTCATTTGCTTATTTAATTAAATTATCATGTTTATTAATTAGTCAGTTTGTTAAAAATTTGATTTTACTTAATGTTTAGTGTGTTTTGATGTGTTAGGGCGTGCAAAGGGTGCAATTGTTGTTTTAGTGTTGCGTCTATTTTCATTTAGTCAGAAATGACATTTGAATGAGTTTTTAGCATTTAAATTCATGCGACATATTTTAAAATCTTTTGGAAAAATTTTCTGGTAGTTAGTTTAATTATAGTAATGGTCTTTTCAACTGTGTGGGTGGTTTCTTTAATCATGTACATGATACAGATCGTGTTCCTGAGGTGGTGTTGTGTGTGCATGGTCATGTAAAGGTGTTAGGGTTGGTCTAGTGTGTAAAGTGGTGTTTTTCTCCTTAAATTTTATTTATGAAAATTTAAATATTTTTATTAAATAATTATTAAGGTTGAAGTTTTGTTTTGGTTAAATTGTGTAAAAGTTTTTGTTGCTTAAATTCATGCGACGTGTGTGGAAATTGTTTAGTAAATTATTTTAATGGTGTGTTTGATGATGAAAGTGATTTCATTGACTATGCAGTCATTTTAATTGATTGTGTAAGTGATGAAGATCTAGTTTTGGGATATTTTTAGTGTGTGTGTTATTTTTAAATGGTTTTTGTGTGTGCGAGTGTAGTTTTGGGTAGAGATAACACCTCATTTTTTTGTTTGTTTATGTTTGACATGTGACATGAACTCTGAACTACTTGAGAAAAAATGGGAAGCCTGGGTACTAGGTGGGCAGACTAAATCTAGTGTGTTAGCATTCTGGAGGTGACTCGGCCCGGTTTCACTCGCAGGATTGACGATTGCAACACTAACTGAACATATTCATTACTGAGGGTCATGGTTTCTAAGCCACATTTTCTGATTTTCGTGGTTTCTAAGACACGTTTTCTGAGGCTCGTGGTTTCTAAGCCACGTTTCACTAAGACACGAAGATCTAGGGACCCAAGATAGCTAACACCCATGAGGCTTATCCCATATTTGGTGATCCTTGGTTGCTTTTACACTCATCAGTGTGACACTTTGGTTATTCTAAAATTAAGTGTGTGTGTGTCTGTGTTTTAATTTAAGTTGTTCCTTTTGAAACAGTTTTCTTTAAAACTGTTTTCTCTAAAATTGTTCAAGCATTTAGTTCTTTTCTTTAATTCAAATTGCAACTGTATTTGTTATTTAATAATTATGCGTGGAACCTTTTCTCGCTGGCATCCTGATGGAATTTTGTCTCACATCGTACATAAACCTTTGGGTGTATGAAGATCCTATTTCTTTTTTATTCCAGGTTGAGGCATCGTGCATAGAATTGGTGGTTTGGATTGTTAGTGGCACTCTCATACAGGTTCTTTAATGTTTGTGATGTATTTCTTTAGTTTTGGGTTGACAGGAAGGTTTTTTTTTTGGAAAAAGGGCTTTGGGGTTGCTCTTATTTTATCTTGGTGTGAGTTTGGCATGATTTTTTGAGTTTGTTTCTCTTGGACCTTGTTTTTGGAATTTGGAATTTGGTTTGTTGAAATTGAATTTCTAAAAGGACATCTTAGGTCATTTAAAATTGAAGTGAGTTATTTTTAAAATAGAAATCATTTTAAAATTTTGTTTTGAATTTTTTAAATGGTTTTGGAAAAAAATATTTTTGGAATATTGGGAACATTTTGTTTTGAAAGTGAAAGAGCCTTGTTTTGTCCAGTGGTATTTCTATGGGTGCTCACATGTGAATTTAGACGTGATTAATGGATAGTTGGTGGATCGTGTGGATGGGTGACTAAGTGGAATAAAAATGCATATTTTCAAGGCATCATGGAATATTAGTGGTGAGTGATTGATTTCTAAGGCTGGTTCTTATTTTCTGGAAAGTGGGTTTTTCTCTAAAATGGGTTTTGTGCTTAAATGGTTTTTGAATTGGAAAATGATTTTAAGTCTGAAGTGAAAGCGATGGGTTCAACAGATCTTTTAGACTTTGTTTTGTAGTGCTCGGTTTTTCAAGTGGGTGTTTTTCTTTAAGAATGAATTTATTTTTTAAATTGGAATTACTTGATTTGTGTCTGGTATGTGGATGTTTGTTTGGGGAGGTTCTTGGTTTTGTGGAAGGATTTTTCTGTTTCTTGTTTGGGATATGCCCCTAGAAATGTCTCATGGGTTTCCAGTAGGTCTCTCAGTTCATGGCTTAGCCTAGACTCCTAGTGGGGTGGCAAAGTTGGGTTCTGCTCACTTGTGCTGACTCTTTGTAGACATCAAGGTCGGTTGGATATCGTTGAATGCTTTGGGGAAGGTTAGGAGTGTCTCCAGTTTTTTAGGAACTCCAAATGTTGTGTAGGCATAATTTTTCTCGAGTATGTTTAGAGGAGTGAGACTGCATGAGAAAATGGTGATCGTTCCATTTTCATTGTGAATGAGGATTTCATGAGCGGTCCTCAAGACCAGTCTCATCCTGTGGTTGTACCTAGGGAAGTGAAGGTGAGGGAAATTTTTGGATCTCTTAGGTTCTTGACCAGTCAACAGGTGGTGAAGGGGGTGTGTTGACCTTTCTGATGAGCTAGTTTCATGTTCCCCAGAGGTTGTGTGGAACAATCTGTTTAAAGATCGTAATAGTGGTTGGCCTTGTTCATATTGTGGTAAGTGAAGGTTTCTTATTCGATGAGGAGTGTGAACCAAAGGTACATGTTCTTGGAGGGACCCTTCTGCCAGTTTTCATCACGTGTTTGACTGACCACTCAATCGACTATCTCTAGTTTGGTTAGTCGGGCACTCTAAGTCATTCACTTCAATTCTCAGTTGGTAAGTTGACAGAGTGGCCACTTGGGACACGAAGAGAATTATGTAGGTTGCTTTTCCAATGGAGTAATTTTCAGTCAAAGGTGGTTAGCTTAAGACTGTGAGGTGGTAGATGCTTCAAACATCAGGTCCCCAGTCATATGTCTCGGGATGAAGCTTGTGCATAGTCAAAACTCGTCGGATGTGGGATGGTCTTGGGATGACTTAAGTCTACAGTGATGGGATGGGGACGGCTTAAATTTCCCTATTATGATACAATCTCTAAAGGCCTTGTATCTTTATTGTGGTCTTAATTTATGGGAGTTTCTCTTAGAACTTAAGGAGGTTTAGAGAATTAGTATTCTTGTAAAGCTGGCGAGTGTGCTCTATGAACCTTCTTATGGTAGGTTATGGATCGAAATTGTACTTGTTTTGGAGATACTCATGTCTTGTGCAATTGATGTGTGCCTGTCCAATATTCCACTAGGTTAGGGGTTTTTGCTATCAAATTCATCTCATGTGGTAGAGTTTTGTCTAGTGTTGGAATCATCTATGTAGGTCGTCCTGTGTTAGTGGGTTTGTGATGAAGAGTTCAGTCCATATCGCTCAAAGTAAACTGGAAATGCCTGTGCGAGTTTCATGGTGCTAGGAAACTTTTAAAATGATGGGTAGACCTAGTGCGGGTCTCACCAGTGTCTCCTCTTGTGTTGGTTTGGTCAAACTTAAGGAGCTTAGAGGGTCAAGCCAGTGTTAGAGGTTGTATGGGTTTGTGAGTCATTTTGGTTTGGAGAACCAATGTTTGACAAGAATCCAAATATGGTGGGGAGACCACCATAGGATGAACTCATGGGAAACTCTGTTTTGAAAGTGTTGTTGGTGGGGAAACCCCTTACTCCTGCTCCACCTGACCTTGACCATGGTAATTGGTTAACTCAGGTAGTGGGTCACTTGACGAGTGTTCTTGGAGATCTCGAGTAGCCCCAGTGATCCCTAAGTTAGAGGTTGGGGTGTTCCATGTTATAGTTGTGTTTGGTGGTGAATTCCTTTCTTTTGGATATTCTACTTAGTGATTCTAGTTTTGATATTTTTGAATTTTCAGTTCATGGGTGTTTTTAATGCCCAGTCTTTGGGTGATTGAGGTTTTGTTTAAAGTATATTCACAGTCTTGCTTGGAATCTTCAGTTAGTCAAGTCTCATAGGACTTTCTAGGGGCAGAAAGTGTCATGGTGGGGAGAATTGTAACACCCCAACCAACGCTTCATTTTAATTTAATTATTTTGTGTCTCACTTTTGAGCTTTGGGTTGATCTGATTTTAACTTAAAGGAATTTTGTGTCATACACAGGTGCAAGGTTGTACACACGATCATGTGTCGTGCCCATCCTTAATTAAAGAACATTTTATTATTAAGTGTATTATTATTTGGGCACGTGACCTTGCACATGACTATGCACATTGTCCTGCTTCAAAAATAATAATTTTATTAGTTTGGTTGTTTCAATTATTCTAGTTTTATTATTTTTAGTTTTATTATTAGTATTAAAAAAATTATTATTAATTTGTATTTTGTTTTATTCTTTTATTTTTATTTTATTTTTATTCCTTATTTTTTTATCTTCTCTTATTTTATTTTATTTCCTTCTCTTTTATTTTCTCTCTTTTATTTTTTTTCTCCCTCCTTGCTCTCCCCTCTCCCCCATGCGGATCCATTTCCCCTACAACCCTAGTGCACTGCTAGCTTGTTGTTGCTCCTGTCTGGCGCCCTTCCTCCCCTCAGGTCAACCCTCCTCACACCGTCTGATTTCCTACTGAACCGCCACATCATGCTCATAGCCTCCCTTGCACGGCCTCCCCTCTGGTCCACAACCGCCAAGCCGCATCACCCTTGTTCGTTCCCCCCTTCCAGCTACACCGACCAGCTTCTCAGTTCCTCCTCAACTGGATTCCATACCAGTGGTCTGCACCACCCTCGTCCAGCAGGTGTGACGCACCACCACTTTTTCTCGACTAAAGACCCGACAACCCCTCCTTTAGACGCATACCCCTTGTTTTTCTGGCCGAAGGTTTGGTGACACCCTTTTTTCGGCGCCACACACCTCCGGTAGCCTTCTTTGGGAACTGGCCAGCCTCTCAGACCCCTCGTCATAGGTGTGTTTCCCCCCGGCCCATTTTTCTTCCATTTTTGATGATTTTGTTTTTATGGTTGAGTTGTGATTGGTTCAATTTGGAAGCATTTGTTGGAGTGATTTGTTTTAGGGTTTTATTAGACCCTTTGTAGTGCGATTGAAGTGAAATGATCCTTACGCACCAAGTTTCAAATTCTTCTACACATCTGTATGTGGTTCTACGTATGAGTATAAATTGATAAATTCATTCATTTTATTTAATTAACTTAGCATGTTTGTTAATTAGTTAGTTTAGTGAAAATTTGATTTTACTTAAGGTTTAGTGTGTTTTTATGTGTTTAGTAGTGTGTTACATGAGATGAGTATGTTGTTGTGAAACCAATGTTGAACTACTTATTAGTTTTTTTAAAAAACATTGTAGTTAATTTGCTAGGTCGTGAAAGGGTAAAATTGTTGTTATAATGTTGAGTCTGTTTGTTTTTACTCATAAATGACATTTGAATGAGTTTTTTGCATTTAAAGTCATGTGGCATATTTCAAAATTGTTTGGAAAATTTTTCTAGCAGTTAGTTTAATTATAGTAATGGTCTTTTCAATTGTGTGGTTGGTTTCTTTAGTCATGTACATGATGCAGATTGTGTTCCTGAGGTGGTGTTGTGTGTGTGTGGTCATGTAAGGGGGTTTGGGTCAGTCTAGTGTGTAAAGTGGTGTTTTGTTCCTTAAATTTTATTTATGAAAATTTAAATTGTTTTATTAAATAATTATTAAGGGTGAAAAATTATTTTGGTTAAATTGTGTAAATGTTTTTAGTTCTTAAAGTCATGTGATGTGTGTGGAAATTTTTTAGTAAATACTTTTAATGGTGTGTTTGATGATGAAAGTGATTTATTTGATTGTGTAGTTGTTTTAATTGATTTTGTAAGTGATGAATGTTTAGTTTTGAGATATTTTTAGTGTGCGTATTATTTTTAAATGGTTTTTGTATGTGAGAGTGTAGTGTTGGGTAGAGATAACACCACATTTGTTTTGTTTGTTTATGTTTGACATGTGATATGAACTTGGAACTATTTGAGCACAAATGGGAAGCATGGGTACTAAGTGGGAGGACTATATCTAGTAAGTTAGTGTTCCAAAGGTGACTCATCCCGGTTTCATGGGCAGGATTGATGATTTAAACACTAACTAAACATGTGTGATACTGAGGGTTGTGGTTTCTAAGACACGTTTTCTGAGGGTCATGGTTTCTAAGCCAAGTTTTCTGAGGTTCATGGTTTCTAAACCATGTTTCACCAAGACAAAAATATCTAGGGACCCAAGCAAGCTAACACCCACAAGTCCTCTCCCATATTTGGTGCTCCTTGGTTGCTTTATGCTCATCAGTGTGACACTTTGGTTATTCTAAAAGTAAGTGTGTGTGTGTGTGTGTTTTAATTTAAGTTGTTCCTTTTGAAAATATTTTCTTTAAACCTATTTTCTCTAAAACTATTCAATCATTTAGTTCTTTTATTTAATTCAAATTGCAAATGTATTTTTCATTTAATAATTATGTGTGGAACCTTTTCTCAGTGGCATCCTACTGGGCTTTTGGATCAAATCCTACATACACCTTTTTGTGTATGTAGATCATGTTTATTTTCTATTCCAGGTTGAGGCATCATGCATAGCATTGGTGGTTCAGATTCTTAGTGGCACTCTCATATTGGTTTAGTGAATGTGGCCTGAGATTTTTGCTCCTCATGTTTCTTGGAGGTTTGAGTTGGTGTTTTTAGTTTTTTTTCCATTATTGTCATTCCCTTTGGGGTTTTTTTTTGAGTTGTAAAATTTATTTCTAACCCTATTTTAAGGTCCTGTTTGGTTGTTTGATTTTAGCTTTAAATTTATTCATCTTGATGTTTGTTTTAGGGTTATTTATTCGTGTAAATCATTCCCAAGTTTTATTTTTGATACCCAGGCACTTTTTCCAGCCTGTTGGGATTGGGAATGCCCTACGGGAAATGTTGGGGACTGGTTCAGGCGTTGGGTTGGATGGAGACCCGACCTGGTTTGTGAAAAAAAAGTTATGAAGGCCACCTAAAGTGCTTCTGAATATTATAGTGAATTCCCATCATCAAAATCAGAATATGAAACTCTTAATCAAAAGGAAAACATTTTCTTTATGGAACATTTTGATGTGGTACATTCTTACTATTCCTATGGAAATGAATTTGAATTATAAAATGAAATTGATCATATGAATAATTAAATAAATAGTGTACCATATTAGAGACTAAATATGAAATTCTAAAGAAGAAAAATAAGCTACTTAGGAACAATTATAATAAAATTGTTAATGAAGAGTAATATTTGAATAAACATGTTTCAAACTTGAAAAATAAATTAGAAAAGTATACTACCTCAAATCTTGAACAATATGAAACCATAGAGAACCTAAAGAATGAGGTTCAAAACTTTAAAGATGATTCAAGTTTCTTTACTAAAGGAGAAGTTATCTCCATTAAATTCTAGGTCAAAATCAACTTAAGAAAGAAAAGTTTGGAATATGAAGTTAGGGTGAAGGTCCTAAATTCTATAAAAACCATTTTTTATCTATTTCAAAAAACAAAAACTTTTCTAAAGTTAACTATTTTCATTATGGTGAAATAGGAAATTATGATAACATCTATAATTTGAAAAAAAAAATTAATTTTTTGGAATCAAAAATTCATTTCTTACAAAATATTTTTCAAAATAACTTTCTAAGTTTTCTAGAAAAAAAATTGGATACCTAAATATCTTATATCTAACATTTTTTGACCCAAATATAATTTGGCACCAATTTTTTTTATTTATCATTATAGGGAATAAACCACATGAACAACAATGAAAATTGGTTTGTGGATAGTGGCTTTTCAATAAATATGAGTGGTGATTTCTCAAATTTTCACTCATTATCTAAGATTTATGGACGTTGTGTCAAATTTGGTAAAAATTAGGAAGGAAAAAATAGCTATCATTAGATCTATTGGAAATCATTAGTATATTCTCATCAACAAATTTATTTACATTAAAGGCTTGAAGTAGAACCTGATAAGTATCTCTCAACTTTGTGATGATGGTTATTTTATTGATTTTTATAACAATGCTTGTTTAGTTTTTAAAGATAAGTTTCTCAAGTTTAAATCACCTAGAAAAGAAAATTTATTTACACTAGATCTTAATTCTTTGTGTAGAAAAAATTTAAATTGTTTAAAGGCTGAAATTGATGACTTTTGGATTTGTAAAAGAAGACTTACATTTTAATGTTTATTATATAAAAAAATTATTAAATATACATTTGATTTTTTACTTTCCTGACCTTAAATTGGATAAAAAGAAGTTATGCGATGCATGTAAAATGGGAAATAAACACAATTAATCTTTTAAAGCAATTAAAGTGGTTTCTACATCTAGACCTCTAGAGATTATATATATGAATTTTTTCAGGCCTACTAAAACTATAATTCTTGCAATAAAATAATTTTTTTATGTGTTATTTGATGATTTTTTTATATTTAAATGGGTTTACTTATTGATATTTAAGATTAAAGTGTTTTTCATTTTATTAATTTTTATAATCTTTTATAAAACAAAAGATATTCCAAAATCATGACTTTAAGAAGTGATCATGGAGATGAATGTGAGAATCATGAATTTAATTAATATTTCCTAAAGAAAGGAATTAAACATACATTCTCTACCTCCAAGACACATCAATATATTGGAGTGTTTTGAAAGGTATAATAGGACTTTACAAGAAATTTATAGGACTATGTTATGTGAATATAATTTTTCCACTCATTTTTGGGTTGAATCTATTAACATAGTATGTTATGTCATTAACAGAGTTTTAATAAGACCTATCTTAAAGAAAACACCCTATGAGTTATGGAATAATATGAAACCCAAGTTAGGATAATTCAAATTATTTGGATTAAAGGTTTATATCTTGAACACCAAGTATAATCTTGGAATGTTTGATCCAAAGGATGATGAATGTATATTCCTAGGTTACTCTACTAATTCCAAATCCTATAGAGTTTTCAAAAAATGTCAAGGATTATTTGTCACGACCCGCCCTCGGGGTCCGTGTCGTGACTACCCCAAGCCCGCCTTCCATAGGCCAGGGGCTGGCGACTAGCACCAAGGCGTAAATCCCGGTAAAAAGGGAAGGCATTGCCTTTCTAAAGTAAACAAACACTACAGAGTAAGCAAGCGGAAAAGTACACACTAAGTAAAAACAGAGTACAACTGAAAGTGCAGAAAAGTAAATGGGCTAGTATACAAACCAAAACTGAAAGTAAAGTACAACTCGAAAGGGAAAACAGCAACTGTAAAGTAAAAGATGCTACACCGAGCTGTCCACTGGAAATCCCACCTGAAGGGTGGGTACAGATAGCTCCACTGCTCCTCGGGTCCCGCCGTCCGCTCCGAACATGTCCCGCCCAGTGGTCCACCTCCAGGTATCGTCCTGCTCAGCAAGCCTCAGCCAAGATCAATGTTGTCTGTCGTCTGCAACCAACACAACGTAGTGCGGGCATAGCCCGTGCAGGGGTGAGTATAAGCTACTCAGTAGGGACCCCGAGACCCCTGAAGGTCTCCCAAAATCCACAAAGGATAAACCACAAAGGTGAGATAAAAACATGAAGTAACAACCATTACTGCTTAGGTATATGCCCATACATATACCTAAGTCATCAATCCCAAAACGCTCCAACCTCCGAGACCAAGTACAACTCAGTCCACACAGGAAAGTAAACGTATTCCACACAGGAAAGCAAAACGAAATCCACACAGGAAAGCAAAACGAAATCCACACAGGATAGCACAACACAATCCACACAGGATAGAAACAGGATTCAGCTCACACAGGAAATACTTCATCGAAAGACGATAAAGATGATCTCTGATCCATCTAAGTCGTCGGACCCACGAAGGATCGATAGGTAACTAACCCCCGCAAAGACCCACACAGGATCGGGCCCACACAGGACCTGTAGGCGCTGGTTCACACAGGACCGCAGAGCGCGAAGACCCACACAGGATCGGGCCCACATAGGACCTGTAGCACTGATCCACGTAGGATCGCTGAGTGATGTAGTCGTCGTCGAATCCACACAGGATCTCTGTATTGTCGCCGTCGCAGTCACAGGAGCAGTAGCAGTAGCAGTAGTAGTCACAGTCGCAGCCAGTACTAGGGTTCCCGCACACAGCAAGCTCGTTCAGGAGGGTCCGCTCCACGAGCTGAGAGGCTGATACATCAACTGTCACAAAGTCCAGAATTGATGTATCTAAAAGTTCTGTATCGTCAACAGGAACTCAACGCAACAGACGGCGCGTCGATCGGACGCCCGGTCTGAGAGTTATTGGCTTTTTCGTCCTAGGGGCCCGGTTGGTTTTTAAGGCAAAACCAACCCGACCGTACTCCACCTACGTCCAAACCTCGGGCGGAGTAAGACAAAAGATCTATCTCACTAAGAGGAACACAACAAAGCTGACGGCACGTCAATCGGACGTCCGTAGCTCAAGATATGAGCATTTCCGCTCCGAAGGCCCGGTTGGTTTCGTGAATGAACCAACCCGGCCGAACTCAAAGTATTCAGAAACTTTGAGTGCGATATACCGAAACGACCGTCTCGATCCAAGGATCGCATTTCCGCTGAAGTTTCATCAATAGGAGGTCTGTGGTTCAAGATATGGCCAAAATACCGAAGTTGTTTCGAAAACGGGGGGTCCGGGTCCGGGCCGACCCGGCCCGACCCCCCCCTGGGTCGGCCCGAACCGGGTCGACCCGACCCGGGTCTGACCCGGACCGGCTGGCGGCGCGGTGGCGCGGCGGCGCGGCGGTGTGGCGGCGCAGCCTGGTGCCGCTCGGGTGCCACGCGCGGGGGGCAGAGCCCCCGCTTCTCCTGCCTGGCGGCGCGGCTGAAGCCGCGCCTTTGTCAATCAACGGCCCCCCTTCGTGGGGGCCTGCCGTTTGGAAAAAAACGGGGGGGCGCTGCCCCCCCTTTGTGAAACCGGCCCCCCCTTCATAATTTGGGGGCAATTAACTTGGCCGGGGGAATTAAATTCCCCCGGTCTTTCCCCTTCCGGCCGGCCCGACCTGGCCGGCCGGTTCTTCTTCAACGGACCGGCAAAGCCGGTCCCCTTCCGGCTTCCGACACCGGCGGCCCGGCGAGCGGCCGATCTCCTTGTTCTGCCGCGGCCCCGCTCCGGCCGCGGTGCCTTCAACTCTCTTCGACGCGGCGCGACGGCATCGCGTCCTTGCATTATTTTACAACGCGGCGCGACGGCGCCGCGCATTTCTTGTCGTAAGATCCTGCGCGGTGCGACGGCACCGCGCCTCACCCGTCTCAATCCACAACAAAATCAATATGAAAAGGAGGAGGGGTGGTCGTGTTCGTACGGTCCGTCCCCCTCGCATTAATTGCTAACAATTGGATAAATTTCACGAAGAAATATTCTTGGGTAAAAATCATGAACAAAAGCAATAATTAAACCCCTACCTCGGTTTCAAGATCGATGATCATCAAAGACCCGTGGAAGACAAAGTCGCGGAGGTCGGGCGTCGCGGTAAACGTTCGTCAATTCCTTTGACGAAGAGGTACGTCCAAAGAGGTGCGTCGTTGGTGAATCTTCATAAGCCGACGAAGGAAGTCTGAGGAGGAAGCGGTGTTCCCTTTCGTTGACACGGAAGGCGTCGTCGATCTTCGGAAACAACCGGCTAGGAAGAAGGGAGGAGCGGCGTTCTTCGTCGGAGCCCGAAGGTTCTTCGCGTTCTTCGTCAAAGTTTGGAGAAGAAGAAGGAGCTCCCAAATCCTCTCAAGTTGGCTAAACAAAATAAAATAAGCTAAGGCTTATTTTATTTACACAAACAACAACTTGAATTTCAAAGGTTTGAAATTCAAATCAACCCACATTAATTAATTAAACTAAGTTTTCAAACATTAATTAAAGGGGGTTATAGGGGAGTTTTGAGAGAAGATGAGGAGTTGGGGTTTGTGTGGGCCCCACCACACTTAATCCTCCCAAGGGAGGTTAAGTGGTTGTGGTTCCCACCCCTAACTCCCTTTGGGAGAGGTTAACCAACAAAATAAAAATAAAAAGTGTTTCAACATTTTTATTTAACTTCTTATAATTTGTCCCAAAAACTAACTTTCGTCCCACATGAAACGCAACCTCGGAAAAGGTCTCCTTAAGCGAAAATCGGCGCTGCGAGTTCATCGGTGCCCTCGGATTTTTATTCCGGACACTGGTTCAAAAGTTAGAAATTCCCGCTCGTTCGTTCACTGAACGTACCCGAGCCAAACTTCGGAAATTGATTCCGGGCACTCCAGGCCTCGGAATCAGGTGCCGTCAGAAACCGCGTTCTTGTAAAATTCCAAATAAAATTAAGAAAAAATTTCCCTTGAATTTTACGGGTCTTTATATTACTCCCACCTCAGGGCTTTACGTCCCTGTAAAGATACATCAAAAACTAGGGAAACAAATGAGGGTACTGAGCACGCATCTGAGCCTCCCGCTCCCATGTGCTCTCCTGGAGGTTCTCGTGCTGCCATCTGATGCACACAAGAGGAATCGATCGCCCACGTAGGACCCGCTCCTGTCGATCCTCTATCTCCACCAGGACCTTCATAAAAGTCGCCCCATCGTCGATGTCAAGCTCCCCATGGTCAATGATGTGTGTCGGGTCATGCACGTATCTCCTTAGCTGAGATACGTGGAAGACGTCGTGCACCCGGTGCAACTGAGGTGGTAGAGCCAGGCGATAAGCCACCTCGCCAATCCTGTTGAGGACCTGGAAGGGTCTGATGAAGCGTGGAGATAACTTGCCGCCTCGGCCAAATCTCTGAACACCACGTCGAGGTGAGACCCACAAGAAGACGTGGTCGCCATCCTCGAACTCTAGTGGCCTCCGCCTCCTGTCAGTGTATGACTTCTTCCGGCTCTGAGCTGTCCTCATCCGCTCCTGGATGACTTGGACCTTCTCTGTCGTGGCCTGGACCATCTCCGGTCCCACAAGTGCTGACTCCCCAGGGTCTATCCAGCACAAAGGAGATCTATAAGGTCGGCCGTACAACGCCTCGTACGGTGCCATCCCGATGGTGGAGTGGTATCTGTTGTTGTACGCAAACTCCACCAAGGGTAGGTGGTCCTCCCAGCTACGACCAAAGTCGAGGACACATGCGCTGAGCATGTCCTCGAGAGTCTGGATGGTCCTCTCCGTCTGACCATCTGTCTGAGGGTAAAAAGCTGTGCTCAGACGTAGCTGCGTCCCGAACGCCTCCTGTAACCCTTTCCAAAGTCGAGAAGTAAAGCGAGCATCTCGATCGGAGACAATAGATGATGGCACGCCGTGGAGCCGCACAATCTCCTGAACGTAGATACGTCCCAAGCTCTCCACTGAGCCCTGCTCTCTGATGGGTAAGAAGTGTGCCGACTTGGTGAGTCGGTCAACAATCACCCAAATGGAGTCGTGACCTCTGGAAGTGCATGGAAGTCCAGTCATGAAGTCCATAGATATCCCGTCCCACTTCTACTCTGGGACCTCAAAGGGTTGTACCAAGCCTGTTGTTACCTGATGCTCTGCCTTCACCTGCTGGCAGGTGAGGCATCGAGAAACAAACTCTGTCACAGCCTTCTTCATGCCCGGCCACCAGTGCTGTCGTCTGAGATCCTGTTACATCTTTGCCACTCCAGGATGTACCGCCAAAGGAGAAGTGTGAAACTCTCTCAGAACCTCTTCTCTCAAAGCGACTGGTACCATGGTACGTCCTCTGGAAAGGATGTCGTGCTCTGCTCCAAGGGAGAAACCATCAGGTGCCTGTCCCGAGGATATCTGTACACGCTGTGTCTCACAGTCAGCGTCCTCACGCTGTGCCTCTCTGACCCGCTGCAGCAGTGGAGGGGTGACTGTGAGAGACTGGAGGAAGGTTCCTCCATCTCTATCCACGAAGGATATCTGCAAAGAGGCTAGCTGCTACGTCACCTCCTCAAGTAGCTGAATGCCCGTCCTCCTGCTGAGGGCATCGTCTACTACGTTCCCCTTCCCAGGAGTATAGACTATCTCAAATTCATAGTCCTGGAGGAACTCATGCCATCACCGCTGTCTCAGGTTCAGGTCCTTCTGCGAGAAGATATACCTGAGACTCTGATGATCAGAAAAGACTGTAAAGCGCTTGCCCATCAGGTAATGTCGCCATGTCTTCAGAGCGAAGACCACTACTGCTAACTCCAGGTCATTGGTAGCGTAGTTCTGCTCATGTGGCCTCAAATGACGTGATCCATAGGCGATCACTGCCCTCTCCTGCATCAGAACACATCTGAGTCCGGTCCCTGATGCATCGCAGTAGACTACGTACCCTACTCCCTCCTCAGGCAACCTCAAGATAGGTGCGCTGGTCAATCTCTGTCTCAACTCCTGGAAGCTCTACTGACAACTGTCTGACCACACGAAGGGTTTCCCCTTCTTCGTCAAAGCTGTGAGTGGTGCCGCAACTCTAGAGAAGTCTGGCACGAATCTCCGATTGTATCCAGCTAGTCCCAAGAAACTCTGAACCTCAGTCATGCTCCTGGGTGGCTCCCATGCTAACACAGCCTCGATTTTCATAGGATCCACTACAACTCCCGCCTCAGAGATAACGTGTCCCAAGAAGTGGACCTCCCGTATCCAGAATTGGAACTTCGAGAGCTTACCATAAAGCTGGTGCTCTCGGAGTGTGTCTAGTATAACTCGCAAGTGATAGGCGTGCTCCTCCTCAGTCGTAGAGTAAATCAGAATGTCGTCGATGAAGACCACGACAAACCGATCAAGGTATGGCTGAAAGATCCTGTTCATGAGAGCCATGAACACTACTGGAGCATTGGTTACGCCGAAGGGCATAACCAAGAACTCATAGTGGCCATACCGACATCTGAAGGCCGTCTTCTACACGTCCTCGTCTCTGACTCTGAGCTGATGATAGCCTGACCTGAGGTCTATCTTCGAGAACCACCGTGCTCCCTTGAGCTGATCAAAGAGGTCATCAATTCTCGGTAGCGGATACTTGTTCCTCACTGTCACCTGGTTCAGGCGACGATAGTCAACACAAAGTCGCAAGCTCCCGTCCGCCTTCTTGGCGAACAATATCGGGGAAGCCCAGGGTGAAACACTAGGTCGGATGAACCCCTTGCCCTGCAAGTCCTCTAACTGTACTCGTAGCTCTCGAAGCTCGGAGGGGGCCATCCGATATGCGGGAGTGGATATCGGGGCTGTCCCAGGGTACAAGTCAATATAAAATTCTACCTCTCTGCGAGGAGGTAGCCCTGGAACGTCGTCGGGAAAAACGTCCGCAAACTGATCCACCACTGCAGGAAAACCAGGACTCCGCACGTCAACTGCTCCAAGGATGAGGCTAGCCAACTGATGAGTGATGGGTTGTCCTCTCCTCCGCGGAAGTCCATCATGTGCTGAAAAGGCTCCCTTCTCGCCAGTGAAGGTGAACCTGCTCCCGTCGGTGCGTACACATTGCACCTTGCGCCTAAAACAGTCAATCTGCGCATGGACCGTAGATAGCCAATCCATGCCCAAGATGACGTCGTAAGGCCTCGACGCTGCTACAAGAAGATTCCAGCCGAAGCTCTCGCCTCCTAGAGTAAGCTCACACTGCCGGTACCAGTGAGTAACCTTCGAGTCTTCTCCCGTAGGAGTCTCTAGCCGTAAGGATCGAGCCAACGGCTCTGTCGGAATCTCCGAGCTCCAAACAAGGGCAGCGGCTATGAAAGAGTGACTCGCTCCCGTGTCTATAAGTACTGCGGCAAGGGTGGAATAGACACAGATAGTACCTCGAATCATCTCGGGTGCGCCGTGGTCGTAGGCCTCTGCTGCCTGGAGCTGTGCCTGTCTCTGCCCGCCTGCTCCCTGTGGTCGGGGTGGACCTCTTGATGGTGGTGGTGGCAGAGCCTCAAAGAGTCGCCCACCACCTGCTGCTCGGCCAGCTCCTCTGCCTCGTCCGCCTCCTCCCTGCGGACCGCCACGGTCGACCCTCTGCCTCTGCCTCGGTGGTCCCTCAACCGTCTACTGCTCCTCGGCACGGCGGGTCGGGCAGTCACGAGCCATGTGGCCCTGCCCGCCGCACGAGTAGCACTGTCTGCCTCTCGAAATACTGGCTCCTCGCTGTGTGCCCCGCACTGCTGAGCCAGTGTCCTGAGGTCGTCTGCCTGAAGGTCTGGTCTGCCTGAACCCATGAGTCATCCGTCGACTGCCTGCTGTAGATGACTCTGCCACGTGCCGCCCTGCGGTGGGTCTCGGCGCTGGTGTAGACTCAGCAAGGAAGCTCTCAATCAAAAGGGACCACTCCAGTACTCCTGTCTGAGTCGGTATACTGAGGGAGATCAGCGATGCCCTGATCTCGTGTCTCAACCCCTGCTCAAAGGTCCGGGCCCGGAAGAATGGGTCACATACCATGTCGGTCGAGTAGCGTGAGAGATCAGTAAATCTCACCGAGTACTGAGCGACCGTCATGCTGCCCTGCTGCAGCTGAAGAAGCTCCTGGATACGCACCGCACGAAGGGTGGCTGGGACGAACTCCGAGCGGAAGATGCTCTCAAAGTCCGTCCAAAGTAGAGATGCCTCATCGTGCACCTGGGGCATCAAGTTCCACCATCGTCCTGCTGCTGCGTGTAGTAGGCTCGCAGCGAAAATCACCATGAGGTCTACTGGTGTCCTCACTAGCCTAAACACACGTACCACTGCCTCCAGCTAGTCCTCGGCTGCCTGGGGATCCATCTCCCCGCGAAACCTGGGTGGTCGCTGGCGCTGAAACTCATGCAGTGCGCTGAGGCGACGTGCATCGTCAGCGGCTGGTACTGGAAGCATCGGTGGCTCGACGGGTAGAGCTACCGCCGGTGCCACTGCTGACAAAGGGCCCTGCACCGAGGCCTCGTCACTCGGTGGGCTGTCGTCACACTCGACTCTCGGAACCCTAGCTGGCTGCCGTCGTGGGGCCATCCTGAAAAGGAAACATGTGCGCCACGGTCAGAACAGTATACCTGTTGAGATGATATAAAGTAATCACAAAGAAAACTTTGAAACACACACGCAATCAATGTTTTTGTGCATTAAGTCGGAAATCAGAAGTCAGGGTCCTGGTGTACAGATACGTCGGCCGTCGCACCAACACTGGACTCCCTGGACTGATAACCACACTCAATACGCTAAACATTATTGCTTCACATAGAAAAGGTCAGAGTTTGCGGTAGAACCGAACACCTCTGATACCAATTTTTCACGACCCTCCCTCGGGGTCCGTGCCGTGACTACCCCAAGCCCGCCTTCCATAGGCCAGGGGCTGGCGACTAGCACCAAGGCGTAAATCCCAGTAAAAAGGGAAGGCATTGCCTTTGTAAAGTAAACAAACACTACAGAGTAAGCAAGCGGAAAAGTACACACTAAGTAAAAACAGAGTACAACTGAAAGTGCGGAAAAGTAAATGGGCCAGTATACAAACCCAAACTGAAAGTAAAGTACAACTCGAAAGGGAAAACAGCAACTGTAAAGTAAAAGCTGCTACACCGAGCTGTCCACTGGAAATCCCACCTGAAGGGTGGGTACAGATAGCTCCACTGCTCCTCGGGTCCCACCGTCCGCTCCGAACACGTCCCGCCTAGTGGTCCACCTTCAGGTACCGTCCTGCTCAGCAAGCCTCAGCCAAGATCAACGTTGTCCGTCGTCTGCAACCAACACAACGTAGTGCGGGCATAGCCCGTGCAGGGGTGAGTATAAGCTACTCAGTAGGGACCCCGAGACCCCTGAAGGTCTCCCAAAATCCACAAAGGATAAACCACAAAGGTGAGATAAAAACACGAAGTAACAACCGTTACTGCTTAGGTATATTCCCATACATATACCTAAGTCATCAATCCCAAAACGCTCTAACCTCCGAGCCCAAGTACAACTCAGTCCACACAGGAAAGTAAACGTATTCCACACAGGAAAGCAAAACGAAATCCACACAGGAAAGAAAAACAAAATCCACACAGGATAGCACAACACAATCCACACAGGATAGCAACAAGATTCAGCTCACACAGGAAATACTTCATCGAAAGACGATAAATATGATCTATGATCCATCTAATTCGTCGGACCCACGAAGGATAGATAGGTAACTAACCCCCGCAAAGACTCACATAGGATCGGGCCCACACAGGACCTGTAGGCGCTGGTTCACACAGGACCGCTGAGCGCGAAGACCCACACAGGATCGGGCCCACACAGGACCTGTAGCACTGATCCACGTAGGATCGCTGAGTGATGTAGTCGTCGTCGAATCCACACAGGATCTCTGTACTGTCGTCGTCGCAGTCACAGGAGCAGTAGCAGTAGCAGTAGTAGTCACAGTCGCAGCCAGCACTAGGGTTCCCGCACACAGCAAGCTCGTTCAGGAGGGTCCGCTCCACGAGCCGAGAGGCTGATACATCAACTGTCACAAAGTCCAGAGTTGATGTATCCAAAAGTTCCGTATCGTCAATAGGAACTCAACGCAACAGACGGCGCGTCGATCGGACGCCCGGTCTGAGAGTTATTGGCTTTTTCGTCCCAGGGGCCCGGTTGGTTTTTTAAGGAAAAACCAACCCGACCGTACTCCACCTGCGTCCAAACCTCGGGCGGAGTAAGCCAAAAGATCCGTCTCACTAAGAGGAACACAACAAAGCTGACGGCACGTCAATCGGACGTCCGTAGCTCAAGATATGAGTGTTTCCACTCCGAAGATCCGGTTGGTTTCGTGAACGAACCAACCCGGCCGAACTCAAAGTATTCCGAAACTTTGAGTGCGATATACCGAAACGACCGTCTCGATCCCAGGATCGCATTGCCGCTGATGGTTTGTCAATCGGAGGTCCGTGGCTCAAGATATGGCCAAAAGACCGAAGTTGTTTCGAAAACGGGGGGTCCGGGTCCGGGCCGACCCGGCCCGACCCCCCCCCCTGGGTCGGCCCGAACCGGGTCGACCCGGGTCCGACCCGGCCCAGCCGGCGGCGGCGCGGCTGAAGCCGCGCCTTTTTCAATCAACGGCCCCCCTTCGTGGGGGCCTGCCGTTTGGAAAAAAATGGGGGGGGGGGGGGGGGGCTGCCCCCCCCCCTTGTGAAACCGGCCCCCGCTTCATAATGGGGGGGCAATTAACTTGGCCGGGGGAATTAAATTCCCCCGGTCTTTCCCCTTCCGGCCGGCCCGACCTG
The DNA here is from genome assembly GCA_963277665.1 of Viscum album. Lineage (NCBI taxonomy): Eukaryota > Viridiplantae > Streptophyta > Magnoliopsida > Santalales > Viscaceae > Viscum > Viscum album. The sequence continues at coordinate 1,152,278,740 of OY728132.1, read as the reverse complement.
GCCGGCCGGTTCTTCTTCAACGGACCGGCAAAGCCGGTCCCCTTCCGGCTTCCGACACCGGCGGCCCGGCGAGCCGCCGGTCTCCTTGTTCCGCCGCGGCCCGAAACCGGCTGCGGCCTTCGTCGTCTGGCGCGGTGCGACGGCACCGCGCCCCTCCGCCGCGGCCCCGCTCCGGCCGCGGCGCCTTCAACTCTCTTCGACGTGGCGCGACGGCGTCGCGTCCTTGCATTATTTTACAACGCGGCGCGACGGCGCCGCGCATTTCTTGTCGTAAGATCCTGCGCGGTGCGACGGCACTGCGCCTCACCCGTCTCAATCCACAACAAAATCAATATGAAAAGGAGGAGGGTCGGCCGTGTTCGTACGGTCCGGCCCCCTCGCGTTAATTGCTAACAATTGGATAAATTTCACGAAGAAATATTCTCGGGTAAAAATCATGAACATAAGCAATAATTAAACCCCTACCTCGGTTTCAAGATCGATGATCGTCAAAGACCCGCGGAAGACAACGTCGCGGAGGTCGGGCGTCGCGGTAAACGTTCGTAAATTCCGTTGATGAAGAGGTACGTCCGAAGAGGTACGTCGTTAGTGAATCTTCGTAAGCCGACGAAGGAAGTCCGAGGAGGAAGCAGTGTTCCCTTTCGTTGACACGGAAGGCGTCGTCGATCTTCGGAAACAACGGGCTAGGAAGAAGGGAGGAGCGGCGTTCTTCGTCGGAGCCCGAAGGTTCTTCACGTTCTTCTTCAAAGTTTGGAGAAGAAGAAGGAGCTCCCAAATCCTCTCAAGTTGGACAAACAAAATAAAATAAGCTAAGGCTTATTTTATTTACACAAACAACAACTTGAATTTAGAAGGTTTGAAATTCAAATCAACCCACCTTAATTAATTAAACTAAGTTGTCAAACATTAATTAAAGGGGGTTATAGGGGATTTTTGAGAGAAGATGAGGAGTTGGGGTTCGTGTGGGCCCCACCACACTTAATCCTCCCAAGGGAGGTTAAGTGGTTGTGGGTCCCACCCCTAACTCCCTTTGGGAGAGGTTAACCAACAAAATAAAAATAAAAAGTGTTTCCACATTTTTATTTAACTTCTTATAATTTCTCCCAAAAACTAACTTTCATCCCACATGAAATGCAACCTCGGTAAAGGTCTCCTTAAGAAAAAATCGGCACTGCGAGTTCATCGGTGCCCTCAGATTTTGATTTCGGTCACCGGTTCAAAAGTTAGAAATTCCTGCTCGTTCGTTCACTGAACGTACCCGAGCCAAACTTTGGAAATTGATTCAGGGAACTCCGGGCCTCAGAATCAGGTGCCATCAGAAACCTAGTTCTTGTAAAATTCCAAATAAAATTAAGAAAAAATTTCCCTTGAATTTTACGGGTCTTTACATTATTGAAGAATCAATACATGTGAAGTTTTATGAAATTGATCCTTTTGATCAAAAAATGATTCAAACTAATGAACTAAGTGATTTACAAAAGGATATGAGAATTAAAACCCTCTTTAACAATAACAAGGATGGTGATTTAGAACTTGATTACTTTAAACCAAATCCAGTATGGGTTGATACTAGTGAAATAGAAAGTTTGTTTCCTAGAATACCTATAAATATTAAAGAACATCATCTAGAAATAGTTATAGGAAGCTTAAATAAAGTAGTAATAACAAGAAGAAATATAGGAAACCTAGTATAATTCTCTTCCTTTTTTTCACAACTAGAACCTAAATCTATAGAATAAGATTTATTATATTAAATGTGGTTATTGTCTATGAAAGAAGAGTTAAATAAATTTAAAAGAAACAAAGTTCAGAAATTAGTTGAAAGATGCTTATACTATCCTATAATTGGAACAAAATGGGTTTTTAGAGACAAGAAATATGATCATAGTGTGATAACTAGAAATAAAGTTAGATTAGTTGACAAAGGATACAATCAAAAAGGAATATATTATAAAGAAACTATTTCTCTTGTATCTATGTTAGAAGCTATTAGAATCATTCTATAATATGAATCTTATATTCATTTTAAATTATATCAGATCAATGTTAAATCTTCTTTCTAAATGTATTTTTAATGGAGGAAGTTTATATTGAACAACCTCTGGGTTTTGAACACCCTCACTTTCAAAATTCTATTTTGAAACTTACCAAAGATCTGTATGGACTTAAACGAGAACCAAGAGCATGGTATGAAATATTAATCTCTTTTATTTTATAAAAAAAATTACAATAGGAATGGAAGACCCTAACTTATTTATTAAAGCTTCATCCTTAAATATTTTTTAGTACAAATATATGTTGATTATGTTATTTTTGGGTCAAAAAATAAAAAATTGTGCAATGATTTTTCAAAACTTATGAAAAAGAAATTTGAAATGAGTATGATGTGTGAGTTAAAATATTTTCTAGGATTTAAAATTTATCAAAAATATTTTGGAAATGTTTTAAACCAAAGAAAATTCATACTTGATTTATTTAATAAGTTTGTACTTGAAAATAGTAAGACTTACTCAACTCCTACAAGCTCCAATATTAAACTTGATATGAATAAAACTGGAAAATCAGTTGATAATAAATTGTATAGAGGGGTCATTGGAAGTTTTTTATATCTTAATACAAGTAGAACAGATATTATGTTTTTAGTATGTATTTGTGTAATATATAAATTTAATCCAAAATAATATCATTTAAATACTGCCAAAATAATTTTATGGTTTTTAAAAGGAATTGTGTCTCTTTATCTTCTTTTTTAAAAAACTTATGACTTTAATTAATATCTTATTCAAATGCTGAATATTTCAGGATGTAGACTAGATAGGAAGAGAACCTCAGGTACCTTTCATTTTCATGGAAAAACCTTAGTATCTTGGTCGAGTAAGAAACAACACTTTGTAGAATTATTTACTAATAAAGCTAAATATATTTCAGTAGGAAGTTATTATAAAAAAAGTGTTGTGGATGAAACACACCTTAGTGGATTTTGGATTTAATTTGAATTTTGTACCAATAAACTATGATAACATAAGTAATATCAACATTTCAAAGAATCTGATAAACCATTCAAGAACAAATAACATTAATTTGAGACATCATTTATTAATATATCATTCACAAAATAATGATATCTATTTAGAATTTTTTTCACTAAAAATCAATTAGAAGACATTTTTATTAAACCTTTTCATACTAATAGATTTTATTTCAATAAATTAGAATTATGTTTTCTTAATTTTACTTAATGTTGTTTTTGAATATAGAATAATTTTTTATTTCATGTAAATAGGTTATTTACCTTTTTTGTATACTTTTTGAGTATTGATCATATAAAATAGGTCATGTCACCTAGTTTTAGTAATAATTACTCTGCACATCACTACATTACCCATTGATTATCGTAAATGTAAAAAATTGTAACTGGTCTATGTGTGAAATGTTTCTCAAACCTCTTAACCTTATTTATCTATAATACCCAAAACCTTATTTCCCTAACCATACAATATTCCAAACTCTTCATGAATTGTGAAAAAAAAGAGAATTGACGGTGCCTCATTGAGTAGAATCAAGCATTAATGGATGTAAAGAAAATTACAAAGTGGACTAGTAATATATTTTGACTAGATTGATGGAATAGATATGCTACTCAAGAAAGTTATCAACCATCAAGGATGGTAATATGTATTTAATGAAATACGAACCTGGTTTGTGTTTGAAAGGGAATCACATTGGTTTTATAGGACCAGAGTATTTCATTTTTGTGACAATGATGATTTGTTCATTGAAATAGTGAATTAAAAGAGTTTCTCTTTAACTTTTTTGTTAATGGTTGAAGATTTAAAATGACTACATGAAGGCTACACTAATTTTAGTACCTTTTTTTGCACCATAGATGAAGTTAGTCATCCAAATATTATGAAAACTCTACTTGGATCTATTGATATGGAAAATAAGCCAGTGAAGGATCTAGAACCAAAAATAAAATTCCTCCTCAAGTTCATCCAATCATCCATCGCTCAATTCAATGGTGATTTTGAAAGGGTATTTTTTAAGAATATTACTTTTTTATACTTTTTATCATTGAAAATCCCACTAATCTAGAATAGTATGTAATGAAGAATATGTGGCATGTACAGAACAATTATGTGAATTTATTTCCATTTAGAAGATTGTTAACATTAGTCTTTTGAAAAAATTGATGTTTTTTGGATGATAATTTAGCCACTCATTTTCATGGGTTGACAACATTAACTAGAAGTGATTTGAGGAAAAAAAATTGGGTTGGAATTTCTCTCTAAAAAATTTTTTGTTTGTAACATTAGAAGCTGAAGTTAATCCCACATCAAATCAAGGGGATTCATCCGGCCTATAAGAAATACCAATAGTGGTAGATATACTATCTCATAGTGATAATATAAGATAAATTCATGATGATGAAGTGACTTATTTAAAAAAAGTGAAGAAGAGTTAGGGTTTTTGTGGGATTTGTAGAATTAAATGCTTATCAAGAGAGTTCAACTCCTGCTCTTATGTCTTTTCTAGTCAATAGGGAAAGACTAGCCTCTATTTTCACATGTTAGTTTTTTTGATCAATAGAAGACTATATCTATAAGACCCTGAAATTCACCTCTCATTATTGATTCTCATTCTGAAGAATTGGAAAAATTATCTTTAAGAAGAATAAGGTCTGAGTCTCATAAATCTCGTCATGTTGAAGAGTTACCTCATGTTGGAGAGAGTCAACTAGGTCATGTTGAAAGTATCGAAGTCTAACAAGATAGATTATCTTCTATCAATGAAGAATGTATAAATTGAGAAGTACTAGAAGTTGGTACAGATACTATGGATAGATATTAGGGGATCTAATCTAAGTTAGTACTTGAAGTGGAATCTATGAAATCCCAGTTGGCTAAATCAAGAAAAGAAATAATGATTCTTCATGATCATAGTGTTTCAAGAGATGATGTAAATGAAGTAAATTTTTTAGTATAGTTAGTAGTTGATAATTTTTCAGTGGAACCCTCCTCTTAAGTTTCAAATCAAATGGATTTTTGTTACAAGTTGGAAGGAGTTTCTATAGATGTGGACATAATGACTTCTACAATTACATCTATATAGTGTGAATTTATACCAAAATAAGTGATTATGGATATTCAAAGAGACATAATAGATGAAATCATAAGGATATCTATATTTTCTCAGAGTTATATTTCATTAATTTATTAGTTAAAGAAAGAAATCACTTCCCTGTTATAAGAAAAATTTCTGAAAAATCATTATTTAACATCGTAAGTACAAAAAGATGTAAGTTTCATCATCACCAGATTATAGAAAATGAATGGATCTCTGGCCAATATTTTTTAATTCATAGAAAAGTGATTTTAAGATCTCAACCAAGAATTTGTAAACAATATAAAGCCATAATTTTATGATGAAAAGGAAAATGATGAAGAATTTGATGCCTCTATTGATCCCTAAGATCATCCAATGTATGAAAAGGGAAGATAATTTGTTTTAGTTGATTGATCATTTGGTAAGATAGATAATAATTTTGAAATGATGAAGATGTTAATAGATTCTTGTGCAAAGAAGGGGGTGTTCAAAATCTTCTTGGAAAAATTTAACAGAGGGTATGGATTATTTTTTCAATGATTTTAGACTTTTTTAATAATGACATGATAAAAGGTATTGATTCATGTTTAGACACTTTATTTTAGATGATAAGAATATGTCTTCCTAGACCTCCAATCACTGATCGTCATGCTTCTTTATTACAAAGGGTGAAAGAAATCTTTGACCCGATTGACATTATTCTAGGGGGAAATCCAAGGTTTTTTGAAGAAGTTTATATACCTTTACCCATTTTATCCTTTCAACTATCCTTTTTTCCTATAGATAGATTCGATTTGATGAGATCTTAGAGAGATGCTCTCAACATTCAAGCCACACTAGAAAGAATCATTTCAGGAGATCAATCAGTTCTTTGAGTTTCTCTACTGATGTTTGCTGATGTTGTTGGTGAAACATCAAACATCCCTCTACCAGAATCATCTTTACCCTATAAAAATCCTTTATCCTACAAGAAATCACCCCTAATAACTATTTCACATTCAACATTTGATTCACCTACACTCTTCAATTTTAAAAGTTGGTTTTCTGGATGATGGGAATCTTTAAAAACATTTTAATCATGCTTTGTTTAATGTAATCCTTAAACATTTGAATATTTTTTTAACATTTGAATGCTTTAATGATTTTAATTTTCTTTTTAGGAAGTTTTTTCTATATGTTTATATTTTATTAGAAGTTATTCACTATTCTTGTCTTATAACTTTTCTATTTTTTTACTCTATGTTGTTGTAGTTGTTTATCCATATGATCGATATGTTTTAGTATCTTTTTACTATTCATATTTTTTTTCCTTATTTTATTAATGATATCTATTACTTATTGACATAACTTAATTCCAAATTTTTTTCATAATCAGTAATGTTAACTATTCATAATTAATCTTTTGTAATAATAATTATATTATTTTCTCTACTTCTTTTTGATATCACAAATAGGGGGAGAAGAGAAGAAAATAAGAATACAAAAATTTCAAATAAGTTGTTAATTTTTAAGAATATAAAAAATTCTTCATATTTATTTCAAAAAGGGTGAATAAAATGATAATACATAAATTTAATTATAACATTTGAACTATTAAAGTTGTTATTTTATAAGAATGCGAAAAATTCATCTTCTTTATTTTAAAGGGGGGGAGAAATGGGGAATACATAATTTTAAAGAAAAAAATTAAATTTTTAAAGTTTTTATTCTTGGTATAAGAAAATTATTTTCAAAGGGAAAGTTTCTTTGAAGTGGGAGAAGAAAAAGAAGAGTTTATAACTCTAAAATTTTTATCTTATGTGAAAATTTTGAAAGATAAAATTTTATTTTATGAAATTTTTGTTTTCTATTTCATGGGTTTTATGATCATAAAAAGGGGGGAGATTAATAGAAAAATTATTTTGTTCCATCATATCCAAGTTTTTATGTGTTTTGATGATTCAAAAAATCCCTACTTTTATTCTTAAAATTTTTTCTTAAGAATTTTAGGCAATAGTTTTGAGAATTTTATCTTATGTTGAGTGAAGTATTTGACCTACACCAAAGTGTTTTATCTTTTGAGAATTGAATAATATCTTTTGTTTACTCAAAATTAGAAATACTATATGGTAAACATTTATCTAACTATGTAAGACTTTATCTTATGATGAGAATTGTTGAGTTATTGAATGATCAAGTTAGATTCTTTAGTCAGAATAAAGATATGGGAAGATATTATCTTATGAAAAATATATTCATAAAATATTATTTTATGAGAGTAAAAGAAGTTATGAAAGATAAGTATCACACTTATGCAAAAAAAAATTATCTTACACTGAATAATAATCCTATACAGTATTTAAATCAATTTATCCTACGAAGAAGATAAAGATCTTTTTTATCTTAGAAAGTCTCTCAAGAAGTTATCTTATGAGGAACAATACTATTAGTTGAATATATTAAAAAGATCAAGCTATTATTCACAATATCTTGATTAATTTTCTAATCTCTTGATAATTCATTTCATGTTTTTTGAGAATATAAAAAGAGTTCTATATATTTAAGGATAGATTTATTAGTACAAGATTATTCATGAATGGAAATATCCACAGAATGAGAATATTTTTGACATCACTATCACAAAAGAAATTTATATATTTGGAAGGAATTGACACATGTTCTTTTTAGCATATCTTATCAATCTCTTAATTCATGGATCACTCAATCATTAGGATTATCTTATTATTAAGTTCAAAATGATATATAAAAGGAACATTTATCTATGTCATGGAAGAAGATTAATATGAGATAGATGAATGTAAATATTGATTAGAATGCTCATTACTTGAATGATTGTACAAAGAAAATATCAAACATAAATGTTCATGTTGTGATTACTAGTTCTATCAGTTGAACTAAATATCATTTCAATTTATACCTTAAATACTATCATATTCTTAGGATAAATCTTCGACTACTTCCAATTTCTACTTGCAATTGTGTATTGCAACCATTTCTTTAAAATTTTATTCATTATATTTTTTACACTTGGTGTAAGAGTGTGTATTGAGATAGTGGATAGTTTTTGTAAAGTTAGAGTCTGGTTAAAATCCATTGTACCTTTGTATTAAGTGACAACTTCTTGTACTTAGCTGGGAACCCCTGGTAAAAGGACTATTATAGTGGAAATCATCAGAATTATGGAGTAGAGTTTTGGTGGAGTGGACTAGGGGATTTATGATCCCCCAAACCACTATAAATATCCTATGTTAGATATCTTTCCTTCAAGTTTTTATTTCTGTTTCCTATCTTTATTCAAGAAAAGATTAGAACTCACATATCTAGAAGAGGGAGGTTTTCTATAAAGAAACTTTTTTAGAAACTCAATTCACCCCCTCTTGAGTGTTCAGCTAGACATTATCTGGGACAACACTAGTCTCCTATAATGGTGCAAAAAACATGATTGATCCCATAGGTTTCATTAATTCCTAGGGTCTCAAATCAATTTCTAATTTATATACACATAACTAAAAATCACTAAAACTACTAAGTAGTAGTATAGGAATTTCATGTCCGGAGGTCGAACCCATGAGGAATATGCACAAAGAATTCAATAGATTATACTAGTCATGATTTACTAAAACTAAATTACACTAAAAAAATGTTTGAATTAAGATAACTCAAAAATTAAAAATATAATAAAGGGAAGAGAATAAGTATCTAGGGATGGTTTCTCATAAATTAAATATAACTCTGCCTCCCTTTATAAAATAAATAAAAAACATCATCCGTGAGACTTCTTAGTGTATCTATCCATACCTATCAGTAAAGACTAAAACTATATAGGTCAATCAATCTCTATCTATAGGCAATATATAACCAACCTATATGCATTAAAAAATCTTATAGAAAAACATGGATTTCAATTCAGCTATCTCTCCCCAACTACCCTTAACTACATTGGATGTTCACCCCTAGAAATAATCACTCGTTATAGGAACTAAGGAATGAGATATGAATTATTCACAATGAAATTATAATTTAATAAGAGATTCACAGGTAAAACAGAATTGAAACATTTTCTACACACCCCTTTAAACCAATTCCACTACCTCCTAATAAACCTAGCCACTCATAATTGATCTCTCAACCATAAATAAAATAGAATTTGTAAATGAAGGAATATAAATATAACTAAAAAATATTTTAAGTGAAAATGGAAGACAAATTTTATTGATATGAAGTTTTATCACAATAATCCCAAGGTTACAAAATGAAAATGAAAAAAAGAAAGAAATCTTAATGAAATGGAACCATGGTTGAGTCAAACTCAATTCTTTCACTTTCACTTCCATTTTCAATGTCAATATTCTAGTTAGTCAATGGACCTCCCCTTTGGAAGAAAATAAAAAGTGTGCACAAAAGACTCTCCAACGATTTATAGTCCAAGGCACTCCATGAATATCTAAATATATATCTCATATTTTTTTCTATATCTATATCATTGAATCATGCTCAACCTACTCTTTAGGTATATGCATTAAATACAAATTCCATATCTCCTTTTATCACCCTATGATATATCATGCATTATTCATGAAATAGGTTCATGATGGAGACTATTCATCTTCGTATCTATTTTATCTTTGCCTTTATATCTCCAACCTTATCTCTCAACTTTATGATGCATTTGAACTCCCACTAATCTTTCTAAGAAATCTAGTGGCATATATTACTCCCTCATGATATCTGTTATCATTTTTATTGGGAGAAACTTAGGCTAAATTATATCTATAAATACATTAATTATGGTGTGGACAGAGGCTTACAACACAACATATCTCCAACCCAAGCTCCTCTTACATGGAATTCACGAACTATGATGTGGACATTATATTATGGAATAGCACCATTGTATTCACTACTGCAGATCAGCGCAAAATCAACAGCTTATCTTGTCATCACTAAATAGAAAGCACTCATAAAAGGGGCACCTTTATTAGTGCTAGCTAAAAGCACTGATAAAGGTAACTTTTATCATTGCTGAAAAAAGCACTGATAATGGTGTACCCTTTATCAGCACATGTTTTAGCACTGATAAGGGTTGATCTTTATCAGTGATATTCTTAGCGCTGTTAATTTTTTTTAATGAAAATTATTATTAATGTATATAATTATTTTAATTATATCAAATATAATTTTTATTTATATGCATTAATTAAAAAAACACATGTTTATAATTAATATAAATATGATATATTAATATGTATTTTTTAATAATTCAAATATATGTATGATCTTTTAAAAAAAGTATTTATAAGATTATATATATATATAATTATAATAATTTTTTTAAAATATTAATTATATTTATTATATTAATAATTATATATAAGTACTTTCGAAATATATTTATTTATAGTTATAATTATAAATAAATATATGTCTCTAATGAATTGGATATATATATATATATCATGAGATAATTATGATATTCATGGACATGATTGTCATTATTTATGTTCATATATTTATGTGCGAGTATAATTGACATTATATGATCATAAGTTTATTTGTGGACATGATGGGTTGTTATGTTCCAAATGTTTAAGATTATCTATATTATGATGACATATGCAAAAGTTATATATTCATGACCCCTGAAAGTTCATTTATACATTGACACCCACATTATTCATGCTTCTATATATGTGACGACTCATTTTTTATGATCAATGCTTCACTAAATATGATTCATTTATGTTATACCCAAGAACTGATTATGTTCTCATAAACAATTATAAAATTATAATAAGTATATTTAAATAATAAATATATTTATTATATTTATAATTTATAATTTTTAATTATATATAAATATATTTTAAATATATTTATTTATAATTATAATTATAAATATATATATTTATATTAATATTTATTTATTTAAATAATTATAAAATTATAATAAATTTATTTAAATAATAAATATATTTATTATATTTATAATTATATATATTTATATATTAACATAAATATATATAATTATATAAATTTTCCAAAAGTAGTGTAGATCATGAGGTATAATTATATAGAAATATTTTTAAGCATATTTATTTATAATTATATAAATATATTTATAATTGTAATGAAATATTTTTAAATATTTATATATATATATATATATAATTATAATTATAAAGAATTATATATTTTTAAATATTTATAAAATTACAATGATTACATTTATTATAATTATATATATATATATATATATAATACATCAAATACTTTTGATGTGCTTGATCTGGAGCAGGTAGAACCAATTTTTGATAGTTGCAAGGAAGTTGATGTCCCTTCTATGGACACTGAGAATCTTAATGTTAAGGAGGATACTCTCATGGAGAGAGGCATTTCTAAATTAGAGAGGCAAGAAATGGTAGGGACTTAGCAACAAGATAAGACTTGGAAGCGGGGTCAACACCCAAAAAATTGTGGTCAAGGAAGTGACCAAGATGATTGGGTTGGTGCACGAGGGTGTGGCTGAATTGTGTCTATCAGGTCTTCTTTCAAGGAACTTACTATAGAGATGGAAAAGATTAAGTTAAAGTACATTGCGATCTTCAATCAAAGAAACTCACAGTCAAACTAGGAAACGGCTGATGATGATGACTCTCACTATGATTATGAGAATGATCTTATCCTTGATTTGTAGTTTTTTCCTTTTTGTATGAGGGAATGCCTCTATGTTTGACCTTGTCCATCCTCTTTTCATCACTTTATCATCTTTATTTTTCTAATAAATTTTTCCGGAGCGGGTTTGTCTGCCTCCGGTACCTTTTCGGTATATATATTTATAATTATATATAAATATTTATAAATATAGTTATTTATATTTATAATTATAAATTAATATATATTTATATAATTATAAAATTACAATAAATAAAATTATTATAATTTTATAAATATATATATTCATATTTTAAAAAATATATTTATATAAATATATTTATAATTATATAAAAATATTTATAGAAATATTTATTTATAATTTTAATTATAAATAAATACATATATATTTATTTATAATTATAAATATATATATATATATACTTATAAAATTATAATAAATATAATTATTATATTTATAATTATATAAATATATTTATCAATATATAAAAATATTTATAAATATATTTATAATATATATAAATACAAATAAATATATATTTATAAATATTTGTATATATTTATATAATTATATATATTTATAAAATTATAAATATAATAAATTTATTTATTATAATTTTATAATTATTTAAATATAAATACATATATATATATAATTATAATTATAAATATATATGAGTGTGTGTGTATTTAAATAATTATAAAATTATAATAAATATATTTATTATAATTTTATAATTTTATAAATATATATAAATACATAAATATATTTATAAATATATACATACAATTATAAATATATAAAAATATTTATAAATATATACAAATATTTATAAATATATACAAATATTTATAAATATATACAAATATTTATAAATATATACAAATATTTATAAATATATTTATTATATATAATAATAAAAAAAATATGAATTTATTTATAAATATATTTATATATATATATATAATTAATTATAAAATTATGATAAATATATTTTTTATATTTATAATTTTATAAATATATATAATTATATAAATATATTTATAAATATTTAAAAAATTATAAATATATACAAATATTTATAAATATATTTATTATATATATAATTATAAATATATATATATATAATTACAAATATATATATATAATTATAATAAATATATTTATTATATTTATAATTTTAACAATATATATAATTATATAAATATATTTATAAATATATTAAAATATTTATAAACATATACAAAAATTTTTATATATATTTATTTATAATTATAATTATAAATAAATATTTATTTATTTATTATATATATAATTTTATAAATATATATAATAAATAAATAAATTATTAAGATTAGACCTTTATTAGAATTAAAAAATCATTGATAAAGTTTAGTCTTATCAACACTTTCTATTTTAACACTGATAAAACTGGCATTTATCGGTGCTTTTTAGAAACAACTGATAAAAGCCTTACAGGTTTTTATAAATTGAACCCTAATAGAACTCTTCCACCACTTGTGCCTCAAGATTTCACGGAACTAGAGCTCTGTCGTTGCATCCGCCGCTACCACCAGAACCTACTACTGTCATCGGTCTACATTCTCAATGAATCGATCACTGTAAATATAAGGTATGTGCGGGTTTATCTTTTTAGTGCCAACAAAACTATATTTTTCATTTCACCTCTCTTGTGCGTGTCTTCACTTCTTCTCGGCAAACCGAATGAGTAGATCTCATCCTTGTTGTATCTGGTTTGAGTAAGAGTCTCTTATCCTTCTCCTTCTTGTGTCTTCACTTTCTCAGTGCCCTAAGTTCAGATCTAGTGGAAATGTTATCACTTACAGCATTGGTTTGGGGTTGAATTTTTTCAACAGTGGTGTATGGGACCATCTCTACTTCAGATCTAGTTTTGTTTGTCTTAAATTTGGTCCTAAACATTTTTTTCAACTGTGGTCTATAGCATCTGAGGGGATGCTTGTTTTTTAGGAACCGTGACATAGGAAGTGGTCCTCTGGCTATATGGCTTGAACTTGCTTTACTCCTCCTCAGAACAATTAATCCCTAAACTAGTCCTAAACTTTGAAGTTCTAGTCATTTCACTCAATTAAATCACTTCTCCATATATAGCTAATTATACCATGGAGACTGAATTTTATTCTAGCATTTGAAAAAACAACTTAAGTATAGTTTTTAACATTTTGACATGTAGTTCTTATCATTCTATTTTTTCTTATGCGTTGTTTTCTTATTTTAATTTTTGGACATTTCTAATGATTCCATATATGTTATATATATGTAATTGTTCTCATTTTTATGTTTTCCTATATTTATACATTCATTTTCATATCATATTAGGGTGTTTCTCTCTCTAATGGTTTTGATTGAAATGGGCAGTACTAATATGTAATGTATTGTGAATATGTATCATGTGTTACATTAAGTAGAACCCCTTCATGAGTGGGATATAACTTCCCTTTTACAAAATTTCATAAATGAAATTTTCATAATATTCCAAGGAATAGATATATGAATGTGATTGTGATTTATAATAAAAAATTATCTCATACGTGTATTTTTAAAGGATAGAAGTTTGTTTTATTACAAAAATTTTGAAAATGAAAAATGACTATAATATATCTCATATAATTTTATGGATCAATTATTAAATTTTAAATATTTTTACAAATATTATTTTTTCCATTATTAAAAATCATGAGATTTTTTAAATTTAAATATTTCTTAAGGGCCCAATAAGACTAAATATGAAATTTCAATAATGAAAATCATTAAAAAAAATAATTTATATTTTAATTTATAATGCACCAGTGTATTTTATATAGTTCATTACAAATATCACTCTCTCCATGGAAGAGTATTTCATGGATATTTTGAAGGATAGAAATTCAATATATATAATATTGTTATTTAATAATTTTTTCTTAATGATATAGTGTTCGATTATAATGAATATATTTTCATTATCCATAATTCATAGAAAACTAATTTTATATTAAATGAATTAATTTTTCATAACAACCAATTTTCTATTAAAGTATTTTATATTCATTTAGTAAGAAAAAACATTAATAAATAGTCCATGGACCCTCTATCAGATTTGTTTTTTTAATTATAGGAAGCACTAAAAATACATGGTATAAAAATATATTTTGATATATTCAAAGTGTTTCAAGTTTATAATTTTATAGTTTTATACAATTTTAAATTTATATACTTTGATAAATTTTATAGTATATCGTATTATACTAATATAATTTAATAAAAGTTTTTTATTAAATATTTATAGTTTTATAGTTTTATTAATTTATAAATTTATAAATTTATATACTTTTATAAATTTTATAGTATATCATATTTACACATATAGTTTAAATATAAAATTTTATTAATTATTTATAATTTTATAGTTTTCTAGATTTATAAATTAATATACAATTATAGTTTTATTTGTTATAAATTATTATACTTTTATACTTTTATAAATTTTACTTTTATATATTATAATTTTATATTTTATAAATTTTTAAAACTATATACTTTCTATAAATTATGTATACTTTTATAACATATATGTACTTTTATATAGTTTTATAAATTTATATACATTTATAAATTATGTATTTTTCTTTAAAATATATATTCATTTATAAATTATATATAATTTTATACTTTTATATATGTCTATAATTTTATATATTGATATTAATATATATACATTTTTAATTTTTAATTTTATACGTGTATACTTTTTTTAATTTATCAATGGTTTAATACATTTATAATTTCATAAAATTTAATTCTATAAATTATAATTTCATATTTTTATAATTTTGTAATATGATTTTTTATTTTTTTTTAATCATTTGGATAATTAAGAGTTATTTTATTATATGAAATATTTTATGTTTTAAATCATAATGGATAGAAGTTGGATTTATACTTTTAATTGAGTGTTGAATGATTTTCAAAATAAGGTTTGTTTTTTTTTGGATTTCATGTTCAACAATGTATATATGGGGGAAGTTATTCGATTCTTTTTTATAATTGCATCAGTAGACCATGGATTACTCATAATGGGTGTTATCTATATTTATATGATCATATTAACTTTCAGATAACTCTTGGATACATAAAATATCACCTCTTAAATAATATTGATTGATAATAACTCCATGGAAAGGGCATGTCAGTAAATCTATCCAAACCATAGGATATCTATCATGACCTCACTCCTGTAAAATATGAATTAATTTTTAACCCCATTTCAAATCCTAAACCTAATTTGTATCTAACATCACCTACATAGTTTAAATTAGGGGAGTCATCCACAACTACATCTTCTCTCTGATTTGGTGTTAGATTCTAAGGGGATGAGTCTTGGGAAAAATTGAAATATTAACTATCATCCTCATCAGATTCATCTCCCAAATAGTTCTTATTTCATTTTGTTGCTTGATACTCATCCCCCATATCTTGTGTATGAATTCAAAGGATAAAACCTACCACCAGTGGAGTAATTATTTTCTTAAATTCAGTTACCCATTTCCTTTAAGGCGTGATGAAATTATTTGAAACATTCAAATATTGAGTTAACCTTATTTGAAAGACCCCTTTTTCATATTTATTTTGTTAAATATTAATATTATAAAAATCAAATGGGATGGATATGAATAGAGAATGGATGTATTCCAATCATATGACAAAAGAGTATGAATATGATGTGGAAGAGTTCATCAAGTTTTCAAAATATCATGCATATAAACATTCTCAAATCCTTTGTCTATATTTATGCTATTGTTATTCAAGACTAATTAGTTAAGAGGAGTTTTCAGAACACTTGATCTATCACAGAATTGGTCTAAGTTATAAATTTTGGAATAAACCTGGAGAAAAAAGAGAATGTAGCTAGTGATAGGGATAACACTACATTTTATAGATCATCTAATATGATTACAACTGTGGAAAATGAAGAATACAGTATCGAAGATGTGATTATACGTGTGAATGATGATGAAGATCATATTGATAAAATGATAATGAAATTTGAATATGAACTTTGTGATTGTATAAAATTGTTTGATAAAGTTAAAGAGTTATGTAAAGATATCATTGTATGTTGGTTTCACTAAATATACAGCATTTCCATCCACTGAAGTTGTATAATTTAAAATCTGGAAATGGATGGAGTGATTCTGGTTTTACTGAACTAATTTATCTCTTTAATGATATGCTACCATGATATAATGATCTCCCTATCCAAACATATGATGCTAAATGGATATTATGTTCGATGGGTATGATCTCTGAAAGAATACAATCTTGTCCAAATTATTGTATACTACTTCAAAAGGACCACAAATCCCTTAAAGAATTCCCAAAGTGTGGTTCTTCTTAATACAAGGAAGATTAATAGGGTCCTATTAATGTTTTATAGAACTTTCCAATCATTCCAAGGTTTAGAAACTTATATGGAAGTGATGAGGCTTCAAGGCAATTGACATGGCACACAGATACAAGAAATAAATATGGGAAACTTTTTCACTCGGTAGACTCTCCTCAGTGGAATGGAATTTATAATGAGTATCCTAAATTTCGAACTGATATAAGAAATCTTAATTTTTCATTATCTAAAGATGGAGTGAATCCTTTTGGTTTTCAAAGAAGAACTCATATTACATGGTCAATTATGTTGGTAAATTATAACTTGCCACAGTAGTTATGTATGAAATGAAAATACATTATGTTATCTATGATTATATCAGGACCAAAACAATCAGGTAATGATATTGATGTTTATTTGGATATATTGATCAAATATTTTAAATTATTGTGGGATTCAAGTGTTACATTGTATGATTCTTACATAAATAATGATTTCACATTGAGATCCATGTTGTACAAGATGATAAATAACTTTCCTACTTATAGAAATTTTTTAGGATATAGCATTAAAGGAACTCAAGGGTGTACCATTTGTGAAAAAGGTACATAGTCAAATAGGTTGAAGCTTTCATTAAAGACTATATTTATAAGAAATCACATATTTATACCACAATGAAATAAGTACCAATCTTGGAAAATATCATTCGATGGGAGTTCAAAAGAATGTATATCACTGTGTCCACTAACAAGTGATCCAATTCTTGAGAAATTAAAATATATAGACACTTATTTTGGTAAAACTTTTTCAAAAAAAACTTATTAATACCAATTGGAAAAAGAGATTAGTTTTTTTAATTGGAATACAAAAATTTTATATACGTTAGACATTTTATTGATGTTATGCATGTTAAAAAAATGTTTGTGGTCGTATAAATATCATTTTACTAAATGTAACCAAAAAACAAAGTATGGAATTAAGGCTAGGTTGGACATGATTTACATGGGAATATGGGAAGATTTGGTGCTGATGAAGGGTGAAAAATGGACTTTTCTTCCTCTAGCTACTTACATTCTTCCCAACCAAGAGAGATATCGGTTTTGAAACTTCTTGAATGATGCAAAGGTTCTATAGGGGTATCCATCGAATATCAATAATATCATGTCAATAAATGATTTAAAGGTAAAGGTTTTGAAATTACATGACTGTCATGTTTTGATACAAGATCTAATTCCTGTAGCTTTATGTTGAATTTTTCCTAATAATGTTTTTTATACATTAACATAGATCTGTTTCTTTTTCAAAGCTATATGCAGTAAAGTTATAGAGATGAAAAAATTAACCACCATGGAAAAGGAAATTGTTATCAGATTATGTAAATTGTAAATGTTCTTCTCACCAACATTCTTTGATATGACGGTTCACTTGATGGTTCACTTGGTGAGAGAGATTTGACTATGTGGTTTTGTACATTATAGATGGGTGTGTCCCATTGAATGGTATATGGATATTTTTAAAGGTTATGTTAAAAATTGAAGTCATCTATAGGGTTATATTGTAAAGAGATATATTGTTGAGGAAGACATCGAATTCTATACCGACTACCTATCCAGTATGGAAAACATAAGTCTATCTAAATCTCATCACACTAGGAAACTTATGAGTGAAGGAATTTCTATAATATATGTTGTCAAAATCAATATTACAAATTGGGAGAAATCTCACCTTTACATTTTTCATGAAAGTTTAGAGGTTTCACTATACGTTGAAACCCACAAATAAATTCTTAGTCATTTGAATCCATAAAATATTGAAATATGAATATCAAATAAAAATAATCAAAAGTTTATAGGATGGTTTCCATACTATATTTTTAAGGATTCAGATGAAAATATGGATTCAATTTTAGAACTACTTTTATGGAAAGCCAGAGGACCTAGTGTATATGTATCATCTTACAATGGTTATATAATTAATGGTTATACATTCTATAAAAATAATCATGATGAAAGAAGTTCCATGAAAAATAGTGTTGTTACACATGTGGTTGAAGTGATGTGTGTTTCTGGTATTAAGGAAAAAATCCAATTTATGTGACTATTTCATACTTTGGAATCATTAAATAAATATGGGAGTTGGATTATACAACATTCCAAGTGTATATTTTTCAATAAAAGTAGGTTGATAATAAGAGTGATATTAAAATAGATCAATTGGTATTTTTAAAAGTATATTTTAGTAAGGAAGGGTACAAATATGAACTATTTATAATGAAATCAGAGGAAGTACAAGTATTTTATGTTTCAAATCCCATAAACCAAAAGTGGTCATTTTTTATGTTATCGACCAAAACCACTAAAGGGTCAAATCAAGAATTAAACTGGTGATGACCCTTTCATCAGGATGTCACAAACATTTTACAGTGATCCTAATGTAGATGAGATTTTATATGTCACGGGAGATCACAATAAAGCTATTTATATACTCGATAGAGGGGTCAAATCGCTTCAACATATAAAAAAAAGAGAGTTCAATAATCAGGTTATATTTTTTGTAATATACATTGAGTTACCTCGTGTTATTATCTATTTCCTAATGAATTTACATTATCTAAACTAAATGTTAAACCACTTATGAAGATAATGACTTTTTCACGTGCTAATAATCCCAATCCTAAGGAACAATAGGTTTCTCAACCTGTTGTTGCTCCCAGTATAGAGGAACAACAACCTTTTACACATGAAGATGCTACCAATCTAGAGGAACAACATATTAATGATGTTGAACTCAAGAAAATGATAAACTATTAAGAACTAATGTTATAGAAAAAACAAAAGTGTCATAGAGTTATGGTTTTAGAAAAAACAAAAGTGTCATAGTGTTATGGTGTTAGAAAAAACTATTAAGATGAAAAGTAAAGGCATCAAATTTGAGGTCATATGGAATGTTCACGGACAACATATTAACCCAAACAAGTCCATTTTCAGTAGTTACATAGGGATCATCACTCAACAACACATGTTGATTTATGTAAATCATGGAACTATGTTGTTCCCATGATTAAGACACATATTTGGTTAGAGATTACGATAACATTATGAAATACTTTTTTTATTTTACCAAAAAATAAAATAATAAAACATTGAATTACTCTTCATCATCCCTTGTAAAGTTCATTTCTAGTAGATTACACCCACAAGAAATTTGTATTAATTCTTACTAGAAATACTTAAAAATGATTTTTCAAAATTCTAATGAAATTTCATCTTAAATATGACAAAGGGAAAATAAACCTGCACCCACCACTTATGTATGCAAACCTGATAATCCAAGAAGCATAGAATGGGTTTACTGGTTGTTGTGGGGAGATATATTTTTAGATACATTGTAAATGATAATACATTGTTTGAAAATAAATGTATTGATCACTTTGATTAAGAATTTTTAATTTATGAAACAACAACTAAGTGATGAAAATAAGGAATGAATAGAAAAACCAACATACCCCAACCATAAATCAAGGATGGGGTACACTTCACCTTAAAAATATTGGTACATATTTTAATTCTATCATAATAATTTTATGTTACATGAAACCACAACATAATTATATTCCTCTATTTATATATAGATTTCTGAATCCAAATACAAATCCACTTCCATCCCACATCATGTGTTATGGAAAGAGAAACGTGTAAATAAAGATGAGATACTAATATATGAAAACACATAATAAAGTGTGGGAAACATGTGTAAGTATGACATAATAAAAAAATTATTTAAATCACTATTATATAAAAATGATTATTTATTTTAGTATATTTTCGATCCAAATTAGACATGGGAATCATTAACGCCTGTGCAAAATAAACACCTACTATTGGTGGTCTTGAAGTGGCCAAAATAGTATAGTTGCATTAGAGGTGAGGGTTTTAGGGTGAAACCCCAAACATATTTTGAGAAAATAAAATAGAAGGAGGCTAAATATAAAGAAATGGAAGAGATGAAATCATGATTATATTTCCTTGAATAAAAAATTCATTGATGGTCTAAGTTGATAGAAAATTTTATGGGGGTGAAGTAAGGAGAAGAAACAACTCAAGAACAACCATTGTATAAAGATCCTACCCCACTGTCCACCAAATTTTAGGTGATCAATTCCCCTTAAAGAGCTGTCTTGGATGAGGTAATCAATATTCTCATAATTGTTTCTATGAAATTTGAATCAGAAAGAAACTAATACCTTTATTATACTGATATTATATAGGGTGAAAACGGATGTGATTTATATCTATCAACGCCCACCTATCACCTTGTTGTGAGGTCTACCATTTTCAATATCCAAGAAGACACTCTTCACAAAATACCACTTCCAACAAGTCATGTGAGAGTAGAGATTACTGTAGATCATGAGTCAAGTATCGAGCTACTTGTTTCACTTGATGATGTAGATATTCATATTATTGAC
The DNA here is from genome assembly GCA_963277665.1 of Viscum album. NCBI lineage: Eukaryota > Viridiplantae > Streptophyta > Magnoliopsida > Santalales > Viscaceae > Viscum > Viscum album. Next base: position 1,152,257,092 of record OY728132.1, on the reverse strand, counting down.
TAAGATGTTGGAAAATTCATAGCATGGCCATCAAATCTTATAAAAAACATATTAATAAGAAGGTATTAATTTCTAATTTATTTTTCATACTAAAACTTTAACAATTAATTAAAAAATTTCTAAACTGCTGAATGTTATTATGAAAGGAATAAAGGGAAGGGGTGAAATTAAAACAAACTAAAGTATCAACCAATCGATTGAAAATATCTTATGAAAACACCTTTACCCTGCCTCTTCAATATATGTATTTACTAACATTGAAGGTTCATGAGGATATAAAGTTACAAAGTTATAGTAATCATATAGTTGATTTTTAAGAACAATTGTACAGAGAGGTTGTTATAGACTATATTTCTCTTGAGAAGGTAAATTAAATCTTCAATTATGAATGTCTAGAAGTCTCACTTGTAAATTTATACATGAGGTGTGTTTTATGATTTTTTCCAATAGCTAACATACTATGTTAATTATAACTAAATACATTTCATATTTTTTTAGGCATATATATGAATACCAATTAAAAGGATTACCCCATGAACATAAATATGGACTCATTAGTCCTCACATCACTTCTACAAACAAAAAAGAAATATAATAAAAAATGGATGGAATAGTGGAAAATTTGGCTAAATCATTTGAAAGAAAACATTTAATGATAGAATCTTATTAATACCAATTATGCATAGGTAAGACTATATAATTTAATCATATAAAATATAATTTCATTTCTTTCATTACATATTCATTTTATTTTTTTAGCTAACATTGGATGCTCATTGCAATCAATTTGGATACTCCAAATATTTATTTCCTAGATTCACGACATGGATACCAAAAAAACTAACCACACATGATGACATTTTTCAATTTTTAATACACTAAATGAAACATTTTATAACTAAACTTCAAGTTATATATTTTTTATTATGTTTTAATGAGAATTCTGTTATGAAAGGGTGGTGTTTAAATGTCATGAAAATCATGGAATGAGAACTATCCATGCACACAATGAGCCTGAAAGGCTCTACAAGTGGACAAGTATTAGGGTATATATAATAAGATTTAACTATCCAAAAACATATCAAACCAAATTACTTATTTTTATCAATGTTTCTATAGTGTCTAAAATAAATAAATGAAAAATATTGTGGTTATTATGTTTGTAAATTTATGAGATATATCATATACCATCAAAAAAACTATTATCCCCAAAGAGGTATTTTAAAAGATAATTACTATTTCATTTAAAATATTTATTAATCTTTTGTTTATTTATATTTTTTCATTACTACTATGAATTTATAAAATCCTTATATTCATAAGATGAAATAGATTTGTTTAGAAATGAATGGGCAGCATAGCTTATGGAAGAATGTACATATATATCATGAAGATGTGACTTTCTACTTCTTTTTTAGCTGATTTTTTCATCATTTTATCTACTTTTTTAGTTAATTTCCTCACCATTTCTATCTGATACTTATTTTGTTAATTTTCACAAAGAACATAAAAAAATGACCTCGTGCGAGATTGGACTTCGAGGCTACAACTGAAATAATGAAAATAAGGAAATGGGTCAAGAATCTATACAACTATCATGAAAAGATTAATTCCTATTACCTTTAAAAAAATAAAGAGATTCCAATGAGAAGGTTAATTTTTTAAATATAATATGTTTTTTCTCATAATATTATTTTTTATCTACTACATTAACATAATATAAATTAAATGTTTAGACAACTCATGCATACAATGTCTTCTGTACAAGATGATATTACCAATCCCACAAAAGAATAGACTATAATGAAGGAAACCCTTTTGGAATGTGTAAAGGTAATATTAAGATATACTTTCACTATTTTACTAAAAAATATATAAAATTAAACATTGATTTAATTTTCATTATTCCTCATAGAGTTCATTTATTTTAGAAGATTTATATATATATATTTCATGGCTTTTTGCACTAACACTTCCACATACTTCTTCTCCCTCAAAAAATTTTCACCCCTACAGTGTTAGTATTTATCAATTACCTTCAAGTTTATTCCACTAATTTTATAGGAAGAGAAATAGAGCTGCCTCTTCTTAATCATAGAGGTAATCTTGATTTTTTCATAGTAAAATCATTATCCATTGAAGTAATGTATTTTTTTTATTTTTTTGTTTAATTTATTTATTTTTAGTATTAATCACATAAGAATTTATTTCAAATGCAATTGGATTATTTTGTTCAAGTTAGTGTGGTTTGTTTGAAGCTACTCATGCTCATGAGAGATTGGAATTTGAGACTGAAATTAAGATAATGACAATAAGGAAATGGTTCAAGATGTATACGACCATCATGAAAAGGTGAATTCATACTACTTATTTAATTAATTATATCATCATTTTATCTAATATTTGTAAGTTAATTTTCTGATCATTTTTATATAATACTTATTTAGTTTTTTTCATAAATCTTTTGGGAAGTCATATTTTGATTTTAACTATCTACAACAAGCCACAAAAGAGATAACATATTCCTTTCTGCCAATTCTACCACACTTTCCATTGAATTTATTTTTCAAACTTCCAACATTTTATATTGATTTGACATTATTAAAATCATTTCTCATTGTTTAAAACAATAAGATTTGAGGAAAGTTTTTTAACTAATAAAATTTATTCAATATACAGTGTTTTCAGTTTGACAAAGAAAGGAAATGAAAATCATAGTAACATTGTAATTTTTTATTATTTTGAAACTTTAGGACAACAATACATAAGTAATTTGGGGTGTGTAGTAATTAGCTTCACCTCAATATGACACACGATGTGACCGGTATGACTCCAAGTGCATCTTTTTATTTAAAATTGACATTAATTTTATTAAAAAAGAAAACTGACATACTAAAAAACAAGAAAACATATTTGGATTATTTTTATACTTTATTACAATGATCCATAAGTCATTTTTGATGTGTAAAAATCAACCTCACCTCAATATGATGCATAGTGTGACCAATATGACTCCAAGTGTATCTTTTTATTTAAAATTGACATTAAATTTTTGTAAAAAGAATAAGTTACATACTCAAAATCATGAAAACGCATTCACATTGTTTTGAAACTTTAGGAAAATGATTCATAAGTCATTTTTTATGTGTAGAAATCAACTTAAACTCAATATGATGCATGGTGTGCCATTATGACTCCAAGTGTGACTTTTTATTTAAAATTGGCAATAATTTTAGTAAAAAGAACAAGTGACATACTGAAAAATAAGAAAATGCATTCAGATTGTTTTTATAATTTAGTAAAACAATTCATAAGTTTTTTTTATGAGTAGGAATAAACCTCACCTAAATCTGATGCACATTGTGACTGATATGACTCAAAGTGACCATTTTCAGTTAAAAATTTTCATTTTAGTTCAAAAAAAGTATCACTCACTAAAAACCAACCAAGTATGATCTGATTGTCTTTATAATTTATGAAAATGATTCATAAGTCAATTTTTATGTGTATAAATCAGTCTCACATAAAACCGACACATTATGTGACTGATATGACTCAAAGTGAATGTATCTATTTTCAAATGAAATTTCAATAAAAAGAAAATGTGGCATGTTGAATAGATCAAACACATTCATATTATTTTGATACTTTAGTAAAATGATCCATAAGTCATTTCTGACATGTATGAATCAACCCTACCTCACTCTAACATATGGTGTGACTGGTATAACTCCAAGTGTGTATTTTTTATTTAAAATTGGCATTAATTTTAGTAAAAAAAGTGATATACTTAAAACCAAGAAAATCATTTTGATTGTTTTGATACTTTAAAAAATTATCCATGATTTATTTTTGATGTGTAGGAATCAAATATTCTTCAATTTGACACACGGTATGACCAGTATGACTCAAAATGTCCGTTAATTTTAAAATTGATATTTTAGTTCAAAATGTGTCACTCACTAAAATCCAAGAAAACATTCTCTGATTATCTTGATAATTTATAAAAATGATTCATAATTTATTTTGGACATGTAGTAAGTATCCTTATGTCTAACTGACACATGATGTGACCGGTATGACTCAAAGTGAATTTTTTCAGTTTCAAATTACATTTTAATAGAAAATAACAAGTTTCATACTTAAAACTAAGAAAAAGCACTCATAATGTTTTTATACTTTAGTAAAATGATCCATGAGTTGTTTTTTATGTGTATGAATTATTTTCACCTCAATCTAACGCACAGTGTGTCCATTATAATTCAAAGTGTGTATATTTATTTAAAATTGAAATTAATTTTAGTAAAAAGAACAAGTGACATACTGAAAACCAAGAAAATGCATTCAGATTATTTTTATAGTTTATGAAAATGATCCATAAGTCATTTTTGACATGTAGGAATCAATTGAATCGCAATATGATGGAATGTGTGATCGATACAACTCCAATTGTGTCTTTTTATTTAAAATTGACATTAATTTTAGTAAAAAGAATAAGTGACATACTGAAAACTAATAAATTGTATTCATATTGTTTTTATAATTTATTAAAATGTTCCATAAGTCATTTATGACATGTAGGAATCAATTGAACCTCAATATATTTCACAGTGTGACCGATATGACTCCAAGTGTGTATTTTTATTTAAAATTGACATTAATTTCAGTAAAAAAGAAAAATTGAAATACTAAAAACCAAGAAAAACATTCTGATTGTTTTGATACTTTATTAAAAATGATCCATAATTCATTTGTGTTGTGTAGGAATAAACCTCACCTTAATCTGACACACGGTGTGATCAGTATGACTCGAAGTTTTCATTATTAGTTTAAAATTGACATTTTAATTCAAAACAAGTGTCACTTACTAAAAACAAAGAAAACGTACTCTAATTGTATTGATAATTTTTTAAAGAGATTCATGAGTCATTTTTTATGTGTAGGAAGGAGTCTCATGTCAAACCAAAACACTATGTGACCATTATAACTCAAAGTGTGTGTTTCTAGTTTGAAATGACATTTTAGTAAGAAACACAACATATTGAAAATCAAGAAAATGATTTCATATTGTTTTGATACTTTAGGAAGACAATACATAAGTAATTTTTTATATGTAGGAATATTCTACACCTCAATTTGACTCACGGTGTGACTGGTATAAATCCAAGCGTGTTTTTTTATTTAAAATTGATATTAATTTTAGTAAAAGAACAAGTGACATTCTCAAAACTAAGAAAACGCATTCGTATTGTTTTGATACTTTAGTAAAAAATCCATAAATCATTTTTGAATTTTAGGAATCAACTTCACCTCAATATGATGTACAGTGTGATAGGTATACCTCCAAGTGTATCTTTTTATTTAAAATTGACATTTTATTAATGTATTCTTTCATATTAATGTTTAATTTAATTATTTATAGTATTACAAACATAAGATTTGTTTTCTTAAATAGGTGGATTATTTTTCTCGAGTTGAGGTGATTTTTTCAGCAACTGATACCATGGGTGGAATTTTTTGAGAGGGGGTCATGGGTGTCAAAGACGATGAAACATTAATGTTTTTAAATGTTTGTGGATAGTTATTATAAATGTAATTTTACAAAAAAAAATTATTTGAAATGTATATATTCATGTTTATTTGTATTCATGATGTAAAATTAATTTTAATTATATTATATATTTTCATACAGGTTAAAGGTATTTGTTGTTGTGTGTTTTTATTCAAACAACACACTGCATCATGTTGGTCCTTTATCAATGCTAATAAAAGCACCCATAAAGAGGTGCTTTTATGATTTCTAAACTAGCACTAATAAAGAGTGTCATTTATCAGTATTTTTTTAGTATTCATTAAGGTACACCTTTATTAATGTTTTTTTAGTGTTGATAAAGGGGTATCCCTTTAATGGTGCTAAGAGAAACAATGCTTTTTTAGTGTTATTAAAGTCCTTTTTTTCATGTCGTTAAAGGGAATATATGTAGTAGTAATTCTCTTATTCATTATATTTTTCTCATTTGGGTGCTCCACATTTCATAATTCAACCATGATGTAACATATCTTCAATCCATCACTTTGATCTCTCCTATCATATCCAATATCTCCCTGGAATATGACACAACCCATGCCATAACTCCATCTTCTAGCACTAAAATTAATTTTCCCCATTCCTCTACAACGCAGTCCAAAGTATCATATCACAACCACCCATGTAATCATTAAAATATTCCCATGAAATAACATGTCCATAATGAATGAAAAGGGATGCGGTGTAGCACTCCCCTTCAATTATTATTCATTACATGCTTTGAGTGGATATTGTGCAATGAAAACACCTACGTTGTAGCAATTGTTGTGTAATTCATACTTCATTATTTATTGTGGTGTATAAAAGTATATACGGTGCAAAGAATCTATATTCCATCATCTTTATTAAGCTCCCATAATGAAAAGTTAAGCATGTAGCATGGGGATCATCATATAGACACCACCACATAGGATAACCTCCTTCGACAATAAAATAATACTACGATGCAGATAGTAATGAAAAATGAGAAATTCATGGTAGGGTAAGCCAAGACCACATGGGTTTGAGCCCCCACGGGTTTTTCCTCAAAAGCCCACATATAATTCAAACAAAAAAATCAAGCTCGCCCCTCCCCATATAAGCCCACGAGTTTCCTGTGGGTTACCCACATTTATTAAAAATATACTATTTATAATCATTTAAATGTTTTATTTTTTCTCATTTATAATGGTTGTTATGTAGAGAAGTATGGATTTATAAAATCTAGAGTTTTAAGGGATCTTATTGAGAATTTTTCCATGCGTTAATGGTGGCATGCAGCGACGCTGATGTGGTGGAGAATTTTTGTGATGAAAAGTATGTAAGTGATCAGTGAGGGGCGTTGAATGATGATGTTGGTTGTGTGGTGATGTGAATGGTTGGACCAGTGAATGAAAAAAATCTCTCCAGGAAACAACTAGTTTCAGAGGAGTCTATTAGGATTCCCATGAGGTTTATTTATATTTTTTTAATAAAAAAATAAAATTAAATAATAAAAAAATTAAATCGACCTGAAAAATATTATGATTATAATAACTCTTTTAGAATTAAAACCATGTGCAGGGGAGATAAATTCTATTTTTTGAGATGAGGGATGACACACCATGTGAATATGGTGAATGATTACAATATAAATATTATAATATCATATTGAAACAATAACTAAATACCTATTTAAAATTCACATGTGTATGAATTTTGAATTTGTATGACAATTATGGTGAGAAATTATATGTCACGGTTTAATCATGATTTTTTATTAAAACAATAAAATGTTAAAGAAGCATATATTGTAAAAAAAAATTAGGCTAGTGGGTAAGACCGCACCTATGTGGTCTCAACCTACCTTGGCCTGCACCCATGCGAGCTCAACCTGTTTTAGCTTGTGCTCCCAATGGTCAAAATTTTAATGATTTCTCCACCCCACATCTTCCCCATACTTGAAAAACCCATGTTCTAAGGGAATTTTTTACGTCACTAGGTGCAGTATTAGTGAACACAATACAAATTAAATATGTGAGGATGATGATGTGGTGGCTAAAATGGGATGATGCTATTTTTTTTTAAAAAAATCATAGTACCCACATGAAGAGTCGTCCCACGTCGAAAATAAAATCATATTTCCACTTCTTAAAATATGAGAGTACTATCGTAAGCTCTAGTAAGCTCTTAAACCCCCATAATTGTGGCTATTGTGTTCTTTGTACGTGTTGTTTTATAAGTTGTTGGGTTAGTTTTCTCCTTTTATAGATACACAATTTTTAGTAAAAATATTTTCACCAAAACAATCATTTTTTTCTTTTAATATTCTTCATTAAAATATTATAAAATATTTTATTTTTCTTTTCTTTTCCAAATTTACTTCTAAAATATAAATTACTGAAATATATAGACAAACCAATTAATATTTGGATAAAAATAATCAATTAAATAAAAAATTGATGAAATTTAATTCAAAAAAATGTATGCACAAAATTTGATAATAAAAATTTGTTTTGAAAAGAATGTGTGTGTAAGGTATCCCTTCGCAAGTGGAATTTCTATATGTTGCTTAATTTATGGTTTTTCCTTTTTCTAATGATATTGGGAAATGTTTTTTTACCTAAAAATAAAAACAATTCAATAAAAATCTTCTCACCAAAACCATCATTGTTCCCTTTTAAAATTATTCCTTACAATATCATAATAATATATTCTTTTTATTTTTTCTAAATTGAATTATAAATTGTGAACTACCTAAATATATAGATAAATGAATTAATATTTGGACAAAAATAATCAATTAGATAAAAAACTAATGAAATTTAATTCAAAAAATGCATATCCACAAAATCCAGCAATCAATGTTTGTTTTGAAAAGACTGTGAGTGGAAGGTAACCCTTCACACATGTTGTATCTCTGTATTGATTCTTGTTTGGATGTATCCTTTTCTAGTGATGTTGTTCCATTTATTTCCACTTAAAAATAATCATTTTTCAGTAAAAATTTGTTCACTAAAAAATAATTTTTTGATTTTAAAATTATTCTTTAAAATATCATAAAAATATATTATTATTTTTTTATTTTTCTAAATTCACTTCTAAAATGTGAAATACCCAAATATATATATAAATAAATTAATATTTGGACAAAAATAATCAATTAAATCAAAAATTATAGAAATTTAATTCAAAAAATATATAGGTACAAAATTTTGTGATCAATATTTGCTTTGAAAAAATGTGAGTGGAAGGTAGATCTTCACACATGGTGCATATCTATTTTGTTTCTTGGTTGTTTGTATCATCTTCCATTGATGTTGATCCATGTTTTTTTCACCTAAAAATAAACATTTTTTCAGTAAAATAATTTTCACCAAAATAATCATTTTTTCCCTTTTAAAATTCTTCCTTAAAATATCATAAAAATATGTTATTTTTATTTTTTCAAAATTCACTTATAAAATGTGAGGTAACAAAATATATATACAAACCAATTAAAAGTTAGATAAAAATAATTAATTAAATAAAAAATTAATTAAATTTAAATAAAAATGTATACACAAAATTCGGTGTTCAATATTTTTTTTGAAAAGAATATGATGGGAAGGTAACCATTCACATGTGTTGTCTCTCTACCCTTGGTTGGTTATCTCCTTTTCTAGTGATGTTGAGCCATGTTTTTCTAGCTAAAAATAAAAAAAAATATTAAACATATTTTCAAAAAAATAATCACTTTTCCTTTGTAAAATTATTCTATAAAATATCATAAAAATATGTTCTTTTTATTTTCTTCTTCAAAATTCACTTTTAAAATGTAAAGTACCGAAATATATAGAAAAATAAATTAAGATTTGGACAAAAATAATCAATTAAATCAAAAATTAAGGAAATTTAATTCAAAAAAAATGTATGCACAAAAATCAACAATCAATATTTGTTTTAAAAATAATGTGAGTGAAAGGTAACCCTTCACATGTGGTCTCTCTCCGTATTGGTTCTTGGTTGGTTTTACCCTTTTTCAGTGACATTGGTCCATGTTTTTCCACCTAAAAATAAACATTTTTTCCGTAAAAATATTTTCACCAAAATAATCATTTTCTTTTTTAAAATTCATCTTTAAAATATCATAAAAATATATTATTTTTATTTTATTTTTTAAAATTCATTTCTAAAATATAAAATTCCCAAATATGTAGATAAATAAAATATTTTTTGGGAAAAAATAATAAATTAAATCAAAAATTAATGAAATTTACTTCAAAAAATGTAAGTTAAAAATTCAATGATTAATATTTTTTTGAAATAAATATGGGTGGAAGGTATCTATTTTCAAGTGGTGTCTCTCTGTGTTGGTTCTTGGTTGGTTTTCTCCATTTCTATTGATGTTAGGCCATGATTTTCCATCTAAAAATAAATAATTTTTTGTAAAAATAGTTTCACTAAAACAATCATTTTTTCCTTTTTAATTTATTCCATAATATCATAAAAATATGTTCTTTTTCCTTTATTTTTCCAAATTTACTTCTAAAATGTGAATCACCCAAATATATAGATCAATAAATTAAGATTTTGAAAAAAATAAATAATTAAATAAAAAATTATTAAAATTTAATTCAAAAATATATATCCACAAAATTCGGAGATCAATATTTTTTTTGAAAAGAATGTGAGTGGAAGGTATCCCTTTTCATGTGTTATATCAGGAAATTGGATCTTGTTTTATTGTCTCCTTTTCTAGTGATGTTGGGCCATGTTTTTCACTTAAAAACAAACATTTTTTAGTGAAAATATTTTCACCAAAACAATCATTTTTCCATTTTGAAATTATTCATTAAGATGTCATAAGAATATTTTCTTTTTATTTTCTTTTTCCAAGTTAACTTATAAAATTTGAACTACCCAAATATATAGATAAATTAATTAATATTTGAACAAAAATATTCAATTAAATCAAAAATTAATAAAATTTAATTCAAATAAAATGTTTGAACAAAATTCAGCGATCAATATGTGTTTTTAAAAGAATATGAGTGGAAGGTATCCCTTTCCAAATGGTGTATCTCTGTGTTGGTTCTTGGTTGGATATCTTCTTTTCTAGTTATGTTGGGCCATGTTTTTCCACCTAAAAATAAAAAAAAATAGAAAAAAAAATCACCAAAACAATCATTTTTTCATTTTAAATTATTATTTAAAATATTATAAATATATGTTCTTTTTATTTTATGTTTCCAAATTTACTTATAAAATGTGAAGTACCAAAATATATATAAAAATCAATTAATATTAGGATGAATATAATCAATTAAATAAAAAAATAATGAAATTTAATTCTAAAAAAAATGTGTGCACAAAATTCAGTGATCAATATTTGTTTTGAAAAAAATGTGACTAGAAAGTATCCATTGTCACATGGTGTCTCTCGATGTTGGTTGTTGGTTGGTTGTCTCATATTCCAGTGATGTTGGGCCATGTTTTTTCACCTAAAAATAAACATTTTTTAGTAAAAATATTTTCACCAAAACAATATTTTTTCCTTCTAATATTCTTTTTTAAAATATCATAAAATGTCACGACCTGGCCCAATAGGGCTAGAGCTGAAACTACCCCAAGCCCACCTCCATAGGCTAGGGTATGGTGACAAGAATTGAAATTCATAACTAACATGGTAGGACTTTTCCTAATGTACTTGTATGCACACACCCGACCATATCCATGAAATTGTAGAGTAATAAAAAAATGCATTAACATCTAGAGTAACAATCATGCATGTAACAACCTCTAAGGAATAAAAAAGTATGATAGTAAAATCTAAATATTAAAAGGGAAAATATATACCCAACCAGAAAGATATCCCAACATAAAAACTAGAAAAGTAAATGTTGAGAGATCCTGACTCTAATTCTATGATCCCCAACCACCATACTTGATCAAATGCACCAGGGTATCCCTATGCTCTTCTGTAATCACCATTGACTTATCTGTCTTTTGCATAAGACATGATATGTGTGGGAAAATCCCATATAGGGATGATTATATACATACCCAGTAGAATTCCCTGAAATCTTAGGGATAATAAATAGGTGACACTATATAATTATATAAATCAACCCATAGTAAGAAATGAAATCCAACAATGAGGACACATATATATTATTATAAAAACCCATTATAAGATAGAAAGGGGATCTCCATCTCACAACCCAACCCAAGAAAATAGTCTGGAAATAGTTCTAAAGGGTTCCATCAATAATTACCATTATCTCACACGTCTTTCCATAGAAGTAACTATATAGAGGACCCACACCTTTTCACCATGTTTTATAGTAGAGGGGGCACAATCTCTAAGTAGAAGACTTGCACTCTAATGCAGTAGGGGGTACCACTTAGCATAATGAGGACTTGTACCCTATCCGATAGGGGGTTCCACTATGTAGATAGAGGACTCATGCTCTAGTCCACTAGGGGGTACCACTCAGTATAAGGAGAAATCTCTCCCAATCCATATGGGGGACCACTCAGTATATAGAGGACTCGTGCCCTAGTCTGTCAGGGGGTACCACTCGGCATAAGGAATACCCATGCCCTATTTAGTAGGGGTACCACTCAGTAGGTAAAGGACTCATGACCTAGTCCATCATGGTGGTACCACTTAGTAGATAAAGGACCCATTCCCTAGTTTATTAGGGGGTACCGACTCGAACCCTGGTCCATAAAGGGTGGTACCACTATAATGATCTTGCTTGATCAATATCATAATTGAATGCTACTTGATGAAGTTACACACTTGGAACATCTTATAGGGTATCTTAAAATACACTACAAAGTCCATCACCACATTCTATGTGGAAAGAAACTTAGGATAGGATACTTGGAGGTTAAAATCTGAGCCCAAACAAAGGAGTTATGAGTGGTAGAAGTTTCTTAAAAATGAGATACACGGTGGGTAGGGGATCCACACAGTATGTGGTCCTGCTTTGTTGTTTTTCCATGTCCTTTCAAGTGCATGGATTACTACTCATCTATCCCTACACAATGTGTAAGGGGACTACACAACATGTGTCAACCACCCAAGGTTGATCCATGTCCTCCCAGTCATGTCCATGTCCATCAGGTCGTGTCCATGTACCCTAGTCATGTGCTGGTATATAACATGTGTCTGGTTAGGCTCAAATTTGTGTACTCCCAAATTAAACATCAGGTCACCAACACCGAGTAAAATGGTATGTGGTGGTCTCACATAGAATATGATATTTATCTCACTCAAAACTCTAGTTACTGCAACCAAGGGCTACACGACACGTGCTCATACTAGTACATATTGTGTGGTCATGATTTTCACAGAAGGTTAGATCTACTCTGAATATTCTAGATCTTCCTTTTCCACCTAGATTCATTCTTTTAGGCTGCCTGAAAATAGTGGTAATCACCTCGGATTATCATTTTTGGCCATTCATTGGCCCTAAAATGGAATCCATCTCAGCTTTCATCACTCGTAGAACCTCTCGCTACCTCATCAGAACTCCAAATACATTTTATAATCACTCGCATCCTACAACAATCATCGATTCATTCTCAGATCATCAAACTATCTATTTCACATGAAAAATCCATGAATCTGGGGGTTTTATCATGCTTGATCCCACCTTGTAATATTGAACTATGACTCCATGATCCAATGATGAACAATGTGAATAATGGTTGGGGGAAAGCACATAAACCAAATGTGAAACAATTTTTGGACAAGAATTATTGGATAAAAAAATACAACTTTAGGATAACCTTGGTGCGAAACATGGCACAAGTGGGTTAAATTGAATAAATAATTTAAGTCTGATATGTGGGTGCAAGAAAAGGCTCAAAACAAACACAGATCAAATAAATAGATTTGGTTCTACTAAATATTTTAATCATGAGGGTGAAAATCCACAAATAATGAGTATTACCTCAATTCAAATGGATCATTGGTGAAGAACGCCGCTACTAATAAAGGATGAATATCTATTGCATTTTTTGTGGCTCGATTCGCCTTTATCCAATTATTGATCATTTCCCGATATTGATCCACTAGTAAAGAATGTTGGCTCCTCCTCTCAATGGTCCCAGGGTTATGTGGATAACCCTAGAAATCCACCATAATGATGCTTTTATAGAGGGAATTAGGTTTTAGGTTTTTTTTAAAGAATTAATTAAATAATTTATTAATTAATCCACTAAACGCACTCATAAATGGCTATTTTATCCAAACGCTGTATGCCAAACAACTTTAGGTTTCTCCTAGGGTAAACCCCATGCTCTGAATTCAACTGTGGCATCATATTTTTTATCCAAGACTCTATTTAAAAGTTATCCCATTTTTTCTTAAAAAAATTTGTGTACTTAATATAAAATATATTTAATGTTTTTATAAAATTATTTCTGGACACACCGGACTTTGGAATAAAGCATCATCTTAGTGTTTGGCTCCAAAAATATTTCTTGAAATATTTAAAATTCTTACAAGTAAAAAAATAGGGTCTCTAAAATATTTCACCCTTTAAGATTTCCATCCTCAAAAAGAAAAAACTAAAAAAAATTGGGGGGGTTGAGCTTGCAACTGGTTCTCTCACTCGTAGGAACTCTTCTACATGTTGTCATACTGCCACAACACAAAAAACAAAGTAATAGTACATCCAGTCAGGATCCTCTCCTTCCAATCATTGAACTACACCAAGTACTCTATGAAAGTGGATCCATCCTTGATGTCTAGATCACCCTAGTCAATAACGTGTGTGGGATCATTCATGTATCTCTTCAGTTGTGACACATGGAAGACACTATGCACCCAATCCAACTATAGGGGTAAGGAAAGGTGGTAGGAAACCTCACCAACCCTCCACAAGATATCAAATGGCCCGATAAGTCTTGGTTATAGATTTCCTCCCTAGAAAAATTTTCATAATTTTCATCATGGGAAGACTCTTAGGAAAATATGGTCTCCCTACTCGAACTCTAAGGGCCTACAATGTCGATATGCATAATATTTATTTCTACTCTGAGTTATCCCCATCCACTCACAGATCACCGGGACCTTCTTCATTTTCACATGCACCATCTATGTCCCAATAATAGATGCCTCACTAATCTCAGTCCAACATAAGGGTGACCTACAGGATCTCTCATACAGGGATTCAAAAGGTGTCATGTTGATAGTAAAGTGGTCTCTATTATTTTAGGAAAACTCTACCATCCACTCATCTCCAACTGAAGTCTAACATGAAATCCCTCAGCATATACTCCAGCACCTGAAAGGCACTATCGTGGGCACTTTCAAATGATATGTGATTGTTGAGTACTCAGGTGCAGCAGAGTGGCTGAACAAGGTCGTCTCTCAAAGAAGGATGTAAATTTAAAAATATATTAAAGGTATTTTAAAAATAAAATAAAAGGAAATAATAATACTAATTAAAATTATGGGGGTTTTTATCATTTATAAATCTAGAATAATTTTGTTGAAAGAATATTGTATTTTTTTTAAATGAAGTTCGATTAAAATGAAACAACAAGAATATGATTTTTAGAAAATATTTAAAAGGAATAATAAATATAACTCTACCTCTTAAATCAATTATTTATCATTATCATTTAAATTAAAATTCACTTAATTATAATCCTCTAATTTATTAACCCTCAAACCATACGGGAGTTCACTTAACCACAAAGATGAAATTATTTAAACCCTAGGCTAGCTTCGGAACATACAATCGCAGCACCCTGCTTTGATTGATGTTCTTAGGTTAGATTATGTTCAGTGGTTAATTAGAGCACATATACACTCTATAAATGAGGATTAATTTAGTTTAGGGGTTATATTTTAACTCTACAAATTTATCCCTTATGTTCTTGTATTGCCTGTTATGATCATACTCTCACGATTTACACAAATTTAGACCTCATGTGTTTTTGTGTCAATTGATTAATTTCTTGTTTAGATCCATTTAAATTAAAAACTCAATTAATATATTATATTAAGTGAATTATAGTATCTCATTGATTAAAAATAAATTAATGAATATGGTAACAGGTACATCAATTTCTAAAAAGTATTACTCTTTCATGGGTGGCGTAGTCATCGTAGAAACCTTTTGCATGTGAAAAAAATTAGAGAGAATAGAATCAAATATCATTTATAATATTGATTCCATCCCAATTAGAAAGATTAATAGAAGAATAAATTTTAACAAAACATAATAAAATAGAATAAATAAAAGGAAAACAAAGAATTTTATTATCCTAATACAAACATTACAACATGAAGAAGAAAAAGAAGGCTTCGATGAGGGGATCCTTGCTTCAAGAGATACCCCTATTACAATGGTTGGATAATTTGAGTGAATCCAATTATCTTCTTCCTTAAATCTCTTAATTCACATCCCAACCCCTCTAAATAATAAAAACACCAATTTATAGAGTAGAGGGGGCTAGTTTTAAAGAGGTTTCAAGTGTGAATGGGGAATCTCAACCAAATATTTTCAGCCAAATTTCACCACCCATTTGATCTCCAAAATGCGTGAATAATCCATTCTTATAGAATAATTATTTACGAAAAAAAATTTTGGAGATCTCCTCTCAAAATTTGGGCCCAATAAAATCTTATATGAAGAATTTATGGCCCAAATACAGAACCAATGTCCAATTTGGTAGGTCTAGCCCACCTTTGACTTCATCGTCTATTTAGTCTAACCAAATGCATGATTTAGCTCCAATGTCTTGAATAAAAGTTGTATCCCATTGAGTCAGAAACATAGTTACAAAATTTCAAGTTAAAATAATAAATATAAAAATATTAATTATCAAAATACTACAGTGCACAATAAAGAAGAAAACTGGAATTTCCATCAAATTTTCAAATGAATGATCTAATCCCAAATATTTTATAAATAAACATATTAAACACAATTTGAGGAAATTTTATCATTTATTATTAATAAAATATTCAATAAAATGTGTTTTATCAACTCCCCCACACTTACTCTTTTTCACTCCTGGGCAAAACCTCATATCATGTATTCGAAAAAATTGTGACACGATATGCATATTCATATTTCTCAATCCACAGTGAAAATATAGGAAAAGTAAGAATCCCTTAAAGAGAAAATATCAATAAATTTTAAAGTAATTTTCTCATAAATTATTTCAAAACAAAATCCAGTGAGATTCATAACACTAATAATAGTGAAACAAGGCATGGGTCTACCATGCCACTAATTCTCCGCGCGTGTGTGTGTGTATGCCAACCATTTAAAGATCATAAAACCACCCTTTATTCTGTATATTCAGGTTAAGTAAAACAATTATTTTTTACTTGGTTTAATTTACTAAAAATGTTCTACATTTCTTTGAAATTGAATTTCAAGACCCACTCACTTAAGCATTCCTGAAAGTCAAACCTTAAGCTCCCGACCTAGATATCCCCATATGTTGTACATTTCATCACTCTCCTCATTTATTTTTGTTTTGTTTTTTTTAAGTTTCACTTGAAACAAATCTCACACTCAACTCTCAACCTGTGTTTGATCCACTCATGAAACTAATTATAATAGTTATAACAAGATCAAAGGTCAATGAATAGTTGTTTTTGATCTGTCTAAGAAAAAACCCATGTTTTTTTAGGGCATACAACAGTCAGATAACAGGTACACATGCCTAGGTCAATTTGGTATAGTAATGAAACTGATCAAAAGAGAAATGAACATATGGATCAGCCAATGATTTTTTTACCTAACTTTACTATACCTTCAATGGAGTAGGGAAAATTTCACAAGTCGTGGTTGAGTGAAAATTTGTTTGGAGAAATCAATGACACAATTTACCATGAACAAATATCACAAATAATGATGTCAAAATCTAAAAGGTTTTATAATGACACAATCATTCATATCATCAACGACTTCAACTTTTATAAAAATCAACCCTTGATGGTGAAATTTAATCATGCTTATAATTCTACCAATGAATTTGTAAAGCATGCATTTTCTATATGTTTCACATAAGAATGTTACATGATATATTTGTTTCTATTTTATTAAAAAAAAATTAAAAAAATTTAACCAAAAACTTAATAGAAAATACACAAAAAACACACAAATGAAAATCCTAAATATCTACCCCAAAATGTTGCCCCCCCCACACTTAAAATATTTAATTGTCCTCAATGTGAACCTATGAGATGATATGTGCATATGAAATGAATAATTTTAAATAGGACAAAGAATATAAAAGTGAAAGGGTTAGGAATATCTTGATATGCTCAAGTGATGATGGGGTCATGCAGTGTGATGAAATACATTGCATCAGTAGGAAGTCCCTCAATGTATTTCTTCAAACATTGCTCGTTGATTGTAAAGCTCCATCCAGTGTCCTCTTGTGAGATCTCCAATACACCATAAGGAAAAACATTAGATACAATATAAGGACCTAACCATCTAGAACGCAACTTATTAGGAATAAACTTAGTCGTGAACTGTAGAGAAGGACTTTCTCTCCAACATGAAATCCCCTTTGTTGGATCATTCTATCATGAGTTTCTTTTGATATTTCTTTGTAGAGACATGAGTTCTCATATGAAGACAATATAATCTCCTCAAGCTCTGGAATTTTCAGCTTCCTTTGGATACCAGCTTAGGCCAAATCCATGTTGTATTTATTTATATCCCAATAATCCCAATACTTAACTTCCATGGGTAGATGACAGAATTTCCCAAAAACAATCTGAAATGGGGAAATATCTATGGGAGTTTTTTATGATATCCTATATTCCCATAGCGCATCATCCAAGCACTTACTCTAATCTTTCCTATTCAGCTGCATAGTTTTCTCCAAAAAAAATCAACTCCCTATTTAAAACCTCAGCTTGACCATTTTTTTTGGGGGGGTGGTATGGTGTTGATGTTTTTTATGTCACCCCATACTTCTGAAAGAAGGGAAGACAAATTCTAATTGCAGAAGTGTGTCCCTTGGTCACTGATGATGGCCTTCAATACTCCAAACCTACAAAAAAATCTATGTCTTGAAAAAGTCCACAACAACATGAGAATCATCAGTCCTGATGGACTTAGCCTCCATCCATTTACTCACATAATCAATAGCAACTAAAATATAAAAAAACCCAAATGAACTAGGAAAAGGACCCATAAAATCTATTCCCTATACATCAAAAATCTCACATAATAGTATGGTTTGCTGGGGCATATCATGTCTCCTAGAAATGTTCCCAGCATGTTGTAAATGAGAGCATGACTTACAAAACACATTATCATCATGGAATAAGCTAGACCAATATAATCCAGAGTCTAATACTTTCCTAGCTATTCGTTGGGGTCCAAAGTTTCCACCACAATCAAGTGTATGAAAAAAATGTAAAACAGACTCAAACTCATGATCAGGAACACACATCCTATTAAATTGGTCACTACACATGCGCCATAGGTATGGATCATCCCAAACATAAAATCTTGACTTACTCTTTAATTTTTGGAATTTATGTTTCTTTAAATTTTCAAATATTTTAAAATCAACAAGGTAAATAACTAAATTAGAATACCAAGGATGTGTACCTGAGATAGAATAAAGATGCTCATAAGGGAAAGTGTCCTGAAGTGGTACCCAGTCCAAGGTGTCATCCTATAGTGTGGGAGTAAGCATACTCATGTGGTCCTCCACCAAGTTCTTTGAACCCTTCTTATCCTTTATCTCAATATCAAATTCATAAATAAGGATCAGTCATCAGATAAGCCTAGGCTTTGCATCTAGCTTCTTTAAGAGGTACCTCAGAGCTGCATGGTCAGAAAAAACAACTACTTTAGAGCCCAATAAATTTGAATGGAATTTATCTAATGAAAATATAATGGAAAGAAACTTCTTTTCTATGGTTTTGTAGTTTTATTAGGCTGAATCCAATGTCCTCAAAGCATAGGAGATCACATGTGAACGTCTCTCCACCCTCTGAGATAAGAGGGCTCCAACCGCAAAGTTAGAGGCATCACACATAAGATCAAAAGGAATCTACCACCATGGGGGTTGTATGATTGGTGCAGTGTTCAAAAACTTATTTATCTCATCAAATGAATTCTTGCAAGAATCATCAAACACAAAATCAGAATCCTTTTGAAGTAATCAAGACATAGGAAGAGCAATCTTACTAAAATATTTGATGAAGCACTGATAAAATCATGCATGCCCTAGGAAATATATAACATCACACACACATAAAGGATATGGTAAGAATTAAATAATATCTACCTTAGATCTATCAACCTCTATCCCATGTTTTGACACCACATGCCCTAAGACAATTCCATTATCTACCATGAAATGACACTTTTCAAAGTTCAAGACCAGATTATTCTCAATAAAACGATTCAAAACTTGTCCCAAACTTGAGATACAATCTGTAATGCCCCAACCCCAATTACCCAGAGTCAGTGCATTATTACATAACATTGGTATGATCACAAGGGATCAAATCCCGAAAGACCGGTCAGCTTAGTAGCCTTGGAAGTACTTGATACAAACATAAGTTTTACATTACATTATGAAATGAAAAAAAAACAACATTGTGTCTCCTTTAAAAACATTAATATCCCTTATAATATCCCTTTAGTTCATTCATAATATACTTCTTCACATCCTAGGAAAAATAAAACATAAAAAGGGGTGATCTCGGGTTCTCAATAAGGATAAAAATATGGCGGAAACTTTCATAAACAAGCATAAACATTTAAGGAAATGTATAAGACTAAAACAAAAGAATTTTAAACATAAAATTCAGTATAATATGGAAAAGATAAATCAAATAATTCCATTTACTTAGTCACACGGATATTATACTAGTCGAATAATCACATGTAATATCAATATCCAATTTCACAATGATGGAATGCATATTGCCAGATGTAATGTCCCGACCCGGGTCACCCATGAACCGGTGGCCGAACCGGTCTCCACATGGCCTCAAGCGCGTCTCCACGTATGCCAGAGGTTGCTGACTAGAAGCAAGGTTCTATGGATAGTCAGTGGGGAGACTATACCCTCATTTTAGTGTTCAAAAATAGACAAAGGCAATAAATAGTAGAAACAGACTAATAAATGATAAAGTTGTGGAAAGAAGATTTTATAAATCTTGTACAAAACAAATGGCCAACACCAAATTATACAGCAGATGCATGCATGACATGCTAATCATACAAAATAGAAAACATTGAACAAAATAGCATGCTTTACATTCCAATATAGAAATAAACAAATAATGACTCAAATCCCTAAGGGAAATCTTCTTGAGCATTCTGAGACTCTACTCGGTCCTCTTCTCCTAACTCCTAAGTAAATGAAAACAGTATAGTCCTGCAAACAAAAAGAATCTACTCGAGTACCCAGTGCAATGGCGGCCTGAGTAGGGTGTGAGATATAAATCTCACTAGGCTGGGACCACCGGTGTCTACCCTAAATTCAGACATTTAATAAATAATTTAAAACACGTGAAGGCATTCATAAAATAAAGTAAGTAGTACAAAGTAACTATATAATCAAGTACCAGCTTCAGCCCTCAGCTGGTGTCTGAACCTGCACTATTCATTTGTCATTCATACTCAAAAATCATTACATAATCATTTATCAATTATCAATTATTCCAATATTAATAAATTATGAAATTATTGAGATTCGGACTACACCCGACATCTCCCGTATAAGTCACTCACCACATATGTCTCTAAAGACCATCTAAGTAATCAAGTAAAGACTGAATCCAAGCTTGTGCTTTGGATTGGATAACATGTCATAAGTTATTCGATTTAATCTTTCATATACTAATTCTGATCTCGTCCACTAAAAATGGTTCACCCAATTCATAAATAAGTCTGAACCCTTTCTCATAATCAATTCACAAATCATCATGTCACAACAACCTTTATCAACCATTAAACTCATTTCATGCACAAAAAATTGGACCCATAGTCCAATGTTAATTAATATATGTAGAACATCATTTCTATCACCCTTGTGAGTATTTGGAGCATTAGTCCTTATCTCACAACCCATGAGTATTTGGAGCATCAGTCTCTGTCTCATAAAAGAATATTTACTTGCAAGCTGGGTGTAGAACGTCATGTCTAGCACCCCATGAGTATTTGGAGCATCAGTCCCTATCTCACAACCCATATATCATTCATACATATACATCTATCATTGGTGTAGAATGCCATGTCTAACCACCTATGAGTATTTGGAGCCTCATTCCTTGTCTCACAACCCAAGCATCAATCATACATATATATTTACCATTAGTGCAGAATACCATGTCTAACACCACAAAACCAATCCGTTAATTAATTCAACAACTAATTAACAACACAAATCACTGTTTATATAAGTCAACACTTAATTAACCAAATTCCTTAATAAGTCTAAACCCGTCCACTCAAACAGTGATTCTTCCAAAACTTTAACAATCTACAAGCACCCCATAATCATCACAAAACATGCTGAACGAAGCTAAGGTATTTAGAAACCATCTCACACAACATATCATATTTTTAAACAACTACATCCAAGACAACTTAAGGCATGGAAAAATAATATGTATCAAAAGGTACTCCTGGCCAACAATCGTAACAACCAATCAAATCACAATCTTAATTTAATGCATGAAAATTAATTAATGAAACAATTAATTAATTAAACCTTATCTCTTTAACTGATCATCAATTAGTTAACCATTTACCATTTAACATGTAATAATTAATCCATCCATTAATTATTACCAGTTTCCAAATTATATTATGAACATGTCAAATATTCAATATTCCAAATAATCAGTAAAATCCACAATCTCATTCCAACTCATGACTTGATAAATAATTCTACAATTAATTATCCTATTACTCATTCTTCCTATTCAAATCATTCAATTGTTTAATCATATCACTTTAACTACAATAGTAATCCATGCTTAAAATCAACACATGTTCAAGTCCTCATTTATCTCATGTGGGTGGCATTACTTAATAACATTAAAAGTGTCATGCATCGACATATCATTATCAAGGAAACTTGCATTCTCAATCTATTTAAAGAATCTATAATTCTTAAATAAATTGTTAAAGATTTGGGACCCTACCTCGGGGTTTTGCTGAAAACCATAACGAAAGAAGAACCCTCAAGAGAAACGGATTGATTCTTCAAGAACCCATCTTAGATCACTTCTCCTTGAAATAACAAGACCAAAACATATCATACTTTTCATATACACACTTATATTTACCCATAACTGGTGTAGATCTAAGAAACTGAGAGAAGAGGAGATGTAGATCTAAGTAGATCTAAGAAACCGAACAAGAATAAAGAAGAACATCTACCTACCTCAAGAATTTGGCTTTGATTTGCCAAGAGAAGCCTTCGGATTGCCTCCAAAATTCTTGGGAGAGGTTCTCCTACCTTCAAGGAAGAGTAATCCCGAGTTATGGTTTCTTAAGAGGAAAAACGAGCTATCTAGAGGCTTAAACGTGTGAGATCCACTTTTTTAGGATCTCACATAAGTGATCGCATGGTTTGCTCACACGGTTAGACAAATCGTGTGCTAACCATGTGTTAGCTACTGCCTCGACCAACACTCCTCGAACGGTTAGGCCGCACAGTTAGACAAACCGTGTGTTAGCCATTGCCTCAAAACTTCAACTACTCGTAGTTTGGCCGCACGGTTTGACAAACCGTGCGCTGCCCGTGTGACTTCCCCTTTTCTTCAAAACTTCTATCAAAGTTCAAAAAACAACATCTATAGGTCTTACAACAGTCGGAATAAAATTCCAGAGCTCAGTTTAAAAAGAATGACCCATTGATAAACTGAAAAAGAATTTTAGAAATATTCGTAATTTTAACCCGGTTCAAAAACACGGGATTCTACATTATACCCACCTTAAAAACTTCTCATCCCCAAGAATCCATCGGGAACCACTTTTAAAACAACCAAACTACCAAGGTCATTTAAGCTTGTTAGAAGTGACGTGTGGAATTTCCAATGAAAAACACACCTTTAACCCTTCTCAAACCTGATGGATAAGACTTTATAACTGGATCAAAATATTTCTCTAAAGCTTAAACATCGAAACAGATCTTATATCTTAGGTCATTAGAAGGACCTTGTCAACGTAAAATGTTGAATCTCAATCAAACAATGGAACAGGTTTCACATGCTTCCCTCAAAAGACATTGCAGACCCAAAACCCCATTTCTCCCTTTATCGGACAGTGTTCCTTTAAAACTAATCCAAAACCATCTGCAAGTATAACAAAGTCCTTACCCAACATCTAGTAAATTTTCCAAGTCAATCCATCACAATGATACTTTAAAAACAACCATTCCCCAACACAAAAAGGAAAGTAGCCCAAAGAAACCATGCATCCCACATACTCCCCAGATAAGAACTACTCCTCAATCCCAACAACATTTAAACTATAGTAGGGAGTAAGACCAATGCTATCTTAGTGTCTCTATGATGAGGTCAAGATAAGGTACATGCTTGTCATGTCCATAAGAGTGCGCTAAGATAAAACTGAGGTCATAAAGAAGATCAGTCAAACCATTACCAGACAACTCTATTCTAAAAGATCGTCATCACCTGCCAACACGTTCATTGAGAACAAAGATACAATACCCACCTTTGGATTTCCCATAGCGTCTCAATAAAAGATCAACCGCTCACCAGTGTGTTAGATTAACAACAAGATCGGCATGTCAAAACACCTGGGTCTTTTGAAAACTATACCTTGCATTGAAATGAACCTGATTCTTTAACGCTCAATTTACTTTACATGGAGTTGACCCGAGACCGTACTCAACAGTAAAAAAAGACTTATTACAGAGTCATATTTCCTCATACGACCATTTTATGGGATGACACCATAACCAGTCATCCATTACTAAGAAGAAAGGGTCAAATGACCAACAAAGCTGTCGACCATGCCTGAGGCACATCTAACCAACTGACAAAGAGCATTTATCGATGCTCAAGCCCATAACAAGGTCAAGAAACACATCACCACCCATTCGAACAAGGGTGTCTTTGGAAACTGGAAGTCCTACCTAGGACAACGGCACCCAACAACTCCAAAAGAGTGAGAAAATCCATAGCGCTAGTAAGGAATTTAAGTTCTGAGGGCGCTACCGACCACAGGTTAGCCCCTTATGAAGAAAAAGTGTCAACCCTAAACCGGGTCACTTCAAACAAATCACTAGGCTCAAAATCCGAACATAAGGCCATTTCTATGGAGAAGAATGCCTATGGAAAGTACTCATGCTTCCGTTCCAAGGAAACTCAAGAGAAGTCCGAACTACCCTTTATATGAGGGTTTTAAATAGTGGACACCACAATAGGTTCCATTTCTAAGCCTCTTATATTTAATCACTTTTAATCTTTACTCGTTAAAAGATTTAATCAAAACATCAAGTACCATTTTCAAAATGCCCCAAGGTAAAACAGGCAAGTTTCACAAAAATACCTTTTTCAAACATTTACGTTAGTTAACAACCCGTCATTTTCAGAAAATTTATCAAAATAAATTCCTTTTAAGAAGATAAGGTGACCTACAAGGATCTCATTTTAACCAACCTAGGTTCTCTATAAAGAAACCCAATAGAAAACGCATAGGTATTAAAATTTTAAACACCCAAACGGGTTATCCCATAAAAACACTCCCCAACTGACCTACTTGGGTCTAGTTTCATTTTGGAAACTAGCCATTTAATTTTAGATCAAAATCAAAAATCTTCCACATTTATAATCATTTCACAAGGCATCATGTCATCACATTTAATATGAGTCGTCATTTCCTAATTCATGAAGTTCCCATACAATCCATGGTTTGAAAATTGGCTCTCATTAATTGATACCAATGTCAATTCAGAAATTAACATGATCAACCTAATGGTCCAAATTATATGGGTGGCCACCTACCAATCGATAAGGTGCCCATAAACCTTATTGCTGGATTTTGGCTCCCATTTAACACAATCAACATTCATTTAACATTTTAACTTTATCATCCCTTTCACATATCAAAACATCTTTAACATGTTAGCATAAGCAGTAACACAATAACATGTTATAACACGGAATCATTTCACAACAAAAAAAACATGTTAATAACCAAGGCAGTATAGAATATAATCACTTAAGCATGTTAAATCTATCACCTTAACATGATATTTAGAGAAGAATGATAAAGAAAGGCATTGCACCCAAGGAACATGATCCAAATTAGTAGGCATCCAACTAATGCAACTTCATGGAATGTTATATGCATGACATGTGATTCTATAAGTGTCTAAGATGATACATGTATGAAACTTCCTTACCATATCAGGCCAAGAAAATTACTCTTTTCAAAATTCTCAAAATCAATAAATAGTGGAAAATACACAAGTCACTCAAGGTGAAATCATATCAACTGTAACCTCTAATAGTACAAACATCAATTCTCATCCCTAACCACTTGGTCATTTCCTGTACATGAGGTGATCAGTCCCAGGCATGGAAATTAACCCAAGCGCAAACACATTTCTAGTCTCTTGAATACCAACCTCAAAATATTAAGATAAAGGAAAAGAAATAAACCTAAACCTTTGATGCCACTTTGTAACGTCCCGACCCAGGTCACCCCTGAACCGGTGGCCGGACCGGTTGCCACATGGCCTCAAGCGCGTCTCCTCGTATGCCAGAGGCTGCCTAATAGCAACGAGAGTCTAAGGATAGTCAGTGGGGAGACTATACCCTCATTTTATTGTTCAAAAATAGACAAAGTCAATAAATAGTGGAAACGGTCTAATAAATGATAAAGCAGCAGAAATCAGATTTTATAAATCTTGTACAAAACAATTGGCCAAAACCAAATTATACAGAAGATGCATGCATGACATGCTAATGATGCAAAATAGAAAACAGTGAACAAAACAACATGCTTTACATTACAATACAGAAATAAAAAAATAATGACTCATATCCCCAAGGGAAATCTCCTCAAGCATCCCAAGCCTCTACTCAGTCCTCTGCTTCTAACTCCCAATTAAATGCAAATAGCATAGTCCTACAACCAAAAAGAATCTACTCAGGCAAACAGTGTAACAGTGGCCTGAGTAGGGTGTGAGATATAAATATCAGTATGCCAGGACCACCGGTGTCTACCCAAAATCTAGACATTTAATAAATGATTTAAAACATGTGAAGGAATGCATAAAATAAAGTAAGCAGTACAAAGTAACTATATACTCAAGTACCTGCTTCAGCCCTCAGCTGGTGTCTGAACCTACACTATTCATTTGTCATGCATACTCAACAATCATTACATAATCATTTACCAATTATTCCAATCTTAATAAATTATGAAAGTTTTGAGATTCGGCCTACGCTCGACATCTCCCATATAAGTCACTCGCCATGGATGTCTCTAAAGACCATCTAAGTAATCAAGTAAAGACCGAATCCAAGCTTGTGCTTTGGCTTGGATAACACCTCATAAGTTATTCAATTTAATCTTTCATATACTAAGTCTGAGCTCATACACTAAAAATGGTTCACCCAATTCATAAATAAGTCTGAACCCTTTCTCATAATCAATTCACAAATAATCATGTCACAATACCCTTCGTTAACCATTAAACTCAATTAATGCATGAACAATTGGACCCACATTCCAATGTTAATTAATGGATGGAGAACATAATTTCTATCACCCTCGTGAGTATTTGGAGCATTAGTCCTTGTCTCACAACCCATGGGTATATAGAGCATCAGTCCATGTCTCATAAAAGAATATTTGCTTGCAATCTGGGTGTAGAACTCCATGTCTAGCACCCTGCGAGTATTAAAAGCATCATTCCCTATCTTACAACCCATCTATAAATCATACATATACATCTATCATTGGTTTAGAACGCCGTTTCTAACCACCTGTGAGTATTTGGAGCCTCGGTCCTTGTCTCACAACCCAATAATCAATCATACATATATATTTACCATTAGTGTAGAATACCATTTCTAACACCACAAAACAAATCCGTTAATTAATTCAACAACTAATTAACAACACAAATCACTATTCAGATAATTCAACACTTAATTAACCAAATTCCTTATTAAGTATGAACCCATCCACTCAAACACTAATTCATCCAGAACTTTAACAATCTACAAGCACCCCATAATCATCACAAAACATGCTGAACAAAGCCAAGGTATTTAGAAATAATCTCACACAACATATCATATTTTCAAACAACTCCCTCCAAGACAACTTAAGGCATGGAAAACTAATATGCATCAAAATGTACTCCTAACCAACAATCGTAACAACCAATCAAATCACAATATTAATTTAATGCATGAAAATTAATTAATTAAACCTTATCTCTTTAACGAATCATCAATTAGTTAACCATTTACCGTTTAACATGTAATAATTAATCCATCCATTAATTATTACCAGTTTCCAAATTATCTTCTGATCATGTCAAATATTCAATATTCCAAATAATCAGTAAAATCCACAATCTCATTCCAACTCATGACTTGATAAATAATTCTACAATTAATTATCCTATTACTCATTCTTCCCATTCAAATCATTCAATTGTTTAATCATATCACTTTAACTACAATAGCAATCCATGCTTAAAATTAACACATGTTCATGTCCTCATTTATCTCATGTGGGTGGCATTACTTAATAACATTAAAAGTGTCATGCATCAACATATCATAATCAAGAAAAATCACATTCTTAATCTATTTAAAGAATCTATAATTTTTAAATAAATTGTTAAAGATTTGGGACCCTACCTCGGGGGTTTTTCGGAAACCATAACGAATGAAGAACCCTCAAGAGAAACGGGTTGATTCTTCAAGAACCCGCCTTAGATCACTTCTCCTAGAAAGACCAAGACCAAAACATATTATACTTGTCATCTACACACTTATATTTACCCATAACGGGTGTATATCTAAGAAACCGAGAGAAGAGGAGATGTAGATCTAAGTAGATCTAAGAAACGGAATAAGAACGAAGAAGAACATATACCTACCTCAAGAATTCGGCTTCGATTCACCAAGATAAGCCTTTGGATCACCACCAAAATGCTTGGGAGAGGTTCTCCTACCTTCAAGGGAGAGTAATCCTAATTTATTCCTGATTAGAAGGAAAAACGAGCCATCTAGAGGCCTAAACGTGTGAGATCCACTTTTTTAGTATCTCACATAAGTGCCCGCATAGTTTGCTCGCGTAGTTAGACAAACTATGCCCTAACCATGAATTAGCTACTACCTCAGTCAACACTCCTCACATGATTAGGCCACATGGTTAGACAAACCGTGTGCTAACCATGCATTAGCCACTACCTCAAAACTTCAACTATGCACGGTTTGGCTATAGGGTTAGACAAACTATGCGCCGCGCGACTTCCCCTTTACCTCAAAACTTCTATCAAAGTTTGAAAAACAACATCTATAGGTGTTCCAACACTCGGAATAAAATTCCAGAGCTCAGTTTAAAAATAACTACCTATTGATAAACTGAAAAATAATTTCAGAAACATTCGTAATTTTAACCCGGTTCAAAAACACGGGATTCTACACTAGACTTCATAACTACATAGTCAAGGTCTCATGCCAAGACTACAAATAAGATTTTGTCAAGGCCTTATGCCAAGAAACTAGTTTGTCTCATAATACCTACCAATGCATTGAGGAGCTATAGCGGGCTCTACCCGTCACTTACTAAGTCCAATGCATTCCTCATATGAAAAGGCTTAAACATAACATAAACATTCGTATTAAAACTAGTATACAAAATGTAAATATTTTATCCATAAACCATGAATTGTATAAAAATAACACATCCATATTCAAAAATATCCCAAAAACTTCAATACAATATGGAAGATTATATCATAATAAATCAACTTCAAAAAAGTGTAAAATCCATAAAAGGATGGTGACATAGATGAAATCAAAACTATTTGAGAGAAATATATCTTTCTATTTTTAAAATCATTTAAAATTCACATAATTATAAAAGAAAACATTTATTTTGAAAATATTCTTATAATCTTTTAAGGAAATCTTCGAAGGTGTTATAATGGTGGAAAATAGCCACACCCTCCATATAAGTTTAAAAAAACATTATTTCCTTAATTTTGTCGAAAAGGTCGTAAAGTACCTTGTTTGGAAAACGATGGAAAGATTAATTTATAAACATTTTATAAAAAGTAAAACAAGCGTATAAATAAATTTAACCCATAGTCTAGGAAATATTAAAAATGTTTTGAAATACATTTTAAAAAAAACATGGATGTGGATGATAAAGAGGTCCCAGTAGATACTTGTGTATAAACAACCTTAGATAATGAAGAGATTGTAGAATTAAAACTTACCTTGTACTTTTCCTTGATCAAGGGTATGTTAACCTAATTTATAATAGTTAAATAATTGTTATTAATTTATAAAAGAAAAAAATACATAAATATGATATCATATATGATCTTCTAATATTGCTTTGTTAATAATATTTCAGTAGTATCATTGTTTTGGATGTTAACTGATTCATTTTTCTTTATATGTTTTGTTAGGTAAGTAATGTTTGTTATAGATATGATGTATTTGATTAATATACATAATTATATTCTATTCTTAAACAATATTTTTAACCATAAAATGAAAATTATTCTTGAATGGTTACGATGGGGAATTAATTTTATCACGTTCATGGAGACGGTAATCCGTACGCATGCACGAGCGAAGATATCATTCAATTTAAGGTTAAATAGTATGTAATTGGATGGTATATCATATATAAAGTTTACTTAACATGTTATATTTATTATTTACATCAGTTATACTCATTATTATACCCATCTAAATAATGAAGTGTTTGAATAACAAACTACATCACAGTGTGGAGACGGTAAGTCGTACGTACGCACGTATGGTGACTTGTCATTAATAGGATAGATAGAATAATGAATATGGTTATACCATATTTATAATAAAATCATACTATGTATAAGGTATTGGATTTATTATTTTTTTATTGAAACAACAAAGAAAGAGGAAGTGGAAGAAGAAAAGAACTTTAAAGAGGTGGTGAAATTATTACCTCTTCTTCATGTGTTTCCTTTTGAATTGATCAAAAGGGCTCCTTAGGTTGGATTTCTGATTAAAGTAAGGACTCTAGGTCAAAGTGATGGTATTTGAAAGAATATTTGAGTAGGGTTTGGCTGAGACAAATGGCTTTGTAGGTATTATTTTGAGAGAAGGGGGAATACCCTTTTATAAGGAAGATGAGGGTCACTTTAAGAAAAGCTTGAAATATTATTTTATTATACAATCATATTCGGTTTATAATGGCTCCAAAATGATTTATTTCATGGATAAAATAGGGATGGGTAGAAAACCTCTCAACCAATAGTTTTTAGACAGGTTTAGGTCACTATATTAACCTTATCTTTTAGATTTAACTCTTAGTTAAATAGTTTAACTTTTATCATGTATTATTATATTATTATAATAAATGGTTAATAAACTTACTATAAAAAGCCAAGAGAACCCCAAGTGGTTAATTATTGATATATATAACCTTATCTAAGTCCTTTATCTGAACCTTATATTTTGAGAAATATTATATCAATTAATAATATAGTATTTGTTTTAGAAACTCATTTATGTCAATTTTGGCACTATTTGGTATTTTATTTTTGTTAAAGTCCTAACAACTTGATTAATTCAAATAAAATTTATTTAATCAACCCTAACATGTCATATTAACCTAGAAAATTATTGGAATTGATCATAAGTCTCAATTTACATTTATTTGGATATTTATATTATCAATTATTAAAATTTAATTAATACGGTAATTACTGCATCATCATTGTGTCATAATTAATTTTAATTATTTAATATCTAAAAAATTATAAATAAAATACAATTATGTAGGAAATATTTTTATCTTTATAATTAATATTTATAGTTGAATTTATTTTATGTATAACCCTATATTAAAAATGGTTTATTAAACTTTGAATTTAACACTTTTAACTCTTCTTTAAATAAAATAATAATAAATGTCCAAATCTAATCCAAGTGGGTAAAAAAGATCATATTTTATTCCTAAGGTTTATTTTGGTCTAAATACACTTATTCAATAGAATTAGGACATGTGTTAGGGTAATTATAACATCATTTTTACCTTTAATTACCCTAATTAATTTTAATCGTAGAAAATAAAAGTCAAAAATTACTATTCACCAAAAATTATTTTCATCTTATTGAACCACATTTTACTTAATGATATAAACCGTGTCTCTAAAATTTTTAAAATTCAATTCACAAAAGAGTTAAAATTACATTTTATGCAAATTTTCAAATGTACCTAGAAGGTGGGTAAAAGACGGTAAAAAGTCCAATAAAATTTTATTTGTATAATATTTTTATAAAATGACTTCAATAAATTTTATTGAACTTATATAGGTATTATGTATTTATTTTGACTTAAAATAAATTGAAATAAAATAAATAATTATTTAAATAAAAAGTCGGTTTTAAACAATAACGCAGTGTTTTTCACTATTCCTCAAAAATTGAAAGTTTTCAGAAAAATACCAAAAATTCACCCAAAGCTAATTTTGATATTCTGAATCCAAAAATGAATTACATTTTAAAAATTAAAATTTATAAAATTTCAAAAATTGGTTATTACTATTCACAACGGCTAGTTTGATTGGTCATTGTGTGTTAAAACTCCAAATTGCGTACAACGTAAGTTATTGTATTATTCAAAGGGAAACATACTGTAGAAGCTTGGGGTGTTACATTCTCCCCTCCTTCAAATAATTTTATCCTTGAAATTTCTAAAATATTACTGCATAAAAAGATTCAAATGGTTCTTCATCATAAGTTCCTCGGGTTCCCACGTTGCCTCTTCCATCTTATGATTTCTCCATAGAACTTTTACCAGACGAGTCATCCAGTTTCTCAATACTTGTTCTCTTGTATCAAGAATCTTGATAGGCTCTTCACAATAAGACAGATCAGGTTCTAGTTCAATTTTCTCATAGGTGAGTGCATGTGTTGGGTCAGACATGTATTTTCTCAATAGTGATACATGGAACACATCATGAACTTTGGAGAGACTTGGCAGAATTACCAAATTAAAATCTACAACTCCAATTCATTCTAGAATTTTGAAAGGTCTGATGTACATGGGACTCAATTTACCCTTCTTACTTAATCTTATAACACCCTTCCATGGAGATACCTTCAAGAAAACATGATCTCTTACTTGAAATTTAAAATTCTTTCCTTCGGTTATCAGCATAGCTATTTTTCCTACTTTGAGCTACTTTGATGTGGGTTTGGATAACCTTCACCTTTTCCATTTTTTCCTCAACAAGTTTTGGTCCTATGAGTTTTCTTTCACCAACATCATCCCAACAAGTTGGTATGTGACATCTCTTTCCATATAATTCTTCATATGGTGCCATATGAATACTTTAATGGAAGCTATTGTTATAGAAAAATTCTACCAGAGGTAAATAATGATCCCACATACCTTGAAAATCAAGTGAGAAAGATCTCAAAATGTCTTATAAGGTTTGAATAGTCCATTCTGATTGTCCATCAATTTGAGGGTGGTAGGCAGTGCTCAAACGAAGTTTAGTATCTAGGGCCTTCTAAAGACTTTTCCAGAATCTTGATGTAAAATGGGGATCACTATTAGAAAAAATTAATAGAAATACTCCATGAATTTTTACAACTTCATTAATATATAGTCTTTCTAAACATTCAAGTGGTAAATCTTCTCTTATAGAAAAAAATGTGCTGACTTGGTAAGACGATCAACAATGACCCATATTTCATCATTCTTTCTAGGAGTATTTGGTATCCCCATGAAAAAGTCCGTCATAATATCATCCCATTTCTACTCAGGTATGGAAAAAGGTTGCATGACTCCTCTAGGATGTTGTCTTCTAGCTTCCACTTGTTGAAAAACCATACATCTTGACACATAATCAACAATCTCTCTCTTCATGTTGTCCCACCAAAAATGTTCCTTCAAATATCTATACATCTTAGTGCTACCAGGGTGTATAGAGAAATTGGAGCTATGATCATCATCCAATAATTCCATTTTTAAATCAGGTATATCAAGAACACAAAGTCTCTTCCCAAATTTCAAAATCCCATCTTTATGTACAAAGTCAATCAATCTCCCATTGTTCACAGCTTTAATTTTCTTTTGAAACTTCTCGTCATCAGTCTAAGAACATTTTATCCTTTCTAGTAAAGATGTTTTAGAAACCATTTGAAAAAGTATTGATGTTTCACCTTCCATGATTATTCCCATATCCATATTTACAATATACATTAACATAAGATCCCTGTCAAATCTGATCTTGTTCAAAACTCCATGATCTTTTCTGCTCAAAGAATATGCCACCTTATTTTCCTTCCTCAGGTGGTAGTTTATATTTCAATCATAATCCTTGAGTAGTTTAAGTAATCGTATTTGCCTCATATTGAGTTCTTTCTGTGAGAAAATATACTTCAAACTCTTTTGATAGGTATATATCTCACATTTTTCACCATAGAGAGTGTCTCCATATCTTCAAAGCAAATATTACAGCTGCTAACTCAAGATCATGAGTGTGATAGTTTTGCTCCTGAATTTTTAGCTATCGTGATGCATAGGCAATAACTATATCATTATGCATAAAGACATAACCAAGTCCTTTTATTGAAGCATCACTATAAATAACAAACCCATCATTCCATGATGGTAGAGTCATAATAGGATCATTGACTAATCTTCTCTTCAATTCTTCAAAACATTCTTCACACTCTTTTTTCCAAACAAATTTAACCCCTTTACATGTGATCTTGGTTAATGGTTTTTCCAATCAGTCAAAATTCTGGACGAAACGCCGATAATAACCTACTAAACCAATAAAACTGTGTACCTCAGTTATACTCATTGGTTCTAGATATTATTGGATTGCCATGGTCTTTGAAGGATAGACATAGATTCCATCCTCAGAGACAATATAGCCCAGAAAAGAAATTTCCTGAAGCTGGAATTCACACGTGCTAAACTTCCCATATAATTCATTTCTTCTAAGGGTTTTCAGAATAGTTCGCAAGTGATTTTCATGATTTTTATAGATTTTGGAGTAAACCAAGATATAATCAATAAATACCACTACAAATTCATCAAAATGTCCTTGAAAACTCTATTCATTAGATCCATGAAAACTAAGGGTGCATTAGTCAGTCCAAAAGGCATTACTATAAACTTATAATGCCCATACCTGGTACGAAATGTTGTCTTTGGAATGTCTTCCTTCTTCACACACAACTGATGATATCCAGATCGAAGGTCAATCTTTTAAAAATATTGATCTCCATTAATTTGGTCGAATAAATCACCAATTCAAGGTAAGGGATACTTGTTCTTTATTTTTATAGCATTTATCTCCCTGTAGTCAATGCACAACCTCATAGATCCATATTTCTTCTTAACAAAAAGAATAGGGGATCCCCATGGAGAAATACTAGGGAAAATAAATCCTTTATTACTCAATTAGTATAGTTGTTTCTTTAGTTCCACTAATTCCACAATGGCCATTCTATAAGGGGTCTTTGATATGGGCCTTGAACTAGGAATTAAATCAATGTGAAACTCAATTTCTTGTTCTGGAGGATGTCTATGTAAATCTTCTAGAAACACATCAACATATTCTTTTACAATAGGTACGTCCTCTATTTGAACATTATTTTCCTCACCCATAGCTGTTTCATTCTCTTCCTCCCCAATAATTTAATTTAGTAAAGCTACTGGGGGTGGATCTAGAAAATAATCAGGTGGGGATTTTTCTGCTCTAAAGATAAGGTACTCTTTATCACCATTGAAAATTGTAACCTCTTTCTTCTTACAATAAATTTTTTTATCATGGTCCAAAATCCAATTCATACCTAAGATTATATCAAATTCAATCATGGGTATGATGATGAGATCAGCAGATAAAGAACATTTATATACCCTAATAGAGACTTATTCACAAAACATTGTTGCAATGATACTTCCCTTAGAAGTTTTGACTGACAAATTTCTTATTAAATCAAATTGTAAATATCTAATTTTCTTAGAAAACTGGGAAGATATGAAACAATTCAATGATCCAGAATCAAATAAAGCATTGGCGAAACTAGATGAAACAATTAAATTACCTACCACCACATCATTCAGAGCTTCAACCTCAGTAGTAGTGATAGAATAAGCTTGGTATTTCTCCCTTGGCATTTTCTGAGGTAAGTTTCCTTGGCACTTAGGAAATTTATTTGCATAATTCCCCATTTCTCTATAATTGTAGAATTTAACATTTACATCCTCTTTATTTCCCTTGCAAAGCTTGGTGTCCTTTTTCACCACACTTGTAACAGACGCGCATTCCCTTCAAGAAAGTACCAGGGTGTTTCTTCCCACATTTACCACAGGATATAAATTCAACTTTTCCCTTCTTCCCCTTATTTCCATTTCTGGAGTGTTCAGCAGATCTCTTCTTCTCTTTCTTTTCTTTTAAATTCATAAGACTTAGAGAATTCCTTTTCTGTCTTGATAGCACATGAGACAATATTTTTTGTATGATGAGAAAGATTGTGAGACTAATGTTCAATGGAGAAATGGTTTTAACCCATTAAAGAATTTATTAATCTTACTCCTTTTTTTATATATATAATCTATTGCATGTCTTTCTAACCTTGTAAAGTTAGCCTCATACTTTGTGACATTCATATCCACCTTTTTCCTCAGACTCAAAAATTATCTTTCCATATCTGCTTGATGGTCACAAGGAAAGTATTTTTCTAAGAAATGCTCTTTAAACTCCCTACATTACATATTTGATACTTCTTCATCTTTCTTTGTGTTTTGAATTAATGACCACCATTGATTTGCATCTTCTGTGAGGCGATAAACCCCCATGACAACTTTTTCCCTTTAGCTACTCCCCAAAGCATGAAATAGTTTCTCTAAGGAACTTATCCATTGATCAGCTATAAATGTATTTATAGTCCCATTTAATGTTGGTGGTTGTTGCCTCATGAAGCTATCTAACATTGATCCTCCACATTGTGGATCAGGGTGCTTCATATGGGTAAGGTTATTATTCATAACTTGAGTGAGTTGTACCAGTATGGTGATAAGCTGATCAGCTCCAGTTGTATCACCAACTCCACTATAATTATCTTGAGTATGAGGGAAATCCCTACATAGATTACGTGTGTTGATAAAATTTCCATTACTTCCACTAGGTTTTATTTATAAACAATGGAATACACTAGATTAGTTTATGAATCATAATACATAATTCCAAACTTTTAAAACGCTTAACATAAATTGAACAGTTTATGGATAATCCATAATCATAAAAATGTTTTCTTTGAGGAGGTATATACTCATAAATTCTTCATAATTGTTTGTAAATAAAATTTGAATTATCCTAAGCATACCCCTCAATAGTGTCATAACCAAGAGTGCAGTAAGGCCTATTATCATGTACCAGGATACCCTGGGTCAAGCCCAAAACTCCTTGTCGGAGTTTTTACTTCTTAGTACATCTATTCTGAAGCCCCCTCTACATTCTCATATCCAGACAGGGATGCATTTCTTTGAAAACTCACAAAATCTCTACATTACCAAAATTCTAGGAAGTGCTTCTATAATAATCCTCAATGTTTATCTTAGGGTAATGTTCACTAATCAAAGTTTTTCTAAATCTAGCTTCCAAAGTTTGTACTAAACTTTATTTGATATCAAATATAATGTCCTGACCCCAGTTACCTAGAGTCAGTGCATTATTACATAACATTGACATGATCACAAGGTATCAAATCCTGAAAGACCGATCATTTTAGTAGCCTTGGAAGTACTAGATTCAAATATAAGTTTTAAATTACATTATGAAATGAAAAATAAAAACATTGTGTCTCTTTTTAATGCATTCATCTCCCTTATACTATCCCTACAGGTTATTCATAATATACTTCTTCACATCTAGGGGAAAATAAAACATATAAAGGGGTGATCTCGGGTGCTCAGTAAGGATAACAATATAGCAAAAACTTTCATAAATAAGAATAAACATTTAAGGAAATGTATAAGACTGAAACAAAATCATTTTAAACATAATCTTCAGTATAATGTGTAAAATATAAATCAAATAATTCCATTCACTCAGTCACATGAATATTCTACTAGTTGAATAATCACATGTAATATCAATAGCCAATTTCATAATGATGGAATGCATAGTTCCAGACTTCATAACCACATAATCAAGGCCTCATGCCAAGACTAAAAATAAGATTTTGTCAAGGCATTGTGCCAAGATACTATTTTGTCTCATGAGACCTATTGATGCATCGAGGAGCTATAGCGGGATCCACACGTCACTTACTAAGACTAATGCATTCCTCATATGAAAAAGTTTAAACATAACATAAACATCCGTATTAAAAATAGCATAGGAAATATCATTACTTTATCCATAAAACATGAATGGGATAAAAATAACACATCCACAGTCAAACATATCCCCAAACCTTTAATAACATATGGAAGATTGAATCATAATAAATCAACTTCAAACAAGTGTAAAATCTATCAAAGGATGTTGACATAGATGAAATCAAAACTATTTGAGAGAAATATATCTTTCTATTTTGAAATCATTTAAAAGTCACATAATTATAAAAGAAAACATTTATTTTTTAAAAATTCTTATAAGCTTGTAATGGAATCTTTTAATGTGTTATAATGGCAGAAAATAGCATCACCCACCGTATAAGTTAAAAAAACATTCTTTCCTTAATTTTGTCTAAAAAGTCGTAAAGTACCTTATTTGGAAAATGACAAAAAGATTCCTTTATAAAAATTTTATAAAAAGTCAAAAAAGGGTATAAATGAATTTAACCCATAGTATAGAAAATAGTAAAAATGTTTTGACATATATCTTTAAGAAACACGGATGTGGGTGATAAAGAGGTCCTAGTAGATACTCACGTATAAACAACCTCAGGTAATGAAGAGATTGTAGAATTAATCATTACCTTGTACTTTTCCATGATAAACGGTATGTTAACCTCTTGTATAATAGTTAAATAATTGTTATTAAATTATAAAATAACCAAATACATAAATATGATATCATATGTGATCTTCTAATATTTCTTTGTTAAGAACATTTCAGTAGTATCATTATTTTTTATGTTAACTGATTCATTTTCCTTTATATGTTTTGTTACGTTGGTAGTATTTGTTATGGATAGGATGTATTTGATTCATATATATAGTGATATTATGTTCTTAAACATTATTTTTAACCATAAAATGAAAATTATTCTTGAATGGTTACGATGGGGAATTAATTTCATCACGTTCGTGGAGACGGTAATTCATACGTACGCACAACCGACAATATCATTCAATTAAAGGTAAAATAATATGTAATTGGATTGTATATCATATATAAATAATCATTAAAATTTTATATTTATTATTTAAATTATTTATACTCATTATTATACTCATCCAAATAATGAAGTGTTTTAATAACAAAATACACAACAATGTGGGGACGGTAAGCCGTACGTACGTATATATCGTGACTTGTCATTCATAGGATGGATAGAATAATGAATATGCTTATACCATATTTATAATAAAATAACAGTATGTATAAGGTACTGGATTTATTATTTTGGTATGGAAACAACAAAGAAAGAGGAAGTGGAAGAAAAAAAGAACTTTGAAAGAGGTGGTGAAATTATTACCTCTTCTTCGGGTGTTTCCTTTTGAGTTGATCAAAAGGGATCCTTAGGTTGGCTTTCTGATCAAAGTAAGGCCTCTATGTCAAAGTGATTGTAGTTTAGAGGATATTTTAGTAGGGTTTGGCTAAGACAAATGGATTTTTAGGTGCTATTTTGAGAGAAGGGGAAGTACCCTTTTATAAGGAAGGTTAGGGTCACTTTAGGAAAAGATTGAAATATTATTTTATTATACAATCATATTCAGTTTATAATAACTCAAAACTGATTTATTTAGAGGATAAGGTAGGTATGTGTCTAAAAACTCTCAACCAATAGGTTTTATATAGGTTTAGGTTACCATATTAACCTTATCTTTTATATTCAACTCTTAGTTAAAGAGTTTAACTTTTACCATATATTCTTGTATTTTTATAATAAATGGTTAATTAAATTACTGTAAAAAGACAAGAGAACCCCAAGTGGTTAATTATTTATATATATAACATTATCTAATTCCTTTGTCCCAACCTTATATTTTTAGAAATATTATATCAATTAATAATATAGTGTTTTTAAAAAAACTCATTTATGTCAATTTTGACACTATTTGGTATTTGATTTTTGTTAAAGTATTAAAAACTTTATTACTTAAAATAAAATTTATTTAACCAACCCTAAAATGTCATATTAATCTAAGAAATTAGTGAAATTCATCAAAAGTTTCAATTTACATTTATTTGGATATTTATAATATCAATTATTAATATTTCATTAATAAGGTAATTATTGCATCATCATTGTGTCATAATTAAATTTAATTATTTAATGTCTAAAAATTATCAATAAAATACCATTATGTAGGAAATATTTTTAGGTTTATAATTAATATTTATAGTCTAATTTATCTTATTTATAACCCTATATTAAAAATGGTTTAGTTATTAAACTTTGAATTTAATACTTTTAACTCTTCTTTAAATAAAATAATAATAAATGTCCTAATCTAATCCAAGTTGGTCAAAAGGATCATATTTTATTCCTAAGGTTGATTTTGGTCTAAATAAACTTATCCAATAGAATTAGTACATGTATTAGAGTAATTATAACACCATTTTTTCCTTTAATTACCCTATTTACTTTTAACCATGGTAAATAAAAGTCAAAAGTTATTATTCATCAAAAATATTATTTTCATCTTATTGAACCACATTTTACTTACTGATATCAACTGTGTCTCTTTAATTTTTTAAATTAAATTCACATAAGTGGTAAAATTACATTGTATGCAAATTTGCAAATGCGCCTAGAAGGTGAGAAACAGACGGTAAAAAGTT
Organism: Viscum album; assembly: GCA_963277665.1. Taxonomy (NCBI): domain Eukaryota; kingdom Viridiplantae; phylum Streptophyta; class Magnoliopsida; order Santalales; family Viscaceae; genus Viscum; species Viscum album. Next base: position 1,152,216,327 of record OY728132.1, on the reverse strand, counting down.
CAATAAAATTTTATATGTCTAATATTTTTATAAAATGACTTCAATGAATTATATTGAACTTATATAGGTATTATGTATCTATTTTTACTTAAAATAAATTTAAATAAAATAAATATTTATTTAAATAAAAAGTCAGTTTTAAATCATAACGTAGTGTTTTTCACTATTCATCAAAAATTGAATGTTTTCAGAAAAATACAAAAAATTCACCCTAAGATAATTTTGATATTACGAATTCAAAAATGAAGTCCATTTTGAAAAATAAAATTTATAAAATTTTAAAAATTGGGTATTACTATTCATAATGGCTAGTTTGATTGGTCGTGGTGTGTTAAAACTCCAAGTTGCATACAACACAAGCTATTGTATTATTCAAAGGGAAACGTACTGTAGAAGATTGGGGTGGTACACAATCATCAAATAAAGACCCATAAACTGTAAAATCATCCATAAATACCTCCATGAAAGTCTCAATAAAATCAAAAAAAAAACTCACCATGCATCTTTGGAAGGTACCTAGGGAATTGAAAAGTCCAAATGGCATCCTCTGGTAGTCAAACGTATTGAATGGACAAGTGAATTTTGTCTTATATTGATCCTAAAAAGCAATAGAAACCTGAAAATATCTATAAAATTCATCCAAGAAACAATAATGTGTCTTCCCAGCTAGTCTCTCAAGCATCTGATCAATAAATGGAAGGGAGAAATGGTCCTTGCGAGTAGATTGATTTAGTTTCCTATAATAAATACACACACGCCAACTATTTTCTACCCTCATTGGAATTAACTCATTTTTCTCATTTCTAACAACAGTAACACCACTTTTCTTAAGCATAACCTGAATATCACTTACCCATTTGGGAATCTGAAATGGGGTAGATTATACCTACCTCAAGAAATTTTTCAACCTCTTTTTAAACAACTTCCAGAAGGGTTGGATTTAGTCTTTTTTGTGGATTCCTAATTGGTTTAGCCCCATCCTTCAAAAAATCCTATATATGAAAATGGAGGGGATAATACCTGATATGTCATCCAAGGTCCACCCAATTACCCTGATGTTCTCCCTTAAAATATTCAAAAGTTTTTCTTCTTGTTAAAAAGGGAGATTTTTTAGCAATTATAATAGGTAATTTCTCACCACTCAGTAAGTATGAGTATTTTTTATTTGGTGGTAATGGATTTAGTTCTAATGTAGGGGGTGATGTATGGATGGAGAAATTTAAGGAACTGAAATATGTGCACAATGAACGTCATTATTAGAATATGCAGCATCAAAATCATAGAATAAAGCATCAAATCCATCAGTATACTCAACATCCATGTCATAATCAGAGTGAACATGGTCAAAATCAAAATAAGAATCCATTTCAAAATCAAATCTAAGAGAGTCTTGTGCATTTTAAATATGTGTGGAAGTACTCTTAGACATCAAACTAGAACCAATGATCATAATCTTTCTAAGAATAGGACAATCAAATTACATGGGATTTTTATTTTGTGGTTCAAAATGGGAGTTAACAAAAGCAGAATGGACCTCTAAGGGGTACTTCAGAGATTCCATAACATTAAATATGAAAAATTCATCTCTAAAATCCATGGAAAGTGTACCCTCATTAACATTTATGATAGTTTTTTGCAGTTTTGAGGAAGGTCCTACCTAAGATAATGGTAGCATGAGAACTTACCTGATCATCCTCCATGTTAAGCATGTAGAAATCTGCTAGAAAGATATGTCTTTTACCCATACAAGTACATCATAAAGGACTCCTGCTAGATATGTTGTAGCTATATTTGTCAGCTTCAACACTACTCTCATCATCTTCAACTCACCAACCTATAAAGAAGAAAATACAGATTGAGGTATTACATTTATGAAAGATACTAAATCACAAAGTGTATCAGAAAAGTGAAACTACCCTATAGTGCATGGGATGGTGAATATCCCTGGATCCTTGCACTTTGTTGGCATTTCTAGATTTGGTGTAATAAGTACTGACACATTCCTTCCAAGATTGATCCTTTCATTTCCCTTCAGACCTCTTTGATTGGTACAAAGTTCTTTTAAGAATTTGGCATACCTTGGGATTTGCTTAATGGCTTCAAGTAGAGGGATGTTAATCTCTACATGCTTGAATGTGTCCAAAACCTCTTTTTGCATCGCCTCCTCATCCCTATTCTTGGTTTGTACAACTATGTTTGGAAAGGGAATGGGTTTAAGAGGAACATCATCAATATTTTTCTTACCTTTATCTTTATCCTTTGGTTTCTCTTCAGCTGGTCTTGGAGTTGATGTGAATCACGGTGGAACGATAGGTGTAGATATATTAGTTGTTTGCTTCCCACTTATCAATGTGATGGAACTAAAATTCCCTTTGGGATTTAGAGTAGGTTGGGAATGAAGATTTACGGAGTTCTTAATTTCCAATTCATGAAGGGTAGTGGAAATCTGGCTCATTTGTGTCTTCAACTCCCTCAGCACTGAACCTTGACTCTTCAGATCATCCTATTGATTAAGAACAATTTACTTCAAAAGGTCTTTAGTTTCAGAATCTACCTTGGGTGGGGGATTCCCTTGTTGTTGTCTTGTTAATGCTTGGGATTCAAATATCCTTTGGAGTTGTTGGAAACCCTGCTGGTAAGGCGGAAGATACTGGAAGTTTTGTTGAAAAGGGGGATTTTATTGTTGTCTAGAGACATACCTCATGTATGAATGATCCTTCCACCCTTGGTTGTATGTTGGGGAAAATCAATCAAGCATCTTTTGGGGATATGGTTGTTATTACTGCTGATATGGTCTCCTAGGAAACATTGTTTCACAATTTTCTGTTTCTTATAGTTGGGTGGCAACAGTTAGTTGGGTGTCTTGTCTTAGTGAAAATGACATAAGACTTTGAAGGAGGGGGTTGGGATGTCTTTTGAGCCAAATAAATTTGTCTCACCATAGCTGTTAATTCTTCCAACTTGGTATCAATAAAATTACTTTCAATAAAAATGTACTTTCCTGATGTACTCCCCTGACATGTGGTGTACCTCGATCGCCAAATTGTTGAGAGTTTTGTGCAATATTGTCAATCAACGCATGTGCAGCTGCTGGTGTTTTGTCGACCAATGATCCTCTAGCTACAGTATCTACCATTATCCTCTCCATAGGTGTGATTCCTTCATATAATTACTGGATGAGGATTTTATCACTGATTTTGTGATGTGGGCAGCTTACACACAACTTCTTGAATCGCTCCCAGCACTCATACATTGACTCCCCTTGGGATTTCTTGATCCCTGAGATCCCCTTATGAATTGAAGTGGTCCTCGATGTTTGAAAAAATATCTGCAAGAAAAGATATTTCAAATCATTCCAACATGTTACATCTTCAGGTTGTAAATAATACATCCAATCCTTTACAGCTCAATCAAGTGAAAATGGGAATGCACTTGGTTTTATTTGATCTTTAGAGATATTTATTGGTTTTAGGGTTGATAAAACCACATTAAATTATTTAAGGTATTTGTTTGGATCCTCACCAAATAATCCATGAAATTTTAAAAGAAGGTGAATTAAACTTGATTTTAGTTCAAATTTTGATTCGGTATTTGGGTATGCGATGCAATTTGGTTGATAATTAATATCAGGTGAAGCCAAATCTCGAATGGTTATATTAAGTTCATTGTTATTTTTTTCATACATTGGTTCTTATTTTAGGTTTGATATATAAGTTTTTCCAATTTCAATGTTCTTGGAGTGGAGGAATTCTCCTACTGGTTGAATGTTGAAACTTCCCGTAGACTGGGAATGTCTAATTCAAGCTCAAATGCTACGTTCAATCTCAAGGTCAATATCTAAGAGATATTTGGGATCAATTCATGTCATAAATCAAATAAAAATTAAAAGAAGAAAATTGTACCATAGTAAAATAAAAATGATAAGTTTGAGTTTATGGTCCAAAAATAAGAAGAAGAAAATAAAAGAAGAAGAAAAAATTCAAATTGGGTAAAGAAGGAAGGAATAAGAGAAAACGAGAATAAAATGTAAAATAAAATAAATACCTCTAATTGGTTGAAATAATTACTTGTATCCTCAGAAATGATGCCAATTTGAAAGGCACTGTCATGGGTGCTTTCAAATGATATTTGATTATTGAGTACTAAGGTGTAGTAGAGTGGTTGACCAATGTCGTCTCTCAAAGGAGGAAGTAAATTTAACAACATATTAAAGGTATTTTGAAAATAAAATAAAATGAAATAAGAATTATAATTACAAGGATCATGTTTTTTTATCATTTATAAATCTAGAATAATTTTTCTTTAAGAATATTGTATTTTTTTGTTTTTATTTTTATTTTTATTTTTATTGAAATGAAGCTTGATTAAAATGGCACAACAAGAATATGTTTTTTAGAAAATATTTAAAAGAAGTAATCAATCTAAATATAACTATTAACTCAATTATTTATAATTATCATTTAAATTAACATTCACTTAATTTTAATACCCTAATTTTTTAACCCTCGAATCCTGTGGGAGTTAACTTAACCACAAAGATGAAATTATTTAAACCCTAGGCTAGCTTCAGAACATGCAATCGTAGAACCCTGCTTTGATTGATGTTCTTAGGTTAGCTTATGGTTAGTGGTAAATTAGAGAAAATATCCACTCTGTAAATGAGGATTAATTTATTTTTGGGATTATATTTTAACTCTACAAATTTATCCCTTATGGTCTTGTATTACTGATTACGATCGCACTCTCACAATTTACACAAATTTCGACCACGCGTGTTTTTATGTCAATTGATCAATTTATTTTTTAGTTTAATTTAAATTGAAAAATCAATTAATAGATCATATAAAGTGAATTAAAGTATCTCATTGATTCAAAATAAATGAATGAATATGGTAAAAGGTTGATTGATTACTAAAAATAACTACTCTTCCATTGGTGGTGTAGTCATCGTAGAAACGTTTTGCATGTGAAAGGGTTTAGAGAGGGTAGAACCCAATCTAGTTTTTACTCTTGATTCCAGAAAAATTAGAAAGATTAATAGAATAAAAAATTTGAATAAATCATAATAAAATAGAAGAAATAAAAGAATAAAAAATAATTTTATTATGTTAATACAAACATTACAACATGAAGAAGAAGAAGAAGGCTTCGATGAGGGGATCCTTGCTTCAAGAGATACCCCTCTTACAATGGTTGGATAATTTGATTAAACCAATTCTCCTCTACCTTAAAATCCTAATGCATGTCTCAACTCCTCCAAATGAGAAAAAAACCAATTTATAGAGTGGAGGTGAGACTAGGTTTAAAGAGGTTTCAAGTGTGAATGGAGAATCTCAACCAAATATTTTAAGCCAACTTGCACTGCCCATTTGACCTCCAAAACGCGTGAATAAGTTGTTCTTATAGAATAATGGTTTTTGAAAAATTGGTTTGGAAAGATCCTATCAAAATTTGGGCCCAATCAAATCTGTAATGACCCGCCCCAGATACCCAGAGTCGGTGCATTATTTTAATACATTGGCATGATTACAAGGAATCAAGTCTCAAAAGACCGATTAGTTTAGTAATCTTGGAAACACTAGATATATTCATAAGTCTTACATTACATCATAAAGTAAAAAAATACAACAACATATTGTCTTAATATCCCCTCATATTATCCCTGCAGGTCATTCATAAATTACTTCTTCACATCCTGGGAAAAAAATAAAACATTGAAAGGGGTGAGCTCAGATGCTCAGTAAGGATAACAATATAGCAGAAGCTTTCATAGATAAGAATAAACATTTAAGGCAATGTATAACTAAAACAAAATCCTTTTAAACTTGAACTTCAGCATAATATGGAAAAGATAAAATAAAATAATGTCATTTACTTATTCACATAGATATTCTACTAGTCAAATAATCACATGCAATATTAATAACCACTTTCATAATGACGGAATTCATAATTCCATACTATCATAACCACGTATCCAAGGCCTCGTGCCAAGACTACAAATAAGATTTTGTCAAGGCCTTGTACCAAGACACTATTTTGTCTCATGAGACCTACCGATGCATCGAGGAGCTATAGTGGGCTCCACCAGTCACTTATTAAGTCCAATGCATTCCTCATATGAACAGGTTTAAACATAACATAAACATTCCTATTAAAACTAGCATACAAAATGTCAATACTTTCTCCATAAACCATGAATGGTATAAAAATAACACATCCATATTCAAACATATCACAAAACCTTAAACACAATATGGAATATTTGTATCATGATAAATCAACTTCAAAACAAGTTTAAAATCCATTAAAGGATTTTTATATAGATGAAAATAATTTGTAAAACTCTTAGAGAGAAATACCCATTTTTCATGAAAACATTTAAAAGTCACACAATTTAGAAAAGAAGTCATTTAATGACATTTTTAAATCAAAGTTTCCCATACCACTTTGAAACTTTTTAAAGGAATTATCATTTTAAAAACATTCATGTCCATATAAATAAATCCTTAAAACCCATTTTGAAGACATGGACATTAATGAGAAAGATTTAGAAGAATAAATATTTAAAACATTTGAAATGATGTTTTAGTAAAAAAGCCCCCAAAAATAATCCCTTTGAAAACTCTTTAATAAAACATGGACATGGATAATAAATATTTCCCAGTAGATACTTACGTAAAAACAACCTCGGATAATAAAGAGATTGTGAAATTAACCCTTACCAATTTGGTAACATACGAAACATACAACACCTAAAAGAGGTATCATATAATGAATATTTAAATACACATAAATTAAATTCTATTACACAAAGAATACAATTATGGTCAGTACATACACCACACAAAAGGTAATACAGGAAATATGGCATGAATCTCACGGGAATAAGGAGTGAGATGAAAACCCCTTACCTTGTACTTTTCCTTGAAAAAGTGTAGGTTAACCTCTTGTATAATAGTTAAATCATTTTTATTAAATTATAAAAGAATCATATATATAAATATGATATTATATATGATCTTTTAATATTGCTTTGTTAATAATATTTTAGTATTATCGTCGTTTCGGGTGTTAACAGATTCGTTTTCATTTATATACTTTGTTACGTAAGTCGTGTTTGTTATGGATAGGTTGTACATTATTCATATCCAGAATTATATCAAGTCCTTAAACATTACTTTTAATCATAAAATGATAATTATTCTTGAATGGATATGATGGAGAAATGAATCTCATCACGTTCGTGGAGACGGTAATCCGTACGTCCGCAAGAACGCTACTTCCATTTCATTTTTCATTTTAAAAGGAATCAAAACCAAATGATACATAGGTATATTATTATTACAGTATAATATAATATCTTATATATGTTACTTAAGTTCATTAACACCATCCTTTATACGTTCCATGTTTAGTATGAACGAGTCATGTCACTTTGAGGGGGCGGTAGTCCGCACTTCCTCAAATGAAATTATCGTATATATATACAAAATGAAACGAATAATGGTATAATATAAAATGAAATTACAGAAGATTATATATAAAATAAATATCATAAATATCATATTTAATTACAGTTCCATCATAATGGCCACCATGAGAGGTAGTAAGATATAATTGAACAATCATCGTTTCGTGAGGCGTTTGGTTGCCATCCACAGAAACAATATGTTCTTCACCCATTAGATGGAGGTGTGTGTAAGTGTAGTTCGAATACTTCACATAAAAATATCCTAGTATTTTTAGGATACTATTTTTGTTGCAAAAGAAATTAATAAGAAGATTTTAGGGTTTGGAGAAGTAAAATAAAAGAAAAGAAGCTAAGAGAAATTGTTACCTTTAATTTGGGTAACTCTCTTTGGTTTGAACCAAAAAGAACTCTTGAAGTGCCTTCTGCCTAAGGTAAGGCTTCTAGGAGGAGGATAGGGATGTAGGGAATTTAATTTGTCAGAGTTTAGACCAGCCAAAAGGCTTGAGAGGTGTGAGGAATTGGTTATAATTGGTGTCCTTTTATAAGGGGGGGAGGGGCTCTTTAGGAAAAACTTAAAGTATTAATTTATAATAAATTCATATTCGATTTCTAATGGATCCAAAGTGGATTATTAAAAGTATAAGGTGGGGATGGGTCGAAATCATTTCAACCAATAGATTTTAGACAGGTTTGGGTCATTATATTAACCTTATCGTTTAGTTTTAACTCTTGGTTAATTAGTTTGACATTTACCATCTCACTTTGTATTTTTATATTATATAGTTAATAAACTTACTATAAACTTCCAAGAAACCCCCAAGTGGTCCATTAATGATACACATATCATGATATAAGTCCTTTTGATGAACCATATTTTTTTAGGAATAGAATATGAATTAATAATATAATATATTTTTAAAAAAAGCACTTTTAAGTCAATTTTGACACTATTGGGTATTTTGTTTTTGATAAATTCATAACAACATTATTACTTCAAAAAAATCATATAATCAATCCTAATATGTCATATTAACCTATAAAATTAGTGTAATTCATAAAAAGTCTCAAATTACATTTATTTGGATGTTTATAATATCAATTATTTTAATATTTCATTAATTTGGTAATTACTGCATCACCATTGTGTCATAAATAAATTAAATTATTTAATGTCTAAAAAATATAAATAAAATACCATTATGTAGGAAATATTTTTATCTTTCTAATTAATATTTAAAATCGAAATTATCTTATGTATAAACCTATATTAAAAATGTTTTAGTAATTAAACTTTGATTTTAAAACTTTTAACTCTTCTTTGAATTAAATAATAATAAATTTCCTAATCTAATCCAAGTGGACCTAAATGATAATATTTTATTCCTAAGGTTGTTTTTGGTCGAGATACACTTGTCCAATAGAATTGGGACATGTGTTAGGGTAATATTAATATCATTTTTACACTTAATTGCCCTATTTACTTTTAACCGTGGTAAATAAAAGTAAAAAGTTACTATTCACCAAAAATTATTTTCATCTCATTGAACCATATTTTACTTACTGATATCAACCGTGTCTCTCGGATTTTTGAAATTCCACTCATAGAAGCGGTAAAATTAAGTTTTATGTGATTTTGCAAAAGCTCCTAGGAGGTGGGTAAAAGACGGTAAAAAGTTCAATAAAATTTTGTATATCTAAAATTAATATAAAATGACTCTAATGAATTACATTGAACTTATATAGGTATTATGTATCAATTTTTACCTAAAATAAATTTAAATAATATAAATAATTATTTAAATAAAAAGTCAGTTTTTAACCAATAACTCAGTGTTTTTCACTATTCATCAAAAATTGAAAGTTTTCTGAAAAATACCAAAAATTCATCCTAAGATAATTTTGATATTATGAATTAAAAAAATGAATTCTATTTTACCAAATTCAAAACATAGAAGTGGCATTAATTAATTTAAAATTAATTCCCGTTGTTAAAACAAATAGTGTGTTTTTAAGAAACAATAACTATCAAAAGATTGATACTTGTTTATGTCCAATTTTAAAGTGAAATTAATTCCAATAAAGAAAATTGGATTAAATGGTAAAAATATATTATAAATACACTTTAAAACCATTTAAAAATATAATCTAACCATATAAATAAATTAGATTAAAAGGCACTTTTAAATTAAAATACAATATTTTTCTCTATTCATTAAAAAAATGCACTTAATCAGAAAAATTCCAAAAATTTACACAATGTAAATTTTGAAGTCCCCATTCTAAAGAATAAATTTATTTAGTCAAATTGAATATATATAAGTTTCAAATATTGGATTTAAAAAGGTTTCACCATTAAACTTTGGTAAAAGTGCATTTTTGAAAAATACTTCTTTTATCTGAAAAAAATGAATTTGTTCTTACATTATGTCTAAGAAACTCATAATATGGATTCTAAAATTATAAAGATTATATAAAGTTTAAAATTCAGTTAATACTATTCATAACCGCTTTTGAACGGCTAGTTTGGTAAGTCATGGTGCGATTGAACTCGGTGTTGCGTGTAGTGCAAGTTATTGAATTATTTTGAAGAAATAACGCACTATGAAATCTTGGGGTGTTACATTCTCCCCTCCAATAAATTGCGTCCTCGCAATTTGAAAAAAAATTTCAAAAATAAAAGGTTGAAAATAGAAAATATCTTTGTGGGAAAACCCACATCGGAAATTGTCTTAATAACATTTAGTCTTAATAAGAGGAAAAGAGAAATGAAAGGGTCACCACCAAACTATGATCTCAATTAGGAGAACATTAGTGGCAATTAGAGACATATAATTGGAGGGAAAATGTAAATATTTATAGGTAGTGATTGATGTCATCAATCACAAAAAAGTGTAAAATTGAGGTCCTTAAATTCATCAATCTATGGTGATTTGAAATACCGTCGGTTCAACAAAACATAAGGTATTAGGGTAACACATTTTTGGTTTTAATATCCCTTCAATAAAGTATAAGAATTAATTTCTTCATAGAATAAGAGAAGAATAAAAAAATATACTTGACAAGTAGAGTTCCATCCTTTAAAAAAATTCTACCACAAACTCATCTTTCACTCTAAAAGATAATAAAACGTAAAAAAATATTCTATTTATCATATTCGTATAGGGTTCCAAAAAAATGAATTTATAATTCATCTACCACAGATTTTAAAAAAACTACATTATTTAATCTAGGACATCACATGGGCCAGTGGTAGGTGATACACCCTTGTCGCCCTTCGGTTGCGGGTTCAAGTCTCGTGGCCTTGCCGGATGCGACGGGTTGCCACCCGACCTCCGGGTTGTCCTTTTATGGAAATCCAAAAATAATCCCAAACTAGAATGATCCAAAATACTTCAGTCCAAAATTTATAAGGAAGGCAAACACAATGAAGATCCTTTTTTCCACGTAATAACATGTGAACACCTTCGTCATGTATTCTTTTAAAAAATTGCACATCCTGAATTACCACAAAACCTTATTAATTACATTCATTCTCCTTTATTCGTTATAGAATACTAGATATACTCCTTCTATCCAAAAATACTGTAAACTCCAACAATGATGGGATATAGAAATCATTAATCAGTTTCAAGGTAGTCAAGAATGTCCAATATAATTTATTCAAATCAACCATCTCTTATTCCAAAATCACTACCTCATTATCAAAACCATATTATGTTTTATCTTTATCTCGACCATATATTTTCCAAAAATTTAACCTGCTATTGAGCCACTTTTATTGGTTCCACACAATCTCAAGTCCTTAATGAAATAGTATTGCAGTATAATTCTTATATACTACATAATTATTATAACCAGTATATTGTTGATACAACACTCAAATGACATAATTATCTAATAAAACATAAGAACTCTAATCATTCCTCATCATCTGTGGTAGTATCATAACTTGATTATTATCCAATAGCATCATTTGGGGTATACTCTGATGATTTGGACATTGGTTTGAGTAGTGTCCCAACTCCTTGCAGATTAAGCAGTGTACATTTGAAACCTTTTTCTTACCCTTTTAGTCACATTCATGGTGTCCTTTTTCTCCACGCTTATAACAAAATATCATTCCCTTCAGGAAAGTTCTAGGGTGTTTATTTCCACAGTTATCACATATGGGAAAATTCTTCTTTTCCCTCTTCCTTTTATCCATCTTTCTCTCTTCCATTATTTTCTTCTCTTGCTTCCCTTCAAAGCCATAGGACTCATATAATTCTTTACTTATCTTATTAACACATGATACTATTTCTTCATATGTTGATAATACAATGGAGACTATTTCCCTCTTAAATGTTGTCTTAATACTGTGAAATATATGATCCTTCTTACTCTTTGGATCATACGTATTTTTGGAGTTCACATTACTTCTGCTGGGCGCCATTTCTATACAATAGCATAAACTAGGTCAGTTTATGAATTGCAATGAATAATTCCAAACTCCTAAAATACCTAACATAAATTTAATGTTTTATGGATATAATTCAAAATCATAAAGATGTTTTCATTGAGTAAGTATATACTCATAAACCCTTCATAATGATTTGTAAAGAAAATGAGAATTATCCTAAGCATATCCCCCCGGGAGTGTCGTAACCAAGAGTATAGCAAGGCACATTGTCGTGCACCAGTTCCCATTCGAGTCTAGATTAAAGCAGTGTTTTTGGGTTTTACCCCTAGGTACATCTGTGCCAGAGCCGCCTCTACATGCTCGTATCCAGACTGGGATGTATTGCTCGGAAAACTCACAAAATCTCTACAATACCAAAATTTGAGGAAGTTCTTCTATACTAATCCTAAAAGTCCATCTTAAGTCTATGTTCTCTAATTAGATTTTATCTAAATCTAACTTCCAAGGTTTGTACTAAACTTCCTCTGATACCAACTGTAACACCCCGACCCCAGATACCCAGAGTCGGTGCATTATTTTAATACATTGGCATGATTACAAGGAATCAAGTCTCGAAAGACCGATTAGTTTAGTAGTCTTGGAAACACTAGATATATTCATAAGTCTTACATTACATCATAAAGTAAAAAAACTAAAATAACATCTTGTCTTCATATCCCCTCATACTATCCCTACAGGTCATTCATAAATTACTTCTTCACATCCTGGGAAAAAAATAAAACATTGAAAGGGGTTAGCTTAGATGCTTAGTAAGGATAACAATATAGCGGAAGCTTTCATAGAAAAGAATAAACATTTAAGGCAATGTATAACTAAGACAAAAGCCTTTTAAACTTGAACTTCAGCATAATATGGAAAAGATAAAATGAAATAATGTCATTTACTTATTCACATGGATGTTCTACTAGTCGAATAATCACATGCAATATCAATAACCACTTTCATAATGAAGAAATACATAATTCCAGACTATCATAACCACGTAACCAAGGCATCGTGCCAAGACTACAAATAAGATTTTTTTCAAGGCCTCGTTCCAAGACACTAGTTTGTGTCATGAGACCTATCGATGCATCGAGGAGCTATAGCGAGCTCCACCCGTCACTTATTAAGTCCAATGCATTCCTCATATGAACAGGTTTAAACATAACATAAACATTCGTATTAAAACTAGCATACGAAATGTCAATACTTTCTCCATAAACCATGAATGGTATAAAAATAACACATCCATAGTAAAACATATCACAAAACCTTCAACACAATATGGAATATTTTTATCGTGATAAATCAACTTCAAAACAAGTTTAAAATCCATTAAAGGATTTTGACATAGATGAAAATAATTTGTAAAACTCTTTGAGAGAAATACCCATTTTCATGAAAACATTTAAAAGTCACAAAATTTAGAAAAAAGTCATTTAAAGACATTTTTAAATCAAATTATTCCATACCACATTGAAACTTTTGAAAGGAATTATCATTTTAAAAACATTCATGTCCATATAAATAAATCCTTAAAACCCATTTTGTAGACATGAACATTAATGAGAAAGATTTAGAAGAATAAATATTTAAAACATTTGAAATTATGTTTTAGTAAAAAATTCCCCAAAAATAATCCCTTTTAAAACTCTTTCATAAAACATGTACATGGATAATAAATATGTTCCAATAGATACTTACATAAAAACAACCTCGGATAATAAAGAGATTTAGAAATTAACTCTTACCAATTTGGTAACTTACAAAATATATAACCCCTGAAAGAGGTATCATATAATGAATATGTAAATACACATAAATTAAAGTGTATTTCACAAAGAATACAATTATGGGCAGTATATACACCACACAAAAGGTAATAGTGGCAATATGGCATGAATCTCACGGGAATAAAGAGTGAGATGAAAACCCCTTACCTTGTACTTTTCCTTGATAGAGTGTAGGTTAACCTCCTGTATAATAGTTAAATAATTGTTATTAAATTATAAAAGAATCATATATATAAATATGATATTATATATGATCTTTTAATATTGCTTTGTTAATAATATTTTAGTATTATCGTCGTTTCGGGTGTTAACTGATTCGTTTTCCTTTATATAATTTGTTACGTAAGCCTTGTTTGTTATGGATAGGTTGTATATTATTCATGTCCAGAATGATATCAAGTCATTAAACATTAATTTTAATCATCAAATTAGAATTATTCTTTAATGGATATGATGGGGAAATGAATCTCATCGCGTTCGTGGAGACGGTAATCCGTACGTACGCACGAACGCTACTTCCATTTCATTTTTCATTTTAAAAGGAATAAAAACCAAATGATACATAAGTATATTATTATTAAAGTATAATATAATATTTTATATATGTTACTTAAGTTCATTAACACCATCCTTTATACGTTCCATGTTTGGTATGAACGAGTCATATCACTTTAAGGGGGCGGTAGTCCGCACTTCCTCAAATGAAATTATCGTATATATATACAACATGAAACGAATAATGGTATAATATAAAATGAAATTAAAGAAGCTTATATATAAAATAAATATCATAAATATCATATTTAATTATAGTTCCATCATAATGTCCACCATGAGAGGTGGTAGGATATAATTGAAAAATCATCATTTCGTGAGGCGTTTGGTTGTCATCCAAAGAAACATTATGTTCTTCACCCATTAGATGGAGGTGTGTGTAAGTGTAGTTAGAATACTTTACATAAAAATATCCTAGTATTTTAGGATACTATTTTTGTTGCAAAATAAATGAATAATAATATTTTAGGTTTTGGAGAAGTGAAATAAAAGAAAAGAAGCTAAGAGAAATCGTTACCTTTAATTTGGATAACTCCCTTTGGTTTGAACCAAAAAGGACTCTTGAAGTGCCTTCTCCCTAAGGTAAGGCTTCTAGGAGGAGGAGAGGTATGTAGGGAACTTAATTGGGCAGAGTTTTGACGAGCCAAAAGGCTTGAGAGGTGTGAGTAATTGGTTATAAGTGGTGTCCTTTTAAAAGGGGGGAGGGCCTCTTTAGGAAAAACTTAAAGTATTAATTTATAATAAATTCATATTCGGTTTCTAATGGATCAAAAGTGTATTATTAAAATTATAAGGTGGTTATGGGTCTAAATCATTTCAACAAATATATTTTATACAGGTTTGGGTCATTATATTAAACTTATATTTTAGTTTTAACTCTTGGTTAATTAGTTTGACATTTACCATGTCACTTTGTATTTTTATATTATATAGTTAATAAACATACTATAAACTTCCAAGAGACCCCAAAGTGGTCCATTAATGATACACCTATCATGATATAAGTCCTTTGTCCAACCATGGATTTTTAGAAATAGAATCTGAATTAATAATATAATATTGTTTAAAAAAAACTCTTTTATGTCAATTTTGACACTATTGGGTATTTTGTTTTTGATAAATTCATAACAACATTATTACTTAGAAAAAAATTCATATAATCAATCCTAATATGTCATATTAACCTATAAAATTAGTTTAATTCATAAAAAGTCTCAAATTACATTTATTTGGATGTTTATAATATCAATTATTTTAATATTTCATTAATTTGGGAATTACTGCATCACCATTGTGTCATAAATAAATCAAATTATTTAATGTATAAAAATTATAAATAAAATACCATTATGTAGGAAATATTTTTTTCTTTTTAATGAATATTTACAATCGAAATTATCTTATGTATAACCTTATATTAAAAATGTTTTAGTAATTAAACTTTGATTTTAACACTTTTAACTCTTCTTAGAATTAAATAATAATAAATGTCGTAATCTAATCCAAGTGGACCTAAATGATAATATTTTATTCCTAAGGTTTTTTTTGGTCGAGATAAACTTGTTCAATAGAATTAGGACATGTGTTAGGGTAATATTAATATCATTTTTACCCTTAATTACCCTATTTACTTTTAACCGTGGTAAATAAAATTAAAAAGTTACTATTCACCAAAAATTATTTTCATCTCATTGAACAACATTTTACTTACTAATATCAGTCGTGTCTCTCGGATTTTTGAAATTCCACTCACAGAAGTGGTAAAATTAAGTTTTATGTGAATTTGTAAAAGCTCCTAGGAGGTGGGTAAAAGACGGTAAAAAGTTCAATAAAATTTTGTATATCTAAAATTAATATAAAATGACTCCAATGAATTACATTGAAATTGTATAGGTATTATGTATCTATTTTTACCAAAAATAAATTTAAATAATATAAATAATTATTTAAATAAAAAGTCGGTTTTTAACCAATAACTCAGTGTTTTTCACTATTCATCAAAAATTGAAAGTTTTCAGAAAAATACCAAAAATTCATCCTAAGCTAATTTTGATTTTCCGAATTCAAAAATGAAGTCTATTTTACCAAATTCAAAACATAGAAGTGGCATTAATTAATTTAAAATTAATTCTCGTTGTTAAAACAAATAGCATGTTTTTAAGAAACAATAACTATCAAAAGATTGATACTTGTTTATGTCCAATTTTAAAGTGAAATTAATTCTAATAAACAAAATTAGATTAAATGGTAAAAATATATTATAAATAAAATTTAAAACCAATTAAAAAGATAATCTAACCATATAAATAAATTAGATTAAAAGGCACTTTTGAATTAAAATACAATATTTTTCACTATTCAATAAAAAATGAACTTTATCAGAAAAATTCAAAAAATTTACACAATGTAAATTTTGATGTCCCCATTCTAAAGAATAAATTTATTCAGTCAAATTGAATATATATAAGTTTCAAATATTGGATTTAAAAAGGTTTCACCATTAAATGTTGGTAAAAGTTCATTTTGGAAAAATACTTCTTTTATCTGAAAAAAATGAATTTGTTCTTAAATTATGTCTAAGAAACTCATAATATGGATTATAAAATTATAAGGATTATATAAAGTTCAAAATTCAGTTAATACTATTCATAACCGCTTTTGAACAGATAGTTTGGTAATCGCGGTGCGCTTGAACTCAGTGTTGCGTGTAGTACAAGTTATTGAATTATTTTGAAGAAATAACGCACTATGAAATCTTTGGGTGTTACCAAATCTCAGATGAATAAGTTATAGTCCAAATATAGAACCAATTTCCAATCTAGCAGTCTAGCCCACCTTTGACTTCATGGTCCATTTAGTCCAAACAAATGCACGATTTAGCTCCAATGTCCTGAACAAAAGTTGTATTCCATTGAGTTAGGAACATAGTTACAAAATTTCAAGTTCAAATAATAAATATAAAAATATTTATATCCAAAATACTATAGTGAACTATAAAGGGGAAACTGGAATTTCCATCAAATTTTTAAATGAATGATCTAATCCCAAATATTTTATAAATAAACATATTTAACACAATGTGAGGAAATTTTATCATTTATTATCAATAAAATATTCAATAAAAATGTGTTTTATCAATCTATCATATAGGTATTCAAAATGTGTCATGTTGATAGTAAAGTGGTCTCTATTATTATATGCAAACTCTACCAATGGAAAGTTATCCACTCATCTCCATCTGAAGTCTAACATGCAAGCCCTCAGCATATCCTTCAGCACATGAATAGTGAGCTCAGTCTGCCCATCAGTCTGGGGGTGGAAAGTTGTAATCATCCTCATTTGTTTCCTGAATTCCTCTTAAAGGCCTCTCCACAATTGTGATGTCAACTGAACATAAATGATGGATACAATCTTCAAGTTTACCCAATGAAGGTGAAAAATATCTCTTATGTACAACCGCCCCAAACTTCACACTGAAAATTTATTTCTAATAGCAAGGAAGTGCTCTAACTTTGTAAGTTGGTCAACTATCACCCAGATGGAAGTGTGGCATCTCACTATCTATGGAATCCCTACGAAAAAGTCTATGAATATTCCATCCCATTTCCACTCTTATATCTTAAGAGGCTACAAGAAACCTGCTAGAACCTAGTGCTCAGCCTTTACCTACTAACATGTGAGGCACTAAGAGATAAACTTAACCATTCTTAGCCTTATTCCTTCCCACCAAAACTGCCAATAAATGTCTTTGTACATCTTCCCCGCAATGATATGTATAGAAAAAGAAGATATGTGAAACTCTCTCATCACCTCAACCCACGTTATGACTGAGACCACTATCCTTCCCTGGAAAATGATGTTGTGATTCCATCCTTTAGAAAATCTATCTGGTGAATCTCTTGTGGATATCTGGTCACATAATACCTCACAGTTGATGTATCCCAATTGTGCCTCTATCACACACTAGATAAGTATAGGAGTCAACACCATTGATTGAAGAAAATTTTCATCCTCCTCCTCAACTAGGGTCAGATACAAGGAAGCCAACTGCTCTAATGCCTCCTACACCAAATGAGTTTGGGAATTCCAAATTAGAGAATCTCCCACCACGTTTCACTTCCTAGGAGTGTATAATATCTCAAAGTCGTATTCTTATAGAAACTCTAACCAGTGTATTTTTTTAGATTCAATTATCTCTATGTGAATATATACCTGAGTCTCCGATGATCTGAGTAAACAATAAAGCACTCTCCTAGAAGATAGTGCATCCACATCCTCGGAGTGAAGAATACCGCTTCCAACTCTTAGTCACGAGTTTCATAGTTCTTCTCATGGGGTCTCAACTGCCTCAACCCATATGTGATCACTACATCCCTCTACATCAACACACAACCGAGCTCAGCTCCATAGGTATCACAATAAATATATGCTCCATTCCATCCTCTAGTAGTCTTAAAATAAGATCACTCATTAGCCTCAGCCTCAACTCCTCAAATTCTATCTGGAACTGCTCAATCCAGGTAAACAGTTTCTTTTTCCGTGTTATGGTGTTCAAAGGGGATAAAATAACATATAAGTATTCCACAAACCTCCTATAGTACCCCACCAATCTAATAAAATGTTGCACCTCTGTCACACTCTTGGATGCCTCCCAAGAAATCATTGTATCGATCTTCACCAAGTCCATGTCTAATCAATGATCAAAAAATTCAATCCCTAGAAAGTGAACCTCGTGGATCTAGAACTATAAATTCAAGAGCTTACCATAAATATAGTGCTCCCAAAGCAAGTCTAGGATTATCCTAATGTTCTTTTCAGGATCCTCCTTTAATGTAGAATATATGAATATGTCATCAATAAAGAAAACAATAAATCGATCCAAGTATGGATAGAAGATTTGATTCATCAAATCCATATGAATAGTGGTGGTATTAATCACACTAAAAGGTATCACTGGAAACTCATAATGTCTGTAGCATCATCGTAATTCTAGCTTCAGAATATCAACCTCACAAACTCTCAACTGGTGGTAGTCGGACCTGAGATCGATCTTTGAGAATCGTCTTTTGCCTCACAATTGATCAAATAGTTCATCAATCCTTGGAAATTGGTACTTGTTCTTTATCATGGCATGGTTCAAGAAACAATAATCTATATTAATATACAAGATTATGTCCCCCTTTTCATGAAAAATACTAGATCTACCCATGGGGACACACTAGGTTTGATAAAACCCTTCTCTTGAAGGTCCTCCAACTATAACCATATCTCTTGGAGCTCAGTAGGGGTCAATCGATATGTTGCAGAAGATATCGGAGAGGTCACAGGGTGTATGTTGATGCAAAAATCCATCTCCCACCTCGGAGGTAGTCCCAAAACATCCTCAAGGAATTCATTCATAAAATACTCCATGACTAAAGAAATTCATATGCCTGAAGATCCTGTTGTTCTAAGGGATATGCTTTCCAACTAATGGGTGATGGGTTGCAACCTCTTTCACACAAAACCCACTCCTCCTTCTATGAGATATCTATTTCCCACATATTAGAATCTTGTCCCATTAGTGTGTAGGCATCTAACTCATCTATGGTGACATTCAATCAAGGCATGGACCATAGACAACCAATCCACACCCAATATGATGTCATAAGGTCTCATCATGAAGACCAAAAGGTCCCATGAGAATCTATCTCTCCCAAGAGATAACTCACACTACCAAAAGATAAAATATATCGAAGAAGTGTTCCCCATAGGAACCTCAAGGCAAAGATGCTTGGATAAAGTCTCAAATAAGAGCTCCATCTCCCACACAATGAGTAAATAGATGAAGGAATGACTAAAAATTTTGTATACTAATACTTAATAAAGAATAAAATAAACACATATCTTACCTCTAATCATCTCATGATCCACTGGTTCATATTCCTCTATATCCTACAACTTCCCATGGCCCCAATCACCAAATCCCTAAGCCTAAAGTGGTTCGGATGGTGGTTGTGGTGGGAGTATCTCATAACGTCATCCAATACCCATAGCTCATCCTCCTAAAGCCCCACTAGATCCTCTTCTATATTCACCTCCCTGGGGACGCCTTTCCCTTGCTTGGGAGATCCATAATCATAGTGCTACCTCTTCTATGGTGGTACATCCTCTATCTGTCTATCCTCCTCATCATGTCGAATTGGGAAATCACATTCCATGTGACCTCACCCATCACATGCATAGCACCACCCCTCTGTATACTTTCATGTTCCTATGTTTGGTCCCTAAGTCACATGACCATGTGTCTAATTATAGTTATGATGATGTATCCTATACCAAGGCCCTTTTGAATGACGCCTGCTAGTTATTGCAGATGAATCAGCCCCATGATGCCCACTGCTAGCTCCAGCTGTATGGTGTCCCTGTGATAGTAAGTTCTATACCACCAGTGCTCGCTTCAACACTCTAGCATAATTGAGGATGTATAGGGGTACCACACTAGCATGGATGTCTATTCAGAGACCCTACTCAAACTTCTATTCCTAAAAGTATCCATCTCAAATTAGGCTTCACCAGTGCCCAACTACTCTATAGAAAAGAATGGTTGCTAGTGCAACCACCAGATCATTCAGTGTTCAGATAATCCTAAAAACTTAGATCATTGAATCTATCTAATCCTACGCTGCTTGGGAATCTGGATCACTATGGAACCTCAGCGATCTATGGAATTGGAACTCATAGAATATACTAATTTTCCACGCATCATCAGCCTGTTTTACTGGTACTATCTACTACTCAATTGGAAGGGGTGTTGATACATGTCCTCCTAGAGGAAGGATCTTGTGTGATGGCCCATGAAATGAGGCCTCATCACTTATCCAATCATTATCACAATACTAAATCAATAATTTGGTAGGTTATCTTCGAGGAGAAATCCTGAAAATTTAATTAAGACATACCATGGTCAAATGAGAATACATATATGAAGAGATTAATCAAGAAGTATAGTCAAAAGAATCAATCCTATATAATTAATGTAACAATGCTCCCTATAACCAATGTCTCGGTATGATGAATCAATAAGTATGAGGTCATATTCCTTATGTATGGATATGTCGGCTGATGCACCAACACTAGGTTCCCTGATCTTAAAGTCACACTCAAAACACTTTTGAATCATTGCCCTATGTCCTAAAAAAATCCTAGTAAGGGGGAAACTCTAAACACTATCCCAAGGAATTAACTCCTTTGATACCAATCAGTTGCAACTTGATCCAACGAGACTCGAGCCACAACTACCCCAATCCCACCTCTATAGATTAGGGGATGATGAACATTTCCAAAAGGCATAACTAGAATGAGAGGCCTTTGCTTAATGTACCTATATACACGCACCCAACCATGTCCATGAATAATTATAGAGTAATAAAAGAAAATCCACTAACATCTAGAGTAACAATCATACATGTAACAACCTTGGAATAATACAAGAGTATGATATAAAATATGAAAAATAAAGGGAAAAAATACACACCCAACTAGAAAGATGTCCCAACCTAAAAAACTGGAAATGTAAATACTAAGAGATCCCAACTTCAAATCTCTAATCCCTAACCACCTTATGTGGTAAAATGAACCAAGGTATCCCTATGCTTCTCTATAATCATTTTTTACATATCTATCGTCTGTATAAGACACAACACATGCCGAAAAATACCATGTAGGGGTGAGTATATACATACCCAGTAGGATGCCCCAAAAACAAAGGGGGGGAAATAGGATACATGATAGAATTATACAGCTCAACAAATATTAATAAATGAAATCCAACAATGAGGATACATATATATATATACTCATAAAAGAAACCCATTAAGAGAGGGAAAGGGGATCTACATCTCATATCCAAACCTAGGAAAAAGGTTTTCCAATAGTTCCAAAGGGGTCCATCAACTATTTCCAGCATCTCATGCATTTGTCCATAGAAGTAACTGTGTGGAAGATACACATCTCTTCACTATGCTACACAGTTAAGGGGGGAAATCACAAATTAAAGGACTCATGACCTAGTGTGATAGGGGGTAACACTCAGCATAAGGAGGAATCAGGCCCTATTTGATAGGGGGTACCACTATATGGATATATGACCCACATTCTAGTCCATCAGGGGGTGCCACTCAACATAAATAGGACTTGTGACCTATTACATAGGAGTAACACTCAATAGATAGAGGTCCCATGCCCCAGTCTGTCAGGGGGTATCACTTAGAATAAGGAGGACCCATGACCTATCTGATAGAGGTTACAAATCAGTAGATAGTGGACACATACTCTAGTCCATTGGGGGGTATCACTCGGTAGATAGAGGAATCACACCCTAGTCCGTCAAGGGGTACCAGTCTAATAATCCTTCCTAATCACTATCATCATCAAACACCACCTTAAGAAGCTCCATGCTTGAAAAATATCATACTATATCTCAAAATATACTACAAATGCCACCATTTTATTCTACATGGAAACCCACATAGGATAGGCTACCCACATTACAAAATCCAAGACAAAATAAATGAGATAAAAGAGGTATAAGTTTATAAAAATGAGATACATGATGTGTAGGGTACCCACACGACATGTGGTCCCACTTTGATGACTGGTTGTGTCCTTTATAGTAAACATCTCACTGCTAATGTTTCCCTATATTAAGTGCAAGGGGACTACATGGTGTGTCTCAACCACACAAGGCTGAGTTGTATCCTCATGGATAGGCCCGTGTCTGTGAGGTTGTGTCTGTATACCCCGGTTGTGTGCTGGAACTTGGCATGTGCCTAGCCTTTCTTGCGTCCATGTACTCCTAGGGTACACACTAGATCACTAGTACAAATTCACACAATGTGTGGTCAGTCCCATATGGCCTATTATATTTATCTCACCCAAAACCCTAGTCATCATAACCAAGGGGCTACATGGAGTGTGCTCATCCTAGTACACACCGTGTATCCGAGATTTTTGTAGAAAGTTATATATACTCTGTACATTCTAAATATACCTTCTTCACCTCAAATCATGCATATAGAACAACCTAAATTGGTGTTAAACATATTTGATCGTCGTTTTTGGCCATCCGTTGGTCAGAAAATGGAATCTGGATAGCCCGCATAAAGCTGTTGTTTCTTGTAGTGCCTCTCACTACCTCACTGAATCTATAAATCCACAGTGGAATCACTCAAATCCATAAAAAATCCTCAATCCATAATTATATCATTAAACTTTCCATCACACATGAATCTTCCGTGAATCTAGGGTTCTGATCACGTTCAATCCCACCCAACAATGTTGAATCATGACCCCATGGTCTAACGATGGAGAACACGAAGAACATATGGGGTAAAGCACATAAAAGAAAGGTAATAATGTTGTTGCATGCTTTTTGTCCAATGAATACAAATTGGGGATAATAAGGGTGAGAAACATGGAATAGTTGAGGTAAATTGAATAAATAATTAAATCTAATATGTGGGTGCATGCAAAGTCTTAAAACAAACACAGATCAAAGAAATAGATTTGATTATGCTCAATATTTTAATCAAAAGGATAGAAATAAACAAATAAAGAGTCATATCTTGATTAATATTGATCATTGGTGAAGAAATATGCTACCAATGAAGGAGGAAGATCTATTGCATTCGATGTGCCTCGATTCACCTTGATTTGAATGTTGATTATCACCTGATCTCGATCTGCCAGTGAATAATGATGGATCCTCCTCTCAATAGTCTCAGGGTTATGCAGTTACCCCAGTGATTCACCATAATGATTATTTTATAGATGGAATTAGGATTTAGGTTATTTAATGAATTAATTAATTAATCCACTAAACACACCTTCCAATGGATTCTTTTTCAAAACGCCCCACGCCAGCCAACTTTAGATCGTGCCTAGGGAAAACCCCACACTACAGATTCCATCA
Source organism: Viscum album (assembly GCA_963277665.1). Taxonomy (NCBI): domain Eukaryota; kingdom Viridiplantae; phylum Streptophyta; class Magnoliopsida; order Santalales; family Viscaceae; genus Viscum; species Viscum album. Next base: position 1,152,192,112 of record OY728132.1, on the reverse strand, counting down.
TGGCCTCATATTTTCTATTTTAGACTCTATTTAAGATTTATCTAATTTTTCTGGAAAAACTATGTGTACATAACATAAAATATATTTAAAATTTTTATAGAATTAATTTTGGGCACACCGGACCTCAGAATCGCATGTCTTCTTGTCACCTGGCTCTGAAAATATTCCTTAAAATATTTCAAAGTCTTATAAGGAAAAAATAGGGTCTCTACAAAAAATATGTTCTTTTTCTTTTCTCTTTCCAAATTCACTTCTAAAATGAGAATTACCTAAATACATAGATAAATAAATTAATATCTAAATAAAAATAATCAATTAAATTTAATATTAATGAAATTTAATTAAAAAAATGTATGTACAAAATTTGGCGATCGATATTTGTTTTGAAAATAATTTTATTTGAAGGTAATGTTTTTTGAAAATTTGAATTTTAAATAATGAATGATATTTTATGGGTAAAAATATAGAAAAATTTTAAACTTATAATTATAATGTTTTGATCTATCAGCTGCACTTGTGTGTTGTTTTCTAATTGTTTTCCCATGAGTGAAAAAGTTTAAGTGTGTGGGATTTGATGCATATGGATTTTGCTAACATTTTTTATAACTTTTTAACTTGGTTTTAATTAATTAGTTTAACCTCTTTTTTGTAGTTTCATAGAGTTTTAGATATTTCTATGATTTTAGTTAATTATATATCAATATTAGTTATTAATATTTTTTATCACATATATATTAAAATTTTAAATACTATATTATTATTCATATTAGAATTATTAATATTGGTTGTATTATTATTATGATTAGTATTAGAGTATTATTGCACTACTACAGATAGAACTTTTAAAAATGCTAGAAATTGGCTTTATCAAAGCTAAAAAAATCACTATTAACCTAAGCATCGTTAAAATCTTTGGCCTTTATCAGTGATAAAAAACATTGATAAAGGGTTCATTTATTAGCGCTAAAACAAAATTTTCATTAAAGGTGGATTTTTTTAGCACTTTTGTTTTAGAACTGATAAAAGAGGGCCTTTATGAGTACTAGTAAAAATCACTACTAAAGGGTGTGTTTATCATCACTAAAAAGGCATTGATAAAGGCATCCTTTATCAGTGCTTTTATTTTAGAGCTGATAAAATTTATTTTATTTTATTTTGAAAGGTCTCCCCCAACCCACCCTCAAACCAATCTCACTCTCACCCCCCCCCCTCTTTTTCAGTGCTCACAACCCCACTTTGTCAAGGATTTTCTATTTCTCATCTACCTATTCAATTGCGCGTTCACCAAGACTCGATTTTATGACCTCCCTTGTGTATTTCAAACCCCTTTACCATTGCCTCAAACTTTTTTTGTTCTATATTTGATGATATTTCTATTTATCAGTATATATTTACATACATATTTTTTATTCTTGTATTTATATATATATATATAATTATTTTTAAATATGTTTATATGTTTTTTTTGTGATATATATGCACACTTGTATTTATTTAAATATATTATATATTAAATTTCTTTTATATATATTAGAATAAAAATATAAATATATATCCATTTATTAATACACACACATATGTATATATAAACATTATATTTATAAATTGATATAAGTATATAGCCCATGGGGTGTTAGTCGAGTGGCGCCCGCTGGTTTTACCGCTCGCTCTCTTTGGGAACTGGCGCAAGCTCAAGTCTCACTAGACTTAGGCACTATGTGTATTATGTATAGGGTGATTCAAAGTCATTACCAAAATAGGTCATGTGTGGTGTATTCTAGGTTTGGTCAAGGGCCCTCATTGAGATTCAAGCATAACCCATACATAGGTTTTATGGGCAATGATTATTGGGCCTTAAAGGCCATAATTTTTATGATCCTTAAAAACTCTATATAATAAGGTCCATAGGGCCATATAATAATAAATAAGGGATGGATAGGGTGGGTCACCACTTGGGGGGATGTGACCTACTCGTTCGGCCTATGGGTGCGAGGTGTGTGTATGTATGTTTCAATGTAATTGTATCCCCAAATATCTAATATATATAAGTATATATATATATTCATATATTTCTTATTGTAAAATAAATGGTTAGATGTTGTTTTAAATAAACTGGATAACAATTATTTCTATACAATTTAAATTATATTTTTTAAATACATTTCTAAAATATGTCTATATATTGTATAATTAGATATAAATTTTATACATTACATATATAGTCATATGTATATATATTTAAATATATATTTATACATATTTAAATATAATTGTATATTTATATTTAAATTTTTTATAATGTATTTATCAATATTTATTTTAAATAAAGTTATATACTATATTTAATAATAATGATATATTTATTAAAATACATTTATATATGATTTATTTACACAATATTGACATACACACATGCACACATATTTACACACACATGTACACATTTATTTTTCACACATATATGCACAAATATTTACATATATGTATTTATTTACATATATTAGAATATACATATAAATATATATTTGTTTATTAACACACACATATTTATATATAAACATTACTCATAAAGGTGTATATATATATATATATTAATGCATTTTTATAAGGTAAATAAATGGATAATTTTTTATTTAAAATAAAATTAATATTAAATATTAATTTTCATGTGGTTTATATATTTAAAAAACATTCTAATGTAAACATGTTTAAATATTTATTCATAAAACTGATTTATTATATGTAAATATAAGTAAATATGTATATATTTAATTATAAATAAAACTAAAATATGAAAAATGATAAAATTTTAAAATCATAATATCTATATGGATGTAGGACATATGAATAAATTCAGTATTCACTGAAACAATACAAGAAGACCCTCATAAACTAAGGTAAAATCCCAATGAATATTAAAAAATTAGAGTATAATAACTAAGTTTTGGGAAACTTTTGGGAATTTTTTTATCTCAAAAAATAGTTACCATGTTCCCCATGATCAATATAATGTAGATAAATTCATAGGATTTGATTTGATATGTGGTAGAGCCCAAACAGATATCCATATCAAAAGTTATGGTCGTTTGAAGTTCAAGTCACATTTTCAACTTATCTTAGATCATTCATTAATTTATTGAATTTTTATGTTTTATAATTTCTATTAAATGACTATTACTCAATAATAATTAGTAATTTATTAATTAATATTATTTTTTAATTATTTTTTAATACATTTTTCACTAAATATATTATATATTAAGTAAATGAATATTCGGTCTTCTATAAATCATATTTAATAAAATATATCATATTTATATCAATATAAATATATTTATATATTAGTATATGATTTTTAATGATATATATTTTTTTATTAAATATATCTTTTATAAATTCTACAAAAAAATTTGATAAAGGGAGTCTTTTATCAGTGCTAAACCAAAAGCACTGATAAAAGTGACCATTTATAAGGACTTTTTCGAGCACTAAAAAAAGTACCATTTATCAGTGTCAATAAAAATCTTTGATAAAAGGTACTTTTATTAGTGCTAGGAAAACATTAATAAATGGAGTCTTTTATCAATGTTTTTTCTTAGTACTGATAAAACTACTCTTTATAAGTTTTTTTTGTGAGTGATAATAAAAGTACACCCTTTATCATCACTTTTTTTAGCACTGATAAAGGTTAGCACTTAATATTCCACAATCAGTAGTAGTTTTAGAACTATTAAATTATATTAATATTTATTAGTAGTATTTTTATATTATTATTAATATGTATATAATTATATAATTAATTTGATTTAACCTGTAACCTTTGTATATCTAACTATGTGTGTGTGTGTGTAATTTTAACTATTTAACTATATAAATCATCTTCATTATTATTATTTTAATTTTAGCCAAAGTGGAATTTAAATTTGAAATTTTTGAAGTGTTGGAAAGAAATTCATGCACCTTGATTGGTGGATGGATTACCTTCAGTTTCCATTCTTTTTCTCCCACATGAACTTCATGCAGAGTTTGCACTAGCCCTGGTCACATCTCCAAACTTCAGGTTGCAACCATCCATCTCATGGGGGAACTTGCATCCTATTATGGGGGTTCCTCACAAAACATAGAAATGTCACTCTATCCGACCTCCTTGTGTAGTGTGGAACCCTCCCTGACACTACCAAAAATCCCATGATATACAGTGTTGGCTTTTATCAATGCTAAACAGAAAGCATTGATAATAGTGTACCCTTTATCAGCATATTTTTTAGCGCTGATTAAATATTTGTATAAATTTTAATAAAAAAATATTATCAATATATATATATATATAATTATCATATTTATATTCAAAAAATAATGTTTAATTAGATATATTAATTAAAAAATGTATATAATTAATATAAATATGATATATTAATATATTTTTTAATAATTTAAACAATTATATAAATATAATTGAATATGTATTATTAATATGTGATGTCTTGATGAGTGGGCAGTGAGGATCCAATTGGTGGTGGATGCTTCATCAATGACGAACTGAGGTGTGAAATAGACTTTCCCCATCCAATGATGGGGATAGAGGTCGGATGCTTCTGGTGATGGCATTGTAGCACAGGCTGGTGATGTTCTCAGTGTTGAACAACCTCAAACTTGGGATGTGGCGATGATCTTTGTGATGGCTACAGGCATCTAGATGTTTGGATCCTTGGTGGCGATGATGGGTGTATGGTGGGTGAACCACCAAAAACATGTGGCATGGCAGGTGAGGGACTCTGATGATGAAAAATAGAGGTTCGTGGATCCATCGCAGTAACTTCAACTGTGGGTTGTGATGAGGTTCTCGGGTTCTCTTACAAGGACCTCTCATGGTGACGATGACTGTGTGACCTCAGGATGCGACTAGAGTGCAAACCTCAGGATGAGGTTGGGATATTGAACTTAGTACGTGAGGTGGGATGACCTCAGGAGTGATAATAGGGATAGGGTGGAGACAAGTAGTTGTTATTTTTTCTTTTTTAGGCGCATGTGTAGTAACTTAGTAGGATGACGACGTTTCTGGATCTGGGAGGGGTATTTCCCCTTCCTTGGGTTTTTTCTTATGGGACTTTGGGTCAATATCACATGATCTAATGGTTTTCTCTAATGCTATAATGGTGATGATGGAAGCTAAAGGATGACCGTTGGTGGTATCATACATCATCGGGTGCAGCGTTCTCAGGCACCACGGGCTATCGGTGGTATGGGATGCTGATAACATGAAACTCTTACTGATGATGTGCAGACCGACACCTCTGGTGGCAAACATCGGGGACGACCAAGATCATGTGAGCGGCAATGTTAAAGGGAATGACGATGTACCTGGGTGAACATCTTCTTGATTTTCATCAGTTATCGGTGCTTTATCCATAACAATGACCTTGAGTGGATTGATGTCATCCATCCACATCAATGTGGTCAGGTATGAAAGGTTTTTGAGGTTGACATCTGTTGGTTGGAATTATGGATACATTAGTCAGTGTCAGTGTCTCTGGGCCTTTGGACCTTTATAATATGGGTTCTTGAGCCTAAAATAGGTTTATGATCCATGATGACTGGGTCTTCGGGATAATAATGTTATTTTTGGTGGCATTGTTTTGCTACTTTTCTTGTTTGGTGGTGCTTTATATGCCACATGTTTGCAAGTAATTCCTTCTGCACTTTAATTTTTAATAAGAAATTTTAGGATCGAGTTCACTCGGTACCTAAACCTTTCTAATTATTTATTAAGTTCTAATATTGTTAAAATGTTTGAAATTTATATAATTAAGTTATTTAAATTCATTTTTTTAATATTTTCTTCATTAATGTACGTGTTTACAATTTAAATAGTTGATCTTATTAATTCATTTTTAAATTAGTTTTGTCTATTGAATTTTATTTATTCATTTTTTATTTTCTTTTATTTAATATTATTTATTAATTTTTTATATTTATTATTTTTTATATTTTTTGGAATTTAATCATTTTCTAATAATTATTTATACATATATTTATTTACTATGTAATATTATCAATATGTTTATAATTTATATAAATAATATTTAATTATTTATTATTTATTAAGTTTTAACATTTAAAATATGTTTGAAATTTAAATAATTAATCTATTTAAATTAATTTTTAATAATTTTTTAATTTAATTAGTTAATATTTTTCAATTTTTTAATTTTTTATATTTTATTTATTCATTTTTAATATTATTTTTTCATATTTGATATTTATTAATTTTTAATATTTTTTGAATTTATACATTTTTTAAAATTTATACATATTTATTTAATAAGTTTTAATATTTTCAATATGTTTTTAATTTATATGATTTATATTTATTCATTTTTATTTACTAAGTTTTAATATTTTTAATATTTTTAAAATTTATATAATTGATTCCTATAAATTCATTTCAATTTTAATTTTTTTGTAGCTAATATAACATTTGCTTTTAATAAAAAATTATTTATATAATTAATGATATCTATTTATTACTTTTTATGTTTTTATAATTAATGTAATTAACGTCACAAATTCACTTTTTAAAATATTTTTATAATTTATTCAATTTTATATATTCAATTTTAAAATTATTTCATTTAATATTATTTCTTCTTTTTTAATATTTATTAATTTTTAATATTTTTGGGATTTATTCATTTTTAATATTTATTTATATGTATTTATTTTCTAAGTTTTAATATTATTAATATGTTTTTAATTTATATAATTGATATTTATTCAATTGTATTTATTAAGCTGTAATATTTTTAAAATGTTTTTAAATTTATATAATTTATTTATTTAAATGAATTTTTTAGTATTTTCTTCATTTTTTGTACTTGTTTTCAACCAATGTAGTTAATCTTATAAACTATACATAATTATTTACTAATTTTTAATACTCTTAGTATGTTTTTAGTTTATATGATTAATATTCATTCAATTTTATTTATTAATTTTTAATATTTTTAAAATATTTGAAATCTATATAATTAATCCAGTTAAAGGATTTTTTGTACATGTCTATAATTCAGGTAATTAATTTTACAACTTCATTCTTTTAAATAGTTTTGTTATCTATTAAAATCTATTTATTCGTTTTTAGTATTATTTCAGTTAATATTATTTATTCATTTTTAAATATTTATAAATTTTTATATTTTTTAGAATTTAATAATTTTCTAATATTTATTTATACATATTTATTTACTATGTTTAAATATTTTCAATATGTATTCATCTTCATTTTTATATATATCCATTTTAAGTTTTTTCAAACAATTTTCATAATTAATAAAACTTATCCATTTTTTAATATTTTTGAAGTCTCTTTATTTTAAATTATTCAATTTCACTCATTTTTAACATTCATTCATTTAATATTATATATTCTTTTATAATGTAAAATATTTTTTACCTTTTTTATAATTTATTCATATTTAATATACATTCATTTTATATTTTTTTCATTTTATTTATAAAATATTATAAATAACAATCTTCATCAGTGCTAAAAAAGTTATGATAAAACCTATATTTATCAGCATTATAATTATAGTGCTGATAAACCCCAACTTGGTCTTATAAATTCAACCATAAAAGAGATTTCTTATTTGTATCATTCAAGCTCTCGTTGAAGTCGACCTCTACTGCCGCTCCCCCTTGAAATTCTTAGATGAATTGATCCTCTCAAAACCTAAGGTATGTGATGATTTCTACTCCTCTTTAATCAATCTTACATCACTCGATCTGTATTCTCATCGCCTTCACACCGTTCAATCTCATCTTCAATCGATCCTCAAACTTTCCATGTATCCTTCACCTTCGAAATGGATTTATTTTCTTAGTCAGGTCGCAGCATGAATGAGATCATCATGGTGAGATCCAATCTCCATGAGAAATTTGTTTCCACTACCATAACACCTCATTTGATAGCGGTGATTTAAGGATAAAGGAAACAAAATGGAGATATTCAAAATCATTTCCTATGTTTGGAGAGGTTATGTTTAATAAAGAGAAATCCTTTGGGTATAATTCCAGATAAATCAGTTTCTCCCCCCAAAAAATAGGATTATCATAGCATGGTGGTGTTAACAAAAATTATTAAGGTGAGAAACAATGGCATCAAATTCTAGATTGAATGAAACGCATGTGACCAGACTGTTAACCCCAATAAGGCCATGTTCAGTAGTTACATTAGGCTCACCACTCGAATGAATGTTTCAATTGATATAGATTTGGGGAACAATTTTGTTTCCGCACTTAAGGAACTAATTTTAGAAGATATTAGGGTACCATTGTGATATATTTTCTTTATCTTTCTAAAAAATAAAATAATGAAACGTTGATTCACTCTTCATTATCCCTTTTAGAGTTCATTTATAGTAGATGATTTCTGAATGAAATTTGTATTAATGCTCACTATAAAGTTTCTTAGAGGCTCTCATAGAATTATTATGAAGTATTATCTCAAAGATCTTTAAGGGAAAAAAAGCATACCCACGATAAATGTATGTTCACTAGGTAAACCAACAAACATGGAATGCATTTATTGGTCATCGTGAAGAGGCATATTTTTTGGTACATTGTGATTGGAAATATATTTCTTGATAATACTTGTATTAATCACTTTGATTAAGAATTTTTAATTTGAAAAAAAACAACTGAGTGCTGAAAATAAGCAGCATGCAGTAAAACCAATGTATCTATACTGTAAAGTAAGGATGAGGTATGATTCACTTGGAAAAAATGGTATGTATTTTAAATATATAGTAATATTTTTATGTGACATGAAAAAAAACATAATTATGTTCATTTTTTTATATGAATATTGATGAAACAAAATCCAAAGCCACTTCCATCCCACATCATGTGTTATGGAATGAGGCTCGTGTAAATAAATATGGGATACTAATAGATGAAAACACATAAAAATTGTGGGAAGCATGTGTAGGTATGGCATAAAAAATTATTATGCTTTAAATTGGTATTACATAACAATAATTGCTTATTTTACTATATTTTTTATCTGAATTATTCACAAGAATCATCATCAACTATGATTGATGAACAACTACTATTAGTGACCTTAAAGTGTCCAGAATAGTATGGTCACATCATAGGTATGGGTTTTGGGGTGTCACTTAGAATGCATTTTTGAGAAAATAAATGAACATGGGGATAAATATATGAAAATGGAAGAGATGCAGGCATGATTAAATTATTTAGAATAAAAACTTAATTAGAAGTATGAGTTTTTAGAGAATGTTATTAAAAGAAATCAAATAGAATAAATGACACAACAATAACCACTATGTGAAGATTCCCCCCCCCCCCACCAGCTTTGAGGTGATCCATTATCCTCAAAGAGCTTCCTTACAAGAGGTAACCAATTTTTTCATAATTGTTTCTATGAAATTTGAATTAGGAAGACACTGATACCTTTCCTATACTGATATTCTACAAGGTAAAATTTATTGTGATTTCTATCTTGCAGCACCCACCTATCGCCTTGTTGAGAGGGGTACAGTGTAAAATAAATAAGGAGATATTATACACACACACAAAAACTTCTAATAAGTCATGTGAGATTGGGGATTCACATATCTCATGATATGAGCACTAAGCTACCTATTCCACTTGATGATATGGATTCTCATATGGTCAATATTTCTATTAAAACTTTCATAGAATAGTCATTTGATCTTGAAAAAATATATTTCAACAAGGAATTATTCCTTTACAATTTATTCTTTATATAAAACCATTAACAATTAAGGAAAAAGTGCCTAAACTGATGAATGGTATTACAGACAAAGAAAGTGAAGGGGTGAAATGGATGGTTGAATCAAAATGATATAAAGGATCAACCAAACAATATAAAAGATCTTTAAAAAGTACATTTACCCTTCTCATTCAACTTTCATATTTACAAACATTAAAGGTTCATATGTATACAACATTTAAAATTGGTGATATTACCATAATTTATTTTGAAGAAAAAATGTATAGAGAGGCCATTACATACTATCATAGTCTTGAGAATGAAAATAAAATCCTCAAGCATGAATAGATAGGAGTATCAATTGTAAATGTATACATGAGGCATGTTTTCATAATTTTTTTAACCAATAGCTGATCTACTATGTTAATTATAACTAAATACTATTAATTTTTTTATAAGGTTATATATCAATACTATTTAAAGGGAAAACCCTATGAATAAAAATTTTGTCTCATTGGTCCTCACATCACTTCTACACAACTATTCCCATTGAAACCAAAGAAATATAAAGAAATAGTAAACAAATTGGACATAATGTTTTAAAGAAAACTTAAAAATGTCATAATCTTCTTTATACCCATGATATAGGGGGTAAAACTCTATAATTTAATCATATAAAATATATTTTTATTCTTTTCATTACTTATTCCCTTTTTTAGGCAGTATTAGTTACTCATTGCAATCAATTTTGATACTTCGAAGATTTATTTTCTAGATTCAATGCACTGATACACAAAAAACTGACCACATGTGATGACATTTATCAAATTTTAATACATTGCATGCAACATTTTATAAATAAACTTCAAGTTATACATTTTATATTATTTTTTAATGAAAATTTTGTTATAATAGGATGGTGTTTAAATATCATAAAAATAATTGCATAAAGACATTCCATGATCACAAGAAACCTATCAAATTCTAAAACTAGATAAGTATTAGGGTATATAAAATAAGATTTCATTGTCATAACATATATCAAAACAAATAATTTATTTTTCTCAATGTTTCTATAGTGCCTGAAATAAACTAATGAAAAATATTTTGGTTATTATGTCTGAAAATTTATGAATGATATCATATTCTATCAAAAAACTATCATCCCCAAATAGATATTACTGATGATAATTATAATTTCATTTAAAATATTTATTAATCCTTTGTTTATTTATATTTTTTTAGTACTTCCAGGACTATCGACAATCCTTGTATTCAAAATAGGAAATATATTTGTTTAGAAATGAATGGTAATTATACGTGGTGTTAGAATGTATAGATACATCCATAATAGGTTACTTCGTACTAATTATTTAATTAATTTTCTCATCATTCTATCTAGTTGTTTTAGTTAATTTACTTATCGTTTTTATCTGATACTTATTTTTTAAATTTTCAAAGATATTATAGAGAAATGACTTCATCTATAATTGTTTTTTATTCAACCATTTTTTTCTATATTACAATCATAAAATTATTGGAGGAAAACAATTATATAGAAATTCTTTAACAAGGATAATGTAATCATGTAGTATGATCATGCACTCAAAAAGGATGATGCACCCATGATGATGCACTTTTATTTTTATTTTTTAATTCATTCAACATTCCAGGTTATCAAATAATAATATTGTTAGATAACCCTAAATTTTGAATGCATTGAAAAATAAAAATACATGGTGTGATGTATAAGAATCAACCATACCTCAATCTGATTCACAGTATTCCCAATATGACTTGAAGATTATTTTTTTAGTTTAAAATTTAAATTTTAGTTCAAAACAAACATTACATATGTAAAAATGAGCAAACACATTTATATTGTTTTGATACTTTAGTAAAATGATTCATAAGTTATTTATGACCTATAGTAATCATCCATACCTCAATCAAATACACAGTGTGCCCGGTATAACTCGAAGTGTGTGTTTTTAGGTTAAAAATAACACATTAGTTCAAAACACACGTCACATTCTCAAAACCAAGAAAACTAATTCATATTTTTTTTAGTAAAATGATGCATAATTTATTTTTTAATGTGTAAGAATCTTCCACACCTCAATATGATACATGACATGATCGGTATGACTTAAAGTTCTTGTTTTCAGTTGAAAGATGACATTTTAGTTAAAAACATGTGTTTCTCACTAAAAACCTATCAAAGATTCTCTAATTTTCTTGATAATCTATAAAAATTTTCATTAATTCATTTGTAACATATAGGAATCAACTGCACATAAATTTGACATACGATGTGACTGATATAACTCAAAGTGTGTGTTTTTATTTAAAATTGACATTTTTTCTCAAAACACATATCACATATTCAAAACTAAGAAAAAACATTCATTTTTTTATACTTTATAAAAATGATCCATAATTTGTTTCTGAAATGTGGAATCAGACACACCTCGATCTGATACACGGTGTTCCCAGTATGACTCAAAGTGTATGTTATCAGTTTAAAATTTGTATCTTAGTTTAAAACATGTTTCACTCACTAAAAACCAATAAAATGCACTTTAATTTTCATAATACATTAGGAAAATAATTCATAAGTCATTTATGATATGTAGTAATCTATCGCTTGTCAAACTGACACACAATGTGGCTGGTATGACTCAAAGTGCATATTTTTAGTTTAAATTGGCATTTTAGTAAAAAAGAAACATGACATAATCAAAACTGAGAAAATTTATTTGAATTGTTTTTATAATTTAGTAAAATGATCCATAAGTCACTTTTTTAATGTAGTAATAAACTACATGTCAATATTATGCATAGTGTGACAAGTATGACTCAAATTGTGTTTTTTATTTAAAATTGGCATTTTATTTCAAAACACGTGGCACATACTCAAAACCAATTAAATGTATTTTTATTTTTTTGATACTTTATTACAATGATCCATAAGTTATTTTTTATGTTCAAGAATTATCCGCATCTTAATCCAATGCACAGTGTTCTTGGTATGACTCAAAGTGTATATTATCAGTTTAAAATTGACATTTTAGTTCAAAACATTCATTGCTCAATGAAAACCAAGAAAACATGCTTTTATTTTCTTGATAATTTAGTAAAATGATTTATAATTTATTTTTTATGTATAGGAATCATTAACATGTCAAATTGATACACAGTGTGATAGGTATGACTCAAAGTGTATGTTTTTAGTTTAAATTGACATTTAAGTAAAAAAGAAATGTGACAAACTTAAAATGAAGAAAAAACATTCAGGTTATTTTTATACTTTAGTAAAATTATCCATAAGTAATTTTTGACATGTAAGAATCAACTGAATATCAATATGACTCACGGTGTGACTGGTATGACTCTAAATTTTTTTTATTTAAAATTGACATTTTAGTTCAAAACACATGTCACATACTCAAAACTTATAAAACGCATTCAGATTGATTTTATAATTTAATAAAATGACTCATAAGTCATTTTTGATGTGTAGGAATCATCCTCACCTCAATATAATGTATAATGTGCTCAGTATGAATCAAAGTATATGTTATCAATTTAAAATTGACATTTTAGTTTAAAACATGTGTCACTCACTAAAAACCAAGAAAACGTGCTCAGGTTGTCTTTATACTTTATTAAAACGGTTTATAAATCATTTATTACATGTAAGAATTATTTATACATCAAATAGACACATGATGTGATCAATATGACTCAAATTGCATGTTTTCAATTTAAATTTACGTTTTAATAAAAAATACACATAACATACTCAAAACTAGGAAAACACATTCAGATTGTTTTGATACATTAGGAAAATGATCTATAAGTCATTTTTTGATGTGTATGATTCAACCACACATAAATCCAACACATGGTATGACTGGAATGACTCAAAGTGTGTGATTTTATTTAAAATTAACATTTTAGTTCAAAAAAAATGTCACATACTCAGAACCGAGAAAAAACATTCATATTATTTTGATACTTTAGAATAATGATCCATAAATCATTTTTGACATGTGGGAATTATATGAACCTGAATCTAAAACACAACATTCCTGGTATGAATCAAAGTGTATGTTATTATCATGAACCAACTCGGTTCAACCCCGAGTCGATCACTCGATCTGATTTGTGGCAAGGCCCGAAGGGCATTCTCAATCCCCACGGGCTGGAAACTAGTGTCGAGCATCAATAGAGTGAACAAAGGGAAAGATTTTTCCAAATATAAATGAATAAAATAGATAATTTAAAGATAAAAAACATCCTAATATATATATATTCAAACTAAACACCTTTTACATAAAGTTGGAAATACAACAACTAAACAACAAAACCCAATTGAACCTGACTACTACGACATCTCCATGTGACCCCAAGGGTCACTCTCTAATATCAAAACCAACCATTTCCCACTACAATTGATACAAATCTTAAACCTTCACCACAAGATAAAAATAAGAAGAACTATATTCATGAGTATTAAAACTTAGTAAGCATTCCCAAAAAATCTATTCCCAATGCACTTCCTTTAAAATAAAATAAACATCAATTTTAAGTTTGAAATACAATATATAAAAGTAATATTTTATCACACATTAACCATTTTAAAGAAAAACATGTTCCATTGCCCATTCTACCATTTAAAATCATACTTTTCTCCAAGTAGGAACCACGAACATTTCAAAAGAGAAAGGTGTAATTTCATTTATAAAAGAGAGAAAGAATTCAAAGTATTTCCAAAACCTTTTTCTGCAAAACAATTTTAAACATTTTAACATTTTTTTCATAAATCCACACTACTAAAGAGGAAGAACCATAATCATACAACAAGGGAAATGGAAATAAACATGCAAGATTGACCAACCAAGAATGTATCATAATCATTCACTACATGAAACTAAGTTCCAATAGACATGGGTGAAACCTAGGAGATCGTCGATAATCCATAACATACTATACATGTTGACTCGTCCTAGAAAGCATGAATCACTTGATGAAATCAATAACAACCACGCACCCATCCATAACCTACCTAGTACAGACCAAGGGGCACAATCCCATAGAAATAATAACAAAATATAACCCCCTACTATGGGGCACTAGTTGGTTCATAATCTAGCTAGTGAAGCAATCATTCTCAAAAAATTAACTCACTATGCTAGGTTCCCATGTAAATATGTATAAATAATAGGGTGATCCAATAGATGACAACCGATTATCAAATCACATGCACACACATATTAACTCAAACAATAAGCATCACCTAAGTCACCCAAAGGACCAACCTCTTTACATATAACTCATAAGTCAAAAAGGATTCCATACTAAGGATCTCCCATTACACAAAAATTAAATTTATCACAAGTATTCCATAGTTAAGACATCCCACCCATTCAATATTTATATAATAAGGCAAGACAATTTTCCAAGGAGGGTTTTCATACCAACCATTTTCAACACTTTCACAAAAGTTCCAAACGGGCCTCAAACATTCTTTAAGAAACCATCCTTTTTCAAAGCACCAAATCACCTTTCCGAAAAGATGAAAATACACCATCTCCCATTTCATAATAATTTCATAAAATCCACTTTTCAACATTCATGTCACATTTTTAATTCAATCCATTTTTACTAAAATCCCAAACGGGCCATTAACCACTGCCATATACCAAACCATTCTTGAAAACAAAATAAACCATTCCTTTAAATCCAAAACCACATTTAAAACCCATTTAATAAACCCAAATAATTATTTCACACATCATAAATATATTAAAAAATTTATAAAATTATTTATAATATCACAAAGCACATGTAAAATCCAACCAGCCATTATAGCAAACACTAGGTGTGAAATATTTAACAAAACTATTCCATTTATCACATAACAAGGAATAAATCACCACTTCACACACCAAACAGATGTTTCAAAGGTTAAATATCATTATTTATCATGCAAGGGAGGTTTAAAAATCAATTAATCAATTAATCTTAAATAATAGAGGCAAGTGTAAAGAGAAACCTACCTCAATTCCATGGTGCAACGACTACACATGCCCAAAATCACACCAAGATGGTTCCAAGAACTAATATTTATGAAGATGAACCCTAAAAACACCAAACCCCTAACATAAATTAAGGTAAACACAAACCCTATATCCATATGACCATGGGAGAAAGAGATCTCAAGAGAAAATGGGAGAAAGAGGAAGAGGGAGAAGAGAGGAAGAGGATTACCCTGAAGATCTATCCCAAAATCTTGAAGCAAACCTAGATCCACACCATTGGAGAGGAGGAGAGGCTTGGAGAGAAATGGAGGGGATCTCTATGGGTTAAACAAACTAGGATAGGGTAGGAGGAGGCATTTTGTGTTAAAAATACTAATAGGGAAAAGTTAAAATTTCAAGAATTTTTAGATCTGGGAAACTCACACAGTTTTCTTGCATGGTTTACCAAACTGTGCACCAACCGTGTACCCCTTACTAGACACACCCGAGTACCTACATGATTTGGTCACACTGTTTCCAAACCGTGCACCAAATGTTCCAAACTTCACTACCTTGGGATAGAACCTCCTCGCACGCTTTCTGCATGGTTTGACAACTCGTGTGCAAGTCGTGTACTAGGCCTCTGCCTCTAACACTAGAGTCACATGGTTTCCTAGAAAATGTTTCATGGTTTACCCAAACCATGTGCAGACCATGTGATAAGATAAAAACACCTCGAAACTCAAAATTTAAACTTGTTAAACTTGAAACTTGAGAGCCAAACCCAAGAAAAAAAGCTAAAAGGAAACAAAAGTTTTAAAGAAAAATTTGGGTGTGATAATTCTCCCAACCATTAATGCTTTCTTCCCCCATAAATCCACAATATCTTTCAGTTGATCGATCAACAACTAAGGATTTCCACATTCCCATGATCCAACTTCTCAAACAAAACACCTCAACTAGTGCCAAACAAAACTGACGCTCCTTGCTTGAAACAAAACAACAACTAGAACCACTTCATGATAGACAATAGGAAAAACAAGCCACAACATCCACATCCATGCCTCAAACAAGATCGTTGATCATACTCAAAAACCCAATGCTTACTAAAAATTAAAGGAAACTCAGAAATCAATAACATCAATGAATCCACTTATATTGGACCAACATCCTAAATTAATCCACGTTTCCAACAAAGGATGATAGAACGGACTCCCCACCATTAGAAAATAATTATCACATAATGGTTTCAAGATAAATCTCAATGGGACCCATAGTGGGTCTCCCCACAATTAAGTACCCACTATCTTAAACTAATAGAACAAGCTAACATAGAAAACCCAACATGATCCATCACAAGAACTTCCAAACATGGCCAACCAAAAATTCTCCCACACAGGCCAACCAACCCCACCACAAGGGGCCCTGATTAAAGAAACCCAATCCAAACAGAAATTAAACTATGATAAATAAACTATAGTAGAGAAGCTTAAATTTTCTTCATTCCTACACTGAAGACAATACAAAAACAAGGTCTCTCACGCACCTAGGATTTCTGAATGTGTGATACCTTCACTCTAAGGTCTATAGCTAGAGACCTTATGTTCGAATCATCTCCTTACTCACAGCTAGAATCCAATAATCTATGATTACCAAGACAATAATTCAAGAGATACACATGGGAGACACCTCCATTTAGAATTATAAAGGTTTAGAATTCCCAAAAGAAGAGCACACTTTCATTAAAATAGGAGTTCTCAAGATATCCAAAACATATCATTACATCAAAAAAAGAGAGCACCACTAGGCACAACCTCCACAATAGGAAGAAACGCTACAACATAAAGAGACTTTAAAATGATCCCCAACAACACTCTACTTCTATGAACTAGCTCTACATCGCTTCTTGGAAATACCCCGACAAAACCATTATAAGTGTCCTAGGCACCCACAAGTATGACAGGTATTTGGTATACTCATACTTAAAGAATTTTTATGATCTATCTTTCCAAAATGATGACACAACATAATTCCATGCCCATAAAAAAGTTGAAAAAAGATCTTTAGGCCTTTTAATTCTACAACTAGCTCCAACCGCTTTTGGCCTCTTCCCCACTTCCTTACTAGAATTCCCCTCACCACTCCTAGGAACAGAGGGTGGGATGACTACCTTAATAACCCCTGGAATCACAGCTTCCACAAGAATTTCTTACCTCACCACATCATCAAATGATGTTAGATTAAACTTTAACACCTTTTACAATATATCGGGATGAATCCCACACTCAAAATCTTGAGCTTTCAAGGAATCATCTGCAACATAATTCAGATCATATGAAACTAGGGCTAAAAAGAAGCGATAAAACTCCAACACCAACACATCATCCTACTGAATACAATAATTATCCATTAATTTCTTCATCCTCTCAATATTAGAAAAATACTGATGGATGAATGAAAACTTGAAGAACTCCCAAGTAAGATCTTCACAAGGCTTGTTTCGAGAGATTGATTTCCACCATTTCTAGGTTAGTCCTTCAAGAATAAAGTTAGAAAACCTCATCTTTAATGACTCAAGAAACTCAATGAGGCTAAAGTCACTTTCAATTTTCTTTATCTACTCTTCTAGTTCAAGAATATTTTCTTGAACATAAAAGAGAGGTGGATTTAGCTTTCGAAACTCAAGAACAAAATTCATAGGTGGATAAACTAGAAATATTTCTAATGGGGGATTCTTATAGCTGAAGCATGAATATTCATTAGATCTCTATGGAGGCGAACACTGGACAAAAAAAAATCTAAGAGCTTAATCAAAACTAGTTCATTACCAAAACTCATCTCAAAAAGATACCAATACAAGGGGAAATCATCTCAAATATTCCCAAAACTTTTCTAAAAATCCACTAGACACCACTTCAAAACTAAATCACCAACAAGATTTAAAACTCAAAACACGACATGAACATTACTTTAAAAACATATAAAAATAATCCACATATCCATTGGTTATCAAAACAACACAATTTTCCTCTTTAAAACTTCTTTAAAATATAACAAACTTGGTGGATTTACACACTCACCAATAGTATTCCTTGGAGTCTCACTCACATATACAATACCATGCCACCCCGGGCACCATCAACTCATTCCATACCAAGCACTCATACACCCACATCATCATTCAACCACTTTTTATAAAAATTCATGCATGTGAAAACCCTAGGAGGTACCAGATGTCAAAATAAAACATTTCCATTTTCAAAAAAAACATTCCACCCAAGTTTTTACAATTTCAACCCCCTTTGCATTTCAAAAATTCATAAAACTTTTCAAAGAATCACTAACCACTAATCAAAACCCATTTTTAAATTCCAAGTATCAATCCATTTTATTATGTTCAAAATGAAAACACGTGAATTTCCATCCAAAAAATCCATTTCAACTCATTCAAAACATTTTTATACGACTCAACAAATCTCTCTCTATCAAAAATCATTTCTCAAAGATCCAATTTTCCAAGACTTTCTTCAAATTGAAACTAAAAACTCATTTATATATTTCTAAAAACAAACCATTCTATTTCAAAATATAGTTTCCACAATTTAAAAGAAAGAGTTCCCAAAACAATTTCATAATCACAAGGAACTCAAAGAAACTCACAAGGGGAAACTAGTGTCGATGGGTGACTTGGTTATATGGTTGTCAGCCATATGCCAAACACACCACCATAATGAAGAGTATTCTAGGACCATGTCCCCATCTCCACATGGATTTCCAGGCCCTACAAGATCATAGAGACCAATAGCCTAACTCCATTTTCATATCCTTAATACTAAACAAACCATAAGAACCAAAGATCCCAAATAAAATCAGAATTCCCATGGAAAATCAAGGCTTAGTATAGAAAGTGTTGGCTAGAAACTACCTTATACCTAAACCCTGAGGTTCTGATAATCATACTACATCTACCAGGACATCCCCAAATAACATAGGGTTCCCTGAAAGTAAGTTTCTCCAAATACTAACCTCATTTGATACCATTTTGTCACAAACCAACCCAGGTTGACCCCGAGCCGATCAACCAAGCTGATCTGTGGCAAGGCCCGAAGGGCATTCCCGATCCACACTGGTTGAAAACTAGTGCTAGGCATCAAAAGAGTAAAAAATATAATTATTTCTCCCACTATAAATGATTAAATTGGATAGTGGAAAGATAAAAAATATATATACTAATATATACATAACAATATCCACACATAACATCTTTTACAAAAATCTATAAATAAAATAACTAGACAAAAAAACCCAACTAAACCTAACAACTACAACATCTTCATGTGACCCCGAGGGTCAATCTTCGATATCAAAACTAACTATCACCCATGGCGGTCAATACCAAACTGAAACATTCCTGAAAAGATAAAATAATAATAATTGTAGGTGTGAGTATTAAAACTAAGTAGTCATTCTCTAATAATATATTCCCAATTCACTTCCTTTAAAATAAAAGAAATGCCAATTTCAAGTTTGAAATACAATATATAAAAGTAAGTTTTTCTATACAATAACCATTTTAAATCCAAACACATTCCATTTCTCTTTCTACCATTTGAAGTTACACTTTTCTCCAAGGATAAACCACAGACATTTCAAAATAGAAAGGTGACATTTCATTTATATAAGAGAGAAATAATGTGAAGCATTTCCAAAACCTTTTTCTACAAAACACTTTTAAACATTTAACATTTTTGGAATAAATAAACACTACTAAAGAGGAAGCACCACAATAATACAATAAGGTAAATGGAAATAAATATACAAGATTAACCAACCAACAATGTATCACAATCATTTGTTTGTGGCAACGAAGTTCTAATATACATGGGTGAAACCTAGGAGCTTGTGAATAATCTAGAACATACTATGCATGTTGACTCATCTCAGAAAGCATTCCTCACTCAATGAAATCAATAATTCCCATACTCCTATCTACACCCTACCTCGTACAGACCAAGGGGCACAATACCATATCAATAATAACAAAATATATCCTCCTTCTACGGTCCACTAGCCAGTGTGTAATCTAACTAGTGCAATAATTGTTCTCAGAAAATTCACTCACTATTCCAGGTTCCCATGTCAGGATGTATAAATAAGAGGGTGATCCAACTGATTCCAAATGAGCATCAAATCACATGCACACATATATATGAACTCAAACAACATGCATCACCCTAGTCACCCCAAGGACCAACCTCTTTCCATATAACTCATAGGTCACAAAGAATTCCATACCGAGGATCTCCCATTCCATACAAAGTAAATGAGTCACAAGGATTCCAAATAGAAGACATTTCAACCATTTAATATTTATATAATAATGTAATATGACTTTCAAAGGAGAGTTTTCATACCAACCATTTTCACCACTTTCACAAAAGTGCCAAATGGGCCTCAAACATTCTTTAAGAACCCATCCTTTTTCAAAGAACCAAATCACCTTTCAAAAAAGAAAAAAATACACAATTACCATTTCACATACATTTTATAAAATCTCCTTTACAAATTTTATATCACATTTTCAATTCAATCCATTTTTTACTACAATGACAAACATTACATTAACCACTGCCACATGCTAAACCATTCTTGAAAACCAAATACACCATTCCTCTAAATACAAAACCACTTTGAAAACACATTTAATGAACCCAAATATTCATTTAACACGTCATAAATATATTCAAAAAGAAAAATAATTCTTTATAATATCACAAAGCACATGAAAAATCCAATCGGGAATTATAGAAAACACTAGGTGTGCAATATTTAACAAAATGATTCCATTTATCATATAAAAAGGAAGAAATAACCAATTCGCACACAAAAAAAATGTTTCAAAGGTCACATATCATTATTTATTATATAAGGGAGGTTTGAAAAGTAATGAATCAATGAATCTTAAATCATAAAGGAAATTTTAAAGGGAAACCTACCTCAAATTCAAGGAACAATGACCATGCACACCCAAAATCACACCACGATAGTTCCAAGAGCCAAGATTTATTAAGAGGAACCCTAAAAATAGAAAACCCTAACATAAATGAATGGAAAAAAAACCCTAGGTCCACATGACTATGGGAAAAAGATATCTCAAGATAAAATTAGAGAAAGAGGAAGTGGGATAAGAATGGAGGAGGGTTACCTTGAATATTTAACCCAAAATCTTGAAGAAAACCTAGATCCACACCATGGGATGGGAGGATAGGCTTAGAGATAAAGGGAGAGGCTACCTATGGGTTGGAAGAACCCTGAGGGGAGAGGAGGATATGTTTTGGGTTAAAAATTATGAGTGGGAAAAGTTAGAATTTCAAGGATTTTTAGATTTGGGAAACTCACACGGTTTGGCCGTATGGTTTACCAAATTGTGTGAAAACCGTACGCCCCTTACAGGACACACCTAGGAACTTTCATAGTTTGGTCACATGGTTTCCAAACCATGAAAAAACCATAACAAATGCAATTACCCCAAGATAGAACCTCCTTTAATGCTTTCCACATGGTTTGACAAACTATGCACAAGTTGTGCGCCAGGCCTATGCCTCCAACACTAGAGCCACACGGTACCCAAGATCATGCCACACAGTTTACCCAAACTGTGCGCAGACCATGCTTCAAGATTAAAACACCCCCGAAACTCAAAATTTAATCCCATCACACCCAAAACTCGAGAAACAAACCCAAGTCAAAAAATCTAAACCATAATAGAAGTCAAAAATAAAATTCTAGGTGTGATGGTTATCAATTTAAAATTGACATTTTAGTTCAAAACATGGGTCACTCAGTAGAAACTGAGAAAATAGGATCGGATTTTCTTGATGCTTTAGGATAATGATTCATAAATTATTTTTTTCATGTAGGAATTATTACCACATCAAACCAATACATTATGTGACTGGTATGACTCAAAGTGCATGTTTTCAGTTTAAATTGACATTTTAGTAATAAAGACACATCACGTACTAAAAATCAATATAATTCATTTAGATTGTTTTGATACTTTAGTACAATTATCTATAAGTCATTATGATGTATAAGAATCATTTGTACATCAATATGATGCATGGTGTGATTCATATGGCTCAAACTATGTGGTTTCAGTTTAAAAATGACATTTGTTATGTATTATTTCAAATTTATATTTAATTTATTTCTTTATAGTATTAATAACATAATAATTTTTCTCTTATATAGGTTCATTATTTTTCTTGGTATGGGGTTCTTTATTTGGAAATTGATAGCATGGTTGGGCTCTTTTGATAGGGGTTGGGGGCTTAAGACAATGGAACACCGATGTTTTTGAATTTATGTGTTAAATTGTATATACTTTTGTAATTTTAAAAAATAATGTTTGAAATGTATATAATATAGTGTTTATTTTTTTTCATGAAAATTTTATTTGAATTAAATTTTATATTTGCTACTCCAATGTGCTATAATTTTAGCAGCAAACTACAACAGTATAGACTTTATCATCTCTATTTTATTATGAATAAATGGACCCCTTTATCTACATTAAACTAATAATGATAAAGGAACACATTTATTAGTTCTATTTATAGCACTGACAAAGGTTCCTTTAATCAGTGCTACTTTTAGTGTTGATAAAAGGGACCCCCTTTTATCATCAATTAGAACATCAGTGACTTTTTTACTGATTAAAGGGTTTTATAGTGCTGATAAAAGGTGAATTTTTAGTAGTGTGATTCTATATCCCTTTATGCTACCATCATCTCCCACCAACCTCATATACCTATGTGTCACTAGATAACCAGCCTCCCAAAACAAAGACGCAACACGCAACACTTCGTTATCAATGACATACTCATGATGTTGTGTGTGGTGCTCATTTTGATGGTAGATCTTTCATGAAGTAGTTTATAATGATAATTGTCTACATTCATGTTGTGGTTCATGTAATTTATTAATTTATTGGTAGTTTGTGCATGCTTAAAACACACATAGTGGTTCACTTATGTGGTTCAGTGATCGAAAGAATGGTGTTTTCCATGTGGCAATAATCAGCCGTGGGTTGTGAAGATATTTGCATTAACACAGGCACATTGATTTATATTCTTTATTTCTTATGTCATGTTTTAATGATGGTTGACTAATTTCAATGTATTGGAGTTGTGATGAATATGAAATTAATTTCATGTCTTTATTTTCTTTCCATATTTTATTTCCAATTAGTTCATGTTAATTATATTTTTATTTATTAAATTATTCCCATGTTTTATTTAATACATATGAGATTTTCACACATGATTTTGTGTCATTCATGTCATTCTAAATAAGTAATCATGGGCAGGATAAAGTCATATAATTCATTTGTTCAAAATTTAATCACGTGTGTGAGTGAATTATAAGTTACAAGCAGGTGAATTCAGAAAAAAAAATATTAATTGAAAAATTAATATTTTGTGTGATCTCTATTCAAACTTGCATGAGTGATACTTAAAAAGTGAACTTATGTGAGTTAACACGACATATATAGGTATATTTATTTTTTGAGAAATGAGTATTGATATTTCACGAAGTGATTCAACATTTAAACACTTCACAAATTATTCATAACATCGAAGAATGGGACATTGAATAATTAGTAAGAAAAATTAAAAGTATTTTATAATATATAAGAATGACACTTGATAGTATTTTGATTAAATTTATAATTTTTAATAATTAAATAAATAAATATTAAGATGTGGGAATCAAATAATTGGAATTTTATGCACTTGAATGGGGGTCACAACTCTGACACATCCATCCCCATTGTCTTCCCTCCATTAGATTCATTTTAGCTCATTTCAATAGTTTTTTTTAAGAATTTTTCTTAATCACGTTAAAAATTCATCAACCTAAACATTCTTTGAAGAGGTTAATACTAGTTTCTACACACATTCTTCCTATATGATCGACCCTACTTCCACTTTTATAGTTGTTGTATATTTTTAAATTTATAAATTTGGGGCTCCATGATAGAGCATACCAATAATATTAAATTTTTCTTTTCAATAAGTATTAGAAACATATAAAATACTGTATATGATATAGAAATGATAGTTTGATTATTAAATTATTCCCATAAAAAGGAAATAAGTTTTATTTCTTAAACATAAAAGAGTTTATGTTTCTTAGAATGATATTGAAATAGGAATATAGTTTTCAAGAAGCTAGTGGGAGGATGTTTGGACTTATAAATGTTCAAAGTTAAAAAATAAAAAAATTATGTTAATCTAAGTTCTATGTATCCTAAAAGTTTTAAGATATGATTATAAATAAATGATATAAAATTTACATTAGTTACTATAAAAAATGGAATTCAATGATATACTAAAATATTTAGGATATAATATATTATATATTTATATTAGTTACCATTAGATTTCAAGGAGATTTTTTGATGAAAATGGTTTTTAGAATAATGATGATTCACTTAAAAATAGTTTTAAGTGGAAATTTAATGTTATTAACATCATAAAATATATTATACTTACTAAATTATGTGTCTCCCTATCCAAATTCTTTCTCTAGTTACACATTTTCCCTCCAATTTTAAAATCCTTGCTAACCCTCCAGTTTTTCGCCCCTGCTAACCCACTTACCCTATTTTTCTTCACTTTATCCCCCTGACACTACCTACACATCTCTTCCTCCTTCCCTTCCTCCCCCTCCCCCTTACCTTATCCATGTCCCTTATTTCTCCTCACCTCCCCCAGTCACCACCTCCACCTTCGCCTTCTAGCCTCTCTGCCTCCCCCTTCCCACATCTGCATCCCCACCTCCTCCCATATCCACACCCCAACCTCTCCACCTCTGGTGGTTCTCCCCATCCATTATCAGCTCAATATTTTTATCTACTTTTCAGATCATTCCTATCAAGATCCCTTGAATATATCCCCCCTCTAAGATCCCAAAAAACCAATGAAATGTATAATTTCATTATCCTCTAATTTAATTAAGATTTGTGACTTCTATATTTTTGTGATTTTCAATCCCTAATCTATTATGCTCAAATTCATTCTATAATCTCATATTTTCATCCTCCAACCATTGTCCTCTCGGTTTCTCTTCTTCTCTTACTTTTCATCGAAATGTTCTTTTATTTATATTTCAAAACTATTTCATTCCATTTTTATCATATGTTCATGATGATAAGAATATTTTCTGAGTTTTCCCTTCCCCCATTAAATATTCTCTTCATCCATGATGAAAAAAATCATGATCCCTTTCTCTAGTCTCAATGCTCGGGTGACCTGATAATGATGTGGGTACCACAATGTTCAAAATCTATAATTCTTTTACGTTTAGTGTATTTCATTACCAAAATTTTGAGTTGTTTGAATTTTCTACTTTATTTTTATATAATCATCCTCCTCTTGCTTCTTCTATTACTATCTTTAAACATTTGTTTCCATTACTTTGGGGGTTGTCTTTAGTAATTTATTTTCAATTATATTTCTAGTTAAAAATATTATCATAATAATCATTGTTTTATTGAACCTTCAAATGGATTTTCTGATATCTTAATATGTAATAATGATTTACAATGATCTTTATCTTTACATGTACTGATATTTTAGTTACTTCTACAATATTTTCCCTATTTTTGATAGAGTACAAGATTTTTTTTATTTGATTCTAACATGACATGACATGTAGGAGTTACACATTATTTAGTAAATAGTTTTATGTAATGATTGTATTAATTAATAAGTACAAATATATACTTAATTGAAATAATTTCCAAACCTGTGCATTAAATATATCAAAATATATTCAGTTTAATAGAATTTTGTTATAAAAGTTATGATTATCATAATTTCATCATATCTCTTATCATATCATTACAAAGATTTTAGTTTTATAATTTCAAATACAAAGGTGTGAGGAATCTATATTATAAAGGTGATTATCAATTTAGTAAAAAAAAATCAATTATACAAGTATGTAAATATTTTTTCAATTATATATTTTACAAATATGACATCTTATAATTTACTTTTAAATTTAAATTTCAACTGTATATTACTTATCTTATGCTATTAAATTTTTTGTATTTATAATGGATCATGTTTTTTGGTTCTGTAAATTACTTTTCATGTTGAATTTTCTACTTGTGCTTACATACTCATTTGATTAAAAGAGTTAATTGTTTTACACTTTAGAAGGATCTGGTTGAATTGTAATAAAATAACACACTAATATAGTATCCTTCATGCCTTTAATATTATTTTATTTCTATATGAGTTTTTCCCAACTAAATATTTCACCTTCATGAAGTTCACAATAGAAACACTTTTTTAGGTCATTATGCATTCATAAGGAGTGAAACTACTTCTATTTTGTTTTAGGTATGAATAGTAAGCTTCTATTAGAAATTTTATTTCTAATTATTATTTTTTATATTCTTTAACTTATCATCTTTATTTTTTACTTATATAATTCTTATTCTATAATGACAAGTATGAGAAATGAATATTTTTATTTTAGCTTCTTCTGTAGTAAAATTAGATTGGGAGGCTGAGTTATATATAACCATAATGAGAGGTTCTTCTAGATATTTTTGTTATTTTCTCATAACTATTTGTTTGGGACTGGAAATTACTTTTCATGTTGAATTTTTTAATTTAACTTATCTACTCATTTGATTCGAAGAGTTAATTTTTTGACACTTTATAAGGACCTGGGAAAATGGTAATGATATAACACACTATTATATTTTTCTTTGGGCCTTTTAATAAAAAAAAATTCATTGTATGAGTTTTTATCAACTAAATTTTCCACCTTCAAGAACTTTATAAAGGCAAAAAAATAGGTTGGTATGTAATAACAAGAAATAAAACAAATTATACTTGGTTTCAGGTATAAAAAGTGAGTTTCCCTTAAAAAAATTATTTCTAAATTTTGTTTTTATTATTTCCCTTAATATATTTATTTTTTAAATTAAGTAATTATTATTTTATAATTTCAGGTATGAAGTCATATTCTCTTAAGTCTCTTCAACAGTATAATTAGTTTTTTTAGACACATTAAGAGGCTATAATTATCTTTTATGAGGTTTGTTTTCTACTCTTTCCTATGTTATTTTTGAGAGTTGGAACTATATATATATATATATATATAACTAAATATCTATAGTTATAGTAAAATGTGTGAAGTCCACTATACATGTCACATTTTCTTTTTTAATACATGATCATAAATTCAAACTCGATGTCCTTTTTAAGCTATTTCCACAATTTTTAGAGCATGAGAAGATTACTATACATAAAATTTTATGAATGTCCTAATTACAGTACATAAAATTATGCCTTGTGAAAGTTTAGATATTTCATGAACCACATTTTACATCATTTACAAACCTAGTAATTGACTTCAAGCCACCGAAGATACCCATTTTTTTAGTAATTCATGAAAATAGAAGCCGATTTCAATATTCTACATCAAACTTTCTCACTTTATCATGCATAAAGTGATTCCATCATAATTGAACTTTTAATCAACCTTTATTACCATTGATCCTTATTTGTACATGTAATCATGGCTTCATAGATCTTCTTATTCACTATTTAGAATAAAATACAATCAAGATCAAACTTTTGGGTGGAATATATAACTATCATTGATCATTTGAACATCTAGATATTTAGGTTTTCCATGAAAAATGAATAGGAAATGTGGTTTTTGATCACATTCTTCATCCCTAAAAAAGCTTCTCTATTTATAACTACTTAGGGAATCTCCACATGCCTTTAGATCCCACTTTAGCATGCATTGAACATATTCTAGTATAAGTTTCATTTAATGTGTCTACACAAATTTTAGAACATGAGAAGATTACATCACATAAATTCAGATGATGTCATCTACATGGAACATAAAAATATCATGCCTTGTTAAAGTTTAGATATGACATGAATCTAATTTCTAAATAATTTATAAACTATTTCAATGCTTTAAAACTAGCCAACATATCCCTTGGTTTTATAGATTTCTAAAAATAGAAGCATATTTCAATATTTGACATCAATGTTTGGAACTTGAGCATGCAGTGGCGGGTCTATAGAAACTTCCTATACCTATTAAGAATATTATACTTTTTACATTTTCAAACCCATGTTTTTATGCTCTTTGTAGTGGTAGGTTCATCACTTGGGAATGCTTTTATTGAACATGGTATTGGAAGAGAGATGAGTTGTTCTTATAAGGAAATGATATATTGTTTTAATTACCTTGAACATATCAAGTTTTCCTATGCCTTATGATTGCTTGAAATTCTTGCATAAGCACCTCAATGAATTTTATTTTTTGTTATTGATTTAAATGGACATCCAAAAACATGTTTTTTTATTCATTGACTCAATGGTTTCTTTTTCATTTTATGGTTTTTGAAATGCCAGTGCACAATAAGGGATATGGCTATGGATTTAATAAATCAACTATATAGTTAATTAAAAAACTTAATTATAGTTTTATTTTTATACAAAAAATTGTAATGTATGGATAATATTTCTTTGTAAAAAATTTAGATATGAATTTTAATTGTTCATGGTGACCTAGGAAATTTTCAATTGTGAGTTATTATAGTCATTGTTAATGTATTCTTGAATATTAATTCAAAAAAAATTATGTTCTATGGGATAATTATTTCTATTTTTATCTATATATATTTTATCAATATATTTTAATATATATGTTTAGACATGTTTTCTTATGTTTTACCTACTTTGAGTATAATATTGTTTTTGTAAATTAATTCTCTTTTTCTTATTCTAATTTTTTTCTTTTAAATATTTCATAGTAGGGTTGAATTTATTTGTTTAAAATGTGCAATGAATACCTATAGAGGTAAGATTTATTGAAATTAACTAAGATTTCCTATATGCAGTATTATTTTGATATATTCCAATATGTTTTCTTATGTTTTTTCAACTTTGAGTATGTCAATCCCTCCTCCTGATAAATTATTCATCCTCATTTTCCCATTATGATCTTATTTTTTTCTTTCAAATGTTTTATAATAGGGCCAAATATCATTATTGGTTCTATGTAATGACTTCCTATTGAGGTAAGAATTATTGAAATTATTTGAACTTGCATGTATTGTTTTGATATTTATTGAAAATAATCAAATATTCTAAATTTTTTGATTTATACCATAAATTATTGATTATATTTTTCACATTATACTTTTATTTTTCATGTTTGAATCTGTCAGAGTAGTGTTAGATTTTATTATTGATATTATGAAACAACTTCTTTTAGAGTTAATCTTTATTGAAATTAATCAAACTTCTGTATATGAAATATTTTTTATATTTATTTAAATTATTTGAACTTCCAAATTCATCATCTTTTTCATTCAACCCAAATACCATTAGTTCATTCTTCAAAATTAGTGGGTATTTTTAAATCAGGTTCCCACATTTTCAATCATTTGGAATTTTTGGGATGGTTATAGATATGGTATCCTTTCTAGGAAGGATGATCTATCACTTGTTCAATCTTCATCACCAAATTCTTTTCCATTACTACTGAGTATTATTAATTTTTATAATTTTTTATGGATTTATTTGTTTTTGTTCTCATCACTAGGGGATATTTTTCAAAAATATTCACATATATAGAGTATTTAATCAACTTTTTTGCATAAAAAAAACCATCTCTTATTACCCAATGTATTTCCTCTGTTTAGTGGTTGTTCGGTGTCCTTAATTGTTAGAATTTGCATTTATATAGATGTCAGGTGATGTTTGATGACTCCATTTTTGGTGTTTCTTCTCTATTTCTATAATTTTCCTATTTTTTATGTCTGGTAACTATATATTTTCAGTTCCATTTTTTATATTTGATGACTACATATATTCATTTTGGTTCTATTTTTATGTTTTTTAGTGTTTTTTGTCATATTAGTTTATTGTAATGCCAAAAAAAATATGTTTGAATGTTTGTTCACACGGGTGGAATACATGTTAGATTTTGTGAGTAAAGGAGTTTGAATATTTTCAAAGAGTTTAACATTAGAAATATGATTCCTAAGTCTCACCATTATTCAAACTGGTTTACTTCATAGATGTTACACACTAATGATTTTAGTGAGAGAGTTTATCAAATTTTCACATAGGGATGTGGTGGTAATTACATATAGATATAATGGGTTAAAAAAAACCCCAAAAGGTGAAACCAATATAAATATGATATGTAAGTATATCATATATGATATTATAGATAGGAACTTGCATAGGGTTTTGTAAAGTATTCTTAAAAGTGTTTAATAATATAAAATATATCATACAAAAGGCAATCACTACTCTATTATTCCTTCACTTTGGCTACCTATATGTACATATTGATATACATTTCATGAATTTTAATGATAATTGACCACTGAAAGTACAAATTTGAGTTATACTTAACAAATATCCATCATTTAGGATTATAGTTTATAATTAAATTCTAAGTTTAGGGTGAGTACGATTCTTGTATCAAGATAAAAAATATGTTCGTGAGCATAAAAGTGTTTTGTGTGTTGGATGACCCGTAAAGTATACCACATGGAGTGTCATAAACTATTTCTTTGGTATAAAAGGGATGAATTATTCATACTTGGATTACCAACACATATAGTTAGAGAGATACCTAGCATGAGAACCTCCATACCTTGGTACCTTTCTTACACAAGCCATGAGCCTTGGATAATCAGAGGGTGGTTGGGTATGTTATTGATCATGTCATCAGTTGAAACTCAACCAAGATGGAATTTATCCTCTTATATGACAAGTGTTACATTTATTCCCTCAATTGAGATAGATTGAGGAAATGTATTTCCATACTTAGAATGTACATATAATGTTATTATCTACTTGGTTGAGTGTAATGTGATGTAATCATATACTAGATGAATTATATGTGATGTATTCATCGATTTGGTTAGTCTATACTAGGAGAGTAGAGAATGTTTGAGGATCCTATATGGAATTGACATACACCATGTCTCATGGTTACTCTATGTCTTTGAAAAAGGGAACATATGAAAATGCACACTAGCATGTGATGTAGTTGGTGGACATAGGTATTGAGATACATGTGTTTAGTAAAGATCAAATCAGATCTCTTTATAGTTAATTATTTTTCATGTTTTACTTTATAATTACTTTTTTTAGGTAAGGCACAAAGACCTCATTATTAAATCAAAAAGGAACTGGAGTATAGAGTAAGAACACAAAAATAGAATTAAAATACAAGGCACAATCAATTAAGACACTCTAGATTGAGTGCTTGTGTTGTGATGAGAGGAGTGTCCACCCCGACCATGCGTATGTTGACTTCTCATCCATGTTTTGACTTATATATATGACTGACCTCCATCATTTAGAAGTCCAGCATCAACAAACTCTATCATTTCTTCAACTAAAAATATAGGTAAATTTATTTAATTGTCCTCCTCACTACTACCAGATGTAAGAAACTCAAAAGATTTTTGAGTAATTACATTCATAAGAGGTTTATCCTTCATATGCCGAATATTTTCAAAGTATTTAGCAGAATAGGAAAGATCATCTTTGTTCCTAGGTTTCTCTAAAATTGGTGTCCTAGTGACATCATTTTCAGAACACCAATCCCATTTTGCATTGATATTCAAAGTAGAAGTATCTTTTAATGTCCTTCCCTATTAAGGAAGAGAATTTATCTCAAAAAAATTCATGTTTGAGTTCCCAGAATCCTTGCTCCCAGAAAGCCCAACCTCTTTAGCTTTTCTATCCAAAGGGGAAGCCAATATATTTCCCCTACACTGGTTATGATAGGATACCATCCCAAGATATTACATAGTGTTTGGAACACTTAAAAAAGTTTTGAGGATATTCTAACCATCAGTAGATTTAAATTCATCATCACCCTCCACCCTCAATTCAAGTGTATCCATGACAGAAGACTTTGTATTTTGTAAAACCAATACCTGAATCTATTGATTCCTATCATCATGAAATATGGATTTAATAGTGGGTTACCTCTATCTAGAGGATTTAATGTTGTTTTAACATCCTCTAACCAATCCACTACCTTTCTAGAGGAAATTAGAGGAGAGGATGAAGATGATGACTCATTTGAATCCATGATTCCACTTGAATAATTCAAATGAGATCCAAGAACTTTAAGGGGGATGGTTTTTCTAGGATAGATATAATTCACATTATTCATAATAGGGGAAAACTTACCTTTCTATTGAGAAAAATCAATGTGGGACTTTTTGTACTTAGATGTGGTAGCTTCCAACTTAGTCTCCCCCTTACGATTTCTAGAAGAGACCAATTTTTATTCCTATAACAGGTTAAATTCCACACCATCTTGTGAAAAAAATTTCTTGTATTCTTGAGAATTAGTTTATTTATTACCATCATCATCACCCCTAATTCCCCCAGTTAAGTCTTCTTTGAAGGAAAAAATAGTAAGAAAACTATCCTCGATTATATCATCCTAAGACTTCTTGGGATTATCAAATTGTAGAACAGATGAAATCAACTTAGTGTTGTTTCAAGGTAAAGAGGAAGGAAAAATCTTACCTTATGTGAAATCTTTAATTCAAAGAGAACATTCAGAATCATGTACTCAGACATCTTGAGTAAATCCTGAAGTAACATGTGTATGCAGATATTCACTATTAAGATTTAGATGCCTGGAAACGAAAACATGAGTAGAATCAATAGTTTCAGTATGTTGGACCTTATCTTTGGTAGTTATACTTTGTCAATTATGAGAATCATGACCTTTTAATTTTCAATTAGAACAAAAGAGACTACCCTTATAGTTATCCCTTGAGTGATCAATTATATGAAAAACATCACAAAATGGGGACTTCTTCTCATATTCAATTCTGATATTGATCTCATCCTGAAGTATGTAGAGAAAAAATTTATCAATCAAGGTTGATATTAAATAAAATTCAACCAAAATCCTATAAAAATGACTAAAACAAACCAACTTAGTGGTTTTGTTCATCCTAATTGGAGTGCATGTTGCAGAACCAATGTTAGATAGAATTTATGAGTGCCATAAAACCCAATTTAACCTATGTATTTTGATCCAAACTTGTGAAAAGGTTTATTTAAAGTCATTGAGGTTGAATTTTAAGTTCCAATCATGAAATCATAGGATACCTGGCTGAATATTGATTGATTCAGAACTCCATGCTCGGCTTTTGAGTTCTATGGAAGGAAATAGAAGATGAAAAAACCATGACCAATAGATACACATTTGAAATTTATAAATCTCAAAATATTTTATAATAGATATACTAGGTCTACCACTTTTTAAGGCTTCATGCCCTTTGAAAATGATGTGTGAGAAATGAAATAATACTTATAGAGTTTGATTCATTATAAAATAACACCATCTGAAGCCACTACATGGGAAGTATCCCATTTTCGGATGATTCTTTGAGAATCCCTATCTTTAAGGGAAAAAATGATCCACTTGTGAATCTAGATAAGGAAGAGAGACCCTTTACCTCTTTATGATCCTTAGTCTTCTTCTAAGTACATAGATCTTGTCGACCAACAATGTGATTTGGGACATAAGAGTATAGATTCAAACCCCTGGAATGTTTGAAGGGGCCTCAATCTCCAAGAATCACCGGAGAAACCCTTTCCTTTCCTCCATTACTTTATAATTACTTAAATGTTGGTAATTTCGAATATAAAATTAGTATTTAAAATATTTTTTAAAATTTTGTTACGAATATATATTTAACAAAAAAATTAAAATTAAAATTAAAATTAAATATATATATATATATATATATATTTTAAATTCTATTTTTTTATTTTATTATATATATATAATGAAAATTTATTAAATTTATTTTTTTTATAGTGAAGCATCAATTCATTTGACGTTATAGATTTTCTATCTCAAACTTCCTATATTCCAAAAATAAATCCTAACATGTAAAATTTAAAAAAAAAAGATAATTTGAATTTTTCATGAAAACATAACATGCGATTTATTATCCTTCAGATCTCCTGGTTATGGCCTCGTTATGACATTCACTACCACCCTCCCTCTCTCATAGGATTTTTCAAGGGTTTTCAATCATAGTGATTCTGATCAGTGGTGAACCCTTCTGCATCTCCTGCATCTCTCTTTTATCTTATCATGTATCTTATGTATTTTGATGTTGGGTGTCCATTTCACCTGAGTTTAATACCCTAAGCTTCACTATATATTGTCTATGGTGTGGTGTTTTCTTAGTGTGGGTTGAATTAAGGATTATCTCTTTGACCTTTGGTTCTCCCTTCTTGATCTCAGGTGTTTTGTGTGGTGTCAGTAGTGGTGTTCCTCCCTATGATCAGGCTTCATCAGTGTTGGATATCCCTCCAGATAGTGCCCTTCTATTAGAATAGATGGGATGTGTTCATTCCTGCTACTTTTTTCCTCATAAAAGGAAAGTAAAAAATTCATTTCTGAAAATGGGTAGATTATGAAATTATTTCCCAATATACCAATGAAACTAAGAGGTTTGACGCAAAAGGGTGGGGGCACTCCTCTTATGGAGAGTAAGAAAAAAATATTTATCCAAGCTCTTAGTGGATGATGAAGGTTTCAAATTGGTTCAATTTTGGAAGTCCAAGCCAGATTTTGTGTCTGGACAGTTTCCAACTTCTGTTTCTTCAAGTGATTTGGTTTTGGAAACTGTGTTGTTGCCTATATAGGTGGATCCTCTGTCAAGTTCTCCTACTTGAAGATAGGTGGTCACTTCCCTTTCAAGTGAGCATGCACCCTCTCTGGATCATGTACAAGGAAAGG
This sequence comes from Viscum album, assembly GCA_963277665.1. Classification (NCBI taxonomy): domain Eukaryota; kingdom Viridiplantae; phylum Streptophyta; class Magnoliopsida; order Santalales; family Viscaceae; genus Viscum; species Viscum album. The sequence continues at coordinate 1,152,156,457 of OY728132.1, read as the reverse complement.
TAATTCCAAGAGAAATGCAGGAAGATAGGGTGGTTTATGCTGGTGCTTCTGTGATACAGGGATAGCATGACATTTCAGTAGAGCTTGTAGAGCGACCTATTCCACATTTGGATACACAGGGCAATGGGAATATTATGGACATTGAAACAAGAAATCATGGAGGTTTTCATGATAATCAGTAAACAATGCTTGGGTAGGCAGGCTCCTCTCTAGCAATACCTTGTCTAGATCAGTGTGCTGCTAAGGGGGGTCTAAAATAAAAGCTTTAGGTAAAACATGTTTTGAAGCTCAATCAAATATTGGGAGTTCAGGCTCAAAGAGAACTGATGTTGAAGGCCTCTTACAACAAGATAAATCTTGGAGGAGAGGTTGGTATCCCATAGGTCGTGGATGTGGGCATGGGTGCGAATGAGTGGACTGGAATTCTATGTGTGATGAGGAACACAAGAGCTGTAATAGAATTAGATAAAAATTAGGTCTTTTACTTTTCATGGATGAGGGTAGTTTTTCCTTGTTTAAACTCATCTTTTGATCTTTTTTTTTCTTGTTTTTAATAAAGGGAATTTTTCCCTACCTTTCAAAAAAATATTATTAAATATTAATTGTTTGTGTCATATAAATTATTTTCTATTTATTATTTTTATGACTAATAAAAATATTAATAATGATGATGATAAGGTAAATAATAGTATTATTATTTATAATTAATTATATTATTATTAAGTATTATTAAATACATAAATAATTAGATTGTATATAACATTTATAATAATTTATTAATTAGTTATTATTAAAATATTAATTATATTACTATTATGATTATTATAAATGATTATTACTTGTATAATAAAATTTTAATAATATTATTATTATTATTATTAATATTTTCTATATTTCTAATTTAATTAATATTTATTTTTAATTATATTATTAATTACTCTATTAGTTATATTAATAATTCTATTATTTACATCATTATTCATAATTATTATTGTAATTATTATAATATTTAATAATAAAATTAATATTTATTAATAATGTAATTCATAATATTTAATAATAATATCATAATTAATAATACTTCATAATAATGTAATTAATAATATCATACCTAATAAGAATTATTCCCATAAATATTTTAAAGTGTAAATGTTATGTTTTTAAAAAATAAAGTCCATTTCATGTAAATTAGTTTCTATTTATTATATTTATGAAATATTTTTCATTTTTAATTATTTTTTATATGTTTAATCATTGTGTCAAATTTCATTTATTCGAAGAGACTCGAGTGTGAGTGGACGACCCAACCCACACCCTCAAAATTTGTTAGAAAAGGTAAAGTGCAAGTGTAAGAGGATGAAATGACACAACAAAGTGGTGAGGCCACCACAACAAATATTAAAGCCAATAAAAACAAGGTTCAAAGGTCGGTCATTCTCTCTACACAAGAGACATCATTTGTTGTGTATGTTTCCTCTATTATGAGACCCACCCCAGATTGTGAGTTTTTTCACTCTCCTCTATTGCATAGGTGGCTTATGTGGCATAGTCTTCTCCTCCATGTTTGAGGAATGGCACCCATTAGTGGAATCACCTTCCTTTATATCCACAGAAGTCTCTTGTCCATGTGAAATTACAAACATTGGGTTATTAGTAGTAGAAAATGTCAAATTCCATTTAGATTGTATTTATACTTTATAATTCATACGCTTTCAAATTCACCTACCAGAAATATTTTTTTAAAAAATTTTGGAAAAGTAAAATACCTAACCTATTTATTAAAAATGTAAAAGATAAAAAAGGAAGGTTGGGGTAGAAATGGAAAGATTTTTTCCAAAAAAATCATTAACCAACTTGAGATCGAGTACACATGCAATGATGTGAGGTTCATCTACCCCGAACGTGGGGGTGTCATCCACTCCTCCAAGACTCAGTACCATGGTCCACCTCCATCATCTAGGGATTCATTATTAATTTCATCACTTACCATGGCTTCTTCCAAGGCTCCAACACTACTTTTTCCATCCTCCTCACTAGTGTTTAGGGAAAACAACTCAAAAGCATTATGCAAACTAACCCTCCTGCTCCTCTGTGAGGATAATCCTCTACCTACTTTAGAGTCAACAACGGTCAAAAGCACCACCCTGGGAGATTTATTTAAATATGCATCATGGGCAGGACCTACCACAAACTTTTCTATTAAATTATCCACCTCCTTATTAGTGACATCTACCATTACACCCAATTCCCGCACCATTATGACATTAGATAACTCTATAACACCTACTTGAAATATAATAAGGTTTCACCTAAATTACTTTGAAATCTAATAAATTATATAGTTAAAATAAAATATAAATGAAATTTTAAACATTGGATAAGCATATAAAAATAATTAAAAATAAAAATAATCATAAAAATAATTAATAAAAAATAATTTCAATGGAATAAAATATTTTTGTTTCAAAACATAACATTTTTACTTGTATTTTTTTGCAGATAACATTTTTTTAAATCAAATTATTTTTGTTTATAATTTTTTTAACATTAATTTTATTTTAAATTATTTTTTATTTGTATAATGAATGTTTTAAATTTAATTTAGATTTTATTTATACTATATTTTATGCGCATAAATTTTTTGAAGTGAAAATGTTATGTTTTTAATCAATAATTTTTGTGTCATGTAAATTAATTTTGGTTTATTATATTTATGAATTTTTTTTATTTTCAACTATTTTTTATATGTTTAGTCTATTTTTTATGCTTCAATTATATTTTACTTATAATTTATATTTTATAGGATTGCAAATTTACCTACTTGAAACATAATAAGTTTTTTTTGTTTCATGTGAGTGACTTTGAAAGCTTATAAAAAATAAAATATTAGTATGATCAAAATTAAGTTTAAAACATAGACTAAACACATAAAAAATTAAAATTAAAAATATTTTTATCAAAATAATAAATGTCCAATAATATAGATGATACAAAACAATAGAGTTTCAAACCATAACATTTGGACTTTAAAAGAAGATGGTAACACTAAAATCTTATAAAGTATAAATTATAATTAGATTTTAAATAAAATTTATGACATGCACTTAAAACATATAAAATAACTAAAAATAAAAAATAGATTTATAAAAATAATAAATAGAAAATATTAAGTATTAATAATAATATATGACTTAATAACAACAATAATAATAATATAATTAATTAATTAAATGAAAATAATTAAGAATTTATACTTATTAATAATAGTAATTATAATTATTATTAATTATATTATTATTATTAAAGTCATAATTATTAATATTATATTAATAATTAATAATTGAAGTTGATTAGAACTTAAAATCAAAATTATTAAAAAAAAATAGTTTAGGGTTGAGGCCCCTTTTTATTAGGAAATAAAGCCCTCTTTTTAACTGGGTTAATAAGTAACCCTCACATGAATTTAAAGCTTAATGTCCCATAGTGTAATGACTCATAATTATATCATTTAAATTTCCCTTCTTATAATTATTTCATATAGTATAAATCAGATAAAATCACTTAGATAACATAATACAAAATTTATAAAATGAAGAATGAATGAAATAAGAGGTCTTTCTAGAAGTTAAGAAACCTATACCGATGAAATAGTAATTTGGCCTTAGGAATAATAATATGACCCTTATGAATAGTAAACCATCCAAATGAATAGTAACCCCACCCATGAAAATATAAATAAAATTTAGGCATCTCATAAATGACAGTATGGTATAATTATATCATAGTATAAGTAAATGAATATTTTAAAAATTATTAATTAAGTGTTGGTATTTTATGGATCATAAATATTTAATTACAATTTTAAAATTAATAAAATTATTTAAAAGAAAATTAATTTTCATAAAATGTATTCATAAATCAATATTTTCTTTTCTAATGATTTTAGAATAATTTAATGAGACCTTAGTTAATTTTTCAGTGTTATAAAATCAGTTTTAATTTTTAAAACTATATTTTTTGAGTAAATGATGATTTTAAATTAAATTTCTCATATTTATAAAATTATTTTCATAAAATGTAGTTCATTTTTCAATTCTACATGTTGAAAAATGGTTAGGGTGAATTTCTGAGATTTTCCTAAAATACTTGATTTTTTGTGAATAGTAAAATATGAAAATTTATGATAAATTCTAAATACATGAATTATTTAGTCATAGTTTATTTATGGATGATTTAATCCCATAATATCTAACTATTCATATTCTTGTGCCAAAATAATAAACAAATGAATAAAAAATTCAAAAAACACCTCTCTCCTCCACTATAAATACCACCTCTCACCGCCCCTTCTCCTCACACCTTCCAAGATTTGAACCTTGTAAAATTTCTACCCAATAATCTTACCAATCCCCTTCCCCATATCCATGAGCTCTTGGTCTCATAAAAAGACCAAAACCTTTTCCCTAATGAGGTTTTCAAGGAGGAGAAAATCAAGAGGTAAAAACCTATTTCTTTTTCTTTTTAATTTCTTTTCTAGTTCTTTTATTTTCTTATTATCTTATCACCTACCCTCATAAAAATAGCATGATAACTCCATTAACTTAAATACAATGAAATTTTATTATTCTAATGGAATAATCCATCATCAATCCCCTTCTTCGCTCCCTTTAATTCTGAAAATGGAAATGTCATCTGTGAGGTGTTGTTTCATCGCCTTCAAGGATGATAAGTTTTCATTTTCCTTCATAGTTTTCAAGGATTTTCATGAAACCATTTTAATTGTTGAAAAATATTATAAAATTTTTATTACAACCCTTTTCATTTTCTAGAATTAAAATATTTACATAATACTAAATGATAGAATAAAATGAGTTCGTTGTGATCTAAACCCGTGAAAATTAATCTAAATGATTGTCATTAACATGTTATCTAATGATTCATCCTCATATCTAGAAAAAAACAATATATAAGACCAATTAAACTTCTATATTTTTATTATAAAATTTAATTCCAATTATTTTGAATTATACCCATTTTTCATGAACTTCATTACATATAAAAAATCAAATCGATCATGAAAACTAAGAAAAAAATGCTCCTGAACGATGAAATTAAACTCTATAACTCATAAAAAAGACATAAATGAACTTAATAAAACTATAATTAATAAAATTAATGTAAAAATGTTCTAAATTAATTAATTAATGTATTTAATTTGATTATCCAGGACATTAAGATCAAGTGCAGAACACTTTCGGACATTAGGTAAGGGTTTCTTCCCAAACCTCCATTTTCATACAGGTTATGCTTTCTTTCTCTATAAATAAATTTAATTCTTCGCTATTTTTATATAAATATTATAAATTATGTACATACATTCATAAATCATGTTTCCATATCATTTCATCATTAATTTATATGAAATGCATGTTTTTCAAGGTTCACTTCTCAATTCTTCTCGATATGCAAGCCTGGTTAAAGGGAACATCTCGATTTCTTACCTATTTTTAAGTACCATCCATAATCTATTTTCATAAACTATTATTTTTATAAAATCACTAATTTATTCATAAAAACTATATTTTTTCATTTCTGGTTTTATATAAACAATTATGATAAATACAAATGATTTTTCTAGAAGAACTCTTCTTTACAAAATAAAAAAGGATATTTCTCTCAAGAATTCCTTGATGATTTTATTAGAGTATTTTCATCTATTTCAACACCTATGTTAAATTTTATGATTTATTAATATTGATCTCTTATGATTATAATCTGTCATATTTTATTAAATGGTTTATGATCAGTTTGATTGTGGATGTGCTATCTTGATACCATTCACCATACTACTCAGATTGGTTGGTGATTATGTTTATAGATTTGTAAAAGTTATTTACACTTCATATGTATATGATGTTTATATTTAACCCCATTCATATTATGAATTAATTGCACTTAGAAAGTGATGGTTGGGGCCAGCTATATCCTCTCTATGCATCGGTAGGTCTCATGAGACAAAACAAAAATGGATTTTGGTCGAGGCATTAACCATATATTTTCAGATGTCTTAGTCGAGGCCTAGATGATATGTTTCAGATGTCTGGCATTATGAATTCCCTCATTATGATATTAGTAATTGATAAATCATGTGATTATTTGACTAGTATTTTATTCATGGTTATGTTTCATGGGATTATTTATATGGCATTATTTATTATGATTTTATTCTCATCATATTAAGCTTAAGATTATGTTTTAATGGCATATATTTTTTTAGTTATTCACCATGCCTTATTATTTATGCTTATGTTTTATTAATTTCCCTTACTAATCATCTGATATCACCCCTTTCTTATGTTTTACTTTTCCCTAGGATGCGAATATTTATATTATGAATTATGTACAGGAATAATCTATGAGTTTATGGGTGTTTCCAATGGAGTTTCTATGTTGTTTTCCCTTTAAATTTGTAATGTAAAGTTCATGTATGTGATGTGGTTTCCAAAACTACTAAATAGATCAATACCTTGGGATTTATTTCTTTTATCTATGAAAATGTAATAAATTAAGGCACTGGCTCCAGGCTACTGGGGTCAGAGTATTTACGGTTGGTATCTAAGGAAGTTTAGTAGAAACCTTGGAAACTAGGTTTAGAAAACATCGATTAGGTAAGATAACCCTAAGATATACTTTGAGTATAATCATATAAGAACATCCTAGAATTTTGTTAAGGTAGATATTATGTGGGTCATCCTAACAATAAATATCTATCTAGATAATATAGGTGGAATTGGTTCTGGCATAGATGTACCTCGGGTGATAACTCTAACAATGTGTCCCGGGCCTAACTCTAGGTAACCTGGTATATGACAATGGGTCTTACTTCACACCTAGTTTGACACTACTGGGGGATATGCTTAGGATAATTCATATTTTCTTTACAAACCATTATGAAGGATTTAAAATAAATATTTCCCTAAATAAACCAAGTTTATGATTATGAGATTAGATATGCATAAAATTTCAATTTATGTTAAGTGTTTTTTTTTGGTTTAAGATTATGCATTATGATACATATCCTAATTTAATGTATGTCATTATTTAGAAATGGAACCTAATAAATGGAATGTAAACTATATCAAAATGTGTATCCCATGTAGGGATTTCCATCTTATACAAGATAATGACTTTGGTACTAGCGTTTTGACTGGTATTGAACAACCTATAACTATACTGGAACAACTGACTCGGGTTATTAACAATAACCTTACCCATAGGGAGAATCCTGGTCCACAATGTGGAGGATAAATGTTAGAATATTTATGCGACAATAGTCTCCATCATTCGATGGGACTATAAACCCATTTATAGCAGAATAGTTGATAAGTTCCCTAGAGAAGATATTTCCTGCTTTGGGAAGTAATGAAAGGGAGAAGGTTATCATGATAGTTTATCATCTCTTAGGAGAGGCTGATAAATGGTTATCATTTATTTAAAACACAAAGGAGGGGAAAATTGAAAATATTGAATGGAAATATTTTAAGGAAATTTTCCTATAAAAATATTTTCCCCAGGATCAGCAAGTAGATATAGGGAGGAAATTATTGATTCTGAAAAAAAAAATAGGATGAAAATATTGCGAAGTATGAGGCCAACTTTACAAGTTTAGCAATACATTTTGCGGAATACATACATAATCCAAGGAGAATGATTGATCAATTCTTTGATGGTTTAAAACTATTCTTCCAAAGGGAACTGGTCTCCTAAAATTTCCCATCATATGAATATATAGTCTCATATTCTATCAATCTAGAGAATGAATTATCTAAGTATTATGAATTTAAGGGGAAAAAAGAAAAGAATAGGGTGGAAAAGAAAATAATGGATAAAGGCAAGAATAAAAAAGGGAGTTTTCCATCCTACGATAATTATGGGAAGAAACACTCTGGTAGTTTCTTAAAGGGATTGGGATTTTCTTACAAGTGTGGAGAAAAAGGTACCAAGACCATGATTTTAAGGGAAAGAAAGAATCTACCAATGTTCAATGCTACAATTTTAAAGAGATGGGACATTATGAAAATGATTTTCCTAAGATTAAAGTAAACATTCTTCAAAAAATCCCAATGGAGAAAGTCCAATCTTATGTGATCACAACTACTGAGGTTGAAGTTTTTAATGATGTGGTGGTAGATACTTTAATAATTTCCTCAAACTTATCCAATGCTTTATTTGATTCTGGATAATTGCATTATTTTATATCTTCCCAGTTTTCTAATAAAATTATACATTTACCATTTGACTTAATAAAGGAGTTATCAAGAAAAACTCCTAAGGGAAGTATTATTACAAAACAAAAATATGTGTTAGTCAGTCCCCATTATGACACATAGATGTGATTTAGTTATTAACCTTTTCATTGTACCTATGATTGAATTTGATATAATATTTTATAAGGACTGGATTTTAAAATATGATGCAAAAAACTATTACAAGAAGAAATAATTCATGATTTGTGAGTAAAATGTTGAACCCCTTGTCTTTATAACAGAAACATCATTATTTGGTTCTTATCCAGATCCACCATCAGTAGCTCTTCTAAATGAAATTTTTGGGGTGGAAGAGAAAAAATCATTTATGAATCTTTAAATTGAAGATGTGCCTATTGTGCAAGAATATATTGATGTATTTCCATATGATTTACCTAGAAATTCTCTAGAGTGAGAAGTTGAGTTCTCTATTGATTTAATTCTTGGTACAAGACCTATATCAAAGACTTCTTATAAAATGGCCATTGTATAATTAGTGGAGATTAAGAAACAACTAGAGTAATTGAGTGATAAAGGATTTATTCTCCTTAGTGTTTCTCCATGGGAATCCCCTATTCACTTTTTCAAGAATAAAGATGGATCCATGAGGATATGCATTGACTATCGGGAAATCAATTCTATTACAATAAATAAAAAGTATCTATTTCCTCGCATTGATGATTTATTTGTTTAACTTCATGGAGTTCAATACTTTTTGAAGATTTACCTTTTATCTGGATATCATTAGTTTTGTGTGAGGGAAGATGATATTCTAATGACATCATTTCGAACCAGGTATAGACATTATGAGTTTACAGTAATTCCATTTGGATTGACTAATGCACCCTCTGTTTTTATGGATCTAATGAATAGAGTGTTCAAGGAATATCTTGATGAATTTTTTGTGGTATTTAGTGATGATATCTTGATATATTCCAAAAGATATAAGGACCATGAAAACCACTTGTGGGTTATTTTGGAGACTCTTATAAGGAAAGAGTTATATGGGAAGTTTATCAAGTGTGAATTATAGCTTCAAACTATTTCTTTTCTTAGAAATATTGTCTCAAAGGATGGAATATCAGGTGATTATGTGAATACAAAGGTGGTTCAGGAATGGCCTATACCAACAAACATAACTAAGGTACATAGTTTTATTGGTTTAGCAGGTTATTATTTTCATTTTGTTAAGAAATTTTCCCGATTATCTTACCTATTAACCAAGATTACTAGTAAAGAGGCTAAGTTTATTTGGAAAAATGAATGTGAAGAATGATTTGAAGAATTGAATAAGAGATTATTTAATGCTCTAATCTTGACTCTACCATTGGTAAATGGTGGGTTTGTGATTTATAGTGATGCATCAAAGAAAGGAATTGGTTGTGTCCTTTTGTAGAATGATAGAGTTATTACCTATGCATCAAAGCAGTTAAAAACTCAGGAACAAAACTAATCAACTCATGATCTTGAGTTATCATCTATAATCTTTGATTTGAAAATATGGAGACACTATCTCTATGGTGAAAGATGTGAGATATATAAAAATCAAAAGAGCTTGAAATATATCTTCTCATAGAAAGAACTCCACAAGAGGAAAAGGTGATGGCTCAAGCTACTCAAAGATTATGATTATTCAATACCCTATCACCAAGGAAAGAAAAATAAGGTATTTGATGCATTGAGAAGGAAGGATCATGAAGTTCTAAAAAAAGAAGGATTAAAAGGGATCTTGTGTTCATGGATCTATTAAATATGGATATGGGAATTATCAAAGAAGTTGAAACATCATTTCTTTTTCAATTGGTTTCCCAAACATCTTTATTGGAATGAATTAAAAGTTCCTAGTCTGATGATGATAATATTCAAAAGAAAATTAAAGCTATGAATGATGGGAATTTTCTAGACTTCGTGTGTGAGGATGGAATTCTGAAATTTGGGTAGAGGATATTTTTTCCCTTTATACCTAATCTAAAAAGGGAGTTATTGGATGATTCCCATAGTTTTAATTTCTCTATACACCCTGGTAGCACTAAGACGTATAGAGATTTGAAGGAACATTTTTGGTGGGATAACATGAAGTGGGAAATTGCTGGTTATATATCAAGATGTTTAGTCTATCAACAAGTGAAGGATGAAAGACAAAATCCTACAGGATTCATGAAACCTATTATTATTCCTACATTGAAATGGGATGATATCACCATGGATTTTATCACTGGATTAACAAAAACTCTAAGAAATAATGATTCAATGTGGGTAGTTATTGATTGACTTACCAAATCTATACATTTCTTTTCTATAAGGGAGGATCTTCCACTGGAGTTCCTTGCACGGCTCTATATTAATGAATTTGTAATATTTTATGGAGCACCTCTTTCAATTTTGTCTAATATTGACCTATTATTTACACCAAAATTATGGAAAGTCTTCAGAAATATTTGGATATTGAGCTTCATTTGAGCACTTATTATCACCCTCAAACTAATGGGCAGTCTAAAAATCGATTAAAACATTACAAGACATGTTGAGATAATTATCACTTCACTTTAAAGATAAGTGAGATCATTATTTACCTTTGGTAGAGTTTTCCTACAATAATAGTTTCCATTCAAGTATTCAAATTTCACCATATGAAGAATTGTATAGAAAGAGATGTCGTACACCAACTTGTTAGGATGAAGTTGGTGAAAGGAAGATTTTAAGACCAAATCTTATGGAGGAAACAATATAAAAGGTAATGACTAATCAAAAAAATATCAAAAAATCTCAAAGTAGTAAAAATAGATATGTTGATAATCTAAGGTAGGATTTGGAATTTTAGGTGGGAGGTCAAATTTTCTTAAAAGTATCTCCATAGAAGGGTTTTATAAGATTTGGGAAGAAAGGGAAACTAAGTCCCAGGTAGATTGGTCTATTTAGTATTATGGAGAGAATTGGAGCTGTGTATTATCATTTTTCAATGTCACCTAGCCTTTTTAAAGTACACAATGTGTTCCACATATCTTTGTTAAGGAATTACATTCTAGACCCAATGCATATCCTTGCTTCAGAAGGGATATATTCGGAACCTGATTTATCTTACTATGAAGAGCCTATCCCGATTCAGGACATGAAAGAATAGGTGTTGAGGAATTAGAAAACTCATCTAGTAAAGATACTTTGTAAAAATCATAAAATTGAAGAGGTGATATGGGAACCATAATAAGTTATAATGAATAACTACCCAAATCATTTTATGATGTGACATTCTAGAAATTTCGAGGACAAAATTTTTATAGGATGAGAGAATGTAATGATCTAGAATTCTATCAATGAAATTTACCTTCTTATAATTATTTCATATAGTATAAATCACATAAAATTAATTAGAGAACACAATACAAACTTTATAAATGAAGAATGAATGAAATAAAAGGTATTTCTAGAAGTTAAAGAACCTATACCTATGAAATAGTAACTTGACCTTATGAATAGTAATATGACCCTTATGAATAGTAAACCATCCAAATAAATAGTAACCTCACCCATGAATGTATAATAAAATTTAGTCATCTCATAAATGAAAGTATGATATAATTATATCATAGTATAAGTAAGTAATTTTTTAAAAAAATATTACTTCAGTGTTGGTTTTTTTGTGAGTCATAAATATTTAATTACAATTTTATAATTAATAAAAGGATTTATAAGAAAATTCATTTTCATAAAATGTATTCATAAATCAATATTTTTTTTTTCTTATGATTTTAGTATAATTTAATGATACCTTAGTTAATTTTTTAGAGTGTTATAAAATAATTTATAATTTTAAAAACTATATTTTTTGAGTGAATGGTGATTTTAAATTAAATTTATTATATTTAGAAAATTATTTTTATAAAATGGACTTCATTTTATAATTCTATATGTCTAAAAATGGTTAGGGTAAATTTTTTGGACTTTTCTAAAATACATGAATTTTTTGTGAATAATAAAATATGATAATTTATGATAACTACTAAATATATGAATTATTAAGTAATAGATGATGTATGGATGATGTAATATCATAATAGCAAAATATCCTTAATTTTTTTAATATATTTGGTGATAATTCTCAAACTATTCATATTCTTGAGCCAAAATAATAAACAAATGAATAAAATATTCAAAAAACACCCCTCTCCTCCACTATAAATACCACCCCTTCTCCTCACACCTTATAAGATTTTAGAATTATAATATTTCTGTACAATATTATTCCTAATCCCCTAACACATTTCTATGAGCTCCTGGTCTCGTCAAAAGACCAAAACCTTTTCTCTAAGGAGGTTCTCAAGGAGGAGAAAATCAAGAGGTAAAAACCTCTTTCTTTTTATTTTAATTTCTTTTCAAGTTCTTTTCTTTTCTTATTATATCCCCACATCCATTATACAAATAGAATTATAAATATATTACCTTAAATATACTATAATTTTATTATTCTTATGTAATAATCCATCATCAATCCCCTTCTCCTCTCCATTTAATTCTAAAAATGGAAACGTCGTCCATGAGGTGTTGTTTCATCACCTTCAAGGATGACAAGTTTTCATTTTCCATCACTATCTTCAAGGATATTAATGAAACCATTTTAATTGTTGAAATATATTGTAAAATATATATTAAAACCCTTTTATGTTTTTAAAGTAACATATTTTACATAATACTAAATGATAAAAGAAAACGAGTTCATTGTGATCTAAAACCGCTAAAATTAATCTAAACGATTATCATTAACATGTAATTTAATGATTGATCCCATTATCTAGGAAAAACAATATATAAGACCAATTAAACTTATTTATGTTCATTAATAACATGTAATTCCAATTCTGTAGAATTATACCCATTTTTTATGAACTTCATTACTTATAAACAAGAAAATCGATCATGAAAACTGAGAAAATGAATGCTACCGAATAATAAAATTAAACACTATAACTCGTCAAAAAGGACTTAAATGAAAATAATAAAATTATAATGAATTAAATTCATGTAAAAAAGGTTCTAAATTATTTAATTTATTGATTTTATTTTAATATCCAGTACATTAATATCAATTTCATAACACTTTTGGACATAAGGTAAGGGTTTCTTCCTAAAACTCCATTTTCATCCGGGTTATGATTTCTTCATCTATAAACTAATTTAATTATTAATCATTTTTATATTCTTCTTATAAATTATTTTTATACATTCCAAAATAATTTTTCTATATAATTTCATCTTTCGTTTATAATAAATACATGTTTTTTACAATTCTCTTCTCAATTTTTCCCGATACGCAAGCCCGATTAAAGAGAACATCTCAATTTCTTACCCATTTTTAAGTATCATACATAATATATTTTGAGACACTATTATTTTTATAAAATAACTACTTTATTCATGAAAAACTATATTTTTTCATTTCTAGTTTTATACAAACAATTATGATAAATACTAATGATTTTTCCAAAAGAACTCTTCCTTGCAAAGTAAAAAAAAGGGTATTTATCTCAAGAATTCATCAATGATTTTATTAAAGTATTTTCATCTATTCAATCACCTATATTGATTTTTATGATTTTTTTAGATTTATATCTTATTATTATCATCTACCATATTTTATTAAATGTTTTATGATCATTTTGACTATGGATGTTCTATCTTGATATCATTTACCATATTACTCGGATTGGTTAGTGATTATGTTTACATATTAGGGAAATTTATTTAAATTTTATATGTATATTATGTTTATGTTTAACCCCATTCATATTAGGAATTAATTGGACTTATCAAGTGACGGTTGGGGATTTTTATAGCCCCTAAATGCATCTGTAGGTCTCATGAGACAAAACAAAAATGAATTTTGGCTGAGGGCTTAACCATTTATTTTCAGATGTATTGGATGAGGCCATAACGATATGTTTTAGATGTCTATAATTATGTATTCCCTCATTATGATATTAGTAATTAATAAATCATGTGATTATTCAACTAGTATAATATCCATGGTTATGTTTAATGTGATTATTTATGTCGCATTATTTATTCTGATTTTATTTCTGTCATATTATGCTCAAGATTGTTTTTTAATGGAATGTGTTATTTTAGTTATTTTTCATCCCTTATTATTTGTGATTCCACTATATTACTTACCCCTACTGAGCATCTAAGATCACCCCTTTATTATGTTTTATTTTTCCCCAGGATGTGAAGATGTATATTGTGAATGACTTTCAGGAATAATCTAGAAGTTTATGGGTGTTTCAAATGGAGTTGTTATGTTATTTTTCTTTTTAAGTTTTATTGGAAAGATCATGTATGTAATATAGTTTCCAAAACTACTAAAATGGTCGATCCCTTGGGATTCATGTCTTGTATCTATGCCAATGCAATAAAGTAAGGCACCGATTTTAAGCTACTGGGGTTAGGTTCTTTACACATAGACCCACTATAACATGGACTAAAGGTCTAATGACTTGAATTTACATCATCCTAAAGGCCTATACATAACCCAAAGACCCTGAGTGAGAATTTTGCATCATGCCATGTTACTAGTTATACATCACTCCACCCACTTCGAGTAATCATCACACAATGATCCCAATCAAAAATTTCATTGCCCCCCTCATCATGAATCGTTGCATCATATTAGACTGACACATCATGGCAGTACACCCCTCTTATCCATAGTGTGCAAGGAGAGTTGGATGATAGGTGACACCACACCTATCTTTCTTTTGAGCCACCCACCCATTGATGTTTGTGTGGCCCTCACTTACATCACCCACCTATTGTTGTGCATCCTCATATCATTCCTATATGTATATGGTCTCATGGTAGGTCACCCCTCCATCCCACATCGATGGTCCATGGGAATGGAAGGTCGAATGATGAGAATCATCTTTATTATCCCTCTAATTGAGGCAACCTACCTAATAATGCTTTCCCATATTGCCTTCCTTTTTAACCAAGTAGTTCACTTGGTCCTTATCACCCAAAATTATGCCTATTAGTGATGACCTAGAGGCCATGTGGCCCGAGGTCATTCCATTGATAATGGCCTGAATTCCATATGGCATAAATTCCTTTGATGTCCTAGTGTCCTTGTGGATCATAGGCTCAATTTTGTGGCCTGAAATCCCAATTCGGATGAATGGTTCCACTGATATAGTACTGTTATAGTACCTACTACAGTGACTCAAAAATACCCCTAATCAGTTTTGAACCTAGTTCTCTTTGATGCAGAATTATAGGTGTTTAACACTCAGCTACACCACCAACTATATAATTATTAATATTATTATTATGAATAATAATAATAATACAACTGTTAATAGTTGATAATATGACTATATTATCAAATAATAACATTATTATTATTTTCATGACCTTAATAAAAGATAATTATCATGGATTTATTGGATGATGGGGTCACGATGAGAGCTTCTCTCTTAATGATTTGATGGAGATTGGGGCTTCTTCAGGGCTTCCTCATTCGATCCTTTTTTAGATAAATCTCTTCTTCCCCTGGGCTCTTTGATAGTCATAAATTTTTTGTTGGTAAGGAGTGAAAGAGGCTCAACAATGGTAGGGTTTTTTATGCTTATAGGGTTGGATTAGGTCGCTCTCTCTCTCTCTCTCTACAATAACATCACTATTGGAGGTCTCCTTTATAAGGGAAATGTTTACCATGTGAAATCAGATCCTGATGCGATCTAATAAATAATGTAAATCAGTAATAATTCTATAATCACTCATTCTATTTTTACTAGGGGTGACAAACCATGGATAATTGAAGACTTTGAAGCATGAATTTTATAAATTTGGGGTTTTTTGAATTGGAAATATATTTCCTTGGGTCATGGTTTCTTTTATATCATTTTCTCTTCTGAGTAATTGACAACAAAGGCATGGGGATTCAAATCACTTTTCTTCAAGCTAGGTATTCTCCACATCTAAGATTGGTACTGTAACTTCAATCCATTTTAGGTGTGTAATTCATCTGTTCAAAATTGGATCAAGATTCATGGATTAAACTGGATTCTTTGGCATATGTGAATTTTTCATGATATTGTGTTAGCAATCGGTATGCCTATAAAAATGTACATGGAGATGGAATTATACATATATAGGCATTTAGAGCATTTACTTATTGAATTATACTTTATTTACCACCCTTGTTGATAAGGTAATTCTATAAATTGATGATGATGAATTTGTTTTGAGGATTTAGTATGAGAAAATTCCTCATTTTTTATATTTTAGAGAAATTGGACATCATATTTTTAATTGTAAAATATCTATGAATTTACCTTTTTTCTATGATATAGGTAATGATGAAAGTTAATGCTTAAAAAATTACAAAAAACTGAAACTTGTTAGACCTAATTCTAGTGATGAGAAAGGTGAGATCCAGATTGGGGGGGTAGTAAATCCATCTCTTGTGCATGATCCTCCTAGAAATGAATGTTTTCAAATATAGTCAGTATCTTTGATCTCTACCCCGACTGCTGTGAAGGTTTTTGATTCTAACAATTATAAAAAATCATCTTAAGATCCTATTATAGAAGAAAATTTAGTCTGTAGGCATACTAATTTAAATATTGAGAAGCAGAAAACCAACAATAATAAAACATGGGCGGATATAGCAACTGAATCAGACACAATGCAGTTTTTGTCACTTAATGATAAATTTTTTAAATAATTTTTGGGTAGGAACACGGATTTAAGATTTGAAAATTTTATTTCCTCTAATGTTCAATATAAAAATGAGAATGTTTTTTAGGAAGAAGTGGATAATTAATTGATGTAGGTGCATAATTTTTCTATGACCCGTAACAAAGGAAAAAATAAGAAGGCTGAGAATATCTTAGTGGATGACGATGGATTCTAATAGGTATCTCAAAGTAAATCATCCTTTATTGAGACTAAATATAATCATGAAATAGTATCAACTATTTAGAGTCATCTCTAAGAGAAAATTATGTCACCTTCATATGATTAAGTTATAAACATGACTCCTCCTCTATTAATGGAATCTTTACCATGTAGATTTTTAACTAATGAAGTTAATAATGAGGGATAGTCTTTTCCTCCTCAGTTCATTGAACATGTGAGGATTTCTTATGGATCCTTTAGTAAGGAATTTATCCTACATTATGAATCTACTAGAGCTCTCAATGATAAAATTACTATTTCAATGGAGAACTTGGAAGCTGAAAGACATTCAAGAGATATTTAGGAAGATGCTACTGAGTGGTATGATTTGCAGGTTGAAATTACCTCTAATAAAATGGAACCATAAATATTTGGATTCAAGGACTAACTCATAGTAGTGAATTTGTTATCTATCAATGTTGAGGAAAGCTTTAGAGGTAATTTGGGGTTTAATTTCTATGATCTTTCTTAGAAGTTTAAGATTTTCTATATCCTGGAAGACATATCTGACTCATCTTCAAATGATGACTGTGAGATCTCTCAAGAGCCAAAATCATGGATGTGAGGGAGTTATTCTCGTGTTAGAAGTAGTTACCCTAGTAACATGTGTTTCAAAGTGAATCATAAGTGATTTTTTTCTCTCTTTTTTGGGATTTTATTTGTTGGATTGTCCCCATATGTCTTCTTGAGCTTTTTTTGTTTTATTTAGGGGTTATGCCTTACTTTTTCAAAAAAAACATGAATTTATTAATAATGTTGTGAATTTATTATAATGACTTTATCATCATGGATTTATTATCATGACTTTTTTATACTGACTTCATTATAATAACTTCACTATCATTAATTCTATGTGATCATTACTTTATTATCCTATATTTATTATTCATAGTCAAGTTCCTAGATGCATTTTTTATCTTCATGCATATATAACCCTCTTTATATATAAACCTCTTTAATTAACAATGTTATTATTATTATTTATAAATATAATAAATAAAAAATAATTTATATGACACAAATATTATTGATTAAAAATATAAAATTTAAACTTTAAGAAAATTATGCGCATAATTATTTTTTAAGTGTCACATTTTTTATAGGTCTAGGATTAGGCACAAAGGCCCAATCCCTTTTATTAAAATAAAAAGATGCAAAGAGGGTGAGGGATTCGTATATGGTAAATCATCCCACAAAAAATAGAAATAAAATATGCAAGCATCAAAAGACCCAAAGTGGCACTAAAAGTCAAAGTCAATAGCATGGGGTAGGTTATGACCCTAAAAACCTCTACCAAGGGGGGGTTCTTCCATAAAGATGCATTCCTTTCTTTCAGGTCTTTTCTCTCTACCAAGGCTCATTGCCTTAATTTGAATACATTTCGATGAATTCTGCTGCATCCATTTCACTAGAGACCTCTCCATGAAGATTCCCCTACATCTGATGACCAACCCCCACTCTCAAAGAACCTCTAAAAGACCCATCTATATTCAGAGCCTCTAAGGGACCCTCCTTAGGAGATTCTAGCACTCCAAAGGTATTATAAGTATCCACCACATCTCCTCATACCTCATCTTATAAACTAGAGAAAGTTTGGCATTCATATTAATCCATTCCCTTAGTGAGATCTAGATTAGAAAAGTATAACACTCCAAAAGGATTGGAAGTAAAGACTTGAACATTGCTCAATTTTCCATGTTTAATGAACTGATAATTTTCAACATAATCTCCCCAAGACTCATCCTATGGATGAGCTATAGTAGGTATTTATGTCATATGAGTTACAATTTGGGCATTAAATGAATCCTTGTCCTTCTCATTTTCAAATTTCAATGAGCCATTCTTACTTAAATCACTATCCATAACAAAGGAAGATGGACCTTGATATTTCCCATGACTAGTCATTGGATTATATTCATATACATACATCATAAGAATCTCATCTTCACCATTTTCATGGGACCGATGAGATTTTGGAGTTTTATTGAGACGATCAGAGTTTACAACAAGAGCCTCCTCAACATTAGAAGCAGGAGGAATGTTTCTTCATTTGGAGTGAACCAACATGAGATGAAAAATAGTTTGATTAGCAGGAGGTGAAGATCCAACTTCCAAAACCATGGCACTAAATCCATCTAGTCTAGCCAACAAGGGATAACCTAGCTTCATAGTCAAAATAGAGGGATCATAAGCCTTTTTTAGATCCCTCTCTAAGTCAGTGTCAGACATTTTTTAGTTTTTATTTCCACTTCATGGCTTTGAAAGTATAAGGTCCTCAATATCCATATTTTACTTTCCCTTGCAATATCTTGAACCTCTCAGTTGTTCTTGAAGTTGTTTCTGATTAGCTATCTCTTGTGCAATCGTCTCATTAGATGATTTCACTTTAATAGCTAGTCCCTCTTCCACAAACTCATCCCATGGCTTGGTAGCTTGTTTCCTATAATTAATTATAATAATAAATTCATAATTAATAAAGTAATAATAAGTAATATATTATTTTTATGAAGTCATAATAATTAATATATTATTTGATAAAAATTAATATAAATAATAACACTATTATTTACATCATCTTCATCATTATTAATCATAAAAATAATAAATAATAAATAATTTTTATGGTACAAACGATGATTATTTAATAATTATTATTAATATTATTATTTTAACTAAACTAATAATAATATGACTAATAATTATTAGATTGATAATTATTATTAATTATTTTTAAATATAAAATTGAATATACTATTAATTACATTATTTATATTTAGTATTACAAATTATTAATGATTATATTTTTTTATTAATTAGATTATTAATTGAATCATTTAAAAAAATATTTTTAATTATAGTTTTAACAATATTAATGAAATTATTAGTAATCATTATTTGACTTTATTAGTTAATATTTATTACATTATTAAATAAAAATTATTTATTAAAAATATATTTTGATTTAAAATTTATTATCATTAACATGTTATTACAAGTAATATATTATTTACTAAATGCTAGAAAAGTTTTGTTTGAATCCCACATTGAAAACCTAGAAAATATGTCGAGTACCGCACACTTATAAAAGGGGAGGTTGGTTGGAATTTTACATATTATTCTTAGAATAATTTTCTTAATGTGATACCAAATGTAAAAATAGTTAAATATTGTTTAATTTTTTATTTTATTTTATTTATATATAAAAACAAAACAAATAAAAAAAGAAATTTTAAAAAACTTATAAGGGAGGGAATTTTCTGGGACAATGCCTTCTTAGAAATTTTCCAAATAGGATGATGTCTGGAAAAGTGAATTCTTTATAAATATATTAAAGAAGACATTTTTTGTGACATATCCTTCTTCATCAAATTTCTAAAGAAGGCGTTTTTATGAACAGCACCCACCCTTCTACGTCAACCCCCCCCCCCCCAATTTCATCAGGAGATTGGTAAATAATTTCTCAATCTTCCCATTTTCAGAAATGGTTTTTTTATTTCCCTTATATGATAAAAATTTCCAAATTCCCAGAATAAAACATGAATTTATTATCTTGTGAAAAAAATAATCAAAATAACCCTCAAAGTGTGAAGATTAGTGAAAAGACATACCTCTTTATTTGCAGCTTGAAACCCATGTGAAAAATAATTATTCCACATGTATACTTGTAATTATGTGGTCTAAAAAGATCTTCGGAAAGTCATTATGATTATGGAAGAGGCATGAGAGTCATTAGAGTATGTAATTGCATATTACATATAGTATATTTTATGTGTACAAGCATGTGTACTTTAAAAAAATGTATGCATGAGATATATACACTGGTGTATATAATTAAAAAAATTATGCATAATTCATGCACATCATGTATATATTGAATACACTTGTACACATATAGTATGAAACATATGCATACTATAATTACACACTGTATGAATCTAGAAGAGGCATGAAAGTACACAATTTTTTACTACATACAATATATTGTGTGTGTATACGTGCATTTAATTTCAAACAATGTATGCATAATGTGTGGATACAGGTATATGTAATTTCAAACAATTTATACATATTATAAACATACATGAATTTGGATATTTGTGTTTTTAAAATTGTGATTCTATACATATTGTTTGAAAAAGGGATGAAAATTACAAAATGACATAAAAATATATAAAAAAATCTATATGACAAAGGAATGAAATAACACAATTATATAAAAAAAACAAGTGAAAATTTTCACCATTATGAAAAAAAATAGAATGTTCATCCATAAATTATCTTCATGGAACTATTGAATACGTTAAATTATGTTGAAAACAAAAGAATCAAAAATCAAAATAAGTTTTATGAAACTTTACGGACTTTGATATTTTTTCAAAGAGTTGAAACACCTGGAGTTGGTCTAGAATTTGTTCTGCAATATGAATTAATGTTTTGAACTGTAGTTAGAGTAGAATGCTACTACATGAAGTTTCATGCTTTTAGAACTAAAAAACAACTACAATTGTGCCTTCTTGGAAACCATCTTTGAAAATTAACACTCACGGTCACACTAATATAGTGATTGAAAATATGAAATTTCATGCCTAAAACTGAACAATGCACTAGGAATTCGTTTATGAATAACCCATTATACTGAAATACAATTTAATAGTGTGCTTGTAAGGACTTTAACATTGCATTAAATTTTCACCAGGAAATAATGGGGATTTTAAGTGACTGAAAATTCATTGGACATCAAGTAATTAACTTGTTGAGTATATATTGGGAAGGAATACCTATTTCATCAATTTAAAATTGAACAATGATTTATTTTCTATGTATTTTGATAGTAAACAAAATGTTCACTTGAAAAAATAATATTGTTATTATGCTTTCCTGAAAACAAAAAAAATGAATTTGAAAAATTCAAGGATATCTAACAATGTTAAGAGTTGGATAATTTAATTCTATGATCAGTTTACAAAATCAGTCAACAAAATTAGGCGTACCAACATATTAGAGTGGCCCATTTCCACTTAGTTATTTATTATTTTGATAATTTAAAATAGTATTATTCTTATTTATAATTATATTTTTTTGAATTTAATTGTTTATAAATGATTTCATCATTAATTTTTATTATTTTTATTATTATATATAATTAGTTTTGGTTGTATTTTATGAAAAATTAATTTTATAAAGTTTTTTTACCTTTAAAAAAGTTTTGACCTTATATTTTTACCCTTACGTAACTTGTATTAGTTCCTATTTACCCTTATACAAGTTCTCTTTACCATTACACATGTCTAGTTTTACCCTTATGTGAGTTTTATATTTTTTTTGTTCTACCCTTACATGAAGTTATTCCTTACCCTTATGCAATCAATAAAAATTCATGTTTACCATTATGAAAATAGGGTTGTACCCTTACATAATGTATGGAATTATTTTGTTACCCTTACGTAATTCATTTCTACCCTTACAAAGAATATTGAAATTGTTTGTTACCCATACACAATGTTTAAGATTACCCTTACATAGTGTGTTTAATTTCATGTTTACCCTTATGAAACTATATCTTACTTTTACAAAAGTTATGAAAAACTTATTTTACCCTTATGCAGTATTACTAAGCTAACCTTATGCAGCTATTAAGCTTACCTTTACATGACTTATGTATATTAGAACATTCCCTTATGCCACATGTAAAAATTTCATGTTACCTTTATGTATTATTTGTAAATTATATTTTACCTTTACACATGGAATGAAAGTTTCCCTTACGTAGTTATGACAATCTATAAATTTTATTTTACTATGTTTTCATTATTTTCTTGATATATTTATTTTTTTATATTTGTTTAAAATGTTTAAATTTTTTTAATCACTCTATAAATTCATATTAATTATATATAATCTATGTAAAGTGTTTTTAATTTGTTTTCAATGAATTTATATGAAGATTAAATTTTTTCTTCATTCACATATATATTTACATCATTAAACTCAAATATTTCAATTTTATTACTTTGAGTTTATTTTTTTGACTTTAATGTTTCTAAATTAATTTTTAAGTCTAAATAATATATTTAAACTTGTTTTATAGTTTATATTTTACATTTTGATATTATCACATGTTAAATATGGAAAGAATTTTTAAATTCAAATTTTTAATATTATAGTTTGAATTTGTGTGGGTTTTATGTGATATCTTTGACCTATTATTTTGGAAGTGTTTTTAACTTTTAAATGATTATTTCAAAAGATTTTTAATTATTCAAAATGTTTCAAATTTAAATGATAATATGTTTCTCTCTATCTCCTATCTAATTATGGAATGTTATCATTATTGTCTTGAATTTTAATTGACTAATGAATCAATTGGTTTTGTTGAGTTATTATTATTTAAATGGGTAGAGGCATGTATAGAAGAAGATATTGTTGTGATAGTGTGGATATTACAATTGTGAAAGTGATCCAATGCAAAACTATTTCATCTATTTAACAACTCTCAAGGAAAAAATAAATCATCTTCAAATTCATTCACCATGAAGATAAAAACTTTACCTATGTTATAATGCCCATACTTCATCATTAAAATCCATTTGAAGGTTCAAGAATAATTTTTTTACACCATAATTTTTTCTATAACTCTCTAGAAGTTCTTTCATTGTTTTATTTATTTATTCTAGGATAGGTATAGTTTTATTCACTTAAATATTTTCAAACAATAGGTTATACCACCAATACAAGGTATTCCACAATTCTTATACCTTATCAAAAAATATTTTCTTGGTTATGCTCACTTGAACAAAAGGAAGAACACTTAGGTTCAGGATTTTCTTTGTAGAAATGTTTGGGTTTTTTCTACTCTTACAAAAGGCTAGTTAGGTTTAGTACTACTTCTATGTAAAAGTCCTAGGTTGGGATTGATCCAATTATAAAATTTTGGGTTTATATTTCTCCAATGTAAAATTATCTCTCTCATATCTTAGTGGGTGACATACTCTATCATTTGGGGTGTGAATATTGTATTAATTAAATTAAATTAAACCACTATAAAATTTCTTGTGTTCATCTATTTAATTTTCTATATATACACTCTTCATGAATCCAATATTATTATTAATATTATAAATAATTGTATAATATTTTTAAACCCCAAAATTTGTAATTTTTTTATTAACTCTGCTAATTTTAAGAAAAGACAATTCACCCCCTCTTGTATATTACCATCAAACCTTCAGGACCTAATAGTTGGTATCACATACCATCCCTTTTGGATTTGTGATCTCTTGTTTATTATTATTTTTTTAGATAAATTGTATCCTAGTATATAAAAATACTAAGGGGGATATCTATTTCATTGATGAAAGTACATAAAAAGAAAAAATTTAGGAATAAGAAATTAAATTTGGGGTGTGAGCCAAAATCTTCAAAAGTAAAGGATTATTCTAGTAATGTATGTGATATTGTTGAATTGTATGAGGTTAGTGATTTTAAAACTTCTACTTTTAATAATATAAATTTATAAGAGATGCATGAGAAGTATCAATAAAAACATCATAAAATTATGGATTTACATTTATCTCTTGATTCATATTATAAATTTATTAAAATAAAATAAAATGTTAACTCTTGAAGTTTAAAGGTCGAGAAATTATGATCTTGAAATGTTAAATCTTAAAGATGAGAATGATAGGTTTAAGGATTTTATTTCTAAAAATAATTATGAGGAAGAAATGAAATTTAATTTTTTTTATATGATTTTTCCTAAATTGAAGAAAAATATAAAAAGCTTAAGAAAAAAATGATAAAATGATAAATTCTACTTCTTGTAGTAATTATAATGTTTTTGGTGATATTAAATTAAAATATAACTTGGATAATGTTATGAAAAAAGGAAATTGTTTGAAAAATCCTTTTTTTTCAAAATCCAACCATGATCATCATGGTAATTTTAAGAAGACTTATTTTAAAAAGAAGATTGGTTATTATTTGGATATATATTATAAATATGGTTTACATGGAAATTATTCAAATAATTATGGTGTAAGGTTTATACTACCATTTGGTAATACAAATGTACATTTTTATTTATCTTAGATGAGATCCAATGGTCCAATAATTCATGAATTTTGGGTGCCTAAAGTTGTTGTTTAAAATTATATTGGACCAAAACTGGTTTGGATACCTAGGTAAGTTTTTATTATTTTATAGACAGCATGCATATTCATATTTTTTTATCATATTTTATGTTGGAATGTGCTGTAAAATTTATTTTATTTTGGTTAGTGAGCATGTCATCGATGTTTTTTATTTTGGTTTACTAGAATATGCTAACTATCGGTTTTTTTAAAATTATTTTCATATGTTTTATAATTCCTTGAATGCCATATTATTTATTTTCATGGATCCTTATAGAATTTTTTTTAGAAACATTAATTTGGTGGGGGGATATCTATTTATTTAATATCTTTATTTAATTTAAGGGGATTTTGTACTTTTATGATTCAAATATTTTATTTTTGGAGAAAATATGTTTACAATTTGATAATTTTACCTTATTTGTTTCAAAAAGGGGGATAAATGATATTTTTTAATTTTTTAATACTTTTGATCAATTTCAAAAATGGGGATAAATTTTGAAATTTATATTTTTTTTAATTATCAAAAAGGGGGAGATTATTGGAGTATCTCCTTACCACTTTATTTATTCATTATTTTGATAATTATAAATATTATTGTTTTTATTTATAATAATAATTTATTTGAACCTAATTTTTTATTAATTGTTTCATCATTTATTTTTATTATTATTATTATATATAATTAGTTTTGGTTATATGTTAAGAAAAATTAATTTTCTAAAGTTTTTATTTTCCTTTATGTAAGTTTTTAACTTCTGTTTTTACCCTTATATAACTTATATTATTTCCTATTTACCCTTATGTAAGTTATCTTTACCCTTATTCATGTCTAGTTTTACCCTTACATGAGATTTATATTTTTTTTCCACCCTTATGTGAAGTTATTCCTTACCCTTATATAATTTGTAAAAATTCATGTTTATCTTTACACAAATTGGGTTTCAACCTTACACAATATATGAAATTCTTTTGTTACCCTCACAAAACTCATTTCTACCCTTACGTAACATATTGAAATTTTTTTTTACCCTTACACAATGTTTAAGCTTATCCTTACATAGCCTATTTAATTCCATGTTTTCTCTTGTATGAATATTACTTACCTTAATACAAGTTATGAAAAACTCATTTTACCTTTACACAGTATTGATAAGTTTCCCTTACATAGCTATTAAGATTACCTTTACATAGATTATGTATATTATAGCTTACCCTTATGAAACATGTTAAAACTTTAAGTTACCTTTACATATTATTTTAAAATTATATTTTACCTTTATGCATGGGATAAAATTTATGAGAATATGGAAATTCTGGTTTACTCGGTTTTCATGATTTTCTTGATTTATTGATTTACTACATGTTTATTTTAAATGTTTAAATTTTTTTAATCACTCTATAAATTCATATTAATTCTATAGAATCTATTTAAAGTGTTTTTACTTTGTTTAAAACACATTTATATAAATATTCGATCTATTCTTCACTTACACATATATTTATAGAATGAAACTCAAATATTTCAATTTAATTATTTTGAGTTGATTTGTTTGACTTTAATGTTTTTAAATTCATGTTTAAGTATAATTAATCTATTAAAACTTTTTTTATAGTTTATCTTTTAAAGTTTTAAATTATCACATGTTAAATATGGGAAAAAAATTAAATTCAAATTTTGAATATTATAGTTTGAATTTGTGCAATTTTATGTGATATCATTGACCTATTATTTAGAAAGTGTTTTTAACTTTCAAAATGATGATTTCAAAATAGTTTTAATTATTCAAATGGTTTAAAATTTAAATGATAATTTGTTTCTCTCTCTCTCCTTGATAATTCTAGAATATTTTTATTATTATCTTGAATTTGAATTGCCTAAAAAATCACTTAGATTTATTTAGTTATTCTTATTTAAAGGGTTCAAGGCATGAATAGAAGAAGATATGGATGTGATAGTGTGTATTTTAAAATTATGAAAGTGATCATATTCTAAACTATTTCATTTTTTAAATAACTCTCAAGGAAGAAACAGATCATTTCTGACTTCATTCACCTTAGAGAGATGAACTATGTCTTTGATTGAATTCACGGGCTTCATCATTAGAATCCATTTGAAGGTATAAGAATAATTATTCTATACCAAAATTTAATTTTAAAACTCTCTGGTAGTTATTTAATTATTTTATTTATTTATTTTGGTCTAGATAGAGTTTTTTGTACTTAAATATTTTCACACAATAGGTTATACAACCTATAAAAGGCATTCCTTTATTCTGCTACCATCACTACTAGAAGTTCGGGCTATAGCCACGGACCTATAGCCACGATTTTATAGGTCCATGGCTATAGCCTTTATATTTCCACGGTTAAATTTCATCTCCATGGCTAAATCAGTTTCGTCGTTTTTTTTTCAATCTTTATCGGGATCCTCCTCCTCCCTCGATTCGCAGCCCTCCTCCTCCTCCCTTGATTCGCACACCATGCAGCCCTCCTCCCCGACCACGTCTCCTCCTCCCCACATCCCTCCTCTCCTCCCCTGATTCGCAGCCCTATCCCGCACCGCCCTCCTCCCCGATGACGTATCCTCCTCCCCACAGCCCTCCTCATCCTCCCCTGGTTTGCAGCCATATCACCGCACATCCCTCCTCCCCAACGACGTATCCTCCTCCTGATGATTACCCTTTCCTACGTGCTCCCCTTGCTCCTACCAGGCCTCCTCTCTGGTGGTGTTTTCGGATGGTGCCCCTCCACCCCATGCCACATCTCCCTCCGACAGCCCTATCTATAAAGAGACACCCACCAACTGCCTCCTCCTCATGCCGAACCTCCACCCTCGCCGACATCACCTCCTCCTCAAGCCATACCTCCTCTCTCACTAGCATCCCCCCTCCGCCGTGCGACCCCGTCAACATCATCCCCTATCTAGCACATGGCTTCCCCTCTGGTGAGATTTCTTGTATTTATTTTTGGGGTTTTATTCATCTTTTCCAAACCCTAAGGGCTGGGGTATGATTTTTGTGCTTTATTGGATTCCAGGGGGTTCAGTTCATCCTTCAGGGTGTACTCTTCCATTTATGAGAGTTTCATTGCATCTGTTCATGTTTGAGGTAGGTGTTTTCATGTTTTTTCCTTTTAGACTGAAAAAAATTAGTTCTTTAGTAAATTCAATTAACTTTTAAATATGTTTCAAACCTTTATTATACTTGTGGATAGTTCATTGTAGTGTTTTCTTATTGGTATAATTTTCTAAAAATAGGTTTTGATATTATTTTCCATTTATGCCTATGTGTATGCCTATCCAATTGGGTTAGATAAAAGGTCATTTTGTTTTAAATATTTAAGTTATATGATTAGGGTAGTGTTTTCCCAAAAATGTATTTTATTGAAATTTTTTGGCTAGTGTTGGGTTGTCTTGATGAAACATGTTAGTTTTAATGAAATAATTTTTTGGGTTAGTGGAATGTACGTGTTGTTTTCCTTGAAAATTTGTTTGGGGAAAGACTACATGTTCCATGCCATTAGACACAGGCACATCCATGGGTGATTGGAATGAATTAATTTATGAGTCTTCAAATGATAATAGTGTTGGAAGGGGTTCTTTTCTTGAAGCTTTGTTTAAAAAAAGGGATTCTTTATCTTCTCCATATCCCTCTCATTATTAAAAGGTTCTATGACTCTACAAATGGTTTGTGTAATTTTCAAAATGGGGTGGGAAGTGATGATATGTTTTGTTTTTTATGAAGTGAATAGTTTCCTAATGGTAAAAATCCCATTTGGAACTTCTCACTTTAAAAATACTGTTTTACTTTAACATTATTTTTCTTAAATGTTTTGTTGGTTTTTGAATCGTATATTGATTACATTGTTTGAATTAATTTTATTTTAGGTGTGCATGGTGTTTTTGAGTCCTGGGTAATTATGGTAGGGAGTTGCGATTGGTTTCGAAGGCACGTGCTCATATTCCTAGGTATGGATATGTATATATATATATATATATATATATATTGTGTGCATGTTTCCTCATGGTATGGGGAACACATTCATAGGTTTAACGATATATATATATATATATATATATATATATATATATATATGGAAGTGTGTGCATGTGAATGGGCTGTTGGTTGAGTGATAATGGTTTGGATTGACCATCCTTTAAGGTAGGATTTCTCATGCACTTTACTTTTTAATTTAAGATCTATTAGTTTCTTGATTTTTAAACACTCTTATATTTATAAATATGAATTTATGAGCCTTGGATTAGATTTTTTGGTGTGAAATTTGTGTTTTAATCCTTGTTTGTGATAACTAGAATTGTCTTGGTAAATAGCACACACTAAGTGTTTGGTTAAATTCCTGGTTGGATTTTGTGAGAAATTTAGGACGTAAAATGCATGGTTTAGATTTATATATGTATTAGAAAGATACAAAATGGTATTTAGGGTTCCTTTAATGGTTTTCCATTGTGTTTTTGGTTTTTATAAAAATATGAATGTTGGTTTTTAAGGTGTTTTGGCATGCTTAATGAATTTATGATGTATTTATCTCTAGAACATAAAATAACATCCTTATTAATAGAGATACATGTTTTTACCATGATAAAATAGTGACATATTCTTTATTTACAGCCTAAACCTTGAGAACATATTGATTTAGAATTAAGATCATCTTTTTTCATGACCCCAAAAATTGATCTTGATCACTTCCTTATCTCTGATCCTAAACCCAGTTATCTTTGAGTTAGTTTTCCCAAAGAAAATCATCATGAGAGGACTCATGTCCCAAAGGGTTCTATAATTAGATCATGTCTTCCACCTCATACCCCCTATAAGATCGACCTCGCACTGTCAAAACACTACGCCTTAATAGAAAATGTAGTTTTGGAAACAATAAATCTAATATGACCATAGCCTATATGAATTAAACTACGTGTGCAAGAATGTCATTTTGAAAACCATGTAATTCTTAATAAAAACACATCTTGTTTAGTTCTAGTAGTAGCTAGTTCTAATTCACTTATGCTAAAATATCTTACATTAATGGTGAATCTACTGATTGGTAAATTACTTTTTCATAAAACCCTAATAAAATAGTAATTTATTTTTCAATGACTGATATTTGGATCATACCATGGGTTATCTATATAATGAATTTTACAAAAACATTATGAAATTTTCAATTATTTAACTTCTAATATTGATTATTTTAAAAATAATGAAAACATGAATACAATATGTGATTTGGGAAGGAACAAATAACTAATATTTGACAATTAATAATATATAAAAAATTGGGTATAACAAACTAAATGTGCAATAATGAAATGAAGATAAAGGTTATTGGGTAATAATATAATCACTTGGTCATATAGGTGTGAGTCCAAAACCCATGCATAAGATAATATCCTGTTATTACATTCAATTTTTTCTAAAACACATTCATCATTTTTATGTATGATTCAAATCAGTATATATCCTACTATATAAGATTCTACCATTTTTTAATGCTTGAACATCTATTTTTTTATGAATATGCTCTTTTAATTTTTTCTGGATTAGTGGATTAGTTTTTTAGTTTGTTTAAATATTATATACTAACTTAAGAATAAATAATTTCCTAATTTTAGGGATAATTTATGCAGTGTTACAGAAAATTTGGTGAGTTGGTATATAACAGCTTTAATGTTTGGCCATGAGGCTTTGAATTAGTAATTGGACCTACAAAAATGAGGGACAAATTCCCAGAGTGTTTCTATATATATAATGATATTGTATGGATTTTATTCTTTTAAAAGGATTCTTTTGTGGTTTGAATCTAAAGCAAGTATATATCATATTGTTTGTTATATCAAATATCATTACAGATTGCATAATATAAAAGTATCAGTTGGTATTTTAAAACCTTTAGGCTATATCATATAAACATCCACAACTAAATTCCCAACATGTAAAGTTGTTTAGAAATATTTTTGATATATCTCATAATAAATGTGAGTATATGTGATATATATGAATATAAAATATCATCAAAATAGGTGAAATATTTTCTGTATTGTCAATACTATTAATTATATTGTAACCTTTTACAATTAGGTTTTATTTATATTTAGAGAAACTACAATACTTGTCAGTTCTCATTTAGAAATCCCAATTTCACCGAAATGTTCTCACCCTTTCATGTTCATCTAATAAGTTCCAAAATTGGTTAATGTACAAAGAACCTATTTTACATTCCATATCTTTTTACTATTTCTTAGAATCAGAACAATCTATGGCCTCCTGATAGGTAGTAGGTTAATCACCTATTAACATCTCCTTATCATCATTAACTATGAAATATACATATCTCATGATCTATTAAAAAATCCTACCCCACCCTCAAGGGTCTCATATGGATGGAGTATGTTATCCTTCTAAAAATCATTGTAAATTTAATCCTTTTAGATTCATCACTTCATTATGTTGTTCCAAAAGAAGTGTGTTGTGAAATTGTTCCCTAATCCCTTAGAAGATCAATGAACATCTGGATCAGGCTTTCACCACCCTAATCATATATGATGATCTATAAACTTTTTCCTATTAGATTTTGGTTTTTATTACTAGGCTATTCTTCTTCTAAAAAAATTCATATTTTTTATCATTAAAAACTTATTTAGAAACTAAGTGGAAGATGTTGCCCCACGGATGTTGTTGGACCGGGCCAACATGTTGCGGTCATGCCGTAGTCACGCTGTAGTCACGCCGCGGTCACGCCGTGGTAATGCCGTGATTTGGCCCTGCTCCAGCCACATCCAGCTCACACCATCCCCCTTCCACCTTTATTTAAGCCCGCTGCCACCAGCATTCCAGCCTGCAACAGCCCCCCTTCCACCTTCGAATCAGCCCTCACCATCCCCCCAGCACCTGCAACCATCCCCCTTCCACCAGCATTCCAACCCCCTTCCACCTGCATTCGAGCCCACACCAGCCCCCAGACACCTGCAATCCAACCCGCACCATTTAGGTCATGACCTTTGGATTAAATAATGATGACACTACATACCAACACTACACATGTTATATCATTAATACCTTCTTAGAAAGAATAGATGAATGATTTTTTTAATGACATGGTTACCAAATCACAATAGATATGTGATTATTTCAAAGATCTTTAAACAATATTTAATAAGTTGCAGTAGCACAACCTAAACATGAATCTGGTAAAATGTGTTTTCAGGTTAACGCTAGGGGACATGATTCTACCCTTAAATTGGTTCCAAGATATGCTAATAGAATTCTTTGATAGAAACAAGAATCTGTGAATGTTCTTTAATGGGAGTGGGGATATGATATTATCCTTTTCGTCCATTTTTCATAAGGATATGTCGACTGGCTTCATATACAGGGGTGGGAGCATGTGTCAGCCCCTATTTGCTTTTGGTATCTATAGGAACAATTATTCATATATTTCCATTGTATAGTGTCAAGATTCATGTATTATTCTAATATTTAGTTATGAATTGTCTAGTTATTAAGTATTTTATGGTATTTCAGAAGTGAAGGGCTACACTCGTCATCAGTTTTAGGAACGTTCCTGATTGAGGATGGTCCCTATTATTTTTTCATGCTTCAAATCCTGCTTGGGAAGCTCTCTCAAAGTCTCTATAGTTAGGTATGTCCTGTAATTGCAGGTTGTTCAATGTAGTAGCTTCAAGAATCCATTTTTCTTCATTTTTTAAGATGATTTAATCTTTGGAAAATCTGTATAATTACCTAAAGCGTGTACAGTGTGTCCTTTTTTCTGTCTACTATAATTTATAGTTTTTTCACCATATTAAAAATGATAATAGAGGCATTTGTCCACCTTATTGAATTTATGTTGATGTCTGTTAGTTTCTCTATTAAAGGGTCACCTATTACTGGATTTGGTGGAAGAGGAATTTCTAATGCTTCTGTCTTGATGAACAGGCTAGGTTTTTGTTTTCTGTCGGTTTGTGAGATCGAGGTGGAGTGAACTAGATTGGTTTTGTTGTGGTAGTAGGCAAGGGGAAAGGGTCATGTCCAGGTGGGTAGGGTCTGCAGGGCATAGGGGAGGGGTGCAGGAGGGTGGGGGGTCTGCAGGGGAGAGGTGCAGGGGGGAGTGGGGGTGTCCAAGGTCTGGAGGGGGAAATTTTCAGGGGCAGGGGGGTCTACAGGGCAGTGGGGAGGGTGTAGGGAGGGAGGGTACAGGGGGGTCTGCAGGGCATAGGGGAGGGGTGCAGGAGGGCAGGGGGGTATGCAGGGGAGAGGTGCATGAGGGTAGGGGGGAGTGGGGGTGTCCAGGGTCTGGAGGGGGGGACTGGAGGGGGGGATTTGCAGGGGAAGGGGTGTCTACAGGGCAGTGGGGAGGAGGGCAGGGGGGGTCTGCAGGGCATAGAGGAGGGGTGCAGGATGGTGGGGGTGCAGGGGGGTCTGCAGGGCATAGGGGAGGGGTGTAGGAGGGCAGGGGGGTCTGCAGGGTAGTGGGGAGGGGTGCAAGGGGGAGGGTCTGCAGAGCATAGGGGAGGGGTACAGGAGGGAAGGGGGTCTACAGGGGAGAGGTGCAGGAGGGCAGGGGGGAGTGGGGGTGTCTAGGGTCTGGAGGGGGGACTGGAGGGGGGAATTTGCAGGGGCAGGGGGGACTGGTGCAGGAGGGCAGGGGGGGTGTCTGTAGGGCAGTGGGGAGAAGGGAAGGGGGGAGAAGGGAAGGGGGGTGGTCTGCAGGGCATAGGGGAGGGGTGCAGGAGGGAGGGGGGTCTTCAGGGCAGTGGGGAGGGGTGCAAAGGGGAGGGTCTGAAGGTCATATGGGAGGGATGCAGGAGGGGGGTCTGCAGGGCATAGTGGTTTTCACGTGTTTTTTTTTATTTATGATATCTTAATCATGTTTATATGGTAGATGAAAACCTTTAGTTGGTTTGTTAGGATATTATATTCCTAGTAGTTTGGAGTATGATGGTTATGTATTGGTTATGGTTTGGATTTTTCTTTGGGGTTTGGGTTGGTGGTAATCCCTCAAGTTGGTGGATCTTGTTGGGGGTTTTCTTGATGTTTTGATGTAAAACTCTCGATATAGGGAATTTTGGTGATTTCTGGGTGATTTGATTGTGTATTTTTATTAGGAAGTTTCTTGTTAGATCAGTTAAGGGGTGGCAGGTTTCTTATTATCAGGGGTGAATGTGTGGGGTTTGGTTGTTATTCTTGGTGTGTATGAGAGTAACCCTTAGATTATTATGATAAACCTTAGGGGGTTGTCCAAGCAGGGGGGCTGTCCAGGGAGGGGAAGGGGTGTCCAGTAGGGGGGTACTGTCTAGGCAGGGGGGGAGGGGGTTGTCCAGGTAAGGGGAGGGGTTGTCCAGGCAGGGGGAGGGGTGTCCAGCAGGGGGGTGTTGTCCAGGCAGGGGGAGGGGTGTCCAACAGGGGTGGTGCTGTCCAGGTAGGGGGGATGGGTGTCCAGCAGGGGGGGTGTTGTCCAGGCAGGGGGGGCTGTCCAGTCAGGGGGGGTGCTATCCAGGCAGGGGGGAGAGGTGTCCAATAGTGGTGGTGTTGTCCAGGCAGGGGGGAGGGGTGTCCAGGCAGGGGGTGGGGGGATGTCCAAGCAGGGGGGTGCTGTCTAGGTAGGGGAAGGGGTGTACAGTAGGGGTGGTGTTATCCAGGCAGTGGGAGGGGTGTCCAGGAGGGAGGGAGGGGGTGTTGTCCAGGCAGGGGGGAGGGGTGTCCAGTATGGGGGGGTGCTATCCAGGTAGGGGGGGAGGTGTCCAGGGGGGAAGGAGGGTGGGTGTTGTCCAGGCAGGGGGGGTGTCTAGGCAGGGGGTGCTGTATTAAACTGCATAATGATAAGATTGTTTATCTTTATCACCCTATTATCTCAAAGGAACAATATCTCAAAGTCGATCTCTTAGAGCCACCCCTCAATTTTTTTCTGGCTTGAAATTAAAGCTGAATACAACTTTAAACAATCAATTATATTTCAATCTTGGACACATTATTGTTTGGCATGTTGTATTTAGGGTTGCAAGTCACAATTTTTCCATCGACAGCAGAACTCTCTTGTGGTGATACTTAACTTGCAATGTGTAAAGAACACCCATCTTCTAAGATGTCATGTGAGTCTATTTTGGCAGTGCATGATGGAGATATTGATCATTTAAATTATGTAGGGATGAAACCTAATCCATATCTAGTGCAGAGGAAGGTAAATAAGTTTTTATTTTGTATAGCTTGGGTCCTCAGTGCTAGTGGAAGACTACTTGCCTCAGGTCTATGGAATTTCTTAGATTTTTAATCACCCAGAAGGGTGTAGTACAAATAGTTCATCCAAAAATTCCTCTTCACCCTAAGGAATCCCAAGACCAAGCCTCCCTGCATCCAAGGAACTAATACAGATGAAATATGCCAAAATATTGTGGCTTTTGCTTGCCAATTTTCTAGAAGGTCAAGGACACAGGAAAAACAATATGAACATCCTGTTATTGTGGTGGAGAGATTAAATCCGAACTGCTTTAAAGCTATGAATACAAGTTCTGAATGCATAAGGGGGTATTTTTTTATTGAATTTCAGACCCTATAGCCACGGTTTAAAACTGTGCTATTGGTGTATTGCCACGGTTTTTAACCGTGGCTATAGGCCTAATGCCATGATTTCAAACCGTGGAAATAAAGGTTGCATGTCCTCTTGTATACCCATGGTTTAGAATCGTGGCTATAGTGATATTACCATGATTTGAACTGTGGTTGTATACCTATAGCCGCAGTTCAAACCATGGTTATAGATCTATATCCATAGTTCCAAACCGTGGCTATAGATCTAGGCCTATAGCCATGCCAAACTTATCCACGGTTCCTCAAACCGTGGTTATTACATATAGCCACGGTTTGAGGACCTATAGCCACGGTTTTAAACCGTGGCTATAGCCCGAATTTCCAGTAGTGCATATGTCACACCTATGATGTTATTTTTCAGTATTTTTCCATTTTATTTTTGGTCTTACTTGTGTTATATATATTTTATAGGTATTTTACAAGAAAAATGGAAGTTTTTGGGTGGATAAAAGGAGGAACACGGTTAGGGGAAATTGTGCTCCAACCTAATGAAAATCATACAACTCAGACAGTGGAATTGTCTAGGATAAATAGTTAAGTTCATGGTCATGAACCCCTCCTAGAAAATTGTGTATATTTACCCTCCTCTTGGATAGAGGTTCTTCATGGTTGGTGCATGGTCTAGCAGACCATGTGTCCTGATAGATTCTTAAATATTTTTAAATTCCAACTTTTCTCCTACCTAATTTTAACCTTATAAACCCTCCATTTCACCCCATTAAAACATCTCCATCCCTAATAACATGACCCTTGATCCCCCACTCCTCTTAGGATCGATTTTTTGGTATATTTGGCTTGATTTTTCCAAGTAACTCTAAGTAATTCTCTTCCTTCTTCTTCTTCTTCTTCCCTTCTCTTGATTTCTCCTCTCTTCCTTATTAGGTTCTCTTTTCTTCAACAATGGTGTTGACCTAAAATGGGTTCAATATCATTTATTTGGGTTGGATATTAATAGTTTTGGTGTTTTGTTATTTCTATAGGGTATCCTCTTGTTTCAACTTGTGGATTCCAATGAGATTTGAGTGATTTCATGTGAAAGGTTGGTGGATTCGTTCTATGTCATTACTTAATGATCTTAATATGCATGATTTTGATTCCAAAAGTGTTTCTAAATTATGTTTGTGTGTGATAATAGTGTTTTCAAATATGTTGGTGTGTGTGTATTTCATATAAGTGATTTTCCCCTTGGTAAATGGTTGATTATTTCATGTGTGGGTTATGGTAAATGGACTTGTGATGTACAAAGGGGGTTTTCATGATGTGAAAAATAAGATAGAATACTTGCGAACCCTGGGTACCTAGGAAGTTTTATCAATAATGGTATTCCAATTGATTTGATAGGGCACTAACCTAGTATCCTTGATAAGATTATGCTACAACACTAACTAAATAATTAATGATGCTTTGGGTATCGCTATAAATTTGGATTTGACCACTCTAGAAACTCGTGCATAATAACTAATTATATGGTTTGGTCACCAAGATTTTGAGTATCCTAGGGCCATAGTGACCTAGATAAATAGGTATTTTTCATCGTGATTTAACTATTTTTTACCTATTTTTAGTCATCCTTTAATTGTTCACTTTTCTTGTGAAAATAAATCTTGTTTTCAAAATAAATTTTATAAATTCTTTCTTTTAAAACTATCATGTTAATTTAACTTTTAATCTCATTCCATGGAACCTTTCGGTGGTATACTAATGGTAAAATGAGTTTACACCCTATATACACCCTCTAGTGTATGTAGAACTTTTTTTACATAGGTAAAGGCAAGGCTTTCCTTGGAGATGATAGTAGTTATACCCATTAAAATCTTCCTTTTCAAGTGAATTTATGGTGGTGGTGTGGTGGAGGATGGTCTCTATATCACATGGAGGTTTCTTTTTGTAGTTTTTTCTAATACCCTCCCTCTTTTATATTTTAGTCTCAGTTCTTAAAGATGTAAATGTAACTTGGACATGCTTGTACCTCTTTTTTTAGTTGTGGTTTATGTTGGGTATAGTATTTTAGCTTATTTTATTTCATTTCATATTAATTATTGGTAAGAGGTTTTTGGAAAATTGTTCCCAAAGGAGTTCTCAAATGACCAATCACTAGTTTTCAGCCCGTAGGGGTTGGGAATGCCCTTCAAGAAATGGCACGGTCTGAGATGGGTGTCAGGTTGGATGGAAACTTTGGTCAGTTCATGAAGCCTTATCAAAAATCAATTTCTTGGTTATGCTCACCTGACCAAAAGGTAGAATACTTAGGTTAGGGATTCTCCTTATAGAAAAGTCTATATTTTTTCGGCTTCTGTAAAAGGATAGTTATTTTTGAGGATACTCCCATGTAAAATTCCTTGGTTGGGATTGATCCTATTGTAAAAGTATAGGTTTAGATAGATCCCATGTAAAATTAACTCTCTCATATATTAGTGGGTGACATACTCCATCATTTAGGGTGTGAAGAGTTGAATAAGTCGATTAGAAAAAACCACTATAAAATTCATTGTGTTCATCTCTTTTATTTTCTGCATACACTTCACACATTGACTATTCTTATTCATTTAAGAAAGTATCATATAATCTTTTTAAACCAAAAAATTCAAAAATTATTTTTAATAACTCTAATAATTGTAATAAAAGTTAATTTACCCCACACTTGTGTATTTCCATTAAACCTTAAATACCTAACATTATAAACTAGAATATTCTATAACTTCAAATAATAGAAATAAAAAAATGTCAAATACTCCTCAATAATTTTATTTTAAAGTTCATTATAAGAAAACATTTCCTTATAACAGTAATTTTTATAGTAAAAATGTTGTAAATTAATATATTATAATTGAATAATAGAATATAATTTAATATAATGAAATATCCAAATTTCACAAATTTAAACATGTCACAGTAGTACTAAACATACTACTGAATAAATGATACTGGTTAAATGAAGATGTGTTATTTTAGTAATAAAAATTTGATAGTATTCAAATGATATTATAAAATGGGAACTCTTAAACTATTTCAAATATATTACTTTATTGTTGAGTAAATTGTGTAATTATATTTTTCATAGTGAAAATGTAGTACTTATATATGTTGCAAGTGAATACCAGAAAATAAGGTTTGATATAGACATCTTATGCAATTAATTATTGAGAATTATAAATTAGATAATTAAAGAATTAAATTTTAGAAGAGGATGAAAATATATTTTATCAATAATGAAGAAACTAAAATAATTATAATAAAAAGATATAGTAAGAACACATTTTTAATGTTGAAATGATATAAAATTAATAGTATATATTGAAATAGTCAGATCGATACACTATAAAAGGTATGGACATCTTTTATTATTATTAAATAATATTTTAAATTTTAATTTCACATATGGAAATTAAATTTTTAAATTAGTGTAAATTTTATAGACAAGTTATGTCACTATTTAATAAATTATAAAATTATATGCTGAAATGAAACTGTGTAGATGGAATTTTTTATAAGCAAATAGTGAAAAATAATAAATGCTAGTTAAAATATTATAAATTTATGAGATAATAGTATATCCATGAATTATTGTTTTTGTATATTTAAATAGTTAGATCGATACACTAGAAAAGGTATGGACATATTTTATTATTATTAAATAATATTTCAAATTTTAATTGTACATTTGGAAATGAAATTTTTAAATTAGTAGAAATTTTATAGACAAGTTATGTCACTACTAAATAAATTGTAAAATTATCTACTAAAATGAAATTGTGTAGATGGAATTTTTTATAAGTAAATAATGGGAAATAATAAATTCTAGTTAAAATATTAAAAATTTATGTGCTTACAATATATCCACAAAGTCATGTTTATCTAATTTTCATGGTTAATAGTAGATGGAGATTTATATAAATGATTCACTGCATCATATATATGTTAAAAAGAAACTATAGAGTCTGGGAATAAAGCATGTGAGTTAGTGTAATAAGTATTATTTTAAAATAATTGAAAACACATTACCAATGAAAACTAAATTGAATATAATTGTATAAATGAATAATTTATGAATTATAATTTATAGTTATCATCAGTGAAATAATTCATAGTTTTATATGTTGTAAAAAATTTAAAAAAATGACATATAATTTTTATATGGAAAATAAGTTATTAATTTTATATGAGAAAAAACTGCTAGTGTATAAAACTAAGTGTAAATTTATTAATAATAAATCATAATGGAAAAATATCATATGATATTCATGTTCCTAAATTAGTAGTAGGTGGGTCATTTTTATCATTATTTGTAAGCCCCTGTTTATTGATAACTTAAAAGGAAAAAACATTAGCATTCTATTTATAATACAAGATGCCAAAGAAAATGAATATCTAAAAAAAATTACTTAAAATAAAATCATAATAATAATAATTAAAATGAATTATAGGTGCAATAAAATTACGAAAATAAAAAATAGATATAATATATTTTTAGTAATTTCTTTCATTTGTATTACATGTTATATTAGACTTGTTCTTAATATCTACACCCATAAACTAGTTCTTGGTATTGATCTCTCTCCACCTTATCTCATCTAATCAAGAAAATTACAATGATATAAATTTCAAACGTATACTTTCCACAACCCCCCTCCACTGGTACCTCTTTGAGTTGGTAATGAAGAGAAGGAATGACCCCCCAAGCCCACATCTAGTGGACTATGGGTTAGCGATTAGAGTTGTGGGTATAAAACATTCAATGGTAGTAATTACCCTTATAATATAAGTTAAGTACAAGGGATAAGAGGAGAAATACAAAAAAAACCACATTATATAAAATATACCAAGATCAATAAAAATAATTACAATAATTCATGTCATGTCATATAGAATAAATATTTAAAATAAAAAGCCAAAACCTCTCTTAAGTAGTAGCTCCAAACAGTAACTACAGCTCAAAGCTAGTTCAGTCCAACTCAGTCACAAAAACTCTCATGATCACATGAAATATATAGAAGAGTAGGAATGACATGTATACCCAGTAGGATCTACCTTATTACCTATCATGAAAATTTTATACAAGCATACTAATTATTTAGTTAGTAAAGAGTAGAACTAGTGGGTGACTATTAGGTAAACTACCCATTCACAGCCTCACTAAGGCTCACTCACCAAGTATCACATCCAAGGTATACTAAAAATAATATCAAAATAATATAATCATAGATTCCTTGTAACCACTCTACCAATAGTTTTCCGCTATCACACCCCAGAATCAAACATCTTATGCTGTCATTCATTCTTGCATGATGTGGTTCAGGTCAAAACCCTACCTACCCAAACTCTCGCAAGGTTCAACATCTCATGTTTTAATTGGGGAAAAACCACATGTTACATCATCACAACATAACCATATCACAACCACATTCATAACCACATAACTAGAGTAGTATAGTATTTTAAACATGAAGGAAATAAACTTTGTTCCTTCATCTGTAACGATCCATGTCATTATGGGTTATAAAATTCAATGGGGATTTGAATATGTGACACATTGAGGTTTCTTCAATGAATTCAGATTTATATTCTAATTTTGATATTTATAGCCTTTTTTGGAAGTTTTTTGTGTGTGGTTTGAGTCCTAGAAGGTAACTTGGGTTCTAGATAAAGTATCGAGAGATTTGGGTGTGATTTAGAGTTTTAAAGATGTTTTGTCTAGGAAAATTATTTGGTGTGCATGTCTTAGTTAAAACCATGAAAACCTATGAGGATCATGGATTTTTTAGTTTAATTTTTCTTGCATGGTTTGTTTAGCATGACCTTTGAATAGTTAAGGTTAAACTATATAGGTTCCAGAGTAAACTATGCAGGGTGAGTGGATTTCAGGTCCAGGGAGCATGACTTGTTCATGATTGAAGACAAACCATGTGATGTTTTAAAGAGGGGTTCCAGTGTAGTTTTTCATTGTTGGTGTATGATTAGTAAATCATGTGTTTAAACCATGTGAGATGTATCAGTTTGGATAGTACTTACTGCATGGTTGGCGTAAGATTTGGAAAACCATGAAGATTTCTAGATTGCATTAAAAAGTGTAAAATGACCTTTTCTCCCTCAAGATTAAGTCTTTATCCCTCCCTTTTTCCTCCATTAATGTTTCATAGACTAGGTAGATCTCTCCACCCTTTATCCCTTCAATCCCCCGCGATATTGGGGTGTTCTTAGGTGTGTTATTCTTCATTTTGAGGTTAGATTCTTCTTCTCCTCTCCCCATTATTCATCTCCCTTACTTGTGGTTGATTTTGGTGTCTTTCACTTAGGGTTTTGGTTATGATTCCATCGAAGTATGGTGGAATTGGATACATATGATGGGGATTTGTTGTGTATTGGTAGTAGGGAATTCTGAGATGGTTTCTTAATGTCGTCACTTATTTTTTCAGTGGAGGTGCGATTCCTACTAGATTTTTCTTGAATTTTCAATTAAATTGAACGTAATTTCCATATAATTAGGCATTATGTGTTAAGTATTTTTCTCTATTTGGTATCAGAGGTGTATCGTGGGCCTCTCGTATATTTTTTGTTATGGTTCCAGAGAGAAGATGCACCTCGGTAAGTTTTTCAAACTCTATGCCTCTTTGAATTTAATTAATTAATTCATTATAAATTGTTTTAATTAATTTAA
The DNA here is from genome assembly GCA_963277665.1 of Viscum album. Lineage (NCBI taxonomy): Eukaryota > Viridiplantae > Streptophyta > Magnoliopsida > Santalales > Viscaceae > Viscum > Viscum album. The sequence goes on along the minus strand of OY728132.1, from coordinate 1,152,113,817 downwards.
TTACATTTTATGGAATGAGTTAGGTTATTTGGTTGTTGGAAGAGCATGGATTCAGACCTAAAGCTTCAGTAGTTATGCCTTGAGGTAGGATGAGGGGTTTATTTTGGTGCCATTTCCTAGACTTATAATCATTTAATTGTTTTTAAATTTTTGTTAGCATGTTGAGATCCCCTAAAGGGATGTGGTGATTTGTTTTGATAATGGTTTGGGTTTTTGGTGCCTCATAGAGGGGTTTTATTTTGAAACCCTCTCTTTAATGGCTTGTATTTTTAAAACACGCTTGGTGTTTATAGTAGAGACTCATAGAGGTATTGGGGGGATCTTGGTTTTCCTCCTCATATTTAAACCATTAGAGGTATTTTTCATAGTCCCATTTAAGTTTCACATCCCAAGTTTAAGGGGAACGAACTAGTTCTTTTGGATGATCGAGGTTGGATGGGTATTTCCACTTGAGGTATTGGATTTAGAATCCTCTAATTGAGTGTCATGAGCTTGATGGTTATCTCAACTTATGATTACAAGAGTTTTTCCCTAATATATATCCTAAGGAAGATGTAATTATAACCCAGGTAAGGGTTTTGGCCCTTTTGGACATCTTAGCACATGAGGTGTCATGGGGATTCAATGAGGTTCTTCAAATGATTATCATAAGGCCAAATCAAATAGTGACCTAGTTTGGTAATTACAGGGGGTTTGTATTAAGTTTTTTTATGATGGTCCTTAGGAGATAGGGACAACTACTTGGTCTTTGAGTGTTTGAGGTTTAGAGTTAGTTTCTTGGGGTTAATTTTGGTTGAAACTCTTGGTCTAGGTTGATATTATGGGGTGTCGAGTGTGGAAGGGTGTCATTCAGTTGTGTATTTATAAGAGTTCAAGGTACCCTTGAGGATGCCCCTTGTGGGTGTAATTTTTATTTTAGATACCCTTTTGGGGGTGTTGTTAATTGAAGATTGGGGTTTAACCATTGAAGTCTACTAGAAGATGTTTCTCAAACCATGCAGTTCTCATGGTTTAGATATAACTGAGTAGCCCCTCATCATGTGTATTGTTCTATTTTTTGAATTCTCTCATGGGAGAGATGGTGTTCATGGAGTGGGTTAGGTGTCGAGTCACTGGTTGAGTCTTCTTGTATCAGGTGTTCCTTGAGTTTTGAGGTGGATGTGGTTTAGGGGACCGTGGGATCCCCATGATTTTGATTGACCCAGTAAGGGATCAGTTCTTTCTCTATGTTGGTGACATTGGGTGTCCCCTTATAACCCATAAAAATGGTATTTTGAGCTTTTAGTGGCCATTTTGGTGTTTTAGGAGACCATGTGATCCCCAATATTTATTGACCATGAGATTTCCGGTGCTAATGATTCATAATTTTATATGATGGATTTGAGAGTTGATCAACTCGTGATTTTTTATCCTTTATCTAAGATGTTTTAGGTAGTTCTTTCTTATGATTTTGGTGAAGGATAATACTTTTAGGATATATTTGGATTTTGTGTTGTCCTTGATATTTTTCTTTTTATCTCCTCTATTGGATAGTTGTGGTTAGATATAAATAGAGAGATAATATATGGTATGGAGGAGTGAAACCTCCCCTATAGGCTAGAGGATGTTTTACCCTAGCTAGAGGTTGAGTGTCTATGGTCCTGAACATTTTGATAGACCTGAGTTGTGGGATATTACTTTACCCAACTTTATATTTTATAGAGTTGATTAATTCTATATAACTATCATGTTTTGGATAGGTTATCCCAGTGTTATAATAGTTTCTATGACCAGTTTGGATTGTTCCATTAGAGTCCTATAGATCAGTAGAGTTTCATGATTTCATTTTGGATGCCTATGGTTATTCCCCAAGGTCCGACATTCATTCCTGTTGTGTTTTTAGACATATTATAGTTCCTATGTAGAATTGGAGGATACACCTGATGTCATGTGGCTAGGTGAGCCACATGCTATAAATACTCTACCATAGGCCATATTAGGGATATATTTACCTTAGGTTTCAGACTAAATCTTGAGGTTGGATATTTTATTTTTTTATCCCCCTTTATTTACTACAATTGTTTATTTTTCTACCTTGTTTATGGTTTTATGCAAATTTTTGTTAGTTTTTGACTAGGATGGGCATATCATGTGTTGAATATACTTGTTATAATAGTAAATTATAGGTTCAATGTTGGTGGTGACCTGATAATATTTATATATCACCCTATGTATGTGAACCTCAGTGTATGTGTGTAAACCCTTATGTATTCTTTTAGGTGGATCATAGATTGCGATGTGGATAGGTTCGAGGCCTAGTGTTTCTTGATCAAGTGGAACCACTTGTGTGGAGTCTCAGGTTTTAGTTGTAGCTAGTTTAGAGTCGTGGAGATAGGGTTTGAGGTATGACTCATGGATAGTGGAATATCCTTGAACTTTTTATTTCCATCTTATTTATCCTATATATGTGATTGGTCCATTGTAAAATATTTTTTTCTATTTTATCATGCTTGTGAGTCCATATGACTGTATATCTCATTTCATTTTATTATAGTATGATTTTTTCAATTATTTATATTGAATACTTTTATGTTTATATTGTATGTGTTTTTTGTTATTTACACTTTATGGTGCCTTGTCCGAGGGTATAGTATCAACACTATATCTTTTAGACCCTCTTCATTAGTCAGTAGCCTCTGGCGTATAGGGATACATGCTTGAGGCCTTATGGAAATCTGAATCGGGTGATGTGTCAGGTCTCCCTGGGATCGTTTGATACTATTAGTTGGAGTATAATGGAAAGAGGGTGGGTTGAATTATTTTTTAAAAATTAAAGAAAACTATAAATTCAAATCTAAAATATGTTGAGATAATAAAGTGATAAATTGATAAATTCCATATTAATTATAAAATTAATTAAATGAGTATTCATAGTGGAAAATAAATGTATCAAACTTATGCAATTATTTGTATTGAGATAGAAAGATGTAAAGTGTAAATTCAAAGAGAGAGAAAACAAGGTTTTATAAAGGAGTTCAAAAATAGCTCGGTGTGAGAATCTATGTCTCCCACCTTAGGTTGAGAGGTTTTTTTTTATTTCTCCCTTTATCTTGGTAGTAATCAAGAAACTCATCTCTGGAAATTATAGTTGTGAGTACCCTCTTGAAATTTTTTGGTATCCAAGGAGATCGTCCCTAACTTTTTTGGTAGTGAACACCCATTATATAAGGACACAATAAAAGAGAGATTTTATTGGGGAAAATTTATTACAAATTTTCTCCCTTATCACTCAAAAATATTTGTACAATTTATAGGAGAGATAAATAGGTAAAGAAGGATGAGATCCTTAATAGTTTGAGAATTAGATTTGGGTGTATATAGGATTTTTATATTAGAGATAATTTTTTAGAGATCCATCTTTGACACATCACTTGATTTGATTTCTCAATCCATCATCATCATAAGATTAAATACAAACCTCCCAAGATGACTATTTGTAGGCTTTATAAGATTTTAAGGAGACCTGGGTCAAGAAGGGTCTTTAATGAACTGATCCAAGTCTCTTTTACCATCATTTAATACTCAATTAATGGATATTGACCAAATACACTGGAAAGCAATTTGATCACACCAACTATCTGGTAGGCTTTATGGGGATATCTTGATTCTTCCTACTTCCACTGGTTGGTTGGTTCTCCTCAATCAGCTAGTCGTTGAACTCCCGGAGCATAAGGGAGCTACAGTCCTCACCACTGGCTAGTCAGTACTACATTCTATAATCCAATTCCACTATAGGCCTCTTCGCTTCCTTCCATGACTTCGAATTATATTTAAATATTATTTCTATATTAACAACACATCTAAAGAGACTTCAATAATATCTTTAAAATACCTTCAAGAAAGATACTCTAATGCCTTTTAATTCTATCACTTGGTCCCTTAAGAACATTATTTGGTATTCAAAATTCATAACTAATAAATACTAAATTAAACCATTAGATACATAATTGAGTGTTTGTGATCATGAAAACACCACGATAGAGAGAGATAGGTACAATAACATCCCATGTTTTTATGATCAAAAACACTTGATTTAAAAAGATATATCAAGTGTAAATCAAGAGTTAAAGATATAGAAATGTATTCAAGATATTAATATATACAAGATATTCAATATTATCAAGAAGTAAATAAGAAAAAATATTTTCAATATGATCAATTGATGGATAAATAAAAATATTCCATATTTCAAACAAGATAAAAACATATAACTCCCATTTTGTGAAATAATTAAACAATAACACAAATAATAAAGATTTTCAAAAAAACCTTTTTAAATAAATCCACCCCCACCCCCCCCCCCCCCCCTTTAAAGTACAAACTTTCTCCCACTTTATGATTATCAAAAAGAAAACAAGGATATGAAAGAGAAATTTTAAAAGGAAAGATTTGAAGATACTATCAAGAGAGATTATAAAAAAAATATTGAAAATATAGATCAATATAAAATCAAAGAGATTTTTAAAAATGGAAATAAGATCAAAGGATAAAATAGAAATTGAAACACCTCTTATCTTACAAACTCTCATTTTATAAAAGAATTATATAGGGAGGGAAAAAGAAAAAAATATTCATAAAGAAAAATAAATAAAATAGAAAGAGTGAAAGTAAATATTAAAAGAAAATAAAATTATCACATGCCTTTTCCAAGGCACTCATTCCCTAAAAGAGTGGTTTTACCTCCATTGATTGTTTCCTTCATTGAAATTTTTTTAAGGAGTTTCTTTAAATGCGTAAATATACCTCAAAAGTTCCCTCCAATTTTCATTTTGTCAAATCCAACTCAAAAACATTGTTAGAGATACAAGTATATGAATAATTTTTAATCATAATTAACCTTTTTTTAAGAGAGATAAAAACAAATATTTTTTTAAAATAAGTAAAGAATATACATAATTGCTCATATAAGTTTTGAAAAAAAAACTTTAAAATATATTTAAAATAAAATCAATACACTAAGTGTATTCTAAGTTTAAAAAATAAAAATGGTAAAATTATGATAAATGAGTACTTGTTTTAGAAAATAACTTTGAATTTTTTTTCAATTTTAAAAAGTAATTTGAAAAAAAAAATAGCTCTTAAGGAAAATTTTATAATTTAAGAGATAAGGCTCCCCCTCAAATTAAATCACAATTGAGATATATGGATCATAATCAAAAGAGAAAATATAAAGAAATATAAAATATAAAAAAAATCAAAAATTTCAATATATTAATAATAAATGGGTAAATTTTTAAAATAAGTTCAAGATTTAAAATAAATATAATTTAAAAATATTACTCCAGTTAAACATAAAAAAAATGGAAAACATCACAAGTGTATCATTCCTAACACACCTTTAATAAAATTAAAATGATCAACTACTAGAGGTTTGGTGAAAATAATAGTGAGTTGATATTCTATCCAAAAAAACCAATATCGCTTTTTTGGAATTTATCTCATAAGAAATGTTTCCTAAGGATAATTTGTTTATTGTGAGAGTGGTGGATAAGTTTTTTATAAATATTAATCACATTAGTTTTATCACATCAAATAGGGATATGGTCATATATAAGATTGAATTATAGGAGAGTGTGTTTCATCCATATTATTTGGGTGAAGTAACTCCCAGTATCTAAGTATTCTATTTCGACTCTAGAAAGATCAATAGATTTTTTATCCTTACTAATCCATGAGATGAGGTATTTTCCAAGTAGGTAGTAAGTCCCACTTATACTTTTCCAATATAGTTTTCATCCTACAAAATCAGCATCAGAAAAATTATTTAATTCAAAAGAAGTTCTTTTTGGATAAGACAAACTAATATTTTTAGTTCCTTTTAAATAAAAAAAATCCTTTTAAAAAAATTAAAATGATATTCCTTTGGGTTTGATTGAAAATGAGAACAAAGAAAAACACTGGACATGATTTTAGGATGGGTCATGGTAAGATAAAGTAAACTACCAATCATAATTCTATAAATATTTTTGTTGGCTGGTTTAGCAGATTCATCCAATGGTATCTTTCTAGTTTTACTCATGGGTGTATTAATTTTCTTAGCTTGATCCATTCCAAAATGTTTTAAGAGTTCATTTTTTATTTTAATTGGTTTAAAAAAATACCATCATTATTTTTATAAATTTTATAAGTGATAAAGAATTTTAGTTTGCACATAAAGTTCATCTCAAATTCCATTTACATTAAATTCAAAAATTCAAAATAGAGCGATTAATTGATTGAGGTGAAAATCAAATCATCAATGTAGATTTTTAAAATTAAAAAATCATTTGAGGGGTGTTTTATAAAAAGATTTGAATCATATTTTCCCATTATAAAACCATTTTATAAAATAAAATTAGATAAATGTTCATACCAATCCTGAGTGATTTGTTTTAATCCATAAATAGTGATAGTTAATTTGGAAACTTGATTTGGAAAATTGGAATATTCAAAACTTGTAAGGTTTTTAACAAAAATATTTGCATTAATAAAACCATTTAAAAAATCACTTTTAACACCCATTTTAAAGATTTTTAAATTAAGGTGATGGGGGAATATCAACAAGATTCTAATAGATTCTAACTGAGAAGTGTTTAAAAAGTTTCACCATAGTCGATTCCTTCTTACTAGTTATAACGTTTAGCTACTAGACAAAATTTATTTATAGTGATATTACCAAGATCATCTAACTTATTCCTAAAAACTCATTTAGATCCTATGATGAATGATCATTATACCTTTATATGAGAGTTTATATATCATTCCAAGTGAATTTATTTACTTCCTCTTTCATGGAAAGAACATAATTTTCATCATTAATATAATTGAAGATATTTTGGGGTTTTAGGTGAGCTATGAAGGAAACATGTCCAACCACATTTTGGATTGATCTTATAGTACAAGTTTCCAATTTTAAATATCTAGTGACATTTTCAAGGGGATGGAATTTATTTTTTTTAAAAAAAATAGGTAAATAATTTAAAAGATATTCTTATTCTACTTCAAGTTCTTTAGATTGAAAATTTTTATTGAAGTTAAAACATCATTTTAACCAAAAATATTTTGATAAATGGATTTTGTAAAATTTTCATCAGAAACCACATGAATTGATTCTTCAAAAAAATTAGTCCTTTTATTAAAGATTTGGTATGCCTTTCTTTAGTTGGAGTACCCAAGAAAGATACCTTCATCTTATTTTGAATCAAAATTTTCCAAGATTGTATTTGGTGTTGAGAATAAAACATTTACAATGAAAAATTTTAAAAAATCCCAATTTAGGTTTTTTATTTTTTTCAAAGTTCATAAGGGGTATTTTGATAAAAGGACTTACCAGAACATCATTAATGATAAATCACACTATATTGATGGCCTCTGTCTAAAAATATTAAGGTAAATTAAATTTATTTAAAAAAATCATGTGATTTCTTGGATAGTTCAATTTCATCTCTCTACTACCCTATTTTGTTGAGGGGTTTGAGGAGAATAAAAATAATGATTATATCCTTGAGAAGATAATAAATCATCAAATTCATTGTTTTATAATTTTCCACCATGATCACTTTGAATAGAAATATTTTTACAACCTTTTTCATTTTTAACTTTTTTAGAAAATTTGACAAAGGATTTGCGAGATTCACTTTTATGAGGTAAGAAATAAGCCCACATGAATTTTATAAAGTTATAAAAAATAAAAAAAGTATAATATTTACCTTTGAGAATTTCAATTTGAGATGGTCTGAATAAATAAATATTAATTAATTCAATATATTTATAAGAAGAAATTAATTTTTTAAGTTTAAAATAATATTTATATTACTTACCATATTGGAATGATTTAAAAACCATGTCATCTTTGAAATGAAGTTTGGGTAAATATCATACTAGTTAATAATGGTTGATTTTGAAATGTGAGTGTGTGATATAGTGACCATGGATTCTATTACAAATCCATGAATTTCTAACTTTTTCACTCAATCATTTGATGTTTTGTCTAGTGATATATTTTAAATTGATTACATAAACCTTTTGAAAATAAAATGTATTAAATAAAATGATTCCTTTTAAGTTAAAATATTTGAAAAAGTTATTTTTGAAAGAAATATTAAAACTAATATCACAAAATTGACTAAATATTATCAAATTTTTTTTCAAGACTTTGACAAATAAAACATTTTTAATAAGTGCATAGTTATAAAAAAACCGATGTTACCTTCATATATTATCTTACCCCTAGAGTTAGAAATGAAGATAACATAAACTCCTTTTATTTTATTGATTTAATTGAATTTTTATAGGTCTCCACACATGTGTCTTGATCAACCACTGTCTAGGTACTATAGTGATTCTTGTGGTTTTCTCTCAAGATGCTTTTCATACAAAATCAAACTATAAAAGTTTTTGGTACCCAAAAAAACCTGGGTCTGATAATGTTATCCAATAATGATTTAGTTATCCATATTTTTTTATGAGATTTCTTTTGGAAATACTGGATGAAATATGAATTGATTTTTGTCGCCTATATCATGCATTCTTGCAATTACTTTCATAAATTAAATGTATAGTTATTTTATAATAATTGAAACCTTGTCTTGTGAGAAACATTTAATAAAATTTGTTTTCAATGGATTATTATAGGTGCTTTCATGATTTTAGAAATCAAGAATAGACAATTTTTTCTCATGTCTTGGAGAACCTATAATTTTATTTAGATTTTTTTCACCTTGAGTGAATTTATAGAGAGATCACTTAAGGTATTTGATTATAGATTTAAGATTATTAAATTTTAGTTAATTATTTATTCTCATGGATAATTCTTATTATTCCTTAAATATTCATTCATTATATTTTTTAAGTTTTTCTATTTCATTAATAACTTATTTTTATTTCTTATCAAGTTCTTTTTATAATGAATAAATTTAATGAAACCCATTTTTTAGTTGATCATAATAATATTTAAGGTATTCATAATTAAGATGACTTAAGGATAAAAATAAAGAATAATAGGGGTAATAATTATTATAATAAGAGTAACATGTAGATATAGGAAGAGGGTAACTAACCTTGATGTCTTTTTCAATATTTTCTGTAAGGCACTTAGCACTTGAGTCACTTGATGGGGTTGAGGAAGTCAAGTTCATGGAGTCACCATGTTATAACATTGAGAGAATTATTGCCCTTTTCCTTTCTTTAACCTTATTTTTATAGATAAGGAACTCTAGTTTGATGTGACCCTTTTTCTTGCATTCATAGTATGTCACTTCTAGTTCCACTTTTTGATTCACCTTTTTGGTTCAATTATAAGATTCTTTTTCTTGAAGAATTTTTTCATGTTCTTGAAATTTTGGGAAAAATCTTGAACTTCACCTCTAGATGAGTTATCATTGGTAGCTTTAAAGTTGATAGTTTTCTTTATATATTTGTATTAATTGGACTCCTTATATTTTTACTTCATAGTAATTTTATACGTCATTAGAGATCTAATAAGTTCTTCGATTTCCATTTTTTATGTTCTTTTCTTCTTGTATAATAGTGAATTTTGGTTTCTAATTACTTATAAAGACCCAAAGTATCTTTTTTACTAAGTTTTATATATACAAATCATCACCAAGTGACTTTATACCATTGTATATGTCACTAAACCTCATAAACATACTGGTAATGGATTCATTTGTATGAATAGAATAGCTTTCAAAATCTTTCCTATACATATATAATCTAGTATATTTTACTTTTTTTAGTTCCTGCATGAGTTACTTCTATCAATTTCCATATTTTATGGTCATTTTTATATATATAACCATAATTAAAAAAATCGATCGAGGCCAGAATTTAGAGAATTCATGGAACTACCATTAAGCTCCAAGGCCTTAATATCATTAGGTGTCCACTTATCCTATATTTATTTAGTAGTATTATATTCATGCATAACTATTTTCTAGATATGGTGACTTATACTTCTAATAAAAGTCAAAATACTATTTTTTCAATGGGAATAATTCATGTCATCTAAAATAGGAGAATGAGAATAAGAGTTATATGTAATTGTAAAAATATAAAACGTTGAAATCGATTAACATTGAAAAAAAATTAAAAACAAGATTTAAACACAATTTCAAAAATAAGAATATTTTTAATTAAAACACAGAGATTCCTTTGATACCAATTATTGGTCAAAGTATAATGGTAGGGGGTGAATTTCCTTTTAAAAATTAAATCAAATGATAAATTCAAATAAAAAATATGTTGATATGATTAAGTGATAAAGCGATAAATTGATAAATTCAATATGTATTATAAAATTAATTGAGAGAGTGTGAACAGTGGAAAACAAACTTAAATAATTTATGAAATTATGTGTAGTGAGATAGAATGATGTAAAGTGTAAATTAAAAGAGAGAGTAAACACGGTTTGATAAAGGAGTTTGGAAATATCTTGTTGTGAGCCCCTAAGGCTCCTCCCATTGGGTTGAGAGGTTTATATTATTTCTCTCTTGATCTTAGAGGTGATTAAGAAACTCATCCCTCATAATTATGGTTGTAAGAAATCTCTTGAAAATTGTCAGTATTCAAGGAACCCATCCCTCACTTTTGCAGTTGTAAGCACCCATTAGAGAAGGTGATGATAAAAGAGAGGTTTTCATGGAATTAATCTGTTATAAAGAGATCCCTCCTAAACTTTTTCGGTAGCCAAGGAACCCATCCCTCACCTTTTTGGTAGTGAGCATCCATTATATAAGGAGATTAGAAAAATAGAGGTTTTCATGTTGAAAATATCTTATAAAGTGTATCCCTTCTCTTTCAAAAATATTAAAATAATTTAGAGTAGTGATAGAGATATAAAGAAGGATGAGAAGAGATTGAGAAATGGATTTTACTCTAAAGAGGGTTTAGAGATTAGAGAAAATTTTCTAGATATCCATCATTGACAAGACACTTGATTTTATTTCTCAATCCACCATCATCAAAATATGAAATACAAGCCTCCCAAGATAATTATTTATAGGATTCATAATAGATGAAGGATTATTAGGTCGATTTGGGACTTCAATGAGTCAATTAAAGGCACTTTGATAATCATTTAATGCTCTTATGAAGGTTTTAGATCAAATCCACCAGCTATCCAAATGATCCCACTGGTTAACATGTGGGATTAATAGGGATATCTTGGATCTAAATGCCTCAACTGGCTAGTTGGTGGACCCCTAGAGCATAAGGGAGAAACTTTCCTCACCACTGGATGGCCAGTGTCTATACACCATCTAGTCAGTGTGGCCTACTGAAATCTAACTCCACAAGAAGCCTCCTAGATTCCTTTCATGACTTCAAATTATATTTGAATATTCATTTTATTCTATTAACACATCCAAAGAGACTTCAATAAGATCTTTAAAGACCTTTGATAAATATCCTATAATGTATTTGAATTCCATCACTTGGTCCATTAAGAACATGATTTGATATTCAAAATTCACAACTCAGAAACACTCAATGAAACCATTAGATACATAATTGGGTGTTTTTTATCATGAAAAAACCATAAGAGAGAGGGTCACAATAGTTACAAACTCCTACCATGCATGATCCCCACCACATAACCATCATCCCATAACCAATACTTCATCAAGGACTCTATAAGACACTCCCATTCCTTTCATGATTGTACCAACTTCAGGCCATCACAGCTAGTCTAATACTAAAGTGATAGTGGGGAATAGGCGGTGATTATCCACTTACCCTCACCAACCTGGATGTTGGTGAAAACACATGGAACCAAAAAAATCAGTGTTGGTATAAAATACTCAACTCGGGTGGGGTGTTTTGTGAAATCAAAATAAAATAAATAAATAGATTGTCTCACACAGATCTCAATCTTAGGTTTCATATATATAGTCCTAAAACAAATCATTTATTCCACCATATCATCACCACTACCCATCCACCATTTCTATATACTTTGTAACTAAAATAACCAATGGCCATACAAAAACAACCTTAAAAACCATGGATTCTCATTTAAGTGTTAATTTATAAAATTATAGATTTACCATTTCCAACCAGTATTTGATTCTAGGTATGATAATGGTTACTCATTAAGTAGGTACCCGACCTAATTAAATTAGGTTTGTGTAGCTTTAATTTAGGATCCTATTAAATTAGATCATATTATATATTACTAATTAAAGATTAATTTAGGGTTTGAGTAACATTTATCAGATACCCTAAACCTGATTAAATCCATTTATATATTTTTTTAGTTTTATTTTTTTGTTATCAAGCATATTTAGTGTGACGTCTCCTGCACGTGTGATGATTGAGGTAGTAGGTTTCACTTTCCAACACCATGCAAGATGTGAGATATTATTTATATATTATAATTAAAAATATAAAAATCTTATATCATCTTCTTCATATTATATTTTTCCAAAACCCTCTCAAAATTTCATCTCATAAACATATGGATGTTAGCATACACATAATGGAATTTCATGTTTTTCTATCCCCATTTTTTCATGATCATATTATATTTTATCTTGCCCGCACCACTTTCCTTCACTATCAATCATCCCCTCTTATCCATGGTGAGAAGTTCATTTGAAATTGAAATAAAAAACAGTCATGATTTCTCTTCATATTCCATCTTATTCATTAAAAATCAAATTATTCCCTCAGAATCAACTCTTACACCAACTACTTCTATGCACAACATTCACACAAAATATGTCATGTTCTTAGTTTTTCATTACTAATTTTATAAGGTTATTTTGTGTTAGTTTTATTTATTGGGATTGGTTTATACTTTTTCTAAATCTTAGTATTTGTAAAATAAATTAACATTTGGTTACCATATGATATATATTCAAGATGGTAATTTTTTATATGTTTTATCCTTCATCTTCTATTACCATCCTTAAAAGGTGATTGTATAAGTTTTATTTATTGGGATTAATTTATGCTTTTCTTAAATTTAATTGATTGAAAAGTATATTGATATTTGTTTTCCATCTTCCCCATATTTAATATGGTTACATTTTATTTCTATTAATACAGTTACATTTAATATTTATTTTTAGATATGAAGGACTAATCATTATTTTTGTTCATTTTTATTATGATATGTGAATTATACTATTGTAGTGTTTTTATCTAATGGGTTGGATTTGAAATTTCACAATAGTATTACTAAAAAATCAAAATAGATGTCATACCCCTTTCTCATTTTTTTGTGTTTTACTTATTGACTTTTTATTCAAGGAAAAAATTAGTTAATGACTTTTTTAGAATGTTAATTTATTTTCTTGGAATTAAATTCACATATACATATATTCATTGGGATTAATTACATGAAGTTTTGGATATCATATTTTTTTAAGAATATACTATTTTGTATGTTCAGACTCCAAGTTGTGTTATGCATATAATTATAAAATTTTCCATGTCATGAATCCAGTTTTTTAATGAACACACATAAAAAATTACCCATCTAGTCTAAATATATTAGAACATTAACTTATTAATCCTCTTTTCTTATATAATTACCATATTTATACATGGTTGTTTCTATTTGTATCATATGCATTTTATTTTTAAAAAAATCGTAGGTTTTTTAAGTTATGGAGGAATAAATTAACATAGAAACTATTAAAGATAATGATGGGACTATTAGTAAATTGCTAGTGTTAGGCTCGAAAGGGGCTTAGATACCATGAGATGTGAGTAAATCAAGGTATGGATATTCTTTTCAATATTCTTCATACCCCACTGGATCTTGAACTCTTTTTTATAAGGGTAAATTTATTTGATCTTAATTGTTTATGATGATCTTATTCTTTCCTTCTTTATCTAATGATGATGCAGTGAAAGTAAAGAAAGAGAGCAAGCAAAAAGACACACATATTTTTACTTGGCTCACCCTCATTGGGCTATATCCAAGGAGCATAAAATAGTAATGTACTGATATACCAAATCCACTAAGGTTTACTACCAAAATGTGGTTTGGGATAGATCAATTTCATACCCAGGCTCACTACCTTTACAAATTTTAAGGATAGCTCACTACTTTCCAAGGGTCACTCCCTCAATCTCTCTTTTGATGGCTCACTGCTGGTGGAAAGGATCACCTTTTTCCTTTTCATTTTCTCGCTGCTCTAGAAAGGATTCACATACAGTTTATAGACATGTAGGTCCCACTTTCATTATCAATAATAAATTCATCCTCAATTGTAGATATATGCTCTGTTAAAGTCTCACTTTAATCCACTTGATGGATATCACTTTACCAAAAATTTACTAGGAAATCCCTTTTTAATACTTTTTTGATACTCACTAACTTCGTGAAGCTCCTTCCTTTTGTGAAGATTATTTAGCCTTCATGAATCCCATAAATTCTGTGAAGCTTGCCTCTTTCAAGAAGCTTAAATATCCCTTCACAAAGCAACCTGATTTTGCAAAGCTCAAAAACTTTTGTGAAACTCGCTTAGACTTTTCAAAGCTCACCTCTTTCAGTCAGCTTTTATAGCCTTCATGAACATCAATAATTTCTCAATGCTTAGAAATTTTGGTTAGATTTCATATCCTTCGCAAACTTCCTTTATTCATAAACTTCTTCACAAGAATAACCTTCAAAAATTTAGAACACTTGAATCTTTTTTAAGTCTTGATCTTTTATTCTGAGGGGTGTAGAGGATAATTTATAGGTGTTTCCTCCCATTCCATAATATTTCATCTATGTCATCACCTTTTCATGAAGATCTCCAAAATTTTTCATGAAGCTCCCTATTTCGTGAATCTCCAGGTAAATTTCACCATTTTAGAAGCTTCTCTTAGTCATAGAGATTACTGTTAACCCTTCACGCATTCGAGATGCTCCACTTCTTTATAAAACAGAGCCTTCACGACACCAAATTCTTTCTCAAAGCTCCATACCTTCATGAAACTCTCATATTCATGAAACTCATGCCTTTTAATATTTTTATGAGGCATTCATGAAAATACAACTTTCATGATGATTGATCCATCCCCAAAATTTTAAACCCCAAAAATTTGGAAAACACTAGGACATAGCACCACCTTGTATACACAATTTTTTGTACCACCTCAGAGGGATTCATTCCTCTATCTTGGATATTTTTCAACATACTTAGTAAACAACCATGCTATAACTCCATAACTATTTGTGTCCACCTTCTTTGTCAATAAACACAATCAACCCAAAAATACTATAATGATACCTTGAGGTATTTTTTCCCAAAAGTCTCCCCCTCTGGGTTTTTTGAAAATTCTTTACATTTTGATACCTTGTTAAAGCTTCTTACATATTCTTCCAAAATTTTCTTCTTATGATTTAGATAATGATCAAAGATTTACTCAACACACACTCTAATTCCACATGATCCATTCTTGTAATAAGAAACAATATTAGTATGAAAAGTTCATCAATGAAACACTTCATTCTAAACCCACTCAATTAATTTCATTACAAACCTATATGTCATGATATATAACCTTTGATTGATCACTTTTAGCATCATTATATTTAAAAATATTTCTAATTCACTGCTCCTCCTATCTTCTTCTCCCCTATCTTGATTAAGACATTTTCTCCCCTTTTTTCCACAACTTCTCCCCCTTTTTCAATGAACCCAAAGGTCACTTCTTTGTGATTTTACATAGGTTAAAGAACAAATATCAACAAAATATGGAAAAAACCATACCTTAGAGAAAGGGGGTCCCTCATAAATACTTTTTTAAGTGTGGGAAGTCAACTATACTCCCAGATCCAGTAGATGCCATCCAAACTCTACTTTGGGTAAGGCCTTTGTTAGAATGTATACAATCTGTAGTTCTGTAGACATATACTCTAACTTCAGAAGCCCTTTCTCCACCTTCTCCTTGATAAAATGATACTAGATTTTAATTTGATTTGTCCTTGAGTGATGTATTGGATTTATATAAGATTTATATCACTTGAATTGTATCAATAGATTCTGATTAGATACTTCACTTAAACTCTCATGTCATCAAGCTACTACTTCATCCACAATAACTATGTGCATGTTTGAGTGGCAGCAATATATTCATCTTCTACAGTGCTCAATGAAATAAAATCTTATTTATTTGTTATACAAGAAATAAAAAATCCACTAAGATAGAATGCTCCACCTAATGTTAATTTTCTATAATCTATTGAACCGGCCCAATCTTCATTTGTATAGACCAATAACTCTTGCTGAGATTTTTCATTCTATAGAAAACCAAAATCCACCATTCCTTTGATATATCAAAGTATTATTTTTACTACAAGAAATTTTCTTTCCTTGGGATTTATTTGATACCTTGTTCCTTAAAATTTGAAAAAATAATATCAAGTCTTGTAGCTATCAAGTACAATAGACTTCCAATGATCTGCCTATATTCTGTTACATTGACTGCATTTCCTTCATTATCCCATTATAGTTTCATCTAGTTAGCCACCAGAGTCGTAATCTCCTTGGAATTATCCATTAAAAATATTCTCAAAACCTCCTTGGAATATTTATATTGAGAAATTAATGTTC
The DNA here is from genome assembly GCA_963277665.1 of Viscum album. Classification (NCBI taxonomy): domain Eukaryota; kingdom Viridiplantae; phylum Streptophyta; class Magnoliopsida; order Santalales; family Viscaceae; genus Viscum; species Viscum album. The sequence goes on along the minus strand of OY728132.1, from coordinate 1,152,097,246 downwards.
CATTCTTTTCTTATGTCACCTGTAAGCCAATAAAAAACATTAGTTCACCAATAATTAACATTTTGAATTCACTTTTCATGAATTTTACGAATTTTTTTCACTATGATTCATATAACCAACCAAATATTATGTAATAAACATACACCATCACCATCATCCTTTTATTACTGTCATTGCTATCATAGAGATTGTAATCAACTCCACCATGCTAAAAACAGAGCTTCTTCAAAAACTGATCTAGTCTTGAATATCATACTCTTAGTTCTTGATTCAACCCATATAGCACCTTCTTTAGCCAAAAAACTCTAATATCATATTCATGAATAAGTAAAATATTTGGATACTCAATATAAACTTCTTCTTCTAGAACCCCATTCCAAAATTCTAACTTGACATCCATCTAGAAAACTTTGAACCTTCCTTGCACTACTATGACCAAGAATGATCTGATTGTTTCTAGCCTCATAACAGGTGAAAATGTTTCATCAAAATCAATACCAACTATATAGAAGTACCCTTTTAATACCAATTATTCTTTTTTTAATCATTATTCCATCTTCATTCAACTTGTTGTGAAATACTCATTTGGTCCCAATAACATTCTTATCTGTTGGTCTCGAAACAATATCCCAGAAAACCTCCAGCATTGGAATAATATAAATCATTAATACCAATTTTTATCTGATTTCATATATTGAATTACAATTCAAATCAGGGATACCACTTGTTGGAAACATTGTTAATCTTCTCCCGTAACTTCTTGGTAGCCTGAAAATAATCAGCTGATACCATATTGTTAGAATAAAATACATAATCATAAAATACATAAATGTTATCAATTCTCCCCTAATTGATCATATTGATGTTAAAAAAATAAACTTTTATCATTTTTATACCATTGAGACCTTGCATGTGATTAGAAGATAGAATGCTCCCATTGTGATATAAAACTCTTCCTGTTGTTAGTCCCACTATTATACCCACATTCTTCTTATCCTGAATCATTTCTTCAAATGTGACTGTAAGTTTGAGAAACTTCTCCATCTCAATAGAATTTTCTAGTTTTATCTTCTTTCAATAAGATTTTCAATGGGTGAACTTACCACTTAGAAATGATCAATCAACAAAACCGCTAAGCCTACTAAGTCAGAACTTGATGTAGGAAACAAGAGATAAATTTAGTAACACCATCACTATCCATTGCACTCAATTACTTTCATACATCTCAAGAATTTTTATACCATTAATTACTTTCAAATAATTCATCTATATTTCTTCTTTAGATTTGGTAAATTATTTGAATCAGTTGATATTATGGATCACATCACATCACCACTTTGCATCTTTTGATGCAACTTCCCCTTAGATTATATCTCCCCTAAAACCTGAAATACTTGAATTAAAAATATAGTGAGATGGGTACATCTTTAATCCTCAAGAGGAGGATTGTATTTTATCCTGATGGACCAACCCTTTTATACTTTATTGTAAATTACTACACTCTTTTTATGTTTGTTCCAATTACCCAGCCAACTTTAACTACTCTTTCCATATAACTAAAAATTATTTACCCACATGCTTAGTCTTCTTATGATATGTAGATTCTATAGGCTTTTTCTTTTTCACAATTTGGGGTTTAAACCCTCTTGTACAAATTTTATTATTTAATTCTCCGCCAAAATTCCATTTTTCATGAGCCTTTCTCTGAGAAGGAATCTCTCCACTGGTCATCTTCTCCTGCTTATTCCTCCATTGGAGGGATATTTATCCTTCCTTAACTTCTTTCCTTATGGTGTGACATGCAAGTTTGTAAATACATTCTTTATTCATTTTACTTTTATCAATTATCTGAGTCACCATACTATTTCTTACTGGTGGTGGGTTCTTTACTAAACGTACATTCTTGTTCCTCACAACTAGAGTAACTCCTCCTTTTTTCTTCCAGGTTCATTCACATTCTTCCCAATAGAGTCGTTGTAAGTGTAATAGAGGAGGTTTTGAATACACCTTTTTTTGAGATCCTTGTATTTTATTTTAGACTTTAAACCTATTTTTTTATTTATCATTTTGTCTTCTAGTATAGTATTTCTTATTATACACCACTAGATTTTGGGATCTCCTTTCAAGTTCCTTTTCCTTACCTTCTTTCTTCTAACTACAATATCATTCCAAATTCCCTTGATTAGAACATATAAATCATCTCCCATTAAAAACATACCTCGTGTCATTATTTATTAGCTGAGATGTTGATGCATCTGAAGTTCTTCTTCTGACATTGATCCCTCAAGATTCTTGACACATACTCATGTTGTGTCCTTATATTTCAAAATAATAGCATATTATGGATACTTTCTTTTGAGAGATGTTCCTTTTAGTCTTTTCAAGAATATTTTGCTTATTCTTAGATTTAAAAATATTTCTATTTTCACAATATGAAATATATTCCAAAGTTTTAGAACAAAAACCTGAAATGTGACCATGCATCCCACATAAATTTCACATGTTTTCATCATTTTTTATATAGGTTTTTTTAGTTCTATTTCCATCACCTAAAGTATTTTTTCTATTTTTGCAAATATTCACATCTCTTTTCTTCCCATTCATGGGAGAGGGTTTATCATATCCAATACCAGATTTTCCCAAACTTTATGGCCTTTGGGATGATACAATACTTTCATGTTTCTCCTTAGAAATAGAATATTTCCTTTTCATTTCATTATTATCTTCTTAAGTACAGTCGAATAGTAAATGGAAATCATCCTTCAATTTGGGATTGCTATTAAAATTAGATTTATCCACTTATTTCTTGAGTAATTATAGCTCTTCTCCCAATTGTTAAATCTTCATATCCCTTGATTCAATTTGAGTATTAAATTCTCTCTTTAGATTCTTCCCAGTACTCATCTCATATTCCAATTCTCCTGTGAGCTTATCTAACATGTCAGATTTCTCCTTTATTTTAAAATTCATCTGAGAAAAAGAGTCTTTGAAACACCCATTCTCTTTTTGTAGCCTTTGATTCTCATGTACCAGCTCTGACTGGTGAGTATTAAGATTATAATTTTTGGATACCAACCTTTTAATTTCTTTTGAGTTTAGGTTTTGTCCCTTGTTATCAGCTTTGAGTGTGTCTATCTCTATAGATATCTTTTTCAATTCTTCATTTTGAGATTCATTTTTCTCCCTTCAATTTTTGGCAACTTAAACAAGTTTTTTATTTAAACCTTTTAACTTTTTGAATTCAATTTCTTGTATTTGTATCTATATATCTTTAGATTTATTTTCTTCATCCATTTTCTGATCTAATTCCTTTATTTTGTGGATAGCTTCCACTTTTGGTCCTCTTGCAATTTCTTCATCATCATTAGTTCTAGAATCACTTAAAGTATTAGGTTCTTCACTTATTCCTTTATCATCATTGAATGAGTAAATATTTCCACTTTATGATTCATCCAAACCATTCTTCAGTACACTATTTTTTTCCTTCAATTAAATCACACTTTTTCTATAAAGACTTCCACACTAAGGAATTCCACCAGACTTTTTTTTATTATTTTAAGTTATTCCTTTTTCCATGGAATAATGAGATAAGAGTGGACTAAAAATTTTATTTCAATAATTGCCTAAACCAAGTTAGAGAAAAAAATATAATAAAAGAAAGAAATACCTTTGATACCAATTATTAGGCCCAAAAGGGGCTTAGATACCCTGAGAGGGGGTGAATCAGGGTATGTCTAATCTTTTCAATATTCTCCATGCCCAACTGGATCTTAACATATTTATTATAAAGGACACTTTATTTTCTCTTAAGTTTTTATGATGATATTATTCTTTCCTTATTTATCTACTGATGATGCATTGAAAGTAAATAGGGAGAGAAAGCATAAAGACACATAGATTTTTTACTTAGTTCATCCACAATGGGCTATATCCAAGGAGAATCAATGTACTGATGTACCAAATCCACTAAGGCTCACTTTCAAAATTCAGTTTAGGCTATATCACTTTTATGCTTAGGTTTACTACCTTTACAAAGTTTAGGGATGGCTCACTACTTCCCAAGGGTCACTCCCTTGATATCTTTTTCGATGGTTCACTGCTGGTGGAAATGATAACCTTCTTCCTCTTTCTTTTCTCACTACTCTAGAAAGGATTAAAACATAGTGTATGGACATGTAGGTCCCAATTTCCTTATCAATAATAAATGCATCCTCAATTATAGGTAGATGCTATATTGAAGTCCCAATTTCATCCACCTGATGAATATCACTTTATCGCAGTTTTACTAAAAAATCCATTTATAATAATTTTACTATGCTCACTGCCTTTATGAAGTTCCTTCATTTTTAAAATCTTACTTAGCCTTCAAAAATACCAAAAATTTCATGAAGCTCACCTCTTTTATGAAGCTTAAACAGACTTCACAAAGAAACCTTCTTTCGCAAAACTCAAAAACTTTCACAAATCTCACCTATTCTAGTCTAATTTTATATCCTTAATAAACATAAATAATTTCATGGTGCATACAAATTTTGGTCGGATTTCATAGCCTTTGAAAACTTCCTTTTTCACAAACTTTTTCACAAAAAATAACCTTCACAAATCACCTTTGTGAATTTGAAGCCTTGGAATCTTCATTAATTCTTACTCTCTTATTCTAAGGGGGTAGAGGACTATTTATAGGCATTTCCTCCCATTCTAGAAGCTTCCATATACATCATCATGTTTTCATGAAGCTCTCCCAACTTTTTCGTGAAGCTCCCTATTTTGCAAATCTCAAGGGAAATTTCACCATTCTCGAAACTTCTCATAGTCATATAGATTATCATAAACCCTTAAAACGTTCACAATGATCCACTTTTTCATAAAACATAGCCTTTGTGACACTAAATTCTTTCTCAAAGCTCCATACCTTCATAACTCCACAATTGTATGTATCCAATTGATTTTTCAACAAACATAATCAACCCAAAAACACTACAATGATACCTTGAGGTATTTTTTCCCAATACATAGATTCAACTCCACAAACACATACTACATTTTCATATATTCAACATTCATTATTAAATAAAACTCGTAGGATGACTTCTAAGGTTTGGAATTACTTTGAAAAGAAAAATATGAATGGTAAAGTTAAGGTTGTTTTAAATTATTATAAAATTAGTCATAAGGCTAATAGAAAGAAATGAAAAAAAATCCTTTTTGAATCATATAAAATAAATTCAACATTTTATGCATGCTTGGAGAAGAAAACAATGATTGTAGTGAAACAAGAAAATGATGGTGCAATCCATTTTTGGAATTTTCATTTGACAAATATTTTTCAATAAATGAGTTGGCCTCTATTATAATTTTTCATGAATGCCCAATTTTTATCATGGATAATTTTTGAGTTAGAATATTTTTTAGTATCCTTCAACCTTTATTTAAGATGTTTACCCATAATACTTTTAAAAATTATATTTTTAAAATCTATTATTTATAAAATAAATAATTTATTAGTTTTCTTGATAGATTAAAATGTTAAATTGTTATTACAATAGATATGTGGACTTCAAGTCAAAGAAAATATTGTATGTTGGTGACTGCTCATTTCATTGATGATTCATGGGAGATGAAAAATTAATTTTTTAGGAAAATATTTTTTTAACCCGTTATTGTTTCACTTATTACGTCATTGTTTATAGACAATTTACTAACTAATGAACTTTTTTATATATGCAAGTTTATTTATGTGTCTACACCTCACATTAAAGAGTTATTTACTGATGAATTAATAAAAAAAATAAACTCAATGGAATATAGAGAGTTTAATTTCTACCATAACCGTAGATAATTATAGTTATAATGATAGTATAGTTTCTATCATACAAAATAAGTTGCTTTCACAACTATTATTTGATGGGAAAATGATTCGCATGTGATTTTGTTCTCATATTTTAAATTTAGTTATGAAATATGGATTGTCCATAATATAACATTTCATTGAAAATATTTGTGATAGTGTGGAAATTTGGTCAGCTAGTCCTTCTATAGTAGAAAATTTTAAGGATGTGGCATGCTAAGAAATAGTTCCATGTATAAGGAAATTAAGCATTGATTGTAAAACATGATGGAACTCAACTTACCTAATGATTCAAACTATTATACTATATAGAAAATTTTTTCCTAGATTTACTTTTAGGTATAAAATCAACAGTAATGTTCCTCATGATAAAGAATGGGTGATGAAAAATTTCGAATAAATTGGATGTATTTTACATTTCTACTAAATTATTTTTAGGTATAAAGTATCTAACCACAAATTGTTTTTCATGATCAAGTTTATGATCTTATAATTGCATTATTAATGTTTATTTGAATTGATGATGTTGTAATATATTAAATATATCAAAAAAATTGAAAATTTTGATAAATGTTGGAGTGGTTTTCATGTTGTGTTGGGTGTAGCTGCTATATTATATCCCTGGTATAAAATGAAGATTATTGAGTTTTATTTCCCAAAAAAAATCAGTTGTAGTTCATCCATGGTGATTGAAGAAGTCAAAAATGTTTTTTATGATTTGTTTCATGAATATTAAGATATGGATTCAAGAAAATAATCACATTATTCTTGTTTTACAATATCAACACCTCATATTGAATCATTATGTGGCACTAGTTCTAAGAAAAAGTTGGTGGAATATCTTTCTTCATCATCTTCTAGTGTCAATTTGAAATCAAAATTAGATCATTACTTGGATGAGCTAGTTTTTTCATATATTTAATCCATTGATGTACTTTTTTATTTTAAAGTTAATGGTATAAGGTATACCACTTTATAATTAATTACTAAATATTTTCTAGTTATTCATATTTCAACTGTTTCATCTAAACCATCATTTGGTATCAGTAGGAGAGTGGTAAGTAATTATTGAAGTATAATCAATCCAAATACTTTAGAGGCTTTAATATTATATAAAATTTGGTTAAATAAGGTCATGTATGATAATTTTTTTTCCAAATATAAATTAATTCAAAAAGGTTATTAACATTCCTTTTTATTATGATCATTTTCAGCTATAAATCCAAGTTCTACTATGATTGAACATGTGGATTGATTCAACTCTTCAAACATTTTACTATAATGTAATATTGAATAATTAATGGATATTTTTAATTATTTATGAATTATATAAATAAATCTAGTGGAAATTTATCTTTTTTAATATTGGTATGAAAATATCCAAGTTATTCCATAGACTGATCCATTTTGATGGTGGATTAATATTTTGTATTTATTGTTGTTTTAGTCACAATGGTAGTTGCATACTTCTATGAAGCTTCTATTTAGGTTGATTCACTTCAAATTCCACTAATATCATCATGTGTTCTTTAATTAATGTAATATTATCTCATTTTTGAAACTATGATTATTGAAAACTGGTGTACCACTTCTTTTTGTACCATTTTTCCATCATTTTTTATGGTGAAAGTGGTTGTTGTTGTCAATAGCTTAGGATTCTATTTTGGTTCTATTTTTGGTTATATTTTTTGTTATATTTTGGTTAACTTTTTTTATTGTTATTATACAACTTTTTTTAAGGTCTTGTAAAATATCCAAGAGATGTATAAAGCATGCATTTTTTTAGTTTTGGTTTATTTGAAATTTTTTTGTGAAAATTTTAGTTGTGATATAATTAGGATTGAGGTTATATAGAAAACTATTCATGTTTAATAGAAAAACTAATTGGTATAAAAAATTAAAGGATTCAATTTGGTTAATTAAAAACAAGTTAAGGTAGAATTAATATAAATAGGTTCAAGTAAAAAATTAAATGGGTAATAAATGCTTTCAAGTTTTAATATCATTTAATGGGTTTGGGGTCAGGTACTCCAAAATTAATGGGTACCCAACTCATTTCCATCCCTATTCAGTTCATTATACCCTTTTCCCCATATTTAATGATAACCCACTCTCAACCATCACTCACATTTATTCCTTTCATTATTCATTCATTTCCAACATTTATATTCCAATTACAACTTGTATCCATTTATTTCATCCTTTCCACTTTCCAGATTAAATTAACAAGCCACCATTAACTTTATCCCAACTACATATCAATGTTCAAATTTATTAATTCCATCCCATACCATACTACCATAAATCACAAAAATTTCACCCAAAAATAATAAACAAACATGTTTCCAGGCATCTATATTATTTGGTCCAACATCAACATCATTTATGTACTTATTAATCAAAATTATTTTTTAATTACCAACTTTAATTATTATTTAAATATATGAAGTGATTCTAGAAAAAAAATCATAGTAACAAATCATATTTTCAATGGAATAAAATATCACAGTAATCAAGAGGCTCAAAAAAACAAGAAAGGCATGCAACAAAAGTTCTTTAAAATTTATAAGGCTAGAACTACATAGAAATTTTAGGGTTTGCATTCCACTTCATTCTCATAGTTAATTTCATCCACTTTACTATAAAATTTTATATTTTAGTTATTCATATTATTTTAGATAAAATTACAATAGAAGCAACACATAAAATAATGTAGAGATATATAGAAAATATAGGCATAACACTTATCTTTAATTATTTTCATCTTCTATCATTTTATCTTCTTTAAGTTGATTTATACTAATTACCCAGTGAAGAAATAAGCATGATAAACTCATAATTTATGATAAAATAAGAGAGAAGGTATTTTATCACTTACTTTGAAGAAGCTTTACTACATGATTCACCCAAATAGAGAGAGGGAAATAAGATAATAGCATAGGCCTAGAAATATAGGAATGAACTCAAATGATTGAAAGACCTTGATAGACTCAATATGAAAGTTTTGATCACCCCAAATTGAAGGGAAAAAGGAAATAAAATATGGAAAAGAAATTGGATTTATAATAGTAGATATCATTTTACCCAAATATCCCCAAAGACTCGGCCAAACTCTCCCAATTTAATTCACATTAAATTAGATTCCATTTAATTCCCTTACACGATTCATTTAAAACTCCTATAATTTATCGAGATTAAATATATTTTTTATATTTATCATAACAAGTTAAAATCCATAGTTTTCATTTAATATTTTCTTATTTTTCATAAACCTGTGTGGTAGAACCATCCTAGGAGAAATTCCATATTTTTTCATGAAAAATGATACCTATATGCAACAAAAGGTAGTGTGTAAGGGTGATATAGTTTACCCTTACATAGTAGGTTACCCTTATGTAATAATCAGAACCACCCTAACGTGACCAGTATAACCTTTACTAAAAGTTTTAAAATCATATATTACCCTAACATGATGAAGGATCTACCCACACATGAGTTGAATACTACATTTACACGGGATCCAAAGGCGCCTTAGGACCCTCATGCTAAACCCATCCAACCTCGCATAACTTTAGAAACTACACTTTACCACCACCACAACTGCCACCATAATGTAGTGAAAGGACCCTAGTTATTTCGACCTTCCATACCTAATACCAAGATGTAGAGACCCCCAACTTGATGTTTCATTCTCCCTTATGTGAAACTCAAAATCTCTTTGACTTTCACCTTAACACAGCACCACAATCATAAAAATTTCTAAACCATCCCTATTTTTCATAGGAGTATTCTCTATGAAAAATTATTTCTAAATCAACCAGTTAAACTATTTAATTCTTGTGGTGCATTATATCATCAAGTGGTGCCTCATGTAAAAGTAAGTGGTCTTACCTTTATGCAGTGACAACTCATGTAAAGGTAAACCATTTTACCTTTACATGATAGAAAAGGATAGGTTACCTCTATTCAAATAAAAACACCCACCAAAACATCCACCCATGATTGTTTCACTCACAAAAGTGTGCCAAGATTCACATGACCATCTTCAAAACACTCACCCTTTTAAAATATTCATACAAAACAACATGCCCCATGCTCATAGCTTTAAGGAACTCAAACACATAACACAATTCCCGCTACTATGATGTGGTGGTCCTTAAGATGTTTAAACTCATATAAATCCTTGGGAACAATATCAAACTCTTAAAAACTCAAAGGAATAGTCTAAAAGGGTCCAAACCATTACAGTGCTCATCAAACACAATGTTACAAATTAGTGGACACTCATATCCTAAATTTCTAGAAAAGTTGGTTGCAATGGGTATCCAATACCTTATATATATTTTTTTACTATTGTGTGTATGATGTATTTTAGATTTTATTAAACATTAAAAGATATTACCACTAGTTTCATGTGAAAAATATTGAGTTTGAAGTTAAAAATATATATTAACATACATATTTGAAAACAAATCCATGATATTAATCCAAGTAATGACCATCACTTATATATCTGCACAAGTATAAAATCATTAAAATAGAATACATATAAGTGATGGGAGAAAATTAATGTTTCCCACCTGATTATGTGCACTCTTAGTTGTAGTTCAGTACTGAGATGTATAGTTATAAACACATCATTCATAAAATTTACTATTATTCATTCGTGTTTTCTAGTTGAAATTGATAATGATAACTCTCTCATCAACCACAATAAAAAAAATGGGGGTACTAAATGAAGTTGAAACAATGTCTACAACATTATTTCTAGGAGCATCAATATAATGTTAATCATACACATCATAAAAATAGTACTTCATAGAAAGACTTAGTTTCCATTATTGCACCAATAGTAATAATGAATCTAGTTAGAAAAATTTTGATACAAACCTTAGAGGTTACCCAAAATTTATCATCTTGATATATTTTTAGTAATATGTTACTCAAATGAGAAATATGTGTATGTTAAATAAGATATGATTCTTATATGTATATTAAAAGAGTATAAGATATCAAACTTCCCAACAATGGTTTCTCCATTGGTCAAAATAAATTATAGATATGATTGACTAAAATGTAGTAAAATGAATCAGGGATTGAAAGAAAAAAATTCAATATGTTAATGAAATAGAAATATATGGTGGAGTATCATACCTTGCACATAATAATTTCGATGACATTTTTAGTTACTGTTCTAATAAAAAAAATTGATGGCATCTGTTGTTATTAATTATTTCTATTCATCCTATTTCCAACATACTCCAGTAGAAATTGTTCTGTAACTATATGCCTAAAATAAAAAAAATGTGGTGAAATAGAGAATGAGATGACAATGATAGGGAATATCAATAAAAAGAAGAGAGGATAAGGTATGAGTGACATGAAATCTAAAAATGATATCTATATTTTTATATGGGATGACAAAAATCAACTTGCTTTTGGTTCTATAGGATATTACGGAACTTATAAGTCACTTAATGAGTATTCTTGAAAACTACATTTCAAAAAAGGAAAAGGGAGATGAAAACTAGAAAAAATTATATAGTATATTGGTTTCAATTAATATTGAAAGAGAAATCTATGAAAATTATCCATTTTTATAGAAGGATCAATGTTTCTAGATCATAAGATTGAGTAGTCATTTCTTAAAACTTTTCCCACAAACTATTGCACTTATTTTCTCGATTCAATCATGGATTTAAACACATATAACATTATTCATCAATCAATAATTGTAAATCACATTGAATAATAATATTTGGATTGCTAATCATAATTAATAAAGCTCAATAGTGGCAATGGAAAATTGTATAAAATTAGTACATCAAAAAAATAATCTTTTCTATTTTCACATTTATGTGTTTATCCATCCCAAAAAAGGCCAAAAGATAATCAATATCTATATGTGGATTAAATTTTGTTTCATACCTTTATTTTATTTTCCTTGTAGATGTATTTTTTGATGAGTTTCATTTAATCATCTTATGATTAATGTAAGTAGAAAACAACCCAAAACACAAGTGATATATATTTAATAAATCAACATGTAAATAATTACAAAAACAGAGTACTAAGAAATCATGATATAAAGCATCTTCTATCATTATTATCAGTAGATCATAGTTGATAAAGATCAAAAAAATAAAAGAAAAAAGTACCCTACCTCAGAGGTGATACACTAGCCTATGGATCCATAATCATATAATGGGTATACTCAAACTTCCAGATGAGTGATATAACCTTTTTATATGAGATAAACAGATCTCAGGAAGAAGATATATTTTGGAATCTTTGCATAAAACTGATGATCACAAATCTGTCGAATGAACATAATAATCCACACACCTAGTAGAAGGGTTTATATCTCTTATATAGATAAATCCTGATGATTGTTCTTTGTAACACATCATATGTGTTACTTTTGTTTGGGTGTATCATTCATTTAATGTTTCAATGAATAAATGAAAAAATTAAATGAATAAACTCTTTGGTTCAAAACTGATTGAAACTATTTGGGAGAAGTTGTTTAAGCAGTTTCATCACATGCAACACGCATATGTATCTCATGTATATTAATATATATATATATATATATATATTATTCGTGCATTATATTAATGATAATTAAATGTACAATGCATATATGATATCATAATATATATATATATATACTTCATGCATCAAATGCATGAATACATGCATAAAATGCATGAATATATGCATCACATATGTGTATTTTAGTGCACATCTAATAATCTCCCACTTTCACTAAAATCCCATAAGGTTTTTTTTGAAATAATTCACAACTCCTTATGAATCCATCCAAAATATTTTGGATATGTCTTCATTAAACTCTCTTCATTTTGAAAAAACACTTTATCCAAAACTTTATCCCTATCCAAGGGCCTAACTATGCAACCCTACAAACCTTAGAATCATTGACAACAACTATGAAATCCCTATTTCATAGATGTAAGAAAAGAGAGGCTTATAGTAATGAATCAGTGCTACTCAATATATTAAGGGGTCTAGTGTGATCTCTATAAAACTTACTCATATATCTATACAAACATTTACACCATAAGATGTATCATATACATCGTATATATACCTATATAATCTCTTTTTCCATGAAATCGAGTGGACACTAGACATAGGACATGTCAATATATAATAGGCCTCTCATCTTTTCTTGATTTTTAGAAAATTACTAATCAAGTTCATGAATACATCGCGTATTATTCATCTCACAAATGAGTACATCACATGCCCCTCATCTAAGTAGCTAAACATGTCATATGTGAAATAAATAATCATGTCCATTCATTTCATCATTCTAATTCAATCAAGGGTAAAATTTATTTACTTATCATATAAGTATACAAATCCCATATTGGTTGTGATCCAACGGATGACATGATCAACAACATACCCAACCACCCCCTTATTAACTAAGTTATTTTCAAACTTGTGTAAGTAGGGTATCGAAGTATGAAGGTTATCATGTTAGGTATCTCACTAACCTCAGGTAGGAAGGATTTATAATAGGCATACACTACTAAGTATATCAATGACTGTATGATATTCCATGAGATATACTTTAGTGGGTTAGTCCAAATAATAGGTCTCTACTTTTTACCTAATGGATTTATTCTTTATATCTAGTATAAACCCCTTTTTAATGAGTATAAGAATCTATTAAAGATAATATTAATATTTCATAACAAAACAAAATAATTAATTATGTTCATTGATTAGGGACAACTCAATGTTTTTACTATGGGGTGATATTTATCATCTGGTTGTTCACATAAAGTAAAGTTGTAGCACACATGAATGAATGATAAAAAAATATTTATTTTATTATTATTACATGATATGTTTACAAACATTACAACCAATCTATTAAGTGTTAAATATCTAGAGATTCTATATGGATATCATGTTGTTTCTACAATAATGATTTTTTGAACATTATATCTATATGTAATTCATGTCACATCCCTATGTGACCATATGATAAAATACTCCCACTAACCTCTTAGTGGATAACATTTATGAAGCTTGTTTGAATAGTGATGAGACTTAGAAACCATGTTCATTAAGTTCAACTCGTTGAACATATATTCAATATCTTTAACTTCATAACATTAAATTTTACAATGTTAACTTCTATTGTTTACTTGGAACTCTTTCTAAGTACATCATTATCATCCTTAAAACCCTTTCCATCAAACCTTTTCCTTAAATTTTTTTTAAATATTATAAATATTTACATTATCACCTTATTAACACATCTTAAACTATTTTAGGATAAATTGATATCGACTTTGTTGTGGTATCTAATGTAAATCTTTATATTTCTCTTTATCACCATACCCTAAAATCTTTTAGGACCCAAGTGATGCACTTTGTGTATTGGCTGGTATAAACCTTTAAGGAATAGCGATGTTCACTTGTTATGGTAACTAAATATAACTCTTTAAATTTTTATTTACCATCGCCTATCATAAACATTTTGGGATATAAATTGAAAAATCACTTTAATCTTGGACCGGTATAATCCTTTAGGAAATAGTGATATTTATTTTTATGTGTTAAATCAATGTAAACTTTTACATTATTACCACCACATATCCTAAACTCTTTAGAATATAAAATAAAAAACTAGTTAATATTTATTTGTAACTTTTAACTTCTCTAATTCCAAACATACTCCCACTATTCTCTTATACACTATTCTACAAAGATACACAAACTTATTTATGTTTAGGAAATAACTCTTATTTCCTCTTAGTATGAATATTTAACAAAAATAAACTATCATATTCGTATCATATATATTATTTTATGTTTTTAGAATATTTTACTTTTTTAAAGAAAGTATTTATTAAAATATACCAATTATGGGTGTCATGAACACATTTCCTCATATTTTAACAAACTAGATAATATTTTTATCCTGGATAAACATTTTAACCATATCTTCTTCTCAAAATATGATATAGAATCCAATAAATCACAAACCATGTGTATCCAGTTAATCATATCATTTTTTTATAAAAACCTTTTGTTAATTAAACACATGTATTATTATATAAGAACAATGAGATGAAGATACACATCCTTTACTTAGTTTTATCTTATCTTTTCATACATTCAAATCTCTGATGCAGCAACTATTTTCTTCTCACTTGAATGAAAATTAAAATCTCTATCAATTATTACCCTTATTTTGAATTGTTTTATATTTATAAAACTTGTAAAATATACATTCAATAGCACATTACCTTCAAAATCAAAGGATCAATTTCTATAACATTAATACCTTACATGGACATTCTATGAATTTTCTTAAAACTTATTTAGATATTCTATATAATCTCATCATATGGAAATATTAATCCTTCTTGACAGCCCTATGTTTTAATGGACATGGATAGCTACAAGAAAAAATATTATTGGACTTTCCAACTAATTTTCTTCTTTTGGTTTGAACTTTTACCTCATTGTATTATCTGTAAAGCACCAGAACTCGGACATCATATGCCCAATTTATTAATTATAAATTCTTGAGAAAATCATTAAAACTTTTTTTCTTAATGTAGTGAATCTGGTTTTTTCATCTAAGACTTTGGAATATTCCTATAAATATTTTCAGAGTCAATTTCTAAGATCCCGTGAGATTCCGAGGCCTAGTGAGCCTGAAATTGATATTATAAAAATATTAAATATATTAATATCACGTGAATGAAATTTTCCTGAAAAGTAAAAAAAATATTGAATGGATTCTAGTATTATAAATATGATACCATAGTTGATTTTGAAATGCGAGGTTTACCCTAGGCTCAACCTAATGTTGGTTGGCGTTGAATGTCCAGTTAAGGAAGCTATTAGCGGGTGTGTTTAATTAAAATAGATAAATAAATTTTTTATTATTAAATGTACTAATTAAAATATTCTAAAAATACCCTATTATGATGATTTTTCAAGGTTTATCCACAAAAACCTTGCTAGATCTAAGATCAGGAAGAGATTTTTTTCATTGGTGGATCGAAATCAAATAACAAATGGTGATCAGATTAAGGTTAATTGAGAGGTAGTGAATATAACGGGACCTCTCCATCACTGGAAAATGAATTATTCACTAATGATTGATCCATAATCAAGGTAGGGATGTTAAATTGTGGATTTATCCATTTTTATTAAAATATTGATCATGGATTAATTATCTAATTTTTATTTATGATTTATTTATTCATTCACATGAGCCATGCTGCCTTGTTGTGTAATTAATCTGTTAAACTCCTTGTTTCCCTTGATATCACCCCATTTATATATTCATTGGATAATAACACTTTACCGATGATGTTTTAATTTTTTCTTGTGTTTTACCCTCTCTTCTCATAATGTTCTTCATTATTGAACTATAGGGCCACAATTCGACATTGTCGGGGTGGGTTCGAGCATGATCGAATCCCCAGATTCATTACTATGGGATGAAAAAAACACAAATTGATAGATTTTTGATAGATTTATGAATGAATTTGGATACAAGTGATACTCTTTGGATTTAGGATCTAGAGGGGTGATGAGATTGAGTGGTATGTGCATGAGAGGTGCGTTCGGGGATGTGCGGTTACTGCGGATGGTTTTCTAGTAAAGAATGGCCAGAATCCAAATTTTGGCTAACCATGGAGGGTGGTGTGTGTTATTATTATTTTTAATAATAATAACATGTGGTATTGAAGATAGGAATCACACCACCTATACATGCATGGAAATGGGAGGGTTTTCATACCCCTATGTGATTATTATATATTATGATAATAATAATAATAAAATAAGTTTATTATTCAAGGGATAGGGGTGGGGTGTGGTGTCTAGATGCAAGGTTGAAGGGGTGTATTTTCCCTATACGTGTGAGGGAGGGGAAATAACTCATGTGGACCCCCTTTTCAATCTTATAATTTATATAAGTTTTAAAATAATAATAATAATAATAATGGCATAATGAAATAAAAAGGAAAAATTTTAAATGAGGTTTTTAAGTGAGAGGAACTTTACACATTTTGGTGGGGGAGAACCATGTGGATATCACCTTTAAGTTAAATGTTTTATATTATTAATAATATTTTTATTGTTATTTTTATTATTATTAATATCTTATATTGGTCGTAGCTTCATAGTGTGACATCAGATTAGCGATTCGTCTGTGGCATCATGATTTTTGTATTGAGGTGGTCATTTCAAGACCAATGTTGGGTACCTTTTTTAAACTTTTGGATCAGGACCATGAAGCGATGTATGTACATGTTATGAAAAAATGAATTTTTTTACCAGATGTCCATTTTGAGTAAGAAAATAGCCTATCCTGATTTTTTTCTGCAAGGATTACAATGGTATGATACATTTATCCATTCATAGAAATTTTCATTGACATATTGGTGGTTTGATGTTTTAGCCTGATAGACTGATGACGAGCCTTGTGCACTCATCAGTATTTTGGCCATACTCAGATTTTGTCCCATGAGTAGCCTATCCTGAGTAGCTTTTTGCATAGAATGTGATGGTAGCCTTCATAGTGGATTTCAAGATAAAATTTGGAATGTTCCAAGTGATACTCTTATTTAGGAAACTCTTGATGATGGAAATGATCATGCAGGTTCATCAGAGAGATTCTAAGTAGATAAGGTACTCCCATATTCAGGGTATGGGTCCTCTATCTATGGGGATAGTACTCCAATGTCACACCAGGGCACGGGTCCCCCATTCTCATTACTCCAAGTAGAGATGGTACTCTCTTATTTAGGGTGTGGGTCCTCTATTTATGGGTAAATTACTCCCATATATAACTAGGGAATGGGTCACCCATATTCTTTACATAGATAAATATAGTACTACCCTACATGGGTGTGAGTCCTCTATCTACTGAGTGGAACCCCCTGACACACTAGGGCATGGGTCATCTACCTTCTAAGTGAAACCCACTTGACTCACTAGGGCGTAGTTCCTCTACCTTATGAGTGCCACTCCCCAGATGTACTAGGTCATGGGTCCTCTACCTTCTAAGTGGCACCCCCCTGACACACTTGGGTGTAGTTCCTCTACCTTCTGAGTGGCACCCCCAAGATGCACTAGGGAATGGGTCCTCTACCTCCTGATTGGAACCCCACTAACACACTAGGGTGTGGTTCCTTTACTTTTAGATTTTTTTTCCCTCTACTATGTGGCGTAGTGGTGAGTTATGGGACCCTCCACACAGTTTCTTATGTGGTTGTGCATGATACTAGGCATTGGTGATAGACTTTTTAGATTTGTAGGCAAACTCATCGTTCTTAGCTAGGCTGTGGAGATTGAGATCCCCTTTCTCTCTTGTTTTGGATTCTTGTTGATCATATCTGGATGTTTATGGTTTTTGTCTCAGTTTCTGATTGAAATTCCTTATTGGGTTGAGAAGACCTTTTTTGTATCTCTAAATCACTTCCTTTTGGTTTTCAGGGAATCTTATTATATATATATATACACTCACCCCTTTATGGGATTTTCCCACATGTGTCATATATTATGAAAATGATGAACATATAGAAGGTGATTTTAGAGGATCATAGGGATACTCGAGTGTGTAGACCACATGTAGTGGTCAAGCTTAGAGATCATGAGTCAAGCTCTCTCATCTTTACTTTATTCCAATTATTTTCATGTTGGGACATCTTTTCTGGTTGGGTGTGTATTTTTTCCATTTCATTTCAGATTACCCTATAATACTCTTTTTTATTTCCTATAGGTTATTACATTAATGGTTTGTATTCTAAGTGTTACTATCTTATTATTATTGTTATTCACTTATATGTGGAGATGGTTGGTTGTGTGCATACAAGTACATTAGGTAAAGGCCTCCCCTTTGGATGGTGTTATGAGTTTTCCCCTTAAAATGATTGGTTTGAATTTATAGAAATGGTGTTGGAGTGTCTTGAGTGTGGTTTTCAGGCTAGGGAACCTAGTGTTGGTGCGGCGGATGACATATCCATACACTAGGACACTGACTACCTTCTTGTCGACTCAGCATACTGTGACATCGGTTGTAGGGAACTTGGTACATGCATCATTTAGAATTGAGTCCTTTGACTATCCTTTTTAATTTATATCCCTATGTATATATGCTCATTGACCATGGTATATCTTGATAACTTTTGATATTTCTCCGCATAGATAGCCAGATATGATTTTAAGATAGTGTCATGATGGTGACTGGTTGAGAGATAAGTACTTAGTTTAAGGACATATCCCTGAGGTTATTTTATCTATGTTGATGCTGATAAGTGCTACCACCTTTTGAGTGGTGAATGGATCCTTTTGTTGGTAAGATAGATGAATTTACACATGTTGAGAAGTGGATAGGTCTAGAAGGACAAGATGATGGTATGCTCAATATTATCATATTACGTGAGTTCCAATGATAGTGACTACTAGGTTTTTGTGATAAGATAAACCCTCAGGCATTATAGGTTTGACTCAAGGAAGTGGTATGGTTTTTTCAGCTTGTGTGGACCCTGACCGATCAAATGGTTGCATTAGAGACCAGTCTTCTCTATGGAGAAGTTTTTTCCTCTAGAGGTACTAAAAAATGATCCACCTGTATAAGTGTGCATCATGGGTTTTAGAGATAGATATCACCCAGGTTTCTTAGTGATCCATACTCTCCCTTATCATGTGGTAGAGGACTGTTGTGAGCCTATTATGCAAATTTCCCACTTTGATAAGACCCCTTATGATGGTGATACTCACATCATGACTTTTCAAGGGTGATGTAAGGCATCGATAGAGCCTTGTGTTTGTGATGTTTTACATGGATTCATAAATGAAAGGAATAGGTAAACTTCTCCCACTAAGATGTGTTATTGTGACATGATTCAAAACTGTGAGGGTGAGTTAGTGTCTCTCAGAGCAGATAATGTCGAGTTATGATAAAAAAAGTTCCTTTGAATAATATGTTTAAGGTTGTTTTGATGTGATAAGGTATTAGAGTGAGCCCTGGTTTTGTGAGGATTTGGGTAAGGGAATTGATAGCTTCAGGCAGTAGGATCTTGTGGCTCAGTGGCTTCGAGTGTGGTTTGGGGTATGTCATGTGACTCCACTGCTCCAACTATAGTTATATAAGAGAGTTGTAAGCCACATTTCCCTAGACATATCCCTTGTTTGAAACCTATTAGTACTAGTGGAGTCCTCTTTGCTCGACCCTTGTGTTTGAGACTCTTATAGATAGGATTTATGATCACCATTTTTGTCGACGGTGTGACCTGACTCTACAAGGAGAGAGAGATCCTCACACTAAATCGTTCCATAGTGATAGTGGGGCCCTATAATGTTTTCCATAGTATGGGCTATATTTTTACCATTTAGTCTTAGGTGATTACTACCAGTTAGTATAACAGTGCTTCTTGTTTTTATGGATGGATTTTTCCTCCTTTGATAAGGATTGATCCTCAAACAGGGAAGGATGTGCTCATTCTTAAGAGGTTATAGTTTCTTTCTTATCAATTGGATAGTATTTCCCTTGAATTAGAGGATTATATGAGATTTCAATTTTTAGTGATGGTTGAGAAGTATGATGGAATCCATCTTGAGTATGTTCTAGGTTTACCTCCCCATATAGAGTTTATTTTCTATATGGAATTTCACCAAGGATGACCCGATATCTGTGATAGCATATCGAATGACCCCATATAGTTGTGAGAGATGGAGGTACGGTTAGAGGATTCTATAGATCATGGGCTTCGTAAGACCCGGTGAGTTTTCCTAAGATCCCTATGTTATTTTCCTAAGGGGTGGATGAGGGCTTGAGGTCAGGTGTGGATTGGAATCACCCGAGCCAGGTGACTATCTGGGAGGAGTATCCACCCCTAGGAATTAATGACCTATTCACCCAAAGGATGGAGGCAAAGTGGATCTTATAGTTTGACCTCAAGATGTGTTATCACCATCTCTAGGTTTGATAGGTGGATGTACCAAGTGTTGATTCCTAGAGTTGTTGTGGTTGTTTTGAGTTCTTGGTGATACCCTTTAGTGTATAGAACACCCCAGTAGAGTTTGTGGGACTTATGAGTTGGATCCTTAACCCTTATTGGATTAGTTCATGGTATTATTCTATTACGGTACCCTCATGTCACTCGGTGTCATAGTTGGAGCATGCGAGACACTAGAGGATGGTGTTGGACATGATCTGAGAGTGTTGGTTGTATTGAAGCTCTTGTGGAGTCAGTTCTAGATTCAAAGGTATACTTCTTAGGATATGTCTTCTCAAGAATGGGAGTGATATTGGACCCTACAATGGTTGAGGTAGTGTAATCTTGAGGTCCACCTAGGGTGTGGTTGTGGCATTAGTTTCTCACCTAAAGGTTTTTCATCCGTTATTATCGAGTGAGGTGATAGAGTAGTTGACCTCTTTGCAGTTGACCCTTATGGGTGAGGATGGTGTAGTGTGCCTCCAGGTGATGGTTATTATCCCTCCACTTCTTCAGTGAGTTAGGGAGTCATGACTTGGGGATATCTATTGGGATATCTTTCATGAATAGATATCCATTGGATACATTCTTGATGGATTTCCTAAAGGTGGGGAGCACAACATCCTTATTCAAGGATGGTCAGTGGCACCGATCATGTTGTGGAAAAAGGTGTTGAGGAGGTTTTTTCCCTTAGTAGTACACTCAGAAGAAGGTTGGTTGTATCGAGATCCTTTGACATTAGGTTTGGTGGCCAACTATGTTGCATCTTGTTGTTGAGTTTAACTATTGACATCTCACATGCCTATAGGTGGAAACTGAGGTGCAGGGGTAGAAGTGGAAATCGTATGGTGTTTCTTTGTGTTTATAATGATGGGGATTCTATGATTTATGAGAGGTCATGATGCTTCTTGAGTGATCATATACTGACTCTCCAGTTTGACCCCTTCCTAACCATCCAAGAATAGATCTTAGTAGAGAGTTTGGGACCCCTGTGCATGTAGGAGGTAGTCTGACTTCATGGAATTCATTCAATGATCATTCATACCATGATATTAAATTCACATCATGATTATGGAGAGGACTCATGAGGCCTTTTTACTTAATTTTGCTTGATCATAATGTTTCTACCCCAGACAGATGGCCAAGGAAAGAGGATCATTCAAGTTTTGGATAACATGTTTCAGGATTTCATGTTAGCTTTGGTCCATATCTGGGAGGATCTCCTACTATTATTTTAGTATATATCACAGCATTTATCACTCCAACATTGGTGTATCGCCATTTAGTTCCATGTATGGGAGACCCTGCAAGTCACCATATTCTAATCGGAGCCAATGAGTGTCAGTGATTGTAGGTCTATGGTTAGTGCTAGTGATTATTTTAAAGGGGTTCATTTCATCTAGGGGTGAATGAGGACTACTTTAAAACCTTTAGGAGTCCTTTTTGGACTGATGAAAGTGGAATTTGGATTTTGATAAGGATATCATCTATTCTAAGATATCTCACCATGTCGAGGATCACAAGGATTTGAATAGAAAGTCAGGCTATCTATAAGGATCATAGGCCCTTTTCTAGTTACTACATTAGATTAGTGAGGTGGTGTACCATTGGACCTTGTGATTTTAGTTAGACCGTGTTCTTGGTGTTTTCCACTTTTCATAGCTAAGGAGACATGTGCATGACTCATTTCACAATGTTGAATCAGATGAGTTGGGTGTGGGGTGTGGATCTTTCTTTCAACATACATAGTGTTGGTTGTGAACTATCATTATAAGACCCATCGTGGGCATGTGGTTCCACAAGGTGCGTGTTATTAAACATTGTGGGAGTATGATGCAGAGCTCCTAGGAGAGGGAGATCCAGATAAGGGCTCAGTATCCCCACCCTTTTTATTACCTTGTGCTTTTGGGGGATGAAAATCCTTGAAGAGTATAATAATTCAGTGACTCTGGTTTTATCGTGTAAGACTTTGGAATATTCCTCAGAATATTTTCATAGTTAGGAACTGATACGGTGCTAGATTCTACTACCTGGTGAGCTCATAATTGATATTATAAAAATATTAAATATATTAATATCACACATGCACAGTTTTCTTAAAAAAGGTGGAATAACTTCTGAATTGAGCCTTGGATTAGAAATATAAGACTATGGTTGAGTCTGAGATGTGAGGTTTACCCTAGGAACAACCTAAATTTGGTCATTATCAGACATCTAGTTAAGTCAACCATTAGCAAGTGCACTTAATTAAAATAAATAAAATATATATCTTTTTTATTAAATTTATTAATTAAAATACTCTATAAATACCCTCTTATGATGATTTATCAAAGGTTATCTACATAACCTTTGATAGATCTAATATAAGGAAGTGATCATTCTTCGTTGGAAGATCGACATCGAACAATAAACGATGATCAGATCAAGATGAATCGAGAGGTAGCTAATGCAGCGAAACCTCTTCATTACTAGAGAATGCATTCCTCACCAACAATCAATCCATAATCGAGATAGGGATCATCAATTGTGGATTTCTCCATTTTTTTAAAATATTGAACATGGATTAATTATCTCCTTTTTATCTATGATTTATTTATTCCTTTGCATGAGCCCTGCTACCTTGTTGTGTAATTGAGCCATTAAACTCCTTATTACCCTTGATATCACCCTGTTTATCTAATCATTGGATAAGAATTATTAACCAATGATGGTTCACTTTGTTCTTGTGTTTTTTCCCTCTATGTTCATCGTGTTCTTCACTGTTGGTCTACAGGGCCACAGTTTGACATTGTTGGGGTGGGTTCGGGCATGATCAAACCCCCAGATTCATTGCGGTAGTATGAACAATACATGGATCGATGGTTTGTTGATGGATTGATAAAGTATGTAGGATATGTATGATACTCCATGGATCCAAGATTCATAGGGGTGATGGGATCGATTAGCAAGTGCACGTGAGGCGTGTTTGTGGATTTTTAGTTTCAATGGATGGATGTGGATGGTTTTTCAGCAAAGTACAACTAGAATCTTATTTCTATCTAGCTATGGAGGGTGGTGTGTGTTATTATTATTTTTAATAATAATAGCATGTGGTATTAAAGATAGGCTTCAGACTACATGCATGCGCATGAAAATGGGAGGGTTTTCATAACCCTATGTGATTATTATATATTATGATGATAATAATAATAATAATATAGGTTTATTATTCAAGATATAGGTCTTGTGTGTGGTGCATGGATACAAGGGATAAGGGGTGGTTTTTCTCTATATGTGTGATGGAGGGGTAAAATAGCTCATGCAGACCCTTTCCCCTATCAACCTTGTTATTTATATAAGTTTTAAAATAATAATAATGATGATGATGAAATGATGAAATGAAAAGGGAACAAAGTCTTTAAATGATGTTTTTAAGTGGGAGGTGTTGTACATGTTTTGGTGGGGGGAGAACCATGTGACTCCCACCCTTAAGTTAAATTTTTTATATTAATAATAATGATAATATTAGTGTTGTTATTATTAATAATATCTTCTATCATTCGTAACTTCATCATACAATGTATTATTAGAGATTAGTTTGCAGAATTGTGATTATTGTATTGAGGCGGTAATTTCAAGAATGATTTTGGGGACCTTTTTCAGACTTGTATCTTGGGCCCATGAAGCGACATACATACGTGTTATGATGAAATGCATGTTTTTATCATGAATACATTTTTTCCAAGTAAATATCCTATATTGAGTGTTTTTTCATGAGGATCACAATGGTGTGATTAGTTTCTCTATTCATGGATGTTTATGATGACATATTAGTGGTTTGACATTTTAGCTTGATGAACCACCGATGAGCCTCATGTGCTCATCAAGCTTTTGGATAGACTCAGATTTTGGTTCATGGGTATCCTATTTTGAGCATTTTTTCACAACTTGATGGTATCCTTCATAGTGGATTTCAAGATATAACATGGAATTTTCTAAGTGGGACGCCTTTTTAGGAAATTCTTGTTAATGGTAGTGATCAGGCAGGATCATTAGAGAGATTCCAGATAGAGATGGCACTCCCATATTCAGGGTGTGGGTCCTCTATCTATAGAGATGGTACTCCTCTATCACACTAGGGTGTAGATCCCCCATACTCATTACTCTATGTAGAGACAGTACTCCCCTATTCAAGGCACTGATCCTCTCTCTATAGGGATGGTACTCCCCTATCGCACCAAGATGTGGGTCCCCTGTATTCTTTACACATATATATATGGTACTCCCCTACATGGGTGTGGGTCCTCTATCTACTAAGTGAAACCCACCTGACGTATTAGGTCGTGGGTCCTCTACCTTCTGAGTGGAACCCCCTGATTCACTAGGGTGTGGTCCCTTTACCTTTTGAGTGGCACCCCCTAATACACTAGGTGGTGGATCTACCACCTTCTAAGTAGAACCCCCTAGCCCACTAGGACATGGGTCCTCTACCTTTTGAGTGTCACCCCTAATTCACTAGGGCATGGGTCCTCTAACATCTAAGTGGAACCCTTATGAGGCACTAGGGTGTAGGTCCTCTACTTGGATATTGTTCCCCCTCAACTATGTGGTGCAGTGGCGAGGTTTGATCCCCTCCTCATGGTTTCTTATGCAGTTGCACATGATGATGGGCACTGGTGATGTACTTTTTAGAGATTTAAGTAAGATCATTATTGTTAGCTGATTTTTGGAGATTGAGATCCCATTTTTATCTAATTTAGGGTTCTTTTTAATCATGTATAGATTTTCATGGTTGTTTTATTAGTTTATGATTGACATGCCTTCATTGGGTTGAGCTGAACTTTTGTTTCATATCTTTATCTCTCCCTTTCAGTTTTCAGGGTGTCCTATTGGGTATATATGTACTCACCCATGCATGGCCTTTTCCCTCATGTGTCTTTACTTATACAGATGAAAAACATATTTTCAGTGATTTCATAGGACCATAGGGATACTCGGGTGCATAGATCGCATACAGTGGTCATGCTTGGAGATCGGGATTCGGGATCTCTTTGCTTTACTTTATTCCTATTGTTTTCAGGTTGGTACATATTTTCTAGTTTGGAATGTATTTTTCCTCTTTCATTTTGGATTAACCTGTCGTACTCTTTTTTATTCCCAAGAGGTTATTACATGCATGGTTTTTACTCTATATGTTACTGTATTTTATTATTATTATTCTGCACTTTTTCATGGAGATAGTTGAGTGAGTGCGTATAGGTACATTATGAAAAGTCTTCTCATTTTAGTTATTCTTACTCGGTGCTATTCGCCAACACCTGGCCTATAGAGGTGGGCTTAGGGTTGTGGTCGCCTAGCCTTCCATCATCTAGGTGGGCCCCAGTGGGTTGGGTCCTTATAGATTGGTATCATAGAAGTTCATTCCTTGGGATAGTGTTCAAATTTTTTCCCTTACAAGGATTGGTTAAGAATTAGGTAAATTATGTCAAAGTGTCTTAAGTGTGGCTTTCAGGATAGAGAACCTATTGTTTTTGTCGTAGTTAGTGTATCCATAAAATAGGACACCGACTACCTGCTTGTCGACTTGGTATACCAAGACATCGGTTGCAAGGAACTTATTGCATGAATCATATAGGATTGAGTCCTTTTACTATCCTTCTTGATTGATCTCCTCGTGTATATATTCTCATTGATTGTGGTGCTTCTTGATAACTTTCTAGATGCCTCTACAAATATAGGTAGCTAGGATTTCTATACATGTTTGTGACGATGACCAGTTTAGTGATGAGGCCTTAATTTAAGGATCAACCCATGAGGTGATTTTTTCTAGGTCGACATCGAGTAGTGTTACCACATATTGAGCATCTCATAGATCCTTTTGTGGATCAGAAATATGAAAGTCTGTTTTTTGAGTAGTTGATAACTCTGGCATGGCAGGATGATGATGTGCGTAGTCTTAGCACATTATGTGAATTCTAGATATGGAGACCACTGAGGTTTTTTGATAATATATACCCTCAAGCATTATAGGTTTTCCTTGAGGTATTAGTTAGGATTTTCTAGATTGTGTAGACCCCGATTGATCAAATGGTAGCGTTGGGAACTGGTCTTCTCTGAGAAGAAGTTGTTGGTTTTGAAGGTGCCAATAGATGATGCACCTATTTTAGTGGGCATCACAGGTTTTAGAGATAAATATTACATAGGTTTCATGGTGATATCGACTCCCCCTTCTCATGTGGTAGAGGACTGACATGATCCTATGGTTTAAATTTCCTACTTAAATAGTACCCTTCCTAATGGTGGTCCTGGTGGTGAAACTTCTCCAAGGTGACACAGGGCATCTGTAGAACCTTTTTTATGATGTTTTTTGTGGTTTCATAAATTCAAGAAATAGGGACACTTCCCCCATCGATATGTGTTCTTATGATGTGATTCAAAACTGTGAGGGTGAGTCGGTTCCACCAAAAAAGGATAGTGTCGAGGTGTGTCGTATGAGTTCCTTTAACTTGTATGTTTTAGGTTGTTTTGATGTGATAAGGTGTCGGAGTGAGACCCAATTGTGTTGACTAGGTAGTTAAGGGAATGGATATCTTTAGGTGGTAGGATCTTATGGCTTAGTGGATTTGAGTGTGGTTTGAGGTGTGACATGTGTCTCTACTTCTCTAGTTGCAGTTATAGAATAGAGTCATAATCCACATTTTCCATGGATGTATCCCCTATTCAAGACCTAGTAGTGACATTGGATGCCTTTTTGCTCGACCCTTATGTTGGAATCTTCTATAGAGAGGATTAGTGATGACTCATTTCTGCTGATGGTGTGACCTGAATCTATATATATATATATATATATATAGAGAGAGAGAGAGAGAGAGAGAGATACTCCCATGAAATCTTTTTGTAGCAATAGTGGGACCCTATGATGTTTTCTATAGTATGGTCTAGCCGTTTAACATCCATTCTCAAATAATTTGTACCAGTGAGTGTAGTAGTGCTTCTAGTTTTTTGGGATGTAGATTTCCTCCTTTGATAAGAAGTGATCCCCAAGTAGGGTAAGATGAACTCATTCATAGGAGGTTATAACTACTTTCTTTTCAGTTGGCTAATATTACCATAGGAGCAGCAGATGTTATGATCTTTTAATTTTCTATGATAGAGGATAAGTATGAGGGAATACATCTTGAGGATGTGTCGGGTTTACCTACCCATTGAGAGTTTTTTTCCTATATGAACTTTCCCTAGGGATAACCCAATATCTATGCTATCATATCGGATGACCCCATGCAGCTGTGAGAGATAGAGGTGTGGTTGGAGGAGTTTTCAGAGCATGGATTTTGTAATACTTAGTGTGTTTTTCTAGGAATCCCTATGTTGTTTTCCTAAGAGGCGTATGAGAGCTTGAGTTTAGGTGTAGATTGGAATCACCCAATCCAGGTGACTATCTGGAATGATTATACACCCCTGAGAATCAATTAACTCTTTACCTATTGGATGGAGGTGAAGTGGATCTCAAAGTTTTGCCTTAGGATGGGTTATCACCAACTCCAATTTTTAGGGTGGATGTACTGAGTGTGGCTTTCTAGAGTTGTTGTGGTTGCTTTGAGTTCCTGGTGATACCCTTTGGCATGTTCATCACCCTAGCAGAGTTCACGAGACTTATGAGCTATATTATTAACCCTTTTTGGATCATTTTGTGGTAGTCTTATGTGATAGTACCCTCATGTCACTCGACATCATAGTTGAGAACACGAGACATTGGAGTATGGTTCTAGACATGCTCTGGGAGTGCTAGTCATATGGAATATCTCATGGATTTAGTTCTATATTCAATGGTCTACTTATCAGGATATGTATTCTCAGACATGGGGGTGATAGTGGAACCTTCGGAGGTTAAGGCAGTGTAATCTTGAGGGCCACCTAGTGTGTGGTCATGGAAAGAGATGCTCACATCAAGGTTTTCCATCCATTATTGTCGATCAAGGTGATGGAGCAGTTGACCTTTTTTTAGTTGACCCTTGTGGATGATGATGGCACAGCATACCTCCAATCAATGGTTTTTACCCTTCCTCTTCTTTAGTGAGTTAGGGAGGCATGACTTGGGGATATCAATTGGGATATCTTGTGTGACCAAATATCCACTGTATATATTCCTTATGGATTCCCTAAAAGTGGGGAGCACAACATCCTTGTTCAAGGATGGTCGATGTTGCCATTCATGCTGTGGAAAAAGGTTTTGAGGAGGTTTTTTTACCTTATTAGTACACCTAGGAGAAGGTTGGTTGTATCGAGATCCATTTGGATTTGGGTTTGGTGGCCAAGGATTTGCATCTTGTTACTAAGTTTAACTCTCAATGTCTCGTCATCCTATAGGTAGAGAACAAGGTGCATGGTAAAAGTGGAAATTGGATTGTGTTTTTTTTTGTTCTCATGATGAGGCTTCCACGATTGATGAGAGGTAAGGTCACAATAATTCTTGAGAAATCATAGACTGACTCAACATGTTGACCCACTTCTTACCCATCCAAGAGAAAAGCATAATATAGATTTTGGGATACATGTGTGTTCAGGAGGTAGTATGGATTTTTGAATTCCCTAAAAAAATTCATACCACGATTCACACTTCACATCATGATTATAGAGAGGGTACAAGAGGCCTTTGGGACTTAGTTTCACTTGAGAATAGTGTTCCTACCCTAGACATATTGCTAGGGAGAGAAGGTCATTCAGGTTATAGATAACATGCTTTGGGATTTCATGTTATCTTTGGGCCATATCTGGGAGGATTGCCTACCATCAGTGGAGTATATATCATAGTATTTATCACTCCACCATCGGTATAGCCCCATTTGATTCCATGTATGGGAGACCCTACAGGTAACTACTACACTGGTTGGAGCCGGTTGGAGTCAGTGCTTGTAGGCCTATGGTTGGTGTTAGTGGTGGTTTTGAATGGGGTGTAGTTCATCTAAGGGTGGATGAGGACTACTTGGAAAACATCAATATTCATTTTTGGACTAATTATAGTGACCTTTGGAGTTTAATGAGGAGATAATCTATTTTGAGATATCTCGCCATGTCGAGGAGAATAGGGATTTGGCTAGGATGATAGATTTTCTCTAAGTATCTTAGGACCTTTTCTTAGTTTATATGTTAGGATATCATGGTGGTGTACCACTTAACCATTTGATTATAGTTAGAACAATTTATTGATGTTTTTCACATGTCATAGATGAGGAGAAGTGTGCATGACTCATTTTATAGTGTTGGCCTGGATGAGCTGGTGTAGGGTGTGGATCTACCTTTAAAGGTACCCGGTGGTGGTTTTGAACTAGCTTGGTAATACCCATCATGGGAATGTGGTTACCTTGGGTGTGTGTTAGTATACATCATTGGATCATGCTGGAGATATCCTAGGAGTAGGAGAGCCAAATGCGGGCTCGGTATCCCCACCTTTTTGTTTAGCTTGTGCTTTTCAGGGATAAAAATCCTTAAAGGGTGGAATAATGTAGTGACTCTAGTTTTTTCGTGTGAGACTTTGTAATATTCCTAAGAATGTTTTCAAAGGAAGTCATTGAGATGACACAATATTCTGAGGCCTAGTGAGCCCGAAAATGATATTATAAAAATATTAAATATATTAATATCACACATGCAAATTTTTACTAAAAAAAGTAGAATAAATCCCGAATGGAGCCTCATATCATAAATATAAGACCATGATTAAGTCCAAAACATAATTTTTACCCTAGGCATGACCTAAATTTGGTCGGCACCAAATGTCTGGTTAAGGCTGTCGTTGGTGGGTGTGTTTAGTTAAAATAAATAAATAAATTATTTTTTTGTTTTATTAAATGACATAATTAAAATCCTCTATAAATACCCTCTTATTATGATTTTTCAAGTGTTATCTGTATAAACCTTAATAGATTTGATAGGAGGAGGAGATCATTCTCCGTTGGTGGGTCGACATCGAACGACGAACAGTGATTGGATCAAGGTGAATCAAGAGGAAGTGAATACAATGGGACCTATTAATTTCTAGAAAATATATTATTCTCCAATTATTGAACCATAATCAAGGTAGTTATCATCAATTTTTGATTTCACCCTTTTTATTAAAATATTGATCAAGGATTAATTATCTACTTTTGATCTGTGATTTATTTATTCCTTTGTATGAACCCTGTTTCCATGTTGTGTAATTGATTTATTAAAATCCTTCTTGCCCTTGATATTACCATGTTTATATAATCATTGGATAAGAATTATTGGCCAATTATTTTTCACTTTTTTATGTGATTTTCCCTTCTCTATTCATCATGTTCTTCACCATTGGCCTACGGGGTCATAGTTCGACATTGTCGATGCAAGTTCAAGCGCGATCAAACCCTATAATTTGTTATGATAGCACAAATGATATGTAGATAGATTGTTTTTGGATGTATTGATGAACAATATTCGATACAGGTGATACTTTGTGGATCTAGGATCTAAAGGGGTGACAGGATTGAGTGGAATGCGCACAGGAGGCATGTTTGGGGATGTGTGCTTGTTGTGGATGGATGTGGATAGTTTTTTGGCAAAGAACGGATGGAATCTGATTTCTGACAGGCCATGTAGGGCAGTGTGTGTTGTTATTATTTTTAATAGTAATAACATGTGATATTTATGAGAGGCACTAGACCACCTACACACGCATGTAAATGGGAGGTTTTCATACCCCTATGTGATTATTATATATTATGATAATAATAATAATAATATAATAGGTTTATTATTCAATAGAGAAGGGTGGGTCATGGTGCCTGGATGCAAGGTAGAAAGGGTAGAGTTTCTATAATAATAATAATAATAATGGCATAATGAAATAAAAATGAACAAAAGTTTTTAAATGAGGTTTTAAAGTGGGAGGATTCTACATGTTTTGGTGGGGGAGAACCATGTGGATCCTACCTTTAAGTTAAATTTTTATATTAATAATAATATTAATATTAATATTGTTATTATTTTTAATATCTTGTATCAGTCATAACTTCATCGTGTGAATTCAGATTGCAAATTCATTTGTAGCATCATGATTGTGGTATTGAGGTAGTCATTTCAAGACCAATGTTGGGTACCTCTTTTGTACTTGTATCTTAGGCCCATAAAGCGACGTACATACGTGTTATGATAAAATGAATTTTTTTATCAGAAGTCCATTTTGGGAAAGTAAATAGCCTATCCTGAGTGTTTTTTCCATGAGTATCACAACAGTGTTATTATTTTGGCCATTTACATTTTTTGTGATGAAATATTATTGGTTTGATATTTTAGCTTGATGGGCAGACGATGGGCCTTGTCCGCTCATAAGGTCTTTGGCCAGACTTAGATTTTGGCCCACAAGTATCCTATCTTGAGTAGTTTTGCATATAAAACATAATGGTATCCTTCATAGTGAATTTCAAGATATGACATAGAATGTTCCAAGTTGGATTCTCCTTTAGGTGATGCTTGATGATGGCAGTGATCAGGCATGATCATCGGAGAGATTCTAGGTAGAGATGGCACTCCCCTATTTAGGGAACAGGTCCTCTATCTATGGGGGTGGTGCTCCCCATTCTCACTAGGGTGCAGTTCACCCATACTTTTTATTCCAGGTAGTGATGATACTTCCCTATTCAAGGTATTATTCCTATATATATGGGGATGGTACTCTTCTATCGCACTAGGGCATGAGTCCCCCATATTCTTTACATAGATAGAGACGGTACTCCCCTACATGGGAATGAGTCCTCTATCTACTGAGTGTCACCACTTGATGCATTAGGGATCGGTTCCTCAACCGTCTAAGTGGAACCCCCTAATGCACTAAGGTGTGGGTCCTCTACCTTATAAGTTTCACCCCTGATGCACTAGGGTGTGGGTCCTCTACCTTCTAAGTGGAACCCCCTAATGTACTAGGGTGTGGGTCCTATACCTTCTAAGTGGAACCCCCTAACACACTAGGTCATGGGTCCTCTACTTGGAGATCATGTCCCTTTGATTGTGCGGTGCAGTGGTGAGGTATGGGCCCCTCCACATAGTTTCTTATGTGGCTACACATGATGTTGGGCATTGGTGATGGACTTTTTAGAGTTATAGATAGACTCATTGTTCTTAGCTAGGATGTGGAGATTGAGATCCTATTTCTCTCTCATTTGGGATTCTTTTTGAGAATATCCCAATGTTTATGGTTGTTGTATCATTTTTTTATTAACATTCCTTCATTGGGTTTAGATGAACTTTTGTTGTATCTCTCTATTGCTCCCTTTAAGTTTTTGGGTCATCCTATTGGGTATGTATATACTCAACATTGCATGGTATTTTTTCACACATGTCATGTATTGTTCATATAACATATAGATTGACGGTGATTTTAGAAGAGTATAGGGATACTCGAGTGCATAGAATGCATGTAGTGGTTAGTCCTGGAGATCATAAGTCGGACTCTCTCAGCTTTGCTTTATTCTATTTTTTGTCAGGTTGGGACATCTTTTATAATTGGGAATTTATTTTCCCATTTAATTTCATATTACCCCATTTTACTCTTTTTTATTCCCTACAGGTTATTACATTCATGGATTTTACTCTAGATGTTACTATATTTTATTATTATTATTCTTAACTTATGTATGGAGATGGTTAGGTTTGTGCATATGGGTACATTAGGAAAAGACCCCCCATTATAGTTATTCCTTATCAGTACTTTTCACTAGCCCATGGTTGATGGAGGTGGGCTTGGGGTTGTGGAGGCCCGACCTTCTACCATCCAGAAAGGCCCTGATGTGTTAGGTCATTACACTTAAACCCATTCATCATGGTGGAACATTTCCATAGATGAAAAATTAAATGAATTCCTTAACCAAAATAAGATTTATAGTAATTATTAAATATCTCTAATTATATTCAATCATATTGAATATTATTGACACACCCAATCATATTGAGTATATGAGACTAGAATTCCTTAGGTCAAATTGCATCTAGTGCCTTTGAAACCTTAAATGAATCATTTCATGCTTCTATAAGCATCATGATTTTTTCATTGAACAACTTCAACACTTGGTTAATTGGTAAGGAAATATTCTAACACATAGAATATTTCTCTTTCTTAAGAACTATTTCTTAAGCTACCAGTCTTATGAGTTTCTTACTTTAATCTTCTTGTAACAACCTAAAATTCTAAACCTTGTAAAACTGATGCTATGTTCGATAAATTTTGTTACACACTACACCCAATGTAAATTAACCACAAAAATATTATAATAAAATTATTAATAAAACTATAATAAACACTAATATGGTAAATCATTAAAATTTAATACCTTTGGAAGATAAATAATTAATATAAGTTAATATAGAAAAGTGGTTGTTTTCAATAAAAGTCATTTTCTTTATATTATGTATTTTGTTTTAAGAGCTAAAATTAAAATATTTATAATTTAAATTTGATAAAGATTCATTTTTTAATTTCTTGCATCAAAATTTACTTAGTATGAATTTTTTAGTTTTCACTAAAAAGGTTTTTTTAGTCTAAAAATACGGTTTTTGCAAAAATTATAATTTTTTATGATTTTATCATTATGTAAGAATATTCTAGAATATTAAAACCATTTAAGTGATAAAATATGTATTTAAGTAATAAAATTATGTATTTAAAAATATTCTTTAAACTTATAAATCCTATGTCCAACATTTTTCAAAACTAAATTAAAATTTTACTTTAATAGAAATTGTTTATAGTATTTTCTTCTAACTAAGTGTTTTGATGGTGAAGTTTAGTTTTGTATAGATTTTAAAGACACCTAACTTTTATTTTTTTAATAATAAACCATATTATGTCATAAAAATCAGAATCTAGGATAATTTCATCCTGTATATAAATTTTTAAACTTAATAACACACTTTTCCTAAAAAAATGTTTTTACGTGTTATGTGTGTTTATTTTAAAATTAACATTTCAAACCCTTAAAAATTTTATTTGGTAAAATGATCTAAAAATTTTAAATCATTAGTTTCAAATTAAGTAAAAGGTGAAACTTTAATTTTTTCAATAATATTAATTACTAAGGTTAAAAATCAATTACCAAGTTAAAATAAATTAGGATAAAAGTTAAAATAAAATGCCTAAAAACACTCTAGGTTATCCCCAATATGAGTGGATGTGGATAATCTCAACCCACACACACTTCCCATTAGTTTTTTTTCTATTTTAGATCTATTTAACTTTGAATAATAACATTACATTATTGAAAATGTAATAGTTACTTCTAGAACTACCCTTCTCTTCACTTATAAAAAGGTAACACTTCCACCACTTAATGAATCACCTATCCTTCAAATTTCTTATTGAAAATCTGCCAATTTTGTACTCATATAAATATCACCTGCTTCCATAAGAATCTGGTCACATTTATTTTTCTTAAGGATTTCATTTATAAGGAGTGTTCTAAGATAAAACTTAATCTTCCAGTAAGGTTAGATCATGGTTACGTAAGATGAAATAAAAGGTAAGGGTTTTTGTCTCAAATTCATCTCTTTGAGACATTTTTATATTATATAACTATTTTATTTTTGTGATGTATATGATACCTAATTGAGTTATTATATCATGAAATGATTTTTATTCATGTTAATTTATTTTCAATCTAAAGTTCTCTCTATTTCAATAGGTTTGGATTTAAATGCTCCACAAGTTTTAAGGGTTTGTTAACAATATTCTTATCTATTGAGTTATAATTATTATTCTTGAATATATTTCATATAATTTGGGTAAATTCCTCTCTATTATTTTATATTTTAGTATTTTCTATTGACTTTTATGGAAATATATTTTTACCAGGACTTTTGTAACTCAAATATATTTCTTTTAGTTATATGGTTTCTTTTAAACTTTAACCTTAAATATTCTATATATTAACTAATTTTATATTTTATATGATGTTTTATTTTATATTTTTGGGGAAATTTTCTATTTTGATTCAATGTTTTCTACTAGTTTTTTCTCTCACATAAAATTATAACATTATCAAGAATAAACCACCATCTCTTAATTAGCTCTTTATTTCAAGTCCATATTTTCCTTCCTGCCAATGTTCTAATCTCTTTTTGGGAAATATAATATGGATTATTTTATATGATTCTCATAATTTTATTTACCTATTTTAAAAATTAAATTTTAATACTCTTTTTATGATGTGGGTTTTCAAATAAATGTATTTTAAAATATTAAAAAAATAGGTCTTTTGTCCTTTCAAAATCAAATTTTTTATATTTCAATCCATGTTTTTTTGTTAACCTTGATTTATTTTCAAGTATATTTTATTTAGAACTATTTTTAATAATGTTTTCAAAATTCAACTCTTTCCCTTCACATAATTGTTTTGAAGGTAATTTGTACTTCATCTTTTATAAAAATGTTTTAAAAGTTTTTGTGAAAACTTTTGCATTTTCACTTCTATTTACCCTCCAAGGTTTATCTTTCATGAAGTGGTGTTTTTATCACCCTCTATATGGTATTATGATATGATTACTATTGTAAAATGATATTTTTTTGATATCCAGTGATTTCTTAAGTTCATTTTATGTGATATTTTTGAAAGGTTTAAGAAACCCATTCTTTTTCCATGGGTTTTTTATTATATTATGAATGTTTATTTTAAAGTGGAATAAATATGTATGTATGTTTGATGGGTTGGGTACTATATCAACCTCAAATTTATTGGTTAGTTTTTATGCCTCATGAGTTAATGATGTTGAGTGTGAACACGATGCAGATTAGCTATGTTCATAAGATTAAGCATGAATGCGATGTGGATTATCTATGCTTACAATATTGAGAATGAGTATGATATGGATTATCTATGTTTACAAGATTGAGTGTGAACATGATTCTGATTAGATACATTCATAAGATTGAGTGTGAACAATATGCATATTAACTATTTTCACAAGACTAAGTGTGAACATGAAACGGATTAGTTGTGTACATAGGATTGAGTGTGAACATGATGAAAATTAGCTTCATTCACAAGAATGAGTGTGAACATGATGAAAATTATCTATTTTTACAATTTTATGAATACATATTCTTATTCTTATTCCATTATTATAAGTTGTATGATTTTTTATGCTCCATGTCACATGTTTATTATATCATATTTTCGCACTCTTTTTCCATGGTATATGTTGTTATTTTGATTTTACATGCCCTTACATTATGACTTATGGATAACTATTATTGTCTTGTATTATTTTATAATATATTTCTTTCATGTTTATATTTTCTATCATTATTATAATCTAACCCTTAATTTCATGTTGATAATTTTTCCCTTACTGAGCATTTGAGCTCACCCCTTTCTTATATTTTCCTTCCCTATGTTATGAATATAAGTATAACTTACGAAAATTCTAGAAGGGGGTCTAGAAGAGTTTAATTGTAGATAATTTTTCACAAGTTTTATAAAATAAGTTTCCCATGTAACTGGTCCTCAATTACACTAAACCAAAAGGTTATCTGAGAAATATGAGATTATTGTGAGATGTAATGTTTAAAATATGAAAATAATTTTAAATAAAGATATGTTTAGCTTGGTTCACTATAATTGGTGTAAAAGGAGAGTTTAGTTATTTTTTAGGATAAGTTTAATTATTTTTAGGTAATAGGATAATATAACTTTAGTGAAAATTCTAAGGATAAGATAATGTATAGGATAACACCATAAAGTTTTGATAAAATAGAGAT
Source organism: Viscum album (assembly GCA_963277665.1). Classification (NCBI taxonomy): domain Eukaryota; kingdom Viridiplantae; phylum Streptophyta; class Magnoliopsida; order Santalales; family Viscaceae; genus Viscum; species Viscum album. Next base: position 1,152,059,649 of record OY728132.1, on the reverse strand, counting down.
TATGTCATTCTCCTATAAAAACATCCATGTCTGGATGTTAGAAATTAGATATAGTTGTGGAAAAGATTCACATAGGGGTAATCATCCTGAGAAAGGATATTTGAACACTAACTCAATCTTCATGTTGGATCATGATGAGTGGGACTAAGACTACACATCTGGATAGAAACTTCTAGGGGATGTGAGTTGGTCAATCACATTCTCTTTAATGAATCATTATGAAGTATTTGAGTATGATTCTAACTAATTAGGTTGGAGAACCTCATATAAAATGACCATGGATGAAAAGAGATTTAATAAAGATTCGTAGGTTGAACTGAAAGTATCATATATTAAGTATTAAGGTGTTATAGGGGAATACATATTCATATTAATTTTTTTATATTCATATTTTGGATATTATCATAACCTTTTTGGTTTTATTAGTTGGTTGATACAGGATCAAGGAAATGTAGATGATAAAGGTATGTATCTAGAAAACCACTATGTCTTATAAACAAATAAGTGGGCATAGTTAAATGGTTTATAATACATGTATATTCATATTATTATGGAAAGGGTTAGTTCCCTAGTCATACCTAATGTATTATGGTTAATATCTTAATTAAAATTAGTGCTTGATAATCTTAGATGTTTTCATTAGTGAGTGATATTTATAGATGATATTATGGTATATTTTAAAATTTATGAGGATTATGTGAAACATCTAATTATTGTTATTCCATAGTTCTTATTTAAAGTTTTGGAAACATATATGGTATTAATATCCTTAAAAAGTAATTTTATAACAATGTTATAATTTGGGGGATAATTATTGAAGAATGCATGATTGAGGTATAGATAACTATTTGGTTTAATATATCCTTGATGTTGAGATTATAAGGGGTTGATTGATTTTAAAAAAAAGTAAGTTAGATAGTATTGGTATCCTTGGGATTGATAATTGATTCGTGATATTTTTTGTGAGGTTCATCATATTTTTTTATTATGGTATATATTGACTAGTGTATAGTTTTATACCATTTGAGGGTTTAAGATAGTGTTAATTTCTAGAAGTATATATGGTTTCATTACGGTTTAATGTCTTGGATATTCAAATGGTTTTGGGAAAAGTATGTTATGGAGAATATATGAAAAAGGTATATACATACTTGGGTATAGGATTGTATGAATGGGTAATGTTTTTTAAATAAAGATAAAACTTGAAATATCCTAAGTAAATAAGGTAAATGTTAAATTAGAGGTTATACCCCAAATTATGAATATGTTAAGAATACTCAAACCTACTTTCTTCAATGAGTAATAATTAAAATTTTGTGGTAGTAATTTATTTAGGGGGAATGTAATGACCTGAAATTCAAGACCTTGTAAAACTAATGTTATGTTCAATAACTTTCCTTACACGCTGCACCCAATGTAAAGGAACCACAAAATATTAGAATAAAATTATTAATAAAGTTATGATAAGCAACAATATTTTAAATAATTAAAAATTATTACCTTTGGAAGATAAATAATTAATATGAGTTAATATTGAAAAGGGGTTATTTTCAATAAAAGACATTCTCTTTATATTATGTATTTTATTTTAATATCTAAGTTTAAAAATTTTAGAATTTAAATTTAATATAATAAAATTAATTTTTTAAATCCCCAAATAAAATTTTACTAAGTTTTATTTTTTGATTTTTTTTCTAAAAAGGTTTATTTTAGTAAAAAAATACGGTTTTTTTGAAAATTATAATTTTTATGATTTTATCATTATGTAAGAGTATCCTAGGAGATTAAAAACCACTTTATGTAAAAAATGTGTATTTAAGGAATAAAATTATGTATTTTAAAATATTATTTGAACTTATAATCCTATGTCTAACATTTTTTATCACTAAATTAAAATTTTACTTTAATAAACACCATTTTCAGAATTTTCATCTAATTAAATGTTTTGATGAATAAATTCAGTTTGGATTACTTTTAAAGTCACATAAATTTTATATGTTTTATAATAAACCATTTTATGTCATAAAAATCAATATCTATGGTAATATTATCTTGTAAATTAATTTTTATACTTAATATTACGCTTTCCCTGAAAAACTGTTTTTACACGTTATGTGCATTTATTTTAAAATTAACATTGAAACCCCTTAAAGTTTGTATTTGGTAAAATGATTTAAAATTTGAAATCATAAGGTTAAAATTAGTTAAAATTAATAACCTTAATTATTTTAATTAATATTAATTACTAAGGTTAAAGATTAATTACCAAGATAAAAGTAAATTAGGGTAAAAGTTAAAAGGTTAAAATAAGTTGTATCCAAAATGATTGGATGAGAAAAATATCAATCCACGCACACTTACCATACACTTTTTTCTATTTTAGTTCCATTTAACTTTTAATATTAACATTGAATTATTGAAAATGTAATTGTTACTTCCAAAACTACCCATCTCATCACTTATAAAAAGGTAACACTTCCACCACTTCAAGACTCACCTATCCTTCAAATTTCTTATTGAAACTCTTCCACATAGATCCTCCTAGAACTATAACACACTTTTATAATATTTTGGATATATTTATTCTTATTAATTAATTAATTTATAATGAGTTTTCTAAGATAAAACTCAATGTTCCAATGAGGTTAGAGCATGGATGAGTGAACAGAAATACAAAGTAAGGGTTTTCGTTTCAAATTCCTCTCTTTAAGACATGTTTTGTATTATGCACCTAATTTATTTTTGTATTGTATATACTACCTAATTGATTTATTATATAATTAAATACCATTTATTCATGGTAATTTAATTTCAATTTAAATATATCTCTCTTTCAATAGGTTTTGATTTAAATGTTCCTCAAGTTGTGAGGGTTTTTATTAACTCAATTCTTATTCATTAGTCATAATTGTTATTCTTGAACATATTTCATATAATTTAGGTAAATTATTCCATATAGATTTATTATACGATATTTCATCTTGAATTATGAGGATTTAAATTTTTACCAAATAATCACCTTTTCAAAGGTTTCTTACTTCATAAACTATGTTATTTGTAAGGGACTCTGGTAACTCAAATCTCTTTATTTGAGTTATATGGTTTATTTTTAACTTTGGCCTTAAATATTCTCTTTATTTATTGATTTAACATTTTATATGATGTTATATTTTATATTTCTATATAAAATGTCACTTTTGATTCAAATTTTCCTACTTATTTGTTCTCTCTCCTAAAATTATAACGTTATCAAGAATGAACATACATATATTAATTAGATATTTGTTTCAAGTCCATGTTTTCCTTCCCTTAAATGTTTTCATATATTTTTGGGAAAGCTAATATGGATTATTTTATATGATTCTCATAATTCTCTTTACCTTTTTATAAAGTAAAATTTAATACTCTTTTTACGATGTGGGTTTTCAAACAAATGTATTTCAAAATATTTTAAAAACGGGGTTTTCCATCCTTTGAAAATAAAATGATTTATATTATACTCCATGTTTTTTATAAACTTTATGTCTTTTAAAGTATATTTTAATTTTAAAACTTTATAATAAGGTTTTAAAAAGTCTTCTCTTTCCCTTAACAAAATTCTTTTTGAAATTAATTTACACTTCATCTTTTATAACAATGTTTTAATAAGTTTTGTGAAAGCTTTTGTATTTTCACTTCTATTTACCATCCAAGTTTTATCTTTCATGAAGTTTTGTTTTTTATCACCCTATATATGTTATTATGATATGATTAATTTTGAAAAATGAGATTTTTTTATATCCTATGATTTATTAAGTTCATGTTATGTGATGTTTTTGAAAGGTTTAAGAAACCCATTATTTTTCCATGGGTTCTTTATGATATAATGGGTATTTATTTTTAAGTGGTACACATATGTGTGAATTATTTATGGGTGGGGTACTATATCACCCTCCAATGCATTGTTTAATGTTTTAGGCCTTATGAGGTAAATATTTTGAAATTTAAAATGATTCATATTAGCTATGTTCACAATATTGAGCAAGAACACAATGTGGATTAGATAAATTCAAAAATTAAGCATGAACATGATGAATATAATAAAATTTCCTAAGATTATGCATGAAAATGATGTATATTAGTTACGTTCATAATATTGTTAAATAATACAATGTGAATTAAATACATTCACAAGAATGATCATGAATATAATGCATATTAACAGTGATTATAATGTTATGTAGACCTATGTTTTTTCCTATTACATAATTCTAGGTTATATAATTTTGTTGTGATCCATGGTATAAGTTTATTATATCTTGTTTACACACTCTTTTTTCATAATATATGTTTTTATTTTGATTTTACATGACCTTCCATCATGACTTAAGTATAACTCTTATTATCCCATGTTCTTTTAATAAGATATTTCTTTTATGTTCATATTTTATCTCATGCTTATGATCTAACCATTGATGTCATGTTTATAATTTTCCCCTTATTGAGCATTTGAGTTCACCCATTTCTTAAGTTTCTCTTCCCTAGGTTATGAATATAATTATATCTTATGGGAAGTCTATAAGGGGGTCTAGAAGAGTTTGATTATGGATAAATGTTCACAGGTTTTGTAAAATAAGTTACCTATGTAACTATCCCTCAAAGAAACTAAACCAAAAGGTTCTCTAATATATGTGAGACTATTGTGATATGTGGTGTTTAAATTATGTAAATGATTTAAAATAAAGATATTTTTATCTTGGGTTGATATAGTTGGCATTAAAAGAGGTTTTAGTTGTTTTGAGGATTAGTTTCATTATTTTTTAGTAATATGATAACCATACTTTAGTGAAAACCCTAGGTATAATTCTAAGTATAGGATAACATCCTAAAGTTTTGGTGAAGGATGGATTATATGGTTATCCTAGAAAAATAACCTTATATAGGTACTCATAAGTGGATATAGTTGTGTCACAAATTCACCTAGGGGTAATAACCCCAAAAAAGGCTGGTTGAGCACTAACTCAATATTCACGCTAGTGAATGGTTAGTGGGCCTAAGACTACACACCTGACTTTACACTCCTAGGGTATATACTTTGTTTAATCACATTCTCTTTAATGAATCATTATGAAGGATTTGATTATGATGATAACTATTTAGTCTAGTGAACCTCATATAAAATGATCATGGATAACTAAGGATAAAAAAAATAGATATATAGGTAGAATCAAAATTATCATATATTAAATATGAAGGTTTCATGGGGGAAGAAATATTGAGATTTATGTTTTCATATTCATATTTTTGATATTATCATAACCTTTTTGGTTTTAGTATTTTGTTAAAGTAGGATCAAGGAAATGAATTTGAGAAAGGTATGTATCTAGAAAACCATTATGTCTTATTACCAAATAAGGTGGAATAATTAAATGGTTTGGAATCCATGTATACTCCTATTATGATTAAAAAGGTGAGTTTCTTAGTCTTACCTAAGGTAATGATGTTGATATCTTAATATAAATTAGTTCTTGATACTCTTAGATATTTTTATTAGTGAGTGATATTTATCGATGATATTCTTATATATTCTAAAAGTTATAAGGATAATATGAAACATCTAAGTATTTTTCTTCCATAGTTTTGATTTAAATGTTTGGAAACATATATGGTATCAATAATCTTGGAAATTGATTTATGAAAAGCTAATACTTTTGGTGATAGATATTGAAGAACATGTGATTGAGGTATGGATAACTCTTTAGTTGTATATATGCTTGATATTGAGATAATAAATGGTTGATTGTTTTTTTAAGTAAGTTAGATAATATTGGTAACCTTGGGATTGATAATTGATTCATGATATTTTTGGTGAAGTTCCTCACATTTTTGGATTGTGGTATATATTTACTTGTGTGTGATTTTATACCATTTGGGTGTTAAATATAGTTTTAATTTCTAGAATAATATATGGTTTCTCTATGGTTTAATGTTTTGGAGATTCAAATGGTTTTTTGAAAAGTATGATATGGATAATATATGTATTGTTTTCAGGCACGGAAAAAGCATGTGATGGTGGATGATATATTAAAATTTATTTTAATAATTGTTTCTTGAAACCATGAGTGAGGATCTTACACATCAAATTTATAATTAATTTATTTAATATCTAAATAAATAAATACCGAGGTTTAGGAAATTTATTTTTTAATAAATGTTGATCATCCAAAAAGACCGTTTAGGATTACCTTCATTGTTCTATGAGGATACAAGGATATAATTCCTCTAGCAGTGATCCACATGCACTCCAATGATAACTGAACAACACCACTTGATCTCTAGGTTCTGGCATGACGAATCAAATGTCTTGTGTTATTCATTCTTGATTGATCATTGTTTGATCTTGAAGAAATACATATTTAGTTTCTCATTCTTGAGAAGGATAGGGAAGGAGGAGTTGAGAAAGAATTAATTGTGTTTAACAATTCTCTATTCTTAGTTTTAGATGTAATACACAATAGACATAACTGTTTATTTATAGAGTTAGGGTTTAGGTTAAAATATTATTTAATTGCTTTTAGGACATTAAATAATATTAAAAATATTTAATAAAACCCATGCTACATAATAATATTATTATTATTTTGTGGTTTTCCAACTTGATCAAATTGATAAACAATATTTACAGGCTTATAAATAATTATTTCATCACCAAACATGGTCTTGGTCCATTTGAACTCTTAAGTATTTATTGAATACCTGAATAAATATTTTATTCATAAATAAATATTTCATTCATATATAGGAGAATAAATATTTATTAAATGTTTAATAAAATAAACAAATATATTTTTATTCACATGTCGGTGAATAAATATTTATTTAATCTGTGCAATCAGTAAAACTTGAATAAAATTATTTCTTGGTCTTGAGAATAATATTTATTCCATTAATTAAATTAAAATATAATTCAATCAAGATCAATAGAAACACTTAATGTGTGTCCCTCTAGGATTATTTATCCTTAGAATTAGGCAGGCTTGTCTAAAGTCCAACATTACTGTCTAGCAACGGGTCAAGGTACCCAAGAGAAAGAACATAATTTCACAATGACGACGACCACATACAAACACTCATTGTGTAATACAATACTTTTGTTCAATATCTCATAAAGAAGGTTGTACATCCATGTCACCAACCTATATGATCAATACATCTTTATTTGACTATATAAAATAAACATGTCATTACACCATGGCCATGGAATTTAGGGAGAAGGTTCTATTACAATCAAAAGACAGAGATATTAGCTTCCATAAATATGGAAGGAAAAAATCTTTCCTCAAATTATCCATTAATGACATGTCACTTATGATGAACCCAATGTATCCAACTTTTCCATGAACCGTTATCATCATGGTTTACAAAATACGTCTAATTATATGAATTTCAACATGAATTAATAATAATCTTAAAGTATAAGGGTCATCACACATGCTCACATATAGGAATATATTATGACACCAAAACATGTGGAATTTCTACCGACGGGGTCTGCTCTCATAATATCTCATCTTGGAGATTACCAAGTGCAAACTTCATGATAAGAAGACTCATATTCTTATGAGTACTCTCACTTTATAGACTATTTACTATGTGTCTCATCATAGTATATTATCCAACTATGAAACATTATTTAAGAATATTTTCATATCACATCATGGTTCTCATCATAGTGGGGAACTTTTATGAACTTATCAATGTGACATATACTCTATGACATTATTACATTAGAGTCATGTAGAATAACAAAAAATATGTAATAAGTAGTTTTATTAATATTAAATACATAGAATATACATGTAATCAAAGTATAAATAGTTGGTCCTAGGACACCAACTCTAAAAAACTCCCACTTGGACTAGAGATAACTGCCCATGACCTTCAGTCTGCTAGACCTCTCATGATAGTCATGTTTCTGCTGAGTTAAGTATTTAGTCAAGGGGTCTACTATGTTGTCTTCCATGGAAATAATTATCACTGTAAATTCACCTCTTAGATAAAAATACCTCAAGATATGATACTTATAAATTATTTTCTTCATCTGCTAATGTGACATTATCTCTTTTGCAAGTGCCACTACTATAGTATTATCACAATTGAGTGTGACAGGATCTTTGCTTTTAGGTACCATTTCAAGATCTTGGAGGAATTTTCACATCTATACTGCTTCTTTAGCTACCTTATAAGTTGTAATATACTCAAAATTTGTAGTAGAATCTAAGACCATATCCATCTTTGAGCTCTTCCAGCTCATAGAACCTCCATTCAAAGTGAAGATGTATCTCGTTTGTGGCTTCATGTCATCTTGATCAGTTTGGAAACTAGAATTTGTGTATCATATGATGAATATTTCTTAATCTCCTCCATAGACCAGGAACATATCCTTAGTATGCCTTAGATACTTAAGGATAGTCTTGACTACCATCTAATGGAGGTCACCTGAATCATCTTGATATCTTCCTACCACACTCAATGCATAGATAACATCTAGCCTAGTACATAACATAGCATACATGATTGACCCAATCACTAACATGTATGGAATCTTTGGTATAGACCTATGGGTTTCATTAATTCCTCTAGGGTTACCTAATTTAGAAATTTATAATATGAAACAAAAAAAATACTAAACTATAGGGTAGTATAGGAATTGAAAGTTCAAGGTCAAACCCACAGAGACAGGGTTGGAGAAAATATTAATTCAATAAAATAAACCTAAACTATTTGTGATTTATAGAAATTAAATCTAAGCTACTGGGTATGTGATTGATGAAGAATGTGGGAGAAAAAATATAAAAAGGGTTTTGGATAGTAATGGATCTAGGTTCATGGGATGATAAGATGTAAAATAATCAACTAATAATCATGCAGTCATTATAATTTGGTCTTAGTGAGTCCAATGGTCAAGGTAAATGGTCTCCATCCAAAACTATCATTTTCTCATGCTCAGGTACTTCAGATTGTAAGGGATGCGTAACCCAAAACCTAATTTAAACATATTGAAGAGACAAACCTAATGGTTATGGTGGAAGTCTAAACCCTAGGTATCACATTAAATAATGGTATTTAATTAACTTAGGAAATAGTCATGCTCAAAGAAAGAAATAAAATTAAACCCACTTTATAACCCTACTCATAATGGTCATGAAAATATAATCAGGGAAGAGGCAGTAATGAAGAAAAAACACGAAACCCCAACATAAATTTAAATCAAAAATAAAATACCTCATACAATAAATCCCCATTCACCATTCATTCCAAAACACAAAGAAATCTCCCCTTGTACTATCCATGAGAGAGTAAAGAAAAGAATAAATAAAACCCTATAAAATGGAGGCAGCAATAGGGCTCTACGGTGGTGTTCCTTAGTCCGACATCGTCCGTGTTGCTCCTCATCCTTCTTATTTTTCCTCTGATTCATGGTTGTGGGTAGGCTTTATAAGGGTTTTGAACCAAACCTTATCCACTAGAAGATCTCGTGAATCTTTATTTTTTTACTTTCCCAAAACTGTCATGATGTGTAAAGTTACATTACGTGTAATCCATGTCAGCAGTGGCTTTTTCATATCTATCTCTATCTCAAACTTTTTACATCGTGTAAATTGTACACTATGTGTAATGGATTTTCACAATGTGTAATGACTTCACAACTTTTCTTGAGTGGTGGTGGATTCTCCAAAATCTCATGTTGTGTAATGAAATACATGATGTTTAAATGGTCTTTTTTCAGTTTTCAATTATGCTCCACCTTCAAAAATCTAGTGCAGCTCCCAAATTTATCTCTTTTTATTCCTTTTCCAAGTATCCATTGTATCCTTCCATAAAACATAAAACAAGTTAAATTTTCCAACATTTGGAAAAGAATAATCATTTAAATACAGAAAATAATTTATTAAAACACTCTAAAATGTATGCATAAAATACACTTATCACTTTCCATTATTTTCATTTCCTCATGTGTCTGAGGATGCATTTTTTATAACATACCTCAATATGAAACTCTCTCATGTGAACAAAAAGGGTTGGTTATGAGACCTCAAGTGTGCCTCCCATTACACTAGAGGTTTTCGACTAGTAGTGAGAGTGTGAAATTTATAGTGGGGAGACTATAACCCCGAGTATAAAGTGTCATAGCAGAAGAAATAGACTATATAAACAAAATAAATCAAATTATAGACATAGTAAAAACCAACAAAAAATCAAACTATATAATCTAATAAATAACAAAAGAATAATGTAATGATGTATTGAAATATAACTAAATGTTATGCTAGAAATAATACAAGTAAAAGACTATCAGATTCAAATAAAGACTCAAAATTCCCTAGTCATGAACCATGCATCAGTCCCACCTCCTCCATCCCATACAATAAGCAAACAATCAACATCAAGGTCTTTTCCCTTATTCAAACCTGCATCCACATAGTCTGCTTGGGTACCAAACAGTGGCCCAAATGGGGTGTAAATATAATTCAATAGGTTGACACCACCATGTATAAACAAAACAGACTGGTAAGAATTGTATGAAATAAAGTGATAAATAGGTGTATTAATTAATTCAATAATTAATAAAATACAACAACAACCTACTTCGACTCTATGATGAAATATCTCTGATCATGTCTTACAACCATTCCAACTACCATCATATAACCATTATAAAATAACCTAATTTGGTGCCATGTTGGAATATCTTGGAGAATGTCTTGTGACCATGCCAACCACCACTATATAACCATGGTATAGTCACAACAATCCAGGTCAAATCCCTATAAGAATTACAACATTTGGGTCAAAACCCTATAAGCATTACAGCACGGGACTAGGAAGATCCTGCTCTCTATAAGTATTACAACATGGTATTGGTTTGATCCTGCTCAATATCAGCATTACAACATATAAGTGTGCATGTTCTAGGGACAAGCCTGATATATAATAATTTCATCATGGAACACAAGTCTTGTCATACAACATGGATATCACAATATCGCATCATAAATTTCAATGGTTAATTATGAAAATTACCATTTATCCTTCATATACCACTTTTAATTAAATCCTAATTGATTAATATTTATAACAATAATAAATAATCCACAAATTAGGGATTATATATCAAGAAAACACATAAGGTCTCATTTCATGATAAACACACTTTAAACTGTTATCCAATTCAATTATACTCATGGTCTGCTCACCCAACGGGTAGCCATAAGCCAGGTTAGAATCCAATTTAAAACAAAGGACTCCAAGGAATGATATCATTCATTAATTGATTGATTTGTTCACACCCTACATTGGTGTAATCATAATAATGCATAAAATTGGAAATTATTAACCATAGGGTTAAGATTTAGACCCTCTAGATTTAACTGATGATCCAACAATGCTTCCAATAGTAAACATCCATGAGGAAGAAGGTGCAGATGATATCCAAGATAATATGAGATAAAAATTGATCAAGATCAAAACCAACAATGCACACGGTCAAAGTATTTCACCAAAATGGTTGGAAAACCAAGGAAGAGAAGAGAGAAACTAGACCAAAACCACTTATTAGGGATCAAAGGCATTATCAGGATGTCTGAAAGGAAGTTTGGTAATCCAAAATCACTTGGAAGGTTCCGTGGGGTTGATTGGATAAGTTTTCAGTGAGTTAGAATGAAAACTCAACCACACAACATACTTTAAAATATAAATTCAAGGAATTACACATCATGTAACATAGTTACACGTCATGTAAATATTTTTAATGGGATATGCTGAAAAACCCCATCACCATGGATTATTTTATTAAAATTCTAGAACATTACATGATTTATAATCCCTTTACATGATTTGTAAATGTTATGTATATGGGTTTTTTAGCCTATTTTCCCTTTAAAAAACCTGAACACCATTTAAAGCTTCTCAACTTACCAAGAACCCATGAAACACTTAACCCATTTATACTTGGACTCCATTAATTCAAAAAAAACATACATCCCTAAAATTTAAGTCATTTTCCCCAACAAATATCTCCAAATGGATCCTATTTGGTTCTCCCAAGTTTGGTTTAAAGATGAGGAAAGAATTACCCTGAAGAAAAGTTAATTAAAAACTCAGAGAGAGGCGTACTTGGAAAAAGATGGGATCTTAAAAATTCCCCCACCATATAACAGCTCATCCATGATCTTCTCCAAGAATCACCATGAGGTCTCAGTGAACAAGTCTGGATACTATGTTTGCATGTCAAACTCCCTCTCCTAGGTCTCCTCTTAAAATCATCCATGCTTCCACTGCACTCAAACCAATAGTATAGTCCTACCCCAAAGATATTTCTCACTATGATCCACAACGCATATCAGATTCTCCTCAAAGGAAGCATTAGTACAAATATTTAATTCTACTACATCTATCCCGTGGGAAGAGTATGGATGATATATCCATAGTTGTGACATGTGGAACACGTCGTTCATGGCATTGTAGTGTTGTGGAAGGGCTAAATGGTATGCCACTAGACTGACCCTTTCCACTATCTCAAATGGATCAACAAACCTGGGAGATAACTTTCCATGTTTCCTGATACGACGTTGACCCAACCAAGGTGACACCTGAAAAAAACATGATTAATAACCTCAAATTACAAAGGTAATCCCTTATGGACAGCATACAATTTCTATATGCTCTATGCAGTAACCAACTTCTATCTGATCAACTAAACCTACTTGATGTCTCCTGCATGAGACTAGGCCCAATAAGTGTCGACTCGCCTACATCCGGCCAACAAAAAGGTGAATGGAATGGATTTCCATACAAATACTCAAAAGGTTCCATTTTTATTGATGCCTAGAATCTATTATTATATGAAAACTCCATGATTTCCATATGTTGCTCCCATGAACCACTAAAATTTAAAACACAGACTCATAACATATCCTCTAGAACCTAAATAGTTCACTCAGATTGACCATCAGTCTATGGATGATAGGTTGTGCTCAAAAGAACTCACAATCCTAGATCCTTCTATAGACCCTTCAAAAAATGTGATGTGAAATGAGGATCTCTATCTGAAATGATACTCCTCATAACACCATGAAACTGAACCATATCACGTAAGTAAAGGTTGCCCATATCATCAATTATAAAGGTTTACCTGATAGGCAAGAAGTGTGCTAACTTAGTCAATCAATCCAGAACAACCCATAAAATTTCATTCTTATGGGTTGTCCTAGGTAATACTATTACAAAATCTATTGTGACATCATCCCATTTCCACTCAGAAATGGGAGAAGTCTTCAAAATCCTAGCTAGCCTCTAATGCTCATCTTTTACCTATTTACAAGTGAATAATTTAGGCATGAATTTTTCCACATTCTTCTTCATTCCTGACCACCAGTACTATCTACAGAGATCACAATACATATTTTTTAAACCAAGATAAACCACCCATCTAGAAGCATGAAACTCCCTCATCATCTCCCCACATAATCTTATAGGAACCCATACTCAGCTATGAAAAAAAAGAGAGAATTCCCACTACTGAGATACCATATTGATGGTGTCTCCCCACCATATAATTTATCTCTTAGAATTTAACCCATCGGATTAGACAACTGCTCAGTCTTAATCTGGTCCAAAATCATGGGTATAAAAAATATCGAAGTTAGATCTACCCATCCTTAAGACTCTTAAAACATCCAAATACATGTCTGCAAAGAGGGCCATTATCCACCACTCATCACAAGACTCTCATATTTCCTCTTTCTGTGACTTTAAACTCAAAGCATCGACAACGACATTGACCTTTTCTATTGTATAATCCAAATCAAAGTCGAAAGACTATAGATACTCAACCCACCTCTTATGTCAAAGGTTCAGGTCTTACTGAGAAAATATGTACCTGAGGATCTTATGGTCTATGTATACCGCAAACCCCTAACCCATGAGATAGTGTCTCTAATATCCTAGGGCATGTACCACTACTACTAACTCTAGATCATGGGTAGGGTAATTTCTCTCATGTGTTCTGAGCTTCCTAGATCTATAAGAAACCACTCAATCCTTTTGGATCAAAACTACTTGGAGTCCAACTCTAGATGCATCACAATACACAGTATATGCTTTACCCAACATAGGTAAAGTGGGGATAGGTGTTGAGGTTAGCCTACCTTTAATCTCTTGAAAAGATCTCTCACAATCATCAAACCAAACAAACTTCACCACTTTCTTGGTCAGACCAGATATTGGTGCTACCAAATGGGAGAAATCATGGATAAATCACCAATAATAACCTTTTAAACCCATAAATCTCTGAATCTCAAAGACATTATTGGGATATTCCCAAGATACCATGGATGAGACTTTATCTAGATCCACTAACACTCTTACCTATGAGATGGAATGGCCCAAGAAGTGTACTTTATTAATCCATAAACTGCATTTGTTTATCTTGGTGTAAAGTTGATGCTCTCTCAATGTACTCAGGACAATGTCAAGATGTTTGGAATGATCCTCTACTGACTGGGATTACACTAAGATATCATTGAAAAAAACCACCACAAAATGGTCCAAAAAAGGATTAAATATCCTATTCATTAATTCCATGAATATCGTTGGTGTGTTAGTCAACCAAAACATTATCACTAAGAATTCATACAAGCCATACCTACTCCTAAAAGTAGTCTGAGGTATTTCTGATGGTCTCACCCTTAACTGGTGGTAACCTAATATCAATTTAATCTTGGAGAAGATCTTATAACCTCTCAAATAATTTAAAAGATCATCAATTCATGGAAGTGGATATCAGTTCTTGACCATAATTTGGTACAACCTCCAATATTTCACACATAAGCACAAAGATCCATCAGCCTTATTAGCTAAGAGAAATGTCAAACCCCAAATATAAGTACTGGTTTGTATGAATAATTTAGATTCTAGATCTTATAATTGAACTTTCAACTCTTAAAGATATGTTGGTTTCATTCTATAAGTTGGGATAGAAACTGGCTCTACACCCAACACCAAATCGATCTTGAACTCAATCTCTCACTCGGGCGATAAGCCATACAACTCATCAAAGAAAAAATCCTAGAAATAGTTTACCACTGGAGTAAAATAATCCTACTTCATTCCACCATTATCTAGAGTAAGATTGGTTATCTGATCCATGAGACAATCCAATATGTATTGAATTGGTCCCACACAACCAACCTGAAGATCCCACTCACCCCAGTGAGAATAACTGCCTCCTCCTGGAGATAAAAAGGTAAATCTCCTCTAATAATAGTCAATATGATCCTAGTATATAACTAACTAATCTATAACAAGAATAAAATTAAAGTCTACCATTTCCAACACGAACAGTTCCCAAAATAAACGGTAACCACCAATCTCTAGAGAACACACCTTGAAATGTTTGATATTATCTGATTGCACTCCCAACAGTGTGTTGATGGTAAAAGCACCATCCAAGATTTCAACATCCAAGCCCAAAACATTTACAAAAAGAGAATATATAAAAGAATGTGATTCTCCTATATCAAACAAAATACAAAATAAGGTAGATGATCTAAGAATTTTACCTCTGATGGTATATGGTTTTGCATCCATGATAGCTGGAGTAGTCTATATAGCATATATCTAACTTGTCCCTCTGACCTAGGATCCAGTCTGACTACACTAAGCTATTTATCTTTAATAGTACTGCTACTATTATACTGGGGTACCACATCCCTTACCTCAACCTGAATGGCCAGTGGAACTCTAGCTACCAACCTGCTGAGGGGTAGTTGAGCCCTTTCTTGACTCAAGTCTCTGTCCTGATCCCCTGTCACTAGTCTACTATGAAAAGTTCACACATAACCTCTAAAGATGACCCAGCCTGCCACAAATACGACACTCAACTACAGGTTAAGGAAAATATGGGTGCTTGTGGATAAAATTTCCACACTAATAGCACTATAATGGAATAAGATCCTAAGATGGTTATCCACTGCCCTGACTATTCTTCCCACTACTACCTTGGAAGAAACTATCATAGCGATGCTTATTTCCGCTAGAATAAGAGCTCACATATCACCCTTCTGAAATATCTTGGTTGTTTCTTAGGGATTCTCTCATATTCCTTTCCATGATGAGTGTCTCTTTCATCATATCCTCAAAGATTCTCAAGAAAAAAACATTTACCTACAACCTGATCTCATGTCAAAGACTTTCTGAAAACATCTCACCCTAGAGATCCCATCAGATACCAAATATGGAGTAAAGTGTTGTATCTCAATGAAACATCCAGAATAGTCCATCATTGACATTACCTCCTACATAAGATACATAAACTCATGAGCTTTTTCATCCTTTAAAGTCTCGGTATAGAAATGGATCAGGAACTTTGTCTCGAATTCCTTCCAAAATAGCTCATCTTGTTGCCCAAATTCCTCTAAAATGTCCCACCAACGCTTGGCATGTCCATGAAGTATATATATAGCAAGATTCACCCTCCTATTCATGGGTGTCTTAAGATACTTGAAGATTGTATGGAATAACTTGATCCATAAATCGATTTCCTAGGGTCCTCCTTCCCTGATAAACATTGTCAGATGCTACAACTAAAACTCTATTGTTAGCTCAGACATCAAAGGAATTGTATGAAGAGTCTTCCTTTCCATGTATCACATGACCCTCAGGAAGCTGTAATGAAGATGAACATCCATCTTATTCTCAGGAACTAAAAAAACTTGGATTTGACTGTGTTAGGAGCATATTGATTTTCATTTTCTTGATGATCAAGTCAAAGATGATGAGGAGGCATTTTCTTTACAATATAATCACACTCCTTAGAGCACTATCTAGCAACAAGGTCAACCTCAATAGGCAACTACAATAGATAACCACTAACTCATGGTCTCTCTAAGCATGGATTACAAGTGTTTTAGCATGACACATCAATTCATTTCATTTATCCAGTGAAATATATATCTCATGTTACATTTTAATAGGAAAGTATATATCACATTTAAAAAAAGATATTCCCCTATCATGAATAATGTATGTCAATATATCCCTATGTGTATATTATGATGCGTGTATTCTCATCTCATTCTATATTGGGCCATAAGTACAAATTTCAAGAAATAGTAACATCATAAAATAATAACCGCACACAACATGTAAATCACCCAAGGTGAAATAACATCATCTGTAATAAGCACACAACACAACAGTAATCTCATCCCTGAGCACTCGGATTTCCCCCCATACATGTGTTATCTACTCTCATGCACAAGCTCATTACCTAGTCCTGACACATCCTAGTCTTCTTTCTGCCTTTCCCAACCAGTAAAGTGGAAGAAAAGAAGTACTTCACCTTTGATACCACTTTGTAACATCCCCTAATTCATCACTCTATCACATGGTAAAAAAGGGTTGGTTACAAGACCTCAAGCACACATTCCCTTATGCTAGAGGCAATTGACTAGTAGTGGGGTGTGAAATTTGTAGTTCAGAGACTATACCCCCTTGTATGAAGTGACATAGTAGAATAAATAAACCGTATAAACAAAAGAAATCAAAGTATAGACATATCAGAAACCAATAACAAGATCCAACCAAATAATCCAATAAACAATAAAGGAATAATGTAATAATGTGATCGAATGTAACTAAATTTCATGCTAGAAACAATAAAATTAAACAATATAAGACTCAAAAGTCACCGATCCCAAACCCCATGTTAGTCCCACCTCCAAAGTCTAGCCCATCCAGTAAGAAAACAATCAACAACAATGTCCTTTTCCCTTCTCCAAACTTGCATCCATGTAGTCTACTCAGGTACCAAATGGAAGCTTGAATAGGGTATGAGTATAACTCAATAGGTCAAAACCACCATTTATAAACAAGCAAGTTTTATAATAAGTGTATGAAAAAAATTTATAAATATGTGTATTAATTAATTCAACAATTAATAAAATACAATAAAAACCTACTTCGGCTCCATGTCAGAATATCTCTGATCATGTCTTATAACCATGCCAACCACCACCATATAACCATGGTAAAATAATATTCTTAAGTTCCATTCCGTAATATCTTGGAGCATGTCTGATGACCATGCCAACCACCACCATATAACCATGGTATAGTCACAATAATTTGGGCCAAAGCCCTATAAGCATTACAACATTTGGGTTGTAAGAACTTGGGTTTTCATATTAGGTAAGGATCCTTTTTCTTTTGGTTTAAATGCTTGTTTACAACCTAATTTGAATACCCTTTGATGTCATGGGGTTATCAGGGGTGTACGGGGCTCGTTCGGAGCTAGGAACCCAACTTTTTGTGGAAAAAGGTAGGTTGCATGGTTAGTAGAAACTGTGCAGGGCAAGTGTCATGGTTACTACTAACCGTGCAAGGCTGGATAGTGGGGAGCTATAGCCTGCATGGTTTTTCAAACTATGTGGATTGAGGCGCATGCCTGTGTGGGAGAACCTGTAGTTTTTTATAGTGGGATGAGACATAGTCTATGCACAATTTGGAAAATTGTGCGAGGTTCCCCTCCTTACAATAGATGGAGCACGATTGGTGCATGGTTTGGACAACCATGCAGACAAAATATACAACCTGAAAATCCTTTGGGAAATTACTAAATTTTCCTTAAAATCTAATTTAACCTAAATTATATTTCACTTACCATTCATTGGTAGCTGTGGGAATTTGGGATCTCCTCTTTTATTCCTAAACTAGGATTTGAAGTATCTTCACCATTCGGACTCAGAATCAAGATTCATTCATCTCATTAAATCCATATCGATGAGTACTAAATTCCTTTTATTTCATTCTTCATTCTTATTAGTTTCAACAGAGTTATTTAGGTGAAAGATAATTTTCCATATTTTTAGGTTCTTCATATGTTATTCATTTTTCTTCTAATATGAGTTGAATCAAGAGTTGATACTAGATGAGCACTCTACTACCGACCTATGGTAGGTGGTTTATACTTTTCTTGAGTGGTTTGGAGATTTATAGAGCTATTTGTCATTATGTTACCCAACAAAATTTCTATAATGGACCTGAAATTGAATTGATTAATTGAATTAAATGAAATGGAACCTGTTAAGGATTCCCTTTATTTCACTTGAGAATTGTTGGAGGTTGTTTCCCCAAGCAAGGTCACCCATTGGGTGTGCCTTTGATTTTGACTTGGTTAGACCACCCATGGGGTGAGTGTTTATGCTTTCCTAGTTATAGGAAGCTTATGTATAAATTATTTGAATTGAATTACTTGATTAAGATATTTTTTTACTTCTTTTCATGTTTTTTGTTTATTAAATGGTTTATGTGAAATTGTTACATGAGTTGGAAGAAATCATGAGTTGAATTTTTATGTGAATGGGTAAACTCATAGATTATAAATGCTTATGAATTGATGAATAAAATGTGATTAATTGAATGGTAGTGTTTTCATTGGTAGGTATACCTTGGGTATTAATTCTATTAGACACCATGGATGTTTATCCTATGGGTCTTGAACATGGTATTGAGCACCTTGGATAGAGATTTCTTCTTAGGTCTTGATTCCATGGGATGTCTTGGGCCTTTCTACCCCTTGGATCTAGTTTTTTTGGGATCAAAGTGGACATGGTCAGTAGACATGCTCCTAGGATCCCAATTTAAGCCTAATTGAGTTTCCATCAAGATGATATTAGGACTCAACAAGGATGCCTTGGTCATATATACCTTGGATCTGGCCCTGTGGGGTAGGGAACTTTTATTATACATCTCAGTGATGATAAATGTGGCATGCTTGGTTGTACGGTGAGGCCATGGTTGATATGACATTTTGGATTATACGGCTTAGCTATAGTTGATATGGTGTTATAGATTATACAGTAAGGCCATGGGTGATATGATATGTTGTGTATACAGAATGGTCATGGATTTTATTAACTTTTTCTCTATAGATTCCTTATTATAGGAGCTTGAAACTTGTTTTTTAGGGATCCTTGTATTGTTGTATAGGATCGTATGTTTGTTTACTTTTTCCATGGTTGATTTACTTTCGGTACTGGTATACCTGTTATATTATTCACTTTTCTTTATCTTTTATTATGAAACCAGGACTTGTTATAAACACTTTGGGTAATTGACTATTGGGATTGTATCTCATACCCTATTTGGGCCATCATTGGGAACCCAGACGGACTATTTGGATGCAAGTAGGGATCAGGGAAAGCTCCCATAGTTTAATTCTTGACTTTGTGCCATGCTTAGTAGTAGGAGAGAATGGGAATGAGTCGAGGATCATGATGCTATTCATAGATAGTACTTTTTGGTATTTTTGGTATGTTTATACATGTATTGTACTAATTCCATATGTACCTATTTTGGATACTTTGTAGACACATGACATGATCATCATTGTATATGAGTTATACTTTTGGAATTTGTTGTTTATATTTATCATCTGGATGTTTGTCTATTGTCTGACTTTTATACTACTTCCACTATTTGATCTACATGATTTCCATCGTTATGTTACACTCTAATAAGAGGGAATAATCTCCCCAAAGACACACCCCAGGCCCTCATTTCTATTCAATAGTCTCTAGAGTTCCGGGAGATGCACTTGAGGCCATGCAGCTAGCTAGAATTGGGGCACCATTCAGTGGAATCCGAGTCTATGATGATAAAAAGTGGTATCAGTGTCTATTTTTATGGTTTTTTATTTATAAATAATAGATATAGATAAGAAGGAATTTTAATTTAGTAATAAGTTGTTCTTGGGTGTATCTAACCCATGTATAGGAAAAATCTAAATTGCCTTGAATGGAAATTGATGTTTTCTGGATTTTTCCTATTGCAGTTGAATTGATTCCACCGTTGGGTGATGCACTTAAATTGTGATGTTATCATTGATATTATTAGGGGTTATATATTTATTTCAACCTAATGATATGAGGGTATTCCATTTCATGCATCATTTTAGGAACTTTATAGGAATCACATGCCATGCATTATGCCATGCCATATAGGGTTCGTTACCTATTTGCATGATGTTTTATATGTTTCATGATAGATATACCTATTGTTGTGATAGACATTGTGTGTGAGTAATTGAGAAACATGGTTGGTACTACCTATCATAACCTAAGCATTGTTTTCCTAATTATCCTAAAAAAGACACCCTGAGTAGCCAATTATGTCACGTTGAGTCATGGACCATGAGTCGCATGGATTGGAATGTGTTATGGTGTGAATAAGGTGGATTCCAAATTTTGGTTCATGAGGAGTATGAGCCCTTATGGATTAGAAAGTGATGCACCATTTGGTTCAACTATTTAAAATGAAATGTTAAATGAATATGAATTCAAATGAAAAATTGAAATGATAAATAGAGAACTTGACCTAGACCTGGATTTTGAGTGGGCAAGAGGCAATGACTTTAGTGAATTTTGTGATTGTATATTTTTATAGTTTTGGATTTAGGAACGGCTTTTGTGTTATGACCTAGTTATAGAAAGGTTTTGACCTATCCTATGCTTTTGATTTACGAACTTTTATATCATTCTTTTTTGAGGTGTGTGTTTGGAATTGTAGAGACATATCACCACAACGGCCTCCAGTAATATGCTAGGAGGGTGGTTATGACCATGATATGGAGGTTGTGGTTTATGATCTACTAGTGGATCCTCCTTTAGTTTCAGTTGAGACACAAAAAGAAGTTTTACTAGACACATGTGCTAAGTCATAGTTCCATGAGGGGTTCCTTCACTTTATGTAGACTTTTTAGGGACTACTAAGGCCTACCTCGTCTATTGTTGAGCTAACACATTTGTTCCATCAAAAACATCCTTGCAAATTTTTAGGGGATGGAAGTCTACAGGCTATTGAGCCATGAATTGAGACTACTCTATTGATATTTAATCATCTAGAGACACCTCTTAAGAAGAGAGTGAATCTCACAACTTATATGTTACGTGGAGCAGCAAAGCATTGGTGGGATGTTCTGAACTAGGCTGACATTCTACGAGATATGGTTTGGGATGATTTCTAAACTAGGTTCTATGACTACTTTTACCCTGAGACTCTAAGGGTCAAGCATTCTAGTGAATTCATGTGTCTAGAGTAGGGTGTTATGACGGTTATGGAGTACTCGACATGATTTATAGAGCTACAACATTTTGCACCGCCATACCTTATTAATGATCTATCGAGGGTGAGACACATCGAGTAAGGTCTCTAACATGTCATTTGATATCAGGTCAATGTGTTTATATTGACCTTTATTACTGAAATTCTAAATCAGGTGATAATTACAGAGTGAAACTTAAGGGAATCTGGGTGTGCAGAGCAGAGCAGTGCAGTCTCTCAACCTAGTGGTTCAACATCTTCAGGCATGAAACTCTATTTTTAGGCTTACTGTGATAAGAGTACCATCCATTCTTTGAGTGATGGTAGTGCCGTTTTCTATCATAAATGTGGAATATGGACCACATGAGGAATCAGTATGATCACGACCCAGTCAAGTGTCAATATTACAGTAAGATGCTCCACGTGCAACATTTCTACAGGACCTTCCCTCCAGTAGTGAGTGGTTGGGGGTCAGCTCCAACACTAGGTTAGGGAGTAGGTTTCACAGTTGTGCATCAATAAGGGAGATGAAGCAATATTGGGCATTCAAGCTAAGGAAGTGGTGGTTATTGTTGAGGCAGCCAAGCACCAGTTGTACCAAGACAACAGAGCAAGCTTACTTTGAGTAGAGAGGTTGTGTCACGGGGTCATAATTCGGGCCAGATATATTTTGTACAGTCTACACCCAAGGATCAGGGTCCCAAACTGTCTACGGTGAGAGGTAAAATCTTAGAAGTCTCTAATCTTGTAACTGCTCTTTTTGACATAGGTGAATTACATAGTTTTATATCTATACCTATTGTGGAAAGGCTTGGGTTCATTATACTATTTTCTGAGGGCGTCATAACTCTTGATACTCTATTAGGGATTAGAATGGAGAGTTTGAGCTAGTATATGGAGTTCCCCCTTGAGGTTGGTGGGTGTCACTTTTTCTGGAATCTTTATGTCCTTGAGATGATATGGTTTTATTTCATACTCGAAATGGACTAGCTAGTGGCTTATTGAGACTTCGTTGATTTCTATCATCAGAGGGTGGCTTTCACATAACCAAATGGTGGAGATTTTATTCACAAGGGTAAATGGGATGTCTGGGTGAGTTGAGATGGAACAGAGAAACATGGGTTGGGTGAGATGACAACCCAAATTGCTATTTTATATCTGGATGATCAGGCAGTGTATCAAGAAAATTTTCCTCTAATGGTTGGTCGTTTTAGGGATGTTTTTCCAGACAACTTTTCTGATTTACCTCCTAAGAGAGAGATTGATTTCTCCATCGAGCTAGTGTCAAGAGATGCAATGGTATTCATTCCTCCCTATATAATGGATATGACAGAGTTGAAGGAGCTCAAGAGGTAGTTAGAGGACTTGGAAGTAAAGAGGTTTATTTGACCTGATACTTCTCTGTGGGGTTCTCCAATCCTTTTTTCAAAAAAAATGGATAGTAACCTTAGTCTATGCATGGATTATAGAAAATTGAATCAACTGATGGTTAAGAACTGGTATCCCTTTCTATGGATAGATGACATGTTTGATCAGCTTCGAGGATCTCCAATGTTCTTGAAAATTGATTTGAGGTTAGGATATCACTAGGTACATGTTTGACCTTTAAACATATCTCATACAACTTTTCACAGTAGTTATGGTCTATATAAGTATTTGGTTATGTCGTTTGGTCTCACGAATGTGCCAACAATTTTCATGGTGCTGATGAACCAAGTTGTCCATCCTTATCTTGATTTATTTGTGTTAGTTTTCATGGATAATATCTTGGTGTATTCTCACAACTGACAAGATGATGCAAAATATCTTGAGATCATTTTTAGATACACTAAGAGATCATCATTTATATGATAATATCACAAAGTTCCACTTCTGTATGGATAATATTCACTTCCTGGGTTATATTATATCAGATACAAGAGTATTAGTTGACCTAGAGATGGTGAGATATGAAATTTCCTGAGATCAGCCCAAGAACGTCTTTAAAATATAAAGTTTCTTAGGGCTAGCTAGATATTACAGGAAGTTCATATAGGAATTTTCACACTTAGCAATTCCATTGACTAGCTTGACTAAGAAGGGTGTGAAGTTTGTATGGATAGATACCTATGAGACAGCCTTTCAAGGGGTGATATGGAGATTGAATTCAGCACCGGTTCTGATACTTCCAGAGTAGAGAAAAAGATATATTGTGTATTGTGACACATCAAGTATTAGGTTTGGAGTATTTCTGATGCAGGGGGATAGAGTTATGGCATATGGTTCTTGGAAGATGATGCCACACAAGAGAAACTATCTGATTCATGATCTCAAGTTAGCTACAGTCGTTCATGTTTTGCATTGTTGGAGACACTATTTACTTGGAGATAATTTTGTGGTGTACACGGACCAAAAAATCCTTAAGTACATATTTACACTATGTGATCTAAATCTAAGGCGATGAATGTGGGTTGAATACCTACAGTATTTTTACTTTGAGATTGCTTATACACTTGGAAAAGGCAATGTGGTTGTTGATGCATTGAGTATGAGGACTCACATATAGGAAGTTTAGGAATCCAGTATTAAGTGGTAGATTATAGATCTATTTTCTGAGATGCACTTGGAGGTGAAGGATGGTTGGGGATAAAATTTTCTTTTATCCTTAGTTATGACCTCTAACCTACTGGATAGAGTGAGGATGAGGTAGCTATCAAATTCATAGGGCCTAGTCCTATAGGAGAGTATGGAAGGTAAGTAACTACCTCCTGGTTGGACTGTGGGTGAGGATGAGATCTTATGTATCTATAGTCACATTTGGATTCTAGTGGACATACTTGAGGAGCTGATGTGGGAGTTTCATGCCTCAATTTGGGTGTTGCATCTCAGTGTCACCAAGATTTACTGTAACTTACACTGTCAGTACTAGTGGCTAGGTATGAAGTTATAGGTGGTTGGTTTTGTTATGAGGTGTTTCACATGTTAGCAGATAAAGGCAGAACATCATCAACCAAATAGAATTTTACAATATTTGCCTATTCTTGAGTGTAAATGGGATGATTTCGTGATGGATTTAATGACTGGTTTACTGAGGTTACCTTGAGGTAGTGATGATGTTTGGGTTGTTGTGGATAGGATCATGAAGTTTTATCATTTCCTACCAATCAAGAAGAACTTTGGTGTTAATGAGCTTGGGAGGTTGTACATCTATGAGATAGTATAACTTCATGGGGTCTCACGTACTATCATTTCAGATAGGGATGCCTAGTTTACATCTCGTTTCTAGAATAGTTTTCAAAGGGAACTGAGTACATTAGTGATTATGAGCATGACATACCACTCTTATACTGATGAATAGTTAGAGAGTATGATACAAGTGATTGAGGACATGTTGCGAGCATGCGTCCTAGATTTTGGGGGCTCTTGGGAGAGGCATATACCCCTGGTTGAGTTCTCTTATAACAATAGCTATTAGGTGATGATACAGATGACTCCTTAAGAGGATTTGTATAGTATGTCATGTTGATCACCCCTATGATGTTTATAGGTAGGTGAGGCGGCTTAATTAGAACCACATCTCATTTAGGAGACTTCTGATAAATTTTGGTTGATTAGGAAGTAGATGGATACTACAAAGTCTCGATATAAATCTTATTTCGATCATCGCAGACAACCTCTAGAGTTTGAGGTCAGGGATTGGGTCTTTTTACGTGTTTCACTGAGGTTGGGACACAGACAGATCAGAAGATAGGGTAAGATTTTACCACAACATGTCGAGCCATTCGAGATTTTAGAGAGAGTCAGGCCATTGTCCAATCAGTTTTAGTTACCTTAGAGGTATCAGTCCATGCATGACGTCTTCCATGTATCTCAGTTGCATCGTTATCACTCAGACTTGTCTCTCATTCTATAGCCTAAGGAGGTGGAGTTATAGGTAGATGCATCCTTTGAGAAGCATCTGATTTTTATTGTTTATAGGATCATGAAGGTTCTCTAAGTCCAGTCAGATCCTATAGTATGGGTGTTATGGTAGCATGACTATTTACAGGAAGAGACTTGGGAGCGGGAGGCCAACATACATGCTCAGTGGCTGGAGTTATTCTCAACCCATTCTTGGTCACCCTTAAGAGGAAAATTCAGGGATGAATTACTTTAAGGGGGGGATATTGTAAGAACTATGGTTTTTTATGAGGTAAAAATCCTTTTTATTTTGGTTTAAATACTTTTTTACAGCCTAATGTGAATACCCTTTGAGGTCATGGGGGTATTGGGGGTGTTTGGGACTTGTTCGGATCCCAAAACCTAACTTTTTGGGAAAAAAGGTAGGCTTCATGGTTAATAGAAGTTGTGCAGATTAGGTCTCATGGTTACTACTAACCATGCAAGGTTGGATAGTAGGGAGATATATCCCGCATGGTTTGTCAAACTATATAGATTGAGGTGAATTCCCTTACGGGAGAACTTGTAGTTTTTAATAGTGGGCTAAGACATGGTTTGTGCATGGTTTGGAAAATTGTGCACACTAATCGTGTGAATTTCCCCTCCTTACAATAGATGGCACATGGTTGGAGCATGGTTTGTCCAACCATGTGGCCAAACCATGCAACCCAGAAATTATTTGGAAAATTACCAAATTTACCTTGAAATATAATTTAACCTAAATTCTATTTTACTTCTCATATATTGGCATCCATGGGAATTTGGGAGCTCCTCTTTGACGCCTAAACTAGGATTTTGAGGATCTTCACCATCCTAACTTGGAATCAATATTCTTTTGTCTCTTTGGATCTGTGTCAGTGATTACTCAATTCTTTTTTATGTCATTCTTTGTTCTTGTTAGTATCGACAGAGCTATTTAGGTGTGAGCAAATTTTTTCTATTTCTAGGTTATACATTTTTTCTTCATTTTTCTTATGATCTGAGTCAAATCAAGAGATGATACTAGACAAACACTATACTACTGACCTATGGTAGGTGGTATATACTTTTCCCAAGTGGTTTGGTGCTTTATAGAGCTAGTTTTCATTATGTCTCCTGCTGGAGTTTTTGGAACAACCCCAAAATTGAATTTATTAGTTAAATTAAATTAAATAAAACATTTTAGGTATTCCCTTTAGTTTTCTTGGGTATTTTTTGAGGTTTTTTTTTTCCAACCAAGGTCACTCATGGTGTGTTCCTTTGATTTTTTTACTTTGTTATACCACCCATGGGGTGAGTGTTTGTGCTATCCTAGTTAGAGGAATCCCATATATAAATTATTTAAATTTAATTACATGAGTAGGATATGGTTTTCCTCCTTTTCATGTTATTTATTGATTAAATGGTTTATGTAAAATTGTTACACGAGTTGGAAGAAGTCATAAGTTGAATTTCTATGTGAGTGGGTAAACTCATAGATTATAAATGCCTGTGAATTGATGAATAAAATGTGATGAATTGAATGTTAGTGGACACCTTGGTAGGTATACCTTAGATCTTGATTCCATTAGATGCCATGGACATTTCTTCTATGGGTATTGAACATGGTAGTGGATGTCTTGGATAGAGATTACTCCTTGGGTCTTGATTCTGTGGGATGCCTTGGGCCCTACTGCCCCATGGATCTAGATTTTTTTGGGCTTGCAATGGAAATGGTCGGTAAACATGCTCTTTAGACCCCAATTCAAGCCTAACCAAGTTTCCATCAAGATGATCCTCAGACTCGACAATGATGCCTTATTCTTTTATACCTTAAATCTAGCCTCATGGGGTTTAACACTTTGATTATACGGCTCAGTCATGATAAATGTGACATGATTGATTATACAGTGCGACTATGGTTGATATGAAATTTTGGATTATACATCTTGGTAATGGTTGATATAGTGGTATATATTATACAACAATTCCATGAGTGATATGATATGTTGTGTACATGGCATGGTTTTGAAGTTTATTACCTTTTTATCTATAGTTTCCTTGTGATAGGATCTTAACACTTGTTTTATAGGGATCCTTGTATGTCTGTATAGGATCACATGTTTTTTTACTTTTTCCATGGGCACTTTACTTTCGGTACTGTCATACTTGTTATATTAAGCACTATTCTTTAAATTTTATTGCACAACTAGGACTTGTTATAGAAACTTTGGGTGATTATCTACTGGGATTTTATCTCAAAACCTATTTGATCCACCGTTGGGTACTCAGAAAGACTATTTGAATATAGGTAGGGACCGAGGAAAGCACCCATAGTTTGATGCTTGACTTTGCGCCATGCATAGGAACAGGTGATCACGGGACTGAGATGAGGCTCGTAATGTTATTCGGAGATAACAATTTTTGGAATTTTTATATTTTGATACATGTATTGTACTGATCCCATGTATACCTATTTTGGATACTTTGTAGACACGTTATATGATCATCATTGTATATGAGTTTACTTTTGGCATTTATTGTTTATATTTTCCATATGGATGTTTATCTATTGTCAATATGTTATACTGCTTCGGCTATTTCATCTATATGATTACTACCGCTATGTTACACTTTAATAATAAAGAATAGTCTCCCCAAAAACACACCCTAGGCCCTCACTGCTAGTCGGTAGCCTCTAGAATTTTGGGGAGATGCGCTTGAGGCCATGTTTCCAACTGAGATCAGGGCACCATTCAGTGACATTCGGGTCTGGGACATTACATGAGTCAAATCCCTATAAGCATTATAGAATGGAACTGGAAAGAGCCCACTCTCTATAAGAATTGTAGAATGTGACTAAGTCGAGCCTACTCAATATCAACATTACAACATATAATTATGCATGTTCCAAGGACAAGCCCAATATATAAGCATTTCAACATGGAACACAAGTACATTAATACAATATGGATATCACAATATCACATCATAAATTTCAATGGTTAATTATGAAAATTACCATCTATATTTCATATACCACTTTAAATTAAATCATAATTTATTAACAATTATAACAATAAGAAATAATTCACAACTTAGGAATTCCATATCAAGTAATCACCTAAGGTCTCATGTCATGATAAAAACACTTTAAACCATTAGAAAATTTGATTATATTCATGGTCTGCTCACCCAACGGGTATCCATAAGCCATGTTAGAAGCTGATTGAAAATAAAGGATTCCAAGGAATGATCCCATTCATTACTTAATTGATTTGGTCACACACTATGTTGGTGCAATCACAATATTGTATAAACTTGGTAATTATCAACCATATGGTTAATATTTAGACCCTATACCTTTAATTGATGATCCAACAATACTTCTAATAGAAAACACCCATTAGGAAGAAGGTACAAATGATCATGAAGAGAATCCTATATCAAAACTTATCAAGATAAAAACCAACAATGAACACAGTCAAAGGATTTCACCACAATGGTTGGAGAACCAAGGAAGATAAGGGAAAACTATACCAAAACCACTTATTAGGGATCGAAGGTGTTATCAAGACATTCGGAAGGAAGGTTAGAACTCTAAAATTACTTGTAAGGGGCCCTAGGGTCGAGAAGTAAAGGTTGTAGTGAGTTAGAATAAAAACCTAGCCACACAACATACTTTAAAATATTAGTTTGGTAAATTACATGTCGTGTAACATAGTTCCACGTCATATAAATATTTTTAATGGGATACATCAAAAGACCCATCACCTCATATTATTTTATTAAAACACTTGAACATTACATGATGTTTAATCCCATTACATGGTGTGTAAAAGTTTTACAGATGGTTTTTTCAGACCACTTTCCCTTTAAACAATACGAACCCCCTTTAAAGCTTATAAACTTACCAAGAACCCATGAAACACTTAACCCATTTATACTCTAACTCCATTAATTCAAACAAACATACATCCTTGAACTTTAATTAATTTTCCCCAACAAATATCTCCACATGGATCCTCTTCATTTTTCCCAATTTTGGTTTAAAGATGAGACAAAACTTACACATAAAAAATTTAACAAAAAACTCAAAGAGAGACATACCTAGAAAAAGATGAGATCTTACATTTTCTTTGAAATATGAATGTCATATGATGTTAGCAAAAATACCTTCTTGGATTGTTTTATATATAATATCTTCGGTATCTTTTCAATTTATTTACTTTGACTTAGGTCAAGTAACATATTAGATATAACACGATGGATCTTGATCCCAAGAATATATACTACCTCCCCCAAGTCCTTCATAGAGAAGAATTTATTCAACCATGCCTTAATAGATAGTAATACTAGTATTTCATTTCCAATGATTAATATGTCATTAACATGTACTATTAAGAAAATGACTGCACTCCCACTAAACTGTTTATAAACACATGGCTCTCATTATTTCTTTATGAAACCAAATTCCATTATGGTATTATGAAAATGAATATTATATGATTTGGATTATTTCTTTAATCCATAAATGTATCTTTGCAACTTGCATACCTTTTTGGCATCCTTTAGAGTCACAAACCCTTCAGGTTGTGTCATATAGATATCTTCCTAAAGGTTCCTATTAAGGGAGGTTGTTTTGAAATCCATTTTCCAAATATAATAATCATAGAAGGCCACAATGGAAAGTATAATTTTGATGGATTTAAGTATTGAAACTGGTGAGAAGGTTTTTTCATAGTTAATGATTTAACATTGTTTAAACCCTTTTGCATCCAGCCACACCTTATAGGTACTGACTTATGCTTCCATGTCTATTTTTTTCTTTAATGCCCATTTTCAACCAATGAGCTTTACATCTACTATAGGGTCTACCAAAATCCATACTTGGTTTTGGTACATGGAATCCATTTCAAAATTTGTGGGTTCTTTCCACTTGGAAACATATATGCCACTTATTACTTTCTTATAGGTTATAAGATAATTATTATCAACTAATAATGAGTCACCATCCTCAATGACTAGAAAACCATATTTTTATAGTTCTCTAACCTCTCTATTACTTTTATGTAGTAATTGTATCTATAGATCAATTTCTTCTTCCATGAGGCTTTGTGGAATTTTTTCTTATGCCAACTCTTGTATATCTTGATCCTGGACTTCATCGAAGCCTATCTTTATCTCACTATCTATTTTAGAGATAAGATCCTCCTTAAGAAATTTGGGGTGTCTGTCAACCACAAACTTTTTTTTCTGAAGGATTGTATAGGTATTATCCCTTTTCTTTAGGATATCCTATAAAGATACACTTTATGCCTCGGGGTGCAAGCTTGTTACCTAAAGATTCCTTAAAAAATGCTTCGCATCCCCATACACATAAGTAAGAAAATAAGGGTTTCTTTCTATTCCATAATTGGTATGTTATACCATATTTTTATTTATTTAGCACTTAGTTTAGTATGTATGTTGTTGTTTGTAATGTGTATCCTAAAAGGGATAATGGAATACTCGCATGACTCATTGTTGATCTCACTATATCCAACAAGGTGTGGTTCCTCATTTTTCTCACACCATTCCACTATGGAATATATGGAGTAAGTTGATATAATATCTCAAACACACATAAATAATCAATGAAGTCTTGATTAAGATATTCTCCACCACGGTCTAAGTGAAGTTTCTTAATCTTCTTACCATGCAGGTTCTCAACTTCATTCTTGAATTCCTTGAATTTATCAAAAGAATCTGACTTATACCTCATTAAGTAGACATATCCATATCTACTAAAATCATCATTAAAAGTTATGAAGTATAAGTACCCACCCCTTGCCTCAATAGGAAATTCTCCACACCCATCGGTATGAACTAATTCAAGAAGCTCTTTAGCCCTTTCATATTTCCCACTAAATGGGGATTTGGTCATTTTTTCTTGTAAACGTGCATGGCATGCACCAATTTTTTTAGTTCAAAAGAATCTAAATATCCATATTGATGTAATTTAGTCAAGAAATTTTCATTTACATAACTTATCCAGTGATTCCAAATTTGGGTGTGGTATGATTCATGTGAAGTAACTTCGTTATCGATTTCCATTACTTTGTTTGTGTAATCCAACACATAAAGACCATTATTTAAATGTGTCTTACCATAAAAAATTATATCTTTATAAAAGAAGTAACATTTATTCCCAAATTTTAAAATAAATCCATTTTTATCTAGTTTAGATACAAAAATAATGTTTTTGGTAACTGAAGGAACATAGTAACAACTCTTTAAAACCAAGATCATTTTGGTCGGAAATATGAGGTGGTAGTACCCAATAACAATAGCATAAAGTTTAGCTCTATTGGATGATCATATATCTACCTCCCCTTGGTAAATATTTCTGAATATACTTGGTTTCTATATTTGGATACATATGTGAGCACCACAAGTTGTATCTAATACCCAATTTGTATAAATAGATAATTTTCACTCAATAACAAATGCACTGGAAGATTCTCCTTTCTTCTTCGGTTGGGTGTCATTTTTCTCCCAATGACCCTTCTTTCTGCATGTGAAATAGACAGAATCGTGTTCTCTTGGTTTCCCCTTGATATTCCTCTTCTTGGAAGGGTGTGAAGATGATTTTGGATTAAATCTCTTCATTTTCCCTTTTCGTTTTTTCACCATAAGTATGAAAGGTTTTTCATGCTTCATATCCTTATCTACATAATGAAGAAGAGTAAGAATATATGGAAGAGACTTCTCAATGTTGTTCATATTAAAATTCACAACAAAGTTTGAGAAGTTATGAGGGAGTAATGCCAGAATGAGGTTGGTTCCTAGTTCTTCAGGGAGTTTAAACCCTAGAACCTCTAAGCACTCAATGTATCCAATGATATTGCCTACGTGAGGACCAATTAGAAAAACCTCTCCAAGATTTCTCTTAAATAGCACCTTGGAAATCTCAAACTATTCTTGTCTAGCTCTCTCTTGGTAAAGACCATGGAGGTTATTGAGTATGCAATATGCATCCATGTTTTTATGAGACTTCATTAGTTCAGTAGACATCGATGAAAGCATCAAACATTGAATGTCAATCGCATCGCTCAATTTTTTTCATAGACAAGGAACTCTTCATCACTCACCTCTTTAACAGGTGGATCAATCATTGAGTATTCTAGCATGTAATATTTTTTTTCATGGCGTAGCATAACCTGAAGGTGTCTAAATCACTCCTAGAAGTTTCTACCAGTTGGGAGGTTTTCTTTCTCCAATATTTATCGTAGGGATAGTGTGGATGATGAGATTTCCATTTTATTTTAAAATTAATAGAGAAAATTATTAGAACTTTTTTTTAATTACAAATTATGTGATAAATAATAAATTAATTAATTTTATTAAATCTCCTACTATTTTATCAAGTACCAATATCACTCACCATTGAACTCATAATGTCTAGTTTCTTTAACATTATAGTGGAAAGGATCACTATTACTTTTCTTAATGATCCGGACTTTGGACATGAAAACCATAAGAAAGTAATTAGGTAGGAAGTCTTCCCAACTATGGACATTCATCTTATTGATTCATTGAGTGGATCTATCCTAAAATCCTGTCTTGGATTTCCTTGACACTTTCCTCCAAATTTGTATTGAACATACTTTGGTTGTTAAACTCAATACAAGTTCGGTTAATTCAACCTAAAACTCTCATGATATCTCCCCGATAAAAGTAAGTGTTCAGACTTTGGTCATGTACTACACTTAGTTATATAATTTCATTCTCAATCAAGTAATGGAAGGCTTAGTCTGACTTAATATTAGGTTGATGGATTTTAATTAATTTATGTATAAATTTTATCTTATTTTATCCCTTACATGTCTTGTTAATATTAAGTGGATGTTACTTAATTAATTAACCATGTTGGATATGCATAATCCATTTATTTAATTTTTGTCTTTTTATATTAATTCATTCATTTATGTGACTACGGTCTTGTATACATAAAATAAATAATACATAGATATAAATAAATAAATAGAGTAAATGAACCGATCGTGAGTTTATCTAATAGTTAATTTAATGAGCAGACATTACATCAACCTATGATATAGGGGAGTAACTCCATTTTTCATCCATGTCATGAGTTACAACATTCCACCTGTATATCTTTGTATCACTGAGTTGGAATCACCATGGTTCCATCTTGAATTACCTCCATGCACCTTAAGATACTCCATTAATTACATGTATTTATGACTCAAATACAAGTGAGGGAAACTAAATGATTGGTTAAAAGGTATTACATAAATATCCTTAGACATGCAGGTCCTACATAATAACAGAGGGATGGATTACTTACAGGCCATCACTACCAAAAAACGGGCTAAGGCCAGCACCACCCTTTATCAATGCTAACGAAAAAGTGCTGATAAAAGTACCCCTTTATCAGTGCTTTTTTTAGCACTGATAAAGGTACCCCCCTTTAACAACGCTTTTTTTAGCATTATTAAAGGGTACCCCTTTATCAGTGCTTTTTTAGTAGCGCTGATAAAGGGTCTACTTCCAAAAAAAATTCATTAAAAAATATATTAATATTTAAATATATAGATATATTTATATTGATATAAATATAATATATATTTTTTAAATATATTTTTAAATATATTTTAGATAAGTACAAATATACAGTTACACTTAATATATAAGATATTTAGTGAAAATGGATTATAAAAAAATTAAAAAAATATTTTTAATTAATAATTTGTTAATTATTATGGAGTAATAGTCATTTAATAACAATTTGAAGACTAAAAAAATTAAAAAAAGATCCAAAATATGTTGAAAACGCAACTTGAACTTCAAACGGCCATAACTTTTGATCCGGGTGTCCGTTTGAGCTCTACCATATATCAAATCGAAGCCTACAATGAGATCTACACCCCTATTACTTGAGGGGACCTCGGTAAAGGTTATTTAAAGGCCAAAAAATGCCTATAAGGCCTCCAAAACTGAGTTTTTAGTTGGGATGCCCTGGTTTTTAAAATTTTGTGGATTTTCAGCCTCGTTTAAGGGGGTATTATTAGATTTTTTTTGGTGAGAACTGAATTTATTCCAAGGTATTACATTCATATTAATATTATGTTTTTGAAATTTTATCGTTTTTTATAATGCACTGCTATTTATAATCAAATATATAACAATATATACATATTTTTTATATTTTCACAAATAAAAATTTAATTATAAATATAAATAATAAAATATATTTACATATAAAATATATTAGCTTTATCTAAATAATAACTAATATCCATTTTATTTAAAATAAAAATATATGAATATTTATATACCTATATATTTATCTAACTATATATATATATTAATATAACTACATATATATATATATATATTAATATAACTATAAATATATATATTAATATCACTATAAATATATATATTAATATAACTATATATATATTAATATAATTATATATATATTAATATAATTATATATATATATTAATATATATTACTATACGAATAAATATAACTATATATATATAAATAGAGATATCATGAAATGGAAAACAAATCAAAATAGAGGAGTGGTAAGGGCTTAGGCGCGCAGGGGGGGAGGTCTTGAGTTCAAAACCTGGTGGAGGCAGGGGCGTGCACGCATGGGGGAATATGGGAGCTAGTGCTGATAATGGGTGGGGGATAGCACTGATAAAGGGTGGAGGGGGTGCATGGGGGCTCTGGAGGTGCGGGAAGGCGCATATAAAGGGGGGCTCAAGCGCTGTAAAAAGACCCCCCGAGATTGCCATGATTTTTATAAAAAATCAATTTTTTTAGCTTTTATTGGTGCTTAATTTTAGCGCTGATAAAAGGGGTATTTATCAGTGCTTTTTGGAGCACTGATAAAGGGGACCCCCCCCCCATCTACGTCGGCTTTAATAGTGCTTTTCTAGTGCTGTTAAATCTCGTTTTGAGCGCTGATAAAGCCCGTTTTTATAGTAGTGCATCATTTAATTTAATATTAAATAATTTCAAAGCCTTGTAATAAATTAAATTAAATAAATTTAAACACATACATAGGTCATGGTCAAGATCATGATCAGTCAAACATGTAATGAATACACAAAAGTAACTGGCTAGCATTCATTTATTTATTTGTTCTTTATTATTAAGATAAACGCACTTGCATTAATTAATTAATTAATTTTATTTAATCTTAATGATCATCCAAAATTAACTGTAGATACCCATCAATCATGGCATTCATGGAAAATAAATGTCAGAACCAATAATGACATATTAATTATAATAAATTAATTGGGTATTTTATATTATTTAAAAAAATTATTAAATTTTCAAACATGCATTAATGTGTCATTAAATAAAATAAGGTTTTAATTATATAATTTTCAATTTAATGTAATTTTTTTAATTATGACTTGTAATGGGAGACTACACAATGTGTACTGTCCAGCTACATGTCATGTGCCTCGGTTGTCGTGTATCTGAGTCACACGCTTAGGGCTTCCACATGTTAACTCGGTTGGACTGTGCGATGTGTATATACCAGCTACATGTCATGTATCCACTTTTTATGTGCGAAGTTGGCCCGATCAACATGCAGTGTGCAATAAATGTACCACGTGTAATTAACTGCTCAGTGCATCCATGTACAATGTGCATGGGTGCATGACATGTACTCTGGATACACACTGTGTAACCCAGTTTTACCATCTAAAGATTTGGTACTTCCCAATAGCATCTCCATTCATTCTTCATTTATTCTTAAACCCTTAAGAGAATGAAACACTGAATGAATATGATTAATATGTCAAAGTATGTTAATTAAAATTAGATTAAAGAATGGATAATAAGAAATGAAAACTCATCCATGATTGTGTATGGATTAACAATCAAATAAATAATTATAAATTTAAATGTGATCCATTTGATACCACTAGTTGGTTTCAGTAAAAATAAAAACATACGATGGTGGATGATATATTAAAATTTCTTTTAATAACCATTGCTTGAAACCATGAGAGAGGATCTTACACATAAAATTTATAATTAATTTATTTAATATCTGAAGAAATAAATACTTAGGCTAAGGAACTTTCTTAATTGATGAATGTTGATGGTATGAAAAGACCCTTTTGGATTGCCTTCATTGCACTGTGAGGATCCAAGGATAGAATCCCTTTAGTGGTAATCCACATGTGCTCCAGTGATCATCGAATAACACCACTCAATCTCCAGGTGATAGCACGGTGAATTGAATGTCTTGCATTGTTCATTATTGATCACTCGTTCTTTGGTCTTGATGAAATCTCTCTTGTGCTTCTCGTTCTTGAGAATGAGATAGGAGGATTCGAGAGAGAATTCACTGTGTGCAACAATTCTCTATTCTCAATTTTGGATGCAATACACAATAGCCATAACCATCTATTTATAGAGTTAGGGTTTAGGTTAAAATATTATTTAATTGAATGTAAACCATTAAATAATATTTAAAATCTTTAATAAACCCCATACCACATAATATTATTATTATTATTTTGTGGTGTGTCAACTTGTTAAAATTGATAAATAATATTTACCGGCTTGTAAATAATTATTTTATCACTGGATGTGATATTAGTCCATTCGAACTCCTAAATATTTATTGAATACCCAAATAAATATTTTATTCATAAATAAAGATTTCATTAACATACTGGTGAAGAAATATTTATTAAATATTCAATAATATATATATATATATATATTCATATACGAGTGAATAAATATTTATTTAATTTATGCGATCAATAAAAATTGAATAAAATTATTCCTCGGTCGTGAGAATAATATTTATTCCATTAATTAAATTCAAATATAATTTAATCAAGATCAACAGCAACACTTAGTGAGTGACCCTGTAGGATTCTTTCTCATTGGCATTAGGTTGACTTGCTTAAAGTCCAGGATTGATCTCTAGCAATGGTTCAAGGAACTCAAGAGAATGAACTTAATGTCACAATGATGACAACCACATATGAATACTCACTATGTAATATAATCCATTTGTCTCAATATCTCATCAAGAAGGTTGCACATATGTGTCACCAACCTATATTCGGGATACATATTTCTTTAACTATCTAAAATAAACACATTGTTACACCATGACCATGGAATTTAGGGTGACAGTTATATTTCAATAAAAGGACAAGGATATTAGCTTTCATAAAGATGGAAGGGACAAATCCTTCCTCAACTTATCCATTAATGACATGTCACTCATAATGCACTCAACATATCAAACTTTTCCATGAACTATTACCATCATTGGTTTATGAAATACATCCAAGTACATAGGTTGTAACATGCATTAATAATAATCTTAAAGTATAAGGACCATCACAATGCTCACAGATAGAAATATTCTATGACACCAAAACATATGGAATTTCTACTGGAGAGTCTGTTCTCTTAATCTTCCATCTTTGAGATTACTAAGTGTGAACTTCATGAGAAAAAACTTCATATACTTATGAGTACTCACACCTGAGAGTCTATGTACTATGTGTCCCGTTATAGTACATTATCCAACCGCATAACATTATTTGATAATATCATCAGAGCACATCAAGGTTCTCATCATAGAGGAGAACTACTATGACCTTATCAATGTGACGTATACTCTAGGACATTATTACATTAGATTCATGAAAAACAATGAACAATATGTAATAAGTAGTTTTATTAATATTCAATACATCGAATATACATGTAATCAAAGTAAAAATAGTTGATCCTAGTACACCAACTCCAACAAGATGACTAGGGTGTATAAATACTTGGGTATAATATTTTATGAATGGATAATGTTGTTTGAAGAAATATAAGTAACTTGATATAGCCTAAGAGAGTAAGGTAGATGGAATATTAGAGGTTATTCCCCAAATGATTAATATGTTAATAATACCCTCACATACTTTCATTCATGATTAATAATTAAAATTGGGGAGACACAAATTATTTAAGGGGGGAGAATGTAACAACCTGAAATTCTAGACCTTGTAAAATAGATGTTATGTTTTATAACTTGCATTATGCACTACAACCAATGTAAACGAACCACAAAACATTATAAGAACATTATTAATAAAGCTATGATAAACAATAATATGGTAAATCATTAAAAATTATTACCTTTGGAAGATAAATAATTAATATGAGTTAATATTGAAAAGGGGTTATTTTCAATAAAAGGCGTTCTATTTATATTATGTATTTTATTTTAAGATAAAATTTTACAAATTTTAAAAATAAAATTCGAAAAAATAAAATTTATTTTTTAATTCCTCACATTAATATTTACTTATTATAATTTTTTGATTTTTTTCTGAAAAGGTTTATTTTTAGTTGAAAAATACGGTTTTTGCAAAAATTATAATTTTTATGATTTTATAATTATATAAGCATATCCTTGAAGATTAAAAAACACTTCAAGTAATAAAATATGTATTTAAGGAATAAAATTATGCATTTTAAAATATTCTTTGAGCTTATAAATCCTATGTCCAACATTTTTTAGAACTAAATTAAAATGTTACTTTAATAAAATTTGTTTTTGGTCTTTTCTTCTAATTAAGTGTTTTGATAGTGAAATTTAGTTATTTCTTTCTCTAAAATCCACCTACCTTTTATTATTTATAATAAACCATTTTATGTCATAAAAATTAGTATCTATGATTATCTTCTCTTGTATATAAATTTTTAAACTTAATAATGCATTTTTCCTAAAAAAATTGCTTTTACACATTATGTGCGTTTATTTTATAATTAACATTTCAAAACCTTGAAAATTTTATTTGTAAAATGATTTTAAAATTTTAAATCAAAATGTTAAAATTTTTTAAAAGTTATAATATTAATATTTTCATTAATATTAATTACTAAGGTTAAAAATTAATTACCAAGGTAAAATTAAATTAGGGTAAAAGTTAAAATAATAAAAGAAGCCTAAAACACTCAAGATTGTCTCCAAAATGAGTGGATGAGGATAATATATACCCAAACATGCTTCCCATATAATTTTTTACATTTTATATCCATTGAACTTTCAATAGTAACATTAAATTATTAAAAATGAAATGGTTTCTTCCAAAACTACCACTCTCTTCTCTTATAAAAAGGTAACATTTCCACCACTTCAAGACTCACCTATACTTCAAATTTATTATTGAAACTTTGTAACATTTCTCCTCCTATAACTATTTATTGTGTACATAAGCTTCTATACACCTTTAGTTTAATTAAATACTTTATTTCTAAGGATTTTTTCAAAAGAAAACACAATCTTCCAATGAGGTTAGAGCATGGTAGAGTAAGCAGAAATACATAGTAAGGGTTTTCATCTCAAATTTCTATATTTGAGACATGTTTTGTATTATGCACATAATTTATTTTTGTGGCATATATGATACCTAATTGAGTTTTATATCATGAAATACCTTTTATTCTTAGTAATTTAAGTTCAATTTAAATATCACCCTCTTTTAAGAGGCTTTGATTTAAATGTTTCTCAAGTTTTAAGGATTTTTTAACTCAATTCTCATTAATTAAGTTATAATTAGTATTCTTGAACATATTTCATATAATTTTGGTAAATTATTCCTTATTATTTTATTATGTGTTATTTTCTCTTAACTTCTGGGGATTTACATTTTTACTACATAATCCTTTTTTCAAAATTTTCTTACTTCATGAACTATGTTATTCATAAGAGACTTTGGAAACTCAAATATATTTTTTTGAGTTATATGGTTTCTTTTGAACTTCTACTTCAATATTATCTTGATTAATTGATTCCTCGTTTTATATGATTCTCTATTATATTTTTATGGTGAAAATGTCTCTTTTGATTCAAAGTTTCCTACTTGTTTGGTATCTCACCTAAAAGTATAACGTTATCAAGAACAAACCTCCATCTCTTAATTGGATATTTATTTCAATTATATATTTTCTTTCCCACAAACATTATCCTCTATTTTTGGGAAATATAATATGGATTATTTTTTATGATTCTCATAATTCTATTTACCTCTTTTAA
Source organism: Viscum album (assembly GCA_963277665.1). Taxonomy (NCBI): domain Eukaryota; kingdom Viridiplantae; phylum Streptophyta; class Magnoliopsida; order Santalales; family Viscaceae; genus Viscum; species Viscum album. The sequence continues at coordinate 1,152,018,524 of OY728132.1, read as the reverse complement.
AAAGGAAAATTTAATAATCTTTTTATGATGTGGTATTTCAAAAAAATGTATTTCAAAATATTTTTTTAAAAGGGGGTTTCATCCTTTAAAAATAAATTTTTTATCATCCACTCCATGTTTTTTTATAACCTTTATATATTTTCAAAGATCTTTTATTTGGAACTCTTTATAATAAGTTTTTTAAAATTCTTCTCTTTCCATTCACAAAAATGTTTTTGAAAGCAATTTGCACTTCATCATTTATAACAATGTTTTAAAAGGTATTGGAAAAACTTTTGTATTTTCACTTATATTTTCCCAAAAAGGTTTATATTTCATGAATTGATGATTTTATCACCCTCTATATTTTATTATGATATGATTCATTTTGGAAAATGATATTTTTTTTATCCTATGATTTATGTTGGACTCCTCATGTATTAATCATGTTTTAATGATCACAAATCTTACTATTGCTCATATCTTGATCATAATCACAAATTATATTTCTGTCAATTGATTTAAATCTTAACTGAATATCTTGTTATTGATCTCAAATCTTAATAATTCATGTTTGCATGATTTCACATCTCATTACTTCCAATTACTCTAATTCTTATTTACAGATCATTTGTATGATCATATATCTCACTTACTTTATCGAGACCTTGTATTTATATTTCAAGTTCTCTTACTCTCTAATGGTTAATTCTTAATTCATATTTTTCATATTACTGTTTAAGTCTAAATACAAATATTTGTCTAATTATAGAGACACCGTGATGCTTGACACAGTAAGACAGACTATGTGTAAGACAGACACTGTGAAGCTTAAGTACTGACACACCGTGAAGGACTCACTGTGACCATGACTCACTGTGACCCTGACACCGTGACCATGACTCACCGTGACCATGACTCACCATGACCCTGACACCGTGACCCAGACACCGTGAAGGACACACCGTGACCCAGACACTGTGAAGGACACACCGTGACCCAGACACTGTGAAGCTCATACCGTGAGGCACCTACCGTGAAGAACCTACCGTGACAGACATACCGTGATGAAGACACCGGTTTACACAATCACTGTGACACCATTTCCTAAACTTTTTTTCAATATTATTTAAATAATTCTAATGATCATATTTGATGCGTTTAATGCAATTAATGATATTTAATTATATCTGTTTGTCTGTCAGGAGACCGTACCTCATACCTATGAAAAGGAAATCATTCCTACTGCCGGAGCTGGTAGAATATAAGGAAGATCAAGCTCCTGTACACATATAGAATTTTGGTGTGTGAAAAAGTGCAAAAGAGGTTGCAAACACGAAAGAACTTACATATGCGCGACAACTGAAAGAACCTGACTGCCATGTACAAAACAAGAAGAACAATTCTTAGCATAACTAAAGAAGGGATTGCAAGACATTCAAGAACACTCATGACTTCAACCCAACACTACTGAAGGACACAATATGAACCACAAAACTCTGTTTTTCAATAGAAAAACCCGATAAGGACTCAGAAGCTTTTTTTCTGAATCCAACGAGTCCAAAGCTACACTTCTAATCACCAGAGCTTTTCTAAACTCCATTATACTCTCTCTGTGTGATTCTTTATTTACATTTTGAGCAGTGTGTGTACCCTGTTTATTTTACACACACACTATCTCCTGTGCTGAACTGGAGGATATCAAAATCCTCATATCAAACCTGTTTACTTTTTTATTCCCACGGCAATTGTGGAAGAGGTCCTTGTGTGGTCTGGTCATCATTTTGTTTCCCACGAAGAACAGTGGTAGAGGTCCCTGCGTGGCCTGGATAGTCTTGGACTGTTGTTAACCCCGATCCAGGGTGTGGATCACTTTTATATAAATTTGAGAGGACTAAGTCTCGGCTTGAGACTGAACCTCTTGGTTATATTTTCTGTGCATTTTGTTTAAGTTAACAATATACTATATTAGATTTATATTCCATTGCTTATTACTTTGAAATACAAAACTATTTTAAAGTAACTTTGATAGTTAAATTAGAAAGTGTTTATTCTTGTTGTGAACCAATAGGTTAGCTTCAAAAGTCAGTTTAATTACATGTTTAAATTGACTGAGAACTAATCAATCTTTGAGAAGTTAATTGAACATTTACAATCTGTATAAATTCACTACAGTTTAACTTGTTTTATAAATTGGGGTATTTTTAATAGAAATTATTTTTAACAGAAATTTTAATTGGAACTCAATTCACCCCCCCCCCCTTGAGTATCCACTCCGACCAACATTTGGTATCAAAGGTTTTTGGTTTTTGCTAAAAGTTTTCAAAACATTCTGTTTTTCAACTGTGATTTTAGTTGTATCTTTAAAGATCTTAAATTTATGTTAGTTCTAAATTTTATCTCTTTAAATCTATTTTCTAAAATCTAGTTATGGATAATAGAATAGAGGGTGTTGCTAATAACCGACCACCTTTCTTCAATGGTACTAACTATGCCCAATGGAAGCTTAAAATGAAAATACATTTGGAAATTATGGGTTTTGATATTTGGACTGCTATAGAATCTCAATACAAAATTCCAGAAACTGAAAGAACTACTTGGGATGAACCTACTAAAGCTGCCTACAATAATAACTATAAAGCTATGAATGATCTATACTGTGCTTTAGGAGATGAGGAATTTAACATAATTTCTACTTGCAAAAATTGCTTTTGAAATTTGGGATACTTTGGGTGTTTCTCATGAAGGAACAACCAATGTTACAGAAATGATATTAAATACTTACACTATCAAATATGATAACTTCAAAATGAAAGTTGATAAACCTATTTCTGATATGTATCTCAGGTTCAATGAGATAGTCAACACAATGAGTTCACTCAGAAAGGCTATTCCAGCAAAGGAACAGATCATGAGGATATTGAGATGTCTACCAGACCGATGGAGAGGCACATCTGTTTCAATCAGAGAATCATGTGATATTGGAGCTCTGCCTGTCAAGGATCTTATTGGTAAACTAATGATGTATAAGGAAGAAATCAAGGTAAATAAGGAAGAAGATGATGAACCGAAAAGAAAATCAGTGGATTTCAAGTCTACTGCTTCTAAGAGCAAGGACAAAGACAAAGTTCAAGTACCCACTGATAGCTCAACAAGTGAAGAGTCAGACTCTGACTCTGATGCTGAAATGGCTCAGATAACCAGAATATTTAAGAAATTTTATAGGAAGAAGAAATTCTTCAGAAAAATAAACTACAAAGGAAAGTATGACAGTAAAGGACATTGGAAGAAGGACTGGAAGAAAGCTGATAGAACTGATGAAGTTGTTTGCTATGAGTTCAAGAGGAAAGGACACATCAAAGTAGACTACCCAAAACTGAAATTCAAAAAGAAACATGATTATAAGGACAATAACTACAATAGAGAAATGAAAGCAACTTGGAGTGCTTCAGAAGACAGCACTAGTGAATCTGAAAATTCTGATTCTAAAAGGAATCATGCTAACATGTGTTTCATGACCAACACATCTGAGGTAACTTTAGATACTCCTATTTTAAATTCTTATTATTCTGGAGATGATGCAGAATCTGATTCTGATTCTAAAAATATGACTAAAGATGAATTTTTTGAATATTGTGATATGCTGGAAGAAACATGTAATGAACTTAAAGACAAATATAAGTCATTAAAGAAATAACATGCTCTTACTGAAAATGTTAAATCCGCACTTGATATAAAAAAAGAGAAAAATGCTCAACTATTAAAGGAAAATACAGAACTGAAATTGTCTAATGAACAGCTGAGAAAGGACTTAGAAAAATTTACAAATGGAAAGGATACACTTACTCAAATGCTAGGAAATCAAGTTGCACCGAAATACACTACTGGAATAGGATACAAACCTGGACAGAGACAGATTACAAAGAGTAGATTTATTCCTAAATCTAGAGAGAATACTGCTAGTTCTAGTTCAGGAAATTCATATTGTTCAACTAGTTACTCACATGTTTATAGATCAAGTAAAGTTTACTTTTCAAAATCTTTTGATTCTGCAAATTATATGAGACCCATAAGACAAATTTGGGTACCAAAATCTTTGATTGCTAACTTTTCTGGACCCAAGAAGATCTGGGTACCAAAATCATTTTCCATCTAAATCTATTTTGTAGGATACCTGTTTGAAGAGTTCCCATAAGAAGACATGGTATTTGGACAGTGGATATTCAAGACATATGTCTAGGTATTACTCATGCTTCAAGAGTTTAATAAAGGTTGATGGAGGCTATGTCACCTTTGGTGATAATTCTAAAGGAAAAATCATCGGCCTAGGACAAATTGGTAACACTAATTCAGTTGTAATTTCTAAAGTTCTATTTGTTGATGGACTGAAATACAATCTGCTAAGTATTTCTAAATTATGTGATGATGGATTTAATGTTAAGTTTGAAAATTATTCCTGTAATGTTTTTAATTCTAAAAATGTTTTAGTATTTTATGCTTTAAGAAAGGAAAATGTTTATGTTGTTGATTTAAATTCTTTATCTAAGCAAAATATTACTTGTTTAAATGATTTTCATAAAGAGTCTTGGTTATGACATAGAATATTAGGACATTGTAGCATACATTCACTTAGAAAACTGACTAGTAAGAACTTAGTTAGAGACTTTCCCAAACTTGAGTTTCCAAATAACAAAGTTTGTAATCCCTGTCAAAAGGGAAATCAACATAAAGTTTTCTTCAAATCAAAGAAAGAAGTTTCAACTTCTCAACCTTTCGAGTTGGTTCACATTGACTTGTTTGGACCATCTAGAGTTTCTAGCTTAAATGGGAAGCAATATGTCTATGTTCTAGTAGATGAATTTTCTAGATATACTTGGGTATACTTCTTAGCTCACAAAAGTAAAGCTTGTTCTTACTTTGTTAAATACTCCAAGTCTGTAGAAAATCTTAGTGGACTTAAGATTAAGACCTTAAGAGGTGATCATGGTCGTGAGTTTGAAAATCAAGACTTTGAATCTTTTTGCACACATAATGGTTATACTCACAACTTTTCTGCCCCTAGGACACCTCAACAAAATGGTGTAGTAGAAAGAAGAAACCAAACCCTTCAAGAAATAGCAAGAACCATGCTTAATGAATATGACCTGCCTATTTACTTTTGGGCTGAAGCTGTGAATACAGCTTGTTATATCATTAATAGAGTCTTAATCAGACTTGTTCTCAAGAAGACACCTTATGAACTTTGGAATAATAGAAAACCTAAAGTGAATTACTTTAGAGTCTTTGGTTGCAAGGTTTTTATTCTCAATACAAAGGATAATCTTGACAAGTTTGCTTCTAAGAGTGATGAAGGAATTTTCCTTGGTTATTCTTTAACTAGAAAAGCCTATAGAGTTTTCAATAAAAGAACCAAGTGTGTGGAAGAATCTGTTCACATCAAATTTGATGAAACTGATCCACATGAGTCCAAAACCTCACTTGAAAATCTTGAAGAAGATTTATCTGTTTTGAACCTTAATGATAAAATCAATGAACCTGCTGTAAAAACATCCAGTTCTGGACATATTCCAGAATCTGCTTCTAATGAACCTGAATCTAGAGAAGAACCTGAAATTTCTAGTCCTACCTTTACTAGATCATCTAGGATTCTAAAGAATCATCTTTTAGATGTTGTTTTAGGAAACATTGATAGAGGAACACATACTAGAGCTTCTCTTAGAAATCAGGTTGAATATCAAGCCTTCTTGTCACATCTTGAACCTAAAAACATTGATTATGCCATTAATGATGAATTTTGGGTAATTACTATGCAAGAAGAACTCAATCAATTTTAAAGAAATAAATTGTGGAAACTTGTTGAAAGACCTAAGGACACTTTCACAATAGGCACTAAATGGGTGTTTAGAAATAAAGTAGATGAATCTGGAAATATAATTAGAAACAAATCTAGGCTAGTTTCACAAGGCTATAGTCAAGAAGAAGGAATTGACTATGAGGAGAATTTTTCTCCAGTAGCTAGATTAGAAGCTATTAGGATCTTACTTGCATATGTTGCACATCTAAATTTCAAACTATATCAAATGGATGTCAAGAGTGCATTCTTAAATGGATTTATAGATGAGGATGTTTTTGTTGAATAACCACCTAGATTTACAAACCCTCATTTTCCAAATCATATTTTTAAACTATCAAAAGCTTTATATGGTTTAAAGCAAGCTCCAAGAGCTTAGTATGACAGATTAAGTACTTTTCTAATTTCTAAAGGTTTTACAAAAGGGATAGTTGATCCTACTATTTTTATAAAACGAATTTCTAAAGATGTTTTAGTTGTTAAAATTTATGTAGATGATATTATTTTTGGATCTTCGAAAACTACATTATGTACTGATTTTTCTAAAATGATGCAAAACAAATTTGAAATGAGTTTAATGGGAGAACTCAAATTTTTCCTTGGATTTCAAATATTTCAAAATGATGATGGAATTATTTTAACTCAAAGTAAATATACTAGAGATCTTTTAAAATGTTTTGGATTGGATAGCACAAAAAGTAGTGACACTCCAATGAGTACCACCTGTAAGTTGGATCTTGATGAGGATGGTAAATCTGTTGATCAAACCACTTATAGAGGAATGATTGGAAGTCTACTCTACTTGACTGCTAGTCATCCTGATATTATGTTTAGTGTGTGTATGTGTTCTCGTTTTCAAGCAAAACCTAAAGAGTCGCATTTGAATGCTGTAAAAAGAATTTTCAAATACCTCAAGCATACTCCAAATTTAGGATTGTTCTATCCAAAAGGTCAATCATTTGAATTAGTTAGTTATTCTGATGCTGATTTTGCTGGATGTAAGTTAGATAGAAAAATCACCTCTGGAACATGTTACCTTTTAGGCAAGTCACTAGTATCATGGTGTAGTAAGAAACAAAATTCTGTTGCATTATATACTGCAGAAGCTGAGTACATAGCTACTGGCAGTTGTTGTGCACAAATTTTGTGGATGAAACACACATTACTGGACTATGGATATCAATTCAGATATGTACCAATAAATTGTGACAACACAAGTGCTATTAACATTTCAAAGAATCCTGTTTCACATTCTAGGACAAAACATATTGATGTAATACATCACTTTTTGAGGGATCATTATCAAAAAGGTGATATCACTTTGGAATTCATTGGTACTGAATATCAACTTGCTGATATATTCACTAAACCATTAAATTCTGAAAGATTAGACTACATCATACATGATCTTGGTATGATTAATCATAAATAGATATCTTGCTGATTTTAATGTTCAATACTTTACTTCATTTTACTTTATGGTTTCATTTTTACTGTTTCATGCTTACGGTCTCATAGTTAAGACTTTGTGCTCACGGTCTGTCCCCTCACTATCTCACCGTGACTGCATAGAATGGTCACTGTCTCACCGTGACTGCACAGGATAGTCACTGTCTCACCGTGATGACCTTCAACTGTCTCACCGTGATGACTATTTTTCATCGCACCATGATGACTACTCACTGTCTCACTGTGAAGATTATTAATATTCTTATTTTAAACTGTATCGTTGTAATTATTATTTCACCGCTATTTCATTTCCCACATTTTTATTTTTATGATGCTTAACATTCCCAAATGATAAAACTTAAGGATTTTCACTCGATTTCTCATCCGAACTCTTTCCTGCCTTCTCTCTCGAACCCTCTTTACCTTGCGAACCTCGTTCTCTCTCTTACCCGAACCATCAGTGGATGCCAAGGATGAAGCGTCCATCTTCACCCTCATTTGAGAAGCACTATTCTAAGAAGTAGAGGAGGATACCAAGAATAGCTCCTAAAGGACCCCTAAATCCAAATCTTGTAAGTCGCACTATAACTCCTGAGAAAGAAGTTTTCCCCGAATGGTTGGTTTCAAGCAAGTCGCTAGTCTTGAAAGTGTTAAGAGATCAAGGATGGTTTGAATGGTTTTCTAGAAAAGATAGACCGATATACCCGAGGTTGGTATCTCAGTTCTACCAGTATGTGAAGTTTTCTTTTGATGCTGGAGAAAGCTTTATGATGACCAGCTGGATCAATGGTCAGAAATGCTCGTTTACTTCAAGGTTATGGGCCGCATGCCTAAGGATTCCTCATGAAGGAATCTGTGATGACTACCAGAGAGACCCTCCTCTATCATCTGAAATTTTCAATCTATAAAATGCATTGGAAACCTTGACTGGTAATGGCACCAAGCGAAGAGCTGTAGCTGCAGAGCTAGATGGAGAAACCAGACTGTTGTTCAAGTTTGTTCAGAATCTAATTTGTCCAAGGAAAGGAGATTTTTCTGTTATGAAGTATCATGATGTGTTCCTAATTTATCTATTAAAGAATGGTCACAAGATCAACTTATTCAAATATGTGATTAATCATATGAGTGAGCTGATTAAAGTCACCTCAAAATCCACCTCCTTGTTCTACTCAAGGATGATTTCGGCCATGCTAGTTGCAAAAGGAGTTGTTGGACCGAATGAAGAGAAGCTAGAAGATTTTGAGTTCTGCCTATCTAATCCTATCATCAGAAAGATGAAAATTAGCTAGAACCCCCAGAAGAAGCAATGGGTTGAGGATAATGATCAATTGTATAAGAAGTTTAATCTGGTTGATTATACAAGAAGGCCTAAGAATATTACTGATCCTGGTTTGGAACCAGATGAAGTGGTTGAATACTCAGTTGATGAAGAAGAAGAAGAAGTGGAAGCTGATGTGCCACTTAGAGAAGAAGTTGTTTTATCTCCAAGGGAAACAGCCCATGTTGAAAGGGAAAGGACTGTTGTTTCTGATGCTGTTCCTGATGAAGCACCTCATACAGAGGAAGTTTTTGTTGAAGAAGAAGGGATTGTAGATCCTTCAGTTGTTTCTAGAGAAGAAGAAACTCCTACTTCTAGTGAGGATTTATATCCTGAAACTCGTCCTAAGGCTGCTAGAGAATTGGTTTTTACTGATTTAGAACATCAAGCAATAATAGAGACAGATCCTGTAGATGAGGATCTCCCTGCTGTAGAGCAAGAAAATTTGGAAGAACTGCCTATGGAACAGTCAGTTCCTGAGATAATTCCCTCTTCTGAAGAGAGGATGGAAATTGTCTTTCAGCTGGCAAGGCAAGAGTTTGCTGAAGAGATCAGAGATGATCCTGTGGATCATGATCAAGTTCCTGAGCTTAGAGAATCTGAGATGGAAGCACATATTGAAGGGGAGGAACCTCAAAACCTTGAGATTGATGAAGCTAGTCTTGCTGATGTTTCTCAACCATCTGTCACTTTTTCTGTATACACTCGATATGTCTTTCCAAGATTCTATGATGTGAATGAGTCACAACAAGTGACTACAACTGGAATGGATCTTTCTTTTGTGTTTCAATTGAAGTCTGTAGCTCATCCAGAACCAGAGCCTCAACCTGAATCTAAATCAGAATCTGAGTCTGAAAGTGAATCTGAACCTGTATCAGAATATGCTCCAAAACCTGCTCCACTACCTTTGCCTGAACCCTTACCAGAGCAACATTCTTATGTTACTAAAGATGATCTGAAAGTTTTTGGAGAAACTCTCTTAGGTGGAGTTGAGAAGGTTATTTTCACTCAACCTCATCTAGTGACTCACCTGAGTCAAGAAGATGCATCACTTCCATTGGAGAATGTTATTTTTCATATTCAACCAAGGATGCTTCGAGAAATTCAGGAAGTTAGAGTTGAAAATAAGTTGTTGAGTGTTGATGTTTCAAATCTGAAAATTATGGTAGAAGACCTGCAAAATGAGTTGTCTTTGAGATCAGAACCTGCTCCTGTCTCTGCCCCTACTGCTCCTGTTGTTGTTTCTTCTGAACCATCTGATTCTCTTCTTTCTAGAGAAATTGTGTCTCAAGTGTATCCATATTTACTATTGTTTGATGAGAAGATTGGAAAAAGGCACACAAAAAATGCTAGAACGTTTAAGAGAACTTGTGGAAAATTTGAATAAACTCACAGATGAGTACTCCGGATGCCTGCAAAAAGTTTTGAAACAACTCAAAGTTATGACTGAAGATTTCAATGCTTCTACTTCTTCTAGTCAGACCTACACATCTTCATTGGATGCTTCTGTGATTAGATCCATCATTCAGGAAGAAGTTCATACTGTTTTCAGTGGTTTAAATCTGTCTCCTCTGGCTGAAGTGATGAAGAATAGTGATAGAGCACTTGATCGTGTTCAGATCCACTCTAAGATAGCGAATGATGCTCAGCAAGAGATCAATAAAAAGATAGATCATTATCTCTCTCAGATTTTCACTAAAAATGACATGACAAGTCACTTCAAATATCTTGTGGAGAATTTAAGAATTCCTCCAGTGACTCAGGCGTTTAAGACTCAAGTTCAGAAGTTAACCAAGTTCACCAGATTGTTGGACAAGTTTATGGAAAATAAGGGAGATTTCGAGAAGGCTATGAAATATGGAGGTGAAATCATCACTGATTTCATAAATCTACTAAATCCATATCTTCATGTGCAAAGTACTGCTATTGTTGCTCCAGCTGCTGCACCTTTGAGACCTGGTTTACCTACCCTCGCCTCAACTACCATGTCAGTTAGCTAGGCCCTTTCTCAGATCCGGCCTGTCATTTTTGACAAACCATAGACTCAATCTTCTACTGCTCCTGCTTTGGATCCATCCATTTTTGAAGGACTACCTTTACCATCTCTGTCTACTACCTCCATGCCCTCCTATACATCAGCTCCTGCTGCTAAAGGCAAGGAAAAGGCCGATCTCTGAGGAGTCAAAAGACTGTTTTTGATGGGATGTCTTTTATTATTTCAGTTTCTATTTCTTCTGTATTTTGTACTCTGGATATTTTTTTTAATGAAAAATTTAGTGTTTCACTTCATTTTCTCTACTTTTTGATAATTCCAAAAGGGGGAGAATTATGGAAAATTAATGGGAGAATTAGTACAAGTATTATTAGTATTCTTACTATTGAATTTGTTATTTTCTCTAATGTTATATTTCTTTTATAGTTTACTTTTATATGATTTGTGATCATCAAAAAGGGGGATATTGTTGGACTCCTCATGTATTGATCATGTTTTAATGATCACAAATCTTACTATTACTCATATCTCGATCATAATCACAAATCCTATTTCTATCAATTGATTTCAATCTTAACTAAATATCTTGTTAGTGATCTCAAATCTCAATAATTCATGTTTTCATGATTGCACATCTCATTACTGCCAATTACTCTAATTCTTATTTACAGATCATTTGTATGATCATATATCTCACTTACTTTATCGAGACCTTGTATTTATATTTCAAGTTCTCTTACTCTCTAATGGTTAATGCTTAATTCATATTTTTCATATTACTATTTAAGTCTAAATACAGATATTTGTCTAAGTACATAGACACTGTGATGCTTGACATAGTAAGACAGACTGTGTGTAAGACAGACACTATGAAGCTTAAGTACTGCACACCGTGAAGGACTCACCGTGACCATGACTCACCGTGACCCTGACACTGTGACCATGACTCATTGTGACCATGACTCACCGTGACCCTGACACCGTGACCCAGACACTGTGAAGGAAACACCATGACCCAGACACCGTGAAGGACACACCGTGACCCAGACACTGTGAAGTTCATACCGTGAGGCACCTACCGTGAAGAACCTACCGTGACGGACATACCGTGATGAAGACACTGGTTTACACAATCATTGTGACATTGTTTCCTAACCTTTTTGTAAATATTATTTAAATAATACTAACGGTCATATTTGATGTGTTTAATGCAATTAATGATATTTAATTATATCTATTTGTCTGTCAGGAGACTGTACCTCATACCTATGAAAAGTAAATCATTCCTACTATCAGAGCTGGTAGAATATAAGGAAGATCAAGCTCCTGTACACAAATAGAATCGTGGTGTGTGAAAAAGCGCGAAAGAGGTTGCGAACACGAAAGAACTTACATATGCGCGACAATTGAAAGAACCTGACTGCCCTATACAAAACAAGAAGAACAATTCTGAGCATAACTGAAGAAGGGATTGCAAGACATTCAAGAACACTCATGACTGCAACCCGACACTACTGAAGAACACAAGACGAACCAAGACACTCTGTTTTTCAACAGAAAAACCCGAGAAGGACTCAAAAGCTTTTCTGCTGAATCCAACGAGTCCAAAGCTGCACTTCTAATCACCAGAGCTTTTCTAAACTCCATTATACTCTCTCTGTGTGATTCTTTATTTACATTTTGAGCAGTGTGTGTACCCTATTTATTTTACACACACACTGTCTCCTATGCTGAACTAGAGGATATCAAAATCCTCATATCAAACCTGTTTACTTTTGTATTCCCACGACAACTGTGGAAGAGGTCCTTGTGTGGCCTGGTCATCATTTTGTTTTCCACGAAGAACAGTGGTAGAGGTCCCTGCGTGGCCTGGACAGTCTTGGACTATTGTTAACCCCGATCCAGGGTGTGGATCACTTTTATATAAATTTGAGAGGAATAAGTCTCGGCTTGAGACTGAACCTCTTGGTTATATTTGTTGTGCATTTTGTTTAAGTTAACAATATACTATATTAGATTTATATTCCGCTGCTTATTACTTTGAAATAAAAAACTATTTTAAAGTCACTTTGATAGTTAAATTAGCAAGTGTTTATGCTTGTTGTGAACCAATAGGTTAGCTTCAAAAGTTAGTTTAATTACATGTTTAAATTGACTGAGAACTAATCAATCTTTGAGAATCTAATTGAACATTTACAATCTGCATAAATTCACTACAGTTTAACTTGTTTTATAAATTAGGGGATTTTTAATAGAAATTATTTTTAATAGAAATTTTAATTGGAACTCAATTCACCCCCCTCTTGAGTATCCACTCCGACCAACAATTTATTAAGTTCATGTTATGTGATGTTTTTGAAAGGTTTAAGAAAATCATTCTTTTTACATGGGTTCTTTATGATATAGTGAATGTTTCTTTTCAAATGGAACACATATTTATGGATGATTGATGGGTGGGGTCCTACATCATCCTTAAATTAATTAGTTAAGGTTTTAGGCCTCATGAGTTAAATATGTTGAGTATGAACACGATGCATCTTATCTATGTTCAAAATATTGAGTGTGAACACAATGTGAATTAGTTACATTCACAATACTGAGCATGAACACATTGAAGATTAGCTATGTTCAAAATATTGAGCATAATTATAGTTCATATTAGCTGCATTCACAAGATTGTGCATGTAAATGATGCATATTATCTATATTCAAAAGATTTTTCATGAACAAAATGAAGATTAGCTACGTTCATAAGAATAAACGTGAACATAGTGTGGATTAGTTGTGTTCAAAATGTTATAAATACATATGATTATATATATTCCATAATTCTAGGTTATATTATTTTCTTATTATCCATGGCACATGTTTATTATATCATTTTTTTCACTCTTTTATCATCATATATGTTTTTTTTTGAGTTTGTATGACCTTCCATTATGACTTATGGATAAATCTTACTGTCTCATGTTCTTTTAATAAGATATTTTTTTCATGTTCATATTTTATATCATATTTATGATCTAACCTTTTATTTCATGTTGATAAGTGTTCTCTTACTGAGCATTTGATCTCACCCCTTTATTATTTTTACCTCCTCTAGGTTATGAAGATAAGTATAACTTACAAGAAGTATAGAAGAAGGTTTAGAATAGTTCAATTATGGAGAAATGTTCACAAGTTTTGTAAAATAAGTTTCTTATGTAATTATTCCCAAATACACTAAACCAAAAAGTTCTCTAATGTAACAAACCAACACGGGTCGACCCTGAATCGATCACCCGAGTCGGTCCGTGACATAACCCAAGAGGAGTTCCCGATCCTCCCGGGCTGGTGACAAGTACCAGGGCATCCATAGAGGACAAGTGGGAACGATTTTTCCCAATAAAAATAAACAGAATAGCAAAAAAGTAGAACAACACAAAGTAAATAAATGACCCTGAAGAGAAAGAATGACCAACAAAATGCACTAACCTAGTCTCGACCAAAACTCCTCATGACTCTGAGGGTCGCTCACCAATCCAAAACCAACTCTTGCCCACGGCGAGCAAGCTCAAGTCGAACCTGCAACATAAACTAAAAACAAGAAAACACTGTAGGCATGAGTATTAAAACTCAGTAGGTAGGCCCGACTAATTCTATTCCCAATGAACATACCATTAAATAAAGAATTCACTAATTCCATGTTTGAACTAAATTATATAAAATATGGGTTTCCACACACACTTTCATTTTTAAAGTAAATAACAATCCATTTCCCATTTTAATTTAAAAACAAGTTCAATGATTTAAGGGAATAAGTGCATTGCATTTTAAAACATTGCTACAAACAATTTAGAAATTCAATTTTCAGTTGTTAGTAAAAAGGGAAAACCACACAACACACAACACACACTAAGGGAAATGGAAAAAGTGGAACACAAGGGCCAGCTACCAAACTAGACCTCTTGATCATCTGCCACATTCAAATAAACATGAAAGGAGACATAGGTCGAACCTAGGAGATCGTGAACAATCTAGAACATACTATACATCTGACTCATCCTGAAGGCATGCCCTAACTCGATGATGTCATAACGCCCAAATGCTCGGCATATCCCTACATGGCTTAACCGAGGGGCCCAATCCCCATAGCAGTAATAACTCAGTATTCCCCTACTATGGGGCCACTAGCTAGTGTGTAATCTAAACTAGTGCAGCAATCGTTCTCAGAAGATTCACTCACTATGATAGGTTCTCATGTCAACACATACAATAAAAAGGGGTGTGTCCACAATGTAAATCAGTCAGTCACGATGCACAAATATCACACACAATTCACGCAATCAAGTCACACCAAATAACACCCCTTACTAACCACAAAGTGAGTTTTTCCAAAATAATTTATTTTATTAAAGTTCCAAACAGGCCTTCACCAACTTTAAAGAAAAACCTTGTTTCTCAAGAAAACCCGAAAAGCTTGTTCAGAAGAAACCATTTATCCTTAAAACCAAAACCACATTTTAAATTCTGTAAATTATGTTTAAAGACCAAATGGGCATTCTTTCAATATTGGGTGTCTTCTCATCAGGAAAATGTTTCAAGTGTTCGGTATAAAATAAACGGCTCTTTTCACACCAAATAATCATTTAAAAATTAATTATCTTATTTTATTTCTCATTCATTAAAATTAATAAAACATCAAGCAATTAATAAATTCTAAATTTAAATGTGAGTGCAGTGGGGGACCTACCTCAATTTATAGCTTGAACACGACGACGCGACACGCCTCGCATAGGCGCGCAAGCACGCACAAGCTGAAGATCATAGTATCACAGTTTTCATCACCGACATGCTGCAACAACTGCACAAACAACTAAAAACACATAAACATGGACTTAAAACAACCCCAATGAACAAAAAGTGAAAAAAGGACCAGCTCGACATGTTTTCAAAATGTAACTCCCACCACACCAATTAAACACAAAAAAATATGCCAAATTAATAATTTAGGTGAAATAATTAATCCAATAAAAATTATCTATAATATCACATAATTTATTCTGAAAATAAATATACTAGAAACCAAAAGTAATTAATTAATATTAAATGAACTTAAGTCATTAAAGAGTTCGAGTACCTCTAAATTTGAAGGGGCAGAGGTCAGTGCGGAATACGCTCGATCAGCGGAGTCACGCAATAATCGGAAAGCAACAACGCGCACCGGTGGGGGCTGGCTAGACAGCGGGTGCTAATCAGGGGCGCACTAGAGGGTGCAGATGAGCCGGACGGAAAAGGGATGGCCCGAGGCAGACAGTGGGCTGGCAAGGCTGGAAAAAGGAGGGTTGCAACCTATTACAAGGGAAAGGGGTGTGCGGGTGCTGCAAGACAGTGGACCAGTAGGTGGCCGGTGCTGGCTGGTCGGGGCATGCGGTGCAGGCAGGCGGCGAGCAGAGAAGGAGCAGGACTAGGGAAAACTAGGATTGGATGTTGTACGGGAAGCTAACTATAGGGCAGGGGCGCAGGTCAATACAGAGAGGTGGAGTCGGCTGCTGGTGAGAGGCGGGTGGAGGGAACCGGGGCACTGGGTGCGTGTCGGCCGAAGGCGGCAGGAGGGGCGCCGCAGCATGGAAAAGTAAGGGAGGCAGAGCAGCTGCTGGGCGTGGGGGTAGGGGGATCCGGCTGGGCGAGGTCCAGCAGGGGCGATGGGCCGAGGTGGTTGGGCGCACGAACAACCTATGTGGGAGGCCGAGGGTGGCGGAACGGCCTGCTGGGCGCTGCTGAGGGAGAACCGAGGAACAGGGGGCTGCAGGGGGGTCACGCTGTTGGGTCGAACAGGGGAAGGAGCAGCACTATGCAGGGCTGAGGCTGTGTCGCATGCAGGGTGTCACGATGCAGGAGGGTCGTCCGCAGCAAGGAGCTAGGCAGGCTGCTACGGGAAGAAGAAGAAGAGGAAAGAAAAAAAAGGAAGAAGAAGGAAAGTGTGGGGGACAGCCACGTGGAATTTAAAAAAAAAGGAAAGAAGAATAAATAAAAATAAAGAATAAAATAAAAGTAAAAGTAAATAAATAATAAAATAATAATAATAATAATAATAATAATAATAACCTTAATTATAACAGAAATAATAATTAAAATTATTAACCGCAACCATGATAAAATACAAAATTTAATCGTTTTAAATTTTTTCGAAGACCAGCGGATAGCGTCATTGCATGGGCGAGGTCACGTGGGGTCTCCAAAACATGCTTCCCCCGGGCGCTCAGCGACGTCAACACAAAACTACGCATTTTTTGACAAAACTTAAAAATATTGTTTGGGATTCAACCCTAACCTCGACAAAAAAAATTTAAAACCCAAGAAAATAATAAAATAAAAATTATGAATAGGTTGGGGTGTGACAATTCTCCCCACCATAACACTCCCCGTCCCCGGGAAGCCACAACAAGACCTCGACCCAAGAAGAAAACTCCTTATGTGTCACTCACCCCCCAAAAGTTTAAGCACCTCTAGTTGATTGATCTAAATGAACACCAAACTCCCATGACATGAAAATCATCCTCAAAACATGAACACTTTAAACACCACCCAAAACAAAACCCAAGGAAAAACTCTGACACTGACAAGGGGAGGCCCGAACGGACTCCCCACCCAAAAAAAATCAATCCAAATTGAGTTCAATGGGACCCGTGATGGGTCTCCCCACCATTAGGACTGGCGAAACTAACTGAATTTGAAAAAAATTTGCACGGACCAAAAACCCAACCATTACGGTAGGGGAGGGAAGGGCCTAACCAAAAGAGTGTCAAAACTATCGTCACCGCCACCTCAATGATGTCACACCCTCGGAAGAACACAAACCATACCACACTAAGGATGAAGATTAAACCAAGGCCCTTCTTCACCACTGGGGTTCACCTAACTACGTGTCAGCTTCACTCCGGGACCTATGGCTGGAGCTCTGATGATTGAAGCATCTTTTGCCTCGCGGTCAGGCTTCAAAAATTCTCAATCATAACACATGAACCATAATTTTACCAAACACACATCGATTAGAACAAAGGTTTCAAAGAAGTTCAGACACAACCATTATTACTACTGAAAGAAAAGAAACACCACAAAACGGTACAGGTGACGACTACTACATCCAAGAAACACTATAAAGAGAAAACCCCAAACCGATCTCCAAACACCATCCTACTCCTGCGGATGGGATGAGGTGTCCTTCAACGAGCTAGGTCTGGCTTCAGTGCGTTTCTTGAAAACACATCGACAGAATCGATGTAAGTGGCCCAGACGTCCACAGCTGTGTCAGGGTTTCGGAGCATTCGGGCACATTGGCCTCTTATGCCCCCGCTTACCACACTGGTGACAGATCAAGGCATTGTTCTGTGAGGAAGATGACTAGAGGTTTGAAGGCCTCTTTATTCCTCTACTAGTTCCACCACCATCATGTCGCTTCCCATTCTTCTTATCACTATCTTCTGCACTACTTCCCAAAGTTGGAGGAGGATTCGTCACCTCATGTCCTCCTACTAACTCAGCTTCGACGAGGAAAGCTTTCCTCACCACATCAGGGAAAGTGATCACGTTGAATTCTACCACCTTCGACTGCAGCTCAGGATGTAATCCAAGCTCAAAATGACAATCTTTCACGGGATCATTTCCAACATACCCCGATTCATACGGAGCCAGGTCCAGGAAACAATGAAAGAATTCCAACACCGATATGACATCTTGTTGGAGACCGCACAACTCCATTCTCTTCCTCACCTTTGTCACTTCAGAGAAGTATTGTTGGATGAATGATGACTTGAAGAACTCCCAAGTGAGATATTTCTGAGTTTTATTCTGAGACACGGACTTCCACTATTTCTAGGTTGGACCTTCAAGCATAAAGGTATCCAACTTCACCTTTAACGACTCGGGCAACCCAATGAAACTGAACTTCCTCTCAATATTTCGTAACCACTCCTCTACCTCAAGAGGATCTACCTACCCATAAAATAGGGGAGGGTTTATCTTTCGAAACTTTAGGATGTAGTATTTGGGATGATCAACTGGGGGATTTTCTAAGGATGCACCACCCGAAGCTGCACCTTGGGCATCCATCGAACCTTTGTGGGGGAAAACACTAAGGAATAAGAAAACAAAAAGATGGGTCAAAAATGGTCATTGTCATTTTAAATACCAAAATAACACTTTTCACAATGTTTTTTTCAGAAATAAGGAAAATCCAGATGATTCACTAGAGGGAAACTAGTGATGATGGGTGACTCGACCATATGGTTGGCGGCCATACGCAAGTCACACCACCGTCACTGAGAGCATTCTAGGGTAAAGTCTTTGGATCCACATGGATTTCCAGACCATGCGAGCTCACGAAGGTCACTTTCCCAAATCTCATTTCATTTCCCAGTACCAAACAAACCATAAGAATCAAAAGACATCGACAACCCAAACATCCCATGGTAACCCGAGGTTCGGAACGAGCAAGGGTTCATGATGTCTTTCTCATCCATATACCTTGAGTTTTGAAAATTATACTCTTTGTACCATGAAAACCCCAAATAACAATGGGCGCTCTGAAAAAAAAGGTCCGCTCAGGAGCCGACCTCCTCTGATACCATTTTGTCACGAACCAACCCGGGTCGACCCTGAATCGATCACATGAGCCAGTCCGCGACATGACCCGAGAGGCGTTCCCAATCCTCCCGGGCTGGCAACAAGCACCAGGGAATCAATAGAGGACAAGTGGGAATGATTTTGCCCAATAAAAATAAACAGAGTAGCAGAAAAGTAGAACAACACAAAGTAAATAAATGACCCTGAAAAGAAAGAATGACCAACAAAATGCACTAACCTGGTCTCGACCAAAACTCCTCGTGACTCCGAGGGTCACTCACCAATCCAAAACCAACTCTCGCCCACGGCGAGCAAGCTCAAGTCGAACCTGCAACAGAAACTAAAAACAGGAAAACACTATAGGCATGAGTATTAAAACTCAGTAGGTAGGCCCGACTAATTATATTCCCAATGCACATACCATTAAAAAATAATCCACTAATTCCATGTTTGAACTAAATTATATAAAATATGGGTTTCCACGCACACTTTAATTTTTAAAGTAAATAAAAATCCATTGCCCTTTTTAATTTAAAAACAAGTTCAATGATTAAAGGGAATAAGTGCATTCCATTTTAAAACATTGTTGCGAACAATTTAGAAATTCAATTTTTAGTTGTTAGTAAAAAGGGAAAACCACACAACACACAACACACACTAAGGGCAATGGAAAAAGTGGTACACAAGGGCCAACTACCAAACTAGACCTCTCGATCATCTGCCACATTCAAATAAACATGAAAGGAGACATAGGTCAAACCTAGGAGATCGTGAACAATCCAGAACATACTATACATCTGACTCATCCTGAAGGCATGCCCTAACTCGATGACGTCATAACGCCCTAATGCTCGGCATAGACCTACATGGCCTAACCGAGCGGCCCAATCTCCATAGCAGCAATAACTCAGTATTCCCCTGCTATGGGGCCACTAGCCAGTGCATAATCTAAACTAGTGCAGCAATTGTTCTCAGAAGATTCACTCACTATGTCAGGTTCTCATGTCAACACATACAATAAAAAGGGGTGTGTCCACAATGTAAATCAGTCAGTCACGATGCACAAATATCACACACAATTCACGCAATCAACTCACACCAAAGAACACCCCTTACTAACCACAAAGTAATTTTTTCCAAAATAATTTATTTTATTAAAGTTCCAAACGGGCCTTCGCCAACTTTAAAGAAAAACCTTGTTTCTCAAGAAAACCCAAAACACTTGTTCAGAATAAACCATTTATCTTTAAAACCAGAACCACATTTGAAATTTAGTGAATTATGTTTAAAGGCCAAATGGTCATTCTTTCAATACTGGGTGTCCGCTCCTCAAGAAAATGTTTCAAGTGTTCGGTATAAAATAAACGGCTCTTTTCACACCAAATAATCATTTAAAAATTAATTATCTTATTTTATTTCTCATTCATTAAAATTAATAAAACATCAAGAAATTAATAAATTATAAATTTAAAGGTGAGTGCAGTGGAGGACCTACCTCAATTTGCAGCTTAAACACGACGACACGACACGCCTCGCATAGGCGTGTAAGCACGCACAAGCTGAAGATCGTAGTATCGCAATTTTCATCACCGACACGCTGCAACAACCGCACAAACAACTAAAAACACATAAACATGGACTTAAAACAACCCCAATGAACAAACAGCGCAAAAAGGACCAGCTCGACATGTTTTCAAAATGTAACTCTCACCACACCAATTAAACACAAAAAAAATGCGAAATTAATAATTTAGGCGAAATAATTAACCTAATAAAAATTATCTATAATATCACATAATTTATTATAAAAATAAATATACTCAAAACCAAAAGTAATTAATTAATATTAAATGAACTTAATTCATTCAAGAGTTCGAGTACCTCTAAATTTGAAGGGGCAGAGGTCAGTCCGGAATGCGCTCGATCAGTGGAGTCACGCAATAATCGGAAAGCAACGACGCGCACTGGCAGGGGCTGGCCGGACAGCGGGTGCTAAGAAGGGGTGCACTAGAGGGTGCAGATGAGCCGGATGGAAAAGTGATGGCCCGAGGAAGACAGTGGGCTGGAAAGGCTGGAAAAAGGAGGGTTGCAACCTATTACAAGGGAAAGGGGCGTGCGGGAGCTGCAAGACAGTGGACCAGCAGGAGGTTGGTGCTGGCTGGTCAGGGCGTGCGGTGTAGGTAGGCAGCGATCAGAGAAGGAGAAGGCCTAGAGAAAACTAGGATTGGATGTTGTACGGGAAGCCGACTGCAGGGCAGGGGCGCGGGTCAATACAGAGAGGTGGAGCAGGCTGCTGGTGAGAGGCGGGCGGAGGGAACCGAGGCACTGGGTGTGTGTCGACCGAAGGCAGCAGGAGGGGCGCCGCAGTAGGGAAAAGGAAGGGAGGCGGAGCAGCTGCTGGGCGCAGGGGCAGGGGGATCCGGCTAGGCGAGGTCCTGCAAGGGGTGATGGGCCGAGGTGGCTGGGTGCGCGAACAGCCTATGCGGGTGGTCGAGGGTGGCGGAACGGCCTGCTGGGCGCTGCTGAGGGAGAACTGAGGAACAGGGGGCTGCAGGGGGGGTTCGCGCGGCTAGGTCGAGCAGGGGAAGGAGTGGCACTATGAAGGGCAGAGGTTGTGCTGCATGTCGGGTGTCGCGATGCAGGAGGGTCATCTGCAGCAAGGAGCCAGGAAGGTTGCTACTGGAAGAAGAAGAAGAGGAAAGAAAAAAAAGGAAGAAGAAGGAAAGTGTGGGGGATAGCCACGTGGAATTAAAAAAAAGTACAAGAAGAATAAATAAAAATAAAGAATAAAATAATAATCATCATCATCATCATCATCATCATCATCATCATAATAATAACCTTAATTATAACAGAAATAATAATTAAAATTATTAACCGCGACCGCAATAAAATACAAAATTTAATCATTTTAAATTTTTTTGAAGACCGGTGGATAGTGTCGTTGCATGGGCGAGGTCACACGGGGTCTTCAAAACACACTTCGCCTGGGCGCTCAGCGACGTCAACACAAAACTATGCATTTTTTAAAAAAACTTAAAAATATTGTTCAAGATTCAACCTGAACCTCGACAAAAAAAATTAAAACCCAAGAAAATAATAAAATAAAAATTATGGATAGGTCGGGGCATGACATCTAATCTATGTAAAATTATTGTGAGATGAAATGTTTAAATTTTGGAAATTATGTAAGATAAATATATGTTTAGATTAGGTCTCTATAGTTGGTATCAAATGAGAGTTTAATTATTTTTTAGAATTAGTTTAATTATTTTTTGGGAATAAGATAGGCAAACTTTAGTGAAAACCATAATGATAAGTCTAAGTATAGGATAACATCCTGAGGTTTTGTTAATGTAAAGATTATGTGGTTCTCCTAGAAAATCATCACTGTTTGGTTACTAGAATGTTGATGTGGTTATGACACAGATGAACTTAGAGGTAATCACCCCAAAAAAACCGGTTGATCACTAACTCAATCTTCACTCTAGTACATGATGAGTGGACCTAATACCACACCCCTAGATAGATACTCCCTGAGGATATGATTTGGTCAATCACATTCTCTTTAATGAATCATTATGAAATATTTGAGTATTGTGAAAACTAATTAGGTTAGATAACCTCATAGAAAATGACCATGGATAATCAAGGATTGAACAAAGAGTCATAGGTTGAATTGAAAATATCATATCTTAAATATAAAGGTGTCATGGGGGAATACATATTCATATTGATGTTTTCATATTCATATTTTGGATATTATCATAACCGTTTTGTTTTTAGTATTTAGTTGAAACGGTATCAAGTAAATGAAGTTGAGAAAGTTATGTATTTAAAAAACCATTATCTATTATAACAAAATAAGGGGGGATAGTTAAATGGTTTAGAATCCTTATATATGCCTATTATAATGGAAAATGTGAGTTTCTTATACTTACCTAAGGTAGCGAGGTTTATATCTTAATAGACATTAGTTCTTGATACTCTTAGATATTTCATAAGTGAGTGATATTTATCGATGATATTCTGGTATATTCTAAAATTTATGAGGATTATGTGAAACATCTAAGGATTGTTCTTTTTTAGTTTTTATTTAAAGGTTTGGAAACATATATAGTATCAATAACCTTGAAAATTGATTTTATGAGAAGGTTTTACTTTTAGGGATAACTATTAAAGAACACATGATTGAGGTATGGATAACTCTTTGGTTTAATATAATTTTTATGTTGAGATAATAAAGGGTTTATTGATTTAAAAAAATAAGTTATATAGTATTGCTAACTTTGGGATTTATAATTGATTCATGGTATTTTTTGCGACATTCATCACATTTTTAGATTGTGGTATATATTATCTGGTGTGTGATTTTATACCATTTGAAGGTTAAAGATAGTGTTAATTTCTAGAAGGATATATGGTTTCACTATGGTTTAATGTCTTAGAGATTAAAATGGTTTTGGGAAAAGAAAGTTATGTAGAATATATGACTAGGGTATATACATGTTTGGGTATAATATTGTATGAATGGATAATGTCATTTGAAAAAAGATAAGTAACTTGATATAGCCTAAGAGAGTAAGGTAGATTTCATATTAGCAGTTATACCCTGAATGATAAATATGTTAAGAATACTCTCACCTACTTTCATCAATGATTAATAATTAAAATTGCTAGGATGCAATTTATTTAATGAGAGAGAATGCAACAACCTAAAATTCTAGACCTTATAAAATCAATGTTATGTTTGATAAATTGTGTTACACGCTACACCCAATGTAAAAAACCACAACATATTGGAAGATCATTATTAATAAATTGATAATAAACACTAATATGGTAAATCATTAAAATTTATCACCTTTAGAAGATGAATAATTAATAGGAGTCAATATTTAAAATGGATTATTTTCAATAAAAGTTTTTTTCTTCATATTATGTATTTTCTTTTAAGAGATAAGTTTACAAATTTTAGAATTTAAATTTGATAAAATAAAATTAATTTTTAAATTAATCACATCAAAATTTAACTAGTATAATTTTTTTAGTTTTTTTTCTATGAGGTTGTTTTTTAGTTGAAAATATTTTTTTTATTAAAATTATAATTTTTATGATCTTATCATCATGTAAGTGTATCCTAAAAGATTAAAAAACCACTTGAGTAATAAAATGTGTATTTAAGGAATAAAAATATGTATTTTAAAATATTGTTTGAACATATAAATCCTATGTCCAATATTTTTTATAACTAAATTAAAATGTTACTTTAATAAAAAAAATAGGTCTTTTCTTCTAATTAAGTGTTTTTATAGTGAAATCCAGTTTTTTCTTGCTCTGAAAGCCACTTACCTTTTATTTGTTTTATAATAAACTATTTTATGTTATAAATATATATATCTATTATCATATTATCTTGTACATAAAATTTTAAACTTAATAACACATTTTTCTAAAAAATTGTTTTTATGTGTTATGTGTACTTATTTTAAAATTAACATTTCAAACCCTTATAAATTTTATTTGGTAAAATGATTTAAAAATTTGAAATCATAAGGTTAAAATTAGGTAAAATTATAATCTTAATTATTTTTATTAATACTAATTACTAAGGTTAAAAATTAATTACCAAGGTAAAAATAAATTAGGGTAAATGTTAAAAAGTTAAAAGAAAAAGTATAAAAACACTCTAGGTTGTCTCCAAAATGAGTAGAACAGAAGAATATCGACCCACACACACTTACCCCCTACTTTTTTACATTTTGGATCCATTTAAAATTTAATGGTAACATTACATTATTGAAAATATAATGGTTACTTCCAAAACTACTCTTCTCTTCACTTATAAAAAGGTAACACTTGCACCACTTCAAGACACACCTCTCTTTTTAATTTCTTATTGAAACTCTATAAATTTTCTCCTAGTAAAAATATCTCCCATATTCATAAGATTCAGGTAACCTTTATTTTTCTTAAGGAATTCATTTACAAGGAGTTTTCCAAGATAAAACTCGATCTTCCAATGAGGTTAGATCACAGTTGAGTAAGTAGGAATACATGGTAAGGGTTTTCATCTCAAATTACACTCTTTGAGACTTGTTCTATGTTATACACCTAATTTATTTTAGTGGTGTATATTCTACCTAATTGAGTTATTATATCATTATATACCTTTTATTCATAGTAATTTAAGTTCAATTTAAATCCATCTCTCTTTCAAGAGGTTTTGATTTAAATGATCCTCAAGTTGTAAGGGTTATTGTTAACTTGATTCTAATTCATTGAGTTATAATTATTATTCTTGAAAATATTTTAAATAAGTTGGGTAAATTCTTCCATATTATTGTATTATGTGGTATTTTCTCTCAACTTTTGTGAATTTACATTTTTATCATATAATCCCCTTTTCAAAAGATTCTTACTTCATGAACTATGTTGTTCGTACGGGACTTTCATAACTCAAATCTATTTCTTTCAGTTATATGGTTTATTTTGAACATAAACCTTAAATATTCTATTTATTAATTGATTTTTCATTTTATATAATTTTCTCTTTTATCTTACTAGGTAAAATCGCTATTTTGATTCGAATTTTTATACTTGTTTATTCTCTCTCCTAAAAGTATAGTGTTATCAAGAATGAACCTCCATCACTTAATTAGATATTTGATTCAAGTATATATTTTCCTCCTTAATAATGTTCTCCTATATTTTTGGGAAAACTAATATGGATTATTTTCTATGGTTATCATAATTCTATTTACCTCTTTTTAGAAGGAAAATTTAATACTCTTTTTACCATGTGGGTTTTCAAATAAATGTATTTCAAAATATTTAAGAAAATTGTTTTATGTTTTTTCAAAATCAAATTTTCTATCTTCCAATCCATGTTTTTTATAACCTTTATGTCTTATCAAGGATATTTTATTTATAACTATTTATAATAAGGTTTTTAAAATTCTTCTCTTTACTATTGTAAAAATGTTTTTGAAAGTAATTTGTACTCTAACTTTTATAACAATGTTTTAAAAGGTTTTGTGAAAAATCTTGTATTTTCAATTCTATTTACCCTATAAGTTTTATCTTTCATGAATTATTGTTTTTATCTATCTATATATGTTATTATTATATGATTCCTTTTTTAAAATGAGATTTTTTATATCCTATGATTTCTTAAGTTCGTGTTATGTGATGTTTTTGAAAGGTTTGAGAAATCCATTCTTTTTCTATGGGTTCTTTATGATATGATGAATGTTTGTTAACAAGTGGTACACATATGTACAGATGATTGATGGGTTAGGTCTTATATCACCCTCTAATGAATTGTTTAAGGTTTTAAACCTCATTAGGTAAATATTTTGAGTGTGAACATGATACAAATTAGTTATGTTCACGAGATTGAGCACGAAAATGATGCAAATTAGCTATGTTCACAAGATTGAGTGTGAATAAAATTTAGATTAGTTAAGTTAATAAGATTGATCATGAACATTATATGAATTAGATACCACTACTGGAAACATGACTTATACCAATGGTTTCAAACCGTTGGTAAAGTCTTGAAAACCATTGGTATAAACTATACCAATGGTTTTTAAAACTATTGGCTAGTTAGTCGTCATGATAGACATATACCAATGGTTATAGTATAACTGTTGGTATATGGCTCTGGACTACACATTATACCAACAGATTCAACTAACCATTGGTATAACTTTATGCCAACGATTGATAATTTCTATAAATTAAGAAATTTCATATATATTCAAACGGTTCTAAAACCGTTGGAATAATCCTTTACCAATGGTTTTATGTAAACCATTGGTATAAAGTCACTTTTCAGATATATACCAACGGTTCAGAACCATTGGTATGGCCTTGCTGAAATTTCAACAGAAGACCGGCCTGCCTCCCCCTTTGCAATCCTCTGTGCACCTGCAAAGCATGTATATGCAGAACTAAATACAGAATTTCGAATTTCATTAAATTCAGAATTTAATTCATAACCTAATTACCCTATGCAATATAGAATTCAGAATTGAATTCTCAATTGAATACATAAAGAATAAATTATGTATTGAATTCTGAATTATGAATGAATAACACATACAAAATGAATTATGAATTACATAAAGAATTATGAATTACATATGGAATTATGAATTATGTATATTGTATTCAATTTAGAATTCAATACATACAGAATTTAATTTATATAACACATACAGAATATGGCATACAAAATTGAATTCAGAATATGGCATACAGAATATGGATAAATGACTAATATGGCATACATAATGGAATATAACTAATATGGCATACATAATATGACTAATATGGCATACAGAATATGGAATACATAATATTAATTTAGAATTGAATTCTTAGGCATGAGTGATTTTAGATTAAATCAGTGTGATTGAATATTGATTGATAATTTTCACATGTAATTAGATATGAAAATGGATAAATGACTTCAAAAATTCCATTTTCCAAAGGGGTGAGGGCTATCTAAGGGGTGGGGACTATCCAAGGGGGTGGGGGTGTCCGGGGGGTGGGGTTGACCAAGGGGGTGGGGGTGGGGGTGTCCAAGAGGTGGGGGACTATCCAAGAGGGTGGGGTGGGGGGATTTCTAGGGGTGGGGATGTCCAGGGAGTGGGGTGTCCGGGGGTGGTGGTGTATTCCAAGGGGGTGGGGTTGTCCGAGGGGTGGGGCTGTCCAAGGGGGTGGGGGCTGTCCAAGGGGGTGGGGTGTCTGGAGGGGGATGTTCAAGGGGGTGGGGGTGGGTGTCTAGGGGGTCTAGGGGGGTTGTCCAAGGGGGTGGGTGTGGGGGTGTTCAGGGGGGTGGGGGACTGTCCAAGGGGATGGGGATGTCTGGGGGTGGGGGTTGTCCAAGGGGGTGGGGTGGGGGTGTCCAGGGGTGGGAGGGCTATCCAGGGGGTGGGAGGTTGTCCAAGGGGGTGGGGGTGCCCTGGGGGTGTCCAGGGGGTGGGGGCTGCCCAAGGGGGTGGGGGTGTCTAGGGGGGCTTTCTAAGGGGGTGGGGGTGTCCAGGGGGTGGGGACTGTCTAGGGGGTGGGGGTTGTCCAAGGGGGTGGGGTGTCCAGGGGGTGTCCAAGGGGTGGGGTGGGGGTATCCAGGGGGTGGGGGCTATCCAAGGTGGTGGGGGTGTATGGGGGGTGGGGGTAGTCCAAGGGGGTGGGGTGGGGTGTCCGGGGGTAGGGATTGTCCAGGGGGTGGGGTGCTCGGGGAGTGGGGGGTTGTCCAAAGGGGTGGGGGTGGGGGTGTCCATGGGTGGGGGCTGTCTAAGGGGGTGGGGTGTCTAGGGGGTGGGGGTGTCCAGGGGGTGGGGTGGTGTCCAGGGGGGTTGTCCAAGGGGGTGGGGTGTCCAGGGGGTGGGTTTGTCCAAGTGGGTGGGGATGTCCAAGTGGGTAGGGGGTCTAGGTGGTGGGGTGTAATTAGATATGAAAATGGATAAATGACTTCAAAAAATTCATTTTTCAGGGGGTTGGGGTTGTTCAGGGGGGTGGGGGCTGTCCAGGGGGGGTGTCCAGGGGGGTTGTCCAAGGGGATAGAGGTGTTCGGGGGGTGGGGGTTTTCCAAGGGGGTGGGGTGGGGGCATCCAGGGGTGGGGTCTATCTCGGGGGGGTGGGGGGATATCCAAGGGGGCGGGGGTGTCCGAGGGGTGGGGGTTGTCCAAGGGGGTGGGGTGGGGGCTGTCCAGGGGGGTGGGGTTTTATAATGGGGTGGGGTGTCCGGTGGGTGGGGGTTGTCCAAGGGGGTGTGGGTGGGGGTGTCCAGGGGTGGGGGTTGTCCAAGGGGTGGGGGTGTCCGGGGGGTGTCCAAGGGGGTGGGGTGGGGGTGTCCGAGGGTGGGGGCTGTCTAGGGGGTGGGGGTGTCGAGAGGGTGGGGGTTGTCCAAGGGGGTGGGGGTGTCTAGGGGAGTTGTCCAAGGGGGTGGTGATGGCGGGGTGTCTAGAGGGGTGGGGGTTGTCTAGGGGGTGGGGGTTGTCCGGGGGGTGGGGGTGTCTGGGGGGGTGGGGGTTGTCCAAGGGGGTGGGTGTGGGGGGTCTAGGGGGTGGGGGCTGTCGAGGGGGGGTGGGGGTGTTCGAGGGGTGGGGGTGGGGGTTGTCCAAGGGGGTGGGGTGGGGGTGTCCAGGGGTGGGGGGTTATCCGGGGGTGGGGGGTGTCAAAGGGGGTGGGGGTGTTTAGGGGGTGGGGGTGTCCAGGGGTGGGGTGGTGTCCAAGGGGGCTTTCCAAGGGGGTAGGGGTGTCCAGGGGGTGGGGTTGTCCAGAGGGTGGGGGTTGTACAAGGGGGTTGGGGTGTCCATGGGGGTGTAGTTAGATATGAAAATGGATAAATGACAACAAAATTTTCATTTTCCAGGGGGGTGGGGGCTGTCCAAGGGGGTTGGGGGTGTCCGGGGGGTGGGGGTTGTCCAAGGGGGTGGGGGTGTCCTGGGGGTGGGGGTGTCCTGGGGGTGGGGGTGTTCAGGGGGTGGGGGTTGTCTAAGGGGGTGGGGGTGTTTAGGGGGTGGGGGATATTCAGGGGTGGGGTGTCCAAGGGGTGGGGGTGTCCAGTGGGGGTGGGGGTGTCCAAGGGGGTGGGGAGTCCAGGGGGTGGGGGTGGGGGGGTGTCCAGGGGGTGGGGGTGTCTAGGGGGGCTATCTAGGGGGTGGGGGTGTCCAAGTGGGTGGGGGTGTCCAGGGAAGGGGTGAATCAGTCACATATATTCAGTCACAACAAATCATCAAGTCAAGTTTTATTATTTATAGATAAAGAAATAAAGATAATGTGACCTACCTAATGACACATATATTCATGCACAACAAATCATCAAACATCAAATGTCAATAATATCAGTCAAAAATGTAACAGATCAATTTGTCCCCCATCACCATCACTATCATCACTGTCATCATCAACCTCATCCCTGTCATGATCGTTGTCCCCATCATCATCCCTGCCCTCCTCAATGCCCTCATCCTCTCCCTCGTACTCTACCTCAGCCTCCTCCTCTCCCTCCTCCTCCTACTCAGACTTCTCCTCACCCTCCTCCTCCTCCTAGGCCTCATTATCTCCCTCCTCCTTCGCCTCGGTCTCCTCCTTGCCATCATCATCACCAGGAACAACATCGTCTCAACCACCACTAGAACTCCTATCTGATGCACCATATATAGAATGCATCGACAATATATATTCATCACAAGCTGTTTTGGCCTCTGGTAGAAGTGTTGGACGCAAAACTTACATCAGTTTCATAAATGCAGTGTTTGCCCTACCAGACTGTTCTACCATCTCTGTGGCCCTTTTTTCATCCTGTTCTTTCTATTTCTAAACCTGCTGGAACTCATTAGCGCTAAAAATTGTACCTGAAGAGGTACAATACCTCATTAGGACTATACTCTTCCTAGGTTAGTAGCGTACTCTGCCAGGATGCTCATCTCCCAACACCTGATGTAAGTGATCATTGGGCCCAAAATTGTCAGGTTCTTGGGCATCAAGGGCCTCTAAAGCGGTCTGTTACAAATATAAATAGATTATTAAGTTAAAAAAATATATATTAAAATTTGAAATAAACAAATTAAAACTTAAAATCTTCTTCTGTGTATGTTCGTTAACCGCACTTCCATCTTTTTTCCTTATACTCAAGCAAAACAGTTTTACTTGAGGCACATGTCCTTCAATATTCAATGTTTGCCTCTATAATGACATTGAATGTAGGAAATCATAATTAAAAATAGGTTACCAATAATTAATTTCATAACTAAAATTATATGAAAACTTTATAAATTGAATAAATTATGGAGGAAACAATATAAAGTGCAAGTCGTAAAGAAAAATTATAAACAATTGTCATACCTGCTTCCTCTCATGATCTGACATCGTAGTACGTCCCATTGTGTGGAGGTATTTTTTAGCATCAGTGTTTTTTATTTCTTCCAAATGATTCTTAAATAAAATTCAATAATAAAAAAGATAGTATTAATAAAAAAATATGAAAATTTTCATTTAAATACCTCAAATGTGATTAATACCTTAAACTGGATAGTCGTCAAATGAGTAATCATCTGTCGATACTGTTCTATCGAAAAATCATCCATGACAGGTACCACCTCTAACTCTATGCCAACTCTATCATGTCATCCAATATATAACTCGTGCTTATAGGCTCTACAAAGCTCACCTAAATCCTTTAGATGTGATGGTCGTGTACCCTCACCATTAGAGTAATTAAACCAAAGATGACACCAAAATATTAATTCATATAAATACAAAAATAATATAATGCATTAGATACAATATATTTTTTTACCCATATCTAAGCCCAAGAATTATCCTTGACTTCATTTTGCAACTGCCTCCATGATATTGGGATGACAAGAATGATGTTAGAGTATTTGGCTAGCGTTGCCAAAAAACTTCGACATTGTTGCCCTATTTTTTCAATCATTTTATTGTCTTCATTGCAGTCAACCATCAACTACGTGCAGTGGTTCCACATCGCATGCATGCATGTACACCCTCTCCCTCTCCTCCTATCAATATATGTATCTGTTATGAAAGAAAAACATATATTTTATCAATAAATTTTATAATGAAAATAAATAATGGTATAAAAATTTGTTAGGGTTCTATAAATATACTTGTGGTGGTCTGATCAATGGGCGCCACTGGATCTGCAGAAACTGAAGGAACACCCTGTACAGGTGAAGTGGGTCCCAGTTTATTCTCCTTAGGGGTAGACTGTGGTGGATCAGGAGTTAAATAAGATTGAATATATAAGCTCGTATAGAAGAAAGTAGAAGTAAAAGAAGATGAAATGGATGGCTTGCCGAATGCTGGATGGGGAGTGGAAATCATCATCGGATATGGTAAAGATGAGTGAGGAGACTCAGATGTAAAGGGTGGTGAAAACATGGGAGGCATAAATATATCGCGTGTCCCTAACAACACAATGGGATTAGAATGTGGTATAGATGGTATGTCAGTGGGAGGGGTAGGGTCTAATCGGGTATGTCGACCAGATCGCCTAGCTCTCATACCACCCCCCTCATACAATCAGCCTGAGTACTAGGAACACTACTAGGCTTCTCATCAAATAATTTTCACCTAAGAGGTGGATCCTTCAAAAAAAATTAAAAAAATTAATCACATGAAATTATATATTATTTAAATATATATATTTCTCACTACAGGCACTAGTGGTGGAACACCCATCTCAGCCATGCAACGATTGTTGTACATCATCTTTTTTCATCGCCTCTCTTTAATTGGTTGTATTTCCTACATTTGAAAATAAATATGGAAGTAATTAGAAAAGGATAACTAATGTGTAACCCAAAAAACAAAATATATGAGAGGGAATAGGGGGATTCATGGATAATTTAATTATCCATTGTTTTAGGTGAGCTTGAATGGATATATAATGAATTCAATAAATCATACAAGATGTAATAAATAAATTTAATTTTGAGTAGGATAGTTATTTACTAAGTTTCATCAGTTTATTAAAATCATGGAACATTGATTCTAAGGCTTTATTTCACTCAACAACCAAGAGAGAGAGCATACCGAATTATGCCTCTAGAAAATTCAGCAAGGTATATATTATAAATGATTAAACCCTTAAGATAGTTGGAAATAATGATATAAACATATAGACAAGGATAATATATCTACCAAATTCATAAGGGGTAAAGCACTTGTCGAAATTAAGGAAAATTTTAATTTCTTTAGCCCAGGTAGATGATTCAGGTTTCTATACATGTTTTGCAGAGTAAAACAAACCATCATGTTCATTATCTAGTGAAATGTTAAAGGGAGGTCTTAGAGTTATACTAATTTTATACATGGTTAATAAAGCATTGAAATGTTCACCAAGTTAGAAATTTTGGTTTTGATAGGTTTGAATAAAGTTCAAATCAAAATTAGAAAATGAAATTCAAATAAAATTGAAACCAATAAACATTGAAAATTCACATTAAGGTCAAGTTGGATACAACATATTTGTAATCAATATTAAATCAATTTGAATTTTACCAAACTTAAAAACCCAAGTCGAGCTAAAATAAAATAATTGAGAACATGGATGGATGATTCTATACATTTCCCACCACAACTTCATGTTTACAAGTCAACTTTGAAAATTGAACCATTAGAGTCATCAAAAGTAATAAATTGATTGGTTCCAATGGAAGTAGGGATGGTGTCAATTCCATCATCACCATCATTAAAAATATGTCTTGGAATTACTTTAATAATGACACCAAATTCAGGTCAAAGATGGTCTTTGACATAAAAAAACTTGTTTCACCGTTGATTTCAATACATATGGGTCATCAGTAGTAAGAGTGTGAGTAATATCAATTACTCGAAATCCACAATCATCAATAAATGTTCCCTACCTATTCATAGAATCAACCCACCAGCATTTCATCATCATGACTTGTCTATGAGAGTAATAATCCAATATTATTATTTTTTCAATGACTCCATAATAACCTACATTTTTAAATCACGGTCTATTATCTGATGCACTGGAATAATAGTCTGTTATGGAAGTAACCATAACACTATCATGTTGTATTCTCGGGTTCTTTGCTCATTCAGTGATAATAAATCTGTACCCATTGATAATAATTGATTTATAATCATGAACCACAGTATTAGGACCAAAATCTAGAGCTCTTATTTCCTCAGAGACAAAGTCGGTAGGAAAACTCAATACTTGAAATATAAATGAATAATAAACTTAATTAAATATTGATTTAATTATTTTAAACAATGATATTTTTACCTTTAATTTTAACTAAGCAGAAAACCCTTTGCTATGAAAAGTCTCTCTCTTTCTCAAAGATAAAGAACGATGATTTCTATTTATTATTGTTTTATGTTCCCTATAGATAAAAATAGGAATATTTTAACAAATATTTAATATATACATATTCAATTTACTTACCTGATGTATTCATTGAACAAATAACAGTTGAACAAAACTATGTGATGTGCCATCTCCCGCTCTTCAAGGCTTAATGTCGTCAATGTATATGATCCAGGAATTCCTCTTGTTTGAGGAAGTGATGGAAAACTGGGTTCAATTTTCTCATATTTATCTTCTTCATTTCTCATTGGTCTATTCATTCTTGTAGTAAGATCAGACAAATACATAGAGCATAAATCTATACATTCTTGATCCAAGTAACCGTTCACAATAGAACCTTCGGGATGATTCCTATTTCGGACATAAGACTTTAATGTGTACATATTTATTTTAGTTGGGTATATCCAACAAAAAGAAATACGTCCTCTAAAAAGTATTTTAGTTGGAATATGGACGGTTAGATGCAGCATGCATGTGAAAAATGATGGAGGAAATATTTTCTCTAACTCACACAAAATTAATGGGGCATCTGACAACATTTTTTGAAAGAAAGACTTAGACAACTTCTTAACACAAAGATCTCTAAACAAATGGAACAACTGAATAACAATCACCCTTACATTATTGGACAAAATATGACATATTTCTATTGGAATCAACTCATATAGAAGGAATTGATAATCACGAGTCTTCAAATATTTTAGCTTCAACTCTCTTCTGTTAACCCATTTAGATATGTTTCTTGAATAGCCATCAGAAACTTTAATAGTCTCTATTACTTCTAGAAATTGATTTTTTCTATAGGTATCATCACATAAGAAGCACATGGAAGTTGCCATTTATTTTCACTGATATGCATAGGATGCAATTCTGGTATGATTCCCCAATACACCAAGTCACGCCAAGACCATAAATCATATTTTATTTTTCCCTTAACATTTAGAAGAATCGAAATCAACATTTCACATATATTCTTTTTAATGTGAATTACGTTTAAGCAATGACATAACAAATTGGTTGGCCAATAAATAAGATCAAAGAATATACTCCTCTTCTTCCAATTGTAACAGGTTTTAGTGGAAACATTCTTTCTCTTTACAAATTTCATTTGACCCTTCCCGAATGAAAAACTAAAATCTTTCAATTCATTAAGCACTTCAGTTCCAGACATACACTGAGGTGGATCATCGGTCTTCATGGTATTGTCAAATCTTCTACGATTATTTCTATATGGATGGTCCATTGGCAAGAATCATCGATGTCCCATAAAACTGAAACTACAATGATGTTTCAGTCTTCTGGATCGTGTATTCTTCATACAAACAAGACATAATAGTTTTCCCTTCGTGCTTCATCCAGACATCATTTCATAAGCAGTAAAATCATTGATTGTCCACATAAGTGCAACACACATCTAAAATATGTCTTTTGAACATGCATCGTATGTGCACACACCCATATCACAAAGAAGTTTCAAATATTTTATTAAAGTTTGCATGTATACATATATATCATTGTCAGGATCAGAAGGGACAAATATGAGTATACTCATGAAAGTGAAAGGTTTTTTCATACACAACCATGGGGAAAGGTTATAAATGTGTATAAAAATTGGCCATATGTTGTGTGAAGTAAGCATCTTCCCAAACAGATTAAAACTGTCACATGAAAGACTCAGTCTCATATTACACACGTCAGCTACAAAATTAGGATATTGAGTATCAAATCTCTACCATGAAAATCCATTTGCATGGTGAACCAACCCATCATCAGTCTTCTTTATCTTGGTATCATTTCATTGCATTTTTCTTAATATTTCATCAGACATAAAAAGTTTCATGAGTCTGGGGATTGATGAAAAGTGCCACATTACTTTTTTTTGCACACGAGATGGTGTTCCATCAGCTTTTGGCTTCCAGTAGAATGTGCCACATTTTATACAATCATTTAGTTTAGCAGTTTCCTCCCAGAATAAATTGCAATCTTTCGGGCAAGCATGAATTTTTTTTCTTGAAAATCCAAGTTCCTTAACTAACTTCCATGCCATATAGTGGTTTTAGTGAATATTTGCATCATCTGGAAGTAATTCTTTCAATAAGGTAATAATTTAATCGATGGAAGTATTAGAAATATCATACATAGTTTTCCCATGAAATAATCGGATTAAAAATTCCATCTTTTTTATTTTACCGCATTGTCGGTATACTGGAGTCGTGGCAGCATCATTCAATTTTTTCACCCTAAAAACATCATCATTTTCATTAGATTCATCATGTGTGCTCATATAGAAGTATTCTTGGGTCAGAATCCTTTATTTTTCACGATGACGAATAAATGAAAACTGGTCATATAACAAATTCTCCAATTCAGTCCTCTCATTTGGATCATCAGCATTTTGATATTTCATTTTCTCCCCATTATGATACTACACATAGTAGTTTTCTTGAAACCCATATTTGGTTATGTGGTAGATGACTTCTTCACGACTCAACCAAGGTCTTCCAACACAATTGTAACATGGGCAGTGTATATGACCCTATATAAATCATTGTGAAATGAAAAATCTAAAAATCTCTCCAAATTGTTTTGAATATCACTTGAGATCTGATCAGTTTCATACATCCAACTTCTATTCATTCTATAAAAAAATTATAAGTCATTTCATCAAAAGCAATTCAATAAGATTGAAGTTTAATCAAAAATATATTTAAGTAAATGATAATTGTTCACTTTATACGAAATCATAACTGACACACTACTCTATATGAGAATCATAATATAAAAGACAACAAAATACTATATTTATAACAAAATACTATAAATTAATATAAATCCATGATATTAAATTCAATTATAAATATAATACCATGACAATTGTGCATATTGAGAGAACATATATAATCTATGGGATAATTTTGAGAGTCTTATACATCTTGTGTCAAAGAGAAGGAGAGATTTTGAATCCATGAACCTTTGAAGGAGAATAATCCTATTATTATCAAGTATTCAATGAAATAAGTAATTGTAATGACCCGACCCGGAAGCCACTAATCGGTGCTCCGAGCTAGTCACCACAAGGCCTCAAACGCACCTCCCCGTATGCCAGAGGATGTCGACTAGTAGCGAGGGCCTAGGGTGTGATAGTGGGGAGACTATGCCCTCATACCAGAATAAGAAACAATGGAAATAACTAAGTATCATACACAGTGGAAAGTAAACATAGTTCATAAGAAATAAACAACTGAAATAGAACAAGTTGAAATAGTGAAATGCTGTAAAATCCCAAACAACTATGCAATACAATACAACACTAGTCACCCACTGGGCCGACCATATAGATACAAGTACAAAAGGAACTAAAATTAAAAGTATAGGGCTCTGCTACTAACTCCGAGCCAAATCACGTACCCGATCTCCAGACACTGTCGAACTGCATTAGCCCGATCAGTAGAACCACTCGAGCAGCTTCGCTTGATCATGAAACACTAGGCCTCAGCCCTATCCACCATGAAACTCATGCTCAACCTGAAAAGCAGACATAAGGTCTACACATACACTGAGGTGCACGTGCAGGGGTGAGAAATAATCTCAGCAGAGCACCCCGACAAGTAACCTATAACTGTGTTGCTAAGTGTATGCAACAACAACGTGATCAGCCTAGCTGGAACACAACAAAGGAAGTAAACCAAACGTGCAACCACAGTCGAACCTAGGGAATGTAATCCATGTCAACTGGGAAAGTTCCACCATGGATGTCCATATCTATTTATGTACACATGTATAGTCCCATACCTATACACATATACATAAATATGAATATTCATGATTCAGTGATTCAAATAACAAGAAACAACATCAGCATCTGATCCCTGGGACCATAAGTCTAATCTCCTGGACATCCTATACAAGGGCATTGAGTTGGACGTCATGTCACTCAAGTCATGTATCATTAAGTCAATCTCTGGGTTTGTAATCCCATCAACATGTACCTACTTCGGCCAATTCCAGAATTACATCTATGAGCAAGCTAATGAAAATCATATAACCCTCTAGGAAAGCTCTCATAGTCTAACACCTTTGTTCAACAAGCCATCAATCAAAAACACATGACTACCTGGGAATCTCCAACAGTCTGAACCCTATGGGTCTAACATAGCATCAAATAAATTATGAACGGCCTCTGGGTAGATCTCACAGTCAATACCCCCTAGGTCCAACATAGTATATGACCATCTGGGCAGCTCTCACAGTCTAACCCCTTTGGTCTCCTGCAGACAAAGACTCTTTGAGGAAGCACTCACAGTCAATTCCCCCTATAGTAAAAAGTGATTAAAGACTCTCTAAGGAATCTCACATGGTCAATTCCTCTTATAGTCTACTACACCAGGTTCTCACGGCCCTGTGTAAGTCAAACGAGCATAGCAATGCAACACGGCCAAAGTAAACCTCAAGAACTGCTTGGATAAACAGTCTACATCATATCAAGCATGTCAAATACAATCACTCCATCCTAACAATACTAGGAATGTAAAACAAAGTATCCTAATAGGCAAAGCTAGACCAAATGTTCAATATCAAGAAACATGGTAAAACACATCCACAACAAAGTAAATTAGTCTATTTACAAACAAACCACATCTACTTAGGAACACAAGGAAAAGTAGGCATCCCAACAAACAAGAAGACACATCACATCAGGATTAACAACCACCAACCAGGAAGCACCTCTGGTAACCACTATAGCATCAGAAAACCAAGTCAGATATAAACAAATGAGTGAGGGTGGCCCGAATGCCCAACCCAACAATACATCCAAATCCCAAAGGGATTAACTGTTTGGCACGGGTTCTAGGTGAAACCTGAACACCATCTCTACCCAAATATGACGTGACAACTCAGGGTTGGTAAAACAATGGGAACCCCCTGGGTCCCTCAAGTCAAATACTGAGGAGGCATCATACTCGGGATCCTCCAGGTAAACACGAGCAAAGGCCTCCTACATAGGATCCTTAGCGAAGAGTAAGGGAGGAACCATACTCAAGATCCTCAAATGAAGGACAACATAGTAATTCTATAACATGGGTCCTATCAAAGGAAGAACAAGAGAGATATCCTACAAGGGACTCCCTAGGTCAGCACACAAGTAAAGGCATCCCTCAGGGGATCCTTGGAAGCATCTGGTCTCATGGCCTCATAGGCCAGAAGGGAATATCTCACAAGTGGAAAAATGATCAAAATCATATGTCATAGAAGATAGCTCATAACTCATCTCATTTCAAAAGTCTCATCTAGGTTGGTCCGAACACCCAACCTATCATCCATGCCAAGTCTCACTCTCAGGTGACAAAAGAACTCGATAACTAGAGGAAGAACCTCTCAATTTATATAGAAACCCAAAAAACATCATTTAGATTATCTCTAAATTTAAAAATTATTCCACCATTATGATCGACGTGAAAAATTTCTCATAATCGACTACTCATACGCCCAATTCTGACTTCCAGGGTCTAAGATATCCCCAAATTACAAAGTTGAAGTAGTACATAGCCACAACACATGGCCAGACCCATGGGGTCTACCTGTGTAATAGTATACAACATGTAATTTACTGTACACGGCATGTAATATTCACAAAAAGTGACTTCGTGATCATTTTCACCCGAACACATGCCCTTGTACCACTACACGACATGTACTTTACTGTACACGGCGTGTACTCCTTAAAAACCACTATTTCGTGTTCTATTTCACACGGCCGGTCACACGACCACCCACTACACGACGTGTAATAAAAGTACATGGAGTGTACTTACGAAAATTTCGTTTTCCCTGAACAATAATAACACATGGTGTTTTCCCCCAGAACACATGTCGTGTATTTTGGGTTTTCCGACAAGAAATCCCTCAAAATGCCCAAAACGCCTGTTCTCGCCCCCAAAACAATAGATCCGACCTTAAGAGGCCACAATCAAGAAGTATAAAGCTTTAATGAATTAAAAACATTTTTAAATATTATTTATGGCAAAAACATAAACGGCCCTACCTTTGGGTGGAAACCGTCGAAGCTTCGGTTGATTTCACGGCTCACGGTTGCCGCACGCCGACTCAGCGCGTCGAGAGCTTTGAATCAGTACCCCTATTGGCTTACAACTCTCTCTATTTCTCAAAATCCAATTTCTCCCATAGGTCACTACCAAGGAGGAGGTATAGGAGATGTGCACAAGGAGGAGGAGGAAAGAAGAGAAGGAAGAAAAGAAAAGAAAGGAAAAGAAGAAAAAGGGGTTCGGGCGGCCCCGACGCCCAACATGAGTTTATGCCTTCCCTAGGCTAAACTCCCCATTCCAAACTCAATGGAACAGATGGAATATCAATCCTAAATTTCTTTTAAAATTTATTTACAAACAAACTTGTGTGAATAATTTAATATTTAATTTAATAATATTAAATATTAAATATTCTGCTAAAATTTGAAGAGCTCAAATTTCCTCCGAACTCCTGTCCTAGGGTAAAATCCCTATTCCGGGACCAAATAAGTCATCATAAAAATTATCTGAGATCATATAGTAGGGTAAAATGACCATTTTACCCCTCATGAGCATCCAACAGCAAAAATTCAAATTTCTGCTCAAAACAACAGTCTAGAAAAACATGGGTTCTTACAGTAATAACTTGATCATGTGAGATCTAGAGAGTGTTTTGAGACCAAAAAAATGTTCAAGGAAGGTTTTGAATATCTTTTAAGAACTATACATGAGTGTAAAAGAGAATGTACACTTGTGGAGGAGAATTATTCAGGAGTTAAGTAAATTTTAGATCGAAGAAATTTTATATTTTAGTAGATTATTTGAGTGATATTCATAATATCTATTATGAATAAATGGGAAATATAATCTGAAAATGATGGTAAAAAGTTCCTTAGGTATTGAAACATCATGGTCATACATGTGGATCTTGATCCAAGAAATATTAAATGGAACTAAGAGGAGTTTGATGTCATAAGATGAAGGTTCCATGGGGAAAAGAAGCATGATTCCATGTACATGGAGATTTTGAATGATGTGATTGAAATTTATTTTCCAAATGGGATAATATATCCCCATTTTTTATATCAATAAAGGAAGGTATTTCTAGTTTATATAGTGAACTATTCATGGGTTGATACCTTATTATTAAAACAATGTGAAGATATACTAATTCAGTTATGTGTGCCTAAATTTGAGGTGAAATGTGTTTTGGAATTTTTTTCATTTATCACATACAACAAGACGCCATGGACCTGGTAGAACATTTTTCAGGATATTACAAAGTGAATTTTTTTCATCAAAGATGCAGAATGTGTAAAGAGAGTTTTTTAAATAAGTTATTGATGCTAAAAATGGAAATATTTTAAAAAGTTAGGAAATTTCATAACACCCAATACCCAAAGTTGAAGTATTCATTGTGTGGGTAATCGATTAAATATTAAGATTCCATACATCATTTTATATCACATACTTTCTATTGTGTGTGTGTGTATTACATGTCAAAATGGGTAGAATCTTGAGCCAATTTGAAGAAAACAACTACATTTGTGATCAATTTTTTGATGAGGAATGTATTTTACTAGTTTGTAATTCATTGTTTACTTATTAGTGATCATGGAATTCACTTTAATAATCACTTTTTTATAGTACTACATGAGAAATATGAAGCTCAATACAACACCCTAACACCTTATTAACCAAAAAAAATAGGTAAGTGACATTATTCAACTAAAAGAATAATAAAATTTTAGAAAAAATCATGATTTTAATGTCATTGGATTCTAGAAAGAAGTTTGATGATTTATTATAGTCATACATAGAAGAATTTAAAAAAACTAATTGGTATGAATCCATTTAGAATTATCAATGGAAATCCATGCCAGTTATTAGTGGATCTGAAACATTATTCATATTGGTCTATGAGGAAAGTAGATATAGATTTAGAACAAGGTGGGAAAGTGGTTATTATAATTGGATGAATTAAAATAGATATAGAGAGACTTAGATGAGAATGAAAAAAATTACAAATATAAATCCAAGAAGTGGCATGACTAATGAATCAATTTATTAAAATTCACACCCATGGAAGATGTACTTTTGATTAACTCATATTTAGTATTTCTTATAGGTAAATTTATTGGAGTCAAAACTTTTCCACATAGATATATTATGATCCAAAGAGGACATGAAACTTTGTTCAAGGTGAATAGAAAACAGCTAAATCTCTAAATGAATAAATTATAAGAGTGATTCATTCTCCCTCTTAAATATAACTAAGGATACAATGGTATGTCTATATATTGATATTAAATGGGGAACTAACTAGGATTACATTAAAAACATTATTCAATTTTTTTAGGTTAGTAATTATCTATGAATTAATAGGTTATATGATCTATTATAATCTCCCACACTCTCATACCAATGCTACAGATGGAAAAATTCAGAATAAGAGGAGTAGTGATCAGGGGTGGAAATACCCATATAATACCGTAAAAATTACCTATACCTAATCCAACTAACATCACAATTACAATCCATCACCCAACCAACACCCAATTCATCGTCAATATCACTACCCTTCCCATTATTCCTTAAAAAAACTACAAATACAAAATCCAAATCCAATTTTCAACTAAACTAAAGTCCATAGAAACTACCATATCACCCCACTAAAAAAATGGAAAACCACCTAAACCACTACCCCAACCGTCCCCAATCCCTTCACATAGACTATCCTTATATTCATTACCCACCTAGAGACAATATGACTAAACAAACCCTTTACCATCTTTGAGTGGGGATACATCTCATCAGCACCTCCATTAGTTTTTATATTTCACTAACTCTATACAGAAGGAGTGGATATTAAGACTTAAAATAAAGGTGATTCACACAATCATGGAACTTGAAGTGTAGAACAAAAATAGAAAACAAATCAACGTGCACTTATTGGGTATACCATGCCACATACCGCACGGACCTCTGTTTTAGTCCAAATCAAAAAAACAAAAAAAAATAGTTGTAAAACATTAAACTAAGGTAGCACTTATAGATTTGAAGTGTAGAACTAAAAAATTGCTTGATTGAAGATGGATCTATCGGGTGGAAGGATTTTCTCAGCCTAGGGTAAAGAGAGAGCTTCAGGAGAGCTTCATGAGAGCTTTGGTTTAGGGTTGCAATCGCACAAATGGGGGGAACTAGATCTGTTGTGTATTTGGGGGGGAACTTTCCCAACAGTTTTAAAAAACCTTTGGTATACATTAGAAAAATAAAATATTTCCCAACGGTTTAATCAAACCATTGGGAAAGGTTGATTGTAAAAACAGTATACTAACAGTTTGAACAAACTGTTGGTATATCCCTCCTATACCAACAGTTTTATCAAATAGTTGATATAAAATTATTGGTATAGCCTCCATTTCCACCAGTGTACATTCATAAAATTGAGCCTGAACATGGTGCGAATTAGCTACATTCATAATATTGAGTGTGAACACGATGCAAATTATCCATATTTACATGATTGATCATGAACATGATGCAGATTAGCTACATTCATAAGATTGAGAGTGAACCTGATGTGAATTAGCCACATTCATAAGAATGAGTGTGAACATGATGCATATTAGCTACATTCACAATGTTATTAATACCTATTCTTGTGCCTATTCCACAATTCTAGGTTATATGATTTTGTTATGATCCATGACACATGTTTATTATGTCATGTTTCCACACTTTTTTTCCATGGTATATATTGTTATTTTGAGTTTACATTCCCTTCCATCATTAATTATGGAAAAATATTATGATCCCATGTTATTTTAATAAGATATTTATTCCATGTTCATATTTTCTATCTTGTTTATGATCTAACCCTTGATGTCATGTTGATAAGTTTTCCCTTACTGAACGATTGAGATCACCCATTTTTTATGTTTCTATTCTCCAAGTTATGAAGATAAGTATAACTTATGAGAAGTCTAGAAGGGGGTATAGAAGAGTTTTATTATGAATAAATGTTCACAAGTTTTGTAAAATAAGTTTCCTACATAAATGGTCCTCAAATATACTAAACCAAAAGGTT
Organism: Viscum album; assembly: GCA_963277665.1. Lineage (NCBI taxonomy): Eukaryota > Viridiplantae > Streptophyta > Magnoliopsida > Santalales > Viscaceae > Viscum > Viscum album. The sequence goes on along the minus strand of OY728132.1, from coordinate 1,151,974,333 downwards.
CTCCAATCTATGTGAGGTTATTATGAGATGTAATGTTTAAATTATAGAAATGATGTAAAATAAAGATATTTTTATCTTGGATCACTATACTTCTCATTTTAAGGATTAATTTCAAAGTTTAGTTTGATGATAATTATGTATTTATCTATAATATAAATTTTTATTAGATGAATATCATGTCATATATATTTTCATTAAGGACTTTTAATGATAGTGCTCCAACTGAAAATGGTTACCTCAAACATTATATCAATTTATAAAGCTGATATACATATTTCACTAAGAAATGACCCTGATTTGGTGTAAAACTCATTACTTTAGTTATTTGGGTAGAGATTCATCCCAGTCACAATAGTTATTCTTCTTGGATAGTTGAGTGAATAACTCTTTATCCAAATCCATCATATGGATTCACTCAACTCTCTTCCTCTGGTATCCCAACCCTTTGGGTTTCCCATCTAGGTGTATCCCAAAGAAAATGTCAAAAAAGCTAACATAAGACAATCCAGGGGCACCTCACTTTGTTGTGGAACTACCCATTGGATAATCCCAAGTTGCTCATTACTTGCTTATCTTACACAAGATAATCCTAAGGCACCCAAATTTGGTGTGAAACTACCTATTTGGATGATTGTGGTCTTAACAAGTGTTTCTTTTGAATGAATCTCACACTTAGTGTTTATGGGGTTTTAAAGTATTTCCAATTTAATATACATCATATGCATATTAAATCCATAACTATTACATCATATGTAATATTTATCTTCTCACGTTTTATTCCATTTTTTGTGCATGCATGCTTCTAATGGTATAGTTTTGGAATCCCTATTCCAACCACCAAATTAATGTGTTCACACCACATTAATGTGTAACTATCTACACAACCCACAAGTTTTTGTTACTCACCCAAAAATAAAAGTCAAACATATTCATATATATCCAAATGCATCATATGTATAAGGTACATGAACACTTCATGTAAAGTCAAAGAGTTATATGAGATTGAAAATATCTACATGAGTAAGCATAGAGTGATAGATAGTCAACCTCATTCACCTTTCTAGACAAGTCATGGCCTCTAGGCTAGTATGTGGTCTGACCCCAAGTCCTAATAAAGGTTGATGAAAACTAAATTTTATAGAGTTATACCTAGCATGTAATGTAAGACTCTAACTCTTAGAAGCGGTTTAATAGTTAAACTAAAGAATAAACAATATTCATAATCTATAAACAATTTATCAATATGAATAATGTAAGGAGTAAACTTTAAATAAATAAACAATTCAAATATTTAACATGATATGAACATTTATGAACAATTCATAAATAAATGCTAACTATAAACATTTTATAAATTAACAAATCATTATGAACATTCCAAGAATATAAACATTTCATATTCATTTTAATATGAACACTTTCATACTTTGTATTACATGACATTTATATGATATTTCATTAATTATAAACATTTTATAATTCAATTTATATTATATGAACATTTTTATATAATCTAAATATCATACAATTTTTAATTGATAAACACTTTATAAAACACTTGTTATGATTTCTAAATAAACATTTTATTTATAGATCATAAAGCATGTCATATAATAATATAAAAGGTATTTTAAATATTAATATTTAATATTTGGGAATAAAATGTTTCATAAACATCTATTTAATTAATTATAAAAAATCTATAATTAATTTATAAACTCCTTATAAATTAAATATTCCCAATACACATTTTATCATGATTTATAAACATTTTATAAACCGTTAAAATCATTTAAATATTTAAAAACATTTTTTAAACATTTTTTAGTTCACCTTATGTAGAATTCCTATTCCACATATGGGTATCCTCCCCCTACCCTTACGTAGACACTTTTCATAAGGGTAATTGGCCTTTACCTTCACACAGACACTCCGTGGAAGGGTAAATAGTTAAGACCCTTATGCAGCACAAATATATGAAAGGGTTAGGAGAAAACAACCCTTACGCAGTAACTCATGTATAGGTAATGCCTTTATGCAAAACCCCTTGCATATAGGTAATACCCATATTACCTTTACGCGAGCTAAGAAAGTAATAGACTACCCTTACGTGAACCCTTCATGTAAAGGTAAGTCTTTTGGTTGCCATTACACATAAAGGTAAATTCTAAGTTACCTTTACCTATAACATTTCTACATAAAAGGTTATTCAGTGGTTATTTTTACATAGATTATATATGTAAGGGTGATGACCCAATGACCTTTATGTATCCTCCTTTTATAAGGGTAAAACCATTATGAGGCCTCCTCATGTAAGGGTAAATCATATCCACCTTTACTCAACTCATGTAAAGGTTTGTAACCTACATATGTTTTAATAAAATGTTTTCATCAATTTTCTTTGAATAACAGTGATCAAACATGATTAAATCTTAAAAACATCACTTAGATACCACTAATGAGTTTTGTTTAATCATCTTATGATTAATGGAAGAAGAAAACAACCCAAAACACAGGTGATCTATCTTCAAGAAATCAACATGTAAATAATCTGAAAAAACAAAGTACCTGGAAATCATTAGTTTCGGCAGCTTCCATCTTCATTTTTGATAGTTTATACTTGATAAAGATTATAATAAGTAGTTAACAAAAGCACCTTTCCTCTGAGGTGATACACTGACCTATGAATCTGCAATTGTATCATAAGGATACTTGAAGTTCCAAAGGTGTGCTAATGCCTTATCAGATGAGATAAATAAAACCCAAGAAGAATAGAGATTTTAAAAGATTTTAATTAAACTGATGATCATAAATCCATAGAATGAACATGATAATCCACACACCCAATAGAAGAGATAATATCTCTTATATTGCTGAAGCCTGGTGCTTCTTCTTTGTAACACATCATATTTGTTATTATTTTTTGGGTGTAGCATTCATTGAACATTTCAATGAATAAATGCAAAGCTTAAATGAGCCAAATCTTTGGTTCAAAACTGATTGAAACCGTCTAGAAGATGTTGTACAGGCAATCACATCACATGCAACCACTACAAGAAAACTGATATTTAGTGGTGGTTATTTTTGCGTATAGTGGCGATTTAAACTGCCGCTACATGGTTGGGAGGTGGTTTACAAAAACTTCCACTAAATTGGGCATCGACAATCTATTAGCATCATTTATTTCCATTTAGTGGCAGTTTAAGGAAAGCGTCCTAGCTGCCTCATTTCGCGGCTGTTTTACTGAGTTTAGCAGTGGTTTTTACGAGCCCTGGATTTTATTTTATTAGCGGTGATTATAATTGCTGTGAATAAAATAAAATCCAGCGGCCGTAAAACTACCGCTAAAGTCACAAGAACCGCCTCAGAATGCATGTGGGTGATGCGGCTTTGTAGCGGTGGTTTTAATCGCCGCTAATGTCTTACCTGTATACTTTTCACGGCAGTTAAAACTGCCGCAAAAAGCTGACCAGAAAAAATAAATAAATTTTCTGCTTCTACTGCACCACTGCCCTGAAAAACAAATCAAACCAGAAATACCAATAGCCTAACAGATTAATGCACACAAAATTTAAAAAAGAATGGAGACAAATAGTAAAAAATATATGGTCGTGATGCTTGGAAATATAGTAGAACATCATAAATGGATATGTGTGGTGATGAGGAGTAAAAAACATGACCTAAATTGATAGAGAATGGGTACAACACCACAAAACACATTCTAAGGTTGATTTAAAATTAGTTTAGATTAGTGATTCATGGACATGGAATACTTATTTAAGGTTATAGAATTAGGACCATGTGGTGATCATGCAACTCAACCATGCTTGAGGTGGACTTCCTCTCAACCCCTAAGCCCTGCTGAGCCATGATTGATTCAAGAATCAAGGATATTTATATAGTTATAATTGATTATAGGGGTGAACCCAATGAGGGAAAGAAGTGACCTGAAAAATATCACGATGACAATTACAAATTTTGAGAACTGGGAAGTGAAATGGGAGTAATCGATAGAAATAGAATTATTATTGAGTATGTTTGAAACATAAGATACCTGAGTTGGTTGAGGATGGGATGAAAAATATCATGATCTACTATTTATGGAGATCAAAGCATGAGATCCGCTTTTTATCCGTAAATGTACTTCATTGAATGAGCCTAAGATAGTATGTAAGACACTATGTCCATGAATCATTTCATTAGAGATCTTTTTCAGATTGGTAGGGTGAGGATTATCCAAATAGTAGAATGTGTGAACCGCACAAGTGTATGTGGGGATGTACCATATAGAATATTAGGTTCCATGGGAGATATTTACTCATGTGCTCAAATGTTCTATTTAAACATGTGGGTTGACAAGATTCAAGCCTGGCCAAGAGGGAAACGTCCCCATGATGAGTTTCTGGTAGGGATGGGACTGAGATGAAATATACATGCATCAATATGTGTCTCCTCATAATGGGCATCAAGAAAAACATAGTTTTGATGTGTGACATGGTAAGAGACTATTATCGGTGGAGTGATTTCATCTCTGGCAAGGATATCATATCATCTCATATTCGGAGAAATACAAGTTTTATACGGGTAATGTGTGGTTCGTTTCATACTTATCATATGAGGAATCTCAGTTTTATATGTGGTAATTATTTTTATAATCATCCCACACTTATCGGATGAGGCATCCTTAGTTCATTTAATAGGGTATGGTTGTTAATTAACATTGTTTGTTGAGGACATTGGGCTTTGATGTTTAAAATCATACCACATGGACTATGACTGCAACTAGTTTAAATTCCTATAGCTCCAAATATAGGAATAGGTTTGAGTTAAAGGTCTCCAAGCTTTGACCAAAGTAGATAGGAAAGGGAGAAACCTATAATGAGTCGGTGATAGGGTTGTGCCCTGGATTAAATATTTATATGTAACTACTTATATCATGATTATTGGAATCAATCCACATGTTTTTATGATTCACGGTATCATAGGATACCAACGCCAGAAGGGTTTAACTTCTTGGATGATGATATTGAATAATTACATATTATAATATTAGGCATCGAGAATTTATAAGAGGTGAAATTATCTCTCTTTAAGAGACATATCAATTTTTTATGGGGTTAAATTATCTATCATTAATAGGTATATATATTTTACATGGGGTAATGACATAGTTTAAATTCATCTTATTAGGATTTTAGAAGGCCTTTTGCATCTATATACCCATTATTTACTTCCTCATATCAGGAAATGAGAGCATCTTGGCCCACTGATGTGTCAACATAAATGAAAGGAGATTATTGCTAAAAAAGAGGCTCATGTGAGTGTTTTGGGGCAATGACACCTTATGTAATGAATTATTATATGGTGAATCATCAGCTAGGCTCAATGATAGAAGATATATGCATCAATACATATCCCATGGAAATGGGAATCAATCCACCCATAGTTCTAGAATGCTATAGTGAATAAAACCTGGGGTTATAGGATAAAATAGGCCCTTCAACCCATGACGAAATCCTGAATGTGATTGCACACAGTGTAAGATCATACAACCAAGACCATGATGAAAAATTTAATGTCATGTCTTGAAGAAAATGATTTTTTTCATCTAACGTAATGTGATGCTTTCATGTTTTATATGAGGTAATGTTTTTGAACATATCATAATTGTCGTAAGAGGAATCCAAATTTTATATAGTGTAAGACTTTTAGATCATCCAATACACATCGTATAATGAATCCCAGTTTTATACGATTTAATACCATCTCCCATTAAGAGGAACCTAGGTTTTATATGGGGTATGACCACATTTTATCATCATGAACAGAATATGATAACCATTAACAATGCATGAAGATTCACTATCTACACATTCTGCCTCACCAAAGTGTCCACAACACTATCCCCTTGATCACTATGAAATGACCCAATTTGTTCAACACATCAACAATGGGTTTAACTCCTAGTCATCCAAAATATCGACTACCAATTCAAACACAGGCCTAAATGGAATGATGTATACCACACTCGAGAAATCAAGACATAAAAGGAAACATCAGAAATCAATAAAATGCATGAAAGGAAACATGAGAAATCAAGGAAATGTTAGGACATGAAAATGTTTGGTGGAAACTATGTGTCACACATGTTACATATACAAACCAAATGTTCCCATATTTGTTCAACACATCAACAATACAACTATTCACGGTCTGATGATGCATCGTCACCCTCTCCACCTCTATCTCCACTTTCTGTTGTCACCTGTAAGAACATTATATTGAAAATTAAATACTGTTGCATATTTATATTAAAACTTAAAACCAATGAAAGTTTGCAAACTAAATGATGTTGATTTTTTGTGATTTACCTGCATACCACTAGTCGATGCACCACCACCGGGGGCATATCTGCTCATCTGCTGATGTATATCAGTTAGCGCTTTCTGTAAAGCGGATATTTGAACCCCCTGGTCTTGAACTGTGGTTCGTAGAGAAGAAATCTCCCTCTGAGCATCTTTGAGTATAAACTGACTATAACCAGGAGTAGATGTAGCTGGAATACCTAGTGGCATGCCAAAGAACTCATATGGTACGGGTCTGAAACCCATCCCACGCACTCTACCAGGATGCTCCTTCCCAAGGACTTTAGTAATTAGGTCATCCTAGGATACTGAGTAGGACTGCGTAGGATTGGCATCCCATAGTTCTTTAATTTTTACCTATAAATCAAATATCAATATATATTAACACAGTAAAAACTGATAATAAGTTATTATAATAAAAAATTGACTTCATACCCCAACTTCTTTAGCAAGCTCATTAACAAAACTTCCATCTGATTTTTTGTGAACATCCAACCACAGTTCAGTTCGGGGTGCTTCGTGCCCTAAACTCTATGACTGCATTAAACAAAGATAAATCAACAATTAAATATATTAAATAGATAATATTGTCTTATAAATATTTTAAACTAATTAAAATATTACCAATGTCGTTCGGCTTCTAGAAAAGCTTTTTGAGCCCACAGTGTGAGGGATGACTTACTTAGCCCGGTTTGATGCATTCTGTCTTGAGAGATCCTGAAATAAATAAAATGCAATTTAATAATAATGTATTCAATGTCATATCCTCTTCATATACATGTATAAATGTAAAATGAGGATAATATAATAATATATATTTCAATACCATCCACTTCTCATCACGATGTCTGTCAACAAAAACTTTCCATTGTTCTTTCGGTACCCCACTGGGTAGCTTCTCATACATTTGTTGCACGGTCAACAAAGTATCGTTGATATCACACCACAATCTCCATTTGAAATCTTTCCATTTCTTACCAAGATTTTTCAACGTCCACTTCTGTGCTATCACATCAGCAACTGTAAAGTGGAAGAACATCTATATACAAAAATTCATTTTGAACATATTAGTAACATGACATTCAATTAAACCATAATGTAATAAAAATGTATTTATTTGGGAATCAAAAACTTCATTTTTACAGCTTGGAGTCATATGTCTCCAATCATCATAAGAAATAGGAAGGGAAATGAGCTTTACTGCCAGCTGGCCTAGAATCTGGCCAAGTAACCCCACAACATCATCTATAGGGACCCCATAAGAATCAAATGGCATGACTATCTTATCGCCATTAATATTCTAAAAATCTTAACTTTTTTATGTTTTTATCCATGGTTACATTTTTTTCATCTTCAATGATCAAACAATTAGTATAAACAAAATGCAATAAATTTATTTAATTAAAATTTTGTACCTATGACAGTGACACTCCAGTATATCTGTGATGAACTGGAAGGGGCGTGTCGTTTCCCCACTGCTGAGGCTCCTGAAGGGGAAGTTGACAAATCAGCCTCTAATAGGACATCCATAGATGGTGTGAGAGATGGTGTAGGGGGAGATGGTGTAGGGGTGTAGGCAGCTGGTGCCTCAGATGTCGTGGGGAGGGAGCTAGATGGATCGTCATCTGTCACAGAACTAGATGAAATAGTGTACCACTTCATCCTTGGAATTCTTGTCATTTAATCAAATAAAATTAAGTTCAGTATATATATTTCAAAAAATTATGCAGAAAAAAAAATTAAAAATGATAATAGATGCCCAATACTAACAGACAAAATATATATAACAATGATAATGAATGACTGCGGAAATGAAACAAGTGGTTGCTAAATGAATAAATAACTGTACATACAATCATTTTCCCCTTTAATCATGTCGGTTTCCTACTCCATTTCTTCATCCACTTCATTCATCCTTGCTAGACTAATATTTTCAATATCATGATGGACAAATAATTTTGCTTCCTATTGTTGATTAAATTCAATTTCAGAGGTCAAATCTTTCACTTCATCACCCATATCATACAAATCTCTTTGTATTACATGAGAAACTACACTCCGCCCTTCATCCACAACATCATTCACATAATATACAATTTTTTCTTGTGATGCTAAGATATATGGATCATGCGGTTCACGATCACCAACATCCATCAAGCGAGAGAAGTTCACAGAAGTAAATTGCAAGGAATCTCTTTTAACACCTCTGATAATATCGACCCATTTGAATTTGAATAAAATAACAGAAAAATTTCTGTGGTATTTTAATTCAATAATATCATGCAGCTTTCCATAGTATCCCACTTCAGCAAATGTAAATATACCACTATTCTGTGTTTTCAAACCCACTTCTCAATCGACTGTACGAAATCTAAAACCATTCACATTATAAGCATTGAACTTTATAACTTGTTTTATAGGACCTCCATTAAGAAACTTCAAATCTTCTGACAAGTCTGCTCGAGTATCAGTATTCATGATCTAAAAAAAGAAATATAATTTAAAAGATTTACAAAATTTATGTGTCAAACTAATATTCGTATTTATTGCAATATTTATGAACTTATACGTCGTGCAAACCATTATACAAGCTCTTTATTCACAACTTTCGTTATATCTTTCTCATTTTGTGTTCAGACTCTCATTAGTATCTTTTTTTGTATCCTCAACTCTTCAATAAATTGATCTGCAATTTCACTATTCAGCAGATCATATCTATGTGCCTGTAATAATTTCAATTCTTTTAATGTCACATTTGAGGTCCTCCCAACTGATCGGCCAATAGGAGGATATATTTTTGATTTCTGATGCATTTGAGATTGATTTGATGTGTCATCAACACGTCCAACTTGATTAAATCTTGTATCAATATCATCCAAATATCTAGAACAAAAGGCAAGACACTTCTCAGCCAAATAGCCTTCAGCAATAGAGCCTTCTGGTTGAGCTTTATTTCTCACATATGCTTTCAAATGCCCAAGATATCTGTGAAATAAAATAATAATATTATGCATTTATTTAAATGCCAAAAATTGTTTACTCAACTGAAAAACATATAAATAAAATACCTCTCAATTGGATACATCCATCGATAATGAACGGGGCCTCCTAATTTATCTTCCTCAACCAAATGCACAGTTAAATGCAACATGACAGTAAAAAATGATGGAGGAAAGATCATCTTCATTGCAAAAAGTGTTACTACAAACCTCTCTTGGAGTTTGTCAAGCTGAAATGGATGTAGAGTTTTCTCACATAATTGCCTGAAAAATGTGAAAAATTGGAGTACAACAGTAGTAACTTTTTTAGGTAATAATGAACGCAATGTCAATGGTAGTAACTATTGTAACAAAATATGTGAATCAAGACTTTTCAATCCATGTAGCTTACTATTCTTCAAGTAAACACACCTCGATATGTTACTCGAATACCCATCAGATACCTTCACATTCTTTAAAATTCAAAGGAATGTATCTTTATTCCTATTTTTCATTTCAAAAATGTCCGGAGCATACTTTTCATTCTCATCTGGACAGAGATCACATTTTATGTTCATTACTTGTAAGCCTTTGCGAGCATTGAGATGATCCTTCGACTTTACATGATCATTAAGTAATGTGAAAATCAAATTATCACAGACATTCTTCTCAATATGCATCACATCAAGATTATGCCACAAAAAATTAAATTCCCAATACGGAAGTTTAAAGAATATACTTTTTTTCTTCCATTGTTGCGTTCTGAATTCACTTGACGATGCACTTCGGACCCATTTTCTGCTGTCATTCAAATGATGAACCTTCTCAAATTTTGTTTCAACATTTTCAAGCTGTGTCAATATTTCAGAACCAGTTAACAACTTTGGAGGTGGTCTACGATCAATGGAACCATTAAATTTTGATCTGTTCAACCAAAATCTATGAGATGCATTGATAAATCTTCGATGGCACAAGAAGCTCCATTTTCTACTATGAGGTAGCTGTTTGGGCTCAAAATCAAAGTTACAAATGGTATAAGCCAAACCCGTGTAAGTGTTCCAACTAGATAAATTCTCAAGCCTAGGTAAGTCACTAATGGTCCACATTAAAGCAGCATGCATTTTGAACATTGTTTTAGAAGAAGCATCAAATGTCTCAACACCGTTGCTCCATAACTCCTGCAATTCGTCAATCAAAGGCTGCAAGTATACATCAATATCACTTCCAAGCATTTGTTTTCTAGGAATAATCATCAAAAGGATAAAAGATGTTTGTTGCATACACATCCACAGAGGCAGATTATAAGGGATCAAAACAACTGGCCAAATGCTATAACTGGTACTCAAAGTCCCAAATGGGTTGAATCCATCGGTAGTCAATCCCAATCAAACATTCCTAGGATTAGCTAAGAAATCTAGATGTAATGAATCAAATTTCTTCCATGATTGGGAATCTCGTGGATGTCTCATTAACCCATCATTATTATTATCTACAGAATGTCACTTCATGTGTTCAGCGGTTTTCGATAACATGAATAATCTTTGCAATTGAGGCTTCAAAGGAAAGTAACGCAAAACCTTTACAGGTGTGTTCATTTTCTTCTTCTTCATGAAATTATGTTCATTTAGACTTCCAACATCACCCTTTGACTACCATCTAAAAGAAGAACATTTCTTGCAATTCTGTCTACTCGAATCATCTCCCCAATAAAGCATACAATCATTGGGACACGCATGTATTTTTGTATAATTCAGACCAAGCTTGTTAATAACTTTTTTCATATCATAAAAATATTCTGGGATTTTTGCTTCAGGAAATGCACCACGAATCAATTCCAATATCATGGACATTGCCTTATTTTTAATTCCACATAGACATTTGATATGGTACAACTTCAGCAGAAATGAAAGATTTGAATATTTCAAACACCCACTATACAACTCTTGATTTCCATCGTCAACTAAATCATGAAACACATTTTCCTCAGTGAAGTTTTCTCTTACATTTGTCTCCACAGAATCAAGAGGAGGATCCAATGATATGTTACTATCTTTATTTGCTTGTGTTACAGTCTCAAAAACATCATTTGTCACGTTTCAATTTGTAGCACTCTCTTCTAGTTGTTCTGATATGTTTTGATGCCGATAGTGGTGTCGTGCAATGTCAAATGCATCATTTATGAGGTTTTGCATTTCATTTTCCATTGTCGATGAACTTGGGACCTCATTCTATGGATTAACATCAGTGATCAATCTTTCTATAATTTTTTATTCTCCATGTCAAATCCAACACAAATATTGACCAGGGAATTGCTTCAGTATTAAATGTTCATAAATTTCATCTCTCTTCAACCATGTTCTAAATTTACATTTAGGACATGGACATCTTATTCTCCCTTCAACGGATCGATTAGAAATTGAAAAATCTAAGAACTCGTTCAAACCCTTAACATACTGAGGTGTGTTCCTTGGTAATGTGATCCAGCTTTTATCCATGTATATCACAATGTGCCTACATGATAAAAAAAATAAAACACATAGTTACTACTAAATAGAGAAAGAGATTCATATATACGATAATGTAAGATTACAGAAACATAATATAATAAAGATGAGCCCCTGAGTTAGATATGAACCCTCTAGTGTTTGGGATAGGGGAAGTTTCTTTGGTAAAGATAAATAATGTGCTAACAACGTGGTAGCTACTTTACCATGAAAACCAAAGCACATTATTAATTTGGAATAACCCCAACCTAAGTTCTCTATAAAGTCTTCATATAAAACTCTAATATCGAATAAATCTATTATAAATAATGTTTATGGAAAACATTACGATGCTTACAAAACTCAACACATTCTTATATATAGTCATTCAACCCTACCGAGGTCATATCCTATAATAACCTTCAATATATATGCATCTTCAATATAAAAAAAACCAAAAATACATATAATATATATAAAGGAACCATTAAAATGTATACAATGCATAATGGGAAGCGGGGGGTCGGGGTCGTCGGGGTTGTAGGGTCGCAGGGGGCCGGGGGAAGCGGGGTCGTCGGGGTTGCGGGGTCGCCGGGGTCGCGGGGGGGGCGGGGGAAGCGGGGTCGCCGGGGTCGTAGGGGGCTGGGGGAAGCAGGGTCGCCGGGGTTGTGGGGTCACCGGGGTCATGGGGTCATGGGGGGTTAGGGCCTTAGATTTGAATGAATTCATTATTTGTTCCTTGGAGTGGCAAGAACCATGTGAGGGATGGTAGTCTTGAGGCATGATAAGTGGTGGTGTTCATGGAAATGCATGATGAAATAACTTGGGAGATTAGGTTTTAAGGTTCTACGAACCTTGTGTGGATTGAATTCTTAGACCTCTCTTTGGTGTATTCACATAGAAAAGAGTGGTGGTGTGACTTGAGGGTGATTTGGATCATATATGTGTTAGTGCTCATGAGTGGAGAATTATGGTTAAATGGGATGATTGAGGATCTGACCATGGAGTTGAACTAAGAGTCGGATTCAGACTTCAGTGTGGGCATTGAACATTTTTGTTATTCCTTGAGTTTTAAGGCATTGTGGTCGGGATATGATAGCGCATTGGTGGGTGGGATTGAGCGCTTTTGGTATAATTCATCTAGAGAAGGACTTACTAGTGTTGTTGCATAAAAATTGATGTGGTAAGGTGGAGACCACATCAGAAATGTCGTTCAAAATGCGGCTGATGTGGTTTGGGGATCAAACTAGGGTATTTGAAGAATAGTTGATGTGTCTGGGCTTGGTGTTTGGAGTTTCATTGTATAATCATGTTGGGAATTTGGAGATGAAATGTGGGGTGTTGGTACTATCCTCTAGGACAACATAATAAGATAATCAGAATCACATAGGTGGAAATAGATTCCAGAAGGAATTCTCTCTAAACATTATATTATGGAACTTGGAAGAATTATATTCATCCAAACCACTACAATAAGTTAGAATGAATTCAATACCATTCACTTCAACACACAAAAGAAATTTATGCGAAGTAAAGGGATGATATGCTTGAGTAACACATGTTTGATGGACTCCATGACCGAGTATCAAAAGTATAAGGAACTTCATACCTAAGTGTCATAATTCATTATAGTCAAGTAGGCCTTATAAATAAATAGGTTATCCATTTCAAAAAATAATGAAAAATAAAAGGATACATATTCAATTAAAGTGATTACTTTCATCCAAGACTATACATATTAATGAAAAATCATCTAGTTTGGATAACATATAGAGAAAGAAAATACAAATAAAATTTAAATACAAAATAAACCTAGTTGAACTATCTCACAATAAAATTTCCCAAAAAAAGTCACAACCATATTCACAACTCAAAACATCTCCATGTGATCCCCGAAAAGTCACAACATTTCAATGTCCATTAATGGAATAAGAGGAAACAAATAACTAGAAATCACAATCTTGGAATTAGAATGAAAAGATAGAAGTTACACACACTCATGAATGTGTATGAAAAGTGTGATATAAATAGTCCTAGAAATATTTCACCATAGATTCTTTGTAATTCATTTTATAAAAAAGATTCAAAAATACTTATTTTAAATATAGTTCTAGAGTATATTATTCACATATAGAAGTTTTAAAATACATAAATCACATGATTTAGACATTTTAGTAAAAAATCTACAATTCCTATATAAAACATGGGTAGAATTAACACATTATATAGTAAACATTAAACCAAAAAAATAACTAAAACAAGAAATGAACATAAATAAGCACCAAGATATTACTAAATAACTATATAAACATCCACCAAGAAATGGTTCCGAATTAAAAAAGCAAGGTCTATGGGTTCAATCTAGGTGGGAAATGGGATACACTAAGTAATCATCAATGGGAACCAAGAATTATGTGTAACTCACTAGGTTATAACACGAAGGATATTGGAACACACATATGGACACCAAAATTTTTACCGGCCAACCCTATTTGAACTAAACTTCACCCAACCCTGGACGATCCTCTTAGTCTCATGGGGAGGTAACCCCAAATAGAAAGAAGTCATTCTAGGTGAACTAGAAATTTCATAATCTCTAATATTTTAACACTAATCAAGATATTCTATTTTACTGCATTGGTTTACCAATAATTCAATAATTGGGGGAGTGGAAAAAATCAAATTATATGAGGATAAAATATATTATATTATTACACTTTAAATAAACATTATCTAACTTCCAATAACCTCCCAAGAAAGAGTTCTCTTTTACATCATCTTAAGAATTAAATTTTTATAAAATTATTCCTAATAAGGGAATATGTCACCACACAACATAAAATAGCCAATGAGGTAACAATGAGGGTATAAAAATCACATGGAAAACATTCATTATTAATATTCCAACCATGGTTTTAATTAAATATTTGGATGCCCATCCATTTTTATAACTATTGAAACTTTTAATCAAATCACATTTTTAAATACTTTTACAAATCAATACATTCCACTAAGAACAATTTAAAATCATTATAAGACATATATGTCTTGTTTACATTAAACATAGTCTAATTACACACCTTTTTTATAGACCATACCTTAAAAACATAAAGAATATTTTTGTAATAAAAAACGAGGTTCAATCATCTCCATAAAATTAAAAACCCCTTAGAATGAGCCTCATTGTAATTTTCCCAAATAAATTACATGAATATCGTTAATTTTAAAATCAAAATTAGATATAAATTATAATACCCTATTATCAAAATCTAGTAAAAAAATAAAACACTCTTAAAAAACAATTACATGAACCATAAAAATGTATATCTTAATAAGAAAAGAAATGTTAGGCCGGACAAGAATTTCATGATGTTATAAATTAAGTAATTTCATAAAAACAAATGCCATGTTCAAGAGGAAACAAATATACTTCCATGATAGAAGAACCACACTACAAGTAAATGAAATCCACTAACCCTAAACTACCAAACCTCCTGATTAAACACATCCAAAACCATAAATATATCCCTTATGGGTATTCTTGTTCATTGGAGAATTCAAAATCAAGAATTGAGGTAAAATTATTAGAATTAAAACCTTAGGGTTCGTATAGGTCGTCGGGGTCGCGGGGGCCGGGGGAAGCGGGGTCGCTGGGGTCGTAGGGTTGTCGGGGTCACGGGGTCTGGGGTCACCGGAGTCGCGGGGTCGGTGGGGTCACGGGGTCGTCGGGGTCGCGGGATCGCCGGGGTCGTGGGGGGTCGGGGTCGCGGGGGAAGCGGGGGGCCGGGGGAAGCGGGGTCGTGGGGTGAGAAGGGGGGTCAGGGTGGGGGGGAAGGGTCGGCGGTGTAAAAAAAATATTGTTTTGCGACGGTTTATTATAAACCACCGCAAAACCATTTTAAAAAAGGGTTTAGTGGTGGTTCCCAAAACCGCCGCTAAAGTCAATTTCTGTTGTAGTGAACTCACATATTCATCTCATGTATATTAATATATATATATATATATATATATTATATTCATGCATCGTATGTATGATAATTAAATATATATTATGCATATCATATCATATATATATATATATACATGTTATGCATCAAATGAATGAATGCATGCATCACATGCATGTATTTTAGTGCACATCTAACATTTTTCAATAAGTATTCTGAAACAAATCCTAACATGTTTTCCTTGATTAAAACAACTATGAATTAAAATATTCAGTTGAGGAATTTCACATACAAAATGTAACTTCTTAATAAGTCCTTGCATCACAGCAGTAAAAATGGAATTTATAATGAAAATACCAAATAAGAGACTTCAAATTAACCATTTTGTAAACTGTTGGTGAGGGTACAACATCACCCTTGATGCAAATACCTATAAATAAAATTATACAGCTAAAGGAATGTTTGATATTATAAAACACTGTTAAAAAGACAATGAATGATAAATGGAAATAGAAATGGGAATTTGTGAACTTATATCACAACTGGTATAGGGAAAACATGAAACAGACTCACATCTCAGAGTAGCGCGACAAAGGAATTTGAAATCAGTGCAATAGCTCTGTTTGGATTTCATCATCCATACCAACAAATCCAAACCTTCCATGAGTATTGTAGGTGAAAAAAAAAGATGACCTTTTTATCAGTCAAAGATATATATTCAAAAATCCCCTTTTGATGCAAAACTATAAGAGTATACATATAAGTAAAAACCCATGATAGAATGAACAAATGCATGGGTGAAACACCAACATACATACAAAGAAACCTCAATCATTAAAGGAAATATAAAGTAATTAAGGGGAAGTGATTTTTCCATGAGCCATGTATAGGAAAAAATGGATTTCCCTTGAAAATTTATAGCCAAAGTAGTCCCTTTTCAGGGGATTTGTGAGTAATAGAATGGACAATTTTTTTGTACAAAAGAGATTAGATTTTAAGAGCATGAATGTCATGCATTTCAATGAGGTTTCCAAACTCAATGAGTGGGTTCAATGTTGATGAGTAATGGTGTTATTAAGTAAATGTATTACAGATATTTTGTATAAAAATTTAAAGTATAATATATCATAAACATGCAATTTCAAAATTTAATAAATCATATACTTACACAAACTTTATGAGTAGTGAATTTTTTCTGATACAATCAAATATTTTGTATAAAAATGTAAAGTATAAGAGATCATAAACATATAATTTCAAATTTTAAAAAATCATATACTTATACACCCATATGAGTAGTGATTTTTTCTACTACATTTATAAAAATGTAAAATATCAAAAAACATAAACATGTAATTTCAAAATTTAATAAATCATATACTTACACGCTTGTATGAGTAGTGAATTTTTTCCACTATATTGATAATGTCCTTTGTAATACAACTTTCTAACAATTTTCTTTGCAATTGAAAGGATTTCCATACATCTTTGTAATAATATGATATGGGGTCCAATTAAACTGTAAAAATCTTAATATAAAACAATGCCTTCTTTAAACTTAGATTTCTTATAATTGATATAAGTGAAATATGAATTAGAGAGTTAAAATGGAGAATAGTAATGACATAAATCAAAGACACTTGATAAAATAAAAAGAATGAATCAAATTAAAACACATAAAAGCTAACAGTACTTGTATATGTAGTATGAAAATTCAGTTTATTTAAACAATGAATATAACATTGAATTCTATAAAATGAAAATGAAGTGAGATAAATACCCAGACAACACTATATTTATCAAAGTTTATGGATTTGAATATCATAATAGGGAGAACAGTTTTCAGTAGTCACTTAAAATAGAGATATATAATTTATTGCAGTGACAACACAAACTTGAAGAGTTGGTAAAATGCCTAGAGTTTCGGTGATGTAGAATTCTACCTGTAATATGGAAACTAATATTTTTTAAATTCTAATTTAAGAATTTATTTTCATTAAAATGCAATATGAAATATACAAAGATCAACATTTTCATTTGATATTAGGGGTGAATCATTGGAATAGTGGAGACTACGATCATGTACCTTATATTGTAGTGTGGATGCATGGACTATCAGAGGTCAATGAGGCGAGCAGGGTTTCAATGACTGGAATCGGGGATTTATTGTAGCCGTAGTCAAAACTATATACCTTTAAGGATTTTTGAAAATTATAGATTTTAGAATTTATGAGGCGAGCTTCGATGAAAGGCTGTAAAAGAATCATCCATAGGGGAGGTTGGTGTTGAAAGTAGGTGCCCTAGGCCCAACTTATTTATATACTTTGATTACCATTACATGTATACAGTTTGATATATACATGTGTTTATCTTACTAAAATAATGTTGATATTTATGCATCCACTATATTTGTGGTAATGTCCTTTGATTACGTATCGTATGAAAAGGTTATAGCAGTTCCCAAACTATAATGAGAACCTAGAGATAACATGGCAGTAATCTTAAAGTTATGTCATATGGTCCAGATACATCATACTGGCAGGGAATAGATGATGTGTGACCATCCGATGTTAGAAGCTCATAAGTATTGAGGCTTTTTTTCATGAAGTTTGCACTTGATGATCTCGGGTGGATAAGATCATGAGAACAAACTCATCAATAGGAACACCACATGTTTTAGGTGTCATTAGTTGTTCCTATCTACAAACATGTGTATTGGTCTCCTGACTTGATATGGTTATCAATGTGTACCATTTGATTGCATATTTTGATGTAAGGAAAAAACTATGAAATTGAAGTCGTGGTGAGGTAGCTTGTATTAGGTGTGTCTTTAATGGTATGAAATTGGTTGAATGATCAAGATAGAATTTGTCAAGTCTGAGTTGAAGAAGTGATGTATCGGGCCTAGTTAATCAGGATGGTAATATATTTACTAAATCAATGATCATGGTATAAGAAGATAAGTTCGTCCAATTAGATCAACAAATAATAATGCAAGAATAGATTATGACACAAGTTGCACATCCTGCTTTATGAGATATCATGAGATAAAGATATCATATTACACGACGTGTGTTCGCAGAAAGGTTGTTGTTTCTATGATTGTTCCTTGTTTTTAGGGGTATTGATGAGTTGTTAGACTCTGCTTTTGGCCTGTGAATAATACTCATTGTTATCGAGATAAGGGTCTAGAGGTTCAAACACAATAGCATATTCAAAAATTTGTTCTGTTCTCATGAATAGGAGAATAGGGCATAGCGGGCTCCACCATGGGGTCCAAGATATTTTTGAGAACAATAGATCACCAATGAATAAATAAATTCATTATTGTCATTTGAGCATAAAATAATTGGATTTGAATTTATTTATTAAAAGTATCCATGAGGTATTAAGTGAATACACAAAAAAAATATTATATGAATGAATATTATTTTAATATTTAAGGTTTGTTAATATTGCGGGAATTGCGAGTCAATTGATGACTCGCTTTTATCACGTAATACATATATATTATACATTACAAGTAAGTGATAAAATATAAATGGTGTTTATGATACAGTTAGTTCATCATAATGTGTCATTTGTTGCTTATTTAGTGCACATTACTTATATAAAGGGGTTTGAGCTCGAATCCTTCATGCGATGATCACTGATGACGAGCGACAGTCGAACACATCTTCGATCCAAATGGGGTAATCACTCGATTAAATTTTTATGCTTAAATAATTCACGCGAGATCGTCAGACCTTTATCGAGGCTCGAATCGTCGGAGACGATGAAGTTTCATCGCTCCGATAATTGAAAGTTTTAAATCTTCAGTCCACCGGCTTTTGTTGCGCGCCCTGATATCATCAATTGGAGGAAGGGGTGGGAATAGCTCGTCATTTGCACGGGGTCAAATTTGCGAATGTTTTTTGAGATGTCGTCCCGAACAGATTAGCCGCAAAGGAATTTAGAAGATTGTGTGCATTGTCACGAAAATAAAAAGATGAAGAATAAAAATACAAATTATTTTAGGCGTATCACACAACGGAGAAAAAAAATTTAACTAGGTGGGTAGTGATTTGGAGAGAATCTGTTGCGAAAGAGGAACCACAAGAGAGAGCTGTTCGAAAGCAGAGCGTGATGGAAGGGAGGAGATACAATCATTGGTAGGGTCGAGAGGGGAAGATGCAGTTGTCGGTAAGTGTTGTGCAATGCAGAAGCAAAACCGATGGTAGATGAAAGGAAGAATAATAATATATATTAGGTAGAGAGAATTACAAACCACACACACACATAGACACTTCAGTGGGTCAAGTCTTATCCCTCCCCACAAGAAATGACAAACACTCACTAGACATATTTCATTACATATTATAGTTTGGAAGCCCATGTTCTCGATGACCTGAAGTCCTACGTTGCCCTCACCCTCGCTAAGAGTTGTTGCGTTATGTTCCCCTCCGACGCATCATGGTCGGGCACCTCTCCGCTCCATGTTGGAAATTTGTGTGGGAAGAGGGCCGGGTGATATGTGTCCACACACCATCTCTCTTTCGAGTCATCTACCCAGTGATACTTGTGCAACACCCCACTGCATCGCTTTCCTGTCGCGCCACATCATCATACTGACCCACTGTATAGATAGCCACGTGGCATGACACCCATCCGCCCCATATAAAAAATCCATGATGATGAAAGACTGGTTGATAAGCGTCATCATGCCTATTCCTCTTTTGAGGCCGCTCACCCAACAATGTGTGCATCTCTACGCTGCACCGTCTGCCTGTTGCGTTGAGTCGTTCGTCTAATCCCACTACCACACATGTCGTAAAATGATGAAGACCTGAAGATTGTGGTTCAAAGCCATTTGATGACCTGAACCCCGTGCGTCTGATGTTCAAATCCGCGGGTCTAAACCTCAACGAATAAAGGATTTTATAATTAATCCCATGGCAAAACCAAATACGGAGTTCGTATGCCAAATCATTTTTTTATTATTGTTTTTTTGGAGTTTACTGTACATACATGAAATATATATATTTATTTTCAGATTAAAAAAATAAAAACATATAAATAATATATTTTTTTGAATTAAAGACATTTAATTTTAGAGTTTTGGACCGGATGTCCACATATTTTGACGTCCCACCCACCTCTTGCCGGGCGCCGGAGAAGATGAGATTTTCGCTGTGCGGCTGCTCGGCGGCGCTGCTCCCCCCGATTTCCTCCTCCAAATCGCCGTCTCCGATCATATGTAGCGTCAGCCGGGATTTTATTAATCTCAGCTGGCCCCGGGAACACCTGCTTCACGCCCTAACGGGAGCTATCTCATTCAGTCTCCTCTTTTCTTCACCCTCTTCTCTGGCCTCTGATTCTCCGGTCCTCCACAGCAATGGAAGCTTTGATTCTTCTTATTATTCATCTTCTTCTGAGCTGTGCGGTGAAGCTGATGTAGAGGAGATGTCTCGGACAGCACCGCAGTTGGTGACTCACGAAGGGATTGTGGAAGAAGCTTGGGATATTGTCAATGAGAACTTCTTGGACGCTGGTCGGAATCTCTGGTCACCTGAAACATGGCTGGTAATTCCTCATCGCTTTCTGTTTTTCGTGTGCCCGGACTCATGCGCCGGTTATATACTAGTCCTGAGCATATGATGTCTTGGTTATTATGTCGAGGAAATGCGATCAAATAAAAAGCATCCAGAAAAAAACAGTAGAATCTGAGAGATTTTTACGTGGAAATTCCTAAATAATTGATTGAGATTTTTTTGGACAATACGAAAGAATTCACTGGGAATTTTGGGTGTGACAAACGCTTTTTTTACGTCATATACACACACACACACGCGAACTTATTATTCTTCATGCCGCCCACCTGCCACGGTTAAACTCATCTGTCTGGCTTTCTTGTAACCCATGCCCAGCAATATATTAATTCGGGGGGCATGCATATATTTTCAGCCTCCTGCGCACTTGCAGCCACCCAACACCAGTCGATTCCTCCCATTATGTTGATTTTTTTAATAGCATTAATGATCACAAGGCCCTTATTTTTTAATCTAAGTTTTTTGGTCAAACATCGCTAGTATGAAAACTCCAGATCGATGAAATTAGTAATTTTAAGAGCATACATGGTTGGCATAAATCCTACTATACGAAATATTGAAGGAGCAGCAAGAAAACAGCAGTGGTACCCTACTTTCCAGAATATCCAAGGAGCAGTAAGAAAACGGTATGTGAGAAAGTCAAAGCAATTCAATGTACTTTTGTCCAGCTCAACGACGTCTTTAACAGTCACATTCTTCTATCCTGAGAATTCAAAAATTTGTCGAAGAATTCGGAAGAAGACAAAATCAGAGGTTGATTGACCGAAGTTATCACTGAACAACATTGTCGCACGAACTGCTATATTTCTAGCAGTCGGATTTCAACAATGAAAATAATGTTCCAATGGTCATAATTCAATGCGTATCTGGAGATCAGTTAAAAAACATCAAGTCAATTGGTTATGAGATACCGCCGATAACACATGCACTACGACATCTCTATTCAATGATTCATTTGTTCTCTTGCTGATGAACAAGTTTCATCTCATGAGCTTACTTGACTTGTTTTCTTACTCTTCGTGTTTTATCTTTGTATTTACATGCTTTGTTTCAAAACAGCATAGAGACCCCATTTCACTATCTGTTATTTCACCTACCATTCTTTGTGAACAAAGAAATCCTGGGTATAAGGTCCTATCTATTTGTTTATCGGGAAGTGAACGCTACTTGTACTCATAATTGTTGTACCGGATCTGGGTATAAGATCCTCATGCCACTTTGGATTAAAAAATGAAGAAGTTTGGGGAATAAGAACTTGCTCATCCCGAATCTCTTAACACCTCCCATGTTCTGTTCCACTGGACTTTGCTTTAGTGCTTTATTTTAAAAGTTGAGGCTGAAGCCTCAGTTTATTCGGGCTTTAGTGCTTTATTTTGTTTATTCGCTTTGTACTTAACTAATCCATCTTATAGTTGGAATGATCAACCAACATGTCTCTTAACTTAATTCTTTTATTACTTGTTCAGCATTACTTTTTCCTGATAGCAAACCTAAGTGTTTATGCTTGATGTACCAAATTTATTTCATTGCAAAATATTCAAATTTCATATCTTAGCTTTATTATTTATGGTACCCATTGAATTGGTAGGCAATTTCACCTAGATCCGTTTTCTAGAGCTTTTAATACCTATCGGTTTCTAAACATGTAAGTTCCTACCATTTTTTGTTTTCACATTTAAGTCTTCCGTTGTGTTTAATTGTTTACTCTGATTTACTTTGAAGCAGAATGGTTTTGTTTTGAAATTATTTATATTATCAATTCACGCCCTCTTGAAAATTGTCACACTTAGCACGCATATTGCATACCCTCCGGGTACCATAATTACTCTAACAAGTGAAATTTCTCAATTATACCCTATTTTTTAAATTCTGGTTTTCAAATTAAAATTTTCCATGCCAAAATATTTGTTTTGTTATTATGCAAATAATATTTTATTTGTTCGGGCTTTTGTTCTGTGGGCTCTGTCCCTCTTGGTATGCTGGCTGAGCCTCCGTGTTTATTATGGCGTTGGGCTGTGGGGCATAGCCTGGTTTGCTGGTTCGTTTGATTGATCCGCGGGCTCCTCCTTGGAGTGTTGCTGGACGTTGATTATCGCGATTGGACGACCCTGCTTCGGGGAGTTTGTGTTTCTGGATTTCGGTTGATCCCCGTGCTTTGTTGCCCAACCTATCTGCTGCCTTCGCGCATCCTCAGCCGTTCGGGATTTGTTACGCTAGCTTCGCCTTCGGGATCCTTCTACTCGCCCTCCAACGCACACGTTTCCCGCCTTGTTTGTTACCCCTGACATGCCGTCTGACGCTACGCCTGCCTCGCCATTATTACTGGCCGCATTGCTTCGTTTTCCTCGTGCGATTTTGATAGATACCATGCTGGCCACTTGGTGCAGTTAGAAGAGAGAGGAATATGCTAAGAGAATATATGGAATATGCCTTTGAGGCCCACAAAATATCCTGGGAATATTATGAGTTGTTAGGGGATGGGTTTAGTATAAATAAATGGATGTGGTTGAGGGGGGGGGGGACATCCAGAAAGAGGGAATGTAATGGGCTGCTTTGAGCATATCGGCCATGGGGCTTGGGCGGGAGTCTCTCCCGATTTTATTCTTCCTCCTCTTCATGTATTTTATGCTGTTTCATCTTTATTATACAAGTAGCCGGTGTTGCGTCTTAACAATTGGTCCGACCTGTATCCCACATCGGACTTGAGGTCCGGTGTGGTCTTTACCATTTGTTATAAAAGCACCCCAAGGGCTCTTTAGAGAGAACACCTTGGGGGTTCGGTTCCTTTCTTTTAACATCCTTCATGGTATCAAAGGAGGTTTTTTGAACCCCCAATCCCACCCTCCCTATTTTTTTTTCCTCCCTTTGCTTTAGGGTTTCCCGTCCGGGGGCGGCGGCTCCAATCCACATAGCCGCCGCCCCCCCCTCCCCTCCGGGCTCGTTTTCTCCGGCGCCTCTCCCTGGTTCTCCAGTCGCCGGCGCCTCCTCCTGCGGAGCTCTCCCTCCCCGCGGCTCTCCCCCCTGCGCGCCTCCCTTCCCGCTGCCTCCTCTGAGCGAGCCGGCCCCGACATCCCGCAGCGGCGCATCCCGTCGCCGCGCCTCCCGGCTGCTCCCGACGGTCTCCCTCTGCTCCCGCGGCCTCACGCGGCTCCCGACTCCCGGAGGCTTCTCCCGGCGGCTTCTCCCGGCTCCCCGGCTCCCGGCTCGCCCCACCGTCCCGGCGCACCACCTCCCGGCGTCGCGCCCTAGCGCCCCGCACCCAGCGCCCCGCCCTGGCGTTCTCCCGGCCGGCGACCCCTCTCCGGCCGGCGACCCCTCTCCGGCGGCCTCTCCCGTCCCGCTCCCCTCCCGGCGACCTCGCCTGCTGCTGTCCGGCGGCCAGATCCGGACAGCTCCGGCCGAATCCAGCCGGATCCGGTGATTTCCGGCCAGATCCGGACTGTTCCGGGCAGATCCGGACTGTTCCGGGCAGATCCGGGCAGATCCGGCCTGTTTCGGCCAGCAACCGGCCTCCACCCGTGCTGGCCGCTCCACGCAGGTGGCCTCCTCCAACTTCCAGCGCCGTCTCCCGGCCTCCTGAACCCTCGCCGGCCTCCTCCTGCGGCATCCCCGCCTCGCCGGCATCTCCCGGCACCTCCCGGCACCTGCATCTCTCTCCGCCGGCACATCCTTTCGCTAGCGCATCAGCTCGACCACCTAGGATTCGGTCTCTGTTGGCGCCGCCAGACCCCGCAACGATTTCTGCGGAATCCCCGCCTCCCGTCGTCGGCCCCGCAAGTGCGGTTTTCCCGGTGCTAGTTTGGATTTCCCGGCGTTTCATCGACCGGCCCCACTAGTGCGGCAGTCCTGGCGTTCCGTCAACCGACCCGGTCTCTGTGTGGTTCATCTGCTGCGTCTGCGACATCATCCATCCATCTCCTGCGCAGGAGCTTCGATCGTGAGGGGGAGCAGCAGCATCTTAATATTTTATTTCGTCATGTTTTGTAATCAAGCTGGGTATGTTCAGCTTGAGGGGGAGTGTTAATGTCTGTTTTTCTTGCTTTCTTTTCATTATGTGTCCAAGCTAGGTACACCTAGCTTGAGGGGGAGTGTTGGAGTCTGTATCCCACATCGGACTTGAGGTCCGGTGTGGTCTTTACCATTTGTTATAAAAGCACCCCAAGGGCTCTTTAGAGAGAACACCTTGGGGGTTCGGTTCCTTTCTTTTAATCTCCTTCAGTTATTATGCAAATAATATTTTATTTGTTCGGGCTTTTGTTCTGTGGGCTCTGTCCCTCTTGGTATGCTGGCTGAGCCTCCGTGTTTATTATGGCGTTGGGCTGTGGGGCATAGCCTGGTTTGCTGGTTCGTTTGATTGATCCGCGGGCTCCTCCTTGGAGTGTTGCTGGACGTTGATTATCGCGATTGGACGACCCTGCTTCGGGGAGTTTGTGTTTCTGGATTTCGGTTGATCCCCGTGCTTTGTTGCCCAACCTATCTGCTGCCTTCGCGCATCCTCAGCCGTTCGGGATTTGTTACGCTAGCTTCGCCTTCGGGATCCTTCTACTCGCCCTCCAACGCACACGTTTCCCGCCTTGTTTGTTACCCCTGACATGCCGTCTGACGCTACGCCTGCCTCGCCATTATTACTGGCCGCATTGCTTCGTTTTCCTCGTGCGATTTTGATAGATACCATGCTGGCCACTTGGTGCAGTTAGAAGAGAGAGGAATATGCTAAGAGAATATATGGAATATGCCTTTGAGGCCCACAAAATATCCTGGGAATATTATGAGTTGTTAGGGGATGGGTTTAGTATAAATAAATGGATGTGGTTGAGGGGGGGGACATCCAGAAAGAGGGAATGTAATGGGCTGCTTTGAGCATATCGGCCATGGGGCTTGGGCGGGAGTCTCTCCCGATTTTATTCTTCCTCCTCTTCATGTATTTTATGCTGTTTCATCTTTATTATACAAGTAGCCGGTGTTGCGTCTTAACAATTGGTCCGACCTGCCTGTACTCCCTACTGCTGGAGCACCCTCACCCTCTCGTCTCTACCTCTGCCGTTGTTTCCCCGTTTCCCGTCGCTTCTAGCTTCCCTACGACTTAGGCGTACGCTGCTGCCACAGGAGCGGCGGTGTTGGAGTGAGATGCGCCAGGGTGCACACTCTCATTCTGAGTCGAACACAGCACCACCGTCGACTTCGCCAGGACCGACTGTTGCCGACGGAGGCTCCTGAGTTCGCTGCTCCCTGACCTGACGCTGTTGAGTGTTTTTTTCCCCTCATCTTCATCGGACGCCCAACTTGCTGTGCCTCGTCCTGCCGCTAGCTTGCATCTGTAGTTCTTCGAAGAGTTGCGCGCTACCGGGAGTCCACTGGGACACAACATGAAGTCCCGCTTCACGTTTTGAAGCACGACGCCCAACCGACTCTCGCTGACGTCGCACACATCTATTGCCGTCTGCTTCTGCAGAAGGCCGCTTCTTCATGCCCGCGTCCGAGGTGCCGCACACAACCGGTTTCCGTCAGACGCTTCGCACCCTGCCGAGTTCTTTTTGTTTGGTGGCGGCGCATGTTTCCAACTCGTGACTCGAGGAGCCACGCACCACCAGGAGCTCGTCTTCAACCACTGTCGAACCTAGGGGACGCGGGAGGAGCGACTTAACACGATATAACCATCCGGTTCCAGCTTGCGGGAAATCAAGAGAACCGTCCGCGCGGGAGGAGGTGGACTGCAGGTTTTTTTTTCGCGCAGGTAAGCAGTGCTACCCAAAAAAAAAAGAGGTGTCCAGCCTCGGGCGCCCCGTTTTTTTTGTATTGGGCGGGAATAGCAGGAAAAAAAACAGAACAGAGGAGGCGACCTGCGCCCAATTTTGAAGCAAGGAGGCGCGACACATGAAGTTTCCACCGGAGGGGAACGCCACTGGATTTTCTTTTGAAGGTAAGCAAACACTTCAGATGGAGGCGCGTTTGGACATCACTGCACAACGTATGGGACAGGTGGAAGCTGTGTTGGCAAACTTGACTTCATTGGTTGGGGCGATAGCCACGACGATTGTATCCTTAAAGCAGCTCCAACACTGCTGGGAGCAAGAAGCGCTAGAGCAAGCGACATTCCGCAATTATTTCACTGCAACAATCTGTCGCTCGAGGAAGCAACTGCTTTTGGATGACGAGCAGTTGTACTTGGTCCCAGAGAAGCTATCGGTGTTCGATGGGAGGGATCTTAGGGGCTGGCTCACACGAACAAAATGGTATTTCTCTATCCATTGGACTCTGGAGGAATTAGAGATTCTCCTTGCTCAGGTATCTATGGCAGGAGTCGCAACATACTGGTGTAACGTGGTGTTGGAAGTTTACTCAGATGTGTCATGGTCCATGTTCAAAGACGACTTACTGGAGAGATTCTTTGAAACGGAGTTTCAGAATCCTTTTGCGGAGCCGACGATTCTCACAAGTGACATGCTGCCACTTGAATCAGCCTAGGTGCCAATCGGAGTCAAACAAACAGGGAACCAAAATCAGACACCGATAATTTTGGCGGCATATTCATCAACTTCGGGATTTGCAAAAGAAGAGCATGAGCAGCCGCTTGCTCAAGCATTCGCGTTGCTTGTGGCACATTCCACAGCGCATAATGCAATTCCAGCACAAGGGCGTGTCGTGGGGGCTCCATCTGGACTCGCGGCGATGGTAGATTCTTCTCTCGCCTGTGTCACAGAACATGTGGCGGTTGGGGAACTATGTTATCGGGAGGCGACACTCCAGGGGGACGAGCTGGTTGTGAAGGGATGCGCCATGAGGGTGGCGGCACATTTGCTCGACCACACTGATAGTCTGGTGATTTTGGTGGGGACTATTGAAAGTTGCAGGAAGAACATGACGACTCACGAACCATCTCACCGGAAGGAGCTACATCGCAAACCGTTGACAGACTGGTAGGATTCGGGACCTCCCGGGTGAGTGGAAGGTGTATTTTAGGAGAGACAAAGTTGCTCAGCCAGAGGGAGAACCAACTGCTAGGCCAGGTGGACTTGGAGAAACAAATTAACAAAGTTAACAAATTGGGGGGACCAGTGGGGTCACCTGTTGACACGTGGGAGGAGAGGTAGTGGAGGAATCTCAAGGTTGTTAAGCCACTGGGCTGTTAGGAATCTGTTATAAGGGGGGGGGGGACGTGGGAGGGTGGGGGGCATTCCTTTTTTTGTTATAGAGGGCATCGACTGTAGGCTTGGGCAGGACTTCCCCCGGGGAAAACCTGTAATACCTCTCTGTTTTTCCCCTCCGTGCTGTAATTCCATTTTCTCCACCATTAATACATCTTCCGGTCCTATGTTTGTAACACTTGGTCCGACCTGCCCTGTTTCTCCATGGAGACGAGAAACCAATCCCGCCTGGACAACATCGACCAACACATTGAGTCGGTTACCTCCTCTATTGCCACCCTCACCACCACAGTCAGCGAGCTCCAGCAGGGACTGCAAGACCTCCGCTAAAACCAACGCTGTTGGGAACTAGAATTTGCCGAGCAAACTGAGTTTTGAAAAATGATTCTGCGCTATTCTGAGAAGCAACCTCAACAGCCTGATCCCCGACCCCGGATCCTTCATCCCACTCTGGTATCTCCGGCCACCCACCTCTGTTTGTTCCACCTTCTGGTACGACTAACCCTCTTGATCTCTCTCCCCTTCCTCGCCGTGTCGAGCTTCCCCTGTTTGATGGTTCAGACCCTCGAGGCTGGCTCACCAGGGCAGAACTCTACTTCAGAATTCACCAAACACCAGAACCATTCTGGCTCCAGCTTGCCCAAGTCAGCATAGAGGGCACAACCATCCATTGGTTCACCATTCTTACAGAGGTTTGTCCAGACTTAACATGGTCTGTTTTCAAACATGATCTACTCGAGCGTTTTAGTGGCCTTGACATCTAAAATCCCTATGAGGAATTAGCGGCCCTCCATCAATAGGGCTCCGTTTAGGATTACATTGAACATTATGAATATCTCGCCTCCTTGCTGCCACGTCTTCCGGAACCACAATACTTGAGTTTTTTTTTTTAAATGGCTTGCAGGAAGATATCCGCTCTTGGGTGCGAATTCATAACTCGGATACACGTCTCTAGGCCATGTGTCTGGCGCGCAATATTGAATTAGCCCTCCGCCACGGCTCTGCAGGTTCTTCCAAGGTAACTCCCCGACAGCCTCCAGCAAATCGCGATGCTACTGCTTGGTTTCCTCTGTCTTGCTCTTTGCCCCCTCCTCCACCTGCTGGCCGGCCGTTCCCTCGCCTAGAAAAAGCCACTTCGGGGCTACCAGGAGAGCCACCCCGTTTCACCCAACCTGCTGGCCGCGGTGTTCGTCACCTCACTTCTCAAGAATGGGATGACCGCCGCAAGAAGGGGCTCTGTTTTCGGTGTGGGTTACCTTACTCACCCACACACCTCTGCTCGGACATGAAGTTACGAGTTCTCATTTTGGGAGAAGGTGACACAGACGGTGCTAACACGTTGCTTCCCTCCGAGCCTTTACCTGACCCTCCCCCAGCGCCCGACGCCGAGTGCCACCTGCTGGAATTTTAGTACCTGAATTTAGGGGGATCCCTCGCACGCCACCTCTTCCCTCAAAATTGAAGGATCTTTAACGGGGCTTCCTGTCTTACTGCTGGTCGACAGTGGCACGTCTCATAATTTTATCTCCCCACTTTTAATCCGTCTACTTGCTTTTGAGGTTCAGTCCACTCCAACACTTTGTATTAAAATGGGCGATGGCCATCAGTCCTGGTCCTTGGGACACTGCCGTCAATTACCTTTGCTTATCGGCAGTTACAATTGTCACCTCGATTTCCATGTACTTGACATTGGCAGTTTGGATATCATTTTAGGGGTTGCATGGCTCCGCACTCTGGGGGAGATCCAGCTAAATTGGCACACTATGACGATGAAATTTTCAGTCGCCCATCACACCTACTGCTTGTAGGGAGCATCACCGCGCACGCAGACCGCAATTTCCTTATTGGGACAGGCCAAACGCTCACCAGAATCCAGCCATCTTTAGGTACTGCTGGGGCAAACCTCCTTGGCATCCCTCGAATTTATCCGCTCCATTTCAAGCTATGCACAATGGTTTAACTACTCAATTTGCACTGGTTTTCACGGAGTCCCCTGGCCTTCCGCCAAAAAGACCTTGGGATAATGTTATTTGACTATTACCGCCACGGCCCCGTGGTTGTCCATCCCTACCGGTACCCCTATGTTCAGAAAAATGAAATCGAGTAGCAGGTTCATAATCTTCTGCTGGCCGGCCTCATTCGGCCTAGCCTTAGTGCCTACTCAAGCCCGATATTACTAGTCAAGAAGGACAACTCTTGGCGCATGTGCGTTGACTATCGCGCCCTCAACAAAGCTACCATCCCAGACAAGTTCCCCATTCCACTGGTGGAAGAATTACTCGATGAGCTCCACGGCGCCACTTGTTTCTCTAAACTTGATCTCAAGTCGGGGTATCACCAGATTCGTATGCACGAGACCGATATTGACAAAACAACTTTCCGGACTCATCACGGGCATTATGAGTATTTAGCAATGCCGTTTGCCCTTACTAACGCTCTCTCAACTTTTCAGGTCACTATGAATGCCTTATTTCAGCCCCTACTTCGTAAGTTTGTGCTAATATTTTTTGATGATATTTTGGTCTACAGCTACAGCTGCCAAGAACATCTTGGTGCTGTCCTCCAAATCTTACTCGACAATACATTCTTCCTCAACTCCAAGAAATGCCAATTTTTCCAGCAGCATCTCGAGTATTTGGGTCATATTATCTCCGGCCAAGGTGTCGTTATGGATCCGGCCAAAGTCCTTGTTGTACTTGACTAGCCTCAGCCGACTATTGTCCGAGGAGTCCGCGGTTTTCTTGGTTTAACCGGCTATTATCGCCGTTTTATCCCAAATTATGGCGCCATTGCTCAACCTCTCACTGCCTTCACCAAGAAAGATGGGTTTCACTGGCCTCCTGCGGCGCAACAGGCTTTCAGCCACTTACAACAGCTTATCACCCAGACCCCTCTTCTCCCCCAGACCCCTCTTCTCCTTCTCTTCTCCCCCAGACCCCTCTTCTCTTTCTTCCGGATTTTTTTTTCTGTTTTTGAGCTGGAATGTGACGCGTCTGGCCGCGACATTGGCGCCGTCCTTATGCAACATCAGCAGCCGGCCTATTTTAGCAAGGCTCTATCCCCTCGGACGTTGGTTAAATCCACCTATGAGAAGGAACTGATGGCTCTTGTCCTTGCCATCCAACATTGGCGCCCCTACCTTTTGGGCCGCCCTTTTGTGGTTTATTCCGACCAACGTAGCCTCAAGTTTCTTCTCCAACAGTGCATTACAACTGCTGATCAACAATGCTGGCTTGCTAAACTTTTGGGGTACCACTTTGAAATTAAATATAAACTGGGTAGGATAAATTCTGGTGCTGACGCCTTATCCCGTTGTCATGATTCTGCTGCTTTGGTTTTTATTCAGTCACTTCTTCAATGGGCAGACGACCGCGGCCTGCTCAAAGACGTTGATGCTGATTCCCACCTCCAAAGCATAATCCACACCCTACGGGACAACCTTCCCTCCTATCCAGGCTACCATCTTCGGCAAGACATTTTATTCTACAAAAACCGTCTTGTTCTTTCAGCCTCCTCTCCTTGGATACCGACACTTTTAGCTAAACACCATTCCTCTTCGGAAGGGGGCTATTCTGGTTTTTATCGCACTTACCGCCGCTTCGCTGCTACCCTCTACT
The DNA here is from genome assembly GCA_963277665.1 of Viscum album. Lineage (NCBI taxonomy): Eukaryota > Viridiplantae > Streptophyta > Magnoliopsida > Santalales > Viscaceae > Viscum > Viscum album. The sequence goes on along the minus strand of OY728132.1, from coordinate 1,151,942,210 downwards.
GGCCGGGTACGAAGGCTGCTGTCCAGAATTTTGTCTGCCAATGTTCGGTTTGTCAAAGGAACAAATACTCCACCCTATCCCCAGCTGGGTTGCTCCAACCTTTGGATACTCTGACGACCATTTGGGAGGATCTCTCTCTGGATTTTATTACCAGGCTCCCTAAATCTGGTGGTTTTAATGTTATTTTCGTAGTGGTGGATCGCCTCTCCAAATACGCTCATTTCCTCTTATTAAAACACCCCTACACGACCACCTGTGTAACCGAATTTTTTTTCAAGGAAGTAGTCCGGTTACATGGGCTACCAACTTCAATCATCAGTGACCGAGACCCGGTTTTCCTCAACCATTTTTGGACAGAACTGTTGCGCCTCCATGACACTAAGTTGTGGTTTAACTCCGCCTATCACTCGTGTTGTTGGTGAATTCCCCTTACCTCAAAGTGAGGCGGAGACAATCTTTTATAGATGAGTAAAAATAATTACAAGGAGGGTAAGTCCGATGTGGGACTCAGAAATACCCATTAAACTTAAATGGGGTCCAACACTCCCCTTCAAGCTGGACATGCCCAGATTGGATTGAGTCCCACAAAGAAAAAAGATGACAAGACACAAAGACCATCTCATACCCCCCCTCAAGCTGGGCCATGGATGCAGTGAATACCCAGCCTGGTAGTGAGAGAGTCAAGGCGAGCTCCTGGGAGGCCTTTGGTGAAGATGTCGGCAAACTGATCTTCCGTCGGAATATGGCCAAAGCTGATATGTGTCTGCTCCAGATGGTGGCGAAGAAAGTGGCAGTCCACCTCAATATGCTTCGTCCGTTCATGGAAGACGGGATTCGAGGCAATCTTTGTGGCTGCCTGATTGTCACACCAGATATGAGCAGAGGTTTGTGCCGGGAAGCCGAGCTCATGGAGGAGATGAAGAAGCCAGAGGATCTCAGTGGTTACCGTGGCCATGGCACGGTATTCGGCCTCTGCACTCGATCTGGAGACGACAGTCTGCTTCTTGCTGCACCAGGAGATGAGGTTACCGACGAAGAACATGGCGAATCCCGAAGTAGACTTGCGAGTAGCGAGACAACCTGCATAGTCCGCATCACAGAAGGTCTCAACATCCAAATGAGCATGATGTGAGTACTCAAGGCCACGTGCAGGGTATTTCTTGATGTATTTGGCAATGCGGAGGACAACATCCCACTGAGATCTGGTTGGATGCTCCATGAACTGGCTGACTTTGCCAACGACGCAGACAATGTCCGGTCGCGTCATGGTGAGGTAGTTAAGTTTACCCACCAGACGTCGATAGCTCTCGGGATGAGGAAATGGTTCCGAGTCGGTACGGAGAGAGCGTTCCCCAGGTTCAAGAGGAGTGTCCACTGCAGTTGCTGTGCTCAAACCTGCATCCTGCAAGATATCAAGAGCATACTTGCGTTGGCAGAGAGAGATAGTGTCCTCAGAACGGGAGACCTCGATGCCAAGGAAGTAGGTGAGGAGACCAAGATCTTTGGTGTGAAAGTGGTGGTGAAGATGCGCCTTGAGGTTGGCGATACCTGTGGAGTCGCTTCCTGTGATGATGATATCATCCACATAGACCACCAAGAGGATACAACCAGCTGGAGTCGTTATGTAAAAAACTGTGTGATCCTTCATACTTTGAGAGAGGCCAAAATCAGTGACAACAGTGCTGAAGCGGCCGAACCAAGCGCGAGGAGATTTCTTGAGGCCGTACAGAGAGCGGCGGAGTCGACAGACGTGAGACTCGGCGCCGGAGGCACAAAAGCCGGGTGGCTGTTGCAGATAAACTTCTTCCTCAAGAAAGCCATGGAGGAAGACATTCTTGACATCCAGCCGATGAAGATGCCAACGATGATGTGCCGCCAGAGAGATGAATAATCGGATGAAGGTCATCTTGGCCACTGGAGAGAATGTATCAAAATAGTCCACCCCGTAAGTTTGTGCAAAGCCCTTAGCCACAAGGTGGGCTTTGAGACGATGGAGAGTGCCATCGGGATTTAGCCGGATAGTGTAAATCCATTTGCTGCCAACCGCCTGTTTGCCTGCTGGAAGGGGGACAAGTTCCCAAATATGATTTTCTTCCAGAGCCCGCAATTCATCCTGCATTACTGCTAGCCACCCCGGGTGAGATTTGACATCACCAATGGTTCGAGGAATCGATACTGTCTCCAGAGCTGACAGACCCCTGTAAGAAAATACAAATAAAGGTGTACGCTGGCACGAACGAGTACCTTTCCGGAGTACAATGGGCAAGTCGTCTGGTGCCGGGGCAGGAGCATCGGACGAAGCGGGGACGATGGTGTCCTCGGCCGGGACAGGGGGTACAGGCAATGGGCGACGAGAGTAGACTACACCAAAACGGGGATCAACACCAGCAGGGGGAGACACTAGTGGAGGGTGGATGATGAGGGGAAGACAATCATCAATGTCAGTGTCTGGATGGAGAGAGAGATATGAAAAAGGAGAGCTCTCAACAAACGATACGTCAGCAGAGATGATATACCGTCGTAGGTCCGGAGAGAAGCAGCGATATCCGCGCTGAGTACGGGAATAACCGAGGAATATGCAGCGGAGGGATTTAGGAGAGAGTTTGGAGAGACCGGGTCGAGTGTCACGGACATAGCATAGACATCCAAAGACACGCAAGAGAAGGGAGTGAGGAGGGAGAGGAGAACAAAGTCCGAAAAGGAGTCTCCCCCTGAAGGATAGAAGAAGGGAGACGGTTAATGAGGTAGGTAGCAGTCAGGATAGCATCACACCAAAAATTGAGAGACACCTTCATGTGGAATAGGAGGGCACGAGCAGTCTCCAGAATATGGCGGTGTTTCCGCTTGGCCACTCCATTCTGCTGAGGTGTATCGGGGCAAGATGTCTGGTGAATAATGCCTTTATCCTTGAGAAACTGCTGAAGGGTGGAAGATAAATATTCCCGTCCATTGTCGGAGTGAAGACATTTCAGCGAGGTGGAGAATTGAGTATGAATTTCATTGTAGAAGGTCTGAAAGGTAGAACACACTTCAGACCGATCACAAAGAAGGTATAGCCAGGTCATGCGGGAGTAGTCATCAATAAAGGTAATATAATACTGGTACCCGAGCTGGCTAGGAACCCTGCAAGGACCCCATACATTGGAATGAACAAGGTCGAAAGGATTCGCTGCACGCGGGTCCAATCGAGGTACATATGTCACCCGATGATGTTTTGCAAACTTGCAGGGTTCACAATGGAATAAAAGATTAGGACTAAATTGGGGGCAAAATTTATGTAGGACGAAAGCCGGCGGATGACCAAGGCGAGAATGAAGGTCAAGGGCACGGGCTGAGGTGGATGGGCAGGCAAGAGGGTGTGGGATATCGAGTATGTACACCCCGGCCTGAAGATGACCTCGACCAAGTTCCCGATTCGTTGATCGCTCCTGAAACACAACACTGGAAGATGTAAAAATAGCAGCACAGTTTAAATCTTTGGTGAGTTTGCTGATGGAGAGAAGATTAAATTGGCTATGAGGAACGTGAGCAACTGAAGGCAGACTAATAGACGGGGTCAAAAGGCATGTGCCAAAGCCCGCAATGGGGATTGTTGATCCATCGGCAACAGTGATTGGAGAAGCACTAGTCAATGGATAGTAGGTAGTGAACATACCAACATCCCCTGTGAGATGGTGAGACGCACCGGAGTCGAGCATCCAGACTGACGGTCGATGAGATAGGCAGGCAGTGGAGCTATCAGTCTGAGCAATGATGGGTGGATAAGAGGCCCGATGCTAGGACGGGGTCGGGAAACCGCTTGAGGCGGACCGAGAGACCGCATCGGATGCAGGAGCCGAGAAGTGTCAGGAGTCTGTCCAGTCAAACGTCGCCGGGAGTGCCGCGGGAGGGCGGGGCCGGATGACCGCATTGGATCCAGAAAACAGGAAAAACTCCTGGATGGCGGAAGGAAGCACCGGAGGCGCCGCGAGGTGAGCGGCCGACCTGGATTTGCTGTCGGTGGCTGCGGGCAAGCCTGGTGCTGGTACGAAGGAGAGCGCCGACCGAAGGGGTACTCGGCGGAGCGGCTGTGAGCTGGAATGCCAGGGAGCTCCGGTGCTGGTCGGAGGTCGCGGCGGGGAGATACGGGCGGTGCGGGTGCGATGGTCCGCGGGAGACTGAAAGGCGGAGCTGGGATTTCGCTGGAGGGTGCGTCTGGCTGTAGTGGAGGTGCACCGGACAAAACCGGGAGGAGGGCGACCGGATGAGGCGTCGCCGGGCGGGGCTGGCGTTGACGGGGCCGATGCGCGCAATCGGGAGGAGACGCCGGGAGCCGGCTGGAGGCGCGACGGAGGGTCGTGCGCGGGTGGAGGCGCGACGGGGCGACGGGAGGGTCGCCGTTGGGAGCTGGTAGTTGCGCCGGGAGCCGGGGTGAGGGGGCCGCTGGGTGAGGGCGTCGGGGCGAGGGCACCGCTGGGCGAGGGCGCCGGGGCGAGGGCGCCGCTGGGTGAGGGCGCCGGGAGGGGAGCCGCGCCGGGAGAGAGGGCTGCCGGGAGGGGAGCCGCGCCGGGAGAGAGAGGCCCGCCGGGAATGGCTAGGGCAGAGGCGAGAGAGGCGGGGCCGGACAGAACCAGGAATTCGTAGGGGAGGGAGGGCTCGGGATTAATTTCCCTCTGATACCATGTTGTTGGTGAATTCCTCTTACCTCAAAGTGAGGCGGAGACAATCTTTTATAGATGAGTAAAAATAATTACAAGGAGGGTAAGTCCGATGTGGGACTCAGAAATACCCATTAAACTTAAATGGGGTCCAACAACCCGCAAACGAATGACCAGACCGAGGTACTCAACCGTTGCCTTGAGACTTCGCTGCTTCGCTGGGGAGCGGCCAACACATTGGTCTTATTGGATTCCATGGGCTGAATTATTCTACAATACCTCGTGGCACTCGGCAATCAAAATCACACCTTTCGAGGTCCTCTATGGGCGTAAACCTCTTGCCCTCACCCGCTTTCTTCCTTCTGAAATCCGAGTGGCAGCAGTTGCTTCGGCTTTGATGGACCGAGATGAGGCCTTACATCAAATCAAACACCATCTCCACCGGGCTCAGGATATTATGCGCCTTCAAGCCAACCGCCACCGCCGCTCTGTGACTTTTGCAGTTGGTGACCAGGTCTGTCAAACTTAGACCCCACCGACAACACTCCCTTGCTCGACGGATCTCTTAAAAATTTTCTCCCCGGTTTTATGGACCTTTTAAGATACTCCGCCAGATTGGCCCGGTTGCTTACCAATTGGAGTTACCCCACACAATCCACATTCACGATGTTTTTCATGTCTCCCAGCTCAAAGTCGCTGTCGGTCCCCAAACTACCTCACCTTCACTTCCCTCGGACTTGGCCGGTGATGACGTTTCCCAGCCCGAGCCTGCTGCCATCCTGTCCCGCCGCTATCACCTCCAGGATGACATTTTTCAGCCACAATATTTGATCCACTGGACATGCCAACCTGCTGCCGACGCAACTTGGGGGGATGACTTTGTCCTCTGCAATCAATTTCCCACATTCAGTCTTGAGGACAAGACTGATTCTCAGACGGTGGGAGGTGGTAGGATCCAGGACCTCCTGGGTGAGTGGAAGGTGTATTCTAGGTGAGGCAAAGTTGCCCAACAAGAGGGAGAACCAACTGCTAGGCTAGGTTGGCCAGGAGAAACAAATTAACAAAGTTAACAAACTTGGGGGGACTAGTGGGGTCACCTGCTGACATGTGGGAGGAGAGGTAATGGAGGAATCTCAAGGTTGTTAAGCCACTGGGCTGTTAGGAATCTGTTATGGGGGGGTGGGAGAGTGGGGGCATTCCTTTTTCTGTTATAGAGGGCATCGGCTGTAGGCTTAGGCAGGACTTCCCCTAGGAGAGTGGGGGCATTCCTTTTTCTGTTATAGAGGGCATCAGCTTTAGGCTTAGGCAGGACTTTCCCTGGGGGAAACCTGTAATACCTCTCTGTTTTTCCCCTCTCCCTGCCGTAATTCCATTTTCTCCTCCATTAATACATCTTTCGGTCCTCTGTTCGTAACACAGACCTTCTGTCGGCTGATCATCATCCGAGAAGGACTATATGGGAAATTGCCTGGAAAGTAGCTATGCTCGAGCCGCATCTCACACGAAGGGTCTACAGTGCTGGAAGGTTCATCTGGGAGATTGCCTGAGAAATACGTGGAGTCAAGTTACATGGAGCATGATTGCTATGGGAGATTGGTTGACATCCGGCAGGATCCACCACCTTGAGGCAATGTGGTTTTTCAGGACGGTGACGATGATAGATACCATGCTGGCCACATGGTGCAGTTAGAAGAGAGAGAAATATGCTAGGAGAATATATGGAATATGCCTTTGGGGCCCATAGAATATCCTGACAATATTATGAGTTGTTAGGGGATGGGTTTAGTATAAATAAAGGGATGTGGTTAAGGGGAGGGACATTTAGAAAGAGGGAATGTAATGGGCTGCTTTGAGCAGATCAACCATGGGGCTTGGGCGGGAGTCTCTCCTGATTTTATTCTTCCTCCTCCTCTTCATGTATTTTCTGCTGGTTCACCTTTATTATACAAGTAGCCGGTGTTGGTTCTTAACGGATTCTTCGTTTTTTCCTTCCGCTCTGTTCCAGAGAGAAGAATCCGAGAGAGTGGGAGAAGCTCTTGTGTTCTCATTCCACACCTTCGCAACCCCTGTTTCGGTGGAGAGCTCGGTACTTGCAAGCTCTGTTTGGACCACATCGGCTTCAAGATACTATAACCACGGCAGCACCGTTTCTCCTTCAGTAGGTTCGAGATTCGGACTTGTGAGATTGTTTCTTTCCTATTTTGGCTTTGCTTTGTATTTTTTTTCTTTTTTTTTACAGTCTGGGTGTTAGGGTTGTTTGTGCGAGTCCGTCCAGCTTGAGGGCGTACGTTACCATCTTCGGGCCAGGGTTCACCGCTGGCTTCTGGAGTGACGAGATTCATGTGCTCGGATAGTTTCTGTGATCCGCATACGTTGTCTCTCTGCTTTACTTTCTCTGTTGTATGTTGTTTGTTTGTTTTGCATAATAATAATCGTTGTGGTGGTGTTCTTGTCGTGGAGTAGGACCAAACTGGTCCAAATCATGTAAATGCTTGTGTTAATCTTTACTTTCCTGAAATTTAATTTTCTATTTCGCTCGTTCTTGTTTCCGTCTTGCATCTGTCTACGTTTTTCTTCTTATTTTTCTTTCGACATAGACAAATCAATTCCTCTCTTCTCTTCCATTATCGTCGGACCTCCTTCATTGGATCTGTTTCGACTTTAACAATTGGTATCAGAGTCTGTTATCGTTTTAACAATGCCGTCTGTTAAGTTTGAAGTCAAAATTTTTTTACGGTGAGAACGATTTTAGTATGTAGAGAGTTAAGATATGTGCGCTGTTAGTCCACAGTGGGCTAGCAGACGCTTTCCTTGGCCCCAAGAAACCCGTAGCGACTGTGTCTACTGATGGCCAGTCGGCTACTAACGTTGATGTTGACCCTAGTGTTTTAGAAAAGCCTCACTATTGAAAAAGTCTTACGTGAAGTCGCTCATGAAACTACTGCTAAATCCATTTGGCTTAAACTAGAACATTTATATATGACCAAAACATTGCTTGGTCATTTATATAAAAAAAACGAGGCTATATACTTTTAAAATGACCTAGGGCACTTCAGTGCGTGTTCGTATTGATGAGTTTAATAAAGTGCTTCTGGATTTAGCTAATATAGATATTGAAGTTAAGGACGAAGATCATTCTTTTAACCCCCCTTATGATTTTTTTAATTCATTAAAGGATTCCATGATGTATGGTAGGGATTCAATTACCTTAGAAGAGGTTAAGTCTACTGTGTTGTCTCGCGATCTTCAAACACATGGTTTGAAGGAAGAACTTATAGTGTAAAGAGTGAACCTCAATTAATGCATGTTAGGGGCCAAATGCAAAATAATAATAAACTGAAAGATAAGAACCGATTTAAGAACTTCCAGTGTTTTGAGTGTGGCAAGACCGACCATATTAGAAGGTATTGTCCCAATTTTAAAAATAAGAATAGTATGACCCAGACTAATATGGTATGCCCTTGGTTCGCCATTGTGGATGTTTTTTAATTCCTGTTTAGCAACCCTTTACTTAGAATTAGGCATAAACTCTTTGCGGTCTCTCTTTTGGGATCCTAGGACCAACCTTACTTGTTTTTTGTAGGGGAACCCAGTTGGAAGAGAGGGTGTGTTAGGGTCGGTTTAAGTCGTTCGGGCTTAAGTGGAGATCCTATCCCGTCGGCTTCCTGGTTTTGGTTGCTGCATGATCTACTTTTTTCTTACTGCTACATCATATTGAGCTTTTATTTTGCTGAGTCTTCATGTTTACTATATTTTATCTTCGGGGAAGGCTGTGTATTTAGAGGTGTTGAAATGATCGGGAGTACATCAAGCCTTTGATGAAAGATCAAGTATTTGTTAAATTCTGGTTTTCAAATTAAAATTTTTCATGCAAAAATGTTTGTTTTATTATTATGCAAATCATATTTTATTTGTTCGGGCTTTTGTTCTGTGGGCTCTGCCCCTCTTGGTATGCTGGTTGGGCCTCCGTGTTTATTATGGCGATGGGCTGTGGGGTGCGGCCTGGTTTGCTGGTTTATTGGCTTGATTCGCGGGCTCCTCCTTGGAGTGTTGATGGCCGTTGATTACAACGATTAGACGACTCTGCTTCGGGGAGTTTGTGTTTTTGGATTTCGATTGATTCCCGTGCTTTGCTAATCGACCTATTTGCTGCCTCCACGCGTCCTCAACCATTCGGGATTTGTTACGCCAACTCCGCCTTCGCGATCCTTTCTCTCGCCCTCCAACATACACGTTTCCCGCCTTGGCTGTTACTCCTGACACGCTGTCTGACGCTGCGCCTGCCTCGCCATTATTACTGGCCGCATCGCTTCGTTTTCCCTGCGCGGTTCTTCATTTTTTCCTTCCGCTCCGTTCCAGAGAGAAGAATCTGAGAGTGAGGGAGAAGCTCTGGTGCTCTCATTCCATGCCTTCACAGCCTTTGTTCCGGTCATAGTCTCCGGTGGAGAGCTCGGTACTCGCGAGCTTTGTTTGGACCGCATCAGCTTCAAGATACTACAACCCTGGTAGCGTCGTTTCTCCTTCAGCCGATCTGAGATCCGGACTTGTGAGATTGTTTCTTTTCTGTTTCGGCTCTGCGTTGTATTTATTTATTTATTTCTTTTACGGTCTGGGTGTTGGAGTTGCGTGCGTGAGTCCGTCAAGCTCGAGGACGTACGTTACCACCTTCGGGCCAGGGTTCACTGCTGGCTCCTTGAGTGACAAGGTCCTTGTGCTCGGATAGTTTCTGTGGTCCTCGTGCGTTGTCTCTCTGCTTTACTTCTCTATTGTATGTTGTTTGTTTGTTTGGCATAATAATAATCGTTATGGTGGTGTTCTTGACATGAAGTAGGACCAAACTGGTTCGAACCACGCAAATAGCTGTGTTAATCTTTACTTTCCCGCAATTTACTTTTCTATTTCACCCGTTCTTGTTTCCGCCTTGCATATGTCTACGTTTTTCTTCTTATTTTTCTTTCAACATCGACAAACCGATTCCTCTCTTCTCTTCCGTTGTCGTCAGACCTCCTTCACTGGATCTGTTCCAACCTTAACAATTGGTATCAGAGCCTGCAATCGTTTTAACAATGTCATCTGTTAAGTTTGAAGTAAAAAAATTTGACGGTGAGAACGATTCAGTCTATGTCATCAATGGTTAACAAGTCTTATCGTCATGTTTGGAGTATTTTGTCATCGATTTGAGTTTGTTTGTCCAGTATCTTGTTATTGATTTGAGATTGTATGAAACACCATGACCACATCGAAGTATGAAATTCTTATATTTGATGGAAGGATGGATTTCACATTATGGAAATGCAGGGTTTATGATTATTTAGTGCTATAAGGTTTTGAATCAGCAGTAATAAAGGTGACGGTATTAAAGGAAACATCACTGAAGGAATTGTGGAGAAAATTAGAGTAAATATACTTAGAAAACATTGACTAACCACCTAATGATGGAGATGGATATATACTCACTGAAGATGGATGAAGGTGGTGCTATAATTGACCATTCAAATGAGTTTAACGAATTGGTATCTTGATTATTGAATGCAGAAGAAACAATTAAAGATGAGAAACAGGATTTATTGTTACTTTTTCTACCCAGATCTTTCAAACACTGCAGAAATATAAAAGGTGATCAATAAACTAGAAGTTTGAGATCTCGGTTGAGAGATTTCAGTAATGTAAAGTTCCATTACTGTGGTGAATTGGCTTTATTCGGATCAAATGCCAGCAGTTCAAGAAAATGTGAAAAAATGGATGTTTCAAAGGATAATGGTGGTAATTTTACCTTTAATGCGGTCAGTAATAATGAAGGATTGAGAAGTAGAGCCGGGTGATGGATTCTGCTGCTGATATTCATTTGCTCTGTGATAATGATTTATTTGATACTTTGCACGGTAATGGTGATTTTGGTTATGTTAACCTGTGCTGGGCTGGCCCATATTCCTACCTTTTGACCTATTTAACTGCATATTTCGTCCCTTTTTGTAAGGCAGGCATTCAGTAGTCCATTTGGCCACGGCTAACTTCTTGCATTTAACTACACGTGTGTATTTGGGGCTTGGTTTGTAAGCACCATCTCCATTGTTGTTATATTTTCTTGTTTTAGTAACGTTTATTGTCCTTTGACCTGGACCATATTAAATTTGTTGAGGCGCATGGGGACAAGAGGATTTACAATTGCTAATTTTTATTAATTTGCTCATGTTGTTTATCTGAAAATATGAAATTTTATCAATTTGTTTCCTCCTTACAAGTTGCCTTTAAAGATATTTACTTTTTTATGTTTACTTGGTATCTATTTAAATTTGAGTGTGTTGGTCCAAATGTTTGTGTAAAAAGAGTTGCCTAGAAACTGTTCCTCTTGAATGAGGATGAAATACTTTATTTATAGAGATAGATAATGAGATACAAGGCCTAAAATAGATAAAACATACAAAATTCAGAGGAAAAAGGAGACCGGATACACCTAGTCAATATCTATATCCTAAATATCTAAATACCCCCTCAAGCTGAAACATACTCCAGCTTGCTACACTAAGTCAAAATACTTATTAGAGAAAGAGACAACATGACTGCTGAAGTGAGCCACATGGACATTGCAGATGATGCTGGAACAGTCACGGAATACGCATCTTGATCATCTTGGTCATCGGAGAAGGTGCCGGCACGTGCATGGAGAGGATGCCCGGAAGTTCATCTGAAAATACTGAGCAGCAAGAAAGAGGTCCGACGGAGGTCTGGGCTGCAACAAAGAGGCCTGATGGGGTCTGGACAGCAGCATAAAGACCCGACTGAGGTTTGGGCAGCAACGAAGAGGCCCAACAGACGTCTGGGCAGCAACAAAGAGGCCCGATGGCAGTCCAGGCAGCAACAAAGAGGCCCGACAGAGGTCCGGGCAGTAGCAAAGAGGCCGGGCAAACTCAGAGAGGTCGGCGCTCCTGGGCATGGCAGAAGCGTGTGCATGGAAGACACACATAGAGCAACAACAGAGGCACTGGAGCAGCTCTGGACACGCAGAGACCAGCAGAAGAGGTGTGCAATGCCAGGGTGTTGGAGCGTGGGGCCTGGGCGCACACACTCAGGAAGCGTAAAATGCCTGAGGGATTGTGACAGCGGGATTGCGTGCTCAGCAGGGGGTGCAATGCCTTGGAGCATGCACAGGAAGAGAGAGGTGTGTGGCAGTAAGGGTGCTGGGCAGGAGCTGGGTGCCCAGGTGCAGGGATGCCTGGGTGTTGGGGAGAGAGAGGAGAGTGAGACTCTAGGGTTTTACCGGGGCTTTGATACCATGTAAAAAGAGTAGGCCCATAAACTGTTCCTCTTGAATGCGGAAGGAACGCTTTATTTATAGAATTCAAACACAGGAAAAATGAGATAGGTTATACCTGGTCAATACCCATATCAGTTTGCACCACATTCTCTTGAATTTATAACATGCTAATAGAGCCCTATTTTGCTTAGCCCAAAGGTGCTGAATGTTGTATTTGTTCTAAAATTGGTTTGTTTATGTCCTCTGGTGGTGTTTTCTGCATTAATTAGTTTTTGATTTAAGAATGTGTTCACTTTTATCAGCTGCTGGACTGGCTAGTTTTTTTTTGTAGGTAAATATTTGTTTTATTTGTTTTGCTTAATTTGTGGCATTTTTATTGTTTGGATCATGTTGTTTTAATCTCCAGAAAAAGAAAGAAAACGTGTTATCAACTTCCATTAATACAAGATCAAGAGCTCATGATATCATTCAGCGAATGTTGTCTAGCTTGGGTGATCCTTATACACGTTTTCTTTCTCATGAGGAGGTATTTTTAGTTTTTTTATATCTTTAATTTTCTACGGCCTTTTTTGCCGAAGCTTTTGGTAATGTGCTTCTATTGATGGTTCATCATTTGCCCTTATATTCTTGCTTTTTGGTTTCACTTTTGTTTTCCTGGTCCTACTCAGGGACAACATGGATGCCTTCACAGGGTGTTCATGACTTCTTTTTTAGGGTCTGTTTGACAATACTTATTGAAAACTGCTTATAGCACTTATCGCTTATGATATAAACAGTTTGAATTAACATGTAGTGTTTGTTCCGTTTCTAAAAAAACAATTACACTTAAATTACTGACGAACTGCATAAATAAGTGGCAGCAGAACAGTTATTCAGTAAGTAATTGGGAAACACTTATCGGAAGCACTTAAAAGTGATAAGTGCTATAAGCAGTTTTCAAAATAAGTGCTATCAAACAGGGTCCTTACATTCTAGTCTTTACATCTAGTCTTTACATTAAATATTTCAGTTTTCATGTACCATGGCATATGCTGATATCATTGTGATGAAAGTTCTCAAAGATGGCAAGGTATGACATGACCGGGGTTGGAATAAATCTTAGGGAAGTTACTGGTGATAATGGTGTTGTGAAGCTAAAAGTAATGGGTCTTGTATTGGATGGCCCTGCCCATTCTGCTGGTGTGAGACAGGTACATTTATTCTTTATATAAACTATGACGGATCTTTTATTGATCACATGGCTCTCTTTGTTCTATGTTGTTTAAACTTGTGCTTCCTCTTCCAGAAGAAATCACTAATCTCTTTCATAATCAGTAAAGTTGTGATCTTTTTATATATTTTTTTCAATGACCAAAAATTTGGGAGCAGCCCATAATGTGATATATGAATAACTATTGGAGCCAAGTTACAGAGCCCTCGAAACCTCCCTCATGTATTGAGCTGCCTTAAATTCTTGTGCGGGAGAGTTTTTTCAACTGAAAGGCTCCCACTTGGCTCTAACAGGATTAGTTTGGATCCAAACAAGTTCCTTGAATATTTGTCCAGGATAACAGTGATAACGACACAGAATGAAAAAAAAAACTGCAATCAGAATGGCAAACACGTATGTGACAGATTTATTTGCTTGCTAATTTGGTTCTTAGTTCTAATTAGCTTAGTTCATATGGATAATATTTTTCTTGACTGTTGTTATTGTCTTGAAACGAGCATTTTGCATGTTGCCTTTTGTTGATAGGGGGATGAAGTGTTGTCTGTTAATGGAGTGGATGTGAAAGGGAAATCAGCATTTGAGGCATCAACTTTGTTGCTAGGACCAAGTGAAACATTTGTAACTATTAAGGTCGTGTATTGAACTTCCCATTGTTTGATTTATCTGCATCTGAAATGTTATATGAAAATTCTTTTTGTTTTTTTCCAATTAAATTATTATTGTTGTCAGGTAAAGCATGATTATTGTGATTATATTCAGTCCCTCAAGGTGGAGAGGAAACTTGTTGCTCGAACCCCTGTCTTCTATCGATTAGAACAAGTGGGAAATGACAACGTTTCTATTGGATATGTACGCCTAAAAGAGTTCAATGCATTGGCAAGAAAAGATTTGGCTATTGGTACACCAAACATGCACTTATAGCTTCATAGAATTATCAGCATTTTATCTCAAATATTTGCTTGGTTCACTAGTCCATTTTATAAGAAAATGTGGAGTGTTTTTCATGGTCCAAAATATATGAAAAGTACTAAGTTTAATTTCGTTTCCCCACAAGTTAACTTCATTAATTATGAGTGAGGATATGATATAAATGTTGAATCAAGGATATTTTTTAGATCACATTATAATTTATGATGAATCCAATATACCCAACCACTTTCCACTAATTTTCTTAATTCGTGTGAAATGGTTATTTTTTGCTTATGTTGTGGACTAGAAGTAGTACATTGCAAGACTTTGGGGCAAAAAAATCTTTGTTCGTTTTGTTTTATTGTTTACTATTCTATATGAAAAATCATGCTCTTCTTTAGTTATTAATTGCTTGAATAGATTTTTTTTTAAACAAAATCGGCAAAATACATTGAAATTTCATTTTGTTTGTTATAATTAAGCAAATGAGGAGTAAAGATACAACTGAAAATTTTGATTGTTGATGTCATGAGACCAGAAATTTTGTACTGCAGTACACAAAGTACACAAAATTTGACTGAAGGTTTGTCTTGTACGAAGTTTTAGTAGTTGATATTAAATTTCTAAAATAATTTTAGCCGGGTTAACTTGGTGTTGAGTAATTATGGCTGCAGCAATGAAACGACTCCGAGACTTGGGTGCCTCATATTTCGTTCTGGATCTCAGAGATAACCTTGGGGGATTAGTTCAGGTTTCTTCTGTACTCCCTATAAATACGCTCAAATGCAGCGGGCTCGGTAGTTTTTAAAGGAAAAATGACATCCAGAGATCAAAAGATGAAGTTAATGTCAATGAATGATCTGCCCAGTTATTTTTCCTGGATTTGTTTATAACTGGTTGTGTACTTTGTTGGTCTTAAATTCATATTTTGGTCCCATAATGTCATTTCTTCTTCTTTTTAAAACCCAGGGAGATCAACAAAGTGGGTGTCAGATCCACCATATTTAGGCCCTGTTGGATAAAAATTAATGGAAAAACAAAAACACTGAAACAAAAGCAAGGCCAAATGGTACATTATCAGAAGTGAATTGATTTTGATGGGGGTGTGGGGTGAATGGTGATTATTTGACAGCCTTTCTAGGTTTCAAAGTGGGGAAGCTTATGTTAAGCTGGCTAAATGCGACAACTGTATTTTTTTAAGCGAGGTTAACTTCATTTGAAAATGCATTTTCCATTTTTAGCTGTTATGTTCCTATTTGACATTTTCATTTGGGTGGCCATGAAGCTTGTGTCTATTTATAAAATATTTCTTTGCGCTCATAACTGGGAATTTGATAAGAACCTTGAGGCAACGAACCATAAGAGTGGACTGCTTGTGTGTATGAAAGCAACAAACCAGAGTTACAGAGGACGGCGGAAGAAGAAGGTAAGAGAGAGAGAAGACATTTGAGAGATCCTCAGGATTCTCCCGTCCAAGCCACAGGGCCGACTAAACTAACCATATTCTCCCTCGCTTTTCCTCACTCTTCCCCTTTCCCCTTTATAACAGAATCCCCACCCTCCCTCACGTGGGCCAAGTTGGCAGATTTAATTGACTTTTTCAGGTATGACTTTGTATGACTTTTCTACCCTTTCTAGAATACTCCTTCCATGCACCAGGCCTGGCTGGGGTTTTATCACTTGTGGCCCCTTGAAAAACAGTCTTTTCCTTAAGTCTAGGAAGTAGGAGACTGATTCCGAAGGATGAAGTCAGCCTATCATGTTTCTTCTTCCACTGGCCACCATTGCCCTATGATTAAATTTGGAGAGGTTTCCACACTGTCCTGCTTCTTGAGTTGCTGAGATAGCACCTCCTCTGGTTTGGGCCAGTCTGCAATGTCCCCTGCCGACTTAGTGGGTGGCGGAGGATGGAGAAGCTGTGTGCCGACGGCCTTGTTGTTGACCTTGTTGCCCTCTGGAAATGAACAGGTCAGGACACGCTTTGCATCCTCAGAAAGTAATAAAAATGAATTTTCTGCTTTGTCCAAGGCATCAATGGGTCTGTAACGTCCAATATGTATGTTTGTCACAGTTACAACAACAGTATGTGTCTTTGAATCACGACATATCGATTTCATAAGCTGATCCACCAACATACTGCCCGAGCAATCCTGATGCAGACCAATTCCCAACATTTGGTATATATCCTGTCAACCTCACAATACCAGTGTCGCACCCATCTTCCCCAGCCGAACAGATCTCAATCTGATCATAACAAAATCCTGCTATCTAAATTCTAGACACAACTGATATCCCAGGAACTCCTCTAAAATTAGTTAACGAAGGTATCCTCAATTTTGAAGAATTTGACGCACCAGTGCTCTTTCAACAAGGGAAATAGGGCCACATTCCCACATAGATCACCATATACCAGGTGCTCGTCATCAATTGATGTATCCAAGCACATTATTCGCATCGCAAAACATGTTTGAAATTCTGTTATCAGAGATGCATTGATACTTTTAACAGAATTGCCAGAGGTAGAAGTTATAGAAACAGACAACCTCCATAATTTCAAAATTCCTCTGGGTTCAACAGTACATGTACCTGGTTTCCCATGACTTGCACCACTATTCTCCTAAAAGCCTTCGTTTCAACTCAGCTGGCCAACTAAGCTCAAGGCTCACTTGTGAAATAGAAACGTTAGCACCAACAGTGACAATTGTCACTCTCCCCTCACCATCTCCTCCAACAATACAATCTCCAAAATCAGATAGTGTAGCATGGTTCAAATACCCATGGTTTGTGGCGGCAAAAAGCACATCTTCACATACAGAATGCAAGTATCGCACAAATTCACTTTTTCTGTCCACAGGTCCGGCATTTGCTAATGAAATAGAGATATAGGCAGCGAACATCACCTTCCCATCCTCGAAATCTTTTTTCCACCCCATCTTGTCGCTCCAAGTACCTATTGGGAGCATGCAAATTGTTGGCAAAAATCTCTTTTGATGGTGTTTTTGGGTTGATTGTGTCTGTTGACAAGGTTTGACGTTGTTGACAAAGGCTGGTTGTCAAAGTTGGTGTGGAGAGTGAGTGCGAATGACTTAAAGGATCACGCGGTGTGCGAATGTCCTTCAAAGATCATGCGGAACGCGAATGTCTTGAAGGATCACGCAGAGCGCGTAAGTGCTTAAGGATCACGCAGAGCACGTAAGTGCCAAGGGATCACGCAAAGTGTGTTTGTCTGGGCAAGGTGGACTTGTCTCGCTTGCAATCGCAAGAGCTAAAGGAGATCACGCGATCGCATCACGCGATCCGCTGAAGTATAAGAGGATCTCGCAGAAAGATCACGCAAAGCACCTGAAGACACCACATGATTGTCAGAGGATCTCTCGAAGAGATCATACGAAGCACCTGAAGACACCGTATGATTGGCAGAGGATCTCGCAAATTGATCATGCGAACCACCTGAAGACACCGCATGATTTTCAGAGGATCACGCGATGAGATCAGGCGAAGCGCGCATGATTGTCTTTGGGTCTCGAGATGAGATTATGCGAAGCGTTGAAAGACAAAGTCGCTGACCACCACATGATTGTCTTTGGATCTCGCAATGAGATCACGCGAAGCACATAATGCCAATTGCTGAGGCGGTGGAACGGACGACTAACCGCGATTTGCGGAGTTAAGGCGGTTGATTTATGCCTATAAATATAACCTAACCTGTCCTAGTGAAGTTTGATTAAGTCGTTTGATCCAAAGCAAAAGTCTTTTGCATGAGCAGAACAAAGTCTTGTGTCGGAGTCTTTCGATCCGCGTAATCAGTAGAAGGTCTTGCGAAAGGATCTCTCGAAGGAGTCGCGAAGTAAAGTATGCTCTGGGTGTTTGAACGCATAGGGAGACCCATTAATATCACACGATCCGCGTAACTTGAACAAGGTCTTGTGCCAGAATCACGCGATTTGCGTGAATAGAAGGTATTGCAGAGGAGTCTCGTGGAGGGGTCTCGCAAAGGGGTCTCATGTAGAGGTATTGCAAAGAGATCTTGTGCTCCAAGAGGAAAAATCTCGCACAAAGATGGGTGTCATCTCATTAATGATACAAGGGCACAAAGACACACATAAGTGTGAATCAACTCAGAACTGATTGTTAGAAAAGTCTATTGGATGAACACTGTATTCACTTCAGAGGAGAGCAACGAACTTTCAAATTGTAAAAGGTTGTAAACCAGAAGTGTCAGTGAGTTCGCTTCGAACCTTGTAACAACAATGTGCTTTAGTGGATTTGGTACATCGACACATTGTCTTTGCATGCTCCTTGAACGTAGCCCAGTGAGGGTGAACCAAGTAAAATTGTTTTGCCCTGTGTATGTTTTAATTTCTATTTATTTTGTGCTATGGAAATGAAAGAGAAAAGAGTTTTGTCTAACAATGATACAAGATTGAGAAGGGACAGTTTTAATATGTCATACTTTGATTCACCCCCCCTTAAGCTATTTAACCTAGTTTGGGTAACGATTCGTATCAGAGCAAAAAGATAAAGTCAGAGTTTCTCTCTCAGCACAAACAATGGAAGTTGTTAATCACAAAGGGATTCCGATCTTCGATGGAAACAATTTTCAGTTATGGAAGAATCAGATGCAACATTACTTTCGATCGTTAGGTATGGATGTGTTTGCAGTGGCAATGAATGATATTTCCGTTAGCATGGACGGTGCATTGTCAGAAACAAATCGAAGAGAATTAAATGCCGATGCTAGAGGAATCAATGCCTTAGAAGGAGTCTTATCCAACACAATCTACACAAAGATGATGTCATGTAAGTCATCACATGTCATGTGGGAAAAACCTTTAAATATCTACGAAGGTGATTCAAAAGTCTGAGAAGCTAAATTACAAGTTATGTGGAACAAATATGAGGACCTGAGAATGCACCTTAATGAGTCAGTCGATGCATTCTTTGATCGGATGAATGTTGTCGTGGAAGACATGCGTGGTCTCAGAGAGATTCTCGAAGATGTAAAGATCGTTAAGTGCATCTTGAGAAGACTTCCACCTCGGTTCAATCTGAAAGTTTCTGTGCTGAAAGATAAAGATCCGAAGAAGCTGACATTGGATAGCTTAGATAGTACTCTTGTCGCATACAGGATGAGAAATGATGATAATGAGTATGTGGAAAAAAGAGAAGTCCAAAGAGTTGGCTTTCAAGGTCATGGAGAAACCCACTATAGAAGATGGTTAGGAAGAAGACGTTGTGGATGATGTTATGTCATTCCTTTTCTCTAATCTTCAAAGGGAAAAGAAAAGTTTAAATAGAAATTATCTTTTAAATGTTTTAGTTGTGGAAATGTTGGATATATTGCATCAAAGTGTCTCAAGAAGTTTCAAGACGATGATGAGGATGATGATGAAACTCTCAAGAATCTCTGGCTAGTGTGAAAGATAAGAAAAATACTAAGCGGAATTTATTCAGAAAGAAGAATCTGTTTTCACAAGAAAATGCCAGTTCGGAATAATT
Source organism: Viscum album (assembly GCA_963277665.1). Classification (NCBI taxonomy): domain Eukaryota; kingdom Viridiplantae; phylum Streptophyta; class Magnoliopsida; order Santalales; family Viscaceae; genus Viscum; species Viscum album. The sequence continues at coordinate 1,151,922,700 of OY728132.1, read as the reverse complement.
TGAAGCAGAAGAGATGAAAGACTACAAGGGTCATGGTGGCAGTTGTGAGAAAACAAAGAAATCCAATAGAGTGGTTCATGATGCCAAACTCTATATGCACCAATAAAAAGAAGAGGAAGTCTGAGTTGGAGGTTGAAATTGAGAAGTTCATATCGGAAAAGCCAGAAAACTTAGAGAAAGTCGTTGAGTTCAAGCTCAAGGTTGAAGAATAAACCAAGGTTATCGATAGATAGTTTGACTAACACCATAGTTATTTACGGCGCATGGCGCACAACGGCGACAAAGGCCCCTGGCGCAAATGCGCACGGCGCAACGCAATATTAACTTGCGGCGCATAGAAGAGGTGTATACATATATCAACAATAACAAATAATAAATTATACAATATATACATAAAAAACAAAGATTTATGTCAATAATTCATATTTCATACATCCAAAAACAAATGAAGCCAACATCGTGGCAGTTGAGGGAGCTCAGCTGGGTCGTGGTCGACTGGGTCACAACGGTCGAGGGATCTCAGTTGGGTCGTGGCGGTCAATGTGGTCCAACACCAGCTGGGTCGCTGCGCTCATGAGAAGAGTGAGCCATCTTGGATGAGCCATGGCGCGACGCACCACTCCCTGGCGCTAGCCATAGCACAATGGCGCGCCATTAATAACTGTGACTAACACGATAAAAGATCGACTCAAACGTATCGAAGAACTTGAGACGAAAGTTTTCAAGCCATGAAGAAAGGTAAAAGATCAAGAGAAACTCTTGACTTAGATATGATATTAGGAAAGCTGATCACACATGCGACAAAAAAAGTGAAATTACAGTTCGGAGGTCCAACAAAACAATCAAAGGAATGTCTTGGAAAGAAAATGACACATCAGAACGACATAGCTGGTATGAGAATTGATCGCAAACAGAAAACAATAATGGTTGATGCCAGACCACAAGTTCCCACTTCGCGGTTGAAGATTGATTTGAATATGAATCAGAATCATAAGATTTAGAGATTCCAAAGGACAATTAGTGGTGCAACAATGATGCATAAGAATACACCTCGTATCAGGTGTTATTGTTGTGGAAAGATGAGACATTCTCAAAATGTTTGTTCCATAGCCAAGAGGTATCAACGGACTCAAGAGCAAAAAACGTAGCCAATCAGAGTTCACTATTTTAGGAATGCTTTTGATGGTCATTGTTTTTGGTGTGGAGGATTCAGACACATGACCAGATATTACTCATCAACATTGCAGAGGAATGTACTGAAGCAGACCCAAAGTGGTTGCATGCAACAACTCAAGGGATTATTAAACAAGCCGAGAACGCAAAATCAATTTTCAGCTTTGCAAGATGAGGTTGAACCATCATACTCTGAGGAAGAACAAGAATATCAGTCAACATCAAGTATGAAGTCAAAGACATGGATCATAAAGAAAAGAGCTGGACAGACAGTGGTTGTAGAGATTATCTTCAAAGCATCGGATCACACTAGAACATGGATCATTGATAGTGGATGCACCTCACATATGAAAGGAAATAAGAATCTGGTGACAGGAATTAGATACAATGAGGAAGGTGTCGTAAGATTTGGTAATGATAAAGGTTTGAAGATTATTGACTTAGGAAAAACGAAGTTCGGAGGCAAAGACATGAGACCTGTAAATGTCTTGGTTGTTGAAGGTCATAGTCACAACTTGCTAAGTGTTAGTAAACTGCGTGACTCGGGACATGCTATAAGCTTTACCAAGAAGTTGTGCATCATCAAGGGAAAAGATGATGCAGTTGTTTTACAATGAAAGCACACAAAGAGGAATCTCTACCGTGTTAGTGGAGAAGTAGACATGTGTTTTCTATCCAAAGAAGAAAAGAATAGGTTGTGGCATAAACGTCTTAGTCATCTAAGCCAAACATCTTTGGAAGATCTAGTGAAATGTGATGCCGCTCGAGATCTCTCTAAGTTATCACTTGATTGTACTCATATGTGCGATGCTTATCAACAAGGGAAGATGACTCGAAAGACATATAAGGTAAAAGATCAAAGGTCAACAAGAGTGCTTGAACTGGTGCATATTGATGTATGTGGGAACCTATTTCACTAAGAGCTATTGATGTATGTGGGAACCTATTTCACTAAGAGCTATTGATGAGAAGAGATATTATGTCATTTTCATTGACGATTTTAGCAGAATGTCATGAATCTCTATTATTATCTACAAGTCCGAGGTGTTTAGTTGTATAACATTTTATTAGAGGGAAGTTGAAAAGATGCTAGGTCAAAAAATCCAGAAGTTCTGAACTAATAATGGAACAAAATTCACAAATAGCCAAGTAGAAGATTATCTTGAAAAACACGAGATAAAGCACAAAGTTTTAGCAGTAAGAACTCCACACTAAAATGAAGTGGTTGAGAGAAAAAACCGGATTATCAACAACATGGACAAAACGATGCTCATTGTGAAAGACCTTCCAGAGAAGTCTTGGAAAGAAGCAGTGTTGACGTCGGTCTACATTTCTAACCGAGCTTTATTGTGTCCAAAGGAAGAGAAAACTCCATACGAGCTTTGGTATGGAAAGAAGCCAACATTGAAGTAATTTCGAGTCTTCGAAATTAAGTGTTTCATTTTCAACAAGGAGAAATACAGAAAGTTTGAATCTCGTGGAGATGAAGGGATATTTCTTGGTTACTCGGGAAAAAACAAAACATATAAATGCTTCAATAAGCGCTTGAGAAAAGTAATAGCGAGCAATGATGTTGTAGTAAAAAATAAGCAGAATCTTCAACAAATTCATGAACAGTCTCAGCAGGATAGTGATGAAGTGGTGAATAGCTCAGGGGGAGTGCAAATACCCGAGGCAGGTTCAAAAGAAGATTCAGATGATGAGAAGAATAAACCTGTACAAAAACCAAAGAGTTGAGCCGAAATCGACAGACAAAATATTATCGGGGATCAAACATCACTGATACAAACAAGGAGGATGAAGACTCTATAACAAGCATCTTTTTTATCACAGGTAGAGCCAAAGCGTTTTGAAGAAGCTTCAAGAGATGAGAATTGAGTTCAGACGATGAATGAAGAGCTTGACAAAATCAAAAAGAATCAAACATGGGAGATTGTTTCGAGCCCAACGGATAAAAATGTTATCAAGACCAAATGAGTTTTTCGTAATAAGTTGAATAAAGATGACAAAATTGTTCGAAACAAAGCACGACTAGTGTGTAAGAGATACTCTGAGATAGAGGATATCGATGTTGATGAAACATTCACACCAGTTGCAAGGTTGGAGACAATTCGATTATTCTTGGTCATAGTAGTGCAAAGGAAATTCAATGTAATGTCTCCAACCCGGATGCCACTAAACCGGTGCCCCGAGTCGGGTTGCTACATGACCTCAGGCGTGCCTCCCCGTATACCAGATGCTGTCGACTAGCAAGCGAGGGTCTAATAAATCACATGAGGAAACTATACCCTCTTAATCAGAGTAACACATAACAGATAAGGCACGAAATAAAGGAAACACTAAACAATAAACCGTAAACATGCATTTCCAAACACTTCTCAAAATTGGGTACAAGTCCACAACCAAATAGTAAATATGCTATGTCATGTCAAACAACGCTAAGTGTAAGGAAAACTAAAAATAAAGATAAATAGAAGAATCCTCAAAACGGGTTTCGACTCCAAGTTCGAATCCCTCATCCATGCACATCTCATGCCCAGATCAACCCTCTAGCATAGGGCCTTTGCCCTTGTTTTGACCTGCAACCATGAAATCTGCTCGGGTACCCAACGACAGCCCAAGCAGGGTGAGTACAACTCAGTAGGCCACCACCAACGGTGTCTACAAAATATCCATTCTAAACAGATAGTGTATGCATGCGCTAAATGAATAACAAGGTAAACAAGAAATAAACCAGGTGCCATTAGATAACAATAATCACTTAAACCATTTTCATTGCTTGTTTCATGGGTTAGGCATTTTCATCAATTACACTGCTGCCCATGCCGACAACTACTATGCGTAAGGGAATAAGTTAAGTTCCCCATCTCACTAGGGAAAACATTTCACAAACAGTTACATCACACTTATTTTGGAGCCTCAGTCCAGGTAGTCTCATCCAATGCAACCGTTAGGGGCACAGAGCATCAGTCCAACTCCCTAACCCGTGCATTCTAGGGGTGGGGTTTAGAGCCTCATTCCAACCCGACCCGTGGGCGTAGAACCTCAAGTCAATACCCCACAAACAACCAAGCCATTAGCACATGCTTCTTTATTCATGACACCTTTACCAAACATGCTTCTTTATTCATAACACCTTTACCAAACATGACCATACTGTTTAACACAATCATCATTTACAACAATAGTTTATTCAACACATAAGCCATCATCATGCCTTAACTCGTTTACACATTCTCATTTACATGCCATAGCGTTTTAACCCATTTTCCTTTCATAACCTAACCCATTTAACATATTCCTCATTTACATCATGTCAACACATTTATTATGGGCTCTATGTCATAACAATTCCATTCTACACTTAACGTTTCAATTTCCATGTTCAAGAAGCGGCTCACCCCATGGGTGGCCCTTAACCCGGTCAAATCAACCTCAACGCATCCCACGAGGATCATGAGGGGTTCAATTAAACCTTTACCCATTGAATTTATCATTTCTACCAGGACAAACCAAATGGGCAACACAACAACGCCAAAGCACATCCACATCCACATAAATAATCGACAAGACTGGGATATAACTTGTAGACCACCTACCTCGATTCCGAAGACAACCACACGCTCAACTTTAGCCTTTGATTCAGATTTGAACACCCTTCAAAGATCCAACCTAAGATCTGCCGGAAAAAGAGGGTTTTAGGGCTTCGGATGAAGAACAACTACACAAGCCTTAATCTGGAAAAAGGAAGGAAGAGGAGTGTTAAGAGTCACTTAGAGTTTCGATCTGCACCCAACGACGTTCCAAACGACTTAGAAACGAAGGAGATCGATCCTTGGGAAGTTTGAGAGAGTTTGGTTCGTCACACTTGTTGTTGCAGGAGAAATGAGGAAGAAAACCGGTTAAGGGTTCATAAATCCCGATGGGGCAAAAAGGTAAAATCTCATATTTTTAATGGGGCGCACGGTTGGCCAAACCGTGCCCCACCCTCTATCCAAGAGGGGGCTGGGTCGCACTGTCTTCTGGGGAGCCCGTACAGTTTGACAAACTGTGCGGATTGGCTCTATCCAAGTCCGCACGGTTTCACCTCCCCCTTGCACAGTTTCATCAACTGTGCGCCACACCTCCAGGCAAGCATGGTTAGGGCGCACAGTTATTACTAACCGCGCGTGAAGTTCCAAAAGATCGAATAATAACTGAGAAGGGGGGGGTGAATCAGTTCACTTTTTTAAGTTTCAATACTTTTTAAAACTTAATCCCTGCAACCTGTTGAGATATATTTCCTTATCATATTTTTATAAATACTCATGCATGCAAAAGTAGAAAAACAAGATTTACAAGGTTCTGCCTCAGTGTGAGAACCTACATCCTTGCCATGGCCACTCCCGCGGGTCTATGGAAATTCACTATTATGAAGAAGTGAATACAACTTGTGCCAACTCCCATTAGACACCTTTTATCTCCTGATAGGAAAAATTATACCGACTTCCGTTAGTTTACAATGTTTGCTTATAAAACAATTGAGCCAAAGAATAAAGACTTTGATGAAACTAGTCCACAATTGCTCAGTCCGAATCCTCAGTCTGATTTGGCTGGATCCGATTTTCTCAATCCGATGAAGTCAATACGATTCTCTCTCACTCAACCTGTACTTCTCAAACTCTGTTTAGAAACTCAATACGATCTTTCTCAGTCTGATCGACTCAATATGATTTTCCTCAATACGATCTTGTTTAAACCGGTAAACAAACTTTCAGCTGCTTGATCTTCCTCACGAGATCTCTGTCAGGAAATAATTTTCACTTGATTTCTTCAGCGCTCCGCCTTTTCCGCTTATGTAAAAGTTACAATGAACGAATGATCTGGGCAACTATTTATAAGCACCTCAGAAAAACAAAAGCGGGAAACTTGAAAAATTTCTCCGCTTAAATTTTAAAACTCCGAAAAACACTCCATTTAATCTTCTTCTTTGACTTATTCAATCCTTCTTAGATTTCTCTTAGATTTATGCAAAATTGAATTTCAAGTTTGACCTCTTCAACTCTTCATATCTTTCTCAGCTCATTACGATCTATTTCTTTCTCAGCTCATTACGATCTATTTATTTCTCAGCTCATTACGATCTGTTTCCTTCTCAGCTCATTACGATATGTTTCCTTCTCAGCTCATTACGATGAATTTACTTTTCTTATCAGAGTCAGTTTGATTGAATCCTCATAATGATGGAAAGTATTCAATGATGACTTCAATAAGCAACTTTGAGATTCTTTAAACTTCATCATCTTTACACATTTTGACTTCTGAAAACTTCTGGGTCTGGTATTTCTGGATACGATGTAGACTTTGTCTTGACTTTTGGAATCGATGCAATCTTTACGATCCCTCTATATCTTCAAAAGCTTTCATCATGATAGTTTTCATGATTTGTGAGAACTTGATCAGCAAAGCATCGTTTGATATGTTTAGAAAGTTTGAGAACTTTCTAACTCCCGACTTCACTTTCTTCAACAAACCTCTTCAACATCATTACGATTTCCATTCTTAGAAACTTCAAAACCTGAGTCTGGAAAACAAAAAACTTTTCTCCCCCTTTATGTTTGGGTTTGAACAATCAACAACTTTTAACTTTTTTGTATAAATCGTTACGATGGACTGAGTCCGATTTATGAATAACTAAAACATTCTTTATACAAAAAGGTTAGTTAACAAATACAAAAACTTTGTTAAAACAATTTTATTACAAAGGTTCTTCAGTGCGCCAACAATGCAACCTGCACTGGATGACTCTGTCCCCCTTTCTTGCGTGTCCTGAACCCCTGGAACACCCTTGAGCCTCCTCATTAACCCGATAAACATTTCATTTACTATCTTAAAAGTATTTAAACCAGACTTTAAACAAGAACGTACGTCACCCGAAGTCCGGGATCTTACATTCAAAGTTTTCGAGATGGATGTCAAGTCAACATTTCTAAATGGAGCTCTAGAAGAAGTTTTTATATTGAACAACCAGATGATTTTCTTATTCATGAAGACGATAACAAAGTTTGTCGATTAAAGAAGGCTCTATACGGGTTGAAGCAGACACCAAGAGCATGGTATTCACGACTTGATCAGTATTCGAAGAAACTCAGTTTCCAGCATGGTGGAGTTGATTATAATTTTCATGTCAATAACGAGAGTAATCAAAGGATGATGATGCTGGTATATGTCGATGACATAATCTTTGGAGGATCAAACGAAACGTAGTTCAAATAGTTTGCAAAATTCATGAAATACGAGTTCGAAATGTCAATGATTGGCGAGCTAACATCTTTCCTTGGTTTATAGGTAACGCAAGATACGACACATTTATTTCTCAATCAAAATATGCCAAAGAGATTCTGAGGTGATTTGAAATGAAAGATTCCAAAGAAATGAAAACTTTGGTTGCTACATGGATGAAATTGTCAAGGGATGATGAAGGCAAAACAATCAATATCGCAGAATACAGATAGATTATTGGTTGTCTGTTGTACTTACTAGCGACACGATCCGATATTGTTTTTACCACGTCAGGCGACACAGTATCAAAGTAATCCCAAAGAAAGTCACTTGCAGTGAAAAGAATACTTCGATATATCAAATGCATGGTGGATTTCGGTTTATTATACAATGAAAAATTTCAGGAAGAGTTATTGGGTTTTACTGATGCAGATTGGTCCAGTTCAACAGACGATCGAAAGTCAACATCAGGTCGCGCATTCTATCTTGGCAGACTGTGTATTTCTTAGCTAAGCAAGAAACAATATTAGATTTCTTTGAGCACCACAGAAGTTGAATACATTGCGGCTACTCAAATTTGCACGCAGTTATTGTGGATGAAGCAGCGGCTTAAAGATATGGGAGTTGAAATGAAGTCTTCGATCGGAATCCATTGAGATAATTCAAGTACTATAAATCTTAGCAAAAATATACTCCATCACTTAAGGAAAAAGCACATTGAAATCAAATATCACTTTATCAAAGAGAAAGTGGAGCATGACCTTGTGAAGCTGGAGTATGTGCCTACTGAACTACAAATTGCAGACATCCTGAGGAAGACCTTACCCAAAAAAGTGTTTGAATGACATCGACTGACTTTTGGAGTTCAGTCGATTCCCCTCACTTGAACAATGTGGACGTGGAACCCCCTCTTCTTGAGGTATGGTGTGTTTTCCTCCTATACGCTGATTTGTGTTCTTTATCATGTTGCAAACCACAAATGAGTGATATTTGGATTCATTGACAAAGGGGGAGAAAATGTTTTGATCAAGACAAGGGGAGAAGCTGATAGGGGAGCAGCGAAACATGGGGAGTATTAAACATGACGATGTTAAAGCTGGTCTATCAATGAAGAAGAATCTTGAACAGGAGTGTTGAGTTCATGATGCTAGTGGTTGACATGTGTGGGTTGAGTGATCTTGTGGGTTGTGCATGTTTTATCTTTTGGTGTCAAGAAGGTTGTTGAAGGCGGGTTCGAGAATGAAGTGATTAATCGACGAACTTTGCATGCTACTATTGTTTCTCATGCCGAGTGTGACTCATGTGGGCTTAGAGTACGTGTTAAGGAGTCTCTGATCACTATCTGGGGTTGCAGAAGTCAAATGGTTTCGCATGTGCATGACTTGTGAACAATTTGGTTCTTGGAGTTTTGAAGTGTTATCAACATATCCAAGGTGGAGATTGTTCGCCAAAATCCCTCTTCATAGTGCTTTTGGGTTGATTGTGTTTTCTAACAGGTTTGACGTTGACAAATGCTGGTTGTTAAAGGTAGCGTGAAGAGTGAGCGCGAATGTCCTAAAGGATCACGCAGAGCGCAAATGTCCCAAAGGATCTTGCGGAGCGTGTAAGTGCCAAAGGATCACGTGGAAGCACATAAGTTCTAAGGGATCACGCAGAGTGTGTTTGTCTGGCCAAAGCGGACCTGTCTCGCTTGCGATCGCAAGAGTTGAAGGAGATCACGCGATTCGTGTAAGTATAAGAGGGTCTCGTTGAGAGATCACGCGGAGCACCTGAAGACACCGCATGATTATTAGAGGATCTTGTGAAGAGATCATGCGAAGCACCTCAAAACATCGCATGTGTTGGATTGGTGTAGCCTGATCCGGTTAGGCCGAATGCTTAACATCTCTGACCACTGTAGCAGAGTTGACCGATTGACACCGATAGAGCACTGTAGCAGTGCGGACTTTGGAGTCAACTTTACTGTAGCCTTTTGGACTTCCAGCCGACAACCATTGTAGCACTTTTGATTTGGGTGACCGCCTTTCACTGTAGCGACGCTGACTTCCTGTGCAGTTGGTGGAACAGTGGATCGTCTTCTCCATTTGTAGCCCATTTTGGTCTAGGGTTTCTTACTGAAAAACTTTGTAATTGTGCTTCCGACATATAGTGAATATTCTGCCTCTCTATGGACGTAGAGATTATTCCTGAACCACGTAAATCTTCGTGTTCTTGTTCTTTTTTTTTCCCTTTTACTCTATTGCGTTTCTCTGTTTTTGTCGTTGTCACTCCCAGCGTTTCCGCAACAGCATGATTGTCAGAGGATCTCACGAAGAGATCATGCGAAGCACCTAAAGACACTGCATGATTGTTAGAGGATCTAGTGAAGAGATCATGCGAAACACCTAATAATAACACCACATGATTGTCAGAGGTTCACACGATGAGATCGTGCAAACCACGCATGATTGTCTTTGGATCTCGCGATGGGATCACGCGAAGTGCTGAAAGACAAAATCGCTGACCACCGCATGATTGTCTTTGGATCTCGCAATGGGATCACGGGAAGTGCATAATGTCGATTGCTGAGGTGGTGGAATGGATGACTAACCACGATTTGCGGAGTTAAGGGGGTAGATTTATGCCTATAAATACCTCGTAACCCGTCCTAGAGAAAAAATGAAGTTTGCTTAAGTAGTTTGATTCGAAGCAAAAGTATTTCGCATGAACAGAACAAAGTTTGCGCCGAAGTCTTTCGATTCGTGTAATCAGTAAGAAGGTCTTGCGAAAGGATCTCACAAATGAGTATCGCGAAGTGAAGTATGCGTTGGGTGTTTGAACGCATAGACAAACCCATTGATATCACACAATCTCATGGAGAGGTCTCGCAAAGAGGTCTTGCGCTCTAAGAGGGAAAGTTTCGCACAAAAGTGGTTGTCATCTCATTGATGATACAAGGGCATAAAGAGACACACAAGTGCGAATCAACTCAGTCTTAATTGTCAGAACAGTCTACTGGAGGAGCAATGTGTTCACTTCAGCAGTTTGCTTTAGTTGATTTGGTACATCGGCATATTGTTTTTGTATGCTCCTTGGATGTAACCTAGTGAGGGTGAATCAAATAAAATTGTTGTGTCCTGTACATGTTTTAATTTCTATTTATTTTGTGCTACAGGAAGGAGAGAGGATAGTTTTGTCTAACGACGAAACAAGATCTAGAACGGACAATTGTTTTAATCTGTCATACCTTGATCCCCTCTCAGGGTATTTAACATAGTTGGGCTAACACAAATAATGCATTTTAATTGCAGAATCAAATTCAACTGTAACCATAAGTGAGGAGAATGGATCATATAAGCATCGCCGTACACCCCTTGTATCCAATCTCCTAGAATCTGATCCGTCAAATGTTGGTGACGCGACTCGTTTGGCGTCTGATATTGAGCCGCCTGTGATGATGACGACATCTGAAACCGTGTTCGCTCCCCCACACTGCTTTGCCTTTTCCCCAATTCTGCACGAGAGTGCCCGATCCTTTCACAATCCCTAGTTGCGTAAGGGTCCCTTCCTTTGATGGTCGTGTGTAGTTCTACATCTACGTAAAGTTCCCTTGACGCATTAGGATCAGCGGGTGCGTAAGGCTCATAAGGGTCCCCAGTTCCGATAGTAGCGCGTCGTCCTGCAGTTGCAACTTCTCTGTACATCCCAGCAGAGTGGAAATGGATTTTCGGTAGGTCGCTTGATCCCTCATATCCTGTGCAAAGGTATCTGCCATCGACACTAATACGGTCAGTGTCGCCGCATCGCTCCCCTACGCCTCTATACCACTAGACATCGCTGAATGCATGTCAGGCAACACGGTCGACATAGAAAGCGGAGTCACCTCTTCGCCGTCTTCCGTTCGCATTGGTTATCTGAGCGATGTAGACATGACTGCTTCCGCCATTGTCACAGTTGACCGAGCGTGGTCCTGTAGTAGATAGAGAGTAGGTAACTCACCCTGCACGTTGCCAACAATATTTGCTGCCATAACTTCATCATGCTCCCGTGTCACTGTTTCTCCAACCTCCCCTGTTAGCGCTTTAGTCATCACTGTTGAGTGAAGTTCGCCCCTCCTTTTGTTGCTATTGATCCCTCCACTGTTGGCCCAGTGTGAGACCTGCCATTTTCGTTGTCAACGTATCCCATGCACTGGTCCATCCCTTCCCGTCACGCCTAATGCCGTGTTTCCATCGTCTCCTTGCCAAACGCATCTGATGTCCAGTTCACATGCCTCTCTCGTGCCTCCTTGTCGCCGCCTACATCCGAATGCAAATCGAACTCTTCCATAACCAGCAAGGACCGCTCGTCCTCCTGCTGAGGCCTCGTCCTCCTGACGACGCAACACACCATCTATGAACCTTCGGAATTCCATTTGGAATTCCCTTTGTTCTTGCAACTCATACTTCCATGGTCGACAATCTCGCTCCATCTGGCTTCGTCGGATCGATGCAAGTGTAGCGTTGATTTGCTCGAGTCGGTGTTCCACTTCATCCATTAACGTCGCCATCGTCTCTTCTTCCCCGAAAGCTCCTCCAGTGTTCTCCTGCGGAAACATATCCGGCAGATCGGACCAAATGATAAGAACCTTGAGGCAATGAACCACAAGAGTGGACTGATTGTGTGTATAAAAGCAACAAACCAGAGTTACAGAGGATGGAGGAAGAGAGGTAAGAGAGAGAAAACACTCAAGAGATCCCTAGGATTCTCCCGCCCAAGCCATAAGGGTGACTGAACTAACAATATTCTCCCTGCCTTTTCCTCACTTTTCCCCTTTCTCCTTTATAACAGAATCCCCTCCCTCCTTCACATGGGTCAAGTTGGCTGATCTAACTGATTTTCTCAGGTACGACTCTTCTACCCTTTCTAGAACACTCCTTCCATGCACCAGGTCTGTCTGGGGTATCCGAATTATTTTGTACAGAATAACAATTTATAGTCAAGTAATACCATGTTTTGAAAACAAACCAGAAACAATTGTTTTTAGGTGAAACTCCATCACAGCATAGTACTAATTGTCATTTCCAAATGAGGGTTTTAGTTTCAATCATGAAGCCTTTTTTTTTTAATGCATTTTCCTACACTTTAATTGGCCAGGGCAGCCATGGAACTTCTCCATGGCTATTTTTGGTTAAAAGTGGATCTCTTTAGGGACCATTGAAGCAAAATTATCTGCTTTAAATGAATTGAAAAGAATTGAATGTTTAGAAATAAATAATGAGATGTTCATGGGGAGCGGCTTTCTAGTAATTCATAAAGTTGCCCAGTCACAGCAAGTCAGATTAAATCGACCCCCCCCCCCCCCCCCAAGCAGTCCCAACGAAAACCATTTATTTGTCTCCAAACCTAATGGTCCACCTGTTTTTTGGGTAACTTGACCATGCACTTCCCAACTACCAGTTTATTAGCTTTTGAATTTAGCAGTTCCATGATTTGTTAAATGAATGGGTATTAAAGAAGTAGTTGGCTGTGGTTTCTTGTCTGTTAAACCATGTGGGTCTGGGATCTCAATATGGATGTCATGGGCATATCCTAGAATTTTGAAATTGGAGGGACCACAGCAGAGGCAAAGCAGAATTTTATTTTCAGGGATAGGAGGCACAAAATCAGTTAGTGGTTTGACTATAATTACTATACTAACTTTTTCTCAAAACTCTTTTGGTGCACATGCTCGTTCATCCACACAAGCATTTATAAGGTTTCATGTACATTTACACTTTTCTTCTGTTGCCATTTCTGTTGATGCATTATTTATTTATTATTATAATCTTGTCAACTGATCATGCTTCCTCAGGCTGGAATTGAAACTGCAAAGCTGTTTCTAAATGAGGGCGAAACAGTATGTAGATCCTTTGTTTAATGTTTCTGATTTGTTTGTTCCATTATCTTTTCTTTTTCATTTGATTACGATCTAAGTTTTTTTTAAGCCATTTTTTTGACGATATTTTATTACAGGGTTTTCTTATCATTAGTTTAAGAATCTTGGTACATTTCTGCTACAAAAAATAAATTAAAATAGCTCAGCATAAGTGTTTCATATGTGAAAAAACCATAAGGCAATGGCATCTTCAATATAAAACTCATCAACAATGGGGCATGTGAAGTTGCATATACAGCTCATGTGCATTGCTGGAGGGACATAGAATCCATACATTTAAGAGAGGTCGGTAACTTTATTTATAGGAAAACCAATAAAAAAGATGAGAGAGGTTTGAAATTTAAAATACATGGGATAAGGTTGACCCAGTCAGACCTAACCTAAATATATAAATATCTAAATACTCTAACAATACTCCTATTATTCCTCTCCAAACTGGATATACCCAGCTTGCTGCATAAAAGACTAGAAAACAATAAATAAGCGCATGTGATGCTCACTGCCCAGTGGATCTTTCCCACTTGTGTGACATCGTCTTTCTCTGCCTGAGCTAGCTACTCACTCATGACAAAAAAGGTCGAATTGAAGTAAAAATAACGGCCGCTGGTTCTGTGGAATATGTGGCAATTGATGAACTCCCATTTTGTTGACGACCAATGCTTGGATATGTTGGATGAAACAACGACCGACAAGTGGCCTCAAAAAGACCAACTGAAACGATGTGAGTAGCGGACCTAAAAGGCTGAGTAAAACGACGCCCGAATAGCAAACCCAAAAGATTGGGTGAAACGACGCCCGAATAGCAGTGGACCGAAAATGCCGGGTGAAATGCGCTCGAATAGCGGATCCAAAAGGCCGGGTGAAACGATATCCGAATGGCGAACCCAAAAGGCTGGGTGGAATGACTCCCGAATAACTTATCCAAAAGGCTGGGAGAAAGGGTGTCCGAATAGTGGACTTAAAAGGTCGTGTGAAACGACGCCCAATTAGTGGACCCAAAAGACTGATCATTAACAATAAGGAGGCTCGATGGAGAACTGGACAACAACTTGTCCCAATTGCTATTCGAGCAATAACAAATAGGCCCGACGGTGATCTGGATAGAAGCCAAGACGCGTGGAACCTGTGTGCTGGTCGCTAGTCGAGGCTCCTCTATCGGTCGTGTGTCCTGGTTGGGGCACACGCGGCCTCCATGTGTGCTTTGCTGGTTACGCGCAGGAGCAATGGTCACTTGGAGCCAGGCTCAAAGTTTGGATGAGGGAGCAAAGAGGCGCATTCATGGACCGGTGCGAGTCTTGGTTGGAGGGGACGTGTGTTGCGGAGACATGGTTGGCCGAGACAGGTGAAGCGAAAGGGGAACAACATGGCATAGATGGGGGTGCGCATCTGGTGTGACTCTGTTTAGGGAGGGGGCGACGACAATAGGTGCATGCAACGCAGGGGGTTGCGCGACAAGGGGAATCGGCGTGCACTGTCAGGAAATTTGTTGCTACTGGATATTGCCGTGCTGCTGAAAAATCGCTGAATCGCTGCTGATTTTCTCTCGATGCAGTGGGGAACGCTACCGGATATTTTTCTGGAATGATGATGGTGACACTGGAACGAGATTCTTTGTTTATAACCAGAGAAAAATTGGAGCAAAATTATAGGTGGGAGAAGGAAGGAGAGGTTGGAGAAGAGTAGAGTAAGGAAGAGATACTCGAGAGTCCCCCGAAAGCTCCTCCGCCTTCAGCCGAACCTCAAAGAGAATCACCCCCCCTGTGCAGTTCCCCCTTTCCCCTGTTATAACCTCTTTTCATTCCTCTAACCACTTGGGCTTCACAAAATATTCTGTACGTCCTCAGCACATGGAAGGTTCCTTCTAGAATGGGGTATAAGGGGTAGAATTGTCCTTCCAGGGGAGGGAAGAGTTGTTAGGACAACTGGTAATTTGTTAGGCTAGTGGGTCCTTATAACGGGAGTGGGGGAAAGCTGTAATTAAGGGAGCAGGGGATGGAGGGAGAGAGGAAATATTCTGGAACCGGCCATGAGGCTTGGAATTGACCTTCTGGCTTGGGTGGAATTTCTCCCGAGTGTCTTCCCAGCCTTCTTCTACCCCCTCTGTTGTTATTTTGCTGGTTCGTTTCATATATAAATTCAAGTGTCAGTCCTCTGTCTTTATCATATTCTTCCTTTTGTTGAGTCAAAAGTTATAATTTCTACACTTTCTATCCTTAGTTTTGAAAATCACAACTCTTAAAACCATGTTTTATTAATTTTATTTTTCCCAAGTCTTTAGAATGTTTTTGTAGAAAACTATTTATTATACCGGATGAGGAAATCTTTCTAAACTGATAATATAAGCTTTCCATACTAGTTTGATGCATCGGACTGTCTAAAAGTTCGATCCATCAGACTGACTAAAGTCCGATCCATCGGGCTGACATGTTTTATTTCATCGGAATAATAAAATTTATAATCATAGTCATAATTATTTGTATCGGACGGAATACTTTTTATAGCATTATAATGGTGATGTCGAAACGACATCGGATGGAGATGTATTTGCTGAGTTGTCAAGCTGGAGCTCATTCGAGGTCGTTGTAACCAACTCCGAGAATCACGGAAATATGACCATTGGAGGAGTGTCTATAAATAGAGGTGCATTCGAGGAGCTGCGAGTTGATGCTTTTGCGAACTCAATCCATCTGAAGATTGCTCTGTCGTAACAACTCGTTACTTTTGCTTTGTAATCTTTCAAAGAGTTTTTGTTTTAAGGAATCCGTGTGAGGATTGTAAATTCTTTTAAAAAGTATTTGCATTTGTATTCTGTGTTCGATCTGGGTTTAGATCGAGGGTTTCCAGGGATAGGAAGACGATTGGATCCGATCAGGTTGATTGAGGGCTTCTGGGGATAGAAAGACAGAACAAATTCCGATCTTTGTGATCGAGGGCTTTCTTTTTGAAGAAAGACGAACCTTACAATGTGGTTAAAACTGTGGATCCCGACTGGCGGGCGCCTCTCCCTGGTTCTCCAGCCGACGACGCCTCCTCCTGCGGAGCATCCCCTCCCGTCGGTTCTCCCCACTGCCGGCACCTCTTTGCTCGGCGGCTCCCTCCAGTCGGACTCCCGCGTCGGCTCATCCCGCGTCAGCGACTCCTTTGCACCGCCCATCCATCCGACAATGTCCGACGACCCACCTCCTCCTGTGTGCGCACGGCGGTTTTCCTCAGCGCCGCCCTCCCAGATCCGACGCGACTCCTACGCAACGGCCGGCGTTTCTCTGCTCCCGGCCTCCGCCCACGCAGCCCCTCCCCGATTACAACACCCATCGTGGCCCTCTCCAGCGGCGCTCTCGCCTACGACGCCCAGCTCGGACTCCCACCTACAGTTCCCGACGCCCTACTCCTCCCGGCAACATCCATCCACGTGGCCCCCCTCGAGCGGCCCCTGCTGCCTTCCCCAGTGGCGCCCGACCTCCACCTTTGCCGGCTCCTCCAGCAGCCGCCCTCCACCCCTGCCCCTCCATCAGCCGGCCTCCCCCCCTGCGTTCCCTGCGGCACCCCCCCCTCTTTTGGCAGCCGGCTCCAATTTCTCCCAGCGGCTGCCCTGCTTCAAGTTTGGGCTCTCCGACACCTCCTGCGACATCCCGGCCTCGCCGGCATCTCCCGACGACTCCCGGCAACCGCATCTCTATCCGCCGGCACGCCCATTCGCTGGCGCAACAGCTCGACCACCTAGGATTTGGGCCCGTTGGCACCGCCAGATCCCACAACACTTCTGCGGAATCCCCGCCTCCCGTCGTCGGCCCCGCAAGTGCGGTTTTCCCGGTGCTAGTTTGGATTTCTCGGCGTTTCATCGACCGGCCCCACTAGTGCGGCATTCCTGGCGCTCCGTCCATCGGCCCGATCTGAGTGGTTCATCTGCTGTGTCCCGCGACATCATTCATCCATCATCCTGCGGGGGAGCTACGATCGTGAGGGGGAGCAGCAGCCTTGCAGTTTTTCCTTTATTTTATTTCGTTTTGTTTTGTCATCAAGCTGGGTATGTCCAGCTTGAGGGGGAGTGTTTGCAGCCTGTTGCTTGCTTTGTTTTTTCGTTATGTGTCCAAGCTAGGTACATCTAGCTTGAGGGGAGTGTTGGAGTCTGCATCCCACATCGGACTTGAGGTCCGGTGTGGTCTTTAATATTCATTATAAATTAACCCCAAGGGCTCCTTTAGAGAGAACACCTTGGGGGGTTCGGTTCTCCTTATTTTATCCTTCTACACTTTGGGGGGTTCGGTTCTTATTTTATCCTTCTACAGTGGTCAAGGTGTGAATTCCCTTCCCAAAATCCGTCTGCTCGTTGCCTTCTCCTTTGGTTTCATCTCCATGCCAACTTTAAGTTCATCTAGATCACAATAGTATATGTCAACCAGGTGCACCATTTTTCTCCTTGGACATTTCTTCTTCGAAGCACAAACTTCTCCCAAAGTCAGAAGCCGATCCAAAAGCAAAAACCAATGTTCATCAACACCACCATTGGGCTGAACTATTTTGAGACTAATTTGCTCGGGAGTCCACATGTGTGCAAGTTGGAAGTCCCATAATTGTTGCAGGTTCCCAATAAGTGGCTTGTGCTCCAAATATAATTCATTGGCGCATTGGACTTGGAGTTCCCCTGAGCAGGGACACAAGTGAGGTAAATATCATATTAATCACATCCAGAGATGATTCCACTGTTGCATCCCCCTTTGCACGGCTCTGCTCCAAATCATCACTGCATTTTGTGCTTAGTGCATGACAGGACAACACTATTGATTTAGAACCGTGTTGTTGTGGTCCTGTATAATGTGCCCTTTTCATAGAAGCACCCCACCCAATCTCCCAGACGTTCCTTCCGTCTTCAACTAGCTTTGAAGAGTTGAAGCTGTGGGTTGCACCACTCCACAGCATAAGCAAAATGGGAATTCTACCCACCATGTCAGGATCGTGGATGCTTGAGTGAGAGAAGAGAGAAGAAACAACTTAAAATAATTATATTAATAGTGGCGGTTCGGACTACTCTTAAAATTATAGAAGAACTAGGAGGAGAGGAAGGTGAAGGAACTCCTCAAGGAAGACTCCCCGTAGGCCAAGGCGTCTGCTTCCCAAACAACCACTGCTGTAAGCCAAAGGAAATATCCGATCCTCTCCACAAACGATCCCAGTCCCAATTTATCATTCCAGGTACTCTCAACTGCCCAACATCTCTAACAACTAATAATAGTGTTGGAGTATGGGTAACTTCCTGCCCCACTTCCTTTGTAACTTCCTGCCCCACTTCTTTTGTAACCTCCCTTGTAACTTCCTACAGTTTTTTATAAATATAGGCCCTCTCCTCACCTTGAGGGTAAGAGGGATCTCTGAAATTACATGGTATCAGAGGGATTACGACCCCCCTCCAATTTTGCCCCCCCGCGCAACAGCTCTCTTCCCGGCGTCCTGTGCGACGTCTCGTGTCGCTCCTGCCAGAGTACTCCTCTATTTGTATCTTCATACAGGGGTTTGTCCGCTCTGGAGACAGTCTCTGTACCTCGCACGGTTGGTGAAGCCAAATCTCACCCCGGGTGGCTAGCTGCAATGCGGGATGAATTGCAGGCCCTAGAGGATAACCATACTTGGGATCTTGTACCTCTTCCAGCAGGCAAACAGGCAGTGGGCAGCAAGTGGATTTACACCGTCAGGCTGAATCCCGATGGCACTCTCCGCCGCCTCAAAGCCCGCCTTGTTGCCAAAGGCTTTGCACAGACGTACGGTGTTGACTACTTTGATACCTTCTCACCGGTTGCCAAGATGGCCTCTGTCCGGTTATTCATCTCTCTTGCCGCCCATCATCAGTGGCCTCTTCATCAGTTGGATGTCAAGAATGCCTTCCTCCATGACTTCCTTGAGGAAGAAATTTATCTGCAGCAGCCCCCCGGATTTTGTGCCTTCGGCGCTGAATCTCGAGTCTGCCGTCTCCGCCGCTCTCTTTACGGCCTAAAGCAGTCTCCCCGTGCTTGGTTCGGCCGCTTTAGTACGGTCATTAGCGACTTTGGGCTTTCTCGCAGTATGAAGGATCACACTGTCTTCTACCGAACGAGTGCACGTGGCTGCATCTTATTGGTCGTATATGTGGATGACATCGTCATCACCGGCAACGACTCTGTGGGTATCACCCACCTCAAGGCCCATCTACACCACCACTTCAACACGAAGGATCTTGGTCCTCTCACCTACTTTCTCGGCATCGAGGTTTCCTATTCCTCGGACACCATCTCCCTCTGCCAACGGAAGTATGCATTGGATATATTACAGGATGCTGGGCTGACTCAGGCCACTGCGGTCGATACTCCTCTCGAGCCTGGGGAGCGGTCTCTTTATGCCTCCTCAGCACTGTACCCACATCCCGAGCGGTACCGTTGGTTGGTGGGCCAACTCAATTATCTCACCATGACTCGACCCGACATCTCCTGTGCGGTTGCCAAAGTCAGTCAATTTATGGAGCATCCAACCACCTCTCAATGGGATGTTGTAATCCGCATCGCCAAATACATCAAGCGCGATCCTGCCCGTGGTCTTCATTACTCCCAGCATCCTCATCAGTATATTGAGGCCTTCTGCGATGCTGATTATGCTGGCTGCCTTGCTACTCGGAAATCTACATCTGGGTTTGCCATATTCTTGGCAGGCAATCTCATTTCTTGGCGAAGCAAGAAACAGACGGTCGTCTCTCGCTCCAGTGCCGAGTCTGAGTACCGTGCCATGGCCACCGTCACTACCGAGATCCTATGGCTTCAACACCTCCTCCAGGAGTTTGGCTTTCCTCAGCAGACTTCTGCTCACATATGGTGTGACAATCAGGCAACCACTAAAATTGTTTCGAATCCCGTTTACCATGAACGCACGAAGCATATAGAGGTGAACTGTCACTTTCTTCGCCACCACCTGGAGCACAAACATATCAGCTTTAGCCACATTTCCACGGCAGACCAGCTTGCTGACATCTTCACCAAAGGCCTCCCCGGTGCTCGCCTCGCCTCTCTTAGTTCCAAGCTGGGGATCCACAGTATCTGACGCCCAGCTTGAGGGGGAGTTGCGGTCTTCTTTTTTTTGTGTCCAAGCTAGGTACACCTAGCTTGAGGGGGAGTGTTGGAGTATGGGTAACTTCCTGCCCCACTTCCTTTGTAACTTCCTGCCCCACTTCTTTTGTAACCTCCCTTGTAACTTCCTCTTACAGTTTTTTATAAATATAGGCCCTCTCCTCACCTTGAGAGTAAGAGGGATCTCTGAAATTACAAATAGCATATTAATAGTACTGCCCTCGACAGTTTATTTAATCCCTTAAGAACACTTGTACCTGTTGTAGCTGAAGTCTCCCACTGCACAACTCATGGTGCTGACCACCATTGTTTTGAAAACGCGGTGGGGCGTCCTCGATCTCGCGCGTTCCTGTTGTGAATTTTTTTGCCCCCCCCCTGCCCCCGCTTCCCACACCCTATTTTCCCCTTCATTGCGGCGACAATGCCCTCCCTTGTTACTGCACCCTTTTAGCTTCACGTTTGTTTTGTCTCTGAATCTTTTATTAGTCATTTTTATCCAATCAGTGTCTTTTTATGTATTTATTTTTGTTTGAATACTAAATTTAAATTGTTTTAATTTAAGTTGACTATTTAATTATATAATAATATTAGTATCTTTTATTGGGCATGTGTTTGTCCCAGTGGCTTTTATCCCACCATAGGATCTCGTTGCGTCGCACCGTGATCCGAGATTGACTACTATGCTGGCCACCTCCCCAACACTAATAGCCCACACCACCCTGGAGACTCCCTTGGCCTTACTGGCCACGACCCACCTCGTATCACACCAAATCACCTTTTCTCCGCCTCTGTGCTTGGTAGGGAGTGATCTTGCCTTACGACATCAACTTCATGCCTTCAGTCCCTCCCAGTTTTTTTGCCCCCTTATGCACATTTTCCACCTCCTCTAGCACTTCCAATTCTTCACTGGCAAAAATGTTTTCAGGGAATAAACCTGAAGATTTTTCCTAATCAAGTAGAAAATTCATACAAGTTTATAAGATGTTATAAAAGGATCATGCATGATATTATAAATATTAATATGTTTTGGTATAAGTTAATAAGATGTTTAAAACCACCATACAGGAAGTTAAAACACATTCAACCAAATGGAAGCGCCCTCGTCAGGCTCCAGCCCCTTGTTAGAGCCAGGCTCCTAGAGTTCCCTTCCTGAACAGGAGAAACCGGACCTACTCTTGCAAGGATGCACAAGTTCCCAGTTATTTCCGCAGTGCCCTAGAACAGGGGTCCTGAAACTGCCCGAGTGCAGGAAGCCATGAGGCCGAGCTCACTGATCGCTCTGACCACTATCCTTATCACAGAATCTTGGACATACCATCACACACTTATGTGTTCAAAGATTGGCTCCAAGACCAAGACCAAGTGGACAACGGTGTAGTTAGATTGGGACCTATCCCGGCATAGGTGACATGTGTTTCGGCGGAGCTCGATAGTGATAGGGAAGGTGAATGGCAGCAAGTCTCCAGCCATGGAATGCAGAAGTATGACGACTAGTTGACACGCAGAGCAGTGACAATCTGATGGGGGAAACTAGTGGCTCCCTACAACCTTCTACGTTGACTTCCTGTGTTGTTCCCCTTTGTTGTGTCACTATCCCCTCGTGGATGTTGAATCTCTAATCCACTACAGCGCTCCATGATGGTGTTTGATGACAGTAAGAGCTTTGATTTGAATCATTGCTTTCGTTGGAACCGGTCAATCCCGGCAAAGCATGTGAAACAACCATCATGGGATGGGGATTGGTGGTTTCTCATCTCCACACCCAAAGGGTGCCCATGTGAGTTTAAGTCTATTATTTTGTTTAATTATTGTTTTTGTTCCCAATTTATTTTTAGGGGTGGTTTAGTCTTTTTTTTTTAATGCTGTAGCCCCATTATCATTTGTAATTAGTTTTTCCATTCTAATAAAATTCTGGAGAGTTTTCTCTGTTTGTGGGTGTTCTACCTGTGTTCCTTGCGCAAGGACTCTTCCTATCTCCGCCGCATCAAATATGTTTTGAAAATTGGAGGGAAAACCAAGTATACAAGTTGCATATCCAATCATTTTCATTTTTTTTGGAAAAATATGAAAACAAATGTTTTCGATTTTATAATTTTCTAAAACAATCTTTTCCATTTATATAAATCAAAATATGAAACTTTTTTGGGGAAAAAATCATTTTTGAAAAAAATAAAATGTTTATTAAAACCAAATGCAATTGTAGCTTCTACCTAATCTCATCTAGGTCCCAATCTCTATCGTGTTATTAGAGGTTATGAGGATGGAAAAGTTGGAGGGGTTTTGATGTGTTTCGAAGGACATCAAATGCCACATACGCTTGGTTTAAAGCGTGTCTTATAAAAGTGGTCCGCTAAACGAATCTTACAATTCATAACAGTCGATGGGCATTTTGATTGACAACCATTTAATTCTGTCATTATGCAGCCATATAAAATTTTCAAAGACGTGTTTGATTAGAGAAAATATTTTTTATTTTTTTGTATATTAAAAATCTCTTAGATGATGTTTTTTTTTTAAATTCAAATATTAATTACACAATCCAACCTACTGCATATTGGAGTAAAAACTTAATTTTATAAGAGGTGGCGCTCCAATGGAAACGTTACCCCATTTTTGGGATGCGGTAGTCTAACCCAAATTTAACATTATTGGGATGCGGTAGTCTAACCCAAATTTAACATTGTACTATAGAAGCGTCATTTTTTTTTCCCATTTATCTATTCAATCAATTATATTTATTTTAATTTATGAATTAACATTATTTGTTTTATTATTTTTCACTCAAGCTCTAGGCTCCAATGGGAGAGTAATGTAGAGGAATATGCAACTATCCTTTTTACTGTTAAAAACGTAGTTAATGGTTGAATTTATTTTAGGATTCCCTTTATGCTACTTACACTGGGCTTAATTATTATTATTTTTTTTCTTTTCCAGTTATGAAATCATTTTAACTGTAAATAAAATTGTGGAATGCAGGTGATTTATACAGTGGGAAGGGACCCTGAACATCCAAAAGCTGTTGTCGCAGATGAAGCCGCGATGGTTACAGCTCCTGTCATTGTAAAGATCATAATCCATGTGTTCTCTTCCCCGACTCAGATCTATAATACATGCATTTTTTTTTAATTATTATGTTGATTTTACACGGGATGCAGGTTTTAGTGAACCAGAGAAGTGCAAGCGCGAGCGAAATGGTGAGTTTTGTTTGGGTTGTGAGACGTCTGATGTTTAGCTAGATGAGCAGCGGCGTATGATCAATTACAGGTTGCCGGCGCATTGCATGACAACTGCAAAGCTGTTTTGATAGGGGAAAGGACTTTCGGAAAGGTATGGTTGGCTAATGGCTGCTGTGTTGGTGGGTGTTTTTTTGACGTCGTTTTTTTGCCTACAGGGGCTGATCCAATCGGTGTTCGAGCTTGATGATGGGTCAGGGGTAGTGGTGACGGTCGGCAAGTATGTCACCCCCAACCACACTGACATCAGCGGCAGTGGGATTCTGCCCGATGCTCGCAGTTTCCCGGGTACGCTTTCTCCTTCTCAAGGTTTTAAAATACCCGTCAAACTTGCGTCATCCGGAAGGGGATTGTAATTGCAGGGTGGGATGAGGTTGCCAGGCAACTTTCTCGGTGCAAGGCAGAGAGGGACGAGGTCTAGGTTAGGCTGGTTGGAGGTGGTGGCATTCCCATTTTTAAAATGTTACTAAATTATTACATGATTTCAAAATTAAAATAATTTGTATGTTTTTTTAAAATAGATAAATTATTATATTATATTTGAATCACTTTAACCAAAAAAACAGATGCCTTTAGCAGATACGACGCCCAAATACCCGGCGACCATGGCGAGGATGGAGGAAACCACATATGCAGCCGCTACGATGGCAGGCCCTTTGATCCCACACATCTCCAGGTGGCGGTGAAACGGCATAGCTCTCATCAGCCACCGTCCCCCGCTGAATTATTACATGATTTCAAAATTAAAATAATTTGTATGTTTTTTTAAAATAGATAAATTATTATATTATATTTGAATCACTTTAACCAAAAAAACAGATGCCTTTAGCAGATACGACGCCCAAATACCCGGCGACCATGGCGAGGATGGAGGAAACCACATATGCAGCCGCTACGATGGCAGGCCCTTTGATCCCACACATCTCCAGGTGGCGGTGAAACGGCATAGCTCTCATCAGCCACCGTCCCCCGCTGGCCAAGTATGACACCTGCCTCACAACCATGGATCATTAGTAATTTTAGTCTCATAATCTAAATAAAAAAAACACAAAATTTGAAACGAATTACCTGAATTATAACCGACAATGCCTCCATGACAAAGAAGCCCGATGAAATGAATAAAGGGAGGAACATTCCCGTACACGCAGCCATTGCAGCCACAGCCATTGCAGCCAGAGCCCCGCCCAGTGCCGGGGCTCCGGTGTCACCCATGAAAACAGACGTCTTGTATTGATTATGGAGGAGGAACCCAACACACGACCCAGCAAATGATGCGCCAAAGATTGAAATTCTGGAATGAAAAAATAAATGGTACCTGTTCTGTATTAATTAACGCCTCAACCACAGCTGTCTTCAATCCATTTATTTTCCTCCATTAATTTGGTTTCTGTCAACCAAACAGGGGTTAAATGTCAAGTCTGGACACTGACCTGGAGATATAGGAAGCACGGCTATTGTCATTCCTGTAAAGGCCAATGCAGCAGTTCCAGCGGCCAGCCCATCAAGACCAGTTGTTAACTTAACCCCATTCCCCATGGAAACAAAAGAGAACAAAGTAAGAAATAGATAATGTTTACCAGGGCGTACAAGGCCCAGTGGCGCAGGCAGAGGGATCAACATCTTCCCGCATTGAAAAAATAAACTAACTCAGCATCATCGCCTAAATGTAAAACGCTGGAATGAAACTTTTTACAATATGCATTCAAAAGATAGCTAACAGGGCTGTTTACAATTGCATTATATGCGTGGGATTAGGCCTGAAACCAAGAGGAACACAAAAGATCAAACACCGGACAAATAACATTTTCGGAAGTTGAGAACAATTAAACTACATTTTCCAACCAAGTTGTCAGACCAAAAGCTAATCATAAGCGCGTCACCTATAACCCATGCAAGGCATCCAAAATATTCCAAGCCATGCTGATCACGTGTCACCCGGAAGAAGAGCATGCAATGAGCTGATGGGCCAATTTCATAATAAGAGAGGAGGTGTGAGAATGAAGACGTCCGATTCCAGAGCTGCTATTACAAAGTGGAGAGCAAAGAACAGACCATGAGATCTGGAGGAGTCCCCGCATCCCTGTATGAAGTTGCCGCAAATCTTCTCAATTCTATCACTTATAGTGGCTGGTAGCAAGGAGGTTTGTAGCCCAGAAAAACAGACTTTGCAAGGGTTAACCAACCAACAAGAGAGCTTGAGCTACTGTAACTCAAGCAAAGTTCAAGTATCAAAATAACTTATTTGCGTAGCCCATGAGCCTAATCAAGTATTGGATATTTTAATATATTATTATTTTTAATTATATAGTTATTTAGTTTCAAGCTTGAGCTTCGATCCCAAGTGCTTATTCGAGTTCAAGTAATCGAACTGAGCTCAAGATTATAATCTAATTTATGTTTAAGTACTTGAATCTAGTGTAACCAAGTCAAGCTCAAGCTCGAGTTTGAAAAAAAAAATCAATCAAGCTTGAGCTGAGCTTGAACATCAATTTCAAGTACTGAGCTTGAATACAACAATAATCGGCTTAGCTCGGCTAAATTACATCCCTATGCACCATTGCATAGGCCCTACAAAGAAGTGTCAGAGATTCATTGCATGGCTGCTTGAAAAAAGGTGATTGAAAAGCTAATAGCTCTCAAGGTAGCTGAACACGACCGCTCGGTTTTGGATTGTGTGTTACTATTTTTGTTGCGTATTTATTATTATTATGTCATACACTTGTATATTTGAGTACATTCGGTTAAGGGCGCATTGATAGTGTCCTACTGAGTCTTGTACTTACACCTTACTCGGGTATTTCAACGCGCTTGTAGATTTTATGAGGGATTTGGCGAAGGGTAAGAGCCTTGTGATGGACGGCTGAGCAGTGGAGCGTGGAGATAGTAGCGGACCGGAGCAGGCTCTAGAGGACCCGCTGTTTATCCATTTATTTATCTACTACTTATTACACTGGTTATGTTTGTCACTTTGGGAGTTGTTTTTTTTGTGACGTGTATGTCATCTTTACTTTTCCGCATGTTTACTCTGATTATTTATTATATTGTTTACTGTTGATTATTGATCCTATGATATGATACTGAGGATATAGTCTCCTTACTGACGGACTTCAACCATCGCTGCTAGTCGAATGCCTCTTGCGTACGAGGAGGTGCGCATGATGTCACGTGGCACTTCAGCTTAGACCCGGTCGTTCAGTTCGGGATGTTACAATTGATATTAATGATATTTTTTTAATTTTTTTGAAATCCTTAATAAAATCTCATCTCCTTCCTCATTGGCCAGACACAACATCGAGTGGGCCTCTCGTTTGGCCACATCAAGCTCCCCCTTTCTTCATCTTGCTCCAGACTTCTCATTTGATAATGGAATGGAGAATCGTCAGTGGCTACAACCTTCTATCATTGAGGCTGATAAGACACCTTCCAACTGAACCTAAGGATCAACTTGCCGCCTCTTTTAGACTTTTGAGTTCTCCACCACTTGGTCATATGATCGTAATAGACCTCCTCACTAAACCTGAGGATCAATTGCTCCTAGAAAACTCGTTCGTGCTTCAATAGTCTTTGAACATTCTGGTACATCCAGCCTTCTTGGTACCTCCGAAATCTAACCACCATCCGGTCTTTCGGGTGCCTCTGGACAATTAGTACTCCATAAACTAACCGTCATTTCCAGACTTCATTCAATTCCACCTAGTCACATTTCGTTGAATCTTTGCTCTCAATGTCTTCTGCTAAGTGTTGATCCTTGTATAGGATGCTTGCATTGAAGGTAATATTCCAACTTCATCATTATCCCAAAGCAAAAATCCAAAGACTACATCATCACACCCCTCAAAAAAACATGACATGGACTTACTTGGGTCAGCAGTGAGAACGAGCATGACTCCCAAAACTCGCATCCAATAAGCCTTGGGTTGGTGAGTAGCACTGAGGGTATTTATCACACGTATGAGAGACCTTACCCGCTTAATTCTCATGAAAATATAGTAAATTCACCAATCAACTCCATATCAGTAAGTGTTAAAGCTAACATTACCCAATCCCGACCATAACTATATGAAGCATATATCATATACCATATACCAAGAGAATGCCAGACCCAACTTCTAAAGCTCTACTCCAACTACCCAAACAACAGAACCCCTAATCTCCCTCAAGCAATCCTGCAAAACAACTTAAGAACTGTAGAGGGGTGAGCACTTGTGAGTACTTAGTAGAATCATATTCCAAAGCTCAACAACATCCATTTGAAATCAATGTGTTGGAATAGACATTGTGAAAACAACCAAGGCAAAGCTAGAAACCAGAATAAGGCTAAGCAATCAACAGTCTTCCATTATCATAAATAAATGAGAGAGATCAAATTTTCGGAATCAAGAACCGGAATCATAAACAACCACATCCCAGGAAACTATCTCCTCAAGTTGATAAATCATAGCCATAGATCGTCAAGGGGAAAAATCATCAATAATATAATAAGAAAAAGGGTCTGAAAATTTACCACTGCTCTAACTTGTCAGCTCAGAGGTCCTTCCAACCCAAACCAACAGTGAGCCGGTAGGAGAACCCCCCACTAACTGATCAGGAAGCCGAAAATGAAATAACAATCGCATACACAACATCCCGCCTTTCCATCTGGCCATCATGTCAACATAACCCAACCTCATCACCATAACCACGGCTATATCATCATCACTACATCATCTGCCCACATGGCACATACCGAGAGCCCATTATAGCCCACTTCTAGATAGCATCAAGTTATATGATCCAAGCAATGCATAACATCAAATATAAATCCATCCACAATACAATCATCATAACCATGAGTGAGTAACATTTAATAATCAAGCAATGATGGTCAAAGTAACAGCAACCATCGCTATATCAAAGGATGGCATAATCAAGGCAATCCTGTTGCCATCAGGGAAGTTCTCTTCTTACCCATTTATTCATCGCTTGCCATTTAAGACATCTCATTAATATTCATACCATTCAATCATTAATTTCAACATCTATTGTGTTCCTAATTTAATCCCATGTCAGGTTTACCGTTACATTAATTTCACTGTTTAACTTATTACCAATACTTCACCCACATCAACATCATCACTTCATTTATTAACTTAGGCATAACATAATGTGAAGGAGTCAATCCGTTACATAATTCAGCATCATACAATCCATCCTAAATTATATTTCCAACATTCCAATTTGTGTCCCAGTTACTACATTTATAATACTAAATTAAGATGTAAATTCACTCAGATATACCGCTTTTAGGATCGTTAGGTTAATTTAAGCATAGACCCACCACCTCCGGACGACTATGACTTAAAATTCAACCTAAACTCACCATTTCTAAGGCAGACCCAACCAGACCTGCAGCTATGAGACTCTTGAAGCCCTCATTACCTGTCAAATACTAAGAAACAGTCCCACTCAAGTCCTACCTCTTAACCATCTAACTCCCAGCACCTAATCTCACACAACAATACACCCACACATCCCTCTTCTAAGCTAGCAGCTCACGCAACTCACCTTTCAACCATTACTAACAGCACCACCTGAAAAGGAACACTAGACCTCCTTCCCTAAGGAACCTATAGATTCTCACTGAACTAACCATGGTTCGAGGCATCATCCTAAGGGAAGGAAAACTTACAAGGCAGCAGCTCTCTCAAGGGGGACTAACAACAACACTCCCAATCCCATCTAAAAGGTTATAAGCAGCTACATATCAAACCTGAAAGAGAAGAACTGACATTCTAATCATAAACCAGCCCTAAACCCTTCCTCAAGACAGCGGCTTACCATGAGACAAGAACCCGGACAACTTCAGCGACATCCCAATACCACAAGCGCTGAAAATCATTAATTGAAACATTATTTGATATTAATTACAGGTTATCACCATCTTCATAATTCCATTTCCAAGGCTCTATTTATCATTTCAACTTTAATTCCAGATTTACATACTCATCCACACGTCCATATTCCACATATATTCCAGCCAAGCCATCAATATCAATGCAGCAGCATTTAAAACAGAATTTAGCAATCATGTCATTCGTGAAATAAAGAGGGGGCTAACCAACCTGATCATTTCTCCACTTTCAATTTATAAACCAGTTCATGTCTCCTGTCAATCAGCTTTCATAGAAATTATATATAACAACATAATAATCTAGAGCAGAATTTAAAGCAAGCAATAGAGGAATCACAACAAAGAAAGACATAGTTAATCTCAAGCAATACAAAAGAGGAAGCATACAGCATCCCCTTCCCCGCGAACTAAAACCCACAACTCTGGGCCTGGGAGAAGGAATTTACAGAATAAAGTAAAGCATACAAAAACCCTTTCCCCGAACCATACCAACAACACCGAGCCCGAGAGAAGAGTTAGATAATGAAATGCATAAGGTAAATAGAAAACCCTCCCCCTGGACCAAACCGTTTCCACCAAGCCCGAGGGGAGAGTAATAACCTACCCCTTCTAAAGGCATTTCAGGTGTGGGTGGATTACTAAAGGTTGAAGTGGTACAAGAAGTTAGCTAATGGATTCAACAAGTGGGTTTCAATCAAAGAGAGTGATGGAAGCTCCAAACATTCGAGCGAAGGGCTAACAATCGAAGAGGAATGACGATAATTTCAGTCATTTGATTCAAGAGGATAACAAACAAAGGAATCCAGGTTCAACAAGCTAACTCAAGCGATCCACAACATATCAAGCAACAAATAATTCAAGAAGATAAAAGTAAGCTCAGAAATCCGTTAACACAATTTGTAGCTGCAACATAGAAGAGATGCTCGCAAGGCACCGATTCTGCAAGGGAAAACGCTGAAGCTGAGGGCCTGGTCTACTTGAGGGAGCTCAAGTGATCTCTGCTCGTCCAGGTCTGAAGGAAAAGAAAGATGAACAGAGGAGAGGCACCATGAATAAAAATACAACACGCGAAGGAGCACACTAACCCCACCTAATTAGATACAAACGAGGGGAACGACTGTGGTGGTTTAATGATCCACTTCGCAGCATTAATTCCACGGTAGGTGAGGCTCCTAACAAACAAGGGCGAAGGAAATAAAATAAAGAAATGAAAACCCCCAAATCCGGAAGAAGGGACTAAGTCAAAGCCATCACCACGACGTGTTGTTACCCAACAAATCTATTGTTAGAAGATTCCCTCTGACGGTTATAAGTAGTGGGTTGGGAAGAGAGAGAGGGCAGTGTGGTTCTTAGCTGTTTCGGCCTGGGGCTTGGGCGGGAAAGAGTGAGAGGCCCCTTCCTGATTGTTTTTCCTTCTTTTCCCTTTTGTTATCCTTCAGCTGCTGTACTTCTCCGGGGTGCTTGTCTTCACCAACTGGTCCGACCTGTTGCGCCTTTCCCATGGAGACCCGTAATCAGTCTCACCTGGAGGGTGTCGAATAGCGCCTTTTGGCCCTCAACCTTAAAATCGATACCACTTTCACCTCATTATCGTCGGTCATTACCGCGCTTACCGACCATATGACAACCCTGCTTTTTAACTTAAACATGCTTTATTACATAAAACTTCACTTGATCCAACAAAGAAGATCGAGAGGTTTAGTGTCTTTGGGGCTTAGGATCATTACATAAAAACTTTAAACTTGAAATACAACATCTTTATTGAAAACTTCTTTTACATGACCACTACATTCCTTCGTACTTAGCATTGCATGGGATAACCTGAGGACATGCATAAGAAAAGGGTGAGCTATAAAGCCCAGTAAGGGAGTACACAATGAATAACATGAGGAGTACAATACATGTTAGGCAATAGGAACATCAATAGAGCATAAGAGTAACATGAACATAAAGGCATGATAAAACATGATAATCATAACATGGAAATGTGGCAACAACACTTAACATTGAATTAGCATGAGCCAAGGTTCATTGCACATGGAGCATGAGTAAACCCTCATTGCACTTGAAGCACGAGTAAACCCTCGTTGCACTTGAATTAGCATGAGTCAACACTCATTGCACATGACGTATCATGATACTATACTTTACCCAATGCATTGGAGCGCTATCAGGGCGCACCCTTCTTAAACATTTCATTTCATGCATAAGTGTGCCACATGAATCATAAAACATGGATTCATAAAACATAATCATTTATTCCACGATAAAGGAATGTGGAATTCACACATGAAACTTTACAATCAATAAGTAAATGTGCATAAAGGTGAATACCATTGATGAAGAAATGGGCATGGTATTCACTACACAATGACATTGGCTTAGAAATTCGGTGCGATTTCGGCAGCGTAACGGCGTGACATAAGAATTCATAAAAAAGTTTGATGAGAGAGAAAGGGGTTCCTCATCATATTTACATGTAATGGACAGTAAGGAGGTCATATATATACATGTCCCAACAATTGAAATAGAATTTAGATTCATGATACAAAAGTATTGCTTGAATGTAAAAGAAGAGAGAAGTTTCTTTCGGAATTTCGGCATAGTAACGGGTGTACATGGGAGGCATTTAATGAGAGAGAAAGGGTTCTCCCATCATTCAAACAATAAGAGGGCAGTATGTGGGAGGTGCGAAACCATACCCCAATATTCATAATTGAAATTAAAAGGGCAATACAACTTAAAGAAAATTGACAAAATTGAGAAAGGAAGAAAAAACCCTTACTTGGAAGTGTGCTTCAAAAGGCTAGAGAGAGGCTTGTGAGAGGATTCTTGGGAGCTTGGGGCACCTTGAGAGGATTCTAGAGAGAGTAGGGCAGAGGTTTGACGAACTTCAAGGGCTTTGAGTGAGGAGGAAGTGAGAGCTTGGGTGGGTTTATATAGGAAAGGTGAGGGAATTCTTTATTATTTAGGTTTGGGACCCCTTATATTAAAATAATCCAAACCACAAACCATCCCATGGTATTTGCCCATGGTTTCTGGAAAAGGAAAGAGGAAAACAATATTTTACAAGGCCAAGGTCCGAACTTATTAAAAAATTAGGGTTGCTTGTGTGGAGGTGAGTCACACTCCCATGTAAATTAATTTAAAAAGGCAAAGTGTTGAATAAGTCTTGAGGGCTCCATTAATACTTTGAAAAATAAGTCAAACAAACCCAAAACCTCATTATTTTAATGATAAAACACATATTGGCCGAACATAAGGATTATGGTATTTTATTACATCACCATTGGGTCATTATGATGTCATAAAACACATTATATATTTAAATGGTATTTAATTTTTACCCAAAAATTTGACTGTCTCAGAAAATTATGAAAAATTCACCGTTGGATAATTTCGACGTCCTGATTCCAAAAATAATATTTATTTTATCTAAATAATTTTCTAAATATGTGAATTTTCACTTTTAAAATAAAAACCGATATTTATAAAAAATTCACGGGTTTTGACAGAAATGGCTTTCAAACCTTAATAAAAATTTTAATTGCATTCATAAAATTATAAGATCATTTATATTTAATAAAAATTAATTTAATATTAATAATAATATTTTATTAAAATATTATTTAATTCAAAAATCCTTTAATTTAATAAAATATAATTCTTAATTAAATAATAACTAAAAACACCATTTGTACTTTAAAAACTAATTACAATGTATCAAAAATGACTAGAAATTATATTCATTATTATATACAGAAATAATGTACATGAACATGGTGCTACTTATTTGTTACATAACCCCTTAAAATAGCCGCATAAGACCTAAGGGTAAGGTGTGCGATGGTGACAAACTCTTGGGGTGGCTCGGATAACATCGCTCGAGTTGTAATTTCAATCAACTTCCACTTTTCCCGTAGACGATCACGTTCGAGCTTGACTTGATGAAGCTCAGCTTGGGCTTGGTCAAGGGCAAATCCCAAAGACGCCACCTCTTTTCCGAGCTCCGACAAATGGGCTTCGTAAGGGTCAATTCTACTGGATGAGGCCATCGCTTCCTTTGTCTGAGTAGAAATGGGTTCGTTAAAGCCTTATATTTATACTACTCAGATGATCACTGTTCAACGACTATAAAAGTAACGGTCACAAATCTTAATGTAAAACTAAAGAAGTTGACATCTTATAAAAACATTTTTCATAAAGAAACATTTAACTGGATCAAGAGGGATTTTCCATTAATGAAACTTTGGGTCGTTACAATATTCCCCCCTTAAGAAATTTCGCCCTCGAAATTTTCCTTTTCCCACACTAAAACAAATGTGGGTAACTCAGCTTCATCATATCCTCCGACTCCCAAGTTGCTTCTTCAAACTTGTGGTTTCTCCACAACACCTTGACGAGGGGCATTGTCTTATTTCGTAGAACTTTTTCTCTACGATCTAAGATCTTCACTGGTTGCTCCTCATAAGAAAGATCATCTTCCAATTGTACCACCTCGGAAGAGAGTACATGTGAAGGGTCCGGTATGTACTTCCTTAAGAGGGATACATGAAAGACATCATGCACCTTGGTCATAGTAGGTGGAAGTGCTAGTCGATAGGCCACAGCCCCAACACGATCAAGAATCTCGAAGGAGCCGATGTACCTTGGATTTAACTTCCCTTTCTTTCCAAACCTCATGACCTTCTTCCACGGAGATATGCGTAAAAACACCATGTCTCCGACTTTAAACTCAAGGTCTCGTCGACGATTATCTGCATAACTCTTCTGTCGACTTTGGGCTGCCTTGATATGCTGCTGAATGGTTTTCACCTTCTCCACCATTTCTTCGACCATTTCTGGTCCAAGCAGCTTACGTTCACCGACCTCATCCCAACATGCCGGTGTTCTATACCTTTTCCCATACAGGGCTTCATATGATGCCATTTGGATGCTCGAGTGGAAACTATTATTATAAGAGAACTCAACCAGAGGAAGATGTTGATCTCATCCTCCTTTAAAGTCCATTGAGCACGCTCTCAACATATCCTCAAGTGTTTGGATAGTCCGCTCGGATTGGCCATCAGTTTGAGGATGATAGGCCGTACTGAAGTTCAGTTCAGTATTCAGAGCATGTTGAAGACTCTTCCAAAACTTAGAGGTAAATCTTGGATCTCGGTCAGAAACAATAGATAGTGGTACTCCATGCAACCGTACCACATCCCTGATATATATCCGTGCCAGTTGATCCAAAGAGAAATCCTCTCGAATAGCAATGAAGTGTGCAGTCTTTGTAAGACGATCCACAACAACCCAGATTGCATTGTTGCCTTTGGATGTCCTTGGAAGTCCGGTGACAAAGTCCATGGTGATGTTCTCCCATTTCCATTCTGGTATGGGCAATGGTTGCATCATTCCCTTAGACTTCTGCCTCTCTGCCTTCACTTGCTGACACACCAGGCACTTTGATGTATATTCAGCGATCTCCTTCTTTATATTATCCCACCAAAAGTTTTCTCGGAGATCTCGATACATCTTTGTGCTCCCTGGGTGAATAGAGAAATTTGAACTATGTGCATCATCCAAAAGTTCCTTCTTCAGCTCCGAACTTGATGGAACACATAGTCTTTTCCCAAACCGCACAATTCCTTCTTCATTAACTTTAAACTCTGAGGATTTTCCCTTTTTGATAGCTTCCACTTTTTTTTGGATTCCCGCATCATCCTTTTGAGCATCCTTTAACCTTTCCAAAAGATATGGTTGAGCAATCATTTGTGAAAGGATTGATGATGTTCCCTTATTTATGATTCCCACATCCATCTTCATTAAGTCTAAGAAGATTGGATCCTTCTCAATTCTCATCATTGATAGAATCGCTGGATCCTTTCTACTTAGGGCATTTGCCACCTTGTTCGCTTTCCCAGGGTGGTAATGTATTGAACAGTCATAATCCTTGATGAACTCTATCCATCTTCTCTGGCGCATATTAAGCTCTTTCTGTGTGAATATATATTTAAGACTCTTGTGGTCAGTATATATCTCACATTTCTCTCCATAGAGATAATGCCGCCAGATTTTCAAGGCAAAGATCACCGCCGCCAACTCCAGATCATGCGTTGGATAGTTTCGCTCATGGATTTTCAACTGCCTTGAAGCATAGGATATCACTTTATCATTTTGCATCAGCACACATCCTAAGCCCTTCTTCGAAGCATCACTGAATACCACAAAAAGCTCCCCACTTGTGGGTAAAGTGAGCACGGGTGCAGTGATAAGCCTCCTTTTCAACTCCTTGAAGCTTTCTTCGCATTCATCACTCCAAGCAAACTTTACTCCCTTTCGAGTTAGCTTGGTAAGAGGGTTGGACAATCGTGAGAAATTTCTCACAAATCGTCGATAATATCCAACTAACCCCAAGAAGCTACGGATATCAGTTACCGATGTTGGCCTCGGCCATCCCTCAATTGCATCTGTTTTGGAGGGGTCTACAGATATCCCATTGCTTGTGATGATATGGCCCAAGAATGAGACCTCCTTCAACCAGAACTCACACTTGCTGTACTTGGCATAGAGCTTCTCCTTGCGCAAAGTCTCCAGTACAGTTCTTAAATGCTCCTCATGGTCCTCCTTGGTTTTGGAGTATATTAGAATATCATCTATAAAGACTACCACAAATTTGTCTAGGTAATCTCTAAAGACTCTATTCATCAAGTCCATGAATATTGCTGGAGCATTGGTGAGTCCGAAAGGCATTACTATGAATTCATAGTGCCCGTACCTTGTACGAAAAGCAGTCTTGGGGATATCTTCCTTCTTCACCCTTACTTGATAATATCCCGACCGCAAGTCCACCTTGGAGAAGTATTGTGCTCCACGCAGCTGATCAAACAAGTCATCGATTCTTGGGAGAGGATACTTGTTCTTTATCGTGATTTTGTTAAGTTCACGATAATCGATGCAAAGCCGCATTGACTCATCCTTCTTCTTGACGAAGAGGACTGGTGCACCCCATGGTGATGCACTTGGGCGTATAAACCCTTTATCCAGATTCTCCTGTAGTTGTTTCTTCAGCTCTTCAAGCTCAACAACAGCCATTCTATATGGAGTCTTGGATATTGGTAGCGCCCCAGGTATAAGTTCAATTGAGAACTCAACATCTCTTCTTGGAGGAAGACCAGGAAGTTCCTCGGGAAATACTTCAACGAATTCCCTCACAATAGGCATTTCTTCAAGGGTGGTTTCTTCCTTGGACTCAATCATCTGAGCCAGATATGCGTGCTCATAAGGCAGTAATATCCATGCTTGAGATGATGGAGCTAAATGAGATTCATCTTCCTCCTGACACTTGTAAAGAATCGGGGGTCGATTCTCCATATGGAGTGTGATTTCCCTCTCCCGACAATTTATGTTGGCTCTATATAAGGAAAGTCAATTCATGCCAAGAATTGCATCAAATTCCACCAGAGGGAGTATGATGAGGTTCGCCGGGAAATTCAATCCACAGATTATAACAGGGGAGAACTTATACTCATGGTATGCAATGATTGACCCATTTGCCGTACTCACCGACATCTTTACTTCCATGATTTGTGGTGGTGCAGGGATTGTTCTACTAAACTTTTGAGATATAAAAGAATGCGCAGAACCTGAATCAAAAAGTACGTTCGCTATTCTTGAATGAATAACTAGCGTACCTGTCACCACTTCGTTGTCAGGGTTCACTTCGGCAGAAGTGATGGCAAAAGTTCTTCCTTGCTGTCTTGGAGGTTGCTGGTTGCCTCCGATAACCCTTGGATTAGGGCACTGATTTGCAAAATGACCCGGTTCTTTGCATTTGTAGCATTGAACAACGCGTTGAGGTTCGAACGGAGCGTTCCTCTCCTCTGTCGTAGCCGCGGGTCCTTCTTGCTGACAGTTAACAGCTAGGTGCCCTTCTCTTCCACACTTGAAGCATTTTCTTGTCCCCCTAAGGCAATTTCCAGGGTGCTTCTTTCCACACTTTTGGCAAGTGGGGTGCTGGAACTTCTTAGCGCCGTTGGATTTATCCATCGGACCACCAGCATTGAAGTCCACCTTACGTTTCTTGTCCCCATGATACCCCTGTGATTCTCCGATCTCCATTTCAACCTTGAGGGCACATCGGACAATTTCCTCATAGCTGTCGAAGTCACGGATCGCTAATGCTTTCCGCAAGCTAGGCTTCAGCCCACCAAAGAAGCGGTCAACCTTGCATTCGGGGGTAACGACAAAGCCGGAAGCGTATCGTGCAAGCCTTGTGAAGTTTGCCTCGTACGCTCCCACAGATTCTTCATCTTTCTGTTTGAGGGAAAGGAAGTCCCTTTCCATCTTAAGACGGAGGGTGCGTGGAAAATATTTATCGAAAAACATCTTCCGGAATTCCTTCCATTCCAAAGCCTCGATCTCCTCCTCAGGCTTCGTATTTTTTATCAACGTCCACCATTGATCAGCTTCACCCTCCATACGATAAGCCGCCAGGAGAACCTTCTCTTTTTCAGAGCATTGGAGAATGGAGAATATCTTTTCAATGGAGTTGATCCATTGTTCAGCGATCGTGGGATCGGATGATCCACTAAAAGTAGGAGGCCTTTGTCTCATGAAGCTCTCGATAGCGACTTGTTCTTTCTTAGGGGGGGTTGAACGTTCCTCTTGACCAGTGTTTCTATTCAAAACTTGAGTTAGCTGAGAGAGAAGCGTGACAAAGTTCGCGATTCCCGCTCCCATTGGATTGGGCATCTCATAAGTACAATCATCACACTGATCTTCACAACGGTTGATAGCCCAAGTTCTCCTATTACCGGCCATTGGCTGGAATAAAAGGAAAGTTAGGGGTAACACATAAAGGGTAATCCAAAGACAAAAGTTGATGACTTATAAATAAACTTTAATCTCTTTAACTCATGAGTCTATAGGATTCAATCCAGGCTTTTCATGATCTTCCTTCTAACATATATTCTTAGGGGCATTTTTTTCCCTTAATAAGGGTTCATACTAAGATTGTGAATTTATCAAAACATATCCCCCGGGAGTGTCGTAACCAAGAGTGCAGCAAGGCCCGTTGTCGTGCACCAGTTCCCGTTCGAGTCTAGCTCAAAGCGGTGTTTTCGGGTTTTACCCCTAGGATACATCTGTGCCAGAGCCACCTCTACCTGCTTGTATCCAGACAGGGATGTATTTGTTTGATAAACCACTTACTTAGTATTTACCAAAACTTAGGGATGTTTTTATTATACTCAGTCTTGTATCTAATGCTTTACTAGGGTTTCCTAATCCCAAAAATAACTAAACCTATCCTCTAATACCAACTATGACAACCCTGCTTTTTAACTTAAACATGCTTTATTACATAAAACTTCACTTGATCCAACAAAGAAGATCGAGAGGTTTAGTGTCTTTGGGGCTTAGGATCATTACATAAAAACTTTAAACTTGAAATACAACATCTTTATTGAAAACTTCCTTTACATGACCACTACATTCCTTCGTACTTAGCATTGCATGGGATAACCTGAGGACATGCATAAGAAAAGGGTGAGCTATAAAGCCCAGTAAGGGAGTACACAATGAATAACATGAGGAGTACAATACATGTTAGGCAATAGGAACATCAATAGAGCATAAGAGTAACATGAACATAAAGGCATGATAAAACATGATAATCATAACATGGAAATGTGGCAACAACACTTAACATTGAATTAGCATGAGCCAAGGTTCATTGCACATGGAGCATGAGTAAACCCTCATTGCACTTGAAGCACGAGTAAACCCTCGTTGCACTTGAATTAGCACGAGTCAACACTCATTGCACATGACGTATCATGATACTATACTTTACCCAATGCATTGAAGCGCTATCAGGGCGCACCCTTCTTAAACATTTCATTTCATGCATAAGTGTGCCACATGGATCATAAAACATGGATTCATAAAACATAATCATTTATTCCACGATAAAGGAATGTAGAATTCACACATGAAACTTTACAATCAATAAGTAAATGTGCATAAATGTGAATACCCTTGATGGAGAAATGGGCATGGTATTCACTACACAATGACATTGGCTTAGAAATTCGGTGCGATTTCGGCAGCATAACAGCGTGACATAAGAATTCATAAAAAAGTTTGATGAAAGAGAAAGGGGTTCCTCATCATATTTACATGTAATGGACAGTAAGGAGGTCATATATATACATGTCCCAACAATTGAAATGGAATTTAGATTCATGATACAAAAGTATTGCTTGAATGTAAAAGAAGAGAGAGAAGTTCCTTTCGGAATTTCGGCATAGTAACGGGTGTACATGGGAGGCATTTAA
Source organism: Viscum album (assembly GCA_963277665.1). Lineage (NCBI taxonomy): Eukaryota > Viridiplantae > Streptophyta > Magnoliopsida > Santalales > Viscaceae > Viscum > Viscum album. The sequence continues at coordinate 1,151,882,840 of OY728132.1, read as the reverse complement.
TGAGAGAGAAAGGGTTCTCCCATCATTCAAACAATAAAAGGGCAGTATGTGGGAGGTGCGAAACCATACCCCAACATTCATAATTGAAATTAAAAGGGCAATACAACTTAAAGAAAATTGACAAAATTGAGAAAGGAAGAAAAAACCCTTACTTGGAAATGTGCTTCCAAAGGCTAGAGAGAGACTTGTGAGAGCGTTCTTGGGAGCTTGGGGCACCTTGAGAGGATTTTAGAGAGAGTAGGGCAGAGGTTGGACGAACTCCAAGGGCTTTGAGTGAGGAGGAAGTGGGAGCTTGGGTGGGTTCATATAGGAAAGGTGAGGGAATTCTTTATTATTTAGGTTTGGGACCCCTTATATTAAAATAATCCAAACCACAAACCATCCCATGGTATTTGCCCATAGTTTCTGGAAAAGGAAAGAGGAAAACAATATTTTACAAGGCCAAGGTCCGAACTTATTAAAAAATTAGGGTTGCTTATTTGGAGGTGAGTCACACTCCCATGAAAATTAATTTAAAAAGGCAAAGTGTTGAATAAGTCTTGAGGGCTCCATTAATGCTTTGAAAAGTAAGTCAAACAAACCCAAAACCTCATTATTTTAATGATAAAACACATATTGGCCGAACATAAGGATTATGGTATTTTATTACATCACCATTGGGTCATTATGATATCATAAAACACATTATATATTTAAATGGTATTTAATTTTTACCCAAAAATTTGACTGTCTCAGAAAATTATGAAAAATTCACCGTTGGATAATTTCGACGTCCTGATTCCAAAAATAATATTTATTTTATCTAAATAATTTTCTAAATATGTGAATTTTCACTTTTAAAATAAAAACCGATATTTATAAAAAATTCACGGGTTTTGACAGAAATGACTTTCAAACCTTAATAAAAATTTTAATTGCATTCATAAAATTATAAGATCATTTATATTTAATAAAAATTAATTTAATATTAATAATAATATTTTATTAAAATATTATTTAATTCAAAAATCCTTTAATTTAATAAAATATAATTCTTAATTAAATAATAACTAAAAACACCATTTGTACTTTAAAAACTAATTATAATGTATCAAAAATGACTAGAAATTATATTCATTATTATATACAGAAATAATGTACATGAACATGGTGCTACTTATTTGTTACATAACCCCTTAAAATAGTCGCATAAGACCTAAGGGTAAGGTGTGCGATGGTGACAGACTCTTGGGGTGGCTCGGATAACATCGCTCGAGTTGTAATTTCAATCAACTTCCACTTTTCCCGTAGACGATCACGTTCGAGCTTGACTTGATGAAGCTCAGCTTGGGCTTGGTCAAGGGCAAATCCCAAAGACGCCACCTCTTTTCCGAGCTCCGACAAATGGGCTTCGTAAGGGTCAATTCTACTGGATGAGGCCATCGCTTCCTTTGTCTGAGTAGAAATGGGTTCGTTAAAGCCTTATATTTATACTACTCAGATGATCACTGTTCAACGGCTATAAAAGTAACGGTCACAAATCTTAACGTAAAACTAAAGAAGTTGACATCTTATAAAAACATTTTTCATAAAAAAACATTTAACTGGATCAAGAGGGATTTTCCATTAATGAAACTTTGGGTCGTTACAGACCAGCTTCAGACGCGCAGTGAACATGATGAGTGAGCGCGTCAAACATTAGTCCAAACCTTCAACGATTATCAACAAAACATCACGACCCTGGTTCGCCGCTCAGAAAAACTACCCCAGCAGCTTGAGGTACATCCCTCTTCCTCCGATTTATCTGCTTCTCACGCTGTTGCGTCACCCACCCAAGAGCGCCCCGAGTTGGCCACCAGCGTCTCCTTCGCCCCTGCAAACCATCGTTCTGATCACCGGGTCACCGGTTGCCATGTCGACTTACCTATCTTCGATGGTTCGGATCCTCGAGGCTGGATAACCAGGACCAAATTATTCTTTCGGATTAATCAGACACTGAAATCAAAGAAGGTTTCTTTTGCCCAATTGAGCATGGACGATGTTGCAATCAACTGGTTTACTTTTTTGCATGAGGTTCAACCAAGAGTCTCGTGGTCTTCTTTCAAGGAGGAGCTCATGGAGCGTTTTAGTGGCCTCGAAATACAGAATCCGTATGAAGAATTAGTGGACCTTCAGCAGCACGGGTCTGTCCAAGATTATATCGAGCATTTTGAGTATTTGGCCTCCCTTCTTCCTCGACAATCGGAGCAGCAGTATGTCGGCTATTTTCTTCATGGACTTCGTGATGACATACATGACTGGGTGCGTATTCACAACCCGGACACTCGCCTATGGGCTATGCGCCTAGCCTGCCATGTTGAATTAGCTGTCCGCAAGGGTGTTGGTCTCCCTCGGGGTCCTCCTTCCCGCACACAATTTGGTCGTTCGAACAGCTTTAATCAGCCGAGCTTCCGCTCCACTTTACCCCAATCAGACCCAGTCAAGGAGCCCCTCGTCCAACGTCCCAGGGCAGCCGTGGAGTACATAAATTATCGAGCCGGGAATGGGAGCATCACCGCAAGAAGGGCCTCTGTTTCCGCTGTGCAAATCCGTACACTCCCATGCATAAATGCCCAGATGCCAAAATGCGTGTCTTACTGCTTGCTGAGGACGAGGTTCCCCCCGACACTGCCACACCAGCCCTGCCAATTGCCGACACTGCTCCCGATATTAGTGCTCCTACTGACCAGCTTGAGTGCCAGCTGCTCCAAAATCATGGCTTCGGTACATATTTCCATTTGGTGAGTCCTGAACCATTAACTTCAATGAAGGTAGAAGGCCGAAAGAGTGACATTCCCCTCCTGGTACTAGTAGATAGTGGGGCAGCACACAATTTTATCTCTCCCAAGCTCACAAAACTGCTCGGCCTCTCCATCCTCACAACCCACAAACACTGTGTCAAGTTGGGCGATGGTCATACTTTATGGTCTCATGGTTTTTGCAAATCCTTATAGTTAACCATGGGCACCTACACCTGTTCTATCATTGCTCACGTCCTGGACATTGGAGATTTAGATTTGATCTTGGGGGTTGTCTGGCTCTGTACCCTCGGCGAGGTCCACATTAATTGGAAATCAATGTCAATGAAATTTACTGTGAAAGACACCGCTCATACCCTTCAGGGTGTCACCCTCCCGAAACAACCACTGTCCTCATTGCATGGCTTGACCAATCCTTCCCCTCCAGACAACCCTATTCAGCTGGACTCGGATTTAACACCTGCTCAGGCCCATGATTTACAACATCTTTTCACCACCATGCAATCAGTTTTTTCCACCCCTAGCGGCCTCCCTCCCTAACGGCCAGCAAACTATAAAATCACCTTATTCCCGAGCCAGGGCCCTGTTTCAATGCGGCCTTACCGTTACCCACAGTTGCAAAAAACAGAGATCGAACGGCAGGTTCGTGATATGCTTCAGCAAGGTACCATTTGACCCAGCACAAGTGCATATTCTAACCCGGTATTACTCGTCAAGAAAAAAAAACGCTACATGGTGCGTGTGTGTCGATTATCGGGTCCTCAACAAGGTCACTGTTCCAGATAAAATCCCCATTCCAGTCATGAAAGAGTTATTGGATGAGTTACATGGCGCCACCTATTTCTCCAAACTCGACCTCACATCCAGCTACCATCAAATCCGTATGCGGGCAGAGGACGTGCACAAAACAACCTTCCGCAATGGGCACTATGAATTCTTGGTCAAGTCGTTTGGCCTTACCAATGCCCCTTCCACATTCCAAACCATTATGAACGACTTGTTTCGGCCCCTCCTCCGACATTTCATCCTAATCTTTTTCGATGATATACTTATTTACAGCAGGGAGTGGTTTGCCCATCTCCATCATTTACAAGCCATCCTTCAGGTCTTACGTGACAATCATTTCTTCGCCAATCACCGCAAGTGCTCTTTTGGTTGTCATCAAATTGGTTGTTTGGGCCATATTATTTCACATTCAGGTGTGACTGTGGATCCTGCTAAGATCAAAGTCGTGGTAGACTGGCCAACTCCTTCCACAGTCAAGGGTGTCCGCAGCTTCCTTGGCCTTACCGGCTACTACCGTAAATTCATAGACGACTATGGTACCATCGCCCAACCCCTCACACGGGTCACTCGCAAAGACGACTTCCACTAGACTCCAGTCGCTGCACAAGCCTTCACCCACTTAAACTACTGACCATGGCTCCCGTCCTCGCTCTTCCGGATTTTTCTCAACATTTTGAAATTGAATGTGACGCTTCGGGTCATGGTGTCGGTGCGGTCCTCATGTAGCAGCAACGCCCAATCGCTTTTTTCAGTAAAGCATTAGCAGCTTTGTTGGGCAAAAATCTCTCAAGGTAACATTGAAGTATTTTTTGGGTTGATTGTGTTTGTTGACAAAGCAGGTTTCCATGGAGAATTGTCGAGTTTCCAAGAAGTTGTTGGCAATCCTTGTTGACAAAGAACGATGACAAAGGAAAGGACGATCTGGAGGCGGTACAAAAAGAGCAGTACAAAGTGGCGCCGTTTCCCAGTGTTTGCCAAATTTTTGGGGTCCAAAATTTGGAGTTTGGTGAGCATCGCGAAAAGTGGATTTCCATGAAGATCATAATTTAATATGGCAAAGGCATGAATTTCACGAAGATAGGATTCATGGTTTGGAAATCGCGAAGACCAGAAGAATGGAGGCGGTGAGTCTTCGCGATTACGTCAAGTTTCGCGAACGGCAGAGGCTGAAGCGCATCGCGGCGGTGAAGGGCTTTGCGAGGGAGCTTCGCGGCGAAGGCGCGAAGGTATGTTGACGGTAATGCTTCGCGATTACGGCAAGCTTCGCGAACGGCAGAGGCTGAAGCGCATCGCGGCGGTGAAGGGCTTTGCAAGGGAGCTTCGCGGCGAAGGCCCGAAGGTATGTTGACGGTAATGCTTCGCGACTACGTCAAGCTCCGCGAACGGAAAATTGCCGTGGTGCTTCGCGATTTGGACAGAATTCCGGCGGAAACTTTGGAGCTTCGCGATTTGAGATGACGTGGCGTTGACTTCGCGCGGAAAGTTCGAGGGTCGGTGGAATCGCCTATAAATAGAGGCCGACCCCCTCGAGAGAAGTAGAGAGAATTTTCAGAGAAAATCCATTGCTCTCGGTTCGCAGAGGTGGTTCACGAAGGGAGTGTGCTTCGCGAAAGGGGAGCTTCGCGGCGGCTATTCTAGCTCCGCGAAAGGCGTGTGCCCCGCGTTGGCTCAGTGAGCTTCGCGGAGAGGCAGGAGCTCCGCGACGGCCTAAGCATTGCGAAGGTCTGTGCATCGCGAGAGTGCTTCGCGATAGAGCTTCGCGAAAAGGCAGGAGCTTCGCGAAGTCTTGTTTGAGCTTCGCGAAATTGGGAGCTTCGCGAAGTAGGGTGCTTTGCGAAGGTGTTTCCAAAAGGAATTGCCCAGTGTTCAGAGGCAAAGAGGTATTCATCAGTGGATGAAATTTGGACATTAACAGAGCATCCACCATCAGTTAAGGATGCATTCTTTCATGCAAATGAAGAGACCTACAGGTCTATAAACTGTGAGTGAATCCCTTCACAGAGCATTGAGCTTAGGAAGAGGAAAAAGGTGATCCTCTCCACCGGCAGTGAGCCAGAGAAAGAGAAACAGGGAGTGACCCTTGGGAAAGCAGTGAGCTGACCCTAAACTTTGTAAAGGCAGTGAGTCTGGGCATAGAAGTGATCTAGCCCGAACTTTGTATCCACATCTAGTGAAGATTAGTGGAATTTGGTACGACCGGCAACCTGTCGGCGTATGCTCCTTGGACGTAGCCCAGTGAGGGTGAACCAAGTAAAAATCTCTGCGTCTGCCTGCTAATTTGCCTGCATTGCATTTAAAGCATCATCATCAGATAAAGGAGAAAGTAAGTGATCATAACATACACACAAGTGCAAACAAAGTGACCCTTGTAACAAAGAGGTCAAGATCCAGCGGGGCAGGAAGAACTTTGAAAAAGAATATTCATACCCTGATTCACCCCCCCTCTCAGGGTATATAGGCCCCTATTGGTCCTAACAAGCTTGCACCCTCTCCAAGTCCATTTATGAGAAAGAAATCATGGCTTCGGTGATTGTCATCCAGCATTGGCGCCCCTACTTATTAGGCCGGCCATTTACAGTTTTTTCTGACTAGCGCAGCCTCCAATATCTCTTGCAGCAAAGTATCACCACACCGGATAAGCAATGTTGGCTTGCCAAATTATTGGGTTACCACTTCAACGTCAAATACAAACCGGGCAAGAAAAACTCTATTGTCAACGCCCTTTCTCGGAAGGAGGAAACTGCTGCCTGTCACCTCTCTGAATCCTTCCCCACCTGGCCAGAAGGTGCCGCCTTAGTGACAGACACCCACACGGACCCCCTTCTCAGCAAAATTCATCAGCAACTGCTGTCTGGAACCGCGATCCCCAAGACTTGCTCGCTTTCCGAGGGCAACTTGCTCTATAAGGGTCGATTGGTGCTTTCGGCCACTTCTCCATGGATCCCAAAACTGCTCGCCAAATTTCGTGAATCACCACAGAGGGGACACTCCGGTTTCTACCGGACATACAGAAAGTTAGCAGCAAACCTTTATTGGCCCGACATGCGCCAACATATCTTGAGCTACGTCCGAAACTGTCAAGTATGTCAACGATATAAATATTTAGCCCTCTCACCAGCTGGTTTGCTTCAGCCCTTACAGATCCCAACTGCCATTTGGGAAGATCTCTCGACAGATTTTATAATCAGCCTCCCCAAATCCAAGGGTTTTGATGTCATCCTTGTGGTCGTAGATAAACTTTCTAAATATGCCCACTTCCTCACCCTCAAGCACCATTTCACGGCTAAAGGTGTCGCTGAACTCTTCTTACGGGAAATTGTCCGGCTCCATGGCATTCCCAAATCCAATGTTAGCGACTGTGACCCAATCTTTATGCGTCATTTTTGGAAGGAACTGTTCCGCTTACAAGGAACCAAACTCCACATGAGTGGTCTTTTTGGATTTCGTGGGCTGAATTTTCTTACAACACCACTTGGCATGCTTCCATCAGCTCCACACCATTTGAATTGCAAACCACCGTCCATTTTCACATTCCTCCCTAGTGAGGTCCAGGTGGAGGCAGTGGCACAAGCTTTATCAGATCGTGATGAGGCCCTCCGGCAACTCAAACACCATCTGGCCTGTGCACAGCAGTCCATGAAGCACCATGCTGATCAAAAGCGTCGGGACCTCTCCTTCCAAGTCGAAAAGTCTGTTTTCTTGAAACTCCGCCCTCACCACCAGCAGTATGTCCAATCCCGCATCAACCAGAAGCTTGTTGCTCGATGTCCCTTTACAATGCTCCAGCGCATTGGTCCGGTGGCTTATCAGCTGGACTTACCTTCGACAGCTCGCATCCATCCGGTGTTTCACGTATCTCAACTTAAGAAGGCCCTCGGCACCCCGCCCTGTTCGTCCGACCTTCCTCCCACCTTCGCCGACTCCACAGCCGCCCCGAAACCCGACAAAATTCTGCCTCACTGCTACAGCTAGCAGAATGGTGTTCGCATTCCTCAGTTGCTCGTTCAATGAAAGGGTTGCCCGTCAGAAGATGCCACTTGGGAAGATGATTTCTTCCTCCGCAATCAATTCCTGATGCGAACCATGCGGAAGGCACAGAGTCGATTGCTCGGGTGGAGGAATTGGATTTGCAAGGCCCAATGACACGAGAAAGATTAAAGAGGTTGAATGCTTCAATGGGCGCTCATCTTGCTTCATTAAAGGCCCAATGGGTATTACCTTGCATGGATGGAGCAAATGGGCCTATAATATCACTTATTCAAGCCCAAAATTGATGATTAAAGCTTGGCCCACATGGTTGCACAAATTTGGAGGCCTTGCCCGCATGGAGGATTCTAGAAATGACATCTTTGGACACCAAAGTCAAATCCGGTGGGCTATGCACTCAAAGTCAAATCCGGTGGGCTATGTTGGAAAGTTGTGTGCTTCTTTTCCAAAAGTCTTTGTTGGCTTTTATCTTTTTGACTTTTAAGGGGACAAGGTAGGTTTAGACTTTATGACTTTAGGGTATTAGACCCTTGACCATTGTATCACCCCCTTGGCTATAAATAGTCACCCCATGGCATTGTATTGGCATTCAAGATTCTAATTGAGAGCTTATGCTTTGTTTCTCTCCGTTGTGTGAGGATTGCTCCAAATTTCCCTTGCTCTTGTGCATTCTTGCCTTGTCAATCTACAAGTTAGATTGGTGATCCAAGATCACAAAGCCCTCAATTTCGTGCCTCAACCCAAGTGCGTTGTTGTGTGGATTGGCCATCACACCCCTCCCTTGAGTGCGTTGTCTAAGTAGTAGGTCACGCTCCATATAGCGTTGGTTGACTACTTGCTTCCACTATCCATACCCTTCACCCGTCACTTAGCCCCAAACCGCATCCATCATCCGCCGCTCTACGCCGTGAAGATCGGGCCACCCCGTGCGTCTCGCATCAGTTGGTATCAGAGCACCGGTTGACACGGTAGGCGTCTATCCCTTCATTTACTTTAATTCTATCCATTACCCTCCTTATCTTTCCATATTATTCACCCATTCAACAAAAAAAAAATCCATTTTTTCTTGAAAGCCTCCCGAATTGTCCTAAGTTTGTGCAAGCTTGGATTATTATAAATTGAGCCAAATTTTCATTCATCTTCTTTCGGCATTTAATTCTCTATATGTGATTTGTATCCGGCAAAAAAAAAAAAAAAAATTCTCTCAACTCATCATTTTGTGCTTTTCAAAATTAAGCACATCCTTTATTTGAGAGATTTCGAAAAAAAAAAAACAAAATTGTCTTACTCTCCGTTCAATCATCTTGTGCTTTAAAACTCCAAGCACAACACTTTTTGGGGAGAATTGACAAAAAAAAAGCGGATACAATTACTCCTTTGTGTTTTACCTTGTTAGCACTTTCTATTTCCATATATAACTTTTTTCATCATTTTACTTCATCCCCATTTTGTATTTGGCTCATATTGTTATTAATTTATCTTATCTTGCACAATCGGGCAAAACCCACAATCCACCTATCTACCCCTTCTTTCCACCCTCTTTTTGACCCTTTACCATTGTTAAACCCCTTACCACTCAAGCGGGTTGTGTTAAACCATCCCCCGACACAATCTTGATTGGGGAGGAATTGGTGGCACTTGATCGCCCTAAACAAGGTATTATATTTCATAAGAGCTTGGGATTCAAATTGAGTTTTGAGAGTAGAGAGAAATAAGCAAAAAAAATATATATATCTTGTGTGTGTGAGTGTGTGCATCTTGTTGTGTGCGTGTGTGTGTACATCTTGTGCGTGTGAGTGTGTATATATTGCGTGCGTGAGTGTGTATCTTTGTGTGTGTGAGTGTGTACATCTTGTGTGAGTGTGTACATCTCGTGTGTGTGAGTGAGTGTGTATCATTGTGTGTGTTCCCCCCCCCGGTGTGTGTTTGTGTTTGTGTAACTTATCATGGCAGAAGATCGTGGGAAGAAAATTGCTCATGTTAGCGATGAAGGAAGTCGAAGTAGATCTCCCGCACCTGAAGCTACGCAATTCCAAATGCAAGCTTTGGTGAGCCACTTCGAGAAGCTTCTTGATCGGAAGTTGGAGGTGTTACATGAGAGGATTGATGAATTGGAGAATAAACCAAGCCCAAGGATGTTCCATGATAACTCACGACGCGCTCCCGCACCACGTCGTCCCCACATCATGGAGGAGGAGATGGTGAACTTTGATGATGATCTTGATGAAGTCCCACAAAGGAGGAGGTTGTACCAACAACCGAGAGGAGGCCAAAGGAGACAACATGATGATGACCTACTTGGCGGGATCAAGGTGAAGGTCCCTTCTTTTCTTGGGAAAAGCGATCCAGAAGCATACTTGGAGTGGGAGATGCGGATCGAGCAGGTCTTTTCATGCCATACATATTCCGAGGAGAAAAAGGTCAAACTTGCTTCCCTTGAATTTTCTGATTATGCTTTAATTTGGTGGGATCAAGTTCAAAAGGAGAGGGCTAGATATGGTGGACGTCCCATCAACACTTGGGAAGACATGAAGTTCACCATGCGGAAGCGGTTTGTTCCCACACATTACCATAGAGATCTCCACAACAAACTTCAACGCCTCATCCAAGGGAGTAAGAGTGTAGAAGACTACTACAAGGAGATGCAAATTGCCATGATTCGGGCAAACGTTGAGGAGGATCCGGAGGCAACCATGGCCCGGTTTTTACATGGGCTCAATCGGGAGATTGCGGATCAAGTGGAGATGTACCACCATGTAGAGATACAAGATATGATCCACCAAGCCACCAAGATCGAGCAACAAATCAAAAGGAGGAGCAACATGAGGAAACCCACTACCCCTTTCACACCATGGAGAAATCCAAGGAAGGAGATTGGAGAACCATCAAAGGCAAAAGAGGTGGTTGATCGCAAAAGTGACAAGGTAATTCTTCCACCTAAGAAACCTACTTTTGAGGCTAACCAAACCAGGAATAGGGATATTCGGTGTTTTAAATGTCAAGGAAGGGGTCACATTGCTAGTGAATGCCCAAACCGTCGCACCATGATCATCAACAAGTATGGAGAATGGGAGACCGATGGAGAGAGCTCCGAAGAGGAGGAAGATGAATCTCCAGAAATTGAAAATGGAGAATTTGCGGAAGATGGCGAGATTCTTGTCACTAGAAGAGTTTTAAGTGCACAAATGACCGTTGGAGAAAAGAAGCAGCGGGAGAACCTTTTCCATACACGATGCAAGATCAATGGGAAGGTATGTAGTGTTATTGTTGATGGTGGAAGTTGTAGCAATGTGGCGAGCACCGAGTTGGTGGAGAAGTTGGGACTCCCGACTTTAAGGCATCCAAATCCATACCGACTTCAGTGGTTGAATGATTGTGGGGAGCTGAAGGTCACCAAGCAAGTGAAGGTATTGTTCACCATCGGTAAGTACAAAGATGAGGTATTGTGCGACATTGTTCCTATGAAGGCGTGCCACTTGTTGTTGGGTCGACCATGGCAGTACGATCGGCGTGTTACTCATGATGGTTTCTTGAACCATCACTCTTTTGTACTCCGAGGGGAACCTATAACCCTCAACCCCATGTCCCCCAATCAAATTCTGGAAGATCACATTTTGAGAGAAAAGAAAAAAAAGAGTGATGAGGAAAAAAAGAGAGAAAATGAAAAAGGAGAGAATGAGGGAAAAATAGAAAATGAGAGAAACAAAGAAATGGAGAGCAAAGAAAAATCAAGAGGGGAAAAAGATTTGAGAGGAGAGAAAAGTGTGATGTTGGCAAAAAAGAGTGAGGTTAAGGAAGCTTTGATTTCTCGACAAAATCTCTTAGTACTTATGTACAAAGAGGTGATATTGAACACTAACGACTTAACATCTTCTTTGCCACATGTTGTTGAGTCTTTGTTGCAGGAATTTGAAGATGTGTTTCCCGAAGAGGTGCCACCGGGTTTGCCACCCATTAGAGGTATTGAGCATCAAATTGATCTCATACCTGGAGCATCACTACCGAACCGCCCAGCATATCGCACCAACCCAGAGGAGACAAAAGAAATTCAAAGGCAAGTTCAAGAGTTGTTGAATGTGGGGTATGTGAGAGAGAGTCTTAGTCCTTGTGCGGTACCGGTGCTTCTAGTACCAAAGAAGGATGGAACATGGAGAATGTGCATTGACTGTAGAGCCATCAACAACATCACGGTCAGGTATCGTCATCCTATCCCTAGGTTAGATGATATGCTAGATGAATTAAATGGTTCAACTATTTTCTCAAAAATTGATTTAAGAAGTGGCTACCATCAAATTAGGATGAAAGAAGGAGATGAGTGGAAAACTGCATTTAAGACAAAACATGGACTTTATGAATGGTTAGTCATGCCCTTTGGTCTCACAAATGCACCTAGCACATTTATGAGGTTAATGAATCATGTCTTACGTGCATATATTGGAAAATTTGTGGTAGTTTACTTTGATGATATTCTAGTGTATAGTAGGACTTTGCATGAACATGTAGATCACTTAAGAAAAGTCCTAGAGGTGTTAAGGAAAGAAAACCTGTTTGGAAACATAAAAAAGTGTGAATTTTGTCTCGATAAGATTGTTTTCCTTGGATTTGTTGTGAGTGGCAATGGAGTTGAAGTGGACACCGAGAAGATCAAAGCAATACAAGAATGGCCAACTCCAACCTCCGTTGGACAGGTAAGAAGTTTTCATGAGCTTGCTAGTTTTTACAGAAGATTTGTGAAAGACTTCAGCACACTAGCAGCATCATTGAATAAATTGACAAAGAAGAATGTTCCTTTCAAATGGGGGACAACTCAAGAAAAAGTCTTCCATGCGCTAAAGGAGAGACTCACCCACGCCCCTCTACTTGCACTTCCAGACTTCGGTAAGACCTTTGAAATTGAATGTGACGCAAGCGGAATTGGCATAGGAGGAGTACTCATGCAAGAAGGTAAGCCTATTGCTTATTTTAGTGAGAAGTTAAATGGCTCAACTCTAAACTATGCTACATATGATAAAGAGTTGTATGCATTGTTTAGAGTACTCGAAACATGACAACACTATCTTTGGCCTAAAGAATTTGTGATCCATTCTGATCACGAGGCTCTTAAATACCTTAGGAGCCAACATAAACTAAATAGGAGACATGCTAGATGGCTGGAATTCATTGAATCATTTCCATATGTCATCAAGCATAAAAAGGGTAAAGAAAATACTGTGGCCGATGCACTTTCGCGTAGATATTCTCTTTTATCCTTGTTGGATTCAAAACTTCTTGGTTTTGAAAACATTAAGGATTTATATGCCACTGATAGTGATTTTAGAGAACCTTATGAACATTGTAAACCTGGAGTTAGTTGGGAAAAGTTCTATTTACATGATGGATTCTTATTTCGGATTGATAAGCTTTACATTCCTAATTGCTCTATCCGTTTACTTTTACTAAAGGAGTCACATTCGGGTGGGTTAATGGGGCAATTTGGTGTTTCAAAAACTCTAAGTGTTCTTAGTGAGCATTTTTATTGGCCTAGGATATCTAGAGATGTTGAGAAATTTGTGGGAAAGTGCATTGTTTGCCATAAAGCCAAATCAAAGCTGAACCCACATGGACTATATCTTCCTCTCCCAATTCCCAACACCCCTTGAGAGGACATATCAATGGACTTTATTGTGGCGTTACCACGGACCAAGAGGGGGAGAGATTCCATTTTTGTTGTGGTGGATCGGTTTTCAAAAATGGCACATTTTATTCCCTGTCACAAAACAGATGATGTCACTAACATTGCAACACTTTTCTTTCAGGAAGTAGTCAACCATCATGGAATGCCAAGGACCATTGTATCGGATCGAGACACAAAATTTCTTAGTTACTTTTGGAAGACCTTGTGGAGCAAATTCGGTACAAAGTTATTATTTTCCACTACTTGTCATCCACAAACCGATGGGCAAACGGAGGTGGTGAATCGCACACTATCATCCCTTCTGCGAACAATTGTCAAAAAGAATATCAAGAATTGGGAGGAGTGTCTGCCACATGTGGAATTCACATATAACAGGGCCAAGCATTCCACTACTCAATATTCTCCATTTGAAATAGTTTACGGCTTTAACCCCCTTGCGCCTATTGATCTAGTTCCTTTGCCTTTACAGGAAGCAGTTAATATGGATGCGAAAGGGCGTGCAGAATTCATCAAGAAAATCCATGAAAAGGCAAGGTTAAATATCGAGCGGATGACCCAAAAATATATGGATCGTGCAAACAAGGGTCGCAAGCAAATGTTGTTCGAGCCCGGTGACTTGGTTTGGATTCATATGCGGAAGGAAAGATTCCCTGAAAAGTGGAAATCAAAACTCATGCCACGAGGCGATGGACCATTCCGAGTGCTTGAAAAGATTAACAACAATGCTTACAAGATAGCTTTGCCAGGTGAGTATGGTGTAAGTGTCACTTTCAATGTTTCTGATCTTTCTCCTTTTTTGGGTGTAGAGGATGAAGAGTCGAGGACGACTCCTTTTCAAGAGGGGGAGGATGATGCGAACCATGCGGAAGGCACAGAGTCGATTGCTCGGGTGGAGGAATTGGATTTGCAAGGCCCAATGACACGAGGAAGATTAAAGAGGTTGAATGCTTCAATGGGCGCTCATCTTGTTTCATTAAAGGCCCAATGGGTATTACCTTGCATGGATGGAGCAAATGGGCCTATAATATCACTTATTCAAGCCCAAAATTGATGATTAAAGCTTGGCCCACATGGTTGCACGAATTTGGAGGCCTTGCCCGCATGGAGGATTCTAGAAATGGCATCTTTGGACACCAAAGTCAAATCCGGTGGGCTATGCACTCAAAGTCAAATCCGGTGGGCTATGTTGGAAAGTTGTGTGCTTCTTTTCCAAAAGTCTTTGTTGGCTTTTATCTTTTTGACTTTTAAGGGGACAAGGTAGGTTTAGACTTTATGACTTTAGGGTATTAGACCCTTGACCATTGTATCACCCCCTTGGCTATAAATAGCCACCCCATGGCATTGTATTAGCATTCAAGATTCTAATTGAGAGCTTATGCTTTGTTTCTCTCCGTTGTGTGAGGATTGCTCCAAATTTCCCTTGCTCTTGTGCATTCTTGCCTTGTCAATCTACAAGTTAGATTGGTGATCCAAGATCACAAAGCCCTCAATTTCGTGCCTCAACCCAAGTGCGTTGTTGTGTGGATTGGCCATCACACCCCTCCCTTGAGTGCGTTGTCTAAGTAGTAGGTCACGCTCCATATAGCGTTGGTTGACTACTTGCTTCCACTATCCATACCCTTCACCCGTCACTTAGCCCCAAACCGCATCCATCATCCGCCGCCCTACGCCGTGAAGATCGGGCCACCCCGTGCGTCTCGCATCAATTCCCCACCCTCAGCCTTGGGGACAAAGCTAATATTCTGGATGGGGGCAGTGATGGGACCAGCGCACCTGCCACCTGGAAGGTATATTCCAGGAAGGGAAAACAGGTCCCACCTTCAACAAACTGAGATGGGCCCAATGGAGCTATTGTTAGAAGATTCCCTCTGGCGGTTATAAGCAGTGGGCTGAGAAGAGAGAGTGCAGTGTGGTTGTTAGTTGTTTCGGCCTGGGGCTTGGGCGAGAAAGAGGGAGAGACCCCTTCCTGATTGTTTTTCCTTTTTTTCCCTTCTGCTATCCTCCAGCTGTTGTACTTCTACTCGTTAGTAGCCATTAATATCAAAACAGAGGTTCTCTGGGGTGCTCGTCTTCACTAAGCCCTCGATCACGGCTACCCACCACGGCGTGGAGAGATAACCCTCGCCATCTCTAGCCCACCACGACATGGTGAAAACCTCCTTACTGTTTTGAAACACGCGCACAAGCTCCAACTTTTGAGACTTGGGTGTCTGTCCTTGTGTAGCAAGACACTCTTTTCTGCTTTCCAAGGATACACTCTTAACATGTTCCTTACTCTACATGCTTGAGTTTCAGTATTCCTTTAGCATTCAAGACTCTTATTCTTCTACTCATATGACCAAAACGGTGATGCCACAACTGGGCATCTCTGGTAGACGAATCGATAATCATTGGCCTTGGGGGTGTGCAATTGGCCGGTTCGGTTATTTCGGTTTGATTTTTTCAAATGCCGAAACAACCGACTTGCATATTAAGTGTGCAAGGGATTTCCGACAACTCATAGTGTTCAGCCGACTCTATATGTCCTCACACCTCGCGCATGACTCCAACTGATAGAAATCAATTGGGAGAGAGAGAGAAACAGTAGGTACTTTCATTAAAACAGCAGAAAAATACAGTATGAAGAAGTGATAGAAGAAGAAAGGAAGGAGAAGAAGTAATGGAAGAGGAAGAGGAATGAAGGAGAAGGAACTCCTTGGAAGGCGCTGCTCCCAAGGCCTGTGGCCTAACCCACCGATCAGCATCAGCTGATTACTCCCAAAATACAATTTGTCCACATACAGACCACCACTCCCTTATTTATGGACTCCACTAGAACCTTCTAGACAACCCCCTCCCCTAACAGGTGGCAAACTGCTTGTTGTCTGCTAACAGCCCCACTAACTAACTAATAATCTCTTATTGTTTTTACAATACTGCCCTCACATGCACAACAACACCCCTAGTCCCCTATGCAACAACCTGACACAAGCAGCAAGGCTTGCTGCGGGACTCTCATGCAAGAACACCTAGGCTCAAAAGACCTCCAACACCCATGCCCACACGATCCAAGCTCATTGGCCTAACTAGCCTGCGCCTCCAACCCACCTTCCTATCATTCCCGCCATCCTGAAAAACCACCTTTTCCTCGAGATGAGGTGGAGTTCCAAGAGGCGGCCAACCAACCCTTCTCTAGGCAGCTAGTGCTAGTTGGCTTCTTCGGTAGTGGTTGTCCGCTTCTGTAGCCTTCCATTTGAAGTGACTCTTCTAAGATCTGGATGCAGCTTGACTACTTTGGTAGAGTCTCCAGCCTCTTGTGCTGTCACTATAGAGGCAACCCTTCCCCTAGCCATCACCTTCCGGTGCGGTGGTTCTCGAACACAGACTCCAACTTTTGCAACAGCCGCCTTCAACTGCTTGTAACTCCCTTCTACAGCTGAAATTGCTACTCGTACACAGGCAGATTCATCCCGGGTTATATTCAACATTTCAACTGTTTGAACATTTGTAACTTGAGGGAGAATTTCTACTACAGCTTCCTCAAATACAGAGTTGTTCTTTACTCCAATTTGAGCACTTACATGACCCCCACGTGCTGGTCGAAATATTTTCCAGCCCTGTGCCGTTCTTTCCATGCTAGTATACGAATTTGGTATTATCACTTCAGACCGTACCAGATTTTAAACTTCCTGCTCTTTGTCCGTGCTTTCTTGTACAGTCGAGAAGATTCTCAGGTCTTTTGAGGCAATTTTCATACTCACAGCTTTGTACTCAAAACGCTTCTTCTATTCCAAAAAAATCTCAGGTCTTTTATGCTTCTGTACCACATATATTGGTGTCTGTAAAGTCCTCAACGCCTCTCGTGGCAGCTGCCCTTCTTCTTCTGGCCGAACCATGACTAGACATAGTTCCACCTTCCCTTCAATATGTTCAGGCAAACTCAATTTAGAAACTAACCTGTTTTCCACTCCTCCGGCCTGCTTTTCCCTGACGTATGATTCTTCCATTCAATGATTCTTCCATTCTTCCCAGGCTACTTCTTTCAGCTACAAGTTGCAAACTACTTCCACCATCCGCATCCACGACTGATTTTTCCCAACTTTCCTTTTGAGCATTACTCTCAGTTTGTTCCTTCACGAGTTGGGCCACCAATTCTTCTACTGCCGCACATCCAAATCTTCCAAGCAACTTTTCTTTGAATTGCATCCAGGTGAGACCATTCTTATTCAGTTCCAACAAGAAATTCCAAACCCAAACTGCTCCTTGCATACTCAATTCGGCCATTGGTACCTTCATTTGTTCCGAAATTTGGCGGTCTGAAAAATATGCTTCCGCTTCCGTGATCCAATCTTCTGGATCCTTACCAGAAAATTCTGGTATCTCTTCTCCAGCCCATGGCGCTCCCTCTGACTTATTTCCAGCCTTGCAAAATTCATCTAGAGCTCTCTCATTTGTTCCTCCATGCATGCGTGTGGTCAGTTGCTACGTCAGCTCTTTGCGGTGATTCCTCCACCACCGAACAACCTCATGCTACTTGTTTTTTTTTCACTGTTGCGTGTCATTCACCTTTGCTACAGGATGCAAGTTGCTGCGAGGACTGCTGTTGGTGCTGGTGCGAGCCATTTGCCTCTGTCGTGTCCAAAGAAATTGTTGCGTCTGTCGGTTTGCTGCTTGAGTTCCTTGGTAAAAATCAAGAACCTCTTTCTTCTGGTCTCTCTCTAGAAATCTCTCAATGAAAGCACCAATTGATAGGAATCAATTGGGAGAGAAAGAGAAACAATAGGTACTTTAATTAAAACAGCAGAAAAATACAGTAGGAAGAAGTGATAGAAGAAGAAAGGAAGGCGAAGAAGTGATAGAAGAAGAAAGGAAGGCGAAGAAGTAATGGGGAGGGAAGAGGAATGATGAAGGAGAAGGAACTCCCTTGAAGGCGCTGCTCCCAAGGCCTGTGGCCTAACCCACCGATCAGCAACAACTGATTACTTCCAAAATACAATCTACCCACACACAGACCACCACTCCCTTATTTATGGACTCCATTAGAACCTTCTAAACAACCCCCCCCCTCCTAACAGCTGGCAAACTGCTTGTTGTCTACTAGTAGTCACACTAACTAACAACCTCTTATTATTTTTACAATACTGCCATCACATGCACAGCAGTACCCCTAGTCCCCTATGCAACAACCTGACACAAGCGTCAAGACTTACTGCTGGACTCTCATGTAGGAACACCTAGGCTCAAAAGACGTCCAGCACCCATGCCTGCACGATCCAAGCCCAATGGCCTAACTGACCTGTGCCTCCAGCCCACCTTCCTATAACCAACGATCATGGTTTCCCCAAAGTACATCCACTCAGTTGCGATTGAGTTCCCCAACACATGCGCCCCAGCGACGATGGTGTCTACCAGTGATCACGTCTCACTGCTGCGTTCAGAACTCCAACAGTTGTCGTTGTCCTGCCGCAGCGTGCACCTCCCCAGCGTTTGCGGTATCAACTACGATCGTATCCCGAGCAGCAGGCACGACACTGACAACAATTCTCCCTCAATCTGCCTTCATGACTCCCCAGTGATGATCGGTTGTTCGTCGTGATTGTCTTCCCCATCGCAATTTCTTTACGCAAATCGGCTTCTCTTCCCTTACGCAAATGCAATGACCTTTATGTACCGATCATCACATTACACGAGCTGTCTCTTCCATCCTTACGTAACTCGGATTCTTCTTCTCCACCCTTACACAAGTCCGGAATTCACCCTTAAGTAGCTCCCACTTTGACCCTTACGCAAATGCAATGACCTTTATGTACCGGTCATCACCCTTACACGAGCGTCTCCTCCACTCTTACGTAACTCAAATTCTTCTTCTCCACCCTTACACAAGTCCGACATTCACCCTTAAGCAGCTCCCGCTTTGACCCTTATGCCAAAGTGCGCAAATCGCAAATTCCAACAACAATCGTACTTATAGCAGTCGTTCAATCATGTTTCCGATGATCAGAGCTCTTTTAACAAGTTCATCACGTAATTACAACCGCAAAACGATCGCTACTTATCCCCAGTGACCTCTCTCTAGCGATTATTCCCCAACGGAATCACCAATTGTTAGGACAATTTCGTGAAAGAGATAAAGAAGAAGTAACATCGATATCACTGTAAAGATAGTGACTATAGGAATTACAAAGTAAGGTAGGAGAAGGAGATGTAGAAGAGAGGCAACTCCCTGGAAGACCACTTCCGGTGGAGATTGCCGAGACCTCCCAAGGTCTGGCTCAAGCAACAACTTCCAAGCTGAGCAAATATGCATATGAATATTCTTCCCACTCCCCAACCCCCAGCTACCGTATTTATTACGTCACCTTCCCAGCCAACAGCCCCCACCTGCTACAGCTGGCGACAACAAACTACCAAATGCAAATTACACCACTAACCTTTGGCAATAATTTATTACTCCCCTACACACCGCAGCTAAACCCCCTGCCCTCATACAGACAACCTCCACTGCACATACTCATTGCCATCCCACCCCTGCACATACCCAACAATATCATATTTCTGTTTTTTGGTAATAAACACCGCACCGATAAAGACTTGAACGGACGACTTATATAAAATATGAATAGGAGGAGATTACAAAGGGGGGAAGAAGAAGAATGAAGATGGAGACAACTCGGAAGAGACTCCCGCCCAAGCCAAGCCACGAAGGCCGACTCCCAAGCCAAAGGCCGATCTGCCGGAGGCAGCCTTAATTATATCCCTCTCAATGCTCCCCTCTCTCTCACCCTCTTCCCTTTATTTATAACTGAATTCCTCCACTAACAAACTAATAATATTTCCTAGAATAAACCATTGGGCCCACAACATATTCCCCTATAATAAGGACATTATTACCCTCTAGTTCCTATCATAGCAGTTCTTAAGCCCTGCTAAGGTAAGTTGTGGCAAGAACGACAGAAACAGTGTCAAATAGGTGAAGTGAAAAAAACAAAAATAAGGAAGATTACAAAGCTCTCAAGCCCAATTTGGCAGATGGAAAGTAAATTGATTGAAAGTAAAAGAGAACAATGAAAAGAAAAAAAAAGTTGATGTTTGATTTGCAATGGAAAGTAATCCAATATAATTAAAATAATATTATAGTAATAAAAAATTGATTATAATCAATAAAAAACACTCATTTTCCTTCCTTTCTCCTCTGGAAATGAGGTAACCAAACAGGGTCTTGGATCAAATGCACAACCTTCCCCTCAAAAAATATGTAAGCACGTAACTAAGAGCACAATATCTAACTCCACACAGTGCGACGAAGCGGTGTTTTCGAGACTTGCGTCGACGGTGGAAGCTATGTCGAAGGAAAAGAAAGATCAGGCGACACTCGAAAAATTCTTGATCTTTTGAAAATGCAGGACAATCTTGAAGAACAAGCTTCCAAACATTAATCTGAGTGAGCGGCAACTTCAAATCCTCTGTGGTCAGCTGGGTGCGAAAGTACAACTCAATAGTAATCCATCCGCTGGGACCCGATCCGTCAAATACTGGTGAGGTGACTCGTCTGATGTCCAATATTGAGTCGCTTGCGGTGCTGATCGCGTTTGGAACCGCGTTTGCTCCCATTGTTTCACCTATTACCCAGTTTCGAACGAATGAGTGTCTGATTCCTCCACAGTCCCCAGTTACGTCAGGGTACCCTCCTCGGATGGTCGTGAGTAGTACTGTAGTTGTGTAAAGGTGAGCGGTTGCATAAACGCCCCTTGCTGCGTCAAGGTCCCTGGTTCAAGTGGGCGCTCACTCTCCTGTGGTGGCGTCTTCTCCAAGCGGCTCCCCAAGAGCTACATCTCCCTATCACCGAGTTCCTTTGATTGCATGCCGATTTATTCCATGATTCCAGGGTTAATACACACATGGTCATATATATAGTTTATAATAAAAATAACATTTCATATTAAAACTTTAATATTATCAAATGCGTTTCAGTTTTTGTTATAAAAAGATGAAAGTTGAACATTAAAACATAAAAAATGAAAAAAAAAACTGAAAACCGACAACAAAATCAAACAAGCCCTAACTAAGCACAAACAAGATGCCAAATGAGATGCCACTGCTGAAAACGCTACAATGCAAGCCCTAAACTCATCGTACCAAAGCACTTATCCATTATCCGTTCTCACCCATCCATCTCTGACACTATTAGAGAAAGACCTACATAACTCATCTCTCATATTTTTCATTCTTCATTTCCTTTAAGCACCGTCATCTTCGACACAATTTTAATAATTTTCTCCCATTATTCTGGCAAAAAGGTAAAATGACGGCGACTAATTGACCCCTGCAATGAACTCTGATTTCTTCTATTTTAAAGTGAGGTAAAAAACATTAAGTATTTCACTCATTTTAGCCAAAGAAAATGAAAAACAAATTCAGAAATTTGTCCACACGAGATTAGATTTGCGAGTTACCATAAAAAACATGTTGATCAGATGAGTTATAAGAAGGTATACATGCCATAAGGTGATGATATGCTTGCAGCATCCAACCAGAACGAAAAGCATGTTGCAACTGCTACCTGTCAAGTACCATGGAAAAACATTACACATGAGGTGGACAGTCTTGGGGTTTGGTAAATGTTTTCAGTTTTCATTTTCCAAAAATCTATTATAATATATTTTGGATAGTAGAAAAAAATAAGAATGTAAGTGATTTACCGTGCCTTAAATTTTCATTTTCCAAGAAACATGAAAATAAGTTTTTCCCTAAAAATCTCTCAGTTTCATTTTCATTTAATAAAAAAAATTTGTTTATATAATTCAGTACATTTTCAAAGACACTGGGAAAATGAAAACAGAAAATGTTTCCCAAAACAAAACACAGCCTTCAACTCTTAGAAAGGCAAAAGGCGTAAAGGAGCCCAGAAAAGGCAGATAACCCCCAACACAAACACCTCCAAAAGAAATTTCATCATTCGTGATTGACCAAAATTGCACTTCCTGGTGATGGCTATAGTGTCATCAAGAAGACCGATTACTGCAAAAGCAAGAGTTACTAAAGCTGCTGCAGAAAGCTCTGTGGAGGAAAAACCAACCATCATTTCTGCAACAATTATGCTAACAGGTATGAAAAATAATCCGCCCATAGTTGGGGTTCTTCTCCTAGAATAACACCCAATAGGACCCTTTGCTCTCTGAATTTTATGTATCTTCAAACTATCAAATAATGGAACAAAAATATAGCCAGCACAAGACGCCACAGTTGCAGATATGAAAAATGGGCGGGTTAAGTAAAATGCTGGCAAGGGTAGTCTGACAACTCTCCAAGCACACCAATCCACCAGTAAAAAACCCGTTATCAGAAAGGTTATGACCCCCAAGTTGTTTAAAACTCCATATCTACTCCTGCAATACACGTACAAAAAAGTTGGACACGCTACAATACTAATGCAAAAAAGGGGTAAAAATTTGACCAATAGAATGCATTGTAGGCTCCATTTGACGGTACTTATTGAAAACTCGGTATAGCGCGTATCACTTATGATAAGTGCTTTTGTACAAATGTTTCTATATTTCTTATTAGAAAGGTACTCTTTTGCCACTTATTTAAGTGCAAGCATCTTTTCAGAAACAGAACAAACACCGCTTATTTTTTCAAACTGCTCATCATATGTGGAAGTTCTATAAACAGTTTTCAATAAGTGCTGTCAAACAGAGCCCTAATACAATATCCTACAATGCAACAATGGAGTGATTCCACACCAATTTTTTTTTTTTTTAAATCGATAAGTGATAATTAGATAATTAGGTGTGTTCTTGCCTGTTTTTCTTGCGGCTCATCCCAAGCATTGCAAGCCGACGAAAAGTCACTCTTAAAGCCTCATCAGGAGGAGGTGACTGATCATTGATACTAGGCAAGTCAACATCAGATAATGGATTTGCCAAAACATCTCCATCACTGTCTTCACCATCACTTGATGAAAGCATGCGTCCAGTATTCCACTCGTTGTCATAGTCACCAAGTGCATAAGTACCCGCTGACTCCTATTAATCAAAATAACAACAAAGACTAGGAGCATGTTTGTTTCAACGTAAAAAACAAGTGATTTTAGGATAAATCTAAAACATGGCTTTAAAAAAGCGATTTTAGAAAAACAAGAACTTATTTTGTGCTTGAGCTATCATAAAAAAAATCAGTTTCAAAAGAGAGTATTTTCATCACAGCTGAAAAGTGATTTTTTTAGATACTGGTTTTTGAAGAAAAAAAACTTAAACAAACATATTATAATTTTAGATAAGTGTTATTGTTTTTAGAGAAAAAAAGTGTTTTCTCATAAAAAAGATTAAACAAATGAGCTCTAAATGCACGAAGCGACACTTGGGTCAAAATAGAAGTGTTTTCACAACAAAAGGAAACTTCAAATATTAAAAAAAACTGATTGCTAAAGATAATAATTGTTAAAGCCCGTTTTAGTATAAAAGGTATTTTCGAGTCCCACATCGGAATATTCCACTGTGTAATCTATTTTACCCATCTATAAAAGAATGTCTCCGCCTCACCTTGAGATAAGGAGAATTCGCCTCTACATGGTATTAGAGGAAAAATCCCATTAATTTTTTTCCCGCTGCCTGCGGCCTCCCGGCTTTGCCCGGCACCGCCCTTCCCTGGTCGTCGCTCCAGCTACGCACAGCTCGACCCCCGCCATCTCTTCGAATTCCCGGCGCCGACCAGACCCGCCCTCCCTTCCGCTGCACCCCACCCTTCCCGACGGCTCTCTCCCGCCCGACGAACCCCTCCCGTCCGCGGACCTCCATCTCGCCCGAGCAGCACCCTCCCGCCCGCGGCCATCCTCCGTTGCGGCGGCTCCCGACCCTGCCTCCGTTGCGGTTTCCCAGCCCGCCCTCCTCGACGCATCCCTCCCCCCCTTCGATGCGTCCTGTCCGGCCTCCGCTGTGTCGTGCGGCCTCCAGACGCCCGTGGCCCTCCCAGCTCCCTCCAGGTTGATCCTTCCGCCGCCTCCCCATGCGGCATTCCAGCCCCGCCTCCAACGCGGACGACCGGCACCACCCTCCCTGTGGAGTCCCGGCTCCGCCTCTCTTGGCGCATCCTGGTCGCCCAGCCTCCAGCGGCTTCCCAGCTTCGTCCGACCCCGCCCCTCTTCGACGTTTACCGACACCTAGCCTCTGTCGCGGCTCCCGGCCTCAGCCTCCGTTGTGGTCTCTCGGCCCCACCCTACGTGTAGCTTCCCGTCGGATCCAGCAGCCTCCCTGCGCACCAGCCGCTGCGCCCTGTTCCGCTGCTCCTGTCGACTTCTGCTCGCCATCCCCTCATCGCGCACCTCCCTGCACGGCACGGACGACCCTTCTTCAGCGGGTCTCTCGGCCCTCCCACCCTCCCCGGCACTTCCGGTCACCGCCTCTGATGCGGTCACCCGCCCTCCAGCGGCTTCTTGGCTTTTTCCGGCCTCGCCCCTCTTCGGCGTTTCCCGGCCCGCCTTCTGCGGTGGCCATCGTCACCACAACGGATCCCGCAGCACCGACGGCCCATTTCCAACAGCCTGCTTCCCGTGCGACGCCCACCGACTCCGTCATGCTTGGCACTTCCGTCCACGGGACTCCGACACCACCTCCAGTCGTCGGCGCTCCTGCAAGGCCGCCCTCTTACCTCAGTTGTCGGCATTCCCGCACGGCAGCCCCACGCTTCATTCTTCCGTCTATGCACCCGCCTGAGCAGTTGTCTCATGCTTCGTTATCGGTCTCGAGTACCCAATACAAACCAGCGCTCTCGTCGGAGGAGATTGCATTTATACAATCTTATCAGGCTGCTTTGCCCCCTTCCTCTTCTCCAGCCACCATTGTTCAGACCGGTGACCCTACCGCGGGTATCTCTCCTCGACCGACAGCTTGGATGCTTGACTCTGGTGCGTCTGAATGTCTCACAGGGGATTCCGGTATGTTCACTACCTATCATCTGCATACCGACGCCTCTGAAATTACTATTGCTAATGGATCAAAAATCCTCATTGTGGGCCTTGACACATGCTCATTGACCCCGTCTGCTTCTGTAGTTCATGTTCCTGACAGTCCATTTAATCTTATCTCTATCACCAAACTCACCAAAAATTTAAACTATGTTGCTACTTTTACATCTTCTAGTGTTGTTTTTCAAGAGCGGACGACGAATCGAGAACTTGGTCGAGGTCATCTTCGGAATGGAGTGTACATTTTCGATATCCCACCATCTCTTGCTTGCTCATCAACCTCAGTCTGTGCCCTTGACCTACATTCTCGCCTTGGTCATCCATTGGCTTCCATCCTACATAAGTTTTGCCCCCAATTCAGTGTCCACCTCTCCTTCCATTGTGAATCCTGGAAGTTTGCTAAACATCATCGGGTAATGTATGTTCCTCGAATGGAACTGCGTGCAGTGAATCCTTTTGACCTTGTTCATTCCGATGTATGGGGTCCTTGCAGGGTTCCTAGCCAGTCTCGATACAGTTATTATGTATCTTTTATTAATGACTACTCGTGCATGACATGACTCTACCTTCTTCGTGATCGGTCTGAAATTTTTTCTACTTTTCAGACCTTTTATAATGAAATCCATACTCAATTCTCCACATCTCTTAAATGTCTCCACTCCGACAATGAACGAGAATATTTATCCACTTTCTTTCAGCAGCTTCTCAAGGATAAAGGCATCATTCATCAGACATGCCGTCCCGATACATCTCAGCAGAATTGAGTGGTCGAGCGAAAACATCGCCATATTCTGGAGACTGCTCGTGCTCTCCTATTCCACATGAAGATGTCTCTCCTTTTATGGTCTGATGTCATCCTGACTGATACCTGCCTCATAAACCGTCCCCCTTCTTCTATCCTTCAGGGGGAGACTCCTTTTCGGACTCCGTTCTCCTCTCTCCCTCCTCACTCACTTCCACTCCGTGTGTTTGGGTGTCTGTGTTATGTTTGAGACACTCGTCCCAACCTCTCCAAACTTTCTCTCAAATCCCTCCGTTGCATATTCCTCGGATATTCCCGCACTCAGCGGATGTCGGTGCTTCTCTCCTGACTTACGGCGATATATCATCTCTGCTGATGTGTCGTTTGTTGAAATCATTTCACTCTTCCCTCTCCCCATCCAGACACCACCATCGATGATTGTCTTCCTCACATCATCCACCCACCTCCGGTGCCCCACTCTGTTGGTCACCGATTTGGTATTGTCTACTCCTGCCGCTTGTTGACTGTATAGATTCATCTGATGCTTCTGCCCCGACACCAGACGACTTGCCCATTGCACTCCGGAAAGGTACCCGTTCTTGCCAGAATACTCCTCTCTATACATCTTC
Source organism: Viscum album (assembly GCA_963277665.1). Classification (NCBI taxonomy): domain Eukaryota; kingdom Viridiplantae; phylum Streptophyta; class Magnoliopsida; order Santalales; family Viscaceae; genus Viscum; species Viscum album. The sequence goes on along the minus strand of OY728132.1, from coordinate 1,151,856,304 downwards.
ATACAGAGGTCTTTCCACTCTGGAGACGATATCTATTCCCCGCACGGTTGGCGATGCCAAATCTCACCCGAGGTGGCTACAAGCGATGCAGGATGAATTGCAAGCTCTGGAAGACAACCATACTTAGGATCTGGTCCCCCTTCCGGCAGGCAAACGGGCGGTCGGCAGCAAATGGATTTATACTGTCCGTCTCAATGCCGATGACACTCTCCATCGCCTCAAAACCCGACTTGTCGTGAAGGGTTTTGCTCAGACATGGTATCGACTATTTTGATGTCTTCTCTCCAGTTGCAAAGATGACATCGGTCCGATTATCCATCTCTCTGACCGCTCATTATCATTGGCTCCTTCATCAACTGGATATCAAGAATGTTTTTCTCCATGGCTTTCTTAAAGAAGGGGTGTATTTGCAACAACTCTCAGGATTTCGTGCCTCCAGAGCCGACTCCCATGTTTGTCGATTTACTGGGCTCTTGGCCATTGGCTTTTAAAGACGCTAAAATCAAGGGAGGCCAAGAGTAGCTCAAAATTACATGTGATTTGATATTTGAGACGTTGCTAAAAAAATCTAATAGAAAAAGGTCCTATAGAAGTTCCTTCGGTAATAAAACCATCACCCAACGTTCGATGTATAAAATATAAAATCATTTAAGCATATAGATAGATAAATGGGTGGGTAGGCAAAGTGTAAGACCCCAATTAACAAAAAAATAGACTTGTTGTTACTACATTTTTTATATGTTTGACTAGTACACGTGATCTCTTTGTGTTTGACGAGTCTAGGTGGTGTCATACTTGACCGAGTCAACCTTATCCTGGTAGTTCGAAACCTGTATCTACCACTTATCCAGGACATTGTATATCTTTATTTCCTCTATAAATAAATTGCCACGGATTTCACTTTGAGGAACGTTTTCCGGGCCTATTGTTTCAACATAGTATCAGAGCCCGAACACTCTTAAGCTCTCTCCCCTCCCTCTTTCTCTCTTTTGCCTTGCTACTCCCTACACAGCAATGCCCCCCTCCCTGCTCCAGCATCGGGTACCACTGTGCCTACCCTCCTTTAGGCATGGATCAAACCACCACAAGTGCACGAGCCCCAAGAACGCCTCACCAAGCATGTGCGCCCCAAGTGTGCGCTCTCCTCAGCCGCGCCCAGGCCTGACATTCCAATCAATACCCCCTCAGACACGGTTCCTCCAAGAGAACATCTAGGCGTGGCCCTCATCTCCTCATGTTGCTCCAACAGGAACACAAGCCTGCACCTCCTTCCTGTGCTGCTCCCAGGTAAATCTCCCAGGACCATGTTTCTCCAACAACCGCACAAGCCTGCGTCACACAATATTTTTTACAAGGTTTTTTATTCATTTGCATCGTTTCTCATGACTTCTCTCAGTAAATCATCCTTCGTTTGTTAAGATCACCAATATGTTGCTCACCATCTTGTTATCATGGCCACTGCTTTCTCTCCTTTGTCTGATCCAACTACTGCACCTCTGTCCGATATAATTACAGCATTTATGCACCTTGTGGATGAGCGCCTTGATTCCAGCAACTTTACTATGTGGCGAGTTTGTAAAACATGTCAGCAAGCATGCAACTAATATTAAGGAGCTATGGGACTCATTGTTTTTCATGTTCTCCGAGACTAATAATTTGTCTCGTGTTTTTTTACATCTTCCATCAGTTATTCTCACTTCAGCAGAGGTCCTATTAGATTCCACCATATTACAACGAATGGAAGATGATTGCGGACAACATTCATGACTTATGGTTAGTCCGTCGGACTCCTAATGAGATGCCAACTCAACGTGAGAAACTTTTTTTGTGTTCTTTTCTATAGGGGTTGAATTTGGAGTTTGCAACCACCGTCACTGAGATGTTTGTCTATCCCAATACTCCACATCCATCATTGGTAAACAACCGCCTTATTCGAGTCGGGCGTCCAACAACCTCTATTACTTCCGAAGTCTTCTTTGGTCTCAATGCCCATGCATTTTGTGGCTGCAATCGTGGTCGTTGATCTAGTGGTGGTGATCATGGCCGCCCTCACTCTTAGCATACTCACTATGGTCATGCTATTTATACATGTTGGCACCTTCATTGTCATTCAAACCATCCTCCACCTCATGGTCATCCTCGACTTATTTAGACTGTAGTGGCTAATTCGATGGTCTAAGCTTTTGATCATTGCCATGCAACAAAGCTCTCTGATGAGAAGTATTTGTTGGGGAGAAGAAAAAACAGAAACGTGAGATCATCGGAAATTAACTTCACTAGAACCAAGATACACCAATCCACTGACTATCAAAAGTCATGCACAGCGGAACACGAACCTCCTCCACCGAGCTCGGTGTTTTTTCTTCTCCCCAACAAGTGGTATTAAAGCTCTGGCTCAAGACTCGGGACACTCACAGCATACTCGGGTATCTTCATTCATTCTTGCCATGACATAAACAATTGGCATGCATAAACATTACTTTGGAAATCAAAACTAGAAATTCACTTAAAACCTTTCAAGCCAAGTATGAAAAATCATTGAAACCTTTCCATAAACCCATCATGAGTACTACATAGAAGTTTATCTTGAAAGGAAAATCATTTAAAAAATTTCAAGCATTTCATGACATGTAAAACAAAGGAATTGCATAGAAACACCTATCTCATTCAAACCCAAACAAGTCGCAACACGTCGTCTTTGATGGCGAACGCCTAACCAAGCAAGAAAATGTCCTCTACCAACCCTACGCAACCAATGCCCCATGATTAAGACCGTCCCAAACCCTAAATTCATACCTCATAGGCGTTAGGGTTTTCGGGAGAAAGGAAAATCATGGGGAAGGAAGAAGAGAAGAGAGGAGAAGAGGAAAGGAGGAATTTCCCTCGAAGATCTGCTTGAAATCGAAGGAGCAAGGAACCAAGAAGGAAGAAGGGGCTCCCAAGAGCTCTCTCCTGAGCCAGCTGACACGAATGAGGGAGGAAAGGAGGGCCAAACACCCTAAAAATCGAGAGGGGCAAAAACAGAAATTCATAAAAAAATTGATTGGGTAGAGCACCACCACGATGTGGCCCTATGCACCATGGCGCGGTGCCCCTTTCCAGAAACCCACTACGGCGCATCCATCCTAGCCTGCGGCATGGTGCACTCCTCCGAACACTCACAATGGCGCAACCCCTAGCCTACAGCGTGGTGCACCTCAAATAATCAGAACCCCACTCTCGAGCACCTGACCACCACGGTGTGGCCCTATGCGCTGCAGCGTGGCGCACCTCACTGTTGGATTGGTGTAGTCCGATCCGTTTTGGATGATGATTGGGTCGAATGCTTTCGGCCCATACTGCACACCAAACCGCAACTCCACGGGGGGCAACGCACCCTTGGTCCAGGGGTCGAAGACCGCCCGACCCAAATTTTGGGGCTCTGTAGCAATCCTGACCAACTATAGCGGAGCTGACCGACCGACACCGACAGGGTACTGCAGCAGTGCGGGCTTTGACACGACTATTGTAGTTCCGCGAACTTTCAGCCATCAACCACTGTAGCAGCTTGGACTTGGGTGGTCGTGACACTGTAGCGATACGAACTTACAACCACCTTTCAGTGCAGCATAGCGAACTTTCTGTGTGATTGGTGGAATAGTGTTTCATCTTCTTTATTAGCCCATTTTAGGTTAGATTTTTTGTGTGAAAATTTGAGACCTTCCTGTATTTTGTGCTCCTGAAACTATTGAAATTTATGTCTCTCCGTGGGCGTAGAGATCATTTTTCGAACCACGTAAATCTCTATGTCCTATATGATTCTTTCTTTTGTCTTTTCTTCATCTGCAAACCTATTCTGTCATTGTGAATCCCGATATTTCCGCAACACTCACAAGCCCGAACAAACCTTTTTACTTTGCATGTCATGTTAGTCCAATACACCCCATTTGCAAGCCGCTTGTAGGTTTTTAAGTACCCCAAATTACCCCCTGTTGGTGAAGAGTGGTAATGTTGCAGCAGTTTGGGTATTAGTGTTGATTTCTTAGACAACACAACTTGTTTTTATAAAACAGTGAGTCATTCCAACATGTATACCCCTGTTTGGAGACACCATTCTGCTGCAATGCCTCAATGTAACCATTAAACTTTCATCCAGCAATACCTCAACTTTAAACTTTCCTCGCCTGCCGACATTGCTAATCCATCGACACAACTCGCTGGCTCAACATATGTTTTAAGCTTCGATGATCAGTATACACCATCGCCTCCCAAACAAATATTTTCTCTAATGTTGTACTGCTAACACTATTGTCATCAGCTCCTTTTCATAAACAAATTTTGGCAAGTTTGTATCGAACAATGCTTTACTAAAGTAATCAAGTGGTTGCCCCTCTTGTACCAGAACTTCCCCAATTCTTAGTCCCGAAGTGTCGCGCTTTACAGCAAACACCTTCGAAAAATTCGGCACCCCAAGCACAGGAGTTGTAGTTTTCCGGTTCTTGAGCTCTTCAAAAGTTGTATGCGCCTCCAGATTCCACTTCAACCCCTCTTTTTTTGTCAGTGCGGTCAAAGGTCTAGCAACCTTGTCATAATTCCTTATAAATTTCCGATAGTATCTGATAAGGCCTAGAAATCCCCTCACCTTCTTAACATTCTGTGGAACTTGCCACTTCTCCAGCCTCCAACTTTTTTGGATCCATTGAAACTCCTTTGACCGAAATGATCATCTTAAGTATCTCACTGCCTGTCTCCCAAAGGTACGTTTCTTTTTTGTTTGCAACCAACATATACTCACTCAATAATTAGCTAATTGTTGTAACTTGGTCGTGAATTCCTCCCACCCTCTACTATAGTGTAGAATATCATCAAAAAATATCAATACTCCCTCAACATAGCCCGGAAAACAGTGTTAATCATAGCTTGGAAGGTAGCCGGCGCGTTCATCAGTCCAAACGACATTACCATGTATTCATAATGTCCCTCATGGATCTTAAATGTAATTTTTCCGATGTCCTCTTACCTCATTCATACCCAATAGAACACCCCGACTTCAAATCCAGCTTGGTAAAGTAGGTTGCACCGTGCAATTCATCCATCAGTTTCTCTGCCTGATATGGGATATCTATCCGACACCGTCACCCTGTTTATTGCACGGTAGTCTACACAAATCCGTCAACCTCCATCTTCTTTCTTTACCATAATAATAAGACTAGAATAGAGACTATAGTTATGCCTGATAAATCCCAGTTCCAACACCTCTTGGAATTGCTTTTCAATCTCATTTTTCATATGATAAGCATGTTTTTAAGGTTTGATGTTCACAGGTTCCACCCCTTCCTTCCGATGTCCTCTATTTTCGGTGGCAATCCTCTGGGAGCCTCGAAAACCAAGTTATACCGCTGCAACACCTCCTGTAACTGATCTTGTTGGCGAGAGATCATCTCCATCTCTATTGCACAATCCGTTTCGGTCATTGCACATTGAGTTCCTTGTTCCCTTACGTAAATACTCTTGTAATGCCCTTGGAACATTCTGTGGAATCCTCACCCCCTGCAGTACTACATTTCTGCCCTCCCAAACAAATTTTAGTGTGATTTCCTTCCAATGGGTTGTAACATAGCCGGCCTCTAGCCAAGAGATTCCCAAGACCAAATCAGGCCCAAACAGGTCAAATACATAGGCATCAACCTCGAATTCCACTGTTCCCGACTCAACCATCAAGGACCTGCATAGTCCCTCGGTGGCTATCACCTAAACGAATATTGAAGGACTTGGTCTCAATCTCATGTGCTGCAAAATATCCCATCAACTGCTTAGAAATGAAGTTATGGTTGGCCCCATTGTCTATTAAAACCATCATTGGGATCCCCACAACGCTCCCCTCTATTAACATTAACTTGAAATTGTTGTCCCAAATCTTCCCCTATTCACAAGCTGGCGTTCTCAACATTTCCATTTCCAAAAGATCTCTCGTTTCTCCTTCCTCTGTCTTAACGTTTTCAAACTCCATGACTTTTGCCTCTTTCGGCTCAATGCATTCCCACACCATTAGCCTGTAGTCCTTCTCCGGATAACGATGTCCAGGATTGAACTTTTGTCTGCATGAGTAACACAACCTTTTCGACTTTCGTTCCTCAAACTCCTCTTTAGACAAGTTCCTCACTCCCCTCCAACGTGGAGCATTTCTCACCTCCTTGTCCCCGTAGGTAATTTCTCTTGTCGGAACGAACTTCACCGTGTTTGTACTAATACTTCGCCCTTGCCCACACGACACATTACTCTTGCCCCACACCGCCATGTATTTTATTATTCCCTGCACCAGCAGCTCCCTCTCCGTTCTCCTAGCAAGAGTCAACAGTCTCACCTTACTTAAAGTTCATGAGTCATTACCGCACTTCTGATTTCCGGTTTCAACCCTCCTATGAATAGGCTCATGTACCATTTTTCAGAGAAATCTAATATGCGCAAGGCTACCCGCTCAAACTCATCTATATAGATGTCAATCGTACTTGTTTGTCGCAAACCTTTCAAAAAAATAATTGGACCTTCTATCGTGCCATACCTTCCAAACAATTCTTCATTAAGCTGCGTCCAAGTAAGTTCAATCTTAATAGCCTTAATGATCCAATATTGGACCATGTCTTCCATGCACAATTGTGTCAGCGGCACCTTTAGCTCTTCTCGTGTCCAATGTATCAAAAAATAAGTATTAGCTCACGCTATCCAAATATACCAAATCCTCTCCAAAAAATGTCGACATCTCCACCTATTTAGAGAATGCACGCATGCCTTCAATCTCTGCAGGACGTGTTTCCCTGTCTTCCATGGCTGTTGTGCGTTGTCGTACTCCGTCGCCTACTTCCACGTTTGTCCCGCTCTCGCCTTCCTCCGCCACAATCGATTTCTCATTACTTTCCTCCCGTAACAAACTCTTCGCTTGCACCTTGGACAATTGATACACTATCGCTTTCATCTCTTGCATTGATAACATCAACTCTGATACTGACGTCTCCAAATTCGTCATAGTTGTCTCCATGCTCGCTACCCTGGTCTCCATACGCGTGGGCATCCAGCTGTCGCGGTCCTTCAAGTCGGCTTCCAAAAATACCTGCTTCAAAATTCTCTCGTATGAAAACAACCTGTCCAATTACCGTGTTGCCTTCTCAATAAAAGCACCACTTGATAGGTGTTTCGAACTAAAAGAGAGTATTAGAATGGATAGAGAGAGAGAGAGAGAGAGATCTACCATTCCATAACCAACTCTTACACATACACTAAACTAGAGCTCCTTCAAAAGCTCGAGCGGTCCTCCTAGAAGCAATTCCTCTCCACCAGGCCTAGGCAATATGCCTTCCCACAAACTAAGGCTCCCCTTCGCTGGTAAGTATACTAAATAGGTGGCCTCGGCCGGACTTGGCCTTGGTCCTCACCCGCATTCTTATCAGGTAGACTGCATGAAGACGTGCATGTGCTGGACTCGCCATTATCCCTTGCCTATTCACCCCTTTCTGCTTTTGCTCCACTTCTGACATGGTCATCCACCCGCACTAATTCTCCAGCGGTTTTATCCAAAGTTAGAAAGTCCTTTTCATATTGATTCTGAGTCGCATCATCTTGCTAAACACCATTGATCCACCTATGTTCCCCAATTGCGACAGCGAATATTTAGGCCGTTTGAGTTAGTTCGTTTTGATGTATGGTCCCAGCCCCAATTCCTGATAAAATTTGCTACTAATATTACATGTCTTTCATTGATGACTTTACATGAATGTCATGGGTCTATGATAAAGTTTTGAATAGGAAATAAAGAAATTATATTATGGAATTGAATTCTGTTACAAAAATACTAACCAGTTCTCTGGAGAGTTCTAGAAAATTCAACACCACTCCAGTTCTCTAGAGAGTTCTAGAAAATTCAGCACAACTCCACTTCTCTAGAAAGTTCTATAAAATTCAACAGAACTCGACTTCTCTAGAGAATTTTAGAAAATTCAGCACCAATCCAGTTCTCTAGAGAGTTCTAGAGAATTATAGCTCCACTCCAGGAAGAATTTCCACTCCACAAGCCTAAAGCTTTCCCCAAGAATACCCACTTCATATCCTGGAACCGGAGTATATAAGACTCCAGGATGACTCTCCAGGCTCCTGGCAAACAGCTCCCTGTAACAGCCATATTGTCTAGTGAGGCTGCAGCATCACTACCCACATTCCTAACATTCTCACCCACCGGAAAAGTCAACTTTCCCTTGAGGTGGAAATAAGGAAATTGTGTCTTCGTCACCACTGCCACCTCCCATGTTGCATCGTCTGTTGATTTATCTTTCCACTTTACCAACCACATTTGACTTCCTCTCAGGGTTTTAACTACTAACACCTCTTCTAGAAAAATTCTTTCACCAACCACTGTAACAAATTCTTCAAGAAAAATTTCTTTCATAGGATATTCTCCGGTTGCAGCTCTCAATTGGGATACATGAAACACACGATCTATTATTTTTCGATAGTTTGAGCTTGTAAACAACAACGCCTATCGTTTTCTCAATAACAAATGGTCCATAATACCTAGCAATTAATTTTTGATTAATTTTGGTTGTAACCCCCGACTTATTAGGCCTCTCACCTTGACCAACACCATCTCTTCTTCATAATTCACTTCTCTTCTATGCTTATTACCATACTTCATTAACTGTTAATCCCTTTGGAGATTCTCTTTAAGTTGTTGTAATGCCTCATCTCTGTCCTCCAAAGCATTGGCCATAGCCTCTACTATTGCTTCCCCTTTGGTATATTGCATAAGATGTGGTGGTTTGTGACCATAGACTATTTTAAATGGTGTTTTTTTTGTATAAGTATGGTAAGAAGTATTATAACTGAATTCAGCCCAAGGCAACCACACCATCCAAATTTTTCTGTGATCTGAAGAGAAACACCTCAAATGAGACTTTGAGCACTTATTTACCACTTCAGCCAGTTCATCGCTTTGTGGACGGTAAGAAGAATTCATTTTTAATTTTGTTCCCTGCGATTTAAAAGATTCTTACCAGCCGGATCAAGGGCGTTACAAAGTAGTATTAGAGTTTCATTTTCTTATCTTACTATTTGAGATATGGAAGACAGAGATAGGACTGGTCGAAACTTAGGATGGAAGCTATGTATGTTTTAAAGTCCGAGTTGCCTAGGAGTTGGGATTGTTGTTCTTTTTTTCCCCTGTTATAGTTAAGTTGTTTTGATTAAGCCAAATATGATGTTCTGGTTTATTGATTTATGGTTTTGCTCTTATCTGAGGTGGCAAAAAGCGTGCGTTCATACATCATATTCGGCACATAAGATTCACATGACATTCGTCTGCTTGTGTGTTGATCTGATTATAAGGGTTCAGTTGTTTAAAGTGTCGATAAAAAATTTAGTGTTTTTCTATATAAGTTGTTGGCGCTCTGCTTGGTTGAACCATGGATACGGGTTCTTTTATCCTGTATAGGATGACTGGTTATGTGAATCTATGTGTATTTGGTACTTGGCCCAAAGAGAGGGTAGGTTGGGCTGGAGTTGTGCCAGAGTGATATGAGAACTTTATATTGTGGGGAAAGTATGTAGCAACGGGACACGCTGTTTGTTACTGCCTTTTTCCTGTTTTGTGAGAACATAATGAGATGCGTTGTTTGGGAGTAACGTCGTCGATGTGTTTATGGGTGTGATGATGACCCTAAAGTGGGGCTGTCTAGGTATAAGGATACCTGGTATTGATGGGATGGGGCGATAGCTTATAAGTTGTCTTCAGATCTTTGAGCTCAAAGCATGGAAGGTGCTCGGGGGGATGTGACTTATGTGGTGGATGGTCCTTAAACAAAGGCAAGATAACTTAGTGATGATGAGATGTGACTCAAGAAATTGGTGAGTCGAGTACCGTGTTAGAGTGGCGGGGCGTTGTGCTTGTTTTTCCCTACATGGATTTGATTTTTGAGGGTAGCCCTTGAGAGATAGGGGTTGACCCAAGCACATGGATGCCTTAGAAACACAAAGCATGAGTGCATGCTTCCTTTGATCGAGATGACACATGGATGATGTGGGATTGTGTTAGGTGCGAGAGAGAAATGGAAACAGCAACAACAAATAGAAATTACAACATGCACCCAACCCACTACAATCTGTCATACTAACTATCTTTTGCATTTACAATATTGCCCCTGGAAATTATTACTCACCCAACACAGCCCCACACAAACAGCACCCTAGCCCCTACCCATGTTCCTATCAATTCCGCCCGCTTGAAAAACACCTTGTCCTCAAGGTGGAAGTCCAAAGCATGTCTGGGATGCTTTGGAACATCACCCCCTTCGTAACGCTAGAATGGAAACCCTTGGTGGTGTAATATCTCGAGATGTTAAAAGAAAGACTATATTCGATAGTGAGATACGCAACACCGAGCTAAAACGAACCACGAGATATTATTATTGAAATATGATTGTTATAACCTAGTCGTTGAATTGACGGGTATGAATATGATTAACATTATAAAAAATATATATAAAGGTCCTGATCAATACAAATGTATTGATTAATAATTAGGAAATAAACACTATTTTTAACAGTCATTTTATTCTTCAAAAATACGTTTTTTTTCAAAAATGGTTTTTATTGTTTTTTATGAGAAAGTATTATAATTAATTTTTGGAACTTTTGGAAAATTTATTTGATAAAACGGATATCACTTTTGAAATCAACATGTAAAAATTAACTTATAGTGAATTTTTAGGATTTTTCTGAAAAAATCGATTTTCGAGTGAATAATGAAAAATGCTGATTTTTATTAAAAACTGTATTATTGATTCAAACATCTACGAAGTTTCATTTTTTTTAAATGATTTCAAAGTAGCATTAGTTTTCTTATATTATGAATAATCCAATTAAGTTCATTGAAATCAATTTTACGGTTGAATTTGATATAAAAACATTTATATACTTAAAAATGTATTTTTATGAACTGTTTTTCATTGCGTTTTGCGTTTTAATCTTAAATTAATTTCTACAACTTCTGGAAATTGAATCTTTAAAAATGGATTCCATATTTGGAATCAGAAATTCCAAATTTAGTAAATGGGACCCTTTTATTTTTTTCATTATGAACAGTAACCGTAATAAATAATTATCACCACGGGAAGGGTGAATCGAGTAATTAAGATTAAAAATAATATGATAAGGACTAAAAAATGACTATAACACTTGCCTTTATCCTATCGGATTAGTGGAGTTCATCCATATTCATCCAAGTTTCGAAAAAATGGCAGCGTTGTGCCATATTTCTTTGATTTTGACCTTTATAATATTTAAGTAAAAGATAAACTCAAAATGTCACTTTCTTGCTTTTAATATCTATTATATTTTGTGGCAGGGATAAATCAATTTATGTTCGGTTCTAAATGGTTATTTGAAAGATAAATGATTTGTTTTTATCATTGTAATTTATTTTTAATTTTTAGTGATGAAATAATTATCTAAAATGTTTACGCAATGCCGATAGAGTATTTTTTCAATTAATAAAAAAATAAAATAAATGATTCTAAACATATTAAAAGTAATATAATTTGAATGAATTATTGTGTTCCACGAATTTTGTAAATAAATATAACATGTTAGGGATATGTGAAAAGATTATATTTGAATTCCTTTGTTGTCATATTGTTTTCAAAGTCAAATTAAACAAATGGTTCCAAAAATGACATTAATGATATTTTATAATAAATAATATTTTATTAAATAATTTAAAATTCCTAAAAATTATATCTCTAGCCAAGTGATTGGGATATGGTTGAAAATGTAAACCACAGTCCATTTATGGGTCAATTGTATTTTTATAGTAACTATTCTAAGAGTAAAAAATTTTGTTATCACGGTAATCATCAAAAAGGGTTAACACGGGTTAAAACAAAAAGCTAAGGGTGAAAACATCACCTAAACTTGTCTGGTTTTTATTGGATGAGAAGATTTAGACTTATCATTATCTTAACTTCAAATTATATCAATTTAGAGCCATTTGAACATGAAAATTAATTCATATTAATTTAATACTTAAGAAATTCCAAGAATGTCATCCCCTCATTATAAAAGGGCACCCCTTCTCCTCTTTTCTTTACACTTCAAAAACTTTTTGGTTCGGCCAAGCTCTGCCCAAATCTCGTTCTTAAATTTCTTCTCACGTCCTAGAGACCTTGGTTTGATTAGAAAATCAACCTAAGAAAGCTTTAGGTATAAAGCTAAAGAGGTTGTCTAAGGAAAAAGTTTGGTTTTTAATCACGCGTTTTAATTTTATTCCTTCTTCTACCGCCTACCATACTGAAATAATAACATCAGTATGTTCCATATACTGGGATATTATATTAATGGCATAACTTATATCCATCCTCTCTTTCATCAAATGGGAAACGAAACCCTCGTTCAAGTGTACGGCGGAATACCACCTCGCGAACCGATGTAATACGTTTTCCATCACCGTCTCTCATGGGTGATTATAATGATGAATTTAATGTATATATATGATATTCATGACATAATTATCATTCTGAAAAAGTAATATATCATCTATTTTCTTACATTTTCATTCATTGAAAAATGATAACATCGTTTGTGCGTACGTGTGAACTACTACCTCCACGAAGTGATGTGATTCATTTTTCATCACCGCATCACATGAATGATATATTTAGGTTTATTTAAAGAAATAATATGGTATTTATGATATAATGATCATTCTGAAAAGACAAAATAATACTTACCTTTTTTCCACCATGATCATTAAAAAATGGAAACATTATTTATGCGTACCATCTTCATGATTGTAACGTAATTCATTTTTAATAACCATCTTTCATGATTGATTTTAAAAGTGTAATTGATGTATAAAAATGATAATTATGTCATGATTATTATTTTGGAGATGGAATAATGAACTTTTTGACCATAGTTAACCTACCGAAGTCATTTTGGACGTATGAGCCGAATATTGTCAAAACGTCTGACGAAAACTTAATTGATTAAGTAATTGTATATAACATGGTGATAAATAAAATAAAACGAATAATGAACTTGAAAAGTGGTTCTTAAGCAAGTAAATAATTAACATAAGTTTATCATTCAGGAAATAAAGAACACATGTGATGAGTCAGACTCGAGGTAAGAGACACTTTACTTTAAAAACTCCATTTAAAATGTTTTAAAGATTTATTTTAAAAATCTTTTTCTTCCATGTCTATATTCTTAAAAATTCTTTTTATATTTATTTATATGGACATAAATGAATTATAAAGGACATTTTATGTCACTTTTTACTTTTATTCAAAGGTTTTCAAAAAAAATTACATATTTTATATGAAACGTTTTGACTTTATTTACAAAAATGTAAAAAGAATGTTATTTTTTAACGTATACAGCATGAACAGATTTTCCCGTCGTCATGACCTTTATTTGATTTGAAACTTATTTTACAACTTTACATGGTTATTTTCAAAGAAAATCATTTTCTCAATATTTTGTGAATTTTTTGTTTTTAAAGGTATCAAAAGAAAAGGATATTTTCCTTATTTTATGTGGAGATTGAAATGCTTTTGTTTATGGGTTCAAAAGTATATTTTTTGAGTTTGATGATGAAAATGCAAGATTGTATGTGTTTTATACATGTTATGGTCCTTGGACATTATTTATGATCAGGTGAACTTGGTATAGCTCTCCAATGCATTGAGTAATGATTATGTTTTCTGAAAAATCATGTTGAAAGTCGACCGTAATGGTTATTCCAATTTAAGGGTTCTTATAAGAGTTCTTATAAGGGTTCTACGAAAATGATGTTTCAAGGTACCTACATAGCTTTTTTATGTTTGCAAATGAGTTTTCATGGAAATCACTTGATTTCAAAAGTAAGCTAATGATCATTTGTTTTAAAGGAAAGATTATGCTCTTTCAGGGTAAAAATGTATGTTTTCAAGAAAACATCTTTCATTGGATCTCATGTTTTCTAAGAAACCCTCATGATTATGATTTTGCCTTTATATTTTCTTAAAAAGTGCTTTATGAAAAACTGTGGACATTAAAGTTGATTTCATGTGTAATTAAACAATTATTTGATTTCGAGGTTTATTATGTTAAAGACAAACTCTCTTTTATGATATCATGATTTTAAAATGGACTAACGGGTTTCTTTCCTTCTTTTTATGTCTCTTACTGAGCTTTTTGTGTTTATCTCACGTTTTTAAATGTTTTTCATAGGGTTTAAGGATGAGTAGGAACAAAAAAGTAAAGTTGAAAATCGTAAAGATTTATCATAAAAGAAAATGTGTTTTATTATAAATGTTTTATACTGTGAGAAAAATGGATACCGAATGGAAGTGTCCACTTTGTAATATTTGGGTTTGTTATATAGGAGTCATGACCAAATTCTCTAAAAACACTAAATCTGAAAAGATCCTCAAAATGAAAGAAAATGAATTCTTTTCAAAAGATTCAATTTTTGGATTGTTTAAGATCGGGTCCTTACAGTGGTATCAGAGGAAATGTTTAGACAACTTTGGAGATTATAATGTTTTCATGTGAGATTAACTTAAGAGTTATGAATACCATCATGGGTTTATAAGTTTAAAGTTGATCATATGTTCAAAGTCTTAGACACCCCTTTTGAGGTTTTAAGTGATGAGATTTTAATATCATTAATGATATTTAGGGAGACATTTTATTGAGTTGAGGTATATGTAACCCTTAGGTTTAACATGATGGATTATTTCAGAAGGATGTTGTTATAGTTTTTGGGATGTAAGCTGAAAGGTATAAGATAATCTTTGAGGTTAAAACATTCTTTAATGTTTAAATTATTAACGTTATTTATGAGGATGTTCATCATATTTTTGGAAATGCTATAGGAATTATATTAATATAGTTTTAGTAAAAGGACAACCCATGGGTCAGGCGACAACTCGTCGCATCCGGCAAAGCCGTAGGGCTTGAACTCACAACCAAAGAGTGACAAGGGTGCAGTGTCCGCCATTAGTTACAAAAACTAAACCGAACCGGAAAATCCAAATATACAATATTTATCAACAAACTTGAACTGATTAATTGATTTAAACCACATTTTAGCAGTTTAAAGTGGTTACGGATTGGCCGGTTTTAAATCGGTTAATTTAATCCTACACGCCCCTAAGTACAGGAGAGCAGGCAATATGAGATCAGTGGGGTTTGGAGACAAGTCCAAGGCAAGGCCAAGGCAATGTAGTGGTCTCCCACTTGTTTATTTTATTTTCGGTTTTTCTTGTACTATATTTGATCGACTCGTAGGGCGATCAAGCATATGTTGTAACACCATATGAGAAGGCGCGCTTGATACTGAGGGTATAGTCTCCCCACGGGTTGTTCATCGACCCTTGTCGCTGATCGGTAGCCTCTAGCATACAAGAAGGTGTGCTTAAAGGTCACATGAAAACCCGGCTCGGTTACTATTCAAGTGTGTCAGGCCAGGGGCGTTACACTGAGGATCCCCCTGCACCCTGCGTAAAGGTTAATAGCACTTGTCAGGGCTTATCAGCATAGACTACAACATTTATTGGTACCTTAGCTCCAACGATTTTTCCTCACACTCCCATTGAGGCTAATGTAGGTTCCGGGCGCAACGGAAACGCATTGGTGGGTGTACCCAACTTTAATTTTAGCGTTAAAAACGATCAATCCGAGATCCGTCACGATAATAAAACGCCGAATCTTCGGAATAAAACAAAGAACGAAAAAGAAAGAGGGGAGTCCTAGAACCATATAAAGGATCATCATATGTTGGTTATAATTAATTTAATTAATTGACAAGAATTACCTTGATGGAATTCTTTCTTCGTTGATGTCTTCGGTCACAATCCGATGTGATCCGTCGTTGCGTCGTAGAATCCAAGTGTAGGATTCCTCTAGCGGTGATCCACACGTGCTACACGTATCTCTGGACGTCGCCGAAGGGATCTCCGGGTGCTAGCGCAGAAGAGTCTTCGTTTGCGATGTCCGCCTTCGATCGCCTTGATCCGGTGGAGGTGGATCTCTCTCTCGTAGCTTGAGAGCATTCTTGGTGGAAAAAGAATTCTCTCTTGGCTTGAGACCTTTTCCAAATCTGTTGTGCACAACCACACAAAATAGCTAGGCTAATGAGAAATATATAATTGGGATTTTTAATTATATAAAACAATAAAATGAATTAATTACCTGAAAACATTTATTCATTTCATTTAATTCTTAGTAATACCCCGTGTTTAATAATAACAGTTGACTATTATTATTACTTGACATGCGCCCAACGAATTACACCTAATATTATTTAATTAAATAAATAATATTATTTCTCATAAATTCCCAGAAAAACTACACGGCATGTATATATTAATATACACGACGTGTACTTTTATTTTTCATTTTTCTTAATTTCCTCCACCACATTTATTATATTTTGAATAATGACTATTTATTTCTCAAATAAATATCATTGCATTATTCGCTAATAAATATATTATTTCACCCACTAAATATTCTCTCGAATAACTAGTGTCGAAATAAATGCGATCAGACATCCTTGAATAATCATTAAACCACAGTCGGGAATAATCTTTATTCAACTTGTTAAATTAATATTTAACTGAGATACTTGGACACACTTAGTGTGTGACCCTCTAGGCCTCTTTCTCAGTGGCATTAGGCGGAGCCTGCCTAAAGTCCAAAGTTAGCGTCTAGCAACACGCCAAGGCACCCATAGAGAAAGAAGTTAACGCCGCAATGACGTGTCACCTCCTACGAACGCTTATTGTGTAATGTAATCCCTTTGTCACGATATCTCAAATCAAGTGGGTTGCATGCTAGTGTCATCAACTCATGTGCTCGATTATTCTTTCTTTGACTTTCCGGAATTGAACTTGTTCATTCCTCACCATAGAAATGGATTTATTTAGGCTATATCAATTCCATCAAAGGGTCTGAGATATCTACTTCTGTTATGGAACAGAAGGGACAAATCCTTTCTCGCATTATCTATTAATGCAATATCACTCATGACGCACTCAACGTATCATACCTCGCTGTGAACAGTGTGTCGTCGCAGTTTTCGTCAATACATCTAAGTGCGCGAGTTGTGATACCCATTAATAATAATCTTAAAGTCTAAAGACCAATACACACGCCCGCAGATAGGAACATCCAATGACACTATGAAATGTGGATTTCCTACCGGGTCTCGTTCTCATAATATCCTCCTGGACATTACCAAGGGCGCACACCATGAGAAGGTGCCTCAAAGTTTTATGAGTCTTCACCCCTAATGGCCTGTATTATTTGTGTCCCTCAAATAACATCATCCGGCCATAGAACATATATTCAAGAACAGTGTTATGGCACTTTCGGGTTCTCATCATAGCAGAGATCCGCTATGACCCTTTAATGCAACAGTTATCCTTAGGACATTATCACATGCATTGTCACGCAGAAGAACAGTCAAGATGTGATAAGCTATTTATTAATAAATAAAGTACGAAGTAGTTGGTTCTAGGCCACCAACTCTAACAGAATCTCACTTGGACTAGAGCCAACTGCTAACAACCTTTAACCCGTAAACTCTCACATGATATTCATGCTTCTGCTGAGATAAACCTTTATCATGGGGTCCGCCACGTTCTCTTCCGTGGACACTCTGCTCACTGCAACTTCACCCCTTTGATAGAAATCCCTCAAGAGGTGATACTTCCGGAGTATGTGCTTTGTCCGTTGATGTGAACTTGGTTCTTTTGCAAGAGTCACCGTTGCAGTATTATCACAATACAATGTAATAGGATCTTTACTGCTAGGCACCACATCAAGCTCCTGGACAAAATTCTGAATCCAGACGGCTTCCTTGGCTGCATCAGAAGCCGCTATATATTCAGACTCCACTGTAGAATCGGCGACAACTGGCTGCTTTGAACTCTTCCAGCTCATAGCTCCTCCATTGAGACAGAAAACATATCCAGATTGCGACTTCAGATCGTTCTGATCTGTCTGAAAACCAGCATCAGCATACCCTCTGATGACAAGCTATTCGTCTCCTCCATACACCAAGAACATATCCTTAGTTCTTCTCAGATACTTAAGGATAGTTTTAACAGCAGTCCAATGTTGTTCTCCTGGATCTGCTTGATATCTGCCTACCATGCTCAGTGCATAGGCAACATCAAGCCTGGTACATAACATGACATACATGATAGATCCTATAGCCGAAGCGTATGGGATCTTACTCATTCTATCTTTCTCTTGTTGTGTTTGAGGACACATTTTCTTAGAAAGATGTAGGTCATGTGACACTGGAACCAATCCCCTCTTGGATTGTTCCATACTAAATCTCTTTGGTATCTGGTCAATGTATGTACTCTGACTTAGTCTAAGCAGCCTCTTGGATCTATCACGAATGACTTTGATCCCTAGAATGTAGGCTGCTTCACCCAAGTCCTTCATGGAGAAACACTTGTTCAACCAGTCCTTAACTGACTGTAAGACTAGTACATCGTTTCCAATAAGCAATATGTTATCAACATATACTACTAGGATAACGATCGCATTCCCATTAAACCGCTTATAAACACATGGCTCACATTCGTTCTTAATGAAACCAAATTCCTTTATGGCTTCACCAAATCGAATATTCCACGACCAGGATGCTTGCTTTAATCTATAAATGAATTTCTGCAACTTGCAAACCCGTTTGGTTTCACCTGGTGTCACAAACCCTTCTGGTTGTGTTATATAAACATTTTCCTGAAGGTTTCCGTTAAGGTATGTTGTTTTGACATCCATTTGCCAAATCTCGTAGTCATGGTAAGCTGTTATGGCTAGTATGATTCTTATGGATTTAAACATGGCAACTGGCGAGAAGGTTTCATCATAGTCAATTCTTTGACGTTGTCTGAATCCTTTAGCCACTAGCCTTGCTTTATAGGTGCTAACTTGACCTTCCATGTCCAGTTTTCTCTTAAATACCCATTTGCATCCAACAGGCTTTACATCAACTGGCTCATCAACCAGAACCCAAACTTGGTTCTGATACATGGAATTATCTCAGAATTCATAACTTTTAGCCATCTTGCAGCTTCTGAGCTTTCTACTGCCTCCTTGTAGGAGAGAGGTTCATCATTGTCCAACAATAATGATTCACCATCCTCGGTGACTAAGAAACCAAATCTCTCTGGTTCTCTTACCTCTCTTGAGCTCCTACGCAGTACTTGCGTTTTTGGAACCTCTTCCACGGGGACTTGTGGAACTTGTTCCTGTACCAACTCCTGTGTATCATGAGCATCAACTTCGTCGAAGTCAATCTTGCTCCCACTATACTTTTTGTGCTCCCTCTCAAGAAAGACAGTTTGCCTGGCGACAGTCACTTTCTTGTCTGAAGGGTTATATAGGTAATATCCTTTCGTTTCCTTGGGATATCCTATAAAGATACACTTCGTGCCCCGGGGTGCTAGCTTGTTGCCTGAGAAGGCCTTAACAAATGTCCCGCATCCCCATACACGTGTGTGCGACAAAATGGGTTTCTTTCCATTCCATAACTCGGAGGGAATTCCATTTGCCGTCTTATTTGGTACTCGGTTTAATGTGTATGTTGCAATTTTAATGCATATCCCCAAAAAAATAATGGAAGATCTTCATGACTCATCATTGACCTCACCATGTCCAACAAGGTGCGGTTCCTCCTTTCACTAATATCATTCCACTGTGGTGTATAAGGAGGAGTGAGCTGAGATAGAATCTCAGACTCCCGTAGAAGATCGATGAACTCTTGGTTCAGATATTCTTCACCTCGATCCGATCGAAGCTTCTTTATCTTCTTACCAAGCTGATTCTCTACTTCATTCTTGAATTCCTTAAATTTCTCTAAGGATTCTGACTTATACCTCATTAAGTAGACATATTCATATCTACTTAAATCATCAGTAAAAGTAATGAAGTAAGAATATCCACCTCTAGCTTCTACTGGAAATGGTCCACACACATCTGTGTGCACCAATCCTAGAAGCTTTGTAGCTCTTTCACCCAGTCTACCGAAAGGCGGCTTGGTCATTTTACCTTGTAAATAAGCGTGACATCTATCAAGTGGTTTTAGCTCAGTAGAGTCTAAATAGTCATCTTGGCAGAGCTTTGTCAAGCGCTTCTTGTTTACATGACCGAGACGGTGATTCCACAACTGGGTGATGTATGAGTCATGTGAGTTTGTTTCATTATCGATTGTCAACACTTGGTTTTCGTAATTTAATATATACAAATCATTATTTAAATGTGTCATACCATAACATACGTTGTTCTTATAAAAGAAGCAACCCTTATTTCCAAACTTGAAAATAAATCCATCCATATCCAAACATGATACAGAAATTATGTTTTTGGTAACACTAGGCACATAATAACAGTTATGTAAAACCAAAATCATCCCAGTTGGCAATGAGAGGTGGTAATCGCAAATGGCTAACGCAGCCAGCCTCGCACCATTGGCAGCTCGAAGATCCACCTCTCCTCTGGCAATATTTCTAAATCTATTTGGTTCCTGCATTTGAATACAGATGTGAGCCCCACAAGCTGTATCTAATACCCAATGTGTAGAAATAGAAAGATTACACTCGATAACGAACGCACCTTTAGCGTCCCCACGCTTTTGGGTGCAGTTCCTCTTCCAGTGACCTTGCTTGCCACATGCAAAACATACCGCCTCCCGTTCCTTGTCCTGCCTCTGGATCTTCCCCTTCTTGGAGGGACGGTGCTCGGGGGCTTCAGACCGTTTATAAGTCTTTGGCCCCTTTGCCTTGTCCTTTTCTTATTCACCATAAGGACAGTGGGTTTGTCACGCCCCATGTCCTTATCTACCTGGCGAATTAAGTTCAGAAGTTCCGATAGACTCTTCTCATTGTTGCTCATGTTATAGTTGACAATAAAGCAAGAGAAGGTCTTGGGCAGTGATGATAGGATGAGATCTGTACGCAACTCATCCAGAAACTTAATCCCTAAGATGTTCAGGCGTTCAATGTAGCCAATAAGCTTGACTACATGAGGCCCAGCTGGCGCAGACTCTCCAAGCTTAGTTGTAAACAAAGCGTTGGAGATCTCATATCTCTTCTGTCTCGTCTTCTCTTAGTAGAAATCCTTAAGGTGAGACATCATGCTATACGCGTCCATGTTTTCATGTTGCTTCAAGAGCTCATTAAACATGGCCGATAGCATAAAACATTGGACATCTGTGGCATCATCCATATGTTTCATATAGAGAGATAGTTCCTCATCACTGACCTCTTTCTCAGGCGCAACTGGAACAGGCTCTTCCAGCACATACAATTTCCTCTCGTGGCGAAGGATGACGCGTAAAAGCCTCTGCCACTCTTGGAAATTGGTGTTGGTGAGAAGGTTTTCCTTCTCAAGTGTGGTTCGCAATGATATGTTTGAAGTCATTTTCTTGTCGTTTCTACAAATTAAGATGAGCAAAGGCTTAGTACTTTATTATAAAACTGAGACAAATAAATAAATTAATACTTATTAGTCTCCCGCTATTTCATCAAAATCCAATAGCCCTCACCATTGACTTCGAAATATTTTGTTGCCTGAATATTCTAGTGGCAAGGATCCATATTGCCCTTCGCATTACCCCAACTAGGGTTGGTCAAGCAACTTGAAGGGTTTTAGGTAGACATTCCAAATGTCAATTGCATTAACTCGCAGGTCCTTGATCCGTTGAGTGGACTCCCCAATCCTGAAATCCTTTTATTTTGGATTTCCTCAACCTTTGCCTCTTGGTCACACCAAGTCCTGCTGTGGCAATCAACCCTTGATGCGAACCAAGTCAAGTCAACCCAAAACCTTGAATTAGAATTCTCCGATAATTAAAAGCACCCCAACTAGGGTTGGTCAAGCGCTTTGAACTATGGTTCAATTCTAATTAAGATTATGGAAGGCTATACCGACTTAATATTTCTTTGAAGGATTTTATCCTTATACGTAAATTTTCATTTTATTATTTTTGATTACATGCTTGTTAACATTAAGTGGGATATACTTAAGTGATTAACCATGTCTAAGATAATATTTTACGCATAAGCCGGTCTTATTTTAGTTTCATCTTGCATGCTTGTTTAATTCATTAATTGTGTGATCGTGACAACACACCCATAATAAATAAACCATGCAACTGACAGAAATAAAATAAATGACATGATCATGAGCTTGTTCTATTGGTTAGTTTATCTAGCGGTTGATAAACTAACCCAAGACCTAAGGAAGAAACACCTTGAACCTTTTGGGTTCATGTTTACTGTTTTCCACCTGTCCACCTTTGTATCTCCTTGGATTGGTTTCACCTTGGCTCCTAACTTGAGCCGCCTCCACTAGCTTGGGAGCTCCATCCATTACATAAGCTTTTATCTCACAAACAGGTGAGGGGTAAAATGGGGTTTTACATAAAAGAAACTTTGGGCGCGCAGGCCCTACATATTAATGAGAAGAAGGCTCGCAGACCAACAAATTTAATTTAAATAAATTAAAAGAAACCATTCAAATACAAAGGTTTTGGTCTAGCTCATGATCATTCATGCATGCAACGATATTTATACATAAATAAAATTAGCATTCAATTCTTTAATCGTTCTTGTTTAAGATAAATCACGCTCGAATCAATTAATTATTTTTAATTAATCAATCCTTTTATCTTAAACCCTTTTCTGAATTTCCTTGAGATTCTCATCCATCATAATTTTAAACAAATAAATTTATTTAAAATTATTTTTGTACGTAACTTGTACCTTGGAGGCAACCCAGTGAATTCATGTTCATAACTACCCAATGAGTAGAAATTAACATTACGCAGATGTTAAATTAAACACATATATATAAAACACCTATCACGTGTTGTGCCTCAACTTTACGCCTGCATTATGGTACACGTCTCAAGGGTTTGTATAATATAATAATAAATTTTAATAAATCTGCGTAATTTGGAGCACACGGCATGTAGTTCCGACTACACAGCGTGTACTTTTGTTCACCGTCCATCCGAAGTACACGCCCGGGGGCATAGATATACTTCGGAAATTTTCAGAGTACACGGCGTGTTCAATGGGACACACGCCGTGTAGTATCCGTGTTACACGGTTTCCAGTCGGGCAAGCCGTGTACGGAGTACACGGTCCAACCCTAACCCGAAAGGACTACACGCCGTGTTCCATGGGTCACACGGCGTGTAATCCGGAAACCGTGTGCCACCTGTTCATGGTCAACACACGGAGTCTTAAAGACTTAGATAGGATCCATTTACACGGTCTGATTTGGCGGACCAGTCCAATGCATTGAACCTAGACTACACTGCGTGTACTTCCAAATACACGTCGTGTATTCTGGTGTTGTACGGCTAAGAACGTTTGGCACCTCCGAATGAGATCCTCTATTTTATTTTAATCAAAATTAAAAGAAAAAATCGTTTCTGTAAGGTGAACGAGAAATGAGAGGAGGAACAGATCTCGAGATTCAGATTTAAAGAACGATTAACTTGAATTGAAACAACTAAATTATTAAATGCGTAAATTACCAACAAAAAACTAAATAATTATAATCAACGATATGATTCTCTCTGATACCACTTGTAAGTTCCGGGCGAAGCGGAAGCGCGTTGGTGGGTGTACCCAACTTTAATTTTAGCGTTAACAACGATCAATCCGAGATCCGTAACGATAATAAAACGCCGAATCTTCAGAATAGAACGAAAACGAAAAAGAAAAGAGGGGAGTCCCAGAACCATATAGAGGATCATCATATGTTGGTTATAATTAATTTAATTAATAGACAAGAATTACCTTGATGGAATTCTTTCTTCGTTGATGTCTCCGATCACAATCCGATGTGATCCGTCGTTGCGTCGTAGAATCCAAGTGTAGGATTCCTCTAGTGGTGATCCACACGTGCTCCACGTATCTCTGGACGTCGTCGAAGGGATCGCCGGATGCTAGCGCAGAAGAGTCTTCGCTTGCGATGTCCGCCTTCGATCACCTTGATCCGATGGAGGTGGATCTCTCTCTCGTAGCTTGAGAGCGTTCTTGGTGGAAAAGGAATTCTCTCTTGGCTTGAGAGCTTTTTCAAATCTGTTGTGCACAACCACACAAAATGGTTAGGCTAATGAGAAATATATAATTGGGATTTTTAATTACATAGAATAATAAAATGAATTAATTACCCGAAAGCATTTATTCATTTCATTTAATTCTTAGTAATACCTCATGTCTAATAATAACAGTTGACTATTATTATTACTTGACATGCGCCCAGCGAATTACACCTAATATTATTTAATTAAATAAATAATATTATTTCTCATAAATTCCCAGAAAAACTACACGGCATGTATATATTAATATACACGGCATGTACTTTTATTTTCCATTTTTCTTAATTTCCTCCACCACATTTATTAGACCTTGAATAATGACTATTTCTCAAATAAATATCACTGTATTATTCGCTAATAAATATATTATTTCACCCACAATATATTCTCTCGAATAACTAGTGTCGAAATAAATGCGATCAGGCATCCTTGAATAATCATTAAACCACAGTCGGGAATAATCTTTATTCAACTTGTTAAATTAATATTTAACTGAGATACTTGGACACACTTAGTGTGTGACCCTCTAGGCCTCTTTCTCAGTGGCATTAAGCCGAGTCTGCCTAAAGTCCAAAGTTAGCGTCTAGCAACACGCCAAGGTACCCATAGAGAAAGAAGTTAACGCCGCAACGACGTGTCACCTCCTACGAACGCTTACTGTGTAATGTAATCCCTTTGTCACGATATTTCGAATCAAGCGGGTTGCATTCTAGTGCCATCAACCCATGTGCTCGATTATTCTTTCTTTGACTTTCTGGAATTGAACTTGTTCATTCCTCACCATGGTCATGGATTTATTTAGGCTATCTCAATTTCATCAAAGGGTCTGAGATATATATTTTTGTTATGGAACAGAAGGGACAAATCCTTTCTCGCATTATTTATTAATGCAATATCACTCATGACGCACCCAACGTATCCTACATCGCTGCGAACAGTGTGTCGTCACAGTTTTCGTCAATACATCTAAGTGCGCGAGTTGTGATACTCATTAATAATAATCTTAAAATCTAAGAACTAATACACACGCCCGCAGATAGGAACATCCAATGACGCTATGAAATGTGGATTTCCTACTAGCGGGTCTCGTTCTCATAATATCCTCCTGGACATTACCAAGGGCGCACACCATGAGAAGGTGCCTCAAAGTTTTATGAGTCATCACCCCTAATGGCCTGTATTATTTGTGTCTCTCAAATAAAATCAATCGGTCATAGAACATATATTCAAGAACAGTGTTATGGCACTTCCGATTTCTCATCATAGAAGGGATCCGCTATGACCCTTTAATGCAACAGTTGTATTTAGGACATTATCACATGCATTATCACGCAGAAGAACAATCAAGATGTGATAAGGTATTTATTAATGAATAAAGTACAAAGTAGTTGGTTCTAGGTCACCAACTCCAACAGCTAAGGCCCATCCCAGTTGGTTGCAAGCCATGTTTGAAAAGAGTCATGCACTGGAGGACAATCATACATAAGACTTGGTTTATATTCCATCGGGTAAGGAGGTTGTTGGTTGTAAATAGGTATGTATTGTTTGTGTCAATGCAGATGGCTCTCTCAATCGCCCCAAGGATCATCTCGTTGCCAAGGGGTGTGCCTAGACTTATGAGATTGATTATTTTGATATCTTCTCCTTAGTGGTTAAAATGACATTCATTGGTCTATTGATTTCTCTTGCAGTTTATAAAAATTGACCTCTTAATGAACTGAATGCCAAAAATGTCTTTCTTCATGGTCTTCAGAATGAAAAAAGTTCATATGAAGCAGCCTCATGGATTTGTTGCTCACGAGGAGTCCTCTAAAGTGAGCCGCCTTAGATGATCTCTACATGGCCTTAAACAATCTTTGTGAATGTGAATTAGTCATTTTTTCACAATTGTGATTGATTTTAAGTTTACTCAAAATTAAAAAGATATTTCGGTTTTTTATCAGCACTTCGCTACAAAAAGCACCCTACTTGTTGTTTATGTGGATAATATTGTAATTACAAGCAATGATTTAGCATGAATTGATCAACTCACATTTTATCTTCATTGAAACTTTCAGACGGACTCAGAGACTTTTTAAAGTATTTTATGCGAATTCAACGGATATTGTTGACTTATTGACAAATTAAACTATTTCACCATGACTCAACCAAACATTGCGTGTGTTGTAAGCAAGGTAAGTCAATTCATAGATTACCCTACTACATTGCAACGGGATGTGGTTTTTTGTATTGTCAAATATGTCAAGAGGGAACCGGGCCTGGGACTGTTGTATTCAGGTCATGAGCACACTGATATTGAGGCATTCTATGATTTTGATTATGCAAGTTGTGTTTATCCTCGGGTGAAGAGCCAAGGTTCTACTAGATCACTAGGAGGAGGAGAGGGTAAATCCATGATCCTTTTTCTTTTTACGGTTTCTTTCTTTTAAACCAACCTCTATGACCAGTGAAGATCTCGGTCCACTCTTCTTATGTCTCTTAGCCTTACCCAAATATTGCAAGAAATAAAGGCACAGACACAGTTGTTTTTACAAGGTTTGGTCTCAATGTCAGAGTCTACTCCTTGTCAGGTTCGGGTCGAGTTCTGAGACTTGGATTTTCCACTATAAATCACTGTGAGTATAAGTACAAGTTGTCTCTCAAAAATCTTGACAGACAATCTCCCGAAGGTTCACAAGTGAATGTAATGGTCGCTCTCGATGGATTCTTTATACTGGCTTCCACCAATTGAAGCTATCTCCTGAAAAGTTTTTATCTATCTCCCGATGGGGTCTTTATCTTGTCTCCCAACAGTTCTTCAAAGGTCCTCTAAAACTTTCTTAAATAGGTTTTCAAACGCTCTTGTCTCCAGTGTGTGTACCGGCCTTGTTCTCCTTCGAGTCCCCACATCCAGATGTTCAATAGGATCGCTCAACCTTGCTCACAAGATCTTGTAACGATATGATATCGCAAGTCATAGGAAGATGTCCTTGCTACTCACCTTCTCCACGGGCTTTGACGCAACAAACTTGGTGTCGACCTCCTCCTCTCGATCACTATTCTTCTTCTTCTCCGATGCATAGGGAAGTCTTGAATGCAATCGAGTTCTTCACCTTTGATACCATCAATTGCTCTCTCTTCCAAGTTCAGTATCAGGTTCTCAAGTCTCTTCTTCGACAGGTTAGAATTTCATCAAAATAATGCAGTATTGAAGGTCTCTCTTTTTCAACCATTCTTATTCTCCACCTTCTCTTTAATATTCACGGAATAATACCATGAATCATTTTTTTCCATATTTAATTTTGGAAACTCAATCTTTGGCAATAGACGATATTCATAATTCAAATTGATGGATTTTTCAGTTTGAATTCTTCATTAAAAAATCTTCTCAAAATCCCTGGTCAAATATCACCATTTTAATTCACCAGAAAGAACAAGATTTTTTCTTCACGCGATATTTAAATATCACAATCTTCTTCTTCTCCACAAAATCCATTGTATTTAATTCCATTGAAATCTTCATCCACGTGTGCATGACCCCATGCATTACAAGGTAGCACTGTGGCTTGCAGCGTGGAACTCCTCACATCACTACAACTTGAATCACAGATATTTCCAAATAATTTTTTATATTTAAATCTCTGAAGTACAGCACAACGCGTCATTTGATTTCAATACTTAACACAATCTCCTCCACGACAACCAAAAAGCTGGTGTTTTTGTTCCCCATTTTTCACCATCTCGAAGTTTGGCTTGGCTTCATAGAGTTGGTTGAACTCTACGGTTTTTCGTAGGATTGATTGAACTCTACGAAGTCTACTTATACTCTACAAAAATCTTGAACTCTATGAAATTCCTATAACTTACAAAGTTCAGCATAGGGTTCATGAACTCGACGTTGTTTCCCAACAACCCTACGAACTTCTTTGAACTCTACGAAGTCTGTGCTGAAATCTATGAAATCTGTGAACCCTACAAAGTTAAACTCTACAAAGTGCGTAGGGTTCATGAATGTCAAATATTCAGACTTCTGCTCAGTGTTGAACCCTACGAAGGTAAATGAACTCTACTAAGTCTTGCTCAGCCCTAAGAAGTGCATAGGGTTCAAGACTTAACCAAAAATCCTGAATTCTATAAATACAAAATTAATTCAGTCCCACTCAAATAATCTCAGAACTTCTTAGGCACCTTCAAATCATCTTAAAAATCTTCTCAACAGTTCAAGACATCATCCAAATGTTTCCTTCGTCCATTCATTTGTAACTTTGATTTCCAATATACTTTGGATGGTCTCTCAAGCATTCCAACGACTTTGACTTCATGAATCTCGGTTCTTCAATCTCCCTTTTTGTTGACCGCTCAAACTTCACTTGAAAACTGTTGTACACAATACCATTTCTCAGTCACCAGTACTTGTGATAGGAACAAGACCTAGGGGACTTCTTTGTATTAAAAACAAAAATAGAATTATAGCTGAGAAAAGGGAACCAAAGAAAAGAAGAATTACAGGGAGAAGTTGTTTCTTCCCCGCCCAAGCCTAATGGTCGATACTATTCTCATTCCTGCCTTTTTTCACTCTCTCCTCTGGCCTTAATTTGTAACTGAGTTCCTCCCCCCTCCCCTTGTGGGCCCAACTGTCAATCTGACTAACTTCCCTGCTTTAATTCCCTAACCCATTTCCAACTCCATCAATTACAGCTAACCTAACAAACCCCCCTCAAAGAATTATAATATTGCCCCTTGATTGTTTCCTTTACACAGGCCCCGCATATACTAATCATTGTCACCTCCTTGAAAATCACCTTGTCCTCAAGGTGAGAACAATTGTCATGATCCGAAGAAAATTCTCTAAGAAGATTTCACAGCTTCAGTGTTTCCTCACAATTAGCATTCTGATTCAACTCGACAGTGTGAATCACATTTCCACGAGGGCATACAATAGCTTGGTTGTGCTTTCCAGGTGTCCCTTCTCCCCGTTTCGGATCCCCTGATGGGTTGCCTCATGTAGGGGCTGCCTCATGCAAGGTTGTAGTTTCCTTAATGTCAGCTCGAGATGCAGCAACAACATTAACGCTCTTTCCCAAGGCGTGTACAAGCATGGAATTGCCCATTGAAGGGGGCAAGTCAACTCCTGGACAGAATCCACAAAACGGGTACTCATTCCGGGATGAATCCATCATGAACAGAGCATGCATCCCCCTCGATTGTGATGTTTTCCTTCACTTTGAACCGGTTATGGAAGGCGTCATTGCCATGAACGAAGATTCATTACAACTGTTGCATGTATTGAATACTGATCATGCCGATAGTCCGTACATTCTTGGTAGACCGATTGCGTCGATGCAGGCTGCAGTCGTTCTCCTCCTTCATAGAATTCCCGGACATTTCATCCCAAGACTGGGGAACTGTATGGGAATCCACTAGTGGAAAGGTCAGAGGGCTTAAACTTGCATTTGTGCCCATGTGGTGACCATGCTTTTGGAAACATAGCCCCATTCAAGTGTTCCCCAAAAAATGACATTTTTCTATATTCCAGCGGGTGAGGCCCCTTTTTCTACTCCATGCCAAACCTCTAAAGCTGGTGAAATTCTCAGACTCGATACCTCGGCAGCCTTCAGAAATCAATCCTCATCCTTATGTAGTTGAGTCTTCATCGCTCGTGTCTGCGGTATCTGTTTCGGGCCAGCACTCACAGTCTCCACCAAGTTCTCTTCCTCATTTCAATCTTGTTCTTCTGCTTGCACCGTTTTCCCGAGAAAAGTCTGACGTACGGAGAACTCTACCATTGTCAGTGTATGTTGTTGATTCTCCTTGTTGATTCCAGTTGGATGCTTGCCCGAGTCCTCCATTAGCAACAGTGGTCCCTCATCTCATTGTTGTGGCCTCGTCTCCAGGCAACACATACCCCCAAATATGTATTTTCCAGACTTCGTGTGTTTGTTTGTCTTTGTACTTCCAGACGCCACTAAATGCATCGCAGACATACCTGATGTTAACGAAGGGTGTGTTGCCTCTCGTTGCAGCACCTCGTGCATTCCCACAATGTCGGATGTCGTAGATTTCAGCTCGGGCAACACAGGCATCAGAGAAAGCAGGGTCACCTCCTGTTGCGGTATCTTCTTCTCCAGGCGAGGCAACATGCCTTCTATGAATTCTCAGAATTCTGTTCGGAATTTCGCTTGTCATTGGGTGGTATGATCTTTCATTGAAGCCAGTTCTGAGAGCATTGCTTGGACACACTTTATGCGTTGCTCCGCCTCGTCGTGCCCCGGTGCCTCTAGAACGCCAAACGCGGCAGATTGCACCTCTGGGAGGCTTGCCATCAAAGGAAGCCAGGTTGGCTTTTGTGGCAGCAGGTGCTCAAGTCGGCGGACCATATAGGAGCAGAATTGGTTGTGGCGCTCCTTGCCCGATTTCTAGTGATCCTGTGTGAACGCGTCCATGGTCGCAGTGTTGTTTTCAGACAAGTTTGATTGCGGGTCGCCATGGTTCCTTATGAACAGGGGTGGGTAATGGAGATGGTCGGCAAGTTGGACCAAGTGATGAAAACAAGACCTAGAGGACTTCTTTGTATTCAGAACAATACGAGAATTACAGCTAATAAGAGAGAACTGACCAAAGAAAAGAAGAATTACAAGGAGAAGATGGTTTCCCCCCCGCCCAAGCCTAATGGTTGATACTATTCCCTTTCCTGCCTTTTTCCTCTCTCTTCCCTGGCCTTAATTTATAACCATGCCCCTCCCCCCTCTCCACATGGGACCAGCTGTCCATCTAATTAACTTCCCTACTTTAATTCTCTAACCCACTACCAACAACTCCAACAATTACAACTAACCCAACAAGCCCCCCTCAAAGAATTACAATACTGCCCCCCGACCATTTCCCTTACACACCCCCACGGATGCCTATTAGCTTGTCATGTAACCTTGAAGATCAGTACACCAATCGTCACATATAAGGGTTGCTACTATAAATCTGTAATGCCAAGATCTTCAAGCAGAAGCAGCTTCATTTCCTTTGCCAATAAACAAAAATGGCAGCGCCTCACTTTAGCTTACTTTGCTCCTTTGCATGAGCAGCACCTCATCACCATACATTGACTTTACATAAATCATATTGACAACAAATACAACCTCATCTTCACAAACCCATTTGAGTACTTCATCGGGCAAGTCCACATTTTGCAATACCACTTTCATTGGTGGAAATCTTATATCTTGGAGAATTAAGAAACAAACCACTGTATCTCACTCAAATTTAAGTTAGAGTACCAAGCAAGGATACATGCAACAGCTGAGATCTTATAGACGCAACATCTCCTGCATGAGATTGGTCATTTTATCCAAAAGTTTGCACACATTGATGCAACTATCTGGCAACAATCAAGAATGCTACAAATCTAGTGTTTCATGGTGGAGGGGGAGGCTAAGCATGTTGAGATTGACTGTCATTTTGTTTGAAATTTTTTTGAAAAGATAAATCTTACTTTCGGCTATGTATGAACCACAGAGCAATTAGTCGACGTGTTTATTAAAGGGGTTCCAGGAACACGGGTGAAATTTTTAAGTAACAAGTTGGGCATAACAAATATATATGCTCTAGCTTGAGGGGGAGTGTTAGAATAGTTATGTATCCGGTCTATAGATAAATCTAGGTGGCGTCCTACTTGACTAGGTTAACCTTATCCGAGCAGTTTGAAATCTGTATCTCTCGCTTATCTATTGTATATCTTTATTTACTTTATAAATAAATCACTTCGGGCCTTATTTTGAAGAATGGTTTTCTAGCCTATTGTTTCAACAATTAGATCTAAATTTTAATAATCAAAGCAAAGTTTATCCATTTTTAATCCAATATACCTAAAATTTAATTTCAAGACACATATATCTAAAATGCATTCAAGCACTTCTAATTATTATTTAGGTTATTGGATATAATTCCATCAATATTTAACACATAGATATGAAAGCCTCAATATCGAGCACTAAAAGTAGAGAACTAATTAAATCAATGAAAGATGTTTACAATCATACTAAATACCTAAAAATTTTAATAATCAAAACAAAGTTTATCCATTTTTCATCCAATATACCTAAAATTTAATGTCAAGACACATATATCTAAAATGCATTTAAGCACTTCTAATTATTATTTAGGTTATTGGATGTAATCCCATCAATATTTAACCCATAGATATGAAAGCCTCAATATCGAGCACTAAAAGTAGAGAATTAATTAAATCAATGAAAGATGTTTACAATCATACTAAATACCTAAAAACTTTGATAGTGAATAGCTCAATAAAATGCATATTTCACCTTGGTTATAAATATTTATTAGCAACTCTCCAAATATAAGAGATCTAACTATGTCAACATAACATCCATCAAGAAAAAATCACAATTCAATGTTTACTATTAAAAATAAATAAAAATGAACGCAGAGATCTTCATACTTTGAATATGCGTGTTGCATAATTTTATTCCATATGGAGTGCAATTCAACAAAAATACAGGACATTAAGTTCTCTCCACGGGCAAAAAAGTACCTCATCCGTGGCATTAAATTGTGCAGTATTGCGATGTGGTGTAGAGCCAAATTTTTGAACACTCAATGCCTTTAACTGAGCGTACATAATAACCACAAAAGACAAATGAGCTACAAATACAACAACAAAAAATCAAAAAAGAAAATTTGATTTAATATTATTATCCTCTATATTTTATTTTTTCTAGACCTTGTTACATTGAATTCAAAGGGGTTATCGACATGTAAAAAGTGCATCATGTAAACACAAGAAAACCAAGTGGGTGTTTGTCATGAAACATAATGCAAGCATTGGTGACCCCCAATTATAATCGACTACCACCTTAAATTTTGTCTCATTTGCAAGACAAAAGCCAAAGACCGGTATAATCCAATAAAGTTTAAATTTAAAGAGAATGTTGTGCAAGTCATCCTTAAGAGCAAACACAAATCTAAAACCATGGAAACATAAAATTGACAAATTTCAGTCATACTTAGACAAAACATCTATCTAGGTCACTATTGGGCTAAATACAACTCAACTTTGACACTATCAAAATATGAAGCATAAAATCAATTAACAACAAAGAATGTAGTTGAGTATGATTGTTGAAAGATTATAATATTTAATATCAGCAGTATATGGTACTATAAACAATTTTTTGAAGTTAAATCAAATCTCAACTTCTCATCCCATGCCAAGGGGCTTTTCTACCATAACAGTTACCATCTAAAATTACTTGTAAGACTAATGATTGGTCTCACAAAACGTTATTTCTTTCAATATACTTTGTCATTACACACATGTTTTTTCAAAAAACTTTCTAGGTGGTTAGTCATCCCAAATTTGTTCCAATATAAGCATACATAATTGTAAAGTTACTCTCAAATAAACTCTTGAAAATAAAAATGCACTTCATTGACATGGATAAAACATCAAGTTCTTAAGTCTCTCAACCATGAAGGTGTTACATTATTTCCCTTCAAAACACAACCTGCACATTACAAACACTACATTTCCAAATATAGGTGATGTCATCATTCTTTGAGTTAAGTATTGAGTCTAATACTACTTTGTAACACCTTGACCGTCAATTGACATCTAGCAATACTAATTATGGATTCATTGTCTTTCTGTGGAACTTCTCATCCAATCACAAAGATCATTTGTAACACATTAGAATTTTGGTTGATCATGGTCATCTATAACACTAGTTAAAAAATTTTGTTGATCGACTATTACCTTTTAAGATCACTTATCGAATCAACTGTTAGTCTTATAAGTCAACAAGTGTTCTTTCATAGTGTTCAATCCTCATTCACACATCTCTTGGAAAAAAAATTCAAGAGGGCACTCATATGAAAATTGCTCCAAGATAATTATGTTTAACGGTAGAGTTCATATAATAAGCTTCTCAAAAGAAAGATGTGTTTTGTTAGTATAAGTGGTAATATCAAGTCCATGAAGTCTTTCGCCCATTGGTGTATTAAAATCACCTCATTCGAAGTGCAAAGTCCTCTTGTAGACCCTACATTTCTAAACTCAAGCAATGTCATTGCACTTTTCACTAGGTCTTGCTTCGAATACAATTTTGTAATATCCTAACTATCCATTTATATCCAATGGTGCTTCTTGAATAGCAATGAACCCATCTTTTCCAAACAAACTTCGCATTTAGGCTTAACGACCTTATGTAACAGCCCAAACATCAACTTGTTTGATTGCGGGTTGTTATCTTTCGAAACCATAAATTATACTAGTGACTGGTTTCATATGCCAGAGATGCATGATTTTAGTTTGCGTTGTCTTCACTCACATACTTAACTATAGAGTTTTTATCATATAGGCTTGAAAAATACAAATAGAAGTGTACTTGTTGACAAGAGTAGCAATGCCAGGTCTTTTAAATCTTTCATCCATCGAGGTATTACACAAACTCTAATACAGATACACTTCTAGCAAAACGATACCAATTTTGTAATTGAACTATGTCTCAATCCCAGTTATTTGGAATTGGCTACAAGCAACCATGTCTTTTGTCATGTTTGATTTACTTGAGTCTTTCTTAGGTATTTCATGTTACATTTAATCGTTTAACATGTTGTCTTTATTAATCATTTTACATCACATCAATTTCGATTTACCTCTCCTTTTTTGCATGTTTGAATCAATCATACATGTATTTTGTAAATTGTATCACTTTTATAAGTGAAAAATCATTAGGTCAACAGAGTTTATATCTTAGCGATCCAAGACAATTTTCTCATCCTCAATTAACAGAACCTCGACAATCTCGTAGATGATTCCATTTTACTCTACCCATCTTGATATAACGATGCTAGTATTTTAAAACTCACATTTTTTAAGCATCAATTGTATGTATATATCACTTTTTAATTGCCCAACCCTTGATCGCATTAAATGTAGCCAAACAAATGTTCATCTTATATAACCTCACTTATCATATCAGTTAAGTGAATCTCTTGTTATAAAGCACTCTTAGAGCGCACCTCAATTTCACCCAATTCTTTGATTTATCTATTACATCATTTTTAAGCCCTGCTTATTTATTGATAATCAATTTTATAAACTTAAAACAATCTCACCTACTGGTGATATGATCATCAATTTTAATTTTAATTTTATCATTGTTGTTGATATGACAAAAAAACACACAAATATACTTTTTCATGGGTTTGGTTTATCTAAAAAATGTAGTCTTGACTTTTAACTTGATCTCACCGATTAAAATGTCTTTAGAAAATAAAATAGAGCAATTTTATCTCAAATGTTTTTCATCAAGTTCATTCAACAATATAACAAATAAATGAGGATCAAAAAGAAAATTTCTAATGTTAGCGTATAATAATAAACTCTAGGATTACCCTCACTAATTTGCATACTTGTCGCTATAACATATGCATTTCCTTCATAAAATAAGGTATCTTATTGAAATGCCTTCAGCTCTGGCACTCGCTATAAAACCTTCCTATGGATCCTGTCATGTCATTCTTTTCCTAAATCGGTATCTTTATAGTACATTCCATCTATACAGACAATTGTCCCAGTGGGCCTCGTGATTCTTAAGGAGTGGCATGGAAAGCTAATGCAAGAGCGCCTCTAAAGCATGGCTAAATTCACAAATATTCGATAATGGGTCGAGAGTAAAAAAGTGAGGTCTGGACAATGAAGTCAATAATCCCAAGGTGAAACGTGCAAAGGCAGGCGCACCTCTGAAGCATGACTAAATTCAAATCGCAATCGGCAGGGAGAGGATCCGCATGAAATGCGAATGGCCGGAGGGAAATAACGGTTCCTGGGCGTCGTATGAAACCCTAAATGAGAGAGACGGCTAGAATTCAGATTGGAAACCGATGTCTGGGATCCCATGATCACCCGGAACATGCAGCATCCCACATGCGGAGAGTTAACGAATGAGAAGGTCGTTTATTATATATATGTATGGGCGCAGAAGTCAGGGGATGGTCGCTGCAGGAAGTGGTGTTAGTGGACCGTAATTGTGCCACGAACCCGGGCCAATTTGATCAATGGGCCGTGATCATTACTCTAATAGATTGTTTTAAACAAAAAATTACATTCCATGCATCAAAACACGAAATTTATTTCAATGAATGACCTCTATAGTTGTAAATGGATCCAGGAAAATAACTACGGAGATCCTCCATTATAATGAATTTCAATTTTTTGGTCTCTAATGTCATCCTCCCTAATTACTTTATTTGTTAATAAGAAAGGAAATCCTTAGTTCCATCCAAGATACATCTTATCCCGCTCCATTTTATTTCCAAATTGCTCTCATTACGAGCACTAATTTATTTATGTGTTCTCCATCACCCACAATCTCCATCACCCACAATCTCCATCTTCTCCCATCTTGGCCACATCTCCATCTCCACCTTTTAGCCACAATCTCCATCTACAATTGTCACGATTCAGATCTCTTCCCTTCTGCCTTCATCTCTCTCTCCTCTTGGACGCAGTCTCCTCCCCTCAGCCACGATTGTAATTTATTCCCCTAACTAAAGGAAAAATGTGTTTTTAGCATTGGTTTTTTTTACTGGGTTTAGCGATGGTTTAAATTGTTCCATGGCGATTTAGATAAACCATCGTGAAATGCAATGCCAGCGGGCATCTCGTGAAATGTCACAAAACAAATATTTTGTGACGACTTTTATATTTCTCACGATGGTTTTCTGTATGCATTTTGATAAAACAAATAGTGACGGTTCAAAACACCATGAGATATTGTCAATACTTCCCGACAGTTTAAACCACTGCAATCTACTTGTAAGGTCTCGATTATTTGGAACGGTGATTTGGGTCGAGTCTTGGATTGACAGTGTGACCTTGGACACCATAGAGGTGTTGGGAGTGTCAATACAGGTTGAGGAACAAGTCTTGAGAATTGGCTCGTGTGACACCCACATGTGACTGTTGTGTTTAATCTTATTTAATTTTGGACTATTTTGATGTTTTTGGGGATTCCTGATGTTTTCTAGGTGTTTTGAGAAGCCTGTAACGACCCAAACTTTTATAAATAAAATTCCATTTATGATTTAATTAAATGTCCTATTATTAGGATTGGCCCAAACAATCTTGTTGCCCGAGAGAAACTATAAAAATGTTGCCCTTTAAATATGGATAGTAAAAGGATTAGACCAGAACAAACAAGATCAAAGCTCGCACTTTGCAGATCCAAAATTATAAATCTATTTAAACCCACATTACATGCGAACTTCAAAAAATAAGTTCAATATCACCATTTTATTGTTGACCCGCATAATATTAAAAAGTAAAAAAAACAATACAAAAATATATGTTTAAAACTAAATCCGCACTGGTTGAAAAGCTACTAAAAAGGAACGTCAAACAAGGATTAAAATCGTATAAAAACTCTGATCTTCTATATATATAAATAATGCAAAACAACCCTCTTTTATTAAAGAAAAAAATTGTACACTTCGTAACTTTTTAAACCACTTCAAAACCGATCAAAAAAGATATTAAAGTCTGTAAAAACTAACCAGTTAAGCCTTTGAAAAAAATAACAAATCATCCTCATCTTCGTCTTCATCACCCACTTCTTCTTCTTTTAAACTTAAAAAAATTTGAGCCTACAAATTTAAAATAACATAACAGCTGAATTAAAAAACACACTTCTAAATAATTAAAAACATTACCAGTTGGTGTAAAACCATGAAACTAACTTCATATAAAAATCAAAGATTGATTTTTTTGGAAGAAAATGACACCAATATTTGTTCAACCCATGTCCTCCAATGCTAAAATTTGATTCAGATCCTGCAATTATGATAGAGATTCTTAATCAAACATGTTAAATAATCCAATTCAAAGAAAATAAAAAATTACAAAGAAATAGATCATGACATACCAGAGCATGTTGCGACACTTCATGAACCCGATTATGGTACTTTATAATCCAATTCAAAGGAAAACACTTTTCATTGCATTTGTTGATACAAATTCTTCAATTAACTCATCATAATTCATACTATCCAAAAATTCATTTTCAATTGAAATCATTGCCAATACACATAATCTCTCTTGTGACATGGTAGTCTGAAGATAAGTTTTAATCAACTTTAGCTTAGAAAAACTTCTCTCTGCTGATGCAACTGTAACAGATATAGTCAATAAAATTTAATATGACACCCATGTCATTTGAAACCCTCCATCCTTCTAACAAGGCTTGATAAAATCAAGGATATTAATTGATTTTATCAATGCACTTGGCAATACTGACTTCAAATGTATGAGCTCTTGAAATAATTCATCCCCAAAAATATCATCGTGTTCATCGTGTTTCAAAAAACATTGAAATTGAGTGCAATGTTCCTTCAATTATTCTTCAGAAATATTTCTAAAACTTTCTTTCAAAAAAAATCCAAATATTTCACCAAAGTGTTCAAACTGCATAAAATGTTCTCTCAATTACATAAGGACCTGATCAATAATTTGAAGGAAATAATTTGTTCTAAAATTTTCCTCCATAGACAAATTTCTAATACCATCATCTTCAGCATCCTCATCAAATTGTTTCTTCCTGCAAATAATTCTTTTTTCTTCAAATATTGGATCAATACCAACTTCGAGTGCAAGTTCTTTCGCTTCATTCATTAAACCTTCAAACCCCTCCGCTCGAAGTTCTTCAAAGAACAAAATCAACTCTTTTATTTTTGTACTTGCATCTTCGATGTTCATCTCTTCTCTTTGAAGGATTTTATTGATATGATTAACTTTATGTAAAATTTTGTACCAAATTCATAAGTTAATGATGAATTCAAAATTCTCTAATGCATTGGAACACAATCCTTTAGCATCCAACATCACAACATCACCATGTTTAGAAAGATTGGCAATTTCAACCAATGCATTTCTTAACCCGGGTGTTTGTCTTCTTATAGCTCTAATACTCTCGATGTGAATTTCCCAATGAGTTATTGATAAGGGTTTTGATGTCAACCCCTTCACATAAGTCTTTACAACATTCCATTGATGTGGTGAACCTGCAAACAATGTATACATCTTTTGCACATATGCAAAAAAAAATCTGGCTTTCACACTAGATTTTTCCATGTCACATATAGCAAGATTTAGGCTATGACATCCACATAGAGTGTAAAATTCTCTATGATTTACATCAAGAAGCCTTTTTTGGACACCTTGATGTTTACCTTTCATATTTGATCCATTGTCATAAATTTTTCCTCTTATGTCATCAATGTTGAGTTTAAGATCAATCAAAGCATCTTCAAGTGACTTGAAAAGCCCACGACCGGATGTGTCATCAACATTTATGAAGCCAAGAAAAAACTCTTCCATCTTAACTTTAAATTCTTCCTCGACATCCACACATCTTATGATAATTGAACTTTGTTCTTTATGACTTAGATATGGAATGCAATCAAGGATAATCGAAAAATACATTTCTCTCATAATCTTCTTCAAGATTTTTTCTTTAATTGCATTCCCCCAAAAAATTATTAGTTCATTCTGAATTTTATGATTAAGATAATGCTTTTGAATTTCATTATTAACAACACGATGAACATGACCTTGCATAACTGGGTCAAATTCAGCAACAAATTCAATAAGTTTACAAAAAATACCATTATCCTTCTCATAAATCTTCTCACGCGTTCCACGAAATGGTAAGTTATTTTGTGAAAGTACCTTCACAACTCCAATGATTCTAGTAAGTACCATCTTCCAATGAACTCTTTCCTTCTCAATGATACATTCAATATTTTTATCAATTTTTTGTTTATTTTCAAGTCCTCTATGCAGGTCCGCCCACTTCACAACATTAGCAATGTGTTCAAAATTTCTTTCATGCTCCCTAAGCCTTGTTGGAAGGCTGTGCCAATCATTAGATCCTCCTTCAGTCAAAACACTTTTCATCAATTTTGACTTAAATAATTTACAAAAAAAACAAAATACCTTGTCCAGCTCATTAGAATACACTAGCCACTTCCTCTCGTGTTTTTCACTATTAGGAAGTAGACAAAAATAATGATTAGAAGTAAAGTGTCTCCCATGACTAACTTCCTTAGGAAATGCATAATTTTCTTTTAATATTTTAATCGGGCCACGTCGAACCAAAAAAATTCTCTTAACATCATTGATATTTCCCCATAATCCTGGATCACAATTCACATTCACATCTTTCTCAAGATCAAGCATGCTTTGATCTCCAAGATCATGAATCATATGAATAGTATTTTCATTGTCATCCTTCCTATAATCCTCATCCATACTTTAATTTATCATATCAACACTTTGATTCATAGGTTCCTCTATAGATTGTTCATTCCATTTAGAAACATTGTCGCCCATAGATTGCTCATTAAATTGAATAGATGAACTCTCTTTTTCACTTCTTGCAGCAAATAATTTAGAAATCGAACCCACTAGTGTTTTTTCAAATTTATTCTTTCTTTGCTTGATTTTTCTACTTTGAGATCCAGAATTTTGATTTCTCTTCATTGTAGTACCTACAAGTTATAAATTATAATTCATTTAGAGTTATAACATATTTAAAGTAAATAGTCATCTTTCAAAAATAAAATCATATATTCCAACTAATTGATTTTTTATTTAATATTCAACAAAAAAATTAATAAAAATAAATAAACTGAAAATTAAAATTAAAAAATGATTATAAAAAAACATTATTTACCTTGGAAAAATCGCAAATTGCAGTTGAGATGGTAAAATTACTATTGAGATGGGCAAGAAACCAATGAATCCACAATTTAGATAATTTCTGAAAATTTTAAAAAATAATTAATAAAAATAAAAAAATAATAAAAATGATATTTAAAAATGATTATAAAAAACACCAATTACTAAGAAACAAAATGAAAATTAAAATTGAATATCCAAATGGGGACCCAATGATAAATTTTCAATTCAGATAATTTCTGAAAACAAAACAAAATAATTAATATAAATAAAAAATAAAAAATAATAATTAAAAATCGATGATAACAAAACTCTAATTACCTACCTATGGACAAAAAATATCAAATCAAAATTGATATGGACAAATCACAATTGAGACGAGCAATATACCGGTTAATTTTCAATTCATTCACCTAATTACTGAAATTTAAACAAAACAATCAATTAATAAAAACAAAAACCAAAAATGATCAACTAATTAAAAAAATCAGAGCACCTATGGGGGGGGGGCAAGGCTGCACTGCAGGGGGCGTGCGGTGCGGGGGGCGCAGGGGAGAGGGGTCGAGTGCAGGGGCGAGTGGGTGTACGGTGCGGGGGGGGGGGGGGGTGCAGGGGGGTGCAGGGGCGGGGGGCCGTGCAGGGGTGCATGGGCGAGAGGGCGTGCAGGGGCGAGGGGCGTGTGGGGGGTGCAACACAGGGGCGGGGGGGGGGGGGGGGCAGCGCAGCACATGGGCGAGGGGCCGTGCAGGTGTGTGGGGCGACGAGGGAGGAAGGGAGGGGGGAGGTTGCAACAAGTGTGTAGGGGCGGCGGGGAGGGGAGGTGGGGTGAAGCTACAGCAGTGGCGTTGTGATGTGCGAGGGTGGTGGGGAGGGCGTGGTGGCGTCACCGACGAAACCAGAGAAGAGGAGAGGAGACTTTGGGGAGGGAGGGGAGAAGGAGTGATGACTTAGGGACTCAGGATGCTACCAGGAATCAGGAGAGAAGGGGTGATTTTTGTTGCCCCTAGGTGAGCCGTTTCCCTAGCCCAAGGGCTCATGGGGCTCGCTCGCCCATGGGCCGACCCTGCCTATTATGTAGTATAGTTATAGAAAATGCATTCACTTCTTTGGTTTTATTATATCCTATCAGATTTAAAAGACCGTTAAGCGTCATAACCATTGTTAATTTAGCTATTGAACATTGGTTATATGATTAGTATAAATATAGGGTTTTGATAAATCCAATTGACACAGACAAAGGAAGTGATGATCTCAACCAATAGGATCGTACCATATGGAGCCTATTTATCAAAGATTCCAAAGGAGATAGAATTATCAGGGTTTTCCCTTGACCAAGCTCAAGCTAAGATCAAACAACTAAAGCATGAACAAAATCATTTATGAGATAAGTTCAAGTTTATCGAGATCACGACCCAAACCATGTACGCTGAATTACCCCTAGAAATCTCACTGTCGTGCACCTTAACCTTAGGGTGTTTGCTAGTGTAATAAAGAGATATGTATCAAGACCCTAATAATATGAATATGTATAAAATAATGAATATATTTTCTTCTTATTAGTGTTACTTTATAAACTATTTAGATTTTGATATGATATAACACAAATTGTATTTTTGAGCAATATACAATTTCAATTAAGAAATTTATTTTGATGAATTTTTGAATTTTTGAAATAAATAATATTCTAATAAACTATTATTATTAAATTATTATTATTAAATTTAAATGATAATATAATTTTTATGACGGAAAATGTAATTTCTATAATGGTTCGAAAACTGTTATTGTCAAAAAACCCCACATTTCTCAATAAATGTTGATTCTGATTTAAAATTTAAAATTCATATATTTAAAAAATTATTTTGATAAAATAAATATTATTTTTGGAATAATCACATTGAAATTATCCAATGGTTAATTATTCATAATTTTCTGAACAGTAGAATTTTCGGATAAAAATTAAATACGGTATAAATATAGTGTGTGTATTATGACATCATAACGACCCGAAGAGATGTAATAATGATATAAAAGGAATCTATGACCAAAACTAGGTTTCAACTTTAAATTAATTTTTTATGTTATTTGATTAATTTTATAAAGCTTTTATGAATCCTCAAAAACCTATATTATATTTTAAGGTTTTAAAATCATTTATTTAAGAACATGACTCACTTTCACATCACCAAGAGTAATATTTTAATAAGTTTGGCCCTTGGAATTATAAAATAATGAAAACCAATCCCCTTTGGCATAAACCATGGGAAAACCATGGGAAAAACCATGAGAAGGTTTGTGATTTTGATTATTATATACAGTCCAAAACCTAAGTTTGAGAAATAATAAAGAAATCCCGTCTATTTTCATATATAAAATCACTCAATATCTCATTAATATTCACTAAAAAACCTTGTATGACATACTTAATCTTTCCTCCCCTCTCTAAAGTCCTCGCAAGGTGCCCTAAAGCTCTTAAGATGCTCCTCACAAGCTTTTGGAATCACCCTCTCAAGGTAAGGGACTTCCCTCTCTTCTTTTTCATTCAAGCACCTTCTTTTCAGTTAACCTTCTTTTTCATTAATAATTGGTTATGTTTTCATGAACTTATAAATATCCATCTACCATACAATTGATTTTCTATCAATGAGAGAGCATTTATCCCCTCTCATTATAGCATTTACCTAATCTGTTACTATTCTGAAATTTAGTAAGGGATCCTCCCCTTCTCTTTATTCAATCATCTTCATTATCTTATGCCTTTTATATCCAATTCTTAATGTTGGGATATGTTATTTAATACCCCCTTACTTCCCTTATGATGTCTAAATGATGATATATCCATTTAACTCTCATTAATCCCTCTGATTAACATTTGTGTGCCCCCATTATGGTGTCAAAATTTCACTATGATTTTTCATGCAAAACAATTATGTAGTGAATACCCATACCCATTTGCTATCAAGGGTGTTAAACTTTATGCACTTATAATTCTTTTATTGGGTAATTACATGTATGTAATACACACACTCTATCTTCATGGGATTAAATGTGATGAAATGTGTTCTTATATATATGATCTATGTGGCACACTTATGCATGTACATGATATGTTTATGATGAGTGCACCCAGATAGCATTTCAATGCATTGGATAATGTTTTAGTCTCATGAGATTCCATGTATAGTGCGTGATAGGTTATCCTAAGCACATTATATTATGTTGTCTTGGTGTTTAACCTTGACTTGTGATTATGATGTCATATTTAAAGTTGTTTCCACATTCCCATGTTGCCTTTATGTCATCATGTTATATCATGCCTAGTTGTTAATGTTTATGATTCTCATCCCTTTTATGTCCCATTTATATTCCTATTGTCTAACATGTGATACCCTCTTCATGTTATGATTTTCTTATTCCCTTACTAGGCTTTATAGATCACCCATTTCTTATGTATGTCCCCAGGTTATCCCATGCAGTTTTAAGAACGATGAGATAATATGAGCATGTTAAGGAATTTTTCAATAATGACTATGCATCCCCAACTTTAAGTTGTTATGTAATTTACCTAATTAAAAAATAAACTAGACTTATCAATATTTTAGGTTGTATTATGTGTACTATTATGTAATAAATCATGAATTAATGTGTAATAAAGACAAGGGTTTTCATAGTTGATATCAAAGAGATGTTTAGTTATTT
Organism: Viscum album; assembly: GCA_963277665.1. Classification (NCBI taxonomy): domain Eukaryota; kingdom Viridiplantae; phylum Streptophyta; class Magnoliopsida; order Santalales; family Viscaceae; genus Viscum; species Viscum album. The sequence continues at coordinate 1,151,811,728 of OY728132.1, read as the reverse complement.
TTGGGATTATTATTAGAAAACATTAGAGAAAGATTTAGGGATAACAATAAACATAAGAATACATCCCTAAATTTTGGTAAAATATAGAGTTAGTGGTTTCCAAGAAAATACATCACTATCTAGATACTACAAGTGTATGTGGATTTGTCACATATGTACCTAAGGGTAAAACCCAAAAACATCACATTAAACTAAACTCAATTAGGAATTGGGGCACAAAAATGGGACTTTCTATGCATCTGGTTTGATACTTCTGGGGGATATTCTTTGGTAAATTCACAAGCTCATTACAAACCATTATAAAAGGAAAAATAATGACCATAAGTGCCTATATTAGAAAATAGATTATGGATAACATAGAATGAAGCCTAAAAATTCATATGGTAAGGAAATACATGTCATTTAAAAGTTACACTTTTAATGTTATTGGATTCTCATTTATGTGTTTAATAGTCTAAAAATACTCATCCCCCTTTACTCTAGCATATGGCTAGAAATATGAGGAACCGAGTAAACAACCAATGTGATGACTGCCCGAACGATATACCCAACCTGATGGGAGGAGGAATCAAAAACTTTGTGATGATACTATCTTAGTTGACTCAGGTTCTGAATGGAAACTTGAATCAAGAAGAAGGCCTAACCCCCTAAGAAAAAATGAGCTACAATTGAGACCTTTGCGCGACAAAGGACTCCAACTTTCAATAAATCATCTGATCCCTTAATCATGGAACAATGGATCAAATTCATTGAGAATATCTTTTAAATCCTTCAATGTTATGAAAAAAAGGTTATACTAGTTGTTTATTGTTTGGAGGGAGAAACCGATTAGTGGTGAACATTGATCAAGAATACGAATCCTGAGGAAGAGATTGAAGTGATAGGGTGGAAGGAATTTTGGAAAATGTTTTTTGAAAAATATTTTCCTCACACTATCCAACTTAAAATGGAAAGGTATTTCCTTTCCCTAAAAAAGGTGATTAATCCATTAGGGTGTATGAGGAAAGATTCACAAGACTTTCATGATACGCCTCCAACTTTTTCATTACCCCTGAATAAAAAGATGACCATTTCTTTGGTGGCTAAAGTCTAGCCTACAAAAATCCTTGGTGATCAGAGACTTTGATAGCCATGAGGAGATTGTCTGATATGACCTCAAAGTTGAAATGTAGATCGATTAATCTCAAGGATATCATGGGGATAAGAATAAGAAAGTGAATTTTAATTCTGGTGGTGTAATGGAAAAATATAATGGTGATAAGAAATTTCAACATCCCACTTGTAAAAAGTGTGGAAATAAGCACCCTGAAAATTGATTGAATGGGATGAGGAAATTCTTTAGGTTAGGGAAGGAAGGACACCTAGCTAGCAATTGATGATGGGAGAAACCCACCAATGTAATGGAAGAGAGGAATTATCTACTCAACCAACATCATTTTTTCCAATGTTTCAACTGTAAGGAACAAGGGAACCTTGCAAACCAATGTACTCAGACAAGGGTGTTTAGAGATAATCAGTGCTAACAACCACCAAGACAACAAGGCCGAGATTATGCCATTACAATCATCGAGGTAGATCCCGATAATTAAGTGGTGACATGTATGCTAGTTATTCATTTAAGAATAGCAAACACACTTTTTTTTATTCTAGTTCTACATATTCCTTTATATCATTCAAGTTTAGTAGAACTATTAAACCACCACTATAAAGCTTAAAGGTAGAGATGCCAGTGAAAACAAAAAATTAAGAAATTATTATATCCCAAGTATAAACCCCCCTATCAAAATTTGTGGACTAAACTTCTTAGAAAACCTTGTGATACTTCCTTTAGTGGGATTTGATGCAATTCTAGTTATAAAATGGCTTTATTTATATAGAAACAACATAAATTTCCATGAGTAGAAATTCACTCTTTATATCACGAATCATCCTGCGATTATATACAAGTACAGGGAGGAGGATGAATCTTCTTTAGCACCAACATATCATGAATGAATATTATTGGCTTATGAGCAAGTATATTTAGCTCAAATGATTGAATCGAAGGAAAATATCATCCCTTTAGACATTATCATTGTGAGGGAATATGCTGACGTGTTTCCTAAATAATTGTTTGGTCTTCCTCCTAGCTAAGAGGTTGAATTTTCAATTAAACTTATACCTGGGGCATTTCCATTATCCAAGACTCCATATAGAATGTCTATTGTGAAACTTGAGGAGTTGAAGAAACAACTATAGGACAATTTGGATAAAGGATTCATATGTCCAAGTGCTTCACCATGGAGTGAAACAGTTCTCTTCATCAGGAAGAAGGATGGGTCAATGTGCCTTTGCATTGATTATTGTGATATCAAAAAGATTACGATAAAGAACAAGTATCTTCTGCCACAGATTGATGAATTGTTCGATCTACTTATAGATCCCAATACTTTTCTAAGGTGTATCTTTGGTTGGGGTATTATCAAGTAAGGGTGAATAAGGAGGTTATCCCCAATACTGCTTTCCAAACAAGGAACATGAATTATGAGTTCATAGTAATGCCATTCAGACTCATTAATGCTCCAAAAATCTTCATGGACTTGAGGAATAGAGTATTTAGAGATCACCTCAATAAATTTATAGTGGTATTTATAGATGATATTCTAATATAATTTAAAAGAAAGCAGGAGCATGAGGAGAATTTGATCACTATGCTAAAAACCTTACAAAAAGAGAATCTTTATGAAAAGTAAAACAAATGTGAGTTTTTGTTGAAGGAAGTTTCATTTTGGGGGTATATTATCACAAATAATGGGATATATGTGGACCCTTCAAAGATAGAAGTAATTTATGGAAGGTCAAAGCCAACATCTATGAGAGAAATCCATAGTTTCCTTGGATTAGCTGGATACTATCATCGATTTGTGATAAATTTTGTACGATTGTCAAACCCTCTAACCAAACTAACTTAGAAGAGAATAATTTTTTTTGAACAATGAATGTGAAGAAAGCTTAAAGGAGTTGAAAAAGAGTCTTATCACTACACTTGTACTTATTCTACCCATAAGTGGGGAAACATTCATGGTATATAACGATGTTTTAAAGAAGGGATTGGTATGTGTACTAATTCAGAATGACAAAGTGATATCCTATGCCTCAAGGCAATTGAAATTCCACAAAGAAAACTACCCAATGCATGATATAAAGTTAGATATAGTGATCTTCATATTGAAAATCTAGTAAAATTATCTATTTGGGGAGAAGTGTGAAATATATATGGATCATAAGATCCTCAAGTATATATCCACATAGAAAGAGATAAATATGCGCCAATAAAGATGGTTAGATCTCATAAGGACTATAACTTCTCAATCCACTGCCATCCTAGGAAAGTAAATAAAGTGGAAAACTCTCTAAGTAGAAAGTATCCAACAATTTTATCATTAATGAGAATTGAGAAGGATCCAATTTTCTTAGACTTGAAAAGGATGGACATGAGAATCATAAAGGAAGGAACATCATCAATCCTTTCACAAATTATTTCTCAACCGTCCCTTTTAGAGAAGATAAAGGATGCTTAAAGAGATGATGTGGAAATTAATAAGAAGGTGGAAGGTACAAGAAAAGGTAAATCCTTAGAGTTCAAAATTAATGAAGATTGAGTTGTAAGATTTGGGTCATGACTATGTATACCATCAAATCCTGAGTTAAAGGAGTTGTTAGATAATGCACATATATCGACCTTATCCATCCATCCAAGGAGCACAAAGATGTATCAGGATCTCAGAGATCACTATTGGTGGGACAATATGAAGAATAATATTTTAGAATATACATCAAGGTGTCTTTTATATTAGAAATTGAAGGATGAAAGGAAAAAATCAAATGTGATGATGCAACCATTACCCATACCTACATGAAAATGGGAAAAGATAACCATAGACTTTGTCAGTGGTCTTCTGAATATGTCAAGAGGAAATAATTATATATGGTTTATGGTGAATAATCTTACAAATACTACTCACTTAATCTCAATTCAAGAGGTATCCTCACTCGATCAACTTGTAAGGATATACATTAGAGAAGTGGTGAGGCTACACAGAACACCACTATTAATTGTATCTGATTAAGATTCAATATCTACCTACAAGTTTTGGAAGAGTTTACAACATTCTATGAATATTGAGTTGAACTTCAATATGACCTATCACCCTCAAACTGATGGCCAATCTAAGAGAACTATCCATACACTCGAGGACATGTTGAGAGCATATTCAACTGACTTCAAAGGAGGATGGGATCAACATCTTCCTATGGTCAAGTTATCATACAATAATAGTTTTCACTCAATTATACAAATGGTTTCCTATGAATACAATTATGGGAAGAGGTGAAGAAAACATGTAACATGAGATGAAGTTGGGGAATGCAAACTGCTAGGTTCTGAAATGGTCGAGGAAATGGTGGAAAAGGTCAAGACTATTCAGCAACACATCAAGGCTGCTCAAAGTCAACATAAGAACTATGCTAATAATAATCGATGAGACCTAGAGTTCGAGTTTGGAGATAAGGTATTACTTTACGTATCTTTATGGAATAAAGTCACAAGATTTGGGAAGAAGTGAAAGCTTAGTCCAAGATACATCAGTCCCTTTGAGATCCCTGATCACATAGAAGCGGGGGTCTATCGACTAGAACTACTACCTAACCCATCTCAAGTACATGATGTATGTATCCCTCTTTAAAAAGTACATACCAAAACCCTCACATAAGCTGAATACATAGGTGGTACCATTGGAGAATGGTCTTTCATGTATAGAGCAGCTGGTGAAGATCTTAGATCATAGGGACAAAGTTCTATGAAATAATTCAACGAACCTCATAAAAGTGCCATAGAGAAACCACAAGTTTGAAGAAGTGATGTGGGAACCAAAGGAGGTGATGAAATAGAATTACCCTAACCTATTTTAGTGCGTGAAACAAAAATTTTTAGGGTGAAATTTCTAAAGGGGGGAATATTGTAACAACCCAAACTTTAATAAATAAAATTCCATTTATGATTTAATTAAATTTCCTATTATGTATTATGATTATAGAAAACACATTCACTTATTTGGTTTTATTATATCCTATAAAATTTAAAATACCTTTAATCATCATAACCATTGTTAATTTATTCATTGAACAATGATCATATGATTAACATAAATATAGGCTTTTGATAAATCCAATTGACATAGAAAGAGGAAGTGATTACCTCAAATAGTAGGATCGTAACCTATGAAGCCCATTTATTGGAGTTTATGAGGGAGATAACATTATCAATATTTTCCCTTAACCAAGTCCAATATGAGATCTAGAAACTAAACCATAAGAGAAACTGTTAACGGGAGAAGTTCAAGCTCATCGAGATCATGACCCAAACCATGTATACTGAACCACCCCATAAAAATTTCACCACCACACACCTTGACCTTAGGGAGTTTGATAGTGTAATAAAGGGATGTTTATCAATACCCTACTAATATTAATATATATATACTAATAAATATATTTTCTTCTTATTATTGTTACTTTATAAATAATTTTGATTTTGATATGATAAAACACAAATTGTATTCTTGGGTAATATGCAATTTCAATTTAGACATTTATTTTGATGAATTAATGGTTTTTTGAAATAAATAATATTTTAATAAAATATCATTATTAAATTATGATTGTTAAATATAAATTATAATATAATTTTTATGATGTCAAATGTAATTTCTATAATGGTTCAAAAATTGTTATTGTCAAAAAACCCAGCATTTCTCAATAAATGCAGATTTTGTTTTAAAAGTGAAAATTCATATATTTAGAAAATTATTTTGATAAAATAAATATTATTTTTTGAATTAGCACAACTGAATTATCCAATGGTTAATTTCTCATAATTTTCTGAGAGTGTAATTTTCAGGTAAAAATTAAATATGGTATAAATATACTATGTGTATTATGATATCATAATGACCCAAAAGTGATGAAATAAATGTTATAAAAGGTATAAACGACCAAATATATATTTACCCTTTAAATTAATTCATTTTAAGGCTATTTTCTTAATTTTATAAAGCCTTTATGAATCCTCCAAAACCTATATTATATTTTAAGGTTTTAAAATCATTTCTTTAAGAACACGACTCACTTCCACATCATCAAGGGTAATATTTTAATAAGTTAGACCCTTATAATTATAAAATAATGAAAAAATCAACTTTGGAAGAAACCATGGACAAAAACCATGAGATGTTTTGTGGTTTTGATTATTTTATTATATAGAGTCCAAAACCTAAGTTTGTGAAATAATAAAGAACTCCCTTATCTTTTCCTATATAAATCTACCCAATATCCCATTAATCTTCACTAAAAAACCTTAGATAACATCCTTACTATTCTCTCACATCTCTAAAGTCCTCAAAAGGTTCCCCCCAATATCTCAAGAATCTCCTCCTAAGCTTTTGGAATCACCCTCTCAAGGTAAGAGAATTCCCTCTCTTTTTTTTCCATTCAAGCACCTTATTTGTAATTAGCATTTGGAATCACAATTGGTTATGTTTTCATGATCTTATAAAAAAAATATACCATAAAATTGATTTCATATCAATGATAAATCATTTATCCCCTCTCATTATAACATTTACCTAATTATTTACTATTCCAAAATTTAGTAAGGGACCCCCTTCTCCTCTTTATTCAAGCATATTCATTATCTTATGATATTTATCGCCAATTCATATTATTGGGATATGTTCTTACATATCCCTATTACTATAATTATGAAATATAAATGATGGAATTTCCATTTCACTCTCATTAATCCCTCCAATGAACATTTATTTTCCCCTGTTATGCTGTTGAAATTTCACTGCGATTTTCCATACCAAATAATTGTGTAGTGAATAACCATACCCATTTCCTATCAAGGGTGTTCAATTTTATGCACTAATAATTATTTTATTGGTGAATTACATGTATATAATCCATACACTCCATTATCATGGGATTAAATGTAATAAATATGTTCTCATGTATATGATCTATGTGGCACACTTATGCATGTACATGATATGTTTATGATGGGTGCACCCAGATAGAGCTCTAATGCATTGGGTAATGTTTTAGTATCATGAGATGTCATGTATGGTGAACTATAGTCTATCCTTAGCATATTATGTTATGTTTTCTTGGTGTTTAAACTCGACTTATTCTTATTATGTCATGTTTAAAATTATTGCCACATTCCCATGTTGCCTTTATGTTATCATGATATAAATGCCTAACTGTTCATGTTTATGATTATCACCCCTTTTATGTCTCATTTATATGCCTATTTTTTAACATGCAATACCCTCATCATGTTATTCTTTTCTTATTCCCTTATTGGGATTTATATCTCACCCCTTTCTTATGTATGTCCTCAGGTTATCCCATGCAGTTTTAAGAATGATGGAATAATATGAGAATATTAAAGAAGTTTTCAATAATGATGATGTATCCCCTATTTTAAGTTATTATGTAATATACCTAATTACAAAAGACACTATACTTCTCTATATTTTGGGTTGTATTATGTGCACTCTTATGTAATAAATCGTGATTTATTAGGAAATTTGGGGGTAAAACCCTTTATTAAAATAGAAAAAGTCACACAAACCCATTTTGAATTGGGACAAGGGAGTACCCATCCCAAATCCGAAAACCCGGATGCACATAGGCCTTAAAATACAATGGTTTGAGAGCCAAATGACTCAAAACCATTACAAATCACATGTCCCAAAGTCCTATAGACCCAAGCACAAGGATTAATAGAGACCCAAGACTCAATTGATGACCCAAATTCCACCTGAAATGACACACTCAATAGGACCCCACCGCGACCAGATCTGTGTACTGCCCGCCGTCGTCCGGTTGCCAAATCTGGACCCGCCTCCATCTCCCGCAGCCTGCCTGACCAATGCCACAACTAGATCCCCCACATGCCCAGATCTGACCACACCGTAATAAAGAACATCATCACCACCTCACAAGTCACCACCATAGCCAGATCCCTGCTTTCTCACACCCTGAACACCACCATGGCGAAGAACATACCAAATCCACAACAGAGATCCACCTGCACGAACTGATAGATCTCCCTAAGTAGTACCCCACTGCACCCTTCTACATGAATCAACCACTATTGAAGTCATCAAGGTACACCACCTCCGAGCCACATCCTCGCCAGGAAACCAACCACCGCTGTCAATGTCGCTTGATTGCCACAACCATCATCACCACAACCAAATTGCCCATCATCACACAAGCTTTCATTCAAGCCATATCCAGATGCTAGAAACAGCCGAGCTAGCCACCGTCGTATCCTAGATCCCCGCTGCAAATCTTCCACAACATTTAAATCCAACATCACTACAGATAGCCCATGCACCCTGAGGTGACAGAGGCACTGGGGAATGTGCTGCATCACGCAAAAGGGAAGCTGGATGGAGATTAAACTCCTAGATCAAGAAATAAGCGGTGGTGGAGAAACCCTAGACTGCCAATAGAGGTCTCGTGCGTGCTTAGACCCTTACGGGCTCATCCGAATATGAGATCATAAATCATGATTTAATGTGTAATAAAGACAAGCATTGTTATAAATCCCCATAGGGTTATTAGCCTAGGTGGAGGAAGATCACACTATATCCTCAAGATACCCCACCGCAACATACATATTTTCTTTTCAAGGGTGAAATATGGTTGTGTCATGAGGTAGGGGTTACACCGTAGAGGTTAGTTGAGTTGGATCTTTTACACCATGTAAACGAGAGAGTGGTGTCGTAGGGCCTTGGGGGAGTCTTAAGAGATTATCCCTACCTAATCAAGGTTACCCACACCATAGGTTGGGGATACACTGTAGAGGTCATTTGGTAGGGGGAACTATGCTGTAAGCCCTGAAGGCTATGGTGTAGCAGGTGTCTGGAAGAGAATAACATGGAGGGTTGCGCCGCAGTGGCTCAAGGATCTCGGGGGTGGTGCCCCTGCCCCTAAGAGGTCTCCCACACTGTATACTTATAGGATACACTAAAAAGGTTCCTTGGGAGGGGGCGTTGCATTGTAAGGGAGGGGTTGTGTCGTTGTTTTTGTCTGTTTGGGTTAAAATTTTGGGAATTTACCTTTTTTCCCTTATCAGGTTTTTAGGTATCCCCCTCTCCCATACATGTGAATCATATGAGAGCCCTTGGATATTTTACTCTCCCTCCTCTATCCTCTAATAGTGTTTGGGTCCTTCTTCATCCATTTCAAGCAGTCCATTGAGGTAATTTCTCTCTTTCCTTTTTCCCTTTCATTGCCTTCTCCTTTCTATAAATTTACTTTTCTACCACAAACCCCCATCACTGTAAGGGTAAATTTTAGGGTTTTAGTGGATTCTAATCATGGGGATTTTATTTTTCAGGGTTTGAGGAGGATGTATCCTTTCTTGTTTTGGATTATATCATTGTAGGTGACATGTTGTGGTTTGTTTCTGGTTGGATCAAGGTAGATGTTTTTATGTCATTACTTTATATTATATACCATGAAATGTTTTTTATTTTTTAAAGGGTTTTCATTACAAATTATTCCTATATGTATTACCCATGAGGGGTTTTCAATAGTTTTCAAATGGTTTTTAGACTTGACATAGACTTATCGCATGTCAAGTGTTTGATAAAATGCCTGAGTGTCTCTTTCAAAGGAATTTAAATGTTTTGAAAGGGTGTTTGAAACTGGTTGGTTTTAAAAGAGATTGTTTAATGTATAAAAGGATTGGTATATTTAAAAAGGGGGTTTGTCCATGATTTTAATACTTTTTAGTCTTTTTGTGTTTTAAAGTGATTTTAAAGGAGATTAGTGATTTCAAAGGGTTGTTTGACACCTATCATGGGTTGATTATGTGATTACTTGGTTTTTCACCTCCTTCTGTTGATATCATGGGCACTCTAGGTTCTTAAGTAGAAGGTACAGATGAATTTTATGCTAGATTAGTGTGAATAATCTAGTTAGTGACCTAGGAAAGTTGCAGCATCCTAGGCATTGATTTTGTACTTGATAACCTGTAAAGGTATCGAATGGGATGTCCCGATTTTATACATCCCCTAGAGGTAGTGATTTGATGAACCAAGTTTTTTATCATTCATGATAGATACTAGTGAGTGGGCCATGGTATTAAATATTTTTTAGTATGTTTTAGGGGATCCTTATATATATATATATACACACCTTAATTATATCCCCTATATTTTGATTGCATGGCACCTTAATTTGGTTATTGGTTTTTTTCCATTGATATCTTGGTGCTGTAGTGTTTATTCCTTGTGCTTGATTATGCTTTTGGATTAATTTAAAAGTGATTTATAAATGGTTTGAAAATTTTGGTTTTAAAAAAGGAAAGTGATGTTTATTTTAAAAAGTCATTCAAGAAATGTTTTGGGAAAAAAGGAGGAAACAATTGTTTTGTAGATGAATTAGAATGTTCTCTTTTCATGGGTTTAAAGATATTTTCAAAATAAAGTTTTGATTTATTGTTTGGGTTTAAAATTATAGATTTAAGTTGGGTGATCCTTGTTATTCTTAAAAGGTTTTACCTTAGTTTTGGAAATAAAATGAATAGTATGATTTTTTTTCTTTATGCTTGTTCATGTTAAAAACCTATTTTATAAATTATGTTCAAAATAGAATATATGGAATATGATATAAAAGGAACTACATATATTCTTTGGTGAAGTCATACCAGGTATGTTTGGCTCACACCCTGCACATACACCGGTGTGTGTGTGTGTGCGTGCAACTTTTATGTTCTCTTTTAGGTTCTCAGTTTTTTTGTTATTTGATCATTAGTTTGGCTAAAGGACAAATGAGTTGGTATTTGGTGAATTACCATTGGTTATGTGGTAGTTTTGATGGAGCTGGTTAGGTTCTGTTTTCTCTTAGGGGTGTTTTACCAGACAGTTTGACCTGATGTATATTATATTTTGTTTTTATGTATCTAATTATACAATACATTTTTATTTTAATATTCTGATATCTGTATTGGTTTGATGTTTTTTTATATTCTATGTTTGGTTGGTTTATTTATTTGTTTCTTTTTATTTGGTTGGCATGGTGTTTAATTTTTGGATGATTCGTGTTAGATTTTTTGTAGTTTTTTCTACTTATTAATATTGTTATTTGAGAGTGAAATAATTCCCATTGGTGCATTTTTATACCCTTTATGCTTGTCTCCAATTCACGGGGATAAGGAATTCACTTGAGGACTTGTGGTGACCTGGTTTGGGTATCAGTTTAATGGTATCCCGAGTCAGTTCATTAGAAAATGGCATCAAAGCCCATGTTCTAATAAGAGATAAGGTTCTTGAAACCCCCTCTTATTATTTGGGAAGTTAGGTATTATGGAGATTAATATTTATAGTTGGGACTTGGGAGGTTGGTCATGAGTAGGTGCTTAATCACCACCTTTCATGATTACACTTGAGTTGTCATGGGTGGTTGGGATTTATTTTTTGTTTTAATTCTTTTGTTGGATTGTGGTTTGAGATAATGATGTTTTGATCCTCATTGGAATGGTTTGAGTTTCCTTGTTTTTTTGAGGATGAGGATAGATAAAGAGTCAATGATTCATAATTATATCACACGATCGACAACTATATAGAGGCTGGGAACATGATTCTGGAACTGTTTTAGAGGCTGTTACATGACTGGAACCAATCTATCAAACCAAACAACCAAGTTATACATGGTTTTTTATCCTATTTGGACTTGATATTTAGACTATCCTTGAGTGATTCCCAATGTTAGGGGTGAATTAAATGGATTTTTGTGATGTGTTGATGTTGTGTATTAGATTTTATTTGGATTTATGGTATGTTTTGTTTATGTGGTTATTGTGAAAAGTGGTTTTTATATGGTAAAATGGGATTTCATGGAAAGCAATTTCGGTCTGAAATAAGGCATAATGGCTTGTTTTAAAATGGACTTGGTTTTTCATGAAATATTTTTGAAAATGATTAGTTTTGTAATGAAACCTAAAAAGTGTTTTGAAATGTTTTAAAGGGTCAATATTTTTGAAATGGAAATTGGATTTTTAAGGAAAGTATTTGAAATAAAGGATGTCCTTATGAATATCAAGTTGGATTTTTTTGTTTCAAAGCAGTATGAGTGGTTTTTAAGTCGAGTTATTTTTTTTTTAAATTTCCCTAGGGGAATTGGGATTTTTAAATAAAGTTAAGTGTTTTCAAAGAAAGTGTGCATTTGGGAAAGGGAATGTTTTTGGCATGTGTTTTTCCTTGGTGTTTTGTGCTTTTGGATTTTTTCCCTCCATGTGGGCTAGGTCTGGTTGTTTTGGTTTAGGAAACACGAATTGGATGGATTCATGTTTCATGTTATTTATAACATGCATCCTAGAAAGATTTTGATGAAAGGTTAAAAGTATGTCTTCTAAGATAACCCTTTTTTAGGGTGAGTCCTCTTATTTCTTTATTGTGGTCCTCTTAGTGTTGGGAACTAACTAGGATTTGGATAGAGTGGTAGATGTTGTATTCCATATATTTTTGTTCTAGTGCATCTTGGAGAGTTATTCAAAGGAGTGTTTATTAAATGGTGTTATCCTGTGACCGTGTAGGTAGAGGATCCACTGAGTTCTTAATCCCTCTTATAGAGATTGTTTCATATTTATTTAAAGGATACCTTTGATAAATATTTGGATCTATGGTGATTTCTAGTGTAGAACCCCATGCATTCAAGACCTAGTTGTTGTGGGATATTGGTTATTGTGGCAGGTGGCTACTCAGGTCATCATTTGTAGTTTAGTTCATTGATGTTGGGAAATGAGTTTTTGATGTGGTCCATATTTGGTCAATGACGAGTTTTTTTATTCTTGATCAAGGATTTTAGAGTGGTTGAGGTATTTAGGTGACCATTTTCTTGTGTATTCTTTGGGTGTCTTTTTGTATTTCTCTTGGGAGAGCAGTGGCTATTTTGGGATATCCATGTCTCATTATTTGATGATTCTTCTTTTTGATCATGCATGGTGTATACCATGATTTTAGGCTTAGTTAATGGATTGATCATGGTGAATACTTAGGTGTGTGCTTGAGTAATGGGGAGGATCGGTTCATTGTTGGTTAGATAATGAGAACTACCAGGTTGGGATTTTCTTTTGGGATCACTGTGAGTAGGTGTTCTACGAGTTTATCCCTGAGTTACCCTCTGTGTAGTTTTGTGACCTGAGGTTATAACCATGTTATTCCATGTTGAGGAATGTTTGTGATCAGTTTCACTTCTTATCCTTATTTGGGATGTGATGATTTGGTGACTCGGTTTGGTGGCCTTTCAGATGTTTTTCAAGGATGTTCTCTCTTGTGGTGTTTTGAGTGGGTTGTTTATGGTGGCATGTGGTTGGTGGAATCTTATTGTTTCCTTTGATGATAAGTGGAAACATGGATAAACTGATCATTTTTGTTCTCTTGGGTGCATTTGTTGGTTGTTTTTTCATTTTAGAAGAATTCTAAATGGTGTGGATACCTATGCTAGGTCTCCATCATCTTAAAGATTCATGTTGGATGGTTGTGATTTGGGTGATGTTTGAGGATTCATTCTATAGTTTTTGGGAGTTGTATTGTGTGGTGTTTCCCCTTCATAGAACCAAACTTTAGATTTTATCCGCCCCCACATATTGTTTGAGTGTTGGAGTTTTGGATTTTATTGTTTCTACCTTTTTCAATGAATTTATGGGGATATAAAGTGGAATGATGGGGAGAATTGTGACACCCTCATGTCACTATTTTGTTTAATTTTATTTAATTTGGGATATTTTTATGTTTATAGAAATTATTTATGCTTTCTAGGTGTTTCAGGAGGTCTTTGGGGTTTCTTGGCTCGAGTGGCATTATACCACATCATAGCCTCAGGAGACCACACCATATTCTACATCCTTACCTTTCAAGGGCGAAGGATGGTTGCACTGTAGAGGTCTATTGAGTGGGATATTTTTTACCATGGAAGTAAGATATGACATCATAGGGGACTATGGGGATCGATAGGTCAACCCTTCCCAATTAAGGTTCTCCACATAGTAGGTTAGGGCTACACTGTGGAGTTCGTTTGGTAGGGGCACTATGTCCCAAGCTCTGGAGGCTATGTCGCAATGGGTTTCTGACAAAGGAATTCATGCTATAACATGTAGAGATATCTACAGTGCCTCAGGGATATATGTGGTAGTGGACCTACCCCCAAGAGGACCCCATGCTACAACCCTATGGGATATGCCACAAAGGTGCCTAGGGAGGGGGCGTTGCACCGTAATAGAGGGGTTGCACTATGATTTTTTTCTTCTTTGGTTAAAATTTTAGGAATTTACCTTTTTTATACCATTGGGTTTTAAGGGATTTTGGACCCTTTATCTCCTATCACGTGTGTGTGCAGACCAAAGGAGATCCCATGGAGATTGTCCTCTCTCTCATTATTCCTCACTTGGTGTTTAGGTCCTTCTTTGTCGATTTCAAGTGGTCCATTGAGGTAATTTCTCTCTTTCCTTTCTCTTCTCCTTCCCTTATCCCCCTTGATTTTCCTTTTACCTTGTGAACCCTGATCATCATGAGGGTTTATTTTATGGTTTAGGTAGATCGTAATAATGAGGATTTTGGTTTTTAGGGTTTGAGGAGGATGTACTCTTACTTGGTTTGGATTTTTTCACTGTATGTGACATAATGCGGCTTGTTTCTGCTTAGATCGTGGTAGGTTTTTTTGTTTCATTCCTTTATATGATATTACATGAAATTTTTGTATGATTTAAAAGGGTTTCTTTACAAATTATTTCTATATGTACTAACCATGTGGGGTTTAAAATTGGTTTCAAATGGTTTATAGACTTGGAATGGACTCATCACATGCCAAGTGTTTGATAAAATACTTGATTGACTCTTTTAGAGAAATTTAAATGTTTTGAAAGAGTGTTTGGAACTCGTTTATTTTAAAAGAGTGTGTTTCAGGCTTAAAAAGATTGGTTTATTTTAAAAAGGGGTTGTTATCCCAAATCTAATGATTTTAAGATTTTTAGTCTTTTAGTGTTTTAAAGTGATCTCAAAGGAAATGGATGATTTCAAAGGGGTGTTTGGCACCGATAAAATTTGGAGAATATTTAAATAATTGGTTTTAAACATGGATAAAGTATTTCAACATTCCAAGTGTGTTTTCAAAGGCTTGTTTTGTAATTTTTTAAAATGAGATGATTGAAATTGTGAATACCCTCATTATTGAGCCCATTGTTTATATTATGTTCTTTATTAGATTGTGTGTGATGACCCGACTTAGAATGATCATCCGATCTAGTGTACAATGTGGACATAAGTCTGTCTCCCCATGTACTATAGGCCACCAACTAGTGGTGAGGGACTAATCCATACAATGGGTGATTATACCCTCAAATTAGGGTAAGAAACCAACATAAAATAACCAAAACATAGACAACCGTAATCAGATTATGCAATATAAATAAACACAATGATATAAAAAATGTTCTATGTAGAATCACATAATCATACAATAGTTGAACACACATTGGGATGATCACATATAAAAAATAAACCAAAATAAAACACAAGAAACTAACCCTACTTCCATACCAATGCCTCAACGCACTCAGTCTCCAAATACCCATTGAGCTGTGCCAACCCAATCCATTGTACGTCTCATGCTCAATATGAAAGTAAACATAAGATTTTAACATGAATCGAGGTTCTCATGCATGGTTTGAGAAATAAATATCAGTGGGGCCTTACTAAGTTCCCCTAGCATACACCATCATATACATGTATTCATGAGGAAAACAAACATGTCACACAAGCGCCTTGGATTTCGTGTGTTAACTTGTCCACCACAACTCCATGCACATTTGGTCACTATGTGCAAACTAGGACACCATGACACTAGACCATACCTTCTTTTACGCCATGTGAGAATTACCATCATCATCACCTTGTGCTACCACCCTCATAACCAAGATCATACCCAAGGAATCAGGGTAGTTCATTCCCCAAGTCCTGACCGATACCTGAAGGGACATGTTAGGGTCTTATGTCGTAGCTCTAGAATGACCTTCTCACTCATGGTGGTCCCAAGTCTAATAATCAACCTCTACTATATCACTCATGATAGGGTCCATCTATCTGATAATTCATCACAAGACCCCATATCACACATGGTGTTCCCATCATCTAATCATTCATCTCATATCACCCTAGACTCTATCTCATTCATGTTAGTTCTGTCGTCTGATCCTATCACATCACAATCCATGACCCCATCTCACTCATGGAAGTTTGACCACTACCATCTTGTTGTGAGTGGATTCTCTAAAACTAACACCTTTATATACTTTAATTACCATTACATATATATAGTTTTATACATACATGTGTTTATTCTTACCATAATAGTGTTGATACTTCTGCATCTGCTATTTTCATGGTAATTTCCTTAGATTACATGTCGTATCAAAAGGTTATAACAGTTCCCAGCTATAATGATAACCATGAGATACTATGATAATAATCTTAAATATATTTCCTACATTCTATATACATCATATTATAGGAAACAAATGATGTTTGACTAATAGGTGTTGGGGGCTCATAAATATTGAGACTTATTCTCAAGAAGTTTTTACTTGGTGATCTTGAGTACATGAGATCATGAGGACTGACCCACCAATAAGAACACCACATATTTTAGGTCTCATTGGTTGTTCCTATCTATGAACATGTGTATTGGTCTCTTTACTTGAGATCATTATTAATATGTATCATTTAATTGCGTACTTTTATTCAAGGAAAAAACCATGGCATTGTATTTTTGGTGAGGTAACTTTTGGGATGCATCATTGGTGGTATGGCATTGGTTGGATGATCAAGATAGAATTCTTCACTTATGAATTGAGGAAGATATGTCTCATGGGCCTAGGTTTACCATGGTGGTATTTACTTCATTAAATCCATGGCCATGGTGTAAGAAGGTAATCTCATCTGTAAGGTCATGAAATATATAAAGCATCAAAAGGATGATGACACAAGTCTGCATCCTACTTTATGAGATATCGCGTTATAAATAGATTGTATTACATAGAATGTTTCCATAGGAGATAGTCATAGTTATGACATTATTTATCACATCAAGGGATATTGTGGGTTACTAGACCCCACTCTTGGTATATGGGTTAGACTCATTACTATCAAAATAAAAACCTAGAGGGACACACATTATGTGTATCCATAAGTTCCACCTATTCAGTTAAATAAGAGTTTAGGATAAAGTGGTACTCATGTGTGGGGGACAGTGAATGTACAAGTGTGATCGATAACAATTAAAATAATTCAATTATATTATTCAAGTTTATAAAAATTATGAATTAATTTATTTCTCAAGGTATTCATAAATTTCTTAATCATAAAAGTGAATATAAGAAAATGTAATTTTTCGAATGAACAAAACATGTTCAAGGTTTGTTAAATTCTTTGGGGAGCATATGGGACAATTTAACGGTTTTTATTTTATTAAGTAAGATGTTAAGTTGTTACAAGTGAGTGATAAAATATTTTTGAAATTTATGAAAAGTTTATTAAGCCATAAGTGTTCACAAAGGTCTAAAATAAAGGTTATTACTTTCTATGGACCAAAGTTCAATTTTGGAAAGTATAACCTAGGTATAAAAGATAATTTTAGAATATTGGATAGTAATATATACTATTTTGATGAATTTAGTGAGATAATCACTCCACTCCTCTCATATCAAGCTCTTATAGAGAGAATTCGAACAAAGAACAAGGTCGGATCGATCTTGCTTTCTCGATCAAGTTTTCATTCTTTATGTGATCAAAGAGACATCATAAAGCTCTTCAATTTCCCACGTTAAGACCTGATAATCATAAATCAATAATCTAGGAGCTATATTTCATGTTTGGATGATTTAGAGGATGCCTAACTTGGCATATTTGAGCCACAAAATGCCAATGGAGAGCAAATCAAACCGACAACTTCAAATGAACAAGGTACCATTTACACTTTCATTTGATTTTATTTTTCATGATTAAATTTAATTTCACATGATATTTTAAGAAATATGGGTAATGAGTTTTGTGGATTCAGTGTGTCTAACATGAATCCAAACCTAAAATTTTAAATTGTGCATTTTTCACACTTCCGCTGCACCCTGAGTTCCTTCAATTGGTATCAGAGTGAATGTGCAATTATTTATGTAGAAAAAATTGATATTTCAATTAAATTTTCTATGATTCATAAATAGGGTTTTGATATGGTCCCAACACAATTGATGGCGTATCAATCTGAGTTTGTATTGCCAAGATATGGGTGGTCGAAGATCAACAAGTTTTGAGTAAAATTTGTGATGGAAATTTAAGTTTTAATTTTTCCTGCACTTTAATTGATACCAATGTGATGAAATTTTAGCTAGATAATGATGAGAGGTTTTTTTATTTTCTAAAGACACTGAAAGCCAACTAGGTAGTCCATTGGAAATAAAAGCTTTCTATTCAAGCTTAATTCATTTGCAAAAAATCAAAAAAGGACAAAAATTACCTTGGAAGCTTGTTTTTTTAATTTTTTTTAAAAAGATTAAAAAAAATATAAAAGGACCTGTTCCCCATGTGTGAGGCATGGAAAAATTTTCCCTCCCTACTTACGGGGAGGGTGAATTATTTGTCATTTTATATCATTATATACATATATATTATAATATATATTATATAAAATATATATTATAATATTGTATATATATATTATATAAAATATATATTATAATATTGTATATATATATATATTTATTATATGTCCTTTAAATGGATTCCCACCTAGACTTAGTCCAGATTGGTACAGTCCGTGTTTGACCAGCCTGACCCATCACTAGCTCTAAATTAATATATGGGGATTTTATTTAGGTCCAAATGGACCTGAAAAATTGTGAAAAAATTTCATAAATTAAATTTAATTGTTTGGGATTTAATAAAATTATTTTAGGTTCTATGGGTTTTATCAATAATTAATTAAAATTATTATAATGTAAGTTAAAACATTAAAAATACCCCAAAGTTGAATTTTAGTAAATTTAATTTTTTATGCAATATAATTGCATATTGAGTGGTCATGATCCAAGACTAACCCATGCATGTTTGGTTTATTATTTATTTAATTTAATTATTGAATTTAATTATTTAAAATGTAATAATTATTTTATTTTTGATGATCTATGCATTGTCCCTCCGTCTTAAATTTGTATAAGGGTTTGCATGTCCAAATTTAAGTGATAAAATATATTTTTTCACTCCGAATTTGTTGGAGTTGGTGTCCTAGGACCAACTTTGATTGCATATATATTCAATGTATTTAATATTCATTAAAAATATTATTACATATTGTTCATTGTTTTTCATGGATTTAATGTAATAATGCCCTAGAGTATTTTTCACATTGATAAGGTCATAGTAGTTCCCCTCTATGATGGGAGCCTTAAAGTGCTATGACATTCTTAATATAGTTCTATGGTTAGATAGTGTACTATGATAGGATATATAGTATTTAGACTGTCAAGTGTAAGTACTCATAAGCATATGAGGCTTCTTATCATGAAGTTTATACTTGGTAATATCCAAGATGGTACATTATAAGAATAGACCTACCAGTAAGAATTCTTCATGTTTTGGCGTCATTATATATTCTTATCTACGAGTGTGTGTAATGATCTATAGACTTTAATATTATCATTGGTGCATGTCATGACTCACACACTTAAATTTATTGATGAAAACAATCATACCATATGTTGGTGGGAAGTACAGTACATTGGGCATGTCACAATTGACATGTCATTAATGGATAATTCAAGAAAGGATTTGTCCCTTCAATCTTTATGGTAGTTGAAATCTTGGGTCTTTGATTAGAATAAAACCATCTCCCTAAATTCCATGGCCATGATGTAATGATGTGTTTATTACAGATAGTCAAAGAAAGACGCATCGAGCATATAGGTTGATGACACCATCATGAAACTTGCTTAATGAGATATTATGACAAATTGATTGTATTATACAGTGAATGTTTGTATGTGGTTATCGATGTTGCGACATTAAGTTCTTTCTCTTGGATGCCTTGACTCATTGCTAGACAATAATCTTGGAATTTAGGCAAGTACTCTTAATACCAACGAGAAAGAATCCTAGAGGATCACACACTAAGTGTTTCCATTGATCTGAATTAAATTATATTTTGAATTTAATTAATGGAATAAATATTATTCTCAAGATTGAGGGATAATTTTATTCAAGTTATATTGATCAAATACATTTAATAAATATTTATTCACTGACATGTGAATACAAATATATTTATTTATTTTATTGAATATTTAATAAATATTTATTCATAGGTATGTGAATAAAATATTTATTTATAAATAAAATATTTATTTGAATATTCAATAAATACTAAGAAGTCCAATAGACCAAGACTACATCCAATGATAAATAATTATTTACAAGCTTATAAATATTATTTTTCAATTTGTGCAAGTTGGTGTGTGCTAAAAATTATTATTATTATTATTATGTGACATGGGGTTTCATTAAAGGTTATAATATTATTTGTAATTAAATTATTATTTTAACCTAAACCCTATCTCTATAAATAAATGGTTATGTTTATTGTGTGGAGAATTGATGTGCAATTGAAAAAGAGAGAATTGTGCACAATGAATTGTCCCTCAACCCCTCCTTCCCTATCCCTCTTAAGAACGAGAAATGAAAGAGATATTTCTTTAAGACAGAAGAATGATTGATCAAGAATGAACAATGAAAGACATTAAATTCTCTATGCTAGCACCTAGAGATCAATTGGTGTTGCTCGGAGATCATAGAATCACCTATGGATCACCGCTAAAAGAATTCAATCATTGGATCCTATATTATAATGAAGGAAATCTGAAAGATTATTTTCGGATGATCAACATCCATCAATGAAGAAAGTTCCTAAGCCCAGATATTCATTTATTTAGATATTAAATAAATTAATTATAAATTTGACGTGAAAGATCCTCACTCATGGTTTTGGGAAATGATAATTAAAATAAATTTTAATAATAAAGAAAATAAATAAATAAATTAATGTTATCTAGTTACTTTTGTATATTCATTGATTGTATGACCATTCATGAGCTTTATTGAGACATTTTTATGTGTTGGATTTTGTAATTTAATTTATTTTATTGGTTTGTAATTATTTATTATTAAATTAAATATTATGGCTTGCATGTCATCCCTCCCTCTATTATTATGTAGGACCTGCGTGCCCAAATATATTTACGTAATACCCTTTTAACAATCCTTTGGTTCCCCTCACTTATGTGTGAGTCATAAATACATGCAATTAATGAAGTATCCCAAGATGTGTGGAGGTGGTTCAAGATGGAACCATTATGATGTTGATTCATGTGATACACATGTAGACATGTGGAATGTTGCGATTCATTACAAGACTGACAATATGAGTTATTTCACCTAGGTTAAAGGTTGATTTAATGTTCGCTCATTAAATCAACCGTTATATAAATACCATGAATGAGTCATTTAATTAATTAATTATTTTTGTTTATGCAATTTTTTTTATAGATTCAAGGCCAAGATCACATAAATAAATGAATTAATGTGAAAAGATAGAAATTAAAAAAAATAATTATTCATAAATGTTTTATCCAACATGGTTAATTAATTAATTAATATCTACTTAATATTAAAAATATATAAAGGATAAATAAAGATAAAATTTATGCATAATAAATTAAAATTCCTCAATTAAATATTAAGTCAGACTTATCCTTCCATTACTTGATTAGGAATGAAACTCAATAGAACTAAGTGTTTCATTAACCCTTGTTGGGATACTTAATTTTATAAGGGGAGATATTACGAAGGTTTTGGGTTGACTTAACCATTTTAAATCAAGAGGAGTATCCCTTTCTAGACTTGGTGTAATTTTGAGGCAAGTATCGAGGAAATCCAAGTTAGGATTTTAGGATAGGGGAGTCCACTCAATGGATCAAGGAGCTGCAATCCTACGATTGGAAAAAACCTGCACTACTGGAAAAGTAGGCTATACCAACGGTTTAAAACCGTTGGTATAGGCTGGAAAACCGTTGGTATAGCCTATACCAACGGTTTTCCAAACCGTTGGCTAGTAAGCCGTGAGGAAAGCCCTATACCAACGGTTGCACTTAAACCGTAGGTATAGGTGTTCCAGAATTCTGGAAAAGGCTATACCAACAGTTCAGAACTGTTGGTATAAGATTTCCAGAATTTTGGAAAAATCTATACCAATGGTTCTGAACCGTTGGTATAAGCTTTCCAGAATTCTGGAAAAGCCTATACCAACGGTTCTAAACCGTTGGGATAGCTTTTTTCTGGAAAATCTTATACCAACGGTTCAGAACCGTTGGTATAGCCTTTTCCAGAATTCTGGAAAAAGATATACCAACGGTTCAGAACCGTTGGTATAAGTTTTTCCTGAAAAAAGCTATCCCAACGGTTCAGAACCATTGGTATAAGCTTTCCAGAATTATGGAAAAAGGCTATACCAATGGTTCATAACCATTGGTATAAGATTTTCCAGAAAAAAATATATCCCAACGGTTTAGAACCGTTGGTATAGCCTTTGCCAGAGCTGCTGCACAGCAGCCCCCCAGAAGCCCTCCAGTAGCCCTACCATCCACCTGCATAAAAAAACATTGCACAACAACCCTCAATATACCCTCCACTATACACCTGTATAAAAAATATCACAAAAACCACATACATATTTCAAACAGTATAAAAAACACCGAAAATAGCCCAAAAAACACATATGACAACAATCATCCGGTGGTAATTCACCTCACCCATGCACAACCCCCCAACCAGCACACCTCCCCATCAAATTCTAATAGGCATAATAGTTTGATAAATATCTATTAGAGTTGAATAATAATTTAAAATTGGCTCAAATCCCTTTTTTTGTGATCCTAGGTTTGGGTATGTAATGATTTGTGATGAATTTTGCATTGAACTTGTATTGTTTATAATATATGGTGAAAATGTATTTTCTTAGGAGTCTCGTCACTTATGACCCCATTAGTGAAACTACCCAACTCATGAAAAATAGTTTGCGACTATCGTTGATGAGTGTAAATTTCAGTTGTATTCACTTAAAATGATTTCCTTTTGAAATAAAAGAGAGACTTTGAGTGGTGTCGTCCACACCGCGCCTCAGATTGAGGAAGAGTTGACTCATACACATCAAAAATGACCCATGGATCGTTTTCCTAAAGTATCAACACAATCCGAATGCGTTTGGTTGGTTTCCCGTATGCCGGTTGTTTTTACATAAAAGCGTATCCATTTTAAACAAAAGAAATACACTTTGAGTGATACCAACCACACCATACCTCAGATTGAGGTAGGGTTGACTCGTACACGTCACAAATGACCCATAGATCCTTTTCCTAAAGTATCAACAGTATCTGAATGTGTTTGGTCCGTTTTCTGTATGTCAGTTGTTGTTTTTACTTAAACTGTTGTCCATTTCAAAAAATAGTTAGACACTTTGAGTGGTGCCACCCACACCTCGCCTCGGATTGAGGCGGGGTTGATTCCTACACGTCACAAATGACCCATGGACTATTGTCCTAAAGTTTCAACAGAATCCTAATGCGTTTGGTCAGTTTTCCATATGTGGTTTTTTTTACTTAAAAGCGCATCCATTTTAAACAAAAGAAAGACACTTTGAGTGGTACCGGCCACAACAGCCCTCGGATTGAGGCAGGGTTGACTCCTACACATCACAAATGACCGATGGATACATTTCCTTAAGTATCAACAGTATCTGAATGCCTTTGGTCCGTTTTCCGTATGGCAGTTGTTTTTTTTAACTTAAACTGTTGTCCATTTCAAAGAAAAGTGACACACTTTGAGTGGTGCCGGCCACACTGGCCCTCATATTGAGGCGGGATTGACTCGTACACGTTACATATGACGCATGGATTGTTTTCCTAAAGTTTCAATAGAATCTGAATGCCTTTGGTCAGTTTTCCGTATGTTAGTTGTTGTTTTTACTTAAACTGTTGTCCATTTCAAAGAAAAGTTAGACACTTTGAGTGGTGTCGGCCACACCGCACCTCAGATTGTGGCGGGGTTGACTCGTACACGTCAAAAATGACACATGGATCATTGTCCTACAGTTTCAACAGAATCCAAATGGGTTTGGTCGGTTTTCCGTATATCAGTTGTTGTTTTTACTTAAACTGTTTTCCATTTCAAAGAAAAGTTAGAAACTTTGAGTGGTTTCGGCCACACCGCGCCTCGAATTGAGGCGGGGTTGACTCGTACACGTCACAAATGACCCATGGATACATGTCCTAATGTATAAACAGTATCCGAATGCCTTTGGTCCGTTTTCCGTATGTGGGTTTTTTTACTTAAAAGTGCATCCATTTTAAACAAAAGAAAGACACTTTGAGTGGTACCGGCCACACCGGCCCTCATATTGAGGCGGGGTTGACTCGTACACGTCACATATGACCCATGTATCCTTTTCCTATAGTTTAAACAGAATCCGAATGCGTTTGATCTATTTTCCGTATGCCAGTTGTTGTTTTCACTTAAAATCCTGCCCATTTCAAATAAAAGTTAGACACTTTGAGTGGTTCCGGCCACACCGCGCCTCGGATTGAGGCGGGGTTGACTCCTACACGGCACAAATGACCCATGGATACATGTCCTAAAGTATCAACAATATCTGAATGCCTTTGGTCTGTTTTCCGTATGTGGTTTTTTTTACTTAAAAGCGCATCCATTTTAAACAAAAGAAATACACTTTGAGTGGTACCGGCCACACCAGCCCTCAGATTGAGGTAGGTTTGACTCGTACACATCACATATGACCCATGGATCGTTGTACTATAGTTTCAATAGAATCCGAATGTGTTTGGTTGGTTTTCCGTATGTCAGTTGTTGTTTTTACTTAAACTGTTGTTCATTTCAAAGAAAAGTTAGACACTTTGAGTGGTGTCGGCCACACCGTGCCTCATATTGAGGCGGGGTTGACTCTTACACATCAAAAATGACCTATGGATACATGTCCTAAAGTATCAACAATATCCTAATGCGTTTGGTCTGTTTTCCGTATGTGGTTTTTTTACTTAAAAGCGCATCCATTTTAAACAAAAGAAAGACATTTTGAGTGGTACCGGCCACACCGGCCCTCGGATTGAGGTGGAGTTGACTCGTACACGTAAAATATGACCCATGGATTATTTTCCTATAGTTTAAACAGAATCTGAATGCGTTTGGTCTATTTTCCGTATGCCAGTTGTTGTTTTCACTTAAACTCCTGTCCATTTCAAATAAAAGTTAGAAACTTTGAGTGGTGTCGGCCACACCACGCCTCAGATTAAGGCAAGGTTGACTCATACACATCACATATAACCCATGGATCGTTGTCCTAAAGTACCAACAGTATCCTAATGCCTTTGGTTTGTTTTCCGTATGTGGGTTTTTTTACTTAAAAGCGCATCCATTTTAAACAAAAGAAAGACACTTTGAGTGGTACCGGCCACACCAGCCCTTAGATTGAGGCGGGGTTGACTCGTACACGTCACATATGACCCATGGATCGTTTTCCTATAGTTTAAACAGAATCCGAATGCGTTTGGTCTGTTTTCCGTATGCCAGTTTTTGTTTTCACTTAAAATCCTGTCCATTTCAAATAAAAGTTAGACACTTTGAGTGGTGCCGGCCACACCGCGCCTTGAATTGAGGCAAGGTTGACTCGTACATGTCACAAATGACCCATGGATACATGTTCTAAAGTATCAACAGTATCCGAATGAGTTTGGTCCGTTTTTCGTATGTGGTTTTTTTACTTAAAAGCGCATCCATTTTAAACAAAAGAAAGACACTTTCAGTGGTACCTGCCACACCAGCCCTCGGATTGAGGCAGGGTTGACTCGTACACATCACATACGACCCATGGATCGTTTTCCTATAGTTTAAACAGAATAAGAATGCGTTTGGTCGGTTTTCCGTATGCCAGTTGTTTTTTTCACTTAAAATCCTGTCCATTTCAAATAAAAGATAGACACTTTGAGTGGTGCCGGCCACACCGCGCCTCAGATTGAGGCGGGGTTGACTCCTACATGCCACAAATGACCCATGGATACATGTCCTAAAGTATCAACAGTATCTGAATGCATTTGGTCCGTTTTCCGTATGTGGTTTTTTTTACTTAAAAGCGCATCCATTTTAAACAAAAGAAAGACACTTTGAGTGGTACTGACCACACCGGCCCTCGGATTGAGGTGGGGTTGACTTTTACACGTCACATATGACCCATGGATAGTTGTCTTATAGTTTAAATATAATCCGAATGTGTTTGGTCTATTTTCCGTATGCCAGTTGTTGTTTTCACTTAAAATCCTGTCCATTTCAAATAAAAGTTAGACACTTTGAGTGGTGCCAGCCACTACTTCAAAGAACATTTTCCATATCATTTTCCACATGAATAAACATGAAATACATGGCTAACTAAGAAAGCTAAGTAAAAAAAAATAGAAAAATGAGTATCACAGTACCAAGGAATACTAAAGGTCTAGGTAGTAGACTAATCATACAATAAGAATCAAGTGCAAAAAATATAATCCGAATGCAACGTCCCTATGAAGCAGAGGAAAACCCCAAAGTGGAAAACCATGTTCAAAAATAAAGAGTTATACAGAATGTCACGACCCGACCCAACGGGGCTCGAGCCGCGACTCCCCAAGCCCGCCTCCAATAGGCCAGGGGCTGGCGACCAGCGCCGAGTAGGCTATCACACACATGGGAGGCATTAGCCTAAGGTACCTGTACACACGCACCCACAAACATATCCATGCAACAGTGTAGAGATATAGAAACTGGAAAGTAAATGCATGCATACACTATCCCACAACCAGAGAGCAACAACAAAAGTACAAGGGCAAAACAGGGCCCACCAAAAGAAAACTACAAGCGTGTCCAACCTGCTCTGAAGAAGGGGAACGCTGCCACAATCACCCGCCAGAAAGCTCCCCCGGCACAGCTTCGGTGAACACCCCGGTCAACTCACTCACTAAGATCCGTCTGCTCCGGGTCCTCCTGGGACTCCGTCAAAAGGCCTGTGGTCTGCACAAGACACAAACATGTGTGGGCAAAGCCCGTGCAGGGGTGAGTATAAACATATTCAGTAGGCACCCCAAAAACCCAAAACCCAAGGGAGAAACTGAAAGGCAACAGTCCGCTCAACCCAGCCAGAGGGAACCCAGACGAGAGAGAAACTCCATCTCGTGACCATCCTCGGCTAAACACAACTAGTCAACTCAGCTCAGCTCAGGTGTATGCCCATACATACACCTTGAACAATCCAGATATACACAGCTCACGCCACAAAGCCACAAGAGGTACCGACCTCATCACCAACAACTGTCCACAACCAGGAGAGTACACCACGAACACTGTCATACCAGATGACACTCATCTGAGAGATACACTCCATCGGGTCCCAAACAAACATCTCAGACGCTCACCCGAGAGACCACACTCAACCGATAACATCACTGAGGAAACATCACTGAAACAACATAACCACCAAACTCCTCGGAGAGGGGATCACCACTAGGGTCCGCTAGGGGATACCAAGACCCACTCCGGTATACGTAGCTCACAGATAGGGGATCACTCCCAGGGTTCGCTGGGGGATACCACGACCCGATCTGGCATATGTAGTTCTCACAGATAGGGGATCACACCCAGGATCCGCTGGGGGATACCACAACCCGATCTGGCGCTCGACAGAAGCTTCACACTCAGATAGAGGATCATCGTCCATATAAAGATGGTCACGACGATACCGGAACCCTATCTGGTATAACTCGCGATGTAGGGGATCGAACCGACGATGGCACAACCCTACCGAAACCACGCGCTGAGTAGGGGATCGCATAACCAACGATACCGCAACCCTACCGACACCAAGTGCTGAGTAGGGGATCGTATAACCAACGATACCGCAACCCTAATATAAACATCATGCTGAGTAGGGGATCGTAAACCCGACGATGCCACAACCCTACTGTGCACGACCCACCGCGTAGGGGATCATATTCCTGATGATGCCACAAACCCTACGGGGTTAACCTGCTAGATAGGGGATCGCCGCCCGTAAATAAGCGGTCACAGCGATACCAAGAACCCGATCTAGGGTAAAGATGCTAGAGGATCCACTCCGGGCCCACCGGAGAGATACCACAACTCTAATAGTTTAAACATCCCATCGAGAGGATCACAAACCCATACGAAGGTTGTGATGCCACACGAACCCTCGTAGGAACGAACCAAGGGAGAACCCTCAACCACTGCTGGTCCAAACGTCGCTAACCCGAGCGACCCGCCACAACACCACACTGCGCATCTTCTGGGCCAAAACCGAGGCCACCATCGCGTTCCACGCGGAAAAACACGCAGGATAGGCTGTTTACTCGCCCGAAACGGAGCACCGGTGAAAAAGGAACTATTCAACGTAGCTAGCTTGTGTGGGGCCCACACAACGATCCCGAAACTCATCGAGCGGACCATACCATGACGATCCCCTCGAAAAAACAAGCGGAATCGACTACTCGCTCGTCCAAAACGGACTCCCGGTGAAAAATGTACTATTCACCGAAGGCCAGCTCGGGTGGGGCCCACGCCTGGATTCTGAAACTCATCGAACGGAACACACCATTGCGATCCTCTCAGAAAAACACACAGGATCGACTATTCATCCGCTAAAATCGGACTCCAAGTGCAAAAGCTGCGTTTCTCCGCAAACGCCAAAACCCGACCTCGTGGGGCCCGCACCCCATTCTCAGTACCAACACCCGAAAACCATCTCAAAAAGTCCGTCGTACCATCAGGGTCTCAACGCCACTGACGGCACGTCAATCGGACGCTCCGGGTAGAAGTTACAACGACCCGTAGTCGTAAAATAATAAAATAATATTATTTTATACGACGTTTCTAACTCCCAGGCCACGATCCCGAACCCTTAAACCCTCAAAGTGAGTTCAAAAGGTCCGTCTCGACGCAAGGAGCGCGTCGCCGCAAACGGCTCGCAAATCGGAGTTACGGTTTGCGAGTTACGGGGGTTTAAAGAACCCCCGGAACATTCTGGTCGGACCACCGCAGGGTCGCCGGAAACCACCGCGCCGCCGCCGGACTCCGCCGTGCCGGAGCCGGAAACCACCGCGTCACCGCCGCGCCGCCGCGGAACTCGCCGGAATCCGCCATGGCCGCCGCGGGTCTCGCCGGAAAACCGGGTTTTTCGCCGGAAAACTTCCGGGAGCCACCGGGAGCACCCCGGTGCTCCAAATTCAGATCCGAAACATGTTTCGGAAAACTCGGGACCCAAACTATACAAATATTATAAAAATTTGAAGAAAAACATCACAAAAACGGGATCCGGGATTGTAAAACTCAAACCGCCTACCTGTTGGCGGATCGCCGAAGCTTCGGGTGCATGACGACGCCTGCGACGCGCTGAAGCTCGATCTGCTGACGATCGGCGCTGAAAACAGACTCCCAAAGCTTGAATTGGAGAAGAACGGAGGAGGGGAGAGGGGAGGATGTCCGCTGCGCGTTGGAGTATTCATGGGAGGGAGAGATTGATTATGTTTTAATTTTTTTTTTAAAACAACTCATTTAACTCTCCCCCGCCAACTCGCCTCCGTCCCGACACCCGATGCGAACAAAAGTAAGGTCACCCCTAGGGTAAACGCGCCCTTCTGAACGCAACGGAGGACTCAGATTTTCTATCTGAGACTCCGTTCAGCAGTTATTCGAGCCGACGCTCGCACACTAACTTGCTACTTATTTACGGAAACGCCCCTGGTGGCGTTTCTCACCGCAGGCCCACGCCTGCAAAGTTTACACCTCACCTAGGGTAAACAGCACGTTTCGGACGCAACCGTGCCCTCAGATTCCTATTCTGAGCTACCTTTTAGGAGATATCACACCCCCGCCACGTGCATAGTATAAAAATACTTAATATTTTTATAAAATTAATTCCGGGCACACCGGGTCTCAGAATCGCACGCCGTCTTCGCGCATAACTCTGGAATTATTCCTAGAAATATTCCAAAGGCTGACAGGACCAAAAACCCGAGTCGCTACACAGAATTCAAAAATGTAATGGATCAATCTGCCTCTGATCACCATCACCATCACCACTATCATCATCAGCCTCATCCTCGCCGCCATCTCTGTCCTCGTCGTCGTCCTCGTCCTCGTACCCATGCTCATCGTCGGCCTCATCCTCATCCTCGACATCATCCTCACCCTCGGCCCCATCCTCGCCCTCAGACCCATCCTCACCCTCATCCACATCCTCATCCTCACCCTCTTCCTCTTCTGCATCCTCATCATCACCAGGAACGTCATCATCTCGATCGCCACTAGAGCTGCCGCCTAGTGCATTGGATGATGCACCCATCGACGACATAAATGTCTGAAAAGCTGCACTAGCCTCTGGTGGAAGTGATGAAGATAAAGCTTTCATCAGTTTCATAAATTCTATGTCTCTTTTTTGAACTTGTACTTCCAACTCTGTGACCCTTTTATCAGACTGTCTTGCATACTCCTTAACCTGTTCCAACTCGGTGGTACTAGAATGGATACCTGGAGACGACCAATACCTCGTCGGGACTATATTCTTACCAGGTCGGCAGTGTACTCGACCAGAGTGCTCATCTCCCAAAACCTGATATAAATGATCGTTTGGCCCAAAATTGTCAGGCTCTTGGGCATAAAGAGCCTCTAAATCAGCCTGTAAAAAATATTAATAGATTATTAAATTTCAAATTAGATATTAAACTTTGAAATAAACAAATTAAAACTTACAATCTTCTCTTGGGTCAGTTCATTTACCGCAGTTCCATCTTTTTTTCTTCTACTCGAGCAAAACAATTTTGCTCGAGGGATACGTCCTTCAATATTCATTTTGTGCTTCTGTAATGACATTGAAAAAATATAAAGTGAAAGTATAATTATATATTCATTATTCAATAAATCACATAATTTAAGTAGGATCCAATAAAAAGGGAAATTCCTAAAGAAAAATTATAAACAACTATATCGTACCTGCTGCCTCTCATGATCTGACATAGTTGTGCGCCCCAAAGTGTGGAGGTATTGCTTTGAATCAATGTTTTTTTTGTTTTTTTCAGAAGATTACTAAATAATTATTAATAATTAATAAGATTATATTAATGAAAAATATGAAAACTCTCATTTAAATAACTCAAATGAGATTAATACCTTAAATTTGGCAGTCGCCCAATGGGTAA
Source organism: Viscum album (assembly GCA_963277665.1). Taxonomy (NCBI): domain Eukaryota; kingdom Viridiplantae; phylum Streptophyta; class Magnoliopsida; order Santalales; family Viscaceae; genus Viscum; species Viscum album. Next base: position 1,151,780,269 of record OY728132.1, on the reverse strand, counting down.
TCATTTGGCGATATTTCTCTATCGGGTAGTCATCCACGATAGGTAATGTCTCTAACTCCATGCCCACTCTATCACACCATCCAACATACAGCTCATGCTTATAAGCCCTCCAAAGCTCTCCTAGCTCTTTTAAACGCGCTGGTCGTGCACCTTCGCCATTAAGGAAGTTAAACCGAAGATGAAACCAAATTGATTAGTTCATTTAAATACAAAAATATACTACATTAAATCCAATAGATTTTTTACCCATATTTGTGCCCACACGTTATCCTTGACTTCGGGTGGCAGATGTCTCCAAGAGAGAGGGCTGACCGAAATGATATCGGAGTATTTGGCTAGCGTCGCCAAAAAACCCTGACATTGCTGCCCAGATTTCTCAATCATTTATCCATCAACATTGTATTCAACCATCAACTGTGTCTGGCGGTTCCATACCGCACGCAAGCGAGTACGCCCCCTCCCCCGCCTCCTATCTATAGATGAATCTATTATTAAAGAAAAATAATATCAATACAAGTTATAATAAAAATAAATTTTGGTATAAAAATTTGATAGAGTTATATAAATATACCTGTGGTAGTCGGATCAATGGGTGCAGAAGCTGAAGGAATATCCTGTACAGGTGGAGTGTCCCTCAGTGTATGCTCCTCAGCCACATACTGTGTCGCAGCAGGAGTCGAAGAAGGTGGAATATAATAGCCCGGAGATAATGAACCAGAAGCAAAAGATGATGGAATAGACGTCTGGCCAGCTGGTAGTGTAAACATCGGAGGTCTAAATATCTCATATGTCCCTGAAGACACGCCAGGATCAAAATAGGGCGTAGAAGATACGTCTGTGGTAGTGGATCGTCTAACTCTCGCCCCACGAGCCCTCGTACCACCGACCTCAGTACCGGGACCACTAGATGATCGTCCATCTCTGACACCACCCCCCTCCTACCATCAACCTCTCTACTGGGAGAAATATCAGGCTCCTCGTCAGATATCTGTCGTCTATGGGGTGGATTTTGAAAAAAAGTTTGACAGAAAAGTAAACACATGATATTATAAGTTATTGAAATATTTATATTTGAAATAAAATACTCACAATAGGGATGAGTGGAGGAACACCCATCTGTACCATGCGACAATTATTATCTTTCATCTTTTTCCGCCGCCTCTCTTCAATGGGTGTCATTTCCTGTAATGAAAACAAATATGGAAGTAATTAGAAACAGATAACTAATGTGTAACCCAAAAAAAATATATAGAAAAACCATTATGATAAACAGAACATAATTAAATAGAATATTTATGGTGTTATGAAGGTAAGTACTAGGATACACACTCTGAATGATGTAGGTGAAACATGTAGGTGAGAACATGACTGTATGATTCTATATATTTCCCACCACAACTTCAGGTTCACAATCAACTCTAACAATTGAGCTATTGGGGTCATCATAAGTAATAAACGGATTTCTTCCAATTGTAGTAGGGATAGTGTCAACTTCATCATCACCATCATCAAAAACATGTCTGGGATTTACTTCAATAATTACACCGAATTTAGGATGACGATGATCTTTGACATAAAAAACTTGTTTCACCATTGATGCCAATACATATGGTTCATCGGTGGCAAGAGTGCGAGTCATGTCAATAACTCAAAATCTACAATCATCAATAAAGGTGCCTTGCCTCGTCATTGAATTAAACCATTTACATTTCATCATCGTGACTCGACCATGCGAGTAATAATCCAAAATTATTATTTTATCCACGACACCATAATAAGCAACATTTTCAGAACGAGGTCTAGTGTCCGATGAACTGGCATAACAGTCTGTTGTGGCAGTTAGCATAACACCATTATGCTGTGTTCTCATGTTTCTTGATCGTTCAGTGATAATAAATTTGTATCCATTGATCACAAGTGATTTACAAGCACAAACCATGGTATTAGGACCCAAAGCCAAAGCTCTTATTTCCTCAGAAACAGAGTCTGTAGGCAAACTCAATACCTGAAATATAAACAAATAGTAAACTTAATTAAATATTATTTTTATTTAGTTATTACAGAAATATTTTTACCTTCAATTTCAACCAAGCAGAAAACCCTTTGCTATGCAAAGTCTCCTTATTTCTCAAAGATAAAGAACGATGCTTTCTATATATCAATTCTGTATGTTCCCTATAGATAAAAATAATAACAGTTTAACAAATATTTAAAATTACAAGAGATAAGATAAGAGATACATGTACAATTAACTTACTTGATATACTCATCGAACAAATCACAATTGAACAACACTGTGCGATGTGCCATCTCTCGCTCTTCAAGGCTTAATTTTGTCAATGTATATGATCCTGGAATTCCTCCTGTCTGAGGAAGTGATGGAAAACTGGGTTCAATTTGCCTATACTGTTCTTCTTCATTTCTCATTGGTCTGTTTATTCTCGTAGTATGATCAGACAAATACATTGAGCAGAAATCCATACATTCTTGAGCCAAGTAACCGTTCACAATAGAACCTTCAGGATAATTCCTATTCTGAACATATGATTTCAATGTGCACATGTTTCTTTCAGTTGGATACATCCAACATAAAGCAACGGGTCCTCCAAGAAGTATTTCAGTCGGAATATGGACAATCAGATGCAACATGCATGTAAAAAATGATGGAGGGAATATTTTCTCTAACTCACACAAAATTAATGGTGTCTCTGCCAACAGTTTTTTCACGAGGGATTTGGACAACCTCTTAGCACAAAGATCTCTAAACAAATAGCACAACCGAATAACTGAGACTCTAACATTATTGGACAAGAGATGATGGATTTCTATTGGAATCAACTCATGCAAAAGGACGTGATAATCATGAGTCTTCAAAGATTTCAACTTTAACTCTTTTCTGTTGACCCGTTTTGATATATTGCTTGAATAGCCATCAGGAACTTTAATAGTCTCTAGCACTTCCAGAAATTGGTTTTTTCAGTAGGAGTCATCACATAAGAAGCACATGGAACTTGCCATTTATTTTCACTGATACAGACAGGATGTAATTCTGGTCTGATCCCCCAATCTACCAAGTCGCGACGAGATCGTAAATCATCTTTTGTCTTCCCCTTGACATTTAGAAGAATCGAAAGCAACATTTCACATATATTCTTTTCAATGTGCATTACGTCTAAGCAATGAACTAACAAGTTGGTTGACCAATATGAAAACTCAAAGAATATACTCTTCTTCCAATTGTAACAGGTATCATTGGAAACATTTTTCCTCTTTCTAGATTTCATTACACTCTTCCCAAATGAATAACTGAAATCTTTCAATTCATTAAGCACATCAGTTCCAGACATACGCTGAGGTGGATCGTCATTCTCTATGGTATTGTCAAATCTTCGATGATTGTTTCTATATGGATGGTTCATTGGCAAGAATCGTCGATGTCCCATAAAACTAAAACTACGACGATATTTCAGTCTTCTCGATCGAGTATTCTTCATACAAACAGGACATGAAAATTTTCCTTTTGTGCTTCATAAAGACATCATTGCATAAGCAGGAAAATCATTGATAGTCCACATAAGTGCAACATGCATCTGAAATATGTCTTTCGAACATGCATCATATGTGGGCACACCCACATCCCAAAGAAGTTTCAACTATTTTATTAAAGGTTGCATGTATACATCTATATCATTGCCAGGATCAGAAGGTCCATATATCAGTATACTCAAGAAAGTGTAAGGATTTTTCATACACAACCAAGGGGGAAGGTTATAAATGTGTATGAAAAACAGCCATGTGCTGTGCGAAGTAAGAATCTGCCCAAATGGATTAAAACCGTCACATGAAAGACCCAGTCTCACATTACGCACGTCGGCTGCAAATTCAGGATATTGAGCATCAAATCTCTGCCATGCAAATCCATCTGCAGGGTGAACCAACTCTTCATTATTCTTTTTTCTCTCGGTGTCATGCCATCGCATTTTTACGGATATTTCATCAGACATGAAAAGGTTCTGTAATCTTGGGATCAATGGAAAGTGCCACATTACTTTTTGTGGCACACGAGATGGTGTTCCATCATATTTTGGCTTCCATCGGGAGGTTTCACATTTTATACAATCATTTCTTTCAGCAGTTTCCTCCCAAAATAAGCTGCAATCATTCGGGCAAGCATGATTTTTTTTGAGAATCCAAGTTCATCAACCAACTTCCATGCCATATAGTGGTTTGAGGGAATATCTGAATCATCTGGAAGTAAGTCCTTCAAGAAGGTAAGAATGTAATCAATTGAAGTATTTGAAATCCCATACATAGTTTTCCCATGAAACAATCGGATTAAAAATTCCAAATTTTTCATTTTATCACATTGCCGATATACTGGAGTCGTCGCAGCATCATTCAATTTTTTCACCCTATCAACATCATCATTTTCATTGGACACATCATGTGTGCTTGTATCAAAATCTTGTTGGCTGGACATCCTTTCCTTCTCATGATGTCGAATAAATGGAAACTGATCATATATCAAACTCTCCAATTCAGTCCTATCATTTGGATCATCAACATTTTGAGATTCCATTTTCTCTCCATTGTGATACCACACGTAATAGTTTGTTTGGAAACCATATTTGGTTATATGATAGCTAACTGCTTCATGACTCAACCAAGGTCTTCCAACACAATTAAAACATTGGCAGTGTATGTGACCACTATCTGAAGCCTTGTCAAATGCAAAATCTAGAAATCTGTTCAAATTATTTTGAAAATCGGTTGAAATACGATCAGTTTCGTACATCCAACTTCTATCCATTCTGTAAAAAAATCGCAATAAGCCATTTCAAAGCAATTCAATAATATTAAAGTTTAATCAAAAAAATATTTACGTAAATGACAATTGTTTACTCTATATAAAAGCATAACTGACACATTACTCTATATGAGAATCATATTAAGAAATACAACAAAATACAGTGTATATAAGAAAATAAGATACAAAATTTATAATGCCTATATTCAAGGATTGACCAGTAAGATATTGGAAGTGGATCAAAGAATACATAATCCTTAAGGGTCTTGTTAGGAGTATATGAGTTTTATACTTTAACTTCTTCAAGTAGATCAGGATGAGGAGTAGGATGAGGATCAGGGGAGTGGCGGGACTGTCCAAGGGGGGTGTGGCGTGTCCAGGGGGGGTGCGGGGTGTCTAGGGGGTGGTGGGGCCGTCCGGGGGGTCAGAGGTGTCCCGGGGGTGGGGGGCTGTCTAGGGGGGTCGGGGTGTCCAGGTGGGCGGGCTGTCCGTGGGGGTGGTCAGGTTGTCCAAGGGGATCAGGGTGTATAGGTATATTTATATGAAAAGAATACCCCCACAATAATCATGCAACCCTGTCATTAGTCTAAACCCCTAGAACACATAAAAGAAGCTAGTATGGACATTTACTAAAATATTTAACACCATACGAATGAAAATACACTCTAAATATTGTTTGAGAGGATATAATGGTGTGTGTGAAAAAAATGATATTAAATCAATTTAAATGAATATGGAACAAATTAGGGTTTATAATACACTAAGAGTACCTCAAACAATCCAAAACCACTATAGCACCACATATTCAACTTCATGAAACAGGACTTGGAAATCTTACCTACGTCTTTACTGATGACCACCTAATTGGAACACTCTATTTATAGTTCTTGAACACAAGGAACAAACAATGTTTGGTCTCTACCAACTCAATCACCCCCTTGTAGATCATAATCTCGTTTCCCCTTATACTAAAATGGTCTCACTGGAAGCTACTATTAATACCGGACCTAAACCATTCATTCTCCATAAAACAATGATCAAAGAACCATCGGAGGTATCTCTCATATAACAATAACCATTTTATCTATGATGTAACGAAATTCACAAGAATAACTTTTATTCAATAACCTTTTGGTATATAATTTTCATCAACAATGGTTCAATTATATGGTTCATCACATTCCAATTTATTAATCACCCATACATTATAAAAATTGAACATTGAATTTCATTTAATTACAACCATCATATTTCATTTAATTCTTAATAAGCATAGAAGCATGGAAATTGGAATCTAATAACTTTAATTAGTCCCCGAAAATTTTTAATAAATTTAACATGAAAAATAAAACACTTTGAAATCTAAATAATCACTATGAAGTAACATGAGCTTGGAATTCTATTGCACAAGTAAAAACACTCAACAATGGAATATATGAAAAGATTATTAATATAAATTATTGACACAAGATAATAAAGTAACTATAAATGTTAAAACTAAACATGTGATTGAATTTTATAACATATAATAAAAATTTCTTGGTAATGAAACATGAAAGGCACATCAAAAAATTAGACAACCGTCTAATGAAATCTATATGGGCTGGAATATGCATGGAATTTAATAAATAACTGAAACATAAATAGGGCTGGAACATAAATTGGGTTGGAATATGAGAATAGAAATTGGTCTCATCCTAAAGAGAAAAATATACACATCAAAATCGAAAATAAAAACTGAAAGTTAAAGAAAATACCTCACCTTGGATGGGATGGAGGAAGAGAACCGGAAGCACCTCCAAAATCGCCGATAGCTCCTGTTTAGGGATCTGGATCACGAATGGGGGAGAGGATGGGCTACTGCCAATTTGGGGGAAATTTTTACCAATGGTTTTTAAAAACCGTTGGTATATACATTCAGCCCAAACCTTTACCAACGGTTCAATGAGAACCATTGGTAAAAGGTCACCGAAATCCAACTTTTACCAACGGTTCTCATTGAACCGTTGGTAAAAACTCCTCTATACCAACGGTTGTAATGAACCATTGGTAAAAGTATCTATAAAACCATCTATACCAATGGTTTCTGAGAACCATTGGTATAGATGGCTATTCCCAACGGTTTAGTAAACTGTTGGGATATAACCGTTGGTAAAACTAGGATTTCTAGTAGTGCTGCCTACCTAAATACCTTCAATTAGCTTGACCAACCCTTGTTGGGGTTATATTAAGGGTAATATGGATTCTTTCCACTAGAATGTCCTAGAAACTAGACATTTCAAGTTCAATGGTGAGGGATCTTGGGACATGATAAAATAGTGGGAGATTTAATAATTAATAAAATCAATTAATTTATTATTCCTCACATAATTTATAATAAAGAAAAGTAATAATCATAGAATCTTTTAATTATATAATAAAATGGAAATCTCATCATCCACATTATCCCTACAATCAATATTAGATAAAGAAAACCTCCTAACCAACAATAACTTCCAGGAATGGTATAGATGCCTTCGGGTTGTTTTTCACCATGAATAGAAATAATATGTTCTATAATCCTCATTTCTTGATCTGCCTTCTAAGAAGGAAAGTAATAAAGAGTTCCCAGTCTATGAGAAACATATGAAATATGCATTTGCTGTTCAATGTTTGATGCTTTCATCTATGTCTAGTGAACTCATGAAGTATCATGAAAATATGGATGTGTATAGTATGTTTGTGCACCTCTATATTCTTTACCCGGAGAGATCTAGACTAGAATGATTTGATATTTCTAAGGTTTTCTTTCAGATTAATCTTGGATAGGGTTCCCCAGCAAAGCCTCACATAGTCAAGATCATTGGATACATTGAGCACTTAGATGTTCTAGGGTTTAAACTACCCAAATAACTGGGCACTGATCTCATTATTGCATCACTCCCTTAGAGATTCTATAGCTTTGTTATTAATTTTAATATGAAAAACATTAATAAGTCTACATAAAATCTTTTTACTCTTCTTCACTGAGTAGATAAGGATACAAAGTGTGAAAAATATTCTGTTATTATGGTGAAAAAACAGAGAGGGAAAGTGAAGATATTTAAGACCAAAGCTTCCTCATGACCTTACAAGAAGAAGAAGATCAAGAGGAAATAAAGAGAACATGATGTTGTCTATTTCACACATGGAAATAAGGGCCATTGGAAGAAAAACTACACTCAACCAAAGAAGAAAGGGGAAGTTTTAGGCGTGTTTATTATTAAGTGAAATTTATCTGTTTCTATGAATTGGGTATTTGATATACATTATGGTGATCAAATATTTATTTAAATATATAAACCAAGTAGATTTAGAAAGATTGAATGAGGGTAGGTTGATCTATGAGTAGCCAATGGATTTAAACTTACTGCTGTAGCTATAGAGGACCACCACCTCACGTTACCAACTATAATAATCTTGGTTTTAAAAGGTTTTTATTATGTTTCATATATTACCAAAAAAATTATTTATGTATCCAAAATTGATACATATGGATTTTTTTTCAAATTTGGGAATAAATATTGCTTCTTTTATAAATATATCAGTTTTTATGGTAAGAAACATTTAAATATCAGTCTTTATGTGTTGGATTACATGAACCAAGTAATGGAAATCGATAATGAAGTTACTTCACATGACTCATACCACACCTAACTTTCAAATCACCAACCAGGCCTTGTAAATGAAAATAACTTGACTAAATTACATTAAGATGAATATTTAGATTTTTTTTGAAATAAATCCACTTGGTGTACGCCACACATGTTTATAAGAAAAAATTATCAAATCTTAATTTAATGGGAAAGGTGAATGGGATAAAGAGTTTCTTGAATTATTTCACACTGATGTGTGTGAACCATTTTCTATTGAAGTAAGGGGTGGGTACTCATACTTCATAACTTTTACTAATTATTTTAGTAGATATGGATATGTCAAATTAATTAGGTATAAGTCAAATTATTTTGATAAATTTAAGGAATACAAGAATGAAGTTGAGAACCATCTTGGTAATAAGATTAAGAAACCCCAATCAGAATATAGTAGAGAATATCTTAATCAATACTTCATTTATTACTTATGAGAGTTTGGGATCCTATCCCAACTCACACCTCCTTAAACCAGTGGAATAATGTAAGTGTAAGGAGGAACCAAACCTTGATAGACATGATGAGAACAATGAAGAGTCATGTGAGTCTTCCATTATACTTTTGGGGTTATGTACTATAAAAATATTCTCACATACTAAACCAAGTCCTAACTAAATCAATAAATGGTATTCCATATGAATTTTGGAGTGGAATAAAAACCATGTTATCAAACTTACATGTGTGGGGAAGTGAAACATTTGTTAAGGACTCTGTAGGTAACAAACTTGCACCCCGAGGCTCAAAGTGCACCTTTATATGATATACCAAGGAAACAAGGGGATATTACCTATACTACCCCTTAGAAAAAAAGGTTATAGTGGAAATAAATTCCATATTCCTTGAGAGTCAGAACATCTCTAAAAGAGATAGTGGGAGATAGATATTCTTCTATGAAGTCGAGGCTCAAGGTACACAAGAGTCGGTATAGAAACAAATTTCACAAAGCCCCATGGAAGATAAAACTACTTCAAAGACACATGTACTGTGTAGGATTACAAGAGAGGTTAGAGAACCAGAATGTTATGGTTTTCTAGTAACTAAGGATGGTGACTCATTATTAGTTGATAATAATGATCCTATAACCTACAAGGAAGCAATAAGTGGCTCAAATTTTTTCAAGTGTCAAGATGACATTAATTATGAAATGGATTCCATGTACCAAAACCAAGTCTAAATTTTGGTAAAACCTCCATTATATGTAAATACCATTAGTTATAAATGGTTATTAAAGAAGAATCTGGACATGGAAGGACAAGTCGGTACCTATAAGGAATGAATGGCTGTAAAAGGGTTTAAATAGCATCAAGGAATTGAATATAATGAAACGTTTTAACTAGTTGCAATGATGAAATCCATCAGAATTCTACTTTACATTATGACCTTCCATGATTATAATATTTAGAAAATGGATGTCAAAATAGATTTCCTTAATGGTAACCTTTAGTAAGATTTCTATATGACATGACCTGAAGGGTTTGTGAATACAAAGGATTCCAATATGGTATAAAATTTGTAAAGATCAATTTATGGATTAAAGAAAGAATCCAGGTCATGTAACATTCATTTTGATGAGGCCATAACATTATTTGGTTTTATAAAGAATGAATGCGAGCCTTGTGTCTGTAAAAAAATTAGTGGGAGTGCGGTCATTTTCTAAATAGTATATATTGATGACATATTAGTCATAAGAAATGAAATACTAGTCTTATAGTATGTTATGATGTGGTTGGATAAATGATTCTCCATGAAGGAATTAGTAAAGGTAGTATATATTCTTGGGATCAAGATCTATCATGATATATCCAAGATACTACTCAGCCTAAGTCAAGGTACATACATTAACAAGATACTGAAGAGATTCAGTATGGAAAAATCCATGAGTAAATTGCTACTAGCACCACATATAATTCATATTTCTAAGAAAAATGTGTCCTCAGACACATAAGGAAAGAAATAAAATGGAAAGGATTCCATACACATCAATGATTGGGTTAGTGATGTATGTTTTGTTATGTTTCAGGATAGATATTGCTTACACATTGAGTATGGTAGGAATATATTAAGATGATCCAGGTAACCACCATTGGATGAAAATCAAGACCATCCTTAAGTATTTGAGGTGTACTAATGATATGTTCATAGCTATTCTATGGAGGAGATGAGAAAATAGTCATCAGAGGATATGAAGATACTAGTTTACAAACTGATCAAGATTACATGAAGTCACAAATGAGATACATATTCACTTTGAATGGAGGTGCTTTGAGCTGGAAGAACTCAAACCAGGTTGTGGTTGTAGATTTTATAATAGAGTATGAGTATATTGTGTCTCTTGAGGAATATAAAGAAGCAATATGAATGTGATTTTTTTCCAAGATCTTAATGTAGTACCTATAATTAAAGATCCTATCATACTCTATTGTGCTAATACTACAATAGTGGCTCTCAAAAAATACCCAAGGTCACATCAGTAGATGAAGCACATACTTCATAAGTATCATCTCTTGTGGGATTTTTCTTAGAGAGGTAAGGTTGCAGTGAACAATATATCCATGGAAGACAACATGGAGAAACCCTTGACTAAATCCTTGACTTAACAAAAACATTCTTATCATGTGAGATCTATCGGACTGAAATTTGTAGGCAGTTGGCTCTAGTCCAAGTGGGAGTTTGTTGGAGTTAGTGTCCTAGGAACAACTTTTTGTACTTTTATTACATATATATTCAATGTATTTACTATTAATTAAACATATTATTACATATTTTTCATTATTTTTCATTGATTTAATTTAATAATGTACTAAAGTATTTATCGCATTAATAAGGTCATAACAGTTTTATACTATGATGATAACCTTGAAGTGATATGATAATATTCTTAATATAGTTCTGCTATTGGATAACGTACTATGATGGGACACATAATATTTAGACTGCCAAGTGCGAGTACTTATAAGCAAATAAAGAATATTTCATGAAGTTCACACTTGGTAATATCCAATATGGGAGATTATGATAATAGAACCACTGATAGAAATTCTACATGTTTTGGTGTCATCAGATATTCCTATCTATGAGTGTGTGTAATTTTCTTTAGACTTTAAGATTATCATTGGTGTATGACATGACTCACACACTTAGATTTACTGATGAAAACTATCATGCCATATATATGTTGGTGGGAAGTAGGGTACGTTGGGTGTGTCATGATTAACTTTTCATTAATGGATAAGTCAAGGAAGAATTTGTACCTTCTATATTTATGAAAGATAATATCTCACCTCTTTGATTAGAATAGAACCGTAACCCTAAATTCCATGGACATGGTGTAATGACGTGTTTATTTCAGATAGAAAAAGAAATATGTAACAACCATATAGGTTGAAGACACCATTATTCAACTTACTTGATGAAATATTGTGACAAATGGATTATATTACATAGTGAACATTCATATATGGTTGTTAACATTGTGATATTAAGTTTTTTCTATTGGGCATCTTAACCCGTTGCTAGATAGTAATCTTGGATTTTAGGTATACCCACCTAATTCCAATGATAAAGAATCCTAGAGGATCACACACTATGTGTTTCTATTTATCTTGATTAAATTCTATTTGAATTTAATTAATGGAATAAATATTATTCTCAAGACCAAGGAATAATTTTATTCAAGTTATATTGATCTCATAAATTTAATAAATATTTATTCACCGATATGTGAATAAAAATATATTTATTTATTTTATTTAATATTTAATAAATATTTATTCATTTGTATGTGAATGAAATATTTTTATTTATGAATAAAATATTTTTCAAGTATTCAATAAATATTGAGAAGTTCGAATAGACCAAGACCGTGTCTGGTGATAAATAATTATTTACAAGCCATTAAATTTTATTTATCAATTTGTGCAAGTTGGCGCATGCCACAAAATAATAATAATACTATTATTATGTGGAATGATGTTTTATTAAAGGTTATAATGTTATTTAATGGATTACATGCAATTAAATTATTATTTTAACCTAAACTCTATCTCTATAAATAGAAGGTTATATCTATTATGTGGAGCATTGGGGTGCAATCGAAAAATATAAAATTGTTGCACACAAAGAATTATCTCTTGAATCCTCCTATCACCCCCTTAAAAATGAGAAACAAAAGAGATATTTATTTAATATTGAAGAATGAATGATCACGAATGAACAACACAAGATATTCAATTCACTATGCTAGCACCTAGAGATCAAGTGACATTGCTCAGAGATCATAAGAGCACATGTGAATCATCACTAGAAGGATTCTATCCTTGGATCCTCACAGTACAATAAAGGTAATTTGAATGGGTCTTTTTGGATGATCAAAATTCACAAATGATGAAATTTCATAAGCCTAGGTATTCATTTATTCATATATTAAATAAATTAATTATAAATTTGATGTGCAAGATCCTTGCTCATGGTTTCAGGCAATGATAATTAAAAGATACTTTAATGTACCACCCACCACCACATTCTTCCACTATGCTTGGAACCAATATAGTTACCCTCACTTGCCTATGAGTTTACATTATAAATATTAGAGGATTTTGTGACAAAGCAGTTCAAGTTGTGATCCAACATAAATCAAACAAGTTAAGTGCACAGGTGTTGCAGGTGCTACAATTTAAGTCGGGTATTGACTTAACGAATCCCCCTATGGTCTCAGTTAATCTATTATTCACTAAATGAATTAACCAATAGTTGAATACTCATGATCACATCATTATTTATTTATTTTATCATGTGCATGGTATATTATTTTGTGAATGTGTATTTATTATGCACAATCACATAGTATAATAATAAACAAGCATGAAAAAATAAAATGAATATATACAGTGAATGTTTTCCATTCAAAATCATGGTTAAGTTGTGAGTGAAATCACATAGAACAAGAATGTTAAATAGAAAAGGATTTCAATTTCCAAGATAAATTAAAAAACCCCCCAAAGAAAATATTAATTCATTAAATCCCTTCCATTGATTTAATTTGAACATAACCGATTGTTTGAGGTACTCATCATCCCTAGTTGAGGGCGTATCTTACTACTAAGGAGTTATTATGAGAGTGGTGGGTCAACTTAACTAAACTTGGTATTAAAGGAGTAACCATAGATATATTATTTCAACTTTATAGTCAAAGTCTTGAACAATGTAAAGTAATTCATTCTAGGATATGAGACTCCACTCAACAGATCAAGGAGTCATGAGTTAATGTGATTGGCCAATAAAAATCCTACTTTAGACAATCAAAGTAGTAGATATGCCATATATTGGTCTATTAAGAGAGGTTTAATGATCCTTTCCACTAGAATACTCAAATGAATGAGTATTCTAAATCAAGTAGTTTAGGGATACTAATATTTTATAAAATAGTGGGAGATATTTAAAATCAATAATTTGAAAATGTCTACCGGTAATCAAGATAAAATTACTAATATGATAGTGTTTATTTTTATAGAATAATGGTAAGTAATACCATATATACAATACTATTATTATTGGAAAAAGAATATGTCCTCACTGGTGTTAATTTCCAGGAGCAGTCCATGTGCTTTCATAAAGTACCATGATATAGGAAATTCTATCTGTTGGTGTCCCCACTACCTGTTAAACCACATCAGGGAGTAAGGGTGAGAAAAATTATTATAGGAGAAACATATATATCACATTTTATGTTTTCATCATAATTATATCATAAATTTATAATTGGTTGTGGATGCTTCATAATTACATGGATGGTTTCACATGTTGTCTCATCTCCAAGAAGCTTGTGAGTTAAAAGTGAAGCGAGAAATGAATGGGTGATGATTACAATTAATACTTGTAAATTGAAAGATGGATCAAGAAATTTAAATACATATATTTCTAATATATTTATCACCTAAATCACTTCAGTTTCATTTAAGAGTAAAAAACAAATAATAAATGGAGAAAACTCTTCATTACCTTTGGGTAAGGTTTTCCAAGTTGATAAGAACTTAATAAAAGATTAATATTTAGTTATTATGGTGAATAAGTTGAAAGACAAGTGAAAATGCCAATAGAAAATGTGATGTCGAAGGAAATTTTTCAATGTCATTCAATAATGGAGGTAGATCATTATACAAGAGCATTTTTCATTTGCATGTCATGAGATATGTCTATGTAATTTTAAAATGAAATGAACTGAATTGAAGAAGCAAGTAGTCGATTATTCTTTTGGTATATTCATTAATTGTATATAATGTTTCTTATATACTTCTTGGGTATTAAATACAATATTTCTATCACATATGTGTATTAAAATATAGTAACCAAGTAAGAAAATAAACATTACAATAAGTAAGGTGAATTCTCTAAGTGGGTGAGAAAGGGCGATTCTTAAGTTAGTGGTGTGAAGTACACAAATTCTAATTTCCAAGTTTAATGATTCTAGTTGAAATTTTATTACCAAATAATTTATCTCATATGTTATTTGAGAATAAGAGACATTATTTCAGTTTTGAAATGAATGTTTTTTTGTTGTTTCTAATGATCAACTAATTTTTTATTAATGCTTAAATCATTGGTAATAACTGATGAATATAAAAATGCAAGACTCAGTTATACCCAGTTGTGGCCATATAATTATTTGTCTAGAAAACTAAAAGTATTTTTCAAGGATATGACTAATATGGTATTTAGGATTTTCAGATATAAAGACCTTAGGTATTATCGACATATGTACTCATCTATTTTTGGATAAAGAAACCTTTAGCAATAAAGGTATTCCATAAAGCTTTTAGAATTTGTTCATCTAGAGAGCATAAACTATTAAAAGGTTAATATAGTGGTAAATATACTTCATAAGATTCCTTCAAGTGTTATTAAATAATGTAAAAGTGAAGTATAATATATGCATGACTAGAAGATATGAGTTGCTTCAGACCTATGTGTTAAAGAATATATTGACCAAGCATTCATCGATCATGAAATGTATAGTGGATTTTTCCTAAACTCACATTTCCTTATACACATAAAAGATATTATGTTATTAAGGAGGATCAATGTTGAGTCTGACATACAAACATTGATCAATAAAATGTATCATGGAGTAATTATTAAACACACATTTCTTTATACACATCAGAGCCATGATGTAAGTAAATGGTGTATCAATATTGAAACTAATTTTCATTATAGAATATTCCATTATTTTTTGAGACATGTTTCAAAAATAGAAGTGATATCCCATAAACATATGCCAAATATAATGAAAAATGGATATCATATGAGTTATAGTATGATATAAATCTATTATGTTATAACAACATGTGTTTAGATATAAAGTGTTTATTAAGAACATAAACAAACATGCATCAAGTAAAACAAAATGTGCATCTAAAGTAATTATCCTATGGTTTATAAGGATATTAAAAAAAATACATGAGATAGAAAAATTATAGTCAATTAATAGACTACTTATTTTATAAAATGGCACACCTCTCTATTTGAGATAGTGGGAGCAAGATTAACTTGGATTTAGTCAATGACGTAAATGAACAAATAGTTGGAATAGGAACAAGTTCCACAAGAGCACATGGAAAAGAAATGTTCTAGATACACATAATGCATAGGAAGGTTAAAACCATAATGGTGGTTCTATATTCACTATGACTGATGAAACATTATTCATTGAGAATAATCAATCCTACAAGTTATTGGTAAATTCCAATCAACTATGATTAAAAAGTTCTAATAAAATTCAATAATGGATTCCATGTATCAAGTTATATGTTCCTAGTATTTTTAATGTTTCAAATATTAATACTATAGTGGTATTAAAGATAAACATTATATGGATGTTACAAGTGTGGTACAAATAAGGCATGATTAGTTATACAAATTTATCATGCCTAAATCCATTAGAATTTTACTTTTCATAACTACTTTCTATGATCATTTAATATTGGGAATTGGATTCAAAGACCAAAAATCTTGGAAGGTGTATATACAGTGCAACCATAAAGTATTGGTGACACCATAAAATTACAATAAGGGTTTCAGGTTACTAAAATTTAGTTTTAGAATGAATTAAGCAATAAGATCATAAAATATTCATTTTGAATGAATTTTTCCCATGTTTCTATAAGAGGTTAGTGGGAGTGATACAATTTTAAAAGTAAAATATATTTGATAACATATGAAAAAAACCATGGGCTTCTTAGACCACGTACGACCTAGAATTATATAAATGAAAATTTCCCTTATTATAATTATTTCATATAATATTAATCACATAAAATCACTTATATAACACAATAAAAACTTTATAAATGAATAATTAATGAAATAAGAGGTATTTATAGAAATTAAGGACCCTAAACCAATGAAATAATAACTTGAACTTTGGGATAGTAATATGAACCTTATGAATAGTAAACCAACCAATAGAATAGTAACCTCATCCATGAAAGTATAAATAAATTTATCCAACTTATAAATGAAAATATGATATAATTATATCATATTATAAGTAATTATTTTTTTTAAAATGAGAATTAAGTGTTGATATTTTTATAAAACATAAATTTTTATTTATAATTTTATAATTAATATAATTATTTAAAAGAAAATCTGTTTTCATACAATAGATTCATAAATTAATATTTTTTTGAATTATTATTATAAGATAATTTTATGATACCTTAATTAATTTTTTAAAAGTGTTATAAAATCAATTATAATTTTAAAATCAGTATTTTTTGAGTAAATGATGATTTTAATTAAAAATTAAATATCTCATATTTAGAAAATTATTTTCATAAAATTGAGTTAATTTTTCAATTATACACATCTAAAAATGTTTAGGGTGAATTTTTGGGATTTTTCTAAAATAGCTGAATTCTTGGTGAATAGAAAAATACAGTAATTTACAGTATTTAACAAATACGTGATTTATTGAGTCATAGATGTTGTATAGCTGATATAAGACCTTAATATCTAAATATAATTCATTATTTAATATATTTAGTGATAATTTTCAAAATATTCATAGTCTTGAGCCAAAAATAATAAATAAATGAATAAAATAATCAAAAAACACCCCTCACCTCCACTATAAATACCACCTCTCACCACCTCTTCTCATCACACCTGAAAATCCTTGAAGATTGTCCAAATTCTACCCAATACTATTACCAAGTCTCTACCCCACTCATAGGATCCTTTTGTCTCAAAAAAGGCCAAACCCATTTCCCCTAAGGAGGTTCCAAAGGAGAAGAATTCAAGAGGTAAAAACCTCTTTCTTTTTCTTTTAATTTCTTTTCAATTTCTTTTCTTTTCTTTTCCTCTCCTCAAATAAATTTATAAAAGTGACATGATAAATCAAATATATTTTATATAATTTTATTTTATTTTGTTAATGGAATAACCCATCATTATTTCTCTTCCCCTCCCCTTTTGTTCTAAAAAATGAAAACATCATCCGTGATGTGTTAATGTATGACATTCAAGGATGATGAGTTTTCAATTTCCATTACCGAATTTAAGGCTGGTCATAAAACCATTTTTATGGTTAAAAAATATTATAATATATTAATTACATATTATTTAATGTTCTGAAACCAGTATATATACATAATATTAATTAATAAAACAAAACTAGTTCTTGATGATCGAAAAAACATCAAAATAATCTAAACAATTATCTTTAACATTTTATCTAATGAATCATCCTCACATATGGAAAAAATGATATATAAGACCATTTAATATTATTTAATTTCATTAATAGCATATAATTTAAATTTTGGAAAACTATTCTCATTTTACATGATCTTCTATATACATATAATAGTGAACCGATCATGAAAACCAAGGAAACGAACACTCCCAAATGATAAAATTGTATCTTATAACTTATCAAAAAGGCCATAAATTAACTTAATAAAATTACAATAAATAAAATTTATGTTAAATAGGTTAAAAATTAAATTATTAATGAATCTAATTTCATTATCTAGGATATTATGTACAAGTGCAAAACACTTTCAGACATAAGGTAACAGATTCTTTTCGAACCTCCATTTTTCCTTCAGTTTATGATTTATCTCTATTTAACTTAATGTAATTATTATTTATTTTTATATAATTATTTTAAATTATATTTATATGTTTCAAAATAATTTATCCATATCAGTTTATCTTTCTTTGATAGGGAAATACATGTTTTAAAAAGGTTCTCTTCTCAAATCTTCCCAATGAGCAAACTCGATTAAAGGGAACTTCATGATTTCTTACACATTTTCAAGTGCACTAAATAAACTTTTTAAGACAAAATTAATTTAATAAAATCAAAAATTTTATCATGAAAATCTATCTTGGTTTATTTATAGTTTTACGAAAACAAATATGTCTTTTTTTTCTTTAAATTATCTTTAATATTTTCTTTAAAATGCACTAAAATGTTTCATTTATAATGTTTCTTAAAAACTATTTTTACATGTTTCCACTTAAATTGGAAATAATTTATCATTATATATGCCTATTCTACCTTATTAATGTCCATGTATGATTTAAATTCATTCTTTCATGGACACTTTTATGATACGCCCATCTGTTATGCTCTATGACATGATTACAATACCCATTTCTTTCCATGGGTAACCCTTATGTTTATGTTTGACTATTCATGTGGGAAAAATATGAATGAACATGTTATTATGGGTGCACCTAGATAGTGCTACATTTCATGGGGTAATGTTTAGTCTTATGATACATCATGTGCAATGGTCTTGGTAGTTAGCCTTGACTCATGTTCCTTCACATGCATTGGTCTTGGCGGTTAGCCTTGACTCGTGCTTATGTCATGTTGTATGTTATTGAAAAATTTATATGATTCCATGATTACATGATACAATGTTATGTATGCTACGATTTCATATGTTTATTCATGTTCCATACCATTCATTTTATGTCATCATATAATTCCTTCTAACCCTTGTGCTATGCTTTATTCATATTCTTATTCCCTTACTAGAATTTTTAGATCATCTCTTTGTTTATGTATTCCCCAGATTATACTATGTAGATGTAAGGGATAAAATAAAGTTAGGATCTCATTATTAATATTAAATAAAATATGTTTTTATTTTGGTTCCATGTTTTTAGATTTATATACCTAATCTTACAAAGACACTAGAATTTACAATCCTTAGTTGTATTTGATAGTTAATTATCCTTAAAATCATGTAATAATTTGTGTAAAAGGATATATCCATTATAGTTGGAATCAGAGGATGGTCTATTTATTTTTTGAGATTAGGTCTAGAGAACTTTAATAAGAACCCTAAGGATAATTCTATCACCATGTATAACCTAGATTAAAACTTAGGTAATCACAAGTCAAGATATACTTTTTTATTTACAGGTTTATCCTTTTAATGTTCAAAGTTTATTTTTTACATTCTTATTAGCTAAGTATTAAATCCCCATAATTTTAATTTCTTTTTATTAGTTAATGGATGGAAATAGGAGAACCCATGACAATAATCAATGTGAAAGGAAATGTGACAATTTCCCTAATGAAATGAAAAATATGATGAGAATGGAAGCATAAAACCTTATGATAGTTCTTTCTCAACTAGATCAAGTTATGAATAATAACTTGAATTGTGTGGAACACCCTACTTATCCTAATAAATAACAAGTTGTAGTCAAATCCTTTATGTGGAAAATGCCTCCCATGTTTAGTGGATCTTCTGATCCCCTCCTCATAGAATAATGGATCAACTCCACTGAGAATATATTATCTGTCCTCCAGTGCTTAGAAGAAGAGAAATTTGTGCTATCAGTATATCATTTTAATGGGGAAGTTGATCAGTTGTGGACATAGATCAAGAAAACAAATCCCAATGATGAAATTGATTCTATGGATTGGGAGGAATTTAAGAAAAAAAATTTCAATAAATATTTTCCCTGAACCCTCCATCTCAAGATGGAAAGAGAGTTCCTCAGACTAAGGCAGAAGAAAGATGAGTCTATCGGGGCATATGAAGAAAAATTCACAATACTTTCACAATACGCCTCCCACATTTTCATGAACACTAAAATTAAGGTGGATCACTTCTTTAGTGGACTAAATTTAAGTCTATGAAAAGTATTGGCAATTCAAGACTTCGATAGCTATGAGGAGATTGTCCATTGTGCACTTATGGTTAAAATAGATATTGGAGACTCTCAGTAGTCTCATGAGACTAAAGAAAAAAAAGAAAAAAATAGAGTTTAATATGGGAGGATCAGAAGATAAATCCCATTATGGATATAAAATCCAACATACCATGTGTCAAAATTATGGGAAGAAGAATCCTGGGAACTATGTAAAGGGAACTAGGAAATACTTCAAATGTGGAAGAATGAGGCATCTAGATAATAAATGCCAAAGAGATATGAATAATCTCACTAATGTATAAGAATAAAGGTATGTTCACATCAACACTCAACCTGTTGTGTAGTGTTTAAACTGTAAGGAAGATGTACATTATGTGAACCATTTCATGGTTATTAGAGAAATCGACAACAACAACCTCCAAGGCAGCAAGGAAGGGAACATGCTATCGCTGCTACTGAGGTGGAGCCCAAAAATGATGCGGTGACAAGTATGCTAGTTATTCATTCAAGAATAGAGAATGTACTATTTGATTATGGTTTTACTCATACTTTTATATCTTGAAACTTTAGTAGAAAACACCACCTCAAAATATGGAGGTTGGGTTATCTGTGAGAAAAAAATGGAGAAATTATTGCATCCAAAGTATATAACTCCTCCCCGGTTAATGTTAGTGGACTGAACCTCCCAAAAAATCTTTTTTTACTTCTTTTGGTGTAGTTTGATGTTATTTTGGTCATGGATTGGATATATTTATACAAATATAACATTGAATATCAGGAAAGGGAGATCACTCATCACATCCAAAGCATCATCTAATTCTGTACAAGTGTAAGGAGGAGGATGGATCTCTATTAGAATCATTGTATCAATTGTGGATATTATTGTCTTATAAGCCAGAATATCTAGATAAAATTATTAAGACAAAGGAGATGATCATTCTTGAAGACATGCCCATTGTGAGGGACTATACTGATGTGTTCCCTGAAGATTTTCTTGGTCTTCATCCTAACCAAGAAGTTGATTTATCAATTGAACTTATTTCTAGATCTCTGCCTATATCAAACACACCTTATATAATGTCCACTATTGATTTGGAAGAATTAAAGAAGCAGTTACAGGAGAATCTGGACAAGGGTTTTATACACCCAAGTGCTTCACCAAGGGGTGCACCAGTCATCTTCATCAAAATAAAGGATGGATAAATGTGTCTCTACATTTATTATTGCGAGTTCAAAAAAATCATGATAAAGAACAGGTGTCCCCTACCATAGATAGATGAATTGTTTGATCAACTATGTGGGGACAAGTATTTCTCTAAGGTGGAACTTTGGTCAGGATGTCACCAATTAAATGTGAGGAAGGGAGATATTCTCAATAATTCCTTTCTAATGAGGTATGGACACTATTATTTCAGAGTGATTCCCTTCATACTCACTAATTATCAAACAATTTTCATGGATTTAATTAATATAGTCTTTAGATATTACCTTGAAAAATTTGTGGTAGTCTTTATTAACGATATTCTGATATACTCCAAGAGAAAGGAGGAACACGATGAGAATTTGAATACTATTCTAAAGACTTTTTGAAGAGAGAAACTATATGAAAAGTACAATAAATGTGAGTTATGGATAGAGAAAGTATCATTCTTAGGGCATGTTATCACCAAAAAAGGAATATCTATGGACCCTTCCAAGACAAAGGCAATTGAGGAGTGGCCCATGCCAACATCTGTAACAAAGATCCATAATTTCATTGGTCTAACTAGGTATTAATAAAGATTCGTGAAGAACTTTTCATGATTTTCAAACCCAATAACTAAGATGACTCATAAGTGAGTGAAGTTTTTCTAGAGTAGTGAATGTGAAGACTGCTTCAAAAATTTGAAAAAGCGGCTTATCACTGCACTAGTGCTCACACTACTGACAAGTGGGGAACTCTTTTTGGGGTAAAGAGATGCTTAAAAGAAGGTATTTGGTTGTGTACTAATGAAAAATGATAAATTTATATCCTAAGTCTCAAGTCAGTTTAAAATTCATGAGAAAAACTATCCCACACATAATATGGACTTGGCAGCTGTGATCTTTGCATTGAAAATATAGAGGCATTATTTCTATGGGAAGAAGTGTGAGATATATATTGATCATAAGAGTCTCAAATATGAATTCACACTAAAGGATCTTAATACAAACTAGTGAATATGATTAGAACTCCAAGGATTAAAACTTCTCAATACACTACCATCCTGGTAAAGAAAATAAAGTGGTGGATGCTCTAAGTATAAAGGATCATATATCTTTATTAATGATGATAATTGAGAATTATCCAATCATCTTAGACCTAAAAAGGATGGACATGAGAATTATTAATGAAGAAACATCATCAATAATTTCTCAAATGATTTATCAACCACCCCTTATGGAGAAAATAAAGGATTCTCAAATAAATAATGAAGAAATTCAGAAAATGGTGGAAGCTATCAGAAATGGAAAATCCTCAGAGTTAAAAATTAATGAGGAATGAGTCGTGAGGTTTTGGTCACAACTATGTGTAACATCCAAGATCCAAGATTTACCTTTAAGTTTTGGAAAAGTTTCCAACATGCTCTAAACACTGAGATTAACTTTAGTATAACCCGTCATCCTCAAACTGATGGTCAATTTGAGAGAACTAATCAGAAACTGGAAGACATATTGAGAGCATGTTCTATTAACTTTAAAGGAGGATGGGGAAAATATCTACCTCAAGCCGATTTCTCTTACAAAAATAGTTTCTACTCAAGTATCCAAATGGATCCATATAAATCCCTTTATGAGAAAAGATACAGAACATCAAAATGCTGGGATGAATTTGGTGAACGTAAGCTACTCTGACCTGGAATGGTTAAAGAAATGGTGAAAGAGATGAAAAAAATTCTACAACACATCAAGGTAGCCCAAGGTTGAAAAAAGAGCTATGAATACAATCACCAATGAGACCTAGAGTTTAAGTTTGGATACATGGTATTACTCTATATATCTCCATGGAAGAGGATCATGAGATTTGGGAA
Organism: Viscum album; assembly: GCA_963277665.1. Taxonomy (NCBI): domain Eukaryota; kingdom Viridiplantae; phylum Streptophyta; class Magnoliopsida; order Santalales; family Viscaceae; genus Viscum; species Viscum album. The sequence goes on along the minus strand of OY728132.1, from coordinate 1,151,756,564 downwards.
GAAAGGAAAGCTGATTCCCAGGTACATCGACCCCTTTGAGATTCTTGACCATGTCGGAACTGTGGCCTATAGACCAGCACTTCGAAAAACCATTTCTCAAGTACACGATATATTCCATGTATCTATCTCGAGGAAGTATATACCAGATCCATAACATGTACTGAATTCAAAGGTGGTATAGTAGGGAAATGATCTCTCTTATAAGGAGAATCCTGTTTAGATCTTGGATCGTAGAGATAAATTTCTACGCAAAAAGAACACTCAACTGATCAAAGTACTATGGTGAAACCATAAGTATAAAGAGGAAACATGGGAACTGAAGGATGCAATGAATGAGAAGTAACACCACCTATTTTCAACTTAGAATGTAAAAAAAAAAAATTTGAGTGTGAAATTTCATATGTGGGGAAGAATGCAATGACCTAGTTTTCTATTAATAAAGACTTCCCTTATTATAATTATTTCATATACTGTAAATCACATAAAATAACTTATAGAACATAATAAAAACTTTATAAATGAATAATGAATAAAATAAGAGGTATTTATAAAAATTAAGGAACCTAAACCAAGGGAATAATAACTTGACCTTTGGAATAGTAATATGACCCTTATGAATAGTAAACCAGAAAATAGAATAGTAACCTTAACCATAAAATTATAAATAAATTTATCCATATTATAAATAAAAATATGATATAATTATATCATATTATAATCATTTAAATGTTTTAAAGATGATAAATTAAGTGTTGGTATTTTTATAAAACATAAATGTTTATTTATAATTTTATAATTAATATAACGATTTAATTGAAAATTTATTTTCATAAAATTGATTCATAAATTAATATTTTTTTGTATTATTATTATAAGATAATTTTATGATACCTTAATTAAAATTTCAAAGATTTATAAAAATGAGTTATAATTTTAAAATTGAATTTTTTCGAGTATGTGATGATTTTAATTAAAAATTAAATTTCTAATATTTAGAAAATTATTTTCAAAAAATGGAGTTTTTTTTAATTTTACACTTCTAAAAATGGTTAGGGTGAATTTTTGGTATTTTTCTAAAATAGTTGAATTTTTGGTGAATTGTGAAATATGATAATTTATGGTATTTAACAAATACATGATTTATTGAGTCATAGATGATATATGGATAATTTAAGCCCATAATCTCAAAAAATACTTCATTATTTAATATAATTAGTGATAAGGTTCAAACTATTCATAATTTAGAGCCAAAATAATAAAAAAATGAATAACATAATAAAAAAACACCCCTCTCCCCCACTATAAATACCACCCCTCACCACCTCTTATCCTCACACGTCAAAAGCCTTGAATCTTGTCCAAATTATACCTAATACACTTCCCAAGTATCTAAACCACATATAGAATCCATTTTTATCAAAAAAATACCAAACCTAATTCCCTTAAGGAGGTTCTTAAGGAGAAGAATTCAAGAGGTAAAAACCTCTTTCTTTTTCTTTTATTTTATTTTCAATTTATTTTCTTTTCTTTTCCTCTCCTCACCCCATTATCAAAGTAACATGATAAATCCAGTATATTTTATTTACTTTAATGTTATTTTTTTAATTGAATAACCCATAATCATTTATCTCCCCCTCCCATTTTGTTCTAAAAAATGAAAACATCATCCTTGATGTGTTAATGTATCACATTCAAGGACGATGAGTTTTCAATTTACATTACCATCATCAAAGATGGTCATAAAAACAATTTTATGATTAAAAAAGATTATAATATATGTATTAAAGCTTACTTAATGTTATGTAACTAGTATATATACATAATATTAATTAATAAAACAAAACTAGTTTGTGATGATCGAAAAACGCCAAAATAATCTAAATGGTTATCATTAACATTTTATCTAATGAATCATCCTCACATATGGTAAAAAATGATATATAATAACATTTGATATTCTATAAGTTCATTAATAGTATATAATTTCAATTCTGGACAACTATTCTCATTTTACATGATCTTCCATACACGTATACAAGTGAACTGATCATGAAAACCAAGAAAACGAACACTCTCGAATGATGAAATTATATCTTATAACTCATAAAAAAGGCCATAAATGAACTGAATAAAATTATACTAAATAAAATATATATTAAATAGGTTCTTAATTAAATTATTAATGAATATAATTTCATTATCTATGAAATTAAGTACAAGTGCAGAACACTTTTGGACATAAGGTAGAAGATTCTTTCAGAACCTCCATTTTCCCTTCGGGTTATGATTTCTATCTCTTTACCCTAATGTAATTATTATTTATTTTTATATAATTATTCTAAATTCTGTGTATATGTTCCAAAATCATGCATCCAGGTCAATTCATCCTTCTTTAATAGGGGAATATATGTTTTAAAAAGGATCCCTTCTCAAATATTCCCAATATACAAGCCCAATTAAAAATAATTTCCCAGTTTTTTACCCATTTTAAAGTGCAATTCATAATATTTTTTAATCCATAATTAATTTCCTAAAATCACTCATTTTATCCTGAAAAACTATCTTGGTTCATTTTTTGTTTTATGAAAATAAATATTCCATTTTCCACTTTAAATGATTTTTAATATTTTCCTTAAACCACACTAAAATGTTTCATTTCTAAAGTTTTTTAAACACTATTTTTACATGTTTCCACTTCAATTGGAAACCATTTATCACGATATATTCCCATTTTACCTTACGAATGTCCATGTATGATTTAAATCCATTATTTCATGGATACTTTTATGATACACCCATTTGTTATGCTCCATGACATGATTACAATACCCATTTCTTTCTATGGACAACCTTATGTTTATGTTTGATTCTTAATATGTCACATATATAAATGAACATGTTATGATGTGTGTTCCCAAATAGCGACCCAATGCATTGGGTAATGTTTAGTCTCTTGAGACATCATGTGCAATGGTCTTGGTGGTTAGCCTTAACTCATGCTTCTCCATGTGCAATGGTCTTGGTAGTTAGCCTTGACTCATGCTCCTCCATGTACAATAGTCTTGGCGGTTATCCTTGACTCATGCTTACATCATGTTGTATGTTATTGTCACATCTATATGATTCCATGATTACATTATCCCATGTTCTGTATCTTATGCTTCCATATGTTTATTCATGTTCGATGCCTTTTATGTCATCATGTTATGACTTCTAACCCATGTGCTATTCTTTATTCATATGATTATTCCCTAATTGGGATTTTTAGCTCCTCCCATTGTTCATGTATTCCCCAGGTTATCCTATGCACATGTAAGGTCTCAAAGGAACACTACTAGAATGGTGGGATATACCAACACTTTCATGCCAACGGTTTGAGAAAACCGTTGGTATAGTTTAATTTTCCCAATGGTTTAAGGAAACTGTTGGGAAATCTCCCATTAGAACACCTTTTCCCAACGGTTTCCTTAAACCATTGGGAAATCTCCAATTAGAACACTTTTTTTCCAATGGTTTCATTGAAACCATTGGGAAATGTCCAACTTTTAACATCCTTTACCAACGGTTATACAAAACCATTGGTAAAGAATACCTTTGCCTATGGTTTTTTAAAACCATTGGGAAAGTTTTCCTCCAAATACACAGAACCCCCAATTCCCTGTTCGCGCACGACTACAGCCCTAGATCACTGTCTCTGCCGAAGGTATCTCATTACCCACTTTCCTAAACTCATTCCATCCTCTTCAATCAACACTTTTCTTGTTCTACACTGCAAATCGGTAAGTGCTATCTTTGTTTTGTTGTTATGATTCTATGATTTTTGGTTTTCTGTTTTGATTTGGATTTATGAATCTATGAATTTTTGTTTTATGTTTTTTATTTGGATGAATTTCTGTTTTAATTTGGGGTGGGGGAGGGTGTGCAGATGGGGTGGGAAAGGATGTCAAGGCAAGGCTATCCAAGTGGGGTGGGGGAGGTGCTGTATAGGTAGGGTGGGGGTGGGGGATGAGTTGTCCAAATGGGGTGGTGGTAGGGCTGTTTGTTTGTTTTATGTTTACTATTTTAATTTGGGGTGGGGGAGGGTGTGTAGGTGGGGGTGGGGGAGGGTGTTTAGGCAGGGTTGTCCAAGTGGGGTGGGGAGGGTGTGCAGGTGGGGTGGGGGAGGGGCTTTGTAGGTAGGGTGGGGGGGATGGGTTGTCCAAGTGAGGTGATGGTAGGGCTGTCCAGGTGGGGTGGGGGGGCTGGGTTTTCCAAGTGGGGTGTGGGGGGTAGGGGTGTCCAGGTGGGGTGGGGGGGGGGGCTGGGTTTTCCAAGTGGGGTGGGGGTAGGGCTATCCAAGTGGGGTGGGGGGGGGGGTGGGTTGTCCAAGTGGGGTGGGGGTAGGGCTGTCCAAGTGGGGTGGGGAGGGTGTGCAGGTGGATGAAGCTCATAACTACAAACTCTCTATAAATTCTGGAAGTATGAAAATGTATAGGGACATTCGTGATCATTTTTTGGTGGGATAACATAAAAAGTGTTTGATGTTTTTAGTCCTTTTTTATTTGGAGTTTCTTTTGATGCTGATGTTTCTTATTGATACCTATGATGGGAATTTATTTTAGTTTCTAAATCGGCTAAGACTCCCCCACCATGCACAGTGTATGCAACCTCTACCCTTATTTAATCATTCTGTTTACACAACCTATGAAACCTATACCCTCATTTAATCAGTGAACTCAAGTCATTAATTCAAGCCTTCATTCTCACTAGCATGTAAGAAATTAAATGATTTATACCCATCCTCACATGATGTCTTACCTTAGATAGTGTCCAACATATGGAATACGAGCTTTTGAATTCATCAGTTAACCAGGATCATATATTCCATTCCCCAATATGACTGTACTAATATAACTTTAGGGTCAATTAAATATAGTTCTCATTGTACGTTGTATATTATGTGTCCTTCTTGGCCAATACTCACTTTTATGAGGGTGGGGTGCTTTTCACTAGCCATGCTGGCATGTGTAGACATCCATAAAATTTTTAGATAAGTCACAAGTTTAATTCAGTAATGTTGTTATCATTGACATACTTTATTATTAATCACAAATTTAAAAATAAATGTTTTTGTCTATAATTAATGAAATTAAATCTTTTTACAAGCCATGAACAACCTATTAGTGTAGAAGCCTAAAATTTATTCACCCATGGGGTGTGCTTGACTTGGGTAAGTAATTGGGTAATGAAAGGTATGGACATAGAGGTGCCAATAATGAGTTATTGAACATGAGTGAATGATTTGGGATGCCTATAACACATAATGGGACCTAAGGCATGTGCCTCTTATAGACCTAATGAAAATGAATATAAATAAATTTTAATTTAATTTATGAGTACTTGTTCTTTACATTATTTTAATAGTTCACTACATCGACTAGAAAATTCTTCCTTTATCATTTACTTAAATGTATTTTCGATTAAAGTTCAATCCTATTGATTTTTTTATGACAAAATTACTTATATAAATTCTTTTTACAGAATGGACAGAAGTTGGATGTATGAAACTGATCAGATCTCAAGAGATTTTCAAAACAATTTGGAGATCTTTATAGATTTTTCATTTCACAATGCTTCAAATAGTGGTCGCATACACTGCCCATGATCCAATTATGTTGGTAGACCTTGGTTGAGCCGTGAAGAAGTCAGCTACCACATAACTAAAAATGGTTGTCAAGAAAACTAATTTGTGTGGTATCACAATGGGGAGAAAATGAAATATCAAATTGGTGATGATCGAAATTAAAGGACTGGAATGGAGAATTTGTTAGATGATCGGTTTCCGTTTATTCATTATCATGAAAAAGAAAGGATTTCAACTCAAGAAGACTTCGATATGAGGATAGCTGATGCATCTAGTGAAAATGATGATATTGATAGGGTGAAAAATTGAATGATGCTGCCACGACTCCAGTATACCGACAATGCGATAAAATGAAAAAGCTGGAATTTTTAATCTGATTGTTTCATGGGAAAACTATGTATGGGATTTCTAATAAAAAAATCGATTACATTCTTACCCTCTTGAAGGATTTACTTCCAGATGATGTAGATATTCCCTCAAACCACTATATTGCATGGAAGTTAGTTGAGGAACTTGAATCTTCAAGAAAAAAAATTCATGCTTGGCTGAAATATTACAGTTTATTCTGGGAGGAAACCACTGAACGAAATAATTGTATAAAATGTGGCACATCCCGCTAGAAGTCAAAATCTGATGGAACACCATCTCGCGTTCCACAGAAAGTAATGTGGCACTTTCCATTGATCCCCAGACTCCAGAATCTTTTTATGTCTGATGACATATCAATAAAAATGAGATGGCATGATACTGAGAGAAAGAAGACTAATGATGAGTTGGTTCATCCTGCAAATGAATTTTCATGGTAGAGATTTGATGCTCGACATCTTGATTTTGCAGCTGACGTGCGTAATGTGAGGCTGGGTCTTTCATGCGATGATTTTAATCCGTTTGGGTAGATGCTTACTTCGAACAACACATGGCCAGTTTTTATACACATTTATAATCTTTCCCCATGGTTGTGTATGAAAAAACCTTTCACTTTCATGAGTATACTCATATCTGGTTCTTCTGATCCCAACATTGATATTGATGTATACATGAAAACTTTAATAAAAGAGTTGAAACTTCTTTTGGATGTGGGTGTGTGCACATACTATGCATGTTTGAAAGACATATTTTAGATGCATGCTGCACTTATGTGGATGATCAATGATTTTATGGCTTATGCAATGATGTCTAGATGGATCATGAAGGGAAAACTGTCATGTCCAGTTTGTATGAAGAATACATGATCCAGAAGACTGAAACATCGCTGTAGTTTCAGTTTTATGGGACATCGACGATTCTTTCCAAATGATCATCCATATAGAATGAATCATCAAAGATTTGATAATACCATAGAGACTGATGATACACCCCAACTTATGTCTGGAACTGATGTGCTTAATGAATTGAAAGATTTCAGTTTTTCATTCTGGAAGGGTCAAAGAAGGGTCAAATGAAATCTAGAAAAAGAAAGAATGTTTTCACTGAAACCCGTTACAATTGAAGGAAGAGGAGTATCTTTTTTGATTTTCCTTATTGGTCAACCAATTTGTTACGTCATTGCTTATATGTAATGCATATTGAAAAGAATATATGCGAAATTTTGCTTTCGGTTCTTCTAAATGTCAAGGGGAAGACAAAAGATGATTTACGATCTCGGCGTGACTTGGTGGATTGGGGCATCAAACCAGAATTGCATCCTGTGTGTATCAGTGAAAATAAATGGAAACTTCCATTTGCTTCTTATATGATGATACCTACGAAAAAAACAATTTCTGGAAGTATTAGAGACTATTAGAGTTTCTGATGTCTATTTAAGCAACATATCTAAATGGGTCAACAGAAGAGAGTCGAAGCTAAAATCTTTTAAGACTCATGATTATCACGTTCTACTACATGAGTTGCTTCCAATAACAATCCATCATCTTTTGTCCAATAATGTAAGGGTTACTGTTATTCAGTTGTGCCATTTATTTAGATATCTTTGTGATAATAAGTTGTTCAAGTCTTTCTTGAAAAAAATGTTGACAGATGCCCCATTAATTTTGTGAGTTGGAGAAAATATTTCCTCTATCATTTTTCACATGCATGCTGCATCTGACTGTCCATATTCTCACTAAAATACTTCTCAGAGAACCTATTTATTTTCATTGGATGTATCCAATTGAAAGAAATATGTACACATTAAAGTCTTATGTCCGAAATAGGAACATCCCGAAGGTTATATTGTGAACGGTTACTTGGCTCAAGAATGTATGGATTTCTGCTCAATTTATTTGTCAGATCTTACTACAAGAATGAAAAGACCAATGAGAAATGAAGAAGAATAGTATGAGAAAATTGAACCCAGTTTTCCATCACTTTCTCAAATAGGAGGAATTCCTGGATCATATAAATTGAATACATTAATCCATGAAGAGCGGGAGATGGCACATCGCACAGTTTTGTTCAACTGTGATTTGTTCGATGACTATATCAAGTAACTAAATTGAATATGTATATCTTACATATATATCTATTAAACTATTCATATTTTTTATCTACAGGGAACATAAAACAATGATCTTTATCTTTGAGAAGGAGAGAGACTTTTCATAGCAAAGAGTTTTCTGCTTAGTTAAAATTGAAGGTAAAAATATTACTGTTTAAAATAATTATATCAATATTTAATTAAGTTTAATAGTCATTTATATTGCAGGTATTGAGTTTGTCTGCTGACTCTATCTCTGAGGAAATAAGAGCTTTGGCTTTTGGTCCTAATACCGTGGTTCGTGATTGTAAATCAATTGTTATCAATGGGTACAAATTTATTGTCACTGAACGAGCAAAAACATGAGAACACAACATGATGGTGTTATGGTTATTGCCACAATATATTTTTATTCCAGTGCATTAGATAGTAGACCACGATTTGAAAATGTGGGTTATTATGGAGTCGTTGAGAAAATAATAATATTGGATTATTACTCTCATGGACGAGTCACAATGATGAAATGACATTGGTTTGATTCAATGACGAGACAGGGCACATTTATTGATGATTGTGGATTTTGAGTAATTAATATGACTCACACTCTTGCTACCAAAGAACCATATGTGTTGGCATCAAAGTTTTTTATGTCAAAACCAACTTCAACCTGAATTTGGTGTCATAGTTAAAGTAATTCCAAGACATATTTTTGATGATGGTGATGATGGAATTGACACTGTCCCTAGTTCCATTAGAACCAATCCATTTATTTCTTTTGATGACTCCAACAGCTCAATTGTCAGAGTTGATTGTGAACCTGAAGTTGTGGTTGGAAATATATAGAATCATTCATCCATGTTATCAATTCTTTTGGTTTACCTTGAGTTGGGTTGTTAAGGTTGGTAATATTCAAATTGATTTAGCATTGATCACAAATATGTTTTAGCTGACTTGACTGTTATGTGAATTTTCAATGTTTATTGGTTTCAGTTTTATTTGAATTGCATTTTCTAATTTGGAATTGAACTATATTCAAACCTAGTCAAATAATATTTCTAACTTGGTGAACATTACAACTTGTATGATTTATTAAATCCATTCAAGCTATTCTAAAACAATCAATAGCTAAATTACCAATGAATCCCCCTATTCCATCATATATTTAGTTTTTTGGGTTACACATTAGTTTCCTTTTTCTAATTAATTACATATTTGTTTTCAAAAGCATGAAATGATACCAATTGAAGAGAGACGAAGGAAAAAAATGATGGAGAATAATCATCGAATGGCGGAGATGGGATTTCCACTATTAGTGCTTGTAGTGAGTACTTTATTTCAAATATATATATTTAAAGATTATATAATGCCATTTGATCAATTTTTTTTGTAAACATTTTTATAGGATCCACCTATACGTCGACAATTATTTGATAAGGATCCTAGTACTGGTCCTAGTACTCAAGTCGGTGGTATGAGGAGGGTTCGTACCAGAGGTGGACGAGCAGCTTCGCGTACCCGACTAGACCCTGCCCCTCCCATTGACATGTCATCCTTCCCACATTCTGATCCCGGTGTGTCGTTAGGGACACACATGATATTTAGGCCTCCTATGTTTTCTCCACCTTTTGCATCTTCTGGCCCTTCTTTTTCATATCCCATGATGATTCCCACTCCCCAGCCAGAATTCGATCATACAACTGTCCCATGTTCTTTTCCTTTTACTTCTATCACTCCGAGCTTTTATATTCCATCATCTTCGACTCCAGTTCCACCACAGGGTGTTTCATCAGTTTCTGTGGATCCAGCAGCGCTCAACGATTAGACTGGCGCATGTATATTTATAGAACCCTAACAAATTTTATACCAATATTTATTTTCATTATAACATGTTTTGATAAAATATTTGTTTTTCTTTCATGACAGATACATCTACTGACAGGAGGCGGGGGCGGGGGGAGTACACACATGTATGTGGTGTGGAACCATCATACACATGTAATGGTGGAGTACAATGAAGACAACCAAATGGTTGAGAAAACAGGGCAACAATATCGGAGTTTTTTGGTGACGCTTGCCAAATACTTCGACATCATTCCCGCCAGCACACTATCTTGGAGACAGTTGCCACATGAGGTCAAGGATAGAGCTTGGGCAGAGATATGGGTAAAAAAATCTGTTGTATTTAATGCCATGAATTATTTTTGTATTTATATGAATTAATATTTTGGTGTCAGCTTCAATTTAATTTTCCCGATGGTGAGGGTGCACGACCAGCACGTCTGAAGGATTTAGGTGATATTTGGAGATCCTACAAGAATGAGTTGTATATTGGATGGCGTGCTAGAGTTTTCACTGAGTTAGAGGTCGGTACCAGTCGTGGATGATTGTCCTATAGAGTAGTATCGACAGATGATTACCCATTGGACGACTACTCAGTTTAAGGTATTAATTAAATTTGAGGTATTTAAATAATAACTTTCATGTTTTTCATTAATATTATCCTTTACATTATCAAATTTTATTTAGGAATCATCTGGAAAAAAAATAAAAAAAACATTGATGCAAAAAAATACCTCCACACACTGGGACGTACTACAATGTTAGATAATGAGAGGAAGCTGGTATGGCAATTGTTTATAAGTTTTTTTAAGACTTAAAATTTCTTTTGTTTTTTCAATTATTTAATCGTTTGCTAAATTTTTCATATAACTTTAGTTTTTAATTTCATTATAGAGGCAACAACTGAATATTGAAGGACGTGTGCCTCAAGCAAAAATGTTTTTCTCAAGTAGATGGAAAAAAGGATGGAAGTGCCGTCAACAAACCGACTCAGTAGTAGATTGTAAGTTTTAATCTATTGATTTTATATTTTCATATCTATTTTGTAACTTAATAATATATTTATATTTTAAATAGGCTACTTTAGAGGCCCTTGATGCCCAAGAACTTGACAATTTTGGGCCAACTGATCACTTACATCAGGTGTTGGGAGAGGAGCATTCTAGCAGAGTATGCTGCCAACCTAGGATAACCCCGATGAAGTATTGACCCTCCTCATGTATGAGTTGTAGTGCCACTGAGTTGCAGCAAGTTAGGGCACAGGCAAAACATGCTGAAAAAAGGGCCATAGAGACGGCATAACAGTCTGCTAGGGCAAACAGTGCATTTATGAAATTTATTGAAGTTCTACATCCAACACTTCCTTGGACCCCAGATAGCCCCCCCAGACAGCCCCCCAGACAGCCCCCCTTTTTCTTGGACCCTAGACAACCCCCAAACATCCTCCTTGGACCCCATATAGCACCCAGACAGCCCCCTAGATAGCCCCTCGGACATCCCCCCACCATCCTCCTTGGTCCTCGGATAACCTCTCCTTCCTGGACCCTGGACAACCCCCCACCATCCTTCTTGGACCCTGGACAGCCCCCCGGACAGCCCCCCCACCATCCTCCTTAGTCCCCGTACAACCCCCCTCCTTCCTGGACCCTGGACAACCCCCATCCTCCTTGGACCCTGAACAGCCCCCGGACAGCCCCCACCATCCTCCTTGGTCCCCGAACAGCCCCTCAGACACCCCCCAAATAGTCCCCCAGACTACCCCCCAGACTGCCCCCCCACCATCCTCCTTGGACCTCATATATCCCCTCGAACAGCCCCCCACCATCCTCCTTGGACCCTGGATAGCCCCCGGACAACCCCCACTATCCTCCTTGGTCCCCGGACAGCCACCCAGACAGCCCCTGGACAGCCCCCCGGATAGCCCCCCCACCCTCCTCCTTGGACCCCGGACAACCCCCCAGACAGCCCCCCCACCCTTCTCATTGGACCCTGGATATCCCTCGGACAGCCCCCCACCCTCCTCCCGGGACCCCGGACAGCCCCTCGGACAGCCTCCCACCCTTCTCATTGGACCCCAGATAGCCCCTCAGACAGCCCCCCCACCCTCCTCCCTGGACCCCCAGACAGCCCCCCGAACACCCCCCGGATAGCCCCTCAGAGACATCCCCCCACCCTCCTTGATTTCACATGCCTTTTTTTATTTCTCTGATCATGCAATGTTATTTAGGATTATTCCATTTTTGTATTTCTTGAATTATATGAATGTCTTGGTAAGCTTATTAGCTCATGCTCATCAAATGCATGTGATAATATACTTTAATTTGAATACAAAGCCTTATTGTACATTCTCCATGTTATGTGAATTATGACTTGTTTGATTTGGTTTACTTGTCAATTGTTAGGATAAGACATGGGTTACATGTTAAGGACTCATGGACGGACTCGTCATGTTCAGGGAATTTAGACTTGAAATTCCAGAATGTATGATTTGGTTTCTAGGTTAGGGATACCAGGATGATTTCTATTACTCATTTATGACGTGTACAAGTCAACCCCTCCTTAATCCGAGTCCCGGTGTAGCCGACACCACTCAAAGTGTCTCATGTTTATTTGAAATGGACAACATTTTCAGTGAAAATAACAACTAGCATATGGGAAACTGACTCTGATTGTGTTGATACTTTCGAAAAATGATCCATGGGTCATATGTGATGTGTATGAGTCAACTCCGCCTCAATCCGAGGCGCGGTGTGGCCGGCACCACTCAAAGTGTCTTTCTTTTTTTAAAATGGACATCATTTTAAGTGAAAACAACAACTAACATACGGAAAACTGACCAAACTAATTTGGAATGTGTTGATGCTTTAGGAAAACATTCCATGATTCATTTGTGATGTGTACAAGTCAACCCCGTCTCAATCCAAGATGTGGTGTGGCTGACACCACTCAAAGTGTCTCTCTTTAGTTTAAAATGGACTTCATGTTAAGTGAAAACAACAACTGACATACGGAAAACTGACCAAACACATTCTGATTCTGTTAAAACTTAAGGAAAATGATCCATGGGTCATATGTGACATGTACGAGTCAACCGAACCTCAATCCGAGTCGTGGTGTGGCCGACATCACAAGTGTCTCAGGTTTATTTGAAATGGACAACATTTTAAGTAAAAATAAAAACTAGCATACGGAAAACCAACCAAACACATTCAGATTGTGTTGATACTTTAGAACAATGATACATGGGTCATATGTGACGTGTACGAGTCAACCCCACCTCAATTAGAGGCACAGTGTTGCCTACACCACTCAAAGTTTCTTTCTTTTGTTTAAAATGGACATAATTTTAAGTGAAAACAACAACTAACATATGGAAACCGACCAAATGCATTCAGATTCTGTTGAAACTTTGGGAAAAAATTACATGAGTCATTTTTTATGTGTACGAGTCAACTCCGCCTCAATCCGAGATCCGGTGTGGCCGACACCACTCAAAGTGTCTCAGGTTTATTTGAAATGGACAACATTTTAAGTGAAAACAACAACTGATATACAGAAAACCAACCAAACGAATTCAGATTCTATTGAAACTTTAGGAAAACGATCCATGGGTCATATTCGATGTGTAATAATCAACCATGCCACAATATGAGTCACAGTGTGGCCAGAACCACCCAAAGTGTCTCTTATGTTTAAAATGGACAACATTTTAAGTACATACAGAAAACCGACCAAACGGATTCTGATTGTGTTGATACTTTAGCACAACAATACATGGGTTATATGTGATGTGTACGAGTCAACCCCGCCTCAATCCAAGGCACAGTGTGGCCGGCACCACTCAAAGTGTCTATCTTTTGTTTAAAATGGACAGGATTTTAAGTGAAAACAACAACTGACATACGGAAAACCGACCAAACGCATTTGGAATGTGTTGAAACTTTAGTAAAACAATCCATGAGTCATATGTGATGTGTATGAGTCAACTCTACCTCAATCCGAGACCTGGTGTGGCTGACACCATTCGAAGTGTCTCACTTTTGTTTGAAATATATAACATTTTAAGTGAAAAGTACAACTGACATACGAAAAACCTACCAAACGCATTTGGATTGTGTTGATACTTTAGGAAAATTATCCTTGGGTAATTTTTGATGTGTACGAGTTAACCCCATATAAATCCGAGGCGTGGTGTGGCCGGTATCACTCTAACTGTGTCCCTTTTGTTTAAAATGGATGAGATTTTAAGTGAAAAGAACAACTGACATACAAAAAACCAACCAAACGCATTTAGATTTTGTTGATACTTTATCACAACTATCCATGGGTCATATGTGACGTGTAAAAGTAAGCCCCAGCTCAATCCAAGGTGTGGTGTGGCCGACACCATTCAAAGTGTCTCACTTTTGTTTGAAATGGATAACATTTTAAGTGAAAAGTACATCTGACATACGGAAAACTGACCAAACGCATTCGGATTGTGTTGATAATTTAGGAAAATGATCCTTGGGTCAATTGCGACGTGTAAGAGTCAACTTATCCTCAATCCGAGGCCCAATGTGGCCGACAACACTCAAAGTGTCTCAGGTTTATTTGAAATGGACAACATTTTAAGTGAAATAACAACTAGGATACGGAAAACCAACCAAACACATTCAGATTGTGTTGATACTTTAGAAAAACGATCCATGGGTCATATGTGATGTGTAAGAGTCAACCCCTCCTCAATCCGAGGCACGATGTTGCCGGCATCACTCAAAGTGTCTTTCTTTTGTTTAAAATGGACATCATTTTAAGTGAAAACAACAACTGACATACGAAAAACTGACCAAACACATTCAGAATGTGTTGAATCATTAGGAAAACATTAAATGAGTCATTTGTGATGTGTAAGAGTCAACCCCGTCTCAATACAAGACGTGGTGTGGCCAACACCACTCAAAGTGTCTCTCTTTAGATTAAAATGGACTTCATGTTAAGTGAAAACAACAACTGACATACAGAAAACCAACCAAAAGCATTCATAATCTGTTGAAACTTTAGGAAAACGATCCATGGGTCATATGTGATGTGTATGAGTCAACCACACCTCAATCTGAGTCACAGTGTGGCTGACACCACTTAAAGTGTCTTAGGTTTATTTGAAATGGACAACATTTTAAGTAAAAATAACAACTAGCATACGGAAAACCGACCAAACGCATTCGGATTGTGTTGATACTTTATAAAAACTATCCATGGGTCATATGTGACATTTATGAGTCAACACCACCTCAATCCAAGGCACGATGTTTCCGGCACCACTCAAAGCGTCTTTCTTTTGTTTAAAATGGACATAATTTTAAGTGAAAACAACAACTGACATACGGAAAACCGACCAAACACATTTGGAATGTATTGATGATTTAGGAAAATGATTCATGATTCATATGTGATGTGTATGAGTAAAACCCGTCTCAATCTAAGACGCGGTGTGGCCGACACCACTCAAAGTGTCTCTCTTTAGTTTAAAATGGACTTCATGTTAAGTGAAAACAACAACTAACATTCACAAAACTGACCAAACACATTCACATTCTATTGAAACATTAGGAAAACAATCCATGGGTCATATGTGACATGTACAAGTCAATCATGCCTCAATCCGAGTCGTAGTGTGGCCGACACCGCCCAAAGTGTCTCTTATTTTTAAAATGGACAACATTTTAAGTACATACAGAAAACTGACCAAATAGATTCTGATTGTGTTGATACTTTAGAACAACAATAAATGGGTCATATGTGACATTTATGATTAAAACCTGCCTCAATCCGAGGCACGGTGTGGCCGACACCACTCAAAGTGTATCTCTTTTGTTTAAAATGGACTTAATTTTAAGTGAAAACAAAAACTGACATATGAAAAACTAACCAAACACATTCGAAATGTGTTGTTTCTTTAGGAAAATGATCCATGAGTCATATGTGATGTGTACGAGTCAACCCCGCCTCAATCCGAGACTCAGTGTGGCCAACACCACTAAAAGTCTCTCTTTTGTTTCAAAAGGACATCATTTTAAGTGAAAACAACAACTGACATACGGAAAACCAACCAAACGCATTCAGATTCCATTGAAACTTTAGGGAAACAATACATGATTAATATATGACGTGTATGATTCAATAAAACCTCAATCAGAGGCGTGGTGTGGCCAACACCACTTGAAATGTCTCTCTATAGTTTAAAATGGACAACATTTTAAGTGAAAACAAAAACTAACATATGGAAAACTGACCAAACGCATTCATATTCTGTTTAAACTTTAGGAAAAAGTTACATGAGTCATTTTTGACATGTACGAGTCAACTCTGCCTCAATCCAAGATCTGGTGTGGCCGGTACCACTCAAAGTGTCTCAGGTTTATTTGAAATGGACAACATTTTAAGTGAAAACAACAACTGACATACAAAAAACCAACCAAACACATTCAGATTCTGTTGAAACTTTAGGACAACGATCCATGGGTCATATGTGACGTTTACGTGTAAACCTAGCCTCAATCTTAGGCACGGAGTGGCCGACACCACTCTAAGTGTCTCTCTATAGTTTAAAATGGACTTCATTTTAATTGAAAACAACAACTGACATACGGTAAACTAACCAAACACATTCGGATTCTATTGAAACTTTAGGACAATGATACATGGGTCACATGTGATGTGCAAGAGTCAACCATGCCTCAATCCAAGTCATAGTATGGCCGGGATCACTCTAAGTGTCTCTCTTTTGTTTAAAATGGACAACATTTTAAGTACATACGGAAAACCGACCAAACAGATTGTGATTGTGTTTATACTTTAGCACAATAATCCATGCATCATATATGATGTGTATGAGTCAATCTCAACTCAATATGAGGTACATTGTGGCTGATATTACTCTAAATGTATGTATTCTGTTTAAAATGGACATCATTTCTAGAAAAAACACATTTAAATGTGTATGTTTAAATGAATTATGTATGTTTATAATCAAGTTATGAATTCTGATTTAATTCTGGATGTGTATAGTTATAGATGCATTATATGTTAAATGTGTATGAATTTGTTCTGTATATGTATGTGTTAGTTGGTTATTGCTGGTACATTAATCGGAGAGGAGATCGGAGAATTACCTGAATGGATGGACACCCTGCCAGTGCTGTGCAAATTGCAGGCTGCTGTGAAATTTGCACAACATAGCCTATACTAATGGTTTCAAACCATTTTCATAGGGTTCATTGAATTTTTTTACCAATGGTTCCCTTGAACCATTGATAAAAATACATTCCCAATGGTTTTACAAACCTTTGGGAACCATGGGAAAATGTTGGTTTTGCCAACGGTTCAAGGGAAACCGTTGGGAAAAACTTTTCCCAACGGTTCCCAAAACCATTGGGATAAGCTAATTTTTCTAACCTATCCCAACAGTTCTTTGTAAATCATTTGGAAAAGCTATCCCAATTACTTACTTACCAATGGTTCACAGAACCGTTGGTATAAGGTATACCAACGGTTCTGTGGCCTTTCCCAATGGTTTAGAACCATTGGAAAATCATCCTTTTCCAGTAGTGGAAGTCAAGATACCATTATTAAGATTAAATAAAATATGTTTTTATTTTGGTTCCATGTTTTTGGTTTTATGTACCTAATATTCTAAAGAAACTAGAATTTATGATCCTTGGTTTTATTTGACAGTTAATTATGCTTAAAAGCATGTAATAATATGTGTAAAAGTCTGGGACCAATATAGACCAATTCAAAGTATATATAATGACATGATTTTGAAAAATACAAGTTGGAACAATTTGAGAGAGAATTGTTACCATTGTCACATGGCATGAATATCTCCAAGAAGACATGTATAGGACATATGAGGAGATTAATGTGGTAAGTAAAATTATATATTATTTTGCGATGGATTAATCACACATTCCATGCTGTGTACAAGATCTTATATTGCCAATATATACTTTATGGTAGGAAAATATCACTTGAATCTAAGAGAACTACATGGGAAGTAGTCAAAACTATCCAATTGTGGTTGATAAAGTATAAGGGATATGAACCTAGTACTTAGAGAAGAAGGGAATAGTTTTAAGGGGACACATAATAGTTTTCTTATAGATTAGTATGATCTAATATCACATTTAGAATAAGTAAATGAGAAAGTAGATCTCATTAAAGTCAGTGGTATCCATATTTAAAAATGCCAAGTATGTTGTTGCCTTTGATGCAGCTAAATAAGTAGTGTAAAAATGCAATGATTTTTTCCAGTTCTTGGAATTGAACCTAGTAAGTAAAGTTTTATCATAATTATGATAATCCATTTATCGGTATTAACTAAGATTTCAAGTTTTTGATAGTAGGCGAAAGGGATATACTTGAGGATATCTTATCTTGAGGTATTTTACTCAGAGAGGTGAAGTCATGGTTATTAGAGTATCCATAAAGGATAATATGGTAGACCCCTAACTAAAACTATATCTCAGCAGAATCATGCTACTCATATGTGAGCTAGCAGGTTTAGAATTGTTATTATTTGGATATAGTGCAAGTATAAGTGTTGTGAGTGGGTGCCCTAGATCCAACTCATTTATATACTTTGATTACCATTATATATATACAATTTTATATATACATGTGTTTATTATTACCATAAAAATATTTATACTTATGCATACACTGTTTATATTGTAATGGAATTATATTACATTTTATATCAAAAGGTTATAACATGACCTAATGATAATGAAAACCTAGAGATATTATGATATAAATATTAAACATATGTCCTATGGTCTAGATACATCATACTGATATGACACAGATTATTTCTTACTATCAAGTGTTTGGGGATCACAAGCATTGAAACTTATTCTCATAAAGTTTGCACTTGTTGATCTTGAGTACATGAGATCATGAGGGCTGACCCACTGATAGAAACACCACATGTTTCAGGTGTCATTAGTTGTTCCTATATATAAACATGTGTATTAGTTTATGGACTTGTGATAATTATTGATGTGTACTATTTTATTAGATACTTTGATTTAAGAAAAAATCATGACATTGAAGTCATGGTGAGGTAGATCTTGTTGGTTGCATCATTAGTGGTATGGCATTGGCTGAATGATCAAGATATAATTTTTTGCTTTCGCATTGAAAAAGAGATGTATCATGGTCCCAGGTTGACCAGGATGGTAGTACCTATTGGAATGCTAATTTTATTCCAATATATCTCATACACTTTAGGTTTTGATGATATTAAATACCATTTCATATGTTACTGATGATTCTTTTTTAAGCATGTTCATCAGGTTATGTCTTCTTTTAAGTGTTTCAGCTATTAAATTCTCTAAGTCTACAATTCTGGTCATTTTATCTAAATTTTTCCTTAGTTTGGAAAAATTATATATATGAAGAATTAACTATGTGATCATTCTCATATGTAAATCGCCTATATAAATCCTCTACACCGTGAAACCACTTACTTGAAAATCACCTATATCGATCAATCAGTTACGTAGATCAATCGGTTAAGTGAATCATTTATATGGAGTAATCAAATATATAAATCAGATACATAGTGAAATTAGATGCATGGTTCCAATCATCTATGTCAGTTTTGGCTACGTGAGTAAAAATCCCATGTGAGAAAATTCCGTAACGTAGAAAAATTGGTTACTTGAGGAAAATTGGCTATGTAAAGTAGGCCCATTTAAAGTCATCTACATAGACAATTTAGTCACATGAATCAAATTAGACATGTGAATTAAAATGTGTATCATTCATCTATGAAATAATCTACAATCAACCACATTGATCTACAACCTAGTATTTATTACCATTGAATCACTTGAGTGAGATTTTAATGTTACTGTGCAATCTTTAAATGTTGGATTACATATTTACGATAAAAATGAGTATAATAAGATACAAGTAATGAGAAAGGAAAAAATTTAAAGGATAATTTATTAGCCTTTACTTTTCCAAGGTATTTATAAAAAGAGAAAATGTGTTTGTAAATTAAGAGCTGAAAATTTTATTAAAGAGAGTTGTACAGTTAAAATAGAAGCCCTGTATGATTTTTCAAATAGATAAAATT
Organism: Viscum album; assembly: GCA_963277665.1. Classification (NCBI taxonomy): domain Eukaryota; kingdom Viridiplantae; phylum Streptophyta; class Magnoliopsida; order Santalales; family Viscaceae; genus Viscum; species Viscum album. Next base: position 1,151,736,521 of record OY728132.1, on the reverse strand, counting down.
TGTGAATAACAAAATAGAGAAGAACATAAGTGATAAAAAAACTGATCCTTTGAAAATTTATCTTGCTTTCTAATCTGTTTTACCTAAGAAGAAGAAGAAGATTTTTAATCTACAACTGTGTGATATTGATAATCTTTACTTTGTTAGGAAGACTCTCCTCAAGCTGTATTCTCTTTTTATCACCTCTACTATAGATTTATTATTTCTATCAGTTTTATTTTACAATTTTTAGTTTCATCTATAAACAATCTGTTTATCATATCATCCATTGTAAAGGTTCCTATTAAAATAACCTGATGAATATTGTTTGTAAAGACTTGTTGGATACCATTTGAAAGCTCTTATGTTGTTGTAACAAGTGTTAAATGCTTTCAGTCAGTCATACATTCCCTGAAAAAAGGACTGGTAGTCCTTGGAAAAAGCACTAGTCTAGTGGAAATCACCAAAATCACAGAGAAGAGTGTTGGTGGAGTGAACTAAGGGATTTCTGTTCTCCAAACCAATATAAATATATGCATTTGATCTTTCTTTTCTATGATCTATCTTATTTTCTGCTTATGTTTAAAAAAGTATTATAAGTTATTCATTTCTAAAAGAGGGTGGTTTTTCCAAGTGAGGAAATTTTTAAGAACTCAATTCACCCCCTCTTGAGTCTTTATATAGTCTTTTCAGGACAAAAATTAGTATCAAAGATCGTAACTCTTGAGTTCTCAGTTATCAAAGTTTTATGTCTAAAGATCATATTTCTAATGGCTATAATGATTGATAACAAAGAAGGTATGTCGATGCTTAGAGATCCATATTTTAATGGTGAGATTTATGATTTCTAGAAGGCATTGATTATCACTTATCTAAAGAACCTTGGAATAAAGGTTTATCTCAAAACTGTGAAGCCTTAGGTAATTCCAACAGCACAACCTGAAACATGGGATGAAAACACCAAAAAAACTATGATTTAAATTTAAAAACTATGTATTCTATTATTTTTTTACTAGGTCCTGATGAGTTTAACCAAGTTTCTCAATGTCAAATAGCCCATGAAATGTGGACTACTATAGTGGTTTCTTATGAAGGTACATATAATGCAAGAGATCTTTGATATAATACTACCAAACTAAAGTTTGAAACATTCATATTGATAGAAGGAGAGAGAATAAAACAATTAAATAGAATAATTATTGAAGTTATAAAAAATCTTGTGCTTTAGTTGCACTTATTTTTGAGCCAAATAAAGCATTGAAAATATTCATAATTCTACCAACAATATGGAGTGGGATCTCAACCGCCATTATACAATCTATAGAGGTTAATAACATCAAAATAAAATATTTCATTGGAATTTTGATTATATATGATGCAAATATGGAAAATAAAGCTGGATAACACAAATTAGTTAAGAAGGATAATGCTTATTTAAAAGTTTCAACTTTAAAAGATGACAATAAATTCAAATAAATTCAAATAGATGAGTTATCTGATAAAGATACATCAATTATTTATACTTTAGATAGTGATAATTCTAACTTTTATTGGAAATTCAAAAAATTATATAACAAGAGAATAGGGTAAAAGAAACCCTTAAAAAGTATAAGAAGTCTAATGGTAATTATAAAGAAGTGAGATGTTGTGAATGTAAAAATCTTAGACACATGAAATGAGATTGTCCATAGTTATAAGATAAAAAAAATATAGAGAAAAATTAATTTAAGAAAGTTAGATACAAAGATAAATAAAAGAAAGCCATGAAATCCACATGAAGTGATTTAGAAGATTACAATGATGTTACATATTCAAAATTAGAAGAATAACATTCTAATCAGAAGGATAGGTGTTTTATGGAACACTCTAATGAGGTATATTCAAATTATTTTTTTGATCATGAGTCTAAATCTAAAAATGAAAATTACTCATATGAAGAATTAAATGAATATTTTACCATACTATAAACCAAGTATGAATATTTGAAAAAGAAAAAAAGAGCTCTTAAAAAGTCCAATAATGACATAGTAATTGAAAATGGGGACCTAAATAAACAAATTTCGAATTTAAAAACCATGGTGTGAAATTATTCCACATCATTTATTAAACATAGAAATAAGATTGAAATGGTACAAAAATAAGTTCAAGACTTCAAATATGTTTCAAGTGTTTTTAAAAAAGGTGAAAACTATTTAAATAAAATCCTTGTAAACAATAAAACCCATAAAAATAAATTTGGAATAGGAAGATAAGGTTAGAATCCAATGCTTTACAAAAACTATTTTGTGCCTAGTTCTATGAACAAGAACCTCTCTAAAATTACTTTATTTCATTATGAAGAATTAGGGAATTATGTCAACTGTTTTAGTTTAAAAAACCCTAAATTTTGTGGAGTCAAGCATGATTTTTTTTCAAAAAGTTTTTCAAAACATAGTTATGGACTTTTTGTACAGCACAAATAGATTTGGGTTCCCAAATATCTAGTTGTTAACATTGCTAGACCCAAGAAAATATGGGTACCAAAAAAATTTCTTATTTAATTTGTCTTTGTAAGGAAAATGGTCTAAGGGTATCAATGAAAAATGATACATGGATAGTGGATGTTCAAGGAACATGAGTGGATATTTCTCTAACTTCTAATTCTTATCAAAATTCAATATACACTACTACAAAACTGGGTTTATCTAGTGCCAAGGCTTTAATAGCGCTAGCTAAAAATTTTGTTAAATACCCCTTTTGTCAGTGCTAAAAAAAGTATTGTTAAAGGCAGTATTTAAAAACATTTTTTAATACTGTTAAAGGTGGTCTTTAATAGTACTAAAAAATCATTATTAAAGGGGGACCTTTATTAGTGCTTTTAAAAAAGTGATGATAAATGGGGTATTTTATCAGCGCTTTTTTAGTAGCACTAATAAGGGTATGCTTCAAATAAAAATTATATTACATTAATAATAATATATTAATATATTGATATAAATATAATTTTTTTTTTAAAATATGTTTTAGATAAGGAAAATAGGCATTTACACTTAATATATAAGATATTTAGTGAAAATGTCTTATAAAATAATTTAAAAAATATTTTTAATTGATAATTTTCTTATTATTACTGACCAATAGTCATTTAATATCAATTTGAAGATAAAAAAAATCATAAAGCTAATAAAAAATCTAAAATAAGTTGAAAATTTAACTCAAACTTCTAACAACCATAAATTTTGATCTGGGTGTCCGTTTTCACTTTACCACATATCAAATCAAATCCTGTGGTGATATCTACACCCTCAGTGACACAAGTAAACCTCTATCACATTTTTCGAGACCAAAAAGGCCCTGAATGCCTCCAAAACTGAGTTTTTAGTCGGGGTACCCTAATTTTTAACATTCAATGGATTTTCAGCCTCTTTTAAGGGGGTCTTATTTCCTTTTTTTGGTGGAGACCGAATTTATTCCTAGGTATTACATTCATATTCATATTATGGTTTTTAAATTTTATCATTTTCACAACGTAATTTTATTTATAACTAAATATATGCATGTTTTCTTATATTTACTTATAATAAATCACTCATATAAATACATATATCAACATATTTATGTAAAAATGTATATTTTAATATATTTAAATAAATACATATTCTAAAAATGCATTTAAAATAATATTTAACCATTTTTTACATTATATATGCATATACATATATGTGTGTATTAATAAACATATATATATTTATATTATATTCTAGTATATGTAAATGAATATAATATATAATATATTTAAATAAATATAAGTATATATATATCACACACACACATATTGTATAAATGTATTTAAAAATAATTATATAAATATATGTGTGTATATATATATATAAATAAACAGAAATATCATTAAACACACAACAAAACAACATGGTGTTGTGGTAAAGGTGTTCCATCTTCGAAGGAGAGATGTAAGGTTTGAATCCAGGTGGCCATGCATGAGGATAGAAAATTTCAAAGCATTGATAAAAGGGGTGGTGGGGTGAAAAGAACTAATAAAAGGGGGGGAGCACTGTTAAAGGGGCTGTTAATGTGCTGATAAAGGGGTTGGGCTCATAGGTGTCTGAAAAAATATATAATTTTACCCCTTTAATAGCACTACCTTTATCAGTGCTAAAAAACCATTATTAAAAGGGTCCTTTAACAATGCTAAAAAAATCACATTTAAAGGACCTGTTTAACAATGATTTTTTTAGTACTATTAAAGGGGAACTCTAACATCGCTTTTTTAGCACTGATAAAAGTTTCGGGATTTTAATCGTGCTCACATTGTCAATGCTTTTTTAGTGATGATAAAGTCCTATTCTAGCACTATTAAAGGTAAATTTTGTAATAGTGGGAGGCTATGTCACTTTTGGTGACAATGCTAAAGGAAAAATTATGGGAGTTGGATCTGTTGGTAATCCAAGTTCAGTCCTCATCAATAAAGTTCTTTATGTGGAATGATTAAAGAATAATCTAATAAGTATTTATTAACTTTATGATAATGGTTATTTTGTTGATTTTTCAAATAACAATTGTTCAATTTTTAAAGATAAAATTCTTAAATTTAAGTAACCTAAAAAAAGAATGTCTATACTATAGATATTAATTATTTAAGTAGACAAAAAGTGTACCTTTTAAATATTTAAACAAATGAATCTTGGATTTGGAATAGAATATTGAGACATTATAATGTATATTATTTAAGAAAAATATATAAATTTAATTTATTTTTAGATTTACCTCAACTTAAATTGAATAAAAAGAATCTCTGTGATGCATTCAAAACGGGGAAGCAACACACGTCATTTATTAAACCAATTAAAGATGTTTCTACTTCTAGACCCTTAGAACCAATTCATATGTTTTTTGGGCCATATAGATTTTCAAGACTAAGAGGGAAATATTTTTTTATGTATTAGTTAATGAATTTTCTATATTTTTCTGGGTTTTATTTTTAAGTGTTAAGAGTGAATCCTATTATGTTTTTATAAGTTTTTTCAAATTGGTTCAAAAGGAGAAAGATGCCAAAATCATTGCTTTGATAATTGACCATGGAGGAAAATTTTAAAACCATGAGTTCAATTCCTATTGTTCAAAACATGGTATCAAACATACTTTTCTGCCCTCAGGACACCTCAACAAAGTGGTGTTGTTAAGAGGAGGAATTGGAATTTACAAGAAATTTCTAGAAAGATGTTATGTGAATATAACCTACCTACTCATTTTTGGGATGAAGCTGTGAATACAACATATTATGTTATAAATAGAGTTCTAATAAGACCTATTTTAAAGAAAAAACCTTATAATATATGGAATAATAGAAATCCAAAAGTTGGTTACTTTAAAGTGCTTGGATACAAGGTTTATATTCTAAAAACCAAGGATAATCTTGTTAAATTTGATCCAAAGTATGATGAAAGAATATTCCTTGAATATTATACTATTTCCAAGTCATATAGAGTTCTCAATAAAAGGTAAAATATTGTTGAAGAATAAAATCATGTGATATTTTATGAAAGTGACCCTTTTGAACACAAAATGACTCAAATTCACGAGCTAAGTGATTCTTTTGAAAACATGATACCTAAATATCTCTTTGAAAGTAAAAAAGGATTGAGTGTTGAAAATTTATTTTCCAAAACCAAATCCTGAAAGTTTGGATACCAGTGAACTAGAAAGTGTGATAATTATACATCCTAGAACCCTTAAGAATCACCTCTTAGAATTAGTTATAGGAAGCTTATATGAAGGGACTATGATTATGAGTTTAGAAAACCTTATAGAGTTTTATATCTTTTTATATCAACTTTAACTTAAGACTATTGAAGAATCCTTAGTAGATGTGAATTGGGTTGTATCAATGAAAGAGGAATTAAACTAGTTCAATGGGAATAAGGTTTTGGAATTAGTTGATATACCCCATGACTACCCTATTATAAGAACAAAATGGGTTTATAGGAATAAAAAGGATGATCATGGCGTGATCACTAGGAATAAGTCTAGAATATTAGCTAGAGGTTATATTTAAGAAGAAGGTATAGATTATGAAGAGACCTTTTCACCTATAGATAAACTATAATCTATTATGAATCTCCTAGATTATGCATCACACAAGAATTTTAAATTATATCAGTTGATTTAAAATCTTATTTTTTAAATTGTTTTTACGGAGGAAGTTTATGTAGAACAAATTCATAGTTTTAAAAATCCTTATTTTCCAAATTTAGTTTTTAATATAACCAAAGATCTTTATGGACTTAAACAAGCACCTATATCTTAGTATGAATGTTTATGTTATTTTATTTTATCAAATGGTTTTTTTATTAGGTAAGTAATATCCTAATATTTTTAATAAAACTTCATCTTTATATATTTTGTTAGTTTAGATATATATTTATTAGGTTATTTTTTATTCTATAAATAAAAACTATGTAATAAATTTTAAAAAATCATGCAAAAAGAATATAAAATGAGTATGATGGGTGAGTTAAATTATTTTATAGGATTCATATTTATCAAAAAAAAATCGGGATTGTGCTAAATCAAAGAAAATATATACTTTACTTACCTAAAAGGTTTAGACTTAAAAGTGGTAAATTACAACAACTCCTATGAGTTCTAATAAAAAACTTGACTTAGATAAAGATGGGAAGCTAGTTGAGTTTTTTTACAAAGGAATAACTGGAAGTATATTGTATTTGACTGATAGTAGAACAAATATTATGTTTTTAGTATGTATTTGTGCTAGATTCCAAGCAAACCATAAGGAATCTCATTTAAAATATACCAAAATAATTTTAAGGCATTTAAAAGGAACAATTTATCTTTCCCCACTCTTTCTAAAAAAACTTATTATTTTAATTTAACTATATATTCAAATTCTGATATTAGTGGTTGTAGACTATATAGGAAGATAACCTCAATAACCTTCCATTTTTTAAGTAAATACCTAGTATCCTGGTCTAGTAATAAATGACTCTATTGCATTATCTACTGCCAAAACAAAATATATTACTACTAGTAGTTGGTGTGAAAAATTATTATAGATGAAATACACCTTAATGGATTTGGATTGAATTATCATCAAGTATCAATTAAATTTGATAACACAAGTTCTATCAACATTTAAAAAAATCCAATAAAACATTATAGAATAAAGCATATATATTTAAGACATAATTTCTTAATAGATCACACTAAAAAAATCTAATATTAATCTTGATTTTATCTCTAATGAGAATCAATTATAATATATTTTTACTAATATCCATGAGTGTGAATGTTTTGGTTTTATTAAAAGAGAATTGGGTTTATTTGAATTTAAATGAATTTAATTTATCTTATTTTGATTAATTTTAATTTTAATTTTTATTTACTAATGATTTTTGTTTAATTATTTATTGAAATTAATTTAGTGTGTTCTTTATTTAAATGTTTTTTAAATATATTTTCTTTCTTTTATGTTTTTATTTTATTTATTATTAGTCATAATCGACCCAAAACTAATCGGGTACATAAGATTCCTAGGATTTGGGTCTATGGCCTAATTTTTGTTTGGAACTTAACCCACTCTCCTTTCACATATGTATTTTATCCTAGAAACCAAACCATTATCTATGACCTCTTGATTGTATCTTGACCACCAACTAACCTATCTACCATGGTAAAGTCAAACTGTGGTGTTGAGAGAAGCTCTGGTTCATCTAAGAAATCCAAAGGTATTGGAATACCATGTAAGGTTCTTATAAAAAATTCTATTGATATGGAATAGATGAAATCTAAAGAGATACTACTAAATAAGGTGATTCAATTACAATGTTGGTAATTCATTTTTGATGAGAAGAAATTAGGTTTCTTGTTTTAAGAATAGGTAAATGAGTTTTTGAGAAATGTTGAGTTCTAGTTTGCTAGAATAGAGGATTTCATTTTATAAAATGTAAATGGTAAGGCTATGCTAGTTTCATAAATTGATAGATCTTTCACTATCCACATGAGGGGGAGTTTGATTTTAGTTAGACACTGGTGTGAACAAGTTTTGTAGGTTTGATAGTGGTATTAAATTTTCTATTCTAAACCTTTACTTTCGAAAAAAATACAGCGAAGGACCTAAAACCTAAGTGGAAGGTTCTATGCAAGTTTTTTCAAACCAGGATAGCCCAAAGAGTAGGAGATATGAGAAAGTTATCTTTCAAGATATGTATCTTTTGTATATTATGATTAATAATATGAATCTCAAACTTTTAAATTATATGATGTATTTATTGCATCACTGATACAAAGAGAAAGGTAAATTAAATTATTATCCTTATGGAAGGTTGATCTCTCTAATTTTAAAGAAGAATGAAGTTGATTTGAATAAGGGAGAGGCAGTAAAATTTCATAATAGTAATACTCTATTTGAAGTTCTTTTAAAAACCATTGGGTATTTCTAGTACTCTCTTTAAAATTATTTGAAACATATTGGTCATGGAGGTGTGGCTCAAGGGGATCTATCCCAAACCTCACCACTTAGGGATACATAACCTATTGATATGGTGTTTACTAGAGAGGTTAAAGAGATAGTGTCTATCAGATCTAAGTATTCAGATCTAGTTATTAGTCCTATGCTAGTTGATCCAGTTTAGAGTTAGTAAGAAGAAAATTTGCAGAGCCAAGATGTTGGTTTTGTTAAATCTACTAAAGTTGGTTAGTATGTGGAGATAGTTATTGAGATAACTATTATTTCTCCTGAACAAAGTACAATTGTAATTGTGCCTAGTGTTTTAGAAACTGAAGGAAGAGCTGAACTAGAGATGAAGCATTAGTTAGTTGATCCAATTCTCCCTAGGTCACGTATTGATGGAGATCAAGTTGGTTGTGTGGTTATGTAAACTGTTTAACACTCTCATACACCACCTACACCATTAGAACCAACTATTGATCAGAATGTCCTAAAGGCCTTCATTTTTTTATTATTTTGATAATTCACCTTTCAAGGGGTGAGGTGGAACCCTTACAAGGCCTGAAGTCTTAGAGACAATTACATGACCCATAGGTCTTAGAGGGAATCACCCATACTAGACAACTTGGAATTGATCCTCCCTAGAATATTTCATGATATCAGCACTCCACCTTTGAAGGGCTACTCGGCTAGCTGTCCTATGAAAAGCTGCACAAGCCCGATACCGATGGAAAAGCCATACCCTCTTATTCATGAGGAATCACCCTTAGTTAGTAATATTTTATACAGTTCTGAAATAAAATATTTTTTCCTTTAATATTTAAATCAAGTTTGATAATATTTGAAGAGATTATAATGATATAAAATATGAGTTAAAATATTCTAAGGACGATATTAGAAAAATAAACAAGTCCTTTGTTTCCAAGGATGATTTTGATAAGTTGGTTGGGTTAATGAATACCAAAACAGAGCTAATTAAGAATCTCCAAGAAGTACCTCCTATGTAGAAATCTATCTCTGAAGTAATTTCAAAAGAGAATGAGGAGATGTAATCTATTATAGGAGGATTAAAATATGTTTTCCCTATTATGATAGAATTTAATGATTTTGGATTAATGGTTATATCTCAAAATGACTTCCTCCAAAATCTTTCAATGGTGTAATAATACATGTCTCAAGATATCCTTGACGAGATTAGGAAAAAATGAAGGAAACCTTTCACACTATAAAAAGTGTTGTTTTAATCCAATTTTAATTCATCAAAAAGTTTTATCCATATGAATATACAACCTCAAAACCCTTAGTTATACCAGATTTTCAGAGTGGAGTTGATCAGTTTATCTCAGAATTGAATTCTTTATCCTCATAGATTCAGTTCCTATAGTGTGATATTTTCACACTAATCCTAATGAAAGATTTAGAAATGGATCTTATGGGTGAGTTCCATGATACTAAAGAAGCCATCAAGAAGCTCGGTATATGAAATAATAGATCCTTAAATGAATTAGTGGGAATTTATGATGAATCCGATGGTAAGTTGAATTAAATCCTAAATATATCTAAGGATACTTGAGGTATGGTTTTTATATCTCTTGGACCAGTATCTAGAAACCATTAGTAGTTGTTAAAATTGTTGTATAAGGTTTATGAATAAGTTCAAGGACTATAATTAGACTCTTCATAGGAGGAATCCGGTGTAGAATCTATATAAGTTCTAGCTGCGCTAGTTTCAATTACAAGAAAGGAATTGGTTGTTTATAGAACTTTAAGGCCTATCCCTCCTATTCTAGTTGCTCCTATTCCTTCTGTGAAACCAATTACTATTTCCCCTACTATTATTGCTTTAGCTCCTTAGCCTCGGTTTAGTTCTCTTGAGTAAGTAGTTAAAAGTTTGATAGATAAAGTGGTTAGTATGGATATAAAAATTCAATTCATTAATGGAATGATGATCGGTATATAGAGTTTTTTGGATCGAATTATGAAGAAACTATTAGTGTAACTTTCATCAGGTCAATCTTATACTAACCTTTCTTCTTTTCTCAGTCCTCCTATGGTCAGTTCTCTTTCTAGTTTCTTTTTGGTAAGTTATAATCGTTCAAAGGGATCCTAATAAATGGGTTATCCTTTATTTCTCAAATTCATAAACAATCTTCTACCATTATTCTTGAGCTACACAATTCAGAAATTGTTACCATGATTGAGGTATGAATGAAAATAATATTTTATAGGACAAGGACTGATTATCCAAATACCCATGGGGTGTGGGATATGAATTGATGCTCCAAATACCCATGGGGTGCTAGACACGATGTTTTATGCCCATGATATTGGCATTGAACTATGGTTCCAATTAGACATGATAATGAATTGAGATAAAATGGATAATGAAATAACATGTGTTATAATGAATTGTGAATTGAATATGTGATATGGTTCAGACTTTTTCATGAGCTAAAGTAGGTATTGAGAGTTTGGGTGTCCTCAGAAACCTGAGAGTTATGTGGTTTAATAAAGAGTAATTGAATAAATATAAATTGTTTACTTTATTTCATGTACTTTATTCTTTATACAACTTTATAGACTATTATTGACTGGATATTATTTTAGACACTATTGGTGGTGGTCTATTAAGTTTTACTCACACCCTACTCAGGCTACTTGATCGGTACCCGAATAGATTTCATGGTTGCAGGATAGGTTAAGGGAAAGGGTCTTATGTTAGATGGATGATATGGGACTGAGAATTGATGAGGGAACCCGACTTGGTGTCTAGACCCACTTGGTAGTTATTAGTGTATTTATTTATTTTGGATTTTGCATATTGACACTTGACATTTATTGGCATGACATATCTTCGCTTTAGTTTTGATATTGTATTTTCCGCATTGGTCATCATGTGATATTGGTATCATTTTAGTTATGGTTCTATTATTTGGTTATTGTTTATTTATTTATGATATGGTATTACTCTAATAAATAGGGTACAATACCCCCATGATCTATATTAGACCCTTCCTACTAGTTGACATCCTATGGAGTATGGGGTGGCATGCTTGAGGTCACGTAGTGGACCGACTCGGGGCACCGATGTGTGTGGCACCCGGTTTGAGATTTTACAAAGTGGTGATGAATCCTTGTTTTATCTGAGAGGAAGAAGGCATCTTGTCCCTACTACTTTTGATACTTTAATAGGTACTATATTAAAGATTTAAGTTGTTTATGATCTATATCCAATCTATCAAAAAAGATAAAGCAATGGTTGATGCTTCCCTAGCAGTTGATCATTCTAAGGAAGGAGCCTCATCCTCTAAACCTCTAAAGAAAGTGCCTTGTCATGCTACTAGAACCCATGATTTTAGTGTAACTAAAGGGAATATTAAAGGAGTTATCAGTACCTTTGTTCAAAGGATACAGGTCGAATCAACTATTGGTAGTGAAAAATGAGCTTATGTAGAAATTGGAAAGGTTATAAATCCTTCTCCAATGGATCCTACAACTACCTATAGAACTGGACTTATCTTCAAAATACCTCCACCCAAACCACATTCTCAGTTCTAACCCATCCATAATCCTTGGTATTCTTACTGATGTATTGCATTTGTGTTTTTATAGGTGTTGAGTGGATGTAATTTTGAATACTTTTTGACCATAAATGAAATAAATACCTCTTTATTCATTTAGAATGCTACTCTTAGTGATTTTTTTCATTTTATGTTATTCATTTATTATATTTTTCTTAGTGATTGTTTTAATTCGATTTTATTCATTTCTTATCTTTTTCTTAGTGATTATTTTCATTTAATTTTATTAATCTCTTTGTGTTGTTAACTGAATTCAAATCTTACATAATTTTATATTTCATTTTAGCACTATACTTAAATGGTTCATTACTCTAAGTTCTATATTAAAAGTGTTTTTTATTCTCTTTACCCTTCCTTTTTAATGACACAAAATAGAGGATAAAGTTAGAAATTTTTACCCTAAGGTTAATCAGAGGGGTATAATTCATCAATTAATACAAACGGTATAAGTTTTTAACTAATGGGTAGAAACACTATATTTTAAAATAAATATATATATTATATAGTTTTTTGAAAAATCCTATTAAATAATTTTAATTTTTCATGTTTAATATATTATGGGTTATCATCATCAAAATGGGGGTATTGTTGGACTACTAATGTTGTTCAAAAATATCTCATTAACTTTAGGTTTTAATGATCTCAAATACCCTTTAATAAGTTACTGATGATTCTGTTTTTAAGTGTGTTCATTAGGTTTTATCTTGTTTTGGATGTTAAATTCTCTAAGTCTAAAATTATAGACACTTGGGGTGAAATTTTCCTAAGTCTGAAAAAATTGGCCACATGAGGCTTTTGGCTATATAAATAATCATCATGTGAGCATTCACCTATATAGTGAAGGATTCTCCTACATAAATCAGCTATGTTGAGAAATTTACTATATGAAAATCTTCTATGTCGATCAATCGACTACGTGACCAATCAACAATGTAGATCAATCAATTATATGGAGTAATTAGTAATGTGAATTAGATATATGGTGAAATCAGATACATGGTTCTATTCAGCTACATCAGTTTTGGATATGTGAGTAAAAATCTTACATGAATCAATTTGGTTATGCAAAGAAAATTATTCTATGTGAAAAAATAGTTATTTAAATAAAATCAGCTATGAGAAGTAAGCCAATGTGAATTTAGATACATATATAATTTGGCTACATGGATCAAATCAACTACGTGAATTCAAATATGTAGAATTCAAGTATGTGATTGTCTATAATCAACTACGTTGATATGAAACTAGGTATTTATTACTATTGAAGCACTTGAGTGAGATTTTATTTCTGTTATTCAATATTTAAATATTGGATTACCTCTTTATGGTAAAAAATATTATAATAAGATATAAGTACCAATAAATGAAACAAGTAAAATGATAATTTATTAATATTTACTATTGAAAAGTTATTTATGAGAAAAGAACAAACATTTTTAAATCAAGAGCCTTAGATTTTATGAAAGAGAGTTGTGTAGTTAAAATAGAAGTCCTGCATGATTTTTAGAATAGAGAAAAGTTGTAATGAACATAATAGAGAAGAAGATAAGCACCAAAATAACCTATCCTCTAAAAATTCATCTTGCGCGCTTCTCTATTTTACCTGAGAAGAAGAAACTTTTCAATCTACAACTATGTGATATTGATTATCTTTTTTGTGTTTAAAATAATCTCCTCAAGCTGTATTATCTATTTATTATATCTTAAAGAGATTTATTCTTTTTGTCATTTGTATTTTACAACTGCGAGCTACATCAATAAACACTCTATTTATTATATCTTTCCTTATAAAGGTTCATGGAAAAACAACATGAAGGTTGTTATTTATAAAGCCTTGTTAGATCCCAATTCAAAGCTCCTATGTTGTTATACCAAGTTTTGATTGCTTTTACTCAGTGATGCAATCCCCAGAAAAAGGACTGGAAGTCTCTGATAAAAATACTGGTCTAGTGAAATTCACCAAACCCATGGAGAAGAATGTTGGTGGAGTGGACTTGGGAATTTATATTCCTTATACCTCTATAAATATCTGTGTTTTATATTTTTTTATGTACTATATTTCCACTTCTTATTGTATTTAAGAAAATATAAAAATTTATCCATTTCTAAAATAAAGTTCTTTTTATAAGTGAAGAAATTTTCAAGAACTCAATTCACCCCCTCTTGAGTCTTTATACAGTCCTTTTGGGACAAAAATACCTTTATTAAATCCATATTAATGGTATAAGAAGGTAATTACATCTATTAAGGTCATGAAATATATAAAGAATCAAAAGTATGATGACACAAGTGTGCACCCTACTTTATGAGATATCACGAGACAAATAGATTTTATTACACAGAATATGTTTGTGGGAGGTAGTTGTAGCTATGAAATTTCGTATCTATTTAGGGTTTATTATGGGTTGATATACTAAACTCTCAGTTAGTGGGTTAGACTAAATTCTATCAAGATAAATACCTAGAGGGTCACACACTAAGTGTATCAACAAGTTCCACCTATTTGGTTGAATAAGAGTATAGGTTGAAGTATGCCCCATGTGCGGGGCCCGGTGAATTTTTGAGTGTGATCAATCACAAGTAAAATAATTCAATTATATTATTCAAGTTTAGAATAATTATGATTGAATTTATTTCTCAAGGTATTCACAAGTTGTTTGATCATAAATGTGAATATGAGAAAATGTAATTTTTCAAACGAACATAACATGTTCAAGGTTAATTAAATTATTTAGGGATCTTATGGGTTGAGTTAATGGTTTTTATTTTATCAAATAACATGATAAAGTGTTACAAGTGAGTGATAAAATATTTTTAACATTTATAACAAGTTTATTAATCCACAAGTGTGCACAAATGTCTAAAATGAAGGTCATTACTTTCTAAGGACCAAAGTGAAATTTTGGAAAGTATAACCTAGGTATAAAAGATCATTTTATCCTTTTGAATGGTGATATACACCATTTTGAGGAATTTAGTGAGATAATATCTCCTATCCTCTCCTATCAAGCTACTAGATAGAGAATCTGAAGAAAGAACAAGGTCATATCGATCTTTATTTCTCAATATATTCTGCATTCTTCATGCGATCAAAGGTACATAGTAAAGCTATTTGATTTCCCATTCTTGAACCCAGGAATCATAGATCAATGATCTAAGAGTTTTGGTGTATGTGTGTATGATCTATAGGATTCCTAGCTTGGTGCCTTTGAGCCACAAAACATCAATGGCGAGTGAATCAAACTGAAAACTTCAAATGAACAAGGCACCATTTATGCTTTAATTTGATTTTATTTTTCATGATTAAATTGAATTATACAATATCCTTTAAGAAATTCATAAAAGGGGTTTTGCGGATTCAAATTTTTCGACATGAATCCAAACATAAAATTTTAAATTTCATGTTTTTCACACTTTCGTTGTGTCTCAAGTTCCTTCATATCTCACCCATGGTAGGGCCTGACTATCCCATCCCACTCATGGAGATTCGAATGGTCTCAAGTTATACCATGTCACTCATGGTCAACCTATATTTCACAAAAAACCATGGATCCATCTCACTTATCTTAGTCTAGCTAGCATTATCTCACTCATAGAAGACCAAATCCTCAAGATCCATCACCCACACTAGGTCCATCACCCATCATAACACACAATCAATAACATGCACACTCAAAAAAAAAAAAACAACACACAAGCCTCCCAACCTATTACAAAACTCACCACATAATCTCAGGGAGATATTTTCTTGAGGCCCATACCCTCACTGAATCAAACATTATCCCATCCATCTAGGCATCCTCTAGGGTCTTTTGAACCCATTTTAGTTTCTTATCATCAATAATAGCTCATCTTCATCACTCCATAATGACTATATAACCTGTAGTCTCACCTAAACCCTATCCTTAGGAGGTGGGATCTAATCCTTATCTAGAGAAGCATACCAATCTGCTACCGATACCTCGAGAATCATCCCAATTCATCTCGCCCCAAAACCCTTAGCAACTTCGTGCCAAGTCCCTATCCAAAACCTATGACTCACACTCGGGTATCATCTCACATCTCTTAGGGGAGACTACTCAACTCATCACTTAGAGGAAAATCCTCTCCATCACACCTTATCTAGTCCTGAAGGAACCTTCCTAATTAATATGCTCACCAAACCTAAAACTCTAGGTCATAGATGAATAAATGGTTAGAGGGGAAGGGGTGAATCCCACCTTAAAAAATTAAGTGATTTAAATGCCTTTAAGCAATTTGAAAAATGAAAAATTATTAATTAATTGATGAACTATACAAATAAATACAAGAAATATTAAAATTCACAAATAATTAAAATTGCATAAAATAAAAGAGATAAGATATTTGGTAAGGAATCCCGATAATAGCTCAAAAATACCCCTTATGTGTACCACCTCAATCGCTTAAGGATTTAATATATTAGTCATTTGAATTTATTGGTAGATAAAATACCCAAACAATCTCTTGATTTTTAGGTTATAGAAAGAAACTAGAAATAAAAATACACTATCACTTTAATAGTAAAGATAGAAACCTCGAGAAGAGTATCCCCTTACCTTTTTAAAGGAAATGGAAATAAAACCACGATCCCTTACTTTTTTGGTAGAAAGTACCAAATATATAATAAATATGAAGATAAAAGATTGATAGAAAGAAATATCTCTGAATATTTGTCTCAATTCTCCTAAATAATATGATTAATTCTAGAAGATAATGAAAATTTTAGAATAGGATGATTTGGATATTATAATTTTTTAACACTCTATAAGGAGAAAAGAGATTTAGAATGAAAGATAACTTTGAGAGAAATTGACAATTTTATTACTTTGGTAGATGATAAAGTGTGTTAATGTAGATTTATAAGTCACTCTAGGTCTCTATTTATATCATTAAATTCCTTCACTAATGTTCTAGAATCATTCAGGTGACATAAAGGCAAAGACATCCACATTCAATGAACTTTTACCGCATTAAAAGTCATTCTATGATTAACTTTCCTGATGTCACTAGATAAAATCTCAATTTTTCATATAAAATTTATATACATTATACTTTCTTTAAAATAATAATTTAAACCGATAAAAAAATAAATTTGAAATATTTGAAATATCTATTGGTGTTTCCAAGATAAGATCCATAATATACTTTGTTATAACATTTCATAAAATACTTTAACTAGAAGATGCACATTTAAAAATATTTCTAGAATTGAAAATTCAATTTTTAATTTTAAATAAGGTTTTAATAGAAAAACCCCCATAAAATACAAATTCATAAAATTAAAAGAATAAAACTTTGTCTTTAAATAATAAATATAGTAATATATTAAAAATAAAATTGAAATTAATAGAAACTTTAT
The DNA here is from genome assembly GCA_963277665.1 of Viscum album. Classification (NCBI taxonomy): domain Eukaryota; kingdom Viridiplantae; phylum Streptophyta; class Magnoliopsida; order Santalales; family Viscaceae; genus Viscum; species Viscum album. The sequence continues at coordinate 1,151,719,117 of OY728132.1, read as the reverse complement.
AACACTAGGTTTGGTTCAATATCATACATTCTAAACATTATTTTTAGCTTTCTTTCTTGTTTAAAAGTATTTAGAATTTTTTTTATCTTTGTAACACAACAAAAATAATCTTAATATGAATTTTTAGCTTAATATATCACTAAAAAATGATATAAATTTTAATCTATTGAATTTTGAATATTATAATATCCAAATTATCCTTACATGTCTTTAAATTAAATGAACATAATTTTCTCATCTATCCATTTTAATAAGAATCTCTCAATTCCAAGTTCTGTAGCTCAAGTTATGACTTAAATACCAAATCAAACTTAATTTGAAAAATTTATACATCATTCATTTAGAAAAACATACCCATGAAATTAAATAAATATTATGTGTAAAAATAATAAAAAATAATTAATAAAAAATAATTAATTAAATTTAATATTAATCTTTTATTCAAAAATAAAATTTAATAAACTATATTCAAAAAATAAATTAAAATAAGATTTTGTAATTATCAAAACATAAATAAAATAAAGTTGCAATGAGTCACTATAACATGAAAATGTCAATTTTAAAATCTCTCTCCCTTTTTTAAATTAATAAAAAAGGTCAAACATGGGGTTAAATAATAAAGAGATAAAAAGTAAAACTATGTTTAACATCATTACTGATCTTTCGAGAGAGAAGAAAATAAAGTTTTGAAAATAGTTTTAAAACTTAAAATATTTTAAAAGAAAGATTTTCAAAAAAGTTCAAGATAAAATAAAATGATATTTTTTTTCAAAATAGATTTCAAGAGTGAAAAAAAATAATTTTTTTTGAAAAAACTAAAAAACATAATTTTAAATTGAAAAACAAAATAAAAATTTTGTTTTGAAAATTTATTTTTAAAAAGAAAGTGCATATTCTTGGATAATTTTAGTATTAACAAGATTAGTTCTCCCTTAATTAATGCATCTAGAGTGTTTAAAGGGTTCATTTCCATTAAACTAAACAAAAATAAATAAAAGACTTAGAAAATAGATATTTTAAAAAATAATTTTCATTATTAAGTTTTAGTAAAAATTTTATTAATAAATCATAGAAAATTACCCAAGAGTGCCAAATAAGGTATAAAATATGGCTCACTCATCGTTCCTAGGATGGAGAAAGAGTTAAAAACCCAGTCAACTCTTTTTATTATAAATCCACTAGAGCATCTATGTTAGAACCACATCTACTTATTTGTATCTAGACAAGACTATGTTTCTTGGAGTATCATACTCACTTAAATTTTCCAAAATTATTAAATTTTTTGAATTTTTTTCTCAAATAATTTGAAATCTATTTTGGAAAAAAAATCGATTTTTTTAAAATGAAAACCTTCTCAATCTTTCCATGATATTAAGAGAATTTTAAAAAAAATTGAAAAATAAAAATAAAATAAATTTTTAAAAAGATAAGAAAAGAAAATTTAAAAACACATTTTAATTTCCATAAATAAAAAAAATATAATTATTATGAAGAGAGTGTGGAAAGTTAAAAGAAAAAATAAAACAGAAAGAAAAGTTAAAAAATAAAAAATAAAAAAATGAAAATAAGAGAAATTCTAAAAAGATATTCTCTCCTCTTTTGAGAAATAAAGAAATGACGGGAGAAGATATTTTGAAAAAATATTTAAGATAGCACTATAAAAAATAATGAAGAACCTTATTCCCATAAATATCAAGGTTGATGTCCAAATATTCTTTGGGAAGGAAAGACCTAGGCTCCCCATCACTTTGAGCATAAACATTAAGCTCAAGATGGGAAAGAGTTGACAAATCACTTCAATAGGTGAACACCACATTTATTTAGAAGCCACCATAGGATAAATCAATGAGGTTTAGTGGAAAATAGAAAAAATAATTCATTTAAAAAATCCTTTTGGTACCCTTGAGGGTTTGGAAATGTCAGCACAATATGATCTAGTCATGGTAACATATTTAGGCCAAAAAATGCTGAAAGGTAAATATTTAGGAACCCATAATTGATTATATTTTTGAGATAGATTATAATAAAGATGGATTAATTTAGGCCTTCTATATCTAGAATTTTTTCAATTAAACTCATAAATAAGATGGCCATATTTACGAAAATACTTACAAAAACTATTTTGAGAAATTAAATTTATAAAATAAGTGTTTTTTGAAGAAGTTTCATTATGTTTGGAAAATCCAAAACCATGGTTATTTCTTTTAATGAATTAAGAAGCAAGAATCATTTTAAGTGACTATTCACCTTAGGTGAATTTTGAAAGAGAAATTTTTATATCCTTGATTTCATTTTTGAAAACATTAACATCGGTTTGTTGTTTTTTAATTAAAAATTAAATCATTATTTTCCTTTAAAAGTTTATATTTTTCATTATAAAGAATATTTTTCTCATTAGGAACACATTTATATTTATTTGTTTTTTTATATTTTAAAATAAGTCCTTGAAAAAAATTTCCAATTTCATTATCAGATTAAGAGGATCACTAATAATAGGATGAATGAGCAGAGAAAGAGGAATGAGAAAAAGAAGGGGAACTAACCTCTTCACATATCTCAATTTGATCCATAAGGCATTAAAGAGTTGAGTTTCTAGTTTCACAAGTTAATATTGAATCTTCACTAACACTCTATGTTGATACTTTTAGAGCCTTTTTACCTTGATTCTTATATTTAAACTTTTTTAAGTGACAATCTGGCTTGATATGACCCCTCTTTTTACAACCAAATCACATCACTTTCAGAACATCAATTTGATCATTCTTTTTATATCATCATAATGATTTATTCTTTTTTCTTCATCTTGTTTAATTTGTTAAATATTATCATCAAGAATTCAATTTAAATTTCATCGTCAAAGTCACTTTTATAAGAATTTTAAGATCCCATATTTTTCTAGGTATGTCATTATTTTAGATTTTGGTTAAACTAATTTTATTTTGGTTTTTATTTCTTTAAACCTTGGTGATCGACTCCCTTTTTGGGAATGAAGATCATTTGATGGGGGAAATGACCTAAATTTCAAGGATGTATGTTTTTTTAAATAACAAAGTCTAGGTATAAATGTGTCAAAAGGATTATGAGATTTGTTTTTGTGATTTTGAAGGCTTCATAGGTATTTCAGGTTCTTTCTACAGAATTTAGACTGAAAGCTATCTATTGGACATTTACATACTGTGAACATGTTACGTGATGTGAAAATGTTTCCAGGAAGACATTGTGAACTAGTTTAGATCATTAAATGGTTACAATTTATGAAACTAGTTCACATCATAAAATGGTTGATCAATGTTATTTTAACTCGAGGCAATGATTTTTTTGGAATATCTCATTAATTGATAATTTCACATCATGAAAGGGTTTCACACAGTGAATTTCATGCGATCAGTGATTTTAAATTATGCACCCCATATTATTTTATTCCATTCATGGTGAAACTCTCTCTCTAAAACCCTAGGGATACTCTCAGATATTTTGGAGTGATTTATTACTTCCCATACATCTTGATCAAGCGTTCAATATCTAGCGAGTTGCTTCACTTTGGTTTTCCCTTTTCTTCTAAAGTCCTCCATTTTCGCGATGTGATCTCTTTACCACCATTGAATCTGGTTTTGATCTTGTTTATTAGGTGATCTAGGTTCTTCTTATGACCATCTTCACCTTCGTTCTTATTGGTATTACCTATTAAAATCATTGAATTTATTTTCAGATAAAGGTATGTTATCTAAAACAAATATTTATGGTTTGTTTCTATTTGTTTAAGTATGTGAAATATTATGTGATTATGCCAACAAAACGTACACATTAACAAATAGAATAATGGGTAATGATAATCATGTTTTTGGAATAATTTTTGGATCCCTTTGGATCCAAAGGTGTTGATACCTAGCTTATGGATACCCATAGGGTGGGACTACCCTTGAATAATAAATAACTATCTAATGTCTTAAAGTATGTTTTAGCATGACATGAGACCTCATGTGATTTATTGTGTTATATTAACCTTGGAAAATGGATTAATTGATTATTGAAATGATTGGTGACAATTGGTATGAATTGTTGTGTACATTGGAATGATAACAACTTAAGGTATAATTTAATAAATGAATGGGTAATTTAAATAAAAATGGTATTTGGATGAATTGACCATCATGGACTATGATATTATGTTTTTTTAGAAGTTATGACTCATGTTGTGATTTATGCTAAAATTCTTATATAAAGGGCTATTCTTGGTGATGCTGAAGTGCTTATATAAATGGTTATTCCTAGTAATGCTAAAATTATCATATAAAGGGATTTTATTGATGTTGTTGAAATGATCATATAAAGGGCTTCTACCAATGATGTTTAAATTATTATATAAAGGAATTTTCCTAGTGATAAGGAAATTATTATATAAAGGGATATGCTCGGTGATGTTGAAATGATTATATAAAGGTATTTTCCTAATTATTCTATAATTATTATAGGTATTGACCTAGATATGTGATTATTCCATGGACTTGTGGTTATGGGTGGCATGGTTATGCTACATGCTTAGAGATATTCTGACATGGTGTCAAAGTAGGTTGATTGTTGTATTGTATTAATTGATTAATTAATACACCTATTTATCACTTTTATTGCATGCACTTATTATTAGTCTGGTTTTGTTTATACAAAATGGTGTTGACCTACTAAGTTTTACACATACCCTATTTGATCTTCCATTTTATACTCGAAAAGATTACATGGATGTGGGTTTTTATAAGGAAAAAAATACATTCTTGTTGATTGTTGATTGCTGGATGAGTTGGAGCTTGGAGACGGGACTGACATGGGATTTAGGATTGGGGTCTTTTGAGTTTATTTGTGTCAATATGGTCTTTTATCTATATTAATTTTAGTTTGAAATTTAGATACATTCCATCTTGACATTACATGCTTTTTTATTATTTACTTTACTTGGTTTATCCTTTACCTTCCGTTTGTATATTGTATTGTTTACACTATTTCAATTACTCTGATATATTTTTATTTCATCTATATTATAGCTTTGTACCAGAGGGTATAGTCTCCCAACTATGTTCTTTATATACCATCTACTAGTTGGAATCCTCTAAAATATGGGGAGTCATACTTTAGGTCTAATAACCAACTTGATTTGGCCACATGATAGAGTGCTGGATCAAGGGACATTAAAAAGTGGTATCAGAGGGGAAGGTTTTTATTTTATGTTTCTTTACTATTTGGGAAAGGTAGAAAGGAGACTAGAATGTGTTGGGACTTTGTAATAAGATTATTCATGGGAGTATCTAACCCATGTATGGGGGAAAATATGAGTGCCTCAGGATGGGATTGTTGTTTATGATGTTTTCTTGTTACGATTGATGTTATTTCACCTTGGATGATTCACATGCTATGTGATGTTATTGTTTCTTGAGATTTATACTCATTTCCTGGTTTAACATGAGATAAGAATGCACACATAATGATAGGACCAAAGGGATATATATTAACATGCATTATTCCTGATAGGTACATAATTATTGCATGTGATATATTTTTTTTATGAACTGTGAACTGAGATATCTATTATATCTGATAAATAAAATGAAAGAACTATTATGTAATGTTAATTTACCTTTTAATCCATGTTTAGAGAGATAAAGAGCCAGTGGTTCTCTATTTTTTCACATATTTAGGTCGACCTTATTGTTATCCAGTATTCTAAGGAGTGCGTTTGTCTAGTAGAGAAAATGCCTCCTCTTCATATTCAAATTAAGAGTCAGGAGAGTGGTAATTATCACACTCCTAACATAACTGAACCATATGTTCTTGTAACTCCTGAGGATTAGATGGATGTTCATCTTCACAATAGCTTCCTATGGGTTATGCGATCCATGGAAAGGGAAATAGTTCACACCGTTCCTTTGATGTTTGACTTGAGGATAGACTTTTAGCTATAGCATTCACTTATTTTCACTAGAGAGGGAGGCCTCCAAATAGCTATGTTCTAGATTGATTTAGTCTAGATGATCTTAAATCATCTTGAGACACCCACAGATAGGAGGGTGAAGCTTTCTATATACATGCTTCATGGACTAGACAAGAATTGGTGGGACACTATGGATAAATCTCGGAAACAAGTGGAGTTATCCTTGAAGGAATTTGATGATAATTTTCAGAGTCACTTTGATCCTAAAACATTGAGGGATGAGAAGTCTAGTGAGTTCCTGCACCTAATGTAAGAGGGAATGCCAATTCTAGACTATGTTGTACATTTCACCAACTTGTAGCACTTTGCACCATATTTAGATGCTGATAAGATCTCCATGGATAAAAATTATCAGGATGGTATTTTCTATGAGATGAGGCCATAGGTGAATGGTTTTTCTCTTGTGTAGATTTTTGGACATGATGAATCAATCTCTCAATATATAAGGAAATACGAGAGAGGCCCTGAGTAGCGACCATTCTATTTTAGTAGGGATAACTTGGAGCTCTTATTATGATGGAAAGGAGTGCCACTATGATAGATATCACCAAGAAAATAGTGAGAAGAGAAGCTAGTGCAGTGGGAAACCATCTTAGGACTATGTTTTGTTATAGTGATATCAGTGTGGTAAGTTTGGCCATAAGAGGCCTCAGTGTCCATACCTTGCTTTGGAGTGTCATGCTTGTGGTAGGCTGAGCCACCTTCAGAGGTTTTATAAGGGCATTCAATAGTCGAGTAGTGTAAGGGGATCATAACAAGTACTAGAGTTAGGTAAAGACATAACTACCCCTTATCAGATTGGTAGTTAGAGTTTCATTAAATGTACTGGTTGAGGTAGGGGGTGTGGAACCCCATTACAGGAGCAGTAGTACTATATAGAGGGAACAACACAAGGGAGTTAGACTAGAGACCAGGGTAGAGGGGAAAGTTATTTTCACACTATGTAGTCTACTCCAGCTAGTTTGGATGCAGGAACTTCTGCCGTCAGAGGTATGGTTCTTATATCATCTACCCTTTCTTGCATTTTTTTGATACATGAGATTCATATTCCTTTATATCTAATTTTTTTATAAATGGTTTGATCTTGGTTGTGGAAAGCTTGGATGATGTATTGACTATCAACATGTCGTTGGGAGTGTTTTTAGAGAATATCAAACATTTCAAGGTGTATTCTCTAGAAATTATTGGTTATTGTTTATTTTGAGAATCGTTTATGCTAGAAATAATTGGTTTCAATTTGATTCTTGTTATGGATTGTTTAGTTCTATATCAAGATCATATTGACTGTTACCAGAGGAGAGTTTCCTTTCTATATCTAAAAGGAGGCAACTATTTTCACCAGGGTGAGTGGGATATTTAGGTTGGTCATACAAGATCAATTCAGTACAAGTTATATTGTCTCATGGATTAGATTGAAATATTTTCTCTAAATTATGGTGTAATGAAGAAATATAAATTTTCTATAGTGGTAGACTGTTTTCAGTATGCCTTCCTTAATGAGTTTTAAAACTTACTACTCGAGTGGTATATCGAGTTCACGATCGAGTTGGTGCCGGGAGTAGATCGAGTTTCTATTTTTCCTTATAGGATTACACCAATAGAGATTCATGAATTAAAAGTCCTGTTGGAAGATTTGGAAGCTAAAAGTTTCATATGTCCTAGTATGTCACTATGGGGTTCCCTAGTTATTTTTTCCAGAAAGGTTGATGGGACTTTGCGCTTATGTGTAAATTACTAGAGATTGAACCAAACGATGATAAAAAACAAGTACTCTCTTACATGCATCAATGATATCTTCAATTAAATGAGATGTACTAAGAGCTTCTCCAAGATTGACCTAAGATCAAGATACCAATAGTTGAGGGTGATACCATCAACCATAACTTAGACAAATTTTAGGATTGGTTATGGATTGTATGAGTTCGTATTGATATCATTTGGTTTGAAGAATTCCACAATAGTATTCACAGACTTGATGAATCAGATCTTTCATTCTTTTCTAGATCTATTTGTGGTGGTTTTCATCAATGGCATATTAATGTACTTCCAGTAAATAGACTATTATTCCCAACATTTTAACATCACCTTGATTACATTGAGAGATCATCAAACTTATGCTAAAATAACTAAATTTTGTTTCTATATTGATAAAGTTCACTTCTTAGGCCATGTCATATTAGAGGTTAGAGTGTTAATTGACCAAAAGAAGGTTGAAAACATGATGTCTTGGGAGTGACCCAAGAATGTCTTCAAGATTCATATTTTTTTGGGTTTAACAGGTTATTATCAGCACTTCATCTAGGAATTCTCCCATCTAGGAGCATCGATGTTCAAGCTAACCAAGAAAGGGATGAAGTTTATTTGGTTAGATGCTTGTGAGAGATATTTTCAAGAGATGAAGGGTAGGTTTACCTCATCAATAATTCTCAATTTACCTATGATGGGTAAGGAATATACCGTGTACTATGACACATCCGGAGTTATACTTAGAGTAGTTATGATGATGGAGGATCAAGTGGTTGTTTATGGATTCAGACAGCTGAGACCTCATCAAAGTAATTATCCTACTCATGGTTTGGAGTTAGCGGTGATGCTACAAATCATGAGATTCTATAGGCACTATCTTTTTGAGTGAGAGTTTTGTGGTGTAAATGGAACAAAAGAGACTTAGGTACATCTTTTATTAGTGAGACCTAAACTTTTGATAGAGGAGGTGGGTTGAGTATCTATAGTCTTTCAACTTTGAGATGGATTATACACTAAGAAAGGGGAACATCACTACTAATACCTTGAGATGAAAAATGCAGATTGAGGCAGTGTGGGAGTCTTGTGATGAGTGGAAGATGATGAGACTCTTTATATACATGCATCTGGATATTTAGGAATCCTAAGGATGAGTAGCTCTAACTTTGAAATATTTCATACCTATGCTTTTGGTTTGGATCGATAATGAAAATTTATTTGATCCATAGGTCTCAGATTTTAGGTACAATTTATATAGTGGGGATCCACCATCAGGATGGTATCTTGGCAGTGGAAATGTTCTTATTTTCCATGGCTGAGTATGGGTTTCTACATGCTTGAGTGAGAATTTGATGATATAGTTTCATGATTCTAGATGGGTGGTACATCCAGGTTTGACAAAGATATATCATGATCTATATATACAGTACTGTTGTCTAGGAGTGAAGAAAGAGGTAGTAGGTTTGTGGTGAGATATTTCACCTGTCAGCCGATGAAGGTTGAGAATTAAAGTCTTTCTAGCTTGTTGCAGCCTCTGACCATTCTGAAATGGAAATAGAATGATCACTCTATGGATTTTGTGATAGGATTACTTAGGAAACCTAAAAGGAATGATGTGGTATGGGTGATCATGGATTGACTAATGAAGGTATTCCATTTCTTTCCAATTAGGGAGACCTTCACTGTTGATGATTTGGGAAGTCTTCACATGTGATAGATAGTCCGATTTTAGGGTGTTCTAAGGAGTATTGTTTCTGATCTATATCCTCATTTCACTTATTGATTTTGGTAGGGTATTCATAAGACCTTGGGATAATAGGTTTGTCTGAGTAAATCCTATCATCCACATACTGATGGTCAATCTGAATAGACTATTCAGATTTTTGAGGACATGTTATGAGCTTGTATTTTGGATTTTAGTGGTTCATGGGAGAAACATTAAGCACTCATGAAGTTCACTTATAATAATAACTAATAGAAATTAATAAAAATGGCCCATTTAGAGGATTTTTATGGAAGGATGTGTTGTTTACCTCTTTATTGGTTGGAAGCATGCAAGTGAGTGCTTGTTAGACCTAGTCTCATCTAGGAGATGTCTAACAAGGTTCATTTGACCAAGAAGAAGTTGGTGACCAAAAGAAGTAGGTAGAAATCTTAATCTTACCATCAAATATGACCTATAGAGTTTGAGGTGGGTTATCATGTTTTCCTTTGAGTTTCTCCTTGGTTTTGGAAACACCAAATTAGGAAATAGGGAAAGCTAACAACCAAGTTTTTTGGGCTGTTCGAGATAGTGGAAAGGATCAGTCCAGTGGAATACTGATTTATCCTTACAAAATTCTACAGTTCCATATACAATGTGTTTCACATGTCACAAATTTAGAGATATCATCCAAAACCTTCTCATGTGGTAGATGTTGATGATATCGATCTTGGTGTAAATGCGTCCTTTGAGGGTATATAATACTGATTGTGGACCATTGTGATAAGTATATCTAGGGAAGGAATATACCTCTAGTTTGATTATAGTGGAGGCATGGGCATGTTCAATAGGAGACCTGGGAGAGGGAATATGATATGTGAGCCCAATGGCTAGACTTGTCCACCGATGCCCTATAGTGATTCTTGGAGCAGCTCGGGGACGAACTGTTATATGGCAGGAGAGGTTGTAAGATCACGTCCTTCCAAGTTTGCCCTCTTTGAGTTTTTGCTTGAAATTATTTTATTTTGAGTTTTCCTTCTTTAGAATTTGGTGGTCGAGTCCCTTTTTGGAAATGGAGATCATTTTCATAGTAAATGACCTAAAGTTAAGGTAAGTATGTTTTTTAAAATAACGGAGTTTAGGTATAAACATGTCAAGGGATTATGAGATTTTTCATGGTTTTTAAGGTTTCAGAGGTGGTTTGGGTTCTTTATATAGAATATGGAATGAGAACTATCTACTAGATATTTACACACCATGAACATGTTACACGACATGAAAATGTTTCTAGGTAGACATCATGAACTATTTTTGAGTGTGAAATAGTTACACACTGTGAAACCGGCTCACATCAAGAAATGGTTAATCAAGGTTATTTTAAACTTAGGCGATACATTTTTTAGTGTATCTCATAAATCAAGGATTTCACATCGTGAAAGGGTTTCATTCATTGAATTTATCATGACTAGTCATTTTAATCCACACAACCCACATGATTTTATTTCATTCACGATGAATCTCTCTATCTCAAACCTTAGGGAGAATTTAGGTGATTTTTGGAGTGATTTATTCCTTCACAAAAGTTTTGATCAAGCATTAAATCTTTGATGAGTTTCTTCTTTTTGGTTTTCCCCTTTTCTTCCTTAATCCTTTGTTTTCGTGGTGTGATATCCTTACCACCATTAAATCTGATTTTGATGTTATTGATTGTGTGATCTAGGTTCTTCTTGTGATCGTATTTACCTTCATTCCTATTAGCATTTCCTATTGAAAGTGTTTCTTTGATCTCTAGATAAAGGTAGGTGGTCTAAAAAAAATCTCGATAGTATGTTTATATTTTTTAAGTATGTTTAATATTACACAATTATGTCGACACAATATGCGCATTAATAAAGAGAATTATGGGTGATGATAATCATGTGTTTTGACTAATTTTTGGACCCCTTTAGACCCAAATGTGTTGATACATATCTTGAGGATACCTATAGGGTGAGCCTACCCTTGAATAATAAAGAACTGGCTAATGGGTTAAAGTATGTTTTAGCATGACACGAGTCATCATATAATTTCTTATGATAGATTCACCTTGAAAAAAGTCTTAATTTATTATTGAAATACTGGTGATAATTGGTATGAATTAGTGTATACACTGGTATGATAACGTCTTAAGGTATAATTTAATGATTGAATGGGAAATTGAAGGACAAATGGTATTTGGTTAAATTGACCATTGTGTCCTATGATATCATGTTATGTTGTTCTAGTAGTTATGAATTGTGTTGTAATTTATGCTAAAATGATTATATAAAGGGATATGCCCGGTGATGCTGGAATTCTTATATAAAGGGCTATGACCAATTATGTTGAAATTCTTATATAAAGGGATTTTCCTAGTGATGTCTAAATCCTTATGTAATAGTATTTTTTCTATGATGTTGAAATGATTATGTAAAGGGATTTTCTTAATGATGCTAAAATTCTTACATAAAGGGATATTCTTGGTAATGCTGAAATGCTTATATAAAGGTATTTTTCTGGTTATGCTATAATCCTTATAGGGATTGAACCAAATATGTGATTTTACCATAGAATTGTGGTTATGGTTTTCATGGTTGTGCTATATGCTCATAGATATTTTGATATGGTTCCAAATCAGGTTGATCATTGTATTGTATTAATTGATTAATTAATACACATATTTATCACTTTATTACATTCAATTATTATTAGACTGGTTTTGTTTAGGCATAGTGGTGTCAACCTACTGAGTTTTATTCACACCATATTCAGGCTTCCATTTGGTACCTGATTAGATTCCATGGATGCATGTTTGGACAAGGGAAAAAGACCATTTTATTGATTATTGCTTACTAGATGGTTTGGAGCTTGGAGATGGGACCAACATGAGTTTCAAGACCAAGGTCTTTTGAGTTTATTTGTGTCAGAATGGTATTTTATCCATATTACTTTTAGTTTGACATTTAGTTACATTCCATGCCAACATTACATGGTTTATTATTATTTGTTTTACTTGGTTCATCCTTTATTTTACATTTGTATGTTGTATTGTTTCCACTATTTCTATTACTATGATATTTGTTTATTTCTGCTAAAACTTTGTATTATAGGGTATAGTCTCCCCACTATGTTCTCTACACCCCTGCTTCTAGTCAATATCCTTTGGTATATGGGGAGGTATTCTTGATATCTAATAACCAACCTATTTTTTCCATGTGAGAGAGTGTTGAATCAGGGAACGTTATAAGAATCATAATCATTTTCCTTGAAATAAATTGTTCTTTTAGTTTCCTTGACTTACTTAGCCTCTTTTTTAGCTTGTCTTTTCATGGTTATCTCATATGTCATGATAGAACCTATGAGTTTTTCTATGACCATATTTTTAACACCTTTAGTTTCTTAGATCATGGTGAAATTTAGTTCCCAACTTCTTGGTAAAACCCAAATTATTTTCTTGACTAAAGTTTTTTGTAAAAAGAGAGACACCAAGAGCTTTTAAATCGTTACAAATATTAGTAAATATAGTAAATATAATAATGATAGATTTATTAGGATGCATGTAAAAACTTTCAAAGTATTGTATAAACATATCTAAATGGGTATCTCTGACTTTGTTAGTTCCTTTATGAATCAATTATAAAAGAATCCAAATTTCATGAGTCATTTTTCATGTATAAATATGATTAAACTCATTTTGATCCAAACAAAAGTTAATGGTATTCACAACTTTACCATATAATTCAAAATAAGAAATATCACATGGGGTCAATTTATCTTCTTTTTTAGTTGTAGGAGTATAGCCATGTAAAAAAATATTATAAAAAAGATAGCCAATATATCTAAGAAAAGTAGTTGTGTGAGTTTTCCAATAACCACAATTACTTCCATAAAAAATATTGCACAACCCAAGTATTTTAATTTGGGACCACCATGGTTTTTTGAAAAATCCATTTAAAAAAGAGATCTTTATTTGAAAAATTGGTTAATGATTTTGAAAATAAAAACTTTGAAATAATTTGAAAACAAATCAATTTTAAAAAATCAAAAACATATTTGATACCAAATGTAGGTAGGTGATGAATAAATGTAAAGAGGGGGGGGGGGGGGTGAATTGACCTTAAAAAAAATAAAAGGAAAACAATCCAAGTTTAAAAAATTTTCTTTATAAAATATTGAAAAAATTAAAATGTTTTAAAAATAAAAAAAAGAATCAAAGTTATAAGTGCAAAAAAATAATTAAATAGAAAGATATAAACAGAAGAATAAAAAAAAGTGAGATTTGATTAGGTGATTTAAAAATGTTTAAATGATTCTAATAATGAAAAATGATTAAGTGATTTAAGAATTAATTGATGGATTAAAAAAATAAATAAAAGAAAAATTGAAAGAGATAAACAATTAAAATTGTGGAAAATAAAAGAGATGAGATATTTGGAAAAGAAGTTAAGAAATAGTTCTAAAAAACACCCTATGTCTACTACTTCAATTTCTTGTGGATTTAATGTATTAGTCCCTTGTCTTTATTGGTAGCCAAGATACTAAAACTATCCCTTTATTTTTTAGGTTATAGAAAAAAACAAGAAATAAAAAATACACTAGATCTTTAGTGGAAAATCTAGAAACATCAAGAAGAATAGTCCCTTTCATTTTTAAAGGAATTGGAAAGAAAACCATGGTTTCTTACTTTAATGGTAGTAATCACCAAATATAGAAGAAATATGAAGGGATGAGATTTCTAGGAAGAAATCACTTTGAATATTTGTCTCAATTTTCCCAAATAATATGATGAATTTTATGAGAAAATGAGAATTATAGAAGAGAGTGATTTGAATATTACAATTTTTCCACACTCTATAAAGAGGAAAGAGATTTAGAATGAAAGATAACTTTGAGAGAAATTAAGAAATTTGAGTGCGTTGGTAGATGAAAAAGTGTGTAGATGTATATTTTCAGGCCATACAAGCCTCTATTTATATCATTCAATTCCTTTTTAATGTTTTTGAAATGTTCAGGTGACATAAATTCAAATACATCTACATTCGATGAAATTTTAATGCAATAAAAGTCATTCTCTGATTAGCTTTATCAATGACACCAAATACAATCTATATTTTTCATATAATTTTTGTGTACATTTTACTTTCCTAAAAATAATAATTTAAATTGATAAAAAAATAAATTTGAAATATCTGAAATATCCATTAGTGTTTTAAATATAAGCTCCATAATAAACTCGATTAGAACTTTCCATAAAATAATTTGACTAGAAGATGAACATTTAAAAAAAACTAGATTTAAAAATTCAATTATTAATTTTAAATAAGGTTTCTATAAAAAAATTCTCTATAAAATATTGATTCATAAAATTTAAAGAATAAAAATTTGGTTTCAAATAATAAATATAGTAATATATTAAAAATAAAACTAAAATTCATAGCAAATTCATAACACTAGGTTCGATCCAATATTATACATTCTAAACATTATTTTTAGCCTTCATTATAGTTGAAAAATATTTATATAATTTTTTTATAGTTCCAACACAAAAAAACATCATCTTAATATGATTTTTTTAGCTCAAGATATCACTAAAAATAGATAAAAATTTAATCTGAAAACAACATTAAAAAACACGATGAAGATTCAGATCGAAATTTGAACATAAAAATTATTGAATTATCCTTATATGTAATTAAATTAAATAAATATATTTTTATTATCTATTCATTATAAAAAAAATCACTCAATTATAAGTTCTATAGATCAAGTTATGATTAAAATACTAAAAAAAATTAATTTGAAAAACTAACGCATCATTCCTTAAAAAAAATTCTGCCTGAAATTAAATAAATATTTTCTGTAAGAATAATGAACAATAACTAATAAATAAATAATAAATTAAATTCAATATTAATATTTTATTCCAATTTTTTTTAATAAACTATATTCCAAAAATAAAGAAAAATAATATTTTTTAATTATCAAAACATAAATAAAATAAAGTGACAATGAGTCACTCCAACATAAACCACCCTCAAGAGGGCGTCACTCACCTAGTGTGAGACATAAAACCGTATCACCCATCATCACTAGGAATAATCCTCCAAATATTTCTCAACTAACCCTAGGGAACCCTTCCTAGGCTACTTGCATCCCCACTCTTACCCCGAGACCCACCCAAGGCCTCACATCAGCCCAACCAATATCCCCAACCCTTGGAAACATAGTCTCAAGGCAATCCCTATTCACCTAAGTGATAAAGAGAACTCAACCTAAACATAGGAAACCCAACGTTATCCTATCTCTATCTCCTGAGCACTCTTATCCCTATCTATTCTACTCGGTCCCATGAAACATATATGCAGTAGGAAATTATGCATAAACATGCATATAATCTTGTATCAAAGGGATCACCAACCTCCATATAGAAGTTACTACCCAAGCTAAGCTCCACTGAGGCTCGTCCATGCCTTTTTCGAGCCTACATCACCACCCGATATCCCGTCACATGTCGGACATCATAAATAATTAATTATAAACATTTTTAATTGATTATTTAATTTAAAACAAAGAGGTATAATCAATGAAAAACTTACTGGGCATCACTATCACACCGAAAATTCTACCAACCACCCACAAAAGGTCCACAACACATCCTCAACACCATACCAACCAAAATATCTAACCAACATCACCTGGTTAATCACAAATTTCATCCAATTTCTTCAAAAACCTTAAATAAAATAGGGTATTGACTTACCTTAACTAAAATTATGAAAGAAGACATGTATACACCTTATTGAGTCCTCATATAGCCACTGAACATGAAATCCCCACTGATTTTTCTCAATTTCACTATACTATGATGGAATCAACACCAAACCCTAACCCATACCAAATGATAATTAGGTTTGGCCACTGGAATCCAGAACAGAAGTAGTGGAGTGGGAAAACATGCCTATAATCACCACCAAGAAACACACCCTAGCATAGGGGATCAAGGAGAGGGGAGAGTCGGCTGATTCGGTTCTCCCACATGTGCCTCCAGACTTAGGTCACAAAGGGGATATGACCCCCAAAGGTTATGTCATATTTTTTAAAAATTAAAAAAAGAACCATTCATGGTATAAAACCTTAGTTATTGAAAAGAATACCCACTTTATGATGTGAAATCTATGTATGGGTACCCATACCCACACGTTAGGGTCTTATTAAAACTACCAATTCGATCCCCGATACTCAAAATGAACCCCTCACCAAATCAAAAATTCAAACTTCCTCTCAAAATAATGACCCATATATCTTTGAGTTGCTATAAACTCCACACCATATGGATTCTCATCCTAAAGAAGTGTCTAATAGTCATAATTAAAAAACCTAAACCTACCTTTATTTTCAATTCACTACCAATGAACCACATACCATCTACGAACACCAAACACACTTCTACTATGCAACTCCAAACACTAAGCCTGTATTCATCTCCTTTTCTCCAAAAAGATTTGATTCGATCCCTAGACCGTCCCAACCACATCCTAAACAATTCTACCAATGTGGTTCCCATCTTACTATGTCTAAATCTATGAAAAATACCAATCAATCCACATCTAAATTTTTTTTCTTGAAAACGCTCGGCTACACCCATCAACGCACCACTAAAATACCCAATCATAATTCCTTAACACCTGGAGGTTCCAAGATCATCCAAACACCCACACTAAATCCTAAACCTTAATTATGATGTAATTACTTGGTTATTTCACTAAATAATCACTCTACCCACCATTATACTAGTTCAAGAACATACTTACCTCTAATTTGACTCACCCTCAGATCACACCAAAACCAATCTAAGCTCAATTCCAACACACTGAATCCAACTAACACTGAATTTTTTTCTTTTGAATCTGGTATTTACATAGGAACTAGATCAAATCAGATACAACTACATATTGGTATCATAGTTCCACCTCGACCATACATCAATCAGTTACTACAACAATGACTCGTCTGATAGGATGGCCGTTCAACCATGACTGATTTAATGCTCCCCACTATGGGAGTATTTTTATCATCACTATACCAAACTAGCCACTAATCTCCACAACCCATTTTCCATACATTACCAAATTTAATGACTATATGTGACCATTTTTCTCATACCCGAGTGATTGCACTAACACCAACACCAACATCAACTCCGCCCATCCACATTCTACCAAGAACGACATTATCTAACAGCCAATAGTGCACTTACAACCATATAGATTCCCTCACACCAATCCTCGAGTTCCAACCCAAGTGGTACATATCCACAAAATTTACTAACAATAACCCTATCAAGGATCAAAACCTTGTGCTACCATGCTCGTTCACATCTCACCACTACACTACCACCATAGCATCGCTGAGGTACATCCATAACTTGAACAATTCTCAATGGAACCAGACATGACCCATTCACCTATCCACAAACCAAACATGCACCTCACATATAAGGACCTGACCTTAAAACTTGCTTAATATTGAATTAATTTAATAATTCACATTGAGTATCTTTTCAGGTTTAGAGTTTTATAGAATTAGGCATAACAATTACATTACATCTCAAAAAAATACAAAGTAGACATTTCTACAAAGTTTCCATTTTTTTTTACAAAACATGAACTCTTGAAAAAAAGAGTCATGTCTAGTTCCATGTTTTAGATAGCATGACTTTTCCTTGATCCCATCCTTGACCCTATTCTTCTTTAAGTCCTGTGAAAACATTTCAAACTTGGGATGAGCATAAAAATATCAGTAAGGGTTATAAAACAAATAATGAAAACATTTGTTCATAAATACATACAAAACATGAAATCTTTTACTTACCTCGTTAAATAATTAGATTTATGAAAGACACATAGAAATCATAAATCATAAAGATAACATGTGGCATCCATATCATACTTACATTGTAGCTATCACAGCTACATAGGGAGTTACTTTGGAATACCCATCATAGTATATTCCCTAAATCTATTAGGAGAAACATTCACGTTTACCTCCGTCACGTTACTCAATGCATTGGAGAGCTATCTCGGGCTCACCCACCCTAGGTTTATCACAGAACCACCCGTATACGTAAATAACACCCAAGAACCATAACATGATCATAACACATAACATAAGCATAAAGGAAAGATAACATTTCCACATTGCAATAATAAAATACCATTTCAAGATATTGAAATAATAAATCCATTCTCAAAATCATTTTCAATACCAAAATACGTAAAAAGAGTATATGTTATTTATTTTTAATTTTAAAAACATTATGGCTTGTTAAGAAATCCAAAGATCAAATAATACTCGCGGCGGCGGAAGGGTCGTTGTCACCGCTTACGTAAAAAAACATTCTTTTTGTCATTTTTTAAAACGCTTCATACAAAATGATTCCCTTTGAAATGTAAAGGGTGTTTATACAGCGTATAAAATAAAGTCGTGTATTAAAACAAAATATGCCTCAATGAAAGGAGATTGAGACGAAGTCCCTTACCTCATGTCCGACTTGACTCAATCGTTCTTTAATCTCCTGAATAATAAACTAAAGTTAATTTTTACTTTCTTAAGAACCTTTTTCAAGTTCATTATTCCTTTTATATCACTTATTACCATGTTATGAATATTATGTAATCATTTAAGTTAATAACGACCGTTTTGTCGATATTTGGTACTTGAGTCAAAAATGAACACCTTGTATTTACAAGTTGTCCATGTGGTCAATAGTCCATTATATCCAGAATTATATTCATTATTTAGATATCATATATATCATATATATATACAGTATATACATGTATTTATAATAGTACATAACATTTAGAAGTAAGAAATGAAATGCACCGTTCATGGAGACGGTAAGCCGTACGTACGCATGAACGCTACTTTCATTTCTATTTATTACTTTAATGGAATTAAAACATAATGATAAAAAGATATATTATAATTCCAGTATAATATCATATATAATATCACAAACTCCATCCTTTATACATCCCATATAAGGCATTAACGAATCACATCACTTTGAGGGGGCAGTAGTCCGCACTTCCTCAAATGAGATTATCGTATTTACCCACTATGGAAACCATAAAGGCTTGATATAATTAAGAATTATAGAAGCATAAGGAAATCATAAACATAATATATATCATATATAAATATAGTGCCATCATAATGGCCACCATGAGAGGCGGTAAGATGTAATTGAACAATCATCATTTCGTGAGGCGTTAGTTTGCCATCCACAGAAACATTATGTTCCTCATCCATTAGATGGAGGTGTGTGTAAGTTTAGTTAGAATCCTTATTATAAAAACATCATAGTATATTGAGGATACTGGTGTTGTTACAAAATAAAGTAATAGAAAAGAGTTTAGGGGTTGGAGAAGCAAAATAAAAGAAAACAATTTAAGAGAAACCATTACCTTTAATTTGGGTAACTCACTTTGGTTTGAACCAAAGGACTTCTTAAAGTGACTTCTGACTAAGGTGAGGCTTCAAGGAGGAGGAGAGGGATGTAGGGAGCTTAGTTGGTCAGATTTTGGACGAGCCAAATGGCTTGAGAGGTGTGAAGAATTGGTTATAAGTGGTCTCTTTCTATAAGGGAGAGGAGGGACTCTTTAGGAAAGAGTGAAAATATTATTTTATAATATAATTATATTCGGTTTAAAATGGTCCAAAAATCATTATAGTCGAATATAAGATGACTCATGGTCTAAATATAATCAACCAATAATAATTGGACAGGTTTTGGATAATATTTTAATCATTATAATCTTATTTATTTAAATGATTTATTAATGAGGTAAATACTGCATCATTATTGTGTCATATATAATTTAAATTATTATATGTCTAAAAATTATAAAAAAAATACTATCATATAGGAAATATTTTTATATTTACAATGAATATTTATAGTCGAAAAGAGGACCTATATAACACCATATAAAAATTAATTACTAAAAGATTTTTGTTAATGTCAATTTTCTCTTTACATTAAATTAATTTATCTAAATTGTAATTTTCACTCCCAAGTGGATCAATGGGGTCCCAAAATCGACCCAAAGATGACCATGGTCATAAATGACTCAACCAATAAGGTTTGAACAAGTGTTAAGGTACTTTTGAATTATTATAATATTCTTTTAACCTTTAATTACCCTATTTACCTTTAACCGCAGTAAATAAAAGTCAAAAGTTATTATTCACCAAAAATTATTTTCATCTTATTGAGCCAAATTTTACTAACTAATAACAACCATGTATATTGGATTTTTGAAATTCAATTCACAGAAGTGGTAAAATTTCATTTAGATGAAAAATTCAGTTTTTTTAACTACCACTAAGTGGTTTCACTATTCATAAAAAAATGATGTTTTTCTGAAAAATACCAAAAATTCAGCCTAAGATATATTTGATATTCCAAATTCAAAAATGATGTCCATTTTTCCAAATTCAAAACATAGAAGTGGCATTAATTAATTTTAAAATTAATTCCCGTTATTAAAACAAATAGCGTGTTTTTAAGAAACAATAACTATCAAAAGATTGACACTTGTTTAAGTCCAATTTCAAAGAGAAATTAACTCCAATGACCAAAATTAGATTAAATGGTAAAAATATATTTCAATTTCACTTTAAGACCAATTAAAAAGATAATTTAACCATATAAATAAATTATATTAAAATGCACTTTTGAATTAAAATACAATATTTTCCACTATTCATAAAAAATGAACTTTATCAGAAAAATACCAAAAAATTACCCAAAGTAAATTTTGATGTCCCCATTCTAAAGAATGATTTTATTTGTTCATATATAATTTATTAAAGTGACCAAAACTAGATTTAAAAAGGGTTCGCCATTAAAAGGTGGTAAATCGGCCTTTTAATGTAAATTATGCTTAAAATTAGATTCATTCACATTTTAAGCCTCTAACTTGTAAATACATGTATAATCATATTGTAGTTAGTTTTTTTTAGTCCCGCCAATACAACAGCTAGGAGTTAACAACCATTTAAAATAATAATATTATATTATTAGTGTGCAACGTAAGATTCCAAAGAAACCCGTTGTTGCGTATCGGGTACGCTATCGAACATAGCAACCCCTTTAAACTAAAATTAATATTTAATTCAAAAATATTAATAAATATGAAATATTTCTTTTTATTCATTTACCTGTGATGTTACATCCTTCACCCCTTTTGGAAATTTCATCCTCGCAATTTTTATTCACTTATCAAAATAAGTGGGGGTATTTATCCCTCATAGCATTTTCAGATTCCCACATTGCCTCTTCAACCATATGGTTTTTCCACAAAACCTTTACCTGGTGAATTACCTTATTCCGCAACACCTGCTCTCTACGATCAAGAATTTGGACTGGTTGTTCTTCATAAGAGAGATTCTCTTCCAACTGAACTACCTCTGGACTCAAAACATGAGAGGGATCTAGCATATACTTTCTCAACATCGAAACATGTAAAACATTGTGTACCTGGGATAAATTTGGAGGTAAATACACTCTGTATACAACTGATCCAACTTTCTCCAGAATTTCATATGGTCCAATGAACCTCGGACTAAACTTTCCCTTCTTACCAAAACACATCACACTTTTCCAAGGAGAAACTTTGAGAAAGACATGATCACCAACCTCAAAAGAAAGATCTTTCCTCCGATTATCTGCATAACTTTTCTGTCTGCTCTGAGCTGTTCTCATGTGCTTTTGAATCAACTGAACTTTCTCTGCCATCTCTTCTACCAATTCTGGTCCCATCAGCTTCCTTTCACCTACTTCTTCCCAAAAATCTGGAGTTCGACAACGCTTTCCATATAATGCTTCAAATGGAGCCATCTGTATACTGGAATGAAAACTGTTATTATATGAAAATTCAACCAAAGAAAGATGTTGGTCCCAACTTCCATGGTAGTCCATCGAGCAAGCATGTAACATATCCTCTAAGGTCTGAATTTTTCATTCTGATTGACCATCTGATTGAGGATGAAAAGCTGTACTAAAATTTAATTCAGTACCCAATGATTTCTGAAGGCCTTTCCAAAAGTTAGAAGTAAACCTGGGATCACGATCAGATACAATGGAGAGGGGAACTCCATGCAATCTGACTATCTCTTTAACATACAACCGAGCAAGTTGATCTAGAGACAAAGTATCTCTAATAGGAAGGAAATGAGCGGATTTAGTTAATCGATCAACTATAACCCAGATTGCATTATTACCTCGAGATGTCTTTGGTAATCCCACAACGAAGTTCATGGATATATTTTCCCATTTCCTCTCTGGCACCGGTAGAGGCTGAAGCAACCCTTTCAGTAACTGCCGCTCTACTTTAACCTGCTGACAAGTCAAACACTTCACAGTAAAATCAGCAATATCTCTTTTCATTCCATCCCACCAGTAATACTCCCGAAGATCTCTGTACATCTTAGTACTGCCAGGATGAACTGAAAATGGAGAACTATGAGCTTCACATAATAACTCATTCTTCAATTGTGAATCACAAGGCACACATAATCTCTTTACAAATCTCAAAACACAATAATTATCAATGTTAAAATCAGGCAACTTACCCTTCTGAACCAACTCTACCTTTTTCTGCAACTCACTGTCTTCTTTCTGCGCTTACTTTATTCTATATGATAGAGATGATCTCACTGACACCTGAAACAAAATAGAATAATTCCCTGCACCAACAACTTCTATTCCAAATTTCATCAAATCAAAAACCAAAGGATCTCGTTCCAAATGTAACATGGCTAATGAAGCATTAATTTTTCGACTCAGAGCATCAACCACTTTATTTTATTTTCCCAGATGGTAATGGATTATGCAATCATAATCCTTGATTAATTCCAACCATCTCCTCTATCTCATGTTCAATTCTTTTTGAGTGAATATATACTTCAAACTTTTGTGATCAGTATATATTTCAAATTTTACTCCATATAAATGATGCGTCCAAATTTTTAAAGCAAAAATAACAGCAGCTAATTCCAAATCATGTGTTGGGTAATTTAACTCATGTGGTTTCAACTGATGTGAAGAATAAGTAATTACCTGATCATTCTGCATTAGGAAACAACCCAATCCTTTCAACGAAGCATCACTGTAGATAACAAACTCACCATTTCTGAAAGGCAGTTCCAAAACCGGAGCATTCACCAATCTTCTTTTCAATTCCTGAAAACAATCATCACATTCTTTTGTCCAGATGAACTTAACACCTTTTTGAGTTAACTTAGTCATTGGACTAGATAACCGTGCAAAATTTTCAACAAACCTCTGATAATAACATGAAAAACCAAGAAAACTATGGATCTCGGTTATATTTGTGGGTCTTGTCCATTCTTCAACAACTTTTGTTTTAGAAGGATCAACAGTTATGACATTTTTTGAAATAATGTGACCAAGGAAATAAATTTTTTGTAACCAAAACTCACACTTCCTGAATTTCCCAAACAATTTCTTTTCTTTTAAGGTTTTAAAGACAAACCTTAAATGAATTTCATGCTCCTCTTTACTTTTAGAATAAACCAAAATATCATCAATGAACACAACCACAAACTTATCCAAGAACTCCCAGAAAATTATATTCATAAGATCCATGAATACAACAGGTGCATTGGTTAACCCAAAAGGCATAACTAAAAATTCATAATGTCCGTATCTAGTACGAAACGCAGTCTTCAGAATGTCTGCTTCTTTTACATTAAACTGATGGTACCCCGACCTCAAGTCAATCTTCGAAAAATACTGAGCTCCCTGGAGCTGATAAAAAAAATCATCGATATGAGGCAAAGGATACTTATTCTTAACAGTGATGTTATTCAATGCTCTATAATCAATGAAAAGTCTCATTGAACCATCTTTATTTTTAACAAACAAGATAGGATCACCCCATGGTGATGTGCTTGGTCGAATGAAACCTTTATCTAATAATTCATGCAATTGCTTCTTTAACTCTAAAAGTTCAATTTGAGCCATTCGATAAGGGGGTTTTGAAATTGGCTTAGCATTAGGAACTAAGTAAACAGTGAATTCAACTTCCCAGTCAAGTATAATACCAGACAACTCATCAGGAAAAACATCAAGATACTCATTTACCACTGGCACATCATTAATCTGAACAGTTTCTTTGTTTTCAACAATATGTGCAAGGTAACATTCATTTCCATCTTTTACTAGTTTCTCAGCTTCCTGATATGTTATCAACATCAAGGGATCATATTTGTAAATAAACTGAAAATCATCCTGAAAAGAAACCTCTTTCTCTCTACCGTCAATCTTAGCATGATAAACAGAAAGCCAATCCATGCCCAGAATAACATCAAACTCTACTAGAGGCAAAACAATAAGGTTTGAAGGTAGATTATTTCCGCACACAAGGACAAGAATGTTCTTATGTTTTCTTTTTGTCTCAACATTTTCTCCAGGTGTTTTTACCATAATTTCAGTATTCATATCATGAGATGGAATTCCCAATTTACTAAAAAACTTCTCAGAAATGAAAGAGTGTGTAGACCCTGAATCAAAAAACACATTGGCATAATCAGAACAAACAAATAGTGTACCTGATACAACTTCATTTGATGGACCAAAATCTGCTAAAGTAGTTGCAGAGGATTTCACCACCCCTTTCTACTTGCAGTCTGGCTGCTTTCCTTTGGTTGAGTTCTTTTTTGGACACTCATTTTCATAATGACCCATTTCATTGCACTTAAAACATTTTACTGATTGTAAATCAGATTTTGTCTTACCATTACACTAATCTTTTTTAGTGTAATTACGAGCCTTATGTCCCATTTTACCACATCAGTATCACTTACCAGAATTCAAAAGACATTCCCCAAGATGCTTTTTACCACAATTTTCACAAACTGTAAACTTAAGTTTCTTACCGTCAGACTTTTTTGAAGAGTTCTTTCCTTTCGCCTGCCACCTCGACCTCTTATTTTGTTGTTTGTCAAAGAATACCTGATCATCAGCAAACTCCATTTCCACCTTCTCCACACAACTAACATGTTTTTCATAACTTTTGAACTCACAAGAAGCTAAATCCCTTCGATACTTTGGCTTTAATCCTGAGTAAAAACGGTTGATTTTACTATCAAGATCTCGTATGAAATTTGGAGCATACCTTGCTAGTCGAGTGAATTTTTCTTCATAAGCAGCCACTGAGTCATCCTCCTGCCTCAATTCCAAGAATTTTTTTTCCATTCTAAGATGAACCACCTTAGGAAAATATTTCTCAAGAAACATACCTTTGAATTCATCCCAATCAAGAGCATCAATCTCCTCACTATCCCTGATATTTTTCACCATCGACCACCACTGATCAGCTTCACCTTCAAAACGGTAAATAGCGAGACTAACCTTTTGATGTTATGAATAACCCATGACATCAAAAATATTTTCCAGTGCTTTAATCCACCCTTCATCTAGCACTGGATCAGATGATCCTCTGAATGATGGGGGATGTTGCCTCATGAAATGATTTACTACTGACATGTTTCTCTGTGGTTGATCTGGCTGATCTCGTACATAGATACCACCACCATTTATAGCCTGAGTCAACTGTGCCATCACTGTAACAAACTATTCAATTCCGATTCCGACCATCTCAGGTTGCTGATTTGGAAGGTTGTCTTCCTCCTGATGTCGTCCCAACATAGCTTCCCTGTTTCCTTTGCGGAAAACCATTCTGAACACAGAAATATCTTAGGCGAAGCAACATGGTAATCTGTAAATGCTATATGATATCAATATTAAGATAAATTACTTTATGGATATTAATTTAACAATACCCTAACTCCTAAAGTTATCAAAACTGACCTCTGATACCAACTATAAGGACCTGGCCTTAAACCTTGATTAATATTGAATTAAATCAATAATTCACATTGAAGATCTTTTCAGGTTTAGAGTTTTAGATAATTAGGCATAACAATTACATTACATCTCAAAAAAATACAAAGTAGAAATTTCTACACAGTTTCCATTTTTTTTACAAAACATGAACTCTTGAAAAAAAGAGTCATGTCTAGTTCCATGTTTTAGATAACATGACTTTTCCTTGATCTCATCCTTGACCCTATTCTTCTTTAAGTCCTGTGAAAACATTTCAAACTTGGGATGAGCATAAAAAGATCAGTAAGGGTTATAAAACAAATAATGAAAACATTTTTTCATAAATACATACAAAACATGAAATCTTTTACTTACCTCGTTAAATCATTAGATTTATGAAAGACACATAGAAATCATAAATCATAAAGGTAACTTGTGGCATCCATATCATACTTACATTGTAGCTATCACAGCTACATAGGGAGTTACTTTGGAATACCCATCAAAGTATATTCCCTAAATCTCTTAGGAGAAACATTCACATTTACCTCCGTCATGTTACCCAATGCATTGGAGAGCTATCTCGGGCTCACCTGCCCTAGGTTTATCACAGAACCACCCGTATAAGTAAATAATGCCCAAGAACCATAACATGATCATAACATATAACATAAACATAAAGGAAAGATAACATTTCCACATTGAAATAATAAAATATCATTTCAAGATATTGAAATAATAAATCCATTCTCAAAATCATTTTCAATACCAAAATATGTAAAAAGAGTATATGGTTTTTATTTTTAATTTTAAAAACATTCCAGCTTGTTAAGAAATCCAAATATCAAATAATACTCGCGGCGGAGGAAGGGTCATTGTCACCGCTTACGTAAAAAAACATTCTTTTTGTCATTTTGTAAAACGCTTCATACAAAATGATTCCCTTTGAAATGTCAAGGGTGTTTATACAACGTATAAAATAATGTTGTGTATTAAAACAAAATATGTCTCAATGAAAGGAGATTGAGACGAAGTCCCTTACCTCATGTCCAACTTGACCCGATCGTTCTTTAATCTCATGAATAATAAACTAAAGTTAATTTCTACTTGTTTAAGAATCTTTTTCAAGTTCATTATTTATGACAACCCTGCTTTTTATTACAGCTTAAACATGATTTATTACATAAAACTTCACTTGATACAACAAAGAATATCGAGAGGTTTAGTGTCTTTGGGGCTTAGGATAATTACATAAAACTTTAAACTTGAAATACAACATCTTTATTGAAAACATCCTTTACATGACCACTACATTCCTTCGTACTTAGCATTGCATGGGATAACCTGAGAACATGCATAAGAAAAGGGTGAGCTATAAAGCCCAGTAAGGGAGTACACATGGAATAACATGAGGAGTAAAATACATGTTAGGCAATAGGCATATCAATAGAGCATAAAAAAAACATGAACATAAAGGTATGATAAAGCATGGTAATCATAACATGGAAATGTGGCAACAACACTTAACATTGAATTAGCATGAGCCACGGCTCATTGCACATGGAGCATGAGTAAACCCTCATTGCACTTGAAGCATGAGTAAACCCTCGTTGCACTTGAATTACCATGAGTCAACACTCATTGCACTTGACGTATCATGATACTATACTTTACCCAATGCATTGGAGCGCTATAAGGGCACACCCTTCTTAAACATTTCATTTCATGCATAAGTGTGCCACATGGATCATAAAACATGGATTCATAAAACATAATCATTTATTCCAAGATAAAGGAATGTGGAATTCATACATGAAACTTTATAATCAATAAGTAAATGTGCATAAAGGTGAATACCCTTGATGGAGAAATGGGCATGGTATTCACTACACAATGACATTGGCTTAGAAAATTGGTGTGATTTCGACAGCATAACAACGTGACATAAGAATTCATAAAAAAGGTTGATGAGAGAGAAAGGGGTTACTCATCATATTTACATGTAATGGAAAGTAAGAAAGTCAAATAGATACATGTCCCAAAATTTTTAATGGAATTTAGATTCATGATACAAATGTATTGCTTGAATGTAAAAGATGAGAGAGAAGTTCCTTTCGGAATTTCGGCATAGTAACGGGTGTACATGGGAGGCATTTAATGAGAGAGAAAGGGGTCTCCCATCATTCAAACAATAAGAGGTCAGTATGGGGGAGGTGAAAAACCATACCCCAACATTCAAAATTGAAATTAAAAGGGCAACAAAACTTAATAAAAATTGACAAAAATGAGAAAGGAAGAAAAAACCCTTACTTGGAAGTGTGCTTCCAAAGGCTAGAGAGATGCTTGTGAGAGGCTTCTTGGGAGCTTGGGGCACCTTGGGAGGATTCTAGAGAGAGTAGGGAAGAGCTTGGACGAACTCCAAAGTATTTTAGTGAGGAGGAAGTGGGAGCTTGGGTGGGTTTATATAGGAAAGGTGAGAGAATTATTTATTATTTAGGTTTGGGACCTCTTATATTAAAATAATCCAAACCACAAACCATCCCATGGTATTTGCCCATGGTTTCTGTAAAAGTAAAGAGGAAAACAATATTTTACAAGGCCAAGGTCCTAACTTATTAAAAAATTAGGGTTGCTTATGTGGAGGTGAGTCACACTCCCATGGAAATTAATTTAAAAAGACAAAGTGTTGAATAAGTCTTGAGAGGTTCATTAATGCTTTGAAAAGTAAGTCAAACAAACCCAAAATCACATTATTTTAATGATAAAACATATATTGGCCGAACATAAGGATTATGGTATTTTATTACATCACCATTGGGTCATTATGAGGTCATAGAACACATTATATAATTAAATGGTATTTAATTTTTACCCAAAAATTTGACTGTCTCAGAAAATTATGAAAAATTCACCGTTGGATAATTTCGACATCCTGATTCCAGAAATGACATTTATTTTATCTAAAAAAAATTCTAAATATGTTAATTTTAACTTTTAAAATAGAAACCAACATTTATCGAAAATTCACAGGTTTTGACAGAAATGGATTTCAAACCTTAATAAAGATTTTAATTGCATTCATAAAATTATAAGATAATTTATATTTAATAAAAATTAATTTAATATTAAATAATAATATTTTATTAAAATATTATTTAATTCAAAAATCCATTAATTTAATAAAATTGAATTCTTAATTAAATAATAACTAAAAACACCATTTGTACTTTAAAAACTATTTACAATGTATCAAAAATGACTAGAAATTATATTCATTATTATATAAAAAAATAATGCACATGAACATAGTACTACTTATTTGTTACATAACCCCTTAAAATAGCCACATAAGACCTAAGGGTAAGGTGTGCGATGGTGACAGACTCTTGGGGCGGCTCAGATAACATCGCTCGAGTGATAATCTCTATCAACTTCCACTTTTCCCGTAGACGGTCCTGTTCGAGCTTGACATAATGAAGTTCAGCTTGGGCTTGGTCAAGGGCGAAGCCCAAAGACACCACCTCTTTTCCGAGCTCCGACAAATGGGCTTCGTATGGGGCAATTCTACTGGATGAGGCCATCGCTTCCTTTGTCTGACTAAAATTGGGTTCGTTAAAGCCATATATTTATACTACTCAAGTGATCAATGTTCAACGGCTATAAAAGTAACGGTCACAAATCTTAACATAAAACTAAAGAAGTTGACATCTTATAAAAACATTTTTCATAAAGAAACATTTAACTGGATCAAGAGGGATTTTCCATTAATGAAACTTTGGGTCGTTACAATATTCCCCCCTTAAGAAATTTCGCCCTCGAAATTTTCCTTTTCCCACACTAAAACAAATGTGGGTAACTCAGCTTCATCATATCCTCCGACTCCCAAGTTGCTTATTCAAACTTGTGGTTTCTCCACAACACCTTGATGAGGGGCATTGTCTTATTTCGTAGAACTTTTTCTCTACGATCTAAGATCTTCACTGGTTGCTCCTCATAAGAAAGATCATCTTCCAATTGTACCACCTCGGAAGAGAGTACATTTGAAGGGTCCGGTATGTACTTCCTTAAGAGGGATACATGAAAGACATCATGCACCTTGGCCATAGTAGGTGGAAGTGCTAGTCGATAGGGTACAACCCCAACACGATCAAGAATCTCGAAGGGGTCGATGTACCTTGGACTTAACTTCCCTTTCTTTCCAAACCTCATGACCTTCTTCCACAGAGATATGCGTAAAAACACCATGTCTCCGACTTTAAACTCAAGGTCTTGTCGATGATTATCTGCATAACTCTTCTGTCGACTTTGGGCTACCTTGATATGCTGCTGAATGGTTTTCACCTTCTCCACCATTTCTTCGACCATTTCTGGTCCAAGAAGCTTACGTTCACCGACCTCATCCCAACATGCCGGTGTTCTACACCTTTTCCCATATAGGGCTTCATATGGTGCCATTTGGATGCTCGAGTGGAAACTATTATTATAAGATAACTCAACCAGAGGAAGATGTTGATCCCATCCTCCTTTAAAGTCCATTGAGCATGCTCTCAACATGTCCTCAAGTGTTTGGATAGTCTACTCGGATTGGCCATCAGTTTGAGGATGATAGGCCGTACTGAAGTTCAGTTCAGTATTCAGAGCATGTTGTAGACTCTTCCAAAACATAGAGGTGAATCTTGGATCTCAGTCAGACACAATAGATAGTGGTACTCCATGCAACCGTACCACATCCCTGATATATATCCATGCCAGTTGATCCAAAGAGAAATCCTCTCGAATAGCAATGAAGTGTGCAGTCTTTGTAAGACGATCCACAACAACCCATATTGCATTGTTTCCTTTGGATGTCCTTGGAAGTCCGGTGACAAAGTCCATGGTGATGTTCTACCATTTCCATTCTGGTATGGGCAATGGTTGCATCGTCCCCTTAGACTTCTGCCTCTCTGCCTTCACTTGCTGACACACCAGGCACCTTGATTTATATTCAGCGATCTCCTTCCTCATATTATCCCACAAAAAGTTTTCTCGGAGATATCGATACATCTTTGTGCTCCCTGGGTGAATAGAGAAAGTTGAACTATGTGCATCATCCAAAATTTCCTTCTTCAGCTCTAGACTTGATGGAACACATAGTCTTTTCCCAAACCGCATAGTTCCTTCTTCATTAACATTAAACTCCGAGGATTTCCCCTTTTTGATAGCTTCCACTTTTTCTTGAATTCCCACATAATCCTTTTGAGCATCCTTTAACCTTTCCAAAAGAGATGGTTGAGCAATAATTTGTGAAAGGATTGATGATGTTCCCTTCTTTATGATTCCCACGTCCATCTTCATCAAGTCTAAGAAGATTGGATCCTTATCAATTCTCATCATTGATAGAATCGCTGGATCCTTTCTACTTAGGGCATATGCCACCTTGTTCGCCTTCCCAGGGTGGTAATGTATTGAACAATCATAATCCTTGATGAGATCTATCCATCTTCTCTGGCGCATATTAAGCTCTTTCTGTGTGAATATATATTTAAGACTATTGTGGTCAGTATATATCTCACATTTCTCTCCATAGAGATAATGCCGCCAGATTTTCAAGGCAAAGATCACAGCCGCTAACTCTAGATCATGTGTTGGATAGTTTTGCTCATGGATTTTCAACTGCCTTGAGGCATAGGATATCACTTTATCATTCTGCATCAGCACACATCCTAATCCTTTTTTCTAAGAATCACTGAATACCACAAAAAGCTCCCCACTTATGGGTAAAGTGAGCATGGGTGTAGTGATAAGCCTCCTTTTCAACTCCTTGAAGCTTTCTTCTCATTCATCAATCCAAGCAAACTTTACTCCCTTTCGAGTTAGATTGGTAAGAGGGTTGGACAATCATGAGAAATTTATCACAAATCGTCGATAATATCCAGCTAACCCCAAGAAGCTATGGATATCAGTTACCGATGTTGGCCTCGGCCATCCCTCAATTGCATCTGTTTTGGAGGGGTCCACAGATATCCCATTTCTTGTGATGATATGGCCCAAGAATGAGACTTCCTTCAACCAAAACTCACACTTGTTGTACTTTTCATAGAGCTTCTCCTTGCTCAAAGTCTCTAGTACAGTTTTTAAATGCTCATCATGGTCCTCCTTGGTTTTGGAGTATATTAGAATATCATCTATAAAGACTACCACAAATTTGTCAAGGTAATCTCTAAAGACTCTATTCATTAGGTCCATGAATATTTCTAGAGCATTGGTGAGTCCGAAAGGCATTACTATGAATTCATAGTTCCCACACCTTGTACAAAAAGCAGTCTTGGGGATATCTTCCTTCTTCACCCTTACTTGATAATATCCCGACCGCAAGTCCACCTTGGAGAAGTATTGTGCTCCACGCAGCTGATCAAACAAGTCATCAATTATTGGGAGAGGATACTTGTTCTTTATCGTAATTTTGTTAAGTTCACGATAATCGATGCAAAGCCGCATTGACCCATCCTTCTTCTTGACGAAGAGGACTGGTGCACCCTATGGTGATGCACTTGGGCGTATAAACCCTTTATCCAGATTCTCCTGTAGTTGTTTCTTCAGCTCTTCAAGCTCAACAACAGCCATTCTATATGGAGTCTTGGATATTGGTAGCGCCCCCGGTATAAGTTCAATTGAGAACTCAACATCTATTCTTGGAGGAAGACCAAGAAGTTCCTCGGGAAACACTTTAGCGAATTCCCTCACAATAGGCATTTCTTCAAGGGTGGTTTCTTCCTTGGACTCAATCATCTGATCAAGATATGCATGCTCATAAGGCAGTAATATCCATGCTTGAGATGATGGAGATAAAGGAGATTCATCTTCCTCCTGACACTTGTAAAGAATCGGGGGTCGATTCTCCATATGGAGTGTGATTTCCCTCTCCCGACAATTTTATGTTGGCTCTATATAAGGAAAGCTAACCCATGCCAAGAATTGAATCAAATTACACCAGAGGGAGTATGATGAGGTTCGCCGGGAAATTAAATCCATAGATTATAACAGGGGAGGACTTATACTCATGGGATGCAATGATTGCCCCGTTTGCCGTACTCACTGACATCTTTACTTCCATGATTTGTGGTGGTGCTGGGATTGTTCTACTAAACTTTTGAGATATAAAAGAATGCGTAGAAACTAAATCAAAAAGTACGTTTGCTATTCTTGAATGAATAACTAGCGTACCTGTCACCACTTCGTTGTCGGGGTTCACTTCGGCAGAAGTGATGGCAAAATCTCTTCCTTGCTGTCTTGGAGGTTGTTGGTTGCCTACGAAAACCCTTGGATTTGGGCACTGATTTGCAAAATGACCCGCTTCTTTGCATTTGTAGCATTGAACAACGCGTTGAGGTTCGAACGGAGCGTTCCTCTCCTCTATCGTAGCTGCGGGTCCTTCTTGCCGACAGTTAATAGCTAAGTGCCCTTCCCTTCCACACTTGAAGTATTTTCTCGTCCCCCTAAGGAAATTTCCAGGGTGCTTCTTTCCACACTTTTGGTAAGTGGGGTGCTGAAACTTCTTAGCGCCGTTGTATTTATCCATCGGCCCACCAGCATTGAAGTCCACCTTACGCTTCTTGTCCCCATGATACCCCTGTGATTCTCCGATCTCCATTTCAACCTTGAGGGCACATCGGACAATTTCCTCATAGCTGTCGAAGTCACGGATCGCTAATGCTTTCCGCAAGCTAGGATTCAGCCCACCAAAGAAGCGGTCAACCTTGCATTTGGGGGTAACGACAAAGCCGAAAGCGTATCGTGCAAGCCTTGTGAAGTTTGCCTCGTACGCTCCCACAGATTCTTCATCTTTTTTCTTGAGGGAAATGAATTCCCTTTCCATCTTAAGATGGAGGGTGCGCGGAAAATATTTATCGAAAAACATCTTCCGGAATTCCTTCCCTTCCAAAGCCTCGATCTCCTCCTCAGGCTTCGTATTTTTGATCAACATCCACCATTGATCAGCTTCACCCTCCATACGATAAGCCGCCAGGAGAACCTTCTCTTGTTCAGAACATTGGAGGATGGAGAATATCTTTTCAATGGAGTTGATCCATTGCTCAGTGATCGTGGGATCAGATGATCCACTAAAAGTAGGAGGCCTTTGTCTCATGAAGCTTTCAATAGCAACTTGTTCTTTCTTAGGGGGGGGGGGTTGAACATTCCTCTTGACCCGTGTTTCTATTCAAAACTTGAGTTAGCGCAGAGAGAAGGGTGAAAAAGTTCGCGATTCCCGCTCCCATTGGATTGGGCATCTCATTAGTACAATCATCACACTGATCTTCACAACGGTTGTTAGCCCGAGTTCCCCTATTACCAGCCATT
The DNA here is from genome assembly GCA_963277665.1 of Viscum album. NCBI lineage: Eukaryota > Viridiplantae > Streptophyta > Magnoliopsida > Santalales > Viscaceae > Viscum > Viscum album. Next base: position 1,151,684,419 of record OY728132.1, on the reverse strand, counting down.
GGCTAGAATAAAAGGAAAGTTAGGGGTAACACAAAAAGGGTAATCCAAAGACAAAAGTTTATGACTTATAAATACACTTTAATCTCTTTAACTCATGAGTCTATAGGATTCAATCCAGGATTTTCATGATCTACCTTCTAACATATATTCTTAGGGGCATTTTTCCCTTAATAAGGGTTCATACTAAGCTTGTGAATTTATCAAAACATATCCCCCGGGAGTTTCATAACCAAGAGTGCATCAAGGCCCATTGTCGTGCACCAGTTCCCGTTCGAGTCTAGCTCAAAGCGGTGTTTTCGGGTTTTACCCCTAGGATACATCTGTGCCAGAGCCGCCTCTACCTGCTCGTATCCAGAAAGGGATGTATTTTCTTGATAAACCACTTAATCAATACTTACCAAAACATAGGGATGTTTTTGTTATACTTAGTATTGTATCTATGGCTTTACTAGGGTTTCTTAATCCCAAAAATAACTAAACCTCCCTCTGATACCAACTATGACAACCCTGCTTTTTATTACAACTTAAACATGATTTATTACATAAAACTTCACTTAATACAACAAATAAGATCGAGAGGTTTAGTGTCTTTGGGGCTTAGGATAATTAAATAAAAACTTTAAACTTGAAATACAACATCTTTATTGAAAACTTCCTTTACATGACCACTACATTCCTTCGTACTTAGCATTGCATGAGATAACCTGAGGACATGCATAAAAAAAGGGTGAGCTATAAAGCCCAGTAAGGGAGTACACATGGAATAACATGAGGAGTACAATACATGTTAGGCAATAGGCATATCAATAGAGCATAAAAGAAACATGAACATAAAGGCATGATAAATCATGGTAATCATAACATGGAAATGTGGCAACAACACTTAACATTGAATTAGCATGAGCCAAGGCTCATTGCACATGGAGCATGAGTAAACCATCATTGCACTTGAATCACGAGTAAACCCTCATTGCACTTGAATTAGCATGAGTCAACACTCATTGCACTTAACGTATCATGATACTATACTTTACCCAATGCATTGGAGCGCTATAAGGGCGCACCCTTCTTAAACATTTCATTTCATGCATAAGTGTGCCACATGGATCATAAAACATGGATTCATAAAACATAATCATTTATTCCATGATAAAGGAATGTGGAATTCATACATGAAACTTTATAATCAATAAGTAAATGTGCATAAAGGTGAATACCCTTGATGGAGAAATGGGCATGGTATTCACTACACAATGACATTGGCTTAGAAAATCGGTGTGATTTCGGCAGCGTAACGGCGTGACATAAGATTTCATAAAAAAGGTTGATGAGAGAGAAAGGGGTTACTCATCATATTTACATGTAATGGACAGTAATAAAGTCAAATAGATACATGTCCCAACAATTTTAATGGAATTTAGATTCATGATACAAATGTATTGCTTGAATGTAAAAGAGGAGAGAGAAGTTCCTTTCGAAATTTTGGCATAGTAACGGGTGTACATGGGAGACATTTAATGAGAGATAAAGGGGTATCCCATCATTCAAACAATAATAGGGCAGTATTGGGGAGGTGAGAAACCATACCCCAACATTCATAATTGAAATTAAAAGGGCAACACAACTTAATGAAAATTGACAAAAATGAGAAAGGAAGAAAAAACCCTTACTTGGAAGTGTGCTTCCAAAGGCTAGAGAGAGGCTTGTGAGAGGCTTCTTGGGAGCTTGGGGCACCATGGGAGGATTCTAGAGAGAGTAGGGTAGAGCTTGGATTAACTCCAAAGGATTTTAGTGAGGAGGAAGTGGGAGCTTGGGTGAGTTTATATAGGAAAGGTGAGAGAATTCTTTATTATTTAGGTTTGGGACCTCTTATATTAAAATAATCCAAACCACAAACCATCCCATGGTATTTGCCCATGGTTTCTGGAAAAGGAAAGAGGAAAACAATATTTTACAAGGCCAAGGTCCGAACTTATTAAAAAATTAGGGTTGCTTATGTGGAGGTGAGTCACACTCCCATGGAAATTAATTTAAAAAGACAAAGTGTTGAATAAGTCTTGAGGAGTTCATTAATGCTTTGAAAAGTAAGTCAAACAAACCCAAAAATCACATTATTTTAATGATAAAACATATATTGGCCGAACATAAAGATTATGGTATTTTATTACATCACCATTGGGTCATTATGAGGTCATAAAACACATTATATAATTAAATGGTATTTAATTTTTACCCAAAAATTTGACTGTCTTAGAAAATTATGAAAAATTCACCGTTGGATAATTTAGACGTCCTGATTCCAGAAATGACATTTATTTTATCTAAAAAAATTCTAAATATGTTAATTTTCACTTTTAAAATAAAAACCAACATTTATCGAAAATTCACGGGTTTTGACAGAAATGGCTTTCAAACCTTAATAAAGATTTTAATTGCATTCATAAAATTATAAGATCATTTATATTTAATAAAAATTAATTTAATATTAAATAATAATATTTTATTAAAATATTATTTAACTCAAAAATCCCTTAATTTAATAAAATTTAATTCTTAATTAAATAATAACTAAAAACCCCATTTGTACTTTAAAAACTATTTACAATGTATCAAAAATGAATAGAAATTATATTCATTATTATATACAAAAATAATGCACATGAACATAGTACTACTTATTTGCTACATAACCCCTTAAAATAGCCGCATAAGACATAAGGGTAAGGTGTGCGATGGTGACAGACTCTTGGGGCGGCTCAGATAACATCGCCCGAGTGGTAATCTCTATCAACTTCCACTTTTCCCATAGACGATCCCGTTCGAGCTTGACATAATGAAGCTCAGCTTGGGCTTGGTCAAAGGTGAATCCCAAAGACGCCACCTCTTTTCCGAGCTCTGATAAATGGGCTTCGTATGGGGAAATTCTACTGGATGAGGCCATCACTTCCTTTTTCTGACTAAAATTGGGTTTGTTAAAGCCATATATTTGTACTACTCAAGTGATCACTATTCAACGACTATAAAAGTAACGGTCACAAATCTTAACATAAAACTAAAGAAGTTGACATATTATAAAAACGTTTTTCATAAAGAAACATTTAACTGGATCAAGAGGGATTTTCCATTAATGAAACTTTGGGTCATTACATTATTCCTTTTATATCACTTATTACCATGTTATGAACATTATGTAATCATTTAAGTTAATAACGGCCGTTTTGTTGATATTTGGTACTTGAGTCAAAAATAAACACCTTATATTTACAAGTTGTCCAGGTGGTCAATATTCCATTATATCTAAAATGATATTCATTATTTAGATATCATATATATCATATATATACAGTATATACATGTATTTATAATAGTACATAACATTTAGAGGTAAGAAATGAAATGCACCGTTCATGGAGACGGTAAGCCGTACGTACGCATGAACGCTACTTTCATTTCTATTTCTCACTTTAATGGAATTAAAACATAATGATACATAGATATATTATAATTCCAGTATAATATCATATATAATATCAGAAACTCCATCCTTTATACATCCCACATCAGGCATTAACGAATCACATCACTTTGAGGGGGTGGTGGTCCGCACTTTCTCAAATGAGATTATCGTATTTACCCACTATGGAAACCATAAAGGATTGATATAATTGGGAAGTACAGAAGCATAAGGAAATCATAAACATAATATATATCATATATAAATACAGTTCCATCATAATGGCCACCATGAGAGGCATTAAGATGTAATTGAACAATCATCGTTTCGTGAGGCGTTAGTTTTCTATCCACAGAAACATTATGTTCTTTATCCATTAGATGGAGGTGTGTGTAAGTGTAGTTTGAATAATTATTATAACAACATCCTAGTATATTGAGGATACTGGTGTTGTTACAAAAGAAAGGAATAGAAAAGAGTTTAGGGGTTGGAGAATCAAAATAAAAGAAAACAATTTAAGAGAAACCGTTACCTTTAATTTGGGTAACTCACTTTGGTTTGAACCAAAGGACTTCTTAAAGTGACTTATGCCTAAGGTGAGGCTTCAAGGAGGAGGATAGGAATGTAGGGAACTTATTTGGGCAGAGTTTGGATGAGCAAAATGGCTTGAGAGGTGTGAGGAATTGGTTATAAGTGGTCTCTTTTTATAAGGGAGAGGAGGGGCTCTTTAGGAAAGAGTGAACATATTATTTTATAATATAATGATATTCGGTTTCAAATGGTCTAAAAATCGTTATAGTAGAAGATAAGATGAATCATGGTCGAAATATAATAAAAAAATAGGAATTGGACAGGTTTTGGATAATATTTTAATCATTATAATCTTATTTATTTAAATGATTTATTAATGAGGTAAATACTGTATCATTATTGTGTCATATATAATTTAAATTATTATATGTTTAAAAATTATGAAAAAAATACTATCATGTAGGAAATATCTTTAGATTTCCAATTAGTATTTATAGTCGAAAATAGGACCTATACAACACCATATAAAAATTAATTACTAAAAGATTTTTGTTAATGTCAATTTTCTCTTTACATTAAATTAATTTATCTAAATTGTCATTTTCACTCCCAAGTGGATCAATGGGGTCCCAAAATCTACCCAAAGATTCCCATGGTCGTAAATGACTCAAACAATAAGGTTTGGACAAGTGTTAAGGTAATTTTGATTTATTATAATATTCTTTTATCCTTAAATTACCCTATTTACCTTTAACCACGGTAAATAAAAGTCAAAAGTTACTATTCACCAAAAATTATTTTCATCTTATTGAACAACATTTTACTAACTAATAACAACCATGTATGTCAGATTTTTAAAATTCAATTCACAGAAGTGTTAAAATTTCATTTAGATGAAAAATTCAGTTTTTTAACTACCACTAAGTGGTTTCACTATTCATCAAAAATTGAAGTTTTTCCGAAAAATACCAAATATTCAGCCTAAGATATATTTGATATTCCGAATTCAAAAATGATGTCTATTTTTCCAAATTACAAATATAGAAGTGGAATTAATTAATTTTAAAATCAATTTCCGTTATCAAAACAAATAGCGTGTTTTTAAGAAACAATAACTATCAAAAGATTGACACTTGTTTAAGTCCAATTTCAAAGAGAAATTAACTCCAATGACCAAAATTGGATTAAATGGTAAAAATATATTTCAATTTCACTTTAATTACATTTAAAAATATAATCTAACCATATAAATAAATTATATTAAAATGCACTTTTGAATTAAAATACAATATTTTTCACTATTCATAAAAAATGAACTTTATCAGAAAAATACCAAAAAATTACCCAAAGTAAATTTTGATTTCCCCATTCTAAAGAATGATTTTATTTGTTCATATATAATGTATCAAAGTGACCAAAAATAGATTTAAAAATGGTTCGCCATTAAAAGGCGGTAAATCGACCTTTTAATGTAAATTATGCTTAAAATTAGATTCATTCACATTTTAAGCCTCTAACTTGTAAATACATGTATAATCATATTGTAGTTAGTTTTGTTCAGTCCCACCAATACAATGGCTAGGAGTTAACGATCATTTAAAATAATAGTATTATATTATTAGTGTGCAACGTAAGATTCCAAAGAAACCCGTTGTTGCGTATCGGGTACGCTATCGAACATAGCAACCCCTTTAAACTAAAATTAATATTTAATTCAAAAATATTAATAAATATGAAATATGTCTTATTCTTCATTTACCTGGGATGTTACATCACATACCCAATACACTATTTCCCTCACATGTTGATACTTTTCTCAAAAATACACACCAACTCTTACTATCCACCTCATGCAGTGTGACCCACTGAGAACCCTCTTCTTGGTTCTCACCTTCTATCCTATTAAATATCACTCAAACCCAATGATTTATGATCTTATAAACATAATATCATGCATGAATCATTTTATCATGAGTTGAATCTCACTAAACCTAAGCTAAATCACCTGACCCACTAACCATGGCCCACACACATTTCAATTACATCCAACAACCTAAGGAATCTCACTAATTCCAAGGCTAACCACATAATCACCCACCACTTGGGAATAATCCTAAACCTAAAAGGATCTACCCAATGTTAAACATCATGGATCTAACCATCCAGAATCACCACTTTCTATCCTAGTTAAAACCACACAAGAACCAAGATCCAAGAATTTTACTGATCTTTCCCTCTGAAACCAAGCCTCAATACCAAGAGCACATCACATTCTATATGTCACATCCCAAGTAATATCACTAATTCCATTATCTACAACAAACCTTGAGGGGTTTCTCACATCCATAGAAAAATCTACGCCTTTCCTCAGATCGCCTCTTAGGCATTTCATTTACTCATCGAGTCATTACCTAGAAATAAAATGATTTCATCGACCTGCTAAGGGTCTTTATACATCCCTTAATGGAGGGAATTAATTTTCATAACCTAAGAAGCTCCCACAACAAGATCCACATGAAATTCCACTAGAATAAACCATTTTTGGTTCAGGTGATTAGAATACCACCAATAAGTTATATGATATAAGTTGTTATTAAAACTTCAAAAACCACACCCTATCATTAGAAAATACAATAACACACAAACAAAAGTATGTCATGTGAGTTCTACATTCCAAATATGATACATGAACACAGGTAGCTTTCCAATGTAATAAGATCCAAAACCATAAATAAAATCTCTAGTAAACACATCATATTCAATAAAAATCTCATCCATAACAACACAAACCAATAATAAGAATCCTGTCACCCTAGTAACTAGGACTTTTCACTGGAGAGGTATTCATGAATCACCAATTTTAGGTCCATCACAAGCTCTGAAACATTCATAGACCACTTGTTTACCATCCCCCTAAATAAAAAAAAATTCTTTGATACCACTTTTTTATTCCCCAACTCATAATGACCGTTCGAGCTAGCATGCCATGAGGCCTCAACATGCCTTGATATAATGTCATCAAAAATATAAAATTATTTATTTTTAAAACCTAATAACTACTAGAAAGTGTTTAGTGGGGTTTAGAACCTTAGGGAAGGTGAAAAATGTGTACGAACCATAAAAAAAATTAAACAAGACAATAGATAGAAAACATGCATGAATGAACCAAAAAGTATTGAATATTTTTTTTTGTAAAATAATAGATGATAGAGAGAGAAATTATGTGTTTGGAGAAATGAAAGGTTAAATAAGAAGAATAAAAACATAAAAGCAATGAATAAATAATTTGGAATCAAGGGGAATTTCAATTGTTTGGTTAAAAATATATTACTTTTTTCATGGAAAATAAAAAAGTTAAAAAACTCTAAATTGAATCCAAACCCCTCTATTAAGGTGATTGATAAGTAGTAGATTGAATTTTATATTTATTCCATTACATAATTTAATAAATTACAATAAAAGTAAGCATGTGTTTATTAAAACTAGCCTGTCGAATGGTTTTAGTGAACTACAAAGAGATGCAACTCAATTTTAGAAATAACGACACAAGAAAAGTAAAAGAATAAACTGAATCAATATTATTCCCCAGGAAATGTTTTATCCAAAAAATATATTCAAAACAAAAAAACACAATAAATTTTAATCAAGTACAATGAGAAATAAATAAATAGAAAGAAGATGAATAATATTTCCATGATCTCCCACTCTTTATTGAGCTTCCCATCATCTTGTTATGTCTACCACATTTCTCAGCTCCAAGAAAATGCATAAGTATCTCTATCAATGTATATATATGAGTCTCATATCTCTCATATTCTTATATTTAGAAATTAATTTTATAGGATTCTAGAATTTCACCATTGAAAATTTATCCAGGTGGTAGTAACTCATATATTTTTCACAACCATGTGACAATAATTTATCCCTTAAAACTAATTAATACTCACACATTCCCACCAAAAAACCTCCAACTCGTCATAAAAATGGACTAATTGGAAGTCAAAATTCATCCTTCCGTTAATTATATAAACTTTAAAAGCACACAATACCCCTATATCAAATATTCAACATTTCCAGTGCATAAAATTCCCTAAACACATGACCCATCAGACCGTCTTGACAAAACTATTCATCACTCACAACTACAACAAAACCTAAACATGGATTCCACTTGATATTTATGTAGGATTAATCTAAAACTTCCACAACCACTAATATTTTAGAATGATCTTGATGTAGGTGGAAAACTGAACTTAACATGAGTTTCATCTATACTTAGTATCCATTCTAGAAAAATATTTAAACTAGATCTATGTTTAGTTTCTTTGATATAGTTCATTAAGATATGGACCCTCACACTATAAAGTGGGGATCATGTCCTTCATGTTGTGATCCAAAATACAATTATTCATAATAAAATGATCAAACAATTGGTGTAAAATGATAAAAAACTCCCAAATAGAGAATTGTTGATGATAAGCTCTCCATCCATCATCACTTCTGTGTAAGGAATAACCCATCAGAAGAAAATCCTCAAACCATTATCCTTAATCTTTAATAGTTTCATTGATTTCATCAGTTCTAAAATACACTTCCTATGAGTTTTTATCAACTTTAGTTACCCCTACCTATAACTCAATTCATTGAGGCTAGAGTCTTCATTGGTATTCTATACAAGTAAATATGGGTATAACTCAAATATTCCCCCAATGTTTCATCCTTTAGTTTCATCACCTTCATCTTCACATTAGACCCACTTAAAATAATCATGATTTCATCCTCCTATAATTTCAATAGTGTCATCTTCAATCTAAAACCAAAGTTCTTCTCTCAGTTCACAATGGCACAACTCATCTTCATCATCAAGATGATAGCCTCGACATTAATATATGGCCCATGAAGGCTGATCTCTTATAGATTTTGGTATCCCAATCAAGTTGGTAGCACACATACCTAGATAAGTTCATCGCTCTGATTAGTCTCAGGTCATCATCTTTACATTGATCCGCTAAGCTCATTAATTCTTATAGATTTGGGTGACATAAAGAATTCCTTTGTAGTAAATTATAGTCAATTTCTATCCCTAGAGATCTTGGTTCATTTTTCCTCTTTAGTCAATCTTGACTCACAGTCTTTATTTGACCTTAGTTTGATTTATTCACATAGGCTAGGCTTTATTTAAATATTATACTTGATTTCTCTAAAATTATCTTACACAAAATGCCAATTCTCTTATACGGGTGTGGTAAATATTATCATATGCATATAGATATATTTGAAATGTCTTATGAGGCATTAAAAAAATTATCTTATGAAACTACTGCTAAAAACTCTCTTATGACCATAAAAATTATCTTACACAACTTCTTCCAAAATCACTTACATGGAAGACTTCAAAATATCATACTGGGGATAACTGTAAGAAAAAATTCAATTGAAAATTCAATAAAGTGAAATAAAATGATTTCAAAATTAAATTAGGAATCCTCAAAAAATTTATCCATGAATTTCCATATTCAAAATAATTTTAAAATTTGTTTCATCAATGTGTTTTTTAAAATTAATATCATGGAACTTAAAATTTTGAATTCTAGGACCCAAAATTGTTCTAAATCATTTCAAAATAAAATTACAACTATAATTTGACCAAAAAAATAAAATATTGATTTTAAACATATATGGAAATTAATTAAAATATATTTTATAAAAAAAACATAAAAATCATCATTTTCATGAAAATGTTCAAGGAATTATCTTTCCAACACAAAGTTATCAAAATTAAATATTTATCATTAAATTCTCATTTAAACACAAAAATCATTAGAATATCATTGAAAATATATGAAAAACATGTATAAAAAATAAGTTCATGTAAAATTACTTCATACTTAAGATATTTTTTTCCTCAAGTAATAAATTAGTTAAATTCAATGGAAGAAAATAAATCTAAAGAATGAAAAACTGAAATTCCACAAAGAATTAGTTTTCTAATGTATTTCCCTCATGGACTCTCTTAAGTTGATAATGTTATTTAACTCCTAAAATTAGATGGTTTTAGTGCAATGTTGGTTTCCTTTTTTACAAAAATGATTGAAATTAATTTTTTAAAAATAATTAAACACACTTCAATTTACATCCAACCAGAACTTCTAAACTTATCTTTACCTCTAGGTGGATAAACACACAAAATTAAAAATAATTAATAATTAACCCATCCATTAGTAAAAAAATAAAGAATTAAGAGTTTAACCTAAATTAATATTTCAATTTCATTACCCATTTGGATATATATCTTGTGATTTTAGTTTAAATCAAATAGTTAAAAGTCAATGAAAATCGTAATACATAATACCAAAATTTACCAAAATAAAGTTATTTTAAAAGGGAAATAAAATGATGTACTCAATTAAATCCATGGAATAATATAAATTAACCTCCTCAAAGTGTTATCACAACCTTCAATGTTGAGAAATTTTTTCACCCATTGAAAATGAAAATAGAATCTTTAGAAACAACCACTTTCGAAATTTTTTAGGGTTTTTATATGTATGGAAATGAATATAGATTAGAAAATTTTGGAGCTCTCTCCCACAATTAAAACCTAACATTGTCCCAAATATTGAATCATAGAGTCGGAGAAACATTTAGGATAGTTTAGATAGACCATTTTTTTAATTCAATAGTTTCAAAACCATGTTTTAAAGGGTATCAATACATCTCAAAAGTCATATTTTTAACACTCATCAAATAATAAATTCTGAAAAGAATGTTTCGAACTAGCTACTACTTCAACAGATCAATGAAAAAAATAATATTTTCATAATGATGCAATCTTAAACTATATAGATTAAAAAGGTTTTTCAAAAAGGCAAAAAAATAAGCATGTAAAGTCATAGTATCAATACAAAAAAATATAAAATAGTACGGGAAACCATTATAAATTTTCTAAAGATTTCAATATGTAAAAAGGCCTTATAAAATCAATTTCCAACACAATACAACTAAACAAAGGGAAGAATTAAGGTAATAACTTACCTGACATATAATCTTTAGACAAAGAAGTTAATCTAACAACACTTTATTTCCTTAACCCTCTAATTATTAAAATTCAACACCTACATAATGAATAGAATAAAATGATATAATAAGAATTTAAAGTTCAAGAAGATAAAAAATCAGAGTTTCAATAAAAGGGATGGTGTTTTAAGGGTTCTTCAGATTTCATATCCAACTTAGAGTTTGAAAACAATTGGGATTATATTCTTCTTTTGAAAAAAACCAACATTTTCATTCTAGAATAGAGAGGGAAAACTAAAATTATACCCAATCAGAAAAGTAGAGATAAATAGGAAGATCACAACAAAATTTTATTCTTAAAATTAGAAAAATAAAACACACAAAAAATGACCATGGGTTGACTCCCATGAGTCACTGAATTTGAAGTCCTTAGTTAGACTCAATAGGAACTCTATTTTCAAAGATAGACATGGAAACCAAAACCTTTTATTTCCTTTTAAAATAATTATTAACCATCTATCCATTAACTAATAAAGGTCTATTAAATTAGTATATCATCTCCAAAGCACTATTAACTAGCACTCTAAGGATGATGAAAGGTCTAAACTACTTGTATTTAAGATTCTTGAGAAAAAGAATGTGTCTATAATTAAAAATAAATACTCTATGACCAACCTTAAAATCCCTATTTTGGATAATAGAATCATGAAAATCCTTATCTCTTTCCATGTAAATGCTATCATTTCTAAATGACTTTATTTTAATATCATATAATTTACTATGCTCCAGTAATATTCTCTCACTGGTAGTTTTAAAATCAAACATTAGGGCCTTCACTATGCAAAATGATTTTTTTGAATCTATACAGGTAAATAAAATGTTTTAACAAAAATAAATTTATAAGGATACATTTGTATGGGGGTTTTAAAGGTGGTTGTATAGGACCAAAAAGCCTCATCAAGTTTCAAAGACCAGTCTTTACTAGAACTAGACATTGTTTTCTCTCAAATTTGTTTAATATCCTTATTTGAAATATTAGTTTATCCACTAGATCGTGGATGGTAAGAAATTAAATTTTGATAAATACATCCATATTTTTCTATTAAATATTTGAACTTATAATTTTTAAAGTGGGTTCCATTATTAGTAATAAAATCTTTGTGCACTCAAATCTTGAGAAGATGTTATTTTTAATAAATTTTATGACACTATTAGTTTGATTATTCATAAGTTCCAATTTCTATACCCACATATAAATATTTTCTACAACCACCAAGATACACTAATTCCCAGAAGAATATGAAAATGGTCCCATAAATTCTAATCCCCACACATCAAAAAATTAAACTTCCAAAACCCCCTTTTGAGATAGGTATTAATTATCACTAATATTCCCTATCCTTTGTAACTTATCACAACCAACTACCAAACTCCTATCATATTTAAAGAGTGTAGGAAATAAAAACTAGCTTTTATAATTTTTGTGCTTTCCTCTATCCTCCATGATGGCCACCCCATGGTGTAGAATAATGAATTGCAAGACTTAGTAATATTCCTTATTCAGACACACACCTCCTTAAAATCCTATCTGAACAAATTATAAAAAGTAACGGATCATCCCTAAATAAGTATTATAACTCATTAATTAATTTATTTATTTGGTTCTGTGTAAAATCTATGTGAATGAATCAAATATCCAAGTAATTTACAAAATATACATACCAAGTAGGTTTCTTGACTGACACAACTTGCAGTTTTTCATCCAGAGAAATGACCATATAATATATTTTTATCCTTATGATTATTCTTTACCTCTAAATCAAATTCCTTAAATAAAGGAATACATATAATGAGTCTTTATTTTCCCTCTTTTTTAGACAATAGGGATTTCAAGGTAGAATGGTCAGTGAAGACTATGAATTCAAAACCAATAAAGTATTTCCTAAACTTATATAAAGAAAATAAAATTACCAAAAACTCTTTATCAATAGTTATTTAATTCCTTTGTACATTATTTAGAAACCTACTAGCATAGTACACCACATGCAACCACTTGTCTTATGTCCTAAAACTACTCCAACAACCACATTGTTCACATCACACATGATTTTAAATGGAAACTTACAATTCGGGGTTTTGATGATGAGTGAATAAGTTGATTTCTATTTTAAAATATTGAATAATTTTAAATATTTTTCATCAAACAAAAAAGGGTGTATATTTTACCAAAAGTGAGAAAAGAGGCCTAGTAATTTTTGAAAAATATTTTATGAACCTCTGGTAGAAACTGACATTACCCAAAAATATTCTAACACCTTTAAATTTTTTAGGAAGGTAAAACTTTTTAATGACCTCTATATTAGAATTGGTAACCTATATAACCATCCTAGAAACCTTATGACCAAGAAAAATGCCTTTGGTAACCATGAATTGACATTTTTCAATTTTAAAACTAAGTTGGTCTCTTGAAATCTTTCCAAGACTAATTATATATTCTTTAAAAAACTTTAAAAATAACTTACAACTATGGAAATATCATCCATAAATACCTTTATTATTATCTCAATCATATCAAAAAATATATCATCATACATATTTGAATGGTATATGAGTCACAATATAATCCAAAGGGAATTCACCAGTTGGAAAATGTGTCAAAGGGGCATGTGAATATAGTCTTATCATGATCTTCTAGAGCTACAATAATTTTTTTAACTAGAATAACCATCCAAAAAATAAAATAATTCATTCTCATCAAAATTATCAAGCATTTGATCTAATAATGGAATGGGAAAATGATCGTTCCTAGTGGTAGAATTTAGATTCATATAGCATATAGAGACTCTAGACTTAGTTGATTTTATAATATGAATTTTTTTCATTTTTTTCATTAGTAAAAATAGTGAAACCTTTTTTATTTGGAATAACTTAGACTAGTATGACCCAAGATCTATAAAAAATGGGATAAATAATCCCAAAATCAATCATCTTGACCACTTCCTCCCTAACCACCTCTTTTATATTGTATTTAAGCCTCCTTTGGACCTCAACTCTTAGTTTTTTATTTGATTCCATAGGGATCCTATTCATACATAATGATGGGATAATCCATTTAATGTTAGTTATGGTCTATAATATGGTAGTTTTTAACTTCTTTAAGACACTTGAATACTTTTCTTATTGAATTTTATCTAATTTAGCATAGATTATGATAACCAATGATGAGTTCTCACCCAAAATGAATATTTTAGGTGTGTAGATAAGGGTTTGAACTCTAGTTGTGGTAGATCTTAACTATAAGATAGACTCTTGGGCATAGGTGGTCTAACATCCTCAATATGATTCTTCAAGCAATTATAAATATTGGTTGAATTTTGAATTTATAAACCAAAATTTATTTTTTCCTCATTGTTCTCCAAAGTAGAAAACTCACTATTTTTATATTCCAAATTAGGTTTAAAAAAAATTATTAGTATAATAATAAAAAAATTTCTAATATATATCCCTCATATTTATCAAAGTTTACCTCCATATTTAATTTAGGTAATATATCCTCAATTTATCCTAAAAAATCCCTTAACCTAGGAATAAAAAAATTATATTCTAAATATATTTTCACAGAAGTAACATAGATTCCATCCATCTCTATAATTTTTTTTAAATTTTCATCTTTAACACTTTAAAAATGTTTAAGAAATTTATTTTCAATATACAAAGGGGTTTCTTCAGCTAAGGATTGCTTATCTATTTCTTCATGATGATCTAATGAGTCCTAAACTTCCATCATTTTAACTCTTGAATGGTTATCTTAAAATGTAGTTTCTTTAACATTTTTAAAGACATTAAAATCTTCTTATTACTCCCCAAACTTAAAAATTAGTTGACCCTTAGAAACACAAATAACATCCCTCCATGTGGCTAAGAAAGGCCCACCAAGGATGACAGAAACTTCCTTGTCACATTCTATTCCTCAAAAAAGAAAATTAGAAGATAAAAATAGCTCTATAAATATTACAAGTAAGTCATAGAATCTTCTTATAGAATTTGTGAAAGACTGGTCAACTAATAAAAGGATGATAGTGGTGGGATATAGTTATCCTATCCTCAACCATTGAAATAGTGATAAATGGATCAGATTTATAATTTACCTAAGGTCACAAAGAAAATTGATCTAACCATTATCCCTATGGTGCATGGTATGATAAAAATCACCAAATATTTAAGTTTGTGAGTGATTTTGTTTTAAAGGAAAACACTACACTATTATGTGAGGCTGTAAGTTACAAACTCTTCAAATTTTTTTTTATTTGAAACAATTTTTTTGAGATATTTCAAATATGATAGAATCTGAATTAGGGATTTAATGAAAGTAATGTTCACTTAGAGCTTATTAAAAAGCCTAAGTAACTTTAAAAGTTTAGTTTTTTTATTTTTATGTTTCAACTTTTGAGAGAATGGGATGATTGGGGAAAAATTATTAAGAATAGTGGGTTTTCCATAAATTTCTACTTCAATTTATCCTTCACTTTATCCTTTTTAATTTTAAAGTCTTTTTCATCATGTTTTTAAGTGTAACAACAAAAGTTAATTCAATTTCTACATTGCTATGTAGATTTCCAAATTCTAGATATTCTAGATTTTGGTGTCTAGATTATTCCAAAATTTGATTTTGAGTTATACTAGGGTCATTTATAGGTTACTCTAAAGTGTTTAGACCACTTATAGTAGTGAGAATCATGAAATTATTCCTAGTATTAGCTTTAGATATACTTGGAAGTTTACCTTTTTCTCTACCTCATAATTCTCTATCCATCTAACTGATTTGGGTTTGTAAATTATTGATATCATTTTTGAAGGCAATATTTTGTGATTCCATATTAGATTTATGTTTTTCTTCATATGAATCCATTAAACTTGAACATTCTAAATTAAATCCTCCAAGTTTACCTAACAATTTTAAGGCTCACCCCAAGGCTAGTTTTGGTATTGTTACCTAGGTTTTTATAGAAATCAAGGTGAGAAATAGGTCTAAAGATCCATTGATCTTTCTATAAGAGGTTTAGATGATTTCTATACCCCTGGATGTAGGTATTTGAAAAATTATTATCCTTAGGATGCATCCTAGGTCTATACACATTAAAATTTTCTTTTTTATGATTTTGGGAATACATGTCAAAATTAGGGTAGTAAGAATGTGAATGCCCAAATGTACCACAATGGTGACATTTATCCCTAAGTTTATTTTTTTGTTTTTCATTATAATGACCATCATCTTGGACTTAATTTTGTTGAGAATAGTTTGTTTCCTTTCTAAATATTGTTCTTCTTCTAGAGAATTTATATTTATATTTCTGTGAAAGTGTGTTAGAAATTTGTTTTAACTCTTCAATAGTTTTATCACTAAAATATACTCTAGTGGAATGATTCACTAGTGTTTGGTGATATGGGGTGAGATTATTGTAAAAGATGATCATAAGGAACTATGGAGTGTATTGGTGTTTTAGACACTCCTAAGTAATCTTTTGAATCCATCTCAAGCTTCAGGGAAAAAATCACCCTTATCTTATAGAAATCCAGTGGTTTTCTGAATTATCTCAATAGTTATTATTCTTGACTATAATTTCATTATAAGTTAAAAACTTGATCCCATGTGTCAAATATTTCCTCATCTAATTAATGAAACTAAGTTCGAGTATTTCTCTTGAGGAAAAATAGGAAAACTCTCAATTTAATCTCCTATTCACCCAACCCTCTAAGTGGAAGCTACTACACCACACTATAATTCCCTAATAAAGTCAAGACAGTCTTGATTAGGTATTCTATAGTATGATGAAAAAATGGAAAAGTGAGAATATTTATCCTAATAGTTATGATAACTAGGAGTTTTCCTAATAAAAAATGGGTTATTAGAGACTATGGTACTAGTAAATCCCTAAGACCAACTATTTCTATCAAATTATTCCTAGGTGGAGGTGGATTGGTATTTTTATCATGGTGATTATTCATATTTCTTTATTTTCTTCCATTTTGATATTTTTTTTTCTATTTAAGAGTAATTAAATGATTGTTTATCGCTATAATAAATGACTATAAGTTTTTAATTGTAGACCTAGTGTGGATAAACCATTGGTGTTTAGATTTTGAGTTTTCTGAGAAGTTGTTTTTGTTTAATTTTTTATAAAAATTTAATGATAGTTTTTTTGAAAGTTTTCTTTATGATTTTTTTGTTTCTTGGTCATGTGTTCCTTCCCTAGAAATGATGAAAAAAGTTTGATATAATTTCATTGAAAATATAAAATTTACAATTTTTAAAACCTAAAAATTACTAGATAGTGGTGATCAGGGTATTAAACCTTTAGGAAGGTGAAAATATGTATGTACTAAGAAAAAAACTCAAAACATGAAAACAACAACAAAAAATGCATGAATGAACCAAAAAATGTTGAATTTTTTTTTGTAAAATAACAGATGATAGAGGGAGAAATTATAACTCTAGAAAAATGAAAGGTTCAATAAGAATAATGAAAATAGACAATAAATGAAAAAATAATTTGGAATCAAGGATAATTTCAATTTTCTACTTAAAAATATATTTATTCATTCGTGAAAAAATAATCGAGTTAACAATATTGAAATTTAATCCAACATTCTCTATCGAGGTGATTAACAAGAAATAAATTGGATTTTATAGTTTGTTTCTTATATAATTAAATAAATTGAAAGAAAATTAAAGACGAGTTTACTAAAACCAATCCATTGAATGATTTTAGTGAACTATAGAGAGATAAAAATAAATTTTAGAGATAAGAACATGAGAAAAGTAAAAGAAAAATATGAATCAAATTTATTCCCCAAATAATGATTTATCTATAAAATTTATTCAAAATAAAACAAAAAAATAAAATATAATCAAGTATAATAAGGAAGAAATAAAGATAAATAAAATGAAGAATATTTCATCAATGTCTCACTCTCAATCAAGTTTCTCATCATCTTTTTGCATCTACTGTATCTCCTATCTCCAAGAAAATGTGTAAGTCTCTTAGACAATTTATCTCTCTGATTATCATTTATATACTATTATTATATTCATAAATTAATTTCACTGGCTTATATAATTTCACTATAGAAAATTTATCTAGGTGGTGGTAACTCCTTAACTTCAAACTCTTAATTTTTTCACACCCATTTGATATGAATTTCTCCCTTGAAACTAATTAATGCCCACATGTTGCAACATAAGAACCTCCAAATCAACATAAACCTAAATAGCCTTGAATTAATATTCATCATTCCCTTAATTATATTAACTTTATAATTATGCAGCACTCTTATATCAAATCTTCAACATTACTAGTGTAGGATTGGACACATGAGCAATCAGACCAGCTTGAAAAAGTGGGTACATACTTCCACAAAATTATAATGAGATAAAACCTCATAAATATCTTTCTTTAATATGTGGGGAATACACCTCACAAAATACCACATATACTGATAGGATAATGTGAATTTGATTACTGGGTGTTGAAATTGCTGGGGGAGATCATTTTTTATAGGCCACCTCCCCCTGTTCCTCTCTCACTGTAGCTTAGTAGGTGGGGTTGGAAACCCACATTTTCCAACCATACTAACCTCCCTTGACAAAATAAGGTGGCGAAAACTGTTTATAATAAAATTTTGTGTACATATAACCCACTTAGAGATTTTTTGAGAAAACAATCATATATCCTCACATCCTTTTTATCTTTCAAACCATGATATCCACATATCTGCAAGGATGGTTGAGGATCCACACCATCAAAACTTATCAGAGTCAACCAACTTCATCAGAAAATATGACATATTTTCTTTAATATGATTATTTTTCATATCCACACTTCCTTCCTTCACTACATCTTAGAAAAAGTGATACTTTTCCCCAATATTCTTCATCCTAGAATGAAAATATAGATTCCTTGTAATGTGAAAGGTGCTCTAACTACCACAAAATGATGCAATCTTCCCCTTTTGTGCATGAGATCCTCTAATAAGCTTCTCATCCAAATCAAATCTTTACAAGCCTGTGTAGTTTCCATATACTTTGCCTCCATCTTGGATAAATATATTTCCTTTGGTCAGAATCACCTATAAAATATGAATCAACATAACATATAAAAGTGAAATCTAATCCTACATAATGTAATTCAATATCTAATGTCTCCTTGATGTATCTCAGGATCCTATTAACTATAATACAATGATCTCATCCTAAATTCTCCATGTACTGACTAGCTTCTCTCACTTCATGCGTAATTTTTGGTCTAGTACAAACTATAGAGAACATTATACTCCTAAATATTGATGTATACGGTACTCGAGACATCTCTATCCTCTTTGATTCACTTATAGAACTCATCATAGATAATAAATTCAAATTAATGGGAAGAGGGGTATATATTATCTTAAATTATTTCATATTGAAGTGTTTCAAGACTTTTTGCAAGTAATTCTTCTATAAATACCAAATATACTCATTATTTTTGTCTTGATAAATTTTCATCCCAATAATCTTTTTTACTAGTCTCAAGTCCTTCATATCAAACTCTTTATCCAACTATGCCTTCATCTCTTAGATCTGATCACTTTTAGGTAAGAAAACCAACATGTCATCCACATATAATAGAAGAATGATAAAATTAATATAATCAAAACCCCTAAAATATGAAAAATTATTTGAATGATTTTTTTGTATCCAAGGTTCATGATATAGGAATCAAATATCTTGTACCAACACCTCAATGCCTGCTTGAAACTATGAATAGATTTTTTCAACCTAAAAACCAAGTTATATTTTACTTCTTCTGTAAAACCTTTTAGTTGGGTCATATAGATGTCTTCATCAAGATAACCATAGAGAAAAGTAGTCTTCACATCCAGTTTCTCTAGATGTAAACTGTATGTAACACATATCACCAGAACTATCTGAACAGTCATCAGTATAATAATATAAGAACGTATTTTATTTAAATAAATACCTTCCTTTTAAGCATATGTTGATTCAATAAGGTTTTCCTTATGACTTTTCCATTCCTTCATGTTTGGGGGAGATTGTTAAGTCAATAAGGTTTCCTTATGAATTTACCATTCCTTCTTGTTTTGAAAATCACAAACACCTTATCTCAAGGAAAAAACTCATTTTACCCTGTGTTTTAATTCTATAAGGAAAAATTTCCTTCCCTAAGGAAATTTAGCCTTACCATGTTTTCATTATTCATTTCATAATTTTCCTAATTGTAAAATTCGGTTTGTAACCAAAAAACCTTGGAATCTTATAAATACCTATATATGAAGAATTCTATTTTAGGATCTGAATTCTGGTTATGAATTCTGGTTACAAACTCTTCTGAGTTCTGACTCCGAATTCTAATTACGAATTCTGATTACGAACTCTTCTGAGTTCTACTTCGAATTCTAAATATGAATTCTACATATGAACTCTTCAGAGTTCTGACTCCAAGTTCTCAGAATTCTGACTCCAAACTATTCAGAGTTCTGACTCCGAGTTCTTAGAATTTTGACTCCAAACTTTGAGAGTTCTAACTCCAAATTCCAATGAACTCTGTCTTTGAACTTTGAGAGTTCTGACTCAGAACTCGTATGAACTCAGGCTCCGAACTTTGTAAGTTCAGGTTCCGAATTCCTAGAAAATAGAATCTGAATATCTCTGAATATCCTTATAGAATCCGAATTCATTTTTGTCTAGGCTCTGAACTTTCACTTTCTTACATTCCGAATATTGGATTTTGCTTATGTAACCATATTTTTGCTTATAATTGTATAAAATGATGTCGTTCCTTCAGTTACTCATTAACCGTTGGTTGAGTTACACGTGTACAGGTCCCTCCAAAATTCAAGGAAGAATATGACCGTTGGAGGAGGGAGCTGACCGTTGGAGGTGTGCCTATAAATAGAAGCTCATTTGAACGATCTCACAACTTTAAGCTTCAAATTTTGAAAAATTGTTGTTGAAGTGATTTCTAGAGAGAGAGGATCTTATAAACTCTCACGCTTCGTGCAGAAAGTTTTGAATATCTTTTTCAAAATTTTCTTCGTGCATATTTGCTTAGTACAGAGGTTTGATTTCCTTAAAATCAGAGACTTCAGGTTGTGAAGTTAGAGGTGCTGATTTCCTTACAAATCGAGGGCTTGCGGGGATAACAAGATAGATACCGATCTTTTGATTGAGGGATTACCTGGGTTTGGGTAAGACAAACTTTTTTGAAAGTATAAATCAAGATACCTATTATCCAGGGTTGTTGGATACCCTCCTCTTTGGGTTAAAAGAGATTCTACTTGTTACTTGTAGTGTTACTACTTTGTTTTCCGCTGTGTATTTTAGTTGTTTAGGAAAGTATAACTTTCATATACTTTATTATATTTGTACTATGATTTTATAGGATTCTATACGCTTTAAGGTAAAATCTTAGTTGGTGTAAACTTGTGTTAGGTTTCATTTCCGGAATCATTTTTCCAGAATCAAGCAAGATAATAGAGCTTAGAGGTGTTTTGAATTTTGATTATACAAAATTTACTTAAGAATTTTTTAAGTATACAATTCATCCCCCTCTTGTATTTGAGCATCTCATTAGTATCATATCAATCCTACATTTGGTATTATAGAGTATATCATACTCACATACCATCTCAACAACATATCCTTTAACCACTAGTCTTTGACGATATATTTCCTATAACACCCCAAGTTTTTAAAAGAGGAAACTCATGTTCGATAACATATGTGACACAAAACACCAAGATTAGAAGAGAATGTAAAACACTAAGACTTTATAATATATTTATTTTTAAATAAATTCAATCTCTTTGATAGATTTTGATTCATGTAATACTAAGTTTAAACAAAATGCGATACTTTATTAAAAAATCCAGACCCAGGTGTCACACACCTATGCCCTAATCCGGTTGGACACATGACATCAGACATGCCTCCCTGTTTGATAAAGGCTACTGACTAGCAATGAGGATCTAATATAAATCACGGGGAGACTATACACTCTTTATAAAATGGAACAATAGTGTAAATAAATAAAAAATAGCCAACTTAAAAACTAGAATAAATTACATAACTAATATAGACCAATATAAAATTATAAATAAATAGTAAAACAATATTCAAACCAAAACAGTATATATTTCATGTCATATATATTTCAAGTTTGAAAATGAAAAACCAAAATAAAGACTCATGAACACTCTAAAGAGGGTCCTAACACCATGTACAATTCCCTCATCCATGATCCATCCCAAATCAGAAATCTAACATATGGCTCTTTCCCTTATCCTATCCTACAAACATGAATTCTATTCAGGAATTGATCAGGAAGCCCGAGTATGGTGTGAGTATAACTCAGTAGGCCACCACTAACAGTATCTAAAATAATATATAGTCAATAACAATGTATAAATTTGTATAAATAATAAAATATAGGTGATAAATTAAATAGTTTGAATATTCAATTATTATTTATTTAACCACATAAACACCCGGGTTCATGAAGACATCCAAACCAACAATAACTACTTCGGACCATGATGGAGTATGATCTATATATCCCAATCTCATGGATTTTAATTTATCATTTAATTTAAAGATCATATTATAGACACTTGGAACCATAGTCCAATGCCAATGTCTTGGGCCTAGAATTCCATGTCTAGCACCCCATGGGTATTTGGAGCATCGGTCTCTATCCCACACCTCATCTTGATCACATACAGGCTTTTAAAGTATTAGTCCATGCCCCACACTCTTTATCACATATGGGATTTTGAAGCATAATTCTCTGTCCCACACTCATGGTTTTTCACTTTATTCATATAAACCATTAATCCTTCAGGTTAATCTAACTATCCCTTAATTACAATTATTAATCAATTCATAATCACATTAATAAAAAAATACAATATCCCAAAACCCACCAATTTCATAATCACAATTCAATCAATTCTAATTTCCCTAAGTTCAACCCATTTTATTATCACATGACAATTCAATTCTATCAATTCAATTTAGAATGCAATTGTACAATCTTGAAAATTAAAATTGCACAATTTAATACATGTAATTAAATTGATACTATGGGAATTGAAATTTAGAGCACCTACCTCAAGACCATTGATGGATGTTCTCCAAACCATAATTACCCAAATTTATGTAGAACAGTTGAATTAAAAATAATAGAAGAAAATATAAGACCAAAACCTAGGATAAAGAACAAACCCAAAAAAAACTACAGTAAAAAGGTTCTACCATTTCATCAGAAGAATATGGAATAGAAGGAGAACAAATAAAAAGGGATTACCAGGTATCAAACACTAATCCATGATAATAAAAGATGAATACATCACTCCAAAACCATTGATATTCTCCCTAGGGTCTAGAGGAGGAAGGTTTCATGAAGGAATGAACACAAAATGAATGTCATGAAACCTTAAAAAAACTACTTAAAAAATTACACGATGTGTAATTCCCTTACATGTCGTGTAATACTTTTTAGAGGGATATGCTAAAAAAACCATTGTCTCGGGTGATTTTATTTTCACTCAACATTTACATGGTGTGTAAATGTCCTAAATACTATTTTTATCCCACTTTCTACATAAATATCCAAACCACCTCCAAATCCTTCCAAAAAACTAAAAAAAGCCTCCAACCCTTCAATGAAAAAGAAAACTAAAGAGAGAAAATACCTAGAAAAAGAACAGGATCAAAAAATTTCCCCTCCTTATAAAAACTCATCCTCGAGCTGTACTCCCCAGAATATCTAATATATTGAGGTAAAAATATCAGGCCACTATGCCCATATATCTACTTCCCTCTCCCATGTTTCCTCATAAACGTGACAATGTTGCCATAATACTTGAACTATCAACACTATTTTTCTCCACAACACTTTATCACTACGATCCATAACACATATTATATACTCATCAAAGGACACATTAGTCTCAAGATAAACATCACCAACATCAATCACATGAGAAGGGTAGGGGTGATACCACAAAAGTTGTGACACATGAAAATAATCATTCATATCACCATACCTTTATAGAATATCCAATCGGTATGCCACCAGAATGATTCTCTCCACAATCTCAAAAGGTTTGATAAACCTGGGCACAAACTTTCCCTGCCTTCGAATCCTATGGTGACCCAATATAGGAAAATCTCGAAGCAATACATGATCACCCACTATAAACTCAAGGGGCCATTGAAGTCAACCAACATAAAAATTCTATCTACTATGATCCATATCCATACATTTGTAAACCAAATGAACTTACTCTAACATATCCTACATGAGATTCAGTCCCAAAAACTCCAACTCACCTACCACCATCCAAGATAGAGGTGATCTTCATGGCCTACCACAAAGTTCCTCATATTGTGTCATCTGAATTTTCATCTGATAACTATTGTTACAGGTGAACTCAACAAGTGCTAAGTGTTTCTCCCAAGACCCACCAAAGTCAAGAACACATTCCTGTATCATATCTTCAAGTACCTAAAAAGTACACTTCAACTGCCCATCTATCTACAGGTGGAAATCAGTACTCATAAATACCTGTGTACTAAGTACCTTCTTCAATACTTGCTAGAAGTTTGAAGTAAAATAAGAGTTACAATCTAAAAATATTCTCCACAACACCCTGTGTAGGAAGACTATATTCCCAAACATATATTTCCCCTAACTGATCCACTGAGAAAGTCTCTCGAGTAGGATAGAAATGTGTTACCTTTTCAATCAGACCACAACCACCCAAATAACACCATTCTTACAAGGAATCATTGGGAGACCCACCATAAATTCCATGGTAATATCATACAACTTCTATTAAGAAATGGGAAATGACTATAGTAAACCACCAAGTTGTTGATGCTCAACCTTCACATGTTAATAGGTGTATCATCATTTCAGAAACCCTAAAAACTCCTTTTTCTTACCCAACAACCAATATTTTATATGTAGTCCACAATACATTTTTTTCCAACTCAGATGCACCGCCCAATTGGAGGCATGAAATTCACACATCATCTCATCTCACATACATGTAGGAAAAAATACACTACCCCATACATAGATTATCTCATCCTCATATATAGTCCAATTAGGAGGTGACTCCCCACCTTCAAGGATTTCCCTCAAGGAAAAACACTCAAGATCCTCATATTGTCTTTCCCTAATACAACTAAAAAGTGTGGAATCAACTAATACTGAAATGAGGCTCACATTCTCCTGGCCCTCCTAAACTACAATATTCATCTCTGAAAATAAGGTCATTATCTTCCACTCAGAACTAGACTCCTGAACTACCAGATTTAGTGTCTTCCCGATTAAAGTGTCAAAAACACTATTTCTCTTCTCATGTGTATATGCTAGATCAAAATCAAAATACTAAATATACCCAAACCATCTCCTCTTCTATAGATTCAAATCTCATTGGAAAAAATATATATATTAAACTCCTGTGATCGGTATACATAGAAGAGAATTCCACTAACACTTCAAGTCATAAACCATTGTAACTAACTCAAGGTCATGCATAGGGTAATTATATTCATGTGGCCTCAAATGATATGACCCATATGCCAAAACTCAACCCCCTATATTAACACTACTCCAAGACTGATCCCATATGCATCATAAAACACTATATACTCCTCCCCTTGAGTAGGATCAATATCAGTATGGTATTAAACCACTTATTTAACTCCTAGAAAGCATTCTCACATTCTCCAGACCATAAAGATTTACTCCCTTCTTGATCAAGTTTGAAAGAGGTGATTCCAAGTGGTAAAAGTCCTAGATGAACCTATGATAATATCCTGCTAAGCCCAAAAATCTATAGATTTCAAAAAATTCTTAAGCTGCTCCTAAGAAACAACTATCTAAACCTTCTTTGGGTTCATTGACACAACTTCCTATAAGATAATGTTACCCAATAAATGTACTCTGTCGATCCATAATAAACACTTAGAGAGTTTGGTGTATAGACAATGCTCTCTCAGTATATTCAACATGATTTAAAGATATTGGGCATGATCTTTATGATTCTTAGAGTACACCAAGATTTTATCCACAAAACAACCACAAACTAATCGAGGTATGGGTGGAAGATTCAATTCATCAAGGCCATAAACAATGCTGGTGCATTATTCAACCTGAATGACATCACAAAGAACTCATAAAGGTCACACCTACTTTTTAAATCTATCCAAGGTATATTAGATAGTATAACTCTCAAATGATGATTCCTAGATCTAAAGTCAATCTTGGAGAAAACAGAAGCTCCTCTCAACTAGTAAAAGATATCATCAATACACAAAAGAGGATACCAGTTCTCCACTTTCATCTAGTTTAACTTCTATAAATCAATACATAAGATTAAGGTTTCATCATCCTTCTTAGAAAACAAGACTAGAGAACCACAAGGTTGCATACTTGGATAGATAAAACCCTTATCCATCAACTCTTCTAGTTGAGTCTTAAGCTCTTGAAGCTCTATTGGTGCATTCTATATGGTGGAATTGAAATTGGCTCAGCTCTAGGAATGAGATCAATCATAAATTACACATCTCACTTAGGTGGAAACCCTGAAAAGTCCTTAGTAAATA
This sequence comes from Viscum album, assembly GCA_963277665.1. NCBI lineage: Eukaryota > Viridiplantae > Streptophyta > Magnoliopsida > Santalales > Viscaceae > Viscum > Viscum album. Next base: position 1,151,657,741 of record OY728132.1, on the reverse strand, counting down.
CATCTTGGAACCTATCCACTATGGGTGGGAATTCATCATTATTTACACCTCCTTAATCCAACAACATAATTTCAACCTAGGTGGTGAGATCCCCCAGTTGCTGATGAATTGGACCTGCATAACCTGCCTAGATATCCCACTCCCCATGATGAATATAGTTATCACCCTCAAGTGACATAAAGGTGCTACTAAAAATATGTCCTTTATCAGCGCTAGAAAAGGGAATTAACAGTGCTAAAAAAGTGTTGTTAATCAAAGTGAAGATAAAGGGGGTCCCTTTTATTAGTACTTATAAAAGCGCTGATAAAAGTTAAAAATACATTAAAAAATAAAAAAAATATTTTTGAAATTCGAGGAGCCTTCAACAGTGTTTGAAGCCCCCTTTAATAGAACCCTGACCCCCACACCACATGCCCCAGCCACCAACCATTCCTACACCCTTTAACAGCGCCCCCACCCCCTTTTAACAGCACTAGCTATTATTCCACCCACGCGCACGACCTGCCTTCCCCTGGATTCGAACTCGGGACCTGTTGCCCATGCACCCTAAGGCTTTACCACTCCACCATATTTCTTTTCTCTTCATTTATTAATATATCAATTTATTTATATATATATTTAGTTATATTAACATATATATCCATGTAAATATATATATATATATATATATATATATTTAGTTATATATATATATCCATATATTAATATATATAGTTATATTTATATATAAATATATTTATATTTATATTAATATATATTTATAAGATCAGTTTTGAATACATTTATAAAATATTCTTTTTTATGTGTGTTTATAAATAAATAAATACATATATAAAGCACACACACACACATATATTATATGTATATCTATATGTATAATTATACATATTTAAATATATTTAAAAATATTATATATTAATATGTATATACATATTTTCAGAATATATAGATAATATATATCAGTTTGTCAATACAAACACACACAAATATATGAATATACACGTACACATTATATAGGTATATAAATATTCATATATTTGTATTTTAAATAAAATGGATATTAGTTTTTTATTTAGATAAGGCTTATATATTTAGAAATATATTTTATATGTAAATATGTTTAATTATTTATTTATAAAATTAAAATTTTATGTGCGAATATATAAAAAGTATGTATATATTGTTATATATTTGATTATAAATAATAGTACATTATAAAAAATGATAAAAGTTCAAATCAATAATATGAATATGAATGTAATACATTGAAATAAATTAATTACCCAATGAAAAAGGTCAAAAATACCCCCATAAATGTGGCTGAAATTCCATCGAATGTTAAAAAATTTGGGTATCTGGACTAAAAACTCAGTTTTGGAGGCCTTCTAGGCCTTTTTGGCCTTGAAAAATGTGACAGAAGTTTCCCTTGGGTTATTATCACATAGAGATCATGGAAGGCTTCGATTTGATATGTTGTAGAGCCCAAACAGACACCCGGATCAAAAGTTATGTTAGTTTGAAGTTTGAGTTACGTTTTCAACTTATTTTAGATCTTTTATTATTTTTTTTTGATTTTTTATGTCTTAAAATTGTTATTAAATAATTATTAGTCGATGATAATTAGAAAATTATTAATTAATATTTTTTAAAGATATTTTATAAGCCATTTTCACAACATATCATACATATGAAGTGAAAATGTTTATTTATACTTATCTAAAACATATTTTAAAAATATATATTATATTTATATCAATATAAACATACTTATATATAAATATCTTATTTTTTATGATTTTTTTGAAATATACATTTTATCAATGCTAAGAAAAAGTGCTGATAATTTCTCCCCTTTATCAGCACTAATAAAAAAAGTGCTGATAAAGGGGGCCCCTTTAACAGTGCTAAAAAAAGCATTGGTAAAGGGGGTTCCTTTATCAGCGTTTTTAGCACTGTTAAAGGGTGGCACTGCAGAAGCCCAATTTTGTGGTAGTGAGGTCACTCTCCTATAGTAACAATCTATTTGGTATCGGTATACTACTAACTAGTCAATACCCAAAATTAAGTTGAATTTTGACATATCAAGGATGTAAATATCCCAAAGAAAATGATACTACCCAACATTAACAAAACATCCCTTTCACAAATATATGTCCCTAGACTATACTCCCAAAGGCGTGTCGATCATAATAACCCCACTCACAAAATCTACTTCCAAACTTACTTGTTCACAAGTTGTGCATATATAAAAGAATGAGAGGATCCTGTATCAAATAAGGTACTATAAAGCATAAAAGCTACAAGAATAGTATCTATAACTATCAATGGTTTAGCCTCACTATCCCCAAGTGTAGGATGAAATACATGAAAATTTCCTTCCCCTCTTCCCTATGTTGCAGTCTAAGTCCCCTAAGATGAACCACTCTATTGGTAAGAGTGCTCTTTCATTATAGTACCACACCCATTGCCTCGACTACCGTGATTAGTAGAACTCCAACTGCCAGTCTGATACAGGGTAGAGGACCCCCTTCAAACACTCTAATTCTGCCTAACTCCTACATCAAAAACCATATGTTGTGGGTTCCTGTAGAAGAATTGTAGATGTCCCATCTTGAAAAAATCTTAGCACACTAACGGTGGTCAAGGTCACTGTCTACAAAAGTGACCCGGCCTGCCGCACTAGTGGCAGATCACTCGGGTAAGGTCCTATATAACTAATCCCCCCTAGCCACTCTTCTTGCTATCTCCCAAGTGAACATTCTAAAAGAAATGCTTTCTACTATCGAAATACATACCTCTTGGTCAACCAATAGATACCACTTGTACTCCACTAGAAGCCTCCTTCAGGTTTCCCTCTGATATAAGAGTATAATTCACCACTTCTAAAAAATTCTTCAGCCTAAATATATTAACATAGGACTTAATTTCACATTTAAGACCATCCTGGAACCACTTTTCCACATTAGCCTCATCCCCTACTAAAGCTGGAACAAAGTGTTACAAATCAGTAAAGTGACCAACATAGTTCACCATGGACATAATCCACTAAGTCAGCCTCATAAACTATATTTCCCTCTCTTTCTTGAGTGTATCAGGGTAAAAGTGCTCCAAGAACTTCTCCTGAAAGTCCTTACACTCCATATTTTCTATCTTTCCATCCTGAGTCTGGATGTCTAACCAATTATTTTCTTGATCACATAACATATAAGATCCATTTTGACACTCTTCTCAGTAGGAGTCACTAATTGGTCAATAATCATCTTGATAGACTCAATATAGAACTCAGTTACCTTAGGTACACCCTCTTCAGTAAAAGGTAGAGGGTGCTGCAACTAGAACTCCCATGTCAGGTCAGGCATACTCTTCACAACCCACCTTGGGTCTATTTCCATAAACTACATAAAGTGAGAAAATCCCTCATAGAATTTCTATCCGGATTCCTCACCCGAAACTATCAGAGCCTCAGGTTCCACCACCGAAGGATCATTTCTAGCCATATCCTCCTACCTTCCTATCAACAAGAGTCATCATGGATGCATATATCTATAATTCCAAACACACATCTTATGGCACATAACACAACATTATCACATTTTAACAATAGGGATTCACATAAATTCATAACAAGTCATCCCCTTTATCCCGCAACATGGTCAAACCCAAGGCACTACCACTACCCTTAACCATCCCCCATCTAGTTCATGGATAACATAGGGTAAGAAATTTTTATATTTTCATGATTATCATCAAAAACCCATTTATCCATTTCAATTTTCCACATTTTGAATCATTTAAAATTTTCAATTCCATATTCGGAACCTTTTTCATTTTAAATTTACACAAGAAAGAAAAGGCATTTTTTTTCATTTAAAAAACTTACCCAAAACTTTATTTTCAATGTGTGCCTAAAATAATACATGTCACAATAAATATTGAGTGACTAGAATGATACATGCTTAATAAAATCTCATACCATGTTGCTCCACAAGTCAAATATCAGAAAATCTCAGAAAGTAATAACATCACACAACAAGTGCATCACTTGAGGTGAAATAACATCCAACTGTAACAACACATATCAATAACAAAAATCCCACCCCAGGTACTTGGATTTTATCCCCATACATGGGTTATCTACTCTCATGAACAAGATCTTAACCAAGACCCAATTCATACTAATCTCCTATCCACCTTTCCCAAAAAGTAAGACAAAAAAAAAATAAAATAAAAACTGCCTTTGATTCCACTTTGTGACATCCCGACCTAGGTTACACGCATCAGTGCCCTAATCTAGTTATCCACATGACCTCAAGTGTACCTCCCCATAGGATAGAGGCTTCCGAATAACCATGAGAGTCTAATATAAGTCATGGGGAGACTATACCCTCTTTATCAAAGTAGTAAAATAATGAAAGTAAATAAACAATAGCCAAATAAATAACCAGAATAAATGCCATAACCAATACAGACCAATATCAAATGATAAAAAAGTAATAAATAATACTTAAACCAAAGAAATAGATATGTAATTCCATATATATGTCAAGTATCAAAATGAAAAACCAAAATAAAGGCACATTGACATCTCAAATGGGTCCAAGCACCATGTCCAGTTCCATCATCCATAATCCATCCCAATTCAGCCATCTAACATAGGGATCTTGACCATATCCTATCTTGAAAACATGAATTATATTAGGGTACCAATTAGGAATCCTGAGTAGGGTGTGATTACAACTCATTAGGCCACCACCAATGGTGTCTAAAAAATATCTAGTCAATAACAATGTATACAATTTTATAAATAATAAAGCACAAGTGATAAATTAAAAAATTTACATATTCAATTGTTCTATATTTAACCACATAAACACCAAGGTTCATGAATACACCTGAACAAAAAATACCTACTTCGAACCATGCTGGAATCTGATCCATATATCACAATCTCATGGGTTTTGATTTATAATTTCATTTCAAGCTTATATTATGGCCACTTGGAATCATAGTCTAATGCCAATGTCTTGGGTATGACATCCTGCCTTTTTATCACATAAACTTTCATTACATTATACAAAACTGAGGATCTTTAAGGTTTAGTGTCTTGGAAACCAGGAACTTAATACATGACAAAAAAAACATTCTTCTTAAACACTTGAAAGGCTTCTTCATTTGTTCATCCTAAGTTCATTACAGCATCTCATAACCTGGGAGCATACATCAAAGGAAAGAGTGAGCAGAAGGCCCAGTAAGGGAAATAAGGAAAATGTTCTACATGTGAACTTGAGATACATCAAAAAGTCATGAAAAATAACTTTAAGTCATGAGAAAGAGATCATGAGGCATATCAAAATAAAAATAACGTGTTTAATAACTTGAATATGTGGATACAACATTTAACATAGACAATAATTTCCATTTCACCAAGGTCCAACCCCAAGGTGTCATTAAAAATTACCAAGGTTATTCACCAAGGTGTCGTTAAAAATGGTCATCTCTAGAGATTAAGTCTTTACCCAATGCATTGGAGCACTATCGGGGTGCACCCTTAAATTTGTATTTATTATCATGTGAACCAAATATATCATCATCAAAATTTCATAAATAACCCATATAGCATAAAATAAATGGGTTTTGTTTCATAATCATAACATTTTAAAAACTGCTTTAAAGACGTGATCTTTATGTCACTTTAAACCCACAGAAAAGGAAAACGGGTTTTGTGTATGTAAATCCCAGAATCAAAATAGAAAATTTTGATATATATGTGAATTAAACTGTATAATAAATATCTTTGAGTATTAATTTAATAAAATAAAATAATTTTAGAAAAAGAGAGAGACATTTTGAGATGAAAATTCTGCAGCATAACGGCTATGTTACAGGGTTTTAGAAAACATTGAAAAGAGAGGGGACATGGGTCACCCACCCATAAATGATCCAAAGAATAGTATAGGAACATAATATAATGGATATAAGAACATGGTAATGAAATTTTAAAGACATACCATATGAAATGGAAAACATGTAAGGGAGACAAAAATAAGATTTCTCTTATGAAAATTCGGCAGCCTAACGACGTCACTTAAAACATCAAAAAAATGAATTGACAAGATCAAATAGGGTCTCTCATCATATGAACATAAAATATCAGTATGATATATATATAGATCATACCCCAAAAAAATAAAAAGTAACTTGAAAGACTTGATATGAAAGTAGAACTTGAAAATGAGAAGGGTGAAAGAATCCCTTAAAATTTTGGCAGCCTAACGGCGCCACTTAAACATTATTAAAATGAATTGATGAGACCAAGAGGGGGTATCTCATCATATGAACACGAAAAGGACAGTAGGATGAATATAAAAGAACATCTCCAACATAAGAACATGGATCATAAAAGAAATGACATAAAAGAGAGTACTTGGAAAGAAAGAGAGAGGTAAGATTCCTTACCTTAAAACGTAACTCTTAAAACTCAAAGGTTGGGAACTTGAGGGCTTGGGGGAACCTTGGGAGGACTCCTTGGGAGGTAATGAGACCAGAACTTCGTTGAGGATGATTTTGGAATGTAAATGATGAGAGAATGGCTTGGTATATATAGGGGAAGTGAGGGGACAAGGCATTAATGGCCAAGGGACACCTCATTGGTGGTTTTGGAAAAACCATCAGCATGCCCATGGTATTTTCCCATGGTATTGGCCACATGGTACACCTAATAACTTATATTACTATTAATAGGTCGATCATATTTATTACACACTTAATAAATCATTAATGATGTCATTAAACACCCGAAACTTAAAGCTGAAAATTAACTATTCACCGAAAATTCAATTTTCTAAGAAAATCCCAAAATTTCACCTTAACCTAATATAGATTCTCTAATTTCAAAAATGAACTCCATTTTATAAAAATAATTATCTAAATATTTTTAATTTAATTTTTAAATAAAAACACTATTCACTGAAAATTCATTTTTTTCATAAAAAAACCAAAAATTACCTTAACATAATATCGATGCTCTGAATTAAAAAATAAGTCCATTATATAAAAAAAAATTCTAAAAATTTTTAATTTAATTTTTAATTAAAAAACACTATTCACCTGAAAAAACTAATACTTGATTAATAAATTATGAAATCGTTATTTACCCATTTTATTGAATCACACTACTTAATCAAGGTGCCTAAATTATATTAATACATTCTTTAAGTGAGATTACTAATCTATTTGGTCACATTACTAATCCTAAGCATAAAATCACTATTCATAGTTTAATATTCATCAAAAATTAAATTGATCTTATTAGACTCTAAATTTATTACTGAACACATTTGCAGAAGACCATTTTTTGAAAATCATTACACATCATTAATTATTTAAGGATTACATAAATATTTTAAAATATCTTTTTTTCAAAATTCATCAATAAAATACATCATATATTCATTCGAACATTTGAAAACTCACAAACTTTACCATAAGAAGAAAACACAAAAGGATTACACAAATTAGCTATGGTCTCATTACATATCCCCTTATCACACCAGTATATGACCTAAGTGTAATGTAAACTAAGGTGAGAGAATCCGAGGGTGGCTAGGCCAACATTGCCTGAGTGGTGATTTATATTAGCTTGAACTTCTCGTGAAGGCGATTCCATTCTAGCTTCACATGATGAAGTTCGACTTGGGTTTGGTCCAGAGCAAAACCTAGCGGGGCTACCTCCTTCCCAAGTTTCGTTAGATGGGATTCAATTGGCCCGAGACTACTGGATGAAGCCATTGAATCTTATTTCTATATTATTTAACCAAGATCAGTGGTATTTAGAGATAATAATCACAACATTTAGTTTCCAACGGTTATATTGACCAATGGTCATATAACAGTCGAAACCCAATGGACTCATTTTAAATATAATCTTGTTATCAAATGAAACAGTTTTGTTGAGTATAAAAATAAAATAACACACAAAATTAGGAAACAAGATTTATTGAAAATTTCATGTCATTACAATCTTCCCCCCTTAAGAAATTGCGTCCTCACAATTTTTAAAATTGGGCTTGGAAATTTCATTGAAAGTAACACATCGGAAAGAGAGTCAGTTAAACTATTACTTTAAAAGAAAGAAAGGGTAGTACATAGGTCACCCGAGTTAACCCATACTAGGATTCCATGTAGGGAAACATGGATATGGAAGAGAAAACAAAGGGTCATGTTCTGATGGAGACTTATAGAAAACATGATTAGGATAAAGTTAACCACAAGAAAATCACAAACTTATGATGTGTGTAAACGGTCTTTGATTACCCAGTAGGAAACTTAAACCAACAACGTTTTTGTTTTACATTCTTTTTAATAATTTTGAGGAATTCATTTACTACATAGAATAAGAACACAAGGAAATATACTTACCTTCAAGTAGAGTTTCATCCTTTAATAGGTTTCTACCAAAACTAATATTTTCTCCAAACGATTGGCATTCAAAAACACTTGGTCTCATCAAAAGCACAAGAATCATCTTCTAGAGAATCACATAATCCACAAAAGATTAACTATCAATTTATTCTATCATTAAACATTACCCCAAAAACAGAAAGGGTAAGATAAAACAACTCTTCAAAAAGATAAAACCCCATAAGAAGAGAAACTACTTTAAATCTTCAAAATCCCACGGTACTACCCAAAGTTCATCATAGACCATTCCATAAATAGCTGCCCTTAAAATTTCTCAAAATAAACCAAACTAATAAGTAGAATTTGATAACATAGTCTTCCAAGGTAAGCTTTATCATTTATCTCCAAACAACATCAACTACTCTTAACGTCTTACAACAAAAGTAACTAACCTAATCACATTTTCCCCAAGATAGGTAAATCATTTCCATAAGTAACCTAAATTACTATAAGTTCACCTTAAATTCAATGATTCTTCATAATATAAGTCAACCTTTACTCCTCAAAGAAAATACCGTAGTAATCTATTTACTTTTATCATATAGGGTTCCCAAAGTAGTGAACATCTTTTAAAATAATATTCATCTTTTAATCCCCTAATCATCTTTTTTTTCAATAAGAGAAGCTTCACAACATCAACATGTGGTACATAACAATAGATGTTTTACTAAATGATATAAAATCATCTTACGTAGTGACTCGATGTTCTTAGAAAACATTAAAGATATTCTCATAGAGAACAAACTAAAATACAACATGACATAGACAATTATTGCGAAGAAGTTACATGTACTTCAGTCATCATGATCCATCTCAACATAGGACTTGTATTGTTCCGTTGTCCTTGAAGATTCTTGATGCTCATCATGCTTCTCATCCCTTCCAAGAGAGCATTGACTTGGATAATTTCCAACTTCTCCACATTTACTACATTGAAAAGTATAAGGTACATTAGATCAAACCTTATCACTATTCATCACATTATCCATTTTTTAAAGCAATATGCTACTTTATGCCCTATCACCCCACACTTAAAACATCTCCCAGTTCCTTTGTGACATTATCCTTGGTGCCTCTTTCCACACTTTTTTCACAAATGAAATTGGGTCTTCTTTCTTTTATCAACTTTATCAGATGAACCTCCTTGAGACTTCGTCTTCTTCTTCCTTGATGAATTTGGGCATTCAACTAGGTACCAATTATTAATTGTGATTTTTGATAGCTGGTTTGGCATAATCACAATATGTTCCACTTGATATCTTGCTATCTTTGTCATATTAATAGGGAAATCACACATTTCCTATCACATTGGTTGTTGAGACATGTTCTTCTATTTCCCTCCATTAACTAAGAGAAGAAAGTATAATTAGGGGGGCTTCAATACTTAGCCAATAATCATGAAAAGAAAAATTAAAGCATAGAAGGATAAACTTATAGAAGAAAAGTATACCCTAACTTTTTATCCCCTAGGTTCCAATCTAGGTTATCCATGATCATATATTCTTATGTGAATCTTTATTTTATTTTATCTTTGTTCCTTTAATAATGGTTTATACTAAGCTTATGAATTTACCAAAGCATATCCCCTAGGAGTGTCGTAACCAAGAGTGCAGTAAGGCCCGTTTTCGTGTACCAGTTCCCGTTCAAGTCTATCTCAAGCAGTGTTTTTGAGTTTTAGCCCTATGTATATCTGTGCCAGAGCCACCTCTACATGCTCGTATCCAGACATGGATGTATTTTCTTGATAACCAACTTACTCAATACTCACCAAAATACCAGGAAGATTTTCTATATTTAAAATTTTCTATAGGGTTCTTACTAAAGTTTTTATATCCTAATTTCCACAAATAACTAAACCATCCTTTGATAAAAACTATAACATCCTACCTTTTTGTCACATAAACTTTCATTACATTATACAAAACTGAGGATCTTTAAGGTTTAGTGTGTTGGAAACTAGGAACTTAATACATGACAAAAAAAAATTCTTCTTAAACACTTTAAAGGCTTCTTCATTTGTTCATCCTAAGTTCATTACATCATCTCATAACCTGGGATCATAGATCAAAGGAAATGGTGAGCAGAAGTCCCAGTAAGGGAAACAAGGAAAAATTTTACATATGAACTTGAGATACATCAAAAAGTCATGAAAAATAACTTTAAGGCATGAGAAAGAGATCATGAGGAATATCATTATAAAAATAACGTGTTTCATAACTTGAAGATGTGGCTACAAAATTTAACATAGACAATCATTTTTGTTTCACCAAGGTCCATCCCCAAGGTGTCATTAAAAATTACCAAGGTTATTCACCAAGCTGTCGTTAAAAATGGTCATCTCTAGAGATTAAGTCTTTACCCAATGATTTGAAGCGCTATCAGGGTGCACCCTTAAATTTGTCTTTATTATCATTTGTGCCACATATATAATCATAAAAATTTAATAAATAACCCATATATCATAAAATAAATGGTTTTTATTTCATAATCATAACATTTTAAAAACTGCTTCAAAGACGTGATCTTTATGTCACTTTAAACCCACGGAAAAGCAAAACGGGTTTTTTGTATGTAAATCCCAGAATTAAAATAGAATATTTTGATATATATGTGAATAACCCTATATAAGAAAGATATTTGTGTATTCACTTAATAAAATAAAATAATTTGAGAAAAAGAGAGACATTTTGAGACGAAAATTCTGCAGCATAACGGCTATGTTACAGGGTTTTAGAAAACATTGAAAAGAGAGGGGACATGGGTCACCCACCCATAAATTATCCAAAGAACAGTATAGGGACATAATATAATGGATATAAGAAAATGGTAATGAAATTTGAAAGACATACCATATGAAATGGAAAACATGGAAGGGAGACAAAAATAATATTTCTCTTATGAAAATTCGGCAGCCTAACGACGTCACTTAAAACTTAAAAAAAATGAATTGATGTAACACCCCGACCCCAACTACCCAGAGTCGGTGCATTACTTCATAACATTGGCATGATCACAAAAGATCAAGTCTCGAAAGACCGATTAGTTTAGTAGCCTTGGAAACACTAGATACATTCATAAGTCTTACATTACATCATAAAGTGAAAAACTAATAACAAAGTCTTCATAGTCCACACTCATATCCTCTTCTGACTATCCCTGCAGTTCATTCATAAAATACTTCTTCACATCCTGGAAAATATTAAAACATTGAAAGGGGTGAGCTCAGATGCTCAGTAAGGATAACAATATTGCGGAAGCTTTCATAAATAAACATAAAAATTTAAGGCAATGTATAACTAAAACAAAAGCCTTTTAAACTTGAACATCAACATAATATGGAAAAATTAAAATGAGATAATGCCATTCACTTCTTCACATGGATATTCTACTGGTCGAATAATCACATGCAATATCAATAACCACTTTCATAATGATGGAATGCATAATGCCAGACTATCATAACCACGTAGCCAAGGCCTCGTGCCAAGACCACAAATAATATTTTGTCAAGGCCTCGTGCCAAGACACTAGTTTGTCTCATGAGACCTGCCGATGCATTGAGGAGCTATAGCGGGCTCCACCCGTCACTTATTAAGTCCAATGCATTCCTCATATTAATAGGTTTAAACATATCATAAACCATAACATAATCGTATCACATAAAACATGCATAAAGGAAACATAACATTTCCACATTTCAATCACAAGATGTAAATACAACACATTGATATAATAAAAACACTTTCAAAACCATTTTCAATACCAAAATAAAAGAAAGTTAAAACTTTGTATTTCTTTTTCATTTAAAAAAATGATGGCTTGTAGAGGAATCCGAAACTCAAATAATGGTCACGGCGGTGGAGAAGTCGTTGTCGCCGCATAAGTATGGAAAGAAAAACATTCCCTTTTTGTCGTTTAGTAAAACGGTTCGTATGAAAAAGATTCCTTTTGAATAAACGTAAAAGTCAAAGGGGTTTATACACCGTATAAAAGAAAGTTGTGTATAAAATAAAATATGCCTCAATGACAGGAGATTGAGACGAAATCCTTAAAAAGATAATTTTTAAAATAAAATAGATCTATTATGTGTATTCACTATAGGTACACATAAAGAATACAAAATAAGACATAATAATATCATGACATAATTTGAAAGTAGGAGATTAACCCAAAGAATGGAAGTTGGGTTAAGAAATTCCCTTACCTCATGTCCGACTTGACTCAACCGTTCTTTAACCTCCTGAATAATAAACTAGAGTTAATATATACCTTATTAAGAACCATTTTCAATTTCATTATCCTTATTATATCACTTATTACAATGATATCAACATTATGTAATTATTTAAGTTAATAACGGTTTTTTTGTCGATCTTTGGTACTTGAGTCAACAATAAACTTCTTATAATTACAAGTTGTTTATGTGGTAGAATATCCATTATCTCCAGGATTATATTCATGATTTAGATGTCATATATATCTTATATATCCAGTACATACATTCATTTATAATATTACGTAACATTTATAGGTAAGAAATGAAATGCACCGTTCATGGAGACGGTAAGCCGTACGTACGCATGAACGCTACTTTCATTTCTATTTCGTATTTAATGGAACAGAATCATAATGATATAAATTTATAATATAATTACAGTATAATATAGTGTATAATACCATTTAATCCATCCTTTATACATCCCACATATGGCATTAACGATTCAAATCACTTTGAGGGGGCGGTAGTCCGCACTTCCTAAAATGAAATTATCGTGTTTTACCCATAATGGAAATCATAAAGTATGCCATAAATGAGAAATACAGAAGCATAAGTAAAACATAAACACATTATATATCATATATAAATATAGTTACATCTTAATGGCCACCTTTTAAGGTGTTATATGAGTGTTGAACAATCATCGTTTCGTGAGGCAGAAATTCACCATCCACAGAAACCGTATGTTCTTTAACCATTAGATGTAGGTGTGTGTAAGTGTAGCTCAAATCCTTCTTATAACAACATCCTAGTATATTGAGGATACTGTTGTTGTTACAAAAGAAATTAATAAAAAGAGTTTAGGGGATTGGAGAAGAAAAATAAAACAAAACAACATTAGAGAAGACATTACCTCAAAATCGGGTAACTCTTTTTGATTTGAGCCAAAGGCTTCCTTGGGAAGAGTTCTGACCAAATTAAGGCTTCTAGGAGTAAGAGGGGGAAGTTGGGAGAGTATTTGGGCAGAGGTTGGCCGATCCAAATGGCTTGAAAGTGTAAATGAGGTGGGAGAGGTGGGGGCCTTTTATAAGTGGAGAGGAGGGGCACTTTTGGAAAGATTGAAATGTTACATTATTTCACAATGCTTTTCGGATTCTAAAGGTCCCACACTTATATAATTAGAGGCTAAGGTGATAAGGTTTCGAAATATCCTCATCCAATAGGCTTTGGACAAGTGTAAGCCTTGGATTTTTCATTATCTTCTCATTTTATTTAAATCGTTAAATAATGAGGTCATCGCTGCATCATAATGATGTCATAAATAATTTAATTTATTTAATGTCTAAAAATTATAAAAAAAATACTATGATGTAGTAAATCTTTTTATCTTTCTAATTAATATTTATAATCAAACTTTGGACTTGTGTAACCCCACTTAAAAACTGTTTTAGTAAAACAACTCATGTTTGTGTCAATTTAATTTTAACATTAAATAAATATATATTAATGTCATTTTCCAACCAAAGTGGCTCCATGGGGTCCCCAAGTTGACCCATGGGTTGTCTTGGTCTGCCATGAATCATACAATAGGAGTAGGACAAGTTTCAAGCTTATATCATATTATTAAAACATTGTTTTTACCTTAAACTACCCTAATTACCTCTAATCGCGATTAAGAACTTAAAAGTTACTATTCACCAAAAAATTATTTTAATCTCATTGAACCACATTTTACTTCTTAATAACAACCATGTATGTAGGATTTTTGAAAATCAAATCACAGAAGTGGTAATATTTCATTTAAACGAAAAATCAGTTATTTAACTACCACTTAGTGGTTTCACTATTCATCAAAAATTGAAGTTTTTCAGAACAAGGCCAAAATTTCACCCTAAGCTATAATTGATATTTCGAATTCAAAAATGATGTCTATTTTACAAAATTCTAAACATATAAGTTGCATTAATTAATTTTATAATTAATTCCTGCTGTCACAACAAATAGCGTGTTTTTAAGAAACAATTTATATCAAAAGATTGGCAATTGTTTATGTCCAATTTCAATGTTAAATTAATTCTAATGACCACCATTGGATAAAATGGTAAAAATATATTCTAATTATACTTTAAAACCACTAAATAGTATAATTTATCACTATAAATTATTTTGATCAAAAAAGTTGTTTTTAAGTATTTTTCACTATTCATAAAAAATTAGAAGTTCTCAGAAAAATACCAAAAATTCAACATAGGCTAATTTCGATATTCCGAATCCAAAAATGAAGTCCATTTTGAAATATAAAGTTTCTATAATTTTAAAAAGTGGTTATTAATATTCATAACGACTACTTTGATTAGTCGCGGTGTTTTAGAACTCGAAGTTGCGTACAATGCAAGCTATTGCATTATTGAATGGGAAGCGTATCGTGGAAGCTCGGGGTGTTACAATTGACAAGATCAAATAGGGTCTCTAATCATATGAACATAAAAGATCTGTATGATATATATAGAGATCATACCCCAACAAAATAAAAAGGAACTTGAAATACTTGATATGAAAGTAGAACTTGAAAATGAGAAGGGTGAAAGAATCCCTTAAAATTTCGGCAGCATAACGACGCCACTTAAACATTCTTAAAATGAATTGATGATACCAAGAGGGAGTATCTCATCATATGAACACGAAAAGGAAAGTAGTATGAATATAAAAGAACATCCCCAACATAAAAACATGAATCATAAAAGAAATGACATAAAAGAGAGTACTTGGAAAGAAAGAGAGAGATAAGATCCCTTACCTTAAAACGTAACTCTTAAAACTCAATGGTTGGGAACTTGAGGGCTTGGGGGAACCTTGGGAAGACTCTTGGGAGGTAATGAGATCATAACTTCGTTGAGAATGATTTTTTAATGGAAAGGATGAGAGAATGGCTTGGTATATATAGAGGAAGTGAGGGGACAAGGCATTAAAGGCCATGGGACACCTCATTGGTGGTTTTGGCAAAACCCTGGGTATGCCCATGGTATTTGCCCATGGTATTTTTCACTTGGGACACCTAATACCTTATATTTCTATTCATAGGTCGACCATATTGATTACATACTTAATAAATCATTAATTATGTCATTAAACACCCGAAACTTAAAGTTGAAAATTCACTATTCACCGAAAAATCACTTTTCTCAGAAAAATCCCAAAATTTCACCTTAACCTAATATCGATGCTCTGATTTCAAAAATGAACTCTATTTTAATAAAAAAATTCTAAATATTTTTAATTTAATTTTTAAATAAAAACACTATTCTTCGAAAATTCATTTTTTTCATAAAAAACCCCAAAAATTACCTTAACATAATATCGATGCTCTGAATTCAAAAATATGTCCATTTTATAAAAATAATTTTCTAAATATTTTTAATTTAATTTTTAATTAAAAAACACTATTCACCTGAAAAAACTAATACTTGATTAATAAATTATGAAACCGTTATTTACCTATTTTATTGAATCACACTACTTAATCAAGGTGCCAAAATTATATTAATACATTCTTTAAGTGAGATTACTAATCCATTTGGTCACATTACTAATCCTAAGCATAAAATCACTATTCATAATTTACTATTCATCAAAAATTAAGTTGATCTTATTAGACTCTAAATTTCTTACTGAACACATTTGCAGAAGACCTTTTTTTGAAAATCATTACACATCATTAATTATTTAAGGATTACATAAATATTTTAAAATATCTTTTTTTCAAAATTCATCAATAAAATACATCCTATATTCATTTGAACATTTGAAAACCCACAAACTTTACCATAAGAAGAAAACACAAAAGGAGTTAACAAAATAGATATGGTCTTATTAGATATCCCCTTATCCCACCAGCATAGGACCTAATTGTAAGGTGTAATAAGGTGAGAGAATTTGAAGGTGGATCACCCAACATTGCTTGAGCGGTGATTTCTATCAGCTTGAACTTCTCGCGAAGGCGATTCCGTTCTAGCTTCACACAATGAATTTCGGCTTGGGTTTGGTCCAGAGCAAAACCCAGTGGGGCTACCGCCTTCCCAAGTTTCGTTAGATGGGATTCGATTGGCCCAAGACTACTGGATGAGGCCATTGAATCTTCTTTCTATATTATTTAACCAAGATCACTTGTATTTAGGGATAATAATCACAACATTTAGTTTCCAATGGTCATATTGACCAATGGTCATATAACAGTCGAAACCCAATGGTCTCATTTTAATTATACTCATGTTATCAAATGAAACAGTTTTGTTGAGTATAAAAATAAAATAACACACAAAATTAGGAAACAAGATTTATTGAAAATTTCAGGTCATTACAATCTTCCCCCCTTATGAAATTGTGTCCTCGCAATTTTTTTAAAATTGGGCTTGGAAATTTCATTGAAAGTCCCACATCGGAAAAAGAGTCAGTTAGACTATTACTTTAAAAGAATGAAAGGGAAGTACATAGGTCACCTGAGTTAACCCATACTAGGATTCCATGTAGGGAAACATGGATATGGAAGAGAAAACAAAGGGTCATGTTCTGATGGAGACTGATAGAAAACATGATTAAGAGAAAGTTAACCACAAGAAAATCACAAACTTATGATGTGTGTAAACGGTCTTTGATTACCCAGTAGGAAAGTTAAACCAAGAACGTTTTTGTTTTATGTTCTTTTTAATAATTTTGAGTAATTAATTTACTACATAGAATAAGAACCCAAGGAAATATACTTACCTTCAAGTAGAGTTTCATCCTTTAATATGTTTCTACAAAAACTAATCTTTTCTCTAAATGATGGGAATTCAAAAACACTTGGTCTCATCAAAAGCACAAGAATCATCTTCTAGAAAATCACATAATTCACAAAATAATAACTATCTATTTATTCTATCATTAAACATTACCCCAAAAATAGAAAGGGTAAGATAAAACAACTCTTCAAAAAGATAGAACCCCATAGGAAGGGAAACTACTTTAAATCTTCAAAATCCCATGGTACTACCCAAAGTTCATCATAGACCATTCCATAAATAACTACCCTTAAAATTCCTCAAAATAAACCAAACTAAGATTAAAACCCAAATATAAGAAGGATTTGATAACATAGTCTTCCGAGGTAAACATTATCATTCATCTCCAAACAACATCAACTACTCTCAACGTCTTACAAAAAAAGTAACTAACCTAATCACATTTTCCCCAAGATAGGTAAATCATTTCCATAAGTAACCTAAATTACTATAAGTTCACCTTAAATTCAACGATTCTTCAAAATATAAGTCAACCATTACTACTCAAAGAAAATACCATAGTAATATATTTACCGTGATCATATAGGGTTCCCAAAGTAGTGAACGTCTTCCAAAATAATATTCATCTTTTAATCCCCTAATCATCTTTTTTATTCATGAAGAGAAGCTTAACCACATCAACATGTGGTACATAACAATAGATGTCTCCCTAAATGATATAAAATCATCTTAGGTAGTGACTCGATGTTCTTAGAAAACATTAAATATATGCTCATAGAGCACGAAATAAAATACAACATGACATAGACAATTATTGCGAAGAAGTTACCTGTACTTCAGTCATCATGATTCATCTCAGCATAGGACTTGTATTGTTCCCTTGTACTTGAAGATTCTTGATGCTCATCATGCTTCTCATCCCTTCCAAGAGAGCATTGACTTGGATAATGTCCAACTTCTCCACATTTACGACATTGAAAAGTATAAGGTACATTAGATCGAACCTTATCTCTATTCATCACATTATCCATTTTTTAAAGCAATAGGCTACTTTATGCCCTATCACCCCACACTTAAAACATCTCCCGATTCCTTTGTGACATTCTCCTTGGTGCCTCTTTCCACACTTTTTTCACAAAGGAAATTGTGTCTTCTTTCCCTTATCAACTTTATCAGATGAACCTTCTTGAGACTTCGTCTTCTTCTTCCTTGATGAATTTGGGAATTCAACTAGGTACCAATTATTAATTGTGATTTTTGATAGCTGGTTTGGCATAATCACAATATGTTCAACTTGATCTCTCGTTATCTTTGTCATATTAATAGGGAAATAATCACATTTCCTATCACATTGGTTGTTGGGACATGTTCTTCTATTTCCCGCCATTAACTAAGAGAAGAAAGTATAATTTGGGGGGCTTAAATACTTAACCAATAATCATGAAAAGGAAACTTAAAGCATAGAAGGATAAACTTATAGAAGAAAAGTATACCCTAACTTATCATACCATAGGTTCCAATCTAGGTTATCCATGATCATATATTCTTATGTGAATCTTTATTTTATTTTATCTTTGTTCATTTAATAATGGGTCATACTAAGCTTATGAATTTACCAAAGCGTATCCCCTGAGAGTGTCATAACCAAGAGTGCAGCAAGGCCCGTTGTCGTGTACCGGTTCCCGTTCGAGTCTAGCTGAAGCAGTGTTTTTGAGTTTTATCCCCATGTACATCTGTGCCAGAGCCACCTCTACCTGATCATATCCAGACAGGTATGTATTTTCTTGATAACCAACTTACTCAATACTCACCAAAATACTAGGAATATTTCCTATATTTAAACTTCTCTATAGGGTTCTTCCTAATGTTTTTATATCCTAATTTCCACAAATAAGTAAACCATCCTTTGATACCAACTATAACATCCCACCATTTTATTACATAAACTTTCATTATATAATCTCATAACCTGGGAGCATACATCAAAGGAAAGGGTGAGAATAAGGCCCAGTAAGGGGAAAAAAGAAAAATTTTACATGTGAACTTGATATACATCAAAAAGTCATGAAAAATAACTTTAAGGCATGAGAAAGAGATCATGAGGCATATCATAATAAAAATAACATGTTTAATAACTTGAAGATGTGGCTACAACATTTAACATAGACAATAATTTCCGTTTCACTGAGGTCCATCCCCAAGGTGTCATTAAAAATTACCATGGTTATTCACCAAGGTGTCGTTAAAAATGGTCATCTCTAGAGTTTAAGTCTTTACCTAATGCATTGAAGTGCTATCAGGGTGCACCTTTAAATTTGTCTTTATTATCATGTAAGCCACATATATCATCATCAAAATTTCATAAATAACCCATATAGCATAAAAGAAATTGGTTTCATTTCATAATCATAACATTTTAAAAACTGCATTAAAGACGTGATCTTTATGTCACTTTAAACCCACGGAAAAAGAAAGCGGGTTTCGTGTATGTAAATCTCAGAATTAAAATACAAAATTTTGATATATATGTGAATAACCCTGTATAAGAAATATCTTTGTGTATTCAATTATTAAAATAAAATAATTTGAGAAAATGAGAGAGACATTTTGAGATGAAAATTCTGTAGCATAATGACTATGTTACAGGGTTTTAGAAAACATTGAAAAGAGAGGGGACATGGGTCACCCACCCATAAATGATCCAAAGAAAAGTAGAGGGACACAATATAATTTATATAAGAACATGGTAATTAAATTTGAAAGACATACCATATGAAATGGAAAACATGGAAGGGAGACAAAAATAAGATTTCTCTTATGAAAATTCGGCAGCCTAACGACATCACTTAAAACTTCAAAAAAATTAATTAACAAGATCAAATAGGGTCTCTCATCATATGAACATAAAAGATCTGTATGATATATATAGAGATAATACCCCCAAAAAATAAAAATGAACTTTAAAGACTTGATATGAAAGTAGAACTTGAAAATGAGAAGGGTGAAAGAATCCCTTAAAATTTCGGAAGCCTAACGGCGCTACTTAAACATTCTTAAAATGAATTGATGAGACAAAGAGGGGGTCTCTCAACATATGAACACTAAAAGGAAAGTAGGATGAATATAAAAGAACATCCCCAACATAAGAACATGGAGCATAAAAGAAATGACATAAAAGAGATTATTTGGAAAGAAAGAGAGAGGTATGATCCCTTACCTTAAAACGTAACTCTTAAAACTCAAAGGTTGGGAACTTGAGGGCTTGGGGGCACCTTGGGAGGACTAATTGGGTGGTAATGAGATCATAACTTCGTTTATGATGATTTTGGAATGGAAAGGTTGAGAGAATGGCTTGGTATATATAGAGGAAGTGAGGGGACAAGGCATTAATGGCCAAGGGACACCTCATTGGTGGTTTTGAAAAAACCATGGGCATGACCATGGTATTTTCCCATGGTATTGGCCACTTGGGACACATCATACCTTATCTTAGTATTCATAGGTCGACCATATTGATTACATACTTAATAAATCATTAATTATTTCATAAACACCGGAAACTTAAAGCTGAAAATTCACTATTCACCGAAAAATCAATTTTCTTAGAAAAATCCCAAAAATTCACCTTAACCTAATATCAATGCTCTTATTTCAAAAATGAACTCTATTTTATAAAAATAATTTTCTAAATATTTTTAATTTAATTTTTAAATAAAAACACTATTCACCGAAAATTAATTTTTTTTCATAAAAACCCCCAAAAATTACCTTAACATAATATCGATGCTCTGAATTCAAAAATAAGACCACTTTATAAAAATAATTTTCTAAGTATTTTTAATTTAATTTTTAATTAAAAAACACCATTCACCTGAAAAAACTAATACTTGATTAATAAATTATGAAACCGTTATTTACCTATTTTGTTGAATCACACTACTTAATCAAGGTGCCTAAATTATATTAATACATTCTTTAAGTGAGATTTATAATCCATTTGGTCACATTACTAATCCATTTGGTCACATTACTAATCCTAAGCATAAAATCACTATTCATAATTTACTATTCATCAAAAATTAAGTTGATCTTATTAGACTCTAAATTTCTTACTGAACACATTTGCAGAAGACCATTTTTTGAAAATCATTACACATCATTAATTATTTAAGGGTTACATAAATATTTTAAAATATCTTTTTTTCAAAATTCATCAATAAAATACATCCCATATTCATTGAAACAGTTGAAAACCCACAAACTTTACCATAAGAAGAAAACACAAAAGGATTACACAAAGTAGCTATGGTCTCGTTACATATGCCCTTATCACACCAGCATAGGACCTAAGTGTAAGGTGTACTAAGGTGAGAGAATCTGAGGGTGGATCAACCAACCTTGCCTGAGTGGTGATTTCTATCAGCTTGACCATCTCATGAAGGCGATTTTATTCTAGCTTCACACGATGAAGTTCAGCTTGGGTTTGGTCTAGAGAAAAACCCAGTGGGGCTACCGCCTTCCCAAGTTTCATTAGATGGTCTTCGATTAGCCCGAGACTACTGGATGAGGCTATAGAATCTTCTTTCTATATTATTTAACCAAGATCACTTGTATTTAGAGATAATAATCACAACATTTAGTTTCCAACGGTCATATTGACAAATGGTCATATAACAGTCGAAACCCAATGGTCTCATTTTAATTATACTCATGTTATCAAATGAAACAGTTTTGTTGAGTATAAAAATAAAATAACACACAAAATTAGGAAACAAGATTTATTGAAAATTTCAGGTCGTTACAATCTTCCCCCCTTAAGAAATTGTGTCCTCGCGATTTTTTAAAATTTGGCTTGGAAATTTCATTGAAAGTCCCACATCAGAAAAAGAGTCAGTTAAACTATTACTTTAAAAGAAAGAAAGGGAAGTACATAGGTCACCGGAGTTAACCCATACTAGGATTCCATGTAGGGAAACATGGATATGGAAGAGAAAACAAAGGGTCATGTTCTGATGGAGACTGATAGAAAACATGATTAGGAGAAAGTTAACCACAAGAAAATCACAAACTTATGATGTGTGTAAACGGTATTTGATTACCCAGTAGGAAACTTAAACCAAGAACATTTTTGTTTTATGTTCTTTTTAATAATTTTGAGGAATTCATTTACTAAATAGAATAAGAACACAAGGAAATATACTTACCTTCAATTAGAGTTTCATCCTTTAATATGTTTCTACAAAAACTAATCTTTTCTCCAAATTATTGGCATTAAAAAACACTTGGTCTAATCAAAATCACAAGAATCATCTTCTAGAGAATCACATAACCCACAAAAGATTAACTATCTATTTATTCTATCATTAAACATTACCCCCAAAATAGAAAGGATAAGATAAAACAACTCTTTAAAAAGATAGAACCCCATAGGAAGGGAAACTACTTTAAATCTTCAAAATCCCACGGTACTACCCAAAGTTCATCATAGACCATTCCATAAATATCTGCCCTTAAAATTCCTCAAAATAAATAAAACTAAGATTGAAACCCAAATATAAGAAGGATTTGATAACATAGTCTTCTGAGGTAAACTTTATCATTCATCTCCAAACAAAATCAACTACTCTTAACGTCTTACAACAAAAGTAACTAACCTAATCACATTTTCCCCAACATAGGTAAATCATTTCCATAAGTAACCTAAATTACTATAAGTTCACCTTAAATTAAACTATTCTTCAAAATATAAGTCAACCTTTACTCCTTAAAGAAAATACCGTAGTAATATATTTACCTTGATCATATATCCCAAAGTAGTGAATGTCTTCCAAAATAATATTCATCTTTTAATCCCCTAATCATCTTTTTTTCTCAAGAAGAGCAGCTTCACCACATCAACATGTGGTACATAACAATAGATGTTTTCCTAAATGATATAAAATCATCTTAGGTAGTGACTCGATGTTCTTAGAAAAAATTAAAGATATGCTCATAGAGCATGAACTAAAATACAACATGACATAGACAATTATTGCGAAGAAGTTACATGTACTTCAGTCATCATGATCCATCTCAGCATATGACATGCATTGTTCCCTTGTCCTTGAAGATTTTTGATGCTCACCATGCTTCTCATCCCTTCCAAGAGAGCATTGACTTGGATAATGTCCAACTTCTCCACATTTACGACATTGAAAAGTATAAGGTACATTAGATCGTACCTTATCTCTATACATCACATTATCCATTTTTTAAAGCAATATGCTACTTTATGACCTATCACCCCACACTTAAAACATCTCCCTGTTCCTTTATGAAATTATCCTTGGTGCCTTTTTCCACACTTTTTGCATAAAGGAAATTGGGTCTTCTTTTCCTTATCAACTTTATCAGATGAACCTCCTTGAGACTTTGTATTCTTCTTCCTTGATGAATTTGGGCATTCAACAAGGTACCAATTATTAATTGTGATTTTTGATAGCTGGTTTGACATAATCACAATATGTTCAACTTGATCTCTCGTTATCTTTGTCATATTAATAGGGAAATCGTCACATTTCCTATCACATTGGTTGTTGGGACATGTTCTTCTATTTCCCGCCATTAACTAAGAGAAGAAAGTATGATTTGGAGGGCTTAAATACTTAGCCAATAATCATGAAAAGGAAACTTAAAGCATAGAAGGATAAACTTATAGAAGAAAAGTATACCCTAACTTGTGATCCCCTAGGTTCCAATCTAGGTTATCCATGATCATATATTCTTATGTGAATCTTTATTTTATTTTATCTTTGTTCCTTTAATAATGGTTCATACTAAGCTTATGAATTTACCAAAGCATATCCCCCAGGAGTGTCGTAACCAAGAGTGCATCAAGGCCCGTTGTCATGTACCAGTTCCTGTTCGAGTCTAGCTCAAGAGGTGTTTTTGAGATTTATCCCTATGTACATCTCTGCCAGAGCCACCTCTACCTGCTCGTATCGAGACAGGGATGTATTTGCTTGATAAACAACTTACTCAATACTCACCAAATACCAAGAAGATTTCCTATATTTAAAATTTTATATAGGGTTCTTACTAAAGTTTTTATATCCTAATTTCCACAAATAACTAAACCATCCTTTGATACCAACTATAACATCCCGTTTTTTTATCACATAAACTTTCTTTACATTATACAAAACCGAGGATCTTTAAGGTTTAGTATCTTGGAAACCAGAAACTTAATACATGACAAAGAAAAAACATTCTTCTTAAACACTTGAAAGGATTCTTCATTTTTTCATCCTAATTTCATTACATCATCTCATAACCTGGGAGCATACATCAAAGGAAAGGGTGAGTAGAAGTCCCAGTAAGGGAAACAATGGAAACATTTTACATGTGAACTTGAGATACATCAAAAAGTCATGAAAAATAACTTTAAGGCATGAGAAAGAGATCATGAGGCATATCATAATAAAAATAACGTGTTTCATAACTTGAATATGTGGTTAAAACATTTAACATAGACAATAATTTCTATTTCACCAAGGTCCATCCCCAATGTGTCATTAAAAATTACCATGGTTATTCACCAAGGTGTCGTTAAAAATAGTCATCTCTAGAGATTAAGTCTTTACCCAATGCATTAGAGCGCTATCAGGGTGCACCCTTAAATTTGTCTTTATTATCATGTGATACACATATATCATCATCAAAATTTCATAAATAACCCATATAGCATAAAATAAATGAGTTTCATTTCATAATCATAACATTTTAAAAACTACTTTAAAGACGCGATCTTTATGTCACTTTAAACCCACAGAAAAGGAAAGCGGGTTTTGTGTATGTAAATAACAGAATTAAAATAGAACATTTTGATATATATGTGAATACCTCTGTAGAAGAAAGATCTTTGAGTATTCACTTAATAAAATAAAAGAATTTGAGAAAAAGGGAGAGACATTTTGAGACGAAAATTCTGCAGCATAATGACTATGTTACAGAGTTTTAGAAAACATTGAAAAGAGAGGGGACATGGGTAACCCACCCATAAATGGTCCAAAGAACAGTAGAGAGACATAATATAATAGATATAAGAACATGGTAATGAAATTTGAAAGACATACCATATGAAATAGAAATCAGGGAAGAGAGACAAAAATAAGATTTCTCTTATGAAAATTCGGCAGCCTAACGACATCACTTAAAATTCAAAAAAATGAATTGACAAGATCAAATAGGGTCTCTAATAATATGAAAATAAAATATAAGTATGATATATATAGAGATCATACCCCAAAAAAATAAAAAGGAACTTGAAAGACTTGATATGAAAGTAGAACCTGAAAATGAGAAGGGTGAAAGAATCCCTTAAAATTTCAGCAGCCTAACGACACCACTTAAACATTCTTAAAATTAATTGATGAGACCAAGAGGGGGTATCTCATAATATTAACATTAAAATGATAGTAGGATGAATATAAAAGAACATTCCCAACATAAGAACATGGAGCATAAAAGAAATGAAATAAAAGAGAGTACTTGGAATGAAAGAGAGAGGTAGGATCCTTTACCTTAAAACATAACTCTTAAAACTCAAAGGCTGGGAACCTGAGGGCTTGGGTCACCTTGGGAAGACTCCTTGGGAGGTAATGAGATCATAACTTCGTTGAGGATGATTTTGGAATGGAAATGTGGAGAGAATGGCTTGGTATATATAGGGGAAGTGAGGGGACAAGGCATTAATGGCCAAGGGACACCTCATTGGTGGTTTTGAAAAAACAATGGGCATGCCCAGGGTATTTTCCCATGGTATTGTCCACTTGGGACACCTCACACCTTATCTTAATATTCATAGGTCGACCATATTGATTACATACTTAATAAATCATTAATTATGTCATTAAACACCCAAAAATTAAAGCTCAAAATTAACTATTCACCGAAAAATCAGTTTTCTCAGAAAAATCCCAAAAATTTCACCTTAACCTAATATAGATGCTCTTCTTTAAAAAATGGACTCCATTTTATAAAAATAATTTTCTAAATAATTTTAATTTAATTTTTAAATAAAATCACTATTGACTGAAAATTCATTTTTTTCATAAAAAACCCCAAAAATTACCTTAACATAATATCGATGCTATGAATTAAAAAATATGTCTATTTTATAAAAATAATTTTCTATATAATTTTAATTTAATTTTTAATTAAAAAACACTATTAACCTGAAAAAACTAATGCTTGATTAATAAATTATGAAACTGTTATTTACCCATTTTATTGAATCAAACTACTTAATCAAGGTGCCTAAATTATATTAATACATTTTTTAAGTGAGATTACTAATCCATTTGGTCACATTACTAATCCTAAGCATAAAATCACTATTCATAATTTACTATTCATCAAAAATAAATTTGATCTTATTAGACTCTAAATTTCTTACTGAACACATTTGAAGAAGACCATTTTTTAAAAATCATTACACATCATTATTTATTTAATGATTGCATAAATATTTTAAAATATCTTTTTTTTCAAAATTCATCAATAAAATACATCCTATATTCATTCGAACATTTGAAAACTCACAAACTTTACCATAATAAGAAAACAAAAAAGGATTACACAAAGTAGCTATGGTCTCGTTACATATCCCCTTATCACACCAGCATAGGACCTAAGTGTAAGGTGTACTAAGGTGAGAGAATCCGAGGGTGGCTCGGCCAACATTACCCGGGTGGTGATTTCTATCAGCTTGAACTTCTCGTGAAGGCGATTCCGTTCTAGCTTCACATGATAAAGTTCGGCTTGGGTTTGGTCCAGAGAAAAACCCAGTGGGGCTAAATCCTTCCCAAGTTTCGTTAGATGGGCTTCGATTGGCCCGAGACTATTGGATGAGGCCATCAAATATTCTTTATATATTATTTAACCAAGATCACTTGTATTTAGGGATAATAATCACAAAATTTAGTTTCCAACGGTCATATTGACCAATGGTCATATAACAGTCGAAACCCAATGGTCTCATTTTAATTATACTCATGTTATCAAATGAAACAGTTTTGTTAAATATAAAAATAAAATAACACACAAAATTAGGAAACAAGATTTATTGAAAATTTCGAGTCATTACAATCTTCCCCCCTTAAGAAATTGCTTCCTCACAATTTTTTAAAATTGGGCTTGGAAATTTCAATGAAAGTCCCACATCGGAAAAAGAGTCATTTAATCTATTACTTTAAAATAAATAAAGAGAAGTACATAGGTCACCCGAGTTTACCCATACTAGGATTCCATGTAGGGAAACATGGATATGGAAGAGAAAAAAAAGGGTCATGTTCTGATGGAGGCTGATAGAAAACATGATTAGGAGAAAGTTAACCACAAGAAAATCACAAACTTATGATGTGTGTAAACGGTCTTTGATTACCCAGTAGGAAACTTAAACCGATAACGTTTTTGTTTTACGTTCTTTTTAATAATTTTGAGGAATTAATTTACTACATAAAATAAGAACACAAGGAAATATAATTACCTTCAAGTAGAGTTTCATCCTTTAATATGTTTCTATCAAAACTAATCTTTTATCCAAATGATGGGCATTCAAAAACACTTGGTCTCACCAAAAGCACAAGAATCATCTTCTAGAGAATCACATAATCCACAAAAGATTAAATATCTATTTATTCTATCATTAAAAATTACCCCAAAAACAGAAAGAGTAAGATAAAACAACTCTTCAAAAATATATAACCCCATAGGAAGGGAAACTACTTTAAATCTTCAAAATCCCACGGTACTACCCAAAGTTCATCATAGACCATTCCATAAATAAATTCCCTTAAAACTCCTCAAAATAAACCAAACTAAGATTGAAACCCAAATATAAGAAGGATTTGATAACATAGTCTTCCAAGGTAAACTTTATCATTCATCTCCAAACAACATCAACTACTATTAACATCTTAAAACAAAAGTAACTAACCTAATCACATTTTCCCCAAGATAGGTAAATCATTTCCATAAGTAACCTAAATTACTATAAGTTCACCTTAAATTCAATGATTCTTCAAAAATATAAGTCAACCTTTACTCCTCAAATAAAATACCATATTAGTCTATTTACCTTGATCATATAGGGTTCCCAAAGTAGTGAACATCTTCCAAAATAATATTCATCTTTTAATCCCCTAATCATCTTTTTTTTGTCAAGAAGAGCAGCTTCACAACATCAATATGTGGTACATAACAATAGATGTTTTCCTAAATAATATAAAATCATCTTAGGTAGTGACTCGATATTCTTAGAAAACATTCAAGATATGCTCATAGAGTACGAACTACAATACAACATGACATAGACAATTATTGTGAATAAGTTACATGTACTTCAGTCATCATGATCCATCTCAGCATAGGACATGTATTGTTCCCTTGTCCTTGAAGATTGTTGATGCTCATCACGCTTCTCATCCCTTCCAAGAGAGCATTGACTTGGATAATGTCCAACTTCTCCACATTTACGACATTGAAATGTATAAGGTACATTAGATTGAACCTTATTTCTATTCATCACATTATCCATTTTTTAAAGCAATATGCTACTTTATGCCCTATCACCCCACACTTAAAACATCTCCCGGTTCCTTTGTGACATTCTACTTGCTTCCTCTTTCCACACTTTTTTCATGAAGGAAATTGGGTCTTCTTTCCCTTATCAACTTTATTAGATGAACCTCCTTGAGACTTCGTCTTCTTCTTCCTTGATGAATTTGGGCATTCAACTAGGTACCAATTATTAATTGTGACTTTTGATAGCTAGTTTGGCATAATCACAATATGTTCAACTTGATCTCTCGTTATCTTTGTCATATTAATAGGGAAATTGTCACATTTTCTATCACATTGGTTGTTGGGACATGTTCTTCTATTTCCGGCCATTAACTAAGAGAAGAAAGTATAATTAGGGTGGCTTAAATACTTAGCCAATAATCATGAAAAGGAAACTTAAAGCATAGAAGGATAAACTTATAGAAGAAAAGTGTACCCTAACTATTGATCCCCTAGGTTCCAATCTAGGTTATCCATTATCATATATTCTTATGTGAATATGTATTTTATTTTATCTTTTTTCCTTTAATAATGGTTCATACTAAGCTTATGAATTTACCAAATCATATCCCCCAGGAGTGTCGTAACCAAGAGTGCAGTAAGGCCCGTTGTTGTCTACTAGTTCCCGTTCGAGTCTAGCTCAAGCGGTGTTTTTGAGTTTTAGCTCTATGTACATCTGTGCGAGAGCCACCTCTACCTGCTCGTATCTAGACAAAGATGTATTTTCTTGATAATCAACTTACTCAATACTCACCAAAATACCATGAAGATTTCCTATATTTAAATTTTTCTATAGGGTTCTTCCTAAAGTTTTTATATCCTAATTTCCACAAATAACTAAACCATCCTTTGATACCAACTATAACATCCCACCTTTTTATCACATAAACTTTCATTACATTATACAAAAACCGAGGATCTTTAAGGTTTAGTATCTTAGAAACCAGGAACTTAATACATGACACAAAAAAAAATCTTCTTAAACACTTGAAAGGCTTCTTCATTTGTTCATCCTAAGTTCATTACATCATCTCATAACCTGGGAGCATACATCAAAATAAATGGTGAGTAGAATGCTCAGTAAGGGAAACAAGGAAAACGTTTTACATGTGAACTTGAGATACATCAAAAAGTCCTGAAAAATAACTTTAAGGCATGAGAAAGAGATCATGAGTCATATCATAATAAAAATAAAGTGTTTCATAACTTGAATATGTGGCTAAAACATTTAACATAGACAATCATTTCTGTTTCACCAAGGTCCATCCCCAAGGTGTCATTAAAAATTACCAAGGTTATTCACCAAGGTGTCATTAAAAATGGTCATCTCTAGAGATTAAGTCTTTACCCAATGCATTGGAGCACTATCAGGGAGCACCTTTAAATTTGTATTTATTATCATGTGAGACACATATATCATCATAAAAATTTAATAAATAACCCATATAGAATAAAAGAAATGGGTTTCATTTCATAATCATAACATTTTAAAAACTGCTTTAAAGACGTGATCTTTATGTCACTTTAAACCCACGAAAATGGAAAGCGGGTTTCGTGTATGTAAATTACCGAATTAAAATAGAAAATTTTGATATATATGTGAATACCCCTGTAGAAGAAATATATTTGAGTATTCAATTAATAAAGTAAAATAATTTGGGAAAAAGAGAGAGACATTTTTAGACGAAAATTCTGCAGCATAACAGCTATGTTACAGGGTTTTAGAAAACATTGAAAAGAGAGGGAACATGGGTCACCCACCCATAAATGATCCAAATAACAGTTGAGGGATAGAATATAATGGATATAAGAACATGGTAATGAAATTTGAAAGACATACCATATGAAATGAAAAACATGGAAGGGAGACAAAAATAAGATTTCTCTTATGAAAATTCGGCAGCCTAACGACGTCACTTAAAACTTCAAAAAAATGAATTGACAAGATCAAATAGGGTCACTCGTCATATGAGCATAAAATATCAGTATGATATATATAGAGATCATAACCCAACAAAATAAAAAGGAACATTAAAGACTTGATATGAAAGTAGAACTTGAAAATGAGAAGGGTGAAAGAATCCCATAAAATTTCGGCAGCCTAACGACGCCACTTAAACATTCTTAAAATGAATTGATGAGACCAAGAGGGGGTATCTCATAATATGAACATAAAAAGGACAGTAGGATGAATATAAAAGAACATCCCCAACATAAGAACATGGAGCATAAAATAAATGACATAAAAGAGAGTACTTGGAAAGAAAGAGAGAGGTAGGATCCCTTACCTTAAAACGTAACTCTTAAAACTCAAAGGTTGGAAACTTGAGGGCTTGGGGGCACCTTGGGAGGACTCCTTGGGAGGTAATGAGACCAGAACTTCATTGAGGATGATTTTGGAATGGAAATAATGAGATAATGGCTTGGTATATATAGGGGAAGTGAGGGGACAAGACATTAATGGCCAAGGGACTCCTCATTGGTGGTTTTGGAAAAACCATGGGCATGCCCATGGTATTTTCCCATGGTATTGGACACTTGGGACACCTCATAACTTATCTTACTATTCATAGGTCGACCATATTGATTACATACTTAATAAATCATTAATTATGTCATTAAACACCTAAAACTCAAAGCTGAAAATTCACTATTCACCGAAAATTCAATTTTCTCAGAAAAATCCCAAAATTTCACCTTAACCTAATATCGATGCTCTGATTTCAAAAATGAACTCCATTTTATAAAAATAATTTTCTAAATAGTTTTAATTTAATTTTTAAATAAAACACTATTCACCAAAAATTCATTTTTTCCGAAAAAACCCCCAAAATTACCTTAACATAATATCGATGCCCTGATTTCAAAAATAAGTCCATTTTATAAAAATATTTTTCTAAATAATTTTAATTTAATTTTTAATTAAAAAACACTATTCACCTGAAAAAACTAATACTTGATTAATAAATTATGAAACCGTTATTTACCCATTTTATTGAATCACACTACTTAATCAAGGTGCCTAAATTATTTTAATACATTCTTTAAGTGAGATTACTAATCGATTTGGTCACATTACTAATCCTAAGCATAAAATCACTATTCATAATTTGCTATTCATCAAAAATAAATTTGATCTTATTAGACTCTAAATTTCTTACTGAACACATTTGAAGAAGACCATTTTTTAAAAATCATTACACATCATTATTTATTTAATGATTGCATAAATATTTTAAAATATCTTTTTTTTTCAAAATTCATCAATAAAATACATCCTATATTCATTCGAACATTTGAAAATCCACAAACCATACCATTAAAAGAAAAAAAAAGTATTACACAAAGTAGCTATGGTCTTGTTACATATCCCCTTATCACACCAGCATAAGACCTAAGTGTAGGTGTACTAAGGTGAGAGAATCTGAGGGTGGCTCAGCCAACATTTCCCGAGCGGTTATTTCTATCAGCTTTAACTTCTCGCGAAGGAGATTCCGTTCTAGCTTAACACGATGAAGTTCGTCTTGGGTTTGGTCCAGAGAAAAACCCAGTGGGTCTACCTCCTTCCCAAGTTTCGTTAGATGGGCTTCGATTGGCCCGAGACTACTGGATGAGGCCATCAAATCTTCTTTCTATATTATTTAACCAAGATCACTTGTATTTAGAGATAATAATCACAACATTTAGTTTCGAACGGTCATATTGACCAATGGTCATATAACAGTCGAAACCTAATGGTCTCATTTTAATTATACTCATGTTATCAAATGAAACAGTTTTGTTGAGTATAAAAATAAAATAACACACAAAATTTGGAAACAAGATTTATTTAAAATTTCGGGTCATTACATTGGGGCTAGAATTCCATGTCTAGCACACTATAAGTATTTGGAGCATCAGTCCCTATCCCACACCTCATAATTATCACATATGGGATTTTGAAGCATCAGTTTGTGTTCCACACTCATTATCACATATAGGATTTTGATGCATCAATCTATGTCCCACACTTGTTATCACATATGAGATTTTGAAGCATCAGTTTATATCCCACACTCATTATCACATATCACATGAATCACATATATCACATATGTCACATTTACTAGGGTTAATCATTATCAACCCTCTTATCAACATTCTTATCATGGTTCAATATTCAATTCCTTAAAACAATCATGGATTATCACTTTAATCACATGGAATAATATAAACAATTCACCATTAAATCATTTATTAACATTTAATCATATAAACTATTAAAACTTCAAGATTTATCCCACCATCCCTTAATTCTCATTATCATTAATTTCATAATCACATTAATCTACCAATTTCAATATCCCAAAACCCACTAATTTCATAATCACAATTCAACTGATTCTAATTTCCCTAAGTTCAACCCATTTCATTATCACATGGAAAATTAATTTTATTAGTTCAAATTTGGATGCAATTTTCTAATAATAGAAATATAAATTTAAAAATTTAATACATTTAATTGAATTGAGATTATGGGAATTGAAATTTAGACCACCTATGATGAGATCATTAATGGAAGTTAACCAAACCAAAATCACCAAATTGATGTAGAACGATTGAATTAACAACGACATAAGAAAATATAGAACCAAAACCTAGGATCATGATCAAAACCACAAACCAAATATGGTCAAAAGGTTCCACCAATTCATCAAAATAACAAGGAACATAAGGATACCAAATAAAAATAGGTTATTGTGTATCAAACACTAATCCAAGACAATCAGAGATGAAGAAAACACTTCAAAACCACCAAGAACCACCCTAGGGTTGAGAGAAGGAAGGATAAAAAAGGAATGAACATAAAATGAAATACACAACAAATTTTAAAAAAACTAATTAAAAAATTTCATGAAATGTAATTCCCTTACACATCGTGTAATCATTTTTAGAGGGTTACACTGAAAAACTCAGCGTCACAGGTGATTCTATTTTCAATCGACATTTACACATCGTGTAACCCATTTACATGGTGTGAAAATGTCTTGAAGGATAATTTTCATCTCAATTTCTACATAAATATCATAACCACCTCTAAATCCTTTAAAAAAACTAAAAAAACCCCTCTAAACCATTAATGAAAAATAAAATTAAAGAGAGAATGTTCTTAGAAAAAGAACTATATCTCACATTATTATTTAAACATGATCATTATAACATAGCAGTTAAGTCGACGAGTATGAATAATATTAATTAAATTATGAAAATTATATGGTTTTCACATGTAAAAAAAATTATTTGGTTATCTATTAATTAGAAATAAAACAATAACCATTTTAAAGAAAAAGAAATGTTTTCTAAAAAAATATATTTTTCTAAAAGGTGACTTAGTTGCAATTTTCACACATAATTTAAAATTTAATTTATAATAATTTTAAAAAATTTATTTGAAAAAATAAAATTCATTTTTTTAAAATGTAAAATTTATATTTGGCTTAACTTTTGAGAATTTTCTAAAAAGATTATTTTTTTTATGAATAGTGAAAAATATTAATTTTTATTGAAAACTTCCTTTTCATTTAAATTATTTACAAAGTTAAATTATGTTTGAAATTATTTTTAAAGTAAAATTAGTTAAATTATATCAAAATTTAACTAATTTTGGTCATTTTAATTAATTTTATATTAAATTATGATATAAAAACTTTTTATACTTTTGAAAGTTTCACTTTGGAAAAACTATTTTTTCGACAGGTTTACGGGTTTAATTTTAAATTGAATCATAAAAATTATATGATTTAAATTTATAAAATTGAATTAAATATTTTGAGTCAACATTATTTATATCATCTAATAATTCCAACTTAATTTTTGACCATAATGAATAGTAAAAATAGTAAAAATTAATTACCGCGGTTCAGGTAAAAACGAGCTTACTATGAGTTAAACTAAAAAAATAAGGGTTAAAAATGACCCAAAAATTGTATAATTCCTATTTTTTGGAAATATTTATAACTTATATCTTATAATTTTTTAAAATTTTCCATTTTTGAGCCTTATAGAATGATAAAAACCTAGGTGTAAATCGTTCTTTTCAAAAATTCCAAGTGTGAACTCCCCCCACTTATAAAAGGCCACCCCTCTCCTGTCTACTTTACACTTCAAAAAACCATTTTTTGGATAATAACTAACCAAATAAATTCCTTAATTACTTAATAATATTATATAATCCTTTTTTTGATCTTAAATCAAACCTAGAAATAATTTTTGTGCAAACCTAAAGAAGTTGTCCGAAGAAGAGGTAACATCCTTAACCTAGAGTTTTATTTTATTTATTCTTTAAACTAATTAAAATATTATTAAAAAATTATAATATAATAAAATTAGTATATTAAATATACTAATATGTTTTTATGATAAGGTAATTACTTACATCCATCTCCTCCCCCTCAAATGGGTAACAAAACTGTTGGTCGTGTGAACAATGAACAACCATCTCACGAACCGACATAATTCGTTTTCCATAACCACTTCTCAAGGATGGATATAATGATGTATTTAATGTTTATATATGATATTTATTATATAATTATATTTATTTAATTATAATATCACATATTTATTCTTACTTTCCATTCTGTAGGGAATACGATAACGTCGCTTGTGGGTACAACAAACTACCACCTCACGAAGAGATGTGATTTGTTTTTCACTTACACATTACATGAAAGTTAATAAGGATTAATTTTATATTTATATATTATAATAATTAAATATTTATCATTATATAAAATAAATATATCATATAATTTCTTTCCTCACCACCCATTGAATAAATGATAATGTCGTTCGTATGTACGACATGCTATCACCTCGTAAAGCGATGTGATTAATTTTTTTTAATAATGCATCACATGGATGGTATATGTAAGTGTATTTAAAGAAATAGTATTATATTTATCATATAATTATAATTATGGAAAGATAAAATAACACTTACCTTCTTTACATCATGATCATTGAAAAATGGAAATGTTACTCATGCGTACATATGGCTTACCGTCTCCGTGATTGTAACGTAGTTCTTTTTTC
The DNA here is from genome assembly GCA_963277665.1 of Viscum album. Taxonomy (NCBI): domain Eukaryota; kingdom Viridiplantae; phylum Streptophyta; class Magnoliopsida; order Santalales; family Viscaceae; genus Viscum; species Viscum album. Next base: position 1,151,621,606 of record OY728132.1, on the reverse strand, counting down.
ATAACCATACTTAATGATTTATTTTAAAAGTATGATTTATGTAAAAAATGAGAATTATGTCATTACTACCATTATAAATATGATTAAATAATAATATTTTTGACCTTAGTCAACTTACCAAAGTGATTTTGGACATATGAGCCATTTATCATTAAAACATCCGGTGTGAAATTAATGGGTCAAGTAATTGAATATGACATGGTAAAAAATAATATAAAATGAATAATAAATTTTAAAAGGTTTATTGATAAATTAAATAATTAACATAAGTTTTTTATTCAGGAAGATAAGGAATGTGTGTGATGATTCGGGTTCAAGGTAAGGGTTTTGTCTCAAACTTATTTCTTTGAGACACATGCTATTTTATGAACCTAATTTCTTTTAAATGGTGTATATACTTAAACTTTACATAATATATCAGGAATATTTTATAATTCATGATATTTTAAGTTATAATTCATCCAATTCATTCATGGTAATTTTTGATTCAAAAGTTACCAAAAGTAGTAAGGGTTTATGTTTCAATCCCATTTTAATTGGGATTGTTTATGCTTGAATTTACACTATAGGAAATTATTTTATCTTTGTCTAATAAAAAACTTTTGATTTATTTTCTTGTAGTTATTCATGAAATTTTCAAGTAAAAGTACCATTTTTTTCTCTATTTTTTACTTAAAAATATTTTTAGAAAATATTTTTAAGAAAATTGACTTTATTTATCTCTTTGGTCGAAAACCCCTTCTCTTACATGTCAATGTAATCTATAATTTTTTTTCAAAAAGGTTATAATATTATAACATGATAGTTTGAATTAATTTTTACCCCTTTTTTAACATTTTTAAAAAATGTTTTTAAAGGAATATTCTTGTCATATTCAAAATGAGGCACCTTTTGATTTTTTACACAAGTTTGAAATGGATGTTTTTTTAACTTATAAGTCATGTACAAAATTACCCGCTATCATGAACATTTTTTTCTTTTAAATATTAAATTTTATATTTATAAGTTTATTTTCAAAGAAAATTATTTCAACAATATTTTTTGAATTTTATTTTTTCAAAATCAATTTTAAAAGTGGAAAGGTTATTTTCTTCAAGAATATTTTTAATATTTTAATAGTATTTCTATTTATCAATGACAACAATATTTAATGTTATAGAATGATTCTAAATCATGTATTTATGTACCTAAAATATATACCTATCTTATTATACCATATTTTTATGGGTTAATGCATGCCTTATGAACATTTCTTAAATTACTTCTTCAAAAAATATCTTTTGATTTTGTTATGAGACATGATTATACAACCCATTTATATCTAGGGTAATTCTTATGTTTATTAATTATGATTGATTTTATTATTTGGAACACATATGAATTTACATGAAATAAATTTAGTGGGTGGGACCAAAATTATATATCCCTTTAATGCATTGGGTAATGTTTTAGTCTCATGAGATTTCATGTATGAGATCAGGTAGTGAACTTATTCCATTATGAGAGTCTGTCACCATGTGATGTTTTATCAAAATTTATCCTTGAATTATTTTCATGTTATGTTTTATATTGATTCCACATTTCCTATGATTCCATGTTCTTATTATACCATGATATTTATGTTATTCTCCCATGTGATTACTCATATTCCTTCTATTTTATGTGATCATGTTATATATTTGACTCACATGTTATGCTTCCTCATCATGTTTATTCTCTTACTAGTCTTTTTAGATCATTCCATTATTTTAGATATTCCCAGGTTATCCTATTCATTTTTATAAGATCAAAAGGATTTAGGATCTCATTATGGAATAAAATCAATAAGTTTTGTTTTAGTTTTAATTTGATGTATTATGAACCTAGTCTTCAAAAGACAATAAGACTCATGATCTTTGGGTTGTAATAAATAAATTTTGTATTAAAAATCATTTAATACTACATGTAAAAGGATTGGGTAGCTATAGTGGCTTTTATAGAAAAGTTTTAAATAACATTTATAACTAGGATGAGAAAAATTTAGTAATAATACTAGGGATAAGTCTAAGGATAAGACTAAGTATATCAAAATATACTATAATTTTGTGAAATATAGAGTGAGTGGTTTCCGAGAAATTATATCCCTACCTAGATACTACAATTAGATGTGGTTCTCGTATTTATGTACCTAGGGGTAATAACTTTGAAAAAGGTGTATCATGCTTGACTCAAGCATTACCTGGTATATGACAACATGCCTTACTGCGGACCTAGTTTGACACTCCCAATGGATATGTTTTAGAAATTCACAAACTATTTACAAATCATTATGAAAGAGTTCAAAAAATTGTTAGGTTAGAAAAAATAATATGAATCATTACCATGTATAATTAGATTTAAACCTATAGACCCATAAGTCAGGACATAATTATCATTTATAAGTTATTAATTATAGGTTATAAGTTTCCATTTGCTTTGTTAACACATTCCTATATTGTTTCTTTTAATATTTAGTTAATGTATAGGAATAGAAGAAATAATTCTGACAACTAATGTGATGGGAAATGTAATGATTTACCTAATTATATTCCTAAACTAATAGAAACAAAAGTTAGACATATTGGGATCACGTAAAACGAGATATCTCAAATTACGATCTACAAGTGAAACATAGTTTAATTTACAAACACATAAAAGAAGATACAGATTCCATATCATGAAAGTTAAAGTTATAAATGTAAAAAAGAAAAAAATATTCAATTTCATATATGTCAAGAATGTGGGAATAATCACCTAGAAGAATATCTCAAATATAGGGTAAGATGTTTTCAATGTGAAAATAAAGGGAATAGAGTAATGAATTTCCAAGTAATTCGATGTAATATTTGTGGGGAAATTGGGAATTATCCAAGTCAATTCATAAAACCAAGGGTTATCTTCCAGACCAAGGAATTAAAAATGTTATACTAATCATTTTAGTGAAGTATTTACATATGGGGATCCTATAATTATATGTACAAGTATTTTTATCAATGGTATTTTGGTTATAAGAATCATGAAACTTATAAGGACCATTCTTCAATAGTTTTTCTTTAAGAATTTTCAAGAATATATTGAATGGTAATAATGATCTAGAAAGGTGATTTAATGGTAATGTGATATTTTTGGGTAAAATAATAATATGTGTATAAAACCTTAGTGGTTAAAAATTTATTTAATGATTATTGTTATTTTGAGGATGTTAATCATATTTTTGGTAATATTATAGGAATTATATTAATATAGTTTTATAAAGAAAAAAAAGTAAAACTCAAATGTTTGGTGAAAAATCATCAGATCTGGGAAGTCCATGAGGCTTGAACCCACAACTGAAGGACAATAAGGGTGAAACACTTACCACTAACATACATAATGTATTAGTTAGTATGGAATTGTTTTTACTTAAAGTATTTTATGAATAAATATTACTTTGATCAAATATTTTTAGGTGATTAATGATATTTTAGGAGACGTTTTTTTGGGTTAAAGCATATATAACCTTTAGGTTTAACATAAAGGATTATTTGGGAAGAATGATATTAAGTTTTTAAAGATATAAGATGAAGGGTTTTAAACACAAACACTTATGGACTGAATTATGTTGATATTTGGAAGTTAATATTGTGGTATTAGATATTAATGTATTATATGGGAAAATTTTTCCTAACTATTTTTGTTTTATTAAAGATAAGAGGAATAACTTGTTATTCTTTTAAGGATTATGTGATCCATTAGAAGTTTATTTTAGTAATCCAGGCATGAAAAATACATCTTGAATTCTCATCATTTGGAGAAAAGGTTATATTGTGGTGTAAATTATTAATGGATGAAATTATACTTTTCAAGTATGTATATTTCCTCATGTTCTTAGTCTGGATGGTAAATAAATCCCTCAACTCTAGAGAAAGGATCTTGGGGAACAAATGTTATCCTATTATCTTCATATTTGATGAATTAGTGGTATTTTAATTCACCACAAATTTATGGTTTTTTGTTTGTTTTATTTCTCATAATAATTAACTTTCTTATGATCATTGATCTTTATCACTCTCCATAATTATTTATACTTTTCTTTAATGTCCATATATTCAATTTTCACCAATGTTCTCCTATCTAGAAACCTAATTATGTGATGAAAATCCTATTTCACTTCCCCTATTTCTAATAGGAAGTTTTATTAACCCTTTTTATGATGTGGGTTTACAAAAAAAGGCATTTTTAAATGTAAAACCATTTATTACAAAGATCATTATTAAATTGCGAGGATGTAATTTATTTAAGGGGGTATAATGTAACACCCTAATATTTTAAAAGAGGAACATCATATTCAATAGCATATGTGACTCAAAACACCAAGATTAGAAGAAAATTTAACACCTCGATTCTTTAATATATATTTATTTTTAAATAAATTCAATCTCTTAAATAGATTTCATTTCATGCAACACCAGGTTTAAACAAAACATGATACTCTATTAAAATATTATTCTTTAAACATGACCATTATAACTTAGCTGTTAAGTTGGCGGGTATGAATATTACTAACTAAATTTTGAAAATTATATGTTTTACACATTTATAAAAAAATTCAATGTTTATCTAAATATTAGAAATAAAATAAGAACCATTTGAAATAAAAAAGAAATGTTTTTTGAAAAATAGTATTTTTCTAAAAGGCGGGTTAGTCACACTTTGCGCACATAATTTGAAATTAATTTTTACCAATTTTATAAAATTTATTTGAAAAAATAAACTCAATTTTCTAAATATTAATTTCAAAATTATATTTGGGATAATTTTTGAGAATTTTTTGGTAATTTTTATTTTTTTGATGAATAATGAAAAATACAGATTTTTATTGAAAATTACCTATTTGTTTAAATTATTTTAAAAGTTAAATTTTGTTTTAAATTGGTTTTAAAGTAAAATTATTTCAATTATAAAACAATTTAACTAATTTATTTCATTATAATCAATTTCACATTGTAGGTGATATAAAGACCTTTTGAACTTTTGAATGTTTTTCTTTGGAAATACCATTTTTTCGACACGTTTTTGGGTTTAATTTTAAATTGAATTCTACAAATTTTGTGAATTAAATTTTTAAAAATGGATTAAATATTTGGAATAATAATAATTTATATTATCTAATAAGTCTAGAATAATTTTTTACCATAATGAATAGTAAAATAGTAAAAATTAATTACCGTAATTAAGTTAAAAATGGGTCTATTAGTGGTTAAACTAAAAATATAAGGGTTAAAAATGACCCAAAACTTTTCTAATTACTATTTTATGGTTATATTTAGAACTTATAGTTTATAAGGATCTAGAATGGTCCATTTTTTATCCTTGTTTCTTGAGAAAAACATGGTTTTAATTCTTTCTTTTCAAAAACTACAATTGTGTCATCTCCCCCACTTATAAAAGGACACCCATATCCTCTCTCTTTTACACTTCCAAAACCAATTGGTTCAGAAAATAACTGACAAAATAACTTTCTTAATTACATCCCCTCATTCTATAATCCTTTTTTTTATCATAAATCCAAACTAGGAAGGCTTTTTGTGCAAACCTAAATAAGTTGTTTGAAGAAGAGGTAACGTCCTCAATAGATCATTTTATTTTATTTGTTATTCCACACCCTTAAAATATTATTAAAACATGATGATATAATAACCTCTTTATCTTTCATATACTAATATTTTGTTATGTTAAGGTCATTAATTACATCCATCACCGCCTCCCTCAAATGGGAAATGAAATTGTTGACCGTGTGTATGGAAGACTACTACCTCACAAACCAACATAATTCATTTTCCATCACCACTTATGATGGATGAATATAATGATGTATTTAATGTTTACATATAATATTTATGATATATTTAATTATATAATTGTAATATCACATACCCCTTCTTACTTTCTATTCCGTAGGTAATATGATAACGTCGCTCGTGGGTACGACAGACTACCACCTCACGTAGTGATGTGATTATTTTTTCAATTACGATTTACATGAAAGGAAATAAGGATAAATTTGATGTTTATATATGATATTAATTAAATAATAATCATTATATAAAATAAATATATCATATAATTTTTTAACTTACTATTCATTGAATAAATAATAACGTCGTTTGTGTGTATGGCGGACTACCCCCTCATGAAGTGATATGATTCATTTTTTTATTACTGCATCACATGGATGGTATATATAAGTGCATTTAAAAATGATAATCATGTCATGATTACAATTCTGAATATGATTAAATAATAATCTTTTTGACCATAGTCAACTAACCTAAGTGATTTTGGAAAAATGAGTCATTTATCATTAAAAATTCCGACATGAAATTAATTGGTTAATTAATTAAATATGAAATGGTAAAAAATAAAATAAAAGGAATAGTAAACTTTAAAAAGTTTCTTAATCAATTAAATAATTAACATAAGTTTATTATTAATGAGTATAAGGACCACACATGACAATTCGTGTTTGAGGTAAGGGTTTCATCTCAAACTTATTTCATTGTGATACATGTTATTTTATATAGAAAATTTATTTTAATTATGCATATAATTAACTTTTACATACTATATCATGAATAATTCATATTTCATGAATTTTTATGTTACAATTCATCTACTTTATTCATGGGAAGTTATGATTCAAAAGTTACTAAAGTAGTAAGGGTTTATGTTTCAATATCATTTTAATCAAGATTGTTTATACTTGAATTTCCACTAATGAAAATTATTTGATAATGAAGTTCCCAGATCAGTGTGAATCACTGAGAGGGGGAGGGGGTGAATCAGTGATCCCTTTGAAACTTTTTACTAATTGATTCTTATCAATTAAACCTCTATGGCTGGTTAAAGCCTCGATCCACTCTTCTTGTATCTCTCAACCTTTCCTCAAATGATGTAGTAATGAAAAGGCACAGGAAACAAGGATTTACAAGGTTCGGCACCAAAGGCCTACATCCTTTCCATGTTGGTTATACCCCCCAACATGGTTTCTTCCATTATAATCTGTTAGTATTACAATGGGCGATACAGAGTCCCACTGTATCTCTCCTGAGTCCCATAGGAGGGTCTTTATACTGCATCCCACAGTGTTACCAGAGTCCCACTGGCCTGCTCCAGAATCCCACTGAAGCCTTCTTCTACCCTGATTCTCACAGGGGGCTTCTCCTGGATCCTCGAGTCACACGAGTAGATCTTCTTCTCTTTAAGTTCTTCAAGTATCCTCAACCGCCTGTGATAAATGCTGCTGGCCTTTCTCTCTACTTTTGATCACTTGAGTTGATCAGGTCTTCTCGTCTTGCTCAGGCTTTATCTCCTTTCTCTTAGGATGACCTGGCCTCTCTCTTCAACTACTGAAAACTCAGACAACTGATGTCTTTAACTTCAGTCTGGCTCCAATCTCACTTCACATCATCTTCATGCACTGAGTGAATGGCAACTCTTCATCCTCATGCACTGATAGCATGGATTCTCAATAATCTTCAAGAACTCTTGGTCTTGGACTCCTCAAATGCACACAAGCTGATTTGGATTTGTTCACGTGTGCACGTGCATGCATGAAAGCATGCACTCCCCTTTCCTCTTCTCGGTGTAGTAAACCCTCAAAGGGTAATAACTCCTTAAGCACACATACCTTCTTCACTCACACACTTTGTTCAATTTGTTTACACACAATTAATGTGTGTTATACTTTAGTGTGGGGTATCCTTCTTCTTCTCCTTCTTAGTGTGTATACACCACTTAGGCACACACTAAGGTTCGGCCTTCTTCACTAGTTTAGTTCAAGTATGCACAAACACTTTGTTCTTTCTTCCTCTTGCACACACAAAATGCTACGACCTCTTCTTGTTTTGTTTTCACATACACATTATTTTTGCAAACACAAGGTACAAGACACGACCTATTTTGCACACACTTAGGCTTCACCTACTTCACTTGCACACACTTGAGGTGTGGTCTCAGCCTCTCCTTCCTTTGTTCATGTTTAGCACTCACAAGACGTAGGGCCTTCTTCACTTGGCACACACACAAGGCACTAAGGCCTCGACCTTTCCTTCTTCTTCAAAGCACGCAAGTGCAATGGGTGAAAGGGCCGCTTCTTCTTCAACACTGCCACGCAAGGTGCACTGGCTGTGGGTACGTAGGTGCTACTGCCGCGCAAGCCCTCGGGTGTGCAAGGTGCAAAACCGCAGGGCGCGCAAGCCACAAGGGTGCAAGACACCTCGAGCGCGCAAACACCTCATGCCACGCAAGTGTGCGGGCAGTGAGGGCACTTTCTGTCGCGCAAGGGAGGCGCACAGGGAACCTCCAATCTTTATTCGCGCAAGGAGGGCATGAAATGAAATTCACAAAGCCAAAAGGAGTCTTCGGGCTTCTACTGCACAAGTGGTGTGCACGGGGGCTCTTTCTTCACGAGGCACAAGGGTGCTCACGGGTCTCAAAATTTCAGCAAGCGACTATGATGCTCAGGAGCTCCTTTTATAGTCATAAGGGGTTCCTCAGTCATCCGCAGAGATACAACTCGAATCCCCGAGATTTTCAGGTTTTCAAAATCTTTCAAAATCTTTAATCTCCTCTGTTTCACGCGGGTTCCCTTATTTTTCTCCTCCTTCACGTGCATGTGCATTTCGAATGTTTTCATGCCTCTTCAAAGTATATCCATGCATAGCATGAATCCCACGTGGCCTCGGCATATTCTCTTGCCTCGGCCGAACATGAAATTCTTCATTTGTTACATGCAAACCCATTTTTATGCATGATAATGTTCAGTGTGGATAGAAGAACCTCAAGGACACTTCGGCTTCGTCAAAGGTGGCCGGATACTCAAAATCCATCTTCGAGAGGCACCTGGTTCGAAGGAGGAGTCACGGGTGGCCTCGGGTGAGCTCAAGGTAGAGGACGACTCCTCAACTGTCGGATCCGGAGTTTAAAAGACATCGGACGACCTAGATCAGATCGGGAGCGCGGCGGATGAGATGTGCGGCACAGATCGACACGGGATAGCTTGGACGGTCAGGATTCGATCCGTGGTGAAAATTCACCGCCCCACATTGAATCGGTGGCTGGTTTCCACGCGGTTTAACAAACTCGCATTCCCCACTCCACTTCAATTGTATCTTCTCCCTTCACGGTGCCGCCCCACACCGTGTTCTCTACGGGCGCGCTCTTGCGCCCACCCCTGCCACTCGGGCGCGCCACTGGCACCCACCATGCTTCCTCACGGGCGCGCTCCTGTGCCCAGGCTGCGCGAGCTTCATCACCGCATGGCCCCGGGGCTTATACACGACCTCGACCTCCTCTTAGGCTGGCCCCATGGGATCCCCATGGGCGTGGTGACCGTGAGTCCCGCAAGATCCTTGGTTCGAACCCTTGAGGTTGGCATATTTTTTTCTTAAGTATAGAACCTAGACTTTGTGTAAAAACAAAGTTACTAAGTACCAAATGCCAAATGCCAAATGCCAAGCCACTTATTCCAAGCCATTCTTCCTCTTCTCCATTCTTCTTCTTCTTCAAAATAATTCCTCCACCTTCTTCATTAGAATCCCTTCCATCCTCTTCAATCATGTATTATTCACCAAGGAATGGAATTTCCAAAGGTTTTTTCCTTCAACCGAAGCTCCTAAATCACATAATCTTCAATGTTCTTCATTGATCCAATCAGAGATCAAGTTGGATCTTCTTCAAATTCACATGCACTAAGTGATAGTGCATGGACTTCATTAGCACCACTTCATCCACTTAGGAGTTGTGGATGGTTCTCCTCATCTCCTCATGCATTGTTAAGACAATGCATGGTCTTCTAATATTGTTGTGACATTGTATCCAGTTGATACAAGTTCTTAGAACTTAAAGATCAGCTCCACAATCGTCTGATTATACATGGAGAATGTTTCAACCATAATCTCCTATGCCACTTAGTGAATCTCCTAAGTGACATTAATCTTAGTACCATGGCCATTCTCCATTCATCACCATCACCATCACATCCTTTTACATTCACATATTGATACTCCTTGATATCCATTCATTCCTTAACAACAACATACCTCATTGAAAACAAATGCAACACAATGCACTTCAATCCCCCCCTTTGTATTTGTTGTCAATACATTAGAGCACATATGAATGGGTCAATATGTGTGCCAATCTTTTCTCCCCCTTATTGTCAACCAAATGCAAAGGTGTGGTGTGGTTCTCTTCAAAATTTCTCTTCCTCCCTTTAAATAGTATTTTCTTGAAAATCACTAAGAGAGGGATGATGTCACATGTTCTCTTTCGCAAAGAACCTTTAGTAGATCATCTCTAAGTCTACTTGAGCTAACCCGGTGTAGAAAACAAGAGTGATGTAACCAAGGAACTCAATGATGTCCAACATTCACTATACATGTGAGATTATGCTTCAAGGGGTTTGAAATTTTTCAGATATAACAATGAATTGCTAAATCCTGCACATACTTCACAAAACTCATTAGAAAGTTCAGGTGCAAAGATAAAGCTCCCCCTTTCAACCATTTGTCTTCAATCAATACTCCCCCTTAATTGTCATGATGAATACAATTAAGAAACAAGGAATGAAAGTATGATTGGAATACCTTCACTTTTCTCAAGATGGTATTAAATATCAGAATCCCATATTCTACAGATTGGCTCCCCCTCAAGGGGTGCACTCCATTCTGTCCAAACCACTCTCCATATGAGAATGATCATCATCTTCAATTCCTTGAAATGTTAGCACATGTAAATACAAGTGGTTAGGGAATAAGATGGAACATACTTGGTTCATCAATGTGAACAACAAGGTTGAGAAGATTGTCTCAACCGAGATGTCCCATTTTCACCATTCTTCACACTTGCACATTTGATCTTTAATGATGTTTGTGCTGGTGTGGATCTCAATACATCTTCATGTGAAATATTCTTCTTCCCTTTTGCCTTAGCAATTTCCAGAACTTCATCTTCATCTCTTTGCAGATCTTTGGCATGTTGCAACTGATTTGGCCATATGACTAGTAAGTCACTTGGAAGTGTGGCCTCAGTTCTGGATATTCCACATGGATCCTTTGATGCTTTCAAGCTACCTTTCTTAGGCAACTTGTTTTCAACCAATCCCTTATGCTTCATCTGGATTGATTGTCTGTTTGAGTCCAGTCTACCTCTATTGAATTTCATGGCTTGTTTACAAAGATCCATGATATGTCCTTTCTTTCCACAGTAGACGCATGTTTTCTTCTTGGTGGTCCTTCGGGATGCATCACACTTCTTGGATTTCAAATCCAAGGACTTCTCTTCCTTTGAAAAAATCTTATTGGGAGATTTTTCAGCTTTCTTCTGCTTGCTTCCCAAGGATTCTTTCTGAGCCAGGTTCTATGATATTTTCTTCTTTTGAGCTCTGGATACAGTTGGAGATTGACATGTATCTTTTTGACCACTTTTACAAACATCCCAGATGTTATCAAGCAATCCAAATCTATTTGCAGTAAACAGATGTCTCTGGACCTGTGGATGTTGCCTCTTTTCCTCTGGCTTGCTCCCCCTTGGCATGGGCTTGCTTTGTGCTTTGAAATTTAGTGGATTGTACCAACAATCCTTTGCACAATGCCCATACTTATTACAACACCAACACTGACCCACAAATCTTAACCTCTTCAGTCCTTCTGATTTCTGGGCAGTTTTCTTGAACTGCTGTGTTGTTTTAGGAGAGCTCTGTTTCTGTATCTTCTTCATCCATACTTGATTGGAGTTTCTCTTCCATCCTGCACTTTTTGTGGAAACACAATTAGAAGCTTTAGTACAAGATGGTATGGATGGTACCTTCTTTTTATAAGATGTTACACTTTCATTATAGGATGTCTTTATTTTAGAATCATCCTTATCAAAGCATACTTGAGTAGCAACATTTCTTATTTCAGCTAACTGGGAAGTTTCAGCTTTGGGTGATTGCAGATTTTTTAATATCACCTCTAGTTCTAAGCATTTCATGTTAAGGGAGTTCTTCTCATCCTCAACAGTTCTTATCCTTCCTTCCCATTTCTCTTCCAGCTTCTTTATCTGGTCTTCATGCACCTTTTTTATTTCTAGCAATGAATTGTCTAGCTCCTTCACCCTTTTGACTTTGTCTTCAAGTTGAGCATCTATGACAATCATTGATACTCTGTGCCACTTTTCCAGTGCATGGAAAACATCTTTGACCATTATGTTAAAGAATTCTTTCTCAGAAAGGCTTCTTTGCAATTCTTCACAAGTATCTTCATATCTTTCATTGCAAAGGGAAACTGTTTCATCTTTAGCCTTCACCAGCTTTCTGAGAGTGTTGGATATGCCAACCCTTTTTTCCAATTGATCTTCCATGGCATTGGCTTCTTCTTCTAGCTGTAATTTTTTTTCCTGAAGACCATGGATTCCTGTAGCTATACACATTGCCACTTCCATGGGGATAGTCTTCAGAAGATATTTGAGTGCATTATGAAGATCATTGATTCTTCCATCATCATCACAGCTAGGACATGCTTTCTTCATCTTCTTGGCCTGTTTCTTCTTTCTGTTTTTCAGAGTCTTGGCAGATATCTCCATTTGAGGGTATTTTCTCACTTCCTCAAATATGCACTTCATGTAGACTCCCTTGGATCTTTTATAGGTAACCTCCACTCTGATACCAATTGAAGTGCCCAGATCAGTGTGAATCACTGAGAGGGGGAGGGGGTGAATCAGTGATCCCTTTGAAACTTTTTACTAATTGATTCTTATCAATTAAACCTCTATGGCTGGTCAAAGCCTCGATCCAATCTTCTTGTATCTCTCAACCTTTCCTCGAATGATGCAGTAATGAAAAGGCACAAGACACAAGGATTTACAAGGTTCGACACCAAAGGACTACGTCCTTGCCATGTTGGTTATACCCCCCAACATGGTTTCTTCCATTATAATCTGTTAGTATTACAATGGTCGATACAGAGTCCCACTGTATCTCTCCTGAGTCCCATAGGAGGGTATTTATACTGTGTCCCACAGTGTTACCAGAGTCCCACTGGCCTGCTCTAGAATCCCACTGAAGACTTCTTCCACCCTGAGTCTCACAGGGGGCTTCTCCTGGCTCCTTGAGTCACACGAGTAGCTATTCTTCTCTTTAAGTTCTTCAAGTATCCTCAACAGCCTGGGATAAAGGCTGCTGGCCTTGCTCTCTACTTCTGATCACTTGAGTTGATCAGGTCTTCTCGTCTTGCTCAGGCTTTATCTCCTTTCTCTTAGGATGACCTGGCCTCTCTCTTCAACTACTGAAAACTTAGACAACTGATGTCTTTAACTTCAGTCTGGCTCCAGTCTCACTTCACATCATCTTCATGCACTGAGTGCATGGAAACTCTGCATCCTCATGCACTGATAGCATGGCTTCTCAATAATCTTCAAGAACTCTTGGTCTTGGACTCCTCAAATGCACACAAGTTTATTTGGCTTTGTTCACGTGTGCAAGTGCATGCATGAAAGCATGCACTCCCCTTTCCTCTTCTCGGTGCAGTAAACCCTCAAAGGGTAATAACTCCTTAAGCACACACACCTTCTTCACTCACACACTTTGTTCAATTTGTTTACACACACTTAATGTGTGTTATACTTTAGTGTGGGGTATCCTTCTTCTTCTCCTTCTTAGCGTGTACACACCACTTAGGAACACACTAAGGTTCAGCCTTCTTCACTAGTTTAGTTCAAGTATGCACAAAAACTTTGTTCTTTCTTCCTCTTGCACACACAAAATGCTACGACCTCTTCTAGTTTTTTTTGCACACACACATTCTTTTTGCAAACACAAGGTACAAGCCACGACCTCTTTTTCACACACTTAGGCTTCACCTACTTCACTTGCACACACTTTAGGTGTAGTCTCACCCTCTCCTTAATTTGTTCATGTTTAGCACTCACAAGCCGTAGGGCCTTCTTCACTTGGCACACACACAAGGCACTAAGGCCTTGACCTTCCCTTCTTCTTCAAAGCGCGCAAGTGCAATGGGTGCAAGGGACACTTCTTCTTCAACACTGCCGCGCAAGGTACACTGGCCGCGGGCGTGCAGGTGCTACTGCCGCGCAATCCCTCGGGTGTGTAAGGTGCAACACCACAGGGCGCACAAGCCACAAGGGTGCAAGACACCACGGGCGCGCAAACACCTCCTGCCGCGCAAGTGTGCGGGCAGTTAGGGCACTTCCTGTCATGCAAGGGAGGCGCGCAGGGAACCTCCAATCTTCTTTTGTGCAAGGAGTGCACGAAAGGAAATTCACAAAGCCAAAAGGAGGCTTTGGGCTTCTGCTGCGCAAGTGGTGTGTGCGGGGGCTCTTTATTCACGAGGCACAAGGGTGCTCGCGTGTCTCAAAATTTCAGCAAGTGGCTATGATGCTCGGGAGCTCCTTTTATAGGCAGAGGAGGTTCCTCGGTCATCCGCGGAGATACAACTCGAATCCCCAAGATTTTCAGTTTTTCAAAATCTTTCCAAATCATGAATCTCCTCTGTTTCACATGGGTTCCCTTATTTTTCTCCTCCTTCACGTGCATGTTCATTCCGAACGTTTTCATGCCTCTTCAAAGTATATCCATGCATAGCATGAATCCCACGTGGCCTCGGTATATTCTCTTGCCTCGGCCGAAAATGAAATTCTTCATTTGTTACATGCAAACCCATTTTTATGCATGATCGTGTTCAGTGTGTCCAGACGAGCCTCAATGACACTTAAGCTTCGTCAGAGGTGGACGGATACTCAAAATCCATCTTCGGGAGGTGCCTGGTTCAAAGGAGGAGTCGTGGGTGGCCATGGGAGAGCTCAAGGTAGAGGACGACTCCTCAACCGTCAGATCCGGCGTTTAAAAGACATCGGACGACCTGGATCAGATCGGGAGCGCGGAGGATGAGATGTGCGACGCAGATCGACGCGGGATCGCTTGGACAGTCAGGATTTGATCCGCAGTGAAAATTCTCCGTCCCACATCGAATCGGTGGCCGGTTTCCATGTGGTTTAACAAACTCGCGCTCCCCGCTCCACTTCAATTGTATCTTCTCCCTCCACGGTGCCGCCCTGCACTGTGTTCTCTGTGGGCGCGCTCTTGCGCCCACCCCTGCCACTCGGGCGCGCCACTGGCGCCCACCATGCTTCCTCATGGGCACGCTCCTGCGCCCAGGCTGCGCGGGCTTCATCACCGCGTGGCCCTGGGGCTTATACACGGCCCTTGCCTCCTCTTGGGCTGGCCCCATGGGATCCCCATGGGCGTGGTGACCGTGAGTCCGACAAGAGCCTTGGGTCAAACCCTTGAGGTTGGCATATTTTTTGCTTAAGTGTAGAACCTAGAATTTGTGTAAAAACAAAGTTACTAAGTACCAAATTCCAAATGCCAAATGCCAAGCCACTTCTTCCAAGCCATTCTTCCTCTTATCCATTCTTCTTTTTCTTCAAAAGAATTCCTCCATATTCTTCATTAGAATCCCTTCCATCCTCTTCAATCATGTATTCTTCAACAAGGAATGGAATTCCCAAAGGTTTATTCCTTCAACCGAAGCTCCTGAATCACATAATCTTCAAAGTTCTTCATTGATATAATCAGAGATCAAGTTGGATATTCTTCAAATTCACATGCACTAAGTGATAGTGCATGGAATTCATTAGCACCACTTCATCCACTTAGGAGTTATGGATGGTTCTCCTCATCTCCTCATGCATTGTTAAGACAATGCATGGTCTTCTAATATTGTTGTGAAATTGTATCCAGTTGATACAAGTTCTTAGAACTTAAAGATCAGCTCCACAATCGTCTGATTATACATGGAGAATGTTTCAACCATAATCTCCTATGTCACTTAGTGAATATCTTAAGTGACATTCATCTTAGTACCATGGCCATTCTCCATTCATCACCATCCCCATCACATCCTTTGTCATTCACATATTGATACTCCTTGACATCCATTCATTCCTTAACAACAATATACCTCATTGACGACAAATGCAACATAGTGCACTTCAGATATTTTTCTAATAAAACCATTTCAATTTATTATCCTCTGTTTATTCATAAAATTTTCAAGTAATAATTCTATTTTTTCTCTCTTTGATTGTTAAAAGGATTTTAGTTTTTTTTAAGAAAATCGACTTTATTTCTCTATTTGATCGAAAACCCTTTATTTTCCATGTCGATGTTTTATTTAAAATGTTTTAATAATATTACATTTTTTTAAAGTCTTTTTTACCCTTGTTTGGACTTTTTACAATTTTTTTAAATGAATCTTCTTGTCATTTTTAAAACGAGGCACTTTTTGACTTTTTACCAAATTACAAAAGGAATGTTTTTTAACTTATAAGTCATGTATGAAATTACCCTCCTTCATGACCATTATTTTCTTTTATAATTTTAGAGGTTTATTTTCAAATAAAAATATTTTCAATTTTTTTTTTGAAATTTAGTTTTTTAAAATTTATTTTTGAAGTGGAAATGTTATTTTCCTCAATAAGGCTTTTAATCTTTTTAAAGGCATTTATATTCATCAATGAAAAAAAACTTTAATGTTATATAATGATTATAAATTATATACATATTTACCTAATATATATACCTAGATTATTCTACATTATTTTTATGGGGTAATACATGCCTTATGACTATTTCTTAAATGAATTATTTAATAAATATCTTTTGATTGTGTTATGAGACAAGATTATGCAACCCATTTCTTTCCATGGGTAATTCTTATGTTTATGACTTATGATTGATTTTCTTATATAGAACACATATTCATATACATTAAATGAATGTTATTGGTGGTCCTAAAATTATATATCCCTCTAATGCATTGGGTAATGTTTTAGTCTCATGAGATGTAATATATGGGATTTGGGAGTGAACCTAATCCATTATGGGACTCTTCCTACCATGTGATATTGTATTAGAAGTTAGCCTGGACTTATGTTTATGTCATGTTTTATGTTGATTCCATATTTCCTATTATTCCATGTTCTTATGATACCATGATAATTATGTTATTCTCACATTAATCATGTGGCTTCTCTTTTATGTTATCATGTTTTATCTTTGACTCACATGTTATGCTTCTTTATCATGTTTATTACCTTACTGATCTTTTTATATCACCCCTTTATTTTATATATTCCTTAGGTTATCATATGTAGTTTTAGGATATCAATAGGATTTAGGATCACATTATGAATAATAAAGAAAATAATTTTTATTTTCATCACACTTTTATGTATTATGAACCTAGTTTTCTAAAGACACTAGGGATTGCAATTTTTGGGTTGTAATTAATTGATATTAATGATAAAAATCATATAATAATATGTGTAAAAGGCTTAGGTCACTATTTTCCCACTTGGTCCTTTCCATAATGATTGATCTTAAAGACCCATTTGTTGTTGATAAGCTTCATTCCATGAGGTAATGGAATAAGATACCATGTCTTGTTCTTGTATAGGGCTTCAAGATCCCCATGTATCACCACAATATATGAGGATGCATCTAAACTTTGGTTTGCCTTCATAAAATAAGATAGATCACCATCATCTGTCAATAAGCAGTATACAATACTAATCTCAGTGATATAATATGAGTGCCATACATGAGCTCTTTTATCCTGAGTTGATCACTGTGGTCCGGACTCAACCGGTACTTGATAATCATACTCTGGTAATTCTTCATAGGAAACCGTTTCTTCTTTAGATTTTTCCTCTACTTCAACTATTTTAGTTTTTTTATTCTCTTTCTCCATGTGACCATAAATTTTCATTTTTACCTTATCTTCTACTAATGATAAGTTTTTGGGTAGTGGGGTACCATAACTTATACCCGTTCACACCATCAGGGTACCCCAAGACACTACCACAAAAACAGTTTTTCCCAACGCCCCCCTTTTATCAGCACTAACGAAAAATCGCTGATAAAGGGAGGGGTACCTTTATCAGCGCTAAAAAAAAGCACCAATAAAAGTACCCCTTTATCAGTTCTTTTTTTAGCACTGATAAAGGTAACCCCCTTTATCAGCGCTTTTTTTAGCGCTGAAAAAGGGACCCCCTTTATCAGCGCTTGTTTAGTAGCACTGATGGGGGGGGGGGCTTTATCAACGATTTTTTTAAAAGCACTGATAAAGGATCAACTTCAAAAATAATAATAATATATTAATATATAAATATATAAATATAGTTATATTGATATAAATATAATATATAATTTTTAAATATATTTTAGATAAGTATAAATGTATATTTACACTTAATATACTTAATATATAAGATATTTAGTGAAAATGGCTTCTTAAAAAACTAAAAAAATATTTTTAGTTAATAATTTGCTAATTATTATCAATTAAAAATAATTTAATAACCATTTGAAGACACAAAAAATCAAAACAATTAATAAAAGATCTAAAATAAGTTGAAAATGGAACTCAAACTTCAAACGACCATAACTTTTGATCCGGGTGTCCGTTTGAGCTCTACAACATATCAAATCGAAGCCTGCAATGAGATCTACATCGCTATAATTAGGAAAACCTAGGTCAAGGTTTTTTTGAGGCCAAAAGAGGCCCATAAGGCTTCCAAAACTGAGTTTTTAGTCAGGGTACCCTGATTTTTTAACATTTTGTGGATTTTCAGCCTCGTTTAAGGGGGTATTATTTGCTTTTTTTGGTGGAGAATGAATTTATTCCAAGGTATTACATTCATATTGATATAATGTTTTTGAAATTTTATCGTTATTTATAATTCTTTGCTATTTATAATCAAATATATAATAATATATACATATTTTTTATATATTCACACATAAAAATTAATTATAAATATAAATAATAAAATATATTTACATATAAAATATATTAGCTTTATCTAAATAATAACTAATATCCATTTTATTTAAAATACAAATATATGAATTAATATTTATATACCTATATATTAATCTAACTATATATATATATATATTAATCTAGCTATATATATATATATTAATATAACTACATATATATTAATATTACTATAAATATATATATTAGTATCACTATAAATACATATATTAATATCACTATAAATATATATATTCATATAACTATATATATATATTAATATAAATATATATTACTATACGAATAAATATAACTAAATATATATATATATAAATAGAGATGTATATTAATATAACTATATATATATATTAATATAACTATATATATATTAATACAAATATATATTACTATACAAATAAATACAACTATATATATATATATATATAAATAGAGATATATATTAATATAACTATATATATATTAATATAACTATATATATATTAATATAACTATATATATATATATTAATATAAATATATATTACTATACGAATAAATATAACTATATATATATATAAATAGAGATATATATTAATATAACTATATATATATATATTAATATAACTATATATATATATTAATATAACTATATATATATATTAATATAACTATATATATATATTAATATAACAATATATTACTATACGAATAAATATAACTAAATAAATATATATATATAGATATATATTAATATAACTATATATATATATATTAATATAAATATATATTACTATACGAATAAATATAACTATATATATATATATAAATAGAGATATCATGAAATGGTAAAAAAATCAAAATAGAGTAGTGGTAGGGCTTAGACGCGCAGGGGGGAGGTCTCGAGTTCAAAACCTGGTGAAGGTAGAGGCGCGCACATGAGGGTGGATGTGGGGGGCTAGCGCTGATAAAGGGTGGAGGGGCTGCATGCGGGGCTCTGGAGGGGGTGGAAAGCACTGTTAAAAGGGGGGGGGGGGGTCAAGTGCAATAAAAGCGCCCCCGAATTGGCATGATTTTTTTTTAATTTTTTGTAATTTTTTGTAATTTTTTGTAATTTTTGTAATTTTTGTAATTTTTTAACTTTTATCAGTACTTTTTTAAAAGCGCTGATAAAAGGGTCCTTTATCAGCATTAAAATGAAAGCGCTAATAAAGAAAGCACCGATAAAGGACCCCTTTATCAGCGCTACAAAAAATCACTGATAAAGGGGTACTTTTATCAGTGCTGATAAAAGGGGTATTTATCAGCACTTTTTTGAGTGCTGATAAAGGGGACCCCCTTTATCTTCGTCAGCTTTAACAACGCTTTTCTAGCACTGTTAAAGGCCATTTTTAACACTGATAAAAGGCGTATTTGTATTAGTGAGAAGATACATTTCCAGGATCTCAAATCTAACTTAGATATTTACTGATAATTAAATATTGCATATATAAGACTTACAAAAGTATGTAATTGATAATATTTTGTGGGTTTATCGGTCCACATCTCCATCAATGTCTTTAGATCAATCGTTATTTAAGGAGAATAGTTCATCACATAATAGGTAGTATTGACTACTTCTGCCTAAAATGTTTTGGAAATTCCTATAGTCTTAAACATCAAACTTGTTCTATCTAATATGGTTTTGTTCATCCGCTTTGCTGATCCATTCTACTAATGAGTTTACGCCACCTCAAACTGTCTCTTGATGCTTTCTTGTTGAAAAAAGTATCAAACTCCTCACTTGTATATTCTACACCATTTTTTGTAATAAAAAACTTTATCTTATTTAAAAATTTAAGTTATTTCCATGCTTTTAATGTTTTGAAGACTTCAAAAATATCCACTTTCCTCTTAATTGGGCACACCTAATATATCTTGGAATAATCATGAATGAAAGAAACTAAGTTCCATACACCTCTCAAGGATATAACTGGTGCTTACCAAATTTCAAAATGGATCAACTCTAATATTTTTTTCTACTCACTATTGATGTCCCAAACTTTAACTTGTGTCACTTACTCAAAACACAATGCTCAAAAAATGGGAAAGATACCTTTATAAGACCAGACAATAACTTTTGATCAGAAATAATCTTTAGGACTTGTTCAAACATATGGACAAGATTTTGATTCCATAACGTCATCAACGCTTCTATTGAGGTAGTTGATGCAACAACTATATATTCCCCCTTCATTTCACCCATAATCACATATATTTTCTTTGATATATTCTCCTCCTCCATTAAAAAAATCATTCTCTTTACAATTCTCATAACTCCATTCTTATTCTGAGTCTTTCATCTGATATAATCTAATTATCCCAAAGAGTATATATTATTCTTTAGTTCCTTCACTTGGCATACTCATTGGATGGTTCTAACTATATCATCATGCATATTTAGTTTGATGGTATCAAATCTAGTGATCTTCATGGTGTGATTGTTTTCTATATACATAAGTCCATATGAGATAGTTTCATACGGATCAAGCCATTCCCATCAAGACTTCATGTGACATGTTTCTCCTGAGTTGATTATATATGTATCATTGAGATGATGTCTGCTTACAATAGATGTCTCCGCTTCATTGAATAGTATATCTACATTCCCAGAAGTAATCATCACATTTCTATCAATGTTATTATTTAAGCTCCCATGATCTATCATCACACCTATTGGCCTTTCTCTAATTTCTAATAAGAAATTATCCTTCTGTAACATTGCTTAAATCTTCATTTTCCACAACATAACATTATTCCCATTGAATTTATTGATCTAGAATTTCACCACCATCTAGACACACTGTCAGAATAGAACCTCCACTATTTCACAATGATATATTTAATAATCTCATTAAATATTTTTATGATGTGAAAGATCAACCAGAGTCACAATCATTGAGCATAACAAAATTTATAAAAATTATTAATACTTGAAAAATTGAATAACACAAAACTAATGATGGTTTCAAGCATAATGGGAGTATGAAGTGGTGGGTGATATATTAAAATTTATTTTAGTATTTCTATTCCCAAAACCGTGATCAATGATCTAACATGTGAATTTTATAATTAATTTATTTAGATTTGGAGAAATCAATTACCTCATCTTAGGTTTATTTCTTCATAGTCAATTTTTATCATCCAAAAATACTCTTTTGGATTTCCTTTATTGTGATTGTGAGGATCCAAGGATATAATACCTCTAACAATGATCCATTCATGATCCTATGATCTCCAATCAATGCCAAATGACCTCTAGGTGCTAGTGCATGGAATTGAATGTCTTGGTTGTTTGTTCTTGATCACTCGTTATTCAATATTGAATAAATATTTATTGAATTTTTCATTCTTAATATAGATATAGAAGGAGGAGTCAAAAGATAATTCACTATGAACAATAATTCTCTATTTTCGATTACCTACAGAATAACCATAATAGTCTATTTATAGAGGCAGGGTTTAGGTTAGAATATCTGTCTATTCCATGCCACCCCTTAAACAATATTTAAACCATTAATAAAACCCCATTAAATATAATAATAATAACAATAATAATAATAATATTAATATTTTGTGGCACATAAAAACTTGATGAATAAAAAATATTATTTAACCAGTTTTTTAATTAATATTCTTTACCAGACAGAGTCTTGGTCTGTTCGAACTCATCTTTCATTTATTAAATGTCTGAATAAATATTTAATTTAAATATTTCATTCATCAATAAATATTTTAGATCAATAAAATGTGAATAAAATTATCCCTTGTTCTTGAGAATAATATTTATTCAATTAATTAAATTTAAATAAAATTTTATTGAGATCATTAGAAACACTTAGTGTGTGAACCTATTGGATTCTTTCTCATTAGAATTAAGTGGGATTGTATAAAGTCCAAGATTACTATCTAGAAACAGGTCAAGCCACTAAAGATAAATAACTTAATGTTTCAATGATGAAAAACATATATGAACACTCACTGTGTAATATAATCCTTTTATCACAATATCTCATCAAATAAATTGCACATCTATGTCCACAAACTATATGCTCGATATGTATTTCTTTTACTATCTGAAATAAATACGTCATTACACCATGGCCATATAATTTAGGATTATGGTTCTATTCCAATAAAAGGAATGATATATTAGCTTCTATAAATTTGGAAGGTAAAAATCATTCCTCAAATTATCCATTAATGACTTGTCACTCATGATGCAACCAACATATCCAACTTTTTAATGAACTGTTATCATTATGGTTTATGAAATACACCTAAGTATGTGATTTATAACATGAATTAATAATAATATTAAATTATATAGACCATTACACATGCTCGTTGATAGGAATATCCGATGACACCAAAACACACAAAATTCTTTCAGGTGAGTCTATTCTCATAATCTCCCATCTTGGAGATTAGCAAGTGAGAAATTCATAATAAGAAGACTCATTCAATTAAGAGTAATCACACCCAATAGTATATGTTTAATGTGTCCCATCAATATACATGATCCAACTATAGAAAATTATTTAATAATATCTTCATAACACTTCAAGGTTATCATCATAGCGGGGAACTATTATGACCTTATCAATGTGACATATACTCTAGTAGATCTCCTCAACCGTGATTTGAGGGGAATATGTTCTGGAATATCATATGATGGATCCATATTACCTATTAGTGATGTATCATTAGTTTCACATATCTATCTCACAATATCTAGAATTGATGGTGGTGAGACTAATTCTAGATTGACTAGAATTTCCTCATATTGTAGCTTCTCTACATTTTCTAACTTCTCAAAATCTTCAATCATTTGATCCTCAAGAAACACCACATCTCTAATTTTTATGATCCTATTTCTAATAGGACCATAGAGTCAATATCCAAAATCCTCATGAGAATATCCCAAAAGGATACTTCTTTCCTTTTCCAAACAACTTCTACCTCTCATCTTTCAGGATGTGAACAAATTCCCTATATCCAAATACTCTCAAGTGTATGTATGAAACATATTTACCTATCCAAAAACTTTTTTAAATGTATTAGTTTAGTGAAACTGATGGAGAAAGGTTGATAAAGTCAATTTCAGTCCTCATTACCTCCCACTATAAGGTGTTTATCAGCTTTTAATTTTAGAGCATACACTTGACACTCTCGAAAGTTTTCCTATTTATCCTCTCAACAACACTATTATGTTGAGGTGTCTTTGGTACTAATTTTTCCAGCATGATTCCAAAAATCCTATAGTACACCTCAAATATATCATGATATTCTCCACTATTTTTTGCTTGCACACACTTTAATCATCTGCCTATTTCTCTTTCCACCTTCACAAGAAACTTCTTGAAAACACCCTACACTTGATCTTTAGTTTTCAAAGAAAATTCATAGAATTTTCTAGAATGATAATCTATGGAGATAACAAATTAAATAGCACCTTCCATTAACTTAGTGCTCATTATAAAAACATTGGTGTGAATCAAATCTAAAAAATTTTCTTTTCTAGATGGTAAATAACCATGAAATGATACTCAATGTTGTTTTCCCATGATATAGTCAAAAAAATATCCAAATGTGTACCTTTTAGTCTTAATAATAGATCCTTCATAGATTGTATTTCAATTCCTCTCTCACTCATGTGACCAAGCTTCTTGTGCTAAAATTTTATAGAAACATCTTTTCTGGATATATTGACTTCTCCTCTAAATGTTCTGAAATCTGTAAGATAAATTGAATTATCCTTTTTTCCTTTTATAATTTCCACGTTAACTTTTATAAGATTTCATTTATCCTCACCAAAGAAACCAACATATCCATCATCATCAAATATTCTAGTGGATATCAGATTGGGGTGAATATTAGGAACATGACTCACATCCTTCAATAGTAACCTGTATCCAATATTAGTATCTAGAAAAACATTAAAAATAATAGTGATTTTGGATGAACCATAATTTCACATATTCATGTGTCTGAAACTCCTTAAAGTGTAAGATGAGAATAAATCTCTTTTGGTAGTGACATGGTAGGAGGCATCATAATCAATCACTCATGTAGAGTCTTGGCTTGCAAGACTAACTTGATTATCTTCTTGAATAATAAAAGTCTCTTTATTGACAAATACAACATCATTATTTTGGGTCTTACCTTCCCGATTCCTCTATTATGCCTTAATCCCCATGCACTCCAGATTAAGTGTTCGGGCTTGCCATAGTGGTGGAACTTCATGTCATATCTCAATAGAGATTTCAATCGCTTCCTCTTTTTTAGACTTTGGTCACAAGGTTCTCTTCCTTTGTTTCTTCCCTGTTATTTCTTATTCTCTTTTATTTTAGTGAGAAGAGACTCTAATTTAGGTGTACATCCCTCATCCTTTCTTCAAGACTCTTTATTTATCTTTCTATCATCCACCATTTCCATAGTAAGGGTTCCATCTAAAGTTTAATTACTGACCAACATAACTAGTGTGTCCCACATATTTAGTAAATAACTAAACATAAACAGTGCCTACAAATCATCATCAATCATCATTTTCATGGAATTAAAATGATCAAAAACACCTTGGAACTCGCTCATGTTCTATGATATGTTGGTCTCATATTTTTTACTTCAAGTTGACAAGTTGGTGTATCAGTTCTACTTTGTTTTTCACAGTTGTAATCACATTCATCTTTTCCAATTTTCACCATAAAATGGAAGCATTGTGTTTGTTGGAAAAATTTTGGAAGACAATCTTGTCAATCCACTATATAATTTAAGCAACACACTTCCTATTGGGCATGAAACACTTTGAATCAACTAGTAGGGTACTAGTTAGTATCTTCTCACTATATTGACCACTTGTTGATGATTCCTCTACTTTCACTATAATGGGATTAGTGGCCTCTACTATTTATTTTCACAAATCTTTAATATATAAAATATCATCTATTTTGTGTTTCCATACAACATAATTTAAAGCAGTGAGTTTAATAATATTAATGATATTTTATTCAATTGAAACAGTGAGAACATCAAAAATCTAATAGTAAGGATGTGTTCGAAAAAGTGGAAATAGTTGGAAATGACTCCTAGATCACTGAAAATGAACACCAATTGACCAAGATATAGCCAAAGCAGTTTCAACGGTCTAGATTGATTGATGAGGTGGTGATGACATGGATCTCTAGAACACTTTTCTGATTTTTTTGGAAATTCATCACTAGATAGTACCGTCTTCTCTAGAAAAGGTTTACTATAACATTATTGAGTTGACTGAAATTTAACTACCTTTACCAAATTTATTTTAGCTCTATTTTTGACGTCGTTTATGCCATTAGAATCTTCTCGATGACCTATTCATGAATCAATCCTCATTTGTTTTCTGACCACCTTCAATTATCTGATCATCAGAAAACCCTTATTTACCTTCTCCATTTTTATCCTGATACTTTTGATACAACTTTTTTGGGATAGTAGATGTTTTATATTATGAAATAAACACAAAAAGAGAAAAACAATGGATGAACACAGAGGTTTTACATGGTTCAACAAGATTTTATATGTCTATGGGAGAAGGGAGGTCATTATATTAAATCTATCTCTGGATCAAGCATCAGAGTATCAAAACAATTACAGGATTAAAAAAATCATGAAAATTAATCCCATTTTATAGATGGATTAAGAACACATTCATCAACGGTTGTTTGGATAGTTCATCTACCCTTGAAAAAACATATCACCACTGGATACTTCCACTACATTGGCTACCTAGATTGGTTGACACCTAAAGAAAAAAGCACTGCCAATATTGTGTCTACAAAAAAATGCATGCCAACACTCCTGCTGTAGTTAATAGAGAAAAAGTCACCCAATTTTAGAGTAACACCATGAGATAAACGAGCATAAATCCTCTATCCCACATCCCCATTCTTTAACAATGTCATCGTCTTTATCAGTTCCAAAATATGCCATCAGAAAGTTTGTCTTGACTTCGGTTAACCCTATATGTAACTCAAATCATTGAGGTTAGAGTCTCGATCAATCTTTTCTAAAATTCAATGTGTGTAAAGCTTGAATTTATCCCCAACTATTCATCCTTTGGTTTTGTAACCTTTGGGTTCACATTGTTCCCACTTTAAACATTCACAATTTCATCCTCCCATAATTTTGAGTGTCATTTTCAATCAAAAACCAAAGTTATTACCTCTATTCTCAATAAAACAACTCATATTCATCATTAATTCGATAGCCTAAACATCAACATATGACCCCTAAAGGTTGAGAAATTCTAGATTTTGGTATCCTAATCAAGTTGGAAGCTCTGCAGATTGCATGTCCATCACTCTGATTAGTCTCAGGATGTCCAATTTACTTTGAGCCATTGATCTTGTTGATTCGTTCAGGTTCAAGTGACATAGATAATTCCTTGATAGTGAATTATAGTCGATTTCCATCTCCCGGGAACTCGGTTCATTCATCCTATTTAATAAAGCTTCACTCATAAGATTCAATCGACCTTAGTTTGGTTTATTTGCAGACTCAGGATATCATACAATCTCTCCAAAATTATCTTAGGAAAAAATTATCATACTACTTCCTCCAAAATAACTTACATGTAAAGACTTTAAAATATCATATGGGGGATAACTGAAAACATAAATTCATCTAAAAATTCACCAGAATTAAATAAAATGATTTCAAAATTAAAATAATACTCCTCAACACATTTATCCATATATTTATAGATTCAAAATAATTTTAAAAGTTGTTTTATAAAAGTGTTGGGGTTAAACCTATAAACCCTAATTCACCTAGGAGCTACTATCACTTATATTAGGGGTAACAATTCAAATTTTCGATTAAAAAAATAGTGATAAATAAATAGAACATGTTTCTACCAAAATAGAACTACTGGAACAATTAAAACAATGAGTGTAGAAAAGAAAATGGCAACAAATATAAGGTGTTTCAGATCAGCGTGATCCTACATGCATAGTGAGAAAACTACCCAGGTAAGCCTTTTATTATGAAGCAATAAATAAAGAAAAGAGAATATAGACTCAAATAAAATAAAATAAGAACCAGAGAAACTATCCGAGGAGGATGACCTTGTTTATCCAGGTGGTAGTGCTGAAATCTATCATTTAGTGTGAACTCCATCCACTCCTGGATGGAATCATGCACACACAAAAAAAGGATATAGATCTATACATGAAAGAAAATAATAGATCTCTATAGCTCCAAGAAACTAAATAGAAACCTGGTTAAGATCAAAAAAGATAGTCAAGATCAGGAACCTCCTTGATGCGCATTCACCCTAGACCCAAGAATGATCCGATCTCCACTGAGTCTCAACCAGAGAAGTACTCTGATTCCAGGAGGTGGAACAAACTCAAGGACGAGGAGTTTGGGTGGTCGGGGAACCTCGTTCTCCTTATTATTCTCTAATAAACCTTATGGATAGCGAAGGGATCTTTATTTCAGGAACTCACATGCCAAACTAGACCATACAAAAGAGAGAGATCTTCTAGAATGAATCACAGTAGAATCAAACTTTCATTTAGATGCAATGATGGCATGCTAGAGGCTGAAAAGAGGTCATGAGGAATCATGATATCACATCTGCATGGATGGCCTAGATCAAGGCCAATGGTTCACAGAATTGAAGGAGGGAAAATGATCAGGACATGTGGTGCCATAGGATTGGCAGGTCGGTGGCACCCTAGATTGAAGTCGAGCCAAATAAACACATATAGGATGAAGCAGGACCATTGGATGTTAGTAAATCAATAGTACAGGCAAAGAGCCGATATAAGTAAGAATAAATAAATATTTTAGAAAAAAAATAATTGGATTAAAGTTCAATAAAACTCACATGACCAGTGACATGCATGCATATACCCCATGCAAATTGAACACCCTTAATACAATATGAATAAATATATAAAATAATATTAAAGGAATTTAAATGCAACAATGAAAGAGAAAAATAAAACAAATATCTAAATTTAAATTAATTGGAATTTAAGGATGATGTTACCACAACCTAAGTTATAGAATTGGGACTAAATTTATTAATTTAAGGTAATGTATAAATTTGGATAATGGCACAACCTTAGTCATGCTATCAGCCTAATTGTCCCTAGTGGGTATCTTAGTGACACTCACCATCCTAGATTCTATAAAATACCTAAAAAAATTAAGTCTAATGCCAATGTTATTTGATCTACCATGGCATACATAGTTCTTAGATAAATGCAATGAAGATTGGCTATCACAGTGGACTACTATGCTATCA
The DNA here is from genome assembly GCA_963277665.1 of Viscum album. NCBI lineage: Eukaryota > Viridiplantae > Streptophyta > Magnoliopsida > Santalales > Viscaceae > Viscum > Viscum album. Next base: position 1,151,592,393 of record OY728132.1, on the reverse strand, counting down.
GTAGATAAAGATAACTTAGAAATCAAAACATTAAACTATATATCCTCTTTCATGAATTCTTTCAAGGCAATTTACTCTACTATAGTAGTAGAGAGTGCAACCACTAACTGCATATTTCACATCTAGGAGTCTGGTCCTCCATATGAAAGAAACAAAAAAACAGTGATAAAATTTTGAGTGTTAACATTTTCAGCACAGTCAGAGTCAACAAATCCAACTATATCATTATCAAAACTATTATTTAAGATATATTGGATAAAAAATTTATCAGACATAGATACATACTTGAGTAGCCATTTCAATGCATACCAATGAGGCTTACTAGGTTTTCCTATAATTCTACTCAAAGTACTAACATAAAATACAATGTATGGACTAGAACATACCATAGCATACATAAGACTTCCTACTACATTAGCATATAGAATCTTACTCATGAAGGAAACCTCATCATCATTTCTAGGGGATTGATCCAAAAAACAACTTAAAATGATGTCCTAGAGGAATATTAATAGGTTTAACATGTTCAAACAAATATCTTCTTAATACCTACTTAACATAAGTAGATTGGGATAAGTAAAATGTTCTAACCTTCCTATCTCTTATTATGTCCATACCTAATATTTGATTAGCACGTTCTAATTCTTTCATTTCAAAGACACAATTTAATTGATTATTGATATAATTTATAATCCTCATGTTTTTACAGATTAAAAGCATGTCATAAAAATACAATAATAGGTAAATAGATTCATATTTAAAAATTTTATAATATACACATACATCAAATTTAGTTATGGAAGATTGATTTTCAATCGTAAAATAATCAGACATTTTATACCATTTCCTAGAATATTGTTTAAGCCCATACAAATATTTATTAAGAAAAAAAACTTGATTAGGTTTAAACAGATTTGAAAATCCTTCAGGAGGATTCATATAAATTGTTTCATCAAGGGTACCATGTAAAAATGTAGTTTTTACATCTAATTGTTCAACATGATAATAAAATTTGGAAGCAAAAAATAATAATAATTATAATGGATGAATGTTTAACAACTGGGGAGAAAATTTCACTATAATAAATGCATTTACATTGAAGAAAGCCTTTAGAAACCATTAGGGCTTTGAATTTGATTTTATTTTCTCTAACATTGTTCTATTTCTTCTTATATATCCATTTATAACCTATGAGATTTTGGTTTCTTGGTTTGGAAACAATAATCTATGTTTTGTTCTTAATAATTGAATTCATTTATTCTTTCATTTCACTCAACCACCTAGTGGATCATTTAGAATTAATAACTTGATTATAAGTTTGAGGTTCATCATTAAACAAATCCTATGCTATATTAAACACATTTACAGAAATGTATGCCTAATTGAAATAGAATGGAGGCCTAATAACTCTTCTATCTCTACCCCGAGTGAGCTGATAATTGATCAAATCATCTAGTTCTTTTTTTTAGGTTAGGAATCTTAATCAGAATTGGATTCAACTTGGTTCTAGATAATGGGGAGAGTAAGACCAGTCCTAGACTGGGAGTGGTCACTAGATTCATAAGGGACTTCAACACCCATGGGTGTTGGGACTCAAGAGGGTTCTATAGTTTCATTAGAGGACTCTACAGGTTCAAATCCATTATCATTGGAGAGACCAGACTCATGAAACATGACATATTAGCTAACTATACATTATTGATAACCTGGTTTGTCTAACCATAGACGATACCCCTTAACACCCTCTGGGTAAACCACAAATATACAATTAACATACCTAAGTGCTATCTTATCAGTGCATGTATGAGCATAAGATATGGATCCAAAAGTCCTAAGGTGTGAAATTCTTGGGGGTGAACCTTTATAGAGTTCTTCAACAATTTTAAAAGAATTATCAGAAGATGGGAAATGGTTGATATGATAGGTTACTATTGAGGCAGCCTCAGCCTAGAAGTACCTTGGCAGTTTTAAGTGAAAAAACATACACCTAACCCTCTCAACAATAGTCTTATTCATCATATATGCTAACCCATTTTCTGTGAAGTTTCCACTATAGTATGGTATCTCTTTATACCCTCAGATTCAGAGAATTCAATGAATTATGGGGATATATACTCTAAAATTTTATCAATTATTAAGGCTTTGAGTTTCCTATTAGACTCACTTTCTACCTCAACTTTCCATTTCTTAAGTCTATGAAAGTTATCAGACTTATGTATGAGTATATGAATCTAGACTTTCCTAGAGTAGTCATAAATGAATGTTATAAAGTATAAGCCTCCACCACGGGAGGTAACCTTAGAAGGACCCCACAGATCATAATGAACACACTCAAGGGGTTATTTATCCTTATGAATTGACCTACCAAAGTTGACTCTTCTGGATTCCCCATATACACAATCATCATAGAATGGGAAATTTCTAGGAGTAATGTTATCCAAAATTCCATATTTTTTTAAGTTCACTATGGCCCTTAGTACTAACGTTCCCTAAACTTCTATGCCAAAGGGTGGTGGAATCAAGTTATAAAATACAAGAGTTTTTCAAATAACTTTTATGAACCTTACCATATAACACATAAAGACTATTGTTAAGGCTTCCTTTCATAACTGTGAGGGATCCTTAGAAAAATCTAAGGATTATAGAGTCTGACTTAAAACTATAGCCCTTCTGGTCAAGAAATATTAGGGACATTAGGTTTCTATTTAACTTGAGTACCCACCTAACACCCTCAAGAGTCTTGATGGTCATATCATGGATCTATAATGAAACTAAGACTATTCCCATAATGTGACAGCTCATATTTTTCCCTATAAATATCTCACCAAATTCAATTTCTCTCAACTTAGTAAAGAATTACCTCTTAGGACACATGTAGAATGAACATCCTGGATCTAGGATCCATTCATCAAAGATGAAATTGTCAGAGACATTTAACACATCATTAGTGTCAAATTCCTTCTCAACTAACAAGGAATGGTCATTACTATTATCTCTATAGTCACCTTTATTATTAGGAAAATTCCTCTTAATGTGTCTATGTTGCTTGCATTGAAAAAAATTGATTACTTTTTTTTGGACTTATATATTTGATTCTTAGTCTGAACCCTTTATTTCCTCATACCCCTTGACTCACTTCTGCCCCTAGACTCACTTTTGTCCCTAATATTTAAACCCTCATCCTCTATCTTAACATTACCTTTCCTTTGAAGGTATTTGGATAATAAAATAGGTTTAACTTATTTAAGAGTGAGTGTGTGTTTTCTATACATCATAGGATCTTTAACCAAATTAAAGAAATCATCTAATGAAGTTAAAATTATAATGGAATAATCTTTATCATCCAATTTAATGTCTATGTTGGCTATATCTAATAATATTTTATTAAATTCATCAATGTGTATCCTAACTATAGTTCCAAAGTACATTTTGAAAGTATAAAATCTCATTTTTCTATATAATATACTAACAAGAGACTTAGTCATATAAAGGGATTCAAGTATTCACCATATACCAGTGGAATAAGATTCATATGCAACCTCTCCAAGGAATTTATCTTCTAAAGATAAAAGGATCAAACTATGAGATTTACTAAGAGTTTCTTCAGGGAAATCTATGTAAGTAATAGAAATATATCCATTTGGGGAAGGGGTGGTAATTTTCCTTTTTGAACCAAAAAGGACATTGATTAAATCATTATGATCTAGTATGGCTATCATTTTAATTCTCTATAGATTGAAATCATTTTCACCATCAAATTTATCTACATCAAATTTAGTAGAACTCATAATTAACATTAAAATAGGCTTTGATACCACTTGTTGGGGATAAACCTATAAAACCGAATTCACCTAGGATCCACTATCACATATATTATGGGTAACAATTCAAATTTTTGATTAAAAAATGGTGATACATAAATAGAATAGGTTTTTACCAAAATCGATCTCTTGGAACAATGAAAATAATGAGTGTAAAAAAGAAAATGACAACAAATATAATGTTGTTTGGATCAACGTGATCCTACATGAATGATGAGAACACCACATAGGTAATCCTTTTATTATAAAGAAATAAATAAATCAAAGCAAATACAGACTTGAATAAAATAAAAGAAGAACTAGATAAACTATTTGAGGAGGTCGAAATTATTGAACTAGGTGGCAGTGGTGAAATCTGTCACATAGAGTCAACTCTATCCAATCCCGAACAAACTCATGCACACACACAAAAATGATCCATATCTATACCTAAAATAAAATAATAGATCATTATAGATCTAAGAAAATAAATAGAAATATGGTTATGATCAAAAAAGGAATCAAGATTGGGAACCTCCTTGATGCACAATCATCCTAGACCCCTGAATGAGCTGATTTCCACTGAGTCTCCACTAGAGTAGTACTTTGGTTATAAGAGACAGAATGAACTCAAGGATGGGGAGTGAAAGTGGACAGGGAACCTCGTTCTCCTTTTTATTCTCCAAAAACCCTTCTAGATAGTGAAGGGATCTTTGATTCGAGAACTAATAGGCTGAACCAGACCATAAAAAAGAGAGATCTCTACCGAAATGAATCACCATGGAATAAAACTGCCATCCAGATGTAATGATGGCATGCCATAGGTCAAAATTAGTTAAGTGGAATCCTGGGATCACATCCATGTGGATGACCCAAATCAAGGCTGATGGTTCATATAATTAAAGGAGGGATAGTACACAAGACATATGGTGCCACAAGATTGGAAGGTCGGTGGAATCCTAGACTGAAGAAGAGCTAAAGAAACACACTCAGAATGAAGTATGACAATTGGATATCATCCAATAAATGTTCCAGGTAAACAACCAATATAAGTAAGGGAAAAAATATTCCAGTAAAAAAATAATTAGATGAAAGTTAAATAAAACCCATGTGACCAGTTCCATGCATGCATATACCCCATGAAAATTTAACACCCTTAATGAAATATGAATAACTCATATAAAAAAATATTAAAAAATTTAAATGCAATAATTAAAGTAAAAAATACAACACAAAGTGTATTTAAAAATTAAAATCATGGAACTTAGAAATTCAAATTTTTGGACTAAAAGAATTCTAAATTCTTTCAAAATAAAATTTCAATTATCATTTGATAAAAACTAAAATATGTAAAAATTTAATTAAAGAAATTTTATCAAAAAAATCTTCAAAATTCATTATTTTCAGGAAAATGTTCAAGGAATTTTAGTTCCAACACAAATTTATAAAAATTCAATATTTATCATTAAATGATCATTTAAACACAAAAAATCATTAGAATATCATAAAAAATATTTGGAAAACATGTATAAAAATAAGGACACATCAAGGCTCCCCTTATTCCAGAGATTATCGACTAGCAAAAAATGTGTGATATATATAATGAGATATTATTCCCTTGAGTAAGCATAACTAACCAATAGAAATTAACCAAAACATACAAAACCATGATCAAAGTACATAATATCAATAAAAAAAATGCTATAAAAAATGTACCTTGTAGAAGAAAATAGTCATAAAAAAACTGGTCGCTCACTGGGTTGATCATATTAAAAAAAACACACACACACTAGCCCTAATATCATCCCTGGGCCTCAACACACCTGGTCTCCAAACACTCATCAAGGTGAACTAGCCCAATCCATTGTGTAAAGAAAGAAACATATTGGTCTCAAGATAATAAATCAGTTGTGACAAATGAATTGTGAGAATCACCAATGAAAATAGAGCAAAAAACAAAATAGTAGAAAATAAATGAAGACATAGAAATTTAACATAGAAAAAATATCTAATGCAGAGGATTATAAAATCATGGTTCAACTATGAGAAAATACACTATGAATCAGAGATTACAAAAAATCCAAATAAAGACTGAGACATAAATTGAAAATATAGGTTAGAAAAACCTATGTGAAAATCTACACCCTAATATGCCTTCGTCACTTCTCTGATAATAGTCTCATGACAAGACATCACCCTTCGAAGATCAAAATAGTACACATAGCTCCGTTTAACCACCTCATTGCACAACCCAATTTTACCACTGACATTGTTGTCCAACCTACCCACCACATCACTGCATGCCCCTTTTTATGATCTAATCATGTATCTCTTCACTCCTGTTGTGTAATGACCTAAATTCGGGGCCACTCAACTAGTTCCCCATACCCGGTTCACCACATGACCTCAAGTGCATTTCTCTAAATGCCAGAGGCTGCCAAATAGCAGCGGGGGTCTTGGTGAGTCATTGTGGAAACTATGCCCTCATTTGGTAAAGTATAAAAGGAAGAGGAAATAACAGTTAATAACTGAAGCAATAAACAATATACAATAACTGAAACTAAGTAGTGGAAGCAATGAATATATAGTAATGATGATAATTATGCAATAGGTACAAGTATCTAAGGAAAGCAACAAACACAGCAACGTGCTGAAATACAACTTAGAACAAAGTACTAAAAGTAAACAGCAACTCCAGTAGCATCGCAAGCCTAAGCTCAGTCCTATTCTCTCCAGCTCCAACCAGTAATCATGTACCTGAAGTATAAGGGCCAAAATACCTATCCACACATACAACCATATAACTTGTTTAGGACGAAAATCATGACCCAAATAGGGTGTGAGACTAATCCCAGTAGGTAACCACCACAAGATCTGTTACCTACTGTCAGTGAGCAATATAGAAAAAGTAATGGAAATAAATGCAGCAGAGAAACATGAATACACTAAAGTAAACAATCCTACAAATCTCTATTCACATTAATTTATTAATTTAATTCAATCATTTAATTATCAACCAAATAACCTAGAAACAACTCTATATTTTCAAGGCATAGCAAGTAACTCAACAGGTATCTCAACAGACTACCTAAAAAAAAAGTAGGACAATACCCAAGCTTGTTATTTGGATTGGTTGACTCATCACAACTAACCAAAAAATATTCACACTGACTCTCTGGGTGGCTCATACTGGCAGACCCCTCTAGTCAAGTAATCATACAAAGGTACAAACACTCTGTGAAGCTCTTACCGTTAATTCCCCTGCGGTCTATCAACGATAGCTATAGACTCTCTGAGAAAGCACTTAGGTTTAATTCTTCCTATAGTCTAGATATGTAACTAAGGACACCCTGAGGAAGCACAAAGTCCCATTCCCATAGGTCCTGCGAACGATACTAATTTATATCAGACTCTCTAGGGAAGCCCTTAATCGTCAATTCCCTCTTTAGTCTACCGCACCAGGTTCACACAGACCTGAGCAGTCTATTCTTGCATAATTGACTATCAGCAGCCCTAAGTAAGTTCAACAAATACTTGGCTAATAGTTACAAAGAATCCAAAAGCATATAAATAGTAGGAAATACGTGCAATCAACTATATCAGGGTAGGCAATCAGTGCAACAAGGTCTGCCTCACAGGCAACCTAAGCCAAATGGTGATAAACATCCAAAACAAGGGAAACACCCATGGGGTGATCCTCAAACATACTAAAAAGAAATCATTATTCATCTAATAGCCTCAAGAACATAAGCAAACTAAGGCATATAATATACAAAATCAAAAACCTAACCCGGGATACCCGAAACATGGGAATCCGACACTTTTGCACAAAAACTCAAAGAAATTCAATGTAAGAAAACAAACCACCTACCTCAATCCTAGGAGATCGATATAATTTAACCTCATCCCATGAATCGTCCTGGAATGGAGTAAATCTGAAAAAATTTCTAAAACATTCAACCTTAGATAACTCTCATAAGAGAAGGAATCAGGAAACGTGGCCAAAGAAGAACTAGGATCTTACCGCTGTGATTCTATTGAAACTAACGACATTTGATTCGGATAACCAGTGAAGGATCAGCGGATTAGAGAAGATTTGCGGCCATACCCTCACTCTCGGTCGAAGAAGCTGGAGAAGAAGATGTTTTGGGGGTTAAGACAGGACCCCAGTCTGTTTAACGAAAAAAATGAAAGTACACGACAAGTACTTTTGGAGTACATGATGTGTACTAGGATTTTCCGTACTCCGCATTAAGTGGTCTCCACATCACCCCTACATGGCCGTGTGTGTGGCCATGACATGTCTAGCACACAGCCTCGAGAGACATCAAAGTACACGATGTGTGCTTATAAAGGACACAACGTGTTCTTAGAAAATTTCCAGATTCTCCTCTTTTTCCAAAAAATGACCAGAAAAGGAAAAACATACCTGAAAAGAAGGTCCAGGTTCTTACAAACTTACCCCCTTAAAGAAATTCATCCCTAAATTTCCCTAGCACAGTGCAAAATAAGAAACCCCGAACAACTCCGGCCACTGTGATCACATATCAGCCTCCATCTCCTAAGTCTCGTCCTATACATGGCCGTGATGCCATAACACCCATACCAGAGGAATAGACCGGCCATGAAGTACCTTCACACTACGATCAAAAATTATGATAGGATGCTTCTCGAATAATGCATCCTGCTCCAGCTCAACCTCCTTGGGATGAAAAACATGAGACGAATCTGAGAAATAACATCGAAGCTGAGAAACATGGAAGACGTCGTGCATATCCTGGTACCTCTGAGGTAACTACAACCTATAAGAAACCATCCTGACTCTCTCTAGAACATAAAACGGCCCGACGTATCTCGGTGAAAGCTTACCCTGTCTCCTGATCCTCTTGTGTCCCAACCATAGGGTAACACGTAGGAAAACCTGATCCCCGACCTTAAACTCCAAAGGTTATCTCCACTGATCAGCATAAGATTTCTGCTATGACTGTGCAGTAGCCATCCTTTTTTGAATCAACTCCACCTATTCTGTGGTCTCCTGAACAAGACGAGGTCCCAACATAGCTACCTCTCCTTCCTCTAGCCAACACAAGGGTGATCGGCATGGTCTACCGCACAAAGCCTCGTAAGGTGCCATCTAAATAGTTGCTTGAAAACTATTATTGTAGTAAAACTCCACTAGAGGTATATGTATCTCCCAAGAACCTCTGAAATCAAGGACATATGCTCATAGAATGCCCTCAAGCACCTGAATCATGCGCTCTGACTGACCATCTGTCTGGGGATGGTAAGCTGTACTCAGAAGTACCTGTGTACCCAAAGCCCTCTATAACCCTTGCCAGAAATGTGACGTAAAGTGGGTGTCCCTATCTAAAATTATAGTACTTGGAACCCCATGTAAGCGTACAATCTCACAGATGTACAACCGTCCAATCTCATCAACACTGAAGGTCTCCTTAATCGGCAAGAAGTGAGTAACCTTCATGAGCCTATCAACGACAACCTATACCGCATCATTCCCTTGAGGTGATCTCGGTAACCCTGTCATGAAGTCCATCGTGACATCATTCCACTTCCACTTGGGAATGGGTAGCTACTGTAAAAGCCCTGCTGGTAGCTGGTGCTCCACCTTCACCTGTTGATAGGTGGAACACCTCATGACAAAACCAGCAACATCTCTCTTCATACCTGACCACCAATATTGGTGGTGTAGATCACGATACATCTTGGTGACGCCAGGATGAATTGACCAAACTGAGGAATGAAAGTCTCACATCATCTCCCCGCACATATCTGCCAGCACCCATACGTGTCCCTAGAAACATAAAATCTCACCCTTGCCTACGGTCCATCCGGGAAAAGTGTCCTCTCCTGACATGCTTTCCTGTAAGACTAGGCCTTCAGAATCTGATAGTTGCCTCATTCGAACTCGGTCAAGAAGGTTAGAGGTAACAGCTACAAAAAAAAGCCTAACCCTGTCTGTCATGCACCTCCAAATTCATTTCAGAGAACAGAGCCATAAGATTCCACTCGTTGTTGGCCTTCTGAACTGCCTGTATCAGTTTCCTCCTGCTCAGTGCGTCTGCCACAACATTGCCTTTCCCAAGCGTATTAGAAAGATTGAAATCGAAATATTGTAGGTACTCAACCCACCTTCTCTGTCTTAGATTCAAGTCACGTTGCATGAAGATATACTTGAGGATCTTGTGGTCAGTATATACTACAAAAATGCTCTCCTAGAAGATAATGTCTCTAACACGCAAAGCATGAACAACTGCAGCCAACTCCAGGTCATGCATAGGATATTTCCTCTCATGTGGCCTCAACTATCGAGATCCATATGCAACAAAACGATCCTCCTGCATAAGCACTACTCCAAGCCCGATGCCAGATGCATCATAGAAAACTGTATAACTCTTTCCTGGCTCCGGAAAAACTAGAATCAGTGCTGAAGTCAGTCTCCCCTTCAGCTCCTGAAAGGCTGAATCACAGGCTTCTAGCCAAACATAATTCACCCCCTTCTTAGTCAATCCCGTCAATGGAATTTCTAAGCATGAGAAGTCCTGTATAAATCGCCTTTAGTGACCAGTAAGCCCTAAGAAACTTCTTACCTCGAAGGCATTCCTAGGATGCTCCCAGATGACTACTGCTCTCACCTTCTCTGGGTCTACTGATACTCCTGTCTTCCAGATGACATGACCCAGGAAGTGAATCTCATCCATCCAAAAGTGGCACTTTGAGATCTTAGCATATAACTAATTATCCCTCAGTGTACTCAAAACGATCTCAAGATGGGTAGCATAGTTATGTCAAGTGTGAGAGTACACCAAGATATCGTCCATGAAAACCACCACGAATGAATCCAAATAAGGATGAAAAACTCTGTTCATCAGCTCCATGAAAACTGCTGGCGCGTTCGTGAGACCGAACGACATAACCAAATACTCATATAGACCATACCTGCTCTGGAAGGCTGTAAGAGGTATATCAGATGGTCTGACATGCAACTGATGATATTCGGATCTCAAGTCGATCTTCGAGAACACTCTGGCTCCTCGAAGCTGATCAAAGAGATCATCTATCCTTGGTAATGGATATTGATTCTTGACCGTTAACTGGTTTAGCTTTTGATAATCCACACAAAGCCTAAGGGTGTCGTCTGCCTTCTTTGCAAACAGGACAGGAAAAACTCATGGAGAAGTACTGGGTTGGATAAAACTCTTTGCCTGCATCTCCTCCAACTGCTTCTTGAGCTCTTTCAACTCAGGTGTAACTATCCTATAAGGAGGAATGGACACCAGTGATTCTCCTGGCACAATATCAATAAATAATTCTACCTCTCTCTCCAGAGGAAAACTTGAAAAGTCTTCTGGAAAGACATCTGGAAAGCGATCAACCATTGGAGGAAAATCTAACTATGAAGTCCCCTGTTCATCCAGATATAAGTTAGAAATCTAGGCCATAACACCGCCCAACCCATGATTCTCTAGTCCAGCTCTTCTCTCCTAGACATCCCATTTGACCTTGTGAAGAAAAGATCTGCCCTCTGGTGATGTGAAACTCACCCTTCGGTGATAACAATCGACAAAAGCCTGGAAGGGAACTAACCAGTCCATCCCGAGAATGACATCATAGTCTGTCATATCCAAAACATAGAGACTCCACAAAAAACTATAACCACCAACCTCAAGGGGGTAGTCTAATCACTGATGCATGCTAGCAGTTCTAATTCCCAAGGGAGTGTCTAGCGTCATCATATCCTCAGAAGTATAAATAGTAATTCTAAAGCTTTACAAAGTGTGCACAGAAATAAATATATGAGAAGCTTCTATATCAAAAAGTGCATAGGATAAAACTAAGGCTACTAAAATCGTACCTCGAACTGTATAAGGTCTAGGATCCTGTTCTTGATGAATCTACTCTACCACAAAAGTCTGGCCTGCACCGCGGCCCTGTGTAGTAGCCTGAGATCCCTGAGCTGACCCTCCCTAAGCCTGACCACTGCGTCCATGGCCTCTACCTTGGCCTGAACGAACTGAAGAACTCCATCCCCCAGTCTGCTGTGGAACTGGTAATCCTGCGCCTGTACGCGAAGTCGAAACTGATCCTCCTTCACTAGCCGCTGGAAGGAGAACCTTGCGGAAATTCTACAGATGACCCATATTTCTGTAAGATCGGCACTCCATTGGGTCTCTCGAGAACTGATGATTCTTATTCCCATTTCTTATACACTGATATCACACCACTTGGTTTCTAGAGGGAAGATCCCGTCTACCATAAGAAATACCTCGCTTCCTCGGGTCACCTCATATAGACTCTCAGTGGCGCTTCCAGCTGTCTACCTGAAATGAATCAGCCCTGGATGTTGAACCGCCCTGGTCCACAACTCTAGTATCCCTCAGGTTTCTCTCCATGATAAGTGCCTGGTTGACTATCACAGTAATAGAAGTCAATTGGAAGATGTTCACCTATGATATGATGTCCGGTCTGAGGCCTTCCACAAACTTCCTCTCTAAAAATAGATCGTCATTCCCTAGAACGGAAGTGAAATGCCATAACTCTGTGAAGTGAGAGGAATAATCCATAACTATGAGAGTACCCTACTGTAGGTTCATGAACTCTCTGGCTCTGTCATCCCTCAACGTTGCCGGGTAGAAGTAGTCGTAGAACGTATGCTGGAACTCGTCCCAAGCCATAACCTGTTGGCAGCCTGCCTGCGAAACCACATCCCACCATCTCTTGGTAGAATCTCGTATCATATAAGTCGCAAGCTTCACTATACTCTCCGGATGTGTCTCTAGGTGCTCAAAGATAGATAGCATGGCTTCCAGCCATGACTCCGCAACCTAAGGTCCTCCATCCCCTATAAACGTGGGAGGATGATGCTGTTGAAAAACCCGCGTCAGCCCTACCATAGATGGGGTAGGATGCTGAGCTCCCTGGAAGGTCTATATGAATCTCATGAAACCCTATATGAACTGAGCGTCAGCACCAGTGTCTGGAATCACTGCAGGTGCCATGACCGGAATGATAGGTGGAACTACTAGTAGTCCCTTGTCTTCCGTATCAGGCGTACGGTCACTGCCTAGTTCCTGACATGCAACGGGAGGATGTCTTGGTGGCATGAGTCTGAAAGGTCACAAGGAAACCTTCATAAATGACGAACAAAATTTCAACTTAAGAGAGTAAAATGAAACAGGAGAGAAAAACTCTAAAATTTAGGGAAAACATGACTACACGGTGTATAGTACCACTACATGGCATGTTTTCTAAAATTTTACCCTGGGCGTGTACCTTGGCCATCCATGGCTGTGTAAACCACCCGGCTACACGGTGTGTTCTCAACCCACACGGCATGTACTAACCCTTTTTCTTCCTGCCCGGTAACTCCTATACGTCTAGGAACATAGACTATCCCAGCAGGAAACTACATGGCGTGTTTGTCCACTACACGACGTGTCCTTTAGATTTTTCCCCTATCAGTGTCGTTAGTCACACAGACTGGTACACAGACCACTACTACATGGTGTGTCAACATGGTACACGACATGTTGTCCGACGGATTTCCCAACCCATGTATTCAACCACACGGATAGGTCACATGGCTCCTCTAAGACAAAACTACATGGTGTGTTCAAAGGAGACAAGACGTGTACTAGACATGCCTTACCTGGCCCGTGATGTTAGCGACACGGCCTGACACACGGCCAAAACTACACGGCATGTTCCAGACGGATACGACGTGCACTTGAAGGAATTCCCCGGCTCGTGTTGTTCGTCACACGGCCGAATACCTGGGTAATACTACACGGTGTGTAAACTAGTACACAACGTGTTCCTACAATAACTTTCACAACCCTGTGTCCTTTCCCACACAGTCAGCGACACATCTAAAAACTACACAGCGTGTATTTATAAAGTACACGCCGTGTATTCTGGGTTTTTCCGGACAGTAGCCTTAGAAATGCTCCAGAGCCTAGAAAACACAGAAAAACAAATGTTAAAGTGCCAAATTCTGATCCATGGGCGCCCATACTCCCCGCTAATCAAAGCTTGGCATCATAACAATTAATATAACAAGTGAACAATATAACAAACTCACGATTCACCAAATTCCGATCCTCGAGGTCCCATAACACCTCTAAGACTAAAGTTTGGCATCCATGATAAAGAAGCTCTGAACAAACGATACCCTATCAACACAGCAGACATTCTATCACTGTAGTTATCACAACAACATGAATAGTCTATCACAAATTCTATCACAACAACATGCAATTTCTAATGCAATTTAGATGGCATGGAAAAATACATGACATGTGATTTCCTAACAAGTGCCTATATGATGCATGAGATGTCATACCCTCATCTCATCGGCTTGCAACAAAATAGAACCACAATCATATAAACAATAACAACACAAAACAAGTGCACCACCCAACGGTGAAGTCAATTAAACTGTAACATTTGCAAAACTCGAAAATTGCAATAATTGAGGTAACCTGGCTTTTTCCCCGTACACAGGTTCTAGAACTCCCGGGCACAACTATTTACTATTTACCTATTCTGTCCTATCCCTGTCTAATGTCGCTAAAAAGTAAGTCAATAGAAAAGAAAATAACCCCCTTTGATACCACTTTGTAACAATCCGAATCTGGGGCCACTCAACTGGTGCCCTGTACCCAGTTCGCCACATGACCTTAAGTACATTTCCCCAAATGCCAGAGGCTGCCGACTAGCATTAAGGGCCTTAGCGAGTCATTGGGGAAACTATGCCCTCATTTGGAAAAGTATACAAGGAAGAGGAAATAGCAGTCAATAGATGAAACAATAAACAACATACAATAACTGAAAATAAGAAGCGGAAGCAATGAATATATAGTAATGATGATAATGATGCAACATGTACAAGTATCTAAGGAAAGAAGCAAACACAACGATGTGCTAAAATACAACTGAGAACAAAGTACTAAAAGTAAACAACAACTCCAGTAGCATCGCAAGCCTAAGCTCGGTCCTGTGCTCTCCAGCTCCAACCAGAAATCATATACCTGAAGTAGAAGGGCCACAATCCCTATCCACACTTGCAACCATATAACTTGTTTGGGCCGAAAATAATGACCCAAATAGGGTGTGAGACTAATCCCAGTAGGAAACCACCACAAGATTTGTGCCCTACTGTCAGTGAGCAATATAACAAAAGTAATGGAAATAAATGCATCAGAGAAACAGGAATACACTAAAGTAAATAATCCTACAAATCTCCATTCACATTCATTTATTAATTTAATTAAAGCATTTAATTATCAACCAAGAAACCTAGCAACAACTCTATATTTCCAAGGCATAGCAAGTAACACAACATGTATCTCAAAAGACTACCAAAAATATCAAGCAGGACAAGACCCAAGCTTGTTCTTTGGCTTGGTGGACTCATCACAACCAACCAAACAATATTCACACTGACTCTCTGGGTGGCTCATACTGGCAGACCACTCTATTCAAGTAATCATACAAAGGCACAAACACTCTGTGAAGATCTTACCGTTAATTCCCCTGCGGTCTATCAACAATAGCTATAGACTCTCTGATAAAGCACTTAGGTCTAATTCCCCCTATAGTCTAGATATGTAACTAAGGACACCCTAAGGAAGCACAAAGTCCCTTTCCTGTAGGTCCTTCAAATGATACTAATTTATATCAGACTCTCTAGGGAATCCCTTAATCTTCAATTCCCTCTTTATTCTAGCGCACCAGGTTCACACAACCCTGAGCAGTCTAGTTGTGCGTAATTGACTGTCAGCAGCCCTAATTAAGTTCAAAAACTACTTGGATAATAGATACAAAGCATCCAAAATCATATAAATAGTAAGAAATACATGTAATCGACTATATCAGGGCAGACAATCAATGCAACAAGGTCTTCCTCATAGGCAACCTAATCCAAACGACGATAAATAGCCAAAACAAGGGAAACACCCATGGGGTGATCCTGAAACATGCTAACAAGCAATCATTATTAATCTAATAGCTTCAAGCACATAAGAAATATAAGGCAGATAATAATAAATGATCAAAACCCCAACCTGAGATACCCGAAACATGAGAATCTCACACTTTTTCACAAAAACTCAAAGACATTCAATGTAAGGCAACAAACCACCTACCTCTATCCTAGGAGATCAATATACTTGAACCTCGGCCCATGAATCAGCCTAGAATGGAGTAAATCTACAAAAAAGTCTAAAACGTTCAACCTCAGATAACTCTCATAAGAGAAGAAATCCGGAAACGTGGACAAAGAAGAACAAGGAACTCACCGTTGCGATTCTATTTCAACCAATGACATTCGATTCGGATAACTGGTGACAGATCGATAGCTCAGAGAAGATCTGTGGCTGTACCCTCACTCTCGGTTGAAGAAGCTGGAGAAGAAGATGTTTTTGGGGTTAAGACGTGACCTTAGTCCATTTAACAAAAAAAAGAAAGTACACGACATGTACTTTTGGAGTACATGACATGTAATAGGCTTTTCTGTACTCCACATTAAGTGGCCTTCACATCAACCCTACATGGCCGTGTGTGTGGCCATGACACAGCCAACACACAACCTCGAGCAACATCAAAGTACACGGTGTGTGCTTATAAAGGACACGATGTGTACTTAGAAAATTTCCATATTCTTCTATTTTTCCCAAAAACGACAAAAAAAAAGGAAAAAAATACCTGAAAAGAAGGTCCAGGTTATTACACCTTGCTACACCCCTTTCCCTTTCTTTTATAGTCTCTTAGGTGAATACGATCCCATTCAAAATGAGATACAAAAAATATCCCATATCTCATGTTCACACCAAAAGAAGTGGAATATGAAATTTTAATTTCAAAAAACATTATCTTTAAAATTAAAAATATTTAGGATGAACTACAAAAATATCCCCCTTCATCCCATCAAAGAAGGATAACCCATTCAACAAACTCAGTTGGAAAGTAAACTAGTTGGTATCACACCAAACATCAACCTCTATAAAAATCATGACATCCCTATTTTTCATCTCTGATGGAAAACTAAAATCTCCCATGAAAAATAAATTCAAATATCAAAGTCTTCATAAAACTTGAATATGAACAACCCTACTGAACAAGACTATAACCAACAGTTGGATCCCCCATCACTATGATTGCCACATAATCTGAAGTACCTCCAGAAATTAATTTCTCACTATGATCAACATTCTCTAAGAAGTTTGAAAATCTGAACGCATCACCCCAATCCTTGATTTTAATTCTTTATTCACTAGTGACACACTTTGAAGAAAAATGATTAAGTGCAAGACCTGAAACACCTGACCTGACATGCTTCGTCTTCCATACCTCCTTCATCTTAGTCGATAGTATTTGAATCATGGACGATGATCACATGTGCCAAAAAATTGACAAAGTACTCTTCAAAACTAGATTCACCACATCATTTCATGCCTTTACATCCATCTTGTAAATCATGTCATCCATTTTTCCTCACATATCCAACTTTCATTGCCAAACAAACTCCTAAATACATCATTATAAAAAGTACAAGCAAATAAAAAATTATGAAATATACTTGAAACATGTCTCACATCCCTCAACATTATCATAAAACCTACATTTATAGTGATACAAATATCACCAACACCAATAAAATTGGCAGAATATCCATTTCCCATCTTCAATTTACCAAATTCACCTTCTTCGTATAAAGAAAATAATTTTCTATTTAGTGTAATATGAAAAGATGCTACTAAATCAACCACCCATTCAGTGTACTGATATGACCTATGATAATTAGAGATAAATGAAAATAAATCACCCTCACCCTATATAATACTTACACAAGTATCATCAGAATTAGTTTCATGCACCTTCTTTTCCTCCTTAATATTTTCAATGCATAATAGTTTTTCTACACATGACCCTCATCGTAAATTAAGTAATTTACCTTTCTTCTGGTATTAGACCAACCTCTATGATTACCAAATCCATCTAACAAAACCAAAATACCACCATTACCCAATGATTCACTATCATTATCCCTTCACCAAGTTTCATTCATCAACAATGATGAAATCACATAATCCAACTTCATTGTGCCTTCCCATAACAATAATGTGGTGATGAAATTATCATATTAATTAGGGAACAAACCCAAAATAAGCAAAGAATTATATTATTCTTACATTTCATTAATAACCACATTAGCAATATCATTGATCTTGAGTGCCATAAAAGACAAATCTGTCAGAAGTTTGGCAAACTTGTCTATATGGTTACCTAGATCTCCATTCTATGGCATTCTCAAATGATACAATTATTTTTTCAAATATAAATGATTTTTGAGGGATTTCTATTTGTACCTTCTTTCAATATTCACCTAGATCTCCTCCAAATATGTTAGATTCATTACTTCCCACAATGTATTATCACCCAAATACATATGGATTTTACTTTTCACCAACTCTCTCATATCCTACCAATCACCAATGCTCATCATCTCTAGCTTCTCTAAATTTTTCTTCAATGCCTCCACTATATTCTCACAGACAAAAATATTTTTAACTCATTACTTCCATAGAGTAAAATCATTTATCTTATTAAATAGTTCAATGAGGGTAGAAATCCCATGGTGTGAATCACCCATATCTAATTAGAAAAAACATGAATAACCTTCTTTGATACAAGTTGTTGGGATAGAAGTAGATTAGTCTTGGGATAATAACTCATTTGTGAGAATCACCAGTGAAAATGGAGTGAAAAAATAAATAGTAGAATATAAATGAGGACACACAAAATTAACATGGAAAAAACCTCTAATGCAGAGGATTAAGAAACCATGGAGAAACTCCAAGAAAATATATTATGAATCAAAGAGTAAAAAAAATCCAATTAAAGCCTGAGAATTGAATTTAAAATAAAACATTGAAAAACCCATGTAAAAATACACACCCGGATACACCTCCATCACCTCTCTTATAATAGTATCATGATAAGACTTAACCATTCAAATATCAAAACCAAACACGTGACATCGTTACAATACCTCTTGATTTTTCTAATTACATTATTGTCCAACCTACTCACCATGTTGTTGCATGCCCTTTTCTACACTCTGATCATGTATCTTTGCACTCCCCTTACTGCACCCCTTTCCGTTTCTTTTATAGGCCCTCTAGTGAATCTGATCCCATTAAAAACGATATATAAAAAATCTCATGCATCTCATGTGCACACCAAAATAAGTGGAATGCGACATTTTAATTTCAAAAAAAATTATCTTTAAAATTCAAAAGATTTATGATGAACCCCAATACATTTCACATCATTTGATCAACTTTAAAGTAAACATAAGGTTTTCACATGAACCAAGGTACCCATGTGGGGTGTGAGAAATACATCTCAATAGGGTATCATGAAGTGTCCATATTATACACCATTATATATGTGTATACATGAGGAAAATAAACATTTCATGTAAGCATCTTGGACATCATGTTCTAATTAGGCCACTATGACACCACACTATATCTAATTTGGTTCCATGATGGAATTAAAGACATGTTCACCTCATGAAATTTCCCTCTTAACCTAGACCATACCCAATTACTATGGGTAAGGTGTCATTCAGGTCTTGATAGCTACCCAACGGGTCAAGGCTGAGTCTTATTCCCTAGATCCAGACTCATCTTCTCACTCAAGGTGGTCCTAAGTACAATACTTGACCTATACCATCTCACTCACTATAGGATCTATCCATATGATCCCTCATCACATCCAAATCCCATCTCACTCTTAATAGTCCCATCATCCAGTCTCATATCTCATCTAATCCTAGATTTCATCTCACTCATAGTAGTCCCATTGTCTGATCCCTTCACATCACATTACCCATCCTACACATGTCATCCTGATTGATACCATCTCACACGTGGTTGGGCTTGACCATTCCATCTCGCTCACATAGATTCCAATTGTCTCAATCCATACCATATCACTCATGCTCTATCACGACCCGCCCAATGGGGCCCAAACCACGACTACACCAAGACCACCTCCAATAGGAGAGGGGTTGAAAACCAGCATTGAGTAGACATATCACACACATGAGAGGAATTATATTAATGTACCTACACACACACACACATCTATAAGCCTTCATAATGCTAAAATGTAAAATAGCTGAAACTAATGCATGCATACATTTATGATCCCATAATCAGAGTACAACAGTAAAGTACTGAAAGTGATAAAGACAGAGGAGCCAAACTGATCTAAGGGAGATGCATATAGTCATATAAAACTACTTGGAAAACATCTCAATATTTCAAGCTCAATATATGATCCACCTACTCTATATTCTCCCAGGACACCATCAAATGAGCTATTGTCTGTACAAGATACAACACGTTCGGGTAAAGCCCATGTAGGGGTGAGTATAAAAATACCCAGAAGAAAACTCTGAAAATACTAAAAATGATGTATCAAGAATATTCAGCTTATAACAATCATATAAAATTAAATGAATAATAAGAAAAACCCAGATATACTCAATAAGGACACCGCGCCTCCAGGAAGTCATAACTAAACTATTGGCCATAGGATTCTACTCGAAGTAATGATCATTCTAGGATAATACACTCCATGAGACATGCATTTATTAGAGACAATAATTCAAGAGGACATGATTATTGAGCCCCACCCAAGAAGATCAATAGTCTCAGAAGACCCTGATACTTAGATAGAGGATCACACCAGAACTGTTGGGAGACACCACTGACAGGATCTAGACCAACCTACTATGTAGGGGGTCATTTTCCAATGGTACCGTGAACCCTACTGAAATGTCCTTCTAGATGGAGGATAAATGCACTACCCAAGGAGTTTATACTGATTCCATGATCCCCACCTAGGGTATAAAAACAATAGAGGATCACACTCCAGTCTCAAAAAGGGACACCAAAAACTATATCTGAGACTCATCCTCTAGAGTGGATCACAATCATGAGATATGGATATACTTATGCACTGTACCCTTGAGGGAATGAACCAAGGGAACACAATCAACCAACACTAGTCTATAATGAAGAAATGAAGGGATCAAAATATCCTCAAAGGTGGTATATGGTGTGTACTAGTGGTACATAGTGATTCTAGCCAACACATGGTTTTCTATGTGGTTTCAACTCAAACGACATGTAAATATCCATATACATGGAATATAGGAATGGTAAAAGTCCTATAGAGATCACCCGACACTCTGCTTGTGCCGTATGGCTATGCCTATGTACATCAGATCATGTATGTGTACTTTGGACTTTCTGTGCCCGTGTAACCTCTGGCGTATAACACTAGATTACATGCTGTGTAACTTGGGATTTTCCAGATCTGCTGGTTTCTCCTCCACTCTGTCCATCATGTTTCCACCACCATTCTCACTGAAGATGGTATATTTGAGGTCATACGATACTCCCATAACTAAATATCAGGATTATGGGCTTCAAATCCACTCAAGAAATTCCCACACGCACTGTCTGTAGTCGCACCATCGAATTTGGGATGAAGAAATACTACAAATCCATTTCTATAACCCTATGATCACCCTATGTCATTGTCTCACCTTAATTTCACACTTGATCATGAACCATACCCATAGTATTGATCCATTTTACTGAATAATGGTATCCTAAGGATCAAATACTGGGAAAACATCGAACCACATGCCAAAAAATGCTCGTAATGAACGTACGAAGAACGTGGGGAGAAAACCATAAGCCATATGATGTGAGGAAAAAACCTCAACCATTGTTTTTTGACCTTGATTTTTTGTTTTATATTTAGATAATTGAAGAGGTAATAAACAATGAACAAAATAAATTGTTCAATTAAATCAACCGTTGATGCACAAATAAATTCTTGTTCATGGAATTGATCCACATTGAACCGAGATAAAAGAACATGATGGAATTGCACAAATCAAATATACTACTTGAATTTTGGATTGATTGATAATGAATAATAGTTCTGTATTGCTGTTTTTGGTGAGATCCACATGTTCTGTTGCACACTAATAAAAAATACTTGAACCGGTCATCGTTCTCCCATGGAAGCTCCTCCAACACTCTCTAATGGCTTCTCTCGATTTGTAGGGTTATGCAGCTAACCCTGAAAATTTTCCATAAGAGTTTATTTATAACCCAAAAATAAGATCATAATGATTTTAATTAAATAAATAAATTTAATTGATCAATTTATTCAAACATCTACCCACGACCACACTCAACCCGAACACCCGACACACTTCAATTTTATGTTGCACTGAGGGTAAAACCTACATTATGAACTCAATGGTGGCCTTAGATTTCTGATCTGATCCCTCATTAGATATTTATTCCACCTTTTCTAGAAAACTACACACATGTGATTTAAATATATTTAATATATTTCAAAAATTAATTCTAAGTAAATCAGGCCATGAAATCTCATACCGCCACAACACTTAACTATGAATTAATCCACATAATATCTAAAAGTAATACATAGAAAAATTAGAGTTTTTAAATTCTTCCCACATTAGTTATTTTCATTTCAAAATGAGAAAAACCTACTAAAAAAGATGAGGGTAATGGGATCACATTTGGGTCTCCTACTCCCATGTGCTCTCCTAAAGATTCCCATGTTTCCACTAGACACGCACCAGGGGAATTGATCACCCATGAAGAATAATATTCTACCAATCCTCGATCTCCACTGGGTACTCAACAAAGGTAGCTCCATCATCAATGTCCAACTCTACCCAATCGATAACATGAAATAGGTCATGCACATACCTCCTCATCTACGACATGTAAAAGATATCGTATACCCAGTCTAACTATGGTGGTAGAGCTAAGCGGCACACCACCTTACCAACTCTACACAATATCTGGAAAGGGCTAATGAATCTTGGAGATAGCTTACTTACATAACCAAATATCTATAATACACATTGAGTTGAGACCAATAGGAACACATGTTCTCCCTCCTTGAACTCCAAAGGTCTCTGTCATTGGTCCGCATAAGGATTATGATGGCTATGCAAAATCATCATCTTTTTTTGGTTGATTTGCACCTTCTTTGTCATAGCTCATGACAAATCTGGGCCCATGAGTTCTGAATCATCTAGATCAATCCAAAAAGGTGGTGACATATAGGGTTGTCCATACATGGCCTCAAATGGTTTCATACTAATGGTGTAATGATACCTATTTTTGTATGAAAAATCCACCAAGGGTAGATGATCCTCCCAACTATAGCCAAAATCCAACATGTAAGACCGCAACATATCCTCCAAGACCGGAATGATCTGCTTAGTTTGGGTGTCAATATGGGGGTGGAATTCCGTGATCAAACATAATTGAGTCCTAAAGGACTCTTGCAATCCTCTCCATAATCATGATGTGAAGCGATCATCACACCCTAAGACTATTATCAAGGGAACTCCAAGGAGTCATACTATCTCCCGCACGTATAAGAATCCCAATCTCTTTACTGAACTCTTCTATTAAATATCTAGGAAGTGGCCCAAATTGGTGAGTTAGTCTATGATCAACCATATGTAATCATTTACCCTGGATGTATATGGTAACCCCATCACTAAGTCCATGGATATCTCATTCCACTTCCATTATGGAACCTCAGGGGGTTGAGTTAAACATACTGAAACTTGGTTCCCATCCTTCACTTGCTGGCAAGTGAGGCATCGAGAGGCAACTTATATAACACAACAATTCATTCCTAGACACCAAAACTGATGTTATAGGTCTTGGTATATCTTTTCCACACTTGGATGTAACACCAAAGGGGATGTATGAAACTCCTACATCACCTCCTTCCATAATGTTAATGGTACCATAATTCGTACTTTGAAAAGGATAGAATGATTCCTACCTCTAGAATATCCATCAGAAGCATGCCCATTGGATATATGAGCATATAAGGTCACATAGTCGGTATCTGCATGCCAAGAATCCTTGAAATGCTATAAAAGTGGTGGGATAAGAACCATCAATAGAAGATATGAATCTCCATACTTTTCCACTAAGTACAACTACAATGTGGATAACTGATCCGATGCCTCATCCAACAACTAAGAACAATATCTCTCACTGAGTTCATCTTCCACCATATTCCCCTTTCTAAGATTATAGAAAATCTTGAAGTCATAGTCTTAGAGGAACTCTAGTCATCACCTATTCCTCAAGCTAAGATATTTATGAGAGAAGATATACTTGAGACTCTTGTGGTCAGATTAGATGATAAACTACATTCCCATCAAGTAGTTTCACCACATTTTCAGTGAAAAGAATATTACTACTAGCTCAAGACTATGGGTCATGTAGTTATAATCATGTGGTATCAAATGATGTGAACCATTGAAAATCACTACCTTCCTATACATTAGAACAAAACCAATCATGGTCCCTAACACATCACAAAACACTACGATTAGACACTCTCCTATGAAAATATCAATATGGTATCACTCATAAATATCTTTCTAAACTCTTGAAAGCAATATTGACACATTTTTGTCCACATGAAAGGCTAAACCTTTTAGGTCAAAGATATCAAGGGTTTTGATACTTTAGATAAATTATGTACAAAACTTCTATAGTACCCTGCCAACCCAAGGAAGCTTTGTACCTCAGTAACACTCTTGGGTGTCTCCTAAGATAGAACCTTCTCAACCTTTGTCGGGTCTACTGCCACACTTGCCTCAAAGATGAAGTGTCCCAAAAAGTGGAACTCTAAAATCCAGAACTGAAACTTTGAGTTATTTCCATAAATATGGAACTCTTAGAGTTTGTCCAAGACCATCCTCAAGTTACACACATGCTTCTCATTGGATACTGAGTACACTAGGATGTCATTGATGAAGACAACCACAAACCAGTCTAAGAAAGGATGAAAGATTTGGTTTATGAGTCCCATGAATACTGTTGGGGTGTACTTAATGCAAAATGGAATCAATAAGTACTCATAGTGACCTTAGAGACATATGAATGTAATCTTCAGTATATCCTCATCCTGTAATCATAGCTGGTGATATCTTGATCTGAGTTCAATCCTTTAGAACCATCGCACCCATCTCAATTGATTAAAGAGGTCATTGATCCCTGGTAGTGGATAATTATTCTTCACAATCACCTAGTTCAAGTAATAGTAATCCACACATAATTTGAATCTCCCTTCTTCCTTCATGGAGACCAATAATGGTGCTTTTTGAGGGGAAACACCAATTCTCACAAAGAACTTTTATGAAAGTCCTCTAACTGCACCCTCAGCTCATGAAGCTCTATGGGAGACATCTGATATACTGGTGAAAATATAGGGACCATCCTAGAGTGTAATTAAATACCAAAGTCTAGATCTTGGTAGGTAGGTAATCCTAAAATTTCCTCAGGAAAAACGTCCTCATACTCTGGAACCACCATAGGGAGCTGGTAGACCGTAGCATCCATTGCTCCAAGAGTCATTCCAAACAACTGGTGAGTAATTAGCTACACTCTCCTATGAATGATCTCATCCTTATCCTCCAAGGTTTCCTTTTCACCCACAAAGAAAAACCTCATCCCATTACTGTGGACACACTGCATCCTCCATCAAAAATGGTCAATCTTGGCATGACCTATGGATAACTATTCTACGACTAAGATGATTTCAAAAGGACTCACCACTACTATAAAGAAACCCCATACAAATATCTTACCTCTACATGTCATATTATATTGTCGACAGAAGTGTGAAATAATTGAGTCACCTTCTATCAGAGTCTCTAAGTGCAAGTGTCGAGCCAAAGGTTTAACCAGAATCTATAAGTCTCAAACCAGAGAAGTGGAAAGAATGGAATGACTTGCATCCGTGTCTATAAATACTATAACTAGGGTAGAAAATATACAGATCATACCATGTATCATACCTATATCCTTAGGTTTATAAGCCTCTATATCCTACAGTTTTCCTCATCCATGAACACCATCTCCCTAAGCCTGGTGTGGACCACCTAAGGTAAGCGATGGTAATAAGTCAAACCTACAACCACCTCCTTATACTCTACCAGTGCCTCTTCCACACCCACCACCTTGAAAAACACCATGATCCTACCTATGTCTCCACCTCAATGGTCCCTAAACCATCTCTTGATTAGTTTTATGATGTTTTAGAAAATCTCGTTATATATGTCCCCAACCGTTGTAGGGGAAACATCACCTCTCTATCATATGACTTGATCCATTCTGAGAGCCCTGCACCACTGACCCTCTATCTTGGGATCATCTCTTGAAGTGTCTGGAATAGACAGATACCTATGAATTCCCTCAGCTTCTTACTTCTAAGGTCTTAGATCCTGGGTTCCCACCACCATCACCCACTATTTGTGCCTACTCTTCCAGGAAGATCTCCACCACTAAGGCCCACTCAATCACCCTAGCATAGATAAGAATGAATAGAGATACCACCGAAGCCTTGATATCTCTTCATAAGCCCTAATAAAAGGTATTATCTCTATATAATAGACCCCACACTATATCCATGGAGTATCACAATAGATTAGTAAACCTCGACGAATACTATGCCATATGAAATCCAAACTGCTGGAGATATAGAATCTTCTATATGCACACTGATTAGAATGTGGATAGATTGAACTCCTCCTTTAAGAGATTCTCAAAGTCATACTTGGAGAGAGCTATCTTATTGTGTGAATGAGTCATTAAACTCCACCATCTCCCAATAGAGCTATAAAGAAGATTCATTGTGAGGACCACCATCCGATCTGATGGCATCCTATAAAAAGAAAAACTTGAGTGACTGCCTCTAAATAGTCCTCAGCCACCTGGGGTTATGGATTACCCTGAAACCTAGGTTGTTTATACCTCTTAAACTTATGAAACACACTCATCATGTGTGCACCCTCATCTAGTACTACCAGTATTATCTACTGCTCAAAGAGTGGTGGTATAACTGGTAAACCACCTAAAGTTGTTAGCTTTGGTACATTCCTTTGTACTGAAGTCCTTTCACTCAATGGATTATCCTTATGATCACATAGTGGAATCATGACTGGATATCTTTGTGGAGGCATCATGAAATAAACAAAATGTACCATGGTTAAAGAGTATATCTAGGGAGATGACTAAAAAGTAAATGGAAATCACAACTCATTACTATATGATTCATGTAACAATTTTTTCATTGCAACCAATGTCTACATGTTTGGAGTGAAAAGATAGGTGATTAGAGTCATGGTGTATGGATACGTCGACTGCCGCACCAACTCTGGAGTCCCTAGTCTGAAAGATAAACTCAAAACACTTAGAATTGTTTCCCCGAAGAAATATCATAGAATCTAGTCCTAAGGTAGAACCTACTGCTCTGATACCACCCTTTCATAACCTGAACCAATAGGGCCTAAACCGTGATTACCCTAAGCATTCCTTTAATAGGATTGGGGCTATCGACCAACATCGAGTAGACATATCACACACATAGGAGGAATTATCCTAATGCACATGTACGCACACACACACACATATCCAAGCCCAAACAATG
This sequence comes from Viscum album, assembly GCA_963277665.1. NCBI lineage: Eukaryota > Viridiplantae > Streptophyta > Magnoliopsida > Santalales > Viscaceae > Viscum > Viscum album. The sequence goes on along the minus strand of OY728132.1, from coordinate 1,151,564,977 downwards.
CTAAAATGTAAAACAATTGAAACTAATGAATGAATAAATATATGATCCCGCAATAATAGTATGATACTAAAGTATTGAAATTTATAAAGATATCCAAATACAAGCCCAAAAAATCCAAAGAGAGTACAACATTCTCCAAGGGTTAGGACTACCATCAAATGAAACTACCCAGAAAATACCTCAGTATTTCAAGATCAATCTATTCTCCACCCACTCCCTATCCTCCAAGAACACCATCAAATGGGTCATCATATGTATAATACACAACACATGCAAGCATAGACCATATACGGGTGAGTATAACAATACATGGTAGGACACCCTGAAAACACTAAAAAAACCCATCAATAATAGTAAGCTCACAACAATGATATAAAAATAAATTCATAATAGAAAAAACCTAGATATATTTAGGAAGAACACCATGCCTCCAGGAGGTCACAACCGAACTGCCATCCATAAGATTCTTCTTGAAGCAATGCTCGTTATGTGGGAATCTACTCCCCAATCCATTTCATCACTGGAGACACTCATTCAAGTGGTCATGATCATTGGACCCCTGATAAAACAAATTTTTATTGATAATAAATGATAAAATTTCCTCACATTGTTTTAAATATGTTTATTTATAAAATATCTAGGATTGAATCATTCATTTGAAAATTTGATGGAAATTCCAGTTTTAGCCTTTATAGTGCACTATAGTATTTCGGAGATAATTTTTTTTTATTTTTTATTTGAAATTTAAATTTTATAACTATGTTCCTGAATTAATTGGGTAAAACTTTTGTTTAGAATATTGGATCTAAATCGTGCATTTAGTTGGACTAAATGGACCATGAAGTCAAAAGTGGGCTGGACCCGCCAGATTGGACATTAGTTCTGTATTTGAGCCACAACTTCTTCATAAGTTCTTAGACCAGGCCCAAATTTTGAGAGAAGATATAAAAAATAATTTTGAACAAATAATTCTTCTGTAATAACAGATGGTTCATGCGTTTTAGAGGTCAAATGGGTGGTTCTATTTGGATTAAAATATTTGGCCGGGATTCCCCATTCACACTTGAAACCACTTAGAACCTAGCCTCCCCTCCACTCTATAAATTAGTGTTTTCTCATTTGGAGGGATTGGGGGCGTGAATTATGAGATTTATGGAAGATTAGAATTTGTTTAAATCAAATTCTCCAACCATTGTAAGAGGGATATCTCTTTAATCAAGGATCCCCTCATCAAATCCTTCTTCTTATTCTTCTTCATGTTGTAATGTTTGCATTTGTGTAATAAAATTATTTATTTTTCTTTTATTTATTATATTTTATTCTATTTTGTTAAAATTTATTATTCTCTTAATATTACTCTTTTGTTTGTAAATCAAAGAGTAGAAATGAGATTGGGTTATACCCTTTCTAAATCTTTGCAAATGCAATCCGTTTCTATGATGACTACACCACCCATAGAAGAGTAGTTTTCTTAGTAATCAATCTACCTCTTACCTTCATCATTAATTTATTTTGAATAAATGATATAATTTAATTCACTTAATATGATTTATTAATTGAATTTTAAATTTATATGAAACTAATCAAGCAATTTATCAATTGACACAAAAATAAACGAGGTTGAGATTTGTGTAAATTGTGAGAGTGTGATCTTAATCGGTAATACAAGACCATAAGGGATAAATTTTTAGAGTTCAAATATAATCCATAAAATCAATTAATCCTCATTTATAGAGTTTATATGTTCTCTAATTAATCCCTGACCATAATCTAACCTAAGAAAATCAATCAAAGTAGGGTGTTGCGATTGCATGTTCCGAAGCTAGCATAGGTTTTAAATAATTTCATCTTTGTGGTTAAGTTAACTTCTGTAGGGTTCAAGGGTTAAAAAATTATGTGATTATAATTATGTGAATGTTAATTTAAATGATAATGATAAATAATTGATTTAAGAGGTAGAGTTATATCGATTAAACCTTTTAAAATATTTTCTAAAAAACATCTTCTTGTTGTGTTTTTTTAATCGAACTTCATTTCAAAAAAAAATCAATCTTCTTCTAGAAAAATTCTTATAGTTTTATAAATGGTAATCAACCCCCATACTTTCAAGTAGTGTTTTTATTATATTTTATTTTATTTTTAAAATACCTTTAAGAAGTTGTTTTAATTTACTTTGTCCTTTGAGAGACGACCTTAGTTAGACACTATGTTGCACCCAAGTACCCAAAAAAATCACATATAATTTGAAAGTACCCACAACAACCCCTTTAAAATTGGTACCATTGTCTGGGAGGTAATTAATTATTTCAACCAATTAGAGGTATTTATTTTATTTTACATTTTATTCTCTTCTTCTCTTTTTTTCTTCCTTCTTTACCCAATATGAAGTTTTTTTATATTTTTTTCTTATTTTTCTTTTTGAACCATCAAATCAAACTTCCCATTTTTATTATGATTATTTTTACTTATTTTTATTTTTGTATGATTTATGACACTAACTAATCTTGAGGATCTCTTACATCTAGACCCTGAGATAAACCTAGCCTCCGAGCTCGAATAATACATTCTCAATCTATGAGAAGTTTCAACATTCAACCAGTTAGAGAATTACTCCACTCCAAGAACATTGAAATTGGAAAAACTTCTAAGTAAAACTTAAAACAAGAAAAAATGGATGAAAATAATGAAAATTAACTTAATATAACCATTTGAGAATTGGATACACCTAATATTAACCATCAACCAAATTGTACTGTATACCCAAATCTTGAATCAAACTTTGAATTGAAACCTGAATTAATTCAAATTCTTCCAAAATTTCATATATTATCTGGCGAGGATCCAAAAAAACATTTAAAATAATTTATTAATGTTTTCTCAACCTTAAAACCAAGAAATGTTTCTGAAGATCAAATAAAACTAAGAGCATTTATATTCTCACTTGATGGAGCTGCAAAAGATTGGATGTATTATTTACAACCTGAAGATGTAACTTGTTGGAAAAATTTGAAACATCTTTTACTGTAGAGATTTTTTCCAGAATCAATGACCACTTAAATTCATAAGAAGATATCTGGGATCAAGAAAGACCAATAAGAGTCAATGTATGAGTACTGGGAGCAATTCAAGAAGTTGTGTGAAAGCTGACCACATCACCAAATCAGTGAGAAAATACTTATCCAATACTTATATAAAGGACTCACACCTATGGAAGGGATCATGGTGGATTCCACAGCTAGAGGATCATTGGTGGAAAAGACACCAATATCTACACGTGCATTGATTTACAAAATGGCCCAAAACTCCCAACAAGTTGGCGATCGAGGTACATCGCATGTCATGGGAGTACATCAGGCATGTCCTTATTCTCTTGAGAGTCATTTAATTGATACCAAGTTAGAAGAATTGAACATTATGGTGAGGAATATTTCTTTGGATCAAAAGACATCCCAACCCACTTCTTCAAGGTCTTGTGGCATTTTCACTGAAAAAGACCACCCAACTGACTGTTTCCCCAAACTATAAGAGTCATAGGATTGTGCAACGATATTCCCTGGGAGACCATATCCGCAACAACAACAACCATATCCCCAAAAGATGTTTTATTACTTTGCACCAACATATAACTAAGGGTGGAAAAATAAATCATACATGAGGTATAAATCTAGACAATAACAAAGGCCCTCTTTTTAACAAAACTTCCAGTATCCTCCGCCTTACGAGCGGGGTTTCCAACAACCCCAAAAGTGATTTAAATCCCAAGAATCAACAAGAAAACAAAAAGGGAACCCCCCACCCAAGGTATATTTTAACACTGATGACCTTTTGAAGAAAATTGTTCTTAATCAATAAAATGAGCTGAAGAGTCAAGGTTTAGAGATGAGGGAGTTAAAGACACAAATGAGTTAGATTACCACTGGCCTCCATGAACTGGTAAGTAAGAAATCTGAAAATATTCCTTTCCAACCTACTCCAAATCCCATGGGTAATGTTAGTGCCATCACATTGAGAAGTGGGAAGAAAATAAATGATACATATATACTTACCATTCCACTGGGATTCACCTCAACTCTAGAGAATCCCCATTTAAAACTGGCTGATGAGCAACCTAAGGAGAAAGATAAAGGTAAGAAAAATATTAATGATGTTCCTCCTAAATCTTTTAATTTTAAAAATAAAGTTGTTCAAACAAAAAAATATGGCTAAATAGGAAATGAAAAAAGAAGTTTTGGATACATTCAAGCATGCGGAGATCAACATCCCTTTACTTGAAGCCATTAAACAAATACCAAGGTATTCCAAATTCTTAAAATAACTTTTTACCAATCAAAGAGGGATCAATGTAAATGAAAAGATAAATCTTGGAAGGAATGTGTTCGAACTCATTACACCAACTCAATCAATGCCAAAAAAGTACAAAGATCCAGGGACATTCACCATACCATGAACCATAGGGAAGTTACACTTTTCTGATGCTTTATTTGATTTAAAAGCATCCATAAATGTAATGTCTCACTCTGTTTTATCTTCTTTACAGGATGGAGAGTTGAAGCCGATGAGAGTAGTGGTGCAGTTGGTGAATAGAGCTACAATATATCTAGTAGGAATCCTTGAGGATGTACTTGTCTGGGTAAGAGACATGATCTTTCCAGCAAATTTCTATATGCTTAAAAAAGAGGAAGATCAAGTAAGTTCTCATGCTACCATTATCTTAGGTATAACCTTCCACAAAACTGAAAAATACTATCATAAATTTCAATAAGGGCACACTTTCCATGGAGTTTGGAAATGAATTTGTGGTTTTTAATGTCATGGAATCCATGAAGTATTCCTCAATGGATCATTCTGCTTTTGTTATCTCCCATTTTGAAACACCAAGTAAAAACCCCATGGAAATTGATTGTCCTATGCTTAGGGAGATTTTGAGAATTGGTTCTAGTTTGATGTCTAAGAGCACTTCCACATCCATTTATAATGAACAAGACTCTCTTATATTTGATTTTTAAATGGATTCATATTCTGATTTTGATCATGTGAACTCTGATTATGACATGAATGTTGAGTATGTTGATGGATTTGATGAACTAATCTATGATTTTGATGATTTCTATTCTGATAATGATGATCTTTGTGCACATATTTCATTTCCTTCACTATCTCCATCCATACAACACCCCCTATATTGAAACTCAATACATTTCCACTTAATCTCAAATAATCATACTTGTTGAGTGGTAAAATATTACCTGTTATCATTGCCTAAAATATCTCTTTTGAACATGAAGAAAAAATTTTGAATCTTTTGAGGGAGAACATCAAGGAAATTTGGTGGATATTGGGTGACATATCAGGTATAAGCCCCTCCATTTTCATGCATAGGATTCTCTTTGAGGATGGGGCTAAACCAGTGAGGTAGAAACAAAGAAGACTCAATCCAATCCTTCTGTAAGTTCTTAAAAAATAAGTTTAGAAATTGCTCACGACAGGTATAATCTTTCCCATTTCAGATTCTAAGTGGGTAAATCCTATTCAGGTTGTTCCAAAGAAAAGTGGTGTTTCTATTGTTAAAAATGATAAAGAGGAGTTAGTTACAATGAGGGTACAAAACAGTTGGCGTGTGTGTATTGATTATAGAAAACTAAATTAATCCACTCACAAGGACCATTTCCCCTCCCATTTATTAATCAGATTCTTGAGAGACTAGCTGGTAAAACACACTATTGTTTCTTGGATGGATTTTTTGGATATTTTTAGGTTCTTATTACTCCATAGGATCAGGATAAGACAACATTAACTTGTCAATTTGGTACGTTTTCCTTCTGAAGGATTCCATTTGGACTTTGCATTGCCCCATGTCTCTTTTAGAGATGCATGGTGAGTATTTTTTTCTAATTTTATTGAGACCTATATGGAGGTATTTATGGATGATTTTATAGAGTATGGGTCTTCATTTGATGATTGTATCTCTAGTTTGGGAAAGGTTTTGAATCGTTGTATTGAGAATAATCTGGTTTTGAACTTTGAAAAGTGTCATTTCATGGTAGGACATGGGATTGTCTTAGGGAATGTAGTGTCAAAACATGGGATAGAGGTGGATAGATCTAAGGTAGATATTATTTCATACTTACCCTATCCTTTATGTGTGCATGATGTTAGATCTTTCCTAGGGCATACAAGATTTTATTGGTGCTTCATCAAATATTTTAGTAATATTTCTCTTCCTATGTCACAATTACATCAAAAGGATTCTGATTTTGTGTTTGATGATTCTTATAGGAATTACTTTTATGATTTAAAACAATGTCTTACCACTCCCCCAATCATACACCCCCACGGTGGGAACTTCCTTTTGAACTTATGTGTGATGCCACTAACTTCGCGGTTGGAGCTGTCTTATCTCATAGGGTGGAGGGACATTCACATGTGACCGCCTATTCTTCGAGGACATTGTATTTGGCCCAATAAAATTACAAAACCACAGAAAAGGAGTTTCTTAGAATTATATTTTCTTTAGATAAATTCCGTTCATATTTTTTGAGCTCTAAAGTAGTTGTTTTTTTGACCATGCTGCTCTGAGGTACCTCTAAAAGAAGATAGATGCAAAGCACATGCTTATCCAATGGATGATCCTTCTTTAGGAATTTGATATTGAGATAAAGGATAAGAAGGTTCAGAGAACTTAGTGGAATACTACATGAGTAGGCTTAATCACACACTAGAGGATGACACCTTGGACCAGGTACCACTTCAAGACACTTTCCCCATTGAGCATATTTATTCCATCTCAAGTAAGCATCCTTGGTATGTTGGTTTATTTAAATATATTGTGGCCTCTGAAATGCCTACAAATTTAAAGAAACATCAAGTAAAAAAATTAAAGAGTGAGTATAGGTTTTATGTGAAACACCCCGACCCCAGTTACCAAGAGTCGGTGCATTATTACATAATATTGGCATGATCATAAGAAAGATCAAATCTTGAAAGACCGATTGGTTTAGTAGCCTTGGAAACCCTAGATATCTTTATAAGTTTTACATTACATCATTAAAATGAAATCTACAACAACATAGTCTCCATAGTCCACACTCATATCCCCACTGACTATTCCTGTAAGTCAGTCATAATACACTTCTTCACATCCTGGGAAAAATAAAACATTGAAAGGGGTGAGCTCAAATTCTCAGTAAGGATAACAATATAGCGTAAACTTTCATAAGAAAACATAAGCATTTAAGGCAATGTATAACTAAAACAAAAGCCTTATTAAACTTGAACTTCAACATAATATCTAAAAAGTAAAATCAAATAATTCCATTTACTTACTCACATGGATATTCTACTAGTCGAATAATCACATGCAATATCAATAACCACTTTCATATTAAGGGAATGCATAATGCCAGACTATCATAACCACATAGTCAAGGCCTTGTGCCAAGACTACAAATAAGATTTTGTCAAGGCCTTGTACCAAGACACTAATTTGTCTCATGAGACCTACCGATGCATAGAGTAACTATAACGGGCTCCACCTGTCACTTATTAAGTCCAATGCATTCCTCATATGAACAGGTTTAAACATTACATAAACATTCGTATTAAAACTAGCATATTAAATGACAAGAATTTCTTAATAAACCATGAATTGTATAAAAATAACACATCCACAGTCAAACATAACACAGAACCTTCAATATAATATGGGAGTTTTGTATCATAATGAATCAACTTCAAATAAGCTTAAAATCCATCAAAGGATGTTGACATAGATGAAATCAAAACTATTTGAGAGAAATATCTCTCTCTCTTTTTTTGAAATAATTTAGATGCCACATAATTATAAAATAATACATTTACTTTGAAAATATTCTTATAAGCTTGCAAGGGAAGCTTCGGAAAAGTTATAACGGCAGAAAATAGCCGCACCCGCCGTATAAGTTAAAAAAACATTCTTACCTTAAATTTGTCAAAAAGGTCAAAAAGTACCTTGTTTGGAAAATGACGAAAATATTCATTTCAAAAACGTATAAGAGTATAAATTAATTTAACCCATTTTCTATTTAATAGTAAAAATGTTTTGAAAGAAATTTTTAAGAAACATGGATGTGGATGATAACGAGGTCCCAACAGATAAATACGTATAGACAACCTCGGATAAGGAAAAGATTGTGAAGTAAACCCTTACCTTGAACTTTTCCTTAGTCGATGGTATATTAACCTTCTGTATAATAGTTAAAACATTGTTATTAAATTATACAATAATCATATACATCAATATGATATCATATATGATCTTTTAACATTGCTTTATTAATAATATCTTAGTATTATCGTCGTTTCGGGTGATAACCGATTCGTTCTTATTAAATGTTTGGTTACGTAAGGCATGTTTGTAATGGATAGGTTGTATATTATTCATATTCAGAATTATATTAAGTCTATAAAAATTATTTTTAACCATCAAATGAAATTTTTTCTTGAATGGATACGATGGGGAATGAATCTTATCGCGTTTGTGGAGACGGTATTCCGTACGTACGCACGAGCGACAATATCATTATTTTGATATTAAAATAATATATAATTGGATGGTATATCACATATACAGAATCATTATCATGTTATATTTTTTATTTACATGAATTACACATCATTATTATACCCATCTAAATAATAATATATTGAATAACAATTACACCACGACGTGGAGACGGTAAGCCGTACGTACGCACGTATGGTGACTTTTCATTCAAATGATGGGTAGAATACTGAATATGGTTGTGCCATATTTATAATAAAATCACAGTATATATAATATACTGGAGTTATTATTTTATAATGGAAATAATAAACAAAGAGGAAGTGGAAGAAGAAAGGAACTTGAAAAGGGTGGTGAAAATGTTACCTCTTCTTTGGGTTCTTCCTTTTGATTTGATCAAAAGGACTCCTTAGGATGGATTTATGACTAAATAAGGGATTCTAGGATGAAGGTAGATAAGTTGAGAGGATAATTGGGCAGAGTTTTGCCGAACCAAAAGGCTTTGAAGGTGTGATATTGAGAGAAGGGGGAGTGCCCTTTTATAAGAGGGGTGAGGGGCACCTTAGGAAAAGCTAGAAATATTATTTTATAATAAATTTATATTTGGTTTATAATGGCTCCAAAGTGATTTATTTCGAGGATAAGGTGGGGATGGGTCGAAAAAAACTCAACCAATAGGATTTAGACAGGCTTGGGTCACTAAATTAACCTTATCTTTAAGTATTAACTCTTAGTTAATTGGTTTCACTTTTACTATGTCTCTTTGTATTTTTATATTATATGGTTAATAAACTTACTATAAACATCCAATAGAACCCTAAGTGGTTCATTATTAATATATATATCCTTATCTAAGTTATTTGGTCGATCCTTAGATTTTTAGGAAGAGAATATCAATTAATAATATAATATTTGTTTAAAAAAACTATTTTATGTCAATTTTGACACTATTTGGTAATTTATTTTTGTGAAAATCATAACAGAATGATAAGTTAGAAAAAGGTTAAGTAAATAAATAATAACATGTAATCTTAACTTATAAAATTAGTGTAATTCAGAAAAAGTCTAAAATTATATTTATTTGGGTATTTATAATATCAATTATCTTAATTTTTCACTATTATGGTAATTACTGAATCACCATTATGTCATAAATAAATTAAATTATTTAATGTATAAAAATTATAAATAAAATATCATTATGTAGGAAATCTTTTTAGATTTCTAATTAATATTTACAATTGAATTTATCTTATGGATAACCCTATATTAAATTTTTTTTAGTAATTAAACTTTGATTTTAACTCTTTTAACTCTTCTTTGAATTAAATAATAATAAATGTCCTAATCTAATCCAAGTGGAACTAAATGATAATATTTTATTCCTAAGGTTGTTTTTGGTCGAGATACACTTTTATAATAGAATTAGGACATGTGTTAGGGTAATATTAATATCATTTTTACCCTTAATTACCCTATTTACTTTTAACCGTGGTAAATAAAAGTAAAAAGTTACTATTCACCAAAAATTATTTTCATCTAATTGAACCACATTTTACTTACTGATATCAACCATGTCTCTCGGGTTTTTGAAATTACATTCACAGAAGTGGTAATATTAAGTTTTATAAAAAATTCAGTTTTTTAACTACCACTTAGTGGTTTCATTATTCATCAAAAAATGAAGTTTTTCAGAAAAATACCAAAAAATCACCCTAGGCTAATTTTGATATTCTGAATCCAAAAATGAAGTCCATTTTGATAAATAAAATTTATAAAATTTCAAAAATTAGGTATTACTATTCATAATGGCTAGTTTAATTAGTTGTGGTGTGTTAGGACTCGAGGTTGTGTACAACACACGCTATTGCATTATTCTAAGGGAAACATACCGTGGAAGCTTGGGGTGTTACATTCTCCCCTCCTTCAAATAATTACGTCCTCGCAATTTCTAGGGTATTACTGCATAAAGAGACTCAGGTGGTTCTTCATCATAAGTTCCTCGGGTTCCCACATTGCCTCTTGCATCTTATGGTTTCTCCATAGAACTTTTACCAGACGAGTCTTCCGGTTTCTCAGCACTTGTTCTCTCATATCAAGAATCCTGACGGGCTCTTCACAATAAGATATATCGGGTTCCAGTTCCAATTCCTCGTAAGTGAGTACATGCATTGGGTCAGGCATGTATTTTATCAACAGTGATACGTGGAACACATCGTGAACTTTGGAGAGACTTGGCGGCATCGCCAAACGGTAAGCTACAACCCCAATACAATCTAGAATTTAAAAAGGTAATATGTACCTGGGACTCAATTTACCTTTCTTACCGAAATTTATAACTCCCTTCCATGGAGATACCTTTAAGAAAACATGATCTCCCACCTAGAACTCCAAATCCTTCCTTCGGTTATCGACATAGCTCTTCTGCCTACTTTGAGCTGCTTTGATGTGGTTTTGGATTACCTTCACCTTTTCCATCGTTTCCTCCACCATTTCTGGGCCTACAAGTTTTCTTTCACCAACGTCATCCAAACAGGTTGGTGTGCGACATCTCTTTCCATATAACGCTTCATATGGTGCCATCTGAATGCTTGAATGGAAGCTGTTGTTATAGGAAAATTCTACCAGTGGTAAATATTGATCCCACATACCCTGAAAGTCAAGTGAGCATGATCTCAACATGTCTTCTAAGGTTTGAATAGTTCGTTCTGATTGTCCATCTATTTGAGGGTGATAGGTAGTGCTCAAACGATGTTCAATATCCAAGGCCTTCTGAAGACTTTTCTAGAATCTTGAAGTAAAACGGGGATCACGATCAGAAAAAATTGATATGTGTACTCCATGAAGTCTTACAACTTCATTAATATATAGTCTTGCTAGACGTTCAAGTGGTATATCTTCTCTTATAGTAAGAAAATGTGCTGACTTGGTAAGACGATCAACAATGACCCATATTGCGTCATTCATTCTAGGAGTCTTCGGTAGTCCCATGACAAAGTCCATCATAATATTATCCCATTTCCACTCAGGTATGGGAAGAGGTTTCAATACTCCACTAGGCTGTTGCCTTCCAGCTTTCACTTATTGACAAACCATACATCTTGACACAAAATCAGCAATCTCCCTCTTCATGTTGTCCCACCAAAAATGTTCCTTTAAATCTCTATACATTTTGGTTCTCCCAGGGTGTATAGAGAAATTGGAACTATAAGCATCATCCAAAAATTCTCTCTTTAAATCAGGTATATCGGGAACACAAAGTCTCCTCCCAAATTTTAAAATTCCATCTCCATACACAAATTCACTCAATCTCCCATCATTCACAGCTTTAATCTTCTTTTTAAACTCTTCATCATCGGCCTGAGAACTCTTTATCCTTTCTAGTAAAGATGGTTTGGCAACCATTTGATAAAGTTTTGATGTTTCACCTTCCATGGTGATTCCCATATCCATCTTTACTAGATGCATGAAAATAGGATCTCTTTAAACTCTCACCATGTTCAAAACTCCATGATCTTTTCTACTCAAAGCATCTTCCACCTTATTTTCCTTCCCTGGGTGGTAGTGTATTGTGCAATCATAATCCTTGAGTAGTTCAATCCATCTCCTTTGCCTCATTTTGAGTTATTTTTGTGAGAAAATATACTTCAAACTCTTGTGATCAGTATAAATATCACATTTTCACCATAGAGGTAGTGTCTCCATATCTTCAATGCAAAGATCACAGCTGCTAACTCGAGATCATGAGTAGGATAGTTTTTATCATGAATTTTTAGCTGTCGTGATGCATAGGAAATAAACCTATCATTCTGCATAAGGACACAACCGAGTCCTTTCTTCGATGCATCACTGTAAATAATGAATCCATCATTCACCGATGGTAGATTCAATATAGGATCATTGACTAATCTTATATTCAGTTCTTCGAAACATTCTTCACACTCTTTTGTCCAAACAAATTTAACCCCTTTACGTGTGAGCTTTGTTAATGGGTTAGCCAACCTGGAAAAATTCTGGAAGAAATGTCGATAATAACCTGCTAAACCAATAAAACTACATACCTCAGTTATACTCGTCGGTGCTGGACATTCTTGTATTGCCTTGGTCTTAGAAGGATCAATAGAGATTCCATCTTTGGAGACAATATGGCCAAGAAAAGAAATCTCCTGAAGCCAGAATTCACACTTGCTAAACTTTCCCTATAATTCATGTCTTTTAGGAGTCTTCAGGATAATGCACAAGTGATTTTCAGGATCTTCGTGGCTTTTGGAGTATACCAAGATATCATCAATAAATACCACTACAAAGTCATCACAATATTCCTTGAATACTCTATTCATTATATCCATGAAAACAGAGGGTGCATTAGTCAATCCAAAAGGCATTAATGTAAATTCGTAATGCCCGTACCTTGTTCAAAACACTGTCTTTAGAATGTCTTCCTTCTTCACACACAACTAATGATATCTAGATCGAAGGTCAATCTTTGAAAAGTATTTAGCTCCATGTAGTTGGTCAAATAAATCATTAATGCGAGGTAGGGGATACTTGTTCTTTATTGTTATAGCATTGATCTCCCTGTAGTCAATGCAGAACCTCATAGATCCATCTTTCTTCTTAACAAAAAGGACAGGGGCTCCCCATGGAGAAACACTAGGGCGAATAAATACCTTATTACTCAATTCCTATAGTTGTTTCTTTAGTTAAACTAATTCCTCAGTGGCCATTCTATAAGGGGTCTTCGATATAGGCCTTGATCCAGGAATTAAATCAATGGAAAACTCAACTTCTCATTCTGGAGGATGTCCAGGTAAATCTTTCGGAAACACATCAACATATTCTCTCACAATAGGTACATCCTCTATTTGAATATTCCTTTCCTCACCCACAATAATTTCCTTCTCTTCCTCCCCAATAATTGAATTTAGTTGAGATACTGGGGGTGGATCTAGATAAGAATTAGGTGGTGACGATTCTGCTCTAAAGATAAGGTGTTCCTTATCATAATCATCAAAAATCATAACCTCCTTATTCTTACAATAAATTTTCTCATCATGGTCCGAAACCCAATCCATACCGAGGATTATATCAAATTCACTCATGGGTATGACGATGAGATCAGTAGATAAAGAACATTTATATGCCCTAACGGGAACAGATCCACAGAACTTTGTAGCAATGATACTTCCCTTAGGGGTTTTGACTGACAACTCTCTTGTTAAATCAAATTGGAAATATCTAATTTTCTTAGAAAACTGAGAAGATATGAAACAATGCGATGATCCAGAATCAAATAATGCATTTTCTAAACTTGAGGAAACCATTAATTTACCTGCCACCACGTCTTTCAGAGCTTCTACCTCAGTAGTAGTGATAACATAATCTTGGACTTGATCCCTTGGCCTCTTCTGAGGTAAGTTCCCCTGACTCTTAGGAAATTCATTTGCATAATTTCCCATTTCCCTGTAATTGTTGAACTGAACATTGGTAGCTTCTTTCTTCCCCTTGCAATCACGAGCTTGGTGGCCTTTTTCACCACACTTGTAATAAACTCCCATTACCTTCAAGCAAGTACCAAGGTGTTTCTTCCCACATTTACTGCAGGATGGATGTTCAACTTTTCCCTTATTCCCCTTATTTCCGTTTCTAGAGTGATCAGCAGATCTCTTCTTCTCCTGCTTTGCTTTAAAGTCATAAGACTTAGAAAATTCCTTTTCCGTCTTGATAGCACATGAGACAATGTCTTCATATGAAGAGAAGGATTGTGATACTAAAGCTCGACGGAGAAATGGTTTTAACCCATCAAATAAAGGATCAATCTTACTTATTGGGTTACATATATAATCAGTTGCATGCCTTGCTAACCTTGTAAAGTTAGCCTCATACTTTGCAACATTCTTATCCTCCTTTTGCCTTAGATTGAGAAACCGCCTTTCCATATCTGCTCGATGGTCATGAGGAAAGTATTTTTACAAGAAAATATCTTTAAACTCCCTCCATTCCATACTTGATAACTCTTCATCTTCATTTGTATTTTGAATCAAGGACCACCATTGATCAGTATCTCCAGTGAGGCGGTAAACTGCCATGACAACTTTTTCCCTTTCACTACACCCCAAGGCGTGGAATATTTTCTCTAAGGAGTTTATCCATTGCTTAGATAATAATGGATTTTTACCCCCATTAAATGTTGGTGGTTGTTGCCTCATGAAACGATCTAGCATTGATCCTCCACGTTGCGGATCAGGGTGCTCCATACGAGTAAGATTATTATTCAAAATCTGAGTGAGTTTTTCCAGTACAGTAATTAGCTGTTCAGCACCAGTTGCATCACTAGCTCCACCATAATTATCTTGAGTAGGAGGGAAATCCCTACATGGAGTCCATGCATTGATACAGTTTCCATTTCTTCCACTAGGCGCCATTTTTAAACAATGGCATAAACTAGATTAGTTTATGAATTGAAATACATAATTCCATACTCATAAAACACTTAACATAAATTTTACAGTATATGGATATAATCCATAATCATAAAAAAATGTTTTCTTTGAGGAAGTATATACTCATAACCCTTCATAATGGTTTGTAAAGAAAATGAGAATTATCCTAAGCATATCCCCCGGGAGTGTCATAACCAAGAGTGCAGCAAGGCCCGTTGTCATGCACCAGTTCCCGTTCGAGTCTAGCTCAAAGCGGTGTTTTCGGGTTTTACCCCTAGGTACATCTATGCCAGAGCCGCCTCTACCTACTTGTATCCAGACAAGGATGTATTGCTTGGAAAATACAAAAAATCTCTACTTTACCAAAATTCTAGGAAGTTATTCTATACTAATCCTCAAAGTCTATCTTAGGGCTATGTGCTCAAATCAGAGTTTATCTAAATCTAGCTTCCAAGGTTATCGCTAAACTTCCTCTGATACCAACTATAACGCCCTGACCCCAGTTACCCAGAGTCGGTGCATTATTACATAATATTGGAATGATCACAAGAAAGATCAAATCTCGAAAGAACGATTGGTTTAGTAGCCTTGGAAACACTAGATATATTCATAAGTTTTACATTACATCATTAAAATGAAATCTACAACAACATAGTATCCATAGCCCACACTCATATCCCCACTGAATATTTCTGTAAGTCAGTCATAATACACTTCTTCAAATCCTGGAAAAAAATAAAACATTGAAAGGGGTGAGCCCAAATGCTTAGTAAGGATAACAATATAGTGGAAAATTTCATAAGAAAACATAAGCATTTAAGGCAATGTATAACTAAAATAAAAGCCTTATTAAACTTGAACTTCAACATAATATGGAAAAAGTAAAATCAAATAATTCCATTTACTTACTCACATGGATATTCTACTAGTCGAATAATCACATGCAATATCAATAACCACTTTCATATTAAGGGAATGCATAATGCCAGACTATCATAACCACATAGTCAAGGCCTTGTGCCAAGACTACAAATAAGATTTTGTCAGGGCCTTGTTCCAAGACACTAATTTGTCTCATGAGACCTAACGATGCATAGAGGAGCTATAGTGGGCTCCACCCGTCACTTATTAAGTCCAATGCATTCCTCATATGAACAGGTTTAAACATTACATAAAAATTCGTATTAAAACTAGCATACGAAATGTCAATACTTTCTTCATAAACCATGAATGGTATAAAAATAACACATCCACAGTCAAACATAACAAAAAACCTTAAAAAAATATGGGAGTTTTTATCATAATGAATCAACTTCAAATAAGCTTAAAATCCATCAAAGGATGTTGACATAGATGAAATCAAAACTATTTGAGAGAAATCTCTCTCTTTTTTTTAAATCATTTAAAAGTCACATAATTATAAAATAATACATTTACTTTGAAAATATTCTTATAATCTTGCAAGGGAAGCTTCGACGAAGTTATAACGGCAGAAAATAGCCGCACCCGCCGTATAAGTTAAAAAAACATTCTTACCTTAAATTTGTCGAAAAGGTCAAAAAGTACCTAGTTTGGAGAACGACGGAAAGATTCCTTTCAAAAACGTATAAGGGAATAAATGACTTTAACCTATTTTCTATTTATTAGTAAAAATGTTTTGAAAGACATTTTTAAGAAACATGGATGTGGATGATAACGAGGTCCCAGCAGATAAATACGTATAAACAACCTCGGATAAGGAAGAGATTGTGAAGTAAAACCTTACCTTGAACTTTTCCTTAGTCGATGGTATGTTAAAATCCTTTATAATAGTTAAAAAATTGTTATTAAATTATAAAATAATCATATACATCAATATGATATCATATATGATCTTTTAACATTGCTTTATTAATAATATCTTAGTTTTATCGTCGTTTCAGGTGATAACAGATTCATTCTTCTTAATTTTTGGTTACATAAGGCATGTTTGTAATGGATAGGTTGTATATTATTCATATTCAGAATGATATTAATCCTATAAACATTATTTTTAACCATCAAATGAAAATTTTTCTTGAATGGATACGATGTGGAATGAATCTTATCGCGTTCGTGGAGACGGTATTCCGTACGTACGCACGAGCGACAATATCATTCTTTTGATATTAAAATAATATATAATTGGATGGTATATCATATATACAGAATCATTATCATGTTATATTTTTTATTTACATGAATTACACATCACTATTATACCCATCTAAATAATAATATATTGAATAACAATTACACCACGACGTGGAGACGGTAAGCCGTACGTACGCATGTATGGTGACTTGTCATTCAAATGATGGGTAGAATACTGAATATGGTTGTGCCATATTTATAATAACATCAAATTATATAGAATATACTGGAGTTATTATTTTAGAATGGAAATAATAAACAAATAGGAAGTGGAAGAAGAAAGAAACTTGAAAGAGGGTGGTGAAAATGTTACCTCTTCTTCGGGTTCTTCCTTTTGATTTGATCAAAAGGACTCCTTAGGTTGGCTTTTTGACTAAAGGAGGGCTTCTAGGATGAAGGGAGAGAAGTTTAGAGGATAATTGGGTAGAGGTTGGCCAAACCAAAAGGCTTTTAAGGTGTGAGATTGAGAGAAGGGGAGTGCCCTTTTATAAGAGGGGTGAGGGGCACCTTAGGAAAATCTAGAAATATTATTTTATAATAAATTCATATTAGGTTTTTAATGGCTCCAAAGTGATTTATTTTGAGGATAATGTGGGTATGGGTCGAAAAAAACTCAACCAATAGGATTTAGGTAGGTTTGGGTCACTAAATTAACCTTATATTTAAGTATTAACTCTTAGTTAATTAGTTTCACTTTTACTATGTCTCTTTGTATTTTTATATTATATGTTTAATAAACTTAATATAAACATCTAAGAGAATCCCAAGTGGTTCATTATTAATATATATCCTTATCTAAGTCATTTGGCCGAACATTAGATTTTTAGGAATAGAATATCAATTAATAATATAATATTTGTTTAAAAAAACTATTTTATGTCAATTTTGACACTATTTGGTAATTGATTTTTGTGAAAATCATAACAGAATTATAAGTTCGAAAAAAGTTAATTAAATAAATAATAACATGTCATATTAACCTAGAAAATTAGTTTAATTCATAAAAAGTCTCAAATTATATTTATTTGGGTATTTATAATATCAATTATCTTAATTTTTCACTATTATGTAATTACTGCATCACCATTGTGTCATAAATAAATTAAATTATTTAATGTCTAAAAATTATAAATAAAATAAAATAATTTAGGAAATCTTTTTATCTTTCTAATTAATATTTACAATCGAATTTATCCTATGTATAAACCTATATTAAAAATGTTTTAGTAATTAAAATTTGATTTTAACTCTTTTAACTCTTCTTTGAATTAAATAATAATAAATGTACTAATCTAATCCAAGTGGACCTAAATGATAATATTTTATTCCTAAGGTTGTTTTTGGTCGAGATACACTTTTCCAATAGAATTAGGATATGTGTTAGGGTAATATTAATATCATTTTTACCCTTAATTACCCTATTTACTTTTAACTGTGGTAAATAAAAGTAAAAAGTTACTATTCACCAAAAAATATTTTCATCTCATTGAACCACATTTTACTTAATGATATCAACCGTGTCTCTCTGATTTTTGAAATTCCATTCACATAAGTGGTAATATTAAGTTTTATGAAAAATTTAGGTTTTTAACTACCACTTAGTGGTTTCACTATTCATCAAAAAATGAAGTTTTTCAGAAAAATACCAAAAATTCACCCTAGGCTAATTTCGATATTCCGAATTGAAAAATGAAGTCCATTTTGATAAATAAAATTTATAGAATTTTAAAAAGTAGGTATTATTATTTATAACAGCTAGTTTAATTAGTTGTGGTGTGTTAGGACTCGAGGTTGCATACAACACACGCTATTGCATTATTCTAAGGGAAACGTACCGTGGAAGCTTGAGGTGTTACATTATGTGTGGGATTACCCCTACCTCTAGCACATGTGTAATGATCAAGTTATTAGTAGGTGTGTTTCTTATCATGAGTTTGAGTCTGTTATGCAATTCTATCATACACTTGCATGTGGTGGACACTTTTTACCCCAATAGATAGCTAGGAAAGTCTTAGAACCAGGATTATATTGGACTAGATTATTCTGTGATGCCCATGTGTTTTGTAAGTCATGCTCTCATCTCCAACACACTGGGAACATTTATAAGAGACATGAGATGCCCCAACAACCCATACTATTATGTGAGATTTTTGATGTATGAGGCATCAATTTTATGGGTCCTTTTCCAAGTTTATTTAGGGTTTTGTATATTTTGGTTTCCATTGATTATGTGAGTAAATGAGTGGAGGTTAAGGCCACCAGGACTAATGATTCTCATGTTGTAGTGGACTTTGTCAAGACACAGATTTTTTGTAGGTTTGGAGTACCAAAGGCAATCATCAGTGACCAAGGGACACACTTATGCAATCAGAATTTGGATTACCTCCTTCAAATGTATGGGGTGACACACAAAACATCAAAACCATACCACCCCCAAACAAATTCCTAGGATGAGGTTTCAAATCGTGAGTTGAAACAAATTTTGTAGAAAATTGTGCATCCAAATAGGAAGCATTGGATCAAGTGCTTGGATGATGCGCTATGGTCTTATAGGATAGCATACAAGACACCCATAATTATTTCCCCATTTCGGATTGTTTTTGTGAAAGCGTGTCATCTCCCCGTAGAAGTTGAACATCAGGATTATTGGGATAGAAAGAAATGAAACATGGATTTAGCCTAAGCTGGAATTCAAAAGAAGCTACAAATTCAAGAGCTTGAGGAGATTCGATTGTCTTCATATGAGAACTCAAGGCTCTACGAGGAAAGATCAAAAGAATATCATGATATAATGATCCAACAAAGGGAGTTTCATGTTGGAGAGAAATTCCTTCTATGCAGTTCACAACTGAAGATGATTCCTGGTAAGTTGCATTCTAGATGGTTAGGTCCTTATATTGTATCTAATGTTTTTCCTTATAGTGTAGTGGAGATCGCACAAGAGGACACTGGAAGGAGCTTTATAGTCAACTGTCAATGTTTAAAGAAATATATTAAGGGAATTCCAACTGATGCAGTAGATTTAATCACACTTCATTAACCCATAATCACTTGATCATATTAGGCTATTTCTAACCCTTTCACTTTTATATTCTTTGTCTTATTTACAATTATACATTTCATGTGCATATATCATATCATAGGTTCAAATTGAGGAAAATGCAATATTTTAAGTGTGGAAAAGGGGAAAACATTTTGGGTTAATTATTTAGTATTTTAATTTGTGTGTTTTGTGTGTATTTTCTATTAAGTTTTTGGTTAAAATTAAAAAAACAAATTAAAAAATCAATAAAAAAATAATATATCATGTAACATTCTCATGTGAAACATATGGAAAATTCATTTTTTTAAAATTCATTGGTATAATTATAAGCATGAGTAAGATTTCATCATCAAGGGTTTATTTTTATAAAAATTGAATTTGTAGATGATATGAATGGTTGGGTCATTATAAAACCTTTTAGATTTTGACATCATTATTTGTGATATTTGTTCATAATAAATTATTTCATTGATTTCTCCACACAAATTTTCACTCAACCATGACTTGTGAAATTTTTCCTACTCAATTGAAGGTATATTCAAGCTAGGTAAAAAAATTCATTGGTTGATTCATATGTTCATTTATCTTTCAATCGATTTCATTACTGTACCGAATTGACCTATGCATGTGTACCTATTATCCGACTGTTTTACGCCCTCAAAAAAATATGGGTTGTGTCTTGGACAGGTCAAAAACCACTCTTAATCTACATTTGATCTTGTTATAACTATTACAATTATTGTATTTAGGAGATAAAACATGGGTTGAGAGTTGAGTGTGAGATTTTTTCTAAGTGAAACTTAAAAAATAATAATAATAAATGAGGAGAGTGATGAAATGTACAAAATATGAGGATATCTAGGTCAGGAGATTAGGGTTTGACTTTTGGGAATGCTTAAGCGAGTGAGTCTTGAAATTAGATTTCAAAGGAATGTAGAATAGGTTTGGTGATTTAAACTAGGCAAGAAGAATTGTTTTACTTGACCTTAATATTCTGAATAAAGGGTGGATTTATGAGCTTGTAAAGGTTGGCAGACACACACATGAAGAATTAGTGGAATGGTAGACCCATGACTTGTTTCGCTATGATTAGTGTTATGAATCTCACTAGATTTTGTTTTGACACAATTTATGAGGCAATTAATTTAAAATTTATTGATATTGACTCTTGAAGGGATTATTAATTTTTCTATATTTTCACTGTGGATTGAGAAATATGAATATGCATATCTTGTCACAATTTTTTCAAATACATGATATGAGGTTTTTCCCAGGAGTGAAAAAGATTAAGTGTGGGAGAGTTGATAAAACACATTTTTATTTAATATTTTATTGTTAATAAATGATAAAATTACCTCACATTGTGTTAAATATGTTTATTTATAAAATATTTGGGATTAGATCATTCATTTGAAAATTTGATGGAAATTCCAGTTTTAGAATTTATAGTGCACTGTAGTATTTCAGAGATAAATATTTTTATATTTATTATTGGAACTTGAAATTTTGTAACTATGTTCCTAAATTAATGGGATACAACTTTTGTTCAGGACACTAGAGCTAAATCGTGCATTTAGTTGGACTAAATGGACCATGAAGTCAAAGTTGGACTGGATCCTCTAGATTAGACATTAGTTTTGTATTTGGGACATAACTTCTTCATCTATGCTTTTATTTAGCCCAACTTTTAATAGGATCTCTCCAAAACAATTTTTCACAAATCATTATTTTGAAAGAATAGGTGGTTCATGATTTTTGGAGGTAAAATGGGTAGTGCAAGTGGGCTTAAAATATTTGTCCAAGATTCCCCACCCACACTTGAAACCACTTTGAACCTAGCCTCCCCTCCACTCTATAAATTGGTGTTTTTCTCATTTGGGGGAGTTGATGATGTGAATAAAGAGATTGAAGGTAGAGGAGAATTTATTTCACTCAAATTCTATAGCCATTGTAAGAGGGGTAGCTCTTGAAGCAAGGATCCCCTCATCAAAGCCTTCTTCTTCTTATTCATGTTGTAATGTTTTCATTTGTGTAATAAAATTATTTGTTATTATTTTATTTATTCTATTTTCTTTTGTTTTGTTCAAATTTATTCTACTATTAATATTCCTATTTGGGTTTGAAATGAAATATTAGAAACAAGATAGGTTTATACCCTTTCTAAATATTTGAAAATTCAATCCATTTCTATGATGACTACGCCACCCATGGAAGAGTAGTTTTCTTAGTAATCGATCTACCTCTTACCTTCTTCATTCATTTATTTTGAATCAATGAGATAATTTAATTCACTTAATATGATATATTAATTGTCTTTTCAATTTAGGTGAAACTAATCAAGAAATTGATCAATTGACACAAAAACACGTGAGGTCGAGATTTGTGTAAATTGTGAGAGTGCAATCTTAATCAGTAATACAAGACCATAAGGGATAAATTTGTAGAGTTAAAATATAATCCATAAACTAAATTAAATATCATTTACAAAGTGGATATGTGCTCTAATTAACCACTGACTATAAGCTAACGTAAGAACATCAATGAAAGTAGGGTGTTGTGATTGCATGTTTCGAAGCTAGCCTAGGGTTTAAATAATTTCATCTTTGTGGTTAAGTTAGATCCTATAGGTTTCAAGGGTTAAAAAATCAGGCTATTATAATTAAGTGAATGTTAATTTAAATGATAATTATAATGATAAATAATTGAGTGAATAGGTAGAGTTATATTGATTACTCCTTTTAAAATATTTTGTAAAAAAACAACTTCTTGTTGTGTCTTTTTAATCGAACTTCATTTAAAAAAAATGAAATCTTCTTCCAGAAAACTTTTTCTTAGTTTTATAAACAGTAAACGAACCCCATCCTTTCAAGTAGTGTTTTTATTATATTATATTTTATTTTTTAGAATATCTTTAATAATTTGTTTTAATTTACTTCCTCCTTTGAGAGACAACCTTGGTCAGCCACTCTACTGCACCCAAGTACCCAAAAAAACCACATATCATTTGAAAGTGCCCGCGACATCGCCTTTCAACCCCACCAAGAAGATCAATAGTATTAGAAGACCTCAATAATAAGATAGTGGAACACACCCAAAACCATAGGGGGATACCATGGAACCAATATGGCTCAACCCACTATGTAGGGGACCATATTCCAATGATACCAAAAACCCTACTCATATAGAATACTAGATGGATGATCAATGCCCTAAAAAAGAAGATCATGTAGATTCCACAAACCCCACCTATAAATGACATAGGATCACACTCTAGTATCATAGAGAGACACCAAAAACTCTATCTGAGACTCATTCTCTATATGGGATCATAATCATGAGATGTGTACATAATTCCGCACTATACCCTCTAGGTAATAGACCAGGGGAATAAACTTAATTGAAACTGGTCTAGACTGAATAAAAGAATGTATCTAAACATCCTTAAAGGGGGTACATGGCATGTATTGGGGGTACACGGTGTATCCTACCAACCCCTGGTCTACTCGTGTGGTGATGCATCACACGACATGTAAATATTCATATATAAGACATGTATGAATAGAAAATAGCATGTAGAGATTTCTAAACACTCTTCCCATGTCATATGGTTATTCCCATGTACACCATACCATTGTGTACTCTAGCCGTGTCTATGTACTTTGTCATACCCATTCCCATTTAACCTATGGGTTACACACCAAGCCACCAAGAACATGTCACACGACATGTGATAGGGTCACATGACATGTCATAAGGTCAAATGATGTGTGATATTTAACTCTCCATGGAAACCCTAGCGTCACATCCAAGGGGTCCCACACGATGTTTAATGCCAGATTACATGTTGTGTAACCTAGGATTTTCTAGATCAGTTGGTTTCTCCTCCATGCTTTCCACCACATCACCACTGTTCATATCCTCACTGAAGATGGCAGATCTGGGGTCATCTAACACTATTATCACCAAATATTAGGATTATGGACTTCTATACAACTTAGTAAATTCCCACATACGCCATCTATAACTGCATCGTCCAATCCAGTATGAATGTGTAATGACTTGATCTGTTATAAATAAACCCCCCTTGTGATTTAATTAAATGTCATATTATGTAATATGGTTATAGAAAACAGAATCACTTATTTGGTTTTATTATATCCTATCAAATTTAAATGATCGTTAATAATTATTACCACTGATAATATAGCCATTGAATAGTGACCACATGATTAGTATAGATATAGAGTTTTAATAAATCCAATTGACACAGAAAAAGGAAGTGATGACCTCAACCGGTAGGATTGTATCCCATGAAGGTCATTTATCAGAGATTTCGAGGGAGATAACATCACTGAGATTTTCCCTTGATCAATCCCAAGTTGATATCTAATAACTTAAGTATGATCAAAACCATTCATGGGAGAAGTTCAAGATCATCAAGATCCCAACCCAAACTAAGTACGCCAAACCACCCCATGAAAGTCTCACCATCACACACCTTACTCTTAGGGTGTTTTCAAGTGTATTAAAGGGATATGTATCAAGATACTAGTGATATGAGTATGTAAATTATTTTTTATATAATAATAAATATATTTTCATCCTATTATTTTTACTTCATAAATGATTTTTATTTTGATATAATAAAATACATATATTATTTTTGGGTAATATTCAAATTCAATTAAAGAAATTATTTTGATGAAATTATGAATTTTTTAAAATAAAAAATATTTTAATAAAATATTCTTATTAAATAATTTTTAATAAATATAAATTATCTTATAATATTTATAAAGTCAAATGTAATTTTTATAAGGGTTCGAAAATTGTTATTGTCAAAAAACCCAACATTTCTCAAAAAATGTCAATTATTATTTTAAAAGTAAAAATAAAAATATTTAGAATTTTTTTAGATAAAATGAATATTATTTTTGGAATTAGAATGTGAAAATTATCCAATGGTTACTTTTTTATAATTTTCTAAGGCAATCGATTTTTTAGTAAAAATTAAATACTGTATATATATACGTTGAATATTATGAAATCATAATGACCCAAAAGTGATGTAATAAATAATATAAAGGCCATCCATAACAAAATCTATGTCCCTTTAAAATAATTTTAATTGATTTTTATTTTATTAATTTTATAAATCTATTATGAATCCTCCAAAACCATTCATATATTTTAAGGTTTTAAAATCATTTCTTTAAGAGTATGACTCACTTCCACATAAGAAAGAGTATTATTTTATTAAATTCAAAACTTTTTCTTATAAAATTATTAAAACCTATCCCATTTAGAAGAAACCATGGTAAAAAAACATGAGAAGGTTTGTGTTTTTTTATTATATAGAGTCCAAAACCTAAGTTTGAGAAATGATAAAGAATTATACACTCTTTTTCTTATATAAACCCACCTAAAATCCCATTTATCTTAACTAAAAATACTTGGATAATGTCCTTAATCTGGAATCCCTTCACTATAGTACTCCCAAGGTTCCCCCAAGCTCTGAAGAATCTTCTCCCAAGCATTTGGAGTCACACACTCAAGTAAGGTATCCTCACTATCTCTTCTTTATTCATGTTTATTTATTATCTTATGCCTTATATTTAAAAATTCATAATGTTGGGATATATCTTTACATGTACCTATTACTTACCATTTTATGTCCAAATGATTAGATACAACTTTCCCTCTCATAAACCCATTTTATGAAATTTGAAGTGACGCTGTTATGCTACTAAAATTTCATTGTTATTTTCCATGCCAAAGTAATTATATAGTAAATACCATACCCATTTACTATCAAGGGTGTTCAAATTTATAAAATATACTTATTTTAATTGGGAAATAAATTTATTTATTCCAAACTCCTTGATCATGGAATAAAATATGACAATGGATGAACCCGTGTTGTATGATCTATGTGGCACACTTAATCATGAGAATGAAATGAAAGTGATGAGTGTGCCCAAAATTATATAGCACTCCAATGAATTGGGTAATGTTTAGTCTCATGAGATGTCATATTGGGGTAGTAAGTGAACCTGATTCCTTTATTGTACTTTTACCATCATGATGTATTGGAAGTTATCCTTGACTTATGTTTATGATGTTGTGTTTTAAGCTGTTTCCACATTTCTCATATTGCCTTTTATGATTATCATGATATATCATGTCGCATTGTTCATGTTTATGATTACTACTATTTTTATGATCCATTTATGTGCCTATTGTTTAACATGTATTATTATCTTAATGTCATTCCATGTTTATTCCCTTACCGGGCTTTATAGATCACCACTTTCTTATGTATCTCCCAATGTTGTCCCATGCAGTTTTAAGTATGAGCATGTTAAGGAGGTTTTCAATAAAGATGATGTTTTTCCTATTTTAAATTGTTATGTAATGTAACTAATTACCAAATACAGTATAATTATAAATCTTCCTAGTTTTATTAAGTGTAACCTTATGTAATAAATCATGTATTAATTTTAAATAAAGAGAAGGGTTTTCATAATTGGTATCAAAGGAAAAGTTTAGGTATTTTTAGGATTAGGATTAGAAAACTCTAGTGAAATAATTAGGTATAAAACTAAGTATAATAAAACATTCCTAAATTTTGGTAAGTATAGAGTAAGTGGTTTATCAAGAAAATAAATCCCTTTCTGGATACTACAAGTGGATGTGCCTTTGGCATAGATGTACATAGGGGTAAAACTTGAAAACACTGTGTTAAGCTAGACTTGATCAGGAACTGGTGCATGAAAATGGGCCTTGCTACACACCTAGTTTGGCACTCCTAAGGGATATTATTTGGTAAATTCATAATCACATTACAAACCATTATTAACTAAACATAAAATGACTATAAGAGTCTATGTTAGGAAATTGATCATGGATAACTTAGATTGAAGCCTATAAATTCATAAGTTAAGGAAATACATATAGTTTATAAGTTATATATTTAATTTAATTGTATTACCTTCTATAAAATTAATATTTTAAAAGTATTGATCCCCAATTTTATTTTTATTTGAGCCAATGACCAGAAATATGAGGAATTGGGTAGAAAATCAATGCAACGAGCAGTGATATGACTACCCCAATGAGATGCCCAACCCAATGGGAGAAGGAATAAAAACTTTGTAATGATAATATCTTAGATTAATTAGGTTCAGAATAAAAACTGGGATTAAGAAAAGTTCCCAAATCCCCCTCA
Source organism: Viscum album (assembly GCA_963277665.1). Lineage (NCBI taxonomy): Eukaryota > Viridiplantae > Streptophyta > Magnoliopsida > Santalales > Viscaceae > Viscum > Viscum album. The sequence continues at coordinate 1,151,537,552 of OY728132.1, read as the reverse complement.
GAGAGAACAAGATGCAATTGAGAGCTTCATGTAACAAAGGCCCCTAACTTTCAATGGATCATTTAATCCCTTAATCGCGAAAAAATGGATCAACTACATTGAGAGGATCTTCTCTATCCTTAAATGTTATAATAAAGATATGGTTTCATGGTATATTTAGCATATAGAGGTAGAAGAAGATCAGTGGTGGAAAGTGATCAAAAATATTAAGCCTAGGAAAGATATTGAAGTGATGAGGTAGAAGGAATTTCAGATTTTTTTGATAAATATTTCCCCCCACTCTCCGTCTTAAAATAGAAAGTTATTTCCTTTCCCTCATGTAAAAAGATGAAAAAAATTTCAGGGTGTACAAGGAAAACTTCATAAGACTTGCACGATACTCATTCAAATTTGTCATTACCTTAGAATGCAAGGTTGAGCGCTTATTTGGTGGGATAAAACCTTATCTATGAAAAGACCTGGAGGTATGAGACTTTGATAACTATGAGGAAATTATATGATATTACCTAAAAGTAAAAATGTAGATAAAATAATCTTAAGGGTATCATAGGGATAAGAAGAGGAAAGTGTAGTTCAATTCTGAAAGTCCTATGGTGAAATCTAATAGTGCCAAGAAGTTTCAACATCCCACTTATCAAAGGTGCAGAAAGAAGCAACCAAGAAATTTCCTAAGGGAGGGTGAGGAGATGATTTAGGTGCAGGAAGGAAGAATATATAGATATAAACTACCAATAGGATAAACACACTAATACAACAGAGGAAAGGAATACTCTAGTCAACCCTCAGTGCATGTTTCATTGCTTTAACTGCAAGGATCTAGGGATATTTTCAAACTAATGCACTAAGACAAGGGTTTTCAGCAATAACTAACAACCTATAAGGAAGCAAGGGAAATATTTTTCTATCACAACCACTGAGGTGGATCCCAACAATGAAGTGGTGACAGGTATACTAGTTATTCATTCAATAATAGTGAACATACTTTTTGATTCTGGTTCTACACATTCTTTCATACCGTGAAAGTTTAGTAGAACTATTCAAACATCACCACAAATCATGGAAGTAGAGACATCGATGCGAATAAAAAATGGGGAAATTATTACTTCCCAATTATATAACTCTCCTTATCAAAATTTATAGGATGAACATCACAATGAATCCTATAATACTCCCTTTGGTGGAATTTGATATAATTCTGGGTATGGATTGGACTTACCTATATAGATCCAACATAAGTTACCATGAGAAGGAAATCACTCTCCGTATTTCTAATCTTCCTATACAAGTGAAAGGAGGGGGATGGATCTTATTTAGAACCAACATCTCAATCATGGATATCATTACCCTATAAGAAAGTGTATATAACACAAATGATCAAGTATAAGAAAAGTATCATCTTTGAAGACATGCCCATTGTGAGGGAATATACTGATGTGTTTTTTAGGAATTTCATGGTCTTTATCTTACCCAAGAGTTTGAATTTTTGATCAATCTTATACCTAAGGCATTTCCATTATCCAAGAATCCATATAGAATAACTATTGTGGAACTTGAGGAGCTGAAGAAATAACAATTGGATAATGTAGATAAAGGGTTTATACACCCCAAGTGCTTCACCATGGGGCGAACCCGTCCTCTTTGACAAGAAAAATGATGGGTCAATGTGCCTTGGTATTGATTATCATAAGCTCAAAAAGATCATGATAAAGAACAAGTATCCTCTGTAAAATATTGAGGACTTGTTCAATCAAATACATAGAGTACAATACTTCTCCATGGTGGATATATGGTCGAGATATTAACAAGTTAGGGTAAAGAAGGTGGATATCCCCAAGAATAATTTTTGTACAAGGTACGAGCATTATGAGTTCATAGTAATTCCATTCAAACTCACTAATGCTCCGACAATATTCATGAACTTTATGAATAGAGTATTTAGGGATTAACTTAAAAAATTTATTTTAGTATTTATAGATGATATTATAATATACTTCAAAAGTAAGGAGGATCATGAGAAGCATCTGATAATTATGATAAATATCTTACAAAAGGATAATATTTATGCAAAGTATAGTAAATGTGAGTTCTAGTTGAAGGAAGTATCATTATTGGGGTATATCATCATAATAAATGAGATATATGCAGACCCTTCAAAAAAAGAAGTAATTGAAGGATGGATGAGTCCAACATCTATGACAGATATCCATAGTTTCCTTAGATTAGCTGGGTAATATCATCTATTTGTGAGAAATTTCTTGTGATTGTCAAAACCTCTAACCAAGATAACTTGGAAGGGAGTCAATTTTTTTTAGAATAATGAATGTGAAGAGATCTTAAAGGAGTTAAAAAGGAGGTTCATCACTGCACCTATACTCACACTACCTGCAAGTGTAGAACTTTTTATGGTATTCAGTGATGCTTTGAAGAAGGTTTTGGATTGTGTGTTAATAAAAAATGACAAAGTTATAGCCTATGCTTCAAGGTAGCTGAAAGTTCATGAATAGAACTACCCAACACATGATCTGGAGTTGGCTGTAGTGATATTCACTTTGAAAATATGGTGGCATTATCTCTTCGAGGAGAAGAGTTAAATATATAAGGACCTTAAAATCCTCAAGTATATATTCACAAAGAAAGAGATGAATATGCGCAAACAAAGATACTTAGAGATGATCAAGGACTATGAATACTCAATTCACTACCATCCTGGGAAATATAATAAAGTGGAATATAATATAAGTATAAAGAATCCAAAATTTTTATCATTAATGAGAATTGAAAAGGATATTATCTTCTTATATTTTAAAAGGATGGAAATGGGAATCATAAAGAAAGGAGCATCATCAATCCTTTCACAAATAATTGCTCAACAATACCTTATGGATAGGTTAAAGGATGCTCAAAGAGATGATATAGGAATTCATAAGAAAGTGGAAACTATAAGAAAAGAGAAATCCTTGGAGTTAAATGTTAATGAATGAATAATTGTGATATTTTCTTCAAGACTATGTGTTCCATAAAATCCTGAGTTAAAGAAGGAGATGTTAGATGATGCACATAGATTAACCTTCTCTATCCACCCATGAAGCACAAATATGTATTGAGATATCTGAGAGCACTATTGGTGGGGAAATATGAAGAAGGAGATCACTAAATATACATCAAAGTGCCTGGTATGTCAACATGTGAAGGCTGAAAGACAAAATTCTAAGGGGATGATGCAACCATTACCCATAAAAACACGGAAATGATAAAATATCACCATGGACCCTATCAACAAACATCTGAAGATATCCATAGGAAACAATGATATATGGGTTGTTTTGGATCTTCTTATAAATTCAACTCACTTTATTTCAATTTGATTGGACTTCTTACTCGACCAACTTGTATGGATATACATCAAATAATTAGTGAGGCTACATGGAGCACCACTATATATTGTATTCGATTGAGATCAAATATTTACCTCCAAGTTATGGAAAAGTCTACAACATGATCTAAACACTGATCTAAACTTTAGTATGGCCTATCATCCTCAAACTAATGGACAATATGAGTGGATTATTTAGACACTAGAAGACATGTTGAGATCATGTTTAATGGACTTAAAATGATGATGAGATCAACATCTTCCTCTATTTGAGTTATCATACCATAATAGTTTTCACTCTAGCATCCAAATGGCTCCATATGAAGCCATTTATGGGAAGAGGTGCAAAAACCCTATATGTTAGGATGAAGTTAGGGAAAAAACAGCTAGGTCCTGAAATGGACAAGGAAATGGTGGAAAAGGTCAAGATCGTTCAATAATACATCAAGGTTTCTCAGAGTCGACAAAAGAGATATACTGAAAATCATCAATGAAACCTAGAGTTTGATGTTGGAGACATGGTTTTACTCCACATATCTCTATGAAAGAAAATCATGAGATTTGGAAAGAAGGGAAATCATAGTCCAAGATACATTGACCCCTTTGATATCCTTGACTGCATCAGAGTGATGACCTATCGACTAGAAATCCCACCTAAACTATCTCAAGTAAATGATGTATTCCATGTATCCCACTTAAGTAAGTACATAACATACCCCTCACATATACTCAATATAGAGGTGGTACCATTGGAGAATGAAATTTCCTATAAAGATATAATGGTGAAGATGTTAGATCATAGAGATAAAGTTATACAAAATAGGACAATGCACATGGTCAAAGTGCTATGGAGAAATCAAAAGTTTAAAGAAGCGATGTGGGAATTGGAAGAAGTGATAAAAAATAATTACCCTAATATGTTTTAGTGTGGGAAATGAACATTTTGACGGAAAAATCTCTGAAGGGGAGAATATTGTAATGACCCAAACTATTATAACTAAATTTCCCCCTTTTCTTTAATTAAATGTCTTATTATGTAATATAGTTAAAGGAAAAACATGCACTTATTTGGTTTTATTATATCCTATCATATTTAAATGATCATTAATAATTATTACCATTGATAATATAGAAATTCAAAAATCATCACATGATTAGTATAAATATAGGGTTTAAACAAATCTAATTGAAACAGATAAAGGAAGTGATGGCCTCAACCAGTAGGATCATACTATATGAATCCCATTTATCAAAGATTTTAAGGGAGATAACATCAATAGGATTTATCCTTGACCAAGACCAAGTTGAGATCCAACAACTTATGCATGAAAAAAATTGTTAAGAGGAGAAGTTCAAGCTTATTGAGATCATGACCAAAACCATGTATGCCGAACCACCCCATAAAAGTCACCATCGCACACCTTACTCTTAGGGTGTTTTTAAGCGTATTAAAGAGATATGTATCAAGACCCTAGAAATATGAGTATGAACACTATTATTTATAGAATAATGAATATATTTTCATCCTATTATTGTTACTTCATAAATGATTTTTATATTGACACAATAAAACACAAATAGTATTTTTGGGTAATATTCAAATTCATTTAAGGATTTTTTGATAAAGTAATGATTTTTTTTGAAATAAATAATATTATAATAAAATATTATTATGAAATATTTTTTTTATTAAATATAAATGATCATATAATTTTTATGAAGTCAAATGTAATTTTTATAAGGGTTTGAAAATTATTATTGTCAAAAAACCAGTATTTCTCAATAAATATTATTTTTTATTTTAAAATTTAAAATAAAAATATTTATAATTTTTTTAGATAAAATTAATATTATTTTTGAAATCATAATTTTTGAAATTATCCAATTTTTAATTTTTCATAATTTTCTGAGACAATCGATTTTTTTTGGTAAAAATTAAATACCATATAAATATACATTGTATATTATGACATCATAATAACCCAAAAGTGATGTAATAAATACTATAAATGGTATCCATGGAAAAAATATAATTTTCCCATTTAAAATAATTTTATTTTATGATTGTTTGATTAATTTTATAAAGCCACTATAAATCCTACAAAACCAGTAATATATTTTAAGGTTTTAAATAATTTCATTAAGATTACAACTCACTTCCACATAAGAAAGGGTATTATTTTATTAATTTGGGACCTTGTAATTATAAAATAATTAAAAAACTACAATTTCGTAGAAAAAATTGTAAAAAACCATGGTAAATTTTGTGGTTTTGGTTATTTTATTATTTAGAGTCCAAAACCTAAGTTTGAGAAATGATAAATAATTCTATACTATTTTCCTATATAAACCCACCCAATATCTAATTTATATTCACTCAAAATCCTTAGATAACATCATTAATCTGGAATACCATCTCTAGATTCCTCCCAAGGCACCCCCAATCTCTGAAGAATCTCCTCCTAAGCATTTGGATCACACACTCAAGTAAGGGATTCTCACCTTCTCTTCATTATTCAAGTTTCTTTATTATTTTATTCCTTAGATTTCAAAATTACTAATGTTGTGGTATGAATTTACATATCCCTATTACTACCAATTTTATTTCCAAATTATGAGATACCCCTTTCACTCTCATTAACCCATTTTATAAAATTTTAAGTGACACCATTATGTTGCCAAAATTTCTCTATGATTTTCCTTGGAAAAACAATTGTGTAGTGAATACCATACCCATTTCCTATCAAGGTATTTAACCTTTATACACTTATAATTATTTTAATTGGGACATAAATTTATTTATTTCACACTCCTTGAACATGTAATAAAATATAATGACGAATGAATCCATGTTGTATGATCTTTGTGGCACACTTAAGCATGAGAATGAAATGAAAGTGATAGGTGTGCCTAAAATTATATAAAACTATAATGCATTGGGTAATGTTTAGTCTCATGAGATGTTATGTTGGGATAGGGAGTGAACCTAATTCCTTTATGGGACTTTGTCTATCATGATTTCTTAGTAGTTGTCCTTGACCTATGTTTATGATGTAATGTTTTAAGTTGTTGCCACATTCCCATGTTGCCTTTATGATTATCATGCTATATCATGTCTCTGTGTTCATGTTTATGATTACTAATATTTTTATTCTTATTTTATATTCTTATTTTTTAACATGTATTATTATCTTCATGTTATTCCATGTTTATTACCTTACCGGACTTTATAGCTTACAAATTTCTTATGTATGTCCCCAAATTATCCCATGTAGTTTTAAGTGCGAGCATTTTAAGTAAGTTTCCAATAAAGATGATGTTTTTCTTATTTTAAATTGTTATTTAATGTACCTAATTAAAAAATAAACTATAATTATCAATATTTAGGGTTGTATTAAGTGTAACCTTATGTAATAAATCATGTATTAATGTGAAATAAATATAGGGGTTATCATAGAACGAATACCACAAATAAGTTCTGATCCACCTCCAATTGTCCTCCATCATCATATCACCTCAATTACACCCTCGACCATGAACCACACCCCCAATATTGATCTTTTTCACTGAATAAAGATCACAAAAAGATCAAATACTGGGCAAACATCAAACCATGGTCCAAAAGAAAATTATTATTGTGAACGTGTGAAGAATGGGGGGAGAAAGCCCTAATCCATAAGATATGAGGAACAAACCTCAATATTTTTTCATTAGTACTCAATTCATTGTCATATATTTAGACAATCAAAGATGGAATAAACAATGAACAAAATAAATCCATAAATTAAATCAACCATCGATGCAAAAATCAATTCTTGTTCATGGAATTGATCCGTGTTCGACTAGGACAAAAGAACATGATGGAATTGCCCAAATAAAACATCCTAACTAGAGTTTAGATTGGTCACTAATGAAGAAAATTCATGTGTTTCCATCATTAGCATGATCCACACATTCTTTTATGCACCAATCAATGATCCAAAAACTAGTCATCATTCGCCCATGAAAGATCCTCCAACGCCCTCCAACAGATCCTCACGATTTTCAGGCTTATGTGGATCACCCTGAAAATTTTCTATAAGAGTGTATTTATAACCCCAAAATCAGTTCATGGTGATTTCAATAAAATTAATTAATTTAATTGATTAATTTATTCAAACATCCTCCCATGACCGTGCTCAACCTGAATTCTTGATGCACTCCAAGGTTATGTCACGTCTAGGGTAAAACCCACGTTCTAAACTCAATGGTACCATCATATTTATGATATAATCCCCCATTTGTTAGTTATTCCATTTTTTCAGTAAAAAAGAAAGAACATGATTTTAATATATTTAATATATTTCAAAAATTAATTCTGGGAACACTGGACCTCAGAATCCCATGCTGTCTTTGCAGCTAGCTCCAAAAATAATCCACATAATATCCAGAAGTAATATATAGAAAAATAAGTGTTTTTACATGGTATTTCCAGACTTCATGTACAATGAGGACTCTATCTAACTCATGAAATTCCATCCAACACTATCACATTCATAGAGGGCTAAGGCTTGGGGATCTATCACCCACACCGGGTCCATATCCTATCAAAAAACACAATCATGCACACACACACATGATAGAAAATAGTATCACATAGTGGTAACAACCCATCACAAAAATCACTAGATGATCCCAGGGTTCTAGTCACTTAATACTTATCCACTTACTAAATCATACCTCATTCTACCCATATGGGAATCTTCTAAGGTCCTCAAAACCTATTCTAGTCTTTTCATATTCATAAAATCTCATCCTCGTCACCTCATGGTGAATATATAGACTATAGGATTACATTGAACCTGTCCTTAGGTTGTGGGGTCTAATACTCATGTAGAGTAGTATCCCAACTTGGTCTCGATACCCTAGGAACCACCCCAAGTAATCTCAGCACAAATTCCTTGAAAACCTTGTGATAAGTCACTAATATGACCCACACTCAATTCTCATATCACATATATTAGGGGAGACTAATCAACTCATCACTCATAGAAAACTCCTCTCCACCACACTTCATCTAGTCCTAAAGGACTCATCCCGCTCAACATCCTTACCAAACCTCAAACCACCCTCAAGAGGGTGTCACTCACCTAGAGTGAGATGTTCGAATGTATCACCCCCATTACTAGGAATAATCCTCCCAATCCTTTGAAAACCATACCCTTCATATCAAAGATCATAATCTTGAGTCATGGAATAAATATTCAAAGTTCATAAGACATGAATCATAAGGTAAGATTATCCATGATAGCATAACATTTACATAAGACATAGAATTATGGAATACACATAATAATAGAATATATTATGTCAATGATACCCACCATAACATTCATAACATTTTAGGATTGGGATAACCACCAATATACCTACTTCGGGCTTGGGATAAACACCTATGCACCTTATTTTTTAGGATTTGGATAACCACTTGTATACCCATCTTTTTAGTCTTGGGATAATCACCTGTGTACCCTTTGATGTCATAGAACATTTATCATTATCCAATTCATTGGAGGGAGATATATTTCCCACCCATCTCATAATAAAGACCATATTTATGTGCACCATAAGATCATACACATTCATCATATCCTAACCCATGAAATTAAATGGGTTTTATAAACATTTTATCATATCATAACTTAAAGAAAAGAGACAGGTTTTATAATAATTTTATCATTTCATCATAGAATAACTCATGAAAAGAAGTGATTTTAATGAGAGTTATATCATGGTAAAACTTGTGAAATGAAGTAGGTTTCATAAACATCTTTTTATGACATACCATTTAGAGAAATAATAAGAATGGTATCCTTGGTTCATTTCCCCAGAAAAGAATAAGTTACATCAAATGATATCATGTTAGATGAAAAATGATTTTTATAGATAATTTAGAACATTTCTTAAGGAAAATAAACTTTCTTTGAAAAATCACTTTTTAAAAAATTTTCAAAATACTTTTCTTTGAAAATAACATTGAAAACCTATAAGGGAATATTTATAAATCATTTAAAACATTTCTTGAGAAAAATACCCTTTCCTATTTGATTTTTTTTAAAAAATAAAACACTTTGAAAATCCTTTTATTTTAAAATAAAATTTAAAAATTATAGAGAAATATTCAAAGAAAATAATGGTCATTGGGACGGGAAATTCTGTTCATACCTTATACGTTCAAATCAAAGATTCCTTTCACATTTTCAGTAAAAACCAAATGAGTATTATTTTTGAAAACGACATGAATATTAATTTTTTTTTGTAAAAAGTGAAACATGAGAAAAAATTTATTTAATAAATTATTTAAATAATGTTAAAAACATTTCTTTAAAACATTTTTAGAAAACATGGTTTCAGAATAAAAAGGGTTTTCGACTGAAAAGATGATTTTTCTTAAAAACATTATTTTGAACTCTTGAGTATATAAATAGAGTAAATTGAATTAAAAAAATGTATTATCATGAAATAACTATAGGATAATAAAATTTATAATTTTATTGTGAGATAGATCATAATATTTTATCATTTTATGTATAATCATAAACAATCTTAATAAACGATGAGATTGTAGCATAAAATTCTTACCACTTTTGTAACCTTGAAACATAAGACCCATGATGTAATAATATTAAATGAAACTTAAAATATCATTATTATAAATAAATTCATGATATAACATGTCAAAATATCCGTATATACACCTCATAAAAGAATAATGGTGCATAATATAACATATGTCTCAAAGAAGAAAAATCAAGACAAAAACCCCATACCACTAGGTAAGTTTTGAATCATAATTAAAAATAAATAATAACATAAAATGAAACATTAAATATAATTAAAATAATTAGATTCATGATATAACATTTCAAACAGTCAGTATATACACCACACTAAAGAAACGAGTGGTGAATTTTTATATGTTTCCCAGAAATAAAAGAGACTAGAAATCCCCTTACCTTAAGTATTGACTTCCTTCCTACATATTAGAAACTAAAGTATAATAAACATAAGTTTATTGTAAATATATTATATTATATAATCATAATTCTATATATCATACCATATATTATTAAATTATTCTCTTTTATTACCCGTTTATTAACAATTTCATGTTAAAGTCACGTTTAGAGTAATAACCACTTTGTTTTTCACATATGTTTTGATTTTTTATTTTTAGTACTCTTGATAAAAGTCCCATTATATACATAATAATAATCATGAAATAATTATAATATTTTTACATTAATTATAATCTTAATACCAATCATGAAATATAGTTTTGAGAAATGAAGTACGTTACGATGATACGCTTTATGTACGCATGAGCAATGTTTCCATTTCTCAATGATCATCTTAAAAAGAAGTTAGGTAATATTTTATCTTTACACAATGATCATAATATCATAAATAACATATTTTTTTGTTTAAATATACTTATACATATCATCCATGTGGTATGGTGATGAAAAGAGATATCCATATCGCTTCATGAAGGCTGTTGTCCACACACATACAAATGATGTTATCATCTTTCATTGAGTGAAAAGGTAAGAAATAAAATGATATATTATCTTTTAATAATGATAAATATTTCATTAATATAATAATTATGTCATGTATAACACATTTTTTCATTAATACCATCCTTATTACCTTCTATGTAAAATGTGAACCTATCACATCGCTTCACAAAGTGGTTGTCCGCCATACAAACGAGTGACGTTATCATATTCCCAAAAAATGAAAAGCATGAAGGTATGTGTGATATAATATTTAAAAAATAATTATAATATCATAAATATTATATATAAATAATAAATCCATAATTATTCTCAATCGTGAGAGGGGTTAATGGAAAAACGAATAACATCAGTTCGTGAGGTGGTAGTCTGTCATACACACACATGGTGATTTCTTAACCCATTTTATGGAAGTAGAGATGGTTTTAGGTCATGAAATTAACATAAAAACATTTAATTATTTTTAAAATACTTAATTTATTTTATAATAATGGTTAAATAATATTTTAAGTGGGTTGATGAAGAAATAAAATCAAAACAGTCATTCAAGAACGTTACCACTTCTTCAGGTATCTTCCTTAGGTTTGCACCAAAAGCATTCCTAGGTTGGAATTATACCCAAAATAAGGGTTATAATATTATAAGAGGTAATTTGGGAAGTTATTTGGTTAGGTAATATATGAAACAAAAGGTATTTAATGTGTGAATAAGAGAGGAGAGGGGTGGCCTTTTATAAGTGGGGGAGAGGACACACTTGGTATTTTTGAAAAGAAATAAGTGCTCCTATATTTTTCATATTCCACAAGGGTAAAAAATGGAAAATTATAGAACCTTATAGGTTTAAAGGTATAAATATGGCCATAAAATAGTTTTTAGACAAGTTTATAGTTCATTTTAACTTATCTTTTTAGTTTAACCCCCAGTAAACCCATTTTTACCTTAACCGGTGTAATTAATTTTTACTGTTTTCATTATTCATTTTGGTAAAAAATTAAGTTGACCTTATTATAAATTATAAATTATTACAATTAAAAATATTTAATCCATTTTTATAAATTAAATTCATATAATTTTCAAGAATTTAATTTAAAATTAATCCCGCAAACATGATGAGAAAACGATGTTCTAAAGAGAAAATGTATAAAAGTTTACAAAGTTTTTATATCAAAATTTAATATTAAATTGATTAAAATGAAATAAATTGGATTAATGGATGTATAATTGAACTAATTTTACTTTAAAAATATTATAAATATAATTTTTCTATATAAATAAATTATATGAAAATGTAGTTTTTAATTAAAATTCAATATTTTCACTATTCATCAAAAAATGAAACTTTTCAGAAAAATATCAAAAAATTCACCCTAATATAATTTTGAAATTATGATTTAAAAAATTAATCTTATTTTATTAAATTTGTTTTCTAAATTTTTTAAAAATAATATTATTATTGTGGACAAAAATAAATAAAAATCTTTTTTTAAGAAAATAGTATTTTCAAAACATATAAAGAATTTTTGAAAAATTAAGTACCTTTTTATCAATATTTTTTATTTATATAAAAAATTATACTGAATATTTAAAAAATATTTATTACTATTCATATCGCTAAGTTTAATAGTTAGGTTATAATGGTCATGTTTAATTATCTATATTAATAATATACAGTGGTTTTGTTAAAACTCAGTGTCATTTGTAACAAAATCTAACCCAATGTTGTGTGTAATGCAAACTAAAATGAGTGTTTCATGTAATTAAAGATGAACTCAGTTTTATGTGTAATGAAAAACATAAAAAATGTTAAATTCATTTGAAAAAAATATTTCACAAATTCTCAGGGTGTTACATTCTACCCCTTTAAAATGAATTTTTCCTTTGAAATTTGTCTCGATCATAAAAGGTTTAACATTTTAAAATTCATTCATAGAAACCAAAATCAAACAAATAAATAATAAAAATTCCCTTAAAAATGTAAATTTAGAAACATATATGTTACCTAAAGTAAATCATAACTAGGTTTCCACATTGGAGAACATAAGTGGGAGGTAAAAACATGGACATATAAGAGAAAAATAACACCCAAATATGGATGGAGAGTGATATATAACATTGATCATAAGAAATATAGTGATCTAAAGAAGGTTAACAACCAAAAATCCATAAACCAAATAAGCATGAAAAATTTCATTGATATCATAAAAAATATGATAATAAGACAAAATTTTATTTCAAGATCCTTTTCCTAATGTTAGATAATTTTCTCGAGAAGATATACTTACTTGATTTAATCCCATTTCATAACCACAATCTCACCCTTTGGTTGTGCCTTGATCAATTTACACTTCATCTATTACTCCAAGAAATGAATATGAATTTTTATTTCTAAAACCACTAATGGATCATAATATCCATAAAAATGGTAATTCATTCCTTTTATCTCTTTTTGTAACAAAAACAAAATGTTTTAAAAAAATATCTAATATGATTGAATCTTAATATGTATAAATAATAAACTAATTTATAAAATCTTATCCAAAGTTCACCTTAAACCATTCCATAAATGGTTAACCTTATAACCTTTCCAAAATTAAAAATTTATAAAGAATGTCACTAAATTTCTCAAAATCAACTAATCATTAATCCCCCATATATCATAAAGTGGCTTTTGATTGTCACATACCAAACATTTGAATACCTTCCTCACATGTTCTCTTGATATATGGTATTAAAATAAATTATTATAAATACTTATTGAATATATAAATTCTTCTTCATTATTTACATAGATTATTGGATATATTTCTTAAAACCAAAAATGCTAAAAACTCCATTAATGATAGCATAAACCACTTTGTCAACAAACCATTAAGGTAATTTGTATAATAAAATTTACTTATTAATAACCAATATATCTTTATCCCAACATCATTATATCAAAATTTGGGATATATTAAGGGTTATATTCTCTTAATAAAAATATCACCTTTACATTAAATATATTTTCTAGTCTAATGATACCATTTAACATATTTATGAAAATCCTTAATGATTTTTTTACTGAAAAATCATTATATATTTCATGATTAATTTAGCATAATACTTGAATTACAATACATTAATACTTAAATCCTTATACTTCAATGATTTACATAGAGTAGTTCCTTCCTTGAATAAATGTTAATTTTTTTGTCAAGGCATTGAGTTGGGTAATTTCCATGTTCCCTGCATATAAAATATTGAACTCCTTAAAACATTTTCACTTTATTTCCTTCCTTTACAATCTGATAACATCTTCCCCTCCATTTGAAACATTCTTTTAGGTTCTTCTTCCCACCTTCTTTACATGTAGGAATCTGAATCTTCTTTCCTCTATGTTCATTACCACACAAACTTTCATAAAAGTTCATATTTCTCTTATTTTATGCTTTATAAATCTCAATAAAGTTCATGTTTTTATTTATATATCATGATTGATGATTTGGAATAATCACAATATCTATCTACCAATTCACCATGCAATTTAGTTGATCATAGTCACCAAATTTTCCATCAAATTCAGTGATAACATGATTCCTTTTGGTTCTAGACATTGACCAAAACCAAAAAGATAGTGTGATCAACACTAATAATTATAAGGAACCACATATTACTAAAAAATCACTTATAGAGTGTCTAAATTAGTTCATATTATTTTCATTCTATGTTATTCATGGTCATTATCTATTTAAAACCTTCATGATGGTTCATAAAATAGTTTGTGAATTTCCAAATCATATCCCCTGAGAGTGTTAAATTGGGTGTGAAACAAGGCCTATTGTCATGCACCAGATAATGATTGAGTCTATCTCAATACAAATTTTTTATAGTTATTTACCCTAGGTACCTCTATTTTTAATCCACATACACTTATAGTATCCAGACAAGGATGAAATTGATTAGAAACCACCAGCTCTATCATTTACCAAAATTATAGGATATTTTTCTAAACTTTGAATCATCATTTGAATTATCCTTAGAGATATCCTTAGATATATCCCTAGAAATATCCCTTGGGATATCAATAAATTTTTCTTATCTTAGTTTCTAAATGTTAACTAAACATTTTCTATGATACCAACTATATCAACCTGGGATTCTCATACATGGATTTTACATCATTTTAGATTAATATTACTTACATTATACAAACACATGCCTAATTATTATAATAGTTAAGTGCTTTTGGAAACTTGTAACACAATCTTCTTAATTCATGTAAAATATTAAATGTCTCTCATAAATATATTCCCATTTAGTATTCCTAATTAAAAAATTTTCTTTATTACCTAGGGAAAGTAAACATAAGAAAGGGTGAGATCAGATGCTCAGTAAAGGTAAATATGGGGAGATAAATAAGAATAAAATGAGAATTAGGGTATGATAACAGGATCATAATATTCAAAAACCATACCCTATATACCAAAGATCATAATCCTGAGTCATTTTATAAAAATTATCAGTTCCTAAGACATGAATCATAAGGGAATCAAAGAACATAATTCATGATAGCATAACATTGACATAAGACATAGAATTGTGGAATACACATAACCATATAAATTATTATGTTAAGGATACCCACCAAGACATTAAAAACATGTTAGGACTAGGCTAACCACCTATGTACCTGCTTCGAGCTTGGGCTAACCACCCATGTACCGTATTTTTATAGCTTAATCTAACCACCTATGTACCCTCCTTTTTAGGCTTGGGATAACCACCCACACACACTTTGATCTCATAGAAAATTTATCATCACCTAATGAATTTAAATGAGATATAATTACCACCTATATCATAATGAAAACTATATCTATGTGTTTTAAAAGACCACAAAAATTCATCATATCATAATGCATGAAATGAAATGGGTTTTATAAATATTTTATCATATCATAACCTGTAGAAAAGAGATAGGTTTCATAATCATTTCATCATAGCATAACTAGTGAAAAGAAGAGAGTTTTATGAGATTTATATCATGGTACATACCATGAAAATAAACAGGTTTCATAAAAATATTTTCATAATAAACCATTTAGAAAAAAATATTAATGACATCCTTAGTTCATATCCCCTAAAAATCATAATTTACATCAAAGGATATCATCTTAGATAAAAAATTATTTTGATTGATAATTTAGAAATTTTATTAAAGAAAATAACCTTTTGTTGAAAAATAAATGTTTAAAACATTTTCAAAATTCCTTTCTTTGAAAATAACATTGAAAACTTATAAAATAACCTTTTAAAAACCATTTGAAACATTTATTAAGGAAAATATCATTTCCTCTTTGAAAAAAACCTTTTAAAACATATTTTTTTTGTAAATAAATTTCTTTGAAAATAAACCTAAAAAATTATAATGGAATATTCATATCAAATAATGGTCCTGCATGTAAGAAATTATATTCATGCCATACATGTTAAAAATAAACATTCCTTTCACATTTTCTGTAAAATCCAAACGGGAATTTGTTTTGAAAATGAAATGAAGATTCATTTAAATTTTTTAAAAAAAATTAAAACATGGGTAAAAATTTATTTAATAAATAATTTAAATAATATTAATTGTTTTTAAAAAAACATCTCTAGAAGGCATGGTTTTGGAAGAAAAATATTTCTCTATCGAAAAGATGATTTTTCTTAAAAACATTTTTAAACTATTGAGTATATAAAGAGATTAAAGTGAAGGGGAAACATGAATTATCATAGCATAACTATAATAGAATAAAATTCATGAGTTTATTTATATATAGATCGTGATATTTCATTATTATAATCATAATAATAAACAGTCCTGATAAACGATGAGATTGTAGCATAAAACTCTTACCAATTTGGTAACCTTGAAACACAATCCCCATGAAGGAATAAAATTAAATGAAACCTAAAATATCACAAGGTTAAATAAAATCATGATATTACATTTCAAATTTTTCATATATATATCTCATAAAAGAATATAGGTGCATAACGTAACATATGCCTCAATGAAGGAAAATTGAGACAAAAATATCTTACCACCATGGTAACTTTTGAATCATAATCCCCAATAAAGAATAAAATCAAATGAAAAATTAAATATCATGAAAATAATGTCATTAATTAAAATTTAAAATGGGCAGTATATACACCACACTATAGAAATGAGTGGTGAATTTTCAAATGTCTCCTAGAAATAAAAGAGAGACTAGAAATCCCTTTACATTAAGTCTTGACTTCCTCAATACACGTTTTAACACCATGTATAATAAATATAAGTCAATTATAAATTTATTAAAAGAATATAATTATATATATGATACCATATATGATTAACTTATGCCATTTTATTACCCGTTTATTAACAATTTCATGTTAAAGTCACGTTTTAGGTAATAACCCCTTTGTTTTCCATATATGTTTTGATTTTTTATTTTCAACCCTCTTGATTATGGTTAAATTATCTAAATAATAATAATAATGAAATAATTATAATATTTTTACTTAAATTACACTCTTAAGATCAATTAATAAAGATGTTTTTTTGAGAAATGTAGTATGTTACAATCATGGAGGCGGTAGGTCATACACACACATGAGTAACACTTCCATTTCTTACAAATAATTATGAAGAGAAGTTAAGTAATATTTTATCTTTATATAATAATAATAATATAATAAATAAAATATTATTTATTTAAATATACTTATACATGTCATACATATGGTGTGGTGATGAAAATAGAGAGTCACATCACTACGTGAAGGCGGTAGTCTATACATACACAAACGATGTTATCATATTTTATAGTGAGTGAAAAGGTAAGAAATAAAATGATATATTATATTTTTATAATGATAAATATTTCATTAATATCATAATTATTTCATGTATATCACATTTTTTCATTAATACCATCCCTATTACCTTTTATGTAAAGCGTGAACATATCACATCGCTTCGCGAGATGGTAGTCCACCGTACACATGAATGACATTATCATATTCGCAAAAAATGGAAATCATGAATTTTTGTGTGATATAATAATTAAATAAGAATTATAATATTATAAATATCATATATAAATAATAAATCCATCATTACTCTCAATCGTAAGAGGTGGTAATGAAAAAACGAATGACATCGGTTCACACGACAGTAGTCCACTGTACACACGAATGATGATTTCATTACCCATTTGATGAAAGTAGAGATGTTTGTAGGACATTCCATTAATATAAAAAATATTAGTTTATGTAAGATATTGATTTTATTATATCATCATGTTTAAATAACAATTTCAATGGGCGGAGGAAAAAATAAAATAAAAATGCTCGTTGAAGAACGTTACCTCTTCTTCAGGTATCTTCCTTAGGTTTGCACTCAAATATTTCACAGGTTATATTTATTCCAAAAAAAAGGAATATATAATTATAGGAGGGAATTTGGGAAGTTATTTGGTTAGGCACTGACTATACCAAAATGTATTTAAGGTGTAAATAGGATAAAATATGGAGTGTCCTTTTATAAGTGGGGGAGAGGACACACTTGATATTTTTAAAAAGAAATAAGTGATCCCATGTTTTTTATATGTCACATGGGTCAAAAATAATCTATTATCAAACTTTATAGGTGTAATAGTCTAATTATTTCCATATAATAGTTTTTATACAAGTTTATAGGTCATTTAAACCCTTATCTTTTTAGTTAAACCCCCAATAAACCCATTTTTACCTTAACCGTTGTAATTAATTTTTATAATTTTCACTATTCATTTTGGTAAAAAATTAAGCTAAACTTATTATAAATTATAAATTATTATTATTCTAAATATGGAATCCATTTTTAAAATTTAATCCATAGAATAGGAAAATTTTAATTTAAAATTAATCCCACAGACGTGATGCTAAAACAGGTTTTTAAAGAGAAAATGTCCAAAAGTTTACAAAGTTTTTATATCAAAATTTTATATTAAATTTATTAAATTGAAAAAAATTGGATTAATTTATGTATAGTTGAATTAATATTAATTTAAAACCAATTCAAAATATAATATACATTTATAAATAAACTACATGAAAATGAAGTTTTCAATTAAAATTTATTATTTTTCACTATTCATCAAAAATTAAAAATTTTCAAAAAATCTCAAAAATTAAATATAAGATAATTTTGACATTATAATTTTTAAAATTAAGTTTATTTTATAAAAAAAATTTCTAAAATTATCAAAAAATAATTTTATTATTGTGTAAAAAAAGAAATAACAATCATTTTTTTGAAAAAATAGTATTTTTGAAACATATAAAGACTTTATAAAAATTAAATACCTTTTTATAAATATTTTTTATTTATATAAAACCATAATAATTAATATTTTAAAATTATTTATTTATATCCATATCTCTAATTTTAATTTCTAGTTTAAACGGTTGTGTTTAAATAACTCTATTAATTAAATTTCATGATTTTTTTAAAATTGAGTGTTTTGTGTAACACAAGATAACCCAGTGTTGCATATAATGAAAAATAAACTAAATGTTTTTTCAAATGAAATATGAACTCAGTTTTATGTGTAATGAAAAATATTTAAAATATTAGATTCATTTGAAAAAAATATTTCACAAAATCTCAGGGTATTAAAATGCCTTCCTATTAGTCCCAGGAAAGTTGTCCCAGGCTACCCTCATCACCAATAATACCACAAGACCTACCCCAGGACTCAAGTTATCTCAACCAATATCCCATACCCTTTGTTACATAGTCATTTAGTGATCCCAATTCACCCAAGTATTAAAGAGCACTCAACCCTATCATTGGAGACCCATCACCATCTTAACTCTATCTCTTCCCACTCCCAGTCCCTATCTATTCTACTTGGTCCCATGAAACATTCATGAAGGAGTAATCATACATAAAAAGGAATATGATCTTATATTAATGGCACCAACAACCTCCATATAGGAGCTACCATCCAAGCCGAACTCTACTAAGCCTTATCCAAGCCCATCCATGCCTCGTCTGAGCCCGTACAACCACCCGAGCACCTATATTATGCCATAAATCATAATCAATTAATTATAAACATTTATAAATAATTATTTAATTTAAACCAAAGAGGAATAATTGAGGAAAAAATCACTAGGCATTGTCGTCTCTCCAAAACCTCAACCAACCACCCACAGAAGGTCTATGACACATCCCTGACACTATCCCAACCAAAATCCCTAACAACCAACACCCAATTAATTTCCAATTTTGTCTAATTTATTAAATATCCCCAAATAAAATAGTGAAATGACTTACCTCAAATTAAATGGTGAAATATGGATTGTAAATATCTTTATGAGTCCTCTTCTTGCCACCACACATGAAAGACCCATCAATTTCACTTAATTCCACCATGCTCTAGTGGAATTAGTTCCAAACCCTGAACACAATAGAATTTGAATCAGGGATTTCCACTAGAAAGAAAAATTGAAGGATAATATAGGATAATAGAATATGCTTTAAATAAATGCTAAAAACCACCCCTAGCATGTGGGATCAAGGGGAGGGGAGAGCCATTCAATTCTGCTCTCCCATGCATGTCTCTCAACCTAGGTAGAAAATGGGGGCCGACCCCTAAAGGGTTTTCCCTATTTTTTAAGAATACATATAGGAACTATTCATAGAATGAAACTTTGGTTCAACACATGAATTCCCTTCAGGAAGGGGCACCCCCACTTTTCTTCGATACCTTCATAGTGTGAAAGCTACATATGGGTACCCAATCCCACACATAAGGGTCCAATTCACGATGCGAATTCCTCATTCATAGTGTGAATACCCTATGTAAGGGTATTACCCTTATTCAAAATCCTTATAAGCTATAAAACCTCATTCATAGTCTGAACACACTCCACCAATGACCATTCATGGCATGAACAACATTTCACACCGCGAATAGACTAAAGATACTATTTTCAGTAACTCGACCACCCGACCAATGCTCATACACTCTCCTAAACAACTAAGGCATCCTCATAGCCTTGGACTATGTCCCAAAACACCATTTAAGAATTTAAACAAACTCAAAATATCATTTCAAGTCTCAGTTCTTAAAATGAAGTTCTTAATAAATATAAAAAAAATTCAAACTTCCTCTCAAAATAATGACCTAGAAATATTTGGGTCATTACATTTTGGCCCCAATGGAGATGTAGTATAATGATTATTATGATGCTTATACATGGATGTGAAAATGGGATATTTATTATAAGGGTTTTGGAAGTGATATGAGGTTTACTACATTTGATTTATTATTTATTATGTGATTTCTTGGTTTCTCACCCCCTTTTGTTGATATAATGGGAACTATATGTGCCTAAGTAGATGGTAAAATTGAATGTTATGTGATATTAGTGTGCATAAGATATCTAGTTACCTAGTAAATAAACTCCCTCACAATGATTGATTTTTTACCCAATGACCCAAAAGGGTTCCAAATAGGATGTTTTAGTTTCACATAGGGGCCCCAAGACATAGTGATTTGATGAAACAGGTCTGTTATCATTTATACTAGAGCCTAGTGAGTTTCTCATGATACTAGATCCTTTTAAGATATTTTAGTGGATCCTGATATATATATATATATATATATCTGTGTGTGTGTCGTGATTGTATCACCTAGATTTCTATTGCATGACACCTCGATTTGGTTATTGGTTATTTTATTTTATTACATTAATATCTTAGTTTTATGGTGTTTATAACTTGTGGTTTTTATACCTTGTGATTGATTATGGTTTTGGATTAATTTCAAACTAATTTATAAATGGTTCGGAAATCATGTTTTTAAAGAGGTAAGAGAAAATTGTTTTAAAAAGGAATTCGATTTTTTTTGGGAAAATATGAGTAAATTATTATTTTGTCTAAGAATTATAATGTTCTATTTTCATGGTTTTAAATATATTTTCAAATAAAACTTTTAATTTATTAGTTGGTTTTAAAATAATATATTTATTTTAGGTAAGCCTTGTTGTTATTAAAAGGTTTCACCTTAGTTTTGAAAAGATAATGAAAGAGAATGATGTTTGTTTTTTTATGATTGTTAATGTGAAAATACTTTTTTATAAATTATTTTCAAACTAGAATATATAAAATGTGATTTAAAAGGAACTTCAAAGATTATTTATTGAAATTTGAATGAGAATATTTGTCCCATACCCTGCATATACACTGGTGTGTGTGTGTGTGTGTGCGTGCCACTCTTATGTTTTCTCTCAGTTGACCATTTTTTTCAGTTAATTTATCATTTGTTTTGTACAAGTATAGACAAACAGGGATGTGGTGAGTGACCATGGGTCATGTGGTGGTTTTTTTTGGAGTTGTTTGAGGTTTGTTTTCTCTTTGGGATGTTGTACCAGCTAGTTTGGACTGGTGTATTTTATTTTTTGTTCTCATGTATCTGATTTCACTATACCTTTTTTATTTGATGATTTAGATATATGTATTAGTTGGATGTTTTTTTATCATATTCCATGTTTTTTTGGTTTATGTTTATTTAGTTGGATTGGATGTTCAATTTCTAGATAGGTCATGCTAATTTTTTAGTAGTTTCCACTTCTTATTAATATTGTTATCTAATGGTGAAATAAATCCCATCAATTCATGTTGACACCCTTGGAACTTGTTTCCATCCCATGGGTATTAGAAAAACCTATTGGATCTTGTTCTTAGTCGGTTTGGGCATCAGTTTAGTGGTATCCTAGGTTGATTCATTACATTTAGGCTCATGGGTTTAATTTTTTATAAATTTTTTTGTGAGTGTAATAGTATGAATTTTTAGTAATTTAAGGGTATGAAGATGTTTAGAAGGTCTAACAATAATTTTTTTAGTTTTTTGAGTTTTTAGGATGTGTAATAGTTTTTTAAAATTTTTTACAAGTCTAGAATGAATCACTATAAAGTGAGTACAAGTCATTCGATGAATCAATATGAAGTAAGTTTGAGTGATTTTTTGAAATTTAGAAAATATAAAGTGAGTATGAGTTATTATAGTGTTTTCAAAATTTTAGAAAAGTCTATAATAACTAACTATGAAGTGATTTTGATTCATTTTATGACTCGCTATGAATTGAGTATGAGTCATTCTAGTGTTTTCCAAATTTTGGATATAATGATTTTCCCCAAATTTTTCAAAAAATGTTTAAACTAATTATCTAACGTGAGAAATGAATATAAAGACGGAGAGAGAGGTATTTTGATCAGTATATAATACTTAATCACTATTTTTCATTCCTTTATTCTCTAATAGTTTTCTCATTTGATTATTATCAAAATATAATGTTTTCTGAAGAAGGATGGAGCTTCAGTAAGGCTAATTGTCCATATGCATTCATTTTTTGTATTTCTTGCTATTTATTCACCCCCACTAAAAAACCTTAATTTCAGAGTTTTTTTTTCAGATTTATTTGAATATTATGATTTAATTTGAACTATTTAAATATTACTAGTTAGTGGAGTCTTATAAAATCCAGGTAGGTGGTTTCTAGGTTATTCCTAAGTTGTATGTGTGTTATGTGATGCATGGTAAATGAGCGTGAGTGGAGTGGCCTAGGTGAGTCCAAGAATGAATCCAATTACAATTTAAATTGATCCTAGGGGTTATTGAAGGTATAACCATGTGTGAAAAATGGGTTTGGGTCAATTATGAAATAGATTGTGTGATATATGGTTCCTTGGTTGTTTGAGTATGATGATGTTGGTTATCGATGTTAATCTTGTGATGCAGTGACTGATATGGGTTTTCAAGAACATGTTGGGTATAGCTTGTGTGACTGTTGGTGATGTTAATCACTAGAAGTGGGGTGAAATGGTTCACCAGGATGAAACATATAGGGTTTACCATTGTCATAGGTGGGTGACATGGTATGTTGGGGTGAGAAAGGTTTGATAATACTATAGTATAGGAAGTTGGTGATTCTACTCACCATAGAATAGCCAATAGAGCCATTGGAGTCATTTAAAAGTAGGATAGGACCCACGAGGCGACGTTGATCACTTCTTGTGGGTAAATACCTCTATAGATTAAGTGACATAAGGTATGGTGTTGAACATTAGTATAGAAGATGTTCTCACTGTATATTACTACAATTTATGGTAGTTGAGACCACTTTTTGGGTGATTAAGGCTCACCTTTTATGTTGGGGTTTATGGGATAGAATTATGTAAGGATGAGTATCACCCTGACTTAGGTTCATTGGGTTGTTGATCTAGTCATAGTAAAGAATGTGGAAGTCCCTGAGACTTGTGATTTGGTTTATGGACATGAATTTGGGGCATCTAGATGACTTATAATAGTTATATGGTTATGTTGTCATGTGATGTTTTATAGTATGGATTTGTTTGGAAGGTCGAGGTCCTTTTAGTAGAGAAGACTACAAATGTATCGTTCTACTCTGATGCTACTTGAGGTAGGTAAAAACTCCCTCAGAGCTGCATAAGATTGAAGAGAGTGATCTATGTATTATATTTGATTGTGGTTTATTATGTTTTTTCATACATTTATATACACATGGATAAAAGATAGGGACACAATTAGTGGTGGACTACTAAGTTTCTACTCACACCTTGCACAGGCCCTCCAGGATGCATGAAGACTTCATAGTTCTTAGTACATGTAATGGAAAAGGCTTGATATTTAGAGCTTAGTAGATTGAGGTGTGTAGATGGTTCACAATCAAAATTGCATGATTTTATAGATGGGACATGTTGTTCTTTTGTGCTAGGATAGCAGTTCTTTTTATTTATTTTGTGTGTTTTTTATATATATATTTAGCCTATGGGTGGTGTTTATTATTCTGTATGACTCTAATGGCATGGTAAATATTTGGAAAAGTGACTGTATATTTATTTTGGATTGTGTTGTGTGTTATTTAAATTGGTTATGTTGTGATGTTATTATAACCATTTGTCACCAAAGGTTATATTCTCCCCACTATCACCCTATAGACTCTCACTGTTAGTTGGTAGCCAATTGCATACAAGGAGTCACACAGAAGGTCCTATGGTGACCCGATCTAGCCACCAGTGAGTGATGGTTCTGGGATAAGGATGTTACAAAGTGGTAGCAGAGTTTGGTGTTACAAGGTAGTACCTGAGGATGGTGGTTCCAAAGTGTTATAACCAAGTGGTTTTAAACATGGGTTATTACAAAGTGGTTTTGTTATTTGGGATTTGGTAGGAATCTAGTCTAGGAATGCATTTGGGTCTAGGGAAGTATCAGAACTTGGGGTGAATGCCATGTTATATGTCTGGAAAACACCTACATGAGTTGAAATCCAAGCTACCAAAGAAATTTTGATTATCATTTAGTTTTTGTGGTTATAGCTGAGTTATTTGGGTTGGATTAAACCATTTTTGATGCTATTGATTTTTTTTTCTGGAATTTTGATCCCAAGAGGCATAAGGGAGTACTCATGGATCATTTTAGGTACACATGGATTATATAGAATATGTGTGTTTCTTGTGAATATTTTTTTGGAACCTGGAATAAAATTAAGGGTTTAGCTATTTACACCTCAAAGACTTGATGCAAATAATTAAAATTGTTCACCATCTATGATCTGTATGTACTCATCTAATTATTATCATTGACTAAATGAAACTTTTATGAATAACTAATAATTTGAGTTTCTTTTATTTTTTCAGTTATTCTTTCCCCTTTACCAGTGTCAACAATAGTCTAAATTATGTTTTCCTATATAGTCTCTTAGTGGAATTATAATCATCCAACCTAGTAAGGGTAGTAGTTCTAGAAATGAAAAGGGGTTTACCTATTTAAATTATTAGGAACAACATATACAATGTTTTTATATATAGATTATTGGTGTAATTAAACTTAGCGAACCTAGGTATGTGATTCATGATATAAATGGGTATGTGATTCTATATGTGTATAGTGTCTATCTTACCTAACCTTTCTATGGGTAGGAAGAGGTCGTAAGTCCAAATGATACATAACTTAGGGTACGATAGGGAAATGAAAATGCAAGTAGGTCATCCTGTCAATTACAATTTTCCCTATTAGCGATATATAGGCCATTATATTTGTACTGATAAAGAGTTTAATGTGGTGGTGTTGAAGAAAACAATTCATCCAGAGAGGCTTTAGAAGTTGGGTAATGTATGGATGAAAAACTTGAGGAGATATTAGTATGAGATATCTAGGGAAATGATTAGGGATCTCTAGAAGATGAGATGAGTATGGTATAATTGATATGGAAATTCATACATCAGGTGTAGGATGAGACATTAGTTATGGAATTAGGTAAAGAGAGATACTTCAATAATGAATTTTTCTGGGAGATTCATAGATTTTTTATGATTTTAGTCAATAATGGTAGGATATGCAATCGTCGTGGTGTGATGTTTTGAGGACGGTTTATGACATGATATTGAGGAACATATCAAAATCTTCAAGCTAACCTCATTCTCAAAGGAAATGAATCTGGTGTTGACATCTAAGCATAACTTGATGGATAGGATTATACCAATTCAGACAGTTGGGTTGGAGAAACAAGTAGAGAAACTCCAGATAGTCTGAAGTGGGGATGCAAGGAGACATAATGGGGTATTCAGAGTAGAGATGTGATAATTACACTATAGAATGGATCATAGATGAAATGTTTTCAGTATGGTCAATTAATACATGTTTGAGTTCAACGAAATCGAACCTCAATGGAGTGTCATACATGTGGCCAAATGTGGTATTTGGAGAGGTTTTTTCAAAGAACTTCACAAGAAGTTAGGGGTCATAGATCGGGTAAAACTCATGGATCTGAGGAATGATTGGGAGTGAGACTAGAAGCTGGTAGCCAAAATTCATCTGCATGCACAAGACATGATAGTGATATAGATACCAATGGTGGAAAAAATGGACGATGAAGAGTACAACTTTTTAAGGAGTACATGTATCAGAAATTTAGGCTTCTGGACAGATGCATGTAGTTTATATGACATATATAGAGTAGTTATAAGATATGATGATAGTCATAGGTTTTCCATGAACATGTGACTGTATTTTTTGGTTTTTGTGTGGTTGATACTGGTACTCAAGGTGCATGTGTTATAAATGGGTTAACCGGGTGGTGGTTAATAGGTGATTATTAAATATGATTAATGGTATATATAGGATACATTGACACCAAGATAAAGGTGAGGAACATGTATAATTCAGGATAAAATTGGGGATCTATTATGATTCTAGATAAGAGTGGGCATCAGATGAGATACATAATGAGATGTGGGCATCATGATGATACAAGGCGATAATGGATGATGACCATTAGCGATATATATATATAGTCGATGTGTACAGAGAGATGGGTATGAAGCCATCATTGTGTCATGAATTTGGGTTGAGATGAGACAAAGTAGGTGATTCCTAAGGCGGGGAGTTCCCACAAAAGGAATAAATATAATATATTGTGTGTCTGCGGTAGTCTAGGTATGCGGGGAAGAATTGGATGTGTTTGATGTTATATTTGTATTTGATAGAGCGTAGAGTGAGATACTCAGGTGTTGGTAGGAGTTAGTTTATAAGTGGTTGAGATAGCTTGAGGATGAAATATCATATGGTGAGGATATTTTAAGGTATTGGTTATTTAGAATAGTAATTTAATTTGGATCTTGGATTGACTATGTGACCTTGGACTTTGTAGAGGTGTTGGAAGCGTCAGTATTGTCCGAGGAACGTGCCTTGGAAGTTAGACCAGAATTGGGGGTTTAATTTTTTATAAAATGTTTTTGTGAGTGTTCTATAATGAATTTTTGGATATTTAGGGATTTGAAAATGTTTGGAAGACCTAAAAATGATTTTTTGGAGTTTTAGAGGTTTTTGGGACTTGTATTAGATATTCAAAAATTTGGATAAGTTTGGAATGACTCACTATGAAGTGAATATGAGTCACTCAGTGACTTATAATAAAGTGAGTATGAGTGATTTTTTGAAATTTGGATAATTCTCAAATGAATCACTATGAAGTGAGAATTATTTATTCTAGTGTTTTCAAAATTTTGGAAAAGTTTGTAATGAATCACTATAAAGTGAGTATGATTCATTTTAAGGTTTTACAAATTTTGGCTATAACAATTTTTTTACAAAATTTTCAAAAAACATTTAAAATGATTATTTATCACAGGTAATGGATATAATTAGGGTTAGATGATTATTTTTGAATAGTATACAACATTTAAGACCTAGTTTTCATTCCTCTTTTCTCTAAGGGAGTCCTCCTTAGATTATTTTCAAAATATCATACCGTCTAAAGCATGAGGGAACTATTGTTAAGGATAACTATCCATATGTGTTATTTTTTCAGATTTCTCAATATTTTCTCATCTCTCACTAAAAAACCCTAATTTTGGGTTTTTTTTCATATTCAAGTGAATCTTTGATTCAAGATGAATTAGCAGAAGATTCCTAATGAGTGGAGCCTCATAAACTATAGATAGGTGGTTCCTAGATTACTATTAAATTATGCATGTGTTATATTATGTGTGGTAAACTAGTGTGAGTGTGGTGGTCTGGGTGGGAATGTGAATGAAACCACTAAGAGTTTTTATTGTTTTTAGTGGTTACTAAGGGTATACTTGTGTGTTGAAAGATAGGTTTAATCTAGGTTTGGAATGGATTGTGTGATATGTGGTTCCTTGGTTGGTTGGGTGTGATGATACTAATTATATAGGTTGTTCTTGTGATTTAGTGACTGATGTGGTTTCATGGGAATGTATTGTGTATAGCCCGTGTGATTGTGTATGATTTTTATCATCAAAAGTGGGGAGACATGGTTTGTTGAGATGGCGTGAGTGGTGTTGGCCATTATCGTAGGTGAGCGACATAGTGTATTACCCATGAAATGGTGTTGACCACTCATTGTGAGTGTAGGACTCTATAGATTAAGGAACATAAGGGATGTTATTGACCATTAGTATGAAGGATGTGCTCATCATAGAAGGCCATAATTAAGGGTATTTGAGTCCACTGGTTGGGGGCTTGAGGCTCACCATTTATGTTGGGGATTGTGGTCTAGGATAATGAAAGGATTAGTATCACTATGACTTGGGTTCATCAGGATGTTGAGTTATCCGTCATAAGGAATGTGGAAGTTCTTGGGACTTGTGATATAGTTTTTGGATGTGACTTTGGGGAATGAGGATGTCTCAAAATGGTTATGTGGTTATATAATCTTGTGATGTAATATAGTATAGATTTTGTTGGAAGGTCGAAGACTCTTTCAGTATGATAGAATATAGATGTATCATTCCACTCCATCACTGGATGACTTGGGGATAACTGAGCTTGAGTGGAGTGAGTCATGCATTATGTTTGACTATATTTTCTTTAATTTTTTCATAAACTGTTATACATATGAATATTATCTAGGGAAACCATTTGTAGTGGTCTACTGAGTTTATACTCACACCCTACACAGGCCCTCCAGGACATGTGCAAACTTTATGGTTCTTAATACAAGCAAGGGAAAAGGATTGATGTTTGGAGCTTAGTAGAATAGGATGTGCGAATTGTGCACATGCTAGATGGCATGATTTTTTAGATGGTATGGGTGGTCCTTGGTGTTGGATTAACATTTATTTTTGGTTATCTTGTATATATATACATATATATATATATGTGTGTGTGTGTGTGTGTGATAAGAACATGGGAGATCTTTCTTATTATGTATGAATCTCATGGAATGGTAAATATTTGTAAAATTTATTGTATGTTTATTTTGGTGTGTATTATATGTTATTTAAATTGGCCATTTCGTGATGTTATTATTATTATTTTTCATAAGAGGGTATAATATCTACATTATAACCCCATATAATCTTGATACTAGTTGACGAACTTTAGAATATGAGGAGTTGTGCCTAAGGTCATGTGGAACACATTGGTTTGGACATTGATGAGTGGTCAAGGGTTAGGGGAGTGTTAAACTACTATAATAAAAAAAATCAATTCAGATAACAATTGCCCGCCACAAATGAAAAAAATATACAATCAGTAGGTTTATATACATCCATCAATTTAAACATAAAAACATATTTAAAACAAATGATATACATTCTCTCAAACCAATAATAATTCAAGCAACATATAACACACACACATATATATAATAAAACCAAATATTTTATAAGTCATTTATTTAGTATACAACATGACCAACATGAATTTAAAAACCATTCCTCATCATGACAACCCGATAGTGAGTGACAATGATTGTCTCCATCTTTTCTACCTACTTCTGAAATATGAATTAAAATTTATTTGAAAATTAAATTATGTTATATGTATATATTTTAACTTAAAGAAATACAAATTAGTGTTATAAATGAATATAATTCTATGAATTTACTTTTTAAATCTATAAAAACATGAAGGTAAGCTCACCAAAGAATTTTTTAGTCATCTTCTAATATAATTAGGCTAATGAATTTTATTGTGTAATGAAATTCACATCCTAAATTTTTATATAAAACTCATATAACTAGATTATATTCCCTTATTCCTATATTTTCTTTTTCATAAATATTAATTCCCTATGAAATTTTAGAAGAAGAGGATAACTATAACAAAAAATGGACGAGGGAAACAACAAATGACCTTGATCGCCTATTAAAGACATGAGATAATGATGGTCTAGAATTTACCCTAGGAAAATGATTAATACAATCCTTCCTAGGGAAATGTACAATAAAATTATAATGAGAGACTAAGAGGGAGTGTGTGGGGTTAGAATCCCACAATATATAGGTCCTAGAAAGGAGATTCATGGACACTTAGGGGATTAATCAATGGTTAACATCCTATATGAAAATTTCCCCCCTTTCTATTTTCCTTTATACTTTACCCATTTTTCTAGTTAGGTAATAGATCAAAAATATGATCCAAACAATAATAAGCGTAACTATGATGAGAGGTGAGAGGTATAATACACAAAACATAAGGTATTACAAGGTTTATAACACTCCTTTCATCAAGTGGTTACATTCTTGGCGAATCACCTATAATCATCCGAATGACCACTTCATCACCTTATTATCAATGAAGAATGAACCAATATATAGAGTAATGGGATATCCTTGAACACTTAAAAGAATGTAAACTAGAATTATAAGTTAATTATATGAACAATAATAAAGTTCTCTGACATGTTCTATCCTTTATATTTATTCCCCAAGTATCTTGAGACTTTGGACTAGGTGTGTACCTATGTTCTTCCCTCAAGCCTAACCAAGAAGAGTGGCCCTATTATGAATTTTTCCATATGATATCTTCAATAAATACTAAGTCAAATTAACCAGTCTAACTAATTTTTCCCTATTTTTATCCCTTATCTCATCTCTAAAATATAGGGTATACAATTTTGGGATATTTTTTTAATTAACCATACTATAGTTTTGGTCACTAATTCCTAGTGAAAAACATGTTGCTATGACATGATATATTTATTCCTAGAATTAACTTTAAGAAAAATCTTGGTCCAAAAATCTTGGTGTAAATTTCTTATAATATCCACTGAATTTTCCATTTCCTTACAGCATGCCCATGTGGCTTGAATCATGTATTCTATTTCTCCTCATGTGTCTGCTTCAAGCTATGGAGTAACCTAACCTCCATGACATAATGACTCCATAATTTCATGAACCACCATTTTGTAAAATTCTATCCACATAGAGAGATGTAATGTGGTGTATCCTATGTAATAATGGTATTCTAAATTATATAGATCATTTTGTGTGAGTTTGTTCCTTTGAAACGTGATCCTACATGGATAATAGACTATCATGACACCATTTCCTCCTAGGTTGGTATTCATGATACAATTGACACTTAAAAATTTCTCATATATAATACTACAACACAACTATTCCAGTTGCTTCATGGTCCATCTTTACACCAGAGTAATTCCTTTTATGAATCAGGATAACTCCATAACATAGGATACTCATGTAAGGTAAACGCATTCCTCTATATACATCATAACAACACAACCAAAGTGACTAAGACATGATTTAATTCATATCAGATTAATTTACTTCTATGAAAGGTTAATCTTGGAAATTTCTCTCTCACATACGATCAATTTTCTCCCCACATGATATAAACTCAACCAAGATATGAGACAACCATACTTCACACCAGGGCTTTGTCATCTATAGTATAACTTCATCTCAACATAAACTTCTTCATGGTGCAAATAATAAAACCGTGACACAAGGAATCTATATAAGATTGAAATAATCATCTAGATCACCAAATCATGGTGCAATTATCTCCATGTTCCATGATATTATACAAATAGAATAATTATTTGAAATCTAGGCCACTAATTTTAACCAATATCCATAATGTTTTCTAATCTTCATCACAATTCTCCAAAATCATCTTAAGACACTCTATTGTTTCTTAGGCATTAAAATTCATCTTCATTCTTATTTATCCATGTGATAATACATTTGATATATCAAAATTAATTTCAATAACAAGTAAAACTTCTCAAGATAACCTAGAATAAAATGCTAAAAAACATGTATATATGAGATATATTAGAGTGTTATAAACTCCTCATAAATCAAATAGAATCCATAACCAACTTTTTTTTGAAGATTTATGACACCACACCATCGGGTTATCATTATTGGTTAGAAATACCCATTCCTCAATGAACATGCAGTCATATGGACTATGAAAATTTCCTTTATCATCACAAGGAGTCACAAGATCTATCTTGTACAATACACTTTATATGATTCTTCATTTCTCCAAGAGTTATTCATGAACTTGTCAAGGCATGTGATTTTTAATGACTTTCATCCAAAAAATCTTCACATACCCTTTCATTAATCTCCTTAATGAGTTAACTAAGGTAACCAATAGACTCAAAAAATTACATTGATCTTCATATATGACACATAATCTCATCCCATGATCATCCCATAATAGATGATTTAATCTTCAATACTCTTCTTCCAAGGCAGACTCGATTGCCAGCTCAACTTATGATGATCTTCTTAAATCTTCATCTTCCTTGAAAAATAAAACATGAAATGCAAACATAAATCTACCAGAGTATATCACTTACTTAAATATATTATAAATCCATAATATTTCAAATAATTTTGTGCAAATAGTGTCATAAAATATTGATAGTGGTGTCACTAACTATTGACAAAAAACCCAACACAACATAACAATATGAGGCTTACACAGACTTAATATTCATAACATGTGTGGGAAAATCAATCTTTCTATTTGGATTTGTTAGAAATATAACCATCATAAATATTAAATAAATAAAAATATTCATTTATTTTTGAAACATCATGAAAACACTTGAACCAATGTTAGTATCACAAAGAAATAAAGCCCTTTTAACTTAGCAGTGTCACTTTAGATCTATGTGTTCCTTATCCCACTTTGAAAACATAATCCAAAGTCAAAATAGAGAGTTATAAATTAGGATTATACTTCATTATCTCCCATTTATAGGTTTTATAATCATATCCTCTATTCAGTTATGGGGACTTCTTTATCTTTACAAGGATCCAAGAAGTTTTATACCCCTCTAAATTAACTCCCCAATGATGAGGGGTAAACTATATCATGGACATCCTTCAATAAATCCTTTTCATGATAGTCTTAAAAAATTTATTAGAGAGTCTAAACAATTGAATAATTGATAATAGAAACATCAATCAATTTCTCTAAGCCTACAAGATAAAATTTTTCATTGGAAACTAGAGTAATCAATCAACATTACTATATTGTATATAAGTGATCCTTGATTAAGCCATGTTTTTTTGAATTTTTTTGTAAATATTTAGTATGAATAATTTAAATAATATTTTATAATATTTTAAATAAATATATTTTTTATTTTATTGTGTGAATAATGAGATAAATTTTAATTAGCATAAATTCTAATTTTTAGTGATATTATATGTTTAATTGATTAAATGAACATACCTCTTAATCAATTTTTTTATGATTTATTAGGTTAAGTGAAAAAAATTATGTATGGGTTAAATGATACATAAATGAATTAAACTTTGTTGATGAGTTGTTAATTGGAAGATTGGAAAAGTATTAGATAATATATAAAGGTTACCCTATTCCATGAGCTGATATATTAGAGTTTTGTGCCTTTTATAATTGAAGTGAAGAGTCGAGCTCCCTATGATATGTAAGGACTATCTGCCCATACGTAAGAGTTATGTATTTGTTTTTGGAAGAAATGTGTAATATTTTGGTTTATATAGAAGTGTCTCCTTCCAATACTCAAGAGTACCCCATGACTAAGTGATACATAAGGGTTCATTCCTTTTTTATAAGGATGAAACATCTGACACATGTGAGTTATTTGGTGATATATAAGGGCTAGTTCAAGTTGTGTTTGATATATAAGGGTTTTTGGAGATCAGAAAGGGTTTCTACCTTTATAGATTTAATTTTTTTCTCAAGTAAATAAGGTTACATAATGTCAAATCTTCCTCCCCCTAAATATACCCCTCCTGGGATGGTAATAAGATAAGGGAGATAATGATGCATGAAGCTCACCTCAAATAGCCCATAGGTTGGATACAAGAATTGAGGGTATATTATACACACACATGGGAGGTATTTCCTTCTAAGATATGATAAACGAGAGATAATATATAAACACACAACAACACCTACTTAAGATAAAATTAAAATATCCCAAATACATGCATATAATATCATAAAATTGAATAATTGTAAGTAAACTGCAAGTAACAAAATATAAACTTAGCAGCAACCACGAAAGCCTAAACAACTCTTAAAAAACCCAAAATATAGTAATGTCTATACCAATAACCAAAAATATATTGATATATTTAATAATAGTTTATATATACATAGGGTTAGAATAACATGTATACTCAGTAGGATCCTCCCCAAAGTCACTTGTGAAAAAGATAAAGAAAACATACTAAATCCCATTGAAAAAAATGTAAAGATAACTCATCACCTATATAGGTATGATAAGTTCCCTAACTGACTAATTAGCCATTGAATTAGGCTAATATTAATTTTTAATATATATAATATTCATGTGATTTATTATTCATAAACACCATTTTAGTGCATTTTACACTTTTAACATCATTTCACATTATGATCGTAAGTCCTTAAAATGCACTATTACATGGTACATTTTTGAACACCATATAAAATATCCAATGGTATTGATTTTATTTTCATATTTAATTTTAAGGTTTATAATTACATTAGGAACAATTCATATTTTTAGAGTACTTGAATATTCACATTGGAAGACCACAAAAATGAGCTTTTATGCCAACACATTCTGGGCAAAGTAAACTGGACAACATCCTAATAAAGAAACCGTAGAGGACAAGATACAAGCCCAATGATTCTAAAAATTTAACTTAATATATAGGAAATCATGGATAACATTTCATATATAATTGACAAGTGCTAATTCATATATTTTAATGGATTTATAGGTGTCCCAAGTTAGAGATAAAATTCTGGGCTAGATTCTGTGGCCCAGAAAAACTTCCCACCATTTTACACATATATTGTAAAAATTAAAATATTTTGAGCTTAAACTTTACATAAAGTTAGTGTAAATCTAGAGATTAATTTTATTCTTCTATGGAACACTCCAATTCTGTCATCTAGAATCTTATTTAGGGGCCTCTGTTTTGTGGATGCAAGTTGGATGTCATTTTGGGTCAAGGGTGGAAAAGTCTAAATTCCACAAACTTTACACCACCCTAGGCCTACCATAATCAAGTGGGAAGACTTTGAATATTGGGGGATCGACCCAAGCCTCTTAAAATTCCTATTTAAGGCATTGAGTTTGGAGGAGTTGAGGATATTTAGTTCTTTGTTTCATTTAAATGTTATGCTGCCCATTTGATGTTATATTGTTCTTCTTCATTTGTAAGTTGTTCAAATCACCTTAGTTTTTAATAAAAATTATTCAACTTATCTTATTATGTTTTTATTATTATAAAATTGATACCATTGATTCATGGAGTGAATTTATTCACACCAAACCTTGTGAAATTATTCACACAATGGTGGAGTGATTGCTTTCTTTTTATTGTTTTTTTACTTCTTCAATTCCTCACTCATGTGTCTACTTCCCGTTTCCATTGAAACCATAGAATCAATGGAGGGATAACCCTCTTATGGGTTGATCCAAGGGAATATTAAGGAGATATATTGGATTTTATTTATCACTCTATTAATTTCTAATCAATTCTTTTAATCGAGAAATTCATTTGATGATTTTAAAACTTCATTGTCTTTTTTGAATTTTAAGCTCGCACACTTCAAGTGATAATACAAACCTTTACCTTGGAGTGCTCAAAACTATGATCCTTAAAGTGTATAGGTGATTAGTATTAGGTGTCTAGGTATTAAACTAGGAAGTGATGATGTTTTTTGATATTATTAAATGAACTCATCTCAAATATAAGAAATTAAAATAGTTGAAAAAGGAATGAATCAAATCCACCGCAAGTGATAACCTAGGATCAACTCATTCTATTAATTTGAATTCAATTAAGTCTATTAGACTTCACATAAACCCATATAAAATCAACCCAATTTGGAAACTTCATATCCAAAAATAATCCATAGAATTTATGTGTCTGTAGGTTACTTCTTAGGTCTCTAAGGATTTGACAACCCAAGCAAAACTACAAGCGACCGCTTAACCCTAAAATCTTGGGTAAATTTGGGCGAGATCAAATTTTGGCACCATTTATGGGGACCCAATTAAGTCATATCAACACCCATTATATTCTCCACCATTTCTCTTTTCTAATTCCAAATTCTCTTATCTTTTCCCTTTCTCTCTTTTTTTTTCTTTTGGCACATGTCCACTTACACCCACGATAACTCAAACAGATTTGTTAGGGTGGAAAGTCATAGGTTTGGGGAGTCAATAATACCTAGGGGTATATAACCATTAGATCCAAATATTATTAATACTTTTGATTAAAAAATTTATCCAATTTAAATGGAGGGTCTTCAAAGAAATGAACTCATATACCCGGGTGGGAACCAAAATGGAAATCCAAATGAGGCAGCCCCAAACTTGGGGAATGCAGTCGATCAAACCATGAATGACTGCCTCACACCTTCCTGGACCAATGCAGCCTCTTGACTTAGGCATGATGACCTAGGATGATACCACTATGTTTTAAAGCCTCATGTTCTAAACCAGGTTCTAACCTTCCTTGGTATGGATTTATAAATCCCATAATTTCATGTCAAAGAGTTCAACAACATTGTTAAAACCATATTCCCACCACATCAACTTGAGTCAGTTAAGATGAGGTTATTTCCTTTATCACTTAAGTATTAAGAAAATAATTGGTTAAAAAATCTGAGACCTACTTCAATCCACTCCTAGGGTTAATTGAAAAGAAAATTCTATAAAAAATACTCCCCCCATCACAAAACAATTTCACTTAAAAAGAGAATCCATTTTTTTTTTGAAAAATAAGGGGAGTCATTTTATGAAAATTGGGAAAGGTTCAAAGACACACTCAACATAGTACCTCACTCTAGATTTTCAATCCCAGAACAAGTTTGAATTTTTTATGAAGGGTTGGGTCTGGGAAACAAACAATTCATTGACATGATATGTAATGGAACCTTCAAAAAACAAAGCCCCAAATGATTCTTATGAGTATCTAGAAGGAATGGATGAACAAAAAAAACATGGGGAACATCACCTCACTATGATAATCCATCCAAATATGGTGGAATTCAAACACTTAGGGAGGAGAAAATCCTTAGGTCAAAAATTGCTGCACTCGCTAGGAAGGCCGAGGAGATCAATCTTAGAAGGGTCCATGAAATTCAAACTATTGACCATGTTTGCACAATTTGTAATAAACATGACCACAAGATTGAAAAATTACCAACCATTCCTTCCATTAAATATGTTCTTATAGGAGGAACACCAGCAGAGGTCAATGCTCTGAAATTTTAGAAGCCATAGTACCAAAACACTTTCAATCCAAGGTACAATGACCATCCAAGATTCCATTAGAAATATAAGAAACAATCCAACCAAAAACCTAGTCATCCAAAAGGACCAAACCCCTACCCTCCATAAAATTTTCAAAACCATAACCAATTCCAACCACAACCAGTCCAATACCAACACCCTCCTATCCAATACCAACAACTCATCTAGAAACCCATGAAACAACTAATCCAACAACCCAAGTATCCTCCTAGGATAAACCAACCAACACAAGACCCTACTCAATCTTTCCCTATTCTAATCCTTGAGTAGTTGTGTAAAAAAATGGAGAAAATGAACTCAGAAGTTTTATCCCTTAAACATGAACTAAAAACCATTAAAACTGGGAAGGCACCCATACCTAATCAGGCGGTACCATCCTCAACTTTAAGGTGAGAATCTAGTTACATACAAACCTATCATGAACAACTCGAAGCAATGACTATTTTAAGAAGTGGTAAATCCATTGAGAAACCTAAAAAAACTATTACATAACCATTAAAAGCTTCAACAATGTATAAAAATAATGAAGAACCACCCACAGATTCTGAAAAACCTATTGATAATGTCAAGGAACTAAAAGCACACCAAAAAACCAAACAAGCTGCTCCCTTACCTCAATTCATGAGAGGAAAATCTAAACCATAACTGAATGGAACTTTGAGGGAAATTTTCTCTCGGGTTAAGTTGAACATTTCACTTCTCGATGCAATCCAAACCATTCTTTCCTACTCAAAGTACCTTAACACCTTTTACACTTTTAAAAGGAAATTTTCACATAAAAACCAAGTCCTTTTGGCTGCTAATGTGAGTAACACCATTCAAGGGACCATTCCTCCAAAGTTGAAAGATCCAGAATGTATATACATCAATGTAGATTTAGGAGATAACAAAGTTGTAAACACCATTTGTGATATGGGTTTCAGTGTAAACCTCATTCCTTATGCCATGTTTTGTCAGTTAGGGCTCAAAGAACTCCAACCCACATCTGTCACTCTTAAACTTATTGATCATAGTGTTCAAGTTCTTAAGGGGATCTTAAAGTATGTTTTGGTGAAAGTTGAAAATTTCATTTACCCAACTGACTTCATTGTCCTTGAAAATCACCCAAGCTTAGGTCTTAGGGATAAAACCCAAATCATCCTTGGCAGTCCTTTCCTTGCAATAATAAAATCTGTTATTTGAGTCCAAAATGGGAACATAATCATCACCTATGGAAATATGAGTCTATACCTGAATATCTACAACAAAAGATCTCAAATTGGGGATGATGAAGAGATCCATGAGGTTAATTTGATTGGTAGTGTTGATAGTGAACTTGAAGAACATCAATGAATTACTGAAGGATGTTTAAGTCAAGAAGAGATTGATTTTTTTGTTCACATGAGGGAAATTTGTCTCCTTGACTTGAATCTCTTTCTAATAGATCTATTGATGATTTTCTTGAATCACCAATCAATGATACCATTGATGAAATAAATAACATTGAGTCCATACCCATTCATGACACTAATATATCCAATTTAGTGGATGAAAATTCTATTCACAAGGAACCAATTCTGTTAAGAAATATGAATAATGAAACTAATTTCAATACAAAGTCCCATCCTTTATTGGAAAGTGATAACCAATATGATCTAGAATTTAAGGTCCCACCTTCATCAATCAAGTATGAATTCTTAGGGGACAATCAAGTCTTTCCTGTTGTCATTTCTTCCTCTATTGAATAAAATCAAGAGATGATGCTTCTGGATGTCCTAATAAAGCATAAAAAAGCAATTGGATGCACCCTTTTTGATATTACTAGGAGTAGACCACTCATTGGAACTCATAGGGTTGTTATTGAATCTGAATCCAAACCACCTCATCAACCTCAATGAAGAATCAATCAAAATCTTATGGATGTTGTAAAAAAAGAACTTCTTAAGTTGTTGAAAGTGGGTATCATCTACCCCATTGATGAGAGTGATTGGGTAAGACCAATTCATGTTGTCCCAAAGAAATTTGGAATCACTGTGATCACCAATGAGGATGGTGTCCTTCTCCCCACAAGATTCGGTAGTGGATGGAGAGTTTGTATTGAATATAGAAATCTCAACTCTTGTACTAAGAAATACCATTTAACCTTTCCCTTTATTGATCAAGTCCTCGAGTGAGTGTCTATTCATCAATTCTATTTCTTCCAAGATAGATTCTTAGGGTATAATAAAATCGAGGTCTCCTTAGAGGATCAAGGAAAAATAACCTTCACTTGTCCATTCAACAATTTTTCCTTCAAGCACATGGCCTTTGGGTTATGTAATTCCCCTGGTACCTTCTAGTGGTGCATGATGGGAATCTTCTTAGACATGGTGGGGTATTGTTTAGAGGTCTTCATGGATGACTTCTCCATCTTTGGGGGATAATTTTGAGGGATGACTTCTGAATGTTGAAAGGGTTTTGTCAAGAAGCAAGGATAATAATATCATTCTAAATTGGGGAAAATGCCATTTCATGGTAAGGGAAGGACTTGTTCTCGACCATCTGGTCTCTAGTAGAGGGATTGAAGTTGATAAAGCTAAGTTAGACATCATTCTTCACCTTACCTATCCTAAAACCTTTAAGGAAGTGAGTTCCTTCTTAGGACATGCTAGTTTCTATAGAAGGTTCATTATGAATTTTAACTCTATTTCTCAGCCACTTTGTGCTCTATTGGTGAAAGATTCTCCATTTTTATGGACAAAAATCTATGAGGAATCATTCTATATACTCAAGTCATCTCTTATCTCTCCACCTATCATGAAATATACAAATTGGAAACTTACTTTTGAGCTCATGTGTGATGCGAGTGACTTCACTGTAGGAGAAGTCTTTGGAAAACTGTGTGAGAAAACTACATGTGTCATTGCTTATACAAGAAAATCATTAAAGGATGCACAAATAAAATACACCACCACTGAGAAGGAGTTGCTTGCTATTGTATTTAACTTAGAGAAATTCAAGTTCTATCTCTTAGGATCACCCATCATTGTCTGTACTAACCATTAAACCCTGAAATACCTTTTCCAAAAACAAGATGCCAAGGATGGATTGATTAGGTGGGTCCTTCTTCTTCAAGAGTTTGATTTATCCATTAAGGATAAAAAGTTTGGTGAAAATGTTTTAGCTGATCACCTCTTTAGAATTGAATTCAAAGACAAATCACATCACCTTTCTATGTCCGAGTCATTTCCCAATGAGCACCTCTATTCTGTGTGTGATTGCCCGTGGTATGCTGACACAACAAACCATTTGGTGACGGGTGACATTCCAAAATTCCTATGGAACT
The DNA here is from genome assembly GCA_963277665.1 of Viscum album. NCBI lineage: Eukaryota > Viridiplantae > Streptophyta > Magnoliopsida > Santalales > Viscaceae > Viscum > Viscum album. The sequence continues at coordinate 1,151,496,193 of OY728132.1, read as the reverse complement.
AAGAAAAGAGGAAATTATTTTCTAATGTCAAACACTATGTGTTTGATGATTCTTACCTCTTCAAGTTATGTCTTGATCAAATCATTAGAAGATGGGTTCCCGAGTCTGATCAAGAGTCCATTCTAAAATTTTTTCATAGAGAGGCATGTAGAGGATACTTTTCCACAAATAAAACCACTGAAAAAGTCATCCAAAGTGGTTTTTACTAGCCTAAACTCACTAAGGATTCTTTCTAATTCTGTAAAAGTTTTCCTCAGTGTCAAAAATTAGGATCCATTAACAAAAGAAATCAAATGCCTCTCACTCCCATTCTGGTCATCAAAATCTTTGATTGTTGGGGAATTGATTTCATGGGACCCTTCCCAAACTCTAGGGGATACCTCTACATACTCTTAGCTATTGATTATGTCTTGATATTGTTTGAGACCATTCCCACCAACTTCAATGACCATTATGTTGTGATTTAATTTCTGAAAGATCACATATTTTCTCAATTTGGAATTCCTAGGGATATAATCAGCGATCGAGGAAACCATTTATGAAACTTCCCATTCTCTTCCCTCATGTTGAAGTACAATATTTCTCATAAAGTTTCCACTGTGTACCATCCTCAAAACAATGGTCAAGATGAGTTAGCAAATAGAAAGATTAATAAAATTCTTTAGAAAAATAGTCAATCCCTCTAGGAAAGATTGGTCCAAGAAACTCTTGGATTCCCTTTGGTTATATCGTACAACATTCAAAACCATCCTAGGAATGTCACTATATAGGTTGGTTTATGGTAAAGCATTCCATTTACCAGTTGAAATTCAGCATAAGGACTTTTGGGAAATCAAGAAAATGAACTTTGACATTTCTTTTGCTGAAGAAAAGAGGAAATTAGATCTTAATAAACTTGAGAAACTTAGGATAGAGGCATACGAAAATTAAAGGATAAATAAAGCTAGAGTTTAAGCCTACCAATATTGGAATATCATTTCCAAACACTTTGAACTGAGAAAATTTGTGCTATTGTATACTTCCAAACTTCATTTACACCCAGGAAAGTTGAGGTCTAGATGGTCAGGTCCATACATAGTGCATAAGGTGTACCCCCATGGGGTTTTAGAAATTCAAGATCCCATGAATGATCAAAACTTTAAAGTTAATGGTCATAGAGTCAAACCATTCATTGAACCATTCCAAAAGCATGAATTTGATGAAGACTTTTGTAAACTAACCTTATATGAGGAAAATACTTAAACAATTAGGGGTCTAAGTCAAGCAAGAGATGTTAAAAAAAAGTGACGAATGGGAGGAAACTCATGGTTTTCATGGTTCTAATCATTGTGAATCATATTTATTTTTAAAATAGGATTAATAAATCAATTTTTTATTAAAAAAATACTTAATCTTTCAACTCTGAATACGATAGTACCTTAGACTATTGACATGTTCTTCTATTATGAGTATGGATGCGTATGAAAGGGGAGCACAATATTTATTTATGTCACATGGTGTGATCCTTGAGTAATAACTTACCCATAAATTTAAAAGAAGACAATGTATCATCAGTTTATTTTATTTTTATGTGTTTGTTTCTTATTTTATTTTATTTTATTTTTTTCATTTATTTTTTGTTATTCTGTTTAATATATATTTTATTTTATGCGATATATATATATATATATATATATATATTTAAGAAAACATGAAAATGAAAAAAAATATTATATTTTTATGCAAAATTCTACATCGCATGTCAAAGGTGGGCACGACGGGACTCGAACCCACAACCTTTGGGAAAGAGTAGCATGCGCCTTCCACTGACCTACAAGACAAAATAATTCCCACATATTATTTTTAAATTTTTACACTATTATTATTATTTTTATATATGTATATATATATGCGCAAAAGGTAAATCCATTGTTCAAGGTGAAAAAAACCTCACGGGACTCAAACCCACGTCCTCGGGGCGATAATAGAGTGCACCTTCCACTGACCTACAACCTGCCCTGCACACATCATCCATATATATATATATATATTTAATAGTGTCATATATATAATTGTATATATATTTAATAAGTGTGTTTTTTCTTTTTGTTTATTTTTATTTTTAGTTAAGGGAAACTCAAGGGGTTCCCATTGTGTTCTAATTGTGTTGGTGTGTAAGATTTAGAGGCTAATGAGATTGATGAATTTTTAGGCAATTCATATTTCCTTCAGGTGTAAAAACACAAACTTCCATCATTTACAAGGCTTCTCTGAGTGACATGGAGATCAAAGGATTAATCAAGAGTGTCATGAACTTCAAATTCAAAAAACCAGGTGAATTTGTTCTATAATTCATATTTAAAATTTCTTTTAGAACCCATCTCATCTACCTCTACCCCTTCTAAATTTTATTTTTTTTAAACACTGGGGAAAATTTTATTCTAAGTTGGGGGGGTGAAAAGAATGAAAAAAAAATTAATTAATTTTGTGTGCATAAAAAAATGCGTGGAAGGAAAAAAATTATTTAACCTTGAACATGATAATAAAAATTACACACTTTGAAAATTAATATCAAATAATTTATCAGTCCCTGATTCTAATTTTAATCAATGTATAATTTCATGAGCATAGATTTTGGAAAGTGTGGTTGCCTAATGTGATATTTCATCATTTATATTTTCATCCAAATAAAAAAAAGTCACAACGCATGTCCTTTGGATTTTGGGGTATTAGTTTCAGTTCACGGGGTCCCACAAATAAATAGCATATGTGGTGATCCTTTATTTTAAATATGAGTATTCTTTAAAAAGAGCAAAAAATATAAATATAAATAAAAAAAGTAATAAATTTGTGCGTAGAGCAGTGAAATAACCTAATGTATGGATTTCGGCACTTGGGGATCGCAAATCCATAGTTTTCTGGCCCAGACAATTTTATATCTATTTTTGGTAATTTGACTTTGTTTTTGACTAAGTTAACTCGAGATGATTCCCAAGTATGTGGGCTTTACTTGGTGTCCTTAGGTCTTTGAGCCTAGGAGTCATCGACAAAGTCTCGCTACATGGGTTGACTCTATTGATTGTAATTTCAATTATCATGAAAATATATATATGTAAAATTGAATACTCATCTTAATATTTAAATTTTATTCCACCTAGCGCTTCTATCATTTCCCCCTTGAATAAAGATGAACCCCCCATGTCTATTGTGATACACAACACATAATCATGCTTAATTGATATTGGATGAAATATGAAAATGCATTTCAACAAAGTAATGATATTGATATTGGGATATTCTTATCAAAATATTCTTTATTAAAATATTTTTATGGGTTTCATGATTTTTTGGTATAAGGTTTCTTGGTGAACATTGTGAATTAAAATGTTTTGGAAAAGAGAATTCGAATTTCACATTTTGAGATATATTTTTCTCGAGACTAGAAAAACTCAAGTTGGGGGTGTTATTAGCCACTAAATGAGGCTAATATTCATTTTTAATATATATAATATTTAGGCACTTTATTATTCATAAACAAAATTTTAGTTCATTTTACACTTTGAACATCATTTCACATTATGATTGTAAGTCCTTAAAATACACAATTACATGATACATTTTTGAACACCATATAAAATAACCAATGGTCTTAATTTTATTTTCATATTTAATTTTCAGGTTTCTCATTATATTGGGAACAAATAATATTTTTTGAGTACTTGAAGATTCACATTGGAAGACCACAAAAATGGGCTTCCATGCCAACACATTCTGGGAAACTTAAACTGGACAACAACCCAATAAAAAGACTGTAGCATCCAAGATACAAGCCCAATGATTCTCAAAATTTAACTGATGATAGAATAAATCATGGATAAAATTTAATAAAATAGTTACAATATATAATTAGGATTTTTTAATGGAGTTCCATCTAGCCCAAGTTGAAGATAAAATTCTGGTCCAGATTCTGCATCCCAGAAAAACAAACCACCATTTTACACATATCTCATAAACAATACACTCTTTTGGGATGAAGCTTTTCATAAAGTTAAGGAACATCCGAATATTAATTTTCTTCTTCTATGGACCACACCAATTTGGACATATAGAATCTCATTTAGGCACCTCTGTTTTGTGGATGCAAGATGGATGTCATTTCGGGTCAAGGGAGGAAAAATCTAAATTCAACAAACTTTCCACCACCCTTTGACTACCATACTCAAGTGAGAAGACTTGGACTATTGGGGGATCGACCCAAGCCTCTTGAAATTTCTATTTAAGGTAGTGGTGGTGGAGGATTTTAGGATCTTTATTGATTTGTTTCATTTAAATGTTATGCTGCCCATTTGATGTTGTATTGTTCTTCTTCATTTGTAAGTTCTTCGAATCACCTTAGATTTCAATAAAAATTCTTCATCTTATCTTATTATATTCTTATTATTATAAAATTGATACTTTTTCTTCATCTTGTGAATTTATTCACACCAAGTCTTATAAAATTATTCACACAACGATGGGGTGATTGTTTTCTTTTTATTGTTTTTTTACTTCTTCAATTCCTCCCTCATGAGTAAACTTTTCGCTTCCATTGAAACCATAGCATCAATGAAGGGATAACCCTATTATGGGTTGATAAAAAGGAGTAGAAAGGGGATGAATTGGATGTTATTTAGCACTCTATTAATTTCTAATAAATTCTTTTAGTTGATAATTTCATTTGATGATTTTAAAACTTCTTCGTCCTTTTTGAAATTTAAGACCGCACACTTCAAGTGCTAATACGAACCTTTACCTTGGAGTGAACAAAACTTTTATCCTAAAAGTGTATAGTTGATTAGTATTAGAGTGTGTAGGTATTAAACCCATAAGTGATGATATTTTTTGATCTTATTAAATGAACCCATCTCAAATATAATAAATTGAAATAGTTGAAAAAGGAATTCATCAAATCCACCCCAAGTGATAACCTAGGATCAACTCATTCTCTTAATTTGAATTCACTTAAGTATATTAGTTTTCTCTTAAACCCATATAAAATAAACCCAAGTTGTCTACTTCATAGAAAAAAACAATCCATAGAATGCATGTGTCTTTAGATTACTGCTTAGGTCTCTGAGGATTAAACAACCCAAGCTAAACTACAAGCGAACACTTAACCCTAAAATCTTGGGTTAATTTTGGAGAGACCATTGACCATGACTATCTGTAACCAAGTTTCACATACAAGTGAATACATAATATAATATAATATAATATAAAAATGAAGGAACCCAGCTACCATTTCTGCACTGGTTTGCTACTCTACCCCAACATCTCACATCCTAATCCATCTCTCTCTAAGAGAAATCAACCTGAAGACACCTAGGATAAAGTATCATACCATGCACCTTGTGCATCACATAATCTCATCACATAACATACACCTTGTGAATCACTCCATCTCATCATTCCATGACATGTCTCTATAAATTAACCATTTATTTTCTGGGAGCCACCACAGTCTGTATGTCATGTATTATACCACAAGCCTTCATAATCCATACACATCATACCTATAATAATCCATAGGATATTATATCTGGAGATAAATATGTGTTAAATAAAAAAAATACATTACAACCCTCTATACAAATATATAGGGGAATATATCCACCATGTATACTATCACATAATACTTTCAGGAGAAGAGAGTAGGGACATAGGGGTAATCAACCATCCATTCCACACCAGCCTAGATTTTTAGGAAACCACCCTCCCAAAGCCCACTAGGTTTCATTCACCCTACCAACATAGGTGGGGTAACATATAAAATCTCATAACATACAATATATAATAAAGAACATAGCCACACTATGAGCATAAACCTAGTCACAGGCTTAACTACAACTATAGTATATCAGATACACAACTGCTACCACTCAGAACTAGATATATTATAAGTACAAAAACATTCAAAGAGATCCATTTAATGAATTATTTAATTTTAACATTTCAATTTATGTTAAATATTTCATTATCTTGTAATTAACATTATTCTATTTATATTTCATTAACAACCAAGTGAATTACATGCCCTCCAGTAGGGGTGTCCAGACCCGACCCAACACGACTAACCCGACTCGACCCAATCAGGTCGGGTCAGGTTGGGTCGGGATAAAAAATTTATACCACGGGTTGGGTTATATAATGGTCAGGTTGGGTCAGGTCACGAGTTGGGAAAAAAGTGACCCAACCCGACCCAACCAACCTGACTACTGTGAGTCGACTCTTCGAACCTCGCCCTCTCCCCTACCTCTCAACCCAATTTCCCCTCACCCTCACCCCACGCCGCTGTCTTTCTCCTTTCCCAAACCATCCATTGAGTCCATTCCATCTCCCACCATTACATGAATACTATATTAATTGAATAGATGATTGAATCTTCCATGACATTTCTAAGACAAACATAAAATAAATTCAAAGGAACCGAGACATGTGAAATCAGCGGAAAAAAATACCCGATCAACAAACAAAAATATGAAGATAACTAGATTTCATTAGATTTTGCTATGAAAACTAAAGAAAAAGAAAAAAAAGGAATATAGGACAATTTTAATGATTCAAAGATCCGATGATGGAGGATCAACTAAGAAAATGATCATTGAACATCTCCCTCGCCCTCACCAGTCTAGTGTATCCACTGCGCCGCACCTGCATGTACCCCTGCCTCTACCACCACCTCCATCTCCATCACAACTGTGTGCAGTGCCAAATATATCAGTGTTAGGAACTACCCCATTCTCAACACCCTCTTGGCCTCACCTTGAACCTCCTCAAACCTTGATAACTACTTGCAGGAAAGCTAATCACATCACACCATTGAGTTGCATACTGACGTTTTTTGGGGTCAATTTATTACAGGGTGGAGGATGCGGGCGTTCCATAGTGTGGAAAAGAAGATGAAGAAGAGTAATACATAACCCAATCAACCCATGGGGCTATAGCCAAAAAATAACTGAACAATTTTTTTTTCATAACCCGGTCAACCTGCGGGTTGAGATCATAAAAAAATACCAAACAATTTTTTTCCTTAACCCGATCAACCCGACCTGACCCAACCTGATTTGAGGCGGGTTGGTTCGGGTCCGGTCTGAATCCAAAAACATATCTGACCCAACCCAACCTGACCTGACCTACTTTTCTTGGGTTAGGTCCAAAATAGCCCTCAACCCGACCCAACCCGACCCATGGACACCCCTACCCTCCAGGCATAATCCAACTGATTCCATGACTACTCAATATTATCAACATTTTCATTTCATTGGTGCATCAAACCCATAGGTTAAAAAAATATTAATTATTTTAATTCCATAATTCTAGGAACTCATGGAAACATCCTAAGTTACCATAAAATAGATGCATAACCAAACACAAGTAGCTGCCTCAAGCAGTGGGGAAAGGAATAAAGAAACAAGAAACCCAACCATCCAACCTTTAAAGTAGAATATTATCAAACAATAATACCAAATTTTAGTACAACAATTATAAATCCCATATTCAACCCATTCCATCAATCCTAGTTCCATCCTTAACACCACCATGCATATCACCATGAATCCTACTGTCATAGGTGTCAACTACTCCACAAACCTGAGCCTCCCCGCCTATATCTCGCCAAACCATCAACCATCCTAGGATCACATCATGATGTATAAAAAGTATCACATTATGTCGCATAACAAGGATCACATATAGAGAAAATATAAGAGGAAAGAAACAATAAATATAGTTGATAGAGAATCTAGGCCCTAAAATAAGGCATCCAACCATCACATCTAGAAGATATCACTTGGCCCCAAAAATTTATCTTTATCAAAAAATTGGTTTTATTAACATATTGGATTAAATGATTAATTTATCATAGGTTAAAACTATATGTAACCTAAGAAAACTTCTACCATAATCCATTAGTTATTTAATCATGATCTTATGCATAACTTCCAGTTTAAAAAACTATAAGGAAAAATAATTTCATTAGAATTACTTTTTATTATTATCAATGGAAAGAATTTATAGCTTCATGTTATTTATCCAATTCCATTAACATATGGAAGAACAATTCTAATTAAACATTCATAATGAATAATTTGATTTCCATCAAATAATAAGAATCAATTGATTCAATAAACATGCCTCTTTAATTCTTTAGCTAATAACATTATCATATTTATGTTCTTTAACCATTTTGGTCAAATTAAACAAGCTAAACCATGGAATAAAAAACATTCTAATCAAATCATAAAAATATATATCACAATATCTAGTAAACAATAGGAAAACCGTTATCACAATAGAAACACATAAAATCACTACAACCATAAACCATTTCTTTTCAGTAATCTAGTTTATTATTTATTAAGGTTAATTACACCATCACCTAAAGAGATAAATGTTGATTAATTTATGATTTCACATAAAATAATAAGAGAAGCAATGAATCACCTACCTAAAGTCTTCTAAAATTATTGAATGAGAATGGAACAACAAGCGAAAACCTTCAATCACCTATCCCATAAAGAAAATAAATCCCTCTAAGAATGACACACCACAACCATGCTAATAAATATCAAAATAACTCTATAATAAAAAAGGAGATAAACCACCATAGAGGAAACAAGACTTATAAAATAATAAACCACATGATAAAGAGGGGAAACACATCTCATATCACCATAGATTGAAAAAAGGAATATAGGGATCAATCCCTTTCGAAAGGGCTTCAAAACACCCTAAAGAAGTGAAATTACCCAAACTTTCATAAATAAAATTCCATTTGTGATTGAATTAAATTCACTATTATGATTATATAAAAAACATGAAATTATTTGGTTTAATAATATCCAATCATATTTAAAAGGTTTTTAAGAATAATAACCCTTGATAATATAGTCATTGAATAGTGATCATATGATTAGTATAAATATAAGGTTTTGATAAATATAATTGACACAAATAAAGGAAGTGATGGCCTCAACTAGTAGGGTCGTACCCTATGAATCCCATTTATCAGAGCTTATAAGAGAGATAAAATCACTAGGATTTTCCCTTGACCAATACAAAGACAATATCTAAAAAATAAGGTACCAATCAAACCATTTATAGGTTAAGTTCAAGTTGGTCAAGATCACAACCCAAACCATATATGCCGAACCACCCCAAGAAAATATCACTATTGTGCACATTACCATCAGTGTGTTTTCTAGTGTAATAAAGGGATATGTATCAATACCATAAGAATAAGAATAAGAATAAGAATATGTATATTTTATTTTCAATAGAATAATAATTATATTTACTTCTTATTGTTGTTATGTTATAAATGATTTTTATTTTGATATGATAAAATACAATTTTTTTGGATAATATGTAATTTAAAACAAGACATTCCTTTTGATGAATTAATATATTTTTTAAAATAAATGATATTTTAACAATATATTATTATTCAATAACATTTATTAAGTATATTTAATAATATAATTTTATGAAGTCAAAACTAATTTTTATAAGAGTTCAAAAATTCTTATTGTCCAAAAACCCAACATTTATCAATAAATGTAGATTCTTATTTTAAAATTGAAAATTCACATATTTAGAAAATTATTTTGATAAAATAAATATTATTTTTGAAATCATTATTTTGAAATTATCCAACGGTATATTTTTCATAATTTTATAAGACAATCAAATTTTTGGGTAAAAATTAAATACGATTATAAATATACGATGTGTATTATGACATCATAATGACCCAAAAGTGATTTATAAATGATATAATGGGCATAAAAGAACAAATATATGTTTCCCTTTTAAAATAATGTGTTTTTAGGTTATTTTATTAATTTTATAAATCCTTTATGAATCCTCCAAAACCTATATTATATTTTATGGATTTAAAATCGTTTCCTTAAGAACATGACTCACTTACACATCCCTAAGGGTAATATTTTAATAAGTTGGGCCCTTATAATTATAAAATAATTAAAACAATTCTTATTTGGTAGAAACCATTAGAAAAATCCATGGAAAGGTTTTTGTTTTAATTACTTTACTATATAGAGTCCAAAACCTAAATTTGAGAAATAATAAAGAACTTATTTTCCTAAATAAACCTACACAAGATCCTATTACACTTATATAAAAAAACCTTGTATCACATTATTACACTTCCCTAACATCACTATATTCCTAAAAAATTTCCCTCAATCTCTAAATAATATTTTATTAATTTTTTGGAATCACCCTCTCAAGCTAAGGGACCTCCCTCTCTTATTTTAAATTCAAGCATCTTCTTCATTTTATACCTTTTATTTATAATTAATAATGTTTTTATATGTTTTTACACATCCCTATTACATTATATTTTATTTCAAAATGATTATAAACCCCTTTCACTCTAATTAAACCATTTTATGATCCTTTATGTACAACTTTTATGCTTCCAAAATTTCTCTGTGATTTTTCAATGCTAAACCTTTCTATTTTGAATACCATTGATATTTCTAATCAAGGGTATTCAATTAGAAATACATATAATTATTTTATTGGAAATTTATATGTATTTATTACACACTCCTAGATCATGAAATTAAATGTGATAAAATATGTTCTTATTCTATATGATCTATGCATCTCACTTATGCATGTACATGATATGATTACGATGGGTGCACCAACATAGTGAACCAATGAATTGGGTAATGTTTTAGTCTCATTAGATTCCATGTATGGTTCATATGATGTTTTTATAAGAAAATTATGTTATAATATCTTGGTATTTAACCTTGAATTATTTTTATGATGTCATTGTTAACGTTTTTGCAATATTCCCATGATGCCTTTATGTTATAATGCTATATCATGCCTCATTGTTCATATTTATGATTCACAACTCTTTTAGGCCCCCATTGAAATACCTATTGTCTAACTTGTAAAAAATTCTTCATGTTATGCTTTTTTTATTCCCTTATTGGGATTTATATCTCATCTCTTTCTTGTCCCCAAGTCATCCCATGCAGTTTTAAGAATGATGGAATAATATGATCATGTTAAAGAAGTTTTCAATAATGTCAATGTACCCCTATTTTAAGTTGTTATGTAATGTACCTAATTCCAAAATATACTATAATTATCTATATTATAGGTTGTATTATGTGTATTTCTATGTAATAAATCATGAATTAATATGTAATAAAAATAGGGGTTGTCATAGTTGGTATCAAAGTAAAGTTTATTTATTTCTTGGATTAGGATTAGAACACTCTAGAAAAAGTTTTAGGGATACATTTTAACATAAGAAAACATCCTAAAATTTTGGTAAAGTATAGATTAAGTGGTTTCCAAGAAAGTACATCCCTATTGGGAAACTACAAGTGGATGTGGATCTAGAACAGATGTACTTATGGGTAACATCTAAAAACACCTCATTGATCCAGACTCGATCATGAACTTGTGGACGATAATGGGTCTTGCTGAACATCTTGTTTGACACTACTAGAGTATATGCTTTGGTAAATTCACAAGATTATTATGAAACATTATTAGGGGAACAAAAAAACTCCATAAAAGTTTATGTTAGGAAATATATTATGGATAACATAGATTGAATCCTAGAAATTCATAATCTAATGAATAAATGTAGTTTATAAGTCATCCCTTTACTATTACTAGATTACTATTTATGTGTTTAATTGTTTAAAAGTACTCATCCCTAATTTTTCCTTTATTTAAGAGAATAGTCAGAAATATGAGGAACCAAGTAAAAAAATGTTAAGTGCTATGTGATGACTACCCAAATGAGATGCCCAATCTGATGAGTGATAATGTAGTATATATTGTGATTATGCCAAACCAGATATCAAAAATAAAAATTAACAATTAGAACACAGTTGAATGTATAAACAATTGAAATAGGATGAGGAAAAAGTCTAAAGGAATTTCATATGATAATGGTGGTAAGGGAAAGAAGACTCAATTTTCTTTGTGTGAAAAACATGGAAAGAGGCAATAAGGGAAATTTCACAATAGAACTGGAAGATGATTTATGTTTATAAATATCGGGTATAAAGTATCCAATTTACATGAAAAAATTAACAATGAGATGGATGGAAATAAAGATCAATCAAAGGTACCATATAAATTTCTATGACATATATGTCGAGAATTTGGTCATTATCGAAGTCAATGCCCTATTCCAAGGGATGACAATCATGATGAGCACCAAAAATATTTAATACCAAGGGAACAAGAAAATTCCTATGCTGAGATAGACCATGATGACTAAAGTACATGTAACCTGTTGGAATCCTCATGTGTTAATAATGTTTTAATGATCACAAATCATATACATTATGTAAAGCTTGTTAATCCTATTTAATCTATCTAAAATCATGTGTACATATGATTAGTTTCTTTATGCCTTAAATATTTATTGTAAACTATTTTGTTTCTAATGAAATTCTATTATGAATGATTAAGTTTAATTCATTCTATAAATATCACTATTTAAGTCTGTATAAAGAGATTTGGCTAAGTCTGAGACACTGTGACCATCCAGACACCATGACCATCCAGAAATCGTGACCATCTAGACACCGTGACTATCCAAACACCACGACCATCCAGACACCATGACCATCCATACACGGTGACCATCCAGACACTGTGACCATCCAAAAACCATGACCATTTAGACACCATGACCATCCAAACACCATTTACAACACCATTTCAAGGAGACACCATTTCATAGAGACACCATTTACAAACATACCATGACACCATTTCTTTATCTATTTTGTCATTTTCAATTTAATTTATAATGGTCATATTTGAAGTTTTTAAATTCAATGACATAATTAATGTTTTTTTGTAGACATGTCACCTAACAGTACATGGCACAAGGTGTAAAATACATGAATCCTATCAACTCCAACACATGAATTCTAAGAATAAAAAGAACAGCATGGCCAGAAAAAACGGAAGTGATTATGTTGAATGTGATGATAATAGTGTAACAGAAAAAATAAGTGTGTGTGTGATAACGAAGAAGCACGAGCATTCATGAAACCCGAAACTATTGAAGAACACACAAAGAATACTCGAATCCTAGAGTTGAGAACATTTTTGCACTATCGACTCCATGAAGAACACAATCCTAATATAGCTGACTTACATTACTTTGTTTTCCACAAGAGGACTTGATTTCTGCATCTGCTTCATCTTAGAAGTCCATATCTGTATAGACTAACACTCGGGGCACTTCTAAACTTATCTCATCATTTCTGCTCTGTTGTGTATTATTTTTATCTTTCGAGCAGTGTGTGTGTCTGTATAAAATCACACACTATCTCCAACATCAAACTGAAGGATACAATATATCCTTTCTCTTAAATATTTTTACACTTGTTTATTCCCATAGATAAGTGTGAAAGAGATCCCTGTGTGACCTATTAGTTCATACCCACGATGAACTGTGGAAGAGGTCGTGTGACCTGAACAGTCTTGTGTACTGTTGTTAACCCTGATCTAGGTTGTGGATCAAGTTTATTTATATAAACTGCTTGGTGACAGGTGATCACCAAGTGGAGTGGATTAGGTCTCATCTTGAGATTGAACCACTTGTTTTATATCCACTATGTTGTTTATTTTAGTTTTCTCTATTTTACTATTTAATTCAGAAATCACTATATTTACTTTGATAGTTAATCTTGGAAAGAAGTTATAATTGTTTTTCCTTATTAGAATAGATTCAAAAGTAATTTTAATAACTGATATTAAGATTACTGAGAATTAATCAATCGTCTAAGAAGTTATTTATACAGTCAAACTTTCATAACCGTATTATCTTGATTGACTGGTCTGTATTTAAGTTTCTTGGGGAACTTTTTAAGAATAAATTTTAAACATAAATTTTTATAGATACTCAATTCACCCCCTCTTGAGTACTCTACTCTGACCAACATTTGGTATCAGAGTGATTTTTTTCTCTATTTTTGACCCTATTCAACTGCGATTGTAGTTGTACTTTAAAGATTTGAAAATTTATGTTAATTCTAAATTGCTAGCTATTTTAAAGTATTTGTTTATTATGGATAATAGATTGGAAGATGTTACAAAAAATATACCACCATTCTTTAATGGAACCAATTATGCTCAATGGAAAATTAAAATGAAAATTCATTTATAAAGTATGAGCTTTGAAATTTGGTCTTCAATTATAGATGAATACAAGATTCCTACCACTGATAGAATCACTTGGGATGAAACTACCAAAAATGTCTAGAATAACAATTTCAAAGCTATGAATTCTTTATACTACTTTTTAGGAGATGAAGAATTTAATAAAATATATGCATGTAAAACTGCCCATGAAATTTGGGAGACCTTGTCTGTTTCACATGAAGGAACTTCTAGTGTGAAAGAAATGAGACTTAATACTTATACTATAAAATATGATAACTTTAAAATGAAACTTGACGCGACTATTTCTAACATGTATCTTAGGTTCAATGAAATTTTCAACACAATGATTTCTCTTAGGAGAGAAGTCAATGCCAAAGAACAAATCATGAGGATTCTCAAATGTCTACCTGACAGATGGAGAGGAACCTCTGTCTCTATTAGAGAGTCATGTGACATCAGCAAGCTACCTATAAAAGAACTCATTGGAAAAATGATTATGTAGGAAGAGAAGTTGAAAGTGAACAAGGAAGAGGAGGATGGACCCAAAAGAAAATATGTTGCATTCAAGACCACCACCTCTAAACACAAATAAAAAGGGAAATTGGAAGTTTCTGTAGAAAGTTCCAGCAGTAAAAAATAATCACATGACAGTGATGAGGATATGGATCAATTATCCAGAAGGTTTAAGAAATTTTACAAGAAGAAGAACATTTTCATAAATCCTAACTTCAAGGGAAGATATGATAAAAAAGGAATTTGAAAGAAATATTGGAAAAGAAGTGACAAGTCTGATGAGATTGTCTTCTATGAATGTAAATGAAAGGGACATATCAAGGCTGACTATCCCAAGATCAAGTACAAATAGAAATATGAGGACAAAGATAGAAAGTATAAAAAGGCAATGAAAGCAACATGGAGTGCTTTTGAGGATAGTTCAAGTGACTTGAAATCTTCGCATGATGAACAGGATAACAAAACCAATATGTGTTTTATAACAAACACATCTGAGGTAACAATAAAATATCCTATACAAAATTCCTATTATTCTAGAGATGACTGTGACTTTGAAAATATTTCTAATGAAGAAATGTTTGAGTATTGTAATATGATTGAAGATACATGCAATGAACTAAAAGATAAATACAAGTCTTTAAAGAAACAACATGCTCTTACCTCAACTATTAAAACTGAAATCACTATAAAAAGGGAGAAAAAAGCTCAATTACTCAAAGAGAACAATTAACTAAAACTATATAATGAGCAATTAAAAAAAGACCATGAAAGGTTTACTAATGGTAAATATACCTTGGTAAAAATTCTAGGTAAACAGATTTATCCTAAATATACTACTGGGATTGGATATCAACCTGGTAAACGAAATATTGGAAGAACTAATTTTGTTTCTAAATCTATGATATACAGCTTTACTCCTAGTTCTGGAAAACATTCAGATAGATCAAGTTATGATACACTCTCTATTGTTTCAAGATTTTCTAGACCAAATAGAGTTTATTATTCAAATACTTTAAATAATGCTTATAGAAAACCTATGAGGTAGATATGGATTTCTAAGGCACTAGTCACTAATATTACTGGACCCAAACAAGTATGGGTACCAAAATCTGTTTTTATTTGACTATTTTGTAGGAAAGTTTCTTAAAGAGTTCTTATAAAAGCTTATGGTACTTGGACAGTGGGTGTTCGAGACACATGACAGGAGACTATTCACGCTACAAGAACTTAATAAAAATTGATGGAGGACATGTCACCTTTGGTAACAATGCCAAAGGAAAAATTATTGGCCTTGGCCAAATAAATAACTCTTACTTAGTTTTGATTTCGAAAGTTCTTTTGGTTGATGGATTGAAATATAATCTACTTAGTATTTCAAAATTATGTGATGATAGATTTCATTTCCAATTTGAAAATGATTCATGAAATGTTTTTAATTCTAAAAATGAATTAGGGTTTTCTGCATTAAGAAATGAAAATGTATATTCTATTAACTTACATTCTTTAGCTTCTCAAAATTTTTCATGTTTCAGTGTGTTTTACAAAGATTATTGGATTTTTCATAGGAGATTAGGACACTCTAACACTCACTCACTTAGAAAGTTAACTAAAAAAACCTTAGTCAAAGACCTACCCAAACTTGAGTTTCCAAATGATAAAGTGTGTAATCCTTGTAAAAAGGAAAAGAAACACAAAATTTCCTTCAAACCAAAGAAAGAAGTGTCAACTTCTTAACCTCTCGAATTGGTTCACATGGATTTTTTGGACCATCTAGAGTTTCTAGTTTAAATGGGAAGCACTATGTTTATATTCTTGTAGATGACTTTTCTAGATATACCTAGACTTTATTTTTGACTCACAAAAGTGAAGCTTTCTCTCATTTTACCAAATATTCCAAAACTATAGAAAATATTAGTGGACTTAGAATTAAATCCTTAAGAAGTGATCATGGCCGTGAATTTGAAAATCAAGAGTTTGAATCCTTTTTCTCACAAAATGGATATAGTTATAATTTCTCTTCCCCTAGAACACCTCAACAGAATGAAGTTTAAGAAAGAAGAAATATAACCCTGATATAGATTGCTATAACCATGCTTAGTGGATATGACTTCCCTATTTACTTTTGGGCTGAAGCTGTAAATACAACATGTTATATTATCAATAGAGTATTGATTTGACCTATTCATAAAATAACTTTATATGAGTTGTGAAACAATAGAAAAAACCAAAGTTAGATAATTCAAAGTATTTGGTTGCAAAGTCTATATCCTTAATATTAAGTACAATCTTGACAAATTTTCATCCAAGAGTGGTGAAGGAATCTTCTTAGGACATTCAATTTCTAGTAAAGCCTATAGAGTTTTTAACAAAAAAACTAAATGTGTGGAAGAATCTTTCCATGTCAAATTTAATGAAACATATCCACATGAGACTAAGACCACTCTAGAGAACTTTGAGGATAATGTATCAAATATGGAAATTAAGTCAAAATCCTCTAACCATCCTGTAAAGGAATCCGTGAAAACTTCTAGTTCTAGAAATTCTTTAGATTCAGGTTAAAATGTACCAGACCCTGTTTAAGAACTTGAAATCACCAGTCCTTTTTCTAGAGCTATTATAACTCTTAAGAACCATCCTTTAGATGCTGTTGTAGGAGACTCAGACAAAGGAACTCAAACTAGAGAATCTCTTAGAAATCAGGTTGAACATCAAGTCTTCTTATCACAACTTGAACCTAAAAACATTAATGATGATATCAAGGATGAATTTTGGGTGATGGCTATGTAAGAAGAACTTAATTAGTTTGAAAGGAACAAAGTTTGGAAACTGGTTGACAAACCCAAAGACACATTCACCATAGGAACTAAATGGGTTTTTAGAAATAAGGTAGATAAAGCTGGTAATATAGTTTAAAATAAGGCTAGATTGGTTGCACAAGGCTATATTCAAGAAGAAATAATTGACTAGGAAGAGACCTTTGCACCAATAGCTAGACTTGAAGCCATCAAAATTCTGTTTGCTTATGCTGTACATATAAATTTCAAACTATATCAAATGGATGTCAAAAGTTCATTTATAAATGGGTATATAGCTGATGATGTCTTTATTGGGAAACCCCCTAGTTTTACAAACCCTCATTTTCCAAACCACATTTTTAAATTATCAAAAGCCTTATACAGTTTAAAATAAGCTCCAAGATCTTGGTATAATAGATTAAATACTTTTCTTATTTCCAAAGGTTTTGCAAAAGGAATAATTTATCCTACCCTTTTTATAAAATGAATTTACAATGATGTTTTAGTAGTTCAAATCTATGTATATGACATTATCTTTGGATCTTCAAAAAATTCATTATTATTGAATTTTCTAAAATGATGCAAAATGAATTTGAAATGAGTTTAATGGGTGAACTCAAATTCTTTCTTGGATTTAAAAATCTTTCAAAATAATGATAGTTTTATTTTAAATAAAAATAAATATACTAGAGATATTCTAAAACATTTTGGATTGGATAGAACTAAAAGTAGTGAGACTCTAATGAGTACTAATTGTAAGTTAGATCTTGATGAAGATGGAAAATCTCTTGATCAAACCACTTACAAAGGAATTATTGGAAGCAAACTCTATTTAACTGCTAGTCGACATAACATTATGTTTAGTGTGTGTATGTGTGGTCGGTTTCAATAAAATCCTAAGGAATGTCATTTAAATGCTGTTAATAGAATTTTCAAATACCTTAAGCATACACCCATTCTAGGACTGTTCTATCCTGGAGGACAATGATTTGAGTTAGTGAGCTATTCTGATTTCGACTTCAGTGGTTATAAGTTAGATAGAAAAAGAACCTCTAGAACATGTCACTTTTTAGGAAGGTCACTAGTATCTCTTTGTAGTAAGAAACAAAACTCTATTTAATTATCTACTATAGAAGCTGAATACATAGCTTCTGGCAGTTTTTGTGCACACATTTTGTGGATGAAACACACATTACTAGATTATGGATACCAATTCAGGAATGTACCTATAAATTGTGACAATAAAAGTGCTATTAACATCTCAAAAAATCATGTTTCACACTCTAGGTCAAAACTTATTGATGTAAGAAATCACCTTTTGAGAGATCATTATAAAAAATGTGACATCCCTTTGGAATTCATTGGAACTAAATATCAGCTTGATGATATATTTACCAAACCACTAAATTATGAAAGAATTGATTACATCATACATGAATTGAGAATGATAAATCTTAAGTAGCACGTTTACTGTTTCACAGTTTATGGTTTCACAAGTCACTATATTAAGATTACTATTTAACTCTAACAGTTATATAGTTTAACTGTCTTAAGAGTTGATGTTTTATGTTTATGGAATCACAATTACTATTTCTTTGTTACTGTCTGGCACTTACTATCTCAAACAATACGGTCTCATAGTTTAGAAATCACAATGTTACGGCCTCACCATGAACGCTTGTTACGATCTCACCATGAAGACTTGTTACAGTCTCACCATGAAGGCTTGTTACAGTCTCACCATAAAGATGATTTATTGTTTTATTTATACATTATAACCCATATCATGGTAATTCATTGTTTTTAATTTCTTGTGCTTTTTATCCCGTGATGCTTGATATCCCCAAATGATAAAATAAAATAAGTTTCACTCGTTCTTCACTGGAGCTCTCTTCTCACTACTAGAAAAACAGGTATTTGCGACGGGCTATTTGCGACGGGGTCCCGTCGCAAATAGCCCGTTGCTGAAAACGCCGTCGCAACTACACTTATTTGCGACGGGCCCGTCGCTAAAGACTTTTTTTGCGACGAGCATTCTCTCCGTCGCAAATAGTATTCCGTATTTTTGTAAAAAACTTTTAAAACAGTTTTTGCGACGGGACCCATCGCAAATACCTTTTGCGACGGTCCCGTCGCAAAAACTCTTTTTAAAAAAAATAAAAAAAAATTAATAATACTAGTATTTGCGACGGGAGTCGGGACCCGTCGCAAATACTTTTTAAAAAAAATAAAAAACTATTAATAATACTAGTATTTGCGACGGGCATAGTATCCCGTCGCAAATACTATAAAAAAAATAAAAAAAATAAATTATTAATAAATTATTTTAATTAATATAATAATAGAATTATAATTTACAAATGAAAATAATAAATTATTTTAATTACTATAATAATAGTAGAATTATAATTCAAAAATAAAAATAATAGAATATTAATAAATACAAATTATTCCTAATTAATACAAATTATTCCTAATTATTCCTAATTATTACTAATTATTGTTAATTATTACTAATTATTACTAATTATTACTAATTATTACTAATTATTTCTAATTATTACTAATTATTTCTAATTATTACTAATTATTGCTAATTATTAGTAATTATTGCTAATTATTACTAATTATTGCTAATTATTATTAATTATTGATAATTATTAATAATTATTGATAATTATTGGTAATTATTACTAATTATTGTTAATTATTGGCAATTATTGTTAATTATTACTAAATATTGGTAATTATTACTAAATATTGGTAATTAATACTAATTATTGATAATTAATACTAATTATTGGTAATTAATACTAATTATTGGTAATTAATAATCATTATTACTAATTATTGGTAATTATTACTAATTATTCCTAATTAATACTAATTATTCCTAATTAATCCTAATTATTCCTAATTAATTCTAATTATTCCTAATTATTCCTAATTATTACTAATTATTGGTAATTATTACTAATTATTGGTAATTAATACTAATTATTGGTAATTAATACTAATTACTGTTAATTATTACTAATTATTGTTAATTATTACTAATTATTTCTAATTATTACTAATTATTGTAATTATTACTAATTATTGTTAATTAATACTAATTATTTCTAATTATTACTAATTATTACTAATTATTGCTAATTATTACTAATTATTGCTAATTATTACTAATTATTGCTAATTATTACTAATTATTGCTAATTATTACTAATTATTGCTAATTATTACTAATTATTTCTAATTATTACTAATTATTGGTAATTAATACTGATTATTGGTAATTAATACTAATTATTGGTAATTAATACTAATTATTGGTAATTAATACTAATTATTGGTAATTAATAATCATTATTACTAATTATTGGTAATTATTACTAATTATTCCTAATTAATACAAATTATTCCTAATTATTCCTAATTATTACTAATTATTGTTAATTATTACTAATTATTACTAATTATTACTAATTATTACTAATTATTTCTAATTATTACTAATTATTTCTAATTATTACTAATTATTGCTAATTATTAGTAATTATTGCTAATTATTACTAATTATTGCTAATTATTATTAATTATTGATAATTATTAATAATTATTGATAATTATTGGTAATTATTACTAATTATTGTTAATTATTGGCAATTATTGTTAATTATTTCTAAATATTGGTAATTATTACTAAATATTGGTAATTAATACTAATTATTGATAATTAATACTAATTATTGGTAATTAATACTAATTATTGGTAATTAATAATCATTATTACTAATTATTGGTAATTATTACTAATTATTCCTAATTAATACTAATTATTCCTAATTAATCCTAATTATTCCTAATTAATTCTAATTATTCCTAATTATTCCTAATTATTACTAATTATTGGTAATTATTACTAATTATTGGTAATTAATACTAATTATTGGTAATTAATACTAATTACTGTTAATTATTACTAATTATTGTTAATTATTACTAATTATTTCTAATTATTACTAATTATTGGTAATTATTACTAATTATTGTTAATTATTACTAATTATTTCTAATTATTACTAATTATTACTAATTATTGCTAATTATTACTAATTATTGCTAATTATTACTAATTATTGCTAATTATTACTAATTATTACTAATTATTACTAATTATTACTAATTATTGCTAATTATTATTAATTATTGATAATTATTAGTAATTATTAATAATTATTGATAATTATTACTAATTATTGGTAATTATTGGCAATTATTGTTAATTATTACTAAATAGTGATAATTATTAATAATTATTGATAATTATTACTAATTATTGGTAATTATTGGCAATTATTGTTAATTATTACTAAATAGTGATAATTATTGGTAATTATTAATAATTAATACTAATTATTGGTAATTAATACTAATTATTGGTAATTAATACTAATTATTGGTAATTATTACTAATTATTGGTAATTATTACTAATTATTGGTAATTATTACTAATTATTCCTAATTAATACTAATTATTCCTAATTATTACTAATTATTACTAATTATTGTTAATTAATACTAATTATTGGTAATTAATACTAATTATAGGTAATTATTACTAATTATTGTTAATTGTTGTTAATTATTACTAATTATTGTTAATTATTCCTAATTATTACTAATTATTGGTAATTAATACTAATTATTGGGAATTAATACTAATTATAGGTAATTAATACTAATTATTGGTAATTATTACTAATTATTACTAATTATTCTTAATTATTGATAATTATTGATAATTGTTCCTAATTATTAGTAATTAAATGAATAATTATCAATAATTAGAAATAATTACCAATAATTACAAATAATAACATTATTAATATATTTTATTATTAATATTAAAATAATATAATTTTCTAATTTATATACAATTCTTTTTTGATCTGTGCGTTTTCTATCTCCACATACAAATAATACATGTGAAGACAGCAAACACACAGATCAAAAAAGAATTGTATATATATAAAAAATTATATTATTTTAATATTAATAATAAAATAAACTAATAATGTAATAATGTTCTTATTCCTAATTATTGGTATTTATTACTAATTATTAATATTTATTCTTAATTATTAAAAATTATTACTAATTATTCCTAATTACCATTAACTATAAACAATACTAATAATTTAAATTTATTAAGTAATAAAACAATGTAAACATAATTAAATTACAACTAATTAATAATAATTGAAACTAATAAAAAATTGATAATAAATAAAAAATAAAAAATAAATAAAAAATTAAAATGAAGATAAATACCTTGAAAATTGATCTGTTCTGATCGTCTTCAAAACTTTAATATCAGCTCCGGAGAAAAAAATTAAACTGGAGAAAAACTCAACTCTAGAAATATAATTTTGAGAGAAGGAGAAGATAAGGAATGAGAATGAAATGAAAAAAACGGATGGGGGTATTTATAGGTTAGATTATTTGCGACGGGCCCATTTGCGACGGGATTCCCGTCGCAAATAATACTATTTACGACGGTACCCGTCGCAAATACCTTAGCCAACATTTATTACGGTCAACCGGTAAATAGTTATTTGCGACGGGTCCCGTCGCAAATAACCCCTGCCGACATAGTATTTGCGACGGGGGAATATTCCCGTCGCAAATACCTTTTACCGCCACCGATTATTTGCGACGGGAATATTCCCCCGTCGCAAATAAGTTTCCCGCGATTTGGCGCGCATCGCGGGAAAACTATTTGCGACGGGGAAAGCAATCCCGTCGCAAAAGCCTCCTTATTTGCGACGGGGGTATTTCCCCGTCGCAAATAAGTTTTTCACATGACTATTTGCGACGGGATTTATTCCCGTCGCAAATAACCCGTCGCAATTGCTCATTTTTCCCGTAGTGATCTCTCAAACCGTAACCCCTCTTTCAACCCTTCTCTCTCTCTCAAACCTTCGGTGAATGCCTAGGATAAAATTCTCATTATCATCAACTCCTGAGAAGAGAAATTCAAAGAAGAAGTTGAAAATCACATTGAAGTTAGCACCTGAAGTCCCTCTGAATCCAAATTTAGTGAACAAAATAGTGGTACCTGAAAATGAGATATGCCCAAAGTGGATTCTATCAGGAAATTATTTGGTATTAAAAGTGCTAATAGAGCAAGGATGGTTGGATTAGTTCACAAAGGAGTATAGGCCTATTTACCCGAAGCTAGTTGCACAGTTTTACCAGTATGTTCAATTGTCTTTTGATTAAGAAGATGGATATGTTGTGCGAAGTTGGATCAATGGACATATTTGTATGTTTTCTTTGAGGTTATGGGCTACATGCTTTAGGATACCTCATGAGAGTATTTTTGAGGACTACCAGAGAGTTCCTACACCTTCGAGTGAGTTATTTGTTTTGGATGAAGCTTTGAGAAGTTTAACTAGAAATGAAACTAAGAGGAGATCCATAGCTGCCGAGCTAGATAAAGAAACTAGATTCCTATTAAAGTTTGTTCAGAATTTGTTTAGCCCTATAAAAGGTGATTTTCTATACTCAAGTATCAGGATGTATTTCTGATACATCTCATAAAAATTGACATAAGATCAACCTATGAAAGTATGTTATACACCATATGTGTGAGTTGATCAAAACAACCTCCAAGTCAACCTCCCTATTTTATTCAAGGCTCAACTCAGCTATGCTTCATGTAAAAGGATTAGTTGGACCAGACAAAGAATCCATTAAGGACTATGAGTTCTGTCTTTAAAAATTTATTATAAAGAGAATGAAAATTAGTTGTAATACATGGAGAAAAGCATGGGGGGAAGATAATTACAGGGTTTATGAAATGTTTAATCTGGGGGAACACCCTTCATGACCTAAGGATATTTCTGATCCTGTTTTGGATCCAGATGAACTTGTTGAATATTTTGATGAGGAAGAATAAGAAGAGGCTATTGTACCTCCAAGATAAACTGTTTTGGTTGAGAAAGATAGTGAATATTCTCTTCAAGTCTTATTTAAGAAGGAAATGAATGTTCTTGAATAAGTTATTGATCTGTAAGAACAACTTTCTTCAAAAGAAGAATCTATTACTAAGGTAAGTGAAAATAATGTTGTAGAAGATCATATAGAAGAAGATATTTCTATTGTACATGAAACTGCTCTTGAAAAACACCTATAGGAACAAGATTTTCCTGAAGTTATTCCATCTAATAAAGAGAGAATGGAGCAAGACTTTTAGTTGGATAGAAAGGAAATGGCTAAGGAAATTAGGGATGAATTCATGGAAATAGATCAAGGATCTAAATCTCTCAATCCTGAGAAAGATTCACTTGTTGAGGGGGAGCATCCCCCCAATATAGAATCTGTTGAAGTCCCTAATTCGATTGATCCAAGATCAGTGGATACATGGTATAAATTCCCTAGTTATTTTGATGTGACTGATTCCTAGGAAGTCCCAGTTAAAGGAATTGATCTGTCTACTATGTTTCATTTGAAATTAGCATCTTCTCCTAAAGCCATATCTTCCAAGGAACCTGAGTCTATCTCAGCTTCTATTCCTGAACCTTCACAAGAACCTCCAAACTTGGTGAATAAGGATGATATTAAAGCATTTGAAGCTACCCTATTGGATAAAGTTGATAAAACTCATGAATACCAAATTAGATCCTGTAACCAATTTAAGTGAGAGAGATTCTTCCCTATTGTTGGAAAAGTCATATGGTAGATTCATCGCAAGATGCTTCATGAGATTCAGGAAGTCAGATTCGAGAACACACAGCTCAGTGATGAAGTAAAAACTCTTTGAAAAAATGCAGAGAGTGATAACCTCAAGACTAGAACCTGTTTCTTATCCTATTGAGGATATTATTAATTAGACCCCACTAGAAGTAGCCTCACCAATTCAACATCATATAACTATTTTAACTGAAAAGGTAGTTGAAAGAAACAAACAGATTGTTCAAGAGATGCGTGAGCTTGTTATTGGTCTTAACAAGTTAACTAATGAGTATGAGGTCTGTCACCAGAAAGTTATAAATAAACTAAAATACCTTACCTCGACTGTCACTGCTTCTTGTACTTCTTGAAAATCATCTCAACCTTCTTTAGACAGTTATTTTCTCAGAATAGTTGTCAAAGAAAAATGTCAATCTTTTCTTAGTGGATTTGATAAGGAATCTCTATCTGAATTTATCAAGAACTGTGAAAAAGTTCTTGATTTGGTGAAAATTCATTACAAGATTTCCAATGATGCTCAGCAAGAAATTGCTAATGTGGACTTTTACTTCAATCGGATCTTCTCTAAGATTGACATGACCAACCACTTCAAGTACCTTGTAAAGAATATGAGGATTCCTCCTATCAATCAAGCCTTCAAAAATCAAGTCCAAAAGATCAAAAATTTCACTCCTTTGTTGGATAAGTTTATGGAGAAAAAGTATGACTTTGAAAAAGCTATGTTGTATGGTGGTGAGATCATTGCTGACTTCATCAAACTTTTGAGGCCTTATCTTCATGTCCAGAGTACTAAAATTTTCGCTCCTACAACTGTACCCCTAAGATCTAGTTTGCATACCTTCTCATCCTCTTCCCTTGCCTCCACATCTATGTTCATCTCTCAGGATCTAAGTTAGATCAGGCTTGTTATCCTTGATCAACAGTTGCCTTGGTCTTCCACTGCACCTACCTTGGCCCCTTTTGTTTTTAAAGGACTCCCTTTACAGTCACTGTCCACTGGTTCACTCCCTTCCTCCACTTCTACCTCTACTCCTATGGATTCTTCTTCAGATTCTACTACTAAGGGCAAAGAGAAGACAAGCCAGTGATGAAGAACAGTGACTACTATCTTTTGATAAGGATTTTTTATGTAGTCTTGTTCCTCACTGTTTGCAATGACACCTTTTATCCATCTAATGCATTGTGCACTTTTATTATCTACTTATTATTTACTGTTTTTGATAATCCCCAAAGGGGGAGAAATATGTGTTCTATATGCACTAAATTCACATTAAAGAATAGAAACATTACCTAAGAATAAATCTCTCACTCACATGACTTGTGATCATCAAAAAGGGGGATATTGTTGGAATCCTCACGTGTTAATCATGTTTTAATGATCACAAATCATGTACATTCTATAAATCTTGTTAATAATATTTAATATATCTAAAATCATGTGTACATATTATTAGATTCTTTATGCCTTAAATAATTATTGTAAACTATTTTGTTTCTAATTAAATTCTCTTATGAATGATTAAGTTTAATTTATTCTATGAATATCACTGTTTAAGTTTGTATACAGAGATTTGGATAAGTCTGATACACTGTGATCATCCAGACATCGTGAACATCCAAACACCATGACCATCCAAACACCATGACCATCCATACACTGTTTACAACACCATTTTAAGGACGCACCATTTCATGGAGACATCATTTACAGATAGACTGTGACACCATTTCTTAATCTGTTTTTTCAATTTTCAATTTAATTTATTATGGTCATATTTGAAGTTTTTAAATGCACTGACATAATTAATGTTTCTTTGTAGACATGTCACCTAACATTATGAGATATGAGGTGTAGAATAAATGAATTCTATCGGTTCCAACACATGCATTCCAAAAATAAAAATAACAACGTTGCCAGAAAAAATGGACGTGATTGTGGTAGTTGTGGTGACAATAGTGTAACAGAAAAAAAGTGTGTGCATGATAACGAAGAAGCATGAGCATTCATGAAACCCAACACTGCTGAAGAAAAAATAAAGCATACTCAAATCCTAGAGTTGAGAACATTTCCGCGCTATCAACTCCACGAAGAACATGAGCCAGATCTAGCTGACTTACGATACTCTGTTTTCCACAAGAGGACTCGATTTCTGCATCTTCTTCATCCTAGAAGTCTAGAGCTTCATAGAATAAAACTCAGATCACTTCTAACCTTATCTCATAATTTTTGCTCCATTTTGTATTATTTTTATCTTTTGAGAAGTGTGTGTCTGTATAAAAACATGCACTATATCCTATATAAAACTGAATGATACAAGATATCATTTCTCCTACATCTTTTTACACTTGTGTATTCCCACAAATAAGTGTGGAAGAGGTCCCTATGTGACCTATTAGTTCATACCCATGAATAACTGTGGAAGAGGTCGTGTGACCTGAATAGTCTTGTGTACTATTGTTAACCTCGATCCAGGGTGTGGATCAATTTTATTTATATAAAATTCTTGGTGGAAGGTGATCACCAAGTGGAGTGGATTAGGTCTCAGCTTGAGACTGAACCACTTGTTTTATATCTGATATGTTGTTTATTTTGGTTTTTTATGTTTTAATATTTAATTCAGGAATCACTAAATTTACTTTGATAGTTAATCTTGTAAATAAGTTATAATTGTTTTACCTTATTAGAATAGCTTCAAATGTAATGTTAATAACCGATATTAAGATTACTGAGAATTAATCAATCTTATAAGAAGTTATTTAAATAGTAAAACTTTCATAACCATATAACCTTGATTGACTGGACTGTATTTAAATTTATTGGGGAACCTTTTTATTTTTTAAACATAAATTTTTATAGATACTCAATTCACCCCCTTTTGAGTACTCTACTCCGACCAACATAACCTATATTCAATAATTGTGTATGTCATGTTGTATTTCAATTCATTCCCTATTATCATATCTTGTATGTTTTCTAATAACATTGAGTCACCACCTGAAATGATTTGATATCATCAGAAAAAACTACTATGATTATTATATCACATGTTGAAGTTTGTGGGAATGTTCTTATTGAGAATTTTATCAATATCACTTAAGTGGAATTTTATGTTATTATATTTATGAAATGGTTTTACTTTTATAAATCCAACATAAATTTATGGTATAATGAATTCACCCTTCATACCATGAATCACCATTTAATACCATATAAATGTAAAGAGAATAATGAATCTCCTTTGGTATTATCATTTAAATCATGAATATTATTTTCTTATGAGAATGATGATATAGAGAAAATGATTGAGAATAAATAAAATATCATTAGTGATGACATGATCATTGTAAGGTAATTTACTAATGTGTTTCCTAAATAATTGTTTGGTATTTCTCCCACCTGAGAGGTTGAGTTCCCAATTAAACTTATACATATACTGAGTAACATTATTAAGGTATATTATCAAAAGTAATGAGATATCTATGGACCCTTAAAAGATAGAGTCAAATTAAGGATTGATAAGGCTGACATCTATGATATAAATATTTATTTTCCTTGGATTAGTTGGGCACTATCATCAATTTGTGAGATATTTCTCTTGATTGTAAAACCCTCTAACCAAGTTAACTCTGAAGGGAGTAATGTTTTTTTGGAATAATTAATATGAAGAGACTTTCAAGGAGTTGAAAAAAAGGATTATCACTGCACCTATACTTATAATACCCACAAATGGGGAACTTTTCATGGTATACCATAATGCTTTAAAGAAGGGTTTGGGATGTGTACTAATTTAGAATAACAAAGTGATAGCCTATGACTCAAGGAAATTAAAATTTCATGAATAGAACTACCCAAATCATGATTTGGATTTGGTATTGTGATCTTCATGATAAAAATATATCATCATTATATCTTTTGGGAGAAGTGTGAAATATATATGAATCATAAGATCCTCAAGTATATATTCACATAGAAAGAGATGAATATGCATCAAAGAAGATGGTTAGTAATGATTAAGGAATATGAGTGATCAATCAGCTACCATCTTGGGAAAGAAAAAAAAGTGGCAGAGACTCTAAGTATAAAGGATCAAGAAATTTAATCATAGACAAGAATTGAGGAAGATCCAATCTTCTTAGACTTGAAAAGGATGGATATGGGAATCATAAATGAAGGAATACAATCAATCATTTTACAAATTATTAATCAACCATACCTTCTGGAAAAGGTAAAGGATGATAAAAGATATGATGTGGGAATTAAAAAGAATGTGGAAGCTACAAGAAAAAGGGAAATCCTCAGAGTTCAAAATTAATGAAGGAGTTGTAAGATTTGGTTCAAGACTATGTGTACCACAAAATCCTTAGTTAAAGAAGGATCTATTATATGATTCACATAGATCAAAATTTTCCATACATCCAGGTATCACAAAGATGCATCGAGATCTTTGAAAGTAATATTAGTGGGATAATATGAATAAGAAGATCATGGAATATACATCATGGTGTATTGTATGTTAGAAAGTGAAGGTTGAAAGGAAAAAAATAGAGGGGGATGATTCAAACATTACCTATACCTACATGGAAATGGAAAAACATAACCATGGACTTTGTCACTGGTCATATAAAGACATCAATAGGAAATAAAACTATATGGGTTTTAGTAGATCATCTTACAAAGCCTGCTCAACTCTTTACATTATAAGAGAACTTATCACTCAATCGACTTGTAGGTATATACATTAGAGAATTGGTGAGGTTTCATGAAGAACCACTATATATGGTATGTGATATAAATCCAAGATTTAACTCCATGTTCTGGAAGAGTCTCTAACATTCTCTAAATATTGATTTAAACTTCATCATGACTTATCACCCTCAAAATAATGGCCAATCTAAGTGGAAAATATAGACACTCAAGGACATGATGAGAGCATGATTAATGGACTTTAAAGTAGGATGGGATCCACATAATTATCTGTTCAAGTTATTATACAATAATAGTTTTCACTCAAGCATCCAAATGGATCCTTATGAGACCCATTAGGGGAATAGGTGCAAAACACCTTCATGCTAGGATGAAGTTGGTGGATGTAAACTACTAGGTTCTGAAATAGTCAAGGAAATGGTGGAAAAGTTCAAGACCATTCTATATCACATTAGGGATGCTCAGTGTTGAAAAAAGATCTATGATAACAATCATCCATGAGATCTAGAGTTTAAGATTTGAGATAAGGTATTCCTACATATATCTTCGTGGAAGAAAGTCATGAGATTTGAGAATGGAAAACTTACTCCAAGATACATTGCTCCCTTTGAGATCCTCGATTACATCGGAGTGGTGACCTATTGACTATCACTCCCACATAACCTATCTCAAGTACATGATGCGTTCCATGTATCACTCTTGAGGAAGTACATACCAAACCCCTTACATGTGCTGAATCCAGGTGTGGTATTGTTGGAGAATGATATTTCATATGAGGAGTAGCCTATGAAGATCTTAGACTGTAGAGATAAATTTACAATAAATAAGACAATACACCTAGTCAAAGTACTATGAAGAAACCAAAAGTTTTAAGAAGTGGCAGGGGAACTAGAGGAGGTGATGAAATATAATTTCCCTAATTTGTTTTAGTGTGTGAAATGAAAATTTCAAGGGAAAAATTTCATAAGGGGGAATATTGTAATGGCCCAAAATTTTATAAATAAAATTACCCTTATGATTGAATTATATTCCCTATTATGATTATATAAAACATGTGCACCTATTTTGTTTAATTATATCCTATCAGATTTAAAATATCATTAAGAATGATAACTTTTGATAATATAAACATTGAACATTAATCATATGATTAGTATAAATATAGCGTTTTGATAAATCCAATTGACATAGAAAAAGTAAGTGATAGCCTAAACCAATAGGATCATACCCTATGAAGCCCATTTATCAGATATTATAAGAGAGATAACATCACTAGGTTTTTCCCTTGACCAATCCCAAACTGAGATATAACAACTAAAGCACTATCAAAACCATTTATGGGAGTAGTTCAAGACCATCAAGATCAGAACCCAAACCATGTATGTTGAACCACCCTAAGAAAATATCACCATTGCGCACCTTACCCTCAATGTGGTTACAAGTGTAATAAAGGGATATGTATCAATAACCTAATAATATGAATATTTATATTTTATTTCAAATAGAATAATAATTATATTTAATTATTATTATTTTTACATTATAAATGATTTTGATTTTGATATGATAAAACAAAAAATGTATTTTTGTGTAATTTGAAATTTCAAATAATAAATTGATTTTGATGAATTAATAAAATTTTAAAATAAAATATATTTTAATAAAATATTATTATTAAATAATATTTATTAATTATTTTTGATAATATAATTTTATGAAGTCAAAAATAATTTTTATAAGTGTTCAAAAACCGTTTTTGTCAAAAAACCCAACATTTATCAATAAAGGCCGATTATTATTTTAAAAATTAAAATTAATATATTTATATAATTATTTGTATAAATAAATATTATTTTTGGAATCATAACATTAAAATTATCCAATGGTAAATTTTTCATAATTTTTTGAGACAAATAATTTTTTGGGTAAAAATTAAATATGACTAAATATATGGTGTGTATTATTATATCATAATGACAAAAAAGTGATATAATAAATGATATAAATGGTATTAAAGACCAAATATATTTTTACCCTTTAAAATAATGTGATTTGATAGGATTTTATTAATTTTATAAATCCTTTATGAATTCTTCAAAACTTATATTATATTTTAATGTTTTAAACTCATTTTTTAAGAACATGACTCACTTCCACATCACCAAGGGTAATATTTTAGTAATTTAGGCCCTTGTAATTCTAAAATAATAAAAACCACTGCTATTTGGTAGAAACCATTGGTAAAAAATGGTAAGGTTTGTGGCTTTGATTACTTTATTATATAGATTCCAAAACTTTTGTTTGAGAAATAATAAAGAACTTACCTCTCTTTTCTTATATAAAACCACCCAATATCCCGTTCCACTTCACTAAAAGTCCCTTTTATCACTTCATTACTCTTACCTACCCTACCTAGAGTTCTAAGAAGGTTCCCCCAAGCTCTTAATAAACTTATATCAATGTTTTGTAATCACCCTCCCAAGGTAAGTGACCCCCCTCTCTTCTTTTCAATTCAGGAATATTTTTATTTTATACTCTTTTATTTACAATTAATAATGTTGTGATATGTTTTTCCAAATACCTATTACTTTCCATTTTATGTAAAAATGAAGATAGAACCATTTTTATCTCATTAAACTATTTTATGAACCTTTATGTATTACCATTATGTTTCTGAAATTTTAGTACGATTTTCTAGGCCAAACCTTTTTATTGTGAATACCATCACTATTTACACTCAAGGGTATTCACCTAGAAATACCTATACTTATATTATTTTATACTTATCTTTATTTATTATACACTACTTTATCATGGAATTAAATGTGATGAAATATGTTCTTATGTTATATGATCTATACGGAACACTTATGCATGTATATGATACGATTATGATGGGTGTGCCCAGATAGAGATCTAATGCATTGAGCAATGTTTTAGTCTCATGAGACCCATTTATGGTGAACATGAGGTTATAATAAGCACAATATGCTATGATGTCTTTGTTTTTAAACTTAACTTATGTTTATGATGTCATGTTTGAAGTTGATTCCACATTCCCCTGTTGCCATTATGTTATCATGATTTATTATGCTTCATTGTTCATGTTTATAATTCACACCCTTTTTATTCCCCATTGAAATTACTATTGTCTAACATGTAAAACTTTCTTCATGTTGTTTTTTGTTTATTCACTTATTGGTGTTTATATCTCACCCCTTTCTTATGTATGTCCCAAGGTTATCCCATAAAGTTTTAAGAATGATTTAATTGTATAATCATGTTAAGGAAGTTTTAAATAATATAGATATACCCCTATTTTTACTTGTTATGTAATGTACCTAATTAAAAAATAAACTAGAATTATCAACCTTCTAGGTTGTATTATGTGTATTCGTATGTAATAAATCAGGAATTAATGTGTAATAAAAAGAAGGGTTGTCATAGTTAGTATCAAATGAAAGTTTAATTATTTTTGGGATTAGGATTAGAAAACTCTAGAAAAAAAACATAGGGATAAGAATAAACAAAATAAAACATCCTTAAATTTTTGTAAAGTATAGATTAAGTGGTTTCCAAGTAAGTACATCCCTATCTAGATACTACAAGGGGATGTAGATCTGGAACAAATGTATGTAGGGGTAATACCTAAAAACACCACATTGAGCTATACTTGATTAGGAACTGGTACATGATAATGTGCATTGGTTCACACCTAGTTTAACACTCTTAGTGGATATGATTTTTTAAATTCACAATATCATTATGAACTATTATTAGGGAGAAAAAATCTATAAAATATTATGTTAGTAAATATATTATAGATAACATATATTGAAGCCTATAAATTCATAAGTTAAGGAATAAATTTCATTTATAAGTTATCTCTTTAATTTCATTGGATTCCTATTTATTCATTTAATTTTTTAAAAATACTCATCCATAATTTTCTCTTTATTCTTTTCAATGAATATAAATAAGAGGAACCGAGTAAACAAACAATTTCAAGGGCAATGTGATGAGTACCCAAACAGGATTCCCAATCCAATGGGAGCTCAAGTAGGACATATTGTGATTATGCCAAACCAGCTATAAAAAATAATGATTATCAACTAGCACATAGTTTAATTTATAATGATGTAAAATTAGATAAGTACGATGTCTCAAGGAAGTTCATATGATAAAGGTGGTAAGAGAAAAAAATACACAATTTCCTTTGTGAAAAATGTGGCAAGAGACACTGAGGTAAATCTCAAAAAGGAACTAGAAGATGTTTTAAGTGTGGAAAGATAGGACATAAAGTATCTAATTTACATAAAAAAATGAATAATGCGATGGACGGAAATTAAGTTCAATAAAAGTCACCATATACTATTCTATGTCTTATATGTGGAGAAGTTGGGCATTATATATGTCAATTCCATATTCCAAGGGATGAAAAGAATGATGAGCACCAATAATATCCAAGACCAAGGGAACAAGGAAATTCCTATGATGATATAGATCATTATGACTGAAGTAAATGTAACCTCTACTCAATAATTTAATATGTCATGTTGTATTTAAATTCGTGACCTATTATCATATCTTTTAAGTTTTCTAAGAACAATGAGTCACCACTTGAAAGGATTTGATATTATCATGAGAAAATTCTATGATTATTTTATCACATGTTGATGTTTGTGGGAATGTTGTTCTTGAAAAATCTATCAATATCCCTTCAGTGGAATTTGATGTTATCCTAGTTAGGAAATAGTTTTCCTTTTTTAAAGACAACATAAATTTCCGGGAGAAGGAATTCACCCTTTATACCATGAATCACCCTTTGATTTTATACAAATTCAAGGAGGATTATGAATCCCCTTTTGTATCATCATTTGATGAATGGATATTATTGAATTATGAGAAAGATTATATAGATCAAATGATTCAGACTAATGAAAATATCATCATTAATGACATAATCATTCTAAGGGAATTCACTCATGTGTTTCCCATGGAATTGTTTGGTCTTTCTCACAGCCAAGAGGTTGAGTTCCCAATTGGACTTATACCTAGACTGAGTAAAATTCTTAGGAAATATTATCATAAGTAATTGGATATATATGGACCCTTTAAATAAAGATGTGATTGAAGGATGACCAATTCCAACATCTATGAAAAAAATACATAGTTTCCTTGGATTAGTTTGATACTATCATCGATTTGTAATAAATTTACCTCAATTTTCAAACCCTCTAACCAAGATAACTTATAAGGGAGTCAAGTTTTTTTGGAATAATGAATTCGAAGATAACTTCAAGGAGTTTAAAAATAGGCTTATCACTACACCTATACATATATTACCCATAAGTAGGGAAATTTTCATGGAATAGAATGATACTTCAAAGAAGGTATTTGGCTTATACTAATGCATAATGACAAATTGATAGTCTATGCCTCAATATAATTGAAATTCCATGAACATAACTACAAAAAACATGATATAGAGTTAGCTACAATGATCTTCATGTTGAAAATATGGAATCTTTATCTCTTTTTGGAGAAGTGTGAAATATATATGAATCATAAGAGCCTAAAGTATATATTCACATAGAAAGTGATGAATATATGCCAAATAATATGGATAGAGATGATTAAGGACTGTGACTACCCAATCAAATACAATCATAGGAAAAAAAATAAAGTAGAAGGCTCTTTAATAATAAAGGATCCAACAATCTTATCATTGATGATAATTGAGGAGGATCTGATCTTCTTAGAGTTGAAAATAAAGGACATAGAAGTCCTAAAGGAATAAACATCATCAACCCTTTTATAGATGATTTCTCAACCATCCCTTCTGGAGAAGGTACAAGATTATCAAAAATATGATGTGGGAATTTAGAATAAGTTATAAGCTATAAGAAAAGGAAAATCCTTAGAGTTAAATATAAATGAATAAGGAGTTGTAAGATTTGGGTCAAGACTATGTGTACTATAAAATCCCAAGTTAAAGAAGGATCTATTGGATGATGCATATAGATCAAACTTCTCTCTATATATAGGGATAAAAAATATGTTTCAAGATCTCTGATATCATTATTTGTAGGACAATATGAAGGATTACATAGAATAAACTTCAAGGAGTCTTGTATGTCAGTAAGTGAAGGTTTAAAGGAAAAAATATAATGGGATGATGCAACCATTACCCTTACCTACATGGAAATGGGAAAACATAACCATTTTATTTTTCTATGGTATTATGAATACATCAAGATGAAATAATTCTATATGGGTTTTGGTGGATTGTCTTACAAATTATTCTCACTTCATTACAATTTTAGAGGAATTCTCACTCAATAAAATTAAAATGATATACATTAGAGATATGGTGAGGCTACATGGAATGCCAATATCGATTATATCTAATAGGGATCCAATATTTACCTCAAAGTTTTGGAAGAGTCTCTAACATGATTTAAATATTGAGTTAAACTTTAGCATGAATTATCACCTTCAAAATTATGGCCAATATAATAAAATTATCTAGACACTCTAGGACATGCTAAGAGAATACATTATGAACTTTAAAGGAGCTTGAGATCAATATATTCCTCTGGTAAATTTATCATTCAATAATAGTTTCCACTCAAGCATAAAAATGTATCCCTATGAAACCCTTTATGAGAATATGTACATAACACCTTCATGCTAGGATGATGTTAGTGAACAAAAAATACTAGGTACTGAAATGGTTGAGAAAATTGTGAAAATGTCAAGACCATTAATCAATACATCAGGCCTAATCATAGTCGATAGAAGAGTTGTGCTAATAATCATCAATAAAATCTAGATTCTAAGGTTGGAGATAAGGTATTCCTTCACATATCTCCATATAAGAAATTAATGATATTTGGGAAGAAGGGAAATCTTAGTCCAAGATACATCGGTCCCTTTAAGGTCCTTGATCACATCAGAGCGGTATCCTATTTAATAAAACTCCCACCTAACCTATCTCAAGTACATGATGTGTTCCATGTATCCATATCAGAGAAGTACATAAAAAACTTCTTACACGTACTAAATCCATAGGAAGTACTATTGGAGAATGATATTTCATATGAGGAGTAGATGGTGAAGATCTTAGCTCAAAAAGAAAAAGTTCTAATAAATAAGACAATGCACCTAGTAAAAGTGATATAGAGAAAATAAAAGTTTGAAGAAGCTGAATGGGAACCAAAATAGGTGATGAAATAGAGTTTCCCTCAACTAGTAGGATTATACCCTACAAAGAACATTTATCAGAGATTCTAAGGGAGATAAAATCACTGAGATTTTCCATTTACCAACCCCAATTTGAGATCCAAAAACCAAATCATGAGTGAAATTGTTTATTATAGAAGTTCAAGCTCATTAAGATCAAGGCCCAAACCATGTATGTCGAACCACCCCAAGAAAATCTCACCACCACTCACCTTACCCTTAGGGAGTTTTCTAGTGTAATATAGGGATATGTATCACGAAACTAATAATATGAATATGTATATTTTATTTTCAATATAATAATAATTATATTTACTTCTTATTGTTTTTACATTATAAATGATTTTGATTTTGATACGATAAAACACAAATTGCATTTTTGTGTAATATGCAATTTCAAATAAGACATCCCTTTTGATGAATTAATAAATTTATGAAATAAATGATATTTTTATAAAATATTATTATTAAATAATATTTATTAATTATAGTTGATAATATTATTTTACAAATTCAAAAATAATTTTTATAAGGGTTCAAAATCTGTTATTATAAAAAACCCATAATTTCTCAATAAATATAGATTAATATTTTAAAATTAAAAATTAAAATATTTAGAAAATTATTTGGATAAAATAAATATTATTATTTTTAATTATAACATTGAAATTATCCAATGGAGAATTTTTTATAATTTTCTGGGACAATCAAATTTTCAGGTAAAAATTAAATACGGTATAAATATACGATGTGTATTATGACATCATAATGAACCAAAAGTGATGTAATAAATGATATAAAGGGTATAAAATACCAATTATATGTTTCAAATTCAAAATAATGTAATTTTTAGGTTATTTAATTAATTTAATAAAGCCTTTATGAATCCTAAAAAACTTATATTATATTTTAAGGTTTTAAAATCATTTCTTATCATGACTCACTTCCACATCACCGAGGGTAATATTTTAATAATATTAGTGATTGGACTTATAAAATAATTAAAAACACTCTAATTTGGAAGAAACCATGGGAAACAACCATATAAATGTTTGTGGTTTTTATTAATTTATTATATAGAGTCCAAAATGTAAGTTTGGGAAATAATTAAGAACTACCGTATCTTTTTTGTACATAAACCCACCCAAGATCCCATTCCTCTTCACCCAAAAACCTTGGATCACGTCCTTAATCTTACCTTAACTCTATAGAGTCTTCCTATGGTTCCTCCAATCTATCAATAAGCTCCTCCCAAGATTTTGGATCACCTTCTCAATGAAAGGGACATCCCTCTCTTCTTTTCAATTCAAGCATCTTCTTCATTTTATGTCACTTTACTTCCAATTAATAAAGCTGGGATTTTTTTCAACACCCTTATTACTTAAAATTTGATTTAAAAATGACAAGGTACCCCTTTCACTCTCATTAAACCATTTTATTAACCTTTTTGTACTGATGTTATGCTACCAAAATTTCACTGTGATTTTTCAATGCCAAACCTTTTTGTTGTGAATACCATCACTATTTCCACTCAAACTTATTCCCTTAGAAATACCTATAATTATTTTATTGGTGAATTCCATATATTTTTTCCACACTGCTTGATCATGGAATTAAATGTGATAAAATTGGATTCTTATATTATATGATCTATGTGGAAGACTTACACATGTACATGATATGATTATGATGGGTGCACCCATATAGCACTCCAATGCATTGGGTAATGTTTTAGTCTCATAAGATTCCATGTATGGTGTCTGGGAGGTTATCCTAAGCACATTATGTTATGATTTATTTGTGGTTAACCTTGACTTATGTTTATGATGTCATGTTTAATGTTGTTTCCACATTTCCATGTTGCCTTTATGTTATTAAGCTACATCATTCCCAATTGTTCATGTTTATGATTAACACCCCTTTTACGCCCCATTAAAATGCCTATTGTATAACATGTAAAACTTTATTCATATTATTATTTGTTTATTCCTTTACAAGGATTTATATTTCACCCCTTTCTTATGTATGTGCCCAGGTTATCTCATGTAGTTTTAATAATGATGGAATAATATAAGAATGTTAGGGAATTTTTCAATAATGTCAATGTACCCCCTATTTTTTGTTGTTATGTAATGTAACTAATTCCCAAATACACTATAATTATCAATATTTTGGGTTTTATTATGTGTATTCCTATGTAATAAATAATGAATTAATGTGTAATAAAAATAAGGTTTTTTATAAGAATCACCATCGGCTACATAGGGTTGGGAGAGAATAAGAGGTTTTGAGATAAACTAAGAGTGTGGTAGGATTTATAGGCATTAATACAGATGGAATTTCATATAATTAATGGTTCATTCACATTTTGAATTTATCAAGTTTATGTCATACCAAAAACTACATCGACCAGATTCAACAAACCTATGATTAATTCACTTTATGAACTATATGTTAATAATGTGAGTTTTTGGAGATAGATCTAAGAAATATGACTCCTCATCTATTAAAGTAATGAACTGATGGTTCATAATGTAAATTTCATGATGTGAACTTCTATTATAAAAGATAATAACAACCACATTGTCCAGGAACTTTCCATTCATGATTTGAACCATGTTTCATGTCGTGAACTCCTCCTATAACCATATTTCAACTCTCAAGCTCCACCAATACTGATCTAGGCTTTATCCAATAACCAAAGACCTTATAAACATTAAAAGTAATGGTATAAAATGATCCAATCCCTTACATATGTTACCTCTCAAATAATTATCATCCTTGAGAATTTAAAACCAAACCTAGAGAGATGGAAAATAAAATGGGTCATCCAAATTGCAACCCCTCATGTGATAGCTCTTAATAATCTCACCATTACATGAGTTTAACCACCTTACTCAGAGTAGTAAAGTGAAAAAATAAGTAACACCAGCAACTATCTACTAACCACTCTCTTGGAGGAGATATATCTCAAACAAGATAAAGGAAACAAACAAAGCATCAAAGAAGATAAAACCATCTCATAAACCTAATAATGGTCAAAAACCATAAAATGAGCATCGCTATAAGAGAAGAGACAAACATTAAACAACTCAAGATACTGATCACACATCCATGACTCACATTCCCATGTTCTCTTCTCCATGACACCATGTTTCCCTGAGAAACGAACCTAGGGAATAGAATACCCATGTAACACCTTCTCCAGGTAGTCTTGGATCTCCATAGGCTACTCCTAAAAGGTTGCATCATCATCAATGTTGATATTATCCCAATCGATGTCATGAGAGTCATCATGAAGATAAAAAATTTGTTATGACACATGAAAGACATCATGTATCTAGATTATATGTAGAGGGATTACTATCTAATATGAAATGACTAAAATATCAACCAATGCTTATAAAGGATTAAAAATATATGAAGAAATCTTACTTATAAGTCCACACATTCACTTCCCATGATGAGGAGTCACCTTTAGGAACACATGTTCTCCAATGTAAAACTCTAGAGGTCTACTCCTATGGTTGGAATAAGATTTATGATTATTCTACACTACCTTTATCCTCGCATGAATCACCCAAATGATCTTTTTCATTATCTACACTAGTTTTGGCATGAGAATTGATGAATCTTCCACCTCAGTACATTATAATGAGGAATTGAAAGGTCAATAATACAAATATTTATACTAAACCATACCAATGGTGGAGTGAAAACTATTATTGTAAGAAAACTTGACTAAATACATGTTCCTCATCCACGAACCTCCAAAATCTAGGAAACAAGTGCATAACATATCTTCAAGAGTCTGGATAGTCTGCTTTGTATGATCACTCGTCTTCAGATGAAAAGTAGTGACAAGGTATAATTGAGAGTGAAAATTATGTTAGATACCTGTCTACACACTAGAAGTAAAATAAGGATCATGATCAGAGATGAATTTCCTCATAACTCCATGGAGTCTCACCACCTCCTATAGGTAATTACTCAAAAAAACATCCACTGAGCTTGAATCCTTGATTAATATAAAGTATGCTGATTTCATCAAACATTACACTATCGCCAATATAACATAAAATCCTTATTAATCTTGAGGTAAACCATAAAAAAGTCCATAATAATTTCCTCCCACTTCTACTAAGTAATATTTAATGGTTGGATCAAACCATCAAGAACATAGTGCCTGACCTTCACCTTATAGAAGACCAAACATTGAGACACAAACTTTGCAACTGAATGCTTTAATCCAGGCTACCAAAAATAACCACTTAGAGAAAAATATATATTTTTCATGCTAGGATGTACTAACAAGGGTGAGATATAGAACTCATGGAGAACCACCTCATGCATCAAAAAAGGTATGAAAATACCCCATTGTAATAATGCCCGAGGTTTTTCATTCTTAGACCAACCAATAGGGACATCTTCATAGACCACTAACTTTTCTAGACCTCTACCTCAAAATACCCTAGATGGGACTCCAAATACTACACCAAAGATTTCCTCACTATCATTTGAAAAAGGAAAACTCTACAACCAACCTCTCTCATATCAAGATGCATCACTGATAAATCTCCCATTAATCTCTAGGAATATCCAGATTCATGAATGATATTAGTATGTGAATTCTTACTCAATGCATCAACTACAACATTACCCTTTCCTAGTGTATATAAAATATAAAATTCATTGTACTATAATAATTCTATCCACTATCATTGTCACAAGTTTAGGTCTTGGTGGGAGAATACATACCTTAGGCTCTTGTGATTGGTAAAAGCCAAAAAACACCAACTGATGAGGTAATATATCACCAAAGTCAAAAAACATGATTTCTTCCAACTCAATAACATGGGTGGTATAGTTACAATCATAATGATGTAACTTTTGATACTTATAATAAATAAATGATCTCTAAGTATTAGAACATATCCCACACCAAGACATAAATCATTGTAAAAAACATCAAACTGAACTCTCTCTTTTGGAAAATGAAGAGCTGGAGCACTGAACAACTTCTCCATTAGTTACTCAAACACTATTTGAAACTAATATATCAATAATAGTTCTCTATAATTTCAAGTCAAGGATATTAGAAGAGTATAAACCTGAGAGAAACTAGCTATGAACTTCCTATAATAGCCTTTAAGATTAAGGAAACTCTGCACATCTACAACTAAATTAGGGATTCCCAAAAAATGACTACCTTTATCTTTCAAGGATCCAAGACTACACCACACTGGGATATAGAATTAATTAAAAAATGAACTTCATGATCCCAAAACTCACACATCAATAGCTTCCCAAATAGCTGATGATGACAAATAACTCCCAAAATAACATGTAGATACTAGGCATTCTCCTCCTTAGATGCAGAGTAAACAAGTATGTCATTGATAAAAACCACAAAAAATCATTCTAGAAACTCTTTTAACACTATGTTATTATACCCATGAACATTATTGGGGTATTAATCATACTACATGACATCACAAAGAAATCATAATTACCACAACAACATTAAAAATCATTCTTCAAAATATCACCATCCTTTATCTGCATCTTATGATATCTTAACCATAGATTGATCTTTTAAAACCAACTAGATCCTTTTAGCTGATTGGATAAATCATCAATCCATGGAAGAGGATAGAAGTTCATCACTATCACTCAATTTAAGTGATGATAATTTATATAGTGATGAAGATTTCCATTGTCCTTATTCACAAACATAAATAGAGCACCCCAAGGTGAAACACTTGACTTAAAAAAACCTCCTTACATGATATCATTGATATATACCCATATATCTCACAACTTAGAAGGTTTCATACTATATATAGACATTGAGATTAGAGAAGCCCCCAAATATATCTCTATCCCAAACTCAATCTCATGTCGAGAGGGTAACACCACAACCTTCTTAGGAAATACATTAGAGTATTCTTCCGTAACTCTAGTAAACACCATCAGCTAAACCTCTGATGAAATCAACATCATCTTAACCATAATGGAAAAAAAGGCAGAACATGCCTCCAACCCGTCCAAGGGTATTATTTTCCAATGAACACTGCAATATCTCTATTAGAATCATAGAACATAATCTGTATACTGAATTAATCTATAATATCCTTCACTCAATACAATAATTACATACTAATAATGTTTTTTTATGGATCTATCTATAAACATATGAACTCTCCCCAAGAGAGGCGATACCCCAACACTATCTCATAGTCTCTACATACTTCATAAATATAAGCTTAACCTCCAACTGACGTAGTAAAATATAAGGGAAATGGAAGCCTCTATACATAAAGTACCCAATAATGGACTAAAGAAGTTGATATAAAGGATTGTGTAGATATTAATTCAAATAAATAAAAAAAAAGTAATAAATAAGAAAATGGTACCTCAAATGATGTCTGGATCACCAGGAGATGGGAAATATAGAGCATATAGTTGACTAATACCTTCTCCATGGTCTCTCTAACCCTAATGGTGATCACCACCATAAACATGATTTTCTCTCTAAGGATAAGGAGCATTTAGGGGTTGTCTTCTGCCTACCCTATCTCCGCTATGCCAATACAAAGCTGGAGCACCCTATTTATGCTACCTCAGATAAAACAACATTAATAGAGGAACTTTAAGTAGAACAACTACTTCACATAGCCTACTCAGAAATTTTAGACACTCTTACTACTGATGACATCATCCTCTACATGAAAAACATGTGTCCAACCCCTTGGCAGGGGCATAAGATCTTCCAACCTTGTAGAAACGAGATGACGATGGTCAGTACCTAACCTTACCTATATAAAATCTATTTTTTCTTGGAAAATGGGAACCCCAGATCATAGCTATACTATGTAAAGAATCCCAATGACTCCCCTCTCATGATGATATGGTTCTAGCCAACATCTTCTCAACAACCTCTACTCTCACTAGCACATCAAGATACATTGAAAAAATAAATAGGGTGACCTGACACTAGATCTCTAGATGAAAAGCCTCCTCTAAATGTCTCAGCCGAGCCCCCTAATCTAGAAATTAGTTTGAAGATTAAT
This sequence comes from Viscum album, assembly GCA_963277665.1. Taxonomy (NCBI): domain Eukaryota; kingdom Viridiplantae; phylum Streptophyta; class Magnoliopsida; order Santalales; family Viscaceae; genus Viscum; species Viscum album. The sequence goes on along the minus strand of OY728132.1, from coordinate 1,151,451,901 downwards.
TGATAAGGGTCCTAAAATTGATCCCAAACTCCTACATGTTGGACCTCCCATATCAAAGGGTAAGCATATCCTGATGATTGGATTCCTTTGTATTCAAAGAAATAAAATCCACTCTAAACTGGTCTAAAAAACATCTCCCATAAGACTACTGACTCATCACGGCCCTCGTAGAATAATAACCACCATTTCCTCACTTATCCATATAGCATCATCATCGCCAATGAACCCCAGTTATTCTTTTGAGCATATATTCAACTGAAGGCTTTCTCCACCTCTTCTAACTACTCCTCTATCACTATGTCATAAACGGATCCCTCATACATCTATAGACTATGAAACTAAAACTCTCAAAGTTTCCTTCTCTAAGTATCACCATAGAAATATAATTTTTGATGATCTAGTGGCACATCTTGCTGAATATCTTTAGTATGAACTTGACAAGGACTCCAACCTAAAGCCACACCTATAAAAGAAAAAACTATTAGGGACTCTTAAACCAAGAATATGGAACATTTAAGATATGAGAAATAATAGATAAGATTAAAATGAGATAAGGTTAATGTATTAGATCCTAGGGGGACCTAAATACCCATGTATCAACCCATATCCCTTGTTTACATTACTTACTAAACTTAGTTGACACTATTTCCATACAAACCCATGTAGTTATCACCTATGCCTACCCCCTAAATCCATATTATCTCTCAACCTAAACCTTTGATACCACTATGTCACAACCCCATACCACCCAAAGGCACCCCTCCTAAGATGAAAATGAGAGAAGGGAGATAATGATGCCCAAATCCTGCCTCCAATAGGCCATGATTTTGTGATAATCACTAAGGGTATCTTATAAACACTGACGAGATACATTGCCCTCTAAGATATGAGAAACAAGAGATAATATGGAAACACCCAACAACACCATTTCAAGATAAAATTAAAATATCCAAAATACATTCATGTAATTTTATAAAATTGAACAACTATAAGAAAACTACAAGTACCAAAATATAAACTTTTAAATGACCACGGAATCCCAAAAAACTTCTTAACAACCCAAGAGATAGTAATGTTCAGCATTATCACCAACCTGCTCTTGCTGACCTAAAAAAAGTTCATATATATGTAGGGTTATCATAACATGTATACTATTTATGATATTACCATAGCATCTAATTAAAAGATAAAGAAATCTTATTAAATCCCAGTGAACAATAAGTGAAGTTTACTTGTCACCTATACTAGTATGTTAACTTCCCAACCTAACCATAAATATATATAACCAAGTTTATCATATAAAAAAATATAATATATTATAAAAAATAAGGTACCCTTCTACCTCTTCCCCATTGGTTTTACACTCTTCTCTAACATCACATGTCCCAATCCATATCTCTCGAAAATAAATCAGCCCAAAGACACAAAGGAAAAAGTATCACAGCATGCACCATGTTCATAACATCATCTCATAATCCCATTCTATGTCACTAGATAGTAACCGAGTAGTTTTTGGGAGCTACCATAGCCCATATGTCATGTATTATACCTAAATCCATCAAAATGTATACATTTCATACATATAATAATCCATATGATACTATATCCAGAGATAAATGTGTGTGAAACAACAAAAATTCATTATAAACCTCTACACACATATATGGGGAAATATAATCACTATGAATACCAACATATAATACTACCAGGAGAAGAGAGTAGGGATATAGGGTGTAGTTAACCATCTATTAATTTCCAACATGAATTCTGGGTAAAACGCCCTCTTAGAGTCCACTGGGTGTTAGCCTCCCTACTGACATGTGTGGGTTAGCATATGAAATCACATAACATACATGATATAATATAGCTCAAAAACACACTATGGGAATTAATATAGTTTTAGGATCAACTACAACTATAATATCTTGGACACCCGACTGCCATTGCTAAGAACTAGATATCCTATAAGCACACAAACATTAAAGGATCTTCATTTAATTAATTATTGCATTTTAAAATTTCACTTTATGTTAATTAATTCATTAGGAATAAATTAACATTATTCCATTCATATTTAATTAACAACCAAGTGAAGTCCATGCCCACTAGGTATAATCCACCCTATTCCATAGTTCCTCAAGATTATCAACATTTGAATCGAATTCAAGAACCAACCCCATGGGTTAAACATGTACTAATAATTATCATTCTATAATTATATCCACTCTAGGAAACATCCTAATATAGTATAAAAGAGATTTATAGACAAGCATAACCAACTGTCTCAAGTAGTGGGAAAAGGAATGAAGAATCAAGAAACCTGTCCATATGGCCTTTAAAGTAGAACATTACCAAGTAAGAATCCCAAATTTTATCACAAAAATAGGAAGGCCTAGCTTCAACCCATTCCATTAATCTTGGTTCAATATCAAACACCACCATGTATATCACCATGCATACCACTATTATAGGTGTCAACTGGTACAAGAAACCCAAGACTCCCCACCCATATCTCACCAAACCATCACCCATATAAGGATCACATAATGTCATGTATAAAGGCTCACATCTAGAGAAAACACAAAAGAAAAAAAAGAAAACAAAGTCAATAGGTAATCTATGCCATAAAAACAAGGCATCCATCATTCACATGTAGAAAATATCTCTTATCACCAAACATATACCTTTATCAAACAACCAGTTTTATTACCATATTGGATTAACCAATTAATTTATCACATGTTAAAACTATGGGTAACCTAAGGAGTCTACTACCACAAGGCATTAATTATTTAATCATGCTCTCAAGCATAACTTATAGTTTCAATAATCTATAAGGAATAATAATTTCATTAACATGAATTTATTATTATCAATAACAATAATTTATAGATTTATGTTCTTTAGACATTTCCATTAACATGTGGAAGAAAAATTCCAATTAAACATTCATCAGACATAATTTGATTTTCATAAAATTATAAGAATCAACAGATTCATTAAACATACCTATTTAATTCTATATACAATAATATTATAGGATTTATTTTCTTTAGACATTTTCATCAAATTAAACATGCTAAAACCTAGCACAAAAACATTCTAATCAAATCATAAAAATAGATAACACACTATATGGTGAAATTAGAGGTAAACCATTATCATAGTGGAAATACATGCGATCGATACAACCATTAGCCATTTATTTTAATTAATATGGTTTATTTTTTATGAAGGTTAATTATACCATCACCCAAAGAGATAAAACATGATTAATTTATGACTACACATAAAATAATAGGTGAATAAAATAATCCTCTACCTCAAGGCTCTAAAAAAAACAAGTGCAAATCTTTGGACATCTATCCCACATGGAAACTAAAACCCTCCAAGAATTACAGTCCACAAATGGGAAAAAATTCAATTGAATTCCACAAGAACAAAATAAATCAACCTCCAGAATATGAAAAATAATAATGGGAGTAAATAAGACCAATTAATGAATAAACCAAAAGAGATAGGGGAACCTCACCTCAGATCACCACACATCGAACCTTGGAAGTCAAGTATCAATCCATTTTAAAAAGGCTTCAAAACACTATAAAGAATAACTTATGGTCACCAAAGGTTGAGAGAGAATCATAGTTTTTGAGAGAAACTGAGGGTTCAACAGGCTTTATAGGCATTCTTCCAGATAGAATTTCATAGTTTGAATGGTCCATTCACATTTTTAATGTACTGATTTTAAGTCCCATCAAAAAATGTATAACCCAGATCTAAAAAACCTTAGATTAATTCACTTTGTGAACTAAAAGTTCACTTCATGAGTTTTTAGATATAGATTTGGGAAATGTGACTCCTCATCCAATAATTCCATGAACTCATAGTTCACATTGTGAATTACACCCCATAAAATTATATTATGAAATCCATGAATAACCACTTTGACTGTGAACTTACCATTCTTGACATGAACTATGTTTCATGATGAAAAATCCTACTGAAACTAGATTACAGGCCCCGAACTCCACTGATCCCACTCTAGCATTAATTTAAGCACCACATACCCCAGAAACATAAAAAGGAACATGATAAAAGAATTCACGACATTACACTTAAGGTTTTATACTATGAGAAATTTGAATTAGTGGTATAAAGAGTATTTACTAATATATTTTTTAAGATTAAACCCCATATTTTAGAAATTCAACTCAAATGAATAGATCATGGAGGACACATGGATATCTTTCATGGTATGAGGGACCATGAGAATATTATATTTTCATTGATTGTCTAAATTGAGCAAGGGGAATTATGAAGTCACTTATGGAACATGGTTTGAGAGAGGGAGAGTGATTCTATTAACATCAAGGTAATTCATTATTCACTCAAGAATTCAATGGAAGTTCATACAAAAATCATTTAGGTGATTAAGATTTTTAGATTACATGGAGACCATTGCAACATCGGTCGAGGTTTCTAAACATTCATCCTTACCTTATAAAAGAGTGTGAAGTTAACTATATTAAGGGGGGTTGTTGATTCTCATTATTTTTATCTACTTATTATATTCTCTTCTAGGATAGAATTATAATACCTTTGTGGTTGGGTCAAGGAGAATGTACCCTATCCCCAATCTTTAATTTTAATGAATTTATGTTTTTATTTTTTCTATTTAATTTTCATGAAGAGTCTTGTATTTATATAAGGTTGTAGATGCATATATATATATAAATTTTCATTTCAATTATCCTCTTTCTCTTTCTTTTTGTTTTCACATAACCCCCTTTTTCTTTTTCATTTATCATATGGAATAAGAGAGTGAGGATGGGTTGAGAGTAGTAATGAATTTTTTATTTCTTTAATTGTGTTAACACCCAAGATTTGAGGTATGTCTTTATGATCCAGGTGTTTTAAATTCCATTTAATGGTTTAGTTGGATTTAGGTATCTTGGGTGAGTTTTTTGGAGGGTTTAGTGGTAGTTGTATGTTTTTGGGTCCATGATAGGAAACAACACGCCATGAAAGTGGGTGTGTTATTCTAGGTATATCCATGTGAAACACATGGAGGATGAAATGGAGAGTTATTGAGCATGGTTTGGGTCATGGAACCATAGGTGGCATTTTATGAGTCATGAATAGAGAGGCCTCACCAAGCCATGTTCTTGGGAATGGAGAGCCTAACATGGTCGAGTCTATTGCACTATGATATGGTGTCTTACCATGTCACATCTCTTGTATATCACCTGATCAAAGTCCCCATGACCATGGTGGATCCACTAGGATATGGTCATGGTCAAATACAATTTTGAATAAGCTGGTTAGTGAACTAATTTTGAGGGGAGGTGTTATAGATCCACATAGGATAATTTTAGGAGTGATTTTAATTCATTTTTTGATTGGAAATAAACTCTTATAACCTATGCTCACCCTTTCCTCCATAGGTTGTTCAAACTAATCAAACCTTGGGTTCTCTTTTGAAAATTTCGACTCGAATTGAGAATCTATTTCTTGGTGATGTGGGCGAGGTTTATCTCTCATTTTGTGGTATGCATTAATTTAGGTAGTATGCCTCTATATTAATCCATTTTTTCTAGAATTATAAGGATTATATTTATAAACATTCTTGATAATATCTTCAAGGGAAAACCCCTACTATATATTTATTTGAAATTTCATGATTTTAAGTAATTAATATTATATTTTTATTAAATGGTTTTTGTATCAAATTAATTTTGTTAAACCTTATTGAACTCTTATTTATAATGGTTTTAGGTTGAAGCTAGTATTTCAATATTTTTAAAAAAATTTATGATTTTTTTGGTTTTAATGAAAGAATTTTGGAATGTGGTCATGGAATATATAAAAGTGTGTGTTCATATTTCATTGTACAAGTCCTTATTCATATTTACTTAGTGCTCAGTTCCAGATTGGAGGCACATGGGATTATCACCAAGTGTTGACCTTTTGAAGGATGGATCACCATTCATGAGTATTAGGATTTTCATTCAGCATACATGTGGGTGTGAGTTTGAAATATGGGATGAGTATTATAGGTGGAAAGAAATAATGAAAAAAGTGATTTAGTTCAATTGTTTTTCTTAAAATATTTTCTCATAGTAAAATATTTTGATAATCTCACCCTTTGGTTTTTTATAAACTGCAAGTTAACTTTTTTTTGGTACTAATGGAATGTGTTGGAAAGTCTCTTGGGGAAATCATAATGGGTATGATCACTCACCCCATGCATATCCACTTTGGTTCATATGAATACATTATTCTTTATAAAATAGATAAAGGAAATGAGTTGTTCTTCTCTAATGAAACATCATGATGCTACTTCCTCAGGTTAATGTTTTGTGCTTTGAGTTTCTCTTATGGAGTAGTTGGAGTGATTCCACATTTATGTTTCTATGTGGATATGTCCTTTATTTTTATTAATTTGTTTTCTATAATTTGTTGTTTATAATATGATATTATTATTTTATTGGACTTATTTTGAGTTTTATTGACTATAATTTTGCATCTTGTTGTTGGTTTGGTTGTTTATATTTTTGTTTTGAAAATTTGTATTGTTTAAAAAGGGTAAATCATTACCCAATGTCTAGGTAAGTCCTTGGTGTTATTTCCATCCTTTGGTGTCTTAGAAACTTCACCAAAGGTTAATTTCACCTCTAAATCAACCCAATCAAATGGGTTGGGAAGATATTTTATAAATGATATCATTCTTGGTCAGTCCATCATCTTGGGATAATAACAAGGGGATATAAATTTCAGAACATGAAATGTATAGAATAAAAAGATATAACTGAAATATTTATACTTAACTTCAAGTTACTAGGGTGGTTTGAGAAAAAATGTGTTCTAAAAAAAATTAGGTGTTTTAAATTTCAGCACCATGGGTTTAACTGATTAGTGTAGAATATCATGATTTAGTAGTGATACTTACCACTAGAAATTAATTTTTTGTTGTATATATATTTATTTTTAGAAATTGGTTGTAATTATTGTTTATTTTCTTGATTTGAAATACTTAAAGACTTTAGTTTCAAGTCAGTGATGGATAAGTGGTGTTTTATTCTATCTATATATAAATTGAAATGATTAGGTGATGTATAAAACCTCCAGTGGAGGTAACAGAGAATTTGGTTTCAATCGAGCCATAGGTAAACCAATAGATTTTTAGATCATTTTTCAATATTTTCAATCCATTAATAAGGAAAATTGAAATTAAGAACTATGAAAATCAGATCACTCTTTACAATTTTTGAAATATAATCCACTAATATTTTAGGGGGATTCATAACCTAAAAAGGTATAACTGTGGCTTAAAAGAATAAACCGGATTTTTGATTTCCTTGGAACCTTGACTAATTGAAATGACAAGTTATTATTAAACATGCTATAGTATCTTGCATTCCTATAGTGGGAATTAATTATCCAAGATAAAGTCAATCAAGGCCTTACATGGGAGGAATTTTAAGAAATTTTCAACAAACAATTCTACCCCCACACCATTAAGATAACTAGGATGATATATTTGTTCATCCTTAAGAAAGACAATCTACCCCTGACAGAATATATAGCTAAGTTTATGAACTTATTTTTATTTTCTTAAAAACTTTCTGTTAGTGTTTCCATGAAGAAACACTTTTTTAGTTTGATTGTGGATATAGATTCACTCTAAGATAATTTTGCTTTGTATTATAGATTATATGGAGATGGTTAATAGATATGTAGTGGAAGAAGGGATATCACTAGAAATACAGCTAGAGGAAGTATGTTTTTCCATAGGAAAAAGTGGTAAATATAATACTAGGAATAAGAGGAATAGGTACACTTACTTCTAAGGTGGTAGATCATCTCAAAATCAGACCATTGAATTAGTTAACTTTCCTCCTCAACCAAGTTTTAAGATCTGATATTTCCAACGTGATTTGTTTGAACATATGAAGAAATATTGCATGGAATCACCTAGAGTATTTCAAAAATATAATAATATGGTACATATCCAATGTTATTTTCCTAGAACTCCAAAGTTAGTTTCTGAAAAAACATATCTGGTCTCTAAAACATCTTATGCTTCAACTAGATGATCACGTCAGAATAGTCCTCAAAATCAAGTGATTCAAGGTGATTCTAAGAACACCATGACTTCACAACCAATAAATATAAAAAATAGAATTAAAGAAAAAGGTAGAGTTAGTAATTAGTTGTATGGTGTTGAGAATATGATCATAGAAGATAAATTAGGTCCTTTGACCATACATGATACCATTATACTTAACTCAACTCTTACCCAAGTTCTATTTGATACTGATCTATCCCACTCTTTTATTGCTTCATGTTTCATTGATCAAATAGTATTGAATATCAAAATGATTCCACACTTTATGAGTATCCATAAAACTCTTAGGCAATGAGAGTATATGGGATTTAAATGTAATACTTATTCTATAACAATAGATTAATCCTATTTTGATTGAGATTATTCTATTTTGGACATGGATGACTTTGAATTAATCATGAGATTGGATTGGTTATTTTTTTAAGGCCCATATTAATTTTTATGCATGATGAGTAAAGGTTATATATCCTTATGGGGTAGTGAATATTTTTAAATGATATTGGGATGTTATGACTGGAAAAGAAATATCTTCAACACCAATGGTTATAAAAATTTCTTATCAATTAGAAGTAGTCACTTTCGGGACTAATGAAAAAATTGATAATAAAATTTCCCTACAATAGTGGATATATATCTCGATGTGTTTCCTGAATATTTCACTAGTTTTCCACATTAAATTTAAGTGTTATTTTTTATTAATATTCTTTTGGGGATAAATATTATTTCTCTTCCATCATATTGAATAATACTAATAGAGTTGAAGGAGTTTAAGACTGAATTGAAAAAATTTAAAAGTAAAGGGTTTATAAGACCGATTACATTGAATTTGGCTAATCTAGTTATTTTTTAGGAATATATATAGATTTTTATAACACTGTGTTCATTATCATAAGATGAACCAAGTTATGATAGAGAATAGATATCCACTACCTCAGATTGATGACCTATTGTATCAATTGAAGAAAGTATAATGGTTCTACAAAATTGATCTATTCTCATGGTATCACCAAATCTTGGTTAAGAAAGAGGATATTTTGGAAACAAGGATTTATTATGATCGTTATGAATATTTGGTCATTCTATTTGTACTTCACTAGTGTTTTTTATGGAATTGATGAATCATGTCTTTGAGAATTAACTAGACTAATTCATTGTGGTATTTGTGGATAAAATTATAGTTTATTATAAAACTCAGAAAGAACATGAATAAAATTTTGAGATTATGTTGAGCATTTTTCAATAGCACCGACTATATGAAATGTTCTCTAAATGTGATTTTTGGATACAAGAAGTTCACTTCCTTTGGTTATGTTCTTTTAGATGAAGGTGTATCAATAAACCCTATAAAGATAAAATCTATTATCTATTGGAAACCATCAAATAACATCTTTGAGATATGTATCTTTTTGGGATTAGAAAGTTACAACCATTTCTTTGTTAAGGAATTCCCATAACTTGCATCTCGTATGACAATACTCATGAGAAAGGGCACTTCATTCTACAAGAGTGAGGATTTTCAACAATCCTTAAGTAAGACTAACTTCTACACTAATTCCTATTTTATTGTAACCTAGGAAGGGTTATGTGGTTTATTATGATGAATCTAGATTTAGACTCAGCTATGTACTCATGCAAGGAGATCATGTGGTAGCTTATGAATCATGAAAGTTATGAATTTATGAAAAGAATTATCTAAACCATGATTTAGAATTGGCTACAATAGTTCATGCTTTTAAAACATGGAATCATTATCTCTTTGGTGAGAAATTAATTATGTTCAAAGACCATAGAATATTGAAACACATTTTTTTCTATGAGATTTGAACCTAAGATAAATAAGATGGATGAAATATCTCCATATGTTTGACTTTGATTAGGTTTATACACCAATAAAAGGGGATTTTATGGATGATGCTTTAAGTTGAAATTCCTAGAATAAATTACCTAAAGATTCTCATGATTATTGGTAGTTGATGAGTATAATTCTTGATATGTACTTGGATTGCACTGAGATGAATGGAGTTTAAATTTTCTATCTAGTAATTCTTACACATGACTTGGTTGAACAATTCAAGGATTCTCAATGATCAGTTTTAGGTTTCCCAACCATTATATCAAAACTAATTTGTGGGGAGCCCATTGATGAATGGAAACAAGATGGAAACATTATGTTTCTTTTTCATGATCAAATTTTCATTTCGTAGTGTTTTCAAGATAAACTCCTTTTCGTTTACCACTAATCGAAATGGTCTATTCACCCTAGAATTTTGAAGTTGTATAAGACATTAAAATCTCAATTATGGTGGTATAGAATGAAAATTAATGTGGCAGAGCATGTATCCAGATGAACCACTTATCCCAGTTGACTATGAGAATGACCTATCAACCTCAAATGGATGTGTAATTAGAATGAAAAATCCAAATGTTAGAAGACAAGTTCTAAGCTTGTGTTATGGATTTCAGAGGCTCATGGGAATATCATATAGAATTAGTGGAGTTCTCATATAATAACAACTATCAGAACTCGATAAATATGAATGTATTTGTTGGTATCTTCTTTGATGGGTAGAAAATAAAGAAAATTTATTATTTGGACCTAGACTTGTTTAGGAAATGATTTAGAAAATTCAGATGATTTAGAAAAGGATGACGATGACTTATAGTCATCATAAATATTATAAGGATCATCATAATTAACCATTATCATTTGATGTGATAGATCATGTGTTCTTTAAAGTCTCTCCAAGGATAGGGCATCAACATTTGGGTAAGTAAGGAAAATTTTCTCCTTAGTACATTAGGCCTTTTGAAATACTGGAATAGATTGGTGATGAAGCTTATTGGTTGGTTTTACCACCATGATCCATCCCCATACACAATGTATTTCATCCATTTCAATTGAATAAGTACCAGTGTAATTTGGACCATATGATTTTATGGGACCATGTTGGTCTTTCACCAGATGATACATTTCTATGTATTTATATGGATCTTGGATAAACAAGAAAAAGTGTTATGGGTGAAATGGACCAGCCATGATCAATTTAGTCACCGAGGGAGGGATGAGTGAATCAGTGATATTTTTTATTTTATTTTATCTTTATTATATGACAACCTTTTCCTCTTGTTAAATATTTATCACTTTGTTGAAAACCAAATATTCACACATATATAAGAATATGAGTATTTACAAGGTACATTACTCAATAAGAGTATCTACCCCTTTTCATGGTTTGGAAGTAATTTGGAAATAATCCAATACCACACAATCAATAAGAAAACAATCATTTTTTGTATATACAATAAGTAGAAATTACCCTTACAATTCTATATCACTATGATCAAGACAATAATTCATGTTATTATTCTAACAAAAATGATGTAAATGAGTTTTTATAACAAGTTTATAAACCTTCATTAGTTGGTTATAAACATGTCACTATGCTTCTTTAACAACTTTCACTTTTTTAAATCTTCAAAAAAAATTATTCACTTTCTTACCCAACAACAGGAAGGAAGCAATTCTCTAAACTACATATGAAAACTCAATCTGATTATTCAGTCCAAAAAAATCTGAATTGTTAGTCTATAAATTATTATGATTTTCTTCTTTCTTTCCTAGAACTGTCAGTTTAATTTCTTGGTCCGATCTGGAATACCTTGGCCACAACTTTTTCTGAACACTTTTTATATCTAGAAATGTTTCTAAATAAAATTCCATAAAAACCCTCCCTCCTCCAATTTCAGTCTCAAAAACTCAAGTATTCATAATCTCTCCTATACGTGAATAGTTTTCAGAGTGAATTATATATGTACCTCTATTTATAGGTGCCTAATAAGTGAAATGGCATGACAACTATTTTTCATTTTACCTCTCACTCAAATTCTAGAAAATTGAATTTCATATTCATTTCAACTTCATTATGACCATTTTTCAATGCTTCTCAAATATTATGTATTCTTATCTAAACTTATTGAATCTTCTGACAACTACAACCTTATTTTAATTTACAAAAAATCATTTTGTCCAAAAATGTATGTCATTCTAAATTTCTTGATCTGATTGAAAACATGTTAAATATAAGACTTACCAGTTTAATGATACAAACCAACATAAACTGTTCTACCATAAACATTGTTTCAACTTTTATAGACTCCAAAACACACCAATAGTCTAATGTAATGTTAAATATGAATATAATTTTCAAAAAATTACTTCATTTGTTCAAAAACTCCTCAAACTAATGAAATTTAATCTGATGATGTCCAGCATGTGATGACTTATCAGTGTCAGTATGTGTCTGATGAATTTATTTTCCATACAATGTATCAGTTTCAAATATTTTATGATAAATATCAAACCATTTTAAACAAATCAATAAGTCTTGAGAACACAGTCCAACGATTTAGATCACATAAAAATGGTTGACTACATTGTTATATTTCATCCAATTAATCAGTCTCTAAATCCCTTCTGATTCATTGATTCCAAAAACTCAACTAATTGATTGGAGACAACAAATTCTCTTCCTAGTCACACTCAAAATCTCCGATCCATATGATATGATTTAGATAGTCTAATGTTTTTTCCTAATGGAATTATATATTTGATATTTTATTGGTTCTAACACCAGTATTATGGATCAGTGAAAAAACCTATCTCATGGATCAGTGGCACATCTTGTCTGATAAACCAGTATTAATAGAAACTTATTTTTTAATCTTAAAACTGATTATTCATTCAAATAATCAGGTTTTCTAATTAATTACACCTTCATATAGATCATTCAATTAGAAATTCTTCAAAATATTTGACTTCAATAAATTAAAACTCTCATACACCAAACATCTTTTTTCTTCGATGCTTCTATATCCAATGATCTGCATTCAAAAAACTCCAAATTCATAGAAACACCAAAAATTCACATTTTTATTTTCTTCCATAGACTCATTCTTGTATCATGACTTCTTCAAGATGTTTATAACATAAATTTAATCATATAATCATTGGACTAAGTATACCTTTTCTCCCCCTTTCTTTCACAAATCTTGGATCACAAGTGGTTCATCAACTTATGATGTTGATAAATTTTTTCATAGAAAAGAATCATTAGATTTTATTTTGAACATCTTCAGATACATTCTAATTATGATACAACATCACACTCTAATCTAAAAAATTTTATTCCTAAAAAAATATGAGTCTGAAATTTTTTTTACCCATAATACATATTCAGAACAGAAAATGGTAATTAATGGGCTTTCTAATTAAATATATATTTGATCTTATGAGTTTTGTACTACTTTTTCCAATCCCTAAAACATACAAAGTAAATTAATTTCTCAAAAATACAATAAAAGAACAAAATAAATAGAAACCATTTCTTCCAACATTCTTCCAGCATCTAAAAAACAACTTCCCGCTAACTTAGTCCCACTAATATCCTCTTTGGATTTTGTTTTCAACCAAGGTTCATAAATCATAAAAACTTTTTAACTCAAGCTATAGATTATTAATCAACAATTCTAAGAGTATGTTATAAAACTCATTATAGGAAACCATAATCATTGATAGTAAAACCATGTTATCCATAAGTAATTATTTAAGAACTTTTTGATATCAAACCTTCAAACTTTCCAATTCTTCACAACTTATTTTACTTTCCTGTAAAAAAGAATTTATAACAAGTACTACAAAAAACTATTAGAATAGTTCCCACACTTACACACTGAGTTCATAACTTACCCATTTTAACAACTCTCCAAAAATATTTTCTTCCTTAAAAGGTTTAGCACATAATAATGTATAGATTTATGAAACATCATTTCCCACTATTTACAACACTATAAAAAGACTAGATGAGATAAGCGATAGAAACACATACCTCAACCTCAGATAAAAATAGGTTTTATTCCCATGTTCAACCTCAGTTTGTAAAAATATTCCTTTGATAAAGGTTTTGTGAAAATTTTAGAAACTTGTTCCATTTCAAGAACATATTACAATTTTAGTTCATTATTCACCACATGATATTTGATGAAGTGATATTTGATATCAATATTATTTGAACACGAATGTTTCATTGGATTTATAGTAATATTTATATCACTTTGATTATCACAACCCAAGATAAGGGTTAACTTCACTTCAACTTGAAAATATTCCAACTGAGTCTTCATACATATAAGTTGTGTCTTAGATTGAGTGGAGGTAACATATTCAGCTTCAAACATGATAAAAGTTAAAAAATTATAATCTTTAGTATACTAACTCTTAAAAATTTCCCCCAGAACTATATGTAGATCATTTATCTTACACACTTCATGCCCAATCAAAACCTGTATAACCAAACAAACCAATTATTCACGAGAAGTCATATTTGATAAAAAAATCTATTAGGACTATGATATATCTTAGAATTATTTTTATATCCAATAGATGAGATTATTTTAGGGAACTTTTAAAATATTTCACACAAAGTAACAACATACACAATATATAATCTTAAAGTAGTCATATATGACAAACTTCCAATCAGCTTCTGAAACTCTTTAAAATCAAATCACTTTCCTTCCCCATATTTAGTCAACTTCATTACCAATAAAATTAGCATGGAAAAAAGTTTTGAATTATCCATTACAAACTTTTTAAGAATTTCTTTAGCATACTTATATTGAGATAGAAAAATATACTTAATCTTTGATTAGATTTTTAAGCTAAGAAAATATTTCAGTTCTGCAAGCATGAACATTTCAAACAACTTATTAATCTCTTCAACAATTTTTTCACAGGTTCTTTCATTATTCCCAACAATGATAATATCATCAATATACATAATTAAAATGAGATAAATCTCTTTATTTTATTTAATGTAGAGATTGTTGTCAACTCTTCCTTTCTTGAAATTCAACTTCTTTAAGTAGACATACAATTTGGAATACCGTGCTCTTTGAGATTGCTTTAACCCATAAAAGTATTTCTTTAACTTACACACATAACTTTTTTTATGATTAAAAAGACACATGGTTATTCAATGTAAACTTCTTCATCATGTTCTCCATTGAGAAATGTTGATTTTATATCCATCTAAAAATTTTTATAACTTCTTTCTGAAATAATTGTAAGAATTTTTTTGATTTTTTCTAACCTTTATATAGGAGAAAAATTATCATAAAAATCAATTACTTCAATATGTGATTAAAATTTTCAAACCAATCTTTCTTTGTTTCTTATAACTTCACCATATTGGTTTAGCTTGTTTCAGAACACCCACTTTGTAATAATAACATTTTTATGATTTGGTTTGGGTAGTAGTACCCAAGTATAATTATTCTAAATCTATTCCAACTCTTTACTCATAGCATGAATCCAATCCTAATGCTCAAATTATTCATTAACATCTTTTGGTTCAGCTTTTTAGTATAAGGAATTATGTGAGACAAACTTTGATGTTATTCTTGTTTGAAAATTTTGTTGGTTATTACCAATGATGTTTTAAACTTACACCTATTTACTAAGTCTAGGATGACATTTAAAAGGTACTTTATTAGCACCAGAAACTGCTGAGTCAAATTCTTCCATCTTCTGGGCATCACTATTGTTGGAATTCTTTTCAAGTTACTCAATAGAAACTCTTTCATCTTCTTCATCTTCCTTTTCTGCATGACAATGTGAAACATATTCCTCAGTTTTTTAAGAACTTTTACATCAACAGAATCAACTATATTTCCTATTTCTTAGTTGAAACATCTATATACTCAACCATCTAGAGAATATCCTAGAAATATTATATCTTCACCTATTTGATCACATTTTATAAGGTTTCCACCTTTGTTTTTTATAATATAGGAACTCCCAAACACCCTTAAGTGTTTCGAACTTATAGTTTCATCGTAGAATATTTCATAAGAAGTAATATTATAACTTGTTCTGTAGAAACATAGATTATGAATATAAATGGCTATACTCATTGTTTTCCTTGAGAAGTAGTGTGAAAGACCGTGTTCAGTCAAAAGTGTATGTCCCATATCCAACATACATCTATTATTTCTTTTATCAACCCCATTTTATTGTCGTGTGTTTGGTGTAGTAAACTCATTTCAAATTTGATGTTTTCAAGATAACTTTTAAATTATCCATTCTTGTATTAACCACCATTATCAGCTCACAACTTCTTCAAAGAATATCCACATTATTTTTTCACTCTTCTATTAAAACTCTTAAACATATTCAGCACATCTAATTTATGTTTAAAATAAATAATAAAAATAATTAGAGTAAAATCATCAATGAAATAAATGAAGTGCTTATCTCAAATAGTTGATTATTTACTCATTGGATCACAAATATCAGAATGAATTAGTTCTATGGGTTGAGTTGAATGAATTTAAACATTATTGTGTATAGAGTTTGTAATCTTCCCTTTCTAAAAATTGAACACACCCAATATCATTTTATTTTCATATCAATAATATAATGAACACTGTTTCTATTCAAAAGTTTTCTCATATTTCCCTAACTCATATTCCCCAAATTTTTATAACACAACTAATTTTATTCCATCATGATTAGATAACATGAATTATATACATCACCAACTTGAAAAAAATCCCCCTTTGTATTTTGGACTCCTATAACAACTTTTCTATCTTAAACTATTTTCAAAACAAAACCATATTTTCTAAAACAAATTTATAGTCTTCATTAAAAAGTTTTTAAACACTCAGAAAGTTTTGTTTCATCCTATAAAAAAACAAGACCTTCTTGTATTTTAACTTTTCTTCCCCAATAATAGAAGATCGAATACCTTTCATTATGAGAGATTCATCATTTAAAAATTTCACTTTTACTTATTTAAAATCTTTCACATTCTTCAAAAACATAAAGTCTACTATCATTTGTGATGATCACCCACTATCCCAAATCTAGGTTCGTTCTCCTATTTCAGTTTTGAGAGAAGTTTATATAACAAGATCCTTTTATTTATTTTTATCTTCCTTCATGCCCAACTTTTGAGAATTGTTATAAACATGTTATTATGCTGGTAGGAAGACAATACATCCTTCAGTAAGATGTCTAGATTGTTCACATATTTCAAAAATAGTTTTCAAAAGTTGGAATATATATTCAAATTTTAAAACAACTTTCTCATAATTCTTTCTTTGAGAGGATTGGACCCCATTAACATTGTCTATTATAACTCATGGGATAATTGTAGTGTTTTTTATCGAAACAACACATATTTTCTATGTGGAAAATCCACCACAATACCAATAGTATCCATAGAAATAATATCTTTATCAGTAACTTCCATACTGCCTGGAGTTGTGAATATGGTTTTCTAAAACATTCTTACCTTTCACATCATAACTTTTTTGAGCCCCAATATTCCTATTATCTTTCTAAATCTTCTTCTTTAGTTCTATTTTCTTCCCATATTTAATGAAATCAAAAATAGTACCAGCATTTGTTTCGGACTTCGAAATTTTAGAAAATTATGATTTTTCAACATTGATGGTTTTGACAACATACATGATTTTCTCATATTTATTATTCTTAGGAACATATTCACTTTTATTTTCAAGCTTTTAAGATAACTATTTTTGATATTTCTCAAGTTCACACTTTCTATAACTTTCACTAACTTAAGAGCTAGTGTTTATAAAACTCGTAACTCCATACTTAGCTTTAGATAAATTTCATTGAATAATTTCCAACTCCTCTTTTTTATTTAATATTCACTTCAAGATGTTCATTATTATTATTTTATTTTTCAAGATATTTCTTCAATTTATCAATATATTCAAGAAAATTTAAATTCTATTCAATAAAAGATTCTTGATTATTTACTGTAGAACTTTTCCTTTTTATCTTCTTGATTTCTCTTTCAAGTATTATAATATTTATAAGAAATTATTTAAATTATATTTTCAATAGAAATTATAACTCAGTCTCTTTTTATTTAAAACTAATACTTTCAAAATCTTCATCATTAAATTTTTCCATAAACATGTTTTATATATCAACTTCAGTGAATTTTACAGCTATAACTTCACTGTCACCATCTTTATCATCTTTAGACAAAAAAATTATCCCTTTATATTTGGATATTTTTTTATATTTTCCTTTGGAATATTATTTTTATTTGTTAACATGTTTCTTATAATATATTATTGAATTTACATCACCTTCACCACTTTTGTCTTTATCCTTTATTCACGGGAAATAAGTAGAAAAATTCCCAATAGTTCCACATTCAAAAAATTTTATAGGTAAATCCTCCTTATAATTTCCTAGAACTCTTTTCAATTTTTTAGAAAAAATGGATAAAATCTTTTCAAAATTTTTACTAACATTATATTTGGTGTCAGATTCACTATATTATTAATCTTAGATAACTTTCTTGGAATCTTTAAAAGAAATTTCTCAATCAATATTTTCTTTTATTTTGAAATATTTATATATTATTATATAATATGTAATGAGAGTGATATAAAGGTCATACAAAGATAGAGTTTTAGGATCTCTTTCTTCCAAATATGAAACTTTGACATCAAATGTTTTAGGAAAAATTTATAAGATTTTTTCAACAATAATTGAATCACCTAACTTCTCACCCATACATATTATGGTATAATAAATATTATTCACCCTTATAAAAAAGTCACTAATAGATTCATACTAACCCATTTTTATATCTTCATACTTAAACATTCATATTTTTAACTTTTCTTTATTTACCTTCATATTTCCTTCATATATATTTTTAAACTTTTCCCAGATACCTTTATTAGTTCTAACTCCATTCACTCTAAGAAATTAACTTTCAGATAGTGATGGTAGTAAATAATTCTTAGGCCTTCCATAATTCTCTAGATTTTTCTTATCTATAGATATAAGAGAAAAATTTTCATAAGAGGAAGAAATCCATATGTTGCATCTTTTAAAACATCATAACTAAGAGAGATAACATACAACAACATTTTAACTTTATAGATATGATAGTTATTTCCATAAAAAACTAGAATCCCCTCACTACTCACACAATTCAAATTCTATATAAATTTTTTTTTAAACATAAACAAATTAGTAAATGAAGGGAATCTTCTCTCTACTACCAATTGAAAAGGACCAACTGAAATCAACGTAATAATTGATAGGGGAGGGGGTGAATCTGTGATATATTTTTCTTTAATGTTATATTTATTGTATAAAAATATTCACTTCTTATTAAATATTTACCACTTTTTTAAAAACTAAATATTTACACATCCACAAGACCACAAGTATTTATAATGTTTACTACTCTATAAGAGTAGCTAGTCGTTTTCATGGTTTTGAAATAATTCAATACCACACAATCCACTAGAAAAAATATTTTGTGTGGATAAAATAAGTATAAAATACCCATACACTTATGCATAACTATGATTTATAAAATATTTCATTTGTTTTTTCTAGAAAAAATGATGTAAATGAGTTTTTGTAACAAGTTTAGAAAAATTCACCCATTGGTTCCAAACATTTCACTATACTACTTCAAAAAATTCCACTTTTGTAAATCTACGAAATAAAATTCTTCACTTTCTTACCCAATAGGAGGTAGGAATAACTTTTCTCGACTTTATAAAAAACCCAGTTCAATTATTCAGTTTAGATCAAGATTGAATTGTCAGTCTGAAGACTATTTTGATTTTGTTTTTTCATTCCTAGAAGTGTTAGTCTAATTACTCAGTCCGATCCAGAATACCCTGACCCCAAATTATTTAGAAAAAATTTTCTATACTGAAATTATTCTTAAGAAAAGTTTATCTATAAACTTTTCTCTTCCAATTTCTATCTCAAAAAGTCTAGTGTTCTCACTCTCTCCCACGTGTGAATAGTTTTTAGACTACATTGTTCTTTGACCTCTATTTATAGGTGCCTCATAAGTGAAATTGGTGGGAAACTAATTTCATTTTCCTGCTTAAAAAAATTCAAGAAACATAAATTTCATAATCATTTAAACTTGATTTTGACCATTTCTCAATGCTTCTCAAATCTTCTAGATTCTTCTTCAACCTTCTTGAATCTTCTCACAACATTATACTTCTTTGAATTTTCAAAGAATCTTTCAATACAAAATTGTTTTTCATTCTTATTTTCTTGATCTGATTAAAAACATGTAAAAAAAATTCTCTATATGATGCTCTAGAAAACATAGAATTTTATAACATAAAAAAATATTTCAACTTCTATAGACTCCAAAAACCAACAATAGTCTTATGGAAAATTCAATATGGCTATAATTATCAATAATTTCCTTAATTTTTTCAACAAATCATCAAAATAATGAAACCATATATGATGAAGTCTAGTATATGATGACTTATTAGTGTTAGTATGTGTCTGATGAATCAGTATCTATTTCCCATCTGATGTATTAGTGAAAAAGATTGTATGGTGAATCTTGATGCAATTAAAACATATCAATATGTCTTGAGAACACACTCTGATGCTTCATATCACATGAAAATGGTTTTCTATATTGTTGTATTTCATCAAATTAATTGATATTTGAATCCCCTCTGATTCATTGATACCAAAACACAATTGATTGATTGGAGACAACATCTTCTATTCATAGTAACACTTAGAAAGTTTGATCCATCCGATATGATTTAGATAGTCTAATGTTTTTCTTCTGGTGTAATTCTACATATGATGTTTCTTGGTTCAATCACTTATCTGATAGATCGATGTAAGAATCCATCTGATTGATTAGTGGCACATCTTGTAAGATATACTGGTACCAACAATAAATTATTTCTAAAACTCAGTAAATAATGGTTCATTCAAAGAATCAGTTCTTCCAATGAATTAGACCTTCTAATGGATCAGTCAAACAACACTTCTAAAAAATATCTGACTTCAAAAAATTCAAACTCTTATAAACCAAAGAAATTATACATTATATTCTTATGGACTTGATGATCTGTATTTAGAAATATTCAACTTTATATAAACACCATAAATTCACATTTTTCTTTTCTTCCACAAACTCCTTCCTATATCTTGAATTCTTCATGATGTTTAGAATATTGAGATCAGCGTGGAATCTTATGACTAAGTATACATTTTCTCCCCTTTTATTTTACAAATCATGGATCATAATGTTTTATAAAACTTATGATGTTGATAACTTTTTTCACAGCAAAACAATGTTATATTTTTTATCAAACATCTCGAGAAATATTTTTATTCTAATATAACATCCCACTCTAATATGAAAACTTTCATTTCAGACAAAACATGAGTTTGAAAACAAGTTCACCCAGAAAATATCTTTAGAATAGAAAATAGTAATTGATGGAATTTCTAAGGAAATCCACGTTCGATCTTCTGAGTCCGGTACTACTTACCCCTACCACCAAAACTTACAAAGTGAAGTGATTTCTCAAAAATAAAATAAAAAAACAAAACAAACAATAAAAAATTTCATCCAGTATTCTTCTAGAATCCTAAAAAAAACTTTCAACCAACTTTTTCCTAATAATGGGGAAATAGTATCCATTTAGTTTGAGTTTTATGGTGTCATGCTTTGATTATGTAGAAAAATTAGGAATATGAAAAGAAATACTGGAATAATATATTGAAATTATCTAAATATCTAGAAATTTACATATTTATAAGGATGTAAATCCAAATGGTTGGGATAATGTGACACCCCCTAGTTTGAGGTATTACCTTATTATATCTGTGTTTTAATGATTTTTTCATGATTTCAATTGGGTTTGAGGATCTTGGGTGAGGTTTTAGAGGGTTTGAGGGTAGTTAGTCATTTCTTGGTCATGAGTGTGTTGAGATGGGAATGTCCCTATGTAATATAGGGAAGAAAAAATGGGGTGATACTAGGCCTGTTCGGGTTCATAGAACCCTTGTAGGTTTACTATGAACCATGAATAGATAAGCCTCACTATGTTGTGGTCTAAGTCACGGTGATCCTAAAACTAATGAGTCTCTTTCACCATGACATGACATTCAATTATACATCACTCGATTGAAGACACCATAATCAAGGTGGATATATCTAGTCACAATGATGGTCAAATCCATTTTTGAATCTGGCAATTTACATGATGATTTTTGGGGGAGGCATTATGGATCATCATATGATCATTCTTGGAGGGATTTTAATGTCTTTTTTGACTATAAATTTCCTCTTATAACAAATTATCACTATATCATCCTTAAGTTGTTAAAAATAATTGATAACTAGGTGTTATTTAAAATTTTTTGACTCAGTATAAGGATTTGTTTCTTTGTGTTGTGGGTGATACCTCTCTCTCATTTTGTGGTACACCTAACTTGAGATAGAAGGATTCTCTATCACTCTATTATTTTTTGAATTGGAAGTCTGATCTTTCTAAATAATCTTGCGAATATTTTCAAGAGAAAACCCTTTATATATATATTTTTAGAATTCCATGGATTTAAGTAATTCACAATATTTATTTCTTAGATCGTTTTTTGTCTTAAAATATTTTTTTTGAACCTTGTAGAAGCCTTCTTGTAAATGGTTTGAGAATGAAATTGGAATTTCATTGTTTTTTGATAATTTTATGATTTTTTTATTTTGATAAAAGAATTTTGAAATGTTGTCTTGGAATACATAGAGGTGGATGTTTATAGTACATTATACATGGCCTTTTTGGTATGGACTTCATGCCTGATGTTAGACTAGAGGCATGTAGGATTATGACCAAGTAACATCTTAGTTCAAGACAGATCATTACTCATGAGTATTGGGATTTTCATTTGACATGCATGTGTATGTGAGTGGGAAAAATTGTATGGTTACCCAAAGTGAAAATAAATGAACAAAGTTATCTAATTCATCTATTTTTCTTAAACTGTTTTCTCATGGTAAATCGTTTTTATAATAGAATAAAATCCTCACTTTTTTATTTGGTGCTAAAAATATAAACATTTCATTCCTGAATTTGATAATGATAAATGTGACCTGATTTTTTCCAACAAAACTTACAACTTATAAAGAAATTATTGGATCACTCACATACCCAATGATTATTTAGGTTTAGAGTTTTAGAGAATTAAGAAAACTCTTAATAACTTGGGTTTATAAAAAATTGCCTCATAAATATCAATATTATCTCCCACTATACCCAACTTTCACAATAGATCATCAACATAATCCATGTAAAATCCTTATAGACGCAGTTCAATTAACATAATTCCCCATAACCTGAGGAAATGAAAACATAAGAAGGGTGAGCTCGGATTCTCAGTAAGGGTAAATATAAGAGTAATCAAACCATGATCATATAAAAGAATAATATGAGAATAAGGGTATTTGATCATGAACATAAAATTTAAAAATTATACAATATATATCAAAGGTAAAAATATTTAGTCCTGAAATAAAAAATGAATGTTCATAAGAAATGAGTTATAAAATAATAAAATAACATGATCCATGAGATCATAACATAAAACATGTAATTGTGGAAACAATATATAACATAACATAAACATGAGTCAAGGATAACTACCAAGACTACATCACATGGTGGAAAAGGTACCATAAAGGAATCAGGTTTACTTCCTATCCCAACATGACAACCATGAGACTAAAACATCACCCAATGAATTGGAGTGATATCTCAGGGCACCAATTATAACATTTTCATGCATATATGTGACACATAAAGAATCAAACATAAGGGTTACTTATGGAAAGAAATGAAATTCAGAAAACATCATGATATCAAAAATATAAACCATTTAGAGAAATAATAAGAACATAATCCTTGGATCATATAACTAGTAAGGCATGATAAACACCAACAGAAGTCATCTTAGATAGAAAATAATTTTAAATATATTTTTAAAATATTTCTTGAGAAAAATATGTGTTTCTCTTTGAAAAACACTTTTTCAAATAATAAAACATTTATAAAACATTTATATTTAAAAATAAAGTTGAAAATTTTGTAAATTAATTTTTTAAAGCCATTTTAAACAACTTTGAAATACTTTTTTTTTGGAAATTCTTAAAATATCATTTAAAAACCTTTTTTGAAAACCTTTTTAGAAAAAATGGTTTTTAAATAAAATAAAATTTTAAACGTAGAGAAAATAATAGTACATGAAACTTATAATATCATGAAAATAATTATATTAATGATAAAACATGTCAATGGGAATTATATACACCTTTTAAAAGAATATAGGTTCATAGCATAACATATGTTTCAACGAAGGCAAATTGAAATAAAATTACCTTACCGATTTGGTAACTTTTGAACCATAAACCTCATGAAAGAGAGATCTTAAAATTTATATGTAAATAAACATAAATTTAAGGATAAGGATAATATATTACATTCATGATCATTATATACACCACTTCAAAAGAAATGAGTAGTGAATATGGCATAAATCGTACCAAAATAAAAGTGAGACTAGAAATCCCCTTATAATTATCAAATCATTGAAGTGAGCATTAATAAATTGAATGGATTATGTGTATTTGATTTAAATACACATAAAAAAGTTAAAATATAATATTATATAATAAAAATTAATTTCACACATAATCATATAATTATATAGTCAATGAAATGGTAATTTAACCTAATGAATGGATATTGAGTTAAGAATTCCCTTATCACTTGTAATCTGTTGAATCATATGACCCATAAAAGTAATAATCATAGAATGAAACATTTAATTACATGAATATAAAGAGATTAATAATATTTAACATCAAAGGTCAGTATATATGTACCACACAAAATGTTTTAGTGGTGAACAAGGTATATATCTCACAGAGGTAAAAGTGAGATGAGAAACCCTTAACTCATGCTTCCATTAAGTTTTTCATACTTAAAACTCATGTATAATGGATTAAATAATGTTATTAATTAATTAATGAACCATATTAATTTTTATAATACCTTATATTATATTTTTATAACATATTACCACCCATTCATTAATAATATTTAACGATTTCCATTGTTTCATGTGAGTTTGTTTACCAATTTTCACGATCAGTTCATTTGTGTATAATTATGGATTTTCATTTCAAATGGAAATAAAACTATCGAAGTAAAATTAAATGGTATTCATTAAATTATATAATTTTAATTTTTCCTATTCATAATTTATCTTTCTTACATGAGGATGACTCATTTGATAAAATGTTAATGATAAATGTTTAGTTTAATTTGGAGGTTTTTCTCGAATACCATAGATTAGTTTCATTTTATTTAAAATTATGAAAATATATTAGTTATAGGAAATTAAATATTTTATAATACACATATTAAAATTTTATTTAACCATAATAATAGTTTTATTACCATCCATGATGTAGGTAATGGAAAATGAACAAAATCATTATTCATAAAGGTGATTAACCTGCATAGTTTTGACAATAGTTTCATTTCTTTGAATAAGAGGAGGTAAAGAAAGGGATGGATATAATATATTTAATTATAAATATAAAATTATATCATTTAAATTATTATTTCATTATTTATGAAGTAGTTGGGAAGAAAATAGAAGAAGAAAAGAAATTAAGAGAGGTATTCTGAGAAAATTATCTCTTGAATATCACCTCATCGAGAGACATTTGAGGACCTTAGATTTGGTATTTTGGCAAGAATATAAGCACTAGTATCTAGTTAGAGTGATTAGTAGAGGTTTGGTAAGATATTTTATGAACTTCAAGGCTTGTGAGGTGAAATAGTGTGGTATTTATACTTGAAAAGAGGCGAGTTTAAGTGATTAAAATAATGATTATTTTATATTATTGAGGTGGAATTAATTTAAATTAATTTGGAAGGAAATAAATATTTTATAAGACAGTTAGGGTTGATAAATACCTTAAAAAACTATTAAATTTTGTAGTTTTTAGGTATTTTAAGCCATTGCATTATTAACTTTAACCTGTTTCTTTTTTTACCAATACCATTGTAATTTTTTTTACCATGGTAACATTTTGTATTCATAGAAAATTAAATTTACCTTAAAAATTAATCTATAAATTATAATTATGAATATGTAATCTGTTTTACCTAATTTAATTAAATTAATTGGAAAAATTAGGTTTAAAATTAGTCCCGTAGATGCAACGTGAAAGCGAGTTTTTAAAGTGAAAGAATTCAAAAGTTTGAATTGTTTTTATATCTAATTTCAATATTAAATTGATTCTAATAACCTAATTTAGATTTATTTTTTTATAATTTAACTAACTATACTTTAAAACCATTTTAAAATATAATTTAACAATATAAATAAATTATATGAAAGTTAAGTTTCTAATTAAAATGTAGTATTTTTCATTATTCAACAAAAAATTAAACTTATCAGAAAAATACAAAAAATACACCCTAAGATAATTTTGAGTTATTGATTTAGAAAATAAAGTTTATTTTTTCAAATAAAACTTATAAAAGTGTAAAATTTTAGTTTTAAAATAGGTTCACTATTAAAAAGAAACAAAATTACCTTTTAGGAAAATATATCTTTTTTTGCTTAATGTTGGATTTATTCTTATCTTAAGCCTATAAAACATATTAAATGAATTTTAAAAAACATTTTATTTAATATATAACATATAAATTTCATCAATATATTTCACTAATAGTGATTAATTTAATTTATTAAGATAAAATTCTACTATGATCATAAAAATAATTTTTTTTATAAAAACACTTCCTTTAAGTTCAATTGGATTATATTTTAATTTATAATTAATTGGTAACCAATGAATTAATTTTATAAACATGTGTAAATTATATTTCTATAATTTAGTTAATATATTTCATTATCACCAATCTAATTTCTAGGTGATAAATATCATAATTAAATAATAATATTTTGGATCTCATTTAAGCTCTGTGTTTGGTGAAAAGAAATCTATCAAAGTTGTTAAATTTATTTTAAAAAAATAGATACAAAGAATAAAATATTGGGTTGTTACATTCTACCCCCTTAAAATAAATTTCACCCTCAATATTTTTAACTCATATATAAAAATATGAGTATACCTATGCCTCATCACATCCTTAGGTTCCCACATAACTTTCTCAAATTTGTGATTTCACTATGAAACTTTTACTAGGTGAGTGATCTTGTTTCATAGAACATTATATTTATGATCCATAATCTCTACAAATTATTCCTTATAAGAATTATGTTGTTATAGTGGTATGAAAAACCAGTTTATTACATGTAAAGGATTAGGTATGTACTTACTCAGGTGAGATACATAGAACACATAATGAACTTGAGAGAGATTCGGTGGAACTGTCAATTGATAAGATACCTTCCTGATATGATCAGTAATTTCAAGAAATTGAATCCTCTAAATTTGAAATTTGTCTTCAAAAATAAAAGATGTATATTTGATTTTTTATGTGAAACCCACATCGTAAAAGGGCCAATAAAAAATACCCTTAAAAAGAGAGAAAGTAAAAGACGAAGATCACCATATAACTAGGATTCCGATTAGGATAACATTAGCAAAAAGTAAAAACATGGAAATTGAAGATAATTATAACTATCATGTTCTTATGGAGAATGATATAGAATATTTTCATTGTAAATTTAACCATCACAAAACCATAAATATATTATAGGTTAAGAGGCTATTGATTTCACAATAAGAAAAGTAAACGAATAAATTTTTTGTTTCAAGATCCTTTTCATAGAGTTGAGTAATTACATTACATACCTATATAAGAACATGAGTATATATACTTAATTAACAAGTAGATTTTCATCATTTAATAAATTTACACCACAAAATCATCTTTTTATCCAAATAATGAGTGATTTTCTTATGCCTGAAGAACTATATCAACTTTTATGGATCACTATATCCACAAAAGATAACAATATATTCCTCCTGTCTTTAGTGATTAACCAAAACCAAAATGGTTAGTTCAAGATATAACCTTCCAAATATAATAAAACATCAAATGAATACTTTAATATCCAAAATTTATAAGTAATACTAAAATTTAAACATAGATCATTTGATAAATAACTATCCTTAAAATTCATCAAAATTATGAAATCCATTTCAACAAATAACCCAACTCACCATAAAGACA
Organism: Viscum album; assembly: GCA_963277665.1. Classification (NCBI taxonomy): domain Eukaryota; kingdom Viridiplantae; phylum Streptophyta; class Magnoliopsida; order Santalales; family Viscaceae; genus Viscum; species Viscum album. The sequence goes on along the minus strand of OY728132.1, from coordinate 1,151,423,646 downwards.
TAATAAAATCATATATGATTATAAAATATAAATAAATATTTATTCCTCAAATAAAATACCATAGTATTCTATTTACCTTAATTATATAGGGTTCCCAAAATTGTGAACATCTTCCAAAATAACATTAATCACTTAATCACCAAATCATTCCCAATTTCATGGTTATATATAAAACATATTTTCCCAAAATGGAATTAACCTTAATTCATCATATATTTTAAATAAAATAAAATAATTTTATACTAAGAATGAAATCACATAGGCTAGTGATAGACGATACACCCTTTTCACCCTTTTGTTGTGGGTTCAATTTTTATATCTTTACCGAAAAAGATGGGTTTTAACTCATCTTAAAGGTTTTCCTCTTCAAAATATTATATTATTATAATCCTTATAAAATTCAATAAATGTGAGGAACATCATAAAATTTTTTTAATATGTTTTTACCTAAAATTTTATCTCATACCTTTCATTTTTAAACCCAATATGTAATAATATATAATTACCTCAAAAATGAATGTATCCAAAAAATACTAATATATACCTTAAAATTTCATAACTTAAAGCCTCAAAAAGGGTTTCTAAGACACTAAATTTATGATAAAACTAAAAATATGAACCTATGATGATATCCATAACTCATAAGAATACTAAAAAATAAAACATCATAATCTCCAAATTTTTCTAAACCCTCCTATCATACAAACTATAATATCCCAAAATACACACTTTTAGATCTGGAGCTAAAAACATAAACATTACATTCTTGAATTTGATACTGATAAATGTGACTTAATTTTTTACAATAAAACTCACAACTTAGAAAGGGAATATTGTATCACTCACATACCCAAGGAACTTTTAGGTTTATTTTTTTATAGAATTAGGAGAAACTCTTAACAAATTGGGTTCATAAACAAATGGATCATAAAGATTAACATTATATCCCACAATACCCAACTTTCACAATAAGTCATCAACATTATTAATATGAAATAATTCTATTAAAAGTTAATTTAACATATTTCCTCATAACCTGGGGAAAAAACATAAGAAGTGTGAGATTAGATGATCAGTAAGGGTAAACATAAGAGTAATCAAACCACGATCATATGCAAGCATAATATGGGAATAAGGGTATGTGATCATGAACATTGAATTTGAAAATTATACACTATATATCAAAGGTCAAAATATCAATTCATGAAATAAAACATAAATTTTCATACGAAATGAGTTATAAAATAATCTGAGAATATAATATGTGAGAGCATAACATAAAATAGGGAATTTTGGAAATAACATATAACATGGCATAAACATGAGTCAAAGATAACTGCCAAGACTATATCACATGGTGGACAAAGTCCCATAAAATAATTAGGTTTACTACATATCCCAAAATGATATATCATGAGACTAAAACATTTTCCAATGCATTAAAGCACTATCTAGGTGCACCCACCATAATATGTTTATGCATATGTATTCCACACAAATAATTAAACATAAGGGTTACTCATGGAAATAAATTAAATTCATTAACATCATACCATTATAAACACAAACCATTCGGAGAAATAATATGAATGGTATATTTGGATCATATCCCTATTAATTCATGATAAAAACCAATAAAAGTTATAATCGAGGGAAAATAATTTTGAAAAATAATTTTAATACATTTCTCATGGAAAACATCCCCTTCGCTTAGAAAAATGCTTTTTAAGTCATAAAACATTTATAAAATTTTTTTATTTGAAAATAAACTTGAAAAAAATATAAATGAATATATTAAAACCATTTTAAACATCTTTGTTATTTTTGAAAATTCATAAATGATCATTTAAAAACAATTTGGTAAACATTTTTAGAAAACGTGGTTTTAAATAAAACAAATTTCTTATTGAATAGAAAATAACATTACATGAAACTTCTAATATCACAAAAAGAAGGATATTCATGATATAAAATTTCAATGATAAACAAATACACCTTGTAAAATAATATAGATGTATAACATAACATATGTTTCAAATATGGAAAATTGAGACAAAATTACCTTACTGATTTGGTAACTTTTAAAACTTAAACCCCATAAAAGAGATATTATAAAATGGATATGTAAATACCCATAAATTTAAGGATAAGAATTATATATTTAATTCATGGTCTTTATATACACCAATTCAAAATAAATTAGTGAAAAATATATCATAAGTATCACAAAAATAAAAGTGATACTAGAAATCCCCTTATAATTATCAAATCAATGAAATAATAATTAATCAATTAAACCAAGTATGTATATTCACTATAAATTTACATAAAACAAGTGTAAATAAAATATTATATAACAAAAAGTAATTTCACAAATAATAATATAATGAAATAATCAATGAAATGGTATTTTAACCAAATGAATGGAGATTGGGTTAAGAAGTCTTTTACCACCTGTAATATATCAAATCTTATAACCCATAAAAGTAATAATTATCAAATGAAATATTGAATACCATGAAAATAAATATATTAATGATATTTAATATCAAATGTAAGTATATATATACCATAAAAAATAAATTAGTGGTGAATAAGACATATAACTCTTAGAGGTAAAAGTGAGACGAAAAACCATTACCACACGCTTCCCTTTAGTTTGGCGTACTTAAACCTACTATATACTAGTTTAAATAATGTTATTAATTAATTAAAGAACAATATTAATATTTATAATACATTATATGATATTTTTATAACATCTTACCACCCATTCATTAATAATATTTTCTGATGTTCATTGTTTTGGGTGAGTTCATTTCACGATTTTCAAGACTAGTTCATTTGCGTATAATTAAGGGTTTTTCATGTAGAATGGAAATTAAAACATATAAGTGAAATAGAATTTTATTAATTAAATTCCATATGTTTAAATGGAATCATTTATAATTTTTATTTATTACATGAGTATGATTCATTTGATAAACTATTAATGATAAATGTTCAGTTTAATTTGGCGGTTTTCCCAAATACCACAGACTAGTTTTATTTTATTTAATATTATGAATATATATTAGTTAAATAATATGAAATAATTTATAATATAACTATTAAAATATTATTTAATCATAATAACAGTTTTATTACCAGTCATGAAGGAGGTAATGGAAAACAAATAAAATCTTTATTCATGGAAGTGATTAACTGACATAATTTCGATAATAGTTTTGTTTATTTGAATAAAAAGAGGTAATGAAAAGGGTATATATAATATATTTCATTATAACAATAAAATTTAAGTATTTAAATTATTATGTAATTATTATTTCATTATGGATAAAGTATGTGGGGAGAAAATAGAAGAAGAAAGGAAATTAAGATAGGTACTTTGAGAAAATTACTTCTTGGGTATCACCTTTTTAAGAAACCCATGAGGACATTGGATTTGGTCTTTTGGTGAGAAGAATAGCACTGTCATGTAGTGAGAGTGAGGATTGTTTTTTTGGGAATATATTTGAGGAGATTAAAGTCTTGTGAGATGATATGGGGTGGAATTTCTACCCGAGGAGAGGTGGGTTTGAGTGATTAAAATAATAATTATTTTATATTTAATGCCAAACATGTTGAGGCGACATTAATTTCCACGAATTTTTATGGTAATTAATATTTTATATTCTGGTTAGGGTTGATAAATAACTCAAAAAAACATTTAATTTTTTATATTTTAGGTGTTTTAATCTATTACCTTTTTAACTTTTACCCATTTATTTTTTTACCTATATCGTGGTAAACAGTTTTTTTACCATGGTAACTTTTCTTATGAAAAAAATTAAATTGCACTTAAAACTTAATTTTTAAATTATTATTATAAATATGGAAGCCATTTTACCTAATTAAATTCAAATAATTTTCAAAATTATATTTAAAATTAATCCTGTAGATGCAACAAGAAATTGGTTTTAAAGTGAAAAAGTTCAAAAGATAGAAATTGTTTTATATCAAATTTCAATATGAAATTGATTTTTATGAACAAAATTGAATTTATTTTTAAATAATTTAACTTATTATACTTTAAAACCAATTTAAAATATAATTTAACTATATAAATAAATTAGATAAAAATGAAGTTTTCAATTAAAATGCAGTATTTTTCACTATTCATAAAAAATGAAACTTAACCGAAAAATACCAAAAATTAAACCTAATATAATTTTTATTTCCCTATTTAAAAAATGAACTTTATTTTTTTAAAAAAAACTTATAAAAGTGTCAAAATATAATTTTAAAATAGGTACACCATTAAAATGAAACCAAATTATTTTTTTAAAAAAATACACATTTTTATTCTTAAAATTGGATTTATTCTTATCTTAAGCCTATCACACATAGTGAATGAATTTTAAAAAAACATTTTATTTAATATATAACATATAAATTTCATTAAGTTATTTTAATAATAGTGATTAATTTAATTTATTAAGATAAAATTTCATTATGAGCATAAAAATTGTTTTTTATAAAAACACTTACTTTATGTTCAATTGACTTATATTTTACTTTATAATTAATTGGTAACCAATGAATTCATTATATAAACATTTTTAAACTATATTTTCATAATTTATTCAATATCATTCATTATTTCCATTCCAATGTCTAGGTGATAACTATCAAAATTAAATAACAATTTTTTTGAGTTTCTTTAAGCTTTGTGTTTTGTGAAAAGTAATCTATTGAAGAGATTTTAAAAAAAGATAGATAAAGTATAATTTTTTGGGGTGTTACATTATTCCCCCCTTAAAATTAATTTCACCATTGAAATTTTTTACTCATATATAAATAGATGAGGATACGTATGCCTTATCACATCCTTAGGTTCTTACATAGCTTCCTCAAATTGGTGGTTTCGCCACAAAACTTTAACCTGGTGAGTGATATTGTTTTATAGAACATTATATTTATGATCCAAAATCTATAACGATTATCCTTATAATAAATATATTGTTCCAGTGGTAAAAACGCCGAGTTTAGTACATGTGAAGGATTAGGTATGTACTTACTCAGGTGAGATACATGGAAAACATAATGAACTTAAGAGAGATTCTATGGAACCATCAATCGATAAACTACCAACCTGATATAATCAATAATATCAATAAATTTCACCCTCAAAATTTAAAATTTCACTTTGAAAATAAAATACACATGCATGAAAATTTCCTTTATAGGAAACCTACATTGGAAAAGAGGCCAATAAAAAATCCCATTAAAAAGAGGGAAAGTAAAAGGTGAAGATCACCGTATAACTAGGATTCTGATTTGGAGAACATTAGTGGAAAGTAAAAACATAGACATGTAATAGAATTACAGCTATAATGTTTTTATTGATAATGATAGAGAACATGGTCATTATAAAGTTAACCATCACAAAACCATAAATATATACAGGGTTAAGATACCATCGATTTATCAGTAAGAAAAGTAAATAAATAATGTATTTGTTTGAAGATAATTTTCATAGAGTAAAGGAATTACCTTACATCCCTATCTAAGAAATTAAGTAAATATACTTACTTGAAAAATATAGTTTCATCCTTTAATACATTTCCAACACAAACTCATCCTTTTCTATAAATGATGAGTATGGTTTTTTTTCCTGAAGTAATAGAATCAACTTTCATGGATCACTAAATCCAAAAAGATAACAATATATTCCTCAAGTATTTAGGAATTAACCAAAACCAAAAATGGTTAGTACAAGATATATCCTTACCAAAATAATAAACCATTATATTAAAAAAAACTACTTTAATCTCCAAAATTCAGTAGTAATACAAAAAGTTAAACATAGATAATTCGATAAATAAATATCATTTAAATTCATCAAAACTATTCTGTACTAAGATTGAAACCCAAAAATAATAAGTATTTGATCACTTAGCCTTATAAGATAAATTTTAATATTTTAACTCCAAATAACATCAATCACTCTTAATGTATCATAACAAAATTGTAATTTCCTAAATCACATAATCTCTAAGATATGCTAACCATTTCCATAAATAACTAGACTCTCCATAAAGACACAATAAAATCATATATTCTTCCAAAATATAAATCAATCTTTATTCATCAAATAAAATCCCATAGTATTTTATTTACCTTAATCATATAGGGTTCCCATAATTATGAATATATTCCAAAATAACATTAATCACTTAATCACCAAATCATTTCTAATGTCATGGTTATCTATAAAATATATTTTCCTAAAATGAACTTAACCTCAATTCATCAGATATTTTAAATAAAAGAATATTTTTTTACTAGCTAAGAAATCATGCAGGATAGTAGTAGGTGATTAATCCTTGTCACCCTTCATTTATGGGTAAAATTCCTAAGACCTTGTTAGATGCAATGAGTTGTCACCCATATTACAAGATTTCCTTTTCCAAAACATTATATTATTATAATCCTTATAAAATTACATAAATGTGATAAGCGTCCTCAAAAATAATATTAATATATTTAACCTCAAATTTTATATCATACCTTTCATTTTTTATCCTAAAATTTAATAACCCATAATTACCTCAAAAACAAATTTCTTAAAAACACTATTTGTTACATTAAAATTTCATAACTTAAAGCCTCAAAAGGGGTTTCTAAGACACTGAATTTATGATAAACCTAAAAAATATAAACCCATGATGAGATCCATAACTCATAAAAATAACAAAAAGGAAAACATCATAATATCCAAAATTTTCTAAACCCTCTACTAATACCAACTATAATAGCCTAAAATACACACTTCTAGATATGGTGCTAAAAACATAAACATTACTTTACTAAATTTGATACTAACAAACATAACCCAATTTTTTCCAAAAAAACTTATAGCATTGAAAGGAAATATTGGATCACTCACATACCCAAGGAAATTTTAGTTTTAGAGTTTTATAGAATTAGGAACAACTCTTAACAACCTGGGTTCATAAAAAACTTACTCATAAAGATCAACATTATCTCCCACTATACCCAACCTTTACAATAGGTCATCAACATCATCAACATGAAATACTTATAGAAATAGTTTCTTTAACATATTTTCTCATAACCTGGGAAAAAAAACATAATAAGGGTGAGCTAAGATGCTCAGTAAGGGTAAACATAAGAGTAATCAAAAAATAATAATATAAAAACATATGATGAGAATAAGAGTATAAGATCATAAAAACAACATTTAAAAATTATACCTTGTATATCAAATGTAAAAATCTCATGTCATAAAATAAAACATGGATATTCATAATACATGAGTTATTAAATAATAAAAGAACATGATCTAAGATAGCATAACATAAAACATGGAATCGTGGAAATAACATATAACATGACATAAGCATGAGTCAAGGATCACTACCAAGACTATATCACATGGAAAACAAAGTTCTATAAAGAAATTAGTTTTACTCCCTATCTAAATATGATGTCTCATGAGACTAAAACATTACCCAATGAATTGGAGCACTATCTGGGTTCACCCATCATAACATGTTCATGTATATGTGTGCCACATAAATAATCAAACATAAGGGTTACTCATGGAAAGAAATGAAATTCATGAGCATCATGAAATCATAAAAATAAACCATTCATAGAAATAATAAGAATGGTGTCCTTGGATCATATACCCATAAATACATTAGAAACACCAATGGAAGTTATCTTAGATGAAAAATAACTTTTAAATATCATTTTAAAACATTTATTGAGGGAAATATCCTTTCCACTTTGAAAAATGTTTTTTAAATTATACAACTTTTCAAAATAATTTTTTTAAATAACCTTGAAAAAAATATAAATAAATCTTTTAAAACCATTTTAAACATCTTTGAAATCATTTTATTGAAAATTATTAAAATATCATTTAAAAATATTTTTGAAAACATTTTTAGAAAACATGGTTTTTAAATAAAAAAAAATTCTGACCAAAGAGAAAATAACATTACATGAAACTTAAAATATAATGAAAAGAAGTATATTAAAGATAAAACATGTTAATGGGAATTATATACACCATTTTAAAAAATATAGGTGCATAACATAACATATGTTTCAAGGAAGGCTGATTGGGACAAAATTACCGCACTGGTTTGGTAAAATTTGAATCGTAAACCCCGTAAAACAGAGATAATCAAATGGATATATAAATAACCATTTATTTAAGGATAAGGATAATATATTATATTCATGGGTATTATATACACTATTAAAAAATAAAAAAGTGGTGAATATGGCATAAGTATCTTAGAAATAAAAGTGAGATTAAAAATCCCCTTATAATTATCAAATCATTAAAGTGAGCATTAATCAATTGAATCGATTATGTGCACTCACTATAAATCCACATAAAATAAGTGGAAATAAAATATTATATAATAAAAAATGATTTCACACATAACCATATAATGATATAATCATGGAAATGGTAGTTTAACCCAATGAATGGAAGTTGAGTTAAGAATTCCCTTACCACTTGCAATATGTCAAATTGTATGACCAATAAAATTAATAATTATAGAATAAAAAATTTAATACCATGAAGATAAATAGATTCATGATATTTTATATTTAATTTAAGTATATATACACCACAAAAAGTAAATTAGTGTTCAATAAGACATATATCTCACAAAGTTAAAAGTGAGATAAAAAACCCTTACCACACGCTTCCCTTTAGGTTTTCATACTTAAACCTCCTGTATAATAGTTTAAATAATGTTATTAATTAATTAAATAATTATATTCATGTTTAAAATACATTATATTATATTTTTAAAACATATTACCATCCATTAATTAATAATATTTCACAATGTTTATTATTTTGGGTGAGTTTGTTTCACGATTTTCATGATTAGTTCATTTGTGTATAATTATGGATTTCTGTGTTGAATGAAAATAAAAATATAGAAGTGAAATGAAATTTTATTCATGAACTTAAAAAAATTTAAATGGTTCTATTTATAATTTTTCTTTCTTACATGAGGATGATTCATTTTATAAAATGTTAATGATAAATGTTTATTTTAATTTGGAGGTTTTTTCTGAAAACCACAAACTAGTTTTTTTATTTAATATTATAAATATTTATTAGTTACATAATATAAAACAAGTTATGATATATATATTAAAATTTTATTTAACTAGAATAATATTTATATGACCATCCATGAATGAGGTAATGGAAAATGAACAAAATCATTATTCATGGAGCCGATTAATTAGAAAAATTTCAACAAAAGTTTCGTTTTTTTAAATAAGAGAAGGTAATGAAAGGAATGGATATAAGATATTACATTATAAACATAAAAGTATAGTATTAAAATTATTCTATAATTATTATGTCCTGATAGATGAATTATGTGTGGAGAAAATAGAAGAATAAAGGAAATTAAGAGAGGTACTTTGAGTGAATTACGTCTTGAATATCACCTCCTTGAGAAACCCTTGAGAACCTTGGATTTAGTCTTTTGGTGAGACCAGTAGAACTGGGATGTGGTGAGAGTGGGGAGGATAAATTTGGGAAGATATTTTAGGAGATTAAAGTCTTTTGAGGTTAAATGGGGTGGTGAGGGGTGGAATTTATACTTGAGGCGAGGTGGGTTTAAGTGAATAGAATGATGGTTAATTTATATTTAAAGACAACCACATTGAGGTGGAATTAATTTCCTTGAATTAATTTGGAAATTAATATTTTATATTCTGTTTAGGGTTTATATTTACCTCAAAAAACCATTAAATGTTATATTTTTTAGGTATTTTAAGCCATTACCTTTTTAACTTTAACCCATTTCTGTTTTTACTTATACTCCGGTAAATAATTTTTTTACCAAGGTGACTTTTTTTAAGCCTAAAAAATAAAATTGAACTTAAAAACTAATCTGTAAATTATGAATCCAAATATAGAAGCCATTTAACCTAATTAAATCTACTGAATTGGAAAAATTATATTTAAAATTAATCCCATAGGTGCAATGAAAAAGAGGGTTTTTAATGTTCAAAAATTTCAAAAAGTTTGAAATATTTTTATATCCAATATCAATGTGAAATTTATTAAAATGAACTAAATTGTATTTATTAATATATTATTGAAATAATTATACTTTAAAACCAATTTAAAATATAATTTAACTATATAAATTAATTATATAAAAATGAATTTTTCTATTAAAATGTAGTATTTTTACTGTTCATTAAAAAAATAAAAAATATCATAAAAATAAAAAAAATTAACCCTAATCTAACTCTGATATCCCGATTTCAAAAATTGAGTTTATTTTTTCAAATATAACTTATAAAAGTTTTAAAATTTAGTTTTAAAATAGGTGCACCATTAAAAGGCAACAAAATTACCTTTTAGAAAAATATATCTTTTTATTCTTAAAAATCGATTTATTCTTACCTTAAGCCTATAAAATTTTTTGAATGAATTTAAAAAACATTTTATTGAGTATATAACATATAAATTTCATAAATATATTTCACTAATAGTAATTAACTTAATTTTTTAAGATAATATTCCATTATGGGCATAAAAAAAGTTTTTTTATTAAAACACTTCATTTATGTTCAATTAGATTTTATATTCATTTATAATTAATTGATAACCCATGAATTAATTTTATAAAAATTTATAAACTATATCATTATAATTTATTCAATATAATTAATTATCTCCATTCCAATTTCTAGGTGATACCTATCACAATTAAATAATAATATTTTGGAGTTTGTTTATGATCTGTATTTTGTGAAATGTATGTTATCGAAGAGATTAAATTTATTTATAAAAAATAGAGACATAACATAAAATATTGCAGTGTTATATTTTTAATATTCTCACCCCCGATTTTGTATTAAGTGTAATCAAACTTGTTTCTTGTCCCAGTGGTTATGTTAGTGTTCCTCTTGGGGAAATCATACTGGCAATGATTACTCACCCCATTCATATTCAGTTTAGGGCATATATAAACAGTATTATTCATGAAATAAGTAAAGAAAACATATATTTATTCTCTAGTGGATCATAATGATTTTACTTCCTAGAGTTGATGTTTTAATCTTGGAGTTTCTCATATGGAGTGGTTGGACTGATGCCACATTGGTGAAACTATGTCAATATGTCCTTTAGTTTTCTTGAGCGATTTTTTATAATTTTTTATTGATAATATTTTTTTGATTTATTAGTCTTATTTTAAGTTATATTACTTATAATCATGCATCGTATAGTTGTTTTGGTTGTTTATATTTTTTCTTGACAAGTTGTATTGTTTAAAAAGGTAAAATCATCCCCCAATGTCAAGAAAATCCATTTTAATTTATTTCCATCCTTTGGTGTCTTTGGGAATTCACCTAAGGTTAGTAGAACCTCTAACCCAGAATAAGACAATGGGTTGGGTGGTGATGTTAAAATTTCCATATGGAACACACCTATTGAGGATTTGTGGTTTGATGTTTTAAGCCACTCATTGAGTTAAACAAGGGAGTGAGTTTATTTGTGGGTGTTTTCATAGAGTATATGGGAGAATTATCCAAGGTACATATATTCTTACATTCATTTTATTTTATTATATTCTTTTTATCCAAAAATTCAACCACATTTTTCTCCTTATATTCTTTTATTATTTAAAAATAATATATTTTTTAGGATTTTTTGTGAAGAACATGAATGAGTTACCCTTCATTAGTAGAATGAACCTTGGTCAACTTCCCTAAATGTATTTAAAGGTTTTTAAAATTTATTTTTTGATCACAAGGCCTATTATATCCTCACATCACTATCCCTATTTTAGGGGAGGATTTGTGTTTCAATTTTTTTCACATTTTGTACATCCCTTCTCACTTTGTTTTCATTAATTTTCCTTTGTTTAATTTCCAATACTGAGTTGAGAATTAGTGAGTATTAAATTCACTTAATAATTGATTATCAATATTATTCCCATTTATTAGTGGATGATGATCTAAAATATATGGTAAAATAATTACTTAATAATAACTATATTGACCAACATTCTCACTCATGAGTGCAATCTAAAAATGATCTATAAGAATTCAACATAGATTAATTGAGTAACCCATTTAATCAAGACGAATCCAAATTTTAAAATCTTATGAAAAATTTCATAATAGAATCACGAGGAAGAAGAAAAATAGACCATTACCTTTTTCAAACATTAAGTGCATGCACAAGTATAATAAACCCCACTAATCGAGTCCATATTTTTTTTCTTCTATAAAGTGAACTCTAGGAGAAAGTAATGTTTACCAAATTTCTTGAGAGAGTATACCTTACATTAGATTCTATTTTATTTTATACTTCTTTTCTTAAATTTCCAAACAACTCCCTTTAATTATAAATTTCATATTTGTTCAATCCACTCATTGAAATTTATAACAAAGATAAATACACAATGGTTGTGATGTGTTTTGAGGAAAATCTATAAGACTGAATACTTTCCACACCCATTACATGGTATTTCCAAGAGGAATTTCACCTAGATAATAAAATATAGGCTAATATAAAATAGGTATATAACTCTAAACTATACTCATTTTATTTATATTTTAGTCAATTTTAATTAGAAACTAACTTCTCTTATGATGAAATTAAAAATTCATCTCAAATAGTGATAACATTAGATGTTGATGAAGATGGAATGAATGAGTTCTTCTTTGATGAAAAAATTAAGGACCCATTGTCCATAAGCATTATGAGTAATATCTTAGTGGTGTGTTGTGAAAAATGGGAATATTTGAAATAAATGGGGAGAACTTATTAACTTTGAATACATTTCATTATAATTATTTGGATCATGAACTATATTCTAATCTATATTATTATAACATTTTGGCTTCAACTATAGGTGTTATTTTTCTGATTTATGAAGATGAGAAGGATATATAAGATGTCACCAAAGATAAATCGATAAAGGAGGAGTTGAGGTAGATTGAGATGTGGAAATATTATCCCATCAAGTTTACGAGGAACCCACTGATATGGTTATTTCATATTAGGAATCACTCCTAGACATTCCCTTTTAAGAGTCCCCTTAAGAATACTAATAATATATAGAGAGTAGAAAGGAAGAACTAGAGGAGTATCCTTACATACTTCCAACCCCACTACATCACATTCTTAACACTAAGTTAGAATTAATAAATTTATTCACATATAAAGGGGACCTATAGAAGGGGAAAGTGGTGAATTATAAAGGAACTACAAAAATGTGGTGGTTCTAATTAAATAAACTCTATCTACCTTCAGATTGGGGATGATTACAAGTATTTCTATCCATATAAAGTGAATGTAAAACCACCCTTAGGAAGGATAACCCAATAATTTTTTCACCTTACTCACTCTTCTTTTCATTTTATTTTTATTTGAATAAATTCTCATGTTTTTTTTTGTTTTATTGTAGGTTTTAAGTGTAAAATGAGAAGTTTATTTTATTAAATATTTATTTAGAGAACTTACTTGTCCAAATATGCTAGTTTATTACCTTCCTTATCATTTTTTTTAACACTACTTATTAATTGTTTTCTTCCAATTAATATTTAATTAATTAAAATCATAAAGAGTAATTTCCTGAATAAGTGTAGGGGATGCGACCTATTAGTGTAGGTTTTATATATTTTTCATTATGTTTACTTGATTTTGATTGAATTTGGTGTGTTTTTAACCTTGATATGAAATTTAAAAATATAATTAAATATTTTATTCCCCTTACAAGAACATAAAAATCACATTGGAACCATGTAAACTCTTGTTTTGGATTAAGGAAAAAACTTTATAATAGAAGAGAGTTTAATGGAATAAAATTTTAAACATTTAGAAATTATATTTTTGAACTTAATATGAGGTATCTTTACCACTATGAATAAAAAAACCTCAGATATTTAACCCATAATACAATCATATAAATCCTTTAAAATTGGAGAAAAATGGGAAATTTGGATCCCAAATGAAGCTGTGAGTTGATTATTCACTAAGTGAGTGAGTGAAAAATAAATCAATTTGTAAATTGAATAATTCCTTAACACATGCTATGAATTAAAATATATGTAAAAAAATGTAGTAAATAATTGGAAAAAAGGAATGAATTTAGGTGGGGGGAATATTGAATCCAAATGATGAAGGGGTTAATTGAATTATAATAATTTCATTTAGTTTGTATCAATGAAGTGATAAATGGATCAATAGTTCAAGGAGACCTAGAGAGAAAAATATATAAAGATTCCATTTTCTATAATTTAATTCCATTAATTTCTATTCCTTTAGAATTTATTGAAAAAATACATTGACTTGGGAAGAAGTGTGACCTATCTGAACTTTATAAAAAGTTCATATTCAAATGTGGGGGATTTATCAAGCCACATTTTTTTCTTTTCAGTATATATTTAATAGGAAGAATTTAAATAATATTTTATAATAGTGTGAATAATTTTTTTTTATTTTATTGTGTGAATAATGATTTAAATTCCAACTAAACTAAATTCTATTTTTAGTGGTTTTATTAATATTTTATGTTTAATTAATTAAATTTTAATATCTAATAATCTGTGTTTTTATGATTTTATATATCAAGTGTAAAACCTTATGTATGGGTTAAATGATATGTAAATAAATTTAACTTTTTCACTGAGAAGGAAGATGGAAGATTGAAAAAGTATTGGGAAATTCATAAAGGTTACCTTATGAACTGAGTTTATATTTAAGAGTTTTATTCCTTTAACAATAGATGTGAAGTAACGATCGCCTTATACTATATAAGGGTTCCCTTCCTATACATAAGAGTTAAAAATTTTTATGGTATATTTGTGTAAGATTTTTGTTCATATTTAAGGGACCTATACCAATATGTAAGAGTATCTTGTGGCTAAGTGATACATAAGAGTTTATTCCTTTATCACGGGGATGAAACAAATGATATGTAAGATTTATTTTCTAATAATTAAGGTTTTTTTAGATACATTTGATATATATGGTTTTTTGGAGCTTACATATGGGTTTATATCTTTTTTAAAATCAATCTATTATCAGGTAAGGAAGGTCACATAAGGTTTTATAATAGGAGGAATCTATCTCAGATGCATACAATGGATTTACTACAGTGTTTTAGAATATGAAATACCCCTCTTATATAAATTAATCTCAAAGATATGGGTCAAGGAGGAGGCCACATAGATCTTATTCAAGATATGAGAGACCATGGAAATATATTATTCTCATTGTTAAGTCAAATTGGGCAAGGGAAATTATGAACTCACATATTTCATACAATCTGAGAGAGGGAGAGGGATTCTTTTGGAATCAAGGGAACATATCAAACACTCAAGGATTCGATGACTATATTTTCCATCCATTTAAAGGCGGCCATGTTTTTTATATTGCATGAATACCATCTCATATTTAGTATAGGTTCCTATCTATTCATACTTACCTTATAAAAGTGATCAAAATTCATTTTAGTAAGGGGGATTTGGATTCTCATTATTTTTCTCTACTTACTGTATTATCTCCTAGGATGGTGTTGTAGGACTTCCATGGTTGGGAAAAAGAATAATTACCCCATACCCACTCTTTAATTTAAATGAATTTATGATTTAATTTATACTATTTAATTTTCATGACGAGCCTTGTGTTTGAATAGGGAAGTAGATGGTTATCTCTATACATGTGTATTTATCTTGATCACTTTCCTTTTATATTTGTTTGAATATAATTTTGAAGTAGAAATGTTCCCTAAAATTAATTTTTATAAGATTCATTTGAGAAAATCATATAATATGATAGGACTATATCGTATGGATTGGCTTAGAGAAATCATTCCACCGCTAACTACTACCTCTCTAATCGTAATTCATGATTGGTAGTATAATAGTTTATGGGTTTGTGCCTTTCCATGTTGGTGTAATGGATGAATTCCCATATATTAAGGAATATTATTATGATAATATAAAACTACCTTTCCATGAATCATATACTACAATTCATTTGGAAAGGCCATGAAACTTCTTTAGAATCTAAACATTAAGGGTTAATGTTTGGTTCAATATTCTATAGTGGTTATCTTTTAAAGAACCATTACATGAGATATAACATGAGGGAGTTTAATCCATGCATATGATTAATGTTTTCAAAGGATTTAACTCATGCATTATAACGTATGAGTTAATACAAGATCACTAGATGATAATCCTAAAGGAATACTTAAGGAGATAAAGCCCATTTTATGAGATTTGTCTCATGTATGATTTCCCAAGCCCTATACGAGACTCCCCTACCCAAATATAACTTCTTTTACCTTTATTATTCTTACGTAACTAACATACCCTAGATAATGGAAGTATTCCTCTAATATGATGGGAGATTCATCTTAGCCCATGGATAGACCATGGAGTATAGATGGTTTTGCCTCTACCATGATCTTCATCAAGCATACATGAATATATTTTCTATTAAAATCATCAGTGTAAGGTACTATTAATTGTTATTTATTTTTAGTATATTAATTATTTCATAATTCTAAGAATTATGATCTTGGTCTTGGGATTTTGATTGCTTTCACTTGTAACACCCAGACCCTAGTTACCCAGAGTCAGTGCATTATTTCATAACATTGGCATGATAATAAGAGATCAAGTACTGAAATATATATAAGTTTAGAATCCTTGGAAGTACTAGATACATACATAAGTTTTACATTACATTATGAAATAAAAAAACAACATTGTGTATCCTTTGAACACAATCATATCCCTTATACTATCCCTGCAGGTCAATCATAATATACTTCTTTTCATATTGGAAAAAATAAAACATAAGAAAGGGGTGAGCTCAGATGCTCAGTAAAGATAACAACATAGCAAAAACTATCATAAATAAGAATAAACATTTAAGGAAATGTATAAGACTAAAAAAATAATTTTAAACATAAACTTCAGCATATTATGGCAATGATAAATCATATAATTCCATTTACTTATTCACATGAATATTTTACTAGTCAAATAATCACATGTAATATGAATAGATAATTTCATAATGATGGAATTCATAATTCTGGACATCATAACCACATAGTCAAGGCCTCGTGCCAAGAATAAAAATATAAATTTTGTCAAGGCCTTGTGCCAAGACACTAGTTTGTCTCATGAGACCTACCGATGCATTGAGGGGCTATAGCGGGCCCTGACCATCACTTACTATGTCCAATGAATTCCTCATATGAAAAGGTTGAAACATAACATAAAAATTTATATTAAAACTAGCATATGAAATGTTAATACTTTAACTATAAACAATTAATGGTATATAAAAATAGCACATCTATAGTCAAACATATCACAAAAATTTCAATAAAATAAGGAATATTGTATCATAATAAATAAACTTCAAATAGGCGTAAAATCAAACAAAGGATGTAGATATAGATGAAATCAATACAAAAACTATTTGAGTGAAATATAACATTATAATTTGAATTCATTTAAAATTAAAGAAAAAATTTATTTTTAAAATATTCTTATAAGCTTGTAAGGGAATCTTTGAAGGTGTTATAATGGCAGAAAATAGCCACACCTGCTGCATAAGTTAAAAAAACATTCTTTCCTTAATATGTTGAAAATGTCACAAAGTACCTTGTTTAGAAAATGACTGAATAATTCTTTCAAAACATTTTATAAAAAATAAAACAAGGGTATAAATGAATTTAATCCATAGTCTAGGAAATAGTAAAAATGTTTTGAAATACATTTTTAAGAAACACATATGTGGATGATAAAAAAGTCTTATTAGATACTTACTTACAAACAACCTCGAATAATAAAAAGATTTTAAAATTAACCCTTACCTTGTACTTTTACTTATTCTAGGGTAGGTTAACCTCATGTATAATGGTTAAATAATTGTTATTAAATTATTCAAGAACCACATACATAAATATGGTATCACATATTATCCTCTATTATATTTTTTAAAAATATTTTACTAGTATCATTGTTTCAGGTGTTAAATGATTCATTTTAATTTATATGTTTTGTTATGTAAGTCATGTTTGTTATGGATTGGATGTATTTGATTCATATCCAGAATGATAATAAGTTCTTAAACATTATTTTATAATCATAAAATGAAAATTATTCTTGAATGGTTTTGATGGGGAATGAAATCTCATCGCATCGTGGAGACGACAAGCCGTATGTATGCACGAACGACAATATAATTATATTGATGGTGAAATAATATGTATTTGGATGCTATATTATATATAAAAAATTATTAAAATGTTATATTTATTATTTACGTCAATTATACTCATTATTATACCCATCCAAATAATAAAGTGTTGAATAATAAACTACACCACAACGTGGAGACGGTAAGTCATACTTACGCATGTATGGTGGCTTTGTCATTTATAGGATGAATAGAATAATGAATATGGTTGTAAAATATTCATAATAACATCATAGTATGTTTAAGTTACTATAGTTATTATTTTTGTTATGGAAAAATAAATAAATAGGAAGTGGAAGAAGAAAAGAACTTTGAAAGAGGTGATGAATTAATTACCTATTTTTCAGGTGCTTCCTTTTAATTTGAACAAAAGGGATCCTTAGGTTGTATTTTTGATCAAAGTAAGGCCTATATGTTTAATTGAGGGTAGTTGGGAAGATATTTTAGAAGGGTTTGGCCAAACCAAATGGCTTTGGAGGTGTAAATTTAAGAGAAGAGGAAGTACCCTTTTATAAAAGAGGTGAGACTCACTTTAGGAAAAGCTTGAAATATTATTTTATTATAAAATAATTTTCGGTTTCTAATGGATAAAAATGGATTAATTTCAAGGATAAAGTGGGTATGGGTAGAAATAATCTCATCTAATATGTTTTATTCAAGTTTATGTCACCATATTAACCATATCTTTTAGATTTAACTCTTAGTTAAATTGTTTAACTTTTACCATGTCTTCTTGTATTTTTATATTACATGGTTAATAAAATTACTATAAAATGACAAGAGAACATAAATTAGCTCATTAATTACATATATTTCATTATATAAGTCCTTTTTTTTAATATTATATTTTTAAGAATCTTATATCATTAAATAATATAGTATTTGTTTTAAAAACTCATTTATGTCAATTTTTACACTATTTAGTATTTGTTTTTTTGAAAGTCATAACAACTCGATTACTTCAAAAAAATAAATTAAATCAACCCTAAAATGTCATATTCACCTTTAAAATTTGTGTATGGAATAAAAAGTCTCAATTTAAATTTATTTTTATATTTGTAATATCAATTATTATAATCTTTCATTAATAAGATAATTACTGCATCAACATAGTGTCATAAATAAATTTAATTATTTAATCTCTAAAAATTATAAATAAAATAACATGATATAGAAAATATTTTTATATTTATAATTAATATTTATAGTCAAATTTATCTTATGTATAACACTATATTAAAAATGTTTTATTTATTAAACTTTGAATTTAACACTTTAAACTCTTCATTAAATAATATATAATAAATGTCCTAATCCTACCCAAATGGATAAAAAACGCTCTTAGTTTTGTCATAAGGTTGATTTTGGTCAATAAACACTTATGTAATAGAATTATGACATGTTTTAGGGTAATTATAATATCATTTTTACCTTTAATTACCCTATTTACTTTTAACCATGGTAAATAAAATTCAAAAGTTACTATTCACAAAATTATTTTCATCCAATTGAACCACATTTTAATTACTAATTTCAACTGTGTCTCTAGGTTTTTTTTTTAAATTTAATTCAAAGAAGTGGTAAAATTACATTTTATGCAAATTTTCAAATGTTCCTAGAAGGTGGGTAAAAGACGTTAAATAGTTCAATAAAATTTTATATGTCTAATCTTATTATAAAATGACTCCAATTAATTACATTGGATTAATATAGGTATTATGTATCTTTTTTGACTTTAAATTTTTTTAAAAAATAATAATTATTTAAATAAAAAGTTAGTTTTAAATAATAACACAATGTTTTTCACTATTCATCAAAAATTGAATGTTTTTAGAAAAATACCAAAAATTAATCCTAAGCTAATTTTGATATTCAAAATCTAAAAATGAAGTCCATTTTGAAAAATAAAATTTATAAAATTTCAAAAAGTGGGTATTACTATTCATAATAATTTTTAAACGGCTAGTTTGATTGGTCGTGGTGTGCTAGAACATGAAGCTACATACAATGATTGTTATTGTATTATTCAAAAAGAAGCGTACCATGAAATCATGGGGTGTTAAATCACTTGTACTAATAAGAGTTGTTAGATCCCCATGAATCCCAAACGAAACATCAAAGTATCCCACGTGTTTAGATTCATAAAATCATGAGGTTAAATGGTGTTTAGCAAAATAATATTATATATCATTATCATATCATAAAATAAGATAATTAGTTTATTATATGAGTTTTATATTATGGAATATGATATAGGGTATCATAATCCATAACATAGTTTAATAGCAAAATTTTTTGCTGGTCATAGTGCACAACACCACCTATTATAAAATAAAATTTCCACATAGTGAATATAAAAAATAGACTATTTTATCACTAATATGATAACTCATTATATCATAAATATTTATTCAAGTAAAACCTTATATATAAGGTACGCCTAACTTAGGGATAAAAATTTCTGTTATAGATTATGAAAGATATAAAACCTTATGTATATGGTATATTATATTTTAAGATACAAATATCAATCATAAAGTATGACTGATAACATATAGATTTGTTCTTTATCAATCACAACATATGACTTCCACTAAATCATAAAATATGATACATAGAGAAAATTTTCATTTTTCTCCCTTTTCAATTATGAATTAAATTTATTATTTACAAATATTTATAAATAATCATTAAAAATTATTTTTAGGATATTTAATAATTTATAAAGAGTTTATAGATTAATTAATTATAAAGAGTTTACATATAATTCATAAATTTCTATGAAACATTTACTATTAAATATTCTTTAATATTAAATTTTAATATTAAAAATACCTTTTATAAAATTATATAAAATACCTTATGTATTAGTTGTAAAGTGATTATTTTGTAATCATAAGAGGAAATATATAAAGTGATTATAAATTATCAAATTAAAAAAATATAAAGTGTGTATATTTAAATTATGAATTGTTCATAATTAATTAATTTTAATTTTTTAAATTAAATCCTTAATTTGAGAAATTACATAAAACTCATCAAAATAAGTCCTGTTAATTTATTTTATCAAGGTTGAAATAATATTAAATATAATATATTAAGTATATATAAAATGTTTACATAATATAAATTGGATTATAAAATGTTTTTAATTATTAAAATATAATATATTTAAAGTAAAATGTCATATAATGAATAATATAAAATAGTTCATATTATGAATGAATTTAAAGATCTTATATTCAAGATTATGGATTGTATATAATTAAAAACTAAATTTATAAAACTTTTATTATTAGATTTTCATTTATAAATTGTTTATAAATACTTTCTCTCATGTATAAATAATGAATTGTTCATTAATTTAAAAATTATTCCTGTATTTTATTCATGGATATAAATTGTTTATATTACGAACAAGTGTATTATTTAGTTTAAAATTATTAAACTAATTCTAGATATTTTTATTCATGCATCTAAGGAGTTAATTCTAGGAATGATAATGAATTTAGTTTTCATCCACATTGACCTTAATTTGTAGTTAATGATATTATCTTGTATTTAGTTGTTGAATATAGTTTATACATATTAATTGTTAGATTTATTATAAATTGGATTTTATTTTGAGTAAAGTATCCCTATGTAAAAGGACTTTGGTTCAAATTTTCTAGGTTTTATAGGGGATCAAACAACACTTTTCTAACTAATGTAATCAATTAAGAAACCCAACCTAAGATCTCCATATACATAGATAAATAACAAAAAATGCATACTAGAAATGAAGAATCATAAAAATATAGAATAACATGGTTCATGATGAATCTATTATCATTTTATAGGGATCCTCTATCCTTTACAGTGTGTTAGTACCTCAGGTGTAGTGAAGGTAGAAGAAAAAGTGTAAGATCTCATCTTTTTATAGGTATTTTTCTCTCCGAGTTTTTCATTTGAACCTTGGTGGATGATTCTTGTTTGGATATAGAGATCCTTATTAGAGGAAAATGTCCTAATGTTCAGGGATGTATGCTGGTTTGAATTAATGGAGTCTAGGTATAAATGGGACTAAGTGTTAAAATGGGTTCTTGGTAAGTAGAGAAGTTTTAAAGGAGGTTGAGAGAGTTAAAGGGAAAATGGGATGAAAACTCAACTACAAGACATTTACACACCATGTAATGTGTTGTGGGTTTTAATTAAATAAATCCATGGTGATTAGTTTTTTGGAGGATACCAATAAAAACATTTACATGATGTGTAATCACATTACACAATGTGTAATGACCTACATGCTATTTTAAACATGCAGTGTAGTTGAAATTTGTTCTATTTCACTACAGCTCTTCTCCTATCAACACTAGAGAATTCTCTATGCAATTTTGGGGTGCCCACTTCCCTTCCAGATATCTTGTTTGTGTGAAAAATACCTAGTAAGTGGTTTTGGTTAGGTTTATTCCTCTTTTTCTTTCTTCTCCAACCCATTGCGGTGAAATCCCGTATCCAATTGTGTTGTTGGTTTTGATCTTGAATCCTATTTGAAAACATACACACCTTCTTCCTTATAGGAATTGATCGTTGGAATCATTTTTGGGTCATCAGTTTAAGGTAGGGGGTCTAAACCTTAATTCTATAGTTTAATAATTGATAAGTTTATGCAATATTCTGATTTCTTCCACATTGTGTGTTCTGAAATTAATTAAATAATTGAATGAGGTTATCCCTTTAGTACCTTTAGTATCAAATGGATTTATAATTGGATAATAGATTAAAGTATATTTTTCATGACATGTGACCTAGGGTGATTTCTTGTTATAGAATCCCAAAATTGTGGCTATTTTCTTATTGATATAATTGTTAATCAATTTTGAATTGAATTGCAATGCATTATATGAAAGAATAATGGTAATTCACATAATTAACCATTGAGATATATGATGTGATATTGTGATATTCATGATGTATGATTGGATTTTTTCCATGTTGAGATACCTATATAACAGGATAGGCCTAGTCACTTGTACATGTATATGTTGTAATGCTGATAGTGAGTGGGCTCAACCCAGTACAATACTGTAATGTTTATAGGGATTTGACTCAGAAATGTTGTAATACTTATAGGGATTTGACCTGGATTGATTATTGTGATTATACCATATTTATATGGTGGTTGGAATTGTTGTAAGACATTCTCAGAGATATTACAACATGGTGAAGATATAAGGCCCCAGCCTTAAACCTTACTTAATCTTGAGTTATTACAAGATTACACATTGAGGATCTTTTCAGGTTTAGAGTTTTAGAGAATTAGATCATAAAACTTACATTACATTCCACATTTAAACAAAGTGGTTACATAAAAGATAGTATTCATTTTTTTCCCATCAATGGAAACATATTTAAAATAAAACATGGATTCTTTCTTGACACTTCCTTGACACTATCATCATATCATGTACCTTTCCCTTGACTTGTGAAAAACATTTCAAAAAAACTTGGGATGAGCATAAAAAGCTCAGTAAGGGTTATAAAAATATGGAAAGGAAACATGAGTTCATATATACATAAGAATGAAATCATACTTTACCCATAAAACATAGGCACTTTAATATACCTCATCAAATCATGAATAAATCATAGAAATCATAAGACATAAAAGGTAACTTGAGGCATTCATAACATTCTTATGTAGGGAGTAACCCTCTTGGTTACGTTTGGAATACCCACCACAGTATATTCCCTAAATCTCTTAGGAGAAACCTTAACATTTCACTCCTTCACGTTACCCAATGCATTGGAGAGCTATATCGGGCTCACTCGCCCTTAGTTTATCACAGAACCACCCGTCTTCATAACAATGCCCAAGAACCATAACATAATCGTACCACATAATACATGCATAAAGGAAACATAACATTTCCACATTTCAATCACAAGATATCAATAAAACACATTGATATAAAAAACCTTATGAAAACCATTTTCAATACCAAAATAAAAGAAAAGTAAAACATGTTATTTATTTTTCTTTTAAAAAGAAGGTATGGCTTGTAGAGGAAGCCGAAACTCAAATAATGGTCACGGCGGCGGAGAAGTCATTGTCGCCGCATATGTATGACAAAAACATTCCCTTTTGTCGTTTTGTAAAACACTTCGTATAAAAAGATTCCTTTTGGATAAATGTAAAAGTCAAAGGGGTTTATACACCGTATAAAAGAAAGTTGTGTATAAAACAAAATATGCCTCAATGAAAGGATATTGGGACGAAGTCCCTTACAAAGACGGTATCCTTGGTTTAAGGATAAATCAATTATATATTTATGTGTGACAAACAAATACACCCAATATAAGTGGATATTCAGTGTAAAACAATCAGAGGATATTCACACATATTCATAGAACGACATATTCAAGGACTACATGTTTATCCCAAATAATCAAATTTGGGATAAGAAGTTCCCTTGCAAAAATTTGACAGCCTAACGGCGTCACTACAAAATTCATAAAATGAGTTGATGAGAGATAAAAAGGGTATATCATCACATGGACATAAAATTTAAATCAATAAGGATATATAAGGACATATCCCAACATAATAGTATGTGAATTAAAAGACATAACAAAAGAAGTCTTTTAAAAAGAGGAGGGTGAAAGGTTCCCTTATTGACATGGGTATCTTTTGAGACATACGCCCCGTGAAAGAAGGACAATACAACATTGATGTAAATACTCATAAATGAAATTATATTACACAATGAGTAAAATAATGGGCAGTACATACACCACTCAAAGGAAATTGTGGCAAATGTAGCATAAATCTCACGAGAATAAAAGTGAGATGAAAAATATCTTATGAAGACTCGGCAGCCTAACGACGCCACTTAAAACTTCCAAAATGGATTGATGAGAGGAAATGGGGTCTCTCATAAAATCAACATAAAGTTTACAGAAAGAGGAATATAAAAGAACATCCCCCAACATAACAAAGAGGAGATTAAAAGAAGTGACATAAAGGAGAGTACTTAAAAATAAAGAGAGAGGTTAGATCTCTTACAAAAATTTGGCAGCCTAACAACGCCACTCAAAACTTCCAAAATGGATTGATGAGAGAGAATAGGGTCTCTCTTCATATGAACATAAAAATTACAGTAAGAGTAATATAAAATAATATCCCAATAACAAGAAAGATTAGCTTTAACAGGAATGACATAAAAGAGTGTACTTTAAAAGAAAGAGAGGAGTCGGATCCCTTACCTCAAGTCCAACTTGTCTTGTTCGTTTCTTTATATTCCTGAATAATAAACTTTGGTCAATTTATAATTAACTAAGGACCTTCTTTAAATATTATTATTCAGTTCATATCACATATTATAATGTTATAATAATTGTTTAATAATGTTAGTTCATATCAGACGTTTTTGCCGATGTTTGGTACATGAGTCAAAAATGAACTTGTTTGAAAAATGATTGTCCATGTAGTTATAAGTAAATAATTTCCAGAATATTATTAATGATTAAAATATTATATATATCCAGTACATATTAATTTTATACAATTCCATATCATTTGGAGATAAAGAACGAAAAGCACCGTTCATGGAGACGGTAGGCCGTACGTACACATGAACGCTACTTTCATTTTTTCTTTGTCATATTAACAGAATTAAAAATAAATGATATATATATATATATATATTAATTCCAGTATAATATATATGTTATATTGGTCACATATGTTCATTAATTTAATTCTTTATACGTTCCATGTATTGCATGTACGAGTCATATCATTTGAGGGGGAGGTAGTCCACACTTCCTCATATGAAATTATAGCATTTACACAACATGAAAAGAATAAAGGTATGGTTTAAATATAAAATAAAGAAGAATATAGTAAACATAAATACCATATATATCATATATAAAATAAAGTGACATCATAATGGCCACCTTTAAAGGTGTTAAAAGAATATTGAAAAATCATTGTTTCGTGAGGCAGAAAATCGCCAACCACAGAAATAGTATGTTCTTTAACCATTAGATGAAGGTGTGTGTAAGTGTATCTCTAATACTTCTTATAAAAAAATCCTAGTATATTTACGTTACTGGAGTTGTTAAAAAATAAATGAATAAAAAGATTTTAGAGGGTTGGAGAAGCAAAATTAAACAAAAGGACACAAGTGAAGACATTACCTTAAAATCGGGTAACTCCCTTTGGTTTGAGCTCAAAGGCTTACTTGGGAAGACTTCTGCCCAAAGCGAGGCTTCAATGAGTTATAGAGGGATGTGTAGAGACAAAATGGGCAGGGTTTGGACGAGCCAAATGATTTTTATGTGTGGGTAAGGAGGTAGAGGTGGGGGCCTTTTATAAGAGGAGAGGAGGGGCACTCTTGGAAAGTAAAGAAATGTTACTTTATTTTAGAATGATTATCAGATTTTAATGGTCCAAAATTGATGTGTTTCGAGGATAAGGTGATAAGGGTTCTAATTCCACTCATCCTATAGGTTTTGGACATGTTTAGGTATTATATTTTACATTATCTTTCCATTTTATTTAAATCATTAAATAATGAGGTCATCGCTGCATCATCATAATGTCATAAATAATTTAATTTATTTAATGTCTAAAAATTATAAACAAAATACTATGATGTAGGAAATCTTTTTATATTTCCAATGAATATTTATAGTCAAAATTATGACTTGTATAACCCCATGTAAAAATTGTTTTAGTAAAAAATTTCATGTTTGTCTCATTTTTACTTTAACATTAAATAAAAAGGTATTTATGTCATTTTCCAACCAAAGTGGCTCCATGGGGTCCCCAAGTTGATCCATGGATTGTCTTGCTCGGAAATGACACATCCAATGATTCTAGGACATGTTTCTAGGTCATTTCATTTTATTAAAACATTATTCTTACCTTAAACTACACTAATTACCTCTAATCGCGATTAAAAACTTAATAAGTTACTATTCACCAAAAAATTATTTTAATCCCATTGAACCACATTTTACTTCATAATGACAACCATGTATGTCGGATTTTTGAAATTCAAAACACAAATATGGAAAAATTTCATTTAAATGGAAAAATCAGTTTTTATAAGTACCACTTAGTGGTTTCACTATTCATCAAAAATTGAAGTTTTTCAGAAAATTACCAAGAGTTCACCCTAAGCTATATTTGATATTCCGAATTAAAAAATGATGTCTATTTTAAAAAATTCAAAACATATAAGTTGCATTAATTAATTTAATAATTAATTCCCGCTGTCAAAATAAATAGCGTTTTTTTATGAAACAAAATGTATCAAAAGATTGACACTAGTTTAAGTCCGATTTCAAAGTGAAATTAATTCCAACGACCACTATTGGATTAAATGGTAAAAATATATTCTAATTTCACTTTAAAACCAATTCAAAAGATAATCTAATCATATAAATAAATTATATTAAAAGAGGTTTTGAATTAAAATACAACATTTTTCACTATTCATTAAAAATTGAACTTTTTTGGAAAAATACCAAAAATTTACACAAAGTAAATTTTGATGTCCCGATTCTAAAGAAGAATTTTATTTTGTCAAATATAACACATAAAATTGTCAAAAAGTGGATTTAAAAGAGGTTCGTCATCAAAAGGCGGTTAATCGACCTTTTAAAGAATATTAGAATGTTTATGCTTAAAATTGGATTCATTTGCATTTTTAATCCTCTAAAATTTATTGTAAAAAGTAAACATATTTGACAAACATATATAATCATTTTGTAGTTAGTTATGTTCATTCCCGCCATTACAACGGCTAGGCGTTAACTACTATTTAAAATAATATTATTTTATTATTAGAGTGCAATGTAAGATTCCCAAGAAACTCGTTGTTGCGTGTTGGGTACGCCATCGAGCATAGAATCCCATTTAATGTAATATTAATATTTTATTCACAAATATGGATAAATATAAAAATTTCATATTCTTTATTTACCTGGGGTGTTACATCCTTCCCCCCTTTTGGGAATTGCGTCCTCGCAATTTTAAAATTGAGCTTGGAAACATCCTTGAAAGTCCCACATCAGAACAAGAGTCGGTAAAACAATCACTTTAAAATAAAGAAAGATAAGTACAGAGGTCACCCGAGTTAACCCATACTAGGATTCCATGTAGGAAAACATGGACATGGAGGAGAAAACATAGGGTCATGTTCTGATGGAGAGTGATATAAAACATGTTTAGGAGAAAGTTAACCACAAGAAAATCACAAACTTGTGATGGGTTAAACGGTATTCGATTCCCCAGTAGGAAAAGTTAATAGAAGACATTTTTGTTTTAAGTTACTTTTTATTGAGGAATTTATTCATAAGGAAACATAATCACTTATCATGTTGACTTTCAACTTTTATTAGATTCCTTACACAAACTCATATTTTCTCCAAAAGACGAGTATTTAGGAAGACTTGTTCACATTAAGAGTACTATAATAAACTTCTAGAGAATCACTTAATCCACAAAAGAGAACTATATACTTCCCATGTCGTTAGACTTTAACCAAAACCAAAACCAAAAAGGTTAGTACAAGATCAGATAATCCAGAAAAGGATAACCCTTTATAAAAATAAAATCTATTCTTAATCTCCAAAATTTGTCCAACAAAACCCAAAGTTCAACGAGGACCATTCGATAAACAATTTGTCCATAAATTTTTTCAAAATAAACCAAAATAAGATTGAAACCCAAATATTTGAAGGATTTAGTCACATAGTCTTCCAAGGTACAAATTAACTTTTATCTCCAAATAACATCAGTTACTCTTAAATTATCATATTGAAAAGTAATTAACCTAATCACATATCCTCGATGATAGGTTAATAATTTCCATAGATAACCCAAAATTAACTTACTCTTGATTCCTAAAATCATCTAACTAAAAATAATTAGTCAAACTAACCAGGGACTTCACATAGTCCAGCGGTAGGCGATAAATACCAGTCGCACTTTGGTTGTGTGTTCGATTCCCGCAGCTTTGTCCGACGAGACGGGTTGTCACACGGTCTACGTGTTGTCCTTTTTCCAAAACTATATAATTCTTAAAACATTCACCAAAACGAGCTAAAATCTTCAAAAATGATCATAACATATTTTAACCTCATGTTTATCTCATGCCTTTCTTTTTCCATCATAACATATAATAACCCATAATTACCTCAAAAGTAAGGATCATATAAACTCTAATGGTTACCTTTATAATTATTACCTGAACTTCCACATCGATTGGTCATCTCGTACATGATGCATTACAGATCATACCAAGGTTCAAGTGGTTGATCATGACTCCTTGATATTTGGTTTAGAACAACCATGAGTTTCCTCATCGAATCCCCCATTTTATCTAGTATCTTAATCAGAGAACCACCACAGTTTCCTTCAAACCTGTTGTCTCTTTGGTGCCTGGTAGATCCATCCATTCACTAAAAACAGAAATGTCAGTGTGAGTATATCTACAAAACAATCATGTTCTAATGAGGAAGGTAAACACTAAGATATACTTACTCATTCACTTTATCTAAAACTAGGACTCTTTCTGAAATCCTAACCATTATGGTAATGTCACTTATGCTTAGAGAATACCCTAACCTCTAAAGTTATCTAAACCGACCTCTGATACTAAGTATAAGGCCCCAGCCTTAAACCTTACTTAATCTTGAGTTATTACAAGATTACACATTGAGGATCTTTTCAGGTTTAGAGTTTTAGAGAATTAGATCATGAAACTTACATTACATTCCACATTTAAACAAAGTGGTTACGTAAAAGATAGTATTCATTTTTTTCCCATCAATGGAAACATATTTAAAATAAAACATGGATTCTTTCTTGACACTATCATCATATCATGTACCTTTCCCTTGACCTGTGAAAAACATTTCAAAAAAACTTTGGATGAGCATAAAAATCTCAGTAAGGGTTATAAAAATATGGAAAGGAAACATGAGTTCATATATACATAAGAATGAAATCATACTTTACCCATAAAACATAGCCACTTTAACATACCTCATCAAATCATGAATAAATCATAGAAATCATAAGACATAAAAGGTAACTTGAGGCATTCATAACATTCTTACGTAGGGAGTAACCCTCTTGGTTACGTTTGGAATACCCACCACAGTATATTCCCTAAATCTCTTCAGAGAAACCTTAACGTTTCACTCCTTCGCGTTACCCAATGCATTGGAGAGCTATATCGGGCTCACCCACCCTTAGTTTATCACGGAACCACCCGTCTTCATAACAATGCCCAAGAACCATAACATAATCGTACCACATAATACATGAATAAAGGAAACATAACATTTCCACATTTCAATCACAAGATATCAATAAAACACATTGATATAAAAAACTTATGAAAACCATTTTCAATACCAAAATAAAAGAAAAGTAAAACATGGTATTTGTTTTTCTTTTAAAAAGAAGTTATGGCTTGTAGAGGAAGCTGAAACTCAAATAATGGTCACGACAGCGGAGAAGTCATTGTCACCGTATACGTATGACAAAAACATTCCCTTTTGTCGTTTTGTAAAACGCTTCATATAAAAAGATTACTTTTGGATAAACGTAAAAGTCAAAGGGGTTTATACACCGTATAAAATAAAGTTGTGTATAAAACAAAATATGTCTCAATGAAAGGATATTGAGACGAAGTCCCTTACAAAGACGGTATCCTTGGTTTAAGGATAAATCAATTACATATTTATGTGTGACAAACGAATACACCAAATATAAGTGGATATTAAGTGTAAAAAAATCAGAGGATATTTTTAAAGACTCGTAAAATTCAAGGGAAATTTTTTCTTAATTTTCTTTAGAATTTTACAAGAGCGCGGTTTCAGACGGCACCTAATTCCGAGGCCCGGAGTGCCCGGAATCAATTTTCGAAGTTTGGCTCGGGTACGTTCAGTGAACGAACGAGCGGGAATTCCTAACTTTTGATCCGGTGCTCGGAATTGAAATCCGAGGGCACCGATGAACTCGCAGCGCCGATATTCGCTTAAAGGGACCTTTTCGGAAGTTGCGTTTGTTGCGGGTTGAAAGTTAGTTTTTGGGTTTTTAGTTTAAGTTAAATAAAATTTGTGGGGAACAAATTTTATTTTAACTAGTTAAATCCTACCAAAGGGAGTTGGGAGTGGGACCCACATCCACTTAACCTCCCTTGGGAGGATTAAGTGAGGTGGGGTCCACACGAACCCAAACTCCTCAAATTCTCTCAAAACCTCCCCTTTAACTCATTTCATTTAATGTTGTCAACTTGACTTAATTAATTGAAGAGGGTTATTTTAAATTTCAAACTTTTGAAATTCTAGTGAGTTGTTGTGTTAATAAAATAAGATAGAGTATTATTTTATTTTGGTTAATAGCTTTGGCCACCTTGAGAGCTTTTGGGAGATTTTCTTTTTCTTCTTCTTCTTCAACTCTGACGAAGAACACAAAGAACGCTCATCTTGACGAAGAACGCTCAAGTTCCGACGAAGAATGCCGCTCTGCTCTTCTTCGTCTTCTGTGTCAACGAGAGGGAACGCCGCTTCCTCCTCGGATTCCCTTCGTCGACATAAGAGGTTTCGCCAACGACGTATCACATCGGACGCATCTCTTCGTCAACGGATTTGACGAACGACGACCGCGACGCCCGACCTCTGTGACGTTGTCTTCCGCAGACGTTGACGAATCCTCGAACTTATACCCGAGGTAGGGGTTGTTGATTATTGTTTAGTTATTCTATTTTTGATCATGAATTTTAGCAAGTCTAACGTGTGGCTTTGAAATAATTTAAGTTGCGTTATTGTTTAACGTGAGGGGACCGGACCGCATGAACACGGCCGAAGCCCCCTCCATCGTTCTTGTTGTTTATTCTTGCGGGTGGAAGCAAAGTGGCGTGGTGCCGTCGCACCACGCGGATAATCGTGCAATTATTTTACGCGGCGCCGTCGCGCCACGCCGAGGAAGAATCTTCAAGAACGCGACGCCGTCGCGCCGCGTTGAAAGGAATCAAGGCACGACGAAGGGGCGCGGTGCCGTCGCACCGCGCCGGACGACGAACACCGCGGCCGGTTCCGGGCCACGGCGGGACGGGGAGACCGCGACCGATTCCGGGCCACGGCGGGAAGAGAAGACCGGCGGCCGGGCCGCCGGCGTTGGAAGCCGAAGAAGGGACCGGATTTTCCGGTCCCGTTGGAGAAAACCGGCCGGCCAGCTGGCCGGCCGGAAGGCAGTAAACCGGGGAAATTAATTCCCCGGCCGGCTCATAAAACCCCCCCTCTTAATGAGGGGGGGCGGTTTCCATGAGGGGGGGGGGGGCAGGCGGCTCCCCCGGATCCACTTCAAAGTGGGCCCCCAGGAGGGGGGCCGTTGTTTGATAAAAACGGTGCGGCTTGCCGCGCCGCCATTTGAAGAAGCGGGGGAATTGATCCCCCCGCGTGCCGCCCTCGTGCGGCGCCAGGCCGCCGCGGCCGCCGCGCCGCCGCGTCGCCGCCGGCCGCCCTGCCGCCCCCGCCGGCCGCCGCGCCGCCGCCGCGCCGCCGCACCGGGCCGCCCCAGGGGGGGGGGGGGGTCGGGCCGGGTCGGCCCGGACCCGGACCCCCCCGTTTCGAACCAGTTCCGGTCTTTTGGCCATAACTTGAGCCTCGGACCTCCGTTCGACGAACCGTCTGCGGCAACGCGATCCTTGGATCGAGACGGTCGTTTTGGTATATCGCACTCAAGGTTTCGGATCACTTTGAGTTCGGCCGGGTTGGTTCGTTCACGAAACCAACCGTGCCTTCGGAGCGGAAACGCTCATATCTTGAGCTACAGACGTCCGATTGACGTGCCGTCAGTCGCGTTGTGTTCCTCTTAGTGAGACGGATCTTTTGGAATACTCCGCCCGAGGTTTGGACGCAGGTGGAGTACGGTCGGGTTGGTTTTGCCTTAAAAACCAACCGGGCCCCGGGGACGAAAATGCCAATAACTCTCAGACCGGGCGTCCGATCGACGCGCCGTCTGTTGCGTTGAGTTCCTTTTGACGATACAGAACTTTTGGATACATCAACTCTGGTCTTTGTGACAGTTGATGTATCAGCCTCTCGGCTCGTGGAGCGGACCCTCCGAACGAGCTCGCTGTGTGCGGGAACCCTAGTGCTGGCTGCGACTGTTACTGTGACTGCTACTGCTACGACAGCTACTGTGACTGCGACGACGACAGTACAGAGATCCTGTGTGGATTCGACGACGACGACTACATCACTCAGCGATCCTACGTGGATCAGTGCTACAGATCCTGTGTGGGTCCGATCCTGTGTGGGTCCGCGCTCAGCGGTTCTGTGTGAGCCAGCGCCTACAGGTCCTGTGTGGGCCCGATCCTGTGTGGGTCTTAGCGGGGGTTAGTTACCTATCGATCCTTCGTGGGTCCAACGAATTAGATGGATCAGTGATCATCTTTATCGTCCTCTGAAGAAGTATACCTGTGTGAGCTGAATCCTGTTGCTTTCCTGTGTGGATTGTGTTGTGCAATCCTGTGTGGATTATGTTTTGCTTTCCTATGTGGAATACGTATACTTTCCTGCGTGGACTGAGTTGTACTTGGGCTCGGAGGTTGGAGCGTATTTTAATTGATGACTTAGGTATATGTATGGGCATATACCTAAGCAGTGTCGGTTGTTACTTCGTGATTGTACTTTTCTTCGTGGTTTATCCTTTGTGGATTTGAGAGACCTTCAGGGGTCTCAGGGTCCCTACTGAGTAGCTTATACTCACCCCTGCACGGGCTTTGCCCGCACTACGTTGTGTTGGTTGCAGACGACGGACAGCGTTGACCTTAGCTGAGGATTGCAGAGCGGGACGGTACCCGGAGGTGGATCACTGGGCGGGACGTGCACGGAGCGGACGACGGGACCCGTGGAGCAGAGGAGCTATCTGTACCCACCCTTCAGGTGGGATTTCCAGTGGACAGCTCGGTGTAGCGGCTTTTACTTTTCAGTTGCTGTTTTCCCTTTCGAGTTGTACTTTACTTTTAGTTTGGGTTTGTATTCTGGCCCATTTACTTTTCCGCACTTTCAGTTGTACTCTGCTTTGTTTAGTGTTTACTTTCAGCTTGCTTACTCTGTGGTGTTTGTTTTACTTTTCAAAGGCAATGCCTTCCCTTTTTACTGGGATTTACGCCTTGGTGCTAGTCACCAGCCCCTGGCCTATGGAAGGCGGGCTTGGGGTAGTCACGGCACGGACCCCGAGGGCGGGTCGTGAAAAATTGGTATCAGAGGAGTTCGGTTCTACCGCGAACTCTGATCTTTCTATGTGAAGCAATAATGTTTAGCGTATTGAGTGTGGTTATCAGTCCAGGGAGTCCAGTGTTGGTGCGGCGGCCGACGTATCCGTACACCATGACCCTGACTTCTGATTTCCGACTTAATGCACGAAAACATTGATTGCGTGTGAGTTTCAAAGTTTTCATTGTGATTTCTTTGTGTCAGCTCACCAGGTATACTGTTTGACCGTGGCGCACCTGTTTCCTTTCAGGATGGCCCCACGACGGCAGCCAGCTAGGGTTCCGAGAGTCGAGCGAGACGACAGCCCACCGAGCGACGAGGCCTTGGTGTAGGGCCCTTTGCCAGTAGTGGCACCGGCGGTAGCTCTACCCGCCGAGCCCTCGATACTTCCAGCACCAGCCGCTGACGATGCACGTCGCCTCAACGCACTGCATGAGTTTCAGCACCAGCGACCACCCAGGTTTCGCGGCGAGACAGATCCCCAGGCAGCAGAGGAATGGCTGGAGGCAGTGGTTCGAGTGTTTAGGCTAGTGAGGACACCAGCAGACCTCATGGTGATCCTCGCTGCGAGCCTACTACACGCAGCAGCAGGACGATGGTGGAGCCTGATGCTCCAGGTGCACGATGAGGCATCTCTTCTTTGGACGGACTTTGAGAGCCTCTTCCGCTCGGAGTTCGTCCCAGCCACCCTTCGTGCGGTGCGTATCCAGGAGCTTCTTCAGCTGCGGCAGGGCAGCATGACGGTCGCTCAGTACTCGGCGAGATTTACCGATCTCTCGCGCTACTCGACCGACATGGTACGGGACCCATTCTTCCGGGCCCGGACCTTCGAGCAGGGTTTGAGACACGAGATCAGGGCATCGCTGATCTCCCTCAGCATACCGACTCAGACAGGAGTACTAGAGCGGGCTCTTCTGATCGAGAGCTTCCTTGCTGAATCTACACCAGCACAGCGACCCACCGCAGGGCGGCACGTGGCAGAGTCATCTGCAGCAGATAGCCGACGGATGACTCATGGTTCCAGGCAGACCAGACCTACCTGTGACCGACTGCACGACTCAGGCTCAGTTGTGCGGGGAAGCCGGGGTGGAGTCAGAGCCAGGCGTGCCGAGAGTGGGCAGTGTTACTCCTGTGGCGGGATTGGTCACATGGCTCGTGACTGTCCGACCCGCCATTCTGATGATCAGCAGTTAAGTGAAGAACCTCCCAGGCAGAGGCAGAGGTTCGACCGTGGCGGTCCGCAGGGAGGAGGCGGACGAGGCAGAGGAGATGGACGAGCAGCCGGTGGTGGGCGACGCTTTGAGGCTCTGCCACCACCACCACCAGGAGGTCCACCCCGACCATAGGGAGTAGGTGAACATGCGAGAGCTCAACTTCAGGCAGCCGAGGCCTTCGATCATGGAGCTCTGGGAGCCGATGGGCAGGAGCAGAACTAGTGGATAACATCCTTTGTACTTCTGGTTCCTTGTTTCTTTTGTGTAGCGTCTTGTATTATGAGCTGTAATAATAAAAGATGCATACCTTTGTGATATTTTCGTTCCTGTCCTCTTTCGTGATGTTACTAAGAGGTTCCAGTTTTGGCTGTTGACTTGACCCTCACTTGTGAGACATCTACTGGAGGAGACCCAGTTACCACACACTGATACCGACAGTGTGACTCAACCCTTGGAGGCGAGAGTAACGGTTGAATCTCTTAGTAGTAGCGTCGAGGCCTTACGACGTCATCCTTAGTATGGTTTAGTATCATCCATGTTATGATTGACTGTTTTAGGCAAAGAATGTGGTTCATCCAGGGGATGGGACCAGATTTCTCTTATCGGCAAAGAAGAAATCTTGCAGCTCTTGTGGGACCTGAGATGGTCCAGGTCATCCAGGGGCGGATGAGTGCAGCTCAGAGCCGGCAGAAACCTTATGCTGACAGGAGGCGGAGGCCACTGGAGTTCGAGGGTGGT
This sequence comes from Viscum album, assembly GCA_963277665.1. Taxonomy (NCBI): domain Eukaryota; kingdom Viridiplantae; phylum Streptophyta; class Magnoliopsida; order Santalales; family Viscaceae; genus Viscum; species Viscum album. The sequence continues at coordinate 1,151,387,097 of OY728132.1, read as the reverse complement.
GACCACGTCTTCTTACGGGTCTCACCTCGACGTGGTATTCGGAGATTTGGCCAAGGCGACAAGTTATCTCCGCGCTTCATCGGACCCTTCCAGGTCCTCAGCAGGTTTAGCGTGGTGGCTTATTGCCTGGCTCTACCACCTCAGTTGCACCGGGTGCACGACGTCTTCCACGTGTCTCAGCTGAAGAGATACGTGCACGACCCGACACACATCATTGACCATGGGGAGATTGACGTTGACGATGGGGCGACTTTTACGGAGGTCCCGGTGGAGATAGAGGATCGACAGGAGCGGGTCCTGTGTGGGCGATCGATTCCTCTTGTGCGTATCAGATGGAAGCACGGGAATCTCCAGGAGAGCACTTGGGAGCGGGAGGCTCAGATGCGTGCTCAGTACCCTCATTTGTTTCCCTAGTTTTTGATGTATCTTTACGGGGACGTAAAGCCCTGAGGTGGGAGTAATGTAAAGACCCGTAAAATTCAAGGGAAATTTTTTCTTAATTTTCTTTAGAATTTTACAAGAGCGCGGTTTCAGACGGCACCTGATTCCGAGGCCCGGAGTGCCCAGAATCAATTTCCGAAGTTTGGCTCGGGTACGTTCAGTGAACGAACGAGCGGGAATTCCTAACTTTTGATCCGGTTCTCGGAATTGAAATCCGAGGGCACCAATGAACTCGCAGCGCCGATATTCGCTTAAAGGGACCTTTTCGGAAGTTGCGTTTGTTGCGGGTTGAAAGTTAGTTTTTGGGTTTTTAGTTTAAGTTAAATAAAATTTGTGGGGAACAAATTTTATTTTAACTAGTTAAATCCTACCAAAGGGAGTTGGGAGTGGGACCCACATCCACTTAACCTCCCTTGGGAGGATTAAGTGAGGTGGGGTCCACACGAACCCAAACTCCTCAAATTCTCTCAAAACCTCCCCTTTAACTCATTTCATTTAATGTTGTCAACTTGACTTAATTAATTGAAGAGGGTTATTTTAAATTTCAAACTTTTGAAATTCTAGTGAGTTGTTGTGTTAATAAAATAATATAGAGTCTTATTTTATTTTGGTTAATAGCTTTGGCCACCTTGAGAGCTTTTGGGAGATTTTCTTTTTCTTCTTCTTCTTCAACTCTGACGAAGAACACGAAGAACGCTCATCTTGACGAAGAACGCTCAAGTTCCGACGAAGAACGCCGCTCTGCTCTTCTTCGTCTTCTGTGTCAACGAGAGGGAACACCGCTTCCTACTCGGATTCCCTTCGTCGACATAAGAGGTTTCGCCAACGACGTATCACATCGGACGCATCTCTTCGTCAACGGATTTGACGAACGACGACCGCGACGCCCGACCTCCGTGACGTTGTCTTCCGCGGACGTTGACGAATCCTCGAACTTATACCCGAGGTAGGGGTTGTTGATTATTGTTTAGTTATTCTATTTTTGATCATGAATTTTAGCAAGTCTAACGTGTGGCTTTGAAATAATTTAAGTTGCGTTATTGTTTAACGTGAGGGGACCGGACCGCATGAACACGGCCGAAGCCCCCTCCATCGTTCTTGTTGTTTATTCTTGCGGGTGGAAGCAAAGTGGCGTGGTGCCGTCGCACCACGCGGATAATCGTGCAATTATTTTACGCGGCACCGTCGCGCCACGCCGAGGAAGAATCTTCAAGAACGCGACGCCGTCGCGCCGCGTTGAAAGGAATCAAGGCACGGCGAAGGGGCGCGGTGCCGTCGCACCGCGCCGGACGACGAACACCGCGGCCGGTTCCGGGCCGCGGCGGGACGAGGAGACCGCGGCCGGTTCCGGGCCACGGCGGGAAGAGAAGACCGGCGGCCGGGCCGCCGGCGTTGGAAGCTGAAGAAGGGACCGGATTTTCCGGTCCCGTTGGAGAAAACCGGCCGGCCAGCTGGCCGACCGGAAAGCAGTAAACCGGGGAAATTAATTCCCCGGCCGGCTCATAAAACCCCCCTCTTAATGAGGGGGGGCGGTTTCCATGAGGGGGGGGGGGGGCAGGCGGCTCCCCCGGATCCACTTCAAAGCGGGCCCCCAGGAGGGGGGCCGTTGTTTGACAAAAACGGCGCGGCTTGCCGCGCCGCCATTTGAAGAAGCGGGGGAATTGATCCCCCCGCGTGCCGCCCTCGTGCGCCGCCAGGCCGCCAGGCCGCCGCGGCCGCCGCGCCGCCGCGCCGCCGCGTCGCCGCCGGCCGCCGCGCCGCCACCACCGGCCGCCGCGCCGCCGCCGCACCGCCGCGCCGTGCCGCCCCAGGGGGGGGGGGGGGTCGGGCCGGGTCGGCCCGGACCCGGACCCCCCTCGTTTCGAACCAGTTCCGGTCTTTTGGCCATAACTTGAGCCTCGGACCTCCGTTCGACGAACCGTCTGCGGAAACGCGATCCTTGGATCGAGACGGTCGTTTTGGTATATCGCACTCAAGGTTTCGGATCACTTTGAGTTCGGCCGGGTTGGTTCGTTCACGAAACCAACCGTGCCTTCGGAGCGTAAACGCGCATATCTTGAGCTACGGACGTCCGATTGACGTGCCGTCAGTCGCGTTGTGTTCCTCTTAGTGAGACGGATCTTTTGGCATACTCCGCCCGAGGTTTGGACGCAGGTGGAGTACGGTCGGGTTGGTTTTTCCTTAAAAACCAACCGGGCCCCGGGGACGAAAATGCCAATAACTCTCAGACCGGGCGTCCGATCGACGCGCCGTTTGTTGCGTTGAGTTCCTTTTGACGATACGGAACTTTTGGATACATCAACTCTGGTCTTTGTGACAGTTGATGTATCAGCCTCTCGGCTCGTGGAGCGGACCCTCCGAACGAGCTCGCTGTGTGCGGGAACCCTAGTGCTGGCTGCGACTGTTACTGTGACTGCTACTGCTACGACAGCTACTGTGACTGCGACGACGACAGTACAGAGATCCTGTGTGGATTCGATGACGACGACTACAGCACTCAGCGATCCTACGTGGATCAGTGCTACAGATCATGTGTGGGTCCGATCCTGTGTGGGTCCGCGCTCAGCGGTTCTGTGTGAGCCAGCGCCTACAGGTCCTGTGTGGGCCCGATCCTGTGTGGGTCTTAGCGGGGGTTAGTTACCTATCGATCCTTCGTGGGTCCGACGACTTAGATGGATCAGTGATCATCTTTATCGTCCTCTGAAGAAGTATACCTGTGTGAGCTGAATCCTGTTGCTTTCCTGTGTGGATTGTGTTGTGCAATCCTGTGTGGATTATGTTTTGCTTTCCTATGTGGAATACGTATACTTTCCTGCGTGGACTGAGTTGTACTTGGGCTCGGAGGTTGGAGCGTATTTTAATTGATGACTTAGGTATATGTATGGGCATATACCTAAGCAGTGTCGGTTGTTACTTCGTGATTGTACTTTTCTTCGTGGTTTATCCTTTGTGGATTTGAGAGACCTTCAGGGGTCTCGGGGTCCCTACTGAGTAGCTTATACTCACCCCTGCACGGGCTTTGCCCGCACTACGTTGTGTTGGTTGCAGACGACGGACAGCGTTGACCTTAGCTGAGGATTGCAGAGCGGGACGGTACCCGGAGGTGGATCACTGGGCGGGACGTGCACGGAGCGGACGGCGGGACCCGTGGAGCAGAGGAGCTATCTGTACCCACCCTTCAGGTGGGATTTCCAGTGGACAGCTCGGTGTAGCGGTTTTTACTTTTCAGTTGCTGTTTTCCCTTTCGAGTTGTACTTTACTTTTAGTTTGGGTTTGTATTCTGGCCCATTTACTTTTCCGCACTTTCAGTTGTACTCTGCTTTGTTTAGTGTTTACTTTCAGCTTGCTTACTCTGTGGTGTTTGTTTTACTTTTCAAAGGCAATGCCTTCCCTTTTTACTGGGATTTACGCCTTGGTGCTAGTCGCCAGCCCCTGGCCTATGGAAGGCGGGCTTGGGGTAGTCACGGCACGGACCCTGAGGGCGGGTCGTGACAATATTCACACATATTCATATAATGACATATTCAGGGACTACATGTTTATCCCAAAGAATCAAATTTGGGATAAGAAGTTCCCTTGCAAAAATTTGACAGCCTAACGGCGTCACTACAAAATTCAGAAAATGAGTTGATGAGAGATAAAAAGGGTATCTCATCACATGGACATAAAATTTAAATCAATAAGGATATAAAAGGACATATCCCAACATAATTGTATGTGAATTAAAAGACATAACAAAAGAAGTCTTTTAAAAAGAGGAGGATGAAAGGTTCCCTTACCGACATGGGTATCTTTCGAAACATACGCCCCGTGAAAGAAGGAAAATACAACATTGATGTAAATACTCATAAATGAAAGTATATTACACAATTAGTAAAATAATGGGTAGTACATACACCACTCAACGGAAATTGTGGAAAATTTATCATAAATCTCACGGGAATAAAATTGAGATGAAAAATCTCTTACGAAGACTCAGCAGCATAACAACGCCACTTAAAACTTCCAAAATGGATTGATGAGAGGAAATAGGGTCTCTCATCATATCAACATAAAGTTTACAGAAAGAGTAATATAAAATAACATCCCCCAACATAACAAAGAGGAGCTTAAAATAAGTTACATAAAGGAGAGTACTTAAAAAGAAAGAGAGAGGTTGGATCTCTTACGAAAATTCGGCAGCCTAACGGCGCCACTCAAAACATCCAAAATGGATTGATGAGAGAGAATAGGGTCTCTCTTCATATGAACATAAAAATTACAGTAAGAGTAATATAAAATAATATCCCAATAACAATAAATATGAGCTTTAACATGAATGACATAAAAGAGTGTACTTTAAAAGAAAGAGAGGAGTCAGATCCCTTACCTCAAGTCCAACTTGTCTTGTTCGTTTCTTTATATTCCTGAATAATAAAATTTGGTCAATTTATAATTGCCTAAGGACCTCCTTTTAATATTATTATTCAGTTCATATCACATATTATAATGTTATAATAATTGTTTAATAATGTTAGTTCATATCAGACGTTTTTGCCGATGTTTGGTACATGAGTCAAAAATGAACTTGTTTGAAAAATGATTGTCCAGGTAGTTATAAGTAAATAATTTCCAGAATAGTATTAATGATTACAATATCATTTATATCCAGTACAAATTCATTTTATACAATTCCATATCATTTGGAGATAAAAAACGAAAAGCACCGTTCATGGAGACGGTAGGCCTTACGTACGCATGAACGATACTTTCATTTTTTCTTTGTCATATTAACGGAATTAAAAATAAATGATATATATATATATATTAATTCCAGTATAATATATATGTTATATAGGTCACATATTTTCATTAATTTCATTCTTTATACATTCCATGTATTGCATGTACGAGTCACATCACTTGAGGGGGAGGTAGTCCACACTTCCTCAAATGAAATTATAGCATTTACACAACATGAAAAGAATAAAGGTATGGTTTAAATATAAAATAAAGAAGCATATAGTAAACATAAATACCATATATATCATATATAAAATACAGTGACATCATAATGGCCACCTTTAAAGGTGTTAAAGGAATATTGAACAATCATCGTTTCGTGAGGCAGAAAATCGCCAACCACAACAACAGTATGTTCTTTAACCATTAGATGAATGTGTGTGTAAGTGTAACTCGAATACTTCTTATAACAACATCCTAGTATATTGAAGATACTGTAGTTGTTACAAAAGAAATGAATAAAAAGAGTTTAGGGGGTTGGAGAAGCAAAATAAAACAAAAGGACACAAGTGAAGACATTACCTTAAAATCGGGTAACTCCCTTTGGTTTGAGCTCAAAGGCTTCCTTGGGAAGACTTATGAACAAAGTGAGGCTTCAAGGAGTTATAGAGGGATGTGGAGAGACAAAATGGGCAGGGGTTGGACGAGCCAAAGGCTTTGTAAGTGTGGGTAAGGAGGTAGAGGTGGGGGCCTTTTATAAGAGGAGAGGAGGGGCACTCTTGGAAAGTAAAGAAATGTTACTTTATTTTAGAATGCGTTTCGTATTTTAATGGTCCCACATTTATGTGTTTCGAGGATAAGGTGATAATGGTTCTAAATACACTCATCCAATAGGTTTTGGACATGTTTAGGTCTTAGATTTTACATTATCTTTCCATTTTATTCAAATCGTTAAATAATGAGGTCATCGCTGCATCATCATAATGTCATAAATAATTTAAATTATTTGATGTCTAAAAATTATAAAAAAAATAATATGATGTAGGAAATATTTTTAGCTTTCCAATTAATATTTATAGTCAAAATTATATTTTTTAGAACCCCATGTAAAAATTGTTTTAGTAAAACATTTCATGTTTCTCTCATTTTTACTTTAACATTAAATAAAAAGGTATTTATGTCATTTTCCAACCAAAGTGGATCCATGGGGTCTCCAAGTTGACCCATGGATTTTCTTGGTCGGCCATGAAACATACAATGAGGGTAGGACATGTTTCTAGGTCATTTCATTTTATTAACACATTATTCTTACCTTAAACTACACTAATTACCTCTAATTGCGATAAAAAAATTAATAAGTTACTATTCAACGAAAAATTATTTTAATCCCATTGAACCACATTTTACTTCTTAATGACAACCATGTATGTCGGATTTTTGAAATTCAAAAAACAAAGATGGAAAAAATTTCATTTAAATAGAAAAATTAGTTTTTATAAGTACCACTTAGTGGTTTCACTATTCATCAAAAATTGAAGTTTTTCAGAAAATTACCAAAAGTTCACCCTAAGCTATATTTGATATTCCGAATTGGAAAATGATTTTTATTTTACAAAATTCAAAACATATAAGTTTCATTAATTTATTTAATAATTAATTCCCGCTGTCAAAACAAATAGCGTGTTTTTATGAAACAAAATGTATCAAAAGATTGACACTAGTTTAAGTCCGATTTCAAAGTGAAATTAATTCCAACGACCACTATTGGATTAAATGGTAAAAATATATTCTAATTTAACTTTAAAACCAATTCAAAATCTAATATAATCATATAAATAAATTAGATTAAAAGAGGTTTTGAATTAAAATACAACATTTTTCACTATTCATTAAAAATTGAACTTTTTCGGAAAAATACCAAAAATTTACACAAAGTAAATTTTGATGTCCCGATTCTAAAGAAGAATTTTATTTTCTCAAATATAACACATAAAATTGTCAAAAAGTGGATTTAAAAGAGGTTCGTCATCAAAAGGCGGTTAATCGACCTTTTAAAGAATATTAGAATGTTTACGCTTAAAATTGGATTCATTTGCATTTTTAATCCTCTAACATTTATTATAAAAAGTAAAAATATTTGACAAACATATATAATAATTTTGTAGTTAGTTATGTTCATTCCTGCCATTACAACGGCAAGGCGTTAACTACTATTTAAAATAATATTATTTTATTATTAGAGTGCAACGTAAGATTCCCAAGAAACTTGTTGTTGCGTGTTGGGTACGCCATCGAGCATAGAATCCCCTTTAAAGTAATATTAATATTTTATTCACAAATATGGATAAATATAAAAATGTCATATTCTTTATTTACCTAGGGTGTTACAATAGAAGTAGGTTTTTTACCTTGGATACATGGTTGTGATTGGAATGGTCATAAGACATACTAAAAGATTTTCTAACATGATTCTGAAGTAGGTTGTTGTATCTATTTAATTTTTTAATAAATTAATACACATGTTTATCACTTTGTTGCATACACTTCTTATTATAATGGTTTTGTTTAGACACTGTGGTGTTGACCTATTGAGTTATACTCACACCCTATTTAGGCCACTATTTAGCACCCGAGAAGATTTCAGGGATTTAGGTTTGGACAAGGGAAACAGACTATGCTGAATATTAGTTATTTTCTGTTTGGATAGAGTTTGGAGATGGGAACTGTGTAGGGATCATAACCTAGGATGTTGAGCCTTTTATAGATTCTTCTAGTCTTTTTCTTGTATTGTTCTATCATGAAATTTAGTTACATTCTATCACATCATTACACTATTCCTTTATTATTATTAGATTATTCATTTGGCCTTTATTTTTATCTTTCACTATGTACTTACTTTTATTATTATTTCATTTTTATTATATTTTGTTATAATGCTATGACACTTTATAACAGGGGGTATAGTCTCCCCACTATACACTTTACACCCCTTCTACTAGCCGACAACCTATGGAATACAAGGAGGCATGCTTGAGGTCTCGTAACCCACCCTTTCTAGCCATGTAAGAGAGTGCTCTATTGGGGGAAATTATAAAGTGTTATCAAAGGGGAATATTTTATTTTATTTTCCCTTATAGTTTAGGAAAGGTATAAAGGATACTAGGAAGTGTTAGGACTTGGTAATGAGCTTGTGCATGAGAGTAGCTAACCCACGTACATGGGAATATCTGAGTACCCAAGGATGTTATTATTGTTTGTACTGTGTGATTTTTATTTTTGATGTTATTTCACCTTGGGTGGTTCACATTTTGTGTGAGGTTATCATTTTATGATCTTACTGTTTATTAGTATTTGTGCTCATAGCTAGGCATGGCATGATATGAGAATACATGCATCATAATAGGCACATAGGGATATATTGACATGCATTTTTCATGATAAGGATATATCTATTTTTGCATATAATATATACTTTCTTATAGAACTATGATATGAGATATCTATTTCACTAGATTAAGGAAATGAGTTGTCATGTCCTCAAAAAATACTTGTAATCCATTTCTAGAGAGAACAAGAGTTAGTGGTTCTCTATTTTAGTCACCTATTAGGGTTAACCTGGTTTATATCCTGCAAATCATTTTTTTTGATTTTCTAATTGCCGGTTTGAGGGTAGCTGATTCCCTGAAACCGGTTTAGGGGTTGCCGGTACCCAAAACACCTCAAATCCACATCACCACATTAGGGAATTCAAAATTCAAATGAAAAACTTCAAGTTTTTTAAAAACACCACCTTTAATGCCTCGAGCCACGCACCGCCTCTAGCTACGTCAAATCACATGTTCACCTCGGTCTGCGCACCTCGAGAAGCATGGCGAAACGTCGTCAGAGCCGACGTGAATTTTTCTTATAGAGAAAATTCCTCCTCGTCATCTTCGAATTCTGTGTACAGAGAGTGGAAATAAGTATGATACTAATGAAACAATACTGGAACTTCATATAGTTCACAAGAAGTATATGGATGGATGTTCAGGTTCATGACATATTCTTAAGGGTCATGTGATCCATTGAAAGGGATCCAGTTCATATCGTTCCTCTAATGTATGTTATGAAAAGAGAGTTTGAGTTTCAGTATCCGACTATGTTTAATAGAAGAGGGGGACCCCAGATAGTTAAGTTCCAGATTTAGTCAGTCCATACAATCTTCAAGCATCTCATGACACTGGCAGATAGGCGGTTGAAGCTTGCTGTGTATATGCTTCGGGGACCTGCCAAGAATTGGTGGGATATTTCTGAGGAAGCTAGAAAATAGTATGAGCTATCTTATAAGGACTTAGATACATATTTGCTATTAAATTTATATCTTGAAACCTTGAGTGATGAAAAAGCTCGCGAGTTCATGCTTCTAACACAAGAGGGTTTGTCAGTGCTAGACTATGCAGGATGTTTTACTAACCTACAGTGTATGTGCCATATTTGGTAGCTGATGAGACCTCTAGGGTGAGATATTTCTAGGATAGTATTCATTACAAGATCAGGTAAAATGTAAATGTATTCTGTTTAAGAATCTTTGAATACATGATGAAACATGCACTCATCGTTGAAGGAAATTTGAAATAGGCTCTAAAAAATGTCCAAGAATTTTAATAGGGTGATCTGAAAGTTCTTTCCCAAGTGTTAAGAAGTGTCGTTATGATAGTTTTCTCCAAATTAATAGTGGGAAGAGCAGTCGGGGAAATTAAATACCATATCAATATCGTGTTCTATTCTAGTGATAGAATTGTGGCTTGTTTGGTCATAAGCTCCAGCAGTGTCCTTACCCCGTAGTCGAGTGTCACATATATGGTAGACTGGTCCATCCTCAGAGGTTATGTGAAAATTTTCCTATCAGGCTAGTGGAAGAGGACCATGAAAGGAACCAGAGTTGGGAAGGGGCTTAGGTACCCTACAATAGGCTAGTAGTTGGAGTTCTATAAGCCATTCAGGCCAAGGTAGGGTACATGGTACCTCAGTGCATGAGAAAAAGTGCTAATAAAGGGAAGTAGCTCAGGGTAGTAAGACTATAGGTCAGGGAAGTGGGACAATTCAGTTACATATTACGAAAACTACTCCAGCTAATGTGGATGTAGGACCATCTAGCATCAGAGGTATAATTATTTTATCATATACCTTAGCTTGGTTTTTTTGATACATGAGAATCACATTATTTTACATCTTCCCTTTTTGAAAATGGTTTGGTCTTGTATGTAGAAATCCTAGATAATTTTTTAACCATTAACACACCATTGGGATTGCATTTAGAGAATATGAAATGTTGTAAGGTGTGTTCTCTAGATATTGGTGGTTACCATTTTTTTTGGGAATAGTTCATGCTTGAAATGATAGGATTTTATTTTATTATTGATATGGATTGGTTAGTTCTATACCATAAATCATATCAACTATTAAAGGAGGAATTTTACCTTCTTATATCTAGAAGGAAGTAGCTATTCTTAACAAGGTGAGTCGGATCTTCTGGGTAGTTGTGCATGACTAATTTTGTGCAGATTTAATTGTCTTATGACTCAAATCGTTGGTATTTCTATAGATAATGATGGAATGAAGAAATATTATTTTACTATAGTGGTAAAATGTTATCAAAATATTTTTCCCTGATTATTTATATGTCTTACCTCTTGAGGGATAGGTTGATTTCACGACTGAGTAAGTGCTAGGAGCAGAGCTAGTTTCTATATCACCATATAGAGTTCCACAGTTAGAGATTCAAGATTTGAAGGTTCAGTTGGAAGATCTAGAATATAAAGGTTTCATACAACTTAGTACATCTCCTTAGGGTTCTCTAGTTCTTTTATCTAAAAAGGTTTATGGATATTTGTGCTTATGTGTGGATTATTAGATGTTAAACTAGATGATGGTAAATAATTGGTATCCTCTTCTGCGCATTGATAATATTTTTGATCAGCTGAGAGGTTATAAGATCTTCTCCATGATTGAAGTAAACTTATTGGAACATTTCATCTTAGAAGAAGAAGTGTTAGTGGACTCATATAAAGTTTCAACCATGATATATTGGGAACATCCCAAGAAAATATTTTAAATATAGATATTTCTAGGTTTAGTAGGTTAGTACCGACATTTTATCCATGATTTCTTCTGATTGGCAGCACCAATGTCTGGGATGACCAAGAAAGGGGTGAATTTTGTTTGGTATGAAACTTGGAAAAGATATTTTCAAGAGATGAAAGGTAGGCTAACCTCAACACCCATCCCCACTTTACCTAGGCTAGTTAAAGTATATACCGTGTACCATGACACATCCAAAGTTGGACTCAGTGTAGTTTTGATGCAGGAGGATCATGTGGTTACTTATGGCTCTAGGTAGTTGAGACCACAAGAGAGGAATTACCCTACTCATGATCTAGAGTTAGCAGCAGTGGTAAATTCTCTAAGATGTTAGAGACACTATCTCATGGTTGAGAGGTTTTTGGTATACATGGATCATAAGAGACTCAAGTACATATTTTCTCAGTGAGACTAGAAACTTCAAAAGAGGAGGTGGGTCAAGTATCTATAGTCTTTAGACATTGAATTGAATTATACACCAGACAAGGGAAATTTATATTTCAATTACATGATCTGAAATAAATAGACAGAGGTAGTGTGAGAGTCTTATGATGAGAGGTGGATAATGTAACACTTTTCATAAATGTATCTGTATATTCTGGGATCTCAAGAGTGGGTAACTTTGACTTCAACATCTGTTATACCTAGGCTTTTAGATTTGATTAAGACCAAGTGATTTTCTAATATATAGGGCTTATTTATGAGATACAAATTATATGGTTGGTATATTCTATAAGGATGGACTCTCAGTAGTGAAAATTCTCTCCTTTTTTATGGAAGAGTATAGTTTCCTATGAGATTACATGAGGAGTTGATGAGGGAGTTCCATGCTTCAAGATGGGAGGTGCATCTTGGTTTTACTAAAATGCATTGTGATCTCTATAGATAGTATTGGTGGTCATGAATGAAGAAGGATGTGGTCATATTTGTGGCTAGATGCCTCAGTTTTCATCATGTGAATGTCAATAATCAGTGGCCAGCTGGGCGTTTGCATCTTTTACCCATTTCTAAGTGGAAATTGGATGATTTCATGATGGATTTTGTGACAATATTACCCAAGATGACTCATAAGAATGATTTTATATTGGTTTTTTGGACCAAATTAATAAGGAAACCCACTTCTAACCTATTAGGTAAAACTTTAAATTTGAATATATGGGAAATATTTAGGTGTATGAGGTGGTTTAGTTGCACAATATTCCGAGGAGTATCATTTTAGATAGAGATAATCATTTTGCATCATGTTTATAGTAGGGTATTTAGAAATCTCTAGGATAGAAAGTTATTTTAAGAATATACTATCATACATGGACTAATTTTCAATCTGATAAGACTATTTAAGTTCTAGAGGATATGTTACAAGCCTATGTTTTGGATTTTTGTGGTCCATGGGAGAAACATACGACACTTTTGGAGTTTTCATATAATAATAGCTTCCATAAATCAATACAAATGAATTTTTTTGAAACTTTTTATGGAAGGACATTCCATTTTCCTCTTTATTGGATGGAGGTAGGTAAGTCAACACTTTTTTGTTCTAGTCTCATGCAGGAGACATCTGAACAAGTTCAGTTGATTAGACAATGGTTTGTAACTATGAAGGGTGGGAAGAAATCATATTCTAACCATCAAAGATGACCTATTGAATTACAGTTTGATCATCATGTTTTCCTTAGAGTGTTTCCTAGGTTGGGGTAGTATGGTCTCAAGAAACAGAGAAAGCTGGAGACCAGGTTTGTCAAACTATTTGAAATAGTGGCAAGGGTCGGTCCAGTAGTGTACCATCTAGACCTTCCACATCACTACAACCCCATTCATGATGTGTTTCACATGTCATAGCTGTGAAGATATCATCCACACCCTTCCCATATGATAGAAATAATAGACGTCGAGTTTTGTGATGATTCATCCTTTGAGGATCATTCGATACGGGGTGTAGATCATATTGATATATATCTTTAAGGTCAGACTGTACCATTGGTTTGAGTGTAGTGGTGGAATGGGTGAGTTTAGGAGGATACCTAGAATATGAAGTATAATATGTGAACAAAGTGGCTAGAAAAGTTCACAAAGATCTCACAGTGACTCTTGGAGAAGCTCAGGGAGAAGCTTTTATAAGTTGGGGAGGTTGTAAGATCCCATCTTTTTCCTCACATGTTTCTATCTGAGTTTTTCATTTGATCCTTGGTTTACAATTTTTTTTTGTAGATGAAGAGAATTTTTGGAGAAAATGACCTAAATTTCAGACAAATATTATCTTTTTAATTAATGGAGTCCCGGTATAAATGAGACTAAGTGTTAAAATTATTTCCTGGTACGTTGGGAAGTTTTAAAGGAGGTTTGTAGAGTTAGAAGGAAATGGGCTGAAAACTCAACTGTAGGACATTTACACATTGTTTAAAGTTATTACATGTTGTGTAATGTTTCATGGGTTTTAATTAAAAAATCAAAGGAATTTTTTTTGCTGAACACCATTAAAAAAATTTACATGATGTGTAATCACATTACACGACCTGTAAATGGCCGACTTACTATTTTATACATGCTATGCAGTTGAAATTTGTTCTATTTCACTATAGTTTCTCTCCTATCGACCCTAGGGAATTCTCCAGGTGATTTTGGGGTGCCAAATTCCCTTATGGACACCCCGTTAGTGTGATAAATACCCAATAAGTGGTTTTGGTTAGGTTTCTTCATTTGTTTCTTCATTCTCCAACCTATTGCGGTGAAATCCCTTATAAAATTGCATTATTGGTTTTGATCTTGATCAATTTTGATCTAGGAACCTTTTTACAAACATCCACACCTTCTTCCTCATAGAAATTATCCATTGGAAGCATTTTTGGATTGTTAGTTTAAGGTAGGGGGTATAAACCTTAACCCTATGTATTGATAACTTCTATGTTTATGAAATATCATGATTGTGCCCTCATTTAATGAACCAGAATTAATTAAAATTTTGAATGAGATTATCCATTGAATTATTTTGGTATCAAATGGATTTGTAATTGAATAATGGATTAAATTATGTTTACCATGACATGTGACCTAAGGTGATTTATTGTTACAGAATCCTATTTTTTTTTCTTATTACTTAATTCTATAATTTCTAATCAATTGTGAATTGAATTGAAATATAGTATATGCAAGAATAATGGTAATTCAGAAAATTAACCATTGAGATAAATGAAATGATATTGTGCTATCCAAACATTATGACAGGATTTATGTTCCATGCTGAGATTCTTATATAACAGGCTAGGCCCAAACACCTACACATGTATATGTTGTAATACAGATGGTGAGCAGGCTTATCCCATTCCAATATTGTAATTATTATAGGGATTTGACTCGGAAATGTTGTAATACTTATAGGGCTTTGACCCAGATTGATTTTTGTGATTGTAACATGGTTATATAATGGTTGGAATGGCTCTAATACATGATCAGAGATATTCTAACATGTTGCCGAAGTAGGTTTTTTTACATTGGATACATGCTTGTGGTTGGAATGGTCGCAATACATGCTTAGAGATATTACATATTGGCACCAAAGAAGGTTATTGTATTTAATTAATTAATTAATTAATTAATACACCTATTTATCAATTTATTTCATACACTTCTTATTAAACTGGTTTTGTTTAGACATGGTGTTGTCAACCTACTGAGTTATACTCAAACCCTATTTGGGATGCCATTTGGAACCTAAGAAGATTTCGTGGATAAAGATTTGGTAAAGGGAAAAGACCTTATTATTGATTTCTTATTTACTGTTGGGATAGAGTGTGGTGATGGGATTGGCATCGGGATCAGGACTCCAGACCATGAGTCTTTTATTTAGTCTTATAGACTTTTTCTTATATTATTCTACCATGAAATTTATTTACATTCTAGAAAATCATTACATTATTTCTTTATTATTATTATTGGAGTATTAATTTGGCCTTTATTGTTAACTTCATCTATGTATTTACTTTGATTATTATTTCTGTATTATTATATTTTTGTTATACTTATATAAAATTTCATACCTTGGGGTATAGTATTCCCACTATACACTTTACACCCCCACTACTAGTTGGAAGCCTTTGGTGTATGGGGATGCACACTTGAGGTCTCGTAAGAAACCCTTTCTTGAAATGTGAGAGAGTGGTGGATTTGGTGACATTATAATAAGAGAATCAGAGTGAGGGAGATTTGGTTGAGCATTGAGTAAGAAAGCTACATTACCATCAAATGGAAGTGGGATTTATAAATCCCTTGAGGATCATCCTCGAAAAATCATGCAAGTACTCGTTCATTATAATGCATGAGTAAATGCATCAACCACTTCATGAATATCATGCATGAATGATCCTCTGTGTTACGTCTCATAAAACAACTTCTTAAATGATATATTAAGTGAACAATCTCATCTAAATGTTAACTCTTAATGTTGATCTTACATATTGAACATAGGCAGTAGCATATATATGCCTTATTAAATGTGAAGACCATACTATAGGATTTCATGGAATAGTTAGTGATATGGAATCCCATTCCATGAATCCATGAATTATAATATCAATCAGTCATATAATATGATTAAGAATGAAATAACATGGAATCTCATTCCATGCATTATGATTTCCCTAATCCTAGAATATGGTTGAGGAGGTAGTGGCACACAACTACTTTCTACCCCGTTATGATACACTCCAATCAAATTATATGATTTCCCTCATTACATCTCAGAAAAATGGGACTTAGGGAATATGTCTCATTTAATCTCCCATTTACGTTAAATCCTAAATTACTTCATTCCATTTTACGTTATATTTTATTATATATAATTACTTATGAAACCATATACAAAAATATTTTGGATATATTTAAAAATACTTTTTGAATTAAATCATTAACCTCACTGTGTATCAAATCATATGTAATATCTTATGAAAATCCCATCCAAAAATATTTTAGATTCAAAAACACTTTTTGAAGTAACTCTCTGAGTCAAACTCAATCCCCATTTTGTAAACAAAAAATTATAACCCCATAATATTTTATAGTAATTAAAAAACACATGAATCACTATATCCGTAAATATAAACAAAGAGAGGACTCTAGAAAATCATCAATGGTACTCAAACTAAAAAATCTTCTATTGTTTTCTCCATCAAACACCTGTATCTCTATACACGTGTCCACTGACTGTATCTCATATTAGCATGCATTCACATAAATTCCCTTTTTCCAAGACATTGAGTGACTATAAAATATAGATTATGTCAATATAATATATCCAACTCATACATTCTCAACTCTCCATGTTTAAACTAACTTATTTGATGAATACATCACATGGTATCCATATTTATGGATGATTACATCATATGTCCCTCACCTGAAGAGATAATAATATCATATGTACTATCTAGGTGTAAACACACATACCCTAGTCTATCTCAATTGAGAGCCCAAATCTTATACTCTTCATATGAGAGGAAAAATCCCATATTGGTTGAGCTCTAATCGATGAAATGATCAACAACACACCCAACCACCCCTTGATTAGATAAGCCTCAATGGTTTGCATTAGAAAGGTATCAAAGTATGAAGGTTCTCATGATATGAATATCATTGACCTCAGTTAATAGGGACTCCTATATTATCTATGCACCTATAGTATACCAAATATATAGTGTATGAAACTCTATGTGGTATACTCAGTGGATCATATAGCATAGACAACCATTTTTTTGTTCCTCATGATCATATTTTTTATATCACACAAGAATCCTACTCATTCTAACCTTAAAAATTTCTTATAACCTAGAATAATCCATGAAAAACAATAGTTAGGGATAAATAAATATTATACTTTGATAGATCAATTATCATTACATTTCATGAAATGTATATAAATATATACACATACACAACCAATGTAAAAGAATGATAAACTAGAGATTACCTTTTATATGATTAATTTTATATTCCTAAAAATATTTTAAGAATATTTAAAAAAACTCTACATAGTCACTTGTATAACATATCATATATGTTAGGCTTCCAGATTAACCTTAGGTTTATTACACTTTATAGGGTTCTGTTAACTCATTATATATAGAGACCCAATCCTTTTACACACATTATTACATTTTTTAACATAAATATTAAATAAATAAAAACCAAGGATTTAGAGGCCTAAAATCATTATAAGACTAGGTATATAGAACAAAAACATGAAAATAAAATAAAAAAACATTATTTTAATCTCTATAATGAGATCCTAAATCCATTTGAGTTCCTAAAACAACCTGGGAATATATAGACAAAAAGGGAAAGATAAAGATACCAATAAGGGAATAAACATGATAATTAAGCATTGTATGTGGGTTAGAAGGCATAACATGATGAAATAAAAGACAAGGATCATGAATAATCATATGGGAGCATAAAATTAAGAACATGGAATCACAAGATAATGAAAACATAAGAAATTGGTAGAAACATATATCATGACATAAACATAAGTCAAGGTTAACTTCGAATCCAACATCACCTAGTAGACAAAGTCCCATCAATGATTAGGTTTACTCACTAATCCCATACATATTGTCTCATGAGAAAAAATCATTACCCAATGAATTGGAGTGCAATATGGGTGAAGCCATCATATCATTTAAATTATTATGTTTTCCAAAAAAATAAATCAATCATAATTAATAAACATAAGAATTATCCATGGAAATAAATGGGTTTCATAATATTTCCTCATTTCATAATCAATGAAGATTTCATAAAGATTACAAAGATAAGAAGTAATTAAATATTTTGGAAGTTTATATATGAGTCATAAGAATGATTCCCAAAATATGGTGTTTGTTTAGAAAAAAATTCCATGATAAAAAGTAGATAATTGTGTATAGAAATTAACTTTCAAAATGGTGTTTTAAGGAATCAGATAATGAATTTTGGAGAAAGAATAAGTAAGTCATTTTCTTTGGAAAACCAAGGTAAAATAAAATGGTTATATATAAAATATTCTTTTATTTAATGAAATCATGTATGGGAATAAATATTTTAAAATAGAGTTAAATAAAAGTATTAAGGGATATAAATGTTCCCCTAAATTAGGTTTGATTTTAAACAAGGCATTTAAGAAATGAACTAAGGCATGTACTACCTTCTCTAAGGAAGGAATAATAGGATTGGTATATATGTAATAGAAATATATAAATAATTTAAAAACATTAAAGAGATTGATAAAGTGAGTTATATAGAGAAATCAAAAGAAAAAGGGTGGTTCAAAGAGATCCCTTACCTTAGGTTCCAGAATCGTTTTTCACTTCAATGCCATCTCCCTTTGGTTATCTCCTTTTAGGATACCCTTTAAGGCTACTTGGAATGGTTTTTTAATGGTACAATAAGAACAAGGACGTGTGGGGAAGAATTGTGAAGGTAATTGGATAGAAATTCAGAAATACCCAAGGCTTAAAAGTTGTGAGGAAAAGGGGTGATATTTATAAGGGGAGGGGGTGTTTTTGAATACTATAATGATTAGTTTGTTATTTTAACTCAAGAATACCAATATTATTGATTCTTGTGAATATATATAGTAAATGGTGAATTTTATTTCTAACTAGTAGGTTATTATATCAACCATGACTCAATTACTCAAGAATTTAGCTTAAAATATCAAATATGGTATTTTATTGTATTTCACTATTCACCAAAAATTCAACTATTTTAGAAAAATACCAAAAATTCATCCTAATAAATTTTTAATGTTTAGATTTAAAAAATGAAATAAATTTAATTAAAACATATTTCTAAATATTATAAATTTAATTTTTAAATAAAATCCTCATTTATTTTAAAAATACCATTTTTAATATTATGACTAATTTTATGACCCTTTGAAAAATACTTATGGTCTCACAAAATTATCTTATATTTATAATATAACTTAATATTAATTTATAAATCCATTTTATGAAAATTAAATTTATTTTAAATCATTATATTTATTATAAAAAATACAATTAAATCATTTATAGTTTACAAAAAAAAACACTAAATTTATCATTTTTAAAAAATTTATTTACTTGTACCATAACATAAATATATCATATTTTCATTTTATAATATACTTAAATATTATTTTACACTTCCATAGGTGATGATACTATTCTAAATGGCCAGGTTACTATTCCTAACAGTCAAATTACTATTCCAATGGTTATGTTACTATTCTAATGGTCAAATTACTATTCCAATAGCCAGATTTATAATAGTTATTTAGGTTACCTAATTCATATAAATACCTAAAATTTCATTCAATATTTATTCGCTTATGTTTTCGCTAACATTTTTATTTTTTTTATTTTAAAAATTAATATTGTATTACTAATATTCTGTCGTATTTCTACAATGTTATTCATGAGTGAAATTATTCAGGTGAATCATGTAGATCCAAATTTTTAAATTTTAGTTATCTTATTTTCTATTTTTTATCCCATTGTAATATTTTCAACTATTATGGAAATTTTTATTCCCTAAACATAAAGTCAATGTCAATATAATACATGTTTTATAATTTTCATTATGTTTTCTATGTGCTTTAAATAATACCATATTATTAAATACTACATAATTATATAATCAATATGATATTCCATTGATAAAATTCTAGGCCATTTTCTTACATCTATATGAAATTCCTTAAACAGATCTATGTGACCATCCATTAAAACCCTTCCACTAAAATCTTTAGTGAAAAAAACTATAAATAAATCAATTTTGAATAATGGAGATACATAGAAATCATATTCCTAATGTTAAACTACTTGAACATATTTAAAATTCTTAACTCCACAAAATCAAAATTTATGATTCCAATCTCTATTATCTACTGAAAAATATTTATATTTCTAACATCATCTTCCTTGTAAACCTTTTGATCAAAAATTTCCTTTGAAATATTTTTGATTAATATAACTATTTTCATTATTATTTACCATCACATCCTAAAATCCTTTAGGATAAAATAAAATTCACTTTGTTATGATAACTAAATTCAAATATTTACATTTCTTACCACCATAACCTATAACACTTTTTTAGGATATCAAGTGAAAAATAATTTGAGTTTTAACTAGCATAATCCTTTAGAAAATATTGATATTTACTTCCTCATGGTAGCTAAATGAAACCTTTAATTTTTTTTCTTTACCGTAACAAATACTAAAATATTTAGGATAATAAGTTAAAACCACATTAATTATTGAATGATAAAATCCTTTATATATTAACTTTGAATTTATATAAGTCTAACCATACTCCCATTAGTATTTTGGACACTATATTATCTTTATAATATCATGTTAAGATACACGAACTCTTTTTTGTTAGGAAATAACACTTATTTTCTTTTAGTTGGAATATTTAAAAAATAAATTATAATTTATATATCATATATTGTATTGTTTGTATTTAGAGCATTATTTAGAAACAAAATACTTTATTAAAATATACCACGGAATAGTGTTCGAAACACATTCCCTTATATATTAATAAACATTTAGATAAACACTTTATCCTAGATAAAATGTTTTTATCCTTGTCTTCTTTTAAAACATGTTATATAATCCAATGAATCATAAACTATGTGTATATAATCAATTATCTCATTTTGTTCATAAAAAAACTTTGTTAATGAAAATATTTTCTTGTCACAGAAAGGAATTAATATGAATACCACATACACTACTTAGATAAATATGATTTTAATATATTCTTTTTCATTCAAATATTTGATGTATTACTCTTTTCATTATCATTCAAATATACACAAAAAATTCTATCAATTATTCCCCTGATTTCAAACTCTTTTAGACTTATAACACTTGTAAATTATATATTTGGTATAATTAACCTTTTAAAATCAAATAATTTATTTATATGACACTGATATATGTCATGGAAATTCCATGGAGTTTTAAAAACCCCTTTAGGTATCTCAAACAATTCCATACTATTGAATCATTACTCTTTCCTTAATGATTTTACCTTTAGGTTTCAATGACCTTGAATATATACTTGAAGAAACATTTTTGGACTCTCTAACTTACTTTTCTTTTTTTAAGTTTGAACTTTTATCCACTAGTACTATTGACATAACACCATAACTTAGGTATACTATACTTGATATTCTATTCTCAATACTTGAGAATATCACATAAAAATTCCTAACTTAATACATATTTTCATAATATTTTTATTAATGACCAAAAAAATAAATTCCATAACTAAAATAATCTTGATAGAAAATCTTCAGTATCTATAATGAATTATCATACCCAATAATATCAATTATATGAGTAGAGACTAAAATTCCTTAGGTTATTTTTCATCAAATTCTTTTTAAACCATAAGTGGATCATTCTATGTTTATTATAATCATATATATCCAACTATTTAAAATTTTAACACTTATTTAATTAGGAAGGTTTTAGTATAACACATATAATTTCTTCTTATATATAAGAAATTTTCTTAAGTTACTAGTCATGGGAGTTTCATTCATTAATGTTTTCCTTCTTATAGGATCGATCTTAAAGTTATGTTTTATGATAATGATATTATTCACCTATAATAGAAGATTTTATAAGATTAATATAATGTATTATTACCATTTAATAAGGACTTTTATTAAACATGATCGCATTAAAATGATTACCCCTTTTAAATTTAGCATATCCATTAGTGGCAAAAGATCCACATTTCATCACGATTTACATTGGTTTGTGTACATAATAAGACATGACTATATTTGGTAGAAAATAATTGTCAATCACATCATATAAGATTCCTATATATATAATTAGATAACTATTTATCTAAATAAATCATATATATTCAATTAATTCTATTATTATTATATCTTAATTGTTAGGGTTTCCCAGCTAAGTGTAACCCAAAGTAAATTCCAAGAATAAGGAACCTAATGGTTAGGGTAACCTCATTAATTTTTTCCTTACACAATATAATATATGGGAACATAATAGTTAAGGTCACCCATAATTAATGATTGAGTTCTCGATAAGTTTTACTTTATAAGTAATATAACACTCATTATTTTTAAGGGGATTTAATATCAAAAAATTATCTCATGTTATTACCTTTATATATGCATGATTCTAATGATTTAGTTTGGAATATTATTCTATCCAAAAAATTAATATGTTCAAACTATAATAATGTGGAACACTTTATACAACCCATATTTTGTGTTACTCACCCAAAATTACAAAGCAAACATATTTACGCATATCCAAATGCATCTAATTCATAAGTTACATCACCTCTTCATGTGAAGTTTTATAATTAGATGAGATTGGAAATATTTATATGATTAATATAGGAGTTATAGATATCCAACCACACCTTTATAGAACAAGTCACAACCTCTAATCTATTGGGAAGTTTTACCCTAAGCCCTTCTCTCTAGGTAGACTCTACTGAAGAGAGAATTTAATTCATAATAACTTCAAAATCTAATATATATAAATTATATTCAAAAACTAAATTAAATATCATAAATTCAATTATAAATTAAGGTCAAGGTAGATGGAAACTAAATATTATGAAATCATACCTAACATGTAATGTAAGGCTATTTTTTTTATAAGAAGAAGTTTAACAACTTAAATGAAAGAATACACAAATTTACAGTATAAATAATTTATACCCATGAATAATAAATTAGGGAATAACTATTAAATTAATGAACACTTCATAAATTTAAACATGTGATAATTATTTATGAACAATTCATAAATATAACTAATTATAAACACTTTATAATTTTAGCTTATTCATTATGTCCATTCCATAATTTTGAATATAAATACTTTATATTAATTTTTATAATATAGATATTTTATATTATTCATTATATGGAATTTTAATTTCATATATGACATTTCTTGAAATATAAAAATTTTATATATCAATTTTATATTATATAAAAATTTTACATAATCTAAATATCACATATTAATATTATTGAAGTCTTTTACAATATCAGTTTATCAAAACTCATTTAATAAGGTTCAAAAAATTTCCAAACAAGGATATTTTAATTTGAAAATTTCAAATTAATCATTAATAAAATTTTATAATTTTCTTAAATATAAACTTTTTATTAGTATTTATTTTTTAATTTATAAAATCTTTTTAAATCACTATTATATTTTTTCATATAGAAAAATTATATTTAAATCATTAGGCATTTAAAATAAATCGTGAAAGGTATTAATATTAACATTTAATATTAAGGAATATTTAATGATAAATATTTCATAAACTTTTATTAATTAATTATAAATTCTTTATAATTAATTAATTAATAAACTCTTTATAAATAAATATTCCCAAAATATATTTAATCATTTTTTTAAATTTGGGGCTGAAGGATCTTTTTATTATGAAAGAAAAAACATCTTTCTATCTAGGTAGATGGAGACCCATTACATAGCCTATATGCCCAAGGCCAAGTAGCCCATGAACATGGACTAAAGGCCTAGTGCAGCATCATTCCTGCATCTTCCTACCTGCATCAATAGGTCTATGTCATGCCTACATCACCACCTTCCTTCATCATGATTGTATTACCATATGCCCACGTCATGACTGCATTACCACCTACATCACTACCTATAACGACCCATACTTTACATACATTGTTATTACTTCATAATTGAAGCATACTTAGTACAACATATAATAAAAACCACAAAAGGACCGTATAAGTATAGTGTCTTTAGAAACTGGGAAACATAAACAACTGGTTCATAAATCTTCTATAATGTCTCCCATTTATTTCACCATATCTAGAGTCTTTTTTAGCATATTCTACTTAATATTCTTATTCCTGACCTGGGGAAAAGAAAACATACAAAATGGTGAGCTCAAATTCTCAATAAGGGTAAATAAAGGTAATCATAACATTTTGAAAATCTTAACTTGCAAAAGAGATCATAATATATTAACATGGGATAAATCATAGAAGTGAAAATGAAATCC
Source organism: Viscum album (assembly GCA_963277665.1). NCBI lineage: Eukaryota > Viridiplantae > Streptophyta > Magnoliopsida > Santalales > Viscaceae > Viscum > Viscum album. The sequence continues at coordinate 1,151,362,737 of OY728132.1, read as the reverse complement.
CAATAATCATAACATAAAACATGAAACATTGTGGCATGCACACATAATCATGGAAAATTATTTCTTGTTAGTCATGACTCATTGCCAAGACTATCTTAGCGGACAAAGTCCATTTCTGAACCGAGTTCACTCCTCATTTCAGTCTTGTATCACTGAACCAATTTTAACCTTCCGTTCCAGCCATGTCTATCTCATGAGATATAAATCTTTACCCAATGCATTGGAGGGATATATAGGTCCCACCCATCTCATAATGAATCCTTTCTTATGTGTGCCACATAATCATAAATCATACATCATCGCATAACACATGTAATAAAAATGGGATTCTTAAAATATCATGACATCATAAAATAAATAATATAAGGTAAAGGACTTCATAAAAATAATTCCATCACAACATAATCAAATCAATGTAATAATATGGATAAAAACAGAACCTAATACTATCTTAGATGGAAAATAATTTTGACAAAACATTTGAACCCCATTCTTGAGGAAAATATCCATTCTTCTTCAAAAACACATTCATTTCTTAACATGTCATATAATTTTAAACTAAAATAAGTTAATTAAAAATAAACTTGAAAAATTTTAAAGGAATCTTCATTGAAATAATGTTTTATGAATCCATTTATGCCGTATAAGTTAAAAAAGACATTCTTCTCATACTTTGGTCGGAAAAGTCAAAAAAGTACCTCATACGACAAAAGATTCCTTTCATATCGTTTACTAAAAACATACCAAAGGGTAAAATTGGATTTAAACAATTGTAGGAGGATATGAATAATATTAAATATTGAAGAAACATGGATGTGGATGATAAATACACCCCAGTAAATACCAAAGTATAATCAATCTCGGATAAAAATGAGATTGTGATATTTTCCCTTACCTTAGGTCCGATTTGATTCATACGTGTCCGAAGCTCCTGTATAATAATTTAAATAATGTTATTTACTTATTCCAGAATTATAATTATTGATATGATATCATATATGGTCATATTCTTAGCTTTTTATTAGTAATATTTCATTGTTACTTGTTATTCGGGCGTTTATTGCCTTTTGTTCTTATACGTGTTTTGCCGAATAAGTTCTTATTCTTATTTTTAGGTTATAGATACCTCATATCCAGAATGGTATTAGTGTAATATATATCATAATTATTCATTAAATTCATTTATATAGTTACTATGTAATGAATATCATGTAGAACGAGTCGCATCACATCGTGGAGACGGTAGGCCGTACGTACGCACGAGTGATGATATCATTCCCATGATCATGGAATTGTATTAATGTGTATTTATACTATTTCAGAATCAATATCACTTTAGAATAATCATATATAGTTACTCATTACACCATTATACCCATCCAAGTAAGGTGGTGGTGGAAAATAGATTACACCACAGCGTGGAGACGGTATTCAATACGTATGCATGCGCGGTGATTTCATTTTCCGTAGGATGGATAGAAGGTGAATTAGGGTTGTTTCATATTTATAATAACATATCAGCATATAAGTAATACTTATGTTTTTTACTTTATCATGAAACAACTAAAGAAGAATAAGTTGAAGAAGAAAGAAATTGAAAAAGATCGATAATGGATATTACCTCTTTTTGATGCGCCTTTTCTTAACCTCCTATTAGAAAACTAAGGATGGTCTTTGAAGAAGACCAGGACCTCTAGAATTATTATAGGGAAGTGTAGAAGATATTTAGGCATGGGTTGGCCAAGCTTGAATTCTCAAATTGGTGTGAGGAGGAGGGGGAGGAGGTGCCCTTTTATAAGGGAGGAGAGGGGCACCTTAGGAATATCTCAAATATTATTTTATATTAAAGTCACATTTGGTTTATAATGGTTACAAAGGGTCTTATTTCGAATATAAAGTGGGTATGGGTCGAAATCCTCTCATCCAATAGGTTTTAGACACGTTTAGGTTATTATTTTAACCTTATCAATTAGATTTAACTCTAAGTTAAATAATTTGACTTTTACCGTGTCTTTTTGTTTTCTTACACTATATGGTTAATAAACATACCATAACAAGTGAAAAGAACCCCAAGTTGTTTATTATTAATATATATATACTTATATAAGTCATTTGGCCAAATGTTAGATTTTTAGGAATAAAACAACAACTAATAATATAATATTTGTTTTAAAAACTATTTTATGTCAATGTTGACAATATTTGGTACATGATTTTTTTGAAAATCATAAAAGAATTATAAGTTCTAACCAAGTTAATTAATTAAACACTAACATGTCATATTAACCTATAAAATTAGTTTAATTCATAAAAAGTCTAAAATTACTTTTATTTGGGCATTTATAACATCCATTATGTTAATATTTCCTTAAAAAGGTAATTACTGCATCATTGTTGTGTCATAAATAAATTAAATTATTTAAAGTCTAAAAATTATAAATAAAATACAATTATATATGAAATATTCTTATCTTTCTAATGAATATTTATAATTGAATTTATCTTATGTATAACCATATATTATAAATGTTTTAGTTATTAAACTTTGATTTTAACTATTTTAACTATTCTTTAAATAAAATAATATTAAATGTCTTAATCTAATACAAGTGGACCTAAATGGTCATATTATATTCATAAGGTTGTTTTTGGTCGAATTAAACTTATCCAATAGAATTAGGAAATGTGTTAGGGTAATAGTAATATCATTTTTACCCTTAATTACCCTATTTACTATTAACCGCGGTAAAAAAAGTAAAAAGTTACTATTCCCCAAAAATTATTTTCATCTCATTGAACCACATTTTACTTACTGATATCAACCGTGTCTCTCAGATTTTTGAAATTCCTTTCACAGAAGCTGTAAAATTAAGTTTTATGAAAAATTCAATTTTTTTAACTACCACTTAGTGGTTTCACTATTGATCAAAAATTGAAAGTTTTCAGAAAAATACCAAAATTTCACCCTAGGTTAATTTCAGTATTTTGAATCCAAAAATGAAGTCCATTTTGAAAGATAAAATTTATATAATTTCAAAATGTGGTTATTACTATTCATAACGGCTATTTTATATAGCATATCGTTGTTTAGTGAAACTCGGTATTGCGTACAACGCAAGCTATCGAGGAAAGTCACGATTGCGTGTAAAGCAAGCCAAGCTAGTGTTGTGTGTAGTGAAAGATTCCTTTTATGATTTATATAACATAAAAAGAAAATATTCCTCATAAAAATCTCGGGTGTTACACTACCTACATCATAAATCTCCCAAGGGGCTTTCCAAAATTCATACCATGATCTTTTGGATGCAGGATTATGGGGTTCACCACTTATGATCCACCCAAACTAGAACTTAAATCATTATTTGAAATCATTTTATAAATAATAAATTCAATTCTTAATCTAATTTTTAGAAAAATAATTTTTTTCACACCAATCATATTTTATGATTGATATTATATAATAAATCATAGTGCACTAAATTATCTACTATATTTTATGATTGATAAGTGGTAGTTACGATATAATTACTCAATACCTAGTAATCATATCTAATAGTATGCATTATATCATTATTATAAAACGATTAACTATTTCTATGAACTCACATAGGCTATCATATTCTATGAAATGAAGAAGTCGTATACCATAACTAATGAAAAAACCATAGATTCAAAATATGTTGATGCCTAAAATATCTCATATCATAGTGTATGACTATATCAAAATTTTCGATATCACATACTATATAATAATCCATAGTATCAAAATATTGTTTTATTTTATAACTTCCAGTATGACAAAGAATATAATTGATAAATAATTCATTACCCATATGTTTTCATGGATCTAAACACATTGGATATATTGATACTCCTACTAGGCGAGATAAAATATCTTATATAAACATACCCAAAATGGGATCAATATAAACCTATCAATGAGATCTATTACTCAAACACTTGGGTTATGAAACTCTTTGCATCAGTAATGGAGCCCATGGCTGGAGAGTCACACTTCATCACTACTCATGTGTGAGAGTTCCCAGGAATTGGATAACCCTTTAGCCTATTCTTTGATACCACTATTGGGTTTCAAAGAGGATAAAACAATACTTTTTTAACTAGTGGAGGCCAATTGAAACCCATCCCAAGATCTAAATGCATAGATAAATGAACAATGTTTGCACTAAAAATGAAGAATAGTAAAAATAGAGCATACATGATATGGGAATAATACTTTATTTGTTTAATATTCCTATTAAAATAATTAAGAGTTATTTCTTAAACACAAAAGAGTTTGTGTATCTTATCATGATATTATGAAGTGAATATAGTCTCTAAGAGGATATTAGGAGTATATTTGAACTTAGATAAGTTTAATGTTAACAAATAAAATATTAAACAAGTTTAAAATTTAAGTGATTCACACTTAGTATCATAAAGATTATAGGATATGTGATGGAAAAGAAAAATATAAAGTTTGAATTTAGATACCATGAGTAAGTGAATTCCACTATTTCCTAAAAGGATTATTCTAGTTAAATTAAAAAGTGAATTTAACTTTATAATATAAGAGTTTAGGATGTTTTGGTAAGTAATAATAAAAATAGTTATGTTAATTACCATAAAATTTCAATGGAAAAGTTTGATAGAAAATTTACAAGGAAGATGATGTTAAAATCAGAAAATTTCCAAGTAGATTACAAAATTTAACTCTATAACATTTGATTTTGTAGAGTTAAGAAGTTTTGAATACATTAAAAGATTTAAAATTTGGAGATATGATTCCTAAATATCACCATTATTCAGACTTTTTTCTCCATATATGTTCACTAAAGAGTTTTATTATATTATCACATAGAGATGTGGTAGGAATTATATATATATATACAATGAGTTAATGAATTCCTTGAAAGGGTAGCGAACATAAGGATGGTATGGAAAGTACATCATATGTTATATGATTGATAATTTGTTATGTTATGTTTTTTAACTATTCTATTTTTTTTAAAGAATATAAAATATGTCATATAAAAAGAAATATCCATATTATCATTCTTTCATATTAGATGCATAAATGTATATGTCGATTTAAATTTCATAAAATATAATGATAATTGACCTCTCAAATAAAAATTCGAGTTATCCCCAATCGATGCTCATCATGGAGTATTATATCTTATGATGAAATATTAATTTTAATAAGAGTATGATTCTTATTTGAGATATGAAATATGCTTATGAGGCAAGAAAATTATTTTTTTATGCCGGTTGACCCATTAAGTATACCATATAGAGTATCATACACTATGCCTTTGGTATACTCGAGGTGAATGGATCATACAATATTCTCCATTACCTAAGGTTGGAAAAACACATAACAAGATAATCTTCATACTTTGAAAATATTACTAAAAAAACCACTGAATCATAGCTATTAAAGGGGTGGTTGGGTACGCTGTTGATCATTTCATCTGTTAAAGCTCAACCAATATGAGATTTTTCCCATCAAATGATGATTATGACTTATGGTGCCTTGATTGAGATAGACTGAAGAGTGTGTGGGTGAACCTAGATAGTACATATTATATGACTATCTATCTGGATGAGGGGAATGTGATGTGATAATCCACAAAGATGAATGACATTTCATGCATTCATTGACCGAGTTAGACTATACTCAAATAATTTATAATATATGAGTTATTTTTATGGGATTGGCATACTCAATATTCCATATTCACTTGATGTATTTAATTATGTGAATGTATGATAATGTATTCTAGCATGATATGAGGATGGTGGACACAATTATGTAGATACAAGGGTTTTATGGAGATCATGCTAGATCCATTTATAGCTTTAGTAATAATGATTATTTTTTAGAGGCCTATATTTTCTTATATTTATGGATCTAGTGATTAATATATTTTTTTAAATTATATAAAGGACCATAGGATCACACTTTGTGGTTTCCTGAATAGGGATTGAGTTTTATTTAGAGAACTACTCTAAAAGTGTTTTAAAATTAATTCAAAAGAGTTTTATATGGGTGATCACAATGTATTAAATACACGATGAAGTTAAAGACATATTTACAAAATATTTTGAAATATCATTTCACAAGTAATTGTATATTATATAATATAAGGTGAAATAGCATAAACTGTAATAGTATTTAGTGAAAGTGGGAGATTGAAGGATAAATATACCCTAAATCCTATTCTCATATGATAAATTTGAGGAAATTTTACAATAATTTAGGATCATATCATATGTAATGGTTTAAAGAAACCATTCCACTGCCTACTAATACCACTATAATAATAAGGTATGATCGGTAGTATTATATTTCATGGGTTTTTTCCTTGCCATGCAGTCATAATAGAAAATTTACTATATCATAAGTCATATTATTATAATAATATGACTATATTTCCATGAATCATATGATATGATTCATTTTACATATCCACGAAACTTGTTTGGCATCTGAACAATAAGATTTCATGTTCGGTTCAATCTTCCATGATGATTATCATTTAAATAATTGTTACATGATATGTAACTCAATGGAGTTTAATCTATTCATATTACGCATATTGGGAGAGGCATTAACTCATGCATTAAAATGTATGAGTAAATACAAGAGTGCCTGAGGAATATACTGGTAGGATACTTAAGAGGAATGAACCCATTTGATAGGATGTGTCTCATTTATGCTTGATCAACCCCTATATGAGACACCCCTTCTCAAATATTACTTCTTTGGCCACATTTATTCCGAATTCACTAGCATGTCATGGAGGATGGAAGTATCCATCTAACATGATGAGAGACTCAGTTTAGCATGTGGATACACCATAAAGGAGGGTTGATTTTGACTATACTATGATGTTCATCAATCATAAATGAAAATAACTTATACTAAAATCATTGGTGTAAGGTACTCTTTGTAGTTCTTCATTTCCATTATATGTATGGTTTTATAATTCTACGATTGGGTATCTTGGGCCTAATATTTTAATTTCTTACTATTGTTCTAATATGTTTTATTAAACCCCAATTAATTCTAATAAATCCCCACTTAATATTTTTTATTTATTATATGGTGTAGTGGAGTGACGATTGATTAAGGAGTGATTGAAGATCCTTAGTTACTATGTATAGGAAGGAGAAAGCAGTGTTGCAGTGGCCATTTCTTGCATGACCTATCTAAACAAACCAAAAGAGGGTGAGTGGTTTGATATTTTGAGCCATCTATTGAGTTAGACATGGTAGTGAGTTTATTTATCAGGGGTTGTGATAGAGTGTATGGGAGAATCATCCAAGTCCCAACCATGCATATTTTCATTTTCTTTTGTTCTCTTATTTTGATCCATACATTTTTACAAACTATTTAACCCTTCATTAATTAATTCTTAAAAAAGATAATTAATAATTTTTTTAGTATTTTTGTAAATAACATGAATGATTAACCCTTACTTATTAAAACAGCCCCTGATTAGGTTCCCTAGAAATATTTTAGGATTTTAAACATTTATTTATCGATCAAGTGTCCTATGAAAAAATCATATCATTTGTCTCATTTCCATGAAGTATTGAGGCCTTATTTTTTTCTTTTCACATTTTATATATATTCCTTATCACTTTGTCTTCATTCATTTTCCTTTATCTACTTTATTTACAATACTGATTTAAGAAAAATTGAGTAGTCCATTTACTTGATAATGAATTATAAATATCATGCCTTGTTAGAATAGGATTATGATATTAAATCTATGGTCAAACAATTACATAATAAAAAATCCATTGACCAACATTCCCACCAACAAGCTTAAGTTGGGAATGGTCAATAATAATCTATCATATACAAACCGAGAAAATTGTTTAATAAAGTCACATAAAATTTTCAAAATCTTATAGACCAAAATTTAAAATATGTTCATGAAGAAAAATATTAAGGACCCCTGACTTTGGACATTGATAAAGTGGATATGAAATTATAAGAAACTGCACTACTTGGGTACATAGATTTGTTTCCTAAAATTACACTCTAGGAAGAAGTTATGTAGACCAAATGACTTGAAGATGAGACGATACATTAGAATATGTTTTATTTTATCCATAATTTCTTAAATTAACCACTAACTCACCTCAATTAAAAATTTTATATTTGTTCAATCCAATCCCTACCTTGGATAGATAATAAAAAGTAACAATGGTTGTGATGTGTTTTAAGAAAAATTTAGAAGAGTAGTTTCTATCCACACCAATCAAAAGATATTTCCAAGAGGCATTGAACTCAAAGAATTAAATACTGGTTGATATTAAAGAGAGAGGTAACTCTAAATTTCCCACATTAAATTAATATTATAGTCAAGAAAAATTAGAATCTAACTACTCATATACCACAATAATAGATTTATCTATAATAGTGCTAACCTTGGATGATGATGAAGATAGAATGGATGGGTTTTGTTTTAGGGATATAATTGATGACCCACATGTCATAACAATTATGAGTAATTTCCTAATGGTGTTTCCTGAACAACAAGAGTAATATGATGAAATAAATATAGGGTACTAATGCTTTTGAGTAAAATAGAATCATGTGGAGGTGGGTGATATATTAAAATTTGTTTTAATAATTGTTTTCTGAAACCTTGAGTGAAGATCTTGTATATAAAAGTTATAATTAATTTATTTAATATTTTAAGAAACAAATACCCCGGATTAGAAAACTTTTCATTGGTGAATTTTGATCGTCTGAAAAGACCCTTTTAGATTACTTTCATTGCGCTGTAAGAATCTAAGGATAGAATCTATGTAGCGGTGATCCACACGTGCTCTTATGGTCTTTGAGTAACAAAAATCAATCTCTGGGTGCTAGCGCAATGATTCGAATGTATTTCATTGTTCATTCTTGATTACTCGTTCTTTGAGCTTAAAGAAATAACCCTTTCACTTCTCATTATTGAGAGGGAGAGAGGAGGAGGATTTGAGAGAGAATTCATTATGTGCAATAATTCTCTATTCTCAATTATGGATAATCTACATAATAGACATAAATATCTATTTATAGAGTTAATATTTGATTTAAAATATTATTTAATCTCATAATGGACATTAATAACATTTATTACCTTTAATAAATCCCATTACACATACTAATAATTATATAATTATTATTTTGTAGCTTGCGCCAACTTGTACAATAACAAACATTATATAAATATCTTGTTAATTAATATTTGTCATAGGACTCGTTCTTGGTCCAATAAAAATCTTCTAGAATTTTTTGAATAATCAAATAAATATTTTATTAATTAATAAATATTTTATTCACAATCTAGTGAATAAATATTTATGAAAATATTCAATAAATGAAATAAATATTTCATTAAAAAGTAGGTGAATAAATACTTATTTAATTTAGGTGATCAATATAACTTGAATAAAATTATTTCTCAAACTTGTGAATAATATTTATTCAATTAAAAAACAAATATAATTTACTTGAGATCAATGAAAACACTTAGTGCATGACCCTCTATGATCATTTCTCATTGGCATTATGCGAGCTTGCTTAAAGTCCAAGATTACTATCTAATAAAGAGTCAAAGAACCCAAAGAAATAAGTTAATGTAGAAATGTCAAAAAACACATATGAACACTCACCGTGTAATATAACCCGTTTTTCATAACATCTCCTCAAGAAGGTTGCACATTTATGTCACCAACCTATATGCTTAATATGTCTTTATTTAAATATTTGAAATAAACACATCGTTACACCATCACCATGGAATTGAATGCAACAATTCTATTCCAATCATAGGGATGAGATATCAGTTTCCGTAAAGCTGGAAGGGAAAAATCCTTCCTCAACTGATTCATTCATGAAATGTCACTCATGGTGCACCGAATGTATCCAGCTTCGCCATGGAGTATTATCACCATGGTTTACAAAAATCATCTAAGTACGTAAGTTTTAACATTAATTAATAATAATCTTAATGTCTAAGGACCATCACACATTCTCATAGATAGGAACATATGATGACATTGAAACATGAAAATTCCTACTGGTGGCTCTATTCTAACAATCTCCCATCTTGGAAATCACCAAGTGCAAACTTCATTAGAAGAATCCTCATCTGCTTATGAGTAATCACACATTACAGTCTATGTACTATGTGTCCCATCATAGCATGTTATATAACCATAGGACATTATTTGAGAATATCATCATAACACATCAAGGTTATAATCATAGTGGGGAACTAATATGAACTTATCAATGTAACATATACTCCAAGACATTGTTACATTAGAGTCATGCAGACCAACAAAAATTATGTAGTAAGAAGTTTTATTAATATTCAATACATAGAATATTCATGTAATCAAAGTACATATAGTTGATCCTTGGAAACCAACTCCAACAAACTCCCACTTGGACTAGATCCAACTTCTAATAACCTTCAGTCCTCTAGAAATCACATGATAGTCATTTTTCTTCTGAGTTAAGGCTTTAGTTAAGGGGTCCACCACATTTTATTCCATTGAAATACTACTAATAGAAACTTCACCTATCTAAGAAAAACCCATCAAGAGATGATACTTATGACGTATGTTCTTCATCCATTGATATGACCTTGGATATTTTGCAAGAGACACCTCTACATTATTATTACAATAGAGTGTTATAAAATCTTTAATTCTAGGTACCACATCAAGATCTTGGATGAAGTTTGACATCTATACTACTTATTTAGCTACCTTAGAAGAAACAATATATTTAGACTCTGATATAGAATCAACAGCCATAACTTTCTTTGAGATCTTCCAGCTCACATAACCTCTATTCAAAGTGAATATGTATCTCGTTTGTGACTTCATGTCATCTTGATGAGTTTCGAAACTAGAATCTGCATATCCTATGATGAATATTTCCTTATCTCCCCCATAAACCAAGAACATGTCACTAGTATACTTCAAATACTTAAAGATAGTATTAACTTCCATCCAATGACAATCACATGGATCATCTTGATATCTTCCAACCACACTTAATGTATAGGCGACATCTAGCCTAGTACATAGAATAAAATACATGTTTGGACCAATTAATGATGTGTATGGAATCCTTTTCATTTTTTTCTTTAATAATGTGTATGAGGAAAAATTTTCCTGGAAAGATGAATGCCATGTGATTTTGGAAACAACCCAATCTTGGATTGTTACATACTAAATATCTTTAGTATTTTGTCAATGTATGTAATTTGACTTAAGCTGAGAAACCTCTTGGATCTATCATGATGGATCTTGATCCCAAGAATATATATTATCTCTCCCAATTCATTCATAGAGAAGAATTTATTCAACCATACCTTAAACATACTATAAGACTGATATTTATTTTATAGTGAGTAATATGTCATCAACATATACTATTAAGAAAATCACTGCTCTCCCACTAAACTGTTTATAGAAAAACAACTCACATTCATTAATTATGAATAAAAATTCTATTACATGCTTATCAAAATGAATTTTATATGACTTGGATGATTTCATTAATCCATAAATGGATCTTTTCAACATTCTTACCTTATTGGTATCCTTTGGAGTCACAAACCCTTCAGGTCGTGTCATATATAAATATCTTACTGAAGGTTCCTATTAAGAAAGACAATTTTTTCATTCATTTTCCAAATATTATAATCATGGAAAGATGCAATGGAATCTAAAATTATGAAGAATTTCAATATTGAAACTGGTGAAAAGGATTCATCGTAGTCAATACCTTGATGCTGTTTAAACCCTTTTACAAACAATAACGCCTTATAGGTACTGACTTGTACTTTTATGCCCAATTTATTCTTTAATACCCATTTTCATCCAACAAGATTTACATCTACTAGAGGGTCTAATAAAATCCAAATTTGGTTTTGATACATGGAATCCCTTTTAGAATTCATGGCTTATTCCCACTTGGAAGCATCTATGACCCTTACTGCTTCCTTGTTAGTTAAAGGATCATTATTATCAATTAATAATCAGTCACCATACTCAGTGACTAAAAAACCATACCATTTTGGTTCTCTAACCTCCCTAGTACCTCTACATAGTAATTGTGTCTCTAGAACAATTTCTTCTTCCATGGGGATTTCTGGAATTTGTTCCAGTTCCAACTCTTTTGTATATTGAGACTGGACATCATCAAAGTCTATCCCACTCCCATTATCTCTTTTAGAGTTAAGATCATCCTCAAGAAATGTGGGATGTCTAATGACCAAAAAAATTCTTTTCTAAAGGATTGTATAGGTAGTATACCTTTATTTCATTAGGATATCCTATAAATATACACTTTGTGTCTTGTGGTGAAATCTTGTTACTTGAAGAGGCCTTAACAAATTCTTCACAAGCCCACAAATATAAGTAAAACAACATGGGTTTCTTTTCATTTCATAATTGGTATGGTATACTATATATTTCTTTAGGTGTCACTAATTTTAGTATGTATGTTGCTTTTTATAATTGGTATACCCAAAAGGATAATGGAAGACTTTCATGACTCGTCATTGATCTCACCATATCCAGCATGGTGTAGTTCCTTCTTTCACGTACACCATTCCACTAATGCGTATAAGGAGGATTTAGTTGAGATAAAATCCTGAACTCCTATAGATAATCAATGAATTCTTGATTAATATTGTCTCCACCACTATCTGAGTGAATTTTATTAATCTTTATACCAACATAGTTCTCAACTTCATTCTTGTATTATTTTATTTTTTTCAAAAGAATACGACTTATAGATCATTAAGAAGACATATCCATATCTACTAAAATGATCAATTAAAGTTATGAAGTATGAGTACCCACCTATTGATTCAACAATAAATGGTCCACACACATCGGTATAAACTAATTCAAGAATATATTTATCCCTTTCACCATTCCCACTAAATGATAATTTGTTAATTTTTCCTTATAGACATGCATGACATACACCAAATTTTTTTAGTTAAAAAGAATTTAAATATCCATCTTGATGTAATTTAGTCAATCACTTTTCATTCACATGAATTTATAGGTGATTCCAAATTTTGGTGTGGTATGAGTCAAGTGAAGTAACATCATTATCAATTTTCATTCTTTGGTTTATGTAATCCAACACATAAATACCAATATTTAAATGTTTCATCCCATAAAAAATTATAAAGTTATAAAATAACCAACATTTATTCCTAAATTTGTAAATAAATCAATATCTATCAAGTTTGGATATAGAAATAATGTTTTTGGTCACTAAAGGCACATAATAAAAGCCCTTTAATCCCAAGATCATTCAAATTGGAAACATGAGGTGGGAGTCCCTAATAGATATAGCAGTAAGTTTATCTATGGTGGTTGCTCGAAGATCTACCTCTCCTCGGTCAATATTTTTGAATCTACTGGGTTCCTATATTTTAATATATATATATATATATATATGTGAGAACAACAAGCAGTATCAAATACCTAATTTTTAGAAATAGGTAAATTGCACTCGATAAAAAACTCACATAAATATTCCCCTTGCTTATTTGGATAGGTGCATTTTGTATTCCAGTGGACCTTCTTTCCACATGAAAAATATACATCATACTATCCCCTTGCTTTCTCCTTGATCTTCCTCTTCTTGGAAGGGTGTGAAGAAGCTTTGGGATTAAAGCTAATCTCTTTACATTTCCATTTTGTCACCATAAGAATGGAAGGTTTTTCATGCTTCATATCCTTATCTTCTAGGTGAAGAAGAGTAAGAATATTTGGTAGAGACTTCTCAATGTTATTCATATTGAAATTCAAAAAAAAGATGGAGAATCTCTAAGGGAGTGATGAAAGAATGAGGTCAGTGCCTAGTTATTCATGGAGTTTAAACCCTATGTCCTCTAAGTGCTCAATGTATCTAATGATATTGACTATATGAGGCCCATCTAGGGAACCCTCTCTAGGATTTATCTTAAATATCTCCTTGGAAATCCCAAACCATACCTATCTATCTCTCTCTTAATAAAGACCATGGTGGTGCTCAACATACAATACACATTGGATATTCTTATAGTGGAGAGGATCCCCATTACTTTTATTAATGATCAAGACTTTGTATATGAAAACATAATAAAGTAGGTAGGTGGTCTTTCCAACTGTAGACTTGCAACTCTTTGATTTGTTGAGTAGATTCCCCTATCATGAAATTATGACTTGAATTTCCTAAAAAAATTGTGTCCAAATTTGTATCGAATGGAGTTTGGCCATTAAACTCAATGAAATTTCAGTTAAGTAAACCAAAAACTCTCATGAGAACTCCCTGATAAAATTAAGTGTCCATACATTGGCCATATATTATACCTAGTTCTATGGTTTTATTCCCAATCATGTAATAGAAGGCTTATTCTGACTTAATTTTTAAATAAGTGATTTTAATTTATTATGCATAAATTTTATATATTTTTATCCTTTACACTTCCTATTAATATTAAATGGATGTTACTTAATTAATTAACCATGTTGGATTAAACATTTACTCATAACTCATTTATTTAATTTCTATTTTCCACGTTAATTCATTTATTTATGTGATTGTGACCTTTCATCCATAAAATAAATTATTGTATAGATATAAATAAATAATTAATTAAACGAACCATTCATGAGATTTATCTAATGGTTGATTTAATGAGTGGAAATTAAATCAAACTTTGACTTAGGGGAAATAACTCATATTGATAGTCTTGGAACAAGTTACAACATTCCACCTGTACACTTTTGTATCACCTAGGTTGGCATCATTATGGTTCCATCTTGAACCACCTCCATGTGCCTTGGAGATGCTCCATTAATTATAAATATTTATTACTCACACATAGGTGAGGGGAAACAATTGATTGATTAATGGGTATTACATAAAAATATATTTCGACAAATAGGTCCTATATAATATTGGAGGGAGGGATGACTCACAAACCATAATTTAATTAAATATTAAATATTTGAAAACTCATGCAATAGATTATATTAAAACATCCAACACATACACAGGTCTTGGTCAAGCTCATGAAAAATCATACATGAAACAAATACACACAAGTAAATGGATAACATTCATTTACTTATTCATTATTTTATTATTTAAGATAAACTTACTTCATTAATTAATTAGTAAATTAAATAATTCATTCCATTTCATCATAATGATAATACAATCTTATTTAGAGATACCCATCATTAACATAATTCATGGAAAATAAATGGTAAAACTAATAATAAAATACTAATTATAATAAATTAATTGAGCATTTAAAATTATTTAAAAACATTATTAAATTTTCAAACACACAACAGTGTTCCAATAAATAAAATAAGGTTTTAATGATGAAATTTAAAATTTAATATATTTTTAATTTTGTCCATTAATGGGAGACTATATAAAATATATATGTAGTTACATGCCTTGTACCTTGGTTGTCTTATATCCAAGTCACATTCCTAGGGCTTTGGCATGTTGACTCGGCTAGACTACATGGTGTGTACATGTTAGTCACACACCCTGTATCCACTTATCATGTACTAGGTTGGCCAAGTCAACATGTGGTGTGCAATAAAAGCACCAAATGAAATTAATTTTATGAAACATGTATATATAATGCACATGGGTATACAATGCGTGATTTGACAAAATGCCATGTAACCTAGTTTTAATGGACAATGATTTGACACT
Organism: Viscum album; assembly: GCA_963277665.1. Classification (NCBI taxonomy): domain Eukaryota; kingdom Viridiplantae; phylum Streptophyta; class Magnoliopsida; order Santalales; family Viscaceae; genus Viscum; species Viscum album. The sequence continues at coordinate 1,151,346,965 of OY728132.1, read as the reverse complement.
TCCTGATTGCATATCTAGTTTTCTAGATTTATTCTTAAACCTTTAAGAAAATGAAACACCAAATGAACATGATTAATATTTAGGCTAAATGTTAATTCAAATTATATTAAATAATTAATAACATGAAATGAATATCTAACCACAATTTCACATATATCAATAATAAAACAAATAATTATAAATTTAAACATGACCCCTTTGATACCACTTGATGGTTTCGAGCACAACAGAAGCATGCAGAGGTGGGTGATATATAAAAATTTATTTTAATAATTATTTCCCAAAAACAATAGTGAGGATATTTCACATCAAATTTATAATTAATTTATTTAATATTTATAGAAATAAATACCTGGGCTTAGGAACTTTCTTCGTTGGTGAATGTTGATCATCTGAAAAGACCCCTTTAGATTACCTTAATTGTGTTGTATGTATCCAAGGATAAAATCTCTCTAGCTGTGATCCACACGTGATCCTCTAATATTTGAGCAATACTACTCAATCTCCGGGTACTTGTACGAAAAGTAAAATGTCTTGCATTGTTTTTTCTTGATCTCTCATTCTTCAGCCTTAAATAAATATCTCTTTCACTTCTTGTTCTTGAGAGGGAGAGAGGAGGAGGAGTTGAAAGATAATTCATTATGTGTAACAATTTTATATTCTCAATTTCAAATAATCTAGTCAATATACATATTCATTAATTTATAGAGTTATGATCTAAGTTAAAATACTATTTAATTTCATACCAACCATTAAATAACATCTATTACCTTTAATAAATATCATGATTCATAATAATAATTATATAAGAATTATTTTTTGGCACGCACAAACTTGCACAATAAAAAATATTATGTAACAGTGTTGTTAATTAATATTGGTCACCAAACTCAGTCTTGGTCTATTCAAACTCCTCTAGCATTTATTGAAAAAACAAATAAATATTTTATTCATAAATAATATTTTATTCACAATCTAGTGAATAAATATTTTTTTAAAATATTCAATAAATAAAATAAATATTTTATTCACAATCCAATGAATAAATATTTATTTAATTTACATGATCAATATAACTTTAATAAAAATATTCCTCAAACTTGAGAATTATATTTATTCCATTAATTAAACTTAAATATAATTTAATTGAGATAAACAAAAACACTTAGTGTTTGATCCTATAGGATTATTTCTTGTTGGCATTATACAGGCTTGCTTAAAGTCCAAGATTACTATCTAGCAATGAGTCAAGGAACCAAAGAGAAATAACTTAATGTCATAATGTCCAAAATCACATGTGAATTCTCACTGTGTAATATAGTTCCTTTTACAAAATATATCATCAACTAGGTTCCATATCTTTATAACCAACCTATATGCTTGATATGTATTTCTTTGAATATTTAAAATAAACACGTCATTACACAGTGTCCATGGAATTTAATACGATGGTTCTATTCCAATCAAAGGGATGATATATATACTTCCATAAATGTGGAAGGGAAAAATACTTTCTTTAATTATTCATTAATGAAATGTCACTCATGATGCACCAAACATATCTAAATTTTCCATGAACTATTATCGTCATGGTTTATGAAATACATATAAGTACACAAGTTGTAACATAAATTAATAATAATCTTAAAGTCTAAGGACCATCACACATGCTTGTAGATAAGAATATTCGATGACACCAAAACATGTGGAATCTATATCGGTGGGTTTGTTCTCATAATCTACCATCTTGGAGATTACCAAGTGATAAATTCATGAGAATAAGTCTCATATTCTCCATGTAATATCCCATGAAAGTCTATATACTATATTTCCCATAATAATACATTATCCAACTGCATAAAATTATTTGAGAATATCATCATAGCATATCAAGGTTCTCATCATAGTGGGGAACTAATATGACCTTATCAATGTGATCTATACTATAGAAAAGTATTACATTAGAATCATGAATGAAAACACACAATATGTAATAATATGTTTTATTAATATTAAATACATAAAATATTCATGTAATCAATATACAAACAGTTGGTCCTATAACACTAACTTCAATAGGGACTTCATTAATTTGAATAAATTCTATTATAATTATATTAATCATGAACTAATTTATAATCACCATTATTATAATATTGTATATTAAATTATTGTTGTGCTTGATTTGGGGTATGAATATGAGAAGGAAGTGGAATAGGTGACTGAATATAAAGAGATAATATAAGATCTAATGATAGTTCTTGGTAAGGTAGACTAACACGTGGACACATTATCCCATAAAGTTTAAGCAGTAACCATTGATATGGTTATTGAAGATTAGAAATCACTTTTATAAATTCCCTTTGAATACCCCCCCAAGAATACTAATAAGATTATATGTATTGAGGAAAATAAGAAAGATATGAGATTATTTTTATATTTCTAACCCTGTTATATCACACGCTTAACACTAAGTGGGGATTGCGAAAGTTTTCCAAAGATAAAGGGGACCTCAAAGAAAGATAAAGCATTGAAATAGAAAGGAACCACTAAAATATAGAAGTTTAATATAATCAAACCCATTCCCCTTTAAATTAGGTACATACATAAGGATATCTAGATATGTATAGTGATCATAAAACCACTCTTGGGAGGGATAACCAAATATTTTTCCCCATAATCTTTTTATTTTTTATTTTCATTTTCTTTTAAAAAAATTATTATGTTTTTATATTTTTATTGTTTTTTCTTAAGTGGACAACAAGAATTGGATTGCTCAAAATATTTATTTATAGAGCATTATTGTCAAAATAAATTAGGTTTTTACTTACTTTTTATTTATTTTGACATTACTTATCAATTGTTATCTTCCCATTGAAATTTTCTTAATTAAAATATTTTGGAGTAGTGTCACAAATTAGCGTGGGAGAGGAGGAATATTAGTGTTGGTTTTATATATTTTTCATCATTTTGCTCACTTTTGATTGATTTTGGTGTGTTTGTATCATTGATTTTAGATTTAATAATTCTATTTAATAGTTCATACCCCTTTCTAGAAAATAAATATAACACTAAAACTATAGAAACTATTATTTTATAACTAGGGAATAACTTTCTAATAGAATAGATTCTAATGGAATCAAATTTTAAATATGTTGAAATTGGATTTTTGAACTTATTATTGGGTAAATCTTCCACTGTGAAATGGAACACATAAGAGATCCAACACAAAATAAAGTCTTAAAAGTCCTTTGAAACCAAATTAAAATGGGAAATTAGGATTTCAAATGAATTTCTAAGATGGTTAGGAATTTTGTGTGTGAATAGAAAAATCAATCCATTTATAAATTGAATAAGTTTTTAGGACATGGTATGGATTTAAAAAAACACAAAAATAGTGTAGTTCCTAATTTAAAAAAAAGAATGGATTTTGGTAAGGATAATATTGAAACTAGGTAAAGAGGTGAAAATTTAAATATAATAATATCATTTGGGTTGTATTAAAGAAATAGGAAATGGTAAGTGGAAGAAGGAGCCTGACCGATAGAAATAAATGAAGGTGATACGTTTTTGGAATTTAATTCCATTAATTTATATTCTTTAACATTTATTGAACCAATACATTGAATTGGGAAGAAGTGGAACCTCTCTAAAATTTAAGACAAGTTATTTTTCAATTGTGGGGGAGTGATCAAACCACATTTTTTTTCATTTTATAATATATATTTAGTATGAATAATTTATATAATATTTTATAATAGTGTAAATAAATATGATTCTATTTTATTATTCAAATAATGACGTAAATGTAAAATAGCCTAAATTATGATTTTTAGTTGTTTTTTTAATATTTTGTGTTTAATTCATTAAACGGGAACACCTATTAATCTGTTTATGTTTTTTTATGTTAAGTGGAAAACATTACATATGGGTTAGATGATAAATAAATAAATCACAATTTTTCTCTGAGAAGGTAGTTAGTAGATTGAAAAAGTATTCGGGAATACATTAAGATTACCCTATGAACCAATTTTATATATAAGAGTTTTCTACCTCTACAAATGGAAGTGAATATTTGATCTCCCTATAATTTGTAAGGGTTCCCAACCCATATGTATGATGTATGACTTTTCTACTAAAAGTGATTAATAAGAGTTTATTCACATGTAAGTATCCCATACTCATACATAAAAGTATCTAGTGACCAAGTGATATGTAAGGGTATATGTATTTTCCATGGGGATGAAACACATGATACGTAGTAACTATTTATGTGATATGTAAGGGTTCTTCCGAGTCACACTTAATATATAACGGTTTTTAGAGCTCATGTAATGGTTTCTATCTTTGTAATGTCAGGTTTTACTCAATTATGGAAGGCCACACATGGTTTTATACTAGGAGTATTATGGATTAGATGAATATAAAAGTTTTAACTGGAGTTTTCTGGAAGAAAAAATCCCATGCTTTCATAAATTCATCTCAATTCTATAGATAAAGGAGGAGGCCATGTGGATCTCATTTTATCCATGAGGGACTATGATATTATTACATTATCATTACTTGTATAAATTGGGCAATGGAAATTATGATATGACCTGACCCACTGGGTCTCCTCTAGGATTGATGGTAGGCTAAGTGTGCCACCCCAAGCCCGTCTCCTATAGGCCCAGGGTTGGTGACGATCACTAAGAAGACAAAATACATATATGGGTGGCCTTAGCCTATATAACTTTCTATAGATATACATCACCATCCAAAAAAAAATCCATAACCAAATAGTATATACCCATATATCTGATGTAAGAATATGAATGCATACATATACTAAACATCCCAGGGGTATGAAATATAAATGCACTACAAGAGGTAAAAAAATATAAGTCACACTATCTCAGAACTTCACTTGACATCAAGAAACTTAGAAGAAGGGGGGCACCAAATCGTTCCAAATATATCTGATCCCTACCAACTATACACCCCACCAGATCCACTAAGATTCAACTCAAATAGTATTACTAGTTCCATACCTGCGGATATCACCTACAAGTTTTACACCATCTACATAGACACAATAAGTGCGGGCACCAAGCCTGTTCAAGTGTGAGTATAAAAATACCTAGTAGGGAACCCCAAAAAAGAGTGATAGGTTTATAGGTCATCACACAAAAAAGGGGAATAACTTTGCAACTTTCTAAATCAAATAAGGGGGAAACAATAGCTGTGTAAGAAGATACAACATCACTTCGCATTATGACCACAAAATGATATCATAAAGAATATGATATGGATAACCTTGAATATAAACTCATTTGATGAAATTAGTACTTCATGAATGAATCTCACACCTTAGGGGAAAATATTTACATACTCGTAAACCTTAGGGGAAAACACCTCCCGGCTCATTGACCTTAGGAGAAAACACCTCTATAATCATCCATGGTAAATACCCAACACTCCTCTAGGGTAAACACCTCCCTTCTCCTCCATGAAATGGAAGATCAAACTATATCAGTCCACATGATGAGACTGTAACTAAAACCAATACATAAAAACATGAGGATATATTCATGAAGATACCATATGAAATGGATCATTATCCATGAGAAACTCCTCATACATTTTCATCGATACCCACATGTCATGCATAGAAACAAAAAAAAATCACTGGAGAATCATTCTTCCCAGAAAAGTTCCTCTAGCCATAGAAGGCCAATTTGAACATCCCACACACTGATTCTAGAATCCTTAATTTAAATAAATATTGGTACTGCCCCTCTAGAACAATATGATGCTTGAGGGGGTTACTGGCCCAAAAGATTGGTTTCCCTCACCTCACCCCACAAGGGAGTTCCCTACCCCATCCTACCAGACGGAAGGAACTTACTATTATATTCTAAGATCTAAAAAAAGATTTTTGACATAGATATTCCCAAATAGATAGATCAACCAACCATAAGGTGAATCCCCACCCACACATCCAAACTCTACTAAATAAGAACTCTTGATGGGAGAAACCTAGTGAACACTATACATTGAAATCCCTCAAGAATCCATACTATCCACACAATTTGAATACTACCACCATCAGACCACCAATCCCATGGAATGACATAGGACCCATGCCTCACTAGTGATCGTAGACTAGAAGAGGGAGTTACCAACCCTATAGAGGGACTCATGTCTCACTAAAGGCCATGATCAACCAAGGAGACTGCTATCTCCACCCACATATGAGTTAGCCTATTCCTCAAAGAAAAATCTTTAAGAAACCATTAACTATCATGGAGAACCTATAACCCACATATATAGGGGATTATTTGATGGTTACGAACATAGTGGAAACTAGTTAGGTTTATACCCAATGATGGGTTTTTATCATTTATGACGAATAAATCATAAGAAAGTAATGAATAATGACATGTATGATGATTATATATGAGTAAACATGATGAAAGAATCCCATAACTAGAGATAAAATATTTAATGTTAAATTTATAACTAATTAAATAGTAATACAAATACCATGATCATGAGATATTTTTATGACGTAGATGTTGATAATTTGAATATTGTTCAAGTTGTATCGTTGTTGTGATAAAAGAATCCAAAATTGAATTCATTTTATGGATATCCGCACATTATCCTTAGTCATTTGACATCTCTAATGGATTTCTATGTTTTAGCACAAAGGAACCCATTACATTACATCATTTGTGTTGATCATGACTAGTGATCCTTTAGCCTTGAAGACTACGTCTTGTTGTTCTCTCATTCTTTAGAGGGAGGAAGGAGATGGATAAATTCTATTATTCTTTAGGGGAACCTAAGAGATATTCATCATTGATATAATTCTTCAGGGATAGGATTTTTTGTGCACAACAGAAAAAGTATTTTCAAACATTATTTAAAATATTATAAGTGGGTATATATAGATCCAGGGTTTAATATTAATAATTTCACAAAGTACCTTAATCAATAATAAACATAATATATTACCCATTCCAATAATAATAACAATATCATTATATAATGGCACGTGATGACTTACACAAATAAGTTTCATTTCATTAAATAAATAATTTCTTATTTATTTAAATGATATTTAGTGATAATATCATTTTCATTGCTGATCCTATAACTTAGAACATCCATCTTCATTGAAATTTACTAAACCTTGAATAATAATTACTATTCATTTGATAAATAATAAATGTTATATTCACAATCATTCAAATGAATATTTATTTTAATATTTGTGTAATTAAATAAATATTTATTTATTAATAAATATCATTCATCACATCTCTGAATAAAACAATAGATAAATAAATATTGTATTTTACAATCTTTTAAATAAGTATTCATTTAAATATTCAACTCTCATTATAATTAGTTACTAAATAAACGTGGTCAATAAATCTGGAATAAATATTATTTCTTGGTCTTAAGAATAATATTTATTTTAAATTTAAAATACAAATAATATTTAATTTAGATCGATGGAAACACTAATTGTGTGATCCTCTAAGCATGTTCTTCAATGGAAATGGATGATCTTATCAAAATTCTAATATGAGTGTCTATGAACACGTAAAGGAACCTATAGAGGAAGAATTTAATGTCACAATGACAACCACCATATACAAACACTCATAATGTAATATAATCTCAATCTCTTAATATATCATAATCAAGAAGGTTTTATACACGTGTCATCAACCTTTGTGCTTGATTTCTCTTTCTTTGACTATTTAAAATGAACTCATTTATACACCATGTCTATAGATTTAGTTTTATGGTTCTATTTCAATTAAAGGGTTTGAGATATAAACTTCCTTAAATAGAAGTGATAAATTCTATATTTAATTATTCATTGATTTAATATCACTCGTGAGCCACCCAACATTACCTACCTCACCGTGATCATATGTCATCATGGTTTTCATCAATACAAAAAAATTATGTGACTCAATATATTCATTAATAATAACCCCAAATATAATTATCATTATACACATTTACATATATAAATACCAATGACATGAAAACATGTGAAATTACTATTGGTGGGTCTTTCCTCACAATCTCCCATCTTGGAGATTACCAAGGGAGAAGTTTATGAGATAAATTATCATTCTGTTATGAGTAAACTCACCTAAAATTCAACATACTATGTGTCCTACAATATAATGTTATCCTGACTATAGGATATAAAGTTTAAGGATATCATCATATTACTTAAAGGTTATCATAATAATAGGGAATTGTTATGAACTTTAAATTCTATAGATACTCTATAAAAATATCACATTAATGGAACATTGAAGAATATACATATAAGGCCCTAGCCTTAAACATTACTTAATCTTGGGTTATTTCAAGAATTCACATTGAGGATCTTTTCAGGTTTAGATTTTTAGAGAATTAGATTATAAATCTTGCATTACATTACACATTTAAACAAGGTGGTTACATCAAGGACAATATTCTTTTTTTCCCACCAAAGGAAACATATTTAAAATAAAACATGGTTTCTTTCTTGACACTTCCTCGACACTATCATCACGTCATGTACTTATCCCTTGACATGTGAAAAACATTTCAAAAACTTGGGATGAGCATAAAAATCTCCGTAAGGGATAAAAAAATATGGAAAGAAAATATTAGTCCATGTATACATAAGAATCAATGAAATCATACTTTACTCATAAAACATATGCACTTTAACATACCTCATGAAATCATAAGATTTATGAATAACTCATAGAAATCATAAGACATAGAGGTAACTTGAGGCCTTCATAACATTCTTACATAGGGAGTAACCCTCATGGTTATGTTTGGAATACCCATCAAAGTATATTCCCTAAATCTCTTCATAGAAACATTAGTGTTTAACTCATTCGCATTACCCAATGCATTGGAGATCTATCTCGGGCTCACCTGCCCTTATTTTATCATGGAGCCACCTGACTTCATAATCAATTCCCAAGAACCATAACATAATCGTATCACATAAAATATGCATAAAGGAAACATAACATTTCCAAATTTCAATCACAAGATATCAATACAACACATTGATATAATAAAAACATTATCAAAACAATTTTCAATACCAAAATAAAAGAAAATTAAAACATGGTATTTATTTTTCATTTAAAAAAAGTTATGGCTTGTAGAGGAAGCTGAAACTCAAATAATGGTCACAGCGGTGGAGAAGTCATTGTCACCGCATACATAAGACAAAAACATTAATTTTGTCATTTAGTAAAATGATTCATGTAAAAAGATTCCTTTTGAATGAAATTAAAAGTCAAAAGGGTTTATTATACAACTAATAAAAGAAGCTCATATATAAATTGAAGTATTCCTCAACGAAAGGAGATTGAGACGAAGTCCCTAACCTCAAGTCCGACTTGTTCTCGTTCATTATTTATATTCCTGAATAATAATGTTATGTCAATTTATAATTGATTAAGGATGTTATTTAAAGTTTATTATTCAATTTATATAACATAATATAATTTTATAATAATTAGTTAATTATATGAGTTTATATCATACGTTTTGTCGATGTTCGGTACATGAGTCAAAAACGAACTTATTTGAAAAGAATTGCACATGTAGTTATAAGTACATAATCTCCATAATGGTATTAATGATTTAAATATCATATATATCCAGTATATATTCATTCTATACTATTCCATAACATTTGAAGATAAAAAATGAAATGCACCGTTTATGAAGACGATATGCCGTATGTACGAATGAACACTACATTCATTTCCTTGTCATATTAAAGGAATTAAAACTAAATGAGACGTATATATATTATAATTCCAGTATAGTATATATGTTATATAGGTAACATAAGTTCATTAATTACATTCTTTATAAATTCCATGTTTGGAATGAATGAGTCACATCACTTGAGGGGGCGGTAGTCCACACTTCCCCAGTTGAAATTATCACATTTGCACAACATGCAGAGCATAATGGTATGATTTAAATATAAAATACAGAAGCATAGAGGGGACATTAATTTAATATATATATCATATATAAACACATTTTCATCATAATTTCCACCATGAAAGGTGTTAAAAGAATATTTAACAATCATCGTTTCGTGAGGCAGTAATTCACCACCCACAGAAACAGTATGTTCTTTAACCATTAGACAGAGGTGTGTGTAAGTGTAAATAAAATACTTCTCCTAAATACATCATAGTATATTTAGGATACAGGTTTTTTATGTAATCAAAGAATAATAATGTTAGGGGGAGTCAAGAGGGAAAATACAACAAAGGATTTTGAGAGAATGCATTACCTCTAAATCGGGTAACTTCTTTTGATTTGAGGAAAAGGATCTCTTGAAAAGAATTCTGCAAAAAGTGAGGATTCTAGGAGAAATATAGGGATGTGGAGATATTATTTGAGTAGATTTTGGACGAGCCAAGGGGCTTTAGAGGTGTGAGTAAGGGGGTAGAGTTGAGGGCTTTTAATAAGAGGGAGGAGGGGCACTCTTGGAAAGTCATGAAATAATAATTTATTATAAAATGTTTTTCAAATTATAATGGTTCCAAAATGATATATTTAGAGGATAAAAGGATAAGGTGTAGAAATACACTCAACCAATAGGATTTATACAAGTGGATGTCATATAATTCACCTTATATTTTCATTTTAACCCTTAGATAAATTAATAATTCTTACCATGTCTTTTTTTATTTTCAAACTATAAGGTCATAATAATTACTTTAAAATGCCAATAGTCACATAATTGTATCAATAATGATATTATTAATATATTATATTTTATTTTACAGAATATTATATTTTTTAGTCTGTTATACCATTTAATAAAATAACATTTTTTTAAAAACTCATTTATGCCAATTTCGACACTATTTGGTAGTTGACTTTGGATAAAGGCATAAAAGCTTTATTCCTTCGAAATAAAAGAATTAAAATAATTTCACATGTTATAATCATCTATAAAACTCTTTTATATTATTCAAAGTTTCAAAACAAAATTATTTTAACACTTATAATATCATATATTTAAATCCTTCATTAATGAGGTAATAACTGCATCATCATTGTGTCATAAATAAATTAATTTATTTCATGGCTAAAAATTCTAAATAAAATACCATGATGTAGAAAATCTTTTTATATTTCAAATAAATACTTATCGTCAAAGGCATAATTTTATAAACAAAATTAAAATTGTTTTACTTAGGTATTACATACTTTTATTATATTTCCCTTTCTTTAAAAAATAATATGATAAAAGGTCACTATCACACAAGAGTGATTCCATGGGGTCCCTAAGTTGTCCCAAGGATGTACAAGGTCGGAAATGACACAACCAAGAGAATGTTGACACATGTTGGGATCATTTTATATTATTATGATATTATTTTATTACCCTTAACTACCAAATTACTAATTAATCATGATAATTAAAGATAATTACCGTCGTTACTATTAATAATGTACAAAAATAAAAAGGTCTTAATTACATAATTTATACCTTATGATTAAAAATATACAATCCATTTTACCAAATTACAAACACATAAATTGCAGTAATTAATTTAAAAATAATTCCTGTTGTCAAAACAAATATCGTGTTTTTAAGAAACAACATCTATCAAAAGATTGACAATTGTTTATGTCCAATTTCAAAATGAAATTAATTATAATGAACACCATTGGATTAAATGTTAAAAATATATTCTAATTACACTTTAAACCAATTAAAAAGATAATCTAACCATATAATTAAATTATATGAAAAAACAATTTTGAATTAAAATGTAGTATTTTTCACTATTCATTAAAAAATGAACATTGTCATAAAAATACCAAAAATTTATCCAAAGTAAATTTCAACATCCAAATTATAAAGAATAAGTTTATTTTGACAAATAGAGCTTATAAAATTGTCAAAATGTATATTTAAAAATGGTTTTCCATCAAAAGGTGGTAAACCAATCTTTTAAAAACATTAGAGTGTTCTATGCTTAAGATTGGATTTATTCTCATTTTAAGCCCCTAAAACACTATCTAATTCATAAATAGACATAGATATGAAAATATATTATTCTTTACTTACTTGGGATGTTATATCCTTCCCCCTTTAGGAAATTTCATCCTCGCAATTTATTTACTTATCGAATAAGTGGGGGTATTTATCTCTCATTGCATTTTCAGATTCCCATGTTGCCTCTTCAATCATGTGGTTTTTCTACAAAACCTTTACTTGATGAATCACATTATTCCACAACACTTGCTCCCTATGGCCAAGAATCTAGACCGGTTGTTCCTCATATGATAGATTCTCTTCCAACTGAACTACCTCTGGACTCAAAACATGAGATGGATCTGGCATGTACTTCCATAACATTGAAACATGAAAAACATTATGTACCTGAGATAAACTTGGAGGTAAAGCCACTCGGTTTTCAACTGATCCAACTCTCTCCAGAATTTCATATTGTCCAATGAATCTTGGATTCAACTTTCCTTTCTTACCAAATCGCATCACACTTTTCCATGGTGAAACTTTGAGGAAGACATGATCACCTACCTCAAAAGGGAGATCCTTCCTCCTGTTGTCTGCACAACTTTTCTGCCTACTCTGAGCTGTTCTCATGTGTTTATTTATCAGCTGAACTTTTTCTACCAACTCTTCTACCAATTCTGGTCCCATCAACTTCCTTTCACCCACTTCATCCCAAAAAATTGGAGTTCGAAACCGCTTCCCATATAATACCTCAAATGGTTCCATATGTATACAGGAATGAAAACTGTTATTATATGAAAACTCAACCAATGAAAGATGTTGGTCCCAAATTACCTGATAATCCATCGAACAAGAACGTAGCATATCCTCCAATGTCTGAATTGTTCATTCTGACTGCCCATATGATTGAGGATGAAAAGCTGTACAAAAATTTAATTTAGTACCCAACGACTTTTGAAGGCCTTTCCAAAAGTTAGAAGTGAACCTGGGATCACGATCAGATACAATGGAGAGGGGAACTCTATGTAACCTAATATCTCTTTAAGATATAATCAAGAAAGTTTATATAGGGAAAACGTATCTCGTATAGCAAGGAAATGAGTATATTTTGTCAAGCGATCAACAATAACCCAGATTTCATTATTACATCGAGGTGTCTTCGATAATCCCACAACGAAGTCCATGGATATATTTTCCCATTTCCACTCTGGCACTAGTAAAGGCTGAAGCATACCTTTCGGTAACTATCACTCTACTTCAACCTATTGACAAGTCAAACACTTTACAGTAAAATCAGCAATATCTCTTTTCATTCCATCCCACTAGTAATACTCCCGAATATCTCTATACATCTTAGTACTACCTGGATGAACTAAAAATGGAGAACTATGAGCTTCACATAACAACTCTCTGTTCAACTGTGAATCACAAGGCACACACAATCTCTTCCCAAATCTCAAAACACAATCATTATCCATTTTGAATTCAGGTAACATACCCTTCTGAACCAACTCTACCTTTTTCTGCAACTCACTGTCCTAATTCTATGCTTTCTTAATTCTGTCTGATAGAGAATATTTCACTGATACCTGAAAAAAATAGAAGAACTTCCTACACCAACAACTTCTATGCCAAATTTCATCAAATCACAAACCAAAGGATCTCGTTCCAAAGGTAGAATGGTTAATAAATCATTACTTTTTCGACTGAAAGCGTCCGCTACTTTATTTGCTTTTCCTTGGTGGTAGTGAATCGTGCAATCATAATCCTTGATTAATTCTATCCATCTCCTCTATCTCATGTTCAATTATTTCCAAGTGAATATATACTTTAAACTTTTTTGATCAGTATATATTTCATACTTTACACCATACAAATGATGCCAAAAACTTTTTAAAGCAAAAACAACAGCAGCTATTTCCAAATCATGTGTAGGGTAATTTAACTCATGAGTATTCAACTGACGTGAAACATAACCAATTACCCAATCATTCTTCATTAGGACGCAACCAAGTCCTTTCAATGAAGCATCACTGCAGATAACAAACTCACCATTCCTAGAAGGTAGTGCCAATACTAGAGTATTAACCAATCTTCTTTTCAATTCCTGAAAATAATCATCACATTCTTTTGTCCAGATAAAATTAACACCCTTCCGAGTTAGCTTAGTCAATGGGTTGGACAACCATGAATTTTTTTTAACAAACCTTCGGTAATAGCCCGCAAAACCACAAAAACTATGAATCTCAGTTACATTTGTGGGTATTTTCTATTCTTCAACAACCTTTGTTTTTGCAGGATCAATAGTTATTCAATCTTTAGAAACAATGTGACCAAGGAAAGAAATTTTTTAGAAACAAAACTCACACTTTCTGAATTTCTCATACAATTTCTTTTATTTTAAGGTTTTCAAAATAACCCTTAAATGGCTTTCATGCTCCTTTTATTTTTAGAAAACACCAAAATATCATCAATGAAAACAACCACAAACTTACCCAAGAACTCATGGAAAATTAAATTCATAAGGTCCATGAATACAGCAGGTGCATTGGTTAATCCAAAAGGCATAACTACAAATTCATAATGGCCATATCTCGTACGAAACATGGTCTTCAAAATATCTGTTTCCTTTACCTTCAGCTGATGGTACCCCAATCTCAAGTCATGATTTGAAAAATACTAAGCTCTCTGGAGCTGATCAAAAAAATCATCGATATGCGGAAAAGGATATTTGTTCTTAATAGTGATGTTATTCAAGGCTCTATAATCAATGAAAAGTATAATTGAACCATCTTTATTTTTAAGAAATAAGACAGGAGAACCACATGGTGATGTGCTAGGTCAAATGAAACCTTTCTCTAATAAATCTTGCAATTTATCCTTTAACTCTAAAAGTTCAATTTGAGCCATTAGATAAGGGGGTTTTTAAATTGGATTAGAATTAGGAACTAAGTCAACAGTAAATTCAAATTCCCGATATGGTATTATTTCATGAAAGTCATCAGGAAAAACATCCAGATACTCATTTACCACTGGTACATCATTAATCTAAACGGTTCCATTGTTTTCAAAAATATGTGCAAGGTAACATTCATTTCCATATTTTACAAGTTTCTCATCCTCTTGATATGTTATCAACAGTAAGGGTTAATTCTTGTACACAAATTGAAAGCCTTTTTGAAAAGAAACATCTTTAGCTCTACAATCAATCTTAGCATGGTAAACAGAGAGCCAATCCATACCCAGGATAACATCAAACTCTACTAGAGGTAAAACAATATGGTTTGCAAGTAGGTTCTTTCAATGGATAAGGATAGGAAGATTATTATAAATTCTTTTTCCCTCAAAATTTCCCCCAGGTGTTTTACCAAAATTTCAGGAGTCATTTCTTGAGATGGAATTCCCAATTTACTAGAAAATTTTTCAGATATGAAAGAATGTGTAGACCCTGAATCAAAAAATGCATTGGAATAATATGAAAAAACAAACAAATTACCTGATACCACTTCATTTTATAGCCTAACATCTGCTGAAGTAGTTTCAAAGGATTTCACCCCACCTTTATACTTGTAGTCTAACTTCTTCCCATCATTTGAGCTCTTTGTCGAACAATCGTTTTCATAATGACCCATCTCATTGCACTTGAAACATTTCACTAACTGTAAATCAAATTTGGTCTTACCATTACCCTGATCTTTTCCAGTTCAATCACGATCCTTATGTCCCATCTTACCACATCAAAATCACTTTCCAGAATTCAAAATACATTCCCCAACAATCTTTTTACCACATTTATCACAAACTGCAAACTTAGTTTTCTTACCATCCAACCTTTTTGAAGGATTCTTCCCATTATCCTGCCACCTCGGTCTGTTCTTCTGTAGGTTGTCATAGAACACTTGATCATAGTCAAACTCCATTTCCACCTTCTCAGCACATCGAAGAATCTTTTCATAACTTTTTAACTCATGAGAAGCTAATTCCATTCAATATTTTGGCTTTAATCCTGAGTAAAAACGATTTATTTTACTATCAAGGTCTCTGATAAAAATTTGAACATACCTTGCCAATCGAGTGAGCTTTTTTTTATAAGAAGCCATTGAGTCCTCCTCTTACCTCAATTCCAAGAATTGTTTTTCTATCCTAAGTCAAACAGCCTTAGGAAAATATTTCTCAAGAAACATACCTTTGAATTCATCCCAGTCAAGAGCATCAATCTCATCAGCATCCCTGATATTTTTAACCATCGACCACCACTGATCTGCTTCACCCTCCAAACGGTAAACATCAAGACTGACCTTTTGATTGTCTGACCACCCCATGACATTGAAAATTTTCTCCAGTGCTTTAATCCACCCTTCAGCTAGTACAGGGTCAAATGATCCTCTTAATGATGGGATATGTTGCCTCATGAAATGTTCCACCACTGACATGTTCCTCTGCGGTTGACCTAGATGATCTCGTGCATGGATACCACCACCATTTATCGCTTGAGTCAACAACACCATTACTGCAACAAATTGTTCAGTTCCAATTTCGACCATCTCAGGAAGCTGATTTGGAAGGTCATTTCCTTCTGTATTCCTTCCTAGCACTGCTTCCCTGTTTCCTCTATGGAAAAACATTCTAAACAAACATGTCTTAGATGAAGCAACATGATAATCTTCAAATTCTATATCATTTCAATTTGAGCATAATGTGTAAAAAATATTTTTGGATAATCATTTAATATAATTCTAACTCTTACAGTTATCTAAACCAACCTCTAATAACAACTATAAGGCCTCAGCCTTAAACATTACTTAATCTTGGGTTATTTCAAGAATTCACATTGAGGATCTTTTCAGGATTAGAGTTTTAGAGAATTAGATTATAATGCATTACATTCCACATTTAAACAAGGTGGTTACATTAAAGACAATATTCTCTTTTTTCACCAAAGGAAACATATTTAAAATAAAACATGGTTTCTTTCTTAACACTTCCTCGACACTATCATCACATCATGTACTTTTCCCTTGACCTGTGAAAAATATTTCAAAAACTTGGGATGATCAAAAAAATATCAGTAATGGATATAAAAATACGGAAAGAAAACATTAGTCCATGTATACATAAGAATCAATGAAATCATACTTTACTCATAAAACATAAGCAATTTAACATACCTCATGAAATCATAAGATTTATGAATAACTCATAGAAATCATAAGACATAAAGGCAACTTGAGGCATTCATAACATTCTTACGTAGGGAGTAACCCTCATGGTTACGTTTGGAATACCCATCACAATATATTCCCTAAATCTCATCAGATAAACCTTATCATTTAACTCCTTCACATTACCCAATGCATTGGAGAGCTATCTTAGGGTCACCCACCCTTATTTTATCATGAAACCACCTGACTTCATAAACAATGCCCGAGAACCATAACATAATCATATCACATAAAACATGCATAAAGAAAACATAAAATTTCCACATTTCAATCACAGGATACCAATGCAACACATTGATATAATCAAAACATTATAAAAACCATTTTCAATACCAAAATAATAGAAAAGTAAAACATGGTATTTATTTTTCATTTATAAAAAGTTATGGCTTATGGAGGAAGTCGAAACTCAAAAAATTGTCACGACGGCGGAGAAGTCATTGTCGCCGCATACGTAAGACAAAAACATTTCTTTTGTCATTTAGTAAAACGATTCGTGTAAAAAGATTCCATTTGAATGAAATTAAAAGTCAAAAGGGTTTATTATACAACTAATAAAAGAAGGTCGTATATAAATTGAAGTATGCCTCAATAAAAGGATATTGAGACGAAGTCCCTTACCTCAAGTCTGACTTGTTCTTGTTCGTTCTTTATATTCCTGAGTAATAAACTTAGGTCAATTTATAATTGCTTAAGGAATTTCTTTAAAGTTTATTATTCAATTCATATCACATATTATCATGTTATAATAATTATTTAATTATGTGAGTTCATATCATATTTTTTTCGATGTTCGGTACAAGAGTCAAAAATGAACTTGTTTAAAAAGAATTTCCCATGTAGTTATAAGTACATAATCTCCAGAATGGTATTAATTATTTAAATATCATATATATCCATTATATATTCATTTTATACTATTCCATAACATTTGGAGATAAAAAATGAAATGCACCGTTCATGGAGATGGTAGGCCGTACGTACGCATGAACGCTACTTTCATTTCTTTGTCATATTAAAAGAATTAAAACAAAATGAGACATATATATATATTATAATTCCAGTGTAATATATATGTTATATAGGTAACATAATTTAATTAATTACATTATTTATAAATTCCATGTTTGGCATGAATGAGTCACATCACTTGAGGGGGCGGTAGTACGCACTTCCTTAGATTAAATTATCGCATTTTCACAACATGCAAAGCATAAATGTATGTTTTAAATATAAAATACAGAAGAATATAGGGGACATAAATATAATATATATCATATATAAACATAGTTTTATCATAATGGCTACCATGAAAGGTGTTAAAAGAAGATTGCACAATCATCATTTCATGAGGCAGTAATTCGCCACCCACAGAAACAATATGTTCTTTAACCATTAGACGAAGGTGTGTGTAAGTGTAAATAAAATACTCCTCATAAAAACATCCTAGTATATTGAGGATACTGTTGTTGTTATGGAATCAAATAATAATAATTTTATGGGGAGTTAAGAGGGAAAATACAACAAAAGATTTTGAGAGAAGGCGTTACCTCTAAATCAGGTAACTACTTTTGATTTGAGGAAAAGGCTCTCTTGATAATAATTATGCCCAAAGTGAGGCTTCTAGAAGGAAGATAGGGATGTGGAGAGATTATGTGAGGAGTTTTTGGACGATCCAAGGGGATTTAGAGGTGTGTGTAAGGGGTTAGAGTTGAGGGATTTTTATAAGAGGGAGGAGGGGCACTCTTGGAAAGTCATGAAATATTAATTTATTATAAAATGTTTTTCAAATTAAAATGGTTCCAAAATGATATATTTCAAGGATAAGAGGATAAGGGGTTGAAATCCACTCAAACAATATGATTTAGACAAGTGGAGGTCATATAATTCACCTTATCCTTTTCATTTTAACCCTTAGTTAAAATTAATAATTCTTACGATGTCTTTTTTTATTTTCAAACTATAAGGTCATAATAATTACTTTAAAATGACAATACTCACATAATTGTATGAATAATGATATTAGTAATATATTATATGTAATTTTGAAGAATATTATATTTTTTAGACTATTATAACATTTAATAAAATAACATTTGTTTTAAAAACTCATTTATGCCAATTTCGACACTATTTGGTAGTTGACTTTTGATAAAGGCATAAAAGCTTTATTCCTTAGAAATAAAAGAATTAACATAAATTTCACATGTCATTATCATCTATAAAATTCATGTATAGCATCAAAAGTTTCAAAACAAAATTATTTTAACACTTATAATATCATATATTTAAATCTTTCATTAATGAGGTAATAACTGCATCATCATTGTGTCATAAATAAATTTCTTTATTTACTATTTAAAAATTATAAATAAAATACCTTGATGTAGGAAATATTTTTTGATTTCAAATTAATATTTATATTCAATGAAATAATTTTATAAACAAAATTAAAATTGTTTTACATAGGTATTACATACTTTTATTATATTTCCCTTTAAAAAATAATATGATAAAAGGTCACTATCAAACAAAAGTGATTTTATGGGGTCCCTAATTTGTCCCAAGGCTATCCATGGATAGAAATGACACAACCAAGAGGATGTGGACAAATTTTGGGGTCATTTTATATTATTATGATATTATTTTTTTACCCTTAACTAATCAATTACTAATTAATCACGATAATTAAAGATAATTACCGTCGTTACTATTCATAATGTCAAAAAAAAGGTATTAATTAAATAATTTGGATCTTATGGTTCCAAATATGTAATCCATTTTTACCAAATTTCAACCACATAAATTGCAGAAATTAATTTAAAAATAATTCCCATTGTCAAAACAAATAGCGTGTTTTTAAGAAACAACATCTATCAAAATATTGACAATTGTTTATGTCCAATTTCAAAGTGAAATTAATTATAATGACCACCATTAGATTAAATGGTAAAAATATATTCTAATTAAAATTGAAAACCAATTAAAAATATAATCTAACCATATAACTAAATTAGATGAAAAAACAGTTTTGAATTAAAATGTAGTATTTTTCACTATTCATTAAAAAAATGGACATTGTCAGAAAAATACCAAAAAATTATCCAAAGTAAATTTCAATGTCCCAATTATAAATAATAAGTTTATTTTGAAAAATAGAGCTTATAAAATTGTCAAAAGTTATATTTAAAAATGGTTTTCCATCAAAAGGCTGTAAAATAATCTTTTAAAAACATTAGAGTATTCTATGCTTAAGATTGGATTTATTCTCATTTTAAGCCTATAAAACATTATCTAATTCATAAATAGATATAGATATGAAAATCAATTATTCTTTACTTACTTGGAATGTTACATCCTTCCCCCATTTAGGAAATTGTGTCCCCACAATTTATTTACTTATCGAATAAGTGGTGGTATTTATCCCTCATTGCATTTTCAGATTCCCATGTTTCCTCTTAAATCATGTGGTTTTTCCACAAAATATTTACTTGATGAATCATCTTATTCTGAAACACTTTCTCCCTGTGGTCAAGAATCTGGACCATTTGTTCCTCATAAGATAGATTCTCTTCCATCTGAACTACCTCGGAACTCAAAACATGAGATGGATTTGACATGTACTTCTTTAACATTGAAACAAGAAAAACATTATGTACCTGAGATAAACTCAGAGGTAAATCCACTCAGTATGCAACTAATCTAACTCTCTCTAGAATTTTATATGGTCGAATTAACCTTGGATTCATCTTTCTTTTCTTACCAAATCACATCACACTTTTCCATGGTGAAACTTTGAGGAAGACATGATCACCTACCTCAAAAGAGAGACCATTCCTCCTGTTGTCCAGATAACTTTTCTACCTGCTCTGAGCTGTTCTCATGTGTTTCTTTATCAACTAAACTTTTTATGCAAACTCTTCTACCAATTCTGGTCCCATCAACTTCCTTTCACCCACTTCATCCTAAAAAACTGGAGTTCGACACCACTTCCCATATATTGCCTCAAATGGTTCCATCTGAATACTGGAATGAAAACTGTTATTATAAGAAAACTCAACCAATGAAAGATGTTGGTCCCAAATTTCCTGATAATCCATCGAACAAGAACATAGAATATCCTCCAAGGTCTGAATTTTTTGTTCTGGATGCTCATCTGATTGAGGATGAAAATTTGTACTAAAATTTAATTCAGTATCCAACGACATCTGAGGGCCTTTCCAAAAGATAGAAATGAACCTGGGATCATGATCAGATACAATGGAGAGGGGAACTCCATGTATCCTAACTATCTATTTAAGATACAATCGAGAAAGTTGATCTAGGGAAAAAGTATCTCTTATAGAAAGAAAATGAGCAGATTTAGTCAAGCGATCAACAATAACACAGATTGCATTATTACCTCGAGGTGTTTTTGGTAATCCCACAATGAAGTCCATGGATACATTCTCCTATTTTCACTCTGGAACTGGTAAAGGCTGAATCATACCTTTCGGTAACTGCCACTCTACTTTAACCTGTTGACAAGTTAAACACTTCACAGTAAAATCAGTAATATCTCTTTTCATTCTATCCCACCAGAAATACTTCCGAAGATCTCTATACATCTTAGTACTTCCTGGATGAACTGAAAATGGAGAACTATGAGCTTCAAATAACAACTCTCTCTTAAACTATGAATCACAAGGCACACACAATCTCTTCCCAAATCTCAAAACACAATCATTATAAATGGTGAATTCAGGTAACATACCCTTCTGAACCAGCTCTACCTTTTTCTACAACTCACTGTCCTGATTCTGTGCTTTCTTAATTCTGTATGATAGAGAAGATTTCACTGATACCTAAAACAAAATAGAACAACTTCCTACACCAACAACTTCTATGCCAAAGTTCATCAAATCAAAAACTAAAGGATCTAATTTCAAATTTAGCATGGTTAATGAAGCATTAATTTTTTGACTCAAAGCATCTACCACTTTATTTTATTTTTTGGTCGGTAGTGAATCGTGCAATCATAATCCTTGATTAATTCTAGCCATCTCCTCTGTCTCATGTTCAATTCTTTCTGAGTGAATATATACTTTAAACATTTTTAATCAGTATATATTTCACACTTTACACCATACAAATGATGCCTCCAAATTTTTAAAGCGAAAACAACAGAAGCTAATTCCAAATCATGTGTAGGGTAATTTATCTCATGAGTTTTCAACTGACATGAAGCATAAGCAATTACCTGATCATTCTGCATTTGGACGCAAACAAGTCCTTTCAACGAAGAATCACTGTAGATAACAAACTCACCATTCCTGGAAGGTAGTGCCAATATTGGAGTATTCACCAATATTCATTTCAATTCCTAAAAATAATCATCGCATTCTTTTGTCCAGATAAACTTAACACCCTTCTGAGTTAGCTTAGTCAATGGGCTGGACAACCATGCAAAAATTTCAACAAACCTTCGGTAGTAGCCTTCCAAACCAAGAAAACTACAAATCTTAGTTACATTTGTGGGTCTTGGCCATTCTTCAATGAACTTTGTTTTTACAGGATCAAAAGTTATTCCATATTTAGAAATAATGTGACCAAGGAAAGAAATTTGTTTCAACCAAAACTCAAACTTGCTGAATTTCCCATAAAATTTATTTTCTTTTAAGGTTTTCAAAATAACCCTTAAATGAATTTCATGATTCTATTTACTTTTAGAAAACACTAAAATATCATCAATGAAAACAACCCCAAAATTATCCAAGAACTCATGGAAAATTCTATTCATAAGGTCCATGAATACAACAGGTGCATTGGTTAACCCAAAAGGCATAACTACAAACACTATCTTTGAAATATCTGTTTCCTTTACCTTCAACTGATGGTACCCTGATATCAAGTCAATCATTGAAAAATACTGAGCTACTTGGAGCTGATCAAACAAATCATAGATATCAGACAAATGATATTTTTTTCTTAACAGTGATGTTTTTCAAGGCTCTATAATCAATGCAAAGTCTCATTGAACCATCTTTCTTTTTAACAAATAAGATAGGGGCACCCCATGTTGATGTTCTAGGTTGAATGAAACCTTTATCTAATAAATCTTGCAATTTCTCCTTCAACTCTAAAAGTTCAATTTGGGCCATTCGATAAGGGGGTTTTAAAATTTTCTTAGAATTAAGAACTAATTAAACAATAAATTCAACTTCCTGATTTGGTATTATTCTAGGAAACTCATCAGAAAAAACATCTGGATACTCATTTACCACCAGAACATCATTAATCTGAATAGTTCTTTTGTTTTCAACAATATGTCCAAGGTAACATTCATTTCCTTCTTTTACAAGTTTCTTAGCCTCTTGATATGTTATCAACAGTAAGGGTTCATTCTTGTACACAAACTAAAAGTCTTTTTGAAAAGAAACTTCTTTAGCTCTACATTCAATCTTAGCATGGTAAACAAAGAACCAATCCATACCCAGGATAACATCAAAATCTACTAGAGGTAAAACAATAAGGTTTTCAAGTAGATTCTTTCCACGGATAAGGATAGGAAGATTCTTATAAATTCTTTTTGCCTCAACATTTCTCCCAGGTGTTTTTACTATAAGTTTAGGAGTCATTTCTTGAGATGGAATTCCCAATTTACTAGAAAATTTTTCAGAGATGAAAGAATGTGTAGACCCTGAATCAAATAACACATTAGCATAATCTAAAAAAAACAGAGTACCTGATACCACTTCATTTTATGGCCCATCATCTGCTGAAGTAGTTGCAAAGGATTTCACCACACCTTTTTTCTTGTATTCTGACTGCTTCTCATCATTCGAGCTCTTTGTCAAACACTCGTTTGCATAATGACCGGTCTCATTGCACTTCAAACATTTCACTAACTGTAAATCAAATTTGGTCTTACCATTACACTAATATTTTCCAGTTCAATCACGAGCCTTATGTCCCATCTTACCACATCAGAAGCACTTTCAGAATTCAAAATACATTCCCCAACATGCTTTTTACCACATTTATCACAAACTACAAACTTAGTTTTCTTACCATCAAACCTTTTTGAAGGATTCTTCATGTTATCATTCCATCTCGGTCTCTTCTTCTGTTGGTTGTCATAAAACACTTGATCATCGTCAAACTCCATTTCCACCTTCTCAACACATCGAAAAAGCTTTTCATAAATTTTGAACTCACGAGAAGCTAATTCTCTTTGATATTTTGGCTTTAGTCTGGAGTAAAAACGATTAATTTTACTATCAAGGTCTCTGATAAAATTTTGTGCATACCTTTCCAATCAAGTGAAACTTTCTTCATAAGAAGCCACTAATTCATCCTCTTTCCTCAATTGCAAGAATTGTTTTTCCATCTTAAGTCGAAAAGCATTAGGAAAATATTTCTCAAGAAAAATACCTTTAAATTCATCCTAGTAAAGAGCATCAATCTCATCAGCATCCCTGATATTTTTAACCATCGACCACCACTGATCTGCTTCACCCTTTAAATGGTAAACAAAAAGACTAACCTTTTGATTCTCTGAACACCCCATGACATCGAAAATCTTCTCCAGTGCTTTAATCTACCCTTCAGCTAGTACAGGGTCAGATGATCCTCTGAATGATGGGGGATGTTGCCTCATAAAATGTTCCACAACTGACAAGTTCCTCTACAGTTAATCTGGCTGATCTCGTGCATGGATACCACCAACATTTATCTCTTGAGTCAACTGTGCCATTACTGCAAAAAACTGTTTAATTCCAATTCTGACTATCTCAGGATGCTGATTTGGAAGGTCATCTCCTTCTGTATGCATTCTTAGCACTGATTCCCTATTTCCTCTGTGGAAAACCATTCTGAACAAACATGTCTTAGATGAAGCAACATGGTAATCTTCAAATGCTATATCATTTCAATTTGACCATAATGTGTAAAAGAAATATTTTTGGATAATAATTTAATAGAATTATAACTCCCAATGTTATCTAAACCGACCTCTGATACCAACTATAAGGCCCCAGACTTAAACATTACTTAATCTTGGGTCATTTCAAGAATTCACCTTGAGGATCTTTTCAAGTTTATAGTTTTAGAGAATTAGATCATAAACCATCCATTAAATTCCACATTTAAACAATGTGGTTACATCAAAGACATTATTCTTTTTTTCCACTAAAGGAAACATATTTAAAATAAAACATGGTTTCTTTTTTGACACTTCCTCGACACTATCATCACATCATGTACTTTTCTCTTGAACTGTGAAAAACATTTCAAAAACTTGGGATGAGCGTAAAAAGCTCAGTAAGGGATATAAAAACACTGAAAGAAAACATTAGTCCATGTATACATAAGAATCAATGAAATCATACTTTACTCAAAAAACATAAGCACTTTAACATACCTCATGAAATCATAATATTTATGAATAACTCATATAAATAATAATACATAAAGGTAACTTGAGGCATTCATAACATTCTTATGTAGGGAGTAACCCTCATGGTTACGTTTGGAATACCCATCACAGTATATTCCATAAATCTCTTTGGAGAAACCTTAGTGTTTAACTCCAATGCGTTACCCAATGCATTGGAGAGTTATCTTGGGCTCACCCGCCCTTGGTTTATCACGGAACCACCCGACTTCATAAATAATGCCTAAGAACCATAACATAATCGTATCACATTAAACATGCATAAAGGAAACATAAAATTTCCACATTTCAATCACAATACATCAATAAGACACATTGATATAATCAAAACATTATCAAAAACATTTTCAATACCAAAATAAAAGAAAAGTAAAACATGTTATTTATTTTTCATTTAAAAAAAATTTATGGCTTGGAGAGGAAGCCGAAACTCAAATAATGGCCATGGCGGCAGAGAAGTCTTTGTCGCCGCATACGTAAGAAAAAAACATTCCTTTTTTTCATTTAGTAAAACGATTCATGTAAAAAGATTCCTTTTTAATGAAATTAAAAGTCAAAAGGGTTTATTATACAACTAATAAAATCAGGTCGTATATAAATTGAAGTATGCCTTAATGAAAGGAGATTGAGACGAAGTCCCTTACCTCAAGTCCGACTTGTTCTCGTTCGTTCTTTATATTCCTGAATAATAAACTTAGGTCAATTTATAATTTCTTAAGGACATAAATTACATTTTATTATTCAATTCAAATCACATATTATCATGTTATAATAATTAGTTAATTATGTGAGTTCATATCATATGTTTTGTCGATGTTCGGTACATGAGTCAAAAATGAACTTGTTTGAAAAGAATTTCCCATATAGTTATAAGTACATCATCTACAGAATGGTATTAATGATTTAAATATCATATATATCCATTATATATTAATTTTATACTATTCCATAACATTTGGAGATAAAAAATTAAATGCATTGTTCATGGAGACGGTAGGCCGTACGTACGCATGAACGCTACTTTCATTTCTTTGTCATATTAAAGGAATTAAAACTAAATGAGACATATATATTATAATTCCATTATAATATATATGTTATATAGGTAACATATGTTCATTAATTACATTCTTTATAAATTCCTTGTTTGGCATGAACGAGTCACATCACTTGAGGGGGCGGTAGTCCACACTTCCTCAGATGAAATTATCGCATTTGCACAACATGCAAAGCATAAAGGTATGTTTTAAATATAAAATACAGAAGCATAGAGGAGACATAAATATAATATATATCATATATAAACATAGTGTCATCATAATGTTCACCATGAAATGTGTTAAAAGAATATTGAACAATCATCATTTCGTGAGGCAGTAATTTGCCACCCACAGAAACAGTATGTTCTTTAACAATTAGACGGAGGTGTGTGTAAGTGTAAATAAAATACTTCTCATAAAAAAATTCTAGTATATTGAGGATACTGGTGTTGTTATGTAATTAAAGAATAATATTTTTAGGGGGATTGAAGAGGGAAAATACAACAAAAGATTTTGAGAGAAGGCGTTACCTCTAAATCGGGTAAATTATTTTGATTTGAGTCAAAGGATCTCTTGAAAAGAATTTTGCCCAAAGTGAGGCTTCTAGGATGAATATAGGGATTTGGAGAGATTATTTGAGTAGAGTTTAGATGAGCCAAGGGTCTTGAGAGGTGTAAGTAAGGGGGTATAGGTGAGAGCTTTTTAAAAGAGGGAGGAGGGGCACTCTTGGAAAGGCATGAAATATTAATTTATTATAAAATATTTTTCAAATTAGAATAGTTCCAAAATGATATATTTCGAGGATAATAAGATAAGGGGTAGAAATACACTCAAACAATATGATTTAGACAATTGGAGTTCATATAAGCTACCTTATCTTTTCATTTTAACCCTTAGTTAAAATTAATAATTCTTACCACATATTTTTTTATTTTTAAACTATAAGGTCATAATAATTACTATAAAATAAAAATAGTTCCATAATTGTATAAATAATGATCTTAGTAATATATTATATGTAATTTGGAAGAATATTAGATTTTTTTATCTATTATACCATTTAATAAAATAATATATTTTTTAAAAACTCATTTATGCCAATTTCGACACTATTTGGTAGTTGACTTTTGATAAAGGCATAAAAGAATTATTCCTTCAAAATAAAAGCATTAACATAAATTTCACATGTCATAATAATCTATAAAATTAATTTATAGTATCCAAAGTTTCAAAAAAAATTTATTTTAACACTTATAATATCATATAATTAAATCTTTCATTAATGAGGTAATAACTACATCATCATTGTGTCATAAATAAATTTATTTATTTAATGTCTAAAAATTCTAGATAAACTTCCATGATGTAGGAAATCTTTTTAGATTTCAAATTACTATTTATAGTCATTGAGATCATTTATATAAACAAAATTAAAATTGTTTTACTTAGTTTTTACATACTTTTATTATATTTCCCTTTCTTTAAAAAATAATATGATAAAAGGTCACTAATACACAAAAGTGATTCCATGGGGTCCCTAAGTTGTCCCAAGGCTGTAAATGGTCGGCCATGACACAACCAAGAGAATGTAGACACATTTTGGGGTCATTTTATATTATTATGACATTATTTTATTACCCTTAACTACCCAATTACTAATTAATCACAATAATTAAAGATAATTACCATCGTTACTATTCACAATGTCCAAAAAAAGGTATTATTTAAATAATTTGGACCTTATGATTCCAAATATGGAATCTATTTTAGCAAATTACAAACACATAAATTGCAATAATTAATTTAAAAATAATTCCCGTTGTCAAAACAAATTGCGTGTTTTTAAGAAACAATATCTATCAAAAGATCAACAATTGTTTATGTCCAATTTCAAAGTGAAATTAATTATAATAACCACCATTGGATTAAATGGTAAAAATATATTCTAATTAAACTTTAAAACCAATTAATAATATAATTTAACTATATAATTAACTTAGATGAAAAAATAGTTTTGAAGTAAAATGAAGTATTTTTCACTATTCATTAAAAAATGAACATTGTCAGAAAAATACCAAAAATTTATCCAAAGTAAATTTCAATGTACCAATTCTAAATAATAAGTTTATTTTTACAAATATTTCTTATAAAATTGTCAAAAGTTAGATTTAAAAATGGTTTTCCATCAAAAGGTGGTAAAACAATCTTTTAAAAACATTAGAGTATTATATGCTTAAGATTTGATTTATTCTCATTTTAAGCCTAAAAAACACTATCTAATTCATAAATAGACATAGATATGAAAATCTATTATTCTTTAATTACTTTAGATGTTACAATACATCATGTTATAATATATTTCTTATTTATTCAATACTTTGAATATATCATTAATCAAAAGAGTTAACTAGTTGTCTTTAGGGAAGAAACTCTAATATCATTAAATCCATCAACATATGGAAAAAATCAAACCTCATTACATTATACAAGATTGAAGAAGTACCCAAATCCCACACTTGAATTGATCTCACCACATAGTCATCAGAACTAAAGGTTTTATTAAAGTGATCCACTAAGAATAAACTATAATCACCTACTTAATCTCTCCTAATAACTCACAAGATACTATAGTGGATAAAGAACATCCATCATCACCAATAGGAACAGGCTATAAAGATCATTTAATAACATGGATTTACTAATTACTCCCTATCCTCCTATTCAAGATACAGGTTCCCAATCAATATAGTCTAAATGTGAAGAATGGAAATATACTTGAGTTCTATGTCAATATATAAAACCCTTCAGGTTACCTTGATGTATAAGGAAAACTGTCAAAGACTAGACTGGACTCTTGTGTTTACGAATCTCCATCCTTTGTAGATACACAACTACCAAAAAACTATTGAGGAATACAGAACTTTTAACACATGCGAGGGTATAATGCCTTGATTTCATGAATTTTCCTAGGGGTTACCCAACCTCACAACTGCATTGTATCAACACCTGGACCCCGTCATTATAACCATAGGGTTGATATCTACAACTAGCCTTTATTCTTCCTATTAATGAAGTCAGATTGTCAGTATGAACCCACCACCACATTATAAAAATAAACATACTTATAATGTATTGTATACTTTTCTAAATCAAGATCTAGTTTGAGAAAATCCACAAAACCTCTCTAAATGGAAGGTATATGACATGTACCATGGGGTATATGACATGTACTCCCAACACCCCACTTTTGGCATGTACCTCCACCATACATAGCATGTATTGACCAAATACACGATGTTCCACCAAGAATAAATGGTGTGTAATCCACATTAAGTGCCAAGTCATGTACCTTGTCTCAAGACTTGTCATGCCACTAGACATGGTTTATACTTGTACATGGGATGTACCTCACCTAGGGTTTTTATATGTGTACATGGACATACCTTGATTCATGTATCCAAAATACCTATATATAATGAATGTTTGAACAACACACCATGTGGACTCCATATCCCACCCAAGATGCACTAATAATATACATGGTGTGTGTTCTTTAAAATACACATTGTGTGATTGGGATTTCTAGGCCCATATACCTATGTGAACTGCATGATCCACTACAAATTCGCCATCCATGTCCTTTAGAAACATACATGAAATCTAAATTCACAAAAAAATAACGGTAAATGAAAAAAAATTAAGGGATATATGGAAAATTGTAATAACTAGCCCTACCTTTTAGTGAATTTTAATGGTTTTGGGTTTAGTTTCAGACTTCATCATTGCTGCCTCCTGATCCAGATTCGATCGAGATCCTTCAGTATGGATCAACATTTATATACTTACATCTTAATTCCTTCAGGTGGAATTATTGACGGGTGGTATCATCCTCCCCTTCATGTGAATGGGGATAGAATAAGGGAGGGGAGGAAATCAAATGAAAATAAAATAAAATAATCATAAAAGGAGAGATCTGGGACCTTAAACCCTAATGATATTTATACCCCACCTTGATAAAATCCCCATTTCTAGACATAACCATGATGTTATAATTTCCATATATCGATCTATTTAGGAGATATCAACATTGAAGTATATGGGAATAAATAATATTTATTAATAAATATTAAATATCTTGAAAATTTTCTCACCTCAAAATTTCACCAAATTTAATCCCAAAGTAAACATCCCATACTAAGAAAAATGATACCATAAAAAATTTCCAAGAGGTTGTTTACTAAGGGAAATTACAATTCTACCCTTTTTAAGGGTCCAGGTCTTCGAAACTAAAAATTTAGCCAAGTCTTCCTCACATGAAAACTAGAGTTGACACATCCTCCCTACCTTTGTGACTTTATCCTTGAAAGGAAAACAACCCAAATAGTTATATAAGAATAATAGAAACCATTCCCATGTAAGAAGATAACTCATCTTCATATGAGCTCCTCTAGCTTTTGAAGGTCCATAAATCCACTAGGACCCAGAATTAAATCGTGCTTGGGAATGAATCACTTATCCATCACATGTATTAGGTACATAACATCTAATATTATCATTCTATCATGAATTTTAAACAATCTAAACCTATTATAGAGGAATCACCTAAAATCATCCTGAACCACCTTGCTAATTTCATTAAGACTTTCCATCCAGAACCTTATCTTCCAATAGTAGGACACCCTTCAACTCCAGAATGAATAACTACCAAGAACCATCAACACAACTCATATAAAACCATAGTATCACGGAATTACCCATAGTGGAATCATACCCCCACCTACATAAAGGGACGACCCAAAATATTTTAATACTGAGATAATCTGGAAAAATCAAACTCCACCTTCTAGCACTTTAAAAAGAGCACTATACTACACCACAGGGTTCCATAATACTTTCACTGTGTGTCAAAAACTAAAAAGTGTGCACATCAATTCTATACAGATCAAGATGGGAGGATAACATTGAATCTCCTATCCTTATCTCTCTAAAAATGGAAAGTTAAATTTCTACACCACTAACCTTAGTTAATTTGTCATCCACCACAATGGCCCAATCCACCACTCAGAGATCTAGGGTTAATATCATCCTAATACCAAAATGTTTTCATCGATAATCATGCATAGTTATGTGCCTCATCATTCATCCCAACATACCATAGAGGGGTTTCTAATAAATAATTTTACCACACAACTTTGGTGTCCGGATAGTCAGTAAGATACTCACAATAATCAAACTCACAATATATTTTCCATACATTCCTTAAAACATAGCCATGATCAACACTAAGGACTCCACATAGAACTATGAACATGACTTAATCCTCTAGAAAACGAAGGCCAAGAGTATAAATCAACCTATTCTTCCACTCCTTGTAAATCTATGAAAAAAATGCTCTCATAAACTCAATATACATATCCCCAAGATCAATTTGAAACATCTCCTAGGGAGAAGGAATTTACCTGAATAAAAACATTAATAATACTTTAAAACAATCATAGTTCACAAACCTATGATTATCAACAAGTGAAATATATGGTTGCAACTTCCTGATTATTGTCCCTACTCATTTACTAGGCCCCACTTCCCTTTAAAAGTGAGATGTGACTTATATTATTGATCATAAACATCACAAAAAGATAAAAATCCATCCAAAATCATACATTGGGTGATAATTCCTAACCAATGATATCACTACTCGACCATATTCCACCTTAGAGGAATCCAAGGAGAAACATTTTCACTAAAGTCATCTCTCATCTATGACAGAAACAAGGGTAATTTGTTACCACCAGTTGGAGTCAATAGTCATAATGCACTATTATAAAC
Source organism: Viscum album (assembly GCA_963277665.1). Taxonomy (NCBI): domain Eukaryota; kingdom Viridiplantae; phylum Streptophyta; class Magnoliopsida; order Santalales; family Viscaceae; genus Viscum; species Viscum album. The sequence goes on along the minus strand of OY728132.1, from coordinate 1,151,314,400 downwards.
ACTCCATAGAGATACCTATCTCTCTGAACAACCACACAACACTGAGAGAATAACATGAGTTGGTGCTAACAAATATGAGCAATAAGGAGAAGGCTAAAGATCACAACTCAACCACAACATGCACTACCCGACTAAGGCCGTCCATAACTAAAACCAGAAGGTAATCATCATGTTGATCATCATCCATAATCTAACTACTAGTTGTGATATAATATATCTACATAAAGGATTCCTCAGACACATGAGGAAGAACATCTCATCCAATAAAGGCACTTAATCCCATAATTTTCATCATAACAACCATCATCCTCAACAAACCCTATTGATAGATCATCTTGAGGATACACCTTAAAATAAAAGGTTATGATCAAACCCCACATATTGGAAATTCTCCCACTAATCATTGAACTATGGAGAGGGACCCATGACTCATTGTGCGTCTATTAACTAGTAAAGGGGGTAACCGACCTCACTGGTGGTGAATCTGCACCAAATTAACCTCTATAGAAGTAGGACCCACCCCTATCTCATATGGGAGTATTGAATCCTCTATAGTATATGGTAATTACACATTTTGAGAAGAAACATTAACTAATGGATTACTAAACCCCATGATCTATCAATGATGTACCGCCGATCAAGAAGAATAACCACCAATTCTATGAAACCCACATAATCTCAGAGGAACCGAATTTAAAGGATCTTGACTTTACTATAAGTCAACTTAGTTGATCAGAATACCAACTCCAGTCAGGTATACTAACCCAAAATTATCACTCAAATAGGGGTAATAATGTATATATAGGTGGATGATCCCTAAATCAAGTAGCTAGGGTGAATACCAACTATACATATAAAATAATAGGTAGATAGAGGATCTTGAACTTGAGTAACTAGGGGTGATACTGAACCTACCTGAAGGATGTGATACATGATCAAGAACAAAAAAATATTGGGGGAATATCAACCCTATCTTAAAACTGATAAGAAGATATAGGATCCTAGTCTCAATTAGCAGGGGGAATACTGATCCTATTTAAAGTATGAGGATGATCCAATCGTCCCACCAAAACCCAATCATCTACTCTACAGAGATAAATCCTCTAGGAACTAAACCACATAGAATATTTAGAGAGAATTACTCAAGGAACTCACATGTATAATATTAGTACCATCCCACTCATCATATTTAGAAAATAAATTTGACACCGTTAGTAAAATCATTCTCATGAGGGAAATTAACATTCTTATTACATGATGACATCTCATAAAATCAATATATAATAATGTAAAAATAATACTGCACTGACTGATATATGATAGACTAACCTACTCAACTATACCCTAAAACCAATTCCATATATACTCAATTTAGTCAATAGATTATTAAATTTTTGGAATAGGAATGTGTTGATTATTACACCCTATTTGGGTTCCTTGTTATTTCAACTAAACCTATGCACCTTCAAGAATTTTCTCTCCACATGTCCAAAACCAAATCCACAAGACACCTATTATCAAATTTCATCCCTAGGATGGACCTCACTGTGATACCAATCTAACGCGGCTCAAACCACTGGATCCCCACCTAGTTCAGTTATAGGTTGAGCGTGCCACCCCAATCCCATCACCAATAGGCTAGGGGTTGGTGACCATCACCAATAATACATAATAAAAATATGAGAGGCCTTAGACTATAAAAATAATATATATATATATATATTTATATATATATATCATTGCCACACAAAAAATATCTACAACCACATAGGACATAGCTATTTAACTAATGTGAAAATATTTATTCATATATTTTCAAAACATCTTAGGGGAATCCAATATAAATTCTAGTATAACAGGGAAATAATAAAAATCCTTTTATACCATAATGTCACCTAACCTTGAGAGAATGGTTTTAAGGGCCCCACTATTTTTCACCAAATCTATTTGAGCACTACTAGCTAAAAACCCCAATGGATCAACAAAGATCCAACTCTACTAGATCCTCTAGTTCTACACCCACTAATACCACCAATGACCTATAAGCTGTCTGTACAGACACAAAAAGTGTGGGTATAATGTAACAGCCCAAGATTTTATAAAAAAAATATTCTTTTTAATTTTATTAAAGTCTTGTGTTGTACGCTACACCAAAAGGAGCTTGCACAACACGCATCCTTGACTTGCCTTGCATTACACGCAATCACGAACTTCCTCGATAGCGTGTGTAATACGCAATACCGAGTTTCACTAAACAACGATATGCTATTAAAATATTATTAAAACTAGCCGTTATGAATAGTAATAACCACTTTTTAAAACTCTGTAAATCTTATTTTACAAAATTAACTTCATTTTTGGATTCGGAGTATCGAATTTAGCCTAAGGTGAAATTTTGGTATTTTTCGGATAACTTTCATATTCTGATGAAAAGTGAAAATTACTAAATTATAATTAAAAAACAACTTTTTTAATCGAAATAATTAATAGTGATAAATTATTAATTGGAGTAGTTTTAAAGTATATTTAGAATATATTTTTACAATTTAATACAATGTTGGTCATTGGATGTAATTGCACATTTAAACAAGACATAAACAAGTGTCAATCTTTTGATAGATATTGTTTCTTAAAAACACGCTATTTGTTTTAACAGCGGGATTTAATTATAAAATTAATTAATGAAACTTCTATGTTATGAATTTGGTAAAATAGACTTCATTTTTGAATTCGGAATATGAAATATAGCTTAGGATGAAATTTTGGCATTTTTCTGAAAACCTTCATTTTTTGATGAATAGTGAAACTACTAAGTGGTAGTTAAAAAAACTGGATTTTTCATAAAAATTAATTTTACCGCTTCTGTGAATGGAATTTAAAAAATCCGAGAGACACGGTTGATGTCAGTAAGTAAAATGTGGTTCAATGAGATGAAAATAATTTTTGGTGAATAGTAACTTTTTACTTTTTTTTACCGCGGTTAATAGTAAATATGGTAACTAAGGGTAAATATGATATTAATATTACCCTAACACATGTCCTAATTCTATTGGACAAGTGTAATTCGACCAAAAACAAACTTAGGAATAAAATATGACCATTTAGGCCCACTTGGATTAGATTAGGACATTTATTATTAATTTATTTAAAGAAGGGTTAAAATAGTTAAAATCAAAGTTTAATAAGTAAATCATTTTTAATATGGGTTTATACATAAGATAAATTCGATTGTAAATATTCATTAGAAAGATAAAAAAATTTACTACATGATGGTATTTTATTTATAATTTTTAGACATCAAATAATTTAATTTATTTATGACACAAAGATGATGCAGTAATTATCTTATTTATGAAAAATTGACATAATTGATGTTATAAACACCAAAATAAATGTAATTTGAGAATTTTTATGAATTCAACTAATTTTATAGGTTACTATGATATATTAGTGTTGATTTAATCAACTTGGTTCGAACATAGAATTCTGTTATGACTTTAACAAAAATCATATATCAAATAGTGTCAAAATTGACACAAAATAGTTTTTAAATCAAATATTATATTATTAATTGTTATTGTATTCCTAAAAATCTAAGGTTCGGCCAAATGACTTAGATAATGATATATATATAAATAATAAACAATTTGGGGTTCGTTTGGCATGTTATAGTAAGTGTATTAACCATATAGTGAAAGAAAACAAAAAGACACGGTAAAAGTTAAATTAATTAACTTAGAGTTAAATCTAATTGATAAGGTTAAAATAATACCCTAAACTTGTCTAAATCCTATTGGTTGATAGGATTTCGACCCATCCCCACTTTAGCTTCGAAATAAGACCCTTTGGAACCATTAGAAACCGATTTTGACTTTAATATAAAATAATATTTTGAGGTATTCCTAAGGTACCCCTCTCTTCCCTTATAAAAGGATACCTCCTCCCCCTCCTCCTCACACCAAATTGAGCACTCAATCTCGGCCAACACCTGCCAAAATCTCTTCTCCACTTCCCTAGAAACATCCTAGAGGTTCTGGTCTTCCTCAAAGACCAATTTTAGTGCCCTAATAGGAGGTCTCAAAGAGGCGCTTCAAAGAAGAGGAGCTTCGGACACGAACAAAGCAAATCGGACCTAAGGTAAGGGAAATATCACAAATCTCATTTTTATTTGAGATTGTTTATTCGTAAGTATTTACTGGGGTGTATTTTATCATCCACATCCATGTTTCATCAATATGTAATATTATTTCCATCCACCTACAATTGTTTAAATCCATTTTTACCCTTCAGTGAGTTTTTAGTAATATGTATGAAAGGAATCTTTTGTCGTTTTTTCGTACGAGGTACTTTTTGACTTTTCCGACAAAAGTACGAAGAATGTTTTTTTTAACTTATACGACATGAATGGATTTTTAAAACCTTATTTCCAAGAGAAATCCTTTACAAGTTTTCAAGTTTATTTTTAATCAACTTATTTTATTTTAAAGTCGTATGACATGTTATGAAAGGAAAAATGTTTTTGAAGTAGAAAGGATATTTTCCTCAAGAATGGAGTTCAAGTATTTTATCAAAATTATTTTCCATCTAAGATAATAAAAGGGTTCTGTTTTTATCCATATTATTACATGGATTTGATTATGTTGTGATGGAAATATTTTTATGAATTCTTTTATCTTATATGAATTGTTTTATGATGTCATGTTGTTTAAGAATTCCATTTTTATTACATGGGTTACGCTATGATGTATGGTTTATGATTATGTGGCACACATAAGAAAGGATTCATTATAAGATGGGTGGGACCTATATCTCCCTCCAATGCATTGGGTAAAGATTTTATATCTCATGAGATAGACATGGCTGGAATGGTAGGTTATACCGGTTCAGTGAAACAGGACTGAAACGAGGGTTACTCGATTCATAAAGGGACTTTGTCCACTAAGATAGTCTTGGAAATGAGTCTTGACTAACAAGAAATGATTCTATATGATTATGTGTGAATGCCACAAAGTTTCATGTTTTATGTTATGATTATTGTGATTACATTTCACTGCCATGATTTACCCCATGTTATGAAATTATGATCTCTTTTGCAGGTTAAGATTTCCAAAAGTTATGTGCTTATGTATATGATGTGATTGATATTTCTTTTGTTTACCCTTACTGAGCATTTGAGCTCACCCTTTTATTTTTTCTTTTCCCCAGGATATAAAGAAAGGTTTTAGGTATAAAAAAAAAGAAGATCTTTATGGGAGATGTTGAAGATCTTTCACCACGATTAGAAGATTATATTCCGAGTTTCCAAAGACACTAAACTATTACGGTCCTTGTGTGTGTGTTTTTGTTATGTACTAAGTATTCCGCAAATGTAATGTAATGTCCATGTACGTCAAGATACGGGTCGTTATAGTTGGTATCAGAGGAAAGGTTTAGTCAACCTTTGGAAACTAGGATGCGAAAACGTTAGTGAGATCCCTAGAGATATTTCTAAGGTATGTCTAGGGATGTCCCTAAGGATAAGTATACGTATAGGATATAATCCTAGAACTACGATAACGATCTTATAATTTAACCTAAGATGTTAGATATTAAGGGTACTCCCCCTTTACTATGTTGTTTTCCCTAGCATGATTTTTGCCTCTCACACTATTCTTTTTTGGGTTTTAGAAAATGGCTGGAAACAAGATGATTCACGATAATGGAGGATATGATGGACAATGGAATGATATTCTTCATAGTGAAATGGGATTTGGAAGTCCAAACATCATTATTATGCCGAATCAGCAATCTCATAATATGATCAATAAAGTAAAATTTGGTAAGTTTCCTGACTCGGCTAACAAGAGAATGATGGAGTTTTATGATGATCATAGAGGAAAGAAAGTTCAATTTCCCCTATGTAAATCATGGGGAAAGAGGCATCAAGGAGAATGTTTCAAAGGAACTGGAAGATGCTTTGGGTGTGGAAAAGAAGGACACAAAGCAAGTAAGTGCAAAGGAAAAGGTTCAGTTAACACCATGGATGAGGATAATGGTATTGCTACGACATCAACAATGGTTAAATGTTTTAAATGTGGAATGTACGTGCATTATGCAAACCAATGCCCTAAGGGAAAGTCTCATGAAGATAACCAGTATGGTCGTATGGGAAGTATTTATGTTGATGATGATGAAGAGACTACAAATGATATGTGAGATGAAAGAATTATTGAAGCTCGGTCAATGGTTTAAGAAGGTAGTGGAATGATTACATGTTTATCAAGTGTAATGTTGTACTATAGAATAAAAAGACATCTAAGGATTGTTACACTGTTGTCTCTCCTTATGTTTTGAAAGTTTATGATGAATGGTATGAGTAACAATGAAAGGTTATTCAGATATTTTTTTTGGAAAGTGAATGATATGCGCATAATGAAGGGATAAAGAGAATCTAATATGTTTGATAGTATTCATGAGCTCATGATTGATATAAGGACTAAGTGATATCATGGTTTGAGTATATAGAATTTTGAGGATTTTGGTATTTGGAAAGTGTTAACTTTAAACTGCATTCATGTTTTCACTAAGGTATTCAAGAGAATACATGATTAAGGCCTTTGAATGTTTGGAATGTGACCAACAAGACATATATATGGGGATTAACGATAGTATTAAATCTCTGGTAATCGTTTTCACTATATTATGAGAGTGGACTGTAGTATTATGGATAAGCCTAAAGATTAGAATGGATTATGTTGGACATAAGTTAGTATTGTTTAAGGATAGAAGTTTTTTCGATATTATTGATGGGATGTTATAGTAATATAGTTTTAGAAAAAGGGACAACCTGCAGGACGGGCGACAGCCCATCGCGTCGGACAGGGTTGTAGGAATCGAACCCACAACCGAAGTGCGACTGGCCTTTATCGCCTACCACTGGCCTACAGGAAGTCCCTGTTTAGTAGAAACTAGTTTTATTATATTAAGCCGTATGATATATGAAGTATAAATCCATTTTAGGAACCATATATGATTAATCTCACTATAGATCGACTTATGCATATAATTTTTGCTAACCTTTTGTTTGAGACAGATGGAATGACCCGTCATTCTATCACATGATCTGCTAACACTTCATGAATAACAAATTCAACTTCATTTATCTAAGAGATGAAGTGGAAATTGTTTAAGGCACGAACAACAGTGAGATTGTACCAAAATAAAGTAAGTATTTATTCTAATTCAAATTTTCAACTTTAGGGAAATGATCTTGAAAACCAAAAATGTTGTCCTAGTGATCTTATACCTGATGAATCAGATGGTACCTTATATCATCAAAAATATATGGATTTGTTATTACTGGCTTTTCCATAGCCATGTTCTCTACCACTCTCCATCAAAACATGATGGTTAGATTTCTCTTCCATATCCATATTTTCACCTATGTGGAAACCCAATGATTAGTTTATTTGGGTAACCGTTACGTTTCATACTTTTGTTTTTAAAGATTGGTTTTGATATTCCTTTTTACGATGTGAGTTTCTATTAAAGAAACTTTCGAATAGTAAACCATTTATAACCCCGACGAATTTCGAGGGCGAAATTCATTTTAAGGGGGGTAGAATGTAACATCCCAAGATTTTATAAAAAAAATATTCTTTTTAATTTTATTAAAGTCTTGTGTTGTACGCTACACCAAAAGGAGCTTGCACAACACGCATCCTTGACTTTCCTTGCATTACACGCAATCACGACCTTCCTCGATAGCGTGTGTAATACGCAATACCGAGTTTCACTAAACAACGATATGCTATTAAAATATTATTAAAACTAGCCGTTATGAATAGTAATAACCACTTTTTAAAACTCTGTAAATCTTATTTTACAAAATTAACTTCATTTTTGGATTCGGAGTATCGAATTTAGCCTAAGGTGAAATTTTGGTATTTTTCGGATAACTTTCATATTCTGATGAAAAGTGAAAATTACTAAATTATAATTAAAAAACAACTTTTTTAATCGAAATAATTAATAGTGATAAATTATTAATTGGAGTAGTTTTAAAGTATATTTAGAATATATTTTTACAATTTAATACAATGTTGGTCATTGGATGTAATTGCACATTTAAACAAGACATAAACAAGTGTCAATCTTTTGATAGATATTGTTTCTTAAAAACACGCTATTTGTTTTAACAGCGGGATTTAATTATAAAATTAATTAATGAAACTTCTATGTTATGAATTTGGTAAAATAGACTTCATTTTTGAATTCGGAATATGAAATATAGCTTAGGATGAAATTTTGGCATTTTTCTGAAAACCTTCATTTTTTGATGAATAGTGAAACTACTAAGTGGTAGTTAAAAAAACTGGATTTTTCATAAAACTTAATTTTACCGCTTCTGTGAATGGAATTTCAAAAATCCGAGAGACACGGTTGATGTCAGTAAGTAAAATGTGGTTCAATGAGATGAAAATAATTTTTGGTGAATAGTAACTTTTTACTTTTTTTTACCGCGGTTAATAGTAAATATGGTAACTAAGGGTAAAAATGATATTAATATTACCCTAACACATGTCCTAATTCTATTGGACAAGTGTAATTCGACCAAAAACAAACTTAGGAATAAAATATGACCATTTAGGCCCACTTGGATTAGATTAGGACATTTATTATTAATTTATTTAAAGAAGGGTTAAAATAGTTAAAATCAAAGTTTAATAAGTAAATCATTTTTAATATGGGTTTATACATAAGATAAATTCGATTTTAAATATTCATTAGAAATCTAAAAAGATTTAATACATGATGGTATTTTATTTATAATTTTTAGACATCAAATAATTTAATTTATTTATGACACAAAGATGATGCAGTAATTATCTTATTTATGAAAAATTGACATAATTGATGTTATAAACACCAAAATAAATGTAATTTGAGAATTTTTATGAATTCCACTAATTTTATAGGTTACTATGATATATTAGTGTTGATTTAATCAACTTGGTTCGAACATATATTTCTGTTATGTCTTTAACAAAAATCATATATCAAATAGTGTCAAAATTGACACAAAATAGTTTTTAAATCAAATATTATATTATTAATTGTTATTGTATTCCTAAAAATCTAAGGTTCGGCCAAATGACTTAGATAAGGATATATATATAAATAATAAACAATTTGGGGTTCTTTTGGCATGTTATAGTAAGTGTATTAACCATATAGTGAAAGAAAACAAAAAGACACGGTAAAAGTTAAATTAATTAACTTAGAGTTAAATCTAATTGATAAGGTTAAAATAATACCCTAAACTTGTCTAAATCCTATTGGTTGATAGGATTTCGACCCATCCCCACTTTAGCTTAGAAATAAGACCCTTTGGAACCATTAGAAACCGATTTTGACTTTAATATAAAATAATATTTTGAGGTATTCCTAAGGTGCCCCTCTCCTCCCTTATTAAAGGATACCTCCTCCCCCTCCTCCTCACACCAAATTGAGCACTCAATCTCGGCCAACCCCTGCCAAAATCTCTTCTCCACTTCCCTAGAAACATCCTAGAGGTTCTGGTCTTCCTCAAAGACCAATTAGTGCCCTAAGGGGAGGTCTCAAAGAGGTGCTTCAAAGAAGAGGAGCTTCGGACACGAACAAAGCAAATCGGACCTAAGGTAAGGGAAATATCACAAATCTCATTTTTATCCGAGATTGTTTATTCGTAAGTATTTACTGGGGTGTATTTTATCATCCACATCCATGTTTCATCAATATGTAATATTATTTCCATCCACCTACAATTGTTTAAATCCATTTTTACCCTTCAGTGAGTTTTTAGTAATATGTATGAAAGGAATCTTTTGTCGTTTTTTCGTACGAGGTACTTTTTGACTTTTCCGACAAAAGTACGAAGAATGTTTTTTTTAACTTATACGACATGAATGGATTTTTAAAACCTTATTTCCAAGAGAAATCCTTTACAAGTTTTCAAGTTTATTTTTAATCAACTTATTTTATTTTAAAGTCGTATGACATGTTATGAAAGGAAAAATGTTTTTGAAGTAGAAAGGATATTTTCCTCAAGAATGGAGTTCAAGTATTTTATCAAAATTATTTTCCATCTAAGATAATAAAAGGGTTCTGTTTTTATCCATATTATTACATGGATTTGATTATGTTGTGATGGAAATATTTTTATGAATTCTTTTATCTTATATGAATTGTTTTATGATGTCATGTTGTTTAAGAATTCCATTTTTATTACATGGGTTACGCTATGATGTATGGTTTATGATTATGTGGCACACATAAGAAAGGATTCATTATAAAATGGGTGGGACCTATATCTCCCTCCAATGCATTGGGTAAAGATTTTATATCTCATGAGATAGACATGGCTGGAATGGTAGGTTATACCGGTTCAGTGAAACAGGACTGAAACGAGGGTTACTCGATTCAGAAAGGGACTTTGTCCACTAAGATAGTCTTTGCAATGAGTCTTGACTAACAAGAAATGATTCTCTATGATTATGTGTGAATGCCACAAAGTTTCATGTTTTATGTTATGATTATTGTTATTACATTTCACTGCCATGATTTACCCCATGTTATGAAATTATGATCTCTTTTGCAGGTTAAGATTTCTAAAAGTTATGTGCTTATGTATATGATGTGATTGATATTTCTTTTGTTTACCCTTACTGAGCATTTGAGCTCACCCTTTTATGTTTTCTTTTCCCCAGGATATGAAGAAAGGTTTTAGGTATAAAAAAAAAGAAGATCTTTATGGGAGATGTTGAAGATCTTTCACCACGATTAGAAGATTATATTCCGAGTTTCCAAAGACACTAAACTATTACGGTCCTTGTGTGTGTGTTTTTGTTATGTACTAAGTATTCCGCAAATGTAATGTAATGTCCATGTACGTCAAGATACGGGTCGTTATATATAAAGCCTATATAGGGGTGATTATAAAAGTATCCAATAAGATTCCATAAAAATGGGTGATATTAATATAGGTCATCACACAACCAAGGGTCCTAACCAAACATTTGTTCGACTCAGACAAGGGAGGAACACTCGGCAAGAAAGAATATTTGGATTCACTTCCCAATATAACCCCTACATGATCTCATAGGGAATATACCTTGTAAAACCTTAAATGTAAAATAATTATATGGAATAAGGGATCCCTAAAAAAATATCATACCCTAAGGGAAAATACATCTCTACTCATAAACCTTTTAGGAAAACATTACCCTTCTTATCTTCAATAGATGCACCACAATCCTTAGGGGTAAACACCTCCCTACTCCTCTACAACACAGAAGATAAAAATTTATTAGTCCATATGAGGGGAATATAACTAAAATAACCACATAAAACTATAAGGATATTGTTAGGAAGGTTCCATTTGAAAATACACATCATCCATGAGTCACTCCTTATATATGTGCATCAACACACACCCATCAAATATGGTAGGAATCCAAACTCACCAGTGAATTATTGTTTTGGAATAACACCTCTAGCCCCAATATGCCCATATGAACATCCCACCCATCAAGTATAGAATGATAAATCTAATCAAAGTTAGAGGCCACACCTCAAGAATGATACGACACACAAGAAGGTTACCAGTCCCACTTATTAGTGCATGAAACCCAACCTTATTGTAACAATAGGAGATTTTGTGATTTTTTTTTCAAATTAATTTAATATTTTCAATATTTTTTATTCTAGGTATCATTGAGTTTGTATTGTGTCACACACAACACTAATATTATCTTGAGTTACATGTAACAATGAGTTTAAATGAAATAAGACATATAATTATTTAATATGATAGTTATCATATAGCTGTTGGAATAGTGGGTATGAATTGGATTATAAAAAATATGAAAATATATGGTTTAAAAACATATATAAACTAAATTTTCTCATGACCAATTGATTAAAAATGAAAATAAAAACAATATGAAAATAAAGGAAAACTTTTTCTGAAAAACTATTTTTATGAACACAAACATATTTTACCAAAACAAAATAAGAAAAAAACTTTTAGTTAATGATTTTAATGAAATTTATATATTATATATTCAATAAATATTTTAATATTTATCTTATGTGTTTTATATACAATATATAAGTATAAATCAAATTATACACTTAAAATTGTATTTTTTCTAAAAAAATAGTTTTTCACTTTTGGCGTACTTATTTTAAAATTTATTTTTAATACCATAAGAAAATTAAATTGAAAAAATATTTTTTTTGGAAATCGTCATGTAAAAATTATATTAGGGTGAATTGTTGATATTTTTTTAAAAAAGATTTAATTTTTGATAAATAGTGAGAAATATCAAATTTTAATTGAAAACTTTATTTTTGTTTAAATTATTTATAAATATTAATTATATTTTAAATTTATTTTAAAATATAATTAGTTAAATTTTATATCAATTAATATAATTTAGTTCACTAGAATTATTTTCAAATTTAATTTTGATAAAAAACTTTATAAACTTTTGAACAGTTTCTCTTTAAAAACTCGCTTTCTCATCACGTCTACGAGATTAATTTTAAATTAAATTTTATAACTTATATAAATTTAATTTGGGAAAAGGATTATATAATTTTAATAATAATAATTTATATTTTATAATAAGGTTAAATTTGTTTTTGATAAAAATGAATAGTGAAAACAGTAAAAATTATTTATCATAGGTTGTGGTAAAAACTAATTTACCGGGGGTTAAACATAGAAAATAAAGGTTAAAATGAACTCAAAATTTAAAAAAACCCAATTTTATGGACATATTTAAACCATATATCTTCTAGGTTTAATAATGGTCCATTTTGGAGGCTTTTTCATGAAAAAAACATGGGTATGATTGAATCCTTTCAAAAGATTACAAGTGTGTCACTCATCTCACTTATAAAAGGCCACCCCTGTCCTCTATTCATTACACCTTCATACCATTTTGGTTTGAAAAATACATAAAACAATTAATTCCAATATTCCCTTAAAACATCCTAGAATCATTAGTTTTGTAATTGTTGGTCGGAGTGGATACTCAAGAGGGGGGTGAATTGAGTTCCAATTAAAATTTCTGTTATAAATAATCTCTATTAAAAATCCCCCAATTTATAAAACAAGTTAAACTGTAGTGAATTTATGCAGATTGTAAATATTCAATTAGCTTCTCAAAGATAGATTAGTTCTCAGTCAATTTAATCATGTAATTAAACTAACTTTTGAAGCTAACTTATTATTTCACAACAAGCATAAACACTTGCTAGATTAACTATCAAAGTGACTTTAAGATAGTTTTGTATTTAAAAGTATTAAGTAACGGAATATAAATCTAATATAGTATATTGTTAACTTAAAAAAATGCACAGCAAATATAACCTAGAGGTTCAGTCTCAAGCCGAGACACAATCCTCTCAAATTTATATAAAAGTGATCCACACCCTGGATCAGGGTTAACAACAGTCCAAGACTATCCCGGCCACGTAGGGACCTCTAACACTGTTCTTCGTGGGAAACAAAACAATGACCATGCCAGACAAGGACCACTTCCATAGTTGCCGTGGGAATACAAGAGTAAACAAGTTGGTATGAGGATTTTGATATCCTCCAGTTCAGTACATGAGACAGTGTGTGTGTAAAATGAACAGGGTACACACACTGCTCAAAATGTAAATAAATAATCACACACAGATATAGTATAATGGAGTTTAGAAAAGCTCTGGTGATAAGAAGTGCAGCTTTGGACTCATTGGATTCAACAGGAAAACTTATGAGTCCTTCTCTGGTTTTTCTGTTGAAAAACAGAGTGTCGTGGATCGTCTTATGTTCTTCAGTAGTGTCGGGTTGCAGTCATGAGTGTTCTTGAATGTCTTGAAATCCCTTCTTCAGTTATGCTCAGAATTTTTCTTCTTGTTTAGTACAGGGTAGTCAGGTTCTTTCAGTTGTCACTCGTATGAAAGTTCTTCTTGTTCGCACTTTTCACCCACACTTTCGTGTTCTTCATAGCACACGTGTGTAGAAGCTTGACCTTCCTTATATTCTGCCAGCTCCGGCAGTAGGAATGATTTCCTTTCCATAGGTACAAGGTAGAGTCTCCTGACAAACCAACAGATATAATTAAATATCATTAATTGCATTAAACGCATCAAATATGACTGTTAGTATTATTTAAATAATATTGAAAAAAGGTTAGGAAATGGTGTCATGGTGATTATATAAACCAGTGTCTTCATCACGGTATGCCCGTCACGGTAGGTAATTCACGGTAGGCGCCTCATGGTATGTTCTTCACGGTGTCTGGGTCACGGTGTGTCCTTCACGGTGTCTGGGTCACGGTGTCAAGGTCACGGTGTCAGGGTCACGGTGTCAGGGTCACGGTGAGTCCTTCACAGTGTTTCAATACTTAAGATTCACGGAGTCTGTCTTACACACAGTATGTCTTACTGTGTCAAGAATCACAGTGTCTCTGTACTTAGACAAAAATCTGTATTTAGACTTAAACAGTAATAATAAAAATATGAATTAAGCTTAACCATTAGAGAGTAATAGAACTTAAAATATAAATACAAAGGCTTGATAAAGTAAGTAAGATATATGAGCATACAAATGATCTGTAAATAAGAATTGGAATAATTGGTAGTAATGATATGTGCAATCATGCAAACATGAATTATTGAGATTTGAGATCACTAACAAGATATGTAGTTAAGATTGAAATCAATTGACAGAAATAGGATTTGTGATTATGATTGAGATATGAGCAATAGTAAGATTTGTGATCATTAAAACATGATTAATACATGAGGAGTCCAACAATCTCCCCCTTTTTGATGATCACAAATCATATAAAGGTAAACTATAAAATAAAGGTAACATTAGAGAAAATAACAGATTCAACAGAGTGAATACTAATAATACTTGTACTAATTCTCCCCCTTGTGATAATTGAACGAATTCTCCCATTCTCCCCATAATTATCCCCCTTTTGTGATTATCAAAAAGTAGAGAAAATGAAGTGAAACACTGCATTTGTCATTAAAAACATTCAGAGTACAAAATACAGGAGAAATAAAAACGAAAATAACAAAAGTCATACCATCAAAAAGAAAACAGTCTTTTGACTCTTCAGAGATCGGCCTTTTCCTTGCCTTTATCAGCATGAGCTAATGTAGAAGAGGGAATGGAAGTAGTAGACAAAGATGGTAAAGGAATTCCTTCAAAAATGGATGGAGCCAAAGAAGGAGCAGTAGAAGATCGAGTCTGTGGTTTGTCAAAGATGACAGGCCGGATCTGAGAAAGGGCTTGGATAACTGACATGGTAGTGGAGATAAGGGTAGGTAAACAAGGTTTCAGAGGTGCAGCAGCTGGAGAAACAATAACAGTACTTTGCACACTAAGATACGGCTTCAGCAGATTTATGAAATTAGAGATTATTTAACCTCCATATTGTATAGATTTCTCAAAATCTACCTTGTTCTCCATAAACTTGTCCAACAATCTTGTGAAATCGGTTATCTTCTGAACTTGAGTCTTAAAAGCCTGAGTTACTGGAGGAATTCTTAAATTCTACACAAGATATTTGAAGTGACATGTCATATCATTTTTAGTGAAAATTCGAGAAAGATAATGATCCAGCTTTTTAGTGATCTCTTGCTGAGCATCATTTGCTATCTTAGAGTGGATCTGGACAAGATCAAGTGCTCTATCACTATTCTTTATCACTTCATCTAGAGGAGACATATCTAAACCACTAAAAATAGTCTGAAATTATTCCTAGATGATAGATCTAATCATAGAAGCATCCAAAGATGATGTGGAGGTCTGACAAGAAGAAGTAGAAGCATTGACAGCTTCAGTCAGAACTTTGAGTTGTTTCAAAACTTTTTGCAGGCAACCTGAGTACTCATCTGTGAGCTTAATCAAATTTACCACAAGCTCTCTCAAATGTTCCAGCATCTTAGTGTACCTTTTTTTAATTTTCTCATCAAAAGATAGTAGATATGGATGTACTTCAGACATAATTTCTCTAGCAAGAAGAGAATCAGATGGTTCTGAAGAAACAACAACAGGAGCAGCAGGGGCAGAGACAGGAGCAGGTTCTGATCTCAAAGGCGACTCATTCTGCAGGTCTGCAACCATACTTTTCAGATTTTCAACATCAGCACTCAACAACTTATTTTCAACTCTAACCTCCTAAATTTCTCTAAGCATCCTTGGTTGAATATGCAGAATAACATTCTCCAACAGAAGTGATGTATCTTCTTGACTCAGGTGAGTCACTGGATGAGGTTGGGTGGAAATAATCTTCTCAACTCCAGCTAAGAGAGTTTCTCCAAAAACTTTCAGATCATCTTTAGTAACATAAGAATGTTGCTCGGGTAAGGGTGTTGGAAAAGGTAGTAGAGTAGGTTCTGGAGAATATTCTGATACAGGTTCAGATTCACTCTCAGACTCAGATTTTGATTCATATTCAAATTGAGGCTCTGGTTCTGGTTCTGGTTTTGGTTCTGGTTCTGGTTCTGGGTGAGCTACAGACGTCAATTGAATCATAGAAGCAAGATCCATTCCAGTTTTAGTCACTTGCTGTGACTCATTCACATCATAAAATCTTGAAAAGATATATCGATTGTATACAGAAAAAGTAACAGTCATTTGAGAAGCTTCAGCAAGACTAGCTTCAACAGTTTCAAGGTTTTGAGGTTCCTCCCCCACAACATGTGCTTCCATCTCAGATTCTGTTTTGAGGTTCCTCCCCCTCAACATGTGCTTCCATCTCAGATTCTATAGACTCAGGAACTTGGAAATGATCCATAGGATCATCTCTGATCTCTTATGCAAACTCTTGCCCTGCCAGCTGAAAGGAAATTTCCATCCTCTCTTCAGCAGAGGGAATTATCTCAGGAACTAACTGTTCCACAGGCAGTACTTCCAGATTTTATTTCTCAACAGCAGGGAGATCCTCATCTACAGGATCTGTCTTTATCAAAGCTAGTTGTTCTAAATCAGTAAAGACCAATTCTCTAGTATCCTTAGGACAAGTTTCAGGATTGACATCCTCACCAGAAGTAGGAGTTTATTCTTCTCTAGAAGCAACTAAAGAATCTCCAGTCCTTTCTTCTTCAACAAAAGCTTCCTCTCTATGAGGTACTTCATCAGGAACAGCATCAGAAACAACAGTCCTTTCCCTTTCAACAGGGGATGTTTCCCTTGGAGATAAAACTACTTCTTCTCTAAGTGGTGCATCAGCTTCCACTTCTTCTTCATCAACTGAGTATTCATCCACTTCATCTGGTTCCAAACCAGGATCAGTAAGATTCTTAGGCCTTCTTGGATAATCAACCGAATTAAACTTCATATACAATTGATCATTATTCTCAACCCATTGTTTCTTCCAGGAATTCTAGCTAATTTCCATCCTTCTGATGATAGTATTAGATAGGCAGAACTCAAAATATTATAGCTTATCTTAATTTGGTCCAACAAATACTTTTGAAACTAGCATGACTGAAATCATCCTTGAGTAGAACAAGGAGGTGGATTTTGAGGTGACTTTAATCAGCTCACTCATATGGTTAATCACATATTTTTATAATTTGATCTTGTGGCCATTCTTCAATAGATACATTAGGAACACATCCTGATACTTCATAACAACAAAGTCTCCTTTCCTTGGAAAAATCAAATTCTGAACAAACTTGAAGAGTAGTCTGGTCTCTCCATCTAGCTCTGCAGCTATATCTCTTCGCTTGGTGATATTACCAGTCAAGGTTTCCAAGGCATTTTCTAGATTGAAAATGTCAGATGATGGAGGAGGGTCTCTCTGGTAGTCATCACAGATTCCTTCATGAGGAATCCTTAGGCATGCAGCCCATAACCTTGAGGTAAATGAGCATTTCTGACCATTGATCCAGCTGGTCATCATAAAGCTTTCTCCAGCATCAATAGATAACTTCATATACTGGTAGAACTGAGATACCAACCTTGGATAAATCGGTCTATCTTTTTTGGAAAACCATTCAAACCATCCTTGATCTCTTAAGACTTTCAAGACTAGCGACTTGCTTGAAATCAACCATTCGAGGCAAACTTCTTTCTCAGGAGTTACAGTGCGGCTTACAAGATTTGGATTTAGGGGTCCTTAGGGAGCTATTCTTGGTCTCCTCCTCTGCTTTTTAGAATGACGCTTGTCAGAAGAGGGTGAATACAGACGCTTCATCCTTGGCTTCCATTGATGGTTTGGGCAAAAGAGAGAATGAGGTTCTCAAGGTAAAGAGGGTTCGAGAGAGAAGGCATGAAAGAGTTCAGATGAAAAATCGAGTGAAATCCTTAAGTTTTATCATTCGGGAATGTCAAGCGTCATAAAAATAAAAGCACGGGAAATGAAATAGCAGTAAAATAATAATTACAGCGATACATGTTAAAATAAGAATATTAATAATCTTCACGGTGAGACAGTGAGCAGTCATCACTATGCGATGAAAAAAAGTCATCATGGTGAGACAGTTGAAGGTCGTCATGGTGAGATAGTGACTATCCTATGCCATTATGGTGAGATAGTGAGGGGACATACCGTGAGCTCAAAGTCTTAATTGTGAGACCGTAAGCAATAAGCAGTAACTCAAAACAGTAAACAGGAAACCGTAAAGTAAAATTATGTAAAGTATTAAACATTAAAATCAGAAAGATATCTATTTATGATTAATCATACCAAGATCATGTATGATGTAGTCTAATCTTTCAGAATTTAATGGTTTAGTGAATATATCAGCAAGTTGATATTTAGTACCAATGAATTCCAAAGTGATATCACCTTTTTGATAATGATCCCTCAAAATGTGATGTCTTACATCAATATGTTTTGTCCTATAATGTGAAACAGGATTCTTTGAAATGTTAATAGCACTTGTGTTGTCACAATTTATTGGTACATGTATGAATTGATATCCATAGTCTAGTAATGTGTGTTTCATCCACAAAATATTTTCACAACAACTGCCAGCAGCTATGTACTCAGCTTCTGCAGAAGATAATGCAACAGAATTTTGTTTCTTACTACACCATGATACTAGTGACTTGCCTAAAAGGTGACATGTTCTAGAGGTGTTTTTTCTATCTAACTTACATCCAGAAAAATCAGCATCAGAATAACTAACTAATTCAAATGATTGACCTTTTGGATAGAACAATCCTAAATTTGGAGTATGCTTGAGGTATTTGAAAATTCTTTTTACAGTATTCAAATGTGACTCTTTAGGGTTTGCTTGAAAATTAGCACACATACACACACTAAACATAATGTCAGGACGACTAGCAGTCAAGTAGAGTAGACTTCCAATCATTCCTCTATAAGTGGTTTGATCAACAGATTTACCATCTTCATCAAGATCCAACTTACAGGTGGTACTCATTGGAGTTTCACTACTTTTTGTGCTATCCAATCCAAAACTTTTTAAAAGATCTCTAGTATATTTACTTTGAGTTAAAATAATTCCATCATTATTTTGAAATATTTTAAATCCAAGAAAGAATTTAATCTCACCCATTAAACTCATTTCAAATTCGTTTTTCATCATTTTAGAAAAATCAGTACATAATTTAGTTTTTGAAGATCCAAAAATAATATCATCTACATAAATTTGAACAACTAAAACATCCTTAGAAATTCGTTTTATAAAAAGAGTAGGATCAACTATCCCTTTTGTAAAACCTTTATAAATTAGAAAAGTACTTAATCTGTCATACCAAGCTCTTGGAGCTTTCTTTAAACCATATAAAGCTTTTGATAGTTTGAAAATATGATTTGGAAAATGAGGGTTTGTAAATCTAGGTGGTTGTTAAACAAATACATCATCATCTATAAATCCATTTAGGAATGCACTATTGACATCCATTTGATATAGTTTGAAATTTAGATGTGCAGCATATGCAAGTAAGATCCTAATAGCTTCTAATCTGGATATTGGAGCAAAAGTCTCCTCATAGTCAATTCCTTCTTCTTGACTATAGCCTTGTGCAACTAATCTAGCTTTGTTTCTAATTATATTTCCAGATTCATCTACTTTATTCCTAAACACCCATTTAGTGCCTATTGTGAAGGTGTCCTTAGGTCTTTCAACAAGTTTACACACTTTATTTCTTTCAAATTGATTGAGTTCTTCTTGTATAGAAATTACCCAAAATTCATCATTAATGGCATCATTAATGTTTTTAGGTTCAAGTTGTGACAAGAAGGCTTGATGTTCAACCTGATTTATAAGAGAAGCTCTAGTATGTGTCCCTCTATCAAGGTTTTCTACAACAACATCTAAAGGATGATTCTTTAGAATCCTAGTTGATCTAGTAAAGGTAGGACTAGAAATTTCAGGTTCTTCTCTAGATTTGGGTTCATTAGATGCAGATTCTGGGTTAAGTCTAGAACTGGATGTTTTTACAGCAGGTTTATTGATTTTATCATTAAGGTTCAAAACAGATAAATCTTCTTGAAGATTTTCCAGAGACGTTTTGGGCTCATGTGGATCGGTTTCATCAAATTTGATGTGAACAGATTCTTCCACACACTTGGTTCTTTTATTGAAAACTCTATAGCTTTTCTAGATATAGAATAACCAAGGAATATTCCTTCATCACTCTTCGATGCAAACTTATCGAGATTATCTTTTGTATTGAGAATAAAAACTTTGCATCCAAAGACTCTAAAGTAATTAAATTTAGGTTTTCTATTATTCCAAAGTTCATATGGGGTCTTTTTAAGAACAAGTCTGACTAAGACTCTATTAATGATATAACAAGCTGTATTCACAGCTTCAGCCCAAAAATAACTAGGCAGGTCATATTCATTATGCATGGTTCTTGCTATTTCTTAAAGGGTTCTATTTCTTCTTTCTACTACACCATTCTGCTAAGGTGTCCTAAGAGCAGAAAAGTTGTGAGTATAGCCATTGTGTGAGCAAAAAAAATTCAAAGACTTGATTTTCAAACTCACATCCATGATCACTTATTAAGGTCTTAATCTTAATTCCACTAAGATTTTCTAAAGACTTGGAGTATTTAACAAAGTAAGAACAAGCTTCACTTTTGTGAGCTAAGAAGTATACCCAAGTATATCTAGAAAAGTCATCTACTAGGACATAGACATAGTGCTTCCCATTTAAGATAGAAACTCTAGATGGTCCAAACAAGTCCATGTGAACCAACTTGAGAGGTTGAGAAGTTGAAACTTCTTTCTTTGATTTAAAAGAAACTTTATATTGCTTTCCCTTTTTATAGGGATTACAAACTTTGTTACGTGGAAACTCAAGTTTGGGAAAGTCTCTAACTAAGTTCTTCCCAGTTAGTTTTCTAAGTGAATGTATGTTACCGTGTCCTAATCTTCTATGTCATAACCAAGACTCTTTATAAAAAGCATTTAAAAAGTAATATTTTTCTTAGATAAAGAATTTAAATCAACAGCATAAAAATTTTATTTTCTTAAAGCAAAAAATACTAAAACATTTTTTGAATTGAAAACATTACAGGAATCATTTTAAAACATAACATTAAAGCCATCATCACATAATTGAGAAATACTTAACAGATTTTATTTCAGTCCATCAACAAATAGAACTTTAGAAGTTACAACTGAATTAGTGTTACCAATTTGGCCAAGGCTGATGATCTTTCCTTTATAATTATCACCAAAGGTGACATAGCCTCCATAATCCTTTATTAAGATCTTGAAGCATGAGTAGTCCCCACACATATTTCTTGAACATCCACTGTCCAAATACCATGTCTTCTTGTGGGAACTCTTGAAACATATATCCTACAAAACAGATTTAGATAGGAAATGATTTTGGTACCCAGATCTTCTTGGGTCCAGAAAAGTTAGCAATCAAATATTTTGGTACCCAAATTTGTCTTATTGGTATCATATAATTTGAAGAATCAAATGATCTTGAAAAGTAAAATTTACTTGATCTATAACTATGTGAGTAACTAGTTGAACAATATGAATGTCCAGAACTAGAACTAGCAGTATTCTGTCTAGATTTAAGAATAAATATACTCTTTGTAATCTGTCTCTATCCAGGTTTGTAGCCTATTCTAGTAGTGTATTTCGGTGCAACTTGATTTCCTAGCATTTGAGTAAGTGTATCTTTTCGATTTGTAAATTTTTCTAAGTCCTTTCTAAGCTGTTCATTAGACAGTTTCAGTTCTGTATTTTCCTTTAACAGTCGAGCATTTTTCTCTTTTTCTATATCAAGAGCGGATTTAACATTTGTAGTAAGAGCATGCTGTTTCTTTAATGACTTATATTTGTCTTTAAGTTCATTACATGTTTCTTCCAGCATATCACAATATTCAAACAGTTCAACTTTAGACGTATTTTCAGAATCAGAATCAGATTCTGCATCATCTCCAGAGTAATAAGAATTTAAAACAAGAGTATCTAAGGATACCTCAGATGTGTTGGTCATAAAACACACATTAGAATGATTCCTTTCAGAATCAGAATTTTCAGATTCTCTAGTGTTGTCTTCTGAAGCACTCCAAGTTTCTTTCATTGATCTCTTGTACTTACTGTCCTTATAGTTGTGTTTGTTTTTGAATTTCAGTTTTGGGCAGTCAGCTTTGATATGTCCTTTCCTCTTGCACTCATATCAAACAACTTCATCATCATTGTCAGCTATCTTCCAGTCCTTCTTCCAATGTCCTTTATTGTCATACCTTCCATTGTAATTAGATTTTCTGAAGAATTTATTTTTCCTATAGAAGTTCTTGAATCTTCCGGATATCTGAGCCATTTCAGCATCAGAGTCAGAGTCTGACTCTTCACTTGTTGAGCTGTCAATGGGTACTTGAACTTTGTCTTTATCCTTGCTCTTAGAGGTAGTAGACATGAAAGCCACTGATTTTATTTTCGGTTCATCATCTTATTATTTATTTACCTTGAGTTCTTCTTCATACATCATTAGCTTACCAATAATCTCTTTGACAGTTAAATCTCCAATGTCACATGATTCTATGATTAAAACAGATGTGCCTCTCCACTGGTCTAGTAGACATCTCAATATCCTCATGATTTGTTCCTTTGCTGGAACAGCCTTCCCGAGTGAACTCATTGTGTTGACTATCTCATTGAACCTGAGATACATATCAGAAATAGGTTCATCAGCTTTCATTTTGAAATTATCATATTTGATCATGTGAGTATTTAATCTCATTTTTTTAACATTGGTTGTTACTTCATGAGAAACACCCAAAGTATCCCAAATTTCAAAAGCAGTTTTGCAAGCAGAAATTTTGTTAAATTCCTCATCTCCTAAAGCACAGTATAAAGCATTCATAGCTTTACAATTATTATTGCAGGCCACCTTAGTAGGTTCATCCCAAGTAGTTCTTTAAATTTCTGGAATTTTGTATTGAGACTCTATAGCAGTCCAAATATCAAAACCCATACTTTCCAAATGTATTTTCATTTTGAGCTTCCACTGGGAATAATTAGTACCATTGAAGAAAGGTGGTCGGTTAGTAGAAGCACCCTCTAGTCTATTATCCATAACTAGATTTTAGAAAATAGATTTAAAGAGATAAAATTTATAACTAACAGAAATTTAAGATCTTTAAAGATACAACTAAAATCATAGTTGAAAAACAAAATGTTTTGAAAACTTTTAGCAAAAAAAACAAGAAACAAAATCCTCTGATACCAAATTTTGGTTCGAGTGGATACTCAAGAGAAGGGTGAATTGAGTTCCAATTAAAATTTCGGTTATAAATAATCTCTATTAAAAATCCCCTAATTTATAAAACAAGTTAAACTATAGTGAATTTATGCAGATTGTAAATGTTCAATTAGCTTCTCAAAGATTGATTAGTTCTCAGTCAATTTAATCATGTAATTAAACTGACTTTTGAAGCTAACCTATTAGTTCACAACAAGCATAAACACTTTATAGATTAACTATCAAAGTGATTTTAAAATAGTTTTTTATTTCAAAGTAATAAGCAGCGGAATATAAATCTAATATAGTATATTGTTAACTTAAACAAAAATGCACATCAAATATAACCAAGAGGTTCAGTCTCAAGCTGAGACTTAGTCCTCTCAAATTTATATAAAAGTGATCCACAACCTAGATCAGGGTTAACAACAGTCCAAGATTGTCCAGGCCACACAGGTATCTCTACCACTATTCTTCTTGGAAAAAAATAATGACCAGGCTACAAAAGGACCTCTTCCACAGTTTCCATGAGAATACAAGAGTAAACAAGTTTGATATGAGGATTTTGATATCCTCCAGTTCAGTACAGGAGACAGTGTGTGTGTAAAATGAACAGTGTACACACACTGCTCGAAATGTAAATAAATAATCATAGTGAGAGAGAGAGTATAATGGAGTTTAGAAAAGCTATGGTGATTAGAAGTGAAACTTTGGACTCGTTGGATTTAGAAGGAAAGATTCTAAGTCCTTCTCTGGTTTTTTTGTTGAAAAATAGAGTGTTGTGGTTTGTCTTATGTTCTTCAGTAGTGTTGGGTTGCAGTCATGAGTGTTCTTGAATGTCTTGCAATCCCTTCTTCAGTTATTTTAGAATTGTTCTTCTTGTTTAGTACAGGTCGTTCAGGTTCTTTTAGTTGTCACTCGTATGAAAGTTCTTCTTGTTTGTACTTTTCACCCACACTTTCGCGTTCTTAACTACACACGTGTACTGGAGCTTGATCTTCCTTATATTCTGCCAGCTCCAGCAGTTTGAATGATTTCCTTTCCATAGGTACGAGGTACGATCTCCTGATAAACCAACAGATATAATTAAATATCATTAATTGCATTAAACACATCAAATATGACCGTTAGTATTATTTAAATAATATTGACAAAAGTTTAGGAAATGGTGTCACAGTGATTATATAAACCAGTGTCTTCATCACGGTATGTCCGTCACGGTAGGTGCTTCACGGTAGGTGCCTCACGGTATGTGTTTCACGGTGTCTGGGTCACGGTGTGTCCTTCACGGTGTCTGGGTCATGGTGTCAAGGTCATGGTGTTAGGGTCACGGTGTCAAGGTCACAGTGAGTCCTTCACAGTGTGTCAGTACATAAGCTTCATGGTGTCTGTCTTACACACAGTCTGTCTTACTGTGTCAAGCATCACGATGTCTCTATACTTAGACAAATATCTATATTTAGACTTAAACAGTAATAAGAAAAATATGAATTAAGCTTAACCATTAGAGAGTAAGTGAAATTAAAATATAAATACAAAGGCTTGATAAAGTAAGTGAGATATATGAGCATACAAATGATCTGTAAATAAGAATTAGAGTAATTGGTAGTAATGATATGTGCAATCATACAAACATGAATTATTGAGATTTGAGATCACTAAAAATATATGCAGTTAAGATTGAAATCAATTAACAGAAATAGGATTTGTGATTATGATTGAGATATGAGAAATAGTAAGATTTGTGATCATTAAAACATGATTAATACATGAGGAGTCCAATAGTAATAAATCTATCATAGGAAGGATTTTTGTGTAAACCTTAGGAGGTTACCTGAAGAAGCGGTAATGATCTTTAGTGAGTGTTTTTATTTTATATCTTCCTCCACCTATTTCAATTATTATTTAACCGTGATGATAAAATAAATTTAGTATATTATATATACTTATATTTTTTCTGTTAAGGTAATGACCTAAAACCATCTCTACTTGCATAAAATGAGTTATGAAATCATTGTTTGTGTGTACGACAAACTACCACCTTGCGAACCGATGCCATTCATTTTTTTCCATTAACACCTATCATGATTAGGTACGATTACGGATAATATATATATATATATATATTTTTTATATTTATAAAATTATTATAAATATGTAGTCCTTATATAATATATAATATTTTTTACTTCTCATTCCATAAGGGATATGATAACGTCGTTTGTGTGTGAGGCGGACTACCGCCTCGCGAAGCGATGTGATTCATTTTCAATAATGATACACATGGAAGATAATAATGATAAATATATGTGATAAAAATGAAATAATTGTTGTATTAATTACATATATCTCATTATTAAAGTATAATATATCATTTTATTTCTTACATTTTCATTCATTAAAACATGATAACATCATTTGTGTACGCGTGGCCCACCACCTTCATGAAGCGATGTGACTCTGTCTTTTCATAAAAAAAGGATGATATGTATAAGTTTATTTAAATAAATAATATTTTATTTAAGATATTATTCTTATTCTATAAAAATAAAATATTACTTTCTTTCTTTCCTAAAGGATTGTTGAGAAATGAAAGCATTACTCATGTGTACGTACAACCTACCATCTCCATGATCGTAATGTACTTCATTTATCAAAAATATATTTCATGATTAGTATTAATAGTATAATTTATGTATAAAAATTATAATTATGTCATTATTATTATTCTAAATTTAATGGAACCATGATCAAGAGGACCTAAAAAAATAAATCAAAACATATATGAAAAACAAATCAATTATTACCTGAAACATGACTTTAACATGAAATTGTTAAAAAATTGGTAATAAAAAAGAATAAGTAAATAATATATGTTATAATATATATAATTATGGTTATTTAATAGATTTATAATAGATTTATATTTATTATATAGGAGTCTAAAATGTGTATGAAGGAAGTCAAGACTTAAGGTAAGGGATTTTTGTTTCACTTTTCTTCTTCCACAAAACACATGCCATATTCAATACCGATTTATTTTATGTGGTGTGTATAAATCTGATGAATATATTTTATGATTATTACACTATTAGTTACTGGTATTTACATAGCCATTTGTTTATATCTAATTCATGTGGTTTATGGTTAAAAGTTTACTAAAGTGATAATATTTTTTTCTCAATTTTCCTTATATGAGACATATGTTTTGTTTTGAACCTAATATATTTTAGGAGGTGTAAATACAACCCCTTTTACATGTAACAACAAGAAATTATTATTTCTCTGGATATTTTTCATTTAATTTAAATTTATTATTTTATGGTGATTATTATTTAACATTAACAAAGTGGTAAATATTTTACATTACAATCTCATTATTTATGAGTAATGTTTTTTATTATATTTCTGATGATAAAATATTATGATCCATATCTCAATAAACTCATGAATTTTATTCTAATCTAGTTATTCATGATATTTTCAAGTAATATTACAATTTCCGCCCTCTTTAGAAATTAAAATAATTGATAATTTTTTTCAATAAAATATGAATTTATTTCTCTCTTTAGTTGAAAATCCATTTTCTTCTAAAACCATGTTTTCTAAAAGCATTTTTAAAAACGTTTTTCCAAAAATGATTTATTAAATTCATTTTTACCCATGTTTTACTTTTTAAAGAATGTTTTTAAAAGAATATTTATGTCCTTTTCCAAATAATGCTCATTTTGTTTTTACCAAAAATACAAAAGGTATATTTGTTTTAACATGAACAACATGAAAAAAACTTCCCGTAGTCATGAAAATTATTTTCTTTTAAGATTAATTTAAAAAAATTCAATATTAATTTAAAATAAAAATATTTTCACAATTTTTTATTCTTTAAAAAGTGTTTTCCCAAATGAATAGGATATTTTCCTTAAAAACTATTTTAAATTATTGATGAAAATAATTTTTCATCTAAGATGAAATCAATTAGTGTTACCTATAACTTACTAGGGATATTATGCAATGATATAATTCTTATTGTTTCTTTTAATTATTTATGTTTATGATGGTATGATGTTTATAAAACCCATTACTTTTTCTATGGGTTATTCCATGATAAATTCTTATTAAACCTGATTATTTTTCCATGGATTATACCATGATACAATTATTATAAAATCCCTTTATTTTTAAATGGGTTATTCTATAAGGAAATATTGAAATGATTATGAGACCTCAATCTTTTCTAGAGGTTATTATATGGAGAAATGTTTATGAAACCCATTTCATTTCATGGGTTAGGATATGATTAATTTTTATAATCTTGTGGAATACATAAATATGGTTTTCATTTTAAGATAAGTGAGACCTATATATATCTCAAATTAATATGGTAAAAATATAAAATTATGAGTAAATATTTTACGTGTGAACCTGATTACACGTTCACAATATCATGCATGAACCTAATTTCATGTTCAAAATGTTATACCTGAACCTAACTACATGTTCATAATGTTATGCATGAACATAATTACATGTTAAAAATGTTATTAATAAACATAATTATATGTTAAAATTTTTATTAATGCATCTATATTTCTTGTCTATAATGTTATGCATGGACCTGGTTTCATGTCTAAGTTTTATGAGAGGGCTTGGTTTCATGTCTTTAACTTAATGAGTGAAACTGTTTCTATTTAAACATGTTTAAAATGTTATAAGATGATGTGTATGCCAAAAATATATGTATTATGCTAAATTTATGCTCTTATGCCTCATGTTCTTTGATTCCATTAGGATTCATGTCTTATGAACTTGAAATATTCATGATATGACTCAAGATTATGATATTTGATATGAAGGGTATGGTTTTCAAATGTTAAATTCATGCTCTCATAACATTATTCTCATGTTATACTTATGTATCTTTCTTTTTTACCCTTATTGAGAATATGAGCTCACTATTTCTTATGTTTCCTTTCCCAAGGTTATAAAGAATGTTTTAAGTAGTGTATGTCTTTAAAGAGTACTAAATGGGAAGATCTTTATTAGAGACATTAAATATATTTCATGAGTAAATAATATTTAATTCTATGTTTCCCAAGGTACTAAACTATTACCGTCCTTAGGCATGTGTTTGTGTAATATATTTAATATTCACATAAAAGGATGTAATATCCATATATGAAAAGCCTATGTCATTATAGTTAGAATCTAAGGAATGGTTGTTTAACATTTGGAATCTAGGATTAGAAAATATTAGTGATATGCATAGGGATATTTTTAAGGATATTTATAGGTATTTCATTAAGGATAAATCCATGGATGAATAAAAGTATAGGAAAATGTCTTGGAATTTTGTTTAAGGATTGAGTGAGTGGTTTCCATGGAATTACATCCCTATATGAATACTAAAAGTTGATGTGGCACTGGCATAGAGGTACCTAGGGGTAATAACATTGAAAAGGGAGAATTTAGATGTACTTTATTGTCACCTGGTTCACAACAACTTGCCTTACTGCACACATGGTTTGACACTCCCATGGGAAATTCTTTTGTAATTCATGAACTCTTTACAAACCATCATGAATGATTTAAATAGATGATGACTATGAATGACCTAGTATAAAAATATATTGTCATTTATTAAAAAAAGTTATCACGATTTAAACATATTATAAGTTATTTTCCTGATTATTTGGTTTCTAATTATGAATAGCATTGCTTACCCTATGTTTTTTAGTTAACAGTGGAATCCTGAAGAAACTGGGTTAACATTGAATATGACAGACAATTTTATGATGATAAACCAAATGGGATAATGACTTGAGTGAATGATATTGTGATTATTCTTAATCATTTATCATGATATATTATTATCAATGTTCACCTTAAACAACTCTTAGACTCACCGAAGAAGATACAAATAGAGTTAACTAGGGGTTTGGGTAACAATGGACATAGAGGAAAGAAGATTCAGTTTCCTATATGTCTTGAATGGAGGAAGAAGCACCCAAGTGAATGTATCAAAGGAGTGAGAAGATGTTTTTAGTGTGGAATAGAAGGGCACAAAGAAAGTAATTTCTATGGAAAAATGAAAAGTATAGTTAAAATAATGGATGAGAATATTGGTCTTCTTAAGGCACCATCTACTATTGAATTTTTAAAATGTGTAAAGTATGTGCATTATAAAAATCGATTCCACAAGGGTAAATATTGTGATGAGAATCAACAAGTTTATACAATTAATTGTTATATTGCTGATGATGAAAAGACTATGAATGATATATGAAAGGAATGTGGTATTAGGTAATAATATGAGGAAGAATAGTTAATAGATTAAGGATTAGGTGGAATAATTTAAGGGTTTAGGTAATGGGATTTGAGAGTTATGTTATATGAATATATATAAGGCTTTTTATGTTTTTCACTAAGGATTTTCAATAATATATTAAATGGTACTTATGAAATATTAAAGTTATTTAATGGAAAAAAGATATTTTTATTAAAGTATTATAACCCCTAATATGTTTTAGATATTGTGATAATTTTTTTGGGATAAAGAGATGTTGGATATGAATAAGTAAATTCGATAGTACTGATTGCCTTGGAACTGATTGATTATTTTTGAAAAAGAGGGTTATGTTATCGTTGATGGAGTCTAAAAAATTTTTGTATTTAAGAAATATATAGAATAACCTTTGTTTTATTTAAGTAATAAGGATGCATTCATGTTTTTAGTATCGTTTTATGGTAATTATGGTTATTACTATCTTTCAATGGAATACTTGATGAAGGTATTCACATGTTTGGTATGTGATGAATAAGAGATACTTCATGTTGTATAAGGGATTAATGATAAGTTCATTTTGTAAATTTATTGACCTTGTTTTTAAAGTTTTTGATTTTAATCTTCTAGAAGTTTCATAAGGTCAACCAAAACCATTTTGTGAAAAGTTAGATATCAAAGAGATTAAATTAATTTTAAAAAAGAGAGACATAGTGTACACTTTTGGGGTGTTACATTCTGCCCCATTAAAATTAATTTCACCATAGAAATTTGTTACTTATATATAAATAGATAAGAATGCCTATGCATAATCACATCCTTGGGTTCCTATATACCTTCCTCAAATTGGTGGTTTCACCACCAAACTTTAACCAAGTGAGTGATCTTGTTTTTTATATTTTTATATTTATGAGCCAAAATCTCTTCCATTTTTTCCTTATAATAAATATCTTGTTCCAGTGGTATGAACTATGAGTTTATTACATGAAAAAAATTAGGTATTTACTTACATAGGTGAGATACATGGTAAATATAATGAACTTGACAGAGATTATATGGAACCATCAATCAATAAGACACCATCCCAATATGATCAAGAATCTCAAGAAATTTCATTCTCAAAATTTAAAATTTCACTTTGAAAATAAAACATAGATATTTGAAATTTTACTTTGTAGGAAACCCACAATGGAAAAGGGGTCAATACAAAATTTCATTAAAAAGAGGGAAAGTAAAAGAAGAATTTCACCACATAACTAGGATTCCAATTAGGATAACATTAGTGGAAAGTAAAACATATATACATAAAAGAGAATTATAAAAATCATTTTTTGATGGAGAATGAAAGAGAACATGGTTGTTATAAAGTTAACCATCACAAAACCATATATCTATGCTAGGTTAAGAGACTATTGATTTATTAGTAAGAAAAGTAAACTGATAATGTATTTGTTTCAAGATCCTTTTCATAGATTTGAGTAATTACCTTATATACCTATCTAAGAAAATGAGTATATATACTTACATGACAAGTAGAGTTTCATCCTTTAATAAATTTCCATAACAAACTCATCCTTTTCTATAAATGATGATTACAAAATTTTTATTCTTGAAACACTAGAATAAACTTATATGGATCAAAAAATCCACAAAAGATAACAATATATTCCTCATATCATTAGAAATTAACAAAAAAAGGTTAGTACAATATATAACATTCCAAAAAGAATACACCATTATATTATTAAAAACTAATTTAATCTTCATAATTTATTAGTAATACCCAAATTTAAATATAGATCATTAGATAATGAAATATCCTTAAAATTTCTAAAAACTATTCTAGACTAAGATTGAAACCCAAAAATTAGAAGGATATGATCACATAGTCTTCCAAGATAAATTTTAATATTTATCTCTAAATAACATTAATCACTCTTAATGTCTCATACCAAAAATTTAATTTCTTAAATCACATAATCTCCAAGATATGTTAACCATTTCCATAAATAACCACAATCTCCATAAAGATATAATAAAATAATATATACTTCAAAAATATAAGTCAACCATTATTCATCAAATAAAATACTATAGTATTTTATTTACTTTAATCATATAGGGTTCCCAAAATTGTGAAGATCTTATAAAATAACATTAATCAATTAATCAAATTGAATCTCTTACATGGACTCACGGGCCGCGCTAGAGCTTCCTCATGTGGGAGAATAGAGAGTAAACCCAAATTGTGATGTGAATAAATATAAAGGGAACCCTGATGCTAGATATTTCACGGATGTATTTGCAGGTAGAATTTCCCTGGATGAATCAAAGGCCTCAGAGCACGTTGAAATAAAGAAGTACCGACATCAAGGTCTATCAGCGATTTCTTTCTCGGATGAAGAAGTAGGGATCCTCTTTAGTATTTCTACAAAAAAACCCTAAAAAATATAGGTTTTGAGATTTTTTAGGTTGGTTTGGTGAAATATTTTCATGTTTTGTTTCAATTTTCCTCCAAAAAATATTATTATAGGATTTGGGCGAGAGGATCCTGGTCCGTTGGTGGATGTTTCATGAACGTAAGGAAATGGTCACTGGATTTTTGCATTGATTTAGATCTTTCTACTATTACTTTACGGTTAGGACTTCTAGGACTCCCTTTTCATATCTTCAAACAGAAATCTTTATTCTCCATTTCTATTTTATTTGTTCATCTTATTAATCTTGACTCTATCACTGTAAAACTTTCCCAACATTTAGTAGCTCATGTTGGAACTGAAATTGACATATCACAAGAGCTTCCCTCTCAGTTCTAGATTAAAAATAGTTCTAATGGATTTATCCAGGAGGTTGTTTTTGAGAATGTTCCTAACTACTGTAAAATATTCTCTCGAATTGTAGACCTTATAGGTGACTGTGGGGATCAAAGAACAGTATCACACCCTCGCCCCCTTTTCAAGTCAGTTTGAGTAGAAAAGGAAGCCTAAAAAATTACTCAGTCATGAAAACCTATGGTTAATAATGATGATATATTCCCTTTGGGTGCTTCCACCTCTTAGTTTCCCTCCTTATTTGGGGATGACCATTGTGAAAAAAATTCTAAGGAAGTTAAAGTTTCAACTTCTATAACTGAGCCCCTTAATTTAGAGACCATCAATTATGATCAAGGGGAGAAAGAGATGGTTCAATATGAATTGGAAGAGCCTTTTAGATATGATCTAGATAAATATTCACAACTTGAGTAAGAATTATTGAAATCAAGGGCTAGAAAGGGAAATAAATCATTGATTTACTTGGATGGTTTTATTACTCTAAGTTCTAGGAAAACTTGTAAGAGAAGGGTGCAGTTGAAAACTAAAAGAAAAATTCTTACATGATTCGTAGCTGCCAATATCAGTGAAAACAACATTATACCACCATAGCCTTTGCCTTCCAAAAAATTATCTGAATCCTCTAACTCATGTGACTCAACTAATTCAGAAACTTTATCTAATAAGGATGATGTGAATGACCCTACATTTAGAGATGCTTACAAAATTCTAGAGAAATTATAATTTTTAAAAGATCATGATTCTTGGATGGAAGTGAATGACACAACTACCTTTTGACAGTAAAAAATGGAAATATGACTGCTGATACTTATCTTGACCTCCAAAAAAGAATGTTTATCATGGTTGTAGAAGAGTTTGAAAAAGATAAAAATTTCAATTTCAATGATATTCCATGGAAATGAATCTTCTTGTTTTCCCCAGTATTTGTTCAGTGTGATGTATTCTTATGGTTATTTCTTCTCTAGTGCATCTGAGGCTTTCAAATGAGTCATACTAGAGTGCTTATTTTCTCTCCAAGGATTTTCACGGATGATTGTACTGCACAATCGCTATTTCTGTGCATGGAAATAATTTTTGAAGGGTTGTCATCTTTTTATGCTTCTGTTTTTTCATATACCTACTGCATGTTGGGAAAATATAGTGGTGATTTTCATAGCGAAAGACATGATTCTACTACAATTCCTCAGATTTGGAGTGTTATTGAAGTTATTAGGAAAATCACCAAATCTTCTCTTTCTTCTTCTTTGAAGTTTCTTTCTATAATGGATGCAATTTGTTTGGATTCTGATGCAGACAAATTTGAGAAGACTCTATCAGTTGCTTTAGTCGATACCTCAACCTTTTCTGTTGCTGGCAAGAAGGGTCCTGTCCCATTGAAAGACAAATTTTCAACTTCTTTATAATCTTTCTATGATGTTTTTCAATTTTTGGATCTCTAAAGGCTAAAGTATAGACTTTCTTGAAGATTAACTTTACCTTTCTTTTCATTTTTCATCTTTGTATGCATTTTTCATTCAGCTTGTATCTACTTTCATTTCTTGTTGGTGTAATCCCTTTACACCTTGAGCTTTCCATGTAAATATTTTCTAATTAATAAATTCTACAGGGATATGAGTTGGGGAAAAACACATATCTCACCTTATTTAAAAAAATTAATCAATTAATCACAAAATAATTTCCAATGTCATGGTTATCAGTAAAACACATTTTCCCAAAATAAACATTACTTGAATTCATCAGATATTTTAAATAAAAGAAAATATTTTTTTACTAACCCAGACATCATGTCGGCTAGTGGTGGGTGATTCATCCTTACCACCCTTCGGTTATGGGTGCAATTCCTATGACCTTTTTGGATGTGACAGGTTGTCACCCATCTTATGGGTTTTCATTTTAAAAAAATTATATTATTATAATACTTATAAAATTCCATTAATGAGAGAAACATCCAAAAAATAATCTTAATATATTTTAACCTCAAAGTTTATCTCATATCTTTAATT
Source organism: Viscum album (assembly GCA_963277665.1). Lineage (NCBI taxonomy): Eukaryota > Viridiplantae > Streptophyta > Magnoliopsida > Santalales > Viscaceae > Viscum > Viscum album. The sequence goes on along the minus strand of OY728132.1, from coordinate 1,151,279,562 downwards.
TTCTATCCCAAAATAAAATAACCCATAATTACCTCAAAAATGAATGTCTCTAAAAACACGATTAGTTACCTTAAAATATCATAACTTAAATCCTTTAAATGGATTTCTAAGACACTAAACATAAAATTAAACTGAAAAATATAAACCCACAATGATATCCATAACTCATAAGAATACCAAAAAATAAAACATCCTAGTATCTAATGTTTTCTAATCCCTACACTAATACCAACTATAATAGCCCAAAATACACAATTCTGGATTCAGTGCTAAAAACATAAACATTACATTACTGACTTTCATACTAATAAATATGACCATATTTTTTCCATCAAAACATACAACATTGAAAGGAAATATTAGATCACTCACATACCCAATGACCTTTTAGTTTTAGAGTTTTTGAGAATGGGGAAAAACTCCTAACAACTTGGGTTCATAAACAACTCACTCATAAAGATTAAAATTTCCTCTCACTATACCCAACTTTCACAATAGTTCATAAACATCAACCATGTGAAATACTTCTTAACACAATTCCTTTAAAATATTTCCTCATAAAATAGAGAAAATAAAAAACATTAAGGGTGAGCTCAAATTCTCAGTAAGGGTAAACATAAGAGTAATCAAACTATAATCATATGAAAGCATAAGATGATCATAAGAGTATGTGATCATAAACATAACATTTAAAAATTATACCCTGTATATCAATGGTCAAAATCTCAAGTCATGAAATAAAACATGGATGTTCATAAGACATGTGTTATAAAATAACCAAAGTACATGATCCATGAGAATATAATGTAAAAGATGGAATTTTGGAAATAACATATAACATGACATAAACATGAGTCAAGGCTAACTAACAAGTCTATATCACATGGTTGAAAAAGTCTCAAAAAGGAAAATGTTTTACTACATATTCCAACATGACTTCTCATGAGACTAAAACATTACCCAATGCATTGGAGCGCTATTTGGGAACACCCATCATAAAATGTTCATGCATATGTATTCCACATAAAGAATAAAAAATAATGGTTATTCATGGAAAGAAAAGAAATTCATCAGCATCATGAAATAATGAACATAAATGATTCAGAGAAATAATAATAATGGTATACTTGGATCATATACCCAGTAATACATGAGAAACACAAACTAAAGTCATCTTATATGGAAAATAATTTTGAAAGATATTTTTAAAACATTTATTGAGGAAAATATCTTTTCCGCTTTGAAAAAACAGTTTTCAAATCACAAAATATTTATAAAATACCTTTCTTTGAAAATAAACTTAAAAAACTTATAAAGTAATATTATAAAACCATTTTAAGCATATTTTAAATTCTTTTTTTGAAAATTATTAAATGACCATTTAAAAACATTTTTGAAAACATTTTTAGAAAACATGGTTTTAAATGAAGAGAAAAGAACATTAAATAACTTATAATATCATGAAAATAAGTATATTCATGATACAACATGTAAATTGGAACTATATCCACATTTTTAAATAATATAGGTGCATAACATAACATATGTTTCAAAGAAGGAAAATTGAGACAAATTACCTTACCAATTTGGTAACTTTTGAACCGTAAACCCCATGAAAGAGAGATCATCAAATAGATATGTAAATATTCATAAATTTAAGGATAAGGATCATATATTATATTCATAGTAAGTATATACAACACTTTAAAATAAACAAATAGTTTCTATGACATAAGTCACTCAGAAATATAAGTGAGATTAGAAATCCCCATATAATTATCAAATCATTAAAGTGAGCATTAATAAATTGAATTGATTATGTGTAATCACTGTAAATCCACATAAAGCAAGTGAAAATAAAATATGAGATAATAGAAAGTAATTCCACACGTAATCATATAATTATATAATCAATGAAATGGTAGTTTAACCCAATGAATAGAAGTTGAGTTAAGAATTCCCTAACAACTTGTAATCTGTTGAATTATATGACCAATAAAAGTAATAATTATCGAATAAAAAATTTAATACCAAGAATATAAATAGATTCATGATATTTAATATAAAATTATAATATATATACACTACAAAAAATAAATTATTTGTGAATAAGACATATATCTTCTAGAGGTAAAAGTGAGACAAGAAACCCTTACCTCATGTTACCCTTTAGTTTTTCATACTTAAAACTCTTGTATAATAGTTTAAATAGTGATATTAATTAATTAAATTACCATATTAATGTTTATAATACCTTATATGTTATTTTTACAACATATTATCACCTATTCATTAATAATATTTCATAATTTTCATTATTTTAGGTGTGTTCTACACGATTTTCATGATCAGTTCATTTGTGTATAATTATAGATTTTTGTGTTGAAATGGAAATAAAACTATAAAAGTGAAATGAAATGGTATTAATAAACTTCCAAAATTTTTAATTATTCCATTTATAATTTTTTTTCTTACATGAGCATGCTACATTTGATAAAATGTTAATGATAAATGTTTATTTCAATTTGGTGGTTTTTCCTGAATACCAAAGACTAGTTTTATTTAATTTAATATTTTGAATATATATTAGTTATAGAACATAAAAAATGTCATAATATAAGTATTAAAATCTTATTTAAACAAAATAATATTTTTATGACTATCCATGAAGGAGGTACTGGAAAATGAACAAAATCATTATTCATGGATCCGATTAACTAGCATAATTTTGACAATAGTTTTGTTTCATTGAATAAGAGGAGGTAATGAAAGGTATGGATATAAGATATTAAATTATACAGATAAAATTTTAGTATTAACATGATTATTTAATTATTATTTCATGATGGATGAAGGAGATGCAGATAAAATAGAATAAGAAAGGAAATTAAGAGAGGTACTTTGAGAAAATTACCATTTGAATATCCCCTCGTTGAGAGACCCTTAAGGAAATTAGATTTGGTATTTTGGTGAGAGAAGTATAACTAATATGTAGGGAGAGTTTTGAAGAGATGTTTTGGTAGATGTTTTAGGATCTTAAAGTATTGTGAGGTGAAATAGGGTGGTGAGAGGTGGTATTTATACTTGAGGAGAGGTGAGTTTAAGTGATTAAAATAATGATTATTTTATATTTAAATCCAACCACATTGAGTTGAAATTAATTTACTTGACTTAATGTGAGAATTAATATTGTATATTCTAGTTAGGGGTAATAAATACCTCAAAAAACCATTAAATTTTGTATTTTTAGGTATTTTAACCCATTACCTTTTTAACTTTAACACATATCTATTCTTATCTATACCGCGATAAATAATTTTTTACCATAATAACTTATCTATGCCTAAAAAATGAAATTGAACATAAAAAATAATTTATAAATTCTTATTTCAAATATAGAATCAATTTTAGCTAATTAAATTTACATAACTTGAAAAATTATATTTAAAATTAATCCCACAGATGCAACGGGAAAGCTGGTTTTTAATGTTTGAAAGTTCAAAAGTTTGAAACGTTTTTATATCCAATATCAATGTAAAATTGATTCTAATGACCTAAATTTGATTTATTTATATATTATTTAAATAATTATACTTTAATACCAATTTAAAATATTATTTAACTATATAAATAAATTATATAAAAATGATGTTTTCAATTAAAATGCAGTATTTTTACTATTTCTCAAAGAATGAAACTTATCCAAAAAATATAAAAAAATAACCCTAATATTATTCTTATATAAAACATTAATAAATGAAGTTTATTTTTTCAAATATAACCTATAAAATTGTCAAAAATTAGTTTTAAAATTTGTACACCAATAAAAGACGACAAAATTACCATTTAGGCAAATATAGTCTTTTATGCTTAAAATTGGATTTATTCTTATCCTAAGCCTATAAAACATATTTAATGAATTAAAAAAATTATTTTATATAAAACATATAAATTTAGTCAATATATTTCACTAATAGTGATTAATATTATTTTTAAGATAAAATGCTATTATGGGCATAAAAATAGTTTTTTTAAAAAAAACCCTTTCATTATATTAAAATTGATTTTTTCATTTATAATTAATTATTAACCAATGAATTAGTTTTATAAACATGAATAAACTATATTTTCATAATTTAGTCAATATCATTCATTTTTTCCATTCCAATGGCTAGGTGAAACCTATCACAATTAAATAATAATATTTTAGAGTTCATTTAAGCTCTGTGTTTTGTGAAATGTATTCTGTTGAAGAGATTAAATTTATTTAGAAAAAATAGATACATAGTGTAAAATATTAGGGTGTTACAGTTTTGATATTTTCACACATAGTTTTGTTTAAACTACAATATAACTTGTTTCTAGTCCCAATGGTTTATGTTAGAAATCCTTAAGGAGAAATCATACTGGGAATGATTACTCACCCCCTTCATATAAACTTTAGGGCATACGTAATTATTATTCTTCATGAAAAAAGTAAAGGAAAGGCCTATTTCTTCTATGTTATAGCATCATTATTCTACTTCCTTAGGTTTATTTTTGGATCTTGGAGTTTCTCACATGGAGTGGTTTGAGTGATGCCATATTGGTGTTACTGTTTTAATATACCCTTTAATTTTCTTGATCCATTTGTTATATTTTTTCATTACTACACTGATGTTTTTGATTTATTGTTATTCTTATAAGCTATATTAGTTATACTCATGTATCATATAGTTGGTTTTTTTGTTTATATTTTTTTTCTTAACAGGTTTTATTGTTTTAAAAGGTAAAATCATCCCCTAATGTCAAGGTAATCCCTTGAATTTTATTTCCATCCTTTACTGCCATTGGGTGGTCACCTAAGGTTAGTGGCACCTATAACAAAGCCAAAACCAATGGTTTGGGTGATGATGTTACAATTTCATTATTGAACACACTAGAAGAGGGTGAGTGGTTTGATGTTTTGACCCACTCATTGAGTTTGATAAGTGAGTGAGTTTATTAATGGGGGTTGTGATAGAGTGGATGGGATAATTATATAAGGTCCATACATGATCATTTTCATTTGATTTTATTCTATTATTTTGATCCACAAATTCACATACACTATTTCTCCCTATATTTTTTAATTCTTAAAATATATAATTTTTTAGGATTTTTTGTGAAGAATATGAATGAGTATTAGTAGAACGAACCTTAGTAAGCTTCCCTAAATTTATTTAATGGGTTTTAAAATTTATTTTTTGATAAAAATAACTACGATATCTTCACATAACTATCCCCATTTTGGGGAGGATTGGTGTTTCATTTTTTTTCACATTATGTACATTCCTTCTCACTTTATTTTCATTAATTTTACTTTATTTGTTTAATTTACAATAATAATTTTAGAAAAAGTGAGTATTCCATTTAATTAATAATGGATTATAAATCCTATTCCCATTTATAAGTGTATGATGAGATTAAATATATCATAAAATAAATACTTAATAATAACTATATTAACCAACATTCTCACCCTTGAGTGCAAGAAAATAATGATATATTATAATTCAATATAGATGAACTAAGGAACCCATTTAATCAAGTTGAATCCAGTTTTTAATATATTATTGAACAAAATTAATAAGAGATTCACAAGGAATAAGAATAATTTCCCTTTACCTTTTTCATTAATAAAGTGGACGCACAACTACAAGAAACCCCACTGCTTGAGTCCATATTTTTTTTTTCAGAAAGTGAACTCTAATTGAAAGTAATGTTGACCAAATGACATAAGAGTCTAGACCTCACATTAGGTTTAATTTTATTTGAGTCATATTTTCTTAAATGTCACACTAACTACCCTCAATTATAAATTTCATATTTTTTGAGACACTCATTGAATTTTATAACAAAGGTAAATACACAATGGTTGGGATGTGTTTTGAGGAAAATATAGTGGACCCATTACATTCAAAACCCATTACATGTGATTTCTAAGAGGAATTTCACCGAGAGAATGAAATATAGGATAATATCCAAGATAGAGATAAATATAAACTACACTCATTTAATTCATATTTTAGTAAATTTTAATTATAAACTAACTTCTCCAATGATACAATTACGAATTCATCTCAAATAGTGATAATGTTATATGTTGATGAAGATAGAAGGGATGAGTTCTTCTTTGATGAAAAAATTAAGGACCCATAGTTCATAAGCATTATGAGTAATATCATATTGGTGTGTTTTAAAAAAAAGGGGTTTATTCTGTAATAAATAGGGAGAACTTATTTACTTTGAATGAATTTTATTCCAATTATATTGATAATGAACTAAAATCTAATATATATTATTATAACACTTTGTCTTCAACTATAGTTGTTCTTTCCCTAAATTATGAAGATGAGAAGGTTATGAAAGATGTGACCAAATAAAAATAGATAAAAGAGGATCAGAGGTAGATCGAGGTGTAGATATCTTATCCATTCAAGTTTAAGTGGCACCCACTAATATGGTTATGTCATATCAAGAATCACTCTTGGAGCTTCCCTTTAAAGAGTCCCCTTAAGAATACTAAGAATATATGAAGAGTGTAAAGGATGAACAAGAGGAGGATTCTTACATACATTCAACCCCACTACATCTCATTCATAACACTAAATTGTAATTAATAAATTTTTTAACATATAAAAGGGACATATATAAGGATAAAGTAGTAAAGCATAAAAAACCAAAACAATGTGGTGGTTCTAATTAAATAAACTCAACCCCCTTTATATTGGGGATGATTTTAAGGCTTTACAACCATATAAAGTAAATATAAAACTCCATTAGGATGGATAAACTATGATTTTTTCTCCTTACTCACTCTCCATTTCATTTTATTTTTGTTTTAACAAATTATCATGTTTTTTTTGTTTTATTATAGGTTTTAAAGTGAAAAATGCTAAGTAGATTTTATTAAATATTTATTTAAAGAACCTACTTCTCCCAATATTCTAGTTTGTTTCATTCCTTATAATTTGTTTTTAATACTACTTATTAATTATTTTTTTACCATTAATATTTGATTAACTAAAATCAGAAGGAGTAATGTCATGAATAAGTATAGGGGATGTGACCTATTAGTGTAGAATGTATATATTTTTCATTATGTTCACTTTATTTTGATTTAATGTATTGTGTTTTTGACCTTGATATGAAATTTAAAAATCTAATTAAATGTTTCATTCCCCTCTAGAGAACATAAAAATCACATGGTAACCATGGAAACTATTTTTTTTGGATTAAATGAAAACTTGATAATGGAAAAGACTTTAATAGAATCAGATTTTAAACTTAGGGAAATTTGATTTGTAAACATAAACATGGGTAACTTTACCACCATAAATAGATACACCTCAGAGATCCAACACAAAATACAATCATATAAGTCCTTTGAAATTTGAGTAAAAAGGAAAATTGGGATCCCAAATGAAGTTATGAGTTTATTATTCACTTTGTGTGTGAGTGAAAAATAAAGCGATTTGTAAATTGAATAATTTTTTAACACATGTTATGAATTTAAAAAAATATAAAAAATGTAGTACCGAATTGTTAAAAAGGAATTAATTTAGGTAAGGGGAATATTTAATCCAAATGAATAAGAAGGAAATTAACTTATAATTATTTAGTTTGGGTTATATTAAGGAAGTGATAAATTGAAAAGTCATGCAAAAAGAAACTGAGATAATAAATATATAAATATTCTACTTGTTTCGAATTTAATTACATTAATTTTCATACCTTTAGCATTTATTTAACAAGGAATTTGACATGGGAAGAAGTGAGACTTATTATAACTTCATGAAAATTTCTTTTTCATGTGTGGGGGAGTTATCAAGACACATTTGTTTTATTTTTTAGTATATATTTAATATTAATACTTTGAATAATATATTATAATAGTGTAAATACATATATTTTTTATTTTATTTTGTAAATAATGAGTTAAATGATAACTAAATAAAATTTTGTTTTTAGTTGTTTTATTAATATTATATGATTAATTAACTAAATGCTCATATCTCATAATCTTTGTGTTATGATTTTTTAGGTTATGTGTAAAACTTTATGTATAGATCAACTGATATGTAAATAAATTCCATTTTTTCACTGAGAAGGTAAATGGAAGATTGGAAAAGTATTGGTAAGTACATAAAGGTTACACTGTGATATGAGTTGATATGTAAGAGTTTTATTCCTTTTACACTATAAGTGAAGTAACAATATCCTTGTACTATATAAGGGTTCCCCACCCATGCATAAGAGTTATAACTTTTTTGATGGTAATATGTTTAAGATTTTGGTTCATATGTAAGGGACCTCTACCCATATGTAAGAGTATCCCATGACCAAATGATATGTAAGGGTTTGTGCCTTTTCCATGGGGATTAAACATATGATGTGTAAGAGTTATTTTTATAATAATTAAGGGGGTTTTATATGTACTTGATACATAATGATTTCTTGATATTATATGTAACACCCCATGATTTTATAGTACATTATCTCTTCAAAGCAATTCAATAACTTGCGTTACACGCAACACCGAGTTCGAGTGCACCACGACTTAACAAACTAACAGTTCAAAAAGTAGTTATGAATTGTATTAACTGAAATTTGAATTTCATATAATCCATATAATTTTAGAATCCATATTATGTGTTTCTTAGAAATAATATAAGAACATATTCATTTTTTTCAGATAAAAGAAGTATATTTCAAAAAATGCAATTTTAGCACCTTTTAATAGAAAAATATTTTAAGACCAATATATGAGAATTTTATATATTCGATTTACTAAAATTAAATTCTTATTTAGAAACAGGACATATGAATTTAGTTTGGATAAATTTTTGATACTTTTTTGATAACTTTCGTATTTTGATGAATAGTGAAAAATACTAAATTTTAATTGAATTTTTTTAATCAAAATAATTATAATGTAAAATTATGAATTTAATGGTTTGGAAGTACAATTAGATTATATTTTTATCATTTAATAAAATTTAGGTCATTATAAGTAATTTCACATTTAAATTTTACATAAACACATGTCAATATTTTGATAGTTTTTACTTTTTAAAAACCCAATTTTTGGTTTTAACAATGAGAATTAATTTTAAATTAATAATTAAACATATATTTTTTAAATTTGGTAAAATATATTTCATTTTTTAATTTAAAATATCAAAATTATATTAGGGTGAATTTTTGGTATTTTTTTGAAAACATTCAATTTTTGATGAATAGTGAAAACATTGTATTATTGTTTAAAACCGACTTTTTTTAAATAATTATTTATTTTATTTAAATATATTTTAAGTAAAATTATATATCTAATACCTATATAATTTCAATGTAATTCATGGGAGTTATTTTATAATAAAATTAGATGTATAAAATTTTGTTGAACTTCTTAACGTCTTTTACCAACCTTCTGGTACATTTGCAAATTTTCATAAAACATAATTTTACCACTTATGTGAATTGAATTCAAAAAATCCTAGAGACACGGTAGAAATCATTATGTAAAATTTGGTTCAATAAGATGAAAATAATTTTTTTGAATAGTAACTTTTGACTTTTATTTACCACGGTTAAAAATAAATCAGGTAATTAAAGGTAAAAATAATATTACAATTACCATAAAAAATGTACTAATTCTATTGGGTAAGTGTATTTCGACCAAAACCAACCTTATGAATAAAATATGATCCTTTTGGTCCACTTGTATTAGATTAGGACATTTATTATTATTTTATTTAAAGTAGAGTTAAAAGTGTTAAATTCATTTTTTAATAACTAAACCATTTTTAATATAGGGTTATACATAAGATAAATCCGACTATAAATATTCATTAGAAAGATAAAAATATTTTCTACATAATGGTTTTTTATTTGTAATTGTTAGAGATTAAATAATTAAATTTATTTATGACTAAATGATGATGCAGTTATTACTTCATCAATAAAAGATTAAAATAATTTATATTATAAACATAAATATAAATATATATTGTATATTTTTATTCCATCACAGAATTTTCTAAGTTAATATTACATTTTAGGGTTGATTAAATATTTTTTTTGAAGTGATAATGTTGTTATTATTTTAACAATAACCAAAAACCAAATAGTGTCCAAATTGAAAAAAATGAGTTTTTAGAACTAATACAATATTATTAATTGATATAATATTTCTAAAAATCTAAGGTTAGGAAAGAGTAATTATATAATATTATATATATCAATAATGAACAACTTTTTGTTATATTTTCTTTTTATTTTAAATTTATTAACCATTTTTTATAATAATACAAGAGGACATAGTAAAAGTTAAACTATTTAAATAAGAGGCAAATCTAAAAGATAGGGTTAATATAGTTACCTAAACATGTCTAAAACCTATTTGTTGAAATTATTTCGACCCATACACACCTTATATTAGAAATAAATAAATTTTGAGCCATTATAAACAGAAAATTATTTTATAATAAAATAATGTTTCAAACTTTTCCAAAAGTGGCCCTCACCTCTCTTATAAAAGGGTACTTCCCCTTCTCTCAAAATAAAAATTCCAAAGCCATTTGGATACTCCAAAACCTTACCAAATCTCCTCCCAACATCCCTCAATTCAACCTAGAGATCTTACCAGGAGAAAAAATCCAACCTAAGGAGCCCTTTTGTTCAAATCAAAAGGAAACACCCAAAGAAGAGGTAATTATTTTATGACCTCTTTCAAAGTTATTTTCTTCTTCCACTTTCTCATTATTTTTTATTTTTCATAACAAAATAAAATCTATATTACCTTCTACATACTGTGATTTTATTATAAATATGGTACAACCATAATCATTATTCTATCCATCCTATGAATGATAATGTCACCATGCATGCGTACATACGACTTACCGTCTCCACACTGTGGTGTAATTTGTTATTAAACACTGTTATTTAGATGGATATAATGATATGTAATATGTATATAAATAATGAAAATAACATGATAATTTCTCCGTAAAATTAATATACCATCCAATTCCATACCTTTTAATCATTAAGTAAATAATATCATCGCTTATGTGTACGTACGACTTACCATCTCCACGATGCGATTAGATTCATTTCCAGGTTCACCATTCAATGATGATTATAAAAATAAATATTATTAATAAGTATTTAATATATGAAATAATAATTATACTATATATATATGTATGTATTTATGTATATATGCATGTATTCACTTACATATATCTTATTCACTTACTTCCGTTCAATACAATATGAAAATGACACTAACATTTATGCATATGTACGGCCTAACGTCTCCATAAAAGATGTTTTCCAATTAGTATATCTATCTATTATAAATATTTATATTCTAAATATATATTATATATAAATCATGTTTTATATTCTGGAAGTATTTAAATCGTGTTCTAAATGATACGATCAAGAATAACAAGTTAAAACACGTACAATAAAGAAAGAGATTATTACACGAAATGTTAATTTAACATGAAAATCATTATTAAATGGGTAATATAAAGTCATAAATTAATAATGTATGATATAATAAATATTAATATGGTTCTGGTATAATTTAATAACAAACTATGGTCATTATACAGGAGGTTAAATGTACCCTCGGCCAAAGCAAAGTGCAAGGTGGTTAGTTCCTCAGTCTCATTATTATCTGAGATTATTTATGTGTAAGTATTTTTTGGGACATATTTATTATCCATGTCCATTTTTCATAAAATAAATTTCATAATAATTCTTTTAAGCTACTCTTTAACTAAAACATCATTTTAAATGTTTTAAATATTTATTCTTCTAAATCTTTCTCATTAATGTCTATATTTTCAAAATGGTTTTATGGAATTATTTATATAGACATGATTGTTTTAAAATGTTAATTCCTTTCAAAAGTTTTAAAGTGGTATTGGAAAATTTGATTAAAAATATCTTTTAAATGACTTTCTTTATAAATGCGTGACTTTTAAATAATTTCACAAAAAAGGATATTTCTTTCAAAAAAAATTACTGATCATTTTCAACGATATCAACATTCTTTACTAGATATTATTCTTGATTAATGTTGATTTATTATAATATAATATTCTATATTTTATCAAATGAGTTATGATGTGTTTTAATGTGGATGTGATATTTTTATACCCTTCATGGTTTATGGTTGAAGTATTGACATTTCATATGCTAGTTTTAATACGAATGTTTATGTTATGCTTCAACATTTTCATAGGAGGAATTCAACAGACTTAGTAAGTGATGGGTGGGCCCCCACTATAGCCCCTCCATGCATCGGTAGGACTTATGAGACAAAATAGTGTATTGGAATAAGGCCTTGACAAAAATTTTATTTGTATTCTTGGCATGAGTACTTGATTATGTGGTAATGATGTCCAACATTAGCCATTCCCTCATTATGAAATTAAATATTACATGTGATAATTCGACTAGTAGAATATCCATGTGCCTATTTATATGGTAATGTTTGATTTATTTTCTCCATATTATGTTCAAGTTTAGGTTTAAAAGGTTATTGTTTTTATTACACATCTTTCTTTAAATGTTTATAGCTATCGCTAAATTATTAACCCTTAATGATCATCTGAGCTCACCCCTTTCTTATGTTTTGTTTTCCCATAATTCCAAGAAGTGTATTATGTTTGATTTGAAAGGTTAAGCTAGGGGGATAATGGAATTATAAAATGATTATTTATGTTGTGTTTTATGTTTGAATGTATAATGTAACATTCATGTATGTAATCTATTTTCCAATACTACTAAACTGATCAGTCCTTCGGGACTTGATTCCTTGTATTCAGGACAATGTATTAAAATAATGCACCAGCTTTGAGCTTCTAGGTTCAGGGTGTTACATTATATAGGGGTTTATACCATTTTAAAATCAATATTTTATCAAGTAAGTAAAGTCACATAAGGTTTTTTACTAGGAGGAATCAAGCTCAGCTGCATACTAGATATTTACTAGAGTATTATGGAAGATAAAATAACCATATTATAGAAATTAATATCAAAGGATTAGGTCAAGGAAGATGCCACATAGAGATCATTCAAGACATGGGGGACCGTGTGAATTTTCGATTCTCATTTTTTAATCAAATTGGGCAAGGGAAATTTTAAACTCAAATATTTCACACAATTTTAGAGGGGGGAGGGATTCTGTTGGAATCAAGGGAACACATCATACACTTATTGATTCAATGAATGTATTTTCCATCTTTGTGGAGGTGGTTATGTTTTTTATATTTCATGCATACTATCTCAGATTTAGAGAAGGTTCCTGGCCATTTATACCTACCTTATAAAAGGGATCAAAATTTATTATAGTAAAGGGGATGTGGATTATCATTATTTTTCTATACTTATATTATTATCTCCTAGGATGGTGTTGTAGGCCTTATGTGGTTGGGAAAAAGAATAATTCTACCCATACCCACTCTTAAAGTTAAATGAACTTATGATTTAATTTCTCATGTTTAATTTTCATGAAGATCCATGTGTTTGTAAAGGGAAGTAGATGGTTATCTCTATACATGTGTATTTATCTTGACCTATTTCTTGTTCTTTTGGTTAGCACATAATTTTTAAGGATAAATGTTCCCTAAAATGAATTTTTATATGATTAATTTGGGGAAATCATATAGTATGATAAGACTATATCATATAGATTGTCTTATAGAAACCATACCACCACAAACTACTACCTCTCTAATCATAAGGCATGATTGGTAATATCATATTTTATGGGTTTTTTCCTTTCCTGGTAGATATAATGTATGATTTATAAGTAGGAGTATGTTTGAAATTATATAAGTTCAATGTTAATAAATAAAATATTACACCAGTATAAAATGTAAGTGATCCACTCTTAGCATCCTAAATATTTTTTGGATATGTGAGGGAAAAGAAAAATGGAAAGGTAGAATTTAGTTACCATGAAGAAAGTGAAGGCTGTTATTTCCTAAAAGGATTATTCAAGTCAAATTATAAAGTGAATGTATCTTTATAATATAGAAGTTTAGGATGTGTTGGTATGTAATAAGAAAAATAGTTATGTTAATTACAATAAAATTCAAAGGAAAAGTTTTATACAAAACTTACAAGGAAGATGATGTTTAAATTAGTAAATTTCCAAGTTGATAATATAATTTAACTTCATAAAATTTGATGTTGTAGAGTTAAGAAGTTTGAATATGTTAAAGGGGTTGACCTTTGGGGATTTTATTCCTAAATATCACTATTATTCAAACTTATTTTCTCCATAGATGTTACTCACAAAAGTTTTTAATGAAGAGTTTTATCATATGGCCACATAGAGATGTGGTAGGAATTATATATAGATGCAATGAGTTAATAAAACCCCTTAAAGTTTAGCAAACATAAGGATGGTCCAGAAAGTTCATCATATGTGATATGATAGATAAGTTCTTATGTTATTTTTTTTAAATTATATTTTTTAAAGCATATAAAAATATCAAATAAAAGGAAATCTCTATCTTATCATTCTGTCATGTTAGATGCATACTGTAACGACCCAAACTTTCATTAATGAAAATTCCTATTGATCTAATTAATTCTATTATTAAGGTTGTATAAAATTTGAACTTTATTGGTTTTATGTTTTTATATTTTAAAATACTGTCAAGAATTGTGACCGTTGGTAATATAGCCATTGAACAGTGATCACATGATTAGTATAAATATAGAGCTTTAACAAATCCAATTTACTCAGAAAAAGGAAGTGGTGACTTCATCCAGTAGACTTTCCTCGCATGAAGCCCATTTTTTAGAGCTCATAATGGAGGTGGTGTCATTGGGATTCGATAATGACCAAGCCCAAGCTGAGCTTGAACATGTTAATATTGAGCGGAACAGACTATTAGAGAAGTAGAAGTTAATAGAGATTACCAACTGAGTGGTGTTATCTAAGACGCCCCAAGATTTTTTCACTATCACACACCTTACCATTCGGTCTTATGTAGGTGTTATATGGGGTTATGTGACAATACCCTAGTACTATTACTATGTACATTATTCTTGTATAGAAAATATACATTCTTTTTATTATTACTTAGTAAATAGTTTTTAAAGCACATATATTATTTTTAGTTAATATTCAAATAATAAATCTATTTTGTTGAATTAATGGATTTTTGAATTAAATATAATTTTAATAAATTATTATTATTATTATTAAATTACTTTTTATTAAATATAAATTATCGTATAATTTTATTAATGCAATTGTAATTTTGTATTAAGGTTTGAAAGCTGTTTTTATCAAAACCCATGAATTTTTGATAAATGTCAGTTTTTATTTTAAAAGTAAAAATTCACTTATTTATAAAATTATTTAGATAAAATGAATATTATTTTTGGAATCAGGATGTCAAAATTATCCAATGGTGAATTTTTCATAATTTTCTGAGATAGTCGAATTTTTGGGTAAAAAATAAATATCATTTAAATATATAATGTGTTTTATGACATCATAATGACCTAATAGTGATGTAATAAAATACTATAAATTATACATTCAACCAATATATGTTTTAACATTAAAAAAATTTGATTTTCGGTTTGTTTAATTTATTTTACTAATCTTTGGTGGACCCTTCAAGGCTTATAAAACATTTTGTCTTTTTAAATTGTTTTCCTTGAGAGTGTGACTCACCTCCATGTAAGAAACCATATTATTTTAATATTTTCGTCCATTGGAATTATAAAATATTTTTTTCCACTACCCTTTTCCAAAAAACCATGGGCAAAAACCATGGTATGGTTTGTGGTATTGATTTGTTTAATGTGTGGTGACCCAAACCTAAATAATAAATAATTCCCTCTTCTTTTTAATATAAACCCACCCAAGCTCCCACTTCCTCTTCACTAAAAACCTTTTAAGTACGTCCAACCTCTACCCTCATTTCTCTATAATCCTTCCAAGGTGCCTCAAGCTCTAAAAAGCCTCTCTCAAGCCTCTCCCAATCCTTTGATATCACACTTCCAAGTAAGGGATTTCTTCCTTTCTCATTTTTGTCAAATTTACTTTAAGTTGTTATGCCCTTTTGTTTTCAATTAAAAATGTTGAGTTATGATTTATCACATCCCCAATACTTCCCTATTCATGTTTTGTTGATGGAATACCCCTTTTTCTCTCATTAATGTGTCCCATGTACACCTGTTACCATACCGAAATTCCGTGTGGGGATTTCTCTCTCCTCTTTTACATCCAAGTATTTATTTTGTATTATGAATATAAATTCCATTATGTTTGTTGGGACATGTATCTATATGACCCCCTTACTGTACATGTCATGTAAATATGACGAGACACCCCCTTTTCTCTCATCAACCATTTTTATGAGTTCTTATTTCACATCGTTATGCTGTCGAAATTGCATTACGATTTTCCAAGCCAGTGTCATTGTGTAGTGAATACCATGCCCATTAATCTATCAATTGTATTCAACTTTATTCACATTTACTTATTGATTATAAATATTCATGTATATACTCCACATTACCTTATCATGTAATAAATGATGATGATTGATTCCATGTTGTAGGATCCATGTGGCACACTTATGCATGAAATGAAATGTTTAAGAAGGGTGTGCCCTAATAGCGCTTCAATTCATTGGGTAAAGTATAGTATCATGATACATCATGTGAAATGAGTGTTTACTCATTCTAATTCAAGTGAAATGAGCGTTTACTTGTGCTTCATGTGGAATGAGGGTTTACTCATGCTCCATGTGCAATGAGTCGTGGCTCATGCTAATTCCATGTTAAGTGTTGTTTCCACATTCCATGTTATGATTATTATTCTTTATCATGCTTTATGTTAATGTTTCTCTTGTGCTCTATTGATATGCCTATTTTTTAACATATATTGTATTCCTCATGTTATTCCTTGTTTATTCACTTACTGGGCTTTATAGCTCACCCTTTTTATGCATGTCCTCAGGTTATCCCATGCAATGCTAAGTACGAGGGAATGTAGTGGTCATGTAAAAGAAGTCTTTAATAACATGTTGCATCCTATGTTTTAAGTTGTTATGTAATGGTCCTATGCACCAAATAAACTAGACCTCTCGATCTTCTATGTTGTATCAATTTATGTTTTCTATGTAATAAATCTTGTTTAAGTGTGAAATAAATATTAGCGTTGTCATAGTTGGTATCAGAGGATTGGTTTAGTTATTTTTGGGATTAGGATTAGAAAATCCTAGTAAAGACTTAGAGACAAGACTAAGTATAATAAAAAATATATATCCTTAAGTTTTTGTGGGTATTGATTAAGTGGTTTATCAAAAAAATACACCCCTTTCTAGATGCGAGCAGGTAGAGGTGGCTCTGGCATAGATGTACCTAGTGGTGAAAACCTCGACAAGGAGTTTTGGGCTTAACCTGAGGTATCATCGTACACGAAAATTGGCCTTGCTACACTCTTGGTTATGACACTCCCTGGGGATATGCATTGGTAAATTTAAAATCTTAGTATGAACCATTATTAATGGAATTAAAATAAATCCCTAAGAATATATGTTGGATAACATAGATTGAAGTCTATAGATTCATAAGTCAAGGAAATAAAATCTATTTATAAGACATTGGTTTCTTCCATGGATAACACTTTATGTGTTACTCCTAACTTTTCTTTTATTCCATCTAATGGCCGGTAATAGGAGTAATCTGGCTAACAACCAATGTGAAGATCACTGTGATGATTGTACTAATGAGATTCCCAATCCAATGGGAGCATGAATCACGAACTTTTTCATGATTAACTCTTAGTTAACTCAAGATTTGAATAGATACATGGGTCAAGAGGAACGTTCATCCCCCCATAAGAAAGAACAAGTTGTTATTGAGAGATTCATAAGACAAAGGCCTCCTACTTTTAATGGATCATCTGATCCCTAAATCACCGAACAATAGATCAAATCCATTGAAAAGATCTCCTCCATCCTTAAATTTTCTAAATAAGATATGGTTATTCTAGCTGCTTATCATATAGAGGGTGAAGCTGATCAATGGTGGACATTGATTAAGAATATGAAGCCTAAGGAGGAGATCGAGGCATTGGAATAGAAGGATTTCTAGAAGATGTTTTTTGATAAATATTTTCCACACACCCTATGACTTAAGATGGAAAATGAATTCCTTTACCTCAAGAAAAAATACAACGAATCTATCAGAGTGTATGAGGAAAACTTCACAAGGCTTGCATGATATACTTATGGCTTTGTCGTTACCCCCAAATGCAAGGTTGACCACTACTTTGGTGGGATGAAACCTAGCCTGCGGAAATTCTTGGTGATCCGCGACTTCAACAGCTATAAAGAAATTGTATTATGTCCCCTCAAGGTTGAAATAGAGATCATCGAACCTTAGGGGTATCATGGGGATAAGAACCATAAGGTAGACTTCAATGCTGGCAGTCTGATGGATAAATCCAATGGTTCTAAGAAGATCGAGCACCCTACTTGCCAAAGGTGCAGAAAGAAGCACCATGGAAGTTGCCTGAAGGGGACAAATAAATGCTTGAGGTGTGAAAGAGAAGGGTACCTGGATATTAAAAATAGGAAAGAAAAACCCGTTGTTGCATTAGAGGATAGGAATGCCCCGCTCGACCCTTAACGCATTGTTCATTGCTTCAACTGCAAAGAACTGAGACAATTTTCAAACCAGTGCCCTAATTCAAGGAGAATCTATAAAAATGGTTTATACGCCCAAGTGATTCACCATGGGATGCACCAGTCCTCTTCATTAAGAATAAGGATGGGTCAATGCATCTTTACATCGATTATCGTGAGCTTAAAAAAATTACGATAAAGAAGAAGTATCCTCTCCCATGAATTGATGACATGTTCGATTAGATACGTTGAGCACAATACTTCTCCAAGGTGGATTTGCGGTCGAGATATTATTAAGAGTGAAGAAGGAAGATATCCCGAAGACTTATTTTCATATAAGATACAAGGACTATGAATTCATAGTAATGCCTTTAGGACTCACTAATGCTCCAAAAATATTCATTGACTTGATGAATAGAGTCTTTAGAAATTACCTCTAATTTGTTTGGTATTATTCATTGATTATATTCTCATATACTCAAAAACCAAGTAGGATCATGCGAAGCATCTAAAAACTGTACTAGAGACCTTGCGAAAGGATAATCTCTATAAAAAGTACATCAAGTGTGTGTTTTGGTTGAAAGAGGCCTCATTCTTGGGCCATATCATCACAAGCAATGGGATATCTATAGACCCCTCTAAGACAACTGCAATAGAGGGATGTACGAGGCCAGCATCGGTAACAGATATTTGTAGCTTCTTGGGGTTAGCTGGATATTATTGATGATTTGTGAGAAATTTATCACGATTGTCCAACCCTCTTACCAAGATATCTTGAAAGGTATTAAAGTTTTCTTGGAGTGATGAATGAAAAGAAATCTTCAAGAAGTTTAAAAGGAGGATTATCATTGTGCCCATTCTCACTTTACCCACATGTGGATAAATTTTTGTGGTATTCCGTGATGTTTTGAAGAAGAGACTGGGTTGTGTGTTGATTCAAAATGACAAAGTCATTACCTTTGCTTCAAGGAAATTGAAAGTTCATGAGCAGAATTATCCAACACATGATCTGGGGTTGGCTATGGTGATCTTCACATTTAAAATTTGATGGCATTATCTATTTGGGTAGAAGTGTGAAATATATACAGACCACAAAAGCCTCAAGTATATATTCATATAGAAAGAGTTGAACATACTCCAATAAAGATGGTTAGAGCTGATCAAAGACTATGACTGCACAATCAATTACCACCCTGGGAAAATGAACAAGGTTGCATATTCTCTAACTAGAAAGGACCCATCAATTCTATCATGGATGAGAATTGAGAAGGATCCAATCTTCTTAGATTTGATAAAGATGGACATGGGGATCATAAAGAAAGGAACACCATCAATCCTTTCACAAATGATTTCTCAATCATATCTTTTGAAAAGTTTAAAGGATGATCAATAGGATGATGTGGGAATTCAGAAGAAAGTGGAAGCTATCAAAAAAGGGAAATATTCAGAGTTATATGTTAACGAAGAAGGAATTGTGATATTTGGGAAAAGACTATGTGTTCCATCAAATCTGGAGCTAAAGAAGAAAATTTTGGATGATGCACATAGTTCAAATTTCTCTATTAACCCAGGAAATACAAAGATGTATCGAGATCTCCATGAGCATTATTGGTGGGATAATATGAAGGAGAAGATCACTGGGTATACATCAAAGTGCCTAGTGTGTCATCAAGTGAAGGCAGAGTGGCATAAGTATAAGAGGGTGATTCAATCATTTCTCATACCAGTATGGAAATGGGAGAACATCACCATGGACTTTGTCACCAGACTTCTGAAGACATCCAAAAGAAACAATGCAATATGGGTTGTTTTGGATCGTCTTAAAAATTCTACACACTTTATTACAATTCAGGATGATTTCTCATTAGATAAACTAGCACAGATATATATTAGATAAGTGGTAGGGATTCATGGAGTACCACTATCTATTGTATCTGATCGAGATCAAATATTCACCTCTATGTTTTGGAAGAGTCTTCGACCTGCTCTTTATACTAAACTAAACATCAGTATGATATATCATCCTCAAACAGATAGAAAATCTAAGTGAACTATTTAGATACTAGAGGATATGTTAAGATCATATTCTATGGACTTCAAAGAAGGGTGGGACCAACATCTTCTACTGGTTGAATTCTCCTATAATAATAGTTTCCAATCAAGCATCTGAATGGTACCTTATGAAGCTTTGTATGGGAAGAGGTGTAGAACACCGACATGTTGGAATGAAGTCGGTGAGAGTAAGCTACTAGGACCAGAAATAGTCGATGAAATGGTGGAGAAGGTGAAAACCATTTAACAACATATCAAGGAATCCCAGAGTCGACAGAAGAGTTATTCAGATAACTGTCAATGAGGCCTTGAGTTTAAATTTGGAGACATGGTATTTCTACGCATATCTCCATGGAAGAAGGTCATGATGTTTGTAATGAAAAGGAAGTTAAGTCCTATGTACATTGGCCTCTTCAAGATTTTTGGGCATATCGGGGCTGTGGCATATCGACTAGCACTTACACCTACCGTGGCCAATGTACATGATGTCTTTCATGTGTCCCTCTTAAGGAAGTACATACGAGATCCTTCACATGTACTCTCTTCAGAGATAGTACATTTGGAGGATAATCTTTCTTATGAGGAGCAACCAGTGAAGATCTTAGATCGTAGAGAAATTATTCTATGAAATAAGATAATGCCCCTCGTCAAGGTGTTGTGGTGAAACCACAAGTTTGAAGAAGTGACATGGGAATCAGAGGAAGTGATGAAGCAAAGTTACCCACATCTGTTTTAGTGTGGGAAAAGAAAATTTTGAGGGAGAAATTTATTAAGGGGATAATATTGTAACGACCCAAACTTTCATTAATAAAAATTCTTCTTGATATAATTAAATGTCTTATTATGGTTATATAAAATGTGAACTTCATTGGTTTTATGTTTCTAGATTTTAAAATACTATTATGAATTGTGACTCTTGCTAATATAGTCATTGAATAGTGATCACATGATTAGTATAAATATAGGGCTTTAATAAATCCAATTTACTCAGACAAAGGAAGTGATGGCCTCATCCAGTAGACTTGCCCCATACGAAGCCCGTTTTTCAGAGCTCAGATATGAGGTGGTGTCATTAGGATTCACTCTTGACCAATCCCAATCCGAGCTTAAATATTTTAATCTTGAGTGGAACAGACTACTAGAGAAGTGGAAGTTAATAGAGATTACCACCCGAGCAATGTTATCTGAGCCGCCCCAAGAGTCTATCACCATCGCACACCTTACCCTTCGGTCTTATGTAGGTGTTATAAGGGGTTATGTAACAATACCCTATCATTATGACTGTGTACATTATTCTTATATAGAGAATCTACATTCTTTTTATTATAACTTTTTAAATAGTTTTTAAAGAACAACTAGTATTTTTAGTTAATATTCAACTAAGAAATATAATTTTTTAAATTAATGGTTTTTTAAATTAAATAATATTTCAATAAATTATTATTATTATTATTAAATTAATTTTTATTAAATATAAGTTATCATATAATTTTATTAATGCAATTGTAATTTTTTATTAAGGTTTGAAAGCTGTTTTTGTCAAAACCCATGAATTTTTTATTAATGTAAGTTTTTATTTTAAAAGTTAAAATTCACATATTTAGAAAATTATTTATATAAAATTAATATTATTTTTGTAATCAAGACATCGAAATTATCCAATGGTGAATTTTTCATAATTTTCTAAGACAATCAAATTTTTAGGTAAAAAATAAATACCGTTTAAATATATAATGTGATTTATGACATCATAATGACTCAATGGTGATGTAATAAAATACTATAAATAATATATTCTGCCAATATATGTTTTACCATTAAAATAATGTGATTTTAAGTTTTTATTTATTTATTTTACAAAGCTTTGGTGGACTCTTCAAGGCTTATAAAACATTTTGTGTTTTTAAATTGTTTTCTTTGAGAGTGTGACCCACCTCCATATAAGAAACCCTATTATATAAGATGTTTGGCCATTTGAATTATAAAATATTTATTTTCACTCCCCATTGGAAAAAAATCATGGTCAAAAACCATGGGTTGGTTTGTGGTACTGAATAATTTAATGTGTGGTGACCAAAACCTAAATAATAAAGAATTTCCTCTCCTTTCCTATATAAACCAACCCAAGATACCACTTCCTCTTCACTAAAAACCTTTGGAGTTAGACAAAACTCTGACCTACTATTTCTATAATCCTCCCAAGGTGCCCCAAGCTCCTAATAATCCTCTCTCAATCCTCTCTCAAGCCTTTGGGATCACACTTCCAAGTAAGGGATTTATTCCTTTCTCATTTTTGTCAAATTTTCTTTAAGTTATTATGACCTTTTTTCTTCAATTAAAAATGTTGGGGTATTATTTTTATCCTCCCCCATACTTCCCTCTTTATTTTTTTTATGATGGGATTCCCCTTTTTCTCTCATTAATGTGTCCCATGTACACCCGTTACCATGCTGAAATTCTGTGAGAGATTTCTCTCTCCTCTTTTACATCCAAGTAATTATTTTTTATTATGCATCTAAATTAAATTATGTTTGTTAAGAAATGTATCAATATGATCCAATTACTCTAAATTTCATGTAAATATTTGAGACACCCATTTCTCTCTCATAAACAATTTTTATGAGTTCTTATTTCACGTCGTTATGATACCGAAATTCCACTACGATTTTCCAAGCCAATGTCATTTTGTAGTGAATACCATGCCCATTTATCTATCAAGGGTATTCACCTTTATGCACATTTACTTATTGATTATAAATCTTCATGTATTTATTCCACATACCTCTATCATGGAATAAATCATGATGATTGATTCCATGTTGTATGATCAATGTGGCACACTTATGCATGAAATGAAATGTTTAAGAAGGGTACACCCTGATAGCACCCTAATGCATTGGGTAAAGTATAGTATCGTGATACGTCATGTGAAATGAGTGTTTACCCTTGATAATTCAATTGAAACTAGGGTTTACTCATTCTTCATGTGCAATGAGGGTTTACTCATTCTCAATGTGCAATGAGCCTTGGCCCATGCTAATTCCATGTCATGTGTTGTTTCCACATTTCCATGTTATGATTATCATGCTTTATCATGTGTTTATGTTCATGTTTCTATTGTGCTCCATTGATATTATCATTGTCTAATAGGTATTTAATTCTTCATGTTATTCCTTTTTTATTCCCTTAATGGGATTTATATCTCACCCTTTTTTATGCATGTCGTCAGGTCATCCCATGCAATGCTATGTACAAGGGAATGTAGTGGTCATGTAAAAGAAGTTTTCAATAAGATGTTGCATCCTATGTTTTATGCTTTTATGTAATGGTTCTAATCTCCAAATAAACTAGACCTATTGATCTTTTATGTTGTATCAAGTGAGGTTTTATATGTAATAAATCATGTTTAAGTGTGAAATAAAGAGTAGGGTTGTCATACATACATGTATATATCGATATACATTTCTGGAAATTTAATGATAATTGAACTCTCAATATAAAACTTCAAGTTATCCCCAACCAATGCTCATCATGGAGTATTATTAATTATTATTAAATGTTAATGTTAACAAGAATATGATTCTTATTTGAGATATGAAATATGCTCACGAGGCATGAAAAGTATTTTTGTATGCTGGCTAACCCATTAAGTATACCACATGGAGTATCATACACTCTAACCTTGGTATAATATAGGTGAATAGATCATATAGGAGTCCCCATTACCTGAGGTTGGAAAGATTCTTAACATGTGAATATTCATAGTTTGACAAAATTATTATAAAAACCACTGAATCATAGCTAATCAACGGGTGGTTGGGTATGTTTCTGATAATTTCATTAGTTGTAGCTCTACCAAGATGAGATTTTGCCTATAAAATGATGAGTATGACATCTGTTACCTTGATTGAGATAGACTGAGGAGTGTGTGGGTGTACCTAGATAGTATATATGATATTATTATCTATCTGGATGAGGGGCATGTGATGTGACAATCTATAAAGATGAATCACATTTCATGCATTCATCAACCAGGTTAGACTATACTCAAAGAATCTATAATATATGAGTTAGATATATGGTATTTTCATACTCAATATCCCATAGTCACTTGATGTATTGAATTAATATAATGTATGATAATGTATGATAGCATTAGATGAGACTGGTGGATATAAGTATATATATATATGGGTTTTATGTAGATCATGTTAGATCCCTTTGTATCTTGAGTTATATTGATTCTTTTTATAGAGGCCTATATTTTCTTATATTTATGGATCTAGTGATTCATATATATTTTTAAATTATATAAAGTACCATAGGGTCACACTTTGTGATTTTCTGAATAGGGATTGAGTTTGATTGAGACAACTACTCTAAAAGTGTTTTAAATTTAATCCAAAAGAGTTTTGGATGGGTGTTCACCACGTATTAAATACACAATAAAGTAAA
This sequence comes from Viscum album, assembly GCA_963277665.1. Lineage (NCBI taxonomy): Eukaryota > Viridiplantae > Streptophyta > Magnoliopsida > Santalales > Viscaceae > Viscum > Viscum album. Next base: position 1,151,254,348 of record OY728132.1, on the reverse strand, counting down.
AGATATATTTCTAAAAGAGTTTCAAATATCATTGCATATGTTATTTTATATGATATAATATAAGTTGAAATGGAACAAATCCTGTTAGTATTTTGTGTAAGTTGGAGATTGAATGATACATATACCCTAAATCTCATTTTCATATGATGCATTTGAGAAAATTTTACAATAAGTTAGGACCATATAATATGTAATGGATTAAAGAAACCATGCCATTGCCTAATAATACAACTCCAATCATAAGGTATGATTAGTAGTATCATATTTCAGGGGTTTATTCCTTTTAATGCAGTCATAATGGACAATTTCCAATATCATTATACATATTATTATGATAAAATATTTCATTATATTTCCATGAATCATATGATACGATTCATTTTACAAGTCCATGGCACTTATTTGGCCTCTGAACACTAAGATTTAATGTTCAGTTCGATCTTCCATAAGGAATATCATTTAATTAATTGTTACATAAGATATAACTTAAGGGAGTTTAATCTATTATTATTATGCATATTGGGTGATTCATTAACTCACACATTAAAATGTATGAATTAATATAAGAGTGCCTGGGGATTATCCTTGATGGGTACTTAAGGGAAAATAAACCATTTTATAGGATGTGTCTCATTTATGCTTGATCAATCTCTATATGAGACTCCACTTCTCAAATCTTGCTTCTTCCACCTCATTTACGCCTGATGCACTAGCATGTCTTGGAGGATGGAAGTATCCCTCTCACATGATGAGGGACTCAGTTTTGCACATGGATACACCACAAAAGAGGGATGATTATGACTCTACTATGATATTAATCAAGCATATATGAAGATAGTTACTGCTACAATCATTGGTGTATGCTACTCTTCATAGTTATTTACTTATATTATATGTATGGTTTCATAATTCTATGCTTGGAGATCTTGGGCCTGATATTTTAATTGATTACCCATGTTCTAATAAGTGTTATTAAACCCCCATTAATTCCAATAAATTCCCCCTTAATATTTTTTATTTTTCATATGGTGGAGGGGAGTGAGGATTCATTGAGGAGTTATTGAGATTCCTTGGTTACTATGTATAGGAGAAATCAGTGTTGGATTGGCCATTTATTGAACTTCATAACTAAAAAAAACTAAAAGTGGGTGATTGGTTCTAGATTTTGAGCCATCTATTGAGTTAGATAGCAGAGTGAGTTTATTTATTAGGGGTTGTGATAGAGTGTATGGGAGAATCATCCAAGTCCAAACCATGCATGTTTTCATTTTCTTTTGTTCTCTTATTTCAATCCACACATTCTTCCACACTATTTCAACCCACATTCTTTCATTCTTTAAAAATATAATTAATAAATTTGTTACAATTTTTTGTGAATAACATGATTGATCAACCCTTCCTCAGTAAAAAAACCTCTGATTAGTTTCCCTAGAAATATTTTAGAGTTTTAAACATTTATTTTTCAATCAAGTGGCCTATGATGGAATCATATCCTTGGTGTCGTTCCCATGGGGGATTGGTGCCTAATTTTTTTCTTTTCATATTTTATACATTCCTTCTCACTTTGTCTTTATTAATTTTTCTTTATATTTTTCATTTACAATACTGGTTTGAGAAAAAGTTAATAGTACATTTACATGATAATGAATTATCAATCTCATGCCTAGTTTGAAGAGGATTATGATCTTAATGCTATGGTCAAAAAATTAACTAATAACAAATCCATTGAAAAATAATCCCTCCCATAAGTGTAAGTAGGGAATGGTCAACAATAATACATCATAGATAAACAAATGAAATTGTTTAATCAAGTCAAATATAACATCGAAAATATTATGGAAAAAAATTTAGAATATGTTCAAGAAGAAGACAAATAAGTACCTTTGAATTTGGACACTGATGAAGTGGATCAGATATTACAAGAAACTCCACTAATTGGGTCCACCTATTTTTTTCCTAAAATTACACTCCAAGAAGATCTTATGTAGACCAAATGACTTGAAGAGGAGGTTGTACTTTAGAATATGTTTTATTTTATCTGTATTTTATTAAATTCACCAGTAACTCCTATCAATTAAAAATTTTAGATTTGGTCAATCCAATCCTTACCTTGGACAATGAAGACAAGACACAATGTCTATGATGTCTTTTGAGGAAAATCTAAAAGTCATATTGCTATCCACACCCATTACAAGATATTTCCAAGAGGCATTGAACTCAAAGAATGAAATACAATTTGATATTAAAGGGAGAGGTAACTCTAAATTTCACTCATTAAATTTATATTTTAGTCAATATAAATTAGAAACTAACTTCTCATATACCATAATAATAGATTTAGCTACAATAGTGATAACATTTGGTGATGATGAAGATAAAATGAATGGGTTTTATTTTGGGGATAGAATTGATGACCCATAGGCCACAATAATTATGAGTAATATCCTAATGGTGTTTCATGAACAACAAGAGAAATATGATTAAATAAATATAGAGAACTGATGGTTTTGAGTGTAGTAGAAGCATATAGAAGTGGGTGATATATTAAAATTTATTTTAATAATCGTTGTCTGAAACCAAGAGAGAGGATCTTTAATGTAATATTGATAACTAATTTATTTAATATTTTAAGAAATAAATATTTAGGATTATGAAAATTTTCATTTGTGAATGTTGATCATTAGAAAAGACCGTTACATATTACCTTCATTACACTATAAATATCCAATGATAAAATCTCTCTAGTGGTGATCCACATGTGATCCTATGATCTCCAAGTAAAGCTACTCAATATCCAGGTGATAGCATGAAGAGTCAAATGAATTACATTATTTGTTCTTGATTTCTCGTTCTTAGATCTTACAAATATCTCACTTGCACTTCTCATTCTTGATAGGGACATATGCATAGGAGTTGATAGAGAATTTGTTGTGCACAACAATTATCTATTCTCAATTTCAGATAATATACGGAATAAAAATACCCATCTATTTATAGAGTTAGTATTTTATTTAAAATTTTATTTAACTGCATAATAGCCATTAAATAACATTTATTACCATTAATAAATCTCATTCCACACAATAATAATTATATAAGTATTATTTTGGGGATCATTCCAACTCGTGCAATAAAAAAATATTATGTAACGGTCTTGTTAATTAATTGTTTTCATAGGACTCGGTCTTGGTTTGTTAAAAATCTTCTAGCATTTATTGAATAAAAAATAAATATTTTATCCAAAATCTAGAGAATAAATATTTATTAAAATATTCAATAAATAAAATAAATATTTCATTCACAAGCTAGTGAATAAATATTTTTTAATTTATGATATCAATATTTATTGAATTAAATGATTCCTTAAACTTGATAATAATATTTATTCCATTAATTAAAATAAAATAGAATTTAACCAAGATCAACAGAAACAATTTCCATGTGACCCTCTAGGATCCTTTATCATTGGAATTGGGTGGGCTTACTTAGAGTCCAATATTAAAATCTAGTAACGGTTCAAGGAACCTAAGAGAAAGAACTTAATGTTGAAACTTTGACAACCACATATGAACAATCAGTACGTAATATAATCCATTTTTCACAATATCTCATCAAGAAGGTTTCACATCCATGTCAACAACCTACATGATTGATATATCTTTCATTGACTATATGAAATAAACACATCATTAAACTATAACCATGGAATTTAATATGATGGTTCTATTCCAATAAATGGGATGAGATATCAACTTCTACAAATATGTGAGGGTTAAATCCTTCGTTGAATTATTCATTAATGACATGTAACTCGTGATTCACCTAATGTATCCAACTTCACCATAAAATGTTATCATCATGGTTTACAAAATATATCTAACTATTTGAGTTGTAACATGCATTAAAAATAATCTTAAATTATAATGACCATCACACATGCTCGAAGATATGAATATCAGATGACACAAAAACATGCAGAATTCCTATTGGATGGTCTATTCACATAATCAACTATCATGAAGATCACCAAGTATGAACTTCATGATAAGAAGCATCATCTACTTATGAGTACTCACACCTAACAGTCTATGTACTATGTATCCCATCATAGAATATTATCCAACAATAGAATATTATTTGAGAATATCATCATAGAACATCAAGGTTCTCATTATAGTGGGGTACTGCTATGACTTTACCAATGTAATGTATACTCTAGGAAATTATTACATCAAAGACTTGCAGAATAAGAAAAAATATGTAATAAAAAGTTTTATTAATATTAAATACATCTAATATTCATTTAATAAAAGTATAAACAGTTGGTCCCAGGATTCCAAATCTAATAAACTTCCACTTAAACTAGAGACAACTACCTACAACCTTCAGACCACTAGAACACACATGATAGTCATGTTTTTACTGAGTCAAGGTTATAGTCAAGGGTTCTTCCATGTTTTATTCTATAAAAATAATTCTTATGGAAGATTCACATATTTGAAAGAAAATCCATCAATATATGAAACTTCTAAAGTATGTTCTTTATCTACCGATGTTACCTTGGATATTTTGCACAATCCACCACTACATTATTATCAAAATAGAGTGTGATAGTATATTTATTTCTAGGTACCACATCAAAATATTGGAGAAAGTTTCACATCCATACTACTTCTTTAGATGCCTCAAAATCCGCAATATAGTTGGAATTCACTGTAGAATTTTTAACCACATCCTAGTTTAAGCTCTTCCAGCTCACAAAACCTCTATTCAATGTGAATATGTTTCCCGTTTGTGACTTCATGTCATCTCGAACTATTTAGAAACTATAATATGAATATCCTCTGATGACTAGTTCCTCATATCATCCATAAACCGAAAACATATCCTTATTATGTCTCAGATACTTAAGGATAGTCTTGGCAGAAATCCAATGGTGGTCACATGGATCATATTGATATCTTCCAACCACATTTAATATATAGGAGACATCTTTTCTAGTACATAGAATAACATTAATGATTGAACCAATTGTTGATGCGTATGTAATAATTTTAATTCTATTTCTTTCCTCATGTGTTTGAGGACACATTTTCGTAGAAAGATGACTGCCATGTGACATTGGAAACGATCCCCTCTTGGATTGTTTTATATTGAATATATTTAGTATTTAGTCAATGTATGTACTTTGACATAGACCAAGAAACCTCTTGGATCCATCATGATGGATCTTGATCCCAAGAATATATGATTTCTCACCCAAGTCCTTCGTAGATAAGCATTTATTCAACCTCACCTTAATAGACTATATGACTGATATTTAGTTTCTAATGAGTATTATGTCATCAACATATACTATTAATAAAATGATTATACTCGCACTAAACCATTTATAGATACACATGTCACATTCATTAGTTATGAATCCAAATTATGTTATTGGATCATAAAAACAAATGTTCATTGACTTGGATACTTATTTTAATTCATAAATTGATTTTTTCAACTCAAATACCTTTTTGTTATCCTTTAGAGTCACAAACACTTTAGGTTGTGTAATATAGACATATCTCAAAAGGTTACCATTAAGGAATGCAGTTTTTTCATCCATTTTCTAAATCTCATAATCATGTAAATCCATAAATAGAAAGTATAATTCTAATGGATTTCATAATTTCAACTGGTGAAAAGGTTTCATCATAGTCAATGCCATAAAGATTTTTAAAACCTTTTGCAACCAGTCTTTCCATATAGGTACTAACTTTTCATCACATGTCCAGTTTCTTTATGAATACCCATTTTAAACCAATATGCATTAAATCTATTTGAGGGTCTACTCAAATCCAAACTTGGTTTTGGTACATGGAATCCATTTCAGAATTCATGGCTTCTTTCCACATAGAAACATTTGTGCCACTTACTACTTACTTTTTGGTTAGAGGATCATTATTATCTACTAATAATTAGTCCTAATCCTTGGTGACTAGAAAACCATACCATTCTGGTTCTCTAACCTATCTAGTACTCCTACGTAGTAATTGTGTCTCTGGAATTATTTCTTCTTCCACGGGGTTTTGTGGAATTTTTTTATGAAAACTATTTTGTATATTTATCCTGGACATCATCTTAGTCTATCTCTCTCTCTCAATATTTATTTTAGATATAAGATCCTCCTCAAAAAATGTGATACATCTATCAATCATAACCATTTTTATGAAGGATTATATTGGTAGTATCCCCTTGTTTCATTGGGATATACTATAATGATAATCTTCATGCCTTGGGGTGATATCCTGTTACTTGAATAGGCCTTAACAAATGCTTCACAACCCCACACATGTAAGTAAAACAACATGGTTTTCTTTTCATTCTGTAATTGGTATGGTATACCATCTATTTATTTAGTTGGCACTTAGTTAATTTTGTATGCTATTGTCTATAACTCATTTACCCAAAAGGATAATGTAAGACTCACATGACTCATTATTGATCTTCCCATGTCTAACAAGGTGAATTTCCTTCTTTCACTTACACCATTACACTGAGGTGTATATGAATGAGTGAGTTAAGATAAAATTGAAAAATCGCATAGATAATTGATTAAGTATTGATTAAGATATTCTCCACCATGGTCTAAGAGAATTTTCTTAATATTCTTACCAATATGGTTCTCAACTTCATTCTTTTACTCCTTGATTTTTTCAAAAAAAAATCCTACTTATACCTCATTAAGTATATATATCCATATCTAATAAACTCATTTGTAAAAGTTTTCAAGTATGAGTACCCACCCCTTACTTTAATAGGAAATTGTCCACACACATTGGTATGAACTAATTCAACAATATCTTTAGCCCTTTCATCTTTCCCACTAAATGTGGATTTGGCCATTTTTCATTGCAAACACGCATTACATAAACCAATTGTTTTTAGTTCAAAAGAATATAAATATCCATGTTAATGTAATTTAGTCAATCACTTTTCATTTACATGACCTAACTAGTGATGCAAAATTTGGGTGTGGTATGATTAAGGTGAAGTAACTTAATTATCAATTTCCATTATTTATTTTGTGTAATCTAACACATAAGGATTGTCATTTAAACGTGACTTATTATAAAAAATGATAATTTTATAAAATAAACATCATTTATTCCAAAATTTGAATATAAATCAATCCGTATCAAGTCTGGATATAGAAATATAGGTTTTTATAATTAAAGGAACATAATGAAAACCCTTTAATACAAAGATTATTCTGATTGGAAACGTGACATGGTAGTCCCTGATAGCTACAAAAAAAGTTTAGATCTGTTGGCTTCTCAAAGACCTACCTATCATTAGTCAATATTTTTAAATCTATTTAGTTACTATATTTGAATAAATATGCGAGCACCATAAGATTTATCAAATACCCAATTTGTAGAAATATATAAATTTCACACAATAAAAAATTCACCTGATGATTCCCCTTGCTTCCTTAGTTGGGTATAGTTTTTCTTTTAGGGTTCCTTCTTTCAACATGCGAAATAAAAATCCTCATGTTCTCTTGATTTCCCCTTGATATTTATCTTCTTAGAAGTGTGTGATTAATCTTTGGGCTTAAATATCCTCGCTTTCTATTTCCATTTGTTCACCATAATGATGAAAAGTTTTTCATTCTTTATATTATTATCTACTTGATGAAGAAGATTAAGAATATCTGCTAAATACTTCTCAGTTTTCTTCATATTAAAATTCACAAAAATGATGGAGAACCTCTGATGGAGTGATTCCATAATGAGGTTAGTGCCCAGTTATTTAGGAAGTTTAAACCCCATAACCTCTAAGTGCTCAATGTATTTAATGATATTAAATAAATGAGACCCAGCTGGGGAACCCTCTCTAATATTTCTCTGAAATATCACCTTGGAAATATCAAACTTTTACTGTCTAGGTCTCTCATGGTAAAGGACACAGAGGTGATCAAGAATGATATAAAAATTACTGTTTTTGTGATACTTTGTTAGTTCAATAGACATCAATGAAAGAATAAAACATTGAACATCAACCACATCGCTTAATTTTTTTTTCAAATAAAATAACTCTTAATCACTTACCTCATTAATAGGTGGATCAGGCTTTGAGGATTCAATCATGTAAGATTTTTGTTCATGGAATAACACAACCTGAAGGTGTCTTAACCTCTCCCAGAAGTTACTTCCAGTTAGTAGGTTATATTTCTCCAATATTGATCGTGGGGATAGTGTGGATTATGAACTTGTATTTTTATTCTAAAATTAGAAATAGAAAATTATTAGTACTTTTATTTATTAAAAAATAAGTACAATATAATAAATTAAATGTTTTATTTATTTATTTATTAAATCCCCCACTATTTTATCATGTCTCAATAGTCCTCACCATTGAAATCAGAATTTATAGTTTCTTTAACATTCTAGTGGAAAAGATCCCCATTAAATTTATTAATGATCCAAATTTTGGCTATGAAATCCATAATAAAATAATTAGGTAGGTGGTCTTTCCAACTGTAGACATGAAACTCCTTGATCTATTAGTTGGATTCTCCTATCTTGAAATCCTGACATGGATTTCCTCAAAACATGCCTCCAATTTTTTTGAGTATAATTTGTTCATTAAACTCAACACAATCTTAGTTAAGTCAACTCAAAACTCTCATGATAACACCCTGATAAAAGTAAGTGTTCAAACATTGGCCATGTACTACACTTAGTTCTATGATTTCATTTCTAATCAAGTAATGGATGGATTAGTATGAATTAATATTTAATTAATGAATTTTAATTTATTATGCATAAATTTTATCTTGTTTTATCCTTTACACATCATTCTAATATTAAGTGGATGTTATTTAATTAATTAATCATGTTGGATAAAATATTTACTCATAACTCATTTATTTAATTTCCATTTCCCACATTAATTCATTTATTTATGTGATCATAGACTTTCATCCATAAAATAAATTATTTAATAGATAGAAATAAATAATTAATTAAATGAACCATCCATGAACTTTATCTAATAGTTGATTTAATTAGAGGATATAAAACAAATCTTTAACTTAGGGGAAATAAGTCTTATTCTTGGTCTTGGAAAGAGTTAAAATAGTCCACCTATCCACATATGTATCACCTGGGTTGGAATAATTTTGGTTCCGTATTGAACCTCCTCCACACACCCTGGGGATGCTCCATTAATTACAAATATTTATTACTCACACATAGGTGATGGGAACCAAAGCATTGGTTAAAGGGGATTATATAAATATCTTTGAACATATAGGTCCTACATAATAATGGAGGTATGGATGACTTAGAGACAATCATTTAATTTTATATTAAATAATGGAAAAATCATGCAAGAAATTAAATTAAAACATACAACACATACACAGGTCTTGGTTAAGCTCATGAACGATCATACATGCAATGAATTTTCAAAATTAAAGAACTAGAATTAATTTATTTATTGGTTCTTTTATTATTTAAGATAAAAAATTTTCATTAATTAAAAAATAAATAAATAAATAAATTAAATTTCATCTTATTGACAATATAATATTATTTGGAGATACCCATAATTAATGGAATTCATGTAAAATAAACGGAAGAACTAATAATGAAATATTAATTATGATAATTTAATTAAGCATTTAAAATTCATTAAAACCATTATTAAAATTTCAAACACACAACAATGTTCCAATAAATAAAATAAGGTTTCAATGAAGAAATTTAGAATTTAATTTTACATTATTTCTTTCCATTTATGTGAGACTACACGGAGAGTACATGCTACTACACACCATGTACCTCAGTTTCCATATATCCAAGTCACATGATTGAGGCTTTGGCATGTTGAATCGACTAGACCACAAGGTGTGTACATGCCAGTTACACACCCTATATCTACTTTTTGTGTTATAAGTTATCCCAGTCAACATATGGTGTGAAATAAAAGCACCATGTGTAATTAATTACTCAACAAATATAGATAAAATGTGCATGGTTATATGACATGTGCTTTAGCCGCACACTATGTAACCCACTTTTACTGGTCAATGATTTTGCATATCCTGATGGAATATCTGGTCATTCTTTATTTGTTCTTAAACCATTAATAAAATGAAACACTAAACAAACTTGATTAATTTGTTGATAACATGTTAATTAAAGTTGAATTAGAGATTGAATATCATAAAATAAATATCATAACACAATTACATATATATAAAAAATCAAATAAATAATTATAAATTTAAATGTGACACCTTTGATAACACTTTATAGTTTTGGGTGCAATGAAATAATGCATCGGTGAGTGATATATTAAAACTTCTTTTAAAAATCATTTATTGAAACCAAGAGAGAGGATCTTGCATGTCTTTATAACTAATTTATTTAATATTTTAAGAAATAAATAACTGGTCTTAGGAAATTTATTCATTGGTGAATGTTGATCATTCCAAAATACCCTTTCAGATTACCTTCACTACGTTGTAAGGATCCAAGGATAGAACCCCTCTAGTGGTGATCAACATGTGCTCTTATGATCTCCAAGAAACACCACTTGATCTCCAAGTGCTAGTAAGGAAAGTCAAGTGTCATGCATTGTTTGTTCTTGATCTCTTATTCTTCGATCTTAAATAAATATATCTTGTGCTTCTCGTTCTTGAGAGGGAGAGAGGAGGAGGTGTTGAGGTAGAATTCACTGCGTGAAAAAATTCTCTATTCTCAATTTCAAATAATCTAAACAATATGCATATCAATCTATTTATAGATAGGATTTCTGTTAAAATATTATTTAATTACATAACAACCATTAAATAACACTTATTACCTTCAATAAATCCCATGCCGCATAATAATTATATAATTATTATTTTGTGGTGTGCACCAACTTTCACAATAAAACATATTATGTAATGTTCTAGTTAATTAATATTTGTTTTCAGACTTGGTCTCGATCTATTTGAACTTCTCTAGAATTTATTGAGTAAAAAAATAAATATTTTATTCATAAAAAATATTTTATTTACAATCTAGGGAATAAATATTTATTAAAATATTCAATAAATAAAATAAATTTTTTATTCAAAATATAGAGAGTAAATATTTATTTAATTTATGAGATCAATATAAATTGAATAAAATTATCCCTCAAACTTAATAATAATATCTATTCCATGAATTAAACTCAAATATAATTTAATCGAGATCAAAAGAAACACTTAGTGTGTAACCCTATAGTATTATTTCTCATTGGAATTAGGAAGATTTATTAAATTCCATGATTACTGTCTAGTAATAAATAAAGGCACCCAAGGTAAAGACCTTAACCAGACAATGTCTAAAACCACATATGAACGCTCACTGTGTAATATAATTCCATTGTTATAATATCCAATTAACCAGGTTGCACATTCATATCACCAAACAATATGCTTGATATGTATTTCATTGACTATTGGAAATAAACACGCCATTACACCATGACCATAGAATTTAATGCCATGGTTCTATTCTGATCAAAGGGACGAGATATCAACTTTCATAAAGGTAGAAGGTAAAAATCATTACTTGACTTACTCATTAATGAAATGTCACTTGTGACACACCCAACGTATCATACTTTTCCAGGAATTATTATCATTATGGTTTAAAAACTAAATCTAAGTACATGAGTTGTAACATGCATTAATAATAATGTTAAGTTTAAGGACCATCATTCAATCTCATAGATAGGAATATCCGATGAAACCAAAACATTCAAAATTTCAACTGGAAGGACTATTCATTACATTTGTGAACAAAATAAGATATAAATTAATATTGTATTGATATTATTATAAATAAATATCAATTTAAATATTCAACTCTCATTATAATTAGTGTCTTAATAAACATGATCAATAAATCCTGAATAAATATTATTTCTCGGTCTTAAGAATAATATTTCTTCCAACTATTAAATTAAAATAATATTTAATTGAGATTGATAGAAATACAAATTGTGTGACCCTATAAAAATGTTCTTTAGTGGGAATAAATGATCTTTTAGAAAGTTTAATATCAGTGTATATTAACACATAACGGAACCTATAGAGGATTAATTTAATGTCAGAATAAAAACCACCATATAAAAACATAAACAATTTAATATAATCCAATTCCCTCTATATATCATAATCAAGAAGGTTTCATATATGTCTCATAAACCTATGTGCTTGATTTATCTTTCTTGGACTATCTAAAATGAACTCATTTATACACCATGGTCATGGATTTAGTTTGATGGTTATATTTAAATTAAAGGGTATGATATATAATCTTCCTTAAATTGAAGGGATAAATTCTATATTGAATTATTCATTGATGTAACATCACCTGTGACACACCCAACATTTCCTACCTCATCATGATCATATGTTACCATTGTTTTCTTCAGTACATCAAATTATGTGACTCAATATATGCATTGATAATAACCCCAAGTTTACGGATTATTACACACATTCACATATAGAAATACCAATGACATAAAAACATGTGAAATTTCTATAGGTGAGTCTGTCCTTACAATATCCCATCTTAGAGATTAGAAACTGTGAACTTTATGAGATAAAGTCTCATTATATTAAAAGTAAACTCACATAATAGTCAACATACTAAGTGTCCTACCACATGATATAAATTTTAAGAATATCATCATATTAATTGAAGGTTATCATCATATCGGGGAATTTTTATGAACTTTCATTGCTATAGATACTCTAGGACAATATCATATTAATTTTACAGAGAAAAATATACATCATGTGATAATATATTTATTATTTATTCAATAAATTTAACATATCGATAATTAAAAGCATGAAATAGTTGGTTTTAGGGTACCAACTCCAATAGCATCAAATCCATCAACATAAGGAAAAAATAAAACCTCGTTACATGATACAAGCTTGAGGAAGTACCCAAATCCCATATTTGAACTGATCTCACCACATATCCATCATAACCAGAGGTTTTATGAAATAAATTCCCCAACAATAACATATCCGAACCTACTTTACCTCTCCTAATAACTCAGAGGATGATATACTGGATAGAGAACATCCATCACACTTAATAGGAACTGTCCATGAAGATCATAGCATAATGGGGGTTTACTACTAAATCACTATCCTCATATTCAAGCCACATGTTCCAAATTAATATAGTATAAATTTGAAGAAGGAAAATATCCTTGAGTTCTATGTCAATATATACAACCCTTTAGGTTAGCTTGGTTTGTATGACCCACTACCAAATACTAGATGAAACTCTTGTGCTTTCCAATCTGCATCTTTCATGGATCCACAACTACCAAAAGATTATCAAGGAATACTGATCTTTTAATAAATAAAAGGGTCTAATTCTTATATTTCATTAATTTTCATAGGGGTTTCCCAACCTCACAAATTCTCTGTATCAACACCTGGATCCCGTCATTGTCACTATAGGGTTGAGATCTGCAACCAGCCCCAATTCGACCTGTTAATAGACTCATATTGTAAATAGGAACTCACCACCACATTATATAAATAATGATACTTATAATGGATTGTTTAATTTTCTAAATCAAGATATAGTTTGATAACATCCAAAAAAACTCTCTAAATGAAAGGTATACGACATGTACCATGAGGTATATGACATGTACTCCCATCGCCCCACTTTGGGCATGTACCTCCACATGAATTAACATATTTACCAAATACATGATGTTACACCTAGAATAAATGATATGTTATACACATTAAGTTCCAATTCACGTACCTTATCTCAAGATGTGTCTTGTCACCTAACATGGTTTATACTTGTACATACGATGTACCTCACCCAAGGTATTTGGCCATGTACATGGACATATATCGATTAATATAGTTAATGTTTCTATATATCATGTATTTTTGAATATTACATAATGTGTACTCCATCTCCCACCTAATATGCACTGATAATATACATGGCATGTGTTCTTTAATCCAGACATTGTGTGATCAGGATTTTCAGGCGCATATACCTCTGCGAACTACCTGATCCACTACATATTACCAATCCATGGGACTTTAGAAACCAATAAGAAATATAAATCAAGAAAAAAATAAATTTAAATAAAAAATTAAGGGTTATTTGGGAATTTTAATAACATGCCCTACCTTTCGGTGAATTTTCATGGCTTTGGGTTTAGTTACACACTTCATCATTGTTGCCTCCCGATCAAGATTCAATTGAGCTCCTTCAGTACAAATCAACCTCTATCTACTTACATATTCTTTCACTAAGGTGGAATCAATGAGCGGAGGTTTCCACCTCCCCTTCATGTGAGTGGGGAGATAATAAAGAAGGGGGAGGAAATAAAATGAAAATAAAATAAAATAATCATAAAAGGCCAGATCCAGGACCTAGAGACCTGATGAAGTTTATGCCTCAACTAGTTAAAAACCCCTTTTCTAGACTCAAAAATGAAGTTATAATGACCATATATGGATCTATTTAGGAGATATCAATATTGGTATATATGGGAATAAATAATATTTACTAATAAATATTAAATATCTCAAAAATATTCTCACCTCGAAATCTCTCCAAATTTTATCACAAAGTAAACATCCCATCCTAAGAACAATGAGACCATAATTTTTTATGACACTGTTTAATTAATTAAATTACCATTCTATCCTTATTATCAGTATGGGGATCCAAAATTAAAAATTGAGCCAAGGTTTACTCATTGGAAAACTAGAGTCTATACATCCTCCATACCTTTAAGACTTTTTATCCATGAAAAGAAAATATCCCAAAAAGTTGTCTATGAATCCCACAAACCATTCCCACGCAGGAAGATAACTCATTTTCATATGAGATCCTCTAGATTTTGAAGGTCCTTAAATCCACTAGGAACTAGAATCCAACCACACTTGGGAATTATTACCTTCTCCGTCACATATATTGTGTATGTCATATATAATATTCTCATAATTACATGAATTATAAAGAATCTAAACCTATGATAGGGGAATCTCTTAAAACCATTATGACCCACCTTGTAAATTTCATTGAGATACTTTCCATCAAAAACCTTATCCTCCAATAGTAGGACACCCTTTAACTTCAGAATGAATAACTACCATGAAACATCAATACCACTCATATACAACCATAATATCAAAGAATTACCCATTGGGGAATTATGATCCACACATAAAAAAGGGATGACACAAAAATATTTTCATATTTAAATAATCAATCCACATTAAACACCACATTTTGGTGCTTCTAAAAGAGAATTATAATGCACCATAGGGTCCCATCATACTTTCACTATGCATAAAAAACTAAAAAGTGTGTACATAGATTCTATCTATATCAGGGTGGGAGGATAAAATTGATACTCCCATCTTTATCTCTCTAAAACCCGCACGGAAAATTCCTACACCCCTGACCATAGTCTATTTTTCATCCACCAAAATCACCCAATTCACCAATCTGGGATCTAGGGTCAATATATTCTTAATACCAAAATGCTTTCATCCACAATATTTCACACTGATATGCCTCATCATGCATCCCAATTTACCATAAGGGGGTTTCCAATCAATACTCTTACCATATGACTTCAGTATCTAGATATCCAAGATAAACACCAATTATTTAGATACTCATTATAATCAAAATCACAATATCTAGTCCATATATTCCTTAAAAAATATACATAATCAACACTAAGGACTCCACATAGCACTACACACATGACATTATCCTATAGAAAATGTAGGCTGAGAGTGTAACTCAACCTCTTCTTCCACTCCTTGGAAATCTATGAAACAAACCATTCCCATAAGCCCACTATCCATCTCCCTAATCTCAATTTGAGCCATCTCATAGGGATAAAGACATTACCCTAATCTATAATAACAATAATGATCCTCTAAAATAATCATATTTATGAACCTATGCTTACCAACCAGTGAATTATATGGTTGGAACTTCCTGGCGGTTGTCCCTACTCATTTACTGGGCCCCACTTCCCTTAAAAGTGGACTGTGACTTATATGATTGATCAAAAACACCAAAAAATATAAAAAAAACATCCAAAATATGGATGTGGGTGATCATACATGACCAATGATATCACTAATGGGCTATATGCCACCTTAAATGAATCTAAGGAGAAACATTTTCAATAAATTAATCTCACATTGACAATTGAAATGAGGGAAATTGGTTACCACCAGTAGGATTCAGTAGTAATAATGAACTATTATAAACTCTTCCTGATGATATATATCTATCTTAAACACCACCCAGCACTGAGAGAATAACATGAGTCGGTGCTAACAAATATGAGTGATAAGGAAAAGGCCACAAATCAGAGCTCAACCACAACATGCACTGCCCAACCAAGACCATCCATAAATCACACTAGGAGGAAATCATCATGTTGATCATCATACATCATATAATTACCAGTTTTGAGATAGGATCTCTAATAAAGGATGCCTCAAACACATGAGGAAGAACATCTCATCCAATCGAGGATCCCAATCCCATCAACTGGATCATAACAGTCATCATCCTCAACAACCCCTATTTATATATCATCTTGGGGATGCACTCTCAAATAGAAGGTTAGGATCAAACACCACACACCAAATAAACTCCCACAAATCAATGAACCATGGAGAGGGAACCATATCTCACTATGTGTCTATGAACTAGTTGAGAGGGTAACCAACCTCAATATTAGAAAATATTCCCCACATTAACCATTACAGATGGAGGACCCATCCAATCTCACAGGGGAGTATTTAATCCTCTATAGTAAATGGGAATTTCCAATTTTTTGAAGAAACATTATCTGGGGGAGTAAAAAACCTTATGATCTATCAATTTCGCTCCAACAATCAAGAAGCAGAACCACAAATTCCAAAAAACACACGTAACCTCAGAGGAACTGAATATGGAGGATCTTGGATTTACTATAAGTCACATCAGTTAAGGGGAATACCAACTCTAGTGGGGGAACCTAACTAAAAATGAGAACTAAGATGCGGGTAATAATGTCTCTATAGGTGGATGACCACCAAATCAAGTAGCTATGGGGAATACCAACCATACATATAAAACAATTGTTATTTAAAAGATCTCAACCCTGAGTAACTGAGGGGGATATTTAACCTACCTAAAGAATATGATGGAGGATCCTGACCCCAAATATAATTAGAGAATATAGACCCTATCTTCTAACTAATAAGAAGATATAGGATCCTTGTCTTAGTTAGCTAGGGGGGATACGAATCCTATTTAAAGGATGAGGATTCTCTAGACGTCACACCAAAACCCAATCATCGAATCTACATAGTTAAATCCTATAGGCACTAAACTACAAAGAATATCAAGAGATCATTACTCAAAGAACTCACATGTATGTGTGCAGTGCCATATCCCTCTTCATCTATAGAAAATACATTTCACACCTTTAGTAAAATCATCCCCATGAGAGAAATTAACATCATTATTACATAATGACATCTCATAAAATTAGAATATCATACTGTGAAAATAACAATGAACCGATCTATATATGATGGATGAACCTACTCAAATATACCCTACAAACAATTCCCTTTGTACTCAACTTATTCAATAGATTATTAAATTATTGGCAAAGGAATGTGTTGATCAACACATCCTATTTGGCTTCCTTGGTATTTCAACCAAACCTATGCACCTTCAATAATTTCTTCCCCACATTTCATTAACCAAATCCACAAGACACCTATCAAAAAACTTCATCCCTAGGATATACCTCACTCTGATACCAATCTAACATGAGCTGAACCACTAGGTCCCGACCTAGGTCAGTGATAGGTTGAGTTTTCCACCCCAATCCTATCACCAATAGGCCAGGGGTTACCGAACAACACCAAGAATACATAATACGAATATGAGAGGCCTTAGCCTATATAAAATAATATATATATATATATATATATATATATATATTTCCATCACACAAAAGATATCTACAACCACATAGTTTATACCTATTTAACTAAAGTGATAATATGTATTCATATAACTATTAAACATCATAGGGGAATCCAATATAAATTCCAGTATAAGGAGGAAAAAATACAAACCTTGTTATCCCATAACATCACATGACCTTGACTGAATGGGTAGAAGGGGCCACTATTTTGCACCGAATATATTTGACCACTATTAACTAAAAATACTAATGGATAAACAATGATCAAAATCCACTAGTTCCTCTACCTATATACCCACCGATATAACCAACAACCTATATGCCATCCACACAGAAATAAAAAGTGTGGGTATAAATCCTATATAGAGGCGAGTATAAAACAATCCACTAGAATTACCTAAAAACAAAAAAGGGTGGTATGACTATAGGTGAGTACATAATCAAGGGTCCTAACCAAAAATATTCCCAACTCAAACAAGGTGGAACACTGGGCAAGGAAGAAGATTTAGATTCAATTCCCAATATGATCCCTACAAGATATTATAGGGAATATACCATGGAAAACATGAATGTAAAATCATTCTTTGGAATTATGGATCAATGAAAAAAATCTCATACCCAAAGTTAAAACAAATCCATACTCATAAACCATAGGGGAAAACATATCCCTTCTTATTTGCAATAGATACACCACATGCCTTAGGGGTAAACACCTCCCTACTCACCCATGACACAGAAGATCAAACCTTATCGGTCTATATGAGGGGACTATAACTGAAAAAAACACATCAAAATTTAAGGATCTAGTCATAAATATTCCATTTAAAAAAACTCATCATCCATGAGACACTCCTCATACTTGTTCATTAACAAAACACCATCACATAGGGTAGGCATCAGAACACACCAGTGAATTATTGTTTTAAAATAACACCTCTAGACACAAAATTACCATATAAACATCCCACCCATAAATTCTACAATTCTCTATCTAATCAAATATGGGGTAAACACCTCGAGAATGATACAACACACAAGAAGGTTACTAGCCCCACTGATTAGTGTATGACACCATTCCCTATTGTAACAACCTAATATTTCGTGATTTTTTTAAAATTAATTTAATATTTTAGATATTTTTCATTCCATGTAACACTGAGTTTGTCTTTTGTTACAAACGACACCAATCTTATCTTGCGTTACATGCAATACTAAGTTTAAACAAAATAAGACATATTATTATTTACTATGATAGTTATCACCTAGATATTGGAATATTGGGTAAAAATAGGATTATATAAAATATAAAAATATATGGTTTACAAATATATATAAACTAAATTCTTTAGTGACCAATTAATTTAAAATTAAAATAAAAACTATTTAAAAATAAAGAAAATATTTTTCTGAAAAACTATTTTTATGAACACAAACATATTTTACTTCAATAAAATGTGAAATAAAAACTTTTAGTTAAAGATTTAAATGAAATTTTTATATTATATATTTAATAAAATTATTAACATTCATCTTATTTGTTTTTTACAAGAGATAATAATAAATATAATTTAATGCTTAAAAATGTATTTTTCTAAAAAAATAGTTTTCTTTCCATTGGCGTACTTATTTTAAAATTAATATTTAGTACCTTAAGAAAATTAATTTGATAAAATATACATAATTTTTTTAAATCATAATATCAAAATTATATTAGGGTGATGTTTTTAAATTTTTTAAAAAGATTAAATATTTAATGAATAGTTGGAAATATCAAATTTCAATTAAAAACATTCTTTTTTTTAATTATTAATAAAGTTTAATTAAATTTTAAATTTATTTAAAATTAAAATTTCTTTAATTATATATCAATTAATCTAATTTAGTTCATTTTAATCATTTTTAAATGTATTTTTGAAAAAAATCTTTATAAACTTTTGAACATCTGTTTCTTTAAAAACTCGCTTTGTCATCACATCTGCAAGATTAATTTTAAATTAAAATTTTTGACTTATGTCAATTTAATTTGGAAAAACTGATTCCATATTTGGAATAATAACAATTCATAATTTATAATAAGTTAAAATTAGTTTTTGATGAAAATTAATAGTGAAAACAATAAAAATTATTTATTGTGGTTATGGTAAAAGCTGATTTACTGGGGGGGTGAAACTTCAAAAATTAAGGTCAGATATTAACTAAAAACTTGTGAAAACCCAATTATTTGGCTATATTTAGATCATATATCTTCTAGGTTCAATAATGGAACATTTTGGAAGATTTTTTCATGATAAAAACATGGGTATGATTGAATCTTTTCAAAAGATTACAAGTGCGTCACTCATCTCACTTATAAAAGGCTACCCCTCTCCTCTATTCCTCGCACCTTTATACCATTTTGGTTTGAACAATCCATAAAAAAATCACTACCAATATTCCCTTTACTCATCTTGGAATAATTATTTTGGATATTAATCCAACCTTGGAAGGCTTTTGGTGTAAACCTTAGGAGGTTACCTGAAGAAGAGGTAACGATCTTCAATGAGCGTTTTTATTTAATATCTTCCTCCACCTCTTTTAATTATTATTTAACCCTAATGATATAATAAATTTAGTTTATTATATATAATTATATTTTTTATGTTAATTTAATGACCTAAAACCATCTCTACATCCCTAAAATGGGTTCTGAAATCATCGTTCTTGTGTACAGAAGACTATCGCCCTGCGAACCGATGTCATTCATTTTTTCATTAACACCTATCATGGATGGGTATGATAATGGATATAAAGTATATATATATTATATTTATAAAACTATTATATCTATGGATTCTTTATATCATATATAACCTTTTTTACTTCTCATTCCATAAGGGATATGATAATGTCGTTCGTGTGTAAGGCAGATTACCGCCTCATGAAGCGATATGATTCGTTTTCAATAATGATTCACATGGAAGATAATAAAGATAAATATATGTGAAAAACATAAAATAATTATGATATTAATTACATATTGACCATTATTAATGGATAATATATCATTTTATTTCTTATCTTTTTTATTATTAAAAGATGATAATATCATACATGTACGTGTGGACTATGACCATCAAGAAGCGATGTGACTCTCTATTTTCATAATCACACCACATGGATGATATGTATTTGTTTATTTAAATAAATAATATTTTATTTATGATATTATGATCATTATTTAAATATAAAATATTACTTAAATTCTTTACATAATGATTGTTGAGGAATGGAAGTTTACTCATTCGTACGTACGACCTACCGTCTTCATGATCGTAATGTGATTCATTTATCAAAACTATATTTCATGATTGTTATTAAGAGTATAATTTATGTATTAAAATTAAAATTATTTTATTTTTATAATTATTCTATAGTTAATGTAACCATTATCAAGTGGACAAAAAATAACTAATCAAAACATATATGTAAAGCAAATCGGTTATTACCCAAAATGTGACTTTAACATGAAATTGATAATAAAAAAGTAATAAAAGGGAATAATTAAATCATATATTATATAATATAATTAATTATGGTTATTTAATATATTTATAATAAATTTATATTTATTATACAGTAGTCTAAAATGTGTATGAAGGAAGTCAAGACTTAAGGTACGAGATTTCCATCTCACTTTTTTCTTCTGCGAGACACATACTATATTCTCCACTTATTTATTAAATGTGGTGTGTATAAAATTGATGGATGTATTTTATAATCATTATATTGTGAATTATTTTTATTTATATATCCATTTTATTATATCTCTTCATTGTTATTTATGGTTAAAATGTTACCAAAGTGACAATTTTTTTTATATCAATTTTCCTTCTTTGAGACATATGTTTTGTTATAAACCTAACTTATTTTATGATGTTTATATAAAAACCATTGACATGTAACATCATTTAAATATTTATAATCATGATATTTTAATTTTAATTTAATTTTATTCTTACACGGGGCTTATGATTCAATGTTACCAAAGTGGTAAATATTTTACATTAAAATCTCATTATTTAACAGGATTGTTTATAATCATATTTTTGATAACAAAATATTATGATACATATTTAAAGAAACTCATGAATATTATTCTACTCTAGTTATTCATGATATTTCCAAGTAATAATACCATTTTCCAACTCTTTGGAACGTAAAATAATTGATAAAATGTTTTTGATAAAATATAACTTTATTTCTCTCTTCGGTCGAAAATCCATTTTCTTCCCAAACCATATTTTATAAAATCATTTTTAAAAATGTTTAATCCTTCCAAAAATAATTTATTAATGAAATTTTTACACATGTTTTAATTTTTTTTTTTTGAAAGGAATCTTCATGTCATTTTCCAAACAATGCTCATTTGGATTTTAATGAAAATATGAAAGGAATATTTGTTTTAATGTGTATGACATGAACAAAACTTTCCAAAGACTTGAAAATTATTTTCTTTGAATATTAATTTATAATATTTCAATTTTATTTTAAAATAAAAATATTTTCAAAATTTTTTATGATTTAAAAAGTGTTTTTCAAAATTAATACGATATTTTCCTCAAGAAAAGTTTTAAATTATTGATAGAAATAATTTTCCATCTAAAATGAAATAAGTTAATGTTACATATAAATTAAAGGGGATATGATCCAAGGATATTATTATTATTATTTATTTTAATTATTTATGTTTCTGATGGCATGATTTTTATGAAAACTGCTTCTTTTTTCATGGATTTTACCATGATAAATTCTTATAAAAACTAGTTATTTTTTCATGGGTTATACCATGATACAATTATTATAAAATACACTTATTTTTTCCACAGGTTATTCTATAATAGTATATTTAAATGATTATGAGAATTATATCTTTTATACACTTTATGATATGAAAAAATGTTCATAAATCCCCTTTGATTTCATGGGTTATGATAAGATTTATTTTTATGATCTTGTAGAATACAAAAATATGGTTTTTATTATGAGATGTGTGGGAATTATATCTCCCTCCAATTAATATGTAAATTCCAGATAATTATGAGTAAATATTTTGTGTGTGAACTTGATTACATGTTCACAATGTCACGTGTGAACCTAATTACATGTTCCCATTGTTATACATGAACCAGATTACATGTTCATAATGTTATGCATGAACCTAATTACATGTTCAATATTTTATTCATGAACATAATTATATGTTTACAATGTTATGAATGATCCTATATTTCATGTCCATAATGTTATGCATGGACTTGGGTTTTTCCCATAATTTTTATAAGAGGGCATGATTTCATGTATTTAACTTAATGAGTGAAATTTTTTCTATTTAAACATGTTCAAAATGTTATAAGATGATTTTTATGCAAAAAAATTATGTATTATTCCAATATTATGATCTCATGTATCATTTTCTTTGATTCCATTATGATTCATGTCTTATGAAATGCCAATATTTTTGCTATGACTGAAGATTATGATCTTTTATATGAAGGTTATGGTTTGAAAATGTTATTATCATGTTCTCATACCCTTATTATCATGTTATACTTACATATCTAGTTGTTTACCCTTATTGAACATATGATTTATGTTTCCTTTCCCTAGGTTATAATGAAAGTTTTATATAGGATATTCATTAAAAAATTAGTAAATGGGGAGATATTTATATAAGACATTAAAGATATTTCATGTGTTAATAATATTGAATTCCTTGTTTCCAAAGGCACTAAACTATTATGGTCCTTAGGAATGTGTGTGTAATGTATTGACTATTCATCTAGAAGGTTGTAATATCCATATATGAAAAGCCTAAGTCATTATAATTGGTATTAAAGGAAAGGTTAATTGACCTTTGTAAATTAGTATTATAAAACATTAGTGATATCCCTAGGGATATTTAGAAGGATATGTCTAGGGATGTCACTAAGGATAAGTTTATGGATGATTTAATGTATTTTAAAATGTACTAGTTTTTTAAGAATAGAGTGAGTAGATTCCATGAAATTATTTCCCTGTATGGATACTACAAGTGGATGTGACACTGGAACAGAGGTACCTAGGGGTAATAACTCAAAAGGGTACATTGATATGTACTCGATCATCAATTAGTGAAAAAATAGGCCTTACTGCACACATGGTTTGAAACTCCCATGGGATATTCTTTGGTAATCTATGAACTCTTTATAAACCATCATGAATTATTTAAACAGAAGATGACTATGAATGACCTTGGATAAAGTTAAATTATCATAGATTAAAAAATTGTTTCATGATTTATACACAATATAAGTTATTTTCATGATTATTTGGTTTCCTATTATGATGATCATTTCTCACACTATGGATTTTGGTTTAATTTAACAGTAGGAACCTGAAGGAGTTGGGTTAACATTGAATGTGACATACACTTTTCGAATGATAAAACAAATGGTATAATGATTGGAGTAAAGAATATTATGATTATTACTAAACATTTATCTTGATATGTGACTCTCAATGTAATCCTTAAACAACTCTCAAACTCACTAAAAAAGATAAGGATAGAGTTCACTAAGGGTTCATGGAATGGTAAACATGGAGGAAAGAAGATTTGGTTTCCTATATGTCAAGAATATAGGAAAAAGCACCCAAGTGAATGTCTCAAAGGAAATAGAAGATTATTAGAGTGTGGAAAAGAAGGGAACAAAGAAAGTAATTTATAAGGAAAAAGGAAAAATTCAGTTAACACAGTCAATGAGAATATTGGTCTCCTTAAGGCATCATTGACTGTTGAATGTTTCAAATGTGGAAATTATAGGCATTATGAAAATCTATTCCCTATAGGGAAATCTTGCGAAGAGAATTTCAAAGCATATAAAAGTAATTTTCATACTTCTGATGATAAGGATACTACAAATTATATATGAAAGGAATGTGATATTAGGGAATAAGATGAGGAAGAATAGTTAATGGATTAAGGATGAGGTAGAATAATCAAAGTGTTTATGTAATGTAATTCTAGAATTGTGTTATATGAATATATATAAGGTTTTTTTAAACGTCTTTAACCAAGTATTTTAAGAATATGTTAAATGGTATTGATATACTAGAAAAGAGATTTAATGGAAAGGTGATATTTTGATTAAAGTAATATAACCCTTAATATGTATTGGATGTTAAGATAATGTTGCTGGGATAAAGAGCTATTGGATATGAATAAGTAAATTAGATAGTAATGATTACCTTAGAACTGACTGATGGTTTTTTTAGAAAAAGCGGTATATGCTATCGTTGATGGAGTTTAAAACATTTTTTGATTTAAGAAATATATCTAAAAATCTTTGTTTTATTTAAGGAATAAGGAACCGTGCATGTTTTTAGAAAGGTTTTATGGAAATTTAGGCTACTACCATGTTTCAATAGAATACATTATGAAGTTATTAAAATGTCTGATATGTGAAGATTAAGAGATACTTCATGTTTTATGGGGGATTAATGATAAGTTAATTTTTGAAATTACATGACCTTGATTCTACAGTTTTGGATTATAATCTTTTTAAAGGGTCATAAGGTCAACCAAAACCATTTTTTTCAAAGTAATCTATCAAAGAGATTAAATTTATTTTAACAAAAGAGAGATATAGTGTAAAATTTTGGGGTGTTACATTCTAACCCCTTAAAATTAATTTCACCCTGGAAATATATTACTCTTATATAAATAGAGGAGGATACCTATGCCACATCTCGTACTCAGGTTCCTACATACCTTCCTTAAATTGGTGTTTTAGCAACAGAATTTTAACAAGGAGAGTCATATTATTTTGTAGATATTTATATTTATGATCCAAAATCTCTAATATTTGTTCCTTTTAATAAATATATAGTTTCAGTGGTATTAAATATGATTTTAGTACATGTGAAGGATTAGGTATGTACTTACTTAGGTGAGATACATGGAAACACAATGAACTTGAGGAATATTTTGTGGAACAATTAATTGATAAGCTACCATCTCGATATAATCAATGATCTTAAGAAATTATGTAGAGACTCGAAGCTTGACATACATACATATCACATTAATTTTGAGGAATACTTAGTACATAACAAAAACACACACACAAGGACCGTAATAGTTTAGTGTCTTTGGAAACTCGGAACGTAATCTTCTAATCATGGTGAAAGATCTTCAACATCTCCCATAAATATCTTCCCTTTTTTTTCTTACCTAAAACCTTTCTTTATATCCTGGGGAAAAGAAAACATAAAAGGGTGAGCTCAAATGCTCAGTAAGGGTAAACAAAAGAAATATCAATCACATCATATTAATAAGAACATATCTTTTGTAAATCTTAACCTGCAAAAGAGATCATAATTTCATAACAAGGGATAAATCATAGTAGTAAACTTTAATCCCAATAATCATAAATTAAAACATGAAACTTTTTGGTATACACACATAATCATAGAGAATCATTTCTTATTAGTCAAGACTCATTTCCAAGACTATCTTAGTGGACAAAGTCCCTTTCTGAACCGAGTTCACTCCTCATTTCAGTCCTGTTTCACTGAACCGGTATAACCTACCGTTCCAGCCATGTCTATCTCATGAGATATAAAATCTTTACCCAATGCATTGGAGGGAGATATAGGTCCCACACATCTCATAATGAAATCATTATTACTTGTTCCACAAAATAAACATACATCATTCATAAAAACCCAATAAATAAAATGGGTTTCATAAACATCATCCCATCATCACATAATCCATATAAAAGAAATGGATATCATTTTATAATAAGAAAATTGAAACCATGTCAATCATAGAGACATTACACTTGAAACATACACATATGAAATAATTTCATCATAGATGGAAAATGGTTTTGATAAAACACTTGTAATGAATTCTTGAGTAAAATATCCTTTCTTCTTCAAAATCAATTTCTTTTCACAAAATGTCATGCAATTTTAAAAGAAAGGGATTTTGTTGAAAATAGTCATGAAATATTTTGGAGGAAGCTTCATAAAAATAAGGCTTTATAAAACCGTAAAAATCCGTTCGTTCCATATAAGTTAAAAAAACATTCTTTTCGTACTTTTTCCGTAAAAGTCAAGAAGTACCTTGTAACGTAAACCAAAGAAAGATTCCTTACATACCATGTAGTAAAAGTCAAAAATGGGTAAAAAGGACTTCAAACATACATGAAAAAACTTTTATAAAACATGTACATGGATGATATAAATAAACCCATTAAACACTTACGAATAACCAATCTCGGATAAAAATGAGATTTTCACAATTATCCCTTACCTTACGTCCGATTTTCTTCATAAGTGTCTGAACCTCCTCTTCTTTGAAGCACCTCTTTGAGATCTCCTTTTAGGGAACTAAAATTGGTCTTTAGGGAAGACCAAAACCTCTAGGATATTTCTAGGGAAGTGGAGAAGAGAATTTGGCAGGGGTTGGCCGAGCTTGAAGGCTCAAAGTGGTGTTAGGAAGAGAGGGAGGGGATGCCCTTTTATAAGGGAGGAGAGGGGCACCTTTGGAAAAACAAAAAATATTATTTTATTATAAAGTCAAGTTCGGTTTTAAATATCTCCAAATTGATTTATTTCGAAGCTAAGGTGGGGATGGGTCGAAATCCTCTCATACAATAGAATTTAGACAAGTTTAGGTTCCTATTTTAACCTTATCATTTAGATTTAACATTAAGTTAAATAATTTAACTTTTACCGTGTCTTCTTGTTTTCTTATACTATAAGGTTAATAAACTTACTATATCAAGGAAAACGAACCCTAAGTTGTTTATTATTAATATATATAACCTTATCTAAGTCATTTGGCTGAACCTTATAATTTTAGGAATATAATAACAATTAATAATATAAAAACTATTTTATGTCAATTTTGACACTATTTGGTAATTGATTTTTCTAAAAATCATAACAGAATGATTAGTTCGAAAAAAGTTAATAAAATAAATACTAACATGTCATATTAAACTAGAAAATTAGTGGAATTCATAAAAAATCTCAAATTACATTTATTTGGGTATTTATAACATCAATTATGTCAATATTTCATTAATAAGATAATTACTGCATCATCGTTGTGTCATAAATAAATTAAATTATTTAATGTCTAAAAATTACAAATAAAATATCATTATGTAGGAAATTTCTTTAGCTTTCTAATTAATATTTATAGTCGAATTTATCTTATGTATAACCCCATATTAAAAATGATTTACTTATTAAACCTTGATTTTAACAATTGTAACCCCTCTTTAAATAAATTAATAATAAATGTCCTAATCTAATCGAAGTGGGTCTAAATGGTCATGGTTTATTACTAAGATTTTTTTGGTCAAATTAAACTTATCCAATAGAATTAGGACATGTGTTAGGATAATAATAATATCATTTTTACCCTTAATTACCCTATTTACTTTTAACCGTGGTAAAAAAAAAGTAAAAAGTTACTATTCACCAAAAATTATTTTCATCTCATTGAACCACATTTTAGTCCTTGATATTAACCGTGTCTCTCGGATTTTCGAAATTTCACTCACAGAAGCGGTAAAATTATGTTTTATGAAAAGTTCAGTTTTTTAACTACCACTTAGTGGTTTCACTATTCATCAAAAAATGAAAGTTTCCAGAAAAATACCTAAAAATAGGCCTAAGCTATATTTGATATTATGAAATCAAAAATGATGTCTATTTTAACAAATTAAAAACATATCAGTGGCATTAATTAATTTAAAAATTAATTCCCGTCGTCAAAACAAATAGCGTGTTCTTAAGAGATAATAACTATCAAAAGATTAACACTTGTTTATGTCTGGTTTAAATGTGAAATTATGTCCAATGACCAACATTGTATTAAATTGTAAAAAAATATTCTAAATATACCTTAAAACCACTCAAATTAATAATTTATCACTATTAATTATTTTGATTAAAAAGGTTGTTTTTAATTAAAATTTAGTAATTTTCACTATTCATCAAAAAATGAAAGTTATCCGAAAAGTAGCAAAATTTCACCCTAATCTAATTTCAATATTCCGAATCCAAAAATGAAGTCCATTTTGAGAGATAAAATTTCTAAAATTTTAAAAGGTGGTTATTACATTTCATAACGGCTAGTTTTAATAATATTTTAATTGCATATCGTTGTTTAGTGAAACTCGGTATTGCGTACTACACACGCTATCGAGGATGTTCGTGATTGTGTGTAATGCAAGGCAAGTCAAGGATTCTTGTTGTGAAAGCTCCTTTTGGTGTAGCGTACAACACAAGACATTAATGAAATTAAAAAGAATATTTTTCATAAAATCTCGGGGTGTTACATTCTACCCCCCTTAAAATGAATTTCGCCCTCGAAATTCGTCAGGGTTATAAATGGTTTACTACTCGAAAGTTTCTTTTATAGAAACCCACATCATAAAAAGGAATACCAAAACCAATCTTTAAAAACAAAAGTATGAAAAGTAATGGTTACCCAAATAAACTAATCACTGGGTTTCCACATAGGTGAAAATATGGATATGGAAGAGAAATCTAACCATCATGTTCTGATGGAGAGTGGTAGAGAACATGGCTATGAAAAATCCAACAATCACAAATTCATAGATTTGTGATGATCTAAGGTACCATCTGATTCGTCGGATATAAGAGCACTAGGACAACATTTTTGGTTTTCAATATCATTTCCCTAAAGTTGAAAATTTTGAATTAGAAGAAATACTTGCTTGATTTTGGTACTATCTCACTGTTGTTTGTGCTTTGAACAATTTCCTCTTCACCTTTTAAAGAAATGAAGTTAAATTTTTTATTTGTGAAGTTCTAACAGATCATGTGATAGAATGATGGGTCATTTCATCTGTTTCAAACAAAAGGTTAGCAAAAGTTATCAAATATACATAAGTCCATCTATGGTGAGATTAATCATATATGGTTCCTAAAATGGACTTATACTTCATATATCATACTGCTTAATAAAATAAAACTAGTTTCTACTAAACAGGGACTTCCTGTAGGCCAGTGGTAGGCAATAAAGGCCAGTCGCACTTCGGTGGTGGGTTCGATTCCCATAGCCTTGTCTGACGCGATGGGCTCTCGCCCATCCTGCAGGTTGTCCTTTTTCTAAAACTACATTACTATAACATCCCAGAAATAATATCGGAAAAACTTCTATCCTTAAACAATACTATCTTATGTCCAACATAATCCATTCCAATCTTTAGGCTTATCCAAAATAATACTGTCTAATCTCATATTATAGTGAAAATGATTACCAAAGAGTTCACACAACTGGCATGTTAATACCATTGTTGATCCCCATATATCATGAGATATGACTTGTTGGTCACATTCCAAACATTGAAAGGCCTTAGTCATGTATTATCTTGAAAAAAAATGAATACCCATTAATCCTTATTTAAAACATGAGTGCTGTTAAAAGTTAACTCTTTCCACATACCAAAATCCTCAAAATTATAAATACTAAAACCATGATATCACTTAGTTCTTATATCAATCATGAGCTCATGAATACTATCAAACATATTAGATTCTCTTTACCCCTTCATTATGTGCATATCATCTGCTTTCCAAAAATATTTCAATCACTTTTCATGGTTACCGATGCCATAAAATTATTGAAAACCACAATAGACCAATATATAAATATTCCAATATTCCACGATACTATATACAACATTATTCTGGAATCCCATTACATAAACACTTAATCATTCCACAACATCTTTGTCATATTCAACATCACCAATGGTGATCGCATGTGACTTCCCTTTGTCCTTTGCCTTAAGTGGTTGCTGATTTCGATCATCACTAACCCTTAGATTAGGGCATTTATTAGCATAATGCCCCATTTCCTTGCACTTGAAGCATTGAAGTGTAGTAGGTTCATTCTGTGTATCCCTTCCTTTGTTTGCATCATTAGGAATCTTCTTCCCATCATTGCGGAATTCAAATGCCCGATAACCTTCCTTTCCACACTTAAAACATTTTCTAGTCCCTTTAAGACAATCTGCACCATGCTTCTTTCCACACTTTGATCATAAGGAAACATTCATCTTCTTTTCACCATTATTCTGATATTTCTCCTTGAACTCCATCTTTCGTTTCTTGTCAAAACTATGAGATGGATAAGTAACACCAACTTCCATTTCTACCTTGATAGAAAAACACACAATTTCTACATAGCTACTAAAGTCTCTTATAGATAATGCCCTTTGAAGATTTGGTTTTAAGCCACTGAGAATCGATCAACTTTACTTTCGGGTTGGATGATAAATCCAGATGCATACCTTGCAAGCCTTGTAAAATTCGCTTCATATATACCAACAGATTCATCATCCTTTTTCTTTAGTTCAAGAAACTCTTTCTCTATCTTTGTTCTAAGAATACGAGGGAAGTACTTATTGAAAAATAAGTTCTTGAACTCGTCCCATTCCATGGATGCAATTTCATCTCTTGGCCTTGTATTCTTGATAAGATTCCACCATTGATCAGCATCACCTTCCAAACGATACACTGCTAAGATGACTTTATCATGTTCAGAACATTGAAGAAATGAAAATATCTTTTCAGTAGTACTGATCCATTTTTTAGCAACAAGTGGATCAAAAGACCCACTGAAAGAAGGGGGATGTTGCCTCATGAAGGACTCAATAGAATATTGTTCCCTTCTCTGCTCATTTGGATGTCCAGAATGATTCATAGCTTGTGTAAGTATAGCAATAATATTTTGCACTCCATCTCCCATAACATTTGTTTGTTCAGGAGGACAATCATTGCATTGTCCATTACATTGATCAACACGGTTCCTTCGGGTTCCAGCCATCGTCTAAAACCCAAAAAGAATAGTGTGAGAGGCAAAAATCATGCTAGGGAAAACAACATAATAAAGGGGGAGTACCTTAAATATCTAACATCTTAGGTTTAATTATATGATCTTTAGCACAATTCTAGGACTATAAACTATACGTATTCTTAACCTTAGGGACATCCCTAGACATACCTTAAAAATATCTCTAGGGATCTCACTAAAGTTCTCGCATCCTAGTTTCCAAAGGTTGACTAAACCTTTCATATGATAGCAACTGTAGAGACCCAAAGCTTGATGTACATAGATATCACATTAATTTTTCAGAATACTTAGTACATAACAAAAACACACACACAAGGACCGTAATAGTTTAGTGTGTTTGGAAACTCAGAACGTAATCTTCTAATCATGGTGAAAGATCTTCAACATCTCCCATAAATATCTTCCCTTTTTTTCTTACCTAAAACCTTTCTTTATATCCTGGGGAAAAGAAAACATAAAAGTGTGAGCTCAAATGCTCAGTAAGGGTAAACAAAATAAATATCAATCACATCATATTCATAAGAACATATCTTTTGGAAATCTTAACTTGCAAAAGAGATCATAATTTCATAACAAGGGATAAATCATAGTAGTGAAATGTAATCCCAATAATCATAACTTAAAACATGAAACTTTGTGGCATATACACATAATAATAGAGAATAATTTCTTATTAGTCAAGACTCATTTCCAAGACTATCTTAGTGGACAAAGTCCCTTTCTAAACCGAGTTCACTCCTCGTTTCAGTCCTATTTCACTGAACCGGTATAACCTACCGTTCCAGCCATGTCTATCTCATGAGATATAAAATCTTTACCCAATGCATTGGAGGGAGATATAGGTCCCACCCATCTCATAATGAAATCATTCTTACTTGTGCCACAAAATAAACATACATCATTCATAAAAACCCAATAAATAAAATGGGTTTCATAAACATCATCCCATCATCACATAATCCATATAAAATAAATGGATATCATTTCATAATAAGAAAATTGAAACCATGTCAATCATAGAGAAATTAAACTTGAAACATACAAATATGAAATAATTTCATCTTATATGGAAAATGGTTTTGATAAAACACTTGTAATGAATTCTTGAGGAAAATATCCTTTCTTCTTCAAAATCAATTTCTTTTCACAAAACGTCATTCAATTTTAAAAGAAAGAGATTTTGTTGAAAATAGTCATGAATTCTTTTGGAGGAAGCTTCATGAAAATAAGGCTTTATAAAACCGTAAAATCCATTCGTTCCATATAAGTTAAAAAAAAATTCTTTTTGTACTTTTTCCGTAAAAGTCGAGAAGTACCTCGTAACGTAAACAAAAGAAAGATTCCTTACATACCATGTAGTAAAAGTCAAAAATGGGTAAAAAGGACTTTAAACATACATGAAAAAACTTTTATAAAACATGGACATGGATGATAGAAATAAACCCAGTAAACACTTACGAATAATCAATCTCGGATAAAAATGAGATTTGCACAATTAACCCTTACATTACGTCCGATTTGCTTCGTAAGTGTCTGAACCTCCTCTTCTTTGAAGCGCCTCTTTGAGATCTCCTTTTAGGGCACTAAAATTAGACTTTGGGGAAGACCAGAACCTCTAGGATGTTTCTAGGGAAGTGGAGAAGAGAATTTGGCATGGGTTGGCCGAGATTGAAGGCTCAAAGTGGTGTGAGGAAGAGAGGGAGGGGGTGCCCTTTTATATGGGAGGAGAGGGGCACCTTTGGAAAAACTAAAAATATTATTTTATTATAAAGTAAAGTTCGGTTTTAAATAGCTCCAAATTGATTTATTTATAAGATAATATGGGGATGGGTCTAGATCCTCTCATTCAATAGAATTTAGACAAGTTTAGGTTCCTATTTTAACCTTATCATTTCGATTTAACATTAAGTTAAATAATTTAACTTTTGCCGTGTCTTCTTGTTTTCTTATACTATAAGGTTAATAAACATACTATATCAATCCAAACAAACCCCAAGTTGTTTATTATTAATATATATAACCTTATCTAAGTTATTTGGCCGAACCTTAGATTTTTAGGAATATAATAACAACTAATAATATAAAAACTATTTTATGTCAATTTTGACACTATTTGGTAATTGATTTTTCTAAAAATCATAACAGAATGATTAGTTCGAACAAAGTTAATAAAATCAATACTAACATGTCATATTAACCTAGAAAATTAGTGTAATTCATAAAAAGTCTCAAATTACATTTATTTGGGTATTTATAACATCAATTATGTCAATATTTCATTAATAAGATAATTACTGCATCATCGTTGTGTCATAAATAAATTGAATTATTTAATGACTAAAAATTAAAAATAAAATATCATTATGTAGGAAATTTCTTTATCTTTCTAATTAATATTTATAGTCGAATTTATCTTATGTATAACTCCTTATTAAAAATGATTTACTTATTAAACCTTGATTTTAACTATTTTAACCCTTCTTTAAATAAATTAATAATAAATGTCGTAATATAATCCATGTGGGTCTAAATGGTTATATTTTATTCATAAGGTTGTTTTTGGTCGAATTACACTTATCCAATATAATTAGGACATGTTTTAGGATAATAATAATATCATTTTTACCCTTAATTACCCTATTTACTTTTAACCGTGGTAAAAAAAAGTAAAAAGTTGCTATTCACCAAAAATTATTTTCATCTCATTGAACCACATTTTAGTCTTTGATATTAACCGTGTCTCTCGGATTTTCTAAATTCCACTCACAGAAGCGGTAAAATTATGTTTTATGAAAAGTTCAGTTTTTTAACTAACACTTAGTGGTTTCACTATTCATCAAAAAATGAATGTTTTTTCAGAAAAATACCAAAAATTAGGCCTAAGCTATATTTGATATTATGAACTCAAAAATGATGCCTATTTTACCAAATTAAAAAAATATTAGTGGCATTAATTAATTTAAAAATTAATTCCCGTCGTCAAAACAAATAGCGTGTTCTTAAGAGATAATAACTATCAAAAGATTGACACTTGTTTATGTCTGGTTTAAATGTGAAATTAAGTCCAATGACCAACATTGTATTAAATTGTATAAAAAATATTCTAAATATAATTTAAAACCACTCAAATTAATAATTTATCACTATTAATTATTTCGATTAAAAATGTAGTTTTTAATTAAAATTTAGTAATTTTCACTATTCATCAGAAAATGAAAGTTATCTGAAAAGTACCAAAATTTCACCCTAAGATAATTTCGATATTCTGAATCCAATAATGAAGTCCATTTTGAGAGATAAATTTTCTAAAATTTTAAAAGGTGGTTATTACTATTCAAAACGGCTAGTTTTAATAATATTTTAATAGCATATCGTTGTTTAGTGAAACTCGGTATTGCGTACTACACACGCTATCGAGGAAGGTCGTGATTGCGTGTAATGCAAGGCAAGTCAAGGATGCTTGTTGTGCAAGCTCCTTTTGGTGTAGCGTACAACACATGACATTAATGAAATTAAAAAGAATATTTTTCAAAAAATCTCGGGGTGTTACATTATACCCCCCTTAAAATGAATTTCGCCCTCGAAATTCGTCGGGGTTATAAATGGTTTACTACTAGAAAGTTTCTTTAATAGAAACCCACATCATAAAAAGGAATACCAAAACCAATCTTTAAAAACAAAAGTATGAAACGTAATGGTTACCCAAATAAACTAATCACTGGGTTTCCACATAGGAGAAAATATGGATATGGAAGAGAAATCTAACCATCATGTTCTGATGGAGAGTGGTAGGGAACATGGCTATGAAAAATCCAACAATCACAAAGTCATAGATTTATGATGATCTAAGTTACCATCTGATTCGTCGGATATAAGAGTACTAGGACAACATTTTTGGTTTTCAATATCATTTCCCTAAAGTTGAAAATTTTGAATTAGAAGAAATACTTGCTTGATTTTGGTACTATCTCACTATTGTTCATGCTTTGAACAATTTCTGCTTCATCTCTTAATGAAATGAAGTTGAATTTTTTATTTGTGAAGTTCTAACAGATCATGTGATAGAATGATGGGACATTTCATCTGTTTCAAACTAAAGGTTAGCAAAAGTTATCAAATATACATAAGTCCATCTATGGTGAGATTAATCATATATGGTTCCTAAAATGGACTTATACTTCATATATCATACTGCTTAATAAAATAAAACTAGTTTTTACTAAACATGGACTTCCTGTAGGCCAGTGGTAGGCGATAAAGGCCAATCGCACTTCGGTTGTGGGTTCGATTCCCACAGCCTTGTCCGACGCTATAGGCTGTCGCCCATCCTGCAGGTTGTCCTTTTTATAAAACTACATTACTATAACATCCCATAAATAATATCAGAAAAACTTCTATCCTTAAACAATACTAACTTTTTTCCAACATAATCCATTCCAATCTTTAGGCTTAACCAAAATAATACTATCTAATCTCATATTATAGTGAAAACGATTACCAAAGAGTTCACACAACTATCATGTTAATACCATTGTTGATCCCCATATATCATGAGATATGACTTGTTGGTCACATTCCAAACATTCAAAGGCCTTAGTCATGTATTCTCTTGAAAAAAAATGATTACCCATTAAACCTTATTGAAAACATGAGTGCTGTTAAAATTTAACTCTTTCCACATACCAAAATCCTCAAAATTATATATACTCAAACCATGATATCACTTAGTCCTTATATCAATCATGATCTCATGAATACTATCAAACATATTAGATTATCTTTATCCCTTCATTATGTGCATATCATCTACTTTCCAAAAATATTTCAATCACTTTTCATGGTTACCGATGCCATAAAATTATTGAAAACCACAATAGATCAATACATAAATATTCCAATATTCCATGATACTATATACAACATTATTCTGGAATCCCATTACATAAACACTTAATCATTCCACCACATCGTTGTCATATTCAACATCACCAATGGTGATCACATGTGACTTCCCTTTGTCCTTTTCCTTAAGTGGTTTCTCATGTCGATCATCACTAACCCTTAGATTAGGGAATTTATTAGCATAATGCCCCATTTCCTTGCACTTGAAGCATTGAAGTGTAGTAGGTTCATTCTGTGTATCCCTTCCTTTGTTTGCATCATTAGGCATCTTCTTCCCATCATTGCGGTATTCAAATACCCGATGACCTACCATTCCACACTTAAAACATTTTCTAGTCCCTTTAAGACAATCTCCACCATGCTTCTTTCCACACTTTGAGCATAAGGAAACATTCATCTTCTTTTTACCATTATTCTGAGATTTCTTATTAAACTCCATCTTTCGTTTCTTGTCAAAACTATGAGATGGATAAGTAACACCAACTTCTATTTCTACCTTGATAGCACAACGCACAATTTCTTCATAGCTACTAAAGTCTCTTATAGCTAATTCTCTTAGAAGATTTGGTTTTATGCCACTGAAGAATCGATCAACTTTACTTTTGGGTTGGATGATAAATCCAGATGCATACCTTGCAAGCCTTGTAAAATTCGCTTCATATATACCAACAGATTCATCATCCTTTTGTTTTAGTTCAGGAAACTCCTTATCCATCTTTGTTCGAAGAATATGAGGGAAGTACTTATTGAAAAATAAGTTCTTGAACTCGTCCCATTCCATGGACTCAATTTCATCTCTTGGCCTTGTATTCTTGATAAGATTACACCATTGATCGGCATCACCTTCCAAACGATACACTGCTAAGATGACTTTATCATGTTCATAACATTGAAGAACTGAAAATATCTTTTCAGTAGTACTGATCCATTGTTCAGCAACAAGTGGATCAGAAGACCCACTGAAAGAAGGGGGATGTTGCCTCATGAAGGACTCAATAGAATATTGTCCTCTTCTCTGCTCATTTGGAAGTCCAGAATGATTCATAGCTTGTGTAAGTATAGCAATAAGATTTTTCACTCCATCTCCCATAACATTTGTTTGTTCAGGAGGACAATCATTGCATTGTCCATTACATTGATCAACATGGTTCCTTCGGGTTCCAGCCATCGTCTAAAACCCAAAAAGAATAGTGTGAGAGGAAAAAATCATGCTAGGGAAAACAACATAATAAAGGGGTATTAACTTCAATATCTAATATCTTAGGTTTAATTATATGATCGTTAGCATAATTCTAGGACTATAACCTATACGTATACTTAACCTTATGGACATCCCTAGACATACCTTAGAAATATCTCTAGGGATATCACTAAAGTTCTCGCATCCTAGTTTCCAAAGGTTGACTAAACCTTTCCTCTGATAGAAACTGTAGAGAACTGATGCTTGACGTACATAGATATCACATTAATTTTGTGGAATACTTAGTACATAACAAAAACACACACACAAGGACCGTAATAGTTTAGTGTCTTTAGAAACTCGGAATGTAATCTTCTAATCATGGTGAAAGATCTTTAACATCTCCCATAAATATCTTCCCTTTTTTTTCTTACCTAAAACCTTTCTTTATATCCTGGGGAAAAGAAAACATAAAAGGGTGATCTCAAATGCTCAGTAAGGGTAAACAAAAGAAATATCAATCACATCATATTCATAAGAACATATCTTTTGGAAATATTAACCTGCAAAAGAGATCATAATTTCATAACAAGGGATAAATCATAGTAGTGAAATGTAATCCCAATAACCATAACTTAAAACATGAAACTTTGTGGCATACACACATAATCATAGAGAATCATTTCTTATTAGTTAAGAATCATTTCCAAGACTATCTTAGTGGACAAAGTCCCTTTCTGAACCGAGTTCACTCCTCGTTTCGGTCTGGTTTCACTGAACCGGTATAACCTACCGTTCCATCCATGTCTATCTCAAGAGATACAAAATCTTTACCCTATGCATTGGAGGGAGATATAGGTACCACACATCTCATAATGAAATCATTCTTACTTGTTCCACAAAATAAACATCCATCATTCATAAAAACCCAATAAATAAAATGGGTTTCATAAACATCATCCCATCATCACATAATCCATATAAAAGATATGGATATCATTTCATAATAAGAAAATTGAAACCATGTCAATCATAGAGACATTACACTTGAAACATACACATATGAAATAATTTCATCTTAGATGGAAAATGGTTTTGATAAAACACATGAAATGAATTCTTGAGGAAAACATCCTTTCTTCTTCAAAATCAATTTCTTTTCACAAAACGTCATGCAATTTTAAAAGAAAGAGATTTTGTTGAAAATAGTCATGAAATCTTTTGGAGGAAGCTTCATTAAAATAAGGCTTTATAAAACCGTAAAAATACATTCATGCCATATAAGTTAAAAAAACATTCTTTTCATACTTTTACCGTAAAAGTCAAGAAGTACCTCGTAACGTAAACAAAACAAAGATTCCTTACATACCATGTAGTAAAA
Source organism: Viscum album (assembly GCA_963277665.1). NCBI lineage: Eukaryota > Viridiplantae > Streptophyta > Magnoliopsida > Santalales > Viscaceae > Viscum > Viscum album. The sequence goes on along the minus strand of OY728132.1, from coordinate 1,151,214,901 downwards.
GTCAAAAATGGGTAAAAAGGACTTTAAAAATACATGAAAACACTTTCATAAAACGTGGACATGGATGATAGAAATAAAATCAGTAAACACTTACGAATAAGAAATCTCGGATAAAAATGAGATTTGCACAATTATCCCTTACCTTACGTCCGATTTGCTTCGTAAGTGTCCGAACCTCCTCTTCTTTGAAGCGCCTCTTTGAGATCTCCTTTTAGGGCACTAAAATTGGTCTTTGGGGAAGACCAGAACCTCTAGGATGTTTCTAGGGAAGTGGAGAAGAAAATTTGGCAGGGGTTGACCGAGCTTTAAGGCTCAAAGTGGTGTGAGGAAGAGAGGGAGGGGGTGCCCTTTTATAAGGGAGGAGAGGGGCACCTTTGGAAAAACTAAAAATATTATTTTATTATAAAGTCATGCTCGGTTTTAAATAGTTCAAAATTGATTTATTTCGAAGCTAATGTGGGGATGGGTCTAAATCCTCTCATCCAATAGAATTTAGACAAGTTTAGGTTCCTATTTTAACCTTATCATTTAGATTTAACATTAAGTTAAATAATTTAACTTTTATCGTGTCTTCTTGTTTTCTTATACTATAAGGTTAATAAACTTACTATATCAAGCCAAACGAACCCCAAGTTGTTTATTATTAATATATATAACCTTATCTAAGTCATTTGGCCTAACCTTATATTTTTAGGAATATAATAACAATTAATAATATAAAGACTATTTTATGTCAATTTTGACACTATTTGGTAATTGATTTTTCTAAAAATCATAATATAATTATTGGTTCAAAAAAAGTCAATAAAATCAATACTAACATGTCATATTAACCTAGAAAATTAGTGGAATTCATAAAAAGTCTAAAATTACATTTATTTGGGTATTTATAACATCAATTATGTCAATATTTCATTAATAAGATAATTACTGCATCATCGTTGTGTCATAAATAAATTAAATTATTTAATGTCTAAAAATTACAAATAAAATATAATTATGTAGGAAATTTATTTATCTTTCTAATGAATATTTATAGTCGAATTTATCTTATGTATAACCTCATATTAAAAATTATTTACTTATTAAACCTTGATTTTAACTATTTTAAACCTTCTTTAAATAAATTAATAATAAATGTACTAATCTAATATAAGTGGGTCTAAATGGTCATATTTTATTACTAAGGTTGTTTTTTTTTCGATTTACACTTATCCAATAGAATTAGGACATGTGTTAGGATAATAATAATATCATTTTTACCCTTAATTACCCTATTTACTTTTAACCGTGGTAAAAAAAGTAAAAAGTTACTATTCACCAAAAATTATTTTCATCTCATTGAACCACATTTTAGTCCTTGATATTAACCGTGTCTCTCAGATTTTCGAAATTCCACTCACAGAAGCGAAAAAATTATGTTTTATGAAATGTTCAGTTTTTTAACTACCACTTAGTGGTTTCACTATTCATCAAAAAATGAAAGTTTCCAGAAAAATACCAAAAATTAGGCCTAAGCTATATTTGATATTATGAACTCAAAAATGATGTCTATTTTACCAAATTAAAAACAAATCAGTGGAATTAATTAATTTAAAAATTAATTCCCGTCGTCAAAACAAATAGCGTGTTCTTAAGAGATAATAACTATCAAAAGATTGACACTTGTTTATGTCTGGTTTAAATGTGAAATTATGTCCAATGACCAACATTGTATTAAATTGTAAAAAAATATTCTAAATATACTTTAAAACCACTCAAATTAATAATTTATCACTATTAATTATTTCGATTAAAAAGGTAGTTTTTAATTAAAATTTAGTAATTTTCACTATTCATCAGAAAATGAAAGTTATCCGAAAAGTACCAAAATTTCACCCTAAGCTAATTTCGATATTACGAATCTAAAAATGAAGTCCATTTTGAGAGATAAAATTTCTAAAATTTTAAAAGGTGGTTATTACTATTCATAACGGCTAGTTTTAAAAATATTTAAATAGTATATCGTTGTTTAGTGAAACTCGGTATTGCGTACTACACACGCTATCGAGGAAGGTCGCGATTGCGTGTAATGCAAGGAAAGTCAAGGATGCGTGTTGTGCAAGCTCCTTTTGGTGTAGCGTACAACACACGACATTAATGAAATTAAAACGAATATTTTTCATAAAATCTCGGGGTGTTACAAATTACATCCTCAAAATTTAAAACTTCACTTTGAAAATAAAATATTTATATTTGAATATTTACTTTTTTGGAAACCCACATAGAAAAAGGGGTCAATATAAAATCCCATTAAGAAGAGGGAAAGTAAAATTTGAATATCCCCACATAACTCAGATTCTGATTAGGATAACAACAATGTAAAGTAAAAACATAGACATGGAAAAGAATTATAACTATTATGTTCTAATAGAAAATGATAGAGAACATGGTCATTATAAAGAGAACCACCACAAAACTATAAATCTATGCTGTGTTAAGAGACCATTGATTTCTCAGTAAAAAAAGTAAACTGATAACTCTTTTTTCAAGATCATTTTTATAGAGTTTAGAAATTACATTACATTCCTATATAAGAAAATGAGTAAATATACTTACTTGATAAGTAGAGTTTCATCCTTTAATAAATTTCCACCGCAAAATGATATTTTTTCTACAAATTTTTAGTAGGAATTGTTTTTATTCCTAAAGCACTAGAATCAACTTCTATGAATCAATAAATCCATAAAAAATAACATTGTATTCCTCATAAATTTAGGCAACCAAAAACAAAATGGTTAGTACAAGATATAACTTTCCAAAAACAATAAACCATTATATGATGAAAACTACTTTAATCATCAAAATTCGGTATTAATACCCAAAGTTAAACATTTACCATTCGGTAAATAACAATATTTAAAATTCCTCAAAACCATTCTTGACTAAAATTGAAACCCAAAAACTATAAGAATTTTATCACATAGTCTTCCAAGATAAATTTTAATATTTATCTCCAAATAACATCAATCACTATTAATATCTCATACCAAAAATTTAATTTCCTAAATCACATAATCTCAAAGATATAATAAACATTTCCATAAATAACATACTCACTATAAAGACACAATAAAAACATTTATTATTCAAAAATTTGAATAAACCTTTATTTATCAAATAAAATCCCATAGTATTCTATTTAACTTAATCATATAAGGTTCCCAAAATTGTGAATATATTCCAAAATAACATTAATACCTTAATCACTAATTCATTTCCAATGTCATAGTTATCTATAAAACATATTTTCCCAAAATGAACTTAACCTCAATTCATCAAATATTTTTTAATAAAAGAAAATATTTTTTATTAACTAGGAAAACATATAGGACAATGGTATGTGATTCATACTTTTCATCCTTCTATTATGGGTATAATTCCTATAACCTTTTCGAATGTGATAGGTTGTCACCCATCTTACATGTTGTCATTTCCCAAAAATTATATTATTATAATCTTTATAAAATTCCATCAATTTGAGAAACATCCTAAAAATTAACCTTAATGTATTTGAACCTCAAAGTATTTTTTCCATAACTTTCTTTATGTATCCCAAAATTTAATAACCCATAATTATCTCAAAAATTAATATGTCCAAAAACACTATTAGTAACCTTAAAATTCCATAACTTAGTGCCTTAAAAAGGGTTTCTAAGACACTTAACTTATGATCAACCTAAAAAATAAAAACCCATGATGATATCCATAAAGCATAATAATTACAAAAAATAAAATATCATAATCTCTAATTTTCTAAGTCCTCTATTAATACCAACTATAACAACCCCAAATCCACACTTCCAGATTCAATGCTAAAAACACAAACATTAAATTACTAACTTTGAAACTGATAAAAGTGATCCAATTTTTTATAGCCAAACTTATAACATCGAAAGGAAGTATTGGATCACTCACATACCCAAGGATATTTTAGTTTCAGTGTTTTATAGAATTATGACAAACTCATAATAAATTGGGTTCATAAACAACTCACTAATAAAGATCAACATCCCACTATACTGAAATTTTACATTAGGTAATCAATGTAATCCATGTGAAATAATTATATACATGGTTTCTTTTGAACATTTCCTCATAACTTGGGGAAAATAAAATATAATAAGGGAGAGATCAGATTCTTAGTAAGGGAAAACATAAGAGTAATCAAACCACGATCATATGAAATTATAAGATGAGAATAAGAGTATGTGATCATGAACATAACATTTGAAAATTATACCCTATACATCCAAGGTCAAAATCTCAATTCATGAAATAAAACATGGATATTCATAATACATGAGTTATAAAATAACCAAATAACATAATCAAAGTGAGAAAAAAATAAAACATGGAATTGTGTAAATAACATATGACATCACATAAACATGAGTCAAGGCTAACTAAAAAGACTATATAACATTTTTTACAACATCCCAAAAATAAATTAGATTTATTCTCTATCCCAAAACAACATATCACGAGACTAAAACATTACCCATTGAATTGGAGTGCTATCTGGGCACACCCATCATAACATTTTCATACATATGTGTGCCACATAAAGAATCAAACATAAGGGCTACTCATGGAATGAAATGAAATTAATAATAATCATGAAATCATAAACATAAACCATTAATAGAAATAATAAAAAAGATATAATTATATAATATTACTAGTAAGACATGAGAAAAACTTATGGATTTCATCATAGATGGAAAATAATTTTGAAAGATCTTTTTAAAAAATTTATTAAGGAAAAAATCCTTTCTACATTAAAAAATTATCTTTAAATCATAAAAAATTTAGAAAAAACTTTTTCTTTTAAATTATATTAGAAAAATTATAAATTAATCTTTTAAAACTATTTTAAAAATCTTTGAAATTCTTTTTTTTTGAAAATTCTTAAAAGACCATTTAAAAAAATTTGAAAACATTTTTAGAAAACACAGTTTAGGAATGAAACAAATTTCTGAACAAAGATAAAATAACATTAAATGAAACTAATAATATCATTAAAAGATGGATATTCATGATAAAATATTTCAATGGGAAGTATATATTACTAGTAAAAAAATATAGGTTCATAACATAACATATGTTTCAAAGAAGGAAAATTGTGATAAAATTATCGTAACGATTTGTTAACTTTTGAACCACAAACCCCATGAAAGATAGATCATAAAATAGATATTTAAAAACCAACAAATTTTTGGATAAGTATCATATATTATATTAATGGTAAGTTTATAAACCAATACAAAGGAAACAAGTGGTGAATATGACATAAGTCTCTCAGAAATAAAAGTGAGATTAGAAATCCCCTTATAATTATCAAATCATTGAAGTTAACATTAATTAATTGAATAGATTATGTTTACTCAGTGTAAATACACATAAAAAAAAGTGGAAATAAAATATGAGATAATTATAGGTAATTATACAAATAATCATATAATTATATAATTAATGAAATGGTAGTTTGACCCAATGAATAGAAGTTAAGTTAAGAATTCCCTTACCATTTGTAATCTGTCGAATCGTAGAACCAATAAAAGTAATAAATATCAAATAAAAAGATATAATAACATGAATATAAATAGATTAATTATATTTTGTATCAATTTCTAGTATATATACACCACATAATATAAATTATTGGTGAATAAGGCATATATCCCATAGAAGTAAAAGCGAGATGATAAACCCATATCTCACGCTTCTATTTAGTTTTTCGTACTTTAAACTCATTTGAAATGGTTTAAATAATGTTTTTAAATAATTTAATAACCATATTAATGTTTATATTATCTCATATTATATATTTATAACATATTACCACCCATTCATTAATAATATTTCCCAACTTTCATTATTTCGAGTGAGTTCGTTTCATGATTTTCATGATTAGTTCATTTGTGTATTATTATGGATTGTTGTGTCAAATGGAAATAAAACTATAGAAGTAAAATGAAATGGAATTAATAGACTTATAAAAATTTAAATGGTTCCATTTATATTTTTTATTTCTTACATGAGTGTGATTCATTTGATAAAATGTTAATGATAAATCTTTATTTCAATTTGGCGGTTTTTCTCAAATACCATAGACTGGTTTTGTTTTACTTAATATTATGAATATTTATTAGTTTCATAACATAAAATAGGTTATAATATATCTATTAAAATCTTAATTGTCCATAATATTATTTTTATGACCTTCCATGAATGAGGTAATGGAAAATGAACAAAATCATTATTCATAGAGCCAATTAACTTACATAATTTTGAAAATAGTTTCATTCATGTGAATATGAAGTGGTAATAAAAGGAATGGATATAAGATATTAAATTATAAAAATAAAATTCTAGTGTTAAAATGATTTTTAAATTAATATTTCATGATTTATTAATGATTTGGGGAGAAAATAGAATAATAAATGAAATTAAGAGATGTACTTTGAGAAAATTACCTCTTGAATATCATCTTATTGAGATACCCTAGAGGACCATAGATTTGGTATTTTGGTGAGACTAGTATAACTAGGATGTGGAGAGAGTGGTTAGGAGACATTTTGGAAGTGATTTTAGGAGCTTAAAGTCTTGTGAGGCTAAATGGGGTGGTATTTAAACTTGAGGAGAGGTTGGTTTAAGTGATGAAAATAATGATTATTTTATATTTAAAGCCAACCAAATTGAGGTGGAATTAATTTCCTCAATTTAAGCTAGAAATTAACATTATATAGTCTTGTTATGTTCAATAAATACCTCAAAAAACTATTAAATATTTTATTTTTTAGGTATTCTTAGCCATTACCTTTTTAAGTTGGACCTGTTTCAATTTTTACCAATACCGCGGTAAATAATGTTTTTACCATGGTAACTTCTTTTAAGAATAGAAAATGAAATTGAACTTAAAAAATAATTTATAATTTCTAATTAAAAATATATAATTCATTTTACCTGATTCAATTCACAAAATTTGAAAAATTATATTTAAAATTAATCCCACAGAAGCAATAGGAAAGCGTGCTTTTAAAGTTCAAAAGTTCAAAAGTTTTAAATGTTTTTATATCCAATATCATTGTTAAATTGATTCCAGTGACCTAAATTTGGATTTATTGACATATTATTGAAATAATTATACTTTAAAACCATTTTAAAATATAATTTAACTATATAAATAAATTATATGAAAATGAAGTTTTCAATTAAAATGAATAATTGTTCACTTTTAATTAGAAAAATGAAACTTATCATAAAAATAAAAGAAAATAACCATAAATTAATTTTGATACCCCAATTTCAGAAATGGATTTTTGTTTTCAAATATATACTATAAAAGATTCAAAATTTAGTTTCAAAATAGGTGCACCATTAAAAGGCAACAAAATTAGCTTTTAGAAAAATATAGTTTTTACGCTCAAAATTAAATTTATTATTATCTTAAGAATATTAAAAATATTTAATTAATTAATTTTTTTTATTGAATAATAAAATATAATTTTCATTAATATATTTCACTAATAGTGATTAATTTAATTAATTAATATAAAATCCCATTATTGGCATAAAAATATTTTTTTTATAAAAACACTTATTTTATGTTTGATTTTATTTTATTTTAATTTATAATTAATTAGTAACAAATTATTTTATTTAATAAACATTTATGAACTATTTTTTCATAATTTAGTCAATACAATTCATTCCCTCCATTCCAATGGCTAGGTCATACCTATAAAAATTAAATAATAATATTTTGGAGTTTGATTAAACTATGTGTTTTCGGAAATGTATGATATCAAAGAGATTAAATTTATTTTTAAAAATGTATAAATAGTGTAAAATCATGGGGTGTTATAGTTTTGATATTGCCTCCTTCTATTTTGTATTAATTGTAATCTAACTTGTTTCTAGTCCTAATGGTTTATATTAGGAAGCCTCTTGGGTAAATCCTACAAGGAATGATTACTCAACCACTTCATATTCACTTTAGTGCATATGTAAATGTTATTAATCATTAAAAAAGTGAATTAGAGGTATATTTCTTCTCTAATGAAGCCTCATTATTATAATTCCTTAGGATGATGTTTTGATCTTGAATTTTCTCACATGGAGTGGTTAGAGTGATGGTACATTGGTGTTACTGTGTCAATATGTCCTTTAGTTTTCTTAATCCAATTGTTATTATTTTTCATTGCTAAAATGATTTTTTTGATTTATTGGTCTTATTTTAAGTTATATTAGTTATACTCATGCATCATATACTTGGTTTGGTTTATATTTTTTTGGTAGGTTGTATTTTTTAAAAAGAGAAAATCATCCCCCAATAACAAGGAAATCCATTGAATTTAATTTCTATAGTTTGGTGTCTTTGTGATGTCACCTAAGGTTAATGTTAAATATATTATATACCAATATAATGAGTTGGGTGGTGATGGTATAATTTCATTTTCAAAAACAATGGAAGAGGTGAGTAGTTTGATGTTTTGATCCGCTTATTGAGTTAGATAGGGGAGTGAGTTTATTTATGGGGGGAGTGGATGGGAGAATTTTCCAAGGTCCATACATGCTTCTTTTCATTCGATTTTATTCTATTCTTTTGATCCACACATTCACACACACTATTTCTCCCTATATTATTTTATTCTTTAAAAAAATATTTTTTTAAGATTTTTGTGAAGAACATGAATGAGTAGCCCTTCCTTAGTAGAATGAACCTCGTTCAGATTCCCTAAATGTATTTAAAGGTTTATAATATTTATTTATTGAAAAAAATTACTATGATAGCCTCACGTAACTATCCCCAATTCAAGGGAGGATTCATGTTTTATTTTTTTCACATTTGTTATATCCCTTCTCTTTTATTTGTTTAATTTCCAACACTATGTTGAGAAAAAGAAAGTATTATATTTACTTAATAATGGATTATAAATATTATTCCCATTTATAATTGGATTATGAGAATAAATATATGGTAAAAAATTAATTTATAATAACTATATTAACCAACATTCTCACCCATGAGTTCAAAAAAAGAATGATCTATAAGAATTAAATATAGATAAACTGAAAAACCCATTTAATCAAGAAAAATCCAATTTTTTAAATAACATTGAACAAAATTCATAAGATATTCATGAATAAGAAGAACAATTACCCTTGTCCTTTTTCATTAATGAAGTGTATACACAACTAAAAGAAATACCACTACATGATTCCATAGATTTACTTCCAGAAAGTGAACTCTATGAGGATGTAATGTTGACCAAATGAATTGAGAGATTATGCCTTACATTATATTCTATTTTATTTGATTCAAATTTTCTTAAATGTACAAACTCAATTATAAATTTCATATTTGTTTGATCTACTCATTTAATTTGAAAACAAAGATAAATCCACAATGGTTTTTGATGTGTTTTGAGGAAAATCTGGAAGACCCATTACTTTCCACACCCATTTCATGGAATTTACAAGAAGAATTTCCTCAAGAGAATGAAATATATACTAATATACAAGTGTAATATAACTATAAACTATACTCATTTTATTAATATTTTAGTTAACTTGAACTAGAAACTAACTTCTCCTATGATGCAATTATAATTTCATCTCAAATGGTGATAACATTAGATGTTGATGAAGATGGAATTGGTGGGTTCTTCTTTTATGTCAAAATTAAGAACCGTAGTACATAACCATTATGAGTAATATCTCAGTGGTGTGTTATTAAAAAATGGATATACTGAAATAAATTGAGAGAACTTATTTACTTTTAATACATTTAATTACAATTATATTGATCAGTAGCTATATTCTAATCTATCTTATTATAACATTATGGATTCTACTATAGTTGTTCTTTCCCTGAATTTTGAAGATGAGAAGGCTATGTAAGAGGTGAACTAATATAAAGAGATTAAAGAAAATATACGGTAGATCAATATATGGACATCTTAACCCATCCTGTTTAAGTGAAACCCACTAATATGGTTTTGTCATATCAGGAATCACTCTTGGATCTTCCCTCTAAAGATTCCCCTTAAGAATACTAAGAATATAAGGAGAGTGGATAGGAAGAAAAAGAGGGGGATCCTTACATACTTCTAACCCCACTACATTACATTATTAACACTATGTTATAATTAATCAATTTTTTCACATATAAAGGGGACCTATAGAAGGAGAAAGTGGTCAATCATAAAGGAAGCACAAAAATGTTGTGGTTATAATTAAATAAACTCAACCCCCTTCAGATTGGGGATGATTTCAAGTATTTCCATCCATATAAAGTGTAACAGCTCCATTTTGAGGTATATATCCTTTATTTATTCCTTTTTATGTGTTTAAAGTGCTTGGGATGAGTTGGTAAGAGGTTAAGAGAGATTGGAAGGGTTTTGAATAAGTTTGGAGGATTTTCTAGGGGCACATGGTTTGATAATGGTTGGGGGAAACCGTGTGGGTTCTCCAAGAAACCATGTAGGGGGAGACAACGGGCTTCGTATGGCATGCACATGGTTTTCCAAAATGTGGGAGGCAACCATGAAGACCCCATATCTCTATGAAGTGGCATGCACACGGTTAACACACGGTTTTCCAAACTGTGCGTGTTAACTTTTTGACCATATAAAAATGGGGTTTTTAAATATACGCTCCCTCATAGTTTCCTCATCTAATTCCAAAATTCACCCCAATAGAGAGTCACTTAGGATTTTGGGTTCTCAAAGGTTGGAGGTTCTCTCCCACAAGTTTTGGAAGCAAATCGTAGGGGTTTCTTGGTGGATTGAAGGCAGTTCTTCTTAGGTAAGTTTCCTCTCATGGTTCTGTATGATTTTCTCTTGATCTACATCTCCCTCTCTCTTGGTTTTCTAGATCAACAAATGTTATCTGTAGATATAGAGTTTTGGTTTCCTTGGGTGTTGATTTTAAGACTTGTTGATGAAAGGAAAGGATATCTAGAGTGGTTTTCATGGAGTGTTTTCCCAGATTGGGGTGTGGTTTCTTCTAGGTCAAATTCTCTAGAACCTTAAATGTAGGTGGCTTATATATTGACTCCAATTGATTAGAAATATTTGTTTTGGTTATAATTAATTTTTTTATGAAAATTAATTGTGATAATTATGTGAGATTCTTGTTGGAAAACCATTTGGTGGTGATTTGGGGATTTTGGGGAAAATGTGTTATTGTTTCAAAATGGGGCTTGTTGTGTGATTTTAAAATGTTGATTTTTAAATTGTTAGTGGTTGATTATGAAAAATATTTTGTAAAATATAGTTTTTAATGAAGATGTTGTTTATTGAAATGTGGTTGGGCATGGAAAATTTGTTAAAGGGTGTTTTTAATAAATGGGTGATTTATTGAAGTGAATTGAAATGTGATGGGAATATTGGTGTGATTTTTTGTGGCCTTGGTGCTTTGTGTTTGTTGGTTTATTAAGTGTTATATCTTATGGGGATTGTGTGGGAGTGGGCACGAAGTGCCACTATAAAAAGCATATAGATAGTGGATGGAAGGGCCACCATAAAAGGATAAGTGGGTGGGAAGTACCACTAGTTGGAAATATAGTGAACATGTTTGACGAAAGCTCCAATGTTTTGGTTTCCTTGTTATGTGTTGCTTTGTAAGATGAAATTTGTTGTGCTAATGTGAAATGGTATAATGGCTTGTGGCATGGTTTTTTTGAATTTCTTTGTGTTGAATGGTTTGGGGAAAAGGTGGCCTGGAAAGGGTGTGTTTGGCTTGTTGGTAGTTGTTTCACTATTGAATGTTTAATATAAATTGTTTTATATAAATGTGATAATGGTTTTATCCTTATTTCATGTGTATGGAAGTCATTTGGGGAAAACCTACTGGGTATTTGTACTCACCCCCTGTTTCAGAACTTGGGTTCTTTTGTAGATATTGTATTCTAGGACATAGGTAAGAGTAAATCATCTCATTTTTCTAGAGGTTCGGCATGATGCTTTGGTGATGTTTTGGTGCTTGGATCATGAAAATTGGGGTGGAGATATGGATGGTGTCCTAGTTCTGTTGGAGTCATTTTTAGTCTTCCACTTGGGACTCTGATTTTAGAATGTATATTTTTAATTAAATAGTTTGGTTTTCTTTTGATAATGTATGAGTTTGATTATTATTTTTACATGCACCATGTAGTTTATAGATAGTGGATTGTTTGGTTGGTTGGTTTTGTCTCAAGGTAAAAAATTTCCCCAATTTTTTCTTGAAGCCTTTGACATTTATTGAAAGTATTTTGTGCCTTGGGAACTTCATTTATTACCAAGTATCATTCCTCTTCCATCTCAATCCAATGATATGGGGTGGGATGTTACAAGTAGTATCAGTTTGTTCAGTCCTTGGCTTTCAAGTGAGAACAGTTGTTCTGTCCTTTGGTGTTGATTGTTAGTCTTGGTTTTGACATTCATTCTTGGTCTATTCCTTGATTCAGGATGGTATCAAGGATTAGGATTGTTGGAACTTGTAATGTATAGAATAAAAGGATATAGCTAACCCTTTTATGATGAAATTCAAGTTACCAGGGAGTTCGGTACATAATTGTTTGGATACACTTATAGGCATTGGATATCTCATTGTTGTGGGTGTATCCAATGTGATGAGAATGGCATGCATGGTAGAAATGACTTCCCACTAGGATACATATTTCATTAGGGAATAATGATCTATTGAGTGATATGAATGTGTGGATTTTGAAAATATGTATTGGGGTTCAAAACAGAAGGATATGAAACATGAAAACTCATGGTATTTGGAAAATGGGTTGAATTTCAAAACATGGTGGATTTTTAAAATAGTGCAACATGGGAAATGTAAACTTGTGGAAATCCTAGTTGTGATAGTTTCAATGAATTGTAATTGAAAATCGAAAACCCATTATTGTTAAGGGAGTGAAACTTATAGTTGTTTTTGTGTTGATAGAAATGGAACTGGGTAGGTGCCGTAGAGACCAACCGGAAGAAGCTGCTGAAAATGTGGTTGCACCCAAGCCTCAGGTGAACCAGAAGCTAGTGCAGAATATAGTGCAAGCCTTCCAAGCCGTGGAAATCAGGAATAAAAAAAATTAACCAAGGCATGTGGATCTTACGGTTCAAATTCAAAGGCCGAATTCACCCATGTTTAGGGGTGATTCAGAGCCAGAAAGGGCTGAAGCATAGATGAATAGAATTAATTGGATATTTGACTTATTAGGAACACTGGTAGAGATAAAAGTGAATTTAACCACATATATGTTAGAAGATCTTTCCCTCTAGTAGTGGGATATGGTGGTCCAATATATGATGGACCAAAGTTTGACATGGGAGGGGTTTGAGGAATTGTTTAATAAACAACTCTACCCTCATACACTCAGAATTTAACATACAATGGATTTCGTCAATTTGAAGTAGGGGAACATGGTAGTGATGGAATATGTGGCTATGTTTATGAACTTAGTGCAGTTTGAACACAAGCTGGCTGGTAGTACATCATTGAAGGCATTAATTTTTGAAGATGGGTTGAACCATGAAATCCATTCCAAGATAGCGGTACCGTGTAAAGATGATTACATAGAAATGTTGAATAGAGATATGGTGGCAGAGAGAGATCTTGTGGGGGCTACAGGTTGGGGAAGCATGCTGGTACCCATAGGGAATAGTGGTAACTCGATCATTGGGTTCAAGCGGAAAAGGTACACTTATTTACAGGGTGGGGGTACAGTTTAGAATCCCACAACAAGATTAGTGAATCTTCCTCTGAAGCCTCAGCGTAATCCATGATGTTTTTAATGTGGTTCTATAATCCACATCAAGTGATATTGTACTACACAAACTTAAGCATGTCATAATTGTAAGAAAATGAGGCATCTGTAGTGTTATTGTTAGAAGGCTCTGAGGTTGGGTGTCCATGAAAATCCATAGATATTGTAGGGGTCTTATTCCTTGACGGGACGGGGGCAACAACATACCCCTCAGAAGAAGATTAATGTGGGTCATGGTGATAATTGAAATATCACAACACCTCAGTAGGGTAATAAAGAGCAGAGCCTGGCAAGAAAGCAGTTGTTTGGGGCTGAGCAGGTAGTGGTGGATGATCAGTTAGGACCATCCAAGGTGTGAGGTAAAGTTCTTTTAAATTAAACATTTCTGCAAGATTTTTTTGATATGGGTGCTTCATGCTCCCTTATTCCTTTTATAATACTAGATATAATCCTTATATCCAAAAATTTTGTGAACTCCAACAATAATGGAATAAACAAACAACTAATTAGTTTCAAGGCAGTCAAGAATATCGAATACAAATCAATCATTCCTTATTCCAAAATCACTACCCCAGTATCAGAACCATATTATCTCAAATCCTAAATGAAATAGTACTTTAGTACAATCATTATTCATTTCCATAATTCATATAATTGGTACATCATCTATACAACATTTAATTGACATAATTAATGACAACATAAGAATACTAGTCATTCCTCTTCATCAGTGGTAGTATCATAACTATGTTATTATCTAATAGCATCATTTGTGGTATACTCCGATGACTGGGACATTGATTCGTGTAGTTTCCCAACTCCTTGCGGATGAAGAATTGTACATTTGAAACCTTTTTCTTACCCTGGAAATCACGTACTTGGTGTCCTTTTTCTCTATACTTATAAAAAATTTCCATCCCCTTCAAGCATTTACCAAGGTGATTCTTTCCACAATTATCAAATATGGGAAAATCCTTTTTTCCCTTATTCCCTTTATCTATCTTTCTCTCTAACATCTTTTTCTTCTCTGGTTCCCTTAAAATCTATAGGACTCAAAAAATTATTTACTTATCCTATTAACACATGATACTATTTCTTCATATGATGATAATACGTGGGAGACTATTTCCTTTCTAAATTTTGGCTTAATACCATGAAATATATGATCCTTCTTACTCTTTGGATCATGAGTATTACTGGAGGTATCATTCCATCTACTGGATGTCATTTCAAAACAATGGAATACACTAGGTTAGTTTATGAATCGCAATGAATAATTCTAAACTTGTAAAACATTTAACATAAATTGAAAAGCTCAAGGATATAATCCATAATCATAAAAAAATTCTTTGAGGAAGTATATACTCATAAAACCTTCATAGTGGTTTGTAAAGAAAACATGAATAATTCTAATCATATCCCCTGGGAGTGTCGTAACCAAGAGTGCAGCAAGGCCCATTGTTGTGCACCTGTTCCCATTTGAGTCTAGCTCAAAGTAGTGTTTTCGGGTTTTACCCCTAAGTACAGCTATGCCAGAGCCACCTCTACCTGCTCATATCTAGACATGGATGTATTGCTTGGAAAACTCACAAAATCTATATAGTACCAAAATTCTAGGAAGTTCTTCTATACTAATCCTCAATGTCTATCTTAGGGTAGTGTTATCTAATTAGAGATTTTTCTAAATCTAGTTTCCAAGTTTATTTCTAAACTTCCTCTGTTACCAACTGTAATGACATGACCCTAGAAGCCCAGAGTCGGTGTATTATTTTAATAAATTGTCCTGATTACAAGGAATCAAGTCCCAGAAGACCGACCAGTTTAACAGTCCTGGAAAATAGATTACATACATGAATGTTACATTAGACATTAGAAAATAAAACCCAATATAAATTATCCTTTGATAACACCATTAATCCCCTATCTTAAACCTTCTTATCAATCATAATACACTTCTTGGAATCCTGGTAAAATTAAAACATTGAAAGGGGTGAGCTCAGATTCTCAGTAAGGATAACAATAGAGTAGAAACTTTCATAAATAAGCATAAACATTTGAGGAAATTTATAAGACTAAAATAAAAGCCTTTAAACTTAAACTTCATCATAATATGGAAAAGATACAACAAAATAATTCCATTTAATTATTCACATGGATATTCTACTAGTCGAATAATCACATGCAATATCAATAGCCACTTTCATAATGATGGAATGCATAATGCCAGAATTTAATTTCTGTGTCAAGGACTCGTGCCAATACCTAGGGGATACTATAACCGGACCCCAACCCGGAGAGCCTCTATAATCAGACTTCATCCTAGAGAGCCTCTATAATCGAACTCCAACCCAGAGGGTCTGTTATAACTGGACCCCAACCCGGAGGGTTTGCTGTAACCGGACCCCAACCCGGAGGGCTTACTTTTACTGTTCGCCAACCCAAAACATACTAGTCCATTGTATTTCTCATATGAAAAGGTTTAAACATAACATAAACATTCATATTAAAACTCGAATACAAAATTTCAATACTTTATCCATAAACCATGAATGGTATAAAAATAACACATCCATAGTCAAACATATCACAAAACCTTGAATACAATATGGAATATTTGTATCATAATAAATCAACCTCGATCAAGAATAATATCCCATAAAGGATGTTGACATAGTTGAAAATGATCAGTAAAAATCATTGAGAGAAATATCCCTTTTTCATGAAATCATTTAAAAGTCACATAATTTATAAAAGAAGACATTTAAAAGATAGTTTTGAATCAAAGTGTCCCATACCACTTTGAAACTTTTGAAATGAATTAACATTTTAAAACATTCATGTCCTTATAAATAAATCCTTAAAACCATTTTCAAAACATGGACATTAATGAGAAAGGTTTAGAAGAATAAATCTTTTAAACATTTAAAATGATGTTTTAGTAAAAATTCCATTAAAAATAATCCCCTTGAAAACTCTTTTATGAAACATGGAAATAGATAATAAATATGTCCCAGTAGATACTTACGTAAAAACAACCTCAGATAATAAAGAGATTGTGAAATTAACCCTTACCAATTTGGTAAATTACAAAACATACAGCCCATGAAAGAAATATCATACAATTAAGATGTAAATAAACATAAATTAAATTGTATTACACAAAGAATACAACTATGGGTAGTACATACACCATAAAAAAGGAAATAGTGGCAATATAGCATGAATCTCATGGGAATAAAGAGTGAGATGAAAACCCCTTACCTAGTATCTAACTTGACCCATTCATTCTTTAATATCTTGAACAACACACTAAAGTTTATATCTACTTGCTTCAAAACCTTTTTCAAATTTATTATTTCTTTTATATCACTTATTAGCACATTATAATCGTTATGTACTTATTTAATTTAATAAAGGTCGTTTGGTTGATATTTGGTACTTGAGTCAAAAGTAAACTTCTTATAATTAAATCATGTCCATGTGGTCAAAATTACTTTATATCTAGAATGATATTCATGATTTAGATATCATATATATCTCATATATACAATATATATATGTATTTATAACTATACATAACATTTGGAGATAAGAAATGAAATGCACCGTTCACGGAGATAGTAATCTGTATATACGTATGAACACTACATTCATTTATTGTTTGTATTTTAATTGAATGAATACTTAATGATACATAGGTATATTATAATTCTAGTATAATATCATATATAATTTTAGTAACACCATCTTTTATACATTCCACATATGGAATTAATGAGTCATATAATTTTGAGGGGCGGTAGTCTGCACTTCCTCAAATGAAATTATCGCATTTAACAATTATAGAAACCATAAAGGTATGCTATAAATGTAAAATACAGAAGAATATAAATAATAAAAATATAATATATATCACATATAAATACAGTGACATCTTAATTTCAACCATAAGAGGTGGTAGGAGATAATTGAACAATCATCGTTTCATGAGGCAGTAGTTTGTCATCCACAGAAACAGTATGTTATTTTCCTATTAGATTGAGGTGTATGTAAGTGTAGATCAAATAATTATCATAAAAACAACTTTTTATATTGAGTATACTGGTTTTGTTATAAAATAATGTAATAAAAATATTTTAGGTGGTTGGATAAGTAAAATAAAAGAAAAGAACTTTAGGGAAGACGTTACCTTAAAATTGGGTAACTCCCATTTGGTTTGATCCAAAAGGATATCTTGAAGTGACTTCTGCCAAAGGTAAGGATTCTAGGTGGAAGGGAGGGATCATTAGATCTTATTTGGTCAGAGTTTGTACGATCCAAGGGGCTTGAGTGGTGTGAGTAATGGGTTAGAGGTGAGGGAATTTTATAAGGGGGATGAGGGGCTCTTTAGGAAACATTGAAAATATTATTTTATTATATAATGATTTTTGGTTTATAATGGCTCAAAATAAATTTAGTTTGAGACTTAGGTGGTTATGTGTCACAATAATCTCAAAAAATAGGTTTTATACAAGTTTAGGTTCCCATTTTAACCTTATCTTTTAGATTTAACTCTTAGTTAAATAGTTTAACTTTTACCGTGTCTTTTTGTATTCTTACACTATACGGTAAATAAACTTACTCTAAACATCCAAGAGAACCAAAAGTGGTTCATTAATGACATATATAATATTATTTATTCCCTTTTATGAACTGTATATTTTTAGGAATATTATATCAACCAATAATATAGTATTTTTTAAACTCAATTATGTCAATTTTGACATTATTTAATAAATGGTTTTTGTTAAAGTCCTAAAAACATTATTAATTCGAAATAAATTCATATGTTCAATCCTAACATGTAATATTAACCTAGAAAATTAGTGGAATTCATCAAAAGTCTAAAATTAAATTTATTTGGATATTTATAACATCAATTATTTTAATATTTCATTATTAAGATAATTACTGCATCATCATTGTGTCATAATGAAATTTAATTATTTAATGACTAAAAATTATAAATAAAATATCATTATGTAGGAAATATTTTTATCTTTCAAATGAATATTTATAGTCAAATTTATATTATGTATAATCCTATATTAAAAATGGTTATTTATTAAACTTTGAATTTAACTCTTTCAACTATTCTTTAAATAAAATATTAATAAATGTCCTAATCTAATCCAAGTGGACCTAAAGGATCCTATTTTATTCCTATGGTTTTTTTGTCGAATTAAAATTATCCAACAGAATTAGGACATGTGTTAGGGTAATAATAATATCATTTTTACGCTTAATTACCCTATTTACATTTAACTGTGGTAAATAAAAGTAAAAAAGTTACTATTCACCAAAAATTATTTTCATCTTATTAAACCAAATTTTTCTTACTAATATCAACTTTGTCTCTTTGATTTTTGAAATTCATTTCATAGAAGCAGTAAAATTATGTTTTATGCAAATTTGCAAATGCTCTTATGAGGTGGGTAAAATACGGTAAAAAGTTCAATAAATTTTTTATATATATAAACTTATTATAAAATTAACCCATTGAATTACATTGAACTTAAATAGGTATTATGTATATATTTTTACCTAAAATAAATTTAAATTAAATAAATAATTATTTAAATAAAATTTCCGTTTAAACAATAACGTAGTGTTTTTCACTATTCATAAAAAATTTAATGTTTTCCAAAAAAACAAAAATTCAGCCTAAGATATATTTAATATTTTGAATTAAAAAAGTATGTAAATTTTACCAAATTAAAAACATAGAATTTAGATTAATTAATTTAAATTTAATTCCTGTTGTCAAAACAAATAGCGTGTTTTTAAGAATCAATAACTATCAAAAGATCGACACTTGTTTATGTCCAATTTCAAAGTGAAATTACTTCAAATGACCAATATTGACTTAAATGGTATAAATATAATCTAATTACACTTTAAAACCAATTGAAAATATAATCTTACCATATAAATATATTAGATTAAAAGGCAGTTTTGAATTAAAATACAGTATTTTTAATTATTCATTAAAAAAAAGAATTTTATCATAAAATACCAATAATTTACCCAAAGTAAATTTTAATTTCTTGATTATGAAGAATAATTTTATTTTTTTAAATAGAACATATAAAAGTGAAAAAAACTAGATTTGAAGAGGGTTCGCCATTAAAAGGCTGTAAAATTGCATTTTCAGAAAAATAGTTCCTTTATCTGAAAAAAAATGAATTTGTTCTTTTATTATGTCAATGAAACACATAATACAGATGTTAAAATTATATAGAATATATAAAATTTAAAATTTAGTTAATACTATTCATAACAGCTTTCGAACGGCTAGTTTGGTAACTCCTGGTGTGCTTGAACTCAGTGTTGCGTTTAGCGCATGTTATTGAATTACTTTGAAAAATAACATACTATGAAATCTTGGGGTGTTAAATATCATGTATTTGGGAAACATTGAAACAAATAATAATGAAATTACTTCATTAAGTATTCAGTTTTTACTATCCATGATATTTTTATTTTAAAATTATCAGTGGTTACATTTTATTATGATTGAATAATTAAATGGCATGTGTTTCAGTTATTTACCATTCAATATTGATTATTCCATATCTATTTATGAATTTAAATTATTTAAATGGTTTTTTATAGTTATTTATCATAAAATATTGATCATTCATTAACTATTTATTTAAATGTCACGTGTTCTCATTTATTTACATTTCCTTGTTGATTATACATAATGATTCATGATAGCTTCTTATATACTTAACATTTACTGAGCATTTGAGATCACCCTTTTTTTACTTTTACAAAGATTCTATGTAGTTTACCATGTATAATATTTAATGAAATTATATAAAGAATAATGTGTTATTCTCAAAAAAATATGTTGTCATTTTTTGTTCAAATTTAATGTTAAACTCATGTATGTATCTATTTTACCAACACTATTAATGTGATCAGTCCTTTTTGATGTGATTCATTATATCATATGTCAATGTAATGTCATAATTCCCTGGCTCCAGGCTACTAGGGTTTGGGTCACTATAATTTAAATGAAATTTATATATTATATAACTATAAATGTGAATTTAAATTCATATGATGATTACTAGGAATGGAATTAATATAATATCATCTTATTTTTAAAAAATACATTCCATGAGAACCCAATTTCTTTATCTCATATGGGGGTATAATATTAGTATGAATCTTACAACTTCTATGAATTTAATTTGTTAAAATGGATTAAATATTTATAATATTGAAAATTTATACTACCAAATAAGTCCATCCTAATTTTTTTCATAAGTAATAGTGAAAATTGTAAAAATAGTTTACCACGTTTAGGTAATAACAGGTTTACCAAAGGGTTAAACTAAACTGATAAGGGTCAAAATGAAACAAAAAATGTCAAATTTCTATTTTATGTCCATATTTATATGTTAACACATATATGGTTCTATAATATACCCTTTTAGAGCATTTTGGCATGTGAATAAATTGGTTGTATGTTTTTTTTAAATTTCCAAGTGTACACTCTCTCCAATATTTAAAACTCCACCACTCTCTTCTTCAATTCTCACTTTTAAATAAGTTTTTTGGAAAATAAATACCAAAATTCCTTCCTTGATTATATACCCACATCAAAGAGTCCTTATTTTTATTTATAATCCCTTCTAATAAGGATTTATGTATAATCCTTAATAGGTTTTCTATAGTCTTAATCTGGTTAAATTATTTTATGATTTTATTTGGATGTTTTGTATGGAACTTTTGATTTCATAGATTTTTCTCAAATGTTTTTTGATAATAAAAAAGTTATGTTTCAGTCAATAGGTTCTCTGAAGAAGAGGTCAAATTCTAAACTGTGTATTTTTTATTTATTCTTTCACCTCTTTCAAATAATATTAAAATATAATGATATAATAAAAATAGTATCTACCATATAATGAGATATTTTTATATTAATTAAATAACTAATATCCATTTCTACTTCTATAAAATGGGAAACTAAACTATCAATCGTGTGTACGATGGGAAACCACCTCACTAACTGATATAATTTTTTTTCCATAACCGCCTCTCATGGATGGATATAATAAGTAATTTAAATTAATTATATGATATTTATGGCATAATTATACTTCTAAAATTATAATATTACATATAACTTCCTACTCTCCATTCAATTAGAAAATGATAATGTCACTCATGTGTACGATGAACTGTCTTTTCACGAAGAGATGTGATTTATTTTTCACTTATGATATAAATAGAAGGTAATAAAGAAATATTATGTGAATATATGTGATATATATTACTTAAAAAATTATCTATAAAGGTTATATATTATTTACCTATCGTTTTTTAATTATTTTATAAAATGGAAACAGTGGTCATGTATACGTATGGCCTACCATCTCCATGAATAGTGTAATTCATTTTCTATCAATAACATTAATGGATTAGCTTAAATACATATTTAATGAATATATATGATATTCAAATAATTTTTAACATTCCATTAATTATGTAAACATGTTAAAAGTAAAAGTACCAGAAATAAAAAATCCAAACAAACATGAAAAATCAATCTGTTACTACTTGAAATGTGATTTTAACATGGAATTGATACTAAATAGGTAATACAAAGTCATAATAAAATCATATATAATATGATATATATATATATAATTATGTTTATTTATTATATTTATAACAAAAATAATTTATTATAAAAGAATATATAATGTGCACGATGGAAATTGGGTCTTAATGTAAAAGATTTTTGTCTTGCTTTTATTTCATTGGGGTACATGCCATATTCACCACATGTTTCTTTTGTGGGGTTTATATACTTCCTGTAAATTTATTTTATTATTATTATCATGAAATTAATTTTTATATATATCTATATAATGTTATTTATTTCATGGGGCTTATTATTCGAAAGATACCAAAGTGGTAATGGTTTTATGTTATAACCTCATTGTGTATCCGGATTGTTTAGAATTAAGTTTTCAATGATTATGATCTATCTACCAGGAAAATAATTTATTTTACTATATAATGGTTATTGACAGAGAATACATGTTTTCTATTCATTTTCTTATATTTATTTACTTACAATATTGAAATACTAATTTTTTTAAAATTCATTATTTCTCTTTTCGGTCAAAACCTCCTTTTCTTCCTCATACATGCATTCTTAAAATGATTTATGAAATGTTTTTCATGATATAAAATAATTTCATGATGAAATTTTTATCAATTATTTACATTTTATAAAATTTCATAAATTTAATATTCTTTTCATTATTTGAATGATGTACTTTTTGAATTGAAACCAACATGTGGAAATAATGTCTTCTTTTAACTTGTATGGGATGAAAATAATTTTCCAATGTCATGACCAACCAATTATTTAAGGAATAATTTATATGTTTCTAATTTTATTTTAAAATAAAAGTTTGTTCATAATGTTTTTTGAACTTTTAGTTTTAAAAATGGTGATTTTCAAAGTGAAAATTTTATTTTCCTCGTGAAATGTTCCAAGTGATCTGCCAAATTCAGTTTCCATCAAAGATAAAATCCTTTGATGTTAAATTTGGTTTACTGGTAATATGATCAAATGATACAACCCTTATTATTTATCTATATTTTTTATAATTATGATGAAAATATGTTCATGATTCTCATTTATTTTACATGTATTTTTCTATGGTGAAATGATGAAACATTTATGATACATGTTTCATTTCCATAGGTTATTATTTGATGAAATGTTTATAAGACCCATTTTCCCATGGGTTATGATATGATGAGAGTTTTACAGTTTATTTACATAAATATTTATGGTTTTAATTAGGTGATTGTGGTTATATTATAACTAAGGATGGTGGACACATTATAACCAGGTGTGGTGGTTATGTTATAACGAAGGAAGATGTTCATGTTATTACCAAAGATTAGTGGGAAAAATATATATCCCTCCAATTCTGTGGTTAAATAATGATATCTAATGATATTAACATGACTGAAATAGAGAGTTAACTAGGTTTATTAAGGGACTTTTTACACTATGATAGTCTTGGGAGTGAACCTTGACTACTATGATAGTTTAGGGGAAAACCCATTTCATTATGATAGACATGGAAATGAGCCTTGACTACCAATGAATTTTTTTTCTATGTTTATTTTTATGACCCAATTATATGTCTCATACCAATTTTTTTATCTCGTGGATTAGGTACTTTGATTCCATTATAATTCATATCTTATAAATTATCAAGAATTATTCCATGGCCTAGGTTTATGATTTATGATATGCGTGTATGGTTGTCAAATGTTAAACTCATGTTCTTATACCCTTATGAACATGTTCTGATTATTCAACCATTGATATATCTTTTTTTACTCTTTATATGAATATAATCTCATCATTTATTAATTTTCCTTTCCTCAGGTTATGAATAATGGTACCATGTATGATATGACTAGGAAGGTTACTAGTTAGAAGGAACTATGCAGGATATGATATAGAACTATAATGAACCAGTTATTTATGTTTTCAAGTTTCCAAAGGCACTAGACCTAAATGGTTCTATCATGGATCTTTATGTTATGTAATTAATATTGTTATATTGAGATGTAATAACTTTCAATAGAAAGTCTGGGTATTTATAGTTGGTATCATAGGATTTTTTAGTTAACCATTCAAATTTAGGATTAGAAATGTTAAATGAAGAACCCATAGGATGATTCTATATATATGATAACAACCTAATGTTTTGGTATGGAAGATATTATTTGGTTTTTATAGAAAGAACTATCTTTCAAGATACAATAAGTGAATATTTATTTATCATATATGCATTTAGGGGATACTTCCTTAAAAAGGTATGGTCGATTATATATCGGGTATCATTCTTATGCACAGTGAGTGTGCCCTGACTGCCCACCAAGTTTGACAATCCAATGGGATAATATTAGGGTAGTTCCCATTTTACTTATGGAAAATCATGATAAATTTGAATATATGATAAATATTAATATCCTTGGATAAACCTACAGAGTCATGATTTAGATATCCGATAAATTATTTTTATGGATTTTGTGGTTTCTTGCTAAAATTATTATTTATCGCACGTTGATTTTTAGTTTTATTAGATGTTGGGAACTGGAAAGAACTTAGTTAATGTTAAATATGGTTGGCAATGTGTTTATGAGCAAAAAAATGGGATGATGACATTAGTGAAGGATATTGTGATTATTCGTAATTTGTTATCCCAATATATAATTAACAAAATATAACTTAAACAAATATTGGACACACCAAATAATAGAAGGATAGAGTTTTATGAGAACTAGAATGGTGTATATCTTTGAGGAAATAAGATTAAATTTTTTATATTTCATTAATGTGAAAATAATCACTCAAGGGAATGTATGAATGTAAAATGGAGTGTAGTGAAGAAGGTAAAAGAGTAATTAATTTCTGAGCAAAAAATAAATGTTTAGTTGATGAAATTTATTTGAATAATAGTTTATCTAAGGAATCATAAATTTTTTAAATGTTTAATGAATGTGAATTATAAAAATAAATTCCCTAGGGGAAATCTCAAGAAGAGGATCAGAATGGTTGTACGAGTAATAGTTTTTTTCGTTCAAGATAAAATGATAAAAAATGACATATGACAAAAATGGGTTATTAAAGAATAATATGATGTGTCCTATGTAATGGTTTAATAATGAAGTTTAATTATAGAAGTGATTATTTTTTGTGTAAAGACCTGGAAATTTCAAGGAAATGTTTTTCTTAATTTTCTTTGGAATTTTACAAGAACGCAGTTTCTGACGGCGCCTGATTCCGAGGCCCGGTGTGCCCGGAATCATTTTCCGAAGTTTGGCTCGAGTACGTTCAGCGAACGAACGAGCGAGAATTCCTATATTTTGAACCGGTGCTCGGAATCGAATTCCGAGGGAACTGATGGAACCGAAGCGCTGGTAGTTTCTTAGGAACGCCACTTCCGAAGTTGCGGTTACACGCGTTAAGTTGTTAGAATTTGTGGAAGTTGAAATAAAAATTAAACTACAATTTTTATTTTAACTAAGTGGATTAGGCTTTGGGTGGAAGTTGGGTTACTAACCAACTTCCCAAGGGAGGTTATGAAGGTGGTGGGTCCCACATGAACCCTACCCCTTCACCTTCCCTAACCTTCCATAACTCTTCACATTCTTTAACCCCCCTCAACTCACATTTAATATTTTACAACTTAAGTTTAATAACTTATGTTATTAATTAAGTGAGTTAAGTATGGTTATTTGAATTTTAAACTCTTGAAATTCAAATATTTGTTATGTTAATAAAATAAGAGGTAAGATTATTTTATTTTGGGGTTGGAACCATTGTTTCTTGAAAGGTTTGGGGAGAAAAGCTAAGGAAAGATAGAGTTCTTCATCTTCTTCGACGAAGAACATGAAGAACGCAAAGAACGCATCGAACTCCGTCGAAGATCGCCGAGTCCTTGGAGACTGACTACGCGACACCTTTTACCGCGACGGTTCTTCCGCGACGTCTCTTTCCGCGATGAATCCTCGTTCGACGAACCTCTGTTCAAGCTCGCACGAGGTAGGGGGTTTACGTGATTTTTCCTTACGTGATTCTTTTCCGTCTTTTAACCGTGTTTATTTGGACCGCATGATATCATTTAACGGGAGGAGGCCGGACGTCACAAACAAGGCCGCCCCCTCCCTATTGTTTTTCTTGTTATTGAGAATCGAGTGAAAGTGACGCAGTGCCGTCACACTGCGTGGGATTGAGCAGCAAGAATGCGCGACGTCGTCACGCCGCACATTCAATTCTTTTGAACCAATTCTGCGGCGCTGTCGCGCTGTGCCGAAGAACCGCAAAAGAACCGTGGCCGGAGTCGGGCCACGACGAAGGGGCGTGGCGCCATCGCATCGCGCCGGAAAACCACAAAGACGGTAAGTTTTGTTAATTGACGTGCGAATTGATGGGTGACGACAAACGGGGCCGCAAAGTATTTTTGAAGCTTGCGCAGTAAAGTTCGAGACCCGAGATGAACACCGGCTCAGACGGTTTTGAAAACGGACCACCGGAGCAACTCTGGTGGCCCGCGGAAACACCCGGAGGCGCGGGTCGCCGGCGCAGCGCCGCCGGCGACCGGGGGCGGCGACCGGAGTCGTTCGGCCACCAGGAGGCGGCGACGCCCGAGCGCGCCCCAAGAAGATTGGCGGCGGCGGATCCGCCGCCGGCCTCAATCAACGGCGAGGGCGGGCCGCGCACCCCCCTGCTCCGCGACTTCAGCTCGGCCACACTGGCTGAGCCGGGCTGGGCCCAGCCGGGTCAAACCCGGGTCTGGTCGACCCGGTTCAGGCCGACCCAGGGGGCCTCGGGCCGGGGCGGACCGGGCCCGAAACCCCCGTTTTCGGACCCTCTTTGGTCTTTTGCCCATATCTTGGGCTACGGACCTCCGATCGACGCACCGTAAGTTGCGTAGAGATCCTTGGAAAGAGACGGTCGTTTCAGTATATCGAACTCAACGTTTAGGAATACTTTGGGTTCGGCCGGGTTGGTTCGGATACGAAACCAACCGGGCCCTCAGAGCGGAAACACTTATATTTTGAGCTCCGGACGTCCGATTGACGTGTCGTCGACTTTGATAGATTCCTCTAAGTGAGATAGATCTTTTGGCTCACTTCGCTCGAGTTTTGGATGCCGTCAGAGTGCGGTCGGGTTGGTTCGCTCACGAAACCAACCGGGCCCCCGGAACGAAAAAACTAATAACTCACAGATCGGGCGCCCGATTGATGCGCCGTCTGTCTCGTTGAATTCATCTTGATGAGAAAGAACTTTTGGAATACTTAGCCCGAGTTTTGGTTGCTATTTGATAGTGGCCGGGTTGGATTGTACCCGAAATCCAACCAGCCCTTGGAATGAAAAAGCTGTTATCTTTCAGACCGGACGTCCGTTTGACGAACCGTCAGCGAGGTTGGTGATCTCGTTGAGAAACGGTCCCTATGAGTATACCATATGAGAGTCTGTGGTACAGTTGAGATACATCCGGGTTGGTTCGCTCACGAAACCAACCGGGCCCCTGGGACGAAAAGGCTAATAACTCACAGACCGGACGTCCGATTGACGGGTCGTCTGTTGCATTGAGACCCCTATGATGAGGCGGTCCTTTGAGATACTTCTTCATGGGACTTTGAGATACTTGGAGTATCTACCTGTAGCTCGTGGAGCGGACCCTCCCAGAGATGAGCGTGCGGAGTACGGAGACCGTGTAGCCGACGGAGACCTGACGACTGCTTGACCAACTCGACTTGGAGTGAGTCGACTAGCCCAGTGGACGGAGCACTACTTTGTGAGGTGAAGACCCATGGTGGATGGAGCACTACCTGTGTGACAGTGCAGACCCTCGGTACTCGTCCGGAGAGTACCTCCGCAGGCTACTAGGGGGTGTGCACTACTGTGTTTGGGTGGCATACCCCGGCGGGAAGCACTACTGTGTTTGGGTGGATGACCCGCGGTACTCGACAGGAGGAGTACCTCAGCAGTCTTAGGTTAGTGAGAAATACCTCGGAGTCGTGACAGGACCACTGTACACTCCAGAGACGGAGCTCTTCAGCAGTTACAGTTTTGATAATGAAAATCCTGGTTTGAGCTGAGACTTTTGACCTTTGTGTTACCTCATGATTGAGATGGGTCACTTGATAACTTAGGTATATGTATAGGCATATACCTGGGTATTGGTTATCCGTTGATTTCATGATCCTTGTGTTTCCTCATGATTGAGATGGGTTACTTGATAACTTAGGAATATGTATGGGCATATACCTAAGTAGAGGTTATCTGTTGAGATCTTCTTTGTGGTTATCCTTGTTGGTTTTAGTGAGACCTTGAGGGTCTCGGGGTCCCTACTGAGTATCGTTATACTCACCCCTGCACGGGCTATGCCCGCACCTATTTGTGTTGGCTGCAGACGACAGGCAGTGCTGATGGAGGCCGAGTGTTCGAGGATTGGACGGTACCCGGAGGTGGACTACACGACGAGTCAGTATCTGGAGGTGGACTTCATGACGAGATGACACACGGAGGAGGTCGACGGGTGAGAGCGTTGAGGAGTTGCGCTATCTGTACCTACCCTTCAGGTAGGATCCATGGTGGACGATCCAGGAGATGCACTGTCTATACCTACCCTTCAGGTAGGATCCGAGGAGGACGACCCAGGAGCCGCTTCCGTTCTTCCAGCTGTTGTCTTTTTCTGTTGTACTTTTTTTTAGTTGTAGCTGTATTTTTAGTTGGGTTTGTATTCTGGCCCATTTACTTTTCAGTACTTTCTTCTGTACTTAGTGTTTTACTTCCGCTTGTACTCTGTGGTGTTTGTTTGCTTTTATAAAGGCAATTCTTTCCCAGTTATCGGGATTTATGCCTTTGGTTCTAGTCGCCAGCCCCTGACCTATGGAAGCCGGGATTGAGGTAGTCACGGCACAGGCCCCGAGGACGGGTCGTGACAAATTGGTATCAGAGGAGTCAGTTCTACCACAGAACTTATAACTCTGATATTTTCTTTCTGTGAAGCAATAGTGTTAAGGGTACCGAGTGTGGTCTTCAGTTCAGGGAGTCCAGTGTTGGTGCGGGCGGCCGACGTATCCATACACAAGGACCCTGACAACTGAATTCCGACTTTGTGCACGAAAACACTAATTGCGTGTGTGTTTCCAGAAGTTTTTAAATGTCAGATCAAACCAGGTCAGCTCACCAGGTATAATCGTTTGACCGTGTCATGTTATTTATTCAGGATGCCTTTTCACGGACGACCAGCTAGAGCCCAGAGGGATGTGCGTAATGACAGCCTGCCGAGCGACGAGGCTTCCGTATAAGGTCCTCTTGCAGATGAGGCACCAGCGGTACTACCATACGTTGGGCCACCGATGCCACTAGCCCTAGCAGTAGGTGATGCACGCCACTTGAGTGTGTTTCACGAGTTCCAGTGCCAGAGGCCACCCAGGTTCCGGGGAGATATGGACCCGCAGGTGGCTAAGGTTTGGCTGGAGGCTGTGGTGAGAGTCTTCAGGCTAGTGGGGACGCCTGCATACTTCATGGTGATTTTTGCTGCTAGCCTCCTTCAGGCAGTAGCAGGCAGGTGGTGGAGCCACTTGTTCCAGTTTTGCGATGTGATAACCTTCGCATGGGAAGACTTCGATACCTTCTTCAGGGTGGAGTTTGTGCCAGTAGCTCTACACCTCGAGCGTGTACCAGAGCTTCTGCCTTTGCCGCGTGTTTTTTGATCAGTAGCCGAGTCATCTGTGGGCAGTAAACAGATGATGCAGAGGTCCAGGAGGACCATACCTGCAGTTGGGCGATCTCGGGTTTTAGGACCGGTGGTGCGGGGCACCCTGGGTGGGGTCAGAGCCAGGCGTGCCAGAAACGGACAGTGTTACTCCTGCGGCAGGAAGGGTCACCTGGCACGTGACTGTACGACCCCCCGCACAGTTGATCCGCGGGTGTTGGAGTAGCCACTGAGGCAGAAGCAACGGCGAGTGCTTGAGAAACAGCCGAGCAGTGGACAAGGCAGTAAAGCTCCGGGAGTATGTGTACAGGAGCGAAACTAGTGGATACATCCCTTGTACTTCTAGTTCCATGTTGCTGTTGTATTCGTGTCTTTGTGCTATGAGCTGCAATAATAAAAAGACACTTATCTTGTGATGTATTCTTTCCTGTCCTTTTGTTTGGTTGATACTCAGATGTCCCGGTTAAAACTGTTGACTTGACCCTCACTTTCGAGATTTCTACTGGAGGAGATCTAGTGACCTCACACTGATGCCGACAGTGTGACTCGAACCTTGGAGGCGAGAGTGATAGTTGGATCTATTAGTAGTTACGTCGAGGCCTTACGACGTCATCCATGGCGTGAATGCCTCATTCATGTCAGGATTGACTGTATTAGGCAATGAGCATGGTTCATCTAGGGGATGAGACCGAGTTTCTCTTTTCGGCAAAGGATAAATGTTAGCAGCTCCTTCAGATCATCCAGGAGAGGATGAAGACTGCACAGTGCAGTAAGAAACAGGAAACCGGCTCCAGTCTTAGAGACTTGAGTGTGTTAAATGTTTAAAGAAGAGGAAGCTTTAATGAGATATGAGTCTGCGGAGTAGCAGACGTGGAGGCAGATCTAGGAGAGCAGCATGAGGTGGTGTACATCTTAACATGCTACAACCTCCCGCCTTAGTTATCCCCGCCAGGCTCAGGGAGCTAGAGGGCGGAGGAAGAGTGCGGCTGCATGCAGTCAAGAAGTGTGACCCAATGGCTCTAAAAATGATTCAAGGGATAGTCTGTGTCCACTACTAGCTGCTGTAGTAACAGACGTTGATATGAACCATTCCTTGCTTTCGCAAATCTTGTTCCCGACCTAGAGTTTCCGGAAGCCGTGGACTTGACCCTCACATCTGGAGATACCTTGGGAGGAGACTCGATAATCACACTTACGCCGATGGTGTGGTCAGACCCTCGAGCTGAGAGTTTCTATTGGAATCTCTTGGTGGCAGCGTTGAGGCCTTACGACGTTATTTTGAATATGGAATGAGCTATAACTGTTCATACTCAAATTGATGGTTTTAAACAAACATCGGGATGTGTTTTCCTTGGTCGGTGAAAAGGAAACCCCAGGCAGCACAGGATAAACTCTTTCACAGGAGGGTGCGACCGATCACCCTTGAGTCAGTCAACCTTAACCTCATGACAGCAGTCGTTTGAGTTTCAGTTCTAATAGGAATTGGAGACCTCTAGAGTTCGAGGATGACGATCACTTCCTTATACGGGTCTCACCTCGACAAGGTTTACGGAGATGTGGCCAGGGCGGAAAGTTATCTCTAAGGTTCAACGGACCTTTCTAGGTCCTCAACTGGGTAGGCGAGGTGGTTTACCACTTGAACCATCCACCTCAGTTGCACAAGGTGCACAACGTTTTCCAGGTATCTCAATAGAGGAGATACGCACTCGACGCTTCGCATATCATCAACCATGAGGAGCAGGATGATGGCGATGGGGTTACTTCCACGGAGGTTCCTAGGGATCAAGAATCGACAGGAGTAGATCCTATGAGGACGGTCGATTCTTCGGGTTCACTTTCTTTGGCAGTACAGAATCATCAGGTAAGCACATGGGAGTGGAAGGCTCAGGTGCATGCTCAATATCGCTTTTGTGACCCTAGTTTGCGTTGAAGCTTTACGGGGACGTAAAGCCCTGAGGTGGGAGTAATTAAAAGACCCGGAAATTTCAAGGAAATTTTTTTCATAATTTTATCTGTAATTTTACAAGAACGCAGTTTCTGACGGCGCCTGATTCCGAGGCCCGGTGTGCCCGGAATCATTTTCTGAAGTTTGGCTCGGGTACGTTCAGTGAACGAACGAGAGGGAATTCCTATCTTTTGAACCGGTGCTCGGAATCGAATTCCGAGGGCACCTATGGAACCGTAGCACTGGTAATTTCTTAGGAACGCCACTTCCGAAGTTGCGTTTACACGCGTTAAGTTGTTATAATTTTGGAAGTTGAAATAAAAATTATACTACAATTTTTATTTTAACTAAGTGGATTAGGCTTTGGGTGGAAGTTGGGTTACTACCCAACTTCCCAAGGGAGGTTATGAAGGTGGTGGGGCCCACATAAACCCTACCCCTTCACCTTCCCTTACCTTCCATAACTCTTCACATTCTTTAACCCCCCTCAACTCACATTTAATATTTTACAACTTAAGTTTAATAACTTATGTTATTAATTAAGTGAGTTAAGTATGGTTATTTGAATTTTAAACTCTTGAAATTCAAATATTTGTTATGTTAATAAAATAAGAGGTAAGCTTATTTTATTTTGGGGTTAGAACCTTTGTTGCTTGAAAGGTTTGGGGAGAAAAGCTAAGGAAAGCTAGAGTTCTTCATCTTCTTCGACGAAGAACACGAAGAACGCAAAGAACTCCGTCGAAGATCGCCGAGTCCTTGGAGACCGACTACGCGACGCCTTTTACCGCGACGGTTCTTCCACGACGTCTCATTCCGCGACGAATCCTCATTCGACGAACCTCTGTTCAAGCTCGCACGAGGTAGGGGGTTTACGTGATTTTTCCTTACATGATTCTCTTCCGTCTTTTATCCGCGTTTATTTGGACCGCATGATATCAGTTAACAGGAGGAGGCCAGACCACACAAACACGGCCGCCCCCTCCCTATTGTTTTTCTTGTTATTGCGAATCGAGTGAAAGTGACGTGGTGTCGTCGCACCGTGTGGGATTGAACGGCAAGAATGCGCGACGTCGTCACGCCGCACATTCAATTCTTTTGAACCAATTCTGCGGCGTCGTCGCGCCGTGCCAAAGAACCGCAAAAGAACCGTGGCCGGAGTCGGGCCACAACGAAGGGGCAGGGCACCATCGCATCGCGCCGGAAAACCACAAAGATGGTACGTTTTGTTAATTGACATGCGGATTGACAGGCGACGACAAACGGGGCCGCAAAGTATTTTTGAAGCCTGCGTAGTAAAGTTCGAGACCCGAGATGAACACCGGCTCAGACGGTTTTGAAAACGGACCACCGGAGCAACTCCGGTGGCCCGCAGAAACACCCGGAGGTGTGGGTCGCCGGCGACCGGGGGCGGCGGCCATAGCCGTTCGGCCGCCAGGAGGCGGCGGCGCCCGAGCGCGCCGCCAGAAGATTGGCGGCGGCGGATCCGCCGCCGGCCTCAATCAACGTCGAGGGCGGGCCGCGCACCCCCCCCGCTCCGCGACTTCGGCTCGGCCACGCTGGCTGAGCCGGGCCCAGCCGGGTCAAACCCGGGTTGGGTCGACCCGGTTCGGGCCAACCCAGGGGGCCTCGGGCCGGGGCGGACCGGGCCCGAAACCCCATTTTCAGACCCTCTTTGGTCTTTTGCCCATATCTTGGGCTACGAACCTCCGATTGACACACCTTCAGTTGCGTAGCGATCCTTGGAATGAGACGGTCGTTTCACTATATCTCACTCAAGGTTTCAGAATACTTTGGGTTCGGTCGGGTTGGTTCGGATACGAAACCAACCGGGCCCTCGGAGCGGAAACGCTTATATCTTGAGCTCCGGACGTCCGATTGATGTGCTGTGGACTTTGATAGATTCCTCTAAGTGAGACAGATTTTTTGGCTTACTCCACTCGAGGTTTGGATGCCATCGGAGTGCGGTCGGGTTGGTTCGCTCACGAAACCAACCGGGCCCCTGGAACGAAAAAGCTAATAACTCACAGATCGGGCGCCCGATTGACGCGCCGTCTGTCTCGTTGAATTCCTCTTGATGAGACGGAACTTTTGGCATACTTCGCCCGAGTTTTGGTTGCTGTTGAATAGTGGCCAGGTTGGATTGTACCCAAAATCCAACCGGCCCTTGGAATGGAAAAGCTGTTATCTTTCAGACCGGACGTCCGTTTGACGAACCGTCAGCGACGTTGGTGATCGCGTTGAGAAACGGTCACTATGAGTATACCATATGAGATTTCGTGGTACAGTTGAGATACGTCCAGGTTGGTTCGCTCACGAAACCAACCGGGCCCCTGGGATGAAAAGGCTAATAACTCACAGACCGGACGTCCGATTGACGGGCCGTCTGTTGCGTTGAGACCCCTATGATGAGGCGGTCCTTTGAGATACTTCTTCATGGGAATTTGAGATACTTCTTCATGGGACTTTGAGATACTTGGAGTATCGACCAGTAGCTCGTGGAGCGGACCCTCCCAGAGACGAGCGTGCGGAGTACGGAGACCGTGTAGCCGACTGAGACCTGACGACTGCTTGACCGACTCAACTTGGAGTGAGTCGACTAGCCCAGTGGACAGAGCACTACTTTGTGAGGTGTAGACCCATGGCGGATGGAGCACTACCTGTGTGACAGTGCAGACCTGCGGTACTCGTCCGGAGAGTACCTCAACAGGCTACTAGGGGGTGTGCACTACTGTGTTTGGGTGGCAGACCCCGACGGGAAGCACTACTGTGTTTGGGTGGCTGACCCGCGGTACTCGACAGGAGGAGTACCTCAGCAGTCTTAGGTTAGTGAGCAGTACCTCAGAGTCGTGACAGGACCACTGTACACTCTAGAGACAGAGCTCTTCAGCAGTTACAGTTTCGATAATGAAAATCCTGGTTTGAACTGAGACTTTTGACCTTTGTGTTACCTCATGATTGAGATGGGTCACTTGATAACTTAGGTATATGTATAGGCATATACCTGGGTAGTGGTTATCCGTTGATTTCATGATCCTTGTGTTTCATCATGATTGAGATGGGTTACTTGATAACTTAGGAATATGTATGGGCATATACCTAAGTAGAGGTTATCTGTTGAGATCTTCTTTGTGGTTATCCTTGTTGGTTTTAGTGAGACCTTGAGGGTCTCGAGGTCTCTACTGAGTATCGTTATACTCACCCCTGCACGGGCTATGCCCGCACCTCGTTGTGTTGGTTGCAGACGACATGCAGTGCTGACGGAGGCCGAGTGTTCGAGGATTGGACGATACCCCGAGGTGGACTACACGACGAGTCAGTATCCGGAGGTGGACTTGGCGACGAGACGACACACGGAGGAGGTCGATGGGCGAGAGCGTTGAGGAGCTGAGCTATCTATACCTACCCTTCAGGTAGGATCCATGGTGGACGATCCAGGAGATGCACTGTTTGTACCTACCCTTTAGGTAGGATCC
This sequence comes from Viscum album, assembly GCA_963277665.1. Taxonomy (NCBI): domain Eukaryota; kingdom Viridiplantae; phylum Streptophyta; class Magnoliopsida; order Santalales; family Viscaceae; genus Viscum; species Viscum album. The sequence continues at coordinate 1,151,179,354 of OY728132.1, read as the reverse complement.
GAGGAGGACGACCCAGGAGCCTCTTCCGTTCTTCCAGCTGTTGTCTTTTTCTGTTGTACTTTTGTTCAGTTGTAGCTATATTTTCAGTTGGGTTTGTATTCTGGCCCATTTACTTTTCATCACTTTCTTTTGTACTTAGTGTTTTACTTCCGCTTATACTCTGTGGTGTTTGTTTGCTTTTATAAAGGCAATGCCTTCCCTGTTATCGGGATTTATGCATTTGGTGCTAGTCGCCATCCCCTGGCCTATGGAAGGCGGGCTTGGGTTAGTCATGGCAGGGGCCCCGAGGACGGGTCGTGACAAATTGGTATCAGAGGAGTCGGTTCTACCGCAGAACTTATAACTCTGATATTTTCTTTCTGTGAAGCAATAGTGTTAAGGGTACCGAGTGTGGTCTTCAGTTCAGGGAGTCCAGTGTTGGTGCGGGCGGCCAACATATCCATACACCAGGACCCTAACAACTGAATTCCAACTTTGTGCACGAAAACACTGATTGCGTGTGTGTTACCAGAAGTTTTTAAATGTCATCTCAAACCAGGTCTGATCACCAGGTATAATAGTTTGACAGTGTCACGTTGTTTCTTCAGGATGCCTTTTCACGGATGACTAGCTAGAGCCCAGAGGGATGTGCGTACTGACAACCTGCCGAGCGACGAGGCTTCGGTACAAGGCCCTCTTGCAGATGAGGCACCAGCGGAGGCACCAGCGGTACTACCATACGTTGGGCCACCGATGCCACTAGCCCCAGCAGTAGGCGATGCACGCCACTTGAGTGAATTGCACGAGTTCCAGCGCCAGAGGCCACCTTGGTTCCGGGGAGAGATGGACCCACATGCGGCTGAGGCTTGGCTGGAGGCTATGGTAAGAGTCTTTAGGCTAGTGGGGATGCCTGCAGACTTCATGGTGATATTTGCTGCCAGACTCCTTCAGGCAGCAACAGGCAGGTGGTGGAGCCACTTGTTCCAGTTTTTTGATGGGATAACCTTCTCATGGGAAGACTTTGATACCTTCTTCAGGGTGGAGTTTGTGCTAGTAGCTCTACACCCCGAGCGTGTACCGGAGCTTCTACCTTTGCCGCGTGTTTTTCGATCAGTAGCCGAGTCATCTGTGTGCAGTAAACAGATGATGCAGAGGTCCAGGAGGACCAGACCAGCAGTTGGGAGATCTCGGGTTTTAGGACCGGTGGTTCGGGGCACCCTGGGTGGGGTCAGAGCCAGGCATGCCAGAAACGGATAGTGTTACTCCTGCGGCAGGAAGGGTCACCTGGCACGTGACTGTACGACCCCCCGCACAGTTGATCTGCGGGTGTTGGAGTAGCCACTGAGGCAAAGCAACGATGAGTGCTTGAGCAACATCCGAGCAGTGGACAAGGTAGTAGAGCTCCGGGAGCAGGTGGACAGGAGCAGAACTAGTGGATACGTCCCTTGTACTTCTAGTTCCATGTTGCTGTTGTATTCATGTCTTTGTGCTATGAGCTGCAATAATAAAAAGACACTTATCTTGTGATTTCTGCTTTCTTGTCCTTTTGTTTGGTTGATACTGAGAGGTCCCGGTTAAAACTTTTGACTTGACCCTAACTTTCGAGATTTCTACTGGAGGAGATCCAGTGACCTCACACTGATGCCGACAGTGTGACTCGACCCTTGGAGGCGAGAGTGGTAGTTTGATCTCTTAGTAGTTACGTCGAGGCATTACGGCGTCATCCATGGCATGAATGCGTCATTCATGTCAGGATTGAATGTATTAGGCAATGGGCGTTGTTCATCCAGGGGATGAGACCAAGTTTCTCTTTTCGGCAAAGGAGAAATTTTAGCAGCTCCTTCAGATCTTCCAGGAGCGGATGAAGACTGCACAGTGCAGTAAGAAACAGGAAACCGACTCCAGTATTAGAGACTTGAGCATGTTAAATGTTTAAAGAAGAGGAAGCTTTAAGGAGAGATGAGTCTGCGGAGCAGCAGACGTGGAGGCAGAGCTAGGAGAGCAGCATGAGGTGGTGTACATCTTAACATGCTACAACCACCCGCCTTAGTTATCCCCGCCAGGCTCAGGGAGCTGGAGGGCGGAGGAAGAGTGCGGCTGCATGCGGTCAAAAAGTGTGACCCAATGGCTCTAAAAATGATTCAAGGGACAGTCTGTGTCCACTACTAGCTGCTGTAGTAACAGACGTCGATATGAACCATTCCTTGCTTTCGCAAATCTTGTTCCAGACCTAGAGTTTCCGGAAGCCGTGGACTTGACCCTCATGTCTGGAGATACCTTGGTAGGAGACTCGATAATCACACTTATGCCGACGGTGTGGTCAGACCCTCGAGGCGAGAGTTTCGGTTGGAATCTCTTGGTGGCAGCGTCGAGGCCTTACGACGTTATTTTGAGTATGGAATGAGCTATAACTGTTCATACTCAAATTGACAGTTTTAGGCAAAAGTCGGGATGTGTTTTCCTTGGTCGGTGAAAAAGAAACCCCAGGCAGCACAGGATAAACTCTTTCACAGGAGGGTGCGACCGATCACTCTTGAGTCGGTCAACCTTACCCTCGTGGCAGCAGTCGTTTGAGTTTTAGTTCTAACAGGAATTGGAGACCTCTAGAGTTCCAGGATGACGATCACGTCCTTATACGGGTCTCACCTCGACGAGGTTTACGGAGATGTGGCCATGGCGGCAAGTTATCTCCGAGGTTCAACGGACCTTTCTAGGTCCTCAGCTGGGTAGGCGAGGTGGTTTACTGCTTGACCCATCTACCTCAGTTGCACCAGGTGCATGACGTTTTCCAGGTATCTCAACAGAGGAGATACGCACTCGACGCTTCGCATATCATCGACCATGAGGAGCAGGACAATGGCGATAGGGTTACTTCCACGGAGGTTCCTGTAGGGATCAAGAATCGACAGAAGCGGATCCTATGAGGATTGTCGATTCTTCGGGTGCGCTTTCTTTGGCAGTACGGAATCTTCAGGTAAGCACATGGGAGCGGAAGGCTCAGGTGCGTGCTCAATACCGCTTTTGTGACCCTAGTTTGTGTTAAAGCTTTACGGGGACGTAAAGCCCTGAGGTGGGAGTAATGTAAAGACCTGGAAATTTCAAGGAATTTTTTTTCTTAATTTTCTTTAAAATTTTACAAGAACGCAGTTTCTGACGGCGCCTGATTCCGAGGCCCGGTGTGCCCGGAATTATTTTCCGAAGTTTGGATCGGGTACGTTCAGTGAACGAACGAGTGGGAATTCCTATCTTTTGAACCGGTGCTCGGAATCGAATTCCGAGGGCACCGATGGAACCATAACGCTGGTAATTTTTTAGGAACACCACTTCCGATGTTTCGTTTACACGCGTTAAGTTGTTAGAATTTGTGGAAGTTGAAATAAAAATTAAACTACAATTTTTATTTTAACTAAGTGGATTAGGCTTTGGGTGGAAGTTGGGTTACAACCCAACTTCCCAAGGGAGGTTATGAAGGTGGTGGGGCCCACATGATCCCTACCCCTTCACCTTCCCTAACCTCCCATAACTCTTCACATTCTTTAACCCCCCTCAACTCACATTTAATATTTTACAACTTAAGTTTAATAACTTATGTTATTAATTAAGTGAGTTAAGTACGGTTATTTGAATTTTAAACTCTTGAAATTCAAATATTTGTTATGTTAATAAAATAAGAGGTAAGCTTATTTTATTTTGGGGTTGGAACCTTTGTTGCTTGAAAGGTTTGGGGATAAAAGCTAAGGAAAGCCAGAGTTCTTCATCTTCTTCGATGAAGAACACGAAGAACGCAAAGAACGCATCGAACTCTGTCGAAGATCACCGAGTCATTGGAGACCGACTACGCGGCGCCTTTTACCGCGACGGTTCTTCCGCAACATCTCTTTCCGCGACGAATCCTCATTCGACGAACCTCTGTTCAAGCTCACACGAGGTAGGGGGTTTACGTGATTCTCTTCCGTCTTTTATCCGCGTTTATTGGACCGCATGATATCAGTTAACGGAAGGAGGCCGGACCACACAAACACGGCCGTCCCCCTCCCTATTGTTTTTCTTGTTATTGCGAATCGAGTGAAAGTGACGCGGTGCCATCGCACCACATGGGATTGAGCGGCAAGAATGCGCGACGTCGTCACGCCGCGCATTCAATTCTTTTGAACCAATTCTGCGGCGTCGTCGCGCCGTGCCGAAGAACCGCAAAAGAACCGTGGCCGGAGTCGGGCCACGGCGAAGGGGCGTGGCGCCATCGCATCACGCCGGAAAACCACAAAGACGGTACGTTTTGTTAATTGACGTGCGGATTGATGGGCGATGACAAACGAGGCCGTAAAGTATTTTTGAAGCTTGCGTAGTAAAGTTCGAGACCCGAGATGAACACCGGCTCAGATGGTTTTGAAAACGGACCACCAGAGCAACTCCGGTGGCCCGCAGAAACACCTGGAGGCGCGGGTCTCCGGCGTAGCACCGCCGACGACTGGGGGTGGCGACAGGAGCCGTTCGGCCGCCAGGAGCCGGCGGCGCTCGAGCGCGCCGCCAGAAGATTGGCGGCAGCGGATGCGCCGCCGGCCTCAATCAACGGCTAGGGTGGGCCGCGCACCCCCTCGCTCCGCGACTTCGGCTCGGCCACGCTGGCTGAGCCGCGGCCGGCCGGTCGGGCCGGACCGGGCGGGCCGGGCCGGGCCCATCCGGGTCAAACCCGGGTCGGGTCGACTCGGTTCGGGCCGACCCAAGGGGCCTCGGGCCGGGGCGGACCGGGCCCGAAACCCCCGTTTTCAGACCCTCTTTGGTATTTTGCCCATATCTTGTTCTACGGACCTCCGATCGATGCACCGTCATTTGCGTAGCGATCCTTGGAACGAGACGGTCATTTTGGTATATCGCCCTCAAGGTTTAGGAACACTTTGGGTTCGGCCGGGTTGGTTCGGATACGAAACCAACCAGGCCCTCGGAGCGGAAACGCTTATATCTTGAGCTCCGGACGTCCGATTGACGTGCCGTCGACTTTGATAGATTCCTCTAAGTGAGATAGATCTTTTGGCTTACTCCGCTCGAGGTTTGGATGCTGTCGGAGTGCGGTCGGTTTGGTTCGCTCACAAAAATCAACCGGGCCCCTGGAACGAAAAAGCTAATAACTCACAGATCGGGCGCCCGATTGACACGCCGTCTGTCTCGTTGAATTCCTCTTGATGAGACGGAAATTTTGGCATACTTCGCCCGTGTTTTGGTTACTATTGGATAGTGGCAGGGTTGGATTGTACCCGAAATCCAACCGGCCCTTGGAACAGAAAAGCTGTTATCTTTCAGACCGGACGTCCGTTTGACGAACCGTCAGCGGCGTTGGTGATCTCGTTGAGAAACGGTCCCTATGAGTATACCCAATGAGAGTTCGTGGTACAGTTGAGATACGGCCGGGTTGGTTCACTCACGAAACCAACCGGGCCCCTAGGACGAAAAGGCTAATAACTCACAGACCGGACGTCCGATTGACGGGCCGTCTGTTGCGTTGAGACCCCTATGATGAGGCGGTCCATTGAGATACTTCTTCGTGGGACTTTGAGATACTTGGAGTATCGACCTGTAGCTCGTGGAGCGGACCCTCCAAGAGACGAGCGTGCGGAGTACGGAGACCGTGTAGCCGACTGAGACCTGACGACTGCTTGACCGACTCGACTTGGAGTGAGTCGACTAGCCCAGTGGACGGAGCACTACTTTGTGAGGTGCATACCCATGGGGGACGGGGCACTTCCTGTGTGACAGTGCAGACCCACGGTACTCGTCTGGAGAGTACCTCATCAGGCTACTAGGGGGTGTGCACTACTGTGTTTGGGTGGCATACCCTGGCGGGAAGCACTACTGTGTTTGGGTGGATGTCCCGCAGTACTCAACTGGAGGAGTACCTCAATAGTCTTAGGTTAGTGAGCAGTACCTCGGAGTCGTGAAAAGACCACTGTACACTCCAGAGACGGAGCTCCTCAGCAGTTACAGTTTCGATAATGAAAATCCTAGTTTGAGCTGAGACTTTTGACCTTTGTGTTACCTCATGATTGAGATGGGTCACTTGATAACTTAGGTATATGTATAGGCATATACCTGGGTAGTGGTTATCCGTTGATTTCCTGATCCTTGTGTTTCCTCATGATTGAGATGGGTTACTTGATAACTTAGGAATATGTATGGGCACATACCTAAGTAGAGGTTATCTGTTGAGATCTTTTTTGTGGTTATCCTAGTTGGTTTTAGTGAGAACTTGAGGGTCTCGGGGTCCCTACTGAGTATCGTTATACTAACCCCTGCACGGGCTATGCCCGCACCTCATTGTATTGGTTGTAGACGACAGGCAGTGCTGACGGAGGCCGAGTGTTCGAGGATTGGATGGTACCCGGAGGTGGACTACACGACGAGTCAGTATCTGGAGGTGGACTTCGCGATGAGACGACACACGGAGGAGGTCGACGGGCGAGAGCATTGAGGAGCTGCGCTATCTGTACCTACCCTTCAGGTAGGATCCATGGTGGACGATCCAGGAGATGTAATGTCTGTACCTACCCTTCAGGTAGGATCCGAGGAGGACAACCCAGGAGCCGCTTCCGTTCTTCCAGCTGTTGTCTTTTTCTGTTGTACTTTTGTTCAGTTGTAGCTGTATTTTCAGTTGGGTTTGTATTCTGGCCCATTTACTTTTCAGCACTTTCTTTTGTACTTAGTGTTTTATTTCCGCTTGTACTCTGTGGTGTTTGTTTGCTTTTATAAAGGCAATACCTTCCCAGTTATCGGGATTTATGCCTTTGGTGCTAGTCGCCAGCCCCTGGCCTATGGAAGGCGGGCTTGGGGTAGTCACGGCACGGGCCCTGAGGACGGGTCATGACATTTTGATATCTAGAATTATATTTGATGAGTCCTGAAATATATATAAGGATTTCTCTATACAAGTTTTTCACTAAGGATTTTCAAGAATATGTTGAATGGTATTGATGAAATAAAAAATTGATTTAATGATAATTTGATATTTTATAGAAAACACATGATTAAGAGATTATAATTTATAATATGTTCCTGATGTTGAGTTAATAAGTCCTTTATGTTTTAAAAATTTATTTTTCTAAAATGTAGTTTCATCTCGTTTTATAAAATTAATAGTTTTTTTTAAAATTTAGAAAATGTATTTTGAAAAATAAAATTCATTTTTTCAATCATAATATAAAAATTTAATTCAGGTCATTTTTTTATTTTTATAAAAATTTTGATTTCTCATCAAATAGTGAAAAATACTGATTTTTGTAAAACTATCATCTCATTATAATAAATTAAATAATTTTAAAGTCCCATTATGATTTATTTTTTTTAAAAAAATTAACATAATTATTATTTATATATATTTAATACAAATAGTTATATTTTAATCATATTCATTCCATATTTTGTTATGATTTTTTTAGAGTTTAAAAAAATATATTTTTAGAACTATTTTAAAGTTGAAATGCTTCTCCACTTTAATTAATTAAACTATTTCCTTATAAAGAATATTTTAAATTAAATTTATAGATTATACATCTATAAATATGAATTCAAATTATAATAATGATTATTACTAGTCATTTAATTAATACATGATCATCTTATGCTTGAAAAACATATTTATTGAAAAACTTATTTTTCATCGCATGTACAAGTTTAATTTTCAATTAAATTCTACCAATTTTTTGAATTCAATTTAGTAATATAGATTCTCTATTTTTAATTTTAATAATTTATATTTTATAATATGTTAAAATTAATTTTATGTAATAATAAATTGTAAAAATAATAAAAAAATTATCCTAGTTAAGGTGAAAAAGGGGTTTAATTGTGGTGAAACGAAAACTATAATGGATATAATGACATAAAAAAATTGTCCAATTCCTATTTTATGGACTTATTTATAAATTATAACTTATAAGGTTATATAATGATCCATTTTTATCCTTTTGTTAATTTAAAAACCTAATTATAACTTTATTTTCTTTCCAAAAATTCCAAGTGTGTACTCTCCCCCACTCAGAAGAGGCCACCCATCTCCTCTCCACTTCACAAATTCAAATACATTTTGGTTTTTCCATAACCTAACAAATTTTTTTCTTAATTACCTCCCCAAATATTAGATTACATATTTTTATAAGTAACCCATCCTATTAAGTCATTATGTATAAAATTAAATAGGTTTTATGAAGAAGATGTAAAATTATTAATCATGTCTTTTTTAATTTTTATTTTACCTCCTTCAAAAATTATTCACCTATACAAACATAATAACTCTAGTATATCCCATATTTTATGTTCTAAGCCATTTTAGAGTGACTTGGGATAGAATATAGTTTCTCTTTTTTCCTTATATGAGTAATTTTCATTTCAGTTGTACTTTGGGATGTGTGGGTAAAAATTATGAATAATGGAATAAAAAGGGGTTGTGCACAGTTAGTTCATAGTTTAAGAAAAACATGCACCCCAGCCCAGAAAACCATACAGCCCTAGACAGTAGGGTTTTCGATGGATGGTGGATGGTTTTTCAAACCATAAACCCTAAAAATAGAAATTGTACATCCCTAAAACAATAAGCACTCATTTGGAACAAGGTTTGGGAAAATTTTGCGCCTCTACGCAAGAAACTATGTGCTATATTTTTAATTGCTCATAAATTAGTTTTAAATCCAAAAAACCACTAAATATCTCCCATTGGACCAAAATTAGAACCCATACCATTTTTGATGAATACAAAGAATTCTAGAGGGATTATTTGGTTGTACAACCTCTATTATTGGTGATTTGAAGCCCATATCGAAGATATTCTCCTCTGCTAATAATTGAAATCTACCCCATTGCATTACCATTCATCCCCCTTCCATCTCCCATTCTCTTGGTGAGAATTATATTTCTGTCATCTCAGATCTAGATAAATATTTTGTGAATCTAGATCTAGGATTGTGTATCTATATTAAGAATTAAATATATCTTGATTTGTTGATATTGATTTAGGTTTTTTCGATACGGATACCAATCTACATTGTTATGATGCTCAGTTTTGTGGATTTCTATTAGGCTATTTTTGATGGACCATTGATGTAGGTGGTTTAATATTCAATTACTATAGTCATTATTTTTATTAAGTGTATACAATTGTATAATTTCTATACTTATTTAGCAATAGAAATTATTGATCAATTAATTAAATTGGATGATTTGATTAATGGAGTATTTAGGGAATTGAGGGATTCAAGAATGATTAATTATATAATTAATTATAGGATATTGATATAAAAAATTGAGGAAAATTAATTGTAGAATTAATTATGTGTTATTTATGGTATGAATTAAGAATAATTAATTTCATAACTAATTATTGGGGCATGAGATTTTGTAATAGAAGGAATGTGATAAATTTATTATGAAATTTAATTAATGGAATGATAAAGATTAATTATTTTTTGAATTAATTTATGTGATTGATGTGGTCAATTACTTGAATAATTAATTAAAGGAATTATTATGATTAATTAATGTTGGATTAAAAAATGTGAGTTAATGTGATTAGAGGATTAATGTTTTTTAATCTTTACTGATATGATATAGTGAATCATGTGATATTTTGATATATAAGATATATGTGATTGATTGATGTATGAGTGTGGGGAACATAATGATCCTCAAAATACCCATAAAATGAAATCGTACGTGCAAGAGAATACTGTATGGGATAGAGATTGATGCTCCAAATACTCATGGGGTGTGGAACACACACTGATGCTCTAAATACCCACGAGGTGATAGACATGATATTATATGCCCATAAGATTGGAAATGAGATATGGTCCCGAGTATTTGTGTCATTGAATTGAATTAAAATGAATAATGAAAAGAATTTATTGAATAAATTGTGAATTGATGTTGTGAATGGTTTAAACTCTTTCATGGGCTGAAGCAGGTATTATGGTTCAGGTGTCCTCAGGAGGCTGTGATTTATGGGGGTAAATACAGAATATTTATTAGTGATATAAACTATTTATTTATGCATTTTACTTATTTTATTAAACAAATACATACACTATTGTTGACTAGATTTGTTTTGTACACCATTAGTGGTGGCCTACTAGGTTGTACTCACACCATATTAAGGCTACCCGATCATTACACAAATAAACTTTATTGTTGAAGGACAAGTTAAGGGAAAATACCTTGTGTTAGATGGATGAGTTGGGGATAGATCATGGCTGAGCTAACTAGACAAGGTTCGAGACCCTTTTGGGATCAGTTATCATATTTAATTTTGAGTTTCATTTTAGACACTTGCACATACATTAGCATGACATATCTACTATTTGGTTTTGACATTATATTTCCACTTTTATCATATTATGATCTTGGTACTATTGTGTTTAAAATTATATATCATTCATTGATTGTCTTCTTATTTTCCATTTATTAATCACTCTAATAATATAGGTTATAGTCTCCCCATGATCGATATTGACCCTCACTACTTATCAGCATACTCTGTAATATAGGGAGGCGTGCTTTAGGTCATGTGGTGAACTGGTTCAGGGAACTAGGGTAGGACACCTACACTGGGACATTATGCAGTGTTATCAGAGGCAATTTTTTTTTTCTCTTACAGTTTTAGTAAAGTTAGACATGTTTCTATGAAGAGATTGAACTTGGTTATGAGCTCGTTCATGGGAGTTTAAAACCCATGCATGGGGGAAACCCCAAGTCCCCTAGGTGTGATTATTTTTATTAATGTTTTCTGTTATAGTTTAATATTATTTCAATTTATGTGGAACACTTGATGTGTGATGTGATTATTGTTTCTAGAAATTGTTGATAATTGAATTGTGTCTTAGTATGTAACATGAATGGAGTTTTCATAAATCATTATAGGAACTCAACATTATTGGGGCATGAATAATTTTAGGCACACATGGGAATAAAGGTTTTGGGTAGATTGTTGAACCTGCAATTTTTTTTCTTGGGTGTAATTGAAATGAAATTTTTTCCAAATATGAAATTGAAAATGATTTTAAAATGATGAAACATAATAATAAATGGCTTTATCTTGATAAACCTGATAATGATAATATGTATACCCTTGTTAACTAGGACATATGTGTATGATGGTTTAAGGTAGTAATAAAACCTCGGTTTTGACCATGTGGTGAGGTTTTGGGAAAATATTAGTTAATGATTTTTGTGTTTATACACTTACATAAATGTGATAAATTTGTTTTTTGGGTCCTAAGGTGTGTGTTTGGAATTTTAGAGATATTCCTCCATGAAGATTCTCGATGATATGACTACATGAGGATGTAGTTAAATATTCTCCACTAGTAGTGGATCCCGAGGCACTGATTATTCCAGTTGAGGAAGTATGGGATTAGTTCTAGGAGAAAATCATTCACTTCTTACAGTTCAGGCATAGAGACCCATGGTGTTTCATGAAAATAATTTATGATCTAATGAAGGAGTTCCAATTAAATCACCCTTTAAATGTTATTACAGATGGTGGACCTAAGGAAGTTGAGCTCTGGATTGAGCATATACAACCAATACATGACCACTTAAAGAAACCTATTCAGAAGTGAGTCAACCTAGATGATTACTTGTTATGCGGTGAAAATAAGTATTGGTTGGACATTAAAAATTAGGATTGATATATGAAAGTTATAGAATAGAGGTACTTTCAAGAGAAGATTATGGAGAACTTCTAGCCAGAAAAACTGAGATATGTGAGAGAAGTAGAGTTTAAGAGTTTGAATTAGGAGAGAATATCTATAATGAACTATGTTGGACACTTCATCTATTTTCAACACTTTTTTTCAAAAATTTGATAGATATGATACTACAATGGAAAATAGATATCATGACAAAAAAAATGAGAAATTAAGTCAAAGGTGAACATCTTCGGGCTAAATAATTTTTCATTAGTGGTGAATCAGGCTCTCATTGCTAAGTAAAACCTGAAGGGGGATTCAAGTTTTGGACAAGTGGTTTATTCCATATGATCATGAGGTGTGACTTATAATAATTGGAAGCACTGTAATAAAAGATATTGTGAGAGTGGTGCGAAGGAAAGTGACCAGTCAGGGTGATCAGTTACTCAAGATCTTACCTGAGTTATTTTCCACCCTTGCGGTAGGCCGATCCAATTTCAAAAACATACCCCAACCACCTGTAGATTTCCACAATTTTAGCAATATGGTAAATCTACAAAGGTTATGCAAGAACCCATAGAATAAGTTTTGTGATGGAGGAGTTAGATAGAACTAGGGTATGATAAGAGGATATTCTGCACAATATTTGCCGGGTTGTTGGAGTTCTACTAGCCAAAATGGTGGAGGAAGTGGACATGGTGCTTTTGGGGAATAGGGACCATATCTACAGTGTAGTGAAGCTTAGAGGAGTCAAAATTTACCATAAGTAATATGGGAAGTTCTAAAATATTCCATTCTACCCACACTTATGGATATAAAGGTTGGACCATCAGTAGTGAGGGGAACTATTCAGATAGATTCTACATTATCTTGTGCTTTATTTGATACCAGTGCCTCTCAGTCAATTATATCTAAAAAACATTCCAATAGTTTGATCCAGGTGATGGGCTTTTTGAGTGGTAAAATGATTATATACACACCATTGGGAGTACGATATAGAGATATTTGTTTGTTCAAGGGGTGTTTCCTTATGATCTAGGAGTATCATTTTATTTGGGATCAATATCTTGTTTATATATTATTCATTAACCTATTTATGGGTATGAAATGGATTAAACATACCAAGTCCAAATTGATTATTACTAGATATGGGTGACTTTCACATACCATAAGGGTGATAACTATATGCATGAGGTAGAATGGGATATCATGGTAGGCTAGGAAGGGCTAATTAGTTAGCATCTAGGAGACCTCAAAACCCAGGTTTCATGTCTTTTTTTATATGATAGAGTTGTAAAACCAAATGTTTTTTCACCAGTAGTTGAACTATTTCAGGATGTTTTTATTGAATAATTCCGAGGGATTCCACTTGAGAGGGATGTGAAATTTACAATTGATCTCATACCTAGGGCTGAGCCAGTTTCTATTCCACCATACAGAATGGCACAGACAGAGCTTCAAGATATCAAGACTTAGCTGGAAGAGTTGGAGGATAAAGGGTTTACCCATCAGAGTACACCGCCTTGGGAATCACCTGTGTTGTTTACAATGATGGAGATGGGATTTTGTGATTATTTATTGATTACCAAATGTTGAACTGGATAATAATGAAGAACTAGTTTCTCATCCAAGTATCGATGATCTATTTAACCATTTGATAGGAGATTGTGTGTTCTAAAATTTTGAATTGAAATCGGGGTATGTTCTGCTGAGAGTTAATACTTCTGATATACTAAGAACTGCATTCATAGGTAGGTACGGCCTATATGAGTTCATCATAATTCCATTTGGGATGACGGACACACCAACAATTTTTATGGCCTTGATGAACAAAATCATCCACCCATGCTTGGATCAGGGTTTTTAGTGTTTTTGGATGAAATATTAGTGTTCTCCAAGACTCATGATGATCATTCCCAACATCTTGAATTCATATTGACTACACAGATAGATATTATTCTATACACCAAACTCTCTATGTGCCAATTCTAGATTGACTGGGTACACTTGTTGGGTTACATATTCTTTGAGGATGGTGTGTCTATAGAACTAGAGAAATTATAGGAAATGGTTTCTTGAGAGAAACCCAAGAACGTACAGGATATCAATAGAATTCTAGGGTAATCTAGATATTATCAGATATTCATCTAGGAAATTTCCTATTTAGAAGTGTAACTTTCAGGAATGAACAAAATGGGATAATGTTTGATTGGAAAAAAGAATTTGAGAAGTCCTTCCAAGAGTTGAAGAAGTGTTTTACATCGAAAATGATCTTGATCCTATCAGAACTAGTTGAGGAGTATATGTTGTTTTATAATGCTTATAGGATGATACTTGGAGCTGTGTCGATGTAGAGAGATCAATTTTAGGTGTAAGGGTCTTAGCAAATTTGGCCATGTGAATGGTACTACCCTATGAATGAACTTGACCTAGTATTAGTAGTCTATTCTTTGAAGTGTTGGTGACATTATCTATTGGAAAAAAGTTTTCAGTTTTTACCAATCATAATAGCTTGAGGTATATCTTTTCATAGAAATATTTTAATATCTGACAGTGATTATGGGTTGAGTGTATGTATTTATTTGGTTTTGAGCTAGAATATATGTCGAGGAAATGAAATATTGTTTCTAACACTTTGATAATGAAAATTCAGACTCAGATAGTTTAGGAGTCTAGTGTTGAGTGGAAGATAAAAACCATTTTAGTAGAGATTCCTATGGTGGTTAGGGAGGGTCGGGAGTAGATGATACTCATATTAGTTTTAGTAGATTCTATAATTTTGAGATGGACCAGGGATGATAGTATGAAGATATAGAGTGTTTGAAAATGAGGGAAAGCCTTGAAAGTGGGGGGGTCAGCTTATGATTTGAGAGTAGATAAGGATGATATCATCTACATTCAGAATCTTTTTATTATGCCTATGAGTATGCGAGGGTAGTTAATGCGTAAATTTCTTGCCTCGAAGTAGTCGGTACATCTAGGTGTGACCAAAATGTATCTTGACCTAAAAAAAACAGTTTTGGTGGCCAGGCATGAAAAAGAAGATTTTAGGGTTTGTGACATGATGATACACATATCAACTGGTGAAGGTAGAGTTTCAAAGACATGGAGGTTTTCTAAAATCGTTTCCCATTCTGAAATGGAATTTGGATTCCTTGTCCATGTATTTTGTGGTGGTTCTTCTGATGACTCTTAGTAATAATGATGTTATCCGGGTTATTGTGGATTGACTGACAAAAGTAGTGCATTTATTTCTTATACGGGAGAGTTTCTCAATAGAGCATTTGGAAGTTTAGTATGTTTGGGATATAATCCATTTGTATGAGGTGCCAGGGACCATAGTTTCATATCACGACTCACATGTCCCTTAAAAATTATAAAAGGTGTTATATAAGGCACTTCGTACACATGAATTATTATGTATGGATTTCCACCCACAAATAGATGGACATTCAGAACGTACTATAACAGTTCTTGAGAATATGATATGACTGTGTGTCCTTGATTGTGGTGGTTCTTGGGGGAATAATGTGGATTGAATAATGTTTTCATATAACAATAGTTATTAAGAAATGGTATAAATTTCTCTATACGAGTCTTTTTATGGAAGGACATGAAGATCTCCTTTATGCGGGATGGTGGTAGGTGATTTGGAGTTGTTGGGAACAAGTCTCATGCTGGAGAAGTTGGAACAGGTTCAACTAATTTGAAAATGTATGGTTATAGATCAGAGTAGAAATAATTTGTATAATGATAGGTGTAGATGACAAAAAGGGTTTATAGAGGGTGATCGTGTATTCCTCCGGGTGTCTCCTAGGTTGGATCACCATAGGATATAAAAATAGAGCTAATTGGTGCCTAGGGTTGTTGGAACATTCAGTATTATGGATAAAATCGAGCTGGTGGCATACTGATTTTTCTATTCCATATAAATATTGTGTTATGCATGATATTTTTCATGTATCACAACTATGGTGGTATCACCCTAAACATTCTCATGTGATAAATGTGGATGAGGTTGATCTTGATATATATTCGTCTTTAGAGGGTCATCCTATACAAGTGTTGGATCATAGTGAGAAAGTGTTGTCAAGAAATACTAAGATGATATTTTGTGCATTGTAGAACCATGGGAATGTGTAGAAGGAAACATGAGAAATGTAAAAAGATATTTTGGCTTAGTTTCCCAATTATTTTGTCATAGAATTTTATAGATGCATGGATGTACAACTCAAGGATGATATGTTATAAGGTGGGGAGATTTTAAGATCCCAAAATTATCTAAATTTGACTCAAGTTTGAATTCAAGTACTCTTTTGTCATTATTTGAGTATATTTCTTTTGGGTTGAACTTTGGGATGTGTTTTGGTTAAGACTAAGAAAAAAGGAAAAAATGTGGTGCATGGTTAGCACATAGTTAGAGAAAATTATGTGCCCCGTCCCAAATGACAATCCAACCCTAAAAGGTGGTGGTTCATAAGGATGGTGCATGGTTTTAAAAATTGTGCACCCCTAAAATAATAAGTGAAAAGTTAGTGCACAATTAGGGAAAAAAGTGAACCCATACCTAGATAATTGTGCACAATAATTTTAATTATTAGTAAATTAGTATTAAATCCACCCAAACACCCCAAAACATCCCCCATTAGACCCAAACTCATACCCTTATGATTTTGGATGATTTCAGATCCATTCAGAGGGGTTCCAAGGTTGTACGACTTCCATTCTTCAGGATTCAAATCATGAATCAAAGATATTCTCAAATCTGGGTAAGTAGATTCTATCTTATTGGTTTCCCATTCATCCTCATTCCTTATAACATTATTTTGGTGGGAAGTAACCTTTTGGTTTCTACTACTAGATCAATATTTGATGAATCTAGTTATAAGATTTTGGATCTAGAATTATAATTAATGATATCTTGATTTTTTGATCTTGATTTAGGGTTTTTAGATCTAGATCTCAATGTACATCATTATATTACCCAATTTTTGGGATTTCCATTGGGTGATTGTTCATTGATGATTGATGTAGGTGGTCTAATATTCAGTTCCAATAGTCCTGATTTTGATCAAGTGTATTCAATTATAGAATTTATAGACATATTTAGGAATTCTATTTCTTGATTAATTAATTAAATTGGGTGAATTGATTAATGAAGGATAAGAGGAATTGAGGGATTCAGGAACGACTAATTGTAGAATAAATTGTAGGATATTGATATCACAAAATGGGTATAATAAATTGTAGAATTAATTTTGTGATATTGATGTTTTGAATTAAGAATAATTAATTATTCAATTAATTATTAGGACATGAGATTTTTTAATGGATGAAATTGGATTAATTAATTGTTGAAATTAATTAATGGGATGATAAAGATTAATTAATTATTGAATTAATTAATGTGATTGTTGTGGTTAATTAAATTTAGAATTAATTAATGGAATCATTATGATTAAATAAGATATGATTAATCAATGGGAGTTATTACAATGAAAGTATTAATGTTGATTAATCTTGATTTATATGATATAATGAAGCAAGTGATATTGTCTTATATGAGATTTATGTAATATAAGTGATCGATTGATATATGAGTGTGGAACATGAATTTATGATCCAAATAACCATTGAATGAAAAAGTGCATGCATGTGAATATTCTATAGGATAGAGACGGATGCTCAAAATATCCATGGGGTTTAGGACATGGACTAACACTACAAATACCCATGGGGTGATAGACATGACGTTCTATGCCCGTAAGATTGGAATTGAGATATGTTCCCAAGTAGCCTTGTTAGTGAATTGAATTAAAATGAATAATACAATCTCTTTTATTTAATTAATTTTGCATTGATAATGTAATTGGTTCAGAATCCATAATGGTCCAAAGAATGTATTGAGGTTCAGGTGACCTCGGGTGCCCGTGGATATATGTGGTAAATACTTTATATTTAATAATGCGATAACCATTTTATTTACTCATTTAAATATTTCTTTATAAAACTGTATACATATTTATTTACTGGATTTTTTAGACACTGTTGGCGGTAGCCTACTTTGTTCAACTCACACCCTACTTGGTCAGCTTGATCAGTACCTAAATATAATTTAATGTTACAAGAGATGTTAAGGGAAAATTCCATGTGTTAGAGGGTTGAGATGGGGATGAAGCATGTATGGGGGAACATGATGTGGTTAAGGACCCGCATGGGAGTTATTATCATCTATATTTTTGATTTTTTATTTTGACAATGTACATATACATTAGCATGGCATATCTACTATTTGGTTTTGACATTTTGTTATAAGTTTGATCACCTTGTGATTCTTATAATGTTTGGTTTATAGTTGTATGTTATTTATTGATGTTTTTCTTATTTTTCTACATGTTCATCACTATGATAAATGGTGGTATAGTCTCTGCATGATTGATATTGACCCTCGCTACAACCAATAGCCTTTGACAAAAGAGGAGGCACACTTGCGGTCCTGTGGCGAACCGGCTTGGGCCACTGGGTCCTGGAACCCATGACAGGAATTTACACATATAATGATACTATTTATGATAATTTCATAACATATATACATGTAAACTTCCATCAAATGGGAAATGAAGTCATCTACAGTGTGTACAATGAACTGACGCCTTGTGAAATGATATAATACATTTTCATCACCGCCTCTCATGGAAGGATATAATGATATATTTAACATATTTATATAATAATTATGAAATAATTATATTTATTTAATTATAATATGACATATATATTCTTACATTTCATTCCATGATAACACGATAATGTCACTCTTTTGTATGGCGGAATGACGCCTCACGAAGTGATGTGATTCATTTTTCATATAGACTTTACATAGAAGTTAATAATGGTAAATTTAATGAATATATGTGATATATATTCCATTATAATGACTCTATAATGGTGATATATTATTAAACTTACTTTTTTTTACATCCATCAAGAAAATGGAAATAATGTTCATGTGAACATACAACCCACCGTCACCATGAACAATGTAATTAAATTTATTTCTCTAACATTAATGGATTTCTATAAATACATATTTAATTAATATATGTTATATTTATATCATGGTTAAAATCCTTGATATTATGTAACTATGATCAATGTAAAAGTACTAAAAATATCAAATCAAAACATACATAAAATCCAAAGCAGTAATTACTCAAAATGTGATTTTTACAAGAATTTATTAATAAAACGATAAATAAAAGGTAATAAGAAAATAATATATGGTATAATATATAGAATAATAGTTACTTAATATATTTTTCATAAAATTATATTTATTTTACAAAAGTTTATAACTTGTATGGAGGAAGTTATGACTTATGTTAAGGGATTATCGTCTTAATATTTTTTCTTTGGGAGGCATGCCATATTCCTTGTTTCTTTTGTGTGGTGTATATAATACCCATGAATGTATATTATGATTATTATAATTAAATTATGGGATATAAATATCGATCTAATGTTATTACATTCATGAGGATTGTGATTAAAAGATAAAAAAGTGGTTTGTGTTTTATGTTACAAACTCATTATATATCAGGATTGTTTATGATTAAGTTTCCTATGATTAAATATTATGATCTACCTATAAAGAAACTCATATATTTTATTCTTCTTCTTTTTTTTTTCTTAAGAATACATGTTTAAACTTAATCTCCCTCTTTTACTATACTAAAGAGACTAATTTATTTTTTTAAAATACACTTTATTTCTCTATTCAGTTTAAAATCCATTTTCTTCCATATCCATGTTTTATAAAAATGATTTAAATAGTGGTTTTAATTTCCTCTAATGAATTATTTTTTTTAAAAATTACCCATGTTTTAATTTTTTAGAAATTTTTTAAAAGGAATCTTTTTATAATTTTTTAAATGAGTTACTTTTTAAATTTTTTTCCAATAAAATAATTTTTTTCTTTTAACTTATATAACATTAAAATATATCTGCCATCATGACCACCCAATATTTTAAAGATCCCTTTATAATTTTAATATTTTATTTCCAATAAAAATTATTTCCATATTTTTTTGTGAATTTTTTAAATATTATTATTTTGAATGTTAAATGTTTATTTTATTCAAGAAATGTTCCATGTGATATTTCAAAATTATTTTCCATCTCTTATTAATTCCTTTGTTGTTATTTATTTATTATAGGGATATGATCCAAATATATCATTCTAATTATTTATCTATGTGTTTGATGATTATGATGAAAATATGTTCATGAAACCCATTTCTTTTCTATCGGGTTTTCTATTAATAAATTATGAAATGTTTATGAAAACTATTTCTTATTAATGGGTAATGCTATAATAAAAATATTATATGCCTCCTTTCTCTTGGGTTCTAATTTGATGAATGTTTTATCTTCTTTTGAAACAAATATTTATGGTTTTCTATATTTTATGGTGGATAAACTATAACCAAGGAAAGTGGTCAAGTTATAACCAAGGATGGTTTTTATCTTATAATAAAGGATTGTGGTCACATTATAACCAAAGATGGGATGAACTATATCTCTCTCCAATGAGTTAGGTAAATATTGATATCAAATGAGATAAACAAAACTAGAATGGGAAGTAAAACAAGTTATGTAATGGATATATTACACTATGATTGTATTGGGAGTTAACCATGAGTACTATTATGGTTTGTAGAAAAAACTCATTGAACTTTTATATAATTTTAAATAAGCCCCAACTTCCATGGAAATTTTATTTTATGCTCATGTGTGAGCCAAAAATATATTTCTAAAGTTAATGTTATGCCCTCATTGATTAAGTATTTTGATTACTTTCGGATTAATTCTTTATAAACTACCAAGACTTATTTCATCACCTAGTTTTATGATCAGTGATATACAAAATATGGTTTTTAAATGGTATGAACATGTTCTCATAAGTTTATGCTCATGTTATGGTAATGTGATCATTTATATTTAGCTTATTTAACCTTACCGATCATCTGATATCAACTTTTCTTTCATTTCCTTAAACTATGATTTTAAGAAAGGTAGTATGTATGGGATTTTTAAAAATGGTTCTAGTTAGGAGGAACTAAGTTGAAAAGGTTGTAGAATTATTATGGACCATTTATTTAGGTTTTTAATTTTCCAAGGGCACTAGACGTAAATGGTTCTGGAATGGATCGTTATGTTATTTAATAGAAATTCATATATTAAGATGTAATATCTATATATGAATTGTTTGGGAAGTTATAATTTTATTTTTGGAAATTATAGTTATATATTAGAGATTATGTGATTAGAGAATACATATATATATTTTTGGTATGAAACATTAAGGGTGATTGATGTTATTTAGAGATAAATGTTATTTTTATTTTGGAAGAATATGTTATCCAAACATTATAAACTTAAGGATATAGTCATAGTAGGTATTATTTTTTATAATGTTAATGATTGTTATTTATGAAATGATTTAGTTCAATATTTGAGTATTGTTGTTCAATTTTTAAGATTAATGTTGTATTTATTCATACGATGGTTTATTCATCTTAGAAATTGACATAACTTATGCTCATTTGTTTCTTATTTTTGTTAATGTATAATGATACGAGGAATGATTTTTATAATGTTTTGGATTATGTGGTCCATTTAATGTTTATTTTAGTGATTCTGGTTTGAAAAAATCGTCTTGAATACTCATCAATTGAAGAAAAAAGATGATATTATGGTAGAAATTAATAAATTGATCAAATTATACTTCAAAAGTAAGTATATTTACTTATATTAATTTTATATAAGGTAATGTCATTCCTCAAATCAACAAAAAATCTAGAAAAAATGTTATCCTATTACCTTCTTTTTTGATAAATCAATTTTCTTTTTCACACCTCGTTGATTTAATGTTTTTTGGTATATAACTTTATATAAATCATTCATTATCTAGTGATTAATTTTCTTTATCACTCTATATCATTATTTGGACATTAAATGTTTCCTCAATGTTGATATTTTCACTTTCTATTAACATTATCATATTGGGAAATCTTTTTTTGTTATTTCCAATGGCCTTAGGTTCCATCATATGTCAAAACATTTATTATTGATATTATTTTTAAATGATGAGTAAGAAATTTAATAATGATGGGATAATTTAATGTTCTGATATTTTCAAAAGAATTATTATGTTCGATAGAATACAAGATAAACAACACTGAGATTAAATAAACCCCAAAAAAATATTATCTAAATACAACCATTATAATATATATATTGAATGAGAGAGTATGAGTAGTAGTAAAGAAATTATTAAATTTATATAAAATACATAATAAATATAAAATTATTTATTAATTATTAGTAAATATTCACTCAATTATTTGTAAAGACATTTTATACTGCCAAAATATGTTTTGTTCAAAAAGGAATTTTCATCCCTTTTTAGAGAAAATAACATATTTAATTTTATAATTTTTATAAAATATATTTAAAAAAATTATTTAATAATTCAAATATAAATATGAAATTTAACTTATGATGACATTTTTTCATTTTTTAGAAAAGATTGATTTTTTAGTTAATAGTTAAAAATATTGTTTTTTCTAAAATGATCATTTCTTTTCTTTAAATTATGTAATTTAAAATGAACCATTATTATTTAAAATCCATTTATATATAAGATAAATATATTTAATTTTTATAAAATTTAATAAATAACATTTTAATTATATTTATACAAAATTTTGTTATCAGTTTATGTATGGCTTAAAAACACATTTTTTCTGAAAACCAATTTTTCATTTAGTTTTGTAGGATTAATTTTAAATTAAATTCTACCATTTCTTTAGATTGAATTTTATAAAATGGATTCCATATTTTTAATCATAATAATTTCTATTATTTAATATATTAATCATAATTTTTTAACATATTAAATTGTAAAAATGTAAAAAAATCAATAATTAATGGTTAAACTAGTTTACCAGGGGTGGGGGTTCAAATAAATATATAATGGTTTAAATATAAGAAAACATCACTAATTTCTATTATAAGTCTATATTTAGAGCCAATATCATCTAAGATTAAATAGT
Source organism: Viscum album (assembly GCA_963277665.1). Lineage (NCBI taxonomy): Eukaryota > Viridiplantae > Streptophyta > Magnoliopsida > Santalales > Viscaceae > Viscum > Viscum album. Next base: position 1,151,156,589 of record OY728132.1, on the reverse strand, counting down.
TTTATATTTTAGATCCATTTGTGTGGAGTAAGAGATTAATATATTTTATTTTTTTAAAAATCCCTCTTTTGTTCTCTCCCGCACATATAAAAGGATGCCCCTCTCTACTCCTCTTCGTACTTCAAGACCCTTTGGTCCTACCATTGTAACATCTTGAGATTTTTTTAAATATTTAATTTTTAAAATAAATTTTACTTCTTCAATATCATTTATTACAGAAAAAACCGAATTTAGATTGTGTTACACACAACACCATGATTAATTGAAATACGATATATTATAAAAATATTTTTATTTAAAAAGGAAATTGTTTCTTTGCCATTGGAATGGATGGTATTAATATTATTAAACAAAATATGAAAATACATTGTTTATATATATATATGTAATTAATTATTCATTGAACAATTAATTATAAATTAAAATAAAACCATTTGAAAATAAAGAAAATCATTTTATGGAAAACTATTTTTATGCTAAAAATGCATTTTAACTCATTAAATTAAATAAAAATGTATTTAGTGAATAATTTTATTTAAATTTTTATAATAAATATATAATAAATTTTTTAACAGTCATCTTATGTGTTTGACAGGCATGATATAAAAAAAAATCAAATTTTATGCTTCAAACCATAATTTTCTAAAAAACAATTTTATCTTATTTTGCACAATTTTTTCTTCAAATTTAATTTATTGAATTTTAGAAAAATGATTTTTAAGAAAATAAATTTAAATTTTGAAATATTCATGTGAAAATTATATTAGTTTAATTTTTTGGGATTTTTTGGAAAGGATAATTTTTTGATGAATAGTGAAAAATACTAGTTTTTATTGAAAACTGTATTTCATTAAAAGAATATATATTTTTAATTATGATTTTATAAGTAAGTAAAAATAAAATTAGTTCAATTATATATTTATTAATACAATTCATTTTATTTTAAATAATTTCATAATGAATATTTATATAAATACATTTTAAACTTTTGAACATTTTCTCTTTGGAAGAACTCTATGTCGTTGCACATGTGAGTTTAATTTTAAATTAAAATTTCCCCTTATATGAATTTTATTTGAAAATATAGATTTAATAATTTTTATTATACCAATATATATTATATAATATGGTCAAATAATTTTATAAAAAAAATAAAAATAAAAATAATTGAAAATTAATTTCCACTAGTAAGGTTAAATTAAGTATATGATAGGGTGTTAATGTAAAATGATAAGGGATAAAATGATCTAAAAACATTCCAAAAACCCATTTTATGGACAAATTTAGACCTTATAACCTATAAGATTCATTAATGAACCATTTTTTCCTTTTGGTATGCTCAAAACATGGGTATGATTTATTATTTTAAAAAATTCAATGTGTGTCCTCTCACTCACTTATAAAAGAGAACACCTTATTATATCCTATTTAAAAATAAAAAACCCATTGGTTCATACAATACCTAATAAAATATCATCATTAATTTTATACAATCATATTAGTCTCACTATTTTTATTATGAACCCCTCCTACGAAGGATTTATGTATACACCTAAATAGGCTCTCCAAAAATGTGGTAAAATTCTTAACCTTGCATTTTTTATTTTGTTCTCTACCTCATTAAAATATTATTAAATTATACATATATAACAACACCAATATATACTGTATAATTTAATTTTATTAGTTTAATTTAATAACCTATATCCATATCCTATTCCATCAAATGGAAAATGAAACCTTTGATCCTATGTTTGACAGAATACTTCCTGGAAAAATAATATTATTCATTTTATATTTCCACCTCTCAAATATAAATTTAATGATGGATATGATATTTTTATATGATATTTTTGATATTATTAAACATATAAATTTATAATATCACATCTACCTTCTTACCTCCAACCCGTTGTAGAACAATAATGTCACTCATGTGTACAACAGACTACCGTCTCATGAACTGATTTGATGTGTTTTTCATTTTGGTTTTACAATGGTGGTAATAATTATATATTAAATAAATAAATATATTATATTTGTAACATAATTATACTTATGGAAATATTATATCACATTAAACCTCTTATATCCATTCTATAGGGAAATTATAATGTTGTTCATGTGTACAGAGTGTAACATCCCAAGTAAGTAAAGAATAATAGATTTTCATATCTATGTCTATTTATGAATTTGATAGTGTTTTAGTGGCTTAAAATGAGAATAAATCTAATCTTAAGCAAAGAATACTCTAATATTTTTAAAAGATTATTTTACCGCCTTTTGATGGTAAACCATGTTTAAATCTACCTTTTAACAATTTTATAAGCTCTATTTGTAAAAATAAACTTATTATTTAGAATCTTTACATTGAAATTTAATTTGGATAAATTTTTGGTATTTTTCTAACAATGTTCATTTTTTAATGAATAGTGAAAAATACAGCATTTTACTTCAAAACTGCCTTTTCATCTCATTTAATTATATGGTTAGATTATATTTTTAATTAGTTTTAAAGTTTAATTAGAATATATTTTTACCATTTAATCCAATGGTGGTAATTATAATTAATTTCACTTTGAAATTAGACATAAACAATTGTCAATCTCTTGATAGATATTGTTTCTTAAAAATACGATATTTATTTTGACAACAAGAATTTTTTTAAAATTAATTACTGCAATTTCTATGTTTGGAATTTGGTAAAATGGATTCTATATTTGGAATCATAAGGTTCAAATTATGTAATTAAGACTCTTTTGTTTTTGGACATTATGAATAGTAATGACAATAATTATCTTTAATTATCGTGGTTAATTAGTAATCGGGTAGTAAAGGGTAATAAAATAATATCATAATAACATAAAACGACCCAAAAATATGTCCAAATCTTTTTTTCAGTCATGGATGACCATGGGAATCTTTTTACCGAACATGAGGGACCATGGAGTCACATGGGTGTGATAGTGACATTTATGACCTTATTTTTAAAAAGAAGAGAAATATAACAGAGGATGGTATATCCTAAGTAAAACAATTTTAATTTTATTTACATAAATGATCACTTAGACTATAAATGATCATTGAAAAGCTAAAAATATTTCTTACATCATGTTATTTGTTTTTATAATTTTTAGATATTAAATAAATAAATTTATTTATGACATCATGATGATGCAGTGATTATCTCATTAATGAACGATTTAAATAAAATGAAAAGATAAGGTAAAATATAAGACATACACTTGTCAAAAAACTATTGGATGGGTGTATTCCTAACCCTTATAAACTTATCCTTAAAATATATCATTGTGGGACCTTTAAAATCTGAAAATCATTTTATAATAAAGTAACATTTCAAGACTTTCCAAAACTGACCATCCTCCCTCTTATAAATGGCCCCCACATCTACCCCCTTACCCACATCTCTCAAGCCCTCGGATCATCCAACCTCTGCTCATATTATCTCTCCACATCCCTATATTATTCCTAGAAGCCTCACTTTGGGAAGAAGTCTTTCCAAGGAAGCCTTTGGCTCAAATCAAAGAGTTACCCGATTTAGAGGTGATGTCTTCTCTCGAGTTTCTTCCTTTTATTTTCCTTCTTCACTCACCACTATCTTATTATTATTTGATACCATAATAACAAAAATATACTCAATATAATAGTATGTTTTTATGATAAGTATTCTACCTACACTTACACACACCTCTGTCAAATGGTTAAAGAACATACTGTTTCTGTGGGTGGCGAATTACTGCCTCACGAAACGATGATTGTTCAATATTATTTTAACACCTTTTATGGTGGAAATTATGATGTCAATATATTTATATATGATATATATGGTATTTATTTTTTTCATATTCTTCTGAATTTTATTTTTAAATCACATATTTATGCTTTTCATGTTGTGGAACTGCGATAATTTCATCTGAGGAAGTGTGGACTACCGCCCCCTCAAGTGATGGGACTCGTTCATGCCAAACATGGAATTTATAAAGAATGTAATTATTGAACTTATGTTACCTATATAACATATATATTATACTGTAATAATAATATATATATGTTTCATTTAGTTTTAATTCCTTTAATATGACAAAGAAATGAAAGTAGCGTTCATGCGTACGTACGACCTACCGTCTCCATGAATGGCGCATTTCATTTTTTATCTCCAAATGTTATGGAATAGAATAAAATGATTATATACTATATATATATGATATTTAAATCATTAATACTATTCTGGAGATGATGTACTTATAACTACATGGGTAATTCTTTTCAAACAAGTTCATTTTTGACTTATGTACTGAACATCGACAAAACGTATGATATGAACTCACATAATTAACTAATTATTATAAAATGATAATTTGTGATACGAAATGAATAAAACACTTTAAAGAAATTCCTTAAGAAATTATAAATTGGCCTAAGTTTATTATTCAGAAATATAAAGAATGAGCAAGAACAAGTCAGACTTGAGGTATGGGACTTCATCTCAATCTTTTTTCGCTGAAGAATTCTTCAATTTATATATGACCTTCTTTTATTAGTTGTATAATAAACCCTTTTTACTTTTAAATTCATTCAAAAGGAATATTTTTACACGAATCTTTTTACTAAATGACAAAAGGAATGTTTTTGTCTTACGTATGCGGCGACAACGACTTTTCCGCCGCCGTGACCATTATTTGAGTTTCAGCTTCCTCTGCAAGCCATATCTTTTTTAAATGAAAAATAAATTCCATGTTTTAATTTTCTTTTATTTTGGTATTGAAAATGTTTTTGATAATGTTTTGATTATATCAATGTGTTGTATTGATATCTTGTGATTGAAATGTGGAAATGTTATGTTTTTTTATGCATGTTTTATTTGATAAGATTATGTTATGGTTCTTGAGAATTGTTTATGAATTTGGGTGGTTTCATGATAAATTAAAGGAGGGTGAGACCGAGATAGATCTCCAATGCATTGGGTAATGCGAAGGAGTTAAACGCTAAGGTTTCTACGAAGAGATTTAGGGAATATACAGTGATGGGTATTCTAAACGTAACCATGAGGGTTACTCCCTATGTAAAAATGTTATAAATGCCTCAAGTTACCTTTATGTTTTATGATTTATATGAGTTATTCATAAATCTTATGATTTCATGAGGTATGTTAAATTTCTTATGTTTTATGAGTAAATTATGATTTCATTGATTCTTATGTATACATGGACTAATGTTTTCTTTCCCTATTTTTATATCCCTTACGGAGATTTTTATGCTCATCCCAAGTTTTTGAAATGTTTTTCACAGGTCAAGGGAATAGTACATGATGTGATGATAGTGTCAGGGAAGTATTGAGAAAGAAACCATGTTAATTTTGATAATGTTTCCTTCGGTGGAAAAAATGAATATTGTCTTTGATATAACCACCTTGTTTAAATCTAGAATGTAATGCATGATTTATGATATAATTCTCTAAAACTCTAAATCTGAAAAGATCCTCAATGTGAATTCTTGAAATAACCCAAGATTAAGTAATGTTTAAGGTTGGGGCCTTATAGTTGGTATCAAAGGTCGGTTTAGATAAATTTAGGAGTTATAATTCTATTAAATGATTATCAAATTTTTTTACACATTATGGTCAAATTGAAATGATATAGCATTTGAAGATTAAAATGTTACTTCATCTAAGACATGATTGTTTAGACTGGTTTTCCATAGAGGAAACTGGGAATAAGATCTATGAAGGAATACAGAAGGAAATGACCTTCCAAGTCAGCATCCTGATATGGTTGGAATTGTAACTGAACAGTTTGTTGCAGTAATGGCGCAATTGACTAAAGTGATAAATGGTGGTGGTATCCTTGCACGAGAACATCCAGATCAACCGCAGAGGAACATGTCAGTGGTGGAACTTTTCATGAGGCAACATCCCCCATCATTTAGAGGATCATTTGACCCTGTGCTAGCTGAAGGGTGGATTAAAGCACTGGAGAATATTATCGATGTCATGGGGTTTTCATACAATCAAAAGGTTAGTCTTGTTTTTTACCATTTGGAGGGTGAAATAGATCAGTAGTGGTTGATAATTAAAAATATTAGGGATGCTGATGAGATTAATTCTCTTGACTGGGATGAATTCAAAGATATGTTTCTTGAGAAATATTTTCCTAAGTCTGTTCGACTTAGGATGGAAAAACAATTCTTGGAATTGAGGCAAGAGCACTACTCAGTGGATTCTTATGAAGAAAAGTTCACTCGATTTACAAGGTATGCTCCAAATTTTATCAGATACCTTGATAATAAAATAATTTATTTTTACTCAGAATTAAATCCAAAAAATCGAAGGGAATTAGCTTCTTGTGAGTTGAAAAGTTATGAAAAGATTGTTCGATGTCTTGATAAGGTGGAAATGGAGTTTTCTAATGAGAAAGTGTTCTATAAAAACCAATAGAAGAAGAGACTGAGGTGGCATGAGAAAGGGAAGAATCCTTCAAAAAGGTTTGATGGTAAGAAAATTAAGTTTTCATTTTGAGATAAATGTGGTAAAAATCATGTTGGGGAATGTCTTTTGAATTCTTGAAAGTGATTCTGATGTGGTAAAATGGGACATAAGGCTCGTGATTGCACTATAAAAGATCAGGGTAATGGTGAGACCAAATTTGATTTACAGTTAGTGAAATGTTTCAAGTGCAATGAGATGGGTCATTATGCAAATGAGTGTATGACAAAGAGATCGAATGATGGGAAGTAGTCAGACTACAAGTATAAAGGTGTGGTGAAATCCTTTGCAACTACCTCATTAGATGTTGGGCCATCAAATGAAGTGGTATTAGGTACTTTGTTTGTTTTTTCAGATTATGTCAATTTTTTGTTTGATTCAGGGTCTACACATTCTTCCATCTCTGAAAAATTTTCTAGTAAATTGGGAATTCCATCCCAAGAAATGAATCCTGATCTTTTTGTAAAAAACATGGGGGAAATGTTGTTGGAATTTTTTTTATAAGAATCTTCCTATCCTTATCCATGGAAAGAACCTACTTGCAAACCTTATTTTTATTACCTCTTGTAGAGTTTGATGTTTTCCTGGGTATAGATTGGCTATCTGTTTACCATGTTAAGATTGAATGTAGAGATAAAGAAGTTTCTTTTCAGAAAGAATTTCAGTTTGTGTACAAGAATGAACCCTTACTGTTGATAACATATCAAGAGGCTGAGAAACTTGTAAATGATGGAAATTAATGTTACCTTTCACATATTGTTGAAAACAAAGGAACCGTTCAGATTAATGATGTGCCAGTGGTAAATCAGTGTCTAGATATTTTTCCTGGTGATTTTCCTGGAATAATACCAGATCAGGAAGTTGAATTTACTATTGACTTAGTTTCGGATGCTAAGACAATTTCAAAACCCCCTTATCAAATGGCTCAAATTGAACTTTTAGAGTTGAAGGAAAAATGGCAAGATTTATTAGAGAATGGTTTCATTCGAACTAGCACATCACCATGGGGTGCTCTTGTCTTATTTGTTAAAAACAAATATGGTTCAATGATAACTTTTAATTGATTATAGAGCCTTGAATAACATTACTGTAAAGAACAAATATCCTTTGCCTCATATCGATGATTTGTTTGATCATCTCCAGGGAGCTCAGTATTTTTCAAAGATTGACTTGAGATTGGAGTGCCATCAGTTGAAGGTAAAGGAAGTAGATATTCTGAAGACCGCATTTCATATAGGATATGGCCATAATGAATTTGTAGTTATGCCTTTTGGGTTAACCACTAAACTTGTTGTATTCATGGACCTTATGAATATAATTTTCCATGAGTTCTAGGATAAGATTGTGGTTGTTTTTATTGATGATATTTTGGTGTTTTCTAAAGGTAAATAGGAGCATGAAAGTCATTTAAGGGCTATTTTTAAAACCTTAAAAAAGAAATTGTATGGGAAATTCAGAAAGTGTGAGTTTTTATTGCAACAAATTTTTTCCTTGGTCACATTGTTTCTAAAGATGGAATAACTATTGATCCTGCAAAAAAAAGGCTGTTGAAGAATATATAAGACCCACAAATATAACCAAGATTCGTAGTTTTCTTGGTTTGGAAGGCTATTACCAAAGGTTTGTTAAAAATTTTGCACAGTTGTCCTACCCATTGACTAAGCTAACTCGGAAGGGTGTTAAGTTTATCTGGACAAAAGAATGTGATGATTGTTTTCAGGAATTGAAAAGAAGATTAGTGAATTCTCCAATATTGGCACTACCTTCCAGGAATAGTGAGTTTGTTATCTACAGTGATGCTTCATTGAAAGGATTTGGTTGCGTCCTAATGCAGAATGATCAGGTAATTGTTTATGCTTCACATTAGTTAAAAACTCAGGAGATAAATTACCCTACACATGTTTTGGAATTAGTTGTTGTTTTTTTCCCTTTAAAAATTTAGAGGCATCATTTGTATTGTGTAAAGTGTGAAATATATACTGATCACAAAAGTTTAAAGTATATATTCACTCAGAAATAATTGAACATGAGACATAAGAGATGGCTAAAATTAATCAAGGATTATGATTGCACGATTCACTACCACCCAGGAAAGGAAAATAAAGTGGAAGATTCTTTGAGTAAAAAATGTAATACTTCATTAACTATGTTGTGTTTGGAACGTGATCCTTTGGTTAAGGATTTGATAAATTTTGGATTGGAAGTTGTTGGTGTAGAAAATTCTTCTATTTTGTTTCAGGTATCAGTGAAATCTTCTCCATCAGACAAGATTAATCAAGCATAGAAGCAAGACAGTGAGTTGTAGAAAAAGACACAGATAGTTCAGAAGGGTATGTTACCCAAATTTAACATTGATAATGATTGAGTTTTGAGATTTGGGAAGATATTTTGCGTGCCTTGTGATTCACAGTTGAAGAGAGAGTTGTTATGTGAAGCTCATTGTTCTCCATTTTCAGTTCATCCGGGTAGTACTAAGATGTATAGATATCTTTGGGAGTATTATTGGTGGGATGGAATAAAAAGAGATATTGCTGATTTTACTATGAAGTGTTTGACTTGTCAACAGGTTAAAGCAGAGCGGTAGTTACAAAAAGGGATGATTCAGGATTTACTAGTGCCAGAGTGTAAATGGGAGAATATATCCATGTACATTGTTGTGGGATTACCCAATACACCTCGAGTTAATAATGCAATCTGGGTTATTATTGATCGCATGACTAAATCTGCTCATTTCATTGCTATACGAGATACTTTTTCCCTAGATTAGATTTCTCGATTGTATCTTAAAGAGATATTCATGTTATATGGATTTCCCCTCTCCATTGTATCTGATCGTGATCTCAGGTTCACTTCTTACTTTTGGAAAGGCCTCCAGAAGTCGTTGGGTACTGAATTATATTTTAGTACAGCTCTTCATCCTCAATTAGATGGGAAGTCAGAACGAACAATTCAGACTTTGGAGGATATGCTACGTGCTTGTTCGATGGATTGTCAGAAAAGTTGGGACCAACATCTTTCATTGGTTGAGTTTTCTTATAATAACAGTTTTCATTCCAGTATACAGATGGTACCATTTGAGGCATTATATGGGAAGCAATGTCGAAATCCATATTTTTGAAATGAAGTAGGTGAAAGGAAGTTGATGGGATCAGAATTGGTAGAAGAGATGGCAGAAAAAGTTCAGATGATAAAGAAACACATTAGAATATCTCAGAGGAGGCAGAAAAGTTATACAGACAATAGGAGGAAAGATCTCTCTTTTTAGGTAGGTGATCATGTCTATGTCAAAGTTTCACCATAGAAAAGTGTGATGCGATTTGGTAAGAAAGGAAAGCTGGGTCCAAGGTTCATTAGACCATATGAAATTTTGGAGAGAGTTGGATCAGTTGCATACCTAGTGGCTTTACCTCCAAGTTTATCTCAGGTGCATAATGTTTTTCATGTTTCAATGTTAAGGAAGTACATGCCATATCCATCTCATGTTTTGAGTCCAGAGGTAGTTTAACTGGAAGAGAATCTATCTTATGAGGAAAAAACTGTCCAGATTCTTGACCACATGGAGAAAATGTTGTGGAATAAGGTGATTCATCAAATAAAGGTTCTATGGAAAAACCATATAGTTGAAGAGGCAACATGGGAATCTGAAAATGCAATGAGGGATAAAAACCCCCACTTATTCGATAAGTAAATAAATTACGGGGACACAATTTAATAAAGGGCAGAAGGATGTAACCTACCAATTAAGTAAAGAATAATATATTTTAATATCTATGTCTATTTATGAATTATATAGTGTTTTAGAGGCTTAAAATGAGAATAAATCCAATCTTAAGCATAGAATACTGTAATATTTTTAAAAGATTGTTTTACCGCCTTTTGATGGCAAACCATTTTTAAATCTGACTTTTGAAAATTTTATAAGCTCTATTTCTCAAAATAAACTTATTATTTAGAATTAGGACATTGAAATTTACTTTGGATAAATTTTTTCTATTTTTCTGACAATGTTCATTTTTTAATGAATAGTGAAAAATACTGCATTTTACTTCAAAATTGATTTTTCATCTAATTTAATTATATGGTTAGATTATATTTTTAATTGGTTATAAAGTTTAATTAGAATATAATTTTTAGCATTTAATCCAATGGTGGTCATTATAATTAATTTCACTTTGAAATTGGACATAAACTATTGTCAATCTTTTGATAGGTATTGTTTCTTAAAAACACATTATTTGTTTTGACAATGAGAATTATTTTTAAATTAATTACTGAAATTTATATTCTTCGAATTTGGTAAAATAGATTCAATATTTGGAATCATAAGTTCCAAATTATGTAATTAAAACTTTTTTGTTTTTGGACATTATGAATAGTAACAACGGTAATTATCTTTAATTATTGTGATTAATTAGTAATCAGGTAGTTAATGGTAATAAAATAATATCATAATATTATAAAATTACCCCAACATGTGTCCAAATCCTCTTTTTTGAGTCATAACCGACTATTGTAATCTTTTTACCGAACTTGAGGGCCCATAGAGTCACATGGGTGTGATAGTGACATTTATGACATTATTTTTAAAAAGATGAGAAATATAACAAAGGTTTTTATATCCTAAGTAAAAAAATTTTAATTTTGTTTAAATAAATGATATATTAGACTATAAATAGTCATTGAAAATCTAAAAATATTTCCTACGTCACGAAATTTTTTTTATAATTTTTATACATTAAATATATAAATTTAATTATGACACCATGATACTGCAATGATTACCTCATTAATGAACGATTTAAATAAAATGAAAAGATAAGGTAAAATCTAAGACTTACACTTGTAAAAAACCTATATTATGGGTGTATTTCGAACCCTTATCACCTTATCCTCAAAATACATCATTGTGGGGCCTTTAAAAATCTGAAAATCATTTTACAATAAAGTAACATTTCATGACTTTCCAAAAGTGACCCTCCTCCCTCTTATAAAAGGCCCCCACCTCTACCCACTTACCCACACCTCTCAAGCCCTTGGCTCATCCAACCCCTACTCATATTATCTCTCCACATTCCTCTATTACTTCTAGAAGCCTCACTTTGGGCAGAAGTATTCCCAAGGAATCCTTTGGCTCAAATCAAAAAGAGTTACCCGATTTAGAGGTGATGTCTTCTCTTGAGTTTCTTCCTTTTATTTTCCTTTTTAACTCACCAATATCTTGTTATCATTTGATACCATAATATCAACAGTATCCTCAATATATTAGTATGTGTTTATGATAAGGATTCTACCTACACTTACACACACCACTGTCTAATTGTTAAAGAACATACTGTTTTTGTGGGTGGCGAATTACTGCCTCACAAAATTATGATTGTTTAATCTTTTTTTAACCCCTTTAATAGTGGCCATTATGATGTCACTGTATTTATATATGATATATATGGTATTTATTTTTTCTATATACTTCTGAATTTTATTTTTAAATCACATCTTTTTTCTTTTCATGTCATGGAACTCCGATAATTTCATCTGAGGAAGTGTGGACTACCACCCCCTCAAGTGATGTGACTCGTTCATTCCAAACATGGAATTTATAAATAATGTAATTAATGAACTTATGTTACATATATAAAATATATATTACACTGGAATTATAAAATATATATGTCTTATTTAGTTTTAATTCCTTTAATATGACAACGAAATGAAAGTAGCGTTCATGCGTACGTACGACCTACCATCTGCATGAACGGTGCATTTCATTTTTTATCTCCAAATGTTATGAAATAGTATAAAATTAATATATACTAGATATATGTGATATTTAAATCATTAATACCATTCTGGAGATGATGTACTTATAATTACATGGGCAATTCTTTTCAAACAAGTTCATTTTTAACTCATGTACCGAACATTGACAAAATGTATGATATGAACTCACATAATTAACTAATTATTATAACATGATAATATGTGATATGAATTGAATAATAAAATTTAAAGTAAGTCCTTAAGAAATTATAAATTGACCTAAGTTTATTATTCAGGAATATAAAGAACGAACAAGAACAAGTTGGACTTGAGGTAAGGGACTTCATCTCAATCTCCTTTCGTTGAGGCATACTTCAATTTATATATGGCCTTCTTTTATTAGTTGTATAATAACCCCTTTTTAATTTTAATTTCATTCAAAAGGAATATTTTTACATGAAGCGTTTTACTAAATGTCAAAAAGAATGTTTTTTCCTTACGTATGCGGGGACGAAGACTTCTCCGCCGCCGTGACCATTATTTGAGTTTCGGCTTCCTCTACAAGCCATAACTTTTTTAAATGAAAGATAAATACCATGTTTTACTTTTCATTTATTTTGGTATTGAAAATGGTTTTGATAATGTTTTGATTTTATCAATGTGTTGGACTGATATATTATGATTGAAATGTGGAAATGTTTTGTTTCCTTTATGCATGTTTTATGTGATACGATTATGTTATGGTTCTTGGGCATTGTTTATGAAGTCGGGTGGTTTTATGATAAACTATGGGTGGGTGAGCCCAAGATAGTTCTCCAATGCATTGGGTAACGCGAAGGAGTTAAACACTAAGGTTTCTTCAAAGAGATTTAGGGAATATACTGTGATGGGTATTCCAAACGTAACCATGAAGGTTAATCCCTGGGTAAGAATGTTATGAATGCCTCAAGTTACCTTTATGTCTTATGATTTCTATGAGTTATTCATAAATATTTTTATTTCATGAGGTATATTAAAGTGCTTATGTTTTATGAGTAAAGTATGATTTCATTGATTATTATGTATACATGGACTAATGTTTTCTTTTCGTATTTTTATATCCCTTACTGAGATTTTTATGCTCATCCCTAGTTTTTGAAATGTTTTTTCACAGGTCAAGGGAAAAGTACATGATGTGATGATAGTGTTGAGGAAGTGTCAAGAAAGAAACCATGTTTTATTTTAAATTTGTTTTATTTGGTGGAAAAAATGAATACGATCTTTGATGTAACCACCTTGTTTAAATGTGGAATGTAATGCATGATTTATGATCTAATTCTCTAAAACTCTAAACCTGAAAAGATCCTCAATGTGAATTCTTGAAATAACCCAAGATTAAGTAATGTTTAAGGCTAGGGCCTTATACAGAGGACTATAACCTTGCGAAGAGATATGATTCATTTTTCACTAACGCTTTTCATGGAAGGTAATAAGGGTAAATTTATGGAATATATGTGATATATATAAAATAAAAATATTTTTTTAAAGTTAATATTTTATTTTCCTTTATTTTTTTCATCCATAAATAAAATGGAAATAATGTTTTTGTTTATGTACAACCTACCATCTCTATAAACGGTGTATTTAATTTCCAATATTAAACTTTTAAAGATTACTATAAATACATATATACTTATTATAGTTTATATTTATATCATATTAATCAATATATAGGTTATGGAACCATGATAAATGTGAGGTTTCCTAAAAAATAATAAAATACATAAAAAAAGAAATTATTACCCAAAAAGTAATTTTAATAAGGAATTGATACAAAATAAGTAATAAAATAAAAAAATTAAATCAAATATGGTATGGTATATATAATTATGATAATTTAATATATTTATAATAAAAATATATTTATTAAATATGAGTTTTGAATTTTTTTGAAATAATTCAAGACTTAAGGTAATGGATTTTCATTTTAATTTTACTTTTTTGAGACACATTTCATATAAATAAAGTGTATCTTTTATGTGGTGTATATACTAACTATGAATGTTTTTTATTATTATTATCCTCAAAATAATTGGCATTTACATATCTATACTAGTATCACTCTTTTATGGGATTTACAAATCAAATGTTACCAATGTGGTAATAGATTTTTGTCTGGATTTGTGTTCATTGTGACATACATCATATTATGCACCAATATTATTTTTTGAGGCGTAAAAACATCCCCTATGACATTTAACACCATGAATTTGTTTATTATAATGATATTTTATGTTTCATTTAATGTTATTCTATCAAGGGTCATATGATTAAATTTTACCAAAGTAGTGTGGGGTTTATGATTCATCCTCATCATTTAGTGGGATTGAAAATGATTATGTTTAGATGATGAAATATTATGATATATAAATATATCCCTATAAACTCATTGATTTTTTTATACATTGGTTATTTATTGAGAAAAAAATTTTTCTTTAAATTTTCCTCTCTTTATATACTCATGAATCGAAATTAATTTTTTTAATGAAAAATAACTTTATTTCTATCTTCATTTAAAAACCCTTTTTAATTTCATATCCTTGTTTTCTAATTTTTCTTTTGAAAATGATTTAAAATATTAAAAATTATTTATTAATGAATGTTTTATGGTTTTTGACTTTTTACTGAAATTTTAAAATAGAATATTCACATCTATGTCAAAACATGACCCTTTTAGATTTTACTAAAAATGTGGAAGAAATATTTGTTTTTAACATTTATGCCATGAATGAAATTTTCCTCTATCATTAGCATTATTTTCATTGGAGATTCCTTTATAAATTTTCATTTTTATTTTCATACAATGTATTTCCCCAATATTTAATGAATTTATAATATTAAAAAATTTAAATAAAGGTTATTTTCCTCAAGAAATGTTTTAAATGATTTTTAGATATTCCTTAAAAAGTTCTAAAACATTACTTTTAGAAAAAAATGATTCTGATTTTTTTATGAATTTTTTCTTTTAATAGTGATTTTCAAAGTGGAAGAGATATTTCCATATAGAAATGTACCAAGTAATATTTCTAAAATATTTTCCATCTTTATTGAAATACATTGATGGTACATATGCATTAATAGGGATATGATCCAATGATACCATTTTTATTCTTTCTCTGGATGTTATTTTGGTTATGATGTCATGTTTTTTAAGAAACCCATTTATTTTCCATGATTTGTGCTTTGATAAAATGTTTATGAATCCTGTTTAATTTAACGGGTTATAATATTATGAATGTTTTATGATATTTTGGCTAAAAAATGTATGGTGTATGTCATTATTGGAAAATATATCTCTTCTTAATGAGTTGAGTGATGATTAATGATATAGGAGCTCAAAGGGTTCACATGAGGTTATTTAAAGACAAAAATAGGGTACATGGGTGTTTAGCTCAAGACTGAAAGAGGAAACATAGAAGGTTATCTTAATCCCAAAGAAGTTACTTAGATATTTAGAAAAAACATTGAAAGTTATGAATGTCTTGGTGGATAACCTAGATATAAAATTTTATTTTCTTATATTATATACCCTAAATCTTTGTCTTATACCAATGTTAATCTATCGTGGCTCATGTTAATTGATTCCATTATTATTAATGAATTGTAAGATTACAATATTTATTCCAGGACTCATTTTTAGGATATATGATATATAAGTTATCATATTGAAATGTTATTTTAATGTTCTCATACACATATGATCATGTTTTATTGATATCTTCCTTGTTTACCTTTAGTAATCATATTATGTTACCCGTTATTTGTTTAACTTCTGTATGATATAAAGAAATTTATTATGTATGATATGTCAAATAAGTGTTTTAGTTATTAATAAATTAGTGGTAGATGATATATCTCACTTATGGACCAATTGTTTTTATGACCATGTTTCTAAAGGCACTAGATCTAAACAATTATAGTGTGGATCGTTACATTATGTAATGAATATTCAAATACAAAGATATAATTTTTTTCCCTGATAATTTTTTGTTCTCAACCATAATGAGCTACCAAAATTCTTAACATAAATACCACCCTAGGTTTTAGAGGCCATTTTTTTATCCTTAAACCAACATAAGAATTCTTTAGTTATAATCTTAAATAGGTTTTTTGAAGAACATGTATAGTTATTGACCGATAATTTTTTATTTTATTTCTTGTTCCTCCTCCCTAAAATATTCATCCACTATAATAAAATTAAAACATCAGAATATATCATATAATAATATATTATCATTTTAATTTAATGACCTATTTTTGTCTTCTCTTCTAACAAATGGGAAATGAAACAATCGTTCATGTGTACAATGGACCACCAACTTGTGAACTGGAGTAATTTTTTTCCCTCACCACCTCCCATAGCTGCATATAATGATTAATTTAGTATATGTAGATTATATTCATTAAATATGTATCATTATAGGAAAGTAATATATCATATATTCTCATACCATTCCATACATTGAAAAACAATAATGTCATTATTGTCCATGTGCAGACCTCTACATTCATGGAACAATGTGATTCATTTTTCACCACCACATCACAAGGATGATATATATATATATATAATTAGTTTTCTTGAAATTTAAAATAATATTTATCTGTATTCCATCATGATCGTTTAAAAATGGAAACAGTTTTCAAGTGTATGTAAAGCATACCATCTCCATGATAGTAACATAGTACATTATTCATAACCATATGTTATAGATTGTTGGAAAAATATAATTTATTTATTAAAATCATGTTATTTCATGATTATTCTTCTAATGATGAAGTTATTATTACAACATTAACCATATTTAACCTATTGATTTCATTTTGGACATGAGTCAAATATCATCAAAACATCTAACATGACCTTAATTAATTATATATTTGTATATAATATGGTAATAAATAATATAAAAATAATAATAAACAAAAAATGATCCAAGTTAAGTAAATTATTAAAATAATTTTATTATTGATGAAATTATGTAATGAATGTTAGGAGTTTTACTAGGCGTAAGGGACATTATACTTGAATAACTCATTCTAAAATCTTCAAATGATTATTTTTTTTACAAAATATTCCATATCCATATTCTTAAAAATAATATTTAATGTGTTTATATGGATATATATAAATTATAATTTTATATTTTAGGTCACTTTTTAATTTACTTCAATGGTTTTCCAATGTAATATTTCTACATATTTTACACATAGTTTTTTGATAAGAAAAAAAATAATGTTCAATTTTAATGTATAAAACATTAGTAGATTTCCATGCCACTACAGACATTATTTTGTTTCTAGTATCCATTATATTCTGAATTTTTTTTTTCTTAGAAAAAACTTCCTTCCCTTTATTCTAGTAATTTTACATAAAAAAATTATGATTTAAAGGAAACTCATATATCAATATTTGAAAAAAAAACTTTTGGTCCAAAGGAATGCTTTTATGATGTAGGAATTCATGTATTATGATTATGTTATGGATCATGTGAATTATTTATGATGATTTATGGTTCTGTTATAAACCATGGATGGGTAAGCCTATTATAGATTTCCAATGAATTGGGTAAATGGACAGATTTAACAAATTTGGGTTCTCCAAAGAGATTATTTTTATTTACCATGAAGGTTATTATAGTTGTAATCATGAAAGTTATTCTATTTGAAACTATTATTATTAATACATTTTTAATTGTGATTTTATGAATGATATGAAAATTAAATCTCAATTTTCATATATGATTTATCTATTCTTAGTATTTTTTTAAAAAAATTCCATGATTTCACAAGGTATACTACTAATATAATGTTTAAAAGAAAGAATTTTCTTCTTCTAAAATGTGAAATATATACCTTTGTAAAAAAACTATTCATGTGTTTTTTATTTATACAATGAAATAATTATGGGTTTTATTTTTCAATTATGATTTTCTTAAGAAATGTTATGAAAGTATTTGGGAAGATAAGTTAATTTCATGGGTAATAAGATATTTATTTGGTGATAAATATTTATTTTGAAAAAGGTTAAAAAATATTAGTATTCATGGACTAAAGGTATCATCCTTTCTTTTAATGTCTCTAACTAAGATTTTTTCATCTTCCCATTATATATAATGTTTTTCATAGAAATTAATAATGGGTTAAACATGTTTTATTTATATGGTTTTATATCATGGGAAAAATGGATAATGAAAATAAGTGTCTTATTTGTAATATATGGGTATTTTTGAAAGAGTTATGACATAATTATATAAAAATTCAAACCAAAAATATCTTTATGAATGAGGAAAATTCAAATATAGTGTAAACGAACTAGATTGGGTAATTTTTAAGGTCAGGTATTTATAGGTGAAACTCAAAACAAAAATAATCACCAACCTCAGACTACACTGGCCAGTGCCGATGGTCTTTATATGATTTGTAATGATGCCATGACCAATCACTTCTGGTTCAACTGCAACATTTTCATCATATTCTAAATGAAAATCGACCCAACTAGGGATCTCTCTCCCAACTCTACCAAACACAAGAGATCTCTACATGGCCTCCTATACAACATTTTGAAGGGTCCAATCATAATGAATATGTGATAATTATTGTTATAGTAAAATTCTTCTAGTGGAAAATGATTTTCCTAGGAACCACAAAAATCATGAACACGTGATCAAAGCATATCTTCATGAATATGGATATCTCTTTCATTCTCATCCATTGATACATGTCATTTCATGCTTCACGCCAATTACGAACCCATCACCACTTGAAGTAATTTCCAAAATATGGATGTGAACCTCATGTACCTATGATAAAAAACAACTGAGAGAACTCCATGATCCCTTATAAACTCTTGGAAATGCAAGAAACGAAGTTGCTCCACTTTTATCATATCCTGGATAGGGGGAGATCGATGATTTTGTAATTTCGTCAATGATCACCAAAATTGAATTATTCCAACTAGGATTTCATGAAAACCCAATGGAAATGTCCATGGAAATCTCATCCCACATCAATACCAGAATGGGTAAATGTTATGAAAAAATAAAAGGTCTCTGGTGTTGCATTGTAATATCATGACAATCAATGAACCATGAAACAAAAAATACAATCGGTCATGTCATCCCCATAAACATTTATTGAACTCTCATATCATGATTCATATTTGTATTACTAGGGTATACTAACCAATAATAACATTGTCCAGTGTCTAGTAACTCCCTCCTTAATGAAATCAGAATAAACAACCTGCCTCAAAAACACATAGTTCCAATAGGAGACCGAGACCACTCACCCAAGGTCTACCAATGATTTGTGATATTACTCTAGTTTTGGTAATCCTTGAATGACACTTTCTTAAGATATATTCACTCATAAAATGATGGTTTATCCTTTACTAATACCAAAAAAACAAGATCTTGTGAGCGTCTTCCACTCCCTAGCTCATCTTAGTGAATATAGTCATTAGAGACCACTACACCACCAACTCATTTAAGGATTGAGCTAGTGATGTCCTAACAAATGTACAAGTGAAAAAATTTCCATTCCTAAGAGTATAATAAATAACAAAATGAAAATTATCGGGATTATAAAATCAATGTCTCTATGGAAATTTCAAATTTCTATTAGTGAAAATATAATTTTGTATTTTGGGATAAGAATATACCGTAAATTTCACCCTAAAGAGAGAGTGATTACATTTTTTTAGAGCATGCAGAACTGATTCTAACTCAATATTGCGGATATTTTAGTTCTTCTTAGGATATTTCTATTAGAGAGATATATAATTTACCACTTTTATTCCCTAAATCATGAAAAACCCCAATCCTATACCAGAAGCATCGCATAAACCACCTTAACTAGAACACAGTTTTGGACGAATACGAACTAGATTTTAAGTCAACCTTATCATTATATAATCAAAATATCCCAAAAATATCTAATTCCACTTAAACATAACACCCTTTATAGCTATGGATATTCATGGAGATTCAATCTTATAGAAGTATCAAAAAAATATAATATTATAAATAGCCATTTTTAAGAATCTTTAAATCTCAAACATATTTCTAGGATGCTCCATGGAAAGTACCACCTATATCATTCCATGATCTAATTATACACCTCTATCAGATATAACATTCTCCAAAAATTCCACTTTATGGATCCAAAGCACACATTTGGAATGGTAAACATACTAGAAATATTCTATCAAGGATCTAATGTTGATATCAAAATAATCCCTATTGTACTCCTCTAACATGGAGTGCATAAAAATATTATCCATGAACATGAATACGAAAGGGTCCATGAATTGATGAAAGATCCAATTCATAAATTCTATTAATTTCACAAGAGTATTAGTGTGACTATAAGGAATAAGAATAAACCTAAAATTCCTATATTGGGTCCTAAAAACTATATTTGGTATATCCTTTTCATGTAACCACAACTTTTAGTACTCTAACTAGTGGTCAATATTGGAAAAAAAAATTACTCTCTAAGTAAATAAAATATATCATCAATTATAGAAAATTGATATGTGTTATTAATGATCACATAATTTAACTTTCAATAATCCATGTAGAATCGGATGCTCTCATTAGACTTCATAACAACATGGATAAGCATAGACTAAGGTGATATTCTAGGATTAATAAATAATTTTCACTAAAGATCTTCAAGTTTAACATTAACTTACATTAAATCAACATGTTTCACATGATAAGATGGTATAAAAATTGTCATTGTACCAAGAAGTATGTCAATAGTGAAATCAACCTATCTCTATGGTGGTATCCTAGAAAAATCATCTTGAAATACATAGGGGTATACACACACCATTATACAAAGTGGAATACTCAAAATAGGCCTAAAAACCTCATGGAATATATCCATTAACTTGTATGATATCACTCTAACATATAGAACATCAGAACCCTCTCCTCCAGACCCAGAATCCCAGTAACCTTGAATGACATAAGAGACTCTTTTATGAGATAAAAACTAAACATAATTATAATAATAGCTGATCTGGGCCTTAATTCTAATCATCCAATCCATTACAATAATCATCTCTAAGATATAAATATCAAGAAATTTTAAATCCCACATCATTTTGAAGTAAACCATCATCACACAATACATGGATCACTTGAAACATTTGTCAAAACACTTTTACAATGGCATGGAAATACCAAATAAGAATGAAATATGTTTTGAACACAATCACAATATGTTAGTAAACTCTTAAGAGATATGTGAATTATTATAACCTATATCAAACAAATCTAGTACTATGGAGGTTGAAATAAAAATAATAACTCTAATAGTAGTTGTTATATCCTAATACTCCCCTAGTATAGACTCTACTAAATAATTATTTATGGTATCATCTCCTCCCTTAGATTTCATAGCCACATTAACATCCATCTTGGAATCATGATAACATGAACTAATAAAGGAAGCATCAAAACTAACATATGAAAACTTTTATAGAGTGATTCCAACCATATTACCATGGGACATTCATTTACAAAAATTAATGAGAAGGAATTATTTTCCACAATGATGAAAATTTTGAGGTGTCTTCATATAGTTAGGCTTCATATGACTAGACCTTCTATAATAGTAGAAATATTTTTTTTGATGTCATAACGAATCCCCTAAAAATTATCCCAAAGAAAACTGAGCACCCTTTCATTTCCATTTCTGGATAGAAAGAAAACCCTGGATAACAAACTCACCAACCATATCCCCATCCAAAAATGTTTTCCCCACATTTCTGCCTCATATATAGCCGTTATATTGACAAACTCATCAATGGTTAAAAGGAATAAGAGAATCAACATCAACCAAATATTAACCCTTAAACACATGTTCAACCACACACCTTTAAGGTAATAATTCACAAAAAGCTCATATATTAAGTTCACTAATTTATAAAAAAGGTGGAATAATGAAAAATTATATGCTCCCCGTACTCTATGTATATTATTTTCACAGTCTTTACCACATACAATGTTTTAGGATAAAAATGATCATTAAATATTTTCATTAAAGAGGTACTGATAATATATTCATTATACTTATATTTTAATAATGAGTCCCACCTTCTCTTTCTAGATCCTTCATTCAAATACATGGAAAACTCACCATTGTGTCCTCTAGAGTTTTTAAGAAATGGAATATTATTTCAATCTACTCAATAAAATCTTTAAATTATTGAGGTCCTTTTTCACCATGGAATATTACTGGATTCTTCATTGAAAATTCTAGTCCAGGATCCACCACTCATCCCTAATTACCAACACCCACCTATCCAAGAGTCTGAATTGCGGTGACTACAGATTCCACCAAATAAGATTCTATAAAAGGATTTTTCTATATAACTTATCTCAAAACATTATATCTCATCTTTAGAAGATATCTTCTATAGTGAATTGACTAATAAACACAAGACAATAACCAATCAAATTATGATATAAATCCATAATAATAAGATAACTTCTATAATTGATATTAACCCCTATAAACAACCATAATTTAAATCAATCATGGAATATATGATAAAAAATAATCACCTGAAAAAGGAACAGGACCATTTAACTATAAATAAAATATATTTTATTCAAATAACTTCAAACACCAGGTCTTGAGGTTGGAAATAATCCCAGACTACCTAAGGTAACCTGAGTTTAAACATGGAATTGAGATAACAAGGCACCCCTAAACATACTAAATCAATTTAGAGAGTCCAAATTCTTGTTTTCCAAAGCCCCTAAACCAAACTCTAGAAGTCCTATAACACATTATAGTAGGAATTTTCATTGATAACATTTTGTAATAAACCATTCTAGATTAATCAAACATGAAACCCATGATGGCCCTGAATAAGGAATTATTATAAAAATAACCAAACAAGTTGCATGAATAACTAAAAGAAATCAATACATTATAATATATAATGAAAGAAATATTTAAACTGTGATACATAAAATTTAAATCCAAATAGATAAACCTAAAAACAAACAAGAAAAGTCTAAATGAGTCTCCATGTGACCACTTTCCACCACCAAAATACCCAAAACAAAGATGATGACAATGAGAAAGTAGGCAAGATATAAGATTCTTGTCCCTTTACTTCGGTCATAGAAAACCTCATCTAAAATCTCCCAATGGAAAAAGTAGTGTGTGATACCAAAACCGAGTAGGATTTCAACAAAGAATCTATAAAAATCTTAATATCTTGAAAATGTTAGCTCTTGATTTCAAATAAAACTAGTTTATAAAGTGGTTCAAAAAGTGATAATTTTGTAAAAAATATTTTCTTCCCATAAAAACATTCCTTATTCTCATAAACTAGGAATATGTCAAGTACATGAAATAAATCATGTTTGAATAAGTGAAACAATCCATGGATACACGACAAGATTAATAATTGGGCAAGTAACACTAAAATATACATTCATTTTAAAAAACAAGAATCAATAAAATGCATAAAATATATGCCCTAGACTATGGAAATATATGATATATATAAAAATTCATAATCATGGAATTACATGGATTCAAAACCTCTAGTGTTTTTAGACACACTACATTAACTTTTCCATTTACCAATGACCCTAAGGTTACTAATGTTCTATATTTTCAAAAATCTATTTTAAAAACATTTTCACATTTTTAAAACATTTTCATAATGAATAAATATTACTACAATTATTGAAAACCCATTTTTAAACAAAACCACCAATGAGGAATTTCATCATCAGATCATGTGCCCAAATACACCTTAAAAAGTAAAACATGTTTCTAAAAAATAGATCCCATGAATTAAACCAACCATGATATCAAATCCATCCTTTAAATATCACAAACCAAATAAATTGTACAAGAACCTACCAAAATTCATGATTTAGAACATTTTTATAGAGACACCTACCATATGAATTGATGGAAACCACCATGTTTCAGTCTACCAAAGCATGGTGTAGAATCTGATAAAAAATTTATTAAAATTCCATTAATGGTATATCTTTATAACATTAGGTTTTAAAGAGAAAAAGGTAAAAATAAGTGGTTTATAGGGAGTTTTTGATTTTATAGGATGTATGTAAAAAAGTAAACCATAATGAAACCTCCTAGATGGTGCTAAAGAATTTAATGAAATAGGAAGGATCGTGGAACCATTAAAGGTACTATTTTATTACCTTACCAGTCAAATGGTTTCTAAGAATCAAAACCCCTTACAGGCTAGAGATCCTATTTTATTTGGTAAATTATATGGCCTAGATCAAAACACCATGATTCATAACCCAACAAGGCTACGATTAAACCTAGATCCACAACATATGGGTTAATAATTCTTCAAAACTAAACAAATTCCACCATATGGTCACTAGAATATAGTCACCCACTCCATTATAGAGTGGTAAACCACCCCACAACATATAATACCTTCATGGAATAACTATAAAAAATATGGTAATAGGTCCTAAAATTCTCCTCCCAAACACCATGCTCCAACCGAATTGTTCACACTATTTCCAAAACCACAAAACCTCAGTTTCTACCCTTTATGGAAAAAACCATTCAAAAATCTATTAAAACACCAAATTACTCCCAAAACTCTGAAAACTCAATGTTATAACTCTTAATCCTTAAAAAGAGAGCATACTGAAACTCATATGGAAGCAAAAATCTTGATCATTTTGAACTAGTTTTTACAAATACTGTTTTTCTTCTTTAATCACCCGAATTGCATCATTCCTAGATTATAATATATACTAAAATTGATGATTTATATTAATTAATAATTTTATAATCACATTCTATTGTAATTTTTAATGATCTTAAAACATGGATTTGGAAATGAGCTTGTTTTATGATTCTTAGTAAAAAATGGTGTTTTTATAAGTAATGAGTTAAATTTTTATATTACCATTTGTGAACAAAAAAATTATTTCATTATTTATATCATATATTACAAAAACAAAATTACTATAGTAATCTAGGATATAAATTTATAGAATTGATCAAGTAGGAGGTCAAACCAACCCAAAACAAGAACATAAAATAATTAATAGATGATTATGAGGTGATATATTTTTAATATAATTATACTATAAGAATAATGATATTATTTATTTTCTATTATTGTAATATATCTAAATTGGAATGAATTATAAAGGAAATAAACCAATAACAAATTATTTCATAGTATGAAGAAATCATTTTTTACACTTTGAAATATCTTTTGGACAGTTGAATTTTCCAAAACATTGTATTGCTCAGTTTATTAGTATGTTTCCTAATATATATTTTCATAACCATAATAATTTTATAAAAATAATATTTATACTCTAAAACTATTATCATGAACATCTGTGTATAGAAGTGATGAGAATAAAAATTGAAATCAATTATTCCATGGAGGTGGTAGTCCAATTGAATGCATGGATGATGATTTAATTTTCCACAGATCATGGAAAATGTGTAACATGGTTTATTATTTTTAGAAGATAAAATATCCCCCAAATAATTTACTTATAAGTTAAATTTCTTGTTATGATAGTTATTATCGGGTTATAATAAAAAATGAATCATGTTGCCTTGTGGAATAGTTAGTCTTCACAACACGTAAATGAGAATATTGTTTTTCTTAATAGAAAAAAAGAAGAGATGTATAATTCATGTAAAAATATTATAATAAAATACCAGTATACCAATGATTCTGATTTATCAATTAATATGTTATAATGGAATTTGAGAAAGGTTATGTGCATATAAATAAATATAAATTAGAAAGGATTAGTTAAAAAAACATACATCACTTCTTTGATTATCTCCCTTGAAAAGGGGGATAAGAATTTCCGGAATAGTCGTTTGAGAAGACCATAATATCATAATGGTGTATTAGAATGTTTAGGATATTTTTGGTTATAAGTTGGGATGATTTATGTGGTAAGTGGTATGAAGGGAACATTAGAGATGAGTTACACTATTATAAGTAAATATGGAAGGAATTTTTGTAAATACCCAAAACATTTTAACAATGGGATGTCATTATCAAGATAAATATATCTAAAATTGGAATATAAAGGATTATGGAATATATAAGTTTGATAATTTTCTTAACCATCCATTCTGATACATTTTTTAAACATTTTTATGTTCATTCTCTCTTGGTTAAATGCTTTTTACCCCTTATCATTTTTATGGAGGTTACTACTTTTTAACAACACAAATTTATCCAATATGATTGAAAATGAATATTACCTTCTTACATTATTTTGATCGAAATATTTCATATTTGAAAACAATTTTAGGTTATTAATTTTCTAAAATTGATGAAAATTAATTTTAAATTACAAAATGTATAACGTATTAAGAAAATTTTTATTTTATAATATAACTTATGTTCTAAAATGTAATATATAGAACTATAAATTTAATATAATTAAAAGTATAAATCTACTTATAAAATACACATTTTTTCACCAATTCATAATTATATACAAATAATTTCATAAAAGTCATGTTATTTGTGAAAATGATATTTTCAATATACACAAAAAAAACAACCTTTTTAGAAAAATTTTAAAAAAAGATTCTTAAACAAATATTTAAATTATAAATAATAGGTGAAGTTAATTTTTTCAAATTTAAATTCTGAACTTTATAAATTATATTTTAAATACAAATAAAATATTTAATAAAAAACAGCTTTTATTAAAAATGAACATTTTAAACATAATGTTTGTTTAATTTTATATCATACATATTTAAAAATACTTGAATAAAGAAATATTGGTTTATATATATATATATTATCTATTATAATTAACTTTTAACTATGATAAATTTAATTTATTATAATAAAACAAAATACTATGTTTTTATTGGTCGTTCGAAAGGAATCCTTTTTAAAATAATTATAATATAAAATAAAAATATATAATAAAAATAATTTATTATTTTATTTTTATTTATAAATTATTATATGATTTATATAATTTTATTATATCATAATTTATTTTATTTTTGTTTTGTGTTTGTTTGGTGTTTCATGTGACCTAAGTTATGGATGATAATATTAATATAAAGGGTAAAAAATCCCATGTTGTTACATTATTTTCAAATCATTTATAACATTATATACAAAAAATAGAATTTATATATAATTTCCATTAATATAAAACACATGGTACAAAATATAATTATGCCAACAACAATTGAATAACATTACGTTCTAAACACTAACAATGGGTACCATAGTAGTGGGCGTGTATTGATGGATATTTTGGGTTGATGAACATCAACTCTTGATGGTGGGGAGATTATAAATATTTATGGTTCATTATGAATGATAATTTTACACTCTACATATATGAAAGAAATTTAGAAATGAGGATCATATTTGTGGAGAGTGTTATCAGATAAATATTTTCTATGATAATTTAATAGAGTTACTTATATCTAGTTATTTGATAGGTGGTTTAAGAATGATATAATCTTTGAACATGTTTTTTATTTAAAAAAGAAATATTTTCATTTATATTGAATTTTTTATTAGTTAAATAATTTAGAAATGGTTATTCTTGTTGAATGGAAGTGTATAGGTATGTTAGTGGGTGTTAATATGATGTTTAGTAGAGACATTTAGTGTAAAGGTTGAAAATGAGATGTCAGTTCATAAAGCATGGTTTGGAACATAGTTTAGGAAAAATCGTGAATATAACCATGTGGATTTTAATATTAGGCAGTGCATGGTTCTATGCATGATTAGGATAACTATGTGGACTGACCATCTAATCATTTAATGGTGCTTAAAATCATTTATTTTTACCTAATACTCACTATATATCCATCATTTCAACTTTTTCACAAAGGAATGATTTTTATGTTGAATATTTTTGGAATTTTTCTTGTGGATGTAATTATTTATAACCATTCCTTAATGGATCTTTCAAATCAAAGGAGTGTGAATCCAAGATCTGAATTCTTCATGATGTTCTTGTTTTTAAGTTAGTGTAAAACATATTCATTGAGGGATTTGTAGAATTTAAGTCTATGAATAAAATTAAATAAGTATGTTTATGTTTAGGGGTAGATTAAGGAAGGAGTAAGAAAATATCTTGGATGATGAAGGATGATTTAATTTTTTCCCCATGATTGAGGTTAGTTTCCTCTACTATACACTAATTTCTAGTAAATAAAATCTCATCGCCTGATGGATTTCAAAATAAATATTTTAATTTCTTTTAAAATGATTCATAAATATGGATTTATGAAATATAATTTTCTTTTTTTAATATAATTTTATGGAAATAAATGTTAAAATTTTAAGTTTATGAGTGTTTTATGAAATAATGGAAAATTTATGATAATGTGATGGTGACGATCAAGTTTCATGTATATAAAACGTGTGTTTTACTTTTTTTTAAGGATATTTATGAGTTGAATTGTATAAAATGATATATATTTTGGTTTTGGTATTATGCATAGATCAAGAGTGTGATGGGAGGTGTATGATTGGGTTAAAAAATGATGAACCAAGGATTATACATTAGTGTGGGGTATTGTCTATAAGATATGGATGAAAGATGGATAATTATTAACACAAGAGTTTTTCTATGTGGAAGTATGGTTTTATTTATATTTTTAAGTAATAATGATGGCATTAGTTATTTGATAAGATAAGTGATTAAGTGAAAAAAATACTGGGTAATTGTTTTAGGAAAATTTTCAAAAATAAAATGACAATATATTATTTATATTTTGCTATTTTAATTCTTGGAATTATTTGGTCTCATACAATGTTAGTTTAGGGGAGAGTGGTGGAGGTGGATAAATGATGGTGGGTTTAGAATGTTGTGTTAAGATTTTTATTTTAATATGTCTTGTTCATTCTTTTTTTATAAGTTTTAATCACCCATTTTCACTTTAATTTTGTTATTATTACTATCAATTACTTCATAGTCACATTTTTTTATTTTGTGTTTTTTGAGTTATCTTTAGACTCTTATTTTACATTACGTTCATGATTTACATTGTTTTTTTTTCAATTGATTTAATCATAGTGTATTTCTATAAAAAGGTGTTTGGGTGGACATATTTAGTAAAGGAAAAGCATTAATGCATGACGATTGTCTCTAATTAAAATGATGTTGTGCATGTGTCAAAAGGTATAGAGTGAGTCGGTAGGTATTCAATGGTAGAAAGTTTCATTGTAGGTTTTGTCACAGAGTTTAGAAAATAAATATTGACACCTTATTGATAGTTAATTCCTTATTGGTGTTTGGGGATGTTCTTGGATTTAAGTGTTTCTTAGGGTTCTTACTTATGTTATAGTTTAATATTTTTTAAAATCTAAACCTTTTTATGGTGGTCATGGGGCTAGGTTACTAGTGGTTATCAACTAATGAGTAGAATCAGATCTAATGGAAACCATATTTTATGATTTTTAACACTTGAGGTTGTTCCTTGATCAATGTGAAACATCCAATTTGAGTTTGTTTGTTGAGCCTATTGTTTTGTGTTTGAACCTAGATATGGATTATTTTATTTCAATATAGTTTGTTTAAGATTTATCAAGATTCCCACACATTCACATGAAATTGTGATTATATAAAATCTAAAAAAAGGTGTTATATAGAAATATTTCAGAATGTTTTCATAAAGTGAAAATGAGAGATATGGTTTTCACATTTTGGGGATGTATAGGAATGTATTGACAAAAATTTCACAAACTGATATTTTTTTGGTTTTGAAAGTGCTAGAGTTTGTGGAATGGATGTATAGAATATAAGTCATCCATATTCTATATATAAAAGAAGAGTAGGTGGAGTTATTTATATTTAGGTTACTTATACAAGGTTATATTTATATGATTGAGTATATTGGTTTTGAAATTATATGTTTTATAAATATACATATATGGATATATTATAGATAAAATTTAATTGTATATAGTTATTGTTTTACTTATTATGAGTTTTAAATGAGATATTGTGGAAACATGAGAATTTACTTTTTTTAGTATTCAATACTTCACATAATAATACACACCACAGAATCATAATAGCATATTTAGACACTAGATACAAAATCAACCTATTTCATGAAATATATTAAACATCTCCCAAAAATTTATTCTCCAACATTTTTAATCTTATAAATATATTTCATAAAGTATTTTTTAATAACATAGCGAAATGAATACTTAATAAAGGGTGAGATCATACACTTAGTAAGGGTAAACATGGGAGACATCAATCGAATTTCATAAGTTACCATAAGATAAACATAAGAGTATGAGAGCTTGATCATAAAATTAACATTAAATTCCAAATAAATAATATAAAATAAAACATTGTTCATGGAATAAAACTTCATCAATACAAACTACATGTGTCATAAGAGTTATAAATCAACAATAATCAATCATGATCCAAGATAGAATATTATAAGCTTAACAAAATTTCATATAAATGTGGTATAATTAAAATAATATAAAATCAATTATTTTTTCAAGTATTACATACAAGACTATTATAAGATTGTGGATAGAGTCCCATAGTTATTGGTTTCACTCCATATTCCCAATTCATTCAAGGTGGATAGATTCCAAAATGGGATTTAGTTCACTCACCATTCACTTTGAAATTATCTCTTGATATATTTATATTTACCAAATTTATTGTGGAGATATATAACTCCCTTATTTCTTATCACATGTTGATGATGACACATAGGTGTTTTATTAAATCATAAAAAAATTCTTCATTTCAACATAGATTCATTAACCGGTGTTAAAAAAATGTATTTCCAAAAATATCCATAAAAAATATTTATAATAAGTCATCTAGAGAAATAAATTGTATGATATCATATTATTATATCTTCAATGATGTATAACAATACTTAAATTAAGTTTTCATAGTTGAAAAAAAAATTATAAAATCCTAAAAAACCATCTTACCAAAGTCATGAGGAAACATTTTTTTTCTTTTGAAAAAATTTATACACTAAAAATTTCTTGGAAAATGGGAAGAATATTTTAATTATAAAAACATTGAAACTTTTAAAAACAATCAGTTACAAATATACGACATGATGGTGGGAAAATATTTCCATGTCATATATGTTTAAAAAACATTCTTCTTACATTTTTATAGTGAATATCAAATTATTCATTCCAAAAATATTGGAAAATATTACCTTTAATAATTTTTAAATAAATTTAAAAGTATTATCAATTACCATTATTAAATATATATGTGTAGATAAAAACTTCTTTAAAACAATTTTAAAGAACATGGGTTTTAAAGAGAAATATTCTCAGCCAAAAATGAGAAATAAGTCAAGATTTTACAAAAAATGTTCTTTAAGTGTTTTTTTGTACCAAAGAGGGAAACATGGAAATATTACTTGAATACCTAAAAAATAACTATAGTATAAGAAAATGTAAAATTTATTATATAAGGGATAGAGATATTAAAATTCACCAAATAGTGATTTAAACATGAACAATCGTGATTATGAATGACATAGAAACACAAACCCTTATCTCATATCCTGACTTGCTTCATACACACTCTAAAATATGGTATCAAAATTTATATTCATTATAAATATATATAATAATAATATTAACTATTATAATTACATTTATAATTCATTCCCATAATCCATTTAATAACAATTCTCCACTAAAATAAATATTCTAGGTGTTTACTACTCCGTTTTGTATTCATGTTTCAGTTTGAAGAATCTGTTCCTTGAAATTTTTTAATGGGTTCATAAAATCAATAATAATAATAATAAAATAATTATAATATTAATTAAATATATAATCCTTTTTCAAAAAACCATATCAGGGGGTCATGAAGAATGAATTACTTCACTTCATGGAGGTGGTAGTCTGCACGTAAACACGCGTGATGCTATAACATTTCAATGAATAAAAAAAGGAAGCTAAATAATATTTCAAATTTACCAAAACATAATTATATCATGGATATAAAATATAATAATTATATCAATGGACATAATAATCCATGTGAGGTAACGATGAAAAAGAATGACGTGGCTTCATGTAGACGGTAGACTATACATACACATTAGCAACACTTTCCATTTACATTGGATGGAAATGAGAAAAAAATAGAATTACCATTATCATATTAATATTTTTATATATTAAATATAATTATTAATTATATTAATATGGTTATATAAGGTTTGGGAAGTTTCATGACAAGAGAAACTTGAAATATAAAAGTAAAGACGATTACCTTTTCTTGGAGTATCTTCTATTGGATTAAACATTAGGCCTTCTTAGGATGGTCTTTTGGTGAGAAAAAGACATCTAGTATGTGAATAGTGAAGTTTGTAAGATATTTGTTTAGGTATTTTCTAAACTAGAGAGCTCAATGTCAGTAATGAAGTAAGAATAGGTTGTTCCCCTTTATAGTTGAGGGAAATGGAACCCCTATAAATATAAAAATATAAAAAATGATATAAAGTTTTTTTCATGGGAAAATGGAAATAAGTGGAAAAAAATATTAATATATAGGATTGGATAAGGTCTAAATACACATAAAAACAATATAATACTTTTTTAGTGATAATTGAGGCCTTATCTGTTAGTTTAACCCAGACATTATCCATTTTAACCGTTATGATGGTAATGTTCTTTTTACTATGATAACTATTTGTTACATATAAAATATTTTTTGAAATTGTTCACTAGTATTAATTATTATTATTATTCAAAATATATAACATATTTTTTAATATTTAATTTTAAGAGGTGGAATAAATTAATTTTAATATCCCCATAAAAAATCTATAAAACCAATTTTTAGAAAAAAATTACTCTTAATCATAAAAATAAAATTATTGTAATTTCATTTCGACTAAAAACAATTAGTTGAATGTTAATTTATTTTATTATAAATAATATATATATTTATATATATATTTAATTAAAATCATATATCAATATTTATTAATTTATTATATTAACATAAAAAAGCATTGCAAGTTGAAAAATTATTTTTTAATAAATATCTTTTTTTACCTTCTGATGATTTTATAATTATTTCTACCCATTTGATAATCAATTTATGAATGATCAATATTTTTTATATATGTTTAAATATGTATTTTCTATAATTTTAATAATAAAGTATTTAATAAATTTACAATTAAATCAAAAATGGAATGAAAACATTTTTGCTAATAATTACAAGACTAAAATTCCATAACATTTCTCAACTATTTCATGAATGTGGCTAATTTATTTTATTAATTTCATTTTATCAATTTAAATATCTATTAATTTATTTCTTATTATATTTTTAATAAGTAATGATTCACTTAATTTTGTTACTGTATGCATTACAGGCTATCGAATTCATAATATTTATTAAAGAAAACTGTATTTTAAAATATGAAGGTGTTATATTATAACCCTTTATAATAATTTATCCCTTGAAAAATAATTATTATAATCGAAAAATTTATTTTTTTGACTCATTATATTCTTGGGATCCTATATAGTTTCTTTAAATTTATGGGTTCACCACAAAACTATAACAGGGTGAGAGGTATTGTTATGAAGAACCTAAACTATATGATCTAGTATTTCTACCAATTATTAACCATAAGATAGTTCATGATCTAGTGGTAAAATATCAATGTTATGTATATGTGAAGGATTAAGTATGTACTTTTTCAAAAGAGACACATATGACCCATGAGGAACTTTAGAGAGGTTTAGTGGAAGCACCAAGGGATAATTTACCATGTTCATATAATCAGAAATAGCATAGGGATTAATATATATGGGGATGAACTTCCCCTTATTTTGAAATCCCATAACAATATTCCATGTAAATATCTATAAAATTAACATCACTATAATATATAGCAATAGATTCTTATTTATTTTATCATTATAGCTGTTTTATCGACTATGTGGTTTCTTAATGTATCATTAAATGGATTTGTGTTTTTCTACCATTTCCTTATCTGTATTAAGACCCAAAAAATTTTCTTCATCTTCATCCCAACAAGATGGAGTTATTCACTAATTTTGATAAAGGGATTCATAAGGATCTATCTAAATTTATAAGTTAAAGATATTTTGTAAGAATATTCATTTATAAGAATGTGTTGATTCCAATGTTATTTGAAATCCATCAGGAATATTCTCATCACATCATCAAGTTTATTAATTTTTCCATAAAAATTAAAATTATTTTATGTATAATATACAATAATGAAGTTAAACTTCATATTCAATGCTTATAAAATATTTATCCTAAAAATTGAGACCTTGGATATTGATCATATACAATTAGTAGTTTTCCTCCATAAAACATTACCACATACTTAATATATATTTTGGAATGTTGGTCAAGTAATGAATATTCTATATAAAAATGAAATGTGTAAACTTTATTTGGTGATAAAATATAAAAAAAATGAATTTATGGCCTTATGATTACTTGGGGTGTTCAATAAGAAATCTGTGGTGATATTTTTTTTTGTTTTTCACACTAGTATGGGTATTTATTTCATCATTTAATATTGGGGGTTTCCATTAATAAAACTCACTTTAATATTTATCTTAAATTATACAATTTATTATAACCTAGGGTTGTCACATATGAGGTTGTATTCTCATGTTTCCCTACCATGATATATTTTTATGAAAATTTCAATATTTTTTTATGGAAATTAGATGATGAAAATTTATTTTTTCTTATTTTTTTAGATAACAGAGTTTAAGACAGTTCTAAAAGGGTGTTATGAGAGAATGAGCATAATGGATTTCTTATCCAATCATTAGTATTTTCAATGAAAATTCCATCAATATTTCTTAAATTGGTTCTAAAACTTATATCATCCCCAATGAAAAAATTATTATCATTATCCTGGAATCCCATCAAGTTAAAAATAGAGAGATCAAATACTATAATCAAATAAATGATATCCTTTAGCAAGATACATTTAATGTACTTAGCGATTATCAACACAGATAGATAGTTGGTTATTCATCCTTATCACAATCCTCATTGGAGAATTGGGAAATTTAAATAGTGAACATCAACTTCAAACTTTAACTTAGGATGATTTATTAAGATAAATTCAATGATAAAAACTCTCATATCAATGATCTGTCAATCATTGAATAGAATAAAGAGATATGAAAAATTCTTGAAGGAATGACTATTAGAATTCAATCATATTTTATTGAATTGAACTTATAGGGAAAGTTACAATATAAAATAGAAGAAATGAAATCTCAAAAACAAATCACCATTCAAATGATCTATTTTTATCCAAAAAGGACTTGGTCAATAATTATCATGGTATGTAATATGTTAACAATATTTATATCCATGGAAGACCGAAGAAGTGGTTCGACCTCACCATAGAATCATAAAAAAATACATGGTTTTTATCTCTCTTATAGCCTCTATCCTGATGAATGTGTTCTAATTACCCTTTTATAATGATGTGTATCTCATTTTATGTCCCCATTGAAATAGTATTTTGAAATAAAATCTATTTATTTTAGTAATTATCTCCATTGAAATTGTATATGTGGAATCACTTGACTAGTATTTCAATTATATTTCAAGTTATAGTCACTTGATGATAATTATAAGGAATCAGACTTATTACACACATAATCTTGAATTTAGTCAAGAAAACACTTAATTTTACATTGAGTATCTTTTCAAGTTTATATCTTTAGAGAATTGGGACAATACATTCATAACATTACACATTACTACAGAGTGGATAACATAAAAACAATTTCCATTTTTTCAAAATATAAAACATTAAAACGTAAACATGACTCCTTGACAATTATTCAACATTTAAAATTTCTTACTTCATTTTATGAAACATCCATTAACCTGTTAAAATCATTTAAAAACTTGGGATGAGCACAAAATATCATTAAGGGGTGAAAAAGAAGGAAAGAGCACGTTAGTCCATGAATACTCATAACATATGAAAGCATTTTCAAAAGACATGCTTTTCACCCATATATACTTACTTAGTGTAACATTAGATTTACAAAATATCCACACAAAACATGAGAAAATAATTAAAATCATAATGGTATCTTGGGGAGTTACCTACATAATCTGGTAACCCTTTTGACAACCTTATAATTTTTAACTCTCACGTCTACCTTACAATTTGTGTAACCATCGCAGTTACACTTGGAGTAACCATATGGTAGACACCCAACATACACATACCCAATGCATTGGAGGGAGATATAGTTCCCACCCTTCATCATAAATAATTACCAAGAACCAAAACATAATCATACAACATGAATAATTCCATAAAAACATTTCTTTGGAATTTTGTAAAACCGAATTTTAAAAGAGGTTTTTAAAAAAGGAAAGCCGCTTATAAATTACATACACATGAAGAGAGGCATAATATAGTGGATGTAACATGTATATACACTATAAATACACATAATTCAACATAGTATAAACAAATTTCATTAAATAAAAAATTTTAATACCTTGTAACAATGAAGTATAAGGTTAACCCAAAGAATGGAAATTGGGTTAAGAATTATCTTACCTTAGGCTTGTCTTACTTCAAACTTGTTTAAAATTCCAGTATAATGGTTAAAATAGTGTTATTAGTATTTTAAAGAAATATTTTCTTGTTTATGACATCTTATATTATTATTTCATAACATCATTTCACCCTTTAATTGTTAGTATTTTTCTCCTTGCACTTTTTTGGGTGAGTTCTTAACT
Organism: Viscum album; assembly: GCA_963277665.1. Classification (NCBI taxonomy): domain Eukaryota; kingdom Viridiplantae; phylum Streptophyta; class Magnoliopsida; order Santalales; family Viscaceae; genus Viscum; species Viscum album. Next base: position 1,151,119,479 of record OY728132.1, on the reverse strand, counting down.
TGATTTCCATGATTGGTTCATGGTGGATGTTCTTGTCGATTGGAAGTGAAATTACAGATTTGGAATGGAAAGGTATTTAAATATTTATATTACCATAATCTATAACATTTTTCATTTTCATATTTTATATGAGGATGATTCATAAGTTAAAACATTAATGATGTTTGTTTAGATCATTTTAGTGGTTCTTTGATAATAATGACCTCATTTTGTTTTATAAATTAAAACCATGTGTACAAAAGAATTCGAGAACCAGTGATGAGACATAATAAATATATTATAACCTAGTTATACCATAAAAATGGTTTCATAAACATACTTGAAAGATTTAATGAAAATTGAAATCACATCATCCATGATGTCGGTAGTTCGACAAATCACGAACAATGTTTTTATTCTTTGAATAAGTGGGAGAGGAGAAAAATAATGAGAATGAATTTTACATGAACATGAGAAAATAAAGAATATACATTATTTCTGGAGATTTCATGCTTCTTGGGTAAGAATAGATGAATAAAGAAAAATATAATAATGGAACTCAAAATAAAATAATAATTGAGAAATCCCTTACAAAAATTCGGTAGCCTAACGGCTACGCAACATGGTTTTAGAAAATATGAAAAAGAGAGGGGAAAAGGGACACCCATAAAAAATGAATCATAAAATATATTATATCAAGAATAATATGTAAATAAGAACATGGTATGGAATCTTGAAAGTTATACCACATAAAAGAGAACTTGAATGGAAAAAAGAAAGAAATTGAGAATTTTATTACCTTGTAGAGTAACCCTTAGAACATGAAGGTTGAGACCTTGGGGGATTGAAAAAACCTTGGGAGGAATACTAGGAAGATAAGGAGGCCAGAGATTCATTGAGGAGGAATTTGGAATGAAATTAATGAAGGAATGGGTTGATATTTATAGGAAAAGTAAGGGAATATTTTAATAATTTTCAAGGGACATCTCATGAGTGATATTTGAAAAACCATGGACTTGACCATGGTATTTTCCCAGGGTATAAGATAGTTGGGACACCTCACATCTTATTTACCCGTACACAAGTCTAATATATTTATGACATCATTATTACATAATTAATTATGTCATTAAAACACTGAAACTAAAAACTGTATTTTTTACTATTCATCAAAAAATCAACTGTTTTAGAAAAATTCCCAAAGTTCACCCAAAACATTTATCGACGTGAAAAATTCAAAAATGAAATCCATTTTTTGAAAATAATTTTTTAGATAATTTTTATTTAATTTTTAAATAAAATCATACTTAATTCAAAAATTAATTATTTAAAAACTATAACTACTTTTATATCATATTGAAAAATTAATCAAGATGTCATTATCTTAAAGCCTTTAGAAAATAAAATAATAATACATTTTACCATTCCTTAGGTTCATATTACTATTAATAAGGGTATGTTACTATTCACCAAAAAAACAAGTTGGTTCCAATAGTTTCCAAATAACTTACAGAACACAATTATTGATGGAAATTTCTTGAAATTCAGAACATAAAAGTGAAAAAATTATGTTTTAAAGGCTAGTTATAAATATATACTTAAAACAAAGTTTCATTAAATTCAATTTATTTTTTTTAAAAAAAACTCAGATGTTACAATAATATTACCCTTATAACTAACATAATAGATTCACATGTAGTTTTCTTCTTAACCAAGAAAATTTAACCTTACTCAAAAACTAGAGCTCCTTCGGACCTTGATTTTCCACATTAGATTTTTATGGAACTTTTATTGATTTTATCCTTAACATATCCTTAAATGTGATATTTATCTTTATTTAGGATTTAAAATCCATTTAATTTCCTTGATGTCACCTAGATCTATATTCATTTCATCTCACACTCTACCAAGGATGCACTACCATCACTGTATGTCCTCACCTAAATCGTTCAATCATTTGTATTTACTGTATTCTTTAGAGATTATAATTGATATTCAAAAAATCTTTTAATTGATCAAATACATGAAATTTTATCTCATTAGTCCCAATATTGTTTTCTAGATGGTTTATATGGTTACTTACATATTCATGTTTCCTAATAATATCATGTTAAAACAATCATTATATTTCCTTTTGGTACATTTCCTTATTGTATAATTCATTTCAAACTATTTAATTCCTTTAAAACCATACAAATATGCTTGATTAATATTTTATCTAAATTTATTAAGAAATGTATAGATGATAAATGTATTAATTTACATTTTATGTGAAATATTTTTAGATAATTATTACAAAATTAGGGGCTTTTATCATGGTGTGCATTGAATTAAACCTTGTTCTTCACATAGAGAAATGAAACTATTTGGTTGAGAGTTGAATTTTTAATGGTCATGAAATGTCTTGGAGTGGGAGTTATGTGGAAAATTACAAGTTCAAAATTATATATTTATATCCATTTTAAATTATTGTAAAGTGCATACTCATACCTTTTCTCAAACATACTAGATTTTATAGGAGGTTCATAAAATATTTTAGATAAATTTTTATTCCATTAATAGGACACCTACGAAAATATTTTCCTTTTGGTTTTATAATGAACTATGATAATGTTTTTGAACCCAAAAATAGTTCAATCATTGAATTGCTAATCTACTTCTGAATTGATGACTGGTGATTCAAAATTCTCTTTAGGGTATTTTTTAGTGAAAATAATATAAAGTAAATCATATAGAATTTCATATTCTTATAGAAATTTTTATATTTCCTAAAAAATTAAAAAATAATAAATATGAACATATTGATATTTTTTTATTTTATAAATAGATATGAATTATTTAGGGTGTATAAATTTGTAGTTTTCTTTGATCATTCATGTATAAGAGATATCATAGAGAAGAATGAATACAAACCAAGGTTGGTTAGATGGATATTAATTCTATTTAAATTAAAAATATATATCCATTATAGAAATGTCATTATGAAAATTTTAGCTGATCATTTGAGTAGGATACCAGTTGAGTTATGTCTAGAATATTCCTCTCTGGTACCCATTGTAGAGTTTTTCCATAGGGAGATATTTTTTCCTTTTTTTGTTGATAAAAGACTCTGGTTTTTAATAATCGTGAATTTATTAACTACTGATGTTAATCCTCATGATTTTTCAAGTCACATAGTTTAAAAATTAATTATTGAGTCTCAAAAATATTTCTATGATATTCATTATATGTGGAATTTGTTAATTAAAAAAATTATTAAAAAATGTATCATAAATAATAAAATTTCTTCAATGTAGAATTTATTCCATTCGAGATGTGGATGCCATTTTGGGCCCTAGAGAATAGCTAATAATGTTTTAGATTTTGTTTACTTTTACCTTCCATTTTTAATGACTCTCATGAATATTTTAGGGCTTTTAAATCACATTAATTACAAGGAAATATTTCTCAGTGTAATGAGATACCCCCAACAACATTCATTTTTTATGATTTCATTAATGTATGGGGATGGAATTTATTTTCCATCTTCTTAGTTCTATTGAATATTATTACTTCCTTATTTGTGTAGAAATTTTTTCTTAAATGGATTGAAGTCAATGTAACATATTGGGGTTTTGAATTTAGTCAAAAATCTCTCCTGTTTTGATTTTTTTGAATTACTTGGTTTGCCAAATTATTTTTCTGGAATCCAAACTCAATTTAATGAGATTAATCAATAAAATATCATGTTTTTTGATTGTTTTAGGTTTTTATCCAATGCCTTGGGTATTTTTATGGGTTCCAGGATTGTTGGAGGCCCCAAGTCCTTTTTTGGAGTAGCAGGTCAGGGCATATGGTTTGGTGTAAACTGTGAGGCCTCTTCTAGCTAACCATGGGGCCCATTTTTGTAAAAATAATGGAATGGGGGAAACCGTTCATGTGGGTCACAAGACCTATAATCATTCTCTAATATTTTGGATAGGGGATCATGCATAGTTTTTGTAATGTTTTGAAAACTGTGTGGGGTAATCATGCATGCATGGAGAATTTGGATGTGGGAGTCACATGGTTGGCACTTGATTTGAAAAACCATGAAATCAAATCATGTTCCAAATTAAATAGGGAAAATTATGACACCAACATTCTCTTTTGTTTCTATTTTATCCTAATTTTTTTTATTTCATATCTCACAGGTCTCGCGCATAGTAGGAGGAAATCCTCATCCTCTCTTCTTTTGGTGTGATCTTGACCTGTCATCTGATCTCAATTTTGAACATCGTCAGGTGTGTTGGAACAATGTCATTGAGTCTTTCCTCTCACTTGATTCTATTCTTCTTTTCTCTTGCCTCATTGAGTGTTATATCCCTCTGATCCATTTTACCCTATTTTTAGGGTGTTTGATGGAATCATCAATTTCTTCCAAATTGCTTCATGTTAGAGGAAAATTCTAGACATGCCAACATTTATGAGTCCACAGTAGGTGGATCATATACATATTCCTTTTTTGAAGATATTAGGGGGTAAAATATTTAGGGATATATTGGTTATTTTAGAGATACCCATTTTAAATTGATTTCTTGAAGTCAAATTGACAGTATTACGTTATAGTATTTCAATGGGCATGAAAAAACCATATTCTCTCGTGATGATAGGTTATAGGTCTTTAATCATTGGGAGGTTTTCACAGGTGTTATATTTATTTAAATTGAATGTTTTAAATTCAATTGGTATATTCATTTCAATATGATATATTCAAATCAATCATACTGAATTGATTCATTGGGGTTGAGGTATTCAATGTAATTATATTGAATTATTGTGTTTCGTTAAATTTCTCAATTCAATCATACTAAATTGACTTGAGTTATATATATGAAATGGATAAATTACATGTTATTTGATCCATGTGATCATATCAGGCATGGCATGGGACATTACGATGGAATGGACATTAGGATTAATGTGACATGGTCATATGGTTTGTCCTGGCCTCAATATATATGGGTGATGTGATCACTATTGAAGTTGGTTACCTAGAAAAAAAATCAATGTACTTTATAATAACACGTATTCATTATTTTGAATGTTAATAAACTACATATCACATCATGATTTTTGTTCTATCTAACATAGTATGTGATAATGTCTTAAGAGTATCTATCGCACAAAAAGTTCATAGAAGTAATCTGCTATTCTGAGAATCCAGAAGTGCTATGACGCAATTCTTGAATAAATGTTCTATAACCAGATGACATAATTTAAAAGAAACAAATGACACTAGATATTAGGGGTTAAGACTCATAGTACATTGAGGCGGCTTCCCATGGTGTATTACCTTGGTAATATCTAATAAGATATTATGAGAACAAGACCCACCAGTAGGAAATCTGCATTTATAAGTGTCATTGGATGATAATATGTAAATATTTGTGTATTGGTCCTCATTATTTAATATTTTTATTAATGAGTATTATGAGTCACACACATATATGTACTAATGAATACCGTGAGGACATGTGTTTAGTGAGAGGTAGGATGTGTGGGCTGTGTCATGAGTAATATTACGTTAATGAATAATGAGGGAGAGGATTTTCTGCTCTTATTTATTAATAGAAGTGGACATCTTAGGACCTTTGATATAAATGATATAGCTTAAATAAATCCATGTCCACGGTGTTTTCTAGGCCTGTTAATTTTTCGAGATGTCAAAGAAAGAGACATCGAGCACAAAGGTTGATGGAACCAGTACACAAACTACTTGATTAGAGATGTCATGATGAAGGAATTAAATTACACAATAAGAATACATATGAGGTAACATGTCATTGTGGAATTAACTACTTTTCTATGGGCTCTTTGGCCTTTATCTAGATATTAACCTTAGACTCTAGGATTTTTCACCTAATTCCACTGGGAATGAGGCCTCGAGGGTCACAAACTAAGTGTGTCCAAAATAACAGTTAAATAATATATTATTATTTATTATTTAACAGGTTTAATAAATATTATTTCCATATATGGTTTAATAATTATTCATGTATTATTTATCACATATAAATATTTAATTTTATATTTAGTAAATTTAATGTTTATTTATTTAATGTAGAATAATGCAGTGATTATTATTTAATAAATAAATAGACATTATTCAAGGTCTAATAATTATTATAGGGTAATGGTGAATAAAGATTTTAGGTCTAGTTAGAAATACGAAATCTTGAATATTTTTTTATTAAATAATATTTAATTTTTATTTTCATGTTATGTACATGTTGAGAAATAATAATAATATTATTATTATTTAACATGGGGTTTTATATAGGGTTAAATAAATAATTATTGTCACATGTGAAATTATTTTATCTTAACCCTAGAATTATATAAACCCATTTAGGTTATTTTATCAAGAGATCCAATTCATTTGTCTTTGTAGCACATAATAGAATCGGAGAATCCTCTAAAGCCTAAATAGGTCCCTTCTCCAAGAACGTTCCTAAAAATGGAGAGAAATCCTCCTCCACCAGATTAAGGAGAATGCTTTGGAAGTGGTTCTTGAAGCGATCAAAAGAAGATGATGCAAACACAAGGATTTACTCTAATAGCACCCATAGATTCTTTTGGGGATGTATGGAGATTCAGGGGACACATGTGGATAATAGCTAGAGGAAATATACACTTGGTTTCTACAAAACAATGATAGTGCACCATAGATATGTCATCAGATTCTTCAATGAAGAAATAATTCCTTAAAGGAAATTCTTTATTTGTTTAAATTAAATATGAATAATATTTGATGATCCTATCTCTGGTTATGTCATAACTATCAATTGCCTATTTTTTGATTCAATTCCATGGATCATAGATTTCACAGTCATATTGATATAGGATTTATCATTGATTATGGAAAAAAGAAAAGCTGGGAACCCTCAATCGCATGGTTCCGCTATGCCAGAAACCTTCATGTGGTATCAGAGGGGTCACATAATTATATATAATTATTTGAAAATTTTTGGTGATTTACACATTTGTAATTTAGTTTTTCAAATCATGTTTAATCATTCTTTTAATATGAATTTCAAGAACTATTTCTTCCACCTTCGTTTCTCATAGATCTAATCAAATTGAATAATTTTATGATTAAAATAAAATCATGCAACACATTTGAATGTTCCTTGGTTTTTGGTTGAACTACATATTACTAGACACCACGTAACTAGAGTTTCACACTGTGTAGTCACGTTTAATGCATCAGAATTGATTCAGAAATTATTTCAAGATTTTTTAAATTAATTAAACGCTTTAAAATGCACCCTGTGTTGACTTGAATAGACTAGAACATGGTCAACCAATGTGCACATTGTGTAGCCATTGTACATGGAATGTAGTATCTTTTTGGCAAAGATGGGCCGTGTATTTCAATACATGGCCTACTTATCTTGTGACCATGATATTTGGAGATCACACATCATGTATCCTGTTAGACGCACTCTTTACTTTAGTTTTTGAGGTATGATTCACACACTGAGTCCCTAAGCATGTAACTCAGATAGATGGTGAGAGATGTAAAATCCAAGTATTTCATATTCACATGTCATGTACTTATACCAAGTTTCATAAATTTAGGATTTATTTCATATACAGTTTAAACCTTGAGAAATGTACTTGAGTGTGGTCATAAAGATAGGACACACCATGTGATAGATTTTATTATATATAAAAATGTTTAACTAAATATGTGTAATGTTTAGATCTACAAATCATGCCTAGTTCATATTATAAATTGTTACTCTACATGCATTTATGCATAACTCGTGACCAAAAAATCATGTAATTTGTGAAATCATCATTGAAGTTCAAATAGTGAAAGCACTTGATAATTCAGGTATGATGTTTGTCCCAAGAGTAAAACAGTTTACAATTATAATTCATGGTTTGAATAATAGGATAGGTATTTACCATGTTTCCTACAAGGTACATTTATATACACAATTAATTTTAAATAAATTTATTTAATTTGTTTAGAATTATAATGGATTATAATATTAAGGATATTCTAGTGAGAATTAAGATAAAATAATTGATTAATTAAAGATGATAATTAATTAATTCGAGCATGATTTATATTAAATAATAATAATTAATAATTCAATACTAGTTTTATGAAATGCGCAATTATTTGTATGCATATAGGTGATCATTAACATAAAACAGAACATTGTACGTGATTGGTTTCATTTAATTTGTTATTAAATTAAATTACTAGCATGTGAGCCTTCTTTCTTATTATTACATAGGGCCTACAATTCCATGGTTTTTTTATATAAACCCCTTTTTCAATCCACTGTGTTTGATTAAATGAATATATAATGGACAGAGATTTCATGCTAGTGGAGGTAGTTCAAATTTGGAGATGAGGCGAAACCAACCCAAGGAGATACATTAGTGGATAGGAGGAAAGTTGTAACATGAAACTTAATTAGCTTAAGGTGTTTTCCCATAGGTTAATAGTTTTTTATCAACTGCTAGATAAATTAACCATTAGTAAATCTTATGATCATACCACTTTATTATATTATTTATTTCATGTTTCACGGTTATTTCAATATAGATTTTTTTCATGATCACATAATTAATTAATCAATGAGCATGCAAGATAGAACTAAAACAATTTCGATTATGTGAAAATATTATATAACACACGGTTAATCACTTATGTAATCCAACATAATATTAACAAGAATGTGGTACAGATGATAATTTTAAATTTATGAATAAAAGGAAAAAATCCCTCAATAAAATATTAAGTCGGTATAGCCTGTCATTAATTTGGTTAAAATCGAACTAGAGTTCATAGTGCTTGACCAACCCTATTTGGGGTTATTTTTGTTATTGGGGAATTCTAAATTAATGTTTTAGGTTGAATTAAATTAGTTTTCATCAAAAGTTGTCTTCCAAAGTAGGACTTGTTATAACTAAGAGGAAAAGGATGAGGAAATTCATTTCAAGGATGTCAGGATTGGAGATTTCACTAAGTCGATCATGGATCTATGAGTTAATGTAGTTTACAGTTAGAATACCTACCAAAAACAATTCAAGTTTCTTAACTAACCTATAATGGAGTAATGAGAAGGGTAATATAGATCATAGACACTCTAATATCAAAGTAACATGATATTATAAATCTAATAGTGATGGATATTGGGTTTCAATAAAATATTGAAAGACTAGTAAATATAAAATTTATTTATTTGTCTAAATTTAGTCAAATAAATTACTAAAATTCTGATTATCTTATTTAATAAAAATTAAAATAAAATGACTTAAAAAATATCATTGTGGTCTATACTTGAAAAGGAAAACCTTCACACAAAATTAAATTTCTATGAATAGAAATGAAACTTATGTTTCACCTTCTCCATTAAAGGAAATTGTATGTGTTGGAAGAACCTTTTCTGGTTGTTCTTGGTAATGAGGTATGTAATAAAGAATTATCTCTCTATGAGAAACATTTTAATGATTCTAAATATGTTAAGTGATTCATGATATCATTCACATCTAATGAAATTTTTAAGAAACATGAAGATATGGATGCCTATAGCACGATGTCACACCTTTAGGATCTCTATCAAGAGAATGAAAGACAAGATATGTATGAGATCTCAAATGCACTATTTACAAATATTTTTGGAGATTATGTGCCAGCTAGTCCTCATATAGTCAAGATTATTGGGAACATTGAATATATCGACAACAAAGGGATTAAATTACCAGATGTTTTGAGTAAAGATCTGAAACATTTATCACTTTTCAAGACCTTATCAAGATTTATTGTTAATTAATATATGAGATATAATGATAAGATTCTTTCAGAACGTCATACTTTGATTCCCAAAGTGGATAAGGACATGGGGTGTGAAAAACCCACACTATTTACAGTTTATAAGAAAAGGAAGAAAAATAAAAAGAGGATCAATATTTATAAATAGTCTAAACCTCTCGATCAATATCCTTAAATAAAGAAGAAGATCTAAAGGCAGGGAAAAGACTAGGAGGTAGTTTGTTTTTCATGTGGAAAGATAGGTCACTTAAAGAGGAACTACACCTAGATGCAATGGGAAGATAATTCTAAATTCATTATCGAGTGTAATATTTCATTATCTACACATTAGTTATTAGATAAAACTTTTGGGCCTCAAATTTTTATCCAATTATAGTAACCAAGTATATTTCATAATATTTTCACAGGAGATGTGGATCTGAGAATAGTTAATGGTGTGAGGTTGGATGCTCTGGTCATTGGTGACTACCACATCTCATTTCCAATGGGAACAATTTTGGTTTTGAATGATTTTTGTTATGTACCTATGGTTACTAAGACCATTATTTATATATCATTCCTAGAAACATATGGCTTTATTTTCCTGTTTTTAAATAAAAGTTCTTTCTTTTATAAGGACAATATATGTTATGGCATTAAAATTTTTAATATAAGTCTTTATGTAATAAATAACAAAAACAAAGTGTTGGAAATTGATAACGAATCATGTCCAGATGACTCATACAACACCAACCTTTGACATCACTATATTCATCATGTAAATGTTAAGTGTTTGACAAATAACTATCAAGATGGTTAGATAGAATCATCTAGTATAAAACTACATGAAATATGTCATGATTGTTTATAAATAAAAAATGACCAAACTACCATTCAGTGGATACGGTGAAAGGGCCACAGAGAATCTACGATTGGTACACATAGATTTTTGAATACCATTTCTAGTAGAATCTAAGTTGGATATTCTTAAATCAAAACTTTTACTGATGACTTGAGTAGATATTGTTATATCTATATGACTAGGTATATGTCTGAGTCTTTTGGGAAATTCAAGGAATTCAAGATTGAAGTAGAGAATATTTTTTGTAAGGAGATAACAAATCTTTGATCTGATAAATGTTGTGAATATCGTAACTAAGAGTTCATCAACTTTTAATGGGAGTTTGGGATTCTATCTCAACTCACTCCACCTTACACACAAAATTGAAATGTTGTTAGTGAAAGGAGTGACCATACTTGTTTAGACATAGTAGTTTTTATGATTAATAGTGTATATATTCCATTCTATTTTTGTGGATTTTGATTACAAACTACATCACACACATTAAATTGATTTCCAAATAAAGTGGAAAATATAATTCTCATCGAGTTATGGAGTGTAAAGAAATTCATATTGTCGCATAAATGTGTTTGGGGTTGTGAGTTATTTTTTAAGGCCTTTTAAGGAAACAAACTAGAACCCTAGGCAACATATCATATCTTTATATAGCATCCCATGTAAACATTGGGATACTACTTATATAAAACCTTGTACACGAAACTGAATATCATTAGAAAATCTACCTTCCTTGATAAGGATCACTTCCTCAAAAGGGATAGTGGGTGAAATATTGAATTAAATGAAATTTATTCTTATGATACACAAGAGTTGTAATAGTAATAAATTCCACATGTCCCCATGGGAGAAGTAGTTCCTGAAACACATGTACTACACAGGAGCATAAGTGAGGTAATAGAACTAGGGAGATATTGTTTTATATTCACTATTGATGGTGACTCATTATTTGTTGAACATAATGAATCTATATCCTATAAGGTTGTACTATAATTCTCAGAAGCTATAAGATGGGAAGAATCCATGAATTCTGAAATGGATTCCATGTATCAGAATGATGTTTGGGTACTGTTCGATGCACCAATAGATTTAAAGGATTTCTGATGAAAATGGGTATTAAAGTGGAAAGTGGACATGGAAGGTAAATTAATTACCCATAAATAAAGGTTGGTGGATAAAGGGTTTAAAAATATTCAAGGAATTGACTATGATGAATACTTATTTTTAGTTTCCATGTTCAAATCAATAAGAATTCTACTTTCTATAATAGCTTACCATGATAATGGGATTTGGAAGATCTATTTAAAAATTACATTCCATAATGAGAACCTTTTTTAAGTTCTTAGTATAAAACAACTAGAAGAGTTTGTGAGTCTAGGTGATTCAAAATATATTATCAAGTTTTATAAATCCATTATTGGATTGAAGAAAAATCCAAATCATTGAACATTTCATTTGATGAAGCCATAAAAGAATTTGGTTTTCTTAAGAATGAATGTGAGTCATGTGTTTATAAGAGGATTAATGAAAATGTTTTAATTATCCTAATAGTATATATTAACGAAATATTACTTATTAGAAATGAAAAACAATTCTTATAATTAGTTATGTACTAATTAAACCAGTGTTTCTCCATAAAGGGCTTAGATGAAGAAACGTATATTATAGGGATAAAGATCACTCTTGATGGATCCAAGTAGATTATTAGACTAATTCAAAGTACATATATTGACCAAAAACTAATGAGATTTAGTATGGAACAATCCAAGATGGTATTGGTTGCAGTGTCACAAGGTTTACATATTTCTAAGAAAATGTATCCTCCAACAATATAAGAGAAAGAGATAATTAGTAAGATCCCATTCGATACCGCAGTAGGATTAATCATGTATTCCATGTTATATTCTAGACTTGATGTTTTACATTCATTGAGATTGGTAGGGAGATATCAAGAAGATCTAGGAGAACAGTATTGGATTACTATTAAGGCCATCAGAATGTATCTGAGAAAATATAAGGATATGTTCCTGGTGTATGGAGGAGATGAGGAACTGGTCATCATATGTTATATTGATGCTAGTTTCTATAAAAATCAGAATGATTTGAAATCTCAGTCAAGATATTTTTCCTGTCTCAGCAGAGGGGCTGTGATATGGAAGAGTTCAAAGAAGCCTTTTATTACTAATTCTACAGTAGAGTCCTTGTAAATATAGGCTTCTAATGCAGCCAAGGAAGCTGTTTGGGTTTGGATTTGGAACATTGTATATGATCATGATGTGGAACCTAGAAGTAAAGTCCCTGTCACATTGTATTTTGATAATACTATAGTGTTGGCTCTTGTAAAAGAGCCAATATAAAACCAACAGACAAAGAACTTACTTTAGAAGTATCACACTTTTGGGTATTTCATTGAGAGGGGGTAATTTTCATTAAGCATAGTACCCAAGCAAGAGAACATGGTAGAACTATCGACTAAAGAACTATATTAGTAGAATTATGAGTGTCTTGTGAGAGCAAGCAGACTGAAGTTTGTTAGTAGTTGACTATTGTGAAAGTGGGAGTCTGTTGGAGTTGGTTCCCTAGAACCAAATTCAATTTAATTTATAATAACACATATACCAAGTTTTGAATATTAATGAATTATTTATCACATCATTATTGTTCGTATGTGTAATATAGTATATGATAATGTCATAAGAATAGCTTTCACACAAAAAGGTCAAAGATTTTCCCCACTATTATAAGAAACTGGAAGTGCTACACCACTATTCTTGAATAAATATTCTGTAATCAGATGATATTATTTAGGGGACACAAATGATATAGGACATCATGGGTTTAGACTCATAGGAATTTTAGGATCCATATCATGATGTACGCCCTTGGTAATATCTTATAGGATATTATGAGAACAAGACCTGCAAGTAGGAAATCACCATTTATAGGTTTCATTGAATTTTCCTATTTGTGGATGTGGGTATTGGTCCTTAGAAATTTAGATTATTATTAATGAGTGTTATGAGTCACAGAAATAGACGTATGTATGAAAACTATAACGACAGATGTTCACAATGAGGTAGTATATGTTGGGTGTGTCATGAGTAATATTGCATTAATGAATAATTCAAGAATGGATTTTTTTCATTTGTGTATTTATAGAAGTTGATATCTTAGGCCCTTTGATAGAAATTGTATAGAAAAAATAAATCTATTTCCATGGTTTTCTATAGGCAAGTTCATTTTTTGGGAAGTCAAAGAAATGGACATTGATCACATAGGTTGATGGAACCCTCATGCAACCTTCTTTATTGGAGATATCCTGATAAATGGATTATATTAGATAGTAAGCACCCATATGATGTAACATGTTATTGCAACATTTACTTATTTCACTATGGGTATCATGGTGTGTTTCTAAATTCTAACCTTGGACTTTTGGATGCTTTACCTAATGCCACTGTGAAAGAGGCTCAGAGGGCCACACACTAACTATGTCCAGAATCTCAATTAAATAATATATTATAATTTTTTATTTAATAAGTTGAATAAATATTACTCCAGTACATGGTTTAATAATTATTCATGTATCCTTGATCGCATATAAATATTTATTTTCAATTTATAAAAAGTAATATTTATTTATTTATTGGTGAACAATTCATTGATATGTATTTAATAAATAACTAGAAATTAGTGAATGTCTCATAAATATTATGGGGTAATTAAGGACTGATATTTTAGGTCCAGCTAGAAATAATAAATATTGTATATTATTTGATTAAAAAATATTTAATTTAAATTCTCAAGTTAAGTGCATGTCAATAATAATAATAATAATAATTATTATTATTAATATTTCACATGGGGTATTGTATATGATTAAATAAATAATTATGTTTTCTTGTGTAATTATCTTATTTTAACCCTAGCGATATATACACCCCCTTACACAATTTTTTAGAGAGAGCCAATTAAATTTTCTTAGTTGTGGAAAATAAATTTAGAGATTACTCTAAATCATAGAGGGTTCTCTTATATAAGAATTCTCCTAAGAATAGAGAAAATACTCCTTCCCTAGCTCAAGGAAAATGATTGGGAATCAGTTGTCAAAGAGAAAAAAGGAAGATGGTGCAAACACAAGGATCTACCATGCTAGCACCCAGAGATTCCTTTAATGATGTATGAAGATTTATGGAACACAATGTGTATCACTACTAAAGGAAATATACTCTCAGTTTATACAATGAAATGGTGGTGAACCACAGATCTATTACTGGATTCATCAATGAAAAAATAATTCCATAAAGGCAATTCTTTATTTTATTAAATTAATTATAAATAATATGTGATGATCCTATATATGGTTCAAGAATATTTATCCATTGTCTATTTCTTTGATTCAATTATGTGGATCATGACATTAATCATCATATAGATCTCAAATTTATCTTCAATCATGGAAAAAAGTTTTGTTGGGCCCCACCCATCTCATGTTTCCCTATGCTCGGATCATTTTATCACCAGTTGGGTATCATGGATGCATGTTTGAGGTGGTGAGGCGTTTATGTGAGGGAACAGACCATGGAAAAGAATGGAATGTCCCTCGTGCTTGAGAAACATAGTTACAAGGTAATGAGGTGTAGGTTTGGATGTGGCTTAAAAACTAAAGATAGTGATTGTCGCTCACCTGTGATAGCCAAAGCACTGATTAGAGTCGTGTGTACACAGGAAGACTCAGTGATGAGGTAGTTTTGAAAACTTGAGTGGGTAGAAGCCCAAGGTAGTGTGCCATAGTAATATTTTTTGGGGGTGATTACTATATAAAGCCATAAAGAAGGTGAGAAGCCTACATTTTATAGTGTTGAAACTATTAGTTGGGTGCTAAGGCTTATTGTTTTGGGGATGTGGGCTCAGATTACTATGGGATGACAGAAATCACTATTTCTTTGGGCGTCATGTTATGATCCGATGATTAATTTTATTTGAGGATAGATATTGATGTACCCTCAGATGATAGTATTTGAGAAGATGAGTGATTTTGAGAAGGGTTTCATGGGACTGGTAGCTTTTTCTTATGGGTTCATTTGGGATATTAGTGCATTATTTGAGGCATGAGGTATTAGGAGGCATGAGGTGTGAGGTTTTTTAATTGGAGGTGGAACATGAGGGTTCACATAGGTTGTTTGATATTAGGTTATACATTGGGCCATTGGCCAAGGATCCTTTCCTCTCCATTGATTCCAGCTCTGGTCGAAGCAAGGGACAAATTTTTTATGGTTGTTGATAACTAGATAAGTTTGTTTGTTTTATTTAAATTGCATGAGATGTTGTCTTTGTTTCTTACATAACTTCTTAAACACTTATTTTTAGTATGCACACTTGGGTGGTATCCTATTGAGACATATTCTCATACCCTACATGGGCCCTTTGGGATGAGTGTAGATTTTATGTTGGTGTGTTCTAGAAAAGGATCAAACTTAAGAGCAGGATCATAGTGGTTGTTTGGAATGGGATAATGGCATTGTTCCTTGAGATCTTTGCATGGGTGGATTTTTTCTTTTCATTATCTTCTAGTTTTATTTTCCTTTTCTATTTAGTATGCTACTTATATATGTTTATATTGTGGTCATCCATTAGAGACCCCTCATTTTTGGATATAGAATGTACTACTTATTTTTAATGAATGTATTATCATTGTTGCTACAAGTTATATTTTGGAGAGTTTATTTATTTTATACTACTTATATATATATATATATATCTATTTATTTGATGTTAAATGTGCTTCTGCCTGTGGTGGATCTTATTTGAGTCATATGAGTCATTTTATTTTTTCTCCATACTATACATGATTACTCAAACCATTATTATATCATTAGACTGAGGGTATATTCTCCCCACTTCTAGTAATTACACCCTCCCCTCTAGTTGGCAGTCGTTGGTGTTAGGGGAGGCATGCCAAAGGGCTGTTGCACAAAGCCTGTATGGATTGTTTGGTAGGCTATTCGGGTCGAGGTTTCTACAAGTGGTATGAGAGAATTTCTTGACTAGGATTTAGTTGTAGTGTGATAGTGGCTACTAATGAGATCAATAATGATTTGATTTTATTTTATTTCGGCCTTACTATTTATGATATGGTAGATTAGAGATTAATACATTGTCATAATTGGATTCATAGCTCATTCTTGGGTGACTGTAGCCCCATATACGAGGGATGGACAACGTTACCATGGGTTGGAATTGTATTTATGTTTTTCTCAGTTTAATGTTTTTATGATTTCCACCTATTTTGGTATTCTTACAATATGATTTTTTTCTTTTATGGAATGTGACTTGTGATCCTTGTCCCGGTACGACAAAGATGTGATATTGGAAACATGGACCAGTAAATCAAGGTTTGTTTGTTATATATGATATGCATATTTATGATTTGTTTAGGCACATGATATGATTTATAAAATTTTAAATATACAAGTTCTTGTGATATGAAATTATTTGGTAAAATGTGAAATGTAATGTATTTATATATGTGCCTATGATATATTAAAATGCATGTGATGTGATGTGTTAATTCTGGATAGGCTCTTATACGAGTAAGAAGGTATGGAAATGGGTGATGTTGATCAGCATGTTGGGAAACAAGGTCATTGATTTGAGGAAATGTTGGTTGTCGGGACTAATGAGGAATGGGGTATTTTTGATACATGGATCTGGTATTAGTGGGTAAGGAGGACAAGAGGCCAGGATGCCATGTGAAATGGTTTCTATAGGAAAGGGTAAGGGGTGTGAGGATGTGATACCTGTTTCTGATTTCCCTATCTGACATGTGTGTGTGTGCACATTATTTAGGTTATTTTTCCATGTTGATGTCATTCAGATGGTTCCTCCTAGATGGATCAGTTGGAGAATTAGTCGGGTGTGAGATTGGTTCCATAGGATAATGAGTAGGTTGAGATCCCAGAGGGTTGGGTAGATCAAGTACAGGCTCAAATACATGCTCATGTTATGGTCCCAATATAGGTGGGGCAGCCTCCAAATCTTACTTCTTTTAGTTCATTAATTTACGAACATCTTAGATCAAGCCTATTTCATGTGATCCATGGTATCAATAGGGGATCTATAGGAGTAGAACAATCTTTGGAGTATCTTACTTGGGAGTTCCAGTCAAAGTTATCACTTCTATTCTAGGTTGAGGGTGGTCCGTAGGTGGTGGAGAATTTGACTAAGTACATGCAATTGATCTTTGAGTTGCTGGTGATGGCTCCAGGGTAGAGGGAGAAACTAGAAAAGTAAATTCTTAATGTACTAGTTGATGTTTGGTGGGATATCCACGTTTAGGCAGGTAGACATAGGGGAATGTCCTAGAAGGACATTGAGCCCAAGTTCTTTGAAAATTTGCTCCTAAAGAGTCTGAGGATGGATGGATCTTGGGAGTTCATGATCCTTTAAAAGAGAGACATGTCTATCATGAACTATTCATCAACGTTCACTGAATTTTATCACCTTTCACCCGAAAATGGTGAGAAAAGACACCTCAAGGGTGAGGTAATTTGAGGATGGTTTATGGTATGACATTCAGGTGTAGGTAAACATCATTAGGTTGGCATAATTCTCATAAGCAATAAACCAGACATTCATAGATGATGGAAACATGATAGATATATCATATTCAAGATAAGTAGTGGTTTTAAGTGATTTTAGAGTCAATTCTTTAGAGGGTATGATGTTATTCCTGAATGAGTATCATAGGTAATTCAATCCAAGGACTCGAGAAAAACACCTCTTAGTGGGTATTTGGTGATTTTAATTTAGTGTGGGACACTATGATATGTCTAGAATTGGCGTGAGTGTACTCAAAAAGAGTTTTGAGAATCTGGGAAGGTATAGAATATTGATAGGTTTCATAGGAATCCTTCTTGGAGAGATGGAATTCATGGATCAAGGCATACTCATGCTTCTAAGATCGATTTAGTGTCAGTTCCAGGTGACAGTTGTTGAGATTCAACTAAACATAGAGGATATGGTAGTGATAGAGGGACCTAAAAGTGAGGTTATTGTCTAGTGGATATTGTAGAACCATAGGAAATTCAGGCCTCGAGTTGTCAAGCTTCGTGCTTGTGGTGAGTTGTTGAGTTCCCAAGGGATGAGAATGTTGGTGATCCAATGACAGTTAGAGGTACACTATGGGTGTATCAAGGTTGTTTTTTGTTTTCTTTTGGCATGACATGTTGAGGAAAGTATGTTTTGAGTGCATGAGGAGCAGAAGAGATGTATAAAAACTAAATAGATGTTTTTATGAGGTTGGTAGTGGCTTGGTTGCATGATATATATATATATATATATATATATATATGAGGTGTGTGGAACCAGGTTCTATATTTGAGCATCATTGGATACTGGTTTTCTGTGATGTGATGGGATAAAAACAACAAAGAGATGTAGGTTACTTGATGTGCGAGGAATATGTGCACCATTTTAGTGTATTAGATGATTTTGGTGCAAGGAACCGTGATTGTTTTGAGAATATTATGAGATACAGGATCTCATGGATTCCATGTGAGACATGGGAATGAGGCAGACACCAATATGGTGTGGGATTTTGATGTGTGTTAGGTATGACACGAGAGAACGTAATGAGGTGCAAGCGTAAAAATGTTTTCTAGGAGGACTTTAAATAAGAGATATTTTCATTTTATGATTGTTTTATTTCATTTTTGGCCAGGATGAAACTGGGGTAGGCCACTCCTAAGATGGGGATCCCCTTGAGGTAGTTGATATGTGCCCTTGATACATTGGTATTCTGAGTTAATTTCATCAGGATCACTATTTTTGGTACCATATTCGTACTTTGTCTTATAGATAATGGAAGATATATGTTAATGTATGGGTATTGTAACTTTCTAGGTATTTGAATTGGGTTGAAAACCACTCCCGTTTTGATTTTTTGGAATTATAAAGTATGATAAATTATTTTATGGGAATCAGAAATTGGTTCCAATAGTTTTTTCTATCCAAGATCGTGTTTTTGTAAGGATTAAGGGATTTATCTGAAGCCTCTAGGATTTGAATGGGTTTTGGGAGAATCAGAGGTCCAGAGGCCCATTATTGGAGTTATAGGTTAGGGCACACGATTTTGGATAAAATGTGTACCTTCTTCTAGCTAACTGTGTGGCCCATATTTATAATGACAATGGATTGTGGGAAACCATGAATGTGGGGAACATGAACACATAAACTTTTATTCAGTTTCTGAAAAAGGATCACACATGGTTATCACACCGATTGGAAAACCCTATGGGGTAACCATGTGTACCTAGAGTTTTGGTAGGTGGGTGTCACCCGATTGACACACGGGTTAACAAAACATGCAATCCAACAATGCACATCATTGAAGAAGAGATGTTACAAAACCACACATCTCTTCTATTTATATTTTCTCCATATTTTTTCCCTTTCACCTTCTATGGGTTGCGTGCACAGCAGGAGGACATCCTCCTCCACATCTCCTCCTAGGGCATGGTCTACATCCATCACTCGAGCTGTGTGTTGAATATCGGCAGGTTCATTAAAATATCATCCACGAGTCTCCCCTATCCCTTGAATCTCTTCTTCATTCCTCTCACCACATCAATCATTAAGTTCATTTGAGGAATTTTACCCTATTTTTATTCAATTCATTGAAATCTCTAATTTCTTCCAAAACGCTTCGAGTTAGAGGAAAATAGTGTACATTCCTATGTATATGGGTCTATGGTAGGTGGTGCATAACCTTATTTGTATTTTTGAGGATGTTTGGGGGAATGTAATTTAGCTACTCATTGGGTATTTGAGGAGATAATTTTAAATTGATTTCCTGACTTCAAATTGACAGTATGACCATAAGGGATGTCATTGTCCATGAAAAAACCACATTCACGCATACGATGCCAGGTTAGAGGTTGTTGCTCATTGGGTGGTTTGGATGGGGGTGTTATATTCATTTAATTTGAAAATTTTAAATTAAATTGGTTTGTTAATTTGAATCTGATATTATAAATTTTATTATATTGAATTGACTCATTGGAGTTGAGGTAGTTAATTTAATTAAATTGAATTGTTCGGTTTCATTAAATTTATGAATTCAATTATATTAAATTGACTTATTTAAAGTAAATTCAAATGAGTTTTAAATATTAAATTCTTGAATTTCATGTAATGTGATACATGGGGTTGTGGAGGGCTTGTTCTAGGACATTTCTATAGTATGTAAATTTTTATTAAGGAGACACAACCATCTATTGGGCTTGTCTTGAATATACCTGGGTGATGTGATCACCGAATGGGTATCATGGACGACAATTTGAGGTGGTGAGGCCATCAGGTGAGGGCATGACCTATGGAAATTGATGAAATGACCATCAGACATGAGTGACATGGTCCCAGGGACATTAGTTTCTACTTGGGATCTGTCTTAGGTACTAAACATTGTGATTTACACTCCCATGCGATGGAAAAAGCGCTTATTGGAGTCATCTATACACATGAGGACTCTATTATGAGGTTTTTTGACCACTTTATTTAGTAGATACTCTCATAATGTGGTATAGGAAAATTTCTTAGGGATACTTTCCTTATAAATATTTGGTGAAGGTGAGTATCCTTTGGTTGATAGCATTTATGCTATCAGTTGGGGGATGAGGCTCACCATTTTGTGGTAGTGGGATCAGATTAATATGGGTGGATGAAAATCTCCATTACTTCGGATGTTGATATGTGATCCAATAATGAATTTTATTTGGGGAAAGATATCAATGTACCTTTGGATGCCATGCTTTGATCTAATGAGTGCTTTTTAGTAGAGTCCAAGGGACCAGATACTTAATCTTGGGCATGCCTTCAAGACATCGATGATTTATTTTAAAAACAATGTGTTAGGAGGCATGAGGATCCAACTTTTTTACTTCAATGTGGAACCCAAGGGTTCACCTATACAATTTGAAATTATGGGATACCTTGAGCCATAAGAAAAGAATCCTTTCCTCTTTAGTGAATCTGACTTTAGCCAAAGTAGGTGAAAAATTCGTGGTGGCTATTGAGCACTAGAGATGTTTGGTTATTTTATTTAAATTGAATGAGATGTAGTATCTGTTTTATTACACAACTTATTAAACACTTATATTGGGTATGCAAACTTTAGTGGTATTCTACTGAGACATGTTCTCACACCATACTCAGGCCCTCCTGGATGGGTGTAGATTTTTTTGTAGCATACAGGAAAAGGTTCAGCATTATGAGATGGATAATACTACTATTTTGAATGGGATGTTGGCATGGGACCTTGATCTCTTTTCTCTGGTGGAGTTTTACTTTTGTTTGTCTTTTAGTTTTAGTTTAATTTCTTGTTTAGAAATCAACTTGTATATGTATATAATGGGTTCAACCATTAGTGACCCCTCCTTTTTGGATATTGGCATGTATGACTTTTTTTTATGTATTTTTTATTTTAGTTTCTACATGTTGTATGACGACATATTTATTTATATTCCACTGATTTGGTTATATATTACTTCAGATATTTATCTAATATTGAATGTGCTTCCACTAGTGGCCAGTATGGTTCAAGTTTGGTGAGTCTTTATTTCTAATAAATGTTATATATTATTAATTAGACCAATATTATTTCATCACCTTGAGGTTATAGTATCCACAACATTACTCATTATACCCTCACCATAAGTCATTTCCTTTGGCATATGTGGAGGTGCACCTAAGTCTAGTAGAACCCATCCCGAAAGCACTATTCAGGTGGCTATTCAGGTTGCGGATTATATAGGTATACCACCTAATATTGATGATTCTAAAGTGGTGTTCAATTTTATCTACATGAATTAATTTAGTATATCTAGGATAATAATATTTATTCTGGATGAAAAAGGTACATATTTTACTAATAAGATAATGGGGGGTTTCTAAAAAAATATATGGGGTTATAGATAAGGTGTATACCCCTTATCATCATCAATAAAATGGTATGGATGAGGTTTTAAATAGATGAATTAAACATATTCTTGAAAAAAAGTTATCCCAAATGGAAATATTTCATTATCATAATAGAATGAGATTTTAAAAAATGAACACATTGTTATATAGTTATTTGAAATTAAATACCAATATTATAATCAAATGTTAAATTATAAAACATTTTGAACTATTTAATTTCAAATAAACTCAATCTATTCGATAGGTTGTGGAAAATGAAACCTTTAATCTAAATGAAATGTAATATATTATATCATAATTACCTTGGTATTAAATTGCTGAGTATGAATATGACTAACTAAATTATAAAAATTATATGTTTTAGAAAATTAAAAAATAAATTGAATTTTTTTCTACTTATTAAAAATAAATAATTACTATTTTAAATAAAAAGAAATAATTTCTAAAAAATTGAATTTCTCTAAAAGGCAGTTTAGTCATGATTTTCAAAAATTATTTAAAATGAATTATTTAAAATTTAGAAAATTTATTTTAAATATTGATCAAATTTTTTAAAATTATAATATCCATATTAAATTATGATCATATTTCAATTTTTTTGGAAAACATTAATATTTTAGTTAGTATAAAAAATACTGATTTTTACAAAATTTTCATTTCATTTCAATAATATAAGCCCATTATTATTCTAATTTTTATTTAAAATTTAAATAATAATTATTTATTTACATTAAATAAAAATAATTACATTTAAATAATATTTGTCCTATATTATATAATAATTTTATTTTTTGGATATAAAATACTTTAAAAAAACTATTTTAAAGTGAATAATGTTTATCCATTTTAAATAATTAAAATAACCCATAATTAGAAATGATTTAATTGAAATTTATATTATATATATATATAATAATTTAAATTCATTTAATTATAAATACTTTTAATATATTTAATACATGATCATCTTTTTATTAAAAAAATAATTTTTTTGGAAAAACATTTTTTGACACGTCTATGGGTTTAATTTTAAATTAAATTATTCAATTTATACAAGTTTAAAATGGAAAATTGGATTTTATTTTTGGAATAATAATTATTTATATTATCTAATAATGTAGAAATAATTTTTTTCCAAAATGAATAGTAAAATTAAAAAATATTATTTATTTTGGTTAAGGTAAAACGAGTTTACTGATGGTTTATCACCCTCAGTTTGAGTTGTGTTACTTTTTTGATACCTTTTTATGTATATTAAGTGGTTGGGAATGGTTTGGGAGAGTTTGGGAGAGTTTGGAACAGTTTTAGAAAATTTTGGAGGCCTTTTTAAGGCTGCATGGTTTGAGCATGGTTAGAAGAAACAATGTGATAATCCTCGGTATCCTTGCGATATTCCACTATTTGGACAGAAACATCCATACGGTTAATGCAAGGCTTGTCAAACCATGAAAGATAAATGTGTGGCCCTTTGAAATTAGTTTTTTTAATGGAGATATTTGAGATTTTCCCTAACTCTATCTATTCTCCTCCCATACGAACCCTACATGGGATTACATGAACTCAAGGGATAGAGGGGATCTCCTACCCATTTTAGAAGAAACTAAAAGGGGTTTATTGGTGGTTTGAAGGTGGTTTATCTCAGGTAAGTCTTCTCTCTTGGCTTCTTTGTGGTTCTCTAGAGATTATCTCTTCCTTCTCTATTTTTTTTCTAGATTTACATCTGTTTCATGTAGATCTAGGGTTTTGGTTTCTTTAAGTGATGATATTACGGCTTGTTGATGATAGGAAAGGATATCTAGAGTGGTTTTGGTGGAGTGTTTTCCCAGAATTGTGGTGTGGTTTCCTGTGGGTCGATTTCGCAAGAACCCTAAAGGTAGGTGGCTTCTCTCCTGACTCCACTTTGCTAAAACTGGAGGTTTTTATTTCAAATAATTGTGTTTTATTGATTTTGGTTGTGTTTGTGATATGAAAAACTTTTTGGAAACTCATTATCTGATGATTTAAAGATTTTGGGGAAAATGGGGTTTTGTGGTAAAATGTTCTTTATTATTATATTTTAAAATGGTGATATTAAAATCGGTTGCTTTGGTTGTTTATGAAAATGGTCTGTGAAAATTATGTTCAATAAAAATGGGTTACTTTATTGAAATGGATGATGCCATGGATGATATCTTAAGATATTACATAGTTGTAAATTAGTTGTTTTCATATTGATGTCGCTTGAATGAGTGTATATTATCGTGTTTATATTAATTGTTTCTCTATGTGTTGGATTGATGTGAAGTGCATGGAAGTACCACTATAAAAGGGTATAGATACGGGGAATAAGGACCACATTCAAGGGTAGGTGGGTGAAAGTACAACCGAATTGGGAATGAGTTAACGGGTTTGGCGGAAGTACCGCCATGATTGTTGTATCGGTTTTTTGTGTGAACTTTATGGTTATTCTTCGTTTTGTAGTGCCCATGAAATGTGGAATTTTTGTCCTAGTTTATGATGATAAATGTCTTATTGTATGTTTTATTGAAATTCCGTTAAATTGTGTGGATTTTAGGTAATGAATAGCTCAGTAAGGGAAGTTTTGGCTTATTGAAGATTGTTAAACTATTTAATTTTTTATATAAACTATTTTATATAAATGTGCTAACAGGTATTTTCTAGTGGTGTGTGTAGGGAAGTAATTTGGGGAAATACTATTGAGTATTATTACTCACCCCTTCTTTGGAACTTTGGTGCTTTTTTAGATTTTGTATTTCAGGACACAGGTAAGATTAAAGAATCTCATTTTACTAGTGATTTTTCATTATGTTCAGGTGGTTTGGTGGTGCCTAGAGCATGGAGATTGTTGTGGAGAAGTGGAGTGTGTCTTGGCTTACATTGGGTCTCTTACTTAGTCTTCTTCTTGGTACACTCATTTTGGTTTAGTATGGTTCGGTTGTATTGGTTTTTGGTAATTTTCATGGATTAGTTTGGTTGTATGTTGATACTTTATGGTTCGAGCTGCTGCGTTGACATGCAACATGTAGTTTTTTTGTAATGTCTTATTTGTTGTGTGGGGTTATTTGGAAGAAAAACCATTACCCAATTTATTCTTGAAGCCCACAACATTTATTTCTAGTCTTTTGAACCATTTGAACATCGCTTAAGGCCTAGTAGCACATCACCACCTACTCAATCCAATGAGGAAGGGGCATGGCATTGCATGTGGTATCAGTTTGTTCGGTCATTGACATTCAAGTAAAATTTTTTGTTCAGTCATTTCAAATTTATTGTCAATCTTGGTGTTGACATTAGTTCTTAGTCTATTCCTTATGTCAAGATGGTGGTAAGGAGTAGGATTGTCAGAACATGAAATGTATAGCATAAAAGGATGTAGATAACCCTTTTATGGTTAGCATAATGGTACTAGGGAGTTGGGTATATAGGTGTTTTGGAGACACTTAAAGGAGACATAAATCTCATGGTCATGGGCATATCCAATGAGATGGGCAAGGAATTCATGGTAAAAATGAATTCCCATGATGCATATTTCATTAGGGTATAATGATTTATGTTGTGATATGAATTTTTAAAATTTAAAAAACATGAATGGGGTTTCAGAATGTATAGATTTGAAACACGGATACTTGTGGTATTTTGGAAAATGGGTCAATTTTTTAAAACATGGAGGATATTTCAAAAAAAGTGCAGCATGGGAAGTGTTAAATTGGGGGAAAGGTTGATTTTGATAGTTTTAATGTAATTGAACATGATATTGTGAAACTTTTTTTACTATGGGAGTGAAAGTTATGGTTCTTTAGTGTTGGTAAAAATGGCATTGGATAGGAATCGTAGAGAGAAATCAGTGGAAGTTGTTGGAAATACTATTGCACATGAGCTACGGGCGCACCAACAGTTGTCCCAAAGCATCATTAGGCCTTTTCAAACTGTTCAGTCATGATTATAACTAGATACTCTTATTACGATATCTTTTGTTGTGTTAAATCCAAGTGATGGAAGTAGGATTGTCTTCACGAGAGGAGGTTTGAACCCCAACATTGAGAGTATGAGCAAGAGAAAAGATTTGTCTCAATAGTGTAGAGCACATTAGAATGAGACGACTAGATTTCTAAAATCCCCTCCTCGTCCCAAAAGTAAGACAGGATGTTTTCAGTGTGGTTATATAAGCAACATCAAGTGAGATTTTATGACAAAGCCTTGATCATGTCATAATTGTAAGAAAATGGGGAACCTTCAATATTATTGTAAAAATTCTCCATGGTTGGGTGTTCGTGACACTCCTTAGGGGTCGTAGGCATCCAATTCCTCAAAGGGATGGGGGCAGTAATATAATCCTCATCAAAAGATCTGAGTTATTCATGGTGATTTTAAAAATACCATGAATCCTAAACAGGGTAATAAATAGTAGAGTGTGGCAACTAAGCTGTTGTTTAGAGCTGAACAGGTCGTGATGGACAATCAGTCGGGACCACCCATGGTGTAAGGTATAGTTCTTTTGAATTCCACGTTGATGCAAGTTTTTTATGATAATAGGGCTTCCCACTATTTTATTTATTATCATGTTATTATTTTTCTAGGTTTAACCATGGAAATGATGCCTTCGTTTTTAAAACATCAAAATCCTTTGGGTCAAAAAGAGTGTCGAGCCTTCTTATGTAGTGCGTGTTTCATAGTTAGGAAAGACATTGAATCGATTCATGATTTATCAGTGCTTGAGATGGATGCTTATGATATAATCATGGGAATGGATTGGTTGGAAATGTTTGAGGCCCACAATGATTTCTATGTGTGAATGATTATTTTTATGATGAATGAGAGTGTTGAACATCTCTTTAGAGGGGAGAAGAATGAAAAGATTGGTGTAAAAGATTTGTTGGCTCAATCTTTTGCCACGATACCATATCAATTAGCAGAATTGTCATTAGAATAAGTTTATGCAGTTGAGAAGAGATTTTTTCTAGTAATTTTTTATCAGTTTATGAATGTATTTATTGAATAATTATTAGGTTCTTCACTCATGATAGAAGTGGATTTTATGATTGATCTCCTTCCAGGGACCAATCCTATCCCACATCTATCTTACTGAATGGAACATGAAGAATTGCGTGAACTAAAGGAGAAGTTGGTGGAGCTTGAGAATAGAGGGTTCAACCGGCCTAGAACATCTATATGGGCAGTTCCAATTTTGTTTGTTTAAAAGGAGGATAGAGCTCTGTGGTTTTTTATTGATTATCAAGACTTAATCAGGTTACGGTAAAGAACAGATATCCACTTCCATGTATTAAGGATTTTTTTAACCAGTTGAGGGTAGCTCAGTGGTTCTCCAAGATTGACTAGAGGTTAGGATATCATCAATTGTGGGTGAGGAAAGAGGATGTTCCCAAAAATTGATTTCAGAAGTAGATATGGCCATTAAAAGAAAATTGTTATGCCCTTTGGTCTAACAAATGCACCAACAGTGTTCACAGAATTGATGAATCAGATATTTCAGAGATATCTAGATTCTTTTGTGGAGTTATTTGTTTATGGTATACTGTTGTATTCAAGAACATGGTTGGAGCATGATAAGCACTTGGTGATAATGCTAGGGATCTTGAGGGATTATCGTTTGTATGACAAAATTTTAAAGTGTGACTTTTGGATATAGGAGGTCTGATTTATTGGAAATTTTATTTCTGAAAAGGTTATTTCAGTTGATCTAGAAATGATATATGTTGTTATCTCATGGAAACTATTAAAGAATGTTTTTGATATATGGAAATTTCTTGGTCTAGATAGTCATTATTGAAATTTTCTTCATGATTTCTCATGATTTGCCTCATAGATGACAGATTTGACAAGGAAGAATGTTTCATTTCACTGGGATGAGAAGTGTCAGAAATTTTTTGAAGAGATAAAGGGTCTCCTTACAATATAAAAAGTATTTATTTTTCTTGAACCAGAGAAAGGTTATGTGGTATATTGTGATGCATCGAGATTATGGTTTGGGTGTGTTCTTATGTAGGGGTATCATGTGGATCACTATAGTTAAGGTTGCATGATAAGAACTACCCAACACATGAGTTGGAGTTGTCAGTAGTGGTTTATGCTTTAAAAATGTGGTGTCATTATCTCTTTGGTGATAAATTCACAGTTTTTACCAATCACAGAAGTTTACATAATATTTACTCACAAAGATATTGGAACTTTTGGAAGATGAGGAGGATGGAATGTCACCATATGTTTTATTTTTACTTATTGTACACATCGGGTAATGTAAATTCAGCGGCAGATACATTAAGTAGAAAATCATATGATCTGGTGGTGAAATAGGCATTGTATTAGTGGCAGTTGATGTTAGTCCTAGCCAACATGCGGTTGGAATATGAGGACTGGGGTGACATAGAAGTCTTATTTCTAGTTTTGTTGGTTCATGACCTGGTTGGTTTGGTTAAAGAGGTGTAGGCATCTGATTATGAGTGTATGGAAATTAGGTCAAAAATTAATGGTGGGTAGACCATTGAGGGATAGGAACTAAATGTGGATTTAGATTTGTGTTTTTGGAATTAGATGGTGGCACCAGTAGCTTGTCAGGAGGAACTTCTCAGGGCTTATCATCATTCCATGTGGGCTTTCCATCCAGGAATTCAGAAGATGTATAAGGCATTGAAAGTGCAGTCTTGGTGGGAATGTATGGAAAGGGAAGGGGAAGAGTTCGTTTTTAGATGCTTGACTTGTCAGCATGTCAAGGAAGAACATTAGTGGATAGTATGAATGTTTATATCATTGCCTATTCTATTTTTGGAGTGGAAAAAATATCAATGGTTTTTTTGACAGGTATCCTGAGAACGGTTAGGAAATAAAATGCCATATGGATGATTTTAGATCAGCTCACAAAGTCGGTTCATTTCATCCCGTTTCACAAATCTCATAAAGTGGAGGATCTATCCAAAATCTATATCTGGGAAGTGGTAAAGAGTCATGGTGTTCCAGTTTCAATTGTATCAAATAGAGATCTGAGTTTCACATCTTGTTTCTGGAAATACTTCAATCAATCCATTGGGACACAGTTGACGATGAGCATGGTGTTTCAGCCTCGGATGGATGGCCAATCCGAGAGGATGATACAAATTTTGGAGGATATTCTAAGGGCTTGTGTGATGAATTTTGTTGGTTCATGGGTGGATCAATTACTGTTGGTGGATTTATACTATAATAATATTTATCAGACATCAATACGTACGAACACATTTGAGGCATTATATGGGCCTCCATGTCGTTCTCCACTATTTTGGGTGGAAATGGGTGAGACTTTGATGATTGGACCAAGTATTGTCGAAGAGAATATGGAAAAGATCATGTTGATCAAAAATAGAATGGAGATGGATCAGATTTATCAAAAATCATGTGCTTACCATCATCGAAGACTATTTTCATTTGAGGTGGGTGATCATGTGTTTTTGAGAATATGTCCTAGGTTGGGACATCATCAGTTTGGAAAGTATGGTTAGTTATATCTGATGTATATTGTTACTTTTGAGATACATGAGTGGATTGGATAGGTGGTTTATCAGTTGGATTTTCCACCACAGTTTAGTGTGGGGCATAATGTGTTTCATGTCTTGTAGTTGAAAAAGTATCAGCTGAATTGGGACTATGTGATTCGATGGGATCATGTTGAGTTGGAGACGGATGCTTCTTTAGTGCACGTTCCAATGAAGATTGTGGATAGGCATGGGAATGTATTGAGTATTAACATCATTGGTTTAGTTTGGGTTTTATTGTATCATGGTCATAATTTGGAAGAGACATGGGAGTAGGAGAAAGAGATGGCCGAGCAATGGCCCGAGCTCTTTCGCCAGACATGTAGTTCCTTAATTTTCAAGGACGAAAAGTCTAATGGTGGGGAGAATTTAGCACACCCAGTTTGAGGTATGTTACCTTTTTTTATACCTTTTTATGTATATTAGCTGGTTTGGAATGTTTTGGGAGAGTTTTGGAGAGTTTTGAAAAGTTTCGAGGCCTTTTTAAGGCTACACAGTTTGAGCACAGTTATGGGAAACCATGAAATAATCTCAGGTAACCATGTGATATGACACTCTTCATAAAGTTTCATCTGCAAGTTTTGTGCATGGGTTGTCAAACTATGCAAGATAATTGTGCGACCCTTTAAAATTAGTTGTTTTAAAAAATGGGGTTAGACATGATTTTCCCTAACTCTCTCTTTTCTCCTCCCATACAAACCCTAGGCAGGATTATTTGATCTCAAGGGCTATATGGGATCTTCCTCCAATTTTTAAATCAATTCTAAGGGGTTTCTTAGTGTTTTAAAGGAGGTTCATCTCAGGTAAGTCTTTTCTCTTGGTTTTTTTGTGTTTCTCTCTAGATCATCTCTTCCCTATCTTTTGGTTTTTTAGATATACATTTATTACATATTGATCTAGGGTTTTTGTTTCCTTAATTGAGTATGTTAAGGATTTTTAATGATAGGGAAGGAGATCTAGAGTGGTTTTAGTGGAGTGTTTTCTTAGATTTGTGGTTTGCTAAATGTGGGTCTTTTTATCTTTAACCCTAAAGGTAGGTGGCTTCTCTCTCAACTCTAATTTGATAGAACTAGAAGCTTTTCTCTCATATAATAGGGTTTTCTTGATTTTTTTTGTGTTTGTGATATTCAAAACTTGTGGAAAATCCATTATGTAAGTATTTTTTTTGATTTTGAGGAAAATCGAGTTTTGTGAAAAAACATTTTTGTTAGATTTTAAAATTGTAGTTTTAAAATCGGTTACATGGGTTGTTTAATGAAAATTGTTTGTGAAAATGGTTTTCAATAAAAATGGGTTGCTTTGTTGAAATGGATCGTGTCATGGATGATATCCTAATAGATTGTTTGGTTGTAAATTAGTTGTCTTTATATTATTATGGATTGAATGAGTGTATATGATTGTGTTTGGATTAATTGTTTATGTCTGTGTTGGATTGACGTGAAGTGCGAAGAAGTACCGCTACTAATAGGGGATGGATATGGGACAGAAGGAACACTATAATGGTAGGTGGTAAGAAGTACCACTGAATTGGGAATGAGTGAATAGGATGGGAGGAAGTACCACTGTGATTGTTATATGGGTTTTTTTATCTGAAATGTATGGTCCTTCTTTGGTGTGTAGTGACCATGAAAAGTGGAATTGTTCTTCTAGTTTTTTATGGTAAATAGATTATTGTATGTTTGTTTAAATTCCTTTTAATTGTGTGGATTTTTAGTAAAGGATGGATTTTTAAGGGTTTCTTTGGCTTGATAAAGATTTTTGAACTGTTTAATGTTTTATATAAACTATTTTAAATAAATGTGTTAATGGTTCATTACTAGGGGTGTGTGTTGAGATTTCATTTGGGGAAATCCTACTGAGTATTTTTACTCACCCCTAATTTTTCACTTTGTGATTTTGTAGATATTGTATTTCAGGACATAGGTAATAGTAAAAAATATCATTTTACTGAAGCTTCATCATGATGGTTGGGCGGTTTGGTGGGTCTTGGAGAATGGAGGTTGTTGTGGAGTAGTAGAGTGTGTTTTGGTCTAGTTTGGGTCTCTTGATTAGTCTTCCGCTTGGTACTCTGATTTTGGTTTAGAATGGTTTGGTTGTATTGGTTTTTGGTAATTCTAAGGGATTAATTTGGTTTTCTTATTGGTAATTTATGGTTTGGTTTTCAAGGTTAACATGAATCATGTAGTTTTGTTGTTAATGGATTGTTTGTTGGGTAGGTTTATCTCAAGGGAATATCATTCCCCAATTTATTCTTTAAGCCCTTAGAATTTATTTCCTACCTTTAGCACCTTGGGAACGTCGTATAAGGCCTAATATCACCTCACCACCAACTCAAACCAATAAGGAAGGGGTGGGGCATTACAAAATGAAGTAAAATTAATATATAAGGGTTAAAAATGACACAAAACATGTCTAATTCCTTTTTTATGGTCATATTTCAACATTCTCTCTTCTATGTTTCTAAAAAAGAGAATTATTTATCCCTTTTTATAGAAAAAATAGGGGTTAAAATAATTCTTTTCATAAATATCAAATGTGTCCTATCCCTGACATATAAAATTCCACCCACTCTCCTCTCCTTTCGATACTTCCAAAACCAATTGTTTTAGCATTTAACTTCAAAAATAATTAAACTAATTCTCTCTCTTAATAAAATTAGCCATATATTATCATAAATACAACTTATTAAAGAAAATATTTCCTTTTTTATGTTATGTTAATGATATACAACCATTTACTCCATCAAATGTGAATCAAATCCATTGATTATGTTTATAGAAAACTACAACCTCGAAAACCAACATAATTTGTTTTCCATCACCACTTATCAGAGAAGGGTATAATGATCAATATAATATATTTATATGATATTTATGATATAATTATACATATAGAATTATAATATTTTATACACTATTAAATTCTCCTTTTGTATGTTATACGATAACATCGTGTGGGTGTGCGGCGAACTAGAACCTCAAAATGAGAAGTGATCCATTTTTAACTCACTCCTTACATGGAAGTTAATAAAGATTAATATTATTCTGATATGTTATATTCATGAAATAATAATCATATTGGAAAAGAAATATATAATATTAATTCTTACCTTGGCATGCATTGAATAAATGATAACATCAGTCACGTGTACGATGGACTACCGCCTCACAAAGTGAAACCAATTGTTTTTCTCTATAGATTTAGATGGAATGTAATAAAGTAAAATTTAAGAAATATATTATAAATATGTGAAATTATATTTATTCTAAAAAATTAATATACAATTCACTTTCTTAACATTTCACTCGTTAAGGAAATGATAATGTCACTCGTGCAAACATACAACCAACTATCTCAATGATGTTATTTGATACATTATCATTTTTCAAAATTATATAATAATTCTAATGATATATATAATGAAAAAATTATTTTTTAAATTAATATAATTCTATATATTATTTAAATATATCATATTTTCAATATCATGAAATATTATGATAAAACACGAATCAAAAAATAACACAATTAACACCCAAAACAATAGTGATAATGAAATATTTTTATTAGACCATTAATTAGATGTTTTAAAAGGGTTATTATAGGATATTTAAAAGATTAAAATTATTATTGAATAATTTGATGATATGTTTAAAATAAATATTTAGGAGGTTAAAGAGTTCTCAACAAAAAGGAAGCGCGATGTAAGGGGTTAATTAACTCAATTTTCATTTGTTGGGTTAAACTTCTACTTCACTGATTATTCTATAATAATATTATGTGTGAAATTACCATTGATAATTTTAAATTTTATTTAAACTTTTTATATGGATTTACATTTGATACACAATATAAATTCATTGATTAATCCCCACATCAACAATATGATCTTTGTAATGGTTTCATCTCAAACTTCCTACTTAGAGACACATGTTATATTATGCACCAAATTTCATTTAAATGGATTATATACAACATATTTACATATTATACCATGAATTAGTACTATTTACTGATATTTTTATTTAAAATTCATTAAATTGACTCAGGGTATATTTTTATATAAAATTGTCGAAAGAGGTAAGGGTTTATCTTTCAATCATAATTTAATTGGAAATACATATTCATGAATTTCCATTGAAAAAATTATTTTACTATTATTTAATAAAACAAATTATTTTTCATCTCATATATTTAGTCATTAATATTTTATAAAATATTATAATTTTCCTCCCTTTAATACATAAATTTATTTAAAATTTTATTAAGGATAACCGGAATAATTTATCTCTTTGGTTGAAAAGAAAATCTCTTCCATGTACATGTTTTGTTTATTTTTATTTAATTATTTTAATATTATCTTATATTTTTTAAATCCATTTTTACCCATAATTTTATATTTTACAAAATTTTCTAAAATAAATCATCATTTATCCTTCCAATCAAGGTACTTTGAACTTTTCATTAAAAAATGATAATATTTGTTTTAAAATACTCTATATCTGTAGAATTACCCTACATTAAAAAAACTCAACTAATTGATGATTACATTATAATATTCAGTGTTTTATTTTAAATAAAATGTTTTATATAATATTTTTTTGAAATTTTATGTTTTTTAAAAGTGATTTTATGCTAAAGTTGTTATTTTTCTTGTAACGTCCTGGATCCGAGTTCTACTCAATGGCTTCCCCAGATCCGGTTTGTCACACGACCTCAAGTGCATTTCCCCAAACACCAGAGGCTGCCGACTAGCAGTGAGGGCCCAGGTCTGATAGTGGGGAAACTATTCCCTCATTTGTCAAATTGTAGAGCAGCGGAAAAGATAAATACCATATAACAACAGCAGATGTAATAAACCATACACATTTAAAATGAACGACTGCAATAGAAGATAACCAAATATTATATAAATAATGATTCAACATGTCTCTAGTTCTAAGAAAATATCCAGAACATGTTACACATTAGTAAAATACAATAAAATAGAAAGTACAGGTACAATAGAACAAAATAGAACAGCTGACAGCATCACGAGCCTAAGCTCGGTCCCATGCTCCCCTACTCCTCAACAACAATCAAGTACCTGTTTAGGGACCCTTGACCTTATCCACACCAACAGCAACATAGTCTATTTTGGCCGAATACATGACCCAAATAGGGTTTGAGAAATAAATCCCAGTAGACACTCACCAAAGGCTCGTGCACAACTTTTAGTGTAAATGTGAAACATCATGTGCAGTAGTAAAATGCAACAACAAAGTAGTACTCAAAAGTAACTAACTTTACCAGTTATATTGCCATTTTAATATTCATTTAGTCATTCAGTAAAGGAAACACCATAGTGAATTTCCAATGTAAATAGTTAGTGTCCTCAGACCAAAAAACCCTTACCCTCAGGTAATCAGAATCGAACCCGTAGGTAATTTCCCATAGGCATAACAGATATTTCCCTTAGTTGTACAAAGTGTCACCCTCAGGCATAGAAGTCACTACCCTCAGGCATAAGAAGTGTTTCCCTCGGGCGAAATAGAACACTGCCCTCCAGCTAAATAGAACATTTCCCTCAGGTGTAAGTAATCGGGCTGATCCCAACAGATAAGAAAGCAATTATATAATATTCCTCTCATCGAAATTTAAAGCATGCTAAATTTTACGGTATACCCTCAAGTAACCTGGCCAAATGGATAAACAGAGGAAGGCACCCCCGGGGTGGTCCTAGATCCAAGAAGTGATCCCAAAAAATAGATCATTATTACATTTAATCACCTATACAAGTCAAGGTATTCAAAACAGCCAAGTCCTCAGCCACACAACACCCCAACATGTTTTCGTAGCATAATGGTTTACAAAAACACACAGAAATTGGAAATTTAAACACCAGACCACCTACCTCAATCACCCCTGATCGGTATACGTGAATGACGCTCCTCAAATCACTCAAGAGCAACGTATATCTAGGGTAAAAGAATTTCTATTCAAATGTAAATAACTTCCCCTCGGGAAAGAATTGGTAAAAACTACACAAGGAGGAAGAAGAACTCACTTGTGCGGTCCCAAGGAGATAGACGGTGCAGAAAACGGATTCCCGACGCTCGATCGGGTGATCTCTAAAGCTCCGACCTTCCTCCCGAGCTCTCCTCTGGTTCGAGACCTTCTCTGTGAATAGAGGAGGCTACTGCCCATTTATGCGAAAAAAAACCACACGACGTGTACTATTGAGTACACGACATGTACTTTCCATTTTAAACTGTTCCTACGATGACTTCTTTCCACCACGGCACTATTCATCAATCGACATGAGTAGAAAATGTGTATTCCTGATTACACAGTGTGTAATGTCGCTCAACTAGTGGATTCCTCCACCACCTTACTATATGCTTACCGACTGACTACACGATGTGTACATACCTACTACATGGCGTGTAGTCGGTTTTTACACCCTTCATCGCCAGCATGGATACACACCCTATGTACTCATTCCACATGGCCAAAGTACACGGTGTGTGGAAAAGTACACAGCGTGTACCCACAAAAAGTGTGATTTTCCCCCATTTTTCATATTTTCTCAAAAAATACTTAAGGACAAGAGAAAGGAAGAAATCCATACCTCAATAATAAGAACTGAGTTCTTACAAAATTCCCCCCCTTAAAGTAATTTGTCCCCGAATTTCCCTTCCAGGGGCGGTGAAGATAAAGCTCAGAACAACTCTGGCCACTGAGCACGTCCGTCGGTCTCCCACTCCCAGGTTTCGTCCTGCACTTGGCCATGCTGCCATAACACTACTATGCGAGGAAGAGACCGGCCTCGGAGAACCTTCATGCTCTTATCCATGATACGAATCAGATGCTCCTCAAAGGATTCATCTATCTGAAGCTCAACATCCTCTAGCTGAAAGACGTGAGACGAGTCTGAATGATAGTGACACAACTGAGATTCATGGAAGACATCGTGCATGGCCCGATACCTCTGTGGTAACTGCAACTGATAGGAAACCGACCTGACACTCTCCAGAATCTCAAATGGCCCCACATACCTCTGTGAAAGTTTACCCTATCTCCTATTCCGCCTGTGTCCCAAACTCGGTGAAACACACAAGAAAACCTGATCCCCAACCGCGAACTGCAAGGGCCGTCTACAATAATAAGTATAAGGTTTCTGACGAGACTGTGCAGTAGCCATCCACTTCTAAATCAACTGGACCTACTCAGAAGTCTCTTGCACGAGACATGTTCCAAGTAAAGCCGCATCACCTACCTCCATCCAACACGAAAGTGACCATCATGGCCTACCATATAAAGCCTCATAAGGTTTCATCTCAAAAGTTTCCTAAAAACTATTATTATAGTCAAACTCAAATATGGGTATATGATTCTCCCAAGAGCCCCCAAAGTCTAGGATGCATGAACGCAACATGTCCTCTAGAACCTATATCATATGCTCTGACTGACCATCGGTTTGAGGGTAGTAAGCTGTGCTCAGAAGCACTTGTCTACCCAGTGCCCTCTGAAAACTCTTCCCGAAACGAGACGTAAAATGGGCATCCCTATCTGAAACGATAGAATGAGGGACCCCAAGAAGACATACGATCTCTCGGATATACAACTTCTTGAGATCGTCAACTCCGAAGGTCTCCTTGATCGGCAAAAAGTGAGCTACCTTTGTGAGTATGTCTACAAAAACCCACATGGAATCATTGCTTAGGGGTGACATCGGCAGCCCAATCACGAAGTCCATTGTGACATCATCCCATTTCCACTTCGGAATAGGTAATTTTTGTAACAGTCCGGGTGCCCTCTAATGCTCCGCCTTCACCTGCTGACAGGTGGAACACCTCGTAACAAAACCAGTTATCTCTCTCTTCATACCTGGCCACCAATACTGACGTCTCAAGTCACAGTACATTTTGGTAACTCTGGGATGAACTTCCCAAGCTAAATCATGAAACTCCCACATCAACTCCTCACGTATATCCTCGAGAACCCATACTCGTCCATGGAAACACAGTACCTCATCATCGCCTATCGTCCAACCAGGAGGAGGGTCCTAACTTGCCACCAACTCCCATAGAACTAGGCCTTCTGAATCAGATATTTGTCTCATCCTCACTATATCCAAGAGGGTAGAAGTCACAGCTAAGGAAGAAATATAGGCTTGCCCCTGATTATCGTGCACCTCCAAATGTATCTCAGAGAACAAAGCCATAAGCTTCTATTCACCACTGGCCTCATGAACTGCCTGTATCTGAGTCTTCCTGCTCAGTGCATCAGCAACTGCATTTCCCTTACCAGGCATATAGGCAAGCTCAAAATCAAAGAACTGAAGGTATTCGACCAACCTTCGTTGTCTTAGATTCAGGTCCCACTGAGTAAAGATGTATTTAAGACTTTTGTGGTCGGTGAAAACCAAAAAATGCTATCCCAAGAGATAATGTCTCAAACAGTGTAACACATGCACAATTGCAGCCAACTCGAGGTCATGCGTTGGGTAATTCCTCTCATGTGGCCTCAAAAGCCGGGACCCATATGCAAAAACTCGATCTCCCTACATCAACACTACTCCCAGCCCAATACATGATGCATCACAGTAAACTGTATAGCTCTTTCCCTGCTCTAGAAGTATTAGGATTGGTGCTGATGTCAAATTTACCTTCATCTCCTGAAAGGCTATCTCGCAAACTTCTGACCAAATGTACTTCACACCCTTCTTAGTCAAAACCTGTCAACGGTGCTGCTATGCGTGAGAAGTCTTGTATAAAATGTCTGTAGTAACCAGCCAGCCCTAAGAAACTCTTTATTTCAAACACGTTCTTAGGCTGATCCCAAGAAACTACTGCACTCACCTTTTCTGGGTCTACTGGAAATCCTACCTCTGAGTTGATATGATCCAGGAAGTGAATATAGTCCGTCCAAAAGTGGCACTTTGAGAGCTTAAAATATAGCTGTTGCTCTCTCAGTGTAATCAAAATGATCTCAAGATGGGTAGCATGGGCGTGTCGAGTGTGATAGTACACCAAGATTTCATCCAATAAGACTACCACAAAAGAATCTAGATAAGGGTGGAACACACGATTCATCAGATCCATGAAAACTGTTGGCGTGTTCGTGAGTCCAAACAGCATTACCAAGTACTCATATAGACCATATCTTCTCCAAAAAGTTGTAAGCAGTATATCTGATGGTCTAACGCATAGTTGATGATATCCTGATCTCAAGTCAATCATTGAGAACACTCGTGCACCTCGATGCTGATAAAAAAGATCATCAATCATCAGCAAGGGACATCGGTTCTTTACCGTCAATTGGTTCTGTTTCCGATAATACACATAGAGTCTGAGGGTACTATCTGCCTTCTTCGCAAAATGGACTAGCAAACCCCAAGGAGAAGTACTAGGTTAGATAAAACCCTTTTATTGTAACTCCTTTAACTATCTCTTGAGCTCCTGTAACTCAGGTGTAGCCATCCTATAAGGAGGAATGGACACCAGTGCTGCTCCTCGCACAAGCTCGATAGAGAAATCCACCTCTCTCTCCAGAGGTAGACCTAAAAAGTCATCCAGGAACACATCCCTAAAATGATCAACCACTGGATGGAAATACATATGATAAGTTCCCTAGTCATCCAGATATAAACTCTCAACCTGGGTCATGACTCCACCTCACCCACGATGCTCAAGTCCAACTCGACTCACCTGAACATCCCACTCGCCCTTGTATCGAAACTCTCCACCCTCTGGTGACGTAAAACACACCCTGCTACGATAGTAGTCTACAAAGGCTTGAAAGGGAACTAACTAGTCCATTCCAAGAATGACATCATAGCTCGTCATCTCTAGGACATAGAGGTCCCATAAAAAGTGACACCCACTAATATCTAGGGGCACTCCGTACACTAATGCAAACCAACCATTCTAGTCCCCAATAGAGTGTCTAGAACCATAACATCAGAAGAAGAAGAAACATAGAGCCCAAGGCTCTCCACAAAAGGTACAAATATAAAGCTATGTGTATCACCTATATCAAAAAGTACTGAAGATAAAACTGAAGCTACTAGAATAGTACCTCTGACAGTAGAAGGTCCGGGATCCTGATCTTATTGGGTATGTTGCACTGCATATGCCTGCCCAGTGTCCCAGCCCTGCGACATAGCCTAGCTACCCTGAGCTGTCCCACCCTTCTACCTCTGAGATCCTAGTGTCTGGATACCATATCCACAACCACCATCTCAGCCTGCATGCCCTGATGTATTCCAGTTTCCTGACTGGTAAGAAGTTGTTGGTCCCTCTCCCGCTCTCGGAGTCTGAACAGAACCCCTCTCACTATCCACCGGTAGAAACGCCCTGCAAAATCACTACAGATGACCTATCTTTCCGCAAGCTCAGTACTCCACTATGTCACGTGGACACTGTGGTCTCTTGTGCTCCTCTTTAATACACTGGTAGAACATGACTTGACCACCTGAAACATTCTTCTGGCTGGTACTGCCACCGTGAGAGAAATCCATATGCCTCTTCCTCTTCCCAGTAAAAATAGTACCAGAAACTAGTGTCGAACAGCCCTGGCCCACACCACTAGCCTCTTGAAGGTTCCTCTTTGTAATCAGTGCCTGGTTAACAATAACATGTACTATTGGAAACCTGAAAACATTCACCAGTGCCCGGATTTCATACCAAAGACCATCCTCAAAGCGTCTGTCCCTCAACGTCTCATCACCCACCAGAACGGGTGAAAAATACTGAAGTTAGGTGAAGCGAGCAGAATAATCCATCACCGACATAGCGCCCTATTGCAGATTCATGAACTCTCGAGCTATATATACCCTCAACATATCTGGGAAGAAGAATTCATGGAAAGCTATATGAAAATCATCCCATGCCATTTCTAGGTGATGCTCAGACTAGGTGGTCACATCCCACCACCTCTTGGCAGAATCCCGCAGCATGTATATAGCGAGCTTGACCCTCCACCCTGGAGGCATCTCAAGGTGCTAAAAAATAGTTTTCATAGACCCCAGACAAGACTCCGTAGCCTGTGGTCTGACATCCCTTGAAAACATAGGCGGATGCTGCTGCTGGAAGATACGAGTCAGCTCTTCTATAGATGTGGCAGCTGGCGGTGCTCCGTGAAAGGTCTTCATGAACCACATGAAGCCTTCATGGAACCGCGCCTCCACGCCTGTGTCTAGTATAACGGTTGGCGCCGCATATGGCTCTGCTGGAGGGTCCACTTATATCCCATGGCCTACCATCTCTAGATTATAATTGTTGCTGCTCTCTTGGAGAACAATGCGTGGTCATCTCAGCGGCATGAATCTACAAGGTCAAAACACGCATTGGATTGAAGTTTATCAGGAACTGAATAATGAGGGGACCAAAAAGGGATCAGGATGAAGAAGGCATTTCAAGATTTTCAAAACAAGCCTACACGGCGTGTATGATAACTACATGGCATGCACCTGACTTTTCTTCCCCTGCTCGGGTCCTTCTACACAGCTTAGCCACATGACTCCCTTTGAACAAGAATACATGGCGTGTATGTCATCCACACGGTGTGTATGGTTTTAATTTCCAACTGTCTGTGTTGTTTATGACACAGTCGACTACTCAGCTAATACTAAATAGCATGTTACACTCTCACATGGCATGTACACCACCCCATTTCCCTAGTCATAAGGCTAAGTCCACACGGTCTCACACCGGTAAGGACTACATGGTGTGTCCCTCAGGTATACGGTGTGTTCAAGAAGAGGTAACACCGACTCGCGTTTGTTAGCTACACGGCCGGGTTCCCAGGTCAGACTACACGGCGTGTTCCAAGG
The DNA here is from genome assembly GCA_963277665.1 of Viscum album. NCBI lineage: Eukaryota > Viridiplantae > Streptophyta > Magnoliopsida > Santalales > Viscaceae > Viscum > Viscum album. Next base: position 1,151,077,528 of record OY728132.1, on the reverse strand, counting down.
TGGACACGGTGTGTATGTCTCAATGCCTCCTCTTTCTATGTTTTTAGTTACACATGTGGTCTCCGAGTCAACACTACATGGCGTGTACATCCGGTACACGGTGTGTGTTCCCCAGGCCTTTCCCTTCCCCGAGTCCCCGCCCACATGGTCTATGAAACGAGAAGAGACAACACGGCATGTACGGAGGGTACACAATGTGTACTCAAAATGTTTTCATTTCTTCCCGAATAGAAGAACACATAGCGTGTGTCCGAGGAACTACACAGCATGTATCCTGGGTTTTCCGAATAGTAAGCCTCTGAAACTACTCTGAAACCCAGTAAATACTGAAAAACAACAACTAAGTTCCAAATTATAATCTGTGAGGGCCCATATTCTCTGCGAATCAATGTTTCACATCTTATACATGTTATACCCAAGTAAACAAGTCAATGATCCACCAAATTATGGTCATTGAGGGCCCATACTCCCCAAAAACCAAAGTTCGGCATCCATACTATCAACAGGCTCAGAAAAAAAATTTCTTATCATATAGAAGGTATTTATCAAACCAGCTATCACAACAACATGCTTTTCTAGCACAACAACTATCACAACAACAAGCAATTTCTAATGTGCCTACATGTCATGGAACTATGCATGGCATGTGATTTCTAGTATGTTCCAAAATGATGCATGAGATGGAATACCCTCATATCATCGGGTTGAAACTAAATAGAACCCATGGATAAAATATAAACAACACAAGTGCATCACCCAATGGTGAAAATAAAATAAACTATCAAATTTTCAAAATCAGAATAATTGTAAAAAAAATACGAGGTAGACTGGATTTTCCCTATACATGGGTTAGCTACTCTCAAATACAACTTATTACCAACTAAATTTTTCATCCTATCCCTAACTAAGGCTCCAAAAAATAAGTCAAAGAAAAGAAACACCCTCTGATACCACTTTGTAACATCCCGGATCCGAGTACTACTCAACGGGTGCCCCTGACCCGGTTGGTCACACGAACTCAAGCGCATTTCCCCAAACTCCAAAGGATGTAGACTAGATGCAAGGGCCCAGGTCTAGTAGTGGGGAAAATATTCCCTCATTTTTCAAAGTGTAGTGCAGTGGAAAAGATAAATAGCATACAACAACATCAGAAGCAATAAACCATACACATCTAAAATGAACGACTACAGTAGAAGATAACCAACTGTTATATAAATAATGATGCAACCTGTCTCTAGTTCTAAGAAAACAACCAGAACATGTTGCACAGTAGTACAATAAAATGCAATAGAAAGTACAAGTACAACAGAATAAAACTGAATAGCCGGAAGCATCACAAGCCTAAGCTCAGTCCAATGCTCCCCTACTCCTCAGTAACAATAAAGTACCTGTATAGGGACCCATGCCTTTATCCACACCTTCAGCAACATAGTCTGTTTGGGATGAAGACATGACCTAAACAGGGTGTGAGAAATAAATCTCAGTAGGCACCCACCAAAGGGTTATTCCCAACTGTTAGTGTAAATGTGCAACAACGTGTGTAGTAGTAAAATGCAACAACTAAGCAGTAATCAAAAGTAACTAAATTTACCAGTTATATTGCCATTTTAATATTCATTTAGTCATTCAGTAAAGGAAACACCATAGTGAATTTCCTAAGTAAATAGTTAGTGTCCTCAGACAAGCAAACCCTTACCCTTAGGTAATCAGAATCGAACCCGTAGGTTATTGCCCATAGGTATAACATATATTCCCCTCAGTCGTACAAAGTGTTTCCCTCAGGCACAGAAGTCACTGCCCTCAGGCATAAGAAGTGTTTCCCTCCAAAATAATAGAACACTGCCCTCAGGCTAAATAGAAAACTTCCCTCAGGAATAAGTAACCGGGCCGAGGCCAATAGATAAGTAAGAAATTATATAAAATTCCTCTCAACGCAATTTAAAGCTTGCTAAATTTTACGGTATACCCTCGAGTAACCTGTCCAAATGGATAAATAGAGGAACGCACCCCTAAGGTGGTCCTGGATCAAAGAAGGGATCCCAAACAATAGTTCATTATCACATTTAATCACCTATACAAGTCGAGGTATTCAAAACAGCTAAGGCCTTAGCCACATGACACCCCAACATGGGTTCGTAGCACATTGGTTTACACAAATGCACAACAATTGGAAATTTAAAAACCAGATCACCTACCTCGATCACCCTTGATCGGTATACGCGAACAACGCTCCTCAAATCACCCAAGAGCAACGTAGATCTGGGGTAAAATAATTCCTGTTCAAATGTAAATAACTTCCCCTTGGGAAAGAATTGGTAAGAACTACGCAGGGAGGAGGAAGAACTCACCCGTGCGGTCTCAAGGAGATCGACAGTGCAGAAAACGGATTCCCGACGCTCGATTGGGTTATCTCCAAAGGTCCAGCCATCCTCCTGATCTCTCCTCTGGTTCTAAGCCTACTCTATGAACAGAGAAGGATACTGCCCATTTTAAGAAAAAAACCAGACTACACGTCGTGTACTATTGAGTAGACGATATGTACATTCCATTTTTAATTGTTCTTACGGTTGATTCTTTCTACCTCGACATTGTTCATCAGTTGACATGAGTAGATGATGTGTATTCTGAATTACACAACGTGTAGTGTCTCTCAGTTGGCGGCTGCCTCCACCGCCTTAATATTTGCCTGCCGACTGACTACCCGGCGTGTATATACCCACTACACAGCATGTAGTCAGTTTTTACACCCTTCATCACCAGCATGGCAATACACCCTGTGTACTCATTCCACACGGCCAAAGTACACAGCGTGTGGAAAAGTACATGGCGTATACCCACAAAAATGTGATTTTCCACCATTTTCCTTATTTTCTCAAAAACACTAAAAGACAAGAGAAAGGAAGAAACTCGTACCTCAAGAATAAAAACTAGGTTCTTACATTTCCCATGAATTAGTTTAGTCTTATTAAACATATTTTGATACATCAATGAAAAAACCAATAACATCATTGAATACTTATAAAATAAGTATACATGTCTCTTAAATACATAAAATTCTCAATGGCATTACTTCTAATGGGGTAATATATTCCTTCTGTTCATTTTTCAATTTCCCTCTCTAAGAAACCCCTTCATATCTTGTTATGAGACATGATTATGCACCCATTTATTCTCATGGGTAATTGTTATGTTTATTTCAAATTTTTGGTATCATTATGTTTAATTTATATGAATGTATATGTAATGAATGTGATAGGTGTTCCAAGAATTATATATCTCTCCAACGTATTGGATAATATTTTAGTCTCATGATACTCCATATACAAGATAAGGTGGTGATAATAGTGCATTATGGGTCACCTTCCACCATATGATGTTGTATTTTTAGTTATTATTGACTTAATATTATGTCATGCTTTATATTTTTGTCACATTTCCTATGATTCAATGATAGAATGATACAATTTTATTAACATTATTACTTTATGTGATTACACATGTGGCATATATTTTATGATATCATGTTATACCTTTAACTCACTTGTTATTATTCCTTAACATGTTTATTCCCTTACTGACCTTTTTTATCTCAACCCTCTTTGTATTTTTTATGATATTCTATACAGATTAAGAATCTCGAATGGGTTTTTTTATCAAACTATAGAGAAAATATTATGTATGACATTTTTTAGTATCATTTGAATTATTATAAACCTAGTATTTAAAAGGCACTAGTATATTAAGATCATTGTGTTGTATTAATTGATATTTATATATAAGAATCATTTAATAACATGTTTAAAATGAATGAGTTTCTATAGTTCATATCAGATGAAATTTTTACTTATCCTTTGAAAACTATAATGATAAAATCATTGTGTGGACCCTAAGGATAAGTCAAAAGATAATTCCAAAGATAAATATAATGATAAATCTATGTGTGAGGTAGTATCCTAGAATTATATTGAAATTTAGAGTGAGTGGTTTCTGAGAAATTGCATCCCTAGATCAAAAATGTAGGTTGATGTGATTCTCTCATAAATGTACCTAAGAGTAATAAATCTGAAAAATTTATATTGGCCATGACTCAAGCATTACTTGGTGATTGAAAATAGGCCATACAATGCACCTGGTTTTAAACTCCTATGTTTTTTTTGTAAATTTATAGACTAATTATGAATAATCATGAAGAACTTGAATACATGATAATTATGGATTTCCTATGTTTAAACTAATATTTATTTTGGTGATATTTATAATGTTCATCATATTATTTAATGCATAAATACCCTTTTTAGGTTTTATGTTATTCGAGTCTATGGTTACTAATAGTATTTTGGGAGAAATTTATGGTTATGTAACCCTTGTGTTCATTATGGGTTTTAGAAAAAGAATTATTTGAGGAATAATGAAATCATTTTTTGTGGGAAAAAGTTCAATAGTGTTGGAAAATGTTAGGGTTTTTTATATCTTTGATGTTATGGTTATAATATTCAATTAATATTCTTTGATTTTGTGGGAAAATTAGCATTATAGAAAAACATAGTGGTTACAAAACGGTTTTGTGATTAATATTATTTTAAGGATGTTCATAATTTTTTGGTAACATTATAATAATTATATAAAGATGTTTTAGAAGAAGGAAAATTATTTTTCTAGGTGAAAACCCATTGTATTGGTCTGGGTTATGAGACTTGAACCCATAATATAAGGATGGTATGGGTGTACTGCCTACCATTGTCCTATATGATGTACTCATTAGTTGAATTTTTTTTACTTAAGCAATTTTGTGGGTAAATTTTATGTCAGTTTTGGGAAACATATAAGATGATGATATATGTTTGAATTATAGATATTTTGAGGTGATTAATGAATTTTTCAGGAAATATTTAATTTTTCTGAGGTATATGTATCCCTTAGTTTTAACATTATTATAAAGAATAATAATTATTTAGTAAGAACAATTTAAATAATTTAATTTTGAGTTTATTTGGGACATATGGTAATTTAGTTATGGACTGATTAATATATAACATTGGATTTAGAGATTAATATGAATGTGTATTCATTTATAAAATTATCATAACTTATTCTAACCATTTATTATTTTGGTAAATTTATAAATTTTATCGGAATATATTGATATCATTAGTGAAATTATATCGTCCTTAGATGTTAATTTTAGCACTTTGGAAATAAAAAAACCATCTTGAATACTCGTCGTTTAGCAGAAAAAACATATTGTTGTGTCAACTAATTAATAGATGAAATTATAATTTTAAATTAATTATATTTAATTTTTACTTTATATAGATGGTAAAATGATCAATCAAATTTAGTTAAAGGACATTGAAATAAAAATTTAATCTATTTTTGATAAATTGATGGTCCATTATCTCTTTGAAAAAGGGTGTCACAATATCTCTTAAATGGATATTATTTTTAAATCCATGTTCTCAATTACAACCATTTTTATCTGACTTTTAACATTGTTTACCTATAATTTCATATGAAATTATTATTTCCATGTCCCTCTTTTAAATATTCTCAATCTCTTTGATAAATTCACGAACATGCAACCTAGAATCAAAATAAATTGTAATATAGTATACAATTATAACTAAGCCGTTAAATTGATGGGTACGAATATGAATAAATAAAGTATGAAAATTAAATAGTTTACTCATGTATAAAATAAATTTGATGGTTATCTATGGATTCGAAATTCAATAATACCCATTTTAATGAAAAATATTTTCTTCTAAAAAAATGTATTTTTAAATACGATTTAGTCATGTTTTGCACACACAATTAAAAATTGATTTTCAAAAATTATATAAATTTTATTTTAAAAAATTCAAATATATATTTAAAATATAATTTTGATATTAAAATATGATAAATTTTGATATTTGTTTTGGAAAATATTAATTTTACAATAATTAGTGAGAATACAATTTTTTATAAAATTGAAATTTGTTTTTAATAAATTAAGTTAAAGAATTTATATAATTTTATTTAAAAATAAAATAACTTTTATTTAGTTTTATTAGATATAGTTGTTTACATTTAAATCGCTTGTATATTATATTTTAGTACAAGTTTATTTTTATGATTTAATATCTTTTCTAAAACACTTTTAATGTCAATAATGATTCACCATTTAAAAAAATTACCCTATTATGAAATTATTTAAATTAAATATATATATATATATTTAAATATTAATTTAAATTCTTTAAATTATCATTACTTTTCATATAATTAATATGATACCATCTTTCCTTAAAAAATTAATTTCTTGAAAACTATTTTTTCGACATGTTTACGAGTTTTATTATAAACTGTGTTCTAAAATTAATGTCAGATTAATTTATAAAAATGGATTAAATATTTGGAATCATCATAATTTATATTTTCTAATGAGTTGAAGTTAATTTTTTACCATAATTAATTGTGAAAATAGAAAAAAAATATTTACCTCAATTAAGCTAAAAATAGGTTTACTTGGTGGTTAAGCTAAAAGGATAAGGTTTTAAAATTTCCAAAAACATGTATAATTATTATTTTATTATTTTATTTAGATATTATATATTATAATTTTTATAAAATGTCAATTTTGGATCCTTTTCTATTTTTTAAATATTGGATGAATTATTTCTTTTCAAAAATTCTAAGTGTGTCCTCTCCCTCACTTAGAAATGGGCTCCTACTCTCCTCTCAACTATACACCTCAAGAACCCATTGGATTAAATAATACATGATAAAATCAATTATTAATTCCCTCCCATAATTTATAATACTTTTATTCAACCATAGATCAATCCTAGGATGAATTTTTGTGTAAACCAAAATAAGTTGTCCAAAGAAGATGTAATGTCCTTTAACACTGCATTTCATTATATTTCTTCTTCGACCTCCTAAACATAATATTAAACCACACTAATATAGTAAATTAAATATCTTAAATATAATTATATTATTTTATGTAATTTTACTGAAATAAAACCATATCTCTCTTATACTAATGAGAGACAAAACTGTTGATCATGTGTACATAAGACTACCAACACTCGAATCGACTTCTTACGTTTCCCATCAATACTTATCATGGATAAATAAAATGATGTGTATAATGTTTATATATTATATATATATGATATAATTATACTTTATTAGTTATAATATCATATACATATTCTATCATTCTATTTTTTATGGAAGATAATAATGTATCTCATGATTACAGTGGACTACCTACTCAAGACGCAATGTAATTCTTTTTTTAGCTTAAGCTTTAAATGGAAGGTAATAAGGATTGATTTTATGTTTATTTATGATATTAATTAATTAATTAATAATAATTATATAAAATAATTATATCATATACTTTCTTACCTTACCATTCATCAAATAAATGATAATGTTTTTCATGTGTATGGAGGACTACTACCTCGCGAAGGGGCGTGGTTTGTTTTTCATAAATACAATACATAAAAGGTAATTAAAAATAATTTTAAAGAATATATGTGAAATATATGAAATTATATTATTTGTGGAAAATTAATAAAATCCACTTCCTTAACCATTCACCCGCTAAGTAAATAATAACGCCTCACATGCATACGTATGGCCTGTCATCCTCACAAAGTGATAGGATTAATTATCCATGATTGAAATTGAATAATGATTATAAAGATTTATAAAATGAAAAAAACAATATTTATAGCATTAATATAATTTTTGAGATGATTTAACTATATTCTATGTTTGATATTCAAAACATTCATGATAAAAATTTCATGATAAAACCTGGAAATTAACATCCGAATTAGTTGTTATATTAAGAGATTGATAACAAAATCGGTGATAAGATATTAAAAAATGGATCCTATGTGATATTAATTACTTTAATATGAATTTTTTATAAGTTAAAATAATGTTTAAAACCACCATATAGGATGTTAGAGTGTGTTTAACTAAAGGGAAGTGCGAGGTAAGGGGTTTCTTAACACAGTTTCCATCTGTTGGGTTTAAATTTTACTTCTTCAATTGTACTACACTAAGATTAGGTGTGTAATGACCTTTGATAATTTTATGTTTTACTTCATCTTTTTATATTTGGATTTAAATTTTATACACATAATTAATCAATTTATTTATCAAATATTCAACTATATGATATTTTTATGGGTTTCATCTCAAACTTCCTTTTTTAAGACCTAAGATATTATATACACCTTATTTATTTAAAATTATGTATATAAGACCCAATTAAATATTAAATAATGAATCCTTAATACTTCTTTATATTTTATGTTACATTTAATATACTTCAATCATGTGATATTTTTATTCAAAATATATTTAAGTGGTAAGGGTTTATCTTTCAATCTCATTTTAATCAAGAATGATTATGCTTGCGTTTCCATTGAAGGAATTTGTTTAATAATTCTCTAATAAATTATATTAATTTTCTTCTACTATATTTATTCAATATATTTTCATTTAATAGAACCATTTGATTCTATTTTTTACTTATAATTATTGGGGAAATAATTCTATGGAAAACACACTTTATTTATCCCTTTGGTCGAAACCCATTTCTCTTCCTTGTTCATTTTTTCTTTAGTGTTTCTAAAATTGTATTAAATTTTATCTTATGATTATTTAAATTCATTTCAACCCATAATTTTATTTAAAAAAAACTAAAATCAACATTCCATTCCCTTTCCAAACATGGTACTTTTGACTTTTCACACATAAATGTGAAAGGAATATTTGTTTTAACATACTCATCATTTTTGGAACTACCCTCTGTCATGAACACTCTTTATTTGAAGCTTACATCATATGATTAAATGTTTTTTATAAATAAAAAATAAAGCATAATAATATTTGGAAATTTTTGTTTCTCAAAAGTTATTTTCAAAATCCAATGACAATTTTCATCATGAATGTTTTAATCTTTTTTAATGTATTTAAATTAATGAAGTAAAATAACATATAATGTTACTTAATGCTTCTAAAATAAGTATATATGTCTCTTATGTATATACCTTTCCCACCCTATCTTCTTTTAATAGGGTAATACATTCATTGAGTTCATTTTCAAGATTATTTCATTAATAAACAACTTTTGATCATGTTATAAGACAAGATTATGAAACCTATTTCTTTTCATTAGTATTTACTATGTTTATACCTTATGATTGATATCATTATATGGAACACATATGTTTCTATATGAAATGATTGTGATGGGTGAGCCTAGAATAATATATACCTTCAATACATTGTGTTATATTTTAGTCTCATTAGTCATCATGTAGAGAATAGGGAGTGAATCTAATCCATTATGGTACTCTATCCAGTATGTGATGTTATCATGAAAGTTAGCACTAGTTTATGTTTTTTCATGTTTTATATTTCTTCCACCTTTACTATGATTCCATGATCTTATGATACCATATTTATTATGTTATGATCCTATGTGATTACTAATTTTCACTCTCTTTTATGATATCATGTTACAACTATGACTCACATATTATTCTTCCTTATCATGTTTATTCCCTTACTAGGATTTTTAGCTAAAACATTTCTGTATATATTCCCTTGGTTATCCCAGGATGATTTAGGAGATCAAATGTTTTTTAGGATCTCATTATGGAGTATAAATTAAGGATTCCATGTTTTAGATTCATTTGACGTATTATGAACATATCCTTTAAAAGACACTATGAATTTAAGATCCTTGTGTTTTATTAATGGATATTTTTATTGAAGAATCATGTAATAATATGTGTATATGATGATATTAAATAAAATTATAATACATGAGGATATTTTTTTGGTATATTGTAATTACTTTAAAACTCTAATAGTGATTTCATGATATATGACAATCCTTGGTGGATCCAATCATCTACCTTTGGTTTTAGAATATAGTGATGTTTTGGCTATTAAATCATGAAATATGAATATGTTTGATGCTAGAAATAAGTTAATGTTGTGTTTACAGGACATATAATAAATTAGGAACAATTATTATAAAAATTAATGTATTTTTAAATATATAAAAATTTTGGTTTATGTTAAATTGATTTTGAATAAATAATTTCATTTTGGATACCAAGTGATTCTACATAATTCTTAGAGTAATATCTTCCTACTTAAGTTTCATTATAAATGGGATGGTAATTTTATTGTCACTCATGTTAACATTTTGATGTTGTACAAATTTGGGATCTAGAGAAGAATGATCTTATCACGGTCAATGGAAATATATTTAATCAATATAAAGAAGATATTAAGGGTCCTAAAAAGGAGGTTCTCATTCTTTTTGAACCTGAGTATCACTAAATTTTCAAGGTTGTATCTTCCCTTACTACTTTAACTTGTACATAATAAATGTACGTGGGTGAATAAGCACATCCTATGTTAGGATTTTTTTTTCATTGTTTTTCTATTCTATAAATATAGTTATATGGGTTAGATTAAGATAATTTTTTTATTGATCAAACTAATAAAAAACTGGGTTTATCCATCTCTAGGGTTTTAACTGCACCCTCTAAAAGCACTGTTACAAACCCATTTCTCATCCCTAGAAAAAGAGACGTTAAAGGGTTATTTAACAAAGCTAAAAAAGAATAGTTAAAGGGGGCCTTTTATTAGTGATTGTAAAAAAGTTCTGATAAGGTGCCTCCCTTTATCAGTGATAGTAAAAAAGCACGGATAAAATAGGAATTTATCAGTGCTTCTAAAAAAGAACTGATTGAGGGGGTCTTTATCGATGCTTCTAAAAAAGTTCTAATAAAATGGTGGTCTTGATCAATGTTTCATTCACAGAATTAATAAATCCCCCCTTATCATTCCTTTTTTACTAGTGCTAATAAATGGTATATTTATTTTATAAAAATATATTTCATTAATGGAGACTCATAGAAGAATTTATATCCACTTAGAGGACCGTCAAGACGTTTTTGGCATCAATAGAGGTGATAAAGGGTTCTCGTGGGTCTCTAAGGCATATATATTGTCACAATATTTTATTTTATATGTGGTAGAGGAAAAACGGGCACTCAATTAAGAAGTTATGGATGTTTTCAAGGATGTTGAATGTGAAAAACCCTTAAACCACCTAAAACCCTAAAAACCAAAAAAACATAAAAAGATCAAAACATTCAATTTAGGAGTCTGTTTCAATTCCACAAACAATCAAATAGAAGCTTATGAAATGATATAAAACCACATGAGATTTAAATCGTGAGATAATTAAGGCAATAAAATATATTATAGTTTCAAAAACAATAGAAATAAAAATCTAATTTCAAATGACCATAAGTTTGGACTCCGGTTTCTGTTTTCCCTATACCATAAACCTTATCAAACATCTTTTCATGAGCTTCAATTTGACTAGTAGTGGAGCTAAAATGGACTCTTATATCATATGTTATGGTTGATTCATGATTTTTAGGGGTTTTAGGGTTTTTAGAGTTTAATAATGTTTTTATGAGTTTTAAGGTTTTTAGTGTTAATATCCATTTTAGAATATATATATAAATAAATATGTATTTAATATATATATATATATATATATAACTATATATATAAACATATATATATATATATATATGCATAACAACATATAACGAAATATATGTAATTATATAGATATATCCTAAAATATAAAACAATATAGTAAAGGGGAGTAGAAAAGGTGATGGTGTATTAGTTGTAGGTCTTAGGTTTGAAACCCATTAGAGGAAGGGGTGCACGATGGGGGTGGGATTATCTAAAGCTATGATAAAGGGGTGGGGGATGCACTGATAAAGAGGGTGAGAGAGTGCTGATAAAGGGGGTGGGGCTTGAAAAAAAAATTGTACCCTTTATCAACAGGGCCTTTATCAACACTTTCTTTAGCACTCTTAAAGGTCTTATTTAACATTGCTAAAAAAATAATTGATAATGGTGTCTTTAAAAATTTCTAAAAAACACTGATAAAGTAGCCCTTTATCCTCACTATGGTTTATCGTAGTTAAAGTGGGACTTTATCTGTGTTTTTTACAAACACTGTTAAAGATGACCCTTTAACATCACTTACATTATCAATGCATCTACAGAATTGATAATCCCTTTTAATAGCACTGTTAAATGTTAGATTTATAGTATTTCCACCATGAATAATCTTAGGAAATAAACTACTAAGGTTTTAAAGACTAAATATAGTTGAAGTATTGTGGCTAAAACATGGTGAAATATGAACCAAACCCTTTTAGTTTTTAAACATAGGCAGTATTTTTAAATAAAATAAGGTAAAACAGGAACCATCCCTTTTTAGTTTTAAACACGACTAATATTTTTACATGAATAAGAATTTTTGGATTTTCTATTAATTTGGTTTATTTTTAGGATTTTTAACATGATTGAATATATGGAATTAATTCAAATAAAAGATGGGGTGTTTTCAATTAAATTCATAGGAAAATAAATTTTACATACCAGGTAATTTATTTTTCACAATTCTATTCATTTTTCATGCTTCAAAAATATTTTTTCTACTATTCACCCTATAGAATACCATTGGATTTCAACTTCAATTATTATAGAATAACTTTTCTACATGATTCCTTTGATGAGATTTCTTTAAATATGTTCATATTTTAATTGAGTAAAATCATGTGACTTTAATAACTTGTTATAAAATCATAGTATTTTAAATAAAATATTTTTTGAATGTTTTATGAACCTAAAGCATACTTTTGATCTACGTAGTTGATTTTTTTTTGAAAAAAAGTGTGTTATGTGTTTCTTATACCTTGAATTCAACATTAAAGGCAATGTGAAGTTTTAAGTAAGTGTTAGAAATCTTAAATGGGGGGACACAATAATTTAATACATATATAATAAATAAATTTATATGAATATTTAATACATATCATAACAAAATATCACATAGAACTGTATAGGTTTAGTGTATTTGGATACTAAAATATATAAATAATCTTATTTCATAAAATATATTAAATATAACCCCCAAAGATATTCCAACATAGTAAACTTATTAGACATTACCTAGTTATAACCAATCTTCATAACCAATAGAAAAGAAACATTAGAAAGGGTGAGCCTAGATGCTAAATATGGGTAATCATATGAGATATCATTGAATGATCATATATGATCATAGGATAAGAATAAGAGTATGAAAACATGATCATAAATTAGATTTATAATTACTAATCATTAAAATATCAATAATCATAAATAATGAAATAAGTATTTACCATAAAAAAGACAATTCATGAGTGTGTTGAATCATCAATAATCAATCATGAGTTGTGAGATCGTATCATAATCACATGACATAAGTTTTTTGAATACACATGAGAATAAAAAATAATTTTCATAGTAAAGGCTTACTTCAATGGATAAAATATTTTATTGAGTTCAATTTTCCTTCCATTATTTAATTTTTCAATGTTCACTCCCAATATAATCATAGTAGGGAATTTACATTACTAGATTTCTTTCAGTCCCCATTTCATTCCTTATTATCACATGTGATATCCATCATTACCCACTATATTGGAGAGATTTATAAGTACGAGTTCATCAATATCATAATGAAGTTCAATAAAAAAAGTTCTAAAATATCATAAAAGATTTATCATTTAATTATATTATATCCTTTGAAAATGATATATCTTCTGTAAATATTTCATCATTTTATCATATCATAACACATGGAAATGAACATGTTTCCAAATGGTTTCTTCATAACTTAATTGACATGTGGGAATGAAATGATTTTGATAGAATCATACTTGAATAATCATCATCACAATAAATCTAGAAAAATAAGGTTTATGGTATTGTAATATCGTATACACAGTGGATCATAAAAATCCATAAAGGATTTTAACACACATGAAAAACTTATTTAAAAGATCATCCAAACTTTTCCTTGAAAACAAGAGAAAATATCCACTTATTTTGATAATAATTTATCTAAAAAGTCAGAAATATCTTGAAATTAATTTTATTTGAAATATAATAATGAAAATTGTAAAAAAAATTATAAATAATAAAATGGACATGATGGCTGGAAATTCCTATCATGTCAAATATCTTAAAATAAAACATTTATTTCCCACATTTGTAAAAAATCAACGACTTATTCAGAAAAATTATAGAGAGATTACTTTTTAATCCATTATAAATAATATAAAAGGTAGTTAAAATAAAATTTTAGATAATTTTAGATCTATGTAATAAGTTCTATAAAACATTTTTGATGACTACGAACAAAAAATAAAAATTTCATAGAAAAAAGAGAAAATAAGGCTGTTTTTTCATTAAAAACATTTTCTCAGTGATTTTCATTACCAAAGAGAGGAAAATGGAAATTATACATAAAAAATCATAAATAACCATATTATAATAAAATATATGGGGTTAAATGGATAATATCTATATAATTGCTTTCATTGAAAATTTAAGATAGATAACCTGAAAAAGAAATTATTTTATAACATAAAACCCTTACCTCATGTAGTGTACATTCAAATGTTATATTAAATAAATATTCAATTTTAATAAAAAATGACAACTATATTCATACATAAATTATATGTATCAATCCTTTATAATTTCCAATTATCCAATTTTTAACAATTTCTTTATTAAAATGAACAGTCGGTGAAAACTGGTCTGTTTTCCATTCATTTGATAACATTGTCAAAAAAATCAAATTATAAAACACATTGATGATTGTAAGCATAAATTTTTTTCCAACTCTGAGAAAATATGATTTATTGCTAAGTATCCCTAACCATATATTATATTTCCAAATATAGTGTTGCTCCCAATAGATTACATTCTCTAACTTCATCTGACCATGTTGGAGTTCTGCAATTCAATCCATAATGGTATTCATATGGAGGCATGTGAATGCTTGAGTGAGATATATTATTGTATGAAAATTAAATCATATAAAGGTATTGATCCTAAAAACATTTAAATTATTTATGTCATGATCTCAACATATATTTTATGCTTTTAATGGTCCTTTTAGACAAACCATATTTTTAAGGGTGACATTTCATAATGAACCTCAACTCCATATTTAGTGTCTACTAAAGAATTCTATAGAACTATTAGGAAAACCTCAGATCCTAATAAAATACAAATGAGAGTAGTACTCAATTAAATATGACCACATATTAATTTTTTATTATGGAACGATTATCATGATCAAAATCATCTATAATAGAAATTAATGTTCCAACTTCATAAGTTAATTGACCATAAACCAAATATAATTATACCCTTCAGTTTTTTTGAGATTCCAATGATGAAATTCATGATAATGTTTTCCCATTTGTATTTAGGTATGGTTAATGGTAATAAAATCCCATTAAACTTCTATCTCTCAATATTTACATGACAGAAAAATAGGCATCAAGAAACATAATCTTCAATATCGCACCAAAAATACTCTTTTATATTTTTACATGTATTCATACATTCAGGATGGGTAGAGAATAAAGAACTATGAGATCCAGCCACAATCTCTTTCAAGTATGATATTGATGGGACAAATATTCAATTCAAGAAATTTTTCATTATGTCACAAAAATTAATGAATGCTTGAAATTTTTTCACTATATTCTATAGTTCTTCATCTTTCCTATGCACCTTTTTAATATTCCCATGTTTGGATGGTTGAACATTCATCTGGGAATAATATTATATATTCACTATATTCATGATATCAAGATAAATTATTTTTAAATAATTAAATATTGGTTATCTTAAAATATTCATCACACACAATCATGTATCTTATTTAGGGAATAGAGCATCAACCACTTTTTTGAACATCATGGTGTGGTAGTGTATTGATTAGTTATAATATTTCATTAATTATAACCATATCCTTTGGTGCATATTAAATTTTTTCATCATGAATAAATTATTTAATATTTTATGATTAGTTTATATATCACACTATTCACCATAAAGATAATGCCTCTATATTTTCAATGTAAAAAATACTTTTTCTAACTCCAATTCCTAAATAAGGTAATTTTTCTAATGAATATTTATTCATTCCTTTATAAAATTCAAGACTAAATATTATAAACACATATCTCTTATAGGGTGGTATATGTACAAGTGTGTGGACCAAACTTTTTTTCAGAATGTTGAAATTTTTCTCACATTCATCTGTCTAAAGGAACAGAGATACATTTAGTGTTAATATCATTATTGGATAAGATATTCATGATAAATCAATAAAAAAGTATTCTTAGTATCCTTTCAAATCATGAAAACTATGGATATTGATTACCATGATTGGTCTGGTAAATAATTCAATAACATGGGTTTTTGAAGGATCCACTGATATAAACCCACTTGAGAATATATGGCCTAATAATAAAACATTATATATAAAAAATTAATCATTATAAAATTTGAAATTGAATTTCATCTTACATAGGGTACGTAACACAATACTTAAAAGGATAATAATTATATTCCATTATATTTTGATATAAATGAATATAATTTATCAAGACTACCAAACACTAATAAATGTAATCTTTAATGACTCTATTCATTAGATTCATTAAGATAAGTGGAAAATTGGTATGTCAAAATGAAATCAATATAAATTCATATTGACCATAGCACACACACAAGGTTGTTTTGGATATATCCTCCTTCTTGAAAAATAATTGATGATATGCAAAATAATGGCCAATAATAGAATAATATTGATCTCCATGAAGTTAATCAAAAAAATAATTAATATGGGTCAGTGGATAAATTTTATTGATAGTGATATTATTATATTTTCAATAATAAATGAAATTATGTGTTGATTAATCATTATTGAAAAAAAAATAATTACTACACCACGTTGTGATGCACTAGGGTGTTTGAATCCTCTATCAATATCTTCATGGAGTTACTTATTAAAATACATCAAATCAATCATGTTCATTCATTATAGATTATTTAAGATAGGTGTAGCACTATCTATTAGTTATATTGAAAACTGAACTATATTTTTTGTGCAATAATAAAAAATTATTTAGGAAATATTCAACCATAATATTGGATAGTAATAATTTCTTCAATATTAGGTTTATATCTAACAATACATGATATATATCCCTCTTAAATAGGTATTATGACCCATATAACTTATGTAAATTTCAATAGAAGTTCATATTCCTCCATGAACTAAATATTTATCATCGATTGATTCTTAATATCAAAGGTGAATTTCCTTCTTCAGCAATTAATATGGGATTTTTATAAATTGAAAAATATATATACCCAAAATAACATAAAATTCAACTAGAAGGAGAATCAAAAGATTTAAAGGAATTGAATTCCAACAATCATCAACTGGTTATTATCTATAGACTTGATATGTGTTCAACATACCATATGGGGTTTTTACTACTAACCCAATATCTAGTTATTGAGAGGGTGACATAAAATAGTAGGTTTATCCAAAATCAAATAATACATTTGAAACTCTAGAGTGGATGGTATGTGTACCTTTTACCACGTCATTCTCATCACCCTATCTAGTTGATGTGATCACATAAAATTTCTAATTTCCATTAGAATTAAAAAATTTATAACACAAAATTTCATCATTAAACCACTAATTCAAGAACAAATTGTTTTAATTTCGATAAATATTGTAATTGTATATTTAGAGTGTGTCTGGAACAATCTATTGATATTTTTCACCATTATTTTCATTGAATATCCAGTTTACATCTCTAAATCAGTATTTTTCTTGATGAATTATTTTTTCATAGTAATTGTTTACCATAAACTATAAGGAAATTCTCTCTAATATTCCTCCCAATCAACTAGAATGAAGGAAAATTAATTTTTTCAATCCATGGGTTTTATTATATAAATTCCCTTTAAATCTCTACATTCAAATTTTTCTAAAAACCAAGTGTATAAAAAAGTCTTTAATTTACAATTCCATATTAAGATAACATCAAATTATTTATTGATAGTTATTAAAATACCTTATATATTATTCCTTTTTTAGATTTGATCACAATACAATGACTCATTTTTCAACATTTCTTTTAAGAGTGATGACAAAGATAGATGAATAACTTTTATGTCTGGTGAAAATTTTCTAATAGGTACTAATAGATTCATCATCTTTTTCTTTAGTTTTATAAATTCCATTTTAATTTTTATTTTATGTGTTTGGGGAAGAAATATTGAAAAATAATTTCTTAAACTATTTCTATGTCATGGAGTAATTTTCCTCCTCAAACCATATAGCTTTAGAAACATACCACTATCGATCAGATTCTTTTTCCAAATGACATATTTTGAAGAAAAATTTTTAATGTTACAAAAAATGATAATAGAAAAAATATTATCAGGGGTACTAATCCATTTCTTGGAAACTAGTGGATCAAAGGATCCATTGAAAACAGGTGGATATTTCTATATAAAATATATAATAGTGAGTTTTTCCTTACTTTTGATGTTTGTAATATCAATTTGATTTATTTTACTATTCGGAGATTAAGAGATTTGGGTGAGCATAGCTCTTTGATTTCACATCTCAAATAATATTTCATTTGGTTTCTCATGAGGATTTTTATTTATTTTACAATACTACATTAATGTGATTCATCCTTGGACTAGTTTTTTAATAAGACCAAAAATCATAGTTTGATAATCAATAATCATAGTGAGTGATCATGTAACTATGAAAAAAAAATCATATGATATTTGAACCATGAAAAATTGTTTTAAATAACTGATACCTTTGTTTTAATGTAACTCATTCATGGTCATTTCCAATTCAAGTATTTAATAATGGTTCTGAATGAAATTTTTATCTAGCCCAATACTATCCATTGGGAGTGTCTATCCAAGTGTTTAATATGAGGCTCATGAGGCATCAGTTATGATCAATTTAATACCCAATAATTTATTTTCCAAACTGTCACCCCTAGGATCATCTGTATCATTTACACATTAGAATTCTAGTATCTAGACATAGTGTATTTTCTAGTAATTCCACACAATATATACTATATATAGGCTTCAAAATGTTATCCTATAATTAGTCTTTTCCCCAAGTATTTTAAAGAAGTACTCCAATCAAAATCTTTAAATATTAATAAAACCCTTCTTTGATACAAACGTAGGTTACACAATAATTTCAAACATATATATTACATAAATTTATATGAATATTCAATACATATTATAAAAAAACATGCCCAGGAATCATAAAGTTTTACAATATTTGGAGACTGAATACAGAAATAATATTATTTTATGAAATATATTTAACATATTCCAAAAATATCGTCTCATGTGGAACACTTATTAGACATACAATACTTCAAATAGTTTTTATATCCATTTTAAATGAAATATAACAAAGGGTGATCTTAGATTCCCAGTAAGGTTAAATATATGATACATTATAAATGATCGTAAATAACTATAAGGTACATATAATGGTATAATAACTTGAACATAAATTACATTAATCACACTCAATCATTCAAAGATAATTAACCATAATTCATGGTATACATATTTTTATAATAAAATACATAATTCATAATTGTATGAAATCATCCATAATAAATCATGAGCCATGTGATAATATTAAAAGAAAATAAAATAAGTTTGTGTCATGTAAATGGGAAAAGAAAATCATTTCCTTGGTCAAGTATCACTTGTTAGGAAATCATAGTGGATTGGGATCACTTGTTAATCCATTATTTCATTAGTCAAGATTCACCTCCAAGACTATCATAGTGGAAAAAGTCCCTTACTAAAATGGGATCACTCATCTTTCCATTATACATTATCACATGAGAAATCCATATTTATCCATGACATTGGATAGAAATATAATTATGGTCCCACATGTCTCATAATTAAATTGACACACTTGTGTTCTAAGATATCGTAAGGAATTCATAATATCATAATATCACAACCCATGTAAAGAAAACAAATTTTATAAACATATTATAATTTTATCATAGAATAAGAAATGGAAACAAAATAGTTTTCATTATGTTTTCAACATAACTTAATTATTCTATCATAGGGAAAAAAATTCACAGAATCATCCATAAACTAACCCAATCGCAATATATTCATAGAAAGAAATTATATTACAATATATGATTATATCACTAGTGAAGCCTAAAAATTATTAAAGGATTTTGATATAGGTGAAAAATACTTTTAAAAGAACATTCAATCATTTCATTAAGAATAAATGAAAACACCCATTTATTTTGATATAAATTTAACTATAAATTTCAAAAATATTAAGAAAATATTTTTATTTGAAAATAACCAAGGAAAATTGTAAAGGAAGATTAAATAAAAATAATAGTTATGAAACATGTAAAAAATATTCATGTTATATACGTTAAATGGAAAAATTCCTTTGTCACTTCCGTAAAAAATTCAAAATCAACATGATCAGAAAGCATTTTGAAATATTAGATTTTAAACTTTTATAAATAAGTTCAAAGGTTGTGAAGGTGACCGTTTTAAATAATTTCAATTACAGTAATGGAAATTCAGTAAAAAATTATAGTATGTTCATAAAAGAAAATGTTCTTTTTTTAAGTGTAAATATGGTTATGAATTCATTAAAAACTTTTTCTCAATAATTTTAAGAACCAAAGATAATAAAATCACAGAACTTCATAAATAAATTTATAAATAATTGGAATATTAAAAAATGTTTTGGTTTTAAAGGATAGTATCTATGTAATATCCCTCAATATAAATTTGTTATAGACAATACTAAATATGATTGAGATCGTAACATAGACCCCTTAGGTCAAGTGATACGTTACATCATATGAATTCAAATGTCTTATATAATAAATATATATTTATTATAAATATATTATACAACCATATTCATAAGTAAAATAATATTTTTCATTACATTATAATTTCTAATTATCATTTTATTAAAAAATTCTTCATCCAAACAAACATTCAGATGTAACTGTTCTATTTTTTACGCATATTTTTGTTCGATGGTTTTTGTACATGCACCTTGGTCATGGTTTAATAATTTCAAAAAATTTAACACCTAAATATATATAATATTTATTCATTACAGATAATTTTATAATTGTTAATATAAATAATTGATAAAAAATGAATTATATCATTTTGTGTTGATGATAGTCTATATATATGCATGAGTGATGTTTTTACTTTTCATGGATAGAATTAAAGAAATTTAAATTATAATAAAATTTCATAGAATAATTATTATATCATTAATATCATTGTTATTCATTAAATATGTCCATATTACCATGCATGTGAAGTGGGAATGAAAAATGAATCACATCACATCACTTTGTGAAGGTGGTAGTTCACACATACACATGAGAAGCATTATAATTTTTCAATAGATTAAAATATAAGAAGGTAGATAATATATTATATCAATAAAATAATTATAATTTTATAAATTTCATATATAAATACTAAATAAAAAAACAAAAACCCATTAATTACGGTAAAGAAAATGAATCATATCATTATTTGGAGGTGGTAGTCGAGACACACACCCAAGAAATACATTCATTTCACATTTAATAGAATGAAGGTAGAAAATAGATTATAGAATAATTAAAAAAATTACATACCTTTATGATACATGAATACAATATAAATATATGAAGTATAAGAAATAAAATAAAATTTAACGTACTCAATTAAGAGTTATACCTCTTAGTTAGAAAATCTACTTTTGATTACACCTTAATCCTCAAAAGGGTGGCACTCAGATCAAAATAGTACAACAAGTAATTTGGTAGGGATGCTCTGAAATATTTTTTAGGTATTTTCATAATTATGGGTATCTTAATTTGTGAGGTATAGAGGATAGGGGGTGTTTTTTTCTAAGGGAGGGAAAGGAATAACTTGGAATTTTTAAAAAGATCAAAATACAATAATGCCTTACTCAAGTCATGTTTCTCCAAAATTCCACATATTTGAAGATGGAAAGGATAAAAATATAAATACCATCAACTAACTGATGTAAATAAAATTTATTTGTGATATTCTTAATTTTGTATCTTATGTTAACCCCCCATCTCATTAAACCCTTTTCAACCCTAAACTTGGTAACAAATATTTCCTTTTGTTACAATTTTTTATGACCAAAATGAAAATAAACCTTATTAAATTAAATAAATTAGGATTATTAAAAAAATGGAATAAAATATATAGGATTAAATTTCTATAATTGGGTGAAATTTAATTTAATATAATCATGAAAAAATGAATTAAAAAAATATTTTTAGCAAAATGTATTTTTAATCAAAAAATTGAGTTTACCTTCATTATGTTCCTTGTAAAAAATAATATATAAATTTCAAAATATGCGACTTGAAATATAATCTAAAAATTTTAATAATATAATTAATAAAAAGTGATTATTTAATTTTTTTTATATGAAAAACATATTGTGTACAAAAAACAATTATTTAGAAAAACATCACTTTTTACCTTCAAGTGTGATTATGTTTATTTCTATACAATTGATAACTAATATATTAATTTTATACTTGTGTGAAAAATAATTTTTTATAATATATATTACTATTCATACCTTGAAATCCATCAATGATGTGATAATTTTTAAATAATAATATTTTAATAGTATATCACAGTTTGTTTAAACTCATTATTGCATGTAAAGTAAAATATCAATGAAATAATATTTATTAATGATAAATATATTATAATATAATAGGGTGTTACATTATAGTTTATTATGTGAATTTATATATTTAACCCATAAGAAGAAGAATACATTTTATTAAAAAAATTAGGGTGTTTAAGAATCACATTGTAATTTTTTGGGGTGGTCAATTTTCTCCATTGTAAAGGTTGTGATTCCACATTAGGAAGATTTATATTTTTCAAACCTTTTATATAATTAAAAATATATTTTTATTTAATTCTAATAAAAACATTTTTTTAATATTTTGGGAGAATTATATACAATCATCATTGACATTGAAATTTTTAATTGCAATTTTACTCATTAGTTATATGTCAAAATGGAATACAAAAAGAAAATCCTAAACATGGATTAAATAGTTATTATTTATTTATTTATTAACTATTAATTAACTATTATATCGACTATTTATTCCAACAATAATTTTTCACTCTATCCGATTTGATGATTTTATTTATTTATTTTAAGCTCTTAAATTATGTGAGTTTGTTCTCCTAGGTGTAAAGGGAAATTTATACTTTCAATTGGATATAGTTCGAAGTGGGTCAAATTATCTAAAATATTTAAAATTTGATACATTTTTTGAAACTATAACTAACTTCATACTAGAACTATTTCATTTTAATTGGTTATTCATTTCCAGAACATTAGATAGTCTATGGGGGATATCCATATTAAAAAAATTCTTTGTGGAATTTTTGTTCTCCAAACTAGATATCTATTTTCTTACACTAAATTAAACTAATTATTCAGTTGAAAAAATAAAAACATTAAGGGTGGGGGAATTTTCTGTAGTTTTATTTCATTATTTGTTTTCCACATCCTTATTAAGAGATTTTAAGGACTCTTCACTCAAAATTGTCCATAATAACTTAATTTTTTGAATTTGGTTCAATTTTTTTCAAGCTGTAATTCGTTGAATATTTTTATGGAAATGTGACTTTTTAGTGTTAATATATAAAATATTTATTATTTTTAATTTCATATATTCTCTAATTTTTTTTATTTTTCTTTAATTAAATATATAATGTTAGTTTTAAGGGTTAGAACATATTTCTTTTATTTTTTCCACCAATATAAAAAAATTATTTGTTTAAAGCAAATATTTATTTATACACAAGAATATTTGAGCATAGTGACACCAAAAATTAACATATCTATAAATATATTCCATAAATTTCAACATGACAAAAAATAATCTAGTTTAAAATAATTTGGAAATCAATCACAATTTAGAGATAAAAATCTTTAAATTCTCATAATGATGATGTAGCAAACATTTAATGAAATTGTTCCAAATAAATCATCCCATTATAATTTTTACATTTAACCATGACTTGAAAATATGCTATGCATTAGTATTAATACTATTTTATATCCCTATTCATGTTGTCCTACTGAAAAATTTATTTGAGAAGTCTACAAGTATTTTTACTCGTGGTATTGATAGAGAATGATGAGATATGTTAATTATACAACACATATTTATTCCATTCTAGTATTAATGGGACACATACACTATTCATGAACCTAATCATTCCCTTTATTTAATAAATGAATTTAAGAGCATTCCTTACCTTCATATGAAACTATAAAACCTGATATTGTGCCTCTTAAATATTTATATAAATATATTGATGAGCATTAATATGATTAAGATATGATTTATCCCATTATATCAGGGTTTCATGATCTGACATCTTTAAATGAAAAAATATTATATCTCTTTCAATCCTCATCACAGACATGCTAACATAGTTCTTCTAACTCAATGAATCATTCAACTTGTTTTCTTCCTTAGGTGGTAATATATTGATTAGTCATAATCTTAAATCAACTCCAACAATCAACCATGGAAAATATTTATCTATTTCAGTGTCAATATATACCACAATAATTTATAATGAGTATATATGTCACACCTTTCAGTACAAAGATAACACCTATATATTTTCTAAGAATAAATTACTGTTTCCAACTCCGAATCATGAGTTGGTTAATTGTGATCATGGAAAATAAATTAGAATGAGTCATATTCTATCACCTTGTAACTCTACATGAGAATGAATCCAATTTTATTATTTAATGAAGTATTTCAGATCATAAAACCTTATCCAATATATGTTAGTGTGATCACAATTAAACAAACAAACCTTCTCCTCTATTTTATTAAATTCTATTCAAATTCATCGGTCCAAATGAAGTAGACTTCCTTTTATTTTAACTTGGTGAGTGGTTTTGGTAGCTGTGAGAAATTTCTCACAAAGAATCAATAATACCCATCCAATCAAAGAAAATTATGCATATTTGTCTCCATGTTTGGTTTGGGACAATGTTTAATAATTTTTATATTTAAAGGATTCACTAATACTCTATCACTTGTAATTTCATGTCATAATAATTATAATTTCTGTACCAAAAATTTACAATTAAAAAATTTGGGAAAAAGTTTCTTCTTTCTCATGGTCCTAAATACAATCCAAAAATAATCTTCTTTATCTTACTTTTTGAATATGAAATAATGTTATTTATATATACTAACACAACCCAATAAAAGTAATCTCTAATGAATTTATTCATTAGATACACAACGATAGTTGGTTCATTATAATGTCCAAATGGAATAACTATAAATTAGTAGTGTTCATACCTGATATGTAAGGTTTTCAAGGTTATGTCCTATATTTGGACCATTAAATGATGATATATAGATTGATAATTATTCATAGAATTGTATTGAGATCCACAAATTTGATTAAACAAATAATAAATACATGGTAGAGTATACTCATTATATATCCTGATCTTATTAATTTTATGAAAGTCAATAAAGATATTCATTAACCATATTTGTTTTTCAAAAAAAATAGTGAACCCCCATAGAAAGGTACATTTCTGAATTAATCCCATATCCAATTTGTTCTAGATGTTTTTATTCAAATATTTCCACTCAATAGGTGGAATTATATATTAATAATTTTAAATACGTGTATCACTAGGTATGAGTTCTATTTAAAAATCCATTTCATGATTTAGGTTATGAGTAATAAACTATTCGATAAATACATAATAATATTCTTGAATAATAAAAATATCATTAATTTTGAGTTTCCCCTCAACCAATTGAGATAAATACACATTATTAATAATTATTAAGACCCTTATACCCAAATTAATTTACATTCAATAATCATTTTCGTGCTCGCACCAATAGACGATCATAGGTCAATTTGGAATATTCAATGTAACCTCTCGTCCTCGAAAACTGATATTGTATCTATATATACAGATCTATTTAATGTCTAAAATAATATTAATTTCAACTAGAGGGAGAATAAAAATATTTAGAGGAGGCATATTACTAAAAACGTTTACAAAAAATGATAAATAGACATGGGATGTCATCACCATACCATTAAGATTTTAACTAATAGTTAAATATTTAATTGGTGGGGTGGTGATGTGTTACTCGTAGAAAATAAATAAAAATTAAAAGATTTAGTAGAGCTTAAATTAAATTATATATTTTTAGTTATAAAGGTGATGATAAGTTTAGATTTTAGAATTTCATTATTGTGACCTACCTCAGTTGTTGTGATCTCTTGAGATTTCTGTTTTATATTAAAAAATACATTTCTTACAATGATTTTCATAATAAAAACTAATATGAATGGTTTGGTTATTATAATTCCCATACTCTCCATAATTGAATAATTGGAGTTCAATTGGTTTATTTAGTTTATCTTCGCCACAATTTATTTCATTTATTATCCACTTCATATCCATTAAGTATTCATTTTCGTTTTGGATTTCTTTTCAACGCATAAAAATTTTATAAATCATATTAATTCAATTTTCCACATGATTATTTAAACAATTTTGACTTGAATGAAGAATATATTTCTTTTTTCCCTTAGTTTTATAATTTTAATTTCTGTAAGACTATAACTTTCTCTTCTTTCACCCAAAACCACTATATTATCTTCAACCTCTATTCTCCATTCTACCTCAAGATCACATTATATTTTATGTTTATAGAGACTAAATTAACTTTTGGTTTTTTGATTTTAAAGACATTATGTTATAAAACTACACAATCGATCATATTTTCATTTAGGGCCCATGATAAAAAGAGAATCATATATCATATGTCATGTAAAATTTTCCTTGTTGGTAAAAATAGACCCATCTTCCTTCTAATTTTTCTCATGGACACCCATTTCTATTTTCATGAAAATAGTTTAACGAATGTACTTATTATAATATAACATATTAAATTCATCCCATTCCTTCTAGTAAATTTCTTCATCATTCCTTGTTTTCTTAATAAGAGTACACCATTGATCTACTTCATTATCAAAAAGATAATAGAATAAGAAAAAAATTCTTGGATTAATCATTAGAGAATGAAAATTATCCTTTCAGTGGTATTGATCCATTTTAGAAGAATCGGTGGATCAAAGTATTCACTAAATAAAAGTTAATGTTGCCTTATAAATGAATTAAAAATGTTTTTATCCTTTCTTTAGCCATTTTTATTCTCTGAGTGTTTCATATATTGCGAGAGTTACATAATAATATTAATAACATTTTTCATTTTGGCCTCCTAATCATTTGGTTTCTCATGAGGAAAATAATTAAATATCATTACAATTTCATTATGAACATGATTACTCCGAGTTCTATAAATTGAATAAAACTAAAAAACATAGTGTAATAATCATGTATTTTTTATTAGTTTAATTAATCATATAATCATGAAAAACCTTTATAAGAAATTCTATATAATGATATCTCTTTATCATCTTATGACACCTTTAGTTCATTCGATGTCACTTTCAGATCATTATAGTTCAACTTATATTATTTCATTATATTATTCATAACCCAATATACAAAAATAAAAAAACATTATTTTGATTCCAACTAAGGTGACCCAAGTATTCCATACATAAATATTCAATACATCCCATAATAATACATTCCCTAGAATCATAATGGTTTACTGTCTTTAGAGATAAGATAAATAATCAACCTATTTCATTAATGTTCTTAAATGTCTCCCACAAAGTTTTATCATGTCATATCCTTCATATATATATACAACTTAATATGTTTTCTTACGACCTTTGGAAATGGGAGTATAAGAATGGGTGTTCTCGAATACTTATTAAGGGTAAACAATTGGTACATTAATACAATATCATAAGTAAAAATAAGATATGTATAAGGGTATTTGATCCTTATAATAAATTATAAAATTCATACCCAATCAATAATTGACCATAAATATGGATTCATAACAATAATCTTTGTATTAATAAAATACATGAGTCGTAATCGTGGGAAATAATCAATAATCAGTCATAAGACACGAGAGAATATCATAATCAAAACAAATTTTCATAGGAATATGGAATAATAATAATAATATAAAATAATTTAACTAGTCAAGGATAACTTCCTTTTCCATCACAACATAATGGGAATAATCCCATAGTGGATTGGGTTCACTACCCATTCCCTTTTCATTCATGGTGGATAGAGTCCTGTATGGGATTTTGTTCACTCCATATTCCATTTCATATTGTCCTCCTGAGATAAAATTATTACCCAATTCATCATAGATAAATATAATTCCACAACCACTAATCACACAATGTAATCTATATATATTTGTTCCATATGATTAATAAATCATTCATCGATTCATTATAAAATAATTAATAGATGGTAGTGAAATGGGTTTAATGAAAACTTCCTTACAATATCATCAACATAATACATCCAAATAAAGAAAGTGGATGGTATCATAAGATCATATCTAATATGAATCCTAACAATACTTAAAGAATTCTAACATGAATGAAAAATAATTATCGAAAATTATTGAAAATATGCACTAAAACTCAAGAGAAAATATTCTTTTCTTTTAGTAAATCATAAAAAAATCCAAGTACAATGGGAATGAGATTTTATCTTAAAACTATTCAAAGTTATTATGTAATTTAAATAATGATAAGTGAAAATAATGGAGGTAAAATATATTCATACTTTATATGTTAAAAAAATTCATTTTTCACTTTAGTAAAGAATGTAAAAAAGTGAGATATACAGAAAACATATGAAAATATTCACATAAAATCTAAGTGAAAAATTAAAAGGTGGTATAAAATACCTATACCAAACATTATTTCATTTATATAACCTTTCATAAAATAATATTTAATAAAAATAATATGGATTCTATTGATTCTAAACCAAAAATGATAAACATGGTTGGTAATTCTTATAATTGTTTTCAGTATTTTTCAATACTGAAGAGGAAAAAATGAATAGTATAATTGGAATCTCCATAAATAAAAATATGTAATAAAAATATATGGGGTTTGAGAGAGAGATATAAATAGAATATATAGTTTCCAAAATTTCCATTTAAATAAGAAGTATTTGGATAAAAAATGAGATTTCAACATAAACCCTTACCTCACATCCTCACTTGCTTCATACACACTCTAACTGAATGTATTACAAATTAATATTAATTATAAATCTATATAAAATCAATAATAATACTTATTTTTAAATATTTGATACATTCATAATTTATAATCATCCAATTATTAATAATTAATCCCTGAAATCAATATGTTTGTTGTTAATTGTTTCATTTTTCATTCATGATTCAATATGATGGTTCCAGTAAACACACTTTGATTATGGATTAATAATATATAATATTAATCATATAAATGAATCGTATTTTTTCATTATATACACATTTTATAACAATCTATACAATGTAGTGATGAAAAATGAATTGCACCACATCATGGAGGCGGTAGTTCGCAGATATACATAGTGATGATTTTAATTTTTAATGAATTGAAATAAAGTAAAAAAATATAATAATATATATTCAAAAAATCATAAATATATCTTTAATATTTTATAAATTCATTCAATACATCAAAGAACATGTTATTTTAGGAGGTGGTGAAAAATGGAACACATTGTTTCATAGAGATGATAATCATTACGCACACAAGAGCAATGATTTCATTTTCATTTGGATGGAAAAGAGATATTAAATGGTTATAAAATTAGTATAAAAAATTTTAATTTCAATTAATATATATATTTAATTATATTAATATTGTTATAGATTATTTGGTTTCAGTTTAGGAAGAAATAAACTTGAAATAGATCAATAATGAAAATTGCTTCTTCTTGGAGTATCTTCCTTTTGTTTAAAACATAATCCTTATTTTGATGTTAGTATGAGGATACTAGAAAATATATCAATTTAGGAGGAAATTTTGGAATATATATTATAGGAATTTTCAGAAATAGAGTGCATAATTTGTGTGAATAAGTGAGAATAATAGGCATACTTTTATAAGTGAGGGGAGTGGGACCCTTTTAAATATTCAATGTTTTAAAAAAAATTAACGTCATTTTCATAGTTAAGAGGAAAAAAATTAGAAAATATAAAAATATATGATAAATAAATTTTTAAATCCATTAAAAAAATATATCTAGTAAAGTTTTATTGATATTTGATTCTTTATAACTTTTTAACCCCATCATTAACCCTTTTATCCATTACCATGGAGTCCTGAGTTTTATAATGGTAATGATTCATTAGGGATAACAAATAATATTAACTTATTAACTAATATTTTATATTATAATTCCAAATATGGGATATATTTATAAATATTAAATACTAATAAGTGGAGGAAATTATTTCTATTATTCATGCACAAAATACATAAAAATCATTTTTAGAAGAAAAAGAAATGTATTTTAAGAATAGAAATGATTTTATTCTCTTTCCTTGGATCATAAAAGTCATTATATGAAAGATAATTTATATTATTGAATATAATTTCTAAAAATTTCATTAAAATCACTCATCAATATTTTTTAATTTAAATTCCTATCATAAAAAATTGCATAAATATAACTACTTTTTTGAAAAATATATATCATTTTACCTTTAAATTATTTTATCTTTATTTTTCACTATGTAATAATAAATATAAGATTGATAAAACATTTCTATTTATGTGGAAATAATATTTTACAATATTTTAATAATTAAAATAAAATAAATTAACTTTAAAATTAAATATTTAACAAAACAATGTTTCTAAACAAAACATTTATCCTCAAAAAATAATTATTAATATAACATTACATATCATTTCTTAAATATTTAATTAATATTATGAATTTGTTTTATTATTTAACTTTATCAATTAAAATATATATTAATTTTTTTAAATTTATATTTTTAATATGGAAGTATTCACTTAAGATCAGTGTTTCTTTGATCATAAGCTTTTGAATAAATAAAAATTCTTAGAGAGAAGTATATTTTAAAATAGAATCCTATTAAAAAGATGGATTTCCACTAATATAAGGTTGAATGAGTGGTTGATGTCTTAATAAATATCTTCTCTCTCTTTTACCTCATTCCAAACACTTTACTCCATGTGTTTCTTAATTCATGAATATCTTTTTACAAGGTAATGGTGCTGGTGGTTATTATAAATAAATAGAGATTAAGAAAGTGAATTACATGATATATAGAAATGAAATGTTCATGGGTAGAAATAACACATGATTCATGAATTTTAATCCACGTCATAATTAATTTAGATCAAAATATATTGGAATAGACAAAAATATAACAAAAGATTTTGGAATCATAACCCAGTATCACATGGTAACTTGAGGCTTAAAATAATAATAGACTTGAAAGAATCTTATTGCACACACCTTAGATGTTTCAAAATTCACATATCTTGTTTAATATTATTACCCAAATAAAAAATGAATATCGATATTTTTTTTAACCAAAGAATGTGACCCCTTATCTAGGTACCATGATTCAACATATTATATGTCTCAAAGGCCATTCAAGATCCCCACTAGCCAGAAACTAGTGCCTAGGAATAAAAAATTGCACTTAAGAATTTTTACACCAAATGAAAAGAATAAAATATTAAACAAAATCTTTCCTTGAATTAAAAATGGAATATTTTTCGGTTATAGCTTCATGATAACCATATAATGCCTTCCAAAAAAAATAATAAATCAATCAATCATTGAACATCTCAAAATAATCATCAAACCATATTTATCTAACAATAATGTGGTAAAATAGAATTATAAGAAAAAAAATTATATAAAGACATTGAAATGCCTAATGAAATCTATATATGGTAAACAAAATAGAACAAAAATTACCAATTCAAATGATAATATTCTTATAGCCCATGGTCATGGAATCATATCACTACTTTGCCCGCTTCATGTGAAACTGGAGATTTGAAATCCAAAAAAGGGGTTATCTAATTCCATGAACCTAAAAAGGCCAAAAAAATATAGTTGTGAGCCTAATGCCCATTATGTATCCTCCATATTCCCAATTCATAATCATTACAAATAAATTCACATCTTGATCATTTGAAATACACTTTAATGAAAATTACACCTTTTAATATTTTGTGTAAACCAAGTCGCATAAATATAACATAATTCTCACTTCTTTAAATCCCATCCACATTGTTTTAGAAAAAGACAATAATTTTAAGAATCTTAATTCATATACATTTATTTTCAATTAAATTATATAAATTCATTTGAAACATTTAGAGATATAGGTCTTAGTTTAAGAAAATGATTTCTAATTAAATTTAAAAAAATATAGTAATTTGATTTTGAAGTGATGAAAATTTAATAAAAATAAATAAATAATGTAAAAATCATCAAAATTAGAAAACACTCAAACATGAAAAATAAAATATATAGTATAAAGAGAAATATTATCCACTAAATGAAATAATGATACACAAATATAATAATGTCCGTTATGGAGAATAAAATTCTAATGATAAAAAATAATAAAATAATAATATTAATGAAATGAAATGAAAGTATTAGACATCATAAATAATAAAATTAATTAATTAATGTTAAATATAATAAAAACATAATGCGAGTTTCCTTATAGAATTATGGTCAAGGAAACCAAGACCCTGTACTATCTTAGTGTTTTAACTAATCATAATCAACATTGTACACTATATAGGGAGATTAATCTCATTTATATACATATGTGGAAACCCCAAAAAGTTTCAACCTATAAATATCATAAAATCATTTAGGTAGTATTGAAACATAGTCCAAGTTTAGGTAATGGATTCCATTCCAAGTAGTAATATCTTACTGTTCTATAACCATGTTTCCAAGGATCCCATTATCAACTAAATACATGTTAGTGAATAAGATAGAATCAATCACATGAAACACTAATAATATATAAGATACCCCACCTCCCCTCAAAGCACCTATTTTTGAAAAAAAATCATTTTTAAATCAATATATAATACATCAGACAAGATTAACAAACTAAAACACATAAATTAGAAAGGGGATCATTCTAGAATATTTACAAAAAGTTACAACCTAGACTTTGATATAAAAATAATAAATAAATCATGAAATTACTTTAACTTTTTTCAATGGGGGGCTTTAGGGATTTAAACCATGTTTCAAGACTTTTCAAATTACTTCTTAAAAAACCTAGTACAATACCATAACACAAAACCATAACAAAATGAAAATAAATTACAAAATAAATATAATTTAAAAACTCAATATGAAATCCAAATCATTATTTAAGATACCTCTACACATAAAAAGATTAAATCAAATACTAAACACCACAAAATGTCAACCAAGGAACACAATGTTATTCTACAATTAAATCCTCATTGAATATACCCATTTAATATGAAAACCAACTTGAATTATTATGTTATTTCATTTAGAATACATTTCAATGCCACTCATTATATTTATCTTCCTTTTTAAAACTTGTATTTTATTAATGAAGTATATAATGAATTTTTTTAAACACCTAATGGGTTTTTAGAAATTTATTTCCACTATTCATGGCCACTGTGACATTATATTATTAATAAAAAGAATTGAATACTACAAAACTGTGATAAAGAATTACATATTACCTTCATACTAAGGTGTCATGGGAAGTGACCAACCAAATTATGGGATGTTTGATTAGAGTGAGAACTACAAATGGGAATGGTGAATGGATTTATAGGGGAACCAGATCTTGATTAGAGGCTTCAACATGGGAAAGATTAACATACTGGAATACATGCAATCTTAATAAATTTTGGAGAACCTTTATGAGGACATATTTATGGATAACTCTAACACTCTGGTAAAATATATTCCCTAGATACTATACATGGTGTTTTATTCTAATAGGATCAAATTATTCTTCAACAAAAATGTAATATATAATGGAATTTAAACAATAACTCTATAAGGGTTCCCACTTTCTCCTTAAATGTTTTTGGAATTATAAAGTTGTATATTAGATGTATAATGCATTGAGATACGTACCTAAAATCAATTGAAACATGTCCCCCTCATTGAAATTTTCTTATAAATCTATCAACATGAGTTCCCAATCCCTATAATATAATAATAAATAGATTAAGCAAACCCAATGACCTAGGGTTTGGCCACCGTGTCCCCTAGGTGAGATAAGTAAAAATAAATTAAAAGGAATGAGAATAATGATAAGTGAAATGAAATCAATATTTGAATAATTCATTAAGAATCCAGGGAACATACATAAAATTCATGTCTGGGGAGATTAAAGAGTCATATAGGGATTTGATCAATTTGATCTAGTGAAATTAGAGGAAGAGGGAATTAAAGAGTTTTTAAATCTGAGAGGTATGGGTTAATAATTTCATAATTTTTAAAAATTTACATGTTATACAATTTGGGAGCATAGTTTTCCAAACCATTCACTAACCTTGTAGACCTCCCTTGACCAACCTTGGTTACTCACATAGTTGGAGTGACATAGTTAACACCAACTATTCACTAAACATCACCCTCTATAATAAATTATAGGGTTGTGTATGGTTATGTTGTACTGCTATCACAAACCCTATATCAACTAAATTTCATAAAAAAATAACTACAAATGAAGTAAAATAATAAAAATCAAAAATTTATAGTATATGTACCTAAAAACAAACTACATGTGTGACAATTTATAACCCATTTATAAAATTATTTAATATCTTATATATTTATCAAATATAATGCAAAATCCACAAGGCCTAGATTTATTTTCCATTTCTATATTTTATATCAATAATATCCTTATGAAATTTCATTTGGTATAGTTTTGAGATATCCCATTTCAATCCATCTAAGATTACCTAGAAGACGGGTCATATAAAACATGATAATTTACTATTTTAATAAAATAATGATGTGATGATGTTAATATCAGTTAAACCATAGGTAAAAACAAGATCCAAAATTCATAGCTAAAATCAATATGTTAATTTTTAAAACTCACTCCAAAATTGGGGTATGGTCATTAGTCTTGTGTTTTCAATTATGTATATTCTTAGATAAATATTAACTGTGATATATAATGATATTATGGATTGTAAAATTATGTATATATCATCTAAAATAATCTCATAATATATTTTCATGGATTTTCCCCATATGGTGTCATATTTATGATTGCATCATGATTTCTCATTTTTTTCATAGTGGTTTTAATCTACCATGGATATCCTAACATTGAAACATCACATGACTCTGTCATGTTATAATATTTGAAACCAATTATTCTTTATAAGAACCTTCATGATGTAATGAGAATCACTATAGTGTGAGCCTTTTTTAAGATTAAGTGCATCCTCTTATTTAGCTCATTCTGGTATAATTTTTATTACATAATGAAATTATGCATTAGTAGTCATATTCAATTAAATACATTAAATCAGAGTAATGGAATGATATAAATTTATTTTATAGTTATTACTTCCAATATAATTTTTCATTGAATTACTTTAAACCCAAATAATCGATTATTAACTATTCTTCTCCAATATCTGTAATATTTTCAAAAAATTATAATAATTATTAGAAAATAACTCAAAATAATCCTAAAATTGAGGTCCTCATTATTCTCAATATATTTATAATTCAACTAAAAAGAAAATAATTAATTAATAAAGGTATTAATAATATACATATCTCTTTAGGAGTGCATAAAGGACATAACTAAAAATCATATATATATATATATGAATCATGTTACTATGTGTTCAACTCCTCCTCATTTGATCGAATCAATATCCATATCTATTTAGATGTTCATAACACCACAACATAGGTTCAGATAATTCTATAAGAGATCATTATCCCTTGGTGTTCATATAATAAACTTGAAAAGTGGAATGCCCTTTGATCATCATAATGTTTCACAAGAATAATTTTTTTCTTTATACTGCATTTTATATATATTTCCCAAGAGTTCATCATGACCTTGTCATAGAATGGGTTCTTAGATGAATTTATTCTAAATTTTCTCAAATTATTTCTTAATGAAACACAACCATGTGCCAAAATTATATATGATAATCTCTTATCTATTCATTGATCTTCATAGTCAACCTGGAATCTCTTTCTGTAGTTATCGCATTGATTGTAATTGAATCACCAACGATATTCATTTCAAAGTGTCTCAATCCATCCCACGTCACATAATAATTATCATTAACTATAATGTTATATCATTAACTTCATTATAGTAACATACCAATATTTCTTGATCACTTAATCTATCTTATAAATGCTAAATCCATCATTCTTTAGTATACCTAAACTTTGTAAAAAATCTATGATGTCATCAACCTCTAATGAGTAGAAAAATATCAACAATGATGTCCAAATCCTATATGTATGATCATTGACAACAAATCTAATATAACATAATAAGAAATGTATGAAATTTATCCTTTAGGATATACATGGGCACATAAACACCCCAATTTTTATTTTCTAGTAATACAAACACCATAAATCATTGCAATAAAAACATCAATATTCCATTTTGTAATACTAAGATATAACATGAAAAAAAAATTGTAACACAATGATATTTTAACCCTACATTCATCAAAATTCCATTTTGAAAATAAAAAAAACACTATGGATTTATATCCCCCCATACTCTACCTTGTTAATGAAATAAAAAGGAATAAAAAGAGTGTAAGTGATTATAATTATATATCAATTTCTCCCACTTTATTGGTTTGATATTTCTTTTAATGAATTGGGGTGAATGATTTAGATTCAATGTGATCAAAGAACCTTCTCTACCAATATATTACACCAAATTTGATATAGAATAAATGTTTTATTTTTTCCGCTATTGATACTAATGAATTAATATTCAAAATAAAAATTTGATTGAGAAAATATCATTCATGACTTTCAGGGGTAATCCAAATCATGTCCATATTTCAACAATTCATCCATATTAAAATTTTTATTCAACAAGATAGTGATTTCAAATATTTATTCCATGATAATTCAAATATAAATTAATAATATTAATCCTATGAGAGAAACATGTTATATGAAAAGTGTAATCAATCCATAATTTATGTAATCTATAATATATAATATAAATAATAATCCAAATGAAATACAATATTTTATTTATAAAACAAACATCACATTTTATGCCAATTCTTCATAAGTAATCTTTGAAAAAATAAGGGAACTTGGTTTAAAAACCATACCAAATATTTTGATAGGAGGATAATTCCCCATTTAGTAAAGAATTGTCTTCAAAATATTTATAAATTTACCTCTAATATTTTTCATCACCTGTTGTCTTTCATATTGATTCACCCCTTTTTAAATTTTTTTAGCACATCAATATCATGTTAGTGTCTTCCTATATTTATTTTAGCCACTATCTATTTATCATTAATTTCATCAACATTTTAAAGAGGCTTGAAATTTTCTCTCTAAGAGTAGATTAACATCAATTCTCCCATAGAATTTATGATATTTGGATCCAATAATAACATATCATAATTGATTCATCAAATTGTACTGAAGATGGTAAACAAAAAAATCAATAAATTTTTAATTGACTTTATTCTTATTCTTCTTGTGACTCATTAATTAGTATGTGTGATTCTCTTAATTTTTCTCAAACACATATTCAAGAACACAATTATGTCTAATTTACCTGTGATAAGTGGAATCATAATTAAATTAAAATTAATCTAACAACCATGTGATACATGTTTTGGTTGTGTTGCCGAATTTATTACACTATCCACAACTCCCTTTTAATTCACATATTTGTTAAGTACCTTTCTTCTCATCATTAGAAAACTTCATTTACTTTTTTTTCATATACAAAATAGTTCTAATTTTGTATCAATACTTCCTTAAATTATTACTAAAGAAACCAACCCATGATTAATATCAAAATACCATTGGATCTATAATGAAACAAGTTTTTCCATAAGACTAAAAATAAATTTTGTCTTCGTTTTTTATTATACTTTGTAGTAGAATAATTTTTCATTAATGTGGTGTTTAATTTACTCTCCACATAATGGGTTTGTCTCCTACTAGACTCTTAAAAATTATTAATTATTAAAATTAGTTTCCCACAATGTTTCATATTATTTTAGTATTCGTGATATAAATTATTGGGTATTCTCAAAGTTGATATCTCTTTTTTCAACCTATTCACTGTTTAGTTTCATCCTTTATGGGTATCCACAATAGAATCAAAACCATAAACCACATAATGTTTTTCAATATTATGAATCATAAAATTCTACTTGTTATTTCTGATTTTGGAAGTAATTTTCGTTTTTACTTCGATTGTAGATTCTTATAGATAGAGAAACTAATGAAAAACTATCATTATTTAATTATGATTACTCAAAAATAACTTACTATAATTTAAATACAATGATTAAATGAACCTATAATTCCCCTAATTCATCGTTCTTACCATTTATCTTTATGTAATTTTTTATCATCAATATTAAAACATATTTTAACACATTGATTAAAATTATCTTATCCTCGAGATTATATGAAAATACATAAATAATGAAATCATGAGTCACTAAATAAAATTTGTATTAATCTATTTTATCTTTAATTTGAATAAAATATCTACTCATAAAATGCACATCACTTGGAACCAAATTATGTATTATCCTATAAAAGTAAATCTCAAATAGAGTCTTATTAATTTCTTACTCAATATTTTTATAATTTTCTAGAATAATGTCATAAAAATTTTATACAACAATAGTTAGTTTTAATATATTATTTTTCTTTATATTTATTAATGTTATTTTATATACATATTCCACATTTCCCATAAAATCATTATCTAAAAAACAAATACAAATATAATTAAAATTACACTTTGTGGTGTCAAGATTAAATTTAAAAAAACCTGGAAGTAAAGAGATATATCCTGAAGAATAATATATTTCCATTAATGAATATATAAAATATGGCCCCACTAGAGAAAAATCCTGGTATAACCTGAAAAAAAATCCAACTCATTCAGTGTGAGAATATATAAATGAAAAATGGAACAGTCAAATGATTGGTAAAAATTAAAAAAAAAACATGATAACTTTTTATTTAAAAGGAATGATCTAATCAAGTACATATATGTTTCCTTTCTAATTTGGAAAACAAAAATTTGAACATTCTCTAAGAATTGGGAACAAGACCCTCAGGAGAATATATAACATCCCTGAACTTACACTCCTAGATCCATTGAATGAAAATAATCATTACAATTTTGGTTTGATACCGATGAACATGAACCAATTTCGACCATCGAAAACATAAAATATAAATTTTAACTATTTGATCACTTACATAACTAAGGAAATTTTAGGTTTAAAATTTTAGTAAATTATGAATGTAACACCCTATCCTAGATGGAACATAAATTAGTGTTCTGGGTCGGTTTACCACTAGGAAATCGGTGCACCTCCCTGTATTCCAAATGATTTTGACATGTAGCGAGGGTGTAAAGAGGTAATAGTGGGAAGACTATACCCTTAGATAGTGTTTATAATATTTTTCTATGTATATAAAATAGTAAAATAAATACCATAACATGGTGGAATGAAATGATAAAACCAACAATCTCATCAGATGAAAATATAAAGTAGAAACACTAGAATAATTAATAAATAATCCCCAAGACAATAATATCAAAAACATACCATTTTTAGATACTCAACATAGTTTTTCATACCAAAAATAAAATTTTGGACACATGTGGTCGACCATATTAGTACATACATATAAGGCATGTTGAAAAAAAATGAAAAATCAAAAATAAACTCTAGGTAATGTGGGAACTTCCATGATCCCTTGGATCCATCCCATGAAAAAGATTAAACAAGACCACTAAGGTCCATCTTCTAAGCTTGATACCTTACCGGATCATAGATATATAAAGTTTACATGCATCCTGAGGGCCTGTGTAGGGTGTGATAACAAACATCTATATTCCACCACCAACATGTTTCTATCTTGCAACCATGACACTACGGGTGTACAAAATATAAATAAAAATGGTAGCACACACATGTTTAATATTAAACCTACTTCCGTAGTGCTCAATATCTATAAAGAAGTGATATTATACTTATTCCATTGAATTTAATCTTTGAATATGTGACCCCATTATATATATAGCTTACAAAATCTATATATATATATATATATAACTATAATGGTGAGGATCGATGGAAGAAATCTCAAGGTATCCCCTGAAAAAAATTATTCCCATGTGAATCCTTAGGTTTCACATCCAAATAAATAACTCGATACATCATATAATCAATCATGTATCTAGAAATTAAATGTCACACCCAACCAAGTCCTTGGTCCCTCAAACCAAATCTCAAATAAACCCATTCATCACAAAGCGTAATGTCCTGAGGCCCAATGATGTTTTCCCTCTAATAATAATCATAGTATTTTCTATACCTAACATCTCAATGAATGATGATATCCATCATCCAAATATTCTATCCCAGTAGCCTCACGTGTAATTGTGAGCCTCATACCCCAATTGACTACCTTATCACCATAAACTGATGATCCATTCCCATCCACATGGATTTCTATGATGAGGACCCCCAAAAAAACTAATGGTCAACACCATCCCCTAAGATGCATTATTTAAAGAGGCCTCCACCTACACGACTGGTCAATAAAATCTCAATATGAGTCCTATATATGTTCACACGGATCTGAACAATGTTTCATCCAGAAATGGTGAATAGAAATCATCTTAAAAGTACCTAATCCACTTCATCATGGTACCTCATACCCCAATGACAATTCCACTCATCCTGATGCACAACACCCTCTCAAATAACACAGGTTATAACCTCATCATGACAACAAAATCACCTAAAACCGATATAGATGTCACCTAAACCTATGGTCAAAATCATCCAGATTTATTTATATCAAGCATTTCTTAACCTGATGAACTACATCGCCTCAATCCAGGTGTTCAACAGTACCTCAATCCTCGAGCCATGCCCACCTTTTTCCAATAGAATCATGCATTCATTATAAATATTTAGATTTAATTTAAATCACACACGAATCTTAAATTTCCTAGGTTGGTTCAATCCCCTCATTTATCATTACCATTAGTATTTTTTTGGATCATGCCCATATGAACCTCACATAGTCAATTTATAAATTTAAAGACTGGCAGTTTATATATTGGGGTTTTGATTGGTCGACCCACACAATGCATATAGAGCACACCCTCAAAACACATGTAAAAACATTGAGAAAGTTAGGAACCACTGACTGTGTACTAGTTTATTCTCAATCATTTGACTTCATCCTTTAACTATAAATGAATCAGAAGAAAATGGTATTTTATATGAATGCCCTGAAAATAGGGGAAATAGATAACACAACTTTAGTGCTCTATATAGAAAGACAAATGAAAAAATAGGACGATAGATTGAAGGTCTTACAAAGATGAATCCATACCCACCAACAGATCAAATATCATATTTTGATCTAGTCATATGGTTCAAGGCCTAGGCAGGATAGAATTTGAAGAAGGCCATTGCGTATGGTGGAAAATTGGAAGAATAAGGAGGAAAAAACAATTAATATAGGGATGGGCATTTTAGTAATTTCACTCTTTTTGGAGAGGTTCAATGTTAGCTCACATGGTTTTAATAACCATTAACAAACCATGAACACTCATCTTATAAAGGGATATCCCATCACATTCCTATACACATAGTTTACCAAATCATGCACATCCCATATAGATGCAACTATCTAAGGAACCCACCTCACACAGTCATGTGCATAGTTTGAAAAACTATTCCCAGAATGTGTGAATCCCCTATATGAAAAATTTTAGAGGTATTAAATGTCCATGTTACCCCTATGTTATGGTCTTACAACTATGTATAGTGATATTTAATGGATGATGGACTACACCTCAGAGGTCTCCGAGTTTGTCCAAATTGTGCACCTCTCTCTGCCCATTCCCGAAACAGATATTCAAGGGCCCACCACACCCAAAACTCAACTTAAAACCTATGGAAATTTTTGTTCCATAAAACCCATCTCAAAAAGGCCTTGGGATAATAAAATACATGGTATTTGGTTTTGTATATGAAGACATATTTATCTCACTCACTAAACTAAAAATTCAAACATGTTGTGGATTTTTTGAACAGCTTAGAAAACTAATACATTACAATCTCCCAAAATTAACATTGCCCATCCCTCATCTATCATGATTTAAATAGATATGGTACTAATCATACCCATAACATTTACATTACTCTAGTCTACCATGGTCATTATATAATAGTTTAACTCCGCTCAATGTGATCCCCACATTTGGAATGACATACGATGTCACTTCCTGACCAAGCATACAATTTCGATGGTCACCAACCTTACCTAATATTAAAATTTCTCCTATTATGAATAGTCATTACTATATTTCAATATCTCCTCATGTAATACATGTTTTATATTTGAAACTCATCAAATATCACATCTCATCAGATGCCCATATCATACATCTGCCATCGATGACACTCACAAAACCCCACATCTCATCAGATGCCTATAATAGATATCGGTGTCACCACACCTCACACACACACACACACACACACATATATGGATCCCACATCAAAAATTATGCAAACTAACTATGGTGTTCTATGTAAGGGTTAGTGTCCTGAGAACCAACTATTTTGTACTTTGATTACATGAATGTTCACTTATTATATATTGTTCATTGTTCTGCATGACTATAATATAATAATGTC
Organism: Viscum album; assembly: GCA_963277665.1. Classification (NCBI taxonomy): domain Eukaryota; kingdom Viridiplantae; phylum Streptophyta; class Magnoliopsida; order Santalales; family Viscaceae; genus Viscum; species Viscum album. The sequence continues at coordinate 1,151,034,430 of OY728132.1, read as the reverse complement.
CTAGAATATTTGTTGCATTTATAAGGTCATGGAAGATCCCTACTATAATGAGAACCTTGAAATGCTATAACAATATTCTTAAATAAAGTTCTTTGATTGGATGACATACTATGATAGGACACATAGTATACAGACTGTCATGTGCGAGTACACGTAATAAGACGAGACTCTCTCTCATGGAGTTCGCACTAGGTAATCTCCAAGATGGGAGATTATGAGAATAGACCCGCCAGTAGTAATTCCACATGTCTTGGTGTCATCGGACAATACTATCTGCGAGTGTGTGTAATGGTCCTTAGACTGGAAGATTATCATTAACTCATGTCATGACTCGCACACTTAGATTTACTGACAAAAACCGTCATGCAGACAGTTAGTGGGAAGTAGGGTACGTTGGGTGCGTCACGAGTGACATGTTGTTAATGGATAAGTCGAGGAATGATTTGTCCCTTCCATTTATGGAAGTTGATATCACGGCCCTTTGATTGAAATAGAATTCTCAAATTAAATTCCATGGACATGGTGTAAACGATGAGTTTATTTCAGGTAGTCAAAGAATGACAGATCAAGCATATAGGTTTATGACACTTCCATGAAACCTGCTTGATGAGATATCGAGAAAAAGGGATTAAATTACATAGTAAGAGTTCGTATGAGGTGATATGTAAATGCGGAATCAACTTATTTCTCTTAGTTTCCATGACCCGTTGCTAGATAGTAATCTTGGACTTTAGGCAAGCCTGCCTAATGCCAACGAGAAAGAGGACTAGAGGGTCACACACTAAGTGTATTCAAGTATCTCAAGTAGAATAAATATTATTCCCGTATGTGGTTTAATAATTATTCAAGGAATCCTAAATTGTTTTAATGTTGGAGGAAGAATAAAATAAAACAAGTACACACCGTGTATCAATAATTACACACCATGTAGTTTTATTTTGAAAACAAGTACATGCCATGTATTATTAAATGTACACGCCGTGTAGTTTTCATTTTGGAAAGGAAATGAATAAATGAAAACAAGATATACACGCCATGTACATTAAATGTACACTCCGTGTAGTTTTCAATGAAAAACAAGTACACGCCATGTATTTATTAATACACGCCGTATAGTTTTTTCAGTCGAGATTTTGAGGAAATATCATTTTATTAAATGATTTTAATTATAATCAGTGTGGGTGCATGTCAAGGAATTAATGACTCGACATGGGGATTTCAAAATGCATTTTATGAAATAAATAAAATGCGTAACACGGTTATTTATTGTCATAACTCTACAAACTAAAACTTGATTATAAATATCTTCACAACCACAACTCTTTCCCTAACATAAGATAATCGTTGTGCACAACAATTCTGGAGAATTATTTCAAGGCCAAAAGAACCTCTTCCTCCAAGAACTCTCTCAAGACTGAGAGGGATCCTCTTCCATCGGATCAAGATGATCTAAGGTGGACAATGCAAGCAAAGGTTTCTCCACACTAGCACCCAGAGACTACTTTGGCGATGTCCCGAGATACGAGGTACACATGTGGATCACCTCTAGAGGAAGTCTACACTTTGCTTCTGCAACGCAATGACAAATCACATCGGAACGTGATCAAGAACATCAAAGAATAAATAACAAAAAAAGGTATTTGTTTTCAATTGATTAAATTAATTATAATCAACTTGTAATGATCCTACTTTGTTGTTTTGGGACTTTCCTTTTCTTTTTCCATTTCTGTGATTCGATTTGTGGAGACTGGAGTTTATCGTCGTATTGATCCTGGATTGATCATTGTTAATGACAAAAATCCATGTGGGCACATCCAACCACGCACTTCCGCTGCACCCGGAACATTCAAATAGTATCAGAGGGAAGTTACAACGTTGATTATAGTTATTTAATTTTCGTTGATAATTTACGCATTTATATTTGATTCAATTCGAAATAAATCGTTCTATAAATCTGAATAAACAAGATTTGTTCTTCCTCTTTCGTTTCTCAATTCATATCACAGAAATGACCTTTTAATTTTAATTTTGATTAAAATAAAAATGGGGATTTCATCCGGAGGAGCCTCTCTTTTTGTCTGTACAACAAAGGAATACATGACGTGTAATAAAACAACACGCCATGTACATAGGATCAACGAACTGACCCTGGTCCACCAAACCACACCGTGTGAATTGAGTATGCCTATGTTTTTATTACGTCGTGTTGACCAGAATTAAACGGTGCATGGGAACTAGAATACAAGGCGTGTATGTTGGAGCAACACGTCGTGTAGTCCGATCCATCCCAAGTGAAACCGTGTACAAAGGAGAAGCCACGTACCACGTACACGAGATCGCTAGGCCGGTTACCACGTAAAAAGGGAAGTACACATCGTGTATGATTTATCTACATGTCGTGTACTCTAAAATTTCCAAATTACTGAGAACTCGCCAAATCCCCCGATGTGTACTTTGGATAAGAAATGAAAAGGAAGTACACGTCATGTATGATTCATCTACATGTCGTGTACTCCAAAATTTCCAAAGTATAAAGAACACGCCAAAGCCCCCGACATGTACTTTGGATAAAAGGTGAAAAGAAATACACGCCATGTAAATATAAATTACACGCCATGTACTTTTCATAAATTTCACCCTAATTCCTCCAAAATTACAAAGACTTGTACAAGGAATATGGATGAGAAGAATCTTAAGGAAATTCAGAAAGGAATTTAAGATAAAGAATTGATTAATTATAAGATCATAATTAATTAATTTCAAGCACAACTTATCCTAAATAATAGAACAATTAGAAGAATTTGAATTCTAAATATGTGTAAATGTCGTTGCATGGTATGGATGATCATGAGCTAGAACAAAGACCCTCTGTATGTGTGGTTTCATTTAAATTTGTTTAATTTAAATTCTTTGTCCTACGAGCCTTCTTCCATAAAAATGTATGGCCTATGTGCCCATGGTTTCTTTAATGTAAACCCCTAGTAATGGAGGATCTCCTAATCCAAAGGAGAAAGTTCGAAATATGAAGATGAGGTGAAACCAACCCAAGAAGATTCAAAGGTAGACAGGTGGGATCTTCAAAACATGAACCATCAGGTTCAAGGTGTTTTCCTTAGGTCAAGGTTAGCCTATCAAACCGCTAGATAAGATAACCAATAGAATCTCATGATCATGCCACCTTATTTTATTTTTTTCTGATTGCATGGTTTATTTATTATGTATGTTTTGTCACAATCACATAATTAATGAAATAAACAAGCATGCAAAGATGGAATAAAATAAAAACTGGACTATGCGTAAACATTATCGGAACATGGTTAATCACTTAAGAAATCATCACATAATATTAACAAGCATGTGATAACAAGAAACTATGAATAAAAGATTAAAATCCCTCAATACCATATTAAGTCATACTATGCCTTCTGTTACCTGATTAAGGGAAAGAATCAATAAATCTATGTGTTTGACCAACCCTTGTTGGGGAACTTAATTATAAAGGAAGCTGTTATGAAAGGTTTCTGGTTGACTTAACCATATTAAATCAAGAGAAGTAGCCCTTGCCAGACTTGATGTCATGACCCGTCCTTGGGGCTCATGCTGTGACTACCCCAAGCCTGCCTTCCAATGACCCGGGGTTGGTGACTAGCACCAAAGGCGTAAATCTAGATAAAAGGGAAGGAATTTCCATTATATAAGAAAACAAACACAAAAGAGTACGCAAGATGAAGTAAACACTAAGTAAACTGAGTACAAAAGTAAGTGCTGGAATGTAAATGGGCCAGTATACAAACCCAACTGAAAGTACAGTAAAACTAAGAAAAGTAAAGTACAATAGCTGAAAGGTAAAGTGGCATCCACTGAGACGTCCTCCGCAATCCCCACTTGAAGGGTGGGTACAGATGGTCACCTCAATGCTCTCGCCCTCCAACCTCCTCCGAGTACCGTCTCGTCGTGAAGTCCACCTCCAGGTACTGACTCATCGTGAAGTCCACCTATAGGTATTGACTCGTCGTGAAGTCCACCTCCGGGTACCGTTCTGCTCCACAAGCCTCAACCATGATCAGCAATGTCCATCGTCTGCAACCAACACAATGTAGTGCAGGCATAGCCTGTGCAGGGGTGAGTATACCATACTCAGTAGGGACCCCGAGACCCCCGAAGGTCTCCAAAAATCCACAAAGCATAAACCAAAGGAAAGAAACAAACCTGAAGTACCAACCAACTCTACTTAGGTATATGCCCATACATATACCAAAGTCATCAATTCTAGTTCGGCTCCACTCACGAGCCCAAATACAACCCAGTCCACATAGGAAATCAAAACCTAGTCCACACGGGAATGCACAACCCAGTCCACACAGGAATTCACAACCCAGTCCACACAGGAAAGCACAACCCAGTCCACACAGGAAATCACAATGCAGTCCACACAGGAATGCACAACTTAGTCCACACAGTAAATCACAACCCAGTCCACATAGGAAAGAACAACCCAGTCCACACAGAAAAGAACAACCCAGTCCACACAAGAAATCATAACCCAGTCTACACAGGAATGCACAACCCATCTCAATCATGAGGTAAACACAAAGGTCATTGACTCAGCTCAAACCAGGATTTTCATTAATGATATCGAAACCACAACTGCTGGAGAACTCCTCCTATGTGAAGTATAGTCTCTCTATCATGACTCTGAGGCACTACTCAGTAACCTTAGACTACTGATGTACTCCTCCCGTTGAGTAGTGTGGGTCTGCAGCCAACTACCGGGCGCTCCATCCACTGTGGGTCTGCTGCCAAATATCGAGCGCTCCCCCTAATAGCCGTCAGAGGTATTCCACCTGTCGAGTACTGCGGGTCTGCTGCCAACTACCAGGCACTACGTCTGCCACGGATCTTCTGCCAAATATTGGGCGCTCCGTCCACTGGGCTAATCGAATCACTCTGACTCGAATCGGTCAAGCAGTCATTAGGTCTACAATTACTAGGTCTCCGCACTCTGAACGTTCTTCTTTGAAGGGGTCAGCTCTACAATCCACTGGTCGATAATCCAAGTTTCATAAAGTCCCATGAAGAAGTATCTCAAAGGACCGCCTCGTCAAATGGTTCTCAACGCAACAGACGGCGCGTCAATCAGACGCCTGGTCTGTGAGTTAGTAGCCTTTTCATCCCGGGGCCCGATTGGTTTCGTGTACGAACCAACCTGACCATATCTCAACTATACCCCAAACTCTCATAGCGTAAACTCAAATGGAATATTTCTTAGTGAGATTACCAACACTGCTGACGGTTCATCAAACAGTCATCCGGTCTGAAAGTTATCAGCTTTTTCGTTCCAGGGGCCCGATTGGATTTCGGGTCCAATCCAACCCGGCCATAATAAAACTGTTTCCAAACCTCAGGTGAATTATACCAAAAGTTTTGTCTCACTAAAAGGAATCAAAAAAAGTTAACGGCACATCTATCGGACGTCCGGAGCTCAAGTTATAACCGTTTCCGCTACGAGGGCCCGATTGGTTTTAGGTTCGAACCATCCCAGTCATAACCAAACTTTGCCGAAAGCTTGAGTGTAATATACCAAAAAGACCGTCTCAATTCAAGGATCCCTACGCAACTTACGGTGCATAGATCGGAGGTCATTAGACCAAGATATGGGCATTTGAACGAACCTGGCCCAAAAATAGGGGGTCTGGGCCCGGTCCGACCCGGCGGGCACGCCCCAACCCACGCGGCCCAGACCTCACGGCCCACGCGGTTGGCCGCATGGCTGGCCGATCGGCTAGGTGGCGGCGCCCAGTGGGGCCCGCCCAAGCCGCCAATTGGGGGGTGTTACATCGCCAGGTTCTACGAATGGATGGCCTTAATGGCCGAACTTTGGTTGACTGCGGGACCCCCCTTTGGGTCCTGCCTAATGATGGCACCGGCAGCCGGCACAGGTGGCCGCCCTTCAGTACCGCCGTGGCCTTAGGGCACGACTGCGTTCGACCGGAACGACATTGCGCCGCGCCCCAGCGCCGTCATCCCGGGATCCCACGCGGCCGCGGGATCCAGCGTGTCGCAATGCCACAGAAATCCGCTTCGGGTCTTCTTCGGTGGCACGCTGAGGCGCCGCCGGCTCCAGGTGGCCGGATGGCTCCGGCCGCCGCCTCTGGTCGCCGGTGCCGCCGTTCCAGCAGGGCGCGCCGGAAACCCCTTCCACGGACCACCAGACGTGCTTCGGTGGTCCGATTCGCCCATCTCTTGTGCCAGCGGCTCTCCCGAGATTCACTCTTCACTATGATGGCTTCCCAATGCCGTTTTGGTCCCTTTCACCATCACCCGTCAATTCTCACACAAAAGAACAATCAGTGGAGGGTCCGAGCTTGTTCATTAGCTTGTGCCCTCCACATTAGAGGCTCAATCCTAAATTAATCAATGTCATGGGTTTAATTTATTCATAAATAAATTATACCAACACCCTGAAAATTGAAAACCCACGCACGAGGTATAATTCACTCATACTCTAAATACGAAAATCCCCCTACATCAAGGTTTGTCATTCGTTGAAAACATCACAAAAGTGCGGACGTCGGTTTGTTAACATCGTCACAAGGGAGGAGATGAAGATGTCGATGATCGTTGGCGTTCGTCGCTCCCGCTAAGTGCCTTCGATCCCGGATAGAGCGTTGTTGGTGAAATCCCTCGCGTTCTTCTTTGTAGAACGTTTTTCTTCCTTGGAAGGAAGTCCCCGCAATTTCCAAAGCCATCCCAAGATACAATCACCAACCAATCTCAAATAATCTAACACCACCTTTATAAAAGAAATGCTTTAAGCTTTCAAAACTCAAGCACTTGAATTAATTAAAAAGGGATGGCAATATTTATTAGAGAGAGGAGGATGTGAAGAGTCACATTTAATTAAGAGAAGGTTTTCACATTAAACAAGGATGTTTAATGGGGGTTTAAGGGGGTTTAGGGAATGTGAAAGCTTGAGGATCGTGTGGGACCCACCTCACAATTATCCTCACATTGGTAGTTAGGAGCTTCCACCCCAACTTCCCCAAATAGGATATAACCACTTTAGTTAAAGAATAAAAATTGTTCCACAATTTTTTATTCACTTCTCATTTAATCCTTAAATTTTAACTTCTCCTCCAGTGAAAACGCAACCATGGTAAATGTCCTTTAATGTAATTACCGGCATTGTGAGTTCATCGGTGCCCTCGTATTTCAATTCCGAGTACTAGTTCAAAAGATAGAAAAACTCGCTCATTCGTTCACTGAACATACCCGAGCTAAACTTCAGAAATTGATTCCAAGCACACCGGGCCTCGGAATCAGGTGCCGTCCGAAACTGCACACTCATAAAATTCCAAATAAATTAAGAAAAAAAATCCCTTGAAATTTTCGGGTATTTACATTTGATGTAATATTGGAGGCAAGAGTTGAAGAAGTCCAAGTTAGGATTTTAGGGTTGGGGAGTCCACTCAACAGATCAAGGAACTATAAGCTCACAGTTAGCAAAGTCCTACCCACCTAAATAACTTCAAACAGCTCGACCAACCCTTATTGGGGTTATTCAAAGGGGAATATGGATCCTTACCACTAGAATGTCAAAGCAACTGAACATTCCGAGTTCAATGGTCAGGGCCATTGGGACTTGATAAAATAGTGGTAGAATTAATAAATTCATTTATTATTTCTCATAAAATGTAATCAAGAAAGTACTAATAAATCTACTCTTTCAATTTGTAGAATCGAAATGACAAACTCGTCAACCACATTTTCTCTACGATCAATTCTGGATAAAGAAAATATACTCACCGGTAGTAACTTTCAGGAATTGTTTAGGAGCCTTCAGATTATTATAATCCATGAACGAAAGTTTTACGTGCTGGAGTCCTCACTTCCTGATTCCCTTGCCCCGGGGGTGAGTGATGATGATTTCCTGGCATATGATCAACATTTGAATGATGCACTCAATGTTCAATGTTTGATGTTGTCATCAATGTCTAGTGAGCTCATGAAGTCTCATGAAGACATGGATTCCTACAACATGATTGAGCACCTCTATGGTCTATACCAAGATAGAGAAAGACAAGAAAGGTTTGAGATCTCCAAGGCTCTATTTCAGATCAAGCTTGGAGAGGGTGCCCTAGATGGGCCTCATGTAGTCAAGCTCATTGGCTACATTGAGCGCTTGGAGGTTCTAGGGTTTAAACTCTCCGAAGAACTGGGTACCGATCTCATTCTTGCATCACTTCCCCAGAGCTTCTCAAACTTTTTTTGTAAACTTCAACATGAACAACATTGAGAAGTCTTTATCTGATCTTATTATCCTCATTCTCCAAGTGGATAATGACATAAAGCATGAAAAAACTTCTATCCATATGGTGAATAAAAGGAAAGGGAAGGTGAAGAGCTTTAAGCCCAAATCTTCTTCAAGGCCATCCAAGAAAAGGAAGAACAAAGGGCAGGCAAAAGAACATGATGTTGTTTTTTTCGCATGTGGCAAGAAAAGCCATTGGAAGAAAAACTGCACCCAACCAGGAAAGCAAGGGGAAGCTTCAGGTGCATTTTTTATCAATTGTAATCTATCTGTTTCTACTAATTGGGTATTAGATACTGCTTGTGGTTCTCATATCTGTATCCAAAAACAAAAACCAAGTAGATTCAAAAATATTGACTGAGGTGAGGTGGATCTACGAGCAGCCAAGGTAGCCCGACTTGCTGTTGTAGCTATTGGAGACTACCATCTCACATTGCCTACTGGGATGGTCTTGGTTTCGAAAGGATGTTATTATGTACCCTCTATAACCAAAAACATTATTTCAGTATCCAGATTAGATACTGATGGATTCATATTCAAGTTTGGAAGTGGATGTTGCTACTTTTATAAAGATAACATTTGTTTTTGTGGGGCACATTTATATAACAACCTTTATGTGTTAGACTACACAAACCAAGTAATGGAGATCGATGACAAATTTAATTCACATGACTCATACCACACCCAACTTTGGAATCACTGGCTAGGTCATGTAAATGAGAAATGTTTGACAAAATTACATCAAGATGGGTATTTAGATTCTTTCGAACTAAAACCACTTGGTGTATGTCATGCGTGTCTACAAGGAAAAATGTCCAAAGACCCATTTAGTGGGAAAGGTGAAAGGGATAAAGAACTTCTAGAATCAGTTCACAGAGATGTGTGTGGACCATTTATGGTTGAAGAAAGGGGTGGGTTCTTGTACTTAATAACTTTTACTGATGATTTTAGTAGATATGGATATATCTACTTAATGAGGTATAAGTCAGATTCTTTTGATCAGTTCAAAGAATACAAGAATGATGTTGAGAACCAGCTTGGTAAGAAGATTAAGAAACTCCACTCAGATAGAGGAGGAGAATATCTTATTCAAGTCTTCATTGATTTCTTACAGGAGTTTGGGATTCTATCTCAACTCACTTTTCCATACACCCCCAGTGGAATGGTGTAAGTGAAAGGAGGAACCACACCCTGTTGGACATGGTGAGATCAATGATGAGTCATGCGAGTCTACCATTATCCTTTTGGGGATATGAATTATAAACAGCAGCACACATACTAAACCAAGTACCAACTAAATTGATAAATGGTATTCCATATGAGTTATGGAGTGGACGCAAATCCATGTTATCGAATTTACATGTGTGGGGTAGCGAAGCCTTTTTTAAGACCTCTTCAGGTAACAAACTTGCACCCTGAGGCACAAAGTGTATTTTTATAAAATATCCCAATGAAACAAGGGGATATTACCTATACAACCCCTCAGAAAAAAAGGTTACAGTGGAAAGTCACGCCATATTCCTTGAGAAGGAGCACATCTCAAAATGAGATAGTGGGAGAAAGATAGACTTCGACGAAGTCGAGGCTCAAGATACACATGAGTTGGTACAAGAACAGATTCCACAAAGCCCCGTGGAAGAAAAATCTATTCAAGAGACAAAAGAACTATGTTGGAGCATGAGATAGGTGAGAGAACCAGAACAATATGGTTTTCTTATCACTGAGGATGGTGACTCATTATTGGTTGACAATGATGATCCTCTTACCTACAAGGAAGCAGTTGAATGCACAGACGTTGCCAAGTTGCAAGAATCCATGAATTATAAAATGGATTCCATGTACCAAAAACAATTTTGGATTTTGGTAGATCCTCTAGTTGATGTAAATCCTATTGGTAATAAATGGGTAATCAAGAAGAAACTGGACATGGAGGGGCAAGTAAGAACCTATAAGGCACGACTGGTTGCAAAAGGTTTTAGACAGTGTCAAGGAATTGACTATGGTGAAACATTTTCACCGGTTGCGATGATGAAATCCATCAGAAACCTATTGGACATTGCCGCTTACCCTGACTTTGAAATTTGGAAAATGGATGTCAAAACAGCTTTCCTTAATAGGAACCTCTAGGAAGATGTCTACATTACACAACCTGAAGGGTTTGTGACTCCAAAGGATGACAACAAGGTATGCATGTTTCCGAAATCCATTTATGGATTAAAGCAAGCACATCAAGGTCATGGAACATTTGTTTTGATGAAGCTGTAACAGAATTTGGCTTTGTTAAGAATGAATGTGAGCCTTGTGTCTACAAGTGGTTTAGTGGAAGTCCAGTTGTTTTCCTAATAGTATATGTTGATGAAATATTTCTAATTGGAAACGAAGTACCTGTCTTACAGTCAGTTAAGACATGGTTGCATAAATGCTTCTCCATGAAATACTTGGGTGAGGCAGCATATATTCTTGGGATCAAGATCCATCGTGATAGATCCAGGAGAATGTTGGGCCTGAGTGAAAGTACATACATTGACAAGATAATGAAGTGATTCATTATGGAACAATCCACAAGGGGATTGAGGCCAGTGTCACATGGCATTCATCTGTCCAAGAAAATGTGTCCTCAGACACACAAGGAAAGAAATAGAATGTCAAGGATCCCTTATGAATCCGCGATTGGGTCAGTCATGTATGATATTCTATGTACGAGGCTAGATGTTCCTTACGCATTATGTGCGGTATGCAGATATCAAGCTGATCTAGGAGACTGCCATTGGATTGAAGTCAAGACTATCCTTAAGTATCTGAGGCATACTAAGGATATGTTACTAGTTTATGGAGGAGATGAGGAACTAGACATCAAAGGACATGTAGATGATAGTTTCCAGACTGATCAAGATGACATGAAGTCGCAGACTGGATACATCTTCAGTTTGAATGGAGGTGTAGTGAGCTGGAAGAGCTCAAAGAAAAGTGTGGTGGCAGATTCTACAACGGAGTCCGAGTATATCGCAGCTTCTGAGGCAGCTAAATAAGTAGTATGGATGCGAAGCTTTGTCGAAGAGATGGATGTAGTACTAAGAAGTAAAAATCCTATCACACTCTATTGTGATAATGCTACAGTGGTGGCACCTGAAAAAGAGCCAAGGTCACATCAGCGTACAAATAACATACTTCGTAAGTATCATCTCTTGAGGGATTTTTCTCAGAAAGGTGATGTTGCAGTGAGTAATATTTCCATGGAAGACAACATGGTGGACCCCTTGATATGTCAATGCAGCGTCAACTTCTTTCTCTTGGGTTCCTTGACCCATTGCTAGAGAGTAATCTTGGACATTAGGCAAGAACTCCTAATGCCAATTAGAAAGAGGCCTAGAGGGTCACACACTAAGTGTATTCAAGTATCTCAAGTAGAATAAAGATTATTCCCGTACGTGGTTTAATAATTATTCAAGGAATCCTAAATCATTTTAATGATGGAGGAAGAATAAAATAAAACAAGTACACATCGTGTATCAATAATTACATGTCCTGTAGTTTCATTTTGAAAACAAGTACACACCATGTGTTATTAAATGTACACGCCATGTAGTTTTCATTTTGGAAAGGAAATGAATAAATTAAAACAAGATATATACGCCATGTACATTGAATATACACGCCGTGTAGTTTTCAATGAAAAACAAGTACACATTGTGTATTTATTAATACACGCCGTGTAGTTTTTCCTGTCGTGATTTTGAGGAAATATCATTTTATTAAATGATATTTATTATAATCAGTGTGGGCGCATGTCAAGGAATTAATGACTCGACATGGGGTTTTCAAAAGGGAGTTAATGAAATATATAAAACTTGTAACGCGTTTATTTATTGTCATTACTCTACAACCTCAAACCTGATTATAAATATCCTCACAACCTCAACTCTTTTCCTAACACAAGGGAATCATTGTGCACAACAATTCTGAAGAATTCTTTCATGGCCGAAAAAACATCTTCCTCCAAGAATTCTCTAAAGACCGAGAGATATCCTGTTCCATCGGATCTAGATGATCTAAGGCGGAAAATGCAAGCAAAGGTTTCTCCACGCTATCACCCGGAGACTCCTTTGGCGATGTCCTGAGATACAAGGTACACGTGTGGATCACCGCTAGAGGAAGTCTACACTTGGCTTCTGTGACGCAATGACGAATCACATCGAAACATGATCAAGAACATCAACGAAGAAAGAACACCCAAAAAGGTATTTCTTTTCAATTCATTAAATTAATTACAATCAACCTGTAATGATCCTACTTTGTGGTTCTGAGACTTTCCTTTTCTTTTTCCATTTATATGATTCGATCTGTGGAGACTGGTGTTTATCGTCGTATTGATCCCGAATTGATCATTGTTAATAACAAAAAGCCAAGTGGGCACATCCACCCACATGCTTCCGCTGCACCTGGAACCTTCAGTCTAGACCGACTCAATCCAGTTCTATGCCAAATTTGGTCCACCATAGCCATAAAATAGTAGTGGGTGCTACAACTGGAACTCTCATGTAAGGTATTCCATTGATTAATCATCTCCCTAATCTCCCATATTAATTCCATGGAAAACACGAACTAGAATCTACTTGAGATTATTATATATCCATGGACCATATACTTTAATACGTGGATTCCCTACCAATACATAGGTATGTACCTATTCCTGTACCTATGGTTTGTGATCATCCTGACCCTCAAGGGCCTCATCCCAACCCTCTAGGGGCCCATACCTTGCTTGATCAAGGGAAATTATATTAGCACTATCTCAAAGTCCACCAGATATTGTCTAGTTTAAATCCCACTTAATACCTATTGAATGGTCAAGCATAAAAAATAGTAAATATATAAATCTCTCATATAATGAAATATGTAATAAGTAATGCATCTCACCACCCTTACATTCCCTATTGATCCCAATCTCAATTCATATGTCCTCAAAAACCCTTATCCACACATATCAAGGATATGAATCACATGCGACCTGGCCTCATGTCCCCATTCCAACCCACATCAGAGTCAGGCATCACAAAACATATATTAATCGAAGATATATAAGTATAATTCCCTAAAATATGATATACAGGAAAACATTGTTTAGTTTCTTCGTTGACACATTAAATAGCTCACCCCCTATCATCATCAATTAATACTCATATTAGAGTTAGGACCATATATCAAATGTATAAAAATTCACATGGCATCTCATTAGGATTTCATTGTTAGAAAATTCTTGGTTTGGATGGGTGGAATTACTCCAAAAGAGATTAAGTAGGAAAACACGGTTTAGATTCCTTTTTTGACACATTAAACAACCCAAATCATATTCGCACAATATTGGTTCCCAATGAAAATCAATAGAAAAACACATCATATAAACAAAAGTTCATATCATGATGAATAATAAAATCACTATTGTCATATCATGCCAATGGTCAAAAGCTATATAACAGATAAATATAAAACCCAAGGAATTCACATGTGGTGGATATCCATCCAACTATCAAAAAAACCTATCATAACATCAATTTCCCAACCCTGGAAACATGGTTTATCTATCATGCGTGGGGCTGTTTGAACCCAAAATTGATCTCTATACCTTTTTCCAATTACATCTTAGTATCTAATATACCATATTCAAAATAGTAAAGCCAAAAAGAAAAAAAAATTTCTTTTCATACCATTGGTATCCAACCAAACACTTTTATCGGTCCTAGAAAAGAAAGTTACCCAAATAACACTTATATTACCCTAACATAGATGCCACATTAAATTATTTTCTAGCCTGATTTACCACTTGGAATTAAGAATTCCACCCCATATGCCAGAGGTTTTTGACTAGTAATGAGGTTGTAAAGGGGTGATAGTGGGGAGACTATGCCCTCATATGGGGATTATAAAAATTGTCTATGTATATAAAACTGTGGAATAAAAACCATAACTCAGTGGAAGCAATGAATAAATCAAACAAATATAGTGGAATAAAATAAAAATCAATAGCTGTAGAATAATAAATAAACAATCCCTAAGGCAATAATATCAAAACTTACCATTTTTAGGTACTCACCATAATTGGCCATAAAAAATAACAAGTGGGTATCCCATGACCAACCATATCATTAAAAACATATATGGTGTATCATCCTGATGTTTTTAAAAATAAGTACATTGTTTGATATCATACATGATACATCACATAAAGGTTAAATGAATAACTAAATATTATTATGTTATCATTATTACCCTTCTATTAGAATAGCAGAAATGAACATGATTAAATAAATTATTAATATATGTCATACAAATGGGTATATAATTAATTATTTGGGGATAAATTAATTATAAATCAATATAAAACCCTTTTTAAAATAAAATGATTTTTTTCTAAAAAACTATTTCAACGTGCATAAGTGTATTTTATACCAATAAATAAAAAATTACTCTTATTGGATTATATTAATGATATATATATATATAATATTCATTATAATGTTTAAAATTAATTATAATTGTCTAATAAAAATTATAAAAGAATAAATAAAATTTTATGTATAAAAAGAATTATTTTTCAAAAATGAGAGATTTTTTTCCTTCTAATGGTACACTCATTTTAAATCTAGTTTTTGAAACTTTTACATATTATAATTGAAAAAATAAATTGGTTATTTGAATGGTTTAAAATTAAAATTAGATCATGTTTTTATCATCTAATCCAGTGTATTATATTTTAATAAAGTTCACATTAAATTAAGATAAAAAACATTTCATTCTGTTGAATGTTTTTACATTAAAAACTCATTTTCTTGATCCGTCAATGAGAATAATTTTAAATTAATTTTAGATGATTCTGTGTTTTAAATTTTTAAAAATGGATTCCATAATTAGAATTTTTTTTTGAAATTTAGTAACTTTTTACTTTTTATTTTTAAACATTATGAAAAATAATTTTTGAAATATTTTTCCTTACCACGATTAAAGGTAAATTAGGTAATTAAAGGTAAAATAATATTATAAATATTAGAAAATTACCCTAAAACTTTTAATAGATTTATTAGATAAGTTATTTCCAACGTAATTCATCCTTCGTAAAATTTTATGATCTCTTGGATCCAATTGGATGAATTTAATAAATTTATATTTTTTAATTCAATGAAAAATCAATTTTGTCAGACTCTTGTTTTTAATTAGTGAAATATTTTTTTATATGGGGTTATATAAGGTAAATGTTAGAATATAATTATTATTTTGAAATATTAATTTTTGAACTTTGTCATCATATTTTATTTTTAATTATTATAGATGAAATAATTAAATTAAAATCCAGCATAATAACGATGCAATAATTGTTAAATTAATGAAAATATCAAATAAATTATATACAAATATTAAAATAAATATAATATAAGATAATTAATGTCATCCAAAAATTTTATATATTCCCTTGACATGTTAGTTATGATTATAAATAGTTAGTTTAAAGGTATCAAGATTTTATTATATTTTAAAAAGTCATGTAATGAATAGTGTCAAAATTGACATTAATGATATTTTAAAATAAATGATATTTTATTAAATGATATAAAATTCCTAAAAATAAATAATTCAGCCAAATTATTTGGATAAATATCAAAATTTTATCAATGTCTCATTTATTGGTATTAATTCATTTTATATTTATTATATTAACCCTCAAATTATAAATTACACTATATAACATTAAGAATTGAAAAGGTTAAATATGGTTTAAAATACAAAAGATAAGGATTAATAATTATTTAAAACTTGTCTAATTTTCATTGGATGAACTTAATTTCACCTATAAACATCCTTTATATTCAATAAATAACTTTCAATCCATTTTAAATAAATAAATAATATATATTAATTTAATATTTCCAAGAAATCCTAGAGTGCCACTCCCCTCTCTTATAAAAGGGAACACATTACTCTCTATTCTTCACACCTCACAACATAATTTTTTCAACCATGATTTTTTAAAAACCTTCTTTGAATACCTCCCCACATTATAGAGGCATTATTTTTGGCCGAACGCCCTCCATAGAGGTGTTAAGGTTTTAATCAATGGAGATCATCCGAAGAAGAGGTATTGTTTTTAATTAATTATTTTTATTTCATTTCCTCTTTCAATTACGTAAAATATTATTAAACCATAATGAAATAAATAATAAAATATCATCAATATACCATGATTTTATTATGTTAATATCATCACCTAAATCTATCTCAATTTCCATCGAATTGCAAAAGAATTATCATTCATGTTAACGATAAACTACCGACTCACGAATTGATATAATTTAGTTTCCATAGATGTCTCCCAATAAAGGTTATAATGATGGAATTAATGCTCATATATGATATTAATTAAATATTTATTATTATTAAATTATAATCAATTAATTATGGACTCAAATTTCAAGGAAAATAAAAATTATAATGTCATTTATGAGTCTATGTAAACTACCACCTCCACGAAGCGAGGTGATTTGTTTTTCATCACTACATAAAATGAATGATATATAAGTATATTTAAATTATTATTATGATATTTATGATATTATAGTCATTATGGGAAGATAATTTAATACTTAAAATATTTCCATAATGATCGTCGAAAAATGAAAATGTTACTCATGAGTACGTACGATTTACCATCTCCATGATTGTAACATTATTATTGTTTCATGTCCATATGTAATGGATTGGATTAAAAGTATAATTTATTTATAAAAGATATTATTATTTCATGAATATTATTCTGGAGTTGATGGAATAATGACCACTTTGACTATTGAGATCATACTAAAGTGATTTTGGGCTCATGTACTGAATATCATCAAAACATCTGATGTGAACATAAATAATTAAGTAGTTATTATGACATGGTAAAATGTGATATAAAAGGAGTAATAAACATAAAAATTTTTATAAATAATTTAAATAATTAACACAACTTTATCAATCAGTAAGATAATGAACATTCGTGGAAAATCAAACTCAGGGTAAGAGATTTTTTCTCAATATCCTTTCATTGAAGCACATTTTGATGTTATAAAATCACCTTATTTTATTAGGTGTATATATAGTCCCATTGACATATCATATCATTAATTTATTCACTCTCATGTTATTTAATTTTTTCTTAAATTTTATACTTTCCTGGTGGTTATGATATAAATGATCAAAGTGGTATGGGACACATTGATTATTTAAAGATTTAATTTTCAAATAATTTTCTCCATGTCAATATTAATGATATTATTTTACATATTTATTTATTTGGATATAAAACAATTATAAATGAAATTTTTGGAATATGTGTAATTTCATTCATAGGTTATAAAATGGAATCTTCTTATATGTTTTATACACAACATTTTGACAAAAACAAAAGGATTGTTCTATTAATAATATACACAATGACGATGAATTTCTTGAAGCTATGACTGTTGATTAATTTATATATTCCTATGAAAGAATACACATTTTCTTAAATAAAAAACCCTTTTCCCATATTTTTGGGATTTTCGGTATAGAAAGTATTTTTCCAATTAAAATAGGTGTTTTTATGTAAAAGTGATTTTTCTATGAGATTGAAAGAGTGTTTCAAAGTGTTTTAGGATGAATGTGTTTTTACAATGATATGGTACATGAGAAATAAAAAAATGGGTGACCTCAATATATCTTATACATGAGGTCTCCTAGATAGTGTCGGGTAAATCCATTATAACTTACCATTGGGTGGCCCATATAGCACCAGGGAGGCCCGTTATAGTTTAACATGGGGTGGACTAGATAGCATCGGGTAAGCCCATTACAGCTTAACATGGGGTGACTTAGATAGCCTCAAGTTATCACCTAATATATTAATTTAAAGATAGAAATATGTTTATTCAAATTGAAAGGGTTTTAAAAGGGTTTTATGTATATGATTCTTTATGTCACTTAAATGAGTTTCAATTTATTTCTATAGGTTTTAATTATTTTTTATGAGAAAAATGTTTTTGTTTTTTATGTGAATTTTTTTATTTCATATTCTCAAGTAACATTGAAGATAAAGGTAAACATTATATCATTTTTTATGCTTTTAATGAAATAACGGTTCCCATTATTTTATACCCTGTACTGATATTTTTTTCTCAATCCTAGTTTTTAAAAAAATCAAGGTATTTAAGGGAGAATAGAGAGAAACACGAGATCAGGGTAAAAATTATATAGATTGATCAATAATAGAAACCATGTTATATTTTAAAAGGGTTTCCCTTTGTGGAAAAAATGGATACTAAGTATAATTGTCCAATAGTACTGTATGAGTTTACTATGTAATAGATTTTTCTAATTATCTAAACTTATCGACCTAAAATAAATTTCAGAATGAAAGAAAAATAATTCTTGTCCATATTCACTAGGATACGTAATGTTTAAGGCCATGTAATTATATTTGGTATCAGAGTAGGGTTTAAAACTCCTCCTCCAATGGCCCGAAGGCCTTCATTTTTATTGATTTTTGATAATCCACCTTTCAAGGGGTGAGGTGGAACCCTTACAAGGCCCGAAGGCGTAATCATTACATGGAACGTAGGCCTTAGAGGAATTCATTGCTCGTAGGCTTCAAACATTACATATAACCCAGACTAACTACTTGGAACTGCTCCTCCACAGCATCTTCATCCTCAAATTAGAACTCCACTTTCACATGGCTGTTCGGCTAGGCATTCTCATGCATGCACAGGCTTGTCCCGATGGCAGGTGACATACCCTTTCATTCTTGCAATCCGTTTAGCTTCTGCTGTGGTGAAGGCTCCTTGCTCATCCTCCTGTAGAGCTTGAACCTTGTAGGTTTTCTGGTTTGCATCTACACTTGAAAGTGTCCCGAAATCCTTGAGGTGGCCCAAAGGCCTTACTGACCCGAAGTCCGGGGTGGGCTGAAGGCCTTACATGACTCAGGGGCTAAATCAGTGGCCCGAAGTCCCAAACGGGGGCATATTCCTGGCTGCTATAGTGCCAAACAGTGCCTGCTACAGTACCCGCTATAGTAACTACTCCAGTACTGCACAGTCCCGCTACAGTACTGCTACAGTACCCCGGAAATCCTGCCTCCGCCTGGTTTTGATCCCTGGTCTTTTGGATGCACTTAAGGAGTCCTTTCCAACTGGGCCAAGGCTCTTGTGCAAAATCGTTTATGTATATTTTTTTATTTACAATGAAAGCGAGCAGGGTTTAAACAAATTTGTAGATTAAGATGTTTTCATAAGAGTTAATGATATCATCATGGGTTTATAAATTCATATTTTATCTTATTTTTAGTTTCTTAGTATCCCTTTTGAGGATTGATGTTATGAAATTTGAAGGTGTAAAATATTATTTTTTGAGACATTTATTTTTGAGGTAATTATGGGTTATTAATTTTCTGGGATAAAAAATGGAAGGTATGAGATAACCTTTGAGGTTAAAAATTTCAGTCTGAAGATGATTTTTTAATAATAATTCTTTAATAATTATTTTTTTAGAAAAAAATGACAATTTGTAGGATGTCTGACAATCTCTGGCATCCGACTAGGTCGTGGGAATAAACCCCATAATTGAAGGGAGATAATGGTGCATCGCCTACCACTATCTTATGTGATGTACTAATTATTATGAAATTTTTTAGTTAAAATATTCTAGGGATGAATAATAAGATGATACTCTGAATATTTATATTATCAAATATATAACCATGGGATTGGAAAATTATTTGATGATTAAGTGATTAATGTTATTTTAGAAGATGTTTACTATTTTGGGAACCCTATATGATCAAGGTAAACAGAATACCATGAGATAATATTTGAGAAGTAAATATACAATTATATTTTATAATAATATATGATTTTATTATGGACTTATACTGATTTTGGTTATTTATTGAAATAATTAGCATTTATTGGAAATTATGTGGTTTAAGAAATTACATTTCTTCTATGATACATTAAGAGTGACAGATGTTATTTGGAGATTAAAGATAAAATTTCTCTTATAAGACTGTGATTAAGTCCTTATAAATTTTTGGAATCAATATTAGTTTAGAATATTTTGTGAAATTTTGAGGATAGATATTTGTTGAATAGTCTATGTTGAACTTTTTGTATTATTTTTTATTTTTGGAGATTAATATATATTTTTAATCAAATAAAGGTTTTTGTTTTTCAGTAATTATCTTATCTTAACATACACATTTTGGTTTTGGGTATTGTTTTATAATAATAGAAATAAATAGGTAATATTTTGTGGATAATGTGATTCTTAAGATATTGATTCTAGTGCTTCAAGTGTCAAAAATTTATCTTAAATACTCATCATTTCAGAAGAAAGATGAGTTTGTGGTGGAAATTGATTAAAGTATGAAACTATGATTGTCAAGTAAGTATGTTCCCACATGTTCTTCATCCAGGTAGTATAAGAATTCCATAACTCTATGAAAAGGCTCTTGAAATAAAAATATCATACATTTATTTTTATCAATGGACTTTTGACCCATCACATATTTATGGTTTAGTGATGGTTAACTTTCCCAGTATCATGTTCTCTATTACTCTATATAATTCTTCGAGAGTTTTAATTATCTTCCATAACCAATTTTTCCTACATGGAAACCTAGTATGTGATATATCAGGTAATCGTGTTACTTACCTTAATTTGGATGTTTTATTAATCCCTTTTATGATTTAGGCTTTCATGATAGGTATTTTGAAAAGTAAAAACACAGTTTCTAAGACCGAATTAAAAATTTAGACAATGGAGTTTCCAGGGGGTATAATTTACATCTTTATTTTTTTAAAAATGAAATACTATGTTCGATTGAGTACATGATATTCTACTTCGAGCTTAAATGAACAACTTATATTATTATGTTACTATAATAACCGAACTATTAGAATAGCAGAAAGGAACATGATTAAATTAATTATGAATATATTTTTTACACATTTATCAATAATTAATTCTTTGGTTACAAATAAATTATTAATTAATTTAAATCCTTCTTTAAAAATAAAAAATAAATGTTTTTATGGAAAAACTATTAAAATATGCACAAGTATATTTTATACCAATAAATAAACAAACTATTATTGTTAGATTATATTAATGAAATATGTATAATGTATTCAATCTAATGTTTAAAATTCATATTATTTTTTCTTTTCATTATATAATAACAAATCCAATTTTATGTATTATAAAAGTATTTTCCCAAAAAGGCATTTTGCTGCCCTTTGATAGAACACTCATTTTAAATTTAATTTTTGATAATTTTACGAATTATATTTGAAAAAAATAACTTTTTATTTCAAATAAGAATATAATAATTTAATTATCTTGAATATTGGATTTCTTTATGATGTTTTGAGAATTTGTGAAAAAATTATCCATTTTATTGAAAAAATTATTTTTAAAGAAAATTTTTAATAGTGTTAAACTATATATTTGAATGAGTTTAAAGTATAATTAGAAAAAAATGTAATTTAGTCCAATTTAGGACATTTTAATGAATTTATCTTTAAATTTGGATATAAAAACATTTCAATCTTTTGAATGCTTTTACTCTAAAACCTTGTTTTCTCGATTTATCGATGGGCTTAAAATTATATTAATTTTATCCAATTATGTGTTTTGAATTTTGAATAATGGATTAAATATATATAATAAAATGTAAAAATTTAGTAAATATGTCCCCTTTATATTTGATTAATACAAATAGAAACATTAGTAATATTTTTTTTACTACCAAAGTTAAGGGTAAATCCTATAATTAAAAGTAAAAATAATATTGTAAATATTAGAAAATTACCTTAAATTTTGTCATAATTTTGTTTCATGAGTGATTTCTGAACAAAATCATTCTTTTATCAATTTTATGGTCTCTTGGAGACTCTTTGACTACTTTTATCCATTTATAGAATTTAATTCAAAGAAATGTCAATTTTGTCAAACTCTTGTTTTCAACAAGTGATATATTTTTAATATGGGGATATATATGGGAAATGTTCGACTGTAAATAGTATTTTTAAAGAGAAAATGATTATATTGATCATGATTTTTTAATTTCTATTTTTATATAATAATAAAAAATATAATGTCTTGAAAATTGATGACGAAGTAATTGTTTAATTTAACGAAATATCAAATAAATGTCATTAAAAATATTAAAATAAATATAATTTGAAAGAATTAATGTGATAAAATATTTTTATGGAAGAATTTTACATGTTAGTGATGAGTTAAAAGATTTTTTTATGATATCATGTTTTTATGATATTATTAAAATGTGAGGTATTTAATAGTCTCAAGATTTACATTAACGATATTTTAGAAAAATGATATTTGATTAAATGATATAAAATTCATAAAAATATAAAATGTGGCCAAATAATTTGGATAGGTCTCTAAATGTCATAAATTAATCATTTATTGGTTTTTTTCATTTTATAGTAATTATATTAACCCTTAAACGGTAAATTACATGATATCAAAGTAAGAATTAAAAACGTTAAATAAGGTTTAAAACCAAAAAGATATTTTTTATTAATTTGTAAAAATATGCCCACTATTAATTATATTAATATAGTTATACCCATTATAATCATATATTCTAAAAAATAACTTTTTCCCTATTTGGAATAGAAAATAAATTTATATTCATTTATTATTTTGAATAATTTCAGGAGGGTGCCTCCTATCTCTTATAAAATAGAACCGATTTTTCTTTTTTCTTCACGCATAAAAAACTTATTTATTTGACCATGATATACCCAAATCCATTCTAATAATTCCTCACCAAATTATATTGGTATTTTATTAGTCATAACACCATCCTTAGAGGTATTAAGTTGTTAATGAAAGGAGGTCGTTCGAAGAAGATGTATCATTTTTAATTAAGTGTTTATATTTTATTTCTTCTTCCACATCCATAAAATATTATTCATTCATGAGGAAATAATAATTATAGTTTCCTCAATATAACGAGTGTTATTATATTAATATCATCAACTAAATCCTTCTCCACTTCAATCATATGGGAAAAACATTATCATGTGTAAGGTGAACTACCGCCTCACGAACTGATATAATTCATTTTCTATAACCATATCTCAAGAATGGTTATAATGTTGTAATTAATTTTTATATATTATATTAATCAAATATTTAACAATATTAAAGTATAATATATCATTTAATTTCTTAAAATTATATTCACATAAAAAAGATAACGGTGTTCATGCATACGTGTGAACTATCACCTCCACAAAGTTATGTGATTTGTTTGTCATCACCATATCACATGGATGATATATAAAATTATATTTAAATTATTAATATTATATTAATGATATTATTATCAATATATATACACAAAATAATATTTAACTTCTTTTCATAATTATTTTTTAAAAATTAAAATGTTACTCATGCGTACGTACAGCTTACAATCTCCTTGATTGTAACATAGTTCATTTTTCATCTGTATATATAATAGATGTATTTAAAAGTATAACTTATGTATAAAATTGATTATTATTTCATGAATATTATTTTGGAGATTATATACTATTGACCATCTTTACTAATGACATCATACCAAATTCATTTGGGACTCATGTACCGAATATCATCAAAACATCCAACATGAACTTAAATAATTAAGTAATTGTTATAACATGGTAATAAGTAATATAAATGGAATAGTAAACTTGGAAAATTTTATAAATAAATAAATAAATAACAATGATTTATTATTCATGATGATAAAACCATACATGGTGAATTAGACTCAATGTATGGGATTTCAACTCAATTTCCTTTCATTGAGGCATATTTTGATGTTATACACTCACCTTATTTTATGAGGATTATATACAGCCCCATTGAAATATCATATCATGAATTTATTTACCCTCATGTTATTTAGTGTTCTTTAAAATGTTATTATTCCCTGGTTTTTATTATTTAAATGTTCAAAATGGTACAAAACACCATGAATGTTTAATGATTTAATTACAATATATATTTCTCTAGGTCAATATTCTTCTTATTATTTTATATATTTATTTATATAGATATAAAATTATTATAAATGAAATTTTATGTCTATTTTTAATTTCATTCAATGGTTTTCAAAAAAATATTTTTATATCTTTTATATGGAATGTTTTCATAAATGACAAAAGGAATGGTCTACTTATAATATACATGGTGAAAACAACTTTCCCACCACCATCACTATTATTTAATGTATATATTCCATTGAAAGAATACAAATTCTCAAAAATGAAAAACCATCTTCCCTTATTATTTGCATTTTTCGTATTGAATGTGGATTTTTTAAAAGAAAGAGTTATTTTTATATTAATGTGTTTTTTATATAGGATTAAAAGAGTTTTTAAAAGGGTTTTATGATGAAAGTGTTTTATTAAAGATATTGTACTTGAGAATTATAAAAAATGGGTGAGATCGAAATATCTTATACATGGGGTGGCCTAAATAGAACCAGGTAGGATCATTATAGTTTAACATGGGGTGGCCTAGATAACATTGGAGAATCCCATTACAGCTTATCATAGGGTGGCCCAGATATTACCAGGTAATCCTGTTATAGATTAACATGGGGTAGACCACATAGTCTCAGTTAATCTATTAATAGATTAATTAGAATTTAGCTATATGATAATTCCAATTGAACTTGTTTTGAAAGGGATACATGTAGATTATTAACTAATTCACCTAAAGGAGTTTAAATTTCTTATTATGGGTATTAATGATTTTCGTTGAGATTTTTTTTGTTTTTTCATGCGAAAATATTTTATTTCATATTCTCAATGAAAATTGACGATAAATATAAACTTTATATGAGTTTTCATGTTTTTACTAAGCTAACAGTTCCCTTTATTTTATATCCATTTTTGTAATTTTGTGTTCATACCATGTTTTTAATTTTTTTCACTAGATTTATGGGAAAATAAGGGAAATGATGAGATCAATGGAAAAATTGTAGAGACTGATCATGAACAAAAACCATGTTTTATTTTGAAAGTGTTTCCCTTGGTGGAAAAAATGGATACTAAGTATATGTTACTACTTTTAATGTATGAGTTTTACAAGTAATAATATGTCTTAATTTTATAATACTCTAGACCTAAAAGATATTTTGGAATGAAATAAAATGAATTCTAGTAAAAAAATCTATAGAATATGTAATGTTTAAGGATAGGTACTTAAATAAGGAATGTCAGATAGAAAGGAAACACAAAATTAATCCCCAGGTGATGTAGGAACTTCCATGGTCACTTGCCATCCATCCCATGAGGAAGGGCCAATATGACCACTAAGTTATATCTCTATAGTTTGGTCTTATAACTTATCATAGAGACATAATATCTACACACATCCAAATGGGAATGTGTAGGGTGTGAGAATAAATCACAATAGGCTACCACCAACGCGTTCTTTTCTTAAATTCATGATAATGTGATCTTAAAAAATATAAATAAAAAGGGTATCACAAGAACATTTAATTTCTAAACTAATTCATTTATTCCCATTAGTTACAATGAAGTGATCACATTATTTTTTAATCATTGGTAATATTTGAATACATTCCCATAGTTATATATATAGAATACAACATAAAGACACACACATATATATAACTATAGTGGATAGGATTCTGGACATAAATCCCAAGGAATCCCCAGAAAAAAATTCTCATCAGGTGAACCCTCAGGTCCCACCACCAAATACATAACCAATTTACTGATTCCATCAATCATGTATCTGGCATATAAACAGCATAACCAACCAAGTCATTGGTCCCTCAAACATCGGCTCATAAAATCCCAACCAACTCAGAGCACAATGCCCCATGTAACAGTAATTTATGTCCTCAAATAATAATCATTATGGGGGTATACAGCCAATGTCCTAAGAAACTTGATATCTTTCCTCCCTATATCCTGGCCCTATAACACCATGTGTATGGGAAAGCCTCATCCCCCAATGAATGGTATCATCAACAACAACTGATGTTCCATCACCATCCATAAGGATTTCTATGGTGACCACACCCCCAATTGATGCTCAACACCGTCACATAAGACACATAGTCTATATGGGACATCAACCACATGAGTGTCCAATGACTCCTCGATTTGAGTCCTATCTGTTTAAAGATGACTCCAATGGAATTTCATCCAATGATAGTGAGTGAAAATCACCCAAAAAGTACCTAACACACATCTTCTCAACACCACATTCTATTGAAACCTTGTATCTCATCTTGATGGTCAACACCGTCTCAAATCACATGGGTTATTCCCTCATCCTGATGACCTCATTGACTCAAACCAATGACCTTGTGGTCTCCACAGATGGTCAACATCCCAGAGTTATATATATGTATATATATATGTATGTATGTATGTATGTATAATTCCTTTTCCCACCTGACTAACTAAGAATCCTAAATCTAAGAGGTCAGCACAACCTCAATCCTCATGCCATGACCACCATGTTCTGACAAAACTCATGCATTCAATATAAATACTTCAATTTAATTTAAATCACATGCCCAACAAAAACTGTATAAGATTTTACAATCCCCTAACCTAGATTTAACATTAGTAGTGTATCGAGGTCATTATTATAGACACCTCACATGATCAATTTAATAATTTATAGACAATCATTTAATTTATTGGTGTCTCTATTGTTCAATACATAAGACACATATATAGTTCACACTAGAAAACCATAAATACATTGAGAAATCTATATACCACCTAATTTTGAACGTTAGGTTCTATCTAATTTGATATTGGCCTCTAACTCTAACTGAATTGGAAGAAACTAATAGTTTAGATGAACTCCCTGAAAATAGGGGAAAAGGGTTCGCATAGATTTAGTGCTCTGTATAGAGAGATAAACTAAGAAAAGAGGATGAGGTATTGAAGGTCTTACCAATAAAAATATATATCCACCAACATATTGAATAATGGAGTCCAATTAAGAGATATTTTCTCAAACTCTAGGAAGGAGTAAATTTGAACAAGCCCCCAATGTTTGGTGGAAAATGGGAGGAAGGTGGAGGAGAAAAAATATAAATAAGTTAGAGGAATTTCACTAAATTCACACTTTTTAAAGAAGCACACTATTAGCTTGAAGGATTTGTCTAATCGTGTTCTAACCATTCTAACTCCCTATCTAAATGTATTTCCCCTCACATGGCTAGGTGCACAGTTTTCCAAATTGTGCCAAACCCATGAGGATACCACTGTCAATGGCACCTACCTCACATGTTCATATACATGTTTTGAAAATCCATGTTTAGGCCATGAGAATCCCTGATTCTAAAACTAAATAGTACATTAATAATCATTAATCTCCACCTGTATGATGTTCTAAACAATTTCTAGTGTCACTAAAGGGCTATCATGTTACTCATGGGAGGCTGTATGGTTTTTCAAAACCAAGCGCCTATGTTAACACATTCCAAAAAGTGAGTTTTCGAGCCCTTCCACACCTAAAAATCACCAAAAACATTAAGGATCTTATCATGAAATGAAAAGAATAAAAAATTGTCAAGAGTCAAGAAGAAACCCGGAATTTGGTTCCCAAGATCAAAAAATAATTGGACCACACACCAAACTAAAATTTCTAATAGGATGAGTAATTTCTAACCCACTCCTGGGACATGGAATTAAAATGAAAAATTATTATATAATTATACATAGGTCTTTAGGTGGTAATTCTTTCCACTATACCATGATTTTATTAATTCTAAATTAAGGCTTCATCATCTAACATAATATTATTCACACGTGAATCTATTATAGACATAATTAATTTAACATCAATAATAACCACAAATGAAAATAGAGAATGTAACAACTATGACTCTAGAAACATAGATCCAATGTATTGATTTATTATATTGGAATAAGACACAAGGAATCTCATGTCAAAGGACTGAATAGTTAGTAGTCTTGGATAACTAGATACATAAATGATTCCCATATCACATTTTAAAATAAAATTATTATATACTATTTTTAGTATAATTTTATTCCATCTAGAATATCCTTTCATATAAATCATAGTACTCTTCATTTATTCCGAGGAATGTAACAAAATTTGAGTGATCTTAGAAACTCATTAATGGTTAAGTATAGATGAACATATAATATATCAATAAGACTAATCAACAAGGAAAAGTATATAACTAAACACATGTTCCATTTAAATTACTTGACTATAATAATCAATATGGGAAAGAAAATAAGTGAAAACACAAGCCATTACATAAATATCGTAACTATTATAACCCGATAAAGAAAAATCAATATGGAAAGGTAAATATCTGAAAACACAATCCATTTAATAAATAAAATTACCACGAAATGTATCCATAGATAATATAATTGATAAATTCTCATAGATAATAAGATAATTCATAATCAATATTTCAAGGTAAATAAATAAAAAAATATTCCATTTAATCTATAAAATGAGAATAAAATGCTTCAAGAGATAAAAGCATTCCAAAAATCACATTGAAAATAATAAATGAACTCTTAATAGATAAAATGATTCTTTATTAGAATTAATGATCTCAGGGACATGATACCTATACTCTCAAGAACTTTCACATGATAGTTTAAAATTTATTTGTATGTATACACTAGAAACACATTTAACTAAGGCTAAAAAACCTATTCATCTCATGATACTACTAATGCATAGAGGGGATATCTAAAACAAGGATCCACCCATACCTACATGTCCAAATCATATATAATATATCAAATAACCAATTTAATTCATGAATAATATTAATTATCAACAAATATATTCACTGAGCAGAGAACCCATATTTATCAATATTTCTCCAAATAACATTCAAAGTAAACACCATATGTTATAATGGTGTATGTCTCAGGATGTATTTATATATATGATACAAAGAACATAGATAACAATGAATTTAAACATTAATAATCATGAATAAGTAGTTATTTATGTTAAATACATAAAAGGGGTAGTATATACACCACATAAAAATGAATAGGTGAATATTGACAAACATTTCTCAATGAAATGAAAATTAAAAAAAATTATTACAATAATCATAATGTTGAAGTGAAAATTAATCAATGAATATATTTTGTGTATCAAATGTAAATAATCATAGAAAAAGTGGAAATATAAAACAAGATAATCAAAAGTCATTATACACATAATCACTTAATTTCAAAGGAAAATGAAGAAGTAATATTACCCAATGAAAAGAAATTGAGTTATGAAATTCTGTACAAATTGATAACTTAGATTTCAAATCCCCATGGATTAAATATTTAAAATTAAAACATAAAATACCCAAAAAAGTTATGTAATCATGATATTACATGTAAAATGGAAAGTATATACACCATATAAAATAAATTATGGGCGTGACATTACAATATACCTCAATGAAGAGAAATTAAAATGAAGTCCCTTATCTTGAGTTTGACTCATTAAGTAAATTTTTTATCACCAGAAATAATAAAATTATATTAATTATTTACATTCCTAATATTTTTTCATGTTTATTATTTCTTTTATTTCAATTAATACCATGTTATGTATTATTATTTTATCAATTAATTTTACATCGGATGTTCTGATGATATTTGGATTATATGTCAAAAATGACTTTTGTAGATTAAAAATGGTCAAATATATAATTATTTAAACAAATCAATAATAATTATCATGAAAAAATTACTGTATTTGAATATAAATTATTCTTTTAAAACTAATCATGAAATATGATTATGAAAAATGAACAATGTTACAATAATGGAGACAACTGGTCGTACATGCACAAGAGTCACATTTCCATTTTTCAATGATCATTATAGAAAGAGGGTACTTAATATTCTATCCATATATACTGATAATAATATAATAAATAACATATATTTACTATAAATACACTCACATATATAATCCATGATTTCCAATCACTATATGAAGGCGGTAGTCCACATGTACATGAACACCATTATCATTTTTATAGTGTAAGAAATATAATGATATATTATAATTTTAAAATTATAAAAATGTTATTAATATCATAATCATGCCATTTATATCACATATATTCCCTAAAATTATCCTTATTACCTTCTATGTAATGTTTTTGGGAAAATTAAATCACATCGCTTCATGAGGCGATCGTCCATCCTACACATGAGCGACGTTGCCGTATCCCATACAGAATTAAAATTTAGAAGTTATATATGATATAATAACTATATAAATATAAATATTTTATAAATATCATATATATATATATGTGTGTGTGTACATACATTATTTATATCATTATAACCAACTATGATATATTTCTATAGAAAATATGTCACATCTATTCCCGAATTGGTTGTTCGTTGTACACACTAGCGATGTTGTCATTTCCCATTTTAGGGAATAGAACATCAAAATAAGTAATTAAAAAGACATAATTAAATATAATTATATAGTAGATAATTTTTTTATAATATAATAAGAACATAAGATCATTTAATTGAGGAGCAGGATGAAATAAAAATAAGGCATAGTTTGGAACTTTACCTCTTATCGGGCCACCTCTTTTGGATTAAAACTAAAGTATTCCTAGAATGGATTTATGACCAAAAAATGGTTTCTAGAATGTGGGAATGGAATTTGGGAAGTTATTTTGGTATTTATTGGGAGAAACAAAATGGTATTAATTTGTGGAGAAGAATGGAGAGTTGGTGGTCTTTTATAAGTGAGGTGAGTGGCACACTTATAATTTATGAAAATAAAAGGAGTACCCAAAATTTTCACATAACAAAAGGGTCCAAAATGGTTTATTACTAATACGTAGACATGATAAGGTATAAATAAATCCCTAAAATAGGTATTGGATATTTTTTTAGGATATTAAAATCATTATCTTACTATTTTATCACCTAGTAAATCAGTTTTTAACTATCCATGATATTTCATTTTTACTGATTTGATTATTCATAATGGTAATAAAATATGTTTTAATTATTAAATTATAAAATTTTTATGATTTGTTTGTCAAAAAAATATAAATTTATAACAGTGATAATTTATAATAAATTTTTATAAATTAAATTCATAGAAGTGGAAGAATCCAATTTAAAATTATACCCACATATGTGATGAAAAATTAGGTTTTTAAAGAGACAATTCTCCGAAGTATAAAAGGTATTGAAATAAAAATTAAACCTTAAATTTATTTAAATGAAAAAAAATATTGAATTTTTATATAATTTAACTAAATTTACTTTAAAACCAATTTTAAATGTAATATATCCTTGTGAATTATGTAATGTAAAATGATGTTTTCAATAAAAATCAATAATTTTCATTATTCATAAAAAATGAAACATCTCAGAAAAATCCCAAAAATTCACCCTAATATATTATTGAAATCATTATATTATATATGAAGTTAATTTTATAAATAAAATTCTCTAAAAGTGGTAAATAATAATTTGAAATTAAGTTGGCAAATCATGGCTAAACCGTCTTTTAGATAAATAGAGTTTATCAGAGATCTTTTTTTTAAATGATCATTATTTTATATATAATCAATATATAACCATAATTTTTCTAATTTAGAAACTAATATTCATTAATTCAAACTTAACAACTAGGATATCATGGTATAATATATTATAGTTTATTTAAAATTGTGTTTGCATGTTTTGAAAGCTACTGAAGAGATTAGATTTAATGAAATATATTTCATGTGTTTTTTAGCATCATCTTGTGTATCTCATATGATATAGAATAAAATTTCCCTTTTTCTTAATTTCAGTGTGTAATATTCTCCCTACCTTAAATAAATTTCTTCCTCACAATTTTATCTGGAACTCTGAAATCAAGGGTTTGATATTTGAAAATAATATTATTGAAAACCCACATTGTAAAAAAGAGTTAATAAAACATCCTCTTAATAAGAGTGAAAGGTAAGTACAAAGGTCACATATAATAATACATAATGGGGTTTCTATGTTGGAGAAAATTGGATTCAAGTGAAGATATGAACATGAAATAAAAAATGTATATAAATAAAGATATTGATTGAGGTCATGTTTCAAAATAATATGAATTATCAATTGAATTTTAAGGACCTCAAAACCATAAATCTATATTAATTTAAAATACCATTTTATTAGTCTAATATAAAGGTGATATGATAACATTTTTATTTTAATATCACTTTCCAATAGTCTATGAATTATTTTATTATCTTATAATATAATGAAATATACTTACTTTATATATTTCCATTTCATAAGAATAATTTTATACTTTGGTTGTAATTCAATTAATTTAGAAACAACCATTTAGTCAATGAAATAAATATACAAAGAATAATTTTTTATGTGTGAAGCACTACAATTCACATATAACGGATTTTAATATCCATAAAATATTTACATCTCTTTCAATATGTCTCTATCAATTTTACAAAACTAATATAGTTAACACATGTTATCCAATATAATACACGAGTCTCTAATCATCAATAGTAACACTACTAAATCAATAATAATATTTATTTGTTAAATAATTTAACTAAAAAATGTAATATTAACTTGGAAATAAAATAGGATAGTGGTAGGTTTTAAACCCTTATCATCATTCAAATGTGTTTTGAAGACCCACAACCTTATCAAACACAATTGGTCATCACTCGACATGTGGGTTTTCTATTTTCTAAAAACATATTAATATAATTTCTATAAGATTTTCAATATTTAATATCCCATAATTACCTACACATAAAAGATAATACAAACCATAATGCTTAACAATACCTTTAAATTTAGTCCCACAATAGTAAGGGAATTCTCCCATAAATAAATTTTATACCAAGACATATTGTAAATCAATGGGTTGTATTTCCATAAATGTCTCCCAAAATATCATTAATCTCTATAAAAACCTTCACATAAAAACTAAAAGGGGGTGTTTAATACTTTTAAATTATAATTATGATCAAACTTAAACACACAAATCTGGATTAGTATTTATAACTCCCATGTTAATGAAGAAATATATGAATCTAAGATTTAACACAATCATTCTATGTTTCATGATTCTTATATTCAGAATTCATTTGTTAAAAAACATCATAAATATATTATTTGAACCAAAATACATATATAATTCATCCATTTTATTTAAATATATGACATTCATTGGTCTAGGGTTAACCTATAGAAGATGGAATTGACATGGATAATTCCTAGTTTCCCCACATTTAAGACAAAAAACTATAAATGGATTCAAAGGATTAGATTTATTTCCTTCTATCATACAATTTTTTTCCTCATAAATTATTTTATTGATACCTTTCCTTTCCAAACATATTTCAGTTCCCATTCATTTAAGAAACTTTACATGGTGCCTATTTTCACATTTCTAATATGAAATAAAATCGACCCTTCTATCATCCATGGCTTCCACTACTCGATGTCTAAATAACTCCATATTTCTCTTATTTTTTATTCTAAGATATGATTAATTTATAGGTAGTTAATCATATTTTAGGATAAATAATTATAAATAGTTATGATATTATTCAATACTTTCAATATCCCATTTTTTCTTATAGTCACAAATTTTTCTTTTATGTTTAATGTTAACACTATTCCTTCAGGTTCCGGGAATTGACTAAAACCAAAAAAACATAGTGTGAGAAACACTAATCATAATGGGAAAACCATATAATCAATTTGGGTTGTTTAATTTAGGAGAATTTTTTTCAATATAATAAACCTTAGGTTTAACCTATTTCATTTATTTCATTACATATTCAAATCCTTCAAAAAGTTTTTTTAAGAAAATGTGAATTATTCAAAGCATATCACCTTGGAGTGTCAGACCAGGTGGGTAGCAAGGCCCATCATCATACCCTAGGTGATGATCAGGTCAATATCAATACACTATTTTCAAAGTTATTACCCTTAGTTATGTCGATTCTAAAACCACATCCACTTGTAGTTTACACACATAGAAATATTTATTAGAAAACCACATAATCATTACCTTAATAAAACATTAGGATGTTCTTCTGTACACATCCTCAAAGCCTATCATAGGGTTATATAACCAAATATATGTTTTCATTAAGCTATTTCTGATGGTTTATATTAAACCCCATCTGAAACAAACTATTAAAACCCCAACTTTTGAATGTAGAAGCTAGTGTCTACCATTAATACTTTATCATAAGATACATAGAATGACATCCCGAAGGTATGAATAGTTTAGAATTCTTGGTAAAATAGATTCAAACATTATTCCCATATAACATTTTAAAAAACAGGTTACCACATATTTTTTTAGAATAACATTATTCCCTCCTCTATATCCTTAAATATCAATCACAATGCACTTCATTAAATTTTGGTAATGGAAACAAAATGAGGGTGAGCTCAAATTATTAGTAATTATTATGTATAATGGATAATATCATGAATCAATTAGAATAATACAATGGAAAGGTAAATAAATGAACATAGATTCAATTTAAATAATATAACTATAATAACCAATATGGAAATGAAAATAACTAAAAAAACATGTCATTTAATCAATATCAATAATATTATATCTGAATAAGGAAATATTAATATCGAAATATAAATATCTGATAACACCTGAACTTTTATTAATAAACTAAGAATTAAATTCACATATATAATATAATAAAAAAAATATCTTTTATAATATGTTATGTAATAATCAATAGAAAAGGTAAATAACTGAAAATAAATTGCATCTAATCAGTAAACATAGAATGAAATGCATTTAGAGATAATATTATTGTAAAAATGGCATGCATAATAGTAATTGAATTATCAATGAATGAAATTATTAATAATTAGAAATTATTATCTCATTAACATGATACCTATACTATCAAGGCCTTTCATAAGGTTGTTTAAAATGGATAGGTAGGTATACACCATAAATCAATTAAACTAAGGCTAAATAATTGATTCATCTCAAGAAACTACCAATTCATTGAGGGGATATATATAACTAAGACCAACCTTAGTATAAAATCCATATAATTAACCATATATCAAATAATATATTTAATTCATGAATTATATATCATATCAAAAAATATCTGAATTTATTAAATAAAAGGACTTATCAATACATCCCCAAATAACATTCAATGTAAACACCATATGTAATAATGTATCACAATTTAAAATATATTTATATCCATGATACAATGAATATATATATCATTAAATTGAAACATTAACCATCCTGAATAAATATTTATTAATGTTAAATACATCAAAGGGGAATCAAATACGCCATGTAAAATTGAATAGGTGCATATTAACAAATATGACTTAATGAAATGGGAATTGAGACGAAATATCTTAGAATGATCATAAAATTAAAGTGAGATTTAATTAATGAATTTATTATGAGTATCAAATATAAATACACATAGTAAAAGTATAAATACACCATAATATAACAAGAAGTTGTTATACACATAATCTTATAATTTCAAAGGCAAATAAAGAAGTAATATAACCCAATGCCATGAAATTGAGTTATGAAATTTTTTACCAATTAATAACCATCATGTAAAATCCCATTAGATAAAATAAATAAAATAGAAACATAAAAGAAACAATAATTATTAAATATTTATGATATTACTTGTCAAAGGGGCAGTATATACACTATATAAAAAATTATGTGCATAACATTGAAATATACTCAACGAAGAGTAATTAATATGGTGTCCCATTCCTTGAGCCAGAATCATCATGTATGTTCTTTGTATTCCTCAATAATAAAATTATTTCAATTATTTAATTGGTTAATAACAATTTTAATGATTATTATTCATTTTATTTTACTTATTATCATGTTATATATGGTTACTTAATCAGTTAATTTTACATCAGATGTTTTGGTGAAATTTGGCATATCTGTTAATAATGACTTTGGTTGGTTGACTATGGTAAAAATGTTAATTATATAAATATATAAAAAATAATAATCATGACATAATTAACATATTTATACATTAATTATAATTTTAAAACTAATAATTAATGACGGTTATGAAAAATGAACTTTGTTATAATCATGGGGATGGTAGGCCATACGTATTCCTGAGTAATGTATGCATTTTTAAATGGTCATTATGGAAAGAAGGTAAATAATATTTTATCATTAAAAAAATATAATTATATATTATATAACATATTAGTTCTTTTAATATACATATATATATCATTCATAGAGTCACACCTCTTTGTGAATGTTATAGTCCACATATACACAGATGTCATTATCATTTTTCAGTGTACGAATGAAAATTATATATTATATTTTTATAATGATAAATATTTTTGAAAATTATAATTATTTCATTAATATCACAAATATTCATTTACTTTATTTTTATTAACTTCAATGTAATGTTTTAGTGAAAAAAATCACATCGCTCTCTGATGCGGTAGTCTACTGTACACGTGAGCAATGTTACCATCCCTAATATGGAAAGGAAATTAAAAATGAATATATGATATCATGAATAAATAGGTATAATTATGTTATTAAAAACATATATATAATTTATATAAATAATCATACCCAATCGTGAGAGGTGTTGATGGAAAATGTGTCACATCGGTTTGTGAGGCAGTAGTCTGCTGTATACATGAGAGACGTTATCATTTCCCATTTTAGGGAAAGGGGAATAGATATAGGTAAATTCCTTAAATTAATAAATTATAAATATATGGAAGATACTTTTGGTATTATATAATCATAAAATATGATTATTTAAATGAGTTTGAAGATGAAATAAAAAAATGCATAGTTGTGAATTTTACCTCTTCTCAGACCACCTCTTTAAGATTATTCCTAATGTATTACAAGAATGGGTTTATTACCAAACCAAGGATTATATGATGATGATTTAGTATATGGGATTTTATTTGGGATGTTATTTTCTCATTAAATATAAATTTAATGTGTGAATAAGAGATTATAGATTGTGGCTTTTTAGAAGTTTGGTGAGTAGCACAATTGTAATTTTTGAAAAGAAAAAGGTATTCCCAAATTTATCACAATACAAATGGGTTCAAAACAGATTAATATAAATACATGGGAATTATAATATAGATATATGGACATAAAATTCTCATTTTAGTTGATTTTTGGTGATTTAAACCAATATCTTCCTAGTTTGAATCCCAATAATTTAGTTTTTACCTTAGCAAAATTAATTAATTTTTACTGATTTTACTATTATAACTGTAATAAAGTAAGTTGAACTTATTAAATTATATAAACTAGTATTATTTCAAATTTGGAATAAATTTTTCCAAATTCCCTTAATAAAAGTGGAATAATCGAATTTAAAATTATACATGCAGACACGATGAAAAATTGAGTTTTCAAAGAGAAACTTCTCATAAGTATAGACAGTTTAAACATAAAAAATTCATTATTGAATTGATTATAAAGACCTAAAATATATAAATTTATATATATTTGTCCTTATTTTACTTTTAAACCAATTTAAAATATAATTTTACCTTGTGCACTATTTAAACAAAAAGGTGGTTTTTAATAAAAATCAGTATTTTTAACTATTCATAAAAAAATATATCATTTCATAAAAAAATCACCCAAAGTTAATTTTGTTATTTTAATTAAAAATTTTAATTAATTTTATCTAATTATTTTTCTAAAATTTCTAAAAGAAAAGTTTAAATTATTTGTACAAAGTGCGACTAAACCATCTTTTAGAAAAAATATTTTTTTTTCATAAAACAATTATTTTTATTTTAACTGATTATAAATTTATATATTATCAATAGATATAAATAATTTTCATAATCTAGTTATTATTATTCATACTATCCAATTTAACTTTTAGGATATAATTGTATAATATATTACGATTCATTTAGTATTGGGGTTGCATGTTCTGTAAGCTATCGAAGAGATTCAAATTAAAGAAATATATTTCATGGATTATTTAAGATTTGTGTTTCATTTATCACATGAAATTGAATAAAATTTTATTTTATAATGTTTTAGGGTTTTATAGAACATATAATTAAGCTATAGACAAATCCATAGTAAGGGTGAAGTAAATCATTATTAATTGAGTGTCATCAATGAGTATAAGATGAGCATAATGGTATGATGATATAATTAAAGTGGATGGTCATAACATAATAAAATTCATAAAAAAAACATAGATCACAATTCTATAATAATGTAATAAAAATTTAACCTAATCCAATATTCATATAATTCAATAATCATGAGCCATGTAAAAAAATCATTGAGAAAAGCAAAACAATAAAACTTGATGAAATCATAAATAAAACATATTGGTAACATGAAACAACATTTTCATGTAACTCTTACAAATAAAATAATCTACTAGGTAAATTCTCATAATCACTTCAGAGAAATCTATCACTGGTTAACTATTTACTTTTACCCAATACATTGTAAGGCTATAAAAGACACACCCATTCATGGATTATAATGTAACCAATAATCCTTGGTTTATCATGGAACCAATTATACTTTGTTTATAATGAAACCACATATTAATTATTCATTCATATTTAAAATTATTACATAATGAGAGAACAAATATTTAAATTTTCAACATAGAATATCATTTTTCGATCAAATCAAGATTTACCCATGGAAAAAAATAGGTTCAATAACAATCTCTTTGAAACATTAATGAACCATATAGGGAAATAATAATGATGGTATAATGATAATAAATCCCTAGTGGAATATATGTATCATTAATGGTTGTATTCGTTGATTAATAGTAATATCATTACAAGATTAATATAAATATTCTTGAGGAAAATACCCCTTCCACATTTAAAGTCATTTTTAGAAATGAAAAAAATTATTGAATATTAGTTAAAAAAAATTCATTTGAAATAAAATTAAATTTCAAAAGGATTCCTCCATGAAAGAATATTCATGATGGCACAAAAATGTGGTTAACAAATATATTGTAATAACATTCCGGACACAATTTAGTAATGAAATTAAAAGTGTTACATAAAAAAATTGTTAAAAAAAACCTTTTTCCAACCATTGAAAATAGAGTCAAAGGCACTTGAAAATAAAAATGAGAAATAATTTAATTGAAAACCATAGCATTCCTGATTTTTTTTGAGAAAATAAATATAGAGGAAAAATATTCCCAACATAAAAGAATATTCTATATCAGTATCATTTATAAACAATATTTTTAATGTTACATTAACCAACAAGGTAGAAATGGAAATTTAAAATATAAACCACATTCACAACATGAGTAGAAGGAAATATAATTGGTTATTGAAAATAATATAATATAATCCCTCTTAACAGAACACTGAAAATAGTTAATCATGAAATAATACGAGATTATATAATAAAATTCCTTACTTATTCAATATCATTTTAATCATAAATGTTTGAAATAAATTTTTTAAAATAAATCTTTAAATATAATCAATATAAATAGATCTACGAAAAAACATGTATCACCCTGAAAATATAGTATAAGAAAATTGTATTTGATAACATGTATGAAATCTAACACTAAGCGCATAATAGAATATAATATCATGAAAATTTATAATATATTTAATATTTTATATTTTTAAATTCATAAGACACCAATTTATAGTATGTGGAATGCAACAATGAGTTTCTTCAATGGCTTGTGTTACACGCAAGACTGAGTTTTAACGAACAATAATATAATATTAAAATAATATTATTAAATATTATCACATATAAAGTAGACGTTATGAAAAATATTAACTAACTTATTAAAATATATAGTTTACAACAATATGAATTGAATTCATTGTTTACTAATTAATTATAAATGAATATAAGAACCAATTGAATATAAAGGGAATGTTTTTGAAGAAAACGGTTTTTATGCTCCCAAAGCTATTTTCTCCAAATAAATTAAATAAATTATAATTAGTGACTGATATTAATGTAACATATATATATATATTATACAGTCAAAAAATGTATTTTTTACATTTATCCAACATATTCTATGGACATAAGTTATGAACAAACCCAATATTGTGCATAATAACCTTTATTTTTAAAAAGTCGCTTTTACCACCTTTTAATGGAGAACCTATTTTAAATAAAAAATTTAGAAATTTTATAAATATAATAGACCAAAATAATCTTAATCATTGAAATAGGAACATAAAAATTATGTTAGGTTGATTTTTTGGTATTTTTCTAGGAAGATTCATTTTTAATGAATAGTGAAAAATAATGAATTTTAATTCAAAACTTCTTTTTCTCCTAATTTATTTATATGGAAAAATTATAATTATAATTTTTCTAAGTTTAATTATATTTATTTTTTATTTCATAATATAATTTTTGTCATTAGAACTAATTTTACATTGAAATTGGATATAAAAACATAACAATCTTTTCAACATTTTTAATTTAAAAAACCCCACGTTATCATTCCATCTGTGAGAATAAATTTAAATTGATTACTCCCACTTCAATGACTAGAAATTGGAAAATTTTATTCAATATTTTGAATAATAATAATTTATAATATCTAAAAACGTCAACTTTTTTTTTGACAAAAAATATTTGAGAAAGTGATTAAAATTAATTACAACGATTAAGAGGAAAATTAGATTAACCAGAGACTAAACATTAAACATAAGGGAGAACATAACCTATAAAATTGTTATAAATCCTTTTTATGGAAATATTTGAACCCTATCCTCTATTTTAAATAATTTTGTATATTATTGGAGCTACATGCAATGGTAAAAATATGTATAGAATTATATTTTCCAAAAGTTACTAGTGTCACTCCTCCTCCACTATAAAAAGGCCTCTTCTCCTTCCACTTACTCCCACCTATAAATGCAATTATATTTGACCATGATCAGAAAAAATATATACTCAAAATCAATCCCCCAAAATATAATCATAACCTTGTTCAGAAATCAATCCATGGAATCACTTTGGTTTAAACCAAAAGGAGTTACCCAAAGAAGAGATAACATTCTTCCTCAAGCTCTTTAGTTTTATTTCCATTCTCCACACCTAAACTCTAATTAATCTATGATTATATAATAAAAATATATATAATAAATAAACTAAGATTTTTTATATTATGGGTTATTCATACACTTGCAAAAACTTCTATTTAATGGTTAATGAACATACCCTTTATGTGTACGACAAAAAACAACCCCATGAAACACGCCATTCATTTTTATTTAACAACTATCCATGGTCAGTAATTTTGATGTAAAATATATTTATATATAATATTTATAAATTATATATATATATTTTAATTATTTTTATAATACATACCCTTATGTTTTCTATTTTTTATAAATACGAAAACATCATTTGTTGAAGTGTGGACTACCGCCTCCATAAAGCGATGTGATTCCTTCATACTATACATGGAATGTATAAAAGATGGAATTAGTAAACATATGTCACATATATTAAATGTAAATATGATAATAAAATTATAATATGAATATTTATATATATCATTTAATTTTAAATATTTTAAAATACAACAAGGCTATGATAGTAAAATTCATGCATACGTACGACCTACCATCTCTATAAACGGTGTATTCATTTCCTACCTAAAAATTTATTGATTATTATAAATGGGTTTATAATAAATATATATT
This sequence comes from Viscum album, assembly GCA_963277665.1. Classification (NCBI taxonomy): domain Eukaryota; kingdom Viridiplantae; phylum Streptophyta; class Magnoliopsida; order Santalales; family Viscaceae; genus Viscum; species Viscum album. Next base: position 1,150,992,238 of record OY728132.1, on the reverse strand, counting down.
ATATTTACATCATGTTTTAAATTTTATAGATAATGAAACCATGATCTAATTAATAATAGTAAGTAACAAGTTAAAACATGCTCGACAAACAAGGTAATTAACACACAAAATAGTATAAATGATGAAATATTATTAACAAATGAGTAATAAGATATTATAAGAAGTTAATTTAAGATTTTATAAAAATAAATATTGTTCATATATAAGTTTTTAACATGTTTTAACCCCTTATACACGAGTTTAAATGATTTTCACCCCCAAAGAAACCCAAGGTATCATATTTTCATCCCACTTTCTGAATTTATGAGATAAATGTAATATTCATCACTCACTTATTTTGTGTGGTGTATCTAATTACAATTTTTATATATTATATCATTAATCCTTCAATATTAATTAAATTTAAAACATTAATTTAATTTTTTTCCTTCATGAGGATTATGTTTTAAAATATTTCAAAGTGGTATAGGGCATTTTAGAATGTTTAATTGTTATTTTCTTAAAGAATAATTTTAATTATATTTTATGTCCATTAAAATAAATTATATACCCATTGTTTAATAAACCCTTTCATTTTCCCACCCTCTTGTTATCCATGACCTTTTTCATGTATTATTACAATTTCATTACTCTTTTTTACTAAATTTTTTTAGAAAACTTTTTCAAGAAAACCCGAAGACATTTCTTTCTTTAGTTAGAGAACTTGTTTTCTCCAAAATACCCTATTTTATAAAAAGGATTTATAAAATGTTTTTAACATTTCCAAAATGATTTATTAATGACATTTTTATCATTTTTCCTTTACTAATGTTTTTAATATAACCATCTCATCTCTTTTTGAACAATGAGTTTTTATAACATTATTACCATCCAAAATGAATAATGCTTTTACCTCATATGGAATGTATGTATTACCCGCATCATTTCATTGAAGAATCCTTTTCATGTTTAAAAGGGTACCATTTTAAATTAAATGTTTTCAATAGTGATTTTTAAAAAATAAAATTTCAAACTGTTTTCCTAAAAAAAGGATATTTTCCTCAATAATTTCTTTAAAACATTTTTTATAGTATTTATATTCATCAAAGACAACAAAACATTTTTTTTCTCCACTTGGGATATGTTTCATTAATAAAATCCTTAATCATCCTCTAAATGGTTTGTGATTGATTTTTCTAGGAATAGTAGCCACATTCACTTCCTAGATTCCTTTTATTACCCTTGAGATATTCAATTTTTTATGATCATTTGAAATTTATTTTCCCCTAAATATCCATATCATATTCCATAGATATGATTACTTCGTGAATCATATACCAATTTTCTTATGTTTTATTCATTGAAATTTATTTGATTATTTAGAGAAATATTGATAAATCCATATCCTTTATTGAAAATTTATATTTGATAAATCATATTGTTTATTAGATATGAAAAATTTTTGGGACGTGAAATACATGGGTGTGTGATTGTTTAAAGAAATCCCTACTAGTTGGGTACCAGTTAATGCAAGAACCTCGATGAATCAGTATTTTAATGAGATAAATTAGTTTGAAGAAAACCCTTCGTGTTAGTTTCCATATAAAATATACAGGCTTCTACCGTAGATTTAATAATTATTAGATGGTAAAATTGTTCATGTGATAGATACATGACATCCAAAAATAAATCATATCCTTTTTTTGATTCAGAATTTATTATCCATGATATTTTGTGTCAATATATATATGGATGTATTTCATTATCAGTTTCTTGATTAAATGGCTTATGTTTCAATTTCTTATCATGCCGTATTGATTTTTTGTTTTCTAGTTTTTTGAATGGCATGTGTTTTCAGTTACTAACTTTCCATAATGTAATTCACTTATTAGTTTTTTATTACATTGTATGTGTTTTATGTAATTTACCTTATTATTATTATTATTATTGATTCATTATTTATTTCACTTAACTATACCCTTACTGATCATTTGAGGTCACCCTTATTTTGCTTCACTTCCATAAGAATCCAAGAAATATAATGAGAATGATATGAAAGGATACACTAAATGGAATAACTTTATCCTCAAAATAAGAAACTTATTTTGTAATAACTATATTCATTGGTAATACATGACTCATATATGTATCTATTTTACCAAGACAACTATACTTTTCGATCTTTTGGGATTTGATTCCTTGTAATCATGCTAATGTAATGATAGTAGACACCATATCTAGGATTTACGGGGTAGGGTCATTATAAAACATGTCAAGGGGATATTTATGCACAAAAATATAGGTTCATAAAATTATATGTCCCAAATAAGGAAAATTTTATATTTATAACCATTAAAAGAATCATATTATTGATTTGAAAATTAATCAGAAGAAAAATTATGTGTAACAAATGTAATTATACACAACACATGTGGAAATAAAATATATATATAAAAAGTAAATTTAATACATAATTTTAGAATTGTATAATTACTGAAGAAATTATATTATAACAAACTGTCTTTTGTAAACCAATTACATCACCTAGTTGGACAACCACAAGTTATAGAGAAACAAATATCCCCTAAAAATTGACATGGATAAAAAAATACATAAATAATAGAGAAAAATTATAAAGAATAGAACATATATAAGAGACCTAAAACAACATGATGTAAAGGTGAAACTGGAATGTAAAATAAGAAATAACAGAACCAATTCATTATGTGACCATCCATCACCACCAACCCAGATCTTTTTTAATGTGAATAAAACCGAAAGAATCTATAAGGATACAAGATTCAATTTCATTTACCTATGTCCAAAAATACCACATCTATAAATGAAAAAGGTAAAAAGTAGCGTTTGAGCACAAAGCCCAGTATGATTTAACAAAAAAATCTATAAAAAATATATTTACCGGAAATTGTTAGTAATCGATTTTTAAAAACCAGTTCATAAATCATTTTCAAAAGAGATTCATTTTTAAAACAGTATTTGTTTTTTAAAAAATAATTTTATATTTACGTGATAAAGGAATATGAAAAGAACATGTAAGAAATAATGATATGAAAATAAAAACCAACCATGAATACAACATGAGATAAATAACTGATCAACTAACCATGAAATATACCATCATGTTTAAAACCAAGAATAAATGAACATTCCCATGTTTTAGGATCTAGAATAAATAAATTTTTACTCATACATAAAAATTAATACTAATCATGAAATAACATTCATCCTACTGATAATGATTCCTATCATAGTCTTTTGATATTAAAACAATAGTGTTGTCATACCAACTAAGGTGACATGTCCATTTCCCAACATACCCAAGGTTCCCAATGTGAAATGTTTGATAAGAAACACAATTGAAAACATTTTTAAATATTTATAAATTATTTTTATAGTGATTATTTACTAATTCCAATCTTGAAAAAAAATTAAAATGAAGTCCACCATCAAAGAAATTCATTGAACACATAGCATGAGAATTTTTTTTTTTAATCCAAACAAACATAAAAACATGAATTTATTTAAAACTCTCAATTTGATATAAAATTAATCTTTTTTATAAAAAACAAAATGAATTCAAAAGAACATATATATATATTCATGAATTTTATGCTTTGTACAGTACACCTACCTTAATAATAGTGAGAAAATAATCACCTTCAGATTCAGAGACTAAAAATGACTAGATAAGGTCCTTATAATAAATTATCCATAAGAAACAACATCAATTAAATTTTAAACCCCATTAATTTGGAAACCATATACCAAATTGGTTCCCACGAGAAAATAAGAGAAGATATATTGTGAGGTTACATGTATAAGATAGAAAACTGGATCAAAATGGGAACATTCCATGATGATATCCTTGAAGAATGAAGAGAAACAACAAAGAATTCAAGGGGAGAATCTACTAGATTACTAGGGAATGTTTAATTTAATCCTAATAGAGGTTATAAGGGTAATTAGACATATAAAAGTCAATGTAATAGTGGTGTTTTACTAATTTTTAGAGTTTTAGGTCCGGAATAATGGATAGAACACACAGTTTGACAAACTATGCGCCAATTGTTTGTGTCCTCTATCCCATAAAAAATAAGGATCATGGTTTACTATATATGAGATGTACCTTTTTGGAAAATTTTGATCAAACCAAGAAACTCTCCTAGAAATCTACTCATACACATATATAGTTTCCCTGGCAAGACGTAGGATTTGACAAACTATGTTCAGACTATAAAAAGTACAACTAGAGCATCATAGATACATACCACATGATTACCACACAATTAGTATTAGTTATTCACATAAACCATTCACCTATATTTTGTCTCAAAAAAATCATATTTTTTATATTTCAAAACCTTGAAACGTTTTATACCTCAAAAGTGAAATTCCAAGACTCAACTAAAGTATTCCTATGACCAAAAGGGTGTCAAAAATCACCCTACCATAGGAGAAATTTTCCCAAGAAAGGGATTTGGAGTTTGAAATAATAAAGAGACAAGTCCACTACTACCTAACCAATTATTCCTTCTCCCACACCTCATGGTTATCTTTTATTCACCACCTTAGTACACAGACGAGAGCAATTGTGATTCCTTGTTGTACCATTTCTAAGAGACCCATAATCTAAGTTGATTTCTCAACCACTACGGTGTTGGGATAAAGATAAGAATCTTACCAATAAATCACATAGTAAGGGTCCTTTTAATGCCACTTCATCGAGAAAACATGAAACACATTATGATTAAATGGCTAGTGACATAGTAATTTCAACTGATTTGCCAAATTTCCAATTCGTTCAATGATCTAAAAGGGGAAAAAATCCTTGATTCCAACATACCCTTACTTGAAAACTGATTATGTTCCTAGAGAGGTAAAACTCTAATAAAAACTATATTAGTAACCTCAAAATATAAAGGCCTATGATGATAGTCTATATAGTAATTCTACAGACTTTGTGTCAGGACCAATTTCTTATGGATCAACTATACCTTTTTCATCATCTTCTAAAATAGTCATGGCCAAATGAAGGACATTTCTCCTAACTCTACCCAAAAAATAGAGATCAAGTGGATTCCCATAAAATGATTCAAATGGTGTTATCCTAATCTAATCTTGATAAATATTTTTATCGGAAAGTTTTACTAGATAAAAATGTTTTCTTCCAAACAACAACTAATATCAAACATGCATACCCGAAGCATGTCCCCAATAAACTAAACATCTCTCTTAGTATTTTCGTTCATCTATGGATTATATTACATGATTAATTTCAAGTGGGAACCCATTTCCAATTTCATACCAATACAAAATAAAGAAGTAACGCGTATTTCATATCAGAAACTACAATAGAAGAAACCCCATGCAACCTCATAACCTCTCATACCTACAGGATCCTGAGAATATATACCTTCCTCATATCCTTGATTGGGAGGAAATTAGAAACATCTATAAGTCTATCAATCATCATCCAAATTTCATTTTTCCAATTAAGATTCAATGTTAATCTAATGATGAAGTACATATAAATATCATCCCACTTAAACTTCGTAATGATAAATGTTTGGAGTAAACCATTATGTCTTTTGTGTTTTAACATAATTCAATGCATAGTCATGTTTCTTGAAATAATTTTTAAAAAAACACACATTTTCCCTCACCACCAATATTGACATCTTAGATCACAATACATATTGGAATTCTCAAGGTGTACATACCAAACATATTGGTGTCCAATAAGAATATATTCCTTTTTAATAAATATAAATGTTATTAAAATACTTTAAATTCACAAAGGGACACTAGTAGAATGATAAAAAGCTCCCTAGGTCTACACATCATTTTTGGATTTTTTAAAATTACTATAAATTTGTCTCAACCCATTTCTTGAACCAAACTCTTTATTCATATGAATTTCCAGCATTAACCAATGCTAAGAACACCTTCCTATTATCCTCTTACACTAGTAATCTCATATCTATAATAAACAAAATGATTGAATAATCATACACTAATTTTTTTTCGGGATTGGGTCAGTAATTTCCTACTCAATAGATTAGAGAACACGTTCTCTTTCTTGAGAGTATAAGTGATATCAAAATTTAATTTTTGAAGATAGTCAATCCAATATCTATATCTCAAATTCAGATCCATCTCAGTGAAAATATACTTTATAATATTATTATTATAATAAACCGCATAATGGTCTCTAAAGAGAGTGTGGATCCATTTTTTATAGCATTCTAAACCATAATTAACTCAAGGTATTGGTTAGGGTATTTCTTCTCATAATGTAATAATTGGAGAGAAATATGGGACAAACCATTTTTCTCTACATCAAGACGCATCCCAATACCGTAACTGAAGCATCATAGTAAATATAATAACCCAAATCAATTTAGGAAGAATCAATACTAGTGCTAAAGTCAACCTATTCTATAGTTACTCAAAGGATCTATGACATTTTTCATTCCATTCAAACATAACACCAATACAGGTTAAATATTTTATTGGTGATGAAATCTTAGAGAATAACTAAAAAATCTCTTATAACAACTAGATAATACCAATAAGATATAAATATCAAAAAAAATTATAATATACTCCAATGAAATTTCCACACAAATCTCTTCTGGATCTATTGAAATAATGCTATCGAACAAGACATATTAAAGAAACACCACTTCTTAGATTCAAACTAGAATTTGAAAGTCCTACCATATAGAAGATCTTTCTTCAAGGTTATTAGGATGATATCCAATTGATATTGGGGTTCACACTTTGAATTATATTACACTAGAATATGATCCCAAAATTTTTTTGAAATAGAATAAAAATATAAGGATAATTTGGTTAATCAATTCCTTGAATACTGCATGTGTGTTAGTGATATCAAATAGTTTGACCATAAACTCTAAATATCCATAATTTTTCTTTTATAGAGTCTTAGATATATACTCATCTCAAAATATCAACTAATGGTACTATGGATGAAGGTATATCTTTTAAAGCCAATGAGGCCCTCTGAGTTGATAAAAAATATCATCAATTCTAGGTAAGTAATACTTATTATTAACAATAACCTCATTTGTCATTTGACAGTCAACAGAATGTATGAGTCCTTTTTCAACATTCATGTAAATGATAACATGTAATGAATAGGGTGACATTCTAGGGTGATGAAATTTCTTAGACTCAAGGTCTATAAATTGAACCACAAGATCCATCAAATCAGCATGTTCCATGCAATAAAATGGAATGGAAATGGGAATTAGACTAGGGAGTTGGCCAATAGTGATTTATACCTCTCTATATGGTTGTTACCTATAAAAAATGTCATGATATACCTCATGGTAGGAAATAAACTTGATCAGAAGATGGAATTCTAACATAGGAATAATGTCATATACGAACATATCAGACAACTAACATGAGATCAATCCAGTATAAGGAAAAATGGGCCCCCTTCCCTTTCCAGAGTCTATGACACCCTGAATGAAATAAGAGACATTAACAGAAGATAAAAATTAAAATGGATGAAGACTAAATCAATATGGTCTTTAACACTGATCATCCAATCCATTCCAATAATAATGTTGAAGATACCATGATCGAGATCTAATATTAATATGAATGGAATAATATTAATATGAAATCTTGAAACATCGATTAAATTATATGGTATGAAAGACTGAGATGAACCCATATCAAACAAAACTAGTAACATATAGGATGAAATGAGTACCATAACTATAATATTTTTCATCCGTGCCTGATATTCCTCTAGTGAGTACTCTTCTTCATACAGATGTCTAAAATTAAAACCTCCCTTGGATTTATTCACTATCTGAATATACGCTTAGTATGAGAATTAAATCCACAACCAATAGATATATCACAATGTACCTAATATTATTTGGTGAAATTAGATTATGCTTTGTTTCCATGGGAAATATTTTCACATAAATGCCTAAAATTAATATGTTGTCTAATCAATTTAGTGGTTCTGGGTGGTTCTATAAAATTAGAATTTGTAAGATCTATCATTCCACAATGATAAAAAAAACATCATATTGTTTCCCTAATGAAGCACCTTAAATTTTTCATGATGAAAACTAGATATTCTTGTACCTTCATTTATGTCTAGATGGCATACCCTGTCCAAAAACTATATAAATAAAAAACTCCACCTAAAAACGTTTTCCATGATATGTTTGCCTCATCCATATATACCTTATGGACAACCTCCAACAAGGTTGAAATGCATAAGGAAATCAATATCTATCGAATAAAATCCATCAGAACAATCTATAACCTCAAAAAACTAAGGTAATTGTTAATGATAATCTCAGGTACTAGGTTCCCCAAATTAGTGAAACTGGTGGAATACTCTAAATTTGTTCTCTCTCATTTATATAAATTTAGAAATTCATAGGTCTTTTTCACTCACAACATTTCAGGGTAAAACTATAGGTTAAGGATTTTATTAAAACAATTCCATGTAATAATATCATGTAACATAGCCTGCACAATGAAATCCCACCATCTTATTCCTAGTCCATAATGCATGAATGTGGAAATCCTACCTTATAGTCGTCCACTTTTTTTGGAAAGTAGAATATCCTTTCAATATGATCAAGCCACTCCCCATATTCTTAGGTTTATTTTCACTAAGGAATATTGGTGGATTCTTCTTGGAAGATTTTGATCCATTATCCATCATTAATCCTATTTTCTAAATACAATCATTACCAAGATTATTTAATAGTTTTTACAACATTATCCACTAAAGAGGAGTCCACTGGATGATTTTTTTTGAACTTGTCCCATATATTCCTCTCATTTATTCATAAGAGATTCTTGGGAGTGAGTTAAGTATCAAATAAATTCACAATATATAATTATATTAATATGAAATTCTATAATTGGTGACCAACTTCAAGAATCTACAACAAGGAAACTAAATGAAAAAATTTAATCAAATTGTGGATTATATGATTGAGTGACAAAAATCAAAATGGAAATGTCCCTAACACCATTTTGTAACTATCCATCATAGGTAAACCTATTATATTACAGAATATGGCCTACCACGGGTTAAGACAAAAAATTAATAATGAAAAAGTCTCATAGATAATAAAAAAAGACAAAAACTGTAGTACAGTGTGGAATATAAAAATATATCCAAGTGAAAAATAATGTAAATAAAAAAATGGTAAACTGGAATGTAAAATAAGACAACATAGAACATAGTATCCATGTGACCATTTTTCATTTCCAAACCATCTCACTATAATGTCAATGATAACCAAGAGAATCTGATGAGATATAAGAAAACCATCCATTTATATGAGTCCTAAAAAGGAACATGTAAAAACTCTCAAGGGGATAAGTATGGTGTGGCAACAATGACCATTATTATATCACTAAATAATCTATAAAAAATATAATTGCAGGAAAATGTTAGTTCTAACAATAAAACAAATCTAGTTTATAAATAATTTTAATAATAGTTTCATTTATAAAATATCATTTTGTTTTTATAAAATACTTTTAGATTCATGTGAGAAAAGAATATGAAAAGTTCAGGTAATAATGAATGATACGATAAGAAAACCATGAATACGCCATTAGATAAAAAAGTGAAAAACCAACCATTAAATATAGCATCATGTATATAACCAATCATAAAGGAAAAAGGACTAGTTTTGGGACTAATCTTATTATAATATGTAATGGTACATAAAAAAGGAATACTAGTATAGGAATAAAATGGATCCAACATTTATCGAGTCATGTCACATTCTATTGATATTCATAGTGGTGTTACATGCACTAAAGAGACATATCAATTTCCAGACACACCCAAGGTTCTCAATGTGCAATATTTTTTGAAAAACCATTAGAAAACATTGCACATAATTTATAAAAACAATTTCATTGTAAATCATTTCTTCTTCAATTATTCAAAACCTATTTTAGAATCCCATCCACCTTGAAGGAATTTAATCAAACACATAGTAGGTAAAAAACTATTTTTAAATCTAATCCACTTTAAAAAAAGTATTTATTGAAACAAAGCTACTTTGATATCAAATAAAACATTTTCATAAAAAAAGATAATGAATTAACATGAACATCTAGATATTCATGAATTATAAACTTTTAATAGAGACACCTACCATATGAATGGTGAGAAAATAATCACCATTGAAAACATAGATTTGAACTGAGTAGATCATGTTCTCATGATCCTATATCCATATGAAACAACATAAATCCTATTTAAATCATCATAAATCTAGAAACCACATCCTAAAATATATCTTACGGAATAAGGGGATAAAATACCTAGAGATAATCTATATAAAGGATAGAAAAATAGATCATAATAAGATTATACCTTGAAGTAATCTATAAATAATGAAGAGAAACCACCATGAATCCACAATGAGAAACTTCTAGAGATCTAGGGGTGGTTTACTTCAAGATTGAACTATATTAGGGTGTTATTGGGCATAACAAATATCCTAAGAAAAGAGGTAATTTCAAACTGCTTAGATTTTTGGATTGGGAAACATGGTTAGTTCACACGGTTAGAAAAATTGTTCACCAATAGTGCATGGAATATATCCCTTTAAATATAGGGCATGAAATTTCATGGATATCAGATGATTTTTTTTTGGGAAACTCATGATAAATCCATGAAAAATACCTATACAACCACCCATATAGATACACGATTTCCTTGGTGATCCACACAGTTTTACTAACCATTAAAAAATTCATTGTATCCTCATAGAGACATAATACATGGTTACCACACGGTTAGTACTAAATGAGTACCTATACCATGTTTATAATCTATTTATCTCAAAAAAAACTCTTGTTTTCATCCTCAGATCATCTGATAATTAATGTTATACAAAAATATAAATATCAAGGATCAACTTAATAATATTGGTTACCTGGAGGGAATCGTAGATATAACATAATGAATGAAAATTGTGTTAATAAACCCTTTACCACTTAGTAATACTCAAATAAATTCTCTTTGGGGAAATAATATGAATTGAAACCTAAAATACCATGAAGTATGAAAGAGTCGAGAAAAAAATAATAGGGGAATTATATTCACTGTATAAATAAATCTAGTTTTATAGTATTCAAACATGCCTCAATGAAGGGAAATTGAGATCAAATGCCTTACCCAGAGTCCAGATTTTCGATGTATGTCCTTAGATTCCTATATAATTGTAAGAATCTAGTTTTTCACTCACGTATGAATACTTTTAAATATCATTCTAAAACATTGCTTTAAACCCAATATGGATTCCTAATGAGTTATAAATGTTATCAGGGGTGTCTGGGGAAAGTTAGAAGCTCAGAAACCATATTTTTGGGAAAGATAGACATGATGCATGGTTGGAGCATAGTTTGGCTAACATAAAATCTTGAAATTTCTGGACAGAACCACTTAAAATGGTTTTTGAAGGGTTATGGAACCTAATTTTTTAATATACCCCTTCTACCCAGAACACTTTGAATGATTTGTGCATGTTTCGTCAACCCATGCATACAAATAGTGCTTATACCATTTTTCTGTGTAATTTGACCAATTTACCCTTAATGATTTATTAAGGTCACTACTTCTTTGAAAATCCACGTTTATGTGTGATTTACCTCCATGGAACTCATTTTGAAGCTTTTTGAAGGCCAAATATAGGGATTCAAATATCTCCTTCTTCGAGGATTTGATCGACATTTTGTTCATCACGTTAGATATGCAACGGTAAGTACTAGAGTCCTCTTGAGTCATTATCCTTCTCTCTTTCTCTTGAATGAGTTATCTCAGTATGATAATTTTTCCTCTTTTCCATTGATCTACTCCAAACTATGTCAAACTAAGGGTTAATTCTGAAGGATGATGATCATACAACCCTAAGGTTGGTGGTCTATAACTCATACCTAATGATCATTGATTTTGGAATTGTCATGTGTGACCCACCAATTCCACCAGGTTCCAATATTAGAATTCATATTAAATTTTTATACTCATTTGAACCATATGGATATGATATTCCCATATATGTGATTAATTGTTAGTGGTTATGACCACAAATCCATCCTCTCCATGTCGATCATAATTCCATAATTGTTTTTTAGTATTTTGACATGTTTGCACCACCGTTCGGGTGTGCCTTGGCTTGACCTTTAGAAATGTAAGATTTCCTATATTAAATGGATTATTTATATTGTGAATTGCATAATGGAAAGTACCATGAATCTGTAGCAATTGTACCAACTAAGGTGAGTTCTTCATTTTGAAAATGAAATGTGAAATTTGAATTGTAATGTATACTAAGGATATTACTTAACTGGAATAAATGTAAATGAATAGTATGTTGCATATCCATAGCACCCCTTACAACATTAATGGAAGGTAGATAAATGAAACTTGAATATGGAATAATATTTAAATTGATTAAATGAATGGTTTCATGCTACCTAGCCATGTCACACTAATGAAAGGAAAGGGATGAACCACATGGACTTATTGATTAATTATAGATTGACTAAAAGGTTTCATGCTACATAACCTTATCACACTATTGAAAGGAAAGGCTTGAACCAATGTTTTCATGATACTTGACCTTATCACACTAATGAAAGGAAAGTATTGAACCAAAAGAAATATTGCATGAATTCATAATCAAATAAAAATGGACTAACTTGAGCATGCCTAGGATTTTGATAAGAGAATGCCATGAGCACTCGAGAACCCCTTTATGATTCATGGATACAGATTTCTTTGGTTGAGATCCACATAGATCCAAATCCTTGTATGTTTATGGATTCCTTGTATGACACTGTGGGATCCCACATGTAGTACAACATGATTCCTTGGATACACTCCTTGGATCCAACAATATCATTACAGGATTCTTGAGATACACCCCATTGATCTAGTAATAACATGTAGGTTCCATGGTTAAATCCCATCAGGCCCAGTCATTGCTGATCCCCATTTTAACTTGGGAGATCACATGGGACTTAGTAGGTGCCTCATTATAGAATGACTTGAACTATACTCTTTGGATTACACTCTTACCCCATTCCAAAATATAATTATTACTGATTGGGTGACCCTTGAGGTCAACACCACCTTGGTTATTAAATTGGGACTTCACTATTAGACATCATTACAGGTTTCCTTATTATATCATCGAACCATTGATATTCTTAACATGTGATATGTTATTAACTGGTAACAATCAAATAATGAATGGTTATATGTTCAGACACCAGCTGAGGTTGAAGTAGGTACTTTGGTACTTAGTTACTTTGTTTTTCTTTACATTATATAGGAATTCTTTCACAAAGTTACATTTCCATTACATGGTTCATATGTTAAATACACAGTTGGTGGTGGCCCACTAAGATTTATCTCACACACTCTCTGGGTTCTGTTTGGTACCCAAAGCCGATTACATGCTTAAAGGTGTTGAGAAAGGGAAGAATACAACTTCAAACACTTGATTGTATGTTGTATAGGATGGAGCTTGATAGAATATGACTAAGCCAGAGCTTGGAAGGCTTAGGATAGTATTTTTATTCCTTTATACTTTTTTGAACATATTATTCATACTGTCTTGTATCTATGAATTCTAGTTTTCTAGTGACATGACATATCATCATCAATTGTTGTATTATTGGATGTTATTTCAGTAGTTTCAGTTATTTTTTCTGTTGTCTCTATTATCTATTGTGAATTCAATTTAAATATATTACATCCTCTATTTATCGATATTTTCATCCAATCACTATGATACACATTGGTAATAAGGGGATAATCTCCTCAAGGACACACCCTAGGCCATCGCTGCTAGTCGGATGCCTTTGGCGTTCTCGGATATGTGCTTGAGGCATGTGGTCCATTGGGCTCGGGGAACCCATTGAGTGGAATACATGTCCAGGACGTCACAAAGTGTTATCATATAAGTTTCCATTCTTGCTTTAATATTTAGAGATAATAGATAAGATATTATGAATGCTTGGGAATTTATCATAAGCTGTTCATTGGTGCAACAAACCCATGTTCAGGGTAAAAACCAAGTTGCCTAAATTATAATTATTTTTATACTTTTTCCTATTATAGTTGATATTATTTCACAATTGTTTGATGCACATGTTGTGTGAAGTTGTTCATTATTACTGTGATTTAGGATTTTCTTTCATCCTTCACCTGATGATATGAGGGCAAGGATAATTGTTACATGCATGTCACACCCTCGTTTCTAATTTGATTATTTTAATTAAATTTCTAGGCATCGGATAGTTCGGGTTGAGGCCCGATGTAAAATTTCTGAGTTCTTTTTTGAAAACGTGTGTTTTGACCTTGACTGCGTGCAGCGAACCATGGTCGAAGGCGTGCGGCCTCGCTTGGGTCGCCGTGCGACCCCGCCTGGTCACTGCATACCTTGTCGATGTTCAATTAATTAAATGAAATCATTTAATAATGAAGAAATAAAATTTATTGAGTCATAACATAAAAATAAAGTAAAATTATTAAATAATATAATGATTTAAAAATATTAACAAGTATAACATTTTTATTATGAACAATAATAATAATAATAATAATAAGTTAGTATTGTAAATTTATTAGTATCAAGTTTGTTATTATCATCATAAATTCTTTCTCAGTAAAAGTGCTAACATCTTAATTAATGATATCATCTTGAGGATGTAACCATTATTACGCTATTATTGTTATTCTCATTCTTATTTTTATTATTATTGTTAAGGTTTTAGTTTAAGAATAATAATATTATTAATATTGATAATTATTATTAGTTTTATTTTATTATTGTTGTTGTTGTTTTTATTTTTAATAGTATTAAGGATATATAATTTACTAAATATTATTAATATTTTAGTTCTTATTAGTGTTATTATCATTATTATCGTTGTTACAATTAACACATTAATTTAGTTATCTTTTTATTTGGATATATTTAGATTATTATTTTTATGAGACACTTTTTATTTATTTATTTATGTTATTTTCATTTTCCTCCCATTCTTCTTTTTTCTTATCCTTTATTATTATTTATTTTTTTTCGATCCCTCACATCCTCTCCATCCCGTCACGCCGTAAGGATCCCCCCAAACCCTACTTGTCACACCGTTGCCTCACCCTTTGGTGCCCCTCCAGCCACCTGCTACATCAGGCCGCACCCTTCCCTCACATGAGCTCCCTCCACCTACCTCTCCCTGTCAGACCCCCCAGCCTTCCTTCTGGCCTCCTCGCCCGCGCCGACCTCCCCTCACCAGGCCGATCCGGCCTGTTCATGTCCCCAACCCCCCTCAGTTCACTACACCCTACCTCAACAGCCCTCTCCTTTCATCCGACGAACCCCGCACCACCCCAGCTTGCACCGCCACCCCGATCGGCCTGCCAGCTCGCACCGCACCGCCATGGAAACCGACATCCTTCCTTTTTCCGGAAAATTCCATCTGGCACCCTCCTCCCCCCCTCCGGTCACATCGTCTGTCTACCACCGATCCAAACCGCCATCCACCTTGCACCTCCTCACATTGAATCGGCCTCTCCCCGCTACCCCACTCCTCTTACCCATGCTGCCTCTCCCTTACGGCTGTTTTTCCGACACGGTGCACCTCTATCAACCTCCTTTAAACTCCAGATATCCTACCATAACTCTTTTGTAGGTGCATTCTAATTCAATTAGTTGTTCTTCCATTTGGTATAGTTGTGGGTAAGATTCTCATGTTGTTTGGGGTCTAAGTTGTGTTGAATTTGGTTTAATTTGATGCTTTTGTCAATTTATTGTTTCTAAGGTTTATTTAAAAAAAATTGTGGTGCGTTTGATGGGAAATTGAAGTTTCACTCTAAGTATTAGAGTCTTTGACACCTGAGGTAGGTGGTTCCGCATTTTAAACATTATTTGATGAGTTCATTTGTTTTCTTAGTTAATTTATATTATTTTTTTGGTTAATTCTTTTGGTTGCAGATTTTGTTTTCTTGAATTCTTTCAGGTGATAGATTTTTTGGTAGTATGTTAATAGGAGTGGGGGTGTTAATTGGTTGAAATCACATTTCTAGTCAATTGTTAGTGTTTAATAATATGTGTAGTTATCTATTACTTCGTGTAAGTGGTGTTAATTATGTTTCGATATGGAACTGTATATGTCTGGTCGTAAGTAATTATGTTATGTTTGTTGAGTAGGTTGTTGCTATGAAAACCTATGTGAGTTGTCTTCTAGTGTTTTATAATGTTCATGTTTGTTTTGTAAAAATGTGCAAAGTGCAATTTTTGTGTTTTAGTGTTTTTATAAGGTTTGTGTTTGTTTTGTGAAAATGTGTAAAGTGTGCATTTTTTGTTCTTGATGTGGCGTTGGGTGTGTTTAGTCCAGAAAGAGGGTTGAGTTTGTTCTGCATCTTAAAGTCGTGTTATGTTTCTTTTTAAGTAATTTGTTTTCAAATAATTTAATATGATTTAATAAAAATGAATAACGATAAAAATTTAATATGTTTTTAATAAACAATTATTAGTAATGTAGAAATTGTTTTAATTGAGTTGGGAAAGTCTTTTGGCATGCGTACTTTGTCGAATGGTTTTCTATGTATGTGAAAGTGTGGCGTTGGGTTTATGTTGCAACCTACTTGTTTTATTTGTATGAGTTTGACAAGAAATATGAAATTTGAACATCTTGAGCACAAAAGGGGAAGCCTGGTTTTTTATCTTGTTAGTTGTTTTTCTGTCTTTTATTTTGGGCAAACCGTTCCCACTTCTTACTCTTGATACTCGGGCACTTGTGCCAGCCCGTGGGGATCAGGAACGCCCTTTGGGCCATGGCGCGGACTGGGTTGGGCACCGGGTAGGATGGTGACCCAACCTGGTTCGTGAAAAAATGGTATCAGAGGAGCAGGATTGCTCTCTTGGGTCGTGTTCTTTGGGATAGAGTCATTGTAGACCAAAGTTACGGGGTGCCAGAACTCGACATTCTGGTTACGAGCAAGGTACCTGTCCAGCACACCTCGTGGCGGGACTCTAGTTACCAGGGTAAGTTGAGGTCTATTGAGTCTTTGGTCCTTGTGATTAATCTTGCTTAGGGGAAATGAAAAAGGAGTGGTTTTAGTGGTTTCAGTGAGCTCATATGGTCTGGAAAGCCATGTAGATCCAAGGAATCTATCCTAGAATACCCTCCATGGCAGTGGCGTGATTGGCGTATGGCCGCCAACTATATGTTCTAGTCACCCGCTGACACTAGTTTTCTCTTGTATTATTCCTCATTTATTTGTTTTGGAATTATGGAAATTTGGTTTTTAAGTAAAAATTAATTGGTCTTGGAAGATGTTTTGGAATATGTTTTGAAATAAAGCACTTTAAAAAGAAAATGAGGCTTGAGATTTGAAAAGTGTGAGTTGGATGTTTTGGTTTTGAAAAATGGAATGGTTTGGTTTTTATTATTGGTATTCTCATGGGAAAACACATGCATGAATACATAAATATATATATATATATATATGAAAGGGAAATGGTTAATGGCACGAGTGGATGAGTGCCTGGATGGACATGAGGTGGGTGCTGGTGTGGCATGAGAACATGAATGTGTGAGGCCCATGGGACACCATTGTTGTTCGTGCAACCCACAAGCATTGCTTATTTTCAAAATGTTTTGTTAAATGAAAATTTGGTGTTTTAGTAACCAGTGAATATATAGTGTGTCCTTGTGATTTTTACATGTTGGATGTGAGGCATTTTGGGTTAAGAGTCCTTTTTTACTGAATTGTGATCGAGTTTGAATTTTTATTTCTAAGTTGGTATGTAAGTTTGTAGTTGGTGAATTATTTTGAAAAGTTCTTTGGGAATTCCTTACAGTGGTTCCCCCTACATGCTTAGTGTTCACTTGCAATATGTCTTGGATATTGTACCAGTTTGATTGTGTTAGTGGTTATCTCTCTTGACTAGTGTATGCCCCCATAGATCGTTAACATGCGATTGAAGTGTGGCCACAGGTAATTCGCCATTGTTCGGCCCTCCAGTTGATCAGAGGAATCTCTTCTTGAATTCTAGAATTAAAACCACCTCTCCTTTTTACAAATAATCGGATCCTCATGCAGCAGGATGACAGATGCGAGGGGAGTTGAAGGGAGTTTTGGTCTTTCGAGTGTTTGACTCATCAGGTATGAAGTTTGACACTGTTGTTTTTGAAGTTTTCCCCTAGAAATGACGAAAGTAATTCCAGTAGGGAAGGGTGAAGGCAGTTCATAATTATTAGTGTTTACCAGTGTCTTGAAGGGATTTGTAGTATTTTCATCAGCTGCAAGGTTCATGTTCGATGATGTCTTGCAGTGTGAATTCTCCTTGATAGTCAAGGGTGAAGTTTGACCTCATTAATTTGGAAGTTCTATTTGGAAATGGTGAAGGAGATTCCAATGGGGAATGCTTGAAACAGCCTGGAATGGTCGATGTGGGACACTATTCTAAATGACCTTTGATCCTTTGTTTGTTTCATTTAAGGAAGGGTCTATGTTAGGCCACTAGTGTGGAAGACCCAATCACATGGAGATTCTATGGTCGATTGCAGGAATCATGTGTTGTTTAAGACTCAGTTTGAAGTCCTTCTCTGTATAATGTTCCCCTCAACAGTAATGGTCATGTTTGGTGACGATTTGTGGTGTCGTGTTCTCATTCAGTGTGACAAAGGGTGATGCGCATGCACCATCTTAACTCCTATGTTGGTAAATGTTCTGTGTGGGATTAGTTGGATGCCAAAATGTGTTGTGTTTGTTGGTTTTGTCTCGGTTGCAGTGTGGTTTCATGTGACACCAAAAGGAGAAACTCCATTCAGGAGTATTTGATACCTGACTGCGAGGAAAGAGATGCTTCAAACATTAGGGCTCCAGCCATAGGCCTCAGAGTGAAGATGGCACGTGGTCAGGAACCCCTGGAGTGTATGGGACCTCAACTTTATTCCTGTCATTGGTGTTAAAATTAAGAGTCAGTTTAAATTTTTTCTATGGTTGTTCTGCTCCGAATGAGTCGTCAAGTTGCATAAGGTTTTCGTGACCATGTGGAGGCATGTTCATATCATTACCTTAAACTCTTGGGGGCTGCGTCCCACTGGATGCAATCGCTTTGGTGGTCCTTATGGGAGTCTATTGGGTAAATCTATCTCAAATTTTAATAATTCTCATCTAGGAATGTGGAAAATTCTGGTTTTTCTTGGGTCATGCTTTTGACGCCCCGATAGTCGGGCCCCTCCCTCCTCGCCCCTTGTGGTGTGGTGTTTGGTCACCATCAGGAATTTTTCAAAGTTTTGTATCCTTTGTTAGTTCTAATGGCGATGAGACCCAAGATGGGTCTCTCACAAAGGTTTCTAGAATAAATCAGTGTTGGCCTTTCCTTAATGGTGGGGAGTCCGCCCAGACCTCCCCATGTTGGTTTTATAGTCTCTTCTTCAGCGTTGGTAGGTTCTTAATGGTGGGGAGAACCACATTGGGTCTCACATGAATTTCTCTAGAATGTGTTTGTGTTGGTCTTTCTCATAATGGTGGTGAGTCCACCCCGGGTCTCCTTGTGTCGATTTTCTAGTCTCATCTCGGGCATCAGAATGTTTTTAATGGTGGGGAGCCCCATCGGGATTTTCCATGTTGGATCCTTCATTTTTTTCCTAGATATGGTTCAGTGGTAGGTTATTGAAGTATTCTTTGGATGTGGGTTGGTCCTTTTTCTTCGTTCTAGTAAAATGGCGTGTTTTTTGTTCAATGATACTTGAGGGGTTTCGGTTTGTGAAGTTGGTTTCCATGGGTGCGAGAGTTCCTTTCCTTAAGAAATCAACTAGATGTGTTCTAGCGCTTTGGGGAAGGTAACACTTAACGAAAAGTGTTTTATGGGTTCCTTGAGGTTGTCATTTGAGTCACTATCTCTGAGCATGGTGTGTTTGCCTCTTTTCACTTTCTTTTCATGAGGATACCTTCTGAACCCCAAGGGGGTGTCATTTCCTACTTTGGCTCTCATCCTTAGTTGTGGCTTTCCAGGGATGAAAATCCTTATGGTGGGGAGAATTGTCACACCATTATTTCTAATTTTATTTCCTTAATTAAATTTATAGGCATTGCATAGTTCGGGTTGAGGGCCGACGTAAAATTTCTGAGTTCTTTTTTAAAAACGTGTGTTTTGACATTGACTGCATCCAGCGCACCGTGGTCGAAGCCGTGCGGCCTCACTTTGGTCTTCACATGACCCCTCCTGGTCACCGCATGCCCTGTTAATGTTCAATTAACTAAAGGAAATGATTTAATAATGAATAAATAAAATTTATTGAGTCGTAAGATAAAAATAAAGTAAAATAATTTAATATTTTAATGATTTAAAAATATTAACAAGTATAACATTTTTATTATGAACATTAATAATAATAAGTTAGTATTGTAAAATTATTAGTATCAAGTTTGTTATTATCATCATAAATTATTTCCTAATAGAAGTGATAACATCTTAATTAATGTTATCATCTTGAGGATGTAACAATTATTATGCTATTATTGTTATTCTCATTCCTATTATTATTATTATTGTTAAGGTTTTAGTATAAGAATAATAATATTATTAGTATTGATAATTGATATTATTTTTATTTTATTTTTATTATTGTTATTGTTATTGTTATTAATAGTACTAAGGATAAGAAATTTACTAAATATTATTAATATTTTAGTTCTTATTAGTGTTATTATCATTATTATCGTTGTTACAATTAACACATTAATTTAGTTATATTTTTATTTGGATCTATTTTGATTATTATTTTAATGAGATACACTTTTTATTTATTTATTTAGGTTATTTCCATTTTCCTCCCATTCTTCTTTTTTCTTATCCTTTATTATTATTTCTTTATTTTTTTTTCTCTCCCTCACATCCTCTCTATCCCATCGCGCTGCAAGGCTTCCCACCAAACCCTACCTGTCGCGCCGCTGCCTCACCCTCTGGCGCCCCTCCAACCGTCTGCTACATCAGGCCACACCCCTCCCCCACACGAGCTCCCTCCTCCTACCTATCCCCGTCATAGCCCCCCTGCCTTCCTCCTCGCCTCATCGCCCACACGACCTCCCCTCACTAGGCCACTCTATCCTGCTCGCGCCCCTGACCTCCCCTAAATTCTCTACACCCCACCTCAGCAACCCTCTCCTTTGGTCTGATGAACCTCGCGCCGCCCCAGCATGCACTGCCACCCCAATCGGTCGGCAAGCTCGCGCTGCACCCCCATGGCGACTGACCTCCTTCCTTTGTCCAGAAAATTCCGGCCAACACCCTCTTTCCTCCCTTCAGCCGCATCGTCCGGCTACCACCGAGCCACTCTTCCATCCACCTCACACCTCCTCGCATCGAATCGGCCTCACCCCCCTGCCCTGCGCCTCGAACCTATGCTACCTCTCCCTTACGACTGGTTTTCCAGCATGATGCACCTCCGACAACCTCCTTTAAACTCTGGCTATCCTCCCATAACTCTGTTGCAGGTGCGTTCTATTTCGATGAGTTGTTCTTCCTTTTGGTAGAGTTGCGGGTAAGAGTCTCTTGTTTTTAGGGGTCTAAGTTGTGCAGAATTTGGTTCTATTTTGATGATTTTGTTGATTTATTGTCTCTAAGGTTCATTTCAAAGTTGTTGTGGATCATTTGATGGGAAATACAAGTTTCACACAGAGTGTTGGAGTCTTCGACACCTGAGGTAGGTAGTTCTGTGTTTTAAACATTATTTAATGAGATCATTTGTTTTCTAAGTTAATTTATATTGTTTTTTTGGTTAATTATTTTGGTTGTAGATTTTGTTTTCTTGAATTCTTTCATGTGATAGATTTTTTGGTAGTATGTTAATAGAAGTGGGGGAGTTCAATGGTTGAAAGCACATTTCTAGTCAATTGTTAGTGTTTAATAATACGTGTAGTTATCTATTCTTTCGTGCAAGTGGTGTTAATTGTGTTTTGATATGGTGTTGCATATGTATGGTCATAAGTTATGGTGTTATGTTGGTTGATTAGGTTATTGCTATGAAAACCTATGTGAGCTATCTTCTAGTGTTTTATAAAGTTCATGTTTGTTTTGTAAAAATGTTCAAAATGCAATGTTTGTGTTCTAGTCTTTTTATATGGTTTTTGTTTGTTTTGTGAAAATGTGCAAAGTGTGTAGTTTGTGTTACTGATGTGGCGTTGGGTGTGTTTGGTCATAAAAGTGGTTTGAGTCAGTTTTACGTCTTAAAGTCGTGTTATGTTTCTTTTTAAAGAATTTTTTTAAAATAATTTAATATTATTTAATAAAAATGATTAATGATAAAAATTTAATATGTTTTTAATAAACAATTATTAGAAATGTAGAAATTGTTTTAATTGAGTTGGGTAAAGTCTTTTGGCATGCGTACTTTGTCGAATGGTTTTCTATGTATGTGAAAGTGTGGTGTTGGGTTTATGTTACACCCTATTTGTTTTATTTGTTTGATTTTGACATGAAATGTGAAATTTGAACATCTTGAGCACAAAAGGGGAAGCCTGGGTACTAGGTGGGCAGACTAGATCTAGCATGCTAGTGATTTGGAAGTGGCTATGTCCCGATTTCACTTAGCTTGTTTAACGATTACAACACTAACTAAAAATTGGATGATGATTGAAGACCACTAGGTTATGGATGTGTTACCCTAATAGTGGCTCGTGCACTAGAATGTATTTTGTTGTGGTTCCTATACTACTGTTCAACGAGACGTGAGGTTCTAGGGTCCTATTATTTTTTCTAGTACCTATAGGGCCTCTCCCACTTTTAGTGCTC
This sequence comes from Viscum album, assembly GCA_963277665.1. Taxonomy (NCBI): domain Eukaryota; kingdom Viridiplantae; phylum Streptophyta; class Magnoliopsida; order Santalales; family Viscaceae; genus Viscum; species Viscum album. The sequence continues at coordinate 1,150,969,388 of OY728132.1, read as the reverse complement.
CGGAATTACTATACACTCACCATCACCATGTGGTGTTTCTTTTGGGTTCTCTTGAAGGTTTGAGTTTTCTTAACTACAAGGGTGTTTTATTTTTGTTTAAGTTGTTTACTTTAAAAGTGTTTCCTATATAGAAACTATTTCTTTAAAGTTATTTACGCTTTGGTTTCCTTTCATTTATTTATCCTGCAAATTTATTTGTCATATAATGTTTATACGTAGAACATTTCTATTGGGTGATGTCCTACTGAGTGTTTGGGTCACACCCTACATACTCCTTTGGGCGTATGTAGACTTTGTTTCTATTGTATTCCAGGTTGTGACATCATGCTCAGTGATGGTGGTTCGGATTTTTGTTAGTCTCCGCATGCAGGTTGGTGTGGGTATCATGGAGGTATGACTTCTCAGGTCGTTTTGAGTCTTGAGTTAGAGTTTTTAGTTTTCTTTCTTTGTTGTAGTTCCATTCGGGTTTTCGTTGAATTGTAAAATCTAAACCTGGTTATAGTGTAAAGGCATGTTTGGTTGCATGTTTCCAGTTTCAGTTTATTTATCTTGTTAGTTGTTTTTCTGTCTTTTATTTCAGGTAAACCATTCCCACATGTTACTCTTGATACCCAGGAACTTGTGCCATCCCGTGGGGATCGAGAACGCCCTTCAGGCCTTGGTGTGAACCGGGTCAGGCACTGGGTCGGATGGCGACCCAGCCTAGTTCATGACAATTCATCATTATAGGCACCTAGAATTCACATGTCATTCATATTTCCAAGATATATAGGTTCCTTTAACTACTTTTCATTGTTTGATATGCCTGTGATTACTGAGTGATGATGTGATAGTTAGATTATTCTTATATTACTATTATCTTTGATTGAGTGGTTTCCTATCTCAATTCACGAGGTGTATGGGCCCTCATGGGTTGGGATGAGTAATTTACCAAGTCGATCCATTATGATATATTTTAATGGGTGTCATTTCGGGTGATAGGTGTATAGATAATGATTCATTGAAAATTTATATCCATTATAAAGTGAATCATGAAACCTAAATAGAAATGGTTGCACATACTTATCCCACAGTGTCTTATTTATGATTGGTAAAGGAGTGGTCCTAGTTTTTAAATTTAAAATTAAAGAGAACTTATTCTGGAGAACTTATCAATACCTACCCATATAAGTAGGTAGTTTGTGTAGTATTACTTGGGTAGTGAGTTTTGTTACAATCATCTGTCGATAGTGATACTATCTTTCTGTTAGGATTGTTCTGAGGCATGTTCTTGGATATTTTAAACCAAAGACACCATGAAATCCTCGTATCATATGCCAGATGGGTGGAAATGCCCATACTCCAGACATGGTGGGGCTTGAGCAGCCAATCATTCCTCCAGAAGTACCACTTGAGGCATTGCCTATTGAAACTGATCTAAGCCCCGACACCCAAGTTAGTTATTGTTTTCTATGTATGATGCAGTCCATGCATGGTTCTCCACAACATGCACCTAATTTGGTTGATCTGACTCTCCAGTTATAAGAGCAGCATCCTTTGGCAATATAATTTTCATATTGTAGTGAATCATTTCTAGGATACCTATCTTGACGATTTTTCTTGTTTACCTTGTAAGAGATAGGTAGAGTTTAAAATTGATCTTTTCCTAGGAGAATCTCGAGTGTCTATTCTACTATACAGAATGGCACCTATAGAGCTTCAGGATCTCAATCAGATGTTAGAGGATTTAGAGTCCAAAGGATTTATACATAACATTAAAACCATTACGGGTTTGTCCATTCTTCTTGCTAATAAGGAAGACATAACCTTACATCTTTGTGTGGATTAAAGATGGTTGAACCAGCTTACGATCAAGAAATAGTACATGCTTCATCGAGTAGATGATATATTTGACCAGCTCCGAGGAGAAACAGTCTTCTCTAAAATCAACATGAGATCAGGTTATCATCAGCTGAGAATCAGACCATCAGACATACCTTGTAAAACATTTATTAGTAGTTATGGTATGTATGAGTACCTTGTTATGTTGTCCAGTATTATGAACACTCATGTCATTTTCATGGCTATGACAAATAGTGTGTTACACCCTTATTTGTATTATTTCTCATGGGCTTTATGGATGAAATCTTGGTGTATTTTCACACTCATAGAGACCATTCCAAACATCTTGAGATCATTTTGTGTACACTGAGAGAGCATTATATTTACTCTAAGATTGCTATGTACCGCTTCTGTATAAAAAATGTTCACTTCATGGGTCATATTATCTCAGAATCAAGCGTATCAATTGACCAAGAAAATTTCAGTGCTATAGTTTCAGGGAAGAAGCCTAAGGATGTGTTAGATATAAGATGTTTGTTGGGGATGGATGGGTACTACATGCATTTCATACAAGACCTATTAGATCCTTCTCCACCTCTTAATGGTGTTAAAAAGAAGTATGTCAAGATCATATGATCAGAATCATGTGACAAAGCCTTTTAGAATCTTATAGGGATGCTAGTATCGCCACCTATTTTGACTCTTCTGGAGCCAGGAATAGGTTATACCATCTTCTATGATGCATCAAGCATTGACCTATGAGTAGTACTAATGCAATAGGACAAAGTTGTTGTGTATGGATCTCAGCAGTTGAGGCCTCGTGAGAGGAATTACTCTACACATGACCTCGATCTAGTATTAGTTGTTCATGCCTTACGTTGCTGGAGACATTATATTTTAGTTGAGAGATTTTTAGTGTACATAGACCACAAGAGAATCATATATATCTTTTTAATTTATGGAATGAAACTCAAATAGTGGAGATGGGTCAAATATCTACAATCATTTCATTTTGAGCTTTGTTATATTCTTGGGAAGGGCAATGTGGTTTCAGATGCACTGAGTTAGAAAACTCAATCACAATCTGTATGGGAAACCAGTGATGAATGGAAGTTAATGACCCTTGTTTCAGGGCTGCATCTAGAGTTTCAATATTTTCATGTGCAGTCTTACCTCTCATGCTTGACAGTTACCACTTCCCACTTTGAAAAGGTGAGGAGAAGAAAATATTCAGATCTTGAAGGCATGGTATTTCGGGAGAGCATATCAGGAGATAACCTGAATCTAGATTGTTCTATGGATAGAGATGGTGTCCTACATCTACATAGATGTATCTAAGTTCCTACATATATGAGATAAGAGTTGATGAAAGAGTTCCACACTTTTTAGTGGGTAGTTCATCCAGGAATCTCGAAGATGTATCAAGATATGTGATACCAGTATTGGTGGCCTTGGATGAAATGTCCGATAGTAGGATTTATCAATAGGTGTTCCACCAATATATAGTTTAAAGTAAAGAACCAGAGAATTAATGTCTTTTTAAAGCTACTTCCAGTCCCAAAATAGAAACAGGAATATTTTTCCATGGATTTTATAGTCAGCTTACCTTTGTCATCGAGGGGTAGCAATGCTATTTGGGTAATAATTGAACAACTAATGAAGTCATCCCACTTAATTCCTATTCATGATACTTTCTCAATTGATGATATGGGAAGACAATATGTTTGTGAGATCATATTATTACCCGGCGGTCCTTGTACTGTCATTTCAGATCGAGATTCTCATTTCATGTCATGATTCTAATGGGGATTGCGGAATGCTAAAGGAACTCACGTGCCTCTAAATATATCTTTTCACACTTAGACCGATGGACAAAGATAATAGAAAATATAAGTCCTAGAGGATATTCTTCGATCATGTGTCCTTGATTTCGGTGGTTCTTGGTAGAAGCATATCCTTCTCGTTGATTTCTCCTATAATAACAATTTACAGGCGAAAATTCAGGCGACTCTGTTTGAGTCCTTATATGAAAAGTCATGTCATTCACCCCTGTGCTAGCTAGAAGTAGGTGAGGTAGCCCTGCTAGGTCATCATATCGTTCATGAGAATTAATAACAAGATCAGCTGATCAGAAAGTAGATGACTACTACTTAGTCTAGAAAGATATCTTATACCGATCATCATCGATGACCTCTTTAGTTCAAGGTCAGGTGTTGTTTTTTTGGGTGTTTCCTACGATAGAGAATACATGGAAATGAATTCATGGGATGTTTTTGCCTCATTATGTAAGGTCATTTTAGATTTTTGATAGATTCGGGCTAGTAGCCTATTAGTTTCTACTACTATAGAGGTACTGTGGCATGAACAACATCTTTCATGTATCATAGCTTCTCCAATATCAAGATGATTTTCCCCATACCATTTATCCCCAAAGAAGTTGATTTATATGATGATGCTACCTTTGAAGCGTATCCAGTACGCATCATTGAATGGAGAATTAAGGCTATCTAAGGCAGGTCTATCCATATAGTACAAGTTTTATGGCTACACAACTGAGTACATGATGATACATGGGAGAGGGAATCTGAAGTACGTTCCCAATATCCAAAGCTGTTCTCAGAAAATGTTTCTCCACCCTTGGAAGGATAAGGTGGGGATGAGTTATTTTAAGGGGAAGATTGTAAGGACTTGGTTTTTAACTTATGTACGGATCCTTTAAAATTTTGGTCCAAATATTTAATTAGAACATAATATGGATATCTAAAGGGTTAACAATGGTCTCTGAGGTGTCCAAGGCATGTTCAAAGCCCAAAACCCATGTTTTTATGAAAAATGGATTGGTCTCACTATTAGTGCATGGTTGATGCAAGGATTGGATAACCATACAGATTGAAATTTCTAGACAGAACCACTTCAAATGGTTTGCGCATGGTTGTGCAACCTAACCATGCAATGTTCCACTTCTACCTAGAAAACCTCACACAATTTGTGCATGGTTTTTCAAACTGTGCAGACAAACCATGGACATTCCATTTTTCTAGGTAATTTGACAATTTTAACCTTAAGGGTCTTTTAAGCTCCATCCTTCTTCCATATTCCGAGTTTATACCAGATTTACCTCCTTCTCTCTCATTATAGAGATTTTTAGTTTCCAAAGATAGAGATTCAAAGATATCCATCATCCGATATCCGATTGAGCTTCCATTCATCATGTTGGATGTGCAACTGTATGTACTCGATTCCCCTTGAACCATTCTCCTTCTATCTTTCTCTTGACCAAGTTAATGGGGTATGAGTATTTTTTTTCTTTTTCTTATATCTACTATGAACCGAGTCAAATAAAGGACAATACTAGAGGAGTAGGATCACACTATCCTAAGGTGGCTATTCTATAACTCATCACTAAAGATTTTTGTTTCTTAGATTTTTCGTGTGGGCCACACCGATTTCATTGGGTGCCTTTTATTGAATTTATATTCCATGCATATAATCATTAGAATGGTATGGATATGATATTTCCATATATTTGATTAATTTTTTTGTGGTTATAGCCCCACCTCTATCATTTTAATGTCGACAGTAATGACTTAATTGTTGTTTAGTTTTTTTAACACATTTGTGCCAGAGTTTGGGTGTTCCTTGGATTGACCTTTCTAAAAGTTAGATTTCCTATATTGAATGGCTTATTTAAATTTTGAATTGAATAATGGAAAGTACCTTGTATGTGTGCCACTTGACCTTCCTAAGTTAAGTGCTTCATTTTTTCAATGAAATATAAAATGTGAATTGTCAAGTATAATATAGATATTACTTGATCGGATTAAATGTAAAGGAATAGTTGGTTGTGTATCTGTAACACCCCTTACCACATTAATATATGGTAGAGGAATGAAACATGAATATGGAATATTATTGAAATAGATTAAATGAATGGTTACATGCTACTTGGCCAAGTCACACTAATGAAAGGCAAGGAATGAACCTAATATACTTATTGATTAATTATAAATTGACTAAAAGGTTGCATGCTACTTGAACTTATCACACTAATGAATATAAAGTCTTGAACCAATGGTTGGATGATTCTTGACCTTATCACACTAATGAAATGCAATGATTTAACAAAAAGAAATACTACAAGACTTCATAATCAAATATGAATGGCTTGACTCGAGCTCACCTTGGATTCTGAGGGAAAATTCCATGAGCACTCGGGAACCCCATTCCAATTTGAGGATACAAATTGATATGGTTGAGACCCACATAGATCCTGATCATTGTCTATTCTTGGATTCCTGGTATGACACCATAGTATCCGTCATGTAGTACTACAATATTCCTTGGATACACTCCTTGGATCCAGCAACATTATTATAGGATGCCCGGGATATACACCTTAGATCCAGCATTGACAAGTAGGTGCCATGGTTAAATCCCATCTGGCCCAGTCATTTCATTGACTTGTTTTACCATAGACAACAACCTTGGATATGGTAGGTGCCTCATTATGGAATTCCTTGGACTATTATCATTTTATTAGACTCTTACCTATGCCATGCTATAATGATTACTATGTTGGAAACCCTTGAGGTCTATGTCACCTTAGTTATTACATTGGGACTTCACTATTAATAATAATTATAGTTTTTATTGTTAAATCTATGAACCATCAATATCATTAACATGTGATATGTTATAAAATGGTAACAATAAAATAATAAATTGTATACATGTTCAGACACCACCTGAGGGCTTCAGCAGTTACTTGGGTATTTAGTTATATTATACTGATTATCCTTATATATGCATGATTGCACACTATAACATTTCTATGACAAGAAAAATGATATTATAGACACCATTGCTGATGGACCACTACAATTTACCTCATACCCTCTCTGGGCACCGTTTGGTACCCAAAGCAGATTACATGGTTGAAGGTTTTGAAAAATGGAAGCATACAACCTCAAACACTTATTGCTTACAGTTTACGATGGATCTTCATAGCAGGTAACCGAGCCAGAGCTTGGGATGCTTGGGATAGTATATTGATTACTTTATTCTATTTTGATCATATTATGCATGCTATATTTTATCCATGTTTTCCATTTTTCTAGTGACCTGACATATCATCATTAGTTATTGTATGCATGGATGTTTTTTCAGTTGTTTCATTTATTGTTATCATTCTCTCTATTTTCCATTGCGCCTTATGTTTACATATATTACGTCCACTATTTACTAATATTTACATCCACCCACTTTTCGACACTTTGGTAATGAGGTAATAGTCTCCCCATAAACACATCTTGTGCTATCACTACTAGTCGGCAAACTCTAGCATTCGAGGACATGCGCTTGAGGCCCTATGGCCCACTGGGCTCGGGGCACCCATTGAGTGAGATATAGGTCCGAGACGTCACAATAATAAACTTATATTAATTATTTAATGGTTTAAAAACCTTTTACATTTTTATAAATTAATAATTAAACCGTTTATATTCATTTTTTTCAATGAAATACATAATTACTGAATCAGTTATGTCCACATTGGTTGTTATGAGGACATTGAGTTCATAATTTCAAAACAACATTGGTATGTTGACTATGATCAATGTGGTGATTATTTAATAATATTTATAATAACAAAATAACAAAATTATTATTTTTAAACATTAATTTTACTTTTAAAACCAACCAACAATGAAATAGATGAAAAATAAATTAGGTTATTATTATGGAGATGAAAAGTAGTACATATGTATGAGTAACGTTTCAATTTTTCTGTAAACATGATGGAAAGAAATTATGAAATTTTTTATATTTTAAAAATAATTATTATACCAAAAAATTGATATTATTTCTTTAAATACACTTTTATATACTTTTCAAGTTAAAAGTGATGAAAAAAAATCGTATCGCTTCCTGGAAGGGTTAATTCACACGTTCACATAACCGAAGTTATCAATTTTCAACGGATGGAATGGTAAGAGAATAGATGATATGTTATCTTTATAGAATTAAAATTATGTCATTAATATTATATTTATACATTAAATATATCATAATTACCATCCATTAGAGGTAGTTATGGAAAATGAATTACATCGGTTCACAAGATAGTAGTCGGTTGTACACATGAATGAGGGTTTAATTTCTAATTCAATAGAAGTGGAGATTCATATAGGTAATTATATTAACAAAATGAATCCCTATATCTATAATATATTGATGATATTATTTATTCATGGATAAATAATTTTTTAATAAGCTATAATAATAAATAAAACCTAACCATTCAGTTAAAAGTTATACAGCTTCTTCAGATAACTTCCTTTTCATTACACATCAATCCCTCTAATGTTGGTATTCGGCCCAAAGTAAAATCATTAAAACATGTTATTGGATTATTGTATGGTAGATTGGTAGTTTTTGGTATATAATAGAGGTAATATATGTGTTTAGGGGATAGGAGATGATGTTTTCTTTTATAAGGGATGGTTACTTTTGGAAATACATGAAATATTATAAAATAATAGGTGTTTATATCATGTGAAATGGTTCGAAAATGACATGGATTTGGTGATAATAAGCATAAAATTTTAATAAATCCATCATATTTAATTTTAACTAGAATAAATATCATTTTAAACCTTATCATTTGGATTAACTCCTTTGTTAACCAGTTATAACCATAATTGTGGTAAAAATGTTTTCAATTTTAAAGAGTAATAAATTTTCTTATAAGGTAATAATTAGATAAAAAATGATCATGATATCCAATTTTAAAACACTTTATATCCAAATTGTTATCTTTCAGGAATCTTATGATTTTTAATTAATTTTATAATATATATTTTTCATTAAGGATTATTATTGTAATTTTTGGAACTATTCATTTAAATTGACTTTAATGTCATGATGATATTAATGTAAATTGAATATAAACATTTTTCACATTTAAATTATGTTATATTTATTTAAAATACTATTGTAAGTAAATAATTCATTCAAATTAAATTACATTTAATATTTTTTGAAATAATTTACTTGATTTTTCTAATGCATGCATGAGAATTGCGTTGGAATTGAGTATGCATTCTAGGAAATCATCACAACTCTAGTTTTTTAAAAAAAATCATAAAATATAATTAAAATTCGAAATAAAAACATATAAAAAATTACATTATCATTTTTCCCTATTGATAAAATATTCTTTTGATTAAAGTAATGAAGGTGACATTTTGTATGTATACTTTACATAATATAATATATTTTCCATTATCATAGAAAAATGGAACAAAAAAAGCCCTAATTTTAACAAAGAGATGAGTATGGTTGAAATAAATCATATAATATTGATAAGTAATGAGTTATATATATTTTTATATCCTTATCACATTATATTTAACAATAATTACCTAATATACCCTTAATGAGGTGAAAAATATTAACCAAATTACCACTCATTTTGAAAAAAAATAATTTTTTATTTTATTTATGAGGGAAAAATATTAAGATTCCAAATATGGAATACATTTTATCAAATTCAATACAAAAAAGTGGAAAAATTTAATATAAATTTAAAATCATAAAACACAATTAATGTTTGTTTTTGTGAAAGAAATTTAATCATATGAATAAAAAAATTATACCCAAATCAAGCATAAAATTGATTAAAATGACCTTAATTTGTTTATTAAGAAAATAAATTGACTAATGTTTATTTGATAAAATTTAAATGAAAAATGGACCTTTTTAAATTCATTAAACAAAAATATAGTTTTTAATATAACTCTATATTTTCATTAATCATTGAAAAATAAACTTTTTTCGAATATACTTAAAAATTCTAGTAGAGATACTTTTTTAATGATTATTTCAAAAAAATTATCCTTTCTATATATTAAAATTTATATAAGTATAAAAAATAAATATTAATATTCAAACACAAAAAATTAAAAAAAAACATTTTTAATGAAAATGAATTTTTCTAGAATAAAATCAACTTCATAAAAATTATTTCTTATTTCATAATAACTATTTTATAAATTTATATTGTAAAATTATAATTTATAAATATCTCTTAATTCAGTTATTCATATTCATACCCTCTGGTTTAATGGAAAGGTTATAACAGACATATTATAAATAATATCATTTTATAGGTGTTAAAGCATGGTGTTAAAAGTATTGTATACTATAAAAAATATTCTTCTATTAAAATATCTTGATGTTATAGTGGACCAAGATATGACACCAATTTTGGGTCCCAAATGAGAGATGTATGAATATAGATATGGATGACTATGTGTTCAGAGTCTTATTCAAAAATTTACCTATCTATTACCTGATTATAGACACAATCCTTGAAATTATGATTAACATATAAATGTTCTTTTATAATAGAATGGTGATGATGGTGATGATAATAATGATATATAAATTGACACTAAGAGAATATATCACAATATTTTAATAGTTGCGAGTTTCACTACACACTTTTTATTAAGTGTATACATACATAGTTTTGGACGGTTGTTATTTGACTACCCACTTAAACATCTTAATATAAGTGATGAATAAATCATTATAAAAAGAATGATGATTTTCATAGACTCCAAAATTAATTTCAAATAAAACACAAGGTATATTTTCTAGTAACAATAATCCATATGATGTGTGTGATCTTCTATTTTTTTATTGAGTGTCTCCATGTGAATTAATATTGTGTGCATTTTCATTCTATCATGATCAACCTAGATGTGTGGATATATCTTCAAAAAGGATTCTCAAACATTTATATATTTCGCAATAATATAAAGGACCAGTTTATAAATATATTTCATATCATTATATCATCGTTAATGATGATAGATATTTTAGTCCAAGATTACCTCATCTACCTCTATGTGTTATATCCAAAATATAAGGATTGAAATTAATTTGGAATTTTGTTAAGATATCCTTTTTAGAGTCATTAAATCATCCCAATAATATAGGTAATTTAAAAAATGATAATTTGATATTTTAACATAGTCATGACATGATGACACATATAATGTTGCAACCATCAGTCAAAACCAGATTCAAAAATCCCAGTAATATCTCTCATCATATATGAGAATATTACTCTAAACTCACTACTCGACCAATGGAATTATGGTGTAACCCCTATAACCTTTCATATATATATGGTATCCATGTTATGATGTGACCCCATGTCTTGTGGTGTGGGTGATCTGTCTTCCAAAACAATTACACAAGAAATTTTCAATGGACAGATACTTATGACATGTAATTCCTAATTATATTGTGATTTATTATATTTTAGCATATTTGTCTTCATCTCCCATGGATAGCCTCGAACTGAAATATTATATCCCTCTGTAATGGTTCAACCTTCATTCCATCTAATTCATTAAAAACAACTTGACATTATAATGACAACGAAAATTAATCGAATCCTTGGTAAGAGTATGAGACCCCTTCTTTTATCTCATTTCATTATAATATTTGTTCCGTCCTTTCATCTTTAATAATCATACATATTCACTAAAATTGATCATAAAAAATCCTAATATGGGAAAAATAAATTTTCCCATGATAACTTTTAAAATGGGTTTTCACTGAATCCCTCTAATCTGAAGTCCTTTATTCTTCTCAAGACTTCTCTAACAAACATAATACGTTCCAACCTTCATAATTATTCATTTAAAATATCTAAAAATCAATAAAAAATTATGATACTCATTCATCAATATATCTCTTCATCAAAAAATCAATAATAATACGATATATCAAGCTTTCTATTTGTTATAAATATGTTTCTTAATGATTACAAACCTGACATAACAAAAATAATATATATATGAAACTTGTTAGTGTGTCAGAGACTCATCATAAATGGATACAATTCCTATAAAACTCCATTCATAATTTCATTAAACCACACCATTGGTTAGGATAGTGTTTTTTGAGATATTAATCCCTAGATAACCATGAAATAAATTATATAATTTAAAATACATTGATAATCACAAGGTATCACAAGATCCAACTCAGTCATCATACTTCATGTGCTTCTCTATACTCTAAGAGTATTTATTCTAATTATCAAGTCAAATGTTCTTTAATATATTTCTTCCAAAATAACACCATAAATTTCTTTTTGAAACTCATTCTGGTCCAACCAACATATATGATAAAATGAAAAATCTTCATTGATCTTTACAATCAACTCAGAATTTTCATCCATTTTCTTCTCATATATGAGGATATAATCTCCAATGATCTTGTTTCTAAAGAAGATCACTACATATTACTACACCTAAAATTTATTATAATATATAATTCTCTATCCTTCAAAATATATCCAACACTTCATGTAAATAATATATCAATCTCACTTGAGAAATTCATCCGCATAAAGCATATCAAATTCATCATGATTGAGTGTACCTGAATATAGTTATCAAATCCAAAAATACATCAACCATAATTGAGAACTTAAATATCAATAATTTAGTAAAAATATAACAATTCTAACCAATTAAAACTAATACAATATGACATTAAAGGACATATATAAACTTATTCATTTATAACATGCATGGGTTCATTAATCTCCCCCTCTAGATATGTTGGAAACATGTCCAACATAAATCCTTGATATCAAAATTATATAATCATTGATAAAAATAAATGAAAGCAATTGAAATAATATTATAATCACAGAGATTTATGTTGCCTTATTTTATAAAAAACTCACATATATAATTATAAAAAACAAATTTTAAATTACATTCTTTTAGTGCACTTTTTCAACAAAATCCAATTTTAGAAATTGAGAGTAAGTGATCAGGAATGTACCTTTGTCTCTTCTCCTTGATGGGTATGAGGAATTATACATTTACATATTGGTGAAATATTTAAATTTATGGGGATAAATTAAAATTATCCCCAATATATTTATACTATACTTGATAAAAAACAATGTTAACTTTATCCCCATCTGATACGAATGAATATAGTTTCAAAAGAATCAAGTAAAAGAGAGTAGATCCTTTAAAAGTTTGAGGGGTAATCCAACTCATGAACATCATTTTTAAATTCCTCCATTTTATAATTTTTAGTTAGATATTTTTTTAATCATAACATTTATTTATAAATAATAGATATATCAATTAACAAATATAGTCCTATAAGATAAGACTCTCATTTAAAAAAAGAGTAATCAATTAATGTTTATATAGTTCATAATGGGTCATCTAGAAAAACGTTATATTGATATAACCTTTTTTATTTATCTAATAAACACTAAAATTAATTAACTATTCCATGTATCATGTAAATAATTCTATCAATGTTACCATGATAGTGTAAAATGGTCAGAATATGCTATATGGTCATCATGGTTTTTATGACCCTGATTCGAGATACTATCTTCCAATACCTGAGTTGGGATTTCCATGTGGAATTATGTACATTTAGGTATTTCTAGAGGTGGGAAACCAGTTTTAATGGATAAAAATAATCATTTGGATATGATTTTAACTCAAATAAGAAACCAATGATATTATAATGAGATAAACATTTCACTAAAATTCAAAAGTAACATTAAAAATACAATTTTTTTATATATCCAAACATTGCACAATGAAAAAAAAGTCACTTCTTCTGATGTGATATGATAACCAAGAGGGTGACACTAATTGAAATATGATGGTCTAACTCTTTTTATATATAGATAAGAACCACCACATCCACTAATAAATCTTGTTCTAAGATCCATTACCCATGAAAATTAATACCTTTAACTTACCTGAATCACAATATAATAAATGCATATACACATAAAGATATAATGGTAAGGGTGAGTATAAATAACCATTAATATTTTACAAAATACCACGTTTTAATCCCATAAAGTCTCATTCCTTGCTATGTATCCATTTAAAATGGGTCAGTACTTTTAAAACAAAATTGTAATCATAATATCATATAAAAACCATGTAACATATGAAATAATATGATTTTTATTTCCCAAAAAAGGTTACCCTTCCAAGTTCCTCGCCAATATATAGCTAAATAAAAATTAATATAACTAAATAATACAAGAGTAATAAATAAGAAAAAAACCTAACCTTCTTCCTAATCTCATAGAATACACGCAATATGGTTCACCACCCTCTTGAGTGGTTCCTGAATTTTATAGACCACTTCATCTTTATATCACATGTGATGGGACTTCCCTTCTATCTCAACTATCCAACCATTTATTCTATACTCAAACCTTTCATATCATTTCTCACAACCATACAGTCATTTATATAATCTAGTTTAACTTTTTGAGACCAAAATTTCACAGCATCCCATTAAAACCATGTCATAAATCCAACTAAATTAAGACTCCAAGAACCCATTCCCAAAACTCCATTTAAAACCTCAAACCCATGAATAATTTTTAGTCATTTCCCAAACTAACATCCATTTTTATCTTCCTAATCAAAAATCCCAACAATTATACAATTCAGTAAACACCAATCATCAAATAAATTTCAACCAATTATTTGATAACTACACATATAAGAAAATGGGGTAGAGGGACATCAATAAAATAACAACGAATCACAATCTAGTAAATATTGAGTAATATCTACCTACCTTATATGATGATTATTAAACAATCCTAATACCCTTGATCCAACAACATCAATTAGGATATGATCCACCAAATCCTAGAAACAAGACCACAAGATCATGATTCTTCATCTATGATTAAAATACACAGACCAAATACTTGGTGAAAAATCCTATGAGGTAGATCTATCCAAGGAAGAAGAAATAGATAGATAGAGAGAAATTGGAATATTGGGGAATCCATGAGACTATAAAGATAAAACCTTACATATAATGTTTATTTGATGAATCTCAATGATAAATGTGTTGATTGATGATGTATAATACACAAAATCATTCCCAATGAACCCTAGAATAATTAAAATTAAAGTTAAATTATTTCATAGGGATTATAAGAGGTGGATTAAGTTTTTAAATGTCAAATCAAGAAATATGAACTTAATGGAATGATTTTTATTAATGATCATTTGTGTTCACACACCAACTATGTGGAATCCCCTTCCAACACAAATATATATTGGATGGTCGATATGAAAAGTCACTCGGGGCTATGCACTAACCGTGAACTTAGCCATGTCCCCTATAGAGACCCACACACCCCTATTGAATGGTCCTCTCAACCATGAACTCAAACTGTGCATGGTTTAATTAACAAAAAATACAAAAAAACAAAAAATAAATGAAACTCAAGGAGTTGTTACCTATAAAACATGATATTTCACATTTCTCACCATCCAATGAATTTTTCCCCTAAAAATTCATTAGTCATTATCATCCCCAAACATTGTTTTTTATTCATATTATATATAATATTATCTATTATACATCTCAACTTTAATTATTTCATGTTTCGAAAAAAACTTCACCAACATAATACCCTTCCCTTTCAATACCTACACCTTTTTATCAAATTTACTCAACACTCATTCTATAGAGGTCACATCTATATATAGATTCACTAAATTATTGGAATTAATATGATATGGATCTGGTTTTTACTTAATCTACATCGATAAATGGAATAATTTTTTTACTAAAACAAAATTTGGTGAAAACTCATGTCTATGATACAAATAACTAAGTCTCACGAAAATATTTAAGGGTACCGTGTATTGGGGTTCTAACATTCATTGTTTCTTATGTATTTTGTAAAACAACCTTGGATTCACTCCGAAGAATAATTCAACCCAAGCTAAAAACTCCAATGGTTTTAAAATATGATCAATATAATACATATAGTAAGTCTAAGTAATCATTAATCACTTCTATATTAGGTATAACAATCCATCATCTCAAGCCCCAAACTAGGCCAAAAAATTGATCTCTCTCCCAATTCCTCTCAACAAAACAATCATAGGAATGGTCTTCTATATAAAACATTGAACAAGTCGATCCAATTTCTTTGTTAAACAAAATTTTATAAATTAAATTCCCTTTTGAATTAAAAACTTCCTTATTAAGTAATATAATTATTGAAAACACATACACTATGTTGAACTATTATAATATATAGAATATCAGATTTAAAAGACCATTAAAAATTATTACCATTGATAATATATTCATTGAATTGTAACTATTTACATTATTATTTATTTATGGTTATGGAAAACATTAATTGAGATAGAAAAAATAAGTGATGGCCTCAAACTAAAGGATTATACTATATAAATATCATTTATTAGAGCATTCAAGGGAGATAGAATTAGTGGGGTTTCTACCCTAAATAATTCCAAGATAAAATTAAATAAATTATGCTCAAAAGAAACCATTTATGAGTGAAGGTCAAGATTATTAATATCACATTACAAATTGTGTTCTCTAGACCACTACAAGAAAGTACCACCACCACACACCTTACCCTTAGGGCCTGTGATGAAGTAATAAGGGTTTTTGTATCTATACCGTTGTAGCATGAATTTTTATGTTTCATTTGTAATGAAGAAATTATAATATTTATCCCTTTTCACTATTAATTTAAATTTACAATTATACATCAGTTAATGAAAATTATATAGTGATTAGATGAAACCAAAATTATACATTTTGAAACTACATGGTTTTAAATAAACAACTCTTTTTATAAAATTTAATAATTTTGAAATAATTTTATTTTTTATATATATTTTTTATAATTAAAAATTTATTTTATTTATAAATGAAAATATAATTATATAAATTCCACTGTAATGATTTTAAGAGTCAGAAAATTGTTATTACCATGAAAACCATTATTTTTTTAATAAATGAAGATTTTCATTTAATGGTGTAAAATATCATAATTATAGAAATATTTTTCTAAAATAAATATTAAGTTAGAAACAAGAGTACTGAAATTATCCAATGGTAATTTTTGACAATTTTCAATGACAATAAAAATTTTTGGTGAAAATTAAATACGGTATAAATATGACATCAATATTATGAAATAATAATAGCCAATGAGTGATGTAATAAAAAACACCTATTTTCTAGAAAACGTGAGAAAAATCATGGGAAGGTTTTTGGTTTAGAATATTTTATTATATATAGTCAAAAGATATGTTTAGAAATAAAAATAGAATTCCCCTCACTTTGGATATAAATACTCACCCAACATCCCACTCATCTTCACTAAAAACACTATAGAGCATTAGTTTATTCTCCCTATACCTATATAAATCTCTAACAATGTGTTTCCAATCTCATAAGAAGCTCCTCCCAATCATTTAGAACCACCCTTTTAGGGTAAGGGATTCACTTTCTCCTCCTCTTTATTCAAGTACCTAATCTCTATTATGCATTTTAATTTTTAAATTTCTATGTTGGAATATGATTTTACATGTTAATTTACTAATATTATGATGCTAAAGTAATGTGATACCACATATCAGTACCATTAAACCCTTCCTCACACCTTTTGTTTTTACATTTTTTATTATACATATATTATCACTTGATTTACTATAGTAAAAAATTAGCATTTTGAATACCAATCCCCATTTACACTAAAGGGTATTCCCCAATATTAAATGATCATTTATTTATTTTTTAAAAACATATATGTAACTCACAACTCTTATTCATGGGATTACGAGTGATTAAATACATCCTTATTTTGGATGATATATTTGGCACAAAAATGCATGTATGTGATTTAAATGTGATGATTGGGACTAGAACTATATTTCCCTCTAATGTATTAGGTAATGTTTTTGTCTCATTTGATACCATATATGATGTTTGGTAGGTTATCCTACTACATTGTGTTATGATTTCTCTGCAGTTAGCAGTGACTTATACTTTTGATTTCATGTTTTATATTGTTGTCAAATTCCAATGTTTCATTTATGGTCTCATCTTATATCATGATTTAATGTTCATATTTATAACTATAAACAATTTATGTTTCCTCTATATAACACTTAACTAAAATGTATTACTTTAATTAGGTTATTCAATGATTATTCCCTTACCAATCTTTATCGCTCATCTAATTATTATGTACTTTCTTAAGTTACCATATGGTGTATTAGAAGATAAATTAATTTTAAGGGAATATTTTAGAGTCTCAAATAATTCCCTATTATCCTTGTTTCAAGTTACTTTTTTATTTATCTAATTTACCAAAGACGCTAGGCCACTAAATCAATGGGGTTGTATTATGTGTCGCATTATGTAATAATTCATGAAATAAGGTATGTGTATATAAATGATATAGGTTGTCGTAAAATAGAAGATTAATAAAAGTTATTATGGAAGATCATTATTAACGACATGTAATCCTCTAATGATCATACAAAATCATCTATAAAAGTTTGATTCATTTTCTCCAAATTCACTATCGTCGGTTTTATGTTTTTATCTCTCTGAGTGTGATATAGCATGACCATCTTCGTCTAATAACTAATAACTTTATATAACCATCTCCAAAATATAAACAGTAATCTAAAATCTCAATATAACTTGATAAATGGAGGAACTAGATGAAGCCTAACCACCTTATACCCTTATTTCATACCCAAAACTTCAACTAAGAACACCTCCTGAATAGGAAGAAAGTTGGTTGAAATTTTCTTCAAACCAAAATCACCCCTTTAGAATCATGCTTCCTTGTTGAATTGAGGAAAACCTTAATGAAATGTTTCATGATATCTTAATACATGAATTTTTTCATAAAATGGTTAAAAAACACCAATATATATGTGATGATCATCATTTTCCACTAAAAATTCAAGCCATGAGAGATATAGTTAGTTACGTCGAATGTCATGATTTCCTACCAGAACTTCCCTCTGATGTCAGGATGAATATTTTCCATTATATGATTAACTACAGAAGTATAGTTATATAATGTCCCCATAAAATCTTTCTTCAGGCATAAAATAACCCCATCTCGATCACAAAATTAGAGTATTGATTCTGTGACTAGAGACAACAATTTCATGGAATCCATACTATATATGGTGTCATTGTAACACCTCGAGATTTTTTGAAACATTTTTATTGAATAAATTTGATCTTTTTAACATTTGTCATTTCACACAACATAGAATATATATATTTTTATATGAAATCAATAAGTTTTTATTGCGTTATATGCAAAACCAAGTTAATCTTTGTGCTCCACGCAACACTTATACTATATTTCAATGCATGTTTGACCATGTTGTAACAACCTACAAAATAATATCAATAGTATTATTAAAACATTATTAATGACAATACATAACATTTTTAATGGAAGTTAAAAATAATATTAACTAAATTTTTAAAATATGGTTTACACGGGTATATAAAATGAATTCATTGGTTATCAATTAATTAAAAATGAAAATAAAACCCAATGTAATATAAAGGGAGTAATTTTATTAAAAAACTATTTTTATACCAATAATGGAATTTTGTCATAATAAAATAAATTTATAACTTTTAGTGAGAATTAATAATTAAATTTATAAATTATAAATTCAACAAAATGTTTTTATATTCATCCATTAATTTTTATAGGCATAAAATAAAAACAAATCCAGTTTTAGGCCCAAAAAGTTGTATTATTCTAAAAGGCAGTTTAATCACCTTTTAAGTGAAAACTTGTTCTAAAACTAATTTTTGAAACATTTATAATATTTATATAAATAAATAAACTTCATTTTTAAATATTAATATAAATAAAAAAATTTGGCAAATATTTGTATTTTTATGATAAGTTTCCTTTTTTGATGAATAGTGAAAAATAATGAATTTTAACTAAATATTGCTTTCTTATATAATTTATTTATTTAGTTAAATTAAATTTTAATTTGGGTTTAATTTATAATTTGATCAATTATATGTCAATTAATCCAATTTAATTCATTTGAAAAAATTTCACATTGGAATTAAATATAAAAACATTTCAATCTTTGTAACTTTATCACTTTAAAAACTCATTATATCTTCCCACCTATGGGAATAGTTTTAAATTAATTTCTTCCAATTTTATGATAATAATTTGAAATAAATTGATTGCATATTTTTAATTTAAATAATATATAATTTATAATATGAAAAAATTAAATTTTTTAACAAATTTATTAGGGAATGTAGTTAAAATTAATTATAGGGATTTTGGTAAAAATAAGTTTACATAATAACTAAATGTAGAATATAATGTGTAAAAATGAAAATACACTTTTCCAATACCCATTGGGTGGAAATATTTAAAGATAAAACCTCCATTTATTTAATTTGGGTTTCCATGTAAGCCTATCGGTTGGTAGCAACATAGGGAGCATACAAATTATTTTTAAAAACCTCAAGTGTGTCCTTTCGCCCACTTATAAAAAATCACTCACCACATCACATATTTACACCTATAAAGCCATCATTATCTTAAAAAAACTTCCAAAAAAATCTCCAAAATTCCCTCACTTGAACCTTTAAGTACCAATTTTTTCATAAATCTAACCAAGTAATCCCTATGGTAAAAACCACATGAAGTTACCCAAAGAAGAGGTTACATCTTTCAACAAAAAATTTTGTTTTATTTATTTTTTATACTCCTTAATTATTCCTACTAATGATTATATAATAACCTTAGTATCATAAATATGTTTAGAAAACTTTTATATTATGGTTGTGACCTAAAATCAAACATAGTTCTATCAAATTGGATATGTAATCATTATTCATGTGTACGACATACTGCCGCCTCATGAATTGACGTAATTCGTTCTTCAATTACCACCTTAAATTTTTGGTAATAATGATTTAATTACAATCTTTAAATGATATATAATATATTTATGATTTATTTATGCTTCAATAATTATTATATAACACATACACTCAGGCTTTCTATTTTGTGGGAATATGATAACATTGTCTATAGAGGTGTTGACTATCGCCTCCTCAAAGTGATGTTGTTGAGCCCTCTGGAAGATTGTTGATTTCATGTCTATTATTGATGTTTTAATAATCACAAATCATCACATACCATTAATGCTTAATCTGGTTTGATTTCTCATAAAATTAATTACAATCTGTTAATGAATCTGTTATCACATTTTTGTCTATGCTTATTGACGTACAAAGTATTTTGGAAGCACCGATTCAATATCAACAGACATCGGAAGCACTGATCGCATATCAAAGGACAACGGTCTCACCGATCCGATGCAAAATGACTCACCGATGAAAATGACTCACCGATGCAAATGAGTCACCGATGAAAATGACTCACCGATGCAAATGAGTCACCGATGAAAATGACTCACCGAACAGATGACAGACCGATGCTGATCAAACTGACTCAACGATCAGATGACAAACCGATGCTGATCAAACTGACTCACCGATCAGATGACAGACCGATGCTGATCAAACTGACTCACCGATCAGATGACAGACCGATGCTGATCAAAATGACTCACCGATGCAAATGACTCACCGATGCAAATGAGCCACCGATCAAATGACTCGCCGATGCAAATGACTCACCGATGCAAATGAGCCACCGATCAAATGACTCACTGATGAAAATGACTCACCGATGAAAATGAGCCACCGATCAAATGACTCACCGATAAAACTGACTCACCGATCAGATGACAGACAGATGCTGATCAGTCTAATTCACCGATGCTGATCTATCTGAATCACCGATCATTACTCAATAATGCTGATGACCTACCGATCACTTGATTCTTCAATAGTCATAAACAACTGTTTGAATTTCTTTATCTTTATCTTTATTTAATCTAACCAACGGTCATATTAGGTATATTTTAATGCTCTGTCAAATAATTAATAACGGTTGTCGGATGTCAGGAAACCGTACCTCGTACCTGCGGAAAGGAAACTTTTTCTGTCTTCCGAAGCATGTGACATAAATACAAGAAGACTCTGCTGAAGATAATAGAGTTGACATAAGAACACAAGCGATATACAGAGGAAAAAAAGAGGAGGAAGAACCAATCAGAACAGAACCTCATACACAATCAAGCCTACTCAAGAAGAGTTATGTGCATACAAAAGAACACTGAAGAACTTCATCAACTACATCTCACTGCCTTTGAGCCTGAAGCATACGACACTCTTCTTCTCAAACAAAAACGAGAAGAGGACTCAGAATAAATTCTGACCAAATTCAAAAGAGTCCAGAGCTACACTGAAATCACCAGAGCCATTTCTAAACTCTACATCTCTGCTCTGTGATACATTTGTTTTACATTTTGAGCAGTTTGTGTTATCTGCTGTATTAAACACACACACTGACTCCTGTACTTTCACTGAAGGATCTGTAAATCCTCAGCAAACCTTTTTACACTTCATTTCCCGCTGTGGATAGTGGTAGAGGTCGTATGAGACCTGGACAGCTCTAAGATGTTGTTTGTTTTCCCACACAGAACTGTGGTAGAGGTCTTGTGACATGGACAGTGTGTTCACTGTTGTTAACCCCGATCCAGGGTGTGGATCATTTTTATATAAACTTTTGGGAGGACTATGTCTCATCTTGAGACTGAACCTCTTGGTTAATTCTCTGTGTTTGTAGCTACATACTGTATCCATACTACATATTTATTTCATATTCTGCTGCTATTACTTTGAAATATAATTTATTTTCAAAGCTACTTTGATAGTTAAACTCGCAAGTGTTTATATTTTTTATAGACCATTAAGTTAGTTTCAAAAGTTAATTTAATCATAAGATTAAGTTAACTAAGAACTAATCAATCTTTGAGAAACTAATTGAACCTTTATAATCTGTATAAATTCACTACAGTTTAATCTGTTTTTGAAATAGGGGGATTTTAATCAACATTGTTTTTAACAGAAAATTTTAATTGGAACTCAATTCACCCCCCTCTTGAGTATCCACTCCGACCAACACTTGGTATCAGAGGTTGTTAATATTTTCTAAAAGTACTCTGTTTTTCAACTGTGATTTTAGTTGTATTTTAAAGTTCTTAAAATTTCTGTTATTTCTAAATTTTTATCTCTTTAAAATTATTTTTGTAATATCATGGATAATAGACTTGAGGGTGATGCTACTAATCGGCCACCTTTCTTTAATGGAAAGAACTATGCTCAGTGGAAGCTAAAAATGAAAATTCACTTAGAAAGTATGGGCTTTGATATTTGGACTGTCATTGAAGCTGAATATAAAATTCCCAGTACTGATAGATCTACTTGGGATGAACCTACAAAGATTGCTTACAATAATAATTGTAAAGCTATGAATGCTCTGTACTGTGCTCTAGGAGATGAAGAATTTAATAGAATTTTTGCATGTAAAACTTCATATGAAATTTGGGATACCTTAGTTGTTTCTCATGAAGGAACAACTAATGTTAAGAAGATGAGATTGAATACCTATTTTATTAAGTATGATAATTTTAAGATGAAGCCTGATGAACCCATTTCTGATATGTATCTCAGGTTCAATGAAATTGTTAACACAATGAATTCTCTGGGAAAGGATGTTCCAGCAAAGGAGAAAATCATTAGAATTTTGAGATGTCTACCTGAAAGATGGAGAGGAACCTCTGTCTCCATTAGAGAATCCTGTGACATTGGAACACTGCATGTCAAGGAGTTAATTGGTAAGCTGATGATGTATGAATAAGAGCTTAAAGTAAATAAAGAAGAAGATGATGAACCTAAAAGGAAGTCTATTGCCTTCAAGACTACAACCTCAAAGAATAAGGATAAGTAAAATCCTCAAGGTATCAATGAAAGTTTAAGTAGTGAGGAAAGTGAGAATGATTCTGACAGTGATGTTGAGATGGCACACATTGCTAGAAGATTTAAGAAATTCTATAGGAAGAAGAAGTTTTTCAGAAAGTCAAACTACAAAGGCAAGTATGATAACAAAGGACACTGGAAAAAGGATTGGAAGAAGTCTGATAAATCAGATGAAGTTGTCTGTGATGAATGCAAAAGAAAAGGACACATAAAAACAGACTGTCCAAAGCTGAAATACAGAAAGATGTGTGAATACAAGGATAACAAGTACAAGAAAGCCATGAAGGCTACTTGGAGTGCTTCAGAAGACAGCACAAGTGAAGCTGAATCTTCAGACTCTTAAAGGAATCGAGCCAACATGTGTTTCATGACAAACACTTCTGAGGTAACATCAGAAACTCCTGCTTCAAATTCATATTATTCTGGAGATGATTCTGAATGTGATAACATGTCTAAATCTAAACTGTTTGAATATTGTGATATGATTGAAGAAACATGTAATGAGCTTAAAGATAAATATAAAGGTTTAAAGAAACAGTATCCTTTAAGTGTTAAGCATAAATCTGATCTGGATATAGAAGTAGAAAATAATGCTCAGTTTCTTAAAGAGGATACTGAACTAAAATTGTCTAATGAACAACTCAGAAAAGACATAGAGAAGTTCACAAATGGCAAGAATACTCTAACACAAATTCTAGGAAAGAAAGTTGCACCTAGATATACTACTGGTATAGGATACCAACCTGGACAAAGAAAAGTTTCCAAAACTAGATTCATTCCTAAATCTGGACAGAAGATAGTTAATTCCGGAACTTCATACGCCTCAACCAGTTATATTCATATTTATGGATCTAATAAGGTTTATCTTTCAAATAATGTTAATTCTACAAATTATATGAGACCCATTAGACAAATATGGGTACCTAAAGTATCATTGGCTAACATGTCTGGACCCAAGAAGATCTGGGTACCAAAATCATCTTCCATCGAAATCTGTTTTGTAGGAGACCTTCTTGAAGAGCTGTCACAAGAAGATATGGTACTTAGACAGTGGATGTTCAAGACATATGTCAGGAAACTTTTCATGTTTCAAGAGCTTAGTAAAAGTTGATGGAGGCTTTGTCACTTTTGGTGATAATTCAAAAGGAAAAATCATCGTCTTAGGCCAGATTGGTAACACTGATTCAATCTTGGTTTCTGAAGTTTTATTTGTCGATGGACTTAAATATAACTTGTTAATCATTTCTCAATTGTGTGATGATGGTTTTTATGTGAAATTTAAAAATGATTCTTGCAATGTTTTTAACTCTAAAAATGTTTTAGTATTTTCTGCCTTAAGAAATGAAAATGTTTATGCTGTTGATTTAGATTCCTTAGCTAAGCAGAATATTCCTTGCTTAAATGCTTTTCATAAAGAGTCTTGGCTTTGGCACAGAAGATTAGGACACTGCAATGTACACTCACTTAGAAAACATTCTAGGAAGAACTTAGTTAGAGACTTACCCAAACTTGAATTTCCAGCAGACAAAGTTTGTAATCCCTGTCAAAAAGGAAAGCAACATAAAGTTTCTTTTAAATCAAAGAAATAAGTGTCAACTTCTCAACCTCTCGAGTTGGTTCACATGGATTTATTTGGACCTTCTAGAGTTTCTAGTTTAAATGGGAAGCACTATGTCTATGTTCTTGTAGATGACTTTTCTAGATATACTTGGGTATATTTTCTAGCTCACAAAAGTGAATCTTGTTCTTACTTTGTTAAATACTCCAAGTCTGTAGAAAATCTTAGTGGACTCAAGATTAAGACCCTGAGAAGTGATCATGGTCGTGAGTTTGAAAATCATGAGTTTGATTCTTACTGCTCACACAATGGCTATAGTCACAATTTCTCCGCCCCTAGGACACCCCAACAAAATGGTGTAGTAGAGAGAAGGAATAGAACCCTGCAAGAAATAGCTAGAACCATGCTCAATGAATATGAACTGCCTATTTAATTTTGGGATGAAGCTGTAAATACAGCTTGTTATGTCATTAATAGAGTCTTGATCAGACCAGTTCTTAAGAGGACCCCTTATGAGTTGTGGAACCATAGGAAACCTAAGGTTAACTACTTCAATGTTTTTGGCTGCAAAGTCTTCATTCTCAATACTAGAGACAATCTTGACAAATTTTCATCCAAGAGTGATGAAGGAATTTTCCTAGGTTACTCTATCTCTAGTAAATCCTATAGAGTTTTCAATAAAAGAACCAAATGTGTGGAAGAATCTGTTCACATCAAATTTGATGAAACTGATCCACATGAACCTAAAATCTCTCTTGAAGATGATCTCTCTGGTTTGAATCTCAATGATAAAAACAATGGACCTATAGATAAAACATCCATCTCTGGAAATTCTCGAGAACCTGCTTCTGTTGAACCTCAATCTGTAGATGAATCTGAAATCTCTAGCCCTATCTTTTCAAGACCATCTAGGACTCTAAAAAACCATCATTTAGATGCTGTTGTAGGAAATCTAGATAGAGGAACACAGACTAGAGATTCTCTAAGAAATCAGGTTGAACATCAAGCTTTTCTTTCACAGTTAGAACCTAAAAATATCAATGATTCTATCAATGATGAATTTTGGGTAATGGCTATGCAAGAAGAACTAAATCAATTTGAAAGAAACAAAGTCTGGAAATTAGTAGAAAGATCTAAGGACATTTTAACCATAGGCACAAAATGGGTGTTTAAAAACAAAGTTGATGAATCTGGAAACATCATTAGAAATAAAGCTAGGCTAGTTGCACAAGGTTACAATCAAGAAGAAGGAATTGACTATGAGGAAACCTTTGCACCTGTAGGTAGATTAGAGGCTATTAGGATCTTACTTGCCTATGCATCACATCTGAATTTCAAGCTATATCAAATGGATGTCAAAAGTGCTTTTCTAAATGGTTTTATTGTTGAAGATGTTTTTGTAGAACAACCACCTGGTTATTTAAATCCTCATTTTCCAAATCATGTTTTTAAACTTTCTAATGCTTTATATGGTTTAAAATAAGCTCTAAGATCTTGGTATGAAAGGATTTCAAACTTTCTTATCTCAAAAGGATTTATAAAAGGAGTAGATAATCCCACTCTTTTTATAAAAAGGATTTCAAAAGATGTATTAATAGTACAAATCTATGTTGATGATATTATTTTTGGATCTTCTAAAAATTCCTTATGTACTGATTTTTCAAAGGTTATGAAAAATGAATTTGAAGTGAGCTTAATGGGAGAGCTTAAGTATTATCTTGGTTTTCAAATTCTTCAAACTAAAGATGGAATTATTTTAAATCAAAGTAAATATACAAAAGATCTTTTAAAACGTTTTGGATTGGATAGTATTAAGGAAAGTGATACACCTATGAGTACTACCTGTAAATTGGATACAGATGAAGCTGGGAAACCAGTGGATCAAACCAATTACAGAGGTATGATTGGGAGATTACTTTATCTTACTGCTAGTCGACCAGACATTATGTTCAGTGTATGTATGTGTGCTAGATTTCAAGCTAATCCTAAAGAATCACACTTACTGGCTGTTAAAAGGATTTTTAAGTATCTTAAGTATACTATAAATTTAGGTTTGTTTTATCCAAAAGGACAATCATTTAACCTAACTAGCTATTCAGATGCTGAATTTGCTGGATGTAAGTTAGATAGGAAGAGCACATCTGGAACATGTCATTTGCTTGGAAAATCCCTAGTATCATGGTGTAGTAAGAAACAGAACTCAGTTGCATTGTCTACTGCCGAAGCAGAATACATAGCTGCTGGTAGTTGCTGTGCACAAATTCTGTGGATGAAACACACTCTATTGGATTATGGATTTGATCTTAAACATGTTTCAATTAACTGTGACAATACTAGTGCAATAAATATATCTAAGAACCCTGTGTCTCACTCTATAACTACGTACATTGATGTCAGACATCACTTTCTAAGAGATCATTATAAAAAAGGTGATATTTCTTTGAAATTTATTAGTTCTGAACATCAATTAGCTGATATCTTCACAAAGCCTTTATGCTCTGAAAGAATTAAATTTATTAAAAAAGAGTTGTGTATGATTGATCTGTCAAACCGATCTGTGAAACCGATCTGTGAAACTGATCTGTGAAACCAATCTGTGAAACTGATCTGTGAAACGGATCTGTGAAACCGATCTGTGAAATTGATCTATGAAACTGATCTGTGAAACCGATCTGTGAAACCGATCTGTGAAAAGGATCTGTAAAACTGATCTGTGAAACCGATCTGTGAAACCGATCTGTGAAACTGATCTGTGAAACTGATCTGTGAAACCGATCTATGAAACTGATCTGTGCAACCGATCTGTCATACCGATATTCTTTTTTATTATTATATTGTAATTAATTAGTAAATTTCTTTTATATTTTTTATGGGAACCCTAAATTATAAAATAAATGATACGCGGCTATTTATCCTCCCTAAACCTTTGACCTTTCATTTCCCGCCGAACCTTTCAACCTCTCTTCCCCTCTACTTCGAACCTTCGAACTCCTGCCTTCCCAAAATCCTCGAATGGCTAAGAAAAAGAGACCGAGCAAAGGAACGGATAGCCCTGTACCTTCAAAGCGTGCTCGAGGCGAGTCGAGTAGTACCTCTCAATGATCATTAAATCCGAACCTGGAAACTCGGATTGTTTCTGTAGAAATAGAAGTAAGCTCTGCGTGGCTTTTGTCAAGTAAGTCACTGTTGCTGTAAGTTCTTAAATCACAAGGATGGATAGACTGGTTTTCTGACAACTCTCGAATAGACTACCCGAAGCTGGTACATGAGTTCTATATGAATCTGGAAATTACTTTAGATGGTGTGGAGGCTGCCAGGATGTCGTCTATGGTAAAAGGAAAGAAAATATCCTTCTCATCTAAGTAGTGGGCTGAGTGCTTGAACGTACCTCATAAAGGTCGGTATGAGGATTATGCTGGGAATATTCCTCCAACATCTGATTACTTCTCTTCTGAATTAGCTCTGGAGCTTCTGACAGGATACAGAGAGTCACAGAGAATCACAGCTTCAGAATTAGATGGTGAATGCAGACTTCTTTTCAAGTTTATTCAGCACCAACTTTGCCCTAGGAGAGGAGATTTTGCTGCTGTAAAGTACCAGGATGTTTTCCTGTTGTTTCTTCTGAAAACACATGAGAAGATCAATTTGTGTAGATATGTGATGGTACACATAGCTGGAATGGTAAAACCGTCCAAGAAAGCCACTGCCTTGTTTTATTCAAAGATGATATCTACCATGCTCAAGAATCTAGAATGTATTGATGAAGATGATGAAGTTAATGAAACAGATCATACCTTCTGTCTCAACAATGATATCTGCAAGAGGATGAAAATCAATTGGAATCCATGGAAGAAGTGCTGGGTTGCAGATGAAGATAAATTGTATGAAGCCTACAATCCCATAGATCATGGCAAGAGGCCAAAGGATTTGAGAGACCCTGGCTTGAAACCAAATGAGGAACCAGTTTATTCTGATGATGATGAGCAAGAAGAAGGAAAGGATGAGGCCACCGAAACCCAAGAGCAAGAAGAAGCTGCGACTGAGGAAGGAAGTAAGTCATCTCCTGATGATAGGAGTGATCCTGACACTGCCAGTCCCAAAAGAAGAATAGAATTTGGACCTGCTAGTCCACACTTAGCCCTACCAGAATCAGAACCTATTCTTGGTGATGAAGAAGATTCTGACACTGAAGAATATCACAGTGAAGCTTCTGAGAAGAGTGATGATGGATGTGCTGATGATGTTGAGGCTGTTGTTGATGGTGATAACAGACCAGTGGATGGTCTTTCTGAAGATCAAATAGAATCACCTCAGTCAGTAAAAGAAATACATATCAGTGGCAAGGATGATTCACCAAAAATCAGTGGAACAACAATCTATGTGAAACAAAAATACACCCTGTGTGCTGCTGTTTGGGATGACTACCCTGGTTATGCTGTTTTGGGCTTAGAATATTCTGAAGACGAAGAAGCAATGCCAGAATTTGTTGCAGCTATGAAGAGGAACCTCCCACTAGAAGCAAGGAATGTTCCTGCTGTTGATCCTAAAAATGATAATTTACCTGGTTCTGGAATCTCTCAAGCTGATCTTGATAAGTTTAAGATTGAATTGCTAACCGCTGTGAGAGCCACATTTATAGAAGAAATTTCTTATGCTCTTACTCAAGTGTCTCTCCAAGTTTCTGAACTTTCATTGGAAGCCTTCTCACAAAGAGTATCTAATTCTGTGAAGCCAGACCTGGCCAATATTGGTGAACTTATTGGCAGGCAAATAACCTTTTTGAATCAGACTATGAAGGATCTTCACACCGGCCTGGTATCTCTATCAATAGAATTCCGATCAACCATCTCTGGTATGATGGAAGTTTTGAGAAATTTGATTGAACATCTCAACAAGTCTGACCTGAGGAAGTTGAAAGCTGAGTTAACTCACATAGTTGGCCAAGCCAGTACAGGCAAGGTAACAAAGATCATTACTCGTGAGATAGAAGCTCTAAGAGAAGTTGTGCATGATGATTTAGCTGTTGTTAGACAAATTCTTGATTTAGAATCTTTAAGGAAGATGAAATAGCTCTGTGATAAC
The DNA here is from genome assembly GCA_963277665.1 of Viscum album. Lineage (NCBI taxonomy): Eukaryota > Viridiplantae > Streptophyta > Magnoliopsida > Santalales > Viscaceae > Viscum > Viscum album. The sequence goes on along the minus strand of OY728132.1, from coordinate 1,150,939,078 downwards.
AGTCATAAGATGGCATTGGTGTATTCAGCAGATGCTAAGAAAGCTCTGCAAGAGATCAAAGAGAAAGTTGATAATTACTTTTCCAAGATTTATACAAAACATGAGATGACTGCATGCTTCAAGGTGTTGGCAGAGAATCTGAAATTACATCCAGTCACTCAGGCCTTCAAAACTCAAGTTCATCAGCTGCAAGATTTTATCCATTCCTTGGAACAGTTCATGGAGAATAAAGATGATTTTGAAAAAGCTATGAAGTATGGAGCAGAAGTCATTCAGGACTTTATTCATCTTTTGAAGCCCTATTTGCATGCACAGGCCACTACAATAGTACTTCCTACTTCTGAACCTCTCAGTGGCTCTGATGTAGCTCCAAATCAGCTATCTGTTGCTCAAGCTCTATCTCAGTTAAGACCAGTCCCTCAGCAAGCTTCTCAACCAGCTCCTGTTTCTCAACAACAACCCTCTGTGGCACCTGCTCCTACACCTGCGTGAGTTGTCCTACCACCACTTTAGATTCGCCAAGACCAGCCTGCCTCCAAGCCTTCAAACTTACCCACTATTGATCCCAAAGACAAAGGCAAAGCCCCTTTGTATCCCAACAAATAGTTGTGTATTGTTTTTGATAGAGTGAACAATGTGCTGCTTGTAATAGTCTGTACTTTATCAAATATTTTTCTATCTATACTCTCTGCTGACTGCTTTTCCTTTCACTTTCTCTTATCTGTTTTCCCTCCTTTTTGATCATCCCAAAGGGGGAGAAGAAACTTTATGGGAGAAGAAAAATAATACTTTATGGGAGAAGAAAAAGAATGCTTTATGGGAGAAGAAAGATGTATGGGAGAGATATATGGGGGAGAAAAGATGTATATATCTCAGGGGGAGAAATCTGTATAATATATATGGGTAATCTAAATTAAGGGGGAGATTTATATATCTCTTTATATTTATTCTTCTTATGGTTTAATTCTCATTATGTTTTTATTAATGATATATCATATTATTTATATTTAATGATAAAGATTTGTGATTATCAAAAAGGGGGAGATTGTTGAGCCCTCTGGAAGATTATTGATTTCATGTCTATGATTGATGTTTTAATAATCACAAATCATCACATACCATTAATGCTTAATCTTGTTTTATTTCTCATAAACTTAATTACAATCTGTTAATGAATCTGTTATAACATTTTTGTCCATGCTTATTGACGTACAAAGTATTTTGGAAGCACCGATTCAATATCAACAGACATCGGAAGCACTGATAGCATATCAAAGGACAACGGTCTCACCGATCCGATGCAAAATGACTCACCGATGCAAATGACTCACCAATGCAAATGAGTCACCGATGCAAATGACTCACCGATGCAAATGACTCACCGAATAGATGACAGACCGATGCTGATCAAACTGACTCACCGATCAGATGACAGACCGATGCTGATCAAACTGACTCACCGATCAGATGACAGACCGATGCTGATCAAACTGACTCACCGATCAGATGACAGACCGATGCTGATCAAACTGACTCACCGATCAGATGACAGACCGATGCTGATCAAAATGACTCACCGATGCAAATGACTCACCGATGCAAATGAGCCACCGATCAAATGACTCACCTATGCAAATGACTCATCGATGCAAATGAGCCACCGATCAAATGACTCACCGATCAAACTGACTCACCGATCAGATGACAGACCGATGCTGATTAGTCTGATTCACCGATGCTGATCTATCTGAGTCGCCGATCATTACTCACTAATGCTGATGACCTACCGATCACTTAATTCTTCAATAGTCATAAACAACTGTTTGAATTTCTTTATCTTTATCTTTATTTAATCTAACCAACATTCATATTAGGTATATTTTAATGCTCTGTCAAATAATTAAAAAAGGTTTTCGGATGTCAGGAAACCGTACCTCGTACCTGCAGAAAGGAAACTTTTTCTATCTTCCGAAGCATGTGACATAAATACAAGAAGACTCTGCTGAAGATAATAGAGTTGACAGAAGAACATAAGCGATATACAGAGGAAAAAAAAGAGGAGGAAGAACCAATCAGAATAGAACCTCATACACAATCAAGCCTACTCAAGAATAGTTCTGTGCATAAAAAGAACACTGAAGAAGTTCATCGACTACATCTCACTGCCTTTGAGCTTGAAGCATACGACACTCTTCTTCTCAAACAAAAACGAGAAGAGGACTCAGAATAAATTCTGACCAAATACAAAAGAGTCTAGAGCTACACTGAAATCACCAGACCCATTTCTAAACTCTACATCTCTGCTCTGTGATACATTTGTTTTACATTTTGAGCAGTGTGTGTTATCTGCTGTATTAAACACACACACTGACTCCTGTACTTTCACTGGAGGATCTGTAAATCCTCAGCAAACCTTTTTAGACTTCATTTCCCCCTGTGGATAGTGGTAGAGGTCGTATGAGACCTGGACAGCTCTAAGCTGTTGTTTGTTTTCCCACACAGAACTGTGGTAGAGGTCTTGTGACCTGGACAGTGTGTTCACTGTTGTTAACCCCGATCCAGGGTGTGGATCATTTTTATATAAACTTTTGAGAGGACTAAGTCTCGGCTTGAGACTGAACCTCTTGGTTAATTCTCTGTGTTTTTAGCTACATACTGTATCCATACTACATATTTATTTCATATTCCACTGCTATTACTTTGAAATATAATTTATTTTCAAATCTACTTTGATAGTTAAACTTGCAAGTGTTTATATTTATTATAGACCAGTAAGTTAGTTTCAAAAGTTAATTTAATCATAAGATTAAGTTAACTGAGAACTAATGAATCTTCGATAAACTAATTGAACCTTTATAATCTGTATAAATTCACTACAGTTTAATCTGTTTTTGAAATAGGGGGATTTTAATCAACATTGTTTTTAACAGAAAATTTTAATTGGAACTCAATTCACCCCCCTCTTGAGTATCCACTCCGACCAACAGATGTGATTTGTCAAAATTTACATAGAGTGAATTAAGTAAGTGTTTAATAAAAATATGTGATATATATGACATAATAACTCTACTTAAAATATAATATATACATATATATCATTTATTTATTTTCCATCAAAATAAGTTAAACAGTGGAAACATCATTCCTGTGTACGTACAACCACCGACTCCATGAATGGTGTATTTAATTTCGTATTTATATATATTATATATTAATAACATTATATATACTGAATATATTTTACTTTTATATCATGTTTTACATTTATTAAAAATTTAAATCATGATCTAAGTAATAGGATCCAGAATAATAAGTCAAACAAAGTGAATATTACTGGAAACAAAACATTACCATGGAATTGTTAAAAATGGGTAATATAAATTCATAATAAAATCATATATGGTATTAGATATGGTAATATTGTTATTTGGTAGATTTATAATAAACCTATATTTATTATGAAGGTGTTCTAATTGAGTACAATGACAGTCAAGGATAAATTAATTGTTTTATCATCTAACAGTCATTTTTGTTATATATATGCTATATTGACCAATTATTCTTATTATGTGGTATATGTACTACACTATGGAATGTTATATCATAAATTTACATTATTTAATGATATTAAAGTTTAAATTATTTTATTATTTCATGTATCTCATGATTAAAATGTTATTCAAGTGGTAAGGGGGTTTCTAGTCTCACTTTTATTTCTGTGAGACTAATGCCATATTCATAACTCATTTAATTTGTTTCCGTATATACTAACAATATTTGTATTATATTATTATTAAACTTATATTTATGGTTGGTTAAATTTCAATTTTATGATCTCTTTTTTATGGTCTGTATAGTTAAAATTTACCACATTGGTAAGTTAATTTTATCTCAATTTTCCGTCTTTGAGACACATCTCATGTTGTGCACCAATATTTTTTATAAAGAGTATATAATTAAATCATACATTTTTTATCATGAATATTATTATTTTAGTAATATTTTATGATTATTTTAATTTCATTATCTCATGGGTTTTATTATTAATGTTACCAAAGTGATAACTATTTAATTCTATAATCTCATCATTATCGGGATTGTTTACTATTATACTTCCATTGATGAAATATTTTGACCAATCTATAAATAATTATCATCTATTTTAATCTCTTATGGTTATTAATGATGTCTTATTATATTGGTAACATATTTCCACTCATTGGTTATTAATATAATTGATAAAATGTTTTTTAGAAAATTCAACTTTGTTTAATTCATTTTTCGGAAATCTGTTTTATTCAAAAACCACGTTTAAAAAAATGTTTTAAAAAATATTTTTAAATGATATATTAAGCATATTTTCAAGGAAAATTGATTTTTCGTTTTTTTATTTTTATAAAAGTGTTTAAAATTATTTTCAAATCACCCTTTATATGCTTTCAAAGTTTATCTTATAATAAAAGAAATTAAATGGTATTAAAATATTCTTTTATATGTTTTAGAATTTCTTTTTAAAAGAAAAGTATTTCTATGATTTCAAATTATAATATATATTTTTCAAAATATATTTTTAAATACTTTTTTTTCAAAAATATTTTATGTATAATATGTTTTTTAAATTATTTTTCAAATATTTATTTAAATGTTTTCAATGTTTAATTTAAAATAAAATGATTTCAATGATTTAAAAGATTCTTTTATAATTTTCTTATGTTTTTTTCAAATAAAAATTTTTTAAAAACTGTTTCATATTTAAATTTTTTAAAATTATTTTAAATTCTTCCATTATATGTTTCTAATGATTATTTTCAAGGAAAGTAATTTTAATTATATTAAATATTCCTTTATAGGTTTTAAATTTTATTTTGAAGGAAAAAGGTTTAATAAATGTTCGTCTATTTAAAAATTGTTTTAAGGGATTTCAAAAACATTTTTTATAAGTTTTTAAAAGTGTTTTTAAATTAAATACATTTTGATAATGTTTCATATTTTTTAAGTTATTTTCAAAGAAATATTATTTTCCTTAATAAATGTTTCAAGTGATCTTTAAAACTTATTCTCCATTTGAGATGAAATCCATTGATATATTTTATGCTTTACTAGTAATATGATCAAAGGAAACCGTAATTATTATTTCTTTGAATGGTTTATGTTTAAACTAGAAAATTTTTGATGAAAAAGGATTCTCTTAGATGGATTATAGCTTGATAAAAATGATTATGAAAGTCAGTTCCATTCACAGGTTATTATATAATGAAATGATTATTAAACCTGCATCTTTTTCATAGATTATGATAGGATGAAATGTTAATGATACACATTTCATTTCATGGTTAATAATATGATGTTTATCAAACCCATCTCTTTTTATGGGTCATGATATGATGAAATTTTTCTATCTTATTTCACACATATACATGATTTCATTAAGAGACAGGTGAGACCTACATCTCCCTACAATGAATTGGGTAAAGATTTATATCTCATGAGATAGAAATATATGTAACATAGGGTGAAATAAATACAATAAAGAACTTTTTTTTGCTAAAATGGACGTTGGAATAATCCATGACTACTAAGATAGTATTGAGAATAAACTATGACTTCTAATATGGTATTTGGAGTGAAACCTAACTACTCATATGGTTTAGGGAGTGAAATAAATACACTATAAAGAAAATTTTGAGACCAGGGATGGGGGTCTGTCTCTCCCAATAGGTGTATCCCCTATTATGTTCCTTGATTATTTTTGGAAATGATCCTTGAGTTATAAGGAATGATTTTATATGATTCTCTGTCTTCCAAAATTCCATGTTTTATTACAATGTTATTATTTTATGGATTATTATCTTTGTTCCGTTATGAGTCATGTCTTATGAACTTCCAATATTCATTCCATGAATCATGGTTATGATCTATGATATGCATGGTATGATCTTAAAATGTTATTACCATGTTATCATACCCTTATGTCCTTATTATTCTTACTTATCTTCTTTATTTTCCCTTACTGAGCACCTGAGCTCACCCTTTCTTAAGAATCATTTCCACAAGCTATGAAGAAATGATTTGAGAAGGATTGTTAAAGGGGAATAAATTAAAGGGGTATGTTTAAGATCTTTCACCAAGATATAATATTATGTTTTAATGTTTCCAAAGATACAAAACTATTATAATCCCTGGGCATGTACTTTAGTAATTTTAGAAATATTCCTCTAAAATGATGAAAGTTCCATGTTTTTTAGGACTGGATCACTATTTTAGGTATTAAAGGGAGGTTTAGTCAACATTTTTAAAATATGATGAGAAATATTTATTGAGATCCCGATGGATATTTTTAAGATATATCTAGGAATGTCTCAAAAGATAAGTCTAAGGATGATTCAAATTTATGAAAATGTCAATAAATTTTTGTAAAAAAATTGAGAGAGTGGTTTCTAAGAAATGACAACCCTATATATATAATACACGTGGATGTGGGTCTTGTATATATTTATAAATGGGTATAAATCCCTAAAATAATTTATTGATCAAGACTTGATTAGGAACTAGTGCACAACAATGGGCCTTGCTGTATACATGGTTTAACATTCCTAGGGGATATACTTTGGGATTTAATAAACTCTTTTCAAACCATTATAAAATATTTAGATATATAATTTATTTTAATTTCCTTTTATAATCCTAAGAAATTATAGATTAAAAATTATGTGCCATGATTTAAACATCCTTTAATTATTTTTTTCATGATTATGTGGTTTTCTACTATGATAAGTGGTGATCACACTATGACTTTCGGTATTAGTCAATAGTGGTAACTAAAATGAACTGTTTTAAAATTTAATGTTTCAAAAATGGAATGTATGTACATTATAAAATCAATTTCCTATGTGGGAATCTAATAAAGATAATCAGGAAGGTTTCATGAGTATTAGTCATACTACTGAAGTTAAAGAGATCACTAATGAGATGTTGAAGGTATAAGGTGTTTTAATAGTATTGTTTAACTTAAACACAAGAATCGTGATTATGGTTGATATGCCATAATAAATGATTCATATTTCATATTATAGGAACGGGTTATTAAAGAATAATATGATGAAACCTAATTAATGGTTTGAGAATAATATTGGATGATTAAAGTGTATCTATATAAGAATTTTTGTATCATGTTATATGAATCATGATGTGTATATTTTCTTATAAGGATTATTAAAAATATATTGTGTGGTGTTGATGACTTAGTAAATTGATTTAATATAAAGGTGATATTATAACTAAAGAAAGGTAACCCTTAAAGTGTTCCTCATGTGGAAAAATGGTGTTTTCTTGGATAAACATATGATTGATATGGATAATAAAAATTGGATAGTATTGATTAACCTAGAAATGAATATTTATTTTGTTGAAAAATTGTTCTATGTTATCATATATGAATTTTAATACTTGTTTATTGATTTAATTAATTTATCCAATATTCATTTGAATGAGAAACCATGCATGTTTTCAATGATTTTTTATGGCAATTCATGTTATTTCCATGTTTCTATATAAAAAAAATGAATGTATTCACTTGTTTGGTATGTGACATATACGAGCTACTTTATGATATATGGGGGGTCAATGCTAAGTTGTTTTTAATAAATTTAGTGACCTTATTTATATTTTTTTTAATTTCACCTTTCAGAAGGGTAATAAGGTTAACCATTTATGGAATGTTTTTTGTTAAACATCATATGAGATTTTAGGGATTAAAGTATTATCTTACCATATTAGGATTTATGAATATTTGATAATATGTGCTAACCATTTGGATGTGATAAAGATAGATGGAATGATCTATCATTATATTTATAGATATCATGATTTTCTAATGTTTTATGAAAGACAAATTCACCTTAATTTATTGGAAGACAATGTGAAGTATAAATTAATAAAGAAACAACAAATAGTGAGATTGCATTGAAATAAAGTAAGTGTATCTTCTCATAAATATTCTTCAACATAAAGAAAATGGTCTTGAAATAAAAATTTTTCTAGTTATCATCATTTTTTATTTTATCAATGAACTTTTTAAAACTCTTTGGTTTATGGATTTGAGATCGTTAACTTTATCGTAGTCATGATCTCCATAACTCTCTATTAGAATTTTATAGTATGATTTCTCTTCCATGACCATGTTTCCACTTTCCCCATACATTCTACTTCATGGAAACTTAGTTATGAGTTACTTTGGTGAACTATTATGTTTACAAATTTCCATTTTAAAATAATTTATAGTATTAACTTTTATGATGTCACTTTATTTTAAATAAAATTTCATGTATTAATTATTTGATGACCAAAAATAATTTAGAAAGAGAAATTCATTTTATGGAGGGTAGAATATTAGACCATGAGATTTTTTGGAATATATTTTTCTAATAAATTTTATTTGTTTGATATTTTTCATTTCACACAACACTAAAAATAGATTTTTCTATAATAAATTACCTATTTTTTCTTACCTTATATGAAACACAAAGTTATGCTTGTCTCCACACAACCCTTAGACTAGCTGGAGTTACACGCATGATCGAGTTGTACCAAACTACAATGTAATATTAATATTGTTATTAAAACATTATTATAGTTATCACCTAGACATTGGAATGGATGTTACGAATATGATTAACTAAATTTTGAAAATATGGTTTACACATGTATATAAAATGAATTTTTGGGATATTAATTAACTATAAATGAAAATAAAAACCAAGAAAATATTAAAAAATTGATTTTATGAAAAACGTTTTTCCCACAAAGGAATTTTATCATAATAAATTAAATTAATAACTATTTGTGATATATATTAATGAAATTTATAAATTATAAATTCATACAAATATTTTTATATTCATCCAATACATTTTTTAGGAATATAATAAGAACAAATCTTATTTTAGGTGTAAATAATTGTATTAACCTAAAAAGCTGCTTTACCACCTTTTAAAGGAAGACATTATTTAAAACTAATTAATGAAACTTTATTAATTTTTATTTTACAAAATAAAAATTATTTCTGAACAATTAATATCAAAATTTACTTTGGTTGAATTTTTGGTATTTTTCTAATAAGTTTTATTTTTTGATGAACAGTGAAAAATGTTGAATTTTAATTTAAAACTGCTTTTTTTGTTTAATTTATTTAATTATTTTAATTTTATTTTAATTTTTTTTTAAATTATAATTAGATATATAAAAAATTAATTAATTCAATTTAACTCTTGTTACCAATTTGACAATGAAATTGGATATTAAAACATTTTAGTCTTTTGCACTTTTCACTTTAAAAACATGTCATCTCTTCTCGTTTGTGGGATACATTTTAAATTAATTTCTTCCAATTCCGTGATTATAATTTAAAAAAACTGATTCTATATTTTTGATCATCAAAATTTATAATTTATAATAAGGATAACTTAATTTTGTTACCAGATATATTAGTGAAAGAAATTAAAATTAATTATAGAGATCAAGGTAAAAATGACTTTACGTAAAGACTAAATTTAGAATATAAGTTGTAAAAATGGACCTACACATGTCAAAAATCAATTTTATTGACATATATAGACCATAATATTTCATTTTCATAATTTGGATTGTTATGGAAGCCTTTTTTGTTATAAATGTTGGGATCACCTATTTTTTCCCAAAAATGTCATGTGTATCCTTTCCTCACTTATAAAAGGGAACTAACACCCTAACTTATTCACACCTATAAAGCCATTTTTCTAATCCAAATCCTACAAAAAAATCTCCCAAATTCACTCACTTAAACAATGAAACCTAATTTTGGGATGAAATCCACCCAAGGAAGCCCTTTGTGAAAAACGAACAGGAGTTGCACAAAGAAAATGTAAAATCCTTCAACAAGAATAATTGTTTTATTTCATTATAAAACCCATAAATTATTCTTATTAAAAGGTTATATACTAAATATATTATCAACAATAAACCTATATTATTTTATTTTATGATTAAGACCTACCCTCACACACACTTCCATAAATTGGGATATGCAATCATCTTTCATATATATGGTGGACTGCCACCATACGAACCGATAAAATTCCTTCAACCATTAACACATTTCATGTTTGATAATAATTATTTGATTAAAATTTTTATTTTATATATACTATATTTATGATTTATTTATTGGTTTTTAATTATTATATTACCCATGACTAAATGATTTCTATTTTTTGTGAATACGATAACTTCATTTGTAGAAGTGTGGACTACCTCCACCTAGAAGTGATGTGATTCGTTCACACATTACATGTAATGTATTAAGGATGAGTGAAATAAAAATATGTGATATATATTATAATATAATTATACCAGAATTATATTATATATATATATATATCATTTAATTTTTTTCTTTCAAAATACAACAAGAAAATGAAAATAGCAAGCATGCGTAAGTACGACCAACCGTCTCCATGAAAGGTGGGTTTCATTTCATATTTATATATTTTATAGAATTTTATGAATAATTATATAATGATAATATATGATATTTATATCTTGTTTTAAATTCATTAAATAATTAATTCTTGATCTAAATAAGTGGATCAAGAATAAAAAGTCAAAACAAGTATGAAAAACAAAAGGAATATTACTAGAAATGTAAATTTGACTGGGGATTGTTAATAAAATATTTATGTGAAGTAATAATAAAATCATATATGGTATGGGATATAAAAATATTATTCTATAGTAGATTTATAATAAATATTTATTGATTATACATGATCTATGAATTAGTACAATAAAAGTCATGACAAAAGGTAAGGGTTTTCTCATCTAACTTTTATTTCTGTGAGATATATGCTATATCAACCACTTATTACTATTTTGTGGTGTATATACCAACCTATGACATGATATATCATTAATAAACTTAATTTAATTATATTAAATGTTTAAATTTGTTTTATTCTTTCACATATCTCTTGATACAAAAGTTACTCTAGTAATAAGGGGATTTCTAGTCTCAATTTTATTTCTACGAGACTTATTCTGTATTCACCACTGATTTTATTTGTATAGTGCATATACTTCCCATGAATATATTAGATGATTATAATAAATATATTTATAGGTATTTTCTTATCCATTTAATTATTTATCTTTCATAGGGGTTACAGTTAAAAATTTACCAAATCAGTAAGGGAATTTTGTCTCAATTTGCCTTCTTTGATACACAAGTTATATCATAAACCTATATTATTTTATAAGGTGTATATAATTACCCTGTACATGTTTTATCATGTATCTTATTATTTTTGATGATATTTTAAGCTAATTTTAATGACATTATTTCATGGGGATTATGATTTAAAGATTCAAAAGTTGTAAGAGTGTATTTCTGCAATCCTATCATCATCATCATTATTTACGATTATACTTGCTTTGATGAAATCTTATTATCAATCTCTCAAGAATAATCAGGAGTTTTCATATCCTATGGTTATTAATTATATCTTTTTATATAGGTACCATATTTTCCCTATTTTTTCTAAAGATAATTAAAAAATATTTTTATGAAAATCTGACTTTATTTATTTTTTTGGTCAGAATCTATTTTATTTGTAAAACATATATTTAGAAATGGTTAAAAATGGTTTTAAATTATATTTTAAGATCATTTTCAAGTAAAAATGATTTTATATTTTTTTTAAGTTTTAAAAATTGTTTTAAATAATTTTAAAATATTCAATTATATGTTATGAAATATTATTTTAAAGAAAAGTATTTAAATGATTTTAAAATATTCCATTATAGGTTTTCAAATTTTATTTCCAATATAAATGATTTCAATGATTTCAATGATTCTTTTATGAGTATTCAAATATATTTTTAAATAATTATTTTTTTAAAAAATATATTTTTAAGTTTAAAATGTGATTTAAATGATTTTAAAATCTTACTTTAAATGTTTACAAATTTTATTTTCATAGATAAGAATTTAAATATTTTTAAAGCTTCATTTATATGGTTTCAAATATATTTTCATGAATTTTGTTAATAAAATATGTGTTTAAAAGGGGTTTTAAATAATTTTTAGAGCTTCTTTTATATATTTTGAAAGTTTATTTTCAAAGAAAATTATTTTAGTGATTTCAAGTCATCCTTTATATGTTTTCAAATATATTTTTAAGAAAATGTTTTTCATAAAAAAAATTCGGGTTAAAAAGTGTTTTATATGATTTTAAAAACGTTCTCTATTTGTTTTCAAATGTTATTTTCAAAGAAAAGGATTTTGAAAGTGTTTAATTTTTTAAATGTGAGTTTAAAAGATAAGTTATTTTCCATAAGATATCTTTCAAGTGATATTTTTAAATACTTCTCTGTCTTAGATAAAATCCTCTGATATAGTTCATGATTTACTAGGGATGTGATCCAAGGATATAATTCTTGTTATTTTATAGAATGGTCTATTGTTAAACTGGAATGTTTTTTATGAAATTAGTTTCTATTCCATGGGTTATACCATGATAAAACAATTTTCAAACCCTCTACCTTTCATGGGTTATTCTATGATTAAATTACTATGAAACCTATCACTTTTCCATAGGTTATGATAGGATGAAATGTTTATGATACCCATATCACTTCAACAGTTAGGATATGAATTTTACTAAACCCATCTCTTTTTATGGGTCATAATGTGATGAATGCTGGGTTATATTGTAGTAAAAAACATGTATGATTTATTATGAGTTGGGTGGAACATATATCCCCCTCCAATGCATTGGGTAATGATTTATATCTCATGAGACAAACATAGATAGAATGGGTATTTAATTGAGTTAAAAAATAAATTTATCTATTAATATGAACTTGTGAGTGACCCTTGGCTACTAGGATGGTCTTGGATGTGAACTGTGACTACTAAGATAATATAGGGAGAAAACCCTAATTAATAAAATGGTTTGGGTAATTAAACCATCCACTATAAGCAAAGAGATACAACGGGGGATTATGGTGTGTCTCACCTAGTATGTGTATTCCCTCATGATGTTCCATGATATGTTTTGGAAATGATCATTGAATTATTGGAAATGATTTTATATGGTTATGTGTCTGCCATAATTCCATGTTTTATTCCTATGTTATTCTTTCATGGATTATTCTCTTAGTTCCCTTATGATTCATGTCTTATGAACTATCAATATTTATTCCATGGATCATGATAATAATCTTTGATATTCATGGTATGATCTTAAAATGTTATTTTTGTGTTATCATAGCATTGTATACATATTATGCTTGCATATCTCTTTTATTTACCATTACTAAACATCTGATCTCACCCTTTCTTATATTTCATTTCCCCAGGTTATAATGAATGGTTTTAAGTAGTAGTTCTAAAGGGGAATATCTTTAAGGGAGATATTTACAATCATTCACCAAGAGATAATATTATGTTTCCATGTTTCTAATGATGATAAACTATAATGGTCCTTAGGCATGTACTATTCTAATGTGATGAAAATTCATCAGAACTGATGTAATATTCATGTTTTTTATAACTAGATGATTATAGTCATTTACCTTTTTATATTAATTTTTATTATTTTATCACTCTATTAATTGGACCATAATCAGAAAAAGTGACATAGATATTATGTAACATCTTGTTGTTTCCCAATTTTCAAAATTCTACCCAAAAAATTTCCATTAAACCCAGCAGTTTTTACTTCTCTTCTAATTCCATTATGTCTTGATATTTTTAGCTCAAGGAATCTACAAAACAATTACCCATACCTAGTTTGTAGGATAATTTCAATGAAAATTTATAATGATACTCCATCCATATTAATTTCCTTAGGTTCAACTCTTACTTAGAGGAGATGTAATTTATACTATTATGATCCAAATACACTATAAACTTATCACTGAATAGGCAATTTCTCCAACCCTCTAAACTATAAAATCACCACTAACCTTAAATCAAGTACACGATTGTAATTATCATTTATTAATATTTTCCTTGACCTGTTTTATTCCATATTATACCTTTTCATATTCACAGACCATAATGAATCTATAGATGCATCACAATACATAAAAAACCCTTCACAGAACATAGTAATGTTAAATAATTTCATGATTTATAGCCTCTTCATTTTCTCATAAAAATATCCATGACACTTATTTTACACAAATATATTCATAGATTTCCATGATAACACCATCATCAGAGACCTAAAATGTAAAATTCATGAATTATGTGTCACTATTATACTACCAATCCATAGGGACTCTAAATATTGAATACAATATTAGGATTCTATGAATATATCATCAGTTCGGCCTTCATCAAATCCACTAAGACAACGTTATAAAAAATAATTATCTCTTTGGGCATTATTTTATACATGCAAAACTAAAATATAGATAGATTTATGTATAACCAATGCTCTAAAAAAATCTCAAATATAGTATTAAAATGCTTCCCATAATCATCCAAGGAACAAAATTAAATCCAAAAAATGCTATGTTTAATGAGTTAAGGTATTTATAGAATACATTATCCAATAAGGATTTAAAAACATCAGGATCATTAGTGACCCTAAATGAAATTAATAAAATCATAGTACATGCACATGATCTTAAATGTCTTCATTAGAATGTTTTCCTCCATTACCCTTCGTTGGTGATATCTCGATCACAAATAAAAATTTGAAAAACAATTATCTCACATAAAATTATTTAATATATCATTTATGTGACTATAGGGAGTTTTATTCTTCAAAATATACATATATAAATTTAATTAATTGGTTCGAAATTGTATTCTACCATAGACCTCCTTAGAAAACTTATTGAACTCTTCCTATAGTGAAATTATTTGTCAATAAAATATAGTTCCCTCCAAATCCTCCAATTTAATCTCCAACTCTCATAGATCCGTAGGTTATATGAATGAAGAATATATTAGCTAAATCTATAATCACAAATGATGATTTGTGCCTATATCATATGATACAATAGAGGTATATCTCAAGGAATATTGTGGGATATCATGCCACTACCTTAGATAAATCATAGTGTATGATTGACCTTATCATAATCTAGTATATTAAATTTTATGATACATATTTCACTATAATATTTATTATGCAATATAATGATTGATATTACCATTTTGGAATTTTCAAGGTAGGATATCATAATTTTAAACATTTCATATGATGAAATTCAAGGGAGATGTTCAAGGGTACGTGATATTTTTGTAACTAATGAAATTACTCAAATGATTCATAAATGTTCTAGTAAATTAATGAAAAATCAAGGAGTATCATTGAGGGATATAAAAGAAGGCTACTAATTTTTGGATATGCAGGTTGTTCATCCCTACCTAACTTCTTACAAATTATTCATCTATCTGAATTTATCTTCACCTCCCCCATTTACCACTTAAGACACTGGGATGTTATGAAAGGTACGAGAGTGTCACCTGAGCTTTGGGTGGTTCTTTAATCTCATGGATGAACCAAAAATAAGTGAGTCTTATGGATTCCTTTGATCAATATTTATGAAGTATTTTTAATGAAGATACTTGTCACATTTCTCTACACTAAAAGGTATATGTCATTTCTTAATTTTATAGTTACATGGTTTTGGTCGCAAGCTTGGTTAATCATGGGAAAATTGTTTTCTAATTGATTTATCTACCTTGAAGGAGTGTCATTATACCCTTAGAAATCCAAAACTATTATAAACTAAATGTAATAATCATTGATTTATGAAATAAATTTTGAAAAGAATTAAATATATTTATCATATATTTAATATTGCATATTATTAAAAACAGTTTAGATTTGTTCATGTGGATCACTATAGACCATGGTATTTCATATGCTATAATGAGTTCATTCCATATAATATTTTATAACATAGGTGGTTACAATACATGATCCTTTTTTAAAATTATATCATAGAGTACAATATAACCTATAGTATATGGTATAGTGTTTTTGGTTTGATACTACAAAACATATCATCATAGATTCATAGAGTTATGAAGAATATTATTGGATACAAAACCCTTGGAACTAAAGGGTGACATTTCAATTAGCTATTATCTATCATAACATATGATAGAAATTGAAGAAAATCTATACAATATGATGTAAGCATATCATAAATTAAAGTCTACATATATAATGATAATTTTAATTATATAGTTTATAAAATGATTATAAATCAAGGATTTTGTATGTTATGATCTTTATAAAATTTACTAATTTTATATAAATTTAATAATTTTAACACTTTTATATTTAATTATTAAATGTTTATGAAAATTTTAATAAATTGATATTTCATAATATTAATTATCAATATTAAAATTCCATTTTCCAAAAAATACATGGAATGTTTATAATGATATTATAAGTGATAATTATAAAAAAATTTATAAATAAAAAAATAAGGAAAAACTATATAGGGGTTCATCATTAAATTATCAATTTTCCAAAGTATTTAATTTGATTTTTTCATACAAAAATGGATTAATTGAGAAATTATTTATACAATATCAAATAGAGTAATGATAATTGATATGATCAATGATTGAATAATATTAAAAATGTGATTTTTAGATTATGTAAAAATTTTACATAATATAATTGGAATATAGAATGTTTATATTTCATTTAATATTATATATTCAAATTAAATTTCATATAAAATGATATTATGAAGTATTTAATTTGTGTGATAAATATAAATGTTTATACTAATATTATTTAGGGAATTTTCTTTATTCATGGTTAAATTATAAATTCTTAATAAAATTTTTATCACATATGTGAATATATACATTTTTATTTTTTTGTATTACTTGTTTATTTATTCATGACTATAATTTTTATATTATTAATGGATCTATGATTTAGATTAAAGAGTTAACAAATATCTATAAATTTTCATATGTGCATCTAAGAAGTGTCATTCAAGGTATGATAATTGATTTAGTTTTCTCCAACCTTGTCTTTGGAATTTAATGGATTGTGTGCCTAAATTTAAAGGTTAATTATCATTTTTATATTTTATTTTTTAGGATTTTGATGGAATTTAGATCCCTTTTGGGTAAAAATTACTTGGGTTGAGGGAATTAAGTTCATATTACTCACTATCTTGGATGTTTATGCCTTCTTTAGAGAAGTTGGGGTTTGTTATTTGTCACTAAAAGCTTAATATTAGGTGGACTATTGATTTCATATGATTCTAATCCATTACATTGATTTTTTTCATGTACCTTTTTTCATGTGTTTATATATGTTTTTATATTAATAAAATTTAATTTTGGTTAGTATCAAAATTTATGAGTTGGGTAAAAGAGTTACACGTAAATATGGCTTGACCAAATTAACTCAGTTGAATGAATAAGGTTTTAAACTAAATAATTAGATTTTATCATACATTTAAATGAAATGACATTACATAATAGGATGACATTAAATACCCTATAAAATTATATAGTGTTATATTCTTTGCAAATAATACACTTTTCAAGACCTATATTATCTAATTGGTTAGGTTAGGCCAATCTTGGGTTCCCATGTATTATCGTGTATAAGGGATGCATTTAATGGATGAGACTAGTAGGATTAGATGCATGATTTTTTGTATTTTTGTTACACTTATTTGGGATACCATAATAGAATTAGGTTACTAGAGGAATAAATATGATTTAATTCATATAATAGATTAGTGTAAAGAGTTATCTACTCTACTATTCAAGAGTCATATATGATATGGTTGTCATGATAGCATTCAAAAATAAAAAATTAGTGATTGAAATTCCAAATACAACTCATTTTATAGAGAAATATATTTCTTGGACCACTAATTTATAAGATTAATTTAAAAGGGCCCATCATTTTTAAGGGTTCATTTAATAATATTACATATTAAATGTATATAATACATGATACTCATATGAAAAAATATTCTATTATAGGAAAAAAATCATCATCATAAATATGATTTATTTGAGATAAATTATAAATAAAAGAGAATATTAATGTAAGAAACTCTTTTCACTAGTGAAAATAATAAGGATTTTTCTTAAAGTATAAAACATTTGATTTTAGATAATCCCCCCTATAATTAACCACAAGTTTAATTATTCAATAAGTGGAAAAAAAGATTATTATTAGAATAATGTATAAATTAACTCTTGGTTTTAAAGGAATTCTATTCAAAATAGCCATAAAAACTTTACTCCCTACTCATACACTCAATGTGATTGAGTTTGAAAAGGATATGGTGAGAGTGATGATATCGCCTAAGTATTTGTCTATGTATGGAATTAATTTTTTGAGACTCGTTGGAAATATTCCAACAGTGTGAATTATTTATATGAAATGTTACCCTTTTTTACCAAATTGTTGAGAATAAAAGAACTAGGACATTTGATTTCTAGGTTTGGGTACTATATTTCCAATATAAATGGGTAAAAGTTGAAACTGGATGATGATTGGTGAGTTTGAGAGTCCAAAAATGTTTCCAGAAAAAATATTCAGTCAATGTTAATAAATCATAATGGTAATGTCACGAATTAAGGAAATTCTTTCCATATTATCTACTTAATTATGATATATAATGTTTTTTCTGATAATCCATGGAACTTCTATGTCAGGTATTGATGTTATAGAAATAAATTATTATATTTTCAAGGATATATAATACCAAATGTATTGTTTAAAAATATTGTAATTATACATGATTTCAAAATAATGGAATGAATTGATTTATATTCTAGTTTTAATTTAAATGTTAAAGAAAAGTTTTTCATAATCCTAGAATTGACGAAAATAAATATATCAAGATCAAATGGAAATGAAGGACGTGTGTTATCATCCTAAATATTTTATATGATAAGATAATTTTTTGTAAATTATTGTTTATATGAAAAAATTTTGATGAATGTAATATACATCGTCTATGATTAATAAAATTATATAAAATATTTTTAGATGAAGATAAGAAAAAAATGTTTTATCCAAGATAAAATTAGTTATCTAGTTAGTTTTTTAAATACAAGGGATGTCATCACAAAAACATTAGCAGAATATTTCAATTAATAAAATATTCTTTTTATAATAATAATCTTAACACATAAAATATTGTATTTGATATTGAAAGAATAGTTTTCTTGTTAAATTTTACCACCAAAGTCAAAAGAATTATTTTGTAAAATAAAATATTTTTTTGTATATTAAAATGATACTTTGAAGAGAATATAATTTCTAAGAGGATTATATAATAATGTTTTGACGTAGATAAGTTCAAATATAAGAAATTAAATATTATTATTGTAAAATAATAAATTTAATGTATCATGACATCCTAAAAGGATGATAGTATTTCTGTAAAAGATTAATGTAAATTGTTATATTAGTTACACAAAGATATTATAGAAAATAATGATAGAAAAAATTTGAATAATGATTATGATGAAGATTCACATAGAAAGTGTACTATGTAGACCACATAAGTTATTAACATCATAACGTTAGATGTTGTAATGTCAAGGAGAATAAATATAATCATAAAAGAGTTAAACATTAGGAATATACTACCAGAGTCTTGCCATTATTCAAACTATCTAACTTAATATATGGTATTCTCAAAACAATTTGGAGTAAGGGAAGTATCAAAGGTTCATATAGATATGTTCAAGGAAATACCTAGATATGTAATAAGTTTAAAAACCCATAAAAGTGCCTCAAAAATAAGTTGGATCTATCATCCTATCAAATTTGATATGATGAGATATGCACTTATGCATATTTTTGTTAAAATCATTGAAATGGATTAGGTGTAAAAATGTATCACATTGGGAATAGAAAATATCTAGTTTATCATTATTTCATGTTGGATTAAATTACTGATGAATTGAAATGAAAATTTACCACTAAATGTGTGACTTTGAGTTAACCGTAATTGTTATTTATAATGAAGTATTAAATAGTGTGACTAATTATTACGGTAAGAATGAGTGTGATTAATGTATCAAGATTCATAATATGATCATAAAAACCCTAGTTTCTGGTATTATTCCTTTGTATTATATATTTTTGTTTTATATAAAAATTAGATTGATTTTCAGGTGTTTATTTAGTCTTTTGGAGTATTCTAGAGGTGTTTCTAGAGGTACATGGTTTGAGAATGGTTAGGGGAAACAATCACTATCTCTAGAAAACTATATTATAATTTTTATGAGTTACTAAGAGGCTCTCAAATGGCACACATTTTGGGAAATCCATGTGGGTTCTCAGGAGAAACTTTACAGGTTTGGAGCCTTTGGATAGTGGAATGTGCATAGTTAGTGCATTTTTTCCCACATTTATGGCATAACAATGTGACCCTTTTGTTGATGGAAATTATTAGTACATAATTGTAACATTTTTTTGAATATTTAGTGTAATATCTATGAATCTATCTAGTTTGGAGATAGTATCATATGCATGATTGACGCATGATTTGATAATCCATGTTTCTTAACATGTGACCTGGATTAAATTATATGAAAATAATGGTTTGAATCATATTAAATCCCTAAAACTCTCAAAATTATCCTATTGTTCTATACACTCAAACTCTCCTTCTTACCTAGTCTTGCACGGTGATTCTATTTAATCTAAAAATAATTTTTGATGAATCGAAGTGTGTAAGATCTCCATAATTGATGGTACGTTCTTGATCTTGTGTGTTATATTTACATATTCTCATATTATTTCACTCATATCACTAGTTTTAATTTTTAATAGAGTGATTTATGATCTATGTTGCATTTTGATGAGATCATAGTTGGATTAATTGATGTAAATGTTTTTTGAGCCCACATCTAGAGGTTTCTTGGTTCCATTCATTGGTTTCATCACCTGTTGAATGGTATGTGGCTTATCTCCAATTATAAATATTCTATAACTTGTAGGAATGATTTTTAAATTCAAATCTATTAATTTTTTAAAATCCTCTTGGTTTTAGTATCTAAATCCTTTGTTTCGTAGTGAAATACACAATGTATTTGATTTAATGTCTTAAAAAAATAGTTTTCAAAAAAAATATTAAAGGCATAGAATGTGTTTTCGGAGTATGTTCACATTCATGTGTGAATATTATGGTAAAAATTGTCATCGTTAGGAAGGAAAATATCTGATTGTTAATGGTTGGATGTTCCACCATCAATGGGGGTCACTAGGTTATAAATTTGTTACTGGATGACTCCACACTCATGATAATAATGAGATTCGTGTTATGAATGCATGTGTGTGAGTGACTGTGAATATGGAATGATTCTTCTAAATAGTAAGAAGTGTTAATAATATTTTTATGATGTTTTAATATATTGAACTTACCTAGGTAATATGTTATTCTATTTATCCCCTTCTATTAAATTTTATAAAATGTGATAATTTGTTCTTGTCCTGGTGGCATGTATTGGTAAGTCTTCTGAATTTTCTATAATGTTTTCTATCAGCCCCCTACTTGGGATGTTTTCTTTGTTTATAGATATTTTATATGGATATAAGTAAATGTATCATATTTCTACAAAGTCACATTATGATTCAATTCCATAAGCTGATGTTTGTAGATTGGTTTTCTCTCTAA
This sequence comes from Viscum album, assembly GCA_963277665.1. Lineage (NCBI taxonomy): Eukaryota > Viridiplantae > Streptophyta > Magnoliopsida > Santalales > Viscaceae > Viscum > Viscum album. The sequence continues at coordinate 1,150,917,391 of OY728132.1, read as the reverse complement.
GTGACTTTAGAGTGATTCCCTATTGATGTTACAAAACATAGACGTTCTTTATTTTGTTTGTGTCATTATTTATTACATTATTTCAGATACTATAATGTTTCTATTTATATGGTTTTCATTTGAGATGTATCATTATTACACATCCATTATATAGTTGGTTTTGGTTGTTAATGTTTTATCTTAAAATTATTTTTATCTATATTAGGGAAAATCATTTCCCAAAACATTACTAAGACCGTGAAATTAATTTTTAGCCTTTGGTGTCATTATGTTGTAACCTATGGTTAGTGGAACCTCTACACCTCCCAATCCAATGGGTGAGGGTGGGATGTTACAACTGTTATTTGTGAAATTATTTCTGACCAAGACCCCAGGATAGAATAAATTCTTCTATTTACTAGTTGAAATTGTGCATGACTAGGACCCAAGATTATATATCAATTTTTTAATTCCTTAAAACAAGCCTTCGGTACCGAATTAACAATGAGAAAATATTATCTTTCTCAAATTGATGTAAAATCTAAACAAATTATCCCAATTTTATATTATGTTATTAGATATTTCGTTATAAATTTTGAAGGATCATTGGAGGATTATATACCATTAGCGGACTTCTCATACAAAAATAGATTTTTCCCTCTATATATATGGAACCTTTGGAAGAATTTTATTCCCATCCTTGTCATTCCCCAAATTTTTTGCATTTAAATTGGTTAGGATTCACTTATTATACCTTGACTTGTAAATTATTTGACATAGATGATTCAAATAATCTGAATATTGATGGTGATGGATCAAAGTCTCAAGTAATTGTTTGTAGATCATCATTGTCATATGCTATCATTTGATGTGTATGAACATACTTTCACCAAAACCACTTTAAGGCGTTGACATCATCATTTTGGTAAGAAAGAAAAACTATCCCCTTACAACATTATTTATTTTGAGATACTATAATTAATCATTGATCTGTTTTATGGGTTGTATTTAGCAACAAAGTAAAATTATGCACAATGTTTTTTCATGTATCTCTGTTTAAGAAGTACAAACCTTATCTTGACTTTGTTATTTAATGAAACCATGTCGATCTTGATCCTAATTCTATGTTGATACATGTGTTGATACTAATATTAGAAATATAGGAGAAACTCTTTTATCATAAGAGTATTTGATTAATACAATTCTTATGGATTCATGGTCAGATTTTTAAAGAGTCATTGAAATGTGAGAAGTAATGGGTGCAATAATGGATTGATATCTTCCAAAGTAACACCAGTATCCCACATTCAAATGACTTAAAATACAATGGTGGGGATAATTTAACACCCAAAATTTCATGTACCTTATACCCTTATTATTTATTTTAATGATATATAATACTTGGGTCGATTTTCATGAGTTTTTAAAGTATTTAAGACTATTTTTAAGTGTTTGTGGAGGTTCACAATTTAAGAGTTGTTAGGGGAAACCATGAAATATCTTTTGGGAACCATGAAATATTGATTAAGAGTCACTAGGATGGAACATGGTTAGTTTATGGTTGGAAAAAACCATGTGGGTTCCCAGGATAAATAATATAGGTTGGGAACATTTGTATAGTATAAAGTGCATGATTGGTGCAAGGGTTTTTATACCATGAAGCACAACTTTGTGGCCCTTAGGTTTATGGATATTATCAGTGCATGATTTTCAAAACCTTGTGAAAAAACCCTATATCTCTCTAGTTTAGAGATATAAAAATTATAATTTTTGGAACACTATTTAAAAAATGGTGTGGTCTAACAATAAAAGATGCATTAAATGCTCCAAAAATAAGATTTTATCTTAGATTATGGCCCTAAAATCTCATTTTTATCCTCTTCGTCCAGGATATTGAACTCAAATTCATCCCTATGCTCCCTTAGAAATTCATTTGATCTAAAATTTATTTTTTCATGAATAAAAGTGTGTAGGATCTCCAAAATTGATGATAATCCCTTATTATTATGTTTTCTGTTTAGACCATCTCATCTTCTCCCACCAAGAGTTTAGATTTAATATATAATATATGAATCTGTGATCTATGATTTTTTGGATGATATCTTTTTGGGATACATTGAAGTAAATGTATTGTGAGCTCGGATCTAGAGGTTTCTTTGTTCCATTATTATGCATCATCACCTGTTGAAACGTAGCTAGCTTAAATCCAATTCCACAGAATCTAGAACTTGATGGGTCTATGATAAAATTTATATCCCTCATTTTTTTTAAACGCAATTTGTTTTAGAACATAAATCCTATGTTTTGCAATGATTTACACAAGGATTTTGACTAAATGCATTAATGAAAATGGTTTTAAAAAAATATTATTTTTGTTAATGACTTACCATGTGTGCTTGGTGTGTGTACATGTGCCTGAGGAAGAATTGTGGTGGAATGTTCCATGACCAATTAGAAAAAATATGTATGGGTCATGGATGGAAGTGACACCATCAATGGGGGTGTCCAAGTGATGAGTCTATAATAAAATGACTCACTAATCATGAGTATGGGTATATACATGGTATGAATGCATCTGTGTGTGTGATTGAGAACATGGGATGATAAAATGAATAATACTATAAAATATATCTATAAATGTTCTAGAAATGTCCTTTATCAGCGCTAGAAAAGTGTTGACTACATGAGACAGGTTAAAACACCTGGTCTTTTATCCGCACTAAAAAAGTGATGAAAAAGGGATCCTTTTTGTGCTAAAAAATTCTGATAAATTGGAACATTAGTTGCACTTTTAAAAGCGGTTATATAGGAACCATTTATCAGTGGTTTCATTTAGTGCCACTAAAGGCACCATTTATCAATTCTTATAAAATCACGGATAAATGGTATTTTATCAGTTCTTATAGAAGTACTGATAAATGTCCATACTATAGTGTGTTGTAACATCACACCACAACACCACTTAAATGTGCTGTAATAGCACACCGCGTCACCGAAAACATACTAGGTATAAAAACAAGTCCCAATATAGGATTCAAATGAAATGAAATTTGCATAAAAAACATAAGAAAAAACTATATTATAGAAATTTCAAATATTGGTCTATACAATTACATAAATAAAAATTATCACATACATTCAAAAACATCAATGTTCTAATGTATTTTAATCTTGAATCGACAGATGTTGTTAGCCTAATTAGGTTAAATACCCTGAGAGGGGGGTGAATTAGGGTATTCTATATTAAAACAACTATCCCTTAGGATCTTATTTTTTCATTAATCAAAACACTATTATCTCTTATTCATATAGAAATATATGAAATAATGAAATCATGCATGAGACACAGTGGTTTTTACTTTGTTCACCCTCACTGAGCTACATCCAAGGAGCCTACAACGACAATGTGCTAATTGTACCAAATCCACTAAGGATCTCAACCAAATTACAATGTTCGAGCATGATTAATTCTTTACCTAGGCTCACTAACATTACAATATTTAGGGTATTATCACTGTATTCCCAAGGGTCACTCCATATGTATCATTTTATGGCTCATTATCGGTGGAATGGATAACAGTCTTCCTCTTCCTTTGCTCAGTGCTCTTAGAAGGTATCCACTCATAGTTTATGGACTTGTAGTCCCTTAATTTGAATGAAGTCATACATACTCAACTATAGATAGATTCTATATTGAAGTCTATTTTTTATTTTTAGATGAAATCCAATTCTCCACATACTATTAGTTGTTGAAAATTTCATTCAGAAACTATTTAAGTACCTTCATGAACAACCATCTTCTGACACTAACTATGATACACAGTGTAGCATGTATGCTTCGTGGACTACCTCTCCTCCATAGACTAACTCTTATTCTGCGGGCCATATCAACTTTTATGGATTGCTTCTTTAATGTATATTATCTCTACTTCTGCGTACAACCTTCGCATACTGCCACCACATGCAACCACTTCCACATAGACTATTTATCCTTCAAAAACCACATTCCTTTGCGAACTTCAAATTCCCTCAAAAACAGTTTCATAGATTGTTCCTATGAACTACATCACCCCTCGTGGAATAATACCTCACAAACCACTTCACTTCATGGAATCCATTCTCATAAACCACTTTAAGAATTATCAAAATTCTTCTAGAGTGATATTTTTTTATAATGAAAATTGCTCTATATAATGATGGGATTATCGCTCCTAATGTAGGAAAAATATCTGAAAATTTTTCAAATCTGAGATACCCAAAATTATAATATGTTACATCCTTAACCACATACTTCTCTATATGTGAACCATTTTCCCTACGTGATCTGCATATCACCACTCTTTCTTTATGGTAGCTGATCTCTTTTGTAAATTAATCCCTTCACGGCTCCAAAAAACACTGCCTCATTTTAATGAATGATTAGCTATCCCGGGTAATACAATCCTTCCATGAACTTCTTGCCTCTCATGAACCACAAGCCTTCCCATGAACCATTTTCCCTACATGTTCTTCAAACCATGCATCATGGTACGCATAGCACTACTATGTGGAATCCTTCATTTACCGATTTCCTAAATCCATTCTGTATACCACCTTTTGTGGTGCACAAACTGTCTTTTGTGATTCACACACTATTTAAACCTATGCCGAAAATATTGATTTTCCCAAAAAACACTTCAGATTTTGAAGTCTGAATATTTAGAAAACATTGGGAAGTGGTACCACTTGAATCACCTGCTTTGGAAAACACAATCCAATCTCTTTCACACTCTTCTAGCATTGTCAGAAAACACAAACACACCCAAAAACACTGAGAGGAATCCTTGAGGTATTTTTACCATGCACATGTTATTATAAAAAACCACCCCTAATTGTGTAAAATAACACACTTAAATAAGAAAACAATTCTTATGTTAGTAATAATATAAATTAATAAATTAACAGAATGTATTAATTTTACTTAAATTGATGTAAATTTTAAATAAAAAGAGGCACTTGGTCTCATACCAGTCACAATGTGCATTAGATTGAGGTGTGGATGACTCCAACACATCTAAAATGACATGTGTATTATTGTACTAAATTATCAAAACATTCTGAATGTGTTTTCTTGGTTTCAAGTATGTCAGTTTTCTATTATACAAAAATTTCATTTTAAAATAGAAACACACACTTTTAAGTCATTATGATCACATCATCCATCAGTTTGATGTGAAATAGATTCATAAAACATCACAAATAACTTATTATTTTTTTACTATATTATTAATAAAATATAAGTGTGCTTGATAGGTTTTTAGTGAGCATCATTTTTGAACTAAATGTCAATTTTTAACAGATAACAAACTCTTTAAGTTATACCAGGAACATAGTGTATTGGATTGTGGTGTGGCTATTTTATACACATCAAAAATTACTAACAGTTCATTTTCATGAAGTATCAAAACAATCCAAATTGTTTTTTCTTTGTTTTGAGTTGGAGAGTTTTAAATTTTTCTAAAATTGATGATAATTTTAAATAAAAAGATGCACTTTGAGTCATACGAGTGACAGCTTGTGTCAGATTAAGGTGAGGCTGATTCCTACACTTCCCAAATGACATATGGGCCTTTTCCCTAAAATATAAAAACAATATGAAAGTATTTTATTAGTTTTTGGTATGTAACTTTTCTTTTTTACTAAAATACCATTTTAATATTAAAACACACACTTTGAATCATATAGATCACATTTTTATTGGATTGAGGTGTAAATGATTCATATACCTCACAAAGGACTTATGGATCATTTTACTAATGTTTTTAAACATTTTAATGCATTTTCTCAGTTTTGAATAGGTTTTTTGGCCTTTTACTAAAATTTAGGTCAATTTTAAATAAAAACACACACTTTGAGTCATACTTGTCACAACATGCGTCAAATTGAGGTTTTACTAATTCCGACAAGTCTCAAATCACATATAGATTATTTACTTATTATATCAAAACAATCTAAATGTATTTGTTATCTTTAGGGTAGTTTAGTTTGTTTTTTACTAAAATTGATGTCTATTTTAAATAAAGATGCACTTAGAGTCCTACGGGTCACACAGTGCATCATATTGAAGTGAAGCTAATTTTTACATGTTTAAAATCACTTATCAATTGTTTTCCTAAAGTATACAAACAATATGAATATGTTTTTTTCGATTTTTACTGCATCACTTTTCTTAATAAAATTTCATTTTAAAATTGAAACATGCACTTTGACTCATAAAGATCGCATCATGTATTAGTTTTATTTGAGAATTATTCCTACACGTCACAAATGATTTATCAATCAATTACTTAAATTATCAAGAAAATTTGAGCATGTTTTCTTAGTTTTCATTGAGTAACAGTTTTTAAAGTCAAATGTCAATTTTAAATTGTTAACGGACACATTAAGTCATACCAGAAAAATTATATATCATATTGAGGTGTGGATAATTATTACACATCAAAAATGAATTAGGGATCATTTTATTAAAGTACCAAAATAATCTAAATATTTTTTCTTGGTTTTGAGTATTTCAAATGACTTTATTACTAAAATTAATGTGAATTTTAAAAAGAAACGTGTATTTGGAGACATATCAGTCACATCATGTGTCAGACTGTGGTGTAGCTAATTCCTACATGTCCCAATTTCTCTAAAAAATCCTAACTATCAATGTTACTAGGGTTTTCATTGAATTTATTTAAAAAACATTCAACCCTGTAGGAACAACTCCAACAAAACCACATCAACTTAAAAAATGAATCAACCCATATAAGAAAAAAATTATTATGAGTAATACTAAAAAATAAATTATTTAAAAAAAATATGAAATAATAAATTAATTGTATGGAAAATTATTTTTCTTTGAAAAAATAATGATTACCTCTATGATTGAGCAGTGGAGGGAAGTTAAAATAATGTGGTGGATTTCAACAATGAAGAGGTGAATGGTTTCGAGGAAGAAGAAGTATATTGATTTTTTTGCTGCAGAAAGGCATGATAGATGGAAAGACCACCCAAACTTGAAAAAAAAGTATCCACCTATATAAGAAATATTTATAATGTTAGTAATACTAAAAAGAAATATAAAAACATAAATATGAAACAATACATTAATTAAATGGAAAATGTTCTTACTATGCAAACATCAACATTAAATCTCTAATTGAGAAGCGGTTTCATCATTTCTTTTCATATAAAGGTAGTAGATAGAACTTAAAATAAAGTGATGAATGGAACACTGCATCGGTGAAAAGGTTTTGAAGGAGAATAATTCTGTAAAATTTTTGGTATAGAAAGGCATGTAAGATGGATATACCAACCCAAATCAAAAAAAAATCCACCATTATAAGAAAAAAAAGTATTATGTGGGTAATATTAAAAGGATATAAATTAATCATAAATATGAAACAATACATTAATTAAATATATAATTATTTCACTGTGAAAACATCATGATTACATATATAATTGAGTAGAGACAACATTTTATATCTTTCTACAATGGTAGTATAGAGAACATGAATGAAAGTTATAAATATAACACTTCATGGGTGAAAAGGTTTTGAGGGAGATTAAGTCTATGGAAGTTTTGGTGCAGAAAGTCATGAAATATGGATAGACCCCCCCCCCCCAACACAAACAAAAGAATCCATGTCTATAAGAAAAAAACTATTACCTAAGTAAAACGAAAAAGAAAAAAAATTAAACCTAAATATAAAACAAAACATTATTTCTATGGACACTGATTTTACTATACAAACATCAATATTAACTCTATGATTGAGCAGAAAGAGTGTCATTTATCTTATTATAAATACATGACATAAGGTAATAAATAATTTTAAATAAATTAACTCTACAACAAATAATTAAAATTAAATTAACATTCCATCATATGATTTTTCAATAAAATAGATAATTTATATCAAAACATTGCATTTACATTTTTTCAAACGGTTTCCTTAAATATAGTTTGTTCTTCCAAGTGATTGGTAACATCATCATATATAGAATATGTTTTTTACCGGAGTATTAAAACCTTTTTAATTTAGATTATGTATATTTAGTAGATAATGTAAAATATTATAAGGAAAAACATAATACATTAAAAAACACTTTTACATTCTCATTGAACACTCTTTATTTTTTTAAAGGTTTCATGTATTTGGTTCTTCTATCAAGATTCCAAATTCCCTCTTTGTGGTAACCTCTAATGTACAAGTCATTGTCTATATTGGTACTGACATGAACTAATCATGACATCACAATGAATGTGTCAACCTTGGTTGAATTTTCATCTACCTCGACATTCTATCTAGTATCCGGTATCATAATAATCTAATTATTGTTTGTTGGATCAATGAAATAAAATTCTTTCACTTCATGTGATACCATTATAAATAGGTCATCCTTTTCCCCTTATATACTAAAATTCACCTCCATAAAACCCATTTCATCAACATTCACTCCATTGATATTTTCAACCCATTTGAAATGGAAAATTTTAACTTGTAATGTTGTATAATTCAAATCATATATCTTTTCAATAATTCCAAAATATAACATATTTTACACAATTGGATTTTTATCCTTGAACCAGATATGTATATTGCTTTCGCCAAAAGTGTAACACCACTCTTTTGAATTATAATGAATTCAACTTGTTCTTTTGTATATAAAATGTAACCATTGATTACAAAAACTAGTGTAAGATAAAACATTTCCATTACGTACTCTAGTTAGCCATTGAATTCATTAGGAAATTGAATTCTGATTTTTAGATTACTCCTTATAAATTTTATCTATGAACCCTCATATAAACTTTTGATTTTGTGTATTTAATATCCATTATTCAAACCTTAATGGATTCAATTGTCTAAGAATTTATTTGTGGGATTCAATATAAGGATAAAAATATTTACTATTATATAATATCTAAATGTGTGCTTACTCCCGCTCTGTCTAGGTAATTGTAACAACATCTCTTCTAGAAATATCTTTACCCAAAAGGTGTTCGTTATGATGTGTCCTTGGGAGACTAATGTTATTCACATCTGATATGTATTTCATATCTATTTCAATATCTTCTTTAAAAATATAACATTTAATAATACAACCATTTGGCATACTTAAATTCTTTAAATACCCTTTAAAAATCCACATATACCATTCAAAGTGGTATATCCATCTATAATAGACATGACCACAAAGTTGAACCTCTATAACCAAATGAACCATCTGGTGGTCCATTATATCAAAGAATTATGGTGGGAAGAAAATCTGTAATTCGCATAATATGATGGCAATCTCTTTATTCATGATGGGAAACTTCACTGGCTCTATAAATTTATTGCATATCGCTTTGAAAAAAAGTATAGTCTGGTTAATGTATGTCATAAATTCTGGGGAAGAATGAAACAAAAAGAAACATACATTAAATCTTTCATCAAAACATGATATTCATGTAATTTTAGTTATTATAACATCAAATTAGTCATTTCCACAACATTCTTGATATTTGATGAATACCCCTGTAGAACTTTTACACTAGTAAGAAATTTGAAAAATTAAAATTTTTCATGCATGGATAGAGTGTAAGATACTAGAGGAAGAAAATTATTCCTTTTCCCTTCATAGGTTCCCACTCTTCCCTCATTTCCATTTCAATCAAGTACAACCTATCCATAATGCTAAATTTCATTTTTCGAGGAACATTTACTAATGCTCTTATAAGTCTATCAAATAGGTTTTTTTACATGAATGACATCATGAAAATGTTTGAAATACAAACAATTACAATATAGTAATACAAAGAAAATTGATCTCTTCTTCCAACAAGATTTGGTATGGTTTTTCAAAAATGGTTTACCAAAAACAGTGTCAATATTTTTTACTTTATTATACAGTTCATCATCACTTACTGGAGACAATTTTATACCTTGTTCGATATTTCCATTGTATGTTGTCATCCATGATCGATAATTATTTCATTAAGGTAAAAATATATTATTTCTTAATAACACATTCCTCGAGGAATGTTTCAATCAAACTAAGTATATGCATGTTTTCACAAATGGGACACCCCAACATTTCATTAATGTTATAGCCTAATATATATCCATAAGAAGGGAAGTTATTTATTAGTATATACAATAAGGCCATCAATGTAAATTATTTACTTCTATGAGAATCATACATTGTAACACTTGTATCCCACTTCACTTTCAAATCTTCGATCAATGGATCCAAATACACATCAATATCAATAGTGTGTTTATTTGGTCCAAATATAAGGAGAAACAACTTAATGTATTTTTTCTTCATGCATAACCTTGAAGGAAATTTATAATTTACCAACATGATGGTCCATGTACATTGAGTATTATCTATACATCAAAAGGATTTACGCCATCTATAGGTAACATAAGACATATGTTTCTTGGATCATTTCCAAATTCTGGATAATTATAATCAATTTTTTCAACTAAGGGGAATCTACTGAATACCATTGGTTCCCATAATTAATTATTGCATCTTCATGCCATGTTATTTGTCTCAATGGTTCCTAACATCCATATAGTCTTCTAAACTATAGAATGATTTTAAATTACCATACATATTTTAATGTACTTGATTCATTTTTCTTATATCAATATGTGCCATAATTAGGGAATTTTTTGAGTGATTCATGGTCCTTCAAAAAAAATTTGAAATCATATCGACAAGCATGTATATTTTTAGATATTAATCCTAATTAATGTAACATTTTTTTAATGTCATATTCTTGGCATGGTAGTTCATTTTATTTTGGTAGCATATCATTCAAGATACCAAGTAGTTATATAAATCTGGTTTCACTCTATCTACTGCCAGCTTTCAAATTATATAACATCAATATAGCGGAAAATTTTATGTATTTAGTACAACTGATATATATCGGTTTCATGGAAAATTTATTTAACTCCTCCCTCAAATTTGGACAATCAAAAAGGTTATCTTGAATTTCCATTTTTATTTCTTCAATGCGATCTACATCATCATTTACAAAGGTATTCATATCAAATGATTCATAAGCTATAATATCATCCTAATCGATCCCCACATTCATTTTTCCTCTGTGTTTAGTACAAAATTTATAGATTTGATCTATTCCATAACAAATAAAATCTTATTACATCACTTATAAACTAATTTTCCTTGAATAAAAACTATATAAACATGGATATATGATTTTAGAAGGGATGTCTTCATGAAATCTAATAAACATGAAGAACTCTTTAACTCCATATTCATTATCAATTGTCAAAAGATTAGTGAACATCCATTTTTAATTCATATAAATCATATTGGGTTCATAAAAGATTAATTTTTTACAATATATAATTAAATACACATAAGATATTTATTATCAAGGGTGAATGTTACCGACAATTCTAATAAGGGAAACTCAACATTTGATTATTTCAAAGAATTTTAGTATGTTGAAGAGAATGGGTAATTGGATTTAAGAAAATAATTTCTCTACTATAGAAGGTGTTATCCAATGAATTCATTCAATGGTTAGTGTTATAGAAAACCCATACTCATCACCTCATCTCTCAAACAATTATCATTACATTTTGGTGTTTGACACATACTCCATCTCTTGTAGACATGCACCTATGTTTCATGAAATAATATAAGTAATAGTCATCCATGGATTGAATATTTCTCAGAGTAGTACAAGAAACATAAAAGATATGGGGGATGAGTTTCAAGTAACAAATTACAATAATTTTTGTTTAGGAGATTAATGTGATGACGATGACACATGTCTATAAAAGAGATAGAGGATGAGCTTGAAGAAAAAAATTGCAATAATTTCTAATATATTGAATTTGATAACATCTATTCTATTTTTTGGAAAAAGTGATTTATTAACCTATGGAATTATAACATTTCAAATTAATGCTATATCAGATATTTGAAAATATGTCAAAACTTTTGGGATACCATATCACCACACCGACCCATCCAATGGAACCTAGAATGGTTGTGACATCAAATCTACCCATCTGAAGGATTTTGGGGAGGCCATATAATACACATCGACCCATACTTGAGATTCTAGGGAGGTCTATAAAGAACTTGGAATAAATAAATAATACACACCAACAAGATCTATCACAAAAAGAGAGAAAACACACCAACCCTTGCAAATTATATCCCATAAACCTTTAAACATATATATATATATATCAAATGGAATTTATAATACACAAAATAAAAAAATGCACAATTAAGCATAATTTTTAAGGAAAATAAATATAATCTCCATATAATTTGAAAATCTAGAACCATTATTTGAGAATATATAATTATAAAATAACCATTACATTATAAGTTATAAAAATTAATTTAAATAGATAGAAACATATTATATATATATAATCCCCCAGGGTCCATCTTGGTTGGTAGCGACTCTGCGGGGTCTCAGCAAGGTATTGGGTTCGAGTCTTGCCGATTTATTCACTTCGGATGTAGAGTAGGATTTTCATTGTATTTCTCCCCCTCCCCGAACTATTGTAATTGTATATATATATTTATATATATAAAATTATTAAGTAAACTTAAATTGATAAAAATATATAAAAAAATATATAGTAGAATATCACAACATAGTAATATAAATACAACCCCACAAAAATTTTGAAAATAGAGATCTAATGAAAATAAATAATTACAGTATCACCCTTACTAAGGATTATCTTTAAATAAAACAACACAATTCTTAGAAAATAAATTTTTAATAAAAATCAGTTATATGTGTATATTAAAACATAATTTAAATAACTAAATTACCTTGCATGAATTTTATAAAATCAACATTTTTTGTAGGTTCGCTTCATCAAGAAACTGAGAATTGGTTTCCTAAATCAACTTTCATGTTCATTTAGGATTTTTATATCCAAAACCATTATTATTAATATAGTGGAATAAATATTTATTTAAGTGTTTTATTTGTGGAGCAGAGTTGATTCTCTAATATTTTAAAATATCAGAAAAACTAAGAATCCAAAGAAAGCTGGGGTACAAATGTAGGTGGTGAAGAAAATTAATGTAAAAAATAATCTAAAAATACCCAAATAGGATATCCAAATAATCATTCAATAAAAACAATGATCATAAACATATCATTCTATTCCCAATTTAAAAACAAAATAGTATACAAGGACTAGACCACAAATAACTCATGACGTCATGAAATATGATATAAAAAATAAAACGAAAAATACCTAAAGAAAATCACAAGGCCTACCTCACTATGATAAAGAAAACACACTTTGGAAACCCTAACTCCAACAGAACACCGGATGTCGGATGATGTTCAAGCAACTAGAGGCAGTAGAGTGGTGTGATTCGAGCTTTTATTCACCAAGGAGGAGCTCTAGTAGTGTGTGGCATCCATGTAAACCCTCTAATATCACAAAGGGTACACAAATGGTAGGGTATTTTATATATATGGGGACACTTTTATCAGCACTTACAAACAAGTGTTGATAAAGGGTCCTTCTTTCAACACTTAAGTAATAAGCACTAATAAAAAGAATATTTGTTAGCTAATTTTTAGAGATGATTTATTCAGGTCCTTATCAATGCAATAAAAGTGCAGATAAAATTGATCTTTATTAGCACTAATGTTCTAGCATTGATAAACATTTATTTTATTATCACTTTTTAGCACTGATAAACCCTCATCTTTATCAATGCTAAGAGAGTGCTGATAAAGACCTACCTTTATCACTACTTATTACTTAAGCACTAATAAAGAATTTATAATTATAAATATAAATAAAAAAATTATAAATATATATAAACTTAATAAATATATAAAAATATAAATATAGAAAACATATTCCTTTTTAAATATATTTATTATACTTTTATTATAATGTATTTATAATTATATAAATACTTATAAAAAATAATATTTATATCTAATTTTAAGTGAATGCATGAATATATGTTAAAAATGAGTTAAATTGAATAGATTAACAATAAATACACTTTAAAAATATTGAAAAATGGATATGTTTTATATCTATTCATTGTATATAAAAATTCATTAATTATATATATCTGAAATCAATATAAAAAACATTTAATCTATGTTAAATTGAAAAATAAAATGATATTCAATTATATGCCTATTATACTAGGAAACTAGTCAGTATTTTTAAATACATATTAATTTTTAATTATTATCCATTATTCACTAATTATATGATTATTTAAAATAAATCTTGTAAATATTTTTTAATATATAAATCATATTCATATACATTAATATATATCTATAAATTTAATATATGTAATTTATTATCATTAATTATCGTAATTATATAATTAATATAATGTTTAATATATAATAATTTATAATCGATTTATTCATATTCATCAATAATTATTTATTTAATAAAAATTTTAATATTTTTTTCAGAAAATATTTTATTTATTTATTAATTAGTTAATTAGTTAATTTTATTTATTTGGAACTTTAACAGTGTTAAAAATAAAGTGATAATAATTATTACATTTATCAGCACTAAAAGAAGCACTGATAAATGGTTAAATTTATCAGTGTTTTTTAGCACTTATAAAGATGCCATTTAGAGGCACTTTTTATAGTGTTGATAAATACCATAACTATTAAATGTTGATTTTATAATAGAGTAAGTGTAAATAAGTTGTAATATTTTTTTTTAAATGGAACATATCTAGGTCTTGTGTTAAAATATTTATCTACTTCTATTAGAGTTTATAAAATTTCAAAAACATATTCATTTCTTAGTTGCATATGTTGGGAAGTATTAGGGATTACCTGCTAAGTATTATACTCCCCTCCTTGGTAAAATTTATGTGTTTTTATATATTCAATGCTGAGACACATCAAATGGAAATGTATCAAACTTATATAGTGGTGCATCATGATTCTACTTCTATAAGATGGCGTTTTGGAGCTTGTAGTTCCCTCTCAGATTCATTGGAGTGATGTAGCACTTGTGTAACTATGATTTCATGTAATTTATTTTATTTATGTCATCCTTTCATAAATTTTTGTTGATATACTAATTTTTCTATTTATTTTTAATTTCATTTGAGTTTTGATATTATTACTCATGCATCATATTATTGGTTTTTTATTTTTTATATTTTATCTTGTCAGGTTGTGTTTATTATTTAAGGAAAATAATACCCCAATAATTTACTAATCCTTGGGAATTTAATGTATCCCATTGGGGTATTGGGTATGTGACCTAATTCTAGTAGAACCTTTCCCTCTTGCCAATACAATGGGTGAGGGGTGGGATGTTAAAATTCTCATGAGGCACAAATCAATTTTTTTGTGCTAAATGAACCCACCATGTATTTCACATGGAATGTTATACACTATTTATTTTGTAATCTATGGGTTCATGGATCATATTTTTATTTCACCAATACCTAAATTTTTAAATATACTTACCATTTGAACCATCATGATTTGATATAATTCCTTTGAATTCCTTAAAAAACATCTAATTAGGGGGTGTTTGGGTTTATTTATGTTCATTTCATTAAATGAAGCTTTACTAATATCATATTTTTCATATTTTTTTATTGAGTATGGAATATGGCCCACAGATTGAGATATAAAAAGGAAGTGTGTGACCATACAAAGATAATACAAATGATGATCTTATCTATAGGGTAATGGGAATTTCATTTTCTTATCCATCTGGGGAATGACATGTTTTGTATTCATTATCCTTGTGAGTATGTACTTTGAGAATCAAGAACATATGAGTATATGTATAAGACTGACGTACTTCACATCTCATGGTTACTCAATGTCTTAGAAAAAAGGAACTATATAAAAATTAATTCTTTCATATGATCCATCAAGTATAGATATATAGAGATACTTGTAACAGCCCAAGATTTTATAAAAAAATATTCTTTTAATTTTATTAATGTCTTGTGTTGTACGCTACACCAAAAGGAGCTTGCACAACACACATCCTTGACTTGACTTGCATTACACGCAATCGCGACCTTCCTCGATAGCGTGTGTAGTACGCAATACCGAGTTTCACTAAACAACGATATGCTATAAAAATATTATTAAAACTAGCCGTTATGAATAGTAATAACCACTTTTTGAAATCCAGTAAATCTTATTTTTCAAAATGAACTTTATTTTTGGATTCGGAGTATCGAATTTAGCCTAAGGTGAAATTTTGGTACTTTTCGGATAACTTTCATATTCTGATGAATAGTGAAAATTACTAAATTATAATTAAAAACAACTTTTTTAATCGAAATAATTAATAGTGATAAATCATTAATTTGAGTGGTTTTAAAGTATATTTAGAATATATTTTTACAATTTAATACAATGTTGGTCATTGGATGTAGTTTCACATTTAAACTAGACATAAACAAGTGTCAATCTTTTGATAGATATTGTTTCTTAAAAACACGCTATTTGTTTTAACAGCGGGATTTAATTATAAAATTAATTAATGCAACTTTTATGTTATGAATTTGGTAAAATAGACTTCATTTTTGAATTCGGAATATGAAATATAGCTTGGGATGAAATTTTGGCATTGTTCTGAAAAACATCAATTTTTGATGAATAGTGAAACTACTAAGTGGTAGGTTAAAAACTGAATTTTGCATAAAACTTAATTTTACCGCTTCTGTGAATGGAATTTCGAAAATCCGAGAAACACGGTTAATATCAAGGACTAAAATGTGGTTCAATGAGATGAAAATAATTTTTTGGTGAATAGTAACTTTTTACTTTTTTTACCACGGTTAATAGTAAATAGGGTAACTAAGGGTAAATATGATATTAATATTACCCTAACACATGTCCTAATTTTATTGGACAAGTGTAATTCGACCAAAAACAAACTTAGGAATAAAATATGACCATTTAGGCCCACTTGGATTAGATTAGGACATTTATTATTAATTTATTTAAAGAAGGGTTAAAATAGTTAAAATCAAAGTTTAATAAGTAAATCATTTTTAATATGGGGTTATACATAAGATAAATTCGATTGTAAATATTAATTAGAAAGATAAAAAGATTTCCTACATGATGGTATTTTATTTGTAATTTTTAGACATCAAATAATTTAATTTATTTATGACACAACGATGATGCAGTAATTATCTTTTTAATGAAATATTGACATAATTGATGTTATAAGCACCAAAATAAATGTAATTTGAGATTTTTTATGAATTCCACTAATTTTATAGGTTACTATGATATATTAATGTTGATTTAATCAACTTGGTTCGAACATTTAATTCTGTTATGACTTTCACAAAAATCATATATCAAATAGTGTCAAAATTGACACAAAATAGTTTTTAAATCAAATATTATATTACTAATTGTTATTTTATTCCTAAAAATCTAAGGTTCGGCCAAATGACTTAGATAAGGATATATATATTAATAATAAACAATTTGGGGTTCGTTTGGCATGTTATAGTAAGTGTATTAACCATATAGTGAAAGAAAACAAAAGACACGGTAAAAGTTAAATTATTTAACTTAGAGTTAAATCTAATTGATAAGGTTTAAAATAATATCCAAACATGTCTAAATTTGATTGTTTGATGATATTACAACCCTATCTCATCTAATATTCGAATATGAGTCATTTTTGGAGGTTTTTAAGTGGGGTTAGATTTATTATAAATTAATATTTTTAAGAATTCCTAAGGTGCCCCTCTCCTCCCCTATAAAAGGACACCTCCTCCCCTTCCTCCTCACACCAATTTGAGCACTCAATCTCGGCCAACCCCTGCCAAAATCTCTTCTCCACTTCCCTAGCAACATCCTAGAGGTTCTGGTCTTCCTCAAAGACCAATTCAAGTGCCCTAAGAGGAGGTCTCAAAGAGGCACTTCAAAGAAGAGGTAATTACCGTTACCAATTCTTTCATCTTTATTTCTTCTTCCACTTCTTCTTCTTAGGTTGTTTCATTATGAAGTAATAACATCAGTATCACTCATATACTGATATGTTATTATAAGTATTAAACAACCCTATTTCACCATCTATCCATCCTACGGAAAAAGAAATCACCGCGCGTGCGTACGTACGGAATACCGTCTCCACGCCGTGGTGTAATCTATTTTCCACCACCACCTTACATGGATGGGTATAATGGTGTAAATAATAACTATACATAGTTATTAAAACATCATATTGATTCTGATATATTGTATAATCCACTTCAACTCAGTTCAATATTTATGGAAATGATATCATCGCTCGTGCGTACGTACGGACTACCGTCTCCACGACGCGATGAGATTCATTCCCCATGTTAACCATTTAAGAATGATTATAATGTATATATAAGAAATAATAATGAAATATATGACATTATAAAGCTACTGGATTTATGTATATATACATATGTATGTCATCTACTTACTTCCATTTCAAGACAATAAGGAAAGTAAACAGCGTTCATGCGTACGTACGGACTACCGTCTCCATGAACGGTGTTTTTCATTTTACTTATCTATCTATTATATATATATATATACTGAATATATATGATATATAAATCATATTTTATATTCTGGAAGTAAGTAAATCATGATATAAGTAATAATGATGTCAAGAACAACAAGTCAAAACACCTAAGATAAATGAAACGATTTTACCCAAAACGCTTCTTTAACATGGAATTTACAAAAGAACGGGTAATATAATGTTATAAGTGAACCATATATGATATCATAACAATGAATATGATTCTGGAATAAGTCAATAACATGATTTAAATCATTATACAGGAGGTTCGGACACTTACAAAGCAAGTCGGACCTAAGGTAAGGGAAATATCACAATCTCATTTTTATCCGAGATTGTTTATTCGTAAGTATTTACTGGGGTGTATTTTATCATCCACATCCATGTTCCCTCAATATGTAATATTGTTTCCATCCACTTGAAATAGTTTAAATCCAATTTTACCCTTTGTTGAGTTTTTAGTAAAGGATATGAAAGGAATCTTTCGTTTTTCGTACGAGGTACTTTTTGACTTTTCCGACAAAAGTACGAAGAATGTTTTTTTTAACTTATACGGCAAGAACGGATTTATACTGTTTTATAAAGCCTTATTTTCATGAAGCTTCCTCTAAAAGATTTCATGACTATTTTCAATAAAATCTCTTTCTTTTAAAATTGCATGATGTTTTGTGAAAAGAAATTGATTTTGAATAAGAAAGCATATTTTCCTCAAGAATTCAATTCAAGTGTTTTATCAAAATTATTTTCCATATAAGATAATAAAGGGTTCTGTTTCTATCCATATTTTTACATTGATTTGACTATGTTGTGATGAAATTGTGTTTATGAATTCCTTTATCTTATATGAATGGTTTTATGATGTCATGTTGTTTAAGAATCCCATTTTTATTACATGGGTTATGCAATGATGTATGATATATGATTTTGTGGCACACATAAGAAAGGATTCATTAAGAGATGGGTGGGACCTATATCTCCCTCCAATGCATTGGGTAAAGATTTCATATCTCATGAGATAGACATGGCTGGAATGGTAGGTTATACCGGTTCAGTGAAACAGGACTGAAACGAGGATTACTCGATTCAGAAAGGGACTTTGTCCACTAAGATAGTCTTGGCAATGAGTCTTGACTAACAAGAAATGATTCTCTATGATTATGTGTGTATGCCACAAGGAGTAATGTTTTAAGTAAGGGTTTCATTTTCACTACTATGATTTATCCCATGTTATGAAATTATGCTCTCTTTTGCAGGTTAAGATTTCCAAAAATGTTATGTTCTTATGAAAATTATGTGATTGATATTTCTTTTGTTTACCCTTACTGAGCATTTGAGCTCACCCTTTTATGTTTTCTTTTCCCCAGGATATAAAGAAAGGTTTTAGGTAAAAAAAAAAGGAAGATCTTTGTGGGAGATTTTGAAGATCTTTCACCAGGATTAGAAGATTACGTTCCGAGTTTCCAAAGACACTAAACTATTACGATCCTTGTGTGTGTATTTTTGTTATGTATTAAGTATTCTGCAAAAGTAATGTAATGTTCATGTACGTTAGGCTTCGGGTCTCTACAGTTGGTATCAGAGGAAAGGTTTAGTCAACCTTTGGAAACTAGGACGCGAAAACGTTAGTAAGATCCCTAGAGATATTTCTAAGGTATGTCTAGGGATTCCCCTAAGGATAAGTATACGTATAGGATATAGTTCTAGAACTATGGTAACAATATTAGATTAAACCAAAGATGATAGATATTTAAGTTACTCCCCCTTTATTACGATTTTTGCATCTAACACTATTCTGTTTGGGTTTTAGAAAATGGCTGGAAACAAGATGATTCACAATAATGGAGGATATGATGGACAATGGAATGATATTCTTCATGAGCAACCAAATGAAATGGGATTTGGATGTCCAAACATCATTATTTTTCCAAATCAGCAATCTCACAATATGATCAATAAAGTAAAATTTGGTAAGTTTCCTGACTCGACTAATAAGAGAAAGATGGAGTTCCATGATGATCATAGAGGAAAGAAAGTTCAATTTCCCCTATGTAAATCATGTGGGAAGAGGCATCAAGGAGAATGTTTCAAGGGAACTGGAAGATGTTTTGGGTGTGGAAAAGAAGGACACAAAGCAAGTAAGTGCAAAGGAAAAGGGTCGGTTAACACCATGGATGAGGATAATGGTATTGCTACGACATCAAAAATGGTTAAGTGTTTTAAATGTGGAATGTATGGGCATTATGCAAACAAATGCCGTAAGGGAAAGACTCATGAAGAGAATCAGTATGGTCATATGGGTAGTATTTATGTGGATGATGATGAAGAGACTACAAATGATATGTGAGATGAAAGAATTGTTGAAGCTCGGTCAATGGTTTAAGAATGTTTTGGAATGATTACATGTTTATCATGTGTAATGTTGTATAAGAAATCTCATGGTACTATGGAATAAAGAGACATCTGAGGATTGTTACACTGTTGTCTTTCCTTGAGTTATGAAAGTGTATGATTAATGGTACCACTATCCATGAAAGGTTATTCAGATATTTTTGGAATGTAGATGATATGCGCATAATGAAGGGATAAGGAGAAAATTAAATGTTTGATAGTATTCATGAGCTCATGATTGATATAAGGACTAAGTGATATCATGGTTTGAGTATATAGAATTTTGAGGATTTAGGTATGAGGAAAGTGTTAACTTTAAACTGCATTCATGTTTTCACTAAGGTATTCAAGCGAATACATGATTAAGGACTTTGAATATTTAGAATGTGACCAACAAGACATATCTTATGGGGATCAACGATGGTATTAAATCTCTGGTAATCATTTTCACTATGTTATGAGAGTGGACTGTAGTATTATGGATAAGCCTAAAGATTAGAATGGATTATGTTGGACATAAGTTAGTATTGTTTAAGGATAGAAGTTTTTTCGATATTATTGATGGGATGTTATAGTAATATAGTTTTATAAAAAGGACAACCTGCAGGACGGGCGACAGCCCATCGCGTCGGACAAGGCTGTGAGAATCGAACCCACAACCGAAGTGCGACTGGTCTTTATCGCCTACCACTGGCCTACAGGAAGTCCCTGTTTAGTAGAAACTAGTTTTATTATATTAAGCAGTATGATATATGAATTATAAGTCCATATGTGATTAATCTCACTATAGATCGACTTATGTATATAATTTTTGCTAACCTTTTTTTTGAGACAGATGGAATGACCCATCATTCTATCACATGATCTGCTAACACTTCACGAATAACAAATTCAACTTCATTTATTTAAGAGATGAAGTGGAAATTGTTCAAGGCATGAACAACAGTGAGATTGTACCAAAATAAAGAAAGTATTTATTCTAATTCAAATTTTCAACTTTAAGGCAATGATCTTGAAAACCAAAAATGTTGTCCTAGTGATCTTATACCTGATGAATCGGATGGTACCTTAGATCGTCACAAATTTATGGATTTGTGATTGTTGGCTTTTCCATAGCCATGTTCTCTACCACTCTCCATCAGAACATGATGGTTAGATTTTTCTTCCATATCCATATTTTCACCTATGTGGAAACCCAGTGATTAGTTTATTTGGGTAATCGTTACATTTCATACTTTAGTTTTTAAAGCCAAGTTTTGGTATTCCTTTTTACGATGTGGGTTTCTATTAAAGAAACTTTCGAATAGTAAACCATTTATAACCCCGACGAATTTCGAGGGCGAAATTCATTTTAAGGGGGGTAGAATGTAACAGCCCAAGATTTTATAAAAAAATATTCTTTTAATTTTATTAATGTCTTGTGTTGTACGCTACACCAAAAGGAGCTTGCACAACACACATCCTTGACTTGACTTGCATTACACGCAATCGCGACCTTCCTCGATAGCGTGTGTAGTACGCAATACCGAGTTTCACTAAACAACGATATGCTATAAAAATATTATTAAAACTAGCAGTTATGAATAGTAATAACCACTTTTTGAAATCCAGTAAATCTTATTTTTCAAAATGAACTTTATTTTTGGATTCGGAGTATCGAATTTAGCCTAAGGTGAAATTTTGGTACTTTTCGGATAACTTTCATATTCTGATGAATAGTGAAAATTACTAAATTATAATTAAAAACAACTTTTTTAATCGAAATAATTAATAGTGATAAATAATTAATTTGAGTGGTTTTAAAGTATATTTAGAATATATTTTTACAATTTAATACAATGTTGGTCATTGGATGTAGTTTCACATTTAAACTAGACATAAACAAGTGTCAATCTTTTGATAGATATTGTTTCTTAAAAACACGCTATTTGTTTTAACAGCGGGATTTAATTATAAAATTAATTAATGCAACTTTTATGTTATGAATTTGGTAAAATAGAATTCATTTTTGAATTCGGAATATGAAATATAGCTTGGGATGAAATTTTGGCATTGTTCTGAAAAACATCAATTTTTGATGAATAGTGAAACTACTAAGTGGTAGGTTAAAAACTGAATTTTGCATAAAACTTAATTTTACCGCTTCTGTGAATGGAATTTCGAAAATCCGAGAGACACGGTTAATATCAAGGACTAAAATTTGGTTCAATGAGATGAAAATAATTTTTTGGTGAATAGTAACTTTTTACTTTTTTTACCACGGTTAATAGTAAATAGGGTAACTAAGGGTAAATATGATATTAATATTACCCTAACACATGTCCTAATTCTATTGGACAAGTGTAATTCGACCAAAAACAAAATTAGGAATAAAATATGACCATTTAGGCCCACTTGGATTAGATTAGGACATTTATTATTAATTTATTTAAAGAAGGGTTAAAATAGTTAAAATCAAAGTTTAATAAGTAAATCATTTTTAATATGGGGTTATACATAAGATAAATTCTATTGTAAATATTAATTAGAAAGCTAAAAATATTTCCTACATGATGGTATTTTATTTGTAATTTTTAGACATCAAATAATTTAATTTATTTATGACACAACGATGATGCAGTAATTATCTTTTTAATGAAATATTGACATAATTGATGTTATAAGCACCAAAATAAATGTAATTTGAGATTTTTTATGAATTCTACTAATTTTCTAGGTTACTATGATATATTAATGTTGATTTAATCAACTTGGTTCGAACATTTAATTCTGTTATGACTTTCACAAAAATCATATATCAAATAGTGTCAAAATTGACACAAAATAGTTTTTAAATCAAATATTATATTACTAATTGTTATTTTATTCCTAAAAATCTAAGGTTCGGCCAAATGACTTAGATAAGGATATATATATTAATAATAAACAATTTGGGGTTCGTTTGGCATGTTATAGTAAGTGTATTAACCATATAGTGAAAGAAAACAAAAGACACGGTAAAAGTTAAATTATTTAACTTAGAGTTAAATCTAATTGATAAGGTTTAAAATAATATCCAAACATGTCTAAATTTGATTGGTTGATGATATTACAACCCTATCTCATCTAATCTTCGAATATGAGTCATTTTTGGAGGTTTTTAAGTGGGGTTAGATTTATTATAAATTAATATTTTTAAGAATTCCTAAGGTGCCCCTCTCCTCCCCTATAAAAGGACACCTCCTCCCCTTCCTCCTCACACCAATTTGAGCACTCAATCTCGGCCAACCCCTGCCAAAATCTCTTCTCCACTTCCCTAGCAACATCCTAGAGGTTCTGGTCTTCCTCAAAGACCAATTCAAGTGCCCTAAGAGGAGGTCTCAAAGAGGCACTTCAAAGAAGAGGTAATTACCGTTACCAATTCTTTCATCTTTATTTCTTCTTCCACTTCTTCTTCTTAGGTTGTTTCATTATGAAGTAATAAAATCAGTATCACTCATATACTGATATGTTATTATAAGTATTAAACAACCCTATTTCACCATCTATCCATCCTACGGAAAAAGAAATCACCGCGCGTGCGTACGTACGGAATACCGTCTCCACGCCGTGGTGTAATCTATTTTCCACCACCACCTTACATGGATGGGTATAATGGTGTAAATAATAACTATACATAGTTATTACAACATCATATTGATTCTGATATATTGTATAATCCACTTCAACTCAGTTCAATATTTATGGAAATGATATCATCGCTCGTGCGTACGTACGGACTACCGTCTCCACGACGCGATGAGATTCATTCCCCATGTTAACCATTTAAGAATGATTATAATGTATATATAAGAAATAATAATTAAATATATGACATTATAAAGCTACTGGATTTATGTATATATACATATGTATGTCATCTACTTACTTCCATTTCAAGACAATAAGGAAAGTAAAACAGCGTTCATGCGTACGTACGGACTACCGTCTCCATGAACGGTGTTTTTCATTTTACTTATCTATCTATTATATATATATATATATACTGAATATATATGATATATAAATCATATTTTATATTCTGGAAGTAAGTAAATCATGATATAAGTAATAATGATGTCAAGAACAACAAGTCAAAACACCTAAGATAAATGAAACGATTTTACCCAAAACGCTTCTTTAACATGGAATTTACAAAAGAACGGGTAATATAATGTTATAAGTGAACCATATATGATATCATAACAATGAATATGATTCTGGAATAAGTCAATAACATGATTTAAATCATTATACAGGAGGTTCGGACACTTACAAAGCAAGTCGGACCTAAGGTAAGGGAAATATCACAATCTCATTTTTATCCGAGATTGTTTATTCGTAAGTATTTACTGGGGTGTATTTTATCATCCACATCCATGTTCCCTCAATATGTAATATTGTTTCCATCCACTTGAAATAGTTTAAATCCAATTTTACCCTTTGTTGAGTTTTTAGTAAAGGATATGAAAGGAATCTTTCGTTTTTCGTACGAGGTACTTTTTGACTTTTCCGACAAAAGTACGAAGAATGTTTTTTTTAACTTATACGGCACGAACGGATTTATACTGTTTTATAAATCCTTATTTTCATGAAGCTTCCTCTAAAAGATTTCATGACTATTTTCAATAAAATCTCTTTCTTTTAAAATTGCATGATGTTTTGTGAAAAGAAATTGATTTTGAAGAAGAAAGGATATTTTCCTCAAGAATTCAATTCAAGTGTTTTATCAAAATTATTTTCCATATAAGATAATAAAGGGTTCTGTTTCTATCCATATTTTTACATTGATTTGACTATGTTGTGATGAAATTGTGTTTATGAATTCCTTTATCTTATATGAATGGTTTTATGATGTCATGTTGTTTAAGAATCCCATTTTTATTACATGGGTTATGCAATGATGTATGATATATGATTTTGTGGCACACATAAGAAAGGATTCATTAAGAGATGGGTGGGACCTATATCTCCCTCCAATGCATTGGGTAAAGATTTCATATCTCATGAGATAGACATGGCTGGAATGGTAGGTTATACCGGTTCAGTGAAACAGGACTGAAACGAGGATTACTCGATTCAGAAAGGGACTTTGTCCACTAAGATAGTCTTGGCAATGAGTCTTGACTAACAAGAAATGATTCTCTATGATTATGTGTGTATGCCACAAGGAGTAATGTTTTAAGTAAGGGTTTCATTTTCACTACTATGATTTATCCCATGTTATGAAATTATGCTCTCTTTTGCAGGTTAAGATTTCCAAAAATGTTATGTTCTTATGAAAATTATGTGATTGATATTTCTTTTGTTTACCCTTACTGAGCATTTGAGCTCACCCTTTTATGTTTTCTTTTCCCCAGGATATAAAGAAAGGTTTTAGGTAAAAAAAAGGAAGATCTTTGTGGGAGATTTTGAAGATCATTCACCAGGATTAGAAGATTACGTTCCGAGTTTCCAAAGACACTAAACTATTACGATCCTTGTGTGTGTATTTTTGTTATGTATTAAGTATTCCGCAAAAGTAATGTAATGTTCATGTACGTTAGGCTTCGGGTCTCTACATACTGATGTTTTATAGATATCCCATCAGATCACGTTATAGATTTACAAGCACTTATTTTTTTCTAGGTGCTACACTCTGCATAAGTTTATATAGTCCAGAATTTATATTTTTTTTAATTGTTATAAAGGACCATGTATTAAAACTTTATGGTTTACTAAATGGGTATTCATTTTTTTAGAACTCATAGAGTTGTTCTAATTTTTTAATGTTTATGTAAAATGAATTTTGGATGGTTACTCACAAGGTATTCATATGATGTGATAGAATGTGAAGTTTATGATATATTTTAAAACATGTTTTGGAAAAAAATCAAAAGGAGTTTTTGATATAGTTTCAAAAAAAATTATATATGATACAATATAAGGGTATCATAGCTAAGTAAAAACTAAACATATTATGTTATTATAGATAAGTGTAATCTAAATCAAACATTAAAAATATGAACCCTCTCTTATTAGGTTCACCCATTACTTTCTTTCCTTATATAATATAATACAGAGGATCCCACCATTATCATGACCAGTCTATTTTGATGATTGAGGTATTTAAAAGTGTTAACATTATAAACAATCTAACACTTAGTATTATTAAATTTGATTTAATCTTATAGGTCTATCTTATGTTATTCCCTTAACATGTAATCAGGATTATTGTGATTTAATTTTGTCTTATTCCCTCCTCAAAATTAATATGTTCAAAACATATTGATATATAACTCTTTATACAACCCATAGACTCTGTTGCAAACCAGAATTAAAAGTTAAATATATTCATACACATCTAAATGAATCCTATAAAAAAGTTCATAAAATCATATCATGTATATTATTATAATCTCATAAAATCAACCATATCTATAATAGTATTCTTGGAGTGGCACATAGATAACCCCCACATTTCAACAAAATTCATAAGCCTCAGAGATAGTGAGTGTCCAGACCAAAATTACCTCAACCCTTTGATACAAAACTAAAGGCAGACATCAATTCAATTTTATTTCCATCACATTATATTCATATACTATAATCAACCTTTAAATTCAACTCATAACCCAATACAAGTTAAATTCAAGGTATAAAAAAACTAAAAAACTATCATAGGTGCAGTGTAACACATTATATGCATGTAAGAAAATTTATAGGGGTGGTTTAAGAATTTAATCTAAAGAATACACCCTTTCATAATATAAAAATTATATTTTTGAATAAAGTAGAAAATTAAATAAATTAATGATCATTACGTGTATTTCAACATGAGATGAAATATTTATAAAAAATGAACAAATAAATTAATTATAAACACTTTATAATTTATCCTTTTATTATGGACATCCCATTATTAAATAAATATAAAAATTATATATCTAATACAATAGTATATCCTTCACATTGAAATATATATAGAATTTCAATTAAATATACAAAATTTAAAATATAAACATTATATATATATATATAATATGCATATATAATGTAAACATTATGATTGTCACAAATTTAATATTATTTAATGCCTGATCATATAAATTATCCAAACCCCTTTTGGTATTGTTTAAATAATTCCTCGCATAAGACCTTTTAATTTGAACAATTCAAAATAAAAATTATGAACAATTTATAATTTTAATATAAAAATTTTATGTTTTCATCATATTATGCTAATTTATAAACACTTTGTGAATTACACTTATAACTTCCATTTAAACATTTTACATCTAAATTGTAACTCAAAATATTAACAGTTAATATTATGGAGTATTT
Organism: Viscum album; assembly: GCA_963277665.1. Lineage (NCBI taxonomy): Eukaryota > Viridiplantae > Streptophyta > Magnoliopsida > Santalales > Viscaceae > Viscum > Viscum album. The sequence goes on along the minus strand of OY728132.1, from coordinate 1,150,889,072 downwards.
TTTATTAAATATTTCATAAACATTTAATAATTAACAATAAAATTTTTATTGTTAATTAATTATAAAAAATTTATAAATTCCATAAATATCCTAAAATACCATTATATTGGATAGTATATCCTCCCCTTGTGTCAGTTTCTCCTCATGATCACTTACTATCTTATCAATCATTCCCACTTTCAATCAAATCTCATTACTCTCAACAACATAAGCTATTTATTTTTATTTACACTACTATTTTCAATACCTATATTTTTTATTATCCTTTTCCATTTTTATTTTTTCTATCTTAACCAATTATTTTGATTAAGGGAACATTTTAGATTCTATTTTAGTTTCTATTCCATTTGTTTTCTTCCTTTATCATCATCGATGATTGAAGAATCAAATTATTTTTCAACTGTTGTAAGAAAATATACTTCATCATCGAAATACCTACATGATAACGAATTGTATTACACACAATTTCTTATCAAATTTATTATCCTATTTCTGGAACACCTCTTATTTTTTCTATTCCATTTTCTATTTTTGATAATTTTTATCTTCTTCATCATACTCAGTATATGCAGCCTTCTGTTTTAGGAATTTGTTAGAAAAGGGTTCAGTTCCATCACAATTCTAGTGGTTCAAGTATTGTTTTCCTTTTTCTTCAGACATTAATTTTCTAAATCTCTTCGAGATAAAATCAAGAATCTTAATGAATCCTTCATTCACATCATCCACATCAAAATTACAAGACTCTAAATATAATTCATATATGAATTTTATATTTCCCATAGTCTCAAAGGATTTATTATCTTTTCCATTTTTCTTTAAAGATAGTTCTTTTATAATTTCATAGTAGATGAGAATATAATAAAGTTCATCAAGGGACATATCTTACCAATCCAATATATTTTAAACCATGGGTTAAAATATATCTTTAAAATTTCTCATAAACTTCTTTTAAATGGTATCATTATTTATCTTTCACCAAATCCTTGAATGTTTCCGACTATTTCATTCACCCCTATAAAATAGTCTTTATATTCTCATCATCATACATTTTATTTCTTAAAATATACTCCTCCAAACAAGCTACTCTTCTTCTCTAACTTTCATATTTTCTTCAAAAAATCTTCTCAACGTTTTCCATATTTTTTTCAAGGTTTAAAGTCCGAGGAACTTTGCATAGACCTTTTCAAAAAGAGAAATAAAAATTTAGTTTTTAGCCTTACCATTATAATACATGTTTCCATTATTATAGAGATTCATATAATCTTATTTATTAATAGATCGATACCCCACTAAATCAGTATATATTACTTAAAAAACAAGGGATAGGAGGTAGATAGGCATCATATTCCTCCATCTATGATAGTAACATCCATAAAAAAATAGGTACTCATCACCAGTTCAAAGACTTAATAGTCTCCATATCATAGAAAAATTATTAGATCATAGTGGGGGACCTTTTCTCTAATACCAATTATTAAACTCGGGGATAGATTATGTAGAATTGAGCGGGGGTGAATTGGTGGTACACTATTTTTGTGATTTTTTCTTCATATTAAGTTAACCTTTATAACCAGTTAATGTCTCAATCATATGTCATTAATTACATAGCATTAGCTTATATGAAACAGAAATATGCACAATGTACAATGGTTTATAAGGTTTGGTTGTTAATACCTACTCTTTAAAACAACATGTTGTATTGCCCAATTAAAAATTCTCCACTATATATACAAGTTGTTATATGTCACGACCCATCCCTCGTGGCCCATGTTGTAACTACCCCAAGCCCGCCTTCCATAGGCCAGGGGCTGGCGACTAGCACCAGAGACGTAAATCCCTAAAACCGGGAAGGCATTGCCTCTCTAAAACGCAAACACACGCAAAAAAAGTTGAGTACAAGCAGAAGTAAACACTAAGTAAGCAGTACAAGTTTGCTGGAAAAACAAAGGGGCCGGAATACAAGCCCAACAGAAAGGTACAACTACAACTGAAAGTAAAGTACAAGAAAAAGACTAGAAACCGGAAGTGACGAGCTGCTCCTAGGTCGTCCTCTGGAGTCCATACCTGAAGGGTAGGTTCAGATGGCCACCTCAGCTCTCCTCGTCTATCAGTCACCTCCGTGCTCCATCTCGTCGTGAAGTCCACCTCCGGGTACCGTCTCGTCGTGATGTCATCCTCTGGTACTGACTCGTCATGAGGTTCACCTCCGGGTACTGACTCGTCATGAGGTCCACCTCTAGAACCGTCCAGCTCCTCAAGCCTCAGCCACGATCAGTGCTTTCCGTCGTCTGCAACCAACACAACATAGTGTGGGCATATCCCGTGCAGGGGTTAGTATACACTACTCAGTAGGGACCCCGAGACCCTCAAGGTCTCACTAAATCCAACAAGGATAAACTCAAGGAAGGTTCTCAACAGATAAACCAAACTTAGGTATAAGCCCATACTTATACCAAGTTACCAAATAACCCATCTCAACATGAGGTATCACACAGTTATGAAATAAACAGATAACCACTACTCAGATATATGCCCATACAAATACCTAAGTTATCAAGTAACCCGTCTCAATCATGAGGAAAACACAAAGGGTCATTGACTCATCTCAAATAAGGATATTCATTATCGAAATAGTAACTGCTGAAGAGCTCCATCTCAGAAGAGTACAGTGATCCTGTCACGAACTCTGAGGTACCGCTAACAACTGTGGTAATCCTCCTGTCGAGTACTGTGGGCCTGCTACAACCAAGCGCCCCATCCACGAGCTCAAGTACAACCTTGTCCACACAGAATGGCACAACGAAATCCATACAGAAAATCAAGTCAACTCATCGAAGATGAGGACCCAAACATAAGACTCAACTCACACAGGTATGCCACAAAGAAGAGTGATTAGATGATCAGTTGTAGCCACTGGATCATCTAAGCTGCTGGACCCATACAGGATCTCTGGGCACCGGTCCACACAGAACCGCGCTGGCGCTGGTCCACATAGAACCACGCTGGGCGCAGGTCCACACAGAATCATGCAGGGCGTAGGTCCACACGGAACCCCGCTGGGCGCAGGTCCACACAGAACCGCGCTGGGAGCTGGTCCACACAGAACCGCGCAGGGCGCAGGTCCACACAGAACCTCACTGGGCGCAGGTCCACACAGAACCGCGCTGGGCACTGATCCTCATGGGATCACTGAGCTCTGGTCCATACGGAACCAGTAGTCGTCGTCATCGTCGAACCCATGGGGGTTTCCAGTATAGAAGTCGATGCAGTCGCAGCCAGCTCTAGGGTTCCCGCATATAGCACGCTCGTTCTGGGAGGATCCTCTCCATGAGCCAAGGGGTCGATACATCGAATGTCACTTAGATCAGATTTGATGTATCAAAAAGTTCCGTTACGTCAAAAGGAACTCAACGCGACTGACGGCGCGTCAATCGGACGCCCCGCCTGAGAGATATTGGCTTTTTCGTTCCGGGGGCCCGATTGGTTTTGTGTACGAACCAACCCGACCCTATCTCAACAATACCATGAACTCGCATAGGGTATACCCATAGGGACCATTTCTCAACGTGATCATCAATGCCTCTGACAGCTCGTCAAACAGATGTCTGGTCTGAATGTTATCGGCTTTTCCATTTTTGGGGCCCGGTTGGATTTGGGGTACAACCCAACCTGACCATTTTCCAACTGCATTCCAAATTCTGGTTAGGTATGAAAAAGATCTGTCTCACCGAAAGGAAACCAACAAAGTTGACGGCATGTCAATCGGACGCCCGGAGCTCAAGATATAAGTGTTTCCGCTCCGAGGGCCCGGTTGGTTTCGTGTTCGAACCAACCCGGCCATACTCCAACTGTGTCCAAACCTTGAGCGGAGTAAGAAAAAAGGTCCGTCTCGCCAAGTGGAAACCAACAAAGTCAACGGCATGTCAATCGGACGTCCGGAGCTCAAGATATAAGTCTTTCCGCTCCGAGGGCCCGGTTGGTTTCGTGTTCGATCCAACCCAACCGAACACCAGGTTCTCCGAAACTTTGAGTATAGTATACCAAAACGACCGACTGGATCCAAGGATCGCTAAGCAACTGAATGTTTGTCGATCGTAGGTCCGAAGCTCAATTTATGAGCATTTGAACCAACATTGTCCGAAAACAGGGGGTCTGGGCCCGGTCCGACCCGGCCCAGTACCCCCTTGGCCGGCCCGAAACGGGTCGGCCCGGACTGGCGGCCCGGCCCGGCAGCACGGTCCGGCACGGCTGCGCGGCCCAGCACGGCGGCGTGGTTTGGCGCGGCCTGGGCGCCACATGTGCGCCGCACAGGGGGCCAAAGCCCCCCCCCCCCCCACTTTTATCTGCTAACGGCGCGACATTATGTCACGCCTTCAATTAAAAACGACCCCCCACGTGAGGGCCCGCCCATGCGCTGCATGGAGGGGGAAACAAAAACCCCCCCTTATTTCACCAACGGCGTGGCATTATGCCACGCCTTTAATTAAAAACAGCCCCCCACGTGGGGGCCCTCCCATAATTATACCACTGGGGGTTTCTACCCCCGGTAATAAAAAGTCACAACCGGCCCTTGGCCGGCCGTTTTTTTCATTAATTTCGGGACCCGCGGGGTCCCGTTTTTTTTGCAAACCGGCGGCCGGCCCGGCCGGCCGCCTTCTCCTATTCGTCGCGGCCCGATGGTCGCGGCTCTAATGATCGCTGGCGGCCAGCGAGGCCGGCCGCCTCTGACTGCTCTGTCGCGGCCCCTCGGTCACGGTTCTTCCTTGTCCGCCAGCGGCTGGTTCCTCGGCCGGGGTTCTTCCTTGTCCACCGGTGGCCAATTCCTCGGATGCCCCTTCTAGATCCGCTTCGGCTCTTCCGCACCTCTGTAACCCTTAACGTTCATGTGCGGTGCAATGGTACCGCACCGCCTCCTCTTCAAACCGCAAATAAAATCCAACAACAAAGTATGGGAGGAGGATCGACCTTGTTTGTGTGGTCCGATCGCCTCCCGTTTTAACGATAACAAGCGGTCATTTAATATTTATGACGAACTTAATTTAATACATGGATGAAGTAAAACAACCCCTACCTCGGATTTGAAGTTCGTTCGTGCCGGCGCGGAACTCGGTGTTGCGGAAGACAGCCTTGTTCCAACAACATCGAAGGGAAAAAGAAGTGTTGCCGCTGGCGATGTTCACCGCGGTCGGCGTCTCCTCTCTTGACGTGGAAGAAGGTCGAAGGCGCATCAGCGTTCTTCGCGAGTGTCATCGTTCTTCTTCGAAGGAAGGGAAAACTATCCAAGTGTTGGGTGCCATGCTTCGCTGCTAGCGTTCCGCCTCTTGAAGAAGCCGTGGAGAACTCCTTCCCCAAGCCTCCTTTAAATAGGAGTGGAAGGGTTCATCGTTGGTACAAATTTGAAAAATATTAAATTAATAACCCGGATCCTCCAAAATTAATACACGAGCATTGACTCATTCAGGTTGGTGATTTAATTGAAAAGTAATTTAAAAAGGGAGAGTGGAGGGTTACACATTAATTGGGGGGTTAAGCCTCGTGTGGTCCCCACCACATTTAAACCACCCATGGGAGGTTTTGGTCGGGTGGGCCCCAACACCATAACCTCTCATGGGAGATTAAGGTGTGGTGGCCCCGCCTCCAACCTCCATAAGGAGGTTTTAACCACTCAAAACCAACTTGGAGGCTCAAGTAAAATAAAGTGTTACACACTTTATCTTATCTGGACTCTTCTTGGAAAAGTCCAAAATTAAACTTTTTCTCCCGACCTACTGTGGTCGAAGTGAAGCTTCCCCATGCGAAACCCGACACTGTGGATTCAACGGTGCTTTCGGATTTCCAATCCGTGCACCGGTTCAGAAGATAGAAAAATCCGCTCGTTCGTTCACTGAACGTACCCGAGATAAACTTTAGGAAATTGATTCTGGGCACACCGGGCCTCGGAATCAAGTGCCGTCAGAAACCACGAACTCGTAAAATTACAAAGAAAATTAAGAAAAAAAATTCCCTTGAAATTTATGGGTCTTTACATTATAGAAATTGATTTCATGCCTAAATTTGAATCTTCTACATTGTTGGTTATACACCCAAACCACCAACTATATCCCTTACTGGCTATACACCCCAATAAATAACTACATCCACAATAGGTTATAAGATCAGTGATAATGTCTCCTCTTCATCGTTTATCCACAATGAGAAAGATCTCCTTCATTATCTTAGTTGATTATTCACCACTAAGAATCATCTTACTCTAGATGTGTATAGGATGTAGTCTGTTTGTGTATAACATCAATTTTGTATGATTAATTCTTCTTTAAATAATGAACATTTGGCTCAATCAAATAACCAAATCATCACATGATATCTATCTTCTTAGTACAAATTATAATCATTAAATGAATTATTCTTCTACAAATATTATCTTGCTTCCATGTCTTTTATCTCCTTGATATAATAATGTGTCAATTTTCAATTTTTTTAAATCATAAATATTGTATGGAATTATCAATTCTATTATTTTTTCAACTGATCTTCATGTTTTTATGGTATACTACATGGTAACCTCAACTTATTCTCTTTTTATTCAAATATTTTTTTTCATGAATTTAGATCAAAGACACAAATATTACTTCCTGCAAGTACCATGTGAAAAAATTCATATATAACTATATTATTTTATCATGCACCATCTCAACTTGAATCATGGAGACATGTAAAAAAATACACAAGAAAATTATTTTACATCTTCTCTAATTTATCATTTTCCAATTATCTTAGCCTAAAATGTACATTGAGACATTGGAAAATATATCATCACATGTTCCTAAACAAAATATGTATTCACCTATCATGTATGTGTCCCACATTCTACTCAACTATCTCATGGTAATGCATTTAACACGATGCATGTTAGAAGACACAATAGTAGTGTGAATTTCCCCATTTCATAGATATCCACATGGTTGGCTATTATAGATTGCAAAATCTTCTCTCATGAACCATAATGAATATGTAGGAAAAGGCAATAATGCAGTGTGACATCCATCATGTGGATGATCACATATCACATGGAATATTATCATGAAAACCAGATGGTCTTGAACCCCAGGTACTTGTTTGATGAATATGAAGATATTATGTTCTGTTTTACCATTTAATCCAATGTGTGAATGATAAAATATAATGAATAGTATTCTCTTCATGTGGGATTCTTAGAATTATTTTCAAATGGGAACTCTGTTGCATAATAATAAGATATGTGATACATGAGGCCAAAAAATTAGCATTGGCCCTTACCAGTGAACTCTATCATACCTTCTTTTACTCTCATTGTCTTTTGAATAGTTTCATAACTCTAGGGTGGAATAATTTTTCAAAATCCTTTTAGAAAACATACATATCCAATAAAATAGTATATAATTACTTATCCAATAATGTTTCCTCCCCAAAAAACACAATTATGAATTATTATATAGTTATCCACTAGTAAATATCCTCATTAGCTAGATCATCAATTTCTCATGTAGTATATTGTGTGATCAAAATCATCAGAATGTAAATTTTACATTAAGACATGCTCACTTCCTGTAACATCCCAGGTAAATAAAGAATATTACTTTTTTATTAAAATTTGTGAATAAAATATTAATATTACTTTAAAAGGGATTCTATGTTCGATGGCGTACCCAATACGCAACATCGAGTTTCTTTGAAGTCTAACGTTTCACACTAATAATATAATAATATTATTTCAAATGGTAGTTAACATGTAGTCATTGTATTGGTGGGAATGAATAGAAATAACAAAAATATGAATATATCTGTTTGTTAGATGTTTCTACATTTATCCAATAAAAGATAAAGGCTTAAAATAAGAAAGGAATTCAATTTTAAGCATGAAATACACAAATATTTTTAAAAGTTTGTCTTATCGCCTTTTGATGGTGAACCCTCTTTAAAAATGGTTTTGGTCAATCTTATACATTTTTTAGGACCAAATAAAATCTTTTTTTATAATAGGGATATCAAAACATACTTTGTGTATGTTTTTGTTATTTTTCCAATAAAGTTCATTTTTTTAATGAACCGTGAAAATGTTGTATTTCAATTCAAAACATTTTTTTAATATAATTTATTTATATGACTAGATTATCTTTTGAATTGGTTTTAAAGTTAAATTATAATATATTTTTACCATTTAATCCAATGGTGGACTTTGAAATTAATTTCACCATGAAAATTGACATAAACAAATGTCAATCTTTTGATATAAATTGTTTCTTAAAAACACACTTTTTGTTTTGACAACGGGAGTTAATTATTAAATTAATAAATTCTAATTATAGTATTTGAATAAGTTAAAATAGACATCATTTTTTAATTTGGAATATCGAATATATCTTAGGGTGATTTTTTGGTATCTTTCCAAAAAACATCAATTTTTGATGAATAGTGAAACCACTAGTATTAGTCAAGAAAACTGATTTTTTGTTTAACTGAAAGTTTACCACTTATGTGTTTTTAATTTTTAAAATCCAAAATACATGGTTTTAATTAGTATGTAAAATTTGGTTCAATGGGATGAAAATAATTTTTTGATGAAAAGTAACTTTTTTTATTAATCGCGATTAAAGGTAATTAGTGTAATTTAAGGTAAAAATAATGTTATAATAATATGAAATCACTATGAAACTTGTACTAACCCTATTGGATGATTCATGACAGACCATTACAACCCATGAGTAAATTTGGGGGACCCCATGGAGCCACTTGGGTGGGATAATGACATTAATTCCTTTTATTTAAAGTAAAAGTAAAAATGTCACAAACATAAATTGTTTTACTAAATCAATTTTTAAATGGAGTTATACAAGTCATATTTTTAACTATAAATACTATTTAGAAATATAAAAATATTTCCTACATCATGATAGTTTTTTTATAATTTTTAGACATTAAATAAATAAATTTATTTATGACATCATGATGATGTAGCGATTACCTCATTAATGAACGATTAAAATAAAATAAAAAGATAATGTAAAATCTAAGCCTCAAAAATGTCTAAAACCTATTGAAGGAGTATATTTAGAACTCTTATTACCTTATCCTTGACATATATCAATGTGGGGACTTTTAAATCCGAGACTCTTTGGAAACTAATGTAACATTTCTTTACTTTCCATGAGTACCCCTCCTCTCCTCTTATAAAAGGTCGCCACCTCTACCACCTTTCACACACATATCACGCCTTTGGCTCGGCCAAACTCTGCCCAAATAATCTCTCCACATCCCTCTACTAATCCTAGAAGCCTAACTTTGGGCATAATACTTTCCAAGGAATACTTTGGGATCAAATCAAAAAGAGTTACACTTTTAAAGGTAATGCTTTCTCTTATGTTCATTTGTTTTATTTTTCTTCTCCAACCCCCTAAACTCTTTTTATTCCATTATTTTGTAACAAAACCAGTATCTTATATATACTAGGATGTTTTTATGAGATGTATTAGAGCTACACTTACACACACCTACATATAATGGTTAAAGAACATACTATTTCTGTGGATGGCGAATTTCTGCCTCACGAAACGATGATTGTTCAATATTATTATAACACGTTTCATGGTGGCCATTATGATGTCACTGTATTTATAGATGATATATAATATGTTTATGTTTTCCTTACTCTTCTGTTTTTTTCATTTATGTCATTCCTTTATGGTTTCCATTATGGGTAAACGTGATATCTTCATTTAAGGAAGTGCGGACTACCGCCCCCTCAAAGTGATTTGATTCGTTAATGCCATATGTGGGACGTATAAAGGATGAATTTAATGATATTATATATTATATTATACTTTAATTATAATATAACTATGTGTCATTATGTTTTCATTCCATTAAAGTATGAAATAGAAATGAAAGTAGCGTTCATGCGTACGTACGGATTACCATCTCCATGAACAGTGTCTTTCATTTCTTATCTCCAAAATGTTATGTAATATTATAAGTACATATATGAAATGGATATATATTATATATGTTATATATAAATGTTGAATATCATTCTGGAATTATAATATATATAAATATCTCAATTATTTTTAATTCCATTAATATGCCAAAGAAATGGAAGTAGCGTTCATGCGTACGTACGGCCTACCGTCTCCATGAACGGTGCATTTCATTTATTTTTATCTCCAAATGTTATGGAATAGTATAAAATGAATATATACTTGGTATATATGATATTAAAATCATTAATACTATTCTGGAGATGATTTACATATTACAACATGGACAATTATTTTCAAACAAGTTCATTTTTGACTCATGTACCAAGCATCGACAAAAACATCTGATATGAACTAACATAATAACATAATTATTATAAAATGATAATATGATGTATGAATTGAATAAATCCTTAATGTATGTTCTTAAGAAATTATAAATTGACCAAAGTTTATTATTCAGGAATATAAAGAAACGAACAAAACAAGTTGGACTCAAGGTAAGGGATCCTACCTATCTCTTTGTTTTCAAGTACTCTCTTTTATGTCATTTAATTTATGCTCCATGTTCTTATGTTTGAGTATGTTATTTTATATTAATCCTACTGTAGAATTTATTTTAATATGATGAGATAACCTCTCTTGCTCTCATCAATTCATTTTAAGAATGTTTCAGAGGCGTCGTAAGGCTGCCAAATTTTTATAAAGGATTCATTCACTCTTCTCATTTTCAAAACTCTATTTTCATGTCAAGTCTTTTCAGTTCCTTGTTCTTGTGTTGGGGTATTATATCTATATCCATCATAATTTCCTTTTATGTTCATATGATTATATACCCTATTTGATCTCATCAATCCATTTTTGGAAGTTTTAAGTGGCATGGTTCGGCTGCCGAAATTTCATAAGTGTATTTTTCATCTCATTTATATTCCTGTGAGATTCATGATAAATCTGCCAATATTTTCTTTTTTGTTGTGTATGTACAGACCATGATTCTACTCTTTGTGTAATATACTCTAATTTATGGTTATTTACATCAGAATTGTTTGGTCTCTTTTTACATGGCGTGTACGTAACAAAAGTTTCCCAAGTCGGTAAGGGATTCTTTCACCCACCTGTTTTTAAAAGACTTCCTTTTGTTAAGTCTTTTAAATTACCTCTTATTATGTTAGGATTTTTTCTTATATATCCTTATTGATGTAAATAATTTGTCCCAGTTATGAGATACCCTTCTTATCTCTCATCGTCTCATTTTCTGAATTTTAAAAAGGACGCAGATAGGCTGTCGAATTTCCGTAAGGGAACTTCTTAACCTAATTTCAATTCTTTGGGTCAAACCTCTACTTCTTGATTATGTTGTACTATAAATATGTGTGGATGACCTCTGATTGTTTTACACTTAATATCCTCTTATGTTAGGTGTATTTATATTTGTCACACATAATCATGTAATTGATTTATCCTTAATCTAAGGATACCGACTTTGTATGGGAATTCATCTCAATCCCCTTTCATTGAGGCATATTTGGTTTTATACACACCTTTATTTTATATGGTGTATATACCCCTTTTAATTTTATGATTATTCAAAAGGAATCTTTTTTACTAAGCATTTTACCAAACGACAAAAAAAATAATGTTCTTTTAACGTACGCGGTGACAACGACCTTTCAACCGCCGTGAGTATTATTTGATCTTGGGCTTCCTTTACAAGCCGTAATGTTTTTTTAAAATAAAATAAATACCATATACTCTTTTATGTATTTTGGTATTGAAATTTTTTTAAAAATGTTTTGATTATAACAATGTGTTTTGATATCTTGTGACTGAAATGTGGAAATGTTATGTTTCCTTTATGCATGTTTTATGTGATACGATTATGTTATGGTTCTTGGGAATTGTTTATGAAGATGGTTGGTTCTGTGATAAACTAAGGGCAGGTGAGTCCGATATAGCTCTCCAATGCATTGGGTAACGCGAAGGAGTTAAACGTTAAGGTTTCTCCGAAGATATTTAAGGGAATATATTGTGATGGGTATTCCAAATGCAACCATGAGGGTTACTCCCTACGTAAGAATGTTATGAATGCCTGAAGTTACCATTATGTATTATGATTTCATGAGGTATGTTGAAGTGATTATGTTTTATGTGTAAAGTATGATTTCATTAATGTTTATGTATACATGGACTAATGTTTCCTTTCCGTATTCTTACAACCCTTACTGAGCTTTGTGTGCTCATCCATAGTTTTTGAAATGTTTTCCACAGGAATTAATGATGAATACGGATCGAGGATGGGATTAAGGAAATGTCATGCTGTCTAAACATAGAACTGGACATGACTCTTTTGATCATGAGTTTTTATCTTGTGAGAGAAATGTTAACTGAGTAGATGTATCTACTTTGTAATCTTTTGAGATGTAATTGTTATGTCCTAATTCTCTAAAACTCTAAACCTGAAATATCCTCAATGTCAATTATTCAATTTAATTCAAGATTAAGTAGAGTTTAAGGGTTGGGCCTTATAGTTGGTATCAATGGTCGGTTTAGATAACTTTAGAGGTTAGGGTGTTGTTTAAGCATAAGTGACAAGTTGTGTATAAAAACAATGGGTAGTATATTTGATAGAGACTTTGTTGTTAGAATGAGATTGAGATAATTTGGATCAGTATAACTTAGTATTTATCTTCTTCTTTAGTACATGGTGATTTTTTTGATATACTCACACTAACCTTTTTGGTTTTAGTAAATGGATGGACCTAGCAGGAACCAAAGTGACAATGGGTTTGAAGGAAACTGTGGAGGTTCTCTGATTTAGAAACTAGATGAAATGGGTGATCCAATGAGGAATATCGTGGTTATTCTAAACCAACTATCAAGAAGTCATGATTCACCACTTGAACCTTGGTGGGTTCTCTAATGCATCATGTATGAGAGAACCAACTCGATGTGGAATTTCAGGTAATAATTATAAAGGTAACCATTTGGGTTTGCATGTTCCTTACTTTTGAGCTAATTATGGGTTACTATATGTTATGATGGAAAATTAAAGGCCTGAGATAAAATTTAGGTTAAAATATGTTATGGTTATTTTTGATGATTTATCTCTTTTTGGGGAATGTTTTAAGGATTATATAGTTTTGGAAAAAGGACAACACGCAGACCGTGTGACAACCCGTCGCGTCAGACAAAGCTGCGGGAATCGAACCCACAACCAAAGTGCAACTGGTATTTATTGCCTACCACTGGACTACGTGAAGTCCCTAGTCAGTTTGACTAATTATTTTTAGTTAGATGATTTTATGAATCAAGAAGAAGTTGAATTTGGGTTATATATGGAAATGATTAACTTATCATGGGGGATATGTGATTAGGCTAATTACTTTTCAATAAGAGACTTTAAGAGAAGCTGATGATATTTAGAGATAAATGTTATGATTTATTCTAGAAGACTATGTTGTTAAATCCTTCGGATATTTGGGTTTCAATCTTAGTTTTCTTTACTTTGATGAATTTTATGGACAGTTGTTTATCAAATGGTCATTGTTGAACTTTGGGTTTTGTTGTTCAAATTTTTTGGAGATTAAGAATAGTTTTTTTATATGAAGGATTATCCTTTTTGTGGATTATCTAATCTTGTACTAACATTTCTCGTTTTGGTTTTGGTTAAGGTCTAAAGACATGGGAATTATATGGTTCTCTTTTGTGGATTAGGTTATTCTCTAGAAGTTGGTTATAATACTCTTATTGTGAACAAGTCTTCCTAAATACTCATCTTTTGGAGAAAATATGAGTTTGTGTAAGAAATCAAGTAAGAGTTGAAAGTCAACATGACAAGTAAGTATGTTTCCTTATGTTTTACCAGGAAAGCATAGCCAGAGGTAGAGCCCCTGACCATTTATTAAAATAAAATAAAAAGAAAGTAACAAGCATTGCATACCCAGCAAAGTCACAGCAAATCCTCAAAATCACACCCCTCACCACCACCATGATAGAAATACTCCTCCTCCATCGCCGTTTCCCACACCGAACTCTCATAATGTTTCAGCATTTTGGCATATTTCCTCCTCCGATTCAACTTTTCCAGCTCAAGAAACTCATTAGGAGACTGCATACTCCTGACAACAGACCTGGTCAGCATCGGCTTTGAGAAAAGAGAGTAGTCCTTCCGCATCCTTCCTCGTGGAGAGGTAATCACCTTGTCTTGGACCACCGGCAACACCTTGTTCCCCACTTGAACAATCTCACTGTAAGACGGCCACCTCGTATCCTCATGGTTCTCCTTATCACTGTTAATGAGATCCCCCCACATCCCACGGTACTGTACCTCTTGATATTTCACAAGCTGGTTTTGCTGAAGCTGATTATTCATGTCAATACTGGCCAAGCATTGAGGTTGTACCACCATTATGTGCTCAGCATCAATTTCAGCATCCTCCTGTACCACGTTCTGTATATTTCCACTGCCACCAACAGGAGGGGTCTCATCCCCAATTGATCTACCTAACACTTGGAACTGATTCTCTGTAGGAACAATGATCATTATCCCATTAGCAGCAGTATTCTGATCACTGCAGCTACCAACAATCCCCAAAGTTCTTCTATCATTGCATCAAGTGGAGCTCAACTTCATCTGAGTTGGAGTATTCCCATGCTTAGGATCCAATTCAGCCGTAACAGCAGGCCTCTGCTTTCTCCTACCCAAAGCAACACTGCTACTCCCCTTCCACTGATTCTCCACACCGGCAGAAGGCTGCATGTCCTGGCCTACCCTCTTCGGCTCAACAGGTACCATGGGATCCTTCTGGCTCTTGCCCGCAACAATGGATTCACCTGAATTCAAACCACCAATAACAGGATCATTCTGTAACTTGAAACCCAAAATGCCATCCCCCTTAATCAAATCCTACATCAGCCTGTTCATCACTCGGGAAACTAGGGGATTCTTTGAATCCCCTAAAGAAATCTGCTTAACTGAGGCATCCTGAGACCCCAGAACAGGTACAGTTCCATTGGTAGCTCCAACATCAACAGAGTATATCCTCCCCCTCTCAGACACATTGCCAATGTCCATCCCCGGAGCTGCAGAACTCTTATACTTGACTCCATTCTGACACCTGGAATCCAAATTCCCCATGCTACGACAATTTGAATAGAAATCAGTCCATGTCTCATACACCACTGCCTGCTTCCACCTAAATTCCTCACCCACCGAGATCCAGACCCACTCCACCAGAGGTTTCGCAACATCCACCTCAACACACAACTAGGGATTGATGGGATGACTTACAGAGGAGGTCCGGGCATCAGAACACAAGAAACGTCTTAACATATTCCCAAGCATACGTATGACTACAGGATTTTGAAAAGGTAAAGGTAGTTGAGGAAGACTTACCCAAATCGGGACGGTGGATGGATCACGGTTCATACAGAAATCAAACGTCCATCGAATGAGAAAGAACCTGCAACCATTGCATCGTCTGGGAACAGTGGGCCACGCACATACTAAATCCTCCTCTGAGGCGAAGTGAATCATGAAGTGGAGACTGTCCAGAAGGCCAACAATCGCGCGATCATTCAGATACCATTTTCCAAATACAAACCTGTCAAACTCATCAACACATGGTCTTCGATGGATGAAACGAGCTACCAGAGTCAGACCAAGGTGACTCGTCGCCTCAGAGAACTCCAACACCGAGAGTGGAAGCTTCGGATTACCGAGATGAAGTTCAGGGACCTTCGGGATTAAGGCAGTCATGGGGAAATCTGGGAGGAAATTAGGGTTGGAGAAAGGAACAAAAGGAACTAGCGGTTTCATCAGTAGTAGGGTCGAAGCATCCACCCCCTTCCCACCGCCAGGAAGGGGGGAAAATCTTCATCGAGCATGGGCTAGGGTTCCATCGGGGATCTTCTATGGGGAGCTTCAAAACGTGTTGTTCCTATTCTGTCCCTTATGTTTTAGTTAAGCTCATAAATAAATTCTTTAATGAAAAGTAACTTAAAACAAAAATGTTGTCTAGTAGGTTTTCCTACTGGGGAATCAAATACCGTTTAACCAATCACAAGTTTGTGATTTTGTTGTGGTTAACTTTCTCCTAAACATGTTTTCTATCACTCTTCATCAGAACATAACCATTTGTTTTTTTTCTTCCATATCCATTTTTTTCTACATGGAATCCTAGTATGGGTTAACTTGGGTTACATTTTTACTTCTCTTTATTTCTTTTAATGTGATAGATAAATTTACTCTTTGTCCGATGTGAGACTTTCAATGATGTTTCCAAGCCCAATTTTAAAATTCCGAGGACACAATTTCCAAAAGGGGGGAAGGATGTAACATCCCAGGTAAATAAGGAATATTAACTTTTTTATTAAAATTTGTGAATAAAATATTAATATTACTTAAAAGGGGATTCTATGTTCGATGGCATACCCAATACGCAACATCGAGTTTCTTTGAAGTCTTACGTTGCACACAAATAATATAATAATATTATTTCAAATGGTAGTTAACACGTAGCCATTGTATTGGCGGGAATGAATAGAAATAACAAAAATATGAATATATATGTTTGTTAAATGTTTCTACATTTATCCAATAAAAGATAAAGGCTTAAAATAAGAAAATAATTCAATTTTAAGCATGAAATACACTAATATTTTTAAAAGTTTCTCTTATAGCATTTTGATGGCGAACCCTCATTAAAAATTGTTTTGGTCAATCTTATACATTCTTTTGGACCAAATAAAATATTTTTTTAGAATAGGGACATCAAAACATACTTTGTGTATGTTTTTGTTATTTTTCTGATAAAGTTCATTTTTTAATGAATAGTGAAAATGTTGTATTTCAATTCAAAACCTTTTTTTAATATAATTTATTTATATGATTAGATTATCTTTTGAATTGGTTTTAAAGTGAAATTATAATATATTTTTACCATTTAATCCAATGGTGGAATTTTCAATTAATTTCACCTTGAAAATGGACATAAACAAATGTCAATCTTTTGATATAAATTGTTTCTTAAAAACACGCTATTTGTTTTGAAAACGAGAGTTAATTATTAAATTAATTAATTCTACTTATATTCTTTGAATTAGGTAAAATAGACATCATTTTTGAATTTGGAATATCGAATATAGCTTAGGGTGAATTTTGGGTATCTTTCTGAAAAAACTTCAATTTTTGATGAATAGTGAAACCACTATGTGGTAGTCAAGAAAACTGATTTTTCGTTTAAAAGAAAGTTTTCCACTTATGTGTTTTGAATTTCGAAAATCCGACATACATGGTTGTCATTAGTTTGTAAAATGTGGTTCAATGGGATGAAAATAATTTTTTGGTGAATAGTAACTTTTTTTATTAATCGCGATTAGAGGTAATTAGTGTAATTTAAGGTAAAAATAATGTAATAATAATATGAAATCACAATGACACTTGTCCTACCCCTATTGGATGAGTCATGGCCGACCTTTACAACCCATGGGTCAATTTGGGGGACCCCATGGAGCCACTTGGGTGGGATAATGACATTAATGCCTTTTATTTAAAATAAAAGTAAAAATGTCACAAACATAAATTGTTTTACTAAATCAATTTTTAAATGGGGTTATACAAGTCAAATTATTACTATAAATACTATTTATAAATATAAAAAGCTTTCCTACATCAGGATAGTTTTTTTATAATTTTTAGACATTAAATAAATATATTTATTTATGACATCATGATGATGCAGCGATTACCTAATTAATGAACGATTAAAATAAAATTAAAAGATAATGTAAAATATATGCCTTACACATGTATAAAACCTATTGGAGGAGTATATTTCTATCCCTTATTACATTATATTTGACATATATCAATGTTAGACCTTTTAAATCCGAAACTCTTTTGAAAATAATGTAACATTTCTTTACTTTCCATGAGTACCCCTCATCTCCTCTTATAAAAGGCCCCCACCTCTACCACCTTTCACACACATCTCAAGCCTTTGGCTCAGCAAACCTCTGCCCAAATGATCTCTCCACATCCCTATCCTCATCCTAGAATCCTCACTTTGGGCAGAATCCTTTCCAAGGAAGCCTTTGGGCTCAAATCAAAAAGAGTTACCATTTTAAAGGTAATGCTTTCTCTTGTGTTCATTTGTATTATTTTATTTCTCCAACCCCCTAAACACTTTTTATTCGATTCTTTTGTAAAAAAACCAGTATATTCTATATACTAGGATGTTTTTATGAGATGGATTCGAGCTACATTTACACACACCTACATCTAATGGTTAAAGAACATACTGTTTCCGTGGATGGTGAATTTCTGCCTCACGAAACGATGATTGTTCAATATTCTTCTAACACCTTTCATGGTTGTCATTATGATGTCACTGTATTTATATATGATATATAATATGTTTATGTTTTCCTTAAGCTTCTGTTTTTTCATTTATGACATTCCTTTATGGTTTCCATTATTGGTAAACGCGATATATTCATTTAAGGAAGTGCGGACTACCGCCCCCTCAAAGTGATTTGATTCATTAATGCCATATGTGGGACGTATAAAGGATGAAGTTAATGATATTATATATGATATAATACTGTAATTATAATATACCTATGTTTCATTATGTTTTCATTCCATTAAAGTGTGAAATATAAATGAAAGTAGCGTTCATGCGTACGTACAGATTACCATCTCCATGAACGGTGCCTTTCATTTCTTATATCCAAAATGTTATATAATATTATAAGTACATATATGAAATGGATATATATTATATATATTATATTTAAATGTTGAATATAATTCTGGAATTATATTATATATATATATATATATCTCAATTATTTTTAATTCCAGTAATATGACAAAGAAATGGAAGTAGCGTTCATGCGTATGTACGGTCTATCGTCTCCATGAACGGTGCATTTCATTTCTTTTTATCTCTAAATGTTATGGAATAGTATAAAATGAATATATACTGGTTATATATGATATTCAAATCATTAATACTATTCTGGATATGATTTACTTATTACTACATGGACAATTCTTTTCAAACAAGTTCATTTTTGACTCATGTACCAAGCATCGACAAAAACATCTGATATGAACTAACATAATAATATAATTATTATAACAAGATAATATATGATATGAATTGAATAAATAATTAAATGATGTTCTTAAGAAATTATAAATTTACCAAAGTTTATTATTCCGGAATATAAATAAACGAACAAGACAAGTTGGACTCAAGGTAAGGGATCCTACCTATCTCTTTGTTTTGAAGTACTCTCTTTTCTGTCATTTATTTTATGCTTCATGTTTTTATGTTGGAGGATGTTCTTTTATATTCATACTACTATCCAATTTATGTTAATATGATGAGATAACCTCTCTTTCTCTCATTAATTAATTATAAGAATGTTTCAGCGGTGCCTTTAGGCTGCCGAATTTTTGTAAAGGATTCATTCACTCTTCTCATTTTCAAAGTTCTATTTTCATGTAAAGTGTTTTCAGTTCATTGTTCTTATGTTGGGGTATGATATCTATATCCATCATACTATCCTTTTATTTTTATATTATGAGATACCCTATTTGATCTCATCAATCCATTTTTGGAAGTTTTAAGTCGCGCCGTTAGGCTGCCGAAATTTCATATGGGTATTTTTCATCTCACTTTTATTCCTATGAGATTCATGCTACATTTGCCACTATTTTCTTTTGTGTGGTGTATGTAATGACCATGATTCTATTCATTGTCTAATATAATCTCATGTATGGGTATTTACATCAGAATTGTTTGGTCTTTTTTTCATGGGGTGTACGTAACGAAAGTTTCCCAAGTCGGTAAGGGATTCTTTCACCCTCCTGTTTTTAAAAGACTTCCTTTTGTTAAGTATTTTAAATTACCTCTTCTTATGTTAGGATATGTTCTTATATATCCTTATTGATGTAAATGATTTGTCGAAGTGATGATATACCCTTCTTATCTCTCATCGTCTCATTTTATGAATTTTAAATAGGACGCCGTTAGGCTGTCGAATTTCCATACCGGAACTTCTTAACCAAATTTAAATTCTTTGGGTCAAACCTATACTTATTGATTATGTTGTACTATGAATATGTGTCGATGACCTCTGATTTTTTTACACTTAATATCCTCTTATTATGGTGTATTTATATTTTTCACCTATAATCATGTAATTGATTTATCCTTAATCTAAGGATACAGACTTTGTATGGGACTTCATCTCAATCCCCTTTCATTGAGGCATATTTGGTTTTATACACACCTTTCTTTAATATGGTGTATAAACCCCTTTGACTTGTATGTTTATTCAAAGGAATATTTTTCTACTAATTTTTTTACCAAACGAAAAAAATGAATGTTCTTTTAACGTACGCGGTGACAATGACCTTTCCGCCGCTGCGAGTATTATTTGATCTTTGGCTTTCTTTATAAGCCGTAATGTTTTTTTAAAAGAAAATAAATACCATATACTCTTTTATGTATTTTGGTATTGAAAATTGTTTTGAAAATGTTTTGATTATAACAATGTGCTTTGATATCTTGTGATTGAAATTTGTAAATGTTATGTTTCCTTTATGCATGTTTTATGTGATATGATTATGTTATAGTTCTTAGGCATTGTTTATGAAGACGGGTGGTTCCATGATAAACTAAGGGAGGGTGAGCCCGATATAGCTCTCCAATGCATTGGGTAATGAAAAGGAGTTAAACGTTAAGGTTTCTCTGAAGAGATTTAAGGGAATATACTGTGATGCGTATTCCGAACGTAACCATGAGGGTTACTCCCTATGAAAGAATGTTATGAATTCCTCAAGTTACCATTATGTATTATGATTTCATTAGGTATGTTTATTTTCTTATGTTTTATGTGTAAATTATGATTTCATTGATGTTTATGTATACATGGACTAATGTTTCCTTTCCGTATTCTTACAACCCTTATTGAGCTTTTTGTGCTCATCCCTAGTTTTTGAAATGTTTTCCACAAGACTTAATGATGAATATGGGATGAGGATGGGATCAAGGAAATGTCATGCTGTCTAAACATAGAACCAAACATGACTCTTTTGATCATGAGTTTTTATCTTGTGAGAGAAATGGAAACTGAGTAGATGTATCTACTTTGTAATCGTTTGAGATGTAATAGTAATGTCCTAATTCTCTAAAACTCTAAACCTGAAAAGATCCTCAATGTGAATTATTCAATTTAATTCAAGATTAAGTAAGGTTTAAGTCTGGGGCCTTATAGTTTGTATAAAAGGTCGGTTTAGATAACATTAGAGGTTAGGGTGTTGTTTAAGCATAAGTGACAAGTTGTGTATAACAACAATGAGTAGTATATTTGATAGAGTCTTGGTTGTTAGAATGAGTTTTAGATAAGTTGGATAAGTATAACATAGTGTTTATCTTCCTATTTAGTACATGATGATTTGGTTGATACACTCACACTGTCCTTTTTGGTTTTAGTAAATGGATGGACCTAGAAGGAACCAAAGTGACAATGGGTTTGAAGGAAACTGTGGAGGTTCTCTGGTTAAGAAAGTGGATGAAATGGGTGATCCAATGAGGAATTTCGTGGTTATTATAAACCAAATATCAAGAAGTCATGATTCACCACTTGAACCTTGGTGAGTTATCTAATGCATCATGTATGAGAGAACCAACTCGATGTGGATGTTCAGGTAATAATTATAAAGGTAACCATTTGGGTTTATATGATCCTTACTTTTGAGGTAATAATGGGTTACTATATGTTGTGCTGGAAAATTAAAGGCATGAGATAAAATTAAGGTTAAAATATGTTATGGTTATTTTTGATGATTTATATCTTTTGGGGGAATGTTTTAAGTATTATATAGTTTTGGAAAAAGGACAACACGCAGTCAGTGTGACAACCCGTCGCATCGGACAAAGCTGCGGGAATCGAACCCACAACCAAAGTGCAACTAGTATTTATCACCTACCGCTAGACTACGTGAAATCCCTAGTTAGTTTGACTAATTATTTTTAGTTAGATGATTTTATGAATCAAGAGTAAGTTTAATTTGGGTTATATATGGAAATGATTAACCTATCATTGGGTGATATGTGATTAGGCTAATTACTTTTCAATACGAGACTTTAAGAGAAGCTGATGATATTTGGAGATAAATGTTATGATTTATTCTAGAAGGCTATGTGATTAAATCCTCCAGAGATTTTGGTTTCAATCTTAGTTTGCCTTACTTTGAATAATTTTATGGATAGTTGTTTATAAAATGGTCATTGATGAACTGTGGGTTTTGTTGGAAAAATTTTGGAGATTAAGAATAGTTTTTTATATATAAAGGATTATCCTTTTTGTGGATTATCTGATCTTGTACTAACCTTTTTGGTTTTGCTTAAGGTTTAAAGACATGGGAAGTATATGGTTCTATTTTTTGGATTAGTTGATTCTCTAGAAGTTGGTTATAGTACTCTTATTGTGAACAAGTCTTCCTAAATACTAATCTTTTTTAGAAAATATGAGTTTGTGTAAGAAATCAAGTAAGAGTTGAAAGTCAACATGACAAGTAAGAATGTTTCCTTATGTTTTAGTTAAGCACATAAATAAATTCATCAATGAAAAGTAACTTAAAACAAAAATTTTGTCTGTTAGATTTTCCAATTGGGGAATCAAATACCATTTAACCCATCACATGTTTGTGATTTTTTTGTGGTTTACTTTCTCTTAAACATGTTTTATATCACTCTCCACCAGAACTTGACCATTTGTTTTTTCTTCCATATCCATGTTTTTATACATGGAATCCTAGTATGGGTAAACTCAGGTGACCTTTTTAATTCTATTTCTTTCTTTTAATGTGATAGTTAAATTTACTCTTTGTTCGATGTGGGACTTTCAATGAAGTTTTCGAGCCCAATTTTAAAATTGCGAGGACGCAATTCCCAAAAGGGGGATGGATGTAACATCCCTGGTAAATAAGGAATATTACCTTTTTTATTAAAATTTGTGAATAAAATATTAATATTACTTTAAAGGGGATTCTATGTTCGATGGCGTACCCAATACGCAACATCGAGTTTCTTTGAAGTCTTGCGTTGCACAAGAATAATATAATAATATTATTTCAAATGGTAGTTAACACGTAGTTGTTGTATTGGCGGTAATGAATAGAAATAACAAAAATATGAATATATATGTTTGTTAAATGTTTCTACATTTATCCAATAAAAGATAAAGGCTTAAAATAAGAATAGAAATCAACTTTATGCATGAAATACACTAATATTTTTAAAAGTTTGTCTTATCGCCTTTTGATGTTGAACCCACTTTAAAAATGGTTTTGGTCAATCTTATACATTCTTTTGGACCAAATAAAATCTTTTCTTAGAATAGGGACATCAAAACTTACTTTGTGTATGTTTTTGTTATTTTTCCGACAAAGTTCATTTTTAATGAATAGTGAAAATTTTGTATTTCAATTCAAAACCTTTTTTAATCTAATTTATTTATATGATTAGATTATATTATGAAATGGTTTTAAAGTGAAATTATAATATATTTTTACCATTTAATCCAATTGTGTACTTTGCAATTAATTTCACCTTGAAAATGGATATAAACAAATGTCAATCTTTTGATATAAATTGTTTCATAAAAACACGCTAATTGTTTTGACAACGAGAGTTAATTATTAAATTAATTAATTATACTTATATTATTTTAATTAGGTAAAATAGACATCATTTTTGAATTTGTAATATCGAATATAGCTTAGGGTGAATTTTTGGTATTTTTCTAAAAAACATCAATTTTTGATGAATAGTGAAACCACTAAATGGTAGTCAAGCAAACTGATTTTTTGTTTAAATGACAGTTTACCAGTTATGTGTTTTGGATTTCGAAAATCCGATATACATGGTTTTCATTATTATGTAAAATGTGGTTCAATGGGATGTAAATAATTTTTTGGTGAGTAGTAACTTTTTTTTATTAATCACGATTAGAGGTAATTAGTGTAATTTAAGGTAAAGATGATGTTATAATAATATGAAATCACTATGACACTTCTCTTACCCCTATTGGATGAGTCATGGACGACCATTACAACGCATGGGTAAATTTGGGGGACCCCATGGAGCCACTTGGGTGGGATAATGACATTAATGCCTTTTATTTAAAGTAAAAGTAAAAATGTCACAAACATAAATTGTTTTACTAAATCAATTTTTAAATGGGGTTATACAAGTCATATTTTTGAATATAAATACTCTTTATAAATATAAAAATATTTCATACATCATGATAGTTTTTTTATAATTTTTAGACATTAAATAAATAAATTTATCTATGACATCATGATGATGCAGCGATTACCTCATTAATGAACGATTAAAATAAAATTAAACGATAATGTAAAATCTAAGCATTACACATTTCTAAAACCTATTTGAGGAGTATATTTAGAACCCTTATTACCCTATCCTCTACATATATCAATGTGGGACCTTTTATCCGAAAGTATTTTTGAAAATAATGTAACATTTCTTTACTTTCCATGAGTACCCCTCCTCTCCTCTTATAAAAGGCCCCCACCTCTACCACCTTTCACACACATCTCAAGCCTTTGGCTCAGAAAACCTCTGCCTAAATTATCTTTCCACATCCCTATCCTCATACTAGAATCCTCACTTTGGGCATAATCCTTTCCAAGGAAGCCTTTGGGCTCAAATCAAAAAAGAGTGACCCTTTTAAAGGTAATGCTTTCTCTTGTGTTCATCAGTTTTCTTTTGCTTCTCCAACCCCCAAAACACTTTTTATTCCATTATTTTGTAACAAAATCAGTATCTTATATATACTAGGATGTTTTTATGAGATGTATTCGAGCTACAGTTACACACACCTACATCTAATGGTTAAAGAACATACTGTTTCCATGGATGGTGAATTTCTGCCTCACGAAACGATGATTGTTCAATATTATTCTAACACCTTTCATGGTGGCCATTATGATGTCATTGTATTTATATATGATATATAATATGTTTATGTTTTCCTTAGTCTTATGTTTTTGTCATTTATGGCATTCCTTTATGGTTTCCATTATGGGTAAACGTGATATCTTCATTTAAGGAAGTGCGGACTACCGCCCCCTCAAAGTGATTTGATTCGTTAATGCCATATGTGGGACGTATAAAGGATGAAATTAATGATATTATATTTGATATTATACTTAATTATAATATAACTATGTATCATTATGTTTTCATTCCATTAAATTATGAAATAGAAATGAAAGTAGCGTTCATGCGTACGTACGGATTACCGTCTCCATGAACGGTGCCTTTCATTTCTTATCTCCAAAATGTTATTTAATATTATAAGTACATATATGAAATGGATATATATGATATATGTTATATATAAATGTTTAATATCATTCTGGAATTATAATATATATAAATATCTCAATTATTTTTATTTCCATTAAAATGACAAAGAAATAGAAGTAGCGTTCACGCGTACATACGGCCTACCGTCTCCATGAACGGTGCATTTCATTTATTTTTATCTCCAAATGTTATGTAATAGTATAAAATGAATATATACTGGGTATATATGATATTCAAATCATTAATACTATTCTGGACATGATTTACTTATTACAACATGGACAATACTTTTCAAACAAGTTCATTTTTGACTAATGTACCAAGCATCGACACAAACATCTCATATGAACTAACATAATAATATAATTATTATAACATGATAATATGTGATATAAATTGAATAAATCTATAATTTTTGTTCTTAAGAAATTATAAATTGACCAAAGTTTATTATTCAGGAATATAAAGAAACGAACAACACAAGTTGGACTCAAGGTAAGGGATCATACATATCTCTTTGTTTTCAAGTACTCTCTTTTATGTCATTTATTTTACGCTCCATGTTCTTATGTTGGAGGATGTTCTTTTATATTCATCCTAATATCCAATTTATGTCAATATGATGAGATAACATCTCTTTCTCTCATCAATCCATTTTAATAATGTTTCAGCGGCGCCGTTAGGATGTCGAATTTTTGTAAAGGATTCATTCACTCTTCTCATTTTCAAAGTTCTATTTTCATGTCAAGTCTTTTCAGTTCCTTGTTCTTATGTTGGGGTATGATATATATATCCATAATACTATCCTTTTTTGTTCATATGATTAGATACCCTATTTGATCTCATCAATCCATTTTTTTAAGTTTTATGTGGCGCCGTTAGGATGCTGAAATTTCATAAGGGTATTTTTCATCTCAATTTTATTCCTGTGAGATTCATGCTACATTTGCCACTATTTTATTTTGTGTAGTGTATGTACTGACCATGATTCTAATCTTTGTGTAATATACTCTCATGTATGGGTATTTACATCAGAATTGTTTTGTCTTTTTTTCATGGGGTGTACGTAACGAAAGTTTCCCAAGTCGGTAAGGGATTCTTTCACCCTCCTATTTTTAAAAGACTTCCTTTTGTTAAGTCTTTTAAATTACCTATTATTATGTTAGGATATTTTATTATATATCCTTATTGATGTAAATGATTTTTCCAAGTGATGAGATACCCTTCTTATCTCTTATTGTCTCATTTTCTGAATTTTAAAAAGGACACCGTTAGGCTGTCGAATTTCCGAAAGGGAACTTCTTAACCTAATTTCAATTCTTTGGGTAAAACCTCTACTTCTTGATTATGTTTTACTATGAATATGTGTGGATGAACTCTGATTGTATTACACTTAATATCCTATTATGTTAGGTGTATTAATATTTTTCACACATAATCATGTAATTGATTAATCCTTAATCTAAGGATACCGACTTTCTATGGGACTTCATCTCAATTCCCTTTCATTGAGGAATATTTAGTTTTATACACACCTTTCTTTTATATGTTGTATAAACCCCTTTAAATTTTATGTTTATTCAAAAGAAATCTTTTTCTACTAAGCGTTTTACCAAACGACAAAAAAAAAGGAATGTTATTTTAATGTACGCGGTGACAACGACCTTTCCACCGCCGCGATTATTATTTGATCTTTGGCTTCCTTTACAAGCCGTAATGTTTTTTAAAAGAAAATAAATACCATATAATCTTTTATGTATTTTTGTATTGAAATTTTTTTTGAAAATGTTTTGATTATAACAATGTTCTTTGATATCTTGTGATTGAAATGTGGAAATGTTATGTTTCCTTTATGCATGTTTTATGTGATACGATTATGTTATGGTTCTTGGGAATTGTTTATGAATACGGGTGGTTCCGTGATAAAATAAGGGCGGTTGAGCCCGATATATCTCTCCAATGCATTGGGTAATGCGAAGAAGTTAAACGTTAAGGTTTCTCTGAAGAGATTTAAGGGAATATATTGTGATGAGTATTCCAAACGTAACCATGAGGGTTACTCCCTACGTAAGAATGTTATGAATGCCTCATGTTTCCATTATGTATTATGATTTCATGAGTTATGTTTAAGTGCTTATGTTTTATGTGTAAAGTATGATTTCATTGATGTTTATGTATACATGGACTAATGTTTTCATTCCATATTCTTACAATGCTTACTGAGCTTTTTGTGCTCGTCCCTAGTTTTTGAAATGTTTTCCACAAGACTTAATGATGAATAAGGGTCGAGGATGGGATCAAGGAAATGTCATGCTGTCTAAACAGAGAACCAGGCATGACTCTTTTGATCATGAGTTTTTATCTTGTGAGAGAAATGGAAACTGAGTAGATGTATCTAATTTGTAATCTTTTGAGATGTAATAGTTATGTCCTAATTCTTTAAAAATCTAAACCTGAAAAGATCCTCAATGTGAATTATTCAATTTAGTTCAAGATTAAGTAAGGTTTAAGGCTGGGGCCTTATTGGTGGTATCAAAGGTCGTTTTAGATAACTTTAGAGGTTAGGGTGTTGTTTAGTCATAAGTGACAAGTTGTGTATAACAACAATGGGTAGTATATTTGGTAGAGTCATTGTTTTTAGAATGAATTTGAGATAAGTTAGATAAGTATAACTTAGTGTTTATCTTCCTATTTAGTACATGATGATTTTGTTGATACACTCACACTGTCATTTTTGGTTTTAGTAAATGGATGGACCTAGCAGGAACCAAAGTGACAATGGGTTTGAAGGAAACTGTGGAGGTTCTCTGATTAAGAAACTTGATGAAATGGGTTATCCAATGACGAATATTGTGGTTATTCTAAACCAACTATCAAGGAGTCATGATTAACCACTTGAACCTTGGTGAGTTCTCTAATGAATCATGTATGACAGAACCAACTCGATGTGGAATTTCAGGTAATAATTATTAAGGTAAACATTTGGGTTTATATGATCCTTACTTTTGAGGTAATTATGGGTTACTATATGTTATGCTGGAAAATTAAAGGCATGAGATAAAATTGAGGTTAAAATATGTTATAGTTATTTTTGATTATTTATCTTTTTTTGGGGAATTTTTTAAGGATTATATAGATTTGGAAAAAGGACAACACGCACACCGTGTGACAACCAGTCACGTCAGACAAAGCTGCGGGGATCGAACCCATAACCAAAGTGCAACTGGTATTTGTCACCAACCGCGGGACTACGTGAAGTCCCTAGTTAGTTTGAATAATTCTTTTTAGTTATATGATTTTATGAATCAAGAGTAAGTTTAATTTGGGTTATATATGTAAATGATTAACCTATCATGGGGGATATGTGATTAGGCTAATTAATTTTCAATACGAGACTTTAAGAGAAGCTGATGATATACGGAGATAAATGTTATGATTTATTCTAGAAGACTATGTGAATAAATCCTTCATAGATTTGGGTTTCAATATTAGTTTTCTTTACTTTGAATAATTTTATGGACAATTGTTTATCAAGTGGTCATTGTTGAACTTTGGGTTTTTTCGGACAAATTTTGGAGATTAAGAATAGTTTTTTTATATAAAGGATTATCATATTTGTGGATTATCTGATCTTGTACTAAGCTTTTTGGTTTTGGTTTTGGTTAAGGTCTAAAGAAATGGTAAGTATATGGTTCTCTTTTTGTGGATTAGTTGATTCTCTAGAAGTTGGTTATACTACTCTTATTGTGAACAAGTCTTCCTAAATACTCGTCTTTTGGAGAAAATATGAGTTTGTGTAGGAAATCATGTAAGAGTTGAAATTCAACATGAAAATTAAGTATGTTTCCTTATATTTTAGTTAATCTCATAAATAAATTCCTTAATGAAAAGTAACTTAAAAAAAATGTTGTCTGTTAGTTTTTCCTACTGGGGAATCAAATACTGTTTATCCCATCACAAGTTTGTGATTTTGTTGCGGTTAACTTTCTCCTAAACATGTTTTCAATCACTCTCTATCAGAACTTGACCGTTTGTTTTTTTCTTCCATATCCATGTTCTCCTACATGGAATCCTAGAATGAGTTAACTCGGGTGACCTTTTTACTTCTCTTTCTTTCTTTTAAAGTGATAGTTAAATTTACTCTTTGTCCGAGGTGGGACTTTTAATGATGTTTCTGAGACCAATTTTAAAATTGTGAGGACGCAATTCCCAAAAGGGGGGAAGGATGTAACATCCCAGGTAAATAAATAATATTAACTTTTTTTTATTAAAATTTGTGAATAAAATATTTATATTACTTTAAAGGGGATTCTATGTTCGATGGTGTACCCAATACGCAACAACGAGTTTCTTTGAGGTCTTACGTTGCACACTAATAATATAATAATATTATTTCAAATGGTAGTTAACAAGTAGCTGTTCTATTAGCGGGAATGAATAGAAATAATAAAAATATGAATATATATGTTTGTTAAATGTTTCTACATTTATCCAATAAATTATAAAGGCTTAAAATAAGAAAAGAATTCAATTTTAAGCATGAAATACACTAATATTTTTAAAAGTATGTCTTATCGCCTTTTGATGGCGAACCCTCTTTAAAAATGGTTTTGGTCAATATTATGCATTCTTTTGGACCAAATAAAATCTTTTTATTAGAATACGGACATCAAAACGTACTTTATGTATGTTTTTGTTATTTTTCCGATAAAGTTCATTTTTTAATGAATAATGAAAATGTTGTATTTCAATTCAAAACCTTTTTTTAATCTAATTTATTTATATGATTATATTATCTTTTTAATTGGTTTTAAAGTGATATTATAATATATTTTTACCATTTAATCCAATGGTGGACTTTGTAATTAATTTCACCTTGAAAATGGACATAAACAAATGTCAATCTTTTGATATAAATTGATTCTTAAAAACATGATATTTGTTTTGACAACGGGAGTTATTTATTAAATTAATTAATTCTACTTATATTCTTTGAATTAGGTAAAATAGACATCAGTTTTGAATTTGTAATATCGAATATAGCTTAAGGTGACTTTTTGGTATCTTTATGAAAAACATCAATTTTTGATGAATAGTGAAACCACTAAGTGGTAGTCAAGCAAACTGATTTTTCGTTTAAATGAAAGTTTACCACTTATGTATTTTGAATTTCGAAAATCCAACATACATGGTTGTCATTGGTATGTAAAATGTGGTTCAATGGGATGAAAATAATTTTTTGGTGAATAGTAACTTTTTTTTATTAATCACGATTAGAGGTAATTAGTGTAATTTAAGGTAAAAATAATGTTATAATAATATGAAATCACTATGACACTTGTCATAACCCTATTTGATGAGTCATGGCCAAACATTACAACCCATGGGTCAATTTGGGGGACCCCATGGTGCCACTTGGGTGGGATAATGACATTAATGCCTTTTATTTAAAGTAAAAGTAAAAATGTCACAAACATAAATTGTTTTACTAAATCAATTTTTAAATTAGGTTATACAAGTAATATTTTTGACTATAAATACTCTTTATAAAGATAAAAATATTTCCTACATCATGATTGTTTTTTTATAAATTTTAGACATTAAATAAATAAATTTATTTATGACATCATGATGATGTCGTGATTACCTCATTAATGAACGATTAAAATAAATTCAAAATATAATGTAAACTCTAAGCCTTAAACATGTCTAAAACCTATTGGAGGAGTATATTTCTAAACCTTATTACCTTATCCTTGACATATATCAATGTGGGACCTTTTAAATCCGAAACTCTTTTGAAAATAATGTAACATTTTCTTACTTTCCATGAGTACCCCTCCTCTCCTCTTATAAAAGGCCCCCACCTCTACCACCTTTCACACACATCTCAGGCCTTTTTCTCGGCCAACCTCTGCCCAAATTCTCTCTCCACATCCCTCTCCTCATCCTAGAAGCCTCACTTTGGGCAGAATCCTTTCCAAGGAAGCCTTTGGTCTCAAATCAAAAAGAGTTACCCTTTTAAAGGTAATGCTTTCTCTTGTGTTCATTTGTTTTATTTTGCTTCTCCAACCCATAAACTCTTTTAATTACATTCTTTTGTAACAACTCCAGTATCTTCTATATACTAGGATGTTGGTATGAGACGTATTCGAGCTACACTTACACACACCTACATCTAATGGTTAAAGAACGTATTGTTTCCGTGGATGGCGAATTTCTGCCTCACGAAACAATGATTGTTCAATATTCTTATAACACCTTTCATGGTGTACATTATGATGTCACTGTATTTATATATGATATATAATATGTTTATGTTTTCCTTAAGCTCCTGTTTTTTTCATTTATGGAATTACTTTATGGTTTCCATTATGGGTAAACGCGATATCTTCATTTAAGGAAGTGTGAACTACCGCCCCCTCAAAGTGATTTGATTCGTTAATGCCATATGTGGGACGTATAAAGGATGAAGTTAATGATATTATATATGATATTATACTAAAATTATAATATACCTATGTATAATTATGTTTTCATTCCATTAAAGTATGAAATAGAAATGAAAGTAGCGTTCATGCGTACGTACGGATTACAGTCTCCATGAACGGTACCTTTCATTTCTTATCTCCAAAATGTTATATAATATTATAAGTACATATATGAAAAGGAGATATATGATATATGTTATATTTAAATTTTTAATATCATTCTGAAATTATAATATATATAAATATCTCAATTATTTTTAATTCCATTAATATGAAAAAGAAATGGAAGTAGCGTTCATGCGTACGTACGACCTACCGTCTCCATGAACAGTGCATTTCATTTCTTTTTATCTTCAAATGTTATATAATAGTATAAAATGAATATATACTGGGAATATATGATATTAAAATCATTAATACTATTCTGGAGATTATTTACTTATTACTACATGGACAATTCTTTTCAAACATGTTCATTTTTGACTCATGTAGCAAGCATCAAAAAAACATCTGATATGAACTAACATAATAATATAATTATTATAAAATGATAATATTCGATTTGAATTGAATAAATATTTAAAGTATGTTCTTATGAAATTATAAATTTACCAAAGTTTAGTATTCAGGAATATAATGAAACGAACAAGACAAGTTGGACTCAAGGTAAGGGATCCTACCTATCTCTTTGTTTTCAAGTACTCTCTTTTATGTCATTTCTTTTATTCTCCATGTTATTATGTTGGAGTATGTTCTTTTATATTCATACTAATGTCCAATTTATGTTAATATGATGAGATAACCTCTCTTTCTCTCATCAATTCATTTTAAGAATGTTTCAGCGGCGTCGTTAGGCTGCCGAGTTTTTGTAAAGGATTCATTCACTCTTCTCATTTTCAAAGTTCTATTTTCATGTCAAGTATTTTTAGTTACTTGTTCTTATGTTGGGGTATGATATCTATATACATCATACTATCCTTTTATGTTCATATGATGAGATACCATATTTGATCTCATCAATCCATTTTTGGATGTTTTAAGTGGCGTCGTTAGGCTGCTGAAATTTCATAAGGGTATTTTTATCTCACTTTTATTCCTGTGAGATTCACGCTACATTTGCCACTATTTTCTTTTGTGTGGTGTATTTACTGACCATGATTCTACTCTTTGTGTAATATAATCTCATGTATGGGTATTTACATCAGAATTTTTTGGTCTTTTTTCATGGGGTCTACCTAACGAAAGTTTCCCAAGTTGGTAAGGGATTCTTTCACCCTCCTATTTTTAAAAGACTTCCTTTTGTTAAGTATTTTAAATTACCTATTCTTATGTAAGGAT
This sequence comes from Viscum album, assembly GCA_963277665.1. NCBI lineage: Eukaryota > Viridiplantae > Streptophyta > Magnoliopsida > Santalales > Viscaceae > Viscum > Viscum album. The sequence continues at coordinate 1,150,855,811 of OY728132.1, read as the reverse complement.
ATGTTCTTATATATCTTTATTGATATAAATTATTTTTCCAAGTGATGAGATACCCTTCTTATCTCTCATCGTCACATTTTCTGAATTTTAAAAAGGACGTCGTTAGGCTGTCAAATTTCCGTAAGGGAACTTCTTAACCTAATTTCAATTTGTTGGGTCAAACCTCTAATTCTTGATTATGTTGAACTATAAATATGTTTGGATGACCTCTGATTGTTTTACACTTAATATCTTCTTATGTTACGTGTATTTATATTTGACACACATAATCATGTAATTGATTTATCCTTAATCTAAGGATACCAATTTGTTATAAGACTTCATCTCAACCCCCTTTAATTGAGGCATATTTGGTTTTATACACACCTTTCATTTATACAGTGTATAAACCCCTTTGACTTTTATGTTTTTTCAATAGGAATCTTTTTCTACTAAGCGTTTTTCCAAACGATAAAAAAAAGGAATGTTCTTTTAACGTACACGGTGACAACGAACTTTCCACCACCGCGGGTATTATTTGATCTTTGGCTTCCCTTACAAGCCGTAATGTTTTTTAAAAGAAAATAAATACCATATACTCTTTTATGTATTTTAGTATTGAAAATTGTTTTGAAAATGTTTTGATTATAACAATGTGCTTTGATATCTTGTGATCGAAATGTAGAAATGTTATGTTTCCTTTATACATGTTTTATGTGATACGATTAAGTTATGGTTCTTGGTCATTGTTTATGAAGACTGGTGGTTCCATGATAAATTAAGGGCAGATGAGCCCGATATATCTCTCCAATGCATTGGGTAATGCGAAAGAGTTAAACATTAAGTTTTCTCCGAAAAGATTTAAGGGAATATACTGTGATGGGTATTCCAAACATAACCATTAGGGTTACTCCCTATGTAAGAATGTTATGATTGCATCAAGTTACCATTATGTGTTATGATTTCATGAGGTATGTTGAAGTGCTTATGTTTTATGTGTAAAGTTTGATTTCATTGATGTTTATGTATACATGGACTAATTTTTCATTTCCGTATTCTTACAACCCTTACTGAGCTTTTTGTGCTCATCCCTAGTTTTTGAAATGTTTTCCACAAGACTTAATGATGAATAAGGGTCGAGGATGGGATCAAGAAAATGTCATGCTGTCTAAATAGAGAACCAGACATGGCTCTTTTGATCATGAGTTTTTATCTTGTGAGAGAAATGGAAACTGAGTAGATGTATCTACTTTGTAATCTTTTGGGATGTAATAGTTATGTCCTAATTCTCTAAAAATCTAAACCTGAAATAATCCTCAACGTGAATTATTCAATTTAATTCAAGATTAAGTAATGTTTAAGGATGGGGACTTATAGTTGGTATCAAAGGTCCGTTTAGATAACTTTAGAGGTTAGGGGGTTGTTTAAGTATAAGTGACAAGTTGTGTATAACAACAATGGGTAGTATATTTGATAGAGTCTTTGTTGTTAGAATGAGTTTGAGATAAGTTGGATAAGTATAACTTTTTGTTTATCTTCCTATTTAGTACATGATGATTTTGTTGATACACTCACACTGACCTTTTTGATTTTAGTAAATGGATGGACCTAGCAGGAACCAAAGTGACAATGGGTTTGAAGGAAATTGTGGAGGTTCTCTGATTAAGAAACTGGATGAAATGGGTGATCTAATGAGGAATATAGTGGTTATTCTAAACCAACCATCAAGGAGTCATGATTCACCACTTGAACCATGGTGAGTTCTCTAATGCATCATGTATGAGAGAACCAAATCTATGTGGAAGTTCGGGTAATAATTATAAAGGTAACCATTTGGGTTTATATGATCCTTACTTCTGAGGTAATTATGGGTTACTATATGTTATACTGGAAAATTAAAGGCATGAGATAAAATTGAGGTTAAAATATGTTATGGTTATTTTTGATGATTTATCTCTTTTTGGGGAATGTTTTAAGGATTATATAGATTTGGAAAAAGAAAAACATGCAGACTGTGTGACAACCCGTCACGTCGGGCAAAGCTGCGAGAATCGAACCCACAACCAAAGTGCAATAGGTATTTATCTCCTACCACTGGACTACGTGAAGTCCCTAGTTAGTTTGACTAATTATTTTTAGTTAGATGATTTTATGAATCAAGAGTAAGTTGAATTTGGGTTATATATGGAAATGATTAACCTATCATGGGGGATATATGATTAGGCTAATTACTTTTCAAAAAGAGACTTTAAGAGAAGCTGGTGATATTTGGAGATAAATGTTATGATTTATTCTAAAAGACTATGTGATTAAACCCTTCAGAGATTTGGGTTTCAATCTTATTTTGATTTACTTTGAATAATTTTATGGACAGTTGTTTATCAAATGGTCATTGTTGAACTTAGGGTTTTTTTGGACAAATTTTGGAGATTAAGAATTGTTTTTTTTTATATAAAGGATTATCCTTTTTGTGGATTATCTGATCTTGTACTAACCTTTTTGGTTTTGGTTTTGGTTAAGGTCTAAAGACATGGGAAGTATATGGTTCTCTTTTTTGGATTGGTGATTCTCTAGAAGTTGTTTATATTACTCTTATTGTGAACAAGTCTTCCTAAATAATCATCTTTTGGAGAAAATATGAGTTTGTGTAAGAAATCAAGTAAGAGTTGAAAGTCAACATGACAAGTAAGTATGTTTCCTTATGTTTTAGTTAAGCTCATAAATAAATTCCTCAATGGAAAGTAACTTAAAATAAAAATGTTGTCTGTTTTTTTTCCTACTGGGGAATCAAATACCGTTTAACCCATCACACGTTTGTGATTTTTTTTTTGGTTAACATTCTCCTAAACATGTTTTCGATCACTCTCCATCAGAACTTGACCGTTTGTTTTTTTCTTCCATATCCATGTTTTCCTACATGGAATCCTAGTGTGGGTTAACTCGGGTGACCTTTGTACTTCTCTTTATTTCTTTTAAAGTGATAGTTAAATTTACTCTTTGTCCGATGTGTGACTTTCAATGATGTTTCCGAGCCAAATTTTAAAATTGTGAGGACGCAATTCTCAAAAGGGGGGAAGGATGTAATGTAACACCCGGAGATTTTATGAAAAATATTTTTTTTAATTATTGTCTTGTGTTTTACGCTACACCAAAAGATGCTTGCTCAACACGCATCCTTGACTTGCCTTGCATTACACGCAATCACGACCTTCCTCGATAGCGTGTGTAGTACGCAATACCGAGTTTCACTAAACAACGATATGCTATTAAAATATTATTAAAACTAGCCGTTATGAATAGTAATAACCACCTTTTGAAATTTTGTAAATTTTATTTTTCAAAATGGACTTCATTTTTGGATTCGAAATATCTAAATTAGCTTAGGGTGAAATTTTGGTACTTTTCGGATAACTTTCATATTCTGATTAATAGTAAAAATTACTAAATTTTAATTAAAAACAAATTTTTTAATAGAAATAATTAATAGTGATAAATTATTAATTTGAGTGGTTTTAAAGTATATTTAGAATATATTTTTACAATTTAATACAATGTTGGTCATTGGATGTAATTTCACATTTAAACCAGACATAAACAGGTGTCAATCTTTTGATAGTTATTATCTCTTAAAAACACGCTATTTGTTTTGACGACGGGAATTAATTTTTAAATTAATTAATGTAACTGATATGTTTTGAATTTGGTAAAATAGACGTCATTTTTGAATTCATAATATCAAATATAGCTTAGGCCTAATTTTTTGTATTTTTCTGGAAACTTTCATTTTTTGATTAATAGTGAAACCACTAAGTGGTAGTTAAAAAACTGAATTTTTCATTAAACTTAATTTTACCACTTCTGGGAGTGGAATTTCGAAAATCCGAGAGACACGGTTAATATCAAGTACTAAAATGTGATTCAATGAGATGAAAATAATTTTTGGTGAATAGTAACTTTTGACTTTTTTTTACCACGGTTAAAAGTAAATAGAGTAATTAAGGGTAAAAATGATATTATTATTACCCTAACACATGTCCTAATTATATTGGATAAGTTTAATTAGACCAAAAACAACCTTAGGAATAACATATGACCATTTAAGCCCACTTGGATTAGATTAGGACATTTATTATTAATTTATTTAAAGAATGGTTAAAATAGTTAAAATCAAAGTTTAATAAGTAAATAATTTTTTATATAGGGTTATACATAAGATAAATTCAACTATAAATATTATTTAGAAATCTAAAAATATTTCCTACATAATGATATTTTATCTGTAATTTTTAGACATTAAATAATTTAATTTATTTGTGACACAACGATGATGCCGTAATTATCTTATTAATGAAATATTGACATAATTGATGTTATAAATACCCAAATAAATGTAATTTGAGACTTTTTATGAATTACACTAATTTTCTAGGTTAATATGACATGTTAGTATTTATTTTATTAACTTTTTTGAACTAATAATTCTGTTATTATTTTTACAAAAATCTATTACCAAATAGTGTCAAAATTGACATAAATAATTTTTAAAACAAATATTATATTATTAATTGTTATTTTATTCCTATAAATCTAAGGTTTGGCCAAATGACTTAGATAAGGTTATATATATTAATAATAAACAACCTGGGGTTCGTTTGGCTTGATATAGTAAGTTGATTAACCTTATAGTGTAAGAACACAAGAAGACACGGTAAAAGTAAAATTATTTAACTTAATGTTAAAACAAAATGATAAGGTTAAAATAGGAACCTAAACTTGTCTGAATTCTATTGGATGAAAGGATTTCGACCCATCCCCACCTTAGCTTCTAAATAAATCAATTTTGAGCTATTTAAAACCAAATTTGGTTTTATAATAACATAATATTTTTAGTTATTCCAAAGGTGTCCCTCTCCTCCCTTATAAAAGGGCACTTCATCCCTCTCTTCCTCACACCACTTTGAGCCTTAAAGATCGGCCAACCCCTGCCAAATTATCTTCTCCACTTCCCTATAAACATCCTAGAGGTTCTGGTCTTCCTCAAAGACCAATTTTAGTTCCCTAAAAGGAGATCTCAAAGAGGCGCTTCAAAGAAGAGGTAATGTCCGTTACCGATTCGTTCAACTTTATTTCTTCTTCCACTTCTTCTTCTTAGGTTGTTTTATTATGAAGTAATAACATCAGTATCACTCATATACTGATATGTTATTATAAGTATGAAACAACCCTATTTCACCATCTATCCATCCTACGGAAAATGAAATCACCGCACGTGCGTACGTACGGAATACCGTCTCCACGCCGTGGTGTAATCTATTTTCCACCACCACCTTACTTGGATGGGTATAATGGTATAAATAATAACTATATATGATTATTTTAAAGTGATATTGATTCTAATATAGTATACATACACTCCAATATAGTCCCATGATCATGAGAACGATATCATCACTCGTGGGTACGTACGGACTACCGTCTCCACGATGCGATGAGATTCATTCTCCACGTTAACCATTCATGAATGATTATAAAGTATATATAACAAGTAATCATGAAATATATGATATAATAATACTGTATTTATGTGTATATATATGTATTTCATCTACTTAATTCCATTCAACTCAATAAGGAAACGAAAACAGCGTTCATGCGTACGTACGGCCTACTGTCTCCATGAACGATGTATTTCTTTCAATTTACTGATTTATTATATATATGTATATTATGAATATATATTATATATAAATCATGTTTTATATTCTGGAATTAAGTAATCATTATCTAAGTAATCATATGATTAACTACAAGTCAAAACACGGATGAAAAATGAAACGATTTTACCCAAAATGCTCTTTAACATGGAATTTACAAAATAACGGGTAATATAAAGTTATAAGTGAACCATATATGATATCATATCAATGATTATGATTCTGGAATTAGTCAATGACATTATTTAAATCATTATACAGGAGGTTCGGACACTTACGATGCAAATTGGACCTAAGGTAAGAGAAATATCACAATCTCATTTTTATCCGAGATTGTTTATACATTGGTATTTACTGGGGTGTATTTTATCATCCACATCCATGTTTCTTCAATATGTAATATTATTTCCATCCACCTACAGTTTTTTAAATCCAATTTTACCATTAGGTGAGATTTTAGTAAAATATATGAAATGAATCTTTTGTCATTTTCGTATGAGGTACTTTTTGACTTTCCGACAAAAGTACGAGAAGAATGTTTTTTTTAACTTATACGGCATGAATAGATTTTTAAAACATTACTTCCAAGAAGCTTCTTTACAAGTTTTCAAGTTTATTTTTAATCAAATTATTTTAGTTTAGAATTGTATGACATGTTAAGAAAGGAAAAGTGTTTTGGAAGTAGAAAGGATATTTTCCTCAAGAATGGAGTTCAAGTGTTTTATAAATATTATTTTCCATCTAAGATAATAAAGGTTTATGTTTTTACCCCTATTATTACATTGCTATGAATATGTTGTGATGAATATATTTTTATGAATTCCTTTATCTTATATGAATTTGTTTATGATGTCATGTTGTTGAAGAATCCCATTTTTATTACATGGGTTATGAAATGATGTATGATTTATGATTTTGTGGCACACATAAGAATGGTATCATTATGAGATGGGTGGGACCTATACCTCCCTCCAATGCATTGGGTAAAGATTTTATATCTCATGAGATAGACATGGCTGGAACAGTAGGTTATACCGTTTCAGTGAAACAGGACTGAAACGAGGAGTGAACTCGGTTCAGAAAGGGACTTTGTCCACTATGATAGTCTTGGAAATGAGTCTGGACTAATAAAAAATGATTCTCTATGATTATGTGTGTATCACAAAAAGTTCCATGTTTTAATTTATGATTATTGGGATTACATTTCACTACTATGATTTATCCCATGTTATAAAATTATGATCTCTTTTGCAGGTTAAAATTTCCAAAAGATATGTTATGAATATGATGTGATTGATATTTCTTTTGTTTACCCTTACTGAGTATTTGATCTCACACTTTTATGTTTTCTTTTCCCCAGGATATAAAGAAAGGTTTTAGGTAAGAAAAAAAATGAAGATCTTTATGGGAGATGTTGAAGATCTTTCACCATGATTAGAAGATTACGTTCCGAGTTTCCAAAGAAACTAAACTATTAAGGTCCTCATGTGTGTGTTTTTTTTATGTACTAAGTATTCTGCAAAAGTAATGTAATGTCAATGTACGTCAAGCTTCGAGTCTCTACAGTTGGTATCAGAGGCAAAGGAGGTAGGAATGAATCTGATCCTTGGGAACTCTCACATGTGAGCGTTGGACGAAGCATGGATCTCTGCCCAAGGGATTCATGAAGAAATGGCTGCCACTGGGGATGGTGGTGTGTCCCTCCCAGGGGGTGTAGCCGCCCATGGAGTGCCCTGATAGGTATCAATTATAGTCCACTGGAAGTAATTCCAGACCGCTATAGTTGGTATCAGGGGAAAGGTTTAGTCAACCTTTGGAAACAAGGATGCGAGAACTTTAGTGAGATCCCTAGAGATATTTCTAAGGTATGTCTAGGGATGTACCTAAGGTTAAGTATACGTATATGTTATAGTAATAGAATTACGCTAACGATCATAGAATTAAACCTAAGATGTTAGATATTTAAGGTACTCCCCCTTTATTATGTTGTTTTCCCTAGCATGATTTTTGCCTCTCATACTATTATTTTGGGTTTTAGACGATGGCTGGAACCCGAAGGAACTGTGTTGAACAATGCAATGGACAATGCAATGATTGTCCTCCTGAACAAACGAATGTTATGGGAGATGGAGTGAAAAATATTATCTCTATACTTACACAAGCTATGAGTCATTCTGGACTTCCAAATGAGCAGAGAAGGGAACAATATTCTATTGAGTCTTTCATGAGGCAACGTCCACCTTCTTTCAGTGGGCCTTCTGATCCACTTGTTGCTGAACAATGGATCAGTACCACTGAAAAGTTATTTTCAGTTCTTCAATGTTCAGAACATGATAAAGTCATCTTAGCAGTATATCGTTTGGAAGGTGAAGCTGATCAATGGTGGAATCTTATCAAGAATATGAGGCCAAGAGATGAAATTGAGTCCATAGAATGGGATGAGTTCAAGAACTTATTTTTCAATAAGTAATTCCCTCGTATTCTTCGAACAAAGATGGAGAAGGAGTTTCTTGAACTAAAGCAAAAGGATGATGAATCTATTGGTATATACGAGGCGAATTTTACAAGGTTTGCAAGGTATGCATCTGGATTTATCATCCAACCTGAAAGCAAAGTTGATCGATTCTTCAGTGGCTTAAAACCAAGTCTTCTAAGGGCATTAGATATAAGATAATTCAGTATCTATGAAGAAATTGTGCGTTGTGCTATCAAGGTAGAAATGGAAGTTGGTGTTACATATCCATCTTATGGTTTTGAAAAGAAACGAAAGATGGAGTTCAAGGAGAAATCTCAGAATAATGGTGAAAAGAAAATGAATGTTTCCTTATGCTCAAAGTGTGGAAAGAAGCATGGTGGAGATTGTCTTAAAGGGACAAGTAAATGTTTCAAATGTGGAAAGGAAGGTCATCGGGCATTTTAATGCCGCAATGATGGGAAGAAGATGTCTAATGATGCAAACAAAGGAAGGGATACACAGAATGAACCTACTGCACTTCAATGTTTCAAGTGCAATGAGATGGGACATTATGCCAATAAATTCCCTAATCCAAGGGTTAGTGATGATCGACATGAGAAAAAACTTAAGGTAAAGGACAAAGGGAAGCCACATGTGATCACCATTGGCGATGTTGAATATGAAAATGATGTGGTGGAATGATTAAGTGTTTATGTAATGGGATTCCAAAATAATGTTGAGTATTGGAATATTTATGTATTTGTCTATTGTGGTCTTCAATAATTTTATGGTACTAGTAACCATGGAATGTGATTGAGATATTTTTGGAAAAAAGATGATATGCGCATAATGAATGGAAAACGAGAAAATGACATATTTGACATTATTCATGAGCTCGTGATTGATATAAAGACTAAGTGATATTAAGGTTTGAGTATATAGAATTTTTCAGGATTTTGGTATGTGGAAATTGTTAACTTTTAACTGCATTCATGTTTTCACTAAGGTTCAATGGGTATTCAAGAGAACACATGATTAGGGGCTTTGAATGTTTGGAATGTGACCAACAAGACATATCTTATGATATATGGGGATCAACAATGGTATTAAATCTCTGGTATTCATTTTCACTATATTTTGAGAGTGGACTGCAGTATTATGGATAAGCCTAAAGATTGGAATAAACTATGTTGGACATAAGTTAGTATTGTTTAAGGAAAAAAGTTTTTTCGATATTATTTATGGGATGTTATAGTAATATAGTTTTAGAAAAAGGAAAACTTGCAGGACGGGCGACAGCCCATCGCGTCAGACAAGGCCGTGGGAATCGAACCCACAACCGAAGTGCGACTGGCCTTTATCGCCTACCACTGGCCTACAGGAAGTCCCTGTTTAGTAGAAACTAGTTTTATAATATTAAGCAGTATGATATATGAAGTATAAGTCCATTTTAGGAACCATAGATCATTAATCTCACTATAGATGGACTTATGTATTTTTTGATAACATTTCTAACCTTTTGTTTGAGACAGATGGAATGACCCATCATTCTATCACATGATCTGCTAACACATCATGAATGAAAAATTCAACTTCATTTCTTTAAGAGATGAAGTGGAAATTGTCCAAAGAACGACCAACGGTGAGACTATACTGAAATCTCGAAAGTATTTCTTCTAATTCTAATTTCATCAACTTTAGGGAAACGATCTTGAAAACCAAAAATGTTGTCCTAGTACTCTTATATCTGATGAATCAGATGGTACCTTAGATCGTAAAAAATTTATGGCTTTTTGATTGCTGGCTTTTCCATAGCCATGTTCTCTACCACTCTCCATCAGAACATGATGGTTATATTTCTCTTCCATATCCATATTTTCACCTATGTGGAAACCCAGTGATTAGTTTATTTGGGTAACCGTTACGTTTCATACTTTTGTTTTTAAAGATTGGTTTTGGTATTCCTTTTTACGATGTGGTTTTCTATCAAAGAAACTTTCGAATAGTAAACCATTTATAACCCCGATGAATTTCAAGGGAGAAATTCATTTTAAGGGGGGTAGAATGTAACACCCCCAGATTTTATGAAAAATATTCTTTTTAATTAATGTATTTTTTTTACAGTACCCCAAAAAGAGCTTGATCAACACGCATCCTTGACTTTCCTTGCATTACACGCAATGACGACCTTCCTCGATAGCGTGTGTAGTACGCAATACCGAGTTTCACTAAACAACGACATGCTTTTAAAATATTATTAAAACTAGCCGTTATGAATAGTAATAACCACTTTTTGAAATTTTGTAAATTTTATTTTTCAAAATGGACTTCATTTTTGGATTCAGAATATCGAAATTAGCTTAGGGTGAAATTTTGGTACTTTTCGGATAACTTTCATATTATGATGAATAGTGAAAATTACTAAATTTTAATTAAAAACAAATTTTTTAATAGAAATAATTAATAGTGATAAATTAGTAATTTGAGTGGTTTTAAAGTATATTTAGAATATATTTTTACAATTTAATACAATGTTGGTCATTGGATGTAATTTCACATTTAAACCAGACATAAACAAGTGTCAATCTTTTGATAGTTATTATCTCTTAAAAACACGCTATTTGTTTTGACGATGGAAATTAATTTTTAAATTAATTAATGTAACTAATATGTTTTTCATTTGGTAAAATAGACGTCATTTTTGAATTCATAATATCAAATATTTCTTAGGCCTAATTTTTTTTATTTTTCTAGAAACGTTCATTTTTTGATGAATAGTGAAACCACTAAGTGGTAGTTAAAAAACTGAATTTTTCATAAAACTTAATTTTACCGCTTCTGTGAGTGGAATTTCGAAAATCCGAGAGACACGGTTAATATCAAGGACTAAAATGTGGTTCAATGAGATGAAAATAATTTTTGATGAATAGTAACTTTTGACTTTTTTTTACCACGGTTAAAAGTAAATAGGGTAATTAATGGTAAAAATGATATTATTATTACCCTAACACATGTCCTAATTCTATTGGATTAGTGTAATTCGACCAAAAACAACCTTAGGAATAAAATATGACCATTTAAGCCCACCTGGATTAGATTAGGACATTTATTATTAATTTATTTAAAGAATGGTTAAAATAGTTAAAATCAATGTTTAATAAGTAAATAATTTTTAATATAGGGTTATAAATAAGATAAATTAAACTATAAATATTAATTATAAATCTAAAAAGATTTTCTACATAATGATATTTTATTTGTAATTTTTAGACATAAAATAATTTAATTTATTTGTGACACGACGATTATGCAGTAATTATCTTATTAATGAAATATTGACATAATTGATGTTATAAATACCCAAATAAATGAAATTTGAGACTTTTTATGAATTACACTAATTTTATAGGTTAATATGACATGTTATTATTGATTTTATTAACTTTTTTCGAACTAATAATTCTGTTATGATTTTTACAAAAATCAATTACCAAATAGTGTCAAAATTGACATAAAATAGTTTTTAAAACAAATATTATATTATTAATTGTTATTTTATTCCTAAAAATATAAGGTTCAGCAAAATGACTTATATAAGGTTATATATATTAATAATAAACAACTTGGGGTTCGTTTGGCTTGATATAGTAAGTTTATTAACCTTATAGCGTAAGAACACCAGAAGACACAGTAAAAGTAAAATTATTTAACTTAATGTTAAAACTAAATGATAAGGTTAAAATAGGAATCTAAACATGTCTAAATTCTATTTGATGAGAGGATTTAGACCAATACCCACCTTAGCTTCGAAATAAATCAATTTCGATCTATTTAAAACCGAATTTGGCTTTATAATAAAATAATATTTTTAATTATTCCAAAGGTGCCCCTCTCCTCCCTTATAAAAGGGAACTTCCTCCCTCTCTTCCTCACACCACTTTGATCCTTAAAGCTCGGAAAACCCCTGAAAAATTATCTTCTCCACTTCCCTAGAAACATCCTAGAGGTTCTGGTCTTCCTCAAAGACCAATTTTAGTTCCCTAAAAGGAGATCTCAAAGAGGCGCTTCAAAGAAGAGGTAATGTCCGTTACCGATTCTTTCAACTTTATTTCTTCTTCCACTTCTTCTTATTAGGTTGTTTCATTATGAAGTAATAACATAAGTATCACTCATATACTGATATTTTATTATAAGTATGAAAAAACCCTATTTCATCATCTATCCATCCTACGGAAAATGAAATCACCGCGCGTGTGTACGTACGGAATACCGTCTCCGTGCCGTGGTGTAATATATTTTCCACCACCACCTTACTTGGATGGGTATAATGGTGTAAATAATAACTATATATGATTATTTTAAAGTTATATTGATTCTGAGATAGTATACATACACTCCAATACAGTCCCATGATCATGAGAACGATATCATCACTCGTGCGTACGTACAGACTACTATCTCCACGACGCGATGAGATTCATTCTCCACGTTAACCATTCATGAATGATTATAAAGTATATATAATAAGTAATCATGAAATATATGACATAATAATACTGGATTTATGTGTATATATATGTATGTCATCTACTTAATTTCATTCAACTCAATAAGGAAACGAAAACATCGTTCATGCGTACGTACGACCTACCGTCTCCATGAACGGTGCATTTCTTTCCAATTGATGGTTTATTATATATATGTATATTATGAATATATATTATATATAAATCATGTTTTATATTCTGGAATTAAGTAATCATGATCTAAGTAATCATATGATTAACTACAAATCAAAATACGGATGACAAATGAAACGTTTTTACCCAAAACGCTCTTTAACATGGAATTTAAAAAAGAACGGGTATTATAAAGTCATAAGTGAACCATATATGATATCATATCAATGAGTATGGTTCTGGAATAATTCAATGACATTATTTAAATCATTATACAGGAGGTTCGGACACTTACGAAGCAAATTGGACCTAAGGTAAGAGAAATATCACAATCTGATTTTTATCCGAGATTGTTTATACTTTGGTATTTACTGGGCTGTATTTTATCATCCACATCCATGTTTCTTCAATATGTAATATTATTTCCATCCACCTAAAATTTTTTAAATCCAATTTTACCCTTCGGTGAGATTTTAGTAAAAGATATGAAAGGAATCTTTTGTCCTTTTTCGTACGAGGTACTTTTTGACTTTCCGACAAAAGTACGAGAAGAATGTTTTTTTAACTTATACGGCATGAATGGATTTTTAAAACATTACTTCCAAGAAGCTTCCTTTAAAAGTTTTCAAGTTTATTTTTAATCAAATTCTTTTAGTTTATAATTGTATGACATGTTAATAAAGGAAAAGTGTTTTGGAAGTAGAAAGGATATTTTCCTCAAGAATGGAGTTCAAGTGTTTTATAAAAATTATTTTCCATCTAAGATAATAAAGGGTTCTGTTTTTACCCCTATTATTACATTGCTATGACTATGTTTTGATGGATATATTTTTATGAATTCCTTTATCTTATATGAATTTTTTATGATGTCATGTTGTTTAAGAATCCCATTTTTATTACATGGGTTATGAAATGATGTATGATTTATGATTTTGTGGCACACATAAGAATGGTATCATTATGATATGGGTGGGACCTATATCTCCCTCCAATGCATTGGGTAAAGATTTTATATCTCATGAGATAGACATGGATGGAACGGTAGGTTATACCGGTTCAGTGAAACAGGACTGAAACAAGGAGTGAACTCGGTTCAGAAAGGGACTTTGTCCACTAAGACAGTCTTGGCTATGAGTCTTGACTAATAAGAAATGATTCTCTCTGATTATGTGTGTATGACACAAAGTTCCATGTTTTAAGTTATGATTATTGGGATTACATTTCACTACTATGATTTATCCCATGTTATGATATTATGATCTCTTTTGCAGGTTAAGATTTCCAAAAGATATGTTCTTATGAATATGATGTGATTGATATTTCTTTTGTTTACCCTTACTGAGCATTTTAGATCACCCTTTTATGATTTCTTTTCCCCAGGATATAAAGAAAGGTTTTAGGTGAGAAAGAAAAAGGAAGATCTTTATGGGAGATGTTGAAGATCTTTCACCATGATTAGAATATTACGTTCCGAGTTTCCAAAGACACTAAACTATTACGGTCCTCATGTGTGTGTTTTTGTTATGTACTAAGTATTACGCAAAAGTAATGTAATGTCCATGTACGTCAATCTTCGGGTCTCTACAGTTGGTATTAGAGGCAAAGGAGGTAGGAATGAATCTGATCCTTGGGAACTCTCACATGTGAGCGTTGGACGAAGCGTGGCTCTCCGCCTAAGGGCTTCATGAGGAAATGGCTGCCACTGGGGATGGTGGTGTGTCCCGCCCAGGGGGTGTAGCCGCCCATGGAGTGCCCTGGTAGGTATCAATTATAGTCCACTGGAAGTAATTTCAGACCGTTACATGTAACATCCCAGGTAAATAAATAATATTACCTTTTTTTTATTAAATTTTTGAATAAAATGTTAATATTAATTTAAAGGGGATTCTATGTTCGATGGCGTACCCAATACGCAACATTGAGTTTCTTTGAAGTCTTACGTTGCACACTAATAATATAATAATATTATTTCAAATGGTAGTTAACACATAGCTGTTTTCTTGGCGGGAATGAATAGAAATAACAAAAATATGAATATATATGTTTGTTAAATGTTTCTACATTTATCCAATAAAATATAAAGGCTTAAAATAAGAAAAGAATTCAATTTTAAGCATGAAATACACTAATATTTTTAAAAGTTTGTCTTATCGCCTTTTGTTGGCGAACCCTATTTAAAAATGGTTTTGGTCAATCTTATACATTATTTCAGACCAAATAAAATCTTTTTTTAGAATAGGGACATCAAAACTTATTTTGTGTATGTTTTTGTTATTTTTCCGATAAAGTTCATTTTTTAATGAATAGTGAAAATATTGTATTTCAATTCAAAACCTTTTTTTAATCTAATTTATTTATATGATTATATTATCTTTTGAATTGGTTTTAAAGTGAAATTATAATATATTTTTTCCATTTAATCCAATGGTGGACTTTGCAATTAATTTCACCTTGAAAATGGATATAAACAAATGTCAATCTTTTGATATAAATTGTTTCTTGAAAACACGCTATTTGTTTTGACAATGAGAGTAAATTATTAAATTAATCAATTCTACTTCTCTTCTTTGAATTTGGTAAAATGGACATCGTTTTTGAATTTGTAATATCGAATATAGCTTAGGGTGAATTTTTGGTATCTTTTTGAAAAACTTCAATTTTTGATGAATAGTGAAACCACTAAGTGGTAGACAAGCAAACTGATTTTTTGTTTAAATAAAATTTTACCACTTATGTGTTTTGAATTTCGAAAATCCGACATACATGGTTGTCATTAGTAAGTAAAATGTGGTTCAATGGGATGAAAATAATTTTTTGGTGAATAGTAACTTTTTTTAATTAATCGCCATTAGAGGTAATTAGTGTAATTTAAGGTAAAAATAATTTTATAATAATACGATATCACTATGAAACTTGTCCTACCCCTATTGGATGAGTCATGGACGACCATTACAACCCATGGGTCAATTTGGGGGACCCCATGGAGCCACTTGGGTGGGATAATGACATTAATGCCTTTTATTTAATGTAAAAGTAAAAATGTCACAAACATAAATTGTTTTACTAAATCAATTATTAAATGGGGTTATACAAGTCATAATTTTGACTATAAATACTCTTTAGAAAGATAAAAATATTTCCTACATCATGATAGTTTTTTTTATAATTTTTATACATTAAATAAATAAATTTATTTTTGACATCATGATGATGCAGCAATTACCTCATTAATGAACGATTAAAATAAAATGAAAAGATAATGTCAATTCTAAGCCTTAAACATGTATAAAACCTATTGGAGGAGTATATTTCAAACCCTTATTACCTTATCCTAGACATATATCAATGTGGGACCTTTTAAATCCAAAAATCTTTTGAAAATAATGTAACATTTCTTTACTTTCCACGAGTACCCCTCCTCTCCCCTTATAAAAGGCCCCCAACTCTACCACTTTTCACACACATCTCAAGACTTTTTCTCGGCCAAACTCTGCCCAAATGCTCTCTCCACATCCCTCTCCTCATCCTAGAAGCCTCACTTTGGGCAGAATCCTTTCCAGGGAATCTTTTGACCTCAAATCAAAAAGAGTTACCCTTTTAAACGTAATGCTTTCTCTTGTGTTCATTTGTTTTATTTTGCTTCTCCAACCCCCTAAAATATTTTTATTCCATTCTTTTGTAACATCACAAGTATCTCTTATATACTAGGATGTTGTTATGAGATGGATTAGTGCTACAATTACACACACTTACATCTAATGGTTAAATAACATACTGTTTCCGTGGATGGTGAATTTCGGCCTCACGAAACGATGATTTTTCAATATTTTTATAACACCTTTCATGGTGGCCATTATGATGTCACTGTATTTATATATGATATATAATATGTTTATGTTTTCCTTAAGCTTCTGTTTTTTTCATTTATGGCATTCATTTATGGTTTCCATTATGGGTAAACACAAAATCTTCATTTAAGAAAGTGCGGACTACCGCCCCCTCAAAGTGATTTGATTCATTAATTCCATATGTGGGACGTATAAAGGATGAGGTTAATGATATTATATATGATATTATACTTTAATTATAATATACCTATGTATCATTATGTTTTAATTCCATTAAATTATGAAATATAAATGGAAGTAGCGTTCATTCGTATGTACGGATTACCGTCTCCATGAACGGTGCCTTTCATTTCTTATCTCAAAATGTTATGTAATATTATAAGTACATATATGAAATGGATATATATGATATATGTTATATATAAATGTTGAATATCATTCTGGAATTATAATATATATAAATATCTCAATTATTTTTATTTCCATTAAAATGACAAAGAAATAGAAGTAGCGTTCACGCGTACATACGGCCTACCGTCTCCATGAACGGTGCATTTCATTTCTTTTTATCTCCAAATGTTATGTAATAGTATAAATTGAATATATACTGGGTATATATGATATTAAAATCATTAATACTATTCTGGTGATGATTTACTTATTACTACATGGACAATTCATTTCAAACAAGTTCATTTTTGACTCATGTACCAAGCATCGACATAAACATCTGATATGAACTAACATAATAATATAATTATTATAACACAATAATATGAAATATGAATTGAATAAATATTTAAATTATGTTATTAAGAAATTATAAACTGACCAAAATTATTATTCAGGAATATAAATAAACGAACAAGACAAGTTGGACTCAAGGTAAGGGAACCTACCTACCTCTTTGTTTTCAAGTACTCTCTTTTATGTCATTTATTTTATGCTCCATGTTATTATGTTGTAGGATGTTCTTTTATATTCATCCTACTGTAAAATTTATGTTAATATGATGAGATAACCTCTCTTGCTCTCATCAATTCATTTTAAGAATGTTTTAGTGGCGTCGTTAGGCTGTCGAATTTTTGTAAAGGATTCATTCACTCTTCTCATTTTCAAAGTTCTATTTTCATGTCAAGTCTTTTCAGTTTCTTGTTATTATGTTGGGGTATGATATCTATATCCATAATACTATACTTTTATGTTAATATATTTAGATTCCCTATTTTATCTCATTAATCCATTTTTAGAAGTTTTAAAAGGCACCGTTAGGTTGCACAAATTTCATAAGGGTATTTTTCATCTCACTTTTATTCCTGTGAGATTCATGCTACATTTACCACTATTTTCTTTTGTGTTGTGTATGTACTGACCATGATTCTACTCTTTGTGTAATATACTCTCATGTATGGGTATTTACATCAGAATTTTTTGGTCTTTTTTTCATGGGGTGTACGTAACGAAAGTTTCTCAAGTCGGTAAGGGATTCTTTCACCCTCCTGTTTTTAAAAGACTTCCTTTTGTTAAGTCTTTTAAATTACCTCTTATTATGTTATGATATGTTATTATATATCCTTATTGATGTAAATGATTTGTCTGAGTGATGATATACCCTTCTTATCTCTCATCATCTCATTTTCTGAATTTTAAAAAGGACGTCGTTAGGCTGTTGAATTTCCGTAAGGGAACTTCTTAACCTAATTTCAATTCTTTGGGTCAAACCTCTAATTCTTGATTATGTTGTACTATGAATACGTGTGGATGACCTCTAATTGTTTTACACTTAATATCCTCTTATGTTAGTGTATTTATATTTGTCACGCATAATCATGTAATTGATTTATCCTTAATCTAAGGATACGACTTTGTATGGGTCTTCATCTCAATCCCCTTTCATTGAGGAATATTTGGTTTTATACACACCTTTCTTTTATACAGCATGTAAACCCCTTTGAATTTTATGTTTATTCAAAAGAAATATTTTTCTACTAAGCATTTTACCAAATGAAAATAAAGGAATGTTCTTTTAATGTACTCGGTGACAATGACCTTTCCGCCGCCGCGAGTATTATTTGATCTTTGGGTTCCTTTACAAACTGTGATGTTTTTTAAAAGAAAATAAATACCATATACTCTTTTATGTATTTTGGTATTGAAAATGGTATTGAAAATGTTTTTATTATAACAATGTGTTTGGATATCTTGTGATTGAAATGTGGAAATGTTATGTTTCCTTTATGCATGTTTTATGTGATACGATTATGTTATGGTTCTTGGGAATTGTTTATGAAGATGGGTGGTTCCGTGATAAACTAAGGGCGGGTGAGCCCGATATAGCTCTCTAATGCATTTTGTAATGTGAAGGAGTTAAATGTTAAGTTTTCTCTGAAGAGATTTAAGGGAATATATTGTGATGGGTATTCCAAATGTAACCATGAGGGTTACTCCCTACGTAAGAATGTTATGAATGCCTCAAGTTACCATTATGTATTATGATTTGATGAGGTATGTTGAAGTGCTTATGTTTTATGTGTAATGTATGATTTAATTGATGTTTATGTATACATGGACTAATGTTTCCTTTCCATATTCTTACAACCCTTACTGAGCTTTTTGTGCTCATCCCTAGTTTTTGAAATGTTTTCCACAGGACTTAATGATGAATAAGGGTCGAGGATGGGATCAAGGAAATGTCATGCTGTCTAAATAGAGAACCAGACATGACTCTTTTGATCATGAGTTTTTATCTTGTGAGAGAAATGGAAACTGAGTAGATGTATCTACTTTGTAATCTTTTGAGATGTAGTAGTTATGTTCTAATTCTCTAAAACTCTAGACCTGAAAAGATCATCAATGTGAATTATTCAATTTAATTCAAGATTAAGTAAGGTTTAAGGCTGGGGCCTTATACTTCCAGTCATTATATGTTATTTTGATGATGTATTCATAACCATTATCGAAGATTCAATTATCCTCATTCACATAATGACAACTCCCCAACACCAGTTCAATCATCCTAATTGAAAAAAATACAATTCATCCAAAGAGGAACTATAATATGCCACTTTGGATTTTTTTTCAACACCACCAAAAAACTTTTATTTCTATATGTGTTCATATATTTCTACACCTTATTAATAGTGAAATAGCATATAAATGGGTCTTATAATACACTATTTCTTATTTAAAATATATTATTTCAACTCCTTGAATTAGAATCATGTGGTTCCATTTTGATTGGGAAATAATGCCAAATTTTTTCATAGTAATGATCCATAATCTAGTCAACTCCAAGTATACATGCGATAACCAAATGTATAAAAAAATTGTGTATAAAAATGTTGTTCAATGTTGTCCATAGATAAAAATTCATTTTATTCCAACTTGATTCCCTAAAAAAATTAATTCATCATGTTTTGGGTTTCGTAAAAAGTAAAATTATAAAATATATGAATCATGCACTCAACATAACAAACACATCAAAATTTTCTACTGAAAAACCTATAGATAACCCTTTTTAGGTTAATCTATAATTCTAATTCATAATTGATTTATAATCACTTATAATAGGGATAAGAGAATTATTATATACCTCAACCATTATTTTTAAGATATTTAGAAATTTCATATTCACATTATAGTGAAAATGTGTGAGCTTCAACTCATATATCATCCTCCTAAAGAGATGAATTCATCTCCTTAAATCCTCTACATATTAGTAAAAAATCATATAAATTATTTAAATATGGAGTGTTTTTTTTTCATAAAAAATATAACTCGAGCTAATATTTTCTTCTCCCTATTGTATGCTCATTATTTCATCAGTTATCATATTTTTAAGTGCTTTTCTAATTATCATTCTTCTCAAATTTCATGCTTATATTCCTCTTAATAAATATTTCCTTGTTTTAAGTTCTATTACTAACCTTAGATATTAAATAAATTTAATGAAATGATTATTTAATTACTATAAAAATATCTTTTTGAGCTGGTAAAGTGACTATAAAATGATTTATTCTATATCTATCTATACTATATCTCTCACACACATTTCATTGAATTTCTAAATTTCCATTTCTAGATTCCTTTCCATATAATTTTATTTCTTCTTACTGAATTATTTTATTTCCTTTAGATCAATAATTCATCCCATATTCTTCATTTATTTCTCTAATATTAGTTTACTATGTAAAATATATAATCACTCCTTTTAGTGATTGGATTCATTAAGTTTCTCACAAGAACTACTTATAGACTCATCACATCATGACATTTATTTCATTTATTCTATGTTTTCTTAAATTTTCACCATAGAAAATCTCTCTTGGTAGCCAAGTCAGGAATTATTTATCTGTATGACCCACAATCACACACCTTCCACAAATATCCTCCAAGTATTCATACTTGTTTTTGTATTAGAATATTGGATTTATTTTTGGATAATTTTTTTCTTAAATTGAGATATTTTTCTCATACTATCACTATAGCTCCCCCATGATTCATGGATCGTCCCTATAATTAACATGTTATTCCTATAATATAAGGATTTATGTTCATACCTTCCACATCACAAGAAAAAACTATGAACTTATATCTTTTTACTTCATAATTACTCTATCCACACAGTTGTTCTTGTTGCACTTTTACAAAATAATTCCTCTTTTTCATGGGGATACCAGTCTTCTTGACTTATTCATCTCTTAATTTTTTATAGAATAGTTTCTCTTTGTAATATTATTGGTATGAACATGTTATAATTTAATTTTTCATCCTACACATTTAGTAAAATTAATTTTATTTTGCAACTAAGTATGTGTAGATTTATATTTTCTATTTAGACCCTTCATGTCACCAGATTGGGAAGATTCTCTTTTAACCTAATTGGACATGGTGAAATATTTTCTTATCTTATTTAAAAACATGTTGGCATCTTTAGAGATAGTTTGTGTATATGATAGTATTCCTTCCTATTGATTTGTTATTCCCTCAAGATCATTTACCATCTTCCCAAGATCATCCACTATAAACTTATTCTTCATACTCTCATCAAAAATTATACTTCTTTTCTATCATTATCCACTTTTTTAGAAGATAATTGTACTTATCCTTTTATGGTTTTCGATTTTCTTTCTTTAAATTTTTTATTTATAATAGATCCTTTTATATTATCTTTTGGTATCCATTCTAGTTATTTTTACCCCCATAATCATCACTTATTAAATAATAATAGTTTTTTTAACTTTTGAATGAAAATTTACTTCATCTTATGAAGAGATACAATTTTATAAATACTCTAGCTCATAAATTATCATTAAATTTCTCTTTGAGTTTCTATAAAACCTCATTATTTTGTTGTCACGTTTCTATTTTTAGACTACAATTCTTTTTCATCGGGCTCAGTATTAGTGGCCTCCTTCATTGGGGAACCATCTTAAATGTGTACAGTTCCATCAAAATTGATTAACTTCAGTGATTTTTTTTCTTTTCCCTTAAACACACCTTTTTTTTAATCACTTAGAGAGAATAGAAAGAATCATATTTAAATCTTCCTTAGTATATTATTCATTAGAATGACTTAGCTCTATAACTTCTTTATTTATGAATTTTCTTTTTCACATATAATCAATGGTAATCTTTCCTTATTAATTTTTCTTGAAAGTAGGATCCTTTCCCATTCCATATTCTATAAGAATATTATTAATTTTTTAATGGGGGTGATCTTTCCTATCATCCAATTTTGAAACATTAGGATCAAATCTATTTGGTTAGTTTCTCATAATCTTCCATATAATTACAGAATCATCCATCTTCTCAAAAAAAATCCTCAAATTTTTATGATAATTTCATTAGACCTAGAGAAATAGTAATTTATATTCTCATAAATATCTATTTTAATATCTCAAAATCTACTCCCTAAAATTTATAACATGGCTTCCCTTAATTTTTCATTTTCTTCATAATTGATTCTTAATATCTCCCATATTTCTATAAATGTTTAATGAAACATGAAAATTATATAGACAATTTTTTAAAGAAACAAAAATTACATTTTGATTTATTCCATCATTTTCCAGGTTTCTCCTATTAGAGAGTGTCCTGACAGATTCCATATAAGTTGGAAGAAATCACATTGTAGCAGTATCTCTTATTTCCAAGATAATATATAATAAGTAGTTAAGAATTATATTTCTTTATTGTGATAGTCACTACCATAACAAGTAGGTACTCATCCATTTTTCACAAAATTAATGCTATCCATATCTCAAAAAAACATATATATTCAGATGGGAACTTTATATTGATACCAATTATAGTTCCCATGGAATGGTTTCGTACTACTAATATAGGGGGTGAATTAGTTGTACACTATTTTTATGAATTATTATTATTTTTAGTTAAACTTATGTGACTTATTATAGTTTCAATCCCTAAATATTAGTAACTCATCTTTATCTCATATGCAACATAATTAGGATGTAGCATAAGGATTTATAAGGTTCATTCATAAAGTCTTAATCCATGAAATAGGTTATACACCTTGGTTACAGATTCTCCACTATGTGAAAAATTTATTATAGTAATTGATTAAATAAAAGAAATATATTATTCTCTAACATTAGTTATCCACCCCAACCCCCAACTATATCCCTCATTTGTTATACAACTAACTACATCCACAACTAGTTATATGTCCTCACATAGAATCTCTACTTCAGAGTTGATTCGCAATTAAAAATATCTTTGTCTTGATCTTAGTTGCTTTTGAACCATTGATAATAATCTTCTTCCACAAGAATGAAATATCCAGTCTCTATCATCATTGTCCAAACCATTGGATTAGGCTAGGTCGGATGTGGAACAAACATTAGGTGACATTCCTAGGATTCTAATAGATGGAAATAAATTTCAAGGGATTAGTAAGATGTTGGGGGTGATTTTCCCTAAAGAAAAAACATAACCCTATAAAAATTATTAACAGATAAAAATCTATAAGATTAATCAATATAAAAAGTAAAACTCAAATGTAAACCAATAAAAACTGAAAATAGAGTAGTAGTGACAAGGTATAGTAGAGTGACTCAATAAACAAAATGATGGACCAATGTCAAGCCACTAATGTGGCATAACCAAAATGAATCTAATAAATTAAATTTATGATCCAACCTAGTCTTGAGGTAAAATCATCAAATCTATACACCAGAGAAGTGTGAGACCTTTTATTTATGTTTATCATCAATAATGAGATCTGCATACAAACCAAAATGAATATATAGGTGTGATTAAACATACCCAATAAAAATTCCACCAAAATTTTCTCACACATTCCAAAGAAAAAAACATTATATAATAGTTTAAAAACATAATTTTTAATAGAGAGAGGAATATCAACTCATATATCAATTTCAAAACATCTTATATTAAAATCCAAAATTACATATCAATTGATAATTTTCCATTTCATTCAACCTGGCACACAAAAATAGCATTCATTTCACTCACTCACATGCATTCCAGGTGATATTCCTATTCTAATGAGTGATTACTCATTGATACAACAAGTCATCACATGGTGATCAATCCCTTGGTTCCTCCACTCTAGCACCACACCCCTTGTTATGGGTCACATCCAATGAAAATGAACTCCCAACAACTATAAATTAGAAAGTCCCATGCTAATTAAATTAACATAAATCAATTATCCCATTTAAAAATTTAATAAAACATATTTATTGAATTAAAACAAAATCATAATTTTAAGACCATGATTCAATGTTGTGAAAACAGGTGTCTTCAGAAATCCATCCAAATTCCCATGTTCCTAAATAATAAACCCAAAGAGATTCCTTCAAGAAATAATTCAACATTTACTTTGAAAATGGAATAAAAAATTATAATACAACTATACCATCATGTTATTATATAATTGAAGAATATATTGAATCAACTTTCATCTCAACGGTTGAATAAACAAGAACATGAAATTAAAAAAACTCTTCATTGAGCTCAAAACCTTTTCCCTTCTATACAATCAATCAATATCTAATTAAAACACGCCATAAATCATATATCAATTCATAGAGTAATATATCTAACATTCCTTGTGATTAAAAAAGAGGATATCTGAATATAAAGAGTAAAAATTAAGACTTTCTAATTATTATAGAGATCCAAATAAATCTTATCCATCAAAAATATATTTTCGGTCAAGATGAACTAGAAAAAATTCATAGGTGAGAGGAGACATTTTATAGATTGAGAGGGGGAATAGAAATGATGGTTTTAATGGATAAAAACCAAGTTCAACTCTAATTTTTATAATTATAAATTAATTTTACATGGTTAGGCCAAAAAAATTTGGAAATCGTGTTAAAGCTACTATCTCCAAACAACACCTTTGTACGACTTGATAACTTTTCAAAAAATCATGTTCTAAACATGTTTTTACCATCTTTCTCCACATTCATAGATTTTCATGGGAACACACATGGTTTTTGAAAACCATACACCAACCATCCACCTACCCAATGACTCTAATAATCTCTTAAATAAGTTCCAATAGAAGTGGCATGGTTTCCCTGAACCATGATCAATTCATGATGTATTAAAAATACTTAAAAACTCTAAAACTATCTATAAACTCATAAAACTAATTCTAATTATTATATAACATATAAATAAAAAATAAAATGGTAAAATAATTGAAATAAGGGGTGTTAAATTTTCCCTATAATTATTCTTTCAATTCCCAATGAGCCGGATTTTATCAGTGCATTGGAAATGTCCAGACCAATGCTAAAACATAAATACATTACATTCCTATGTTTGTTCCTAAATCTAACCATGCATCCATAATTCTCACTCCAAATTAATACACTTTCCATGTATTATTTTCTCTTAGTAATCCACAATCCATATCATCACATGTAACATGATAGAATCTGGTCCAAGATCAATGTTGTTCCACGAAATCACATAGCTAGTATCGAGTAGATACTTATTTAATTGAGATACATGAAATACATTGTGTATGAAGATGGAACATTGAGGTAAGGCAAACCGATAAGTGACCCCATTAATTCTTTCCTTTATATCAAAAGGTTCTATGTACCTAGGAGTCAAATTACCTTGTTTACCCAAACAACAATTCTCTATCCTTGTAAGAGAATTTCAAAAGTACATAACCTCCCACATCAAGTGAGAATGGACAATAATAATGACCTACCTAATATTTCTTGTGACTCGAAAATTCCACCATCATTTTCCAAATCATTTTAATTTTCATAGTTTTCTTTTAAACAATGTTGATTCCCAAAAATGAAGCTTGTCTAGGCTCAACCCAATATTGTGTATACCAACAAGGAAAATCATACAATGCTTCGAATGAAGCCATATATATTGAGGCTAGGTAGCTATTATTCTACATGAACTCCATTGATAGTATATAATCCTCCCATGAACCTTTAAAATATATAATATAAGCTCAGATCATTTATTATAACATTTGGACCATTCTTTTTTATTTTACATATATTTGAGGATGATAATATGTGCTCCAAGTTAATTTGGAATAAAAAAATTTCTATAAGGATCATCAAATCCCAGAGGTAAAATGAGGATCTCAGTCTGAGATTATTGAAACTAATATTCCATAAAACATTATGATTTTCTAAATATAGAGTTTTTTAAAGTCTACTATCCTATTAGATACACAAATAGGGATGATGTGAGATGACTTTGTGAGTTTATCCACAATAACCAATATGAAATTGTATTTATAAACCATTCATGGTATACTTCTGAAAAGATAAACATCTTTTTTATCCCATTTCTAGATAGGTATAGGTAATGATTGTAATATAAAAGTTATTAGAACAACCATTTGATCATGAAAAAGTGACACTGAGTTGCCATATTGTTTAAATCTATCAATTTTCTCCCAACAATTATGTTTTGATGGGATTATAAGGAACTCTATATTTGATATTGGATCATCCTTAACTTTTTCAACCATGTATCGAATAAGATTCACTGGATAAAAAATTGAAAATTGGTCTCTCTCATTGCGATACATGTTTATATCTAATATCATAGCCACAAATTTTCCCTGATTGCATGATTCATTGGATAATTTATTGAATTACTTATGGATCAAAAATTCTTCCACATAATTTTGTTTTCCAAGTGTATTATACAAATTGAAGTCAAACAGTTGAATTTATTTCATCCATCATCTCTGTATCAGGTTTAGAACCCTTTCTAAAAATATGAATTTTTAAATTTTTTAGTTCGTGGATATTGTGAATTTCTCACCAAATAGATAATAAAACCAATTTTAAAAACAATCACTACCTCATATAATTACAAATCATTGTCCAGATAATTCTTCTCATGAATTCATAATATCCCTGATCCAACATGTACCATGAGGTATCCCTTCATGAAAACATATCTTTTTATAAATCTAGATGCATCATAAATGATAGAATATCCTCTCCTGGTTTCTGTAAAAATAATAATTGGTTAGTAAGTGGGCCTTTATTTAATGTTAAAAAAAGAATTTTTCAAAACACTCACTCTAATTGAATGAAGTACCCTTTTGTATAGAAGATATAATTAGATAAGTGAAATATGATAACTCTAAATCAAAGAACTTATATTAACTTGGTAAGACTAGAAAACTATATATCTCTAAGTTATTATTATGAATTTTCCAAGAGATAATAGATTTTGTATTTTCATGTTCTACTGATTTACATTTCTCAAAAAAAAAACATAGAAGTGGAAGTGAACTTGTTGTTTCTAAAAATAAAATTTAGAGAATTTTCCATATAACTGATTCTCTTCATAAATACTGAAAACAAACTATAAATGTTATTTTTGTTCTTTTTAAATTTGATAGTACACCATAATGTCATCCAAAAATACCATAACAAAAGAGTTTAGGTACTGCTGAGTGACACGATTAATCAATTCCATGAAAAATATTATTGAATTTATAAAATCCAAGGGAATGGACACATATTCATAATGACTGTAATGAATATTTATGGTTTTATTTGGTATATCAACTTTCTTAACTAATATTTACTCATACTTGAATCATAGACCTATTTTAGAGACCCATTTAACTCTCTTTAATTGACCAAATTGGTCATCAATATGAGATAGTGAATATCTAGTTTTATTGTTAACTTATTGAGATTATGATAATAAATATAGAGTATTAATGAACTATTTTACTTGAAAAAGAAACCGAGTAAGCCTAAGACGACATACATGGTTTTATGAACCCATTACATTCTTACTATTCCAAGTGTATATTCAAATAAATTAATATTTTTATAGCCATTCTATATTATGTAAGTGATAGAGGATTTTTCCTGAGAGGGTATCAATCAAAAATTCAACTTCCCATTCATGTGGATAAGAGAAAAAAACATTGTGAAACACAACTGGATATTGATCCAAAACAGTAGGAAATTTATAGTATCAATTATATAATTAGTACCCAAAGTAACTTCTTCTAATTGATAATAAATATTCTCGAACATTTTTTAAGGATCTTGTTATTTTAACCATCATATCACAACCTCTATTAAAAAAATTCGATATCCCATTAGGATATGTAAACATTACCCATTCCATTGAATAATTGATATATACCTAGAATGTAACTGACCAATCCATGTCTATGATCAAGTCAAAGATATCCATGTCCAAAACAGAAAATTCCCAACCTAATTAGACACCATCGATTGTTATAGAACAATCTGCACATTGAAATATTTTGTACACTCATTTCCTGAGAGGTTTATGGACACTCATCACATGAGGAATCATCTCGATATGTAATATCATTGGATCAATGACACCTAAATAAATAACATATTGGGATGAACCACTATCATATAGAACATTTATATGAGTGGGGAATGAAAAATGGAACCTCATACAATGAAGGACCTTAGTGGTCTTATGGGATCATCTATTCAACACCTATAACTACATACTCTCTCCCCCTGTTCCTTACTTATATAATGTGGTTTCCAATTAAAAAATATTCAAATTGTTTTGTTAATCACTTTAATTCAGTATATTTTGAGTATAAGAGAGGTTCTAATGAGGTATTCTAGTTGAACGACAAGATGTTTGAGGTACATGATATGTATTCTTTACATCTAAAATTGCAGAACTGCAAAAATATTAGATAAGGTGTACCATTTTATTAAAGTTTTCATGTGTTTTGGTTTGTGTCAAAAAATCCCACAACATATGGTAAAATAAGACATATGGGAAACATATAGGTTTTCTTTTGGGTCATATAGAAAATTAAACTAATTCAGTGGTTTGATTATTAGATTCTCAAGAACCCTATAAGTAGGTTCCCTTATTCCTGTTATTCCCATCATTATAGTTCCCACCACATCCCATGGATAAAACATATATCCTATAACTATATTTATAAAGATATTCCATATCCTTTATTTTTTCTCTACTAAAAATATCTATAAAATCATAAATACATAGGATAATTATCATAAAATGAATCTATGGTTTCTATCTAGACTCAAATATGTGTGCCTTCAAGGATGTTCCAGTAGCTACTTCTAGATAAAAATGAACAAATTTCATAAACATAGTTATTTATTACATGATCAATATATTCTCCTAATTTAGTGCGAATAAATATATTGATTGGGATATATTGAAGGTGTGAGGATTGATTTTTTTTAACAAATCCTCAATTTCTTCTCATATAAGGAGTTATTCATCCTTATATTGGACATCTAAATACCACCATCAGCATGAAAGTCCTTCAAAATGAAGACTACTAACTTGAAATTTTTACTTGAAGTTGTTCTTTGGAATCCAACAAAACATTTCATTTTTTTAATCCACACTTCTTATTATTTATGATCTATATCCCCCCACCATATTGGTAGATTACATATTTGAAACTATATAGAATGATCAAGTTGTCATGGTTCATCATTTTTATTTCCCTTATAAACATATTTAAAATCTTGAATAATGATATATATATATATATAAGTTACTGGTTCACCTAGGGTTTTGGTGAAACCAAGTTTTCTACATCCATTTCTAACTTGTTTCTAGGTCGCCTAACTGGTGTCATTTCTCTATAATCAGAAAAATCATTTAGTCATCACTTATTAGAAAATGAATGATTAGAATATTCCAAATCATAAAAAGTAACCATCACTAAAACCATGTTCTAAAAATAATCATACACAATATGAATAATGCATTCCTAGATGGAAGAATTAGTAATAATGCATGATATGCTACACTCATCAGCTAAACTTGTGATGATGAGAAGATGATTCACATAGAAGAATCATAGAACACCCTTTATACCCAAACCATCTTGATAACATGATGTTTAACATAAAGAGGTTAGATACATATTTTTATAATATATATTTAATGTTTTAGAATTCCTATCTCTTTAATACCATCCCATTCAGACATACTGACCAAGACTGATAACATTGGTAGTATCCCCTCCCAACCCATTGGCTTGGGTCAGGATAGAGGTTCCACTAACCATGTGTGAAATCCCTAAGTCACCAAAGGCTAGTAATAAAATCCAAGGTCTTAGTAATAAATTTGGGGACAATTTTCTATTATGAACAAACATAACCTTGAAAGATAAAATATAAAAAATTAATCTATCTTTATGATGCATGAATATAGAAAATAACAGTCAATGGTAAACTAATAAAATAACTATATCATAGTAATAATGATAAGTTCTAGTAGATTCACTCAAGGAACCAAAATATGAAACACCATCATAACACCAGTGTGGATTCACCCCAATTACTCCATGAAAGATATTCCATTCTCCAACTCCATCCTAAAAAAATTATCACGATTCTTTATTAGAGAAGTAAAATACCATTCCTTTATTTGTATCATGACGAATGACATCTGCATATGCACCGATGTAAAAAATAAGCGGTGAGTAAACAGACCCAGTATTCAATCAACAAAAATATTCTAACACACATCACAAGGATAATAACACATAATATAATAGATTAACAACATATTTTTAATCCAAGAGAAGAACATATTGTATTATTCCAATATAAAAACATTTTAAAAAATATAAATCATTAATCACTTAATTCTTCTTAGAATACCTAATTACCATCCATTAATCTTACAAAAATGAATTAGAGGTCATCATCTCATATTTATGAGTGGTTACTCATCAATCCACCATTTTTTTACAAGGTTACAAATCCTTAGGTTCCTCTAGTATAACACCACAACTCTTTTTTTAGGATCTCTTCCAACGTAAATGAACTGATACTTAATATGTGTGCCTAGTTTCCATAAAAATTCAATTAACATAAAACAACTCTCAATTTTAAACATTTAATCAAATATATCCTTTTCATTAAACCAAACCCATTATTTTAAAACCATGATATAAATTATAAAAGATGGGTTTCCTAAAATCCTTTTGAATTCCCATGTTCCCAAATATTAAACCCAAAAAGGGATTATATCAAAAAATCATTCAATGTTTACTTTTAAAATCCATAAAAAAAATATTCAAATAAAACTGATCCTTATAGCTCAAGAAAATGTGGAGTGTAGGGAGAAGCCAAATACCTCTAAACGGTTGAAAAAAATGGAAAATGGCACTCTAAAACCTAAATATTGGCCTCCAAACCTACTCCCTTAAATATATCTAATCAAGTCCTCGTAAAAAAACTGTATAGATAATATATTTATCCATATAGTAATAAAACTAACATTTAGAGTGATATAAAAAGAGGATATCTAAAGAAAAAGAGTGAAAATAGAGGCTTATGATTTTATAGATCAAATAAACATTTTTCCATAAAAATTGTATTTTGGATCAAAAAGAACCACCAATAATCCTTAGGGAATAAGGTTAGTTTAAGATTCTAATAGATAAAAAGAAAAATGACATTTTCATGTATAAAAACTGAGTTAAACTCTATTTTGTTTTGAACAAAAAATGCATATCACATGATTAAGACTCATAGTTTGGGAAAACGTGTTCCAAAAATGTGTTTGTTACTATCTCAAAATTTCCCCCTCCCATGTCTTGTACATGGTTTTAAACCACATGATTCAAGAGTTAATTTTACATCTTTATACTCATTCATGGATTTTCCTAGGAACCCACACGATTTGGAAAAAATATACAACTGTTTTTCACCTTCTTACTAACTCATGGAATAAATATCATTGTTTCCTATAGATGTTTCATGATTTACTCTAACCATGAACAAATTTTGAACCCTTAAAACCATAAAAACACTCTAAAACCATCTATAAACTCAAATAACATAACCTAAGAAAAATATAACTTTTTATACATAATAAAAGGTCAAATTACCTAAAATATGTGGTCTTACATGGTATGTTTGTGCGAAACATCAAGTATAAATATTGACTTATTCATCAGATCATGAACCTCTAACTCACTTACCTTATCATAGCACCATAATACATGAATGATCTCAACACAATATATTCATGGAAATGCAAGTATTTCCTAAAAAAAATTCCATCTTCCACCTCCTTTCACTCCTTAGTGAAACATCGTATCAATTTTTAGTTTCTTTAAATGATCAAAAATATTTCATGAGCTTATCAATTCCTTTATTTGTGACATGGATCTTCATGAAATTCTCGTAGATTGCATGGTATCCCCAATATCATAACTTTTCACCAAATACTTTTTTTTCATGAATTTATCTAATGGAATCATATATTTATTCATGCATGTATGATGAGAAAAATCTTTAAAAATTAATATTTTATAGTTATATTCTACATCAAATACTATATAAAACTGATACTATGTGGATATCTCTTTCACTTCACATATTTTATCACCTATTATGCGTATTTCAAATACTTCACGTATCTATCACATAGTGTATCACTTATTAAATGGATCCATATTCTTCTCTAGATAACATAATAGACTTAGGGGGTCTCACTTATTCTCTAAAAAATACATTATCTTCTTGACTTCATGCATGCGTGTATATTCAGCAACTCTCACTACTTCTCCTTTAAAAAAATTAATCAATAATTAAACTCATTCAATATATTATTCAGTATCTCTTATGTTTTACAAAAACCTCAATAAACATATATATATGGATCCCCTATTATCTTTACACATGATTTCCTATGTGGAACTTATTTATTATTTTTAAAAAAGATTATGTGGAACCATAGTCTTATTCTTCATGAAATAATAAAGGCTTTGTGCAATAACTTAGGTATAACATGTTCTGTGATAGATCATTTTGTAATGAGAATGAAATCACACTAAGCCATAGATCAGATGATGTAATTCATATAAGATTCCTATTATAATAGTGTTAATAAACCATAATAATAAGCCCAACTTATTCACCCAATATTTTCATTTCACACCTTTTTCATAAGTGAATGGATATGTAGAGAGGTAATTATAGATGAAATCCATAGCCTCTCTTTCCCATTTATTCTCCCTAAGATCCCAAAATTTTTGGTGACATCTAAATCCATAACCAAAATAAAATATCATAATTTTTTATTCAGTGTTTATTATATTAAATTGATATTTTCTCAATATTTTGGGACACTAATCGTTTTTATTTTAAATTTCATGATTTACAGTTAAATTATTTTTTCATGCATCCACTCAGCATGAATCATAAAGATACATCTTGAAAACCATATCTAAAATCAATAAAAAAAATTATCCTTATTTTAATTCAATTAATATAAAAAATGCATTAAGATTACAAAACATATGTCTTCATGAGTTTAGAAAAAAATTGGATTCTCCTAGGTTGTATTCCCTTGCCTCTTGGTTGACTATATCACAATGATACATTGAACAAGAAGCATGCCAGTAGAAAAAATAGTAGTGTGAATTTCCGCTTGTCATCATGAGCCTGATGGTATGTTGTTATATATAGAACAATATCCTCCTAAAAACTTGAAAAAGATGTAGGAAATGACAATGATATGGTGTGAGAACCCCCATGCGGTCGATCACATCCCTCCTAGAATACTAAAAAGAATAGTATGTGGCCTCGAACACCAGATACTCTCTTGAGTAAAATAATGATATTAGGTTTTGTCATATCATTTAATACATAATGAACATTTCAAAAAATAATAAATAGTATGTTATTCTCATAATAATTGGTCATTAATTTTCATATTTGAAGTGTGCGTATTAATAACTCAGTATGTGATATAATAGGTAGAAAAAGTATCACCAACCCTTTCTATCACACTACGTCTTATCTTTTGTCACTAACACAATCTTATGAAATGTGTTCTAAATCATGTTTGGAATTATTTTTTGAACTAATCTCATTGAAAATCCTTAGGAAAAAATACTAATTTATGATTCCTCATCCAAGAGTATTTATTTTCCAAAATAAAAACAAGGATGAATTCTTATTTAGATATAAATTTTTCAATATTGTAAATAGATATATAATAAACTTATCATGTAGTATATAGTGAGATCATAATCATACCAAGCTATTTGTTAAATTAAGATCATCTTACCACCAATAATTAGAAGTTATTTTTGGATGTATGTATAATAATAGTCCATGAATCACTAGTTCCTCATTCACGAATTGAAAAGACCACAACACTATGTCATTTGTCCTTATTTACAAAAAAAATACATTTAATCCAAATAAGAAATTCAGAAATGAAAATTGACATAAAAAATTATGACATTGTACTTTCAATAATATGTTTTTTTCATGGAGTATTTTAGGTTATAATTAAATTTTAATGATACAATGAGTTCAATTCATATATCACGATATATAATATTCTCATGAGACACAAAATATGTTTTTAGAATTAGATAACCTATAAAGTATATAACATGGAGTTCCATACAATATGTATTTAGTATACTATGGGTACATGGTTTATAATATGATTTCCTCATTACCTAAGGTTTTTGAGATACCATGTATTATAAACATCATACTTAGATACCTTTCTTACTCAATATTTAAGTATTAGAAAATCTAGGGTGGTTTGGTTTTATTACTGATCATGTCATCAGTTGTAGATTAACCATGATAGGATATATCATCTCATATGATAAGTATGGAATCCAATCCCTCAATTTAGATTGACTAAGGAAGTGTATAACCATACATTGATAATACATATGATGTTTTTTCAATTATATGATGTGAATTTTTTGGTATCATCTATAAGTGTGAATGAATTGTTATGTATTCATTGGAATGATCAGTCAATAATCATATTAGTGAGAATTTATGGGGTGGATATAAGGAATAGACATACCCTTTATTGCATGCTCACTTTATTTAATAGATAAAGGTATCGTATAAAAATCCAATTCTATATGTTGCTAACAATGGATGTAACACCCTGACCCTAGAAGCCCGGAGCTGGTGCATTATTTTAATACATTGTAATGATTACAAGGAATCAAGTCCTCAAGGACCAATCCATTTAGTAGTCTTGGAAAATAGATTACATACATGAAAATTACATTACACATTAAAACATAAAACACAACATAAATAATCCATTGAGAACACCATTATTCCCCTAGCTTAACCCTGCATATCAAAAATAATACTATACTTGGAGTCCTGGGAAAATAAAACATAAAAAATGGGTGAGCTCAGATGCTCAGTAAGGGTAAATAATTTAACGAAATCTATAAAGTTTTAAGGAAATATGTTTAATAAAAACAACGACCTTTTAAACCTAAACTTGAACATAATATGGAGAAAATAAATCAAATATTACCATATAAACATGCACATGGATATTCTACTTGTCGAATAATCACATGTAATAATTAATTTCATAATAAGGGAATTCCTAACACCGGATATCATTCCCACATCGTCAAGGCCTCATACCAAGACTACAAAAAAATTATCAAGGCCTTGTTCTAGGACACTAGTTTGTCTCATGAGACCTACCGATGCATCGAGGGGCTATAGCGGGCCCCACCCATAACTTACTAAGTCCACTAAATTCCTCATATAAAAATTTTGAAATATAACATACACATTTGTATTAAAATTAGCATATGAAATTTCAATACTTCAACCATAAACCATGAACGGAATAAAAATAGAACCTTCACAGTAAAACATATCACAACTCATTCAATACAATATTAAAGATTGTATTTAGAATAAATCAACTTGAATAAAGAATAATATCCAAAAATTATGTAGACATAGTTGAAAATAATCAGTAAAACCCTTTGAGAGAAATATCTTTTTTTTCCTTAAATCATTTAAAAGTCTCAAAATTTATAAAGGAATATGTTTAAAAGATATTTTTTAATCAAATTTTCCCATAACACTTTGAAACTTTTTAAACTAATTAACATTTTAAAACATTCATGTTCATATAAATAAATCCTTAAAACCATTTTGAAAACATGGACATTAATGAGAAAGATTTAGAAGAATAAAAATTTAAAATATTTAATTTGATGTTTTAGTTAAAGAGTACCTTAAAATAAAAATGTTGAAAGGTATTTTATGATACATGTACATGGATAATAAATATTTTCTAAAAAATACTTATACATAAACAATCTCGAATAATAATGAGATTGAGGAATTAACCTTTACCTTACACTTTCCTTTGTTGAGGGTATGTTTAACCTTTAGTATAATGACCATCTTATGTTATTAAATTATACCAGAACCATATTCATATTTATTATATCATACATGATTCATTTATGACTTTATATTACCCATTTAATAATGATTTCCATGTTAAATTAACATTTCAGGTAATAATCATTTTCTTTATCTTACATGTTTTAACTTGTTATTCTTGATCATATCATTTAGATCGTGATTTAAATAACTCCAAAATATAAAAAATGATTTATATATAATATTTATTTAGAATATAAATATGTATAATAGAATTATATATGAAATGGATAACACTGTTTATGGACACAGTAGGTCGTACGAACTCATAAACGTTGTTTCTGTTTTCATATCGTATTGAACGAAAGTAAGTGAATAAGTTATATGTAAGTACATACATACAGATATATATATATATATATATATCCAGTAGAAATATTATTTCACATAATATATACTTTTTAATAATATATATTTTTATAATCATCTTTGAATGGTGAACCTAGAATTGAATCTCATCGCGTCGTGGATACGGTAAGCCGTACATACACATGAGCGACGATATCATTTCCTTCATGATTAAAAGGAGTGGAATTGGATGGTAAATTAATTTTACAGAGAAATTAAAATGTTATTTTTATCATTTATATACATATTACTCATAATTATATACATCGAAATAACATAGTGTTTAATAACAAATTACACCATGACGTGGATACGGTAAGCCATACGTACGCACTCATGGTGACATAATAAATCATAAGATGGATAGGATAATTATTATGGTTGTAACATATTTATAATAACATAAAAGTATATAGAAGTTAATGTAGTTATTATTTTGGTATAGATATTTCAAATAAAGAGAAGGTGGAAGAAGAAAAGAACTTTGAATGATGTGATAAAATAATTACCTCTTCTTTGGGTGTTTCCTTTTATTTTGAACAAAAGGTCTCCTTAGGTTAGATTTATTCTCAATAGAATGCATCTAGGATTGATTTAGGGAAGTTTTGAGGAGATTTGGGTAGGGTTTGGCAAAGCCAAATGGCTTTGGAGGTGTGGTTTTGAGAGAATGGGAAGTACCCTTTTATGAGAGAGGTGAGGGTCACTTTAGGAAAAGTTTGAAATATTATTTTATTATAAAATAATTTATTGTTTCAAATGGATCAAAATTGATTTATTGAGATTCTAAGGTAGGAATGGGACTAAATACTCTCAAACAATTGATTTTATGCAAGTTTAGGTTACCATATTAACCCTATCTTTTAGAGTTAACTCTTAGTTAAACAGTTTTACTTTTACCATTTCCTCTTGTACTATTATAATTAATGGTTAATAAACATATAATAAAAAAGATAAGAAAACCCCAAGTGGTTCATTATTTATATATATAACTTTATCTTAGTATTTTGGTCAAAAATTATAATTTTAGAAATATTATATCAATTAATAATATAGTATTTTTTTTTAAAACTCATTTATGTCAATTTTGACACTATTTGGTATTTTGTTTTTTTAGTCATAAAAAAATTATCACTTAAAAAATTATTTAATCAACCCTAAAATGTCATATTAACCTATAAAATTAGTGTATGGGATCAAAATTTTCAATGTATATTTATTTTTATATTTATAATACCAATTATTTTAATCTTTCATTGAAAAAGTAATTATTGCATCATCATTGTGTAATAAATAATGTTAATTATTTAATATATAATAATTTTAAATAAAATTCCATTATGTAGGAAATATTATTACATTTCTAATGAATATTTATAGTCTAATTTATCTTATGTATAACCCTATATTAAAAAAGGTTTAGTTTTTAAACTATGGATTTAACACTTTTAACTCTTCTTTAAGTAAAATAATAATAAATGTCCTAATCTAATCCAAGTGGACAAAAAGGATCATGTTTTATTACTAAGGTTGGAATTGATATAAATAAACATATAAAATATAATTATGACATGTGTTAGGGTAATTATGATATCATTTTTACCTTTAATTACCCTATTTACTTTTAACTGTGGTAAATAAAGTCAAAAGTTACTATTCACTAAAAATTAATTTCAACTTATTGAACCACATTTTACATAATGATTTCAACTGTGTGTCTTGAATTTGTAAAACTCAATTCATAGAAGTGGTAAAATTACGTTTTATGTAAATTTGCAAATGTGCCTAGAAGGTGGGTAAAAGACGTTAAAAGGTTCCATAAAATTTTATACATAAAATTTTATTATAAAATGAATTCAATGAATTTCATTGGACTTATATATGTATTATATATCTATTTTGACTTATAATAAATATAAATAAAATAAATAATTATTTAAATAAAAATTCGGTTTTAAACAATAACACAATGTTTTTCATTATTCATCAAAAATTGAATGTTTTCAGAAAAATACAAAAAATTCACCCTAATATAATTTTGAAATTAAAAATTCAAAAATAAATTCTATTTTAAAAAATAAAATACAGATAAGTTTTATTAATTAATTTAAACTTGATTCTTGTTGTCAAAACCAAAAGGCGGGTTTTTAAAAAGTAAAAACTATCAAAAGATTGACAAGTGTTTATGTCAAATTTAAATGTAAAATTACTTATAATGACATACATTGTATTAAATGATAAAAATAGAATCTAATTATACTTCCAAAAAATTCAAATGCATAATTTGACACTATAAATTACTTCAATTTAAAAAGTTGTTTTCAATTAAAATTTAGTATTTTTCACTATTCATCAAAATATGAGAGTTAGCAGAAAAGTACCAAAAATTTATCCAAACTAAATTTTTTTGTCCCACTTTTAAAGAATAATTTAATTTCATTACATTGAATATATAAAAGTTTCAAATATTTTTTTTAAAGAGTTCACCATTAAAAGGTGGTGAAATATCATTTTTTGAAAAATACTTATTTTATCAGAAAAATTGAATTTGTTCTTATATTATGTCTAAGAAACACATAATATGGATTTTAAATTTATATAGAGTATATAAAATAAAAAATTCTGTTAATACTATTCATAACCTCTTTTTGAACGACTAGTTTGGTAAGTCGTTGTGCACTCAAATTCGGTGTTGCATGTAGCGCAAGTTATTGAATTACTTTGAAGAGATAACGTACTATGAAATCTTGGGGTGTTACATTATCCTCACATTCAATAAACTGTTTACACACAATTTGAAATTGTTCTTCTAAAATAAAATGTAAAAAATAGAAAAATACCTTTGTGGAAAACCCACATCTAAATTTAGGTTAATAGAATTTAGTCTTAATAAGAGGGAAAGGGAAATGAAAAGGTCACTACCGAATTATGATCTCGATTAAAAAAACATTGGTGGAAATTAAACACACATAATTAGAGGAAAAATGTAAATATTTATATGGAGTGATTGAAGTCATCAATTACAAAAAAGTGTAAAATTGAGGGCCACAAAACCATCAATCTATGATGATTTAAAATATCATCGGTTCAACAAAATGTAAGGTATTAGGATAACACATTTTTGGTTTTAATATTCCTTCCCTATAGTTTAAGAATTAATTTATTCATAGAATAAGAGAAAAAATACTTGACATGTAGAGTTTCATCCTTCAACTAATTCCTACCACAAACTCATCTTTCACTCCAAAAGATATTAGAATTCAAAAATATTATATTTATCATAATCATATAGGGTTTCAAAAATAATTAATTTATAATTCATTTTCAGACTATTTAAAAAACTACATTATACAAACCAGGACATCATGCAAGTAGTGGTAGGTGATGCACCCATGTTGCCCTTCGGTTGCGGGTTCAAGTCTTGCGGCCTTGCCGGACGCAACAGGTTGTCGCCCGACCTCCAGGTTTTCCTTTTTATAAAAATACAAAAATAATATTAAGAAATTCTTTATCCTTAAAAATTGTATCCAATGTCAAACATAATCTATTCCTACCTTTAGAATTATCCAAAACACTTCTGTACAAACTCACAGTCCAAAATATATAATGAAGGTAAACATAATGAAGATCTTTTTTCCAGGTAATAACCTGTGAATACCTTCATCATGTATTTTTTTAAACATGGTAACACCCTTAAATACCATAAAAACTTATTGATTACATTCATTCTCCATTATTCTTTATAGTATACTAGATATACTCTTTATAACCCAAAATGTTGTAAAATCCAATAATAATGGAATAAACAAACAATTAATTAGTTTCAAAGTAGTCAAAAATATAGAATATAATTTATCAAAACAAATCATATATTATTCCAAAATCACTACCTCAGTATCAAAACCATATTAAGGTTTATCGTTCCTTCAACCAGGTATTTTCCAAAAAGTTCAACTTTCTATCAAGTTACTTTTCTTATAACTATATAATCTAAAATCATCAATGAAATAGTATTGTAGTACAATCCTTATTTATTTCCATAATTCATATAAAAATTTCATCGTTGATAAAAGACTCTAATGAAATAATTATTTAATTACAATATAAGAACACTAGTCATTCCTCTTCATCTATGGTAGTATCATGACTATATTTGTATCCAATAGAATCATTTGGGGCATAATATGATGATTTGGACATTGATTCGTGTAGTGTCCCAACTCCTTAAGAGGAATCATTGTATATTAGAAACTTTTTTCTTACCCATACATCATGTACTTGGTGTCCTTTTTCTCCACACTTATAACAAACTCCCATTCCCTTCAAGAATTTTACAAGGTTATTCTTTCCACAGTTATCACATATATGAGAATCTTTCTTTCCCCTCTTCCCTTTATTATATATCTTTATCTTTACCATCATTTTCTTCTCTTGATTCCCTTCAAAGCCATAGGAATCAGAGAATTATTTAATTATCTTATTAGCACGTGATAATATTTATTCATGTGATGAGAATACATGGGAGACTGTTTCCTTTATTAATGTTGGCTTAATACCATAAACGATATGATCCTTCTTACTCTTTGGATCACGCATATTGGTGGAGTTCTTATTCCTTCTACTGGGCGCCATTTCTAAACAATGGCATACACTAGGTTAGTTTATGAATCGCAATGCATAATTCCAAACTTGCAAAATTTCTAATGTAAATTTAAAATGTTACACATTTAATCTATAATCATAAAAAATGTTTTATTTGAGGAAGTATTTACTCCTAAATCCATCATAATGTCTTTTAAAGAAAATGTGAATTATCCTAAGCATATCCCCCGGGAGTGTCGTATCCAAGAGTGCAGCAAGGCCCGCTGTCGTGTACCAAGATACACTGGGTCGAGCCCTAAACTCCTTGTCAGAGTTTTCTCTCCTAGGTACATCTGTTCTAGAGCCAGCTTTACCTGCTCGTATCTAGACAGGGATGTATTTCTTGGAAAATACAAAAAATATCTACATTATCAAAATTCAAATAAATTATTCTATAATAATCCTCAAAGTCTATCTAAGGGTAATGTTATCTAATAATAGTTTTTCTAAATCTAGTTTCCATGTTTTG
Organism: Viscum album; assembly: GCA_963277665.1. NCBI lineage: Eukaryota > Viridiplantae > Streptophyta > Magnoliopsida > Santalales > Viscaceae > Viscum > Viscum album. The sequence goes on along the minus strand of OY728132.1, from coordinate 1,150,813,906 downwards.
TACTAAACTTCCTCTGATACCAATTGTATTTCCCCAACCCTAGAATACAAGAGCTAGTGCATTATTTTAATACATTGGCCTGATTACCAGGAATCAAGTCCTGAATGACCAATCGGTTTAGTAGTATTGGAAAATAGATTACATTCCTCAAAGTTATATTACACAATCAAACATAAAACAAAACATAAAAAATCTATTGAGAATGCCATTATAACACTATATTAAACCTGCATATCAAACATAATACACTTCTTGAAATCCTGGGAAAACAAAACATAAAAAAGGGGTGATCTTAGATGCTTAGTAAGGGTAAATAATTTAACAGAATCTATAAACTTTTAAGGCAAGATGTGTAATAAAAACAACATCCTTTTAAACAAAAACTTGAATATAATATGGAGAAAATAAATAAAATATTACCATATAAACATGCACATGGATATTATACTAGTCCAATAATCTTATGTAATAATTAATTTAATAATGAGGGAATTCTTAACACGGGACAACATTAACACATAGTCAAGGCCTCGGGCCAAGAATACAAATTAAATTTCTGTCAAGGCCTTGTACCAAGACACTATATTGTCTAATTAGACCTACCGATTCATCAAGGGGCTATATCGGGCCCCACCCGTCACTTACTATGTCCACTACATTCCTCATATAAAAATGTTGAAACATATCATAAATATTCGTATTAAAACTATCATATGAAATGTCAATACTTCAACCATAAACCATGAATGGTATAAAAATAGAACATTCATAGTAAAACATATCATAACTCATTCAATACAATATTGAAGATTGTATTTATAATAAATCATACTAAATCAAGAATAATATCCAAAAATAATGTTGACATAGTTGACAATAATCAGTAAAACCATTTGAGAGAAATATCATTTTTTTCATGAAATCATTTAAAAGTTTCACAATTTATAAAGGAAGATGTTTAAAATATATTTTTGAATCAAAGTGTCCCATACCACTTTTAAACTTTTTAAAGGAATTAACATTTTAAAACATTCATGTCCATATAAATAAATCCTTAAAACCATTTTGAAAACATGGACATTAATGAGAAAGATTTATAAGAATAAATATTTAAAACAATTAAAATGATGTTTTAGTTAAAGAGTACCTTAAAATATTAATTTTTAAAAGTATTTTATGATACATGGACATGGATAATAAATATTTCCTCGAAAATACTTATACATAAATAACCTCGGATAATAATGAGATTGAGTAATTAACCCTTACCTTGCACTTTCCTTTGGTCGAGGGTATGTTTAACCTCCTATATAATGAATATAGTATGTTATTAAATTATACCAAAACCATATACATTTTTATTATATCATAACTTATTTATTTATGAATTTATAATACACATTTAATAATGATTTCAATGTTAAATTTACATTTCATGTAATAATCACTTTCTTTATCTTACGTGTCTTAACTTGTTATTCATGATCATATCATTTAGATCATGATTTAAATAAATCCAAAATATAAAACATGATTTATATATAATATATATTTATAATATAAATATGTATAATAGATAGATATATGAAATGGAAAACACCATTTATGGAGTTGGTATGTCGTATGTACACATAAATGTTGTTTTCGTTTTCATATCGCATTGAACGGAAGTAAGTGAATAAGTTATATGTAAGTACAAACATACATATATATATATATCCATTAGAATTATTATTTCATATATTACATAATTATTAATAATACATATTTTTATAATCATCTTTAATGGTGAACCTAGAATTGAATCTCATCGCGTTGTGGAGACGATAAGTCGTAGATACACACGAGTGACGATATCATTTTCTTGTTGATTAAAAGGTATGGAATTGGATGGTATATTAATTTTAAAGAAAAATTATAATGTTATATTCAGTATTTATATACATATTACTCATCATTATATCCATCCAAATAACAAAGTGTTGAATAACAAATTACACCATGGTGTGGAGACGGTAAGCCGTACGTACGAACGCATGGTGACATTATCATTCATATGATGGATATAATAATGATTATGGTTGTACCATATTTATAATAACATAATAGTATTTAGAAGGTACTGGAGTTATTATTTTGGTATGTAAATAACAAATAAAGAGAAAGTGGAAGAAGAAAAGAACTTTGAAAGAGGTGATAAAATAATCACCTCTTCTTTGGGTGTTCCCTTTTGATTTGAACAATGGGGCTACTTAGGTTGAATTTATGCTCAATGGAAGGCCTCTAGGTTGAATTTAGGGAAGTTGGGAGGATATTTGGGCAGGTTTTGGCTAAGAAAAATGGATTTGGAGGTGTGATTTCGATAGAAGGAGAAGTACCCTTTTATAAAAGAGGTGAGGGTCACTTTAGGAAAAGTTTGAATAATTATTTTATTATAAAATATTTTTTCCTTTATAATGGCTCCAAATTGATTTATTTAAAAGATAAAGTGGGTATGGGTCTAAATCCCCCCAACCATTAGATTTTATATAAGTTTAGGTCACCATATTAACCCTATATTTTAGATTTAACTCTTAGTTAAATAGTTTAACTTTTACCATGTCCTCTTGTATTATTATAATAAATTGTTAATAAACTTACTATTAAAATCCAAGAGAACCCCAAGTGATTAATTATTTATATATCTAGCCTTATCTAAGTCCTTTTTCCAAAATTTTGATTTTTAAAAATATTATATAAATTAATAATATAGTAATTGTTTTAAAAACTCATTTATGTATATTTTGACACTATTTGGTATTTTGTTTTTGTAAAAGTCATAACAACATTATCATTTAAAAAAGTTATTTAATCAACCATAACATGTCATATTAACCTATAAAATTATTTTATGGCATCAAAAGCCTCAATTTACATTTATTTGTATATTTATAATATTAATTATTTTAATATTTTATTGATAAAGTAATTACTGCATCATCATTATGTCATAAATAAATTTAATTATTTAATCTCTAAAAATTATAAATAAAATACCATTATGTAGTAAATAATTTTAGATTTATAATGAATATTTATTGTCAAATTTATATTTTGTATAACCCTAAATTAAAAATGTTTTTGTTATTAAACATTGAATTTAACACTTTTAACTCTTCTTTAAGTAAAATAATAATAAAGGTCCTAATCTTATCCATGTGGACCAAAATGATCATATTTTATACCTAAGGTTGGTTTTGGTCGAAATACACTTATACAATAGAATTAGTACATGTATTAGGGTAATTATAATATCATTTTTACCTTAAATTGCCGTATTTACTTTTAACAGTGGTAAATAAATGTCAAAGGTTACTATTTACCAAAAAAATTATCTTATTGAACCAAATTTTACTTACTGATGTCAACTGTGTCTCTCATATTTTTGAAATTCAATTCACATAAGCGGTAAAATTATGTTTTATGTAAATTTGCAAATGTGCCTAGAAGGTTCGTAAAATACGTTAAAAGGTTCAATAAAATTTTATACATTTAATTTTATTATCAAATGACTCCAATGAATTAAATTGAACTTATATAGTTATTATATATCCATTTTGACATAAAATAAATTTAAATAAATTAAATAAATATTTAAATTAAAAGTTGGTTTTAAACAATAACGTAGTTTTTTTCACTATTCACCAAAAATTGAAAGCTTTTAGAAAAATAAAAAAAAATTCACCCTAAGTTAATTTTAAAATTATGAATTAAAAAATGAATTCTATTTTACGAAATTAAAATCATATAATATTCATTAATTAATTGAAAATTAATTCTCATTGTCAAAATAAAAAAACGGGTTTTTAAAATATAAACATTATCAAAAGATTGACATGTGTTTATATCAAATTTAAATGTGAAATTACATATAATGACCAAAATTGTATTAAATGGTAAAAATATAATATAATTATACATTCAAACCATTTAAATTCATTATTTTACACAATAAATTATTTCGAATAAAAAAGTTGTTTTCAATTAAAATTTAGTATTTTTCATTATATATCAAAATATAAAAGTTATCAGAAAAGTACCAAAAAATTTTCCAAACTAAATTTTTATGTCTATATTATAAAGAAGAATTTAAATTAATTAAATTAAATATATAAAAGTGTCAAATATTGGTTTTAAAAATGGTTCCCCTTTAAACGGTGATAAAATTGCATTTTTAGAAAAATACTTCTTTTATCTAAAAAAATTAATTTGTTCTTATATTATGTATAAAAAACATTATATGGATTCTAAAATTATATGGTGTATATAAAATTCAAAATTCAGTTAATTCTATTCATAACCGCTTTTTTAACGGCTAGTTTGGTAAGTTGTGGTGCGCTTAAACTATGGGTTGTGTGTAGCACAAGTTATTGAATTACATTGAAGATATAACATACTATGAAATCATGGGGTGTTACAATGGGAACAATTATATTGATACATATGTTTAATATAGACCATTCTAGGTGAAATTATATCTTAACTAACATAAATTATTTTCTAGAGATATCACTTTCCTTATATTTTTTATTTTGAAATTAATATTTGTTTCCTATGATACAAAGTCCTATGGGGTTATAGTTGTTGGTTTAATAAATAAGGATTGATTTTGACTTGGTGATATTATCTAAGGGTGTTTTATATTTTATCCAAAAGGAATTTTGGATGGGTATTTACATGGTATTGCATGTTATGTGATATAAGGCAAAAAAATGATATATTTTTTAATGATTATTATGAGGATATAAAAATTAGTTTTCGATATATGTTTTGGATTTTTTATATATGATAACATATAAAGTTAAATGGCCCAACATCTATTAGAATTTAGTATAAGTTAGAGATTGAATGATTTATTACCAATAGTTAATATAAACAATGTGATGATTTTGTTTCACTGTCTTAATATATAATATAATCATATTGTAATGAATATTAAGCATGAATATCATATCATATCAACTTATATGATATATTTATATCGTATTACTTCTAAATGACCTAGTATTATTTTATGAATTTGTTAAACATAATGATTCATTAGGAAACCAAATTATATGTGTTATTATTTAGGTGATCTTCAACATGGGAAAACATTTACTATTAATGTTTCATAAGATGAAATATTGGGAGGTTGAACAATGCATTAATCTAATAAATTTATAAACTAATGAGTCATTACACATTATTTTTATAATACATGTGTAAATATTTTAGTGAGTTAGGAATGTATAGAGGGATACATAAGGAGGATCATTCCAAAGAGATACATGTTATATCCAATTTCCATCCTTCTACCATTTATTTCCCCAATCTCTCTTCCTCTATCTCTTATCACCTCTTGAGGCACTATATTGTCGAGGGAATATATGAGGGTATTTCCCAATTTATGTGAAAAAATCATATCTTTTAATGTTATATGAATTTCAGGGGAAGTTTAACTTTTGGACCCAGGAGAAGGAATCATTTCTAGATTTTAGATTTAGATTGGAATGATTTTTTAGGATAATAAAATGTTATTTTTTATATATATTGAGGATTGAATGTTTTATTAAGTGTTTAATCGAGTCTCATAGGATTCATGATTCATTTCATAAAATTTGAATGTGTTTTACCTTGGTATGGTTTAAACACTATTGCAAAAAATACATAAAAACAAATAATTTGGGTTTATAGGGGTTTTGTAATGTTTCCATATAGTTTTGAAAATATTTTTTAAGGGATTTTATTGAGATAGTTCTGATCAAAATTTTGGTTTACTATCTGGTAGAATATGCATCAAACCCATGTGGCCTATTGAATTTCATTAAAAAGGGGGGAATTTAATAAAACTTCCCCATATTATTTAACCTCTAAATCCCCTCCCTTCTCCCTCATTAATGGTAAATCTTAGAAGGATCATCCCCCATTTGTCTTCTTTGATCCCCTTTAAAATGGGATGGTTATCATAGTGTTTCTCCAACGAATCTAGGTGATAACCTCTTCTTTTCTTAGCCCTTACTATTTTGTTGGTAGCATTATGATTTGGATGATTTGGGTTAGATATAATTTAGTACTTCCACTATATGATATAGTAAATTGTACCACTTCATGGAGACTTTTTGGGCATGATATAAGATTCCCTGAGAAAACAATCACATGATGTCACAAACCATTTTAATGGAGGTACTCCACCCATTCAATTTTATTGTATATTTTCCATATGGTTGTTGAAATTTGAGGATGAATTAATTATAAATTATGGGGATTTATTTTTCTTATTTTATATATAATCCAAATTAGACAACACCCAATTGCTTATGTTTTTAGAGAGTGGATATCCCCCAGTTAGTTTTTAGTTGTGATTCCTAATTTAATTAAATTAAGAGTAAATTATAATTTTTTATAATGAAATTTCATAATTAATTATGCATTAATTATAATTAATATTTGATATTATGGCTGGAAATGTGGGATGAAATTTTTATGTGATGTTTTGAAGAGCCTATGTGGTGATTTTCAGGATGATATTTAAAGAGAATCTCTTTATTTAATGTAGGTGTTCCCTATTAATCCATAATTTTGGTAAATGAATTTGATATATAAATTTTATATATTTCCTAACCACTGAGGGGACAATAATTTTTTTTAAATGAATTTTTCCATTAAATTTTATGAAATTGATAATGTTTCAAGGTCTAAGATGGACCCTTGAGAAATGCTTTGATGCCGCGGTCACTGGTGGCTGAGTGATTGATCATAGTGTAAACCTTGAGATGTATATACCCAAAGGGGGATAACATAAGAAATTTATTTTATTGTAAATTCCATTAGTGTAGGTCCCTTCTTGGTATCTAAATAGATTGGTTTGATGGGTTTAGAGTGAATGGAAATAATATTCCAATAAGAAACTAGGATATGACATGATTTTTTCCCCTATTTGAGATGACTGTGGGTAGGTGTTCCTCTATCCAAAAAGTGTGATCACCTAGGCTGGTATACCCTAGATATATTTCTATAGGAAGTGTGAGTGGTCTTACATTGGATGACCTTGGTATGTGAGATGTGATTTAGTTCACATTCATTGTATGATGTTTCTCAAGGGACTAGAATGTTTCTAATAAGATATGATAATTTTGTGGGATTCAATGAATTCTATATTAAATGATCATTCTATAATTATGAGAATGGTATGATGAAACCTGATATGGTTTACCATACTATGTTTTTATCTATGAAATCCTAAACGATTCCACAGTCATTAATTGACACTATATTTGGTGAATGTGGGAATGAGTAGTGATGATCATGGGTGTCACCTTAGATCATAAGTCAATATTTTGAGCATGATATAGATCTAGTAGCATGGATTGGTTGGTAATAGGATAGTATGACCATGATTATATGTGATGGTTTTGGTTTAAGGCCTGCCCCCTTCTTTTCTATATGAGATGATATCATTGAGAGTGTGCGCCTCCGATGAGTATGAAATATGATCTCGGGGAAAGTGTATTATTGAAATGAATATGTTGAATGATCCCAAGGATATTATGTGCCACTAATAATGTTGATTTATCTCGGTGAGATAGACTTCTCCTAATGGTTATTTAACTAGACCCCAATGATAGAATGTGCTAATGATGGCTATGCGATACTATTTCTTGATATAGAGAGTAAAACCTTAGATTTCTAGAAAATATGTTTTCTACATGGTTAGTTTTTATGTGGGGACCTAATAATAACATAAAAAATATAACATCATATTAGATAAGTAATAAATACATTTAAAAAAAACTCTTGATAATTATAAAGGTTTAGTTCCATTGGAGAATATATATATAAACAACCTATTTCATGGAAGATATTTAACATCGCTTATAAATATATTCTATTTTTGTACCCTTCTTAGAAATATCATACATAAAATCATTCTTCATATCCTAGGGAAATTTAAAAAAAATGTGAGCTCAAATGATCAGTAAGGGTAAATAGGGAAGATATCAATCATTGATCATAAAATATAATAAGGGTATGATAGAATACTCATAACTTAAGAAGTCCCTACCAAATCAATCATAAATCATAAATCATGAATCATGGACTAAATATATATCTTTTCAAAATACATGAGTCATAATAGTGAGGAGTCAACATTAATATATCATGAGATATGAGGGAATATTAGAAGAAAAAAACATGTCATTAGAATTGTGGTACATTCATATGAATTGAAATTAATTTAATTAGATGAGGTTCACTTATATTACTATTATAGTGGATAAATTACCATATTGGATTAGTTTTACTTCCCATTACATCATTTCCTTAATGAAGGATCACCGTCAAGATTATCATAGTATACAAAGTCCCATATTGAACTGGAATCACTCCTCATTCCATTCCATATTATCTCATGAGATATCAATCATTGCATAATTAATTCGAGGTATTTAATAAACCCACCCATCAAATAATGAAAATCACAAATGGGTGTTCCATTGGAATAAAAAAATATTTAACAATTCAACATAGTATAGCCCTGGGAAAATAAATGTGTTTTATTAAAATTTCATCATCACAAAACCATAATCCATCCAATGAAAAAATGGATGGTATCATTATATAAAATACTAAGGTAATCATAATAAACAAAAAATTATATTGAAATATGTGAAAATTAATTTAAAATGTAATTTTAACATATCTTCAAAAAAGGTGAAAATATCATTTTCATTATAATTATTTAAAACTGAACAATTTTGAAATTTTTAGTAAATTATTATTTTTTATAATAACCATGGAATCATATAAATAGATATTCAAATAAAATAATGTTAATGAATGTGAAGAAATTCATTCATTCAATAAATAATAAAATAAGAATTCATTTCACAATTTTGGTAAAAATTAAAAAATTACCTTGTTCTTAAAATTACAAGAAGATTCCTTTTAAAAATAAAAATTAATTTCAAATATGGTTTAAAAGTAAATTCAATAGTAATATTATCATTAAAAATTACATTCTTGATAACATTATAAATAATATGGACATGGAAGAAAATGTTCATCGACCCAAGAAGAAATAAAGCCAACTTTTCATCAAAACACATTCTTGACCATTTTAAGTACCAAATAGATAATAATGAAAAGAAAACAAAAAAACCCAAAACAAATTACTAGAGAAGGATAAATTGGATGGGTTTTAATATATAAAGATAATATAATTCCTATAAATATGATTTAAGCATTAAAAATTATGATTAAAAGTGATATTGTAACGTAAATCCTTATGTAAGACAATGTCATTATTTATACATGTTTTTTTGAGACATTCACTGGGGCATGCTTATATGAGGGTATATGAATCCTTTTATTGGTTTTGATCCTCATTTCCTTGAATTCCCTCTTTTCCAATGTTAGGTGGATTTTACTACTATTGTTGATGTTGTTGGATCTTTTATTGGAATAGAATGATTGGATTTTATCTCTTCCATCCATGGGTTCCTCCTTGATGTTTAGCATCATGTTTGGGGCCCCTTATATTTTTAATACCTTTTTATGAATCACATTCATAGTTCCAATTTCTAGTGGACATTGGTTAATTATTATACTTTCTTTCATAAAAGTTTGGCTACCTATGGTTGGAGGTAATGTTTTCTTTGGGAGTTTTGGTAATCTATAAATGTATTCATCCATTGGGGATGTGAAGTAATATTATTCTTATGAAATATGATTTATTGATTAAAAAACTCACGACATCCCATGATCTCTATGAGGAAATATAAATTCATCATCCTGTAAGACACATAGGACTCGTTACTTCAAGAATATTTTACCCATCACCAAATGAAAAAAATGGCTCATCTCTTAGGAAAATGGTTATGGGGTATTATGATCAACATAATGGCTTCTTATTTTCCTCAAATAAAAAACATCATGATCTTCAAAAGAGGTGGAATGGAGGGTTCATCACCAGGGTAGAGATATAAGAGATTAATGCTCATCACATATAGTTCTAATGCTCATAACATAAGGAATATCATTTTCATCACAAGAGGTAGTATCTCAGGATCATCTATAAATTTTGTGAAGAAGAGACCATATTCTAGTTGTGTATTCTTCTTAAGCTCATTAACTAATGAACCCTAGTATAATCACCTAAGGATGGATTTATGATGTATCTATATGGGTTAATAGGTTTAATGTTGAGTGAATGAATCATAGATTTAAATCCCAACTAAGGGATACTCCTAATACACGTGTCATGTATTGGTGTAGACACAAATTTAATGTCAAGTAAGGGAGATCATGTTTTATATTCAACTGGGAGTACATAAATATTTAAATTCTAGTGGAGAGACACTTCCCATATAGACACATCATGTACTTAGTTGGTAATATGTTATCATATTGTGGAAATTCTAAAATCCATGGTAGGCTATGGATTTAGGGTTGGATGTTCGGCATACTCTAGAATGATGATCAGGATTCTATTTTTTTGAATCCCTATGAGGATATGGGAAGGAATTTAGATTCTTGTTTTGGATATGGTAATGTAATTTGTGGATTTACATCTATAAATGGGAGAAAATATTCTTGGGATATTTTTATTTTACCGTAAAGAGGCATCCTATGTACCCTATTAGGTGGATGGAATAAAAACCCTTATAATTTGTATGAACTGTTTAAGGTTATGAGAGAGAACTATATCATGTAGTTTCATATCATGTAGTTAGGAATCTTTTGTAATGAAATGAATGATGACAAGGAATGGTGTGGGTATTGTTTATAGAATATTCCATCAATATGGGGGTCATCTCATTCTTGTCACATAAGGAATATCATTCTCATCACATGAGTCATCATGTTCCCATCACACTAGGAATCTCATGTTCATCACATAGGGTATGACTATAATTTAACATCTTATGCTGAGGAAATTTTAAAAAGTTTATCTTCTTATAACTATGGTGTTGGTTCTATATAGTTGAAAGTATTATTTATCATATTTTTCAAGGGAATACACAATAATATTTTTCAAAGAATTGTTGTATCATCTCAAGCTCATCACATAAGTAATCTCATGTTAATAACGTGAGGGATATTGTGTTCATGATATAGGTAATTCCATGCTCATCATATAAGATATGGATTCATTTTAACATCTTTTCATGAGGATGTTTTCATGTTTTTTAACATAAAGTGACTATAACATTGGCATAATGAATTTTAAATCCTTTAAAGACTTTCAAATTGAACATAATTATATATTATTCTTAAAGTAACCCATTACCAATTAGGTCATGAGGATAAAAAGAGCCAAGGATCATTCATGCGCTCAATTATTGAAAAAAAAAAGTTTGTTTCCCTCAATGATGTTGTGGTTGGGGATTGCATTTACACTTTTTAGGTCCATGGTATAGTTTTTGGGACACATAAAATTGTATAGGTTTTATATTATTAAATTTAGTATAGGGTAGACCCGATGACATATCTCATGGATTTAGTGGTTTATATTGTGTATTTCCAATAATCTTTTCAAAACCAAAACTGAAAATGTGGGGGGGATTTGAAAACTAATCAAAAAAATAAAATGACCTCCCCACCTCCAATGTCCCGAATGCCTTCATTATTTATTGATTTTTGATAATACACCTTTCAAGGGGTGAGGAGGAACCCTTACAAGGCCCATAGGCGTAAGTATTACACGGCCCATAGGCCTTAGAGGAATTCAATGCCCATAGGCTTCAAACATTACATACAACCCAGACAAACTACTCGGGACTACTCCTCCCCAGCATCTTCATCGTGAATTCAGCTCTCCACCTTCGCATGGCTATTTGGATAGGCTTTCTCATGCATTCACAGGCTTGTCCCGATGGCAGGTGCCATACCCTCTCATTCTTGCAATCCATTTAGCTTCTGCTATGGTGAAAGCTTCTTGCCCCTCCTCCTTTGAACTTTTTTCCCTGTAGGTTGTCTGGTTTTCATCTGCACTTATGGTGGCCCGAAGGGGTTGAGGTGGCCCAAATGCCTTATTGACCTGAAGGCCAGGGTGGGACGAAGGCCTTAGAGGACTCAGGGTCTAAATTGGTGGCCCGAAAGCCCAAACGAGGGCATATTCGTGGCTACTACAGTGCCAAACAGTGCCTGCTACAGTTCCCTCTACAGTACCTGCTACAGTACTGCACAGTTCTACTATAGTACCTGCTACAGTACCCCCGTAAATTTTGCCTCCACCTGGATTTGATCCCTGGTCGCTTTGAATTAGAGGACTCCTTTGAGACTCCAAAATAACATCACTTCACACCTTGGTAAAAATTAAAAATGGGATACCTGGTTTTCTAATTTATAGGACATGTGCTAGGTGGTTTTGGGAACTGAGAATTTTAAAAACCACTTGGATCATAGATAAGGGATAGAATGTAACCTTATATCAGTTTTAAAAAAACTAAAAGTTTGTTTCCCCACCTCTTGAATTTATCCAATAAAAAAATTATCGCTTCAAGTCCTAAAGAACTATATGTGGTTTAATAACCTAAGTGAACCTGAGAACAAGAACAATAATGATTCTCTCAAATAATGGAACATTTTGGGCCATAAAATGATCAAATTGGACTCTATATCTATACAATATCCCACATGGTTTCACATTAACCAGCCAATTTTTATCCCAATTAGATGATAATATTATCCATATAATTTATTTTAGACCACATGGGTTCTTGGTCTCTTGCACATTTTAGCCTATTTTTCTTGAACTTCATCATGGGCATTGCAAATCACGTCCAACTATAATGTAATCATAAAAACAATTGAAATTTCACTTTTTAAATGTGATAAAAATCAATTAATTTAATCTAATGTGAAATTAAATTTTTTATTATATTTTCCACATAAATTTTAAAATTAACTTAACAAAGTCATAAATGGGTGGAAATGAATATTGGATCATTGTGTAATCAAAACTTTTGGATACCAAGAGACATTGTAACATTACATTTTAGCCATCATAAAAGGGTCCAAATACGAGGGTTCCAATTCATGGGAGCATATTTCTAAGAGGAAACCCAACCAATTCTTGGAGTGAAGGTCATGGGCATGAGGGTCCATGATATCATTCATGGGTATGATGTTTTCAAGAGTGAACCAAATTTAAATGTGTGCGGGTACCACAAGAACTCAACACGTGTGAAACAATGTTTTGTGGAATGAGAATTTGACTAGTGAACATAGAGGTTGTGTCACACATATTTGGAGTTGTTCGAATCTTTAAAATTGTGTGAAATAATGGTTGTACAATAAGGGTGATTCATGGATTTTTATTTTATAGGTACACAAAACATTCCGTTTGGTGAGTCCAGACCTTTCTTGATTTATTAAAATCTTTTTCAAACTCACTTTTTATCAAGGTAAGTTTCATGAAATAATCTCCAATATAAAAAAGTGTGATTTCGGAAATATATGATAATTTTATTTCTTGTTCCTCGCCTATGGGAATCCAAATGAGTATCTAGTTTCATGAATTTATGAAATAATGTTTTTTATAAAATTTGGGCATGCCTCGTTGAATTTGAAAGGTTAATCCCTAATAATGGGGGGTGATGATCTATTTATAGATATTTTAGGTCCTGAATAACATTGGGTAATGCACACCCTACAGGTTGATACAATATTGATTGGATCATAGAATGTGGGGATTCCACACTATTGTAATTTAGTGTCGTGAAACATTGGGTTGTGTGAAACTTATGTATTTACTAGGGGGATAGACAATGTTACCAAAAAAATTTGGCCATTTGGTTTCCCCTTTATCATGAAACTACTTGTCTGTACAATCTGTAAAGTTTCATGAAAAAACTGAATGTTTCGACCAAGTCCCCACTTGTTTTTGGAATGATCTATAAGGTTTTGTTTCTCTAATATTGTGGAGATATCATGTGTTTCAAATATAAATTCATAATTTTCAGCACCAAATAATGACCATCCCATAGAAAATTGGAGATGAAGGGGAATTAGAGGCTATAATAATGATCAATATGTAATTTCCAGGTTGATTTCTAACTTTTTCTTGTCAATATAGTGTATAGCATAGAATATTGTTTCATGTGTTATAAAATATGAGTTTTCCATAGCCTATATATAGGGAAAAGGGGACCAGGTATAGTACCCAACCTTTTATGGTTGATAGTAGAACTCTCATGTCATGAAACTCCAAGCATTAAATAAACTTCTAATATTTCAATACATGATGTTCATGCAACTCACCTTTTCAATGACATGGGTTTAGTAGTGCTTCTTGTGTGAGCCAAAGTTTTTTATATCAGTAATGAAACATTGAATGATCTATTTGAAATTTTTTCAATCCAAACATACATTAATAGCCTAGATTAGTTTGTGTGATCCATCATTTTCTAATATCATAAACACTTATGAAATTTATGATCAAACAATTTAATCCACTATTTTTGATTCCATGAGGGATTAAATTTCCATAAATAATCATAATTAATATCATAGGAGAATCTTCTTATAGAATAACTCATTCTTGAGTCTGTAGATAGAGGTTCATAGTGGATATGTACTTTGAAACATACTGCTTCTCTATAACTATAGTCTGGTCAATGTTGTTTCAATCCTGTATCTAGATGTCTACACACCAAATCATTAGTTCTCACACTATGAAAAGATCCAATGGTGGGACATCATATTTGTTAGGAACCGGCTAATGAAGTGTAGTAACAGAACTCTTTTCAACCATAGAAACTGAAATAGAACCATTAATAGGAAAAATTATAAGGGACGATTTTTTTTCTAGCCTCCTTATTATAAAATAATATAAGATTGATTCAAAATAAATATATGGGATAGTATGAGGATTTAGATTTGAGGTTGATAAAAAATTTCATAGATAAATAAGAATGGGTATACTAGGTTCCCTACATGTCTGTGGAACATATAGGTGTGCTTCTCGATATAATAATGTATGAGGTATTGTGGTTGTCCCGATCCCACATGTACCATCACAAGAATCTGATGCAAGAGAAACACAGTAAGTGGCCACAAGACTTCAAAACTTTCTACCTTCATCATGGGTATATGGGGATTATTCTATGGGATCATTAACATGTTTTTTGGATCCCTCTCATAGGATTATAATAAGATGAATTCCTCCAAATACACAATTATTTGGTGTACACATATCAAACATAATTGGCAGTGAGGATTCTAGTTGAAAAATTTGTGGAGCTATTATGATATCACCAATCTCTCTATTCCGATATCCCCTTCAAGACATGGATATGAATATTAAATAACATTACTAAGGTTGAGGTTCCAGGATGGCCCATGAAATTGCTTGTTGTCAATAGTCATTGTATGGAACGATCATATTGGATCATTTTTGATAAATTATAGCACATGTTGGGGGATATAGTGTGAAATATGGGTACTCATATGTTAAATATACAGGGTACCTTGTAACTTTTCTATGTTGGTGGTTGTATCCCATTAGTGAAACATGTATAATATTGTGACCATAACCCTAGTGATGATATTTATCCTATAATCCAGGAACCAAGTAAACCTTAGTATTCAAGTGTTCAATAGGTATTTTGACCAGCTAGAGTATGTTATGAGGGGACACAATCCTAGAAGCATATGTAGCCCCTCCCAGTACCTACATAGATGGTTCATGTAATAATTTAGAAGGAATGAATTTCTAAACACCATTACCCCTACCCCCACACATATAACATTGGATTCAGACCAACCCTCATAAACATCCCTAGGATATAGTCGGTGTCACTCAGTGAAGATGAGGTGATAGATTTTATGGGTAATTACTACAACTTCAACTACCAACATTTATCGAATTCAAGTAGAGAGATGGTCGATGATGGTAAAGGAACTGTCAAGCTGATATTATACTTGTAGGATTTTCAAGGTGGGATAATAATCATAAAGAATTTAGTCCACATATATTGCATTCCATATACCTTGGATATATTATCTCATTAGTTTAGATAGATAAAATGGTGGATAACGCAATTATATGTATGGTTTGAAACTAAAATTAATCCATGGAAGATTCTCTAGCTTCATGAAAGTTCACCAGTGAAGGATATATAGAATCCATCATGAATATATCATCCTGTTCTACCATCGGTCATACTTAATACTTTTTAGGAACTAGGTGGAATCATATACCATTGAAATATTGTAAAAATGGTTGAGGCATGTGGATATATTAGAGGAACATAAATGGTAACAATGAATGAGGTGGGATACCATTAGGGGAAATAATCAGGTTGAAAGGAGGGCCAAAATCTAATTAGTAGAAACTGTAGAGTGATCTCAAGTGTGTCTTCTTCCACATACTATAAACAGATATCCTATATCAATCATTTTTATAGGTACGGATTTCACTCAAAAGGGGATATAGGATTACGTTGAGAACTCTCGATCTTCAATAGGTAATTCTAGTTATGCTCTAGTAAATTGTTTACTCTACTTGGTAAATGTGTCAGATGACAAGATCTACACAAAACTATAAGTTGAATGGGCCATATTATGATTATCTCACATGATGGATTAACTATATAGGAGTCATACCATGGGTGAAATTGAGATGGAATAGGTGAGTTTCATTAGGATATTCATTGAGGCTAACTACCCGGTGAGGTTCAGTTACCTCTAAAAGATGGATTCTTTAAAAATGATTTGAAGAGGGTGATCCCTAAACAGATAGGTTGAAATCCATGATTGGTGGAACACCTGATGGAGTAATAGTCTCTTAATATAAATCTTATGAGGTGTTAGTTTTTGGATCTAAATCACATGACTCTAGTGTTTCGGAGTCTTGGGGTAATATTGTTGAGAAGCAATTATCCCCATAGAGTGGGGGAATCACTACTGTGGAATTTTTTTTGAGATCATCATTGGTGGGATAAGCCTCAAGATTGTGGGTTTTTTCCAAAATTAACTTTTGAGAACTACCGAACCTTGTTTTTTATAATCACATGAACTATTATTCATGAATAAGGAATCCCCAATGGGGGGAGGGGAAGCATCTCTATAGATGATAAGGATTCTACCTTAGAATCCATCCATGATCCACTAGTGTCTGAAACTATTAGGTGAACTATAATGGAGGATCCAAGTTCCCATATCCTCTAGATCATTTATAGGGTGTTCATCATGGTGTTCCAAAAGTTACATCATCTTATACTGGGGCATATAGCTTGAGACAACTAAAAATCTGAACCCCCTTACATCCCAAAGGTAAAATCTCAATTCCTTTCACATTATTTTTTTCTTTTTCTTCAATACCTTATTTCATTCTGTTATAACATTATCATCCTCATTTCGTAAATATGTAAGGCACACAACTCTATTGGATCTAATGGAATCCATAGGGGTTCCTATAAATATGATGCATCTCTAATGTTTTAACACTCTTTTGGAGCTCTTTAAAGATTTTGGTCAGAGAAACAGCCACCCATGATATAGCGTTTGAATGGGTAATCAGTATGGATATCCACTAAGCCTAGGAATCATGTATGTATTATCTTCTATGGGTTATATTTTACCTAGTAATTATTGAATATTTATTTAACCATTGGTTCTTTTTTATTGAGTATAAGGAATCATCCCCATAAGGGAAATGTATTCCATAGAGTCTCAAGGCTTAGATACTAATCCCAATAGTTGAACCGTGCTTTGAGGATTAAGCTAATTGGGTTGGGTTTAATAAAGAATAGTTAGAGAAGGTAATCACACCAATGTAGAGAAAAAAAGAGACTTTTAGATATTCATTTTGGTGAGGATTCATTCACTGGTAAGGGGTTGGGAAAGGAATGTCTTTTTTATCAATATGGATCCCATCCTATTAGGGAGGATCCCATAGACAATAAACTTATAGTCTTACCTAATTACCAGTCTAGGCCACCTAAAGACCATTAAGACTCATTATTATACATAAAAATGGAGAACCCATAGTTTTTATGGAGGGAGTGTATGAGAATCTATAACATTGTCACTAGTACACTAATAGGGATATTTTTTTTGGGTTAGATGGGTTATCTTCATCAATGGTTAGTGAATCTAGGATATGATGATGTGGAATAAACATCCCTTTACAAGATTTCCTAACAAATCATGGTTGAGAAGGTGTTAATGGAGTGTAATTAGATTGAAACTTATAGATATGAGTAACATTCTATGAGAAATTAGAAACTTTGAGAAGGTGAAAAAAATCTCAATATATGCAAGTTCACCATTGGGAGGATGACTTCTCCATAATTAAAGTAACCAATAGCCAAAAGGTAATAATTAATGTAAATTGAGGATGAGGCAGTGGGTTTAAAATATTTGGAAATATATTGAAGGATTTAGTAAGAACATGTATAGACTTGGGAAAATTAAGTACATCGTGTGATTAAAGAAGATACGACTAAGATAGAAAAAAGGTAGTAAGTCCTTGAGGAAAACTAATAAAGGATTTCCAAGTTCCATTAGTCAATTTACTAGGATGATCTACAACTGTAATTTTGTAATGAGGGAGAGGTTCTCATATGTGGATAATACTCACCATTTTTTTACTAAGAAATAAATTTACTTCTTTTTTTAGTTCCAAGTGTTAAAATTTTCATCTTCATTGCACTAACAAGATAACCATCAATTAACATGTAGCACCACAAGGTTCATGATAAATGTGAGAAATAAGATACTAATAGTAGATTTCTAATTTACATGATATTAATGGTTAGTGGAAGAAGGGTTGGAATCATAATTATATGTCAATCACCACATGACCCCTATAAGGATGGGGTATGATGTCAATGGAATCTCATAAGATTCATTTATCTTATAGAACAATATATGAATAATGGTGTAACACCAAGGGTCTAAGAATTGATATTATTTAAATAGAAAGTTAATATATGTAAATTGTGACATGAAGAATGTGTATCAAAAGATAAAGGAGGTAGGTGGTTAGAGGATAACTATTGATTATGTTTGCAACACAAGTTTTAGGACCATTCAACTATAGATGTATTCTCCATGACATGTTACCTTGATGATATTTGGGAATATTTGGAAAAATTCCCATTATAGGGTTGTCTATTTTTGAGATTATGAAGATGGATCCTTAGAGTATTTTTACCATAGATGGGAAGCAGGCCTTTGAGGCATTGTATCATCACTGTGTGGCTACCATTAGGAAATAAAAGATGGATGTCGATCCAAATCAAGGGGACACAAAGTGTGTTGATGAAGGAAAATGTTAATTAATAAGATATCAAAATCCCATGTGGATGCACCATCATTCATCCAGAATATTTATGGGTTGTACTTAATAGATAGAAAGTGTGAAAGCTAGTTGGGAAATCACAAATTCCAATCGGATGAATAACATCAGAGAAAGAATTGATCATAATCTAAGGAGGATATTAGTGGTCTCAAGGGTTTCTTAATTTATGGTTATATAGATTTTAACAATGGTAATTATTTTTAAGTTCATAAAAATATAACAAAATGTAGGATGAGATGATTTTTCAAGACAAAAACAACAATCCTAGCATGAATAGTGGCTTTGGAGCATAATTTTATTAAAGAAATCATCACCAATATAGGTTGAATAATGTTTAACATAGGGATTATTGGACTATGAAATCCTTTTTATAGGTAAAACTTAATCACGATAGAAAGGGTAATCTTCCCAAAGATAAGTTATGGAGTGAAAAAATAAGATTTTGTGAAGGATCCCGTAATCTTTAGATTTGGTGAAATTATTCTTTTGTGAAAAAATCTATGTCAGAGTGTCCAAATTTTTGTATACTTATAGTAAAGTGGTACAAAATCCATTCATACATATCTTTGGTGGTGTAGTAGGAGACTTTCTACTATTAGGAGGTATTTATCTTGTCATGTAATGATGATGAGATAATTTTTTAGTTTATAATGTCAGAGAAAAAAATTAAACGTGCTGTTTAATGCCTTGTAGTTAAGAGGTTGTGGAAAATTTTTACAATATTTGTTCTAGACATTATAAACATATTTTAATTTCAATGTATGAGGTTGTGGACCATGCTGTTTAAGATCATTTAATGAATATTGTATTTTAAAATGTTTAAATCCTTACACCTAGAGCACAGGGATAAATGGGGTGAAGGGTTTGTTTCAACTTTTATTTAAACCAACAAGTACAATTTGAACAACTATAATTTTAATATGGAATAAAATAGTGTCCCATAGGATCTCTATGTTTTCCATTTGTGCCTTTATTTTTCCCAAGTCTCAGGGGGTGAATTGGTGAGTGAAGGAAAAACATTTTCTCAGGCATCCCTTTGCATGTTTTTAAGCTAAAAGAAACTTATACCAATTTACATGGGTAATTTATAGTCATTCTAGTTTTATTTTATTATTTTAGAGTTTATATTCACACATATTTTATTTTTTTGTTCTTCCATTTTAAGGTCATATAGCTCACACAATGAATGGGTAATATAATTTTTATGGCTATGGAAATCCAAAATTGATTTGAATAGAAGGACCAATGGGGCTCTGAGGCCTATATACATCAACTTACCAAACAATATAGGTTATATTTTGAGTTCACTATTCTTGAACAATGAATTGGATACCTATTTAAGGTCATGGAGTAGATTAAAAGGATAGTTTCATGATGCTTATGTTTGTAATATGAACCTAGAGTTTATTTTGGGAGAAAGAGGTCCAATTCCACACAAACATCCTCTTAATAAGGTGTGCATATTTTATGTTCATGATTCTTGTTCCATGGGTGGTTACTAGTTTAAGGTCATGGAATAGACCATTCACATGTGACTACAACATTTCCCTAACATGTCGGGAGGTTTTGAAACCATGAAAAGAAGCATCAGCAATCAAGAGGATTCTAGGTCAATGTGGGGTCTTGGACTAAGATGAGATATGTGATTTGGGTTTCCCTACATGAAATTTTGAATTATCTTCAAGACATAAAAATATTTTTAGGGGAATTTGGTAGAAGAACATAATTGAAATAGATAAGGGGGACATCCTCTATGATAAATATTAAAGGTATCAAAAAGTATTAGTCATACAACAGGGACTAAAACTTGTAGTGTAATTTATTATGGCAATTATTAATGGACTATTACAAGGGAGTTTTGTAGTAAAGATACAAAAAAAACCTTAGCACTTCAATTTTAGGGTCATGGATCTTATACTAGAGAGTGGATATAGTCTATCCAGCTGGAACAGAGAAAACCTGATATGAATAATGGGACGAAGGAAGCCTAATAATATTATTTATAAGATAGGTCATCTTATAAAAATTATTTTCACAAAATTTAAATTTATAATTTTTGGACAATGGAATTATACACAGTTTGAATCCATGATTCCAACATTATAAAGGGATCCCTTCTCAAAGATATGGTGTAACTCTATTATATGAGTAAATAATTCACAAAGACATTTAATTTCACGTGAAATTTTATTGTGTGGGAAATAGTAAGTGTAATAGGGCTACACATTCCACTTATGAGTGAGTAAATGGGGTGTAAGGGTTGGGGTCTGAATGATACATCGATCAATGGGATAATCCCAACAATAGAGTTTTCATTAATGATAGGGCTCATTGGGATGCCTTTATTTTACAATGTGTGTGAATTCAGGGAAGGGGTAAAGAAAATGGCAGTGGGCTCTACACAAAAATGTTGGAATGGAGGACATAAATCGATATTTCTTTGACATAGAAAACAAAGGGGGTATAATAAAAAGGTTGAGGGTGACTGGTAAACTTGTTTGAAATATAGGTTCCACTACCAAACTACCTATGTTTGGGGAGAAAATAAGGGCCTCCCACTAAAAATGTTTTTGAAACATGGTACATGTCATATTATTATCATAAGTCATTCAATACATGTTCCCTAGATGTGAGGAATTCCTATTTTTGTTTATATGAAATCATAATATGCGAGTATTTTTTGACATAAAATATGATAGAGATCCAAAATGAGTAATACCTGAACTGTAAGGTTGAATTTGGGGGATGTTCGAGTGGAGATCAACCCTCTTGGTTTTATGTCACCATGAATTTGAGAACATTGAAGTAGATTATGAGAATAACTGAGGGTCAAACACATATTCTAATGGGAGATCCATTATGGTTGTTAATTTATTGCAATAAACATGATTGGAATGTATTAATATTCAAGAAAAAAAGAAAGGATGGGGAAATTCCAATGGAAAATTAAACAAAGGATGGACTCAAAATGTGAGATCTGGGTGTTACTATGTATCCCACAATATGGGAATAAAGACACACTTAGTTATTTAAGTTAGTGAGGTAGATGACCCGCATTAAAGGAGGAGGTCCCCCTTGGCTAGGACCAATGTATCATGATTTTTTATGTCATTAAATTTGGAAATAAATCATGTAGAATAATTTATTATAGAAGGAATGTTGATTAGATATTCTAGCATCATACATTGAGTAAATAAACTATGTAGTTTAATATCTTGTGCAAAGGATGTTGATCACATAATTTAACATCATATGGTGAGGATATAAAGGGTTCAATTCAACATCCTATATCAGAGAAATTGATCATACAGTTTATCATCATATGGTGAGGACATAATCTATATTGTTTAAAATATTATTTTAAGGATGTTGGTCATAGTGTTTAATTTCATATGTTTAGGATGTAAACCATGAATGTTAACATCTTGAGGAAACTATTTTGATAAAATTCATTAATTTCATTTGATGATGATATAAACATTATCATCCAAAATCTTTTAAAAAGGTCATGATGGTGGTTTTCTGGAGTTTAAGTTTATATAGGTTTTAAAATTTCCTGAGGTAACTCATTCCACATAGAGGGAAAAATACCAAATTTGATTTTGAGATTGTAGTGTCTCATGGAGGACATAGAGAATGAGGAAAATAGTGACATAATGCTCTAAAAGTTTCTTAAAATAATTTATCCAGTGAGTATTTATGATATTTTACTATGATATAATGATAATCCTTATAAAATATTTACCTTTTTCACTAATGGTCTAACATTTTACCTAGCCATTGAAAGGTGTATTGGTGTGTAGTGACCTGACATTTTCTTGGGATACCCTTTATGGGTTTTTAACCTGATGAGTTTTTGTTCCTCTTTCCTTGGAATGATTGTAGTCATTTTAATTATCCTGTCAAGGGGGTGGAGTTTAAGTTTATACTTCATTGACTGAAGGGGGTGATACCAGTTTAATTTTATGGTCCATGGACTTTCTCACATAGTTTAAGGTTGTATGCATTGGATAAATGGGTGTGTATTTTATGGTCATATAAATATGACCAAAACAATACTAAGACTGATCTGGCATCACAAAAGATAAAATGAACCATATTTTAAAAGTGCTAAAGAGGTGGCACATCGCATACCAGATTCTCCATGATGATACACATGCCAGTTAAGGTCATAATACTTGGACCAAAGGTTATTTTACTAGTTTATGTACATAGAACAAAGAACAGAGTGTGCTCTTGTATGTTCATATAGATAGAAAGATGGTACAAACCATACATTAATATATGATCCAATGAGAATTTTTTCTGAGAAACATTTCTTAAAAATATGTTTCATATAGATTAAATACATTATTTTTAGACTATGGGGGAAAATATTACTTGGGAGTGCTTGTGTGTTTTGATCATATTGTTCAATATCCACCAAAAATCATTTGACCACATCATTCATGATTTATTTTGGAAACAAGAAGTGGTGGGATACCTTCCATGTCACATGAGAGCACATGATAATGTAAAATGGACTATAGATTGGGAAGGATCTTGTGGCACCAACTTTCTTTTCCAATATACTTATATGCACGAATGTTAACACCGAGAGTGTTGAAACTCAACAAGAAGAGATAAGGTAAAAAAGAACTAAAAAGTGAATTCTATGATATGAATCAAAAGGAAATGTAAAATGGATGACGGATGACTACTAACCATTTATTTGAATAATAAGTCCTATAAAACAAAAATTAACAATGGGGTAAACAAATTTCAGATCAATCGTTGAACATGTTCAAAAAATGGGAAGCATCGCTTCTTTATAGAGGTACTTCAGGGTATATCTGTTGGATGGGAGATGATCCAATTTATCCCATGTTCCATCACCATAGGGGAGACCATTCGTATGTGGAGAATGATGAGGATCGAAATTAAGGAAGACTCAATGTGTAATAATGAAAATGAGGGGATGTTTGGGGAGATTTCAACACTCTAGGTTGTAAACCCTCATGCACTGAATCATATTGATAGGGAATGTGGGTGAGTGATATTTGAACCTATTTTCAATGATATATAAAAAATATGTTATCGGATGATCCAAAATCAAGAAATCACATAATATCTATATATCCTATAAAATGGGAGTCAAGAAACACATATTTCTAAATGTCAGTGTGGTTGATGAATGACACTGATGAAGGATGTCCTCTCAGGTGAAGGTTAGGGCATCACAAAGTTTTATTCATGTTATGAGGATTAATATGTGCAACTTAATGTGTTTCTGAAGTTATTTTAGACATGAATTTTAACATCATATGGTTAGGTGGTGACCTTATATTTTAAAATACTATGTAAAGGATTTTGAAAACACCTTTTAACCTAATATGTTGAGGATGAAGACCATGTAGTTAAACATATTTTAGTATGGGTGTTGGATACATAGTTTTACATCATATGGTGAGGATGAAGACTTTGTATTTTAAAATCATATGGAGAGGGTGATGTACACATGTTTTAACTTCATATATCGAGGATGAATGTCAAAAATTTGAAAATCATGTTACCTGGATGTTTACCATATCATTTAAAATCATATAGTGAGGATGTGAACCTTGCATGTTATGGTCATATGGAAAGGAAATTAGACATGTAATTCCATATCATATAGTGAGGAATAATTACATGTAGTTTATTATCCCATGACTATTATATTCAAATCATGAATGTTATGAAATTTACTTTTTATGGACCTTGCATTGGTTGTAGTGGGGATATGCTACCTGTTTGTGGTGATTAATTAATACACTACATTGGAGTAAACATTATAGATGATGAAAGGTACCTCACACTTAATCTCCATCTTTGGATGGTTATTTTTTGATATCATTGGAGTCCTAAATGCTTGTACCAAGAAACCCATAAAAAAATTTCATAGGATAACATTTTTTTTCAAATGCGTGGGCTACCCTATTCTGATAGAATTTTAGGCTGTGTAGTGATTGAAGGATTCTTTCTTCATGGGATTCCAATTCAGGTAAATAGGCCTCGTCTTTCTTTTCTAGAATCTACTAATAGTAAATTTCCATTTGGTGTGATGGAATCTAAACCTCTATGAGTAATACTACTATTCTATCATATAATAAATAGTATAGGATATCTTAAGTAGATTTTCAGGCCATTTTCTGATATTCCAATAGGGAATTAATGAGATATTTTTACCATCTATTCTTGTTTTGACCAACCATATACTTCAATAAGATACATGTGATTTTTTTAAATTTAGAATCTTTCCATTTTCCTATGCATGATAATGGGAAGTATGATTGAACATGATGATTTACTTATCATATAGCTTAATCAACTAAGTACCCTAAAATTTATGATTGATTTATGTGTTAATAGTGTGAGGAAACTCTAATTGATGTATGATGTTGGATTTGAAAAAATAAATCATATAATATGTCTTGATATCCCTGAGGTGGATGACTTCATCCCACTTTATAGAATAAGTTGGTATCAGTAAGAATGATCATTCACTATCGAGTTATCATTGGAAGATAGAGACAGATAATATTATTTCCCCAGGATGTAAAGGTTCAAGGGTTCTTGGTGACATTATGAATCTCTATTGGAATACACACAATGTTTTTATGGATCTATAATGCCTAAATAATCATAAAAATTATCATTTATTCATAAACCTTGATGGTCCAAAAATACCCCAACTTTTTGATCTGGTGATGTGGATTAAACCCTTTTTAATGGTTACCAGATGACTCAAAAGTAATCTCATATAAAAATGGAAATTTTTTATTCCTTGTATTTAATAAAAGAGGATTCGTTGAAATCTATGTCTTCAAAGGACAATATAAATGTTAAGGACATCATGAAGTCTAGAACTTATCACATGCATGCATGTTTTCTTACACTATGCTTGGTCTAATAGGAGAGTCCTGTGTTTGAGGTACTCGATTACAGGAATCACCCATTAAATGCTTCAACCAACATAAGGGAATATAAAGGACTCTAAGGGAATGTTTTTGTGAAATTTTCGGTCACATGATGGTCCACCCTATTATAAGTTACATGAGAATAGACCTTATGATGATCTACCGGAATGAACAAGTATTCATGGTCGAGCTCTAAAAGAGATGCATCCATGCATTCCAAAGAATCTTCATGGTTATCCTAAGACCATTAGACATGATTCACGTTTGATTTTGAAGTAAACTTATCCATCATCTCATGAGTACACTCTAAAAAGTTTATGAAGTTTTATTTAATGATGTTGTAAACACTATTGATCTACTTGATTTCTATAACTAAGTCATCATTAAAAAGAGACCATAAAAACAAAAATGTTTTGATCCATCTCATGATTGATGATATGGGAATGGTAATCATATTTATTGTGTTGAGTAGATGATCTCCATTATGAATTTTTCAATTCCTTTATGTTTTGGAAATCACAAACACGTTTTCTTAAGGAAAAATCTCTTTCTCTAAGAAAATTTTTCTTAAGGAAAAATTTCATTTTCATAGAATGGTTTTGACTTTACTTATTGTTTATAATTCCTTACCTAATTATTTTATAACTAAATCTAAATATATTTTAAATAAGCCAAAAAATAAGATCATATCTAACTCAGAACCATACGCTTAATGAAAATCTAAATTCTCTAAAATTAAAAATATGATTTCTCTAGAGTTCAGAATCCGATTTTTCTAGAATTCAAAATTTGATTTATCTAAAATTTTGAATAGATTTCATAAAGAATAAGACTCCAATTCATCCAATTTTTTTAACATAAACTTTTCCTGAGTTCCACATGTATAGGTCCCTCTAAAATTTAAGTAAAAATATGACTGTTAGAGGAGAAGTCAATTGTCCGATATTTTTATAATAAATACCCAACCATTTTAATGAGTTGGGGGTGGATTTTTGAGTGTTGTTGCACTCTAGAATGAAGTGATACTCTACCAGTGCACTACCCAATATTCCTTGTGCGAATTATGTGAACAACTTGTTCAGCTGTGAACAACTTGTTCAACCTACCTAGTGTAAAACCGATTTTTACTGTTATCAATAAAGGTCTTCTGGTGATAGGAGGATAGAAGTTCTAATTTCAATCATAATCAAGTGGTTTCATTTATTTAAAGATAGATATTGATCTACATGTTAAGGTATTATCCTGGTGTGGGTAATACATCCTTTCATGAAAGTATAAATCAAGGGACCCTTATCCAAGGTTGTTGGATACCATTCTCTTTGGGTTAAAGGATTTCTTATACTTGTTTACTTGTTGTTGTTAAAAGTTTTATTTCTGCTGCATTTTTTTAATGTTAGAAAGTGTAACTTTATTACTCTTTATTATACTTGTACAAACTGTAATTTATATTTAATATTCTTTAAGTTATAATATTTATTTAAGTAAAATTGTCTTATGTTTCTTTATCAAATCCATATTATCAAATTCTAAGAAAGTTAGTTTCTTTATTAATAACTAAATAGGGCTTGTTAATTCTTCTGGTTTAACTTTGTTAAATATATATTTTCTTAAGGATAAAAATGAATGTTTCTAAACCTAAAATTCACCCCCTCTTATTATTTATCAATCTACACATACATTTCGATCCAAAAATTGGTATCAGATTAGGTATCTAAAAACATATACTTGCATATAATTTGTATTTCTCAACGTTTCTTACTTATCTTTACTTGTTCATTTTTTTCTTAAATATTTTCCTTATAAGATCTTTTTTATATACTTTTGCTACTAACCCATTTTGTGGAAAAGGAATTTTTTAATAATGATAGGAATGAGTGTTGAATCAATAGAAAATTTAAATCCTACCAAACCCCCAATTTATGATTGAAATGACTATGAATACTGGTGAGACAGGATGATGACTTTTATAATCAATACATGTCTGGATAATTTTGTTATGTTAATAAGAGATTAAAGGATTCCCGACAAGGAAATCAGGGAATTCAAAAATCAAGAAAACATGGGTATTAGCTTCATGTTAAGGTTAATAATAGTTAATTATGTTCTATGACAAGAAAAATCTATATCCAAATTTCATCATGTGAATCTGCTAATAACATATGGATGAAATTAGATGTTTTACATTTTGACACATCCGTGGTTATTGAAATAAGAAGATCTATGCTTAGAGTTGAATACCATGGTTTTTTATTTCTTTATATAGAACATATACGCAAAGTTCAACGGTGGTTTTTGACTATTTTCAATAGTCGTTAGTCTATTAGTGAGAAAGTAAATTAGGATGATAATTTTGTTGATAAGATAATAGATATCATACCCAATGAGTGGGAATCCAAATGAACAGAGATTTATAAGCATAATAATGTTTCAAATATCACTCTTTATAAGTTATTTAGGAATCTTCTATAGTATGAAGCTAGAATTAATAGAATTTCATAAATCAATAAGAAAAAAATAGTAATGGTTGTGCTTCTTTAACTACTTCATCAAATCATATGAAATCCAAGACTCTAGAAAGAGTTACTAGATCAAAATCCTTGATATCTACTCTTATATATAAATCAAGTGATAGTGATCATTTTGAGAATGAACATTTCAATTTTTCATGAAGGATGAACAAGATTATGGGAAATAAATATTTTCAATATAGATACAAGAAGAAAGAAAAAAGGATAAGAAAGAATCAGAAGATACTTTTTATGAATGCAAGTGGGAAGGTGATATCAGGCTATACTATCCTATACTCAAAATAAAAGAAGTAAAGGATAGGAATTCAAAAAGAAACATGAATAAGTACTGAAAGTCTAAGTCTGTGAAATTACTGAAAGATAATGACACCATGGAGACACTTCTGAGGAATCTTCAGATTGTAAATCTTCTGAATCAAATATTATTGGTGTTTTACCCTGAATTCCTACTTAAAATCAATGTCGCAAGATAAGGTACACACTACTGAATTCTTAACCAACATTTGTTTGAATGTTAAATTCCTTGATGAAAAGTATTATGAATCATAGGATGAAGAATATTCTCTATCTGAAGATAATTCTTTACCTTATTTTGAGGAATTATCTAGGTTTTCCAAGTTACTTGAGAATTAAAATAGTAAGATTAATAAGAAACTTGATGAGGAAAATTCTAGAATCTCCATTTTAAAAAAGAAGTATCAGATCATTCAAAAGAACTTGATAAAAAAACCCTTGATTTTGAAATTTTTTTCAAAAACCTTGAGGAAGTAAATTCTGAAAGTGATAAACTTTTTAAGGATATTTAAAAAGTTATTTCCAACAAAAAATGTATTAGAGACAAACAAAAATCATAATACTAATGACTATGAGGATAAGAATGTAGACATTAAATTACATTCGAAAATATTTTCCTTATTGAAACTTTTTCAAATTTTACTTTTGGAAGAAAATAATTTGAAAAAATATGTTCACAACTTCTTCCTCTAAGTAATAATTCTGGGTTTGGTTATTCTCACTCATTACCAGTTTTTAGTCACAATTATTTTATACCTCAAAGTTCCCCTTTTTTAACTAAGTGTCAAAGAGGTATAAATTGGGAGAAAAAATGTTCTTTAAACAAAATCCAATCCTTAGGATTTCATAAAGCTTACTTTTATACAAAAATATAGATTTCTTAGATTTTACTTTCTAAAAATTTCATATCCAAACAAGTTTGGATTTCAAAATTCTAATTATTTCATTTCTAGGAAAACAATGTGACAAAAAAATACATGGTACATGGATAGTGTATTTTTGTGACGCATGACTGGTAAAAAATTAATTTGAAAGTATTTTGAAGATTAAAGGTGGAAAATTCACTTTTAGGGACAATTATCAAGGATAAATAGATAGTGTATGTTATATTTTTATTCTTGGAAAAGAATTAATTTCAAATGTTTTATTTGTTAATGTTTTTAAGCACAACCTTATAAGAAAAATCTAATTTTGTGATGAAGGTTACCATGTGAATTTTAGGAATGATAATATCCTAGTAAACAATTCCAAGAAAGATTTTATTATGTCTTCCCATATGCATGAGAATTTTTATACACATAACTTAGAAGGCCTTAGGAGATAAGACATTACCTTCCTTAGTGAAATGGAAGATAAATCTTGGTTATAGAATGGAATACTAGGACACTGTCACCTTAGGAATTTATGTAAACTCTCAATGAAAAGACATGTTAAGGATCTATCAGATCTTAGATTTGATTATTCAAAAGTCTATGATCCACGTCTATGGCACACAACATAAGTCAAGATATAAATCAATTAGTGAAGCCTAAACTTCTATTGCATTACAGCTAGTGCATATGCATCTTCTTGGTCCAACAAAACACGTATGTATTGGAGGAAAATAATATGTATTTGTTTTAGTTGAGGATTACACTAGATTTACATGGGCCTATTTTATAGACTAAAAATCTAAACCCTTTTATTATTTCAAATATTTTTCATCTAAATATAAAAATAGAAAAAACCTTCCATAGATAACTATTAATATTGACCATGGGGGAAAATTTGAAAATTCAGATTTTGAAAGATTTTTTAGTAAAAAAAATTACTCATAACTTCTCGTCTCCAAGAACTCATCAACAAAAAGGTGATGTTGAAAGAAGAAATTGTATTATTAAAGAGATAACAAGAACCATGTTGAGTGATTACTATATTTACAAAAAACTTATGTGATGATTCTATTAGTACTTATTTCTATACTACAAATTGATTTTTAATCATACCTTTTCTTAAAAAAACACTTTATGAATTATGGATTGGTTGAAAACCTATAGATTCTTACTTCAACGTGTTTAAATGAAAATTATTCATATTGAATACTAAATATAACTTACATAAATTTGCACCCAAATCCGATGAATGTATTTTCTTACGCTATACCACTATTTCTAAGGCATATTGAGTTTTTAACAAAATAATATTCTATTGTTGAAGAAATAGTACATGTTAAGTTTGATGAAAATGATCCCTTAGTTTTTAAACAACATCATCCTAAATATTCATATGTGTTTTCAAAAACTGATTATCAACCATTGATGGAATATTATTCTAATCAGAAAGTTACTCAAGAAAATGTCTCTGAAGTATTTACCCAGAAATTTTTTTACCTTATGTTGATGAACATGTTTTACAAAACCCAAATCACTTGTTTTTTAAGAATCATCCCAGTGATGGTATCATTGGTGATGTAAATTAACTTATAAGGACTAGAATTTCTTTATGGAATGAAGTAGAGCATCTAGTATTTCTTTCCCTATTAGAACTTAAAAGTTCTGATGAATCTTTAGGTGATGATGATTAGATTAAATCTATGCAAGATGGACTAAATGAATTTGAAAGTAACTAATTGTGAACCATAGTAGAATCACCGAGAGAAACTTCTATAATTGGATTAAAGTGGGGATTCCAAAATAAATGTGATGAAAATGGATTCATTGTAAGAAATGAAGAATGATTAGTTGATAAAGGCTATAATAAACCATAAGGAATAGACTATGAATAAACCTACACTCTAGTATCTAGACATTAATCTATTCATATACTACTAGCCTTTGCAACATTTTTCAATTTCAAACTTTTTTAAATGGATGTGAAGTGTGATTTCATTAATGGATATGTTAAAAAGGATGTTTATGTTGAACAAAATTTTAGTTTTGAAGACCCAAAACATCTTGAAAATGTTTTCAAACTTAGCAATGGTTTATGTGGACTTAAACAATACTTTAAAGCCTAGTATAACATACATTCAGGATTGTTGTAACAAAACAATTATGTTAAGGGATCTTCGAATCCAACCCCTTTTATAAAGAAATATAAGAAAAATGTTTTGATTTTTCTAACTTATATTGGTGATATTAAATTTAGATCAACTCATCAATACTTAATTGATTAATTTTCAAATCTCATGAAATCTGAGTTTTAAATGAGTATTGTGGGTGAGTTAACATTTTTTCATGGTTTTAAAATTTCTCAAAAACCAGAAGTAACTTATATATATCAACATAATTATATTAAATATCTTATTAAAAAATATGGATATGATGACACTAAAAGTATAAGTACTCCAATTGGTACCTAAAACACTCTTTATCATGATAAAGTTAGAAAAATAGTAGATCAAACAACTTTTAGAGGTATGATAGGAATTCTAGTATACTTAACTACTAGTTATCTGAAGATAATTTTTTCTGTATAATTATGTGAAATATATCAATCTAATCTAAAAGAATCCAATTTAAAAGTTGTAAAAATAATTTTTTTCTATTTAAAGTGAACCATGGATATAGAACTTTTACATTCTTCTAGAAATACTTTTGTTTTGAAAATCTTTTCAGATGTTGACTTTGGTGGTTATAGAATAGATAGGAAAAGTACATCTGGAACATTTCATTTCATAAGATATTCATTAGTTTCATGATCATGAATGAATGAACTCTCTGTTTCACATTCCACTGATGAAGCTAAATATGTAGAAGAAGGAAATTGTTTTGCACAAGTGTTGTGGATGCAACACTCACTCACATACTATAGCATAAGTTATACCGAATCACAGATAATGTGTGATAATACTAGTGACATTTCACTAAAAAACCATGCACATCACTCTCATGCATAGAACATATACATAATGAATCACTTTATTAGGGATCACACACTTAAAGAAGATATCAAACTACAATTTATAAGAACAAAAGATCAACTTTCTGAAATATTTACAATACCTTTACCCTATGATTGATTTGAATACATTAAACAAATGTTAGGAATAAAAAAATGTAAGTTAATAATCCACATTAACTTTTTATTGAAACAGATCTCCTAATATTAAGATACACATTTTCATAGTGGGAGTGCATATGTTTGTTCTTTTATAGTTATTTTTCTAATTTTTCTATCGGAACCTATTGTTTTGGGAACCTCAAATTTTTTACTCGAAACCTAATTGTATTTCTTGGAACCCGATTTTTTTTCTCAGTACATAACTAGTTTTCTTTCCTTAAAAAATCTAATAGGAACCTTATCAATAATATAAATTCTTTGTGAGTAATCCTAAAGGTTTTATTCCTTACATATCTTGTCATAATTTCATTTTTGTTTTTTGTTTTTTAAATAGTTGTTTTAAGAAAATATTATTAGATTCCCTTTCCTTAAATCCAATTTTTGTCCATAAAACCATAAATGATCAGAACATATAAATCATTTTTTGGCATTGATATCAATTATTTGATCAGATAAAAAAATCTCAAACATTGGACTTACCTGGGAAGATGAACCATCACCGCAAAGTCCCTATAAGGGGACCCCCTCTTCACGTCCAACATCGGTTTTCTCAGTGTTTTTCACTGAAGATCTACCACCCTTCAAGTGTGCCATTATGTGTTTCCCTTTCTCTTTAAAACTATGAATGTTTCTTGAGATCTCTTCACAGACTCTAATTCCATCCAACATGGAACTCAATGATGGGTTAATCTTTAATGAATGTTTGGTGGACCCGAATTTCATTT
Organism: Viscum album; assembly: GCA_963277665.1. Taxonomy (NCBI): domain Eukaryota; kingdom Viridiplantae; phylum Streptophyta; class Magnoliopsida; order Santalales; family Viscaceae; genus Viscum; species Viscum album. The sequence continues at coordinate 1,150,780,047 of OY728132.1, read as the reverse complement.
CCAATTATAACTCTTTGATTTAAAAATTGTATAGATGAATGGATGGGAAATCCTCTATGTAGAAAAAGAAATGAATTAAGATCCAATGTTTGATAATTTAGTTATTTAATTTTATGATACCATTCAATTTTATTAACAACGTGGAAAAGATATCCTTTCATTTAAGAGTTATGGGAAAACATACTCTTTGCCTTACAAGAAGGTTGAAAGTGTTTTGGATAAACCCAATAAAGTGGAAGAAATATTTTTCTCACATAGGTTTCATGATAAATATTGTTATTTTTATAAAATTAGGGTTATTGAGTGCCTTGGGATAAAGGGAGTAAAGACACCCAAGATATCACATATTTCAACAAATCACAGATTAATCGCCCTTTTGATGGAATGCTTTTGGATTCCAAGGAAGGGAGATATAGATTATCTAATGATATGTGATATATTTATGATAGACTTCTTAATGAATGTAAGAAAGTTAAAACACATTATGTACATTATTTTAACCATATCAAAATTAAGAATGGAACCATAAAATCTCAAATCATGATGTACCCTTCAATATTGTCTAAGATAATTATCTTATGCCTAGAATCCTTCAAAATTAAATGTATCTCAAAGGCTAAAATCTTCAAGATATTGTTGTTAATAGATGATACTTTGAGATGGATGAAGATCGGATTCAGTGAAAAGACATGAAATTTCATGGATCCTTCTGATAAGTATGACCAAGCTACCAATAAGAAAAGTGATGTTGGAGAAATCTCCAAGACAACTCCCAAGATAAATGGAAAACATTCAGAACCATAGGAATAGGCACTAATAGATGAACCGGTATCTGCTCCACCCAAGAACAAGTAGAAAAAGACCTTTTTGTTGAGGTTGTAGCCCAATTGAGAGAGCTGAAAAAGAAGAAGAAATTTGATTTAGTTTTTAGGATAGATCATGCCGAGGCTAAGGCCTTAAAACACAAGAAGTTAAGGACCATAAAAATCTAGATAAATAAAATAAGTTATAGAATAAAATGTTAAAATCTGAGATTATCTAAGACTTTCTAAGAGATACTCAAAAGGTATCTAATCATGTTCTTCTAGCAGAATCACTCTAGCAAGAACCCATGATAAATCTAGAACAAGTAGAAACTGAGACTTTGGTAACAATTAAGAGAAATAAGGTTATTTTAGTTTTGAAACCAATAGTTGATGAAGAAGAAATCTAGCAAGAATAAGAAAAGTAGGAGAAGGAAATTAAAGAAGTGATATGAATGGTAGAATAATATAAAGAGAAGGATAGCCCTTCTGACATGTTGTCAATAATAACATACCATGTTTCCTCCACATAGATTGATTTAGACGAAAAATATATTTATAAAGTTGATGTAGTCCAAGATGAGGTCAATAAAGCCCCTTCATGTGATGAAAGTAGTAATAATAATATTTTTTAACATGTTGATGACAAGTCTGATATTGAATTTGATAAAAACAAAGCAGATATTATTTCTTATGAAGGAATTGATAAAGAATTAGAATTTGATGATGATAAAATAATCCATGTTTCTACTGGAGATCATGATGCTTTGAATATTGTGAAGAAAGTCACTAAGAAATATAAAAAAATTAAGTTGTTGTAGATACACATAAGAATTTTGTTGTTCAAAAAGTAAAGAATGATATTGTTAGTACATATAAGAAAAAATAATATGAGCATAGTGATGTTGTCTCACAAACAAAACTATTTGTTTTGGAATCTTCCACTTCATTAGGACATGATACTGTGGTCCAGTCTTTGAAGATTCTTGTAAAGTCCATTACAATATTTCCATGTATAGAATCCAGATGTTAACTAATGTAAGAAATAAATAATAAAAATACGGAGTGTAAAAATCTTCTTATGGAATTGATCATCAATATGGATGTTGAGTTCAATACTTATCAGATTAGTTATGATGCTTATAGAAGGTCATGAAAAGAAATAACAAAGTGGTCAAAGTTATTCTTAGATGATCTTAAACATTTTGATGATTTTTCTGAAATAGTCAAGGATGATTTTGATAAACCATATGAAAAGATCAAGAATCGCACAACATTTTTATCATAGAAACTAAAATTAGTGAAAGCTACCCACCAACGAAAAAACAAGGATCTGAATGGAAAACTGGATTTTTTTGCTCTTAATCTAAAAAGGGAGAGGGAAATCAGGTAAGATTTGGCTAAAAAACTCAACGTCTGCAAAAAATGGATCAAGACTCAAGAAAAAATTGGTATATCCTAGGAAGTGATAATAAAATATCATGAATGAAAAACTCATGATCAGGAAGAGTTTCCCAAGATGTTTCAAGATGATCACAAAGAATTGAAGAAACATAAGTCCACTTTGAAAAAGTTGATACCGAAGGAGAAAAGGAAGGATGAATAAATTTATTATCAAATATGATTTTTTAATAAACTTCTTCATTATCTTAATGAAATTTTTTGTCTTTTAATTTTTTTGTATTGTATATTTCCTAACATTTTAGGTCCAAATTTTCCCCCTCCAATCCTTTTTGAAAATCAGATCGGAGGAGAAAAGAATGTTAAAAAATAATATTAAGTTAAAGTAATAGAATTTTTATTAAAGGGGGAGATTACTTAAAGAAGATATTATTAAATAAGGGTGATTTATTTATCTATGAATGACAATAATATGATCCTTAAGGATTTCATAACCTTAAGGGGAGTTAGTCATATTCGTCATAAGACATAAAAAAATGGAGATCATTATTTCTTTTAAGATCAAAAATGAAAACCGCATATCCATATATTCATTTAAGAAAAGTAGTTTGTGCTTTCCAAAAATGGGGATATTCTTGAGACAATAAGTTTCCTTATAAATTTTCTATTCTATTATGTTTTGGAAAACACAAACACATTTTCATAAAAAAAATTATATTTCTCTAAGAAATATTTTCTTAATGAAAATTTTCTTTCCCTAGGAATTGTTTTGAATTTACTTATGGTTTACAATGACTTACCTAATGTTTTTCTAAGTAAATATTACTATCCTTTCCTTAATCTAAAAAATAAGATCCTTATATAACTTAAAATCTTATAGTACATGAGAATGTGATTTCCCTAGAATTGAGAATCTGATTTCACTAGCATTCAGAATCTAATTTCTCTAGAATTCATAATCCAGTTTCTCTGGAATTGTGAAACTGATTTCATCAGAATTCATTCTCTCGTTCTCATTGAAATCCGACTTTTATTCTCTCAAAAATAGAACTTTTATTCTCTTAGAAATCATTATCTGATTCTCTCAAAAATCAGACTCCAATTCCCTTATAAATTAAACTCTGATTTTCATAGATATTAGAACCTGGTTTTCAAGGAAATCAGACTCTAATTTTCAAAAAAATAGAATCCTATTTTTAGTTTTCTTAGATTCCAATTTTCAATAATTTTAGACTCGAAATATCACTATCTTAATAATTCGATTAAATTATGTTATCCAAGTTATCATATTTCTTTAATATATAGTTTCATTTTATCGAATCCAAAAATGTGATAATTTTTCATAAGCATAGTAAAGTTTCTCATACTTAGTGATATAAAACTATTTAATCTATTCTATTTTAACTTAATAAATCCTTGAGTGCCACCTGTACGGGTCCCTCCAAAATTTAATGAAAAATATGATTGTTGGAGGATAGGTAGACCGTTGGAGATTTTTTCTATAAATACCCGGCCATTTGAATGAGTTGCATGCTGGATCTTCAAGAGTTGTTGATCTCTGGAATGAATTGATACTCTGTGAGAGATCTTCTCTATCAGTATTTTTCATATGTTGTTGACAACTTGTTCAGCTATGAACAAGTTTTTCAACCTTCCTAGTGTTAATTTGATATCCGTTGTTATAAATTGAGAGCTTCTGAGGATAAGAAGATAGATGTGAAGATTACCTGCTTAATTAAGGACTTGTGGGGATAGAAAGATAGATACAGATCTTTGTATTGACGGATTACCCTAGCGTGGGTAAGACAAACATTTTTGAATGTATAAATCAAGTTATCTTTATCCATGGTTGCTGGATACCCTTCTCTTTATGTTAAAATATTTTATATACATGTTTACTTGTTGCTGTTACAAGTTTTATTTCCATTGAATTTTGTTATGATTATAATGTGTAACTTTCTAACTCATTTTTATACTTGTAAAAACTCTAATTTAGATTCTATATGCTTTATGGTAGAATATTTTCTTAGGAAAACTTGTCTTATGTTACTTTATCATATCCATATTACCAATCCTAAGAAAGTTAGTTTCTTTGTTAAGAACTAAAGAGGGATTTTGAATTCATCTTGATTACCTTTGTTAAACATATATCTTATTAAGAATAAAAATGAATTTTTTAAACCTATAATTCACCCCCTTCTTTTAATAAAGTAATCTACATATACATTTCAATCCTACCCATTTTTGGTACATCCTTCAAAGAAACAATAATGAGTATAAAAAGAGGGACTATGATAGAGTGATGAAGACAATACCATGTTTTTCCCAATTGTGTTTTGGGCTATTGAGACTTATCTAGGTTGAAATCTAGTAGTAATAGTCAATGTGAATTTTACATCATGGTGTGAGATACTCAAATGAGAGGATGGATTCATCTGGGAAGTCAAAATATGGGGGAATCTCTTTATAGTTTGGATTAGTGGCTAGAAAATCATCCAATGATTACCTCTTGGTAGCATTCTAGGGGATGAGTCTGATCTCAAATTGTTGCATGATTACTTCCCACCATGATAAATATCTATTAATATTAAGACAATTGAGAATGTAATTTAGTGTTTTAACACATGATTTCAGTTTTATCTCATTATTTTTTATCTGATGTTTCAGCATTCAAACCAACAAGACAAACGTTATACAATTATACATGATAGGATAATATCTAGTCTCGGTGACAATCAACATGTGACAAAGATAGTGAAGAGGATTCACATTTCTTTTTTATTATTTTGGGTAAAGTTAGAATCATGGGATCATTCCATGGAAGTCATAAAATAATAATAGGATTCTCTAAAATATGTGAAATTATGATTAAGGGATATGGTATATACTACTTGATGTCATTGAACATGGTCTGTCATTCCTTATCCAATTCACTACTAGAAATTGTGGCTATAGACATAGAACTATATCCATCGCTATAAGGACCATGGATATAGGTATCATATATCTTCATGAATTTTAGATCCAATGGAAGTATCCAACCCCCCCCCCCAATTTCTACCTTGACCCACCATACTATCATGATCATCCTCCTCAAGACGCAACCACCACATGTCCCCATGATTCGCACCCTCCGACGTCGCCACCCCACATCCTTGTCGAAACTTCTCCTACATGTCCTCCCTACTTCATCCTTCGATGTGCCTCCAACGTGGCCACCCCACCTCTTTGTGATCCCCCTCCTTTGATGTGCATCTAAATTGGAACCAACATGGCCACCCTACCTCTATTTTCCTCCTCCTATGATGTGTCCTCCCTCAAACATTATCCTCTGTTGAATCCATTCTACCTCCTTGATTTATCACTAAAACTAAGACCTGCCCTTTAAGTACTCCACCTCATATGATTCCTTACTAACCTCATTCGTTAAACCCTATAAAAATAGTCCCATTATCAATTTCTCATTAGAAATACCATCCTCAAACACTTCAATCAAGTTACATCTTCATTACTAGTCTGGGATCCCATCATAGTGCATTTTTGGCATGTTTCTTCAACCATGTAGATGGACATGATTATAGGTGACATGTTTCTTATTTTTTTCTTATTCACCCTAATCTTCCAATGTAAATGGATTGTTTTTTTAAGAATTTATCTTACCCCCAATACTCCACATAATCTTATTTTTAATATATTATAATTTGAGTTTAGTTAGATAGTCAACCATATTTCTTTCATGGATATACAATTTCATTCTTTTCTCCCTAAAGTATAGAATTATTTGGATCCCATTATATTGTTATTTCATAATGTTATTTTTCCACTATTTATACATTATTAGATTATGTCATAGGTATGACATGGTTATATTTCATATTATTCCATTTATATATATATGTATGTTTAACGTTGTGACAAACAATCATGTTAGGATTTCCCTTTTCCAATATAATCACACCCAAATTGACATATTACAAATATTACATATGGATTATAAGTATAATAAGATTTCTAAGAACAATTGTATGATTTTTAGATTATTAGGGATCATTTTATAGCACACACTAGAAACTATATATATAACTTATCACTTATTGTAATTATATTTTTAAGTGTTACTCAGTGAAAAATTGATTTTCTACCACTTATTTATGCATAATTTCAGTAATAGAACAATCACATGTTATTTTTTAAACTAATTATCATATGTGATAATTGTATAAATAGTTTTTATTAAGTGTATTCAATAAGACACTGAATATTTTTATTTTATCTTCTTAAATTGTCTTCAATAAGTACAATAAACTTTTTCATGTCAAATAATACTATTACATATTTGGGGCACAAATTAATTATTTTTTGTTATATGATATTTTTCATAAATTGTTTATAGTCTTATAAGTATTTCTTAAAAAACATGTTTTACACTAATACATATTATAATACATATTTTCCTTGGTATGAAATTTTTCTTTTCAGTTTCTCATGATTTATTAATTTTTAAAATTTATTTATTTACCATGATATAAGAAATCATGACATGCAATGCAAAATATAGAGGATGATTTTTCAAGTCAATTAATTCTTATTTGATTAATGAATATTTAATGAGTATTATTTTTTTTAATGGAAAACAATATTTTTTTATATATTTTCTATAAGATTCAATTTTTATTTTATTTTTTTCAAAATTTATAACTATTTCAATATTTTTTAGAATTTTTATGTTTTAATAGTGGATACCTTAATGGATTAATTTATTTCATGTTCAATATTATTTTAATTCATTTTCCACTTTCAATGGATATTTCATATGAAATTAAATTCTATTCTAGAATAATGTAATGATATTTTAATATATATATATATATATATATATATATAAATGTTGCTAAAGAAAATGTCTATGTTTATATTCATGATAGTTTTGGATTGGATTCATTTTATATTCACCCTTGACATGATGTTCCTAAATGTAATTCCTTTTTGTATATCTTTTTTTATTAATTGTAAAAAATTATTTTTTGATATTTTTTTATTATCATGGGAATTAATTACCTATGGCTTGGATAAAATAAATATCTTACCATTTTTATATTTATGTAACTTTACAGTGGTGACTACCAATTTTTTTTGTTTTATTTTACATTAAGAAAATACCAACCTTGATCCAGTAAGAATATTACCTTGAGATTAAAAGTAAAATAAAATTTTTGGGAATGACTATAATACTTTTATCTCTCTAAATACTATTTGATATCTATCATTTAGAATTTTATATAAAAAATCACATATAATATGTTCTTTGGTAGAAGTGTATCATGTGGAAATAAATAATTTTCACCAACTAATTTAAATAATATATTTTGAAAAAACATTATATTATTTTTTCATATATTAAAGAAGGTGTGTTTTTATAAAGTACTCATAGAAATTAAATCATGTATATATATTACTTAAATACTACTATTTTTATGTTATTTATATATTTAACTATGTGTGTTCTTGAAAAATTTCATTGATCAATCCAAGCAGGTATATATTCAAGTAGGTGTATCGGTTACTGTCTCAGTATATGTCCATGAATAACTAAAATTTTTAGGCAGGTATATTCTTGATAAATTAATTTTTTAGATGGGTATCTATTATTGATAACTAATACATTTTACAAATAAACTATTTTATGTTATTCATATATACAAGCATGTATGTCTGTGATAATTTACTATGATAAAAGCAATAAAGTATATATACTATTTAAAAATAGTATATTTATGTTATTTTTATATTCAATTAGGAATGTGTAATTTCTCTGATTTTTATATGTATTATTTTTTGATATTATATGGATTATCTCCAAGACCATGCACGAAGATGGCATGCGATTCTGAGTCCTAGTGTTCCCGGAATAAATGTTTGAAATATATTAAATATATTTAATAGCACGTGCATGCATTTTTCATGAAAAAAGAGGAATAAATTCTTAAAGGATTCTCGGATCAAAAATATAAGGGAACCATTGATTTTAGATGTTTAATTTTACCCTATATGTGACTTAACATTATTCACCAAGAGTCTCTTATAGAAAAGGTGTCACGAGTATTGAAATAAATAAAATAATTTAATAAATTTATATAATTTCATTTTCACTGATGTAGCGACTAACAATATTTAAATATATTTTATAAATAATTATTAGGATTATCCACATCACTCTAGAAACATTAGAGTGCCATTATATGGATCATAGAGGATTCTCTCTTAGGAGAACATCAACGTATTGTGGATCAATTATCGACACACCTCAAATTCAACAGATCTTGCCAGCGATGATGGTGGTATATTTTTCTTTGTCAGCAATCGAAATGAATCATGGTAGGGCATGTATTTTTTTTGGATTTAAACCCCATTCATATTCTATATTGAATGTGAACCAATCAAAAAACAGATTGATTCCTGGTTCAATCATCTTTTATTATGGGATTATTATGAGGAGTTTTGATGGGAGAATTTTTTTAGATTTGATTTCAACTATTATTTGTTCTAATGTAAAAAACTGATATCAAAACAAATAATTAATGATGTCTATTTCTCTAATTTGATTTTGTTCCCTTCTACCCCAAATTATCCATTTTCTATAACATTCATTCTTTGACCATGGTTTGACATTTTATCAAATAATTGATCATTACACACTTCATTCTTAGTGTAACGATATGATATCACAGATCTGGTATCGATGTGATGCGATGGTGGTTACAGCAGCCAATCTGATGCCAGTTGAAAGTCGTTCTCATGTTATTTCATGTTCATCAGTGCATAACGAATAATGGTGATGATCTAATTTTCTGTGTGTATTGAAAGCCTAAATCTTATTGATTTGGTGATTTCATGACTAGATGAGGATGGATCTTGAGTTTAAAGTCATGGGAGTTGACGGATCAGAGATCGGATCATTGGTCGAACAGGTGGAGGATGAATATTTGATTTTGGAATATCCCACAGAATGTGGCATGAAAACCTAAGCAACATTCCATGTGGGCCCCATGATCATCGGCTATACTTCTATTATGATATAAGTATCACATGACATGTGAATCTGGATACATGATGTATGGTATCTCCAAGGTAACCTAGCATGTAACTTGTGTAGTACATGGATGTGGGGTAGAGTACATGGGTTTACAACATAGTGTGTACTCCCCCACACAGACATAGGTTTGACTAAGTACATGGTATGAACCATGTACTGGAACAAAAGTAGAATACATGGGATGCCTACATTGCATGTACTTCCACACATACATGGTTTGACGACACATTTCGTTTACATAGGCAGGACCCCTGGTCCAAGGGAATGGTATGAAACCCTTATACATGCCATATAAACTTTTCTACATGGATTAGATACCTTTTCCTCAGTGAGTTGGCCATGTTTCATTAGGGTTTGTTCCCTGTATCCTTTCCCAAAATCTTGGTATGGAATCATTTCCTACTAATAGGTCTACAATCCCCTTAGCTTGATTTTTTGTATAGAGTCACTAGAATCCATCCAAGATTCCTAAAGTGAGATCCTTAATTCATATTCATTCTATAAGTGCATTTCTTAGTATCTTCACAACCAGCACTATGTGGGAGTCGTTTCTCTACTTAATAGGTTGATCCAAATTTAGGTATTGGTATCACCCCATGGCCCTTGTAGTAATCTTTATTTTTTATCATATTCCCTTCATATTATCAGCATATTCTTTCTCTGGACAAGGCCCGATGAGTAGTATCTCTTAGAGGAATGTCATTAGTGCTATTAGACCTAAGAGTGTGTTCTCCTAGATGAGTGCATTGTGGATCCTTCGAGCTGAAATCCTAGGGATGGTAATCTATGGTTGTGACTTATATCTAAACATTTTGTATTTGTTGAGTATATCTGTACATTCTTGTTATATGTGTTGTAGTAATGTACATGTGTATAGATGATTTTATTTCGTTTGTTTTATGCTTTATTATTTCAGAGTGTCCTACAGATTATTGTTATACTCAACCTTGAATGGTATTTTCCCACACATGTAATATTTTTTTGTAGATGATAAAACTATTGATAGTGTCCTAGGAATACCAGGAGAAAATAGACCATGGTGTGTTCCTTCATCTTTCAGGTAGTAGTTTCAGTACCTTTACTTTCAGGTTAGACATGTGTTATATATTCTTTATAGTGGGTCTGCATTTGGCACTATTTACTTTTCATTACTTCATTTCATACTCTGCATGTAGGATATAGTTGTATGCATGGATTGGTTGTTTAGTTTTTTTACATTTCAGCATATTGTGAGCATGGATATGTGTGAATGTGTACAGGAACTTAGGAAATGCCTCACATGTTTTTTATATGCCTACTCAGTGATAGTCACCAGACCTTGGTCTATTAGAGGTTGGCTCAGGGAGTCGCGGAAAGGGCCCCACCATGATGGGTCTTGAAAAAGTGGTATCAGAGGTGATTATTTCATCCTTATGATCGAGATACTATGATATTGGTTTGGGGATATGGTGTTAAGTGTTTTGAGTTCATCTTTCAGGTCAGGGACTATAGTGTGGGTGCGGCAGCTGTCATATCCATACACCAGGACTCTAATCACCTGCTTTTATACTCGGTATAAGAGAACATTGGTTATAGGTAAAACAATGGTAAATGCATCATATAGGAATGGGTTATAGTTCCATGTTCTTGTTGAGCCATATCTCCATATATACACATTAAATGTGGTATATCTTGTTTGTTTCAGGATTCCTCCCTGATGTATACAAGCTAGGATTATGCATGATGACCAGGAGGATGATCATCTCAATGATTTGGCAATGATTTATAACTTGTTGCTGAGATGCTACCTCTAGGTGGTGCACTATACATACCACCTCTAGAGAAGCATGGGGTGACAACAATAATAGTGGATGAGGTGCTCAGGCTGAGAATGTTTCAAGTGTTTTAGAGAAAGAGACATCTCAGGTTCGAAGGAAATCAAAAAACATAGGTGACTGAAAAGTATCTTGAGGCAGTGATCCCGAGTTATTTTTCTAGTTAGGACACCATCAGATTACATAGTGGTACTGGTAGTGATCATTCTTCATGAATTAAGAGAGAGGTGGTGGGGTTTAAAATCCCTAACTTTTTATGAGGCGACTCTTTTTGGGATAGAGTTATAGAACCTTTTTAGAGTGGAGTTCTCACCAGCTATACCGAGATATATACATATCTAGGAGCTTCTATAAATCTAGTAGGGTATCATGACATTAGATGAGTATTCATCGATGTTTAACAACCTCTCTAGGTACACGATGGATAATGTTTGAGATTAGTTACTTAAGGCATAGACCTTCATGTGAGGTCGATATAGAGACATCTGATCCAGTATTATCTCTTTATACATTCCTACCAATATTTGGTTTTTAGACTGAGATTTGGTGTTTGATATTTCATGGGATGAGAAGATACATCAAGTGGTTATTAGTAGTGGGAAAATAGTAGTATAGACCTTAAAAGCAAGGAGTCGATGTCAGTTTTAGGGACCTGGTCATGGGAGACGTTTAAGGAGGATATCCCAGGAAAGAGGATATGTAGTTCAGGACTCAAAGGGTGTGTACATTCAGCCTAGAGGGACGCGATGCTACTCATGTGATGGTAGGAGATATATCACCTGAAATTTTATTACCAAATGTATAGCTGATAGAGAAACCTTAGACTGTTCTTTGAGGCAACGGTAATGGCCGGAGTAGGTAGGTCTGTTGGGTGGAAGATCTGGAAGCAAAGCTAGGAGGATAGGAGGAGGTGGTTGACACATTGATATGTTACCACTACTATCCCTAGGTGGTCTACATAAGGAATAGGGAGATGGAGGGAATGGTAGGGGAAAAATGCAGGTGGTTGAAGCATATGACCCAGAGGCTCCAATAATGATTCAAGGTATGATCTGTGTCATTTATACCTTATATATTATACTGATAGACATAGATTCTAGTCATTACTTTCTTTTCAAATCCCTTGTATGAGACTTGGAGATTCCGGTTGAATCTTTGGGTTGACCTTTACGCTTGGAGACTCATATTGGAGAACACTCAGTGATCAAGAACTTGTGCAGACAATGTTACCTGACTCTTGGAGGTGAGAGTTTCTATTGGAATATCTTGTTATAAGGGTCAAGGCCTTATGGCATTATTCTTAGTATGGACTGTTTATCTATATTTCAGTCCCATATTGACTATTTTAGGTGAAGGTTGTGGTGTGTAACACCCCATAATTCTAAAGTACAACTTTGAATTTGATAATGTGTATGGAACACATCACCAAGAATGTAAGGTAAAAAATTATCCTGGAAATTTATAATATATCCACTATTTTAAATATATTTAAAATATGTTATATATTTCAATTCATGAATACACAATTTTATTTTCCCTTACATGCAAGAGCGACCTTCCTCGATATCTTTCCTTACATGCAAGACAAAGTGTCACCAAACAATTATATATTATTAAAATATTATTATTTAAAATAATATGATATAACCGAGCTATTATGAATAATATTAACTAACTAAAGAAAATTTATGGTTTATATAAATATAAAATGAATTCATTGGTTACTAATTACTTAGAAATAAAAATCAGACCCAATTGGATATAAAAATACATATTTTTATTTTTATGCTTCCAAATGAGTTTTATATTAATAAACAGTATTAATTTCAATTATTTAATTATTTTAATGAAATATATATGTTATATATTCAATAAAATATTTTTTATATTCAAATATTAGGTTGGATTGGAATAAGTTGATAACAAACCAAATTTCATACATAAAAACCTATATTTTTATATAGGCTATTTTAGCACCTTTTAATAGGGAACCCATTTTAAATTTGAATTTAGACACATTAATTGATTTGATATGCCCAAATAATCTTATTATTTGAAATAAAAACATAAAAATTAATTTAGGTTCAATTTTTGATATTTTTTGAAAACATATAATTTTTTAATGAAGAGTTAAAAATACTAAATTTTAGTTCAAAACTGCCTTTTAATCTATTTTATTTATAATGATAAATTGAATATTAATTTTTTTAAAATTTAAATTAAATCACAATTTTATCAATTAATCCATCTTGGGTCATTGTGATAAATTTCACTTTTAAATTGAATGTAAAAATTATCAAACTTGTGGATGTTTTTACTTTAAAACCATGCATTGTCATCTTGCCTATGAGATGAATTTTAAATTAATTTTTGTAACATCTTTTATTATAATTTTTAAAATTTTATTAAATATTTTTAATCAGAAATATTTATTATTTCAGAAAATACCAACTTAGGTTTTAACATAAATATTATTAAATGTAATTAAAATTAATTATAATGATTAAGATAAAATTAAGCTTAATAAGAAAAACAAATATAATATTAAGGGTCCAAATGACATATAAAATTGTAAAAAATAATTTTTTTATCATATATAGACCATATCATCCCTTTTCTTTAATTTTTTCCTTTATTGGATAAAATTTTAATGTGAAAAACATCTATGAAATTCCTTTGTTAAAATATTATAAGAGTGTCACTCAGCCTCCACTGTAAAAAGGGCTCATCTCCTCTCACTTCCTTACACCTATAAAGTTATATTGGATCAAAAAACTCTACAGAAAAAGTTCCTCAACATACCTCCCATTATCCGAGAATCTTTCCTATTGGAAAAAATTAATCTGAGGAATCCCTTTGGTGCAATCCAAAAGGATTTACCTGATTAAGAGGCAACATCATTCCTTAATCTCTATAGTGTTATTTCATTTCTCCACTCCTACAATTATTCTTATTTCATGATTCAATAAAAAGGGTTCCTAAATATACTATTTTGTTTTTATTCTAAGGTTTAGACCTATAATTATAAAAACCTATATCTAATGGATAACAAAAATGTTGTTTATGTGTACGGAAAACTACCGCCTCACAAAATGATGATTGTTCATTTTTTTGTTACCGTCTATCGTGGTGGATATTATGATAGAAAATCAGTTAATATATTATATATATAATATTTATTATAACATTAATCTTATTTAATTATTTTGAAACTCATATTTTTATACTTTCCTTTTTTGAAAAAATGATTTCATCATTTTTGGAGGTGTGGACTACATCCCCCTCTTTTGACACTATAAATAGAATGTTTAAAGAATAGTTTTAATTAAAAATATGTAACTTATATAAAATCTATATTATATTAATTAAAAAACATCCTTTAGTGAAATATAATATATATCATTTTCATTATTACCCTTTCACACACTTAATAGTTGATAATGTCATTTGTGGACATGTGGACTACTACCTCCTCGATATGATGTGATTCCTTTTACATATCAAGAATTATATATATAAGTATATATGATTAAATAAAATGTTATTTATGATATAATTATCATTATATAAATATTTTGTTTTACTTACCTTCTTTCCATAATGATCATTGAAAAATAGTTACGTTACTCATGCATATGTATGACATACAGACTCCATGGTTGTAACGTTGTTTAATTTTTCATAACAATATTTAATGATTTGTTTTAAAAGTATAATTTTTGTATAAATAGAGTAATTATTTCATTATTATTATTATATATATGTTATATAATGACCTCTTTTACCATAGTAGACCTACCAATGTAGTTTTTGACATATAAACCGATTTTTTTCAAAAACACACAATGTAAAGTTAATTTTTTATGTTGTTGTATAAAACAAGGTAATAGGTGAAATAAAATTAATTATAAACATGAAAAATGTTCTCTAGAAATTATATAACTAACATAAGTTTATAATACATAAAGTTAAAGTATGTTTACCTGAAATGAAACACAAGGTAAGGGATTTCATCTCAATTTACATTACATTGAGACTTGTTTGTTTCTAAGAACCAATTCCCCATTATATGATTTATATAATACCATTTTTCATATTATATCATGAATCCCCTTATTATAATGATATTATCAGATCCATTTAAATTTATTTCTATCATGAAAATTATGATTACAATATTTCAAAGTGGTATGGGACACTTTGGAATTTTATATATTATTCCCCTCAAGAATATTGTTAATGACTACCTTTTCAATCTCACTCCCTTTTGTTATTTATAAATTTTTATTAAAACAATAACTTTATAATAACAAATTTTCCTTATAAATTTCCTTAAATATATATATATTTATATGATGGAAATTATTATTTCAAAAAAAATTATAATTTTACGTATTGTGTTTAATTTTATAGATATTTGAATGACTTAGTAATAATTGAAAAATTTGTATAATTAATTCAATAAAAATATTTGATAAGGAATACTATTTATTATTTAAATTGATTATTATATATGAGGAATGCATTGGAGATGTATGACACAAGTTGTTCCCGATTATAGGTAGACTATTGATGAATTAGTAGTCACATGCGGCGAGTTAGTTGGCTAGCCAATTTAGATGGGTTTTTTTTCGATAACTAAACCATCTTGTGAAAGGTCGTGAAGGTACTAGTTACATGTACCTCTGAAACATGGAATCCAATAATTAAGCATGTCCCACATTTTGTTTCTTTTATTATTCATCCATGATATTTTTCATCGACATATGTATAGATACATTTTATTTTTAGTTATTTAGATGGAATGTGTTTCAGTTTCTTACTTTTGCATAATTATTTATCCTTATCTTTTTTATTTTAATGGAATGTGTTTCAACTTATTTCCTTTTTATATTATTTATGAACTTCCATTCAGTTTATTGATTACATGGTATGTTTGTTTAGTTATTTACCTTTCCATATTATATATTCTCATTGATGCATCATTGCTTATACTATATTTTTCCGATACTGAGAATTTGATCTCACCCTTATAATGTTTATATCCCCAGAAACCTAGGAATTATATTGATAAATTTATGCAACGATATAATAGATGGAAGAATGTTATCCTAAATGATATTATTTATAAGAAAAAATTTATGGTGTGATTAGTGTATTCATTTGTAATATAAGACTCATTTATATATCTTTTTTACAAAGAATACTAAACTCTTGGTCCTCCAAGATTTGATTCCTTGTAATCATACCAATGTAATTGATAGTATACACCAGCTCTGAGCCATCTGGCTTTGGGTCACTATAGTTTGTATCATAGGAAGTTTATTTACAAACATTGGAACTAGATTTAGTAAAACATATATTAATGAACATAATCATAAGGTTGAATTTAAGGATAAATGTAGAAGAACACCTTATAATTTTCACAAAGTAGAGAATATGTGGGTATTCTTAGAAATGCGTTAGTTAACACTGCAAAATGTGTTTCATGAACATTACCAAAGAATTCAGGATGTGATCCTCACTTATACCACAAATTTCTTATTTGAATAGAATGTGTATGCATGCCGGATGAATTTTTAGTATTTATTTCCAGGTTTCAAAACACTACTCTAGAATTAGAGATAAGTGGAAATCCCCCACCCCTCCAAGAGTAGGCTGTGGATTTCCCAGATCGATGATGAAAAGGTGTCGATGCATCAGAATTAAATTTCAATGTTTCTTTTGAAAATACTTGGTGCATTCATTATATGTAGTACCATTGATCACATAGAGAGATTCTATTTTACTATTTGAGGAGACCAAATGATCATATGGATTAAAAGTTATGGCACTCAGATGATGAACAAATTTTTTAAAGCAATGGTGTCACCATGCAATTCATCAGCGCATGCCTTTCGCACATGACCTCTATGCAGGCCCATCTATGAAGGCCCATCTATGCAGGTTGATGTAATTAATATTTTCATGACTTATTATATTCCCCCTTTACTTATTTTATATGAAATGTGCATAATTTGTGTGAAATATTAATGTTTTAATATTAAGTATAATATTTGAGCATTTTTAGAAGTAGTCAAATTGAGTCCGTTTAATGTTTTAATTATAAATATCACTATAATGATCCAAATTGTGTTGTTCTTGTTTTTTAGGATTCTCCTTTCAATATACAACATTTCATTAGAAGGAACCATGAGCCAATTCTGCCATTTGAAGGGTCATATGGTCCTCACAAACAAGACCAAAGAATCTGTGAACAAACCGGACCATCCTTGAAGATTGATTTACTGGGTTCAATCCAGAAGTCCAAAAATCTTAAATCTCCACCATAATTTGGGGGACACTACATTTCATCTTTGATAAAAATTTCATGGCCCAAATCCAAGTACAAGGGGCCCAAATAAATCTTTGAAGTCCAGCCCACCATTCTGGCCGAGAATTAAAATAAGTATAGTATTCATGACATAGCTCCTGATGTAAGCATCCAATCTATCTGAGATTTTTCAGTGTGAAAGAGGAGATATATACGGCCTACTTTGTTGAAGAAACAATTCGGATTTGAAGGCATATTCATATTAAACAACCCTTTCACATTATGAACTTCAAAAAGACTGGATTGAAATGGACAGTTTATGTTTGTTGAAGAAACCGGCCATAACTTTTGATCCTTAAGTCCAAATGACTCCAAATTTGGAGAGTAGTCGACCAACATTATTTTATACAACTTTGAAGAAGGAGATATTTGAATATTCGGCTGTCTGAATAGCTCAATTGGCGATGCAAGTGGAGGGACAGATTGGGAAAGCAAACAGTCCACTCCTTGGGCTATAAATACTCTCTCCTTCTCTCTTTGAGAGGGGTTGGCATTTCAGAAGAGAGTAGATCATATTGGCACGACCAAAGCTTTGCCAAAGGCTTGGGAGGACCTGCCATACTCAAGTTTACACTTTAGGGACCTTTCCTCCTCTCTTTATTTTCACTTACTTTTGTGTTCTTCATTTTTGTAATTTTGTAAGTCCTTTATTTTGTAATTCTATTTTAATGAAAATTTCTTCTTCAATATCTCTTATTCTCCTCCACCTTCTGTAGTATAATATTAATGGTCTTAAAATAGTTTGAATCATTTTAAATTACAGTACCTTATCTTGCTTCCTCATTCAATCGAAATTCCTTTTTTGATTCTCAAAATATTTTGTGTGTGTGTTCGGCACACTACTCTTATCTTGTCCCTTTCTTTTTCTTCTCTTTATAATTCATCACCATAAACATATATTACCAGATTAATAAACATCATAATGGATGAGTAAATCTCTCATTGGGGTGAGTTATAATTTAGGTATGTTAAGTGATTGAGAGCTTCTGCTCGATGAATATTCTTTGAATTAACATTGTGTATGTTGGACTTAACATGTCATGGATTAATGACTTGTTTTGTTTAACATGTGGTTTCCATGGATTATTGGAACCATAAATACACAACCATAAATAAGATCTGATTGAGATTATAACCTTAAGTTAAGTTAATTCTTGGTTTAAAGCCTTAACACTTAAGAATTCTAATCAACATCATCTTGTGTCATGGGTGTTAATTTAAATGCAATATAAAGCAAAGCTCAAGGATATCACAAGCTTAACTAACCTAATGATGAACACACCCCAATCTTTATCAACTTGTTAAATTAAACATAATTCATTAAACATTTCAATTAAGCTCTGCAAACAAACCCCCCCAATCAAAATACAATCAACTAAAAACAAACGACTACTACAAAGTATCATCGTCGAGGATTCGACCCGAGTGCTGCTATACACATTAGCAGAGCACCGGAACCTTGACCGGTTGATAGGCGACAATCGGCCATGCGTTTCAAATGGCGCCGTTGCCGGGGATGGTGCTTTAAGTATTCATTAGTTTCTGGTTATTGTAAAAAAAAACCCAAAAAAAATACAAAAGTTTAAAAAAAAATTGAAAAAAAACACAAAGAAAAACTCGTCTTCCTCTTAAAAATCATAAACTGAAAAAAAAATACAAAGAAAAACCCGTCTTCCTCTTTCTTCCAAAATCTCTCTGAATGCCCCGTAGCCTTCCAAACAATCCCTCGGATTTGTTTGACCCTGAAATTGAGCGAACACTTCGCCAACTTAGGAAAAACATAAGAGATACTCAAATAATTCAAGAACCAGTCCTCATCCAACCAGTTGAAATTGAAATGGCCAATCCTAGGGAACAAACCCTAAAAGAACTTGCTACCCCTGATATGAATTACCAACCTCTTGGAATTCAATATCCAAACATTGAAGCTGACTTCGAACTCAAATCGGGTTTGATTCATCTTCTCCCTCATTTTCACGGGCTAGCCGGTGAGGATCCACATCTTCACCTTAAAGAGTTCCAAGTAGTATGCTCTACCATGAAGCCTCAAGGGGTTTCTGAAGAACAAATCAAGCTTAGAGCTTTCCCATTTTCCCTAGCGGATTCTGCCAAGTCTTGGCTCTACTACCTCCCACCTGGTTCCATAAACTCATGGGTTGACATGAAGAGACTTTTCCTTGATAAGTTCTTTCCCGCTTCCCGAACAGCTTCTATCCGAAAGGAAATAAGCGGCATCCGTCAATTCCCTAATGAATCACTCCATGAGTATTGGGAGAGGTTCAAAAAGCTTGTGGCAACATGTCCACACCATCAAATCCCTGACCAACTCCTGATCCAATACTTCTACGAGGGGTTATTGGCTATGGAGCGAACTCCCATTGATGCCGCAAGTGGCGGTGCTCTTATTGACAAAACTCCTGCAGCTGCAAGAGATCTCATAAGTAACATGGCTGCAAACACGCAGCAATTCCATACTCGAGCACATGCTCAAGTGAAACAAGCCCAAGAGAATCAATCCATAGAGCCCAACAAGATGACTGAGTGGATGAGTGAACTTACAGGTCTTCTGCGTCAACTAGCGGTGGCTACCAAAGCCCCAACCTCATCTTCTCCACAGTCACTATTCCCTGGACCTATCAAGAATTGTGGAATCTGCAACTCTCCATCTCATCCAACTGACACATGTCCACAACTTCAAGATGATCCATCTGATTCATCTAGTCCAATGGAGCTCAATGCGGCATATGCTCAGCGAAACTTCAACCCTCAACAATCAGGTCAGTTTGTTAGAAACTTCAACCAACCCCACTCTGAGCCCTTCTCTTCTATCTTTAACCCACCTCTGAGGTATGGTAATCCCATTTCTCATCCTCCGCAGTTCCCTCCTCAAAACCCAAACCAGTTTCAATACAGTCAAGGTGTTGGTAACTTCCAACAACCTTACCCTTTTGTCCCTCAACCCCAAAGGAACAATCCTCCTCCTGGATTCCACTATCCTAACGAGCCTTCCCAATTCCCCACCCAATACAATCACTTTCCCAAGAACCAAAATCAAGGCCAACCCAATTTGGGACAAGCCTCTTCTTCTAAACAACCATGGGAAAGTGCTGTAGAGGATCTTGCTTCCTTCAACCGTTCTAGCCTCAAGAACATTGAAACCCAAATAGGTCAACTTGCATCCCACCTTAGCCAGCAACAACCATCCAATTCATCCCAACTCCCAGCTCAACCATTACCCAACCCTAAGGGTAATGTAAGTGCAATTGCACTTAGATCGGGAAAGCAAATTGCAATGCCCCATGCTGATTTCTCTACCTCCCCTTTCGATGTTGATCTAGAAAATGAAAAGAACAAAAAGCTGGAAAAGGAACTTGAATCCACTCCTTCACCTCCTTCCATTCCTCTAAGGAACCCAATTCCTTTTCCTCAAGCCATCTCCAAGCCTAAGAAGTCCTTTGAACCTGATCTTGAAATGCTTGACACGTTTAGACGTGTTGAAGTGAACATCCCCCTCTTAGATGCCATCAAACAAATCCCTAAGTATGCCAATTTTCTTAAGGAATTGTGCACCCATAAGAGGCAACTTAGGAACATTGAAAATGTTTCAACCCAACAGTCCATTCCCATGAAGTGCAAAGATCCAGGGACCTTCACGGTTCCATGTCAAATAGGGAGTTCCAACTTTGATGATGCACTCATAGACCTTGGAGCCTCAATAAATGTCATGCCCAAATCCATTTTCCCCAACCTTGGTCTAGGTCCCTTGCACCCAACGGGTGTTGTCATTCAATTAGCCAATCGAAGCACTGCCAGTCCTGAGGGGATAATTGAGGATGTTCTTGTTCGGGTCAATGATCTTATCTTCCCAGCTGATTTCTATGTCCTTGACATGGAAGGTGAGACGACCTCTTCTCGATCTCCCCTAATTCTAGGAAGACCATTCCTCATGACTGCGAGAACCAAGATTGATGTCCATTCAGGCATCTTATCCATGGAATTTGGTGACCAACTGGTCAAGTTCAACATTTTCCAAGCCAGGCGATACCCATCTGAGGATCACTCTGCATTCTCAATCCATTCTTTTGAGGACACTTCTAAGATTCAATCGAACCCCAATCCACCATGTTCTTCATGTTATAATGATAAAGGATCTTGTGAAATCTGCACCATGATTAACAATGTCATAAATGGTGAAGTTGATGTGGACCTCTCATTCATAGACTCCATCAATCTGGAGGAACTTGAAAACTCTCTTGAATCCCACATCAACTCTGATCTCTACTGCTCCACCTTGGACAGTGTTGAGGAAAATGATCCAAACCCATTTGGAATCCCTTCTCCTTCTCCTAACTTGTCTAGCTCTCAAATCAAGTCTGAAACTGATCTAAAACCACTTCCTTCACACCTCAAGTATGCATTCCTTTTCCATAATCCCTCCTACCCTGTCATTATCTCTACTTCACTTTCTGAAACTGAGGAGTCCCAACTTGTTCAAGTGTTAGAAGAAAACAAAAATTCCTTAGGTTGGACCCTAGAGGATATTCCAGGAATCAACCCTGCCCTTTGCATGCATCACATCCATCTAGAGGAATCATCCAAACCAATTAGGCAACCTCAAAGAAGACTCAATCCACTCATACTTGAGGTAGTTAGGGAAGAGATTACCAAGCTTCTTCAAGCTGGTATTATCTACCCAATTTCTGATAGTGAATGGGTTAGTCCAATTCAAGTCGTTCCTAAGAAGGGCAGGATAACAGTTGTCACAAATGAACATGGAGAAGTGGTCACAACTCGAGTGAAAAACAAATGGCGTGTGTGCATCGATTATCGCAAATTGAATGTTGAAACACGAAAAGATCACTACCCACTTCCTTTCCTTGACCAAATGCTTGAGAGATTGGCCGGAAAGTCACACTATTACTTTCTTGATGGTTACACCGGCTACTTCCAAATTCCAATCGCACCTCAAGACCAAGAAAAGACCACATTCACTTGCCCCTTTGGAACCTATGCCTATAGGCGAATGCCTTTTGGCCTTTGTAATTCTCCTGCAACATTCCAGCGGTGTATGATGAGTATCTTTTCTGAATTCATTGAGAATTGCATGGAGGTCTTCATGGATGACTTTACCATTTATGGCGAGTCATTTGAATCTTGCTTACATTCACTCTCTTTGGTCCTTCAAAAGTGTGTCAAGTGCAACCTTGTGCTGAATTTTGCAAAATGTCACTTCATCGTTTCAAATGGGATTGTTCTAGGGCACATAATTTCTCAAGAGGGTATCCAAGTTGATCCAGCCAAAATTGAGGTGATCCAATCACTTCCTGAACCCAAATCAGTTCGAGACATTCGGTCCTTCCTTGGTCATGCCGGTTTCTATCGGCGATTCATTCAGAACTTCAGCAAGATTTCCCTCCCACTCACTCGTTTACTTAAAAATGATGTCACATTCAATTTTGATGAGGCTTTCAAGAGAACCTTCATTGAACTCAAATCTGCTCTCACATCTGCTCCAATAATCCAACCCCCATATTGGTCCTTACCATTTAAATTGATGTGTGATGCTTCTGATAGGGCCATTGGGGCTGTTCTTGGTCAAAGAAGAGAAAACATTCCTCATGTCATCTTTTATGCCTCAAAAACATTGGACGAAACTCAATCACACTACACTGTGACTGAAAAAGAACTTTTAGCTATGGTTTTTGCCTTGGATAAATTCCGGCCCTATCTCTTAGGTGCCAAAATCATCATCTTCACGGACCACTCAGCATTAAAGTTCTTACTTAAGAAAAGTGATTCCAAACCAAGGCTAATAAGATGGATTTTAATGCTCCAAGAGTTTGACCTCGTGATAAAAGATAAACCTGGAAAAGAAAACCCTGTAGCTGATCACCTGAGTAGAATTTCTAATTCTTCTCATTCTGAAATAATTGATCCTGAATTTCCAATTGAACACCTCTCATCTCTCACTCCAGAGTTACCATGGTATTCCCCAATTGTCAATTACTTGGTTTCCGGTGTTTTCCCTGAATATTTTTCAAAAGAACAAAAAGAAAAGATGAAAAGTGATTCAAAGCATTATTTTTGGGAAGATAATAAACTTTGGAAAACTGGGGCTGACATGGTAATTAGGAGATGTGTTGATGAAACTGAACAATCCTCCATCTTGGAATTCTGCCACTCAATGCCTGGAGGTGGCCACTTTGGACCACAAAGGACTTCTCGAAAGGTCCTAGATTCTGGATTCTTTTGGCCTTCACTCTTCAAGGACTCACACGAGTTCTGTCAATCATGTCCCACTTGCCAAAAGTTTGGCACAATTTCCAAAAGAAACGAAATGCCTCAAAAGCCATTAATCTTCTGTGAGCTTTTCAATGTTTGGGGCATCGATTTCATGGGACCATTTCCCCCTTCCAATGGATTCTCATACATTCTTCTTGCGGTCGATTATGTTTCTAGGTGGGTCGAGGCCAAACCCACTAGGAAAGATGATGCTCAAACTGTGAGTGAGTTCCTCAAAACTCATATCTTCCATCAATTCGGAACACCACGTGCTTTGATAAGTGACTCAGGAACTCATTTTTGTAATAGAACCATGGAGTCACTTTTGAAAAAGAATGGGGTTGTACATAAAACATCCACTGCATATCACCCTCAAACAAATGGAATGGCTGAACTTTCTAACAGAGAAGTGAAAAGAGTGCTTGAAAGAATTGTTAAGCCCACAAGAAAAGACTGGCCCGATAGACTTGGTGAAGCACTTTGGGCCTATAGAACAACCTATAAGACACCCATTGGGATGTCTCGATTTAGGATAGTTTTTGGTAAAGCCTGTCATTTACCAGTTGAAATCCAACATAATTCATTTTGGGCTGTCAAAACTTGTAATTTTGATTGTGAAAAATCTGGTGAAGAAAGATTGTTGCAGTTGACTGAATTGGAGGAGCTTCGACTCGATTCGTATGAGAAATCCATTCTCTACAAAGAAAAGGCAAAGTCACTCCATGACAAGAACATTCTTCAAAAGGTATTTCATGAAGGTGAAAATGTAATGCTCTTCAATTCTCGATTTCGACTTCACCCAGGTAAGCTTAATTCTCGTTGGGAAGGTCCTTTTGTTATTACTAACATTTACCCATTTGGTGCAGTGCAAGTCCAAGACCCTTCTTCAAAAAGAACATTCACGGTAAATGGACACCGGTTAAAGCATCACCATGAGAGGTCTCACAATCCAGGAACCACGTCGACTTCCATCGAAACCCCATCCACTTCAATAGAACCACCACTGGATGGAGACCCGCCAAATCCAAACCAGGGGGAACCTCTTTCCCTTTAACTCTATCTCTCCTCAATCTCTCTTCCCTCTCTTCTTCTCTCTATTTCTTCTTCTTCCTCTCTCCCTCTCATTTTTTTTACAACATTCTTCCACAACTTTTTTTCTATTTTCTCTTTTGTGTGGATGTGTCATTAAAAATAAAAAAATTTAAAAAAAATTAATTAAAAAAAATGAAAATTGAAAAAAAGGGGTGTCATAATTACTCATCATCCAATATTGAAATTCTGTCCAACCATTTTGGGGAGTCAAAAGGCTTGTTTTAAACTCAAATATATTGAATTTTTATCTCAAACTTGGGTAAACAATTTTGTGTCAATAACAAACATTTTGAATGAACAATTTTTGGTGGAAAATGATTCTCCCTTACCGTGAGGAATAACATTAGCCTTCATGCCAAGGTCATCTATGGCCATCTTTTTCATTGTGTGTCTTCACCACTGATTGTGAGTCTTGAGTTTGTGGACCTTCGAGATGAATTTCCATCTTTTGTGTGCATTAATATGATAGAGGCATTTTCTAAGCCACATGAGAATCAGAATAGCCAAATAGCCTCCCGTTACCCTTACATTGATCCTACTTTTGAAAGACCCTTTGAGACTATGAAACCCTTTCTTTTGATAGCCACATTACAAGCCTAATACCTTGTCCCACCCAACATCTTCATGGATTTTCATTGTACAATTTATTGAAATTTAAGTGTGGGGGGAATTGACTTCATTTTTGGGCGTACTTTCATTGATTTCCAATGTGTCATCATATGCTTGAGGGCAAGCTTCCATTCAAGTGTGGGGGAGAGGTTGTAATTATGTGAGCTTTGGGGTGTATATTTGTAATTGTCATTTGTACAAAAGTCATTGAAAAGTGTTCAAAAAAAAATGAAAAAAATAAAAAAAAGGAATGGGTTGTGTCTTGGGTGGGTCAAAAATCATTCATCATCAACCTTTGATCGTGTTATAAATTATTTCCATGTGGAGATCAAGCATGGGTTGGGAGATGACTGTGAGACTTTTTTCAAGCACAACTTTCGAAAAAAAGAGCAAAAAAAAAGAAGAAAAAAAAAGAACACTTGAATCATCTTGTATTGTGCCATTATTGGAAGTCTTCCATGTTGTACATATTCCATCATCTCAACCTATTCCATTTTCCATCTCCCTCACTTTTCATTCATCACACATTCATTCCCTTGTAAATATGTGTTTCTATTTCATTTCAAATCAAATTTCAAAAAAAATGTGCATTGATTTTTCCATATTGGTGTTTTTAACCCCTCTTTTCCTTTGGACATTATATACCTACCGTCCCATAGCCACTGAAAACCCCTTAAAATACCTCTTGATTATTTTACACATTAGATTTGGGAATGGAAGCTGAGAGCTCTTACAAACTCTTGATTTTCACTTTTTGTTGGTGAATGAGTGAACCTCCTAAAATACATTTTTATCATCTTGAGAGGAGTGAGTTTTGAGTGCCTACATTTTCCAATTCAAACCTTGAACATGAAAAAATGAATTGTTTATGATTCATTATTGTGAAACAAATTTGTGATGGAATTCAATATGGATGAGTAAAATAGTCTAAACCTCCCCTGATTGGAGAAAACAAAATTTTAATATTTGTTGATGAGTGAAAATGATTTTGTCATGTTTTTTTTATTTGTTGCACATGAGGACATGTGCAAATCTAAGTGTGGGGGAGTTGATGTAATTAATATTTTCATGACTTATTATATTCCCCCTTTACTTATTTTATATGAAATGTGCATAATTTGTGTGAAATATTAATGTTTTAATATTAAGTATAATATTTGAGCATTTTTAGAAGTAGTCAAATTGAGTCAGTTTAATGTTTTAATTATAAATATCACTATACTGGTCCACATTGTGTTGTTCTTGTTTTGTAGGATTCTCCTTTCAATATACAACATTTCATTAGAAGGAACCATGAGCCAATTCTGCCATTTGAAGGGCCATATGGTCCTCACAAACAAGACCAAAGAATCTGTGAACAAACTGGACCATACTTAAAGATTGATTTACTGGGTTCAATCCAGAAGTCCAAAAATCTTAAATCTCCACCATAATTCGGGGGACACAAAATTTCATCTTTGATAAAAATTTCATGGCCCAAATCCAAGTACAAGGGGCCCAAATAAATCTTTGAAATCCAGCCCACCATTCTGGCCGAGAATTAAAATCAGTATAGTATGCATGACATAGCTCCTGATGTAAGCATCCAATCTATCTGAGATTTTGCAGTGTGAAATAGGAGATATATACGGCCGACTTTTTTGAAGAAACAATTCGGATTTGAAGGCATCTTCATATTCAAAAACCCTTTCACATTATGGACTTCAAAAAGACTGGATTGAAATGGACAGTTTATGTTTGTTTAATCAACCGGCCATAACTTTTGATCCTTAAGTCCAAATGACTCCAAATTTTGAGAGTAGTCGGCCAACATTATTTTCTACAACTTTGAAGAAGGAGATATTTGAATATTAGGCTGTCTGAATAGCTCAATTGGCGATGCAAGTGGAGGGACAGATTGGGAAAGCAAACAGTCCACTCCTTGGGCTATAAATACTCTCTCCTTCTCTCCTTGAGAGGGGTTGGCATTTCAGAAGAGAGGATATCATATTGGCACGACCAAAGCTTTTCCAAAGGCTTGGGAGGACCTGACATACTCATGTTTACACTTGAGGGACCTTTCCTCCTCTCTTTCTTTTCACTTACTTTTGTGTTCTTCATTTTTGTAATTTTGTAAGTCCTTTATTTTGTAATTCTGTTTTAATGAAAGTTTCTTCTTCAATATCTCTTATTCTCCTCCACCTTCTGTAGTATAATATTAATGGTCTTAAAATAGTTTGAATCATTTTAAATTACAGTACCTTATCTTGCTTCCTCATTCAATCGAAATTCCTTTTTTGATTCTCAAAATATTTCGTGTGTGTGTTCGGCACACTACTCTTATCTTGTCTTTTTCTTTTTCTTCTCTTTATAATTCATAACCATAAAAATATATTACCAGATTAATAAACATCATAATGGCTGAGTAAATCTCTCATTGGGGTGAGTTATAATTTAGGTATGTTAAGTGATTGAGAGCTTCTGCTCGATGAATATTCTTTGAATTAACATTGTGTATGTTGGACTTAACATGTCATGGATTAATGACTTGTTTTGTTTAACATGTGGTTTCCATGGATTATTGGAACCATAAATACACAACCATAAATAAGATCTGATTGAGATTATAACCTTAAGTTAAGTTAAGTCTTGGTTTAAAGCCTTAACACTTAAGAATTCTAATCAACATCATCTTGTGTCATGGGTGTTAATTTAAATGCAATATAAAGCAAAGCTCAAGGATATCACAAGCTTAACTAACCTAATGATGAACTCACCCCAATATTTATCAACTTGTTAAATTAAACATAATTCATTAAACATTTCAATTAAGCTCTGCAAACAACCCCCCCCCCCCCAATCAAAATACAATCAACTAAAAACAAACGACTACTACAAAGTATCATCGCCGAGGATTCGACCCGAGTGCTGCTATACACATTAGCAGAGCACCGGAACCTTGACCGGTCGATAGGCGACAATCGGCTGTGCGTTTCACAGGTCCATCTGCATAGGACCATCTGCACATGTCCACCATAGCCTATAAATAGACCCCTCCACCTCAAATGTTTAGGGGATAATCGAACTCCCGAACCATGAATCATGGAGAGGGCTCTGGCCACGCAGGTCCTTCACCAAAGATGTACATCCCTACTTCGGTGACCAACAATGGTCCAAATTCACTTAGGATATGACCCCATCCCATTACCTATGAGACCCATACCTTGGTAAAGCACCTGGGTAGAGTACCTACGTGAACCACCCCTGTAGAACACCTATGCGACCAAACATTGTTGTGAACCTACACGACCCACCAACATGGACGACCTTGTAAAAGTACTTGCATGAACCTACTGGTCCATACAATGGTGGCTATTCCCCTCACCCAAACTCGGGATTAGTGCAAGGCTGCGATACCGAACATTTTACTTCAATCACTACCCCAATGGAAAATGGAGAGTCGCACCACGACCTTTTTGGGTCAGGTCGAGGACATTTTGGATTGAATCTTATACAAACTCAATGTCTATCCCTGGAATACCATGATTTCAGAAACTCCTCCTCAACCATTGAAAATCCTTCAGTTGACATAATTCACTTGGTCAAATTACCATCTTATGAGTTGTGATTCTCCTCCTGGATTCCTCATGTACCTTGAGTTGATACACTCATAAAAACCACATCACCTGATTCCTATTTCATGTTGACCCAATACATGGGAATCCTCTTTAGGATTAATCCCTAACCAAGCATTAAATGGGGATACTGCTTAAGAGTAATCCACCAATCCTCTCCTACACATGTCTATCATCAGACATAGTAGATTGTGTGGTTTTTAAAGTCTTCTGCTTCCTCTTGTTTCTCACACTAATCATGAATCATGTAGGCTTAGAAGTTAGTGATGATCATGCCATCCACAAAATCCACCTAAAGTATTTAACAATGAGAATTAGGATTACTAATCTATCTAGGATATGAAGGACACCTATCTATGACTCGAATTCAATTGGAATCCTCCTTAGGAATAAGCCCCAATCCTAATTCCTTTAATTCAGGTATCATCCTTATGTGTAAACCCCGAGTTAATCCCCCAACTCACTAATAGTTAATTCATCTCTCATAGTCCCTCTATAGAGGATATCCTTCTCAGAAGTAATCCTCAATTTATCATCTCAAAGGGCCATACTCCCCTGTGTGACCTACCCTTGAGGGCCTCCATAGGCGTGGGTCCTCACTAAGGAACTATGTGGGCTTCGATTCCCATCCAAATGGGATATGTAGGAAATATCACTAAGATTTATAACCAACTCTTAAATAAACCTTGTTCTTTTGAGCCATACTACCCTATAATACATACCCTTTAGGTCCTCTATAAGCATGGGTCCTCACCAATAAACTACAGGGTATTTCATTCCCATACAAATGGGATACGTAAGAAGACTCCTTGATGTTTAAACCCAACTCTTAAATCAGCCATATTAATTTGTTCAATATCCACAGTATTATCTATTTCAACGTGGAAAATCATATCTCTTCTATGTTCTTTGGATTTTTTCGTCATAAGTCATGCACCAAACCCTTTGACTAGGCATATTTTTCCAAGATGTCCTTGACACATTACGTTAAATTGTATGGTTGTGTCCTCATCACATGACCTTAAAAAGTATGATGTGCCCCATTTAGTGGCACCAAACTATGGGGGTTATCATTCCTTTAAAAAGGATATGTAGGAAGCCAATTTATGGGTTCAATCCCAACATCAAACATTTTCATATCCCCAGATAATGATAAATTCTAGAGTGACCTTCTTCTACCTGGATGACAATAAACTCTAGAGTGAACTTCGTCTACCTAGATGATAATAATTATAAGATTACCCAACTGTATGGCTAGAAAAACAACATCATCATAATAACAACCAAAGAAACTCTATATAGTATATTAGAGGATACCATCAATGGAGAACCTCAGATACATACATATATCTCCATTGATAAAGAACCTCAGATACATAAAGATGATTCTAAATTCCACACATGGTCTTAATTGATTTCTAATATTGGTTCAAACTATATCATACTGGGTAATTAATAAAGGATTCATGAACATATCATAAATCTGTAAGACCATCTCGGAGTTGGTAATAATTCATCCCAAAAGGGTGTGAGGAAATCAACGTCCCATCCTCTCAAACAATGTGAGTTCTTAAGCATAATGGGTCAAAATATCTAATGAGAATCTACCATTGGGTTGTAGGTCCCTATAGATATATAAATATTGGCTGTTTTCGGTTCCAAGGAAAAGGCCCTTTGGAAACCTATCAAAAATAGAAAACCATAATGGGGCATGTAATCTGAGGGAAACAATGTCCCTATCTAGATGTTACAAGTGGACGTGATTTTGGAATAGATGTACCAAGGAGTAAAAACTGTGAATTTTTTTTGGGGCTTAATCAGTGTAACCTGGTACATGACAATGTCCCTTACTATGCACCTGGTTTGATACTATCGGG
This sequence comes from Viscum album, assembly GCA_963277665.1. Lineage (NCBI taxonomy): Eukaryota > Viridiplantae > Streptophyta > Magnoliopsida > Santalales > Viscaceae > Viscum > Viscum album. Next base: position 1,150,749,089 of record OY728132.1, on the reverse strand, counting down.
GGATACAAATATGATAATTCACATTTTCAATACAAAAAAATTATGAAGGATTGAAAAGAAAATAAAAATTAAAGACCTAGGTTAAACATATGTTGTTTTAGACTGAATATAAGGTGTCATGATTTAGAAATACAATGAAATATATTATGGATAAACCCTAGACCAAGGAAGGACCTACGTGGAAATAAATTGATAAAGTATTTATGTATTGGGATTGTATTAAAACCCAAAGTGAAAAGGATATATAGTGATTAACCTAATTTAAAGGATGTATATCATATTTTTTTTTAAATTATATTAATTTGGTTCTAAAAAAACAAAATGTATGTTGGGTGAAAACGAATTATGTCAAGAAAGGCCACGGGTCTTGAACCCATGATCGAAGGGCGATAAGGGCTTGATGCTAACCAATGTCCTATGTAATGTCCTGTTTAATATGTCATTGTTTTTAGTTAAACAATATGATGAATAAATATTAATGATGAGATATTATTTTTAATATTTAGTGTTAGATATCAATTTATTTACCATATTAGTTCTTGAAAGTATTTAGAGACAAATATTTATATTTTTCACTCTTTGTGGGGCCTTATGATCCGTTAAATGTGTATTTAGGTGCTTCATCCATTGAAATTAATTTTTGGATGAATTGGAAATTAATCTATGAACTACCAAAAGATGAAATTTCTTTTATATAAATATATCAAGTAAGTATATATCCTTATATTCTCATGTAGTAAAAGAATTACCCAACATTAGGAAAATGACATAGATATAAAATTTTTTCCTAATACCTAAATTATTATGGAACTGGTGGCCTTCTAAATCATTATGGATATTTGGATTTGAGGCCACCAAAATTCCATTTATCATTCACCCATTAGTTATTTATGGCATCAATCACTCCCAATAAATATTTATGCTTTCCCTCCAAGTATATATTTGTACTTTCCACTAATGTTCTTCTACTTAGAGACCAAGTTATATGTTTTTCCATGTGACCTTTATACTTACCATTCTCTATTTTATGTAGGAACTCTTATGAACCCTTCTCATGATGTGGGATTTCAACATAGGAAATATCAAACAATCTATTAATGATATCGAGTTTAAATTGTGAGGATGCAATTTAACTAAGTTGAGGAGAATGTAACAACCCAAAATTCTAAAGTACAACTTTGTATTCAAGAGAGTGTGTGACACACATCACCAAGAACATAAGGGATCATAATATCATGATAATTAATAATATATTCACTATTTTAAATAAATTCAATATATGTTATATCATTCGATTCACATAAACACTATTTTAGTTTTCTTAACATGAAAGAGAGACCATCCTCGATGGCTTGCAATACACGTAAGACCGAGTTTCACCAAACAATGATATATTATTGAAATATTTTTATTTAATATCATATGAAATAACGTAGAAATTATGAATAATATTAACTAACCTATAAAATTTTAAGGTTTATATAAATATGAAATTAATTCATCAGTTACTGATTAATTGGAAAAGAAAATAATAACCAGTTGGATATAAAAAGAAATATTAATATTTTTATGCTTCCAGCAGAGTTTTGTTATAAAAAAATAATTTATTAGAATTAGTTAGTCATTTTAAAGAAATTTATATGTTATATATTCAATAAAATATTTTTTTATATTCGTCTATTAGGTTGGATAGGCATAAGATAAGAACAAAACCAATTTCACACATAAAACTCGATATTTTTATAATGGAAATTTTAACACCTTTTAATGGAGAAACCATTTTAAATATTAATTTTGGAACTTTAATTAATTATATATGTCAAAATAAACATTATCCTTGAAATAGAAACAAAAAAAATTAATTTTGAGTTATTTTTTTATTTTATGGAAACATATCATTTTTAATGAATAGTTAAAAATATTGAATTTTAGTTTAAAATTGTTTTTTCATCCAATTTATTAATAAGGATAAATAATAATTTAAATTGGTTTTAAAGTAAAATTATATCATAATTTTATCAATTAATCTTATTTTGTTCATTTGGATCAATTTCAATTTGAAATTGAATGTAAACACTTATTAAATGATTGGATGTTTTTTTACTTTAAAACCCCGCATTATTATCCTCCCTGTGGGATGAATTTTAAATTATATTCTTCAAATTATATGATAATAATTATGAAAAAATTATTAAATATTTGAAATTAGAATAATTTTCAATTTATAATAAGACCAACACAGTTTTTTACCATATTTATTAGTAAATATAATTAAAATTATCTAAGACACTTAAGGTAAAATTACGCTTAATAATGGACTAAACAGTAATTGTAATTGTCCAAATTCCATAGAATATTTTCCAAAATAAATTGATGGTACTATTTTGAACTTATCATATGTTTTTTAATTTGGTTCTATTACTTTATCCACTCTTAATTTCAAATATGTGTATGGAATTCCTTTCTCAAAATAGTGTAAGAGTGTCGCTCCTCCTCCACTATAAAAAAGGCATCCTCTCCTCCCAATTCCTCACACCACTCAAGAAACATTTTATCTACCATGTTCTGGAGAAATCTCTTCTCAGAATCCCTATACTCATCCTAGAATCCTCCCATTTTAATCTAATGAATTCCTTTGGTGAAACCCAAAAGGAGTTACCCGACTAAGAGGTAACATATTTCCTTAAACTCTCTAGAGTTATTTACTTTATACACCCTTCCAATTATTCTTATTTAAGTCTTGAATAACGAACAAATTATCCTAAATATGCCACTATTTCTTAATTCTATGGTTTTTACCAAAAATTACACACACCTCCATCTAATGGATAATGAACATATTGTTTACGTGTACGGAAAACCATCTCCTCACGAAACAATGATTGTTCACTTTCCTTTCCCGCCTCTCATGGTAGAAATTAAGATGTAAAATCTGTTAATATATGATATATATGATATTTATTATTCCTTAGAGTGTATATAATTATTTTAAAACTCATGTCAATATACTTTCCATTTTGTGTAAAAACGATAACATCATTTGTGGAAGTGTGGAATATGACCCCCTCAAAGAGACGTAATTTGTTCATACTATACATGGAAATTATAAAGGATGTTTTTAATTAGAAATAAGAAAAATAAAAAACAATATTATATTAATGAAATATTTAAATTTCTGTAAATATAATATACATAATTTACTTTATTACCCTTTCACACACTTAAAAGATGATATTGTCTATCGTGGACATGTGGACTACTGCCTCCTCGACACGATGTGATTCCTTTTACATAACAAGATTTATATATATATAAGTATATATGATTAAATAAAATCTTATTTATGGTATAATTATCATTTTGGAATGATATGGTGTTAGTTACCCTTTTTCTATTACGATAATTGAGAAATGTGAACATTACTTATACATACATAAGAACTACCATCTGCATAATTGTAATGTTGAATAATTTATTATAACCATATTTAATAATTGGTTTTAGAGGTATAATGGATGTATTAATATGTTAATTATTTATTTTTTATTATTCTGGATATTTTATATAATAACCCCTATGACCATAGCTGACATACCACAGTTTTTTTTGACATATAAACCGATTTTTTTCAAAACACCAAATGTAAAAATAATTGTTTAATTAATTGTATACAACATTGTAATAATTGAAATAAAAGTATTGATAAAAATAAAAAAGGTTCTCAAGAAAGTATAATATTAACATAAGATTATTATACAAGATATTAAATGATGTTCACCATAAAGGAAACACTAGGTAAGGCATTTCATCTAAATTTTTATTCCATTGAGACGTGTTTGTTTCTAAGAACCAATTCACTTTTATCTGGTGTATATATTGCCCATTTTTCATGTTATATCATGAATACACTTATTCTCATGACATTATATGATTAATTTAATTATGTTCCTTCATTTATATTTTGATAACAGTATTTCAATGTGGTATGGGACACTTTGGAAGGTTTAAAGAGTATTCCCCTCAAGAATGTTATCAATGATTACTTTTACAATCTCACTTTCTTTTTTGATTGCTAAATTTTTTTATTCAAACAATCACATTATATTAATATTTTTTCCTTATAAATTTCATTGAATATACATATTTTTATATGATTGATATTATTATTTCCAAAACATTATATTATTTTACATATGGTGTTTAATTTAAATGATATTTTACTAACTATGGAATAATTGATAAATTTGTACCCTTCATTCAATATGAATATTTGATAAGGTATATTTTCATTATTTAAGTTGATTATTATTTACGAGAAATTCTTTTTATAGGTATGACATAGTCGGGGGCCATTTATAGAAATATCCTCGATGCATCAGCAGTCTCATGGGATGAGTTAGTTGGATAGCCACATTAGATGGGGTTTTACCTAAAAACTAAACAATATTGTGAAAAGGTATTGAAGGTTATGGTTCCATGTAACTTTGAAACATGGAATCCAATAATTAAGAACATCCTCATTTAGTTTCATTTATTATTCATCGATGAGATTTTATGTCGACTTATCTATGGATACATTTCATTTTTAGTTATTTAGATGGCATGCGTTTCAGCTTCTTACTTTTCCATAATTATTTATCCTTATCAATTTATTTTAATGGCATGTGTTTCTAGTTATTTCCATTCCATATTATTTTTTCACATCCATTAATCCAATTGATTTCATGGAATTTTTTCAGTTATTTACCTTTCATTATTGACTATTATCATTGATTCATTATTTCATCCCCTATATTTTTCTCATACTGAGAATTTGATCTCACCCTTGTTATGTTAAATTCTCCCCAAACCCCCAGAAGTATAATTATATATTTAAGAAAGGATATGATATATTTAATGATATTATCCATGAATTAATTTTTAAAAATAGAAAATATATTTTTTAATTAGTGTATTCATTTGTAATATAATACTCATTTATTTATATTGTTTTCCATGACTACTAAACTCTTATTATTTCAGGATTTGATTCCTTATAATCATGCCAATGTAATTGATAGCAGATACTAGATCTGGGATATCTAGGGTGTAACACCCCAAGATTTCATAGTGTGTTATTTCTTCAAAATAATACAATAACTTGCACTACACGCAACACCGAGTTCAAGCACACCATGACTTACCAAACAAGCCGTTAAAAAGAGGTTATGAATAGTATTAACTAAATTTTAAACTTTATATAATCCTTATAATTTTAGAATCCATATTATGAGTTTCTTAGACATAATGTAAGAAACAATTCATTTTCAGTATTGCACTTTTACCAACTTTTAATAGTGAACCCTTTTTAAATACAATATTTTAAAATTTTTGACTAAATGGGGACATCAAAAAAAAATTTAAAATGAAACATCCCAAGCTTCCACGGTACGCTTTCCTTTGAATAATACAGTAGCGTGTGTTGTACGCAACTTCGAGTTCTAACACACACCACAACCAATCAAACTAGCCGTTATGAATAGTAATACCTAATTTTTGAAATTATATAGATTTTATATTTCAAAATGTACTTGATTTTTGGATTTGGAATATCGAATTTATCCTAAGGTGAAATTTTGGTACTTTTCAGATAACTTTCATATTTTGATGAATAGTGAAAATTACTAAATTTTAATTAAAAACAACTTTTTTAATCAAAATAATTAATAGTGATAAATTATGAATTTGAGTGGTTTTAAAGTATATTTAGAATATATTTTTACCATTTAATATAAATTTGGTCATTGGACATAATTTTACAATTAAACCGAACATAAACAAGTGTCAATCTTTTGATAGTTATTATCTCTTAAAAACGCGCTTTTTGTTTTGACAGCGGGAATTAATTTTAAATTAATTTATTCCACTTCTGTGTTTTGAATTTAGAAAAATAGATTCCATATTTTAAATCAGGATGTTCAAATTGTTTAAATAGGTAACTTTTATTTTTAGACATTTTGAATAATTACTGCGGTAAATATTTTATTTATCATGGTTAAGGGTAAATCCGGTAAATAAGGGTTAACAAAATAATATTATAATAATACTAAATTACCCTAAAATGTGTCCTAGCCTTATTGGTTGATACATGTTCGACCATAGGCATCTTTGGGTCGATTTTGGGACCCCATGGTGCCAATTGTAGGTGATAGGGACACTTTATTTTAATTAAGTTAAAATGAATACAAAAATGACACAAGCATATATCTTTTAGAAAAATAATTTTTACATAGGGTTATATATGTTGGATTTTAGATTATAAATATTCATTAGAAATATAAAATGATTTCCTACATAATGATATTTTATTTATAATTTTCATACATTCAATAATTTAATGTATTTATGACACAATGATGATGAATTAATTACTATAATAGTAAAAAATTAAAATAATTGATATTATAAATACCCAAATAAATATAATATGAAACTTTTAATGAATTAAACTAATTTTCTAGGATAATATGATATATTAGGATTAATTTAATTGACTTTTTTTGAAGTAATCAATCTGTTATGAGTTTCATAAAAATCAACTATTGAATAGTGTCAAAATTGACATAAAAGAGTTCTTAAAACAAATATTATATTATTAATTGATATTAAATTCCTAAAAATCTAAGGTTTGGCCAATAGACTTATATAATGATATTTTCATCATTAATAGATCACTTGGGGGTCTCTTGGATGTATATAGTAAGTTTATTAACCATATTATATAAAAATACAAAGAGACATTTTAAAAGTGAAACTAATTAACTTGGAGTTAATACTTAAAGATAAGGTTAATATAAGTACCCAAACCTGTCTAAATTATATTGGTTGAGTTGTTTTCGACCCATCCCCACCTTAAAATTTAAATAATCAACTTTGGAGCCATTAGAAACCGAATATGAATTTATTATAAACTAATATTTCTAGATTTTCCAAAGGTTCCCCTCACCCCTCTTATAAAAGGGCACTCCTCCTTCTCATTTCTTCACACCTTCAAAACCTTTTGGTTCAGAAAACCTCTGCCAAAATACTCTCCCAACTTCCCTCAATACAACATAGAGGCCTTAGTGTGTTTATAAATCCAACCTAAGGAGCCATTTTGATCAAATCAAAAGGAAGAACCCGAAGAAGAGGTAATGATTTCACCACCCTTTTCCAAGTTCCTTATTCTTCCACTTCTTATTCCTTTGTTATTACCATTCTAAAATAATAACTCCAGTATCATATATATACTGTGATGTTATTATAAATATGGTACAACCATATTCAGTATTCTATCCACCCTTTGAATAACATGTCACCATACGTGCGTACGTACGGCTTACCGTCTCCACATCGTGGTGTAATTGTTATTCAATATATTATTATTTGGATGGGTATAATAATGATATCTAACTCATGTAAATAATAAATATAACATGTTAATGATTCTGTATATATGATATAACAACCATTTATATATTATTTCAAAAGAATTATATTGTCGCTCGTGCGTACGTACGGACTACCGTCTCCACGAACGCGATGAGATTCATTCTCCATCGTATCCATTCAAGTATAATTATCATTTGATGATTTAAAAATGATGTTTAAGGACTTGATATCATTATGGATATGAATAATATACAACCTATCCATTACAAACATGGCTTACGTAACAAAACATATAAAAGAAAACAAGTAAGTTAACACCCGAAACAACGATAATACTATGATATTATTATCAAATCAATATTAAAAGATCATATATGATATCATATTTATGTATATGATTGTTGTATAATTTAATAACAATTATTTCACCATTATACAGGAGGTTAACCTACCCCAACCAAGGAGAAGTACAAGGTAAGGGGTTTTCATATCACTCCTTATTCCCGTGAGATTCATGTCATATTGCCACCATTACCTTTTGTGTGGTGTATGTACTGCCCATAATTATATTCTTTGTGTAATACACTCTAATTTATGTGTATTTACATATTCATTGTATGATACCTCTTTCATGGGTTGTATGTTTCATAAGTTACCAAATTGGTAAGGGTTATTTCGCAATCTCTTCATTATCCGAGATTGTTTATACGTAATAATCTATTGGGATCTCTTTATCATCCACATCCATGTTTCTTAAAAATGAAATTCTCAAACATTCTTACTATTTACTAGAATATGGGTTAAAGTCATTTATACCCTTGTTTGACTTTTTATAAGAGGTTTATAAAGGAATATTTCTGCCGTTTTCCAAACAAGGTGCTTTTTAACCTTTTCAACAAAATTAAGGTAAGAATGTTTTTTTAACTTATACGGCGGGTGCGGATATTTTCCGCCATTATAAAATCGTCGAAGCTTCCCTTACACAATAATAAGAATATTTTCAAAAAAATGTTTTATTTCATAAATATAAGACTCTTAAATGATTTCAAAATAGAAAGAGATATTTTTCTAAAATAGTCTTTATTTCATCTATGTCAACATCCTTTGATGGATTTTAAGCTTATTTGAAGTTGATTTATTATGATACAAAACATCCATATTTTATTGAAGGTTTTGTGATATTTTTGACTGTGGATAAGTTATTCTTATGTCACGCATGGTTTTTTTAGAGTATTGACATTTCTTAAGTTATTTGTAATCCGAATGTTTATGTTATATTTCAACCTTTCATTCAGATGAATGTGTTAGACAAGTATGTTCTGGGTTGGGGACCGGTAAAAGTAAGCCCTACGGTTTGGTCTCTGGTTATTAGAGGAACTCCGGTTTGGTCTCTGGTTATTAGAGGAACTCCGGTTTGGTCTCCGGTTATTAGAGGAACTTCGGGTTGGTGTCCGGTTATTAGAGGCACTCCGGGTTGGTGTCCAGTTATTAGAGGCACTCCGGGTTGGGTTCCGGTTACAGTTAGCCCCTAGGTCTTGGGACGAGGCCTTGAAAAAGAAATTAAAGTTCAGCATTATGCATTCCAACATTATGAAAGTGGTTATTGATATTGCATGTGATTATTCGATTAGTAGAATATCCATGTGAATAAGTAAATGGAATTATTTCATTTTACTTTTTCCATACTATGTTGAAGTTCAAGTTTAAAAGGCTTTTGTTTTAGTAATGCATGGCCTTAAATGTTTATGATTATTTTTGAATGTTCTGTTATATTGTTATCCTTACTGGGCATTTGATCTCACCCCTTTTCTATGTTTTATTTTTCCCAGGATGTGAAGAAGTAAGTTATGAATGACCTACAGGGATATTATGAGGGGATACTAGTGTGGACTATGGAGACATTATGTTCTTGTAGTAGTTTTTCACTTTATGATGTAATGTAAAACGTATGAATATATCTAGTGTTTCCAAGGCTACTAAACCAATCGGTCTTTCGAGATTTGATCTTTCTTGTGATCATGCCAATGTTATGTAATAATGCACCGACTCTGGGTAACTAGGGTCGGGGCGTTACAGGTGGTATCAGAGGAAGTTTAGTACAAACCTTGGAAGCTAGATTTAGATAAACTCTGATTAGAGAACATAGATTAAATATGGAATTTAAGGATTAGTATAGAAGAACTTCGTATAATTTTGGTATTGTAGAGATTTTGTGAGTTTTTTGAGCAATACATCCCTGTCTGGATACGAGCAGGTAGAGGCGGCTCTGGCACAGATGTACCTATGGGTAAATCTTGAAAACACCGCTTTGAGCTAGACTCGAACGGGAACAGGTGCACGACAACGGGCCTTGCTACACTCTTTGTTACGACACTCCCGGGGGATATGCTTAGGATAATTCTCATTTTCTTTATAAACCATTATGAAGGGTTTATGTGGATTTAATTCCTTAAAGGAGAAATTTTTATGATTATGGATTATATCCATAAACTATTTAATTATTGTTATGTGTCTTACAAGTTTGGGATTAGGTATTGTTATTCATAAACTAATCTAGTGTATGCCATTGTTTAGAAATGGCGCCCAGTAGAAGGAATGAGAACTCCAGCAATGCACATGATCCAAAGAGAAAGAATGATCATATATTTCATGGTCTTAAGCCAGAATTTATAAGAGAAATAGTCTCCCGTGTATTATCATCATATGAAGAAATATTATCATGTGTTGATAAGATAAGTAATGATTTTACTGAGTCCTATGGCTTTAAAGGGAAGCAAGAGAAGAAAAGGATGGAAGAGAGAACGATGGATAAAGGGAAGAGGGAAAATAAGAATTTTCCCATATGTGATAACTGTGGGAAGAAACACCCTGGAACTTGTCTGAAAGGAATGGGAGTTTGTTATAAGTGTGGAGGAAAAGGGCACAAACTATGTGACTGCAAGGGTAAGAAAATGGTTTCAAATGTACAATGCTTCATTTTCAAGGAGTTTGGACACTACGCGAACCTATGTCCCAGTCATCAGACTATGCCGCAAATGATTCTATTGGATAATAATCAAGTTATGATACAACCACAGATGAAGAGGAATGATTAGAGTTCTTATGTTGATTATGTCGTTTGAGTGTTGTATCAACAATGTACTTGTTATAATAATTATGGAGTATATAAGGATTGCACTACAGTACTATTTCATTAAGGACTTGAGATTGTGTGGAACAAAGAAAAGTGACTCAATAGTAGGTTAAATTTTTGGAAAATATATGGTTGAGAGAAAGATAAACCATAATATGTTTATGATACCGAGGTTGTGATTTTAGAATAATACATGATTGATTTGGATAAATTATATTGGATATTCTTGACTACCTTGAAGCTGATTAATGATTTGTGTATTCCATCATTATTGGGGTTTAAAACATTTTTTTGATTAATGAAGTATATCCAGCATTCTATATGGAATAAGGGAGCATGAATGTAATCAATAAGTATTATGGTAATTCAAGATGTTTCAGTGTTTTAAAAGAATACATGATGAATGTATTCATATGCTATTACGGGGTAAAAAGGATCTACATTAAGTTTACCTTCCATATAAATATTGGACTGTGAGTTTGGATAGAAGCATTTTGGATAAACTCTAGTTTGAAATTAATTTTTGATTGCCATAAAAGGACAACCCAGAGGTCGGGCAGCAACCCGTCGCGACCGGCAAGGCCGCGAGACTTGAACCCGCAACCGAAGGGCGACAAGGGTGTATCACCTACCACTGGCCCACGAGATGTCCTAGATTAAATAATGTAGTTTTTTTAAAAAATATTTGGTAGATGAATTATAAATTCATTTATTTTGGAACCCTGTATGAATAGTATAAATAGAATTTTTTTTACGAGTGAAAGATGAGTTTGTGGTAGAAATTTATTAATGGATAAAACTCTAATTATAAAGTAAGTATATCTCCTTATGATCTTATCCAATCTCATTAATAAATTCCTCAACATTAAGAAAAGGAACTTAGAACAAAAATGTTGTCCTAGATGGTATCTTAAATCATCACGAATTTATGGCTTTGGGATTGTTGGCCTTTTCATAGCCATGTTCTCTACTACTCTCCATCAGATAATTGATGATTATATTTCTCTTCCATATCCATATTTTCCTACATGAAACCCTAGTATGTGTTATTTTTGGTAATCTTCATACTTTCCACTCTTTATTTTAAATAGAGGCCTCATTAATTCATTTTTCGATGTGGGATTTCAACTAAGATATTTTGAAACGTCAAAAATGTGTTATCCTAATACCTTATGTTTTGTTGAATCGATGGTATTATAAATCATCGTAGATTGATGAATTTAAGGACTTCAATTTTAAACTTGTTTGTGATTGATGACCTCAATCACTACCTATAAATATTTACATTTTCCTCCAATTATATGTCTCTAATTTCCACCAATGTTCTCCTAATCGAGATCATAATTTGGTGGTGACCCTTTCATTTCTCTTTTCCTCATATTAAGACTAAATTTTAGTTACCCAATTTCCGATGTGGGTTTTCCCACAAAGATATTTTTTATTTTCAACCTTTTATTTTCGAATAACAATTTCAAATTGCGAGGACACAATTTATTAAAGGAGGAGAGAATGTAACACCCCAAGATTTCATAGTGTGTTATTTCTTCAAAATAATACAATAACTTGCACTACACGCAACACCGAGTTCAAGCACACCATGACTTACCAAACAAGCTGTTTAAAAGAGGTTATGAATAGTATTAACTAGATTTTAAACTTTATATAATCCTTATAATTTTAGAATCCATATTATTAGTTTCTTAGACATAATGTAAGAAACAATTCATTTTCAGTATTGCACTTTTACCAACTTTTAATAGTGAACCCTTTTTAAATACAATATTTTAAACTTTTTGACTAAATGGGGACATCAAAAAAAAATTTAAAATGAAACATCCCAAGCTTCCACGGTACGCTTTCCTTTGAATAATACAGTAGCGTGTGTTGTACGCAACTTCGAGTTCTAACACACACCACAACCAATCAAACTAGCCGTTATGAATAGTAATACCTACTTTTTGAAATTATATATATTTTATATTTTAAAATGGACTTAATTCTTGGATTCGGAATATCGAATTTAGCCAAAGGTGAAATTTTGGTACTTTTCGGATATCTTTCATATTTTGATGAATAGTGAAAATTACTAAATTTTAATTAAAAACAACTTTTTTAATGAAAATAATTAATAGAGATAAATTATGAATTTGAGTGGTTTTAAAGTATATTTCGAATATATTTGTACTATTTAATATAATTTTGGTCATTGGACATAATTTTACAATTAAACCGAACATAAACAAGTGTCAATCTTTTGATAGTTATTATCTCTTAAAAACGTGCTTTTTGTTTTGACAGCAGGAATTAATTTTAAATTAATTTCTGCCACTTCTGTGTTTTGAATTTAGAAAAATGGATTCCATATTTGGAATCAGGATGTTCAAATTGTGTAAATAGGTAACTTTTATTTTTATACATTTTGAATAATTACTGCGGTAAATATTTTATTTACCATGGTTAAGGGTAAATCCGGTAAATAAGGGTTAAAAAAATAATATTATAATAATACTAAATTACCCTAAAACGTGTCCTAGCCTTCTTGGTTGATACATGTTCGACTATAGGCATCTTTGGGTCGATTTTGGGACCCCATGGTGCCACTTTTAGGTGATAGGGACACTTTATTTTAATTAAGTTAAAATGAATACAAAAATGACACAAGCATATATCTTTTAGAAAAACAATTTTTACATAGGGTTATATATTTTGAATTTTAGATTATATATATTCTTTAGAAATATAAAAAGATTTCCTAGATAATGATATTTTATTTATAATTTTTATACATTAAATAATTTAATTTATTTATGACACAATGATGATGAATTAATTACTATAATAGTGAAAAATTAAAATAATTGATATTATAAATACCCAAATAAATATAATATGAAACTTTTAATGAATTAAACTAATTTTATAGGATAATATGATATATTAGGATTGATTTAAGGGACTTTTTTCGAAGTAATCAATTTTTTATGAGTTTCACAAAAATCAACTATTGAATAGTGTCAAAATTGACATAAAAGAGTTCTTAAAACAAATTTTATATTATTAATTGATATTAAATTCCAAAAAATATAAGTTTCCGCCAAGAGACTTATATCATGATAGGTTCATAATTAATGGACCACTTGGGGGTCTCTTGGATGTATATAGTAAGTTTATTAACCATATTATATAAAAATACAAAGAGACATTGTAAAAGTGAAACTAATTAACTTAGAGTTAATACTTAAAGATAAGGTTAATATAAGTACCCAAACCTGTCTAAATTCTATTGGTTGAGTTTTTTTCGACCCATACCAACCTTAACATTTAAATAATCAACTTTTGAGCCATTAGAAACTGAATATGAATTTATTATAAACTAATATTTCTAGCTTTTCCAAAGGTGCCCCTCACCCCTCTTATAAAAGGGAACTCCTCCTTCTCATTTCTTCACACCTTCAAAACCTTTTGGTTTGGAAAAACTAGGCCCAAATACTCTCCAAACATCCCTAACTACAACCTAGAGGCCTTAGTTTTATCAGAAATCCGACCTAAGGAGCCATTTTGATCAAATCAAAAGGAAGAACCCGAAGAAGAGGTAATGATTTCACCACCCTTTTCCAAGTTCCTTTCTTCTTCCACTTCTTCTTCCTTTGTTATTACCATTCTAAAATAATAACTCTAGTATAATATATATACTGTGATGTTATTATAAATATGGTACAACCATATTCAGTATTCTATCCACCTTTTGTATAACATGTCACCATACGTGCGTACGTACGGCTTACCGTCTCCACGTCGTGGTGTAATTGTTATTCAATATATTATTATTTGGATGGGTATAATAATGATATGTAACTCATGTAAATAATAAATATAACATGTTAATGATTCTGTATATATGATATAACAACCATTTATATATTATTTCAAAAGAATGATATTGTCGCTCGTGCGTACGTACGGACTACCGTCTCCACGAACGCGATGAGATTCATTCTTCATCGTATCCATTCAAGTATAATTATCATTTGATGATTTAAAAATTATGTTTAAGGACTTGATATCATTCTGGATATGAATAATATACAACCTATCCATTAAAAACATGGCTTACGTAACAAAACATATAAAAGAAAACAAGTAAGTTAACACCCGAAACAACGATAATACTAAGATATTATTATCAAATCAATATTAAAATATCATATATGATATCATATTAATGTATATGATTCTTGTATAATTTAATAAAAATTATTTCACCATTATACAGGAGGTTAACTTACCCCAACCAAGGAAAAGTACAAGGTAAGGGGTTTTAATCTCACTCCTTATTCCCGTGAGATTCATGTCATATTGCCACCATTACCTTTTGTGTGGTGTATATACTGCCCATAATTATATTCTTTGTGTAATACACTCTAATTTATGTGTATTTACATATTAATTGTATGATACCTCTTTCATGGGTTGTATGTTTCATAAGTTACCAAATTGGTAAGGGTTATTTTGCAATCTCTTCATTATCTGAGGTTGTTTATATGTAATAATCTACTGGGATCTTTTTATCATCCACATCCATGTTTCTTAAAAATGAATTTCCAAGCATTTTTACTATCTACTAGAATATGGTTTAAAGTCATTTATACCCTTTTTTGACTTTTTATAAGAGGTTTATAAAGGAATCTTTCCGTCATTTTCCAAACAAGGTGCTTTTTAACCTTTTTGACAAAATTAAGGTAAGAATGTTTTTTTTAACTTATACGGCGGGTGCGGCTATTTTCCGCCGTTATAAAATCGTCGAAGCTTCCCTTACAAGATAATAAGAATATTTTCAAAAAAAATGTTTTATTTCATAAATATAAGACTCTTAAATGATTTCAAAATAGAAAGGGATATTTTTCTAAAATAGTCTTTATTTCATCTATGTCAACATCCTTTGATGGATTTTAAGCTTATTTGAAGTTGATTTATTATGATACAAAACATCCATATTTTATTGAAGGTTTTGTGTTATTTTTGACTGTGGATAAGTTATTATTATATCACTCATGGTTTTTGTTTAGAGTATTGACTGTTCATAAGTTATTTGTAATCCGAATGTTTATATTATATTTCAACCTTTCATTCAAATGAATGTGTTAGAGAAGTATGTTCCGGGTTGGGGACCTGTAAAAGTAAGCCCTCCGGTTTGGTCTCTGGTTATTAGAGGAATTCCGGTTTTGTCTCCGGTTATTAGAGGAACTCCGTTTTGGTCTCCGGTTATTAGAGGTACTCCAGGTTGGTGTCCGGTTATTACAGGCACTCCGGGTTGGTGTCCGGTTATTAGAGGCACTCCGGGTTGGGTTCCGGTTACAGTTAGCCCCTATGTCTTGGGACGAGGCCTTGACAAAGAAATTAAAGTTCATCATTATGCATTCCAACATTATGAAAGTGGTTATTGATATTGCATGTGATTATTCGATTAGTAGAATATCCATGTGAATAAGTAAATGGCATTATTTCATTTTACTTTTGCCATACTTTGTTGAAGTTCAAGTTTAAAAGGCTTTTGTTTTAGTAATGCATTGCCTTAAATGTTTATGCTTATTTTTGAATGTTCCTCTATATTGTTATCCTTATTGGGCATTTGATCTCACCCCATTTCTATGTTTTATTTTTCCCAGGATGTGAAAAAGTAAGTTATGAATGACCTACAGGGATATTATGAGGGGATAATAGTGTGGACTATGGAGACATTATGTTGTTGTTGTAGTTTTTCACTTTATGATGTAATGTAAAACTTATGAATATATCTAGTGTTTCCAAGGCTACTAAAACAATCGGTCTTTCGAGATTTGATCTTTCTTGTGATCATTCCAATGTTATGTAATAATGCACCGACTCTGGGTAACTAGGGTTGGGGCGTTACATAGGGTCGATTCACTATGGTTGGTATCAAAGGATGTTTAGTATCAACCTTGGGAACTAGATTTTGGAAAACATAGATTAAAGAACACATTACTAAGTTAGAATTTTCGGATAAGTGTAAAAGAACACCATAGAATTTTAATAAAGTATAAATTATGTGTATCTTCCTGGAAATATGTCTGTTCACACCAAAAAAATCATTTCATGCACTTATCCCTAGAAATCATGATTTGATCCACACATGGACAACAAATTTCAAGTTTGAATAGAATTTGTCTACATTCTAGAAGAATATTCTGGTTTTATTTTCATGTTTTAGAAGACTACTCTAGAATAAGGGATAAGTGGAACCCCCCATACCCTCAAGGGGTTGGCTATGGATTTCCAAGATCAATGATGAAAAGGTGTCGATGCATCAAAATTTAATTTATGAGTTTATTCTGAAATGACTAGGTGTATTAATTATATCTATAATCATTGATCTCTTGGAGATATTTTGTTTGACTGGTTGTAGAGACCAAATGGAAATATGTATTAAAGGTTATAGAACTCAGAAGTTGGACAAATTTTATAAAGGAATTGTGTCACTGTTAAAGTCATTAGTCCATGTCATTCATGCATCACATCCGCATAGGCCCATCTATGTAGTCCCATACACACAGGTCCTTCAATTTAGGAACATCTACAATGGTCCACTGGGGGATATAAATATACGATGAGACCTCAAATTTTGAGGGGACAACAGAACTTCCAGATTACGAATCTCGGAGAGGGATATAGCCACCGAAGTCCTTCACCCAAAAAGTTCATCCCTACTTGAGCAACCAAACATGGCTCAGATTTACTAAGGAGAGGCCCCTAGCCTAGAATCACAATGACCCATACCTGTGTAAATCACTGGGGTAGAGTAACTATGTGACCCACCTTGGAGGAGCACTTATGTGACCCAACTTTGTGGAGCACCTACGTAACCAACTTATGTGACCAACCATGAAAATCACTTGTGTGAAACCTCTGGTCCATACCATGGGGGTTGTAACCCCACACCCCTACTCAGTATCTGTGTCAAGTTTCGGTTCTAGTCCCTTCACTACCATCACTAACCTCATGTAAAATGGAGAGTCGCACCGTAAACTTTTTGGTCTGGGTTAAGGACAATTTGGCTTGTGTCTTATACAGCCTCAAAGTCCACCCCTGGAATAGCATGATTTCAGATAATCCTCCTCACTCCTTGAAATTCCTTGAATAGACATACTCATCTTAGTTCCTCTCCCATGTTATGAGTTGAGATTCACCTCTTGGGTTCCTTGAGTACCTTGAGTCAATACACTCCTCATGAAACTCCTAAAAACCTCGTCACCTGACTCTTACGCCAGGTTAAACCAATGCTTGGGAATCCTCTTTAGGATTAATCCCTAACCAAACCAGAAATGGGCATCCTTCTTAAGATTAAGCCCCCAATCCCCTCTAGTACATGTCCATCAGCAGATAGAAATGATTGTGTGGTTTGTCAAATCTTTCACTTTTGCTTGTTTCTCACACCGATAATGGCTTATGAGTGATTAGAGGTTAGTGATGATCATGACATCCACACAATCCACCAAAAGGATTGAACTACGAGAACTTTGATTCCATCTCTAACCAGGATATGTAGGTTTCTTATCTAAGGCCTGAGCCCATTGGGAATCCTCTTTAAAAATAAGCCCCAATAATAATTCCCTTAATTCAAGTGTTCTCCATAGGAGTTAACCCTGATTCAATAATCCAAATCACCATGAGATAAAAAAATTCATGGTCCTTTCATAGGGGACATCATTCTTATAAGTAATCCCTAATCTATCATCTCAAAGGTCTATACTCCGCTACGTGACATACCCTTGAGGTAATAATAGGCATGGGTCCTCACAAATGAACTACATGGGATTTGATTCCCATCCATATTGGATATTTATGAAGCCTCCCTGATTTTCAGAACCAACTCTAAAATCAACCCTCTTTTTTTGGGCTATACTCCCCTATGAGAATAATCCTTGAGTGCCACCATAGGCAAGGTACCTCGCCAATGAACAATGTGGGATATTATTCTCATACAAATGGGATACATAGGAATCCTCTTTGGGGTTAAAACCCAACTATTAAATCAACCATCTTCTTTTTGGATAAATTCCCAGCATGGTCTATTTCAGGTGGGAAACTCATATCTTATCCAGGTTCATTGGGTTGTTTCGGCATTAATCCCACACCAAACCCTTTCATTAGAAAAATTTCTTCAATACATCCATACCACATGATATTAAACTATATGGTTGGCTCCTCATCACACAATCTTAAAAGGTATGTTGTTCCCCATTAAGCGGTACTGAACTATGTGAAATCTGATTCTTTTCACAAGGATACTAGAAGTGGTCATGGTTTTGTCATAGATGTACCAAGGAGTAACAAATCTAACAGGATTTTCAGGACTTTCTCAGTGTAACATGGTACATGAACATTGGCCTTAATATGTACATGGTTTGACACTCCTGGGGGATACACATAGGATAATTCACATTTGCATTACAAAAAAAATATAAAGGATTTTAATAGATAATAACAATAAATGAACTAGTTTAAAACTAAGGTGATTTCGACTGAATATAAGGTGTCAGGATTTAGAAATATAACTAATGATATTATGTAAAAACCATAGACTAATTAAGGACCTTTGTGGAAATAAATGGATAAAGTTTTTTATGTATTAGAATTGTGTTAAAAATCGTAGTTAAAATAATATTTAGTTACTAACCTAACTTTAAGGATATCAATTATAATTATTTTGGAAATAATATTAATATTGTTTTAAAAAAGGAAAAAATATATGATGGGGGGAAAATTCATATCCGAAAAGGCCATGGGTCTTGGACCCATGACCGAAAGATGATAAGGGCTTCATGCCCACCACTGAACTACACAATATCCTGGTTAATATGCCATTGTTTTAAGTTATAAAATATGATGAAAAATATTAATGAGGAAAAAATAGTTTTAATTTTAAGAATTAGAGATTAATTTACTAATCATATTAGTTTTTGAAAGAATTTATAGACAAATATTGTGTTTTTTTGCTCTTTTTTTGGGCCTTACGATCTGTTAAATGTTTATTTAAGTGATTCATCCATAAAAATTAATTTTTGAATGGATTGAAAATTCATTGAATAACAACAAAAGGATGAAATTGTGTTTATAGAAATTTATAAAGAAGGTATATTTATATATACTCTCATTAAGAAATTTGATTACCCAACATTAGAAAAATGTATTAGAAATACCATGTGGTCCTAATACATAAATTTTTGTTAAACCAATGGTCTTTTAAATAATTATGGATTTATTGATTTTAGTCCATCAACATTCCATTGGTCATTCAATTGTTTGTGATTGATGGCCCTAATAACTACCTATTACTATTTACACTTTTTTCCAAGTATGTATCTCTAATTTCCACTAATGTTCTCATACTTAGAGATCTGGTTATATGTTTTTCCATTTGAACTTTGTACATACCATTCTCTATTTTATATGGGATGTATTATAAACTCTTATCATGATGGGGGAATTCAAAATAGAAAATATTACACAATCTATTACTAATATTGAGATTAAATTGTGAGGATACAATTTAATTAATGTTAAGATAATGTAACACCCATAAATTCTAAAGTACAACTTTGTATTCGATAGCGTGTATGAAATTCATCACCAAGAACATAAGGTATCGTAATATCCCAATAATTTATAAAATATTCACGATTTTAAATAAATTAAATATTTTTTTATATTATTCAATTCACAAAAATACTATGTTAGTTTTCCTTACCTGTAAGAGCGACCTTCCTCGATTGCTTGCATTACACAAAAGACCGAGTTTCACTAAACGACAATATAATATTAAAATATTATTATTTAATATAACATGATATAACCTAACTATTATGAATAGTATTAAATAACTTATGAAAATTTATCATTTATATAAATATAAAATTAATTGATTGGTCACCAATTAATTAGAAATGAAAATAATAACTAATTGGATATAAAAAAAATATTTTTATTTTTATGCTTCCAAAGTAGTTTTTTCAGAATAAACATAATTTATTACAATTATTAAATGATTTTGAGGAAATATATATTTTATATATTCAAAAAAATCTTTTTTATATTCATATATTAGGTTGGATATGCATAATATAAGAACAAACTAAATTACACCCATAATTCTCTATATTTTTAAAAGGGCAATTTTACCACCATTTAATGGGGAACCCATTATAAATATGAATTTTTACACTTTATGTAATTTTATATGTGAAAATAAACATCATGTGTAAAATATAAACATAAAAATTATGTTATGTTGTTTTTTTATATTTTTTGAAAACATATCATTTTTAATGAATAGTTAAAAATATAGAATTTTAGATCAAAACTATATTTTTATCTAATTTATTTAAAAGGATAAATTATACTAAAAATTGGTTATAAAGTTTAATTAGATCATAATTTTATAAATTAATTCAATTTTGGTTGTGGTGATCAATTTCAATTTGAAATTAAATGAAAAAACCTTTCAATCATTTGAACATTTTTACTTTAGAAACCAGAATTATCATCCTGCCTACGAGATCAATTTCAAATTAATTTCTATAACTTTGATTATTATATTTTGAAAAAATAGATTAAATTTTTTTAATAATAATTATTTATAATTTCTAATAAGAAAAAATTAGTTATTTACCAAAATTTTTATTAAATTTAATTAAAATTAATCCAAATGATTAAGGTAAAATTACGCTTAATAATGAAATAAACATTAATCTTAAGGGTCCAAATGATAAAGAAAATTTTCAAACAATGCATTATATGGTCATATAACAAACCTATAATACATTTCTTGAAATATGTTCTATTATTTGAGCCACTTCAAAGGTGAAAAACATGTATGGAATTCTATTGTAAAAATATCTGAAGAGTGTCTCTCCTCCTCCACTATAAAATGGCATCGTCTCCAATAAAATACTCACACATCTCAAGAAAATTTATTTCAACCAATATTTTAAGAAATATAACTTCAAAATATCTCTAATCATCCTAGAATTATCCATTTGGTAATAAATAAATCCAAGTAATCCCTTTGGTCAAAACCAAAAGGTGATACCCGATTAAGAGGTAACATATTTCCTTAAACTCTCTAGTGTTATATCCTTTCTCCACTCCTAGAATTACTATTATTTAATTAATTTATAAAAACAAAAATATATATAATATTATAGGATGTTTTATTATAAGGGTTCAACCTACACTTACACACACCTTCATCTAATAGATATTGAATATACTATTTACATGTACGTTAAATCGCCGCCTCACGAAATGATGATTGTTCATTTTCCTCCATAATGATTTAAAATATATTAATATAAGATATTAATGATATTTATTATGCCTTAATATTATTTATTTATTTATAAACTCATATCATTATAAATTAAATTTTGTGTAAAAATGGTAACATCATTTGTGGATGTGTGGAATACAACCCCCTCAACAATTGCAGTTCATTCACATTATACATCAAATTTATATAGTATGGATGTAATTATAAATACGCGACATAAAAAATATACATGATATTAAAAAGTAATTAACTTTTTGGTAATATAATATATATCAGTTTCTTTATTACCCTTTCACATACTTAAAAGTTGATACCATCATTCGTGAACATGTGTACTACTGCCTCCTTGACACTATGTGATTCCTTTTACATCACAAGAATTATATATATATAACTATATATTATTAAATAACATGTTATTTATGAAAAAATTATCATTGTGGTATAATATGGTGTTACTAACTTTCTTTCTATAATGATCATTAAAAAATGGGAACATTACTCATACGTACGTATGGCCTACCATCTCCAGGATTGTAACATTGATTCATTTTTTATAACCATATTTAATGATTGGTTTTAATAGTATAATTGATTTATAAATATATTAATTATATAATTATTTTTATTATGTTGATTTTATATAATGACCCATTTCACCATATATGACCTACCAAAGTTGTTTTTGACATAGAAACTGAATTTTTTCAAAACACCCGATGTAAACTTAATTGATTATGTTGTTGAATAAGACATGGTAATAAGTAAAAAAAGTAATTATAAACATAAAAATATTTCTTAATAAATTATATAATTAACATTATTTTATTATACAGGATGTTAATGGATTTTCACAAAAATGAAAATGTAAGGTAAGAGATGTCGTCTCAATTTTCATTACATTTATGTTTGTTTGTTGTTATACACCAATTCAATTTTATATGGTGTATGTACTTCCATTTTCAAGTTATATCATGAATTACCTTATTCTAATGATATTATAGGTTTCATTAAATTTTTTACCTTCATGCATATTATGATTATAATATTTTAAATTGGTGTGGGACACTTTGTAATGTTCAAAGATTATTCTCCTCATGAAGGTTTATTATGATTACCTTTTATATCTCACTTCCTTTTGTGATTGTTAAATTTATATAAAAATAGTCACCTAATGATAATCAATTTTTTTTATAAATTTCCTTGAATATACATATTTTTGTATGATATCTTTTATTATTTCTTAAACCATATATTATTTTATATAAGTTGTTTATTTTAACAGATATTTGATTAACTGGGGAAAATTGATAAATATATATCCCTAATTCAATATTAAAATGTGATAAGGAATATTGTTTCATATTTAAATTGACTATTAGATATGAGGAATTATTTGTACATGTATGACATGGGCAGGTCCCTGTTATAGATATTCTCTTGATGCATTATTAGTCTTATCAAACAAGTTAGTTAGCTTGCCTCTTTAGTTGGGTTTTTACCCTATAGCTAAATTGTCTTGTGAATGGTCTTAATGGTACTAGTTCTATTTACCTTTGAAACATGTTTTCCAATGATAAATAACACACCTCATTTAGTTTTAGTTATTATTCATCCATAATATTTTTAATCGATATATCTATGGATATATTTTATTTTCTGTTATTTAGATGAAATGTGTTTTAGTTTCTTACCTTTCCATATTTATTTTTCCTTATATATTTATTTGAATGAAATGTATTTCTAGTTATTAAAATTTCATATTTTTTATGTGTTTAAATTCATTTTATTAATTACATGGCATTTTTCAGTTATTTACCTTTCCATATTGACTATTCAAATTGATTCATTATTGCTTCCACTATATGTTTCCCTTACGGAGCATTTGAGATCACACATATTATGTTTCTTTCCCCAAAAACTCAAGAAGTATAATGATAAATTTATGCATGGATATACTAGATATAATGATGTTATCCCTTAATTTATTATTTATAATAAAAAAAATTATGTTATCATTAGTGTATTAATTTATAACAGAAGACTAGTTTATGTATATTGTTTACCAATACTACTAAACTTTGGTCCTTAGAGAATTGATTCCTTATAATCACACTAATGTAATAGATAAAAGACATTGGCTCCAAGAAATCTGGGATTGGGTTTCTACATGGTGTGTCTACAGTGATGGAATCGGGTTATCCTTTTTTGATGAAAAGGCAACTTAGATAGAACAAGATGGACTAATAAATAGGAGGGTGTAGCTGATTACTGATCAGTTGGATATCCTGAGACTTGGTGCAGTAGATGTTATGAGTATCATGTTTCCTGTAGTGATGGAGGAATAGACTGACGTATTTCTTAAATATGTTCCTAGTTTTTTCCCCATCATGAAATATACTTCTTCATTGATCTTCATCCCAGGGAAGCATTGATATCGGCACCATAATATCAGAAGGCTCCCAAAGAGCTTCATGAGCTGAGGGTGTAGTTAGAGGATTTGTAAAGTAATGTATTTGTTCAACTCAGTGTTTCACCCTGGGCATTCCTAGATTTGTTTTCAAATAAATAAGACATGATATTGAGGCTTTGTTTAGACTACCGACACTTGAATCAGGTGACTGTGAAGAACAAGTACCCACTACCAAGGATCAATGACATCATTGATCAGTTTAGAGGGGAACAATAGTTCTCTATGGTTGACCATAGGTCACGAAATAAACAGTTGTGAGTACTGAATTAGAATATAATGAATGTAACACCCCAAGATTTCATAGTGTGTTATTTCTTCAAAATAATTCAATAACTTGCACTACACGCAACACTGAGTTCAATTGCACCATGACTTACCAAAAAAAAGCCATTAAAAGAGTTCATGAATAATATTAACTAAATTTTAAACTTTATATTATCCTTATAATTTTAGAATCCATATTATGAGTTTCTTAGTCATAATGCAAGAACAGATTCATTTTCAGTATTGCACTTTTATCAACTTTTTATAGTGAAACCTTTTTAAATACAATATTTTAAACTTTTTGACTAAATGGAGACATCAAAAAATTTAAAATGAAACATCCCAAGCTTCCACGGTACGTTTCCCTTCGAATAATGCGATAGCATGTGTTGTACGCAACCTCGAGTTCTAACACACACCACAACTAATTAAACTAGCCGTTGTGAATAGTAATACCTAATTTTTGAAATCATATATATTTTATATTTTAAAATGGACTTCATTTTTGGATTCGGAATATCGAAATTAGCCTAGGGTGAAATTTTGGTACATTTCAGATAACTTTCATATTTTGATGAATAGTGAAAATTTCTAAATTTTAATTAAAAACAACTTTTTTAATCAAAATAATTAATAGTGATAAATTATGAATTTTAGTGGTTTTAAAGTATATTTATAATATATTTTTACATTTTAATATAATTTTGGTCATTGGACATAATTTTACAATTAAACCGAACATAAACAAGTGTCAATCTTTTGATAGTTATTATCTCTTAAAAACACGCTTTTTGTTTTGACAGCGGGAATTAATTTTAAATTAATTTCTGCCACTTCTGTGTTTTGAATTTAGGAAAATGGATTCCATATTTGGAATCAGGATGTTCAAATTGTGTAAATGGGTAACTTTTATTTTTAGACATTTTGAATAATTACTGCGGTAAATATTTTATTTACCATGGTTAAGGGTAAATCCGGTAAATAAGGGTTAAAAAATAATATTATAATAATACTAAATTACCCTAAAACGTGTCTTAACCCTATTGGTTGATACATGGTCGACCATGGGAATCTTTGGGTCTATTTTGGGACCCCATGGATCCACTTGTAAGTGATAATGACACTTTATTTTAATTTATTTAAAATGAATACAAAAATGACACAAGCATATATCTTTTAGAACAACAATTTTTACATAGGGTTATACATGTTGGATTTTCGATTATAAATATTCATTAGAAAGATAAAACGATTTCCTACATAATAATATTTTATTTATAATTTTTAGACATTAAATAAGTTATTTTATTTATGACACAATGATGATGCAGTAATTACTATAATAGTGAAAAATTAAAATAATTGATATTATAAATACCCAAATAAATATAATATGAAACTTTTAATGAATTAAACTAATTTTCTAGGCTAATATGATATATTAGGATTGATTTAATTGACTTTGTTTGAAGTAATCAATCTGTTAGGAGTTTCAAAAAAATAGACTATTGAATAGTGTCAAAATTGACATAAAAGAGTTCTTAAAACAAATATTATATTATTAATTGATATTAAATTCCTAAAAATCTAAGGTTCGGCCAAGAGACTTATATTATGATAGGTTCCTCATTAATGTACCACTTGGGGGTCGCTTGGATGTATATAGTAAGTTTATTAACCATATTATATAAAAATACAAAGAGACATTGTAAAAGTGAAACTAATTAACTTAGAGTTAATACTTAAAGATAAGGTTAATATAAGTACCCAAACCTGTCTAAATTCTATTGGATGAGTTGTTTTAGACCTATCCCCACCTCATCCTTTGAATATTCAACTTTGGAGCCTTTGTAAACCGAATATGAATTTATTATAAATTAATATTTCTAACTTTTCCAAAGGTTCCCCTCACCCCTCTTATAAAAGGGCACTCCTCCTTCTCATTTCTTCACACCTTCAAAGCCTTTTGGTTCGGCCAAACTCTGCCCAAATACTCTCCCAACATCCCTCAATACAACCTAGAGGCCTTAGTTTGATCAGAAAGCCAACCTAAGGAGCCCTTTTGATCAAATCAAAAGGAAGAACCCGAAGAAGAGGTAATGATTTCACCACCCTTTTCTAAGTTCATTTCTTCTTCCACTTCTTCTTCCTTTGTTCTTACCATTCTGAAATAATAACTCCAGTATCTCACATATACTGTGATGTTATTATAAATATGGTACAATCATATTCAGTATTCTATCCACCCTTTGAATAACATGTCACCATACGTGCGTACGTACGGCTTACCGTCTCCACGTCGTGGTGTAATTGTTATTCAATATAATATTATTTGGATGGGTATAATAATGATGTGTAACTCATGTAAATAATAAATATAACATGTTAATGATTCTGTATATATGATATAACATCCATTTATATATTATTTTAATATCAAAAGAATGATATTGTCGCTCGTGCGTACGTACGGACTACCGTCTCCACGAACGCGATGAGATTCATTCTCCATCGTATCCATTCAAGTATAATTATCATTTGATGATTTAAAAATGATGTTTAAGGACTGTATATCATTCTGGATATGAATAAGATACAACAACCATGTCTTATGTAACAAAACATATAAAAGAAAATGAGTAAGTTAACACCCGAAACGATGATAATTCTAAGATATTATTAATAAATCAATGTTAAAAGATCATATATGATATCATATTAATATATATGATTCTTGTATAATTTAATAACAATTATTTCACCATTATACAGGAGGTTAACCTACCCCAACCAAGTAAAAGTACAAGGTAAGGGTTATTTCACAATCTCTTCATTATCCGAGGTTGTATTATACGTAATAATCTACTGGGATCTCTTTATCATCCACATCCATGTTTCTTAGAAATGTATTTCAAAACATTTTTAATATTTACAAGAATATGGGTTAAAGTCATTTATACCCTTGTTTGACTTTTTATAAGAGGTTTATAAAGGAATCTTTCCGTCGTTTTCAAAACAAGGTCCTTTTTAACCTTTTCGACAGAATTGAGGTAAGAATGTTTTTTTTTAACTTATACGGCGGGTGCGGTTATTTTCCGCCGTTATAAAATCGTCGAAGCTTTCCTTACAAGCTTATAAGAATATTTTCAAAGAAAACGTTTTATTTTATATGGATCTTAAATGATTTCAAAATAAAAGGAGATACTTCTTTTAAAAGAATTTTGATTTCATCTATGTCAACATCCTTTGATGGATTTTAAGATTATTTGAAGTTGATTTATTATAATACAAAACTTCTATATTGTATTGAAGGTTTTGTGATATGTTTGAATGTGGATGTGCTATTTTATACCATTCATAGTTTATGGTGAAACTATTGACATTTCGTATGCTAGTTTTAACCCGAATGTTTATGTTATATTTCAAACTTTTCTTCAGATGAATGTGCTAAACAAGTATGTTCCGGGTTGGGGACCGGTAAAAGTAAGCCCTCCAGGTTGGGGACTGGTTAAAGTAAGCCCTCCAGGTTAGGGACTGGTAAAAGTATGCCCTCCGGATTGGTGTCCGGTTATTAGAGGCACTCCGGGTTGGTGTCCGGTTATTAGAGGCACTCCGGGTTGGTGTCCGGTTATTAGAGGCACTCCGGGTTGGGTTCCGGTTAGAAGTAACCCCTAGGTCTTGGGATGAGGCCTAGACAATGAAATTAACATTTGGCATTATGCATTCCAACATTATGAAAGTGGTTATTTATTTTTGCATGTGATTATTCGATTAGTGGAATATCCATGTGAATAAGTAAATGGCATTATTTCATTTTATTTATGCCATACCATGTTGAAAGTTCATGTTTAAAAGGCTTTTGTTTTATTTATACATTGCCTTAAATGTTTATTCTTATTGATGAAAGTTTCCGCTATATTGTTATCCTTACTGGGCATTTGAGCTCACCCCTTTTCTATGTTTTATTTTTCCCAGGTAGTGAAGAAGTAAATTATGATTGACTTGCAGGGATATTATGAGGGGATTATAGTGTGGACGTTGGAAACATTATGTTGTTGTAGTAGTTTTTCATTTTATGATGTAATGTAAAACTTATGAATATATCTAGTGTTTCCAAGGCTACTAAACAAATCGGTCTTTCGGGATTTGATCTTTCTTGTGATCATGCCAATGTTACGAAGTAATGCACCGACTCTGGGTAGCTGGGGTCGGGGCGTTACAGTTGGTATCAGAGGAAGTTTAGTACAAACCTTGGAAGCTAGATTTAGATAAACTCTGATTAGAGCACGTAGACCTAAGATGAACTTTGAGGATTAGTATAGAAGAACTTCCTAGAATTTTAGTATTGTAGAGATTTTGTGAGTTTTCCGAGCAATACATCCCTGTCTGGATACGAGCAGGTAGAGGCGGCTCTGGCACAGATGTACCTAGGGGTAAAACCCGAAAACACCGCTTTGAGCTAGACTCGAACGGGAACTGGTGCACGACAACGGGCCTTGCTGCACTCTTGGTTACGACACTCCCGGGGGATATGCTTAGGATAACTCTCATTTTCTTTACAAATCATTATGAAGGGTTTATGAGTATATACTTCCTCAAAGAAAATATTTTTATGATTATGTATTATATCCATAAATAGTCCAATTTATGTTAAGTGTTTTATAAGTATGGGATTATGTATTTTGATTCATAAACTGATCTAGTTTATGCCATTGTTTAGAAATGGCGCCCAGTAGAAGGAATGAGAACTCCAGAAATGCACATGATCCAAAGAGAAGGAAGGATCATATCTTTCATGGTCTTAAGCTAGAATTGATAAGAGAAATAGTCTCCCATGTGTTATCATCATATGAAGAAATAATATCATGTGTTGATAAGATAAGTAAAGAGTTTACTGAGTCCTATGGCTTTGAAGGGAAGCAAGAGAAGAAAAGGATGGAAGAGAGAAAATTGGATGAAGGGAAGAGGGAAAAGAAGAATTTTCCCATATGTGGTAACTGTGGGAAGAAACACCCTGGAACTTGCCTGAAAGGAATGGGAGTTTGTTATAAGTGTGGAGGAAAAGGGCACAAAGTACGTGACTGCAAGGGTGAGAAAATGGTTTCAAATGTACAATGCTTCATTTGCAAGGAGTTTGGACACTACGCGAACCTATGCCCCAGTCATCAGACTATGCCGCAAATGATGCTATTGGATAATAATCAAGTTATGATACTACCACAGATGAAGAGGAATGATTAGAGTTCTTATATTGATTATGTCAATTGAGTGTTGTATCAACAATGTACTTGTTACAATAATCATGGAGTATATAAGGATTGTACTGCAGTACTATTTCATTAAGGACTTGAGATTGTGTGGAACAAAGAAAAGTGACTCAATAGCAGGATAAATTTTTGGAAAATATATGGTTGAGAGAATGATAAATCATAATATAGTTCTGATACTGAGGTAGTGATTTTGGAATAATAAGTGATTGTTTTGGATAAATTGTATTGGATATTCTTGACTACCTTGGAACTGATTAATGATTTGTATATTCCATCATTTTTTTGGGGTTTAAAACATTTTTGGATTGATGAAGTATATCCATCATTCTATATGGAATAGGGGAGCATGAATGTAATCAATAAGGAATATGGTAATTCAGGATGTTTCAGTGTATTAAAAGAATACAAGATGAAGGTATTCATATGCTATTATGGGGTAAAAAGGATCTACATTATTCTTACCTTCCTTATAAATGTTGGAATGTGAGTTTGGACAGAAGTATTTTGGATAGTTCTAGTTTGGATTATTTTGGATTTCCATAAAAGGACAACCCGGAGGTCGGGCGGCAACCCGTCGCGTCCGGAAAGGCTGCGAGACTTGAACCCGCAACCGAAGGGCGATAAGGGTGTATCACCTACCACTGGCCCACGAGATGTCCTGGATTAAATAATGTTGTTTTTTTAAAAGATCTGGTAGATGAATTATAAATTCATTTATTTTGGAACCCTGTACGAATAACATTCTATTATCTTTTAGAGTGAAAGATGAGTTTGTGGTAGAAATTTATTAATGGATAAAACTCTAATTATAAAGTAAGTATATCTCCTTATGATCTTAGCCAATCTCATAAATATATTCCTCAACATTAATAAAAGGAACTTAGAACAAAAATGTTGTCCTAGATGGTACCTTAAATCATCACTAATTCATGGCTTTGGGATTTTTGGCCTTTTCATAGCCATGTTCTCTACCACTCTCCATCAGATAATTGATGGTTAGATTTCTCTTCAATATCCATATTTTCCTACATGGAACCCTAGTATGTGTTATTTTCGGTAATCTTCATACTTTCCACTCTTTATTTTAAATAGAGGCCTCGTTAATTCATTTTTCGATGTGGGATTTCAACTATGATATTTTGAAACGTCAAAAATGTGTTATCCTAATACCCTATGTTTTGTTGAACCGATGGTATTTCAAATCATCATAGATTGATGAATTTAAGGACCTAAATTATACACTTGTTTGTGATTGATGATCTCAATCACTACCTATAAATATTTACGTTTTTCCTCCAATTATATGTCTCTAATTGCCACCAATGTTCTCCTAATCGAGATCATAATTTGGTGGTGACTCTTTCATTTCTCTTTTCCTCATATTAAGACTAAATTATAGTAACCTAATTTCCGATGTGGGTTTTCCCACAAAGATATTTTCTATTTTCAACCATTTATTTTCGAAGAACAATTTCAAATTGCGAGGACGCAATTTATTGAAGGAGGGGAGAATGTAACACCCCAAGATTTCATAGTGTGTTATTTCTTCAAAATAATTCAATAACTTGCACTACACGCAACACTGAGTTCAATTGCACCATGACTTACCCAAAAAAAGCCATTAAAAGATTTCATGAATAATATTAACTAAATTTTAAACTTTATATTATCCTTATAATTTTAGAATCCATATTATGAGTTTCTTAGTCATAATGCAAGAACAGATTCATTTTCAGTATTGCACTTTTATCAACTTTTTATAGTGAAACCTTTTTAAATACAATATTTTAAACTTTTTGACTAAATGGAGACATCAAAAAATTTAAAATGAAACATCCCAAGCTTCCACGGTACGTTTCCCTTCGAATAATGCGATAGCGTGTGTTGTACGCAACCTCGAGTTCTAACACACACCACAACTAATTAAACTAGCCGTTGTGAATAGTAATACCTAATTTTTGAAATCATATATATTTTATATTTTAAAATGGACTTCATTTTTGGATTCGGAATATCGAAATTAGCCTAGGATGAAATTTTGGTACATTTCGGATAACTTTCATATTTTGATGAATAGTGAAAATTTCTAAATTTTAATTTAAAACAACTTTTTTAATCAAAATAATTAATAGTGATAAATTATGAATTTTAGTGGTTTTAAAGTATATTTAGAATATATTTTTACATTTTAATATAATTTTGGTCATTGGACATAATTTTACAATTAAACCGAACATAAACAAGTGTCAATCTTTTGATAGTTATTATCTCTTAAAAACACGCTTTTTGTTTTGACAGCGGGAATTAATTTTAAATTAATTTCTGCCACTTCTGTGTTTTGAATTTAGGAAAATGGATTCCATATTTGGAATCAGGATGTTCAAATTGTGTAAATGGGTAACTTTTATTTTTAGACATTTTGAATAATTACTGCGGTAAATATTTTATTTACCATGGTTAAGGGTAAATCCGGTAAATAAGGGTTAAAAAATAATATTATAATAATACTAAATTACCCTAAAACGTGTCTTAACCCTATTGGTTGATACATGGTCGACCATGGGCATCTTTGGGTCTATTTTGGGACCCCATGGATCCACTTGTAAGTGATAATGACACTTTATTTTAATTTATTTAAAATGAATACAAAAATGACACAAGCATATATCTTTTAGAACAACAATTTTTACATAGGGTTATACATGTTGGATTTTCGATTATAAATATTCATTAGAAAGATAAAAAGATTTCCTACATAATGATATTTTATTTATAATTTTTAGACATTAAATAAGTTATTTTATTTATGACACAATGATGATGCAGTAATTACTATAATAGTGAAAAATTAAAATAATTGATATTATAAATACCCAAATAAATATAATATGAAACTTTTAATGAATTAAACTAATTTTCTAGGATAATATTATATATTAGGATTGATTTAATTGACTTTGTTTGAAGTAATCAATCTGTTAGGAGTTTCAAAAAAATAGACTATTGAATAGTGTCAAAATTGACATAAAAGAGTTCTTAAAACAAATATTATATTATTAATTGATATTAAATTCCTAAAAATCTAAGGTTCGGCCAAGAGACTTATATTATGATAGGTTCCTCATTAATGGACCACTTGGGGGTCGCTTGGATGTATATAGTAAGTTTATTAACCATATTATATAAAAATACAAAGAGACATTGTAAAAGTGAAACTAATTAACTTAGAGTTAATACTTAAAGATAAGGTTAATATAAGTACCCAAACCTGTCTAAATTCTATTGGATGAGTTGTTTTAGACCTATCCCCACCTCATCCTTTGAATAGTCAACTTTGGAGCCTTTGTAAACCGAATATGAATTTATTATAAATTAATATTTCTAACTTTTCCAAAGGTGCCCCTCACCCCTCTTATAAAAGGGCACTCCTCCTTCTCATTTCTTCACACCTTCAAAGCCTTTTGGTTCGGCCAAACTCTGCCCAAATACTCTCCCAACATCCCTCAATACAACCTAGAGGCCTTAGTTTGATTAGAAAGCCAACCTAAGGAGCCCTTTTGATCAAATCAAAAGGAAGAACCCGAAGAAGAGGTAATGATTTCACCACCCTTTTCTAAGTTCATTTCTTCTTCCACTTCTTCTTCCTTTGTTCTTACCATTCTGAAATAATAACTCCAGTATCTCACATATACTGTGATGTTATTATAAATATGGTACAATCATATTCAGTATTCTATCCACCCTTTGAATAACATGTCACCATACGTGCGTACGTACGGCTTACCGTCTCCACGTCATGGTGTAATTGTTATTCAATATAATATTATTTGGATGGGTATAATAATGATGTGTAACTCATGTAAATAATAAATATAACATGTTAATGATTCTGTATATATGATATAACATCTATTTATATATTATTTTAATATCAAAAGAATGATATTGTCGCTCGTGCGTACGTACGGACTACCGTCTCCACGAACGCGATGAGATTCATTCTCCATCGTATCCATTCAAGTATAATTATCATTTGATGATTTAAAAATGATGTTTAAGGACTGTATATCATTCTGGATATGAATAAGATACAACAACCATGGCTTATGTAACAAAACATATAAAAGAAAATGAGTAAGTTAACACCCGAAACGATGATAATTCTAAGATATTATTAATAAATCAATGTTAAAAGATCATATATGATATCA
The DNA here is from genome assembly GCA_963277665.1 of Viscum album. Lineage (NCBI taxonomy): Eukaryota > Viridiplantae > Streptophyta > Magnoliopsida > Santalales > Viscaceae > Viscum > Viscum album. The sequence goes on along the minus strand of OY728132.1, from coordinate 1,150,714,981 downwards.
TATTAATATATATGATTCTTGTATAATTTAATAACAATTATTTCACCATTATACAGGAGGTTAACCTACCCCAACCAAGGAAAAGTACAAGGTAAGGGTTATTTCACAATCTCTTCATTATCCGAGGTTGTATTATACGTAATAATCTACTGGGATCTCTTTATCATCCACATCCATGTTTCTTCGAAATGTATTTCAAAACATTTTTAATATTTACAAGAATATGGGTTAAAGTCATTTATACCCTTGTTTGACTTTTTATAAGAGGTTTATAAAGGAATCTTTCCGTCGTTTTCAAAACAAGGTCCTTTTTAACCTTTTCGACAGAATTGAGGTAAGAATGTTTTTTTTAACTTATACGGCGGGTGCGGTTATTTTCCGCCGTTATAAAATCGTCGAAGCTTTCCTTACAAGCTTATAAGAATATTTTCAAAGAAAATGTTTTATTTTATATGGATCTTAAATGATTTCAAAATAAAAGGAGATACTTCTTTTAAAAGAATTTTGATTTCATCTATGTCAACATCCTTTGATGGATTTTAAGATTATTTGAAGTTGATTTATTATAATACAAAACTTCTATATTGTATTGAAGGTTTTGTGATATGTTTGAATGTGGATGTGCTATTTTATACCATTCATAGTTTATGGTGAAACTATTGACATTTCGTATGCTAGTTTTAACCCGAATGTTTATGTTATATTTCAAACTTTTCTTCAGATGAATGTGCTAAACAAGTATGTTCCGGGTTGGGGACCGGTAAAAGTAAGCCCTCCAGGTTGGGGACTGGTTAACGTAAGCCCTCCAGGTTAGGGACTGGTAAAAGTATGCCCTCCGGGTTGGTGTCCGGTTATTAGAGGCACTCCGGGTTGGTGTCCGGTTATTAGAGGCACTCCGGGTTGGTGTCCGGTTATTAGAGGCACTCCGGGTTGGGTTCCGGTTAGAAGTAACCCCTAGGTCTTGGGATGAGGCCTAGACAATGAAATTAACGTTTGGCATTATGCATTCCAACATTATGAAAGTGGTTATTTATTTTTGCATGTGATTATTCGATTAGTGGAATATCCATGTGAATAAGTAAATGGCATTATTTCATTTTATTTATGCCATACCATGTTGAAAGTTCATGTTTAAAAGGCTTTTGTTTTAGTTATACATTGCCTTAAATGTTTATTCTTATTGATGAAAGTTTCCGCTATATTGTTATCCTTACTGGGCATTTGAGCTCACCCCTTTTCTATGTTTTATTTTTCCCAGGTAGTGAAGAAGTAAATTATGATTGACTTGCAGGGATATTATGAGGGGATTATAGTGTGGACGTTGGAAACATTATGTTGTTGTAGTAGTTTTTCATTTTATGATGTAATGTAAAACTTATGAATATATCTAGTGTTTCCAAGGCTACTAAACAAATCGGTCTTTCGGGATTTGATCTTTCTTGTGATCATGCCAATGTTACGAAGTAATGCACCGACTCTGGGTAGGTGGGGTCGGGGCGTTACAATGAAGATGACATTCATATGTCTCTACTATCATATGAGTACATGGTGATGCACTTTGAGGTGACGAACGCCCAAACAGTGCTCATGAGACTCATGAACTGGATCATTCATCATTTCATATAGCGATTCATGGAAGTCTTCATTGATGATATCACTATGTACTCAACATATTAATAGGATCACACGAGACACTTAATTATGGTCATGTAAATACTCTGAGAGCACAATATTTACTAAAATCACTTGATGTGCTACTTCTAAATACATGTGGTCCACTTTCTTGGACATGTTATATCAGTATATAGAGTAGTAGTGGACTCAGTCAAGGTCAATTTAGTGTTATCTTAGGAGCCACATTAGAGTGTTATGTAAGTATGAAGATTCCTTGGGTTGGCAGGCTATTACTGGAGATTCATACATGATTTATCTAGGATATCAGTACCCATGATAACATTGACTCAAAGAGGGTATCCCTTCATTTGGATAGAGAGGTACCAGTAGGATTTTTAGTAGTTGATGCAAGGTTATTTGAGCACTCCCATCATAAGTTTTTCAGAGAAGTTTGTCGAGTATGTAGTGGATTTTAAGGAATCAAGGACTAGTGTTGGTGGCGTTCTGATAGTGATTACCTATGGTTCATGCCATCTGAGGCCACATAAATAGAACTACACAACCCTTGATCTTGAGTTACTAGTGGTAGTCTTCGCTTTGAATAAGTGGTGAAACTTTTTGATAGGCTAGTGGATTATTGTCTATTTTAGTCAAAATATTCTCAAGTTCATCTTCTCACAAAATGATCTTAAATTGATTCATAAACAATAGTTAGAGTTTCTCCAAGATTATGACTTTGAGATCTTCTGTACTCCTGGGAATGGGAATATGGTAGCACATTTTCTTAGTAGGAGATCACGTTTGTAGTTGATGAGTGAGGAGTCGGATTAGTTGGCCTCATTTTAGTTATCCTTTGTTAATAGAGATGGGGAAACTTACCTCTAGTCGATTGTTTTAACCCCTTCACTCTTACATCAAGTTGGCAAGGAACATCTTGGAAATACTAACTGTGAGTCCCTACATGCTTAGATATACACATGTAATGATTTTGATGGATATTCTAAATGTGGGGAGCACATTCCTCCTTTTAGAGGATGCACTATAGTATTGGTGACGTTGCAGGAGGAGGTTCTGAGAGTGTTTCATATGTCTCCTTTGACAAGAAATCTTGTGTGGAAAATATGTACCAAGACATCTAAAATCAGTTTTAGTGGCTAGGGGTGAGGAAGGGATTTCTAGTGTTTCTCTCTCTATGCCTCACTTGTCTGCAAGTGAAGGTCGAGCACCTAATTTTATTGGGTTTTTAGAAACCTCTTGAGGCTCTAGAATGGAAGTGGGATGAGATGTCTATGGAATTCAAGACGGTATTACCATGTACATCCAATGTACATGATACAATCTGGGTTATTGTAGACTGAATCACCAAGTTGGACCTCTTCATATCTATAAAAGAAAAAAGTTCATTATGGGGCATGGGACCCCTCTACGTTAAGAAGGTAGTGTCACTTGATGGAGTTCTATCAATGATTTGTTTTTCTAATCATGATTCCCACTCTATGTACTAGTTGTGGAAGGGATTATAGGATGCATTTGGGACTCAGTTATGCTTGAGAATAACATTTTACAACCAAACTAATTCCTAGACTGAGAAAACAATTTAGGGTATGGACGACATGTCATGAGCTTGTATGTTGTACTTTCTAAATAATTGGGAGGATCACCTACCACTAGTAGATTTTCTGTACAACAACATATATAATTCCACTATATGTATGGAACCATTTGAGGATTTGTACAGATGACCCTGTAGCTCACCACATTACTCAAAAAACCAAGGAGAGTCTGCACTCATGGGCCTGGAATTGGTGTAAGTTACAATAGAGAACATGAAGATCATACAATAGTGCATGAGTACTACATAAATCCATTATAATTCTTTTGTTGAAATTCGATGAAAGTATTCAGAGTTTGAGGAAGGAAACTATGTGTTTCTATGGGTTTCACATCAACGTGGATTATAGAGATTTGGATGGGGTGGAAAGCTATATTGAGGTTCATTGGCCCTTTCTAGATACTACGTAGAGTTGGAGATGTGGCATACCACATAGGTCTACCTTCGTAGATAGAGTGTTCACATGATGTCTTCCTTAAGTCATAGCTGGGGAGGTATGCTCATCACCCATCTCATGTTATCGATTGGAAAAAGCTGGACATCGAGGATAAAGAGACCTTTGATGAGTACCCGATGAATACTGAGGATCGACATGAGCTTTTCCTTCATGGGTGATTGATTCTTTTAGTGTGTTTCGAGTGGAATCATGAGAATCTCCAGGACAGTACATGGGATCAGGAGGTACGTATTCATCCTCAGAACCCACAATGGTTTTAGCAACCCTTTTTTGGCTTTTCAGGGACATATAGCTCAAATGTGGGGAGAATTTAATGTCTCATAATTTTTTGTGTATTATTTTTTGATATAATATGTATTATTTTCAAGACCAAGTGTGAAGACAACATAAAATTCTAAGACCTGGTGTTCCTGAAATAAATGCTTTGAATATATAAAAAATAATAAATAGAACGTGCATTAAGTTTTAGAGAAAAGTGAAAAAACTTATAAATGGGTGCCCAAATCAGAAATATGAGGTAACTATTGAGTTCACCACATGGGGTTTTCCCTATATGTGATTTCACATTAGTCGGTGCTGGTTTTTTGTAGGAAAGTCATCACGGGTTTGAAAATGAATAAAAAATTTAATAAAATTATATTTTTTCATTTGTGTCGATGTAGCAATAAACAATCATTAAATAGATTGTTATAGAAAATTTTTGTGGTTAACTGCATAACACTAAAAAATGTTGGAGACCATTTGAGGGAGATTTGAGGATTTCTCTCAGGTGAATAATGATGGATCGTGGATCAATGATCACTGCACCTCATATTAGATAGATCTTCCCAATGATAAAAATTATGGATCATTCTTCGTCAACGATCAATCCAAATTGAGGTAAGAAATGCAATTTATTTTGATTTATTCCATTTTTCTTATTTCTATGATGAAGAAAAACCAATCAATGAACTAATTGATTCTTGGTTCAATTGTCTTGTGGGATGGAATTATTATGTAGGGTTTCGACTGGAGATTTCCTCTTGATATGATTTCTAGGATTTTTCATTCTAACGGAAATAAAATGTGTTCTACATAAACAATGATCAAGGTCCATACCTCTCATTTGATTCTATTATTTTCTCCACCAAATTCTAATTTCATCATGAAATATTTTGTTTTCTTGTGATTCCATGTTTTATTGAATGATTGATCATTACACACCAGATTCTTGGCATGATTATCTAAGTTTTTAAATTCTTGATCGATGTGATGTGACAGGGAGACGATTGTTATGATGGCGGATTGGATGACAGATGACCCCTGATCTTGCATCTTTCCACATTGTTTGACGCATAATAGATAAAAATTATGATCTCATTTTATGAGGATATCAATGGCCCAAATCAGGTTGATCTGATGGTGGTATAACTATACCAGGATGGATCATAAGTTTAACTACATGGTGGTTAATGAATCAGAGGCCAAATTATCAGCCGGATGCACGAAAGAAGAATCTAGGACTATGGAAAATCCTATAGAACATGACATGAAAACCGGATCTACATTCCATGTGGAGCCCCTTGAGTGGTGACTAGGGTTTTAGGTATGAAACAAGTGTCACAAGGCTTGTGGCTCTGTCCACATGACGTGTGGTATCTCTCGGGTAACTCGGCATGTGTCTTGGGAAGTACACAAGAATGGTGTAAAGAACACGAGTTGCATACACTATATGCACTCCCCCACATGAACATGGGTTAGACCACGTACATAGGCTAAGCCATGTATTAGAACATGGGTGGAATACACAGGATGACTACACAGAATGTACTTCTATATGGACACGGTATGATGATGTGGTCTTTTTACATGGGAATGACTTAGGTTCAAGGTGCACAACATGTAACCCTGATACACACCATTTAATCTTTTCTACAAGGCTTAAATATCTTGTCTTTAGTGACTTTGACAAGTTTACTTAGGGTTTGTTCCCCTTATCCTTTTCATGAAGGTTAATATAAAATCATTTCTTACTCAATGGAATATAATCCCTTTAACATGGTTTCCTTGATAGTGTCATTGGAATCCCACCGAGAGGCCCAAAGTGAGATCCCCCATTCATCTTCATGCCCAAAGTTAAGTTCATGGTATCATTATGACCAACACTACATGGGGTATCGTTCCTCTATATAGTGGGTTGATCCGTATTGAGTTTTTTGTATCACCCCATGGCCTTATAAGTGATACCCATCTATGTATCGTATCCTCTTTGAACTATAAAAATGTTATTTCTCATTAGCTGGCCTTCTCCATTTCCACTAACCCAACCCCTCTTCCATTTTTTCCTCCCATCGCCCTCATCCCAAAGTCCCCACACTTTATTTGGGGTTTGATGCTTCTAACTTCACTTCAGGAATTCATTGAGGCTACGTCACTCAATGGCCTTTCTTTGGTGGGTCGTTTTGGTTAGAGGTAGCCATTAACTGATTCTATTGAAAGATTTATCAATTGTTAGTGGGGTTTGAAGGAGATTTTTGCGATAAGGTTATTGGATCCGCGTCATTTTCTTATTCATCTTGCATCTGAAGATGACCTTTCCATTGCTTGGTCCCAAGGTATGCTAATTTTCAAAGGTATTCGTTTTTCTTTGTTCCATTGGATATTCTATTTTCACATGAATTGAGATCACTTGACCATGTCAATCGAGGTTAATTTCATAGTATTGCCTAATTCTTTTTAAAACCCCTCTATTTTTTGAATGTTAGGAAATCTGGTGGGTAGGTTTTGAGTATTGATAGTGGGTTCAAGTTGCTATGCCACCCTATAGATCCCCGTATACGTGTCCAAGTGGATGTCTCCGAGGCCCCTATTAAATCTGTGTGAATCCTGGTGAGTTATTTCACTATTTTTTGTGGGTGTACTTTGAATCATGGGGTGACTACTGTTCTTCCTGTAATAGACATGGCCACCTTCAGAAGCATTATGGTCAAGGTCCTGCAAAGGAGGTGCTAACTAGAGATGCCTCTGGCTCTAGTCAAAAGATTAAACCGATTTATAAGGATTTTTTCATGCCACTTCTGAATGGTTGTTCTACAAATGGTGGGATTAACCTGAATCAATCAATTGTTGTGTCGTTTTATGCTCAAGATGGGAAGAAGGTACCTTTTTCTACTTCAAGGAACCTCCTCATATAGAGCCCAGATCAGAGTACCAAGGAACTATCTGTCTTCTTTGGTTGGTGAATATCTTCCCTTGAGTACATCCAAAATCATGATTTTAGGTGAAACAACAATGAAAGTGGTCATAGTGAGTGGTGTGATTTAAGCTCCTTCAGCTCAATCAAGGTCATATTTTCACAAATGAAAAGTTCCAGTGCTGGTATCTGAAACATCCTGAAAAGTGCAGGAGTCATGTGTAGAAGTTAGGGTGCATAACAGGTTAAGAATATTAAGTGAAGTTGTCATGGAAAATGATGAATCTGAGGGATAAGAAACTCTGAAGCCAAAGTGGAAGAATAAATTAGGTGCTTCTAAGGTTACTCTGGACAGGCAAGCCGTGTAGGGTCACACAGAGGTATCCGCTGATTCTGCTGATGAATTTCATGTGGTAGATGACATTCAACAGGATGTGTATGACTGTGAAATAGATGACCAGGCAACATCTTTCCTTTGCACAAGTGGAAAATGTATCCAAAATGATATTTTGATCTGGGATCTTATCCAATAAATAAATGTAAGAGGACCACAAGTAGGAAGGACTACTCTGATCTACTCAAACCGATGCTCATCAGATCAACAAGGAAAGACCAAGGCCTAAAGATATTTGGTGTATCCTCCTACAAATGGATAGGCTTACTTAAGGATGTCTTGTACAATCATCACCCCACACCCAAAACTGATAGGGAAAATAAAGAGGTTAGCACAGAGGAAGTTGAGAGGTCGGCCTATCGTAAGAAGAGATTTTGGAATAGGATCTTGCCAAATACACTTCTTGGGATTTGTATTGCACTCCAAGGTGGAGTAAAATGATAAGGTTAAGGGCATTAAGGCCCCAATGAAGGACATCATGAAAATTATTTAAAGAGAGTTAAAATTCAGTATAAATGATAAGCAAGTATTTTGGATTAAAAAACATTATCACATTCTGATACGTGACATTAATGAATGGAAGATAAGCATGGAATATTATACTAAGACCATAGACAAGTTGGCCTTTTTCTTCGAGGATTTAATAAAAGACAACCTAGACACAAAGTAAATTTCATATAATTGGAGTTTCATAAGGTACATGGATCTAGTAATTTTAAATTTTCTTAGAATTGTCTAGTGAAGGCATATATAGTTTAATTTGGATACTTTTATTTTGGGTTGAAATATGTTATTAGAGGTGAATATTAATTAGTAAAAAATAATATAATATTCAAATATGAAAAAAAGAAGTGAAGATCCTTTTCCAAACCTCACATCCCCTTGCACTTCCCCTATTCCCACGTATGTGTCCCTTGCCACCCCTACATCATTGATTTTTTCCTGCACTCGCACAACTTATTTTTTACCATCTCCCACACCCTCATCAACACCCACACCCTCCTGGATTTTCTGTCATCGCTTACAATCCTCTCATACAAACTCTTCATTTATGTTTTCCTCATTCAAATATAATGTTGAGACATTGAGAGCAGCCTGGACATAAACCTAATTATTTTCCAATCGATCAAAGATTTAGCCTCTTATTAGGTATGTGTTTCTACTTTTCATGTTTTATGAACATAAAATGTTGAGTAGTGTTTGAATTGATTTCTATTTAGGGTTTTATAGAAATTCTAATCAAAATGAGTTTTTTTATTTTCTTTTTGTGATTTGAAGATACTAAATCCGTACTTCTCTACATTCTCTCCAATTAATTGATTCAGGCCCCCATACTTCTACACATGAATTATAATTTAATACTTTTCTAACTCATTCAAATGTAAAGAAATATAGTATTAGACCAGAGCATGAAAGAAGAGAAATCATCATTGAATTCATCTCACACAATACTTTCTTTGATTTTAAATTAATTCGTCCTATATTTTTTGTTTTCTATTGACACTTTGTTTCATTTATATTATCCAAATAGTGCTAAAAATATAGTTAAATGGATATAAAATTTTATATTTGGCCCAATATCATGAATTATTAGACCATTTTCATTACTATTTTCATATCTACTATTTAGATTGGTCATTCTGATTAATATAAAATTTTTAGGCGATCTTATTATGTTTTTAGATATTTCAACCATGAAGAGCATTCATTTAATAAATTATGGAATGATGTAATCATCTATTAGAAAGAACCATTCAATGGAATAATTTTCATTTATTTTGTTTCTATTGAAAGAAACATTTAAATCTATTGTATCCATTCAATTTATTTTCCTTTATAAATTGTAAATGTTTTTGTTCATGATGGTAATGGTCATTATTATAATACATTTTAATTTGTAGAGTGACGTGTTATTTTTTTCTATGGATGGATCTTTTTTTCCAGTTAATTTTTATTTAAGTGACAAGAGAAATTAATAGTAAAAGAAATAAGATCGTCAATAGTTGAATGTTTATATATATTTTTCATAGATAAATCATATTACTAAATTGAAATTTAGTTTCATTGTTTGGATTTTTTGCAGCTCCTGTTATCTATAATAAGAAGTTTGAAAAGAAAAGTAATATTTGTTCTATTAAAGGAATGTTGTCACACAAGTTACTAAACAAAACCACTCAAGTGACAAAAAACTATTTCCAACAAGAAATCTGGAATAACACATCCAGAATAAATAACACAAATTTATTAGAAGACGCATTCAAATGTAAATAAACAATATGCCGGTGGTTCAAGTGAAAATAGACCAATCCATCCCACCCATTCATTAAATTCAAACCATTTTGAATACATTTATTCAGATAATATACTTCATCTGTCACACCCCGACCACAGACACCTATTATTTTATTCTTGTATCGGTCTTGCATCGTTTAGACGAGGTTTAGTTGGGTCCCTGTTTGAACTTTTTTTTAAATCATGGATGTTTTTTGTGGTTCTTGGGCTGGTGCGCGGTCACCACACCATTAGCGGTGCCCATACGTTCGGCCCTGGTGAATGTGTGGTTGCCCGATACTTAAAATGACTAAATTTTATAAACATTTAAACCACCACGATAATATCATTTTGGTAGATAATGATAATAATAATATAAACAAATTGATATTAATTTCATTTTTATTAAATTTCTATTAGTATTATTTTTATAAAAATTTCATTTATATTATTATTATTACTACTATTATTATTCTTATTCTTATTGTTATTATTATAGTATTATGATTATTATTATTATTATTATTACTATTATTATTAATATAATAAAATAAAAAAAACTCAAAACCCTAGTCTACCACGTCGCCCCCTGTTTCTCGTCGTGCCACTTGGGTCTCCCCCGGGTCCTCCCTCCCTCCAAGAGTCACCCTCCCTGCTCTCCCTCTGTGTTCGCCTACCGACCCCGCCTCCTTGTTCGGCCCCCACCTCTGACTTTGCATCGCCTCTGGCCACCGCCCATGCCCCTACCTCATGCACTCGGCAGGTCTTGTCGCCCTTGCCTCGCACCCCATCACCGACCTTCCCCACCTACCTGCTCCAGCCGACTACCGCGATTCGACCCCCATGGCTCTTCCCTAGTCCAGCGAAGCCATGCCCTCTCCTTCCCCTCCGACCGGTCAGCCTTACAGCTCGCATCTAGCTTTCCCTCTTCGACACGAACCCCTGCTCTGGCTGGCCTCCTCCTCGGTGTGCACGACTCCCCCGACCGACCCTCCCAGATCCCGCGACTCCTTTAGCCAACTACACCGGTGTGAGTGGATCCTCTGACAACCAATTTTACCACCGGTAGCTGAGTCTCCTCTGTCAGTCCTCCCTTACGTGGCGCACCTCTTCGTAGACTCCCTGATTGCACGTGACCATCCTAGTCGCCTCTTCTCCGATGCGCAGCTCCCCTACGGGTGTGCTAAGGGACCGCGAGACTCGGTTCGTCCTTCCTCTAAAACATTGGTGTGTTTTCACAGGTTGTGGTATGTGTTTCCTTTCCCATTCTCCCATTTGTCGTTAATCCATGTAATTCTTGGGTTTTCATCATTAAATCTCAGATTATGTTTCACACTATTATTATAATCTTAGATAGATTATGGTAATTATTTAGTGTTGGTTTAACTTGCTAAAAATAGGTTTTGGAATGTCCTTCCATTCATGCACATGTTTTTGTCTATGCGATGAATCTGGATAAGTGGTGTTGTTTTTGAAATGGTTTTGTTAAATGTTTTGGGTGGGGTTTACCTTTAGAGTTTTTTTATTAAAGTTTTCAAACTTTTTCTCAAGTGGATTTGAGAAATTTGGATGGTTTAGTGGGGTTTTCCCCATTTGAACTGTTTTTTTTAAATTGATTTGAAGTATGTCTTGGATTTTCAAATGAGGTCTGTCCATTAAAAGCTTGATGATTATGACTTTTGGATTTGAAAGTGTTTTGTTTTAAAACAGTGGATTGGATTATAAAAGGGGGTTGTGTATAGTGTTTATGGTTTCTTACTAATTTAATTAGGTGTGCGTTGATCCGTGATGCTGAGTTTTATGGTTCTTGTAATTGTTGTAGTGAGTTTTGGCCAACATTGAAGGTGTGCACATGCATATACTAAGGCATGAATATAATATATATATATATATATATATATATATATATCTCCCATGTATGTATTTCCTCATGGCGCGAGGGAATATGTGCATTGAATTAAGATATATATATATATATATGAAGGTATATGTGTGTGTGTGGAGAAATTCTGAGCAGTCACTGATAAATCGGTCAACTGCCAAATGTTAAATTGGTTCTGCTCTTGAGTTAGGTCTTTCCATCCCTTCTCTCTTTCCAAAGTTTTCCATAGGCACTTTCATGGTTTCATTTAATTTATAAATGTTATTCGCGGCCTTATAATCCTGATAGTTTATTCATTGCAGTGTTTCTTTGATGGTTAAAAGTGTTAAAAACAACATTGAAATAGTTATTTGGTTATGTGTAGGTTTTTCCAGGCCCTTGCTCCAAATTGTAATCCATTTAATGCTTTTGTTTTCTTAATTAAATTTTAGATTATGTTTTGCACCTATATTATATGTATAGTTAACTTATGGTAGTGTTTTCCTATTGAAATATTTGATTAAAAATGGATTTTTGGATGTTCCTCTATTTACACACTTGTTTATGCCTTGTCAACTTGGTTGGAACAAAATGAATTTATCTTTAATGGTATTGTTCAAAGAATTGAGTGGTGTTTTATTCGAGAAACTTTTTTTTTGGAACTTATTTGTTCTGCGTTGGTTAGTTTTATGGAACTTAGTGTTTTTCTAAAAAAATGATTTCGCGTCTCTTTGAATTGGTAGTTTTATCAAATCCTTGGTTTTATAAGGGGTTATTGTTTTTTAAATGTTGTTGGTCTCTTCATGAGGTTATTTAAACTAGTTTGAAAATAAATCCATGAGTTTATGCCTACTTGGCTTTTGGTGTATATATTTTGTTGAGTGTGTGTTGTGAGGAAACACTTGGTTTGTTTTTACGAAATTGAATATAGTCTTACAAAAGACTTTTATTTCAATGCTTTAAAACATGGAACCTAAGGTCCCGTTTGGCTTTTTAAATACGAAAGTGGTGTTTAGAGTTGTTTTAGAAGAGCTTGTGAAATGTTTTCATAAAGGCATTTTATTATGTAAAACTAGAGGCCCGATTTACAACTCCATGCATTTAATAAAGTGGTTTTGATAACAGAATGATGTGACGGCCCGGTTGTCACTTTGTATTTTTGACATGTATGCATATATATAAGTATGTGGGGTGCTTCTATCTAGGGTAACCCTTTATGGGTGAATGCATAGGAAGCGTCCGTGTTTGGGGTAGAAAAGTGCGGTGAGATGAGTCACTCGTGCGAGGGTCTTCCTACTTACACAGTATTATTATAATCACCATGGGTTCCTGGGCATCTTCTAGATGATCGAGTGATGGTTGCTGACCAACCCCGATTAGATGGGTTGGTACCCCCTGGATTTGTTGTTAGGCCAGGAGGGCTTTTCCACTGGATTAGTCAGTTAGGGAGGCCAGTTGGTTATAGACTGAGGAGCTTCACTATACGCCAACAGGGGGTTCCGAAACCGAGTACGTCGAGGGGTCTTCTAGGTGGGTTTAGGATCACCCATGGTTACTGGATTATATACATTGCTTGTTTACTTTTCCTTTCAGTAGTTTATTTTTTGTTTTCACTTGTTACTTGTCTTACTCTAGACCAGCTTCAGTATTTTATGTTACAGATTTTTATTTATAAAATGGAAAATGATTTTGGGAATGGTATGTAGCATGTGTTGGGTTTTTAAATGGGAACAACATGTTGATTATTTTAAAATGTAAAAAACCTACATTTATACATGTATTTAAAACTTGTGTTAGTGGATTGTTTTGAAAAAGAGAACTTTTGGATTCAGTGGCTTATTTATGGCATCCCTACTAAGCATCTTGGTGCTCACGCATATTATATCTTTCCAGTTGCAGGCAGTTTCTTGTTCAAGTTCCTGGTTCAGCTTCTCAATGTTGGAACAGACTTTGTTCTCGGTTGGATGGTGACCTGAAGGGCCACAAAGAGGTATGTACATTTATTTTCTTTCCGCTGCTAATTTGATTTTTTATATCATCAGTCTTTATTTATTTAGTTATCTTTTTTTCATGGGCCAAATCATTCCCAACAGTTCGATCTTGATGCCTGACACTAGTTGATAGCCCGTGGGGATTGGGAATGCCCCTCGGGCCATGCAGCGGGCCGGCTCGGGTGACCGGTTCAGGGTCAACCTGGGCAGGTTCGTGACAAAATGATATCATAGGAGACCCTTGTTATTTTGGGATGTCTGGTAGATGGAGATTAGGACTGTCGGGGCTCAGGAGGTAGGTTACGGGTCGATGCCTGATCACCACCACTCGCAATGAGACCCGAGTTACCAGGAGTAGTCCTGGATTTGAGTATTTCGTTGTTTTGTATTGAGGGATGACAATGCGGGTGAATAGGTTCACGTTGCGTCCTCACATGGGGTGGTGGCCCATGTGGAGTCCAAGTGTCCGGTTTAAGGTCCTCTTAGTGTTATACCTTACTTGGGAATGACTCACCACCATGTCGTCGGGTTAGGCACATACACAAGACCATCATTCTGATGGTTTATAGTTGGTTTTGTTTTGTTTTGAACTCGGTCGATGTGAGGGTTTTTTGAAAATGAAAGTGATTTCGATATGAAAAAAAATGGATTCTTCCAAATTGATTTTGAAATTAGTAAAGTGGGTTTTTAAAGAGAGTGTATCTATTTGGAACAACATGGTATGTGTTTGGATTTAGTAAGGAAAAGAAGTGTTTGAACCTTGGCAATCCTTATGGAGGGTCACATGTGTGTGAGTATGTACGGAGAGTGCGTAGGGGAACTTGTTTGCAGATGATGTGAGCGATATTGAATGAACTCACATGTGATGGTTCATAAGGTGCCATAGATGAGTTTTAACATTTTAAAGGAACAACGGATTTTGAAAGGGGATTTTTTCTTGTGTTTGTATATGTTTGGATTATGATCATGTTGCCCTTGTCTTGTGTTGTTGTTTTGACTGAGTTTTCGCTTGATGCCGGTTTCTATGTTGTTTTTCTTGTTGTTATCAGTATGCCGCTCAGAAAGCCTCCAAAATTCATTAATGGGTTATGCCCAGTTCCCAGTTCTTTTTGTGTGTTGCCTGCTTATCGAGGTAATTGATGTCTGTTAGAGGCAGTTGTGTTGTTCAGAAAGATAGTGCGTCTTCGGGTTGTTGGGAACTCCCAGGGTAGTTAAGGTTCGTACCGTCCAAGAGTTATTTGAGGGTTTAGTTCTGGACTACTAAAGGCGGGATGTCTCATCGTCGTTAGAGTCTCGGGTGTAGTTGGTGGGGGTAGACTCTTTTGAAGATTCCTCATCTGGAAAGGATCTTCGGCTGTACCAACTCCACGTTTGTTGGACCATTATCTCGCATGCCGCTAGTCTGGCTAGTTCAAGCATTCTTTGTCTCCTTGTCACATCTCTCCGAATTCTAGCTACCATGCGAATGTTCAGGCCATCCGGGAGAGATTTTAAAGAAGCGTCGTTCAGGAGGAATGAGTTAGGGACCGGAGGATGAAAATGACTGACTGTGAGGTAGAATATGATTCAGCCATCAGGGCCCCAACCACAGGTCTCAGGGTGAAAGTCGCGCACAGTCAGTAGTTACCGAGGGTGTGTGGAACCTTGGTCTGGATAATGTCTTCGACATTGGAATGAAAATATCCAAAATTTCCTCGTTTTATTCTCATCGCTGTCATAAGTT
Organism: Viscum album; assembly: GCA_963277665.1. Taxonomy (NCBI): domain Eukaryota; kingdom Viridiplantae; phylum Streptophyta; class Magnoliopsida; order Santalales; family Viscaceae; genus Viscum; species Viscum album. Next base: position 1,150,699,886 of record OY728132.1, on the reverse strand, counting down.
AATCCTTGTTGTGGTGGCATGATGATTCTATTCCACCACAATCCAAGCGGTCTTATAAGCTCTTAGTGTGGTTTCTAAATTGTTCTTTGTCCTTGAAGGGTGTTTGGCTCAAGAATAAATTGAACAACTCTGATTTTGAGTTGTTATCAGCTATGTTCGTTAGGGGGATGTTTCATATCGTGAAATTTATGGGAGGTGTTGAGTTAATTTTTAATCCTTAAGTTGTTGGGTTGTTTCGTAGCAAGATTTCTGACAAAGGATCAGGTGTGTTGTCACAACCCCCTCCCCACAAAGTGTACCCCTCTTGGGCTGACAATGTGAGAAGAGAGATAATGACCCCTGAGTCCTGCCTCTATTAAGCCCTGGGTTGGGGACAAGCACTGAGGGTATAGTAACAAATCGATGGGAGGCATTACCCTCTTAAGATAACACATGCAGAAGAGAGAGATAAGATAGACACCAATCAACTCCAACTCAGAACTGGAAATATAAAAGAAAATCCAAGTGCACATATGTAATGTCATGAAAAAGTACTTCAACTAACAGTGATGTAAAAGGCGCTCGCCTCACCACTCCTTGGCGTGAGGTGAGGCGAGGTGCACCTAGTGCGCCCCAATATTGGTGAGGCGGTGCGACCTCACCCAGGTGCATGCCTCTTGTGCCAAACCATGAGGCGCTTAAAGCGCAAGGCGTCATAAGGCACACGGGTGGCCACTAGGATCGAGGGAAATGAGAATGTAGCAGACAGGAGGTGGCGGAGACTGGGGGCGAACGACAATATCAAGGGTGGTAGTGAGATCGTGGAAGGTAGGATGGAAACAAATCCGGGGTCACTGGCGGTGAGGGCGATCGTCCGAGATCGAGGGTACAAATAGGGTGGGTTGGTGAGGGCAATCGGCAGACATCGTGGAAATTGGGGGGAAGGATGCTGGAATCGAGGATGGCTAGGAAGGACATTTTAAATTGAGGTTCGGGGTGGCTGGGAAGGACGCTAGAAATCAGGGAAGAAGGAAGGACGCTGGAAATCGATAAGTGACTTAATTCTATTAAACATAACATTTAAATATAACATTTAATATATTAATAAAAGAACATAACACACTCTATAAAAATTTTCAGTATATATTTTTAGTATGTATTTTCACTATAAAAACATAATTTGTTACACCATGATTTTGATGATTACGTTATTAGGATTGAATATTTGATTTTGATTTTGGTTAAAAAAATTCAGTATGTATTTTTTTATTGAATTTATGTTTTTTTTAAATTTAAAAGACTGTTAAAAACTATATATATTTAATTATGTGTGTGTGCGCTTTAATTGCGCCTCACGCTATGCCTCATGCCGCATCCCCAAGGGGCCTTTGTTCCTTACTGCGCCGCGCGCCTTTGACAACACTAAAAACTGAAAGGGAAAAACTTCAAGTACCCAAAAAAATGTAAAACGACAATGACTACTAGCCCGAACAGCACCTCCAACCACAAGCTAGTAGTAACCAGTCTGATCTCCAACCTGCTCCAAGTGACCTGAAAAACAGTTTATATATACCTAGGGTGAGTATAACAGTATATTCAGTAGGATCCTCCCTGAAGCCTCTCATACAAAAGTAAAGAAAGCATGCTAAAAAGCACAGTGAACAACAAGTGAAACTAACTCGTCACCTAAATAGGTATAAAAAGTTCCCAACTTCACCATGGCTACTCTCATGAAGTAACGCACACAAGAATATATCATATAGTAAAGAATATCAATGGTACCCCGCTACTACTTCCCCACTGGTTTTCTGCTTTTCCCCAACGACATACGTCCGGTGCATCTCTCTCCAAAGGCTTGCCCGTATACACCTAGGCTAACCTCCACAATCTTCACCACGTGCACCACAAAGTCTTTCCCGCAGACACCTGGGCAAAGAAACACACCATCCTCACAACCAAAAGTAACCAGGTAGTTTCCGGGAGCCCCCACAGCTCGCATAATGTGTATCATACGTCGAGTATTGTACTTCAATCCATTACATCCCATACACCAAGTAAGGATCCTCAATCCATCACAACCTACACACGTTACACCTATAGTAGTCCATAGGATACTATATCCAGAATATATGTGTGTGAATAACCACGATCCATTACAGTCCTCTTCACACATATATGGGGAAAACTAACCGTTGTGCCAATGACACTAGTATCTACCAACAGAAGAGAGCGGGGTCAAAGGGGGTAGTCATCCATTCACCCTCCCATTAGAATGTTGGGGAAAACACCCCCGTAGGGCTCAGAATCCCCGGGGTGACAGTTGCCCTTACTGACAGGGTAGAGTAGAATATAGAAACACAAAAATTACAGGATATACTATAACTCACAACCACACTATGGGAATAACCTAGTATGAGATACAACTGTAGCTAACGTCTCTCAAACTCCGGGCCGCCACTTCTAAGACTAGGTATCCTATAAGCACACAACCATTTAAGAGATTTATTATATTACTTCATTCCCTTTTTATCAATTCCATTGTACGTTAATTAATTATTCAACCATTAATTAACTATAATCAATTCCACATTAAATTCATTAACATCACACCAAAAAATTTCACTTTCCCTTTAAAAGTTCTCAATCTCATCATTAAGTTTCAATGAACTCCAACCCCATGAGTTAACATCATTTATCCAAATATTCATTGCATAATTACTTTCCCATATTCCCAAGCATTCTAGAAAATCATCCTATTATACTAAAAACAAGGGGCTCAACACGGTGAGTAGATGTACTACCCGTCGAGTCTTTTCCACCTATATCAAGAGTGTATACCAATTCTCCCTTGAGAGGATAAACACAGAAAGCACATGGCATACCCCACGTGTCTTTTCCTCCTTCGGAAGAAGGGTAAGCAAGACCAGCAGCCTTGAGCAGTGGGTAAAAGTAAAGCAGATAAACAACCAAAGAATCAACAAGCATCGAACAACCACATCCATTCCATTCCATCGTCTCTAGTGTCCTCCCCGACACCCCCATGCATAAACTGATGCATCTCGCCACTTTATGTGTCATCCGCTGCCACAACCACAAGGTCTCTCTGCCTCCACATAGCACAACACCCCTCCAGGGTTACATCACAGCACAAGAAGCAAGAAAACAAAAATCACATCAACTTGGGCTCTTGGCCCTTTTACAAGGCTTCTAGCCTTCAAGAACAAGAACCAACAGTTTTCAGGTTTACCAACTAACAGAATTAATCACATATATCAGCATCAATTTTATTCACATCAATTTGGGTCAAAAACCACAACAACAACAACCTTATTTGTTTACATGCCTCTTTATCTTTAGCCAATTAATTATCAATTAATTCTGTCTTTATGTTCTTTATCAATTTCATCAAGAACAACATGCTAACAAGCAAGGCATAGATATCAAACTATCTAGAAAAACAATAGGGGAACCATTAACACGGTACAAAGCAACAACATGTGATCTAACCAATTATTTTAATCTGGTTCTAGTATTTAATTAGGTCAATTCCATTGTGATCCAAGGGAAAAATCATGCTAAATCTATGATTGCACATAAAACAATTAGATTAGCCATGAATCCCCTACCTCAACGGTTTTTGGCGAAAACCTCAATGGTCGAAGAACGCCCAAGAAGACCAAGCCGATTCACCAAGTATCCTCCCTAGATCCCTTCTCCTAACACAACCAAGATCAAATCTCATCACTTTCGACATCCACACACTAAGATCTACCCATAAAGGGCATAGATCTATGATCCTGAGAGAAGAGGGGGAGTATATTTTAGTAGATCTAAGAAACGAAACAAAAAGGATCACATACCTCTAGAAACCGGCTTCTATTCACGAAGAGAAACCTCCAGATCGCCTCAAAAACGCTTGGGAGAGGTTCTTCAACCTCCAAGGAAGGGTAATCCCATGTTATGGTTACTTAGGGGCTTAAACGAACCATTCAGAGCCAAAAGAGTTCAGATCCACAATTTTAGGATCTAACTTTAAGTGACCGCACTGTTAGTCCGCAGAGTTTAACAACCGTGCACTAATTGTGCGTTAGATTCTGCCTCGTCAATCACTCCTCGCATGGTTAGGCCGCACGGTTAGACAAACCGTGCCCTAACCGTGCATTAGCCACTACCTCCAAGACCAGCCTTGCACTGTTTTGCTGCATAGTTTAGGCTAACTGTGTGCCAATCGTGCGTAAGCTACTGCCTCTAACACCAACCTTGCATGGTTTGGCCGCATGGTTTGACAAACTGTGCACCTCCCGTGCAAAGGCCACAACCCTTTAGATTTTCTTAAAATTCCACCCAAACGCTCTCCCAAGTCACCTTGACTTCCCGGAACACCTCTGGCACCACATTTCACAAAGTAATGGACTGGAGAGGTCTGAGCCTTTACATCAAATTCCTCTGAAAACATTCTTGTCCTCGAGAATCCAAACCCACCTAAAGATAAAACAAAACAGGTTCTGAACAACCACCCACCGAGATACCTCTCAAAAGAGAGTAAGCTACCAAAGCAACAAAGGGAGTCATCTCATAAACATAGAAGTTCAATAACCACAACAGCAACAACAATACATGAAAAGAGTTAAACATCAAAAAACTCTGGGTACTGAGCACATATTTGTGACTCACGTTCCCAAGTACTCTCCTCCAAGCCACCGTGTCGCCACAAGACACGAACTAAGGGGATGTAACGCCCATGAAACACCTTCTCCTTGCGGTCTTGGATCTCCATAGGTCACTCCTCAAAAGTAGCATCATCATCAACATCGATCTATCCCCAATCGATGATGTGGGAGTTGTCATGAAGATAATGACGTAGCTGTGATACATGGAAAACATCATGTATCCGACACATCTGAGGGGGAAGTGCTACCCAATACGCCACAGCTCCAACATAATATAACACCTCGAAAGGCCCGACAAACCGGGGAGAAAGCTTGCTTTCACAGCCAAACCATCGCTACCCATGACGGGGAGTCAGCTTCAGAAACACATGATCCCTAACATTAAACACTAAGGGTATTCTTCTTTGATCGGCATATGATTTCTGATGATCTTTCACTGTCTTCATCCTCTCACGAATCACCTGAACTATTTCTGTTGTATTCTGCACTAGTTCTGGTCTGAGAATTGTTGACTCTCCGACACCAGTCCAGCAAAATGGAGAATGGAAAGGCTGGCCATACAAGGCTTCAAACGGCGCCATACCGATGGTGGAGTGAAAACTATTATTGTAAGCGAACTCCACCAAGGGTAAGTGCCTCATCCATGAGCCTCCGAAATCAAGAACACAAGAGCGTAACATGTCTTCAAGAGTCTGGATGGTTCGCTCTGTCTGACCATCCATTTGAGGATGAAAAGCAGTGCTAAGGCATATTTGAGAACCTAAAGCATGTTGGAGACCTCTCCACACCCTGGAGGAAAAATGAGGATCTCGATCATAAATGATCGTCCTGGGGACTCCATGAAGTCTCACCACCTCCTCTATATACTGCCTCGACAAAACTTCCACTGAGCTAGACTCCTTGATCACTATGAAGTGGGTTGATTTTTTTAAACGATCCACTACCACCCAAATAGAACCATATCATCCCCGATCTCGAGGTAAACCAGTAACAAAGTCCATTGAGATGTCCTCCCACTTCCAATGAGGAATCTCTAATGGCTGGAGAAGACCACCAGGAACACAGTGTTCGGCTTTCACCTTTTGACAGACTAAACATCGAGACACAAACTCCACAACCACACGCTTCAGCCCTGGCCACCAAAACTGACTCCTCAAGGATCGGTACGTCTTTGTCACACTAGGATGTACTGCTGAAGGCGAATTGTGGAACTCTCTAAGAACCTTCTCACGCATCCCCAAGGGAACCAAAATCCTTCCATGATAAAACACTCTGTGTTGTTCTTCCTCAGACCAACCATCAGGGGCCTCACTACAAACAACTCAGTCTCTCCAGACCTCCACCTCAAGATCCCCCAACTGGGACTCTTCTACCTTCTGCATCAGGGATGACTGCACCGTCATCCGAAAAAGGAAACCTCTACCTCCGACTTCTCCCATATTAAGATGCAATGCTGAAAGTTCTTCCATTACTCTCCAGGAATCATCGAATTCACACACAGAATCACTACGTGACTTTTGACTCAGCACGTCAACTGCAACATTTCCCTTCCCTGGTGTATACGATATTTTGAAGTCGTATTCCTATAAGAACTTCATCCACCACCACTGTTGCAAGTTCAAGTAATGCTGGGAGAAAACATACCATAAACTCTTATGATTAGTGAAAACCACAAAGCGTTAACCAATGAGGTAATGTCTCCACAAATTCAGAGAAAACACCACGGATGCCAACTCAAGATCATGGGTGGCATATTTGTGTTCATGGGGATGTAACTGCCGAGACCCATAAGAAACAACTGACCTCTGCTGCATAAGAACACAGCCTAACCTCGGATGTGAAGCATCGTAGAAGACATCAAACTGAACTATTTCAGCTGGAAGACAAAGAACTGGAGAACTTACTAACTTCTCTTTTAGATACTTGAAAGCTTCCTGGCACTGATCAGTCTATATGAATGGCCGATCCTTCTTGGTCAAAGCTGTCAGAGGAGTTGCAACCCGTGAGAAATTGGATACGAACCTCCTGTAGTAGCCTGCAAGACCAAGGAAGCGTCACACCTCTAACACTGTCTTGGGGGCTACCCAAGACACAACTGCTTCTATCATCGATGGATCTACAGATACTTCCTGTTGGGACACAACATGCCCCAAGAAACGGACTTCCCACGCCCAAAACTCACACTTTGACAACTTCCCAAATAGTTGATGTTGATGAAGGACTCCCAAGATGACTTGCAGATGTTCTGCATGCTCCTCTTCAGATGTGGAGTACACAAGGATTTCATTGATGAAAACTAACATGAACTTGTCTAGGAACTCACGGAACACATCATTCATCAATCCCATGAACACAGCTGGAGCATTCGTAACTCCGAACAACATTACAACGAACTCATAATACCCATGACAACAACAGAAAGCAGTTTTCAGGATATCCTCATCCTTCACACGCATCTGATGATATCATGACCATAAGTCGATCTTTGAGAACCAACTTGTTCCCTTCAGTTGATCGAATAAATCATCAATCCACGGAAGAGGATAACGGTTCTTTATTGTCACTTTGTTTAAGCAACGATAATCGACACACAACCGCAAACTGCTGTCGGCCTTCTTCATGAACAGAACTGGTGTACCCCATGGGGACACACTTGGCTGAACAAAACCACACAGCAACAGACCATAGAGCTGTATACGCAGCTCTTGTAACTCAGAAGGGGCCATCCTCTATGGAGACATAGAGATAGGAGACGCTCCTGGTTGTAGCTAGATCCCAAACTCGATCTCTTGTCGAGGGGGTAATGCTACAACCTCTTCTGGAAAGGCATCAGGGTACTCATCTACGACCTTAGGAAATGCCAACTACTGAACCTCGGAAGAACTCAGCGTCATCTCAGCCGCCATGGATGATAAGAATGGAACGCGCCTGTGACCCATCTGAGGATCTCGCTCACCAACAAACACCACTGGCTCTCCATCCGCACCAAGGAAAATAACCTTCTTCCTAAAGCAATCCGCGATAGCCTGCACCAAATATAACCAATACATGCCGAGGATGACATCATATGGTTCTATCCGTAAACATATGAAATGTCCCTAAGAGCGGTGTTTCCTCAACACTAGATCAAAGTATCTACCAAATTCAAACAAGTCATCTCAACCTCCAACTGGCGTAGTCAACACCAAGGGCACTGGAAGACTCTCTACCTCAATTCCCAATGAATGGAAAAGGGTAGGTGATATGAAGGATTGTGTCACTCCTGAGTCAAACGATGCATACACCAAGGTAGAAAACAAGCAAAGGGTACCTCGAATGACGTCTGGATCTCCTAGAGCTGGCAACGCTAGAGCATGAAGCTGGCCACGACATCCTCCATGGCCTCTCTATCCCTAATGAAGACCACCACCATGACCGCACTCTGCTCTATGAGGATGGGAAGCATCATGGGGCTATCTTCCACCTTCTCTATCTAACCTCTGATGATCTAAAGCTGGTGCAACTGGCTGCTGCTGCCTCGGCTGGAACTGCCTCAAAGGAGGAACCTGGAGCGTAGCGCCCGGTGCACGATGACCGCTCTGAAAAGTCAGGCACTCCCGCTGCTGATGACCATGACCACCATAAGAAAAACAAGCGCCTGATCCCTTGGAATAGGCCTGAGAGTTGCTGCCTCCGGAGAAACGAGATGTGAAGGGCTGTGACCTACCCCCGGTTGAACGGAAACTCTTCTACCCTGAAAACCAGGAACCCCGGACCACATCCTTGCTTCATGAGGGATCATGGTGATCCCCCCTCATGATGATCCGGTCCTGGAAAAAGTTCTCTCAACAACCTCTGCCCTTTCCAGTACCTCAAGATATATCTTTAGCATAAACGGGGTGACCTGGCGTTGGATCACCAGACGCAAAGCCTCCTAGAAATGCCTCGCCTTGGCCTCCTCATCCGGTAAAAGGTCGGAAGCATATCGTAAAAGATTCCGGAAACGGATTCCAAACTCTCGAACACTGGACCTCCCCGGTCGAAGGGTAAGAAGCTCCTGGCGACTGGACGCCTTTGTAGTCGAGGAAAGAAACTCAACTCTAAACTTGTCTCGGAACTCCCCCCATGATATCACTGACTTCTCATGATCCCCGAGGAACAAGAATCACCACTGCCGTGCTGCTCCATGCAGCATCGTCACAGCTAAGGACACCCAGTGATATTTTCGGGCACAGATCGAACTGAAGCCTATCTCGACCTCCTCCAACCAATCTTCCGTGACTGCATCTAAAATGGAGCACTCGTACCTCTGCAGACTTTGGCGCTGAAACTCTTGGAGTGTTTTCTTCCAAGTGTCGTCGTCGTCGACCTCTACCCTGTGGTGATCTGCTAAAACAACCTACTGGACATTTTCTGCACAAACCTAACGAGGACGTCGACCTGGATCCATACCTGTAAAATAACAAACCATTAGGGTTCCTAAGCCTAGAATATGGAAGACTCAACATTAATTAATTAATTGTTTTCTTTTATTCATTTTAGGTTAACCTATCCCAAGGTCTCTCCATTCATACACAGGAACAAGAAAGAATGATGCATGATCCTTTCCTAGGTCTCTACCCTGCAACTAGTGTCACCTTGTTTAGTATCCATTATAAACTTAAAGGTTCATACATCAGATCATAGGGGGCCCTAAACGCCTATGTCTCAGTCGGTCTCCAGTGTTTACCTCACTTTCTAAACATGAATTACACTGTTTCCCTACCAACCCATGCAACCTCACATGTGCCTAACTCTAGACTCCATCCTATACCTCAACCAGAGCCTCTGATACCACTCTGTCACGACCCCCTCCCCACAAAGTGTACCCCTCCTGGGCCGACAATGTGAGAAGAGAGATAATAACCCCGCAAGTCCCGCCTCCATTAGGCCCCGGGATGGCGACTAGAACCGAGGGTATAGTAACACGCTGATGGGAGGCATTACCCTCTTAAGAGAACACATGAGAAAGAGAGAGATAAGATAGACCCCAATCAACTCCAACTAAGAACTAGAAATATAAAAGAAAACCCAAGTGAACATATGTAATGTCATGTTAAAGTACTACAACTGAAAGAGAAAAACTACATGTACCCAAAAGAAAGTAAAATGACAGCGACCACTAGCACGAACAGCTCCTGCAACCACAAGCTAGTAGTAACCATCCTGATCTCCAACCTGCTCCAAGTGACCTGAAAAAAAGTTTATACATACTTAGGGTGAGTATAACAGTATATTCAGTAGGATCCTCCCCGAAGCCTCTCATACAAAAGTAAATAAAGCATTCTAAAGCACAGTGAACAAAAAGTGAAACTAACTCATCACCTAAATGGGTATACTAAGTTCCCAACCTCACCATGGATACTCTCACCAAGTAATGCACACAAGAATATATCATATAGAAAAGAATATCATGGGTACCCCGCTACTACTTCCCCACTGGTTTGCCGCTTTTCCCCAACGACATACATCTTGTGCATCTCTCTCCAAAGGCTTGCCCATATACACATGGGATAATATCCACAATCTGCACCATGTGCACCACAAAGGCATGCCCGCAGACACCTAGGCGAAGCACCACACCATCCTCACAACCAAAAGTAACCAGGTAGTTTTTGGGAGCCACCACAGCTCACAAAATGTGTATCAAACGTTGGGTATTGTACTTCAAGCCATTACAGCCCATACATCAAGTAAGGATCCTCAAGACATCATAGCCTATACATGTTACACCTATAGTAGTCCATAAGATACTATATCTAGAATATATGTGTGTGAATAACCATAAGCCATTACAACCCTCTACACACATGTATGAGGAAAACTAACTGTTGTTCCAATGACACTAGTATCTACCAAAAGAAGAGAGTGGGGTCAAAGGGGGTAGTTATCCATTCACCCTCCCATCATAATGTTGGGGAAAACACCCCCCAGGGCTTAGAATCCCCGGGGTGTCAGTTGCCCTTACTGACAGGGTGGAGTAGTATATAGAAACACAAAAAGTACAGGATATACTATTACTCACAACCACACTGTGTGCATAACCTAGTCTTAGACACAACTGCAGATAACATCTCTCAGACACCGGGCCTCCACTTCTAAGACTAGGTATCCTATAAGCACACAACCATTTAAGGGATTTATTATATTACTTCATTCCCTTTTTATCAATTCCACTGTACGTTAATTAATTCAACAACAATTAATTAACCATAATCAATTCCACATTAAATTCATTAACATTACACCAAAAAATTCCATTGTTCCTTTAGAAGTTCTCAACCTCATCATTAAGTTTCAACGAACTCCAACCCCATGGGTTAACATCATTTATCCAAACATTCATTACATAATTACTTTCCCATATTTCCAGGAATTCTAGAAAATCATCCTATACTACTAAACACATGGGGCTCAACACGGTGAGTAGATGTACTACCAGTCGAGTCTTTGCCTCCTATAGAAAGAGTGTAGACCCATTCTCCCTTGAGAGGCTTAACACCGAAAGCATGTGGCATACCCCGCGTGTCTTCGCCTCCTTCAAAAGAAGGGTAAGCAAGACCAGCTGCCTTGAGTAGTGGGGAAAATAAAGCAGATAAACAAACAAAGAATGAATAAGCATCCAACAACCACATCCATTCCATTCAATCATCTCTAGTGTCCTCCTTGACACCCATATGCATAAATCGATGCATCTCGCCACTCTAGGCCTCATCTGCTGCCACAACCACAAGGCCTCTCTGCCTCCACATATCACAACACCCTTCCAGGGTCACATCACAACACAAGCATTAGGTAAACAACCATCACATCCACTTGGGCTCTTGGCCCTTTTACAAGGAATCTAGCCTTCAACAACAAGCACCCACAATTTTCAGGTTTACCAACCAACTGAATTAATCACATATATCCGCATCAATTTGATTGACATCAATTTGGGTCAACAACCACAACAACAACAACCGGATTCATTTACATTCCTCTATCTTTTTACAATTAATTATCAATTAATTTCAGCTTTATGTTCTTTATCAATTTCATCTAGAAAAACATGCTATCAAGCAAGGCATAGATATCACACTATATAGAAAAACAAGAGGTGTACCGTTAACACGGTACAAAGCAACAACATGCGATCTAACCAATTATTTTAATCTTGTTATAGTATTTAATTAGGTAAATTCCATTGTGATCCAAGGTCCAAATCATGATAAATCTATGATTGCACATAAAACAATTAAAGAAGCCATGAATCCCCTACCTTAACGGTTTTTGGCGAAAACCTCAACAGTCAAAGAATGCCCAAGAAGACCAAGCCGATTCACCAAGGATCCTCCCTAGATCCCTTCTCCTAACATAGCCAAGACCGAATCTCATCACTTTCAACATCCACACACTTAGAACTACCCATAACGGGTGTAGATCTATGATCCTGAGAGAAGAGGATTAGATCTAGTTAGATCTAAGATACCAAACAAAAATGATCACATACCTTGAGAAACTGGCTTTGATTCGTGAAGAGAATCCTCCGAATCGCCTCCAAAACACTTTGGAGAGGTTCTTCTACCTCCAAGGAAGGGTAAAACCAATTTATAGCCGCTTAGGGGCTTAAACGAACCATTTAGAGGCAAAAGAGTTCAGATCCACAATTTAGGATCTAACTTTAAGTGACTGCACGGTTAGTCTGCACAGTTTAACAACCGTGCGCTAACTGTGAATTAGCTTCTACCTCGTCAAACACTCCTCTTACGGTTAGGTCACATGGTTAGAAAAACTGTGCACTAACTGTGCATTAGCCATTGGCTTCAAGACTAGCCTTGAACGGTTTGGCCGCACGGTTTAGGCAAACTGCACACCAATCGTGTGTAAGCTACTGCCTCCAACACCAACCTCGCACAGTTTGGCCGCACGGTTTGACAAACCGTGCTCCTCCCATGCGAAGGCCATAACCCTTTAGATTTTCTTAAAAGTCCACCCAAACGCTCCCCCAAGTCACCTTGACTTCCCAGAACACCTCTGGCACCACATTTCACAAAGGAATGGACCAGTGAGGTTCGGTCCATTACATGTGTTGTTTGTTCCATGTGGGGAAAAGGAACGAGTTTGGTTTAGGATTTCAAATGTTTCCCCCCCCCCTCCCCCAGCGGTGGTGTGTTTGGGTTTCAAGGTTTTCATGTTAGTGTATTTTTGTGCTGGGGAGAACCCTCTCGGGTTCTCACCTCAACTTCGGGCAGTATTTTTTCTTGAGTTGGTCGGTTGTGACGTGTGTTGGTAATGGTCAGCCCGAGCCTCTCGGTTCTCTATGTTTTTGTCTGGGCATGAACTCATTTTTTTGTGACAACTATTGGCTTGGTGACTTTCTGGGGGCAGAAAATGTCTGTGGTGGGAGAATTGTCACACCCCGACCATAGATACCTATTATTTTATTATTTTATCGGTCTCACATCATTTAAAAGAGGTTTAGTTGGGTCCCTGTTTGAACTTTTTTTAAATCTTGGATGTTTTCAGTGGGTCTTTGGCTGGTGTGCGGTAACCGCACCATTAGCAGTGCCCATGCGTTCGACCTTGGTGAATGCGCGGTTGCCCGATACTTAAAATGACTAAATTTTATAAATGTTTAAACTGCCACGATAATGTTATTTTGGCAGATGATGATAATAACAATATCAAAAAATTGATATTAATATTATTCTTATTAAATTTCTATTAGTATTATTTTTATCAAAATTTTATTTATATTATTATTACTACTGTTATTATTAATCCTCTTATTATTGTTATTATTCTTGTGTTATTATTATTATTATTATTATTATGACTACTATTATTATTAATATAATAAAATAAAAATAAACTCTCAAAACCCTAGTCTACCCCATCGCCCCCCATTTCCCTTCGCGCTGCTTGGGTCTCCCCTGGGTCCTCCCTCCCTGCGCGAGTCTCCCTCCTTGCTCTCCCTTTGTGTCTGCCTACCGACCCCACCTCCTTGTTCGGCCCCCGCCTATGACCTTGCATTGGCTCTGGCCACCGCCTGCGCCCCGACTTCACGCACCCAGCATGTCCCATCACCCTTACCTCACACCCCAGCACTGACCTCCCCCACCCAGCTGCTCGAGCCGACTACTGTGATCCAGCCCCCATGGCTCTTCCCCGGTCCAGCGAAGCCATGCCCTCCACTTCCCCTCCGACCGTTCAGCCTTACAGCTCGCAGCCAGCTTTCTCTCTTTGGCGCGAACCCCTGCTCCGGCTGGCCTCCTCCTCGGTGTGCGCGGCTCCCCTGACTGACCCTCCCAGAGCCCGCGACTCCTTCCGCCAACTACACTGGGGTGCATGGCTCCTCTGACAACCAATTTTCTCACCAGTATCTGAGTCTCCTCCGTCAGTCCTTCCTTACGTGGCACACCTCCTTCGTAGACTCCTTGATTGCGTGCGACCAGCCTAGTCGCCTCTTCTCCGATGCACAGCTCCCCTGCAGGTGTGCGAAGGGACCACGAGACTATGTTCCTCCTTTTGTTGAAACATCGTTGCATTCACCCAAGTTGTGGTATGTGTTTCATTTCCCTTTCTCCCCTTTTTTCTTTAATCCATCTAATTCATGGGTTTTCATAATTAAATCTCAGATTATGTTTCGCACTGTTATTATTATTTTAGTTAGATTATGTTAATGATTTATTGTTGGTTTAACATGATAAAAATAGGTTTTGACATGTCCTTCCATTCACGTACATGTTTTTATCTATGCGATTGAATCTGGATAAGTGGTGTTGTTTTGGAAATGGTTTTGATAAATGTTTTGGGTGGGGTTTACCTTTATAGGATTTTTTTATTAAAGTTTTCAAACTTGTTCTCAAGTGGCTTTGAGAAATTTGGATGGTTTAGTGAGGTTGTCCCAATTTGAAATGTTTTTTTAAAATTGATTTGAAGTATGTCTTGGATTTTCAAATGAGGTTTGTCCATGAAAATCTTGATGATTATGACTTTTGGATTTGAAAAAGTGATGTTTTCAAATGGTGGTTTGGATTATAAAAAGGGATTGTCTATATTGTTTATTGCTTCTTAATAATTTAATTACGTGTGCGTTGATCCATTTTTGCTAAGTTTTATGGTTCTTGAAATTGTTGTAGTGAGTTTTGGCCAACGTTGAAGGTGTACACATGCATATAATAAGGTATGAATATAATATATATCCCATGTACTTATTCCCTCATGGTGCGGGTAATACGTTCATTGAATTAAGATATATATATATATATATTTATATATTTATATGAAGGTATGTGCATGTGTTGAGAAATTATGAGCAGTCGCTGATAAATCGGTCAACTACCAAATGTTAAATTGGTTCTGCTCTTGAGGTAGGTGTTTCCATCCCTTCTCTCTTTCCAAAGTTTTCCATAGGCAATTGCATGGTTTCATTTAATTTATAAATTTTATTTTCACACTTATAATCCTGATAGTTTATTCATTGCAGTGTTTCTTTGATGGTTAAAAGTGTTAAAAACATCTTTGAAATAGTTCCTTGGTTATGTGTAGGTGTTTCCAGGCCTTTGCTCCAAATTTTATTGCATTTAATGCTTTTGTTTTCTTAAATAAATCTTATATTATGTTTCGCACCTATATTATATGTATAGTTAACTTATGGTAGTATTTTCCTGTTGAAATATATGATTAAAAATGTATTTTTGGATAATCCTCCATTTACACACATGTTTATGCCTTGCCAACTTGGTTGGAACTAAATGCCTTTATCTGCAATGATATTTTTCGATGACTTGAGTGGTGCTTGCTTGTAGAAACATTTTTTTGGAACTTTTTTGTTCTGAGTTGGTTAGTTTTATGGAACTTAATGTTTTTTTAAAAACAATTATTTCGCGTGTCGCTTTGAATTGGTAGTTTTCTCGAATCCTTGGTTTTATAAGCGGATCTTGTTTTCTAAATGGTGTGGGTCTCTTCATGCGGTTCTTTAAACTAGTTTGAAAAGAAATCCATGAGTTTATTCCTGTTTGGATTTTGGTGTATATATTTTGTTGAGTGTGTGGTGTGAGGCAACGCTTGGTTTATTTTTACAAAATTGGATATAGTCTCACTAAAGATTTTTATTGCAATTCTTTGAAACATGGAACCTAAGGGCCCGTTTGGATTTTTAAATACGAAAGTGGTGTTTAGAGTTTTTTTAGAAGATCTTGTGAAATTTTTTCATAAAATCATTATATTATGTAAAACTAGAAACTTGATTTACAACTCCAAGCATTTAATAAATTGGTTTTGATAACCGAATGATGTGACAGAACTGTTGGCACTTTTTATGTTTTCCATGTATGCATATATATAAGTATTTGGGTCGCTCTTATCTAGGGTAACTTTTTATGAGTGAACCCATAGGAAGCGTCCGTGTTTGGGGTAGGAAAATGCAGTGAGATGAGTCACGCGTGTGAGAGCCTTCCAACTTACACAGTATTATTATAATCACCATGGGTTCCTAGGAATCTTTTAGATGATTGAGTTACGGTTTCTAACCAACCCAGATTAGACGGGTTGGTACCCATGGATTTGTTGTTAGGCTATGTGGAATTTGCCACCGGATTGGTCAGTTAAGGCGGCCAGTTGGTTATAAAATTAGGAGCTTCACCATATACCGGCAGGTGCTTTCGAAACCGAGTACGTCCATGGGTCTTCTAGGGATGTTTAGGATCACCCATGGTTACTGGATTATTTACATTGATTGTTTACTTTTCATTTCACTATTTTATTTTTAGTTTGCATTTGTTACTTGTTTTACTCTATCCCAACATCAGTATTTTATGTTATGGATTTTTATTTATAAAAACACAAATTATTTTCGGAATGGTATGTAGCATTTGTTGGGTTTTTAAATGGGAACAACATGTTGCTTATTTTAAAATGTAAAAAAACCTACTTTTATACCTCTATTTCAAACTTGTGTTAGTGGACTGTTTCAAAAAAGGGAGCTTTTGGATTTAGTGGTATATTTTTGGCATCCCTACTGAGCATCTCGGTGATCACTCCTATTATATCTTTCCAGTTGCAGGCTCAGTTTCTTGTTCTAGTTCCCGGTTCAGCTGCTCAATGTTGGAGCAGACTTTGTTCTGGGTTGGGTGGTGACCTGAAGGGTCACAAGGAGGTATGTACATTTATTTTCTTTCCACTGTTAATTTGATTTTTCTTATCATCAGTATTTATTTATTTATTTTTCTTTTGTTCATGGTCCAAATCGTTCCCAATAGTTATATTTTGATTCCCGACACTAGTTTCCAGCCCATGGGGATCGAGAACGCCCCTCAGGCCATGCCGCGGGTCAGCTTGGGTGATCGGTTTAGGGTCGACCTAGGTTGGTTCGTGACATCATTTACCACTATCTGGTAGAAAATAGTCACTATTTACTATGTGATTCTATAGCAATAGAACAATCTGTATTGAAAATAATATGTTGCATATGTGAAGTACACATTTTTTCCCATGTAAAAGCTAATATAAATTCTTATAGCCACTGTACAAACACAATAAACATAGAATACTGGACTTCATATTCATAAGTGATCAAAACACACAACATCCCGCCTATTTATCTGTTTTGAAATTGTGTAGTGGTCATTAGTTTAGAAAATAGAACTATGTGGTGTTATTATGGCCCCATAACTCTCATATGATATGAAACCTAGGTAAAAATACAACTATAATAGTTTATTAGCATGAAGAATACTCTGTTGTAATGTAAGACATCAAGAAACAAAAGTTTCTACAACACTCGTAGAAGATGATACACCACTGGTTATAAGTGTTGATATATTATTGTAGAAAATCAGATCACTAATTCGAAATGTATGATTTCTTCCAATCCATTATTATTGTAATTCCATCACTGGTAATGACATGTATTCTTTTTAGTGTATGACTTTCCATACTTCAATTACCATCATCTATTTTTCTCCAAACATTAGTTTGTAACTCATTTCCTCCAATGAAAAATATTAAGTTCATATAAAAACTCTGCATGGAATATTCCAGCTTATTATATAGGTTATTCTTTTTTCCTTTTATGCAACGTAGTAGACAATGATTTTTATTTTCCAAATTCAAAGTCAATTCACATCATAAATGAAGTCTACAACCATTCACTTATGATTCCCATACTACATCTCTTACACAAGGTCATGTATGGTAGAACAAATCCGCCTTCCTGAGTGAACGACCATCATAGCATATTAAAAAATCATTTTTATGTCATATGTTGATATTTAATTTCTGGTTATCAAAAAATTCAACATAAATGAGTAATGTTTAAAACCATTTAATTAATTTCGAATAATCCCAAAATCATTCACTTAGCTTATCTGCAACATTTCCCTATATGCATATATTTGCATTTATTTTTATTTTAATGGAATTTGAAGTATAATTCTCTCACATTAATTTATTTCCTAACTTAATGTATTTGTTATGTTTCTTTCCTCTTATAGGATCATTTTTCATTGATGGAGTGCCTTGGTAAGATCACATGTAAGGTAAGCACATCGTATGTGCCTTGAAATTTTGTTAATTAAAGATTAAAAGATTTTATATACCATTGTGTTCATATTTATTGTATGATATCCTATTATGTTTTACATATATCTCCTCTTAATGTTGGAATACATAGATTTAAAATTTCATTTATTTGTAGCAATATTTGGGAGTGCTATGAGTTGTCACTGGTGTAATGGACATATTGCAGTTCCACAGGCTGTAGGTTAGTCTTTGCAGTTTTTTCCTCTAATTTTATGGGAATTTTTTAAGTTATTCATTCTAATTGTGGTGGTTTTTATTTTTAGGACATGTGTGGATTTCTGATTTCAGTTTAGAGTAAAAAATAAGAGTTTCACGGACTACTCATGTGAGAAAAATATATCTTTGATTCATCATCTATCATAGGCTTTGAAACACATATTTATGGAATATATATTTTTGTAAATGCATTATTGATTAGTCACTTTTTTCATTTGTAAATTTTGTCATCTTAAATCGTAGGCAATCACATATTTATGGTATTTGTAGCTTTCTTAAGTAATTTTTTTTCATTTGTAATTTCTTTGGAGTTTCTTCATGATATTTCTCCCTACCTGAATACTACAAATGAATTGATAATTTTTAATTTACAAATATATTATTATAAATTTTCCATCCAATTGTTAATACATATGATTAGAGACATGTTAATTCTCATTTCAATTTGATCAATTTCCCAAGAACTTATGTTTTTTCTAAATGATTTTTGTAATTTTTTGTGGATAAACCATAGTAGCTATGATATTGAACCATTGAAGGTGTTTTGATGCTGTTACTAGGCATTTGGAATTCTATTGGTTGGGTATTTGGAATGCGGGTGGTGATAGGCATTTGGAGAGGAGGTCTACATCTCCAGACACCGATACATTTCTTTTTTACAAGACAAAATACGGTTTTAATCTTGGTTATTTTGGTTATTTTGTTTATTTGAAAACAATTAAACTAAGTTCATTTGTTTTCGTTTACTTTGGTTTTGGTTACTAAAACAGTCGGGTCCGTAATTAAAAAATTATAGGTCGGTTATTTCAGTTTTTGAAAATTCTAAATCTTTTTAACTTAACCGGCCATTTTCTCAGCCCCACAAGCAGATTAGAGATATCTAATTTTAGATTAATGATCCACTCATTGGATTTCATTTTCAAAAAATTTATAACTTAGATGTAGGGAGAATACAATCTTGCACCTTTCTTACCAGAATGAATCAATACCGGAAAGAAGGTACAATTATTCCTATAATTTCACTATGTATTTTGTTTCTAATTTTTTTTCTTATGATCATATAAATCATATTAGAAAAATCCATAGGCCTAAAATCCTCAATATTCTTGGAATATATGTCCTATTATCTCCATCCCCATTCAGAAACATTAAACTAAATGCAAGTCTTCTGTAATCTCCCAACTCCAGTTCATTACAATATGCATTTATCCTGGCCCAAACTTTAAACTACTCTACATGAATGTTTTCAGTGATATTTTGAATAGTAAAATTGAAGCTCATCTTGAGTCATGGATTTGGTTTTGCATGTATCATTTATACATCCAACATGTTGTCTTATTTGATGCTATGTATGCATGCGAGCTTTCTGTAAACTCCAGATATTGAAAGGCCTTTTTTTGTATACTACAGACTATATACATTGCTCTCTGTAAGTCAGCAACTTCAAATTTCCATAATTATTTTTAGATCTGTTTTTACCATCTTCTGTTCCCATTTTAGCATAGGTAATTTTTGTCATTCTGACCATGTCATGACTGAGTTGGCATGTAGGAGGAGGATGCCTTGGCTTTATGCATTGAGGCGACTCAAATTTATGGGAGGTGAGTTCTTGTGGGCATCATAAAGGTGATATGAGAAAAAAAATTGTTGTGGAGACTTGTGGTGGTGCATTCGCATAGAGAAGGGATTGAGAACATGTTATGGTGCTAGTATGGATGAGCTGGTGTTGGAGTTAACATGAATGGAGTTGGCACAAATGAAGCTAGTTTGCTAGATTGGTGGATCTCGTTGGATTGGGTTGGGGGTGTTGTAATGGATCCTGTTTTTTTGTATTAATTTTTTATATTTTTGAACATGTGTGAAAACTACTTTTTAATTATTATAAATTATATATGATAAATAAATAAATATAATATGAAATTTTATTAGAAATAAAAAATTATAATTTTTATTCAAATTTAATTTATAAACATATATTATATTTTTGTACAATTATTACCAAAAAAATAAATTTATCATTAGAACTTGTTGCTGAAAGTTTTAATCAACATATATATTATCTGTTCGTATTATTTTAATTGTAAAAAAACTATTTTATATGTCAAAAACATTTAGCGGCAGAGTTTTTACCAACAGTTTAGTGAAAGAGATATATATGTTGGTAAAACTTTTTACCAACATAAAATGTGGTTTTACCAACAAATATGCCCCTCTAAGAAAAAGTGAAATATTTTTTAGTGATTAATAATGTTAGACATAGGAGTGTGTTCTCCTATATGGGTACTTGGAGAACAATTGAAATAGAATCCCAGGGCTAGTATACAAAGGTTGTGACTTACCTCTAAAATGTGTGTCTTTTCTCAGTATATATTGATATTCATGTTATATGTGATGTAGACATATACCTTTGTATATATCACTATATATATATTTTTTATGCTTTGTGGGTTTTGGATTTCGTATTGAGTAATGATATACTTACCACTGTAAAAACTATTCCCACACGTTTCATGTCATGTGAAGATGATTGACCATTTGACAGTCATAGGTGGACCCAGACCAGATGGTCCTTAATGAGACTAGAAATACTATGGTGTGTTCCTATGGCTTTTAGACAGCAGTCCCTGCACCCTTACATTCTGGTTGGACTTTTGTTACAAACTCTTTGTGGTGTGACTATATTTGGCCTTGTTTAATTTTCTTTACTTCCTGTCATACTCTGTGAAAACATGTTCTTGATAAAATAATATGATATATCTTGAATGTATATATTCTAGAGGGTGTATAGGTTTTTGTCTCAAAATATTTCCTTATATAAAAACTATTTTTCAGTTGTCAATGATTTTATTTTCTTAAAAACCATGTATTACCTCTGTTGAAGAATGCATAACCTTTTCCAATAATTCTTATAAAAAAATTACGAATTGAAATTGTTTAGTCAAAATAATACAATTAACATTTATTTTTAAATATATCATCATAGTTGTTATGTACATGAAATATTATTCAAATTTTTGTAAAACATTTTTTTTTCATTTTGTTGCGGGCATATTGCCCAATAAATCATGTACCTTTCTTTTGTATAGAATAAACCCTAGAGAACCGAATTATAAATACTCCCACTCTTCCATTATAGGTAATATAATCATTCTAATTTGAACTATCCTAGTATCATCAGCCAAACTAAATAGATTTTTCATCATGTTAAGTGTTCAATCGTCAGTATTATAGGTCTACTCAGTTTCTCTTTTATGGGTGGGATTTTTGAAATCTAGGATGCCCTGACACTCAACATGAGGTTGATAATGTTTTATTTTCATTATAGGTAAAACATTTTGGGGATAAACTTGATAATATAATTCTTGAATAAAACCCTTATAAATAAATATAGAGAAACTATACTTTTTCGAAATGAAATATGGATATATTTTTATTGAGGCACTTGATTTATTATTGTTACAACTAGTTTCCAATAAGTTTCATCGCAAAAATCTAAATACATACATATTTTTTCTATCATTTTTCATTATTTTATTTTATTTATTGGTAATGAATATTGATCTTGAAAATTTATTGAATGCTATATTTAAAGTATGGGTGAATCATTTTGGAATAATAAGAATAGGACTATGATTCCTAATTTACCTTACAATTTTTCATGTATAAAACGTATATATATATATATATATATATTCAGAATAATCATTTTGAAATATATATTCTTATATTATTTTAATATATATATTTATATATATATGTATATATAAATATATAGTGTGAATATTTATTTATATATATATATATTATGTACATTTGTAATATTATATATATTTTTTATTTACTATATTTAACCAACTCCTACATTCTTCTTAAAAAAATTTATATAATTAATTTATTAAATATATATAGAGTTTTTTTTATTTCAGAAGCTACTGGGCATCATGATAATTCATAGGGGGATACTAGATAATGATTTATCTTTCATTCGGTTGAGGTGATTTCCCACACATGAAGGTCCTTTGGGTCATTATTTCTCTAAAATTTTAGATTTAAACATAATTGGATGGTTTTTACCAAGCACATGCATGTATATATTCTTTTATTAACATATGGAATTATTTTTATCAACCACCTGATGTTTGTTCATCATCACTTCTTTTATATTAAATTAAAAAACTAAGAATTTAAAACCCCCAGGTAGATGAGACAATTTATGCTATTATGTTGAAGAATCCTTTATTTTAAAATGTTTTATATTTTTCCCAACTAGTGAAAAATGCTCATGGTCACTCCTATAAAACAGCTCGCCTATTTTTCATATATTTGGTGTATTACATAGAGCTTCATTTTGAGTATATATATTATGTTATTAAGGACCATGGTTGATTTTTTGTTGGAATTGAATCTAGTATTATTGGTGTAGGGTGTCAAATGTATTGTGATGACATTTAAATACATTTTTTAATGTTTTTTGTATCAAATTTCCATTTTTTGATGCCTTATTATTTTTGATTGAGTTTAATTATTTAAATTTTCACATGATTATCTACACCAATATCATGCATTTTATTGAGTATGATCCATTATATATGAATTTAATGGGTCTATACATTCTTTTATTTATTTTAGTGGATTCATTTTAGACTATAAATTGTTTTATATTAACAAAAAATTAGTTACATTTATTGTGATATAAGAAGTTTTCAGAAGCTATATTATGAGTGTAATAAGTAGTTTTAAAATTTTGTTATCCTACAAACCAAATATAGGTGAATCAACATTTATAAAAAATTTAATTCTCCAGATAAATTATTATATTGTACTGAACTATTTGAATTTTTGAAAATATATTTTATTTTAACTTAATTATTGTTCATTTTCCATTTATAGTTCAATTTGTGTTACTTGGGGTTTTTTGTGTACCTTATTTGTTGACACATTTATTTGGATGAAACAATATAAATCAAAGGAATCTTTACCTTCAGTTATAATATTTTTTTTCACTAATACAATAATTTTGGTTCCCATTAGTGTGTGCATTTTATGAGGGAAATTTCATGTATAATATTTTAATATTTCATGATTCCATTTTATATATGGACCCCTTTATTGTTTAAAACTATAATATAAATTTAATAGAAAATTTAATTACAGAAATAACCTATAAATAGGAGACAAAGAATCAAAGATAGAGTGTTGATGGACTTATGAACTATTGATCATGATGTTGATGATTGAGAGTTATTCTGTTTGTTTTCTCTTTTACTGTTCCCTTGTTGCTTTTGTAGGATTCAGTTTTTTGTAAAATGTCTATTATAATTATCTTGTAATAATTTTTATTCCATCCAATATCTTGTGATCAATAAATTTTTTGGGTATGGATTTCTTATGTATATATTTTATCAAATAATATCTGGGTATAATGGCTGGATCTTCCAATATTTTGATTAAAGAAACCTCAAGGTAGGTGCTTTCTATTTTAATCTCATCGGTCAAAGGGGTTCAATCTATCAAATTATTCCTTCTTGATTAAGGTATTTATCCCTTTGTCTCTTTTGGATAAAATAAAAGATTTTTCGATGATAGAAACATAAATAACCTTTGTTTAATAATTTTTATTATATAGTGAAATATAGACCCCATCACTTTGTTACATTCCATGGTTTTCACATTGTTATTTATCAGTGTTCTATTTATATAAAATTCAAAGTGTGCTACCTTATAAATTATTTAATTGACTCTGCTGTTATTTTTTACATTATTTTTTGTAGTTCATAATGAAATTTACATTAGTTTGTTCTAAAAAAATTTCTTAAAGAGGGGAATTATTTTTAAGATTTTTTTAAATCTTTAATTCACCTACCACACCCCTCTTGAAGCTTCTTATTTGGGATACTGTAATCTTTTTCAGGTATCTAAATGACTGTAAAAACATTTTTTAATCATCTTCATAGTTTCTCAATTTAAATTTGAAAATACAATATTACATTCATATTAGTATATAATATGTGGGGTGATATTTTTTGGAAAATATAAAATTTCTTACTAGGTAACCACTAGGTTTTATCTTGTTACTAGGTAATCTTCACATAGAAATTTTTTTCATTCCATAAATTGTTTAAATTGATCTGAATTATCATATAAGCCACTAATTATTCCAATATAGCTTTATTAGAAAGCTATATTCTAGGACAATATTTCATTAAATATAAATAAAATTTATGTAAATCTTCAATATGATCTTAAATTTATATATTTCCACTATAATTTCAAACTAATAATAGAAAACATATGGTTTATTGAAACATCCTTATTCATTTGAGATAAAAAAAAATCTCTATATAAGGTCCAAATCACATTACATATCTTTAATATATATTAGTAACATTAAATGTAGGTTAATCATCATAATCCTTGAATATTTACATATATATTTATTTTTCATCAAGTTGAAATTATAATTCATCAAGATGGCATCCTCTACCTTCATGAAGGTATAATTCCTCAGAAAAAAATTATCCTCGACACTAAGTGCTCCATATTTCTCAGGCCCAAGAAAGAATATTCTTTCAGTTTCACATATTCATCCACAATCATATGGAATAAACCCATTTAATTTTCAAATTTAACAAATATTTTCATATCATAAATCATAAAAACATTAGTCATCAACTCAAATCAACCATCCTTTTCAATAAATAATATCTTATAAATGGAATAGCCTCTTCACCTCCAAGAAGTACAAGTGAATATCCATATGCCTGTGTAATTGTATTGAAATAATTTGTAATAATCATATTCCATGTTAATGATACCTTACATTGTGTAGATGACCCTCAATGTATAGAATATATCATACTTTAAAAATTACCTCATGTTTGTTTTTACTTTTTCAATTTCTTCCCTGACGACCCTTAACAAGACCACCATTATAAAAATGTTTTCACATGTGTGTTTTTTCTTTTGACCAGGGTTATTACACTTACAAACATACCCTTAATAATATATATGTGATATTATATAATTTTGGAGTCAATAATATATCTTGTTCAGTCCTATTCAATGAAAAACAAGAAACTAAGTCTATAATGATTTTGTTTTCCTCTCTTGATTACATAAGTGGAGTCTGGATATGAAAGTCTTGTAGAATTTAAGAGAACCCAATTACTGATCATTTATTATCAATTCATGTCACATGTGTGTATTTCTCATGATGAATATATAGGAAAAACAATGGAATATAAATAAACATCAATGAAATTTGATGATATTATTATGATGTTTAAAGTTTGAGATTATAGATACTCTTAGTTATATATCTGTATTCAGTGACATCTAAACACATTGATGTAAATAAAGCTCCTTCACTAAATTTTAGTGTTATTCATATACATATAAAATAGTATAAGTGTGGAATCTCATATTTTTATGATATACAATGAGTGAAATATATTGAAAAAATCCTTATAGCCAATGAAGTAGTCATTTTCCTGGGAATTGAACTATGAATTTAACTACTTTCATCAACTTTTCAATCATTTTTTCAGTTTTTCTTTTTGAAACTACTTCTTACTCATTCATAGTATTATAATCTATATCATTATTAAATATTTTAGAATTCCATAATTTTTTAAAATTTTCAATCAATGAGAGCTTAACTTTAGAAATAGGATATCAAAAGATATTTCCTAATCCTTGACCCAAATTAACCCAATAAAATAATTATTATTTATCAATTATCTAATTATTTTTCATTTATCATCACCATAATCACTCATAAATAATATTTATATATCATATTCAAATAATACATACAATATATTAAAAATTCCACATTTAATGAAAATTCAGTAATGAATATTTAACAAAGGATATCCATTTAATTTTCACAAAATGAAATAACTGATTAATATTTAATCAAGAAAAATTTAAAAATTAAATCACATTTGAAAATTCATTTTCATTTAAAATAAAGGTAAACATTTTATTAAATCATTTATCCAACAAAAAACTCATATGGTATAAATTGTTTTTTGATATCATTAAAAAATAATCCATCAATGTCAGAATATTTTTCCCCCCATGGATTTTTCTTTCGTTCACCTACACGAATGTTTGACTTACCAAGACATATACACATGAACACACACTATCATAGTATTAAAATATTAAATTTGGATAGGCTTAACCTTCTTGTCAATTTATTTTTTATGATTCAAATAAAAAACAACCACTAGATAAGTGGCTTAAAAATCAATCTATCCCACATCCACCTCTTCCTTCCTACATCTACACTTCTCTTTTGGCAACACATTTTCCTAAATTTTTGTAAACCTACATATATTTCCCAATATTTTCTATATATTTTGGTTAGAAAATATTTTATTTCATTTTTGGTGGGTTTATATTTCATTGATAAAAAACCCACAAACTTAAAGCACTAATTAAATTCCTCTCTGAATGAATATTTCCGTAGTTCAAAAAAATTCTATTCATTTTTATATACATTTTACAACTTCAATGATACCAACATTAAATACTATTAATCATTAAAGTTCCAAGGATCGAATAACAACTGAGAAGGGGGGTTGAATCAATTGTTTAACTTTTTATAAGTTTGAAAACATTAAGTAACATAACCCTTGAAACCTGTTAAAATTTGTTTCCTTATCAACCTTTAGCAAGAAACCCAATCATGAAAGAAAGGTAAATCAAGAAATGCACATAAGATTTACAAGGTTCGACCTCAATAAGAGAACCTACGTCTTTGCCATTGAAACTCCCATGGGTCTATGGAAATCCACAATAATGATGAAGTGAATACAACTTGTGTCAACTCTCGTTGGACACCTTCTATATCCTGATAGGAAAGATTATACTCACTCCCATCAGTTTACAATGTTTCCTCAAAGAAAAAATGATCCAAACACAAGAATAAGAACTTTGTTAAGCTGCTCCACAAAAGCTCACTCCGAATCTTTAATCCAATTTCTTGACTCCGATTTTATGAAACCAATATTCTCAGCAAGATAAGGTTATTCTGATGCTCTTCTTCTCAAACACTCAAGGAAACTTCTTCAAGATGGTAGAAACTTTTCACTAAGAATTCTCCAGCGCTCCGCCTTTTCCGCATGTGTAAAAGTTGTAAACGAGCGAATAATCTGAGCACATATTTATAGGCAACTCAAAAAACAAAGGCGAGAATCTTGAAAAACTTTCCCACTTCCTCAAATCTCAAAAACTCCGCAAATCTCTCACATTTAACCTTCAATCTTTTACTTCTTCAAAACTCCTTAAATTTCTCTGAGATTTATGAAAATTTGAAATACTATTTTTATTGAACTCTTCATATCTTCTTCATAATGATAAGGCTGGATCTTGGTTCTGATTTTAGGTTCAAGAAAACTGGTTCAGGAAAACTGGTTCGGGAAAACTGGTTCAGGAAAATTGGTTCGGAAAAACTGGTTCCAAAAAACTGGTTCAGGAAAAATTGGTTTAGGAAAACTGGTTTAGGAAAATTGGTTTAGGAAAACTGGTTCAGGAAAATTGGTTCAGGAAAACTAGTTCAGGAAACATTTTCCGAATTTTAGGTTCAGGAAACAAACTCCAAATTTCTGGATCAGGATGTAGACTCCGAATTTTTGGCTCAGGAAGTAGACTCCGAATTCTTGGCTCAGAAGTAGACTCTAAATTTCTGGCTCAGGAAGTAGACTCTGAATTTCTGTCTCAGGAAGTAGACTCTGAATTCTTGGCTCAGAAGTAGACTCTGAATTTCAGGCTCAAGAAGTAGACTCCGAATTTCCAGCTCATGAAGTAGACTCAGAATTTATGACTCAAGAAGTTGACTCTGAATTCTTGGCTCATAAGTAGAATCCAAATGTCTAGATCAGAAAGTAGACATTGACTTTTTCTCAGGAAGTAGACTCTGAATTCTTGGCTCAGAAGTAGACTCTGAATTGCTGGATCAGAAGTAGACTCTGAATTTCTGGCTCAGGAAGTAGACTCCAAATTTCCAGCTCAGTAAGTAGACTACGAATTCTTAGCTCAGAAGTAGGCACTGAATTTCTGAATCAGAAAGTAGACTCTGAATTTTTGACTCAGGAAGTAGACTCTGAATTCTTGGCTTAGAATTAGACTCCAAATTTCTGGCACAGAAAATAGATTCCGAATTTTAGGTGCAGGAAATAGGTTTAGTAAAACTGGTTCAGGGAAAACTGGTTTAGGAAAATGGGTTCAAGAAAACTAGTTCAGGAAAACTGGTTCAGGAAAACTGGATCCAAAAAAATAGTTCAGGAAAACTGGTTTTGTATTTCCTCAGAATTTTTCTTAGGCTTTTATCATGAAACTTTTCATGATCTGTGAGTACTTTAAGATCAACAAAGCATCGTCTGATTATATTTAGAAAGTTTGAGACACTTTTTTCACTGCTGACTTCTTATTCTTCAATATAATCTTCTTTAATAAAATCTTCAGCAACCAGTAACTTCAACATTCTGTAACTCAAAAACATTCATCAACAAAAATATTAGTTCTAAACAAATACAAAACTTCTTTAGAAAAACACCACAAAGGTTCTTCAATCTCCCCCTTTGGATTTGTTGGTAACCCTTGTTAACAAGTTTTCACCTCTAAAAAAAACTCAAGTTCTTGAATTTTACCAAAACATAGCCTTTCGTAAAAAGAGTGTCCTGACACCACACTACTGGATAAAGTAACGTTTTTGAAGGATTTCCATCCCTTAGTAACAAGAAAATTTTACGGCCATGTAAAGATAAACTTCACCTTACTCAAACTCCCCCTCAACTTTTATCTTTCTATTTCTCACTTTTCTTTTCCTCTCTCAATTTTCTTTCTCTCTCCCCCTCAACATTTATCTTTCTCTTTCTCACTGTTCTTTTCCACTCTCATTTTTCTTTCTCTCTCCCCCATTATATGATAACCACAACTTTAGATAACAGAAAACTTACTTTCCCCCTTTGTCAACATAATCCAAAGCACGGTGGGGGTCCTTCCTTTTGAGTTTTAGGAAGTCTTGGGAGGAGGTTGAACATGGAGTTGTAGCCTCAGTTCAACAAACCTTTCCTTTAACATTGATTTTGTGAAAATATTAGCAATTTGATACATTGATGAAATATATTTCATCAAGACTTCTCCAGCAGCAGCTTTCTCTTTTAAAAAGTGATACTTTATATCAATATGCTTTGATATTGAATGTTGAATAGGATTCTTGGAAAGATCAATGGCACTTTGATTATCACAAAGAATTTTCAATGGTTTAGAAACTTTCACTTTCAAATCTTCCAGCTGAACTTTCATCCACATCATTTGAGTACAAGCCTGAGTAGCTGCAACATATTCGGATTCAGCTGTACTTAAAGTTACTGAACTTTTTTTCTTGTTGTTCCAAATCACACAACATTCCCCTAAGAAAAATATTCCTCTAGAGGTTGATTTTCTATCATTACAATCACCAGCCCAATCAGCATCAGTATAACCATGAAACTTCATCTCATTGTTCCTTTTGTATAACAGCCCATGTGATGTTGTTCCTTTAACATATCTTAGAATCTTCTTAACTGCCAACATATGTGATTCTTTTGGATTACTTTGATATCGAGAACAGAGTCACAGCATAAGAAATATCAGGCCTTGAGGCTGTAAGATAAAGAAGACTTCCTATTAACATTCGAAAGTCTTTCTGATTCACTCTGTTCCATGACTCATCTTTGCTCAACTTTGTTCTTACTAAGATAGGGGTTGAAACTTCTTTTGATTATTCCATCCCAAACTTCTTTAATAGTTCCTTGGAATAATTTTCTTGGGATAAGAAAATGTAGTTTTCTTGTTGTTGAACTTGTAAGCCAAAGAAGAAAGTTAATTCACCCAATATTGACATTTCAAAAAATTTCTTCAACTATTTAGCAAACTCTTTACAAACCTTTTCTTCATCTCCAGCAAAAATTATACCATCCACATAAACGATTACAATTAATGTTTCGGAATCATCATCTTAAACATACAAGTTGCTATCAACCTTTTCTGTAGAAAATTTCATATTTCTCAAAGAATTTTCAAGCATTGAATACCATGCTCGTGGAGCTTGTTTTAGCCCATACAAGGCTTTCTTTAATTTTCAAACTTTATTTTCATCCTCATCAAGTAAGAACCCACAAGGTTGTTCAATGTAAACTTCTTCCTCAATCTCTCCATTTAAGAAAGCTGACTTTACATCCATCTGATAAACCTTGTAATTATGATGAGCAGCCACTTCAAGAAACATTCGAATAGCTTCTAACCTTGCAACAGGGGAAAAAGTTTCATCAAAATCCACACCTTCCACTTGTGCATATCCTTTACACACAAGTCTTTCTTTGTTTCTTGTAACTTCTCCATGCTCATTCAATTTATTTCTGTAAACCCACTTGGTTCCAATAACATTCTTATTTTCTAGCCTTGGAACAAGTTCCCATGTTTCATTCTTCTCAATTTGATCCAATTATTCATTTATAGCATCCACCAATTCTTTATGTTGAATAGCTTCTGAAACTGATTCTGGTTCAACTTTTGAGATAAGGGAAGTCTGATTTTCTAATCTTAACTTTCTTATTGTTTGAACTGGAGCCTTCTGATCGCCAATAATATTATCAAATTTAATATGTTTTTGTAGGGTAGGAAAACTCACATTTCCTTTCCCAGCATCACTTTCTTCCTCATGTGACTTATCTGAGTCACTTTCACTATTGTGGGAATTATATGATTTATCTTCCTTAGTATTCTTAACAGATGTTGTGAAAGAGCTTGGATTTTAAATTACCTTTACATCATATGAGTCCACTAACTTATATAACTATTTGTTCCAACATTTGTAACTTCTTCCATTTGGTGAATAACCCATAAATATTCCTTCTTCATCTTTCTCTTCAAACTTTCCTAAGTCCAGATTTTTGATTTTGAGAAAGCATGGACTTCCAAAAACATTGAAGTAATTAAAAGAAGGTTTTTTGTTATACCACATCTCAAAAAGAGTCATGTTGGTCTCCGGTCTTAATAGGCATCTATTTTAGACATGCACAGCAGTGCTAACAGCTTCCCTCTAAAAGAATTTTGAAATTTTGTATTCTGATAACATACTTCTTCCCATTTCCACCAAGATTCTATTTTAACTTTCTGCTACTCCATTTTATTATGATGTATAAGTAGCACTATACTGATGTTTGATACCATGCCTCCTTAGATACGTTTCAAAATCATTGCTTGTGAATTCGGTACCATTATCTGTTCTCAACTTCTTTATGGAAGCTCCTAATTATTTCTCAATATCTCTTCTGATGAATTTAAACATTTCAATAGCCTCTGACTTATGCTTCATGAACATGATATTTATCATTCTAGTGAAATCATCAATAAAAGTGATAAAGTATAAATCTCTTTTTGTTGATTGATGTCTCATCGGCCCACACAGATCATAATAAATAAGATCAAGTGGATTGTTAGATTGAATCTCAACTCTTTTATGACTTTTGTTAGTCATATTTCCTTTCTGGAAAGTAATACAAAAATCTTGATCTCTTCTTTTTAGTTCTGGAAAATTCCGAACAACATCAAATTTAGAAAGCTTACTCATGTTCTTCTTCCAAAGGTGGTAAAGTCTTCGGTGCCACACCTTGTTTTCATCTTCAGCACTCAAATATCAATAGTTATTGGATTCTCCAATTTGAAAGAGATTCCCACTGGTTCTTTCTCCTTTTGTAATAACATTTCCATTTTTCACACTTTTGATGATATAAGAATTCTTTCTGAAGATAAATTCTTTTCCATCATCACAAAGTTGACTTACACTAAGTAAGTTATGTTTTAGTCCATCAATAAGAAAAACATCTTTAGACTTCAGTTTCTCTGCTTCAATATTTGTCGTTCTGATTACATTAATTTTTAAGAAACCATCATTGCCAAAAGTAACCGCTCCTTCATCATGGCTTTTAACATGTTCCAAGATTTTTATATCACCTGTCATGTGTGAAGAACAACCACTATCAAGTATCCATGGTTTGTTCCTCTTGCTTACTTTCAAAGCTATCTCAATAATAAAATCTCTTTCATCAACCTCCTTATTTTCAAATTTCTTTTCATTCTTATCATAAGAAACGTGTTCTGGAAGAAGTATCATTCATTTTTTAGCATGATGACCAGACTGATCACATATTCCACAAACTTCTTCCATACATTTAAATTGATTCTTTGTTGGAATGTTTCTAACATCTTGAGAATTCACCTTTTCAACTTTCTGTGAGTACAGAGAGTCACTCATTCTTCCACTTTGCTCAAATCTTCTTCCAGGTAGAGAAAAATTGTGCTAAAAATTATAAGCTCTATGCCCATATATTCCACAGCACCAGTAATATTCCTCAAATCTTGATTTTCTATTCAAGAATGATCGTTCTCTATAAAAACTTTATTGAGGTTGATAACTTCTTTTAGTTCAAGAAAACTAAGGATGTAGGCCATCTCCTCTTTTGAGTGTGTTTTCTATTTTTGTTGGATTGATAGGTTTATCACATCCTTTATCCACCCAAGATTTACTAAAACATTTTCCATAACCTGAAATGTTAGAAGAATCAGATACAACATTATTTTTGGTAAGAGAAGATTTCACCTGATTCTCATAATGAGCCTTCACAACATTTTTAGAGGTCTTAGCTTTTAATTATGAATCTTTGTTAAAGTTTTCATTCATCTTCCTCAGGGTATTTTTGGACTCAAGGAGTTTTGATTGAACCTTGTTTACTTCTTCTTCCTTAGCTTCCAGCTTCTTGCTATGATCTTCAATCATCTTTCCCTATTCATCTATTCTAAGTTTGTAACTTAAAATTTCTTGAATGTATTCATCTTCCTTCTTGGTGACATCTTTACATTCATCCTGAACTTCTTCATGATTCTTCTTCATCGCATGAATTTTCTTCTTGAGATATTTGTTTTGCTCAAGACATGCAAGAAGTTAGGATCTTAGCTGATATTCTCTATAAGAATCTTTACCACCATCTTCACTCTCTAAGGAAACATTTGTTTTCGTAACTTTTTCAATGAAGGTTTTGAATCTTTCTTTACTTTCATCTTCCGAGGAATCATTGTCAGATGATTCGGATTTAACCTTCTTGCTCAACATACTTCTTTTCATTCCGAAAAACTTCTTCTTTAATTTTTTATAAGTCTTCACTTATTTTTCATTCTTGTTATACTTTTTTCATCAAGGATTCTCATCAAGAACATATTGATATTATTCAATTTTATTCTTA
Source organism: Viscum album (assembly GCA_963277665.1). Taxonomy (NCBI): domain Eukaryota; kingdom Viridiplantae; phylum Streptophyta; class Magnoliopsida; order Santalales; family Viscaceae; genus Viscum; species Viscum album. Next base: position 1,150,666,144 of record OY728132.1, on the reverse strand, counting down.
GGGAAATTCATAGAAAAGAGTCTGATTCTACCACACTCAAAACATTTGAGGGGATGTTTCCCTTTAAACTTTCCTCTTCCTCTTCGATAGTTCTTGAATATGAGAGACATGATTCTTTTTATTCAACTCTTCATCTTCCTTATCATTAGACTCACAAGGATCAACTTTATCATCATCTTGGATTTTCATCTTTCTCATAGCTTCAAAATCTATTTAATATTTTATCTTCTTCTTAAAGATTAGAGCTTTCCTCATTTCATAAGAAACAAGAAAGTTATGCGGTTCATCAAGAGATAAATCATCCTTATCTTCTAAAACTGAAATTTTAGAATCAAACTTGTCTGGAAAGTTTCTCATAAGTTTCTTCACAATTGTAGAATCATCAAAGTCTTCTCTGAATCCTCTGATGTTTCACACAATTTCATTAACTCTGGTGAAGTATTCATCAACTGTTTTATCATATCTCATCCTGATGTCTTCAAACTTACTATTCCAGATTTGTAGGTTGGCCTCCTTGACTTTTGTATTTCCTTCGAATACACTTTCCAGCTTATCCCACATAATTTTTGATGTTGTGAGACCCGTTACTTTATGATAAAAATTTTCTGATAAGGACATAAGAATAGAATTTCTAGCCTTTCCATCAACTTCTATGTTTCTCTTATCGTCAAACATCATAGGAGCATTTTTTCAATAGGTGGAAGGCCTATAGTATCAACATCAAAAACATCAAGGCCAAGAGATGGGACATAAGGAATCATCCTATTTTTTCATTCATAATAATTCTTTCCATCGAACATAGGAATTCCTCTACTATTTTCAGAATTGATATTCTCTATGATAAGGATTAAACAAGGGAACCACGCTCTGATACCACTTGAAGTTCCAAGGATCGAATAACAACTAAGAAGGGGGGTTGAATCAGTTGTTTAACTTTTTATAAGTTTCAAAATTTTAAGAAACTTAAACCTTGAAACCTATTAATATTTATTTCCTTATCAACCTTTAATAAGAAACCTAAGCATGAAATAAAGGTAAATAAATAAAGGCACACAAGATTTACATGGTTCGACCTCAATAAGAGAACCTACATCCTTACCATAGCCACTCCCGTGGGTCAATAGAAATCCACTATAATGAAGAAGTGAATAAAACTTGTGTCAACTCTTGTTGGACATCTTCTATATCTAGATAGGAAAGATTATACTGACTCCCGTCAATTTACAATTTTTCCTCAAAGAATAAATGAGCCAAACACAAGAATAAGAACTTTGTTGAGCTGCTCCATAAAATCTCACTCTGAATCTTCAATCTGATTTCTTGAATCCGATTTTCTGAAACCGATCTTCTCAACAAGATAAGGTAATTTTGATGCTCTTCTTTTCAAACACTCAAGGAAACTTCTTCAAGATGGTAGGAACTTTTTACTATGAATTCTCAAGCGCTCTGCCTTTTCCGCGTGTGTAAAAGCTGTAAATGAGCAAATGATCTGGCACATATTTATAGGCAACTCAGAAAACAAAGGAGGGAATCTTAAAAAACTTTCTCTCTTCCTCAAATCTCAAAAACATTGAAAATCTCTCGCATTTAACCTTAAATCTTTGACTTATTAAAAACTACTTAAATTTCTCTGAGATTTATGCAAAGTTAAAATACCAGTTTTCTTGAACTCTTTATATCTTCCTCAGAATGATAAGGCTGGATCTTGGTTCTGAGTTTAGGTTCAGGAAAACTGGTTCAGAAAAACTGGTTTAGGATAACTGGTTCAGGAAAACTAGTTCAGAAAAACTGGTTCTGAAAAATAGTTTCAGGAAAACTAGTTCTGAAAAATTGGTTCAGGAAAAGTGGTTATGAAAAGCTGGTTCAGGAAAACTGGTTCTGAAAAACTGGTTCAGGAAAACTGGTTCCAAAAAACTGGTTCAGGAAAAACTGGTTTAGGAAAACTGGTTCAGGAAAACTAGTTCAGGAAAATTGGTTCAGGAAAACTAGTTCAGGAAATAGGTTTCGAATTTTAGCTTCAAGAAAACGACTTTGAATTTCTGGATCAGGAAGTAGACTCTGAATTCTTGGATCAGGAAGTAGACTTTGAATTCTATGATCAGAAGTAGACTCCGAATTTATGGCTCAGGAAGTAGACTCCGAATTTCTGGCTCAGGAAGTAGTCTCCAAATTTCTGACTTAGGAAGTAGACTCTGAATTCTTTGCTCAGAAGTAGACTCTAAATTTTTGGCTCAGGAAGTAGACTCCAAATTCTTGGCTTAGAAGTAGACTCCAAATTTCTGGCTCAGGAAGTAGACTCCAAATTTCCGGCTCAGGAAGTAGACTCCAAATTTCCAGCTCAGGAAGTAGACTCCGAATTCTTAGCTCTGAAGTAGACTCTGAATTTCTATCTCAGGAAGTAGACTTAGACTTCTTTCTTAGGATGTAGACTCCAAATTCTTGGCTCTGAAGTAGACTCTGAATTTCTGGCTCAGAAGCACACTCTGAATTTCTGGCTTAGGAAGTAGACTTTGAATTTCTAGCTTAGGATGTAGACTCTGAATTCTTGGCTCAAAAGTAGACTATGTATTTCTGACTCATGAAGTAGAATCTGAATTTCTAGCTCAGGAAGTAGACTCTGAATATTTGGCTCAGAAGTAGACTCTGAATTTCTGGCTCAGGAAGCAGATTCCGAATTTTAGGTTCAGGAAATAGGTTTAGGAAACCTGGTTCAGGAAAAACTAGTTTAGGAAAACTGGTTCCAGAAAAGTGGTTCAGGAAAACTGGTTCAGGAAAACTGGTTCTGAAAAACTGGTTCAGGAAAACTGGTTCCGAATTTCCTCAGAATGTTTCTTAGGCTTTTATCATGAAACTTTTCTTGATCTGTGAGAACTTTAAGATCAGCAAAGCATCGTATCTTTATATTTATAAAGTTTGAGACACTTTTTTGACTGCTGACTTCTTATTCTTCAATATAATCTTCTTTAAGGAAATCATCAGCAACCAAAAACTTCAAATTTCTATTACTCAAAAACATTCTTCAACAAAAAAATTAGTTGTCAACAAATACAAAACATTGTTAAACAAAACACCACAATGGTTCTTCAATCATTAAGCCTAATTGTTTTTTATTTGGATATGAAAAACCTTTACTAAATTAGTTCATTTTCTTATTTATATTTCATTGTATTAAAAATCATGTTTCAAAGCAGATTATTTTAGGATCTTACTTTTGAGAAATTGTGGTATGATAAATCTAGAATTCACCCCACATATTGATGGTGGCTCTCAATAATCACTTGAATCAATAAGAAATAATATATTAACTATATATAAATAATTAGATGTTATTTATTATATTCAATGTAGTGGCTTTGAGAAACATTTTCCCCCTTATATTTCAAAAATAATTTTTTTTTTCAATCTAATTGAAGTAATAATCAATTTTCAATAACATGGGGAGTAATTTTACACACTTTAATCTATGATTTTTTTACATATAATTAAAATACATATTATTATAAAAACATATAACACATTCTGATTTAGTTCCCAATATCACCAGCTACATATTGGTATTCATGGGGTAGAAAATTTAGTATCTGGATCATACTTACCTACCATGGATCATTAGAGACAGGATTTAAATTGTACAACAATAACTTAAAGTGGGTTCTTGTATTTCCCTATGATCACTTCATTTTAGGATGTATTATTTTCATGTATGTTATAAGAGTTTGATTAGATTTATTTTCTATTTTGGGTTTATAGAAGACCCAAAAAAACTTTAGATTTTCCTCATGATTTAAATTTTAGCATCAATTTTAGTGGATCTTGTAATACCTTGAAAATTATAAATGAGTTACTTTAATTTAATAGTGTGTTTGACACGTGACACAAACGTAGAATGGAATATAACCACTCGACAATTTAAGGTATATTTAATATTTTAAATAAATTTAATATATTCTAAATCTTGCAATACATGAAATACCAAGTTAGCTTGCACCACACACAACCAATACCTTTTTCGACAGCTTGCGTTGCACATAAGACCGAGTTCTACTGAGTAATAATATATTATTAAAATATTATTATTTAATATAATAAGATATAACCTAGCCTTTAAATTAGTGGATGTGAATATGATTAACTGACATATAAAAATATATGGTTTGCAGAAATATAAATTGAATTCATAGGTTAACAATTAATTAGAAATAAATATATGAAAAACAAATTGAATATAAAGGAAATGTTATTATGATCACAAAGGTATTTTATCCTAATAAATTAAATTAATTATTATTAGTGAATAATATTAATTAAATATATTTATTATATATTCCTTTAAATATTTTTAAAATTCATCCAATATATTTTATAAGAATAAGTTAAAAATAAATAATATTTTACACTTAGAATTTGATTTTTTTTATCTAAAAAGACAATTTTTTTGTCTTTTAATGTCGAAATTATATTAAAAATAAATTTTGGATAACATTAAATTTTATATGTAAAAATAAACATAATTTTTGAAATTTTAATTTTAAAATTATATTGGGGTGATTTTTTTATTTTTCTAAAAAGATTCATTGTTTTTAAATAGTAAAAGATAAAAATTTTAATTGAAAATTGATTTTTTATCTAAATTATTAATATAGTTAAATTATATTTTATTTATATTTTATATTATATTATGTTCAATTATAAATAAATTCATCCAATTTAGGTAATTGGAATCAATTTCACATTGAAATTGAATGTAAAACCCTTTCAAACTTTTGAACATTTTTACTTTAACAACCCGCTTTGTCATCCCATCTGTAGTACTACATTAAAATTAATTTCTTCAAATTATGTGATTGGAATTTGGAAAAATACATTAAATATTTAGAATCAGAAATATTTTAATTTCCTATAATATGAAATAAATTTTTTACCAAATATATTAGTGAATATAATTATAAAAAATTATAGTGATTAAAAGAAAAATTAGCTACACAAAGGACTAAACCTTAAACATCAAGACCAAAATGTCCTAGAAACAATTATAAAAGAAATTTTATGGCCACATTTTGACCATATAATCCCTTGGATCAAATTTCTTTCATTATTGGATGTAAATGATTTAAGTAAGATCTCTCAATAGATTTTACCGTTTTATATTTACATGAATTTCACTCCTACTACAATATAAAAAGGCACTCACCCTATCACTTATTAATACCTATAAATACCATTAGATTATCCAAAATCCAAAAAAATATACTACCAAAATCACTCCCATAAGCATAGAATCCTCACTTTCGGCAGAAAAAAAAACAAGCAAGTCTATTGGTATAAACCAAAAGGAGTTACCTGAAAAAGAGGTAACATTCTTCAATGATCACTTTTGTTTCATTTACTTCTCCACCCCTTCAATTATTTTTATATATTTATTATATTATAAAATAAGTATATTAAATATACTTATATGTTTTTATTATATGATTTTAACCTATACTTTAGCACATCCATCAAAATGGGATACAAAATATTGTTTATTCATAGGACTACTGCCTCGCGAACCGATGTCATCCCTTCTTTCATTTACCACCTTTATAGGTTGAAAATAATGATGGATTTATAGATGATGTATGATATATATAATATTTATTATTTATTTATTCTTATTTAATTTTTATATAACACATAAATTTATACATTCTGTTTTTTGGGAATATGATAACTTCATTTCTGGATGTGTGGATTACCAAATCCTCAAAGCGATGTGATTATTTTACGCTATAAATAGAATGTATTAAAGATGGTTTTAATAAAAATATGTGACATTTATGACGTAAATATGTTACTGTATTAATAACACACACAAACATCATTTACTTTATATTCCATTAAATAAAAAACATAAATGGATGTAGCGTTCAAGCGAACATATGATCTTCTATCTCCATGAAAAATGAATTTCATTTCCTATTTCCAAATATTATGGATTATTATAAATAAATATATATTGAATATATATGATATTTAAAATTGGTTTAAATTCTATAAATTTTGAAATCATAGTCGACATAAGAAGAATAAGAATAACACATCAAAACATACTCCAAAAACTATGCAATTAACACGAAAAATAATGAAAATAGTGAAATATTATTAAAAACGATAATAAGATATCATAAGAATATGATATATGATATTACAAATATTATTATTGTTCTTTTATAAGTTAGTTACATGCCTAAAAAATTTTAATGGTGGATAAATCCTCTTCACCCAAAAGGAAACACAAGGTAAGGTATTCATGTATCACTTTTACATTCATGAGGTATACGAAATATTCACCACTTATATATTTTTTGTGGTATATATACGACCCATAATTTATTAAATATAATTTATACCTAATTATTCATGTTATTTTGAGTTTCAATATTAATTATTTCATTTTAGGTAATTTTAACTTAATGTTACCAAGTGGTAAATAAATTTCATAACTCAATTCATTTTCATTGGGTTATATTACTTCTTCATTATCATTAATGTCCTATAAATATTGGTATAATTAATTTGAAAATATATTTATGTATTTATACTTTGTATATTTTTATTTATATTTGATACACATAATCAATTTATTGATCAATTCTCAATTCAACTATATGATCATTTTAGTTTTTAATTTCCAAATCTCATTCTAATCAAGATTTCTTATTCTTGAAATTAAATTAAAGTAATTTATATGATAAATTTTTAATAAAACATTTAATTTTATTATCCTCTTGTTATTAATGACCTTTTTTCAGTAATAATACAATTTTATATTATTTATACCTCAATGAAATTAGATTTTTTTTAAGCAAACTAGATTTCATTTGTCTCCTTAGTCAGAGAACATATTTTCTTCTAAAACCCTTGCTTTCTAAAAAGGATTTAAAAAACGTTTTTAACATCAATAAAATTATTTATTAAATAAATATTTTCCATTTTTTTCTTTTATAACTATTTTCGATGGAATATTCTTATCACTTTAGGAACAAATAACTTTTCAATACTTTTTTACTTTGGAAAAGAAATGTTTTTTTACCTTGTACAGAATGTTTAAAATTACCCACCATAATTTCATTGAATCTTCCATTTATATTTTATAAGTTTATTCATTAAATAAATTTTTTTTAAAGTGATTTTCAAAAAAAATCAAAATGAAAAAGATATTTTCCTCAAGAATTTTTTCAAAAGATCTTTTTATAGTATTTTAATTCATCATTGAAAATAACCCCTTATCCATACTCTATTTGGGATATTCTTTATGAATTCCATCATTATTATTACTCTATATGGTTTATGATTGATTTTGAAAATGATTGTAATGACATTCACTTCCTTTATTTATTTTTTAGGACCCTTGAAAAATATAATTTCTTATGATCATTAGACGTTAAATTTCACCTGAATATCGATATAATTTATCATGGATTTGATTAATTCCTAAACTATATTTAATTTTTTCATATGGTGTTTACATTGAAATTTATTTAATATTTGGGGAAATATTGATAAATTTGTATCATTTCTCAATATGATTATTTGATCAGGTACATCATTCATGAATTAAATCGATTACTTGATATATGAGGAATGATTTTGACAAGTAGGACACGAGTTGGGGAGCATTTAAAGTAATCCCCTTTATACATTAGTAGTATCATGAGATGAAATTAGTTAGGAATAATCCCTTAAAGTTTGTAGCCAATAACATTCTAAACATTCTTGTGAAAGGTCTTGAAAGTAGTATGTAAAACCGTCTTGTGAAAGGCCTTGAGAGTAAAGGTACCATGTACATAAGAAACATGGCGTTCAATAATTATGAATTTTCTTAATTTCGGTTATTATTATCCATGAGATTTTTCTATGAAATTATCTATGGATGAATTTCATTCCCATTTAATTGATTTAATGTTAGGAGGTTCAGTTATTTGTCTTTACATATTGAATTTTCCTTATCCAGTTATTTAAATGGAATTTTTTCAGTTTTTTACCTTTCCATATTTTTTATGCACTTCATTCATAGTTTATTTATTATATGGAATGCGTCATCATCTATTACCTTTTCATTATCATAGATTCATTGTTTCTTCAGATATAGTTAACATTTACTGAGAATTTAGGCTCACCCTTATCTTTATTCCTTTTTCTAAGAATCTAATAATTGTACTAAACAAGGAATAAAAGTATATAATATGTTGGAATGAATTTATTATCTATAGAATATAAAAATATATTATAATTAGTGTATTCTTTTGTAATACAAGACTCGTCTATGTATCTGGTTTACAAAGACTACTAAACTCTTTAGTCATTTAGGATTTTATTTATTATAATCATGCCAATATAATGGTTTTAGACACCATATTTGGGGTTTATGGGGGTGGTCTCTGTAGCTAGTATCAAAGAATGTTTAGTAGCAATGTTGAGAACTAGATTTGGGATAACATATATTTGGTTACATAACCCTAAGATATACTTTCAGAATTAGCATTAAAAACATAAGTATTATTTAAATTAAGAGTTATGGATACCATCAAATGATTTTGAGATTAAGATTCATCATAATTTTTGTGTTTTTAATACCTCCTTTTGGTTTTATTAAATGGGATTCTACCAAAATTAAGTAAATTTTGGAAGAAATTTAGTGCAATAAAACTCATTAGTTTACAATTTTTTTGGGGAAAATATATTTGAGGAATAATTACCTTACATTTTAGAGACACTAGTTAAAATGTATTGATAAACTTTAGTGTTATTATGGTCATTAATAAAATTATAGTAATAGTCATAATAAATTAATAGGATTTGAAAAAAAAATATTGAAAACTAGAGTGAAAATTTTATCAAATGATTAAATTTCAAGGATGTACATTATATATATTTTGGAAATTATATTAGTATGGTTTTAGAAAAATAAAAACTATAAATAGGGTGGGATTAAACCCATAAATAAATGAATATAATGGTTTCACACCTACCACTAGCCAATGCATTACCCTGGACAATTTTTATTAATTTAAAGTTCACCAATTTGATGAAATAACTTTTATGATGAACTAGTACTATTTCAATTTACGCTTAGAGATTAATGCATTAACTATATTAGTTATGGAAAATTGTTTGAGGAAAACATAAAAATTAAATTTTACTGCTTCGTGAATTTTAAAACAAATGTTCAATTTAGGGTATCCATTTTGTTAAGTAATAGATTAATGTTAAATTGATTAAAGAGAAAAAAATGATGAAAAATTGGGTTTATAGAAATATGCTATGTAAGTATATTTACATATATTATTAGGTAGTAAAATAATTACCCAAAATTTTGAAAATGATCTATAAATAATATATTTTTCTAATACCTTAATTTTTGTTGTACTAATGGTCTTTTAAATCATCACTTATTTATGGATTTTAGGCCCTCAAAATTCTAATTATTATTCTCATTTTTTTATCAATGAACTCAATCACTCCCTATAAATATTTACACTTTTCCTCCATGTCTATATTTTCACCTTCCACTAATTTTCTCTTATGTAGAAACCTAGTAATATGTTATTCTATGTGACCATTATAATTATCATTCTCTCTTATTAAGCGGATATTTTGATAAATATTATCATGATGTGGTATTTTAATAGATGAATTTTCAAATATTAAACCTATATTTCTATGATTGAGATTAAAATTTGAGTAATAAATTAATTTAAGGTTGGGTGAATGTAACACCCCAAAAATTCTAAAAGATTAACTTTTATTCGATATCGTGTATGACACATAACACTAAAAATAGAAAAAAAAATATATAAGATCTCGAGACATTATGGTATATTTAATATCTTAAATAAATTTAAAATATACTAATTCTCTCAATTAACATGATACTGCGTTATCTTGCATCGCATGTAACCAATACTTTATTGGATATCTTGCATTGCACGAAAGACCAAGTTTTACCGAGCAAAAATATATTATTAAAATATTTTTATTTAATATAATAAGACATTAAAGAGAAATTTAATTAGATGTTATGAATAGTATTGAGTAACATATAAAAATATATATTTTACAGAAATATAAAATTAATTCATAGGTTACCAATTAATTATAAAGGAATTAAAAAAATTAACAAAAAAGAAATGTTTTACGCTCAAAAAAGTTTTTTTTCTTCTAATAAATAAAATTAATTATTATTAGTGATTGATATTAAGTAATTATATATATTATATATTAAATGAAATTTTTTCTATATTCATCCAATAGATTTTATATGTATATGATAAGAATAAATCTGGTTTTATTCTTAAAATTTGTATTTTTCTAAAAAGAATTTTTTTCCCTTTTAATAGAGAACCTATTTTAAAACCAAATATTAGAAATTTTATATATTATATATATATAATACATAATTTTATGAAATAGTATTGTTAAAATTAACTTAGGGTTATTTTTTGGTATTTTCCAATGATGTTTCATTTTGTGATGAAAAAGAAAAAATAATGAATTTAAATTGGAAATTGATTTTTTTTCTAATTTATTTATTTATATTAATTTCATTTTAAATTTTTTTTAAATTATATTTATTTAAAATATACAAAAAATTAAACTAACTTTGCCCATTAGAATCAATTTTACTTTAAAGTTTCATATAAAAACATTTCAACCTAATGAAACTTTGTAATTTAAAAACCGGCTTGGTTGTCCTATCTATGAGATTAAATTTAAATTAATTTATGACACTTAGGTGATTCAAATTTGGAAAAATATATTCAATATTTTCAATAAGAATAATTTATAAAGTATAGTAAGTTGACAAAAAATTTCTTACCAATAACATTTGTAAAGGTAATTAGAATTACATACAGTGTTTAAGAGAAAAATTAGCATGACAAGTGACTAAACCTTAAACTAAAAGAAAAAATAGCCTATAAACCTGTCCAAAATCCATTGGAAGAATTTATTTAGAAAATAAAATTCCTTTTATCTAATTTGGTTCATTTTTGGAGTAAATTGTTTAAGTTAGACCTCTTAATAGTGATTACCTTTCTATATTTATAAGAATGTAATTCCTCAACCACTATATAATGTCTCTCTCCCATCCCACTTATTCACATTTATAAATCCATTTTTATCATTAAAAACCTTACAAAATAATCTCCCGGATTCCATCCCCTCATCATAGAAGACTCAATTTCGGAAAAAATCAAACCAAGTAAGTCTTTTGGTGTAAACCAAAAGGAGTTACCCAAAAAAAAGAGGTAACATTCTTCAATTATTACTTTTTCATTTACTTATCCACCCAATAAATTCATTTTATATCATGATTATATAATATAATAAGTTTCTTAAATATAATTATATGTTTTATTATAATATTTTTACCTACACTTTGAGACACATCCATATAAATTTGACAAGAAATCATTATTCATGTCTATAATGGACTACCATCCCGCTAACCGATGTCCTTTATTCTTCTATTTACCAACTTTCAAGATATAAATTAATGATTTATTTTTAGTTTTTATTTGATATATATGATATTTATTATGTATTTATGAATATTTAATTTTTATATAATGCATACATTTATGATTTTTTATGGGAATACAATAACTTTGTTTGTGAAAATCGGGACTATCGCCCCCTCAAATCGATGTGATTCATTCACGCTATACATTGAATGTATTAGGGATGTTTTTAATAAAAATATTTGAAATATATGTAGTAAATATTTTATTTTAATTATAATGAACACATATATATCCTTAACATTTCATTCTTTTAAATACATGAATGAAAAGGAAGTAGCGTTCATGTGTACGTATGACCCGCTATCTCTATAGATAGTGCATTTCATTTCATATCTTCAAATATTATTTATTTTTATAAATACATATATACATAATATATATGATATTTAAAACATGTATTAAAATCTGTAGATGATTAAATCATGGTCCACATAATAAGAAAAAAAATAACACTTTAAAACATACTCGAAAAACTAGGCAATTAACACACAATATAGTGAAAATTATAAAATATTATTAACAAAAGGTTAATAAGATATTATAAAAAGATAATATATGATATTATAAATATGATAATACTTATTTTATAAGTTCGATACATGCTTATAACCATTATAAATGAGGTTAAAAAATGTTCCCCAAAGGAAATGCAATGTAAGGGATTCTTGTCTCACTTTTACTTTTATGAGCCATACACCATATTCAACACTATTGTCTTTTGTGTGTTGTATTTAATACCACTGATATATTTAATATATTTAATATATAATTATTCATTTTATTTTGAATTTCAATTTGAATTATTTATCTAATGGGATTTAAACTCAAAGTTACCAAATGGTAAAGAAATTTCAAAACTCATTTCTATTTCATTGGGTTATATTAAATCCCCATTATTTTTTATATTATATGATTATGTGTATAATTGATTTGACTATATATTTAGTTATTTAAAATTTTTATATGATTATTTACAATTTATACTCATAATAAATTCATTGATAAATTCTCACATCATTGTTTTGATCATTTTAATGGCTTATTTCATAGTCTCATTCTAATGGAGATTGCTTATTCTTGAAATTACATTAAAGTAATTTATATGATCATTGTTCAATAAAACATTTAATATTATTCTCCTATTGTTTTTCATGACCTTTTTAATTTAATAATACCATTTTCTCACTCTTTGGTACTCGAATATTTTTATAAAATGTTTTTAAGAAAACAAGAACATATTTCCCTCTTTAGTCAGAGAAACTATTTTCATCTTAAAAACATGTTTTATAAAAATGTTTTAATTTTTTTAACATTAAAAAAATAATTTATTAATGAAAATTTTACCATATTTTTCTTATAAAGTTTTTTATAATTAATCTTATTGTCTCTTTTCAAACAAGGCACTTTTCTAACATTTTTACCTTGAAAAAATGAATTTTTGTTTTAACTTGTATGGAATATAAATAATTACCCACCATCATTTCATTTATGCTTCCATTGTAGATTTAAAAGGTTAATTTTTAAATAAGTTATTTTAAGTAATTTTCCAAGAAAATTATTTTCAAAAGTTTTTTCAAAATTAAAAGGATATTTTCTTCATGAATGTTTTAAAAAACTATTTTTATAGTATTTCTATTAATCAATGACAAAAATCCCTTATCCTTACTCCACATGGGTTATTTTTTGTTTATACCATCCTTATTAATAAGTTTTTTAGGTTATGATTGATTTCTATAAGGATAGTATTGAAATTAAATTTTTTGATCTCTTAATTAATCCCCTTTAAATATTAAAATTCTAATGATCATGAAACATTAAATTTTCGTTAAATATCTTTATCATTTATCAAGGATTTGATTTTTGTCTAAACTGAATACCATTTTTATATATGTTGTTTACATTAAAAAAAAATTATATTCGGGGAAATAATGATAAATCCATATCTTTTACTCTCTATAGATATTTGATAATGAACATTATTTATAAATTAAATCGATTGCTGATATATATAGAATGATTTGGATATGTATGAAATGGGTTGGGGAATTTTTAAAGTATGACCCTCAATACATCAATAGTCTCATAAGATAAAATTATTTGGGAAAAAAACCTTCAATTTGGTAACCAAGAGTATTCTACTCTGTATTGTGAATGGTCTTAACAGTAGTATTTTAAACCTTCGTTTGAGATTTCTTGACAGAAAATGTACCATGTACCTAGGAAACATAGAATATAATAATTAATTATTTCTATTATTTTAGTTAATATTATCCATGATTTTTTTAAATTACTTATAGATGCATTTAATTCTCTATTAATTGACTAAATGGAATGTGTTTCAGTGGTTTTCCTTTCCATGTTGATTTTACTTTATCTAGTTATTTAAATGAATATGTTTTTAGTTATTTACCTTTATATATTTTTTATTTACTTTCTATTTAGTTAATTGATTACATGGAATGTGTCTTTAGATATTACCATTACATTCTCATGTATTCAATATTACTTCCTCTATACATAACCCTTACTAAGAATGATAGATCACTATTATTTTTTTCATTTCCTCAGGAATAAGAAATATGAACTATGAAATATATGTAAGGATATGCTATGTTAGAATATTCTTATTATCCCTAAAAAAGAATTTATATTATAATTTGTGTATTCATTTGTAATATAAGACTCATGTCAGTAATAGTTTTTATAAGATTACTAAACTATTTGTTAATTTAGGATTTGATTCATTGTAATCATGCCAATATAATGGATCTAGACACCAGATCCAAGCTTTTTGGGGTTGGTTCCCCATATATTGGGTGTTTGGTGCTTCAAAACAAAATGTCAATATACAAAGTGAGGTCTTGATTTGGATTTTTAGTTAGATAATTTGATTTAAATTTTGATACCATTGTCTTTTCATCCATTATATTCTTTTCATTAGTTATAAAAATAAATTTTTTGGGCATGCTTATGTTTTAGTCCAAACATTTTCATGAAATATTATTAAATTTTAGAAAAAAATATTTATTACTTTTATTGTTCCTAACTATTTAAATTTCATGAATCAGGGTAATTAATTAATGATACTATGAAATTTCTTGTTAAATTTACTTCTATTATGTTCTATAAAAAGTTTAGTAAATATAGGTTCAAAATTATTATTTTTATTACTATGATAAAAATTAAATTGTTATGTTTCAAATATTATGTTGTCAAAGACTATAATTTTTTATTTAAAATATTGTATTGATGTTAATAACATATAAAAACAATTTTTTATCTTCTAAATATTTTTTATTTTTTAATATTTAAAAATATAATGTTCTAAAATATTTTTAATATGTCTAATTTTATCATATTTTTTAAAAAAATTACTCCTTTAATTCTATATGTAAGTTAAATCTCTTTTCAAATTGGTGGATTGTGGCCTGTATAAAATTTAATTTAGAAATACTCTACACTGAATATGTGTATCAATAAAAATTCATGTATATGAAAATTTTTTATATCAAATATTTTTATAAACTCTGTATATTTTCATTAATTTAATGTGTTCTCATTTATATGTGTTTTGTTTATAAGGAATCATCACTCTTTTCATTGATTTAGGCATATATTCCAAGGAACAATTTGATGCCCATTACGATGATGATGTTTGTGGTCTAAGAATAGGTGATAGTGATAATGGTGTTTTTTTAATATGAAGACGGTCATGATGGTTCTGGTGATAGTGATATTGAGGTAATTTTGATATGTGAATTTTATTCTTATTTTATTTATTTATTTTTATCAGGTAGTTTTGTTTTATTATCATGTTTTTAGTGAATTTTTTATTATTTATCCTGAATATATTTTGAATTTCCATGATATATATTATATTATCTTTTAGTTTTGTTACAATCATAAAGGTAGGATTTTTCCTCTAAAAGATGGAGGATGCGAGTACTGCTTCAAGCTGCAGTAGTAGGAAGATTGTGGGGTCTATGTGTAGTGGGTTCAGAATATTTTTATTAGTATATGGAGGATATTAATAGGGTTTATAACTATAGAAATAAACCGGTATCCATAGATAAAAAATGTATATTTATTGAGGTGTGGGGAATAAATGGACACATTTTTTAACTGTGTATAAGTATTGATTTCCACTGATACAAATCATGGCTTTATAATATGTGTGGTTGAACATAGATATGTGCTTTGTAACCATGGAAATTTCTATATAGATATAGTTCAAACTATGGAAGTAGAACTATTCCATGGTTTTAACTATGTATATAGAGTAATTTCTATGGCTAGAAACTATATCTATTGGTTCATCAAAGTTTTCATGCCAATAAGAGCCATTGCTGGGTAATATGTGGCTATTACCTATATCCATGGTTTTTATATCAATATCCACAGTTTTAAATTGTGGATTTTATTGAAACAAACAATTTTCATACATATATTTTACATATTTTTATATAAATATTCATTATATAATATAATGATCCATTCCATAATAATATAGGTCTAGTGCCTTTGGAAGTATGGAAATATAAATAACTGGTCCGTAAGATCACTGTATCATTTCCCAATTATTTCTTCATAACATTTACCCTTCTTATACATATCATTCCTAAAACCTATCTTCATAACTTGAGCAATGTAAAAAATAAAAATTCAGACTCCAATTCTTGTTAAGGGTAAATAAGGAAGATATAAATGAACACATAATCATAACATTCACATAAGGTTATAAGAACATTAGATTATTTTTTGAAAACCATTCCTTGCATATCAAAGATCTTAATCCTTAGTTCGGGAATAGATCCTCTTAGTTTATATTATTTTAATCATAAAGGAATCATAAAAAATAGGAAATTGGAATATAACATTGGAAAAATACATAGATTTCTTACATTTACAAAAGCATAGAAAATAATTTCCTCAGTATTTAACTCTCAAATGAAATGTTATCATAGTGTAATGGGTTCACCCCCAAAACCATCGTACTAGTCAAGGTTCACTCCCATAACTATCATAGTGGACAGAGTCCCTTAAAAAATTGGTTTCACTCCCTAATGTAATCATGTTATCTAATTAAATATCAATCTTTATCCAATTAATTTGAGAGAGATATAAGTATGACATGTCCTTGGATATAACCTGACTACCATCCTTGGTTATAACATTACCACTATCCTTGGTCATAACATGACTAAAGTCCATGATTATAGCATAACCACTATCAAATAAAGAATACCATACATATGTGTTCCAAATCATTATAAAAACTTCACCATATTAGAACCCATGAAAATAAATGTGTTACATGAAACATTCAATATACCTTAACTCGTTAAATGAAATTGTTTTAATAAAAATTTCGTCATAACATAACTCGTTGGAAGGAAACATGTTTCATAAACAAATTTTCAAAATAAAAATAAACCATAAAAATAGCTAATAATTATGGAATTAGTGAATCATATTACTAGAAAATAATAAGTAACATCATAAGACATCATTTATGATAGAAAATTATTTTGAAATATCACTTGGAATATTTCTTGTGGAAAATATAAATTCTATTTAGAAATCACTTATTTAAAATCTAAAAGTTTCCCAAATATAAAATATTATATTTTGACTAGAAATAACTCTAAAAAATTTTAAATGAATCCTTAAATAATTTATTTTTCATGATGGTATAAAATTTCATTCTTTCCATACACATTAAAATGATGTTTTTTTACTTTTTTATTAAAAAGTCAAAAGAGCCTTATTTAGAAAATTATAAGAAGATTTATTTTAATTTTTTAAAAAAATTAAAAAATGAGTAAAAATTAATTTAAATAATAATTTCATTATTTTAAAAACATTATTTGAAACTTTTTTATAATACATGGACATGGAAAAAGAAAAAGGGGTTTCAACTAAAGCGATAAATGAAGTTGATTTTCCATAAAAACATTATTTTGGTATCTTGAGTACATAGAGGGAAGAAAATGAAAGAGAGACATGAATTATAAAGAAATAACTATATGATAATAAAATATAGAAGATTATTTATAGATATATCAGATTATTTCATCATTGAATACTTAATAAAAAACAATCCTGATAAACTATGAGAATATAACTTATAAATTATTTACTACCTTGGCATATTTTTAATCATATGCCACATGAACTAAATAAAATTATATTGATAAATATAACATAATTTAATGATAATAATCATAAAATATGTTCATGGTTATCATATTTACCACACAAAATAAATAAGTGGTGTGTATGGAATATGACACACAAAAATAAAAGTGAGGAGAAAATCCCTTACAGTTTTTGTTACTTTTGAATCACCATCCCCATGAAAGAATAACATAAAACGAAACATTAAATATTATTAAAATAAAGATATATATGATATAACATTTCAATGGATCCTTATATACACCACATAAAAGAAACAAGTGGTGAATATGGAACATGTCTCCCAAAAATAAAAGAGAGGCGAGAAATATGTTAACTTAAGTCTCAACATCCTTCGTAATCATATTAAACATCAATATAATAAATATAAATTTATTATAAATATAATAATGAACCATAATTATATATATATATATATTAAACCATATATGATATACATATGACCCTTTATTACCCATTTGTTAACAATTCCTTGTTAAAACCATGTTTTGGGTAATAACTACTTTGTTTTTCATGTATGTTTTGATTTTATATTTTCATTAATTTTAGATTGATATATTTTTTATAATATAAAAAACATTAAAAATTATATAAATACATATTTATTAATTACATATTTATTTTGATTAATCCATTAAATATATTGATAGAAAATGATTTACACCCTTCATGAAGATGGCTGGTCGTACCTATGAAGGAATGTTGTTTCCATTTTCATGAAATATGGAATGAAAGAAAGGTAAATAATATATAATAATTAAGAATAATTATTTTTTCATATTTATAAAATATATTTATAATATTTATCCTTATTACTTTTATTTTAAATAGTAAGTTAAATACAAATCACATAGTTTAATGAGGCATTATTCTATCGCACACACAAGTAACATTATCATATTCCCAATAAATAAAATATAAGAATTTATATGTAATTTTATAGTTAAAGAAGTATAATTATGTTATAAATATCATATATATATATATGTGTGTGTGTGTGTGTGTGTGTGTGTCTTAAATCCATAATTATATATAAAAGTGGGATCCAATGATAGAAAAATAATTACATAATCTTGTGAGGATGTAGTCTTCCATACACACAATTAACGGTTTAATTTCCCATTTGATGGTAGAGGAGATAGATGTAGATTATGAAAATAACATAGTAAAATCATAGTGTATTTTTTATACTAGTTTTATTATATCATCATAGTTGAATAATATTTAAAGAGGTGGAAGAAGAAATAAAACAAAACACAAGGTTAAAAATTTACATCTTATTTGAAGAACCTTTTTATGTTTATACCAAAATACTTAATAAGTGGGTTTAATAATAAATATAAATACTATAGAAAGTGGGTATGTATTTAATAAATATATTATGGAAGTTATTTTCTGAACCAAATGTCTTTGTAAATATGAAACAGAGAGGAGAGGGTGTGCCCATTTATAATGGGCGGAGAGGACAAGCTTGGAATTTTGTAACAGAAAACATTGTACCCACATTTATCATAATCTAAAATGATAAAAAAATTCTCATTATGGAATCATATATGTGATAAAGTATATATATGTCCATCAATTAGTATTTTAATATTATTTTTGGTCATTTTAACACCTATCGTTTTAGTTCAACCCCCCGGTAAACTTGTTTTAACATTAACCATGATAATTAATTTTAACTATTATTACTACTCATTATGAAAGAAAATAAATTTGACCTTATTATATTTTATTTATTATTATTAAAAATATGGAATCTATTTTTAAAAATTAAATTCAAAATGCTATTAATTTTTAATTTAAAATTAATCTTGTAGACGCGACGAAAAAATGGTTTTTAAATGAAAAGATTTCTTATGTACAGAAAGTTTAAAAATAAAAAATAAATATGAAATTGATTAAAATTAACTATTATTATATAATTAAATATATATTTTATTAAACTTTACTTTTATACACATATTAAAATAAAATTTAGATTTTAAATTTATCAATGAAAAAATTGCTTTTAATATTAAGCATTATTTTTTACTATTCATCAAAAATTTAATCTTTCCAAAAAAATTAACAAAAATTAAATCAATGATAATTTTGAAATGTAGATTTATAAAACTAAGTTAATTTTTTCAAATAAATTTTCTTATAGGGAAAAATTATTATTATTTATTTGTTCACAAAAACCATTAAAAACATTTTTTGAAAATTGTATTTTTTTTGTTTTAAAGGATTTATTGAAAATTAATTGCTTATCTATCAATAAATTTTATTTATATTAAGAATTTATAAATAAATTTATTTTGTTAATTCCCACTCATCCATCAATGTTTATTGAATTGGTCATTATGGTTATATATAAATAACAATATAAATAGTATATTATAGTTTGTTAAAACTTGGTGTTTTGTGTAATGCATGTTATTGAGAAATTAAATTTATTAAGAAATAAATTTCATAAAATCACATGGTTTACATTCTACCACCCTTAAAATTAATTTTACTCTCAAAATCATGTCACTTTGGAAAAAAACATGGGATACTTCTCTCTCATTACTTTCTCAGGTTCCCACAATGCTTCGTTAAGCTAGTGGTTTCACCATAAAACATTGATCAAGCAAGTGGTCTTGTTTCATAAAAATATCTTTGCATGATTCAAATTCTCCACTGGTTATTCCTCTTATGAAAGATCATTCTTCATTGGTTCTACCTCTAGGTTTAGTATATGTGATGGATCAAGTATGTACATCCTCAAGAAAGATACATTGAACATATTGTGGGCTTGATATAGGTTTAGTTGAAGAACTAATCAATACGTTACCATATAGATACAATCATTAATTTAAAAGTTTCCATTATACATAAGGCTTAGTTTTCCCTTCTTTCTATATCTCATAACCATTTTCCATGGACAAATTCATTGTAACACTTTATCACCAACTTTAAATTCTAGATCACATCGATGATTATCAGCATATCTTTTATATCAACATTGTTCATCCCTTATGAGATTTTGAATAGATCTAACCTTATTTTAAATTTATCTAGCTACAGAAAGGCCAAAGAACTTTATTTCTCCATCTTTATCCCACTGCGTATGATTTCTACCATTATTTCCAAAAATGGATACCTAAGAAGCCATATGAATGCTTGAGTGAAAGCTATTGTTGAAATAAAATAAAACTAGAAGAAAATGATGATCTCAACCACCTTATAATTCTATATAAAATTATCTCAACATATACTATAAGGTTTTAATTTTTCTATCACACTGACTATATATTTGAGGATGAAATACAGTGCTGAAACTCAATTCTGAATTATGTTCTTATTGCACACATTACCAGAACATTGAGGTAGAACTAATATCCTAATAAAACACAATATTATTTGGTACTCTATGAAACCTTACTATTTCCTTAATGTATGTCCTGGTAAGATGATCCAAGTATAAATCATCTTTGATCGAAATGAAGTTTTCTGATATTGTATAGAGAACAATTAAAGAACATATTGCATTATTCCAATTGAATATTTTGGGATGTCTGATGGTAAAATACATAGTTATGTTTTCCCATTTATATTCTTCCATGGGTAATGGTTATAAAATACCCTTATACATAAGTCTCTCTACCATTAATTAATGAGATACCAAGCACCAATATAAAAACTATAAAATATCTCTCTTCATTCTATCCCATCATATGTACTCTTTTAAATCTATATAAATCTTCATACTGATATGATGGATAGAGAATGAAGAACCACGTGATTCCTCTAATAGCACTTTCAAATATAGTATGGATGGACCATATACACAATTTCTAAACCTTTTAATTCAACCAAAATCAAGGTTAAACTTGAGAATATTTCTCACCTTCTACTACTTCTCTATATCATCCTTATGTGCCTATTTAATATTAACTTATAAAAATAGTTGAACAATAATTTAAGAAAGATAACATTTCTCCCCACACTTCATAATTTCTAGATCTATCATATTTAAATCCAAAAATATTGGATCTTTTTTATCAACATCATTGACAAGCTACCATAATCCTTTCAACTCAAAGAATCGATCACATTGTTCTGTTTTCTGGGGTGGTAATGTATTGAATAGTCATAATCCTAAATTAATTACAAATATGTACTATGGTTTATATTCAAATAATTTGTGTTAATAAATACTTTAAAATTTTATGATGAGTATAAATATCACATTTTATACCAAAAAATAATGCCTCTATATTTTTTAGAATAATTACTCCATCTCACTCCAATGATTTTTGTTTAAGTTTACACATTAACATTCAATTGTAATGATGCATAATCTATAACCATGTTATTCTTTCGGATAACTCATTATAATCCCTTATTGGATTTATCATGATATATTTGAAACTTGTCACCATTAAAGGGTAATTTAAGGAAAGTTCCACTGTTGAATATTATCTACATTTACTTGAACTTTTCCTCACATTTATATGTATAGAGAACATAGATCCATTCTAAGATAACTTGGTTAGTGGATTATATAGTTAACAAAATTCTCTAAAAAATAATTGATAATATCTAACCTAACCATAAAAACTTTAGATATCAGTCACATAGGTTAATCTAGTCCAATTTTTTTATAACTTATGTCCTATATTATTTCATTGATATACCCTTGCTTGAGATTATATGACCCAAAATTAAAACTTTTTTTATCAAAAAGTCACACCTTAAAATTTTTTCATACAAGTTGTTCTTCTTTAGGGTCTTCATCACAATCCTAAAATGAACTTTATTCTCTTCCATGAACATTGAGTATATAATTACATTAGAATTAAAGACTAAAACAAACTAATCAAGGTAATATATAAATAATCTATTTAATAAATCCATGAATATAGAGGTGGAATTAGTAATATCAAGTGGAATCACTATATACACATAAGATCCATACCCTATATGAAATATATTGTTATGTATATACTCTTTCTTAGACCTCAATTTATGATATCCAAATTGAAATTCAAGGTTGTAAAATTATTGAGCTCCAGGATGTTGATAAAAAATCATTAATACAGTCTGATGGATATTTCTTATTGATTTTGATTGTTTTCAATTCATGGTAATCAATATAGAGTCACATTGATTCATATTTATTATTAATAAATACAACAGGTTCACCCTATGATTATACGCAATGAAAAATGAAACCTTTTCAAGGTACCCCTAGAGTTTCTTCATCAATTCTTATAACTCTATTAGGTCCATTCTATAGGTATTCATTGAAAAAGGTGTGGCACTATGTATGATTTTTATTAAAAACCCATCTTCTCAATTTAGTGATGACTAAGAAACTTCTTTGGAAATATAAAATATAAACTCCCATGTAATAGGAATATAATTTATACATAGTTTCTCCCCAAACAAATGATATAGACACAAATTTTAAAAATGAATCAATACCCATATAATGTAAAATATTTCCATTAGAAGTTCACAGCTTTCATTACACAGATATAAGATCATAGGTTAGTTCATGATATCATATGTGACATCCCTTCCTAAGTAATTGATGTATGATTTGTTTAGGGAAATTCAATCCATCCCAAAGATAACATCAAATTCAACCATAGAAAGAATGTAAATATTAATAAGAAGCACATTCCCATACACATCAACAAGATAAATACCATAAACTTGATATGTGTTCATCATACCATTATGGGATTCAACTAAATATTCAACATCTAATAATTTGGGTGGCATTTTATACCATTAAAAAATTCTTTAGATATGAAATATGGGGAAGATTCAATTTTAAATAAGACATTAGTTGTTATAGAGTGAATTGTAATTGATAATTTCACTATGCCATTATTTTATCAATAATAATAAATATACAACGCTTGAGATTTACCTTTATTTATCATCTTAAGAGGTTGTTGACACGATTATTGTAACTGAACATCATATTTGAGCACTGGTTTACATGTTTTTTATAAACCTTATGTAATGACCTTACCCTAGAAACCCAGAGTTAGTGCATTATTTTAATAAATTTGCATGATTATAAGGAATCAGTTCCCAAAAGACTGATCAGTTTAGTAGTCTAGGAAAATAGATTACATACATCAACTTCACATTAAAATTTCAAACATAAAATATATCATATATAGTTCTTTGGGCACTCCATTATTCCCTTAAATCTTAACCCTGCATATCAATCATAATACGCTTCTTGGAAATCCTGGGAAAATAAAACATAGAAAGGGGTGAGCTCAGATTCTTAGTAAGGATAACAATATAGTAGAAACTTTCAGAAATAAGCATAAAATTTAAGGTAATGAATAAGAATAAAACAAAAGCCTTTTAAACTTAAACTTCAGCATAATATATAAAATATAAAATCAAATAATTCCATTTACTTATTCACTTGGATATTCTACTACTCTAATAATCACATCTAATATCAACAGCCACTTTCATAATGATGGAATACATAATGCCAGACTTCATAACCACATAGTCAAGACCTTGTGCCAAGACACTAGTTTGTCTCATGAGACCTACCGATGCATCGTGGAGCTATAGCGGGCTCTACCTATCACTTACTAAGTCCAATTCATTCCTCACATGAAAAGGTTTCAACATAACATAAACATTTATATTAAAACCAGCATATGAAATTTCAATACTTTATCCATAAAACATGAATGGTATAAAAATAACACATCAACAGTCAAACATATAAGAAAACCTTCAATACAATATGAAATATTTGTATAATAAATCAACCTCGATCAAGAATAATATCCAGTAAAATATGTTGACATAGTTGAAAATGATCCGTAAAAATCATTGAGAGAAATATCCCTTTTTCATGAAATCATTTAAATGTCACATAATTTATAATGGAATTAATTTAAAATATAGTTTTTAATCAAATTTTCCCATACCAATTTGAAACTTTTTAAAGGAATTAACATTTTAAAACATTCATGTCTATATAAAAAAAATCCTTAAAACCATTTTGAAAACATAGACATTAATGAAAAAGGTTTAATAGAATAAATCTTTAAAACATTTAAAATGATGTTTTAGTAAAAAGTAACATAAAAATAATCCATTTGAAAACTCTTTTATGAAACATGTACATGGATAATAAATTTTCCCCTATAGAAAATTATGTAAAAACAACCTCGGATAATATAGAGATTGTGAAATTAATCCTTACCTTGCACTTTCCTTTGGTCAATGGTAAGTTTAACCTCTTGTATAATGACCACAGTATATTATTAAATTATAACAGAACCATATTAATATTTATTATATCATACATGATTCATTTATGACTTTATACTACATATTTAATAATTATTTCTATGTTAAATTAACATATTGTGTAATAATCGTTTTTTTATCGTACATGTTTTAACTTGTTATTCTTGATCGTATCATTTAGATCATGATTTAAATTCTTCCAGAATATAAAACTTGATTTATATTTCATATATATTTATAATATAAATATTTATAATAGATATATATATATGAAATGGAAGGCACCATTTATGGAGACAGTAGGCTGTACGTATGCATAAACACACTTTCCATTTTATATCATATTGAACGGATGTAAGAGAATAAGATATATGTAAGTACATAAATATATATATATATATATATATCCAGTAGAATTATTATTTCATATATTACATACTTATTAATAATATATATTTTTATAATCATCATTGAATGGTGAACGTGGGACTGAATCTCATCGCATCGTGGAGACGGTAATCCGTACGTACACACGAGCGACAATATCATTATATTAATGATGAGATCATATATAATTAGATGGTATATAATATAAATAGAATCATTAAAATGTTATATTTATTATTTACATCAGTTATACTCATTATTATACCCATCCAAATAATGAAGTGTTTGAATAACAAATTACACCACGACGTGGAGACTGTAAGCCGTACGTACGCACGTATGGTGACTTTCTCATTTATAGGATGGATAGAATAATAAATATTGTTGTACAATTTTTATAATATCATCACAGTATATATAAGATACTGGAGTTTTTATTTTAGAATAGAAACAAAAAAGAAAGATGATGTGGAAGAACAAAACAACTTGAAAGAGGTGATGCAATATTAACCTCTTCTCCGGGTTCTTTCTTTTGATTTCATCAAAAGGGTTCCACAGGTTGTCTTTCTGACCAAAATAAGGCCTCTAAGATTAAGGGATGAATTATTGGAGGATATTTTGGTAGGGTTTGTCCAATACAAATGGATTCAAAGGTGTTAAATTAAGAGAAGGGGATGTACCATTTTATAAAATAGGTGAGGGTCACTTTAGGAAAAGCTTGAAATATTATTTTATAATATAATGATTTTAGGTTTCTAATGGATTAAAAATGATTTATTTATAGGATAAGGTGGGTAGAGGTTAAAAAAATCTCATACAATAGGGTTTAGACAAGATGAGATTACCATTTTAACCTTATCTTTTAGATTTAACTCTTACTTAAATAGTTTAACTTTTACCGTGTATTCATGTATTCTTACAATATATAGTTATTAAGCTTACTCTAAACTTCCAAGAGAACCACAGGTGGTTCACTAATGTCATATATAATATTATTTAATCCCTTTTGAAAAACCTTATATTTTTAGGAATATTATATCAACCAATAATATAATATTTGTTTTAAAAAATTAATTTATGTCAATTTTGACACTATTTGGTATTTTGTTTTTTTGAAGGTCATCACAACATGATTACTTCGAAAAAATACATCGAATAAACCCTAACATGTCATATTCACCTATAAAATTCTCGGATATCATAAATACTTTTAAATTATATTTATTTTATTATTTATACTACCATTTATTTGATTCTTTCATTAATAAGAAAATTACTACATCATCATTATGTCATAAATAAATTTAATTATTTAATTTATAAAAAATATAAATAAAATACCATGATGTAGGAAATAGTTTTAGTTTTATAATGAATATTTATAGTCGAATTTATCTTATGTATAACCACATATTGAAAATATTTTACTTATAAAACATTGAATTTAACTCTTTTAACTCTTCTTTAAATAAAATAATAATAAATGTCCTAATCTAATCCAAGTGGACCAAATAGGATCATATTTTATTCCTAAGGTTGTTTTTGGTCATATTACACTTATCCAATAGAATTAGGAAATGTGTTAGGGTAATTATAATATCATTTTTACCCTTAATTACCCTATTTACTTTTAATCGTGGTAAATAAAAGTCAAAAGTTACTATTCACAAAAAATTATATTCATCTTATTGAACCACATTTACTTACTAATTTCAACCTTTTCTCTCAGAGTTTTGAAATTCATCTCACAGAATCAGTAAAATTATGTTTTATGAAAATTTGTAAATATACGTAGAATGTGGGTAAACAAGGTTAAAAGGTTCAATAAAATTTTATACATATAATTTTATTATAAAATGACTCCAATGAATTAAATTGAACTTATATTATATATATATATATTGACTTAAAAAAATTAAATAAAATAAATAATTATTTAAATAAAAAGTCTGTTTTAAATAATAACACGGTGTTTTTCAGTATTCATTAAAAATTGAAAGATTTCAGAAAAATACCAAAAATTTACCCAAAGATAATTTTGATTTTACAAATTAGAAAATAAAGACTATTTATGAAATTAAAAACATATAAGTTGCATTTATTAATTTAAAATTAATTCCTGTTGTAAAAAAGGGTTTTTAAAAAGTAAAAACTATCAAAATATTGACATGGGTTTTTGTCAAATGTAAATGTAAAATTACTTATAATGAAATTAATTGTATTAAATGATAAAAATATAATCTAATTATACTTAAAACCCATTCAAATGCAAAATTTAACACTATAAATTATTTCGATTTAAAATTTTGTTTTCAATTAAAACATTGTATTTTTCATTATTCATTAAAATATGAAAGTTATCAGAAAAATACCAAAAATTTATCCAAACTAAATTTTTATCTCTAGATTCTAAAGAAGAATTTAATTTTAATAAATTGAATATATAAAAGTTTCAAATATTTTTTTTAAAAAGGGTTCACCATTAAAAGGTGGTAAATTTTCATTTTTTAGAAAATACTTGTTTTATTTGAAAAAATGAATTTGTTCTTATATTATGTATAACAAACACATAATATTGATGTTAAAATTATATAGAGTATATAGTATTCAAAATTCTGTTAATATTATCCATAACTGCGTTTTGAATGACTAGTTAGGTAAGTTTTGGTGCGCTCGAACACGTTGTTGCATGTAACACAAGTTATTGAATTACTTTGATGAGATAACGTACTATTAAATCTTGGGGTGTTACATTCTCCCCTCATTCAATAAATTGAATCCTTTCAATTTTAATTTGTTATTTGAAAATAAAAGGTTAAAAATAGATAAATACCTTTGTGGAAAACCTACATCATAAATTGGGTTAATAAAATTTAGTTTTTGTAAGAGGGAAAGGGAAATGAAAATGTCACCACCAAATTATGATCTCGATTAGGAGAACATAGGTTTCAATTAAAGACACATAATTGGAGGAAAAACATAAATATTTATAGGGGTGATTGAGTTCATCAATCACAAACTAGTGTAAAATTGAGGGCCTCAAAGCCACCAATCTATGATGATTTAAAATATCATCGGTTCAACAAAACATAAGGTATTAGGACAACACATTTTTTTTTTAATATCCCTTTCCTAAAGTTGAATAATTAATGTATTCATACAATATGAGGAAAAAATATACATGACAAGTAGAGTTTCATCCTTCAACTAATTCCTACCACAAACTCATCTTTCACTCCAAAAGATAATAGAATTCAAAAATATTCTATTTATCTTAATCGTATAGGGTTCCAAAAATAATGAATTTATAATTAATTTGTCATACTATTTAAAAAAACACATTATACAATCTAGGACATCACCTAAGATAGTGCTAGGTGATTAACCTTATCACCCTTTGGTTGTGGGTTCAAGTCTCACAGCCTTGCCGAACGCGACGGGTTATCGCCCGACCTCCAGGTTGACCATTTCATAACAATCCAAAAATAATCTTAATAAATGCTTTAACCTTAACAATAGTATCTAATGTTAAACATAATTTATTCCACCCTTTAGTCTTATCCAAAATACATTTGTCCAAACTCACATTCCAAAATTTATAAGGAAGGTAAACACAGTGAAGATCTTTTTTACCACGTAATAACATGTGAATACCTTCATCTTGTATTCTTTTAAAACACTATAACACCCTGAATTACCATAAAACCTTATTTATTACATTCATACTCCCTTATTCCTTATAGAATACTGTATATACTTTTTCTATCCAAAAATGTTGTAAACTCCAACAATGATTTGATTTACAAATCATTAATCAGTTTCAAGGTAGTCAAGAATATCCAATATAATTTATCCAAATCAATCATATATTACTTTAAAATCACTTCCTAAGTATCATAAACATATTATGTTTTATCTTTCTCTCAACCATATATTTTCCAAAAAAAATTAACCTATTATTTAGTCACTTTTCTTGGTTCCACACAATCTCATGTCCATAATGAAATTGTTCTGTAGTACAATCCTTTTATACTCTATAATTATTATAACATGTAAATCATTAATACAATACTAAAATGACAAAATACATTAATAAAAACATAATAAATCTAATCATTTCTCTTAATCTTCAGAAGTATCATAACTTGATTATTATCCAATAGGATTATTTTGGGTATACTCTGATTATTTAGACATTGATTTGTGTAGTGTCCCAACTCCTTGCAGATGAAGCATTGTACATTTGAAACCTTTTTCTTACCCTTGAAATTGCGTACATGGTGTTCTTTTTCTCCACACTTATAACAAACTCTCATTCTTTTAAAGCATTTACCAAGGTGATTCATTCCATATTTATCACATATGGGAAAATCTTTATGTCCCCTCATCCATTTATCCATCTTTCTCTCTTACATTCTTTTCTTCTCTTGCTTCTCTTTAAATCCATAGGACTTATAGAATTATTTAATTATCTTATTAACACGTGATACTATTTATACATATGATGAGAATATGTGGGAGACTATTTACCTTCTAAATTTTGGCTTAATACCATGAAAGATATTATCCTTCTTAATATTTCGATCATGCATATTTCCGGAATTCTCATTCCTTCTACTAGGCACCATTTCTAAATAGTGGTATACACTAAGTTATTTTATGAATCACAATGTATAATTACAAACTTGTAAAATACCCCATGTACATTGAAAATATTGTGCATATAATCTATAATCATAAAATGTTTTTTTAGGAAGTATTTACTTTTAAATCTGTCATAATGGATTTAAATGAAAATGTGTATTATCCTTAGCATATCCACTGAAATTTCCATAACCAAGAGTGTAGAAAGGCTCGTTTTCATGTACCAAGATACCTCAAGTTAAGCCCAAAACTCCTTATTGGAGTTTTCACTCCTAGGTACATCTGTTCCAAAGCGGCCTCTACCTACTCGTATCTAGACAGGGTTGTATATCTTGAAAAATTCACAAAATCTACACATTACCAAACTTTTAGGTGGTTCTTCGATAATAATCCTCAAAGTCTATCTTAGGGTAATATTCTCTAATCATTGTTTTTTCTAAATCTAGTTTCCAAGGTTATTACTAAAATTTCTCTGATACCAACTGTCACACCTAGACCTCAGAAGCCCAGAGTCGGTGCATTATTTTAATACATTGGCATGATTATAAGGAATCAAGTCCTGAAAGACTGATCCGTTTAGCAGTCTTGTAAAAGAGATTACATACATCAACTTCACATTACAATTTCAAATGTAAAATACATCATAGATAGTTCTTTGAGAACATAATTATTCCCTTTTAGCTTAACCCTTCATATCAATCATAATACACATCTTGGAAATCCAGGGAAAATAAAACATGGAAAGGGGTGATCTCAGATGCTCAGTAAGGATAAAAATATAGCAAAAACATTCATAAATAAGTATAAATATTTAAGGAAATATATAATACTAAAACAAAAGCCTTTTAAACATAAACTTCAGTATAGTATGGAAAAGATAAAATCAAATAATGACATTTACTTATTCACAAGGATATTCTACAAGTCAAAGAATCACATGCAATATCAATAGCCACTTTCATAATAATGGAATGCATAATGAAAGAATTCATAACCACATAGTCATTGCCTTGTGCCAAGACTACAAATAAAATTTTGTTAAGGCCTTATGAAACGATAGTAGTTTGTCTCTTGAGACCTACCGATACATCGAGGATCTATAGCAGACTCCACCTATCACTTACTAAGCCTAATGCATTCCCCATATGAAAAGGTTTAAACATAACATAAAAATTTATATTAAAACTAGAGTATGAAATGTCAATACTTTATCCATAAACCATGAATGGTATAAAAATAACACATCCACATTCAAACATATCACAAAAACTTAAATACAATATGAAATATTTTTATAATAAATCAACCTTGATCAAGAATAATATCCTATAATGGACGGTGACATGGTTGAAAATGATCAGTAAAAATATTTGAGAGAAATATAACTTTTTCATGAAATCATTTAAAAGTAACATAATTTATAAAGGAAGTCATTTAAAATATAGTTTTGAATCAAATTGTCCCATACAACTTTTAAACATTTGAAAGGAATTAACATTTTAAAACATTCATGTCCATATAAATAAATCCTTAAAACCATTTTGAAAACATGGACATTAATGAGAAAGTTTTAGAATAATAAATCTTTAAAACATTTAAAATGATGTTTTAGAAAAAATTACATTAAAAAGAATCCCTTTGAAAACTATTTTATGAATCATGGACATGGATAATAAATATGTCCTAGTAGATACTTATGTAAAAACAATCTCGAATAATAAAGAGATTGTGAAATTAACCCTTACCTTGCACTTTCCTTTGGTTGAGGGTATGTTAAACCTTCCGTTTAATGACCATAGTATGTTATTAAATTATACCAGAACCATATTCATATTTATTATATCATACATGATTTATTTATGACTTTATACTACCCATTTAATAATGATTTCCATGTTAAATTAACATTTTATGTAATAATCACTTTCTTTATCGTACGTGTTTTAACTTGTTATTATTGATCGTATCATTTAGATCATGATTTAAATTCATCCAGAATATAAACCTTGATTTATATATCATATATATTTAGAATATAAATATTTATAATAGATATATATATGAAATGGAAGGCATTGTTTCTGTAGATGGTAGGTCGTACGTACGCATATATGTTGTTTCTGTTTTCATATCGCATTGAACGGAAGTAAGTGAATAAGATATATGTAAGTACATATATATATATCTCTCTCTATTAGAATTATTATTTCATATATTACATACTTATTAATAATATATGTTTTTATAATCATAGTTGAATGGTGAACGTGGGAATGAATCTCATCGCGTCGTGGAGACGGTAATCCGTACGTACACACGAGCGACAATATCATTATATTGATGGTGAAATTGTATGTAATTGGATGATATATAATATAAAAATAATCTCTAACATTCTATATTTATTATTTACCTCAGTTATACTCATTATTATATCCATCCAAATAATGAAGTATTTTAATAACAAACTACAACACGATGTGGAGACGGTAAGTCGTACATACACACGTATGGTGACTTTCTCATTTATAGTATGGATATAATAATGAATATGGTTGTACCATTTTTATAATAGAATAAAAGTATATATAATATATTGGAGTTATTATATTATAATGGAAACAAAAAATAAAGAGGAAGTGGAATAAGAAAAGAGCTTGAAAGAGGTGATGATATATTTACCTCTTCTTTTTGTTCTTCCTTTTGATATGATCAAAAGGGCTCCATAGGTTGGATTTATGACCAAAGGAAGGACTCTAGAATTAATGGAGGAAAGTTGGGAGGATATTTGGGTAGGTTATGGTTGAGTCAAATGGCTTTGGAGGTGTGAAATTAAGAGAAGGGGAAGTACCCTTTTATAAAAGAGGTGAGGGTCCCTTTAAGAAAAGCTTGAAATATTATTTTATAATAAAATAATTTTCAGTTACTAATGGCTAAAAAATAATTTATTTAGAGGATAAGGTGGGTATTGGTTGAAAAAATCTCAACCAATAGGTTTTAGACAAGTTTAGGTTACCATTTTATCCTTATCTTTTAGATTTAACTCTTAGTCAAATAGTTTAATTTTTACTGTGTCTTCTTGTATTCTTACAATATATTGTTAGTAAACATACTCTAAATTTCAAGAGAATCACAAGTGGTTCCTTAATAAAATATATAATATTATTTATGATGTTTGGCCAAACCTTTTATTTTTATGAATGTTATATCAACCAATAATATAATATTTGTCTTAAAAAAATAATTTATGCCAATTTTGACACTATTTTGTATTTTATTTTTGTGAAAGTCATCACAACTTGATTACTTCTAAAAAAATACATTGAATCAACCCTAACATTTCATATTAATCTATAAAATTCGTGGTTGTCATAAAAATTTTTAAATTATATTTATTTTAATATTTATAATACCATTTATTTGATTCTTTCATTAATAAGATTATTATTGCATCATCATTGTGTCATTAATAAATTAAATTATTTAATGTCTAAAAATTATAAATAAAATACCATGATGTAGAAAATATTTTTACATTTCTAATGAATACTTATATTCTAATTTATCTTATTTATAACCCTATATTAAATATATTTTAGTTATAAAACATTGAATTTAACTATTTTAACTCTTCTTTAAATAAAATAATAATAAATGTCCTAATCTAATTCAAGTGAACCAAATAAGATCATATTTTATTCCTAATGTTGTTTTTGGTCGAATTATACTAATTCAATAGAATTAGGACATGTGTTAGGGTAATTATAATATCATTTTTACCTTTAATTACCCAATTTACTTTTAACTGTTGTAAATAAAAGTCAAAAGTTACTATTCACCAAGAATTATTTTCATCTTATTGAACCAAATTTTACGTAATGATGTAAACTATGTTTCTTGTATTTTTTAAATTCAACTCATAGAAGTGGTAAAATTATGTTTTATGCAAATTTGTAAATGTACCTAGAAGGTGGGTAAACGAGGTTAAAAAGTTCAATAAAATTTTATAAATCTAATTTTATTATAAAATGACTCCAATTAATTATGTTGAACTTATATTTTATATCTTTTTTACTTAAAATAAATTTAAATAAAATAAATAATTATTTAAATAAAATGTTGGTTTTAAATAATAACGTAGTGTTTTTCATTATTCATCAAAAATTGAAAGTTTTCAGAAAAATACCAAATATTTACCCTAAGATAATTTGGATATTCCAAATTCTAAAATGAAGTCTATATTACCAAATTCAAAACATAAAAGTTTCATTTATTAATTTAAAATTAATTACTGTTGTCAAAACCAAAAAGTGGGTTTTTAAAAAGTAAAAATTATTAAAAGATTGACATGTGTTTATGTCAAATTTAAATGTGAAATTACTTATAATGACCTAGATTGTATTAAATGATAAAAATATAATCTAATTGTACTTCAAAACCATTAAAATTCATAATTTAACACTATAAATTATTTTTATTAAAAAAGTTGTTTTCAATTAAAACATTGTGTTTTTCAGAATTCATCAAAATATGAAAGTTATCATAAAAGTACCAAAAATTTATCCAAAATAAATTTTTATGTCCTGATTCTAAAGAAGAATTTAATTTAATTAAATTCAATAAATAAAAGTGTCAAATATTGGTTTTAAAAAGGGTTCTCCATTAAAAGGTGGTAAAAATGGATTTTTTAAAAAATACTTCTTTTATCTGAAAAAATGAATTTGTTCTTATATTATGTCTACAAAACACATAACATTGGTGTTAAAATTATATAGAGTATATAATATTCAAAATGTAGTCAATAATATTCATATCTGCTTTTTGAACGGCTAGTTTGGTAAGTTGTGATACGCTCAAAACCGTTGTTGCGTGTAGGGGAATTTATTGAATTACTTTGATGAGTAACACACTATAAAATTTTGGGGTGTTACACCTTAAATTTGAAACATAGAAGTTTAGGAGGTGCATTCTATGGAGCCTTCTATATATTTTCATAATTATATAACTTATTCTCATCACATTGGTATTTTATTTCTTACTGAAACTCCATTCTACAAATAACACATTTTCTAGTCCCCTTGAGATAATTTCCCCTATGTTTCTTTCTTCAATTCAAGCATGAATTAAATATAATTATATTCCCTCCATGGGGTTTTGATTTTTAATTGAATTATTTTATCCTTTTCCTTTTCAAACCATTATGTTGATTGGTAAGTCCAATATTTATTTCCACCTTGAGATATAATCAAATGGTTTCTTCATTGCCAAAAAAGTCCCTCATGTCTAACACCCTACACATAATTTATTTTAATCCATTGAAGAATCATTCAACCATAAATTTTGGTTGGATGATAATTTCATAAGCATACCTCAATATTCTTATAAATTTTTTCTCATAGGTATAAATAGATTCATCATCCTTTTATTTATCTCGTGGAATTCCTTCTCTATTTTTATATGAATAACATGAGTGATGTAATTATTAAAAAATAATATCTTAAACTCATCTAAATAAATCAATCCAATTTCATCATGTTGCCTCATATTATTAATGAGATTCCACTATTGATATGATTTGGCTTTGAAACAATAGACAACCATAATGAATTTTTCATGTTTCAAACACTAGATAATAGAAAATTGGTTTTCAGTGGTGCTGACCTTTACTCAAAAATTAGTGAATTAGCAAAATCAGTAAAATATGGTAGAAGCTTCCTCATGGAGGACTCAACAAAAAATTTTCCCCTCCATTTCTCATTTTTATGTTCAACATAACACGTATCTTGAGAATATTTTGTGAGCATATATACTTGTTTTTTAATTCTATATCCCAAAATATTTTGTTGTTATTGAGTTCACTAATTTTATTGTCCATTGTATTCATCATTAGCATGATTCTTTTGGGTTCCGTCTATTGACTAAAACCCAAAATAATATTGTGAGAAACAATAATCATAATGGGAAACCAGATAATCCTAAGAAATAATTTATGGGATTTTGAAATAATGAATCTTCCTTTTTAATATATAATAATTTTGGTTTAACCTATATCATTCATTTTCATCACCTATTCAAATCCATCATTATGGTTTATAATGATTATATAAATTAACCAATTCATATCCAGTGGGATTTTTAAACTGGGTGTGTAGTAAGGTCACACTCACCATGACCCAGAAATATAGTCGAGATATACTCAAAAAACACCATTTAGGGTTATATCCCCTAGATGTATATTGTCTAAGTTCAAATCCCCTTGTAGTATCTAAACAATGATTTTTTTTCTAGGAAAACAATACTCTTTTTCTTTACCATTACAAAGGATTTTCTCATATACTCAGGACTATCTTAAGGTATCTCACTAGAGTTTCCTTATCTTAGTTCCAAAGTCTTACTAAACCTTTCTATGATACTAACTATAGTCACACACACTTTTAATACATATATATTGTATATTTTTAAAATAATATATATTAAATAAGATAACAATTCACTCCCAAATCATATAGGACTATATCCTTTGGAAACATAGAAACATAAACAACTAGTTCAAAGGAGTTATACATCATGTACTACTTATTTCTCCATAATAAGAACCCTTCTTAGACATATCAAATATAAAATCTCTCTTTATAACCTTGGGAAAGGAATCATAAGAAAGGATGAGATCATATTCTCATTAAGGTTAAATAAGGGAGATATCCATGATCATATAATCATAATATGATCATAAAGGTAATAGAAAATGAGAATTACCTTAAAAACCATACCCTGCATATCAAAGATCATAATCGAGAGTCATTGAATAAATCTTGGAAGATCATAATACATGAATCATATAAGAATAAAGGAACATTATCCATGATAACATAACATTAAAATAATACACATATCTTTTGAATATATAAATGCATACAAAATCACTTCTTTATTAGTCAATGCCTATTAATAAGGCTATCAAATTAGAAGGATTTCATTCCTCAAACCATCATAGTAGTCATGTTTCACTCTCAAGACTCTCAATGTTTATAGATTCTATTATTGAATTGGGTTAGCTATATATTATAGTCCATTTTATCTCATGAGATATCAATCATTACTCAATTCATTGGAAGGAGATACAGCCCCCACCTGTCCTTGGTCATAACAGGACCACCTTCCTATGTTATAACATAACCACTGTAATTAGTTATAATGTATACACTATCTTTTTATATAATTTAACCACCATCACAAAATGAAAATGAAAAATATGTGTTCCAGAAGATCATAAAACATTCACCATATCAGAACCCATGAAAATAAATGTTTTTCATAAAACATTCATCATATCCGGGCCCATAAAAAGAAATCAGTTTTATAATTATTTCATCATATCATAAAATTTTGAAAAGAAATGGGTGTTGTAAACCTCTTATCACTATAAACATAAAACATCTAGACAAATAAAGAATATGGTATCATCAGATCATATTTCCAGTAAATATTAATTAACATCAATTTATTTCTTCTTAGATAGACAATTCTTTTAAAAGATTACTTCAAATAGTTTTTATAAAAAATATCCCTTCAATTTCAAAAACACATATTTAAAATCTACAAAGACTCAAATATTAATCATAAAATTTTGTTTTAAAATTTCCTTGAAAACATGTAAATTATGATTTAAATTAGTGAGTGGTTATGATGGAAGAAAATGTTATTCATGTCGTACGTCGTAAAACAACAATTTGTTTCTCATTTTTGGTAAAAAGTAAAAAGAGTATTCTTTAGAAAATGAAAATAAGATTCATATTAAACCATTTTGAAAATTGTAAAAATTGGTAAAAATATAATTAAACCATCATTTTGGAATAGTAAAAATATTCTTTAAAACTATTTTTGAAAATATGGACATTGAAGAAGAAGAATTTTTGGATCAAAGATAGAAATAAATTCGATTTTCATGAAACATGTTATTTTTGTCTCTCATATTCATACAAAGTGTAAAATTAAAGGAAA
Organism: Viscum album; assembly: GCA_963277665.1. Taxonomy (NCBI): domain Eukaryota; kingdom Viridiplantae; phylum Streptophyta; class Magnoliopsida; order Santalales; family Viscaceae; genus Viscum; species Viscum album. The sequence continues at coordinate 1,150,628,078 of OY728132.1, read as the reverse complement.
ATATATATTCATAAGAAATAATAAGATGAGATGAAATTTCATTTTTTTTCGTGAGATATATATCGTAAGTTTTCATAATTGAACACTTAATCATAAACAATCCTGATAAATAATGAGATTGTAACCTAAAAACCTCTACCTCATTGGTATATTTTCAATAATAATACCTATGAAAGAATGAAAATTAGATAGTTCTTTATATAAAATTATTTCCTAATAATAATCATAAAAGAAGTTTATGGGATGTGTATACCACAAAAAAAAGAAATAAGTTGTGAATATGGAATGTGTCCCACAGAAAAAAAAAGTGAGATAAAAATCCATTAATTTTTTTTTAAAATTTGAATCAGAATAAAAAAAATAATTACATAAAATGAAACATTAATTATCATATATAGAGGAATATTTCTAATATAAAATTTCAATGGTAAAGTATATACACAACACAAAATAAACAAGTGGTGAATATGGCACATGTATAGAAAAAATAAAATAGAGACTAGAAATCCTTTATCATAGGTCTCGACTTCATTCATACATGTTACAACATCCAAAACATTATGTAATGTCCCTAAATTTTTGTATAATTTGTTTTAAATTATATGGAATTATTTTGAGACCAAGCACTGAGATGGAATGTGATTCTGAGTCCCAGAGTGCCCGAAATGATCCAACGAAAAATGTTAAGCTTTAAATAGTTCATGTGAGAGTTTTTTCCGAAAAAAGTGTAACAACTATTAAATGAGTACCTGGATCATAAATATAAGGTAATCGGTGCGTTAAGGATAGCGAGTTTACCCTAGGCATGAATTAAGTTTAGTCACCACAACCCTCCAATGAGAAAACCAAAAAATGGTATAACTGTAAATAAAATTATTAAATAAAATTATTTTATTTTTAAAATTCTTATAACTTATGAACGGTGACTTCGATTAAAAATTTGAAACCACCACTGAGCTCGTGAGGGTATTCTTTCTTAGGCAGATCCTAACATTGGCCGGTGTGGGCCAATGGTGGTTGATAGTTTTTGACCGTAAATAAAATAATTAAGTAAATATTATTTTATTGTCAAATCCTTATAACTACTAAAAGGTAACACAAATTGAAAATACGAGAGTGCCGATGAGCTTATGAGGGCTTATTACCCTTAGGGAGAGACTAACCTTGACTGGTGCAGGTCAAGGGTAAAAGTTAATTTTTGAATTTTTTTGGTACGTTCAGTAAATGTCAAAGCAAGTTTTTATAACTATTGAAATGGTGCTCTGATAGAAAATATGAGTGAACCGATGAATTAAAACTGTCGGGATTCACCTAGAAAAGACTTAACTTCGACCGGAAAGGGTCGTATGGAAAAGTTAATTTTTGGAACTTTTTGGAAAAATAATAAAATAACTTAAAAAGTTATTTTATTTTTCTTTCGCACCATTGAGTAGCGAACAGTGACACTGTTGTGTGGCGATGAGGTGATGATGTGGTGAAATTAAGGAATCCCTTTAATGAATCGTTGTGCAAGTGTAAATTCTACGATGTTTCATAAATTAAACTGCATAACGACGCAACGGCACAACATTTCCGTTACGATGTGACATGTTTCATTTTATTAAAACAATACATTTGAGAGTGGGGGAAACCAACTGAAATGATTCATTGACAAACCTCTGATGAAATTCCTCTCTAATAAAGATCTAAAAAAACTGATAAACATTAAACATCTTTGACGCACCTCAATGAATGGAGCTGGAAGTGACAAATGACGTAGACTTCTTGAAACCTCAAGGATGTAATGCTACAACAACAAACATCAAAGAGGTAGGGGATTAGTTTGTGTAAGTTCTTTCCTATTCTTATTCTAGAAAGGATAAACGTAGATCAACCCAAAAACAATTTGATCCATGAATTGTGTATTTATGTAGGAGGGAAATTTTATTTTGGGTATTCTCTATCCGGTATTAGTTTATCTTTTTCTATGATTTAATATCTCCCCTGAGCCTCCCCGGTTTTAAAACTCTTAATGCGGAGGGCGCGGGCCGACATGAATAAAGGCCCAGACCCCTCCACATGTGTGGTATTTGTGAATGGAATGTCCAAAATTGTATAAAGGAGCGTCTAAGACAATCTTGGTGATGGCAGAGAAGCTAGAGTCTCATAGGCACAGACGGATTAAAAAATGGACCATCGGTGCAACTCTGGTTTCTAATGGAAGGTGCCTCTGGCGCGACATCGCTGGCATGGCGGCACCGACGACTGAAGACAGTGGCCGGCCCAAGCCGACCACATAGAGTGGGCGGATATAACTAGATCTATGGTAGAGAATGTGGCTGGACCTCTCCAACCACACTAGATGCCGATTGCGCACCCATTGGTGCGCTTTGGGGGCCGGAGGCCGCGACCGGCTGGCCGCAGTAGCCGCGTGGAAAGTTGGCCCACGTCCGGGCCACCTAGACGAGCTATCGAGTTGTGGTCGCCCGAACATGGATAGAGGAGGCTCCATGTAATCGTGGGGCAGCGTTGAATGGATGTTGCAGTCGGCTACATCCTGATCAGATAGACCCCCCACCGACCACTCCTGTAGTCGGGCATCATGCCAGCAGGCCGCACCCCCAGCCAGCATGCTGGACCTACACCGCAGGGTCGGACCCTCACCCAACAGGTCGGACCCCATCGTCGGGCTGGAACCACACCCAGTGGTCCGGACCTGCGCTAGTAGGATGGACCAACACCGTTCGGGCTGGGCCGGACTAGACCAGGTCGCCGGGAAACCCGACGAGCTGGACCCTCAGCCAATTCGGGCCAGGTACAAAGAGGCCCATTGGGCCGTGCCCACTAGATAGTCCGGACTGGACCATTCTAGACATAAATTGAGTTAGTTCAAGTCAGTAAAATTAAATCCAGGAATGTGGGACCCCCAGGCTAGGTTGGTCGGGTCGGTCCGACCGGGTCGGACTAGGCTCAAACACAACCGACCACTATTTACTAAAATGCAAATAACATCCAAACCGGGTGTCTGATTGATGTGTATTTAGTGGATTTGGGACCCTTACGATGAGATGGTCCTTCTGAGATACTTGATGTGAGTTTTGGTAGATGTTTTCATATGGCCGGGTTGGATCAGACTCGAATCCAACCTGACCCTTTTTACAAAAATCCTCATATCTTACAGACCGAGCGTCCGTTCGATGCGCCATTTATTGCGTTGGGACCCTTATGACATGAAGGTACATTAGGGTTAATCTATGTAATAAAATAGTGGCTATTGATCTATGAAATATATATTTATAAGCATATACTCCCAGAATCAAGCATGCTAAGTGCGTGAATCCAGTGGCCAACTGTGAGGTGAAGAACGAATAGCGATACTGTGTGGGTCAAAAAATAGAGATACTGTGTGGGTTAGCACTTAACGATCATGTGTGGGTCAGCACCTTGTGATCCTGTATGGGTCAGCACATAAAGATCCTATGTGGGTCAATACCTAGCGATCCTATGTGGGTCAGCAAGTAGGGATACTGTGTGGGTTAGCACCTAGCGATTCTATGTGGGTCAGCACCTAGTGATCCTGTGTGAGTTAGAACCTAGAGATTAGGTGTGAGTCAGCACCTAGAAACATTGTGTTGATCCATAATATATCCTCTAGATAGAATAAGATGGTCAAGATTTAAGACTACTATTCTTTACTTATGTACTTAAGATATACATGATTTTTAGCTGCATCTTTTACATTGTGTTATGCGTTGGAGATATTTCTTGGTGGTACAATCTTTGTGGTATTTCATTTGTGGTGTTTTCCATCATGGATTATGGAGAGACCTTCATGGGTCTCGGGGTCCCTACTGAGTATTGTTATACTCACCCATACATGCGATATTCCCCAACCTATTATGACTTGTGTAGACGATAGACAACTTTGACCTAGTATTTTGGGAACTAGGAATAGAATCTTCTTGGAGGTGGATCAATAGAAATAGTCTACTACAATGACTTCTGATAGAGAGTTGTACCTACCCTTCAGGTAGGATCCTTGGCGGATGACCTCTGGAGCTTGTACTTCTTTTACTGTACTTTTATTTCAGTTGGAATTGTATTATGACCCCTTTACTTTCAGTTTACACACATTACTCTTATTGGTGGTACTTTGTGGTGGTTTTATTACTTTTATTTACTTTTTGATTGGATTTATGCAGTTTTCCCTATCTTTGTGTGTAAAGGTTTAAAGGAAATGACTTCCCTTATTAGGATATGCCTCTCCAGTGATAGTCACCAACCCCTAGCCTATGGAATGCGGGCTTGGGGTAGTCATGACCCGGGTCCTGGGGGATGGGTCAGGACAAAGTGGTATCACAAAATGGTCAGTCCTACCACAAATACCAAGAGAATGTGTTTTGTAATGGGGAAATAGTGTAACTTTTCTTGAGTTTGGATTTTAGTCTAGGGAGTCCAGTGTTGGTGTAGAGTCCAACATATCCATACACCAGGACCCTGAATTCTGTTTTCTGACTCAGTACATGAATGCACTAATTGCATCTATTTGGAAATGTTTTTCTCTTGATCTCTTTTCAGTCATCTCACCAGTTATACTTATTGATCATGGTTAATCTTTATTCTCTTTCAAGATGACTACACGTAGATTTCCAGTGAGGATTTCAATGCGTGACAATGAGGATGGTCCACAGAGTGATGAGGCTTTGGTATAGGGACTATTTCCCAAGATGGTACCTTCTGGTGGTGTCCTAGCAATACCACTTCCTGTTGGTCAGTAGTTACTATCAGTGCTACTGGTATAGGAAACATGTAGGCTTAGTTCCTTACATGAGATTCAATGATAGATACTCCCTAGGTTTTGAGGTGAGCCTGACTCATAGGTGGCTAAAGACTAGATTGAGGTGGTTACTGAGTTTCCATCTATCTAGGGAACCCTTAGATCAAATAGCAGTCTTAGAAGTGAGAATTCTATGTGGCTCAGTAGGGCAATGGCATGGTTTAGAACACCCCTATCTTATGATGAGATGACTTTTCCATGGATAGAGGATGACAAGGGAAAATTTTCTAAAGAACAAATAAGGGGTATGTGTTCCCAAGAGCTTATAAAGATTCAACAGGATGAAATTTCGGTAGATGAGTATTAATCAAGTGTTTCGACTATTCCATGTACTCGATGAATACGATACGACGAGTTCTTTTAGGCTCAGACCACCGAGAGAGATGTGTTTAGTGACATCCTATCCAAAACTATTCCTATATGCATTCATACTTATGTTAGGGTTCTAGAGAGAACCATTATGGTTTAATGATTCTTTGGCTGAGCATATACAGTCAATGAATGTCAGTAATGGAAAAGTAGGAAACTGACATCAGTCTCAGGGACTTGTATGTGTAAAATATTTTGGGAAGAAGAAGTGATAGGGACAGATGAATTTGTAGGGTAGAATACATGGAAGAGGAGCTAGGAGAGTAGTAGGAGATGGTATACATTCTGACATGTTTCAACCACCACCCCAATGTGGTCCCTAACAAACTTAGAGATTTGAAGGAAAAGGGAATGGAGTAGTAGCATGTGTTCAAGGAGTATGACTAAAGGGCTCCAGGAATGATTCTAGGTACAGTTTGTGTCTACTACTAGATACCATATTAATAGACATAAGTAATAATCATTCATTATTATCATAAATCTTGTTCAAGACCTAAAGTTTCTAGTTAATCCATTGACTTGATCCTTACATCTGAAGATACCTATACCAGGAGACTCGATAATCAAACTTATGACAATAGTGTGATCTGGCCCTTGAGGGAATTGTTTCGGTTTGAACCTCTTGGTGGTAGCATTGAGGTCTTACGATGTTAGTTTTAGTATGTACTAGTCATCCATAGTTCATGCTCAAATTGAATATTTTTGGAAAAAGGATGAGGTATATCTATAGAGTTGGAATGAGGTTTTCCTTGGCCGGTGAAAAAGGAAACTCAGGAAGCACGAGATAAACTCATGTGTAGGATGGTGTAACTGATCACTCTTGAGTCGGCCTGCCATACCCTCATAGTAGTGGATTTTTTGAGTTTTCAATTCCCAATAGTAGTGGAGGAGTGCTGAAACGTCCTTTCAAAAGAAGTTTATAGGATTTACCTCTCTATAGGGAGAGGGATTTATGGATCATTTTACACCCCAATATAGAACCAATATCAGCATCAGGATATCAGAGGGCTTTCATAGAGCTTCATGAGATGGGGGTGTAGGTGGGGGACATGCTGTGGAAGGGATTAGTAAGACCTGATGTTTGAGGTTATGTGTGGATTACTGACACTTTAACCAGGTGGTCGTGGATAATGAGTACCCACTACCGAAGGGTTGATGATCACATCAATCATTTAAAAGGGGTATCCTTTCACATGGGTGGAAAGGTGACCATTGGCCTTTCAGAATTTGAGACACTGTTGATGGCTAGAGTTCCTCCAGAACTATGACTTTGGAATAGTCTATACTCCTGGAAAATGGAATGTGGTGGTAGATGCGCTCCGTAGGAGGACTGGTTTGCAGCTACAAAGTGAGGCGACAGAGAAGTTGGCCACGATGTAGGTATCCTTCATGGAATATGGTGGATTTTCTTACCTATAGTAGATGACTATTACTCCAAACTCTTACAGTAATTCAGGGAGGCACAACTGGTTGATGTTGACTGCGAGGCCCGACATGCTCATATATCCTCAGGATGGGCTCCTGATAGATTTTTGATAGGTGGGTAGCACGTCATCATTTTCAAAGGGTGCATTGCGGTGCAAGTGGCATTGAGGGAGGATTTCTTTAAGGAGTTTTATACATCCCCCTTGGTAGTACATCCTGGATGTGAAAATATATACTAGGACCTCCGAAATCTGTACTCCTAGTCATGGATGAAGAATGTGGTGGCCGAGTTCATTTCACGATACCTCAATTGCCAGTAAGTGAAGGCAGAGTATTAGGTTCTAGAAGTCTTGGCCCACCCATTCGAGGTACCGAAGTGGAAATGGGATGGTATCTCGATGGAATTTTTGATGGGTTTACCACACACAGCCAGGGGCCATGACTCTATTTGGGTGATGGTTGACCAAATCACCAATTCAGACCACTTCCTACCCATTTAAGAGATGGAACAAGCAGACGGCATGGGATGCCTCTAAGTCCATGAGATAGTGCGGCTTCATGGGGTTCATTCAACAATCATATCATATCGTGAACCTTGTTTTACATTCTAGCTATGGATGTGATTACAGGAGGCATTCGGGACACAGATGTTCTTGTGCACAACTTTTCATCCCCAGTTGGATGGTAAGATAAAGTGGACTATACATACCCTAGAGAACATGTTACATGCTGACATTCTAGATTTTGGTCACATTCTGAAGGACCACCTACCACTGGTGGAGTTTGAAAACAACAATAATTATCACTCCACCATTGAAATTTCACCATTTGAGGCATTGTATGAGCGAACTTGCAGATCACCGCTATACTGGATAGACCTTGGGGAGTTGACACTAATGGGTCCAGAGTTGGTATGGGCTACCAATGAGAAGGTTAAGATCATCCGAGAGTGGATGAGGACTGCACAAAGTAGGAGATAGAGGATCAACAGGAGCAAGTCCTATGTGGGAAGTTGATTCATCTTGTGTGATTTCAGTAGTAACACAAGAATCTCCAGGAGATCACATGGGAGTGAGACGCTCAGATTCATGCTCAGTACCCCACTTGTTTGATTTTCCTTTTTTTTGAATTTCAAGAATATAAATCCCTAAGGTGGGGAGAATGTAATGTATTGGAATTTCCATATATATTTTTAAATTATATGGAATTGTTTTGAGACCAGCAACTGAGACGGCGTGCGATTCTGAGGCCCAGAGTGCCCAGAATGATCCGTCAAAAAATGTTAAGCTTTAAATAGTATGCTTGAGTGGTTTTCCTGAAAAAGTTGAATAACTCTTAAATGGGTGCCAGGATTAAAAATATGATGGCACCATTTTGTTTTGTATGGTGGGTTTACCATAGGTGCTCCTAACATTAGTTGGAACATCCCTCCAGTGATAAAACCCAATAATGGAAAAATCATTAATAAAATAATTAAATAAAATTATCTTATATTTAAAATGCTTATAACTCATGAAAAATGACTAAGATTAAAAATATGAGACCTCCTATGATCTCATTATGGTATGCTTTCCTTAGGCAGATCCTAACATTGGCCGGTGCGAGACAATAGTGGAAGTTAGTTTTTGACTGTAAATAAAATAATTAAGTAACAATTATTTTTTCGTCAAATCCTTATAACTCCTAAATGATAAATTGTATTGAAAATCAGATAGTACTATTGATCTTGTGAGAGAATTTTCCCCTTATGAAGAACCTAAACTTGACCGGCTCGGGTCGAGGGTGAAAGTTAATTTTTGAATATTTTTAAGATACGTTCAGTAAACGTCTGAGCGAGTTTTCTAACATTTCAACCCATGATTAGATCAAAAATACAAGGGAACCATTGAATTTAAAATGTAGTTATTCGCTTAGAAAAGACTTAACTTTGATCGGTAAGGATCAGACGAAGAATTAAATTTTTGGGACTTTTCGGAAAAATAATAAAATAACTTTAAAATGTTATTTTATTTCTCTTTCACATCATTTAGCAGCAGTCAACAATGTCGCGGTGTGGTGACAAGGTGATGATGAGGAACACTTAAAGAACCCCCTTAATGGATCACTGTTCAAGAGTAATAGCTACACTATATCCTAAATGAAACAGCATAATGATGCAACGTCGCAACATTTTTGTTACACTGTGACATGTTTCATTTTATTAAACGATTGCATTGGGAGAGTGGTAAAAACAAATTGAGAGGATTATATGACGAACATTATACACAATTCCCCTCCAATGAAAAAGAATAATGGATAAACAACGTTAAACATCTAAAATGAACCTTGAATAATAGAGCCAAAAGAATTGAAAAATGTTTACATCTTGAAACATCAAGGATGTAATGTTGCGGCAAAAAATGTCAAAGCAGTAGGGGTTTAGTTTGTGAAACTTATTCCCCATTATTATTCTATAAATGACGATTACGGATCAACCTATGAACATATTGATCAATGAATCAAGCATTTATGTAGGAGGGTAACTTTATTTGGGTGTTTCTCTGTCTGGGATTTGTTCTATGATTGAAAATATCTCACGAGCCTCCACGGTTTTGAAACTTCCAACGCAGAGGGCACAGGACGACACAAACAAAGGCCCAAACCCATTTTCATGTGTGCTCCTTGTGAATAGATTGTCCAAAATGGTGGCAAGGAACGTATGAGACCACCATGGTGATGGCGGCAACCCAAGAGGCCCGTAGGTGTAGATGAATCAGAAAAATGACCACCGAAGCAACTCAAGTGGCCTGTTGAAGGTGTTTCCAGCATGGCTCCACTGGCATGGTGGTGAAAATGGCCGGCCTAAGTCTACCATGTGGAGGGGGAGGCGCCAAGAAATGTCATGTTAGAGAAGTTGAATGACCCTCGATGGACACACAAAAGGGAAAGGGTACACCCGTCAGTGTGCTACGACGGCTGGAGGTCGAGACCTACTAGCTGCAGCAGTAGTGTGGAAGGGTGGCATGCGTCCGGGCCACCTGGATGAGCTGGGTAGCGATGGTTTCCTGACCGTTCCTGGAGGAGGCCCTTTGTTTCCACAGGGCAGCATAGACTAGACGTAGTAGCTGGCCGCATCTCGACCAGGTAGACATCCCACTGGCCACTCATGCGGCTGAGCATGAGGCTGGAGGGTTATGCCCCTATCTAATGGGTTGGACCCGCACCGGTGGTCCGGACCCACACCGATGGGATGAACCTGTAGCCAGGGGGCTAAACTCACTCTGGCAGGCTAGACTCACGCCCTTCGATCCGGGTCGGACTAGACCCGGTCGTTTGGCGACCCAGTGAGCTGGACCCTTGGCCAAACCGGGAAGAGTCCAATGAGGCTCAACGGGCAGGCCCACTGACCATGATGGACCAGACAGTCCCAAAACTGAACTGGGCCTGGTCAAGTCAATCAAATTAAACTGGGGTATTTGGGACCCCCGAACATGGTTGGTCAGGACGGTCCGACCGGGTAGGACCGAGCCTAGAGACAACCGACCCCTGTTTACTAAAATGCTAATAACTTCCAAATCGGGTGTCTGATAGATAGGTAGTCAGTGGTGTTGGGACCCTTGAAATGAGGAGTTAATTCTGAGATACATTACTTGAGTTTTGGAAGAATTTTCTATATGGAAGGGTTGGATCATACACAAATCCAACTGGTCCCTTTTTTCAAAAATTCCCTTATATTTCAGACCTGGCATCCGTTCGACGCGACGTCTGTTGCATTGGGACCCTTACGACGAGACAGTCCTTTTAGGTAACTATATGTGGGAAATAGTAGTGGTTTAGGAATGATCGATGGATTTAGGAGTGGATCCTCTAAGAAATATGTGTGCTAAGTGTGGGAATCCAGTGGTTGGATGTGACCTGAAGAATGAATAGCGATCCTATGTGGGTTAACACCTAGAAATCCTATGTTGGTCAGCACGTAGCGATCTTGTGTTAGTCAACACCTAGTGACCCTGTGTGGTTCACTACCAAGTGATCCAGTGCGGGTCTGCACCTAGCAATCATGTGTGGGTCAGCATGTATTGATCATGTGTGGGTGAGTACCTAGCGATCTTGTGTGGGTAAACACCTAGTGAACCTGTGTGGATCAGAAACAGAGCCTCTCGACATAATAAGATGATATTGATTTACGACTAATCATATTTACTTTTGTACTTATGTTTTACATGGTGGGAGTTTCATCTTTTACATTGTTCTATGTGTTTGATACCGTGTTTGGGTGTATTACCAAGTTGTATTTCCTTTGTGGGGTTTTCCTTCATGGATTATTGAGAGACATTTGGGGGTGGCAGGTTCCCTAATGAGTATTATTATACTCACCCATGCACGGGATTTTCCTGCACCTATTGTGTCTTGTGCAGATGATGGGCATCTTTGACCGAGTCTTTGGAGAGCCAAGACTAGACGATTCTCATAGGGGAATTGATATATGTGGTATACTACAACAAAATCGGACTGAGAGATATACCTAGCCTTCAGGTAGGATCCTTGGTGTATGACCTCAGAAGCATGTACTTCTTTTATCGTAATTTCCTTTTAGTTGGGCTCGTATTCTGGCCCCATTACTTTCAATTTACACCCTTTACTCTCAATAGTGGTACTTTTTGGGGTTTGTATTACTTTTATTTCATGTTTGATTAGATTTGTGTAGTTTTCTCAATATATGGGTTTACAAGTTTAAAGGCAATGTCTTCCCTTTTTGAGATATGGCTTTCTAGTGCTAGTCACCAACCCCTGGCCTATAGAAGGCGGGATTGGGGTTGTCACAACACAAGACCCGAGGGATGGGTCGTGACATATTAAATATAAGTTTATTTTACCTATAATAAAGAACCATATATATATATATAATATCATATATATTCATTTACTTATGACCATTTATTACCCATTTAATAAAAAATTCAAAGTTAAAAACATGTTTCAGGAAAGAACTGCTTTATTTTTCATGTATTTTTTGATTTGGTATTTTCAATATTTTTACATTGATAATGATCCCATAATATATCGAATATAAAATATCATATAAATATCATATATTTTTATTACATATGTAATTTTATTAATCCATTAATGTTAATGATATAAAATGAATTCACCATTAATGATGATAGTAGGCCATACATACGCATGAACATTGCATCAATATTCTCAAAAAAGGGGAAAATGATGGTTAAAATATATAATAAAGCAATAGAAAATATTATATCATATATATCACATATATTCATTTAATATATCCTCATTACCTTCCATTTAAATGATATGTAAGAAAAATTAATCACATCACTTCGTGAGGTGGTAATCCGCCTTACATGTGAGTGACATTATCATATTCAGAAGGATGGAATATATGAAGGTATATGTAATATTATAAGTCAATAAGTATAATAATCTCATAAATTCAAAATATATATACTTAAAATAATTCATTATATCCTACCATTAATGGCAGGTATGGAAAATGAATTACATTGGCTGATGATGTGGTAGTTCTCCGTACGCATGATCAACGAATTCATTTCCCATTTGATGGAATAGAAAATGGATATAGGTTATAAAACTGAAATTATAATATATCAGTATATGGGAGATACTGGTGTTATTATATCATCATAGTTGAGAAAGAGTTTTAGGGGTTGGAAGAAGAAAATAAAAAAATACAAGGTTAAAAATTTTTTCACTTCTTCGGATAACCTGTTTAGGTTCATACATAAAGATTTATTAGGAGGGTTTTATAATAAAGATAATGAATATATGATCTGGGGAAAGAATTAAAGAATATATTTTGGTAGTTTTTGAAAAAACTAAAATTCTTTGGAAGTGTCAATATGAGAGAATAGATGGAAGCCTTTTATGTGGGAGAGATAACACATGTAGAATTTTTTAAATGAAAAATTTATACCAACATTTTTCAAATAACAATAAGATACCAATGGATAAGTATTAAACATTAGATATGATTGGTTTGAAATATAAAAATAAAATTGTAATTGTATAAGTTTTTAAGTAATTCTAACCTTTATAATTTTTGTTTAACCCCTTGGTAAACATGCTTTGACCTTAACCACAGTAATTACTTTTTACAGTTATTATTATTAAAAATGAACAAAAATTAAGCTGAACATATTATATTATTTAAATTATTTTAATTCCAAATATGGATTCCATTTCTAGAAATTAAATTCATATAAGTATTATAATTTTATTTAAAATAATTTCACAAACATAATAAAAAAGTCATTTTTTAATGAAAAGATTCGGTAAGTAAAGAATGTTTTAATATTAAAATTCAATATGAAATTGATTCCAATGACATAATATTGGATTAATAAAAATATAAATGAAAAAATAGTATTATTTAAACTATATAAAAATAAAATGGACAATATTAAATCTTTAAATGAAAAGATGTTTTTAATAAAAATTACTACAGTTTTACTATTCATCAAAAAGTAATATTTTTAAAAAATTCTATAAAACTCACTTAAAAAAATTTGAAATTTAGATTTAATAAGTGAATTTTATTATTTCAGTCAAATTTTATAAAAGTTTCAAAAATTAATTTTATAATTTTTTCATAGAAATCAATAAAAAATATTTTTTAGAAAAATGTATTTTCAATGTATTTTAAAGAAATTACCAAAATTTTAGTGGTTTTCTAAAAATATCTATTTTTATCTAAAAAAATATAAGTAATTATAAAAATGTGCTTATCACAATTCATACATCTGAGATTAATAGTTAATTCATTATGGTCATGTTTTGATAATAATATAAATATTATATTGTAGTTCATTAAAACTCATTGTTCCATGTTATGCGAGCTGTCAAGGAAATTAAATTTATGGTGTGTCACATATATAGATTAATTTTCTAGTATTTCATTGACATATGACACATTTCCTCATGATATTAGAGAAGGGACTACATTTTCCATCCATGTTGGTGACAATGTACTTAATATTTGTCAAATATCCCTAGAGTCCTTGATACTCTCAAATATTTCATGAAAAAGTAATTTGGATAACAACCTTATTATCATCTATATCAATATAAGTGCCTCTATATTGACAAAAAAATGATAAAATTACCAAAAGTAACCCCAAATGCGTACGTCAAGGGGATTATCTTTAGGATATGAGAAATTATCATTTCAAACACCTCAAGATCTTTTATATAGATTTAAATTTTATGGTATTTTACCACTAAATAATTCATAAATCAATACAATATTTTTCCAAGGAGCATCTTGAAGTGTTCACACATGTGGTGTCGATATGTGATTTTAGAATTCATCAACCCAAAGGAAATCAACTATTAATAGAAAGTCTCCTAAGGCACCCTCAGTACACTGGATTGTTTATCTTCAAGGTTCTTATGATTTAATTTTACTAAAATTACACATCGATGAAGAATAGGTTCTGGAATCCCAATTTCACATAAATCAATACTTCCCTCACTGGGATTGTAAAATTGTCTATTGTGAAACAAAAATTGATTCCCTAAAAGTCGATGTAGAATTTAACATTTCTATTCTTCTTCCAATCTGGGAAAATGTTGGCCACACGCATAAGTAATTTAAATTCACTAATATAATTTTATTTTATTATCTTATCAAATTTATCATCAAACAGGGAACCATGGGTGGGATGCATCTTGTTGGGTAAATTTTTGGATCGATGGTGGCCAATAAAAAGATAAATGTGGTGGATAGATACATGAGAACTAAGCCTTTTAATTTACTTATAGTATTAGGTGAATTAATTTATTTTTTTATTATTCAATAATTCAATATATTATATCTTATTCCAGGGTAAAATGATGGATCTAATCAGTGTTGGTATTTGATATTCCTCAGTGATGATATTCACCCATGTAAATTCACCGACAATCATTGATACACCTTCCTAAAATGTAGAAGAGTATTTATAAAAATCATCTTCATCACCAAAATCATGATGATTGGAGAAAAACGATTAGTCTCCATCAATATGGGGCACTAAGGAAATACTATATCATGCTTCTAGAAGGTTTGAATCATCAGTAGTGGTTTCCTTTTCTTTTAACACTAAAGATACTATGGAAACAAATTTTGATGCCTCAATTACATATAATTTCTGATGGTGGGGTCCACTTTTTTTGTTAAATTAATGATGATGTGTTGACTTCCATTGGGTCAATCCCACTCTCTGAAAGGCATGATGATGGTGTGGGTCAGTGACTAGGGGATATTCTTTTCAAGTATGCAATGGGAGTTGGTATTTATTGATTCATCAGTTCCTGCCATTTATATGAATTCATGGTGATCTGAGATAATTCATTTGTTGTGGATAATGAATTGATTCCCAATGATGGGAGTCATTTTAACTAATTGTTGGATTAGTAGGATTAATTGATCCTTTACATGCACCCAAATATCTGCTAAGGTGGTTATAAATTCATTAGGAGAATTGACGTGATCCACCTTATCAATATAGAGTTTTTTACTCCAATTTCATAATACCCAATTTATATTTGGTGGGATTCATAGAATTAGAAGTGGGTGAAATTTTCATGGAATACGCCTTCCAAGAAATTGAGGGAGTATTTTAGTCACTGATGTTACTAAGAAGATAATATTTCATGCATGTAAATCTAGGGCCTTCCCAGTATGGTGTTTTAGGCAGTTTCTAGTAAGAAAACCTTTAACTCAGTGATTTCTAAAAACATTACTAACTTCTCTCAATTTAAATATTTCCATGTTTCTTCTACTCACTCATATCTAATCCCTAGATTTCCAAGAAGTAATTATTTAAATTTACCTCCATGTATCCCATTTTTTATAGAAATAAAATTTTAATAAGATTGATACTATAGCCATTTTCTACTAGGAATTGATGGATTTATATGTTTTTGTACTGTCATGGGATATATAGTGGGCATATATTTCCCTAAATGATGGAACTCTTATCCTCCATAGAGAATGAAATTATTTCCTTGAACTCTTCTTATCTAGATTTATCTATAAGGTAGGTTGCAGTAGTACCTACCTCATTTTAAAATTGTAGAGGACTATTTAGGGAAACAATGAGAGCTTTACATGGTTCAATTGATAGGTGAAATGCATCAAGAACCGATATTCATTCCGATATATGGGGTAGATGATTTATCACATCATATTTCCGAGAAAGGGTAATTCTATTAGTTCTTAATAATATTTCTTTGATAGGACCTGGGGTGTGTATGGTTAGGTAATATTCTAGGGCCTAGATAGTTATTCTCACATTATTATGTTGGTAATATTTCTGAGGTTGAGTGTTGGGAAGTTGTGGTACAACTGCAACTAGCTTTGGTTGATCCATATGATCAATGAACCGGATCAGTCGTAAGGGTATACCTGAGGATCTTGAATGTGAAAATCATTCTTACTGAGCCCCATGTAATTCATATTGATTGATCTTAGTAGCAAGAACCATAATTTCTAGTGTATTTACTTGATCATTCTTCTTTCTATAATGGTTTAAATCTATCACACCCTGACCTATCCTTTATTTTATTTTATAATTTTCTTTGACTTTTAAAATTTTATTGGGGTTTGGGTTGAGTCCCGGACTAAAAAATTTTGATTTATGTCAAAAAATGTTCATTTTTGAGTTGACGTCACTGAGTGCCCAGGTGGAGCGCGTTTCGGATACCCCTTGCGGCTTCACCCATGCAACGACAGTCTGCCTGTCTTCAGAAAATTTAAATGAATGAATAAATGTTAATTGAATTATTTAAAATTTTCATGGTTAATAATTTTTATTATTATTATTAAAACGAAATGAGTTTATTTATTTATTTATTTATAATTTTTGTTAGTATGATTATTAATATTCTTAATAGTATTATAATTAATAATATTTATTATTATTATCAATGATTATTATTATTATTATTATCATTTTTATATTGTTTTTAAAGTTGTTTTATTATTTATTATTATGTGTACAGTTTTTGTTTTTTCTTTTCCATTTTTGTTTTATTTTTATTTTTATTTTTTATATTTTTACCTCATTCTTCTCCTCCTAACCCTACACCTTCTCCACATTTTTTTCTCTATTCCCCTTGGTCATTGTTGTGTCGCCACCCCACCTTTCTTTTTTCCCTTTTTCTTTTTTCCTCTTCTTCTTCCCGTAGCAGCCTGATCCCTCCTTGCCAGTCACGCCTACTGTAACAACCCGAGATTTTATAAGAATTATTATTTTTAATTTCATTGATGGCTTGTGTTGTACGCTACTCCAAAATTATATTGCGCTATATGCAACACCGTATTAGCTTACAGTATACGCAACACTAATCTTGGATCGTGTTAAACACAATTTCAAGTTTGTTTGATAGTAGTTATTTAATGCAACATTGAGTGTGTATATATATATATTCAATGTATAAATAAAATATGGTTGGATTTAGTTACACGCAACAACAAAGGAGTATTTCACTTCACGCAACCCTAACTTGGATTTCCTTACACGCAATCGCAACCTTCCTCGATAGCGTGTGTTGTACGCAATACCGGGTTTCACTAAACAACGATATATTATTAAAATATTATATAAACTAGCTGTTATGAATAGTAATAACCACTTTTTGAAAATTTATCTTTCAAAATGGACTTCATTTTTGGATTCAGAATATAGAAATTATCCTAGGGTGAATTTTTGGTATTTTTCTGAAAACATTCAATTTTGGATGAATAGTGAAAACACGGGGTTACTATTTAAAAACCGACTTTTTATTTAAATAATTATTTATTTTATTTAAATTTATTTTAGGTCAAAATAGATACATAATACCTATATAAGTTCAATGTAATTCATTGGAGTCATTTTATAATAATTTTAGATATATAAAATTTTTATTGAACTTTTCACCGTCTTTTACCCACCTCCTATGAGATTTTGCAAATTTACATAAATCTTAATTTTACCGCTTCTGTGAGTGGAATTTCAAAAATCCGAGACACATGGTTGATGTCAGTAAGTAAAATGTGGTTCATTGAGATGAAAACAATTTTTGGTGAATAGTAATTGTTTACCTTTTTTTAACCACGGTTAATAGTAAATAGGGTAATTAAGGGTAAAAATGATATTACTATTACCCCAAAACATGTCCTAATTCTATTGTATAAGTGTATTTCGACCAAAAACAACCTTATGAATATAATATGACCATTTAGGTCAACTTGGATTAGATTAGGACATTTAATATTATTTTATTTAAAGAAGAGTTAAAATAGTTAAAATCAATGTTTAATAACAAAAACATTTTTAATATAGGGTTATACATAACATAAATTCGATTATAAATATTCATTAGAAAGATAAAAATATGTCATACATAATGGTATTTTATTTATAATTTTTAGACTTTAAATAATTTAATTTATTTATGACACAACGATGATGCAGTAATTACCTTATTAAGAAAATATTAACATAATTGATGTTATAAATGCCCAAATAAATGTAATTTGAGACTTTTAATGAATTAAACTAATTTTATAGGTTAATATGACATATTAGTGTTGATTTAATAAACTTTGTTCGAACTTACCTGTAACACCCCGAGCTTCCACGATACGCTTCTCATTCAATAATGCAATAGCTTGCATTGTACGCAACTTCGAGTTCTAAAACACCGCGACTAATCAAAGTAGTCGTTATGAATAGTAATAACCACTTTTTAAAATTATAGAAATTTTATATTTCAAAATGGACTTCATTTTTGGATTCGGAATATCGAAATTAGCCTATGTTGAATTTTTGGTATTTTTCTGAGAACTTCTAATTTTTATGAGTAGTGAAAAATACTTTAAAACAACTTTTTTAATAAAAATAATTTATTGTGATAAATTATACTATTTAGTGGTTTTAAGGTATAATTAGAATATATTTTTACCATTTTATCCAATGGTGGTCATTAGAATTAATTTTACATTGAAATTGGACATAAACAATTGCCAATCTTTTGATATAAATTGTTTCTTAAAAACATGTTATTTGTCGTAACAGCGGAAATTAATTATAAAATTAATTAATGAAACTTATATGTTTGTAATTTTGTAAAATAGACATCATTTTTGAATTCGGAATATCAATTATAGCTTAGGGTGAAATTTTGGCCTTGTTCTGAAAAACATCAATTTTTGATGAATAGTGAAACCACTAAGTGGTAGTTAAATAACTGATTTTTCGTTTAAATGAAATATTACCACTTCTGTGATTTTATTTTCAAAAATCCTACATACATGGTTGTCATTAAGAAGTAAAATGTGGTTCAATGAGATTAAAATAATTTTTTGGTGAATAGTAACTTTTAAGTTCTTAATCGCGATTAGAGGTAATTAGTGTAGTTTAAGGTACAAATAATGTTTTAATAATATGAGATGAGCATGACACTTTTCCTACTCCTATTGGATGAGTCATGGCCGACCAAGACAACCCATGGGTCAACTTGGGGACCCCATGGATCCACTTTAGTTGGAAAATGACATTAATATATATTTTTTTAATGTTAAAATTAAATTGACACAAACATGAGTTATTTTACTAAAACAGTTTTTAAGTGGGGTTACACAAGTCCAAAGTTTGACTATAAATATTCATTATAAAGCTAAAAAGATTTCCTACATCATAGTATTTTTTTTATAATTTTTAGACATTAAATAAATTAAATTATTTATGACATCATTATGATGCAGCGATGACCTCATTATTTAACGATTTAAATAAAATGAGAAGATAATGCAAAATCCAAGGCTTACACTTTTCCAAAGCCTATTGGATGAGGTTATTTCTAAACCTTATCACCTTATCCTAGAATTATATAAGTGTGGGACCTTTAGAATCCGAAAAGCATTGTGAAATAATATAACATTTCAATCTTTCCAAAAGTGACCCTCCTCTCCACTTATAAAAGGCCCCCACCTCTCCCACCTCATTTACACTTTCAAGCCATTTGGCTCGGCCAACCTCTTCCCAAATACTCTCCCAACTTCCCCCTCTTACTCCTAGAAGCCTTACTTTGGGCAGAACTCTTCCCAAGGAAGCCTTTGGTTCAAATCAAAAAGAGTTACCCGATTTTGAGGTAATGTCTTCTCTAATGTTGTTTTGTTTTATTTTTCTTCTCCAACCCCCTAAACTCTTTTTATTCATTTATTTTGTAACAACACCAGTATCCTCAATATACTAGGATGTTTTTATAAGAATTATTCGAGCTACACTTACACACACCTACATCTAATGGTTAAAGAACATACGGTTTCTGTGGATGGCGAATTTCTGCCTCACGAAACGATGATTGTTCAACACTCATATAACACCTTCAAAGGTGGCCATTAAGATGTCACTATTTTTATATATGATATATAATATGTTTATGTTTTACTTATGCTTCTGTATTTCTCATTTATGGCATACTTTATGATTTCCATTATGGGTAAAACGCGATAATTTCATTTTAGGAAGTGCGGACTACCGCCCCCTCAAAGCGATTTGAATCGTTAATGCCATATGTGGGATGTATAAAGGATGGAGTAAATGGTATTATGCACTATATTATACTGGAATTATATTATACATTTATATCATTATGATTTAGTTCCATTAAATATGAAATTGAAATGAAAGTAGCGTTCATGCGTACGTACGGCTTACCGTCTCCATGAACGGTGCATTTCATTTCTTACCTCTAAATGTTACGTAATATTATAAATGAATATATATACTGGATATATAAGATATATATGACATCTAAATCATGAATATAATTCTGGATGTAATGGATATTCTACCACATGAACAACTTGTAATTATAAGAAGTTTATTGTTGACTCAAGTTACCAAAAATCGACAAAACGATCGTTATTAACTTGAATAATTACATAATATTCATAACATTGTAATAAGTGATATAAAAAGGATAATGAAATTGAAAATGGTTCTTAATAAGGTAGATATTAACTCTAGTTTATTATTCAGGAGTTTAAAGAACGGTTGAGTCAATTCGGACACAAGGTAAGGGAATTTCTTAACCCAACTTCCATTATTTGGGTTAATCTCCTACTTTCCAATTATGTCATGATATTATTATGTATTATTTTGTATTTTTACTTTCTTTATGTGTACCTATAGTGAATACACATAATAGATCTATTTTATTTTAAAAATGATCTTTTTAAGGACTTCGTCTCAATCTCCTTTCATTGAGTCATATTTGGTTTTATACACAACTTTCTTTTATACGGTGTATAAACCCCTTTGACTTTTACGTTTATTCAAAAGGAATCTTTTTTATACGAAGCATTTTACTAAATGACAAAAGGGAATGTTTTTATTTCCGTACTTATGCGGTGACAACGACTTCTCCGCCGCTGTGACCATTATTTGAGTTTCAGCTTCCTCTACAAGCCATCATTTTTTTAATGAAAAATAAATACAAAGTTTTAACTTTCTTTTATTTTGGTATTGAAAATGGTTTTGAAGGCATTTTTATTATATCAATGTGTTGTATTTATATCTTGTGATTGAAATGTGGAAATGTTATGTTTCCTTTATGCATGTTTTATGTGATACGATTATGTTATGGTTTATGATATGTTTAAACCTATTCATATGAGGAATGCATTGGACTTAATAAGTGACGGGTGGAGCCCGCTATAGCTCCTCGATGCATCGGAAGGTCTCATGAGACAAACTAGTGTCTTGGCACGAGGCCTTGACAAAATCTTATTTGTGGTCTTGGCACGAGGCCTTGGCTACGTGGTTATGATAGTCTGGAATTATGCATTCCATCATTATGAAAGTGGTTATTGATATTGCATGTGATTATTCGACCAGTAGAATATCCATGTGAAGAAGTAAATGGCATTATTTCATTTTACTTTTGCCATATTATGTTGATGTTCAAGTTTAAAAGGATCTTGTTTTAGTCATACATTGCCTTAAATGTTTATGTTTATTTATGAAAGCTTCCACAATATTGTTATCCTTACTGAGCATCTGAGCTCACCCCTTTCAATGTTTTAATATTTTTCCAGGATGTGAAGAAGTAATTTATGAGTGACCTGCAGGGGTAGTCAGAAAGGGATATGATTGTGGACTATGAAGACCATGTTATTTTAGTTTGTTTACTTTTTGATGTAATGAAAGACTTATGAATGTATCTAGTGTTTCCAAGGCTACTAAACTAATCGGTCTTTCGAGACTTGATCTTTTGTGATCATGCCAATGTTACGAAGTAATGCACCGGCTCTGGGTAGCTGGGGTCGGGGCGTTACATTACCATTCAGTTTTGAGTTTCAAAAAAATCATGTACCAAATAGTGTCAAAATTGACATAAAATAAGTTTTAAAACAAATATTATATTATTAATTGTTATTTTATTCCTAAAAATCTAAGGTTCGGACAAATGACTTATATAAGGATATATATTTTAATAATGAACCACTTGGGGTTCTTTTGGCTTGTTATAGTAAGTTTAGTAACCATATAAAGTAAGAAAACAAAAAGTCACGGTAAAAGTTAAATTATTTATCATAGAGTTAAATCTAAATGATAAGGTTAAAATAGTACCCTAAACTTGTCTAAATTATATTGGTTGAGAGGATTTTGACCCATACCTACCTTAGCTTAGAAATAAATCAATTTGGAGCTATTAAAAACCGAATGTTACTTTATTATAAAATAATATTTTGAGTTTTTCTAAGGTGCCCCTCACCCCTCTTATAAAAGGGCACCTCCTCCCTCTCCTCCTCACACCACTTTGAGCACTCAAGCTCGGACAACCCCAGACAAAATCTCTTCTCCACTTCCCTATAATCATCATAGAGGTCCTGGTTTTCTTCAAAGACCATATTTAGTTCCCTAAGAGGAGGTTAAGAAGAGGCGTTTCAAAGAAGAGGTAATATCCATTACCGATCCTTTCCAATTTCATTCTTCTTCAACTTCGTCTTCTTCAGTTTTTTCTTTATAAAGTAATAACATAAGTATCACCCATATACTTATATGTTATTATAAATATGAAACAACCCTATTTCACCTTATATCCATCCTACGGAAAATGAAATCACCGCGCGTGCGTACGTACGGAATAACGTCTCCATGTCGTGGTGTAATCTGTTTTTCCAACACCACCTTACATGGATGGGTATAATGGTGTAAAGAATAACTATATATATTTATTATAACATCATACTGATTCTGAGATATTATATTATCCACTCCAATTCAATTCAATAATTATGGGAATGATATCATCGCTCGTGCGTACGTACGGACTACCGTCTCCACGACGCGATGAGATTCATTCTCCATGTTAACCATTCAAGAATGATTATAAAGTATATATAATGAATAATAATGAAATATATGACATGATAAATCTACTGGATTTATGTATATATATATGTATGTCATCCACTTACTTCAATTCAAGACAATAAGGAAAGGAAAACAGCGTTCATGCATACGTACGGACTACCGTCTCCATGAACGGTGTGTTTCATTTCATTTATCTATCTATTATATATATATACTGAATATATATGATATATAAATCATGTTTTATATTCTGGAAGTATGTAAATCATGATATAAGTAATAATAATCTCAAGAACAACAAGTCCAAACGCCTACGATAAATGAAACGATTTTACCCAAAACGCTTCTTTAACATGGAATTTACAAAAGAACGGGTAATATAAAGTCATAAGTGAACCATATATGATATCATAACAATGAATATGATTCTTTAATAAGTCAATGACATTATTTAAATCATTATATAGGATGTTCGGATATGTACGAAGCATATCGGACCTAAGGTAAGGGATAACTTTTCAATCTCATTTTTTATCCGAGATTGATTATGTGTAAGTATTTACTGGGGTTATGATTATCTTCCATGTCCATAATTTCTCAAAATGTTTTTATAAAATGTTTACTATTCTTCCATGTATTTTTAAATTCATTTTTACCCTTTTACCACATGGTATGGAAGGAATCTTTTGTCGTTTTTAATACGAGGTACTTTTTGACTTTTCCGAACAAAGTACGAGAAGAATGTTTTTTTAACTTATATGGCATGAAAGGATTTTTACGGTTTTATAAAGCCTTATTTTCATGAAGCTTCTTCAAAATTATTTCATGTCTATTTTCAAAAAAATCTTTTTCTTTTAAAATTTCATGACATTTTGTGAAAGGAAAATGATTTTTACAAAGAAAGGACATTTTCCTCAAGAATTCATTTCAAGGGTTTTATCAAAACCATTTTCCATCTAAGATAACAATATTTCATAAGTGTATGCTTCAAGTATAATATATCTATGATTTACATGGTTTCAATTTTCTTATTATGATGATGATATCCATTTCTTTTGTATGGATTATGTGATGATGGGATCATGTTTATGAAACCTATTTCTTTTCGTTGGGTTATTATGAATGATGTATGTTTATTTTGTGGAACAAGTAAGAATGATTTCATTATGAGATGGGTGGGACCTATATCTCCCTCCAATGCATTGAGTAAATATTTATATCTCATGATATAGACATGGCTAGAATGGTATGTTAATTTAATTCAGTACAGGACTGGAACGAGGAGTGAACTCGATTCAGAAAGGGAATTTATCCACTAAGATGGTCTTGGCAGCAATGCCTTGGCTACTATGGAAATCATAACAAGTGCTTAAAGGATTCCACAATTACATGTTTTATTCCCATTATATGTTTCTTTATGATATATGCCTTACGTACTTCCATGATTTATGTCTTTGCTCATGATTTTGATGTGTAGATTTTATGTTCATGTTTTTGCATTCAAATGTTTATGGATTGTTTCATGATCTTTATGCTTACCCTTACTGAGCATTTGACCTCACCCTTTTATATGTTTTCTTTTCCCCATGATTGAAAGAAAGGTTTTAAGTAAGAAAACAAAAAGGGGAAGATCTTTATAGGAGATGTTTAAGATATTTCACCACGATTAGAAGATTATGTTCTAAGTTTCCAAAGACACTAAACTATTACGGTCCTTGTGTGTCTGTTTTTGTTATGTATTAAGTATTCCGAAAAAGTAATGTAATGTCTATGTACGTCAGGCTTCGGGTCTCTACACCTACCCTTGTTGCGGTGATCCCCTGTAGTGCCCCACCTTGTTGTTATGCCTTCAGCCAGCGTAGTGCATCCCCTGCCTCCGCCTAGCTGCCGACCAACTGCAAATGCCCCCCCTTTCCCCTCATTGTAGTGCCTAGCCGCTATCCCCACACTGCCCTCCGATTAGATCCCTCTCACCGGTCAACCTTGTAGTGACCATCCCTGCCCGCACTTCCTACTTCCTTGATCCTTGAAGTTAATTCCCCAGCCATCCTTGGCCTCCCACGCCCCTCCCCAGTACGTGGCCCCTCTTCCCAGCATCGCACCACCCTGCTCCGCCTCCTGCACCACGTCCCATCCACCCACTGGTTGCCTCCTACACAGAACCCATGCCCTCCTCCTGCTTTGGCTACACGACACCGCACGCCCCTGGATCTCTGACACTGCAAAACTACGCTCTAGAGGAAGCACCTCCCTTCAGGCCTGCAGTCGCCCTCACCAGGTCACCCCTCACGGGCCTTGTCCCACCATCGTATGCACCCAACTCCCTTGTTGTAGCGTGAGCAGGACCTCCCTAGGGAACTTTCTGCATGCCACCTCCAACTAACGTAGTATCCTTCTCCTCCTCCATCCAGCCTTGCAGACCACTCTCACGCACCACCTTTCGTTCGGCCGAGCCCTTGCCAGCGTTGTTCGATCTTCCATGCACCACCTCACATCTGGTCGAGTCCCTCGCTAGCACTGTTTGGCCACCTCCCCTCCGACCAGCATCAACAACCCAAACTTTAGCCGGCACACCGTCCATCCAGCAGCAGCGCAGCGCCCTTGGCGCCTCCCACAGCACCCTCCAACACCCACCTGGCCGGCTGCGACGTCCCGACCCCCTTTCCTTTCTCCGGCTAACCAACATGCACCACTCCTGACCTGCAAGACCTCTTTTCGACCGTTGCTCAACTCTGACCAGCTGGTGCCCTCTTGCAGTGCGCCTTTCAACCCGTCACGCACCCTCCAACCGGTCGCGTGACCTCCCAACTAGACCACGCCCACTTCTGGCATCCTCGCCGCCCCATTTTGACTATCGTGTGACTCTGCTGGTCGATCATGTCTCCATGCCAAAGTGAGGTTTGCAATATTTTTGTTTGATAAGTAAATAATTAATTTAGTGTGTGTTGTGTTCATTTATATTGGTGCGAATTTAATTTTAAAATAATTGAGTTTTGTTTGCATAAAGTTATGAGTTAATTTTTGAATATTTTTTCATATATATTAAAGTGGTTTAGTAATAATTTAGGTGATGCGAACTATGTTTTGAAAACATGATGATCTAGTTATTTTTTGCATTTTCTATTTGTTTAGATCGTTTTAAGTCTATGTTTGTTTAATTTTATTAATTGTGCGTTTGTTTCAGCGCGTTTTCAAGGTAACCCCATGATATTGTAGACATTAGCTTGTGCTTGCTTGTACACCTGCGTGAGGCGTGTCACGCCATTGTGTTTGGACAGTGAGCCGAGGTAGGTCCCCCACTGCACTCGTAGTTAAATTTAGAATTTATTGATTGCTTGAAATTTTATTAATTTTAATAAATAGAAAATAATTTAAGATAATTAATTTTTAAATGATTATTTTGTGTAAAAAGAGCTTTTTATTTTATACATGACACTTGAAATATTTTATTGATGAACGGAATCCTGGTAGTGAAAGAATTCCCATTTGGACATTAAAAATAATTCACATAATTTCAAATGTAGTTCTTATTTATTGATTAATGATTTATTTTGAATCCTGAAAAAGTGTTTTGGTTCTCTTGAGAAATGAGGATTTCCTTTAAAATTGGTGAAGGCCCATTTGGCACTTTAATAAAATAATTTTTTTTTGGAAACTCTCTTTGGGGTGACTTGGGGGTGATATTTGGTGTACGTTGACTGCATGATTTGTGTGTGATGTTTGTGCTACTTGATTGACTTTGTTAACTCACCACTTTCCTGTTTATTATATGTGTTGACATGGGAACTTGGCATAGTAAGTGAATATACTGAGAATGATTGCTGCACTAGTTTAGATTACACACTGGATAGTGGCCCTTAGTACGGATTATACTCTGCTAGGGGATTGGGCCCCTCATTTAGGCCATGTAGGGAAATACTGGGCATTAGGGAGTTATGGCGTTATCAAGAGTAGGCATGCCTTCAGGATGAGTCACATGTATAGTACGTTCTGGATTGTTCACGATCTCATAGGTTTGACCCATGTTTTATTTAGTGTTTATTTGTGTGTGGCGAACAGTTGAGAGGTCCAGTTTGGTTTTTGGCCCCTGTGTGCCACTTTTTTCCATTTCCCTTAGTGTGTGTTGTGTGCTGTGTGGGGTTTTCCTTTTTTACTAACAACTGAAATTCGGATTTCTAAATTGTTCGCAAAAAAATGTTTTAAAATGCAATGCACCCGTTCCTTTCAAACATTAAACTTATTTTTAAATTAAAAAGAGGGCTATGGACTGTTAATTGTTTTAGAAAAGAAAGTGTGTGTGAAAACCAGTATTTTTTATAATTTAGTTCAAACCTGAAATTGATAAATTCATTATTTAAGGGTAGTGCATTGGGAATAGTTTGTTGGGCATGCCTACTATGTTTTAATACTCACGCCTATAGTGTTTTCCTATTATTATTTTTTGTTGTAGGTTCAACTCTAGCTTGCTCACCATGGAAGAGAGTTGGTTGTGGATTGGTGACTGACTCTCGGGGTATCAAGGAGTTTTGTTCATGGTCAGGTTAGTTTGTTGTTGTTGGTGGTAGTTCTTTCTTTTCATGTTGTTTATTTACTTCATGATATTATACTTTTCTGCTGCTTTATTTATTATCACTGGGATAAATTATTCCCAATTGTCCTCTATTGATGCCCTGGTGCTTGTCGCCAGCCTGGGAGGATCGAGAATGCCTCTTGGGCCATGTCGCAAACCGGCTTGAGTGACTGGTTTAGGGTCAACTCGGGTTGGGTCGTGACAAAATGGTATTAGAGGAGGTTCAGGTCTTGAGAGGACCTTGTTTTCAAAGATCCCATAGTTATTTGGGGTTGTCATGGTAGAAGGAGTATAATTGTTGAGACTCGATGCATACAGATGAGATGGACGTCATGAACCCTTTCTCGTTCCGAACCTCAGGTTACCATGGGATTTTTGGGTTTGTCAATGTATTATGATTCTTAAGGTTTGTTTGTTATTGGGAAATGAAATGGGAGATGGGTATGTGACCTTCATGAGCTCGCATTGTCTGGAAAGCCATGTAGAGCTGGGGACCTTACCCTAAAATTCTCTCAATGACGATAGTGTGACTGGTGTATGGCCGCCAACCATATGTCCGAGTCACCCATCATCACTAGTTTTCCCCTAGTGAATCATTTGAGTTTTCCTTCATTCTGAAGATTGTTTTGTAATGTTTTATTTTGGAAATTATGAAAAGTTGAAATTGAAATGGTAATGACCATGTTTTGATTATGTTTTTTATTTTCTTTTTCCTTAGTGTTATCCCCCGCGACGGTTTGATGGATGCCCAAGGTGCAGCTTCGGGTGGTGCGCCCCTAGCGAATCCTCTAGTTGATCAGCCCATAGACTATGTTCTGGAGTTCCAGAAGTTGAACCCTCCTCTCTTTTATGGACAAGAAGAGCCTCCTGAGGAAGAGGAGTGGTTGCAGAAGATTGAGAGGAAGTTCAGTTTCATTGGGCTGCCTGATTCGTTAAAGGTGAAGTTGGCTACCTTTATGTTTGAAGGCCCAACTTGGAAATGGTGGAAGTTCATGTCTCAGAATAATCCTTGGGAAGATCTAACATGGTAGTTTTTCAAGTCATCATTCATCCTACAACACTTCTCTGAGTTGACGAAGCTGAGGAAGAGGATGGAGTTGTGTTTTCCTCAGCAGGGCATTGAATCGATACTGTAATTCTATCGACGTTTCATAGACCTAGTTCTGTATGATCAGTGGTTTGTTGCGAATGATCCCGGGATGGCTCGAAAATTTGATTTTGGACTCTGACCTGATCTGGGATCGAAAGTGGAAGATCTCAACCTAACCACCTTCTCAGATGTTGTGGGGAAAGCCTTTTTGGCTGAAGCTAGGATATAGGAGGACTTGAGGTGGTGAAACCTCCAACTTTGGGAAGCAGTGTAGAGGATGGTGATAAGAAGAATGAGAAGTGACTTGATGCTAGTGGTGCTGGTAGAGTAATTAAGAGGCCTCCAGACCTTCAGTCTTCTTCTCCACAGTGCAATGCTGTGATCTGTCACCAGTGTAGTAGGCAGGGTCACAAGAGGCTCACGTGTCTGATTGCTCCGAGACCCTACCACACCTGTAGATGTTGGGGTCACTTGCAGCGATTCTTCCATGGTGTTTCCAAGAAGCATGCTTAAGCTATACCTAGCTCATCGAAGGTCACCTCGGCCCGTCAGCAGGAGTAGGGCGATGTTTGGGGATTAGTTTGAGGTTTTCTCTTTGTAGTGTTTCTTGGGTGTAGTAATCATATTCTGTAGCATTTTTCGGTGTTTCTTTTCTTTTAGTTGTAAGAATGGTTGTGGTTGAACCTCTTTGAAACTTTTATTTTATTGGAAGTGTGTTTGATGAAATTCTGGTTTGTGTGTTATGTTTGGGGATTTCTGAAGCCTAACTACGAGGCAAAAGATGCTTCAATCATTGGTGCTCTAACCATAGGTCCCGGAGTAAAGTTGGCGCATAGTCAGGAGAACCCCAGTGGTGAAAAAGGCCCATGGTTTAATCTTTTTCTTTAGTGTGGCATGGATTATGTTCTTTCTAGGGTTCGATGTCGTTTATATAGTAATGGTGGTAGTTTTGATGCTCTACCAGTTCAGCCTTCCCTTCTCCCCCCTCGAAGTGGGGATTTTTGGTTCATGCGAAAAGTTTTTAAGATTAGTTAATATAATCAGTTATTATGGTGGGGAGACCCATAGTGGGTCTCACAAAGTTACACCAGTAGTAATTTATTGTTATCCTGATCCTCATGGTGGGGAGCCCATTCAGGCCTCCCTGTGTTAGTAGCAGAGTTTGCTCTAGATATCGTTTTGGTGGTGGGTGGTGTCATGTGG
Organism: Viscum album; assembly: GCA_963277665.1. Classification (NCBI taxonomy): domain Eukaryota; kingdom Viridiplantae; phylum Streptophyta; class Magnoliopsida; order Santalales; family Viscaceae; genus Viscum; species Viscum album. The sequence continues at coordinate 1,150,598,226 of OY728132.1, read as the reverse complement.
AACCACCTAATCCTAGGTTCTTCCTCTTGATTAAACGTTGTAATTGGTGTACATCCAACGGTTGAGTTGGACTTGGATTATAAAAATAAGTGTCAGATATGGTTTAAGTTCATTTGTTCCTTGGTTGAAATGGGTGGTCTGGGTCTTTTTGGGTAGTGGATAAGGTGTTCGTGTTTTATGGATGAGTTGTGTGTAATGGGTTTTAGTGTCTGTTTGGATCGATCAACTGGAGGTGCTTAAACTTTTGTAGGTGGGTGACACTTGATAAGTTTTATCTTTGGGTCTAGATCTTGTTCTGGTTTTTCGAGGGTGGAAAGCATTATGGTGGGGAGAATTGTAACACCCCGATCTATCCTTTATTTTATTTTATAATTTTCTTTGACTTTTAATTTTTTTTGGTGTTCAGGTTGAGTCCCAAACTAAATTTTTTTGAGTTATGTCCAAAAACGTTCATTTTTTATTTGACATTGTTGAGAGCCCGGGCGGAGAGCGTTTTGGATACCCCGTGAGGCTTCGCCCATGCAATGGTAGTTCGACTATCTTCGGAAAATTTAAATGGATGAATAAATGTTAATTGAATTATTTAAAATATTCATGGTTAATAATTTTAATTATTATTATTAAAACGAAATGAGTTTGTTTATTTATTTATTCATTTATTTATATTTTTTCGGTATGATTATTAATATTCTTAACAGTATTTATTATTAATAATATTTATTATTATTATCAAAGATTGTTATTATTTTTTTATCATTTTTATACTCTTGCTAATGTTGTTTTATTATTTATTATTATGTGTATTGTTTTTGTTTTTTCTTTGCCTTTTTTTTATTTTTTTTATTTTTTTCCCTCATTCTTCTCCTCATAACCCTACCCATTCTCTGAATTTTTTCTCTCTTCACCTTGGTCCTTGTTGTGCCACCACCATACCTTTCTTTCCCCCTTTTTCTTTTTTCCTCTTCTTCTTCCTGTAGCAGCCTGATCCCTCCTTGACAGCCACACCTCCCCTTGTTGCGGTGATCCCATGCAGTATCCCACCTTGATGTTCAACCTTCGACCTGCCCAGTGCAGCCCCTGCCTCCGCCTAACTACTGACGAGCTGCAAATTCCCCCCTCTCTCCCCTCATTGCAGTGCCCAACCGCCATCCCCGCACTGCCCTCCTGTTGGAGACCTCTTGCCAGCCAGCCTTGCAGCACCCCTCCCTACCCGCGCTTCCTATGTTCTTACTCCTTGTAGCGCATGCCCCATCCACCCTCGGCCTCCCGTGCCTCTCCCCTGCACGCGACCCCTCTTCCCAGCGTCGCACCACCTTGCTCCGCCTCCTGACTACGTCCTAGCCACCCACTGGTTGCCTCCTACACCACACGCACGCCCTCATCCTACTTTGGCTACACGATACTGCACTCCCCCCGGATCTCCGACGGTGTACCACTATGCTTCAGCGGAAGCGCCTCCCTTCAGGCATGTAGTCGCCCTCACCAGGTTGCCCCTCGTAGGCCTCGTCTTGCCATCCCGTGCCCCCAACTCCCTTGTTGTAGTGTGAGCAGGACCACCCCTGGTCTCTTTCTGTGCGCCACCTCCAGCCGACGCAGTAGCCTTCCCCTCCTCCGTCCAGCCGTGCATACCTCTCCCACGCACCACCTTCTGTCCGACCGAGCCCTCTCCAACACCGTCTGATCTGCCGCACACCACCTCCCATCTAGTCCCGTCCCTCGCCAATGCTGTTTGGCCACCTTCCCTCCGACCTGCATCGGCTGCCCTACCTCTAGCCGGCATGTCGTCTGGACAACAGCAACGCAGCACCCTTGGTGCCTCCCTCAACACCCTCCAACACCCACCTGGCCGGCCACGACATCCTGACCCCCTTTCTTTACTCCGACTAACCAGCGTGCACTGCTCCTGACCTGCGGGACCTCTTTCCAGCCACTGCGCAACTCTGACCAGCTGGTGCCCTCTTGTCACGTGCCTTCCGACCCGTCACCCACCCTCCGACCGGTCACACGACATTTCAATTAGGCCGCGCCCACATCCAGCATCCTAGCCACCCCATTTTGACTATCGTGGGACTCTACTGGTCGAGCGCATCTCCACACCAAAGTGAGGTTTGCGCTATTTTTGTTTGAGAATTAATGAATTAATTTAGTGTGTGTTGTGTTTATTTATATTGGTGAGACTTTAATTTTAAAATAATTTAGTTTTGTTTGCGTAAATTTATGAGTTACTTTTTGAATATTGTTTCATAAATCTTAAAGTGGTTTAGTATGCAGGCGATGCAAACTATGTTTTGAAAACATGACGAGCTAGTTATTTTGGCGTTTTTTGTTCGTTTAGATCATTTTAAGTCTGTTTTTGTGTAATTTTTGTTATTGTGTGTTTGTTGCAGCGCGTTTGCAAGGTAACCCCTTGATATTAAGGTCATCAGCTTGTGCTTGCTTGTAAGCCTGCGCGAGGCGTGTCACGCCGTTGTGTTTGGACAGCGAGCCAAGGTAGGTCCCCCACTGAACTCGCCTTTACATTTATAATTTATTGATTGCTTGATATTTTATTAATTTTAATAAATGGGAAATAATTTAAGATAATTAAATTTTAAATTATTATTTGGCGTAAAAGAGCTGTTTATTTTATACATGACACTTGAAATATTTTCTTAATGAACGAACTCCTAGTAGTGAAAGAATGCCCGTTTGGCCTTTAAACATAATTCACAATATTTCAAATGTAATTATGTTTTATTGATAAATGATTTATTTTGAAGTGTGAACAAGTGTTTTGGTTCTCTTGATAAATGAGGATTTCCTTTAAAATTGGTGAAGGCCCGTTTGACACTTTAATAAAATAAATTCTTTTGGGAAACTCTCTTTGGGGTGACTCATGAGTGATATTTGGTGTACGTTGACTGCATTATTTGTGTGTGATGTTTGTGCTACTTGATTGACTTTGTTGACTCACCACTTTTCTGTTTATTATATGTGTTGACATGGGAACTTGGCATAGTATGTGAATCTTCTCAGAACGATTTCTGCACTAGTTTAGATTAGGCACTGGCTAGTGGCCCTTAGTATGGATTATACTCTGCTAGGGGATTGGGACCCTCAATTAGGCCATGTAGAGAAATACTGGATGTTAGGGAATTATGATGTCATCGAGAGTAGGCATGCCTTCAGGATGAGTCACATGTATAGTACGTTCTGGATTGTTCACAAGCTCCTAGGATCGACCCATGTTTTATTTAGTGTTTATTTGTGTGTGGCGGATAGTTAAGAGGTCCAATTCGGTTGCTTGGCCATGTGTGACACTTTTTTTCATTTCCCTTAGTGTGTGTTGTGTGTTGTGTGTGGTTTTACTTTTTACTAACAACTAAAATTCGGATTTCAAAATTGTTCGCAAAAAAAAGTTTTAAAATGAAATGCAACTGTTCCTTTCAAGTATTAAACTTGTTTTTAAATTAAAAAGAGGGCAATTGACAATTAATTGTTTTAGAAACGAAAGTGTGTGTGAAAACCAATATTTTATATAATTTAGTTCAAACCTAAAATTGATAAATTATTTATTTAAGGGTATTGCATTGGGAATAGTTTATTGGGCATGCCTACTGAGTTTTAATACTCACGCCTATAGTGTTTTCCTGTTTTTAGTTTTTGTTGAAGGTTCGACTTAAGCTTGCTCGCCATGGGAAAGAGTTAGTTGTGGATTGGTGAAAGACTCTTGAGGTCTCAAGGAGTTTTGGTCGTGGTCAGGTTAGTTTGTTGTTGTTGTTGGACGTTCATTCTTTTCATGCTATTTATTTACTTCATGATATTATACTTTTCCACTGCTTTATTTATTATCACTAGACGAAATCATTCTGAATTGTCCTCTATTGATGCTCTGGTGCTTATCTCCAGCCCGGGACGATCTAGAATGCCTCTCAGGCCATGTTGCAGATCGGTTTGGGTGATTGGTTCAGGTTCGACCCAGTTGGTTCGTGACAAAATCCATTCCACAATATCAAAGGATCTTAAAAGAGTTAGGTTACACACATCACCATTGAGTTTTGCATAATGATCCACTAGTATAATGGAACTGAACAAAGCATAATCCCTCTCTTATTTGGAATATTATTCATGTATCAAATATATTCTTCTGAATTCTCCCAATATAGGGGCTAAAAATTATTGATAGAAAAAACTAGTTTTGACACTGGTGGTGGATAATAATTGTATTTTCACTTTCCATGTCATCTCTTCTAGGACATGGAAGGATGAACTGTATATGAGGTAACTGAAAAAGGTTTACTAACCATAATTTGTGATGGATAGTTTAATTGAATAGGAATATTTATATTGGTATGGTGAAATAACCAGTGTGAGATTGAATCATCAACCATTTATACACCTCATATAGAGACCTTCTATCCTTCATCATAATATTTACATGTTTCTATAGGTTTGGTAGAGACATATGAAACCTATGTTGGGGGATCTACCAACTCAAAAATTCCATGATCTATCTAGTACTAAAGATAGTCCTTCAAGACAAAACACTCCTTTATGTTCTGACAAAGGTTCGTATGTTATATACAATAGTTGTTATGGTTATTCAAACCATCCACTTGTGGTATTTTTGTTTCAAAAAATTTAAAAATGATATTTTCAATGTAATAAAAAAACATGGATCTTCTTATAAATGAAGCAGTAGACCATGTTTTTTTAATCAATGAAGGGATCCATGGGAATCTCTCCCTAACATTGGGCTTGGTAACTGTTTTAATTTGAGAGGATATTCTTAATAAGACATTTTCTTAGGGTCCACCATATTTATAACTATATAAGGGGCCTGAGTCTTTAAATCCACAGTCGTCTCTTCTATCACATCATTTTGAAGTACAACTGAATGAGGTAATGGGTTTGAGAGATTCTTGTTTTGCTATAGATACTATCCAACATTCTAATATTTCTCACCAAATCCCTGAAATCTTATTGGGTATATCTGGGGGATGAGGGTGTGGACTATCTCATATCAAACATTCTCAATGAACATTCCAAACACATTTTCATATAGAATCCATAAATTGAAAGAATATTTAAATTCCTTACACTAGGATATGAAGGTTGTGACACACTCATTATCTCACTAATTGGAGTTTTAATGGTCATTTCACTCATTCTATGAAGGGAAGAGATAAATTGGTAGAGGAAATACCACTAGATATCCTTCTAGAAGTTGATGGAACCCTAGGAAAACTGATTGTACCAGTCAAAGGATGGTCCTATTAAGTTTTATAAAAAAAATTAGATTCATAAAACCCCATTTTGATCAAGATTTCCATGTTTTGGGATGCGCTGAGATAAGAAGTGGACTAGATATTTCTTTGGGTATACTGTATTTCTAAAAGGGGTGGAGCTCAAGTCAGAAAATATGGGGATGGAGTATGATCCTCTCATATTTGGTAAAGCTTTATCTCATGTTGTATCAAAAATATTTTGTGACTATATAGCCTCGATATGAATGGTGAGAGAACATATCACCTCATTAGGGAGTGGGATTATATTTTCCTAACCCTAATTAACCTACTATATTTTGAAGTAGAACAATCGTTGTATTGTGGTGGGAAATCACATCAATTAACTGGGGAAGAATTCATAGGGAATATTAGGTTGTGTCTCAATTGGATGAAGCCACCCACCTCTATCCTGATCGGATTGGTAGGACTACCTACCTTGGATATGAATAAGTGAATAAGGATAATAGGTTGTCAAGATTCAACTAGGGTAATGAAAAGTTCCACACAAACATCTTCTCATTCTATGTGATATTCTTCTTGGAATTCGTAAGTAATACTCTTGTAACTCTCAATATAATAGACTAAAGAATAAATTCTAGAATCTCCTCCAATCATTTTAATGGTATTAGATGTTCCAATAGGTTTAGTAACACCCTTACCCTAGTCAAGGTTTCAGTGAATGGGTTGAAGCAACTCAGTTTGACTCGAGAGGCCCAATTTTTATTTATTATGATGAGTGTGGGAACCTATTAGAAGGTTGGTTTGATGATGTTCCCCCCTAAGGGTGATTATTTTACCTCATGATTCCCTACATTTTTTTCATTTTCTTGGTCATATTGGGGATTTACATTGATGACATTCATAATGGTGGTTCTTATAAGTGGACATCCACCATCGGTGGGAAGATTATCTCAAGGGACTTGTTGTTTCCATTAGAGGGATAAATTAGAGTAAATAAAAAATCCCTAACACACTAATATATATATATATATATGATTAGATTAAAATTCAATGATTTGATGAATCACAGTAAGGATCTTGATATAGTTCCATTTAAAACTCTGTTGGTACCAATATAAATCACGTCATTCATCTACTGGGAGTGTTGTGATGTAAACAATTCATCACTTCTAGTGTAGAAAATGAATGTGTTTATGAATACATATGTTAGTAAAGAAAATTGTATCAAATTTTGTTAAATATATCCCATAGGTGTTGATGGAGGCATGTATCGTGATCTAAAACAATGAGCTCTAAGTGGGAGAAGTGTGGGGTTGCAGGTAGCCAAAACAGAATTGGTAACTGTTCAGTGGCTAGAATCTCCCAAAAAAAGTTCTTCCCTAGGATCATTTTTTGGAGGGTATTCCCAATATTTGGCTACCCCAATCTCTTATTTTTGAGTGTTCTGTTGCTAATTTTCAGGCATAAGAGTTGTCAAATGGGCATATCATCATTGAAACAAAGGTGTATCATTCGAAATCAGTGTGAGATTAATGTTCAAATCAATGTAGGATGAGGTATCCAAAAACTCTTTTTTTATGGGGAATTCCATTTAGTGTTTATAGATAAATGTGTTTTTATCCTTTATCATGGGTTCCAAACAAGTTCATGTCGTCTCTCTATATTTCACCATGAATGTAGAGAGGATAGAGAATGATGGTGGAAGGAACAGATGCATAGAGAAAAATTGAAATGAATCTAATACATCCTCCATATGTAGGTAAGTGAAGAGATATTTGGGACCCAATTGACCTCATATCTAGGTTTTTTTTACCTAAAATTATGGGAACCTGACTAAATATTGTGTGGTTTTTAGTGGAGGTAATTCCCTTGAATCATTAGTTTCCATGAACTTTGTAAGGCTAATGGTGACACAAAAATTGATTCCCTAATTACTAACTCTAGATTTGATGTGGGGCATCCCTGAGAAAAAGATTATGAGGGTCACAGGGTGTTCATCCATGATGTTTTGGTTGGAATCATGGGTAGGAATTCCATGATGTCTAGATACCCTTCCTCACATGTGAGGAATTTTATGGAACTAGTAGTTTTCAACAAGTGGGGTAACATCATTTTAGCTAATGAAAACCAGGATAATACCTTTTTTAGGGGTCTAATTATCATGTATAATAATTTCATGATGGTGGCTAGTGGTACCCATGGGTGGTAGAGTCGAGTTATCCCACTTGATGAGAGACTTGGGTCTCAATCCTAACATTTCAAAGATGTTTCCATGCACAATGGTATAGATAGAAGTGAATCCATCTTCAGTGGGCTGAGCCAAAATATCTTTTGAATTATCTTACCATTAGGTAGAGTTAGAATCCTATCCATGGTGCAGGTTTCACACATTTTGTTTTGGTAAAGGTGTACTAGGGATGAAATCAACTTTTTCATTGTTTTATTGGTCATATTGTGTTTTTGGAGATGTTGAGTGGTGAAGTACCTCTTTGGGAACACCAAGGTGGTAACTATTGTAGGTGTTTCCAATAGGACTCATAACACCTTGGTTTAAGGGATATAAATGTTTAGTGTGTTTTGTGGTGAGGCTCCCAAAATATATTTCTATTGAAATGTGTTGGATTTACCTCTACGCGCTCCTTGTGGATACTTGCTATGGTACGACACTGCAACCTCCAATTTTTCAGGATCAAACTCTTATTCAAGGATGATTCCTTCCTTCTCATATCAGTGGATGAGGGAGTTGATAAAAATATATTGGATGATATATGATGTAGAAATGGAGTATGGATTACAATGATCCATGAGAGTGGTTTTCATCATAGTAGAAGATTTATTATATGGGATTTCCACATGATTATACATTTTCCCCCATGCAGGTCACATCCAGTTATCAGGAATGTTGGGTTGCTAATGTATTGTGTATATAAACCTAATTAGTAGTACATTTTTAGTGAACGTAGTGCCCAATTTTTCCGACATTACTCATCCTCTATTAGGTGGAGGATAATGAATTCATACTGATAATGTCTATAAATAAAGGATTCCAATATTCATCATAATTTAATTATTATAGGATAATTGAATCACATTAGGTTCACTATTCTATTTTCCAATGATTCAGACAAGGAACACTTCCATTTTTGGATAATTTTCCTTTCACTGGTCTTGATTTTCACTACCATATATTTCATCCTTCCAAAGGTGGCCATCATTCACCACAATGTTTGATGATTTCATCTCTTTGATAAGAACAAGATGATGTTGTGCCATCTCCTCCTTCTATTTATTCCTCCTAGGAGTTCAAAGATACATGGAACACATCATGAACTTGGGAGCAGTTTGGAGGATTCTTCAAGGGATAAGATACCTTAAGGATATGATCAAGAATCTTATAGGGATAGATAATTCAGGGACCTATCTTTAATTTCTTTACAAATTTCATATTGTTCTTCCAAGGAGATATTTAATGTAATACATTATAACCAACTTTGAACTAAAAATCTCACCAATGATTTTCAGTATAAATTTACTATCGAATATGAGATTCCTTGATATATTATTGAATATATCTAACCTTATATGCCATTTACATAGCTAGTTTCAGTTCCAATAGCTTTCGTTACCAACTTCATCTTGATATATTAGTGTTCAACACTTATTTCCATATATGGATTTATAATAATCCATCTTAATTATTGATTGAAATATATTATTATAAGAAAATTCAACCATAGGATGGTTTGAACCCTTAATCCATTGAAATCCTAAGATAAATCTCTCAAAAATATTCTCTACGGTTTAAATAGTCCTCTTAAACTTACCATCTATTTTAGAATGATGTGTAATGCTAAAGATCAACTTTATATTGAAATATTGTTAATGAATTCTCCAGAACATTGAGGTAAACCTCAGATCTTGATCTGATATTATTAGCTGCAGTACTAAATGAAACATTTCCACCTGTATAATGTATATAATAAAAAACATAGCAAGATATAAATCTTCTCTGATATCAATGAAATGGGATTATTTTTTTAGGTGATCAACTATAACCAAAATATCATTATTACCTTTAGACATATTTGGTGGTCCCATGATGAAATACTTGGTTATTATTTTTACATTTCCACTTAGGTATGAGAAATGGTTCTAATATCCACTTAGAATTATCTTTCATTTTATTATCTTTTTGACCTGCCAAGAACCGATATACAGACTCTAGAATATCTCCCTCAACATTATCTCACTATAAATTCTCATTCAGATATCTATACATCTTTACATTTCTATTGTTGATAGATAATGATAAACTATGAGATTCATCAAATAACTCCTTAAATTGTATTATTGAAGGGAATAATAATATGTTATTGACCCTAATCATTCCATCATGGTCAATGTGGAAATCTAGAACAAGCCTTACCTTCTTTTACAGCTCCACATCTTCCTTTGAAAAATTTTTATTCCTCAAATAAATAAGTCATTTAACATTTTTCTGAGAAAGATATGATATTTCTCTATTTTTTATGTTTTTTTGGGTTCATCCTCTACAAATCATTTATTCTTGGATCTATTTTAGTTTACATAATGAAAAAAATACCCTGGTTCCTTTAACTCGAAGCATCATCCACCTTGTTAGCCTTCCTAGAATGGTAATATATTAAGAAGCCATAATATTTAATTAGTTCCAACCATCTCCACCGATGCATACCGAACTATTTTTGTGAGGATATATAATTCAAGATTTTATTAAAAATATATTTTTCACAGCTTTCCCCAAATATATAATTCCTATATATCATCAATGGAAAACTTATTCTATATGTTTCAAATCATGGGTTGGGTAATTTGTTTCATTAAATATAAATTTTTATGAGTCATAAGAAACAAACATGTAATTATATATGAGAAAACATACCATTCATTTATTTTATGAGTTATTATAGATCAAAAACTCTTTTCCACTTCTAGTTAGTGTGAGAACATGACTACAGACAAACATTCTCTTCAATTCCTTGAATTTTTTTTCACATTCATATATCCAAAGGATATTGGCTCCAACTAAAGTCAACATGGTTAATATATTTTATATCCCTGAAAACGGTTTCACATAAATTTGATATTATATATCTACCCCATGATAACTATAAATTTTGTTCACCATATTTGTTCTAGAAAAATGTTTGATAACTTCCATCTTTGATGGATCCATCGATATACCATCACTTGTAATTATGTGTCCAAATAATAGTTCTTTATGTATCCAAAATTCCCATTTAATAAATTTTTCTGACAAGATATATTTACATAATTTCTTGTAAACAACCCAAAAATAATCATCAATTTATTCCCTTATCTCTGTATATATAAGAATAAATTCTATAAAAACTACCACAAATTGATCTATGTAATATTGTAAGTCTCTATTCATAAGATCTATGAAGATATTTGGGGAACTATTAAGTCCGAATGGAATCACTATAAATTAATAGTGTCCATACCTCCTACCAAATACTTTATATGATATGTCCTCATTTTTTGAACCTCAAATGATGATATTTTGATCATATTTCAATCCTATAAATGTATTATTCACATTATGGTTGGCCAAAAAAATCATCAATTTTAACATCCCAGGTAAATGAAGATTATTACCTTTTCATATTTATTAATATTTTTGAATAAAATATTAATATTACTTTTAAGGGGATGTTATGTTCGATGGAATACCTAATACGCAACAATGAGTTTCTTTGAAATCTTACATTGCACACTAATAATATAATAATATTATTTCAAATGGTAGTTAACACGTAACCGTTGTATTGGAGAGAATTAATATAAATAACTAAAATATGATTATATATGTTTATTAAATGTCTTTACATTTATCCAATAAAAGATAAAGGCTTAAAATAAGAAAAGAGTTCAATTTTAAGCATAAATACTCTAATATTCACTAAAAGGTCGATTTATCGCCTTTTGATGGCGAACCCTATTTAAATAGAGTTGTGGTCACTCTTATACATTCTATTGGACCAAATAACATCCTTATTTAAATTGGGAATTCAAAATTAACTTTGTGTAAATTTTTGGTACTTTTCTGATAAAGTTCATTTTTTAGTGAATAGTGAAAAATGCTACATTTTAATTCAAAACCGCCTTTTAATCTAATCCATTTATATGGTTAGATTAACTTTTTAATTGTTTTTAAAGATTAATTAGAATATATTTTTACTATTTAATCCAATTGTGGACATTGGAATTAATTTCACTTTGAAATTGGACATAAACAAATGTCAATCTTTTGATATATATTGTTTCTTAAAAACACGCTATTTGTTTTGACAACGGGAATTAATTATTAAATTAATTAATACCACTTATATGATTTGAATTAGGTAAAATAGACATCATTTTTCAATTCAGGATATCAAATATATCTTAGGGTGAATTTTTGGTATTTTTCTAAAAAACATCAATTTTTGATGAATAGTGAAACCACTAAGTGGTAGTTAAAAAAATGATTTTTCGTTTAAATGAAACTTTACCACTTATGTGAATTGAATTTCAAAAATCCGACATACATGGTTTTTATTAGTATGTAAAAGGTGGTTCAATGGGATAAAAATAATTTTTTGGTGAATAGTAACTTTTAAGTTTTATTAATCGCGATTAAAGGTAGTTAGTGTAATTTAAGGTAAAATAATGTTATAATAATATGAAGTTACCTTGACACATGTTCTACCCTTATTTAATGTGTCATGGCCGACCAAATATGTAACACCCCAAGCTTCCACGGTACGTTTCCCTTAGAATAATGCAATATCGTGTATTGTACACAACCTCGAGTTCTAACACACCACAACTAATTAAACTAGCCGTTATAAATAGTAATACCTACTTTTTGAAATTTTATAATTTTTTTTTCATTAAAATGGACTTTATTTTTGGATTCGGAATATCGAAATTAGCCTAGGGTGAATTTTTGTATTTTTCTGAAAAACTTCATTTTTTGATGAATATTGAAACTGCTAAGTGGTGGATAAAAAACTAAATTTTTCATAAAACTTAATTATACCGCTTCTGTGAATATAATTTCAAAAATCCGAAAGACACGGTTGATATTAGTAAGTAAAATGTGGTTCAATGAGATGAAAATAATTTTTGGTGAATAGTAACTTTTTACTTTTATTTACCACGGTTAAAAGTAAATAGGGTAATTAAGGGTAAAAATGATATTAATATTACCCTAACACATGTCCTAATTCTATTGGACAGGTGTATCTCGACCAAAAACAACCTTAGGAATAAAATATCATCATTTAGGTCCACTTGGATTAGATTAGGACATTTATTGTTATTTAATTCAAAGAAGAGTTAAAAGAGTTAAAATCAAAGTTTAATTACTAAAACATTTTTATTATAGGGTTATACATAAGATAAATTCGATTGTAAATATTCATTAGAAATTTAAAAAGATTTCCTACATAATGATATTTTATTTATAATTTTTAGACATTAAATATTTTAATTTATTTATGACATAATGATGATGCAGTAATTACCATAATAGTGAAAAATTAAGATAATTGATATTATAAATACACAAATAAATATAATTTGAGACTTTTTATGAATTACAGTAATTTCATAGGTTAATATGATAAGTTATTATTGATTTAATTAACTTTTTTCGAACTTATCATTCTGTTATGATATTTATAAAAATCAATTACCAAATAGTGTCAAAATTGACATAAAATAGTTTTTTAAACAAATATTATATTATTAATTGATATGTTATCCCTAAAAATCCAAGGTTCAGCCAAATGACTTAGATAAGGATATATATATTAATAATGAACCACTTGGGGTTCGCTTGGATGTTTATAGTAAGATTATTAACCATATAATATAAAAATACAAAGAGACATAGTAAAAGTGAAACTAATTAACTAAGAGTTAATACTTAAAGATAATGTTAATTTAGTGACCCAAAACTGTATAAATCCTATTGGCTGAGTTGTTTTAGATTCATCCCCACCGTAGCCTCTAAATAAATCACTTTGGAGCCATTAGAAACTGAATATGAATTTATTATAAATTAATATTTCTAGCTTTTCCTAAAGTACCCCTCACCCCTATTATAAAAGGGCACCCCCCCTTCTCTCAATATCACACATTCAAAGCCTTTTGGTTCGGCCAACCCCTGCCCAAATACTCCCTCAACTTCTCTCCCTTCATCCTAGAATCTCTCCTTTAGACAGAAAGTCATCCTAAGGAGTCCTTTTGATCAAATCAAAAGGAAGAACCCGAAGAAGAGGTAACGTTTTCACCACCCTCTTTCAAATTCCTTTCTTCTTCCACTTCCTCTTTGTTTATTATTTCCATTCTAAAATACTAACTCTAGTATCTTCTACATACTGTGATGTTATTATAAATATGGTACAACCATATTCAGTATTATACCCATCATTTGAATGACATGTCACCATATGTGCGTACGTACGGCTTACCGTCTCCACGTCGTGGTGTAATTGTTATTCAATACATTATTATTTGTATGAGTATAATAATGAGTATAAATGATGTAAATAATTAATATGACATTATAATTATTCTATATATATGATATAATATCCAATTATATATTATTTTAATATCAAAAGAATGATATTGTTGCTCGTGCGTACGTACGGAATACCGTCTCCACGAACGCGATAAGATTCATTCCCCATCATATCCATTCAAGAATAATTTTCAATTGATGGTTAAAAATAATGTTTATAAACTTAATATCATTCTGAATATGAATAATATACAACCTATCCATTATAAACATGTCTTACATAACCAACCATATAAGGAGAACGAATCGGTTATCACCCGAAACGACGGTAATACTAAGATATTATTAATAAATCAATTTTAAAAGACCATATATGATATAATATTAATGTATATGATTATTGTATAATTTAATAACAATGTTTTAACTATTATACAGGAGGTTAACATACCATCGACTAAGTAAAAGTTCAAGGTAAGGGTTTACTTCACAATCTCTTCCTTATTCGAGGTTGTTTATACGTATGGGACATCGTTATCATCCACATCCATGTTTCTTAAAAATATCTTTCAAAACATTTTTACTATTAAATATAAAATGGGTTAAATTCATTTATACCCTTGTACGTTTTTGAAAGTAATCTTTTCGTCGTTTTCCAAACGAGGTACTTTTTGACCTTTTCGACAAATTTAAGGTAAGAATGTTTTTTTAACTTATACGGTGGGTGCGGCTATTTTCCGCCATTATAACTTCGTCGAAGCGTCCCTTACAAGATTATAATAATATTTTAAAAGTAAATGTATTATTTTATAATTATGTGACTTTTAAATGATTTCAAAAAAAGAGATATTTCTCTCAAATAGTTTTGATTTCATCTTTGTCAACATCCTTTGATGGATTTTAAGCTTATTTGAAGTTGATTAATTATGATACAAAACTTCCGTATTGTATTTAAAGTTTTGTGGTATGTTTGAATATGGATGTGTTATTTTTATACCATTCATGGTTTATGAATAAAGTGTTGACATTTCTTATGCTAGTTTTAATATGGTTGTTTGTGTTATGTTAAAACCTATTCATATGAGGAATGCATTGGACTTAATATGTGATGGGTGGAGCCTGCTATAGATCCTAGATGCATTGGTAGGTCTCATGAGACAAAATAGTGTCTTGGCACAAGGCCTTGACAAAATCTTATTTGTAGTCTTGGCACAAGGCCTTGACTATGTGGTTATGATAGTCTGGCATTATGCATTCCCTTAATGTGAAAGTGGTTATTGATACTGCATGTGATTATTCGACTAGTAGAATATCCATGTGAGTAAGTAAATGGCACTATTTGATTTTACTTTTTCCATATTATGGTGATGTTCAATTTTAATAAGGCTTTTGTTTTAGTTACAGATTGCCTTAAATGCTTATGTTTACTTATGAAAGTTTCCTCTATATTGTTATCCTTACTGAGCATTTGAGCTCACCCCTTTCAATGTTTTATTTTTTCCAATATGTGAAGAAGTGTATTATGACTGGCATGCATAAATAGTCTAAGGGGATTAGAAGACAAGTTTTTGTTGTAATTTTATTCAATTTATGATTTATGTAAGACATATGAATATATCTAGTGTTTTCGAGGCTACTAAATCAATCGATATTTCAAGATTTGATCCTTTGTGATCATGCCAATTATGTAATAATGCACTGACTCTGGGTATCTGGGGTCGGGGTGTCACAGTTGGTATCAGAGGAAGTTTAGTAAAAACCTTGGAAGCTAAATTTAGATAAACTCTGATTAGACCACATAGCCTTAAGATAGTCTTTGAGGACTAGTATAGAAGAACATCCTAGAATTTTGGTAAAGTAAAGATTTTGTGAGTTTTCCGAGAAATAGATCCCTATCTGGATATGAGCAGGTAGAGGAAGATCTGGTAGAAATGTACCTAGGAGTGAAAACTCCGACAAGGAGTTTCAGGCTTGATCCGGGGTATCCTGGTACATGACAACGGGCCTTGTTGCACTCTTGGTTACGACACTCCCGGGGGATATGCTTAGGATTATTCTCATTTTCTTTACAAACAATTATGAAGGGTTTATGAGTATATATTTCCTCAAAGAAAACATTTTTATGATTATGGATTATATCCATAAACTATAAAATTTATGTTAAATGTTTTATGAGTATGGAATTATGTATTTCAATTCATAAACTAATCTAGTTTATCTCATTGTTTAGAAACGTGCCTAGTGGAAGAAATGGAAACCCTATCAATGCACAAACTCCATGTAGGGATTTCCCTCCTTCTCAAGATAATTATGGTGGAGCTAGTGATACAACTGGTGCTGATCAGCTTCTCACTATACTGGGACAACTCACTCAGGTTATGAATAATAACCTTACTCGTATGGAGCACCCTGATCCGCAACGTGGAGGATCAATGCTAGACCGTTTCATGAGGCAAAACCACCAACATTTAATGGGGGTACAAATACATTAGTGACTGAGAAATGGATAAACTCCTTAGAGAAAATATTTCATGCCTTGGGGAGTAGCGAAAGGGAGAAAGTTGTCATGGCAGTTTACCGCCTCACTGGAGATGTCGATCAATGGTGGTCACTGATTCAAAAAACGAAGGAACATGATGAAGTATAAAATATGGAATGGCAGGAGTTCAAAGAGCTGTTCTTAGAAAAATACTTTCCTCGAGACCATCGAGCTGATATGGAACGACAATTTATGAGTCTGAGGCAGAAGGAAGATGAGAATGTCGCAAAGTATGAGGCTAACTTTACAAGGTTAGCGAGGTATGCTGCAGATTACATACATAACCCAAGAAGTAAGATTTATCATTTCTTTGATGGGTTAAAACCATTACTCCGTCAAGCATTAGTCTCACAAACCTTCTCGTCGTACGAAGATATTGTCTCGTGTGCGATCAAGACGGAAAAGGAATTCTCTAAGTCTTATGACTTTAAAGTGAAGCAGGAGAAGAAAAGATCTGCTGAAAACTCTGGAAATGGAAATATGGGGAAGAAGGGAAAAGTTTAACATCCATCCTACAGTAAATGTGGGAATAAACATCCTGGTACTTGCTTGAAGGGAATGGGAGTCTGTTACAAGTGTGGTGAAAAAGGCCACCAAGCTCGTGATTGCAAGGGGAAGAAAGAAGCTACCGATGTTCAGTTCTACAATTGCAAGGAAATGGGACATTATCCAAATGAATGTCCTAAGCGTCAGGGGAACTTACCTCAGAAGAGGCCAAGGGATCAAGGAAAAGCTTATGCTATCACTACTGCTGAGGTAGAAGCTCCAAAAGACGTGGTGGCAGGTAATTTAATGGTTTCCTCAAGTTTAGGAAATGCTTTATTTGATTCTGGATCATCACATTGTTTCATATCTTCCCAGTTTGCTAAGAAAATTAGATATTTCCAATTTGATTTAAAAAGGGAGTTGTCGGTCAAAACCCCTAAGGGAAGTATTATTGCAACAAAGTTTTGTCGATTAGTTCCCATTAGATCACCTAAATGTTCTTTACCTGCTGATCTCATCGTCATACCCATGATTGAATTTGATATAATCCTCGGTATAGATTGGATTTCATATGATGATGCAAAGATTTATTGTAAGAGGAAAGAGGTTACGATTCTTGATGATGATGATGATAGGGAACACCTTATCTTTAGAGCAGAATCGTCGCCACATAATTCTTATCTAGATCCACCCCCAGTAGCTCAACTAAATTCAATTATTGTGGAGGAAGAGAATAAAATTACTATGGGTGAGGAAAGGAATATTAAAATAGAGGATGTATCTGTTGTGAGAGAATATGTTGATGTGTTTTCAGAAGATTTACCTGGACATCCTCCAGAACGAGAAGTTGAGTTTTCAATTGATTTAATTCCTGGTTCAAGGCCCATATCAAAGACCCCTTATAGAATGGCCATTGTGGATTTAGTTGAACTGAAGAAAAAACTAGAGGAACTGAGTAATAAAGTATTTATTCTCCCTAGTGTTTCTCTATGGGGAGACCATATCCTTTTTGTTAAGATGAAAGATGGATCTATGAGGTTATGCATTGACTACAGGGAGATCAATTCTATAACAATAACAAACAAGTATCCCCTACCTCGCATTGATGACTTGTTTGACCAACTGCATGGAGCTCAATACTTTTCAAAGATTGACCTTTGATCTGGATACCATCAGTTGTGTGTGAAGAAGGAAAACATTCTGAAGACAGCATTTCGAACAAGGTACGGGCATTACGAGTTTACAATAATGCCTTTTGGATTGACTAATGCACCCTCTATTTTCATGGATCTAATGAACAGAGTTTTCAAGGAATATCTTGATGACTTTGTAGTGGTATTAATTGATGATATCTTGGTATACTCCAAAATCCACAAATATCATGAAAATCACTTGCACATTATCCTGAAGACTCTTAGAAGACAAGAATTATATGGAAAGTTTAGCAAGTTTGAATTCTGGCTTCAGGAAATTTCTTTTCTTGGCCATATTATCTCCAAAGATGGAATCTTTGTTGATCCTTCTAAGACCAAGGCAATCCAAGAATGTCCAGCACTGATGAGTATAACTGAGGTACACAGTTTTATTGGTTTAGCAGGTTATTATTGACGTTTTGTCCAAAATTGTGCCCGATTGGCTAACCCATTAACGAAGCTCACACGTAAAGGGGTTAAATTCCATTGGACAAAAGAGTGTGAGGAATGTTTTGAAGAACTGAAGAGAAGATTTTTCAATGCTCCTATATTGACTCTACCATCGGGGAATGATGGCTTCGTTATTTATAGTAATTCATCGAAGAAAGGACTTGGATGTTTCCTTATGCAAAATGATAGGGTTATTGCCTATGCATCACGATAGCTGAAAATTCATGAGCAAAACTATCCTACTCATGATCTTGAGTTAGCAGCTGTGATCTTTGCACTGAAGATATGGAGACACTACCTCTATGGTGAAAATGTGAGATTTATACCGATCACAAGAGTTTGAAGTATATTTTCTCACAAAAAGAACTCAACATGAGGCAAAGGAGATGGCTTGAACTACTCAAGGATTATGATTGCACGATACACTACCACCCGGTGAAGGCAAATAAGGTGGCAGATTCTTTGAGTAGAAAAGATCATGGAGTTTTGAACATGATGAGAGTGGAAAAGGATCCTATTTTCAGGGATCTAGTAAAGATGGATATGGGAATCACAATGGAAGGTGAAACATCAAAACTTTTTCAAATGGTTTCCAAACCATCTTTACTAGAAAGGATAAAGAGTTCTCAGGCCGATGATGAAGAGTTTAAGAAGAATATTAAAGCTGTGAATGATGGGATATTGAGTGACTTTGTGTATGAAGATGGATTTTTGAAATTTGGGAGGAGACTTTGTGTTCCCGATATACCTGATTTAAAGAGAGAATTGTTGGATGATGCTCATAGTTCCAATTTCTCTATACACCCTGGGAGAACCAAAATGTATAGAGATTTAAAGGAACATTTTAGGAGGGACAACATGAAGAGGGATATTGCTGATTTTGTGTCAAGATGTATGGTTTGTCAATAATTAAAAGCTGGAAGGCAACAGCCTGGTAGATTATTGCAACCTCTTCCCATACCTGAGTGGAAATGGGATAATATTTAGATGGACTTTGTCATGGGACTACCAAAGACTCCTAGGAGGAATGACGCAATATGGGTCATTTTTTATTGTCTTTCCAAGTCAACACATTTTCTTACTATAAGATAAGATCTACCACTTGAACGTCTAGAAAGACTATATATTAATGAAGTTGCAAGACTTCATGGAGTACCCCTATCGATTGTTTCTGATCGTGATCCCCGTTTTAATTCAAGATTCTGGAAAAGTCTTCAGAAGGCCTTGGGTACTGAAATTTGTTTGAGCATTGCCTATCACCCTCAAATAGATGGACAATCAGAACAGACTATTCAAACATTAGAAGACATGTTTAGATCATGCTCTCTTGACTTTCAGGGTATGTGGGATCAATATTTACCACTGGTAGAATTTTCCTATAACAATAGCTTCCATTAAAGCATTCAGATGGCACCATATGAAGCGTTATACGGAAAGAGATGTCGCACACCAACCTGTTGGGATGACGTTGGTGAAAGAAAACTTATAGGCCCAGAACTGGTGGAGGAAACGATTGAGAAGGTGAAGGTAATCCAAAACCACATCAAAGCAGCTCAAAGTAGGCAGAAAAGCTATGCTGACAACTGAAGGAATGATTTGGAATTTCAGGTTGGAGATCATGTTTTCCTGAAGGTATCTCCATGGAAGGGAGTTATACGTTTTGTTAAGAAGGGTAAATTGAGTCCCAGGTACATCGGACCTTTTGAAATTCTAGAACGTATTGAGGCTGTAGCTTACCGTTTGGCGATGCCGCCAAGTCTCCCCAAAGTTCACGATGTGTTCTACGTATCACTGTTGAGAAAATACATGCCTGAACCAACGCATGTACTCACTTACGAGGAATTGGAACTGGAACCCAATCTATCTTATTGCGAAGAGCCTGTCAGGATTCTTGATACGAGAGAACAAGTGCTGAGAAATCAGACGACTCGTCTGGTAAAAGTTCTATGGAGAAACCATAAGATGGAAGAGGCAACGTGGGAACCCGAGGAACTTATGATGAAGAACCACCCGAGTCTCTTTATGCAGTAATACCCTAGAAATTTCGAGGACTCGATTATTTGAAGGAGGGGAGAATGTAACACCCCAAGCTTCCACGGTACGTTTCCCTTAGAATAATTCAATAGCGTGTATTGTACGCAACCTCGAGTTCTAACACACCACAACTAATTAAACTAGCCGTTATAAATAGTAATACCTACTTTTTGAAATTTTATAAATTTTATTTTTTAAAATGGACTTCATTTTTGGATTCGGAATATCGAAATTATCCTAGGGTTAATTTTTGGTATTTTTCTGAAAAACTTCATTTTTTGATGAATAGTGAAACCACTAAGTGGTGAATAAAAAACAAAATTTTTCATAAAACTTAATTATACCACTTCTGTGAATGGAATTTCAAAAATCTGAGAGACACGGTTGATATCAGTAAGTAAAATGTGGTTCAATGAGATGAAAATAATTTTTGGTGAATAGTAACTTTTTTACTTTTATTTACCACGGTTAAAAGTAAATAGGGTAATTAAGGATAAAAATGATATTAATATTACCCTAACACATGTCATAATTCTATTGGATAGGTTTATCTCGACCAAAAACAACCTTAGGAATAAAATATCATCATTTAGGTCCACTTGGATTAGATTAGGACATTTATTATTATTTAATTCAAAGAAGAGTTAAAAGAGTTAAAATCAAATCTTAATTACTAAAACATTTTTATTATAGGGTTATACATAAGATAAATTTGATTTTAAAGATTCATTAGAAAGATAAAACGATTTCCTACATAATTATATTTTATTTATAATTTTTAGATATTAAATATTTTAATTTATTTATGACATAATGATGATGCAGTAATTACCATAATAGTGAACAATTAAGATAATTGATATTATAAATACCCAAATAAATATAATTTGAGACTTTTTATGAATTAAAATAATTTTATAGGTGAATATGACAAGTTATTATTTATTTAATTAACGTTTTTCGAACTTAGCATTCTGTTATGATTTTTACAAAAATCAATTACCAAATAGTATCAAAATTGACATAAAATAGTTTTTTAAACAAATATTATATTATTAATTGATATTCTATCCCTAAAAAACTAAGTTTTGGACAAATGACTTAGATAAGAATATATATATTAATAATTAACCACTTGGGGTTCGCTTGGATTTTTATAGTAAGATTATTAACCATATAATATAAAACTACAAAGAGACATAGTAAAAGTGAAACTAATTAACTAAGAGTTAATACTTAAAGATAAGGTTAATTTAGTGACCCAAACCTGTATAAATCCTATTAGTTGAGTTGTTTTCAATTAATGCCCACATTAGCCTCGAAATAAATCACTTTGGAGCCATTAGAAACTGAATATGAATTTATTATAAATTAATATTTCTAGCTTTTCCTAAAGTACCCCTCACCCCTCTTATAAAAGGGCACCCCCCTTCTCTCAATCTCACACCTTCAAAGCCTTTTGGTTCGTCCAACCCCTGCCCAAATACTCTCTCAACTTCTATCCCTTAATCCTAGAAGCAATCCTTTAGACATAAATCCATCCTAAGGAGTCCTTTTGATCAAATCAAAAGGAAGAACCCGAAGAAGAGGTAACGTTTTCACCACCCTCTTTCAAATTCCTTTCTTCTTCCACTTCCTCTTTGTTTATTATTTCCATTCTAAAATAATAACTATAGTAACTTCTACATACTGTGATGTTATTATAAATATGGTACAACCATATTCAGTATTATACCCATCATTTGAATGACATGTCACTATTCGTGCGTACGTACAACTTACCGTCTCCACATCGTAGTGTAATTGTTATTCAATACATTATTATTTGTATGGGTATAATAATGAGTATAAATGATGTAAATAATTAATATGACATTATAATGATTCTGTATATATGATATACCATCCAATTATATATTATTTTAATATCAAAATAATGATATTGTTGCTCGTGTGTACGTACGGAATACCGTCTCCACGAACGCGATAAGATTCATTCCCCATCATATCCATTCAAGAATAATTTTCATTTAATGGTTAAAAATAATGTTTATAGACTTAATATCATTATGAATATGAATAATATACAACCTATCCATTATAAACATGTCTTACATAACCAAACATATAAGGAGAACGAATCGGTTATCACCCGAAACGACGGTAATACTAAGATATTATTAATAAAGCAATATTAAAAAACCATATATGATATCATATTAATGTATATGATTATTTTATAATTTAATAACAATGTTTTAACTATTATACAGGAGTTTAACATACCATCGACTAAGGAAAAGTTCAAGGTAAGGGTTTACTTCACAATCTCTTCCTTATCTGAGGTTGTTTATACGTATGGGTCATCGTTATCATCCACATCCATGTTTCTTAAAAATATCTTTCAAAACATTTTTACTATTAAATAGAAAATGGGTTAAACTAATTTATACCCTTATAAATTTTTGAAAGGAATCTTTCCGTTGTTTCCCAAACGAGTTACTTTTTGACCTTTTCGACAAATTTAAGGTAAGAATGTTTTTTTAACTTATACGGAAGGTGCGGCTATTTTTCGCCGTTATAACTTCGTCGAAGCTTCCCTTACAAGATTATAAGAATATTTTCAAAGAAAATGTATTATTTTATAATTATTTTACTTTTAAATGATTTCAAAAAAAGAGATATTTCTCTCAAATAGTTTTGATTTCATCTATGTCAACATCCTTTGATGGATTTTAAGCTTATTTGAAGTTAATTCATTATGATACAAAACTTCCATATTGTATTTAAAGTTGTGTGGTATGTTTGACTATGGATGTGTTATTTTTATACCATTCATGGTTTATGAAGAAAGTATTGACATTTCGTATGCTAGTTTTAATACGAATGTTTATGTTATGATAAAACCTATTCATATAAGGAATGCATTGGACTTAATATGTGACGGTTGGAGCCCGCTATAGCTCCTCGATGCATCGGTAGGTCTCATGAGACAAACTAGTGCCTTGGCGCAAGGCCTTGACAAAATCTTATTTGTAGTCTTGGCACAAGGCCTTGACTATGTGGTTATGATAGTCTAGCATTATGCATTCCCTTAATATGAAAGTGGTTATTGATACTGCATGTGATTATTCGACTAGTAGAATATCCATGTGAGTAAGTAAATGGAATTATTTGATTTTACTTTTTCCATATTATGCTTAAGTTCAAGTTTAATAAGGCATTTTTTTAGTTACACTTTGCCTTAAATGCTTATGTTTACTTATGTAAGTTTCTGCTATATTGTTATCCTTACTGAGCATTTGAGATCACCCCTTTCAATGTTTTATTTTTCCCAGGATGTGAAGAAGTGTATTATGACTGACATGCATGAATAGTATAAGGGGAAGAGAAGAAAAGTTGTTGTTGTAATTTTATTCAATTTATGATGTAATGTAAGACATAGGAAAATATCTAGTGTTTCCGAGGCTACTAAACCAATCGATCTTTCAAGATTTGATCCTTTGTGATCATGCCAATTATGTAATAATGCACCGACTCTGGGTATCTGGGGTCGGGGCATCACAAATTAAATCCATGGGTCAACTTGGGGACCCCATTGAGCCACTTTGGTAAGAAAATGACATTAATAACTTTTTATTTAAAGTTAAAATAAAAATGTCACAAACATGTATTATTTTACTAAAATAATTTTTACATGAAGTTATAAAAGTCATATTTTTGACTATAAATATTCATTAGAAATCTAAAAATATTTCCTACATCATGATATGTTTTTTATAATTTTTATACATTAAATAAATAAATTTATTTATGACACCATGATGATGCATCGATTATCTCATTAATGAACGATTTAAATAAAATGATAAGATAAGGTAAAATCTAAGTCTTATACTTATCAAAATACCTTTTTATGGGTGGATTTCTAGCCCTTATCACCTTATACTTGAAATATATAATTTTGGGACTTTTAATATCCGAAAATCATTTTATAATAAAGTAACTTTTCATGACTTTCCAAGAGTGCCCCTACTCCCACTTATATAAGGCCCCCACCTCTACCACCTTAGCCACACCTATCAAGCCATTGAATCAGCCAAACTCTGCTCATTTCATCTCTCTACATCCCTCTCCTCATTCTATAAGCCTTACCTTAGGAATAAAGCTCGTCAAGAAACCCTTTTGGTTCAAACCAAGAGGAGTTTCCAGATTTAAAGGTAAAGTCTTCTCTAATGTTCATTTGTTTTATTTTGCTTCTCCAACCCCCTAAACTCTTTTTATTCCTTTCTTTTGTAACCACACCATTATCTTCAATATACTAGGATTTTTTTATGAGAAGGATTCTAGCTACACTTACACACACCTCTGTATAATGGTTAAAGAACATACTATTTCTATGGATGGTGAATTTCTGCCTCACGAAACGACGATTGTTCAATTTTCTTCTAACACCTTTAATGGTGGCCATTAAGATGTCACTATATTTATATATGATATATATTATGTTTATTTCTTCCATATTCTTCTTTATTTTGCATTTATGGAATATCTTTATGGTTTCCATTATGGGTAAACACGATATCTTCGTTTTATGAAGTGCGGGCTACCACCCCCTCAAAGTGATTTGATTCGTTAATGTCATATGTGGGACGTATAAAGGATAGAGATAACGATATTATATATATGATATTATACTAGAATTATAATATACATTTATATCATTATGATTTCATTCCATTAAATACAAAATATAAATGAAAGTAATGTTCATGCGTACGTATTGCTCACCGTCTCCATGAACGGTGTATTTTGTTTCTTACCTCTAAATGTAATGTAATATTATAAATGCATGTATATACTGGATATATATGATATATATGATATGTAAATCATGAATATAATTTTGGATATAATGGATATTTTACCACATGAACAACTTGTAATTATAAGAAGTTTATTTTTGACTCACTACAACAAAACCAACTATTACCGACGGTTTTTTTTCATATAGTGGCGGTTTAAACCGCCGCTATATGGTTTGGAGGTGGTTTACAGAAACTGCCACTAAAGTGGGCATCGAAAATCTATTAGTGGCAGTTTTTTCCATTTCGCGGTAGTTTAAGGGAAGCGTCGTAGATGCCTCATTTCACAATGGTTTTTGTGACTTTAGCGGCGGTTTGACGGGTGCCGAATATTTTTTAATTCGCGGTGGTTTTAACTGCCACGATATTCAGGCGTTTGATGTGCCTCTGTCGCGGCGGTGAAAATCGTTGCTAAATATAAACTGATTCCATTTGACGGCGGTTTTAACCGCCGCTAATGTTTTACCAGTAAAGCATTATCGGCAGTTAAAACCGCTGCGAAATACTGACCAGTAAAGCATTAGCGGTGGTTAAAACAGTCGCGAAATGCTGTCCAGAAAAAAAATTGCAGTTTTTCTTCTACTACCCCACTTCCCTGAAAAACAAATCAAACTAGAAAATGGAATAGGAGACATCATACAAACAAATAAAATGTTATTTCTAACTTGGTATCCCCAACATGATGAAACATGAGACATCATACAAACAATCGACCATAATTCTATAGTGATAATAATAAATAATGGATTTGTAGGGAAGCATTAAATTCATTCCAATAATTACATCATATAGTTACATGATGGGAAAGAATGAAATCTATATAAAAAAGCATTTTCCTATCTGATGGGGAAAATAATTCCATCAGTGAACAATCATTTATAGAATAACCAATTAGGTTTACAGATTCTTAATGACACATAAATACACTATATCAAGGACCGGAATCTCTATAAATGTATCAAATATAACATTGTATTATGCACTTGTGTCAAATAATATAGAATCTATAGTAGAGGTTACTAGATTAGTACCTCAAACAATAGATGAATTTGAATTATGCTCCCTATCATATGTTGAACGTCATTTAGTTTCCCCATACCATGACTCTATGGTACAACCTGACTATTCTGAGTGGGATCACATTTCATGCACATTAATTCCTGAGTCTAGTATCAACTATGTCGACTACCACCTTTGTAAGAACCTGAGTTTTTAGAAACGGGTCAAATCCCGACCCTGTTTAAATTTTTAACTGGTTTCCATGGAGTCTGGAAAATATGGGAAGTTCCTGGAAATTTCCAAACTACACGTTGTGTACTTTTAGTACATGTCCTGTATATGTTAACTGAGTGACCGTCCGTGTACTCGTCGAGTACATGCCGTGCGGTGACCGTGTAGTAATTCCTTACTACACGGCGTGTAGTTTTGAACACGCTGTGTGTACCCCCGACCGTGTGAGTCCATACATGGATTATAGGACATTGGTCGGGTAGAACTAGGGACACACCGTGTTCCCTTTGGACACGCCGTGTAGTCTAGCCGTGTGTAAGGGAAACATAGGGCGTGTGGGTAAGTCGGCGAGGAGAGGAAGAGGAACCAAGTACACACCGTGTACCCCTAGGTACATGCTGTGTACTCATGTCGGAAGGTTCAGAAAGTAAGTCAGTGGAGTCAGCCATCTTATGAACAGTTAAATGACCCATACACGGCATGTAGTCCAAAATTACACGTCGTGTACTTTCTTTTTTTCACTGAAAATGTGAAGTACCCTCGTATTGAGGCAGAAACTCAAATCCTCTGCCCGGATACACGAACATGTCGGCCAGGATTTCAATTGCCTCCCAGTTCTCCGTCTGAAGTCCAATCCGAACTCCCTTTAGTGCGTTGGAACCCCCTCGGTAAGGCCTCGATTCCTCTTGGGTCTTTTTGTTTGATTTTCTTTCTAGAACAAGTTATAGGCGCCTGAGCGGTATTTAATCTTTTATAGATTTACCGCATTTTTGACCGAATTGGTGGGTGTCGCCGGAGGAGTAGCATCGTACGAGTCTCAAGTAGGTGGTGCATACCTCTTTTTGTGTTTTCGTGGTTGTTTTAGTGACGCGGCCTTCGGCGCATTTTCGGGTATTTTGAGTGGAACCTATTTTATCTGTTTTATTTATACTATATTTTTTATGGGACCCCTGAGATGCCTTTGGGTATGCCCAGTTACCAGTTTGCGTGAGCGGGGCCGGGTGAGGGGTCATTGCTCGTCGGGGTATTTTGGTCGGGGAGCGCCAAAATGGTTTTAATTGAAATATTATTATCTTAACTGTTTAGTTTAATTTATTTAATCATGTTTAATTGTTAGAGGAATTTAAGACCTCAGTGATGGTATGGGACAACACCTGGTATAGTGAGATTCAACTGTTTAGTTAGTTTTTCCAAGTTATGTTTTCTGTTTAAGTATGTCATATATTCTTTTGTTGAATTTCATCTACTGGACCCTTTGGGTTGTGTTGGGCTTGGCCCAATTACGCTTGAGTGACACTGATCACAGGTTGGGGCTTTTTCCCGGGTTACATTGGGTGGTTGCTACCACGGGATTGGGCATCATGGACATCGGCTTGAGGCAGTACAACTGTCTGGTTGGGCATGGCCCGAGTTACTAGGATGGTGATGCCATCAGACTTGAGCGACATAGTCGTAGGGACACGAGGTGTCAGATATGATGGTGGATTAGGTACCTTTTGGTGATTACCGCTCACCAGGGACTTGAGTAGTGTGCACATAGAGATACTCCGTGATGAGGTGGTTTTGACCACTCGTGTGGGTAGAGGCCCCCGTAGTTGCGGTTAGGTATTTTGGATGGGGGTGTTTTCCGTAGAAAGCCACATGGGAGGTGAGGAGCCTTCAGGGGATTGGGCGTGCCTTCGGGGCGTCAGGACTTGAGGCACGAGGTTTCAGGAGGCACATGGTACCGGGTTACTATTCTTGGGCATGCCTTCGGGACGTCGGTACATGAGACACGAGGTGTCAGGAGGCACATGGTGCGGGGTTACTATTCTTGGGCGTGCCTTCGGGACGTTGGTACTTGAGACACGAGGTGTCAGGAGGCATGTGGTTCCAGGTTACTATTCTTGGGCGTGCCTTCGGGACATCGGTACTTGAGACACGAGGTGTCAGGTGGCACATGGTGTCGGGTTACACGACAGAGATTCCGGCGTTGGCCGAAGCAGGTGATACTCCATGGTGGTTGTTGAGCACCAGTGGAGTTTGTTTTTATTTGTGGATTGTACTATTTACTGCTTTCCTTGTAAATGCATAACTACTTAAACACATATATTTGGTACGCACCGTTGGGTGGTATCCTACTGAGATTTGTCTCACACCCTGCACGGGCCTTTCGGGACGCGTGTAGACTTTATGGATTTATTTGCAGAAAAGAGGCTAGCTTCAGGAGCTGGGCTGCATTAGTTGTTTCATGGAGATTGTATAGACCTTGAGGTCATGCCTAGATGGGTTTACATTGTTCTATTTTCCTTTGTATCAGCATGTTTACTTTCTTTTGTAGTAACTATTGGTTAGCCATTGGCGACATTATATTTGACATGTATGACCTGTTTTGGATGCATGCTTGGTTGTTTACAGTAGTTATTGTAGTTGATTTCTGCATGTTGTTCTGTTTACTTCCACTGTAGTGTTTTCTATAGTGCTTCTGCTGTTTATTGATATTTGATATGCTTCCGCTTTGCGGGTCTGGTTCGAGTCTGCTGAGTCTTTTTTTCCGCTACATATTTTAGTATTATACTCTGACCAGTACCCTTACTATGATCCTCCGAGAAGGTATAGCCTCCCCACTATACCTATTCATACCCTCACTGCTAGTCGTCAGCCTTTGGCATTCTGGGGAGGTGTGCCTAAGGTAGTGACACCCGGCCCGTTCGGCACTGTTCGGGTGGCTGGCCGGGTCCGGGTCGCTACAACCTTGGCCTCAGCAGTATGTGGTATTATAGCTACATCCCTACTAAAAATTAAGAGTACCCACATAATAATGTGGAATATGTAAAGATCGTATCCCCCTAGGAGGAACTGGTGGAAATTTTTTAAAGATGTGCAAGATATGACCCAAACTCCTATAACCTCTGCATTCAACTAGATACACCGTATGTTGGGAGAAAAGATGTGTAACTTCTCTAAATCTCCTCATATTGTGTTAATGAGTCGTCCAAATTATGGTAGAATAGTTGTGTGTCTTCCATTTAACCATTTTTAGAATATTCTAGGTGACTTTAGTGACCAGAACATGCATATTTTTCTTATTCTATTGTTGGAGAATGTGTATGAGCCTGATCTTTTCCTCCATTTCATATAGGTATATCCCGATGTTAATCATGTTAGTGGGAAAGGATATGGGTATTATCTATATTTTTTACCAAAATATTATTGGTGATTTCTTTGAATAATAACAGATTATACTGACAAGCTTAGTAAATGTGGGAAAATGTGTCCTCTTGCTCATAGTTTTCCACCATATTTAGTTAGTGAGATTCTTTGAAGGGTATAGATGTAGGGCCATGTTCTTGGTTGATTTTTCACTACCCTCAGTGGGTTTTCTTGACTTCCTAGGTTTGGGAGACTTAGGTCAGACTCTCGAGGTAAACACACACATCATATAGAGGTTTTATTTCTTTGTAGCATTGGTGATGGTGAATTCTAGAAGGAGCCCTTTGGAGGATCCCTTATGCTATCTAGATGAGTCCATCAGTGACCTCTTGATCAACCTCCCTAGAAAGGGTGGAACATGTTATTTCCTTCCATGGATATGATCATGAAATGGTTTGAGATGGAAACTATTTACAAAAAATTATGTTCCACTATTCATTGTCGAGTAGACATATATTAGGGATTTTTGAGATGAATGGATTTTTTATCTTCCTCTGAAGATGGAAAGGTACCATTTAGGCATGACTCCAAAAATAGTGAATTTGAGACCCAATGTTGAGGGTTCAAGGTTGATAATAGAGCCCTAGTTTTAAATGAGGATCCAACTTGTGTAGTAGTCGAAGCTTATGATTTCTTAAAGTAGTAAAATGTCATTTCGATCAAAGGGGGTTCTAGTTGAAAGTGCCAGAATACTTATGAGAAACATTTACAAGAAATACTCATGAAATCAGTATATTAATAAATAAACACATGTATAATCAATTGTATTGGATCCATGTTTGTCCACATTTCATATTTTGAGAGAGAAAAAGGAGCCTAACATGTGGGTGACACATGCATTTTATTTAAGGTTTCATGTTAGGTTCACCATTTTTGTTTCCAACTACTTTTATTGGTGAGTATATGATCTGTATCACATGATTAGGCTAAACCACATTCCCATCATCCTCTTATGTTTGGTCTCTATACTGCCTACTAGGTTCCAATTTATATAACCAGAACAAAATAACAAAAGGATCACTCTTTTGTCATCCAAAATCTCAACTACCAATTCAAACACAGGCCTAAATGGAATGATGTATACCGCACTCCAGAAATCAAGACATAAAATGAAACATCATAAATCAAAAAAATGCAAAGAAGGAAACATGAGAAATCAAGAAAATGTTAGGACATGGTAATGTTTGGTGGCAATTATGTGCCATAAATTTTACATATACAAACCAACTGTTCTCATATTTGTTCAACACATCAACAATACTACTACTCATGGTCTGATGATGCATCGTCACCCTCTCCACCTCCATCTCTACTACCTTCTGCAACCTCTAAGAACATTATATTGAAAATTAAATATTGTTTCATATTTATAATTAAACATAAAACCAATAAAAGTTTGCAAACTAAATGATTTTGATTTTTTTGTGATTTACCTACTCACCACTAGTCGATGCACTACCACCGGGGGCATATCTGCTCATATGCTGACATATTTCAAGCTACTCTTTCTACAAAGCAGATATCTGATCCCTCTGCTGGTGAACTGTGTTTTGTAGTGAAGACATCTCCCTATGAGCATCTTCAGGTATGAAATGACTATAACCAATATTATATGCAACTGGAATCCCTGGTGGCCTGCCAAAGACCTCAGATGGTACGGGTCCCAAACCCATCTCGCGCACTCTACCAGGATGATCCTTCACAAGGACTTTAGCAACCGGGTCATCCTGGAAGACTGAGTAGGACTGCCCAGGATTGGAATCCCTTATTTCCTTAATTTTTACCTATAAATCAATTATCAATATATATTAACACAGTAAAAATTGATAATAAGTTATTATAATAAAAAATTGACTTCATACCCAAACTTCTTTGGCAGGCTCATTAACAAAACTTCTATCTGTTTTTTATGAACATCCAGCCACAGTTTAGTTCGAGATGCTTCATGCCCTAAACTTTGTGACTGCATTAAACAATGATAAATCAACAATTCAATATGTTTAATAGATAATATTGTCTTATAAATATCTAAACTAATTAAAATATTACCAATGACATTCGGCTTCTAGAAAATATTTTTGAGCTCGCAGTGTGCGGGATGACTTGCTTTTCCCGGTTTGATGCATTCGTTTTGAGAGATCCTGAAATAAATAATATTCAATTTAACAGTAATGTATTAAATGTCATCTCCTCTTCATATACATGTATAAATGTAAAATGAGGATAATATAATAATATATATTTCTATACCATCCGCTTCTCATCATGATGTATATCAACAAAAACTTTACACTTCTCTTTCGATACCCCACTGGGTAGCTTCTCATACATTTACTGCACGGTAAACAAAGTATCGTTGACATCACACCACAACCTCCATTTGAAATCTTTCCATTTTTTACCAAGATTTTTCAATGTCAACTTCTGTGCTATCACATTAGCAACGGTAAAGTGGAATAACATCTGTATACAGAAATTCATTTTGAACATATTAGTAACATGACATTCAATTAAACAATAAAGTAATAAAATTACCTTTATATGAGAATCAAAAACTTCATTTTTCTAGTTTGGAGGCATATACCTCCAATCATCATATGAAATAGGCAGGTAAATGGGCTCTGCTTCCAGCTAACCTATAATCTAGCCAAGTAACCCCGCGACATCATCCGTTGGGACCCCATAAGAATCAAATGGCACAACTATCTTCTCGCCATTCATGTTCCAAACATATGAACTTTTTATGTGTTTTTCCATGGTTTCATTCTTTTCATCTGCAATGAGCAAATAATTAGTATAAACAAAATGCAATAAATTTATTCAATTAAAATTTGTACCTATGACTGTGACCCTCCAGAATGTCTGAGATGAACTGGAAGGGGCATGTCGCTGCCCCTCTGATGAGGCTCCTATAGGGGGAGTCAATGAATCAACCTCTAATGAGACATCCAAAGATGGTGTCAGAGATGGTGTAGGGGTGTAGGCAGCTGGTGCTTCACATGCCATGGGGACAGACGAATCATCATCTGTTGCAGAACTAGATGAAATAGTGTACTGCTTCTTCCTTTGCATTACTATCATTTAATAAAATAAAATTAAGTTCAGAATATATATTTCAAAAAATTTATGTAGAAAAAAAATTTAAAAATGATAATATATGCCCAGTACTAACAAACAAAATATATATAACAATGATAATGCATGACTTTAGAAATGAAACAAGTGGTTTCTGAATGAATAAATAATTGTACATACAATCATTCTCCCATTCAATCATGTTGGTTTCCTGATCCATTACTTCATCCACTTCAATCAACTTTACTAGACTAATATTTTCAATATCATGATGGACAAATAATTCTGCTTCCTGTTGTTGATGAAATTCAATTGCAGAGGTCAAATCTTCCACTTCATCACCCATATCATACAAATCTCTTTGTATTAGGTGAGTAACTACACTCCACCCTTCATCCACAAAATCATTCACATAATATACCATTTTTTCTTGAGATGATAAGATATATGGATCGTGCAGTTCAAGATCACCAACATCCATCAAGCGAGAGAAGTTTACAGAAGTAAATTGCAAGGAATATCTTTAAACACCTCTGATAATATCGACCCATTTGTATTTGAATAAAACAACAAAAAAATGTCCATGGTAGTTTAATTCAATAATATCATGCAGATTTTCATAGTATCCCACTTCAGAAAATGTAAATATACCACTATTCTGTGTTTTCAAACCCACTTCTCGATTGATTGTAAGAAATCTAAAGCCATTCACATTATAATCGTCGAACTTTATAACTTGTTTTATCGGACCTCTAGCAAGAAACTTCAAATCTTCTGACAAGTTTTCTCGAGTATCGGTATTCATGATCTGAAAAAAGGAATATAATTTAATAGATTTACAAATTGTATGTGTCAAACTAATATTCGTATTTATTGTAATATTTATAAACTTAAATGTCGTGCAAACCATTCTACCAGCTCTTTATTCACAGCTTTCATTATATCTTTCTCATTTCATGTTTGGCCTCTCATTCATCTCTTTGTTTGTATCCTCAACTCTTCAATAAATGGATCTGCTATTTCACTATCCAGTAGCACATATCTATGTTCCTGTAATAATTCCAATTCTATCAGTGTAACATATGTGGTCCTCCCAACTGATCGGCCAATAACAGGAAATATTTTTGATTTTTGATGCATTTGAGATTGAGTTTATGTGTCGTCAACATGTCCAACTCAATTAAATCTTCTCTCAATATCATCCAAATATTTGGAACAAAAGGTGAGACACTCCTCAGCCAAATAGCCTTCAGCAATAGAGCCTTCTGTTTGAGCTTTATTTCTCACATATGCTTTCAAATGCCCAAGATATCTATGAAATAAAATAATAATATTATGCATTTAATTAAATGCCAAAAATTATTACTTAACTGGAAACATATATATAAAATACCTTTCAATTGGATACATCCTTCTATAATGAATGGGGCCTCCTAATTTAGCTTCTTCAACCAAATGCATAGTTAAATGCATCATGATAGTAAAAAACGATGGAGGAAAGACCATCTCCATTGCACAAAGGGTCAATACAAACCTCTCTTGGAGGTTGTAAAGCTGAAATGGATGTAAAGATTTCTCACATAATTGCCTTAAAAATGTACAGAATTGGAGTACAATAGCAGTAACTTTTTTATGTAATAATGTATGCAATGCCAATGGTAGTAACTGTTGTAACAAAATATGTAAATCGTGACTTTTCAACCCATATAACTTATGATTCTTCAAGTCAACACACCTCAAGATGTTACTCGAATACCCATCAGATACCTTCACATTCATTAAAATTTGAAGGAATGTATCTTTATCCCTATTTTTCATTGAAAAAATGGTCGGAGCATACTTTTCATTCTCATCTATCCAGAGATCACGTTTTATGTTCATTACTTGTAAGTCTTTGTGAGCATTGAGATGATCCTTCAACTTTCCATGCTCATTAAGTAATTTGAAAATCAAATTATCACATACATTCTTCTCAATATGCATCACATCAAGATTGTGGCACAACAAATTAAATTCACCATACAGAAGTTTGAGGAATATACTTTTTTTCATCCATTGTTGTGTTCTGATTTCACTTGACGATGCACTTCGCACTCGTTTTCCTCTATCATTCAAATGATGAACCTTCCCAAATTCTGTTTTAACATTTTCAATCTATTTCAATATTTCAGAACTGGTTACAAACTTTGGAGGTGGTCTACGATCAATGGAACCATTAAATTTTGATTTGTTCAGCCAAAATCTATGAGATGCATCAAGAAATCTTCGATGGAACAAGAAGCACCATTTTATACTGTGAGGTAGCCGTTTGGGCTCGAAATCAAAGTTACAAACGGGACAAGACA
The DNA here is from genome assembly GCA_963277665.1 of Viscum album. Taxonomy (NCBI): domain Eukaryota; kingdom Viridiplantae; phylum Streptophyta; class Magnoliopsida; order Santalales; family Viscaceae; genus Viscum; species Viscum album. Next base: position 1,150,563,014 of record OY728132.1, on the reverse strand, counting down.
AACCCATATAAGTGTTCCAACCAGATAAATTCCCAATACAAGGGAAGTCACTAATCGTCCACATTAAAGCATCATTCATTTTGAACATTTTTTTAGAAGAAACATCAAATGTCTCAACACCGTTGCTCCATAAATCCTGCAATTCTTCAATAAAAGGCTGCATGTATACATCAATATCATTTCCAGGCATTTGTTTTCTAGGAATAATCATCGAAATAATAAAAGATGTTTGTTTCATACACATCCACGGAGGCAGATTATAAGGGATCAAAACAACTGGCCAAATGTTATAACTGGTACTCAAAGTTCCAAATGGGTTGAATCCATCGGCAACCAATCCCAATCAAAAAATCCTAGGATTAGCTGAGAAATCTGGATGTAATGAATCAAATGTCTTCCACGATTTGGAATCTCGTGGACGTCTCATTAACCCATCATTATTATTATCTACAGAATTCCACTTCATGTCTTCGATGGTTTTTGATGAAATGAATAATCTTTGCAATCAAGGCTTCAAAGGAAAGTAACGCCAAACTTTTTCTGGTGTGTTACTTTTCTTCTTCTCCATGAAATTATGTTCATTCAGACTTCCAACATCACCCTTCGACTGTTATCTAGAAGAAGAACATTTATTACAATTTTGTCTACTTGATTCTTCTCCCCAATAAAGCATACAATCATTGGGACACACATGTATTTTTGTATAATTCAGACCAATCTTGTTAACAACTTTTTTCATATCATACAAAGATTCTTGGATTTTTGCTTCAGGAAATTCATCACGAATCAATTCCAATAACATGGAAATTGCCTTATTTGTAATTCCACATAGAAATTTGATATGGTACAACTTCAGCAGAAATGAAAGCTTTGAATATTTTAAACACCCACTATATAACTCTTGATTTCCATCTTCAACTAAATCATGAAACACATTTCCCTCATTGATGTTTTACCTTACATTTGGCTCCACAAAATCAATAGGAGGATCCAATGATATGTTACAATCTTGATCTGATTGTGTTACAGTCTCAAAAATATCACTTGTCATGTTGCAATTTGTAGGACCCTATTCTGGTTGTTCTGATATGTTTTGATGCTCATAGTGGTGTCTTGCAGTTCCGAATGCATCATTTATGAGGTTTTTTATTTCATTTTTCATTGTCGATGAACTTGGGACCTCATTTTGTGGATTAACATTACTGCTCAATCTTTCTGTATTGTTCAATTCTCCATGCCAAATCCAACACAAATATTGATCAGGGAATTTCTTCAGTATTAAATGTTCATAAACTTCATCTCTCTTCAACCATGTTCTAAATTTACATTTAGGAAATGGAAATCTTATTCTCCCTTCAACGGATCGATTAGAAATTGAAAAATCTAAAAACTCATTCAAACCCTTAACATATTGAGGTGTGTTCCTCGGTAATGTGATCCAACTTTTATCTATGTATATCACAATGTGCCTAAACAATAATATTACAAATTAAAACACATAGTTACTACTAAATAGAGAAAGAGTTTCATATATACGATAGTGTAAGATTACATAAACATAATATAATAAAGATGACCCATTGGTCGTAAAGTATGCATAATATAATAAAGATGAAACATTGATCACATTTACCACTTACTTAGCATGCCCAGACAAACCGAACAAGTCTGGTCCCTAAGAGACAGCATCAACACCTCATTGAGGAACAATAAGAATATCAGGTTACACACTTATCATAACATTGTCGATCACACATTTATGTTGCCTCAAAAAAAACCCCATTGAAAGTGATGTCATTGAACACACCAAAGATGCATGATTTTAATACCATTAGTACAACGACATTACTAGAAATATTTAGCCCTTATATGAAACCCATTGATACTTATCGTAGGCTAGCTTGGGTACCCAGATTATGGGTAGCCTAGGTCAGTTCATGAAAATTGGTCACGTTTCATCGCACTTTATGTTTTTCAATCTTTTCACTATCTATTTGAATTTACCTCTCTCTTTGAATTTGATAGTGTTCCTTATTTCCTTGAATTTAGAGAGACCTTTTTTATTCATTATATCATTAGGTTTTGAAATTTTAATTCATCCACTTGGATTTCCATAGTGGGGTTCTCATTAAAATCTCTTTTAAAAACAAATAAATGATGTATGTTATTTTCACATAAATATGTTTTGTGTTTAGTATTATAAAATTTTATCTTCAATATTTTAAACAACTCAAATTACAAAAATAATGCAAAACATAAAATTTGGAACACCACAAATGTTAATGCAAGTCCAAACCATAATGCTAAGAGAGAAAAAAGGGATCCTTGGGAGGGATAAACAAGAGGATTTTAGAAAGAAGGGATAATTCCAATTATTTAGGTTGTGTATGTGGCATGTCGATGCGATCATAATTTTTCATATACTAGCATAATCAGAACAGACTAAAGGGAGTTTTCCAAGACCACCCAACTCAAAATAAGAAATGTTTTTGAAAAATCCTCATGTTTATGGTAGCAATAATATTCCCCCTTCCCTTCAATGAGAAATATAATTTTAATCAACAATATATCAAGAATAGGAAGATGAACTGGAAGGTTTACCTTAATAATCTATGTTTAGAACACCAATATCCAACATGGTCTTGCTTATAGATCAAATAGGATTCTCATACGTCATCCATGGAAGGTTTTATGGAATCATAAAGGAGATAGGAAATTTTAGAATGTATGTTTTGGATTGTTAAAATTCTTGGAAGATATAATTCATGATGTGAATAGGGAATTCACATCATGAATTCCTCAATTCCCATATATGTTGAAAAATTTATCAACTCATTTTAAAAACTGAATTAAACTACTTTCATGTCATGGATAAATTTAATGAAGTGAATTATTGTTTTGCGGATTTCTCAAAACCAATCCTTAGCGTGAATGGGTTCATGGGGTTCACCTAGAAAATTCACATAATGAATTGGGGATTCATAACATCAATTCGTTTTTCATCTATAAAGAAACTCTCATACTTACTCAATATGAAACAACTAATCCAACTAGATAAAGGCTTAATGAACAAGGTTTAAATGAAAGTAAACCTAACTATAAGATATTTATCCAAAAACTTAAATGGATACATACCTGGAAAAGAGCGGGGTCGCCGAAGATGGAGGTCGTGGGGTCATCGGACGGTTGGCGGTCGCCGGGGCCGGGGCCGGGGTGTTAGGGGAATAAGGGAGGGATTGGGGGTCTCCAGACGGTTGGGGGTCATCGGGGATGGGGGGTTAGGGGAAGAAGGGAGGGTGCCGAGGTCGCCAGACGGTTGGGGGTCACCGGGGCCGGGGGGGGGGTTAGGGGAAGAAGGGAGGGCGCGGGGGAAGAAGGGGTCGCGAGGGTTTGGGGGAAACGCTGGGGTGGGGGGTACGGAAGGGTCGTGTTTTTTTAAAAAAATAATGGGTTTCATGGTGGATTATTAAAAACCGCCACAAAACCTTTCGGCGAAAACATTTCGCGAAGGTTTTGTGAACCGCCGCCACAAAACCGCTGCCAAACCTGGTTTTTATTGTAGTGTCTCAAGTACCAATGATTGACAGAATGACCGTAATTAACATAAATAATTACATAATATTAATAAAATGGTAATAAATGATATAAAAGGAACAATGAACTTAAAAAGTTTCTTAAGAAAATATGAATTAACTCTAGTTTATTATTCAGAATATTAAAGAACGATCGAGTCAAGTCGGAAACAAGGTAAGGGATCCTACCTCTCTCTTTCATTTTAAGTACTCTCTTTTATGTCACTTACTTTAAGCTCATCTTTCTTATGTTGGGGGATGTTATTTTATATTCTTCTTTCTTTAATTTTTATTTTAATATTATGAGAGACCCTATTTGATCTCATCAATCCATTTTTGGATGTTTTAGGTGGCACAGTTAGACTGTCGAATTTTCATAAGGGGATTTTTCATCTCACTTTTATTCCCATGAGATTCATGCTACATTTGCCACTAATTACTTTTGTGTGGTGTATTTACTACCCATTATTGTATTATTTGTGTAATATAATCTAATTTATGGGTATTTACAACTTCATTTTATGACCCTTATTTCATGGGGTGTACGTTTTGAAAGTTACCCAAATCGGTAAGGGAACCTTTCACCCTCCTCTTTTTAAAAGACTTTTTTTTATGTCTTTTAATTTACATATTATTATGTAGAGATATGTTCTTCTATATCCTTATTGATGTAAATTTTATTTCCAAGTGATGAGATACCATTTTATCTCTCATCAACTAATTTTATGAATTTTGAAGTGACGCCGTTAGGCTGTCGAATTTTTGCAAAGGAACTTCTTAACTCAATTTCAATTCTTTGGGTTAAACTTGTACTCCTTTAATATGTCATTCTATGAATATGTGTGAATTAATCTGATTGTTTTACACTTAATATCTACTTATATTGGGTGTATTTATATTTGTCCCACATAATTATGTAATTGATTTATCTATAATCTAAGGATACTGTCTTTGTATGGGACTTCGTCTCAATCTCCTTTCATTGAGGCATATTTTGTTCTGATACAAGACTTTATTTTATATGATATATAAACCCCTTTGAATTCTACTTTTATTCAGACATAATCTTTTCTATACGAAGTGTTTTACTAAATGACAAAAAGTATGTTTCTTTTTAACGTATGTGGTGACAACGACCTCTCTGCCGCCGCGAGTATTATTTGATATTTGGCTTCCTCAACAAGCCATAATATTTTTAAAAGTAGATAAATACCATATACTATTTTATTTATTTTGGAATTAAAAATTGTTTTGATAACGTATTTGTTAAGTCAATATATTTAAGTGATATATTGTGCTTGAAATGTGGAAATGTTTTCTTTCCTTTTATAATTGTTTTATGTGTTATGATTTTATAATGGTACTTAGATATTTTAAGGGTGGTTACGTGATAAACCAAATGACAGGTGGTGCCGTGAATTCCAAGATGGGTGGTTACGTTATAACCTCCAATGCATTGGGTATGGAAGTTGGCTGAATGGCTATTCCATTTAGTGATATGTGTGGAAGTCAACCATATGGTTATTCCATTTAAGTATGTTTATGTCCCAAGTTATCATTATATGTTATGTGTTCTTTATATGGGTTTTATGGTAATATTTTGGTTACAAAAGGGTTCGTAATGATCTTTTATCTAGTAAAGAGTATTTACTACTTTTTAAAGGTGAAAAGTATTACTTTGATAAAGTATTCATGGTTTACTTGATGTTTTGAAAAACTATCTGTTTTCCTTCTTTGTGTATCCTTTACTGATCTTTTTATGCTCACCCCAAGATTTTTGAAATGTTTTTCACAGGATATAATTTGGAATAGGGTCAAGGATGGGATCAAGGAAAAGTCATGTTATCTTAATCATGGAACTAGACATTCCTCTTTCTTTAATAGTTCATGTTTTGTAAAAATAAAAAGAAACTTTGTAGAAGTGTCTTCTATGTAATCTTTTGAGATGTAATAGTTATGATCTAATTCCCTAAAACTCTAAACCTGAAAAGATACTCAATGTGAATTATTCATTTAATTCAATATTAAGTGAGGTTTAAGGCTGGGTCCTTATAGTTGGTATTAGAGGTCGGTTTAGATAACTTTAGAGGTTAGAGTGTTTTTTAACCATAAGTGACAAGTTGTGTATAACCACAATGGTTAGTATTTTGGATGGAGTCATTGTTATTTTTGAAATTTAGAATGAGTTTGAGATAAGTTGGACAAGTATATCTTAGTGTTTACCTTCCTCTTTAGTACATGATGATTTTGTTGATATACTCACATTGACCTTTTTGTTTTTAGTAAATGGATGGATCTAGCAGGCACCAAAGTAACAATGGATGTGAAGGAAATTGTGTTAGTTTTCTGAATGATCAACTGAATGATATGGGAGCTACAATGAGAACTCTTGTGGTTATTCTCAACCAACTATCAGGAGTCATGATTAACCACTTGAACCTTGGTGAGTTCTCTAATCTATCATGTATGAGAGAACCAACTCGATGTGGAATTTCATGTAATAATTATATAGGTAACCATTAGGGTTTATATAATCCTTACTTTTGAGGTAATTTTGGGTTACTATATGTTAGGATGGAAAATTAAAGGCATGAGATAAACTTGAGGTTAAATTTTGTTGTGGTTATTTTTGAAGATTTTATACCTTTTGGGGGAATGTTTTAAGAATTATATAGTTTTGGAAAAAGGACAACACGCAGACCGTGTGATAACCCGTCGCGTCGGACAATGCTGTGGGAATCAAACCCACAACCAAAGTGCGACTGGTATTTATCGCCTACCACTGGACTATGTGAAGTCCCTGGTTAGTTTGACTAAATATTATTAGTTAGATGACTTAATGAATCAAGTTTAAGTTGATTTTGGGTTATATATAGAAATTATTGACCTATCATGAAGGAAATATGATTAAGTTAATTACTTTTCAATATGAGGCTTTAAGAGAAGCTGATGTTATTTGGAGAAAAATTTTAAGATTTATCTTGGAAGACTATGTGATTAAATCTTTCAGAGATTTGGGTTTCAATCTTAGTTTTTATTACTTTGAATAATTTTACGGATAGATTTTTAATGAATGGTCTTTGTTGAACTTTGGTTACCGTTTGACAAATTTTGTATATTTGGAGTCATTTTTCTTTTGGTAAAACAATTATCCTTTTTGGGGATTATCTGATCTAGTACTAACCATTTTGGTTTTGGTTTTGGTTAAGGTCTAAAGACATTGGAAATATATAGTTCTCTTTTTTGGATTAAGTGATTCTCAAGAAGTTGATTATAGTACACTTAATGTGAACAAGTTTTCCTAAATACTCGTCTTTTTTAGAAAATGTGAGTTTGTGTAAGAAATCTATTAAAATTTGAAAGTCAACATGACAAGTATGTATGTTTCCTTATGTTTTAGTTAAGCTCATAAATAAATTAATCAATGAAAAGTAACTTAAAACAAAATTGTTTTATGTAAATTTTTTTCTACTGGGGAATCAAATACCATTTAACCCATTACAAGTTTGTGATTTTCTGGTGGTTAACTTTCTCCTAAACATGTTTCTATCACACTCCATTAGAAATTAACCCTTTTTTTTCTTCCATATCCATGTTTTCATGGAATCCTAGTACCTATTGTCTCGGGTGACCTTGGTAATTTTCTTTCTTACTTTTAAAGTGATAGTTTAATTTACTTTTTTTCAATGTGAGGCTTTCAATGAAGTTTCCTAGCCCAATTTTAAAATTGCGAGGACTCAATTCCCAAAAGGGGCGAAGGATGTAACATCCCAGGTAAATAAAGAATATTACTTTTTCATATTTATTAATATTTGAGAATAAAATATTAATATTACTTTAAAGGGGATTCTATGTTCGATGGCGTACCCAATACGCAACAATGAGTTTCTTTGAAATCTTACATTGCACACTAATAATATAATAATATTAATTCAAATAGTAGTTAACACGTAGATGTTGTATTAGCGGGAATGAATATAAATAACTAAAATATGATTATATATGTTTTTTAAATGTGTTTACATTTATCCAATAAAATATAAAGGCTTAAAATAAGAAAAGAATTCAATTTTAATCTTAAATACTCTAATATTCACTAAAAGGTTGATTTATCGCCTTTTGATGGAGAACCCTCTTTAAATATAGTCTTGGCCACTCTTATAAATTCTATTTGACCAAATAAAATCCTTATTTATAATTGGGACATCAAAATTTACTTTGTGTAAATTCTTGGTACTTTTCCGATAAAGTTCATTTTTTAGTGAATAGTGAAAAATGTTGTATTTTAATTCAAAACCACCTTTTTATCTAATTAATTTATATGATTACATTATATTTTTTATTATTTTTAAAGAGTAATTATAATATATTTTTTCCATTTAATCCAATGGTGGACATTGGAATTAATTTCACTTTGAAATTTGACATAAACAAATGTCAATCTTTTGATATATATTGTTTCTTTAAAACACGCTATTTGTTTTGACAACGGGAATTAATTATTAAATTAATTAATGCAACTTCTATGCTTTGAATTAGGTAAAATAGACATCATTTTTGAATTCGGGATATCAAATATATCTAAGGGTGAATTTTTGGTATTTTTCTGAAAAACATCAATTTTTGATGAATAGTGAAACCACTAAGTGGTAGTTAAAAAACCGATTTTTCATTTAAATGAAACTTTACCACTTCTGTGAATTGAATTTCAAAAATCCAACATACATGGTTGTTATTATTATGTAAAATTTGGTTCAATGGGATGAAAATAATTTTTTGGTGAATAGTGACTTTTAAGTTTTATTAATCGCGATTAAAGGTAGTTAATGTAATTTAAGGTAAAAATAATGTTATAATATTATGAAATTACCTTGACACATATCCTACCCTTATTGGATGTCTCATGGCCGGCCAAGAGAATCCATGGGTCAACTTGGGGACCCCATGGAGCCACTTGGGTAAAAAAATGACATTATTAACTATTTATTTAAAGTTAAAATAAAAATGTCACAAACATGTATTGTTTTACGAAAAACAATTACATGGAGTTATACACGTCATATTTCTAACTATAAATATTCATTAGAAATATAAAAATATTTCCTAAATCATGATTTTTTTTATAATTTTTAGACATTAAATAAATAAATTTATTTATGACACCATGATGATGCAACGATTATTTCATTAATGAACGATTTAAATAAAATGAGAAGATAAGGTAAAATATAAGTCTTAAACTTGTCAAAAACCTATTATATGGGTGGATTTCAAACCCTTATCACCTTAGACTCTAAATATATAATTTTGGGACCCTTAATATCCGAAAATCATTTTATAATAAAGTAACTTTTCATGACTTTCCAAGAGTGCCCATCCTCCCTCTTATAAAAGGCCCCCACCTCTACCACCTTACCCACACCTCTGAATACATTGGATCGCCCAAAATCTACTAATTTCATCTCTCCACATCCCTCTCCTCATTCTAGAATCCTTACCTTATTCAGAAAGCTCTTCAAGAAACCCTTTTGGTTCAAACCAAGAGGAGTTACCCGATTTAAAGCTAAAGTCTTCTCAAATGTTCTTTTGTTTTATTTTTCTTCTCCAACCTAATAAACTATATTTATTACTTTTTTTGTAACCAAAACAGTATATTCAATATACTAGGATGTTTTATGAGAATTTTTCGAGCTACACTTACACACACCTCCGTCTAATGGTTAAAGAACATATTATTTCTGTGGATTGTGAATTTCTACCTCACTAAACGATGATTGTTCAATATTCTTCTAAAACCATTCATGGTGGCCATTAAAATGTCACTATATTTATATATTATATATATTATGTTTATATTTCCTATATGTTTATGTATTTTTCATTTATGACATACCTTTATGGTTTCCATTATGGGTAAACGCAATATCTTCATTTTAGGAAGTGCGGACTACCGCCCCCTCAAAGTGATTTGATTCGTTAATGCCATATGTAGGATGTATAAAGGATGGGGATAATGATATTATATATATGATATTATACTGGAATTATAATATACATTTATATCATTATGATTTCAGTCCATTAAATACGAAATAGAAATGAAAGTATCGTTCATGCGTACGTACGGCTTACCGTCTCCATGAACGGTGCATTTAATTTCTTACCTCTAAATGTTATGTAATATTATAAATGCATGTATATACATGAAATATATGATATATATTATATCTAAATAATGAATATAATTCTGTATATAATGGGTATTTTACCACATGAACAACTTGTAATTATAAGAAGTTTATTTTTGACTCAAGTACTAATGGTCGACAGAATAACCGTTATTAACTTAAATAATTACATAATGTTCATAAAATGGTAATAAATGATATAAAAGGAATAATGAACTTAAAAAGGTTATTAATCAAGTATAAATTAACTCTTGTTTATTATTTAGGAGATTAAAGAACGATCGAGTCAAGTCGGACACAAGGTAAGGGATCCTACCTCTCTCTTTCATTTTAAGTACTCTCTTTTATGTCACTTACTTTAATTTCCTATTTATTATGTTGGGAGATGTTATTTTATATTCCTCTTAGTTTAATCTCTATGTTAATATGATGATAGACCCATTTTTGATCTCATCAATCCATTTTTTGATGTTTTAGGTGGTGTCGTTAGACTGTCAAATTTTCATAAGGGTATTTTTCATCTCACTTTTATTCTCGTGAGATTCATGCTACATTTTCCACTAATTACTTTTGTGTGGTGTATTTACTACCCATTATTGTATTATTTGTGTAATATAATCTAATTTATGGGTATTTAGAACTTCATTTTATGACCCTTATTTCATGGGGTGTACGTTTTGAAAGTTACCCAAATCGGTAAGAGAACCTTTCACCCTCCTCTTTTTAAAAGACTTATTTTGTTATGTCTTTTAATTTACATATTATTATGTGGGGATATGTTCTTATATATCCTTATTAATGTAAATTTTATGTCCAAGTGATGAGATACCATTTTCCCTCTCATAAACTAATTTTTGGAATTTTGAAGTGACACTGTTAGGCTGTCGAATTTTTGCAAAGTAACTTCTTAACCCAATTTTAATTCTTTGGGTTAAACTTGTACTCCTTGAATATGTCATTATATGAAAATGTGTGAATTACTCTAATTGTTTTACACTTAATATCCACTTATTTTGTGTGTATTTATATTTGTCTCACATAATCATGTAATTGATTTATCCATAATCTAAGGATACTGTCGTTGTATGGGACTTTGTCTCAATATTCTTTCATTGAGGCATATTTTGTTCTGATACAATACTTTATTTTATAGTTTGTATAAACCCCTTTGACTTATAATTTTATTCAAAAGTAATCTTTTCTATACGAATTGTTTTACTAAATGACAAAAAGTATGTTTCTTTTTAACGTACATGGTGACATCTACCTTTCCGCCGTCGTGAGTATTATTTGATCTTTGACTTCCCCAACAAGCCGTAATATTTTTAAAAGTAAATAAATACCATATACTCTTTTATGTATTTTGGTATTGAAAATGGTTTTGATAATGGATTTGTTAAGTCATCATATTTAAGTGATATATTGTGCTTGAAATGTGGAAATGTTTTCTTTTCTTTTATAATTGTTTTATGTGTTATGATTTTATAATGGTACTTGGACATTTGATGGGAGGTTACATGATAAACCAAATGACGGGTGGTGCCGTGAATACCAGGATGTGTGGTTATGTTATAACCTCCAATGCATTGGGTATGGAATTTGGACGAATGGCTATTCCATTTAGTGATATGTGTGGAAGTAGACCGTATGGTTCTTCCATTTAAGTATGTTTATGTCCCAAGTTACCTTTATATATTATGTGTTCTTTATATGGGGTTTATGGTAATATTTTGGTTACAAAATGGTTCGTAATGATCTTTTATCTAGTGAAGATTATTTATTACTTATTAAAGCTGAAATTTATTACTTTGATAAAGTATTCATGGTTTACTTGATGTTTTGAAAAACTAACAGTTTTCCTTCTTTGTGTATCCTTTACTGATCTTTTTATGCTCACCCCAAGTTTTTTGAAATGTTTTTCACATGAAATAATGTGGAATAGGGCCGAGGATGGGATCAAGGAAAAGTCATTTTGTCTTAAACATGGAACTAGACATATCTCTTTTTTTTAAGAGTTCGTGTTTTGTAAAAATAAAAGGGAACTTTGTAGAATTGTCTTATGTGTAATCTTTTGAGATGTAATAGTTATGATCTAATTCTCTAAAACTCTAAACCTGAAAAGACCCTCAATGTGAATTATTCATTTAATTCAATATTAAGTGAGGTTTAAGGATAGGTCCTTATAGTTGGTATCAGAGGTAAGTTTAGATTACTTTAGAGGTTAGACTGTTGTTTAAGCATGAGTGGCAAGTTGTGTATAACCACAATGGTTAATATTTTGGATGGAGTCATTGTTATTTTTGAAAGTTAGAATTAGTTTGAGATAACTTGGATGAGTATATCTTAGTGTTTATCTTCCTCATTAGTCCATTATGATTTTGTTGATATACTCACACCGACCTTTTTTGTTTTAATAAATTGCTGGATCTAGCAGGCACCAAAGTAACAATGGATGTGAAAGAAATTGTGTCAGTTTTCTGAATGAGCAACTGAATGATATGGGAGCTGCAATGAGAACTCTTGTGGTTATTCTAAACCAACTATCATGAGTCATGATTAACCACTTGAACCTTGGTGAGTTCTATAATGCATCATGTATGAGAGAAAAAACTCGATGTGGAAGTTCAGGTAATAATTATAAAGGCAACCATTAGGTTTTATATAATCCTTACTTTTGAGGTAATTTTGGGTTATTATATGTTATGATGGAAAATGAAAGGCATGAGATAAACTTGAGGTTAAATTATGTTATGGTTTTTTTTGAATATTTTATCTCTTTTTGGGGAATGTTTTAAGAATTATATAGTTTTGGAAAAAGGACAACACACAGACCGTGTGACAACCTGTCACGTCGGAAAAAGCTGCGGTAATCGAACCCACAACCAATGTGCGACTGGTATTTATCACCTAGCACTAGAGTACATGAAGTCCCTGGTTAGTTTGACTAATTATCTTTAGTTAGATGATTTAATGAATCAAGAGTAAGTTGATTTTAGGTTATCTATGGAAACTATTGACCTATCATGAAAGACATATGATTAGGTTAATTACTTTTCAATACGAGGCTTTAAGAGAAGCTGATGTTATTTGGAGATAAATGTTAAGATTTATCTTGGAAGACTATGTGATTAAATATTTCAGAGATTTGGGTTTAAATATTAGTTTTGATTACTTTGAATAATTTTATGGATAGATGTATATTGAATAGTCTTTGTTGAACTTTGGGTACCGTTTGACAAATTTTGGAGATTAGGAGTAGTTTTTCTTTTGGTAAAAAATTATCCTTTTTGGGGATTATCTGATCTTTTACTAACCTTTTAGGTTTTGGTTTTTGTAAAGGTATAAAGACATAGGAAATATATAGTTCTTTTTTGTGGATTATGTGATTCTCAAGAAGTTTATTATAGTACTCTTAATGTGAACAAGTCTTCCTAAATACTCATCTTTTGGAGAAACTTTATGTTTGTGTAAGAAATCTATTAAAAGTTGAAAATCAACATGACAAGTAATTATGTTTCCTTATGTTTTAGTTAATCTCATAAATAAATTCCTCAATGAAAAGTAACTTAAAACAAAAATGTTTTCTATTAATTTTTCCTACTGGGGAATCAAATTCTGTTTAACCCATCACAAGTTTGTGATTTTCCGGTGGTTAACTTTCTCCTAAACATGTTTCTATCACTCTCCATCAGAACTTAACCCTTTTGGTTTTTATTATGTATCCATGTTTTCATGGAATCCTTGTACCTATTGTCTCGGGTGACCTTGGTACTTTTCTTTCTTTCTTTTTAAGTGATAGTTTAATTTACTCCTTTTCTGATGTGGGGCTTTCAATGAAGTTTCCAAGCCCAATTTTAAAATTGCGAGGACGTAATTCCCAAAAGGGGGAAGGATGTAACGTCCCAGGTAAATAAAGAATATTAATTTTGCATATTTATTAATATTTGTGAATAAAATATTAATATTTATTTAAATGGGATGCTATGTTCGATGACGTACCCAATAAGCAACAACGAGTTTCTTTGAAATCTTACGTTGCACACTAATAATATAATAATATTATTTCAAATGGTAGTTAACACGTAGTCATTGTATTGGCGGGAATGAATAGAAATAACTAAAATATGATTATATATGTTTTTTAAATGTTTTTACATTTATCTAATAAAAGATAAAGGCTTAAAATAAGAAAAGAATTCAATTTTAAGCATAAATACTCTAATATTCACTAAAAGGTCGATTTATCGCCTTTTGATGGAGAACCCTCTTTAAATATAGTTTTGTCCACTATTATACATTATATTGGACCAAATAAAATCTTTCTTTAGAATTGGGACATCAAAATTTACTTTGTGTAAATTTTTGGTACTTTTCCGATAAAGTTTATTTTTTAGTGAATAGTGAAAAATACTGCATTTTAATTCAAAACCGCCTTTTAATCTAATTAATTTATATGGTTATATTATCTTTTGTATTATTTGTAAAGAGTAATTAGAATATATTTTTACCATTTAATCCAATGGTGGACATTGTAATTAATTTCACTTTGAAATTGGACATAAACAAATGTCAATATTTTGATATATATTGTTTCTTAAAAGCACGCTATTTGTTTTGACAACGGGAATTAATTATTAAATTAATTAATTACACTTCTATGCATTGAATTAGGTAAAATAGACATCATTTTTGAATTCGGGATATCAAATATAGCTTTGAATGAATTTTTGGTATTTTTCTGAAAAACATCAATTTTTGATGAATAGTGAAACCACTAAGTGGTAGTTAAAAAACTGGTTTTTCATTTAAATGAAACTTTACCACTTCTGTGAATTGAATTTAGAAAATCTGACATACATGTTTGTTATTATTATGTAAAATGTGGTTGAATTGGATGATTTTTTTTGGTGAATAGTGACTTTTAAGTTTTATTAATCGCGATTAAAGGTAGTTAGTGTAATTTAAGGTAAAAATAATGTTATAATAATATTAAATTATCTTGACACATGTTCTACCCTTATTATATGTGTCATGGCCGACAACGACAATCCATGGGTCAACTTGGGGACCCCATGGATCCACTTGGGTAAAAAAATGACATTAATAACATTTTATTTAAAGTTAAAATGAAAATGTCACAAACATGTATTATTTTACTAAAAAAAATTTACATGGAGTTATACAAGTCATATTTTTGACTATAAATATTCATTAGAAAGCTAAAAATATTTCCTACATCATGATATTTTTTTATAATTTTTAGATATTAAATAAATAAATTTATTTATGACACCATGATGATGCATCGATTATCTCATTAATGAACGATTTAAATAAAATGAGAAGATAAGGTAAAATATAAGTCTTAGACTTGTAAAAAACCTATTGTATGGGTGTATTTCTAACCCTTATTAGCTTAGCCTTGAAATATATAATTTTGGGACCTTTAATATCTGAAAATCATTTTATAATAAAGCAACTTTTCATGACTTTCCAAGAGTGCCCTCATCCCTCTTATAAAAGGCCCCCACCTCTACCACCTTGACCACACCTATCAAGCCATTAGATCAACCAAAATCTGCTCATTTCATCTCTCCATATCCCTCTACTCATCCTAGAATCCTTAACTTATGCATAAAGCTCTTTAAGAAACCCTTTTGGTTCAAACCAAGATAAGTTACCCGATTTAAAGGTAAAGTCTTCTCTAATGTTCTTTTGTTTTATTTTGCCTATCCAAACCCATAAACTCTTTTTATTCTTTTATTTTGTAACAGAAAAAGTATCTTAAATATACTATGTTGTTTTTAGGAGAAGGATTCGAGTTACACTGACACACACCTCCGTCTAATGGTTAAAGAACATACTGTTTCCGTGGATGGTGAATTTCTTCCTCACGAAACAATGATTGTTCAATATTATTCTAACACCTTTCGTGGTGGCCATTAAGATGTAAATATATTTATATATGATATATATTATGTTTACGTTTTCTATATGATTCTTTATTTTTCATTTATGACATACCTTTATGGTTTCCATTATGGGTAAACACGATTACTTCATTTTAGGAAGTGCGGACTACCACCCCCTCAAAGTGATTTGATTCGTTAATGCCATATGTGGGATGTATAAAAGATGGGGATAATAATATTATATATATGATATTATACTGGAATTATAATATACATTTATATCATTATTATTTCATTCCATTGAATACGAAATAGAAATGAATGTAGCGTTCATGCGTACGTACGACTTACCATCTCCATGAACGGTGCATTTCATTTCTTACCTCTAAATGTTATGTAATATTATAAATTCATGTATATACCGGATATATATGATATATATGATATCTACATCATGAATATAATTCAGGATATAATGGATATTTTACCACATGAATAACTTGTAATTATAAGAAGTTTATTTTTGACTCAAGTACCAATGATCGACAGAACGACCGTTATTAACTTAAATAATTAAATAATGTTCATAAAATGGTAATAAATTATATAAAAGGAATAATGAACTTAAAAAGGTTCTTAATAAAGTATAAATTAACTCTATTTTATTATTCAAGAGATTAAATAACGATCAAGTCAAGTCGGACACAAGGTAAGGGATCCTACCTCTCTCTTTCATTTTAAGTGCTCTCTTTTATGTCACTTACTTTAAGCTCCTCTTTATTATGTTGGGGGATGCTATTTTATATTCATCATTATGTAATTTTTATGTTAATATGATGAGAGACCCTATTTGATCTCATCAATCCATTTTTGGATGTTTTAGGTGGCGTCGTTAGGCTGCTGAATTTTCATAAGGGGATTTTTCATCTCAATTTTATTCCCGTGAGATTCATGGAACATTTGCCACTAATTCTTTTTGTGTGGTGTATTTACTTCCCATGATTGTATTCTTTGTGTAATATAATCTAATTTATGGGTATTTACAACTTCATTTTATAACACTTATTTCACGGGGTGTACATTTTGAAAGTTACCCAAATCGGTAAGGGAAACTTTCACCCTCCTCTTTTTAAAAGACTTCTTTTGTTATGTCTTTTAATTTACATATTATTATGTGGGGGTTATGTTCTTCTATATCCTTATTGATGTAAATTTTATGTCCAAGTGATGAGATACCATTTTATCTCTCATCAACTAATTTTATGAATGTTGAAGTGACGACGTTAGGCTGTCAAATTTTTGCAAAGGAACTTCTTAACTCAATTTCAATTCTTTAGGATAAACTTGTACTCCTTTAATATGTCATTCTATGAATATGTGTGAATGACTCTAATTGTTTTACACTTAATATCCACTTATATTAGGTGTATTTATATTTGTCTCACATAATTATGTAATTGATTTATCCATAATCTAAGGCAACTGTCTTTGTATGGGACTTCATCTCAATCTCCTTTCATTGAGGTATATTTTGTTCTGATACAAGAATTTCTTTTATACATTGTGTGAACCCCTTTTACCTCTAATTTTATTCAAAATGAGTCTTTTATATACGAAGTGTTTTACTAAATGACAAAAAGTATGTTTTTTTTAACGTACGCAGGGACAATGACCTTTCCGCCGCCGCGAGTATTAGTAGATCTTTAACTTCCTCAACAAGCTGTAATATTTTTAAAAGTAAATAAATACCATATACTCATTTATGTATTTTTTTATTTAAAATTCTATTGATAATGGATTTGTTATGTCAATATATTTACGTGATATATTGTGCTTGAAATGTGGAAATGTTTTCTATCCTTTATAATTGTTTTATGTGTTATGATTTTATAATGGTACTTGGGAATTTGACGGGTGGTTACGTGATAAACCAAATGATGGGTGGTGTCGTGAATACCAGGATGAGTGGTTACGTTATAACCTCAAATTCATTATTTATGGAAGTTGGCCAAATGGCTATTCCATTTAGTGATATGTGTGGAAGTTTACCGTATGATTATTCCATTTAAGTATGTTTATGTCCCAAGTTACCTTTATATGTTATGTTTTCTGTATATGGGTTTTATGTTAATATTTTGGTTACAAAAGGGTTCATAATGATATTTTATCTATTAAAGAGTATTTACTACTTCTTAAAGGTTAAAAGTATTACTTTGATAAAGTATTCATGGTTTAATTTATGTTTTGAAAAACTAACAGTTTTCCTTCTTTGTGTATCCTTTACTGAGCTTTTTATGCTCACCCCAAGATTTTTGTAATGTTTTTAACAGGACATAATGTGGAATAGGGTCAAGTATGGGATCAAGGAAATGTCATGCTCTTTTAAACATGGAACTAGACATGTCTCTTTTTTAAAGAGTTTGTGTTTTTTAAAAATAAAAGGAATCTTTGTAGAAGTGTCTTCTGTGTAATCTTTTGAGATGTAATAGTTATGATCTAATTCTCTAAAACTCTAAACCTGAAAAGATTCTCAATGTGAATTATTCATTTAATTAAATATTAAGTGAGTTTTATGGTTGAGTTCTTATATCAATACATGTTATGGGATACTTTTTCTTGATAGTGATATTTTTATGTTCTCAACAATCAATGAGACAAACCATTGATCCATATTTATTCTGAATAAAAAGAATAGGTGAACCCCATAGTGATGTAATTGGCTGAATGAATCCCCTTTAAATATTCTCCCAGATTTTATTCTTTAATTCCTTCATCTCAATCAAAGCTATTATATTATTATTATTTGAAATATTCATAGTCCCAGGTATGAGTTCTATTAAAAAATTAACTTCAAAATTAAAGGGAAGATAGTGATACTTCTCAATATGTACATCATCATATTCCTAAATAATAGGAATATCTTCAATTTTAAGTTTCTCCCTAGCCATTTGATATAGATACCCCCGTGAATAGATAATAATTCTTGTAAAATGAATGTATTTTCCATTGTAAGATAATATTCATCATTTCATCGATAGAAATTCATGTGTTGACTTGGAATATCAAACATATTTTTCATTGTTTAGTATAGATATGGGAACTACATAGAGAGATCCAATCCATGCTTAAAATATTCTGAAATCCCACAAGTGTTAAAATCATAATAATTTCAAGAATAATATCCCCCTAAAATTATATATTAGGGGATCTATAGACATGATATGTTATCATTGTAACATTAGGAGTTTCCATTGATAATTCAATATCTAATAGTTTAGGTGGTGATATCATAACCTTAACAAATTCTTCAGAAAAAAACTTGTGTTTATAAATATAATTAAATAAGACATTTATAGTTTTAGAGTGGATGTCAATTATACCTTTCACTACCTAATTTTCATAATCCTCTATGATGGTTTTGATTTCATGATCTTTTCTTTTACCTCATGGATTAAGATGTTGTTGATGTCAAATTTCATCATTAACCCTTGTATTTGGTCATTGTTCAGAATAATTCTTATACACATTATAGTTATATAATAGGAGTTTGGGTGGTTAGTTAAACTAAGATTTCACACCCATTATTTTAATTTCCATGCCTCTTTACATCTCTTCGGTATTTACATGCTTGATGGAAATCCTTTATAAACTTAATGACCTTAAAGAAAACTTCACCCATTCGACTTTTTACATTTCATGAATAAAATAATATTTAATTTATTTCATAGATAGGTTTTATTATTAGAATGTACATGAAACTAAATCATTCCCTTATTATCAAAACCAAAAGAATGATGGGAATCTACACTCTCCATTTCAAACCTAATGTCATATTTAACTATTTATTCATAGATACTAAAGCCCCTTATGAATTTCTCATTTTAGAGACTTTGTTTTAATTCAGTAAACAAATAATAAATTTAGTTTTCATGGTCTATGGTATAACCAGAAGAGTATCACATCTGTCTTGTAAATGTTTTCTCATTTGTACCAATATATACACTATCCTACAACTTAAGATGAAAAAATTGCATTTCTATTTTCATGTGAAGAGTATAGTGAAACTACATTCTAAAAATATCCTCTTAAACGCACCCCAATAATTATATTAAATAATTTCTTCTTTCCTTATATACATAATATGATTCCTCTATTGGAATTATTTGAAATAAAAATTATACAACTCTAGGAAAAAAATTCATGGTTGGAGTACTAGAGAACAAAAAAATATCAGTTTAGTGGTAATGGTTCATTTCCCACCCACTAGTAGATCAGAGGAACCGCAAAAAGAAGATGGATGTTACCATATTAAATACTCAATGGTGTTTTTGTTACTCCTTTTCTAATTTTTATTCACATCAATATTCATGACCTGAGAGATATATATGATTATAATAACATGATTTTAAATTTCAAATCCCATGTCATTCATTTTATAATAAGGATTTTTTTTGTATTATCCACCACATTCATTTTTTACATGATTCATCATGGTTCTATCAATTGATTAAAACTAAACAACATCATGTAAGCATCAAGATACAATAATCAGAGTGATAAATCATATAATCATGGAAATCATTTCTAGGATGTTTTAAATTATGAAATATTCTTTTCAACCTATCGCACCTTTAAGTTCACCAAATACCACTTCCAATTCTTCATAGTCCATCATGAGTTTTATCCTTATATTCTTACTAACCTAATCTATAAAAATAAATAAACCCCACTTTTATACCAACTATGTAGACCAAAGAAAAACTTAAAAAAACATTTCATTATTTTATATGGGTATTTAATACATTTATCAATAAAACATGACATTATAACAGTAAAGGTTTGGCTAAAAGTGAAAAGGTAATTTTCCTCAAGAATGTTTATAATATTTTTTAAATTAATTTAATCAATGAAAAAAACTTTTGATGTTATGGATTGATTATAAACTATATATATTGGTCTCTCACATATATACCTCTTCTATTCTCTCTTCCTTTGATGGGGCAATAAATTCCTTACGATCATTTCTCAAATACCTTCATTATGAAATTTCCCTTGAAAATGATATGAATAAAGATTATGAAAATCATTTTCTTTCTATGGGTAATTTTTATGTTATGCATTATGATTTATTTCATTTATATAGAACACTTAGATTAATAAAATATTATGATGGGTGCACCCTGATAATGCACTAAGGAATTGGGTGAAGATTTAGTCTCATGAGATGTCATGTATAAGATTAGATATTAAACCTAATATATTATGTGACTTTGTTTACCATGTTATTTATTCTATGAAGATATCCTTAATTCATGTTTATGTCATATTTTTTATTGTGACCACATTTCCTATACTTTCATGATCTTATGATTCCATGATCATTATTTTATAATTCCATGAGATTACTCATGGTCCTTCTTTTTATGATATCATGTTATATTTTTTAATCAATCATTATGTTTACTTATCATGTTTATTTCCTTATTAGGATTATTAGATCACCTCTTTTTTCTATGTATTCCTCAGGTTATCCCATGTAGTTTAGAATCAAAAAACGATTTAGAATCTAATTATTGAGAATAAAATAAATAAGTTTTAATTATAGTCTGAATTTTATGTTTTATGAACCTAGCCTTCCAAATACACTATGAATTTACAATCCTTGTGTTGTATTAAAGGATGTTTATTATAATATCTTATTAAATTATTTCATGTATTCTTTGAAACTTTTTTTATCTCTATTAGTTCAGGTCTTGATTTGGGGTTTTTTAAGGAGAAATTATAAGAAATTGGAAGACCTTAGTGAAGTGCACGGTTGGAGCATAGTTAATGAAAACCGTTTAGTTTGTCCCAATTAACTGTGTGCCCTGTTGTGAGACATTAGAGGTGCATGGTTTTTTAAAATCATATAGTTATCCCTTCTAAACTATGAAACCTAAGGCATTGATTTTTTTTCATGGTTACTGAATGGTTTGAAAAACAATGCGCCCTCCTAGGACAAATCATGCACCCCACTAGTCGGGGTGCAAAATTAGAGAACATAGTTTTTCAAATCCTGTTTCCCTTCCATGTAAACCATGTGAATAGGTTTTAATTTCACTAAAATTTACTAAAAAAAATTATGAACCCCTGTTTTAATTTTCTAATCTCCCCCATTCAACCCTAAAATTAATCATTAGTCTTGGAAAGATCCCAAGAGGTGATTTAGGCTCCCCAAATTCATTTTCTTTGAAAATTGAAGTGTATTTGATCTTGTTTGATCTCTTAAGAGTTATTGGATCTCCTCTCATGTTATTTACTCCAAAATATATGTCCCTACTCCTTTTTTATTAATGTATCATTACCTAATTGGTGAATATAAAATACTTTTTTTTTATCTTGATTTCAGTTTTTTTATTTATCTTTTTCTGGTTGTTCTTTACTGGTGATCTTGTTGCGGGTATTTTCTTTGACTATGTAACTCAAGGTAGTGGGTTGCATAATTATTTTCCATATGATTTAAACCTAAATTTTCTTATTGGAAATTAACTATGTTTTAAATTGATCTAAAACCATAACTTGAAAGGATTTAATGTGGAATGGAATGTATTTTTGGAAAATCCCCTATTTTAAGGGAATTGAAATTTAGAGTGAATTCTGGGAAAAGATGGATTGATTTTGAAATTATTTTGATAAATTTATTTTGTTGTTAAACCTTGATAAAAATGTATTAAATTGAAATTTTATTTCAAATGGTAAGAACTGAAGAAAACCTATGTTTTGGTTTTAAATTAGAAAGGCAAATTGAAACCTAAAAACTAAGAAATTGTAAATTTGAATTGATTTGAAATGTTTTATTTTACCATGTTTGATTGTTTGTTTGTTTTTTGTTCATATTACCCTAGGTATTTAGTAGTAATTGGGGCAAGCACAGTAGGACCTTGATTCCCTAGAATTCAGTGGCAGTTGACTTTTGGATCTTCAGATTGCTCTGCCTTATCTGGTCTTTGATGACCTATTTTCATTTTGGTCTCTTGCTACTATTGTTCCAGACTTGATGTTTTGAATTACTTTGTATCCTGTTTTGAGGTCTTGAAGTTTAGCGGTGTGGTTTTTTCTGATGCCTCACTAGTTCTTGTTCTTGGTTGTTAGAGCGTTATTTTTATGATCATGATAGACATTGGATGGTTCTGTTTTCTAGATGGGAGGTTGATTTGGATCTGTTTATGATTTGGTTTTGCTACTTTGTTTGGAGATAGCAGTCATCTGATTCATTCGCATGTCCTTTTTGTTGAAATGTAATGTTAAAATGGGGAGTTCTAGATGCATTATGCAAGGGATATCGTTTTTTGTGCTTGATAAACTGCTTTATCTGTTGCTAGTGTTCTGTATATTTGGGATTATGTGCTCGTACAACATGTTGCTGCTGGTGAATTACTCGGTTCTGACCTGCTGCTGATGTTTTTTTTACTGAGGTTTAATTCTTGGCTTGGAGGACAGGAATTACATTCCTTTCCTGCTGATTTCTTGTCACATTGTCTGGTTTTTTTGAACCTGCAGCTAGTTCTTGACTGAACATGGGTTGATTTTGAATATTTTCTCTTACGCTTCAAGGGATGGACTTATGTTTCGGATTTCTTGGTTTGTTCTGACTACCTTCTCAGGTTGTGTCAAGGGGTGGAAGGTCCGAACTGACATATTCTCTTCAATGGGATAACTTGTTGTCTTTTGGATGGTCTGCATTTTTGAAGTTACAGCTTTGCAATATTTGAAGGTGACTTCTCTGGGCTTCCCTCAAGTACTTGTTTCTCTTTTTTGGTTTGAGTATTTTTTGTAACTCACTGAATTTCTTGCTGGTGTAAGTTCTTTACACCTCGTGGTTGTACTATTCTTTTTTACTTTAATAAATTCCATAGGTGACATGAATTGGGAAACCAACTCATGTCATCATTTTTCTAAAAAAAATTAATTTTTTTCAATAAAATTTTCATTTAAGACTATCTAAAAGCCATTTTATATTCCTTCCATATTTTTTATCATGAAATAATGTTTTGGTTTAAAATATTACAATTTAATTCCATGCCATGTTTCATTTTAAATGATATCATAAATAGTAAATTGTTATTGTATTGATTATGGAATACTTGATGAGACCCTACTTGGATTTATCACTCAAAAACTACCTTTGACTTCAACTGTTTTTTGACTATCTTATGCTTGTCCAAGAAAAGGAAAATCAACACCTAAAGGTGGTGGGTTATCCTGTTTCTTAGGATTGTGGATTGATTATGGTGATTAGTGGTGCTATTTTCCACTTATTACATTGGAGCTATTTTTTGAAACTTTTCTCTAGTTGATGTTGTGTTTTATTTATATTGTTTATCTATATTTCCTAGTATTTTTTTACCTATTTATTTTGGGTACTTATTTTTTTGGATTATTGATCATGCCAACTTGTATCTTTTATCTTCCATTTTTTTGTGGAAAATTAATTCTCTCTTTGATATTGTGTGATTATAGGTTATATTTTCCAACCCGTGTGGATCAATAATTCTCATAGAGATATGTTAGAGATGGATCAGGTATTAGTGTTCTAGGTATTCTGGGATAGTTTAGAAAAATTGGTATCAAAGTTCTATGTTAATAATATTTCCTTTTTGTCAGTATGTTTTTAGGGATGTCTGAATGGGACTTATGAGGTAGTTTCGAGTGAGTTCATGGATAGATCTCACTATAATTAGCCTTAACTCACCATGGATATTGGGAAAAGTGACTTTGAGAAATGTTTTGATCTGATAGTTTTTCCCTACCTTTGATCTGAGTTTTTGGAAATCTAAGTCTTAAATTTATGCTAAATGGAATTGATATTTTTTTTATCTCTTGTATGATTTGATGATCTATGTATTTTTTTTAATGTATTTAGTGTTGTCTATTGATGTCTTTTAGTATCATTCCTATGAGAAGATGTGTTAATAGTACCCAAGATTAATTTGTTGGTGAACCACATAGATCAAATCCTCCAATGGACCAGAATCTTATTGAGATATTATTGTGTGTTGTTCATGATCAAAGATAGTAACTATCACCCATCCTCACTCAGGCTTCAGTTGTAGAACTTAATATTGTTGAATCTTAGAGTTGTACTCAATATTTCTATCTCTATAAGTTAGTAACTTTCCAAGTCTCTAACGATCTTCAAGAGGCTAAGGAATAGCTAAGAAAGATAGAACATCTTTTTGAGTTCATGAAATTCCTAATTCGATTAAGGTTCAATGTGTAACCATTAAGATAAAAGGTCCTAGCAGAAGGTGGTGGGATTTAATGGTGGTGGTTAAAAATTATGAGGGTCTTGAATGGAAGAAATTTTTATTTATTTTCATTGATAAGTTCTATACAAAACCGATAGTATTGTAGAAATCCGTAGAGTTTTTCAAACTCTAGAAGGATGGCATGAATGTGACTAAGTACACAAACTATTTTTCTAAATTTGTACAGTGTTCTCATGAGGTGGTGACTAATGATAATATTAAGCCAAAAATATTTTATAGGGGTCTTCAAAATGACATATTATATATAGTCATTCTTCTAAATCTAGATTATTATCTTGATTTTCTAGATAGGGTGTTGATGGTTGAGCATGACCTAGTGGGTAAATCAGGGTTGACAGGGGTTCCCATTTCTCTCATTGATACTTTTGTGACTTCAATTAAGGGAAAGAGGAAGTGTGATGAGTCTCATTCTGGTTTTAGATAGTATGAGTCTTATAGACCTCCTACAGTATCTGGAAGAAGACCATTGAATTTCTTTTATTATGGCAAGGATGGTAATTTGAGACATGTCTGTATTGAGGTTCCAAAGATTTTTAGTTCTTGTGGTTACTCATGAAACATAAATAAGTTCTATCATTTCTTTTCTACTCGATGTAGTGGAATAGAATTATCAGCTCCAAAGAAAAATGTGGTGAAATCATATGCTTCATGATCTAAGGGATTCTAACCACATGCATCTGAAACTAATATTATTCTTTCAGTGGAAGAGTATCTATAGGAAGCTAATACAGATCCAATGATAGTGAGAGGTACTATCACAATATATTCATCCATAGTGAATAATTTATTTGACATTGGTGTATCCCACTCATTAATACCAACTCGTATTGTGAACCAGCTAAATCTTACTGTGTATATTTATTATATAAAAGATATTACTATCCCCTCAGAAAAAAAAGAGAGTGTAGGGTCTCTGTTGTCCTGATTATGTTTTCTCTTAATCAAATTTTGAGCTTACCTATAATTTTTGGGTTCCCGATATAAAACCTATTAACATCATCTGTAGGGTGGATTGGAAGATTGTTAATAATGCTTGTATTGACCATTATCTTTAGCGAGTCTCCTTTACTTCACCAGATGGGGTGTGTCATGAATTTTAGGGAGAATGTTACCTAAGGTTGAGTAGAGTCAGACCATCTTTTTTGTAGTTGGGAATGTTAAAATCTATGTTTTACTTGTACTCAAAGTGAAAATCCCTAAGTGATGATCTCTCTCTAGTCATCATTCAGTTTCCTGATATGTTTCATTTTGATTTATTTGTTCTCAATACTCATCTAGTATATATTTTTTCTTATTGTATAGAAACAACAGATATGAAAAAGTTTGAGACATAGTTGAATGATTTATTAAACAAAGGTTTTGTGTGATGAGTGTGTCAACCTGGTCGGAATCTATTCTATTAGAGAATAAATTTGATAAAACACTTCACCATTGTGTTGGTTACTGAAAACTAAATCAATTTATAATAAATTATTAGTATATGTTACCATGTATTGATGATATGTTTGATTAGTTGAAAGTGGAAAGGAGGTTCTTGAATATTTTTCTTCAGTATGGTTATCACTAGTTGATAATTAAAAAACATTGGCATTCATAAAACTCCCTTCATAATTAGGTATGTCTATTATGAATATCTTTTCATTCCATTTGGTATAAAAAATTCCCTTATAGTTTTTATGGATTTAATTAACAGGATTTTCCCTGAGTACCTTGACTCGTTCATAATAGTATTTGTGGATGAAATATTGGTTTACTCTATGATTCAAGAGGATTATGTGAATCATTTCATATCAGACCTATAAATATTGAGAGATTATAAACTCTATGAAAATCTATTAGAGTTTGATTTATTGAAATTATAAGTGAAGTTCTTGGGATATGTGTTCTGGGAACATGGAATCTCATTCGATACTGAGAAGGTGAAGAATGTTCTGACATGGAATAAACCATGTAATATTTTTGATATACAGAGATTATTGGGATATGTGGGTTATTACCATAGGTTTTTGAAATTTTTATTGAATATGGATTCTCTAATGAAAACCCTCATACAAAGAGAGTGAAGTTTTTATGGAATAAAAAATGTAAAAGTTATTTTGATGAGTTGAAATATATTTTGAATTTTGTGCTAGTTTTGACACTTCCAGAGGATGTGTAGGGATATATGGTCATCTATGATGCAATAGTATTATGTTTGGGATGTGTTCTTATTTGGGGTGATCACGTGGTAGCCTATAACTCTAGAAGTATTAATCCACATGAGAATAATTACCTAACTTGTGATCTCAAACTAGTATATGGGATACATGCTCTTAAGATTTTGTGATATTACCTTTTCGAGGAGAGATTTTTCATTTATTCTAACCACAAAAGCTTGAGTTATATATTATCTCAAAAATATTTAAATCTGCATAAGATTCATTGGGTGGATTAACTAAAATATTTTGAATTTGACATTTCCTATACCCCAGGGAAGGGAAATACTGTTTCTTACACTTTGAGTGTGAAACTTCCATCCCAGGTCATGATGGAATCATTAGAAGTGTGGAACTTGATGAATATTTGTGTGAAATTTCATTTAAGAGTTCAGGAATAAGGGCTGGAGGTTAACTTGGAAAGTGTTCAGTTGACCTCTTATCTTCTCGAGATGATTCTTGAAGAAAAATATCTTGATGGGTAATTTCAAATCATTAAGGACTCTTTTTATGGTGGGGATATTATCATATGGGGGCATCCAATTTTTTTGGAATTGGGTTTTTGTACCTTCACCTATGATAAAGGACATAATTTATTATTTTCTTAATTCCTAGTTTTAATTTCACCCTAGAACCATGAATATGTTTTCTAGTATATAGTAACAATTCAAGTGTCTATGTATGAGATGAGACATCATTGAATTTTTTTATCATTATTATACATGTCGATAGGTTAAATCCTTGTACCGTAGAACATTGGGTTTTCTTCAACCCCTTCCACTGCTTACATAGAAATGGGATGAGATCTCTATAGTCTTAATGTTTAGGTTTAAGTGTACCCCTTATAAGAATAATGTTATATGGATTATGATCAATCGATTGACCTAATTGGATGATTTTATACACATTCATGATACAACCAAAGTTGAGGACTTGGGATATCTCTATGTGCAAGAGATTTTCTGGCTTAATAGATTCCCTTATGTTATAGTCTCTGATAGGGATCACCATTTTACTTCTCTCTTTTTGAGAGGCCTCCAAAAGGAACTGGGATCTCTGGAACATTTGATCTTGGCTTATCATTTGTAGAAAATATCTAGATAGAAGAAGATATAAAAATTCTTCAGGATATATTATGTCTCTGAGTTCTTGAATTTTGTGGATATTGGGACATCCATTTGTGATTGGTTAAGTTTTATTATACTAGTATTTAATAGTATGCAATTTGGATGGCTTATTATGATACCATTTATAACCCTATAAACATGTGTTTTGTTCATCAGATATTGGTGAAAGTTCTCTGGTTGGGATGAGTTTGGTCTAAGAAATGACGATGAAGATTTAGTAGATTTTTCAAAGAATTTGATGGAACAGAGCTGATGAGAGTCTTATATTTATCATCATAGGTGATTGTTGGAGTCTTCTACTTGTGACCAGGTGTTTTTAGAGCTTCACCATGCTTGGGTCATTGATGGATTTTCAAGTAGGGGAATCATCCACTATAGTTTGTGGGAAAATTTTAGGTTTTTGAGAATGTGAGAAAAGTGGATTATTGTTTATCATTTCCATTGTAGTTTATGTCAATACACAGTTTATTCTATGTATCATATCTTATAAAGTATCTTTCTACGCCATTTTATGTCTTGATATGGTAGGAAATTGATGTTGAGCTATATTTGTCCATGACTTAGGATCAAGTCAGTAATGTTGATTCTAAGAAAAAGTTACTCTATTATCGGATGATACCTTTTGTCTTCGTGCTATGTAATCATGGTTCCAATTCTCAAGATAAAAGGGATCATGAGGCATTGATGAGAGATCTGTGACCTCACCTCTTTGATATGGAATCTTCTTGAAAGGATTTCTTGGGATAGAAAGTGTTTATGGTGGGGAGGTTATAAAATCTTGTTACTTTCTTTTAGGTATCCCTTAACACTTGTTTTGATATGCTTTAGGTCGGGTTTTTTTGGTTCATTCTGGGATAAATAGGAAAAAATTAGAATCCAAAGGTGTTGTGCATGGTTGGAGTACAGTTAAATAAAACCGTATGATTTGGGATAGAAAATCATGCTCCATGCTATGATCCATTGGAAGGAGGCACACAATTTTTTCCAAACCATGAAGTTATCCCCTATAAATTCTGAAGCCTCATAAAGTGATTATTATTCATATTTGGCACAAATTTTGAATAATTGTTCACCCTCATAGAAGAAATCATGAACCCTATGAGTAGGGGTGCATGTTTAAGGATCCCAATTTATCGAATTGTGTTGCTTTACCTAGAAAACCATGCGTGTAGGTTTTAATTCTTATGAAAATAATTTTAAAATTCAAAAAACCTTAGTTTAAGTTTCTATTAACCCTCATTTAATCCTTGTTCTTGTATAGCTCCCAAAATGTTACAACTTGAGATTTTAAAATAACAAAATTGTATTTGATAGTGTAAGGCAACTCCATGTTTAGAAGATAATATAACACCTTGAGAATTATTATATATATTGATTTTTAAATAAATTACCCGTCTTTATAATTTTAATTATATTAAACACTAATTTTATCTCGCATTACATTCAACACTGATTTTATCTTGCATTACACGCCACACCGATTTCAAATGAAAAATGTAATATTATAAAAAAAATTATTTAATATAATATCTATAACCTAGCCATTAAATTTGTGGCTGTGAATAATAATAACTAAATTATGATAAATATTGTTATATATTGATTAATAATAAAATAATAATCATATATAATAAAGATAAATGTATTCTAAAAAATGGTATTTTTCTAAAAGATGGATTAGTCTTGTTGTTCCCACATAAATTAAAACTAATTTTTACCACTTTTAGAAAATTTATATGAAAAAATAATGTCCATTTTTTAAATTGGAAGATCAAAATTGTCTTAGGGTGAATTTTTTATATTTTTCAGGTGAGTTTCATTTTTTAAGAATAGTGGAAATTACTGGATTTTAATTGAAAACTACCTTTTTATTTTAATAATTTTTAATGTTACGTTATATATTTAATATGTTTTAAAGTTAAATTAGTTAAATATAATATCAATTAATCTAATTTATGTCATTTTTATCATTTTGATAATGAATTCAGATATAAAAACTTTTGTAACTTTTGAACATTTTCACTCTAAAAACGTCATTTCTCATCACGTTTCCAGGATTAATTTAAAATTAAAATTTTCCACTTATGTGAATTAAATGTGGAAAAATTTATTCCATATTTTTAATAATAATAATTAATAATTTCTAATAAATTCAACTTGATTTTTGAGAAAATTTAACATTGAAAATATAAAAATTATTTATCGTGGTCAAGTTAAAAATGGGTTTACCAAGGGGTTAAACTAAGATAATAAGGGTTAAAATGACCTACCAATTTTTTAAACACACATTTTATAAACATATTTAGACCCTTATTAACTTATTCTCAAAATCTATGATTTTTTGGACAATTTTTCATGAAATTTATCCATATAATAAGTTAGGTAAAGAAAAAGAAAAAAGGGGAATTTTCTGCCTTTTAATATCTAGAAAGATTTAGAATATGGAAAAAAACAACATAGGTTTGTTTATAGATATTATTTTGAAATATAAATTAATATTTTTGTCATAATAATTTATCTTTATTTTTTAGAGATGAAATAATTACTTTAAATTCTTAAGAAACACCAATGTAATAATTATTGAGATAAAAATTAAATAAAATAAATGATACTAAAAATATTAAAATTTAAGTAAATATAATTAATAATTGTCTTCCAATAATTTTTTATAAGAATATATCATGATACAAATTTTTCATAATTATATATTTAAACACATCACTGTCTTGATATTTTTAAATTCAAATTAAATGAATAATGTCAAATTGATATTAATGTTATTTTATAATAAATAATAACTTATTAAATGATTTAAAATTAATAAAAAGAATATCTTATTATAATTGATTTTAAATCCTAATAAATATAAAATATGTTTCATTCAAGTACCAATTATTATTTTATAATGACTATATAGACCACTAAATAGTAAAAAACTATGTTGGCGTGGTTATGTTTAAAACAATGTATTTTCATTTATATACACTTGTGTTAAAATAAATTTCTCACACACATATGATTTTTATTTGATAAATTGGATGTCATATTTATAATCATTGTTTCTAAATTATCTAATAATTCTCACTTTAGGTTTTTTATGGATACATTACCTATGTTACAAAACTGGTTATCGTAAAGAAAAATGAAAGTGGTATAAGTAGGGAAACAAAGAATATATGGAACAAAACATTTAAAATATGTGATTTATTGTGATGTGGGGTTTTTTAGAAACTATATAATCCCAAGACCCTTTAAATATAAATTTTGGAGCCACTTTTGGTTAAATTGACCTCCCAATAGTGATTGCTTTTGGTTATTTACAAAAAAACCACTCCTTCTCAAATACAAAAGGGCACTCACTCCCCTCACCAATTCACAAATATCAAGCCATTTTGATCAACCAAATCCTACCCAAATAAATTACCAAATTATTTCTTCTCATAAAATAAGAATTATTTTTTGTATAAATCCAACCTTGAAAGGATTTCGTACAAACTAGGGAGGATATATACCTGAACAAAAAGGTAACATTCTTCAAGGAGCATTTTTATTTTATTTCCCTCTACAACTCCTTAAATTTTAGTTAATAACTTCTTATATAATAACCTTAGTATATTATATATAATTAAATTTTGTTATTTTATGTATATGAGCTAAAACCACCTAAAATTTCTTCATATGGGTTACAAAATCATCGTTCGTGTTTATAGCAGACTACCACCACGTGAATCGATGTCGTTCATTTTTTCATTACCACCTATCAAGGTTGGGTATTATGATAGATCTAAATAGTATAAATTATTTTTATAAAATAATTATACCAATTCATTATTTATATAAAATATACCTTTTTACTATTAATTCCATGGGACATATGATAATGTCGCTCTTGTGTACGACAGACTAACACCTCACGAAGCGATGTGATTCATATTTCACCAACAATTTACATGGAAGATGATAAGATTAGTTTTAATGATTATATGTTATATAAATGAAATAATTATAATATTAATGAAATATTTATTATTATATACAAATAATATATATTATTTTATTTCTTACCATTTCACTAAATGAAAGATGATAACATCATTCATCTTTGTGTGGACTATAATCTTCATGAAATGATGTAACCCTATTTTCATCTCCACACCACATGGATGATATATATATATAAGTATATTTAAAAGAAATAATATGATATTTATGAAATTTTTATAATTAATAAAAGTTAAAATATTACTTACTCATTTTCATAATGATCATTGAAAAACAGAAATGTTACTTATGTGTATGTACGGTCTGTCATCTCCATGATCATAACATACTTTATTTCTCAAAACCATCTTTAATGATTAGTCTTAAAAAGTAAAATTAATTTATAAATATTTTAATTATGTTGTTATTATTATTCATGATAATATATGACTATATAATATGTTCAAGAACTAGATATTTCATTATAAGACACACATGATAAAACAAGGCAATTAACACCCAAAACAATGAAAATAATGATTGATTGTTAAAAAACAGGTCATCTGATTTTATAAAAGGATAATATATGGTATTATTAATATTAATGTGGTTATTTAAAAATTTAATAACATGTTTAAACAAACTATAAATGAGATTACATAATTTTCAATCAAAATGAAGCATGAGGTAAGATATTTCATCTCAATTTACATTCCATTGAGACTTACTTGTTATTATGAACCAATTAACTTTTATATGGTGTGAATACTACCCATTCTGAAATATATTATAATGATTAAATAATAATTCTTGTTATTTTAAGATTAATTTTAATTATTTTATCTAATGGGGTTTGACTATAAAATTGCCATGTGGTAAATGTTAATGAACAATCCCACTTTATTTTGTGATTGTTAACTTTCTCTTGAAATAATCACTTTATTGTAATAATTTTTAATTGGAAATTACATTTATATTAAATATATTATTTAATAATAGATATTATTATTTCCTAAAACTGAATACCATTTTTACCAATGGTGTTTACTTTAAAAGTTATTTTATTAACTGGGGAAATATTGATAAATCTATATCCTTTACTAAATATAGATATTTTATGATAAAGAACATTTTTCATGAATTAAATATAATATTAAATATATATTTAATTATTTTTAAATGAATATATGGGTAGTTACCATTATATATATATATATATATATCCCATTGAGGCATATATAGGTCTCATGAGACAAAATTAGTAGGCCAAACCCTATGCTTTTGTAACTAGTAGGTTTAAACTTTCCTGAGGATGGATCTTGATAGTAAAGGAATAGTGGGCCAAACCATGTGGGTTTTTACCCAGTAGTTTTAAACATTCTTGAAGATATATCTTGATGGTAAATTAATCATGTGACTGGGAAACATGACATCAAATAATTATGAATTTCCTTTACTGAGAATTCAGTTATTTTTGTTATCCATGAGATTTTAACTATGATATTTTATATGGATTCATTTAATTTTCAATTTATTAATTAAATGAAATGTTTGTTAAGATATTTACCTTTCCATATTTATTATTATTGTTGATTCATGATATCTACCAATATTATTAACCTTTACTAAGTATTTGATCTCACCTTTATTTAATTTCCTTTCCTATGAATCCATTAAGTGTACTAAGAATGATATGTAGGAATATTATAGAGGGAATAATGTTATTCTATAAAAAATTATGTTGTAATTTTTTTTTCAACTTTAATATGGTAATCTTATATAAATATAATAAACTAAAACTACTAAACTATCTGGTCCATTTGGATGAGATTCCTTTTATTTATTCCAATGTAATAAATAAAACACTAGCTATGAGCTACTAGGGTTTGGGAAATTATAGTAGGTATCATAGGAAGTTTAGCAGAAACTTGGGTAACTATATTTAAGAAAAAAAGATTAAGGAACATAATACTAAGACATAATTTGAGTACAAGTATAAAAGAGCATCTAAAATTATTGGCAAGGTAGAAAATATGTAGTTTTACTTGTAATAAATATCTATCTAGAGACTAATATTGGATGTGGTTCTAGCATGAATGTACCTAGGGGTAATAAATCTAAAAAATGTGCATCATTCTTGGCCTAATAATTACATGCTACATGATAATGGCCTTACTACACACATGGTTTGACACTCATGGGAGGTATTCTTATGATAATTCATATTTTTCTTACAAACCATTATAAATGATTTGAAAAAAAAGACATCCCCCAGAGAAACCATGTTTATGATTATGAGATTATTCGTGCATAAATTTTTCAATTTATCTTAATTATTTCACAATATTTGTTATTATACATTAAGTATCATAATAATATGATTTAATCTAGTGCATTCCATTGTTTAGAAATGGTTCCTAACATAAGTAAATAAAACCTCATTAATACCTGTAATAAAAGGGGTACTAATGATCACTTATTTGATGGTTTTAAGTGAATATTTCAAAGGTAACTATTTCCCCAAACATTATCATCATATAAGGACATAATATAATGTTCTAACATGATAGACAATAATTCCATAAGTATTATGGATTTGATTGGAGGAAAGAGAAGAATATTATGGAAAGAAAAAAAGGATAGATAAAGAGAAGAGGGGAAAGAATGGTTTTCTTTCATGTGATAATTGTGGGAATAGACACTTTGGTACTTTCTTAAAAGGAACAATAGTTTTCTAAAATTATGGTGATAAATATCACCATGCTTATGATTTAAAGGGAAATAAAAATGCATCCAATGTATAATGCTTCAAATATAAGAAGATGGGTCACTACAAAAATCAATGTTCAAGGAATTAATAGAATATACCTCAAAATAAGCTAATGGATCATGGTTAATCTTATTCTACTACCACAGATGAAGAGAAATTATTAATTTTCTTGTGTTTAGATTCAATAATTATGTTATTTGAGTATTTTATCAATGATATCCTAGTTTTAAAAATTATTAAATGTATAAGGATTTTACAATAATAATATTTCTCCTGAGTATTTATAATCTTATATTGAGTGGTACCAAGAAAGGTGATTCAATGTAAAATTTAACTTCTTGTAAAACACATGATTTAGGGAAAGATAACCATTAATATTTTCAAAATTATGAGATAATTATGTTGGTATAAATAGATGTTTAATGTTTATAAAGTAAATTTTATATTACTAGCTACCTTGGATCTGATTAATAATTTGTCAACAAAGTGGTTTATGATATCATTGATAGAGTTTACAACATTTTTGGATTTAAAGAATATATCAAATAATATTTTTTTTATTTAAGTAATAATGAGTCATTTATGTTTTCAATAAGGTTATATTGTAATTCAGGTAATTACCCTATTTTAAGAGAATATGTGAGGGAGGTACTCACATGTTTGGTATGTGATGATTAATACCTAATTCATGTTGTTTGAGATATTAATGGTGATATCATTTTGTAAATTTATTGAACTTATTTCAAATGTTTTGGATCTTGATAGTTTAGAAAGTTTCATAAGTTTAACTACTACTGAAATGGTTTAAGTTGAACTTTAGATTACGTTTTAGAGATAAATATATTACTTAACCATATAAAGATTTATGTATATTGGATATCATATAATAAAAATTTTGTTATAATAATAACAATATATCAAAGGAATTAAATTTCATTATATTATGGATATTATGGTCCATTAAATATAAATTTTAGTTCTTTGGGAATTAACAAATCATTTTTGGATATTTCTTTCTTGGAATAAGTGATGGAGTAAAAATTAATCAAAGAAAAACCAAAAAAAGAAATTATTATTATGAATTAAAAATGTATCATGTATATTACCTTGTATTATTAGATAGTAAAATAATTCCTCAACTCTAAGAAAATGATATTGAAATAAAATTTTACCTTAATACCTTTATTTATGTTGAATTTATGGTCTTTTAGATTATCAGATGTTTATGACTTTGAGGCCCTTGACTTTCTATTGGTCATTCACTTTCTTGTGATCAATAACCTCTAACACACTCTATAATTATTAATTATTTTCTTCTATGTACATGTCTTCTCTTAACATCAATGTTCACTTACATAGGATCCTAGTAATGTGTTATCCCATATGACCTTGGTACTTCCTTATCTCTCTTATTATGAGGATATTTTATTAACCCTTTTTAATATGTGAGTTTTTCGACAACGGTATTTCAAAATATAAAAACTTTTACTACCAATATCAAGTATAAATTAGGAGGTTGAAATTTATTTAATGTGGGGAGAATGTAACACCATAAGTTTTTAAAATAAAAACATTGTATTTGATAGATCATACAACACACAACCTTAAAATAAGAAGAAAACATAACATGCTAAGACTTTATGATATATTTATTTTTAAATAAATTCAGCCTCTTAAATATATGTCATTACATGAAACACTGAATTTATATTTTGTTACATGCAATGCTAAGTTTATCTTGCATTACATACAACACTCAGTTTAGCTTGTGTTATACAGAACACTGAGTTTAAACAAAATATGAAATATTATGAAAATATATTGTTTAATATAATTGTTATAACATATCCATTAAATTTTTAGGTATGAATAGTACTAAATAAATTATGAGATATATGATTATCTATTGATTAATAATAAAATTAGAATCATTTAGAAGAAAGAGAAATGTTTTCTGAAAAACTATATTTTTTCTAAAAGATGGATTAGTCAGGCATTGCACGCAAAATTTAAATATAATTTTAACCAATTTTACAAAATTTATATGAAAAAATAAAAATCATTTTTTAATTCTTAATATAAAAATTATCTTAGGGTAAATTTGTTTGAATTTTCTAAAAAGTTTAATTTTTTTATGAATAGTGGAAGATACTAGATTTTAATTAAAAACTACCTTTTATTTAAATAATTTATAATTTTAAATTATATTTTAAATTGGTTTTAAAGTCACATTAGTTCAATTTTATATAAATTAATTCAATTTAGGTCATTGTAATCATTTTAATAATGTATTTAGATATATAAATTTTGAAAATATTTGAACATTTTCACTTTAAAAACTCACTTTCTCATCATGTCTATGGTATTAATTATAAATTAAATTTTTTCACTTTATTGAAATGAAAATTAACAATGAAAAAAATAAATATTATTTACTATGGTTAAGGTAAAAATTGGTTTACCAGGGGTTAAACAAAGATAATAATGGTTAAAATGACTTTACTAATTTTTCAAAAACCCATTGGATGGCCATATTTCGTCCCTTATGACCTTAGGAACAATTGTTATGTGTTTTGGGAAACTGTTCCATAAAAGTGACACATTTAATAAGTTAAGTAAAGAAAAATTCAAAAAAACATTCATCCATTTAATATGTATAATTATTTCAGGTATGGAAAAAACAATATAGGTTTGGTTATAGATATTAATTTCCAAGATAAATTATTTATTATTATAATAATAATTTAACTTTAATTTTTAAAGATGAAATAATTACATAAAATTCATAATAAATTACAATGCATAAATCATTGAGTTAATAATAAAATAAAATAAATTATATTAAAAATATTAAAAGTGTACTAAATTGAATAAATTATTATCTTAAATTAATTTTTTAGATGAATATATCCTCATAAAAATGTCTGAGAATAATATATTCAAACCCATCATTGTCTTGTTATTTTTAAATTCAAATTAAATGTATAATGTCAAAATTGACATTAATTTTATTTTATAATAAATGATAACTTATTAAATGATTTAAAAGTAATTAAAACCATATCCTCTACAAAGTGATTTTAAAATGTTAATAAATATGAACTATGTTCCATTTATGGACCAATTTTTCTTTTATAAAGACTATATTGACCATTAAATAGTAAAAAAACAATGTTTGCACAGTTGAGGTTAAAACAATGTTTTTTAAGTACTTATGATTGTATTAAAATAAATTTTCGAAACATGTAGTATTTTTATATGATAAGTTTTATGTTATATTTAGAATCACTATTTCCAAATTATCTAATAAGTATCAATTTAATTTAGCCTTAATTTATAAATTACCTAGGTTAGAAAACTAGTTAGCGTAGTGAAAACCCAAAATTATAAAAGTTGGGAAACCTAGAAGATAAGGAACAAAATGTTTAAAACATGTGTTTTGTTATTTTGTATTTATTTATAAACCATATAATCTCCCAAATTTTTTAATTATACTTTTTTTTAGCCACTTGAGGTAATATTTACCTTCCAATAGTGAATACTATTGGGTATTTACAAAAAATGTACCTTCTCAATTATAAAAGGGCACTCACTTCCCTCACCTATTTACGCCTCTTAAGAAATTTAAAATGAATAAAACATACCAAAATAATTTTAAAAATTACCTCCACTCATCATATAATCCTTATTTTAGGTATAAATCCAACCTAGGAAGGATTTAGTTCAATCCTAAGGAGGATTGATGAAGAGGTAAAATTATTCAACAAGAATTTTAATTTTATTTTCTTCTCAACCTCCTTAAATTATTATTAAGATATTATTATATGATAAATTAACTTTCATACATATTATTATATGTTTTTATATTAGTTATATTACCTAAAACCACCTCCACATCTATCATATGGGTTAATAAATCATTATTTTGTGTACGGCGGAAAACTGCCCCACGAACAAATACTGTTTGTTTTTCCATTACAACCTCCAAAGGTTGGGTATTATGATGTAACTAAAGAATATATATTATATTTATAACATAATAATGCGTTTTCATTTATTGTATCATATATAAATTTTTTAATTTCCATTTAGTAAGAGATACAACATCATCTCTCGTGTGTACGGAAGACTACCGTCTCATGAAGCGATGTGATTTGTCTTTGAGTAACGCTTTACATGGAAGGTGATAAGAGTAAACTTAATGAATATATATTATATAAATTAAATAATTATGATATTAAATACATATTTATCATTTTTTAATGATAATATATATCATTTTATTTATTAACTTTTCACTAAATGAAAGATGATAACTTCATTCATGTGTGTGTGGACTACCACCTTCACAAAACGATATGACCCTCTCTTAATCACCACACCACATGGATGATATATATAAGTATATTTTAAAAAATAATATTATATTTATGATGTTATGATCACTCAAGAAATAAAGAATATTACTTACACCATTTCTATAATGATCATTGAAAAATGGAAACATTACTTATGCATATGTACGGTATACTGTCTTCATGATCGTAACATACTTTGTTTCTCAAAACCCATATTTATTGATTGGAATTAAAAGAATAATTGTATTATAATTATGATAATTATTTAATGAGTATTATTTTTGAGATTATAGAAATATATAATAGGTTAAGTAATCATATCTTTCATGACAAAACATGCATGAGAAAATAAGGGAATTAACACCAGAGACAATAAAAATAATCAACGATTATTAACAAGTGGGTGATAATATGTTATAAAAAGATCATATATGATATTATAAATATTAGAATAGTTTTTTATAAGTTAATAACATGTTTAAAACCACTATATATAAGGTTAAATAATGTCTAATCAAAAGGAATCATGAGGTAATGGATTTCATCTCAATTTACATTCCAGTGAGACTTACTTATTATTATACAACAATTCACTTTTATTCGGGGTATATAATTCCTATTTTAAAATATAATATCATGATTCATTAATAATTCATGGTATTTTAAGTTTAAATTTGAATTATTTCATTAAAGTTAATTTTACTAGAAATTTACCAAGTGTTAAAGGTTATTTAAGAATCCCACATTCATTTGTGATTATTAACTTTCTCTTGAAACAATCAATTTATTGTAATAATTTTTAATTTAAAATTAAATTTATCTTAAAAATACATATTATTTCAAGATGTATATGATTATTTTCTAAATCATATACCATTTTTCATACATAGTTTACTTTTTTAGTTATTTTATTAATTAGGAAAATATTGATAAATATGGATCCAATATTGAATATCTATATTTTATGATAAAGCACATTGTTAATGAATTAAATATATTATTAGATACATTTGGAATTATTTGTATATGAATATATTAGTGGGGACCACTATAGATAGACCCATGATGCATTAATAGGTCACATGAGGGAAAATAAGTTACCCAAACCATATGCATTTTTAACCAATAGTTTTAAACTATCTTGAGGATAGATCTTAATAGTAGAAGTATAGTTTAACAAAATTGATTGGTTTTTACCCTATAGTTTTAAACTGTCTTGAGGATAGAACTTGATAGTAAAGGTATCATGTTCTTGGGAAATATGATATCCAATAATTAAGCATTTTCCTCATTAAGAATTTTTTTATTGTTATTATTATCCATGATATTTTCACTATGATATAATCTATGGATTCATTCAATTCTCATTTTATTGATTAAATGGAATGTGTGTTCGATTATTTTCCTTAACATATTGATTATTATTATTGATTTATGATATATTTTTTGTACTTTTATATTACAGGTCATTGGATCTCACCCTTATTTTTTTTCCTTTCCCATGAATCTATGAAGTGTACTAAGAATGATATGTGGGGATATGATAGAGAAAATATTGTTTTTATCGAAAACAATTATATTTTAATTTCTGTTTTCAAATGTAATATGGGAGTCATGTATAGATCTATTTCTCCAAAACTACTAAGTTATTTAATCCCTTAGGATGTGAGTCCTTATATCTTTTCCAATTTAATAAAGTAGACTCTAGCGTCGTGCTATTAGGGTCGAGGTATTTACACAAGAGGTGGTTTTGGCCCCTCAAACCCATTTTTGTGGAAAATAGAAGTGTCATTAATCTCATTAGATCTCTTCCAGGTAAATGGATCTTCTCTCATGTTGTTTCTTCTAGTCTCCTTATCTCTTCCCCTTAGAGAGTTATCGATAATTGCATTTTTTTATGGATTTAAACTCTATTTTATTGTATCTTGATTCTATGTGTTGTTTCTTGATCTTCTTAACCTCATTTTTCATTAAATATCCTATTGCGATTGTTGTATTTGACAATATGATTATATGTAGGTGGTTCCCTAATGGTTTTACCTATGATTAAAACCTAAATTTCATGATTTAAATTGAAATTAGTTTTTAATTTATTTAAAAAACTTGATTTAAAAGGATTTTATGTGTGGTTTTAAATGGCAAGGAATTTGTGAAAAACACAAATTTTAATGGATTTGAAATTTTTGGAGGATTTTGGAAAAATATGGATTGATTTTGAAATTGGTTTGATAAATTAATTTGGATTTTTGAACATTGAGAATAATGGATTAATGTGAATGTTGATTTGAATTGGAATGAATTGATGAAAACCTTTGTTTTGGTTTAGTAATAATAAAGGCATGTTGAAAACAAAAAACTAGAAAATTATAAATTTCAATATATTTGAAAAGTTTTATTTTTCCATGTTTGATTAATTGATTATTTGAAGCACATGTTAGCATGGGTAGTTATTGGTAACTAGGACAATCATATTAGGACCTTGATTCCCTGGTAATGGATTGACGATGATAGATCTAACTATATAATTTTGGAATGACTTCTCATGAAGGGTTCTCCTATTGGGGTGTATTTGTGTGTGCACATCTTACTAGAGACAAGATTATTATTATTATGTGTGAGGATCCAATTACTTAAAAAATAGCCTACCTCATGGCCTTCATACATGGTGACTTATTTTTTTTACTTGATTACACATGTTAATAATTTTTTAAATTTTTTATCCATGTTAAATAATTTATATAAATTTTTATATAAAATGTTCATTTAAGATTGTTTGAAAGTTGTTTGATATGACATCCACCTTTTTGAATATAAAATCATGGTTTGGTTTAAAATATGAAAATTTAATGCCATGCCTTATATTATTTAAAATAATTTAATAAATGGTAAATTGTTATGGTATTGATTATGGAACAATTGATGAGACCCTACTAAGATTTTTTTTTATCACACCCTACTTTTTCTTTTGGGTATTGTTAGACTTTGTTATATGAGGTCTAAGAAAAGGGAACGTTCCACTTATAGGTGGAAGATGATCTTGTTTCTTGGGAATATGGAGTGATGATGGTGACTGATGGAGTTATTGTCCACTTGTTTCACATGATCTATTTTTTGATACTTTTTTATAATTTTACAATGTGTTTCCTTTGTGATGTTTGTCTTTCTATTTAAG
This sequence comes from Viscum album, assembly GCA_963277665.1. NCBI lineage: Eukaryota > Viridiplantae > Streptophyta > Magnoliopsida > Santalales > Viscaceae > Viscum > Viscum album. Next base: position 1,150,520,431 of record OY728132.1, on the reverse strand, counting down.
TACTGTTTTACCTATTTTATCTTCTAATTCTCCATTTGGAGTATTGAGCATGCTAACTTTTATCTTTTATCATTCTCTATTTTTGTGGTAAATTCATTACTTATTTTAACTTTTGTGATTTCATGTGCAACTCAAGAACCCATGGGCATCGGGAATTCCCTTTTGGGTTATGTCATATCTGGCTCAAGTATAAGGGTACTAGGGTATTTGGGAGGTTTCATCAAATTTATATTAAAAAACATGGAATAATATGTGTAAAAGTATTGTGTCATCATATATAAAATATATTAAAATATTCAATACATAAAAAATTATTATCTAAAATTTTAATATTGAAATAATTTTTTATAATATTTTGATTAATAAATCCTTTTTAAAAGTAAGAGTTAAAGTTTCAGTTAAAATTTATAAAATATTATAAAATATGTGTCTAGAAAGTTATAAAATTTATAAGAAATTTATGAAATATTTAAAAATTCTAAAGGTAGACAAATAATTATTTTTGAAATTAAAATGTTGAATTTTAAATTCTTAGAGATTGAGTAAACCATTTGAACTCCTTTTTAAAATAATATTTTGAGTTCAAATGGAATTTTACTATCTATTATTATATTTTTATCTAAAAAGATATAAAATAGTTTAAAACCCTATTGAAAAAGTACTAGATTATAATATAATTAAAATATCATATTATATTATAAAATTATTAAAAAAATAATTATTATTCCCTGATAAGTATTGAAATTCTTAAAAATTGATGATGTAGTTCTTGAGAAAAATAGGGCAAGTAAAAATGGTGAATTAGTGATAATATTAAGAAGTAATAAGAATATTATTGAATTTAATGGATAATGTGATGATAAAAAATTACTACAAATATTATAAATTTAATTTAAAAGGTTTCATGATATTCTTTAAAATCAAATTAAAATAATAAACCTAAAAATCTTTATAAAATCATTTGTTTGTTAAAATGATTTATAAAATCATAAAAAATCATAAAACCTTAACTTTAATAATATTTGAATGAGGATGGATATACCCTATATTATCATTTCTATTTATGAGTCACTTTAAACATTAAAATTCTATTCTTAACCCATAATGAATGAATATTTTTAAAAATGCCACCAAACTATCCATATAGATGAGTGTTAACTAAATTTTCTCAAAAAATTCCTTTGATGCATAAATTTATCTCAATTTATATCTATATATACTCTCCAATGTTCTATATTTTCATTATATATACTTTCCCAAAGTCATTTCTAAACCAAATAACTCGATCAAATTAGTTTTTTAAATTCATCAAAGATCTGATTTATCTTTCCTTTTTAATTGAATTATTATTTATATTTTTTTAATATTTTAATAATAATAAACTATATTTTTAATTTATATTATATACAAAAAAAAAGGTTTAATCCTTAATTTTTTATTCTTAAAACATATAATAAATAAATAATAACACTATTATGCATAAATTTTAATTTTATTTCATTTTCTCTTTTATTTTACTTTCATTTTCTTCTATTTTATTTTCTTTATTTATAAGAAAAATCTAGGAAGGATATTATACTCATTTATGGGTTATTCATATTCATATAATTTTATTTTAAATCCATATGGTATCATAATTATTCCCATTAATGGACATGTACTTATATAACTATATATGATGGAAGTCCAAGTAAGTATTCGCTTAGCAATTTTAATAATCTGTTCCTTTTCTATTCTTTTTATTTTTAATTTAATCAATTTTCATGTGTTTTAAATCACCCACCATTTTGAATTATTTCATGTAGATAATTATATGTATATCCCATCTTCGTATCAATTCCATAAATTAGACATGTAGTTTAATACAGGTTCAATATTGTAAAAATATTTCCAAAATGCCTTGTTTATTATTAAAGAATATATAATAGAAGTAATTTTAAAAATAAGGAAAAAAACATACATAATATAGATATTATAACTCTTTAATAATAATTTTAGATCTATTTTTTAACTCTTAATTGACAATGATGCCTAATTTTATGTAATTTTGAAACACCATGACTATCAAACTTCAAAAATGTGAATATCATGGACATGGTACTTAAAATTACCATTAAAATATATTATTATATAAATTAAAATAGTTTAATGGGATCAAATAATATAATTATTTTAAATTAATAAAATTTTATAACACTTTATAATTTATTTTTATATAAGAACATTTATATAGAAGCATATTATAAAGAAGTAAGGGATTTATATTAAATAATTTCCTTTATTGTTTAAATATTTTATTTTAACTCTCTCTAATGTTATCTAAGAATATTATTTATCATCTTATTATTTATCTTTATTCATCTATATTCTATAATTTTTTTTCATTTTCCTTTCAATGAGGAATTAGTTAACAAATTTTATTTATTTGTTTATATTTTCTTAAGTTAACATTCATGTGTATACTTATGGGTTGAAAACATATGTTTTTATTCGTTTTATTCATTATATAGTTATTATAAATTATATATTATGAATTTTGGGTCTAGATATATCCCCTAAATTCATTGGGTAATAAATTATTCTATATAGGTAATATTGGTATTAATCACTTAGGTTATTCCATTACAGGAGGCCGAGAGTGATTATATATAATATAAATATAATTTTTAAAGAAACCTCTATTATTATTCTATTAAATCCAAGATTTCATATGAGTTAACTTTATATTACTCTTTATATTTCATAAATATGATTAAAATAATTTATTTTAGGATTGAATATAATTTTTTATCTTATACAATTTTAATGTTTTTCTTCATAATATTTCATGTATTTCCATGAATTAATGAGTTTCCTGCATTTCAATACACCTTACAAGGATTTATATACTCATCCCATATGTTATATTGATTTTTACAAGTTTAAGTATGACTAAGAAAAAAAATTAAGTCAAAATTCATGTTATATTGATCGATCTTGAAAAAAGAAACTGTATCATTTAAATAATTTTTTTTTGGAAAATTTATTCAAAGTATAAATACATAGGTTTTTTTTATATAATGTATTTTTTAATCCTCTTAAACTATAAACCTAAAGTACTTGGTAATTTTATTATTGTAATATGTTTTAAAAAACATATAATTATGGGATGTTTATGTTTGGTTCTTTATATTTTTTATCTGATCAAGGTTTACATAATATAATATGGTTTGGATATTAGTAGAAAAACTTATAAAATATAGTTTATATATTTTAAATAGGTTTACATAAGGATAAAACATTATTTTTTGGTTTTTATCATAAAATATTGTTTTATTATCATAAGGGTTTCTAAATTATTTTATCTAATCTATTTCTATTTTAGAATGTTTTTCTATCGATTTAATAGAGTGAATGAAATAAGAATGTGACACAAGGATAATACACTTCCAGATAAACTACCAAAAAATTTTGGTGCCCAATTTGATAAATGTGTAGTTGTTTAAACTCAACTAACATAATATATAAATAGTGGTGCCAATGAAAGGTATATAACAAATTATATATATAAGAATTTTTTATTAATATAGCATTTAATGTGACATATTCCTTTAATATTTCGTGTAACCTCTAATCTCCTAATAGTTAAAGGATGGATAAATTATTTAGAGAGCATATTTGAAGTTTTTTTATTCAAATCATCTGAAGGTAATTATTGTAATTTATAATTTTGAAGTAAACTTTTATCCCTGGTGGTCTCTAATTAAGAATACTATAGAGAAGAATGAAATTTATACCATGGAATGGAAGGTATTTAAAGAATTTTTTATTGAATAATATTTCCCAAAAGTTGTTCAATATATAATATACAAGAAATTTTTAGAGATGAATCAAGAGGAAGAAGAATTAGGTTTTTTGTTATAAAGACAATTTTATAATATTGAAATGTTATACACCAAATTTTATTCTAGACTATGAAAGTAAAATTGATAGATTTTACATAGGTTTAAAACCAATTTTTCGATGGGATATTTTTACTCATAAATTTTATAGTTATGAGCATTTTTTTTATTATGATAATGTTTAAATGAAGTTTAGTAACTCTTATGTGTCTTATAACTTCAAGGATAATAAACAATGAAGGTGGAAAGAAATGGGTAAACTAAAAACAAGAAAGTCTGATGGTGAAAGAAATAAATTTCTCCCATACCCTACATATGGTCAAAAAAATTCTTGGGATTGTCTTATGTGATTATAAGAGTGTTATTTGTATGGTAATTTTATAAATACAAGAGGTGAATTCAAATAAATGGGAAATGATATGATCAATAATGGGGAAAATGGTGAGAAAAAATATTATCAAGGTCTTTAGGTGGTATATAAATGTTTAAGTTTTAATGAGATGGTTAATTATGAAAATATGTGTTTGAAGTTAATTATATATGGTGTAAATCATTATTATCGTAAGCAAGAAGGTTTTGTAAAGTCATTTATTACTAATATCGCTAATATTGATCCATGAAGTGAAGTGTTGATAGGTACCTTATTTGTTTAATCAAATTATTATAATGCCTTTTTGATTATGTTTTTATACATTCATTCATTTCTATAGAATTTTTTAGTGATACAAAATCTTCATTTAAATTAAGGGAGTTATAACTTTTAGTTAAAACTTTTGGTGTAGGAATAAAAAAACAAGTTCAATAAAAATCATTATATAATCATTAGTGATGTTTTTACCTAAAAATACTATTTTTATAACAATATTATAGTTTAATGTTATTTTAGGTATGGATTTAATTTTAGGATATCATGTTATTATTGATAACTGAATAAAGGAAGTTGTATTTAATTTTTTGAATGGTCTTATGATTTTATTTAAGAATGAATTTTTAAATGTGATAATATATCAAAAAGCTGAGAAATTGAGAAAAAATATATGTGAAATTTAGCTTTATCGTATCATTAAAAATAATTAAATTGAATAACATAATTATGTACCAATGTTAAATTATTCTTTGGATGTATTTATTGACGATTTTCCTGGTATTATTCCTAATCATGAAGTTTAATCCACTATTGGCTTGCTTTTTGATATAAAACGATTTCAGAACACCCTTATTGAATGGATCTATTATATCTATTAAAATTGAAATGGTAATTACAAGAGTTTATTGGTAAGTGTTTTATTTATCTGGGAACTTGATTATGGGGTGATTTAGTTCTATTTATTAAGAAAAATATGGTTTGATGAGGATTTTCATTGACTATAGATCACTTAATATCATTACCATATAGAACAAGTATTCATTTCATTATATTTATGACTTGTTCGATTAGATCCAAGTGGCATGGTATTTTTCATATATTTACCTCAGGGTCTAATGTCGTCAGTTGAAGTTAAAAGAAGAAGATATTCCTAAGAAGATATTTTAAATCAAGTATTACTACTACTAGTTTGCAGTTATTCTATTTGGGTAAATGAATACACAAGCTATATTTATAGATTAGATTAATATTTTATTCAGGGAATATTTGGATAGATTTTTGATGGTTTCTACAGATGATATTTTTATATACGCTTAAATTTATGAGAAGCATGAAAAAAATTGGAAAATATTTCTTCAAACCACAATAGAAAAGAAGCTATATTTAAAATTTAGTAATTGAGAGTTTTGTTTGTAATAAATTTCATTCCCCAAGAATATTACGGAGGGAGAGACACTGTGGGGCAGGTGTATGCGGGGCAGGTACGAGGATAGTTCTGCCGACATCCCAGTGAGAGGGTTTTCCATGTGGGCAGAGGTCTGTAATATTGTCCCAGAGTTGAGGGATCATGCTCAGTGGATCATCGGGGAGGGGAGGGTCGGATTCTGGGATTGCAACTGGTCAGGGAGGGTGCATGCGTTCCCAGGGTGCCCAGCCCCGATGATCTCGTTTAGGGAGGCAAAGCGTCACCCTCTGTTTTTCGGCGCGGTGCTAGATGCGGAGTCACGGAGAATCTTTGAGTCGGTGGTGATTAACAATGAGAGGGACAAATGTGTCTTCACGCCCTCGGTTTCGGGTAAGTTCAATCTGAAAGACTTCCGCATGAGTTGCAATGTTCAGCAGACGCAGGAGGCGGGAAGCAGGGTGGAGTGGAGCAGAAAGGTCCCCTTGAAAATGAATTTTTTAACGTGGAGGATCATGCAAAACGCCATCCCTTCGGATGAGAACATCAAACGCCTGGGCGTTAGTCTAGCATCTGGATGTCAGTGCTGCAAACGGAGGAAGGAGGAGAGTATGGAGCATATTTTTCTCGCAGGAGAATGGGCCAGAGTGGTCTGGAATTTTTTGGGAAACCTCATAGGGTACTCTGGGCATGTTGAGACCTGGGAGCAGTTCTCGAGCTTGTGGGTGCAGGGGGGTGGCGGCAACGTGGAGGATAAAGAGGTTCGATCAGTGTTTTACAATGCTGGGTGCTGGGTTCTGTGGGATGCGCGGAACCGAGCTAGGTATGAGGGGCGCGAATCCACTGGGAGGGCGGTGGTGGCAAGGGTAAGGTGTTTGCTGATTGATTTTGTGAAAACGGAGAGGTTTGGGGAGAGCGTTCCATCGTTACGGGGATTGGTATCCCAGGGGATGGGAGGTGGGGAGGAGACTTCCAGGAGGTGGGGGTCGTGGGTTCGATGGTTTCCTCCAGTGGGCGGTCTGAAGCTGAATGTCGATGGGGCATGCGCGGGAGGGAATATGCGTGGTGGTGGGGTGCTTCGAGACGGAAGTGGTAGTGTGTTGCTGGCTTTCGCTGTGCACTACGGGAGGGGGAGCTCGGTGCAGGCAGAGGCCCTAGCGGTCCTTTCAGGGATATCTGTGTGTCTGGAAAAAGGCCTGATGGTGGAGCAAATAGAGACTGACTCGAAGATTATACATGATGCGTTACATGGACAGGGTACGATGTCGTGGAGGATTTCTTATACTATCAGACAGTGCAGGGCGATTATGGGGAACGACATAAGGGTTACTCATACCTGGCGGGAAGGGAACAAGGTTGCGGACTACTTTGCCTCTATTGCAGCCCCGGGGGATATTTCAGTTTGGGTGGATAACGCCTTGCCAATTAGACCTGAGGGGGTCAATCTGATTAGGGGAGATGCACTAGGACTACATTATTTTCGCCCTCCGTAGGGGGGTCCGCGGTTGGTTATGGTTTTGTTTTTGTTTTGATGTTTTTGGTGTTATGTATGGGGTCGCTTGGGATTAATAAAAAATCGTATTTTTGGTGGTTCCAATGAAAAAAAAATAACATAGATATTCATAGCTTTCTTAGATTATAAGGTTATTAGTAATAGATTATTAAACAAATTCTCGGTTAGATCGCATATTATCCATGTTAAATTGAAAAGAAATTAAATTCATTTAAAAAATAGAATATTAATAATGTTTTAGTAATTAAAAAGAATAATTACTATCTTTTCTATAAAAATTGATACTTTTCTATTCAGAATGATGCTTCAGTTAAGGGTCTTGGTTGAGTTTTTATGAAAAATAATCAGGTGATGGTATATGCATCGTGACAGTTGAAACCTCAAGGTAGAAATTATACAACACATGACCTTGATCTTGTAGCATTGATTTTTACTACAAAATTTTTGAAGAAATTTTTTTATTTGGGAAATTTTAAAACATATATGGATAATAAAATTTTAATGTATATATTTACTGAAAATGAATTGGATATTAAGAAAATAAGGGGGTTTTAATTAATAAAATATTAAATTTATACGAATCATTATCATATAAAAAAAAGAATAAGGTATCTTATTATTTTATTTTAAAAGATAATGAATCATTAACCATGTTATATTTGGAGTATGATCCATTATTTAATGATTTAATGAAAATTAGATCTGAAATTGGGAAGGTGGAAGACCATTTTAATTTGGAATAAGTAATAGTATAATCACCCTTATCAAAATAAATAAAATATTATCATAAATAAGATCATGGATTGTAAGAAAATGAAAAATTGATAACATAACTAAAATTTAATGAGTTAAATATTGATGAAAAATTAGACAAAAATTTTGGAAAGAGATTATGTGTAATGAATAACTCTCGGGTAAAAAGGGATTTAATGAGTGAGAATCACAACACTATATATTCAATTCATCCAGGATTTAATAATATTCTAAGAGATCTCTAGGAATATTTTTGGTATGAATAAATGAAAAAAAATATTGTTAATTCTACTATTAAATTTTTATCATTTTAACAGTTTAAATCTCAAAGAAAAAAACCAAAAGGAATTCTCCAACTATTATGGATGTGGTAGCATATGTTGATGGATTTATTAATAGGATTACCAAAGACATCTCAAGGTAATAATATAATATGGTTTATGTAACATCCCATATATTTTTTGGTATTTCCCTCCTTGAGTTTTTCATTTGAGCCTTGGTGGTGAGCCTTGTTTAGAGACATATAACTTTTTTGGGGTGAATGACTTAATGTATAGGGTTTTCTATTTTTTAAATTAATGTAGTTTGGGTATAAATTTTTTTAATGAGTTTATGAGAGTTTTCCATGATTTGAAAGGATTCATAAGTGGTTGGTGTTTTTCTGAGGGAAAAAAATGAAGGGTGTCTATGGAGAAATTACATTCCATGTAATTAAGTTACACGACATATAACAGTATCCAGGAAAAATCCATGATCCTAGTTCATGAATTGAAATTAATACACACTGTGAAGTCATTACATGTCATGTAATGTTTAGGCAGTGCTGAAAATCACCTGAGACGATGCATTTTCGATGTATCCCTCTAAAAAGAAAGACATAATGTTTAACTGACTTACACACCATGTAGTTTACTATGAAAAAGTATGAAATGTAATTTTCATGAGATTGATCTCATTACCTCGCATTTAACTTACATATCTTGACCCTAGGGTAGCATCTAGGTGATTTTGGAGCACCTCTATTGATTTTGGATGTCTTGGTCATGCATTTGATACATGGTAAGTGGTTTTGGTTAGGTTCTCCCTACTCTCTATTTGTTCTCTATCCGTTGTGGTGTAATATCTTGACTATGAGCATTGTTGATTTCGAACATGATCATTTATGATCTAGGAGCCTTATTTAAATCATAGGCACCTTCATTCTTATGGTTAATCCCACTGGAAGTATTGGTTGATCATCATTTAAAGCTATGGGTATAAACCTTAACCCTATAGTTTTATTTTTGTTAAGTATCTCAAATATTGAAATTTTGACAATAACATGCATTAAAAAACTTAAATAATTAATTGGATTATTCCATGGAATCCCTTTGGATGAAATTGGTTATTAACCATGATTAGGGCTACCATTTGGTTGAGAGAACCTTTGACTATAAATAAATTGTTTAGTGGATTAAAGTGTGCTTATCATGACATGGATTTTGGGTGATTTCTTGATATAAATTCACCTTGTCTTGAATTTTTTTTTGAGATAACATTCATGTAATTGGTAATGACCAATTGATAAATGAAATGTGTAATTGAAAGTTATAGGGTAATATTCATAATTAACCATTGATCCTTATGATGTGATATTATGATATTCTTGTGTTTATGAATTTTTTTTTGTGATTTCGATGTTGAAATGATTATATACTAGTCTTATCCTTAAGACATAATAAAATGAATATATACTAGGCTTGGCCCTAACAAATGCTGAAATACTTATATATCAGTATTGGCCTTATGATATGTTGAAATGATTATATATTAGGCTTATCCATGAAACATTATAAAATTCCTTTATACTAGTCTTGGCCCAAATTGATTTCTGAAATTTTTATAAAACAGCTTTTGATCCGGATTTTTGTGATTTATACCTTGGTTATAATGTTATGGTTGGAGTTATCATGTAAAATTATAAAAGACAATCCATCATGGCATTGATTTAGTTTATGTTTTCTATGGTTATGTGGGTTTGGTTATCATGGTTTTGAGACATACTTAGATACATTTTTTCATGGTGTATAAGTAGGTTTATGTTGTTTTAATTTAATTGTTTAATTAATTAATACACTTATTTATTAAATTATTTCATTCTCTTATTATTATACTCTTCATGTTTATATATGGTGGTATTGGTCTATTGAGTTATAATCAGACCCTATTTGTTATACCATTTGGTACTTGAAAATATTACTTAGATGTAGGATTGGATGAGGTAAAAGGAAATTATTTTTGATTATTGCTTGCTGGATGGGATGGATTTTGGAGAAGGACCAACACAGGGTTCAGGACTAGGGACTTTTGAGTCTTCTAGTTTTTATTTTTCATTAATTCTTTCATAAATTTTAGTCATATTCCATCAATTCATTACATTATTCTTTTATTATTTATTGGATTATTCAGTTGTCTTTTATTGTTGGTTTTTTTCTATATTGTATCATTTCCATTATTTCCAAAAACTAATTTGTATTTATTATTTTTATATGATCATTATGTTTTTATGTAACTCTATAAACATGGGGTGTAGTCTCCCCAATATTCATATCACACCCCTCATATCTAGTCGGTAGCCTCTCGCATACAGGGAGATGCGCTTGAGGTCTCATAACCAACCCATTTTGGTCACAAGAGAGAGTGTCGGATCAGTGGATGTTATAAAGTTGTATCTAAGGATTTGGTTTTTCTTTTCTTTTTGTTTAGTATTTTGGAAAGGTATAAAGGATGCTAGGATGTTTCAGGACATGGTAATGATATTGTGTGTGGGGGTAGTTAACCCATGTACGGGGGGAAATATTAGTTCCCATTGGTGGATTTCTATTTATATGGTTTTCTTATTACAGTTGATATAATTTCACACTGAGTGATTCACATGTTGTGTGAGGTTATTATTTAATGATGTTATTAGTTCTTGAGATTTATACTCTTGTCTTGGTATGGCATGGGATGAGTATTTATGCATCATTATAGGAACATAAAGATATATATAAATATATAATGTTCAAGATATGAACATATATATTACATGTGATGTATACTTGTCTGTTTGAACTATGATATAAGATACCTATTATGTCTGAGAAAATGAAATAAATGAACTGTTATGTCATGATAAAACACTTTTAAGTCATATTTAAAGAGACCCTGAGTTAGTGGTTCTCTATTATTGTCACCTATAGAGGTTTACTTTTCTATAACCATTGTTTTAAGAAGTGTGTTTCTCTTGTAGTGAAAATGTATCCTCATCATATTTGACTTGAGAGTCGGGATAGTGGAAATCAGCATGCTCTTAGTGTAGTAGATCCATATATTCTTATAGCTCTTGAGGATTATATGTATATTCAGATTCATGATAGTTTCCTAAGGTTTATGTGTTTTAGGGAATGGAAGAATATTTTCACCATGCCTTCGATGTTTGAGATAATGAGAGAGTTTCAGATACAACATCCCCTTCTGTTCACTAAGGATAGAGTTCTATAGGTAGCTAAGTTCTAGGTTTAGTCAGTACAGATAATATTTAAGAATCTTGATACACTCACATATTAAAGGGTAATTCTTTTCTATATATGCTTCATGGACCATCCAAGTGTTAGTGGTACATTCTGAATTATTAAGAGAAGTATGAGGAGTTATATTGGAATGACATCGAGATTAAGTTCCTAATCCATTTCTATCATGAGACATTGAGGGATGAGAAGACTCATGGGTCTATGCACCTAACATAGGAGTTAAATACATTATTGGACTATTCTTAACATTTCACCAACCTAAAATGCCTCACACCATATTTGGAGGATGATCAGATCTCTTGGGAAAGATGTTTACAGGATAGTATTCACACTGAGATCAGGTCATTGGAGAACATATTTCATCTAATCAGTTTTGTATATGTGATAAATTAGGCACTCATCATGTAAGGGAATATGAGAGAGGCCCCATATAGTCGCCATGATTTTTTAGTAGGGAAAACCGTGGACTCTTATTCAAGTGAAAGGAAGCATCACTATGATAGTTTTCTCTATGTCAGTAGTAGTCAGAGCAGTCAAGGTAGTGGGAAGCCATATCTAGACCATGTTTCACTATAGTTATATCATTATGGAAAGATGGGCCATAAATTTCTTTAGTGTCTATACATTTCTTTGGAGTGTCATTATTACAGTAGAATGGGCCACCTACTAAGATTTTACAGGGGAATTCAGTAGTAAAGAAATGACAGGGGAACATGATATATACCAAACTATGGGAAGGACTTAGTTACTCATCAATAGGTAGGTATCATGAGATACATAAGACATTATAGTTGCGTAAGGGGATGTATTACCCCCATAAAGGAATGAAATTACTGCGAAGAGGGTATAGATTTGGGGAATCAGGTTACAGCCCAAGGTAGAGGGCTTGGTCAGCTGCCTATTATGCAGACTACTCCAACTAATGTGGATGCAGAAACATATACTATTAGAGGTATGATTATTATATCATTTACCCTTTCATATGTTTTATTTGATAAGGGAGTATCACATTATTTTTTATCAACTCTTTTTATACATTTTGGGATTGGGTGTGGAAATATTGGATGGATTTTTTACCATTGACACATTGTTGGGAGTGTGATCAGAGAATATCAAACATTACAAGTCATGTTCTCTAGAAATAGGTGGTTACTGTTTATTTTAGTAAATGTTCATGATGGAAATGATAAGATTTTATTTGATTCTTGGTATGTATTTTTTAGTTCTATACCAGGATCATATCTACAATTACCAGAGGATAGTTACATTTTTATCTCCAGAAGGTGGCGGCGATTCTTACCAGGGTGATTGGGATTTTCCTACTAGTTATGCGAGACCAATTCAGTGCATATTATATTGTCTCATAGTTCGGATAGTTATTATTTCTACAGAATATGGTGTAATGTATCAAGGTTATTTTACTCCAATGTTAGATTATTTTTAGAATGTATTTCCTGGAAAGTTCTACAGCTTACCACCCAAGAGAGAGATGGATTTTACGATCGAGTTGGTGTCCAAAGCATAGCCAGTTTCTATATCACCTTATAAAATAGCACCGATAGTGATTCAAGATTTTAAATTTAAATTAGAAGATCTCGAAACTAAATGTTTCATACAGTAAAGTACATCTCCTGGGGGTTCTCCAGTTCTCTTCTCCAAGAAGGCTTATGAACTTTATTCTTACAAGTGGGTTATTGATGATTGAACCAGATGAAGATCAAGAACTAGTATCATATTATGTGCATCAATGATCTTTTTTATTATCTAATAGGTATTATGATCTTATATAATATTCACTTGAGATCAAGATACCATCAGTTAAGGGTGATACCATCATACATACATCGAACTTCTTTTAGGAGAAGGTATGGCTTGTATGAGTTTTCCAGGATGTTTCTTGGTTTGACTAATGCACTTGTGGTATTCATATCCATGAAAAATCAGATCATTCATCCTTTTCTAGACCATTTTGTGGTGGTTTTGTTGATGAAATCATAGTGTACTCCCAGTCAGTAGAATATCATTCCAAACATCTTTACATCATCTTGAGTATATTGAGGGGGAATTGGATTTATGCTATGCTTACCAAATGTAGTTTCTAGTTCGATAAAGTAAACTTCATGGGATATGTAGTCTCATAATCCAGAGTCTCAGTAGACCCAATGAAGGTTTTATCCATGGTATATGGGGAGATATTAAAGAATTTCTTTGATCGAAGCATTCTTGGTTTAGGAGGTTATTATCATCACTTTATCCTATATATATCCCGTTGAAAAAAAATCAATGTCTAGGATGACCAAGAAAGGGGTAAGTTATTTTGGTCATATGCTTATGAAAGTTATTTTCAAAGGATAAAAGGTGTGATGGCCTCAGAACCTATCCTCCCTTTACTCATGTTGGGTAAAACTTATATTGTGTACTATGATTCATTCTATGTTAGACTCAAAGTTGTTATCTGACCTATAACATTTAGTTCTAAGAGATAGTTTATATAGTAGGGATACACCATTAAGTTGGACTCTTGGTAGTGTTAATTATCTTCTTTTCCTTGCAAAATTATGGGTTTCAACAAGCTTGAATGAGGAGTAGATGAGAGAGTTTCATGATTCTAGATGTTTGGTACATCCTAGATTCACAAAGATTTATCATGATCTCTGTAGATAGTAACGGTGGTTAGGAATGAAGTAGGAGATAACAGGTTTTATGGCGAGATGTTTCACTTTTCAGTAGGTGAAAATAGAGCATCATAGGCTAGTTGGGATTTTTAGACTTTTCCCATTCCTAAGTGGAAATGGGATGATTTCACTATGTATTTTTTGACATGATTACTCAAGATAAGACATAAGAATGATGATTTAATAGTGATTTTGGATCAGCTGAAAAAGGTTCCCCACTTATTTCCTCTCAGGGATACCTTCACAGTTGATGATCCGAGAAACCTTTATATGTGCAAGATATTTCAACTACATGTTGTTTTGAAGAGTATCATTTATGATTGAGATCCTAATTTCCCATATTAATTTTTGGAAAGGTCTTAAGAAACCTATGGGATAACAAGTTCATTGTATTATGGACTATCATCCTTAGATTGATGGTCAATCTAAGTAGACTACTCAAGTTTCAGAATATATTTTGTGAGACTATGTTCTATATTTCAACGGTTCATGGGATCACCATATGTACCTTGTAGAGTTTTCTTATAATAACATATTTCATGCATCGATCTATATGGAACCTTTTGGTTCCTTATATGGAATTCCACATTATTTTTCTCTTTATTGGTTGGAGATAGGTGATTTAGTACTTGTTGGGCCTAGTCTCATGTAGGAGATGACTAAGAAGGTTCAATTGATCCGATAGTAGTTGGTGACCACACTGAGTATGTAGAAATCATACGATAACCATATAATACGACCCCTGCAGTTCAAGGTTTTTCATTATGTTTTAATTCAGGTGTTACCTATGTTACGGAAACACCATATCAAGAAATAGGGAAATATATTGCTCAGGTTTTTTGATCCATTTGTGATTGTGGATAGGTTCTGTCCATTGGTGTACCGATTAGTCCTTTCACAGTCCTATAGTTCCATGCATGATGTGTTACATGTGTCATAGATTCAGATATAATATTCATTCCTTTATCATATGATAGACTTAGTAGACATCAAGCTTAGTGTTGATGTATCCTTTGAGGGGTATCTGAGATAGATTGTGGACCTTAGTGCGAAGAATCTCCAGGGTAGGGAGATTCCTTTGGTTTGAGTGTAGTGGCATCATGGGTGAGTTTGGGAGGAGACATATGAGAGGGAGTCTGTTTGTAGAGACCCAAAACTTGACGTACATGGACATTACATTACTTTTGTGGAATACTTAATATATAACAAAGACTAACACTCAAGGATCTTAATAGTTTAGTGTCTTTGGAAACATGGAACATAATATTATAATCATGGAGAAATATCTTCAACATCTCTAATAAAGATCTTCCCCTTTTTTTCTTACCTAAAACCTTTCTTTATATCCTGGAAAAAATAAAACATATAAAGGGTGAGATCAAATTCTAAGTAAGGTTAATCATGGAGAAAATAAAAAAACCATATACATTTGAACATAAAAACATTAACATAATGTTTAAACATCAAAATCTTGAGCAATGACATAAAACATGAAAGTATGTAAGGCATAGATCATAAAGAAACATTAATCATGATAAAATAGCATTGGAATAAAACATGAAATTGTAGAAAACCATTAACCACACGATATGATTTCCATATTAGCCAATACATTTCTGCCAAGGCCATCTTAGTGGACAAAGTCCCTTACTGAATCGAGTTCACTCCTCATTCTAGTCATGTATCACTGAACCGGATTAACTTGTTGTTACAGCCATATTTATCTCATGATATATAAATATTTACCCAATGAATTGGAAGGAGATATAGGTACCACCCATCTCATAATGAAATCATTCTTACTTGTTCCACAAATTAAACATAAATCATTCATCATAACCCAAGGAATAAAATGGGTTTCATAAACATCATCCCATAATAATGTAATCCGTATGAAACAAATGGATATCATTTCATTATAACAATAATCAAACTATGTAAATAATAGAGACATTATACTTAAAACATAATTATTCTAAATAATATCATCTAATATGGAAAATAGTTTTGAAAAAACATTTTAAATGAATTCTTGAGGAAAATATCCTTTCTTCTTCAAAATCATTTTCTTTTCACAAAATGCCATTCAATTTTAAAAGAAAGGGATTTTGCTGAAAATAATCATGAAATATTATAGAGGAAGCTTCATGAAAATTATGCATTATGAAACCGTAAAAATCCTCTCATGCTGTAAGTTTAAAAAACATTCTCCTCTTACTTTTTCCAAAAAAGTCAAAAAGTTCCTCGTATGGTAATCAAAAGAAAGATTCCTTTCATAACACAATGTAAAAGTCAAAGAGAGGTAAAAATGACTTTAAAAATACATGGAATAATATTAAACACTTTATTAAAAACATTTTTATGGACATGGATGAAAAATATAACCCCAGTAAATACTTACGTATAAGCAATCTCGGAAAAAATGAGATTTGCAAAATTATCCCATACCATAAGTCCGATATGCCTCGTATGTATCTGAACCTCTTGTATAATGATTTAAATAATGTCATTGAGTTATTACAAAATCATATTAATTGTTATGATATCATATATGGTTCACTTAGGACTTTATATTACCCATTCTTTTGTAAATTCCATGTTAAAGTACCGTTTTGGGTAAAATCATTTCATTTATCATACGTGTTTCAATTAGTTGTTCATGATATTATTACTTATATCCTTATTTACTTAATTCTAGAATTTAAAACATGATTTATATATAATATATATTCAGAATATAAATATATATGATAGATCGATAAATGGAATGAAATACATCGTTCATGGAGACGGTAGGTCGTACGTACGCATGAACGCTGTTTTCGTTTCCTTATTGAATTGAATGGAATTAAGTAAATAAAATATATATGTACATAAATAAAGTACCATTATTATGAAATATCTTTCATGATTATTTATTATATATACATTATAATCATACTTGAATGGTTAATCATGGAAAATGAATCTCATCGCATTCGTGGAGACGGTAGTCCGTACGTACGCACGAGCAATGATATCGTTCCCATAATTATCGAATAGAATTGGAGTGGATGATATAATATCTCAGAATATGTATGATGTTATAATAACCATATATAATTATTATTTACACCATTATACCCATCCAAGTAAGGTGGTGGTGTAAAAAATGATTACACCACAGCGTGGAGACTGTATTCTGTACGTACGCACGCGCGATGATTTCGTTTTCTATAGGATGGTTAGAAGGTGGAATGGGGTTGTTTCATATTTATAATATCATATAAGTATATTAGTGATACTTATTGTATTACTTTTCAATGAAAAACCTAAATAATAGGATGTTGAATAAGAAAGAAACTTGAAAGAATCGGTAGATGAGATTACCTCTTCTTCGACGCACCTCTTATTAACCTCTACTTGGGGCACTAAAGTTGGTCTTGGAAGAGAACCAGAACCCTTAGTAGGTTTTTAGGGAAGTGGAGAAGATAAATTTTCATGGTTTGGCCGAGATTGAAGGCTCAAAGTGGTGTGAGGAGGAGAGGTAGGAGGTTCCCTTTTATACGGGAAGAGAGGGGCACTTTTGGAAACCTCAAAAATAATAATTTATAAAAAACTCAAACCCCACTTAAAAACCACCTACAATGACTCAATTAGAAGATGAGATGAGATAAGGTTGTAATATCATCTTCCAATAAAATTTAGACATGTTGGTAAATTATTTTAAACCTTATCAATTTGATTTATCCTTATTTAATTTATTTAATCTTATTTGTGGTAATAATATTCTAAATTTTAAATTGTTATAAATAATTACTTATGTATTGTGAATTATCCATAATTGGGTACTTTATGACATTTTAGAACATATAATATTAAATTTATAATTTTTAAATATTCATGTGATTTTTAAACAATTTAATAATATGTTATTTTTATAAAATAAAAATTGTGTTAATTTTGACACTATTCATTTATTTGAATTTAAATAAAATCCACACAGAGTATATATTCAAAAAAAAAAGTTTAATAGATTTCTAAAATTTTCTATTAATCTATAAAATTTTTTGAGAACATTAATTATTTTATTTAATGTTTATTTTAATATTTATAAAACCAATTATTTGATATTTCTTTAATAAAACAATTACTACATCATTTTTGTATAATCATTTAATATACATATTATTTGCATAAAAATTAAAAATAAAATTCTAGGATGAATATAAATATAATATATTTTATAATAATATTTTTAATATAATTTATCATCTAAAAATCACAACATTTAAATTTTTATAATTATTAAATTATGAAGGTGACATCTTTGACATCATTTAAAATAAAATAATATAAATGTCCTAATATCTTTTATAAGGCTCAAAATGATACAAAATTCTACACTTGGATTATTAGGGTATATATATACTCGACCAATAAGGTTTGTGCAGGTTTATAGTCCTTTTGATAGATATTATTATTTTAATAAAAACTATATTATTGATTTTTCACTAAATAAATAATCTCTAAATCATTAATGTATAAGCTATTAAGGTAATTAAATACTTCTTAAAAATTACAAATAAATTACCATGATAAATAAAAACATTTTAGCTTCCAAATGAGTATTTATAATCGAAATTATATTATGTATAACTTTATATTAAAAATAATCTAATTATTAAAGTTTGAGTGAGACATATTTCACTTTCTTTAAAATAAAATTAATTAAAGGTCTTAATCACATCCAAGTGGGTTACAATGGATTCCATTTCGACCCAAATATTCCTTATGACGAAATATAATCTTCCAATTATATTAAGAAAAGTGTTAGGGTAATTTTATTATATTATTTTTACCTTTAATTACCTAATTTACCTTTAACTGTAGTAAATAAAATTTACCGTAGTTTCTATTCATAATGCCCAAAAATAAAATGTAGACTATTAAAATAATTTGGAACTACTGATTACAAATATGGAATCCATATTTCCAAATCTAAAACACATAAGTTTCCTGTAATTAATTTAAAATTAATCTCATTGTCGAAAAAATGGGTTTTTGTTTAAAACATTGCAAAAGATTGAATTGATTTAACCTATGAATTCAATGTGAAATCAATGCTAACAACATAAATTATATTAAATGGTTAAAATATATTCTATATATACTATAAAATAATTTACTATTATAATTTAACCATATAAATTATCTCGATGAAAAAAGTTGTTTTTAAGTAAAATTTAGCGTGTTTTTACTAATCATCAAAATAAGAACGTTGTCAGAAAAATATCAAAATTTTATCCAGTGTAAAATTTTATATCTTGAATGAAAAGAATTAGTTTATTTTGTAAAATTGAACTTATAAAAATTTCAAAAAATAAATTTAATGTGGGTGCACCATCAAAAGGCGGCAAAACTGCATTTTTGGAAAAATACTTATTTTACCCAAAAATATTATTTTGTTCTCATACCATGTTCTAAAAAATGTGTAAGATAAATTATAACGTCATAAAATTCAAAATGTAGTTACTACTATTCATAACAGCTAGTTCTTAATAATATTATAACAATATATCATTGTTTAGTGAAACTCAGTGTTGCGTACAACACACGCTATTGAGGAAGGTTTCTCTTGCGTGCAACACAAGCCAAGAATAGTGTTTGCGTATAATATAAGATAATATGGTGTTGCGTATAGAACAATATAATTTTGGTGTAGCGTACAACACAATACATCAATGAAATTAAAAGTAATAATTCTCATAAAATCTCGGGTTATTACATTCTACCTCCCTTAAAATAAATTTTTCCCTCGAAATTCGTCGGGGTAATAAATGGTTTACTACTGGAAAGTTTCTTTTATAGAAACCCACATCGTAAAAAAGAATGCTAAAAATTAATTTTAAAAAGTGTAGTATTAAACATAACTGTTACCCAAATTAACTCATCACTGGGTTTTCACATAAGAGAACATAGGTGAAAATATGGATATGGAAGAGAAATCTAACAATCATGTTCTGAAACAGAGTGGTAGAGAACATGGCTACAAAAAATCCAACAGTCACAATGCCATAAATTTGTGATGATCTAAGGTATCATATGATTCATCAGATATGAGAGCACTAGGACAACATTTTTGGTTTTCAAGATCCTTTCCCAAATGTTGAAGAATTTTTGTATTAAAAGAAATACTTACTTGATTTTGGTACAATCTCACTATTATTCGTACCTTGAACAATTTCCACTTCATCTCTTAAAGAAATGAAGTAGAATTTGTCTTTCGTGAAGTGTTACTGGATCATGCGATAGAATGATAGGACATTCCATCTATCTCAAACATAAGGTTAGAAAAAGTTATATAAATAAGTCCATCTATGGTGAGATTAATCGTATATGGTTCAAAAAATAGACTTATACTTCATCTATCATACCGCTTAATAAAATATTACTAATTTATACTAATCAGATACTTCCTGTAGGCCAATGGTAGGCGAAGAAGGCATGTCGTACTTCAGTTTAGGAATCTATTCCTGCAACCTTGTCAGACGTGACGGGTTGTTTCCCATCCTGAAGGTTGTCTTTTTTCTAAAACTATACTATCATAACATTTCAGAAACAAAAACAAAAAGTTATAGCATTAATCAGTACTATATGTTGTCCATTCTAACCTTTAGGCTTATCGAAAATACTTCTATCCAATTACTAGAATTTTCATCTACTGAGCATGTGAATTTCTTCATTTGTCCCCCATATATCATAGAATATATCTTTTTGTTGGTCCCATTCCAAACATATAAATACCTTAATCATGTATTCTCTTGAAAATTGAATACCCATTGAACTTTAGTGAAAACATGAATGTTGTCAAAAGTTAACTCTTTCTATATACCAAAATATCAAAAATACTCAAACCATGATATCACTTGTCCTTATATCAGTCATGAGCTCATTAATACTATCAAACATATTATTTTATCTTTATCCCTTCATTGTGCACATATCATCATGTTTCCAAAAATATTTCAATCACATTTCATGGTTATCGGTACCATATAATTATTGAAAACCAATATATTGATATTCTAAAATTCCACGATACCATAAATGAGATTCCATGATACTATTTTTAAATCCCATTACATAAACACTTAATCATTCCACAACATCATTGTCATACTCAACATCACAAATATTGATCACATGTGACTTCTCATTATCCTTTTCCTTAAGAGGTTTCTCACATTGATCATCATTAACCCTTGGATTCAGGCATTGATTAGTATAAGGCCCCATTTCCTTGCACTTGAAGCATTGAAGTGTTGGTGGAGTGTTCTCTGTAGTCTTTTCTCTATTCACATAATTAGCTACATTTTTACCATTACTTAGATACTGAACTGCTCGATGACCTTTTCCACACTTAAAACATTTTCTAGTACCTTTTAGGCAATCTCCGCCATGTTTATTTCTACACTTAGGGCATAAAGAAACATTCAACTTTTTTTCACGATTGTTCTGAGATTTCTCCTTTAACTCTATCTTTCATCTTTTGTCAAAACCATGAGATGGATATGTAACACCAACTTCTAGTTCTACCTTGATATCACAACGCACAAGTTCTTCATAGCTACTGGAGTCTCTTATAGATAATTCCCTTAAAAGACTTGGTTTTAAGCCACTGAATAATCAATCAACTTTTCTTTCAAGTTGGATGATAAAGCTAGATTCATACCTTGAAAGCCTTGTAAAATTCACTTCGTATATACCAACAGATTCATCATTCTTTTTCTTAATCTCAAGGAAATACTTTTCCATATTTGTTTGAAGAATATGAGGGAAGTACTTATTGAAAAATAAGTTCTTGAACTCGTCCCAATCCATTAATTCAATTTCATCTTGGGGCCTCTTATTCTTAATTGGAGTCCACCACTGGTCTGCTTCAACTTCTAAATGGTAAACAGCCAGAATGGCTTTTTCATGTTCTGAACAATTAAGTATGGAAAATATATTTTCAATGGTACTGATCCATTTTTCAGCAACAAGTGGATTATAAGACCCACTAAAAGAAGGTGGACGTTGCCTCATGAAGGACTCAATAGAATATTGTTCCCTTCTCTGCTCATTTGGAAGTCCAGAATGATTCATAGCTTGTGTAAGTATAGCAATATGATTTTTCACTCCATCTCCCATAACATTGGTTTGTTCAGGAGGAAAATCATTGCATTTTCCATTATATTGATCAACACGGTTCCTTCAGGTTCCAGCCATCATCAAAAACCCAAAAAGAATAGTGTGAGAGGCAAAAATCATGCTAGAGAAAACAACATAATAAAGGGGGGATACCTTCAATATATAACATCTTAGGATTAATTCTAAGATCGTTACTATAATTCTAGGACTATAAACTATACTTATACTTAACCTTAGGGATATCCCAAGACATACCTTAGAAATATCTTTAGGGATCTCACTAAAGTTTTCGCATCCTAGTTTCCAAAGGTTAACTAAACCTTTACTCTAATACCAACTATAGAGACCCCAAAGCTTGACGTACATAGAAATTACATTACTTTTTCATAATACTTAATATATAACAAAAACCAACACTCAAGGATCCTAATAGTTTAGTGACTTTTGAAACTCGGAACATAATCTTCTAATCATGGTGAAAGATCTTCAACATCTCCTATAAAGATCTTCCCCTTTTTTCTTACCTAAAACCTTTATTTATACCCTGAGGAAAAAAACATATAAAGGGTGATCTAAAATTCTCAATAAGGGTAAGCATGGAGAAAATAAAACAAACCATATACATTTAAACTTAAAAACAAGAACATAATGTTTAAACATCAAAATATTGAGCAATTACATAAAACATGGCAGTAGGTAAGGCATAGATCATAAAGAAACATTAATCATGATAAAATAGCATGGGAATAAAACATTTAATTGTGTAAAAACATTAAGAACATGATAATATTTCCATAGTATCCAAGGCATTACTGCCAATACCATCTTAGTGGACAAAGTTCCTTACTGAATCAAGTTCACTACTCGTTCCAGTCCTGTATCACTGAACCAGATTAACTTGTTGTTCTAGCCATGTCTATCTCATGAGATATAAATCTTTACACAATGCATTCGATAGAGATATAGGACCCACCCATCTCATAATGAAATCATTCTTACTTGTTCCATAAATTAAACACAAATCATTCATCATAACCCAAAGAATAAAATGGGTTTCATAAACATCATCCCATCATAATGTAATCCATATAAAATAAATGGATGTCATTTAATCACAAGAAGAATAAAACCATGTAAATAATAGATACATTATACTTGAAACATAATCATACTAAATAATATCGTCTTAGAAGGAAAATAGTTTTGACAAAACACGTGAAATGAATTCTTGAGGAAAATATCCTTTCTTCTTCAAAATCATTTTTTTTTCTTAAAATTCCATTCAATTTTAAAAGAAAAGGATTTTGTTGAAAATAATCATGAAATCTTATACAGTATGATTCATGAAAATTAGGCATTATGAAACTGTAAAAATACGCTCATGCTGTAAGTTTAAAAAACATTCTCCTCGTACTTTTGTAGGAAAAGCCAAAAAGTTCCTTATATGGTAAACAAATTAAATATTCCTTTAATAACACTATGTAAAAGTCAAAGAGAGGTAAACATGACTTTATAAATACATGGAATAATATTAAACACTTTATGAAAACCATTTTTATGGACATGGATGAAAAATATAACCCCAGTAAATACTTACGTATAAGCAGTCTCAGAAAAAATGAGATTTGCAAAATTATCCCTTACCTTAAGTCTAATATGCTTCGTATGTATCTGAACCTCCTGTATAATGATTTAAATAATTTCATTGACTTATTACATAATCATATTCATTGTTATGATATCATATATGGTTCAATTATTTCTTTATATTACTCGTTCTTTTGTAAATTCCATGTTAAAGCAGCGTTTTGGGTAAAATCGTTTCATTTATCGCACGTTTTTCGATTTTTTGTTATTGATATTATTACTTATATCTTGATTTACTTAATTCTAGAATATAAAACATGATTTATATATAATATTTCTTCAGCATATAAATATATATGATAGATTTATAAATTGAATGAAATACACCGTTTATGGAGACGGTAGGTCGTACGTACGCATGAACGCTATTTTCGTTTCCTTATTGAATTGAATGGAATTAAGTAAATGAAACATAAATGTACATAAATACATTATAATTGTTATTTAATATCTATCCTGATTATTTATTATATATACTTTATAATCATACTTGAATAGTTAATCATGGAAAATGAATCTCATCGCATTCGTGGAGACAGTAGTCCGTACGTTCGCACGAGCGATGATATCATTCGCATAATTATTGAATAGAATTGGAGTGGTTGATATAATATCTTAGAATCAGTATGATTTTATAATAACCATATATATTTATTCTTTACACCATTATACCCATCCAAGTAAGGTGGTGGTGGACAAACAGATTACACCACGGCGTGGAGACGGTATTCCGTACGTACGCACGCGCGGTGATTTCATTTTTAGTAGTATAGATAGAAGGTGGAATGAGGTTGTTTAATATTTATAATATCATATAATAAAATTAGTGATACTTATTATATTACTTTACAATGAAACAACTAAATAATAGGAAGTTGAAGAAGAAAGAAACTTGAAAGAATCGGTAGAAGAGATTACATCTTCTTCGATGCGCCTCCTCTTAACCTCTACTTATGGCACTAAAGATGGTATTGGAAGAAGACCAAGACCTCTAGTAGGTTTCTAGGGAAGTGGAGAAGATAAATTTTCAGGGGTTGGCAGAGATTGAAGGCTCAAAGTGGTTTGAGGAGGAGAGGGAGGATGTGCCATTTTGTAAGGGAAAAGAGGGGCACTTTTGGAAACCTCAAAAATATTAATTTATAAAAAACTCAACCCCCACTTAAAAACCATTAAAAATGACTCAATTAAAATATTATATGATATAATTTTGTAATATTATCATAAAATAAAATTTAGACATGTTGGGAAATTATTTTAAACCTTATCAATTTGATTTATCCTTATTTAATTTATTTAATCTTATTTGTGGTAATAATATTCTAAATTTATATTATTATAAATAATTACTTCTGTATTGAAAATTATCCATAATTGGGTAATATATGACATTTTAGACTATATAAATTTCAATTTCTAATTTTTAAATATTTATGTGATTTTTAATCAATTTAATAATATGTTATTTTTATAAAATAACAATAGTGTTAATTTTGACACTATTCGCTCCTAACCAAGCCCAATCTGAGCTTCATCATGTCAAGCTCAAACGGGGCCATCTACGGGAAAAGTGGAAGTTGATAGGGATTACTACTCGAGCGATGTTATTTTAGCCCCCCCATGAGTCTGTCACAATCGCACACCTTACCCTTAGGTCTTATGCGGCTGTTTTAAGGAGTTATATAACAAATCGATAGAACTATGGTCATGTACATTATTTTTTTTGAATATATAATTAATATAACTCCTTGTCATTTTTTGATACATTGTAAATAGTTTTTCAAAGTACAATAGTGTTTTTAGTTATTATTTAATTAAGAATTCTATTTTATTAAATTAAGGGGTTTTTTTAATTAAATAATATTTTAATAAAATATTGTTATTATTATTATTAAATCAATTTTATTATATATAAATTATTGTATAATTTTATGAATGCAATTGTAATTTTTATTAAGGTTTGAATGCCATTTTTGTCAAAACCTGTGAATTTTCGATAAATGTCAGTTTTTATTTTAAAAGAGAAAATTAACATATTTATAAAATTATTTAGATAAAATAAATGTTATTTCTGGAATAAGGACGTCAAAATTATCCAATGGTGAATTTTTCATAATTTTCTGAGATAGTCAAATATTTGGGTAAAAATTAAATACTGTTTAAATATATAATGTGTTTTATGACAAAATAATGACCCAATAGTGATGTAATAAAATACTATAAGCTTTATGTTTGGCCAACATATGTTTTAACATTAAAATAATTTGTTTTTGGGTTTGTTTAACTTACTTTTCAAAGAATTAATGGATCCCTCAAGACTTATTAAACACCTTGTCTTTTTAAATTAATTTCCATGCGAGTGTGACTCACCTCCACATAAGAAACCCTATTATTTTAATAAGTTCATACTTTGGCCTTATAAAATATTTTTTTCCTCTTCCCTTTGCCAAAAACCATGGGCAAAAACCATGGGATGGTTTCTGTTTTGGATTAATTTAATATAAGGGGTCCCAAACCTTAATAATAAAGAATTCCCTCACCTTTCCTATACAAACCCACACAAGCTCCCACTTCATCCTCACTAAAAGACTTTTTAGTTCATCCAACCTCTGCCCTACTCTCTCTATAATCCTCTCAAGGTGCCCCAATCTCCCAAGAAGCCTCTCTCAATCCTCTCTCTTTCCTTTGGAAGCACACTTCCAAGTAAGGGTTTTTTCTTCCTTTCTCATTTTTGTCCAATTTTATTTAAGTTGTTTTACCCTTTTAATTTCAATTATGAATGTTGGGGTATGGTTTAACACCTCCCTCATGCTGCCTTATTTATGTTTTAGTGATGGGAGATCCCTTTCTCTCTCATTAAATTCCTCCCATGTACACCCGTTACTATGCCGAAATTCCGAAAGGAACTTCTCTCTCCTCATTTACATTCAAGCAATACTTTTGTATCATGAATCTAAATTCCATTAAAATTGTTGGGACCTGTATCTATATGACCTCCTTACTTTCCATTACATGTAAATATGATTAGGAACCCCTTTCTCTCTCATCAACCTTTTTTATGAATTCATATGTCACGCCGTTACGCTGTCGAAATTGTACCGATTTTCTAAGCCAATGTCATTGGGTAGTGAATACCATTCCCATTTATCCATCAAGGGTATTCAACTTTATGCACATTTACTTATTGATTATAAAGTTTCATGTATTAATTCCACATTCCATTATCGTGGAATAAATGATTATGTTTAATGAATCCATGTTTTCTGATCCATGTGGCACACTTATGCATGAAATGAATTGTTTAAGAAGGGTGCGCCCTTATAGCGCTTCAATGAATTGGGTAAAGTATAGTATCATGATACATCATGTGCAATGAGTGTTGACTCATTCTAATTCAAGTGCAATGAGGGTTTACTCGTTCTTCATGTGCAATGAGGATTTACTCATGCTCTATGTGCAATGATCCTTGTCTCATGCTAATTCCATGTTAAGTGTTGTTGCCACATTTCCATGTTATGATTATAATGCTTTATCATGCCTTTATATTCATGTTACTCTTGTGCTCTATTGATATTCCTAATTTATAACATGTATTTTACTCTTCATGTTATTCCATGTGTATTCCCTTACTAGGCTTTATAGCTCACGCTTTTCTTATGCATGTCCTCAGGTTATCCCATACAATGCTAAGTACGAGGGAATGTAGTGGTCATGTAAAGGAAGTTTTCAATAAAGATGTTGTATTTCATGTTTTATGTTTTTATTTAATGATCCTAAGCCCCAAAGACACTAAAACTCTCGATCTAATTTGTTTTATCAAGTGAAGTTTTATGTAATAAATCAAGTTTAAGTTTGAAAAAAAATTAGGGTTGTCATAGTTGGTATCAGAGGATAGGTTTAGTTATTTTTGGGATTAGGATTAGAAAACCCTAGTAAAGCCTTAGATACATGAATAAGTACAATAAAAACATCCCTATGTTTTTTTGAGTATTGAGTAAGTGGGTTATCAAGCAAATACATCCCTGTCTAGATACGAGCAGGTAGAGGTGGCTCTGGCACAGATGTACCTAGGGGTGAAAACCCCGACAAGGAGTTTCGGGCTTGACCCGAGGTATCCTGGTACACGACAACGGGCCTTGCTGAACTCTTGTTTACGACACTCCTAGGGGATATGTTTTGGTAAATTCATGATCTTAGTATGAACCCTTATTAAGGGTTTTAAAAAAAATGCCCCTAAGAATATATGTTAGAAAATAGATCATGAAAAGCCTTGATTGAAGCCTATAGATTCATAAGTTAAGGAAATAAAATTTAATTTATAAGTTGTCAACTTTTGTCATTGGATTACCCTTTATGTGTTACCCCTAACTTTCCTTTTATTCCAGCCAATGGCCGGTAATAGGACGACTTAGGATAACAATCGATGTGAAGATCAGTTTGATGACTATACTAATGAGATGCCTCTTCGAATGGGGGCGGTAATCGTGAACTTTGTCACGCTTCTCTCTCAGCTAACTCAAGATTTGAATAGAAACGCGGGTCAAGAGTAACGTTCAACCCCCCCTAAGAAAGAACAAGTCGCTATCGAGAGCTTCATGAGACAAATTCCACCTACTTTTAGTGGATCATCTGATCCCATGATCACTGAACAATGGATCAACTCCATTGAAAAGATATTCTTCATCCTTCAATGTTCTGAACAAGAGAAGGTTCTCCTAGCAGCTTATTGTATGGAGGGTGAAGCTGATCAATGGTGGAAATTGATCAGAAATATGAAGCCTAAGGAGGAGATTGAGGCGTTGGAATGGAATGATTTCCAAAAGATGTTTTTTGATAAATATTTTCCGCACACCCTCCGGATTAAAATGGAAAGGGACATCCTTTCCCTCAAGAAAAAAGACGAAGAATTTGTTGGAGCATACGTGGAAAACATCACAAGGCTTGCATGATATGCTTCCGGCTTTGTCTTTACCCTCGAATGCAAAGTTGATCTCTTCTTTGGTGGCCTCAATCCTAGACTACGGAAAGAATTAGCGATCCGTGACTTCGACAGCTATGAAGAAATTGTCTGATGTGCCCTCAAGGTCAAAATGGAGATCGGGGAATTACAGGGGTATCATGGGGGTAAGAAGCATAAGGTGGAATTCAATGATGGATGTCTGATGGATAAATCCAACGGTGCTAAGAAGATCCAGCACCCCACTTTTCAAAAGTGCGGAAAGAAGCACCCTGGAAATTGCCTCAAGGGGACGAGGAAATGCTTTAGGTGCAGAAGAGAAGGGCACCTAGCTATTAAATGTTGGCAAGAAAGAACCATAGTTGCGAAAAAGAGGAGGAACACACCGTTTGAACCTTAACACGTTTTTCATTGCTACAAATGCAAATAACTGTGGCATCTTGCAAATCAGTGCCCTAATCCAAGGGTTTTAGGAGGCAACCAACAACATCCAACTCATCAAGGAAGAGATTTTTCCATCACTTCTGCCTAAGTGAACCCCGAAAATGAAGTGGTGATAGGTATGCTAATTATTCATTCAAGAATAGTGAACATACTTTTTGATTCAGGTTCTACGCATTCTTTTATATCTTGAAAGTTTAGTAGAACAATCTCAGCACCACAATAAATCATGGAAGTGAAGATGTCGGTAAGTACGGAAAATGGAGAAATCATTGCATCCCATGAATATAAGTCCTCCCCCGTTATAATCTGTGGATTGAATTTCCCAGAAAACCTCGTCATACTCTCTCTGGTGGAATTTGATGCAATTCTTGGCATGGATTGGCTTTCCTTATATAGATCCAACATAAATTGTTGCGAAAGGGAAATCACACTCTATATGGAGAATCGTCCCCTGATTCTTTACATGTGTAAGGAGGAAGATGGATCTCTTTTAGCTCTATCATCCCAAGCATGGATATTACTTCCCTATGAGCACGCGTATCTGGCTCAGATGGTTGAGTCCAAGGAAGAAACCATCCTTGAAGAAATATCTATTGTGAGGGAATTCGCTGAAGTGTTTCCCGAGGAACTGTCTGGCCTTCCTCCTAGAAGAGATGCTGAATTCTCAATTGAACTTATACCAGGGGATCTACCAATATCCAAGACTCCATATAGAATTTATTTAATGGATCTTCAAGAGTTGAAGAAACAACTATAGGAGAATCTGGAAAAAGGGTTTATATGCCCAAGTGCTTCACCATGGGGTGCACCAGTCCTCTTCATCAAGAAGAAGGATGGGTCAATGCGCCTTTGCATCGATTATCGTGAGATCAACAAAATCACGATAAAGAAAAAGTATCCTATCCCACGAATTTATGACTTGTTCAATCAGCTATGTGGAGCACAATACTTCTTCAAGGTGGACTTGTGGTCGGGATATTATCAAGTAAGGGTGAAGAAGGAAGATATCCCAAAGACTGCTTTTCGTACAAGATATGGGCACTATGAATCCATATTAATGCCTTTCGAACTCTCTAATGCTCTAGAAGTCTTCATGGACTTGATGAATAGAGTCTTTAGATATCACCTCAACAAATATTTTGTAGTCTTTATAGATGATATTCTAATATACTCTAAAACCATGGAGGGTCATGAGGAGCATTTAAGAACTGTACTAGAGAATTTGCGTAAGGAGAAGCTCTATGAAAAGTACAGTAAGTGTGAGTTCTGGTTGAAGGAGGTCTCATTTTTGGGCCATATCATCACAAGCAATGGTATATCTGTGGATCCCTCCAAAATAGATGCAATTGAGGGATGGTTGAGGCCAAAATCAGTTCGGATATCCATATCTTCTTGGTGTTAGCTAGATATTATCAATGATTTGTGAGAAATTTCTCACGATTGTCCAACCCTCTTACCTAGATAACTCAAAAGGGAGTAAAGTTTTCTAGGAGTGATGACTGTGAAGAAAGCATCAAGGAGTTGAAAAGAAGGCTTATAACTGCGTGCGTGCTCACTTTACCCACAAGTGGGGAACCTTTTGTGGTATTTAGTGATGCTTCGAATAAGGTCTTAGGCTGTGTGCTGATGCAGAATGATAAAGTGATATCCTATGCCTCAAGGGAGTTAAAAATCCATGAGTGAAACTATCCAACGCATGACTTGGAGTTGGCAGTGGTGATATTTTCCTTGAAAATCTGGCAGCATTATCTCTATGGGGAGAAATCTGAGATATATATTGACCATAAGAGTCTTAAATATATATTCACATAGAAAAAGCTTAATATGCGCTAGAGAAGATGGATAGATCTCATTAAGGATTATGATTGTTCAATACATTACCACCCTGGGAAAGAGAACAAGGTGGAAGATTCCCTATGTAGAAAGGACCCAACGATTCTATCAATGATGATAATTGAGAAGGATCCAATCTTCTTAGACTTGATGAAGATGGACATGGGAATCATAAAGAAGGGAACATCATCAATCCTTTCACAAATGATTGCTCAACCGTCTCTTTTGGAAAGGTTAAAGGATGCTCAAAAGGATGATGTGGGAATTCATGAAAAAGTGGAAGCTATCGAAAAAGGGAAATCCTCGAAGTTTAATGTTAATGAAGGGGGAATTGTGCGGTTTGGGAAAATACTATGTGTTCCATAAAGTTCGGAGCTAAAGAAGGAACTTTTGGATGATGAACATAGTTCAAATTTCTCTATTCACCCAGGGAGCACAAAGATGTATCGAGATCTCCAAGAAAACTTTTGGTGGGATAATATGAAGAAGGAGATCATTGAATATACATCAAAGTGCCTGGTGTGCTAGAAAGTGAAGGCAGAGAGGTAGAAGTCTAAG
This sequence comes from Viscum album, assembly GCA_963277665.1. NCBI lineage: Eukaryota > Viridiplantae > Streptophyta > Magnoliopsida > Santalales > Viscaceae > Viscum > Viscum album. Next base: position 1,150,488,681 of record OY728132.1, on the reverse strand, counting down.
GGGATGATGCAACCATTTCCAATACCAGAATGGAAATGGGAGAACATCACCATGGACTTTATCACCGGACTTCCAAGGACATTCAAAGGAAACAATGCAATCTAGGTTGTTGTGGATCGTCTTACAAAGACTGCACACTTAATTGCTATTCAGGAAGATTTCTCATTGGATCAACTGGCACAGATATATATCAGGGAAGTGGTAAGGCTACATGGAGTACCACTATCTATTGTGTCTGACCGAGATCCAAGATTCACCTCTATGTTTTGGAAGAGTCTTCAAAATGCTCTGGATACTGAATGGAACTTCAGTATGTCCTATCATCCTAAAATTGATGGCCAATCCGAGCAGACTATCCAAACACTTGAGGACATGTTGAGAGCATGCTCAATGGACTTTAAATTATTGTGGGATCAACATCTTCCTCTGGTTGAGTTCTCTTATAATAATATTTTCCACTCAAGAATCCAAATGGCACCATATAAAGCCCCTTATGGGAAAAGGTGAAGAACACCGGCATGTTGGGATGAGGTCAGTAAACGTAAGCTACTTGGACTAGAAATGGTCAAAGAAATGGTGGAGAAAGTGAAAACCATTCAGCATCATATCAAGGCAACCCAGAGTCGACAGAAGAGTTATGCAGATAACCGTCGACGAGACCTTGAGTTTAAAGTTAGAGACATGGTTTTTCTACGCATATCTCAATGGAAGAAGGTCATGAGGTTTTTGAAAGGAAGGGAAGTTAAGTCTAAGGTACACATCCCCTTCGAGATTATTGATCGTATCGGGGTTGTGGCCTATCGACTAGCACTTTCACATACCATGGACAAAGTACATGATTTCTTTCATGTATACCTCTTAAGGAAGTACATACCGGACCCTTTACATGTACTCTCTTCTGAGGTGGGATAGTTGGAGGATGATCTTTCTTATGAGGAGAAACCAGTGAAGATCTTAGATCGTAGAGAAAAAGTTCTATGAAATAAGACAATGCCCCTCGTCAAGGTGTTGTGGAGAAACCAAAAGTTTGAAGAAGCGACTTGGGAATTAGAGGAAATGATGAAGATGAGTTACACACATCGGTTTTAGTGTGGGAAAAGGAAAATTTTGAGGGTGAAATTTCTTAAGGGGGGAATATTCTAACGACCCAAAGTTTTATTAATGGAAAATCCCCCTTGATCTAGTTAAATGTATTTTTATGTAAAATGATCATATAAAATGTTAACTTATTTGGTTTTATGTTAAGAATTGGGACCATTTCTTTTATAGTCGTTGAACAGTGATCACATGATTAGTATAAATATAGGGCTTTAACAAATCCAATTTACTCAGACAAAAGAAGCGATGGCCTCATCCAGTAGGATTTCTCCATACGAATCCCATTTACCGAAGCTCGGAAAGGAGGTGGTATCCTTGGTCTTCGATCCTGACCAAGCCCAAGCTGAGCTTCATCATGTGAAGCTCAAATGGGACCATCTACAGAAAAAGTGGAAGTTGATAGAGATTACCACTCGAGCGATGTTATCTGAGCCCCCCCATGAGTCTGTCACCATCGCACACCTTACTATTAGGTCTTATGCAGCTGTTTTAAGGGGTTATGTAACAAATCGATATTACTATGGTCATGTACATTTTTTTTGAATATAATAATGAATAAACCTCCTTGTTATTTTTTGATACATTGTAAATAGTTTTTTAAGGTACAATAGTGTTTTTAGTTATTATTTAATTAAGAATTCTATTTTATTAAATTAAGGGATTTTTTTTAATTAAATAATATTTTAATAAAATATTATTATTATTATTATTAAATCAATTTTATTATATATAAATGTTCGTATAATTTTATGAATGCAATTGTAATTTTTATTAAGGTTTGAAAGCCATTTTTGTCAAAAACCCGTGAATTTTCGATAAATGTCAGTTTTTATTTTAAAAGTAAAAGTTAACATATTTAGAAAATTATTTAGATAAAATAAATATTATTTATAGAATCATGACTTCGAAATTGTCCAATGGTGAATTTTTCATAATTTTATGAGACAGTCAAATTTTTGGGTAAAAATTAAATACCGTTTAAATATATAATGTGTTTTATGACATCATAATGAACCAATAGTGATGTAATAAAATACTATAAGCTTTATTTTCGGCCGATATATGTTTTAAAATTAAAATAATGTAATTTTGTGTTTGTTTAACTTACTTTTCAAAGCATTAATTGATCCCTCAAGACTTATTAAACACCTTGTCTTTTTAAATTATTTTCCATGGGAGTGTGACTCACCTCCACATAAGCAACCCTATTATTTTAATAAGTTCGTACTTTGGCCTTATAAAATATTTTTTTCCTCTTCCCTTTTCGAAAAACCATGGGCAAAAACCATGGGACGGTTTGGGGTTTGGATTAATTTAATATAAGGGGTCCCAAACCTTAATAATAATGAATTCCCCCACCTTTCCTATATAAACCCACCCAAGCTCACACTTCCTCCTCACTCAAAGAGTTTGGAGTTTGTACAACCTTTGACCTACTCTCTCTATAATCCTCCCAATATTCCTCAATCTCCCAAGAAGCCTCTCGCAAGCCTCTCTCTAGCCTTTGGAAGCACACTTCCACGTAAGGGTTTTTTCTTCCTTTCTCATTTTTGTCCAATTTTCTTTAAGTTGTTTTTTCCTTTTAATTTCAATTATGAATGTTGGGGTGTGGTTTCACACCTCCATCATGCTGTATTTTTTATGTTTTAATGATGGGAGATCCCTTTCTCTCTCATTAAATGCATCCCATGTACACTCGTTACTATGCTGAAATTCCGAAAGGAACTTCTCTCTCCTCATTTACATTCAAGCAATAATTTTGTATCATGAATCTAAATTCCATTATAATTGTTGGGAAATGTATCTATATGACCTCCTTATGGTCCATTACACTTAAATATGATTAGTAACACCTTTCTCTCTCATCAACCATTTTTATGAATTCTTATGTCACACCGTTACGCTGCCGAAATTGTACCGATTTTCTAAGACAATGCCATTGTGTAGTGAATACCATGCCCATTTCTCCATCAAGGGTATTCACCTTTATGCACATTTAATTATTGATTATAAGGTTTCAAGTATGAATTATACATTCCTTTATCATGGAATAAATGATTATGTTTAATGAATCCATGTTTTATGATCCATGTGGCACACTTATGCATGAAATGAAATGTTTAAGAAGGGTGTGCCCTTATAGCGCTCCAATGCAATGGGTAAAGTATAGTATCATGATATGTCATTTGAAATGAGTGTTGACTCATGCTAATTCAATTGCAACAAGGGTTTACTCGTGCTTCATGTGCAATGAGGATTTACTCATGCTCCATGTGCAATGAGCCTTGGCTCATGCTAATTCCATGTTAAGTGTTGTTATCACATTTCCATGTTATGATTATCATGCTTTATCATGCCTTAATGTTCATGTTACTCTTGTGCTCTATTGATATGCCTAATGTATAAAATGTATTGTACTCCTCATGTTATTCCATGTGTATTCCCTTAGAGGGATTTATAGCTCACCCTTTTCTTATGCATGTCCTCAGGTTATCTCATACAACGCTAAGTACGAGGTAATGTAGTGGTCATGTAAAGGAAGTTTTCAATAAAGATATTGTATTTCATGTATTAAGTTTTTATGTAATGATCCTAAGCCCCAAATACACTAAACCTCTCAATCTTATTTGTTTTATCAAGTGAAGTTTTATGTAATAAATCATGTTTAAGTTTGTAATAAAAAGCAGGGTTGTCATAGATAATCCATGAAAAATATTATGGTATGTTATGAAACAAGAATTACATTTTCAGTTTAAAAAGAAATATTTATTATTCTAAATATATATATAATATTTTTTTTATTTTTTAGTCAAAATTTTATTATTTAATAATTTGATGATGATTTTATTAAAATAAATAGAATATTTTGAATCATTATTCAAAAATTAAGTGTTAGTTACGTTTTAAAATAAATTATAAATAACAAGGTATGATGGTAAATAGTAAATCTGATGTATACTCATAATTTCTGTTGGAAAAATATGGTAATAGATAATTAATCAATTTTTTATTTAAATTTATGTTTTTTATAGATATAATGGATTAATTATTAATTTCTATATTCAAATTAAATGAAGATATAAATTTAGTGACGCATTGGAATTCGAATTCCTTCTAAAAATAAGATTTCAAATTCAAATGGAATTCTATTATTATTAATTTAAAAATATATATAATGTTTTATAATAATTATGAAATATATAGAATATTTTAGAATATTCTAGATGAAAATAATTAGTATTTAAAATCTCAATATTAAAATTCCATTGGATTAGAGGTTGAATAATAAAGTAAAATTACTTTTTAAAAAATAAGTATTCAACTTCGAATTGAAATTTATAAACTATAACAGAATATATGTCAATAAAGTTATATTATATAACATTTTTAAATACATAATATAAATAAAAAATTAATTTTTAATTAAAAATGGTGAATTTGAATATGTTATATATTAAGTGAAACAATTGAACTCCTTTTTAATATAATATTTTGAGTTCAAATAGAATTTTACTACTTATTATCATATGTTCATATAAAATCATATATAACATTATATAAAACTATATAACATGAATTAAATGATAATATTTTTAAAATATCTTTTAAATATTATTCAATTAATAAAAACTAATTTTTTTACAAGATAAATATTAAATTTATTATAAAATATTGATGTAGTGCTTGCGAAACATAGTAAAAAAAGATTTAGTAATAGTATTGATAAGGGATACGGTTATTATTGACTTTTGTGGAAAATATGATGATAAAAAATTAATATAAATATAATAACTTTAATAAAAAATTCATGATATTTTCTAAACTTAAGTTACAACAATAACCCTTAATATATATATTTATATGAGATTTTTTTATAAAATGTTTTATAAAATAATAAAAAATTAATAAAACCTTATAATGAATCATATATGGATGAGTAAAGATCAACCCTATAATAGGATATTTACTTGGATTGGGTCCATAAAGTGGTATCAATTCCAATGGATCAATTCAGTGAAATTATTCTCTAAGTGGATGTCATTATAGTAGTAAATGAAAAATGGATTTCTATCTTTAATGTAAATTACTTTAAACTCTAGAATAAATAGATTCAGCACTATTTTTAGCCATTTGGAATGGATTTTTACATAGATTACATTCATGGTGTCTTAGTCAGTATGGATACCGGATCCTTATCAATGAGAGACCCAAAGGATTTAGACGTCATTTCTAAGGGGATCATTTTATTTGGGGGAGCATGTCCAACAAAATCTATAAGAAGATTATGTTTTTTAGATCACAATATTCCATGCATAAAAATATCACTAATATCTATTAAGTAGAAATAAAAATAATAAAAGTTAAATTTAATGTTATGTGGAAAGAGTATGAGGACTTGAGGATGCACCTAAATGAATATTTTGATGCATTCCTTGATTAGGTAATTGTGATTAAAGAGGATATGTGTGGACTCAGAGAAATCCAGATGATGTGAAATTTTCATGTGAAACTAAAGAATATTTCTTCCTTGATTTAATCTAATATTCATGATACTTGAGGATAAATTTTCAAAGTATTTGATATTTGGTAATCTTTATAATACTCTTTTAGCTTATTATATGAGCAATAATCATAATGAGGCTATTGAAAAATGGAATGTCTTTGGAAATTGAATTAAAGGAATTGAAGAAGTTTCCCATGGATAAAAATAATGAAACATTTGATATTTTATGAAATCATTTTATTCCTTTCCTAAAATGTAAAAATGAAAAAAGAAAATTTTAATGGTAAGCTTATACTTTCTTGTCTCTGACATGGAAAAGTTGGGAAACCTGTAGATAAGAATTGTAATAAGTTTCAAGATGTTGATGAGGTTGATGAAGTTTCCACTAAGAAATATTCAAATAATGTGAAGGGTGGGTGGATTAATGAGAAAAAATTATTCAACAAGAATAACCTACTTTTACAAGAGGATAATAGCAAAGAATAGATAAAATAGAGGATAATAGAGACCTAAAAGAAGATATTCATAAGGTTATTATAAGAATCCAAAAACTAGGAAAAATAATGATTATAATAAAGATGAAGTATAAGGTAGAGTAAATCAAAATTTAGAGTTAGAAGTTACACTTTATGAGATGGATGTTTGGAGAACCAAAATGAAGAAATCTAATGGAGTGGTCTATGATGAAAAACTCTATATATCATAGTGGTAAGTAGATAAGTATGATATAAAGTTGTAAATTAAAAATCACAAGTCTAAAAAATTGGAAAGCTCAAATAAGTTTATTGGGTAAAAGCTCAAGATAATAAATCATACTCATATTATCACTAGTTTTAATAACATGGTGAAAATAAAGTCAAACATATCAAATATATTGAGTATAAAATCATTATTTTGTGGTAAAAATTAGAATATAAGGAGAGAATATAGACTTTATAGATGACATCGAGAAAACAGATTGAATGTGATAAAAAAATATTAAGGATAATCATGGATATACTAAAAGATAGAAAGAAAATTATCCATATAAATAAAATACACATCAAAATGATAATTTTGGTACTGAGATTTATCCCAAGAAAAATAAAATTTCTATTGATACTAATCCAAAAGAACCCAAACCAAGGTTGAAGGTTGATTTGGGTGTGACTCAGAAATAAAACACTCATAGAACCCAAAATACCACTTGTTATATTAAAGAGACACATAATATTTCCCCATGAATTAGGTGTTATTTTATGGTAAATAATGTACATTCTCAAAAATGTTTGTTCCATATAAAAGAAGTGTCGGAGGGAAAAAGAGAAACGAAGAGATACAAGAAATATTTAAATTTGTAGGTATGATTTTGATGGATATTACTTCTATTTTGGTGGATATGGATATATAGTTAGGTATTCCTCATCAATTATGTGGAGGAATTTAACTTTTATGGACCAAAGTGGACATACATCACAGTTCAAGGAATGATCAAGCATGATAAAAATGAAAAAATTATGTATAGCATTGAAAGATTAATTAGGTATATCATATTCAAAGGGGGATCAAACATACTAGTTAAAATGTGGTGTGAAGTTAAATAAATGGATCAAAAATAAATTAGGTTATAAGGTAGTGTTCGTACATATTTCCCTAAAAGTAATATATTGATCTAGAATATAGATTCTGGACATGAGATTCCCTTCACATATGATGGTAAACAAGGATCTAATCACACAAATTAAATATGAAATAGAAGGTGTTGTTATATTTCACAATGAATAATTGTTAGATATTATCTAGTCAAAAATACATTTTAGGGGGAAATAAATGAGATAGGAGAATTTATTGGTTATTGAATGTCTTAGTGAAAACTTGCTAAGTGTAATTAAAATATGTGATTAGGGACATATAGTGAATTTCATAGAAAAGAATTATATCATAAATGGGAAGGATGGTAAATTTTTATAAAAGGTAGGTTAATAAATGGGAATCTATACCATGTTATTAGAGAAGAATATATGTGTGTTTTATCCAAGTAGAAATTAAATATACTATGTAATAATAGTATTGGTCACCTAAGATAATATATCTTGTAATATCTAGTAAAAAATAATAGATCTCATGGTATCCCTAGGATTTTATCTGATCATATACACATGTGAAATATTTTTCAAAAAGAAAAAGATTATTCATAAGTCAAACTAACTAAAAGATAAAAAGTCAATAAGGATTTTAGAATTTTGGAATGTGTATATGTGTGTACTAATATCACCAAGATCAATTGATAGGAAGAGATAATGTGTCATTTAAGATTATAGTAAGCTGAAAAGTTTAATGGTTATTACCCAAAAGTCTGAGGTGTTTATTTTCATTACTCAATATTAGAGGAAAGATAAAAAAATGTAAAGTCCTTAGATGAATTAGATTGTATTTGTTTCCAATATGGTTCTAAAGAAGCAATATCAAATTGTGTGGAATTGTGTTCTGTTGATGAGCTATTTTCTTCTCATATGGAAAAAATGTGAGGTTATATATTAAAGATATCACATGTAACAATTCAATAAAAAACATCATTTTACATGTGACTATTTATGTGATAATATTTATGCAAACTAATAATAGGTACTGGTGATGAATGTACTGTCAAAAAATTGGCGAATGGGTTTGGAATGCTTCCAACAAGTGTTGGAAAGTGATGAAGCTGACATTGGATTCCATTATTTATAAGGAAGTTATAAAATTAATTTAGAATATCAATCCATTTATGAAAGTTCCTTTGGATTATTATTTGAAGAGTTTTTTATTTTGGTATGGTGAAGTTTGGAATTGCAGAATTGGAGCTGAAATCCCATGAGATTTTGTGAAGCAATATCAGATGACTTTGATTTGGCTAGAAAAAAGATTATTTATTGAAATAATATTACATTGGACATTTCATATGAAATTTTATATCTTGCATATAAATTTTTTGGTTTTATAAGACTACATAAAAATTTCATATGACTTCAAAAAAATTATATGAATTCAACCACATGAGACTTCTAGGATACAAATTTATAATAACGTATAACATTGGAGTGCTGATTCAGTAGTGTCACATAATAACTTTCATAGTTTAATTATTTTATAATAATAATTTTCATAACATCTTAACATTTTAATGTTTGATTAGCTTTTAATAAGTTAATGTCTTTGATATCTTTCTCCACACACAACATCAAACTTAAAAGAAAACATGATATATTTAGCTAAAATATAAATATTTATGTATGACCATTAAACATAGTCATTATGTTAGTGTAAATTAATAGTATTAACAACTTTATGAATTATATACTTCTTTTAACATTAATGAAATTCAATTAGATTATTTAAAATGACTAATAAGATCATTTATTGCTAAGAAAAATATTTTTCTAAAAATTGAATTTTTATGTGATTTTCATTGATATTTCAAAAAATGTATGATTAATGATGATAAATTATATTTTATATTAATAATTATTTAACACCAAATTAGTAGTTAAATGGTATGAAATAAGAATAATAATATTTAATATTTAAAAAGTTCATTTTCTAATAGAAATATTTTTTCTTTTTATTTTATGATTTTATTCAAAAATTAAATATATAATTTTAATAATTTTAATTTTACAATATTAACATAATTATTTATTTAGAATAAAAAATATTTTTTTTGGATTAATTTTTAATATTTCTCTAATATAATTGATTTTTAGGTGAATAGTAAAAAAATACTTATTTTTCTAAAATTGTTCCTTTTATATGATTTAGAAGATTTTGAATATTTTTTATCAAAAAAATATATATTAATAAATTAAAATATATCATTTAAACATACTATATTCAATTTATAAATCCCATGAATATCTTTTTATAAAATCAAGTAATATTTTATGAAATCTATTTTTCATCAACTTCTTTGATGAAATTTATGCATGGGGACAAAATGATTTGGATTTATTTAATTTTACATAACAATTATTTTAACATTAATAATATGCTTAATATAATTATACCCAATGAAATTGATAATTTTTTCATATACATAAATTTTATGCTTAAAAATACACTTTTTCTAAAAGGGGGGTTTTACGCTTTTCATGTGCTTGCATTAAAATTAATTTACATAAATTTAGAAATTAAAAATTGTTAAAATGGATATAAATTTGATATGATCTTGTTAATATTATTTCATATTTACAATTTCAATTTTATACAGAAAAATTAAATTACTAAGGATAATTTTAATTACCATATTAAAGGTGAAACATTTACTTTTAAATTGTTTTAATAATGACATGTAATTTTTATCTAATAAATTTATATAGATATATTTTGAATAAATACTATAATATGATGATTAAAAATATATATAAATACATTAATACTCATTTAATTTTTAGTCAATACTAAATAATATTAAGAACACTTAATGGCGAAAACAACCGTTTTCTATATAAAGAGTTTTTCTATATATATATATTATTTTAAATTGAAAAGTAAATTTTTTCTCATTTATAAATTTAATAGGATTAAATTTAGATTAAATTTAGTTTTAAAACATTAAAATTAGTTACTTTTTTTACCTTTTATATTTAATAAGCTATAAAATTACTTCTTTGAAAACTAGTTACCATAATAAAAGTTAATTTGGATTAAAGGTTAAAAGTAACAATAAAATACTTAAATAACTCGTACCTTGTATCAAAAAAAAATTAAGATAAAATATTCAAACATATATTGTTCTAAAACCTTTATTTTTTTCACTTTTAATCTATTTAACATTGACTAGTGTCATTCCATTATTAAAAAAATGATTAGTGTTTCCAGAAGTTTACTTTTATTCACTTATAAATGAATACCACTTACACATATTAAAATTTACATTTCACCTTAAGAATTTATAATTTATAATATTAAATTTTATTCTATTCAAACCCACTCCCACTCATAAATTCATTTGGTTAATTTTAGTTATCAAAATGTATTCATTTCAAAGGATAATTCCTATAAAAAAATCATGTCCCTGACGTGAGTATACACTTCTTCTTAATGTCTTCTTATTAATTTTTAATAACCTAAATTTCACTAAACATATGAATAAAATGAATTAAATATAATTATTATACCTTAATTTAATTATATTAATTAAAAATAATTATTCATTCTATTTCATCCACTATGAAAATCCAAAACACCGATCGTGTGTATGTCCGGACAACCACCTCTACGAAGCAATGTTATTCATTTTTCATCAATGCCTTTGAAGGTTGGTATAAAGGATATATTTTATGAATAAATATGTTTTATATTTCAAAATTAAAAATTTTAAATGATCATTTACCATATATCATCTTTCTATCTATTTTTTTAGAAATGGAATACTTAATCGTGCATATATATGGACTATCACCTCCACGAACTACAAATTTCATTTTTATCACAAAACATATTGTATTGTTCTAAGAATGGAGTTATTGAGGATATAATATATTATTAAATTTTTAATATTATTAATATATTATTCTACCATTATATAAATATATTCCCTTACTAATGAAAACAATATAAAATGTTATTGTTTGGCTCTTTTTAACCATCTACACAAACGATGTTATAACGTTTATATTGTGAATGACCAAGGATTGTTATATAATTATAATATAATATAATTTTAATGAATTAAATATTTATTAATTATTATATAAAGGTGTTATTTATATTTTAAATATTTATTAATATATCACCTTTCGATCGTTAAACACACCAAAATTACTTTACAATGTTTTCCATTTTCAGAAACCATATTAATTTATTTCACTTAATGAAAATAAGACTTAAGAAATACTTGAAAATGATTATTATTCTATAATGAGTAATATTGGTTTTATAAACTTGAAACCACTTATAAAAAATTGACTCCATTACCATGATATTTTGATGAACCAAATAAACAAATGTTTTAACCACTATTAGTGAAAATAACTATAACTAAGTAATATATATGTGATGAATAATTATAAATAAATTTTATAATGGGTGATATATTTCAATAAGGTGTTTAATTAAGCACTTAATTTATTTATTTTCATTATAAAGGAGGATATAACAAGGTTGAGTTAGAAAAAAACTCAAATTAAGGGTTTTTCTTCTCAATTTCCCTTCATTGAAATATATTTTAAGATTATGTATATAACATCCCAGGTAAATGAAGAATAATATATTTTCATATTTATTAATATTTGTGAATTAAATATTAATTGGAGTTTAAAGGGGTTTCTATGCTCGATAGCGTACCCGATACGCAACAACGAGTTTCTTTGGAACCTTACGTTGCACCCTAATAATATAATATTATTATTTTCAATGGTCATTAACTCCTAGAAGTTTTATTGGTGGGACTGAAAAAACTAACTACAATATGATTATACATGTATTTACATTTATCCAGTAAAAGTTAGAAGCTTAAAATGTGCATGAATCTAATTTTAAGCGTAATTTACATTAAAAGGCAGATTTATCGCCTTTTAATGGAGAACCCTCTTTAAATATAGTTTTGGTCACTTTAATACATTATATATGACCAAATAAAATACTTATTTAGATTGTGGGCATCAAAATTTACTTTAGGTAATTTTTTGGTATTTTTTTGATAAAGTTCATTTTTTATGAATAGTGAAAAATATTGTATTTTAATTCAAAGGTGCATTTTAATCTAATTTATTTATATGGTTAGATTATCTTTTTAATTGTTCTTAAAGTGAAATTGAAATATATTTTTACCATTTAATCCAATTTTGGTCATTGGAGTTAATTTCACTATGAAATTGGACTTAAACAAGTGTCAATCTTTTGATAGTTATTGTTTCTTAAAAACACGCTATTTGTTTTGATAACGGGAATTAATTTTAAAATTAATTAATTCCACTTCTATGATTTTAATGTGGAAAAATGGACATCATTTTTGAATTCGGAATATCAAATATAGCTTAGGCTTAATATTTGGTATTTTTCGGAAAAACTTCAATTTTTGATGAATAGTGAAACCACTTAGTGGTGGTTAAAAAAATTGAATTTTTCATCTAAATAAAAATTTACCACTTCTATGAATTTAATTTCAAAAATCCGACATTCATGGTTGTTATTATTTAGTAAAATGTGGTTCAATAAGATGAAAATAATTTTTGGTGAATAGTAACTTTTGACTTTTATTTACCGCGGTTAAAGGTAAATAGGGTAATTCAAGGTTAAAATAATATTATAATAATTCCAAATTACCTTAACATTTATTCAAACCTTATTGGATGAGTAATGGACGACCATTGGCATCCTTGGGTCAATTTCGGGGCCCCATGGAGCCACTTATTAAAGATAATGACACTTTAGATCATTTAATTTAATGTAAAGACAAAATTGACATTAACAAAAATCTTTTAGTAATTAATTTTTATATGGTGTTATATAAGTCCTATTTTCGACTATAAATATTTATTAGAAATATAAAAAGATTTCCTATATCATGGTAATTGTTTTATAATTTTTAGACATCAAATAAATTAAATTATTTATGACACAATAATGATGCAGTATTTACCTCATTAATAAATGATTTAATAAATAAGATTATAATGATTACAATATTGTCCAAAACCTATACTATTCCTATTGGTTGATTATATTTTGACCCTGAGTCATATTATCTTCGTCTATAATGATTTTTGGACCATTAGACACTGAATATAATTATATTATAAAATAATATTTTCACTCTTTCCTAAAGAGTCCCTCCTCTCCCCTATAAAAAGAGACCACTTATATGCAACTCCACACACCTCTCAAGCCATTTGGTTCGTCCAAAATCTGCCCAAATAAGCTCCCTACATCCATCTCCTCCTCCTTGAAGCCTCACCTTAGGGATAAGGTACTTTAATAAGTCATTTGGTTCAAACCAAAGGGAGTTACCCAAATTAAAGGTAATGATTTCTCTTAAATTGTTTTCTTTTATTTTACTTCTCCAACCCATAAACTATTTTCTATTCCTTTATTTATTAACAAAACCAGTATCCTAAATATACTAGGATGTTTTTATAAGAAATATTCGAATTATACTTACACACACCTCTGTCTAATGGATGAAGAACATAATGTTTCTGTGGATGGAAAACGAACGGCTCACGAAACGATGATTGTTCAATTACATATTACCGCCTTTCATGGTGGCCATTATGATGGAACTGTATTTATATATGATATATATTATGTTTATGATTTCATTATGCTTCTGTACTTCCCAATTATAGCAAGCCTTTATGGTTTCCATAGTGGGTAAATACGATAATCTCATTAGAGGAAGTGCGGACTACCGCCCCCTCAAAGTGATGTGATTCGTTAATGCCCTATGTGGGATGTATAAAGGATAGAGTTAATTATATTCTATATTATATTATACTGGAATTATAATATACCTATGTATCATTATGTTTTAATTCCATAAAATTAAGAAATATAAATGAAAGTCGCGTTCATGCGTACGTACAGTTTACCGTCTCCATGAATGGTGCATTTCATTTATTACCTCTAAATGTTATGTACTATTATAAATACATGTATATACTGGATATATATGACATATATGATATCTAAATCATGAATACCATTCTTGATATAATAGACTATTGACCTCATGGACAACATTTAATTATAAGAAGTCCATTTTTGACTCAAGTACCAAATATCGACAAAACAAATGTTATTAACATAAAAGATTTCATAATGTTTATAACATAGTAATAAGTGATATAAAAGGAATAATAAACATGAAAAAGGTTCTTAATCAAGTAGAAATTAACTTTAGTTTATTATTCAGGAGATTAAAGAACGATCGAGTCAAGTCAGACGCGAGGTAAGGGACTTCGTCTCAATCTCCTTTCATTGAGGCATATTTTGTTTTAATACACGATTTCTTTTTATACGCTGTATAAACACCCTTGACTTTTCAAAGGGAATATTTTTCTACGAAGTTTTTTACTAAATGGAAAAGAACGAATGTTTCTTTTAATGTAAGCGGTGATAACGACATTTCCGCCACTGCGAGTATTATTTGATCTTTGGCTTCCTCAACAAGCCGTAATATTTTTTTAGAAGTAAATAAATACCATATAATCTTTTATGTATTTTGGTATTTAAAATGGTTTTGATAATGTATTTGTTTTGTCAAAATATTTGAGTGATATATTGTGCTGGAAATGTGGAAATGTTTTCTTTCCTTTATAATTGTTTTTTGTGTTATATAATGGTACTTGGACATTTGACGGGTGGTTACGTGATAAACCATATGACGGGTGGTTCCGTGAATACCGGGACGAGTGGTTAAGTTATAACCTCTAATGCATTGGGTATGGAAGTCGGCCATATGGCTATTCCATTTAGTGATATGTGTGGAAGTCGACCATATGGTTATTCCATTTATGTATGTTTATGTCCCAAGTTACTTTATATGTTTTGTGTTCTTTATATGGGTTTTATGGTAATATTTTGGTTACAAATGGGTAAGTAATGATCTTTTATTCAGTGAAGGGTATTTACTACTTCATAAAGGTGAAAAGTATTACTTATGTTAAATTATTCACAATTTACTTGCTGTTTTTAAAAACTAACAGTTTTCCTTCTTTGTGTATCCCTTACTGAGCTTTTTATGCTCATCCCAAGTTTTTGAAATGTTTTTCACAGGACATAATGTGGAATAGGGTCAAGTATAGAATCTAGGAAAAGTCACGATGTCTTAAACATGGAACAAGACATGACTCTTTTTTTCAAGAGTTCATGTTTTGTAAAAAAAGAAAAATGGAAAATGTGTAGAAGTGTCTACCTTGTAATCTTTTAAGATGTAATAGTTATGTCCTAATTCTCTAAAACTCTAAACCTGAAAATATCCTCAATGTGAATTATTCATTAGATTCAATATTAAGCAAGGTTTAAGGCCGGGTCCTTATAGTTGGTATTAGAGGTCTGTTTAGATAACTTTAGGAGTTAGGGTATTGTTAAATTAATATCCATAAAGTAATTTATGATATCATATAGCATTTACAGATTTCCATGTTGCTTCTCCTAAGATATTTTTGTGTTCAGAATAGTTTTCCGCAGAGGAAACATGGCAGCTATGTTGGGATGACATCGGGAGGAAAACAAACTTCCAAATCAGCAACCTGAGATGGTCTGAATCGGAACTGAACAGTTTGTTACAGTGATGGCACAGTTGACTCAGGCTATAAATGGTGGTGGTATCCATGTACGAGATCAGCCAGATCAACCAAAGAGGAACATGTCAGTAGTGGAGCATTTCATGAGGCAACATCCCCCCATCATTTAGAGGATCATCTAATCTGGTGCTAGCTTAAGGGTGGATTAAAGAACTGGAAAAGATTTTTGATGTCATGGGTTGTTCAGAACATCAAAAGGTAAGTCTTGTTATTTACCATTTTGAAGGTGAAGCTGACCAGTGGTGGTCTATGGTAAAAAATATCAGGGATAGTGAGGAGATTTATTCTCTTGATTGGGATGAATTCAAAGGTATGTTTCTTGAAAAATATTTTTCTAACGTGGTTCGTCTTAGAATGGAAAAACAATTCTTGGAATTGACGCCGGAGGATGAATTAGTGGCTACTTATGAAGAAAAATTCACTCGACTGGAAAGGTATGCACTGAATTTCATCCGAGATCTTGATAGTAAGATAAATTGATTTTACTTAGGACTGAAGCCATGATATCGAAGAGAGTTAGCCTCTCGTGATTTCAAAAGTTATGAAAAACTTGTTCGATGTGCGGAGAAGGAGGAAATTGAGTTTTCTAATGATCAAGTGTTCTTTAAAAAACAACAGAATAAGAGGTCCAGTTGGCAGGCAAAGAGGAAGAATTCATCAAAGAAGCCTAAAAGTAAGAAAACTAAATATCCAACTTGTGATAAGTGTGGTAAAAAGCATCCTGTAGAATGTTTATCAAAGACTGGAATGTTCTTACGGTGTGGTAAGTCCGGTCATATTGCTCGTAACTGTAAGGATGATGAACAAGCAGGAAATGAAAAGTCATCGGTAAGATGTTTTAAGTGTAACGAAATGGGTCATTATGCAAATGAGTGTCCAGCGAAGAAATCAACTGAGGGAAAACAGTTGGACAACAAGCATAAAGGGGTTGTGAAATCCTTTCCAACTACTTCAGTAGATGTTGGGCCATCAAATGAAGTTTTATCAGGTACTCTGTTTGTTTGTACAGATTTTGCCAATGTGTTATTTCATTCAGGGTCTACACACTCTTTCATTTATGAGAAGTTTTCTAGTAAATTGGGAATTCCATCTCATGATATGAATACTGAACTTACAGTAAAAACACCTAGAGGAAGTGTAGATACAAAAATAAAACATAAGAACATTCTTGTCCTTGTGTGCAGAAAGAATCTACCTGCAAACCTTATTGTTTTACCTCTAGTAGAGTTTGATGTCATTTTGGGCATGGATTTGCTTTCTGTTTATCATGCTAAGATTGACTGCAGTGCTAAATAGGTTTATTTTCCGAAATATTTACAGTTTGTGTACAAAAATGAACCCTTGATGTTGATAACATATCAGGAAGATGAGAAACTAGTAAAAGATGGAAATGAATGTTACCATGCACATATTGTTTAAAATAGAGGAACTGTTCAGATTAATGATGTGCCAGTGGTAAATGAGTACATTGATGTTTTTCTGATGAGTTTCCTGGTATTATACATGATCGGGAAGTTGAATTTACTGTTGACTTAGTTCCTAATTCTAATCCAATTTCAAAACCCCCTTATCGAATGGCTCAAATTGAACTTTTAGATTTAAAGAAGCAATTGCAGGAATTATTAGATAAAGGTTTCATTCGACCTAGCACATCACCATGGGGTGCTCCTGTCTTGTTTGTTAAAAAGAAAGATGGTTCAATGAGACTTTGCATTGATTATAGAGAATTTAATAACATCACTGTTAAGAATAAGTATCCTTTTCCTCATATCGATGATTTGTTTGATCAGCTCTAGGGAGCTTAGTATTTTTCGAAGATTGACATGAGGTTAGGGTACCATCATTTGAATGTAAAAGAAGCAGATGTTCCGAAGACTGTGTTTCATACTAGATATGTCCATTATTAATTTGTAATTATGCCTTTTGGGTTAACCAATGCACCTGCTGTATTCATGGATCTTATGAATAGAATTTTCTGGGAGTTCTTGGATAAGTTTGTGGTTGTGTTCATTGATGATATTTTGGTTTATTCTAAAAGAAAAAAAGATCATGAAATTCATTTAAGGGTTGTCTTGCAAATTTTAAAATAAAAGAAATTGTTTGGGAAATTCAGCAAGTGTGAGTTTTGGTTACAACAAATTTCTTTCCATGGTCACATTATTTCAAAAAATGGCATAACTGTTGATCCTGATAAAACAAAAGTTGTTGAAGAATGGCCAACACCCACAAATATAACCGAGATCCGTAGTTTTCTTGGTTTGGTAGATTATTACCTGAGGTTTTTTGAAAATTTTGTATGGTTATCTAGTCCAATGACTAAGTTAACTCAAAAAGGTGTTAAGTTCATCTGGACAAAAGAATGTGATGATTGTTTTCAGGAATTGAAAAGAAGATTGGTGAATGCCCCAGTTTTGGCACTGCCTTCCAGAAATGGTGAGTTTGTTATCTACAGTGATGCTTCGTTGAAAGGACTGGGTTGCGTCCTAATGTAAAATGATCAGTTAATTTATTATGCTTCACGTCAGTTGAAACCAGATGAGTTAAATTATCCTACACATGATTTAGAATTAGCTACTGTTGTTTTTGCTTTAAAAATTTGGAGGAATCATTTGTATGGAGTAAAATGTGAAATATATACTGATCACAAAAGTTTGAAGTATATATTCACTTAGAAAGAATTTAACATGAGACAGAAGAGATGGTTGGAATTAATAAAGGATTATGATTGCACGATCCATTACCATCGGGGAAAAGCAAAAAAAGTGAATGATGCTCTGAGTCAAAAAAGTGATACTTCATTAGCTATGTTACGTTTGGAACGAGATCCTTTGGTTTTTGATTTGATGAACTTTGGCATAGAAGTTGTTGGTGCAGGGAATTCTTCTATTTTGTTTCAGGTGTTAGTGAGATCATCTCTATCAGACAGAATAAAGAAAGCGCAGAAAGAAGACAGTGAGTTTCAAAAAAAGGTAGAGTTGGTTCAAAAGGGTAAGTTGCCTGATTTTAACGTTGATAATTATTGTGTTTTGAGATTTGGAAAGAGATTATGTGTGCCTTGTGATTTATAGATGAATAATTAGTTGTTATGTGAAGCTCATAGTTCTCCATTTTCAGTTCATCCTGGCAGTACTAAGATGTATAGAGATCTTCGAGAGTATTACTGGTGGGATGGAATGAAAAGGGATAATGTTGTTTTTACTGTGAAGTGTTTGACTTGTCAGCAGGTTAAAGTAGAGAGAAAGTTACCAAAAGGGTTACTTCAGCCTCTACCAGTGCCAGAGTGGAAATGGGAAAATATATCCATGGACTTCGCTGTAGGATTACCAAAGACATCTCGAGGTAATAATTCAATCTGGGTTATAGTTGATCGATTGACTTAATCTGCTCATTTCTTTCCTATTAGAGATACTTTGTCTCTAGATCAACTTTCTCGATTGTATATTAAATAGATAGTCAGGTTGCATGGAGTTCCCCTCTCCATCGTATCGGATCGTGATCCCAGGTTCACTTCTAACTTTTGGAAAGGCCTTCAGAAGTCATTGGGTACTGAATTAAATTTTAGTACAGCTTTTCATCCTCAATCAGATGGAAAATCAGAACGAACAATTCCAACCTTGGAGGATATGTTACGTGCTTGCTCGATGGATTACCAGGGAAGTTGGGACCAATATCTTTCTTTGGTTGAATTTTCATATAATAACATTTTTCATTCCAGTATACAGATGGCTCCATTTTAGGCATTATATGGAAAGCGTTGTCGAACTCCAGCTTTTTGGGATGAAGTAGGTGAAAGGAAGCTGATGGGACCAGAATTGGTAGAAGAGATAGTAGAGAAAGTTCAGTTGATTCAGAAGCACATGAGAACAGCTCAGAGAAGACAGAAAATTTATGCAGATAACCGGAGGAAAGATCTTTCTTTTGAGGTTGGTGATCATGTTTTTCTCAAAGTTTATCCTTGGAAAAGTGTAATGTGTTTTGGTAAGAAGGGAAAGTTGAGTCTGAGGTTCATTGGACCTTATAAAATTCTGGAGAAAGTTGGATCAGTTGCGTACAGAGTGGCTTTACCTCCAAGTTTATCCTAGGTACACGATGTTTTTCATGTTTCGATGTTGAGAAAGTATATGCCAGATCCCTCTCATGTTTTGATCCTAGAGGTAGTTCAGTTGGAAGAGAATCTCTCTTATGAAGAACAAACAGTTCAGATTCTTGACCGTAGAGAGAAGGTGTTGCGGAATAAGGTAGTTCACCAGGTAACGGTTTTTTGGAAAAACCATATGGTTGAAGAGGCAACGTGGGAATCTGAAAATGCTATGAGGGATAAATACCCATAATTATTTTGATAAGGTGAATATAAATTGCGAGGACACAATTTCCAAAAGGGGGGAAGGATGTAACATCCCACGTAAATGAAGAATAAGAGATTTTCATATTTATTAATATTTGTGAATTAAATATTAATTTTAGTTTAAAGGGGTTGCTATGTTTGATAGCGTACCTGATACGCAACAATGGGTTTCTTTGGAACCTTACGTTGCACCATAATAATATAATATTATTATTTTAAATGGTCGTTAACTCCTAGCCATTATATTGGCTGGACTGAACAAAACTAACTACAATATTATTATACATGTATTTACATTTATCCAATAAAAGTTAGAGGCTTAAAATGTGAATGAATCTAATTTTAAGAATAATTTACATTAAAAGGCTGATTTATCACCTTTTAATGGATAACCCTCTTTAAATATAGTTTTGGTCACTTTAATACATTATATATGACCAAATAAAATCCTTCTTTAGAATGGTGACATCAAAATTTACTTTGGGTAATTTTTTGGTATTTTTCTGATAAAGTTCATTTTTTATGAATAGTGAAAAATATTGTATTTTAATTCAAAAGTGCATTTTAATCTAATTTATTTATATGGTTAGATTATCTTTTTAATTGGTCATAACTTGAAATTGAAATATATTTTTACCATTTAATCCAATTTTGGTCATTGGAGTTAATTTCTCTATGACATTGGACTTAAACAAGTGTCAATCTTTTGATAGTTATTGTTTCTTAAAAACACGCTGTTTGTTTTGATAACGGGAATTAGATTTAAAATTAATTAATGCCACTTATATGTTTTGAATTTGTAAAAATGTACATCATTTTTGAATCCATAATATCAAATATAGCTTAGGCTGAATTTTTGGTATTTTTCGGAAAAACTTCAATTTTTGATAAATAGTGAAACCACTTAGTGGTAGTTAAAAAAACTGAATTTTTTATCTAAATGAAATTTCACAACTTCTGTGAATTGAATTTCAAAAATCTGACATACATTTTTGTTATTAGTTAGTAAATGTGGTTCAATAAGATGAAAATAATTTTTGGTGAATAGTAACTTTTGACTTCTATTTACCGCGGTTAAAGGTAAATAGGGTAATTCAAGGTTAAAAGAATATTATAATAATTCAAAATTACCTTAAAACTTGTCCAAACCTTATTCCATGAGTAATGACCGACCATGGGCATCATTAGGTCGATTTTGGGGCCCCATGGAGCCACTTATTAAAGATAATGACACTTTAGATCATTTAATTTAATGTAAAAACAAAATTGACATTAACAAAAATCTTTTAATAATTAATTTTTATATGGTGTTATATAAGTCCTATTTTCAACTATAAATATTCATTAAAAATATAAATAGATTTCATACATCATGGTAATTTTTTAAAAAAATTTAGACATCAAATAAATTAAATTATTTATGACACAATAATGATGCAGTATTTACCTCATTAATAAATGATTTAAATAAATAAGATTATAATTATTAAAATATTATCCAAAACCTGTACAATTCCTATTGGTTGATTATATTTCGACCATGAGTCATATTATATTCTATTATAATTATTTTTGAACCATTAGAAACTGAATATCATTATATTATAAAATAATATTTTCACTCTTTCCTAAAGAGCCCCTCCTCTCCCCTATAAAAAGAGACTACTTCTATGCAACTCCACACACCTCTCAATCCATTTGGCTCGTCCAAAATCTACCCAACTAATCTCCCTACATCTCTCTCCTCCTCCTTGAAGCATCACTTTAGGCAGAAGGTACTTCAAGAAGTCCTTTTGTTCAAACCAAAGGGAGTTACCCAAATTAAAGGTAACGATTTCTCTTAAATTGTTTTCTTTTATTTTACTTATCCAACCCCTAAACTCTTTTCTATTCCTTTATTTTGTAACAACACCAATATCCTCAATATACTAAGATGTTTTTATAATAAATATTCGAATTACACTAACACACACCTCCATCTAATGGATGAAGAACATAATGTTTCTGTAGATGGCAAACGAACGCCTCACGAAATGATGATTATTCAATTACATCTTACCTCGTTTCATGGTGGCCATTATGATGGAACTGTATTTATATATGATATATATTATTTTTATTATTTCATTATACTTCTGTTCTTCCCAATTATATCAAGCCTTTATGGTTTCCATAGTGGGTAATTACGATAATCTCATTAGAGGAAGTGCAGACTACCGCCCCCTCAAAGTGATGTGATTCGTTAATTCCCTATGTGGGATGTATAAAGGATAAAGTTAATTATATTATATATTATATTATACTGGAATTATAATATACCTATGTATCATTATGTTTTAATTCCATTAAAATAAGAAATAGAGATGAAAGTAGCGTTCATGCGTACGTACGGCTTACCATCTCCATTAACGGTGCATTTCATTTCTTACCTCTAAATGTTATGTACTATTATAAATACATGTATATACTGGATATATATGATATATATGATATCTAAATCATGAATATCATTCTGGATATAATAGACTATTTACCTCATGGACAACATTTAATTATAAGAAGTCCATTTTTGACTCAAGTACCAAATATCGATAAAACAAACATTATTAACATAAAAGATTGCATATTGTTTATAACATGTTAATAAGCGATATAAAAGGAATAATAAATTTAAAAAAGGTTCTTAAGCAAGTAGAAATTAACTTTAGTTTATTATTCAGGAGATTAAATAATGATTGAGTCAAGTCGGACGCGAGGTAAGGGACTTCGTCTCAATCTCTTTTCATTGAGCCATATTTTGTTTTAATAAACGATTTCTTTTTATACGATGTATAAACACCATTGACTTTTCAAAGGGAATCTTTTTCTACGAAGTGTTTTACTAAACTGAAAAGAAAAGGAATGTTTCTTTTAACGTAAGCGTTGACAATGACTTTTCCATCGCCGCGAGTATTATTTGATCTTTGCTTCCTCAACAAGCCGTAATATTTTTTTTAAAAGTAAATAAATACCATATACTATTTTATGTATTTCGGTATTGAAAATGGTTTTGATAATGGATTTTTTATGTCAATATATTTGAGTGATATATTGTGCTGGAAATGTGGATATATTTTCTTTCCTTTATAATTGTTTTATGTGTTATATAATGGTACTTGGACATTTGAAGGGTGGTTACGTGATAAACCATATGATGGGTGCTGTCGTGAATACCAGGTCGGGTGGTTACGTTATAACCTCCAATGCATTGGGTATGGAAGTCGGCCGTATGGCTATTCAATTTAGTGATATGTGTGGAAGTCGACTCTATGGTTATTCCATTTAATTAGGTTTATGTCCCAAGTTACTTTATATGTTTTGTGTTCTTTATATGGTTTTTATGGTAATATTTCGGTTACAAAAGGGTAAGTAATGATCTTTTATTCGGTGAAGGGTGTTTACTACTTCATAAAGGTGAAAAGTATTACTTATGTTAAATTATTCATGATTTACTTGTTGTTTTGAAAAACTAACAGTTTTCCTTCTTTGTGTATCCCTTACTAAGCTTTTTATGCTCATCCCAAGTTTTTGAAATGTTTTTCAAAAGACATAATGTGGAATAGGGTCAAGGATGGGATCCAGGAAAATTCACGATGTCTTAAACATGGAACTAGACATGAATATTTTTTTCAAGAGTTCATGTTTTGTAAAAAAAGAAAAATGGAAAATGTATAGAAGTGTCTACCTTATAATCTTTTGAGATGTAATAGTTATGTCCTAATTCTCTAAAACTCTAAACCTGAAATGATCCTCAATGTAAATTATTCATTTAATTCAATATTAAGCAAGGTTTAAGGTTGGGTCCTTATAATGTATCAATTTCTTTTTTTATGGTCTTTATACTACCTAAAAATATATTTTGGAATTATCCATTAAATAATGAATTTTACTTATATAATCATATGATTTTTGAAGATTCCAAGGCATTTCATTTAAAATTTATAAAAGTCATGAGGGTTTTTCGTCTCAAATTCCTCTATTTAAGACATGTTTTTTATCATGAACCTAATTTATTTTATGTGGTGTATATGCTTTCAGTTTGAGTTATTATGCCCTTAAATTACTTTTATTCTTGGTAATTTAAGTTCAATAGTATTTTATTTAAAATGTTTTCTTGGTCTCAATTCTTATTTCTTGATAAATACTTCTTGTTATGCACTAATTTATTTTTATATGTTGTATAATAAGGCCATTTGATATGTTATAACATGAATTATTCTTTATTCATAGTATTTAAACCTTAATTTTAATCTAAATATCCATTAAGGGGTTTTATATCAATTTCACTTAATCCATAAGTTTTCTACTTCCAACTTCATTTTAAAATAAATACCTCTCAAAAATGATAACTCATCTAGGGGATTTTTATAGTCTTTCCTTCTAATACCACAGTTATTTTATTTTACACTAGTTATCCTTGGTAATATTTTTCTGCACTTAGACTTGTTTAAAACTATAAGTTATGTAATATTTTTTAAGTTATATCTTTCTCAACCAAAGTGTTTTAAAAATGGAATTCCTTTTATGATAAACTCCACATTTTTTTTGGGATATTAATATAATTATTTGAAAATTTGAAAAGTGAAATTTCAACTACCTTGGACTTATTTGTAAATGTTTTAAAATAAATTAATTTAATGTTTTCCTTGTGATTAATTATTGAAAAATATAACCTCTTTTTATGTTTATGTGTGTGTATATTTTTCTACCACACTTTTTTATTTTATATGAAACTTTCTCTAAACATTTTCATGATTTTTAAAAGAAATTATTTTTCTCATAGTTTTATAAAATATTTATTTCAAAATGATTTCAAATAATGTAGGGTACTTTTTATTTAAAAAGTGTATTTATTTATAAACCCCATAAAAAGGTTTTTCATCAACGTCAATATACCTTTCACATATCTTATGATTGATTGAGGATATTCATCAAATGATACCATCCACATTCTCTCTCTATATGGATAATGTGTTGATCTCCTATATCAAAGAAATGATTCATCACTACCTTTGTCTTCCTTAATAATTTTTTTGTGTATAACCATAATTTTTATTTCAATACCTTTCTCAGTTAATACCCTATTCATAATTCCTTTAATTGAAGGGTGTTCACCTAAATTCCATACATCGATTGATTAGGAAGAATTATTTTCTTAATGGTATATCCTTTATCTATATGGTGTACATATAATATTCTTTAATATTTTAATTGGATGATATTTACCCGGAATGTTAATAGATGTTATTAGATACCCATTTATTTTCCATGGCTTTATCATATTATGATTATTAATTATTTCCTTATGTGAATCCATTTGAAAAAGATATAAAACAAATGCTAACATGTATTATTTATGATGTTATAAGTGAATGTTTTTCAATTAACACTCTTAATTTTTAATGATAATAGGTGGGGTCCTATATTACCATCCAATGCATTGGTTAAGAGTTTATATCTCATGCGAAAGATCTTTTAAAGTACTTTTTAGTTCCTCATAATTGTTGGAATCGATGGTGTGGATTATGATATCCATGTTCCTTATAATATTGTATTTTCCATATATAAAGTATTTTTCTTAGTTTTATGCTTATTCACATTACTAATTTATTC
Source organism: Viscum album (assembly GCA_963277665.1). Taxonomy (NCBI): domain Eukaryota; kingdom Viridiplantae; phylum Streptophyta; class Magnoliopsida; order Santalales; family Viscaceae; genus Viscum; species Viscum album. The sequence goes on along the minus strand of OY728132.1, from coordinate 1,150,462,817 downwards.
TCTCATACATCATGTTTATTGAGTAAAACTTTTGATTCGTATATTAATTTATTTCAATATTTATTCCATGATTTATGAAATAATATTTTTTGGTATGATTTTATTTTGTATCTTAATTATTACCATATTCTCATCTTATTATCACTTATAATAATTGATTGTTACTACTTATGTTTACCCTTGCTGAGTATTAGAGCTCACCCCTTTATTATATTTTCATTCCTCAGGTTATGAAGAAAATTGACATGAAATATATTTCTAGATGTGTATCTTATGAGAAGAAATAGTGGGATGTGCTGAGGGATTTTATCGATTAAACACCTTCTCTCATATTGGAATAAATATCCACTGGTTAAAATGTAGAGAGTTTTTTAGTAAATTTTATGACCTAATTCTCTAAAACTCTATACTTAAAAGGTATTGTAAGTTTATTGTAATGATATATTTTCTTTAATATGTGTAATTACTATAAAATTAGGTTTGGGTTGTGATAGTAGGCATCATAGTAGGTTTTAGTTAATTTTTAAGATCAAATTAGTTATTTTTGGGGATTAGTATGATAAAACCATAGTGAAAACCCATTGGATGAGCTTAAGTATTATATGGTATCCTAAAATATTGTTAAAGGTTTAATTAAGTGGTTTTCTTATCAAAAAATCTATGTTTATATACTTGCAAGTAGTTAAAGGATCTAGAATATTTGTACCTAGGGGTAATATCCATAAAGAGGTCATTTTGGGTATCAATTCAATTCTGCCATAGTGCATGAAAAATATTACTAATTGAAATCCCTAATATAAAGTCACATGGGATATGCTTTGGTTGATCACATTCTCTTCAAAAATGAATATAGAGAATTTATTTCTAAGTTAATTCAAGGTTTTAGGCTAAAAAGTATAAGAGAACACATCTTAAAGTAACCTAGGTATAACCAGGAGATTTATAGGATTAAAAAAATATGAAATAGTTGACATAAAAGTATCATAGGTTATAATAAAGGTGTCATTGGAGAAAAAATATTCATATTGGGTTGTCATATTCATATGCTCCAATTCTTTTTTGTTACTATCATTATCATTTCGGTTTTAGTATTTTTTTAAACAGGATCACAAAGATGAAGCTGGGAAAGGTATGTATACAAAAACCATTATTTCTTATAACTAAATAAGGGAGGATAATTAAATGGTTGAGAATATTAGTATATTTTTATTATGATAGAAAATGTGAGTTTTCTAGTCTTACTTATGGAAGCTAAGTTGATATCATATTATAAATTATTTATTTATAACCAAAAATATTTTCATTAATGTGGGATATTTATCGATGGTATTCTAGTATATTATAAAAGTTATGAGAATTATGTAAAACATATAAGGATTTTTATCTACTAATTTTTATTTAAATAATTTGAAACATATATTAAACAGTATCAATAACATTAAAAAGTTATTTTATGACAGGGTTATATTTTGGGGGAAACTATTGGTGAATGCGTTATTGAAACACAAACAACTCTTAGGTTTAATATATTATTGTGGTTTAAGTAATATATGATTTATTTATTTTGAATATGTTAGTTAGATAGAACTAGTAACCTTGATATTAATACTTTATTCATGATTTTTTTTTGATGTTTATCTCATCTTTTAGTATTATATTTACTAGTGTGTGATTTTGTGAACTAGTGGTTGAATATAGTTATTAATTTTAGAGGTATATATGATTTTCTTATAGTTTAATGTATTAGAGATTAAAATGGTTGAAAGGTATAGTATGGAGAATATGTGGTTGGGGTATATACATATTGTGGTATTGGATTATGGTAATTAATAATATTGTTTGAAGAAATATAATAAAATTGATATAGCCTAAGAGAGTAAGTTAGATGTCATATTAGAGCTTACGTACCAAATGATGAATATTTTAAGAATACCCTCACCTAATTTATCAGTGAGTGAAAATTAAAAATTATGAAGATGAAATTTAATTAGTGGGAGAATACGACACCCCAAAATTTTAATATATGATTACATTAAATAAGTCAATCTATTTGATAGATTTCTTAACACACAACAAAAAACTTAAACGAAACTATGATATATTTACAGAAAATATAAATATTTAAATATTTTTATTAAAACCTACCCATTGAATTAGTAAAAATGAATAATATTGACCAATTTATGAAATATATGATACTTATAATATGAATGAAATACAATTAGTTCTCCTAAAATAACCAATAAAATTATTTTTTGTTTAGAAAATTATTTCTTTAGAAATTGTTTTGGGAGATGTAGATATCTATTTCAAGAAAAATATGATTTATTATGATAAATTTCATTTTATATTCATAAATTGTATACTAATTATTTTTTAAATGATATGAAATAATTAAAATAACAGTTAATATTTATAAATGAGTTTCTCTAATAGAAATTGTTTTTCATTATATTTTATTATTATTTTTTAAAATTGAATTCATAAATGTAAAAAGTTTAATACTATTATATAAACACCATTTTTTATTTATAGTAACAATATTATCTCAGGATAAATTTTTGATATTTTTCTAAAATAATTGATTTTTAGGTTAATAGTGAAAAATACTGATTTTTCTAATACCGTCACTTTTTTATGAATGTTTATTTTCATAAACTAGTTGAATATAAAAAATATAAATTTATAAATTAAAATAAATCATTTAAAAATAATATTTTCAACTCATAAAACCCAATAAAATCATTTTATAAAATCAAGTAATATTTTATGAAAATTATTTTTCATCTACTTCTTTAATTAGATTTACCAATGGGGAAATTATAACTTGGATTTATTTTAATGTCACATAACTCTTATTTTAATAATTATAATCTTATAAAAATCATTATACGCAATATAATGATAATTTTTTCATATAAATAAACATTATGATAAAAAATACACTTCTAAAAAAAGGTTTTTACAATTTAAATGCACAAACATTAACATTAATTTTCCAACATGTAGAAATTTAATTTTATAAAATGGTTCTAATATTTGAGATCATCAGGTTAATATTATTTAACAATTAAAATTTTATTTTCAATCATAAAAATTAGATTAGAAAGGATAATGTTAATCATAATGTTAAAGGTGAAAAGGTTACTTTGGAATTTTTTTAATAACAACACATAATTTTTATCTAATAAATTATATTAATATATCTTAAATAATGAATTTAATATGATTTTTAGACATATATATAAATATATAAACACTTATTTACTTTTTAATAAATACTAAATATGATTATGAAAACTAAATGGTAAAAATGAAATTTTCTATAAATATATATTTTCTATATATAATACATTTTAATTTAAAAATTAATTTTACTCATTTATAAATTTAATTATATTTAGTGGAGATTAAATTCATATTTATAATATTAAAATTATATAAGAGGTTTTACATATTTTATTATATAAGATATAAAATCACTTAGTTAAAAACTAGTTACCATAGTAAAAGTTAATTTGGGTAAAACCTGAAAATTAAAAAGAAATATTTAAATCACACTTTCCTTGACTCAAAATGAATGCATGAGAATATTTTAAATGTTATATTTTTTCACACATCTTTTTTTCACTATTAATTTGTCGAACCAAGAATAGTATCATGGAATTATTGAAAAGATAACGAGTGTTTTCAAAGGTGTCATTTTCTTCACTTATAAAAGGATACCACTTTCACCCTTTAAAATTTGCACATCATATTATAATTCCTACTTAAAACTCTATAGTTTGTCTCCCAATATAACCCAATCCCACTTCCTAAAACTTCTTATTAGTATTAGTTATCATAAGGCATCCATTTCAAAGGATACGTGAGTATCCACTTCTTCATAGTTTTTCATTATTGATTTTTATTATCCTAAACTTATCTAACCTTATGAATATAATGAAATAAGTGTAATTCTTACACTTAAATTTTATTATATTAATTAAAAAATAATTACCCATTCCATTCAACCCAATAATAAAAACCAAAAAAATGGTCGTGTATACATGTGGGCTACTCCTTATATAAATCGATGTTTTTTTCATAACTACCTCTTAACGCTAGTATAAAGGATATATTTTAGGAATACATATGTTTTATAAGATAAAAATACAATTATTAAATAATAATTTACATTATATTATATTTCTATCCAATTTTTGATAAATGGTATCTTTAATCATGCGTACATACAGACTACTACCTCCAAAAACAATGAATTTTGTTTGTCACCACCACCCATATTTGATAGTTATGAGAAGGGATTTATATAGAATATATTATAATTATAAAATTTTTAAGCTTCTGAATATTTCATACAGTCATTATATAAATACATTCCCTCACTCATGAATAAATTATAAAACATTATTGTTTGGGTTAGATTTACCACTTATGTGAATGATGTTATAACGGTTATGATATGGATGATTAAGGATTGTTAAATAATTAAAATATCATGTAATAATTATTATTTTAATTAATATTAATTATTATAGAAAATTTTTATTATTTTAAACATTTTTAATATATCACCTTCAATTGTAAAACATGCCAAAACTAGTTTATTATGTTTTCCATTTTCCATAAATGTGTTCATTTATTTCACTTAAAGAAAATAAAATCTATGAAAATATTAGAAAAAATGATTACTCTATCATTAATAATGAATGAATGATAAACTTGAAACCACTTAGTACAAATCAACTTTTTTTCCATGATATTTGAATGAGAAAGACAAGCGATTGTTCTAACTTTTGTTAGTGAAAATAACTATAACTAAGTAATATATTTGTAATGAAGGATTGAAAATTGATTTTATAATGGGTAATAAATTTGAATAAGGTTATGAATTAGGTACTTAATTTAATTATGTTTATTATATAGGATTATAGGGAAAGGCTAACTTAACAGAAACACAAGGTAAGGGTAATTTGTCTCAATTTCTCTTCATTGAGGAATGTTTTAATATTATGTGATAATGTCCTGTTTTATAGTGTATATATATCCCACGAATTTTTTTTAATAATTCCAAATTTAATTCATATTATTCAAAATACTATATGATTTTCAAGCTGTTAATGACTTTTGATTCAAAAAATATTAAATTTGTAAGGGTTTTCAATCTCAAATTCTTCGCTCGGATACATTTTTTGAAGTATACACATAATTTCTATTATGTGGTGTATATATTACCTAATTCAGATATTATAAAATTAAATAAATTTTATTCATTTTAATTTAATAACATGAGTTTTTTATTTAAATTCTTATCATGTTTTAAAGGTGTCTTGATCTCAATTTCAATCTCTTGAGACGTGATTCTTTCTATGCACTAATTTATTTTTATATAATGTAAAATATGACCATTTGAGATGTTATAAAATGAATTGTCCTTTATTAATTACAACTAAATTAAAATTTCAATCTCTATCTCCTTAAAGTTTTTTGATTTTAATTCCACACAGGGCATAAAAATTCTATTTCAAACCTCATTTTAAAATTGAGTCCTCTAAAATATGATAACCCATATTGTAAATTTGTATAGTGTTTCATTCTAATATGACAGTAATTTTATTCTAAACTTGTTATCATTATTGTCATTTTTATTCTTTTTACCTTGTTTAAAATTTTATGTTTTGTAATATTTGTAAGAGAAGTGGTTCTCAACAAAAGTATTTTCAAAATGGAATTACTTTTATTCTAAACATTAATTTTTTGGATTATCTCTATATTTATTTCAAAAAATGTAAACCTTTATTTTTAACTACCATGAAGTTCATTGAAAATTTTTCAAAATAATTTTAATAAATTTTTTCCTTATGGGTAAATTTTTTTAAAAAATATATTTTAATATTTTCATGTGAACCTATCTTTTCACCACCCTTGTTATTTTATATGAAACTTTCTCTCTATGTTTTCATGATTTCTAAAAGAAATTATTTCTCTCTAATTTTTATAAAATATTTCATTTAAAATGCTTTCAAATGATTATGGGTATTTCTTATTTCCAAAGAGATTTTATTTTTAAAACTCTTAAAAATCATCTATGTCAACGTCCCTTGATATATCTTATTCTTGAACAATGATATTCATCAAATTATGCCATCTATATTCTTTCTTGGGATGAATTATGTATTGATATCCTCTATAAAAGGAATGATCCATCACTTCATTTACATTTCCAATCATTTCTTAGGTCTACCCATAGTTCTTTTTTCAATACCTATCCTCTAGAAATATGTTATTCTAGATTTCTTTAATTGAAGGGTATTCACCTATATTTCATACATTTAATTATTTTGGATTATTATTTTCTTAAATTTATAGTTTATCTATATAGGTTCAGTACCATATGATTTATTATCTTTATTTAATGGTATTTCCCAAGAATATTAATTGATGTCATTTGATTCCCATTTTTTCATGGGTTTATGATGTTATAGATATGAATTATTTTTTTATTTGAAACCATTTGAAAATGGTATGAATCTAATTTTCTTTCCATGGGTTTTTATGTGATAAGTGAATGATTTTCAATTGGCACTCATAAGTATGGATGATGATGGGAAGGATCCTCTATTTACCTTTAATTCATTGTTTAAGAGTTTATTTCTTATGATATAGGTAATCACAAGTACTTTTTAGTTACCCATATGTGTACACATTGATGGTGTGGATCATGAAAGCTATGTTCCCAAATTCATACCTTATATTTGAAGTATGTTTTTTAGTTTTATGTTTATTAACATGACTATGATATTCTATCATGGTTAATGTTTATTGAATCACACATTTGATTCATTTATTTTTTTATATCAATATTTATTCTATAATTCTTAACCAAATATTTTTTGGGTATGATTTTCATATGTATCTTGATTATAATCATATTCGCATATTATACTCACTTAAGATATTTGATTATTATCACTTTTCTTTTCCCTTGCCGAGAATCTGAGCTCACCCTTTCTTTTGTTTCCATTTTCTTATGTTATGAAGAAAATTAATATATAATATGTGTCTGTAAGGGTATATTATAAGAAAAATTTATGGAAGATGTTAAAGACTTGTTACGGATTAATATGTTTCTCTCACAGTGTAAAATAATTTCCATTTTTTAAAAGGGAAAGAGTTTTATTAGTTAATTTTTTGTCTTAATTCTCTATAACTCCAAACAAAAAAAGGACATGGGAATTTAATTTAATGAAATATTTTCATTAATACCTGTAGTTATAAAATGATTAAGTTTAGGATATCATAATATGAATTTTTGAAGAATCTCGTATGAATTTTCATTTCATATGACTTTGTGCAGTTTGTATGCATATGAATTTTAAAATGTATGACTTTGTATCAAGTTATGTTTGAATTTTGATGGATTGTATGAATTTATGATTCATATAACTTACAAATTTATACAAAATAAGATAAAATTTCGATTTATAAAAATATGTTTCTCTGAAGAATTTTGATATATAAATTAGATGATGAAATTGAATCGATATTCATGAATTTAAAAATTATGATCAATATAATTGCATTTTGATTCAAAAAAAAGTTCCTATAAGAACCATATAAAGGAGAATCTATGGTTTATGAGTACAACACCCCAACCTGTATGTTCCACATCACAATGCATGGATATATGCACATATGGGGGATAAATTCAAATTTGATTAAATAATATAATCTTATAGAAGAAAAAAAGTAAAGAAGTTTTAATCTTATAGAAATTTAAATATTAAGATACATCTAATTAAATGAGATTAAAATGAGAATTAAAAAACTAGGAAATAACTTTCAGTTTTAATTGATAATATCGTTAATGCCTAAGATCAAAGATTTTCCAAAATTTCATTTTAGAAACTATGATTTACTACATTATTTATATGAATATATAATATAATAAATATAAATGAAAATGAATCTTGATTATCATAATAAATTACAAATACTAAGCCTGTGTATTCTGAAGAACTGATAGACCATTACTTCATTATATCAAAGAAAGACGGAGTTCAATGTTGGGATCCATCAAAAGATGAAAAGACCTACTATGAATGAGTATTTAAAGTGATGAGGAGAACCAACTCATGTGGTGATATAAAAATATTAAAATGTAAGGAATCCATGTTTTGAAGAAGTCTTTGGGGTATAGAATTGAAGGATTTCATGAGTAGTACAAATGATCTAGTTTCTTTTGGAGGAATATGATTTTTCAAAGTGGTGCATAAGTAACCAGCAGTTGATGAAGGCACTTATTATTTTGGATCATATATTTATAGTTGGGATGTGTAAAGATGAAAGTATATCTTGTATGACTCTAGATCCATATCAAAGTTTGACTTTGTCTTGATAGCACTGTTATGGTCTATAGTGTAATCACTTCTGAATATATTGAAAAATCCATGATTTGGGTGACAAACCAATAATGAAAATGAGTGGGTCTTTTTGGAAAACCCTTGGTAATATTGGGTTTTATGATATCTCTTATTAAAACCAAACACAATGTGAGGTTGTGATAATATATCAAGTGGATTAAAAAATTCACTAGTCATTGAGGTTGAGTTTGAAAATAATAATTTTAAAAATATCTTTATTGATTCACCCCCCCCCCCCCCTCAGTGGTCCATATAACCTGGGGTATCATAAGCTTCTTAGGTGAAAGATTCCAAGATTATAAACTAAAAATGACATAAATTTAAGAAAAATCCATGTATAGGATTATCTAAAGAAATATGGTATAAGTAACTAATCATAGGTAGTAATAAATCCACAAAAAATAACATAGTTGAGAGTAAAAACTCAATAATAAATAATATGTTTAGAATGCTGCTTATAGAGAAACTCTTGGTATATAAGTTTTTGAAGGAAATATTATTAATATCTGTCTAAATTTATAAAATTTATTATCTATGTTAAGGAGAATAAAATGATTCATAGAATACATAGTATATAAATAGATTAATTTAGATATTCTTTTTAATTTTTGGAATTATGTACATTATTCTCAATAAAGAGAAACACAGTAAGTTTGAGACTCGTGGAGAAGAAGTCATTTTTCTTGGATACTCATCCAATATAATGGTTTATAATTTCGTTAATAAATAGATTAGAAATATTATTAAAATCTATGATGTCAATATAGTGGAAAATGAGTAGAATATTCACAAAAATAGGGATAAAATTATGGAAGAGAGTGATAAGGATTTGAGTAGTTCAGGGAAAGAAAAAGGGGATAATATTGATTTTGAAAAAGATATTTTGGACGAACATATTGAAATTATCTCAAATAATGAATATAATATATAATTATAGACTTAAATTGATAATTTTAATATCATAAATGGTAGGAAAATTCCATTAAAAACAAGTATAATGAATTCTATATAACAAACTTCACACTCACATCGAGTAAATTCAAAGTATTTTTAAGACGCTACTATATATGACAATTAGGTTCAAGTGATGTGTGATGGTATTGGCCAATTTGAGAATAATAAGATATGAAATATTGTTTCATAGTTGATGTATGAGAATTCCATTTGGATCAAATGGGTTTTTATAGAAAATTAATTGAATATTTCATAGTGATTTAGAATAAGAAATGACCTATGTGCAAGAAATACTACCATATTAAAGGTATCAATGTATATGAAACATTTTATCCAATGGATAAATTGGAAACAATTTTATTATTCTTGTCTATATTAATAAAAAGAATGTTCAAGATTTTACATAGGATATCAAAATAAAATTTCTAAATGGACTAGTTGAATACAAGGCGTACATTAAGTTTCTATATGGATCCTTTATTCAAGAAGATACAAACAAAGTTTGTCAGCTGAAGAAGGTACTATATAGGCTGAAGTAAGAACCAAAAGAATGGTATTCAAGAATATATTAATATTTATGGATCCTAGGTTTTCATCATGGTGAACTTAATCATAATATCTGTATCTAAAAGGAAATTAATCAAAGGATGGTGGTTCTCATATATGTTTTCAATATAATCATTGGTGGATTAAAAAAGGCACAATGCAATAAATTTAAATTATTTATGAGCTATGATTTTGAAATTTCAATGATTGGAAGTAGAACTTTTTCTTTGGTTTACCAGTGCTATAAGGAAGGCATGGAACATTAATCTCACAATCCAAATATACCAAGGTGATTATAAATTGATTTGGAACAAAATATACCAAGGTAATGACAACACTAATTTATACCTATATAAATTTATCAAGGGATAATGTAATACCTCCATAATTTTAGTATTTATTTATTATTTCCTATAAATAAATAATATGTTAAACATTATTTATCATACACAACACCAAATTGAAATGAACAATGATATATTTTAAAATTAAAGATAAACAATAATACATCATGATAATTAAATGTGAAATATCATTAATAAAATTACAAGATGAGTAAAACCTCAAAAAATAAAAAGATATATAAAATGATTTATTTTACATATTATAATTTTTTTAAAATAATAATTTTATGTGTTCTCATAAAAATTAATTGAATAAATTCAATAGTTAGAGGATAAATAATTAATGGGATGTGACTAAAATTATTTAGTGCTAAAAAGGCCAATTTTTTGAACAATTTTATTTTTCTTTATATTATGTATTTTTATCTTAATAAATTAAATTGAGCAATTTTAAAGGATTATTCTATAAAAATGTTTAAATTTAAAAATAAATATATTAACACTCACTTAATTGATAATTTATATTAAATAATATTAAGAACATTTAAAGTTTAAAAAGTCATTTTCTAATAAAAAAAATTTTCATTATATTTTATATTTTCATTTAAAAGTATAATTTCCAAAATTTAAAAAATTGTATTTAAAAAAATGAAATTTATATTTTTATATTAATAATTTCAAAATTATTTTATGGTTAATATTTAAGAATTTTTTAAAAAGTTGATATTTAAAAAATACTATTTTTACGAATTCCATAAATTTTATAACATCACCATGATATAATTATGACATAAAAAATTTTGAAATTTTTTTATTGAAACAAAATATATTTATGGATAAAAAGAATTAATTTTAAAATATTAAGTTGAATTTAGAAACCAATATTTGATATTTTGGAACCTAAAATATATTTTATCTGAATAAAAAAACTATTTTTGGTTCTTTGCATTTAATTGAGTGGTTCAAAGGTGAAATTCATTTTTTTAATGATATAAATTTAAAATTAACACAATAAAATTTAATAAAAAATCAAAAAAATAAAAGGAATCATTACTATTTAGGTAAAAATGGATTAAATGATAAAATATTCAATTGTTTTATTCTAAAACACTCATATTTTCCCCTTATAATGACCCCTTTACCACACCTCATAACCTTTCACTATAAGGACCATATATCATCTTAGATCTATCAAATACCCTCCCCAACACCCCTAGACATGTCCTAGAGGTTTCAGTCTCATCAAAAGTCTACCCATTGAAGGCATAATCAACTTACTAATAGAGTCATCCCAAAAAGTAAGGTGGGAAATTTTAAATACTACTTTTCATTTATATTTTATTTTTATGATTTCCCAAAATATATTATACCCATTCTAATATAATTAAATAATTTTCATTAGTATAATGAAAATTAACTATGTTAATGGAATACCCCTTATCTACCTTGCTCTCATAAATTCTAAAAAAGAAAAAAAATGTCATCCAAGTTATGGTTGGATCACCACCTCTATGGATGACTTATTTCATTTTTCATCACCACTTATAAAATATTTAAGACATTATTAAAATTATAGAAAGTGAATTCGGAAATTATATTAATGATGTTGATAACAAATGATCGAAGTAATTTTAACCATGCAAAAATGATCATACTGGTATATATCTGATAATTTGAATCTATATTGGATAATAATTATAACTATATAGCTATTATATAACTATAATGATAAATAAATTATAATTACACAAAAATTAATATTTTGGAACTATTTTATAACTCCTTTTACCATGGTCAACGTACCAAATTAGTTTTATAGAAATTGATGAGACAGCCCCAAGTGGTCGATAAAAGAAAAAACTACATAATATATGAATGCAGTTTTATGATAAATAGATCTAAAAAATTAAATTTACATGAAAAGGGTTTTGGATAATTTATTTAATAAAAATAATTTGGTTATTCTGGTGGTTAGTTTCATGCACCAAGTGGTTCGGGACTTGAGGAATGGGTTTTCATTCCAAGACTCCATTATTTTTTAGTATTATTATTCTAAATCCAATATTCTCCTATAAGACTAAAATAAAATATCTTTACATGAATGACTTACTATATTACATTAATTTTTTATGAATTTATGCTCACTTTCACACCCTTATTGATTTATATTTCACACACTATATTGTTTCTAATGATCAATTTCTCAAAATTTTGAATTCTCAGTGTCATATTCTTTATAACTCTCTATATATCTCACTTACTCTTTTCATATTAATAATATTATAATGTTTTAATATTTATTCTTACCTAACTTTACTCTTTTAAGAATATTAATGACTTTATGGTTCCCTTCATATTATTTCTTAATGTCAAACCCAATAAATATTATAGGGGGAAGATTTTTACTATCTTTCTCTACAAGTTTCTTCATTATAAATATTCTTACTTTCAAGTTTCCACTATTGGTAAATTTTATTGATAAAATAATGTTTTAAAAACTTTTATTCTCTTCTCAAAATGGATTTTTTATAGTGACTCAATTATATGTTTGTAAAAAAATATCAGCAAATGTTATGAAAATGAATTTCAATATTTCCCTTCCATTTTCTTCTTTATTCCTTTTAAAATATATTAAATTTATTTCATGTTTTAAATAATCATAATTTTTTTAAAAATTGAATTTCTTTACACTTATATCTTTAATTAAAGGTGAATTCTTCCTTTAATTTCAAATTTTTAAAAAAAAGGAAGCAATTTTTTTTAAAACCTATTCAATTTCTTATATTCCTTTGAACGATTTTAATCTAGTTCAGTGTTATTTTATTTTACACTCTTTATAATGATGTATCTGATTTAATAGTATCTCTCATATTAATTTATACTATGTTAAATAAAACTTTTATTCATTAATAAAGTTCTTATGTAAGTGCAGAGTGATAGAAATGAAATCTCTATAATAGAATTGATAAATCACTACCTTTTCCTTGCCTAATCATTCACTATTCATAAACAAAACCATTCATCCAATAAATTTTCACTATGAATATCCTAAATTTCATTATTTTTATTGAAGGGTGTTCACCATGATATCTATACATAGATTTATTGGTGAAATTATTGACTAAATCATACACCCATTATCTACATGATGTAAATTCCCTTTACTTAATTATTCTAATTGATAGGTATATACCTAGAGATTTACTTAATTTCATTTGATTCCCATTTAATTTACATGGTTTTATCTTGTTATAATTATTAATAGACTTATGTATATTTTATTTATATGGAACACATATGAATGTTTATATTATGATGTGATGGGTGGGCCTGAAATTATACATCCCTCTAATGCATTGGGTATTGATTCCATCTCATGAGATACCATGTATAGTTAACAAAGAGTTACCCTAGAACATTATTTTATGTTATCCTAGTATCAGTCCTTGACATATTCTTATGATATCATTTTTTATGTTGTTTCCACATACTTATAATGCTATGATCCTATGATATGTACTTACTCATACCAAAATACTTATGTCATGATTTAGGAATTAAGATCCATTTTTTGTAAAATTTTATTATGATGTAATCATATATCTTGATTATGTTATCATTCCAATATACTTATATTATGATCACTTATGATATTTTATCATTATCGCTAATGATTTTCCTTATTGGGAGTTTAAGATCACCCTTATTATACTTCCAACTACCCAATTAATGAATAATATAAATCTAATGATACCTAGATAGGTATCATGAGTGGAGAATTTTTTGGGATATATTGATGACATATTGAAAAATATGGAATCTGTGGTTTAGTGGAAAATGTTCATTAAATGGGAAATATATGGGTTTTATTAGTTATTGTTTTTTCATAATTTCGTAAAATTATACACCTAAAAGTCCACTGGTATATAAGTGACTCAATATTTGTTATTAATATTTCAATTATGGATGATTAGGTTTGGGTTACTTCAGTCAGTTTCAATATATGTGTGTCAAGAATATGTTTCTAGCACCAGATCTAAGATTATAGGTCTAGAGAATCTCAGTGGGTATCAAAGTTTATTTTAGATAACTTTAGATGTTATGAAATTATAATATGATGATATTTTAATAGTTATGGATAGCAACATGGGTAAATAATTTTAAGGTTGATAATATGTTTAAAGGAATAGAGACCCCTTTTAAGGGATTATGTTATTAGATTTTATGGTGATAATTGATATTTTGGGATATTTTTATTGGGTTTTATGAAGAATAAATGACTTAGGTATAGGTATACCTTATGGTTGGTAAGTAAATTGATGTTAAAGAATTTTACGAAATTTAAAAAAAAATTAAAATCTTTTGAGAGTATATTTGATTAAGGTATGTATTTATTGATATTTAATTTTATATTATTGGTCAATCAAAGGTTAAATATTTTCTTGGAGTATAGGTTTTCATGAACTTTTGGGTTTGTAATATAGTAATAAATATCTTAATAAATTTATCTTTAATTATTACTAGGAATTATGACTATGATACATTAGTGGAAGCTTTAGAGATAAATCAAAATATAGGAAAACAACATAAAATTATAGTAAGGTAAAAAGTGTGTGGTTTTCTATAAATATAAACCCTATAAAAATATTGATAGTGGATACTATCTCTAACACTGATTTAACTAGGGGTAATAACCTTAAAAAATGTTGGTTGAAACTAACTCAATCTTCACTCAGTGCACAGCACAAGGGCCTAACAGTACACCTTGTTTGATACTCATGAAGGATATTATTATTATGTTTTACATACCATTTATAAATCATTGTAGAGTATTTAAAAGTATTATTGTATTATGAGTCATTAATATATTAATAATATCATTATCTTATTCATTGATGAGAGAAATCAAAAATTGTGAGTACACAATTCCTTTAAGCGGGTAGAATGTAACACCATAGTGATTTTGGTATGTATTTTTTATTTCATTTAAATAAAAACTATCTTTAATAACTTTTATCATGCGTATCTCCAATAAAATAAATTGTAATATATTATACATTTAAAGATAAACATTAACATATCATGAGAACAAACCCTGAAATATCATTAAGAAAATTATAAAAAGAGTAAAAACCTCATGAAAAAAATATAATTAAAATATTTTGTTTTACATATTATCATTATGGTTTTAAATAAATTTTTTTTTCTAATTAAAATTAATTAAAAAATTTAACGGTTATAAACTAAATAATTAATGGGATGTGATTAAATTCATTTAGTGTTAAAAGGTCATATTTTTCAGAGAATGTTATTTTTAAAACTTTTATATATTTTAATCATAATATATTAAATTAAACAATTTGGATGTTTTAATTTAATAAAATTTTTAAATTTACAAAAAAAATTATAATAACACTCATTTAATTGATAATTGATATGAAATATGATTAAGAACACTTAATGTTTACAAATTTATTTTCTTAGAGAAATAATTTTTCATTATATTTTTTACTTCTGATTAAAAGTTAAATTCCAAAATTAAAGGATTTAAATTTGAAAAAAAACTTTATTTTTTGATTTAGTGTTTCGAAATTATCTTATGGTGAATTTTTTGAATTTTACTAAAAAAGGTTGATTTTTAAGTGAATAGTGAAAAAATATAATTTTTACGAATACCAAAACTTTTTTGACATAATAATGACATAATTAAGAAAAAAATATAAAACATTGTTATGGAAAAAAATTATTTAATAAATAAAATAATTAATTTGAAAATATTGATTCAAATTTGGAAACCTATATTTTTCATTTTGGAACCTAAAAAATATTTTATCCTAATAAACTACTATTTTTGTTTCGTTACATTTAATTGAGTGGTTCAAAGGTTCCATTCTATTTTGAATTAATATATATATATAATTCAAATCCATTTTTTAATAATAAATTTATAAATTATTGGGAATAATTACTATTCATGTAAAAAATTTTAAATGATAAAATATTCAATTTTTTATTCTAAAATACCCCCTCTCCTCCCCTTGTAAAAGGAATCATTCACCACCCCACATATCCTCACACAATAGGCCACTCAAATCTACCAAGATCTACCAAATACCCTCTAAAACACTAATATACACATCATCAATGTATTATTCACAACAAAAGACCACCCTTTGAAGGCATAAGGTACTTAGTAATGGATTTATCCTAAGAAGTAAGGTTAGAACATTTAAATACTCTTTTTCATTCCTATTTTATTCTTATACCTTCACCAAATCTATTATACCTATACTAATATAATTATATCAATATAATTATTATAATTAAATATTATTATTTCAATTTAATAACCATTATCTACCATCCTTTCATTTATTATAAAAAATGAAAAAATGTTTCTCGTGTTATATTCAATACCCCGCCTCCATGGATGAACTATTGAATTTTCAGCACTAACATACATGGTTGGTTTCATAAATGGATTAAATGAAAAAATAAAATATATATTATAAGATTAATATTCTAGAAATATAAATTTGAAATTAAATTAATTATATTAACAATAAATGAGTTTAGTAATTTTAATCGCCCAAAAACAAGCATATCGATACATCTTTCATAATTTGAATTTGTCTTAGATAATATATGAAACTGTATAGATATTTTATAAATAAAATTAAAACTAATTTATATATATAATTTAATATATTATTAAATTATTTTATAATTATTTTAACCATGGTCAACATACCAAAACAGTTTTAGAAAAATTGGCCAAACAACCCTCAAGTGGTTGATAAGAGAAAAAACTATAAAATAAATGAATGAAATATTATAATAAATAGACCATATAAATTAAAAATTAATAAAAAATGAATATATTTTTTAGTAAAATTAATTTTTTTATCCGTGAGATTAGATACATGCACGAGGGGAGTTATGACTTAAGATATGGGTTTTCATTCCTAGAATCCATTCATTTAAATTATTGTTATTTTACTTAGAATATTTTTCTCCAAGTATCATATACAATATATTGAAATTAATACCTTATTTTGTTACATTAATTTCTAATAAAGAGATAGTCTCTTTCTCTACCTTTTTTATTTATAATTCACAGACTATGTTGTGTGTAAAGGTCCCTTTCCCTCAATTTTTTATTTTTAGTGTTATGTTCTGTATCAATCTCTACCTTCATCACTTAAAATTTATATATTACTAATATTTTAGTATTATGAACTTATTTTTCCTTAAATTTAATATTTTTTGGGATATTAATATCTTTAATTTTCCCTCAATACTATTTCTTAAAGTTAAGTGTGACATAGATTATACCAGAAACTTTTTACTATATTTATCTATAAGTTTCTTCCATCATACATATTTTTAATTTAAAAGTTACATTATTTAAAAAATTGTTTTTAAAATAAAGTCTTCCAATGCATTGGGTAATGTTTTCATCTAGGGATGCACCATGTATGGTTTATGGGTAGTTATCCTAATACATTATGTTATGTTGTCTTGGTAGTAAGCCTTGACTTATTCTTATGATATCATATTTTATATATTCGATGCATTCTTATGATGATATGATACTTTGATATCAAATTATTTAAGAGAAAATAAATATTTTTTGATTCATAACCTAATATCATTGTTTTACTTGATATTATTTCCTTATGATGTGGCATTGTACCTTGATTGTGTTCTCATAACAACGTGTTTTTCTAATGCTTAATTATGATCTTCTATTATTGTCACCTCTGTTTAACATTAATGGTCATTTGATCTCACCCTTCTTATGTTTTTATTTCTCCAGGTCATGAAGAAAGAGTATAACATATTATATATCTTTATGGGTATCAAGTGTAGATAATTTTTTGAGAGGTATTAAAAACTAATTAAAAAATAAGAAATCCTTGGTTTAGTGGGAAAAATGGTCATTTGAGGGGAAAGATAACGGGTTTTTAGTTAAAGGTTTTTTCTAATTATCTAAAACTATGAACCAAAAAGGTTTTAGGTATATAAGTGACTCAATGTTTTTTATTAGTATTATAATTATGGACGATTAATTTTGGGTCACTTTAATTAGTATCAAAATCCGTGTGTAAAGAAAAGATTTTTAGCACTGGATTCCGGAGTGTGGGTCTATGGAATCTCAAATAGTATCAAATAAGGTTTTAAAAACATTAAAGGTTAGAATAATATCATTTGAGTATATTTTCAAAGTAATGGATATTATCATGGGTAAAACAATTTAAGGTAGATCATAAGTTTAAAGGCATAGAAACCCCTTTTGAGGTCTTATGTGATTTGATTTTAAGGTGATAAATGATTTTTGAGAAGATGTGTATTGGGTTTTAGAAAGAATACAAGATTTAGGTATATGTATTTATTAAAGTTGATAAGTAAATTGATTTCAAGTAAATACATGTCATCTGATGAAAATATTAAAATAAATGGGCATATATATGATTAAGGTATATATTAATTGATATGAGATTTTATGTTATTTAGGGATTAATGGGAGAACTGATTTCTAGAAGAATAGGTTTCCATGAATTTTTTGTACGAAATAACTTAATAAATAACTTGATATATTTATTTTTATTTATTATTGGGAATTAGGATTATGATAAATTAGTGCGAACCCTAGGGATAAATCTAAATATAAGAAAACCTCTTAAAATTTTGGTAAAATAAAGAGTGTGAGGTTTTTTAGAAATGAAATCCATGTATGGATAATATAAGTGGATATATGCTCTATATATGATTCACATAAGAGTAAAAACCCTAAAAAAGTTCAGTTGTGTATTAACTTAATCTTCACTCAGTGCACAACAATACTGCCTAACTACACACCGGGTTTAAAACATCTAAATTATATTTTTTGGATGTTTCACATCCTATTTACAAACCATTAAGAAATATATGAATAATTTTTATATCATAATTAATGATTATATTAAGAACACCCTCATTTATTTTCATCAGTGAGATAAAATAAAATTGTGTAAATGAAGTTTATTCAATGACGTAGAATGAATCACCCTATGATTTTAGTAAGTATTTTTTTTCTTTTTTTTATATTAATATTATATTTAATATATTTTATTATATATAACACATAAATAAATTTATTGTGATATATTTTATATGGAATGAAAAAAATACATCATGAGAATAAAATTTTAAATATCATTAACAAAATTAAAAGAAGTGTAAAATCTCTAGTAAATAAAGAAATAGTTAAAATGTTTTATTTTACATATTATTTTTATTATTACTATTTTAAAGACTAATTTTACACATTATCATACTAATTAATTGAATAAATTTAGTAGATAGAAGATAAATAATTAATGGGATGTGACTAAAATCATTTAGTCTTAAAAAGGCCTATTTTTTAAAGAATTTTATTTTTTTGTATATTATGTATTTTTATCTCAACAAATTAAATTGAAAACTTCTAAAGGATTATACTAATAAAAATTTTTCAATTTACAAAAAGTTATAGTAAAACTCATTTAATTGATAATTGATATAAAATAATATTAAGAATATATAATGTTTAAAAAGTAATTTCCCAATAAAAATAGTTTCTCATTATATTTTATTTTTTAATTTAAAATTAAAATTACTAAATTTTAAAATTTTAGTTTTAAAAAACTAACTTTTTTCAATTCATTTTGTCAAAATTTTCTTAGGAAAAATTTTTAGGATTTTTATGAATATTTTTACGTTTAAATGAATAGCAAAAATATAGTTTTTATGAATACCATAACTTTTATGACAAAATCATGATAAAATTGTGATAATAAAATTTATGAAACATTTTTCTCAATTAAATATGTATTTTAATAGTAAATTAATTATTTTAAAAATATTTAGTTGAATTTAGAAACAAATATTTGACATTTTTAAACCTAAAATATATTTCTCCTAATATAAACTATATTTGGTTCTTTTAATTTAATTATTTAGTTCAATGGTTTCATTCATTTTTTAATTAATATAAATGAAAAATAACCCTAAATTTTTTAATAATAAATCAAAAAAAATGTGATTATTTACTATTCATAAAAAATGTCCTAAATGATAAAATATTCAATTATTTTATTTTAAAATACCCCTCTCCTCTCGATATAAAAGGACTCTTTCACCATCCCACTTCTCCTCATACCACAATCCTCTTATATTTAATAATAAATTAAATATACCCAACCTAAAACTCCTATAAATATATTAGAGTTTTTGGTCTTATCAAAATACCTCCTTTTGAAGGCATAATCCATTTAATAAAGGATTGATCCCCATAAGTAAGGTGAGAACTTATAAATACTCTTTTTTATCTATATTCTATTCTTATACCTCCTCCAAATATATTCGAACCATACTAAGATAATGAAAAAAAATATAATTATTTTAATAAAATTTTATTATTTTAAGGTAATATTTATTTTCTACCTACCTCTCATCTATTCTAAAAACATAAAGAAAAAATATCACATTTTTTTGGTTAGTTCACCACCACCATGGATGAAATATTGAATTTTTTATCACCAACTTACATGGATAGTTTGATAAGTGTATTTAAACAAAAAATAAAATATTTATGACATGATTAAGATTCTATAAATATTAATTAGGAATTATATTAACAAAATTAATAATAAATGATCATAGTAATTTTAACCACCCAAAACATACATAGCGAGATATATTTCATAATTTTAATATATTTTGTATAATCTATGTAAATTTATAACTCTTGTATTAATATAATTATAAATACTTTACAACTCTATAATTTTGGAGATTATTAAACTATTTTATAATTCCTTCCTCCATTATTAACAAACTGAAGCGGTTTTGGAGAATTTGACAGAATAACCCAAAGTGGTCAATAAGAGAAAATACTATACATTAAATGAATGACATGTCATAACAAATAGACATTAAAAATAATATATATGTGAAAAAAGTTCTAAATAAATTGTTTAATAAACTTAATTTTTTTTATTTTGGCAATTAGTTTCTCACTCCAAGAAATTCAGGACTTGAGGTATTGTTTTCATTCTTAGACTCTATTTTTTAATGTTTTGTTCTTATACTTATTATCTTCTCATTGAATTATCTGATAAAAGATATTTAAATGAATACATTAATATATTACATTCATTTATGATTAATTTATGGTCTCTTTATGTACCTTATGGATTTATAGTTCACACACTATGTTGTTTATAATGGTCTCTTTCCTGCACTTTTGTATTTAGTGACATTTTTTCTGTCACTCTATATATTACACAATTCCATTTTACATATTACTAAGATAATAATATTATTATATTTATTATTATTTAAATTTCATATTTTTGGGGATGTCTATGTCTTTATAGTTTTCTTTATACTATTTTTTAAACTCAAACCTGATAAAGATTATAAAGGTGGTTTTTTTACTATCTTCCTCTATAGGTTTTTTATATTATAAATCTTGTTATTTTCAATTTTCCATTATTGTAAAATTTTATTGATAAAATAATATTTTTAAAACCTCTTGTTACCTTCTAAAAAGTCTTTATAAAGTGACGAGTTTATCTTTATTTATAAAAACATCAACAAATGTTATGAAAAATATTTTCATGATTTATCTTTTATTTTCTTCTCTATTCTATTTTAAATACAATAATTATTTTATATGATTAAAATAATCATCAATTTGGTCTAAAATACAATTTTCCTATATTTATGTTCTTACTAAAAAGTGATTTTTTTATTTTAATTAAAACTTTCAAAAAAACTAAGCAATTATTTTATTAAAACATATCAAATTTCATGTCTCATTTAGGATGATTTTTATCTATGTAAATATTATTTCATGTCCCACACTTTTTAATAATTTATTTACATGAATGTTATATTTCACATAAATGAATACTATATCAAATAATCCTTTGATTCATTTTCCACGTTCTTATTTCTCTATGATGAAATGGAAATAGAACCACTATAATAGAAATAATCCATCACTTACTTTTTCTTACCTAATCATCCACAATAAATAAACATAACCATTATTCCAATTCCTTTCCTTCATAAATACCCTATATTTCAATCTTTTTATTTAAGGGTGTTCACCTAGATACTCATACATCGATTGATTGGGGAAATTATTCACTTAATTGTATACCCTTTATCTATATGTTGTAAATTTCTTAAACTTAATTATCCTAATTGATTGGTATTTACCTAGAAAGTTACTTAATTTCACTGGATACCTATTTTATTCTATTGGTTTATCATGTTATTCTTATTTATAGATTTATGTTCATTTTTATTATGTGGGACTTATATTCATTTTCAAATTATGATGTGATGGGTGGGACTGGAATTATATATCCCTCCAATACATTGGGTAATGTTTTAAACTTTTGAGATATCACTTGTGGTGTATATGAAGTTATCCTAGAAAATTATGTTATGTTTTATTAATAGGGAGCCTTGACTTAGGCTTATGATATAATTTTTTATGTTATTTATACATTAATTTATTTCTATAAACCAAAAATTTCTGCTTCTTTGTGTCAAAATAATTATGTTATGCCTCATGAATTTTGATCCATGTTTTATTGGGAATGATTTTTTTATGATGTGATCATGTACCTCAATTTTGTTCTCATACCCACATGTGGAATTTTTTTGGATATGTTGATGACATATTATAAAATAAATAATAATTGTATTGGTAGGAAAATATTGAATTGATGGTAAATACATGGTTTTTGTAAGTAATATGTTTTTACTAATTCTATAAAACTCTAAACCTAAAGTTATTAGTTATGAAAGTGACTCGATATTTGTTATAGATATTGTAATAATGGATAATTATGTTTGGGTTACTTTAGTTGATATAAAAACTAGTCTGTATGGAATATGTTTTTATCACTAGATCCAGGATTACAGGTCTAAGGAATCTCATTTGGTATCAAAATAGGGTTTAGATAACTTTAACAGTTAGGATATTATTAGATGAAAATATTTTCAAATTTATGGAAACTTTCGTAGTTTAATAATTTTAACATTAATCATAAGTTTAAAGGCATATATACCCATTTTAAGATTATATGTGATTTTATTTTAAGGTGATTAATGATATTTTGGGAGGTTTTATTGAGTTTTAAGAAGAATGCATGATTTAGGTATAAATAGCCCTTAGGATTGGTAATTAAATTGATGTCAATAAAATTAAAGTTATTTTCAGAAAATATTAAAATATTTTGTGAGTATATATGATTAATGTATAGATTAATTTATATAATATTTCATGATGTTTTGGGATTAAAGGGTAAATTGATTTCTATGAGAATTGGTTGTCATGAATTTTGTTTTTAGAATGTAGTAAGAATGATCTTAATAAATTTATGTTAAATTATTATTGGGAATTAGGAATATGATACATTAGTGTAAACCCAAGGGAAAAATCTAAATATTGGAAAACATCCTAAAATTTGGTAAATTAAAGATTATGTGATTTCATAAAAATGAAATCCCCATATGGATAAAACAAGTGGATGCATGGTTTATCTCTGATTCTCCTAGGGGTAATAATCTTAAAAATTATTTTTGGGTATTAACATGATCTTTACTTGGTACACAATAAGAGAGCATAACTTCACACATGGTTTGACACTCCTCGGGTATATGCTTTGGTATTTTTGACATGCTATTTATGAACCATTATAAAGTATTTTAATACATTTTTATCTCATGAGTCTTGATTAAATTTAGAATACCCATATCAATTTTCATCGATGAGAGAAATTAAATTTGAAAGGATGTGAATTATTTAATGAGAATATAATTTAACACCTCACAATTTTAGTATGTATTTTTTTTCTTTTTAAATAAATATGATATTGAGTAGCTTGTATCATATAAAACACCAAAAAAAAAATTAACCATAATATATTTTACTATTATAGATAAACATTAATAAATTATGAGAAAAAAAATTGAAATACCATTAAAAAAATTACAAGAAGAGTAAAACAAAACGTGAAAAAAAGATAGTTATAATGATTTATTTTACATATTATTGTTGTTGTTTTAAAGAATAAATTAATTTTTCATATACCATTTAATTGTAAAAATTTAATGGTTATAATATAAATAATAAATGAGATATTATTAAAATCATTTAGTGTTAAAAAGGCCTATTTTTTAATAATTTTTTTTCTATATATTATGTATATTTATCTTAATAAATTAAATTAAAGTTTTTTTAAGGATTATTGAAATAATTTTTTTCAATTTACATAAAAAAATCTTAACACTTTTTTAATTGATACTTGATATGAAATAATATTAAGAACACTTGAAGTTTAAGAATCCATTTTCCTAGAGAAATAGTTTTCATTATATTTTATTTTTTTATTTAAAATTTAAATTAAGAAGTTTTAGAATAGTAATTATAAAAAAATGAATATAATTTTTATATTGATCGGGTAAAAATTATTTTTCGGTCAATTTTTGGTATTTTCAAGAATAAGTTTATTTTTAAGTGAATAATTAAAAAAATATAGTGTTTATGAATATCATAACTCTTATGACATTATATATATATAATTATGACATTAAAATTAATGAAAAATTTTACACAACCAAAAATTTATTTAATTATTTAAATAATGAATTTAAAAAATATTAATCTGAATTTATAAGCCTATATTTTTCTTTTCGGAACCTAAAATATATTTTAACATAATAAAAATCTATTTTTGTTTATTTTCATTTAATTGAGTGGTTCTAAAGTTCAATTCTATTTTGACTTGATATAAATGTAAAATAACCCTAAATTATTTTATATTAATGAAAAAAATTTAGAAACATTACTAGTCATGTAAAATGGCCTAAATAATAAAATTTCCAATTTTTTATTCTAAAACACCCCTCTCCTGCCCTAATAAAAGTACTCATTCACCAACCCACTTCTCCTCATAGCATAAGCCTTTAAATATACCAATATCTAATAAATAAAATCTCCAAACTCTTATAAAAATACTATAGGTTCGAGTCTCATCAAAACCCATCCTTTGAAGGCGTAATCAACTTAGTAAATGAGTCATCCCAAGAAGTAAAGTGAGATATTCTGAAATATTCTTTTCTATTTTTTATATTCTTATCCTACCTCCTATAAATCTATTCCACCCATACTATCATAATAAAATTGGCCTCATTATTATACTGAAATTTTATTACTTTATTGGAAAACCCATTATCGACTTTCCTCTCATCTATATTTTTTTAAAAAAAATAAAGAATGTCGCTTGTGTTATGGTTGAATCATCACCTCCAAGGATGATGTATTTTTTTTTATTATTTCCGCATTATATGTATGGTTTCATAAATGGATTCAAAAAATAAATATAATATTTATAACATGAATAAAAATTTATTAAATATAAATTGAAAATTGTATTAATGATATTAACAATAAATGATCATAGTAATTTTAGTCTCCCAAAAACGAGCATATTGATATATACTTCATAATTTTAATCTATTTTGGATAATTTATATAAATATATAACACTAGTGTAAATATAATGATAAATAATTTATTAATCTATAATTATTTATATTATGAAGTTATTTTGTAACTCCTTTTACCACTTTCAACAAACCGAAGTTGTTTTGGAGAAGTTGACTGAATAACCCAAGTGGTCGATGAGAGAATATTCTATACAATAAATAAATGACATATAATAATAAATATATCTAAAAATGAAATATTTATGTAAAAATTTTCTAAAGTAATTACTTAATAAACTTAATTTTGTTACTTAGGATCTTAGTTGCATGCTCCAATCAAGTCGGGACTTGAGGTAAGGGTTTTCATTCCAAGACTCCATTCTTTTCAGGTATTGTAATTCAACTTTCTATATTCTTTTCCAAGACTCAAATTAAATATCTTTAAATGAATACCCTACTGTATTAAATTCATTTTTGATAAATTTATGGTATCTTTCCCTCACTTATAGATTTATATTTCACACACTTTGTTTTTTGTAAAGGCACCTTTCCTGCTCTTTTATATTCTTAGTGTTATGGTCTCTATCACTCTTTATATCCATAGAATCTTATTTCCATATTACTAATATGATATTGATATGATATTATTCTTACTTATATTTCCTATTTTTAGTGGCATCTATGTATTTATGGTTCTCTTCATACTAATTCTTAAAGTCATGCCCAAAAAAGATTATAAGTTGATATTTTTACTATATTTATCTACAATATTCTCTCATTATAAATTTCTTTATTTTCAAGGTTTAATTATTGGAACATTTTATTGATAAAATACTATTTTAAAGAAAATCCCTTATCAAAATAGTTTTATAAAGTGAAAGATTTATTTATTTTTATAAAAACCTCAACAAAAGTTATGAAAATACCTTTCAATATTTCGTTTCCATGTTCTTATCTATTTCATTTCAAAGGAGTTAATTCTAATACATGTTTTAAATTATAATTAATTCCATTTAAATTTAATTTTCTTATATTTATATCCTTATATAAATGTGGCATTCTCATTTTATTTCAATGTTTCAAAAAATACTGATCAATTTTTTTATTGAAACAAATTCAATTTTATGTATTTCTTTGAATGATTTTCATCAATGTAAATATTATTTCTTGTCACTAGTAGAAAAAATATGATTCTGAATTAGAATTTAAACATAATTTTTATAAAACCAGTGTTATAATGCATGCAGATAGACTTTTAACATTGATTTTAAAGATAATATTTATAAATATTTTCCTTATATACTTTATACGTTAGTTTTACAAAAAACAATGTCAAAAGTTTTTTTTAAAGAAATATATTTTTTATTAAACCAAATGCAAAACCCCTTCACTATAGGGGTTTTTAATTTTATTAATTAAAATAACCAATACAAAAACCCCTATTTTCACCGAACTTAAAATTTTTCACCTCTCAGGCACATGAATTTTCTTTCTTTCTTATAATGTATCGTTCGGTATAGTAATATTTTAAAATTTTAGATCAGATCTCAATATTTTTTCCTTTATTTTTTGAATTTAATTCTAGAACCTCTTTTTTCATTTCCAATACAAACATTCATATCATCCACTATCTTTTTATCTATCATGTTCGTATCATTTTTCTTCCAATTTTTCTATCATGTCATTCCTCATTTGTATTTTCTAAATCATTATTGAATATCCATTAAAGATATTTTTATAAGATTAATATAATGAGGAAAAGATAATGTTTTTGGAGATGAAAGAAATGGTTTTTATCAATGATCTTTTATAGTGGTAAAATTTTCAGATCGAACTATTTTAGCTTCATTGATTTTTTCCTTCATTTTTTATAATATCTTTGATTATTATGATAATTTCATGAACAATTATTCTTTTAGTTATATGATTTAAAAATTATTGTTTTATCATTTCAAACTAAAATCTAATATTCAAAGTGAAATTTAATTTTTCAGGATTAAATTTTTAATTGAATCTACAAAACAGACATGTAGGTTTATGCGTTCTTTCTCATTTTTTTACAAATTTATACTTTTTTGTTGGTTTATTTGAAAAATTTATGCAAAAGGACATTTATCATGTCATTTTAAAAAACAAAGATGTTAAAATTTAATAAAAAATTATTTTTTATTATTTTATAAAATAAATAATATTTTAATGTCAATTATAAAGACTAGTGTTAAAAATATATGTAACTCATAAAGAAATCACATAAAAAAGTTAAAACCCCAAAAAAACTGATGTTATATTCCATTCTACTCTTTCTAATAGTCAATTTTCTTAAATAGAATCATTCACATAAATGGATATTATGTCAAAAAATACATTGATTCATTTTTCACATTATTAAATATGTGTGGTGTATAGAAATGAAATATAGATGTGGGAAATAATCTATCACTTCCTTTTTCTTACTTAATAATCCATTTTTGCATAAACATAATTGTTCTTCCAATGCCTTTCCTCTGTGAATACCATGTATTTCATTCTTATTATTAATGTTTATTCACTTATATACCCATAAATTTATGGATTGGGGAAATTATTAACTAAATCATAGGCCCTTTATCTATATGATGTAAATACCTTATACTTAATTATCCAAATTGATGGGTATTTACCAAGAGAGTTGCTTAATTTCATTGGAAACTCATTTAATTTCCATTGGTTTATCATTTTATTATTATTGATGGATTTAAGTATGTTTTTATTATTTTTCACAAATATTTATGTTCATTATATGATTTTATGGATGTTCATATAATTATACATCTCTCGAATACATTGGGTATTGTTTTTATTTCATGAGATACCATGTATGGTGCACGAGAAGTTATCCGAGCACACTACATTTTGTTGTCTTGCTAGTAAGTATTAACTTATTCTTATGAAATAATTTTTGTTATTTTTACATTCTTATGATGTTAGGATCCTATGATATGTACTTATTTATTCTAACATACTTATATTAAAATTTATAAACTATGATTTATGTTTCATTGGGTATGATTTTCTTTTGATGTGACCATGTACCTTGATTATTAACTCATACCCACATGTTTATTTTATGGTCACTTTTGATCATCGATTGTTATCACTTATTTTTACGCATAATAAGTGTTTGAGATCACCCTTATAATGTTTCCATTTCCTTAGGTTATGAATAAGAGTATGACATGTGGTATTTCTCGATGGGTATCATGTGTGGATAATTGTTTTAGATATAATAAAGACTTATTGCAAAATATAGAAGCCTTGGATTAGTGGGAAAAATTTCCAACTTTATAGGAAATATATATGTTTTTTTAGTTAAAGGATTTTCATAAATATATTAAACTCTAATCCTAAATGTTCATGGGTGTTTAAGTGACATAATATTTGTTATTGATATTTTAATTATAGCTGATTATGTTTGGGTCACTTTATTCAGTATCAAAACCATTGTTTAATGAATATGTTTTTAGTACTAGATCAGGAAGTGAGGGTCTTAAGAATCTGTGATAGTGATGGAAAGGTGGAAAATATTATAGATTATAGGAAGAACATTGAGATAATATTGTACTTAATAGTGAAAAATTTAATATTGTGTTTTCTACTTATAAAGTTTCATGGAACCAGAATAATACCATGTAAAAACCATTTATACTAATTAATATAATACTATGGTTTATCAAAGGCATGATGTATTTTAGATTGATTTACAACAAAACATCAAAGAAGGAATTGTTGGGATACACAGAAGTAAACAGGGATGGTTCGTCAAACAATCACTACTAAAAATAGGGCTTTTTATAGAGCTAAAAACCACCTTTAAGAGTGCCAAAAAAGAACTGTTAATCTCGGCGAAGATAAAGGGGGTCCCCTTTATCAGTTCTAAACATAGCGCTGATAAAGTTGGACCTTTATCAGTGCTAAAAAAATGATGACAAAGATGGTATCTATCAGCGCTATTTTCAGCGCTGATAAATGGATAATATATCAATGCTTAAAATAGCACTGATAAATACTACCTTTATTAGTGATATTTTGAGCACTGATATATTATCCATTTATCAGCGCTTAATTATCACTGATAAAGGCCAAATTTCTTGGGAAAACCCAGAACCTGTATAGCACCTGCACACATATGATAGCACCTGCACACAGCAGAAACAACACCCACACACAAAGCACAGAAGAAAAAAAATGTTGTATACACATACTTGAAATCATGAATACAAAACAATACACTTCTATATACATTTCAAACAATTTTTAATTTGGTTACAATTACAATTATCAAACAAACAGTTAAAAAACATTGATGTTTCGTCCTTTTTGCATCCATGATCCGCTCAAAAAAATCGTCGTCCATGGTATTTGTTGCTGAACAAAGAATTCGAACTCAGGAAAAAGATTTCACCTATATAATAAAACAAATATTATGTTATTAATACAATAATTAAACAAATTAAACATTAATATGAAATAATACATTAATAAAATTTCAATTGTCACTTGGCCACAAAGTGCGGATCCCACTTACTAAGAACCCAACATTATACGGTTATTAATGCATGGTTAACCTAACTTTTTTCCAACTGTGCGGTTAATATTGAGAGGTTACTACCTAAGTGTAACTAACCATGAGAGATAGGTGCAATTTTTTTTTGAAAACTATGTGTAGCCTATGCGGGGAACTTTTCCTACCTTGATGCAATCACATGGTTTTCTACTGAGGGCCACATGGTTTCATACAAATCATTCACCTTAATTAGAGCACCCAAACCATTTATTTTTAGGACTTAAAGGTCCCAAAACTCAAAGAGACACCCAGGAAACCTCTCGGGCCTTTACCCAAGACTAATAAAAACACATTTCATTATTTAAACTCTCAGTATTAAATTTTAAATCTTGGATTTAAAAATTCCCATCCAGTAAACACTCAAATCCAAATTCTCTTGAAAATTTACATTGGCTCAAAACACAGGACATTATAAATGCACTAATAATCTGGATTCACTACCTGTTTAACCCAAATATGATTAAACTAGTAGGGTGTGTCTTATATTTTTTCCAACAGAACCTTATCATCCACTTATCTCACATCCATATTAAATTATTAGAATAATTGCAACAATATAAAATTGT
This sequence comes from Viscum album, assembly GCA_963277665.1. NCBI lineage: Eukaryota > Viridiplantae > Streptophyta > Magnoliopsida > Santalales > Viscaceae > Viscum > Viscum album. The sequence continues at coordinate 1,150,431,844 of OY728132.1, read as the reverse complement.
GATTACTTTTGACTTGTTCACTCAAAATGAACTAATCCTGAGGTCCACCAATTCATAAGGGAACTTCCTAGTATGCCAGAGGTTTTCAACAAGCAACAAGGATCTAAATGTGGATTGGTGGGGATATGGTTCTCACTTTATTTGTACTAAATATAAATCACTAATAAATAAAATAATTTTAAAATGTGTAATAATAAACTCGCACCCTATAAAGTGATGATAAAATCTAATCATTCATGAACAAAAGATGAAACATGAACATGGAAATCCAAACTAATAAAAGGATAAACTTGCAGTAGTGCAAGATGGATATGTGAATAAATAAATAAAATACACAACTCTTTGTGGGAATCCAAGTACACACCTAGCCCTCTATTCCCATTTCATTTAAAAGCTCCAGAAAAGTAACTACAAAGAGGTGTGATATAAGGGTACAACCTATATCCATGGGGTATACTAGGAAAAAAATCATGGCCTGAACTCGGTGTGAGTAAAACCAAGTAGGCCACCACTGATGGTGTCTATTTCATTCCATCCTATGAGTATAAAACATAAAAGTGGGCATTATATAAATCAATAAATTAGTAGAGAGGAGGTGAACCAGAGAATACCACCTTTGTTGGTCTAATCTGGATAGTCTCTAGACATGGAAATAATGATGTAGTCAAAGGACCCGTGGATTTAAGCCCATGAATCCAAGAACAAGTATCCAGGTAAATCTATAAAAGGGGTCTTGGAATTCCATATATCGGAACCAAATGAATACATGAAGTAATCCAAGGCATTACACATTTTAAAAGGGCTCTTAAAATTCCCGGGGAACATATCTCAGGTAATCTCATGATATACTTGATTGGAATCCAAAGAGATATTCCATGTTAGTCCTTGTCTATGGATGTCAATATGAATCCATTGGATCATCTCAAAATTCAAAATTTTCTAGTATTTCTATGAGAATTTTCAATGTTAGGATGAACCATTGAAGAATTTAAAACATTGACCAGATCAAATATAAACATACCCCATGGTGTTCTCATCAATAAATCAAGTGGAATCCATTGACATCACACTGGGTATTTAAAATTATAATCCATGTCTTATCTGTGGTAGGAATAAATATTACCATAACTAGTATTGTTATATTAACATGCTCAAGGATGATAAACAATAAGAAAAAGTTAATCAACTATAATGTTTAGGCTCAAGTCCTTTCATTAAATTTTGACCAAAACATCCATTAATTATAAATAATTAAGTTCCAAGTGTAAGTTAAAAAATTTCATCATTTGAAAATGATATCAGTATTTTAAAAACCCAATACATTATTATATTCCCTAAAAGGAACTAATATCAATAATTTAAATATACCAAGTAATTCCAGGAGGGGAATCCATTCAATCTATGATATAATCATTGTCACAAAAAAATTGATCATATTAGTTAATAATTAAATTAATTTATTTCTTTCAATAAATACATAAAAGAAAATAAATTGGTATTTTTCATTTACTCATGACACACTATGTGATTAAATATGTTATATAAAACCAATACCATAGTATTATAGAACTAAGAGTTCCATTTTTTATGATATATTCCAGGCACATCCTATGTCATGGTTTCATTGATCAAGGAATATTAAATTAAGGATTTCGTGATTTCCATGACAAAAACACCTTATAAGATGTTCCAGTTTTCTAAAAGGTAAATTTTTTGTAAGAGATAAACCAAAATCACCATAAGTTGTGGTATGAGTTGTGTTTTATAATTTCAAATAGTGTAAGGGAATATTGTACGACATCTATGCCAGGTTAGAGATGAAAATTTAAACGAATTAGAAATATTAGGGGAAATATTATGTTAGTAATAAAATAATGAAACAAATTAAACATTAATATGAAATAATGCATTAATAAAATGTCAATTGTTAATTGTTACAACCTTTACATGTCCATATTTTCTTGGATATCACCCCCCTCCCTCCCCTAGAGGGAACCCCCTCCCTACCCTTGCATCCTTACCTTTCCCTGGACAGCCCCCTTCCCACCTCCTGGACAGCCCCCTCTCCTACTGGACACCCCCTTCTTCCTGGACAAACCCATCCCTCCCCTCTCCAAGACATCCCCCCTATATAGCCCCCTCTCTACACCTGGATATCCCCTCCACCCTCCCCTCCCCTTACAGCCCCCCTACATGTCCATATTTCCTTGGACAGCACCCCCTCCCTCCCCTAGACGACACCTCCTCCCTCCCCTTGCAGCCCTCCATTTCCCTCGACAGCCCCCTTCCCACCTTCTGAACTTCCCCCCTCTTCTTCTGGACAGCCCCCCTCCCCTACTAGACACCCTCTCCTTCCTGGACAACCCCCTCCCTCCCCTCCTTGAGACATCCCCCCTATACCTCCCCCTATCTACCCCTGGACAGCCCCTCCCCCCCTTACAACCCCCATACATGTCCATATTTCCTTGGATAGTACCCCCCCCCCCCCCCTCCCCTGAACGGCACCCCCTTCCTCCCCTTGAAGCCCTCCCTTTCCCTAGACAGCCCCCTTCCCACCTCCTGGACATCCCCCCTTCTCTCCTAGATAGCCCCCCTCCCCAACTGGACACCCCCTCTTTCCTGGACACCCCCTCCCACCCCTCCCCAAGACATACACCCTAGACAACCCCCCCCCCCTCCCCTCCCCTTGCAGCCCCTCTCCCTCCCACCACTCCACCTACAGCCCCCCTCCCTCCAACCACTCCACCTGCACCCCCTCCCTCCTCCTAGACAACCCCCCTCCCTCCCCTTTCATCCCCCCTCCCTTTACTGGGACAACCCCCCTGGATAAACCCCCCCCTGGATAGCCCCTCCTCCCCTCCTGGATAGCCCCTCCTCCCCTCTTGGACACCCCCACCCACCCTCCCACCTGGACACCCCCTCCCTCTATGACACCCCCTCCCTCTTAGTTCTTTAGTGTATACCCATTAATAAACTTCTTTATCCAAATATATTTTCATCATATATTTGAAAATGGGATAAATATTAATCATACACCATCATTAAATAATATGAATTATAAAATCACATATATTTTGAAGAGATACAGTTCAACAAATCAAGGAAAAACACCAAACAAAAAATATATTTGAGGAATAGGAATGAAATTTCACATAAATATAATGTGAGAAAGGTAAATGATGCATATTTTGGGTCTTTTTGACATTAAAAAATATATATTGGGCCTCAAATTGAACTGGAATATAATTATTGTGCCTTTACATGGGCTTGGAATTGGTTTGGTTGGTTTGAACTTTTGATGCCTCACTACAGACCCACTTCAGGCTACTCTATAAGTGATCTACCCATTGTATATTATTAGTATTGAATGGAATTGAATGGATATTTGTCTGGACACACCCTCCCTTCTGGACACACCCCCTCCCTCCCCTCCTAGACACCCTCACACCTGGACACCCCCTCCCTCTTGGACACACCACCTCCGGGACACCCCCCTACTCCTGGACACCCCCTCGCTCCTGGACACCCCCACCCACATATAATGGAAACTAAAATTAGAAAATTGAAAATCCAAGATATTATTTCCCATCAATCTTTAAGATGCTTGTGAGTGGACTAAATGACTATGCATCGGTCGACTTCCACACTATAGACCAGTGTATTCCAATGAGTTATGCTTTACTAGAAATACAAATCATTTATAAAACCATTCTTCATAACATAAGGATATAAAACATTATAAAGGGTGATCATATAGGCTTAATAAGTTTAAACAAGGGAGATATCAATGATCATATATGGATAACATTAGTATGAATTCACCTTCATACTATTTGTGTACAATATTCCATCAAGTATGTTTCCCATTTGTTTCTAAACACATCTATATCATCTTCTGAATATTAGTTTTTGTGACAGTCATGATAGTACTAAAAAAATATAAATACACAAATGATTAATGAATATTTTAAATGAAATCATAATTACTTTCGAAAATACCTCATCAAGGATGCTAGTTTGTTGATGAAATGAGATCTCTTTCATAAATTTACAAACATAATAACCAAAGTCTTTTCCATTTGTTTGTTTTGGACACTACAGAAACATCATCAACAATAATAATTTGTTTTGATATGTGTTTGGATAGTGAAATGTTATTTTATATACCAGTATACTTTTCCAGTTTTAGATCTTGTAGGCATTCTTATCCTTAGGCCCTAGATTCATTCTATGCATTAGATGATATTGATGCACCGCCCTATCATAACAGAATTCTCAATAAAAGATAACATAAATTATATAACTAGATGTTTATTTTTAAAATGTTGTATCTAGTGTATTACAATTTAACAAACGCCATCATGCGTGGTCAGTTTGTTGGATATCCATGCATTGAATCCAGAAAATAAATCTTTGAAGTATCCAAATTGATGGCAATTAGCATCCAATGCTACCTAAAAATAAAAAAAGGAATAAGTAAAGAAATAAATGAAAATATAGTTGATATGATTAGATTGTAGAGTTTTACCCCTGCATCCTTGGTATTAAAAAGAGTCTGTCATCCTTAATTTTGTTTTCAAATGATTTGATCAGGGATGACATTATTGCAGCCACTTTATCAGAATCTATTTCACCTTTTGAAGAGGTGGGGTGAGGACTAATGAGACCAAATTTTTGTTCATGGTGAAATCCCTTAAATTGTTTTTCATATATATGCCTGCGAAAAATATGAAATATACTTAGTCATATTTATCAGAGTATATCAGCTTTTGTAAAATCAAATCATGAAAACATACCTCCTGTATACATTTATAACTAAGGATCCTATCCATTCATACTTGAGGATTTCATTTACATTTTCAGCACTAATGAAATCTGATGTTTCCTCTCCATACATATTTTTTTCAAAATCAACTGTATGAGCATTGTCATCTATCAACTTTGTATCCACATGATCCTGCAATTATATTAATTGTGTATATAGAATGGGTGGGGTGAAGGTGCTCTCAGTAAACCATTTCAATCAGTTGGTTGATCCTTGAGATAGTTTTGAGCAGATATTTCATTTCACCCCCTTCTCTTTGTCGTTCTATAATAACATTCATCAGTTCAGACCTTTTTTCATTAAATGTTAAAGGTCCATCTTGAAAAATAAAATGGAAATTGATACCTCTTTGTCGAAATGTTTTTTACAAGAATTTTTGGCCATGCGATGAATGTTCCAACAGCTTGTTCAACCGTATGAATGTCATCATCGTCATTTGGAATAGGTAGCTCAGCACTCGGCTCATTAGCTACATTAATTGACACTCTGAGAAGATCTATTGGAAGTTGTCTGTTGTGTAGAATGTCGTTCTGCATATTGAACACAGTAGCCCTCTCTACAAGGCGATAGGTGGGAGTTGATAGATATAAATCACAGTCATTTTCACCCTGTAGAATATTAGTACAGGAAAGGTATCAGTGTCTATGTGAATCAAATTTCACAGAAACAATTATTAAAACATTGATTACCTCAGCTAAGTCGGTTTTTTTAGGGGAATGGCTCACCTCAAAGCTGGTGGGGGTGGGGCAAGATCATCATGCACATGTTGTTGTTGGGTTTTTTCTTCTCTTTGTATCTCCCCTATAAATGTTGTTATCATATCTCTCTGGTATTGTAATTCTTCTTGAAAAATAGCAACCTTTTCTTGCATCTTTTCCTTTTTTTAATTTTGATCCTCTGATTGTTTTTGTTTTTGAAAATATGTTTGCGGTGTCACCACAAAATCCGCACCTCTGACATGACAATACTGTTCTGGCTGCTATAAGGCTGCTGAAAGAATGTCTACATCTGGTGCGGTTGTTATTGATTCTTGTGAATATGTCAGATAGAAAATATAAAAAAATAAGTAGTCATTGTAATGTGATATCGATTTAAAGAAAATAAAATTTATATTATGTCATACTTACACATGTTTCCCACACTTTTTGTGTGTTTTCATCTATCAGTATCCCCTCTTTATTTACACAAGCCTCCTTCCATATCACATGGTGTGGGATGGATATGGATTTCGATTTCGATTTATCAATCTTCATATAAACAGAAAAACATGGTTATGGTGTTGTTTTATTTCACATACAAGTATTACAGTAGATTTATAAGATGTACCAATTTTTTCTCAAGTAAAGCTTACCCAATCCTTGATTTACGGTAAGGGTACGTTGGTTCTATTTTGAATTTTTTATTTTTAGCACTTAGTTGTTATTTCATAAATAAAAACCCATCAATCAAAGTGTTGAATACAAGCAACGTAAAACAATATATTACCCCACACAATGTACCTGAAAATTTTTCTCCCTACGACGGTTGCTAAATGCATCCCACGCTCCTTGGGATGTCATGTGTGTATAAAGAGGAGGTGAGTGCGGATTGATTTTCCCTTCAGGATCTTTAAGATGATATTTCGTTAAAATTTTGCGGAAACCTCTATGAATCCTTCCTGCAACTCTTAATACATATTCCTTGTGTGATGAACCTACTATAAATTCACTCTGCAATGGATGATGAAGAGTAAGTCAATGTTTTGATATTTTATTTCAATAAATTAAAAAAATATGTCATAATGTTACTATAATCTCTTCCCACATTATGTCTTCATCCCGGTGAAAACATTGTGCCACGACACTACATCAATCGGCACCCATTTCCGAGTGACGATTCCAATGTTTCTACTAAAGATGGCTCTATTGGGGTTAACATGTTGGCCTCGCTTATTCCATCCCACCTCAAATTTGATGCATTTTTCTTTTTCATTAAGGATTTTGGCTAACACTATCAAACTACGATGCTCTTGTTTTTTTTTGCGCTTCTAGGATTTCATTTCCTACAATTTCCTCAGAAGTATCACTAATATGTTCCTCCATAGCGCTAGCATCTGCACCAAGACCAGCAGCAATTGGTTGAAAAACCTGTTGTACCTCGGCATTGGGACCAGTAACAAAAGGATGAGAAACCTGTTGTTGCTCTGCACTAGGACCACCAGCAGCTGGTTGAGAGACATGTTGTTGCTCTACACTGGGACCACCAGCAGCAAGTTGAGAGACCTTTTGTGACTTAGGATTGGGCACATCAGTAGGTGTAAAAGTCATTATCTACAGAAGTGGTTTAACATTTAATTTAGATTAAATAAAAGCAGCAGCAGACAGATAATAACATAACTTAACACAATGTATATTACAATAAACAAATAACCTTATTGTTGTACTCTCTCTTTTTTTTAAGGCTAAAGAGATTTGACTCCTCTATAAACTATGTAAATCCCTTCATTGTGGTCTCCTCTTACATTCAAAATTCCATCTACATTTGGATCGCTGCGAAATGATTGTGAAGTCCCTATAAAAGGGTATTCCTTTATTGAACTTTCATCTGACCCTTCAGTTGTTTTGGTCGATAACAGAACAATTGACCAATTTTAATTGCGGGGTTTGGAACATAAAATACTTGTACTTCCTGTGATGCCATTATAAATGGTTCGTCTTTCTCCCCTTCTTTACTGAAATCAACTTTCACGAATCCTAATTCATCAATTTTAACAGCACTTCTATTATCAACTCACTTGAATTGAAAAATCTACATTTTGAATTTCGTATAATCCAACTCCCATATTCATTTTATGATGCCAAAGTATGACATATTCTCATAAATTGGATTTCTGTCCTTAGCACTGGAAACATGCGTCACCTCAGCCACAAGTGTAATCCCACTATTCTAAATGGTACTGTCTTCATCATATTCATTAGTATAGAATGTATAACCATTAACTGTATAAGCATTGTAAGATAATACATACACACTTTCTCCTATAGCTATCCATTGAAGTCGTTATGAAATTGAGTCTAGATTTGCTTGTGACTACATAAAATTATGGTCCTAAAACCATCCTATAAAATATCGATTATGTGTATCTGATATCCATTTTTCATCCCTATATGGATTCAAATGCCTAATAATGTCTTGTGAGTTTGAACATATGGGTCAATGTCGAAACTGTTATGAAAAACGTAAAGGTGATCCTACTCCTGATCTGTAATATTGATTGTGACAACCTCTCTTACCAAATTTCCTTCACCCTCAAGACGCTCATTATGACGATATTTCAGTAGTCCAATGTTTTCTACACCAGATAAGTATTCGGTACAAAATTCAACAGCTTCTTCAACAATATATTACTCCATAATACAACCCCCTGGCCAACTTCGATTTTTGACAAATCCTTTCAAAATCTTCATATACCATTCAATGGGGTACATCCATCTATAATATACAGGACCACATTGTCGAATCTCTCTCAAAAAATAAACAATCAAATGAACCATCATATCGAAAAATTTTGGTGGGAAGAACATTTCCAATTCACATAAAATGACAGCAATTTCTCTTTCCATAGTTTGCAATTTTTTCGGGTCTATAACTTTGTTGCATATAGATTTGAAGAAGAAACAGAGCTTTGTTAATGTATGGAAGACATTCTTGGGAAAAATGAAATGTAAAGCTATAGGAATTAGATCATGCATTAAAACATGACAGTCATGTGATTTCAGACCCTTTAATTTTAAATCTTTCATTGACACAATGTTCTTGATATTTGATGAATACCCCTATGGAACCTTTACGTCATTAAAGAAGTTTCAAAACTGATATCTCTCCTATCTGGAATGAGTGTAAGCAGTAGGAGGAAGAAATGTTCATTTCTCACCCTTCACTAGTGCCAACTCTTCTCATATTCCCATATCAACCATGTCTAATCTAGCCTTAATTCCATCCTTTGTTTTGCTGGGTGCATTTAGCAATGTGCTGATGACACTATCACATACATTTTTGAACATGAATAACATCAATAAAATGTCTAAAATACAGATAATTCTAGTATAGTAATTCAAAAAAAACTGATCTCTTTTTCCAACCAGTTTTCGTAAGGTTTTTTGAAAATTATTTACAAAAATTAGTGTCCAAATATTTTAATTTCTCAAAAAATTGATCACCTGTTAGTGGATAAGGTGTTGTACGTTTTTATGAACTTCCGTCGAATAATTTCGTCCAAGATCGGTACTTATGTCGTCAAGGTAGAAATCTACGATGTCCTTGAAACACGGTTTTCGATGAATGTTTCAACTTAATTGACTGTGCACCTTATTCGCAAATGGGACACCCTTGAGTTCCATTAACGCTATATCTTGACAAATTTCCATAAGTAGGAAAGCCATTTATCATCCCTTACAACATGGATTTCAAAGTGAAATATTCATTTTTGTAAGAATCATACAATGTAACCCCTGAATCCCACAATATTTTCAGATCCTTGATCAATGGGTCCAAATAAACATCAATATCATTACCCTGTTATTTTGGTCCTGATATAAGCGTAGATAACATGATGTATTTTCATTTCATGCATAACTATGATGGTAAGTTATAATTTACCAACATAATCATCCATGTATTGTGACTACTACTTTGAAAACCAAAAGGATTCACCCCATCTGTAGATAACGCCAGACGAAGGTTTCTTGACTCCTTTCCAAATTCAGGATACTCGTGATCAATTTTCTTCCACTGAGGAGAGTCTTCTAGGTGACATAGTTTCCTATATTTAATTCTTGTATCTGCATGTCATGTCAATTATCCAGCAATCTCCTCACTTTCATATAGGTACCTAAACCTTGGAATGATTGGAAAGTACCATACATCTTCTGTAGGGCTAGAATAATCTTTCTTGTATCAAGAAGCACCACACTTTGGGCATTCTAGGCAACACCATTTTTTTCATTTTCAAATAGTCGGTTTTTGGGTAACTGGTTCCCATATACAGGCATTAAACCATCCAAAATCCAGAAACCACATCCAAAATCAACTTCAAATTCAAATTCAAAATTCAAAAGCAGACATCATCAGACCATATCTATGACAGAAACACCGTACACCACACGGCTCGTGATGCACCGTCGCCTCGATTCCACCATCCATCCGCCAAGCATTCCACCCGAACAGAGAGCCGGCTTCAAACCGGCGTTGATCATCATCAGCGAGAACCCTAAATGTAATCCTCCACGAAACCACCATCTGCTCCATAGAAAAAATCACCAACATTACCGAGTTCAAATAGGATCTAACAAAAACACCTTAAAACCAAAACAAAATCAACATCTGCCACCAACACCTTGATTGCAGAATCCTTAAGAATCGTGGCCTACCAAGACCAAATCCAATCACTCAAATCCAATCACTTCCAGCATAATTCCAGTGTCCTCCTTCAAAGAAATATCAATACTCGTGGAAAGTGGATGACCAGGAAACACAGATCAAACATTCAGCAGAGAGGAAACCAAAATCCATGTGCGGACTCAGTAAGGGTAACAACATAACCCGAACCAGATAACTACAAAGAAAATAGAAGCAAAGGAAAAAAACAGACCTCTAGACGGATGCTGGTCGCTAGATCCCGTCATCACCACCCAGAATGCACATGAAGACCCCGAAAAATCACCCACCGCACACCCCGAAGACGAGACGGAGACCTCCGAACGCTGGATCTGGAATCTCAATTGCGGACAAGAACTGCACCTCCTTAGAAACCATATCCAGAGAGAAGGCATCGGACGAGGAGAGGCCATCAATGGAACATCAATCCAACCGAGACCACAAAGCGCCGCCGCAAGAAGACTCACCGCCAGATCTCGCCGAGAGCAGAGAGGATCGTTGCGGCAACCCGAGGAGAGGGAGACGACGATGAGAGAAAAACCCTACCGTGCTTTTCCCCTTACAGGCTCATCTCCTACACACTTTGGGATTTCATTAAGTGATTTTCGGTCCTTGAAAAATAATATACAGTCATTCAGGCAGGCGTGTATTCTTTTAGATATCATACTCATTGATCGTAGCATTTGTTTGGCATCGTATGTTTGGCTTGGGAGTTCATTATCTTCTGGGAGCATGTCATTCAAGAGATCAAGTAGTTCCGTAAAACCGGCATCACTCCACCAATTTCCTACTTTCAAATTATACATCTTTAGTACGGCTGACAATGTTGTATATTTAGTGCAACCAACATACAATGGAGTTTTTGCACAACTCTTTAACTTGTCAAACAATTTTGGGCAATCAAAAGTTCATCTTCAACTATCCTTTTCAATTCCTCAATACGATCTTCATTATCATTCACATCTATAATCACACCCTCTATAAGATCATCTTCATTGTTCACGCTTATAATTGTATAAGATGATCCATAAAATGTCGTGTTATCCGGGCCACTACATACATTTGTTTTTCCCCATATTTATTCCAACATGTATAACTTCGATCTATTCCATGACAGATCAGGTGTTCTTCCAACTCCTATGGACTAATTTGTCTTGAATAACAATAGCGTAAACATGGAAAAAGGATTTCAGAAGGGTCACATGCATGATATTTTGCAAACTTGATAAACTCTTTCACGCCATCTTCATACTCATTTGTCAACTGATTTTCATTCATCCATTCTTTATTAATATTCATCATCTTTATGGGTTCGATCTTGAACTTTCCTAATATTATGTTTTAATTAATCAAGTAGAATTGTTTGGGTTTTATAAAAAAATCATGGTACAAATTCCTCTACAATGAAATAGAGGAACCTACCCCAAAACATGTGAAAGTACTTGAATTTTATCTATATACAGGGGGTTGTGCCCTGTCTTTTGTATATCTCCATGGAGTACCTAAAACCTATACATGGAGGACTCTTCACCGAAACATGGTGGAGTACCATACTCCATATTTTCTCCAAACATCTCACTTGTCACATGTCAACTCTCAAGTAGAGTGAAGATAATTAAAATATCCAAACAAAATCATGTGCAATTTCTAATGAATGAGGGAATCATACTATTGTGATTTACATGAGAAGATATTTGTAATGGGCTACTCAAACATGAAATACTATCATCTAAGTGAAAAATAAATAATAATAATGAAAATAACATAGAACACAATTTGTTCAATGGATACACAATGTGTAAGGTTCTCAGTCAAGGTTGGTTGTATACTACCATTTCTAAACTCATGTGAAAGACATATACATGGTGTGTCTATTAGGGTGAACATTGTGTATGGATAAGATACCTGATTTAATCTGGCATATATCAAATTAATTACAAGTTAGTCTTACAAAGACTACATGATACCTTTCAAAATACATGACATATAGAACAACTTGAGATAAAGTCGTGTACTTTAGATACATACTGAGTCACCTCACCAGCTATGCATCACATTTTTGTGGAATACACGGTGTGTAGTCCTTAAATGACCACTAAAGATGTATAGTCTATACACATCAAGTTTCTACAGTATCTATACATGGTGTCAGTGAAGTAAAACACATATCATATGGTTCTACCATTATTTCATGGAATGTACATGGTTTCATGTTGAATTATATGACTTGGAGATACATTGTGTTTGACCTATGTTCACATGACATGTAACATTTAAAATGAAACTTATTCCAAGTTTGAGTCAGAAGATGAGTCAGGCGGTGTAAATTTTGAAGATAAATGTTGTGTGGAATTAAAATCTATATGAAATCCATGTATGGTGAAGAACTAAAACATGGAAAAATGGATTATCAATCATGTAAACAACTACAACACCATACAAAAACACAATCATGCTCACAATCACAACACCATACAAACCAAACAATCACAATTTTAGATTTTATAAAGCATCCATTATTCAATTTTGTTTGTTAATTCAGGGGTTATCATAGAAGTTTTATCATCCCGGGGTGTTCATTCATAAGTCAAGTATAAGTAAATTACCAATTTTAATATTCAAATTTTCAACAAGAACCAACCAACTTGCAATTCATTTAGTGTCCAAACAAGGACCACCAACGACCACGATTTTCAGCGTGGCATTTAGCCTATAAATTTCATATTATAACCATCAATATCAAATAATAATAACATACGAACAAGAGGAAACCAGTGAGTAATAAAAGAAAACTCCCCATGAAGGTGTTGTTAAGCACACGGTAGAGTTACGTTCATGGCAGAGAAGAGGCACACAATAGAGGAGATTTCCAACTGAAAAGAAAACATAAAATAGGGGAAACCCATGAGAATAAAATAATATAAAATAGATTACACCATTTACCACATCCCACAATCCCCAAGAACCCACTAAAACCGAAATCAACCCACACCATGGTTAAACACACCTTAAGATAACAAGAAATTATAGAACCCACCTCTGATAGAATGAGTTCAACAGCCTTTTAAAAATATAAAAGATGAACATATAATGGGTAAGCCTTGACCAATTGGTCCTCCTTACTATGTATAATCCCCAAGTTTATTCTAGATAGTATATCCCAAATGAGTAAGCCCTGATCAATCCTCTGTTATCACACCTTTCACGAGACATACATCCTAATCGTATGACTTTAAACTTCATGGTACAATCTTTTCAAACAACCTCAAACCGTTTACCTTAAACTATGTGGACTTTAAATCCTATTATGAAAGGATATGTAATATTCCATCTTGAGTTCTAAACCTATCTTCAAATTTCATACCCATCCTCATGAATTAATCTTCTTCATGAGCTCCATTTAATCGAAAGTTAAGTTCTCTTCGTCCACTAGATGTTCCCATGCTTCAATTTCTTCCAAATCTACGACCCACATGATCTAAAGGAACACAACACCTATTCGGAGACCTCAAAACTAGGTGGATGACATGATGGTAAGGGAGTACCACTAACACAGTACCATCCCTACTCTTGAAGTTTCATATGAGGGTATTCACGTGTTGAAGCCTCACAACCCACCCCATTATAGGGAAACTATAATAAAGCAAGTGTCACCTACCACCACCATTAATTAATTCAAAATTATATACATAGAGAATGATAATAATTATATTCCTTATCTTAGGAAGGTGGATCAAGAAGTCATCCATGACCTCAACTCAGTTCAGGGGTTACCCAGTAGGGCCCCTAACAATCGCCACTATCACCAACATCATGTGACCACTAAACCTTAGAAGCCTGTTGAGGGCACTATAATGTGGACCCCTTCCCTAATCTCTTAGATCCAAGAAGCTATGAGGTCTCTCTAAGCATTAAGATCTATTGATCATAGGGATAAGGTTCATATCCCCACTTTCTTATAATATGTTTTCCAACACAACACGTGGTATCTAGTGAGTAGGATCATATCCCTATTCAAACTCAATGATCCAACCCATACATCTTGACAAAAATTAGGTAAAATTCACATATTTCCACACCCATGTATAAATTCCACCAGTTTATTATGGAAGTGGATGAGGGGAAAGAGTAGGTATATATCCCCACTCCTACAAACAAACAAACTCATAATCTTATTACAATTATAGAATCCCATCAATACCACTTGGAGGAAATATAAAAACAACCCTATATCCCCACCCATGTCTTAAATATTTGTCAACATATATAGGAAGAATTAGTAGAAAGTGGTAATCGAAATATCTCAAATATCACATATAGGTAAGCCCATATTCATGATTCTATAAATGCTGAGCAAGGTAACATCATATCCCAATTTCCATATGATACCAGGCCTATATCCCCACACCCCTTCAAGAGTAATTTTAGCATATCACAACAAAAACATAGGATTGGATTCATTTTCTCACATATGTCTTGATGGAGAACTAGTATATCCTAATTGAATCTTCAAATTAATCACACATTCCTGCTCCCCTTCAACCTACAGAAGGATGATGACATAACTCAAAAACTACTAAAAGGTAGGAACATAAACCATTTTGGTTTGAAGGGATCCATTAGCAATTTTTAGTAAAATATAAGGTACAAGCCCATATTCATATCCCTTGCTAAGAATCCCATTAGTTAGCTCTATCAATGGCATGTGATTCATCCAAGAACACTCACATTAGGTAGGGTCACCAATATTCTCCAAGTATAGAACCTAATGGAAGGACTCTCCAAAGGAATATAATAACCCAAGAGAAGGAAAATGCTTCTACACAGACCATTGGGGGCGGAGGTAGTGGCGGCGGAGGTAGTGGCGGCGGAGGTAGCGGCAGTTGCGGCGGTGGAGGAAAACCTAGCGTCAGTAGTGGAGGAGGAGGAGTACAAGGAGGAGGATGAGGAGGATGATGAGGAATAGGAGGAGTAGGGGTCGCAGTGGAAGATGGGCTTAGTTCAGCTTCTACAAAATCTTGACCATGTGCGAGAGAGGGGGGCCTGTTAGGGTTAATAAATAAAAACTACTCAAACTTTTATCAATGCTCGTTGAAAGCGCTAATAATGGTATGTTTTATCAGCGCTAAAATAAAAGTGCTGATAAAACATACATTTATAAGTGCTTTTTTAGCTCGGATAAAAAGGAACCTTTATCAATGCTAAAAATGCGCTGATAAAATACCTATTTATCAGTGCTACAATTATAGTGCTGATAAATAAGTATTTTATCAGTGTTTTTTTAGTGCTGATAAAGGTTCCTTTTTATTCACGCTAAAAAAGTGCTGATAAATGTATGTTTTATCAGTGCTTTTAATTTAGCACTGATAAAACATACCTTTATCAGTGCATTCAACGAGTACTGATAAAGGTTCAAGCGGTTTTTATTTAATAATTTATTTATATTCTTATATATTTATTTAAAATTCCATATAAGATAAGTATATATCTATTTATTAAGAATGGTAACAATAAAGAGTATATTTTTATAAATATTGGTATATAATTGTTAATCTATACAAAAAACATTATTTTTCATTATAAATATTATAATTTTATATAAATTAAGAATAAAAATGTTTATCAATACTAAAATAAGCACTGATAAATGTTACCTTTTATCAGCGCTAAAAAATGCGATGATAAAGGGTATACCTTTATCAGTGCTTATTTTAGTGCTAATAAAGGTAAGATTTATCAGTTCTTTTAACTAGCACTGATAAAGGCATACCACTTTATTAGCGCTTTCTGTTTAGCATTGATAAAGGGCAGCGCTTCCCTTGCCCTATTTTGTGGTAGTGAATATAAGTTTATCATCTGGTAGTGAATTCTATCTTGGAGAATTTTTCATTTATTTTTTTATAAATAATGAATATTTAATTTCATTAAGCACTATATAAGATGTATATATTGTGATTACTCAAGAATTTTTAAAATTTTTGTGGATAAAGAATCATCTTGAGGATATGGAAGTTCAAGTTTTATATCAAAATAAACTATGAAAATTTTGGATCTATCAATATTAGTAAAAATCTCATTCATCACTTTAGGGTTAAGAAAATTAAATTCAAGTATCACTTAATAATGGATAAATTTGAGAATGGGATGGTGAAATTGGAGAATTTTCCATTCAAAATTAAAGTTATGGATATCTTGAAAATGGCCTTACCCATGGAAATGCTTGTGAATCAAAGGCTATATCAAAAATTCTAGTCAACTCTCTATACTCAAATAGCGTGGAAGTGGTATTACCTAATCCCTAGGTCATGTTTTTGATGTCCTCATGTGCTAAAAACTAGTGTTTCTTTTATATCCTTCTATGGAGTGAACTTTGGGTTCATTGATAAATGGGGAGAAATGTCATTCTAATAAATGGGGATGGGTGCTATATAAAACCATAAAAGGGGGTATGTGAAGCTATAATGGGAGAGAATTCATCAATATTAGTTGGGGTAAGAGATACAGATGGAGAATTAAATTTTTGGATGGCTAGAATGGAATTCAGGTACAAATTAAATATTGAAATCTGAATGAGATAATTCAACAATAATATCTACATGTTATTCTTGTTTCTCACACCAATATTAACTCATGTAGGCTTAGAATACATTTTAAGTGACTCCCTGATCACTATCTAGAGTTGTAGAGAGTGAATGGTGATTTAAAGTAAAAATTGAAAGGATTTTTATCAAAAATATGGTTAAGGAGTTTGAAGTGTTTTCAATAAACCTAAAGGTGGGTTTCGAAAAAGATCCCTCAAGTTTTATTTTCGGGGTTTTTGGGTTGTGGTTGTTGAAAATGTAGTCTAAAAAAGTTACAGAGTATATAAGAACATGATTAATTCACAAATAAAATGGATCTATAAGATTTTGGAGTTTTTTTTATAATATTTCATTGATATTTAGGGAAAAGGAAGGGTTCTCATAAAACTATAGAAAACTATCATGAAAAGAGGGACGACTCATATAAGGGAGTTGTGTGAACACAATGACATTCATGAACAAAGGTTACATGTTTCCTAGAATCATAAAAGATTTAGTGAGGGATAGGTTTTTCTTATAAATAGGCCATTAATATCATAATTAAGTAGAGAACAATTATTAAATAATAGTTAAGAGCTTTGTTTTCATATAAGTATTATGAGAATGTATTATTTATGTGAGATCATTTATGAAACCAATAGTTTCATATATAAAGGATATTATGTGAAAAATTATTTGTTTAGACATACTTTCTGAGAACATCAGTTGCACACAAAATGATTTTATGGAAACCTTAAATAAATCAAAGTGGATTGTATAGAATTTCTATGATATAATGGAATTCATCAATTTCATAAAGGTATATATTTATTACATACTAATTATGGTTTAATAAATATAGGTAATATTCTAATGGAAAAGTGAGTATACTTTAGTTAAGAGTGTAGTGAGTTCTTAAATAGTTATTTGTAGTGACCCTGAAGGGATAGTGAGTCCCCTCTAAATATTTTAAACAATTAATACGATTGATTCATAAGGAATTGATTTCTTTAAATGTTATTGGTAGTGAACGATGGGATATTGAGTTTTCTCTAAATATTGTAAACAGTTAGTGAACGTGGTGATTTTGGTACATTGATACATTTTCATAGAATTCTCCTTCAATATCCCATCATGATTAAACCAACTAAAATTTCATGTGTCTCTATTTACTTTCTTTATCACTTCATATTTTTCTTGAGGGAGATTAGTGCTACAACTAACACTATAAAAAATATATTTAGTAGAAGTCATTTGAAGAAAAAAAATAACATTATTTACCCCTAGAGTATTCACCTTTCTTAGGACCAATGAGGGTTATATACTTATATAACTATATATCATAGTGGTTTAATTAAGTTTTCACTTATAAATTTAAATAATTTCTTTAATTTATTTTCTTTTTTTAATTAACTCAATTACCATGGGTTGTAAATCACTCACTATAGTGTATTATTTTATGTATACAAGTATATGTTCATCCCATCTTGGTATCATCACCAAAAATGAGACATTTAATTAAATAAACACTAAACAATGTAAACGTAGAATTTCAAAAAAATAATCATCATTTATTTTTACACAATATATTGGTGATGGAAATTCAATAATAAGTAAAAAACACCATTAATATTGATATTATATCTCTATCATAAGTATTGAATATGTATTTTTCCACTCTTAAGTGGTGATGACACCTAATTTTATAAGGATGTAATGTTTAACTACCATGATAATCAAACCTCAATAATCATGAATACCATGGACATGGAACTTCAAATTAACATTCAAATATGGTATTAAAGGTATTAAAATAATTATATAGAATTAAATATTATACTTATTTTTGAATATATAATAATTTATAATAGATTATAATTTAATTTTTTATAAGAAAAGTCACTGAGAAGTGTCTTGGAAGGTATTAAGGGGTTTCTATTAAATCCTTTCCTTTATTTTTTAATTTTTTCACTCAAATATCACTCTAATGTTATCTAAGAATATTTTTTTCATATTTTTATTGATATTTATTCATCTATATTTTGTGATTCTCTTTCATTTTCCTCTCAATAGGTAATTTATTAAGACATTATATTTTTTCATTATATTTTAATTGGTTAACTTTGATGCATATGCTTATGGGTTGAAAATATAAGACTCTATATGTTTTTTTCAGGATAAGAATATTAGAAATTATAGAGAATGATATGTGGGACTAATATATAGTCCTCAGTCCATTAGGTAATGATTATTCTCTAGATATATAAGTATGGAATAGAACAATTAGATTATTCTATTACCAGTGATTATGCATGATTATGGGTGATA
Source organism: Viscum album (assembly GCA_963277665.1). Lineage (NCBI taxonomy): Eukaryota > Viridiplantae > Streptophyta > Magnoliopsida > Santalales > Viscaceae > Viscum > Viscum album. Next base: position 1,150,412,716 of record OY728132.1, on the reverse strand, counting down.
TAAATATAATGTTCCAAAATGATTTTGCGATTTTTATATTATATTCATGATTTCTTATGAGTTTAATTTATGTTAATTTTTTTATTTCATTGATATTCTTAGGGTATTTTATTTCTTGATTGAATATAATTTGTTAATATTATACAATTTTAATGTTTTTCTTTATAATTTTCATGTATTTCTAAAGAAAAATGATTTTCTTCCATTTTTTACCACTTAATGAGAATTATATACTCATCCCATGTATGATAATGATATTTTTAGGGCTTAAGGATGATTATAAAGAATAATGAATTTAAAATTAAAGATATGGTGATCAGGTTTAAATGAAGTAAGTATATCATTTAAGAAAAAAATTATGGAACAAATGTATACTGATCAAAAAAGTATGGGTTTTGTTATGTAATGGATATGTTAATCCACCAAATTTTAAACCTGAATATTTTTGGAATCTAAGTGTTGTAATATAAATGAAAAAAAGTAATTATAGTTTATTTATGTTCAGATCATTGTAGTTTGGACTATCAATAAAGAGAGTTTTCTTATACTGATCATATCTCCTCTAAGTAGACAACATATATAACCTCATTAATAAATTTATCCATTCTCCTCAAGTTAAATTATAAACCATTAGGTAATATTAGGAGTCACCTACCATAGGGTCATATCCTAATCAATAGGTCTATCACACTTTAACACTACCTATGAGGATATATGTCTAGTCACTCTATATCACTTTGCAATAAACCAACATCACTATTGAATAACTTACTTTCTGTATATCAACAATAATGAAGAGGTAACCCACTCATATTCTAATCTTATATCTCAATCCATATTAAGGATAATCCTAATATTGGGACTACTTCCCACAAATATAGCATTGACTATTAATCAAATATCACAGGGATTCCCTTCTAGCTCAACCAATAAGGTCTCATTAGGTGGTAACTTATATAGGAACTAATTAATCCAACCTCTAATCAAAAAAACTTATCATTGGACCAAATTTAAAGGGAAACAGTCCCACCCATCACTTAACAATGTCATGGTATCCCATATTATAATAATATCACCCCATGACCTAATCACAACCCATATGTGATTGATCAATCAAATACCTATAGTACCCCAAATATCACTCCAAGTAATCATAGTTATATAAGAGTCCTAGACTCTATCATAATTTTTTAAAGGGTACCTTTCAAGGTCTCATGAAAATTTCATCATCAAGAATCTCACTATAAATCCTAGCCATGTATAAACAACCCATCACCCAAGGGGTAGTTTCATATATATGGTCCCTATACTACCATGAATCTCTATATATTGGGAGATAATATAAAAAACTGAAAATAAATTACGGCCACAAAAGAATACAAGCATTAGAAAACAAGGCATTACTCACACAATGCCAACCAAAAAAATCTATTTCCAATATAAATCCCTTAAACTATACTTTAAAATACTAATTGAAATCCTCTTTTATAAATATAATTAAAATGTATCACATTCCATATTTACTCATATAAGACCTTTATCTAAAATTTAGTGAAAATTACTTTAGAAAAAATGAATCATTTTTCTAAAATCATTTTTCAAAACCATTCCTTTATATTACTCTTTTATTTAAAATTTCCATTAAAATTCATTTTCCTTTAAAATTCCATTTAAATTTTAAACCATTCTTTTTTAGAAAACTGAGTTAAAATCAACTCATGTCACTAATAAAATTCATAAAATTTGTCACCAACACCCATTCAACGAAGGTGCCACCAATTAACTGTTTAGAAAGCTACACGGTATTTATTAACTATTAGGATAACATAAACCCATTCCATTTATAGATAAATGTATTGTCACATAATCATTCCATAAATAATAATAATATACAAAAAAACATAGTATGTCAAAAGTCAATTCAAACAACTAAGAAATCATCATTCTCAATGGGTAAATTACATCTCTCTCATTCATGATTCTGTTTAATTAATCCAATATTTTGTTGACCACTGTCAAACCAATGATCACCTATCACATTGATAAACACCCTAAAATCCATAAATAAATAATTTATAAAAAATTATAATTATCCTAAAGTTGTAAAAAATCATAGGGTGGTGCTGTGATGCCAAAATCTTAGGCAAACAGGTTCAATCCACTGCTGATTCAAAACCAATCCTAAAACACATAAAAATATATATATATTAAAATTCAAAATAGATATCAAATTTCTTTAAAATAAATAAAATACCTAAATAAATCCATCAAGACACATACCACATTCCAAACGAAAAGAAATAGATAGATTCTAGAATTCCTTAATCTCCTATACATGGTGAACATGAAAGAAATTTATTTATGAAGTAATTCAAACATGATCTTATGGAATCACACATAAAGTTTCAAGAAAACCACACTGAAATTGGAGTAAAAATAAGATAAATATCAACAGTGTAAGAATACGAATGGATTACCTCAAATCCATCTTATGAAATGATACTAAAACACCTAAATTGAATGAAGAATATAAAGAGTAATGGAGGGATAAGAGCTCTAACCTCCCCTATATATGGCCTCACAAGAATAAAAACTATGAGTGGGGTCTTAAAAGGTTGAAGAGGGAAATTACCCATTTCCATTTATTTTAAAAAATGGTCCTAAGGGCCAAAAAAGGTCTAGTGGATCACTTTAAACTCTCATTGAGGCCACCAGAATTATGGTGGCATAATATTCAGATTCTAGTGGCATGAGTAGTGGGAAATCCCAACTTCCCATCCCACTATATATCTAGTGGGCTACCACCAGAAGCCTTCTTGGTTTTTCAACCACCCACCAAGCCCTAATTGATCACACTCACAATGAGAAATCACCACTATACTTCTCTATGGGTTTTTTAAAGATAAAAAAATCCTTCTAATCTTCTAAAATACATCAAAAATATCCCCTATTGATCAATTCGCTAAAAGTTAAATTCACACAATCACCAAATTAATGGGATTCTTGACCACCTCCCATTATTATAACAATAAAAAATACTAATCATGATAAAATCCTCACCATAACACTTATCATAATCAAGAATAATTGATTATTTATCAACCATAAATAATGACCTATAAGTGTCTTAAATTAATTAATTTCTAACCAAATACTACCTTTAAATGTTAATCTCACTTCCACTACTCGACTATGACACTCAAGAATAATAATCACCAAAATATATGATAATTTAAAATTTATATTCATAAACATTACTCCATGATTTAAATCTCAAAATTAGTGTCATTTTAATCTAAAATATTCATAAACACTCTCACATTATAATTCTGGTCACCAAAACACCATTCTTGTATCCACCATAAACACACGGATACATTTTACGAGTTCACCTGCTAACCCAAAACACTCATAGTCAAACCACACATGGTCTTATAGTACTCTCGACCCCAAAAAACTCTTAATTTCAAATAATAACTAATAGTGCTCCACACCATAGAATTATCCTACATAATACATCCCAAAGTATTTCAATCCAAAAAACCACTAATTTCTATATCTAGCTGCTTCATCCTTACATCAACCACCCATATATCAATACAAAATCACATGACTCTTTTAATTCAATCACAACACATTAACAAAGTGTAACTCATCGATTTCCTATCTAAATAATAACTTCAAAAAATCTATCACCACCCTCAGACAAATAAATAAAAACCAATCAACCCTAGTTTCATACCCCAAATTGATTATTTAAAAGATGGTATAAAACCTTTTTTAAATATAAAAAACTATAAATTTTCTAAAATACTCTTGGAAAAAAGGTTTTTTATTAAAACTTCAAAACTGAAAATATTTGATATGGATATTATTTTTTCAAAACAAACCTTAAAACCATTTTACATAGGTTTTCCAATCACAAAAAATGACATTTTAAAAACTATAATTTTCTCAGAGTCACATTTCATATCAAAATAACCAACTTCACAATATATTTCAATTAATATCAACTTTTAAAATAGTTCTAGGCATGCCTTGTGCACAATATAAGTTTTTATTAGAGGCATAATTTTTTTAATTACTGAAACATTTACCCTTTAGAGATGAAACATCCACAACGAATTAATCACAAAGACAGTCAAACAACCTCTTTGAGCTATATTAGTCACCCTTTAAGATCTATTTAAGAAAACAATAAATAGATTATATATTGATTTTATTCAATAAAGACCCGAACAAGGTAGTATGTAAGAAAATAATTCTCATAGTAACATGTGTCATTCCTTAAGAGTTCCCTAATCATGATGCATGAACAATACAAAATCATCTCTCGTATGATCCCTATACCACTTTTTGAGTCATTTTTACCTTGGAATGATTAAACCAAGGCCTCACTAAACCAAGTGTACCTATTCCCCAATTCATGACTTAAACTAGTGACTTGGGTTTCACTTCTAACTATGTTGTTCAAGAATTAATGTAGTATACCTTCTAAGTCCTAATATTTTATTCCCTCTAACTAAATTTTTCTCAACTAAAAGTTCTATATGATACAAATTTGTAACACCTTAATATATTCTATCAGAATAGTAATTTAACTAGGTCATAAAGTGACATCATGCATCGCTCCTTGTATACCAAAGGCCATCCAATAGTAGTGTGGCCCTTAAAAGAAAACATATAGTGACTGTGATCTCAAATAGAATCTCTAATTTCATGCCTAGATTCTATAAAAAATTAGGCACAACCTATTCTAACATTGGATATACAAAAAACATAAAGAGATAAAATAGGGATCCAAGAAGGTTTCCTACAGTCTAATATATAAAATAAAAATAGTCCACATGATATGCACAAGCATGAAAATGTAATAGTATAAATATTCATAAAAATAACTATATTAAATAAATAAATAGGATAGTCACGTGTCTGATATATATATAGTACAATTGATAAATAAAAATACAATGTCCTTTATCCCACTCACTAGTCAAACCCCTACTGAATTATCAACCTTCAATACACAGTTCATTGAGAGTTATGTGTCTATCTCCAAGCTAATGCCTATGATTGAAATGAAAACATTATGTTATACCTACATACATCCAACCACATTTCATGTAAATGGGTAGTGAAGAGTCCAAAATCATATTAATATTACCCCACTCACCTTGAATCACTATGTTTATTAATTAAGTTAAGACAACTTCAAGTTTTTGATGTATGCAATTTCATGATGCGTATAACTTAATCCATTCAGAAAAATAACTCTTGAATTCCTACAAAAATCTATAAATTTTATCCATCATGGAAAACAAAGGAACTATACCTAGAAGACCATTTGATATAACCCAAATTAGGCTTGGTCCCACCTTCCTCTAATCATAAAAATGTAACCCCTCATGTCTATATGAGGTACACAACACAAACACTCTCATCCAAATAGATATGATCATCATGAGGTATTTCCATAATCATAAAGACTCACTCATAAAAGTCACACATATCACAACAAACATCTCATTCAGATTAAATAACAAAAACCTAAAATATAATAGAAAATAATGATAATATAGATAAATATAAAAACAAATAATCAAAGAGGCCTCAAACATCAATAAAAACTATCAAATGAAAATGAAAACTAAAAAGGGAATCCAAATAGGTCCCAAATAATAATACTTAAACTAAAAAATAATCCCCTAATATAATAAATGTACAAAATAAAGATCATGGTCCAACTTAATGAAACAACAATCCTAGAACTCCCACTTTAACCTATCTCAACTAATTGGTTCTCCCCAGAGATATTTTTTAAACTACCCATAGAGAACCTACAGCTCTACACCATATATCACAAATCATTGCAAGGGATAACTCCTACTTCATGATAGTACATCACCACTTATATAAATAGATCATTTGTCTCTTACATCAAAATCATCATGTTGATCCCTAAAATCATTTAACAAAATCATTAATAGGTTTGAGACATATCCATATTCTTTTCATAGGTGGATCCAAAAAGGATATGGGTTTTATCTATCACATTTAGTCAAAATATCCACTCAAGTTCCCTCCACCATCTCTCATAAAGACTAATCAATCACCAAAAAAACATATATACCATCAATGAAGAGAGCACAGGTAGATAAATCCTACCATACCTTGGAAACAAACTAGTTCATGTGACATCCCAAGAGAAAGTATCCATGATCCTAAAGATCATTCTTGAACCCTAACATCATCCTAGACATCACCTTTTAAAGGGTTGTATCTTGATCAATAGTTTTATAATTCTATGATACTTCCCCATATTCTATATACCTATTTTATCCATTTCATACTATAATAATCTAATATCACTAAAGAGGAACCCACTCTTCTATCAATAACAATAAGAAGTTAACCCACTCACCTCATAATCTAATATCTCAATCCACACTAAAAATCATCCCAAAATTGGGACTATTTCCCATGAATCTAACCTTAGTCATTAATTAAATATCATTGGGACAATCTACCACCATAAACTAGAAGGTCCCATCAATAAGAAACTCATGCAAGAATGAAATAGGCCACTCACTCATTAATAATTCTAATCACTGGCTAAAATATAATGATGAATAGTATCAACCATAACTTGATCAATGCCAAGGTATCACAAACCATCCCAAAGTTATCCCTTTATCTAATAACAACCTATATGTGATCACTGAATAAAATCCTCATAGCACACTAGGATTCAAATCATGTAGTCAAGGTTACGCGAGATTCTTATACTTGATAATAATTTTCAAATGGTACCCCCAAAGTTCCCATGAATATATCTTCATCAATAATTTTACTAGACACCTTATTCTAGTCTAAATAACCCATAATCCAAGGGATGTTTTCACAAATATACATCATATGTTATAATTTATCACAATGACATGGGAGAAAATATACAATATGACTATAAATAAATTGATCTCAAACAATCATACAATCTTTCATAAATAGGGAATCTCCCACATGAGGTCAACCAAACCAAATATCCTATCAAAAAATCAATTTCCATTATCCTTTAAAATATTTTTAAAATCCCTATTTTATAGATCAAATAAAAAGTCATAAAATGTTTTATTTTCTCATACAAGGACCTTATCTAGAATCTAGTGAAGATATATTTTTGGAAACCATCACTTTTTTTATAATATCTCATTTAAAATCAATTACTTTAAATAAAATCTTTTTTTAAAAAAATAAATTAAAATTAATTTCCTTTAAAATCCCATTTAAAGTTCAAACCATTCTCTTTCAGAAAACTCAGTCAAAAAGAACTCATTCCACTAAGAAAATCTATAAAATGGGTCTCTGATACTCATTTGGTCAAGGTGCCACCGATGAACCAATTATCAAGTAATGTATTCCCCAATGAATATTAGAATTATATGTTCTCATACCTTTTATGGAGTTATAAAATGTCACACAATAATTCCATAAATAATAATAATAATAATAATAATAATAATAATAAACACATGAATATATTATTCCAATAGTTAATCCAAACAACCATGTAATCATCGTTCTTAATAGGTAATGGCCTCAAATCTCATTCATGTGTACATTTATTTAATACATATTTTTTTTCAAAAAATATCAATCCATTTAGAACCAATATCTTTGATAAAAACACAAAAATAAATCACTAAAAAATTTATAAAAAATCCATAATTAGATTAAAGCCGGTAAGACTCATCATATGCCATTATGACATAGAAACCACAAGAATAGGGTTGTTGTCCACTCCAGATTCACACACAAGATAATGATATAAAAAAATATATAAATTACCTTTACTAATCTATGATTAATTTCATCTTTAAAGAATAAAATTCCTAAATAAATCTATCAAGAAATATACCTCAAGACAAACAGTAATCAATGACTATATTCAAATATTTTTTAGACAGCTATAAGAACCGCACATGAAATCCTATTTTATATGAATAGATTCCATCATGATTTGATTTATTAATATATTAAATACATATCCAACCACAGTAAAATTATAGGATAAGGAAGATATATATTATATTAAGATAAATAAGAAACTATTACCTATAATTTAGGTGATGAAATGGTCACAAACCACACAGATGAAATGAAGAAGGAGGTGAGGAAGAAAGGGATGGGAACTTTGGAAACCCTCTATATGTATCAATTAAATAAGAAGATATATAAGTATTATATTAAATGGTGGAATTTTAAATTTTTCCTTTTCCCCATTTAAAAAAATAGACCTAGGGGACATTGAAAGTTTGTTGGTGTCTACTTCCACCACTGAGCCTCAATTTCTCCAATTCATAATTATAACCCTCCTACTAAATTATCGATAAGTTATTTCAATAATAAAACATATAATTAATCTTTAAAGAGACATAAAAATATCCCCCACTGGATTCATTATCAAAAAAATAAATTTGGAAGGTTACCAAATCAATAAGTGTCTAATTTTCCTCCCATTATACCTACATATAATGGTGAAGGTAAAACTCAATCAAATCTCTCTATATTAATCAAAAATAATCTATATGTCAATTTTTATTTTATCATATAAATAAAATATATACAATATTAGTCAATAAATAAGACCTACAATCAATTGTCAAGATATATTTTTATTATCATGATCATCTATAATTATTCCATGTGTAACACCCTATAAAGAGTAGTTAAATATAATCTTGTAGGTTGATTAAAATATTAAAATATCAAGACAAATGTTTTCATATTTTAAATATCTTAAAAATTTTAAAAATATAAAAATATATAGAGATCCATAATGTTTCCAACAAAACCGTTATCTGATTTTTTATCCAAAGGTTTTACTATGAAACCATAACCTTTCAATCTTTATATCCTTTAAATTTTTTCCCTTTTTTATATTGAAATTCATATCTAATGAATAAAAAAATTTGGTTTTATCCACACACTGTTTTGATTTTTTATTATAAATATAATATCCTTAAGTATATTCCTTTATTAAAATTCCATGTATAATGTTCATAACCACAATCAATGTCTCTATTTTTTAGTATAATGGTATGGAATAATATGTCATAAATTTTTATTCCTTTTTTACATGCCTCCCCTATCACTTGGTAATATAGGATTTCTTATTATAAACTTCATCACATCTCATGTTGTAGTAACTTTCTATATGTCTAATGTTAGCATAAATAAAACATCACCCAAATAAATCATACTTATTGTTATTTCTTTAGGTATTATTTCTTTTATCAACTCCATTGATTTTCTAAAAACTTATGTGTTGTTTCATATACCTACACAAAAGAAAAATATTTTCACAATTATACATTGATAATTATTCCCTTATAATCTAGAAACCGTCTTTTATTTACTTGTTCTTAATTCATAACTTCGTGATATATATTTATTGATGATTTAATATGAAGAATATCCAATTTACACTTCCCCTTTGAGGATTATATCTTCCTTTCAAGATCTATAATTTTCAAGTCTTTTCCTTTAGTTGAGAATCCATGTCATTTAATTTAAAGAACTCTACTTTATAAAATTTTATTCTCCATTGAATATGTTTATTAATAGAGACTATATTAGCTTTAAGATAATTTTCCTTAGTAATTTAGCATTCCACTTCATTTGTAAGTTATCCTAATAGACTAATTTTATCCTTCATTGTCATGAACCAACCAAGGATAACTTGAACTAGTCACCCAAGCCATCTCGCAACAAGGATTGTGAGGCATTCATGATCCTCCTGTTCCAGATACTAGTTTCGAACGTCAAAATAAAGCAGTTGAGAATGATTTGGACCATAAAAATGACACACAAATAAACAAATATAAACATAACAATAAAACTAAACTCTAGTAATGTAATGAAAATAAAATTGTACACGTACCTCTATGTGACCCCATGGGTCACCACCAACCATAAGATCACACTCTCTCTATGAGCGAACCAAGGAAGAAAGAAGCACCAGAAGCTAAAAACAAAATAAGTCAATAGGCATGATTATTAAACTCAGTAAGCATGCCTGAATAAACTATTCTATATGACATATCATTAAAAAAGAAAACCAAGTCAGGATAGTTTGAAGATACAACCATATAAAGATAAGGTTTTTAATTCTTTTCAAATTCACGTAATAAGTTTTCTTTTTCAAGAAAACCATTTCTTTCCATCACATTTCCAAATTAGTTTCCAAACCTCCATATTCATTTCAAAATGAAAGGAAAGAAATTTGTATTAAAACATGTTTTTTTATAAAGGAGGAAACAAGAAAGAAGAAACTGAAATGGAAATCTCTTCATAAGCACCATGGACAAACCCTTCGCAGTTAGGCAACATTTTTAAATAAAAAAAATTAAAGAAAACATTTTCCGGAAAACACTCTTCATGGAAACCTTTTCTAAAAAAACTTTCCTTGGAACCACAATATATACAAGGTCCACTATATACTGACAGTTAGCATAACATTATAAGAGCATCATGTTACAATAGATCACCACAAGAAATCCTTAGAATTAACTAGAACAAGTGGGACCTAATAATCCTCATACCTCAGTGATCAAAAATCCTCGAACCAAAACCAACAATATTCTCATGCATGATCCACTAGAGGGGAATTCATCCCAAGGTCTAGTGGTATACATATCATAAGAAAAAAAACCAATAGTGCTCTTTTGCATGAGCCACTATAGGGGATCCCATCCTAAGGTCTAGTGGTCTCCGATAATATCACATTTTTAATTAATGTTGTAGCATCAATCCTGCATGAAGAATTCATGCCCCATCCACATCTATATTAACTAGCGTACTAGTTTTGGTTTACCCACCTAGATACCTAGGTTTCTCATGTGATCTAATTCAAATGGTGGGGAGTTTTTATCAAGAGAACAAGTATGTACATATCATTTTCTTCACCCAAAAACTCAACCAACCACTCACCACCAATATCCATAATTGAGTGCATTCCCATTTTAAAGTCACACAATAATAATCTAGCCTCTTCACTACGAACATATCACAAATCACACATTTGATATACACATCATATTTTTAAAACAAGGGGTCATGCCTCAAGAGGGGATTTCCACTTCAATAAAACATTCTCAAAGTGATAAATGTGCTTCACTATTTTAAAAAGAATAATTTCAATTTAGAAAGCCCTATTTCACAACACTTTTAATTCCAAAACCATTTAAAAGGATAATTAAACAACCAAGGCCCCATAAATTTAAAAAGAAGATTGAAACCATACTTAAATTGAAGCAATACATTTAAGAAAGGAAAATTTTTATTTAACCTCGAATTCAAACAAAAACCCATACACTTTTCCAAACTTACCATATCATGAAATTTCCCCTGTTTTAAAATCACACATGAACCCATATTCATTCAAGTAAAATTTCCCAACTATTTTACACACACAAAATAGCTTTAGAAATACCCATCACACATCTAAAACCATTTGGAAACCACTTTTAAGAATTTAAGATGCTTAGAATTATAAAACAAGTGTGGAAGTATTTTTTAAGGAGTAATACACATTTGAAGGTGAATAAGGGAAAGTCCAACACAAAGCATCATCATCACATTAAATAGCATATAAATATTAATTAATATTAAAAACACTTTTTAAAACACTCAAGGAATTATGGAATTCAAATTAAATTCCTGGGAATAAGAAACCTACCACAAACTCAAGGTGCGCTACTCTAGAAGATGGAAATGCAAACCTTCTATTTACCACTTGCACGCATATTCACCTTCTCTTATATTCAAGGATACATATACCCAATGTGGATATTTTCATAGCCAAATATATAAAAGGGGGTCATCATATATATATGATTATATGTGCATATACCCATTTTAATTACACATGTATGTATTTTCATATACCCATATAAGAACACCTATCCCAATTATATATATTTATCTTATCATGGGTAACTATATATAAAGGGGGAAATTATACAGGTACATGCCTACATATGTATACACATGTGAGTCTTTGACGACGACGGTTCAAACCCATCCCAACAAAGACTAAGACACACTATAGAAAAAATACCAAGAACCTAAAATCCCCTAAAGGACCTAGATAAAAATTAGTCTAAACAAGGAAATATAAGAAATCATACCTCAAGAGGTGATGGAAAACCAAAATAATCCAATATTCTTCCTCTTTAGTAGTGAATGCTGAAACACACCCGAAGATGGCCTGGGGAACCCATTTCAAGCCCTAGAAACAATAGAAGCCTCAAAAATCATCTTGTTAAAAATCGTAAGGTATGGAAAAACCATGGAGGGGAGGCGACGAATAGAAAAACACTGAAATAGGGGAAGAAGATAGAAGTGGAGGTCATACCTCAAAGATTCAGCCCTAAATCCTTGAGTAATCCTAAGGAATTATGAGGAGAAGAGGGAGATCACAATAGGGTGGTGCATAGCTATAGATAAAGAGAGGGGTAGGATCACATGACACATTAGAAAAAAGAGAATAAAAAAATAGAGAGGAGAGAAAAAATAAAAATAAAATGAAAAATAAAAAAATAATAACCAAAATTTTAAATTACTGGGTGATATGTATGGTTTGCACATGGTTTGTGCACGGTTTACCAAATAGTGCACTAGCCATAGAGTAACCCAGGAACCCACATACAGTTAATCCTACGTATATGCACTAGTGAAAAAACCACGCTCTAACCATGCCAAATGGAATTATCCCAATGATAGTTTCTCACGCATGGTTGCCAGACGGTTACTCCTAACCATCACTACAATAAAACTGGCCTTCAACAGCATTTTTATTTATCAGTTCTAGAAGAAAACACTAATAAATGGCATATTTATCAGCAATAAAGAATGCGCTGATATATTTAACCTTTTATCAGTGCATTTGTTTTAGCACTGATAAAGAAAACCTTTATCAGCACTTTATTTTTAGTTCTGATAAGGTGTACCCTTTATCAGTGATTTTTTTAGCACAGATAAAGGGTATCTTTTATCAGTGCTTAAGTGTTAGTGCTGATAAAGGGTACACTTATTCAACACATTATGCTTAGAGTTTATAAATATTTCTTCCATAAATGCATATTTAACGCTGATAAAATGAAATAATTAAATAAATAAATAATAAAAAATGTGTTTATTACTAATTTTATTAATTAAATTATTGATAAAAATGAATTGAGTGATTATACATTATTAAATATTAAACATTTTATTAATTATATAATTATAATAATTAATATTATTAAATTGTATATATTAAATATATAGATATATATTAATGTATATAAAATATGATTAATATATTAAAAAATATTTATGTGTATTACATTAATTAGTCATATATTTATTGAATAATGGTATATAATTAAAAATTAATATAAATTAAAACTATTGACTAATTTCATAGTACTCAACATACAATTGAATGTCGTTTGATTTTTTAATTTAATATAGATCAAATATGTGTTATATTGATTTCACATATCTATAATTAATGAATTTTTATATGCAATATTCACACATATAAAACATAACCATTTATTAAATATTGTTAAATTGTACCTATATTCTTAATTTATTCAATTTTACTCATTTTTAAGAAATATGCATGCACTCAAAATTAGATATTCATTAATAATATTAAAAAAATATTTGTAAAAATATACATATAAATATATATATTTATAGATGTACAGTCAATATATTTATAAAATTATATATTAATAATTATAAATAAATAAATATTTTTTTTAAAAGTATTTATATAATTATAAACAAATAATTATGTATATTTAAAAAATTATTAAATTTATAATAAATTTACTTAAATAATGAATATATTTAATATTTTTATATTTACAAATATTTATTAAATATATATGTATATTTATATAAATATATATAATGATATAAATAATATTTTTTAAAAATATTTCTATAATTAGAAATAAATAATTATAAAATTATAATAAAAATATTTAAAAAGGAATATATTTACTATATTGATATTTATATATGTTTATAAAGTATTTAAAAAATTTTACAATTTTTTTATTTATATTTATAATTATAAATCCTTTAACAATGCTTTATTAATAAGAGCTGATAAAATAATCTTTATCAGCGCTTTTTCTGTGTTGATAAAGATGAGGATTTATCAGCACTAAATAAAGCACTGATAGAAAAACATTTATCAGTGTTATAATTTTTGTGCTAATAAATATTGGTTTTATCAGCAATTTTTTAGCACTAATAAAGATAGGTCTTTATCAGTGCTAAAAATCCCTCATAAATAGTCCTTTTATCGGTGCTTATGTTATAAGCACTAATAAAAGGTCTATTTATCAGTGCTTATTTGTAAGTGCTGATAAAAGTGTCCCAATCTATTTTAAAAACCCTAACCATTTGATAACACGTTGTGATGTAGAGGTTTCCACCTAAACCACCCACTACTGGCACTTCTCCTTGGTGAATCGAAGGTCCAATCCCACCACTCGACTACCTTCGAACATGTCGTCTGACATTCGAAGAGCGTCTTCGATTTTCTTCAACCTAGTGAGGTAGGCCTTCAGATTTTCCTTTTGTATTTTTTGGTTTGTTTTTTATTTATTATTCTATTATTTATTTACAATCTATTTTTTATAATCATTTATTTACAATTTGTTTGTGATATGTTTTTTAGGGAATGATTTGTGGTCTGTTGTTTGTATTGACTATCCATGTATGATTGGTTGTTTATACCAACTCATCAATTGGATCTTGATGAAAAATAGGACACTAATATTTTTTGTTATGATGTATCTTGTTTCACTCATACACTCGAAATTTTAGATATAGGAAGACAAATCCTTCACTAATTGAAATTAGTGTGATCCTATTATCAAATTAGATTGAGGGTTTAATATATATATCCATATCATGGAGGCCACATATTGTTTTATTCATTGGAATTGTTCCAATGAAATCTATATCCAATGATACTGCCCATTTTTTTATCATGGTGGAGGATAGATAAAGGGTGATTTTTTTGTGTGCACTTGTTACTGATCTTCTATGTATATCTTTAGGAAGGTATGGATCAAGCTTTGCGTCAACTTTGTTTTTCATCATGATTGATGGTTCTCATCTTTTGATTCTTCCTGAAATTTTCATCTTCTTGTTTTTTTATTTAATCGCATTACTGGGGAAAGAAAATTTCACCTCATACATCCTCTTTTTATTCTTCTTTAATAATTTTAGGGGGTGTGGGTTTGAAAACTAACTCATGCTCAGTATTTCTCAAAAAAAAATCACTACTTGCAATCATCATTTATAACTTCATAGTATGTCTTAACAAGAATTTTCATCCTTAGATGTGATTTTCATATTTTGGACCTCTTCTTGAAACCTATTTCATCCTAGTGATCTTTTCTAACCATACCATGAAATATATTTCTCAAAGGAATATACTTTTTATTAAGTTCGTGTCGGTTCCCTGCTTCTATTCTAGTTAAATATCACTTGACACATCCACTAGAGATACAATTAACATAGAAATAATTATTTAATAATATCCATAACTTCATTAGAATAATTGGTAAATTTGTTTTATAAATATTCCTTTAAATTCACAATAGTGAATATATTTTAAATAATTAAGTTAAAACTAGAAAAATATCCCTATAATCCCAAATAAAAACACAGATACTTTTACCTTCCTATATAGCTCATCTGGTTGTCCTTACTTTTCATAAGGGTTATCTTGAGTGTTTTTAAAACATATCCTCTATTTTAATTTTTACTAAGAACTTAAAAATCTCTATTTATGAACTCAATAGGATGAATATGAACCGAAAATGGATGTACTCTAATTATTTGATAAAACAAATATGAAGATTAAGTTAAACAGTTCATCAAGTTTTCAAAAAATCATGCAGACGGCCCTTCTAAAATCATATATCCGTGTTTACATTGTTGTTATTCAAGACAAATTAGTCTGGAATAGTTGGAAAAACATTTTATTTTTCATAATATAGATTAAATCTATAAATTTTGTACTAAAAAGAGGTAAAACCTGAATATGGACATCGATTGGGATGATACTACGGTTTATGAATCGTTTGATATGAATACCTTTGTAAAAGATGATGGAGATCGCAAGGAAGAAATTACAGTGGAAATTGAATATGACCTTCTTGATTGTCCAAATTTGTTTGAGAAGTTAAATAGTTGTTCCAAGAAACCACTGTATACCGGTTGTACTAAATACACCACATTTTCATCTGTATTGAAGGTATACAATGTGGGAGCTAGCAACAAATGGAGTGACAACAACTTTGTAGAACTACTTGGCCTTCTGAAAGATATGCTTCCAAAAAAATGTACTACCATGTCAAACATATGATGCTAAATGAATTTTACGTTCAATGGTAATGATCTATAAAAAATACATGCTTTTCCAAATGATTTCATATTGTTTCTCAAGGACCATGAATCACTTAGGAAATTCCCTAAGTGTGGTGCGGATTGATACAAGAAAAATGAATCAAGTCCTTCGAAATAAGTATGGTACTTTCCTATCATTCCATGGTTTAAAAGACCATATAGATGTCATAAAACTATAAGACAATTAACATGGAATATAGATACAATAATTAAAGATGGGAATCTACATCATCCAGTATGTTCTCCTCAGTAGAAGAAAATTGATTATGAGTTTCCTAAATTTGGAGATGATCTGAGAAAATATTGTCTTGTGTTATGTACAGATAGAATAAATCATTTTTGTGTAAATAGTAGTACTCATAGCACATGTCCTATATTGTGGGTAAAATATAAATTTTCACCATGGTTATCCATAAAGTGAAAATACATTATGTTGTCTCTACTTATATCTTGACCAAAGCAACCCGATAATGATATTGATGTCTATTTGGATCCATTGATCAAAGATCAGAAATTGATGTGGGATATAGGTTTTATAATGTATGATGCTCATAGAGGTAAATAATTCACATTTAGGGTCATGTTGTATGGAATGATAAATGACTTCCTTTCTTATGGAAATTTATCAGGCTATATCATTAAAGGCGTATTGGGGTGTCCCATTTGTGAAAAACGCACATACTCATTTTGTTTGAAACATTCCTCAAAGAATGTGTTTTTAAGACATGGAAAATTTTTACCTCAATGACATAAATACTAATCCTAGATGATATCATTTGATGGGAATATAAAACAAGGTACAACATTGTCTCTAGAAATGGGTGATAAACTATACAAAAAATTAAAAAATATTGACACCGTTTTCAGTAAACCATTTTAGAAATTCCTTTAAAAATCAGCTTGGAAGAAGAGATCAATTTTATTTGAATTATTGTATTCAAAATGTTTGTATGTCAGACATTTTCTTTATGTTATGCATGTCAAAAAATTTATTTGATATTTTTATTAGAATGTTACAAAATGTTCATGTCAAAATGAAAGATGGAATTAAGTCTAGGTTGGACTTGATTGAAATGGAGATAAGGGATTAGTTGGAACCTGTGAAGGGTAAAAGGTGGACTTTTCTTCCTCCAATAGCTTACACTCTATCCAGATAAGAAAGTTTTCAATTTTTCCTTTTACTTACAAGTGTAAAGGTTCCACAGGGGTATTCATAAAATATCAATAATGTTCGGTTATTGACTAATTTGAAGTTATAAGGACTAAAATCACATGACTATCATGTTTTGTTGCAAGATTTAACACATGTTTCTTTTCTTTTTATTCTGTCTCAAAATGTACGACATACATTAACCAATCTCTACTTCTTTTTCAAATCCATATGTAGTAAATTTGTAGACCCAGTGAAGTTTCCCATCATGAATAAGAATATTTCAATCATATTATGTGAATTACAAATGTTCTTACCACCATCATTCTTTGATAAAATGGTTCACCATATGGTACACTTGGTCAGTGATGTTCAACTTTATGGTTCGGTCCATTACATATGGATGTACCCCATTGAATAGTATATGAATATTTTGAAAGGGTGTGTCAAGAATCAAAGTCATCTAGAAGGTTGTATTATAGAATGATATATTTTTGAAAAAGATATTGAATTCTGTACCAATTACCTATAATATGTTGAAATCATTTGTCTCTCAAAGTCTCTTCACAAAGAATGCCTTATGGGAGAAGGAATTTTCAGAGGAGGTATTGTTATAATTACCTTGAAGGAGTGAGAGAAAACACATATTTACCTATTACATAATATTAAAGATATTGATCTATACATTAAAGCCCGAAAATAAATTCTTAGATATTTGAATCCATCAAGAGTTGAAAGATGGATATCATATATACATAATCAACAATTTATAGGATGGTTCAAAGATCAATTTTAGAATGAGTTATCTAGAAATCTGAATTCAATTGTCGAATGATTTCAATAGATGGCTATAGGATGGAACACAAATGTCATATCTTACACTGGGTTTGTAATCAATGGTAAAATGTTCTATACAAAAGAAAATGATGACTTCAATAAGATGAAAAAGAGTGGTGTTATGCTTGTGGATGAAGTGATGCACATATCTAGTTCCAAGGATATAAATCTGATTTATGCAAATCTACCATATATTGGCATATCGAATAGATATACGAGTTGGATTATACAACATTTCAAGTGCCTCTTTTCTGTTGAAAATGGATTGTCAATATCAAAGGAGTGAAAGTTGAGGAAATGGAATTTGTGAAGGTGAGTTTCAATGTAGATGGGGGAAAATATGAGTCGTTCATAATGGCATTACAAGAAATGAAAGTATTTTATGTCTCTAATCCAACAAATAATAATTGGTTGATTTTTCTACTGGTGCCTAAAAAAATGTTGAGTCAAATGAAAATTCAATCAAGGATGGACCTTTAATTAGGAAATCACAATCTGTTAAATTTGGTCCCAATGTAGACAATGTATTGTACGTTAAAAGGGACCACAAATATGGGATTTGTATTCTTGAAAGAGGAACCAAATCCTTGAAATCATTAAAAAAAGAGTTCAATGAGAAGCTAAGTTTTTAAATATATTATGTTCTTCCTCATAATGTTATATATTCTCTACTACATTAACATAATCTAAATTAAATGTTTTTCTACTCGTACAAACAATGTATTCTTCACATGATTATGTTTCCAATCCATTGAAAGAACAAACTATAATGAAGTAAACCCTTTTGAAATATGTAAAGGTAATGTTACGATGTACTTTCTCTATTTTACTGAAAATTATATAACGGAATGTTGATTTAATTTTCATTATTCCTTGTTGAGTTTGTTTATATTATTACTAACATAAGAATAGTTTTCTTATATATGTGTGTTATTTTTCTCGATCAGGGGGTGGTTTGTTCGATAATAGCATGATTCAGTTTAGGATTAAAAGATAAAAGAACATTTATGTTTTTTAATGTTTGTAATATTTTTTATTTATGTAATTTTATAAACTAATGTTAGAAATGTATATGATATAGTGTATTTTTCTGTTATTTGTGTTGTAAAATTAATTTCATTTAAATTCAGTATTGGGACTTGTTTTTGTTGATATTATATTTGTTTCTTGTGTGTTTTTGGTGCTGTAGTGTGTTGTTATAGCACAGTATAGTATGTCCCTTTATCAATGCTACCAAAAGCACTGATTAAGGCCTTTATTATCACTTCTAAAAGTTCTCATAATGTAATAATTCGGTGGTTCTTAATTAAAGTGTTGATAAATATCATATTTATCAGCACTTTTTCAATGCTGATAAATAGACCCTTTATCAGGAATTTTTCAATGCTGATAAAATTCATGGTCTTTTAACATCGCTTAAGTTATTAACACTTTTCAAGCAATGATAAAGGCTATTTTTAGCGTTGTTAAATGTCAGTTTTTTAGTAGTACATGCGCAACCCATGTGTAGGGCCACTTTTCGATTGATAATTTTAAAATTCAACCCAAACCGGATCAAAATCAAAAGTGAGGCTAAAATAATTAAAATAATTAATTTTATAAGGTTGTGTGTGAGGATTATCCTCTCCAATATCACTTTCTTCCCCTATAAATCCACCCAACCAAATATGGAACAAAACCATGACTCAGAACACATTAAGTTCAATCAGAACAATGAAAACCAGTGTGACCTTTAAACTTCAAAAGTCACACCTGGCTAGCTCTAGAGCAACACACAAAACAGAGAACCACAGAAAGAAGAGAAAGGTATCCCGACCATTAGAAACTATCTAGCACTGACCAAATCTAGAAAAAACCACTATAACATCCATGGGGGTCTCCCCACCATTATGAACCAACTATCTTAGACCAACTAGCATGAACTACCATGGGAAACCCAACACAGACCAACACTAGAAATCCCCACTAAGACCAACCCAAGAACTCCCCACATAGACCAACCCCCAACATAAGGGTGGGAAATATAATATATTTAAACCCAAGTGGAAAACCAAACCATAATTCATAATTGAAACAATACTCATGCATCTCCAAAACGAGCACAACATGAATCCAAAACCAATCCACAAAGGCTAACCACACCTGGAAAGTTGATCAGATATTTTCATTTAAAAAAGGCACAACCACTGGAATTATAAGAAATCTATACCACCATTCCTTCTTACAACCAAAGAGGAAATTTCAAACAATAAATACCACAATGAGAAAACATGGCCTCTATTCCTTTTACAATAAAATGGGTACTTCAAATATAAAGAATATAAAACAAAAAAACATAAAATTTCCCCATTCTAGTGCTTGAGAAAAAATCTAGAACAAGTTCCACCACACCCATGTGATTTCTAACTACATAAAAGATTCACTCTAGGTAATGTGGCTAGAGCCCTGATGTCTTGAAGTATCCATTTCCTCGCTGTTAGAAGTTAAAATTCTTTGTTCAAGACTTACCCTTTGATGATTCCACTTGAAAAACATTTCCACAAACAAACCATCAACATTCCTTCTAAGGATTACAACATGAAGGCTTAGAGTTCCTAAACCGATAATGTTAGAAGAAAATGATTGAGTGGTCTGATGAATGAAAAGTAGGAATTGACAAGGAGACATTTCTAAAGCAGGTTCCTCTAGTTCACATTCCTCGCCGATTGGGTAACCTCTATGAACTCTAAAAGAAAATGGTTGAACCCTGGATGAAGATCTTTCACGAAAAGAGGAGCATCTAACTCATCGATTGACACTATCACTAGAGAAAATGAAACCAGATCATTAAAAAGGGAGATATTTCCCTTCACCATTAGTTGACCTTTTAAAACATCCATGAACTCCCACACTTTCTTCTCCTTATCTTTATCAAGAATAAACCACGGGATGAAATAGGTCTTGAGGATCAACTAAGACATACTAACACACAATAATAATGGAACAACCACCTTCTACTGATCCAATCCCAGACCCTCAAACAACCTTAAAATAGCACAAAATCTCACTGCTTTAGAAGTTTCCAAAGACCTAAAAATGCTTTCGACTTCTTCAACCCACTCCACTACATCTAACAAACCTTGATCACCATGAAAACAGGTAGTAACCAAAATTAAATCGATCCCACCTTTCTAAATCAAAATCATTTCACCTCATTCACTTTAGAATTTAAAAAAACCCTCAATTTTCCCTTTAAAACCACAAATATCATTAGAAAAGAACCCCCTTTTAACATAAATAATTTTTCATTCGAAAAGAAACTTTGGAAATACAAGTCAATTTCTTGATCTTAAATACTCACCCATGATATCCTATGAACCATCACATATGTGTTCATTCCCACATCTGCTAATATCATCCATACATACATACCAACATCCACTTTACAAACACACACGCACATATGTGAATATTACTAAGGAATACCAAGGGTTATACATAGAATTTAATCATCAAAAACAAGAATTTACCAAATTATCAATTCACTTTTCCTCTAAATTTTCACAAAATTTTAGAAATTCTGAATCAATTTCACATTTAAAACCCATACTTTTAATCTTAAAACCATTTTTAGAAATCATTTTTCTTTCAAAATTCCACTCAAACCAACCCAAAATCAAACTAAAGCATCACCAATACCAAAATAACTTAAAAATAGAAATTGTGGTCATACATAACCCAACCACATGGTTTATCATACCATGCACTGAGCATGAAAAAACCACTAGAAGTATATTGAACCAAGCATGTGAGCTTCACATAGTTCACTATGCAATGTAAGATCACCATATAAAACTAGCTCAGTTCCACTACCATCCCCCAACAAACACAAGATCTTAAAAATAAACAACTACCAACGGCATAACTCAAACAAAAAGATGATTTAAAACCCAACTACCCATGGAAACTCAGGTTTCATCATGAGTGGTGGTGATTAGGCACCGACCCATGACCTTCCTCCTGAGCCCCAAAAATCCTATCACCAATTTACGTAACAACCCAAATAAAAAGGGTCTGGATTTGATACCATTTTTCTATGAACCAACCAGATTTTAACTTAATCTGGTCACCCAAGTCGATTCACAACAATGCTCGAGAGGCATTCCCAATCCTCTTGGGCTAGAAACTAGTGTCAAGTATCAAAATAATGTAGCTGGGAATAATTTGGACCATAAAAAATGGAAATTAAATAAAAAAATATTAAAAAAATAAAACTAAAATCTAGCAACCAAATGAAAATAAAATTTTACATGTACCTCCATATGACCTCATGATCACCTCCAACTATAAGATCACACTCTCTCTATTTGAAAACCAAAGTAGGATGCATCATCAGAAGATAAAAAAATAAATCTATAGGCATAAGTAACAAAACTCGGTAGGTTTTCTTAAATAAAATATTACATATGCCTTAACTTTTATAAAATAAATCCAGGTCATGATAGTTTAAGAATACAACCATATGAAGATAAGAACATCAATTCTTTTCAAATTCAAGTTACAAGTTTCTATTTTCAAGGAAACCAATTCTTTCCATCACATTTCCAAAGTAGTTTCCAAAAATTCATAGTAATTTCAAAATGAAATG
The DNA here is from genome assembly GCA_963277665.1 of Viscum album. Taxonomy (NCBI): domain Eukaryota; kingdom Viridiplantae; phylum Streptophyta; class Magnoliopsida; order Santalales; family Viscaceae; genus Viscum; species Viscum album. The sequence continues at coordinate 1,150,389,617 of OY728132.1, read as the reverse complement.
AAAGCAATTTAGATTAAAATATGTATTTTATAAAGGAGGAAATAATAAATAAGTAACTGAAATAGAAAACTCATCACAATCACCATTTCCAAACCCCTAGCAGCTAGGAAACATTTTTAAATAAAACATTCTAAGGGAACAAAATTCAAGAAAATACTCTTAAGGGAAACATTTTCTAAAAATAAACTTCCCTTAGAACAAAAATATACACGATTTCCACCATATATCGATGGTTAGTACCACATTACAAGAGCATCATGTTACAAGAGAGCACCATGGGCAATCCCTATAGGTAACTAGCATAAGTGGGACCCTATGAACCTCATACATAAGTAATCAACAATCCTCCAACCAAAACCAATAGTGTTCTCAAGAATGATCCACTAGAGGGGAATACATCCTAAGGTCTAGTGGTCTTCATATCATAAGACCAAATCAACAGAGTTCCTATGAACAAGCCACTAGACAGGATCTCATCCCAATGTCTAGTGATCTTTGATAATATCACATGTTTAGTTTGTGTTGCAGTGTTAATACTATTAGAAGAACCTGGGCTTCGTCCATTTTTGAATCAACTATCTTAGTAGTTTTAGTTCTCCCACCAAGATACTAAGGTTTCTTATGTTCTTTACTTCAAATGTTGGTTAGTTTTTATCAAGTAAACATGTATGTAAATATCATTTTATTTACCCAAAAACTCATCCAACCTATCACCACCAATATCCCTCCTTGATTGTATCCCTTATTTTAAATCACACAACAATACACAAGCCTCTTCAATAGTAATATATCACAAATCACACATTGGAAATACATATCATATTTCTAAAATAAGGGGGAATGCCTTAAGAGGGGTTTTCCACTTCTATAAAACATTCTCAAAGTGCCAAACGAACTTTAATATTTTAAAAAATAATAATATCGCTTTAGAAAGCACAATTTCCCAAATCTTTTAATTCCAAAACCATTTAAAAGACCAATTAAATAACCAAGACACCATACATTTAAAAACAATATTGAAAACATTATTAAATTAAAGAAATTTATTTAAGAAAGTAAAATCACCATTTAACCTCGAATTCACACCATAACCCATTCACTTTTCCAAACATACCAAAACATGAAATTTACCCTTTTTTAAAAACACACAAAGACCTGTCTTCATGCATGTTAACATTCACAACTATTTTACACACACCAAGAGTCTTTAGAAATACCCATCACACACCCAAAACCATTTAGAAACCAGTTTTAAGAATTTAAGATGTTGGTCATTCTAAAACAATCATGGAACCATATTTTAATGAGGAATACACATTTGAAGGTGAACATAAAAATTAAATAAATTCCCATAAAATAGCATCACCATCATTTTTTATATCAAATAAATACTATTTAATATTAAAAACACATTTTAAAACACTCAAAAAATTATGGAATTCAAATTAAAGGCCTCGGTATAAGGAGTCTACCTCAAACTCAAGGCATACTTCTCAAGACAACAGTAACTTGAACCTTCCATTTAATTCTTACACGCATATGCACCTTCACTTATATACATGGAAACCGAGACCATATTTATATATTTTCATGAAAAAATATGTACAAGGGGATCCTTACATATATCCTTATATATGCATATTCCCCTTTTTAATTACACATGTATACATTTTAATATACACATATAAGAATGCCTAGCCCCATTATAAATAATGATAATTTTATGGGTGAATATATATAAAGGGAGAACTTATATAGGTAAATTTCTACCAATGCAAACACATGTGAGACTTTAACAATGATGGCTTGAACCCATCTTAACAAAGACCAAAACACACTATAGAAAAAATACCAGTAACCTAAAATCACCAATAGAACCTAGATAAAAATTATATTAAAAATTTTAGTCGAATAAATCCTACCTCAAGAAATGATGGGAAAAAATAATCCAATATGCTTTTCCTTAGGTGGTTAATGCTAAAACATGCTAGAAGATTTCCTGAGGAACCCGTTGCACATCCTAAAAACAAGAGAAGCATAAAAAAATTAGCTTGTCAGAAACCCTAGGGTTCAATAAAACCATGGAGTGGTAGTGGAGAAGAGAAAAACTCCAAAAGATAGAAAGAAGAGGGAAGCAAATGTCTTACCTAGAAGAGTCATCTTTGAATCCAGGATAAATCCAGAGGAATGGTAATGAGAAGAAGGAGATCATAGGGGGGTAAACATTGTTATAGAGAAGGAGAAGGGGAGCATTGCATGATGCACAAGAAGAAGGAGAATAAATAAAAAAATGAGTTGAGAGGAAAAAAAGAAAAATAAAATAAAAAAGGAAAAAGAAAAAAAATATTAAGTGATCTACACAGTTTACTAAACCATACACTAACTGTGTGCTAGACACTCCATAGGCCAGGACCCATACATGATTACTCCTAGGAAGATACACAGTTGTACAAAATATTCTCCAACTGTACCAAATAACACTATATTAATAACAGTCCCTCATGCACGATTGTTGCATGGTTACTTATAATTGTGCACAACTTGTACACAAGACCGCTTTTTTACTTGAAAATTTTAAAATTCAACCCATACCAGCCCAAAATAAAAAGAGAGGCTAAAAATAATTAAAATAATTAATTTCACATGGTCGAGGTGTGACATTAATCTTGGCATTCATCATTTTAATGTATCCTTTCAAGTTTAACACTTCTTGATTTAACCTTTTATTTTTTAAACTTAATTCTAATATAAATACAAAATATAATATTTACTTGATTTGGACATATTGAACTTATTTTATTAAGGTTCAAATCTCCTCTTGATTACTACAATAATATTTTCTAGAATGAAAACTAAATATTTTTATCACCACTTCTTCACAAAACTAACCATTTTTTGTAACCATTGATTGAGAATTTAAATTTAAATATTTTTAATATTCTTTCATGAGAGAGTTAGTTTTATATTTGTAAATAAATTCAAAAAAAATATTGAGATGGGAATTCCCTTTTCCTTAGAATTATTTATCTTGTAATTTTGTTTATTTTTTACCTTTTATATAAGGAAATTTGCTCTAATTTTTCCATGAGTAAATTTGTATATCAATATTTTTATTTTGTACTTATAAAGGAAATATCCACATCTTTCAATGATATGGGATCTATAAATATATCCTTTAAAGTCTCACACATCTAAAAATTTGTTTAACGATGAATAATTTTATTAAATACCTTGTTTTACAAAAGTAAACCAAAATATTTTATGCCTTTCCATAAAAAACCATTTTCTTAAGATTTATAAAATCTGTATCATCAAGAATATGACCTATAATATCATTACCACATGATTTTAGATATCAATGAATATCCTCCATCCACATTCTAAAATAAAATTCACAAAAAATAGAGGTCTTCATAAGTGATTCATTGTGTGGAAAAAACATCATAAGTATATTTGATATATTGAAATCAAATTCAGAACCTTTAATATCTTACATTACATATTAGGATCACTAGGATATGAAGTGAAATATAAGAAACCATTTAATGTAAGGGTTAATTGGGTAAAAATAAATTTGAAATTTATATTTAACCCTCACCTATCATTGAATCTTGTCCCTAGGTTAGGAGAAACAATGTTCTAATATTTTAATCACTCAATACATACACATAAAACATGTAAAGTGTAGATAATAAGTAAAGAATTAAATGGAAATTTGATTTACTTAGTTCACCCACATTGGTCTATGTCTAAATATAATTCACATTATGATGTATCAATATAAAAAAATCTAAAAAACAAGGTATCCTTATTGATATAATGTTTAGGTTATGGTCACTCCATATCAAGGAAAACTGAATATACAAGATGATTTTGGGATGGTTCAAATTTTTTATTAGTTATAGACATATAAGTCTCTTCAATATCAATATTTTATAATGATATAGTTTTCATCAACAAATATAGATGTGATGAATCTTTATCATCCATGTGTTTCCTCCTTTCACTTCATTCCAGATACAAAAAAAACTCTTTATTAAGAGATAATTTCTAGTATACTTTTACTAATTTTCATAGTAGAAAACACTTCATCCAAAGTGAACCAAATAATAAAAATTCATTGTAAAATAAATTTAGATTCAATGTGCTCTATATTCTTCTCTATTTCACACATCATTGAATATATAGAAGAACTCCCCTTATTTCAAAAATGACATTAGATAAGATCAATTCCATGTTGAGAGTATTTTCATTGACATGATTTACCTTATTTATTTGACTGTGCTAAATTTTATCAATAAACATCTGTGTATGATGAGATTCCTTCATCATGAATCAAATAAATTAATAATTTATTTATCAATCTTTAATTACCCAACCCATTCTACCAAAATAGTAATTGAACTAGATCATCACCTAAACTCATATATGCCTCCCCATACTGTAGGGTTTCTAACTATTTATGATGACCTCAACAAAATAAGGGTTGAGTATTCCCTCAAATAAAATATTAAATTTCATACCTAAATTCTACTAAAAATTTATCATGACCTGCTCAAGCATCGAACATACCTAAAACTAGTAGATGTAAAATAGGGATCCAAGGTGGCATCCAGTAGTCTGGTATATAAAATAAAACATTCCACATTATATGAGAATATGTATAAGACTATAAATAATAGAAATATACACAATATGAGTATAATAAAATAAATACATTGGATGGGAAAATGGATGATATATATACATTATAATAACTAAAATAAGAATATAAGGTTCTATGGCCCAAATCACTAATAAAACTCTTATTGAATCATCTCCCTCTAAGATTATACTCATTGTAATATATGAATCCATATCCAAGATTATACTTCTTCATGAAATGAAAACATGAAGGTCAAATAATGTACATCTAAACCTATTTCATATACATGGTTAGTAGTGAGTCCAATAACCCATCAGGATTCTCCCACACACCTAAACCCACTAAGTGATCATGATCAACTGAATACATGTAAATGTTGGTGGTGAATTAAATTTTATGGTGAGTAAAACTCAACCAAAAAAAATATAACTCATACTATCTCATATAAATCCATAGCAACATTACATCATATCCATAATACATATAAACCCCAAGGATTCATTGGTACTACCCAACTCAGGCTAGGTACTACCTTCCTCTAATCATAAACACATATCCCCTCGTATCACTAAGAGGTATACCACACAACCACTTTCATCCTAATTTATGATTTTATTAAGAGCTCTCACCAAAACCACAAATACATGACATTCAGAGTCCCACCTAACCCATTGATCATCTTATTATCTATTGATAACAAAAAACTAAAATTTTATGTGAAATAATGATTTTCTTAAGAAAGAAAATAATATTCAATCAAAAAGGGACCAATTATCAATAAAATCAATTATATGATCACAAAAACTAACAAATAGTAGTCAAAATGGTCCAAATAATCAAATATAAACTAAACAAAAATCCCATGATAAAATAATGGGAAAAAATGGTCCCAACCACATTAAATAATAATCTCATCACTCATGTCATGAACCATATCACCTGACAAGTTCACAGTATCTCTATCTACTAGAATATGCATAAATAACCTCTATATCTGGCCCATATATTAAAATTTTCTATTAGGATAAGATCACAATTCATGATATTATATCACTACTACTTCATACTGATCTCACATATCATACATCAACATCATCAAAATAATCCATCATATCATTTATCAAAATCTTCAATATGTGTGGTCTATTCTAATGGTATTACTATGGTTGGATCCTTTAAGGATATAAGTTTTCTCTATCACTTGAAGCCAACAACTCCTCCTAACTGACCTCGGTTGTCTAAATTAATTCATGATCAATCGCTTTATTGAATTTTTGTAGTATCCAAATTTTTTTATAATAATACCTTTAGTTGTGATATATATTTCATAGAATTATTCTAATTATAATTATCCATTAAAAATAGATCTTTAAAATAATGAGTTTGTGTATTTACTTCATGATATAAAGTTGATTTAATAAATTGTTAAATAATATTACTTATTTTAGCTAGTTTATTTAATTATAATATATTTTATAGATATATATTTATACAATAAAGGTATAATGATATTTATTATTATTATTATATTAGAAAAATATTATGGCATGGTATGAAATAAGAATGTAATTTTCAGTTTAAAAATAAAAATCTATTATTATATATATATATATACTAAATATATTTTGAATTATTTTTTAAAAAATATTCTTCAATAGTTTTATATTTTTTTAATAAAATGATTATAATATTTTTAATCTTCATATAAAATAAATGTGGAAGTTGTTTTTTTAATATAAATAATAAGGTATGATATTAAAAATAAAATTTAATGTAGTCATATTTTTTTCAAAAAAATATAGTAAAGGATTATAAATTATATTTTTATTTCAATTTATAAATTATAAATATTTAAAGTATTTTATTTAAAGTAAAAAAAATTAGAATTCAATGTTATTATAAGTTGAATAACGTATTTTATTTCAAATTCCTTTTTAAAAAAATAAGAGTTTGAATTCAAATTCAACCCTATTTATTATTAATTTATAAATATCTAGATTATTTTATAAAAATTTAGAAATATATTTAATTTTTTATAATATTCAATTTATAAAAAATTATTATCTAAAAGTTTAATATTAAAATTATTTTTGATTAGAGGATGAGTAATAAATCCTTTTTAAAAAGTTAGAATTCATGTTTGAGTTGAAAATTACAACCTATTATAAAATGTACATCTATAAAGTTATAAAATTCTTAATAAATGTATGAAACATGTAAAACTACTTATGTTACATAAATCATTAATTTACAAACTAAAAAATTTGAATTTTAATTAGTTATAGATTGACTAAAACATTCGAACTCCTTTTTAAAATAAGAGTTTGAGATCAAATGGAATTTTACTAACTATTATTATATTTTTATATAAAATGAAATAAAATATTACATGAACCTATTTAAAATGTATAACATTTTAATATACCGAAAATATCATAAAAATATTATTAAATTATTAAAAAAATGTTTACTTTGGTAAGTATAAAAATACTAAAAAATTGATTACGCAACGCTTTCATATAATAAGAAAAGTCAAAAATAGTGACTTAGTGATAGGATTGAGAAGGTATAAGAATATTATTAACTTTAATGGATATATATAATGGTAAATAAATACTATAAATATAATAAATTTAATTAAAAAAGTTTCATGATATTTTTTAAACTCAAAGTAAAAGAATGTACATTAAAATCTATATAAATTGTATTATTGTTAAAACAATTTATAAAATAATAAAAATCATAAAACTTTATACTGAATAAAATTTTAATGAGTAAGGATCTTCTATGAATTATATTATCTATTTATGAGCCACTTTAAACTTAAAATTTTCATTCTTAACCCTTAATGAATGAATATTAATGAAAATGCCGCCAAATTTTTCATATAGATAGGGTTTTACTCTCTTTTTAAAAAAAATACATTTATAAATTAATTTTATAAATTTATATCTCTATATCCTCTCCAATGATCTATACTTTTCTTATCTACAATCTCCAAAATTCCTTTCTCAACTAAAGAACTCGATCAAAGTAGTTATTTTAAAAAAAATATCAAATGTATTATTTATCTTTATTTTTCAATAGAAAACTTATTTATATGTTTTTTATATTTAAATAAAGATTAACGATATTTATAATTTCTATGATATAAAAAAACAAGGTTTAATCCTTAATTTTTTATTATTTAAATATATAACAAACAAATAATAACACTACTATACTTAAATTTTAATCTTATTTCATTTTCTCTTATATTTTTCTTTCATTTTCTTCTCTTTTATTCTCTTTCTTTCTAAGAAACTTCTAGGAAGGATATGCTAATCATTTATAGGGTATTCATATTCATTTAATGTTATTTTAAATCCATGTGGTATCATAATTATTCCCATGGTGGACATATTAATATATAAACATATTTGATGGTAGGTCAATTAAGTCTCCACTAAGTAATTTTAATAATCTATTTAATTTATATTATATTTATTTTTAATTAAAAAATCATGAGTTTTAAATCAATAACTATGGTGTAATATTTCATATATATAAGTATATGTTTATCCTATCTTCGAATCAATTCCATAAATGAGACATATTTTTTAATACAAGTTAAATATTGTAAATATAAAATTTCTAAAATTCCTCATTTATTATTAAGGAATATACTATTCAAGTAATTTCAAAAATAAGTAAAACAATCATTAATTTGGATATTATAACTCTATTAAAATAATTTTAGATGTATTTTTTAACTCTTAAGTGATGATAACACCTAATTTCATGTAACTTTGAACCACCGTGACTATCAAACTTCAAAAAATGTGAATATTGTGGACATAGAACATCAAACTCACATTAAAATATAATATTATATATATTAAAATAGTTTTATGGGATTAAATAATATTCTTATTTTTAGGTTATAATAATTTATAACACATTATAATTTATTTTTATACCGGAAAGGTCACAGGGAAGAATCTTTGAAGAAAGTATGGGATTTCGCTTAAATCATTTCCTTTATTGTTTAAATTTTTTTTCTCAAATATATCTAATGTTATCTAATATTATTATTTATCATATTATTATTGATCTTAATTAATCTATGTTTTATTATTATTTTTCATTTCATCTCAATAGATAATTGGTTTATCCATTTTATTTCTTTCATTATATTTTCTAGGGTTAACATTCCTTCTTATGCTTATAGATTGGAAATATAATTTTTTATATGTTTTATTCATTATATGGTTTATAGAAATTATAGATATTGAATATTGGGATCAATATATATCTACTCATTTCATTTGAAAATCATTTATTCACTATATAAGTAATTTTGTAATTTTACGGTTGGGTTATTCCTTTATAGGTGATTATGAGTGATTATGGATAATATAAATATAATATACTAAGAAACCTCCAATATTGATCTATTTTATCCATGATTGATTATGATTTTAATTTATGTTACTCTTTTTATTTTATAGATATGAGTATTGGAGTTTATTTTAGGATTGAATATAAGTTTTTTATCTTATACAAGTTCAATGTTTTTCTTCATGATTTTTCATGTATTTCCAGGACATAATGAGTTTATTCTATTTTTTTAAGCCTGAATAACATTTATATATTGATACCACATTTTATAATTATTTTTACAAGTTTAATTATGAGTGAGAAAAATAATGCATTCAAAAAATCAATTTATAGTGATCAATCTTGAATAAAGAAATTGTATCATTTAAGAAACAATTTTGTGGAAAAAATATAGAATTAGTGGAAAAGTATGGGTTTTTTTATATAATGGATTTCTTAAAACTATAAAGATATAAACCTAAATATATTTAAAATTTCATTATTGTATTATATTTGGAAAAACATATAATTATGGGATTTTTATGTTTGGTTATTCAAGGATTAGATAATTTAATGGGTTAAGATATTGGTAAATAAACTTATGAAAGAAAATTTTTGAGATGTTAAATAGGTTTACATAAGGATAAAAAAAAATTTGTTTTTTATCATAAAATGGTTTTTAATTATTATATTTGTTAATAAATTATTTCATCTAATCTATGTTTATTTTATAATAGTTTTTTATAGAGGTAACAAGGTGAATGAAATAGAAAAACAACACTATGATGGCACTCTTCCAAATTAAAACCTAAAAATGGTTGGTGAAAGAGAAAAGAAATGTCTTGTTATGTTAACTCAACTATCACAATCTATAAATAGAGTTGAAAATGAAATGTAGATACCAAATTCTCTATAGAGTAATATGTGAATAATACATCATTTCATGTGACAACATCCTTTAATATTTTATGTAACCTCAGATATGGTGATAGTTGAAGGATAGATAAATGATTTAGAGAAATATTTTAAGTTTTTGGTTGTTCATATAATTAGAAAGAAAAATTTTTCATTTTTCATTTTAAAGATAAATTTTATCATTGGTTGTCTCTAATTAATAATTCTAAAGAGAATAATGAAATTAATACCATCAAATGGAAGGTATTTAAAAATTTGTATTGGAAAATATTTTCCTAAAGTGATTCAACTTAGAATGTAAATGGAATTTTTAAATATAAAGTAAAAGGAGGAGGAGTTAGATTCTATGTATGAACAAAATTTTACAATATTGGAATGGTATTAACAAAAATGTTCTTTTGGACTATGAAATTAAAATTTATATATTTTATATAGGCTTAAAACCAATTTTACAATGGCCACTGGTTTCTCAGGAATTTGAGAGTTATGATAAAAAATGTTGATGTGCTGAGAATATTGAAATAATGTTTATTAAATCTTATGTATCTCATAAAATCAAGGATAAGAAGTGATCATGTTGGAAAGAAATGGGTAGAGTATCAATAAATAATTCTAAAGGTAAGAGAATTAAATTTCTCTCATACCATTAATGTGGTCAAAATTATTCTAGGGAGTGTCATATGAGATCACGAAAGTGTTATATGTATGGTAAATTTTGAAATACATCTTGTGATTTCAAATAAATGAGTAATAATCTAATTAATAATGTGTAAAATGGTGAATTAAAATCTTATCAAGGTGGTTATGTGGAAGTAAGATGTTTAAATTTTAATGAGATATTTCATTATGAAAATATCTATATGAAGATAAATATACATGGTGAAAATAATTATGATCATAAGTATAAAATCTTGGATAAGTAATTTATTACTACTATAAATAATATTGATCCATCAAGTGAAGTGCTTATAGTTACCTTAATTGTTTTCTAAAATTATTCTAATGTATTTTTTTATTATGGATCTATACAATATTTCATTTCGGGAAAAAGTTTATAGTAATATGAAAATTTCAACTCAAATAAGGGAGATTTAACTTTTGGTTAAAACTTTTGGTGGAGGTATTAAAGTTAAAAATATTAATAAATAACTTCATTTGATCATTTTTTGTGTTTTTTTAACTAAAAATATTACTTTAAAACCTATATAGAGTTTGTTTTTATTTTCGTAATGGATTTAATTTCAAGATTTTATGTTATAATAAATAAAATAAAAAATAATTTATATTGAATTTCTTGAATGAGATTACGTTTTTATTTTAGAATTAATTTATACCTATGATAATATATCAAGAATCAGATGAATTGAGAAAATTGGAGGTTAAAGTTATCAATCTCATATCATTAAAAAGAAGTAAGTGGTCCACCATAACAATATACCAATGTTAAATTAAAATTTAGATATATTTATTGATGATTTTCCTAGTATTATTTATAATCATGTGTTGTATTTCATTATTGACTTAGTTTTTGATATAATTCAATTTGAAAACCCCCTTATCAAATGGATTTAATATAGATATTATAATTGAAAATTCAATTAAAAGAGTTAATTTAAAAGGGTTGTATTTATCAAATAACATAATTTTGGGGTAAACCATATCTATTTGTTAAGAAAAAATAAGGTTTAATGAGGATTTTTATTGATTATAGATCACTCAAAAATAGTACTATTAAGAATAAGTATTTATTCCCTCGTATTGATGACTTGTTTGATCAGCTCCAAGGATCTCAGTATTTTTCATCAATTGATCTCAAGTTATAATTTCATAAGTTATTGGTAAATGAATAAGATATTCCTAATATAGTATTACAAATGAGTTATGACAACTACAAATTTTTATTTATTCTATTTGGGTTAATGAATGCACCATCGATATTTAAAGATTTGATGAATATAGTATTTGTATAATATTTGGACAAATTTGTGGTGTTTTATTCTAATTATATTCTTTTATATTCTTAAATTTATGAGGATCATGATAAATATTGGAAACAATGTCTCCAAATCACAATACAAAAGAATTTATATAGAAAATTTAGTAAATGTGAGTTTTGGTTATAATAAATTTCATTACTTAAGAATATTATAACTAAATATGGTATATTAGTGAATCATTTTAAAACATAAGTAATATAATAATTCCCATGAAAAACAAATAAAATAGATATTCATAGATTTATTATATCAGTAGTTTATTACTAACATATTGTCAAAAAAATCTCAGTTAGATAACTTATTAACTTAGTTAACTTGAAATTAAATTCAATTAATTTAGATAATATAATATGAATAATTTTTTTAACAATTTCAAAGATTATTGATTTTCCTTAACATTAATAAATGAAAAAATAATAATTACAATGTTGCTTCAATGAAGGGTATTGGTTGAGTTTTGATTTAAAATAATTAGTTGACAGAATATGCATCATGACAGTTGAAACCTCAAGGGAAATATTATCCAACACATGTCCTTGAGTTGTAACAGTATTTTTTATTTTAAAAATTTATAATAATTAGGTTAAAATTATAAAACATATATCGATTATAAACGTTTAATGAATATTTTTCTCAAAAATAGTTAAATATGAGGATAAGGAGCGGGTTTGAATTGATAAAATATTATGATTATATATTTCATTATACTCTAATAAAAGAGAATAAGGTAAAATATTCTTTGAGTTTATAATATAATGAAACATTAACCACGTTATATTTATAGTATAACCCATTATTTAATGATGTAATGAAAATTTTATTAGAAATTGGGAAGGTTGAAACCCCTTTTAATTTGAAAGGAGTGATATTGAAATCATCCTTGTTGGAAGGAATAAAATATAGTCAAAAATAAGATCATTAATTATAAGAAAAAGTAAAATTGATAAGGTAAGGAAAGTTACATGAGTCAAATATTGATGAAAAGGGTTCAAAAGGTTTCGAAAGAGATTATGTCTACATAATGACTCTCAGCTAAAAACGGATTTATTTATTGAGGCACACAACAATACATATTTCATTCATCCAAGAAGTACAAAAAAAATTAGAGGTATCTGTGAATATTTTTTGGTAGGAATGAATTAAAAAATATATTACTAATTTTACTATGAAATTTTTTATTTGTTCGAAGGTTAAAGTTGAATGAAAACAACCAAAAGGAATGATTCAAATATTACGGTAGTGGGAACATATGTTGATGTATTTCTTAATGGGTATTACCAAATTCATAACAAGGTAATAATGTAAAATGGTTTATTATAAATCCTTTGAATAAATCTTCTCATTTTCTTCTTATTTGAGATAATATGTATTTGGATGAACTTTATCGATTCTATCTTATAGAGAGAGTAAAGTTACATAGAGTTACTCTTTATATTATATATAATTATGATCCCAAGTTTATATTTAATTTTTAAAAGGTGATTCAAAATCCATTAGGTACTTAATTAAATTTTTGTACAAATTTTTAACCTCAAACTTATGGATAATCATAGTATACAATTCAAAATTGGAAGATATGTTTTGGTATTATTTATTAAATTTTCAAGGAGTTCAAGATCAACATATTTCATTGGTTGAATTTTCTTATAAAAATATTTTTCATTCAAGTATACAGTTTTCACCTTATGAATCACTGTATGGAAAGTTTTGTTGAATTATGGCTTATTGGAAATAAGTTAGGGATTGAATTTTTTTCATTCGAAAATTACCGAATTATATGGTTTAAAAAGATAGATTGATTTAATATCATATAAAAAAACTCAAAGTATGATAAATATATATTTAGATAATCAAAGTAATAATCTTTTAATTAATTTGGGTGATTATATTCTTTATAAAATAACTTAATAGAAATATGAGATGTTTTTTTGGTAAGAAAATAAAATTAATCATGTGATTTATTGGACTATATGAGATTCTAGAGAAAGTGGGATCAGTGTCTTACCAAGTAACCTTGCTTCTTATTTTATCTCTACTAGATAATGTGCTTAATGTTTTTTTATTAAGGAAATATGTACTTGATTCATCTCTTATATTAATCACTAATTTAGTACAACTCGAGAAGAATAATTCTTAAGAGGAAATACTATTTTTAATTCTTGATCAAAAAGAGAAAGTGTAGTGAAATAAGGTAAGTTTTCTATAATAATTTTTATGGATGAATCATATGGTTGAAGAATCAATATGGGAACCTGAAGTATATATAAATGAAAATTATCCTCTCTTGTTTTCCAAGGTTTAAAAATTACAAGGAAGAAATTTATTCAAGGGGATAATGTAGCATCCAATATTTTTAAAATAATATTTTTTTCACTGGTTTTCTATTGTATATTATATTAGCTTATAATTTTTATAATTATCCATTAAAAATATTTATTTAAAACTATATATATTTGTGATTGTGTGTATTTATTTTAGGACATAAATGTCAATTTAAACAAAGGTTAAATAATGTTCATTATTTTATCTAATTTGTCTGATTATAAAGAATATAATAGTTGCTAATTTATCTAATTTGTTTGATTATAAGGAATATAATAGGTGCTAATTTTCATTATGAATTTATAATGATATTATTAGAATGATAATTCAATAATATCATGTAATAGTGTGAAACAAGAATTCCATTTTTAGTTAAAAAGACATATTTATTTTTGTAAATATATATATATAATATTTTTATTTATTAGTTAAAAAATTATTATTTAATAATTTAAGTTTGATTTTAATAAAATGAATAGAATATTTAGAAACTTCATGTAAAAATTAGTTTCTAGTTACTTTTCAATATAATTATAAATAACAAGGTCACATAGTAAATAGTAAATGTGGTGAATAATAATAGTTTCTATTAAAAAATTATAATAATGGATTATTAATGATATTTTTATTTCAAGTTATATTTTCTAAAGATTTAATGTATTTATTTTTAAATTTAATATTCAAATTTAATGTGGTTATAAGTTGATTGATACATTTTAATACAAATTCCTTTTAAGAAAAAGTAATATTTTTAATTCAAATTGAATTCTATTAGTTATTAATTTATAAATATCTATAATGTTTTATAATAGTTAAGAAATGTATATAATATTTTAGAATATTATATATATAAATCATTATTATTTAAAATATCAATATTCATATTAAATTTGATTATAGGTTGAGTAATAAAGTAAAATTCCTTCTTAAAAAATAAGAGTTTAAGTTCAAATTAAAATTTATAAAACATTAATAAATATGTGTCTATAAATTTACAGAACACTTAATAAATGTATGAAACATTTTAAAATACTTAATCTATATAAAAAATTAATATTTTAATTTCATATAGAGAATTAGAATAGTTTATAAATAAAGTAAAATATTTGAACTCCTTTTTAAAATAAGAGTTTGAGTTCAAATAGAATTTTACTACCTATTATCATATTTTCATCTAAAATTATATAGAAAATTACAAAAACTATTAAACCTGAATTACATAAAAATATTCATAAAATATCATGTAAAAACAATCTAACTAATAAAAATTAATTTTTATGACAGGATAAATATGAAAATTAAAATGAAATGATAACGTTGTTCTTGTGCAACATAGTAAAAATAAAATAATATTTGTGATAGTATTGATATGAGATAAGGATATTATTGGATTTAAGGGATAAATATGATAATAAATAATTAATATGAATATGATAACTTTAATTAAAAAAAATTGATATTTTTTAAACTTAAGTAACGCGATTGAACCTTAAAATATTTATATTTATATGGGCTTTTTTTCTAAAATGATTTCAAAAATTTAAAAAACATAAGACCTTATTATTAATTATATGTGAATATTTAATGATCCAACCTATCATAGTTTATTCACATTTATTGGTACCATTAAGTGGTAACAATGATAAAGGTTCAAGTCACTGAAATTATTCTCAAAGTGGATGTCATTGTAGTATTAAATGAAAAAGTTATTTTGATCTTCAATGTAAATGACTTTCAATTATATAATAATTTGATGTAATTATATCTCTAATATTTAGAAATGGATGTTTACATAGCTTCAATTCATGGGGACTCAAACATTATGGACAATGAGGCCTTATTAGTGAGGGATCACAAAGATTTAGATGATGATGCCAAGAGAATCAATTCATTTGGGGGAGATTTGGACATCAAAATCTATATGAATGTGATTTTGTGTAAATACTAATATACTTTATGGAAAATCTACTTAATATCTATGAAGATGAATCAAAATTAAGAGAAGTTAAATTTCATGTCCTGTATAAATAGCATAAGGCCTTTAGGATGCACCTGAATGAATTGATTGATGCATTCCTTGATCATGTAAATTTGATTATAGAGGATATGTGTGGAATTAGAGAAATCTAAGATGATGTGGAATTTTCAAGTAAAACTTTGGAATTTATATACATTGATTTAATCATAAATTCATGATAGTTGAGGAAAAATATTTAAAGGAGCTGAATTTGTATAGTCTTTAAAGTATTATTATATCATATTAGATGAGGAACAATTATAATGATGATATTATAAAAGGGAAGTATTGGGAAGTGTAATTAAAGCCATTTAAGAAACTTACCATGGAGAACAATCAAGAAATAATAAGAGTTTTATGATGTTATGTTATTATTTTCCTGTAATGTAAAAAGGAAAAATTCAAAGTTTAGTGGTAAGATTTCACTTTCTTATCTCTGATATGAAATTATTGGGTATATTACAGCTAAGAATACCAAGAAGTTTCAAGATAATGTAGAGGATGGTGAATTTACCACTAATAAATATTCAAAAAATGTGAAATTTAGGAGGATTACTAATCACAACTTCTTTAAGAATAATAACATACTTTTAAAATAGTTTAAAAGCATATAGGAGATAAAAACATAAGAAATTAAGGATAGTAGAGACCTCAAATAATATATTATTGTGGCTATTGTAGATAAGTCACAAACTTGGGAAAATAATTATGATAAAAAAACATAAGTATAATAGAGAGTAAATTTAAATTTGGATTTAAAGGTTACACTTCAAGATACATATGTTTAGATAACTAAAATGAAAAAATCTAATGGAGTGGTTTATGATGCCAAACTCTACATGTTGTTGTAGGAATAAGAGAAGTCTAATTTGAAGTAAGAAATTGAGAAAAAAAACAAATATAAAAACCATAAATCTCAAAGAAGGTTCTTGGGTACAAGTTCAAGATAATAGAGCAGACTTAGATTATCACTAGTTTCATTAACATGGTTAAAGGTCTAGTTAAACATATCAAAGAGATTGAGGTATAAGTCATCGATCTGTGATAAAAAGTAGAAGATACTGAGAGATTCTTGACTCTCGATATAAAATCAGGAAACAATATTGAATGGGATATAAAAAAGATTAAGTAGAAACATGGATATCCCACAAGATTAATAAAAATTTTACCTATAAATAAAATAACCATAAAAATGATAAAGCTGGTATAGTGCTTGATTCTAAGAAAAAGGAAAAATTGGATAATACCAAGCCATAAGAACTCACCCCAAAGAAGAAGGTTTATTTGGGTGTGACTTAGAAAAAAATGATAAAATAACCCAAAATACCACTAGTGATATATAAAATACACATAAGAGTTCCCCAATAATTAGGTGTTTTTGTTGTGTATATATCAGACGTTCTAAAAAATGTGTGTTCAATAGCCAAGAAGTATCGAAGGGAAAAATAGAAACAAATGAATCCAATCAAATATCAAAATTCATGGTACTCTTTTGATGGAAATTACTTTTGGTGCGATGGATATAAATATATGGTTAGGTATTTCTCATCAACGATATGGATTAATTTACCTTTGAGGAACCAAAGTGGTCATACATCATAGTTCAAGGAATTATTGAGGATATTAAAAATGAAAAATTGATTTTTAGATTTGCAAGATGAATTTGGTATATTGTATTCAAAGGAGGATCAAACATACCAATTATCGCCAGGTTTGAATTCAAATAAATGGATCAAAAAAAGAGTTGAGAAGGTATTGATTGTAGATATTACCCTAAAATAAACAGATTGAGTCAGAGTATAGATACATTATAGTGGATTCACTTCCCATGTGATGGGAAATAAGAATCTAGTCACATTAATTTAATATGATAAAGAATATGTTTTTATATTTTATAATTATTAAGGGTTGTATATTATGTGTCCATGAAAATCCATATTTAGGGGAAAATACATGAGATAAGATAATGTATTGGTTATGGAAGGTATTATTAAAAAAATCTAATTGTAAATTAACTGTGTGATTTGAGACATGTGGTAAATTTCAAAAGGAATAATTATATCATGAATGTGAATGATGGTAATTTTTTATGAAAGAGAAGTTAATAATTGGTAATCTCTGCCATATTGGTGGAGAATAATTTTTTTTATTTTATCCTAGGAGGAAGAAAACAAATTATGGAATAATATGATTGGTCACTTGAGACAATAGTTCTTGGAATATCTGGTGAAGAATGATAGATCTCATGATATACCTAGATAGTCATTTGATCATACAAACATGTGAAATGTTTACCAAAAAGAAAATATTATTCATAATTCATACTCGATGAAAGAAAATAAGTCAATGAGGTTTCTTGAATTGGTTCATATTGATTCATGTGGTCTAAAATCACCAAGATCAATTAATGGGAAGAAATTGTATGTGTTATTCATTTACTATTACATTATGAGGTAGGGTTGATGGTTATCACCCACATGTCTAAGGTGTTAGATTTCATTACTTTGTATTGGATGAAGGATACAAAATTTGATGTTATTAAATGAATTTTTTTGTATTTTTTGTTAATAAGGTTGTTACGAAGAAATTTCAAAGTGTGTGGGATTATGTTGAGTTAATGATATATTTCCTTTTCATCTAGAAAATGAATATGGATTTATATCTTGGAGATACTTTGTGTAAAAAATCAATATAAAGCATCATTTTACATTTGATGATTGATGTTCTCACCTTCATGGAAAATAATGATAGGTACTTGTGTTGAATGCGTTGTTAAAAGCATTGGTGAATGAGTTTTAAAAGCTTCCAAATTGTGTTGTAAAGTGATGATACTAAAATTATATGCCATTATTTATAATGAAGTTGTTAAAAAATGTGATAAGATTTATCCATTGAGTAAAGGTCCTTTGGATGATAATTTGAGGTGTTTCAATTTTTATCTAGGTGAAGTTTGGAATTACAAAACTAGAGCGAGAAGCCCATGATATTTTGGGAATAAATATCATATGTCTTTGATTTGGATAGAAAAAAAGGGCAATTCTATAAATCATATGACATTTCACATTTCATATGACATATAATAGTTTCTATATAACTTTTTTAGTTTCATAAGACTTCAAAATAATCACATAATACTTTAACAATTTAATATGACTTCATCCATAGGAGACTCTTAGTGTATGAACTGATTGTAACATATAACTTCATAATGAAACTTAAGTAGTTCCGTATGCGAATTTTCATAGTGTTAGACTTTGATAATAATAATATGTGTAACACCCTAAGATTTTAATATATGATTACATTTAAATAATTTAATTTGTTCGATAGCTTCCTCTACATTTTATACTAAACTAAAATGAAACCACACTATATTTATATAAAGTATAAATATTGAAGTATGATAATTAAAACCAAGTCAATGAATTAGTGTTAATTAATGGTATTAACCACTTTATGAAATATATTCTACTTTTAATATGAATGAAATTCAATTGGTTTACCTAAAATGAATAATAATATCATTTATTATTTATAAAAGTATTTTTCTAAAAACAAACTTACCATGTGATATAAATTTATCTTTAAATAAATGTATGATTAATTATTATAAATCATGTTTAATGTTAATAATTGGTTAACACTAATTTAGTTGGTAAATGATATGAAATAAGAATAATAAAAGTTAAAATTTGACAATGTCATTTTCTAATAGAAATGGTTTTTCATTATATTTTATGATTTTATTAAAAATTGAATTTATAAATTTTATAATTATAATTTTAAAAAATTAACATCATTTTTTATTTATAATAAAATAATTAACTAATGATGAGTTTTTTGTTATTTTCTAAAATAATCGATTTTTGGGTGAATTATGAAAAAAATGCATATTTTGCTAATACCATCGTTTTTATAATAATTAAAAAAAATTAAACCTTTTTATAAAAAAATACCTATAAATTAAAATAAATCATTTCAAAATACTATGTCCAATTTATAAAACCCATGAATATTGTTTTATAAAATCATGTAATATTTTATGAAAAATATTTTCCCTCTATTTGTTTAATTAAATTTATGCATGGGGAAGTTAGTATTTGGATTTATTTAATGTGAAATAAATATTATTTGAAAATTAATAATATTATTAATATAATTATACTCAATAAAATTTATAAATTTTTTTATACACATACATTATGTTTAAAAAAAATTCTAAAAACAGGGTTTTACGCCTTACATATGCTAACATTAAAATTAATTTCCCTAAATTTGGAAATTTAAATTAATAAAATGGATCAAAAATTTGACATCATCATTTTAATATTATTTAATATAAAAAATTTCATTTCTAGTAAAAAAATAAATTACAAAGTTTAATTTTAATTACCACATTTATGGTGAAATGGCTTCTTTTAAATTGTTTTAATACTAATGCGTAACTTGTATCTAATAAATTATATTTATATATTTTAAATAATTATTATATTATTATTTTTAAACATGTATATAAATATAATAATACTCCTTTAGCATTTAATCAATACTGAAAAATTTTAAGAACAATTAATGGTTAAAACAACCTTTTTATATAGAAATAGTTGTTTTATATATAATTTGTTTTAATTTAAAAGTTAATTTTCTAACTTTTATAAAATTAATAAAATCAAATTTAGATTAAATTTAGATTTATAACATTATAATTAACAAATATTTTTTACCTTTTATATTTAATAAGATATGAAATTACTTATTTAAAAACTAGTAACTATAGTAAATGTTAATTTGGGTTAAAGGATAAAAGTAATAATAAAAGCCTTAAATTGCTTTTTCTATGTCTAAAAATGAATATATTAAAGGAATTTAAAACTTAAATTGTTCTAAACCCCATATTTTTTACTTTTTATCCATTGACCCTTAAATATTTTCATGGAATTATTGAAAAATAATTTATATTTACAAAAGTGTCCTTTTCTTCACTTATAAAAGGATACCACTTATACCCTTTAAAAGTTACACTTAACCCTATAATTCATCCTTTAAAATATGAAAATTTTCTCCCACTAAAACCCACTTTCATTTCTAAAATCCTCTAGTTAGTATTAGTTATCATAAGTTCATCATTTCAAAGGATAATTCTTAACAAAACTTCAACTCTCCAATGTGACTATTCATTGCTTCTTAGTTGTTTGTTATTAATTATTAATGTAATAAATTTATATAACCTTGTAAATATAATGAATTCAGTATCATTATTATACTTAAATTAAATTATATTAATTAAACAAAATTATTCATTCCATTCCATCAACTATAAAAACCCAAACATCGATTGTGTTTATGTACGGACCGCCACCTCCTAGAAGTGATGTTGTTCAATTTTCTCATTGTATCTAAAGAATGGTATAAATGGTGGATTTTATTAATAAATATGTTTTATATATCACAAATAAATATTTTAATTTATCATTTACCATATACCATATTTCTATCCAACTATTGAGAAATGGGATCATTTATCATGCTTATGTACGGACTACCGCCTCCACAAAAAGTGAATTTTATTTGTCATCACCAACCAAATTGGATGTTTTTAATAATTTATTTATTGATAATATATGATAATTACAAAAATTTTAATATTATTAATATATTATACACTCATTATCTAAAGAGATTCCCTTAGTAATTAAAACAGTACAAAATGTTACCTTTTGGGTTAGTTCTACAAGCTACATGAATGATGTTATAATTTTTATTCCATGAATGATTAATGATTATTATTTAATTAAAATATCATAAAATAATAAATAATTTAATATTTATTAATTATTATATAATTTTTATATTGATATTTTGAATATTTATTAATATATCTCCTTTCAATCATTAAACATGCCAAACCAACTTTATCATATTTTCTATTTTCACAAACCATATTTATTTACTTCACATAAAGAAAATAATTATTAAGGAATAACTAGAAAAAATTTATTATTCTATCATGAAAAATTGATGTCTTATTAACTTTAAACCACTTCGAAAAAATTAACTCCATTACCGTGATATTTTCATTAGACAAAAAAAATGTTTTAACTTCTATTAGTAAAAATAACAATAACTAAGTAATATATTTATGATGAAGGATAATAAATAAAGTTTATAAATGGTAATTTATTTTAATAATTTCCTAAATTAAGTACTTAATTTAGTTAAGTTCATTATACTGAAGGATAAACCATGGTCGAGTTAGCGGAAACTCAATGTAAGGGTTTTTCATTTTAATTTTCATTCATTGAGACATGTTTTAATGTTATGAAGCAGTTTATTATTTTTATATTGTATATACTACATAATAATATATTTTCAAATTATTTGTTATTTAATTCATGGAATTTATAGAACCACATTTTTTTCAAGTTTCCAATGGCATTTGATTCAAAAAAAATTAAATTCCTAAGGGGTTTTCATCTCAAATTCCTCTCTTTAATACATTTTTTTATTATGCATAGAATTTATTTTATATAGTGTACATACTAACTAATTGAGTTATAATATCTTGAAATATGTTTTATTCGTGGTAATTTAAGTTCAATGGGATTTTATTTAAAACGTTTTCTTGGTCTCAATTCCTATTTCTTGAGTCATACCTCTTGTTATGCACTAATTTATTTTTATATATTGTATAATATGTCCATTTGAGATGTTATAACATGAATTATTCTTTATTAATGATATTTGAAGTTTAAGTTTAAGTTATGTATCCTTAAATGGTTTTTATTTTAATGTCACTCAATAATTAGGGTTTTTATTTCAAACCTCATTTCAAAATCATGACTTATCAAATATAGTAACCCATTTGGGGAATTTGTATAATCTTTCATTTTAAGGTCACTTTTATTTTATTCTCTTTTGGTTATCCTTAGTGAGATTTTTATTTTCTTTACCTTGCTTCAAATTATAAGTCTTTTAATGTTTTAATGTTTGTGGTTATTAAAAAAAGTGTTTTCAAAACATAATTCTGTTTATTTTGGAGTCCACATTTTTTGGAATATCCCAATATTTGTTTCAAATTTTGAAAAAGGCCATTTTCAAAAACTTTGGCCTACTTTATAATTTTTTTAAAGGAAATTCATTAAATTTTCTCCTTGTGGTTCATTAATGAAAAAAATAATTTCTTTTTATGTTTCTATGTGAATGTATCTTTCTACCACTATTTTTGTTTTATATGAAGATTTCTCTCTATATTTTCATGATTTATAAAAGAAATTATTTTTCACCTGGTTTCAAAAAATATTTCTTTTAAAATGATTTCAAATGATCCAGGGTATTTATTATTTCTAAAGTGAGTTTATTTCTAAAACATATAAAACTATTTTTTATCTAAGTCAACATCCCTTGATATATCTTATGATTGATATAGTATATTCATAAAATGATACCATTAACATTATTTATCTAAATGGATTATGTATTGATCTCATCTATCGAAGGAAGGATTCATCACTGTCTTCTCTCCCCTAATCATTTTTATAGGATAACCTTAATTTTTCTTCCAATAATTTTCCTCTATAAATACCCTATTCTTAATTCATTTGATTGAAAGGTGTTCACATAAATTTCACACATCAATTGATTTGGTATAATTATTGTCTTACCTATATATTCTTTATCTATATGTTGTATATATTATATACTTTATTATCTTTATTGAATGGTATTTACCTATAAAGTTACTCGATGTTATTGGATGCCCATTTAAATTTCATGGGTTTATAATGTCATTATTATGAATGATCTCCTTATGTGAATCCATTTGAAAATTATATTAAAAAAATTAAAAGGGTTTTATTTGATGTGACAAGTGAATGATTTTAAATTGGTACATTTATGTATATATGTAAATAGGTGGGGTCCTATATCACCCTCTAATTCAATGCATACGAGTTTATATCTCATGAGATAAGTATTCACAATTTTTTTATAGTTGACCAAAATTGTAGTCACTGATGGTGTGGATCATGAAATTTATGATCCATATACTAATGTATCTTCCATATTTTAAGTATGCTTCATAGTTTTATGCATATTCACATGACTATGTTATTCTCTTATAACTCATGTTTATTGACTCACCCTTTTGATTCATGTATTTTTTTATGTTAAGATTTATTCTAGGATTGATGACCAAATATTTGTTGGGTATGATTTTATAATGGATCTTGATTATATTAATATGCTCATCTGATACTCACTTATGATCCTTGATTATTATTAATTATGATTAACCTTACAGGGTATCTGAGCTCATCTTTTCTTATATTTTTATTTCCCAGGTTATAAAGAAAATTACTATGTAAGATATTTCTAAAAGGGTGTCTAATGAGAATAAATTATGGGAGATATTGATATATTATTATGGATTAAACAGTTTATCTCATATTGTAAAAAAATACATTAGTTAAAAGGGAAATAGTTGTGTTTGTAAATGTTTTTTTCTAATTCTCTACAAATCTAAACCTAAAATATCATGGAATTATATTGTAATGAAATATTTTCATTAAGGACATGTAATTACTAAAAGATAAGGTCTAGGTGTCAAAGTTGGTATCATAGCATGGTTTAATTATTTTTTATGATCAATGTGGTTATTTTGGGGTTTAGGATGATAAAAACTTAGGGAAAATCCTATGGATGAGTCAAAATATAGGATTGTATCCTGGAATATTGGTAAAGTTTTGATTAGGTAGTTTTCCTAAAAAAACACTTTCCTAAATAACTGAAAAGTGGATGTGAGATCTATAATAGTTATACCTAGGGGTAATAACTCTAAATAGGGCATGTTGGGTATTAACTCAAGTGTGATCTGGTGCATGAAAAAGATTCTTGACTTCACATCTGGATATAAACTCTCAGGGGATACGATTTGGTTGATCACATGCTCTTTATAAGCCACTATAAAGGATTTATTTCAAAGTAACTTTAAGGGATTAAGTTAAAAATTATAAGAGAACATATCTTAAAGTAACATAGGTAGAACCAATAGAGTTATAGTATTTTTACTAAATAGGTGAGTACTTACAACAAGGTAAACATGTTTATCGTGAGGAAAACATGGTTGTAGATGGTCTTGTGAACATGGGAGTTGGTGAGCCTATTACCTATTATGATGCCCTTCATGTGGCCATGATCCCTCTTTATGAGACTAATTGTAATAAGATACAACGTTTTCATCTCTTGTAACTTTGTTATCTTTTATGAATAATTACCTTGACCTTTTGGTGGAGGGACCTTTTCAAAAAAACATACACCAAGGTAAATCGTCTTTTAGTAAAAAAATAAAGAACTTTAAAAACTTCGAAAAGATGAAATTTTATAAAAATCTCTTTGAAATAGGGGAATAAGTTCATTATAGAGAAAATTAGAAAAAACACAGCCATCAGTATCAACTCCTTTGTTTTATAGACATTCCGTAAGATGATTTTCTTTATGGAAGACATGTGTGATAAAAAATAACATCATTTATAGAGACTCAGTGTAGTCAATCTAGTGGGAATTGAGTTTCCAAGATAAATGATGTTTTCCATTTCGTACTGCTTTAACTATGAGTATAGAGTCACACCCAAACCATATCATGTTCCAAACTTGTTTCTTATCCATGATCACTGCATTTATCAGAGCTAGTATCTCACATTCTAAAGATGTTGCAATGCCACAAGATCTATAAATACATCCAAAAATTTCAAAATTAGAATCCCTAAATGTCTCCCCAAAACTTGTAGGTCTTGGATTAACTATTTCTGCCCCATCTATATTACATTTGATCCATTCTATGAAAGGGGATATCCAGATAAATTCCATCATGCCTCACGAGCTTAGAAAGAATGCGACAATATCAATATGTCTTAGAACCAATAGGTCATGCACCAAATTATTACACCTTACCAACTAAATAGAGTTCACATTTTTAATTTCTATAACAATTTATAGGTAGGAAGCATTAATATTGAAAGTAGTGCTTTCATGCTTTTCATGTTATACCTCCTCCATATCAAGTGAATTAATTTATCACAAGAAACCTGAAAAAGAGAGAGGAACTGCATTGATAGACTATCATTAAATAAATTTTGTAGACATGCTAGATTGGAGTCAGTCGATGGAATTTTAACATAAAAAATTCTGAAGATAAATTTCCATATAGTTATGGTAGTGGAAAACTCAAGAAGAGGTGATTGATATCTTCTCAATGTTGGTGAAATAAATCACATCTTGAGGATAGTGAGATAACAAAATTTTGTAATAAAACATCAACAGGGAGTTTTTAATGAGATATCCTCCATATTAACATAAAACAAGATAGATAAATCCAGGTTTTATTTATCTTTTTATTCCATCCAGGTTAGGTCCCTTCAATCAAGTTGTGGTAATACTTCTTTGCTATAATAATCTCATTATTTGTAGGCTCCCAGAAAAGAAGATCGTCCTGGTTGATAAAAGTGTAGTTATCAATAATGCTTTTGACATCATCAGTTAGAACAATTTGGAAGGAAATATGATCCTTGATTGTTTCATTTGATTTCATCACAGAACCATTGGAATTTATCAAGTTTGAGAGAGGGTAACCTATCCAATTGTTTGACCAAAACATGAGATAGAAGTTTCTATTCACTAACCAGTGGGCCTGAGTAAGAATAAAACTGAAAGGCTGGTTAAGTGTAGTATTAACAGAGAAATCTATGTAGTTAAGATTTATATCATTGATATTATGTATACATATAGTTCTGATTAAATCCAGGTAATCATATTTATAATCCATTAGCCTCCAAAAAATTGATCTTGAATAACATCATTGAATTTGTCAAGGTTTTGTATTCCAAGTCCCCCAAGCTCAACATGCTTACATTAGGTTATACAAGGAACTGTAATAATCCTTATTTCAATGATAATCCCACTCCATGTGAAATTTTTCATATAAGTGTTCTATTTCCTCAACAAAGTAACTGACCATTTGTAAACCATGAATGAGTAAAAAAAATTGGAGACAATAATATATTTTACAATGAATACTCTCCTATCTATTGAAAGAGATTTTATTTTATAAGTAGTTAATTGATTTTTAAATTGATTCACAATATCAATTAAGTGATAAGAATGATCCTTTACCAAATATATTGGGACCCCAAGATATGTGGAAGGGAGCATACCTTGTATAATACCCAGCTGATGAATGATCTCATTTTTTCATGTAGCATTTATATTATTTCCAAAGTACACAAGATTTTCTCCAATAAATCTCTTGTCTCAAATCCATTTGATGGTGTTGAAATACTTCTTTAATAATATTGACATTTTGATTTTCACCTTCAAAAAAAATTAAAATATCATCATTATACATATGGTGTGAAGGAGAAGGAAGTCCTTTATTAGCCACTATGGGATTAATTTGTCCATTATTAACAAAATGTGAAATAAGTCTAGTATAGTTGTCATATCTTATATAAAAGATAATATACAAAAATGGATCACCCAACCTCACCCCTTCGGAGCAAGAAAACTAACCTTTAGGAGATCCATTAACTAAGATTGAAATATGAGATGAAGTAAAAAAAGAGTCTTGATCCAATTAATGAAGGTGTTATTAAAGCCAAAATTGCACAACAAATTACAAATGAATCCCTAATCAAGAGTGTTAAATACATTTTTAATGTAAATTTTTAAAGAAATGTAACTCTATATAGTGGATTTCCTAAGAAAATGTACACATTTAGAAGCTATTATAAGAAAATCCAATATAGTCCTCCCATGAATGAAACCAAATTGTTTGAAAGAGATTTTTTTTTTGAAATTTTCACAAGTATAGAGGAAAAGATTTTACCAATAATCAAAAAATATATATTTACCAAATAAAAAGGATTGAACTGATGTATTTCATTATCATTTTCAGCCTTTAGAGTCAGGGAAATGAATTGAGTATTTATCCCATGTGTAAACGATCCTCCTTTAAAGAATCATTGAACTAGTCTGCAAACATCATCATGAATAAGATCCCAAAAGGTTTGAAAATTTTTATTTGTGAAACCATAAGGACCCAGGAACCTCTCAGATTTAAGACTAAACACTAAATATTTAATTTCACATTATATGGGGAAAGTTGTGAGAATCTCATTATCATAATTGGTCACAAGGGTAGAAATAATCCCTTCCACTTAGCATGTAGAAGCTTAGGACCATTAGAAAGACCCATTTAGTAAGCATCCACATGATTAGAAATTTTATATCTGTCTGTTTAGAACTTATAATCATCCTTTAAAAGTGAAAATGGTCTAAATATTTTCCTATATTTCTATAGGGTATTGAAAAAACCGGTATTCTTGTCACCATCTTTAATACATTTAAATATTTGTATCCAAAAGAAACTATGTCTTATAAATAAATAATAAAACATACCTAAATGGTTGAGAATCATAGTATATTCCTCTTATGATAAAAAAGGTGAGTTTCCTAGTCTAACTTATGTTATTGAGGTTGATATCATAATAGAAATTAATTCTTGAAAATCATAGAAATTTTCATTAAGGTCGTATATTTATCAATGGTATTTTGGAATATTCTAAAATTTATGAGAATTATGTGAAACATATAATAATTTTTTACCAATAATTATTTATTTAAATGATTGGAAACATATTTTAAATGGTATATATAACATTGAAAATTAATTTTAGGATAGAGTTATATTTTGGGGCTAACCATTGTAGAACACATGATTGAAGAACAAACCTTAAGTTTAACATATGATTGAGGTTAAGGTAATTAAAGGTTGATTGATTTTAAAAAGGTAAGTTTGATAGTATTAGTAACCTTGGTATTCATAATTGATTCATAATATTTTGGTTTAATTTTATCTCATTTTTTGGGATTTTTGGGATTATATTGACTAGTGTATGGTTTTTGTGAACTAGTGGTTAAATATAACATTTAATTTTCAAGGGATATATGATTTTGTTGTGGTTTAATGTATTAGATATTAAAATTGTTTTAGTAAAGGTATGTTATGGAGCATATATGATTAGTGTATATAAATACATAGTTATATAATTATTTGAATGATTAATATTGTTTGAGAAAAGATAAGTAACTTGATATAGATTAATAGATTAAGGTAGATGTCATATTAGAGGTTATATCCCAAATGAAAAATATGTTAAGAATACCCTTAAATATTTTCATCAGTGAGTGAAAATTAAAAAAAATATGACATAATTTAATTAGGGGTAGAATATAACACCCTAATATTTTAATATAGTATTACCTTCAAATAAGTCTATGTGTTCAATATAATTCTTCACACGCAACACTGAACTTAAATGAAACCATGACATATTTCTATAAAATATAAATATTTAAGTATGATAATTAAAAACTAATAATTTAATTAGAGATAATTAATAGGATTAACCTATTTATAAAATATTTTTTACTTTTAATATGAAATACATAAAATTAGTTCGCTTAAAATGACTAATAAGATTATTTATTGTTTAGAAATGTATTTTTATAGAAATTTTCATTTTATGAGATATGAATATTTATTTCAAGAAATTTATGATTACTTATGATCAATTATATTTTATATTAAAAAAAATTTGACACTAATTTAGTTGTTAAATGATATGATATAAGAATAATAATAGTTAATATTTGAAAATGACATTTCCCAATAGAAACGGTTTTTCATAATATTTTATGATTTTATTTAGAAAATGAATTTACAAATTTTATATTTTTAATTTTAAAATATAAACACACTTTTTTTTATTTATAGTAACATTATTATATTAGGATGAATTTTTTTATTTTTCTAAAATAATATATTTTTAGGTGAATAATAAAAAAATATCGATTTTCCTAATACTGTCACTTTTATATGAATTATAATTTTCTGAAACTTTTTTAATATAAAAAATATATATTTAGAAAGTAAAATAATTCATTTTAAAATTATATTTTCAATTTATGAAACCCAAGAATTTCATTTTATAAAATCAATTAACATTTTATGAAAACTATTTTTCATCTACTTCTTTAATAAAATTTACCTATAGTAAAATTCAGTTTTGGATTTATTTTAATTTAACAGAAAAATTATTTTAATAAAAAAAATTATAATAATATAATTCTAATTGATAAAAGTGATAAATTTTTCATATATATAAAATTTATTCATAAAAATACATTTTAAAAAAATGGGTTTTTTCACTTTACATGCGCTAAAATTAAAATTAATTTTACAAAATATAGAAATTTAATTTGATAAAATGGATCTAATATTTGATATCATCATGTTAATATTATTTAAAAAGTATAATTTAATTTTTAGGAATAAAAATTATATTAACATGCTTAATGTTAATTACAATGTTAATGAGGGAAAGGTTACTTTTGAATTATTTTAATAAAAATGTGAAAATTTTACTTAAAAAATATATTAATATTTATTAAATAATGGATATAATAGAATTTTTAAAAATATATAAAAATAAATTAATACTGATTTATTGTTTAATCAATAATAAACAATATTAAAAATTCTAAATGGTGAAAATAACCTTTTTTTACAAAAACAGTATTTATATATATAATCTCTTTTAATTTAAAAGTTAATTTTAAATAATTTATAAATTTAATTGAATTTAATTGATATTAAATTTATATTAATCACCTGAAAATTATGCAAGAGGTTTTACTTGTTATATTTAAAAATATATATAATTACATTGTTGAAAATTAGTTTCCAAAGTAATAGTTAATTTAGGTAAAAGTTTTAAATAAAAAACATTAAATTGCTCTTAAATTGTCTCAAAATAGATGTATGAGATAAGTTTCAACCTTATATTTTTCCACACCATTTATTTTTATACATTTTATTCATTAAACCATGAATATTGCAAGGGAATTATTAAAAAAATAATGAGTGTTTCCAAAAGTGTCATTTTCTTCACTTATAAAAGGATATCACTTCCACCCTTTCAAAGTTACACTTAACCTTATAATTAATAATTTAAATATCTCCATTTTCTCCCACTATAACTCACTCCCACTTCCAAAAGACTCTGGTTACTATTAGTTAGTATATTCCATCCATTTCAATAGATACGTGAGTATCCACTACTTCTTAGTGTTTCCTTCTTAATTTTTACTGTGATAAACTTTTATAACATTATGAATATAATTAATTTATTATCATTATTATAATTAAATTTAATTATATTAATTAAATGATAATTATTCATTCCATTAAGCTTGCTAAGAGAAACTAAAACATTTATTGTTTGTATATGCGGACGACCCCCTACACAAAGCTTTGTTGTTTGTTTTTCATCACTTACCCTCAAGGATGGTATAAAGGGTATGTTTGATAAAGATATGTGTTATCTATGTCATAAATAAAATTATAAAATAATAATTTACCATGTACTATCTTTCTATCCATTTTTTGAGAAATGGGATAGTTAATCAAGCTTACGTACGGACTACCACCTCTACAAACAATGAATTTTGTTTGTTATCACCACCCATATTTGAAGTTTTTGAGAATGTATTTATAGAAAATATATTATGATTATAAAATTTATAATATTATAAATATTTCATACTATCGTTATCTAAATAAATTCCCTTAATCATGAAAACATTATAAAATAGTACTGTTTGGGTGGGTTTTTCCACCTATGTGAACGATGTTATAATTTTTATATCATGAATGATTAAGGATTGTTATATAATTATAATATCATGTAATAATAATTAATTTAAGAAATAATAATTATTTTGTAAAAAAATATTATTATTTTAAATATTTATTAATATATCACCTTTTGATCGTCAAACACACCGAAACTAGTTCATTGTGTTTTCCATTTTCAGAAAACTTGTTCATTTCATTCACTTAATGAAAATAAAACATAAGTAATAATTTGAAAAATATGATTATTATATCATTAAAAATAAATAAATTATTAACTTTAAACCACTTAGTAATAATCGACTATGTTATCATGATTTTTTAATGATAAAAACAAACAAATATTCTAACTTACGTTAGTGAAAATAACTATAACTAAGTAATATATTTATAATAAATAATTATAAATAAATTTTATAAAGGGTAATATATTTTTATAAGGTATTTAATTAATTACTTAATTTATTTATTTTCATTATATAGGATGATAGAGAAATATTGAGTTAGCAAAAACTCAAGGTAAGGGTTTTTCATCTTAATTTCTCTTCATTGAGACATTTTTTAATGTTATTACCCAATTTATTATTTTAATAGTGTATATAATTAAAAATAGTGTATTTTATAATACTCCATGATTTAATTCATGGTATTCATAAAAAAATATTATTTTAAAGCTACCAATGACTTTTGATTCATAAGTTACTAAATTTTCAAGGGTTTTCAATCGTAAATTCTACTATTAGAGAAATTTTTGGTGTTATACACCTAATTTATTTTATGTGGTGTATATACTAATTAATTTAGTTATTATATAATTAAATAAATTTTATTCATGGTAATTTACATTCAAGAGGTTTTGAATTAAATTCTCCTAATGTTGTAAGGGTTTCTTGGCCTAAATCTATATTTCCTGAGACATGCTTCTTTTGGGCACCGATTTATTTTTATATGGTATATAATCTGAACATTTGAGATGATATAACATGAATTATCCT
Source organism: Viscum album (assembly GCA_963277665.1). Taxonomy (NCBI): domain Eukaryota; kingdom Viridiplantae; phylum Streptophyta; class Magnoliopsida; order Santalales; family Viscaceae; genus Viscum; species Viscum album. The sequence continues at coordinate 1,150,356,619 of OY728132.1, read as the reverse complement.
TTATTAGTGATATTTTAAGTTCAATTTAAATCTTTATCTCCTACAAGGTTTTTTATTTGAATGTTACTCAAGTCATAAGGTTTCTATTTCGAAACTCATTTTAAAATTGACACCTATCAAATATGATAACCAATATAGGTAATTTTAATAATATTTAATTATTATATCACAATCATTTTATTATAAACTAGTTATCTTTGGTGAGATTTTTCTTCTCTCAACCTTATTTAAAACTAGAAGTTTTTTAATATTTTAAAGTGATGTGGTTCTCACAAAAATTGTTATAAAAATGGAATTACTTTTATGATAAACTCTAATTTTTTTGGGAAATCCCTATATTTATTTAAAAAATTGAAAAATGTAATTTTAAAATACCTTGACCTTAAGTTTAAATTTTTTAAATGAATTTCATTTAATGTCTTTTATATAGGTTATTTTGGAAAAAATCTATTTTTATATTTCTTTGTGAATATATCTTTTCACTAGCCTTCCCATTTTATATGAAACATTCTATCTAAGTTTTCATGATTTATAAAATAAATTATTTTTATCCTAGTTTTATAAAATATTTCTTTTAAAATTATTTCAAATGATCAAGGTTACTTCTTATTTCTAGATAGGTGTTATTTCTAAAACTGTTAAAAATCATCTAAGTTAACATATCTTGATATATCTTATGCTTGATCAAGAATATTCATCAAATGATATCATCCAACTTCTTTATCTAGATATATTATGTATTTACCTCATCTATTAAAAGGATTATCCATCAATTTCTTTATCTTGACCAATATATTTTGGTGTATAACTGTAGTTTTTCTTCCAATACTATTCCTATATGAACACTTTATTCTTGATTCCTTTAATTGAAGGGTGTTCATGTAGATTCTAGGCATTGATTGATTGGGGAGAATAATTATCTTTACCATATATCCGTTATATATATGTTTTCTAAACCATAATATTTATTATCATGATTTAATGGTATTTACTAAGAATGTTACTCAATTTCATTGGATACCCATTTATTTCCCATTGTTTTATCTTGTTATAATTATGAATGATTTCCTTCTATGAATCCATTTGAAAAGGGTATAAACCCATTTTATTTTCTTAGGTTCTTTATTATGTGATAAGTGATTGATTTTCAAGTGGAAATCATAATTATATATGATTATGGGTGGGGTCATATATCGCCCTTCAATGAATTTGTTAAGAGTTTATATCTCAAGCGATAGGTATTCACAGGTACATTTTAGTTACCCATGTTTTTGGGTACTAATGGTGTGGATCATGAAATATATATTCCCTATACTAATGTATATACCATATTTAAAGGATATTTAAAAGTTTTATGCTTATTAACATGACTATGTTATGTTTTCATGCCTCATATTTGTTAACCCACTCTTGTGATTATTGTCTTAATTTATGTCAATCTTTATGATATGATTTTTAACCAAGTATTTTTTGGGTATGAGTTTTATATGAATCTTGATTACACACACATTCTTATTTATTCTATAACATCCCAAGTAAATGGAGAATAATATATTTCCATACTTATTAATATTTGTGAATTAAATATTAATTTTACTTTAAAATGGTTGCTTTATTCGATGAAGTACCCGATACGCAATAACGTGTTTCTTTGAAATCTTACGTTGCAGACTAATAATATAATATTATTATTTTAAATGGTAGTTAACTCATAGTTGTTGTATTGGAGGGAATGAACAAAACTAACTACAATATGATTATTCATGATTGTTAAATGTATTTACATTTATCCAATGAAAATGTTAGAAGCTTAAAATGTGATTGAATCTAATTTTAAGAATAATTTACATTAAAAGGCCGATTTATCTCCTTTTAATGGAGAAAACTATTTAAATATAGTTTTGGTCACTTTATTACATTCTATATGACCAAATAAAATCATTATTTAGAATGGGGACATCAAAATTTACTTTAAATTTTTGGAATTTTTTCAATAAAATTCATTTTTTTAATGAATAGTGAAAATATTGTATTTTAATTCAAAATTGCATTTTAGTCTAATTTATTTATATGGTTATATTATCTTTTTATTTGGTTTTAAAGTGTAATTAGAATATATTTTTACCATTTAATCCAATTTTGGTCATTAGAATTAATTTCACTTTGAAATTGGACAATAAAGAAGTGTCAATCTTTTGATAGTTATTATTTCTTAAAAACACGCTATTTGTTTTAACAACGGAAATTAATTTTAAATTAATTAATTCAACTTCTATGTTTTGAATTCAGAAAAATAGACATCATCTTTGAATTTTAATATCAAATATATCTTAGGCTCAATTTTTGGAATTTTTCTGAAAAACGTCAATTTTTGATGAATAGTGAAACCACTTAGTAGTAGTTAAAAAAACTAACTTTTTCATTTAAATGAAATTTTACTACTTCTGTGAATTGAATTTCGAAAATCCAACATACATGGTTGTAATTAGTAAGTAAAATGTGGTTCAATAAGATGAAAATAATTTTTAGTGAATAGTAACTGTTGCCTTTTATTTACCACGCTTAAAGGTAAATAGGGTAATTCAAGGTAAAAACAATATTATAATAATTCAAAATTACCTTAACACTTGTCCAAACCTTATTTTTTGAGACATTTAAGACCATGGGCATATTTGGGTCGATTTTGGTACCCCATTGAGCCACTTGGGAGTGATAATGACAATTTAGATTAATTAATTTAAAGTAAAGGTAAAAATGACAAAAACAAATATTTTTTACTAAATTTATTTTTATATGGTGTTATATAAGGAATAGTTTTGACTATAAATATTAATTGTAAAGATAAAAATATTTCTTACATCATGATTTTTTTTATAATTTTTAGACATCAAATAATTTAAATTATTTATGACACAATAATGATTTAGTGTTTACCTCATTAATAAATCATTTAAATAAATAAGATTATAAATATTAAAATAACATCCAAAACGTGACCAATTTTTATTGGATGATTTTATTTTTACCATTATTCATCTTATCTACTACTCTAATGGTTTTTGGATATTTTTAAACTGAATATAAGTTTATAATAAAATAATTTTTTCACAATTTCCTAAAGAGCCCCTCCTCTCCCTTATAAAAGGAGACCACTTCTAACCAATTCATCACACCTCTAAAGCCTTTTGGATCGTACAAACTCTACCCAATTAATCTTCCTACATCCCTATCCACCTCTTAGAAAACTTACATTAGGTATAAGGCACTTCCAGAAGTCATTTTGGTTCAAACCAAAGGAAGTTTCCCAAATTAAAGGTAACGGTTTCTCTTAACTTCTTTTCTTTTATTATACTTCTCCAACCCCTAAACTCTTTTTTATTCCTTTATTTTATAGAGTAAACAGTATCCTAGATATACTAGGATGTTGTTATAAGAAGGATTTTAACTACACTTACACACACCTCTATCTAATGGGTGAAGAACATACTGTTTATGTGGATGGAAAATTAACGCCTCACGAAACGTTGATTGTTCAATTATCTCTTACAACCTATCATGGTGGACATTATGATGGTACTATATTTATATATGATATATATTATTTTTATGATTTCTTTATACATCTGTATTTTCTATTTACATCATGCCTTTATGGTTTCCATAGTGGGTAATATGATAATCTCATTTGAGGAAGTGCGGACTACCACCCCCTCAAAGTGCTATGACTCGTTAATGCCATATGTGGGACGTATAAAGAATGGATTTAATGATATTATATATGATATTATACTATTATTATAATATACCTATTTATCATTATGTTTTAATTTTATTAAAATAAGAAATAGAAATAAAAGTAGCGTTCATGCGTACGTACGGCTTACCGTCTCCATGAACGGTGCATTTCATTTCTTACCATAAAATGTTATGTACTATTATAAATACATGTATATACAATATATATATATTATATATGATATATAAATAATTAATGTCATTCTAGATATAAGGAACTATTGACCACATGGACAACTTGTAAATATAAGGTGTTCATTTTTGACTCAAGTACCAAATATCGACAAAATGGGAGTTATTAACTTAAATGATTACATAATGTTTATAACATGGTAATAAGTGATATAAAAGGAATAATAAACTTGAAAAAGTCTCTTAATCAAGTATAAATTAACTTTAATTTATTATTCAGTAGATTAAAGAACGATCGAGTCAAGTCGGACACGAGGTAAGGGACTTCGTCTCAATCTCCTTTCATTGAGGCATATTTTGTTGTAATACACGATTTTCTTTTATAGGTTGTATAAACACATTTAAATTTTCATATCATTCAAATGGAATCTTTTTATACGAATCATTTTATTAAACGAAAAAAAGGAATGTTTTTTTTACAGAAGCGGTGACAACGACCTTTTCGTCGCCGCGAGTATTATTTGATCTTTGGCTTCCTTAACAAGCTAGAATGTTTTTAAAAGAAAAATAAATACCATATACTATTTTTACGTATTTTGGTATTGAAAATGATTTTTAGAATTGATTTATTATTTCAATATCTTGAAATGATATTTTGTTATTGCAATGTGGAAATGTTATCTTTCATTTATTCTTATGTTATGTGTTATGATCATGTTATGGTTCTTGAGAATTATTTACATATACGGGTGGTTCTATGATAAACCTATGGAGGGTGAGCCCGAGATAGCTCTCCAATGCATTGGGTAACGTAAAGGAGGTAAACGTGAATGTTTCTCCTAATAGGTTTAGGTAATATACTGTGATGGGTATTCCAAAGTAATTCTCTATATAGCTGTGATAGCTACAATGTAAGTATGATATAGATGCCACAAGTTACCTTTTTTATTTATGATTTCTATGTATTATTCATAAAATCTTATGATTTCATGAGGTAAGTAAAAGAGTGCATGTTTTGTATGTATTTATGAACAAATGTTTTCTTTCTTTGTTTTATAACCCATTCTGGGATTTTTATGCTCATCCCAAGTTTTGAAAGATTTTCACAGGACTTAAAGATGAATAAGGTCAAGGATGGGATCAAGGAAAAGTCATGTTGTCTAAAACATGGAACTAGACATAACTCTTCTTTTCAAGAGTTTTTATTTTATGCAAAAAAAATGGAAACTGTGTAGAAGTGTCTACTTTGTAATCTTTTGAGATGTAATAGTTATGTCTTAATTATCTAAAACTATAAACCTGAAAAGATCCTCAACATGAATTATTCATTTAATTATATATTATTTAATGTTTAAGGCCAGGTCCTTATAGTTGGTATCAGAGGTCAGTTTAGATAACTTTAGGAGTTAGGGTATTGTTAAATTGATATCCATAAAGTAATTTGTGTTAATATTGATATCATATAGCATTTACAGATTACCATGTTACTTCGCCTAAGATATTTCTTTGTTCAAAATGGTTTTCCACAGAGAAAATAGGGCATCTATGTTGGGAAGACATCAGGAGGAAGGCAACCTTCCAAATTAGAAACCTGAGATGGTTGGAATCATAACCGAATAGTTTGTTGTAGTGATGGCACATTTGACTCAGGCTATTAATGGTGGTGGTATCTATGTACAAGATCAGCTAGATCAACCACATAAAAACATGTCAGTAGTGGACCATTTCATAGGGAAACATACCATATCATTCAGAGGATCATCTGATCTGGTGATAGCAGAAGGGTAGATTAAAGCACTGGAAAAGATTTTTGATGTCATGGGTTGTTTAGAAAATCAAAAGTTTAGTCTCGTTGTTTACCGTTTTGAAGGTACTGATCAGTGGTGGTCGATGGTGAAAAATATCAGGGATAGTGAGGAGATTGATGCTCTTAATTGGGATGAAATCAAAGGTATGTTTCTTAAGAAATATTTTCCTAAGGTGGTTCATCTTATTATGTAAAAACAATTCTTGTAATTAAGGCAGGAGGATGACTCAATGGCTGCTTATGAAGAAAAATTCACTCGACTGGCAAGGTATGCTCCAAATTTCATACGAGATCTTGATAGTAAAATCAACCATTTTATTCAAGATTGAAGCCAAAGTATCGAAGGGATTTAGCTTCTCGTGAGTTCAAAAGTTATGAAAAACTTGTTCGTTGTGCGGAGAAGGTGGGAGTGGAGTTTTATAATGATCAGGTGTTCTTTGAAAAACAACAGAATAAGATGTCGAGGTGGCAGGCTAAAAAGAAGAACTCTTTAAAAAAGTCTAATGGTAAGAAACTTAAGTTTATAGTTTGTGAAAATTGTGGTAAAAATAATGTTGGAGAATGTCTTTTGAATTCTATTAAGTTCTACCGATGTGGTAAAATGGGACATAAGGCTCGTAATTGCACTGAAAAAGATCAGGGTAATGGTAAGACAAAATCTGATTTACAGTCAGTAAAAATATTTAGGTGCAATAAAATGGGTCATTATGCAAATGAGTGTCCAAAAAAGAACTAAAAAAAAGGAAAGCAACCATACTACAAGCATAAAATGGTGGTGAAATCCTTTTAAACTACTTTAGCAGATGTTGGGCCATTAAATAAAGTTGTATTAAGTACACTGTTTATTTGTTCAGATTATGCCAATGTGTTGATTGATTCAGGGTCTACACACTCTTTCATTTCTGAGAAGTTTTCTAGTAAATTGGGAATTCCATCTCAAGATATGAATACAGAACTTATGGTAAAAAAACCTAGAGGAAATGTTGAGACAAAAAAGAAAACATAAGAACATTCTTTTACTTGTGTGCAGAAAAACTCTACCTGAAAACCTTATTGTTTTTCTCTAGTAGTGTTTGATGTTATTTTGGGCATGGATTGTCTTTATGTTTATCATGGTAAGATTGACTGTAGATCTAAAGTGGTTTCTTTTTAGAATGATTTAAAGTTTGTTTACAAGAATGAACCCTTACTTTTGATAACATATCAGGAAGCTGAGAAACTAGTAAAATATGGAAATGAATGTTACCTTGCACATATTGTTGAAAACAAAGGAACTGTTTAGATTAATGATGTGTCAGTGGTAAATGAGTACCATGATGTTTTCCTGATCAGTTTCCTGGTATTATATCTGATCAGGAAGTTGAATTTACTATTGACTTACTTATTGATGCTAATATATTTTCAAAACCCCCTTATCGAATGGCTCAAAATAAACTTTTAGAGTTAAATAATAAATTGTAGGAGTTATTAGATAAAGACTTAATTTGACCTAGCACATCACCATGGGGTGCTCTTGTCTTATTTGATAAAAAGAAATATGGTTCAATGAGACATTTCATTGATTATAGAGCATTGAATAACATCACAGTTAAGAATAAGTATCATTTGCCTCATACTGATGATTTGTTTTATCAGCTCTAGGGAGCTCAGTATTTTTCAAAGATTGACTTGAGATTAGGGTACCATCTGTTGAAAATAAAGGAAGCAGACATTCCAAAGACCTCATTTCGTACTAGATATGGCCATTATGATTTTTAGTTATGCCTTTTGGTTTAACCAATACACATGTTGTATTCATGGATATTATGAATAGAATTTTCCATGAGTCCTTGGATAAGTTTGTGGTTGTGTTCATTGATGATATTTTGGTTTATTCCAAAAGTAAGGAGGAACATGAAATTCATTTAAGGGTTGTCTTGCAAACCTTAAAAGAAAATAAACTATTTGGAAAATTCAACATGTGTGAGTTTTGGTTACAAAATTTTTTTTCCTTTGTCACATTGTTTCAAAAAATGGAATAACTGTTGATATTGATAAAACAAATGTTGTTAAAAAATGTCCAAGACCCACAAATATAACCGAGATCTGTAGTTTTCTTGGTTTATCAGGTTATTACCAAAGATTTGTTGAGAATTTTGCACGGTTATCTAGTCCATCGACTAAGTTAACTCAAAATGGTGTTAAGTTCATCTAAACAAAAGAATGTGCTGATTATTTTCTAGAATTGAAAAGAATATTGGTGAATGCTTCAGTTTTGGAACTACTATCCAGAAATGGAGAGTTTGTTATCTACAGTGATGCTTCGTTGAAAGGACTTGGATGTGTCCTTATGAAGAATGATCAAGTAATTTATTATGCTTCACGTCAGTTGAAACCTCATGAGTTAAATTACCCTACACATGATTTAGAATTAGCTACTGTTGTTTTTTCTTTTAAAATTTGGAGGCATCATTTTTATGGAGTAAAATGTGAAATATATACTGACCACAAAAGTTTAAAGTATATATTAACTCAAAAATAATTGAACATGAGAGAGAGGAGATGGATAGAATTAATCAAGGATTATGATTGCATGATCCATTACCATTCGGGAAAAGGCAAATAATGTGGCTGATGCTTTGAGTCGAAAAAGTAATGCTTCCTTAGCCATGCTACGTTTGGAATGATATCCTTTGGTTTTTGATTTGATAAAATTTGGCATAGAAGTTGTTGGTGCAGAAAATTGTTCTATTTTGTTTCAAGTGTAAGTAAAATCATCTCTATCAGACAGAATAAAGTAAGTGCTGAAAGAAGACAGTGAGTTGCAGAAAAAGGTAGTGTTGGTTAAGAAGGGTAAGTTTCCTGATTTTAACATTGATAATGATTGTGTTTTGAGATTTGGAAAGAGATTATGTGTTCCTTGTGATTCACAATTGAAGAATGAGTTGTTATGTGAAGCTCATAGTTCTCAATTTTCAGTTCATCCTGGCTATACTAAGATGTACATAGATCTCCATGAGTATTACTGGTGGGATAGAATGAAAAGAGATATTCCTGATTTTACTGTGAGGTGTTTGACTTGTCAGCAGGTTAAATCAGAGCGGCAGTTAACGAAAGGTATGATTCAGCCTCTACCGGTACCAGAGTGGAAATGGGAAAATATATTTATGGACTTCATTGTGGGATTACCAAATAAATCTCGGGGTAATAATGCAATTTGGGTTATAGTTGATCGATTGACTAAATCTTCTCATTTCCTTCCTATTCGAGATACTTTGTCTCTAGATCAACTTGCTCGGTTGTATGTTAGAGAAGTAGTGAAGTTTCATGGAGTTCCTCTCTCTATTGTATCTGATCGTGATCCCAGGTTTACTTTTAACTTTTGGAAAGGTCTTCAGAAGTCATTGGGTAATGAATTAAATTTTAGTATAGATTTTCACCCTCAATCAAATGGGCAATCAGAACAAACAATTCAAACACTAGGAGATATGTTACGTGCTTGCTAGATGGATTATTAGGGAAGTTGGGACCAACATCTTTCTTTGGTTGAATTTTATTATAATAGTAATTTTCATTCCAATATATAGATTTCTCCATTTGAGGCATTATATGGAAAGCGTTGTCGAACTATAGCTTTTTGGGATGAAGTAGGTGAGAGGAAGCCGATGGGACCAGAATTGGTAGAAGAGATGGCAGAGAAAGTTCAGTTGATTCGGAATCATATGAGAACAGCTCAGAGTAGACAGATAAGTTATGCAGATAATTGGAGGAAGGATCTTTCTTTTGAGGAAGGTGATCATGTCTTTCTCAAAGTTTCTCCATGGAAAAGTGTGATACGTTTTGGTAAGAATGGAAAGTTTAGTCGAAGGTTCATTGGACCTTATGAAATTCTAGAGAAAGTTGGATTAGTTGCATACATAGTGGCTTTACCTCCGATTTTATCCCAGGTAAACAATGTTTTTCATGTTTCGATGTGGAGAAGGTATATGCCAGATCCATCTCATGTTTTGAGCCCAGAGGTTGTTCAGTTGGAAGAGAATCTCTCTTATGAGGAACAACCACTCCAGATTCTTGATTGAAGAGAGAAAGTTTAGTGGAATAAGGTAATTCACCAAGTAAAGGTTTTGTGGAAAAACCATATGGTTGAAGAGACAATGAGGGAATCTTAAAATTCTATGAGGGATAAATACCCCCCACTTATTTTGATAAGTGAATAAAAAATTGCGAGGACGCAATTTCCAAAATGGGGGAAGGATGTAACATCCCAAGTAAATGAAGAATAAGATATTTTCATACTTATTAATATTTTTAATTAAATATTAATTTTACTTTAAAAGGGTTGTTATGTTCGATAGCGTACCCGATCCGCAACGAGTTTCTTTGAAATCTTACGTTGTACACTAATAATATAATATTATTATTTTAAATGGTAGTTAACTCCTAGCCGTTGTATTGGTGGGAATGAATAATACTAACTACAATATGATTATACAGGATTTTTAAATTTATTTACATTTATCCAATGAAAAAGTTAGAGGCTTAAAATGTGATTGAATCTAATTTTAAGCATAATTTACCTTAAAAGGCTGATTTATCACCTTTTAATGGAAATCCCTATTTAAATATTGTTTTGGTCACTTTAATACATTATATATGACCAAATAAAATCCTTCTCTAGAATGGGGACATCAAAATTTACTTTGTGTAAATTTTTGGAATTTTTCCGATAAAGTTCATTTTTTAATGAATAGTGGAAAAATTGTATTTTAATTCGAAACTACATTTTAATATAATTTATTTATATAGTTATATTATCATTTTAATTGGTTTTAAAGTGTAATTAGAATATATTTTTACCATTTAATCCAATTTTGGTCATTAAAATTAATTTCACATTGAAATTGGACAATAAAAAATTATCAATCTTTTGATAGTTATTGTTTCTTAAAAACACGCTATTTGTTTTAACAATAGGAATTATTTTTAAATTAATTAATGTCACTTCTATGTTTTGAATTCAGAAAAATAGACATAATTTTTGAATTCAGAATATCAAATATATCTTAGGCTCAATTTTTGGTATTTTTCTGAAAAACTTCAATTTTTGATGAATAGTGAAACCACTTAGTAGTAGTTAAAAAAACTGACTTTTCATTTAAATGTAATTTTACCACTTCTGTGAATTGAATTTTAAAAATCCAACATACATGATTGTTATTAGTAAGTAAAATTTCGTTCAAGGTATATAGGGTAATTCAAGGTAAAAAGAATATTATAATAATTTAAAATTACCTTAATACTTGTCCAAACCTTATTGGTTGATTCATTTACGACCATGGGCATCTTTAGGTCGATTTTAGGACCCCATTGAGCCACTTGGGAGTGATAATGACAATTTAGATTAATTAATTTAAAGTAAAGGCTAAAATGAAAAAAAAAACAAATATATTTTAGTAAATTAATTTTTATATGGTTTTATATAAAGAATAGTTCTTACTATAAATATTCGTGTGAAATATAAAACAATTTCCTACATCATGGTATTTTTTCATAATTTTTAGACATCAAATAATTTAAATTATTTATGACATAATAATGATGCAGTGTTTACCACATTAATAAATCATTTAAATAAATAAGATTATAAATATTAAAATAACATTCAAAACTTATCTAATTCTTATTGGAAGATTTTATTTCGACCATGATTCATCTTATCTTCGACTCTAATGATTTTTGGACATTTTGAAACTAAATATAAGCTTATAATAAAATAATATTTTCACACTTTCTTAAAAAGCCCCTCCTCTCCCTTATAAAAGGAGACCACTTCTAATAAATTCCTCACACCTCTCAAGCCATTTGGCTCGTCCAAAATCTACCCAATTAAGCTCCCTACATCCCTCTCATCCTTTTATAAGCCTTATCTTATGTAGAAGGAACTTCAAGAAGTCCTTTGGGTTCAAACCAAAGGAAGTTACCCAAATTAAAGGTAACGGTTTCTCTTAACTTCTTTTCTTTTATTTTACTTCTCCAACCCCTAAACTCTTTTTTATTCCTTTAATTTATAGAAACACTAGTATCATCAATATACTAGGATTTTGTTATAATAATTATTCGAACTACACTTACACACACCTCCATCTAATGGGTGAAGAACATATTGTTTCTGTCGATGGAAAATTAACGCCTCACGAAACGATGATTGTTCAATTACCTATTACCGCCTCTCACAGTGGCCATTATGATGGAACTGTATTTATATATGATATATATTATGTTTATGTTTTCTTTATGCATCTGCATTTTCCATTTATATCATTCCATTATGGTTTTCATAGTGGGTAAATATGATAATCTCATTTGAGGAAGTGCGGACTACCGCCCCCTCAAACAGATATGACTCGTTAGTGCCATGTGTGGGACATATAAAGGATAGATTTAATGATATTATATATGACATTATATTATAATTATAATATACCGATGTATCCTTATATTGTAATTTTATTAAAATAATAGATAGAAATGAAAGAAGCATTCATGCGTACGTACGGCTTACCGTCTCCATGAACGGTGCATTTCATTTATTACCTCCAAATGTTATGTAATATTATAAATACATGTATATACTGGATATATATTATATATGTTATATAAATAAGGAATGTAATTCTGGATATAAGGAACTATTGACCACATGGACAACTTGTAAATATAAGGTGTTCATTTTTGACTCAAGTACCAAATATCGACAAAATGGATGTTATTAACTTAAATGATTACATAATGTTAATAACATGGTAATAAGTGATATAAAAGGAATAATAAACTTGAAAAAGGTTCTTAAGAAAGTATAAATTAACTTTAGTTTATTATTAAAGATATTAAAGAATGATCAAGTCAAGTCGGACACGAGGTAAGGGACTTCATCTCAATCTCCTTACATTGAGGCATATTTTGTTTTAATACATGATTTTCTTTTATACGCTGTATAAACACCTTTTACTTTTCATATCATTCAAAGGGAATCTTTTTATATGAATCGTTTTACTAAATGACAAAAAGGAATTTTTTTTTACATAAGCGGTGACAAATACTTTTTCACCGTCGCGAGTATTATTTGATCTTTGGCTTCCTTAACAAGCCGGAATGTTTTTAAAAGGAAAAATAAATACCATATACTCTTTTTATGTATTTTGTATTGAAAATGATTTTGAGAATGGATTTATTATTTCAATATCTTGAAATGATATTTTGTTATTTCCATGTGAAAATGTTATCTTTTCTTTATGCTTTTGTTATGTGTTATGATCATGTTATGGTTCTTGGGAATTATTTACATATATGGGTGGTTATGTGATAAACCTAGGGAGGGTGAGCCTGAGATAGCTCTCTAATGAATTGGGTAATGTGACTGAGGTAAACGTGAATGTTTCTCCTAAGAGATTTAGGGAATATACTGTGATGTGTATTCCAAAGTAACTCCATATGTAGTTGTGATAGCTACAATGTAAGTATGATATGGATGCCACAAGTTACCTTTATGATTTATGATTTCTATGTGTTATTCATAAAATCTTATGATTTCATGAGGTAAGTAAAAGAGTACATGTTTTGTATGTATTTATGAACAAATGTTTTCTTTCTTTGTTTTATAACCCTTATTGATCTTTTTCTGCTCATCCCATGTTTTGAAATCTTTTAACAGGACATAAAGATGAATAGGGTCAAGGATGGGATCAAGGAAAAGTCATGTTGTCTAAAAAATGGAACTAGAAATGACTCTTTTTCAAGAGTTTTTATTTTATGCAAAAAAATGGAAACTGTGTAGAAGTGTCTACTTTGTAAACTTTTGAGATGTAATAGTTATGTCCTAATTCTCTAAAACTCTAAACCTGAAAAGATCCTCAATGTGAATTATTGATTTAATTCAATATTATTTAATGTTTAAGGTTGATTCCTTATATGTTCTCACTTGTGATATTTGATAATTATCACTTATGTTTTCCCTTAATGAAAATATGATCTTACCTCTTTCTTGTGTTTCTGTTTTTACTAGTTATAAAGAAAATTAAAACATAATATATGTCTATAAGGGTATCTTTTGGGAAGAATTTGATTAAGATATTGAAGACTTATTATAAATTAATTATTTTTACTCATACTAGAAAATAATTTCCATTATTTAAAATGGAATGAATTTTATTAGTCATTTTTTGTCCTAATTCTCTGAAACTTTAAACTTAAAAGGTATTGGGAATGTATTGTAATAAAATGTTTTATTTCAGAAATGTAATTATAGAATGATTAGATTAGGATGTCATAATATGACTTTGTGAAGAATCATATATAAATTCTCATTTCATGTGACTTTGTCAAGTTATTAGGCATATTAATTTGGGAGTTTTTGAATTTTTATTAAGCGATGTATAAATTTTGATGGATTGTGTATATTTGATCTCTGTATAACTTAAAATTTATACAAAATAAGATAAAATTTATAACTCCAAAATTTAGTTTTTGTTTGAATAATTTGGAAATATAAATTAAACGGTGATATGGAATTGATTTTCAAATATTAAAAGATTGTGATTAGTATAATTGGATTGTGATTCAATCTAATATCAAATAAGATCCAAAAAAAGGATAAGCTAGGGTTTATTAGTTTCATTATGTAACCATAATATGCCACATCACAATGCATGGATAAATGTACACGTGGTTGATAAATTATAATTGGATTAAATAATCAAATTTTGTGGAAGAAAAAATTAAATAATATTTAATATTTAGTAAATTTAAAATGATAATACTAAACTAAGACTTTAATGAGATTAAAATTAGAATTAAAAAACTAGGAAATACCTACCATTTTGAATAAATGATATCTTTATTGTCGAAGATCAAGGAGTTTCCAAAATTCCATTTTGGAAAAAATTATTTACCATATTATTTATATGAATATAAAATATAAAACATAATAAAGAAAAGTATTTATTATTAGTGTAAGAACTTACAAATAGTAATTATAAGTATTTTGAAGAACAGATAGCCTAGTACTTCAATGTATCGATGAAAGAAGGGTTTTGAATCCAAGAACCATACAAGGAGGAAGAGACCTACGATGCTCGAGTATTTGAAGTTATGAGGAGAACCAGATAATGTGATAACCTGAAAATCTGATAAATTAGGGAGTCCATGTTTTAAATAATTCCTAGGTGTATAGACTTGAAGTTTTACATGAGAAGTTCAGATGATCCAGTTTATTTTTGGAGGACGATCATTTTTTAAAGTGTTTCTAAAATAACCAAGAGTTGATGAGGATATTTCTTATTTTTGATTATATTTTTATAGTGGGGAAGTGTGAAGATGAAAATATATCCAGTGAGACTTGGTATCTAGATCATATTTTGGATTTATATTGGTTAGAGTATGATAGTCTGTAGTGTAATAGCTTGTTAATATAGTTAAAAATATATGACTAGAGAGATTAACCAATTACAATAAGGAGTGGGTATTTTAGGAAAAACCATTTCAATATTATGTATTTTTCTCTCTAAATTTAAAACTACACACAATGTGAGGTTGTGAGAATATATTGAGTGGATAAATACCTTCACATGTCCCAAAGGTTGAGTTTAAAAAGAAGAATTTATAAAAGAAGACCATAGATTCACCCCCACCCCCAGTGGTCCATCCAGCCTGGTGCATCACAAGATGCTTAGGTGTAATATTATAATATTATAAACTAAAAATGACATGGATTTAACCAATATCTAAATAAAGGTTGATTTTGATAAGCACGTAATAAGGTACTAATCATAGATAGAAGAAACTCCACAAAAAATAGTATTGTTGAGAGGAGAAACTAGATCATAAAAAATATGGTTTGAATGGTAATTATAGAGAAAGTCCTACTATATAGGATTTGTAAGGAGGAAGTCTTGACATCAGTTTATATTTATAAAAGATCTTTTTTATGTTATGGAGAATAAAATATTTTACATGATATGTGGTATAGAAGATATTGATGTTAAAATACATTATAATTTTTGGAAGTACTTTTTTATTAATAATGAAAAACACATAAATTTTGATACTCATGGAGATAAAGTTATTTTTATTGCATATTAACCCTCTATAATGTTTTATAATTTATTTAATAAATAACATGTAAATTTTATTAAAATCCATGATGACAATGTAGTGGAAAATGAACATAATATTTAAAAAAATATGGAGAGAATTATAGAAGAAATTCATAAGGATTTGAGTAGCTTAGGGAAAGAAAAGGGGGATAATGTTCCTTCTGAAAAAATATTGATGATGAGAATATAGAAATTATTTCAAAAAATAAAAAAAATATGAAAAGAATAGAATAAATTGCTGAGTAAAATATCATCAATGACCATAAAACTCCATTACAAATATTGAGAATAAATTATCTATATAAAACTTCACTCTTATCTCAGGTAGACCCAGAGTATTTTGAGGAAGCAACTAAAATATAATAATTTAGTTCAACTGATGCATGAAGATCTTACCAAGTTGAGGAGAATCAAACATGGAAGATTATCTCGAAGCTGAAAAATAAAAATTCCATCTACATCAAATGGATTTTATATAATAAACTAAATGAATATGGAACGGTGATTCAGAACAAGGAATTAATTATGTGCAAGGGATACGACCAGAATAAAGGTATCTATGTAGATGAAACATTCTTTCCCATGGATGGGTTGAAAAAAATCTAATTATTACTGTCCATAGAAATAAAAAGGAGGTTTTTGGTTTTCTAATTCGATGTCTGATCATAATTTCTAAATGTATTACTTGAAGAAGAGGTTAATATTAAGTATTTAGATGGTTTTTTAGGTATGAAGATATTGACAAAGTTTTTCAGCTGAAGTAGAAACTATATAAGCTAAACCAAGAACCAAAAGCATGGTATTAAATACTAGATTAGTATTTATAGATTATTGGTTTTAAATATAGAAGAGTTGATCATAATATATATATATATAAGTAAATTGTTCAAATGATTATGGTCCTCATATATATTTAAAACATAATCTTTGGTGGATTGAATGTGGCATAATGAAAATAATTAATTAATTTATAAGGTGTGAGTTTGAAATGTCAATGATTTGGAGTTAAAATTTTATTTGGTTTGCAAGTGTTACAGGGAAGGCATGGAACATTCATCTCATAATCCTAATATGTCAATGTGGTTCTAAAAATATTTAGAATAAATAATTACAAGGTAATGAAAACACTTATTTCTACTTGGATGAAGTTGTCAAGGGACAATGTATGTATGATTTTATTCTTTCCTTTAAATAAATAATATGTTGAATAAATTATATCATAAAAAATAGAACTTAAATTAATCATGGTATATTTTAAAATTAAATATATACATTAATACATCATGGGAATAAAATGTGAAATATCCTTAAAAACATTACAATATTAGTAAAACAACAAATAAATAAAAATATGGTGAAAATGACTTATTTAACATATTATTATTATTATTTTAAAGAATATTTTGATGATTTTTAATACAAAATAATTGAATAAATTTAATAATTAGAGTATAAATAATTAATGGAATGTGATTAAAATCATTTAGTGTTAAAAAGTACTATTTTTTGAAGAATTAATATTTTTATATATTATGTATTTTTGTCTTGATAAAATAAATTAAACACTTTTAAAAGACTATTATAATAAAAAATTTCAATGTGAAAACAAATATATTAACACTCATTTAATTGATAATTTATATGAAATAATATTAAGAACATTTAAAATTTAAAATGTCATTTTCTTATAGAAATAGTTTTTCATTATATTTTATATATTCATTTGAAAGTTAAATTCTAAAATTTAAAAAAAATATAAAATGAACTTCATTTTTGGATTAAGTATTTAGAAATTATATTATGGTTAATTTTTATGAATTTTCTAAAAACATTTATTTTTAAGTTGATATTTATAAAAAAAGTTTTTTCGAACGCTGTAACTTTAATAGAATCATTATAATATAATTATGACATAAAAATTTATAAAAAAACTTTTATTGTAAAAAAATTATTTAAAGATAAAAATAAGTAATTTAAAAATGTTAAGTTAAATTTAAAAACTAATATTTGATACTTTGGAACCTAAAATGTATTTTATCTTAATAAAAACTATTTTTGGTTCTTTGCATTTAATTGGGTGATTCAGAGGTTAAATTAAATTTAAGAAATATTTAAATTTAAAATAAACCAAAAACATTAATAATAAATTAAATAATTCAAAGGAATCATTACTATTCATGGAAAATGGACTAAATAATAAAATATTCAATTTTTTTATTATAAAACACCTCTCTCCACCCTTTATAAAAGGACCCCTTCACCACCCATCAAATACTCACACCATAAGACATTTAGATTAGTCTAAATCTACCAAGTATCCTCCCAAAAACTCTTATACATGTCTTAGAGGTTCTAGTATCATCAAAATACCACCCATTGAAGGCATAATCTACTTGCTAAAGGATTCATCCCAAGAAGTAATGTGATAATTTTTAAATACTCTTTTTCATATATATTTTTTTTATTTTACCTCCTCAAAAATTATTCCAGCCAAAATAATATAATGAAATAATTTTAATTATTATAATTGAAATTTATTATGTTAATGAAATAACTCTTATCTACCTACCTCTCATCAATTCTAAAAAAATATTGACCATGTTTTGGTAAGTTGACCACCTCCATAGATGATGTATTTCATTTTTCATCACCACCTTAAATGGATGGTTTCATAAATAGATTTAAGGAATAAATAAAATATTTATGAAATTATGAATATTATATAAATATAATTTTGGAATTATACTAATGATTTTGATGATAAATTATCGCAATAATTTTAACCACACAAAAATGAGAATACCGAAACATATCTCATAATTTGAGTCTATTTTGGATAATTTGTGTAACTGTATAGATATTTTATAACTATAATGAAAAATAACTTATAATTACACAATTATTAAGATTTTGAAACTGTTTTATAACTCTTTTATCCATGTTCAACATATTGAAGTAGTGTTGGAGAAATTGATGAAACAAACCCAAGTAGTCGATGAGAGAAAAAACTATAAGGTAAATGAAAGAAATATTATAATAAATGGACCTAAAAAATGAAATATACATGAAAAGAGTTATAAATAAAGTATTTGATAAAAATAATTTTTTTATTCAAGGGGTTAGTTGCATGCATCAGACGAGTTGGGACTTGAGGTATGGGTTTTCATTCCAAGGCTCTATTATTTTTTAGTATTGTTCTTATACTTCTATTATTCTACTCTAAGTCTTAGATACAAGATCTTGAGATAAATAACTTACTATATTAAACTTATTTTTTATGAATTTATGCTCTCTTTAACACCCTTATATATTTATAGTACACACACTAAATTGATTGTAAAGATCAATTTCTCATAATTTTACATTGTTATTATTATATTCTCTATCACTCTCTATATATCTCAAATCCACTTTCCATATTACTGAGATTCTAATGATTTTATATTTATTATTACTTATATTTCCTCATTTTGGGATATCCATGAATTTATATTTCCTTTATATTATTTCTTAAAGTAAAACCTAATAAAGATTATAAGGAAATATTTTTACTCTATTTCTCTACAAGTTTCTTCCATTATAAATATTCTTATTTTAAAGGTAAAATTATTGGTAAATTTTATTGATAAAATAATTTCTTAAAATCCTTTTATTACCTTCACAAAAAAAAAATTAGAATTTAATCATTTCTCTTTTTGTATGAAAACATAAACAAATGTTATGAATATGTATTTCAAGATTGCACTTCCATTTTCCTATATATTATTTTTCAAAGAAATTAATTTTATTGAATGCTTTTAAATATCATAAATTTTGTTTAAAATTTAATTTTCATCCATTTATATCCTTATGTAAAGATGATGATTTAATTCTATTTCAAATTTGTAAAAAAACTAAGTAATTTTTTTATTAAAACCTAATTAATCTAATGTATTTATTTGAATGATTTTCTTCTATATAAATATAATTTTATTTTAAAATATTTATAATTACTTATTTATTTTAATAGTATCTCTCACATAAATGGATACTATGTCAAATAAACCATTTGTCCATTATACATGTTCTCATTTATGTGCAGAGTGATGGAAATCAAATCTCTATAAGTGAATTGATCCATCACTGCCTTTACCTTTCTTAATCATTCACTATATATAAATATAACCTTTATTCCAATGCCTTTACAATGTTAATACCCTTTATTTTAGTCTTTTTATAGAATGGTGTTCACCTTGACAATCAAACATCAATTTATTGGAGGAAATTATTGACTAAATTGTACACCCTTTATATACATGATATAAATTCACAATACATTATTATTCTAATTGATGGGTATTTACCTAAGGAGTTGATTAATTTAATTTTATTACCATTTAATTTCCATGGGTTTATCATGTTATGATTATTAATAGATTTATGTATGTTTTCTTTACATTGAACACATATGTGTGTTCATATTATGATGTGACGGGTGGACCTAAAATTATACTTCCCTCAAATGAAATAGGAAATGCTTTAATCACATGAGATACTATGTATAGTTCATGAATAGTTAGCCTAGAACACTATGTTATGTTATCCTAGTATTCATCCTTAGCATATACTTATGATATCATGTTTTATGTGGTTTTCACATTCTTATGATTCCATGATCCAATGATATGTACTTATTTATGCCAAAAGACTTTTGTTATGATTCGTTACTTAAGATACATATTTTATTTGGTATGATTTCCTTATGATCTGCTCATGTACCTTAATTATGTTCTCATACCACATGTTTATCGTAACGTCACATATAATCTTTGATTGTTATCAATTACGTGTTCCTTTATTGAGCATTTGAGCTCACACTTCTAATGTTTCCAATTCATTATATTATAAAGAAGAGAAAAACATATGATACCTGGATAGGTATCATGAGTAGAGATTTTTGTGGTAGATGTTGAAGACATATTGAAAAATAAGAAATCATTAGTTTAGTGGAAAAAATGTCCATTTAATGGGAAATACATGGATATTATTAGTTGGATGTTTTTCCTAATTCTATAAAACTCCACACCAAAAATGTCATTTTTATGTAAGTGGATCAATATTTTTTATTGATATTCTAATTATGAGTGATTAAGTTTGGGTCACTTTAGTCAGTGTCAAAACGAGTGTGTAAAGAATATGTTTTTAGCATCGAATCTTAGATTTCATGTCTAGATCACCATAGTGGGTATCAAATAGGGTTTTATATAACTTTATATGTTATTATATTATCATATGAGGATATTTTATGATTTATGGATACTAGCATTGGTTAATAATTTTATGGTTGAACATATGTTTAAAGGAATAGATTCTCCCTTTAAAGACTTATGTGATTGGATTTTAAGGTGATTAATGATATTTTGGGAGATGTTTATTTGGTTTTATGAAGAATACCTAATTTAGGTATAGATATCCCTTGTGGTTGGTAAGTAAATTGCTATTAAGGAAATTTAGGTTATTTTGAGAAAATTCTAAAATATTTTTAAACTATATTTGATTTAGGTATATATTGATTGATATGTGATTTTATATTGTTTGTGGATCAAGGGGTAAACTGATTTTTGGGATAATAGGTTTTCATGAATTTTGGGTTTGGAATATAGTACAAATGATCATAATAAATTCATCTTTAATTACTATTAGGGATTTAGATAATGATACATTAGTAGAATCCTAGAGATAAATCTAAATATAGGAAAACATCCTCAAATTTTGGTAAAATAAAGAGTGTCTGAATTTCTAGAAATAATATCCCAATCAAAATACTAAAAGTAGATATAGGCTCTAGTACTGATGTACCTAGGGATAATAACCCTGAAAATTTTGGTTGGCTACTAACTTGATCTTCACTTGGTGCATAAGAATTGGGCGGAATTGTACACCTTTATTGACACTTGTGAGGGATATGATTTGGATGTTTTAAGTCCTATTTATAAACCATTATAAATTATTTAAATGTATTATTATACCATTATTCATGAATATAATAAGAATACCCTCATACTATTCATCGATGAGAGAAATAAAAATTGTGAGCACACAATTTCTTTAAGTGGGTAGAATGTAACACCACAATGATTTTAGTATGTATTTTTTTTAAATAAAAACTATATTAAATAACAAGTATCATATGTATCACCCAAAAAAATGAAATTTAATATATTTTACAATTCAATATAAACATTAATACATCATGAGAATAAAATGTGAAATGCCATTAAGAAAAATGCATGAAGAGTAAAACATCAAGTAAATAAAAAAGATAGATAAAATAATTTATTTTAAATATTATCATTATTATTTTAAATAATAATTTTATATTTTATAATTAAAATTAATTTAATAAAATTAATTATTATAAGATAAATAATTAATTTTAGGTGATTAAATCCTTTTAGTGTTAGAAGGGCCTATTTTCAGATAATTTTATTTTTCTAAATTTTACATATTTTATCATAATAAATTAAATTAAATAAATTTAAAGGATTGTTATAATAAATTAATTTAGTTTATATAAAAATATATTAGCACTTATTTAATTGATAATCAATTTGAAATAATATTAAGAACACTTAAAATTTAAAAAGTCATTTTCCTATAAAAATAATTTTTCATTGTATTTTTTATTTTTGTTTAAAAGTTAAATTCCAAAATTATAGAATTTTACTTTGAAAAAATTTAAATAATTTTTATATTTAGAATATAAAAATTATATTAGGGTGAATTTATTTTTATTTTTCTCTAAAATTTTATTTTTATGTGAATAGTAAAAAACAGTTTTTACAAATATCATAGCTTTTATGACATGATCATGATATAATTACGAAATAAAAATTAATAAAGAATTTTTATTGAATAATAATATATTTAGTAAATAAAATAATAAATTTAAAAATATTTGAGTTAAATTTAGAAACCAATATTTGACATTTTGGTAACTAAAAAATATTTTATCCTAATAAAAAATATTTTTTCTCTTTACATTTAATTGAGTAATTGAAAGGTTACATTCTATTTTGACTTAATATAAATGTAAAATAAACATAAAATTTTTAATAATAAATTAATAATTTATTGGGATCATTACTATTCATGTAAAATTTTCTAAATGATAAAATATTAAATTTGTTTATTCTAAAACACTCCACTCCTCCCCTTATAAAAGGGACCCTTCACCACCCCAATTATTATTACAACATAAACAATTTATCTCAATAAATATCTACCAAATACCCTCTAAAACCCTTATATCCACATCCTTTATGTTTTGGTCTCCTTGAAATACCACCCTTTGAATTCATAATATACATAAAATGGATTCGTCCCAAGAAGTAAGGTGAGAACTTCTAAATACTCTTTTTCATTGTTGTTTTATTATTCTACCTCATCCATATATATTATAACTATAATAATATGATTACATATATATAATTAGTATAATTAAATGATATTATTTCAATTTAGTACCCATTATCTTCCTTCCTTTCATCTATTATAAAAAAATAAGAAAAAATGAAAATGTTTCTCATGTTATTGTCGATACACTACCCCTATGGATGAAGTATATAATTTTTTAACATTTCCTTAAATGGATGGTTTTATAAAGAGATTCAATGATTAAATAAAATTTTTATAACATGATTAATATTCTGGAAAGCTAAATTGGAAATTATATAAATAAAATTAACAATAAATGATTGTAGTAATTTTAATTTCCTAAAAAAATAATATCAAGATACCTTTCACAATTTGAATCAATTTTGGATAATATATGTAACTATATAATTATACAATTTTAGCGAATATAAAATGATTTTATAACTCTTTTGACCATGGCTGACATTCTGAAACAGTTTTAGAGAAATTGAAAAAACAAAACCAAGTGTTCGATGAGAGAAAAATCTATAAAATAAATGAATAATATATTAAAATAAATATACATAAAAATTTGAATTTTTTTTTAGAAAAATTAATTTGATTATTTGGGAAGTTAGATTCATACACCATGTGATTCGAGACTTGAGGTATGTATTTTCATTCCAATACTCCATTCTTTTAAACTATTGTTTTTATACTTCCAATATTTTCATTTGAGACTCCGATTAAATATCTTTAAATTAATACCTTACTGCGTTATATTCATTTTTGATGAAAAATGGTTTGTTTCTCTCCCTTTTGGATTTATAGTTCACACACTAGGTTTTTTATAAAGGTCCTTTCTTGCACTTTTTCATTTTTAGAATTATATTCTATATTAATATCTATCTCTCTCACTTCATCTTTCCATATTAATAAGATGTTATCATTATTATCCTTATTCTTCCTTATATTTCTTTTTTTATATCCATTTCTTTATGGTTCACTCCATACTATTACTTAAAGTTAAACATAGTAAAGATTGTTAGGGAAGCTTTTTACTATCTTAGTCTATCAGTTTCTTCCATTATAAATATTATAATTTTCAAATTTATATTATTGGAAATTTTTATTGATAAAATAATGTTTTAAAAACAATTTTTTCTATTCTAAACATTATTTTTGAAAGTGACTCATTTCTATGTATATACAAAGACATCAATAAAAGTTATGAAAAAACTTTTAAATATTTCACTTAAATTTTGTTCTCTATTCTCTTTCAAAGATATTAATTATGTTACATGTTTTAAATAATCATAAATTTTGTTTAAAATTAAATTTTTTTATATTTATGTCATTACTTAATTGTGATTTTATTATTTAAAAGTTATATAAAAAATGAGCAATTTTTTTATTAAAATCTATTCAATTTCATGTATTCCTTTGAATAATTTTCATATATGTCGATATTATTTTTTATTACACTCTTTCTAATGATATATTTATTTTAATAGTATCTTTTAATTAAATGGATACCATGTAGAGACTCAGTTTTTTCCCAATCAGACTTTTGAATATTCCTACGAAAATTTTTGAGATCGGGTGCTAAGTCAGCATGCAATTCCAAGGCTTGGGGTGCCCGGAATTAATTTTTATAAAAATATTAAGTATTTTTATACTATTCACTTGGAGTAAATAGATTATATTTTAAATTGTAGCTCGTGTAAGAAATTTGAGTCCACAGTTATGTCTAGAGCGTGCTTTTTACCCTAGGCGGGGTATAACCTTTCCGGGTACAGGTCTTCTATGGAAAAAGTTATCGAGAACATTTTCATAAATAAATTAAATTTATTTATTTTAGACCCTGGATAAAATAACATCTGAAAAGGGTATCAGATTGAATTTATGATACCACAGTTGATTCCGGAATACTATGTTTACCCTAGGTGGGACATAATCTTTGTCGGCAATGGGAATTAGGTTGGAGGTGAGTGGGGTCGGGATGTTAAGGGGATATTTTTTGTAATTTAAATAAAACAAATATAACACCTATTCTTACTTTTTGGTTCACATAGTCGCCCCTTCCCCTTCCTCATCAATTAAAGAACCAAGGAGGAGCTTCTAGTATCTGTTTTTGACACAGATAATCACCAAATCGTGAATCAGCGTGTCGCAGGGGTCATTCTGCACCCGAAGCTTTGGCGATCCATCACGAGGTAGGAAGTTTGAGTTTTGATCTCATTTACCTTTTTATTTGAATATTTTTTTTTGAATAATCATCTTAGTAATTAATATCATATCCCAAGGTTTTCAAAACATGTTTCAGATCATTTTTTTGACCACTTGAGTGGTCCCGGTGGTCCGGAGAAGTTCTGGCTGTGCTCCGGCAACTTTTCGACGAGACGTAACTCTGGTGGAAGGTGGTGTTTCTATTTCTAGTGTAGTTAGTGGAAATTTTCATTAGATGAAGAGGTTTTTAGTGGTGGTGCGGTGGTGGTCATAGGGCGGAGTGACTAAGGGTCGGCGGGCCGGTCCAACTAGTTTGGTCCGGGGGTGTTTAAACCCCCGTAACTCACAAACCAGGGATCTGTTTTGCGTGTCGTCTACAGCAAAGTGACCCTTACTTCATCATGGATATTTTTATTTCACTTTGATGAATTTTTTTGTGATCTCTAGATGTGGTGGCACAAAACAACCCTTTATAATTATAACAGTAGTAGCAGTAATAATAATAATAAAAATAATAATAACAACAAATTTATTATTATTTGGAAAACCTTGGATCAGACGTATCTCCTGCATCCAATATCCATTTGATGTGATGTTAGTGACATTAAGACCTTGGAATTAAAGCAAATATTTAAAGAAAAATTTCAGGTTCTGAAACTGAAAATGAGGTGTGGGCCTCACAAGGGTCAGTTTGGGAGTTTGTGGTGAAATATGACTTTTACACCGAGTGTCTATTTTGGATGAATAAGTAGTCAATCCCATGTGTTTTTTCATGGGTATTGAAATGGCATAATCCATTTCATGTTTTTAGAGATCGAGGCATTGGCCCCAAGAATACCCATTCAGGCTTGTTGTGGTGAATAGTACCATCTTCATCGGTTTTCTATTTTGGGAGAGTAAATAGTATATCCCATGTATTTTTTCTTATAAAACATGATGTAGGTCACAATTTGGCCCTAGGAGACATGGTGTATAAATGATGTAATGTGGGTAACTTTGTTTAGCAATTCTGACCAGCTGGGTTGAGTGAGTCCCCCAGGTCTCTTTGGCGTTGTTACTACTAGGCAGGTTGAGTGGTTCCCCTTAGTCTCACATGGCGGAATTATGACTAGCTAGGATGATTGGGTCCCTCTAGTCCTTTCGCTTCAAGGGTTTTCAGTATCATTTCCTCTTCACTAGACTGTGAATCCTCTCTGGATTCTTTGCATATTTTTAGTGTAGTGGTACTCCCATATCGTGTTAGGGACCGGGTTCACATTTCATGGAGTGGTTCTCCCCTACCATTATAAGGAGTGGGCTCTTGTTTTCACTTTATGGATTGAGTTACCTCAGTCTGCTTCAATGATAGACTCAGTGGACTCGGATCACATATCACCCTGAGAGGCCTGGTGTGATCCTCTCATCCCTTCATGTTTCTCTAGTAGAGTTCTCAAAATTGGTGTGACCAATATTTACACGGGCATTGATCCTATACCCAGGATGTTCGAGTAGTGGAAGGAGCCCCAGTGAGCCCTAGGAGCTAACCCTATACTTGTGTATTAATATCTAACCTTTCATCTTTCTATGGTGCATTTCTGTGAGTTACCAGGTGGAGTTTATGGTACCATCAAGACTGATAGTATATGGGTGATGATCCCCTATCTGAGTGATATGATCTCCAAGGTGTCGGATTGAGTTTGAGATATTTACTCAGTAGATTCAGAATCAGTGTGACCAACTCCACAAGGGTGTTGATCCTCTCCTAGGTGAGTTGTGCCAGATTCAGGTTGTTGTGAAATACTCTTTTCTATGTTCGATGTTTCATCAAGAGTTTTTTGTGTCCCCTAGTAGAACCTAGGTGGGATCCCTTACCTAAGGATTTGGTGTTAGTTTAGTCACTGGGTGAATTCTTCCTTGACATTGTCTGTCGAGCATTCCCTCGTGGATAGGTATCATGAGTATTGGTCTGGTTGTGTTGTTTGTTTGTTTTACCGATGGAGTGTCATCTCTTAGTGGAGTTCCATATGTTATAGTGAGGTTGACTCATCGACTACAAGGTATCATTGCTTTCCCCTTTTGTTTTGTGAGCTATCAGGGATGGATTGGCTTTGGTTGCTATCTATGAGGTTGGTACCTCATGAAATTGTTGCGAGTGTTGTGTTGGAACCTCTAGTTTTTCACTGTGGAAAGTCTACAGTCAGGACCATGAGACTTGGTGATGGAGCTGAGTATATCTGGTGTGTTTTCTAGGTTTCCCTTGCGGTGTTGTCACTTCATCGTTGACACACCTGATGGTTTGAGATGACTAGTCAGGTTTAGATGATGATGGTCTCGATATGGAGTTTCTCTCATGTTTGGTTTTCCTCAAGCTTGGTCGAGTTAAATGATTCCAATTGGTTACTCACTTTTTGTTTTGGGTTTTTAGGGTCACCTATTGAGTATCTTTATACTCACCCCTGCACGGGATTTTCCTGCACATGTCTTGTGTCTTATACAGACCATGGGCCTTTCGATGGAGACCTAAGAGGACCCAAATTAGGTGGATATTAGTGAGATAGACTGATTGAGTTTTTTACCAAAGATGAGCAAAGGATCTTACCGTTGGGTTCATTTGATAGTGATCCCCTCCTTTTGAGCAGGTTGGAAGTTTTTGCAGTTTTCTGTTTGGTGGGCCCTGTATTTTCCCTTTTTTATGTTTTTTGTACTATGGTTGGGATAGATTTATTCATGAATTTATTTTCAGTTTTTATATATCCTTTCATTATTTCATGGAGGTGTATGTGGGCGCATTCATACAAGCACTTTAGGATAAGGCCTCCTTGTGTGTGATGACTTACTCAACACTGGACACTATCCCCTGACCTATGGAGGCAGGCTTGAGGATTCGTGGCCCAATCCCCATTGGTTCAGGTCGTGATAGAGTGGTATCAAATCTAGGTTCCACTTTGGGATGGCAATCATGAGATTTGTTTGGGTTGCATAGCAATAGTGTTAGAGTGTTTCAAGTTCATCTTTCAGTCTAGGGACTTCAGTTTTGGTGCGGTGGCCGACGTATCCATACACCAAAACTATAATAACATGTCTTTCAACTCAGTACAATAGGACACTGGTCAAAGGGTAATAATGGTACATGTATCATATAGGACTAGGTTCTGGGTTTTTTTATCCTTGAGTCATCTCCCCAGATATACTCTTGATCATGGTGCATCTTAAATTTTTTTATGATGTTTCCAAAATGATAGACTTCTAGGGTTTGGGTGGATGTATCCTATCCAAAAGAGTCATGTATGGCTCTGTTGGTGTTGGTGCTGTTCCAAATAGCTTTGACTACATAAAAAAAGGTATCCTTCCCCCATTGAGATGTGTTTTTGTGATGTGATGAAAATCATGCGGGTGATTCAGGGTTGCCCAAAGCGAACAGTATCGAAGTGCAGTGGTTGAGTCCCTTTGACTTTTGAATATGATTCTTGGCAGTATATTGGTATCCAAGGGCCTAGTAAGACCCAGTTTCAGTGTCTGGGTAGACCTATTTTATTAGTTGGTTCCCTCATGTGTTCTATGTTAGCTTCTATGTAGGACACTCAAGGAGGTTCTGGTGTGGTTTTTTGTGGCTTCAAATTCGTAGGAAGGATAGACACTTCCCCCACTAAGATACGTCCTTGAGGAATGATCTAAAACCATGTGGGCGACTCTGTGCCACCTAAAGCAGATAGTTTTCGAGGTGCGGTGGATAATTTCCTTCGACCTATGAGTTTGAGGTCGGTTCTATGAATTGGTGGTGGTTTTGTACGGGCTTGTCAGACCTAGTGGGTACACTTGGGCAACCCTGTTTTTTCTCCTTGTGGAGGATATTTTTCTTGTGAGTTGTTGAGAATTTTTTGCGAGGTCTTTCATGATGGGATATCCATTGGGCATGTTCGCGATGGATTTTCCTTAAAGTGGGGAGTGCATCAACCTTCTGAGGTTTGGTTTTGGCACCATTCATGGAGAGAGATGTGGTATTGTGGTGTTCTTTTCTTTAGCGTCGTGTTGGTGTTGAAACAAACTATTCGGAGATGGTTGAGGTTTGTTGGGTCTCATTCAGGGTGGTTATAGACCGACAAGGGTGGACCTGTGTGTTCGGTGATGAGTTCTTATGTTCGGTTGGATCTTATCGAGGGTTTAGAGTGTTATTTGGTACATCAGGGTACCTCTGAGGTTTGTAAACCCTCTATTTCATTGTTGGTGTTGTGTTTCTTCTTGGTGCATGTTTGTTATAGCATGAGAACCTTGGGTAAGCTAACTGGAGTAGGAGTCCCAGTAAATACCTACACTTTTTCTCATGAACTTGATGTTTTTCTTTTCAGGGATGAAAATTCTTATGGTGGGGGGGATGTAGAAACTTGGTTTTTTCTCTGTCAGACTTTGGAATATTTTTATGAAAATTTATGAGACCAGGCGCAGAGTCGGTGTGAAATCATGAGACCATGTGTGCCCATAATTAATTTTATAAAAAATTTAAGTATTTTTATACTATTCATGTGGTGTAAATGGGTTATCTCTTAAATGATAGCTTAGATCAAAAATCTAAGGCCATGGTTGTGCCTAGAGCATGTCTTTTACCCTAGACGGGGTATAACCTTTGCGGGTGCAGGTCTTCTATGGAAAACATTGTCGAGGGTGTTTTCATAGATAAATTAAATTAATTTATTTTGGACATTGTATCAAATAACTCATGAAATGGGTCCCATATCTAATTTTTGAGACCTCGGTTGAGTCTAGAATATCATGTTTACCCTAGGTGTGACATAATCTTTATCAGCAATGGGCATCGGGTCATAGGCGAGTCAGGTCGGGATGTTAACTGGATATTTTTTTTAATTTAAATAAAACAAATATACCACCCCCCCTACTTCTTCTTCCACATTTCAGCATGCAGTATCCCCCACCCCCTTTTTTGTCGAAAAATAAGCCAAGGAGGAGATGCCAGCAGCTATTTTCGACACCGATCAACACCAGATCTGGAATCAGTGCATCGCAGGTGTCGTTCTGCACCCAAATCTTTGGTGATCTTCCATGATGTACGTGGTTTGAGTTTTTATCCCATTCCCCATCATTTAAGAATATTTTTTGTTTGAATCATCAGTATAGTGATGAATATCATGTCTCGAGGTTTCCAAAACATGTTTCTGATCATTTTTTTGACCACCAGAGCAGTCCTAGTGATCCACAGAAGTACAGGCAGTGATTTGGCGAAGCGTGACTCTGGAGGAAGGTAGAATGACTATTTCTAATGGTGTGGGTAGTGGTTTCCTAGGGCAGTGGCATCACAGCGGTGGTCGTAGGGTGGCATGGGGGAGGGCCATCGGGCTGGTCGAACCAGTTTGGTTCGAGGGTGTTTAAATCCACGTAACTCATAAACCAGAGGTCCGTTTTTCTTGTGGTATACGGAAATCTAACCCTTTATTCAAGGAGGACCTTTTTTGGTCACTTTGGGGACTTTTTATGGGTTGAAGATGCGGTGGCACGAAACGTCCATTTATAATAATAAAAATATATTAATTATTATTTGGAAAACCTTGGATCTGACATATCTTATATGTCCAATATCCGTTTGACAATCCATCATTGGCGTTGAGACCTTGGAATTAATGTGGATGTTTTAAGACCAATTTTGGATCCTAAAACTGAAATTGAGGTGTGATCCCCACAATTCCTTGTTTGGGCGTTTGCGGTGAAATGTGACTTTATCACCGAGTGTCCACTTTTAGACAAATAATTAGTTGATCCCATGTGTTATTCCATGGGGTTATCAATGGAACGATCTGTTTGATATGTTCTGGGATTGAGGCATGTTCTCCACAAAGACCTATTCAAGCTTGTTTTGGTGAATAGTACCATTTTCACCGGTTGTCCATTTTGGGTGAGTAAATAGCTTATCTTGCAAGTTTGTTCACATAGAACGAGATGGTGGCTATGGTTTGGGACGAAGAGATTTGGTGTGTAGGTGATGTCATGTGGGTCGTATGGGTTAGGGATTCTGACTAGCTGAGTTTTGTGGGTCCCTCTGGTCTCTTGGGTGATGTTACTACTAGCTGGGTTGAGTGGTTCTCCCTACTCTCAAATGGCTGTGTTATGACTTGATAGGTTGATTGGATCCCCCTAGTCCTTTTGATTTGAGGTTTTTTGGTATCACCTTCTCTTCACTAGACTGTGGCCCCTCTTTGGCTACTATGCATACATATATCATAGTAGTACTCTCTAACCATATTAAAGAGTGGTTTCAGGTTTAGTGAAGTTGTGATCCTCTACCATGCTAGGGAGTAGGCTCATGTTTGCACTTTGTGGAGTGAGTTTCCTCAGTCCACTTAAACTACAGAATCAAAAGACTTAGAGCAGGTATCACCCTAAAAGGAATGGCGTTATCCTTATGTCCCATCGTGTTTCCCTAGTGGAGTTCTCAGAATTGGTGTGACCAATATTTACGCAAGCATTGATCCTCTACCCTGGATGGTTCAGTAGGGGATGGATCCCAAATGATAATTGGTAGCTAAAACTATAGTTGTGTATCAATATCTGACCTTTTGGCTTTCTTTCCTACATTTCTGTGAGTTACTAGGTGGGGTTGTGGTATTTTCATAACCAAGAGTACATGGGCGATGATCCACTATCTGAGAAATATGATCTCCAAGGTGTCAAATCGAGTTTGTGATGTCTTCTCAACATAGTCAAAATTGGTGTGACTAACTCCACATGGGAATTGATCATCTGCTAGGTGATTTGTTCCATATTTAGTTTTTTGTGGGATACCCCTTTCTATTTTTGGTGTTCCATCTAGGTTTTTTAGTGTCCCCCAGTAGACCCTGGGTGAGATACCTTACCTAAGGAGCTGGAGGTAGTTTAGTCATCGGGTGACTTCTTCGGTGACATTTTCTGTCAATCATGCCCTCACAGATAGGTATCAAAATTGTTAGTCTGGTTGTATCATTTGTTCATTTTATCGATGGAGTGGAATATATTGGTGGAGTGCCATCTGGGATGGAGAGGTTGACTCATCGACTACAAGGTGTCATTTCTTTCCCCTTTAGTTTTGTTAGCTATTAGGGAGGGCTTGGGTTGGGTTGTTTTCTATGAGGTCAGTACCTCATGAGATTGTTGTGAGTGTTGCATTCGAACCTCAAGTTTTTATTTTTGGGCAATCTATGGTCAGGACCATGAGACTTGGTGATGAAGCTGAGTATATTTGGTGTGTTTTATGGGTTTCCCTTGTAGTGTTTTCACTTTTTCATTTACACACCCGATGGTTTGAGATGAATAGTCATGTTTAGTCGAGGATCATCTCAAGATGGGGTTTCTCTCACATTTGGGTTTCCTCAGGCTGAGTCGAGTTAACTGATTCCTCTTAGTTACTCCCTTTTTTGGTTTGGGATTTTTGAGGTGCATATTGTATATCTTTATACTCACACCTATATGGGATTATCCTGCACATGTATTGTGTATTATGCAGACCACAGGCCTTTAGACAAAGTCCTAGGAGGACCCAAAGTAGGTGGAGCTTAGTGAGATGAACCAACCAGGGTGTTTACTGGAGATGATTCGAGGAGCTTACTGGTAGGTGCATTTGACAGAGATCCCCTCCTGAGAAAGTTGGGTGTTTTTGTAGTTTTCTATTTTGTGGACTCTATATTTTCCCTTTTTTACTTTTGTTGTACTCTAGTTGGGATAGATATATGCATTCATTTCTTTTCAGTTTTTATATATATCTGCACTATTTTATGTAGGTGTATGTTGGTTCTTGCGTAAAAGTAATTTAGGCTAAGGCCTCCTTGTGTGTAATAGCCTACTCGGTGCTGGACGCCAGCCCCTGGCCTATAGAGGTGGGCTTGGGTAGTCACGTCTCAAGACCTATTGGGTCAGTTCATAACATACTATGTCAAATAATACTATGACTCATTATCCATGTTCTTACATATATGTAGTGTGAAGGAAATGAAATCAGTATAAGTGAAATTATCCATCACTTCCTTTTTTCCTAATAATCCACTTTAAATAATAATAACCTTTATTCTAGTACCTTTCCTATGTGAATTCCCTGTATTTAATTAATTTTATATAATAGTGTTCACCTAGATACCCTTAAATCAATTTATTGATGAAATTATTAACTAAATCATATACCTTCTATATATAAGATATAAAAATATATTATTTATTTTTCTAATTGATGTTTTTATCTATAAAGTTAATTGGTTTCATTAGATACCCCATTTAATTTCCATGGGTTTATCTTGTTATGATTATTAGCATATTATGTATGTTTTCTTTATGAGGCACACATATTCATATTCATATTATGATGTGATTGGTGATCCTGGAATTATAAAGTCCTCAAATGCATTGGGTAATGTTTTCATATAAGGATATACCATGTATGGTTCATTTGTTGTTATCCTAACATTCTATGTTATGTTGTCTTTGTAGTAATCCTTGACTTATGAATATGATATCATATTTTATACAATTTTTGTATTTTTATAATGTTGTGATCCTTTGATATCTACTTCATTAATAAAAAAATACTTATGTTATGATTCATGATAGATGATCCTTGTTTTATTGGATATTATTTCATTATGATGTGCACTTGTACCTTGATTTTGTTCTCATACCCACATGTTTCTTTGATTATCACTTATGGTCATCTATTATTATCGCTTCTATTTAACCATACCTATCTTTTGAGCTCACCCTTCTTATTTTTTCATTTCACCAATTTATGAAGATGAGTGTAACATATGATATATATATAGATGGTATCATCTTTGGAGAATTTTTTTTGGAGATGTTGAAGTCTTATTGAAAAGTAATAAATCCTTAGTTTATTAGGAAAAATGTCCATTTATGGGAAAGATAAGGGTTCTGTTAGTTAAAGGTTTTTTATAATTCTATAAAAATATAAACCTAAAAGGTATTAGGTATATATGTGAGTTAATATTTGTTATTGACATTGTAATTATAGATGATTAATTTTGGGCCACTTTAGGAGGTACCTAAACCAGTGTGTGAAGAATATGTTTTTAGCACTGTATTTAGGAGTGTGAGTCTGTGGAATCTCAATTTGTATCAAGTTAGATTTTAGATAATATTAAAGGTTATAATATTTTCATATTAGTATATTTTTAACAGTTAAAAATATAATCATGGGTGAAAATTTTTAAGGATGGTCGTAATTTTAAAGGCATAGATACCTCTTTTAAGGTTTATGTGATTAGATTTTAAGGTGATTAATGATATTATAAGGATATGATTATTGGGTTTTAAGAATAATACATGATCAATGTATAGGTATACCTTATAGTTGATAATTAAAATGTTTTCAAGGAAATTCATGTTATTTTAGAAAAATATTAAAAAAAATAGAATTATATATGATTAAGGTATTTATTAGTTGATATGTGATTTTATGTTTTTTAGGGATTAAAGGGTAAATTGATTTTTGGAAAAATAGGTTTTCATGAATTTTTTGTTAGAAATATATTAAAAAATAAATTGATAAATTTGGGTTTAATTATTATTAGGAATTATTATTAGGTTACATTAGTGGAAACCCTAGGGATAGATCTAAATATATAAAAACATCCTAAAATTTTTGTTAAAGTAAAGAGTATGTGGTTTCTTTGAAATAAAATACCTTTTTTGGATAATACAAGTGGATATAAGATCTATATACGATGCACCAAGGGGTAATAACCCTAAAAATAGTTGGTTGGGTATTAACTAAATCTTCACTCGGCACAAAACAAGAGGATCTAACTGTACACCTAGATTAACACTCCCAAATGATATTTTTTTGATGTTTCACATGCTATTTAAAAACCATTATGAAGTATTTGAATACATTATTATATTATGACTCATTGATATATTAAGAATACCCTCATATATTTTCATCAATGAGATAATATAAAATTGTGAGGATGTAATTTAATTTAAGGGTGTAGAATGTATCACTCTGTGGTTTTAGTAAGTATTTTTTTCTTTCCTTTAAATAAATACTATGTTGAATAAATTTTATTATATGGAAAATAAAACTAAATTGAACTATGATATATTTTATAATGAATGAAAAACATTAATACATTATGCGAATAAAATTTGAAATATCCTTAATAAAATTCGAAGAATAATAAAACCTCATGTACAAGAAAAGAAAGTTAAAA
This sequence comes from Viscum album, assembly GCA_963277665.1. Classification (NCBI taxonomy): domain Eukaryota; kingdom Viridiplantae; phylum Streptophyta; class Magnoliopsida; order Santalales; family Viscaceae; genus Viscum; species Viscum album. Next base: position 1,150,320,953 of record OY728132.1, on the reverse strand, counting down.
TGACTTATTTTACATATTTTTATTATTTTTATTTTAAAGAATAATTTTATGTGTTATAATAATAATTAATTGGATAAATTTAATGGTTATAAGATAAATAATTAATGTTATGTGATTAAAATCATTTAGTATTAAAAAGGCCAATTTTTCAAAGAATTTTATTTTTCTATATATTATATATTTTTATATTAATAAATTAAATTGAAAAATTGTAAAGGATTATTATAATACAATTTTTAAATGTATAAACAATTAGAATAAAATCCATTTAATTGATAATTGGAATGAAATAATATTAAAACACATAAATCTTAAAAATTCATTTTCCTATATAAATAGTTTTTCATTATATTTTATGTTTTTATTTAAAAGTTTAATTCAAAAAAATTAGAATTTTAATTTTTAAAAATTAAATTTATTTTTAAATTCAGTATTTCAAAATTATCATAGAATGATTTTTTAGATTTTTTTTGAAAAAATTGCCTTTTAAATGAATAGTAAAAAAATATAGTTTTTACGAATACCATAACTTTTATGACATAATTATGACATTAAAATTTGTAAAACATTTTTATCAATCAAAATTTTATTTTAGGATTAAATTAATGAATTTAAAAAAATTTATTTGAATTTAGAAGATTATATTTAACTTTTTAGAACCTAAAATATATTTTTTCCAAATAAAAACTATTTTTGGTTCATTGCATTTAATTATGAGGTTTAAAATTTTCATTCAGATTTAAATTGATGTAAATGTAAAATAACCCAAAATTTTTTATAATAAATAAATAAATTTGTGGGAATCATTACTATTCATGTAAAATATCCTAAATGATAAAATATTCAATTTTTTATTCTAAAACACCCCTCTCCTCCCTTTCTAAAGGACTCATTCACCATTCGACTTATCCTTAGACAATAAGCCTCTTATATTGACTAATATCTTCCAAATCCCCAAACTAACACTTATAGAAATGTATTATAGGTTTTTTCTCATAAAAAGACCTCCCTTTGAAGGCATAACCCATTTAGTAAATCAGTCATCCCAAGAAGTATGGTGATAACTTCTATATACTCTTTTTCATTGCTATTTTATTCTTCTACCTCCTCCAAATATATTCTAACCATACTAATATAATGAAATAAGTATCAATATTTTACTTAAATGTTATTTTGTTAATGTAATATCCATTATCTACCTTCCTATCATCTATTCTAAAAATAAAAGGAAAAACAATTTGCCTTTTTTTTGGTTGGTTCATCACCTCCATGGATGATTTATTTCATTTTTTTTTATCACCTCCCTACATGGATGGTTTCATAAATGTATTTAATGAATAAATAAAATATTTATTACATTATTAATATTCTTTAAATATAAATTGGGAATTATATTAACAAGATTAATAATAAATGATCATAGTATTTTTTACCGCCCAAAAACATGCATAGTGAGACATCCTTCACAAGATTAATCTATTTTGGATAATCTATGTAACTATATAACACTTTTATTAACATAATGATAAATAATTTATAACTGTAAAATTTTAGATATTATTAAACTATTTTATTACTCATTTGACCATTGTAAACATATTGAAGTAGTTTTGGAGTAGTTGACCGAACAACCCAAAGTGGTCGATGAGAGAAAAAACTATACAGAAAATGAATGACATGTCATAATAAATATACCTTAAAATGAAATATATATTAAAAATGTTTTGAATAAAGTACTTAATAAACAAATTTGGTAATTCATGAGGTTGGATGCACGCACCAAGAAAGTCTATACTTAAGGTAAGGTTTTCATTCTAAGACTTCATTCTTTTCAAGTTTTTTTATTATACTTCTTATCTTCTACACTAATTATGAAATAAAATATCATTAAATGAATACATTATTTTATCACATTCATTTATTATTAAATTATGGTCTATTTCCATCCTTTATGGATTTATATTTCACACACAATGTTGTTTATAAAACTCTCTCTTCAAAACTTTTGTTTTCTTAGGGTTATGTTCTCTATCACTATCTATCTCTCTCATTTAAATTTTCTATCTTACTAAGATAATACTATTATTATCTTGATTTTTACTTATATTTCCTATTTTTTGGGATATATATGTCTTTATGGTTCCCTTTATATTATTTTTTAAAGTAAAACTTGACAAAGATTATATGGGTTGATTTTTTTATTATCTTCTACTAAAAGTTTCCTCCATTATAAATCTCATTATTTTAAACGTTCCATTATTTGGAATTTTTATTGATAAAATAATGTTTTAAAAAACATTTTAATTCTTAGTGTTAAGTTCTCTATCACTCTCTATCTCCCCACTTACATTTTCAATCTTACTAAGAAGAAACTATTATTCTCTTGATTCTTTCTTATCTTTCCAATTTTTTGGGAAATCCATGTTTTTATGGTTCCATTCATACTATTTCTTAAATTCAAACCTAAAAAAAATATAAGGGAATATTTTTTTCTATATTTCTCTAAAATTTTCTTCCATTATAAATCTCCTTATTTTCAAGGTTCTATTATTTGAAAATTTTATTGATAAAATATTGTTTTAAAACCCTTTTGTTCCATTCTCAAAATGGTTTCAATTTTATTATCTATTACTTTTAAAATACATTAATTATATTATGTGTTTTAAATAATCATATATTTTTTTTAAATGTAATTTTATTATATTTATTTCCTTACTTAAAGGTGATTTTTTCCTTTTCTTTCAGAGTTACGAAAAAATAAACAATTATTTTATTAAAATCTATTTAATTTCATGAGATCCTTCAAATGATTTTGATCTATGTCAATATAATTTCATATTCCACTCTTTATAATTATGTATTTTCTTGAATAGTATCTTTCACATGATTTGATACTATATCAAAAAAAATCTACTGATTCTTTATCCATATTCTTATGTATGTGCGGTGTAATGGAAATGAAATCACTATAAGAGAAGTGATTCGTTACTTTGTATTGGATAATAATCCAAGGTGCATAAACATAACCATTATTATAATTCATTTCCTTTATGAATACCCTATATTTCATTATTTTTATTAAAGGGTGTTCACCTAGATACTCATACATCAATTTATTAGAGAAATTATTGACTAAATCATATATCCTTTATCTATATGTTGTAAATATATTATACTTAATTATGTTAATTGATATGTATTTACCTTTAGAGTAACTTAATTTAATTAAATACCCATTTAATTTCAATTGGTTTATTATGTTATGATTATTTATGGATTTATGTATGTTTTCCTTATATGGGACACATATAAATGTTCATATTATGATGTAATGGGTGGATCCATAATTATACATCCATATAATACATTGGGTAATGTTTTCATCTCATTAGATGCCATGTGTGGTGTATAGAAAGTTATCCTAGAACACTATGTTATGTTTTCTTGATAATGAGTCTTGACTTATGCTTATGATATCATGTTTTATGTTTTTTCCACATTATTATGATTTCATAATTCTTTAATATCTACTTATTTATGTTAAAATCCCTATGTTATGATTCAATAATTATGATCTAAGTTTTATTGGGTATTATTTCTTTATGAGGTGCTCATGTTTTGTTATTATGTTCTCATACCCACATGTTTTTATTATTTTCACTTATGATTTTATATTTTTATCACTTCTGTTTAACCTTAATGAGAATTTTATCTCACCCTTATTATGTTTCTAATTACCTAGGTAGTGAAGAAGAGTATAACATATGACATTTATATATGGGTATCAGGTGTGGATAATTTTTTAGGATATGTTGATAACTTATTAAAAATTAATGAATCCTTATTTTAGTGGGAAAAATGTCCATTTGATGGGAAATACATGGTTTTTATAGTTATATGTTTTTACTAATTCCCTAAAAATACAAACCTAAAAGTTCTTGGGTATATAAGTGACTCATTGTTTTTTATTGATATTTTAATTATATATGATTATGTTTGGGTCGCCTCAGTCAATGTCAAAACCAGTGTGTAAAGAATATTTTTTTAGCACTAGATCTGGGTGTATAGGTCTGGGAAATCTCAGTTGGTATAAAAATAGGGTTCATATAACTTTATAATTTAGTATATTTTCAAGTGAGGGTATTTTGAGATTTATGTATACTATAATGTGTAAATAATTTTAAGATTTATCATAATTTTAAAGTCATAGATACCCCTTTTGAGGTCTTATATGATTGAAATTTATGGTGATTAATGATATTTTGGGATATTTTTATTGGGTTTTAGGAGGAATATATGATTAAGGTATAGATATCCCTTAGGTATAGTAAGAAAATTTATGTCAAGGAAATTCAAGTTATTTTAGGAAAATATTAAAATATTTTTTGAGTATATATGATTGAGGTATATATTGATTGATATGATATTTTATATTGTTTGGGGATTAAAGGGTAAATTTATTTCTAGGATAATTGGTTTTGATTACTTTTGGTTTTATAATTTAGTATTATATATCTTAATAAATTTAAGTTAAATAATTATTTGGAATTAGAACTAGGATACATTAGTGGAAACCTAAGGGATAAACCTAAATATAGAAAAATGCCCAAAAAAATTTATAAAGTAAAGAGTGTGTGGTTTATTAAAAATAAAATACATATATGGATACCACAAGTGGATTCATGGTCTATCTCTGATGCACCTAGGTATAATAACCCCAAAAAATATGGTTTTGTATTAACATGATCTTCACTCGGTGCGTAATAAGAGGGCCTAACTGAATACATGGTGTGATAATCTCAGGGGATATGATTTTGATTTTTAACATTCTATTTATGAACCATTATAAATTAATTTAATACATTATTATATCATGATTCATTAATATATTTAGAATACCCACAATTATTTTCATCAGTGGTAGAAATTAAAATTACAAGGATACAATTTATTTTAAGGGAGTAGAATGTAACACCTCACAAATTTAGTATATATTTTTTATTCCATTTAAATAAATATTATATTTAATATTTCATATCATATGAAATATAAAACTAAAACAAACCATGAAATATTTTACAATGTCATATAAACATTAATACATCATGAGAATAAAATTTGAAATATCATTAAGAAAATTAAAAGAATAGCAAAACAACAAGTAAATAAAAAAAAAGTTAAAATGATTTATTTTACATATTATTATTATTATTTATAAAATAATTTTATGTGTTATAATTTCATTTAATTGAGAAAAATTAATAGTTAAAAGATAAATAATTAATGGGATGTCATTAGAATCATTTAATGTTAAGAAGGTCTATTTTTTAAAGAATATATTTTTCTATATATTATTTATTTTATTTTAAAAAGTTAAATTTAAAAATTTTAAAGGATTATTTTATTGAAATTCATAAATGTACATAAAAATATATTAACACTTTTTAAATTTATAATTTATATAAAATAATATTAAGAACACTAATAGTTTGAAAAGTAATTTTAATATAGAAATAGTTTTTCATTATGTTTTTTATTTTTATTTAAAAGTTATATTCCAAACTATTAGAATTTATATTTTAAAAAATGAACTTATATTTTTTATTTATCATGTAAAAATTATTTTAGGGTAAATTTTTAGAATTTTTTTTAAAAATTTGATTTTTTAGTGAATAATAAAAAATACATTTTTTATAAATATCATAACTTTTATGACATCATCCAGATATAATTATGGAATTAAAATTTTTGAAACCTTTTTCTAAGATTATAATTTATTTAATGAGTAAAATAAAGAATTTAAAAATATTAAGTTGAGTTTATAATACTATATTTTTCTTTTTGGAACCGAAAATATATTTTAACCTAATAAAAAACTATTTTTTGTTCTTTGCATTTAATTGAGTGGTTCTAAAGTTATATTCAGTTTTGACTTGATTTAAATGTAAAATAACCTTAATTTCTTCAATAATAATTCAAAAAAAATTGTGGTAATCATTATTATTCATGGAAAATGTCTTAAATGATAAAATATTCAAATTTTTATTCTAAAATACCCCTTTCTTCCCCTTATAAATATACCGCTTCGCCAACCCAGTTATCCTCGCACCATATGCCTATTAGATCAACCAATAACTAATAAATATCATCCCAAACACTCCTATATACGTCTTATAGGTTATTTTATCATCAAAACTTTCCCTTTTAAGGCATAATTCACTTACTAAATGGGTTGTCCTAAGAAGTAAGGTGAGAAATTCTAAAATACTAATTTTTATTTCTATTTTCTTCTTCTACACCCTCCAAATATATTTTACCCATTATAATATAATTAAATTAGTGTCTATAGTATAAATAAATCTTATTATATTAATTTAACACCCATTATATACCTTCCCCTCATCTATTTTGAAAAAAATAAAGATGAAAAAAATTGATCGTGTTATGGTCGAATCACTACCTCCATGGAAGGTATATTTCATTTTTTTACCACCACATTACATGGATTGATTTATAAATGAATTGAAAAAATAAATAAAATATTTATTAAATTATAAATATTTTTAAAGACAAATTGGTAATTGTATTAATAATATTAATAATAAATTATCATAGTAATTTTAACTGCCCAAAAACAAGCATATTGATAATTATTTCATAATTTCAATCCATTTTTGGATAATATAAGTAACTATACAACACTTTTATAACTATAATGATAAATAATTTATAACTCTAAAATTATGGATATTATGAAACTATTTTGTAACTCCTTTGACCACTATTAACAAATCAAAGAAATTTTTGAGAAGTTGATTGAATAACCCTAAGTGGTCAATGAGAGAAAATACTATACAATAAATTAATGAAATATTATAATAAATAGAACATAAAAAATGAAATATACATGAAAAAATGTTCTAAATTAAGTATTTAATAAACTTAATTTGGTTGTTTAAAATGTTAGATTCACTCACCAATCGAGTTGGGACTTGAGGTAATGATTTTCATTCCAAGACTCCATTATTTCCAGGTATTATTCTTTCACTTATTATATTCTATTCCAAGCCTCAAATTAAAAATATTGAAATTAATAACTTAGTATATTATATTCATTTTTTATAAATTTATGGTATCTTTCCCACCCTTATGGATTTATAGTTCACGCACTTTTTTGTTTGTAAAGGCCCCTTTACTACTCTTTTGTATTCTTAGTTTTATGGCCTCTATAACTCTTTATCTCCCTCACTTAATCTTTCCATATTACTAGTATTATAATAAAATGATATTTAATCTTCCTTTTCATTCCTATATTTTTGGATATCTATGTCCTTATGGTTACCTTCATACTATTTCTTAAATTCAAACCCAGAAAATATTATAAGGTAAGATTTTTCCTATATTAATCTATAAGTTATTCCATTATAAATATATTTATTTTCAATGTTCCATTATTTTTCAATTTTATTGATAAAATAATGTTTTAAAACCTTTTTTTCAATTCTAAAAATGGTTTTATAAAGTGACTAATTTATATATTTTTATAAAAGAATAAAAAAAAGTTATGGAAATTCCTTTCAAGATTTAGATTCCATGTTCTTATATATTCCTTTTCAAAGATATTAATTTTAATACATGTTTTAACTAATCATTAATTTTTTTAAAGTAATTTTATTAAATTTATGTCCTTACATGAAGTTAAATCTTTACTTTTATTTAGAATTTTTTTTAAAAAACAAAGAAATTGTTTTATTAAAAACATATTCAATTTATTGTTTTTATTTGAATGATTTTCATCTATGTCAATATTCTTTCATGTAACTAGTATAAAAATATGATTTTTCATCAGAATTTTAACATTAGTTTTTAAAAAACCGATGTTATAATACATATGGAGGTAACGTTAACATCAATTTTAATAAAATTGATGTTAAGTGTTTTCCCTATATACTTTAAACAATAGTTTTAATAAAAACAACATTAAATGTTTTTTTTACTTTTTAACATTAGTATTTTATTAAAAATACTACATAACCCTTCACTTTTTATAATATATTCAGTTATTTTGATAATTTAATGAATGATTATTTTTTTAGTTATATGATTGAAAGCTAATTTTTTTATCATTTAAAACTAAAATCTAACATTTCAAGTGATATTATTTTTTATTTATATTTTCTTCATTGAATCTATAAAACAAATGATTAGGTTCATTGTTTATTTATCGCATTTTAAAAAACTATAATTTTAATGTTGGTTCTTTAAAAAATTGATATCAAATGACACTTTTCATATCAATTTTTTTAAAAAAATTAAAAGTTATATAAAATTATATTTTTTATTATTTTTCTAAAATAAATAATATTTTAACATCAGTAATAAAAATAGATGTCATAAATATAAATCACTATCAAATTCATCACCTCAAAAACGTAAGTTAAAACATAACAAATCAATGTTAAATTCCTTTCCACTCTTTACAATGATATATTTCCTTAAATAGTATCATTGACATTAATAAATACTATATAAATTAATTCTTTTATTCATTATTCATGTTATTCTATTGTATAGTGTGATGGAAATTAAATATTTATAAGGGAAATGATACATCACTGCATTTTTCTTACCTAATCATATATTTTTCATAAACATAGCCTTTCTTCTAATGAATTCCCTCTGTGAATACCATGTATTTCATTCTTTTTATTTATGGGTGTTCACTTAAATACCCATATATCTATTTATTTAAGAAATTATTAACTAAATCACATACCCTTTATCTATATGATGTAAATACATTATATTTCATTATCCTAATAGATGGGTATTTACCTAGAGAGTTACTTAATTTCATTGAATCCCCTTTTAATTTCCACTGGTTTATCATGTTATTATTATTGATGGATTTATGTATTTTTTTCTTATATAGTAGACATATACATATTAATATTATAATTTTATGTGTGGTCCTATAATTATAAATCCCTACAATGAATTGGTTACTTTCTTTATCTCATGAGATACCATATATGGTTGATGAAAAGTTATCTTAGCACACTGTGTTATGTTGTCTTAGCAGTGAGTCTTGAATTATTCCTATGATGTCATTTTTTTATTTCCACATTCTTATGATTTTATGATCCTATTATATCTACTTATTTATGTTAATATCCATATGTTATGATTCATAACTTATGATTCAGGTTTCATTGGGTATGATTTCCTTTTGATTGGCATATGTACCTTGATTATGTTCACATACCCACATGTTTATCTTATGGTCACTTATGATATCTGATTTTTATCTCTTATGTTTACCCTTAATGATTGTTTTATATCACCCTTATTATATTTATATTTCTTTGGTTTATAAATAAGAGTATCATATATGATATGTCTATATGGGTATCATGTGTGGAGAATTTTGTGAGAGATAATAAAGACTTATTGAAAAATATGGAATCCTTAGTTTAGTGGGAAAAATTTACCTTTAATGGTAAATACATGGGTTTTTTTAGTTAAAGGTTTTAACTAATTCTCTTAAAATCTAAACCTAAAATGTATTGGGTATGTAAGTGACTCAATATTTATTATTTATATTGTAATAAAGGATGATTAAGTTAGGGTATCTTCAGTCAATATCAAAACTAGTGTTTGAATAATATGTTTTTATTACTGGATCAGTGAGTGTGGGTCTAGGAAATATGAGATGATGATGGAAAAGTGGTCAGTATTATAGATTATAGTAAAAACATTAAGATCCTATTATACTTAATAGTGAAAAGATCAAACATTGTGTTTTCCACTTGTCAAGATGCAAGGTACCAGATTAATCCCAAGGAAAATTCATTTATAGTGATAAATAAAATACTATGTTAAATCAAAAGAATAATGGATTTTGGATTACTTTACAATTAAACATCATAGAAGGAATTATTGGTATACACCGATGTAGACTAGGATGGATGAGAAGGAAAAAAAATTAAAATCAAGTGTTGGATTCTATCTTAGAGTACTGTTCATTTCTCTTCATAGAAATAAAGAATATTTCATTACACTAAGCACTGGTGAAGAAAAATATATTGCGGTTACTCATGAATTCTTGCAACTATTGTGGGTAAAGAAGCAACGTGAGGATATGGAATTTGAAGTGATGTCTCCTATCAAAATCAACTATGAAAATTCAGGTGCTATCAATCTTATAAAAAATATCATCCATTACTTTAGGTATAATCACACTAAAATTAAGTATCACTTCTAAAAGGATAAATTTGATCATGGGTTAGTCAAATTGAAGTATATTACATCCCAAATTCAAGTTATATATATCATGAAAAAGGCCTTACCTAGGTAGATGTTTGAGAAGAACTAGTTATCTCTCAAATCCTAGTCCATGCTCTATACTTAAATAGTTTGGATATAGGATTCCCCACTCCCTAAGGTATGTTTTGGATTTCCTCATGTGATAAAATTTGTTCTTTATCTTGAATCCCTTAGAGAAGTGACCTTTGGGCTCATTGATAAAGTGGGGGAAAATATCTTTCTAAGAAAGGGGCATATAGAATTTCTCAAACCTTCAAAGTGGGTGAGTGAAGATAACAAAGTAGGAGAGTTATTCAATGTTAGTAGGGTGGAGGAGATACTAGGGGAGAATAAAATTTTTATATAGATGGAATAGTATTCAAGTAATAGTTAAATATTGATATATAAAGGAGATAATTTGTTGATAATATTAATCTTTTTCACGCAAATCTTGACTCATGTGGGCTTAGAGTACATGTTAAGTGAGTCCTTGATCATTTTCTAGAGTTTTAGTGAGTGAATAGTTATTTAAATTATAAAGTGAAGGTGGATTTTAAAAATTATGGTTAAGGAGTTTGAAATATTTTCAATAAACCCAAAGGTAGGTTTTGTTGGAAAAAACCTCAAGTTTTCTTTTTGGATTTTTTGGGTTGTGTTTGTTGACAAAGCAAGTTGAAAAAGTTACAAAGTAAAAAAAAACCATGTGGTATTCATAAAGTAAATGGATTTGGAAGACTTTGGAATCTATTTTAGGATATTTCATAAATATTTATAGTAAAGGAAGTGTTCTCATACATGTAGGGAAAACTCTCATTCAAATCAGGAATACTCACATAAAGAAGTTTTATGAACTTAGTAATATTCAAGAACAAAGGTGAAATGTGTTATTAAATCATAAAGGGTTGAGTGATGGATTTGTTTTTCTAATAAATATTCCACTAATACAATTATTAATTATATAATAATACTTAAATGAAATTTAAGTACTTTTTCATATAATTATTACATTAATGTATTCTTTACATGATAGAATTTACAAGACGAACAGTTTCATACAGAAAACAAGTTATGTGAAAAGAGTATTTGTGTGAACATACTTTATAAGAACATCAGTTTTACACAAAATGTTTTTATGAAAACCTTAAATAAATATAAAATTATTATGATGAATTTCTATGATAAATTTTATTTCATCTATTTTATAAAAGAATAGATTCATGAAACACTAATTACAGTGTGAGAAATCTAAGGAATTTTATAATGGAATGGTGAGTACACTTTAGTTGAGAGTGTAGTGATTTCTCAAATAGTGATTGGTAGTAAGCTAGGTGGGATAGTAACCCTACTATAAACATTTTCAAAAACATTGTACGTGATTGATAGATTATCGAGTTCTATAAATATTATTGATAGTGAATTAGGGGGACAGTGAGTCTGCTCTAAACATTATAAATAAGCATTTCACTTGGTGATTGTAGTACATCAACATAGTGTCATTATATGATCCTTGAATATCTTAGTGTGAGTTAAAAAATTAAAATTTCATGTTTATCTATTTACTTGATTTATCACTTCATGTTTTTCATGCGGGGGATATGTGCTACCACTAATGATGAAAAAATATATTTAGTGAGGGTTGTTTAAAGAAATTGACATACCCTAATTTACCCCCAGACTCTTTACCTTTATTAGGGACAATTATGGATATAGACTTATATAACCATATGTGATAGTGGTTTGAATAAATACCCACTTATAAATTTAAATAATCTACTTAATTTTTGTTCTTTTTTTAATTAATTCAATCCCCATGGGTGGTAAATCACTCACTATTAGAATAATAAGAGTGGGAAAGAATTTTTTGACAATATGTTTGATGTGTACACTATGTGTGTTATTGGTATTGTTGAAAAAACATGTTGATTTTGAAGTGGTTATGCTTGGATAATTTTTATGGACTCACTTAATAACATTTTGTGTTAATTTTTAGAGACTTGATGAAATTTAGTGTTATGTTTGAGAGTAATTCTTCATAATGAAGTGAAAAAATAAATTTTATACATAAGTAATTTTGTGGGATATGGTCTGGATTTTTATATATAATTTTTATAAATACTTTATTAGAGTTTAAATCGAAAAATAATTCTAACCAAGTAAGCTAGAAAGCCAGCTTCACTAAGGCTTGGTGGGATCAGGGCTCAACTAGACCTAAGGGATCCAGTCAGGCCATCTGGAAATGAGGCAAGGTGTGGGTGAATGGTCTAGTGCATAGGACCATATGAGAATTATCAGGTGTGAGAGCACATTTTCTAGCATGGGTATATGCATCCTGTGAGCCCAAGTGTGTGTATGTGTGGTTACAGGAGTGAACCCTGTGATACTCGTCGAGCGGTCATAGATGTGAAGAAGTATAAATGGTAGAGATTGGTAGAAGTAAAGTCGGATGTGTGAATCACATGGTGTAGGGTACTATTACTATTTTAAATATGTTATGCATATAACATGGTTCACATAATGCAGTTGATCTTAGCCATATGATCAAGTTCAGCATCGTCTTCCTCCTCCGTTCAAAGTTGTTACAGTATACTGATTTTTCCACTATTATCATGTCATAGTGATTTCACTGGATGAATTTGGTCCTTTTGGATTAATTAAATGCATATATTTAATTCATAAGTTAAATTAAATAATAATTTCATACAGTTAAACTTGCATGATAAAAGTTTGAATGAGAAAATGAAGATTTGTTGCATCTAAAGATCATGTACTTAGGAATCTTTAAAAGCATAAGCCTGAGTTTTCATAAATTTATTTTTATTTACCACATGATTAATTTTATACACCATAGAGTCTCTATGATAATGATATGGCCATATTGAAAGATGGTTCAACTCACTATAATCTTCATGACCAGATGATATTGTTTCACCATAGCATTGGATTACATTGTGGAAGTTTGTAAATTGGAAGAGGAAAGAATTTGTAGCTACATTTTATTGATTTACATTGCATTATGGAGGATTATAAATTTACATAATTGGTTTTATAATGGTTTATTGTTTTCCTTACATTGTGGATGGGAGAAATTTGGTAGTGGAGAGGATTTTGGCCATGGTGTAATTCATGCAGCTCCACCACAAGAGAAATTTTTGAGATTTATGGTTTTATAAATTTTTAGGGTGTTGTGTCGTGAAAGTGTTTCTTTTACACAATGCATAATGTGTTTCACCATTGAAATTATGGATACACTATATTAGCCATGTAATTAATATAGAATAATAATAACCAAATCACTTTTGGGTATTAAAGAGTGAGTGAATAAATACCCATAAATCAGTGGGTATTCTCTTTTAAATGAGGAAGATTAAATATTATATTTATAACAAATTTAAACCATGTAATTAAATGATTTATTAACACATTCTCAATTTCGGTGCAGCTATGAATAAATTGTATTGTAGGTGATGAAGTTATAGTGAGAAAAATATTAAAAGGTTATATTGAGGTCCCAATAAATCTTAAAGGTGTTTTTACAGTGAGGGGTTGGAGTCTTGAATTTTTTTCAACCATTGAAGATCTTAAAAATAATATTTTGTGATTATTTTGTAAAGAAAAGAGGAGAATCATTCCAGAAAAATTTTGGAAACCAAAGGTGTTGCAACAAGGTGTTTTCAAAGTAGTGAAGGAGAATCCAAAAAAGGACTCCAACAAAGAATCTACACACATTTGAAGATTCATTCAAAGTTATTAATAATGGGACCTATATATCCATAAACTGTGTGTGGTCCTTTCCAGTTCAATCAACAAAGTAAGATGAAGGTGGTGATCCTTTCCATTAGTAGTGATCTATTGAAGGAAGGTTTGAGGGAGTGATCCATGGGAAGCACTGAGTTGTCCCTAAACATGTAAGGCAGTGACCCTAGGCATGGGAGTGGCCTAGGATGAACTAATAAGTAGTGGTATTAGTAAGTTTGTTTCTCTAACACAATGTTGGTTGCATAATCCTTGGATTGGCCCTTTATGGTGAACCAATTAAAATATTGTGTCCATATTTACTTTATTCATTCACACCAAAAGAGATCAAAAAATCTAAAGAACATCATACTAAAGATCATAACAAGTTACCATCAAGTATGATAGTTCATGATCCTTAAGGTAAAGTGATACTTTAAAGATTTAAAGAAGATAGAGTTTTAATTTTCATAGAAAGAATATACCCTAATTCACCCCCCCCCATCTTAGGGTAATCTCACACTAAGTCACTTGTATAAGTCTAACAAATGGTATTATATATTAACTTCGTTTTGGATTTATTTTCTCTGGTATTTTTATTTTTTTATTGAAATTGAAGTATCATTTTGAACTATTATTGTGGAGTGACATGGAAAGAGGAATAACTTCAAAGAATAATCTCAAATCATTTAGAATTCATTGATGTGGAAATTTTTTGAGAAAAGTGGGATTCAATTGTACTAGTCCAACAACATCAAAAAAGAAGGTATAGATGATTCATATTGTGCATATATTTGTAATTATGTGGTAGGAATGGGTAAGGAACCTGATATGTCAAGTGATGATGGATCAATTGATGATGAGGATATACTAAGAAAACCAAAGGTGTAAATTGTTCACTTATCAGAGGAAATGAATCAGAAATCAAGAAAATATAATATAAATTTGAAAGAGAAGAAAAAATATTAAGATATCTAGATTCAAGTGCTATAAAAAAGAGGTAAAAAAATTAGAGGTCTAAATATAAGTCTTCTTGAAGTTACAAATGATCTCAGAGATAATATTGACTCTCAAGAAGAAGAGTTAAAAATGATATCCACCAAGGTGGAACAATTCAAAAAAGATTTAAGAGAAAATAATATAAACTCAAATGAATTCTATAATCTAAAAATAAATAAGGATGATCTAGATGGTCATTTAGATGAATAGGTTGATGAGAATAAAAAACTAAAATAAGAATTTTTACGTCTCAAAGACACTATTGTTCAAATAAAATATAAAATGAAGTATAAGGATAACATGATGGAAAATATTAATAAATCCTTGGAATAGAAGATATCTAGTGGGAAGACTCTCAAGGTAGAATGTTGTGCTTAACTTAAATCAAAGAGAAAGAAGATCTGGAGGTTGGAAGAAGTATTAGTTTCATCCAAGAACTAGTTAAACACCAAGGGTAATCTTAATATTGATAATTCATTCAATTTTTTATTTGATCAACCTTTGGTGGGTTATGATGAATCAAACAAGTATTTCATCTTAGAGGAGAAAAAAGAAAATATTCTCATGTCACAAAGATCATGCCTCATAAATAAATTTGGTCTTGTCTATGAAAAAAAACTCTACCAAGGTATGATAAAAATAAAATTATGAATACACCCAAGAAATCGTAAAATTGTGAAGGTGTAAGAAATTGACATAAAAGGGACTCCATAAGATGTAAAAGCAACCATATGAGGTCTCAAAGAAGATATAGTTACATTTTTTTGGGGATACCAGAACACTCCATCAATTTTTTTAGCATGGGTATATATAAAATGTTGTGGAGTGAGTGTAAAACATGAAATATTGAGTCACCATGCATATAAAATAAGGTATGGGTCTTATCTCAATAGTTATTACCATTCTAACCATTCCCTAAGTATAAATTTTAGAGGAAATTTAGTAGGAGTTAAAGGAAGATTTCAAGATTCATATAAGGTTTGGAAACAATAAAAGAGATCACTTAATGATGGAATTAGGAAGTCTTATGAGAAAGGGGTATTCCAAATAAGGATGGGTATTGTAAATCATGAAAATGCTTCAAGGGATAGTAAAGGCAGCAAGAAATTTTGGAGAAATAAAAATCTTACAATTATTGGTAAAGAATCCACTTATATACAGGCTTCCTAAGAAAGACGATATTGTGTGAAATAAAAAAACCTAAATATTAATAAAGGTATTTTGATTCCATTAAATTAAGTTCAAATATGAAGATGAAGTCTCAATTAAATAACAAATGAAAAATTGTGGTCTATAGTGACTCACCATCATCCTCAACTTGAGAAATTTCAAGTTTCCCCTATCTTTATATGATTTATTTATTATAGTTTTTTATGAAGAGGTGAATAATTAAGGGGGAGATATAATCCATGGAGTTTTTGTTCTTAAAGAGCACATGGTTGATTGAGGATGGAGTTGAGTGACAATATAGATAAACAGAAAATTTTTATGCAAATTGTTATTTCATTTATGTTCTAAGGATCAGTTGATAATCATTTATAAAAATTGGTCTCAATGATGAATATTCATGATTTTGGAAGATTTTAATGCTAAAATTACATAGAAATTAGGCCTAGATGGAGTAAAATAATATGGTATTAGGATATGTGTTTAAATTGGGAAACAATTTAAGTGGTTCCAATCCTATTGAATAGGATTGAATGGGAATTAGAAGTAGGAACAAAAATGAATCCTATTTTCATATATATATTTTTTAATAAGTGTTTTGGTGTTTGGAATCATATGAAAATTAAAGATATCCAAAATCTACTAATATTTTTTTATTCCCAAGAAAATGATTCCCTCGGTTTTGTAAACTAGTAAGTGGTATCTTCAAGTGGTGTAAAGAGAAAAAATATAAGTGGGTATCTAAACATTATAGGATATTAATACTCATCAAGTTGTGAATGTTTATCAAGTGGTATAAATATCCTCATCATGTGATATGTTTCTCACAACCTAGTACTTTTGTTATGTACTAATGGTTTAGTGTGAAGTGATAGACATAACAAGTTTTCTTTTGAGTATGGCAATCCAAATTTTTTATGTTTTTATTGGAATTCATGAATGATATGGAAATTCTTTATGATTTTATATATATAAAACTCTTATTTCCAAGAATAAGATCCAACCTAGTTGTCTTAGAGAATTTATATGACTTCTCAATTTCCAAGTGGTAAATTCACTCAACGAATCTTGTATGAAAATTCAGCAGGAAAGGTATTTGGATCATGTTACATGTGGTTTATATGGATTTGGATAATCACCATGTGGAAGATGAAAAAAACATGAGTTTTTTTAAATAAGTGGGGAATAATTCCCAAAAGGGGGATTTGAACCTTCTTAGATTCTTACCACACACCAAAGGGGAGAAAGTTTTAAAAATTAAAAGTGAAGAAACTATTTTTCATAGGGGGGAACTTTCTTACATCAATGGATTGTTTCTAATGAAATTCAAAAGTCTAGTTTCAAAAGAAGAACATGGAATAAACTCTTGTATTTTATTAATAATAAGGGGGATAATTGAATGGTTTGGTTTGGTTTACTTGTTATCAATGTGATATTATCAAAGGAATATTGTTGGCTAAATCCAATAGAGAGATTGTTAGACACCAAAGAGTGTGGAATGGATTTTTTGACAATATGTTTGATGTTGAAAATACATGTGTTATTGGGATTGTTGAAAAAAAAGTTAATGGTAATGTGGTGATTCTTGTAGAATTTTTATGGACTCACTTGATGATATTTGGTGTTATGTTTGAGAGACTTGATGAAATTTGGTGTTATGTTTGAGAGAAATTCTCCATGTTCAAGTGCAGAAAAGAAATTACCTGTATGATGAATTTTTTGGAAGATGGTATAGATTTTTATATCGCATTTTTTTAAACTCATTATTAGAGTTTAATCAGAAAAAAATAAGGTTATCCAAGAAATCCAGGCAGCTATATCAACCAAGACTTTGTGGGAGCAGGGCTCAACTATGCCCAAGGGAGCCAATCGGGCCAGCCCGTAAGGTGGCATGGTGTAAGTGCATGGGCCAATTAATATACCCACAGGAGCACTCCTATGTGTTAGAGCACATATTCTAGGTAAGGTGGTCCAATGTTGGTTATCATAGCTTCTCATCCTAGGTGTGTGCATGTGTGCTTATGGTAATGGACCCTATACTACTCATCAAGAAATCATTAATACACAGAAGTATAAGTGGGAGTGATTGAAATAAGGGAAGTATGATGTGGAATGATCATGAAGCACAGTATTATTACTCCACTAAAAATGTTATGCATATAACATGGTCCTCTTATTTGTATTATCTGAGTCATCTGATAAAGTTCAACATCATATTTCTCTTTCATTTAAAGGTATCACAGTACATGGGTTCTTCCACCATTATCATGCCACAATGTTTTCACCAAATGAATCCAAGACTTCTAAATGAAGTAAATGATTGGATTTAATTCATATTTTGTACAAAATAATAATTTCATGTAACTACACTTTTATTCAATAATTTTGATTGAGAAAATAAAGATTCATTGCATCTAAAGATCTTGTCAATATGAATATTTATATGGAGACTCCTGAGTCTTCAGTCAGTATTTTTCTTTACCGCATGATGAGTTGTCTATTCCATAGATTATCTATAATAATGAGATGGCCACACCATAATATGGTTTAACTCACTGTAAGATTCATGATCAAATGAGGTAGTCATGCAACAGCCTTGGCTTATATAATAGAATGTTGTAAATTGGTAGTTTTAAGGATTTATAGCTATGACATGGTTATTTCAATTATATTTTGAAGGATTATAAATTTAAATAAGTATTTTTACTACATCGTAGTGTTTTCTCTTAAACTATGCATGGGTCTAATTTAGTAGTGACAGGGATTTTGTCTAATCCATAATTCATGAAGTTGAACTATAAGATAAATGTTTAAGATTTTTGATTCTATAAATTTATAGTGTGTTATACTATTGAAGTATTTCTATGACACAATGGGAAATGTTCTTCACCATGGAAAGTATAGCTACGCCTTAGTATCTATGAAATAAATAAAGAAGAATAATACCCACAATATTTTTGTGTATTAAAGAGTGAGTAAATAAATACCCAATAGTTATTGGGTGTTATCATTTAAATGGGGAAGATTAAATGTGTTATTTATAACACATTTAAATCATGGAATTAAATGATTCATTAGCACATTCATAATTGTGGTGCTGGTGTGAATAAATTATGCATGCAGATAATGAAGTTATAAAGAGAAGAATATTGAATTATTGTATTCTGATCCCAATACATATTGAAGTTGTTTTTTTAGTGAGGAGTTGGAGGATTGAATTTTTAGAAACCATTTAAGATCTTTCTAAGAAGAGTTTGTGATTATTGTGTCTACAACAAAGAGAATGATCATTCTAGACTGATTCTGGAAGGAAGAGGTGTTGCAATAAGGTTTTTTCACAGTATTGATGGAGTATAAAAGAAAGGATTTAAAGAGACCATCTTCCCACATTTTAATATGCATTTAGAATTTCTAATGATGGGACTTACATGTCTATAGATTATGTGTGATCCTTTCCAAAATAGTGAAGAAAGGAAGAGGAAGGAGGTGATTCTTTCCACCGGTAGGGAGATATCAAAGGAAAGTTTAAGGGAGTGATACTTAGGAAGTAGCAATCTATACCTAAGCTTATAATGTAGTGATCATGGGAATAAGAGTGACCTAGACCAAACCAACAATAAGTGAGCTTAGTAAGTTTGGTTCACCAACACAATGTTGGTTGCATGCTCCTTGGACTAGCCCTTTATGGTAAACTAAGTAAAATATTGTGTCCATATTTACTTTATTCACGCACACCGAAAGAGATAAACCAATATAAAGAACATAAAATTAAAAATAATAATAAGTTAACCTCAATGATGATAGGTCTATATCCTTAAGGGAAAGTGAGACATTAAATAATAATGAGTTTTGTTTGTCATAGATAGTGCATACCCTTGTTCACCCACCCCCCCCCCAGGGTAATCACACACTAAATCCCTTGTATAAGTCTAAAACTCAATCTAGTTTATTATTTCATGTATAAAATATTGTATTCATCCTGTATTGGTATCATCACCACAAATGAGACATATACCTAAATTCATGTTCAAAAATGTAAACATAAAATTTCAAAAAAACACTCATTTATTATTAAAAATATATTAGTGATCGAATTTCAATAGTAAGTAAAACACACCATGAATATGGATATTATAAATCCATAAAAAGATTTCACAGTGTATTTTTTACTCTTAATTAGTGATGACACCTAATTTTATAAAGATATAATTCTGAACTATCGTGATTATCAAACCTCAACAATTATGAATACCATAAACATCGAACTTCAAATTAACATTAAAATATATTATTAATGGGATTAAAATAATTATATGAAATTAAATAATATACTTATTTTGAATTTATAATAATTTATAACACATTAAAATTTACTTTTATATAAGAAAATTCATTGAGAAGCATCCTATAAAGTAATAAGGGGTTTCTCTTAAATTCTTTTCTTTTTTGTTTAAATTTTTCTCTCAACCCCCTCTCTCTAATTTTATCTAAGAATATTTTCTATAATCTTCTTAATGACATTTATTCATATATATTCAATGATTCCATTTAATTTTCCTCATAATAAGGAATTTTTTAACTTATTCTATTTCTTTCATTATCTTTTTTTAGGTTAGATTTGATGCTTATTCTTATGGGATAAAAATGTTAGATTATATATGTTTTGTTCATGATATGGTTATTAGACATTATAGATGATGATAGGTGGGAATAAGATAAAGTAACCAATGTATTTGGTAATTATTTATTCTCTATAGAATAAATATTAGAATTATCCAGTTGGGTTTTTCCATTACCTATGATTATGAGTTATTATGGGTGATGTGAATATAATGTTCCAAGAAACTTCCTTGATTGTTCTATTATCTTTACAATTTCTTATGATTTTAATTTATGGTACTTTTTTGGATTTTATTGATATTAGTAGGGTATTTTATTACATTATTGAATATAATATGTTAATCTTATACAAGTTTAATGTTTTTATTTATGATTTTTCCTGTATTTCCAAGGAAAACGAGTTTATTCCATTTTTATATCACTTATTAATATTTATATACCCATCCCGTGTTTTTTTATGATTTTTATGAGGATTAAGGATAATTAGAGACAATAATAAATTCAAAATTCAATTTATGGTGATCATCTTTGAATGAAGCATGTATATAATTTAAGAACGTTTTTTTAGGAAAAGATGTATAGTGATTGAAAAAGTATGGTTTTAGTTATGTAATGGATATTTTAATCCTCTAAAATGATAAACCTAAATATTTTTGGAATATAAGTGTTGTAATATAAGTTGAAGAAAATATAATTATAGTTTAGTTATCTTTGGATTATTACATTTTGGATCGTCAACAAAGTGAGTGTTTTAGAGTGATCTTATCTCCCATAAGTAAATAGTTAGTCTATGAATTCTCATGAGTAAATTTATTCATGATCCTCAAGTTAAATCCTAAACCATTTGGTCATCTTATATGTCACCTACCAGAGGTTTATACCCTAATCAATAGTTCTATCACACTGTAACACTGCCACCAAGGTTACATGCCCAGTTAGTTCATCTTATATGGGAATAAACCAACATCACTAAGGAATATCTCACTATCTATCTATCAACAATAATAAAAAGGTAACCAACTCACATCCTAATGTCACATATTGGTCCATATCAAGGATTGTCCAAACATTAGGACTAATTCCCATGAATCTATCCTTAAATATTAATCAAACATCACATGGACTATCTACCAACTCAAATATTAAGTTCGTATCAAAATGGAACTTCTGTAAGAACTAGGAAATCTAACCATTGATCAAAATTTTGGTCACTAGCCAAAATTTAATAGTAAATAGTCCCACACATAACTCAATAAATATCATGCTATCCCATATTATCCTAATATCATCATATAACCTAATCACATCCCACATGTGATCAGTCAGTCAAATCCTTGTAGTACCCCATAACTCACTCCAACCAGTCAGAATTATATAAGATTACTAGAATCTATTATAATTTTTAAAAGGGCATCTTCCAAGGTCCTATAAATATCCCATTATCAATAATCTCACTAGACATCCCAGCCAAGTATAACCATCCCATCACCCAAGGGGTATTTTCACATGTATTGTTTCTATGCTACCATTAATATCAATATAATAGGTGATAATATAAAAAAACATAAATCAATTAAACTCACATAAACATACAAGCATTGGAAAATAGCATATTTCCACATAAGGTAAACCTGCCCAAATTTTGTATCAAGTCAATTCCCTTACATTATTCTTTAAAATACTAGTCAAAACCCTCTTATATAGGCCAAATAAAAATATATCACATTTTATAACTAATCATATAAGGACTTTATCAAAAATTTCGTGAAAATTCTTTCAGAAAAACTAGAAAATTATTTTTAAGTCTCCTTTAAAAATGTCTCCTTTAAATCACTTTTTTTATTCAAAAAATGAATTTTAAATCATTTTCCTTTAAAATACCATTAAAATGTAAAAACATTCTTTTTTAAAAAAATCTAGTGAAAAACAACTAACACCGCTAATAAAATTTATAAAATGGGTCACCAACACCAATTCAACCAAGGAACCACTAATGAAATTTTTATAAAGTTATACATCCCTTTTTGACTATTAGTACATCACAAACCCATTCCATATATACATAAATGAAATGTCACATAATCATTTCATCAATAATAATAATATACACACAAACACAGTATGTCATCAGTCAGGTCAAACAACCAAGAAATCTCCATTCTCAATGGGTAAAGTCCATTTATCTCATTCATGATTTTGTTTATTTAATCCAATATCATGTTGATCACTATCACAATAATGAGTACCTATCACATTAATAAAAAAATAATATTTAATAATTAAATAATTTATAAAAAATATATAATTATCCAAAAGTAGTTAAAACTCATAGGGCACCACTATGATGCCAAAATATTAAGAAAAGGGGTGAAATCCACTATAGATTCACACCAAATCCTAAAAGATATAAAATATCTAAATTTAAATTCCTAAATGATTTCCATTTTCATTACAAATTAATGAAATACCAAAATAAATACATTATGTAACATATGTTAAAACAAATATAAATAAATGGAAAGATTCTAACATTCTTGAGGAAAATATATATGGTGAAATTTAAAGAACCTTATTTATAAATTAATTCCACCATGATCTAGTGGAATAACACATCAAGTCCCCAGAAAACCACACTAAAATTAGAGGAAAAAGAAGATAAAGATCAACAGAGGAAGAATATAAAGAGATTTCAAGAAATATATAATATGAGATGATCCTAAAACACTTGAATCAAATGAATAATAAAGAGAGTGAATGCATTCCTGACATGGGACAAGGAAAAAAAGAAAATTATTTCCTAGTACATTATAGTGGCTGACAAGTGTCATATCACTTGAGGAGCTTCTCAGTTTATTCAACTACTTCATCTAAATCACTAAAACTACTTCTTTTTGTTTTTTTAATTATTTTATAAAGAAATAATAATAAAAATTTCGGATTTCGATTACTTTTTAAGATATTTAAATTAAATTTAAAATGATAATTTAAACTAAACTAACATGAAATTCTAAATAGAATGAGTTAAGTAAAATAGAACTTGGTTTAGGGTTTGGTTTTGGGTTCAATCATTATTATCATTTATTTTTTTTAGTTTGATAATCAAAACATGAAACCTCATAATGAATTAATATTATTTTTATTTATAAATTGTGTAATCTTTTAATGCCTAAGAAATATCAATTACACCTCCTCTTGTAATCAATGTTGATAACACACCTTAGTCGAGGGTGTTCCGTCTTCTAGTACCCAGCTCTATCGATGTTGTTTCACCACTTGATTCTCTCAACTCCATCATGTGAAAAGATAGTCAATGGAGAGAGGTAAAGGAGATAAAATAAAATAATATTAGTATATTTATTTACATTTCATGGGGTACTATCTCCACACCAAGGACATTCATCACACCCATGTATAATACTCATATCTACCACAAATGTAAAATAAACTTTAATAAAAAATAAATAACACCTTAACCTCCATTATGCCAGGCCTCTAGTTCCAATTATTGGGAGTAAGAGGGTAAAATAGTGGATTGATAGAATAAAAGAATAAAGTTGAAACAAAATATAAAAATAAAAGAGAGAGAGAAGAATAAAATAAAATAAGAAAAGAAAATAAAATAAATTAAAAATAATAAGAAATAAATATAATATATAAAGAATGTAAAAATAATAAGAGAAGGTTAAATAAAAATAAAAATAAGAAGAATAAAATAAGAATAATATTGAAGAAGGGGTGGATCACACTTTGAGAAATAATGCATGGATTTTATTTTAATATAATAAAATTACAATTAAAAGGAAACTAAAAATAATAAAATAAAATAAAAATAAATAAATCAATATAAAAATCATCATAGACCTTGTCCTCCTCTACATGGGAGATTTGGAACTCCCCTTAATCATGGGTAAACTCCTTATTATAAAGTCCAAGGGGGTGTCATCCTTCAGTATTTAAATTCAAGATCTTCCAAATCTCCCTTTAAGATCTCACCCATAATCTATCCACCGAAAGTTTCTCAAATTGGGAAAATTTAATGACATAATTTGAGAAATTTTTATAATTTAAATTTGTTTAATAATATCTTACTGAGTTTACCACAAAATTTTAGCTTCATCTAACATGTGTAGGAAAATTTAGCCCCATTAACTCTGAAAATTTGACAAGCAGAATCCTTGAATTTCCAAAATCCAATTTCCCATGAATTTATGGCCTTAAAATAGGTAGACTAAAGTGGGTACATAGTTATGAAAGTTGTTCTTATGTATTTTATACTTCTTCATGTATAATTTTATCACCTTTGGACAAGTCATTTATGATATATGGGTCCAACTTCAAAAATATCTAAATTTGTGCATAGATTTTGAGGCTTGACATGTGATCATATTTTGGGCCTCCAAATGTTGGATTTGGATCTTATCCCAGAAAAATTAAATAAATCACAATATGTGTGTAAGCATAAAAAAATAATTTCATAAATTAAATTATTTTATAAAAATTTATGGCTGAAATACTTAAATAAATTAAAATAGTTAAATTCAAAAATTATGACATTTTTTAAATTAAGTCCAAAAAGATAATAAAACCATAAAATGTGAAAATTAAAATTAAAATTAAACTTTTTGATATTAAAATTTTTAAATTAATATTAAAATAATTGAAAATATTTTCTTTGTCGGAGAGGAAGGGAGATAGAGGATCCCTGACCCCCTATATACAGCCTACTAAGAATGAAAACTATGAGTGGAATATTAAATGGTTGAAGGGGAAAATTACCTATTTACCCATATTTTAACAAATTTTCCTAGGGGAAAACAGAATTCAAGTGGTTCTCACCAAAATCTCAATGTTTCCACTGGAATTTCAGTGGAATTCTATCATACTTCTAGTGGCATGGGTAGTTGGATAACCCCACCACCAATCTAACAAAACTTCGGGTGGGTTACCACCAGAAGTCCGGTTGGTTTTTTAACCACCCAAAAAGCCCTAATTTCACATTATCAAGATGATAAATCTTCATAAAACTTATATATGAGTTATTACAAGACTAAAACATCTTCTTAATATTCTAAAATACATCAAAAATATCCCCCTCTTGATCTATTCTCTAAAAGTTAAATTCACTCGATCACTAAATCAATATGAGTCTAGCCTGTCTGCCATTATTATAACATGAAACTATGATAATCATGATAAAATAATCATCATGACACTTATCATTATCATGAATCCTTGATAATTTCTCAACCAAAAATCTCGACCTATAACAGTCTTCAATTAATTAATTTCTCCCCAACTCCTACCTATAAATGTTAATCTCACCTTCACTGCTCGAATCTAACACTCCTTCACACTACTCACCAAAAGCCATGATCTTTGATCATTGATATTAATAAATATTCCTCTATGATTTCCATCTCATATTATTTCCATTTTACGCTAAAATATTCATAAACACTCTCACATCATAATTTTGTTCACTGGAAAACCCTTCTCATATCCACCATAAACACACTGAAAAATTTCATGAATGCACCTACTAACCCAAAACTCTGGTGGTCAACCCATACAAGGTCTTATGGAACTCCTTTCCAAAAATACAAACTCCTAATTTAAAATTATATCTAATATTTCTCCACACCATTGGATCATCCTACTAAATACATAACCCCAAGTAGTAAAATCTTCAAAAAAAACTAATTTATATATCCTTCTACTCAAAAAATACATAAACCACTCATCTATCAACCCTAAATCACATGATACTCTTAATTTTATCACAACATATAAATCAAGTGCAACTCATAAATCCCCAATATAAATACTCATTTCAAAAAATATCTCAGTACCCTCATTCAAAGCACTAAAAACCTATAAAACATAGTCTCACACCGCTAGTTTATTTTTTAAATTCTATTCTAAACCCTTTATTAAATATCAAAATCTATAAATTTTTCCAAAATAATCTTGTAAAATAAGGTCTTTTATTAAATTTTAAAACCTAAAATCTCTAATATGTCCAATAGTTTCCCGAAAGAAACCTTAAAACCATTTTACGTATGTTTTACAATCACAAAAAATCACATTTTTAAAAACTGTATTTTTCTCAAAGACCTATTTCATTTCAAAATAACCCTATATGCTGGATATTTTAATTGATACTGACTGGTAAAATAGCTTTATGAATTCCTTGTCCATCATACAAGTTTTTTCTGAAAGTCGTCATTTTTTAAATTAATAGAATAATTAACCTTTAGAGATGAAACAACCACAACCAATCAATCACATAGATAGTTAAACAACCTATCTAATTTATATTAATCTAGTCACCCTTTATAATCTATTTAAGAAAATATTAAATAGATTATAATTAAAATTTATTCAATATGAATCCTGAAAAAGATGTATATCAAAATAACATTGTCCATAGTCACATGTGGCATTACCTAAGAATCCCCTAATCATAATGTATGAACAACATGAAATTGGTTCTTATTTGATCCTTATAGCACTTTTTGAGTCATTTCCACCTCATAATGATTAAATCAAGGCCTCACTAAACCTAGTGGGACTATTCCCTGAAACATGATATCATCGGGTTACTTGGGTTTCACATCTAACCATGTTCTTCAAGCATGATCGTAGTCTACCTTTCAAGTCCTAATATTTTATCCCCTACTCAAACAAACTTTTTTCCAACCAAAATCAATCTATGATACAACTTTGTAACACCTCAATAAAATTTACCTAAATAGTAACTTGACTAGGTCATCACATAACCTCTGGCATACCTACCTATAAACAAGAGGCCATTTACTAGTAGAGAGGTACTATAATGGAAACATATAGATACTATGATCTCAATATCTAGATTTAGGTTTAGCCCTAGTTGGGTTGTGAAAAAATTTTATCGAGGTTTAATTTTTGTTTTATGGTATTTAGGATGTCTTGGAATACATGATATAATATATTTGGGATATTATGGGTGGGTTGTGACTAAGTGTCTGGACAACACTCATTGTAATAATCCATAACTCACCATGGTATATTAGAAAATGAGTATTTTGAGATATATTTAAATTTTTATTTTTTGATTTTTATAGATTTTAGGTTTAATAATGGAGGATCAAATGACTTTTCTAGAGTTCACGACTAAAGTGAACGAGCTACAGACCATGTAGAAAAAAAATGTGACATGTTTATATGATTTCTAGTGTAACTCACACAGTTGGTACAAAGTTTGGTAAACCATAATTCTAAACCACTTAGCTAACTCCACCCATATAGTTTGACTACATGGTCAGTGAATAATTTGGTAAATTGTGCAGCTAAACCCTACATAGTGAGAATTGTGTAACTTCATATATTTTTCTCCTTTAAAATGATTTACTATGTCATTTAAATATGTTCAAATAATGTTCATTGTTTTAATTGAGATTTTTTATCTATTTCAATGGTTTTATTCTTCTTACTTTGATTTTATGTAGTATCATGCCTCCTCGAAGACCACCAATGAACCCTCCAGAGGAAGAAATAGAAACTTTTCCATGAGCACATCCTCTACTAGATTATAACCTCATAAATGTATTGATATATACTTTAAGATACATGGATAATGTGGTAGGACTTTTCCCTACTCTGGTTAAAGAGGTAGTCCTAGGTTTGAGTCAAGATATATATAGGGTATAGAATTTTCTTCTTCATAACTTCCATTCTTTCAAGAAACCAATGATCCATAAGTGGTGGAGGATTATCTGGAGAATATAGAAATAATTTTTTAGTTTATTGGGACTCTATATAAAATTAAATTCAATTGTTACACTTTCATACTCAATGTCCCTTAGCAGAAATGGATAGAGTCATTTTTTCTAGATGAGTATAATGAGGACTTGGAAAAGAAAGAATTGAATGTGATTATTACTCAATGGTTCTATCCTAACATAATGTCCTTGTAAAAGTATCATGCGCTTATGTGAATTTATCAAGGTGAAAAAAAAATTATTTAATATAACAACCAGTTCACCGATCTCATTTACTTTTCTCATAATATAGTTCCTCGTGAAGAATTAAAATCATGATGTTTTTTGATGGGCTTGCGACCGATCATCTGATCACAGGTCTTACTATTTAATCTTCTTGATTATATGGATGGATTGGATAAATATTTAAGATTATATATAGAAAACGTTAGGAATTAATATATTATTGATGTTCCTTTCATGTCTAATGTAATATGAGGTAGTTTTTTGAGATCAATATGAAGTAAGATAAACCTCATAAGAAGATTAGAAGTGACTCCAAGAACCCATCCTAGTCTGTCTCACCAATAACTATGGGAGGTGGAATTATTACCTAATATAAAAGTAGAAATATTGGGAATAAAAAGCCTCCATGACTAAAACCCCATAAGGATTTTTACTCTTGTGGGTTTTTATTCCATCTATAGAAATTTTGTAGAGTCATCTCCTCTTCCCAAAGCGGTGCAGGCTCTTCAAATCCTAGAGGATCCATGGCATAGTTTGATGCTTCCAAGGATGAAAGACCTTGATATCATGGGTAGGGAGTAATAGGTGGATCATCATGAAGTAACATCTAGTTTAGGGATGATATTAAGACAATTGTTGGTCCATAGTCCCAATCAGAGGTGAGGCAACTACATATGGTAGAGAAGGTTCTTATAAGGTATGATATGAGACTAGCGATTGTGAGAGGTACCATCCTTATCGATTCATATATGAACACAAATTTTTTTGATATGGTTACCTCCCACTCATTCATATCTTTTTGTATTGTGGATGTGTTGAATCACCCATCTAATATCATGTCTTATGTTTTATAGATATCAACACCTCTTAGAAAAAAACAATAATTAAGGATTTATATGTCCTTCATGTATCATATCTGTATTGAAAGTAAAGTTATCTTGGGATTTTTTAATTATTTAAATGGATATTTGATATTATTATCAATATAGACAATATAAAAACCTTTAAATCACAAGATGATTTCTATCATTAGAGGGTGATCTTCACCACTCTTGAGGGGAGTTATGTTATATTACAAGGGTAGTGGGACCTGAGGTCATGTGGGGAAGGGTATATTCTTCACAAGGTTGTCAAATTAATATAATCTCTTCTGGTTGATGTTGATAAAGGTAATTTAGGGATAAATATTCTTTCAGTGGTTAGGTATTTTCATGAAGTGTATTTGAATAACTTCTTAGGTTTACCCCAAGAATGGGAAGTTTAGTTTTTTATTGATCTGGTATCCAAAATGAAATCAATCTCTATTCCTTATTTTCATATGGAACCTATAGAATTAAAATAATTTAATATTTGGATGGATTAATTGGGAAAAATGTATTTATTCACTCTATTTTATCTCCATGGGTTTGCATAGTGCGCTTTGATAATAAGTCAGATATTACTCTCCACTTATGAATTGATTATAGAAAGCTAAATTGAGTGACCATTAAGGATAAGTATCCATTTACCCATATTGATAGCCAATTTAATCAATTAAAAGGGGTAATTTGGTTCTCAAATAATGACCTCAAGTTAGAAAATCATCAACTCAGAGTAAAGTAGTCTGATATTTTGAAAATTGATTTTAGAAGAAGGTATAATCAATCTTAAAATATAGTGATTACGTTTGGTTTAACTAATGCTTCAGCAGTCTCTATAGAGATTATGAACAGAATATTTCATAGATACCTGAACTCTTTTGTGTTGGTACTTGTGGAAAACATTTTTTTATTAAAAATTTTAATAAGAGTGTGGTAATCATTTGAGTATCATTTTGGGGGATCCCTATTATCATTATCTTTATGCTAAATCATCTAAGTGAAATTTATAAATCTAATAAGTTATATTATTGGGACACATGGTATTAGAACAAGGTAGTTTAATTGATCCTGAAAATTTTAGAGCTACTATGACTTGGGAAGAACTATGGAACATCTTTAAGATACAAATCTTCTTGGTCCTAGAAGGTTATTACTGGAAACTCTAGGTTTACATAATTGATGACTATTCTCATCTAAACAAGGGTGAAATTCCTATAGAACCTTAAGTGTTGAGTATCATTCAATGATGTAAAGTTACGATTATCATAAACTCCTATTATGAATATACTAAAGGTAAATCAAGTTTATTCCATTTTTTAACACACAATGTATGGGTTTGGTTTGTGTACTCATGCAGGGAGATCATGTTATGGTCTATGGATTGCATCAACTCTAACCACATGAGATGGATTAATTGAACCATGAACTGAATCATGAATCATATATGCATGATATTATATATTTTTGTTTTAATACTCCATGATTTTATGGAAACAAATTAATTTCTTCAATATCTTGGGTTACATGCAACACCGAGTTTTAACAAAATACGACATACTATTAAAATATTATTATTTAATATAATAGTTATCTCCTAGTTGTTAGAATTAAGGGTATGAATATTATTAACTAAATTATAAAAATATATGTTTTACACATATATATATAATTAATTATTTGGTGACCAATTAATTACAAATGAAAATAGAATCTATTTGAAAACAAAGTAAATATTTTTCTAAAAAACTATTTTTATGCCAACAAACATGATTTATCCCAATAAATTAAATAAATAACTTTAAATGAAATATTTTAAGTAAATTAATATATGATATATTTTTAACATTCATCTTATTTGTTCTCATGGCCTGAGATAAGAATAAATCCAATTTTATGATTAAAAGTTTATTTTTCTAAAAATAAAGTTTTATCGCATTTTGTGTACTAATTTTAAAATTAATTTAAATAAATTTTAGAAGATTTATTTTAAAAAATGAAAAAAAAATGAAATAATCATTTCAAAATTATCTTGAAGTTACTTTTTGTGAATTTTTAAAAAATATTAATTTTTTGATGAATAATGAAAAATACAGGTTTTTATTGAAAACTATCTTTTCGTTTAATAAATTTATAAGGATATATTTTGTTTTAAAATAGTTTTAAAAGTTAAATTATTTCAATTATATATCTATTAATACAATTTAGATCATTGGAATCAATTTCATATTGATTTTTTATACAAAAAAAATTAAACTTTTGATCATTTTCTCTTTAGAAAACCACTTTCTCACCACGTCTGAGGTATAATTTAAAATAAATTATGAAAATTATATGAATATAATTTTAAATAATGGATTAAATAGTTGTAATAATCATAATTAATATTATATAATAATTTCACCTTAGTTTTTTACCATATTAAATAGTAAAAATAGTAAAAAATAATTACTATTTTTAAGGTTAAAACATGTTTCCTTAGGGTTAAACTAAAATGATAAGATGTAAAATGACCTAAAAACTTGTAAAATTCTTATTTTATATCCATAATTAGACTATTATAACCTTATATTCTATTTTTATGTGATTTTGGTATGATTTTCGATGAAAGTGGACAATATAATAATTTAAGTAAAGAAAAAGACAAATTGTCATCCTTTTTCTTTTAAATTTCAATTATGTGTTCACATAGGGAAAAAATCAAGATATCAATGAATATTGATAATAATTTTGAGAATAATTAATTTTTCCCTGAGGGTATTTTATTTTTAGTTTTTATTAATTATATAATTACTTTACATATTTAAGCAACATCGATGAAGTAATTATTTAATTGATAGAAAAATAAAATAAATGACACTAAAAATATTAAAAGTAATATAAATTGAATGAATTATTATATTACATAAATTTTATAGATAAATATGACATGTTAGTACGTTTTTAAATAATACATTAGAATTACATCATTTTATTGATAATTTTAAAGCCAAATTAAATGAATATTGTCAAAATTGATATTAACGTTACTTTATAATAAATAATATATTATTAAATGGTTCAAAATTCAAAAAAACCTATCTTATCCCAATTTATTTATAAATTTTTTAAAATATAAAATATGGTCCAATAATGGACCAATTTTTATTTTATAATAATTATATTGACTTCTAAATAGTAAAAACTTTGTTATTAGGGTAAATGGTAAAATAGATTTTTCTGTGTTACATGTTCTTATATTAAAATTAATTTTCCACACACATAGGTTTTTTATTTTTAAAATTTTATTTAATATTTATAACTATTGGATACAAATTATCTAATTATTTATACTTATCTCTAGTCTTAAATAATAAATTACATAGCTAAAAAGATGAGTTACGGTAGTGAAAACTAAAACGGTAATAGTGAGGAAACTTAGAATTTAAGGAACAACATGTTTTAAATATATGTTTTTTTGTGTGTTGGAGGTTTGTATATACCATATATTCCCTCCACTATTTTAATTATCAATTTTGGTGGCACTTTCGGGTACAGTGACTTCCCATTATTGAATAAATCTGGGCATTTAAAAAAATATCACTCCCCCTCAATTATAAAAGTTCACCTCTTTCCCTCACTTATTCACACTGCCTAAACCATTTTTATCAAAAAAAACCTACCAAAATCTATCCAAAAAATCCTTATACATGTTCTAGATCTATTTTTGATCCAAAAAATACCAACCCTAGGGTCCTTAATAAGATATCCAAAGGGGGTTATTCTTAGCGAAGGTAATTGTCTTCACTTAACTCTTACTTTTTACTTATTTTACCACCTCCATTAATTTCCTAATAATTCCAATATAAAAAAAATATCTAGAATATACTAATATGTTATTATGTTTATGTGATAACCTATATCTATCTTTTCTTCCATCAAATGGGAAACAAAATTGTCGATCATATTTATGGAGGACTATCACCTTGTAAAGTGATGTAATTTGTTTTCAATCACCACCTATCACGGATGGATATAATAATGGATTTAACATATATATGTAAAATTTATGATATAATTATTATTATTTAATTATTATATCACATATACCTTCTTAATTTCCATTTTTTGGGGGATACAATAACGCCATTCGTGTGTACGGCAGACTACTGCCTGACAAAGCGATATGATTCATTTTTCACTAACACTTTGCATGGAAGTTAATAAGGGTAAATTTAATGAATATATGTGATATATATGAAATAAAACTAATTATATAAAGGTAATATATTATTTATTATCCTTTTTTCATTCTTCAATTAAAATATAAATATCATTCATGTGTACATATAGTCTACCATCTCCATGAATGGTGTATTTTATTTTCTATATCAAAGATTTATAGATTACTATAAATACATATATAGTTAATATATATTATATTTATATCATGTTTCAAATTCTATATATTATGTAACCACAATCAAAGTAATAGGACCAAAAATAAAAAATCAATACAAGAAAAAAAATACAATTATTGCTCGAAATGTGATTTTAAAAAGTAATTATTAACAAATAAGAAAATGTCATAGTTAAATCATATATGATATTATATTTATATATAATTATAGTTATATAATAGATTTATAATAAACATATATTTATTATACAGGATTTTTGAGTGTGTATGAAATAATTCAAGACTTAAAGTGAGATATTTTTGTCTTGATTTGTCTTCTTTTGGTAATTACGTTATGTTATGCACCTACCTTATTTTATGAGATGCATATACAACCCATTTTACATGTAATATAATTAATCTATTAATTATTATGATATTTTAAGCTTAATTTTATTTTATTCTTTCATAGGGATTACAATTCAAAGTTACAAAAGTGGTTGGGGTTTTATGATACAATCTCATCATTTATAGGGATTTTTATGACTATATTTATGATAATTAAATATTATGATCTATATCTCAAGAAAATCATGAATTTTATTTCACTCTAGTTATTTCATGAGAATAATTTTTTTCCTATCATTTTCCTCTCCATAATAACTAAAGAGACCCAAAGAATGTTTTTAAAGAAAATAGAATTTATTTCTCTCTTTGATCGAAAAATATTTTCTTCCATATCCATATTTTCTAAAAATGTTTTCAAAAATGTTTTAATATTCCTATATTATTTTTTTAATTCATATTTTCCCTTGTTTTAATTTTAAAAAAAAATTGAAAGGAATCTTATGTCATTTTCAAATCAAGGCTCATTTGTCTTTTATCCAAAAAGTGAAAGGAATATTTTTTTTAACGTGTATGGAAAGAACATAATTTCCCACCATCATGAACACTAAATGTATTAAATATTACTTTATATGTTTCAAAGTTTATTTTTAAATAAAAGGATTTTGAAAATTTTTAATGTTTTAAAAAGTGTTTTTCAAAGTGGAAAGTATATTTTCTTTAAGAAATATTTTAAATGATATTTAAAGATTCCATTTTATGGTTCTAAGTTTATTTTAATAGAAAAGGATTTTAAAAATATTTTATATTTTAAAATGTTTTTATCAAAGTGGAAATGATACTTTCCTTAAGAAATGTTTTAAATTATCTTAAATATTCCTTTATAAGTTTCCCATATCATTTTCAAAGAAAAAGATTTTAAAATGCTTTATTTTAAAAAAAATTAAAGTGAAAGGATATTTTCATTAAGAAATTTTTCAAATGATCCTTAAAACTTCCTTTATAATTTTCCAATTTTATTTTCAAAGAAAAGGATTTTGAAAATTTTTTATGTTTTAAAAAGTTATTTTCAAAGTGGAAAGGTTATTTTTCTCAAGAAATGTTCCAAGTATCATTTCAAAATCATTTTACATCTAAAATGACTTCCTTTGATTTTAATTATGATTTATTGGGTATATGATCCAAAGATACCCTTCTAATTCATTTTATGGATGGTTTATTTTTTTGATAAAAAAATTATGAAACTCATTTCTTTACTACAGGTTATGTTATGATGAAATGTTTATAAAAACCAGATATTTTCATGGGTTATAATATGATTAATGTTTTATAAAACACATTTAATTTCATGTGTTCTTATATGATTAATTTTTTATGATCTTATGGAACAAAAATGTATAGTTTATGTGGTGGGTGGGACCTATATCTCTCTCTAATTTATTGGGTAATGATTAATGTTCTATAATCTAATAGGGTACAAGATAGGTTATTACAAGACTAAAAAAGAGATTACATGGGAGGTTATCCAAAGCATAAAGTAGGTACATTGGTGGTTAGCCCAATCCTAACATGTTATGAATGTCTTGGTGGGTAGAATTGACATAATGTTTTCTATGTTTATGTGTTTTACATAAATCTATGTCTTATGAAAATGTTTTACTCACATAGATAATGTTATTTGGTTACATTATGATTCATGTCTTATGAACAACTTCGATTTATGCCATGACTCACATTTATAATCTATGATATGTATGGTATAGTTTTCAAATGTTATTCTCATATTCTCATACCCATATGCTCATGTTATATTGATATATCCATTGTATACCATTACTAAGAATCTGAGATCACCCTTTCATATGTTTTATTTTCTTAGGATATAAAGAAACATATTATGTGTGATATGTTTAAGAATAGTTCTAGTTATGAAAAACTTTGTGGGAGATTACATAGCTCACTTATGGTCCAGTTATTTATGTATCCAGGTTTCTAAAGGAACTAGACCTAAATAATTTTGGCATGGATCAATATTTTATATAATGAATATCCATCTATTAAAATGTAATATATATGTTTGATAATTTTGGGTCTCTTATAGGTGGAACTACCTTTTTGGATAGAAATTCATGGTTTAATTTGAAAATAAGAGTTTGAGATATATTTTTCTTATAAATATTTAAATCATAGGAAGATGTGATGGATGGAATATCTTAATGATTTTGATTTTTTCCTCACCTATATGCACACAAAAAATGGAATGTGTTTGTTGACACCCTCAGTGGTAAGTTTCCTTATCAAGTATTGAAGTAAACTAGTGATGAATGTAATTTGATGAGTCTCTTTACTCATATGCATTAGAAGGTGAAGTAAGAGAATGGGGATATATTTCTTACTAGTATTTAGTTGATTTTTTCTATCCTTTAACTTATTATATGATATAAACTTATATATCTAAATGTTTGTGGGTCAGGAATATTTTAAATGGTGGGGAAACTATCAGTGATTGGTCTTTATCTTATAAGGGTATTCTTTATTTGAAGTTCTAGAATGTGGTTCTTTTATCTATGAGGAGGGTGGTGAGGTATGATTTATATCACTCTTAGTGGGAATTTTACACTAGAGCCACAAATATGTATTATGACATGAGGCACTGATATTGGTGGTCGGGTATGATATGTGACATAGATGACTTTGTTTCACAATGTTATACCTGTTAGTAAGTTAAATTCAAGCACCAAAATCCCTCTGGTTTACTTCATCCTCATATCAAACCCACCTAGAATTGGGATCAGATATCCATGTACTTTATTATTGGATTGTATCATACCCTTATATGGAATAATTCCATATGATTTGTGATTAATAAATTAACTAAATAAGAAAACTTTATTCCAATCGAAGATAACACTAGGGTGAAGGATATTGGGATGAATTACATATAGAAGATCATGTGGTTGCATCGGGTTACTTCTACTATCATTTCTGATAAAAACACTCAGTTCACCTATTGATTTTGGAAAGGCCTCCAAGATATGATGGGGTCCTAGGTGAAGCTGAGCATGTCTTACCATTCATAAAAGGATGTCCAAACAGAGTGAGAGATCCTAATTCTGGAATATATTACTTGTTCTTATATATTTTATTTTTGAGGCTCTTTGAATGACCACCTAGAACTTAATGAGATTTATTATAATAATAGTTACAATTATTCTATCCTAATGGATCCCTTTGAAGTGTTAAATGGTTTACCATGTCAGTCTCTCCTATGTTGTACTAAGTTGGGTGATACTTCCTTAGTGGGATTGAGTGTCATCCAAGAGGCGCCAAGTAAGATTTAGGTGATCTGGAAGTGACTATTAATGGACCAAAGTCACCATATGTATTATGTGGATCATCATTATTGTCCTTTATATTTTTTGTATGGTGACTAAGTAATCATGAAACTATCTCCTAGATTGGTTCACCATCAACTCGGGAAGTAGAAAAAGAATACCATGAGGTACGTGGGACCCTTCAAAATCACCAAAAGGGTCAAGAACATCTCTTATTAGTTGGAATTACCTTATCAACTAACATAAATCCATAATTTATTCTATGTTTCTCAATTGAAGAAGTTTCATAATGACCCCACTCATGTATTGAACAAGGAAGAGCTAGAGCTAGAGTCAAATATCTCAATGACTAAGCAACCAGTTTAGATTATTAACTCTTGTGATAAAGTTCTTTATGGTAAGTACATTCCTTTATTCCATGTTTTATCAAATAATGATAATAATTCTCATGAGACTTGGGAGTGGGATCTTTGATGAGGGAGAAGTAGCATCACCTATTTACCAACCACTTATCTTTGAGTTGAATTTCTGGGGGCAGAAAGTGATACTTTGGGGAGAAATATCACACCCATGATATTTTTTTTAGGTAAAACCTCTATTATTTAATGATTTTTATTATTATATTTTATTTGGATTATGGAAATTTTTTAAGGATTGTGCATGTCTCATGGTTTACCCACAGTTAGTGAAAATCATCATATAGGGTCATGCAGCACATTTCAAAGGTAATTTCATGGTTAGAACACTATTTTCTAAAACATTCATCCTCCACTATGTTTTTATATTGTAATCCACATGGTTGGTTCATAGTTTGGTAAATAGTGTTTCCTACCGAGGTTTAATAAAAATGTGAAATTTTTATTTTACCCTTACTCTTTTTAACCCTTTACTTGATTTCTTCCACCAATCAAACTCTACCACCCCCACCCCCCACACACACACATAGTAATATATCATTTTTCCTCCCTTGTTTCTTGATTTCAAGAGGATTTTACACATATAATATCTTGTATATCCTCTAGTAAATTCTTTATTTCATATTCCTCGGTTATCATATTCTCTTTTAAATGGTTTTCTTTCTTCCCTTAGACCATAGTGGCCTAAGGATTACTTTACCTAAATCTAATGGTGTGGGATTTGATTTTTAGGGTCTTTTATTTCCTTATAAGGATCCCTCCTATTCTTCTCTAGTATATTCACCTCATTTATCAAAATTTTCTCATGATTAAGGTAGAAATTTTCATAAGTTTCTTTTTCTTGAAGAACCATATGTTCTTACTTGTTTCAAAAGAACATTTTTAATTATTTTAAATCATGATATAAAACCTTTCAAAACTAATTATATGTGATATAGTTATTTTAAATTATTCTCTTTGAGTTGGGAAATTAAAGTGATTTGAAAAGGGTTTTTTAGCCATGGAAATAGAGGTTTCCCTCTATATATTTTATAAAAGAATTTTTTAAAATTAAATGTATGTTTGTAATGGTTTTGATAAAGAAATTGTAACTATTTTTAAAGGGAATAGAACATAGGAACCTATATGATTAAGTGGTAAGAATATGATTAAGTACCTCTATTAATGACACACCATACCTTGCTTTGGATTACACTACACTAACTAAACAATACCATGATGTAGATGTGAATATTTTTAATACTAAATGTGGTTCTCCCTAGAGACTCGTGCATGAGACTATATATGTTTGGTTTTATCACTGAGATGGTATGTGAATACTAGGGTGCCTTTACTTTATATACCTATAATGATTTCCTTTGGTTCATGTTTATGAAATATTTATTTATATGTAATTTACTTTCATGATTAAATTTTTTACATGTTTATAATTTGTTACTTTCATTTCAAATGATAAAATAATATTTTCATATAGTTTATTGTTAAAATTATAATTATTATATTATCTAAAAATTGTTTCTCATCAAACACTTGGTGAGAACTTATTGGGATAGTTATGATTACACCCTAAATACACTCAATGGGTGTATGTAAACCTTGTTTTAACAAATATAAGTAAAGGAAAAGGGCCCCTTAGAGATA
Source organism: Viscum album (assembly GCA_963277665.1). Taxonomy (NCBI): domain Eukaryota; kingdom Viridiplantae; phylum Streptophyta; class Magnoliopsida; order Santalales; family Viscaceae; genus Viscum; species Viscum album. The sequence goes on along the minus strand of OY728132.1, from coordinate 1,150,281,173 downwards.
GTGTATATTTATGTTAGTAGGCATCATATTTATGCTGGTGAAATGGTGGGGTAGTTATCCATCATGTAACATGGATATGGACATTAGTATGTTGGTTTATCTTGGCCTTTATCATATAATTATACTCTTTTATCTCTAATTAGGCATCCAATATCATCCCTTTTGTATATGTGTTTATGGTCTCCTTTTGATGATATATGTATGATTATTTTGTGTATCGGTTATTATGGTTTCTTTTTAGATTTAATTGACATTATGTTTGTTGGATTAGTTATTATTATGGTTTTATTTATTTAGATTTATGACTTGAAAACCTATGGCAAGGCCATTTACAGTTCTTAGTTATAACCCACTTAATAGATTTATTATCAAATAATTCCCAAGGAAAGTTGATCTGTGCTCAAGAACAAGTTTCAATGACATGGGGATTAGGAATTCCCTTTGGATCGTGTCATGGACTGGCTCAGCTTCTTAGGTTAGTGGTATCCTAGGTTCATTCATGATAATTATAATTTATCTCAATCTCATGTGCCAAAAATATTCTCTAACCCATCTATATAAGTGAATGGGAATAATTCATCATAAGTGATGAATGGTCAATGTTGGTGGGTTAATGTGTTGGTTTTGACTAAGCTTTATTTATTAATGCTACACATAGATACTAATAGTTATGGAGGTTGGATCACTTATTAAGATGGTCATATTAAGTATTATTTCTTACCCCTATATGCACATTATTCAATTTTCACTCTTGTGTATATAAAAATAATCATATATAGATGGTGGATAATCTTAGTGGCTGAAGATATATAATATATGAGGTAGATGGTCTTTTAGAGTATTTATTGTGATGACCAACTTGGTGTCATCAATGTTCATGATTATATTTTTTGTGGATTTATTAATTGTTCCTAATGTCTTTTTCCATTTCAAATTGCATTTTATTATGGATATATTGTTGTATATTCATGTTTGATGATTCAATTATATTATGGTGGATGATATTGCATGATAGTAGGTGATGGGTTATATTTAGAGGTAACATCTCTGGTCATTTGGGGATACCTTAGTGTTGGTCATTAATATAATTCCCTAAAATATAAACAACCCATAATTACATGATTTATAAAGAGGGTTTCACTTTAATACATTTCAATGACCTTTTAGGTTTAGATTTTTAAAGAATTGGGAAAACTATTACATTACATAGGGAACATTGAAACACAGTGTCCATTTTTTCCATAAAATATAATTCTTAAATTTAAACTATTGTTTCATTCAAAAGACATCTTCATCTTTTAAGATGATTCACTGTAGAGGAAAGATTGACCTTTATATAGTTTCTAAAAATCCTCAATTCTGTAAAAAAAATAAAACATGGTATGAGTAAAACAAGCTCACTAAGGGATATAAAAATGAAGCAATCTTTTTAGTCTAGTAAAAAACATGAAAAATCGTGATAATGTTTACCATTTCACAATAAAACATTGAGAACATGATTAAAATATTTCCACTTGAGAAAGTAAAACTTTTCTCAAAAAAACCTTTGAATCCCATTAGTAAAAATAGGAACACACTATAGGAAAAATGGTATTTGTGACAGGTTATTTGCGATGGGGAAGGGTCCCATCGCAAATAGTCTATCAAGATCTACTATTTGTGATGGGACCTTATTCCCAATGCAAATAGTTCATTGTAATAACTTATTTGTGATGGGATAGGTACTCTCGTCGCAAAAGGCTTTGGCACGCAATTTGTGCCAAACTGCAGGAAGCGTATTTGCGATGGGTAGTTACACCCATCACAAATATTATCACATGGTTTTTACTATTTGTGATGGGATTTTACATCTGTCACAAATAGTATGTTGGTGAGAAGGTATTTGTGATAGGTCTTGTTGCAAATACCTTTTAAACCACCTAGAATTTTTGATAGGTCCCATCGTAAATAGTATGTCATCAGATAGGTATTTGCAATGGGACACATTGCAAATACCTTTTTAACCATCGCCCCTAATCAATAAGGGGGTTAGCATTTGCAACGCGCCCCGTCACAAATGAACTAACCAATATATACTCTCATCTAATTTTTCCCATTGAAAAATTCTCTCCAGTCTTCTCTCCTTCTCTGCTCTCATATTTCTCTCTTCAGTTTTTTCAAATTTTTAAATTTTATAGAGAACCAATTTCTAGGACTTGCATCCAATGAAAGATTCAGTTTTAAGGTATTTATTTGTTGCTTTTATTTTTTAGTTAATTAATTTTATTTTATATTAGTAATAATTATTATTAATTAGTAGTAATTAAATTAAATTTGAATTGGATGGCTTTATTTTTTATTATTTATTTGTACAAATATATTGTTTCATTAAGATTTAATGTTTTTATATAAAAGTAAATAAAATCAATTTGTAATAATTTGGTTCAATTGTCATTAATTAATAATAATTATGTGTAAATAGTATTAATTAGTATTAATTAGTAAATAATTAGTATAAATTAGTATAAATTAGTATTATTTAATATTATTTAGTATTAATTAGTAATAATTAGTAAAAAAATAGTAATAAATTTTAATAATTAGTGGTAATTAGAGACCATGCATAGGGAGCATGGAGAGCTCTATCGACAACAGCAACAACAGTAGTAGGAGATGCATCGATGGCAGCAGCAGCAGTATAAGAAGATAATAGAGTACATGCGACGTCTAACTCATGGTTTAGGGATGAAGTTCCCTCCCCCAGATCCTTCAAATACTCCAGATAACCCTCCCCCTTAGTGTTGTATATACTTTTTATGATAAAAAAAATTGAATGTAATTTTTTTTGAAATATTATATATTTACATTTCCATATGGTACATTTTTTATATCATTGCGAAAATTGTGTTTTTTATTATTTTATTATTTTTTATTATTTTATTATTTTATTATTTTATTATTTTATTATTTTTTATTATTTTATTATTTATATATTATTTTATGAAAATAATTTTTTTTGTTATTTTTTTATGTTTTTGCAAATATTGAGGTTTTTATTATTTTATAATTTTTTATTATTTTATTATTATTACTATATTATTATTATTTTATTAATATTATTAGTATTAATTTTATTTTATTATTATATTATTATTATTATATTATTATTATTATTATCATTATATTATTGTATTATTATTATAATTTTTATTATATTAATATTATTTATATTATTATTATTATTATTATTATTATTTTATTAATATTATTTTATAAATATTTTTTAGTTATTATTATTATTATTAAATTATTATTATTTTATTATTATTATTTTATTATTTTTATTATTATTATTTTCTTTAATTTTTAGTAATATTAATTTTTTATTTATTTAAGTTTTTGTGATGGGTAGATATTCCCGTCGTAAAAAACTATTTGCGACATAATTTTCTACAACAGGGCATTTGTGATGAGACCCCGTCGAAAATGAATTTTTGTGATGGGATCCCATCGAAAATAACTCAATTTCTAATTGTGAAACCATGAAAGAATCATGAAAACATATTTTTGAAAAACAAACCTTTCACCTTTAAAAGTCCACAAACATTACTTATCATATTAAATCAAAATATATAAATAAAAACCATTAGAAGGCAAAAAATAGGTGTCTTGGCACATCATATCCACAACCCATGTTCACTCATGTTTAAATTATTTCAAAAATAACTAAATCACATATAATTCTATAGTAGTAACCATCCTAGTTATCTCCCTCATTTTTTACCTTCAAAGAAAAAATCATTACCCAATGCATTGGAGAGTTATATTAGGCTCACCCATCATCATGAGTTATATCGGGACCACATGTCATCATCTATAATACTCAAGTACCGTATTATGAAAATTCACTTTTAATCTTTCACTTTTCATCATAAAACCATTTAAAAAATAATTTGAACCCATAAGAAAAACACTTTCCATTTTTTCATAATCATAAGAAGAAATTTCATTTTTCTTTAAAAACTCTTAAAAATAAAAAATTACATAAAAAATTGAAATTTATTTTACTTTTAAAAACCATGAAAATTTTTAGTGTAATATTAATAAAAAATAAATTATACAATGGTCGAAAAATACATTCATGTCGTATATGTTAAAAAACATTTATTTTCACTTTGGTAAAGAGTCCAAAGACACATGTATGGAAAACACTAACAACATTTATTTTTAAAACATTGTAAAAAAATAAACAAAAATTTGAAAATAAAATTTTTAAAACTTTTAATAATAAATAATAACATTCTATAAACATTTAAAAGAACATGGATATGGATAAGAAAGAGTTTAAAACATTTAAAACAACATTTGAAATGAAAATATCTTACCACTTTGGTAACATTTGAATCAAAAGATCATTGAAATAGATTACCTAAAAAGGATTTGTAAAACACTTTAATTTCGTTAAATTAATGATAAAACACATCCATACGGTAGTTTATACACTACAAAAATAAATAAAACATGTGGTGCATATGGTATAAATCTCAATGAAAGTAAATCGAGATGAGAAACCCCATACCCCATCTCCTGACTTTCCACGTTCATTATTTAACTCCAATATAATGAAGTTATATTAATTTTTTTCTTAATTAATAACATTTTTCAGGTTTATTTCATTATAATGATATATTTTATTTTATTTATTACCATTTATTATATAGTTACCTAGTTGATTAAGTTTATGTTGGACGTTTTGAGAACGTTTGGTTCATAATTCCCAAAAAAAATTGGTAAGTTGACCAAGGTCAAAGGGGTCATTATCCCATAATCTAAATAATATTAACAATAAAATAATTATCATGTTTATACATTAAATTCAATTTTATAATCATCAAGGCAAGGCATATATGATAAACAAATCACATCACTTTGTGGAGGTGGTATTCCACACGTACTCGTGAGCAACATTATCATTTTTAAATGGGTGGAAGAGTAAGAATGTAAGTAATATATTATATTTAAAAAATAATAATTATTTCATGAATATAATTTTTTTTTTAAATCCATCATAACAACCATCCTTGTGAGGTGGTGATGAAAAACCAAACTCGTCGCTTTGTAGAGGTGGTCGTCTACATGTATGCATGAGTGATGTTTTAATTTTCTATAGGATGGAAAAAGAGATGAAAAGGGGTTATAACATAATCATAATAACACTTTAGTATATGTAATATACTTATGTTATTATTTTATCGTGGTTAAATAATATTTTAATGAGATATAAGAATAAATAAACTTGAAACACTTGGTTCATAATTATACCTATTTCTTGAAAAACTTCCCTTAGCTTACACCTTAAGCCTTCATAAGTTGGTCTCTTAGAGAGACCAGAACCTGTAGGGTGTGGGGGGTTGAGAGATACTTAGGTAGGTATTTCCTGATATATAGAGCTCAAAATGTGTGAGAAATGAATGATAGGTGGTACCCTTTTATATGTGAGGGGAGTGGCACAATTATAAATATTAAGAAATTTAAAATATAATAAATATCACAATTATGTAAAGTGGAACCAGATGGACATAATTTAGAAGTTAGGATGTGATAAGGTCTAAATAACTTCAAAAACTAAAATTTATACATGTTTAAGTTTCATTTTAAACTTTATTTTTTGTTTAACCCCCTTGTTAACCCTTTTTAAACTTAATCGTGATAACACATTTTTCACTATTTAAGGGTTATAAATTTACTTATAAGGTGTTAAGTGGCTCTAAAATGGCACAAAAAAATAAATTTTAAACCATTTCCCATACCAATTTTCCTATTTTATTTTTTTAAATCATTTAATACAATATTTTTTGTCATAAAATATCATTAAATTTATTTTTAGGACTATTCATTTAATTTGAATTAAAAGGCATCAAGGAAATAAGGTAATTATAATAAAAACTCATTTACCATTAATTTTACTTTATAATTACCTATTAAATTCATTTAATAACATAATTCTTCCAAAAAAATTAATTTTATGGTTTTTAAAATCATTTACCATGAATTTTCTAATTTGTGCATAAGCAATGTATCGATGTGGCATAATCATTTATGGTAATTATACCATAAATAAAAATAAAAAATAAATTTATATCATAAAAAAATTATTAATATTCAAAATAAGAATTTATAATTATTCATAACTTATTTTTATCCTTATTACAACATATTAGAGATATTAAAATAAAGAGGGTGATATTTTGTAAATATTTGTTACCTAAAATAATATAGAGGTCATAATCAAAGTAAAATGTGACTTAAATTTTTAAAATTAGAAAATAAGGTGATAAGGGTAAACACATATCATAAAATAATTATTATTATGACCTTATCACTTATTTTAAACCTTAATTAACATGTTTTACCCTTTTACCATGGAGACTATTTTTACCAATGTTACTATTCATAATGACAAAAAAAGAAATTGACCTAATTACTAAATTTTAACCTCATGATTCCAAATATATAATAAATTATTAAATAATAAATTTGTATTAGTGGTAAAATTTTATTTTAATATAAGTGCACAAAATTCAATGAAACACGGTTTTAAAAAATTGTGTTTTTGAGCATAAAAATGAACTTATAGAAAAATATAATATAATACTGATTCCTATAAAATTATTTATATTATGTTTAATAAAATGGATACTTTTTAATTTAAAACAAAATATAAAATATAATGGTACTTTTAAATTACTTGATTTATAGAAAATAATTTATAGTTATTTAAAAATCGGCATTTTTCACTATTCGCTCTAAAATCAATCTTTTCAAAAAAATCCCAAAAAATCATTAAAATAATATAATAAAATGATTATTTAAAAAATTATTTCTATTTTTTAAAAAATATTTCTAAAAATAGTGGAATTTAATTATAATATTCATGCACAAAATGTAATAAAAACCTTTTGTGAATAAAATGTATTTTCAAAGCATAAAATGACTTTATTCACATTACTTGCCTAATAAACATAATTATATGAATTTAAATTAATTAAATTGGATATATAAAAAAATTATTTCATTATAATCATTTATCAATAGTGATAAATTTAATTTATTAAGATAAAAATACATTGTTCACATAAAAATAGTTTTAAGAAAAATGTTTCTTTTACCATGAAAATATTTTATCTTTATTTCCAACCAATTGATAATAAATAAATGATTTATTATTCATTTTATTAAGGAAAATATTTTCTACATATATTTCATAATATGGTTATTCCTATTCATACCCACCAAACCAACAACTAGGTCATAATGGTCATGATTAAATAATAACAATTTTGTAGTATATCATGGTTCATATAAGCTCGAGGTTGCATAAACCACATGCTATAAAATATATTATTTAAAGAAAATAAATTATAAAATATTATTTTGTTACATTATTACACCTAAAATAAATTATGACCTCACAATTTTATCATATTTCCCATAAAAAGGGTTTAAAAGATTTTTTTTGACAATAATTCCAAAGAGTGGGAGATAAAAATAATAATCATGAAAGGAAAGAATTATTTAATATTTTTAAAAAATCTTAGTTGAAAAATCATATCATAAAAAGAGATAATAAAACATCCCTTAGAAAATAGGAAAAATGAAATATTAATTTCACATGGAATAACACATAATCAAGTTCCCAAAACAATAAACTTATTTAAAAATAACATTAATCACATAATCACCAAAACAGTTTTCAATCACATGGTTATGTATATGATAAAAAATATGTTCCAAAAATATAATAAACCTTTATCATAATTAAACATATTTAATATAATTACCCAAAAATTTATGAATATAATTCCATAATTTTTAATTAAATGTATTATGGATATAGAAAATACAAGAACTTGTTTTGTTTTATTATATCCAATTGTATTTAAATGATTGTTAAGTATCATTATCATTGATAATATTGTCGTTTAATAGTGATCACATGACTAGTAAAAATATACAGTATTAAGAAATCATTTTGGCATAGATAAAGGAAGTGATGGCCTCAACCAGTAGGATCGTACCCTATGAATCCCATTTATTGGAGCTTCCAAGGGATATATAATTTTTGGGATTTTCCCTAGACCAATCCCAATCTAATATTCAATAACTTAAGCATGAGACAAACTATTTATGGGAGAAGTTCAAAATCATCGATATGACGGCCCAAACTATGTTCACCGAACGGCCCCAAGAAAGTCCCACCATCACACACCTTACTCTTATGGTGTATGTTGGTGTAATAAAGGTATATGTATTAAAACCCTATCATTGTGATTATTTTTTGTATAGAATAAGGAATATACTTTCATTCTATTATTGTTACTTTGTAAATGATGTTCTAAAGCACAAATAGTATTTTTAGTAAATATTAGAATTCAATTATGGAATCTATTTTGATGAATTAATGTATTTTTGAAATAAATAATACTTTAATAAAATATTATTTTTAAATTACATTTATTAAATATCAATGATCATATAATTTTTATGAAGTCAAAAGTAACTTTTATTAAGGTTTGAAAACTATTTTTTCCCAAAACACATCAATTTTCACTAAATGTCGGTTTTTGTTTTAAAAGTAAAAAATCACATATTTATAAAATTATATAGATAAAATGAATATTATTTTGTGAATAAATATGTCTAAATTATCCAATAGTGAATTTTTCCTAATTTTTGGAGATAGTCAAATTTTTGGGTAAAAATTAAATACCGTATAAATATATAATGTTTTTTATGACTTCATAATGACCCAATAGTGAAGTAATAAAATAATATAAAAGGTATATTTGGAAAAATATATTTCTCCCTTTAAAATAATGTAATTTTACGTTTATTTGATTTATTTTATAAAGCCTTAGTGAATCCTCCAAGACATAAAATATTATAATATTTTAAAATCAATACCTTGAAAGTATGACTCACCTACACATAAGAAAGGGAAATATTTTAATATCTTCAGACCTTATCCTTATAAAATAATTTATACCACTCTCATTTTCTAGAAACCATGGGAAAAACTATGGGATGGTTTGTGGTTTTGAATATTTTAGTGTGTAGTGTCCAAAAACCAAAATAATAAAGAATTCATCCACCTTTCCTATATAAACCCACCCAAGCACCCATTCCTCTTCACTAAAACTCTTTTAAGCTAGTAATAACTTTTCTCTATACTCCCTATAGTACTCCCAAGGTGCCCCAAGCTACCAAGAATCCTCTCCCAAGACTTTGGAATCACACATCTAAGTAAGGGATCCCCACCTTTCTCTCTTCCTTTCAATCAAGAAACTTTTTGAAATTAGTCTTGTTAATTTAAATTGGTTATATTTTCATCATTTTATGATCAATTCCATACTATACATTTGATATTATTTCAACGAGGGATCATTTATCCTCTCCTATTTGGACCCTTACCTAATTCATTACTATGTCAAAATTCAATAAGGGTTCATTCCTTTCTTAATTTTTGTCTAAGTTTCCTTATATTGTTACATCCTTTTATTTTAGATTAAAAATAATGGGGTATGTTTTCAAACTTCCCACAAACTACCCTTATTATTTTTTAATGATTATATACCCCTTCTCTATCATTAACCCCTTCTGTGTACACCTGTTACCCTATCAAAATTCCATAATGTATTTCTCTCTTTTCATTTATATTTAAGAATTTATTTTATATTATATATATAAATTCCATTTCAAAGGTTAGGATATTACATACCACGATCCCCTTATTCTAAATTTCATATATAAATGATGATATTCCCCTTTTTCTCTCATCAACCCATTTTACAAATTTTTATTTAACGCCACTATGCTGGCAAAATGGCACCATGATTTTCCGTGACAAAATCATCGTATAGTGAATACCATACACATTTCTATATCAAGGGTATTAACCTTTATGTTAATGTAATTATTTATTGGTATTTACATGTATGTATTCCATATTCCTTGTTTATGGAATAAATTATGATTTTTAATTAATCCATGTTGTATGATCTGTGTGGCACACATATACATGGAAACGAAATGATTATGAAGGGTGCGCCCTAATAGCACTCCAATGCATTGGGTAATGTTTAGTATCATGATACACCATGTGAAATAAGGTTTTACTCATGATAATTCATATACAATGAGGGTTTACTCATGTTAATTCATGTGCAATGAGGGTTTACTCATGAAAATCCATGTGCAATGAGCATTGGATCATGATAATATCATGTTGTATGTTGTTGCCACATTTCCATGTTATGAATATCATGATATATAATGCCTTTTTGTTCATGTTTATTTTGAACTCCATTGATATTACAATTGACTAACATGTATTTTATTCCTCAGGTCATTCCATCTTTATTCCATTATTGGTATTTATAGCTCACTCTTTTCTTATGTATGTCCTTAGGTTATCCCATGCAATGCTAAGTACGAAGGAATGTTGTGGTCATGTAAAAGAAGTTTTCAATAAAGATGTGTATTTTATGTTTTCAGTTGTTATTAAATGTTCCTAATCCCCAAAGACACTAGACCTCTCAGTCTTCTAAGTTGTATTAAGTGAAATTTTATGTAATAAATCATGTTTAAATGGGTAATAAAGAGAAATGATGTTATATTTGGTATCAATGAATAGGTTTAGTTATTTTGGGATTTAGGATTAGAAAACTCCAGTGAAAGCCTTAGGGATAAGACTAAGTATAAGAAAATAATATCTGTTTTTTAGTATATATTAAATGGTTTATTAAGAAAACTCATCCCTATCATGATACTAACAACTAGAGGTGGCTCTAGCACATATTTATCTAGGGTTAAAACCCAAAAAACCGCTTTGAGATAGACTCGAATGGGAACCAGTGCATGAAAATGGACCTTGATGCACTCTTGGTTAGACACTCCTATGGGATATTCTTTGATAAATTCATAATCTCAGTATGAACCATTATTAAGGGAACAAAAAAATACCATAAGAATATTTTTTTGGAATTAAATCATTGATTAATTATATTGAAGCCTAGAAATTCATAAGTTAAGGAGATAGATGTAATTTATAAGTTATACCTTTAATGTCATTAGATTCTCCTTTATGTGTTTAACTATTTCTGATACTTATCCCTAATTTTCCTTTTATTCTAGCCAATAGTCAGTAATAGGAGGAACCATCTAACAACTGATGAAAAGATCAATGTGATGACTACTCTAATGAGATTCCCAATCTGATGGGAGCGGGAATCGCAAACTTTTTCATGATACTCTTTCAGTTAAATCAAGTTTTGAATAGAAACTTGGATCAAGAGGAACTTCCAACCCCCCTCTAAGAAAGAACAAGTCACAATTGGGAGCTTCATTAAACAAAGTCCTCCTGATTTCAATGGATCATATAATCCCTCAATCGTCGAACAATGGATCAACTCCATTGAGAAGATCTTCTTTGTCCTTCAATATTTAGAAAAAGAGAAGGTTCTTCTAGTTTCTTATCATATGTAGTGTGAATATGATAAATTTTGGACATTAATCAAAAATATAAATCCATAGAAGGATTTCTGGAAAATGTTTTTCAATATATATTTTCCTCGCGCCCTCTGACTTAAGATGGAATGGGACTTCCTTTCCCTCAAGCAAAAAAACGATGAATCCATCAGAGCATGTGAGGAAAACTTCACAAGGCTTGCATAATATGCCTTTTAATTTTTCATTACCCCCAAATACAAGGTTTACCACTTCTTTGGTGGTCTAAAACCTAGCCTACAGAAAGCCTTGGAAATTTGGGACTTTGATAGCAAGGAGGAAATTGTCTGATGTACCCTAAAAGTTGAGATAGAGATCAGTGAATCTCAAATGTATCATGGGGATAAGAAGCAGAAGGTGGAATTTAATTCTAGTGTTTTGATGGATAAATCCAATGGTGATAAGAAATTACACCACCCTGCTTGTCAAAAGTACGGAAATAAGCACCCCAAAAATTGCCTAAGGGGGTCAATAAAATTATATAGGTGTGGAAGAGAAGGGAACTTGGACAATAATTGAAAATAAGAGAAATGACTAAATGTGATAGAGGAAAGGAATGATTCTATTGACCCTCAGCACATTTTTCATTTCTACAACTACAAGAAACTAAGGCACTTTGTGAACCAGTGCTCTAAGCCAAGGGTAATTGGAGGTAACCAACAACCTCCATGGAAGCAAGGGAGAGCTTTTGCAATCACTACCATTGAAGTGAATCCCAAAAATGAAATGGTGAGAGGTATACTGGTTATTCAGTCAATAATAGTGAACATACTTTTTGATTCTAGTTTTACACATTTTTTTATACCCTAAAAGTTTAGTAGAACAATCCAAACACCACCACAAATCATGGTAGTAGAGATCTCAGTGAAAATGGAAAATGGAGAAATTATTACATCATATGTATATAACTCCTCCCCTTTCACAATTTTTAGATTGAACTTATCAAAAAACCTCATCATACTCCCTCTGGTAAAATTTGATTCAATTATTGGCATAGATTGGCTTTCCCAATATAGAGCCAACATAAATTTCCATGATAGGTAAATCACTCTCTATATGGTGAATCGACCCCCAATTCTATACAAGTGAAAGGGGGAGGATGAATCTTCTTTAGCACCATCATCTCAAGAATGGATATTACTTCCCTATGAGCATGTGTATCTTTCTCGGATGATTTATTCTAAGTAAAGAACCATCCTTGAAGACATGCCTATTGCGAGGGAATTCATTGATGTATTTCCCGAAGAATTTTATAGTATTCCTCCTAGTAGATATGTTGAATTATTGATTGATATTATACCTGGGTCATTTCAAATATCCAAGAATCCATATAAAATGGATGTTTTTGTGTTTGAGGATCTAAGGAAACAACTATAGGAGAATCTGGATAAAGGTTTTATATTCCCAAGTGCTTCACCATGGGGTGCACCAGTCCTCTTCATTAAGAAGAGTTATGGGTCAATGCACCTTTAAATTGGTTATCTTGAGCTCAAAAAATCATGATAAAGAACAAGTATCTTTTTCCATAAATTGATGACTTATTATATCAACTATGTGGAGAACAATACTTCTCCATAGGGGATATACAGTCAGGATATTACCAAGTTAGGGTGAAGAAGGAGGATATCCCTGAGACTTCTTTTCGTATGAGGTATGGGCATTATGAGTTCATAGTGATTCCATTAGGAATCACTAATCCTCTATCAATATTCATGGACTTGATGAATAGATACTTTAGATATTACCTCTACAAATTTGTGGTAGTATTTATAGAAGATATTCTAATATACCCCAAACCCAATGAGGAGCATGATAAGAATCTAAGCATTGTGATAGAGAGCTTATGAAAGGAGAAGCTCTATGAAAAGTACAGAAAGTGTGAGTTTTAGTTGAATAAAGTCTCATTATTGGGTAATATCATCATAAGAAATGGGATATCTGTGGATCCTTCCAAGAAATATGCAATTGAGGGATGTCCAAGGCCGATATCTCTGATAGATATTCATAGTTTCCTCAGGTTAGCTGGATATTATTACCGATTTGTGAGAAATTTCTAATGATTTTTGAACCCTATTACTAGGTTAATCATAAATGATTCAAGTTTTATTGTAATGATGAATGTGAAGAAATATTCATGGAGTTTAAAAAGAGGCTTATCACTGCCCTTGTGCTCACACTACCCACAAGTGGGGAGCTTTTATTAATATTAAACGATTCTTAAAAGAAGGTCATGGGATGTGTGTTTATGAAAAATGACAAATTCATTGCCTATTTTTCAAGGTAGTTGAAAATTCATGAGAAAAACTATCTCATGCATGATCTGTAGTTGATAGCTGTGATCTTTGTATTGAAAATCTAGTAGCGTTATCTCTTTGTGGAGAAGTGTGAAATATATATAGATCACAAAAGTCTCAAATATATATTCACATAGAAAGAGTTGAATATGTGTCAATAGATATGGTTAGTGCTCATCAAGGATTGCGACTACTCCATCGATTACCCCCTAGGAAAGCAAACAAGGTGGTAGATGCTCTAAGTATAAAGGACCCAGCAATTCTATCATTGATGAGAATTGAAATGAATCCAATCTTCTTATATTTGATGAAGATGGACATGAGAATAATAAAAAAGGGAACATTATAAATTCTTTCACAAATTATTTCTCAACCATATCTTTTGGAATGGTAAAAGGATGATCAAAAAGATAATGAATAAATTTATAAGAAAGTGGAAACTATTAGAAAAGGTAAATCCTCAGAGTTTAGTTTTAATAAAGACGAAATTGTGAGATTTATATCGAGACTATGTATTTCATCAAATCATAAGTTTAAAAAAGAACATATGAATGATGCATATAGTTCAAATTTTCTCCATTCTCCTAGGAATCACAAAGATGTATCGAGATCTATGAGAGCACTATTAGTGGGATAACATGAAGAAGAATATTGATAAATATACATAAAAGTGCCTAGAATGTCAACAAGTGAAGGCTGAGAGGTAGAAGTATAAGGGGATGATGCAACCATTACCCAAACCAACATAGAAATTGGAAAACATCATTATAGACTTTATCACCAGACTTCCAAATACATCCAAAGGAAATAATTCTATCTAGGTTGTTGCGGATCGTCTTACAAAGACTACACACTTCATTGTGATTTGAGATGATTTATCACTATATAAACTGGCACATATATACATCAGAGAAGAGTTAAGGCTGTATCGAGTACCACTATTGATTTTTTATGATTGAGATCCAAGATTCACCTCTATGCTCTTGAATAGTCTCCAATATACTTTAAACACTGAGTTGAAATTCATCATTGCCTATCACCCTCAAATTGAAGGACAATTTGAGTGGACTATCTAGAAACGTGAGGATATATTAAGATCTTTCTCAATGGACTTCAAAGGAGGATGGGGCCAACATATTCCTTTGATGTAGTTCTCTTACAACAACAGTTTACAATCAAGCATCCAAATGGATCCTTATGAAGACCTTTATGTGAAGAGGTGAAAAACACCATCATTTTGGGATGAAGTTTGGGAACAAAAACTTCTAGGTTAAAAAATAGTTGAAAAAATAGTGGAGAAGGTTAAGACTATCCAAAAGCACCTCAAAGTTGTCTGGAGTCGACAAAAGAGATATGTTGATAATTGTCGATGAGACCTAGAGTTTGATGTTGGCGACATGGTATTCCTCTGCTTGTCTTTATGGAATAGAGTTATGGGATTTTGGAAGAATGGAAATCATAGTCCAAGTTACATCATCCCTTTTGAGATCCTTGATCGCATCACAATAGTTTCTAATAGACTAGTACTCCCACTAAACCAATCTTAAATACATGATGTATTCCATGTATCACTCTTGAAGAAGTACATACCTAGCCCATCACATGTACTCAATCTAGAGTTGGTACTTTTGGAGAATGACCTGTACTATGAGGAGAAGCTGGTGAAGATCTTATATCATAGAGAGAAAGTTATATGGAATAAGACAATGCACCCGGTCAAAGTGTTAGGTAGAAATAATAATTTTGAATAAGAAATGTGGGAACTAGTGGAATTGATGAAACAAAGTTACCCTCATTTGTTTTAATGTGGTAAATGAAAATTTTTAGGGTGAAATTCCTTAAGGGGGGAAGGTTTTAATGACCCAAACATTTATGAATAATATTCCCTTTATTTTAATTAAATGTCTTATAGATATAGAAAACACATGCACTCATTTTGTTTTATTATATCCAATTGGATTTAAATGACCGTTAAGTATCCTTACTATTGATAATATAGCAATTGAATAGTGACCACATGACTCATATAAATATAGAGTTTTAATAAATCCTTTTGGAATAGACAAAGGAAGTGATGGCCTCAACCCATAGGATCATACCCTATGAATCCCATTTATTAAAGATTTTGAGGGAGATAGCATTTCTGGGATTTTCCCTAGACCAAGCCCAAGCTGAGATCCAACAACTTAAGCATGAGAAAAACTGTTTATGGGATAAGTTCAATCTCATCAAGATCATGGCCCAAATCATGTTCACTGAACAGCCCCAAGAAAGCCCCACCATCACACACCTTACTCTTAGGGAGTATGCTGGTGTAATAAAGAGATATGTATCAAGACCCTGGAATTATGATTATTTTTTTATAGAATAATTAATATACATTCATTCTATTATTGTTACATTGTAAATTATTTTCTAAAGCACAAATAGTATTTTTGGTTAATATTAAAATTCAATTATGTAATCTATTTTGATTAATTAATGTATTTTTGAAATAAATAAAATTTTAATAAAATATTATTATTAAAATAAATTTATTAAATATTAATTATCATATGATTTTTATGAATTCAAAATTAACTTTTATTAAGGTTTGAAAACAATTTTTTTACCAAAACCCATCAATTTTTAATAAATGTCAGTTTTTATTTTAAAAGTGAAAATTAACATATTTATAAAATTATTTATATAAAATGAATATTATTTTTGGAATCAGGATGTCAAAATTATCCAACGTTGAATTTTTTATAATTTTCTAAGACAGCTTAATTTTTTGGTAAAAATTAAATAATGTATAAATATATAATGTGTTTTATGACATCATAATAACACAATAGTGATGTAATAAAATGATATAAAAGGTATATTAGTCAAAATATATTTTTTCCTTTAAAATAAGGTATTTTTAGGTTTATTTGATTTATTTTATAAAGCCTTAGTGAATCTTCCAAGAACATATAAAATATTTTAAGATTTTAAAATCATTCCCTTGAAAGTGTGACTCACCTCCACATAAGAAAAAGAAATATTTTAATATATTAGGACATTATCCTTATAAAATAATGTATTCCACTCCCATTTTCTAGAAAACATGTGGAAAACGATGGTATGTTTTGTGGTTTTGAATATTTTAGTGTGTAGTGTCCAAAACAAAAATATTAAAGAATTCCTCCACCTTTCCTATATAAACCCACCCAAGCACCCACTACTCTTCAATAAAACTACTTGAATCTAGTCAAAAATCTGATCTATACTCTCTAGAGTCCTCCCAAAGCACCCAAAGCTCCCAATAATCCTCTCCCAAGCCTTTGGAATCACACATCCAAGTAATGGATCCCCACCTTTCTCTCAACCTTTCAATCAAGAACCTTGTTTGAAATTAGTCTTATTAATTTAAATTGGTTATATTGTCATAATTTTATGATAATTACTTAATTTACTATTTATTTTATTTTAATTATGGATCATTTATCATCCCCCATTTGGACCCTTACCTAAGTCGTTACTATGCTGAAATTCTGTAAGGATTCCTTCCTTTCTCAATTTTTGTCCAATTTTCCTTATATTGTTACATCCTTTTATTTTTAATTACAAATGATGGGGTATGTTTTATAACCTACATAAAACAGACCTTATTATTTTTTAATGATTATATACCCATTTCTCTCTCATTAATACCTCTCATGTACACTCATTACCATGCCAAAATTCTATAAGGGATTTCTCTCTTCTCATTTCCATTCAAGAATTTATTTTATATTATGCATCTAAATTCAATTTAATATGTTGGTATATTATTTAACATGATCCCATTACTATCCATTTCATGTATAAATTATGATATACCTCTTTCTCTCTCATCAACTCATTTTATGAATTTTTATTTGATGTCGTTATGCTCACGAAATGGCACCATGATTTTCCATGACAAAATCATCATATAGTGAATACCATACTAATTTATATATCATGGGTATTCACATTTATTCTCATTTACTTATTGATTGGGGATTTACATGTATTTATTCCACATTCCTTGTTCATGTAATAAATTATGATTTTTAATTAATCTATGTTGTATGATCTATGAGGTACACTTATACATGAAAACAAAATGATTATGAAGGGTGCACCCTGATAGTGCTCCAATGCATTGGGTAATGTATAGTATCATGATATTCCATGTGAAGTGAGGGTTTACTCATTCTAATTCATGTAAAATGAGTTTTTATTCATACTAATTCATGTTTAATGAGGTTTTACTCATGTTAATCCATGTGAAATGAGCCTTGAATCATGCTAATATCATGTTGTATATTGTTGCCACATTTCCATATTATGAATATCATTCTATATCATGCCTTTATTTTCATGTTTCTTTTGCACTCCATTGATATTCCTATTGACTAACATGTATTGTATTCCTCATGTTATTCCATGTTTATTCCCTTACTGTGATTTATAGCTCGCCCTTTTCTTATGTATGTCCTCAGGTTATCTCATACAATGCTAAGTATTAAGGAATGTTAATTTCATATAAAATAATTTATCAATAAAGATGTGTATTTCATATTTTAAGTTGTTATTTAATGTTCCAAATCCACAAATACACTATACATCTAGATTTTCTGAGTTGTATTAAGTGCAAGTTTATGTAATAAATCATGTTTAAATGTTTAATAAAGATCTAGGATGTTATAGTTGGTATCAGGGGATAGGTTTAGTTATTTTTGGGATTAGGATTAGAAAACTCTAATGAAAGCCTTAGGGAGAAGACTAAGTATAAGAAAAGAATCCCAAAATTTTTGTGAGTATATATTAAGATATTTTTCAATAAAATACATCCATGTGTGGAAATGAACAAGTAGAGGTGGATTTAGCACAGATGTATCTAGGGATAAAACTCAAAAACACCCCATTGAGCAAGACTCGAATGGGAACTTGTGCACGACAACAGGCATAGATACACTCTTGGTTCAACACTTCTGGGGGATATTCTTTGGTAAATTTATAAGCTTATTACAAACCATTATTAAGGGAATAAAAAAATCCCATAAGAATATATGTTAGGAAGTATATCATGGATAACTTAGATCAAATCCTATAAATTCATAAGTTAAGGAGGTAAATGTAATTTATAATTTATCCCTTTAATTTAATTAGATTCCCCTTTATGTGTTTAACTATTTAAGATACTCATCCCCAATTTTCCTTTTATTCTATAAAATGTCTGGTAATAAGAGGAATCGGGCTAACAACTGATGGGAAGATCAATGTGATGACTGCCCTAATGAGATGCTCAATCTGATGGGATAAGGAATCACAAACTTTTTCACAATACTCTCTTAGTAAAATCAAGTTTTTAATAGAAACTTGGATCAAGAATAACTTCTAACCCCCCCCCCCCCCCGAAGACATAACATGTATCAATCTAGATATTCATAAGATAAAGTCCTCCTAATTTCAATGGATCATTTGATCCCTAAATCACCGAACAATGGATCAACTCTATTGATAACATCTTCTCCATCCTTAAATGTTACAAATAAGATAAGGTTATTCTAGATTCATATCATATGGAGTTTGAAATAGATCAATGGTGGACATAAATCAAAAATACAAAGCCTAAGGAAGAGATTGTGGTGATGGAATGGAAGTATTTTTAGAAAATGATTTTTAATATATATTTTCCTTGAACCCTACGAATTAAAATGGAAAGGGACTTCCTTTCCCCACAGAAAAAAGACGATGAATCCATCGGAGTGTATGAGGAAAAATTCACAAGTCTTGCACAATACACCTTCGGATTTGACATTACCCCTGAATGAAAGGTTTATTGCTTCTTTGGTGGTCTAAAACCTAGCCTATGGAAAGCCTTGGAACACCATGACTTTGATATTTATGACGAAATTTTCCGATGTTCCCTCAAAGTTCAGATGGAGATCAGAGAATCTCAAGGGTATCATGGGTATAAGAAGAGGAAAGTGGACTTTAATTCTGGAAGTCTAATGGATAAATCCAATGGTGCTAAGAAATTCCAGCACCCCACTTGTTAAAAGTGAAGAAAAAATCACCCCAAAAATTTCCTAAGGGGATCAAGGAAATTCTATAGGTTTGGAAGAGAAAGGAACCAAGCCAATAATTTCCAATAGGAGAAACCGCTCAATGTAACAGGGGAAAGGAATGCTTCAATTGACCCCCAGTATGTTCTTCATTGTTACAAATGCAAGGAACCAAGGTACTTTGTGAACCATTTCCCTAAGCCAAGGGTAATTTGAGGTAACAAACAACCTCCAAGGATTAAAGGGTGAGCTTTTCCATCACTACCACCAAAGTGAATCCTGACAATGAAGTGGTGATAGGTACGTTAGTTATTCATTCAGGAATAGTGAACATACTTTTTGATTCTAGTTATACACATTCTTTTATATCCCTAAAGATTATTTGAACAATCCAAACACCAATAAAAATCATGTAAGTAGATATGTTGGTGAAAATGGAAAATGGGGAAATTATTAAATCTTATGTATATAACTCCCCCTTTCACAATTTGTGGATTGAACTTCTCAGAAAACCTCATAATACTCTCTATGGTATAATTTGATGAAATTATTGGCATATATTGGATTTATCTATATATATCCAACATAAATTTATGTGAGAGGGAAATCACTCTCAATATGGTGAATCGAACCCTGATTCTATACAAGTGAAAGGAGGAGGATGAATCTTCATTAGCTCTATCATCTCAAGCATGGATATTACTACCCTATGACGGAATGTATCTTTCTCAGATGATTTATTCTAAGGAAATAACCATCCTTTAATACATTATTATTTTATGGCATCCCGCCTTCTTATTACATAACTTTTCATTTCATTTTACCAATAGAAGATCTTTAAAGTTTAGTATCTTGGAAAGAGGTACATAATACATGAAAACTTAAAACATTATTATATTCAAATTGAAAGTCTTATTCAAGTTTCATCCAATATACATTTATTTATTCTCATATCCAGGGTACATACATCAAAGGAAATGGTGAGTATAAGGCTTAGTAAGGGTAAATAAGGGGATCAGTTTACTTGTGATATCAATAAGAACTTGATGAAATATATAAATACATGGGAAATTGAAAGAGAGGAATATAATAATAAAAAGAAATTGAATTTTACCATGAAAATGTGGCTATGGAATTTAATTTAGACATTCATAATCATATCACCAAGGTCCATCCCTAAGGTGTCATAAAAATTACCAAGGTTATTCGCCAAGGTATCATAAAACTTGTCATCTCTAGAGATTAATTTCTTTACCCAATGTATTGGAGCACAATCAGGTTACACCATTAATATTTCTTTATTTTCATGTTATCCACATAGATCATAATCAAACATTTCATAAATAACCCATATAGAATAAAAGATATGGGTTTTATATCAAAATCATGGTGTTTTAAAAAGTGCTTAAAAACATGATCATTATATCATTTATAACCCATGGAAAGGGAATGAGGGTTTTATGTATATAAATTCTAGAATAAAATATATAATTTTTATGTCTTTATAAATACCCTAGGAAATGAAATAGTTTTGGGTTTTTACATAAATAAAATAAGATAATTTCTTGAGAAAAAAGAGATAGATTTGAGTTGAAAATTCAACATCCCAATGGCTATACAACATGGTTTTAGAAAATATTAAAAAGAGAGGTGACAGGGGTCACCCATTCATAAAAGACTCATAATAAAGTATTAAGATAGAAAAAATGGAAATAATAACATGTTATGGAAACTTGAAAGATGTACTATCTAGAAGAGAACTTGAATGGAAAAAAATATGTTGATAATTACCTTACGAAAATTCGGCAGCCTAACAGTGTCACTTCAAACTTCAGAAAATGATTTGATGAGAGAGAAAAGGGCCTCTCATAATTTAGAAATAAAATGAACAGTAATAAGGATATAGAAGAACATAACCCAACCTAATAAAATGGAAGCTAAAAGACATAACATAAAAGAATTCATGACTAAAAGAGGAGGGTGAAAGACTCCCTTACCTTGAAGAGTAACTTCAAAAACTCGAAGGTTGGGACCTTGGTGGGATTGAGGGAACCTTGGGATGATTCCTTGGGAGTTAAAAAGACCATATATTTGTTGTGGAGGAATTTTTAATTAAAGTAATGAAGGAATGGGTTGGTATTTATAGAAAAAGTAATGGAATATTTTATTAATTTCCAAGAGACGCCTCATTAGTGGTATTTGAAAAACAATGGGCTTGACCATGGTATTTTCTCATAGTTTTGGACACTTGAGACACAAAATATAATATTTTAACACAAATGAGTCGACCAATATTTTAAATTACATATTATATCATTATGATGTTATAAAACACACTAAAAACTCAAAAACTGTATTTTTACTATTCACCAAAAAACAAAACATTTTATAAAAATATCATAAATTCACCCTAACCTAATATAAATGTTATGAATTCAAAAATAAACTCAATTTTATGAAAATTTATTTCTAATTATAAGTTATTTAATTTTTAATTAAAATCACTATTTATACAAAAAAAATACTAATAGTTAACTAATAATTTCTGAAACAGTTATTTACGTATGCTATTATATCACATTACAATTCAAGATGTATAAATTATATTTATACTTTCTTAAGTAAGGTTACTATTCCATTGGTTTCATTACTATTCATAAGGGTAATATTACTATTGATAATTTATTATTCACCAAAAATTAAGTTGATCTTAACAGACACTAAATTTCTTACTGATCAAAATTGTATATGTCCATTTTTTGAAAATCATTTCACATTATTAATTATTTAAAGAATAAAAAATATTTTAAAATACTCTCTTTTTTTCAATATTAATCAATAATTAGAAACTTCTAAAAATTCATCCCATATTTATTTTGACATTTGAAATTCAAAAAATTTACCATAATAAGAAATAATAATTTTATTTATACAAAAATATGACACAAACTAAGGCCTCATTACATAGACCCTTATAACACCTGCATAGGACCTAAAGAGTAAGGTGTGAAATGGTGATAGAATCTTGGGGTGGCTCAGACAACATTGCTCGAGTGGTGATTTCTATTAGCATGAACTTCTCTCGAAGGTGATTACATTTAAGCTTAACATGTTGAAGCTCAGCTTGAAATTGGTCCAGAGCAAAGCCTAGTATGCTACCTCCTTCGCAAGATCTAATAGATGGTCTCCATATGGCCCAATTCAACTAGATGATTCCATTCATTCTTCTTTCTTCATTAATTATCCATTATTATTTATATTTTAAAAAACAATTATAACATTAAAAATTGTTATTGTTTCCAATAGTAATATTGACCAATGGTCATATAACGGTCAAAACCCAATGATCACATTTCATTTATAATTATATTTTTTTATTGAATATGACATAGTAAGGTATACATTTTCAGGAAAAAAATATTATTCAAAAGTTCGGGTCGTTGCATTCTTCCCCCCTTAAGAAATTTCATCCCCAAAATTTCAACTCATACCCTCGGAAGAGAAAAGGTGTGGGTACTTATGCCTCATAGACTTTTCTAGTTCCCACATGGCTTATTCGTATTTTTGGTTCCTCCACAACACTTTAACAAGGTGGGTAGTCTTGTTTCATATAACCTTATCTCTATGATCCAAGATCTCCACTGGTTGCTCCTCAAAAGAGAGGTCATGTTCTAGTTGTACCACCTATGGATTTAGTACATGTGAAGTGTCAGGTATGTACTTCCTCAAGAGTGATACATAGAAGAAATCATGAACTTGTTCTAGATTTAGAGAAAGTGAAAGCTTATGGGCCATTTCTCCTACGCGATTAAGGATTTCATAGGGGCCAATGTACGTAGGGTTGACCTTTCCTTTCTTCCCAAACCTCATGACTCTCTTCCAAGGTGAAATTTGAAGAAAGTGTTTTTCACCTAAATCAAACTCCAATTCCCTTTGATGGTTGTTGAAATAGCTCTTTTTTCGAATCTAAGCAGCCTTAATGTGTTTTTGGATGGCATGAACCTTTTCTATCATCTCTTGCACAAGATCAAGCCCAAGAAGCTTTCTATCACTAGCTTCATCCAAAAAATTAGGAGTTCTGCATCGCTTTCCATATAGAGATTCATAAGGAGCCATTTGAATGCTCAAGTGGAAACTATTGTTGTAAGATAACTCAACTAATGGAATATGTTGATCCCATCCACCCTTAAATTCCATAGATCATGTTCTCAGCATGTCCTAGAGTGTTTGAATAGTCTTTTTAGGTTGTCTATCAGTTTGGGGGTGATAGGCCGTACTGAAATTCAATTCGGTACATAGATCATATTGAATACTTCTCCAAAATTTTGATGTGAACCTTGGATCATGATCAGATACTATAGAAATTGAAACTCCATATATCCTTACCACTTTCTTCACGTAAATCCTGGTAAGTTTATCAAGAGATAAATCTTCCCAAATAAAGATAAAATGGAAATTCTTGGTGAGACGGTCCACTATAACCCATATCGCATTGTTTCCTTTAGAAGTTCTTGGGAGACTAGTGAAAATTCCATAGTGATATTATCCCACTTCCATGTTGATATGGGTAGTGGTTGTAATGCCCCTTTAGGAAGTTGTTTCTCTTCTTTCACTTGCTAATATATCAAGCACCTTATAGTGTAGTCATTAATCTCTCCTTTAATATTATCCCACCAAAAATTACCATGAAAGTCCCTATACATTTTCATGCTTCCATGATATATAGAGAAAGTATATCTATGAGCTTTATCCATCAGCTCATTCTATATTTTTGAAATAGATGTAACACATAGTCTTGTACAAAATTTCAGTACACCTTCTTGATCAATATTGAACTCAGGAAACTTACCATACTTTACAACCTCAAACTTCTTCTGTAACAAAGGATCTTCTTTATAAGCCTTCTTGATCTTATCTAGTAATGATGGTTGAGAAATCATTTTGGATAAGGTTTATTATGTCCCTTCCCTTATAATTTCCATGTCCATTTTCACTTGGTCTTGGATCAAGGGATCTTTTTGAATCCTCATCATGGATAGAACATCTGGGTCTTTCCTACTTAATGCATCAACAACTTTGTTTACTCTTTTGATATGATAATTAATTGAACAATCATAGTCTTTAATAAGTTCCAACCATCTCCTTTGTCTCGTGTTTAATTCCTTTTGTGTGAAAATATACTTTAAACATTGATGGTTTGTGTATATATCACATTTCTCCTCATAAAGATAGTGCCTCTATATCTTCAGATAAAAAATAATTCCAGCCATATCAAGATCATGCGTAGGATAGTTCTGTTAATGAGTCTTCAACTGTCGATATTCATAAGCAATGACTTTTTCATTTTTCATGAGGATGCACCCAAGCCTTTTCAGAGATGAATCGCTAAAAATAATGAATCCTTATCTGTTTGAGGGTAGAGTTATCATGGGTTTAGTAACCAATATCTTATTCATCTCTTGAAAACTTTCCTCACACTCCTTTTTCCAGATAAACTTAACCTCTTTTCGAATTAACTTGGTTAGTAGATTAGAAAGTTGTGAAATTTTTTCACAAAACTCTTATAATATCCCAATAATATAAGGAAGCTATGAATCTTAGTTATTGTTGTAGGATAAGGCCACTCCTCTACAAACTTTGTCTTTTCAGGTTCAACTGTGATTCCTTTATTGGTTACAATGTTCCCCAAAAAAGCAACTTGTTGTAACCAAAATTCACATTTGTTGAAATTTCCAAAAAACCTCTCCTTCCATAGAGTTTTAAAAATAACCCTTATATGATCCTCACACTCCTCAAAAATTTTGTAATATATCAAAATATCATTAATAAAAACTACCACAAAGTTATCAAGGTAGTCCTTAAAGATTCTATTAATCAAATCCATAAAAATAGTAGGAGAATTAGTCAAGAAAAAAAAGCATAACAACAAACTCATAATGCCCATATCATGATTAGAAGGTAGTTTTTTGTAATATCTTCTTTCTTCACCATTAATAGATGATAACCAGATCAAAGATCAATCTTGGAGAAGAATTGAGCCCATGAAGTTGGTCAAATAAGTCATCAATTCTTGGAAGAGGGTATTTGTTCTTCACTGTGATCTCATTCAGTTCTCTATAATCAATGCATAGCCGCATTGATACATCATTGTTCTTCACAAATAGAATATGTGCTCCCCAAGGAGACACACTCGGTTGGATAAAACCCTCCTCCAAAATATCTTGGATTTGTTTCTTTAATTCCTACAGCTCCACATTTTACATCCTATACAGGGTCTTCGATATCGGATGGGATCCTGGTACAAGTTCAATAGAGAACTCTACCTCTATTTCTGAGGGAGGTCTAGGTAACTCCTCGAAAAATACTTCAATGTATTCCTGGATGATAGGGACATTTTATATCATTATACCATCATTTTCTTCTTTTTCTTCACCGATCAACTCCATAAATAAAGATATAGGAGGTTCTTCTCGACAAAGATCGGGTTGAGATATATCTCTTTGGAAGATAACTGTAGGTTTTCCATTCAAGTCTATTGATATTTCCTTTCTTCTATATTTGATTTTAGCATTATACTTTCAGAGCCAGTCCATACCTAGTATAATATCAAATTTCAGCCTGGGAATGACTATTAGATTTGCAATCATATTTTTATCACTAATGTAAAAACTAGAGTTTTGAAATATTGTTGATTCTTGGATAATCCCACCAGGAGTCTTGACTAATAACTCTACTTTTATAAATTTAGGGGTTGATTCTAAGTTCCTTGCAAACTTGGAAAAAAATAAAGGAATTCATAGAACCAGAATCAAAAAATGTACTTGATGTCTTTAAGAAAAAAAATGAATATCCTCCACCAAATCATTTGGAGCTTCAAAATCAGCTATTGTGATAGAAAAAGCACAATATTTCTCCCTTGTCCTTTTCTAAGGCTGATGGTAATTTCCCTCCACTGCCCTCAGATTTGGATAGTGATTGGAAAATTTCCCAAGTTTTCCACACTTATAGAATTGGACTTCAGGTAGGGACTACACCATTTTCCCTTTGTTGTTAGTTTTGGTAAGTTGATGCTTCACCTCACTAAGACAATTCCACATGATATGGCCATCTCTTCCACACTTGTAGAACTTATCTCTCCCGAGAAGGTAGTTCCATGAATGCTTTTTCCCACATTTATTACATGTGGGACATTGCACTTGATTGCCTCATCTTCTCTAATCAAAGCTCCTCCCTAAGCTTGGCTCCATTGATCTCTTATTTTCATTAAATTTATGAGACCACTACATCTCACCTAACTCTAGTTAGACTTTAATAGTATTTTGTATGACCTTCTTATAGCTATCATAGTCTTGGTTGGATAGATTATTCTATAGATAAGGTCTTAGTCCACCAAAGAATCTATCAACCTTACCATTATGATTCATAAAAAATCATTAGGTGTAGTGTGAAATCCTTGTGAAGTTCATCTCGTAGCTTCCAGAAGATTCATTCTTCTTCTGCTTTAGCTTGAGAAACTCCTTCTCTATTTTTTTTCTCATCGAATGAGGGAAATACTTACTGAAGAAGATCCCTATGAACTCTTCCCAATCCATAGCTTCAACCTACGCTCTTGGCCTTATGTTTTTAATCAATTCCCACCACTGGTTAGAGTCTCCCTCTAATAGGTAAACATCCAATGTGGCCTTCTCTTATTCTAAACAGAGGATCATAGAAAATATCGTTTTGATAAAGTTGATATATTGTTCAGCAATCATTGGGTTGGTAGATCCACTGAATTTTGGTGGTCATTGATGCATAAAGGACTCAATAGAAAGTTGTTACCTTCATGGTGAAATTGGTCTCTCATCTTGATTCAAGTTATTTCGCATAACTTGAGTCAGTTGAATCATCATTCTCATGAAATATTCCATTCCAGCTTTCATCGGAGGGTTGTCAGTGTATGGTCCATTGCAGTCACCATTTTCACACTTCCTCCTATTTCCCACCATTTTCTAAAAGAATAAAACCTTAGTGAGAACCTTATTTAATTTAAGAATCATTTAACTATAAAGTATTTTTTATGTCTTAAAACTTTATTCTTAAAAATATTATTGTTTAACAATAATTACATTTCTCTCTAAATCCTCTATAATGATTCATAAAAAACTTGTGATCAACCAAACCTATCCACTAGGAGTGTCAAACCAGAAGTTTAGCAAGGCCAATTTTTGGGCACCAGTTCTCATTTGAGTCTAGCTCAAAGTTTTATTTTCAGGTTTTACCACTAGATACATCTATTCCAGAACCACATCCACTTGTTCGTATCCAGACAATGACATATTTATTCAGAAACCACTTACTTAATATTTCACCAAAATACCAGGAATTTTTCTTATATGTAAACTTTTATATATGGTTTTTCATAAAGTTTTCATATCCTAATTTCCACAAGTAACTAAACTATCCTTTGATACTAACTATGTCATCTTTCCTTCTTGTTACATAACTTTTCATTTCATTTTACAGACAGAGGATCTAGTGTCTTGGAAAAAAGGTACATAATACATGAAAACTTAAAACATTCTACTATTCCACTTGAAATTATTCTTCAAGTTTCATCCTATATACATTTATTTCATCGCATAACCTGGGGACATATATCAAAGGAACAGGTGAGCATAAGGCCCAGTAAGGGTAAACAAGGGAATCAGTTTACTTGTGATATCAATAAGAACTTGATGAAATACATCAATAAATGGTAAATGGAAAGAGAGGAATATCATAATAAAAATAACATGAATCATAACTTGAAAATGTGGCTAAAATTTTAATTTATACATTCATAATCATATCACCAATGTCCATCCTCAAGGTGTCATAAAAATTACCAAGGTTATTCACCAAGGTTTCGTAAAACTTGTAATATCTAAAGATTAATTTCTTTACCCAGTACATTGGAGTTCTATCAGGGAACACCCTTAAAATGTATTTATTTTTATATTATCCACATATATCATAATCAAAAATTTCATAAATAAACAATATATAATAAAAGAGATGGGTTTTATATCAAAATCATGGTGTTTTAAAAAGTTTTTAAAAACATGATCATTATATCATTTATAACTCATAGAAAGAGAATAGGGGTTTTATGTATGTAAATTACAGAATAAAATATAATTTTTTATGTATTGATTAATACCCTATTAAATGAAATAGGTTTGGGTATTCACATAAATAAAATAATATAACTTCTTGAGAAAAAGAGATATATTTTGAGATGAAAATTCTGCAGCATAACGGCTATACAACATGGTTTTAGAAAATATTAAAAAGAGAGGGGAAATGGTTATACCATTAATAAAAGGCTCATAATATATATTGGGATATAAAAAAATGGAAATAATAACATGTTATGGAAAATTGAAAGACATACCACATAGATGATAACTTGAATGGAAAAAAGAGACGTTGAGAATTCCCTTACAAAAATTCAGCAGCCTAATGACGTCACATTAAATTTCATAAAATGAGTTGATGAGAGAGAAAAGGTTCTATCATAATTTTGGGATAAAATTTATATAAATGAGTATATAAAATAACATACCCCAACATAATAAAATTGAAACTAAAAGACATAGCATAAAAGAAGTCTTGACTAAAAGAGGAGGGTGAAAGGCTTCATTACCTTGAAGAGTAACTTCAAAAACATGAATGTTGGGACATTGGGGGGATTGAGGGAACCTTGGTAGGACTCCATGGAAGGTAAAAAGACCATATATTCATTGAGGAAAAATTTGGAATGAAATTAATGAAGTAATGGGTTAGTATTTATAGAAAAAGTGAGGGAATATTTTATTAATTTCCAAGGGACACCTCATTAGTGGTATTTTAAAAACCAAGGGATTTCCCATGGTATTTGCCCATGGTTTTGGCCACTTGGAAGACATAATATATTATTTTAATCTAAATTAGTCAAACAATATTTTAAATTACATATTATATCATTATGATGTCATAAAACACACCGAAAACTCAAAAACTATATTTTTACTATTCACTAAAAAACAAAACATTTTATAAAAATATCATAAATTCACCCTAAACTAACATCGAGGTTATGAATTCAAAAATGAACTCCATTTTATGAAAATAATTTTATAATTATGAGATATTTAATTTTTAAGTAAAATTACTATTTACCCAAAATAATACTACTACTTAACTAATAAATTTTGAAACAGTTATTTACTTATGCTATTATATCACATTACCATTCAAGATGCCTAAATTATATTTATACTTCCTTAAGTGAGGTTATTATTCCATTGGTCACGTTACTATTCATAAGGGTAATGTTACTATTCATAATTTACTATTCACCAATAATGAAGTTGATATTATCAAACTCTAAATTTCTTACTGATCACAACTGTATATGTCCATTTTTTGAAAATAATTTCACATTATTAATTATTTAAAGTATAAAAAATATTTTAAAATATTCTCTTTATTTTCAATATTCATCAATAATATGAAACTTCCAAAAATTCATCCCATATTTATTATGAAATTTTAAATTCAAAAAATTTACCATAATAAGAAATAACAATTTTATCTATATAAAAGGATTACACAAAGTAACTAAGACCTTGTTACATAGCCTCTTGTAACACTTTACTTGGACCTAAGAGTAAGGTGTGAAATGGTGATAGAATCTTGGGGTGGCTCAGACAACATTGCCTAATTGGTGATTTCTATTAGCTTGAACTTATCCCAAAGGTGATTACGTTCAAGATTAACATGTTGAAGCTCATCTTGGGCTTGGTCCAGAGAAAAGCTCAGTGATGCTACCTCCTTCCCAAACTCTGACATATGGGCTTCGAACGTCTGGAGTCTACTAGATGAGGTCATCGATTTGTCTTTCTACATTAATTATCCGTTATTATTTATATTTTAAAAAATAATTATAACGTTAAAATTTATTATTATTTCCAACAATCATATTGACCAATGGTAATATAACGGTCAAAACCCAATGGTCACATTTCATTTATACTTATATATTTTTTATTGATTATGACATAGTAATACATACATTTTCAGGAAAAAAAATTTATTCAAAAGTTCAGGTTGTTACATATTGTAAGGGAATTTATTGATGTGTTTTCCAAGGAATTTTCTAGTATTCCTCCTAGAAGAGATGTTGAATTCTTGATTGATCTTATACTTGGGGAGTTTCCAATATCCAAGACATCATATATAATGGCTATTGTGGATCTTGAGGAGCTAAAGAAACAACTAAAGGATTATCTGGATAAATTGTTTATATGCCTAAGTGCTTCACCATGGGGTGCACCATTCCTCTTCATAAAGAAGAATGATGGGTCAATGCACCTTTTCATTGATTATCATGAGCTCAAAAAAATCACGATAAAGAACAAGTATTATTTTCCATGATTTGATGACTTGTTCGATCAACTACGTGGAGCACAATACTTCTCCAAGGGGGATCTATGGTCAGGATATTACCAAGTTAGGGTTAATAAGAAGGATATCCCCAAGACTACTTTTCGTATGAGGTATGGGAATTATGAGTTCATATTGATGCCATTTGGACTCACTAGTGCTCTAGAAATATTCATGGGCTTGATGAATAGATACTTTAGATATTACCTCAACAAATTTTTGGTAGCATTTATAGAAAATATTCTAATATACTCCAAAACCAAGGAGGAGAATGGGGAGTATCTAAGCACTGTTCTAGAGACCTTTTGAAAGGAGAATCCCTATGAAAAGTACAGAAAGTGTGAGTTCTGGTTGAAGAAAGTCTCATTATTGGATCATATCATCACAAGAAATGGGATATTTGTGGATCCTTCCAAGAAAAATGCAATTGAGGGATAGACAAGGCCAATATTTATGACGGATATTTATAGATTCCTGGGGTTAGCTAGATATTATCACTAATTTGTGAGAAATTTCTCATGATTGTCAAACCCTATTACCAATCTAACTCAGAAGGGGTTCATGTTTTCTTGGAATGATGAATTTGAAGAAAGATTCATGGAGTTGAATAAGAGGCTTATCAATACCCCTATGATCACACTACCCACAAGTGGGGATATTTTTATAATCTTTAGTGATTCTTAGAAGAAGGGTATGGGCTATGTGTTGATGAAAAATGACAAAGCCATTGCCTATGTCTCCAGGAAGCTGAAAATTCAATAGAAAAACTATCTCATGCATGATATGGAGTTAGCAGTTGGGATCTTTACATTGAAAATATGGTGTCTTTATATTTTTGGGGAGAAGTGTGAAATATATATTGATCACAAAAGTCTCAAATATATATTCACATAGAAATATATTAATATTAGTTAATGGAGATGTTTAGATCTCATCAAGGATTACGACTGCTCAATCCATTACCACCCTGCGAAAGTGGACAAGGTGGAAGATGATCTAAGTATAAAGGACCTATTAATTCTATCATTGATGAGAATTGAAAAGGATATGATCATTCTTGGGAAAAAATCCCTCAAGGTATCATTGAAGCATTTTTGAGGTGATTGTGTTTGTTGACAAAGTGAACATCTGAGTGTTGATTGTTGACAAAGAAAAATAATGACATACAAATTTATTGACAAAGGGGATCTCATGGTGGAATGTAGAGTTCAAGAGTTGTGGTCAATGATCCATGATTGATTCAATAACATCGACAAAGGAATGGATGATCTGGAGGCGGTATAAAAATAACAGATACAAGGTGGCGTCGTTTTCCAGTGTTTGCCAAATTTTTGGGCCTAAAAATCAACAAATGCAGAAATGTGTTTTTGGAAAAGAGACTTGCTCGCCGTACAGTTGAAGGAGAGGAAACTTTTGTGCCATATGTTTTTGAAGATTAGAACATCAAAATATGGAAAAGGGACAAGGGTCTCGCAAGTATTGAGTTGGTCGCGCAGGTGACTTGTGCACTGTGAAGAGACTTGTGTGTCGATGCCTTAGAAGCTTTAGAACTTGCGTGCCTATGGTTTTTCAATATCAAAAGATCAAAATAATGGCAAAGGAAGAGGTTCACGCACGTTTGGAATTGGTTCGTGCAAGTGATTTGCAGGGGAAGATACCTGCGCGTCGAGACTTGCACGCCGTGAAGAGACTTGGTCGCCAATGCCTAGGAGGCTTGGAAACTTGCGCGCCTGTTGTTTTTCCGGATTATAACTTTAAAATATTACAAAGGACAGTGGGTCGCACAAATGTTGACTTTGTCGCGCAAGTATGTAGCGCAGCAGAGGCTAAGGCAGTGGGAACTGCGTGCCAGAACTTGCACGCCGGAGGGGGACTTGCGCGTTGTCGCGTAGGTTGTTTAAATTCCTATAAATACTAGACCACCCCTCCTCATTAACCACGGAGTTCAACACTTTGAAATATCAGAGCTCCCGTCACACAGTTTTGGTGGTCACACAAGTGGTATGTGGTCGCGCAAGTGGGACTTGCGCGCCAGATTTGAAGAAGGGCGATTATTGGTAGTTGCGCACCTATATTGGTTTGGGCGTAAAGGGAAGTGTGTCGCGCAAGTTTGGAGAAGCTTAATCTTGAGTCGCGCAAGTGTTAAGAAATACTTGCGTGCCTGCATGGACTTGTGCGCCGAGACTTGCACACCGCCTTAGAGAAGGGAGCCAAGTAGGGTTGATCTCCGGCTGATTTTGCAGGCTGCGTGGAAGCTGGAAGTTTTCCCGATACCTTCGGTGCAAAGAGAGATTCATCTATGGGTGAAGATTGAACTTCAACAGAGCATCTACATACAGAGAAAGATGCATTCCTTCATGAAAATGAAGAGACCTAAAGGTCAATAAACTGTGTGTGGATTCCTTCCAGAGCAGTGAGCAAAAGAAGAGGAAGAAGGTGATCCTCTCCACCGGTAGTGAGCCATAGAGAGAGAAACAGAGAGTAACCCTTGGGAAAGCAGTGAGCTGACCCTAAACCTTGTAAAGGCAGTAAGCCTGGGACAGAGTGATTGTGCCTGAACTTTGTATCAACAGCTAATGAATTTTATTGGATTTTGGTATGACCGGAAACTTGTCGGCGTATGCTCCTTGGACGTATCCCACTGAGGGTGAACCAAGTAAAAATTGTTGTGTCTTGTGCATGCTTTACTTTTTGTTTATATTGTGAAATGGGAAATAGAGAGAAGAGTGTTGTGCTTAACAGCAAAACAAGATCAGAACAGGCTTTAATTTTAAATTAGTCATACCTGATTCACCCCCCCCCCTCTCAGGGTATTCAGCCTTGTGGACCTAACAATCTTCTTATATTTTATGAAGATGGACATGAGAATCATAAATAGGGGAAAATCATAAATCCTTTCACAAATGATTTCTCAATTGTATCTTTGGGAATGATTAAAGGATGCTCAAAAATCTGATGAGGTAATTCAGAAGAAAGTGGAAACAATCAAAAAATGGGAATTCTCAGAGTTCAATGTTAATAAAGAAGCAATTATTAGATTTTGATTGATACTATGTATTCCATAAAATCTTGATTTAAATATGAACTTTTTGATGATTCACATAGTTTTAATTTCTCTATTCACCAAGTAAACACAAAGACGTATCGAGATCTCTGGGAGCACTATTGGTGGGATAACATGAAGAAAGAGATTTCCGAATATATATCAAAGTGTCTGGTATGTCAGCAAATGAAAGCTTAGAGGTATAATTATAAGGGTATGATACAACCATTACCCATACCAACATGAAAATGGGAAAACATCACCATGGACTTTGTCACTAGACTTCTGAAGACATCTAAAGGAAATAATACTATCTGGGTTGTTTTGGATCATCTTACAAAGACTGAAAACTTAATTGTGATTTTAGAGGAATTATCACTTGATAAAATGGCATGGATATACATCATAGAAGTGGTAAGCCTTCATGTAGTACCTCTATTGATTGTGTCCGATCAAAATCCAAGATTTATCTCTATGTTTTGGAACAGTCTCCAATGTGCTTAGAACACTGAGTTGAACTTCAACATGGCCTATCACCCTCAAAATGATGGCCAATATAAGTGTACTATCCATACACTTGAGTATATGTTGAGAGATTTCTCAATGGACTTCAATGGTATATGGGACCAATATCTTCCTTTGGTGGAGTTCTCTTACAAAAATAGTTTATAATCAAGCATCCAAATGGATCCTTATAAAGCCCATTATGGGAAGAGGTGAAGAACACTAGAATTTTGAGATAAAGTTGGGGAATGAAAACTTCTAGGTTTGGAAATGATTTAAGAAATTTTAGATAAGGTTAATACCATCCAGCAACACATCAAAGTTGTCCAGAGTCAACAAAAGAGTTATGCCGACAATCATCGATGAGACATAGAGTTTGATGTTAGAGACATGGTATTCCTCTTCATATCTCCATGGAGGAGAGTTATGAGATTTTGGAATAAGGGAAAGCTTAGTACAAGGTACATTAGTCCTTTTAAGATCCTTGATCACATGGAGTATTGGCCTATCGACTATCACCTCCACCGAACTTGTCTCAAGTACATGATGTATTCCATGTATCTCTCTTAATAAAGTACATACCTAACCCATAACATGTACTTAATCTTGAGGTGGTACCATTGTAGAATGACCTCTCTAATAAGGATAAGCCTGTGAAGATCTTATATCATAGAGATAAAGTTATACGGAATAATACAATGCACCTGGTCAAAGTGTTGTAGAGAAACCACAAGTTTGAAGAAACAATGTGGGAACTAGAGGAAGCGATGAATCAAAGTTACCCTAATTTTTTTTAATGTGGGAAATGAAAATTTTAAGGGTGAAATTTCTTAAGTGGGGAAGGTTGTAACGACCCAAACATTTATGAATAAAATTTATTTTCTTTTAATTAAATGTCTTATGGATATAGAAAACACATACACTCCTTTTATTTTATTATATCCAATTGTATTTAAATTATCGTTAATTATCCTTACCATTGATAATATATCCCTTGAACAGTGATCACATGACTAGTATAAATATAAGGTTTTAACAAATCCTTTTGGAATAGACAAAGGAAGTAATGACCTCATCTAGTAGGATCATACCCTATGAATCCCATTTATCTGAGCTTATAATGGAGATATCATTTTAGAGATTTTCCCTAGACCAATTCCAAGCTGAGATCCAACAACTTAAGCATGATCGAAACTATTTATGGGAGAATTTCAAGATCATTGAGATCACAGCTCAAACCATATTCACCGAACGACCCCAAGAAAGCCCCACCATCGCACACCTTACTCTTAGGGAATATGTTGGTGTAATAAAGGGATATGTATCAGGACCATAGCATTATGATTATTTTTTATATAATAATTAATATACTTTCATTATATTATTGTTACATTGTAAATTATTTTCTAAAGAACAAATAGTATTTTTGGTTAATATTAGAATTCAATTAAGGGATCTATTTTGATGAATTAATATATTTTTGAAATAAATAATATTTTAATAAAATATTATTATTAAATTACATTTATTAAATATTAATGATTGTATAAATTTTATGAAGTCAAAAGTAACTTTTATTAAGGTTTAAAAACTATTTTTTTTGCTATAACTAGTTAATTTTCAATAAATGTCGGCTTTTATTTTAAAAGTGAAAATTCAAATATTTATAAAATTAATTAGATAAAATGAATATTATTTTTTTAATCAGGATGATGAAATTATCCAATGGTAAATTTTTCATAATTTTCTGAGATAGTTGAATTTTTGGGTAAAAATTAAATACCATATAAATATATAATGTGTTTTAGGACATCATAATGACCCAATAGTAAAGTGATAAAATACTATAAAAGGTATATTCAGAAAAATATATTTTTTCCCTTTAAAATGATGTAATTTTAGGTTTATTTTATTTATTTTATAAAGCCTTAGGGAATCCTCCAAGACATATAAAATATTTTATGATTTTAAAATCATTTCCTTGAAAGTGTGACTCACCTCCACATAATCAAAAGAAATATTTTAACACATTCGGACCTTAGAATTATAAAATAATTTATTCCAATCCTATTTTCCATAAACCATAAGAAAAAACCATGGGATGGTTTGTGGTTTTGAATATTTTAGTGTGTAGTGTCCAAAACAAAAATAATAAAGAATTCCCCCACCTTTCCTATATAAACACACCCAAGCACCCATTCCACTTCACTAAAACTCCTTGAATCTACTCCAAACTCTTATCTATATTCCCTATATTCCTCCCAAGTCACCCCAAGCTCCTAATAATCCTCTCCCAAGCCTTTGGAATCACACATCCAAGTAAAGGATTCACACCTTTCTCTCTTCCTTTCAATCAAGAACCTAGTTTGAAATTAGTCTTGTTAATTTCAATTGGTTAAATTTTCATAATTTTATGATCAATTACATACTTTAAATTTGATTTTATTTCATTGAGATATCATTTATCCTCCCCTATTTGAAGCCTTACCTAATCCGTTATTATGCCGAAATTTCTTAAGGGTTTCTTCCTTTCTCAATTTTTGTCCAAGTTTCCTTATATTGTCACGTCCTTTTATTTTTAATTACAAATGATGGGGTATGTTTTTGAAACTCTCCCAAACTTCTCTTATTATGTTTAAATGATGATAGACCCATTTTCATCTCATTAATCCCTCCCATGTACACCCGTTACCATATCAAAATTCCATAAGGGGTTTCTCTCTTCTCATTTCCATTCAAGAATTTCTTTTATATTATACATATAAATTCTATTTAATGTGTTTGGATATTATGTTCCATGATCCCCTTTCTATCCATTTCATGTATAATTTATGAGATACCCATTTCTCTCTCATCAACCCATTTTAATAATTTCTATTTGATGTCGTTATGCTCATGAAATTGCACAACAATTTTACATGCCAAAATCATCATGTAGTGAATACCATACCCATTTTTCTATAAAGTGTATTCACATTTATTCTCATGTACTTATAGATTGGGTAGTTACATGTATTTATTATACATTCCTTGTTTTTTTAATAAATTATTATTTTTAATGAATTCATGTGTTATTATCTATATTGCACACTTATATATGAAAATGAAATGATTATAAAGGGTGTGCCCTGATGGCACTACAATACATTGGGTAATGTTTAGTATCATGATACGCCATGTGTAATGAGTGTTTACTCATGATAATTCATGTTCAATGAGGGTTTAATCATGCTAATTCATGTGCAATGTGGGTTTACTCGTGCTAATTAATTTTCAACGATGGTTTACTCATGTTAATTTATTTACAATGATCCTTGGCTCATGATAATATCATTTTATATTTTTTTTCCACATTTCCATGTATATTTCATGTTTTGATTTGTAATGTAATATTCTTAAGCCCCAAATACACTAGACCTCCCTATCTTCTAAGTTTTATGAAGTGCAATTTTATGTAATAAATCATGTTTAAATGTGTAATAAAGAGAAGGGATGTTATATTTAACTCAATATCAATAATCATATTAAACCATAATGTAATCAATATATTTCAAATTATGTCCAAAAAATAGAAAATTATTCCTCCTAAAATAATATTTTCACTATAACACACGTTAAACATACAGGTTACATATAACTTAAACATTTATTAAAACTCAAAAAAAATGTCGCCCAAATCACTTCCATCACATAAATGCTATAATAGGAATCTATGACTTTAATATTATTATAAACCTTATAATTATTAACCCATGATGGTATATAAAACTCTTAAAATATCCTCATATGAATTATCTTAACCTATAAAGTAATATAAACCTTTTCTTTGATACAAAATATAATGATTTGTACCACAAAAAAACCCGTAATTACATGATTTATAATAAGGGTTTCACTTTATTTCATTTTAAGGATATTTTAGGTTTAGAGTTTTATAAAATTAGGAAAAACATTAAATTATATAAGGAAAACTGAAACACAATTTCCATTTATTTCTAAATAATAGGATTCTTAAATTTAAACTTTTATTACATTAAAATAACTTCTTTATCTTTTAAGATGAGTCACCATATTGGAAATATTGACCCTGATATAGTTTTTACATATTCATAGATCTTGAAAAAATCATTAAAAACGTGATATGAGAAAAAATAGTGCAGTAAGTGATATAAAAATAAATAAATCCCACTAGCCTGGTGAAAAACTTAAAAACCCATGGCAATTATTACCTTTTTAAAATAAAATGTCGGTAACAGGATTAAAACATATCCATATGAGAAAATAAAACTTTTATCAAATAAAACATGTGAAACCCATTATCAAGCATAGGAAACCCATGAAAGAATCATGAATATATTTCTTTGAAAAACAAACCTTTCTCTATTAAAAGTTCACAAATTTTTCTTACCTTATGAAATCAAAATATTTCCCTAAAAAACTTTAAAAAGAATAAAATAGGTATCTTAGATAATCATATTCATAACCCATGTTCACTAATGTTTAAACCTTGTCATAAATAACTGAATTCCAATTAATTCTATATCAGTAACCATCCTGGTTATCTCCCTCATTTTTCACCTTCAAAGATTAAATCATTTCCCAGTGAATTGGTGAGTTACATCAGGCTCACCCATCATCATGAGATATATCAAGATCACCCATAATCATCTATAATTATAAAGTACTAAATCATGAAAAAAAATATTTTTAATCTCTCACTTTTCATCATAAAATCTTTGAAAACTTGTTTTAACTTATAATTAAAACACTTTCAATTTTTTCTTAATCATAAAGAGAAATATCCTTTTTCTTTGAAAACTTTTAAAAATGAAAAATTACACAAAATAATGAGAAAATTAACTTAATTTATAAAATAATGAAAACTTTTAGAGTAATATTAATAAAAAATAAATTATGTGATGGAGGTAAAATATTTTCATATCGTATATGTTAAAAAATATTCTTTTTTACTTTGGTAAAAAGAGTCAAAAGTGACCCATGTGGAAAATAGTAAGAATGTTACTTTTTAAAATTTTGTAAAGAAAATAAAATTATTTGAAAAATAAATTTATCAACCATTTAATAATAAATAATATAATTCTTGAAACATTTAAAAGAACATGGATATGGAGTAGAAAGAGATTAAAACATTTAAAACAATGTTTTGAAGGATAATCCCTTACCACTTTGGTAACATTTAAATCAAAAGATCATTGAAGGAGATAGATTTAAAAGGATTGTTAAACCAATTTAATTTAAGTAAATTAATGATAAAATTAATCCATATGTAATTTTACACATCACATAAAATAAAACATGTGGTGAAGATGGAATAAACCTTGATAAAAGGAAATTGATATGAGAAATATCTTACCTCATCTCCTAACTTACCACATACATTATTTAACTCTTGTATAATGAAATTTTATTAACTATTTACTATATTGATAAATTTTTTAAGTTTTATTACTATATAATAGTCTATTTTATTTCATTTATTACTATTCCTTATATAGATACTAAATTTATTAAACTCATATTGGAGGTTTTGAGGAAGTTTGATTCATAATCTCCAAAAACAACTTTGGTAGGTTGATCAAGGTCAAAGGGGTCATATTTACATGATATATAGAATATAATTAATTAAATAGTTATAATTTTTATATATTAAATAAAATTTTATAATCATATAATAAATGTATACATGAAAAATAATCACATTGCTTTATAGAGATGGTATTTCACACGTACGCACGAGCGATGTTATCATTTTTTAACAGATGGAAGAGTAAGAAAGTAAGTAATATATGATATTTATAGAATAAAAATTATGTAATGAATATCATATATATTTATTAAATACATCATAAAAACCATCCTAGGTATTTGGTGATAAAAAATGAAACATATCATTTCGTGTAGGTGGTAGTCCACATATACGCACGAGCGATGTTTTCATTTCTCATTGAATGTAAAAGGAGATGAAAAAGGGTTGTAACATAATTAAAATAACATTTAATTATATATAATATACTGATGTTATTATTTCATCATGGTTAAATATTGTTTGAAGGTGATAAAATAATAAATAAACATGAAACACTCGGTTAAAAATTATACCTCTTCTTTGGAAAACCTCCATTGGCTTACACCTTAAGAAGTATTAGGTTGGTCTTTGGGTGAGACCAGAACCTTGATGATGTGGGGAGAGATTTTGGGTATATATTTAGGTAGGTATTTCATAATATATATATCTCACAATGTGTGAGTAAGATCGGAGAGGTGGTGCCCTTATATAAGTGAGGGGAGTGGCACAGTTGTAAATATTAAGAACCTTAAAATACCATAAATATCATAATCATGTAAATTGGTAAAAAT
This sequence comes from Viscum album, assembly GCA_963277665.1. Lineage (NCBI taxonomy): Eukaryota > Viridiplantae > Streptophyta > Magnoliopsida > Santalales > Viscaceae > Viscum > Viscum album. The sequence goes on along the minus strand of OY728132.1, from coordinate 1,150,239,900 downwards.
GGACATAATTAATAAGGAATTACATTATAATTAATAAATACCTTGAACCAATAAAATTTATACATGCTTAAGATTCATTTTAAACCTTATTTTTTGGTTTAAACCCCTCGTTAACCCTTTTTAACTTTAACTGTGGTAGCAAATTTTTCACTATTTAAGTGTTATAAATTTAATTCTAACATAAAAAGTGAAAAAAAAATGGTCTTTGAATGAAATTTTATACCATTTCGCATCCCAATTTTACTATTTTAATATTTTTACATTTAAATCATTTAATAACATATTTGTTTTCATGAAATATCATATTGTCATTTTTTGTACTATTCATTTAATTTGAATTCAAAGACATCAAAACTGAAATGGAATTAAAATATAAGCATATATTACATTAATTATAATTTATAATTAACTATTAAATCTATTTAATACCACAATTAATACAAAATATATTAATTTTATTGTTTTTAAAATGATTTACCTTGATTTTTCTACTACTTGCACAAGCATTGTATCAATGTTGCGTGAGAGTTAATGGTAATTATATCATCACTAAAATTAAAAAAATGTATCTTAAAAATAATTAATTAATATTAAAAATAACCATTTATAACTATTCATAACTTATTTTTATCCCTAGGAAAACATATCAGTGATATTAAAAGAAAGATAGTGGCATTTTGTAATTATCCTTTACTTGAAATAAAATAATGGTCATAATAAAAGTAAAATGTCAATTAAACAATTAAAATTATGAAAAAAATGTGATAATGTTCAAAATAATCTCATACAATAAGAATTATAATAATATTTTATGACTTTATTACATAGTTTTAACCTTAATTAACCCATTTTACCCTTTTATCACAGAGGTAATATTTTTACCAAAGTTACTATTAATAATGACCAAACAAAAAATATGACTCATTAATAAATGTTAACCTCATGATTCCAAATATTAAATCCTTTTTTAAATATTCAATTTATATAAGTGGAAGAAAATAATTTTAATATAAGTGTGAAAAACGCAATGAAAACAGTTTTTAGAACATTGTGTTTTAAGCATAAAAATTAACTTATTCCAAAATCAAATAACATATTTATTATTATGGAGTTATTTAGATTATGTTTAATAAAATGGATCTTATTTTAATTTAAAATAAATTCCAAACATAATATGACTTTTTAATTATTTTATTTAAATAAAATAAATTATAGTTTTGTAAAAAATGACATTTTCACTATTCACTCAAAAATCAATATTTTCAGAAAAAATCTCAAAAATTCATACTAAGACTATTATGAAATTATGATTTAAAAAATTATTTACATTTTATAAAATAAAATTTATAAAAGTTTTATAAATTAGTTATAATATCTGTACACAAAATGTAATAAAAACTATTTTTGAAGCATAAAATAACTTTATTCTCATTCCTTGCCTAATAAAAATAATTATATGAATGATAATTTATTAAATTAGATATAAAATATAATAATTTCATTATAATAATTTATAAATAGTAATAAATTTAATTTATTAACATAAAAATACTTTGTGCGCATAAAAACAATTTTATAAAAAGCATCACTTTTACCTTCAAAAGATTTTATCTTCATTTCTAACCAATTGATAATCAATGCATGATTGATTATTAATATTATTAAGTAAAAAATTTATAAATATATTTCATAATATGTTTATTAACATTAATTCACATCAAACCAATGGTTAGTTCATGATGGTTATAATTAAATAATAATATTTTTATAGTATATTGTGGTTCGTTTAAGCTCGGTGTTTCATCTATCACTCGCTATAAAATATATTATTTGAAGAAAATAAATTCTAAAATATTGGGGTGTTACAATTATCCTCTAAAATATTGGAGTTATGCTCACATATTTCACTTACTAGTATATTGGGATCTAACAAATTGACATCTGAGCATTGGGATGTGTTTTAGAGTCAGACACATTTGAGGTTTGGTTGGGATAATATATAATGAATTATATTAATAAATATTATTCATATAGTCACAATGGAATATTTTTCTAAGAGTTAAGGTAACTTACATATTCTTAATCAATAATATATTTGATTAATCATGATTTATATACCTTAGTATTAAGGATCTTTGAATATATAGAAGGGGAATATGCATCATATAGAACCAGTTTATGATTTTTTTTATTCTATAATTATTTAATTTAAATAAAATTATGGAAAATCTACATGGACCAAACCAATAGAATATTTATTGATATCCACATCATATGTTATGATCTCAATATCTAGATTTTTTCATAGAGATAACATATAATGTTCTCTAAGATTGATATGTTATATTGTACATCAGTGGTTGTGATGATGAGTTGAGATGGAGATAACATATGTTATGTTATGGATTAGCTCAGTATAGATATATTTTAATAACATAACCGACTCAAACAGGATTCCTAATATATAGTGGTATTTATTTTTTATAGAATGATTTAGAAATTCATCTATGCACTCTAAATTTATCTCCTCTTTGTGTTATGAGATGATCAGAAATTTGAATTATTTATTATACGATATTTTAAAATTCTATGGCCTTCCATGTGAAGTTTATAATTGCACCACTGAGTTTTTTACGATATTCAAAGAATAGGTGAAAATTTTTAATTCACTAAAAGTTAAACCAGTGGATGTAAGATGTCAAATCCATTAGAAATTCACCCTTAAAAAGTCATGTGTTGTGGACACACCAAACTCCATGACTTGGAGCATTGAAACTTATGAAATTTAATGAAATATAAATAACCACACACTAAGAATTATAAAAAAATACACTAAACCATAAAAATAAGAAAATAAATGTGTAAAATTAAAGGACACTTTGATTTTATGTGGTTCATATTTTCATCCAGCATCTATAGGAGAAAAATGAAAAGTATATTTCTCTGAAAGTAAAAAAGATTAAAACTTATGACTTATCTACCACATGGATCACTATGATAAAGTAATTTAATTAAACCTCCGTAGGTGTTCCTCCCCCATATATATAGTAAAGTTCAGTTGTTCATTCAGTTACATTGAACTCATATATTTTTGGGCCACCTTAAGTTGGAAATAGTGATTGTTGATATCATATATCAATATTCAACATGAGTGGATATATCTAGTAGAGTGTGTGAATTAGAATTTATCAGACATCCTACCTTACTAAATAATCCAACTTACATTGAATTTATACTTCCATTTAAATTACCTCTAGTCCTATCTACCACTAGTTGAAGTCTATGCTACCTTTTACTCCTTTTAGTAAACTGAATCTTAAACTTTTGATCTTCTAAAACTAGATAATTTAAGAGGGTTCAAAATCCTAAGAATCTCTTGCTTGAATACTACTTCAAGGATTCCAAGGAAACCTCCAACGCTTAAATAGATATGAACTTCTCGTTATCCTTCCATGTAATGTTGTGTGCTCCATCACCTTCCAGAAACCCCAATCCCGTTGAGGCACAGTACTACCTCAGTATTTATTAGATTGGAACCTTAGTAAACATGTTATCCATATTTTTCTTCCCAAAAATCTTACATCTCTCTAACTCCCCATATTCAATAAATTAATTAATACACTAGTATTTCATGTTGATATGTTTTTTCTTAAAATAAAAAATTATATTTTTAACCAAGAGAATCACATTTTGGATATCACAGCAAAGTAAACTGATTTCCTGATCCCTTATGAGTTATACCAATAAAAATCTTAACCAAACCATTTCCTTCACTGTTTATATTATGGATACATATTCTTCCTCTATAGTATAGAGTGAAACTACTAACTGCAACTTATACATCTTGTTACTTTTTATTCCACCAAATGTAAACATAAATCATGTTATACTCTTATGAGTATCATAATCTCTTCCAAAATTCACATCATCATACTCTTTAAATGGTTTAGATAACCCAAATCATAATGTAATATCATCCATTGATTTGAGATATCATATAATCCATTTAATGGCTTCCCAGTGTTATTTCCTTAGATTGACTATCTACTGGTTGATGGCTCCCACTACAAATGAAATGTCAGGGTGAGTGAAAACTATCACATATATTAATCTTCCTAGTAACAAAGAAAATATAACCTTTTACATGTATCTAACCTCATATTTTATTCATGCTTCTTACCCATTTTTTAATTTAAATCCCAGCTATATGAGTTGAAAATTACTTACATCCTATCATTTTAAATATATTGATGACCTTCTAGATATACTCTCTTTGAGACAAAACTAAACTCCCAGCACTCCTATATCTTTAAAAATAAATTCCAAGAACCTTATTTTCAACACTAAAATACTTTATTTCAAAATTTCCTAATAAATCATACTTCAATTCTTATATCTATTTAGTTTTAGAACCCACCCTAAGTATATCATCAATATATAGGATAAAGATGATAAAGCGATCATATTTACACACCTTCTGATAGAAATAGTGATCTGATTTTCTTTTTATGAAACTCTTTTCAACCGTAAAAGAGTCAAATTTTTAGTTTTATTGGTGTGGTGCTTGTTTCAAACCATAGAGACTATGATTAAAATTATACACCAAGTCCTTCTTCTGATTTTCCTTGAAATCAGTTTTTTTCTTCATATAAATGTCTTCCTCCAAAATACCATGAAGAAATGAGAAATTTAAATCCATTTGTTCTAAAAAATCATTAGTATCAGTCAAACTTAATACCATATAGATGTAGTGTATTTTATTATTGTTGAAAATATTTTAGAGAAGTTAAATTCCTATTTCTATTGTAAACCATTCACCACTAGCCTAGATTTATACCTCATGCCCTAATCAACTTCTCCTTCAACCAAAAAAATCCATTTATTTTCAAGAATTTTATTTCCTTATGGTAAACCCATTATCTCTAGGGTTTCATTAGAATATAATTAATCCAATACCTATTCCATAACTAAATACCACTTTTTGGTATTACTGAGTGATGTCACTTCTTTTGGGCTCTTAAGTTCTCCATCATATGTTAGAAGTAGTGTTGGTCATGACCAAACATATTTACAAATTTTCTTACTCTATAATAACTTTGAAGTTTTATCTATGATTATTCTTCTTATGGTGCTATATATTTTGGTGTATAAACTTTAATATATTTTCTTCACACCTTTTCATCCCATGATAATTCAGGTATATATTCCACTATCTTGTTTTTGAGACAACTTATGTCACCATCTGAACTCACTGAAACTTGTGTATTTTCTATACTCCCATCCAGATAAAATTAAAACTTTCTTATTTATTATTTGAGATCAACTTTAGACTGTGCTAATTTTTTTCCTTTTCATAGGACCCTCTCATTAAATAGAACATTTTGAGCTCTAAAGATCTTTTGATGATTTTCATCTCAGATATGATAACCAAAGTCCTCATCTCTATAGCCCACAAAGAAACAAATTTGAGACTTAGAATCGAGTTTATCCCTCTCCTTGCTATTAATGTGAACATATGTAAGAATCTTCAAAGAATTTATATTATGAATTTTTATTAGTTTTCCAGACCACATTTCTTGGGAATATTTTACCCCACTTGTATTGATGAACTTTAATTAACAAGGTATGGTGTGAAATTTAGTGTTTTCACCCAAATTTATTTAGACATTTCAAAGTGCACCCTCATGTTATGTGCCTTATTAGTCAATTTTTTTCTCCTTTCATCTACACCATTTTTTCCAGTGTTCATGGTATACTTTTCACATGTTTGATTCCTTTCTTCATGTAATATTGTTGGAAGTCCCTTTTAATGTATTCACCACTATTGTCTGGCCTAAGGTATTTAATCCTTATTTTTGTCTCTCTATCAACCATGGATTATAATTGACTAAAACCACCAAAAACTTATTAATTTTACTTTAATAAAAATACCCATGAATTTATTATTTCATCATTAATAAATATAACAAAATATAAGGAACCTTCAAGAGAATTAATTAGGGTTGGCCCGCAAACATCGAAATGAAGAAGTTAAAGCTTTCAATAGTGAGGTTTCATTCCATTAAAATTAAAAAAAACTTTCCTCTATTTCTTGAGAATATAACTCTTATAGTTATGAAATTAGTATAATAAAGATTCAGTACACTCTTTCTAGAACTTTCATGTTCTTCTCAGTGAGATAACCAATCTGGTTGTTCCGTAACTCTAGACTTATGATAGTTCTAAGTTCATCCATTAAACTTCTGTCAGATCATCTGATCATATAAAATATCCCATATTTACCTCTTCTTTCCACAACCATTGATCTTTATGTAACTTTCCATACACCATTATAAAATCTATTCACATATCTTTCTTCATCTATTTGTCCCATGTAAATGATATTTTTTCATGAACTTGGGATGTGTCTCTCTATTTTAACTTAAGGAAGTTATTATTTGGTATATGGTCATTCACATAAAATTTTATGAAAACTTCAGGAGCCTAATAATCTATAAAATGTACCTTTCTAAATCTTCCATGTATATAATTCTCTATGTACCCCTGCTTTGATGTGGAATGGAATGATGCTCCAAAATCAACAACACATGATTCTCTAGTAACATTGACACTCAATAGTAAGCTCCTACTATCTTCCACTGAATTTAATGAATCAAATCCTATAAAAAATATTCTTTTGAAATTCACTTTATGTAATTTGAATCACTCTTGATATTACCCCTCTTACTATAATACCATCAAGCATGCATGGGTTTGATAGATTTATTCTTACTCTCATCTCTTGATTCATTGTCTTTATTCTAACACAAATTTTAGTTGGGTTATAATCCTCTACACTCTATATTAAATATATTTATGATAGGTTCATGGAATTCCATCCACCTAAGATCTTTATTCAACGTTAAATTATTGTCATCTCCAATCACTAAGTTGTATTTTCTGATAGAATTACTGATAGTAGTGACCATCACCTCCCAACTCTCTAATAGAAATGATAGAAAAATAATTATCATATATTATCTATGAAATTGAATTTCACTTACTTGAGATAAATCTTGATAATGTTAAAATAATTGGAATGGTCTAATTTTGGTCTTCCTTCATACAATATCATGTTTAACATCCTACACATCATAAACACCTTGTTTAAATTTTTTGACTTTTTATACATGTATATCAAGGATATTATCAATTATTTTGTTGTTTTATTTTCCTAGATGAAAAAATAAATATTCCTTGTCCACATAATCTAGATGAATCTGATTTATTTATAATAAAACTACTCTCATTCATATTTCTCCATCTTCTATATCTTGACTCTAGTTAACAGAATATCTATGTCCTTTTGGATGTGATAATTTTCCCTCTAAATCCTCCAAAATCTATATTCTTTTCCATCAAAATTATCAATTCCAATATTTCAATATTTTGATTCCATTAAAATGATGCAGTAATTCCTCACTAAATAAAATAACATCAATGAATAAAGTAAAATGAAGATACTTTAGTATGCTAAGTATGTATTGAACCAATATTTAATACCACTTATTGGGAGAGCCGAAGAACAGGTGCAAATAATGAATTCACTATAATTTAAACCGCTAGAGGAAGGATATTAAATCCACCAAAAATTCACCCTTCCAAAATTCACATATAATGGACACTCCAAACTCCCTAACTTATAGCATTGGAATATAGGAATTTTTACACACCCTAAATCACTACATGTTAAGCCTTCCAAAAAACATACACTCAAAGATAAAAACAAGCAAAGAAATGTGGAAAAGGAAAGGATGCTTTTATTTTATGTGGTTCAAATTTTCATCATACATACAAAGAAGAACACTGCAAATTATATTTATCTAGAAGTATAAAGATTACAACTCGTGACTTTTCAGCCATATGGATCACTCTTAGAAAGTAATTACATTACACCTCGTCAAGTGGTCCTCCCCCATATATATAGTGGTTTCCATCCAGTCATTTGGTTTCATAAAATTCCTATATTTTTGGGCCTCCATATATCAAAAATAGTTATTTTCAATATCGTATATAAATCATAAACATAACATGCTATATTTGGTAAATTGACCACATCATCATTCACCATACACCCAACCTTACTAAATGATCTAACTTCCATTAAACTGAAGTTTCTATCAAAATCACCTCCCAACTAATATACCACTAGTTTAAGTCGACCATTTCCTCTTTCACATGAAATAAATCTTAAAATTACAATGAACTAAAATTGGATCATTGAATAAGCTTCATAATTCTAAAAATTTTCATGGATTAATGTTCTACCTTTGATCGATTTTGAAATTATATATAATTTTTTATCAGATTGGTATTGCATAAGTGTTGTGGGATGTTGTATGAGTAAAGTTTTATAATATGAGAATAAATTTAGTTGGATGATTTTCTCATAATGTAATTTCATGTGGTTAGTAAATATGTGAAAAACTTTAGAGTATAAGTATTCAGTGCATTTATTCTCAGATTCCAAATGGGGGGGAATTTCATGTAATGCATTGTGATTATTATTATTTTAAATTGAGTTGTCTATTGATGTGATATAATTTATTTATCAAGAATTTTACATAAATATTAGTTTTATGTTTGTAATAAGATGAGTGATAATAATTTTTATAGTTTCATTAGTGTCGCTTTGTTTGTAATAAGATGAGTTATAATAATTTTTATAGTTTCATTAGTGTCACTTTGAAATCATCAGGAGTTATTTTATGGTCTAGACCAAACTGATTATGTTCATCTATATATGGGCAGGACCACCCACTTCAAATTTGATGATATGGGTCATGATAAACTATCAGTTATCCTATATAAGGGTTATAGAAATTAAGTTACGGATACGATACCTCCTTGATATTATCTTTTTTAAGTGAATAAATTATAAACAAAATTAATCTTTTCCTGGTGATTGGTGAATTCCTAATTAACCAATGTATGTAATAATTAATTATTACAGAGATTCAAAATTGATAAAATTGTGATTACATCATTGGTCCTTAATTTTTTATTTGATTAAAGTGAGGTAAAGTGGTGGTCAATTCTTCTCTTTAATGTCATTTTGATTATGTTGATATGATTCTCCTAATTTGTGGGTGGATAGTTGTAGAATCTGGAAGGAAATGTATGATATATAGACTAATTAAACTATGTCAATGACCTGTAACCATTATTATAAGATGAAACTGATTTTTATATGGATTAAAATCCTATTATTATGATGAATTTTATTTGAATCATGGAGATGATTTGTGGATATAGTCAAAAATTTTATAGATGTTTTTTATGGATTGAGTAATAAGATATGTTATAAGTAGTTCTTTATGTGAAGAAAAGATTTAATGATGAAATAGGTGAAGTGATTGTTTATGATTATTTTTAAAATTATCACTATTTAGAATTAAATTATCTTACAACTTTGTCTTGATTTGATTTTGATAAATTGGATCACTCTTTATGTTAAATCATTGATCTATATTCATTAGACTTGCCATAAATGTATAAAATGCCTTTTATTTTCTTTAAGGTTTTGACCTTTGAATTGATAAATATAAGTGAGGATAATATTTTTAAATGATTATTTAAAGTTAAACCTATATAATAGATGACCTTCTATCTAGGTATTAAGGGGTTTGTATTAGTGGTCAGTCTATTCATATAAAAGGATGAATTATTTTGTGATGTTATGGTGTTCATTTGAGTGAATTTTCATGTGTCTGAGATAGTGTGATTGTGTCGAGTCTGACTTCACTGAGTTTTTATCATTGAGTTGTAATCTATAGGTAAATTTTTTATTAAGATATTATTTTCAATTAGCGGTGTATGGATGAAAACCTTGAGCTTTCTATTTAAATTTAGGGATCTTGATGCTATTTTCCAATAATGAATTGATGGATATATTGAGATATATAATAAAGTACTAATCATGTGTCGTACTTTCAGGTAGTGGTGTATTAAGTATTGTGATATTAATCTTAAACATTGTTAATCATGTTTCTTAAGATTGGTAAGTGTTATCTAAGGGTGGACTTGATTGTAGGTTTCTTTATTTAGTTGTATAAAACTACCAACATGGATAAGTCTTATGGTGAATATGTTTTTTCACAAACTGAATCTAGTCGCAACCAATTCCAGCACCAAACCTAGACCATGGCAAGGCCCGAAGGGTGTTCCCTATCCTAAAAGTCTGGAAAAGTGCCTGGGTATCAAACAAATAGGTTTGGGAATGATTTACCCGAGTATGAAAGCAAAAAACCTTAAAAACAACCCATAATATAAATCCGAAATTTTCAGCCAAACAAGTCTTAAAAAAACCATAATTGAATACATGTATTTAAATACAGTATAATAGGTCCAAATAAAAATAAAAAAAGCAAAAATACATCCACAAGGACTCCACATGACAAGGGTTCATCACCCACAAGTCGTCTCCACAACTTCGCCCCAAGGATGGGAACTAACACCCCAAACCGCCATCACCTAAAGCCTTCCCTTTACCTGAGTCAAGAATAATAAATTTTACTTACACATAAGGGGTTTAAGTAGGGTGTGATAATAAGATAAATAGGATACCACCCAATGATTTCAAATTTCATGCAATACAAGGTGAAAAAGAAAGCAGTTTTAATATGCAAAGAAAAGAGGTGACAAATTCCAAGAAATGCAACTTTCAATTGAAAACATTTTTCAAGATTAAACTCTCAGATTGTTAACACATTTAAATAGTAATGTTATAAGTTGTAATATACTTCCAAACACACCCTAATACAAGGGTAAATACCACAAATCCAATGAGAAATGAAATCAGGAACACCCCTAGGCACTAGATAGTCTCGGGCCCTATATACCTCATACCTCGGTGTAAAGTAACCATAGTAAAATCTGTTCTCATGCACGATCCACTAGTAGGTAATATACCCATAACCTAGTGGTCCCAAATCATCATCCATATAGTATAGTTATATTTTTCATTATCCAAATTCTAATTGAAATAGGGACAAAACCCATCTAGTCCACTAGTCGTACTAGTACATATTCGCCCCACCTAGGTACCCGGGATTCCCCATTTGTGATCAAACAATTTTATCATGCTAAAAAATATATTTTCATGTAAAAAACACTAATGGTCACATAAAATCATCACAGTAGAAAAAAACATTTTAAACCACTTAAAACACATAATAAAACACTTTGATTTTTAATAAAACAATTCCTCAAAAATCACGCATTGTTTTCACCCAAAACTCTTTTAAATCCCCACATTTCATACCATGTGCATACTCAAAAGTCACAAAAACAGAAATTTAAGCCCAAATAAATTTCAAAGAAACAAACAAATCAATTTTATGGCATCCCTATGTGAACCAATAAATGTTATCTTTGTAAAACTTCCATTTTTAAACAAACATGGCACTTAAAGTTCACAAGTTCAACAAACACCATTAAAACCCACTTTCACAGCAACAAAAAAATAGGTTAAACATTCAAAACATTATGTGAAGCCCTATTAAATTTCAATAAAATCAACTAAGTACTTATAGGGCATCCTTAATTGAACCATTAAAAGATTTTTAGGGGAAAACCCCTAATTTCACATAAAATTGGCACTAAAAATTAATTTTCATTACAAAATCCACTAAAACTAGTTTTCACAGAAATAATCAAATGAAATGAACATAAAAATAGCATAAACACAACATTATAATTCACAAAAATTTCATACACATGGAATCACCTACCAAATTAATGAAAACCCTTGAATCCTTTGTGTGAAAATTCAATCGCACCACCGCCGCACCTCAGGGAAGGTATATTGAACCTAAAATCAGAATATTGAACCAAAAAAACCCAAAGTTAAACCCTAGGTTCAAAACCCTAGTTTATGGACACTATTAACCTCAAGTAAAATGGAAGAAACCCTAATAAAATTGAATGAAACCCTAATCAAAATGAAAGAAGAATGAAGGAGACCCACTTACTTGAGGGGTCTTGAAGAAATCTCCCCAAATAGACCAGTATCTAAATTTTAAAATAGAAAAACATTAAATGGACGTTCTCAAAATGATGAGGAGATCATGTAGAAATTGGAATGGGGAAAAATAGTTAGAAATGATGAGTTATGAAGGAAAGAAGTTACCTCTTCAAATCTGGACAATTTGAGAACCCTTATGACAGTCTACCCTAATTCGTGATACACATGATCTCCAAAGATAAGGTAAAGGTAATGGGGATGCACATAAGGATGATATATTCAATTGGGTTATATAATCACAGAAAAAGAGTATAAAAAAATAAATAATTTATTAAATAAATAAAAATCATTTTTAAAACTGGAAATGGGCTTCCGGGTAGGCCCAATCCCTTAAATAAATACACAAATCCACTATGATTATGGATTCTTAAATGTTATAAATTAATATGGTGGTGTTAATAGGTCAGGGGAGGCCAAGTAATAATTGGAATGGATGAAAAATGTTGAAACATGAAGGAGTTATAAAGGAAACAAAATTTATTTTTAAATTTGGAATTAGGCTCACGGTTTGGCCCAAATCATGAAAACTCACTCATTCCTCCAAAAATGCATGGTAAATCCCTAAAAAAGAAATAATGGAAATTAAATAAAAAATAACTTTAAATTATGTCATATATGTGACAATTCTCCCCACCATGAAAGACTTTTCTCCCTGGAAAGTCAATCTGAAGCTTGATCGGAAAACCAGAATGGGTACTCTTCCTCAACCCATGAATTACACTCCTAGGTCTCATGTGTATTACTACCATGCTTCAAAAAAACCTAAACCAGTGGAATAGACTTCCCTCGAAGCACCTTCTCTTAGGAGTCCAATATTTGCATTGGACGCTCAAAAACTGACAAGTCAGGCCCTATCTTCATTTCTTCCCAACTCTGCACATGGGACGGATCCAGGTTGTATTTCTTCAACTGGGATACATGGAAGACATAATGGATGGATGTCAACTGAGAAGCTAAGTCCAACCTATAATCCACTTTTCCAATATTTTTAGTGATTTCAAAAGGGTCGGCATATCACAACATCATCTTCCCTTGCTTCCCCAATCGACGATGGACCAAACGAGGGGTCAATTTCAAGAATAACCTATCACCCACAGAAAACTCTAAGTCTTGATGCCTCCAATCAGAATATGATTTATGGAGACTCTGAGATGTCAATAAATGATTCCTGGTCAACTTTACCTTCTCAGATGTCTCTTGCACTAGACTCATCCCCAACAGTGAGGTCTCACCTACCTCAACCCAACATAAGGGGGACCGACAAGGCCGATCATAGAGTGCCTCAAAAGGAGACATTCAAATCGAGGATTGGTAACTATTATTATAATAAAACTCAACCAAACCCAAATGGTTGTTAAAAGAACCTCCAAAGTCCAAAACACATGCATGGAGCATGTTCTCCAGAATCTGGTTTTCCTGTTCTGTCTGACCATCCGTTTGAGGATGGTATGTCATGCTCATCTTAGTCTAATACCCTAAGGCCTTCTAAAGGCCTTCCCAAAACTGAGAAGTAAAATGAGGGTCTCTATCTGAGACAACTGCTAATGGAACGCCATGGAGTCTCACAACCTCCTAAAGATAAAAATGGCCCAACTCATCCACTTTAGTTGTATCTTTTATCAGAATGAAGTGGGATGATTTGGTTAGATGATCAATCACCACACAAATGGAATTATTACCCCGATGTGTATGAGGTAATCCAATAATGAAGTCCATGGTGACCTCATCCCACTTCCAGGTAGGAATGAGTAATGTCTGGAGCAAACCAGAAGGTCTCGAATGCTCTGTTTTCACCTTTTGAAATGTGTAGCATTTCGACATAATGTCTTCTATGTTCCGTCGCATACCTATCCACTAGAAATGTCGTCTCATATCATAATACATCTTGGTGTCACCCGGATGGACAGCCCACTGAGATTTGTGGATATTCTGCATCACCACCTTCTGCAGATACGATAGCACTACTAAGAGGCCCTTAAAGCATAAGATGACCTCTAAGGATGATGACCAATCATAGGAAGTCTTCCCACCATGAAGAAACTTCCTCGAATGCTAACAAAGATAATGGATAGGTTTTTTCCACTAAATCAACTCCAATAGAGAAGGATCCAATTGGACGCTTTCCAAGAATGCACCTCCACTATGCGCCCTGGTCTCCACATGCATCTGAGCAAAGACTCCCATCAAATCCCACTCATCACTATACTTCCTCAAAGCCTGCACTGGAACTCTTCTACTCAAGGCATCAGCCACCACATTACTCTTTTTTGGGGTATAGATAATGTCAAAGTCAAACCCCTGGAATTACTTGATCCAAAGACACTGCCTCAAGTTGAGGTACTTCTGTGAGAAGATATAGGCCAAGATTTTGTGATCAGAGTAGATCACAAACTTATCACCAAAGAGGTAGTGATTCCAGGTCTTCAAGACATGCATCACCACTGCTAATTCCAAGTCATGGGTTACGTAATTCTTTTCGTGTGGTCAGAGTTGGAGAGAGCCATACGCCACCACGTGATCATCCTACATAATCACACACCCAAGACCTATACCTAAAGAATCACAATAGACCACATACCCCTTCCCAGCCTCAGGAAAAATTGACATAGTTGTGGTAGTCAACCTCCACTTTATCTCCTCGAATGATTCTTGACATTCTAGGCCCTATAAAAACTTCACCCCTTTTTGGGTGAGCACGGTCATCAGTGAATCAATCTAAGAGAAATCCTGAATGAATCGCCTATAATAACCAGCCAGGAAAAGGAAACTTCGGATCTCAAACACATTCTTCAGTTTCTCCCATGACATTACCACACTGATCTTCTCAGGGTCCACTGAAACCCCCTGATCCGAGATCACATGCCCCCAAAATTTACCCTATACCTAATCCAGAAAATGCACTTTGACAAATTTTCATAGAGTTGGTGATCCCGCAAGGTGTCCAAAACGATCCGTATGTGATGTTCGTGTTCCTCCTCAGAGCCAGAGTATACTAGAATGTCATCCATGAACACCACAATGAAGGAATTGATATACTTATGGAACACCCTATTCATGAGTTCTATAAAGACCACTGGATCATTGGTCAATCCTAAGTGCATGACCAAATACTCAAAGTGGTCATTCCAACATCGGAAGGTTGTCCTCGGAATATCTAACTCCTTTACCCTGAGTTGATGGTATCCATAACACAAGTCTATTTTTGAGAAACACTTTTCCCCCTTCAACTAATAAAACAAATCATATATTCTAGGAAAATGGTATTTTTTTCTTAATTGTTACCTTATTCATCTTTTGATAGTCAATGCACAACTGGAGGGATCCATCAGCCTTTTTTGCAAACAACACAGGATCAGCTCAAGGAGAGATGATCGGGTGAATGAATCCTTTGGATTATAAGTTGTACAGTTGTATATTTAATTTTTTCAGCTCGGTGGGGGCCATGAGATAAGAGGTAAGAGATATTGGTTATGTTCCCGACAACAAATCAATCAAAAACTCCACATCATGCTTCAGGGGAAAACCTAAAAAATCATTCGGGGATACCTCTGGGAACTCATTCATTGCATGAGGTAGTGAACCTTCGGGAGAAATACCATAGTACTCTATTGAGAGTGATGATAACTAAAAGATAAGACTTCCCAAATCTGGGATTGGAGGTCCTGTGTGACCCGACTGAGGATCCCATTCTCCCTGAAAAACTTGATGACTCCCATTAGGTGTTGTGAAACTCACTTGCAGCCTATATCAATAAATGTGAGCCTAAAAGTGTGTTATCCAATCCATTCCAAGTATTATGTCAAATAGATCCATATCTAGGACCAAGATTTCCCACCCCATATCAACCCCTTACATGGAAAGTGCACATGAGGGGAACCTGAGACCATGCTCCTTCTTTCCCAGCGGCATCACCAACTCCATCACAAAAGAAAAAAAACTCAGTTGGTAAATTCAGAATGTCCACACAATAAAAAGAAATGAATGATAAAGAGGCACCAGTATCAAAAAAATCAGTAGCAATAGAAGAAGCGATCAAAATGATACCTCAAATAGTTGATAGTCTCGCCTCTGATCCTAATGGTGCCTGATCCACCGCATGGAGATGTCCGGTGTCTGTCTAAGGATGACCACTAGTTGATAGTCTCGCCTTTGGGCCTTCAATTTTTCACTCGAGACGACTTCAGGGGAATACCTAACCAACTCAGTGAAACAGTTGGCATACTCCATCACAAAAATATTTCCCTGAACAAGGTCCATAAACTCTATGGACCTAGCATATTCCATGACTTCAAGGCATTATTGTTCATTGAAGACAACCTTGAAATCTCCCCAGCGCATCTGCTCATTCTTCCTAGTCTGAAGAAGTAACTCCCCCCACTTACGGTTGGGACCCTCTAACAGAAAGAAGGCACGCTTCACCTTGATCTCCTTAGGTGTTTCCAGGAACTCAAACATATGCTCTATCTTCTCGATCCATTCCTTTGCTTCCTGGGGTTCTGAGCTACCTCAAAAGGTAGGAGGCTTGTTTTTCAGAAACTCCTATGCTTTATCTTTTCTAGGACCCATCTCTTCTGCCCTAATAGGAATAGGAGAAGGATCCAGTCCCTATCCCAAAGCTTATACATCCCATACCACATTCTCAACTATCCTTTGATCAATCGGTGTGGGAGAACTCTCTTCGGCTTCCTCCCATGGGCGCATGGGAGCTTTCTGGGGAGGCATGTTGCTACAAAATGAAATAGTAAAAAAACAATAACCAATACCGCAATTCTAAAAAATTTAATCAAATACTTAAAATATAAATAAACTAAACACATTTCAATAATAAAAGAAACAACTACTTCACCCCTTCCTGGTTTCCATGTGTGGTCTACAGCCCACACGTCTCACCTGGAAGTGAAGTCAATCAAATAATTCCAACATCCCTTGGTGACTCAAGGTATTCCACGAGAGGTGTGGGCCAGGCACCCTACTCATGACCAAAACCATGATCCCCCAAAATTCCTAGCTCCTGTCTATCCAGACTCATCCCAAAATAGTAATATAACCCAAAAACATTAACCTCCTTTGATACCATTTTTTCATGAACCGAATCTAGTCACCACCAATACCAGCACCAAACCCGGCCCATTGTAATGCCCGAAGGGCATTCCCTATCCCCATGGGATAGAAAAAGTTCCCGAGTATCAAACAATTAGGTTTGGTAATGGGAATTATTTACCCCAGTATAAGAGCATAAAACCTTAAAAACAATCCATAATATAAATCTGAAATTTTCAGCCAAACAAGACTTAAGAAAAAACCATAATTAAATAAATGTCTTTGAATACATTACAAGAGGTCAAAATAAAAATAATAAAATAATCAAGACATCCATAAGGACTCCACATGACAAGGGTTCATCACCCACAAGTCATCTCCACAACTCCACCCCAAGGATGGGAACTAACACCCCAAACTGCCATCACCTAAATCCTTCCCTTTACCTGAGTCAAGAATAATAAATTCTACTTACACCCAATGGTTATAAGTAGGGTTTGATACTAATCCCAATAGGATACCACCCAATTATTTAAAAGTGCATGCAATAAAAGGTGAAAAGGTGAGTAGTTTTAATATGCAAATAAAAGCGGTGACAAATTCCAAGAAATGCAACTTTCAATTGAAAACAGTTTTCAAGATAAAACTTCCATAATGTTAAGACATTTAAATAGTAATGTTATATACTGTAATATACTTCCTAAAAACCCTAATAAAAGGTTAAATACCAAAAATCCAATGAGAAACGAAATTAGAAACACCCCTAGGCACTAGATAGTCTCGGGCCCCATGTACATCGTACCACGATGTAAAGTAACCATAGTAAAATCCGTTCTCATGCACAATACACTATTAGGTAACGTAACCATAACCAATTTTTCTTCAATAATAATCCATATATTTTAGTTATATTTTTCATTATCCAAATTCTAAGTGAAACAGGGACAAAACTCAAATAGTCCACTAGTCGTACTAGTACATATCTGCCCCACCTAGGTACCCGAGCTTCCCCCTTTGTGCTCAAACAGTTTTAGCATGATACAAAAATCCATTTTCATATAAAACACCACTAATTGTCACATACAATCAGTACAGTAGATATACACATTTTAAACCACTTAAAACACACAATAAAACACTTTGATTTTCAATAAAATGATTCCTCAAAAATCCCACATTGTTTTTCACCCAAAACTCTTTGAAATCCCCACTTTTAATACCATGTGCATACTCAAAATTCACCAAAACAAAAATTGAATCCCAAATACATTTCAAAGAAACCAAAAAATTAATTTTAGGGAAGACCCATGTGAACCAAGAAATGTTATCTTTGTAAAACTTTCATTTTTAAACAAACATGGCACTTAAAGTTTATAAGTTCAACAAACACCATTAAACCCCACTTTCACATCAAAAAATAAAGGAGTTAAACATTAAAAACATGATGTACCTATTAAATTTCAATAAAATCAACTAAGTATGTATAGGGCAGCCAAAATTTAACTATTAAAAGATTTATAGAAAAAACCTCTAATTTCACATAAAATTGGCACTAAAAATTCATTTTCATTACAAACTCCACTAAAACCAATTTTCACGGTAATAATAAAATTAAATGAACATAAAAATATCATAAATACAGAATTCAAATTCACAGAAATTTTATACACATGGAATCACCTACCAAATTAACGAAAACCCTTGAATCCTTTGTGCGAAAATTCAATCACACCACCACCGCACCTCAAGGAAGGTAGATTGAACCTAAAATTAGAATATTGGACCATGAAAACCCAAAGTTAAACCCTAGTATTGAAACCCTAGTTTTGTACATTAGGAAATTCAAGGATAAGGGAAGAAACTATAATAAAATTGAATGAAACCCTAAGAAAAATGATAGAAGAATGAACGACACACACTTACTTGAGGGATCTTGAAGAAATCTCCCCAAATAGAGTAGTATCTGAATTTGAATAAATAAAAACATTCAATAGAGGTTTGAAAAATTATTATTATATCATATATGAACTAGAATGGGGGGGAAATATTGAGAAATGGAGTTATTAAGGAAAGAAGTTAGCTCTTCGAATCTGGATGATTTGAGAACCCCTATAATGGTCTACCCTAATTAGTGATGCACACGAGATCCAAAGAGGGGGTAAAGGTAATGGGGACTCTCCTAAAGACGTTATCTTTGAGTGGGAATCTGAATCACTGAAAAAGACAAAAAAATGAATAAGTTTTCAAATAAACAGAATTAATTTTTTAAACTAGAAATGGGCTTCCGGGCAGGCCCAATCCCTTAAATAAAAACCCAAATCCACCATGATTATGGATTTCTAAATGGTCCAAATTAATATGGTAGTTTTAATAGGTCAGGGGAGTCCAAGTAGGAATTGTAATGGATGAAAAATGTTGAAAAATGAAGGATTTATAAAAGAAACAAAATTTATTTTTAAATTTGGAATTGAGCTCACGGTTTGGCCCAAATCATGAAAACTCACTCATTCCTCAAAAAATGCATGGGAAACCCCCAAAACAAAGAAATAATGGAAATTAAATTAAAAATACCTTTAAAATATGTCATGTATGTTACATGTTTTTTGTTACATACATCATTTATAGTAACATGATATCTCATCTTAAATTTATATTGGATAGTTGAATTTTTTTTAGTATAATTTTTATGATGATTAGTTCAGTTTGAAGAAAAAAATATATTTTTTAATTTGTTTTATTATAATTGTGGAAAAGAAATTATATATTTAATATATTTACTTTTTTAATTATTATTTTCCATTTATTTTTAGCATACATATGAAAGTTTTCTTCTTTTTGAAATGAAATATTTATAGGAGTAGAAGTATTGATCAGGTTGACTATAATTTTTTTTCTTTTTTAGGGTAAAAGTTTAAAGGTATGGAGAATTTAATAGTATGGGTTTTGATATGAGAACGAATTTGAATGTACATAGAATTTTGAACCTATTTCAATTCCATTAAATATAATATCACTCATTTAAATTAAATAAGTTCTTCTAGTGCTTTAGTTAAATGCCATGAATTTTTTTGCAAAAAATATTAATTTTTATTAAAAATGGTAAAATAATAATCTCACCTTAACAGAGTGTCACATTGAAAAATATAACTCTTCATTGATTCTATAATGAGGATTTTTCTTTAGGATAATATTTTTAGAATTTTATTTTATTTTTAAAATGTTTGGTGTTGGTTGTGAAGATTTTGAAAATAATTAATATTTATAAAAAAATAATATTTTGACCTAAAAATATTAATAACCTCATAATTTAGATAAATATATAGGTGGTATAGGGTTTAAAATCTCTCTCAACATGTATTACACCAAAAAGATATAGATAGTTCTCTAAGGAATGAGGATTCAATGTGAAAAAGGTATTGTTATTTGATTCAGACATTTTCTTATGATAATTTTTGGAGCCTTCAAATCTCTCTTCTCATGGTAATTCTTGATCTTTGATTCTCAATATGAAATTTATATATACTTTTATTCATTCCATAATGATAATAATGTATTTGGATTGATCAATACATAACTAATGGGTTTTTATTTAACCAAGAGAGAAGTTTGATGCACAAAAACTTATCTCTGTGTTTTGAATTATTGGAACTAAAATTATTGAATCATGAATTATATATGTTAAACCTTATCTCATTTCAGTTATAATGACATAAATTTTATTGAAAACTTTATTTTAATTTAATTATTTTTTATAGAGAAATTTCTATTTCATTCTCAATAATTTTTATATTAATCTAAATTTGTGAATATTATTTATTTGTAAGATATATTTTTATTTAGATTATTTTGGGACGAAAATAATAAGACTAAGAACACATAAATGTGAAATATGGATCAAAGTTTATTGAAAAGATAATTTTCTATCATTTTCACCATATCTCTAACTTTTGGTGGTGTATTTGATTTATTCATGACTTAAAATTTATATTTTTTGGATCATCATGATGAGATGAAGCTTTGGTGAAAAATTAGTGACCAATAAATAATATCACTCTTGAGGTTTTTGTCTAATGTGGTGGTAGTAATTGATAGTTATATGTGGTGCGGAAGAGGAAAAATGTTAAATGGAGACTATCTGATCAATTGATCTGATGGATAATGTGGGGACTATGTCAACCCTAGAATCACAGCATGGATTCCACCGAACCTTTTGATCATCCTACTTAAACGACCATCTGAGTGGAAATGTCACAATGCGAAGTAAATCCCCTATTTGATCATGTTCATTTGATTTTTATGAAAATACCACATGGCTATATTACTATGTGGGGAGAAATATTAGCTAAAGTTGATTCAAGGCATAGGGGTCGGCCAATTAAGGATCATATTTAAAGGTTATGGTGCACATAGTGGTTTCATGTGGCGTATGAGGGTTCATAGGTAATCCTACTTTGACATTGAAAAATTCATTAAGATTATATTGACATCCTCATCCCAATAAAATCATGTTTTGGGTCATGTTAGAGATATTTTCTGTATAAATTAAACTATTAATGATGAATATTATAAAGATTATTATTAAAATAATAATACTAATTTTATTGTGGTATATTTAAGTGTTTTAGAAAAATTAATGTCATGCAATCATTTTGAATTAATTTAATAAAGGTTATGAACTTAATATGATGAAGTGTATTATTAAAATGGGGAAGTCAATTTATTTTGTGATAATTATATAAAATATTATTATAAATTGATGATAATTTTACATAATGATATGACTTGAAATATATGAAATTAATATCTAAATGAGATATTATGGAAAATAAATTAGGAGCTCAAGCTAATTATAATTATGAATTATTTAGGAAGGATTTCAAGCAATTGTGTTAATAAAATGTTGTGGTGGAAATTAACTATTGATGATATATAAAAAAGGTAAATCATTAAATGTTTAATGATTTAAATAGGGGATATCATAATTCCATTGAAATAATGTATTATATTTTTAATAATGAGATGAGAATAATTTATTGAAGGAAGAATGTGAATAAATCTATATTGATGATTTAAATATTTTGATGAGATAATTAAATATTATTGAGAATAAAAGAAGGAAATCATTAAAACTTATCAATGATATACCTTATTATATTTGATAGCTTTAAATGTTCTTATAAAAAATAATTATGATTAAATGATGTTTATGTGATGGATTTATATAGATGAAAAGGGTATGAATAATGAATTGAAATTAAATAGGATTATCATAAGGTTTCTGATAATAATAAATAACATATAGATGACATAAGTCAATTAATTAAGTGAAAAATAATTATTTAAAGAAACCTAGGGATTATTTAATGTATTATAAAGGTTAAAATTAAGTGTAGTTAGATTAATTGACATATATTCATTAATTCCATTCAAAAATTTGTAGTATATTGATTTAAATGATAGATTATATTAATTTTATTTGAATTCTAACACTGGAAAGTATAAAATTTAAAATATGATGATCTTAATAAGGATTAAAGTGATATCATAGATAATGATAGAGTATCCCCTTAACAAGGTTTTGAATATTTAATGACAATATTTTCTTTTTGTGAACTAATTAAGGAATGAGGATACAAACCTAATTAGAATTTATTGTTGGAATATTTTTTATAAATATTCAGATTTACTATGATAAAATTGGTAAATACAGTGAAAATTATTTAGATAACTTAAGATGTGGAGGATATTGCACATAATGTGGATAATAATATCAATGTTGTTATGATGTCACTAACTAAATAAGTCCAATTACCAATTTTTAATTATTATTATATTTTTGATGATCTAAGAATGTGAAAATTCATAGAGAAAGATATGATGAATTTGGAATATTATGTGGCCAGTCACATATGTCATAGCTATGGAATTTTATACTTAGGTTAGATTAAGATATCGACATTTACCCTACTCTCCCACTATTCAAGGAAGATACTGGTGATGATTTATGCATGTATTTATTCTCATTCACCAATAGAGTTCAGTTAGGGAATATTTATGATATGTGAGATTGAGATAAATAGTAATTCACCTGAGTGTTTATAATATTTCTCTCCTACAACTCTAGGATTAATGTGGTTATTGATGGATCAAGCACTTGCTTCATTTCACCCACAACATTTGGTTTAAGGTGGTTCTGATATTCAATTTCAAATCTATTAATATATCAATAGAGATACGTATTCCTCTAGAATATTTAGTATAATATTATAGACATGTATATCCCTCCATCATCTTAATATGGTGCATCTAGGGTGAATTATTAGGCAGGAAAACTATATAGGGATGTGAGAGAATACTATTATTTATAATATTTTTTTTCTATTTCTTGACTACCATTTACATGTAAGGTAGATGTGTTCCAACATCTCAGATGTGGTGGGAATAGATGTTTAGAGTGTGGAAACTAGATCCATCTCTCTGATGAGAGGGATATAGATAGAGATATGAGCACCTAGTGTCTCTTTACCGATATGTATTTCATAGGGTTTAAAGAATTGTGTCTTTATGGGACATTTTTTCCCCTAAAATTTTATTTTTTGGATTTGAGTCAACGATTGGGAGACTTTATCATATTTTCAAATGGTTTTTTGGGTTTTTTAAGGGTGGTAGTCCTCTGAAAGAACACCTGGAACAAGTTTTGGGGTATTGGTGGGTAAATTTTGTTGTCTATAGAAGGTCATGTGATGAATCAAATGGGCCACACCATGATGGTACTTAGTCGGGTGTAGGACCTTTACATAGGATTAGTTATTATGCAACCCAGAGGGGTCACACCATCATAAGTATTGATAGAGGGTAAAGCTTTCTATTTAGGGTTAGTCATATCGTGGCTTGTTAACACTCAAAGTGTAATAAAAGATGGTCTAGAGGGGGTGAATGGACTATATTAAAAAAATATCAAATAAATTTAATATAAAAAATAATTAAGAAATTTAATTATTAGAGTTAGTTAGCAGCGAAATAAAAAACCCTTTTGTTTATTATGTTATTCTGCTGCTACCTAAATCTAATAATTAACTTTCATAATTAATCTAAATATTCAATTTATTTGATTAAAATTTTTAATCTGATTTATTCACCCTCATTCTAGACCATATTTCATTACCCTTAGGGTCCTAACTATTGGTATCAAAGGTTGTTCCTTTAATAATTTATTCCATCCTTCTATAGAGTCTGTTTATATTTTATTGTGATAATATATTCCTAGACCTTATAGTCTAAGGAAAAATATATTTCAAATAGAAGGAGTGAACGTAAATGATACTTTAATTCCACATAATCCACCATACTTTGATGAAAACAATTATGGATATCGACGATATAAAATAGAGGAATACCTAAAACAATTAAGTATAGAACATTGATCCATCATGTCAAAGTCATACATACTACTATAATCTGACCCATATAAACTTACTAGAAATGATGCTTCTAGATATGTGTTAAATTAAAAAAAAAATATTTTATATTGTTCTATAAATAGAAGTGAGTTTATTCATGTCTCTTCTTGTAAGATAGCTCATGAGATTTTGAATATTCTACAAGTTACTCACCTTGGCTCAGAAAAATTGATACGAACCAAGCTTGGAATGATTTGAGTTGAGTACCAAGACTTCAAGATGGGTGAAGATAAAAGTGTAAATCAAATATTCCACCAATTCACAAGCATTTTGAATAGGATGAATTCTCTTGGAGAAGATTTTGAGAACCCCATACTTTTTGAATGAGTCCTATAATCTCTACATAAGAAATGTAATGAAAATAAGGTATTCATTGACAAAATTAAGAATTTCATTGAACACTCTTGATGAATTGATTAGAACATTGCTTTAGTATGAACTATAATTTAATAAAATCACAAAAGAGAAGACAATAAAAAAGTAAAGGTGTAGCATTTAAATATGTAAATGTTATTTCTACTAACTCTTATGATTCTAAACTATAGGATACTGAAAAAGAATATATGTATCATATTATGATTAGATTTACAAAAAATGAAAAAGAAAGGTTTCAAGAACTGATTTAGAAGAAAACCCCAAAAGGAAAAAATATAAGGGAGATAATAAAGGTTGTATTAATTATAATACTTCATATGTTACATTTTTTGAGTGTAGGAAGAAAGTAAAAATCAAGTATTCTTCTCCAAAACTAAATAATAAATACAAATACAGAAAGGACAAAAAGGAATTGACAACCAGTTGGAGTTGTATTGAAGAATCTGATTCTAGTGAAGAATATGAACAAAAAAAATATGCTAGCTTTTGCTTCATGGATTCATTTGATAAGGTTAGTGAAGTTGGATTTTATTCTGTTTGTTTTGATTCTGATTATAATTATGAAAATCCAAATACTTATGAGTTAAATGAAGAAATTGAATGATTAATAATATATATTTTCAAATCCACTTATTTATATGATAATATTAAAGAAAATAATGAAAATATTATTTCTAAAAATAAAGTATGTTTATAGGAAAATGAAAAACTAAGGAAAACTAATTCTACTTCTCATTATACTATTTAGGATCATTTTAAAATTGCTCAAGAAATGAATGAAATTTTGAAAAAGAATGTTGAAAGTATTAAGAAAAAATTATCTTTTTTTATTCAAGGTCACAAAAATATTATAAGATGATGTATTTGAATAAACTAAATAAAAATAAGTATATTATTGGATATGATAAGAGATTACCTCAAATGTATAAAAATCATTTTGTGAAAATTAAAAAGAGTTGTACTTCTACTATTACTTGTTTTAAATGTAGCATGAAATAGAATTATGTAAATGATTTTTCTCTTATATTCAAATAGTATTTGGGATTTACAAAGACTCATAGTTCTAAATATTTATTATCTAGAGTACCATACATTATTTGTTTAAACTTTGTATGGGTGCCTAAAAATTGTATTACTAATTTGATTAGACCCAAAGTAGCTTGGGTACCAAAATTTTAATTAATTTATTTTTGTATTAAAAATGCCTTGGATCTCAAGAATAACTCAACCTAGATGGGTCATGTTGTAAATAGGTCTTGTTGGGGTTTGTCCCGTTTGTTTAGGGGTGGTTGCACCATGACCTACATGGGTTGCCCTATATTTTTTTAAACTAGAAACTTTTGGTAATTTTACCAAGGTCCCTATTTGGTATCACCTTAGGGTTTCTTGCCTCTAGTTATTCGAGATAAGATGGTGAGACCTCTTTTTTATCTCTCATTCTCTCCCTTGTTATACCTTCAATCCAGCTCATTTGGGGTGGTTGTGTTACGTCAATTCGAGGTAGGGTTTATCTTCTTTATCTCCCATATCCTTTTACTTTATTTCTATATAATTTTTAGTTCATTGGTAGGGTTTCATGGAGATTATTCCGCTAAGGAATGGTGGAATCAATCCTCTTAATTGGGCTTTAGTGTGGAACTTTTAGAGGAGGTTCTGAAAGTGGATGTCCATGTCGTCATTCATCATTCATTTTATGGTATATAATTCCATGCATTTATTTAGGTTTTTTGATGAATTTTAGTTTTATTATTTTTTGGTTTAGGGAAATTAATTGGGTATTTCATGTGTCTTAGGTAAAGGTTCATTTTAGGTGGGGACAACACCCCCTTTTCTCATAGTTCAATGATGTTAGGCCACCCTATGAGTTTGGTATTGATTATACCATTTTTAGTTTTTGGTTTTAGATGTTCACTTTATTGATTTAAGGGTTGTTATGTTTTCGGTAGGTTCTCATGGACCTATAAAAGGTCATTTTAATATTTGGATCAATTTGTGGGTCATTGTTTAATGTAGGTGGATCCATGCATAACTCTTTAATTTTGAATCCTTGATTTCTTGTGTAAGATCTCATATTTTTATAGGTATATCCCTATTTAAATTTTGATAAAAATATTTGAGTTGGGTTGTTTTTAATTTAAACCTTGGTGCTCGGTCCTTGGTTCCATTGGGATAGGTGTTACAAAGGTGTAGGAGGAGGAGGTGGTGAGTTATGTCTGCATAACAAATTTATTTTGTGAATTATCAATTCACAATGTGAATTGTTTGAGCTAATCCCATGAAACCCATTCACATAATGAACTGGTTCTAGGAAAGCTATGAATCTCAAATTCATTTAATTTAATGCATTTAAAACATGAAATTGATTTATTTTAATTTTTTAAGTTGAGGTGATAGTTTTCAAAACATATATGGGAACCAAGGAATTCAAAGTGTGAATCACCTATTAAAATCATTAATGTGTCATGCCCAACCACTTTTTAAAACCTCCAGCACCATGAATTTCTAATATCGCACCTCCTTTGACTACAGACCTTCCACGGAGACAACCAATATTTTACTCTCCAAACTAGAAGTTGTATTTCTTTGGACCTTGGAATTCTGGGTTGAGAGATCAAAGGTAAGCCTTCAGTTCATATTATTTTCTCCTTCCCATTTTGTTAGTTTTTAATTAGGAAACCCTAGTTGATATAATGATTTATAATCATTAAAGGGAAGTGGATAATATGATCGCTACCTCAGGTATTGATATTTGTCTTCATATTCTCCACTTTAGAGGTAGGTGGTCTAGAACAACACCCTAAAAGTATGTTTCTTCTAATATGTACTATAAGTGTGATCGCATCGAAAATCCATGTACACAACCTACATAAATGGATAATCATATATTTTGATAATCATGTTCATTAGACCTCCCATGGATCCCATCAAGTCTGTTGGCATTAAGATCAAGATTGTGTCCACCCAATAGGTGATCCTTCCCTTGTAATCACAATGAACTAACAGTTTGACAATGTGAATTCTAGCATAACAATGTGAGTTGTTTGGTAAGTAAAATGAGGTTTGACATAACAAGGTTAATGGGTGATTAGCCTAAGTATAAATCAATTGACTTGAAAATATGAATTGAAATTTAAATGGCGTAGGCATAACTTGATATTTTGATAATCATGTTCCTTAGACCTCCCATACATCCCATCAAGTTTATTGGCATTAAAATCAAGATTGCAGCCACCCAATAGGTGATCCATCCCTTATAATCATAATAAACTAATAGTTTGACAATGTAAATTCTAGCATAGCAATGTGAGTTGTTTGGTAGGTAAAATGAGGTTTGACATAGAAAGGTTAATGGGTAATTAGCCTGAGTATAAATCAATTGACTTGAAAATGTGAATTGGAATTAAAATTTCATAGGCATAATAAAACTGGTATATCATGGGTACAATGGTATGAAAATGACTAATGGGTTAAATTTTTATTTGAAAAGAGAATGGTAAAAATTATGATGATAATTGATTTTTTTCAATAGAATAAATGGGTGAAATTTTGGTAATGATATGATTAAACTTTGTGTCTTTTAATGAAATGTTTGTTATGTTGAAATTCTTAGAGGGATCTACTCAGATATATTGAAATGATTAGAGGGATATTTCTGAATATGCTAAAATTATTACAGGGAACTACCCAAATATGCTAAAATGCTTAGAGGGGTTTTTCTCAGATATGTTGAAATGTTTAGAGGGGTTTTCTTAGATATTCTAAAATTCTTAGAGGGAACTACCTGGTTATGTTGAAATTATTAGAGGGCTCTGCATGGTTATATTGAAATGTTTATAGAGCTTTACTTGTTTCTCCTGTGTTGATTTGGGGGCTATACCCTGGGAGGGTTATGGATATGGTTGGAATGGTTCAGCGACATTCTCATAGATATACATCATCATGCAGAAGTAGGTTTGGTTAGATATGGGAATTAACTTAGGACTCAAGGGTCAATGGTTTTATTTCATGTGCAGTATTAATTTATTAAATTAATACCCATGTTTATCACTTTATTTCATTTTCTATATACTCATATTGGATTTTTTTAGACAATATTAGTGGTCGCCTACTAATTTGTAATCACACCTTGTTTGGGCCACTATTTTGTACCTAAAAATATTTCATGGATGCAGTTATAGAAAAGGGAAAGAGGCCCTATATGGATGGATAGCTTGTTGGATGGTTTGGAGTTTGGAGATGAGACCGACATGGGGTTCAATATTGGTGATTTTATAGTCTTTTATATTTTTTATTTAGTCTTTTATCTATATGAAATTCAGCACAATATTTAGTTTCATTTACTCTATCATTACATTGTTTCTATTATTATTTAGATTATTCAGTTTTGGCCTTTATTCTGCTATAGTGGCATGGTTTATTATTATATTGTTTCCACTATTTCTGCAACTCTATTATTATTTATACTATTATTATAGCTCTATACCATAGGGTATGGTCTCCTCACTATATTTATTACACCCACAATATTATTTGGTAGGATCTGGTGTACGGGGAGGTGCACCTAAGTTTCATTACCCAACCGGATCGGTCGCATGATGGAGTATTAGGTCATAGATGTTACAAAGTGTTATCAGATAATTAAGTTTTTTTTACTTAATTATTTGAGAAAGGTAGAAAGAATACTAAGGTGTGTTGGGGATTATTAATTATCTTGTTCTTGTAATTATATAACCCATGTGTGGGAGAAAAACCGAGTGCCTGGGGATGGTAATTTTTTCCATGTTGTTCTCTTGTTATATTTTTTATGTTATTTCACTTTGGGTGGTTCACTTATTGTTTGATGTTACTATTTTTTTATATTTTTCTCATGGGATGTTATGGAATCATATGAGCATGCATGTATTATGAGACGCATAGGTATGTATGTTGACATTAATTTCTCATGTTAGGTACAATCTATTTCATATTTCATATATGGACATATAAACTTTGAAATGAAAAAACTTGATATATCAAATAAAAATAAATGAAAGAAACTCTTATGTCATTTAAATTCACTTGTTAATCCAAGTTCAAAGGAACCATGATCCAGTGGTTCTTTATTTTTTCACCTATTGGGGTTGACCTTGTCTTGTTCCTATGTTTTAAGGATTTCTTTAACCTCATAGATAAAATTAATTCTCATCATCTTTGAATTGAGCATTGGGAGAGTAATAATCAGCATGCTTCTAGTGTGGTTGGGCCAAAACTTCCTACAAATCTAGAGAATCAAATGGATGATCAGATCGGTTAAATATTCCTAACGGTTATGTGGTACATGGAAAGGGATATTGTTACCATTGTACCTTTGATATCTAAGTTGACAAGAGATTTCCAAGTGCAACATCCACTTACATTCATTGGGGAGGGAGGCCCCCTGACAGCTGAGTTCTAGATCAAGTCAGTCCAGAAAATATTTAATAATCTCAATACACCCATATATTAGAGGGTGAATCTTGTTGTTTACATGTTAAAATGACCATCCAAGCATTGGTGGTACATCATATAGAAATATAGTTAGTAATAGGAGCTAACCTAGAAGAAATTTAGGGTGAAGTTCCTAAGACACTTCTATTAAGACACATTGAGAGATGAGAGGGATCTAGATTTATTATACTTAACATAGGTGGGTATTTAAGTGATGGACTATATTAGACACTTAACCAACCTACATAATTTTTCTCCTTCCTTGTAAGCTGATGAGATCACCAGGGCAAGACATTTCTAGGATGGGATTCACTATGAGATAAGGTCATGAGAGAAAGTCTTCTACCTGAGAATCTTTGCAGACATAATGAATTAGGATCTTATCATAGATCAAAGTATGAGAGTGTCCTTGAGTGGTGGATATATAGTTTCATTAGGGTGATATGGGATCTATTATACTAGTAGTAGGTAGTGACACTGTGATGGGTACCTCTAGGTAAATAGTGGGCAGAGCAACTAGGGAAGTGTATAACCATTAGGGGACCAAGGACCATTGCATTTATTTCAATGTGGAAAGTGTGTACATAGGCATAATCAGTGTTCTCACACCATAGTAGAGTGTCATGATTATGTAATTTTGGTTTATCCATAGAGGTTCTATAGGTTTCCATGATAGCAAAATAGTGGCAGGGGATCAAGAAAGGTATCAAAGTCTGGAAAAGGATCAGCTACCCCTCAGCATATAGGTAGATGGAGTTCCACCAGATGTTCAGGATGAGGTAGGGGATGTGGTACCCTAGTTCAGGAGTAGTATTACCTACCATAGGGAGTATCATAAGGGATTTATACTGGATCCCAGGTCAAAGGGGTGAGTTAGTTTCATGTTATGCAGTCTACTTTGGCTAGTTTGGATGCAGGACCATCTACTGTTAGAATTATGATTCTTGTATAATCCACCATTTATTACATTTTTTGATATGGAATCATAAAATTCCTTGTTATCTTCTCAATTTTACAATATTTTGGGTTTGTTTTTAGAGATCTTGGATGGTTTTATGACCATTGACACACCTCTTGGAGTGTGATTAGAGGATATCAAACATTGCAATGAGCTTTCTCTTGAAATTGGTGGTTACCATTTTCTTTGGGATACATTTGTATTAGAAATTAAAGGATTAAATTATATTCTTGGTATTGATTTCCTATTTATTCACGTTGATCATATCGACTATTTTCATAGGAGATTTACCTTTCTATCACCAGAAGGGGTAGTTATTTTCATAGGGTAATTGGGATCTTCAGGCTGGTCATTCAAGACTAATTTAGTGAAAATTATATTGTCTCATGGATTATATGGAAATCCTTATTCTGAATGATATAGAAGTGTAGAAGGATGATTTTCCTCAGTAGTATATTATTTTCATGACATGTTTCTTTAAAAATTATTTGTTTTACCACTTGAGTGGGAGATCAAGTTCACAATTGAGTTGGTGTTGAGATCTAAGTCAGTTTTTTATTCCAGCAAGAATGGAAAAAACCATGCTTCATAAGTTAAAATTTTAGTTGTAAGAACTAAAATAAAATGGTTTTATATGTTCTAGTACTTAACCAAGGGTTCTCCCATGATTTATACCAAGAAGGTTGATGGGACTTTTCTTTTATGTGTGAACTATAGTAGGTTGAACCAAATGATGGTCAAGAACCAGTATCCCCTTCCACACATCAATGATCTATTCGATCAGATGAGAGGTTACAGGATCTTCTATAAGATTGAATTAAGTTTAGAGTACCATCATTTGAGGGTGATACTATTAGACATACCTCAGACTACTTATCAAAGCAGTTATGTCTTGTATGAGTTCATGGGGAAGTTGTTTGATCTGATGAACACACCGATGGTTTTTATGGACTTGATGAATTGGATATTTCATCTTTTACTAGATTAGATTATGGTAATTTTTATCAATGACATATTTATTTACTCCCAGTATATAGAAGATCATGACCAACATCATGAAATCATCTTGGGTACACTGATAGAGCATCAGCTTTACGACAAGATATCCAAATTAAACTTATAGTTTGATAGACTTCACTTATTAGGTCATGTTATCTCAGAGTTTGGAGTGGAAGTGGACCAAGAGAAGGTTTTATCCATAGTATCTTGGGAGTGGCCCAAGAATTTCTTCGATATTTGAATCATTCTGGGTCTAATAGTCTATTATTGACATTTCAACCAGGATTTATCCTGTTTAGAAGAACCGATGTCCAGGATGACCAAGAGAGGGGTGAAGTTTGTTTGGTCAGATTCTTGTGAGAAAGTTTTCTAGTATTTGAAGAGAAGTATGACCTCAGCACTAATTCTCATCTTTCTCATGTCGGGTAATAAATATAAAATGTACTATGATTCATCTAGAGTCATAA
This sequence comes from Viscum album, assembly GCA_963277665.1. Lineage (NCBI taxonomy): Eukaryota > Viridiplantae > Streptophyta > Magnoliopsida > Santalales > Viscaceae > Viscum > Viscum album. The sequence goes on along the minus strand of OY728132.1, from coordinate 1,150,207,071 downwards.
TTAAAGTATTTCTATTGAAAGAGGATCAATTAGTTGCTTATGGATCCAAAAGGATGATACCACATGAGAATAATTACCCTACTAATGATATAGAGTTTGTTGCAGTGGTACATGCCCTAAGATTATAGATACACTACCTATTAGGTGAGAGGATTGTGTTGTACATGGACCATAATATCCTTAATTACATATCTCCTCATTAAGACCTAAACATTCAGAAGAAGTTATGGGTTAGGTATATACATTATTTCAACTTTGAGTTTGCTTACACACCAAGAAAAGGAAATATTTTTGCTGATACCTTGAGTTGGAATGCATAAAAAGAGGTAGTGTGAAAGTGTTATGATGAATGGCATTTGATGAAAGACAAGAATATAGATGTTCAGGAGTCCCAAGGATGAGTAGATCTCATCAACATCTATTATATTTATGCTTCTAGACCATATCAAGACAGATAACTTATCTAATCCAGATGGATTAGCTTTGAGAGATAGCCTATATGGTGTGGAGCCACCATCAGGATGGTCTCTTAGTAGTGGTGATGTTCTTCTTATCCATGGTCATGTATGGGATCCTATGAGATTATGTGAGGAGCTAATGATAGAATTTCATACTTCTAAATGGGCAGTACTTATAGACCTAAAAAAGATTTATTGTGGTCTCTATAGAAAATAATAGTATCTAGGGATGAAAAAGGAGATAGCGGGCTTTGTGGAGATATGTTTCACCTATCAGTAGGTTAAGGACAAGAACCAAAGGCCTTCTAGGTTATTAAAACCTCTACCCACTCCAAAATGAAAGTGGGATGATGTTACTATAGATTTCATGATATGATTACCAAGGATACCTCATAATAATGATAAAGTATGGGTAATTTTGGATCAATTAATGAAGGTATCCCACTTATTTATAATCAAGGATATCTTTATCATTAATGATCTAGGCAGTCTATTCACGTGATAAATATTTCGGTTGCATGGTGTTCTGAGGAGTATCATTTCTTATTTTAATCTTAATTTCACATCTTGATTCTGGAACATCCTTCATAAGTCACTAGTATCAAATTTTCTTCTAAGTAGATCATATCATCCTCATACTGATGGTCGATCTAAATAAATGATTTAGATTCTAGATGATATATTGTGAGGATATGTTTTGTATTTTGGGATTTCTTGGGAGAATAATCTAGTACTCATGGAGTATTATTATAATAGAATCTTATAATAATTGATCCAAATGGTTCCTATAAAGGTTTTGTATATAATTCCATGTCATTTTCCTCTTTTCTAGTTAGAGGTAGGTGATTAAACACTTTTTGGACCTAGTCTCATACAGGAGACATCTGAGAAGGTTTGGTTGATTAGAATGTGGTTGGGGACTACGTGGAGCTAGAAAAAATCATACACTTACAATCAAAGATGAAATATGTAGTTTGATGTTGGTCATCATGTTTTCCTTTAAGTGTCACCAAATCTAAGGCAATGCCTTATCAGGAAATAGGTCAATCTAGTGCTCAATTTTTTTAAGCCATTCGATATAGTGGAAAGGGCTAGTCTAGTAGTCTACCATTTATCCCTTTTATAGTTATATAGTTCCATGAATGATGTGTTTCACATGTCATAACTTTGTAGATATAATCCTAACCCTTATCATGTGATATAAGTTAACGATGTTGAGTTGGATATTGATGCAACCTTTGAGGAGAATCTAATCCATATTGTAGGCCATAGTGATAAGAATCTGTAGGGGAAGACCATCCCTCTAGTGTGAGTGTAGTGGATGTATGGGAATGTGCAAGAGGATACATAGGATTGGGAATATGATATGTATAGATATTGTCTATACTTGTCTGTTGATGCCCAATGAGATTCTTTGGAGTACAGCTCGTGGAAGAGCTGTTATATGGTAGGGAGGTTGTAAGATCCCATATTTTTTTTAAGTATGTCCCTCTTTAAGTTTTGGAAAACCTATTTGAGTTGGGTTATTTTTTTTTAAACCTTCGTTTTCAAGCCTTGTTCTATATGGAATATGCGTTGCAGAGGTGAAGTAGGAGGTGGTAGTGAGTTCTGGCTATAAAACACATTCATGCTGTGAATTCTTAATTCAAGACATGAATTGTTCAGGCTAACCTCATGAAACCCATTCATGTCATGAACTGGTTCTGGGAAAGTCATGAATCTCAAATTCATGTCATGTAATGCATTCACAACATGAAATCAAATTATTTTATTTTTTAAGATGGGGTAATAGTTTTCTTAGTATATATGGGAATTGAGGAATTCATGACATGAATCCCCTATTCATGTTGTGAATGTGTCATGCCAATCCTATTTTTAAAACCTCTAGAATTGTTTGTTTCTAATATCTCACCTCCTTCAACTACATCCCTTACATATATGCCTCTAATATTTTTCTCTATAAACCAAAAGTTGTGTTCCTTTGGACCTTAGTGTTCCAAATCAAGATATCTAAGTTAAGCCTTCGGTTTTTCTTCTTTTCTCCTTCTCATTCCATTGGTTTTTCCTTAAGTAACCCTAGTTGATAGAATTCCATGTCATCATTGAAGGTAAGGAGAGAATATGATTTCTACCTCATGCATTGATATTTTTATTCATCTTCTCCACTTAATAGGTAGGTGGTTTAGAACAACACCCTAAAATTTTGTTTCTTATAGTATGTTTTGTAAGTATGATTGTGTCGGCATGTCATGTGCATGACCTACCTAAATGCCCTATTTTGATAATCATGATGCTTAGACCTCCCATGGATCCTATAGGGTCTATTAGAATTAATACTAGGATTAAGACCACTTGAGAGGTGATTCTTTTATTGTAATCATAATAAACTAACAATTTGATAATGTGAATTCTGGTATAACAATATGAGCTGTTTGGAAAGTAAAATGAGTTTTTTCATAACAAGGTAAATGGGAAATTGGCCTAAGTATTGATCAATTGACTTGAAATTATGAATTGGAATTTAAATGTATTAGGAATGATAAAATAGGTACATCATGGGTATAATGGCATGGGAATGACTAATGGGTTAATTTATATTCAAAAAGGGGATAGTGACAATTATAATGATAATTCATTTTTGGCAACAAATAAATTGGTGAAATTTTAGTAATGAGATGATTAAACTTTGTGGCTTGTGTTGAAATGTTTAATATGGTGAAATACTTAGAGGGATATACCCAGATATGCTAAAATGCTCAAAGGGCTCTAACCGAATATACTGAAATGCTTAGACGGAACCATCCAGATATGTTTAAATGCTTAGAAGGGTCTGCCCAAGTATACTGAAATTCTTAGAGGTCACTATCTGATTATACTGAAATACTTAGAGGCATATACCCAGTTATGTTGAAATGCTTAAAAGGATCTTCTTGTTTCTCATATGATGATTTTTTGTCTATACCCTGGGATGGTTATGGATATGGTTGGCATGGTTCTATGACATGATCAAATATATTTTGAATCATGTTGAAGTAAGTTTAGATAGCTTCAGGTGTCAAATCGAAACTCAAGGTTTGGTGATTTTATTTCTTGTGCAAAATTAATCTATTAAATTAATACCCTTGTTTATCACTTTATTCAATGCACTATATACTCAAATCGGATTTGTTTTAAATTCTATTGGTGATGGCCTATTGGGTTATACTCACACCATGTTTGAGCATTGTTTGGTACCTGAGGAAATTTCATGGACGTAGATATGGACAAGAGTATGAGGGCCTGCGTGAATTGATTACCTGTAGGATGGGTTGGATTTTGGTGATGAGACCAGCATGGGGTTCGGAACAAGGGATTTTGGAGTATTTTATCTTTTTTTATTATTATTTTATATATATGATATTCAAGATATCATTTAGTTCCATTTAGCTGGTCATTATACAGTTTTTATTATTATTTGGATTATTCAGTTTTTCCCTTTATTATGTTGTGGTGGCATGCTTAATTATTATATTATTTAATCTATTTCTAATACTCTATTATTATTTCCCCTAGTGTTACAAATTTTTACCAAAGATAATAGTCTCACCATTATATTCCTTACACCCTTGCAATTATTCATAATTCTCTAGCATATGAGAATACATGCTTGAGGTCAAGTAGCCAACCAGATCGGTCACATGATGAAGTACCGGGTTAGTGATGTTACATATTTCCCATTTTAATCCATGCTATTAATTTCTAAAAGAAATATAGTATAATATACTCTTATTAGTGTTTTAGAAAAATACTTAAGGTCTCTTTCCAAATAAAAAATGGTAATTAAAAGGGTAGTTTGGTTCATAATGATTTTAAAAGGAAAAAAATCATGTTTTAGGAAATGTTTTATGAACTAATCATGGGATTGGTTTTTTAAAAGTTATATTATACTTTAATGGTTTATTAGTGTACTTTATTGATGTTTGTTTTATATTTTGGGTTGAATGTGGTTGGGTGGAATTCATAAATAAGTTTGATGTTTCTAAAGTATTTCCAAAGCATTTTTATATGGTTTAATTTTTATGAAATGAATTTTAAATTTATTTTTCCTAAAGATGTTTCCAAAGGAATAGTTAGAACTTTATAAAAAGGTATTTCTTAATGTGAACATGTTTCTTAAAGTGAGACCCTTTGAGTTATTTGTATAAATTCTAAAGGGATTTATTGATATTATGTGATTTTATGGGGTTATCTTGTATAGGATTTGTGTTTCCTATATTTTTATTCTTGATGATAAAGGGGTTGCTTATATGAAGGGTATTTGTAAGTGAGGGGTGTTGTGATTCTTGTCTTCTATGTGTTTGATATATGTTAGTAAGATTTTCTAAATTTTATTTCATGGTTAATATTTATAAACATCATTTGTTAATCATGAGAAACCCAGGTACTTAGGTAGGAAAGACTTGGACCAGTACGATTAGGCATCTGGATATTCTCTCCTTAACCACTGGACTAAATTACACTAACTAAATGATAATGTGATATGGATATGATTACAACTAATAATTTTATGGATTTCTCCCAAGATACTCATGCATGGGGCTGGATATAGTCAGTTATGGTCAAATATGTTTAGTTGATCATGAGATAGTATGATCCTAGGTTGCCTTTACCTTAGTCCATTAGGGCCACTCCCTTGATTTTTTCAGAGTGATACTATTTTTTTTACATTCATTTATTTCTATTTTTTATTTGAGTGGATATTATTACTATTTAATCTTACTTATCTTTCTTTTACCTATGTAGGATTACATTTTTTGTTACTTTTGTTTCATTTGGTAGCCTTTTCATGTAATTTAGTGTTTGTTTCTTATATATGAGATTTTTTTTGTGTGTTTGTTTTATTTATTTAGTTTCATACCTTTTTTATCACTTAAAAATCAAGTTTTTTAATGTTTTTAATAATAAATTAGTAAAGAGAGTATTTTTTCAAATTTATTAATCATCTATGGTTTTAAAGAATTTTCAGTACTCTCTTTTTAAAAGGGGTTTTAGTTGAATGTCCTAAAACTGGAGGTTTTACTAAAATGAAATAATTTTACTTTTTCAATTAAAATAGAAAGTTTACTTTTATAGTTATATTTCCAAACTAGAATAATAGAGACTTACTTTTATAGGTTATACATGGGTTGTGGGGAGGATATCTATTGAGATTTTTTCTCACACCTATATTTTAGGTTATGTTTGAGTTCTGTATGGATGTAATAGTTGTTTTCAAGATTTATGTTTAGTTGTGGTGGTAGTTCTGCTATAAAAAGGTACATTTTCTTGATATTTGTTAATAGGTGATGTTGGTCCTTATTTCATTTTGGTATTTTATTCTTCATATTTATTTTTCCATGTAAATAGTTTCATTTTGTTCTTTGTATTTAAAATTTGTATTTTTTTCATATTGATATATCTTGGTTGTATTCTATTCTTATGACTTATTTGGTTTTTTTATTTTTGAGAACATATTTTTTTGTATATGTGATCATTTGATGTATGGAATGGTCATATAAAACTCATGGGTGGAGGTTTTATGTTATTCTTGTTTTATCATGAAAAATCATTACTTCTTGTATAAATTTGATTTCTAAGAACTGTATTACAGCCTGTAGAAATCAAGAACTCCCTTCGGGCCTTACCATGGGTTAGATTAGGTTACCAGATTAGGGGTGTCCTGAGTTTTATCATAAAAAATGGTATTAGAGCCTAGTTTTATTTTATTTTATTTGTGGAGTCAAGGTAGATAGGATATAGGATTGTCGGAACACTAGAGGTAAGTAATAAGAAGATCTTGATAAATAATTTTAGTATTCAACCTTGAGTTTCCAAGGAATTTGGGAATATTTAATTTTGTTTTCAAATTTGATTTATCCTTTATTATGGGTAAAATTACATATTTAAAGGAAGTTGGAAGAGGAATCAATGAGTTTAATTGGCAGGGTGCATGGGTTGTATGCTATTCACATGGATAATGTGCTTGGAAGGGTGTGGTTTTTTCATAATTTTCCTTTTTTAATTTTTTTATTGATGTTTTAAATTAATATTTTGGATTTATTTTGATTGATATTGATGATTTCTATATAATCTCGAGTTATATTTAACTTGGTTTATTTTAAATTTGAGATGATTTGTGATGATTTCTTCAATGTATCATTGTTTAATTGTGTTGGGTTTCATTTTTTATTTTATAAACTTTGGTGTTTTATTTTTAAATATGGACCTTTTAAAATTGAATTTTGGAAAAAAATGATTTTCCTTTTTTCACATATTACTTTTTGAAGTTGTAAGAAATTTTGATGATAGAAAATGTGTTATTTTATATTACATATAGGTTTGAAATTAATGGTTTCTATTACTTTAAATGTTTTATATTATAACAATGGTTTTAATAGAATATGTAAATGGAAAAATTAAAATTAGTAAAAATTAGGAATTTGAATTAGTGTGATGGTAGTTTTTTGGAAATTGAACAGTTTTAAAGTAGTGTAAAATGTTTTCATAAATCTAAAAATATTTTCATGCGCACATGTGTTGTTTTTATAAATGGTTTTTGGTTTACAACCATTATTATTTAATATTAATTATCTTATATGATGGATTTTTTAACCTGTAATTATTGTAGCAGGTATTGTAGCAGGAACTATAGCAGATACTGTAGAAGGAAATGCTTAGTACTATAGCATCCAAAACTATTCATCCATCTGGGCCTTTAGGCCACCGGTTTGGTCCTAGAGTCTTACAAGGCTTTTAGGCCACCCAATGCCTTCAGTCTAGTTGTCTCTTAAGGCCTTCAGGCCACCTCAAGGCCTTCAGACCACCCCAAGGCCTTCGGGCCACATGAATATGCAGATGTACCAGTCAAAATACAAAGGACAAGGCTCTAGATAAGGATTCAGAGAAGGCTCGTTCACTAGAGAAGATCTAATCAGAATTGGGAGAGTAAGAGGGTAAGGCATTTCCATCGGTACTGGGCATATGCAGCTCTGCATAGGATAGGTATCACCAGCCTTGTGTAGGTGGAGTGCTAATATCATGACATGTTCTAGGGAGGAGCAGTTCCAAGTTGACTTATCTGGGTGATTTCCTCTAAGACCTACGGGTCATGTAATTGTCTCTAAGCCTTTGGGGCTTTTAAGGGTTTTACCTCACCCCTTGAAAGGTGGATTATCAAAAATAATAAAAAAATGAAGGGCTTCAGGCTATTCAGTCAAATGGGAGTTACATCAATTTAATAATTATCAAATAAGTTTTATAGCTCCAGATAAATGACTTATTCTAGTGGAAACCAAATTGGGATGGGATTATCAGTTCATTTTATGTACTAGTGACCTTAAAAACATAGTGGTATAATATTTTTAACTTGAATATATTTAATTATAAATTTTTAATTTTTTAGAATTTTTGTTTTTTAGAAAATAATTTTGGCTAAGATCCATAATAAATTAATATGAGAATAAAATTGTTTTCTTTTAGTTTAATTTTTAAATAAATTTTATCTTTGGATTTTTAAATGGGTCTTAATTTTTATTATTATAAACTTTGATTTTATTCATGTAGGGTAAATGATGAATCTTTTGGTTTTAGATAAAAAAATTGGATTATACCCCACTTGGTTTTAAAATGAGTAAACTCCTTTATTTCAAAGGATGTCATTTGCATTAATGATTTTTTTTATTTTTTATTTGTATTGGAAAATATTTTATATATTGAGGATTGTATTATTTCCACCCAACCCAATGGATTAATATGGGTCTAAGGTGCTACTTACATTAAGTGAAATCCCCAAGACACTAAGACGACAATAAATATCATGGTTTTACCTAAACATTGGGTGGTGATTTTACCTTTTAACCAATATAACCTATCAAGACAAAATACAAACAACCAAACAAACTATATGATGAAGGAATATAAATAATAAAAATAAAATATAAACCAATAAAATAATAATATCAGGGTAGTGGTGAAAAATTATAGAAAAGTGACTTAAGAAAAACAAGAGATATATTGACGCAGCAACACCAGTGTGGCATCACTCCAACTAATTCATGAGAGAAAACTCAAGCTCCAAATAAAACCCAAGGAAGTAGCATCATGATCCACCACTAGAGAAATATGATACCTTTCTTTTACCTGTTTTATGAATGATAACATCTATATACATACTAGAGTGAATATTAAGGGGGTGAGTATTCATACCCACTAAGATTTCTCCAAGATACTTCCCAACTCATGCTACTTAGACAAGAACACTTTAGATCATGGTTCAAAATATTATTTATAACAAAGAGAGTAACATAAAAATATTTTATCAATTTATAGAAATTTAAATTAAAAGGGGAATGATTTATCCATTATTACCATTTGGAATACCCAAACCACAACCATACACTCACACACACAAGCAATCTAGGTGACAGTTCCATGATCATTAGTGGTTTCTCATCCATCCACCAAGTCATCATAAGGTGACCAGTATCTAGGTGCCTCCAATCTGGAACCACGCCCCTTATTCAGGGACACATCCAATGAAAATTAACACACACCAACCATGTATTCCAAGTGACCATATCAATTTATTCCACATAAACCATTTTTTCCCTTTAAAACATTTCATCATACATATTTCATGCATTAAACCAAAACTATAATTTAAAAACCATAATTTAAAAACTATAAAATAGGTGGTTTTCCAAGATTTATTCAAATTCCCATGTTCCCAAATCATAAATGGGTTTCCTTCAAGAAACCATTAAACATTTCATTTGAAAATACAAGTAAAACATTCAAATAAAACTAAACCTTAAACTTCTAGAATAAGAGGAAAAGATAAAGAATTCATCTTCCTCTAAAAGAGTGATGAAAATGGTAAACACTATAAAACCTTAAGATCTTAGATCAAAAATTCTTTCTATCAATATATCCAATCAATATCTCATAAAAACACACCATAGATCATATATCCATCCATAATGGAATAGATCTAACATTTTTAGTGAGAGGAGAAGAGAATATCTAAATTGAAAGAGAGAATATGGAGACTTACCATTGATTTTGGAGATCTGATACACTAAGATCCAATAAAACCAGCTTCTAAATCAAAATGAACCACCAAAAACACTTAGATAAGGATAAGAGTTATTTATCCTGAGAGAGGAGAATAAAAATGAGTTTTTGGGTATAAAAACTAAATTAAACTCTATTTTTTAGAGTATTCAAAGCACGATGCATGGTTAGGCCGCATTATTTGGGAATCTATATGAATGTTACTATCTTCAAACCACCCCATCACATGGTTATCTTATACATTTAAAAAAACATGCGCCAACCATAATTTTAATCTATACCTACACTTCCATGGTTTCTCTTAGCACCCATATAGTTTTTCCAAATTGTGTGCCAACCATGTGCCTATGAGAAATCTCTTGCATGGTTTCCTGGAGAAGTTTTACAGTTTCCCCTAATTGTGATAAAACCATGAACCCTTTAAAACTATTTTAAAATATGCCAAAACCATCCATAAACTCATGAAACTCAAACCAAGTATTATATAACTTCAAAATACATAATAAAAGTGTAAAATACCTAAAATTGGGAGTGTTGCAAGGCTAGTTTATGTTTTAAGGGTATGTTACTTTTATAATATTTGGGGCTTAAGAGTATTTGGATGTTTGAATTGAATATTTTATGATTGGATCATTATTTTTTTTAAAGTTTTTATTAGGTTTATTTTTCTTTTGATGAAAATTGGTTTTGGAGTTAAGGAAAGTTTTATGGTGGAGAGAACTATGCATGTGTGTGAAGTTTTTATGAATGGTTTTATGATATTTGATGCAAATAAATAGTAGGTGATTTGTCCCTTTTTATATCAGTGATTTATTCTCAAGGAAGTATGTAGTAATTTATAGGGACATAAAACTTTTATAGTGGTGAGGTTGTAACAAACTGTGTCATTTAAAGTCGATGATCTCTAGGGAAATTTAAATTTTTGGATTTAGGTTGGGGAGTGAGAGTATTTATCATCTTTGAAATGGTTTTTTAGATGTTTTAGGGTGGTAGTCTAGTGGAAGAACACTCGAAATTAGTTTCAAGTTATTTTTGGTTAAATTTTATAGTCTAAAAAAGGTCACACCACAACTCAGGTGGGTCACATCATGACATTCCTTGGTCAGGTGTGGGACTAGTGTCTAGGATCAGTCGTAGCGTGACTCTTATGGGTCATGATACGATAAGTATTGATCAAGGGTACATCCTTCTGCCTGGTTTTAGTCACATTGTAACCCAAATGGTTCATTTCGTGATGAAGTATAGCAGGAGGTTTTTTTCTCTTCCTAGGGGTGGTTGCATCACAACCTATAGGGGTCGCGCTATGACCAGGGTGTTAGATGTTTTTTTTAAACAAGACCCTTTTGGTAATTTTAATATGGGTATTATTTGGAACCCCCTATATATTCCTATCCTATGGTCAATCTAGAGATTATTGGTATACCTCTTTTCACTCTCTCATTCTCTCCCTTGTCTCTCCTTTGATCTGAATCATTTGGGGTGGTTTCATCGCACGAATTCATGAAAGGGTTCCTCTACTTTCTCTCCCTTGTTTTTATTCTTTATTTCCTTATAATTTTTAGTCCATGGTAGGGTTTCGGTGAGATGATTACATTGAGTCATGATGTAATTTTTCTACTTGATGAGTCTTTGGTGTGTGACTTATAGTGGAGGTCCCATAAGGGAATGTTCATGTCGTTGTTCATCATTATACTTGAGGTATGTTGTTCTGTAATTTTATCTAGGGTTTTTGATGAATTTGAGTTTTATTAGTCATTGGTTTTGAGAAATTAATTATGGATTTAATTTGTATTAGGTATTGGTGTGTGTCAGGTGTATACTGCACCCCCTTTGTCTATGGCTCAGTGCTATTAGGTCACCTAATGAGTTTGGAGTTGATTGTGCCATTTTTATTTTTTGGTTTTGTATATTTAGTTTGTTAATTTAAGGGTGTTTATGGTTGGTATGGGTGATCATGGACCCAGGGGACATTACAACAAGCTTGGTATTTATTTGTGGGTCATCGCTTGAGGTAGGTGGCTCCATGAACAACTCTTTAAATTTGAATCTTAGATTTCTTGCTTATTTTAATCCATACGTTGAATTTATTAAAAAAATATGTCACAATGTACACCTATTAGTGATTAATAAAAATACTCAAGGGAAATTTACATATAAAAATTGGTAATAAAAAGGGTGGTTTGGTTTGTAATGATTTTAAAAGGAAGAAACTCATGTTTTTAAGATATTTTTTATGAACTAAGGATGGTTTTTGTTTTCTTAAATTTGTCTTGTACTTTTACGGTTTCTTGGGGTGATTTATTGATGTTTGGTTGATATTTTTGGTTGAATGTGGTCAGGTGAAATTGATATAAAATTTTTTTGTTTTTAAATAATTTATAAATTATTGTTATATAGTTTGGTTTTTAAGAAATAAATTTGTAACTTGGGATTATAAAATATGTTTCTAATGGCCCAGTTGGCATGTTATAAAAAGGGGTTTTCTTTATGTGAACATTTTATTGAAGCGATCCCCTTTGAGTGATTTTTATAAAATCTAAATGAATTTGTTGATATTATGTGATTTTATGGGGTTATCCCAAATATGGGATGTGTTTCTTATATTTTTGTTCTTTCTAAGAAAGGTGTTCCATCAGTGAAGGGTGTTTGAAGGTGAGTAAGTGTTATGATTCTTGGTTTATATGTGTTTTATATATTACACTGAGATTTGATATGTTTGATTTCATCATTAATATTTATCACTGCTAATGGTTAATCATGGGAACCTCGGGTACTAAGGTAGGGAAGAGTAGAAAAGTAAGGCTAGGAATCTAGATATGCTCTCCATAGCCATTGGACTACACCATGCTAACTAAATGATATTATAATACATATGATATTACCATTGGGACTTTGATATAGTTCTCCATAGAGGATCATGCATATGAATGGATATAACTAATTATGGATATACATGATTGGTTTGATCATGAGATAGTATGAGGATCCCAGATTATCTTGACCTTGGTCCCCTAGGGCTTCTCACATGATATTGTTCATTTTATCTTTCCTTTGTCTGAGTGATTCTATTGTTGTTTATTGGATTAGTCTATAAATTCCTTATTTTAATAATCAAAAATCATGTTTATGTTATTTCTTATCCATTTTATGTATTATTAAAGATAATTTAATTTCTATAAAATAGTGAAAATTTTGCTAAGTCTTAAATTAACTGCATGACATATAGATCGACCGTGGAAAATATATAGAAAAATATTGAAGATAACATAAGACAAAACTGAGTGACCACACATTATAGATCAAGAAACTGTAAGGTTTTTTTCAAAGGCATGGATTGACCATTAAGCCTTATGGAAGTGACTGTGATTCTATCATTAATATCACCAAGTGATGGATCAAATGTATGATCATTTTCTACCAATCATATATGAAATTAGACATCTAATAAAGTATGGAATCGAGTTCAATACCAAATGAAGTGACCATGGTTAGATGTCTCAAAAATGAAAAAGTATTATATCGACCTCAAGTACAAGGTGATAAACCATAAGTATAAAGTGATTTATCCTAAGTTCATCTGATTATCCATAATAAAAAAATTTACCATATAGCATATCAAAGAATTTTAAAAGTAATAAAGTGGTCATAGATAATGATGTGGAACATTTTAATGTGAATTACACCCTTTAATGATAACATGTTAAAACTTTAAAATGTTTGTGTCTATAGGTAAGTATTATATTACTAAATATACTAATCTAACCACTTTTCTTTAAAAAATTAAATTTTGGAAAAAAGCATTAAATTAACCCAGATTTCCAACCAAAGCATGAGGATCCTCAATGAGGAATTGTTAATGGATATTTTTTCAAATAAAAACTTTAATATATTAAAGAATCATGGTGTGAATAGGTGACATAAAAATAGAAGATAGAGATGCATGTGAAAAAATCTTAGATTTCTTCATGAAAAAAAATAAAAAAACATATGCTCTATTATTTGAATGTTCTTTCCTGATCTTGAAAAACACATCAAAGAACATTTGAAATTCTTTGAATATAAATTCCAAATCAAAATAATACATCAAAAAGAGAATAATATTCTATAGAACAAAAAAAACTGCATACTCTGATACACCAAATTCTTTTCTTTCTCTTTCTATATTTTTAATTCTTTCAAGCTATGTGTGTTGTACTATATTTATCTTTTATAATCAACTTATATACTACCTATGTGCATTTTTATTATTTATTTCTCCCATATAGAACTGTGGAAGTGGCTCTATATATCTTGGACTATCAAAGAACAGTTATCTGTGTAAAACCCAATCTAGGTTGTGGATTATTTTATTATATAATAAACTTCTTGGTAGTATATGATTGTCAATTGGAGGGGATTAAATCTCATCTTGAGACTAAACTCCTTGTTTATTTATGGAGTGTTTTTTCTATTTTATTTTACTCTATTTTCAAAAAAAATATGTACATGTTTTCTAAACTATATAAAAACACTACTTTGATAGTTGAATTTAATTTGTGTTTTATATATGGTGTTTAATAAAATTAAATTAGTTTCAAATTTTAAAGTGTTTTAAAAATTATATTAATTAAGTAGTGATCAATATTTTGAGAATCTTTTTGAAAGACCAAATTATATAACTCTATTATTTAAGTAAACTGGACCTATTTTTATAAATTTTGGGATTTAGTTTTTAAATCATTTTTAATAGAAATTTTATTTGGAAACTCAATTCACCCCCCTCCCCCTCTTGAGTTGTCCACTTCGACTAATATTTAGTATCAAATGAGTATTTAAATTTCTTTTAACTGTGATCTATTTTTACCAAAAGATCAAAAATTTCTATTAGTTCTAAATTTATGTCTTCATGGATAATAATATATAGTAAGGAACTATCACTAACTAGAACCCTTATTTTAATGGAACTAATTATTATAAATGGAAGATCAAAATAAAAATCTATATAGTAAGTATGGGATTTGATATTTAGACCATTAGTGAGGACATATATGAAAAACTCAAAGATTCTAGAGCTAAATGGAGTGATGCCACTAAGGATTCTTGTGAATGAAACTGTAAAGAAATAAATTCATTATATTATGAATTAAGAGAAGATGGATTTAATAGAATATTTTCTTGATCTATGGTATTTAAAATCTAGGACACCCTTCTTGTATCTCATGAGGTAAAATCAAATGTTAAAGAGATGTGTTTGAATACTTATACCATTAAATATTATACATAAAATATGAAACCTTATGAATCCATTTCTGGTATCTATCTGAGGTTTAACAAGATTTTAAACACTATTTATGCACTAGGAAAAGAAATTTTTTACAAATATCAAGTGATGCGACTTCTAAGATGTTTACTTGTCAGATAGAGAGGGACCTCCATTTACATCAAAGAATCATGTGACATAGGAAAAGTTTTGGTAAAGAAACTTATTGGAAATATTATGATGTATAAAGAGGAACTAAAATTCAATAATGAAGAGGATGAACCTAAATATAAATAAGTTTCCTTCAAGGCCTCGACTTAAAGCTAAAAGAAAATATCAAAGATGATAGCACCAGTGAGGATAAATCACCTACAGATTATGATGAGGAAATTCCTCACCTAGATAGGTAATTCAATAAATTCTATAGGAAGAAAAAATTCTTTAAAAACACAAATTATATAGGAAAGTATAATAAAAAAGGTAGCTAAAAAATGATAATCAGTTAAGTGAAGTGACCTATTACAAGTGTAAAAGAAAAGAGAACATTAAGGATGAATGTCCCAAGTTAAATTATAAGAAAAAGTACAAGGACAAAGTAAAAATACCAAATAAGGATGAAAGACACATAGAGTCCCTCAGAAGATGGTTTAAGTGAATTTGACTTGAGCAGAGAAGATAAAAATGGCAGATCTAACATGTGTTTCATGAAAAACACATCTGAGATACTAAAAACCATTCCTATATCACATTAATACATTTCAAATATTTCTAATAATGATAAAAAAACATGAAACGTGAGAAATTAGGATCTATTTTAGCATTGTAACATGCTTTAGGAAACCATTAATGAGCTTAAAGATAAATACAAAAGTTTAAAGAAACAACATTCTTTAACAGTTCATTTTAAATCTGACTATGTTGTAGAAAATGAAAAAAATGTTTAATTATTAAAAGAAAACAATGAACTAAAAATATATAATGAGAAAATAAAAAATGTCCTAGAAATATTCAAAAATGGTAGATAAACCCTTACTGGAATTCTTTGTAAACAAACCACACCCAATTATATCAGAGGGATTGGTTATCAACCTATACATAGAAATATTTATAAGAAAAAAAAATTCCTAGTTCAAGTTCTACTAATTATATAAATAAATATTATTATTATGGACCAAATATATTTTTTATTTCTAAAAGTTTAAATCTTATTTATAGGAAACTAGTTAATTAACTTTGGATTCACATGGATTTTATTACTAACATTTCTGGACCCATGAAAATATGGGTGCCAAAATAGCTTCTTGTTTAATTTTGTTGTAGGAAGCATGCTTGAAGAGTACAAGTAAGAACTTATAGTATTTGGATAGTGTATGTTCTGAACATATGATTGGGGACTACTTGAGCTTCAAAAACCTTACCAAAGTGGGGGTGTACACGTCACTTTTTTGTGACAATTCCAAAGGAAAGATAATGGGACTTGATCAAATCGGTAATTCTAGTATTGTTTTTATTTCTAAAGTTTTATTTTTTGATGGATTAAATTATAATGTGCTTATCATCTTAAAGTTTTGTGATGATGGGTATAATGTTAAATTTGAAAACAATGCTTAAAAAAAATTTGATTCCAAATATGTTTTAGTTTTCACTGCCTTGCATAATGACAATGTTTATGTTGTTGATTTAGATTCATTATTTTCCCAAAAAAAATCTCGTTTAAGTTTCTTTCACAAAGAATCATGGATTTGGCATATGATATTAGGCCACTAAAACCTTCACTCACTTATGAAGCTAACTAGAAAAGGATCAGTTAAAGATATTCCTAAACTATAATTCCCAACAAATTCTATAACCCGTGTCAAAAAGGTAAACAACATAATATCTCTTTCAAACCAAAGAAATAAGTATCAACATCTCTACCTCTATATTTGGTTCGCATGAACTTTTTTTAAACCTCTTGAGTTTCAAATTTAAATGGGAATAACTATGATTATGTTCTTATAGCTAATTTTTCTAGATACACCTAGGAATTATTTCTAGCTCAAAAAATTGAAGCTTGTTCCTGTTTTTTCAAATATGAAAAATATATAGAAAATCTTACTATACTTTCTATTAATACCTTAAGAAGTTATCATGGATGTGAGTTTTAAAATTGGGACTTTGAATCTTCGTGATCACAATATGGCTATAATCACAAATTTTCTACTCTTATAACCCCATAGCAGAATAGTGTAGTAGAAAAAAGAAATATAACTCTTTAGGATATTTCCTAGACTATGATTAATGAGTATGACCATCCTATTTATTTTTGGGAAGTGGTTGTAAATAATACTTGTTACATTATTAATAGACTTCATATTATACCAATTTTAAAAGAAAGCCTTTTATGAGTTATGGAATGGGATAGAACCAAAGGTTAATTAATTTAGAGTTTTTTTGTTGTAAAGTTTTTATACTCAGTACAAATGATAATTTAGAAAAAATTGCTTCCAAAAGTGATGAAGGAATTTTTCTTGGATATTCAACATCCAGTAAATCATACGGGTATTCATTAATAGGACCAAAATTATGGAAGAATATATACATGTAAAATTATATGAAACAAATCCACATAAACTTAATACCTCCTTGGAAAATCTTGAGGATGACCTTTCAAATTTAGATATCAATGTTAAACCTCGTGATAATTCTTTGAAACCTACTATAGAAAAATCACCCAATTTTTGGGAACTTTTTGAACCAAACCCTTTAGAAGAAAATGAAGCATAAAATTCTTTACTCTATAGAACCATTAGGAATCATATAGACCATCCCTTATATTCCATAGCTGTAGATCTAGATAAATGAAAATGAACTAGATATTCACTTATAAATCAGGTTGAATATCAAGCCTTCTTATCACAGCTTGAACCTAAGTACACCACTGAAGTAATAGATGATGAATTCTAGGTAATGTAAATGGAAGAGGAGTTGAATCAATTTGAGAGGAACAAAGTATGGTAACTAGTAAAAAGACCTAAAGAATACCTGAACAATGGAACTAAGTGGATTTATAGTAATAAGGTAGATGAGTTAGGCACTATAATTAGAAACAAATCTAGATTGATTTAATAAGGATATGGTTAAAAAGAAGGTATTGACTATGAGGAAAAAAATTCACCAATGGATATAATTTAGGCCATCAATATACTACTTTTATATGTTTCACATCTTAATTTCAAACTATATTAAATAAATTTTAAGAGTACATTCTTAAATGGTTATATAATTGAGCATTTATTTGTTGAAAAACCTCCTTGTTTTCAAAACTCTCATTTTTAAAATCATGTTTTTAAATTGAAAAAAAACTTTGTATAGTTTAAAATTAGATCCTAGAGTTTGGTATAATTAGCTCAGAACTTTTATTATTTCAAATGGATTTACAAAAAAATTGACTATACTTTATTTAAAAATAATAATTTTGGAGGATTTTTTAGTATTTCAAATATATATTGATGATATTATTTTTGGATCATCCAAAAACTCCTTGTGTATTTAATTTTCCAAAATGATGCAAAATGAATTTGAAATGAATTTAATGGGTGAGTTAAAATAGTTTATTAGATTTAAAAATTTTCAAAACAAAGAAAGAATTGTTTCAAATCAAATCAAATACACAAAGGATTTTTCAAAATGATTTGTCTTGGATAACACAAAAAGTAGTGATACTCCCATGAGTACAAGATATAAGTTAGATATTAATGAAACTATAAAGTCAATATATCAAACTACTTATATAGGTATGATTGGAAGTTTTTTATATTTAACTGATAGTCGATCGTATATTATGTTTAGTGTGTACATGTGTACACATTTTCAAGAAAACCCTAAATAATCTCATTTAAATGGTATTAAAAGTATTTTTAAATACCTCAATAATACAACCAATTTTGGATTGTTTTACCCTAAAGGACATGCATTTGAATTAGTT
This sequence comes from Viscum album, assembly GCA_963277665.1. Lineage (NCBI taxonomy): Eukaryota > Viridiplantae > Streptophyta > Magnoliopsida > Santalales > Viscaceae > Viscum > Viscum album. The sequence goes on along the minus strand of OY728132.1, from coordinate 1,150,188,317 downwards.
AGTTATTCGGATATTTATTTTGGTGGTTGTAAGTTAGAAATAGAACCTATGGAACATGTCATATTTTGGGAGAGTCTTTAATTTCATGTTGTAGTAAGAAACATAATTTCATTGCATTATCTACTATTAAATAAATGTACATAACTATATGTAGTTATTGTAAATAGATTCTATGGATGAAACACTCATTATTGGACTATAGATATCAATTCAGACATGTCCATATAAATTGTGGCAATACAAGTGATATAAACATTTCTAAGGATCTAGTATCACATTCTAGGAAAAACAATATTGATATACGACATCAATTTTTGAAATATCAACTTCAAAAAGGAGATATCACTCTAGAATTTATCAGAATGAAGCATCATTGTGCTGACATTTTCACAAATCCATTAAATTATGTGAGAATGAATTATATCACACATAAATTATGATTAATTTTTTTAAATGATTTTAGAAATATTTTAATATTATTTTTAATATTTTTATTGATATATATAAGTTCTGTTTTTATCAAGATATTTCATTTTAAAATATATTTTATGGGTTTAAAATTATGTTAATTGTTATTACTATACAATTAAATCCCTAAATGATTTAAATGTAAAATCAAACAAATTGTTGCACCTTTCTTCCAACCCGAATCAAACCCTCTTTTTAAACCCTCTTTCTCAAACCTCTTTGAATCCCTACCTTTTCATTTTTCATTTCTCAATATGTTAAGTCTATATGAAGATCAATTTTATAGATAAATCTTTTGAATCATCTAATAAAGAAATGGACAATTGATAAATTCTAGGAATATTTCAAAGCCACGTATATTGCCTCATGAAGTTGTATTTGAAAGAGAAGTCAATATTAAATGGTTTAGAACCAGTTTCTCATTGATGTGGAGAGTTGTTTTGAGTCAGAACTGGACAAGTTGGTTTTTAGACAAAAATCAACCCTTTTTTCATATCTTGTAAAAGATTTTTACCTCAATATGGTTTTTTAAGTTGTATAATATGAATATGTGATTACATTAGTAATCAATTGTTAGGAGTGTGAGTTCACTTCAACCTTTTGGGTTGACTGCCTAAGAGTCCCGCATATTTGAGAATATGAGGACTATCAGAACTCCTAACCTATAAACCATCCCCATTTCAATATTTTTAATGTTTTTTAGGAACTAACATATGATAGAACCTATTTAATACCAATCAAAAATGATCTAAGTGTAGAATTTTGTCTTTTTTTAAAGTTATTTCAACACATTATTTGCATGAGGAAGGGATATTTTATCTTTGTTAGATATCAAGACTTGTTTTTTTTGTATATAATGGTATATGTAATCTAGATAAACTTGAAAAATTTATTGATGATATATATAGAGGATTTAACAAAACCTTCTTCAAGGTTTAACACACTTCCATATCCAAATTTTATTTCAGTTTTTCTAGAATAGAAGAATTTGGTTCCTATGAGAGTTGAAAGAACTGAGTTTCTAAGTGGTTTATGTTTAAATCAGAATACCTGTAAAAGTATGAAGATCATATAGAATACTTGGAAAAGTATTTAGATCCATGTTGAGGAGAATTTATAGGAAAAAATCAATCTAAACTCTTATCCATCTAGGACAAGAGATATAATTGATCTTGGTTTGGAACTATATGAAATTGTTGATGCTGATTACTCCTCTGATGAGCATGAATCTTAAGATATTTTGAATATGGATGAGGAACCTAGAATATATTTTGATTAATGATTAGGAAGGTCTCATTTTCATGTGGTTCCTAATGAGATATAACCAATAAGAGAAGAAGTTCCTCCCATTCTTGTTGTTCCACAGTCTTTAGAAGTTTTAATTGAAGCTGAAAGAGAGCCTGAGTTACCTTTATTGGTTGCATCAGTAGAATAAGATGTACCTCTTGAAGGAGAGATAGTTCCAAGGTCTATGTTGTTTATACTAGTTCTCACTGATTCTGAAAGTGATAAGGATTTGGATCCTATTTTACTAGATAGTTTTTCTATGTTTGAGATAGGAGGAGCTCCCATTTTTATTCCTCTCCTTCCATTGAAGAATCCCCTATATATAACCCTTTCTTCAATTTGGGTGTATATTCTCCTAATTATGTCGATGGAAAGAAGGATGAATAAGATGATAGGGATGATAGAAAGGCTTATAATAGTGATAATAATGATGATGGTGATGATCCACCAAGGCCTAAAGGTCCTTCCCTTGCTATTATTTCAAGGAAATAAAAACCTATTGATCCAAATATTCCTTCTACTCTTGTTTCGTAAAGACTAATAAAACTAGACTCTTCTAAGGATATATTAAGTTATTGATTAATCCTATTTATCTTAGAGTTGTTATTTAGAACCTTTATTAAGAAGATATATTTTATGAATCTTCTCCCAGAACTGAAGTTGTGTCTATGAAAGATTCTTAAGGAGAATATGAGGCCTCTTTGAAAGAAGTTGAGAGACCACTTGGGGTCTTCTCTCCAAAAGAATAATCTTGGAGACAGATTCCAAAGTTAAGTGATCATCCTTATGATCTAGAATATGATTTTTTTTCTAAATATTCTCCTTCTCAAGATCAAGCTAATTCATCTCAAGAAGTTTGACCTTATTTTGTACCACATCTAGTACTCACTTATAAATACTTAGTTCAGTTCAATAATGACCTTTTAAATGTCTTAAAAGAAATTTTTTTGAATATCATTTGGGGTAATACTCATGACTAAGAGGAATACATTTCATATATTGTTCAATGTATTATTTCACACATCTATCCCATGGTGTTTCTGAAAATAGACCATATTAACCAAGATATTTGATCTTTTAGAAGATAAATGGAAAGTTTTAAAAGTCAAATTATATCCCTTCTAGAAAATATGGAAGATATAGTGTATACCATGGATGATAGGTATCTCTTAGTGATGATCAGTCCATCTAGTGATTTAATTTATATATTTTCACCTCCTCATTCTTTAGTTTCTATTAATAATAACTTGATTCAAAGGTTGATTCGAAAAGATATTAATAGTATATTGGACATTGTGAAGGATTTTAAAAACTAAGTGTAAATGGATATTTATGCTTATAGAGAAAATTAATTTGATTTGATTAAGGTTGAAGATATTAATATTTCCAAGGATAAAGGTGTAATAAAAAGTTTCATAAAGTATTATGTAAAATTATTTACACCAAGGATGATCTTAAGACTCAGTTTTTGTCATTGGCCAGATATTTGAAGATGCCACCTCTGAAAGCTGCTTTCAAATATTTTTTAGAGAAGTTATTGGTGAAGAATTATCTTCTAAATCAATTCATGTCAGAAAAAGATGAGTTCTTTTAGGTGATGTAACATGGGATAAGAGTTATAGATGATATCATAAGGATATTAGAGTTTCAAATTTATGTTACTAATGCCCGTGTGCTATCACCTCCTGCTCTTTCTTTTCCTTACATCTCTACCTCTCTTTCCCAAGACTCAACTACCATTGCATATCTTCCCACATGTACCTCACATACTATACCTCCTAAAACTATTAATGTAAAAGGCAAGGACACCCTTACAGTTCCTTTGGATTCATATTCTGACTAGACTCTGATAAGACTTTTGTAAAAAATTTGACCAATTGATGGAAATTTTCTTTCTTCTTATTTATGTGTTTGTGTTATTTTTATTATATATGATTTAATTTATGTTTATTGCTTATTTACTCTTTAATTATTTATGAATAGTTTTTGATAATCCCAAATGGGGAGTAAAATGTGTGATATACACAAAGTATGAATGACTTATTTCATATGAATAAAATTGAATTTTAATAAACTATCAATTATTACAATATGTTATAATCTTTAATAGATAATATTTATTTCTCTAGGTAATTATTTATGTCATTATTTTTGATCATTAAAAAAGGGGATATTGTTGGTTTAGCCCAAAAAATTCTTATATTAACAATCACAAATCATGTTTATGTTATTTCTAATCTATTTTATCTATTATAGAAGATAATTTAATTTCTGGAAAATAGTATAAAAAATTATAAGTATTGAATCAACCACATGACATATGGATCAACCATGGAGAAAATACAGAAAATGGTTCAACCTATCTTAAGACATGTCACAAACCAACTTGGGCCGACCCCAAACTGGTCACTCGATCTGGACCACAACAAGGCCCGAGAGGCATTCCTGATCCTCTCAGGATGGCAACTAGTGTCGGTCATCAAGCATAACTCAATTGGAAATGATTTCTCCCATGAAACAGTAGATATAAAAATAAACCATAAAAAAATAAAAGAATAAATTGGTAGTGGAAATGAAAAAAAACTAGACATACATCCATGTGACCATGAAGGTCACCACCAACCACAGAACTAAGTTCTCTCCATGAGTGAAGCTGAATAAGAACTTAGACATACAAAACAGCTCAGTTCTACTGATGACTAGTGGAATAAGTAGAGTATAATATTAAAACGGATTAGTAAGTAAGTACCATAGAATCCATACATATCCATTCTTGAAATAGTCAAAAAACACTAGTTTGAAATACAGTTATAAAATAGGGTCTTAACTTTAAAACAACTAAACACAGCTTTTCTAAAATATTGTTTTGAAAATGAAACATGTATTTTTTCTTTAAACTAAATTCCCATTTCAAAACCCAATTTGAAAACTAAATACCAAATAGAAAACATGGCCCATATAATACATAAGAAAAAGGAAAATCTTAACTAAGTACCCAGATCAGGATATATCAAACTATCCAAAAATAAAAGAAGAAGTATGGCAGAACATGAAACTAAAATACTACAAAGTAATATAGGGAAATATAGATGTGTAATCATGGGAATTTCCTAGAGAAGAGACCCTATACATACTTAGTTCAGACCAATTTGCTGGCATATGATGCAATCTATAGTTAATAATTAGCCTAACTACTCTAACTAGCCTCACTAGTGGCATAGCCCACATGGATTATCACTCTCTCCAAGGGGGTCTAGTATGTCTAATTAGAACATAGATATAAACTATCACATGACCCTCTAGATTATTTCTAGTAATCCCATGATGATAGTATAAAGGAAAAGTGAAGAATTCGTCATATGATTGGCATTAAATATAACTTGAAGATACCATTGTGCATGCCTTTCTCACTCTCCAACACTGCCTATGCAAAGACCCTCTCAAAAGGAGGACAACCATAGGAGTTCCCATCACATAGAAAAAAGCATTTCACAAGTTCCAACTAGGCCTACATACCATGGAAGTTCAAAACCATTTTCAAGAAACATCTCAAGGTACCAAATAGGACTTAGCATTTGAAATTCAAAACCATTTCCTAGGAAACCACCTTGCTTTTCAAAATTACTTCCAAAACCAAAGTGATTATCCAAATATAACTTCTATATTTCCAAATGGACCTATAAGAAGGATAATTATCATATAAAAATTTTAAGGTTCCAAATAGGCCAAGATTCAAAAACACACTTGAAACCCATATTTGAAAGTATTTAAAAACCAAAGATCTAATTGGAAAACATTTGGATTTAAAAAAACATTTTAGGATACAAGGTTTTCGGAAATGGTCATTTAATTTAATCTACCATTTATATGCATGTGTACCTCTATATAAACACCCCATGTGTATATAGAAATACACATATCCTACAATCATATATATGGAAATATATGTGAATTACTAAATTTAAGTTTAAAGGAACACAATGAACATCGTAATAAAGCACAAAGAGTGTCACAACATAAGCATAAGGAGTGTCACAACATAATCACCCAACCATAAAGAGGCACCAAAATCCATCCAACCACAATTAAACACACATCACTCAATTACACAAATACTCAAACAAGGCCAAACACCATTTAAAAATACCCAAATCCATTTTTAAATATACTTGTTAGTTTATCAAACACCTTTCATACATATACATTTAATACACATATGCATAACAATGAAATTACTTTGAAACCCCATTTTTATCAAGCCACTGACATGGAAATTCCATAAAAACATAATAACACACTACAAGCACAAAGAACACATTTGAAATTAATTTAGGAAATCTCAAGAATATAAAGGCATTCTTTAGAAAAGAAATGGATGAAAAAACCTACCTCAATCATATGAGAATGTGAAAAATCTTTGGGATGAGGAAGAAAATGCCCTAAGAGACAAACCAAACACCCTAAAAAATCAACTCAAATAAGCCAACCCATACCTTATGTTCATCTAAGAAGGAACCATTCCAAGGAAGAATAAGAAACAATAAGAAGAATAAGAAAGGGGGAGAATAAGAATTTCCCAAGGAGAAATCCACCCCAAAAATTGAAGGATAAACACCCAAAATCTAATTATGAGGAGTGAAGGAAGCCCCCAAGGATCCCAAGAGGTTTCACGAATGAGTGGTGGATGAGAGAGATAGATTTGGGTTAAAATACCAGAAATTAAAATGGTAATTTTCCATTTTAAAAGATCTGGGTAGGTTACATGGTTAGGCCATATGGTTTACCAAACTGTGTTCCAACCATGCACACCCTACTAAAAAGACACCACATCCTTGCATGGTTTGGCCACATGGTTTTGAAACCATGATCCAACCATGAAAAATACCTCTTCAAAATGACATACACTTGAGTCATGAATTCCTAAAATTGTGTACAAGTTGTGCGCCGGGTCCTAGACACCCCAGGAAGGCCACATAGTTACTACTTTGTCTTGCACGGTTTGGGACAAACCATGCACAAACTGTGCAAGACAAACCATGAAAGAAAAAAATGAACTGGGAATGCCCTTTTCATCCCCCAGCCACATAGTTTCTTCCAAAACTATACACGCCAACCATACACTAAGCCAAAAATAGATCAAAAACCCCAAAACTCAAAAAAAATCCCCAAGAACTCAACCCAACAATTGAACAAAAGATCAAGAACCTAAGAAATAAATAAAAATAAATAACTTAAAAAAGAAAACCATGATCAGTTTATGATAGTTCTCCCGACCACAAAAACTTTATGCCCCTAGAAATTCTCCCATCCAAACAAGAAATAAAACTATATCTCGAAAATGAATAAAGAAAAATAAAACCATGAAACTCAGTTTGACCTTTCATCTTCACAAGTCACACCTGGCCAACTCTAGAGGAAACCACAATAAAAATATCCATGGTGTTTCTCCCCACCATTTAAAATACAATATAATGGAATAACACTAAAACCCCAGCATGAGGGGGAACCCAATTAAATAAGCTTAAACTAAGCCTTGATTCATCATTTCTATAAGATACAAACATCTCTAAATAGGCACCACTCGAACTAAAAATGATCCACAAGAAATTTAACCACAAAAAAGTTCACATATTTAAGGTGTGACTATAGTGGTTTCAAGAAAATGAGGCTAAAAATATCTTCAAAACAAGATGGATGCCCAAAATCAAAAGACTACAACAAAGAAACCTTAAATTGTCCTTACTCCAACATCAGAGACAAAATTTGGTCCAAAAACTCCCACACCTAGAAATTCCCTAATAGGGTGAAAAGATTTACTCTGGGGCTTATGTATGGAGACCTAATGTCTTGAAGCATATACTTAACCATAGTTAGGAACTAAAACCCTGTGACTGAGACTTATTCTTCTAGTGTCACAGGCTATAGAACTTCTCTAGATAACCCAAATGGCTACACCGTCGACAAACCTTCAGAGGATTATTGAAAGATGTCTTCAATACCCAAACTAGCCACACTAAAATCACATGAGTGGGTGTCCCAATGAATGAAAAGTGGTAACTAGAAAAGGATAATCCTTAGAAATAGTTTCCACTTGTTCACACTTCTTACTAGATGGAGAACCTTTATGGGCGCTATGAAAAACTAGATTGTCACCTGCTATAGACTGCCCTCTAGAAACCAGATCGACTAAAAATTCCTCATCCACTAGCTTACCAAATAGAACTTCCCTAGATGAGATAACTCGGTTATTAATCTCTAAATGAAGACCCCACAAAAAAAATAGGAGCTTTCAATATATTCTTTGATACTATATCCATAGAAAAGGAAACCATATCTTTGAAACGATCAACATAGGCCTTCACCATCTATTGACCTTGCCGAACACCCAAGATCTCTACTAATTTCTTAACCTTCACCTCCTTAGGTATAAACCATTGGATTAAATTGATATTAAAATCATTCCAAGGAATCCCAACTTGCAACGATGATGGTATGATCACTTTACAACGATCCAAAATTGGTCCCTCAAACTAACCTAGGACAGCTTGCACCTTTATGACCTTAGGAGTTACCAAAGACCTAAAAACACATTCAACTTTCTCAAGTCATTCTGCATCCCCAGTCAGACCAAGATCACCATGAAAAATTGGAAAAAATTTAGAATATCTTGAATCTTTCACTCCACTAGGAGTCTAGGTAGGGCCAACAATCAGACGAGACTGATTGGACACCTTTGGGACCTTTCTGGGTGGAATACTCTATATAACACAAAAACATAAGGAAAAATTAACATCAGACTAAAATTCAACTAAAATAACATTCCAAAACAAAACACCAAACTTATAAACCAAGTATCACAAAACATAAACCAATGATTATATTTCAAAACCACCATCTCCATTTTAAATTCAAGACCATTTTCCACTTCCAAAACTGTTTCAAACACCCAAGAACACTTTCAAATCCAAACTTTCAAACTAAAATCTTCTATTTATAGTATACATGAATAAAAAACATTTCCTTTAACCCATATAAAAATCCAAAACACCACTTTCACCTTCCTTTGAAACCACAAATCCTGTAGGAAAGGAATCCCCCTTTTTAAATGGAGACCATTTTCTAAAATCTTTTTCTTTTCAAAAACCATTTTATTACTCTAAAAAATCCAAAAACTATTTTATTTTCAAAATACACTCTCACCAACCATAATCAGACCAATAGAATCACTCACATAAAAACCTCTCAAAAAGGGAACTAGTGGTCATACATAACTTGGCCACATGGTTTAGCAGGCCATGCATTGAGCACACACCAACCACTAGAAGCATATTAAACCATGCACTCAAGCTCCACATGGTTCGATGCACCATGTAAGGTCACCATGTGACACCAACTTGCTTAAATTGTCAATCCAAAACCTAGAAAATCTCATCGAACCAAAATTAACTAATATCATAAAATCAAAATGAAAATGAAAGACTCAAATCTCGACTACCCCTGGTAACTTAGGTATCATCATAGGTGGTGGTGATTAGGCACCGATCCATGTACCTTCTGAGTTATTAAAATCTTACCTCCATTATACCTGATACTCCAAATAACAAGGGATGCACTAATACCGTTTTTCATAAACCAATCTCAGTAAATCTCAATTCGGTCGCCCAATTAGACCTACAACAAGCCCCATGAGGCATTATCGATCCTCCTGAGCTAGAAACTAGTGTCAAGAATCAAGAATAACTCAATTGGGAATGATTTATCCCATGAAATAACAAGATGAAAAATAAACCAAAATAAAACTAAAGAAAAAACTAGCGATGAAAATAAAACAAAACTAGAAATACCTCCATGTGACCTCATGAGTCACCACAAACCACAAAACTAAGTTCAATCCATGATCGAATCTAAACAAGAACCTAGGCATGTGAAACAACTCATGTCTACCAATGCTGAATGTCATAAGTAGGGTGTGAGATTAAAATAGCTCAGTAGGTAAGAACCATAGAATTCATACATGTCCTTTATTGAAATAGTCTATAAACACTAGTTTGAAATATATTTAAAAAATAGGGTTTTGAATTTAAAACAACCAAACGCAGATTTTCAAAAATACTCTTTTGAAAATGGAACATGGATTTCTACTTCAAAAAATATTCCCATTTCAAAACCCTATTTTAAAAACAAATTCCAAATAGAAAACACAACCCAGATAATACATAAGAAAAATGAAAATATGAACTAAGTACCTGGAGGAGTGTCACATCCACCATATTTGAATTATTTATTTTATTAATTTTCTAGGCATCGGGTAGTTTAGGTTGAAACCCAACTTAAATTTTTGAGTTCTTATTTAAAAACACTTTTGTTTTCCTTGAATACATTCATTGAACCATAGTCAAATCCATGTGGCCTTGCCTAGGTCACCGCGCGACTTCTCTCGGTTCACCGCATGGCCTACCTGATGTTCCATTAATTAAATAGAATGAGCTAATAATAAATAAATAAAATTAAAGGGGTGATAAAATAAAAATAAAATAAATAAGAAAAGTGTGATAAAAATTTAATGAATTATTTTAATAATATTATTATAATTTGAGAATGTTATTATTATTATTAGTAATAAGTAGTAGTAGTAGTGTTGGGATACTAACATTATTATTAATATTATTAATTTTATTATTATTATCATCATTGTATAATTATTATTACAATTTTTATAATTACTATTAGTATTAATTTATTCTTAATTTTGGTTGGGTTAGGGTTTCTTTCCCTTTCCCCCAAGTGGAATCTCCACCCCACCCCCCCCCCCCCCCACCCCACCTTACCCCAAATCCCATCACTCTCTATATCCCATACACATCCCTCCAGACTGTCGGTGACCTCCACCCGCACCCCTACTGGCCAGCTCCGACACCCTCCTCCCACACATCCAGAGACCTCCCTCCTCCCTTCATAGTGCCACCCCACATCACCCCTTCTTGATTGGGTCCATGTACGCCCCTCACCTCTGGCCATTCATATCACCCTCCCCTACTCTGTTGACTCTTCATCGGTATGATCTGAACCGTGACGCCCCATTGTGCACCCCCTATAGTCAGTGCCTACTCCTCTAGCCATCCCCAGCCCCGTTGACCCCCCCTTCCCCACCTCCCCCTTATTTCTAGTGGTTTTTCCTCACACTACTGCCCTCCTCGTGCGTGAATTCCCTCGCTGGTGCCTCCTGTTCTGGCTCACAACCTTTCAGTACCCCCATTCACCCCTTGCTTCGATTTTCTTCCTTGGTAATGTTTTTATTTAAGATTATCCCTAAAATATGGGGTTCAACTTGTTAATTAGGGTTTATTCTTTCCTCCTTGTGGTGCTTATTAGGTTTTGTTGAGGTTTTACACAAGATTTGGGATATCTCTACACGGAGGTAGGTGTTTCCGTGCCTTATCATCATTAGATTAATTTAATATGTTTGTTTAAATTTATTAATATATTATTTTGTTTTATTATGTGGTGTGTTTAGTGTTTTCGAAATGTTTTGTGTGTTTAAAGGTTGGAATTGGATTTATAATATAGAGATTGGAAATGATTTGGTGTGTGATTTAATGTAATGTTTTTAAAAATGGGTTTTAGAAGTCGTTTGGGTGGCGTGAAGTGTCCTCAGAAATATTTTTGACATACACATGTGATATTGGGTCTACCTTTCATATGGGTATTCTTTTAAGAGTTATTAGAAACATGCAATTAATTATTTTAGGTGTGAAAAATATTATTCGGTAATAGTTTAATATGTATCTGAGTTAGAAATGTATTTTTCTTGAAAATAATTGGTTGTGTTTCATGCATATCATATTGTAGTGTTTCTTGAAATGGGTTTCGGGACCTATCTTAAAAGTGAAAAATATTTTCTAAATAACTTAAGGTATGAGTGTATAAAAATGTTTTAAATGGAAAAAAATTATTTTGGAATGTTGAACTTATTGCACACCTTTTTATTTAAATTTTAAATAGTTGGATTAGCGGAAAACATGTTTTGGAACGGTTGTGTTGTACATTCGGTTTTAAAGTGGTGTTTTTACATGAGATCAAGTGTATTTTTGGTGTAAAATATCATTTGTTGATTTTAAATGTTTTATAAACTATTTACTTGAATTTATTTAATTAAATGTGATGTGAAAATGTGGTGTTTGTTAGGGTTAAACATGTGTTAAATTTTAGGTGTTGTTATTGTGTGAAAATTAGGCGTATTTCATGTGCAACCCTTGATGTGCCAATTAGAAATGTTTTATTAGTTGTTTAAATAATTTATGAAGTCATGCATGTGATGTGATTTATGAGGTGAAACGTTTTTTGTGTGAGTTTGGTCTAAGAAGGAGGATTTTGAGCATGTCTTTGGGTGTAAAGTTTTGTGGTGTCTTTGGAAATTTTTTTGGAAACTTTTTTATGAAATATTAAATTGTGTAAGTGGTGCAAGGTATGTTTATCAAATGATTTGGTATGTGTATGTTTTTAAAGTAGGGTTTGGGTGTGAAAGTGGTGGCACACTATGTGTACCTTTTTTGGATTGACTTGTGGGTGTAAATGTGTTGTGTTAGTGATTTGTGAATGTGAAATTTGTTTGAGCACAAAAAGGGAACCTCTGGTACCTAGGTGGGTGGATTATGACTAGTACTCTAGATGTTACGGAAGTGGTTTTTCCCAGTTTCATCTAGCAGGATTGACGTTACAACACTAACTAAACTTTTGAGATTATTGTAGACCACTAGGTTATGTATGTGTTTCCCTATTAGTGGATCGTGCATGAGAGCATTGATTTGTGTGGTTCATATGCCACATTTACACCAAGGTATGGTGTATCTAGCATCCCATGCATACTAGCTACCTTAGGGGATTTACCCGCAGTGATCTACTATTCATGACGTGGTACCTTCCATCAGCATATGGAGGACCACTTGAGTATGAGCATGTTCATTATTAATTTTCTCTTCCATTTTTAAAGTAGTATTCGTGAAATGGTTTTTCTTCCATTGCTCTTTTCTTTTTACTTTTAGATTTTAAATGTTTTCCTTTAAAGCATTTTAAAAGTATGGTTTTAAATAAGCATGTTAAATTACCTTTTTGATGTTGTGGCATGTAACCTTTTTATTTTGTGTTATCCTACTAGGAATTTGGATCACACCCTACATACACCTTTGGGTGTATATAGACCTTGTTCTTTGTGTATTCCAGGTTGAGGCATCATGCTTAGTGATGGTGGTTTAGGTTGTTGATGGATTTTCCCATATAGTTTTGACGATGGTGGTTTGAGGAGGTGGATCCTAATTTAATGTGAAGGTTTGGGTAGATGTTTTAGTTTTCTATTTGTTGCAGTCTCCTTTATGTTTTGGGTTATGTTATAAACTTTAAATATGGTCAAATGTTAAGGGCTTATTTGGTTCAATTTTTTCAGCTTTTGTTTATTTATTCTTTGGTTGTTTTTATGTCTCATGTTTCGGGTAAATCATTCCCATGTATTATTTTGATACCCAAACACTTGTGCCAGCTGTGGAGATCGAGAATGCCCTTCGGGCCTTGCTACAAACCGGGTAGAGCACAGGGTCGGATGGTGACCCGACTTGGTTCATGAAAAAATGGTATCAAAGGTGGTTTTCTATCTTGGGTTGTGTTCTTCTAGGATATATTCTAAATATACCAAAGTTAAGGGTGTCGTAAATCAACATTATAGCTGCGATCAAGGTGCCTGACCAGCACACCATGTGGCGGGACTCGAGTTACCAGGGTAAGTTGTGTTTTGTCTGGATCTTTGGTCCTTGTGGTTAATCTTGTTTAGGGGAAATGAAAAGGGAGTGGGGTCAGTGGTCCCAGTGAGCTCTTAGGGTCTGGAAAGCCATGTGGATTTGGGGACATTGTCCTAAAATACTCTCTGTGGTGGTGGTGTGATTGGGGTATGGCCTCCAACCATATTTCTTAGTCACCCACCAACACTAGTCTCTTCTTGCATCATTCCTAGTCTCTTTTTTTGATTTCATGGAAATCTGGTTTTTAAGTAAAAATGATTTGGTCTTGGAAAATGTTTTGAAATGAAGTGGTTTAAAAATAAAATGATGTATGAGGTTTGAAAAGTGTGGGTTTAATGTTTTGTTTTTAAAAAATGGAAAGGTCTAGTTTTGATCCTTGGTGTTCTCATGGAAAACCACGTGCATGGGTATATATGGAAAGGGAAATGGTTAATGGCATGAGCGGATGAGTGACTGGATGGACATGAGGTGGGTGCCTATGTGGCATGGGAACATGCATGTGTGAGGCCCACGGGACACGATTGGTGTTTGTGCAACCCACCAACTTCGTTTATTTTTCAAAAGGTTTTGTTAAAGGAAAATTTGGTTTTTTAATAACCAGTGATTGTATGGTGTTTACTTGTGTTTTGGAAATGTTGTATGTGAGACATTTTGGGCCAATAATCCTTTTTGAATGATTTTTGTCTTGATTTTGAATTCTTATTGGTCAGTTGGTGTGGAAGCATGTGGTTAGTGGTTTTTTTTTTTTGAAAAGTGCTTCGAGAAGCCCTTACAGTGGCTCCCCCTAGACGTTTAGTGTTTGCTTGCGGTATGTATTGGCCATTGGATCATTTTGATTGGTTCCATGATTTTCTTTATTAACTATTGCACCCCCCCCCCCCCCCATAATGCGTTAACATGCGGTTGAAGTGCGGCTATGGAAAATTTGTCGTTGGTCGGCCCTCTAGTTGATCGAAGGACTCTCTTCTTGAATTCTAGGATTGAACCCATATCTCTTTATAATCAAGAGTATCCTCCTGAATTGGAAGGGTGATGTGAGAGGGTTTGAATGAAACTTGGGTTTCCTTTAGTTATTTGATATTCAAGGGTGATGTATGACCTTGTTAAGTTGAAAGTCCTATTTGGAAACGGTGAAGGAGATTCCAGTGGGGAAAGGTGGAATCAGCCTAGAGCTATCGGTGCGGAATGCTATTCAAAATGACCTTTGGTCCTTCATTGGTTTCGTTTAATAAAGGGTATGTGTTAGGCCACTAGTGTGGTAGATCCAATCACATGGGGATACTATGGTCGATTACAGGAATCGCGTTTTGTTTAAGACTCAGTTTGAAGTCCTTCTCCATACAATGTTTCTCTCAACAGCAATTGTCATGTTCAGTGATGATTTACGATGTCGTGTTCTCATTCAGTGTGACAAAGGGTGATGCACATGCACCATTTTATCTCTTGTATTGGTAAATGTTCTATGTGGGAGTAGGTGGATGTATGAGTGTGTTGTGTCTTATGGTGTTATCTTAAATGCAGTATGGTTGCTTGTGGCACTAGGAAAGAAGAAAATCTATTCAAGAGTCTTCAATACCTAACTATGAGGAAAGAGATGCTTCAAACATCAGGGCTCTATCCATAGGCCTCGGAGTGAAGCTGGTGCGTGGTTAGGAACCTTGGGATTGTATGGGACCCCGAATTTATTTCTCTCGTCAGTGTTGAAAGTAAAAGCAGTTTAAATTGTTTTATATGGTTGTTTCGTTCCAAACGACTTGTTTGGGTGTGTGGGTTTTCCCATGGAAATGAGGATGCGTGGTTGTCTTATTACCTTAAAGTCTTCGCGGCTGCATCCCTCCAGATGTAATCGCTTTTAACGGTCCTTATGGGGTCTATTTCGGTGAATTGATCTCAAATTTTAATGGTTCTCATCTAGGGATGTGGAGATGTTGGTTTGTCTTGGGTCGTGGTTTTGATTCCCTAGTAGTTAGGCCCCTCCCTCCCTACCCCTTGTGGTGGGGTGTTTGGTCACCTTCGATAAATTTCGAAGTTTGTGTACCTTTTAGAAATTCTAATGGTGGGGATACCCATGGCGGGTATCGCTCAAATGTCTCTGGAATGAATCAATGTTGTCCTTTCTTCATAATGGCGGGGAGTCCGCTTGGGCCTCCCCATGTCGGTTTTCCAGTCTCATATCAAGCGTTTGTAGGTTTCTAATGGTGGGGAGCCCCTTCGGGCTTTCCCCATGTTTTACTTTTAGTTTTATTCCTATAGATTACTTGGTGGTAGGTGATAAGAGTATTTTGTGGACATGGTTGGTCTTGATTAATTGTTCTAGTCAAACGGTGTGGTTTTCATTTAATGGTGCTTGAGGTGTTTCAGTTTGTGAAGTTGGTTTTTGTGGGTGTGAGAGTTCCTTTCCTTGATTAATCAATTGGAGGTGTCCTAGCTCTTTGGGAAGGGTTACACATAGTGAAAGTCTTTTTATGGGTTTCTTGAGGTTGTCATTTAAGTCACTTTCTCTAAGCACGGTGTGTTTGCCTCTTTTCGCTTGCTAATTGTGGGGATCCTCTTTAAACCTTAAGGGGGTGTCATTTTCTACTTTGGGGTTAAATATTAGTTGTGTATTTCGGGGGATTAAAAGCTTTATGGTGGGGAGAATTTCCACACCCACCATCTTTGAATTATTTATTTTATTAATTTTCTGGGCATCGAGTTGTTCAGGTTGAATCCCGACTTAAATTTTTGAGTTCTTATTTAAAAATGCTTATATTGTACTTGACTGCATCCAGCGCACCATGGTCGAAGCTACGCGGCCTCGCCTAGGTCACCGTGAGACTTCGCTCGGTTCACCGCATGGCATGCCCGATGTTCCATTAATTAAATAGAATAATCTAATGATAAATAAATAAAATTAAAGGGGTCATAAAATAAAAATAAAATAAATAAGAAAAGTGTGATAAAAATTTAATGAATTGTTTTAATAATATTATTATAATTTGAAAATATTATTATTATTATTATTATTATTATTATTATTAGTGTTGGGATACTAACATTATTATTAATTTTATTAATTTTATTATTATTATCATCATTATATCATTATTATTACAATTTTTATAATTACTATTAGTATTAATTTATTTTTAATTTTGGTTAGGTTAGGGTTTCTTTCCCCCTCCCCAAGTGGCATCCCCCCACCTTACCCCAAATCTCACTACGCCCCATCTCCCATGCACAGCCCTCCACATCATCGGTGACCTCCGATCACACCCCTGCTAGCTAGCTTTGACGCCCTCCCCCCACTTCTCTAAAGACCTCCCTCCTCCCTTCATCACACCACCCCACATCACCCATGCTCGACATGGTCTATGCATGCCCCTCACCTCTGATCAGCCGTATCACCCTCCCCTGCTCCGTCAACTCTCCATCGACGTGATCTGAACCGCGACGCCCCATCGTGCACCCCCTATAGTCGGCGCTTACTCCTCCAGCCATCCCCAACTCTGAAGACCCCCCTTCCCAGCATCCCCCTTATTTCTAGGGATTTTTCCTCGCACCTACACCCTCCCCGTGTACGAATTCCCTCGTCACTGCCTCTTGTTCCGGCTCGCAGCCTTTCGGTACCCCCATTCACCCCTTGCTTCGATTTTCTTCCTTGGTTATGTTTTTTTAGGATTATCCCTAAAATATGGGGTCCAACTTGTTAATTGGGGTTGATTCTTGCCTCCTTTTGGTTTGTATTAGGTGCAGTTGAGGTTTCACACAAGATTTGGGATATCTCTACACAGAGGTAGGTGTTTCTATGCCTTAGCATCATTAGATTAATTTAATATGTTTGTTTAAATTTATTAATATATTCTTTGGTTTTATTATGTGGTGTGTTTGGTGTTTTCAAAATGGTTTGTGTGTTTAAAGGTTGGAATTGGATTTTTAATATAGATATTGGCTATGATTTGGTCTGTGATTTGATGTAATGTTTTTAAAAATGGGATTTAGGAGTTGTTTGGGTGGCGCAAAGTGTCCTCGAAAATATTTTTGACATGCACATGTGATATTGAGTCTACCTTTCATATGGGTCTTATTATGAGAGTTATTGGAAACATGAAATTAATTATTTTAGGTGTTAAAAATATGATTCAGTGATAGTTTAATACATATCTGAGTTAGAAATGTATTTTTCTTGAAAATAATTGGTTGTGTTTCATGCGTATAATATTGTATTGTTTCATGAAAAGGGTTTCAAGACCTATCTTAAAAGTGTGAAATATTTTCTAAAGCACTTAAGGTGCGAGTGTATAAAAAATGGTTTAAATAAAAAATTATTTATTTTGGAATGTTGAACTTATTGTGCATAGATTATTTAAATTTTAAATAGTTGGATTAGTAGAAAACATGTTTTGGAACATTTATATTGTACATTTGGTTTTAAAGTGGTGTTTTTTCATGAGATCAAGTGTATTTTTGGTGTAAACTATCATGTGTTGATTTTAAATGTTTTATAAACTGTTTGCTTGAATTTATTTAATTAAATGTGATGTGAAGATGTGGTGTTTTATAGGGTTAAACTTGTGTTAAATTTTAGGTGTTTTTATTGTGTGAAAATTAGGCACCTTTCATGTGCAACACTTGATGTTCCAATTAGAAATGTTTTATTAGTTGTATAAATAATTTATGATGTCATGAATCTGATGTGATTTATGAGGTGAAATGGTTTTGGTGTGTGTTTAGTCTAAAAGGGTGGATTTTGAGCATGTCTTTAGGTGTAAAGTTTTGTGGTATCTTTGGAAATTATTTTGAAAACTTTGTTTATGAACTATTAAATTGCATAAGTTGTGTGAGGCATGTTTATCAAATGATTTGGTATGTGCATGTTTTTAGAGTGGGGTTTGAGTGTGCAAGTGGTGGCACACTATGTGTACCTTGTTTTGGCTTGACTTGTGGGTGTAAATGTGTTGTGTTAGTGATTTGTGAATGTGAAATTTGTTCGAGCACAAAAAGGGAACCCTGGGTACCTAGGTGGGAAGATTAGGACTATTATGCTAGATGTTACGAAAATGGTTTTTCCTGGTTTCATCTAGAAAGATTGAGGTTACAGCACTAACTAAACTTCTGAGATGACTGGAGACCACTAGGTTATGGATGTGTTTCCCTACTAGTGGCTCGTGCATGAGAGCGTTGATTTTTGTGGTTCCTACACCACATTTACACCGAGGTACGATGTCTCTAGCACCCCACACATACTAGCTACCTTAGGGGATTTACCTACAGTGCTCTACTATTCATGGCATGGTGTCTTCCATTGATATATGGAGGACCACTTGAGTATATTCATGTTCTTTATGAATTTTCTCTTCCATTTTTAAAGTAGTATTTGTGAAATGGTTTTTTTCAGTGATCTTTTCTTTTTTACTTCCAGCTTTTAAATTTTTTCCTTAAAAGCATTTTAAAATTATGGTTTTAAATAAGCATGTTAAATTATCTTTTTGATGTTGTGGCATGGAACCTTTTTATTGGGTGGTATCCTACTGGGCATTTGGATCACACCCTACATACACCTTTAGGAGTATGTAGACCTTGTTCTTTGTGTATTCTAGGTTGAGGCATTGCGCTTAGTGATGGTGGTTCAGGTTGTCGATGGTTTTTCCCATGCAGGTTTGACGATGGTGGTTTGAGTAGGTGGATCCTCATGTCGTGTGAAGGTTCAGGTAGATGTTTTATTTTTCTCTTTATTGTGGTATCCTTTGAGTTTGGGGTTAAGTTGTAAACTTTAAATCTTGTCAAATGTTAAGGGCTTGTTTGGTTTTGTTTTTCAATCTTTTGTTTATCTATTCGTTGGTTTTTTTTATGTCTCGTGTTTCAGGTAAATCATTCTCATGTATTATTTTGATACCTGGGCACTTGTTCCAACCCATAGGGATTGGGAATGCCTGTCGGGCCTTGCCGCGGACCGAGTCAGGCACCGAGTTAGATGGCGACCCATCTTGGTTCGTGACAAGGAGGATATATCAAACAAGCCATAAATAAAAGAAATAGCACTGAAAAATAAGAAACTAAAATACCACAATGAAATATAGGAAAATATAGATATGTAATCATGGGTATGTCCTAAACATATTGAGAGATGACCGAGGATGTACTCAGTTTGGACCCATCTGTCGGCATATGATTCAATCCATAGTCAATAATCATCCTAGATACTCTAACTATCCTATCTGATGGCATAGCTCACATGGATTATCATTCTCTCCAAGGGGATATAGTTCATATAATTGGGACATAGATAAAAAAATATCACCTGATCCTCTAGATGGCGTTGAAGAATACCATGATGATGGTATAAAGGGAAAGTGAGGAGGTCATCACATACCTGGCATTAAATATAACCTGAATATGCCATCATGCATACCTTTTTCACTCTCTAACACCATCTATGAGAAAACCCTCTCGATAGGAGGACAACCATAGTGTCTCCAATCACACAGAAAAAAACCATTTGCAAGTGTCAACTGGTCCTACATTCCACGGAAGTTCAAAACCATTTTCAATAAATATCTCAAGTTACTAAATAGACCTTATTATTTGAAATTAAAAACCATTTCCAAGGAAACCACCTTTAATTCCAAAACTACTTCCAAAACCAAAGCGATTATCCAAATATAACTTCCATGGTGCCAAATGGTCCTACAAGCAGGATGATTATCAAATCATAATTTTAAGGTTCTAAATGGGTCAAGCTTCAAAAACACACTTGAAACCCATATTTGAAATTATTTAAAAACCAAAGATCCAATTGAAAAACATTTGGAGTTTTAAAAAACATTTAAGGAAACAAGGTTTTGGGAAATGGGAATTTAATTGAATCTACCATTTATATGCATGCATACCTCTATATGCACACTGTGTGTGTATATGGAAATACACATATCCCACTAGATTATATATGAACATCCCTATGAATTCCTAAATTTCATTTTAAAGAAACCTAAGGAACATCGTAATAAAGCACAAGGAGTGTCACAACATAAGTACCCAACCATAAAGAGGTACCAAAATCCATCCAACCATAATTACACACACATCACTCAATTACATCAACATGAAAACAAGGCCAAAAACCATTTCAAAATACCCAAACCTATTTTTAAATCCACTTAGCATTTTATCAAACACTTTGCATACATATACATTTAATACATATAGGCATAACAATGAAATTCCTTTAAAACCCCATTTTTATCAAGCCATTGGCATGGAAAAGCCATAAAAATCATAATAATATACTACAAACACAAAGAACAAATTTGAAATAAATTTATAAAAGCTCATGCATTTAAAGACATGCTTTATAAAGGAACTGGATGGAAACACCTACCTCAACAGTGTGTGAATGTGACAAAACTTCAGGAGAAGGAAGAACAATCCCCAAGAGACAAAACACACACCCTAACATCAAAATAATCAACTCATAGAAGCCAACCCACACCCTAGGGTTTTTTCAAGAATGAACCAATCCAATAAAGAATAATAAATAAGAAGAATAAATAAGAGGGATAATAATACTTACACAAGGATAAATACACCCAAAAATTTAAGGAGAAGCATAAAAAATCCAAGTAGAGGAAGAGGAAGCCCCAAAGGCCTCAAAGAGGCCAGATAAATGAGTGGGGGTGGATAGGGATGGATTTGGGTTAAAATCCCATAAGGTAAAAATGTTAATTTCCATTTTTAAAAGACTTGGATAGGTCCCATGGTTAGGACGCACGATTTACCAAACCGTGCACACCCTATTGAAAAAACACTAGAGTCTCACTCAATTTGCCCACAAGGTTTGTAAACTATGTGAAAACTAGGAAAAAAACCTCTATCAAAATTATAGACACCTTGGCATGCTTGCGGCTTGACTTCCTCCAATAATGTTCAATCCATACACTGGGTCCTAAACATCCCAAGAGGGATGCATGGTTACTCCTTTATATCACACATTTTGGGTCAAACCATCCATAGACCTTTCAATAACAAAATGGACTGGAAATTCCCTTTGCATCCCCTAGCCACACGGTTTCTCCCCAAATTGTGCACATCAACCATGCACGGGGCCAAAAACAGATTTAAATCCTCAAAAATCAAAAACTTTCCCCATGAAATAAACCCAAACATCAACCAAAATATCATGAACCCAAGAAATAAATAAAAAAATAACATAAAAAAAGTTAGAGTTTGGTGTGACAAGTCAGAACCGAGTGACCTCATGTTATAGATCATGTGACTGTATTGTTTTTCTAAAAGGTATAGATTAGTCATGAAGGCTTATGTAAGTGTTCATGCGTCTATCAACAGTATATCCAAGTGGTGGATTGATCCCATGATCATTTTCTACCAACTATATGTGAAAGTGCACATCTGACAAAGTATGGAATTGACTGCAAGACCAAATGAAGCGACTGTGGTCAGTTGTCTCAAAATTGATAAAGTATTGGATCGATCATAAGTATAAGGTGATCGACCATAAGTATAAAGTGATCTACCATAAGTTCATCTGATTGACTATAAGAATAATAGATCGACCATAATAACAAGTTTGATTGTACAACATATCAAAGAATCTAGTATTGAAGTGACTATAGATGTTGATGTGGCACATTTTTAAATGACTACCACCATGTAATGATGACATGACAAAACTTTAAAATGACCGTGTATAAAAGTAATTTTTATATTATTAAATATATTTATCCAACCACTTTTTAATATAGAATTAAATACCAGTCAAAAACATTAAATTAACCTAGATTTCTTTCCAAAGTATGCGGATCCTTAGTGATGAAATTTTAACGGCTATTTTTTCAAAGAAAACCTTTAAGAGAATAAAGACGCATGGCGTGAATGGGTGACATAGAAATAGAAGATAGAGACACATGTGAAAATATCTTGGATTTCTTCACTAATAAAAATGAAAAACATATGCTCTGTTCTTTGAATGTTCTTGCCTTATCTTCAACGACGCATCAAATAACATTTGAACATCTCCATGCATAAATTTCAAATCTAAATACAACATCAATAAGAGAAGAATATTTTGTACAACAACCAAACTACATACTCTGTTGCACCAAATTATTTTCTTTCTCTTTCTTTTTTTTTAATTCTTTCGAGTTGTGCGTGTTGCACTTTGTTTATATTTTTGCATCAACTTCTGTGATGAATTGGAGATTTAAGTATGATCTCTCTATTATTTATTATTTTCTCCCATGAAGAAATATGGAAGAGGTTTTGTAGACTAGACTACCTGTGTATAGTTGTTATCATTTATTTATCCCATGTAGAACTATGGAAGAATCTTTATGTATCTTGGACTATCTAAGTATAGTTGTCTGTGTAAAACCTAATCTAGGTTGTGTATAGATTTATTTTATAATAAAATTTTGACAACAGGTGATTTCCAAGTTTAGGGGATTATGTCTCATCTAGAGACTGAACCCCTTGTTTATTTCTATTGTGTTTTTATCTATTTTTGTTTTACTCTATTTTCAAAACAAATCTGTATCTATTTTCTAAACTATATAACGAAACATTACTTTGATAGTTGAATTTAATTTGTGTTTTATATATGGTGTTTGATATAAGTAAATTAGTTTCAAAAGTTAAAGTGTTTTCAAAATTATTTTTAAATGAGTTGTGATTGAATGTTTGAGAAGATTTTCAAAATATCAAACTATATAACTCTACAATTTTAGTTGACTATGCATATATTTACAAATTTAGGGATTTAGTTTTAAATCATTTTTAATAGAAATTTTAATTATAATCTCAATTCACCCCCTCCCCCTTAATTTTTCCACTCCAACCAACATTTTTTGCATTCAATTATTTTTATTCTTTTATTTGAGTGGATACTATTGTTTTTTACTCTTACCTATCATTTTTTACCTGTGTGGGATGCTATTTATAGTTACTTTTGTTTTATATAATAGTATTTTGAATAAAGACACACATAAAGAGGGATTTTTTTAAATTATTAATCATCTAAGGTTTTAGAGGCTTTTTCATGCTCTCTTTCTAAAAGGGGTTTTAAGTAAATTTCTTAAAACTGGTGGTATTATTAAAATGAATGCATGTGACTTGTTTTGATTAAAATGTAAAGTTTACTTTTATATTGGTATTTTCAAACTGGCATGACAGAAATTTACTTTTAAAGGTTATGTATGGGGTGTTTGGATGATACCTACAGAGATTTTTGCTCATACCTAAATTTCAGGGTACGTTCATTTTCTTTATGGATGCAGTGGTTGGTTTTTAGATTTTTGTTCAGGTATGGTGGTGGCAAAGCCAAGAAGAGGGACATTTTCTTGGCATGTGAAGATGGGTTATCGTGGTCATTATTTAATTTTGGTATATTATTCTTTGCATGTATTTTTTCATGTTGGAGATTTCATTTTGGTCATTGTATTTAAAATTTGGATTTTTTTTATATTGATATTCTTTTTTTATGTTGTATGTTTATTCCTCATTTGGTTTTATTTATTGTTTATAATTTCTTGTTTTGTATATGTGATCATTAGACGTGTAGAATGGTCATGTCGGTCTTTAAGGTGAAAGTTCCATGTTATTCTTATTTTATCAGATGAAATCGTTCCCACTTGTATACATTTGATGCTCATGCACTAGTTGTTATCCCATGAGAATCAGAAAAATCCATTCAGGCCTTGCCATGGGACGGCTCGAGTTCCCAGACCAGGGGTGGTTTGGGTTAGTTCGTGACATAGGGGCCCGTTCTTATTCTTATATTATGAAGCATGAGTATATCTATTATTACGTTATAATTGTTGTTTGGGGAGCGAAGGTAGCGAATTGTGGGTAGCTTGGTAGTAATTGATCATAATTTATATATGATTGATGATGATGTGCTGGCGTGTTGGTTTTATTTACACTTTATTTATTGACGGTACACATAGACACTAGTAGCTATGAAGGCCAACTCACTGTTTGGGATGACCATACTGAGTATTATTGTCCGCCCCTGTATGCGCACTCATGTGTCCATATAGGTTAGAAAATTCAGATGGTGGATGATCTTATATGCTAGATATGGATATTGTATGTGGTAGCTGGTGACTTGGAGTCTTCATTGCAATGACCACCTTTGTGTCATCCATATTCTGGATTATATCTATTTTGGGATTTGTTACTCGTTCTCGGTGTTTTATTTATTTTACATTACATTTTATTATGAAGATGTTATATATTCATGTGTTATATCCATATTTTATGATTCATTTTATATTATAGTGGATGATGTTGCATGATATCATGTGACAAGATGTATTTAGAGGCAATGTCACTCATCGTTTGTGGGGATACCTCAGCATTGGTCACTAGCCCCACCTTATTAAATATGGACTTAGGGAGTGATGTTATTAATATTTTAATAACTTTTTAATTACTCCCTTTACTGATTTTATATAAAATTTGCATAATTTTTGTGAAATATTAATGTTTAAATATTAATTATAATTTTTGAGCACTATTTGAATTCATCCAGATTCAATTATTTTTAATTTTTTAATAATAACTCTCACCCTACTTATCCAAATTTTATTATTATTGTTTTTTAGGGTTACTTAATCATATTCCAACATTTCATTAAAAGGAAACTTTGGCCAAATTGTCCATTTGGAAGGTTATATGGTCCACATGAGAATACCCAATGAAACTGTGAAGAAACTAGACCAGCCATGATGATTGAGTTAATGGTCTAAATCCCAAAGTCCAAATTTTATGAAACTTAACAATATATTATTAATTATAAAAAATAATCATGGGTAAAAAATTTAATGTCCAACTACACGAACAAGGGTCCCAACTGATTATTTGAAGTCCAGCCCACCATTTTGGCCAAAAATTAAAATCCGGACACTATTCATGACATAGCTCATGATGTAATAATCAAATAAAGCTAATATTTTTCAGTGTGAAATAAGAGATATAGTTGGATTACTTTTTTGAAGAAAGTTTTCTGATTTGAAGTCATCTTCCTATTGATAAACCCATTCACATTTCTTCCTTCTAAAAAGTATGGATTGAAATGGACATATTAATATTGTTTAATCAAATGGACATAACTTTGGATCCATGAGTCCAAATTCCTCCAAATTTTGATATTAGTCTTCCAATATTATTATCTAAAACTTTAAGAATGATATATCTATATATTCATCTATTTGAATGTCCAAATCGTCGATCCAAGTGGATGGGTAGTTTTGGAATGAAAATAGTCCACCACCTTGGGCTATAAATACATCCCCTCCTCTCTTTTCAAAAGGGTTGGAATTTCAGAAGAGATGATCACATATTGGAATGAAAAAATCATCAGGTCTTTGGAAGACCTTCTATACTCAATTTTTCACTTGATATACCATTCCTCCTCTCTTTGTTTCCTTTTACTTTTGTGTTCTTCATTATTGTAATCTTCTAAGTCTTTTTTGTAATTCTATTTTAATAAAAGTTTATTATTCAATATATCTTATTCTAATCCACCTTATGTAGATTAATATTAATGTTCTTAAAATATTTTAAATCAATTTAAAACTCATTCCCTTCTTTTTCTTCCTCATTCAATCGAAAGCCTGTTTTTAATTCTCATTATCGTTTGTGTGTGTGTTCGACACACCACTCTTTTCTTATCCCTTTATTTTTCTTATCTTATTAATTTATCATCATAATCATTATAACCATATTATTAATAATTTAAATAGCTGAGTAAATCTCTCATTGGGTTGATGTATAATTTAGGTATGTTAAGCGATTGAGAGCTTTTTCTCGATGAGTATTCTTTGAATTAACATTGTGTATGTTGGACTTAGCATGTCATGGATTAATGATTTGTTTTGTTTAAAGAGTGGTTTACATGGATTATTGAAACCATAAATACACCACCATAAACAAGATATGATTAATATTAGAACCTTAAGTTTATTTAAGGCTTGGATTAAAGCCTTAACACTTGGGAATTCCAATCAACATCAACTTGTGATGTGGGTGTTAATTTAATGAAATATAAAGCAAGACTCAAGGATATCACAAGATTAACTACCTAATGATGAAATCACCCAAATCTTTATCAATTTGTTAAATCAATCTTAATAAAACAATCATTTCATAAGCTCTGCAAACAACCCCCCCCCCCCCCCATCAGAATACAATCAATTAAAAACAATCGACTATTAAAAAGTATTATCACCGAGGATTTGACCCGAGTGTTTCTATACACATTAACAGAGTACCAGAACCTTGACCGGTTGATAGGAGACAATTGTTCATGCTTTCAAATGTCATCATTGTTGGGGATGGTTCTTTAAGTAGTCATTAGATTCTGGTTATTGTAAAAAAACAAAAAAAAAATCAAAATTTAAAAAAATCAAAAAGAAAAATCAATCTTCCACTTTCTTAAAAAATCTATCTGAATGCCTTGTAGCCTACCAAAAAAACCCTCAAATTTGTTTGACCCTGAAATTGAGAGAACACTTCGCCAACTTAAGAGTAACATTAGGGATAATCAAATAATTCAAGAACCATTCCTTGTCCAACCCTTTGAATTAGATATGGCCAATCCTATGGAACAAACACATAAAGAACTTGCTGCCCCTGATATGAATTATCAACCTCTTGGTATTCAGTATCCAAACATAGATGCTGACTTCAAACTCAAATCAGGTTTGATTCATCTTCTCCCTCATTTCCACGGGCTATCCGGTGAGGATCCACATATCCACCTTAAAGAGTTCCAAGTGGTGTGCTCTACCATGAAGCCTTTAGGGGTTTCTGAGGAACAAATCAAACTTTGAGAATTCCCTTTCTCCCTAGATGACTCCTCTAAGTCATGGATATACTACCTCCCTCTTGGTTTCATAACCACATGGAATGACATAAAGCGACTCTTTTTAGAGAAATTCTTTCCTGATTCTTATACTGCTTCCATCCGAAAGAAAATTATTGGTATCCGTCAATTCCCAAATGAATCACTCCATGAGTACTGGGAGAGGTTCGAAAAGCTTGTGGAAACCTAACCACATCACCAAATTCCTGACCAAATATTGATCCAATACTTCTATGAGGGGTTATTGGCTATAGAGAGAACTCTCATTAATGCCGCAAGTGGCGGTGATCTTTTTGATAAAACTCTTGTAGCTGTAAGAGATCTCATAAGAAACATGGTTGTAAACACACAAAAATTTCATACTTGAGCATATTCTCAAGTCAAACAACCCCAAGATAGTCAATCGATAGTGCCCAACAAGATGACCGAGTGGATGAATGAACTTACAGGTCTTGTGAGACAACTAGTTGTGGCAGCCAAAGCCCCAACCTCATCTTCTCCACAATCTCTATTCCCCAGACCTATCAAGAACTTTGTAATATATAGCTCCCCATATCATCCAACTGAAACATGTTTATAACTTCAATAGGATCAATCTAATTCATCCGGGCTAATGGAGCTCAATGTAGCATATGCTCAGTGGAACCCCAACCCTCAACAATCAGGTCAGTTTTTAAGAAAATTCAACCAACCCCATTCTAATCCCTTCTCTTCTACCTATAACCCTAACTTGAGATATAGGAATTCCATTTCTCATCCCCCTAAATACCCTCACCAAAACCGAAACCAATTCCAATATGGTCAAGGTGGTGGTAACTTTCAACAACCTTATCCTTTTGTTCCTCAAACTCAAAGGAACAATCCTCCTCCTGGATTCCATTATTCTAGCGAGCCTTCCCAATTCCCAAAACAATACAATCACTTTACTAAGAACCAAAATAAAGGTAATCCCAATCTGGGAGAAGCTTATTCTTTCAAGAAACCATGGGAAAGTGAAGTGGAAGATCTTGCCTCCTTCACCCATTCCAGCATCAAAAACATTGAAACCTAAATTGGTCAACTTTCATCCCACCTGAGCTAGCAACAACAATCAAATTCTTCCAAACTCTCAGCTCAACCATTACCCAACCCCAAGGGTAATGTAAGTGAAATTGCACTTAGATCAGGAAATCAAATTGCTATTCCTCATGATAAGTCCTCCAACCCCCCTTTGAATGTTGACCTTGAAAATGAAAAGAAAAATAAACTTGAAAAGGAATCTAAACCCATTCCTTCACCTCCTTTTATTCCACTTAAGAACTCAATTTCTTTTCATCGGGCCATTTATAAGCCAAAGAAGTCCTTTTAACTCGATCCTGAAATGCTCGACATGTTTAGACATGTTGAATTAAACATTACCCTCTTATATTCCATAAAACAAATCCATAAGTATGCCAAGTTTCTTAAGGAATTGTACACCCACAAGAGAAAACTTAGGACCTTCAAAAATGTTTCCACCCAACAGTCTATTCCCATAAAGTGAAAAGATCTAGGGACCTTTACGGTTCCATGCCAAATTGGAAGTTCCAACTTTAATGATGCACTCATAGACCTAGGAGCCTCAATAAATTTCATTCCTAAATCTATCTTCTCTAACCTTGGTCTATTTACCTTGCACCCAATGAGTGTTTTCATTCAGTTATCCAATCAAAGCACAACCAATCCTGAGGGAATAATTGAGAATTTCCTTGTCCAGGTTATTGATCTTATCTTCCCAGTCGATTTCTATGCCCTTGACATGGAAGGTGAGATGAACTCTTCTCAATCTCCCCTAATTCTAGGAAGACTATTCTTAATGACAGCGAGAACCAAGATTGATGTCCATTCAGGCATCTTATCAATGGAATTTGGTGACCAACTGGTCAAGTTCAACATTTTCCAAGACATGCGATACCCATATGAGGATCACTCTGCATTCTCAATCCATTCTTTTGAGGAAATTTATAAGAGTTAATTGAATCCAAATCCATCATGTTCTTCATGTTCTAATGACAAAGGATCTTGTGAAATTTTCACCATGATTAACCAAGTCATAAATGATAAAGTTTATGTGGACCTTTCATTCATAGACTCCATCAATCTAAGGATCTTGAAGACTCTCTTGAATCACACATCAACTCTGATCTCTACTACTCTACCTTATATAGTATTAAGGAAAATGAATCTGAAACAACCGAAGTCCCTTCCTCCATTCCTGAGTTATCTAACCCACAAATGAAAGATGAGACTGATCTAAAACCTCTTCCTGAACACCTGAAATGTGCATTCCTTTTCCATGATCACTCTTATCCTGACATTATCTATGCTTCACCTACTAAAACAGAGGAGTCAAAACATGTTTAGGTGTTAGAAGAAAACAAAAAGGCCTTAGGTTGGACCCTAGATGACATAACAGGAATCAACCCTGCTCTTTTCATGCATCACATTTATCTTGAGGAATCATCCAAACCAATTAGACAACCAAAAAGAAGACTCAATCCACTCATACTTGAGGTAGTTAGGGAATCGATCACCAAGCTTCTTCAATCTAGTATTATCTACCCAATTTTCGATAGTGAATGGGTTAGTCCAATTCAAGTTGTACCTAATAAAGGTGGGATAAATGTTGTCACAAATGAACATAGAGAGGTAGTCACAACTTGAGTAAAGAACAAATGGAATGTGTGCATTGATTATCGAAAATTGAATGTTGAAACATGAAAATATCACCACCCTCTTCCATTCCTTGATCAAATTCTAGAACTATTAGCCAGAAAGTTACACTATTTCTTTCTTGATGGATACACTGGTTAATTCCAAATCCCAATCGAACCTCAGGACCAAGAAAATACTACTTTCACATGCCCCTTTAGAACATATGCATATAGGATAATGCCTTTTGGACTTTGAAATGATCCTACAACATTCCAAAGGTGTATGATGAGTATCTTTTCAGAATTCATTGAAAACTGCATGGAAGTCATCATGGATGACTTTACCATTTATGGTGAGTTGTTTGAATCTTGCTTGAATTCACTCTCTCT
The DNA here is from genome assembly GCA_963277665.1 of Viscum album. Taxonomy (NCBI): domain Eukaryota; kingdom Viridiplantae; phylum Streptophyta; class Magnoliopsida; order Santalales; family Viscaceae; genus Viscum; species Viscum album. Next base: position 1,150,157,853 of record OY728132.1, on the reverse strand, counting down.
AGTACTTCAAAAGTGTTTCAAGTGTAACCTTATGTTAAATTTTTAAAATGTCACTCCATGGTTGAAAATTGGATTGTTCTAGGGCATGTAGTTTCAAAAGATGGTATTGAATTAGATCCTACCAAAATTAAAGTGATCTAATCACTTCCAAAACCCACATATGTTTGAGACATTCGTTATTTCCTAGGTCATACTAGTTTCTATCGACAATTCATCCATAAATTCAGTAGGATTTCCCTCTCACTCACTCGGTTACTCCAAAATGATGTCACTTTCCATTTCGATGAGGTTTGCAAGATAGCCTTCGTTGAACTAAAAACTGCTCTTACATCTGCCCTGATAATCCAACCCCCAGATTGGTCCTTACCCTTTGAGTTGGATGATGAGAACCATGTCGAAGGCACCAAGTTGATTGCGCAAGAGGACGAGTTGGATTTGCAAGGACCAATGACGCGAGGGAGATTAAAGAGGTTCAATGCTACAATGGGCGCACATATTGCTTCATTAAAGGCCCAATGGATCTTGCCTTGCATGGATGGAGAAAATGGGCCTATAATATCAATTATTCAATACTTAATTGAGATTTTATGCTTGTTTCTCCCCGTTGTGTGAGAATTGTTCCAAATTTCCCCCTTGCTCTTGTGCATTCTTGTCTTGTCAATCTACAAGTTAGATTGGTAATCCAAGACCACAAAGCCCCCAATTCCGTGCCTCAACCCAAATGCGTTGTTGTGTGGATTGGATATCACATCCCTCCTTTGAGTGTTTTGTCTAAGTAGTAGGTCGCACTCCTTATAGTGTTGATTTACTACTTGCATCCGCTATCCATACCCATCATTCACCACTTAGCCCCGAACCGCATCCTTCATCCGTCGACCTACGTCGTGAAGATCGGGCCACCCCATGCATCTCACATCACAACATGTTCCTCATTTTCAGATTCTTCACCATCATGTTCATCCTCTATGACTACCTCTTCAATCTCTTCAATCTCCTTAATATCAATAATTCAGTTGTTAGGGAAATTGGCCTGAAATTGACCATATACCTATGGCATTTGAAACACTTTTGATTCCCGTGTTTAAAGGAGTTGGACTTCCCTTTTGGTTGTTCCATAACCTTCTCTTTCCCATTATCCAACATCTTGTTCCTTCCCATTTCCTTCTCACCAACACAAAATTTATTAGAAGAAATACCTTTATAAAAAATTGTACCTCTATTGTAGTTTTTGAGTGTCGGTGCCTTTGAGGTCCTCTTTTTCTTTTCCACCCTGATCACCAGCTTGCAAACATTATCAAGTGAGTAGAATGGTTGCAACTCCACCAAATGTGCAATTTCTTCATTTAATCCACCCAAAAACCTTGCAATTGTTTGCTCTTTATATTCTGGAACATCACTTCACATCAATAAACGATCAAACTCCCGAATGTACTCTTTAACAGATTTATCTCCTCATCGTAGGCTATGCATTCAGAAAAAAAGATCTTGCTTATAATTCTTAGGCAGAAATCATCTCTTCAAAAGCTTTTTCAACTTCTCCCATGAACATATTTTTCCTTAGTCATCATGTTCCCGCTATTTCTTCAGATTTTTTCACCAAAGAGATGCATAATCTTTAAATTTCAGAATGGATACCTTTCACTTCTTCTTGTTAGAACAATTCTTAAATTTGAAGAACCGTTCAATTTCCTGCATCCAATCCAGAAAATCATCTGAATTCATACTCCCATAAAAATCTGGAATGTTAATCTTCAACCCTCTTTCAATATCTTCATCATCTCTTCTTCTTCGCATATCCACCTTTGAATCACTGGAATCATCACCATTTGCACGATATTCATAAAATGATGCTGGATTGCGCCTATTATGGGGGGATGGACGTCGAGGATGTCGCTTCGGTGGAGGGGAATCAGGTCTCCGTGCTCACAATAGTTGAGCAAGTTGCTCACCAATTTGAGTAATTTATGATTTTAGATGTGCGTTAGTTATTTCTCATGGAGCAGGAGGAGTAGAAGATCTGCTCTTGCGAGACATGGTGGAGAGTAATAAGAAGAATGCGATAAAACTTACTTGTTCGAACTGCGCCTCTGATACCAATTGATGCATCGTCAGAATCTCAAGACAAGTGAAGAGGAGCAGCGTAATGTATCCGAAGAATGCACAGTAAGCTTCACAAATTCCTCCAATTCAAGCATAATCATTACAAAGGGGTGAAAATACATTATAAAGACAAAACAAAGAAAGAAAAATGCCCAAATTCGAGTTACAGGGCATGGGGAACCCAAAAGGCACATAAAAAGTACAAAACGACACTTTCTCATGCCATTTAATGACCCCACTAGAAAAAGTATCGCGATTCCCTTTTAATGATGCTTTTCTCTACCTTCTCCCTCTTCTTTAATGTGTTGCTATGAATTTTCATCCATTTCCATGTGGGTAAGTAATTTTGGGCTGTGTTGTGGCCCGCCATGGTGTTGGATGTCAAGAAGTATGGGCTGGTCCAATTCGAATAACAGTTAGGCTTAAAAATTTTATCAAGCCCAAAATTATTCCCCTTGGGTAGAATCTGATCCATATAAAAAACTCACTATAATAACATTGCCTTCATTCATGATGTTTCGAGAGTACAAGGGGGTGGCTATTTATATCCAAATAGAGAAAAAAAATTGAATTACACCATGGGGTGGCTTTTACATCAGTCTAACACCTAGTTTCCACAAGTCAAAAAGTCTAAATGAAGACTTTGAAAACTTTGGCACTTGTCCATGACTTTAGGAGACAAGTATCACACCCTTTTGGAAAAGTAAATACAAGTAGCCCACCACATTTTGAATTTGAAGATTCCACAGTGGGGTGGTCTTGAAATTCATATCACACCATGGGTGGAGTGTTTAAAAGCAAGTTTGGGCCTTAATTAATGTAATTATAGCCCAAATGATTCCCCCAAGAAAGGGTGTTGGGCATCCTCTTAGAATTCCATCATTAACACATTTAAGGCCTCCTTCACTCTCTCGGTTCGCTCCCTTGTCTTGGGCCTCCGATTCCACGCAATGGGTCTTGTCAGTTGTGTGCGTTCAGCCCTCCTCATCAAATTTGCCTCCAACCTCGCGATGCCCATGTTTTCCATGATCCTCATAAAATTGGGACCAATTTGGTTATTGATTCCAATTATTCCAGTTATTCCAATTTGGATAATTTGGCCATTGAGGCCAATTTGGAAAATTATTCCAATTAGGTCAATCGAGGCCAACTAGCACAATTGAGGCCAATTTGGCCACTAAGGCCAATTTGGCCACTAAGGGCAGTTAGGTCAATTGAGGCCAATTAGTCCAATTAGTCCATTGAGTCCAATTGGTCCTCTTATCCTAATTAGTCCAATTGATTCCAATTAGCCAATTAGGCTAATTGAGGCCAATTAGACCAATGATGTTAATTAGACCACTAAGGAAAATTAGGAAAATTACATCAATTATCCCAATTGATTCCAATTAAGCCATTGTGTCCAATTAGGCTATTGAGGCCAATTAGGCCAATTAGGTTGATACAATTATGGAATTGAGGCCAATTCATCCAATTAGATCATTTAGGCCAATTAGGCCAATTCGGCCATTGAGGCCAATTAAGACATTTCGACAATTAAGGCCAATTATGACAATTAGTCCATTGAGGCCAATTAATACAATTATGCAATTTAATCCAATTAGGGAAATTATGTAAATTAGGCCATTAGGGCCAATTATTCCAATTAGACCATTGCTACCACTTAGGCCAATTAGGCCAATTATTCCAATTTGGTCAATTATGTCATTGAGATCAATTTAACTAATTGAGCCAATAAGAAAAATTAGGCCAATTAGTTTGATTATTCTAATTATGCCAATTATGACAATTAGTTCGTTGAGGCCAATTAGGCCTTTGAGCCCAATTAGGCCAATTAGGTCATTGAGGCAAATTAGTCCAATTAGGCCAATTAGGCCATTGATACCAATTAGGCCAATTAGACCATTGATGCCAGTTAGGCCAATTGAATCTAATTAGGAAAATTAGGCCATTGAGGCTAATAAGGATAGTTGAAGCCGATTATGCCAATTAGGCCAATTGAGGCCAATTAGGACAATTAGGTCAATTCGACCGATTTGACCAAGTAAGTCATTGAGGCCAATTAGGCCAATTATGATAAGTAGGTCAATTATTCCATTAAGGCCAATTAGGCCAATTGAGGTCAATTAGGCCAATTAGACCATTGATACCAATTAATACATTGAGGAAAATTGGGCCAATTATGAAAATTAGGATATTGGAGTAAATTTTATTAATTGAGACCAATTATGTCAATTAGGATATTGAGGCCATTTCGGCCAATTGAGGCCAGTTAGGCCAATTGAAGGAAAGTGGGCCAATGAATCCATTAGCATCAATTAAATCATTAAGGCCAATTAGGACAATTGAGCTCAATTAGGTATATTAGGCAATTGAGGCAAATTAGGCAAACTGGACCAATTGTGCCATTGAAGCCAATTAGACCAAATAAGATGAATTATAGCATTGATGTCAATTAGGTCATTGATGTCAATTAGGCCAATTAGGTCAATGATGCAAATTAGGCCAATTGAGGACAATTAATCCAATTAGGATAATTAGGCCAATTAAGGCAAGTGAGTACAATTAAGTTATTCAATCCAATTGGGTCAATTGAGACCTATTAGGCCATTAAGAACATTTAGGCCAATTAGGTTAATTGATGTCAATTAGGCCTATTAGCCCATTGAGTCCAATTAGACCAATTATTCTCATTAGGGCAATTATGTCATTGATGACAATTAGGCCAATTGAGGCAAAATAGGACAATTATGCCATTGTGATATGATACCGTATGCGTGTGCAGTATTCGTTGGCAAAAATGCTGAAACACAAGCGAAGAAAGAAGAGGTGAATGAAAATTAAAAGAAATGCAATAGGAATAAAAGGGGAAGGGGATGATCAATTAGGACCCCAAGGAGACTTTCCCCTTGAAACTCTAATTATAAAGCACCACAAAGGTTGATCACTCCTTTGATGAGCCTTACTTGCATTCACCTAAGAACATAAGAAACAAAAGCATAATAATGCTAGAAACTCTCAAATTCGAAATTAACCTTCAAGGGGTACAAGAGGTGGTTATTTATAGCCAAATGAGAGGAATACATGTCAAACTACCTATCCCACAAAAGTCTAAATCCTATCCCACGAATTTGACTTTGTTTACACATTTCCATGGCTTTAGGGGACAAGATATCTCTAAAGAAGACTTTTAGGAACCACCCCAAAGACTTTGAAGATTCCCACCATGGATTTGGAGACAAGGGGCCCACCACTTTTGACATTGGATATTTCCTTCATGAAAGTGGATTAAATTTCGTGGAAGCATATGGGTGGGCCTTTTAGGTTCACTTTTGGGCTTTAATAAGTGTGATTAAAGGCCCATTTTCTCCTCCCATGCATGCATGTTGGGCCTCCTCTTGTAATTTCAAAATGAGGGCATGTAAAGCCTCTTTCATCCTCCTCATTCTTCCTCTTGTCATTGGGCCACCAATCCCATGCAATGGGTCTTGTCCATTAATTCTCCTTCCACCATCAATGCCATGATCACCCTCAACTCCTTGCTACATGTCTACACCATGATCTGCATCATCCCCTCCCTCTTCAAAAGGATTCATCCTCGAATCTACATATTCAAAAGGAGAGAGATCAGAAATATTAAAGGTTGCACTCACATTTCCATACCTGCTGGGCAAGTCAATCTTTTAGGCATTATCATTGATTCTTTCAAAAACTTGAAATGGACCATCTCCTCGTGATTGAAGTTTTGATTTTCTTTGCTCCGGGAACCTTTCCTTCCTCAAATTCACCCACACCCAATCTCCAGGTTCTAGTACAGCCTTATGCCTACCCTTGTTTGCTTTCTTCCCATACTGTTCATTTCTTCTTTCAATGTTGGCTTTTACCTTGGCATGTAAGTCCCGAACAAATTTTTCCTTCTCATCACCTGAAAGATCAACAACCTCATTAGTAGGCAATGAAAGAATATCTAACGGAGTCAGTGGGTTAAATCCATATACAATCTCAAAATTTGAGAAGTTAGTAGTGGAATGCACTACTCGGTTATATGCAAACTCTATGTGCGGCAAACATTTTTCCCAATTCTTTATATTTTTTTGAATTATTGCACGCAAGAGGGTAGAAATAGTTCTATTAACCACTTCAGTTTGCCCATCAGTTTGAGGATGTGCAACTGTTGAGAACAATAATTTAGTTCCCAATTTATTCCACAAATTCCTCTAAAAGTGGCTAAGGAATTTCACATCCCTATCACTTACAATGGTATTGGGCAGTCCATGTAATCTCACAATTTCTTTGAAAAACAAATCTGCTATATGTATAACATCATTAGTTTTTGAGCATGCAATGAAATGGGACATTTTGTTGAATCAATCCACAACAACAAAAATGCTATCTCTTCCCGATTGGGATCGAGGAAATCCCAACACAAAATCCATAGAGATGTCGGTCCAAGAATGGGATGGAACGGGCAAGGGGAAATACAATCCATTTGGTTGAACCTTGGACTTTGCATGCTTATAAGTGACACACCTAGCACAAATTGCAATACCATCTTTTCTCATGCTTGGACAATAAAAATGTTCATGCAAAGTAGCTAGTGTTTTATCAACCCCAAAATGCCCCATCAAACCACCCCCATGAGTTTATTTTACAAGTAATTATCGAGTTGAACAATTTGGAATGCACAATTTATCTCTTTTGAAAAGAGACCCATAATTTTTGTAATAGTCTTTAAAACCATGTTTTTCACAAGATGTCCAAATTTTAGAAAAAATCTCCATCATTTTAATACATTCCCTTTAGTAACTCAAGTCCAAATAACCTAGAATGAAGAGAAGTAAGAAGTGAATACCTTCGTGAAAGAGCATCAGCAACCACATTTTCCTTACCTTTTTTGTGCTTGATCACGTAGGGGAAAGTCTCAATGAATTCCAGCCAAGATGCATGTCGCCGATTCAACTTACCTTGGGGTTGTTCTTGGTCAAAGAAGAGAAAAAATTACACATGTCATCTATTATGCCTCCAAAACATTGGATGAAACTCAATATCACTACATTGTGACTGAAAAGGAACTTTTAGCAGTGGTTTTGTCCTTAGATAAATTTCAGCCCTATCTCTTAGGTTCCAAAATCATTGTCTTCACAGACCATTCTACTATAAAATTATTACTTAATAAAAGTGATTCCAAACCAAATCTAATAAGATGGATATTAATGCTCCAAGAGTTTGACCTTGGAATCAAATATAGACTAGGAAAAGAAAACCATGTGGCTGATCACTTGAGTAGAATTTCTAATTCTTCTCATTCTGAAATAATTGATCTAGAATTTCCAACTGAGCACCTTTTATCTCTCACTCCAAAAATTACATGGTATGCCCCAATTGTAAATTACTTGGTTTCTGACATTTTTCCTGAAATTTTTTCAAAAGAATAAAAAATGAAGTTGAAAAGTGATTCAAAATACTATTTTTGAGAAGAAAATAAACTTTGGAAAACTGGGGCAGACATGGTAATTAGGAGATGTGTTAATGAAAATGAACATTCTTCCATCTTTGAATTCTGTCACTCAATGCCTTGTGGTGGACATTTTGGACCACAAAAGACCTCCTGAAAGGTTCTAGGCTCTGGATTCTTCTGGTCTTCATTCTTTAAGGACTCACATGAGTTCTATCAATCATGTCCCATTTGCCAAAAGTTTGGAACAATTTCAAAGAGAAATTAAATTCCCCAAAAGCCTTTAATTTTCTTTGAGATCTTCGATGTTTGGGGCATCGATTCCAGGGGACCATTCCCCCTTCCAATGGATTCTCATACATTCTTCTTGCAGTTGATTATGTTTCTAGGTGGGTCGAGTCCAAACCCACTAGAAATGATTATTCACATAATATTAGTGAGTTTCTAAAGACACACATCTTCCCCCAGATTGGTCCTTACCCTTTGAGGTTTGCAAGATAGCCTTCGTTGGGGCTGTTCTTGGTCAAAGAAGAGAAAAAATTACTCATTTCATCTATTATGCCTCCAAAACATTGGATGAAACTCAATATCACTACATTGTGACTAAAAAGGAACTTTTAGCAGTGGTTTTGGCCTTAGATAAATTTTGGCCCTATCTCTTAGGTTCCAAAATCATTGTCTTCACAGACCATTCTACTATAAAATTATTACTTAATAAAAGTGATTCCAAACCAAATCTAATAAGATGGATATTAATGCTCCAAGAGTTTGACCTTGGAATCAAATATAGACTAGGAAAAGAAAACCCTGTGTCTGATCACTTGAGTAAAATTTCTAATTCTTCTCATTCTGAAATAATTGATCTAGAATTTCCAACTGAGCACCTTTTATCTCTCACTACAAAAATTCCATGGTATTCCCCAATTGTAAATTACTTGGTTTCTGACGTTTTTCCTGAAATTTTTTCAAAAGAATAAAAAATGAAGTTGAAAAGTGATTCAAAATACTATTTTTGAGAAGAAAATAAACTTTGGAAAACTGGGGCAGACATGGTAACTAGGAGATGTGTTAATGAAAATGAACATTCTTCCATCTTTGAATTCTGCCACTCAATGCCTGGTGGTGGACATTTTGGACCACAAAGGACCTCCTGAAAGGTTCTAGGCTCTGGATTCTTCTGGTCTTCATTCTTCAAGGACTCACATGAGTTCTATCAATCATGTCCCATTTTCCAAAAGTTTGGAACAATTTCAAAGAGAAATTAAATTCCCCAAAAGCCTTTAATTTTCTTTGAGATCTTCGATGTTTGGGGCATCGATTACAGGGGACCATTCCCCCTTCCAATGGATTCTCATACATTCTTCTTGTGGTTGATTATGTTTCTAGATGGGTCAAGGCCAAACCCACTAGAAATGATTATTCACATAATATTAGTGAGTTTCTAAATACACACATCTTCCACCGATTTGGCACACCACATGCCTTGATAAGTGACTTAGAAACCCATTTTGTAATAAAACCATGGAATATTTTTTTGAAAAATAACAGTGTTGTATATAAAACTTCAACTGCATATCACCCCCAAACAAATGGCATGGATGAACTTTCTAATAGAGAAGTGAAAAGAGTGCTTGAGAGAATTGTAAAACCCACCAGAAAAGAATAGCCTGAAAGACTTGGTGAAGCACTTTGGGCTTATCAAACTGCCTATAAAACACCCATTGGGATGTCTCCTTTTAGGCTAGTTTTTGGTAAAGCATGTCATTTTCCAGTTGAAATCCAACATAAGTCATTTTGGGTTGTAAAAACCTGTAATTTTGATTGTGAAAAATCTAGTGAAGAAATATTGTTTCAATTGACTGAACTAGAGGAGCTTCGACTTGAATCCTATGAGAATTCTAATCTGTACAAAGAAAAGGCTAAGGTACTCCATGAAAAACACATTTTGAGAAAGGTATTCCATGAAGGTGAAAAGTTAATGCTTTCCAACTCTCAATTTCAGCTTCACCCAAATAATCTTAATTCTCATTGGGAAGGTCCTTTTATTGTTTCTCATGTTTACCCATTTGGTGCAGTTCAAGTCCAAGACCCATCTTCCAAAAAGACATTCACGGTTAATGGACATATGTTAAAGTATCACCATGAGAGGACGCAAAATCCTGGAACAACATCGACTTCCATTGGATCTCTAACTTTTGCAGTTGACCCACCACTGGATGGAGATGGCAACCCACCAAATCCAAACCAGGGGGCACCTCTTTCCCTTTAACTCCTCTTCTCACTCTCTCTCTCTCTCTCTCTCTCTCTCTCTTTATTCTTCTTCCTCCCTCATTCTCATTTTGTTTTTTACCACTTTCCTCATCACATTTTTTTATTTTTTATTTAATATTTCTCTTTTGTGTGGGTGTATAATTTAAAAACACTAAAAAATTAAAAACAAAACAAAACAAAACAAAAACAAGCGATTCATACTTACTCACCATCCAGTTTTGACATTTTGTCCAACCATTTTGGGGAGTCAAAAGACATGGTTTCATCTCAAAAATCTTGTGTTTTCATCATATATTTGGATAAAGAATATTGTGTCAAACCCAACAAATTTTGAATGCTCAATTTTTGATTTGGAAACCGATTTTCCCCACCCGTGAGGAACACCATTTCTTTCATGCCAAGGACACCTATGGCCATCTTTTAAAAATGTGTGTTTTTCACCCCCATTTGTGATTCTTGAGTTCGTGGACCTTCAAACTGAATTTCTTACTTTAGTATGCATTAATATGATAGAGGCATTTTCTGAACCACATGAGAATCACAATAGCCAAATAGCCTCTCATTTCCCTTACATTAATCCTCCTTTTGAAATCCCCTTCGAGCCTATGAAAACCTTTTCTTTGATATCCACATTACAAGACCAATACCTTTTCCCACCCAATATCAACATGGGTTTTCATTGGATAATTTTTTGAAATTTAAGTGTGGGGGGGGGTGGATTTCATTTTGGGTACCCTTTGTTGATTTCACCATGTTACCATATGCTTAAGGGAAAGCATCCATTTTAGTATAGGGGAGAGGTTGTCATTCAGTGTGTTTTGGGGAATGTAATGTACTTTCATTTATGTAATTTTGTAAATGTTATTGAAAAGTGTTAAAAAAATAAAAAACTAACAAAAAAAATTGGGTTGTGTCTTGGGTAGGTCAAAAATCACTCTTCCTCAACCTTTGATCTTGTTATAACTATTACAATTAGTGTCATGAGGAGATCAATCATGGGTTGGGATATGAGTGTGGGATCTTTTTCAAGTTCAACTTTCGGAAAAAAAAGAAAAAAAGAAAATAAAAAAAAAGAACACTTATGTAATTGGGAGAAGCTTTGTGTTTTGTAAATATTTCATCTTCTCATCCCCTTCAAATTTTCTTATACTTTTGTGTCTTTATTCACACAATCATTCCCTTGTAAATATGTGTTTTCATTTTCTTTCATGTTTCATTTCAAAAAAAATTGTGCATTGTTTTACCCATGTTGGTGTTTTACCCCTCTTCTTGTCTCTCTTGGACATTAAATTCCTACCATCCCATAGCCACAGAAAAACCCCTTAAAAACCTCTTGATTATTGTTCACTTTAGGATAGGGATTGGAAGCTGAGAGCTCTTACAAAATCTAAGATTTTCACTTTTGGTTGGTGAATGAGTGAAGTTCCATAAATTAATTTTATCATCTTGAGAGGAGTAAGTTTTGTGTGCCACCATTTTCCATTTCTAAATTTGAGCATGAAAAAATGAATTTTTTTTGGAACATTTTTTCTGTAACAAATTGTGGCAGAATTCAATATGTAAGAGTGAAATTGTCTAAACCTTCTCTGAGTGGGGAAAACAAAATTTTAATATTTGTTGGTGAGTGAAAATGATTTTGTAATGTTTTTTATATTTGTTGCACATGATGCCATGCACAAGACTAGGTGTGGGGGAGTTGATGTTGTTAATATTTTCATAAATTTTTATATACTCCCTTTACTGATTTTATATGAAATGTGCATAATTTGTGTGAAATATTAATGTTTAAATATTAATTATAATTTTTGACTACTATTTGAATTCATCCAGATTCAAGTATGTTTAATGTTTTAATAATAACTCTCACCCTACTTATTCATATTTCATGATTCTTGTTTTTTAGGGTTTCTTACTCAAATTCCAAAATTTCATTAGAAGGAACCTTTGGCCAAATCGACCATTTGAATGGTCATATGGTCCACACGAGAAGACCCAAAGAAACTGTGAAGAAACTGGACCAGCCATGATGATTGAGTTACTGGTCTAAATCTCAAAGCCCAAATTTTATAAAACTCTACCATATGTTTTTTATTATCCAAAAGAATTATGGATAAAAATTTTAAGGTCCAACTACATGAACAAGGGTCCCAACTGATGTTTTGAAGTCCAACCCACCATTCTGGCCAAAAATTAAAATCCAGACACTATTCATGACATAGCTCATGATGTAATCATCAAATCAAGCTGAGATTTTGCAGTGTAAAATAGGATATATAGGAGTCCGACTTTGTTGAATAAAGTGTTCGGATTTGAAGGCATATTTCTATTGATAAACTCATTCACATTTCTTCCTTCTAAAAAGTATGGATTGAAATGGACAGATTAATATTGTTTAATCAAACAGCCATAACTTTGGCTCCATAAGTCCAAATACCTCCAAATTTTGAGATTAGTCGTCCAACATTATTATCTACAACTTTTAAGAAGGAGATATCTCTATATTCAGTTGTTTGGATATCCAAATTGTTGATCCAAGTGGAGGGGTAGTTTTGGGAGGCAAACAGTCCACCACCTTGGGCTATAAATACATCCCCTCCTCTCCTTTCAAAAGGGTTGACATTTTAGAAGATAGGAGCACATATTGGCACAACCAAAGCATTTCCAAGGGTTTGAGAGGACCTTTCATACTCAAGTTTTCACTTGAGATACTCTTCCTTCTTTCTTTGTTTTCTTTTACTTTTGTGTTCATTATTATTGTAATCTTGTAAGTCTTTTTTTGTAATTTTGTTTTAATGCAAGTTTCTTCTTCAATATCTCTTATTCTTATCCACCTTCTGTAGTTTAATATTAATGTTCTTAAAATATTTGAAATCAAGTTAAAACCCATTCCCTTCTTTTTCTTCCTCATTCAATCGAAAGTCTGTTTTTAATTCTCATTATCGTTTGTGTGCGTGTTCAACGACCACTCTTTTCTTATTCCTTTCTTTTTCTTCTCTTATTAATTTATTATCATAATCATTATAACCAGATTATTAATCATTTCAATAACTAAGTAAATCTCTCATTGGGGTGAGTTATAATTTAGGGATGATAAGCGATTGAGAGCTTTTGCTCGATGAATATTCTTTGAATTAACATTTTGTATGTTGGACTTAACATGTCATGGATTAATGATTTGTTTTGTTTAACGGATGGTTTCCATGGATTATTGGAACCATAAATACACCACCATAAACAAGATATGATTAAGATTATAACTTCAAGTTAGGTTAAGGCTTGGATTAAAGCCTTAACACTTGGGGATTTCAATCAACATCAACTTGTGACATGAGTGTTAATTTAATGCAATATAAAACAAGGCTCAAGGATATCACAAGCTTAACTACCTAATGATGAACTCACTCTAATCTTTATCAATTTGTTAAATCAATCTTAATCAATAAATCATTTCATAATCTTTGTAAACAAACCCTCTCAATCAGAATGCAATTGACTAAAAACAATCGACTATTAAAAAGTATCATCGCCGAGGATTCGACCTGAGTGCTGCTATACACATTAGCAGAGCACCGGAACCTTGACCGGTCGATAGGCGACAATCGACCGTGCTTTCAGGGAGTTCACTTACCAGTATGTCGAGATATGACATTTTCCATGCCAATCCATACACTATGTTTCTCCTTTCCTTTTTCATAGGCTTCATAGTCACTTTGATAGATTCAATACGTGCTTTCATGAGCTTCCATGTATTAATTTCCTTGTATCACCATACTCAGCTCCATATGTCAGTGATATGCATTTCCTTATTCAACTTTTGGCCAATATATTACAAAGGACTTCTCATTACTTGCTTGACCATGTCTGATCTCTAACCATGTGTGATTCCTATCTTTCTCCTAGACATTTCCTTATGCCATCAATGCGTGTTTATTTGCTAACGCTAAACCCATCATGTATCAATCCTTTCGTGCATTAACACCAGATTGAGAATAAATCCAATACACAACCTTTGATTGCAACGAGAATCCTGCAAAGATTTATTATATTTCTATGATCTTTCTGATTTTCAGTTTTATGATGAAATGGAGAGCGCGCCACCGTTTATAAGCGAAGATAAACATGGATAATGAACATTGATTCCACCATCAATCAATATTCCATATTGAAATTGTGTGGAATGATTTTGTGGGTATTGCTCGTCAACTTTGACTCCCTTTAACAATTTTATAGTTTTATTATCATTTAAAAATACTAATATTTAATGAATTAATAATAATTAATTGAATTTGTAGTTAAGATCGATATATAAATTTGATATGAGTCGAACTCGAAAAAAGAATACATGTATTTTATAAATTTACTACTATTTAAAAATATATAGTTAATAGATTAATAATAATTAATTTAACCAAGTTCGAGTTTATCCGTAATATTGTTTCCCCAAACCCTATCTGAATATTAATCATATTTTGAATTCACTGCCATGATACTAAAAAACTTAATTAAACGAATTCTATTTAATTAAGTTGTGCAGTGTTAGGTAACTGATTAATGAGAATCTGATGTCAGCTCTAGACATTATATAAATTTATTAAATAAATATAATAATAATGTAATATTTTTTTTACAAAAATAAAAAAAATGCATTGCATATTAAACTTTATATAATCAATTAATTTATGAGATAACAAATAAATATTTAGTAAAATTAGAGCATATCAAATATTTCTTAAAGACATCTCCAACCTAATAGACCAAAACTTAGTAGGATTATAAATTTACATTTTAAAAGGTAAGTCTCTATTAAAGAAAACAGTGTGAAGACTCGACCTCGTGACCGGTGGTCCACACTCCAACCCCGTGTCAAGGGAGGCAAATTTACATTTTAATTTTGAAATCAAGTCGGATTCAATGATATATATTTCAAAATGAGGGGAAATAATAAGCGTGGGAAAATAAATAAATAAACTAAAAAAAGAATCTTTTCTATATCCCCCGTGAAATGACAGGACCACGAGTTCAAACTTTGAGTTCATCTGAAGGGGGCAGCACGCGGGCCGAAGCGTAACGCCCCACGCGCCCCCTCTTCACCCTTCCCACGCCCACCGTCTGAATCGCGGCTTTATGCGGCGGCATTGCGGCCGCTGCTGCTCGGCATTGCTGCTGCTCCAGCTGTTAACGCATTAAAGGGCAAAAGAGGTTTCAAGGCGGCGGAAAGGGGTCTCTTCATCCTCCCGCCCTCCCCACGCCCTTCCGCTGCTCCCCACAGCCCGCTTCTCTGGTTCTCTTCTCCTCCTACTGGTTTTCCTTTCCCCCGAAGGACCATCGCTTTTCGGGGTTACGATGGAGTTCACTGTTGATCCATCCCCGCTCTGCTCCCACCCCGGCGTCATCCCCTTCACTGCTCCTGAGGTCGCTCATTCGGCTCCGAAGGTTCCCCGAGGATGGCTCCCTCACTCGAGGTAACGCCAAAGTGTTTCAATGCGGATTCCATTTCCATTGTGCGCCGTTCTTCTGATTTCTGTGATTTTACCTGTTCGTGTGATTTATGGATTCTGTTCAAGGCGTGATGAGAAATGATTGGAATGCTTTGGAGGGATTGAATATGAGTTTTAGCAATGTAGATGAGATCGTGATCTAGCATATTCGTGACTGATGATCCAACTTCACAATCATCCAGAAATTGCAGAGAGAATGAGTTGATCTTGATGGACGGTTGTCCTCATTTTGAATCTGCCTTCAAATAAACTCATCTTCCATGTCAATTTACCCGTAGGGTAAGGGTCGGATCTTTAAAGGTTTAGGGCTTCTGTAATAGGACACCCTTTTTTGGGTAGCCTAGTTTTTTTTTTTTTTTTGTTGGATTGTAGTATGTTTGGGAAAACAATTGGCAATAGAAAAAAATGATTTGTGCATTCATAAAAGAAAAAACCAAAAGAACGATTATGATTTCCTTCCATTTTGTTCAAATGAGGGATTTAGTAAATGATTTCTTCCCAAATCATTCCATTTTTGGGATGATTTAAAATAAGCTATTTAAGAGAGACCCATTTATCTCTGTATCATTTGTCCCCATCCAATTGAACTGGAATAAATTGACCTCTTCAGGTTTCTTCTCAATTCTCCTTGCACTCTCATATTGTATCTAAATTTGCAAATCCTCTAATTCAGATCTTTATTCAAAACCCTAAAATGTACCTCACTTGTTACCTGCCAAGCACTTCTCCCTACGCTCTCTCAGGAGATTCATGAAATTTTTTCATTTAATCTTTTTTCACACTGATTCAAATGGTTGAATTATTTCTTCAATTCTACAACTAATTAACCGAACCTTCCCTATCAAAATGCTGGTTCTTCAATTTTTAATGGCCAACATCCCTCTAAATTTGTACATTGACATAAGCATCCATCATATCTACCCTTCAAATTGGAAAAACAAAACCAGCCATTTTTCAAATTGTTTATCAAAGTGATAAGTGATACAAGCAGTTTTCATATCATCCTGCTGATATAAGAGTGGTTATTTTGCTCACCCACATTGTCCAACATCTTTCTTCATCTGGCTCCATGAAAAGATCCATAAAACTCAGCAGCCCGATAAATAAAGTGTCAATTTTTTTGTTTGCTGATCCTTTGTCCCTTCAGTAGCGGTATCCATTTATCATTCTTTGCATTTTGGTGAACTGTCAGGTCCAGCAATAGCTGCTGTGAGGGTCATTCATTCTCTGCTCCAAGTACTGTGAGTGATGGGTGCCTCTGCTGAGATATCAGAGGTGGGGAGGAGGGAGACGATGGCCACCTGGCCAGGATCTGGTGTGGGGAATGAAGCCGGTCGGTCCGCAGGTTTTGTACAATGTTTGGCATTTTCCTCGAGGTATTCGGGTAGTCCCATCAGCCTACAGGATTTTTTTTGTATCAGAAAACCGTAGTGTTTTTTAAACTATTTCTATTGTTGCCCTGCCGTGTATGATTTTTGTTTGTTTCTTTTTTCTTTTTATATGGCAGCATTATCTTAGATGATGCTAGGGTTGTCATCTGTTATTCGTTAAGAAGATGAATCATATTTTTTAATCAATTGCCATAAAGAATCCAGTAATTATGTGGGTTTCATAAATGTGTAAGAGGCATAATTTATGACGGGATTTTTTTATTTAAAATTTGAATGAGGGATAATATTTTTTGAGAGTAAAATAAGCCAAATGGATCTAAAAAAAATGAGTGAGGAGTGAAATAAAAGAAAAAAAAAATGAATGTGACGAGTCATTTGAAAAACAAAAAGTGATATATATGGGTTTGACAAAAACCAAAGGACATGCTAAACTCCTTTGGCGGTTGGAGGTTGGAGGTTGGAGTGGGGTGGGTGGGGTTTGGGGCGGGTTGGAGGGTCAAGTATGTATATGCCATGAGCGTCATAACAAAAGATTTTTTTTTTATGAAACTTGACATACATGTCGAAACCAAGAGGATCTTTCATATTAAATTTATAATTAATTTAAAAGAATGAAAATAAATAATACTTCGGTCTTGAGATCTTTTTTTGATGAAGATGTTGATTGTCCGAAACTCTCTCGGTTTACCGTCATTGCGCTTGTAAGATTCAAGTGTAGAATCTCTCTAGTGATGATCCATGTGTGCTCTTTTGATATCCGAACAACATTGATGGATCACTACTAGAATTCTTGTTAATTGCGACGGAATCCCGTTGCAAATAGCCTTTAGCGACGGGGTTCCGTCGCAAATAGCTCATTGCAGAAAATGCTGTCGTAAATACAATTATTTGCGACTGGTCCGTCGCAAAAAGTTTTATTTGCGACGGGTCCATCACAAAAAGTTTTATTTGCGACGGGTCCATCACAAAAAGTTTTATTTGCGACGAGAAACATTCCCGTCGCAAATAAGCTTCCAATTATATGTATTATATATACATAAACGTTTTCGAGACGGGCCCGTCGCAAAAACTATTTGCGATAGGATATTGTCCCGGCGCAAAAAAAAAATATATATATATATAACTTTCAGCGACGGGTCCGTCGCAACAACTTATTTGCGACGAGACTACTTGCCCGTCGCAAATACGGTTTTAAAAATATTTAGTTAGACTATTTGCGACGAGTCCCGTCGCAAATAATAAATTAATTTTTTAAAAAATAAAATTTAATAATATTACAATTGATGAAAAAATAATAATAATATTATTAAAACAATAAAAAAATATTTAAATATTTAAATTCTCAATATTCACAAAAAAAATATAAAAAAATATAAAATATTAAAAATTAAATTATGTAATATTTGCACCAATATAAAAGACAGAAAATATAAATAATTCATATTACAATTTTAATTCAAATGTTTGTAACATAAAAAAATAACTGGGAAGATCGTCTTCTGGAGGAGGTGGAGGAGCTGAAGGAGCTAGTGGAGGAAACTTAATCCCTAAACTACGAGTCAGAAGACGTATGTACTCCATCTGCTCCTGATGTTGTTGCTGCCATCGACAGCTCTGCTCCTCGTAATGCTGCTCCTGTTGCTGCTGCCGCCGACACATCTCTTCTTGCTGCTTCTGCAAAGTCTCTATATGCTCAGCCTGAGCTCGCAACTGATCCTGATACTGTGAGCCAGAAGATGATGCCTCTCCACGAGCTCCTCTCGAGCTGGATGCCGACATCGCAGCAGTACCATAATAAGTATCAGAAGTCAAATGAGAGTCAATGCCAACTACTATGTCATTCTCAAAGCCATACTGAGTCATCTGCATCCATGTCATCTCATCGAAATGGTGAGCACTGGTCTGCTCAGCCGTCTCGTCCTGACCCTCAGCCTGTGTCTGAGAGGTCGTAGACTCATATGACTCCTTCAATTCCAATTTAAAATTAAAATTGTCAAAATATTATTTGCAGTTAATTGTTAAACTGAAAAAATAATACTAACCACAATCTGACGCTGGCGATCACCTCTAATCTCTCCAGTGGCTGGATCACTGTACATCCTCCGATAAACGTCGAACTCCGTAATATTGGGATGCTCGACCGCCTAGAGAAATATAAAATAAACTGTTTATATTTAAAGTTATATAAAATATTTAAAAAATATACTTACCAGATGCTCTTTATGCGAACTGAATATACGACTACCACCTCGATGCGTCACCTCCCGTCTCTCCCGGTTCTGTCGTCCCACTGAAGATCTCCTCTGAAATCCACCACCCAACCAGTGTAAACATAATCCATCCCAAACGTGAGATGAAATGTACTCTAGTCGGTGAGCTCTACATTACTCATCAAATTTTGTCACCCCTGCTTTCTTAATGACTGTTCTTCTCAAATTGTGCAAAAACTGGCGGAAACGGTCACACATAGAAACCTGCTATGCCGCGTGAATAGCGTCGCGCATGCTATCATCGATATGATGCCATAAACCCTACAAATAATTTATAATATCAAGTTAATAAAATAAATTTCAAAATAAATATTATTTATTTACGTACCAGCCAATGATGGAACATGTCGCGTCGCACATCAACGAGAATCTGTTCCCATGTGATCCATGACTGAGAAAAATAATTGCGCAATATAGCGCTCCACTATCCAATAGCTACATGCTGAAAACTGTGAAAAATGAATAGATAATCAAACAATTAGTATATATGTAAATAAATTAATGAAATCTAACTAAAATATACAGGTTATCATACCTCCGTGTGTGTGAATCGAAACCAAGATGTGGACGTCGCTCGGGGATAGGGTCAGGAATCATAAGTCGCGCAAGACTGCACCCCCTCCGCGTACCTCCTAAACCACCAGTAGGTTGAGGGTCAGCTGATCCCACATCCTCATCATCTAAAGGTAGCTCAGCCTCCTCTAACTCACACAATATATCAGAGTCCATCTGAAACACAAAATGATTATTGTTAGCAAATAGTTAAAAATAACTATTATATATAGATATATATTAGTTATGATTATAAGCAGCATTTAACTGTGTCAATGTTCATCTTCATCCTCTTCTTCATAGTTGTCAATGTCAATGTCTTCATCTCCCTCATCATTATCAATATCCATATGAGTTTCAGTTTCAGCATCTCTTGTCATTTCAAATTCATTTGTAACATCATTAACATCTTCATCACCATCGATCCTTCATTGTGGGGTGTCATCGTCGATATTCACGTCTCTTTGTGAATCAGATGGATTTTGAGTCGTCTCTTGAAAAATTTCAATTTCTTCCACATCAGCGGAACCACATTCAGTTTGATTAAACCGATTTTCCCGAGATTTCATTTTTATTATGCTCCATCAATCGCCCAAGTCTCTTGAAGTAGCACAATACTTTGCATAATAAATTTGATGTGTCTGTTGAGCCAGTAAAAATGGTTCATTTACTGCAAGAAGACTTTAATATTTAATATCGACGATTCCATGAGTCGGATGAACACGCAAACCTCTCTCAGTATCCAACCACCGACATTTAAACATTGTTATGTAATTTTGTCCTAGATAACACAACTCAATAATTTCATCTAAAATGCCATAAAAGTCAACTTCAGTTTCTCTGTGTGATGTGATCCTCTCAAGCAAACTCCACTGTTCATTGTTTTTTTTGATTCCCCGTATGCAAGTGTATGAAATCAAAAATCATTCACCACATATGCATTATAAGATTTAACCATTTTGGATGGTGGGTCACTCAATAGACAAAGTCGCTTATCAATTTTATCAGCATATTGAGACACCTTAAAATTTGTAAAACAATTATCAATATAACAAATAATAAACAGAATTGATATTAAACCATCAATAATTTATGTTGCTAGTTTTTGAAACCATTGAGAATTTTTTTTTTGTCTCTGTTCTTCAAGAGCAGCTGCTGTAATTTGTGGAAGTTGTTTCTTGATATGATTATCATATAACCTACAAATAAAATAAGTTTAAATGTTGTAACATAAATTATAGAATAAGTGATATAAGTACTCACAAGACAAATGATGTCATTTCTTCACAGTTGAGCAGAACGTATGTATGAGCTCTGTGATGTTCATCATCTGAAAGCCATCGTTCATGAACTCCGCCGAAACCAAGATTTGGCTGATTAAAAACTGTTAATTGATTGTTCATTTCGTCATTAACATTCCCCTCGTTTCGTCCCATACGATTCTGTTTTGAGGGATATTGAGATTCAAAATAATGAGAGCAGAAAAAACCAATTTCCTCTTACAAATAAGCTTCAACAATTGAGCATTCAACAGATGTTTTGTTACGTATTTTTTCTTCAATTTCTGCATGCATCTCTCGAATGGGTACATCTATCGAAACTGTACTAGACCTCCACATTTAGCTTTATGTGGCAAATGTAATATCAGATGTTCCATTGAATCAAAGAATGCTGGTGGGAAGATTTTTTCCAATTTACATATAATTACAGCAATATCTTCTTCCAGTTTTCTTAGCGCATCGTAGTCTGTTGTCGCTGCACAAATGTCTCGAAATCATCACTGTTTTTGAATAGTTTGAAATCATCACTGTTTTTGAATAGTTTGAAATTATAAAAACACTATCTGAAAAAGAAGATAAATAATTACAACTACTTAATAATTATCATTAATTAAGGGCGACACAATTTCCAGTGGATTGACGGCTACTCTTTTGTCCAACAACTCATTTAATTGAATCTTTCTCACACTTATTATTGCTAATTATTGCTAATTATTCTTAATTATTGCTAATTATTCCTAATTATTCCTAATTATTCCTAATTATTGCTAATTATTACTAATTGTTACAAATTATTACTAATTGTTACTAATTATTACAATTTATTACTAATTATTACAATTTATTACCAATTATTACAATTTATTACTAATTATTACAATTTATTACTAATTATTACAATTTATTACTAATTATTACAATTTATTGCTAATTATTCCTAATTATTGCTAATTATTCCTAATTATTGCTAATTATTCCTAATTATTGCTAATTATTCCTATTTATTGCTAATTATTCCTAATTATTGCTAATTATTGCTAATTATTGCTAATTATTGCTAATTATTTCTAATTATTTCTAATTATTCTTAATTATTCCTAATTATTCCTAATTATTGCTAATTCTTCCTAATTATTGCTAATTATTCCTAATTATTGCTAATTATTCATAATTATTGCTAATTATTGCTAATTATTCTTAATTATTGCTAATTATTCCTAATTATTGCTAATTATTTCTAATTATTGCGAGGTGATCAACCATGCAAGGATAATTATAGAGTTTACATTGGACATGACTGACACAAAATTTTTATTACGCATGACCTAACAAGTGACGACCTTTTGAGATTTGAAAATCTTAAAAACAGAGCAAAGCCTGTTGCTAATATTGATAATTTTAATATTTTATAAATTTTTTATTATTTTAATAATATTAATATTGTTTTTTCATAAATATTGATAATATTTTTTTATTGCTAACTATTGCTAACTATTGCTAATTATTGCTAACTATTGCTAACTATTGCTAACTATTGCTAACAATTGCTAATTATTGCTAATTATTGCTAACTATTGCTAACTATTGCTAACTATTGGTAACTATTGCTAATTATTCCTAATTATTCCTAATTATTGCTAATTATTCCTAATTATTGCTAATTATTGCTAATTATTGCTAATTATTGTTAATTATTGCTAGTTATTCCTAGTTATTCCTAGTTATTCCTAGTTATTCCTAATTATTCCTAATTATTCCTAATTATTCCTAATTATTCCTAATTATTCCTAATTATTGCTAATTATTACTAATTATTGCTACTTATTGCTAATTATTCTTAGTTATTCCTAATTATTCCTAATTATTTCTAATTATTCTTAATTATTCCTAATTATTGCTAATTATTCCTAATTATTGCTAATTATTCCCAATTATTGCTAATTATTCCTAATTATTGCTAATTATTCCTAATTATTGCTAATTATTGCTAATTATTGCTAATTATTCTTAATTATTCCTAATTATTCATAATTATTGCTAATTATTCCTAATTATTTCTAATTATTTCTAATTATTCCTAATTTTTGCTAATTATTCCTAATTATTGCTAATTATTCCTAATTAT
Source organism: Viscum album (assembly GCA_963277665.1). NCBI lineage: Eukaryota > Viridiplantae > Streptophyta > Magnoliopsida > Santalales > Viscaceae > Viscum > Viscum album. The sequence goes on along the minus strand of OY728132.1, from coordinate 1,150,134,911 downwards.
TTCCAATTATTCCTAATTATTGCCAATTATTCCTAATTATTGCCAATTATTCCTAATTATTCCTAATTATTCTTAATTATTCCTAATTATTCCTAATTATTCCCAATTATTGCTAATTATTCCTAATTATTGCTAATTATACCTAATTAAATTAGAACTAATAAACAACAATTAAAATAAAAATAAAAAATAAAAAAAATATATAAAAAAAAACTATAAATACCTTAAACTTTGATATTCTGAAGATATTGACGCTCTTCGACTGCTCTTATATAAAAATCTTCAACAAAAAAAAATTCACATTGAAACTAAAGAATAAAGAGAGAGATGGAGGAAGATCTGAATGATTTGGGAAAAAAACGGATTGAGGTATATATAGGTTAGATCAGTTGCGACAGAATTATTAGCGACGGGCGTCCCGTCACAAATGGTGTTATTTGCGACGGGGCCCGTCGCTATTACCCTCATCCGCATTAATTATAGTCGGCGATTAAAAGGTTATTTGGGTCCCATCGCAAATAATACCTGCCGACAGTCTTTTTGCGACGGGACGACATCCCGTCGCAAAAAAATATTTACCGCCGCCGGTTATTTGCGACGGGACCCGTCGCAAATAACCCTGCGTGGTTTGGCGCGCAAGTCACGCGGGTTGGCTCGCAAGCCGCGCCAAACTATTTGCGACATGATTTATTCCCGTCGCAAATAACCCGTCACAAATAACGATTTTTCCCGTAGTGGATTGTTGGGTGTTAGCGCGACGGATCAATCATCTTGTGGTGTTCGGCTTGATCGCTGCGACGATTCCTTTGGGCTTAAAGAATCCTCCTTGCACTCGTTCTTGAGAAGATGAGGAAGAAAATAGAATCTCTCGAGTTTGAGAGAAGAAACTCTAGAGCGTTTTTCAAGGTGAATATGATATTTTTTGATAATCATCGTGCCTTATTTGTTTATGAAAAAAATAAACAAATAATAATAATATAACCATCAGAAGTGGTTTGATGACGGTAAATATCTACAGAGCACAATGAATTTTATTAATATTTATAAAATAATACATTATTATTCACGTGCTTATGAATTATCAATATCATCTCAAGTATTTCATTCGATTTTATCCCTTGAAGTGGAAGAGATGATTGAATTACATAATTTTGATAATCCTATGTATTTTATGAAAATGATTTTACCACATGAAGTGGACAAAACAATGATCATCATAATCAATAAAAAATTAGTGTTTTATACAAGATGATCATTATTGATAAATAATGAATTATCATTCATGAATCATGAAATTCAATTAATTCATTCCTCGATGTGAATGTCTCATTCCTTGAAAAGAATGAAATTATTCATGAAAAATTGATATGATTTGTGATACTCTTAGAATTTTATCATAAATATTTGAGAGTTGATGAAGTTTGGTCAAATGATTTCTCCTTCATTCGGTAAAATGAATGTTGTTCTTATTTTGGATGACGATGAGGTGTGTGTTGTGAATCCAGAAGATTCGTTCGCATTGGTCCTCACTACCACATTCACCAACTTTAAAATATGCGGGGCTCTGCTCCCAAGTAGATGTATTGTAAAACAATATTTGAGTCAGAAGATCCAAAATATGCAATAATCCGCTTGGTGATGGGCTTAACACGTTATGATTATATTATGAATTCATCAACCACCATAAGTGGAAATTATAATGACAAATATAAGTATGCATAATGAAAGATCTTGGAGATCTTATATACATCGATTTTGAATCAAAATCTTTATAAATATTATTTTGATTAGATGCTTTAAAAGAACTCATATATGAGTTGGTATATGCTCATGTAAGGACATTTATCGGTAGAGAAAATTAATTAACGACTTCAGAAGAGAGAATATATTCCTACCTGATAGTATAAACTCTTAATGCTTTGTTATATATGAAGTTTCGATGAAATATATCAATGATATTCTTAGAAAAATATCATATGGAGACATTGGATAAATGAGGTACCTAGATATGTAACAAGCATTCATAAAAAGTGATTATAAATAATTTGTTATGTACAATCAAATCAATAATGGTAAACTAGAAGTTTACCAATCCTGACACTTTACATATATGATATGATGGTTTAGTCCATTTAGGATCAGCTATAATGAAAGATATTGATTCAAAAATACACGAGCATCAATTTGTTGATAACATAGTAGACATCCATCAGGGATAGAATAATGAATTTATTTAATGGATGCATGTATACTAAATTATCAATAAATTCATTATCATTAAGTTATTATGAATGCCCCATGTATAATAATTTATCATGAGGTATCCATTTTTGAGGTAAACTATTTATATCATCAACAACTATTTTGGAAATAAATTTCTCATATATTTATGAAGAACAAATTATGATGTATATATGGGCGCACCCACCTACCATGTGATCCATTTAAATACTATATGAAAGATGTATCCACTAAATGACCACGTGTCTTATTTGTTGCTGGTGAGTATACACTACATGTTATGAATGCTGACTAAAATAAATATTAGGCATCACTTGCCATATATAAAATGGTCCAGAAGAACCATTGACAAGATGCTCACAACACTTACATGAATGTAAAGTGTTAAAAATCCATAGTCTGATTATACACATCAGAAGTGTGGTTGAACTGATTATATAAAATCATCGTTCACCATAAGTAGAAAGTAATAAATATATTTTCCCTTGATGAGGAAAATGAATATATTAACAACATTATATATTTTTAGATATCGTCTCTGAAGTGGCACTGGTACTAAAAAAATTATGAGATCTCAATCAAATATTGTTGATGATATATTTTCTTTGAATACTTTTAAAACCCACCGATGACAATGGATTTTAATAGATGTTGTCATCACAATAATTGGCCAAAAATATTAAAGGAATTTATGATATGTTTAACATACAATGTTTTGGATTGATTATCCAAACTACTAAGACTATTGAATACATATGATCTTATTATAAGAAATATTCTTCCTTGTATATTTGGATATTTATTGTGAATCCTAGAAGGGTTTGAAATGCCTGAAGCATATTCAAAATTATGGAAGTTTCACCCAATATGATAAATTATGGGGTGAACTGAATAAGATGTATTTCATATATCCATATTAAGTTAAGGAAGAATATAAATTGATTTTATCATCCCATGGTTTGTATGAATCATTTTATTCATCATATTATTAAGATGTTTTGAAAAACATCCAAACTCTCAAAGAGTTTTCTGAAATCAATGGCTTAATTTATCATGAAATTACATGGAATGTTCTTATATTTTAAATTAATCATCCTGAAGATGAAATATTAAATTTTGGAATAATATTACCCTTATCCATTAAATATCTTACTTCCAAGAGTGATATATTTCATACATGAGGGGTTGATGAAAAACATACTTATCCCAAAAGGATTAAATATAAATGCACATTTTATTTATCCTTGAATGATATACACACACATGTGCATAAGTACCTTTTAAATAAATAAGAAATCATATTACACTGCAAGGTAATGTTCTTCCCTATTCATTGAAATCTAAAGAGTATAAATTATTATCATTCCGACCACCAAAGTAGAGCTAACTGGATTGAAAGAATGAGAGGGTATGAAAACTGTCATCGGGACCAGGCACCGTACAACTCTACACAGGGCATTTCTAGCTGATCAGCTATGTGAGGTGGGGAGCTAGGTACCTTCAAGATGCAGATGCTGGGGAGAGACTGTTTCAAGTGTGTCAGGTCTTGGGCCTTTAAAGGTCATGTATTGAGTCGTGTATGAGAATTGTGCCTTGGGCCTACGGGTTATGTAAGGGTTCCCCTTCAACCCTTAAAAGGGGATTATCCAAAATATAATAAAAAGAAGGCCTTCGGGCCATTCTGGCAAAAATTCAAAATTGAATTTTTTGGTTATGAATTGATCATGTACATTCTATGAGTTAAATGATATAGTGATGACCATTATGAGAGAGAGATGTAACTATTGTACTCCTTTTCCCTTAGTTAGGTTTTTCCCATTGGGTTTTCTTGATAAGGTTTTTAACGAGACAACACAATGTGGACTTGATGTTATTGTACTATTTTCCTAATCAAGGGGTTTTCCCCTGAAGGGATTTTCCTTGATGAAGTTTTTAAAGAGGAAATCATACATTATAATAGATATCCAAGGGAATTGTTGGCGCACTTGTTTTAATGATCACAAAATCCTTTTTATTATGTTATTAATGAGTTTTATGTTTTATGATATCATTTTATATTATAAGGCATTTTGATGCAAATTTGGATAAGTATAGAAATGAATCACCGTTAAAGATGAGTCACCATCAGGAAAGACCTAACGTTAGAGATGAGTCACTGTCAGAATGGAATTTTAGTAAAGTATCGCAATGATCCATCATTGGAGACAAGTCACCATCAGAATGGAATTTTGGAAAAGTATTGGAAAGACTCACCACCAGGTGATCTACCGTCAGACTTTACCTACCGTTAGGAAATTTGGAAAAGTGTTGAAATGACCTACCATTGAAAAGAATCACCGTTGAGATGAGTCACCGCTGAGAATGACCCACTATTGGCCTGACTCCCCGCCAAAGTCGTCTCACCGCCAGAGTTTTCTCATAGCCAGAAGAGTCATCGTCACTATTTTTGAGATATTAAATTAAATTGTTTCTAATTTCTATATTATCAAATTTAATATTGATGATTATTTTAATGGTTATTCTTAAACTATTGAAGCGATGCATTAAATTTTGGTCCCAGCATTCAGTACGAGGAGAAAAAGATCTAAAGGATTATTCTTAAAATGGACACTCCTGTATGCCGCTATTAAAAAAAATAAGAAATAGACCCCCTCATGCGAATTTACACACACATGTCAAGTGAGATGGAAATGTATTTCTAGAACCGAAAGAGTGTTGTGAAGTGTGAGATTTGCTGGAGAGCTTACACGGTGCATCTTGCCTACAACTAACTGTGAGAAAGTAGAGCATAACGAACATACATATTCTTTCCTACAGACAAAACAACGAGAGATTGTGACACTCTATTTCACTGCAATTTTCAGAAACTTGATTCAAGCTCTTATTCAAGCTGCATCCAAGGAGTCTCAATCTTAAGAGCACAACAAATCGAGCAACACCATCTTTTCTTTATCTTTACACTTTCTCTTTCTGTTTATTGTCTTTACATTTTGAGCAGTGTGTGGTTTACCCTTTTTATGAAACACACACTGTATCCAGCGCTTTAACTGGATGATACAAGATATCTTCTTACACAACTACAAAATATGCCTTTAGCAATGTTAAAAATGGCCTTTATCAATGCTAGAGAAGCACTGGCTACTGGAGCAATATTTAAATCCCCAATCTTTTATCAGCACTAGAAAAGTGATGGAAAAGGACAAAATTTATCAGTGTTTTTATTTAGCATCGATAAAGGGGACCTTTACCAGCACTTATAGGAGTGATGATAAAGGTTAACTTTATCAGTGTTTGTAAAAGTGCTAATAAAGGGGCATACTACAGTGTGCTGTAACATCACACTTCAGCATGAGTGTAATGTGCTATAACAACACACTGTAGCACCAAAAACACCACTAGATATCAACAAAATCAAGTATCAATACAAAATTTAAACGAAATGAAGTTTACAACACAAATACAAGAAAAAACACTATATTATAGATATTTCAAACATTGATTTATATAATTACATAAGTACAAATTATTACATACATTAAAAAACATCAATGTTCCTTTGTCTTTTGATCCTGACCCCAACTCATGCTATTGTTGAACAAACCACCCCTGCTTGAGTAAAAGAACACACCTGCATAAGAAAATAATTCTTATCTTAGTAATAATATAAATAAATAAATTAATAGAAAGTGTTAATTTTAAACTAAGCTTTGAGTCATACCAGGAACACCGTGTATCAGATTGAGTTCAGTTGATTCTTACACGTCACAACATTTATTTTTTTTGTATTCAGGAATTATATCTATAAAAATTAATTAAATAAGTATAATATAAAGCCCCATGGGTGCAACCTAGTGGTTACATCCTATGGTGGTGCTTGGGAGGTCTCGGTTTTGAGCCTCCCCGTGCACATTTAGCTAGGTTTTCATTTGTTTATTCTCCCTATCCTGACTAGTGCAATATAAATAAGTATAAGATGAAAATAATAAGAAAATCAATTAAGTAATAAAAGATAGAATGATGAGAAAACAATCTAGACTTGTTTGCTCTATTTTGGCGATGTGATGCATTTTTTAAACTAAAATCACACTTATATACTGAAAAGACACACTTGGAGTCATATCTATCACACCTTGCATTAGATTGAGGTGAGGATAATTGCTACACATCTCAAATGACATATGGATTATTTTCTTAAAGTATCAAAATAATCCGAATTTGTTTACTTGATTTTGAGTACGTCACTTGTCTTTTTTACTAAAATGTCATTTTAAACTCGAAACACGCACTTTGACTCATCTCAGTCACATAATGCATCATTTCTACATGATAATGATTCCCACAAATCATAATTTTTTTGTTAATCGTTTTCCTAAATTATCAAGACAATTTGAGCACGTTTGATTGGTTTTCAATGCATGACACTTTTTAAACTAAAATATCAATTTTACGTTGATAACAGAAACATTGAGTCATACTGAACACATCATGTATTGGATTGAGGTGAGTCTTATTTTTACACATCAAAAATGACTTATGAATCATTTTCCTAAAATATCAAAACAATATGAATGTGTTTTCTTGGTTTTGATTAGGTCAATTATCCTTTTTACTAAAATTGATGTCATTTTTTTTAAAATGAACTTGGAGTTATATCGGTCACACTGTGAATCATATTGAGGTGTGGTTGATTCCCACACATCTCAAATGAATTAAAGATTATTTTTTTAAAGTATCAAAATAATCTGAATGCGTTTTCTTGATTTTGAGTATGTTACTTTTCTTTTTTACTAAAATTTCATTTTAAACTGGAAACACGCACTTTGACTCATACCAATCACATCATGCATTGGTTTTACATGAGACTTATTTGCATATATTAAAAAAGACTTATGAAAGATTTTTCTAAATTAGAAAGAAAATCTAAGCGCGTTTACTCGATTTTAAGTGAGTGATACTTTTTGTACTAAATTATCGATTTTAAACTGATAACAAACACATTGAATCATACCGGGAAGATCATGTATTGTATTGAGGTGATACTGATTACTACACATAAAAAATGACTTATGGATGATTTTACTAAAGTATAAAAATAATACGAATGTGTTTTCTCAGTTTTAAGATGGTTAGTTGTACTTTTTACTAAAATTGATGTCGATTTTAAATAAAAAGATTCACTTGGAGTCATACCGGTCACACTGTGCATCAGATTGAGGTGAAAATGATTCCTACATATTGTTTTACTAAAGTATCAATATAAGGCCCCAACCTTAAACCTTACTTAATCTTGAGTTATTACAAGATTACACATTGAGGATCTTTTCAGGTTTAGAGTTTTAGAGAATTAGATCATAAAACATGAATTACATTCCACATTTAAACAAAGTGGTTACATAAAATATAGTATTCGTTTTTTTCCCATCAACAGAAACATATTTAAAACAAAACATGGATTCTTTCTTGACACTTTCTTGACACTATCATCATATCATGCACATTTCCCTTGACTTGTGAAAAACATTTTCAAAAACTTGGGATGAGCATAAAAAGCCCAGTAAAGGATACACAAAGAAGGAAAACTGTTAGATTTTCAAAACAACAAGTAAACCAGGAGTACTTTACCAAAGTAATACTTTTCACCTTTATGAAGCAGTTAAAACTCTTCATTGAATAAAATCCCATTACTTACCCTTTTGTAACCAAAAGAATACCATAAAACCCATATAAAGAACACATAACATATAAAGGTAACTTGTGACATAAACATACTTAAGTGGAATAACCATACAGTCAACTTCCACACATACTTAATGGAATAGACATACGACCAACTTCCATACATACTTAATGGAATAGCCATGCGGCCAACTTCCATACCCAATGCATTGGAGGTTATAACGTAACCACCCATCCTGGTATTCACGGCACCACCCATCATATGGTTAATCACGTATCCACCCGTCAAATATCCAAGTACCATTATAAAATCATAATACACAAAACAAATATAATGGAAAGAAAAAATTTCCACACTTTGATCACAATATATCACTTAAATATATTGGCATCACAAATCCATTATAAAAACCATTTCCAATACCAAAATACATAAAAGAGTATATGGTATTTATTTCATTAAAAAAACATTACGGCTTGTTGAGGAAGCCAAAGACCAAATAATACTCGCGACGACAGAAAAGGTCGTTGTCACCACATACGTTAAAAGAAACATTCCTTTTTGTCATTTTGTAAAATGATTCGTAGAAAAAGATTCCTTTTGTATAAAATTAAAAGTCAAAGGGGTTTTATACACCGTATAAAAGAAAGTGGTGTATAAAATGTAATATGCCTCAATGAAAGGAGATTGAGACGAAGTCTCTTACAAAGACGGTATCCTTGGATTAAGGATAAATAAATTACGTAATTATGTGTGACAAAAGAATACACCAAATATAAGTGGATATTAAGTGTAAAACAATCAGAGGTCATTCACACATATTCATAGAACGACATATTCAAGGAGTACAAGTTTATCCCAAAGGATCAAAATTGGGTTAAGAAGTTCCCTTACAAAAATTCGACAGCTTAACGACGTCACTTCAAAATTCCAAAATATAATTGATAAGAGAGAAAATGGTATCTCATAACTTGGACATAAAATTTACATCAATAAGGATATAGAAGAACATATCCCAACATAACAATATGTAAATTAAAAGACCCAACAAAAAGAAGTCTTTTAAAAAGAGGAGGGTGAAAGATTCCCTTACCGACTTGGGTATCTTTCGAAACGTACGCCCCATGGAAGAAGGGTCATACAATGAAGATGTAAATACCCACAATGAAATTATATTACAAAAATAGTATAATAATGGGCATTACATACACCAGTCAAAGGAAATGGTGTAAAATGTAGCATAAATCTCACGGAAATAAAAGTGAGATGAAAAATCCCTTACGAAAACTCGGCAGCCTAACGACGCCACTTAGAACTTCTAAAAATGGATTGATGAGATCAAATAGGGTCTCTCATCTTATTAAAATAAAATTTACAGCAAGAGGAATATAAAAGAACATCCCCCAACATAACAAAGAGGAGCTTAAAATAAGTGACATAAAGGAGAGTACTTAAAAAGAGAGGGGTTGGATCTCTTACGAAAATTTGGCAGCCAAACGACACCACTCAAAACTTCCAAAATTGATTGATGAGAGAAAGTAGGGTCTATCATCATATAAACATAAAAATTAAAGTAAGAGTAATATAAAATAACATACCAATCAATAGAAAGATGAGCTTAAAAAAGAATGACATAAAAGAGGGTACTTAAAAAGAAAGAGAGGGGTAGGTTCCCTTACCTCGGGTCCGACTTGACTCGATCGTTCTTTAATGTCCTGAATAATAAACTTGGGTTAATTTATACTTGCTTAAGAACCTTTTTCAAGTTCATTATTCCTTGTATATCACTTATTACCATGTTATGAACACTATGTAATTATTTAAGTTAATAATGGTCGTTTTGTCGATCCTTGGTACTTGAGTCAAAAATAAACTCTTTATAATTACAAGTTGTTCATGTGGTAAAATATCCATTATATCAAGAATTATATTCATGATGTATATATCATATATATCATATATATCCAGTAAATACATTCATTTATAATATTACATAATCATTTAGAGGTAAGAAATGAAATGCACTGTCCATGGAGACGGTAAGTCGTACGTACGCATGAACGCTACTTTCATTTCTATGTCATATTAATGGAATTAAAACTAAATGAGAGGTATGTATATTTTAATTCCAGAATTATATTCATAACTTATATGTAACATACATCATATATATCCATTATATATATGTACTTATAATAGTACATTACATTTGGGTATAAGAAATGAAATGCACCGTTCAAGGAGACGGTAAGCCGTACGTACGCATGAACGCTACTTTCATTTCTATGTCATACTTTAATGGAGTGAAATCATAAATATATAAAGGTATATTATAATTCCAGTATAATATCATATATAATAACATTAAATCCATCCTTTATACGTCCCACGTATGACATTAATGAATCAAATCACTTTGAGGGGGCGGTAGTCCGCACTTCCTAAAATGAAATTATCGTATTTACCCACAATGGAAACCATAAATATATGCCACAAATGAAAAATACAGAAGATTAAGTAAAACATAAACATATTATATATCATATATAAATATAGTTTCATATTAATGGCCACCTTTGAAGGTGTTATATGAGTGTTGAACAATCATCGTTTCGTGAGGCAGAAATTCGCCATCCACAGAAACAGTATGTTCTTTAACCATTAGATGAATGTGTGTGTAAGTGTAGCTCGAATCCTTATTATAACAACATCCTAGTGTATTGAGGATACTGTTTTTGTTACAAAAGAAAATAATAAAAATAGTTTAGGGTGTTGGAGAAGCAAAATAAAACATAAGAATACAAGAGAAGACACTACCTTTAAAACGGGTAACTCTTTTTGATTTGAGCTCAAGGGATTCCTTGGGAAGACTTATGCACAAAGTGAGGATTCTAGGAGTAATATAGGGATGTGGAGATACAAAATGGGCAGGGTTTGGCGGATCCAAAGGCTTGAGAGGTGTGGGTAAGGTGGTAGAGGTGAGGGCCTTTTATAAGAGGAGAGGAGGGACACTCTTGGAAAGTAAGGAAATGTCACTTTATTTTAGAATGAGTTTCGGATTTTAATGGTCCCACATTGATGTATTTAGAGGATAAGGTGATAAGGGTTCTAAATCCACACATCTAATAGGTTTTGGACATGTGTAGGTCTTAGATTTTACATTATCTTTCCATTTTATTTAAATCGTTAAATAATGAGGTAATCACTGCATCATCATGATGTCATATATAATTTAATTTATTTAATGTCTAAAAATTATAAAAAAAATATCATGTTGTAGGAAAGCGTTTTATCTTTCTAATGAATATTTATAGTCAAAATTTTGACTTTTATAACCCCATTTAAATTTTTTTTTAGTAAAACAACTCATGTTTGTGACATTTTTATTTTAACATTAAATAAAAAGTTATTTATGTCATTTTCCTACCAAAGTGGCTCCATGGGGTCCCCAAGTTGACCCATGGATTTTCTTGGTCGGCCATAACTCATACAATAGAGTTAGGACAAGTATAAAGTCATTTTCACTTTATTATAATATCATTTTTACCATAAATCGCACTAATTACCTCTAATCGCGATTAAGAACATAAAAATTACTATTCACCAAAAAATTATTTTAATCTCATTGAACCACATTTTACATCCTAATGACAATCATGTATGTTGGATTTTTGAAAATCAAATCACAGAAGTGGAAAAGTTTCATTTAAACGAAAAATCAGTTTCATTAACTACCACTTAGTGGTTTCACTATTCATCAAAAATAAAAGTTTTTCAGAAAAATACCAAAAATTCACCCTAAGCTATATTTTATATTCTGAATTAAAAAATGATGTCTATTTTAAAAAATTCAAAACATATAAGTCTCATTAATTAATTTAATAATTAATTCTCGCTGTCAAAACAAATAGCGTGTTTTTTATGAAACAAAAAGTATCAAAAGATTGACACTAGTTTAAGTCCAATTTCAAAGTGAAATTAATTCCACCAAACACTGTTGGATTAAATGGTAAAAATATATTCTAATTTCACTTTAAAACCAATTCAAAAGATAATATAATCATATAAATAGATTAGATTAAAAAGTGGTTTTGAATTAAAATACAACATTTTTCACTATTCATTAAAAATTGAACTTTATCAGAAAAATACCAAAAAGTTACACAAAGTAAATTTTTATGTACCGATTATAAATAAAGATTTTATTTGGTCCAAGAGGATGTACAAGAGTGAAAAAAACTATTTTAAAAGAGGGTTCGCCATCTAAAGGCGATAAATCGACCTTTTTGTGAATATTAGAGTATATATGTCTAGAATTGAATTCTTTTCGTATTTTGAGCCTTTATCCTTTATTGGATAAATGTAAAAACATTTAACAAACATATATAATCATATTTTAGTTATTACTATTCATTCCCTCCAATACAACGACTACGTGTTAACTACCATTTAAAATAATATCATTTTATTTTTAGAGTGCAACTTACGATTTCAAAGAAACTCGTTGTTGCGTATTGGGTACGCCATCGAGCATAGCGTTCCCTTTAAAGTAATATTAATATTTTATTCACAAATATGGATAAATATAAAAATGTCATATTATTTATTTACCTGGGGTGTTACATCCTTCCCCCCTTTTGGGAATTGCGTCCTCGCAATTTTAAAATTGGGCTCAGAAACTTCATTGAAAGCCCCACATCGGAAAAGGAGTAAATTAAACTATCATTTTAAAGGAAAGAAAGGGAAGTACAATGGTTACCTGAGTTAACCCATACTAGGATTTCATGTATGAAAACATGGACATGGAAGAAAAAACAAAGGGTCTTGTTCTGAGGGAGTGTGATAGAAAACATGTTTAGGAGAAAGTTAACCATAAGAAAATCACAATCTTGTGATGGGTTAAATGGTATTAGATTCCCCCATAGGAAAAGTTAATAGACAACATTTTTGTTTTAAGTTACTCTTCATTGAGGAATTTATTTTTGAGCTTAACTAAAACCTAAGGAAACATACTTACTTGTCATGTAGACTTCATATCTTACTAGATTTCTAACACAAACTCATATTTTCTCCAAATGATGAGTATATCAGGATGACTTGTTCATATTAAGAGCGCTATAATCAACTTCTAGAGAATCACCTAATCCACAAAAGAGAACTATACATTTCCCAGGTCTTCAAACCTTAACCAAAACCAAAAAGGTTAGTACAAGATCAGATAATCCCCAAAAAGGATAGTCCTTGATAAAAAGAAAAGCTACTCTTAATCTCAAAAATTTGTCCAACAATATCCAAAGTTCAACAAAGACCATTCAATAAATAGATATTCATAAAATTCTTCAACGTAATCAAAACTAAGACTGAAACCCAAATCTCTAAAGGATTTAATCACAATGTCTTCCAAGATAATCCTTAACATTTATCTCCAAATAACATCAGTTGCTCTTAAAGTCTCATATTGAAAAGTAATTAACCTAATCACATATCCTCCATGATAGGTTAATAATTTCCATAGATAACCCAAAATCAACTTATTCTAGATTCATAAGATCATCTAACTAAAAATAATTAGTCAAAATAACCAGGGAATTCACGTAGTCTAGTGGTAGGCGATAAATACCAGTCGCACTTTGGTTGCGGGTTCGATTCCCGCGGCTTCATCCGACGCGACGGGTTGTCACACGGTCTGCGTGTTGTCCCTTTTCAAAAACTATATAATTTTATAACATTCCTCAAAAAGTGATAAATTCATAAAAAATAATTATAACATATTCCTCAAGTTTATCTCATGCCTTTCGTATTCCATCATATCATATAATAACACATAATTACCTCAAAAGTAAGGATCATATAAACCCAAATGGTTACCTTTATAATTATCACATGAACTTCCAAATCGAGTTGGTTCTCTCGTACATGATGCATTAGAGAACTCACCAAGGTTCAAGTGGATGGTCATGACTCTTGATAGTTGGTTTAGAATAACCACGATATTTCTCATTGAATCCCCCATTTTATCCAGTCTCTTAATCAGAGAACCACCACAGTTTCTTTCAAATCCGTTGTCACTTTGGTGCCTGCTAGATCCATCCATTTATTAAAACCAAAAAGGTCAGTGTGAGTATATCAACAAAACCATCATGTACTAATGAGGAAGATAAAACTAAGATATACTTACTCATTCACTTTATCTAAAACTAGGACTCTTTCTGAAATCCTAACCATTATGGTAATGTCACTTATGCTTATAGAATACCCTAACCTCTAAAGTTATCTAAACCGACCTCTGATACCAACTATAAGACCCCAGCCTTAAACCTTACTTAATCTTGAGTTATTATAAGATTACACATTGAGGATATTTTTAGGTTTAGAGTTTTAGAGAATTAGATCATAAAACATGAATTACATTCCACATTTAAACAAAGTGGTTACATAAAATATAGTATTCATTTTTTTCCCATCAACGGAAACATATTTAAAACAAAACATGGATTCTTTATTGACACTTCCTTGAAACTATCATCATATCATGCACATTTCCCTTAACCTATGAAAAACATTTTCAAAAACTTGGGATGAGCATAAAAATCCCATTAAAGGATACACAAAGAAGGAAAACTGTTAGATTTTCAAAACAACAAGTAAACCAGGAGTACTTTACCAAAGTAATACTTTTCACCTTTATGAATCAGTTAAAACTATTCATTGAATAAAATCCCATTACTTACCCTTTTGTAACCAAAAGAATACCATAAAACCCATATAAAGAACACATAACATATAAAGGTAACTTGGGACATAAACATACTTAAGTGGAATAACCATACGGTCAACTTCCACACATACTTAATGGAATAGCCATACGGCCGACTTCCATACATACTTAATGGAATAGCCATACGGCCGACTTCCATACCCAATGCATTGGAGGTTATAACGTAACCACCCATCCTGGTATTCACGGCACCACCCATCATATGGTTAATCACGTAACCACCCGTCAAATGTCCAAGTACCATTATAAAATCATAATACATAAAACAAATATAATGGAAAGAAAACATTTCCACACTTTGATCACAATATATCACTTAAATATATTGACATCAAAAATCCATTATAAAAACCATTTCCAATACCAAAATACATAAAAGAGTATATGGTATTTATTTCATTAAAAAAAACATTACGGCTTTTTGAGGAAGCCAAAGACCAAATAATACTCACGGCGGCAGAAAAGGCCGTTGTCACCGCATACGTTAAAAGAAACATTCCTTTTTGTCGTTTTGTAAAACGCTTTGTAGAAAAAGATTCCTTTTGTATAAAATTAAAAGTAAAAGGGGGTTTATACATCGTATAAAAGAAAGTGGTGTATAAAATGTAATATGCCTCAATGAAAGGAGATTGAGATGAAGTCCCTTACAAAGACGGTATCCTTGGATTAAGGATAAATTAATTACGTAATTATGTGTGACAAAAGAATACACCAAATATAAGTGGATATTAAGTGTAAAACAATCAGAGATCATTCACACATATTCATAGAACGAAATATTCAAGGAGTACAAGTTTATCCCAAAGGATCAAAATTGGGTTAAGAAGTTCCCTTGCAAAAATTCGACAGCTTAACGACGTCACTTCAAAATTCCAAAAAATAGTTGATAAGAGAGAAAATGGTATCTCATCACTTGGACATAAAATTTACATCAATAAGGATATATAAGAACATATCCCAACATAACAATATGTAAATTAAAAGACCCAACAAAAAGAAGTCTTTTAAAAACAGGAGGGTGAAAGGTTCCCTTACCGACTTGGGTATCTTTCGAAACGTATGCCCCATGGAAGAAGGTTCATACAATGAAGATGTAAATACCCATAATGAAATTATATTACACAAATAGTATAATAATGGGAAGTAAATACACCACTCAAAGGAAATGGTGGAAAATGTATCATAAATCTCACGGAAATAAAAGTGAGATGAAAAATCCCTTACGAAAACTCGGCAGCCTAACGATGCCACTTAGAACTTCCAAAAATGGATTGATGAGATAAAATAGGGTCTATAATCTTATTAAAATAAAATTTATAGTAAGAGGAATATAAAATAACATCCCCAAACATAACAAATAGGATCTTAAAAGAAGTGACATAAAGGAGAGTACTTAAAAAGAGAGGGGTTGGATCTCTTACGAAAATTTGGCAGCCAAACGGCGCCACTCAAAACTTCCAAAATTGATTGATGAGATAAAGTAGGGTCTCTCATCATATGAACATAAAAATTAAAGTAAGATTAATATAAAAGAACATCCCAATCATAAGAAATATGAGCTTAAAAAAGAATGACATAAAAGAGGGTACTTAAAAAGAAAGAGAGGGGTAGGTTCCCTTACCTCGGGTCTGACTTGACTCGATCATTCTTTAATGTCCTGAATAATAAACTTGGGTTAATTTATACTTGCTTAAGAAACTTTTTCAAGTTCATTATTCCTTTTATATCACTTATTACCATGTTATGAACACTATGTAATTATTTAAGTTAATAATGGTCGTTTTGTCGATCCTTGGTACTTGAGTCAAAAATAAACTCTTTATAATTACAAGTTGTTCATGTGGTAAAATATCCATTATATAAAGAATTATATTCATGATGTATATATAATATATATCATATATATCCAGTAAATAAATTCATTTATAATATTACATAATCATTTAGAGGTAAGAAATGAAATGCACCGTTCATGGAGACGGTAAGCCGTACGTACGCATGAACGCTACTTTCATTTCTATATCATATTAATAGAATAAAAACTAAATGAGAGGTATGTATATTTTAATTCCAGAATTATATTCATCACTTATATGTAACATACATCATATATATCAATTATATATATGTACTTATAATAGTACATTACATTTGGGTATAAGAAATGAAATGCACCGTTCATGGAGACGGTAAGCCGTACGTACGCATGAACGCTACTTTCATTTATATGTCATACTTTAATGGAGTGAAATCATAAATATATAAAGGTATATTATAATTCCAGTATAATATCATATATAATAACATTAAATCCATCCTTTATACGTCCCACGTATGACATTAACGAATCAAATCACTTTGAGGGGGCGGTAGTCCACACTTCCTAAAATGAAATTATCATATTTACCCACAATGGAAACCATAAAGGTATGCTACAAATGAAAAATACAGAAGCTTAAGTAAAATATAAACATATTATATATCATATATAAATATAGTGTCATCTTAATGGCCACCTTTGAAGGTGTTATATGAGTGTTGAACAATCATCATTTCGTGAGGCAGAAATTCGCCATCCACAGAAACAGTATGTTCTTTAACCATTAGATGAATGTGTGTGTAAGTTTAGATAGAATCCTTCTTATAAAAACATCCTAGTGTATTTAGGATACTGTTTTTGTTACAAAAGAAAAGAATAAAAAGAGTTTAGGGGGTTGGAGAAGCAAAATAAAACATAAGAATACAAGAGAAGACACTACCTTTAAAACGGGTAACTCTTTTTGATTTGAGCTCAAGGGCTTCCTTGGGAAGACTTCTGCCCAAAGTGAGGCTTCTAGGAGTAATATAGGGATGTGTAGAGACAAAATGTTCAGGTTTTGGCCGAGACAAAGGCTTGAGAGGTGTGGGTAAGGTGGTAGAGGTGGGGGCCTTTTATAAGAGGAGAGGAGGGGCACTCTTGGAAAGTAAGGAAATGTCACTTTATTTTAGAATGAGTTTCGGATTTTAATGGTCTCACATTGATTTATTTCGAGGATAAGGTGATAAGGGTTCTAAATACACACATACAATAGGTTTTTGACATGTGTAGGTCGTATATTTTACATTATCTTTCCATTTTATTTAAATCGTTAAATAATGAGGTAATCGCTGCATCATCATGATGTCATATATAATTTAATTTATTTAATGTCTAAAAATTATAAAAAAAATATCATGTTGTAGTAAATCTTTTTATATTTATAATGAATATTTATAGTCAAAATTTTGACTTGTATAACCCCATTTAAATGTTTTTTTAGTAAAACAACTCATGTTTGTGACATTTTTATTTTAACATTAAATAAAAAGTTATTTACGTCATTTTCCTACCAAAGTGGCTCCATGGGGTCCCCAAGTTGACCCATGGATTGTATTGGTCGGACATAACTCATCCAATAGAGTTAGGACAAGTGTAAAGTCATTTTCAATTTATTATAATATCATTTTTACCTTACATCGCACTAATTACCTCTAATCGCGATTAAGAACATAAAAATTACTATTCACCAAAAATTATTTTAATCTAATTGAACCACATTTTACATCCTAATGACAATCATGTATGTCGGATTTTTGAAAATCAAATCACAGAAGTGACAAAGTTTCATTTAAACGAAAAATCAGTTTTATTAACTACCACTTAGTGGTTTCACTATTCATCAAAAATAAAAGTTTTTCAGAAAAATACCAAAAATTCACCCTAAGCTATATTTTATATTCAGAATTCAAATATTTTGTCTATTTTACAAAATTCAAAACATATAAGTCTCATTAATTAATTTAATAATTAATTCTCGCTGTCAAAACAAATAGCGTGTTTTTTATGAAACAAAAAGTATCAAATGATTGACACTAGTTTATGTCCAATTTCAAAGTGAAATTAATTCCACAAAACACTATTGGATTAAATGGTAAAAATATATTCTAATTTCACTTTAAAACCAATTCAAAAGATAATCTAATCATATAAATAAATTAGATTAAAAAGTGGTTTTGAATTAAAATACAACATTTTTCACTATTCATTAAAAATTGAACTTTATCAGAAAAATACCAAAAAGTTACACAAAGTAAATTTTTATGTCCCGATTCTAAAGAAAGATTTTATTTGGTCCAAGAGGATGTACAAGAGTGACAAAAACTATTTTAAAAGAGGGTTCTCCATCTAAAGGCGATAAATCGACCTTTTTGTGAATATTAGAGTATATATGTCTAGAATTGAATTCTTTTCGTATTTTGAGCCTTTATCCTTTATTGGATAAATATAGAAACATTTAACAAACATATATAATCATATTTTAGTTATTACTATTCATTCCCTCCAATACAACGACTACGTGTTAACTACCATTTAAAATAATATCATTTTATTTTTAGAGTGCAACGTACGATTTCAAAGAAACTCGTTGTTGCATATTGGGTACGTCATCGAGCATAGCGTTCCCTTTAAAGTGATATTAATATTTTATTCACAAATATGGATAAATATAAAAATGTCATATTCTTTATTTACCTGGGGTGTTACAATCAAAATAATTTGAATACATTTTCTTGGTTTTTATTACGTCACTTGTCTTTTTTACTAAAATTTCATTTTAAAATAGAAACACACACTTTGAATCATACCGATCACATCGTGTATCAGTTTGATGTGAGAAAAATTTCTACACATAAAAATGATTTATGAATCGATTTCCTAAATTATCAAGAAAATCCAAGTGCGTTTGTTCAGTTTTTAGTGAGTGAAACTTTTTGAACTAAAATGTCGATTTTAAATTAATAACAAACACTTTGAGTCATATTGGGAACATCGTGTATCATATTGAGGTGAGTCTGATTCCTACACATCAAAAATGAATTATGTATCATTAAACTAAAGTATCAAAAAAAATATGAATTAATTTGCTCAGTGATTGTGAAGTGAAGTGAACTTGAAGGAAATTGATAAATGTCAACACTGTAGGGGTGAAAAGGTTTTGAGGGAGAAGAAGTCTGTGGAAGTTTTGGTGCAGAAAGGCATAAAAGATGGATAGACCACCCCAAATCGAACAAAAGAACCCACCTGTATAAGAAATCAATTATTATGAGATTAATACTAAAAATAAATAAATTAAACATAAATATGAAACAATACATTAATTATATGGAATATGATTTTACTATAAAAACATCAAGATTAACTTTGTGATTGAGTAGATGCAACATCATTGATCTTCCTACAAAGGTAGTGGTGGGAAATTAAAGGAAAGTGGTAAATTAAACACTGTAGGGGTGAAAAGTTTTTGATGGAGAAGAAGTATATGGAAGTATTGGTGCAGAAATACATGAAATATGCATAGTAATCTTATAAAATAAATGAACTCTTTAAGTAATAATGAAAATTAAATCAACATTTCATTATATAAATTTTCTGTAAAATAGAGAAATTATATTGTAACATTACATTTAATTCTTCCCAAAGGGTTTCCTTCATTATAGTTTGTTATTCTGAGGGATTGGTAACATCATCATGTGCAGAAGGTATTGTCTACATGAGCAGTCAAACATTTAATTTAGATTATGTTATTGTAGTAGAGAAAATATAATATTATAAGGAAGAACATAGTATATTAAAAAACACTTTTACCTTATCATTGAACTCTCTTTATTTTTTTAATGGTTTTAGGGATTTGGTTCCTCTATTGAGAATCCAAATCCCCTATTTGTGGTCCTCTATAATGTACAAGACATTTTCAACATTAGGACTAACATGAACTAATTGTGATCTCCCATTAAAGGGTCATACTCGATTGAATTTTCATCTGACTCAAGATTTGTTTTGGTTGCCTATAGAACAATCGACCAATTCTTTTTTGTTGGATATGAGACATAAAATAATTACACTACTTGTGATGTCATTATGAACAACTAATATTTTCCCCCTTCCACACTAAAATTCACCTTCATGAATCCCATTTCATCAAAATTTACTACACTCATATTTCCAACCCATTTGTAATGGAAAATTAGAAATTGAAATATTGTATAATACAAATGATATATCTATTCAATAATACCAAAATATGACATATTTTCATAGATTGGATTTCTATCCTTGGAACCAAATGTGTGCATTGCTTCCACCTCAAGCATAACACCACCGTTTTTCATCAAACTACGGTCACCATGTTCTTTTGTATAGAATGCATAACCATTGATTACAAAACCAGTGTAAGATATAAATTTTTCATTTGATCCCCTAGATATCCATTGAAGTTGTTGGACAATTGAATTTGTATTTTCAAATAACTCATTATAAATTTGATCTTAGAACCATCCTATAAACTATTTATTATGTGTATTTGATATTCTTACTTCATCCCTTAATGGATTCAAATCTTAATAATATCTTTCTGGACTTAAATGTATGGATCAACCTCTTTACTATTATGTAAAATGTAACGGTGCACTTGCTTATACTCTATCAAGGTAATTGTAACAACATCTCTTTTGGAAATCCCTTTTCCCATAAGGCATCCACTATGATGAGACTTTGGGAGTCTGATGTTGTCAATATATGATAAGTAATTAGTATAGAATTCAATATCTTCTTCAACAACATGTCTTTCTACAATATAACCTTCTGAATGACTTCAATTCTTGAAACACCCTTTCAAAATCTTCATATAACATTCAAAGGGGTACATCCATATTTAATGGACAAGACCATATAGTTAAACCTCTCTAACCAAGTGAACCATCAGGTGGACCATAATATCAAATAATTATGCTAGGAAGAACATATCTAATTCACATAATATGACTGAAACCTCCTTATTCATGATTGGAAACTTCATCGGGTCTATACCATTAATACATAAGGCTTTGAAAAATAAGCAGAGTCTGGTTAATGTATGTTTTACATGTTGAGGAAGAATGCAACATAAATAAATAAACATCAAATATTGCATCAAAACATGATAGTTGTGTGATTTTAGTCCTTGTAGCTTAAAATTAGTCATTGACATGAAATTATTGATATTTGATGAATACCCCTCTAAAACTTTTACATTATTAAGGAAAATAAAAAATTGCATTTTTCCTATCTTGATAGAGTATAAGATACTAGAAGAAGAAAATACACTATTTACCCTTCACCGATGCTACATATTTCCTTATCCCCATGTCAATCATGTCTAACCTATCCTTGTTTCCATCTTTAGTTTTACTAGGAACATTTAGTAACCTTCCAATAATACTATCAAATAAATTTTTTTTCTATATGCATAACATCAAGAAAATGTCTAACATACAAACAATTCCAATATAGTAATTCAAAAAAATAGATCACTTCATCCAACCTGATTTCATAAGGTTTTTTTAAAAATGGTCTACAAAAAACAGTATCAATATCTTTTACTTTATTGAGCAGTTGATCACCTATTATTGGATACGGTATTGTACCTTATTCAATATTCCCATCAAATGTTATCATCCGGGATCAATGTTTATGTCATCGAGGTGAAAATTTCTAATTTCCTAAAAACACATTCTTTGAGGAATGTTTCAACCAAACTGAGTTTGTATATTTTTCACAAATGGAACACCCCAACATTCCTTTAATTCTATAGCCTGATAAATTTCCATAAGTGGAGAAGTCATTTATTATCCCATAAAACATGACCCTCAATGTGAATTATTCACTTTTATGAGAATCATACATTGTAACACTTGTATCCCACATCAATTTCAAATCTTCGACCAATGGAGTCAAATAGACATCAATATAATTACCGGGTTGCTTTGGTCCTGATATAAGTAGAGACAACATAATGTATTTGCGCTTTATGTATTACCATAGAGGCAAGTTATAATTTACCAACACAATGGTCGATGTACTGTGAGTAATACACTGTACACTAAAAGGATTTATTCCATCTATAGATAACATAAAATGAAAGGTTATTTGCTCATTTCCAAATTCAGGATACTTTTAATCAATTTTCTTACACTAAGGAGAATATCCTGGATGACGTAGGTTCCCATATTTAATTCTTATATCTACACGCCATGTCAATTTTTCTCACAGTTTCCTGAAATCCATATAGTCTTCTAAACTATGTAATGATAGGAAAGTACCATATATATTTTGAAGGACATGATTCGTTTTTCTTGTATCAATTCATGCCACACTTAGGGAATTTTATGAGTGATTCATGGTCCTTACAAAACAATATGAAATCATTTGGACAAGCATTTATTTTTTTAGAGATCATTCCCATTGAAAATAACATTCATTTAGTGTCATATATTCAACATGGTAGTTCATTTTATTCTGGTATCATACCATTCAGAAGACCAAGTAGTTCTGTAAAGATGGTGTCACTCCATTCACTGCCAGCTTTCAAATTATATAACTTCAATACAACTAACAATGTTGGGAATTTAGTACAACAAGTATACAATGGTCTCTTAACACAAATATTTAACTTCTAAAACAAATTTGGATAATCATGAAAGTCATCTTAAATTTCCATTGTCATTTCTTCCATTCGATCTACATCATCATTTACACTGGTATTCATATCAAATAACCCATAAACCATAGTATCATCCCAATCGGTGTGCACGTTCAGTTTTTTCCCGTGTTTAGTCTAAAATTTATAGATCTAATATATTCTATGATAAATTAAATGTTCTTAAAACTATTTATGACTAATTTTTCTTGAATAAAATCAATATAAACACAGACAAAGGATTTGATAAGTGTTATATGCATGTTCTATTTAAAACTTGATGAACTCTTTAACTCCATATCCATACACTTTTGTCAAATGATTAGCGTACATACATTTTTGATTCATATCCATCCTATTGTGTTAATAAATTATTAATTTTTTATAATAAACAAATAAATACACATAAGATATTCATTATCAAAAGTGAAAGTTATAGATAATTCTAATAAGGGAAACCTAACATTTGATTATTTCAAATAATTTCAGTATGCTTTGAAGAAAACAGGTAATTGAATTTAAGAAAATAACTACTATAATATGGTAGGCGTTACCATCTGAATTCATTCAAAGGTAAAATTTATAAACAACTTTCATTCTCATCAGCTCATCTCCCAAACATTTATCATTTCATTTTGTTGTTTGACACACATCCTCTCTTGTGGACATGCACCTATATTGCTTGAAATACTATAATAGGTAGTCATCCATGGCATGAATAATGCTTAGATTAGTACAAGAAATATAAAAGATATGAGGGATGAGTCTCAAGTAACAAATTTCAATAATAACCGTTCAAAATATAAATCTGATGATGATGAAAGTTGTATTGAATTGTGTTCTCTAAAAGGGGTAATGTCTCTTATTTGCGAGAATTACACCATTGTCACTAGTTATTAACCAATGATCTATTAAAGGTGAGATTTTGGGGGCATAAAATTCTTGTATGTGATTCAAGGGGTCTCAATGGGGACATGTTATGATATATGAATCTTTGGGGCCTCTATGAATTCTATATTTATAGTAGAAATCCCACTATTAATACTTTAAATCCTCTAACTAAGACTTATCCTACCTCTATTAAAATGATCAATCAAGTATTTCTTAAATCCCCTAAACAAATGAATATATAATATAGGCAATTAAGAAGTTATATGAAACCCAAATATGATAAACAAGAATAATAAACTATCATTTGTTCCACTAGAAGATATAAAAATATATTGATAAAAAATTTTAATAAATAAAGAGTTATTTAATATATATTGATGGTTTTCATAGATTCCTAGGGGTGGAACCAATATATGTAGACCTAAAATGATAAATACCTAAAAATAATTTCAAATAATTATACCAATTATATAGAATTTGATAACCTCCATTATATTTTTTTGGAACAAGTGATGTTACAACCTAAGTAATTATTACATTTAATATCAATAGTATATCAAATATTTGAAAACATCTCAAAATTATAATTTCAATTAAAAAATTGATAAGGAATGGAATTTTTTTTAGGAAAAACACTTACCTAATAACAATAAAGGTTTTAAACATCTTAAACTTCTTAGTTGATAAATTTATTCAAGAATTACTTCTAGACATGTTGAAAACAAGAATTATTTTCAAGAAAACGAAGAGTATTCTTTATAAGAAAATTTCATTTTCATGAACATTATGGGTTCTATGGAAATTTAGGGTATATAGTATAAAATTTTAGTCATAATGAAATAAATAATAGTAATTATGGAAGATATAGGGGTTTTAAGTTAAATGGGAGATGACCCCCTCTTACAAAAATAGTTTTGAAGTGAGACAAATCTTCATAAGTAAAATTGGATAATGAATTTCAACCGTTGAATGAACTCTATTGAAAATGTGACAAATTAAACAATTGTATGAAGGATTGTCAAAATTTTCTAAAAATATAGATGAAAGTGAAGAAAGAATTAAAAATTTATTATATGAAAAATAATGTAATGTAAGAGGAATTTATAATTGATGTCACACTAAAGGATTTACAAAAGAAAAATTATTTCATATTAGATATTGGTTGTTCATCTCACATGATAGGTAAATTGATGTAATTAAATATTTTTGACAAGTTTAAAGGGTAATTATTATTTTAGAAATGGTATATCTCTTAAGATAAATTGTTTACATTTAAAAGATGTTAAAAATAAAAGGAAATGTTAAAGAATGATCTATTTTTAGATGGATTAAAGTAAAACATACATAGTGTTTATTAGATGCATGATGAAGTAAATGAAGTGATTTTTAAGAAGTATTAATGAATGTGTTATCATTTCAAAGATGGATATATTTTTACAAAGGTATAGAAAACTAGACAAACCATATTTTAATTTGGGGTCAGTAAAGTTTTATGGTAATTGTGTTTAAAAGGTGAAATTGATTTTTGGTAGTAAAAAATTGATCATATTTGATAATGAGACATTTAAATACTGACTTAAAAAGGTGGGTTGAGATGTTTTTTTGATGAAAAGATTAAATTGATAGATATTTTTCACTAATTAGAACGGGGATATTGTTAATAATTTTAAAAATAAATTAGAGATTTAAATGAAACAACCCTTGGGCTATCCCTAGTGAGACTTCCTCTTATATATGCTCTATTAGGTAGTTGTGGACATTTGATGCAACTAGTGATCTTCAAATGTGAGTTCCCTATCAACTTACTTGCAAGTTTTAAATGGAATATCTGAATGAGATATTGTAAGGTTTGAAGGAATATGGGCCTTTCCTGAAGTGTAATTTTTATTCTAGATTTTAATTTCATTTATCTTGGACCATCATCTCACATAATCTTTGGCTAGGATGTTCAAGCATAAAGGCAACACATTTCACCTTAATGGAAGGAGGAATCTTGAGGGTGTCAAAGATCCTCTCAATTTTCTCCACCCAATCCTCTATCTCTTTAGGATCACATTCCCTTGAAAATACGGAGGCTTATAGTGAAGAAACTCTTGATCAGGATCCTTACCTCCATTAAATTTTCAATCAAATCAAATAAAATGGATATAAAAATTCATGTCACTCTATAAATATAGTAAATGTTCATGGTCCATGGCCCAACTCAAATGAAAGGATAAAATAATCAATAATTAAAATATTGTTCCCAACATCACTTGGAAACTCAGGAGAGGGGGCTAAGAGTTTTGGATAGACACTCCTTTATACTTATTACTCAAGCTCTAACAGCCCTATCTCCTTTCAACCAAACATCCCCAATAAAAATTGTTGAGCATAGGGATATATCGACTGTAAGGAAATAATGATGATAAAAAATGCAAATAGATATTGCTAAATAATAAATCAATGAGTGAGGAGGAGGAGGAGAAAATAAGATACGTTGGATTGGAGCTTTGAATCATTTGAGAGAAAGTAGAGATATTGAAAACTTAGAAAATGTTTGAGTCATGGATTCATTTAAACCTTGAATCGTTCGAGCCTTGGATTTGAGCCTTGGAATTGTTTGATCCTTGATTCGAGCTTCGATTCACCAAGGAGGAGCGCTAAAAAAGGGTGGATTCCATGGAAATCTTCGGATATCGCAATGAGTTTGTGACTGATTAGATTTATTTAAATAGATCGGGACACTTTTATCTGTGCTTCCAAAAAAGCACCAATAAAGATCCCTTTTATTGGTGCTAAATTAATTAGCACTGATAAAGCTCTATCTTTATCAGTGCTAAAAAAACACTGATAAATATTGTTTTTATCAGTGCTTATTACTTAAGTGATGATAAAAGATTTATAATTATAATTATAATATTTTTTTATAAATATATTTAATTAATTATATATATTTAATAAATATATATAAATATAAATATAGTAAATATATTATTTATTTAAATATTTTTATTATATTTTTATAACTATTTAAATATATAATTATTTGTTTATAATTATATAAATCCTTTTAAAAAATTAATATTTATATAATTATATATATTTATATAATTATATATATATAATAAATATATATAAATATAAATATAGTAAATATATTCATTATTTAAATAATTTTATTATAATTTTATAATTATTTAAATATATATAATTATTTATTTATAGTTATATAAATAATTTTTTAAAAAATAATATTTATTTATTTATAATTATAAATATATAAATGTATAAATATAATAAATATACATTTATAAATATATTTATTTATAAATATTTTTTACAAATATATTTTTAAAATTATTAATGAATATTTAATCTTAAGTGCATGCATGTTAAAAATGAGTGAAATTGAATAATTAAAAATGTGTATACTTTAACAATATTGATAAAATGGATAAGTTTTATTAATTAAATATAAATTATCTAATAAATATGGATATATATTGAAATAAAGATGAGTATATATTTAAAATATTAAATCATAGTAAATAAATAAATAAATAATAAATAATATAAATTGATTAAATTCCCAAAAAAATAAAAAATAAAAATAAAAAATAAAACATATTAAAAATGAATTAATACCTAACTATAATAAAATTAAAAATAAATAAATAAAATTTACCTTTATTAAAGATATGATATATTAAATTTATCATGTTATAATGAAATTCTAAAATGAATACTAAAATTTGAATAAATTACATAAATATTAGGTGTATGTGTTTCTATATAAGATTTCATTAATTACGTAAATATTTGCATGTGTCTATGTTGTATATAAAATTTCATTAATTACGTATATGTGAAATCAATATAACACATGTTTAATCTAAGTTAAATTGAAAAATCAAACGATATTCAATTATGTCCATTACTTGATGCAATTAATCAGTATTTTTAATTTATATTAATTTTTAATTATAAACCATTATTCACTAAATATATTACTATTTAATGTAAATCGTAAATATTTTGCATTATATAAATCATATTTATATACATTCATATATATATATATATATAATAAATACTATTTATCAACATTATCAATAATTATTTAATTAATAAAATATTTATTATTTTTCTTAATTTACTTATTTTTAATTTTTATTTATTTAATTTTCATTTGACACACACACACACACATATATTTAATTTATACTATTTATTAGTATTTATATTTTATATATAATATAATCAATTTATTCATTTTTATCAATAATTATTTAATTAATATTTTTTAATAAAATCATTTTTATTTTTTATTTATTTAATTACTTCATTTTATTCGGACCTTTATCAGCACTAAAAAAGCACCGATAAAGGATCCCTTTATGGGTGCTAAAAATAAAGCACTAATAAAGGGTACCCTTTATCAACACTAAAAATAAAGCACTGATAAAGGTTAGTGCTATTAAAGGCCTCTTTTATAATAGTGTTACTCTCTCTTTGCATTTGTTTACCCATGATGTTGTGGAAGAGGTCCTTGTGTGGACTGTGCTTATTTTATTTCCCATGGTTATTATAGAAGAGGTCCCTACGTGGCCTGGAAAGCTGGTTAGCTATTGTGTATACCCAATCTAAGTTGTGGATTAAGATTATTTTATATAATATGATTGGCAGCAAGTGATTTTCAAGTAGAGAGGATTAAGTATCAGCTTGAGACTAAACCACTTGTATTTATTCCATTGTGTGTTTTGTTTTTTTCTTTTCAAAGAATTAAAATGATTTTTTTAACTGTAAAAAAAACCACTAGTTTGATAGTTAATCTTAATTTGTGTTTATATAAGGTTTTGATTGAGTAAATTAATTTCAAGAGTTAAGATACTTTTCATAATATTTTGATTGAGACTTAATCACTCTTTGAGAAATCTTTCAAAAGATTAGAACCTATATCGATCTTCTATTTCAATTAACTAGTCCGTTTTAATTATTTGGTGGATTTTATTTAAACTCATTTTAACAAAAAAATTTATTGGGTACTCAATTAACCCCCACTTAAGATACTCATGCTGACCAACATTTGGTATCAAAGGATTTTAAAAATATTTTCAATTGTGATTTTCACTACTTGTAAACAAGGCTATACCCATAGTTTTGGAAAAAACCATGGCTATAGGTCACCCCTATATCCATAGGGAAAAAAATCACAAGAATGACCTAAACCCACAGCTCTCCAAAAATCATGGGTATAGGTCACCCCTATACCCATGGTTTTTTGTAAACCATGGGAATAAGTTTTTCGGTGGGAAAAATTCATGGGAAGGACTTATACCCACAGTTCTCCAAAAAATGTGGGTATAGGTCACGCCTATACCCACAGTTTTTTTCAACCATGGAAATAGGTTTCATGGGGAAAAAATTCATGGGAAGAACCTATACCTAGGGTTTGACCAAACCGTGGGTATAAGAAAAATTTTATGGGCACTTATACCCATGGTTTGAGCAAACCATGGGTATAGGTTGGCCCATTTTTTCTATAATAATAAATAATATATATATATATATATATATATGAATATAAGAACAAAAAACATGTTATATGATAGTGGTAAAGTCGTTGGAGTGTAGGCGGAAGGTGCTGGGATCAATTCTCAGTGGAGGATTTGTTTTAATAAAGGAAATATACTCACAGTTTGGTTGAACCATTTTTTTTCATAATAAGAACAATAATAATAAATAATTTAATATATATATATATATATTTGAATATAAGAACAAAAAATGTGTTATAGGATATTGGTAAAGTAATTGGAGTATAGGTGAATGGTTCTGGGATCAAATCCCAGCAGAGGAGTTTTTTTAATAAACAACCTACACCCACAGTTTGGCCAAACCATAGGTATAAGTATTTCCATTGAAATTTCTTATACCAATGATTTAATAACTGTGGGTATAGTTGGCCTATACCCACAATTTTTTCAAACCATGGGTATTGTTCTATCCTGACAGCTTAAGCACCCACAGTTTATAAAACTACAGGTATAGCCTATACCCATGGTTATCTGGGCTATACCCATAGTTATACCCATAGTTTTGAACTGTGGGTATTGTTAAAGATTCAAGTAGTGATATTTTTTCTGTAAAGATCTTAAATTAATGTAAATTCTAAATTTATTTCTTTAAATGGATAATATACAATAAGGCTATGCTACCAATATACCTTCTTTCTTTAATTTCAATAACTATGCTCAATGAAAAATAAAAATGAAAATTCACATTGAAAGTATGGTTTTTGAAATATGGTTTTCTATAGAGGATAAATATGAATTACCTAAGACTTCTAGGAATATATGGGATGATACTACTAAAATTTATTATAATAACAACTACAAAGATATGAATACTCATTACTATGACTCAGGAGATGAAGAATTTAATAGGATATCTACTGGTAAAATTGATTTTGAAATTTGGGATACATTAGTTATTTCTCAGGAAGGAACTACTAATGTGAAAGAAATGAGATTGAACACTTATACAATTGAATATGATACATTCAAGATAAAAACTGATGAGTTTATTTCTGATATGTATCTCAGGTTCAATGATATAGTGAACACAATGATCTCCTTAGGAAATCTAGTATTAGACAAAGATCAAATTATGCAACTATTGAGATGTCTTTTAGAGAGACGAAGAGGGACATCAATTTCAATAAGATAATCCCATGACATCAATAAACTACCTATGAAGTAATTGATTGGTAATTTGATGATTTATAAGGAAGAGATTAAATTTAATTGAGAAGATGATGCTGAACCTAAGAGGAAATCTACAGCCTTTAAGAATATTGTATCAAAGAAGAAAGAAAAGAAAAAAGTTCAAGTTGAAAGCTCTAGTGATGAGGAATCACTAGCCAAAATTGATGAGGAAATGGCATATCTTTCCATAAGGTTTAAGAAATTTTATATGAAGAATAAATTCTTTATAAAATCAAGTTACAAGGGAAAGTATGATAATAGAGGAAATTGGAAGAAGAACTGAAAAAGAGATGACAATTCGAATGAGATTACCTATTATGAGTGTAAGAGAAAAGGACATGTTAAGGTTTACTATCCCAAGTTAAAGTACAAAAATAAGTATTATGATAAGGATATAAAGTATAATAAATCTATGAAATCCACCTGGAGTGCCTCTGAGGATAGATCAAGTGACTCTGACTCAGCTCTTGAAGAAAATCCTTTTAGATAAAATATGTGATACATGAAAAATATATCTAAGGTACGTACTATATCTCCTATACATAATTATGATCATTCTGAAGATAAATACAATGATTATGATATGTAAAAAGATGAAATGTTTTAATATTGAAATATTCTTGAAGATACTTTTAATGATCTCAAATAAAAATAAAAAATTATAAAGAATCAACCTGATTTATCGACCAATATCAAATCTTATTTTTCTATAGAAAAAGATAATAATGCTCAATTATTAAAAAAACACTGAACTAAAATTTTCACATGAGAAATTAAATAAATACTTAGCGAGATTTGAAAATTTAAGAGAAACTATCACTCAAAAACTAGGAAAACAAATTACTCCTAAATATATTACTAGTCTAGGTTACCAACCTATAAAAATAAGAATTGTTAAGAGAAATTTTGTTCCTAAATCTAATTTTTGAAATTCTACTACTAATTTTTATTCAAGTGGACCAAATAAATTTTTTATTTCAAAGTGTTTACAGTCTGTTTAAAGTAAACCTATCAAGAAAATCTAGGTTCCTAAATCCCTAATCACTAACATATCTAGACCCAAGAAAATTTGTGCACCAAAATAATTTTTGGAATAAACCTTGTTATGTAGAGAAATTGATTGAAAATATCTTTTATAAATTTTTGGTACTTGGACAACTGATGTTCCAAACATATGGTAGGAGATTACTCTAAATTAATGAACTTGATAAAGGTTGATGGTGGTCATGTCACTTTTGGTGATAATGATAAAGGAAAAATCATTGGCCAAATCGGTAACTAAAATTCAGTTTTAATTTCTAATGTACATTTTATTTATGGTTTAAAATATAACCTTCTTCTAATCTCACAACTATGTGATGATTGTTTTCATGTAAAATTTAAAAAAATTCTTGTAATGTTTTTAATTCTAAAAATGATTTAGTATTTACTAATTTGAGAAATAAGAATGTGCATGATGTTAATATTTATTATTTAATTTCAAAAAATGTTTCTTACTTAAGTGAATTTCATAGAGAATATTGTATTTGGAATATGAGATTGGGCCACTATAATATTCACTCACTTAGAAATCTTACTAGAAAAGGGTTAGTCAGGGATTTACCCAAACTTGAATTTCCAAATGACAAAGTTTGTAACCCCTGTCAAAAAAGTGAAATAACACAAAATATCATTTAAATTGAATAATTTTCAACTTATATCCATCCAATGTTAATTTTTTATTAAAAACATAAGCACTTTTAAGGGGAAAGTGGGAACCCTCACAACTCAATAGTTCCAGTACCAAAGGACACGACAGATTTGTTGAAGAAAAGAGTGAGTTGTTTGGAAACATTTTCCCTAAACAAAACCCATAGAATAGAATTTACCTGAGTGTCGGGGGGATCTTTCAAGGTGCCCTCGAATTTCAGTTCCATGTTGTCCCAAGATTTCTTGTATTCCTCCATGCTAATCTTCTCCATGTTGAGACCTCTACGTAGGATGCGAGCCTACTTATCAGCCCACTCACCTTGCTCCTTTGTAGTGGCCACCTGGATCGGTCTCATCTTATTCAGTTCCTTAATATTCAAAGTAGCTTAAACCATGTCTTCATCCGAATGCAAGAGTAAATCCATATGTTCCAGCACTGAGGCCATACGTCACTTAGAATCAGCTTTGGAACCGTCTTCACGCTGCTGCCCCTGACCACCCATCTTCACACCACCTGTAGAAGGAACGGGGGAAACAACCTCACATCCTGCCCTAACCAGGTCCTTGGAGATGGCAGTCACCTCTTATTGGATAAAGACTTTGGGCCTGTTCCAAGTTGAGGTTCCAACCTTAGTAGACTTCAGTGAAAAATTTTCCCTGCAGGCAGATCTTGTAATGGGAGGACTAGGGATGTTGGAGTAATCCTTCTTTCTACATGCCCTTTGATTATTTGAAATGAAGCTGTCTAAATCCATAGATTTGTTCTTGCCCTTCAGTATAGAGGATCTAAAGTGGTCCTCCTATAAGTCTAGTTCCTTAGACTCACCATGGTTTGAAGTCTCAACCATTTCCTATTGGGATGTTTCCATTCCAACTAGAGTGTCATGTCCATGACCCCCTATTTCTTCCTCATTGTTAATGCAGTGTTCTTCACCCAGCACTGCAAAGTGGTTCTGAGAGGTCCCGATTGGCCCCCTTTCTTTGATATTCTCAGTATAAGAGGATACCTATGGGACCTGCTTTGGCTTGACCAGAACTTCTATCTGCTCAAGACCACAACTCATGAATTGGAGATGGTTAGGTCTATTTCTCGAAACCAGTCATTGTGTATCCTCACTGGTGACAAGACCCTTACTCTCATCTGTCAAGATAGCTCCCTCGATTGTTGATGGAGTGACCACCGATAAAACCTTAGAAGGATCTTGGGGGACCTCCCCAGCTGCCTGCTCCTCCCTTTGGCTGTCCTGATCAGCATTCACAGGTGAGGGCCTCTCGTCATGCCGAACCCCGCAAGCCTGCATGTGTTCTCCTGAACTAATTGGCAAAGAGTTTCCACCCAGGTCCCGACACAAACGGTCAAAATACTCTAAAACAAGAGGCCCTGAAACCTCTATAAATCCTTTCACAACTGCAACTGAAGCACCTCCCCGGCCTGTATCCTCTAGATATTTCCAGAAACAATCCTCACCCATGGAGATAGGGACACCCCTATTCTGGACATTCGGAGAATCCTCTAGTCATGCATCCCCTAAAACCTCCACCTATGAAATGGGCCCAGAAGATAAACCATTTTGAGTGATCTCATGAGAGCCTGAAGCCTTCTTCCATCAGTCTAGATGATTATGGCCCTATCTATTGTAGTAGGAGAAAATCATGGTCCAGGATTCATAAACAATAAGTTGGAAATACCTATACTCCCCCTCTATCACAATCCACACAACTTCAGGAGGGGGCTGAGAGAGATCTATTTCAACGTAGAACCGTGCCACAATCGGATGCTTCAGAGAGTAAGTATGTTGATCCACAAAACGAAATCACCCAATGGAGTTCCCTATAGAAGGGAGTAATGCTGGATTCTAGAAAGGCAACGGGCATTCGGGAAGTTGAATCCAAATCACTGTGGTGAAAGGGTCTTGCTCTATGTGAAGATCAAACGACCAGTAGAGCAGATGAAATTGGAATCCTCGAACAGATCTTCCTGGTCTAGACCATGCCCACACCAAATCTTCCTCACTTGAGAAGCTGAGCAGAATCTATCGTGGTCCTAGAAATCTGATAACCGCGCACTGAGCTAAACCCCACTATTCATTCACAAGCCTATCAAACAAATTAACTGGGGGTCATCGTCAAACGAACCGAGCCACTAGAGACGAAGAAAGGAGTGCAGAGGCTTCAGTGAAGTTTCAACTTATAAAATTCTTGAGTTGGTCCACATATACTTGTTTGGACCATTTAGAGTTTCGAATTTAAATGGAAAAAACTATGTATATATACTTATAGATGAATTTTCTAGGTATAATTGAGTATTCTTTTTAGCTCACAAGAGTGAAGATTGATCTTATTTTTTCAAGTATTCTAAATCTATAGAAAAATTAAATGGAATTAGAATTAAGAACTTAAGAAGTGACCATGGTCATGAGTTTCAAAATCAATACTTTTGAATATTTTTTCTAAAAAAAAGGATATAAACATAAATTTTATGATCTTAGGACCCCTTGGTGGAATGGAGTTGTAGAAAGAATAAATATAACACTTCAAGATATAGCCCAAAAAATGATTAATGATTATGAACTACCTATCTAATTTTGGGTAGAGGTTGTAAATACAGTCTACTATATAATAAATAGAGTTTTAATTAGACCTATCTTGAAGAAAACATCTTATGAACTTTGGGATAATAAAAATACTAAAGTTAATTACTTTATAGTTTTTGAATGAAAAGTTTCTATTCTTAATACTAAGGATATTCTTGTAAGTTTTCCTCTAAAAGCGATGAAGAAATTTTCCTTGGTTATTCAACTTCAAGTAAATTCTATAGAGTTTTTAACAAAATTACCAAGATTGTGGAAGAGTCTTTACATGAAAATTTTGATGATACAAATCCACATGAACCTAAGACTCATTTAGAAAAAATTGTGGATGACATGTATTCTTTGAACATAAATTAAAAAACTTCTAATTCTGCTACAAAACATGTAGAAAAAACATATAGTTATGAGGAACTTCTCAAAACTAAACTAGAATACATAGAAAACCATGAGGTAACCATCCATTATTTTTCTATAGTAATTAAGACTTTTAAATACCATCCTTTATATGTTTTAGTTTTAGATTTAGATAGTGGTACATAAACTAGAGATTCTCTAGGAAACTAGGTTGAACATTAATATTTCTTATCACATCTTGAACCTAAGAACATCAATGATTCAGTTAATGATGAATCCTGGATAATATCTATGCAAGAAGAACATAATTAATTTGAAAGAAATAAATTTTGGTAACTTGTTGATAAACCTAAAGACACCTTAACTATAGGAACTAAATGGTTGTTTTGAAACAAGGTTGATGAATCTGATACAATTATAAGGAATAAGGTTAGGCTAGTTGCACAAGGGTATAGTTAAGAAGAAGGTATAAAATATGAAAAACATTTTCACCTATAGACAAACTTGAATACATTAGAATATTTCTATCCCATGAAACACATATAGATTTCAAACTATATCAAATGGATGTCAAAAGTGCATTCTTGAATGGTTATATAGTTGAGGATGTTTTTGTTGAAAAACTTCCTAGATTTCCAAATCTTTATTTTCCAAATCATGTTTTCAAGTTAACAAAAGCTTTATATGGTTTAAAACAATCTCTTAGAGCTTGGTATGATATGATCAACTCTTTTATTACTTAAAAAGTATTTTCAAAAGGGATATATGATCTTAAATTTTTTATAAAAATAATTTAAAAAGATGTTTTAGTTGTTCAAATCTATGTAGTTGAATTTATCTTTGAATCTTATAAAAATTATCTATGTACTAATTTTTCAAAGATAATGAAAAAATAATCTGAAATGAGTTTAATGGGTGAATTGAAATTCTTTCTTGGTTTTCAAAATTTTTAAAATAAAGAAAGAATTATTTTAAATCAAAGTAAATATACCAAATACATTTTAAAATGTTTTGATTTGGATAGAATTAAAAGTAGTGACACTCCTATGAGTATCACTTGTAAGTTGGATCTTGATGAAGTTGGGAAATTAGTGGATCAAACCAGCTACAGAGGTATGATTGGAAGTATACTCTACTCAACTACTAGTCAACCTAAAATTATGTTTAGTGTATGTATGTGTGCTCATTTTCAAGCAAACCCAAAATATTCAAACTTACTTACTATAAAATTAATTTTTAAATAGCTTAAGTATACAACCAATTTAGGGTTGTTCTATCCAAGAGGACAATAATTTGACCTAGTTAGTTATTCAAATACTGATTTTGGTGGTTGCAAGTTATATAAAAAAAGAACCTCTGGAACATGTCATATTTTGGGAAAGTCTCTAATTTATTTGTGTAGTATTAAATAAAATTTGATTGCACTATCTACTACTAAGTCTGAATACATAGTTGCAGGTAGTTGCTAAGCCCAAAATTTGTGGATGAAACACACTTTTCTAGAATATATATATCAATTCTGACATGAAACTATAAATTGTGACAACATAAGTGCTATAAATATTTATAAGAACCATGTATCTAACTCTAGAATAAAACACATTGATGTCATACATCACTTCTTGGGAGACTATTTTCAAAATGGTGATATAACTCTTGAATACATTGGTACTAAACATCAGTTTGATGATATTTTTACTAAGATATTAAATTATGAGAGAATGAACTACATAAAAAATGAATTAGGCATGATTAATTTTTATTGCATTAAATTTTCTTTTAACCACCATTGTAGTTTTACCCAATGATGGTGTTTACCCACCATTGGAACAACCCACCATTGGAGTAAGCCACCGTTGGTTTTTGTGATGCTATTTCTAATTTATTAGTTATTTATTATTTATTTAATTTCCTTTAAATTTAAATATATTATTTTGATTTTACAATTTATGAATTCCTAAATGATATAAATTGGGTACTTTTCTATTTTTGATTCTCTGACTCTCATGCCTTTTCCTTTGAACCTCACTGAAACCTTTCTCTTCCGACCTTTAATATTCCCTCAACCTCGTCCGAACCTTCTAAATAATTCAACATGGTTAGAGTGAAGCGAGTAGTAGAGTAATCTCTCAATGGGTTATGTCCTTCAAAGAAGAAAAAAGGAGAGTCGAGTTGTCTAGCTATCAAGACAATGAACTCGCGTCTCGTGAATTATATAGTAGTACCTAATAAAAAAGTTCATGCAGAATGGTTGATGTTAAGAAAGTCCTTGGAACTTAAATTTATGAAATAAAAAATATGGGTAGAGTGGTTCTATAATAATTATAGGCCCTTCTATCCTAGTTTAGTGCATTAGTTTTATCAGTATGTTGAGTTTAGATTTAAGGAAGATGAAGATTGGGTTAGAAGCAAAATAAATGGATGAAAAAAGTTGTTTTCTCTTCAAGAAAATGGGCCTGATGCATTTCCAGAATCCTGGGCTACACTAATGGTTCAAAACCATTAGTATAGGCTGGAGAACCATTGGTATATCCTATATCAATGGTTCTCAAAACCTTTGGCTATAATACTGTTGGGAAAGGCCTATAGCAATAGTTGTCAATAAATTGTTGGTGTAAGGGGATCCGAAATTCACTTTAACCAATGGTTCATAGTGAACCATTGGTATAGAGGTATCCCAATGGTTTTGAACCATTGGTATGGGTATGTCCCAATGGTTGAAAACCATTGGGATACCTCTATACCAACGGTTCATAGTGAACCTTTGGTTAAAGGCTATACTAAAAGTTATAAAACTATTGGTTTAGACCCCCCAATTTCGCCGCCAGTAGCAACCTCACCCTACCTACAAAACTATAGAATCTACAATTTATAACACAAAACCTAAAATGCAATGAAAACTGAACCTAAAAACAATGAAAATGAACCTTCAAATAATGAAAAAAAAACCTGCAATGCAACTAACATAGCATCCTCAAAGAGCCATAACATAAAAAATCAATTGATTCATTTAACCAGTGATAACAAAAATACAATATATCACATATATTCATTCATAAAAAATCATTAAACATAAAATTTAATAAATATCAGTAAAAAATGTAAAGGATAAATATGTCCCTCATCACCATCACCATCACCATCATCACCTTCATCCTCATCCTCATCCTCATCCTTGGCCTCATCCTCATCCTCATCCTCATCCTCAACCTCGTCCTTTCACTCTTTCTCATTGTCATCCTCGCCATC
The DNA here is from genome assembly GCA_963277665.1 of Viscum album. Lineage (NCBI taxonomy): Eukaryota > Viridiplantae > Streptophyta > Magnoliopsida > Santalales > Viscaceae > Viscum > Viscum album. The sequence goes on along the minus strand of OY728132.1, from coordinate 1,150,096,158 downwards.
ACCATTGTTAGGAACACCATCATCCCAAACACCACTATGACCACTACTTAGTGCACTATATAACGTATGCATCATCGATATATATTCATCACAAGCCTCAACAGTGTCTGGTGAAAGTGATGGACATAAAACTTATATCTATTTTATAAATTAAGAATTTATCCTTTGATTCCATTTTCCACCTGTATGGACCTTTTTTGGCCTTTTTTCCCTTATCCCCAATCTGTGCTTCCCTTGTATTATCTTTTTCCAACTTTGTGTTACCAGATTTGATACCTAAAGTAGGCCAATACCTCATCGGGACAATACTATTCCTTAGTCGACAAAATACTCTTCCATGGTGATCATATCCCAAAACTTGATGTAAGTGATCATTTGGACTAAAATTGTCAGCTTACTAGGCATCAAGGGCCTCTAAAGTGTACTGTTAAAAATATAAAAAGAATGTTAAGTTAAAAAATATATATTAAAATCTTAAATCAACAAATGTAAAACTCTATTCTATTGCATCAGTTCGTTTACTTCACTTCCACATTTTTTTCTTTAGGATTGAGAAAAATAATTTTTCTCAAGGCATACTTCCTTCAATATTTAAAACATCCCTCTGTAATGACATTGAATAATAGAAAATATGTTACTAATAAATAATTTCATAACTAAAATCAAATGGATATTAATTATAAATGAATCTGAAAAGAAAAACATATGGTAGATGGATTATAATCGAGTATAAATGAATGGGTTATCAATAGATATAACATATATAAAAGTGAACATGTCATCATAGTAATCAATAATAAGGTGGTTGTGTGATCACCATAATTAATGATAATATGAACAATTATTACTATAACATAAATGAATATTCATGAATGGGTTATCAACACTCTAATCATGACTATAACATAAATAAAATATAATAAGTATATTTTTGCAAAAACAAGAAAACATACAAACATGCATGTTTACACAAAAAAGTTAAGGTATTAATTATTCTATCCCTAAAATTTTTAAAGGTAAGTGTCCCTAGTATTGAAACCTATTAAAATAATGGAAATTTAATAAAATGATCAGTGGTTGTATAGGTTCATGCCATGCTTACAAACATAACAATACTAACCCTAAAATTTTAGTACTCACTAAATTAATTCAATAATAAACTAAATAATACATGATCATTTATCTAGCCCAATTAAAAATGTAATGAAATATTAAGTAAACAAAAGAAAGTGCATGTCCTAAAGAAAAATTATAAATGATTGTCGTACCTACTTCCTCTCATGATCTGATATCGTAGTCCACCCTAAAGTCTGAAGGTATTTCATAACATCCTTGTTTTTTTATTTCTTCCTGATGATTCATAATTTTTTTCAACAATAAATATGAAATTATTAATTAAAATCATGGTAAATTTCTTTTGATAAACTTAAAATTTGATTAATACCTTGACCTAGATGCTCATCCAATGATAAATCATTTCCTGATAATATTCTACCAGATAGTCATACATCACATGTGTGGCCTCTAAATTCATGCCAACTCTAGCACACTAGCCACTATACAACTCATTCTTATATCCTCTCCATAGCTCACCTAATTCCATGAGTCATGCTATCTTACAGGCTCACCATCGGGAAAATTAAAATGAAGATAACACCAAAATATTAATTCATATAAATATAATAATAATATAACATTAAATTTAAACAATTTATTTACTTACATTTATGCCCAAGAGTTATCTTTTAATTCATTTGGTAGGTTTCTCTTGGAGAGTGGCTTTAAGGAAATCATTTAAGAGTATTTAGAAAGTGTTTCAAAAAAACTCCTACATTCCCACCTAGTTTTTCCTGTCATTTGGTTGTCTTAATTGTACTCCACCATAAATTTCATACGACGGTTCCACACCGCATGCATATGTATACGCCCATTACTCTTATTGGAATATCCAACTATTAAAAAATAAAAATAATATTATATCAACACATCTCATAATGAAAATAAATTATGGTAATTTTTTTATTAAGGTTCTATAAATATACCTAAGTCAGACTGATCAGTGGGAATCACTAGATCCTTAGGCACTGAAGAAACATCAACTTCTATAGATAGAGAGGGTCTTAGTGTATACTCTGAAGGCTCATAATGTGTTGAAACAGGAGTCGAGGAAGCAAGAATGTAAAAGCTCAGGGAGAAGGAATTAGAAGGAAAAGAAGATAGAATAAATGGTTGTGCAAATGCACAATATGGATGAGAAGTAGGAATCATCACTAGATACAGTAAATATAGGTGAGGAGTATAAGATCCAAATGGTGGTGCAAACATGGGAAACCTAAATATCCCGGGTGTCTGTAATGATATTGTGGGATTAGAAGGTGTGGTATATGGTATGTCATGGGGAGGGAAGGGGTGTGATGCAGTACTCCGACTAGAGTTCCTAGATATAGTATCACCCCCTCATATCGCCATCCCAAGCACTAGAACCACTAGGATGGTTGGTGAATAATTGGAACCTTAGTGGTGGATCCTTATTAAAAGTTAAAAACAAAATTAATCACATGACATTATATGTTATTGATATGTATATTTGAAATAAAATACTCACAACTGGCACTAAAGGAGGAATTCCCATCTCAATCATTCAATAATTATTGTCTTCCATCCTTTTTCTTTATAACTCCTCAATATTTTTCATTTTATTCATTTGAAAAAAATATGGAATTAATTAGAAATACATAACTAATGTGTAACCCAAACAATAAATAATATAAGGCATGAATTAATTAAGGAATACCACTTGTCAAACCAAATAAAAGATATACAGTGATATAAAAAAATATTTTATAACTAGTGGGAAGAATATAAAAACATGAGAAACGTCATAGAAAAAACAATACAATCAAATTAGAATGTTTAGTATGGGTATGATATAGTTTTCTTCTATTTTTAATTTGAACCAATTCAATTTTGGTTAGGTCATTTGGTTCATTATTGTCAATTGATTAGGTCATGTGTCCTTTTTTATTTATCTTAGTTTATTTGGTTCATTTTTTTCAATTGATTAGGTCATTTCTCCATTTTTATTTTTCTTAGTTCATTTGGTTCATATTTTGGGTTAGGTCATTTTTCCATTTTTTGGTTATGTCATTATTTTCATGGTTTTGATTTTCAGATCAATTAGTTTAATATGTCCAATTCAATTCATCTTATTTTTTTCTAAAATTTAATTGTTTCAGTTTTTTTGGTTTGGTAGGTTTGAATACAGTTCAATTCAATATTAAAAATTGAAACTCAAAGAAAACTTTAACTAGTAAATATTGAAAATGAACATGAAGGTCAAGTTGGATACAAAAATTTATAATCAATAGTAAATCAATTAATATAGCACTAACCTCAATAACTCAAGTTGAGAAAAACCAAAAGAATTAAGAACAAGGATAGAGGATTATATATATTTTCCACCACAACATTAGGTTAAAAATCAACTCTAACAATTAAATTATTGGATTCATCATTAGTAATAAATGGATCGGGGATAATGGGACCATAGATGGTGTCAATTCCATCATCAACACCATCAAAAATATATCTTGGTATTACTTCAATAATGACACCAAATTCAGGTTGAAGATGATCTTTGACATAATATTTTTTTTTTCCATTGATGCTAATACACGTGGTTCATCGGTAGAAATAGTACGTGTAACACCCCTAGATTTTTTAAAATATTTTTTTTGAATTAATTTAATATTTTTGATATTTTTCATTTCACATAACAATAAAAATAATTATTTTATATATATTAAATCACTAAGTTTGGATTTAATTATATGAAATTCCAAGTTAATCATGCACTACATGGAATATAATGGTCATATTCCTCTATACATAACACCGAGGTAAGCTTATGTTTAATGCAAGACTGGCTTTCCTTAATGGCTTGCGTAACATGCATGACCGAGTGTTACCAAACAATAATATATTATATAATAATATATAACATATCTGTTAAATTATATTTTATGAATATTATTAACTAACTTATGTAAATATATGGTTTTTAAAAAATATAAAATGAATTAATTTGTTACATTTTATTTAGAAATGAATATAAGAACCAAATGAATATAAAGGGAGTATTTTTATAGAAAACTATTATTATGCTCAAAATGTTGTTTTAATACTAATAAATCAAATTAATTAAAATTAGTAAGTAATTTTAATGTAATATATATGTTATGTATCCAAGTAAATATTTTTGATAATCATCCAGTATTTTTTATAAGAATAAGATAAGAATAAAACCAATTTAACACATAAAACCCAATATGTTTATTAAGGTAGTTTTACCGTCTTTTAATGGTGAACCCATTTTAAATCCAAATTTTGGAACTTTTATATATTTAATATATAAAAATAAACTTTATATTTGTAATAGAGACATAAAAATTAGATTAGGATAATTTTTTGGTATTTTTATATAAGGTTTCATTTTTTGACGAGTAATTAAAAATATTGGATTTTAATTCAAAATTTCTTTTTCATCTAATTTATTTATATGGTTAAATTACATTTTAAATTTTTTGAAACTAATACTTCATCTCTTGTGTTTATGCACCTATGTTTCTTGAAATACTCAAAGATGTAGTCATCAATATGATGACTACTACTCAAAGTAGTAAAAGCAACATAAAAGAGACGGGGGATAAGTCCCAAGTAAAAAATTGGAATAATAGCAGTTTGGGAGATGAAACTGATGATGATGAAAGTTTTACTCTATTTTGTTATATAAAAGGTGTAATTCCTCCCATTTGTGAGAATTACATGGATGGTAATAAGAGATTCTTAAGGGTGGAACCAAAATACAATGTTAAAGAATGATTTGTTTTTAGATTGATTAAAGTAAAACATACATAGTGTTTATTAGATGTGCGATGAAATAAATGAGTTGATTTTTAAGAAGTATTAATGAGTTAGTTATCATTTCATATATTACTATTTTTATCAATTTCAATAAAAAAAATCAAGGCTAAAATCATGAACAAAATATCATTAGTGATTAGAATGTTTTGGTGAAAACTAAAAGGAATAAGATTCTATAAAAAACATAATTTTTTCCCAAGTAGATCCTAAATTATTTATAGAGGTTGACAAGGATGATAATTGGATAAAATATATGCATGAAGAGATTGATACGAATAAGAAAAATATGACATGGGAAATTGTTCCAAGGTTGGAAGACAAAAATTTTATCTAACCAAGTGGGTGTTTAGTAATAAACTCATTGACTATGGAAAAGTGGATAAAAATAAAGAATGGATAGTGTGCAATAGAAAATCCTAGATCAAAGGAATTTATATTTATGATAAATATAATCTCATAGCCCATTTGGAAAAAAATTTATTTTTTTGTCCATTTCAGTGCAAATGTAGTTAAAAGTATACCAAATGGATTTCAAATCTATGTTTCTCAATGGAGTTATTAAGGGGGGAGTATACATTAAGAAAATATATGGGTATATTATGAATGAAAAATGAGAGAAAGGTGTGTCATTTAAAGGGTTATTTGTACAAGATAAATAAATCACTGAGGACCTAGTTTTTAAGGTTGGATCAATATATAAGAAAGCTTGGTTTTTAGCAAGGCAGAGTTAATCACACCCTCTACATCAAGAAGAAGAATGATCAAAGGATGTTGGTACTTATATATGTCAAATACATAATATTTTAGGATTGTAAAAAGCACAATGCAATTTTTTGGTGGATTATATGAGGTATGGTATCGAGATGTTTATGATTGGTGAAACATTTTCTTGATTTATAGGCGAATAAAGGAAATGATAAAACATTAATTTCTTAATTAAAATATGAAAAGAGGTTCCCAAGTGATTTTCAATATAATGTTCCAAACAAATGACAACACTGACCTCTATATGAATGAATTTTTCAAAATTTAATGGTTTCAAAGAGGTAGATGTCATGGAATATAGGTATTAAGAGCCTATTATACCTCACAACAAAATGACCCAATATTGGGTTTGATATATTTCAGGTCGCACAATACCAATATTGTTCTAAAGAGAGCCACATGCTATCGGGAAAGATGATACTTCAATATATCTAAAAAATAATGAATTTTGGGTCATTTTATTATAGGATAGTACAACCAAACTTTTTGGGATACACAGATGTGGGATGATAAGGTTTAGTGGATAACCAAGTGAAATTAGGGATATTTAAAAACATGGATTTCATTCGAGCCTTAGTTTCGTTCAACCCTTGAATCACTCAAGCCTTGGATTCGAGCCTTTGAATAGTTAGATCCTTGATTCTAGCATAGATTAAAGCTTGTATTTGACAATGAGGTGTGTCAATAATAGGTCGCTTCCATGGAGGGCTTTGGATATCATGAACTGGTTCATGATGGTTAGAATTCTTAAAATAGATTGGGACACTTTTACGAGTGCTTCCAAAAAAGTGCTAATAAAGATACCATTTATCAGTGCTAATTTAATAAGTGCTGATAAAATGAATATTTATTAGCACTAAAAAATGTTGATAAATACTTATAATCCCTTTTTTTAAATAATACTTTTTAAAAAAAATATAATTATTATATATAATTATAATACTTATAATAATAATTTTTATAAAATAATAATTTTATAATTATTTGAATATATAATTATTTATTTATAATTACATAAATACATTTTTAAAAAATAATATTTATTTCATTATATATATTTATATAATTATATATATTTATATAATTATATATATATAGTAAATATATTCATTATTTAAATAAATTTATTATAAATTTATAATTATTTATTTATAATTATATAAATACTTTTTAAACAAATATTATTTATTTATTTATAATTATAAATGTATAAAAACATTAAATATACATTTATAAATATATATTTTTTATAATTTTTTTACAAATGTATTTATAACATTATTAATGAATATTTAATCTTAAGTTCATGCATGTTAAAAATGAGTAAAATTGATTAATTAAAAATGAGTACAATATTGATAATTTGGATAAGTTTGATTAATATAAATCATTAAAAAATGGATATATATTGAAATAAATATGAACACATAATGAAAATATTAAAACATAGTAAATAAATATATATAAAATAAATAATATAAATTGATTAAATTCCCAAAAAATATTTGTATGTGTTTGTATGAATATAAAAATGAATTAATTATGTTTATGTGAAATAAATATAATATGTTTGATATATGTTAAATTGAAAAATCAAACGATATTCAATTACGTCCATTACTCGATGCAATTAGTCAGTTTTTTTAATTCATATTAATTTTTAATTATAAACCATTATTCACTAAATATATTTATATTTAATATAAAGAATAAATACTATTTTTATTATATAAATTATATTTATATACATTCATATATATCTTTATATTTAATATATACAATTTATTAAAATTATCAATAATTATTTAATTAATAAAATGTTTAATATTTTTCTCAATTTACATATTTTTAATTTTTATTTGTTTAATTATTATTTTACATATATCTATATATTTAATATATAATATTTATAATTTATATATAATATAATAAATTTATTTATTTTTATCAACAACTATTTAATTAATAATTTTTTTAATATTATTTTAATAAAATATTTTTTATTTTTTTATTTAATTATTTCATTTTATTTGTACTTTTATTAGTGCTAAAAAATCATTGATAAATGATTCCTTTTTGGGCACTAAAAATAGATCACTGATAAAGGGTGTTCTTTATTAGCATTAAAAATAAAACGCTGATAAAGGACACCCTTTATCCACACTAAAAAAATGCTATGATAAAGGTTCCTTTTATCAGTGGTAAAAAAATACGCTGATAAAGGTGCCTTTTATCAGTGCTATAAAAAAACATAGATAAAAGGTACCCTTTATCAGTTCTTGTTTTAGCACTAATAAAGAGTACCTTTATCACTGTTTTTTTCTAGCACTGTTAAAGGTCAGTGCTGTTAAAGGCCTGTTTTGTAGTAGTGGATGGTGTGATTGGGTCTCACACATGGGAGCTACCAAGGGATGGAACCATCTTCTCATGCTCATCACACGAGGCATCTCATGCTCATCACATGAGGCATCCTATGCTCTCTATATAGGGTATACCACAGTTTAACGTCATGTGCATTGATGATGTGTGTGGGGATTACACATTGAGCTTTCCATTATTTCTTCCTTAGGTTAAGACATGAGGGCATCTCAACCCACTGATGGGTTGAAGTACATGATTGAGGCTTTCACCCAAGGATGAGGCCCATGAATGCTGCTTAGGATCAGTAGGGACATACCCAGGGCTTGTATACTAGGAGATTCCCATTGTTTCCCCTCGTGTTAAGTTACAAGGGCATCTCGAACCATCGTCAGGTCAAGGAATACAATTGAGGATTAAACTTGGGGAGGAGGCCCAGGGGAACTATTTAGTGATCATCACACAATGATGTATCTTATAATAAATATATAGGAATCTCATATTTGTCACATGAGGCATCCTATACTTGTCGCATAGGGTATACTACAATTTAACATCATATAGCTAGGATGAATCCATATAGTTTTACATCATTTGACTATGATTCTAGGCTTTGTAGTTTGAAGTCATATAACTCAGACTCCAGATCATCTCATATTTTTCATATGAGGCATCCCATGTTTATCACATGAGGTAAGACTATAATTTAATGTCATGTACTGAGGACATAATCTTATAGTTAAACATCATATGACTAGCATGATATGATTTATAGTTTAAAGTCATACATCTCAGACTATGTGATTCACACGAAGTATTTCTTGAGAAACTTAGCATTAGTGGGAGCATTGATGTGCTCCCCATCTATGGTAATCAATGAGTAGCACCATTGGATTAGACCTTATGAAAGATGTAAGATCCTTCCCATTTGGGTTCCAATTTCAGCGGATTCTTTCTAGGTATCATGGGTGTCTTGAAAGCCAGTACCATATCACCTTGAAGGAAGGAGCAAAGTCATACCTTTTTATTTAATGTTCGCATCACCTAATTTTGATACCTTTCCAAGTTATGAAACACATGGATCCTATTTTCCTCAAGGTATTCCAACTTAGTCAAATATAATTTCTCTCTCATATCTGGTGTCTGTTAATCATAAACATCCATCTGAAGTGATGTAAGCTAAACCTCTATAGGTAGAATTTCTTATGTCCCATACAATAGGGAGTATGAGGTCACCTGGGTGGAATTTCAAGTCATCATCCGATATAACCAGAGGGAATTAGAGAGATTATCTGGTCAAATACTTGTGTTTTCCCCACCATCTTCTAAAGGATGTTAGAGAGAGTTTTATTGAACACCTCAATTTTCCCATTTTCCTATGCATGGTAGCAGAGGGTTTGGTTAGACCAGATGTTGTACTTTATCTACAACTTCTTTAGATTGGAAGCTCTAAATTTGGTGCTGTTGCCTATGAGAATTATGTGAGTAATCCCAAATCTATGGATGATGTGAGACTTCAAAAATTTAATCATGGACCGGGTTTTGACCTCTTTGAGGGAAATAACCTCTTCCCACTTTAAAAAGAAGTCCATGATAGTCATAATGAACCTACATTGTCGAGTTATCACTAGTGGGTAGGATCCCACAACATCAAATCCCCACATGTAAAAGGGCCATAAGTACTTGGTACCATGGAGAATATCTAGTGTTTGGTGCATGGAGTCAGCATGGATATGGAATGTGAAACACCTTATGGTGAATTTGATGCAGTCATGGATCATGGTGGGCCAAAAGTAACCCAACATTCAAATTTGGTGAGAAATCTTCAATACCACTTGATGATCCCCACAAGACATAGCATGGACATCTTGCATGAATTGAGGGGTCCCTTTCCCTTGGATGCAATGGAGAATGACCCCATCGAATCCACACCTATAGAGTGTTTTATCCAAGATGGGGCTATCCTAGAGGATAAATTGTGCTGCGTGCCGATAGATTCACTTGTTCTCGACTCGGTCTGGAGGGATAGTTCCATGTTAGAGATACTCGATGAAGGTAGTCATACAATCGAGTGTCTCTTAGACTGTTAGGGCATTTAAGGTCCATGATGTAGAAGTGATGGTGACCAACTGATTTACCTATTAGTTTTCACCATCAAAAGTGGCAGGGGAGGTAACACTATAGTGTGCCACATGAATGAATAAGTTGTCTTGGTCAGGCTCTACAAGATATGTAGTTAGGATTACCAAAAAATCAACTCAGTCATTTTGTGAGTGGGGAACATGAGTTACCTTTGGATGATAAGGTAATTGAGCCATCAAATAATTGTTCTATTATAACATGGGGATGATTTCTTGTTTTCTGATGAGATAGTCACCATTTATTTTCTTTATGGATAACTCAGAGTCTCCCTTCACATATAAATAGGGAACATCAATCTTGAGGGTAAGATCAAGGCCGATGGTAGGATCTTGATACTCTAACTTTTTGTCAATACAACCTTTCAATAATAGGAATGAGTATAAAAACATGGAATGTGCAGGAGTGATGAAGACAATCACAAGGCCGACCCTATTGATCTTGGGGTTATTAATCCTTCCCCCATTTGGGATGTAAGAGGCACCATCAAAATGCATCTACCAACACAGCATAGCCTGATCCACAAAGATGATGGATTTGTCTGAAAAGTCAACATCCAAGGGTAGTTCCTCATGGGTCAGTTGAGCGGCCAAGAAAACTTCCAATGCTTAGATCTTGATAGCTTTTTAAGGAAAAAACTTGATGTTGAATTACTATAGAATTACTACCAAGTGTGATAGTCGGCCTATCAACATGGGTCATTTGAGAATGAACTTCATCAGATTGATGCAGGATACTAACTGTATCTCATGATGCTATAGATAGTTCCACAACTTATGAACTGCAAAGACAATGGAAATAAAACTATTCTTAATGAGAGAATATCTAGTCTCTATGTAGAGGATCATGCGATTGAGATAATACATGATATTTTCCCTATCCTCATTATTCTTTTAAGCTAAAAGGGTTCCAAGTGACCGTTCTAGGGAAGTCACATAAAAGACTAAAGTCTTCCCTAGGAAGAGTGGAATCATGATTGGAGGATGTAATAGATACTGCTTAATGTCCTTGAATTTAGTCTGACAGTCTTCATCCCATTGGAAGACAATGCATTTTCTTCATGAGTCTCGAAAAGGGATGACACTTTCTATCCAGATTCACAATGAATCAACATATACATGCCAAATGGCCTTGAAGTCCTCACAACTCCTAGAGGTTGCACATAGAAATCATATTTATGGTATCTTTGATATTCTCTATATCAATCTCAATTCCCCTGTACCTAAAAAAATGAAAGGAATTTTCTAGAGGTAACACCGAACACACACTTTAGGGGGTTCATTTTTAGATAGTGAGGGTGAAGTAAGTTGAACACTTTCTCAAGATCCTTGATATGGTCCTAATGTAGGTAGGATTTAACTACCAAATAATTCATATAACACTCCAAAAATGTCTCAATTAGTGGTTTGAAGATGTGGTTCATGAGATTATGGTTGGTAGCTCCAACATTATTCAAATCAAATGACATCAGTCGACAGCATAAAGTCACTTGAGGTGCTCTAAAGGTGGTGAATTCTTCATCCTTAGGGGATTTTTGGATCTAGTTATTCCATGTAGGAGAGGGAATAGAAGTAAGATGTTGTTTCAATCAACATATTTCTCATCAAGGGGAAAATAATCTTTCATACAGTGACATTTGAGGTCCCAGAAGTCGATTTTGACTCTGATCTATCCATTCTTCTTCTTTATTGAGACAATGTTGGCGAGCCACTTGGGGGTACTGAACCTCCCTAATAAATTTGGTCTTGATAAGCTTGTCGATGTTGTCATAAACCATGGTGTTGTGGGTAGAGTGAATCTTCCTGGGAGGCTGTTTGAACCTGCAGTGGCCTAATGGGAGGCCAAGGCGATGGATAAAAACCTGGGGGTAGAGCCCTGACATTTCTTTATAGCTCTAGGAGAGCACGCCACAATGTTGTTTAGAAAAAGAAACATACTACTGCTCCTCCTAAAACATGACTGCATTGATTAGTGCCTACTTTAGGTTTTTATTTGTACTAAGATTCACCTAGGTCTTCTAATCGATCATGGTGAATACACCCTCTCCAAAATATGGATGGGAATAATACATATCATCTTTTCCATATGAAATATGAGGATCAAAGGGATGAGGTGACTCCACTAGAGTGGTAGGCCTAAGAGTGGCATTGGAATCTACCTTGGAAAGAGAGGAATTATTAACAAGGGATTATTTCTCCAAAAATACAATGGAGATAAAGGATGATGATCCAATCCCATGCAGTTTATGACTATAGGAACTTCCTTGGATATTGAAGCACTGATGTTGAGTCGACCTCCATTGTGTCATACCCTCTTTGAAACATGCAATAGTGTCTCAGATCAGTATCCTTATAGAAATTATCTCAGTATTCTATAGGATTAGGGATTTCCAGTAATAATCGATCCTATCCTGTGTAGGAGTATGAGGTAATCTGTGAAAACTTATTCTTGGATACTATATAATAGCTTCATAGATCTGGGGTTTTGGGCTCCAATTAGTGTATTAGTAGAATGAATATGTCTTTCAAATTCTCCCAAGGAGCCATTTAAGTGGCTATTAGATCATTGGGGGCATTGATGTGCTCGACCCCGTTAGTCTGGAGATGTTTTTTCCCCATTTTGCAGTACCCAATGTCTAGGTAGTGGGTTTCACAAGAGTTTAAAGGAGAAGCATCACCATGAATTACCCAAACTAAACCATTGAGGGAGTATTTAAGACATTGATGGTATGAAGAGGGGATCATCACATGTAGATGGATCTAGGGCCTTCTCAATAGGGTGTTGTTGGTGGTGTCCTAAGAGATAACCATGAAATTGGTTCTTGCTACCAGGCCACCGAATTGGGTCTTCAATCGAATCTTTCTATGTGGTTTCTGGTCACTATTTTCATACCCCTAAATTGTCAGGTTGGAGGGGGTCAAATCAGATTCCACCAGACCCATATTATGAAGCGTTTGGGTAGGGATGAGATTAATCCTAGAACTGGTATCCACTAGGCAGTGGTGGATTTCCATGACATTGAATTGACCTATGATATACAATGGAAGAATGTGCCTTTGGACAGTGGAACCCTTATTATCTTTGGAGAAGGAAATGATGGCTTGAAATTCTTCCTTCTCGGCTTCCTCTGGATGGTAGGCCTCAACAACAACTATCTCAGTCTCAAACTAGAGAGGGATCATTAGGGCCTCGATGAGGGATTAAAAAATCACCTTCAATAGGTAGAGTATTTTAAGGATCGCAAGTCTCACTAGTATACTAGCGAGATACTTTATCACATCATATTTTTGGAAAAGAGGAATAATACTTCTTTCCAAGGGCATATTTTTAATCATGAGAATAATGGGTGTCAATGGATGAGGCAATGAGGCCTCACTAATTCTATTTATGTCCATTGCTAACTGGACGGTTTAAGATGAGTACTAGATGTATGAGGGTGTTCCCTAGCTATCCATGGCTGAGCACAATGCTATTATGGCCAGGCCACACGATCAACCAATACGGTCAGCTACAAAGGCTTCCCTGATAGAGCATCCTGAGAGGGCTATGCCTACTAAGGCCTACACAAGGATTGATGTCTAGCCTAAATGGTGTGAATGGTATATTTTAGAGAAAAGGCTATTATGTAATACTTGTTAGCATAACATCTGACTCTCCTTTTATGGCATTATCCAGAGGTAATTAAGGGAGAACCGGGTATTTCCCCATCACTTTGTACCATGAAATGATCTACTAGCCTGAAAACATTCACAGAAGAATATTCTTATTCTTTATAATTGGAATATTCCAATATGGGAAAATTCTGGGGGGCTCTCCCAATTTATGAAGCATGAAGTCATCGAGAGTGAAAACTAGTTTTTTCACTCATGAGGAACTTTTATTTCTCTGACATCATCAAAACATATTCCTCTGAGACATGACAGACAACAATATCAATGAGGTGGACAGAGTGGATGTAGTGACTACAAGTGATTCCAATTTTCTCGAGCGGGTATAGATAATGACTTGGGAGTGAGAGACCATCTTACAGTCTAACCAGTCATTATACTTTTGCATACCCTAACTTGGAGCCTATTTCCATCCTCTAGAGTCTTTTTTGGTGCTATTAGGGTTAGCAGAGACATGTGATACTTGTTCTAGGACATCACCCAATATGAGTAGTCCATGATCTATCTAGTCCTAGATCAAATCTTTGAAGATGAAACACTCCTTGATGGTGTTCCCAAGGACCCTGTGGTTTTAAGATAGTTGGCATGATTAGTGAGGTTGGATTCCTTTTTCCTTATGCATTCTAATAGTTTTAGGATATTCTTTACTAAGTAACAAATGAAGTATCATATTATCCATACATCCTTGAAGGGGTATGTCTTATTCCTTTATTTTGTAAAGGGAATCCTAGGTTCCTGGCCCTGATGGGTGGTGGGGTGGGGGTGGAAAATGTTTTCATGTTGAGGCTGTGCTTGAATAAGTTTTGGTTTGCGAGGCCTATCCTACAGAGGTACCTAAAGGTGGACTAGATACAGGGACTCATTTTGTACAACAATGACTATTTTTTCCTTCATAAGTGTTTCCACGAGATATGAAAAAGGTAATGGATGTGACTATTGCTTGGTCTACTACAATGCTTCTTCCAAACAATGAGCTCTTTTGGAGAACTCTTGAAACTCACTTGGTTACTTCTTATAGATAAGGGTAAGGACCAACTCATCTTAGACATTCTCCATACACATCATTAAAAACTATTAATTTAAAATATGCATGTCAAGGAAGTACTTGAGCCCCTTCCATCATGTAATAAACTTAGTAACATGATTATTGAACCTCTACTTACATTTAGAGAGGTTAGTGGTAATGGTCTTATGAATGGTGTAGCTGAACTCATAAAAGAACTACCTATGGAGATATTCCCATCCAGCAATAGAGCCTGATGCCAGTTGACTCTACCAAAAAAAGGCAGGTCCCTCCATGGTATGAAAAAAACCAAATTTTGACAGTCTCCTTCTATTTGGGAGTCCCTAACATTTATTTGTACCAATAGAAAAAGTGGTTTAGGTGTTACAATTGATCAACCATGCCATTGAATGTAGTGAAACTTGGATTACTAAACTTTGGGGGTGGACGACCATGGTCCATCCACACTGAATAAGGTTTTCCTTAAGGTTTGATAACATATTTATATGTTTCCAAAGCCTCAATATAGATGATGATAACAACTATCACATCATTTTGGTGAGGGTTGGTAGTCACCAATGCTTTGACCAGTCTGTTGGATCGAGAGGTGAGGAGATCACTATCCTATGGTGGGAAATTGTGCTGCTCAGGAAGAGTAGTTAGGTTATAAATTGAACTTTTTCCATATCCACCAACCTATACCTTAATTGGGTGCACGAGACCACCTATATCAACTTTGGGTTCTTGGATAAAAAGAATTGGATGCTCGATTAGAGGGGGGGTGAGGTCCCCTCTGACATTGTCCCGCCTGGGATATTGTTTGATGTGGAGCTCAGTAGTGAGTCTCTTATAGTCCTCAAGATCCTGTAGCAAGAAGGAAAACCTAAAATCTGACTTAGCCTCTGGTATGGCCTATGATGGGATGATAAGTTCGGAGACTCCATTTTATTTATTGAGATATTTATGTGCAGGTGACAATGGATCCTTAGTGGGACTCTCAATACCCAATGTATACATCTACTGGTGAGTGAGGGAACCCAACAAAGGTTCTTACTAATATTGTGACTTTCCTCAAGGTGGGTTCTCTCCATCATTCCCTGTGTATTTGGATCAATTTCTCTGATCATCCAGGGGATTGAACATGAATATGTTCACGGTGGTAATTTTTTGAGGGAATCTTTTACTGTTAGCAGTCAGACTAGTTTGATGGTCCCGTTGTTTCCTTGGAAGGGGTCTAAAGTATAGGGAATCATACTACCCCTATCCCATAATTTTCACATGGTGAGACACCTTGTGCATGATTCACCAGTGCACAGTGAGGATCCTGATATAGGTCTGCTGAAAAGTATGGTGGTATCCATATGATTCAGGGTGCTGATCCATCTGAAGTCATGATGTCAACCCTCTGACACTACAGATGGATGGCCTTAAGGTGCTCAAGCCTTTCTATATAGATCATCTAGAGATCCTGTAGGTGGTTGGATGTCACCCAAATATTTTAAAAAAGTAGGCCACTTGGTCCTTGATGAGGAATTTTAGTACGGCGAAACATAAGGTTGCAGAGGACCATAACACAACTGAAAGTTATTTAGTGGACAAGATTTACCATAAATCATCCTCCTGCTTAGAATCTAATGGAAAGTCTTATTATTAATAACCCTAAGCTTCAATAGGTGTTGGCTAGGAAACTAGGGGTGGTAGTGATGAAGAACTACTCTGCTACAGAATTTCTGAAAGAGGGGGCATCACATGGCCCAACCATCACTAAATCATCAGATTGTCTTCTGAAGGTGGGCCCAACTTTATAACAATATCCATCTAGGATGGGGTATCAATAACCTCCTAATTATCGGGAAGGAAACTATCTCTCTATGTCTTAGTAGATTGTTCACCATCATCTGAGGGTGCCAATCCAAATCTTGATGTCTCTCATACTTACACTATGGAGATTGAGAAGATGGAAGCTGATAACGACAAATATGGGTGAACAATGAGTCCCTAGAAGGATTCCATAACATCCTACACATGAATATACCTGTTAAGGGATCTAGGGACCTTATTGAGCTCAAGATTAGTATATTTATCCTCAGTCAATGGGATTCTACCCCTATTTCTGATGGTAGGGAGGGAGTTTCTTCCATTGAGTCATCTATTGCCTCTAAATCTATAAGGTTGATGATGAAATGACACTTCCCTCATTCCTGACTCAAGTGAAACAAGAGTTCTCCAAGCATGAATCCCTGAGGATTGTGGGGATTCCTTCTGCGCATGCCACAACCAATGTTGTGGGTATGATACCCACAACAATCATTCATCCTCCTACCCTGTGATGGATCTTTGGGGCAAGGAAATTTTTCATCATGGAGAGGATATTCATGTCACTTGATAGTGATGTGGGGAGAAGCTCTGCGATATAATTATTTATCATGGGGTGGACCATGATGATTTATGGTGGCACCCGTAATGGAGAGAGTCAACCTGACCCTCCTGGTGGGTGGATGGGGTCTCGATCCCAATCAAGAAAAGACGAGACCTCACTCGATGGTTGTAAAGGTAAGATGAGGTGCATCGGTGGTGGAAGGGGCCATATGAGTTGATGAAGAGGCCTAATATTGGGAAGGGTTGGTGGTCTTACCCTAGAGTTAGTGTTAAGTGTTTTATATTGGGGCTAACGGAGAAAGGATAAGATTGGTCTACTTGTCATCCTGTGAATTCGGTTAGCATTATTGGTGTGGCCGGGTGGGAGCCCTCCTGGGTGGTTATTAGGTAGTGACAACCATGGGTGTGGCCTGAACATCCCCTACCTTATCAGTGTAGCCAACCATCATACTATTTTGGGCCCCTGCATGGCCCTTGGGGGAGGTGATGTTGGTGGAGTATTGATGTCTCCAACTCCTATTGGGCCAAGTTCTTGGTTGGGATAACCCCTTCCAATTCATACCAAAGAATTAGGGCATTGATGACCCGCATTGGATGATCTCAAAGGGGGAGATGGGGTGATGGTTCTAGGTAGTTGTGGAAGTGGAGGTTGTTGTGGTAGGAGCATATTTGTATGGGATTACCACACCACCGGTTCTCCTTCCACCATTCCTATTGGTAGTGGGTCACCAAACATTTCTAGAATCTTGAGTCATGTATGATACATAAAGTCAGTTGTTAGTACATATCTGATAAAGGTGATTCCCAACATGACCAATGTTGAAGGATCAACACCGATGATGTCTCAGGCTAAAGATGCCCAACGTCCTTCATTTCCCCTAGTTGTAGGAGAATAGTTTCATGTCCAGCCCACCAAGTTGGTTTGGTGAGGCCTAATACTGAATATATGGATCTGATGATATCTAAATCTAGTGGTGTCCAATATTACTAATCTACTCACAATTGAAGGATAAGAGTTTCAAGTTGGGTTCATCATTTTTTTCATTGATGATTTTGAGTTAGGTACACATCAGGGTCACGAAACACTATTTTCCTTGCCCCATATTCCCATTTTTCAAATGCGGGAAGCCTCTACCACCATGATTGGTGATGTTATCTCATTGATTGAAACAAGATTATGAGATATTGTTTCCTCCTTCCATGGATTCCTCCTTAGATCTCATTTCCTAGTGCAGGTATCCCTTATAGATTTGAGTCATGTTCTTAAATCTTGTTCCTAGTTCTATATCAACGTGAACGCTGGATAATTACACTGCTTTTGTCATGAAAAGGCAGCTACCTATAGTCAGAGATGATGGTGATGTTGAAAACATCTATAAATATATGGACATTGAGTGTATTGGGCACCTATAAATTCTTTCTCTTTTGAAGTCGAGGGCATCTCATGTGTGATACATATTAGGTATAAAAACCATGTCATCCCATGTCTGTCATAGGGTAATTTACACCAAGGATGTAAAGAATATGAGGATCATTGCCTCAGGAATCCCATGTTCATCACATGAGGTACATATTTTGATGCATCTAGTGGGGTGTTTCATATGTTTAGGGTCTTTTAGGGACACAATGGTCACTAGATTAAATTATTACAGGGATAGGTTGATCCCATGTTTATTTTTTATGGTATAATGTTGGTAACATGTTTAAAATCTTGTGGGGATAGGTTGGTCACATGTTTAACATCTTGTGGGGACATGTTGTTCACTAGTTTAAGGAATTGTGGGGACATTTTGGCGAGGTTGAGTATTTTCTAGGGAGAGATGATCACACTTTATAGTTTTCGCCTTTCAGAGTGAAGAAATGTAAATTTAATAGTGGTGTTGGGGGTCAGGATTGAACATTAAGGATGTAACATCCCGGGTCCAAGTGCCACTCGATGGGTGCCCCGAACCCGGTTCACCACATGACCTCAAGCTCATTTCCCCAAATGCCAGAGGCTTCCAACTAGCAGCGAGGGCCCAGGTCTGATAGTGGGGAAACTTTTCCCTCATTTGTAAAAGTGTAGCACAACGGAATATGAGATAAAACATACAACAAATAGAGGAAGCAGTAAAACATACACAACTAGAATAAACAACAGCAGTAAACCATAACCAACCAGGTATATAAATATGATGAAACATGTCTCAAGTTCTAGGAAAACAGCCAGAACATGTTATACATCAATACAGTACAACAAAAGAAGAGTGCAGCAAAACAAAACAACAGCTGGTATCATCATGAGCCTAATCCCGGTCCCATGCTCCCCCACTCCTCAGCAGCAATCAAGTACCTGTATAGGGACTCTTTGTCATGACCCGTCCCCCGGGGCCCATGTCGTAACTACCCCAAGCCCACCTTCCATAGGCCAGGGGCTGGCGACTAGCACCAGAGGCGTAAATCCCTATAACCGGGAAGGCATTGCCTCTCTAAAACACAAACACACACACAAACCAGAGTACAAGCAGAAGTAAACACTAAGCAAGCAGTACAAGTGTGATAGAAAAACAAAGGGGCAGAAATACAAGCCCTACAGAAAGGTACAGCTACAACTGAAAGTAAAGTACAAGGAAAATACAAACTACTGGAAGTGACGAGATACTCCTGGGTCGTCTTCTGGAGTTCCTACCTAAAGGCTAGGTACATATGGCCACCTCAGCTCTCCTCGTCTGTCAGTCACCACCGTGCACCGTCTCATCGTGAAGTCCACCTCCGGGTACCGTCTCGTCGTGAGATCCACCTCCGGGTACGGACTCGTCGTGAGGTCCACCTCCGGGTACCGTCTCGTCGTGTGGTCCACCTCCGGGTACCATCTCGTCGTGAGGTCCCCCTCTAGAACTGTCCAGCTCCTCAAGCCTCAGCCACGATCAGTGCTGTCTGCCGTCTGCAACCAACACAACGTAGTGCGGGCATAGCCCGTGCAGGGGTGAGTATACGCTACTCAGTAGAGACCCAGAGACCCTCAAGGTCTCACTAAATCCAACAAGGATAAACACAAAGAAGGTTCTCAACAGATAACCAAACTAAGGTATAATCCCATACTTATACCATGTTACCAAGTAACTCATCTCATACATGAGGTATCACACAATTATGATATCAACGGATAACCACTACTCAGATATATTCCCATACATATACCTAATTTATCAAGTAACCCATCTCAATCATGAGGAAAACACAAGGGTTATTGACTTAGCTCAAACCAGGATTTTCATTATCGAAACAGTAACTGCTGAAGAGCTCCGTCTCAGACGAGTACAGTGATCCTGTCACGAACTCCGAGGTACCACTCACAAACCTACGACTGCTGTGGTACTCCTCCTGTCGATTACTATGGGCCTGTTGCTACAACCAAGCGCCCCGCCCACGAGCTCAAGTACAACCTCGTCCACAAAGAATGACACAACAAAATCCATACAGAAAATCAAGTCAACTCATCGAAGATGAGGACCCAAAGTCAAGACTCAGCTCACACAGGTATACCACAAAGAAGATAGCAGTTAGATGATCAGTTGTAGCCGCTGGATCATCTAAGCTGTTGGACCCATACAGAGTCATTGGGCGCTTGTCCACACAAAACCACGCTGGGCACTGGTCCACACAGAACCGCGCTGGGCGCTGGTCCACACAGAACTGCGCTGGGCGCTGGTCCACACAGAACCGCGCTGGGCGCTCGTCCACACAGAACCGCGCTGGGCGCTGGTCCACACAGAACCGCACTGGGCGCTGGTCCACACAGAACCGCGCTGGGCGCTGGTCCACACAGAACCGCGCTGGGCGCTGGTCCACACAGAACCGCGCTGGGCGCTGGTCCACACAGAACCGCGCTGGGCGCTGGTCCACACAGAACCGTGCTCAGCGCTGGTCCACACAAAACTGGTATGCGCTGACCCTCACGGAATCACTGAGCGCTGGTCCACATAGAACCTATAGTCGTCATCATCGTCGAACCCACAGAGGTTTCCAGTATAGAAGTCGATGCAGTCGCAACCATCTCTAGGGTTCCCGCACACAGCACGCTCGTTCCAGGAGGATCCGCTCCATGAGCCAAGGGGGTCGATACATAAACTGTCATGTAGATCAGAGTTGATGTATCTCAAAGTTCCGTCACGTCAAAAGGAACTCAACGCGACTGACGGTGCGTCAATCAGACGCCCGGTCTGAGAGATATTGGCTTTTTCGTTCTGGGGGCCCAGTTGGTTTCATGTACGAACCAATCCGACCCTATCTCAACAATACCCTGAACTCACATAGGGTATACCCAAAGGGATCATTTCTCAACGAGATCACCAATGCCACTGACGTCTCGTCAAACGGACGTCCGGTCCAAAGGTTATCAGCTTTTCCATTTCAGGGGCCCGGTTGGATTTCAGGTACAATCCAACCCGACCATTTTCCAACTGCATCCAAACCTCTAGAGGAGTAAGCCAAAAGGTCCATCTTGCCAAGAGTAAACCAACAAAGTTGACGACACATCAATCGGACGTCTGGAGCTCAAGATATAAGCGTTTCTGCTCCGAGGGCCCGGTTGGTTTCGTGTTCGAACCAACCTGGACGAACCCAAAGTTCTTTGAAACCTTGATTATAGTATACCGAAACGACTGTATCGATCCAAGGATCGCGTCGCAACTGACGGTTCGTCAATCGGAGGTCCGTAGCTCAAGTTATGAGCATTTGAACCAACACTGTCCGAAAACAGGGGGTCTGGGCCCAGTCCGACCCGGCCCAGTACCCCCCTGGGCCAGCCCGAACCGGGTCGACCCGACTCGGCCTGGCCCGGCGGCATGGCGCGGGCCGGCGCGCCGCAAATATGCCACGCGCGGGGGGGGGGGGGAAAGCCCCCTTAAATTTCTAACGACGCGACTTAAATGCCGCGCCTTTGAAGGAATCGGCCCCCACATGGGGGGCCCGACCAGCTACTACCGGGGGGTTTAACCGCCGGTAAATAGGAGTCACGGCCGGCCCTTGGCCGACCGTTTTAATAAAATTTTCAGGACCCGTGGGGTCCCGTTTTCTTCGCAAACCGGCAGCCCGCCCGGTCGGTAGCCTTCTCTCTTTCACCGCGGCCCGATGGCCGCGGATCTAATGATCGCCGGTGGCCGGTTTTCCGGCCGCCCCTTCTAGCTCCGCTGCGGCTGATGGGCCACGGCTCCTCCGCACCACCGCGGCCGATGGCTGCGGGTCTTCGACGCTCCGCCGCGGCCTGGCCGCGGGCCATTTGCTCTGTCGTGGCCAAAAGGGCATGGGTTCTTCGATTATGGCGCAGCGTGACGGCGCCACGCCTCTTTGCCGCGGTCCGTTCCGACCGCGGTTTACTCCCTTCCACGCGGTGTGACGACACCTTATCACCCCGTTCCAATCCGCATCAAAATTAAACCACGATGGGAGGAGGGCCGACCGTGTTCGTGCGGTCCGACCTCCTCCCATTAGTTTGATATCATTTGGCTTAGAAATGTTTGAAGATTGCCAAAAGAAAAGTAAACAACGACTCAAAGAACCCCTACATTCTTTCTGTAATCAAAAGAAAACTTCCAGCCCGCAAACAATTTCCTACACGGATCAATTTAATAAGAATTTGACGCGCGTTCTTTGTTTGGAAAGAAACAAATATGGAAAAGAATATTCCCAACTTAAATCCCTACCTCAAAGTAATCTGCGAAAGCTCGCGTCACGGTAGTCGGTGTCACGGGGTGAGGCTCTGTAATCTATGGAGGTGAAGTCATTGATGTTGGCGATATCATGAGAGGGTGGACGTCAGCTCATCGATGTTGTCGCAAGGAAGGAGAATAGGATGACGATGGTCGTTGGCATTCGTCATTTCCTCAAAGACCTTCAATCCGGCTCGAGCATCGTTCGTTGAAGATTCGACGGAGGGAGAACCGTTCTTCGTCGAGGGTGGAATTATCTTCCATTCCTTCTTCTTCTCCTTCTTCTTCTCACAAGGGCTCTCACAATTCTCCCAAAACATTTTCCAACCCCCTCTTTTCTTAAGTCTCCTTCTTTTAAAAGAAAACCATGCAATTCAAATGGTGTGACAAAAATAATTAATATGGTTATTTATTATTTTTGTGTTGGCTCATTAAGCATGGGAGGTGGAGAGGATACATAAATAAAGAAGAGTTACAAGATAATTCAAGGGGGTTATTAGGGGGGGGGGGTTTAAGAGAGTTAAGGGGAGGTGAGGAGTTAGGGCCACGTGTGGGACCTACCACACTAAATCCTATCATGGGAGGTTAGGTGGGTGTGGGACCCACCACTAACTCCCCTTGGTAGGATTTAACTACCACCCTTAAATAAAATTTGTATACTACAAATTTTATTTTATTTTTATTCTAAACCCAAAAATTAACTCTCATCCCACTTATAATGAAACTCCAAAAAAGGTCTTATTAAGCAATTATCGGCGCTGCGATTTCAACGGTGCCCTCAGATTTTGATTCCGAGCACCGGTTAAAAATATAGAAAAACCCGCTCGTTCGTTCACTGAACGTACCCGAGCTAAACTTCAAAAATTGATTCTGGGCACACCGGGCCTCAGAATCAGGTGCGGTCAGAAACTGCGGACTCATAAAATTCCAAAGAAAATTAAGAAAAAATTTCCCTTGAAATTTCCAGGTCTTTACATTACACCCACCTCAGGGATTTACGTCCCCGTAAAGCTTCAACAAAAATTAGGGAAAACAAAATGGTACTGAGCACGCATCTGAGCCTTACGCTCCCATGTGCTCACCTGGAGGTTCTCGTGCTACCCGTGAAGCACACCAGAGGAATCGTCAGTACACGTAGAACCTTCTCATGTCGATCCTCGATCTCCACTGAACCTCCGAGAATGTCGCCCTGTCATCGACGTCCAACTCCCTGTGGTCGATGACGTGTGAAGAAACATGCACGTATATCCTTAGCTGAGATACGTGGATGACATCATGCACCCAGTGAAACTGAGGTGGTAAGGTCAAGCGGTACACCACCTCTCCTACCCTGCTGAGGACCTAAAAGGTCCGATGAACTTTGGAGGTAACTTTCCACCTCGGCCACATCTCCGCAAACCTCATCGAGGTGAGACCTGTATAAGGACGCGGTCGTCATACTTGAACTCTGGAGGCCTTCAATTCCCATTCAGAACTTGAACTCAAACTCCTGCTACCACGAGGGTAAGGTTGACCGACTCAAGAGTGGTCGACCACACCCTCCTATGCAAGAGTCTTATCCTGTGCTGCCTGAGGTTTCCTTTTCACCGACCAAGGAAAACTCATCCCAATGTTTTAGATAAACCACAACCTTTTTACCTAATACAGTCAACCTGGGTATGAACTGTGAATCCAATCCATACCCAGACCAATGTCGTACGGCCTCGACGCTGCCACCAAGAGATTCCAACCGAAACTCTCGCCTCGAAGTCAAATCACACCGTCGGCGTAAACGTGATTATCAAGTCTCCTCTCAAAGGTATATCCAGACATGAGGGTCAAGTCAACGGCTTACCCGAAACCTCTAGGTCTGGGACAAGATTCGTGGAAGGATTGAATGATTGGTACCTATGTCTATTGATAAGGCAGCTCTTAGAAGACATAGACCGTACCTCGAATCATTCTTAGAGCCACCGGGTCACACTCCTTGACCACATGCAGCTACTCTCTTCCCCATCCCTCCTGCTCCCTAATCCTGGCGGGGACTAAAAAGGCGGGTGGTTGTAACATGTCGAATTGAACAACACCACATGCTGCTCTCCAAGCTCCTCTTCCATGTCTGCTGCTCTTCAGATTCATCTTTCCTGCGCAGTCTTCATCCGCCCCCAAACAAACTACGCTTTCTCCATCGTAGTCTAAACCATCACTGGTCCTACAAGAGCTGCTAAGATTTATTCTTTGCCGATAAGATAAATCTGGTCTCGTCCCCAAGAAGAACCACGTTCTTTGCCTAATACAGTCAATCCTAACATGAATAATGCATTCATGCCATTGACGACATCGTAAGGCCTCGACGTCACTACTAAGAGATCCAACTGTCACTCTCACCTCTAAGGGTCGAGTCACACTGTCGGCATCAATGTGAGGTCACTAGGTCTCCTCTAGTAGAAATCTCTAAAGTGAGGGTCAAGTCAATAATTTTAACCTGGACCTCTCAGTATCATCCAAGTACATGGAAGTAATCATCACAAATATATGTGTCATTTATTACTACATCTCAGAGTATAAAGACACAATGCAACAACAACATGGAACTTGAAGTGCCAAGAGAAAAATGGCATCCACTAGTTCCGCTTCTGTCCTCCTGCCTTCCCACTATTAACTTTCACCGACTATATCCACTCAGCCAAAGAATTCACAACCACAAAGGTTCTCTCTAGCACCCTAGTATAATTAGGAATGCATAGAGAAAAATTGATGGCTCATATGTCCTTTAGACACACTTCGTTCAGAAGTTCGAGTCTAAAGCACTGATCACATCTTATCCAACGAGTACCAAGAACGATTGGTACACCTCGTTGAGTGCTCTACTTCTGACATGTCATACTGTCGAAGCTGAATAAGCTCCAAAAAACTCACAGCCACCTCCTCAAGCTGGTTCTCAGCCACCTACGAGTCAGGCTCGCCTCGGAACTTGAGGGATATCTGGTGCTAAAACGTATGTAAGGCACTATGCCTACGTGTCTCCTCTACCGGTATCACCGGTAGTGTCTACTGACCAACAGGTAGTGACATAGCTGGCGCACTACTCGAAGGTACTAACTCAGGCATCGATCCATGTACTGAAGCCTCATTACTATACAGACCAACCTCATGGTCACTCACTGGAAGACTCTAGTAGCCAAGGTCACCATCTGCTCTAATAGTGTCTAAGCTAGGTGTAGAACTCTAGAATTCGCCTCCATCCAGTCCACTACTGCCTGGGAAAAACTGTCTCGCCTCGTAACCTCGGAGGCCTCTGCTACTGGAACCTGTGCAACGCGCTCTGTCAGTGTGCACCGTCAACTAGTACGCCTGGTGGCATCTGCTGGCTAACGGGTGGTGGTGCTTCTGGTACACCACCCGAAGGTGCCAACACAAGAAAAGGCCCCTGCACCGGAGTCTCGCTGCTCGGTGGGCCGTCATCGTGTACTCTCTTTAGGGAACCCTAGTTGGCTGTCTTCGCAGCGGCATCCTGATAAGAAACAGGTGCTCCACGGTCAAACATTTTATACCTGGTGAGATGACTCAAGAGTCCACAAAGGAAACTCTTAAAACACACATGCAATCAATGTTTTCGTGCATTGAGTCGGAAATCAGAAGTCAGGGTCCTAGTGTACGGATACGTCGACCACCGCACCAACACTGGAATCCCTGGACTAATAACCACACTCAATACCCTTAACACTATTACTTCATAGAGAAGAAAGATCAGAGTCTTGAGTTCTGCCTTAGAACCGAACTCCTCTGATACCAATTTGTCACGACCCGTCCCCTGGGGCCCGTGTCGTAACTACCCCAAGCCCGCCTTCCATAGGCCAGGGGCTGGCGACTAGCACCAGATGCGTAAATCTCTATAACCGAGAAGGAATTGCCTCTCTAAAACACAAACACACACACAAACCAGAGTACAAGCGGAAGTAAACACTAAGTAAGCAGTACAAGTGTGCTGGAAAAACAAAGGGGCCAGAATACAAGCCCTACAGAAAGGTACAACTACAACTGAAAGTAAAGTACAAGGAAAATAAAAACTACTGGAAGTGACGAGCTGCTCTTGGGCTGTCTTCCGGAGTTCCTACCTGAAGGGTAGGTACAGATGGCCACCTCAGCTCTCCTCATCTGTCAGTCACCACCGTGCACCGTCTCGTCATGAAGTCCACCTCTGGGTACCGTCTCGTCATGAGATCCACCTCTGGGTACTGAATCATCGTGAGGTCCACCTCCGGGTACCGTCTCGTCGTGTGGTCCACCTCCGGGTACCGTTTCGTCGTGAGTTCCCCCTCCGGAACCGTCCAGCTCCTCAAGCCTCATCCACGATCAGCGCTGTCTTCCGTCTACAACCAACACAACGTAGTGCGGGCATAGCCTGTGCAGGGGTGATTATACGCTACTCAGTAGAGACCCCGAGACCCTCAAGGTCTCACTAAATCCCACAAGGATAAACACAAATAAGGTTCTCAACAGATAACAAAAGTAAGGTATAAGACCATACTTATACCAAGTTACCAAGTAACTCATCTCAAACATGAGGTATCACATAGTTATGATATCAACGGATAACCACTACTCAGATATATTCCCATACATATACCTAAGTTATCAAGTAACTCATCTCAATCATGAGGAAAACACAAGGGTTATTGACTCAGCTCAAACCAGGATTTTCATTTTTGAAACAGTAACTGCTGAAGAGCTCCGTCTCAGACGAGTACAGTGATCCTATCACGAACTCCGAGGTACTGCTCACAAACCTACAACTACTGTGGTACTCCTCCTGTCGAGTACTATGGGCCTACTGCTACAACCAAGCGCTCCTCCCACGAGCTCAAGTACAACCTCGTCCACACAAAATGGCACAATGAAATCCACAAAGAAAATCAAGTCAACTCATCGAAGATGAGGACCCAAAGTCAAGACTCAGCTCACACAGGTATACCACAAAGAAGATAGCGGTTAGATGATCAGTTTTAGCCACTAGATCATCTAAGCTGTTGGACCCATACAGAGTCGCTGGGCACTGGTCCACACAAAACCACGCTGGGTGCTGGTCCACACAGAACCGCGCTGGGCGCTGGTCCACACAGAACCGCGTTGGGCGCTGGTCCACACAGAACCGCGCTGGGCGCTGGTCCACACAGAACCGCGTTGGGTGCTGGTCCACACAGAACCGCGCTCGGCGCTGGTCCACACAAAACCGGTATGCGCTGACCCTCACGGAATCGCTGAGTGCTGGTCCACACAGAACTGATAGTCATCGTCGTCGTCAAACCCACAGAGGTTTCCAGAACAGAAGTCGATGCAGTCGCAACCAACTCTAGGGTTCCCGCACACAACACGCTCATTCCGGGAGGATCCGCTCCACGAGCCAAGGGGTTAGATACATAAAATGTCACGTAGATCAGAGTTGATGTATTGTAAAGTTCCGTCACATCAAAAGGAACTCAACGCGACTGACGGCGCGTCAATCGGATGCCCGGTCTGAGAGATATTGGCTTTTTCGTTTCGGGGGCCCGGTTGGTTTCGTGTACGAACCAACCCGGCCCTATCTCAACAATACCCCAAACTCACATAGGGTATACCCAAAGGGATGATTTCTCAATGAGATCACCAATGCCACTGACGGCTCGTCAAACGGACGTCCGGTCCAAAGGTTATCAGCTTTTCCATTTCAGGGGCCCGGTTGGATTTCAGGTACAATCCAACCCAGCCGTTTTCCAAATGAATCCAAACCTAGAGCGGAGTAATCCAAAAGGTCCGTCTCGCCAAGAGGAAACCAACAAAGTCTACGGCACATCAATCGGACGTCCGGAGCTCAAGATATAAGCGTTTCCGCTCTGAGGGCACGGTTGGTTTCGTGTTCGAACCAACCCGGACGAACCCAAAGTTCTTCGAAACCTTGAGTATAGTATACCGAAACGACCATCTAGATCAAAGGATCACGTCGCAACTGACGGTTCGTCACTCGGAGGTCCGTAGCTCAAGTTATGAGCATTTGAACCAATACTGTCTGAAAACAGGGGGTCTGGGCCCTGTCCGACCCGGCCCAGTACCCCCCTGGGCCGGCCCGAACCGGATCGACCCGGCCAGGGTGGCGACCCGGCCCGGCATGGCGGTGCGGCCTGGGAGCCACAAATATGACGCGCGGGGGGGGGGGGGGGGGGGCAAAGCCCCCCTTAAATTTCTAACGGCGCGGCTTAAATGCCGCGCCTTTGAAGGAATCGGCCCCCACATGGGGGGCCCGACCAGCTACTAGCGGGGGGTTTAACCACCGGTAAATAGGAGTCACGGACGGCCCTTGGTTGGCCGTTTTAATAAAATTTTTGTGACCCGCGGGGTCCCGTTTTCATCGCAAACCGGCAGCCCGCCCGGTCGACCGCCTTCTCCCTTTCACCGAGGCCCGATGGCCGCGACTCTAATGATCGTCGGCGGCCAGTTTTCCGGCCGCCCCTTCTAGCTCCGCCGCGGCTCCTCCGCAACACCGCGACCGATGGACGCGGGTCTTCGCCGCTCTACCGCGGCCTGGCCGCGGCCCATTTGCTCTGTCGTGGCCAAAAGGGCGCGGGTTCTTCGGTTACGGTGCGATGCGACGACGCCGCGCCTCTTTGCCGCGGTCCGTTCCGACCGCAGTTTATGATTGTAACATCGCTAAATGATAAAGGGTTAAATGACTAAATGATATGACTCATGTCAACAAGGTGAACCTTCCTTTTTAGGAGCCTGTCTGATTAGAACTCCACAGTTAAGCGTGCTTGGCCTGGAGTAGTGATCAGGATGGGTGACCTTCTGGGAAGTTTCCTCGGGTGTGTGTGAGTGAGGAAAAAGCACACTAGAAAGGACAAGTGTTGGCCTGTGGTGACTGTCATTAGTCAGATGACCCATTCAGGCATGTGGGTGGACCCTAGGGTGGGCCCCACGTGTCTGCGGGGCAACTGGTGGTACCTGGTGGGCCAGGACCCGACGACCATATTAAGGCGGGGTGTCTGTGTTGTCACCAGGACCCAGTTGTCACATTTGGTATCAGAGGAGGAACCCAGCCTTAAGTGCGGTGCACTGCCTGGGTTGAGCTGTAGGGCCCACAACGAGGGCGTTGTGCTCTAAAGGGGGGGAGGGGTGATTGTAACATCCCCAAATGATAAAGGCTTAAATGACTAAATGATATGACTTATGTCAACAAGGTGCAACTTCCTTTTCGGGAGCCTGTCTGATTAGAACTCCACAGTTAAAAGTGCTTGGCCTAGAGTAGTGATCAGGATAGGTGACCTTCTGGGAAGTTTCTCAGGGTGTGTGTGAGTGAGGAAAAAGCACACTGGAAACGACAAGTGTTGGCCTGTGGGGACTTTCATTAGTCAGATGATCCGTTCAGGCATGTGGGTGGACCCGATGACCATATTAAGGTGGGGTGTCTGTGTTGTCACCAGGACCCAGTTGTCACATTTGGTATCAGAGGAGGAACCCAGCCTTAAGTGCGGTGCACTACCTGGTGGGCCAGGACCCGACGACCATATTAAGGCGGGGTGTCTGTGTTGTCACCAGGACCCAGTTGTCACATTTGGACCCATTTCTAATCAGACAGGCTCCCGAAAAGGAAGGCGCACCTTGTTGACATGAGTCATATCATTTAGTCATTTAACCCTTTATCATTTGGGGATGTTACAACCCCCCCTCCCTTTAGAGCACAACGCCCTCGTTGTGGGCCCTACAGCTCATCTCAGGCAGTGCACCGCACTTAAGGCTAGGTTCCTCCTCTGATACCAAATGTGACAACTGGGTCCTAGTGACAACACAGACACCCAGCCTTAATATGGTCGTCGGGTCCTGGACCACCAGGTAGTGCACCACACTTAAGGATGGGTTCCTCCTCTGATACCAAATGAGACAACTGGGTCCTGGTGACAACACAGACACCCCACCTTAATATGGTCGTCGGATCCACCCACATGCCTGAATGGATCATCTGTGTTGTCACCAGGACCCAGTTGTCACATTTGGTATCAGATGAGGAACCTAGCCTTAAGTGCGGTGCACTACCTGGTGGTCCAGGACCCGACGACCATATTAAGGCGGGGTGTCTGTGTTGTCACCAGGACCCAGTTGTCACATTAGGTATCAGAGGAGGAACCCAGCCTTAAGTGCGGTGCACTGCCTGAGATGAGCTGTAGGTCCCACAACGAGGGCGTTGTGCTCTAAAGGGTGGGGGTGATTGTAACATCCCCAAATGATAAAGGGTTAAATGACTAAATGATATGAATCATGTCAACAAGGTGCACCTTCCTTTTCGAGAGCCTATTTGATTAGAACTCCACAGTTAAGCGTGCTTAGCCTGCAATAGTGATCAGGATGGGTGACCTTCTGGGAAGTTTCCCAGGCTGTGTGTGAGTGAGGACAAAGCACACTGGAAAGGACAAGTGTTGGCCTGTGGAGACTGTCATTAGTTAGATGATCCGTTCAGGCATGTGGGTGGACCTGACGACCATATTAAGGCGGGGTGTCTGTGTTGTCACCAGGACCTAGTTGTCACATTTGGTATCAGAGGAGGAACCCGGCCTTAAGTGCGGTGCACTACCTGGTGGGCCAGGACCCGACGACCATATTAAGGCGGGGTGTCTGTGTTGTCACCCGGACCCAGTTGTCACATTTGGTATCAGAGGAGGAACCCAGCCTTAAGTGCGGTGCACTGCCTGAGATGTGCTGTAGGGCCCACAACGAGGGCGTTGTGCTCTAAAGGGGGGGGGGGTGATTGTAACATCCCGAAATGATAAAGGGTTAAATGACTAAATGATATGACTCATGTCAACAAGGTGCACCTTCCTTTTCGGGAGCCTATCTGATTAGAACTCCACAGTTAAGCGTGCTTAGCCTGAAGTAGTGATCAGGATGGGTGAACTTCAGGGAAGTTTCCCAGGGTGTCTGTGTTGGCACCAGGACCCAGTTGTCACATTTGGTATCAGAGGAGGAACCCAGCCTTAAGTGCGGTGCACTGCCTGGTGGGCCAGGACCCGACGACCATATTAAGGCGGGGGTGTCTGTGTTGTCACCAGGACCCAGTTTTCACATTTGGTATCAGAGGAGGAACCCAGCCTTAAGTGCGGTGCACTGCCTAAGATGAGCTTCAGGGCCCACAACGAGGGCGTTGTGCTCTAAGGGGGGGAGGGTGATTGTAACATCTCCAAATGATAAAGGGTTAAATGACTAAATGATATGACTCATGTCAACAAGGTGCACCCTCCTTTTCGAGAGCCTGTCTGATTAGAACTCCACAGTTAAGCGTGCTTCGCTTGAAGTAGTGATCAGGATGGGTAACCTTATGGGAAGTTTCCCAGGGTGTGTGTGAGTGAGGACAAAGCACACTGGAAAGGACAAGTGTTGGCCTGTGGGGACTGTCATTAGTCAGATGACCCGTTCAGGCATGTGGGTGGACCCGACGACCATATTAAGGCGGGGTGTCTGTGTTGTCACCAGGACCCAGTTGTCACATTTGGTATCAGAGGAGGAACCCGGCTTTAAGTGCGGTGCACTACCTGGAAAGGACAAAGCACACTGGAAAGGACAAGTGTTGGCCTGTGGGGACTGACATTTGTCAGATGACCCGTTCAGGCATGTGGGTGGACCCGACGACCATATTAAGGCGGGGTGTCTGTGTTGTCACCAGGACCCAGTTGTCACATTTGGTATCAGAGGAGGAAACCAGCCTTAAGTGCAGTGCACAACCTCGTGGGATAGGACCCGACGACCATATTAAGGCGGGGTGTCTGTGTTGTCACCAGGACCCAGTTGTCACATTTGGTATCAGAGGAGGAACCCAGCCTTAAGTGCGGTGCACTGCCTGAGATGAGCTGTAGGGCCCACAAAGTGGGCGTTTTTCTCTAGGGGGGGGTGATTGTAACATCCCCAAATGATAAAGGGTTAAATGACTAAATGATATGACTCATGTCAATAAGGTGCACCTTCCTTTTCGGGATCCTGTTTGATTAGAACTCCACAGTTAAGCGTGCTTAGCCTGGAGTAGTGATCAGAATGGGTGACCTTCTGGGAAGTTTACCAGGGTGTCTGTGTTGTCACCAGGACCCAGTTGTCACATTTGGTATCAGAGTAGGAACCCATCCTTAAGTGCGGTGCACTGCCTGGTGGGCCAGGACCCGATGACCATATTAAGGCGGGGTGTCTGTGTTGTCACCAGGACCCAGTTGTCACATTTGGTATCAGAAGAGGAACCCAGCCTTAAGTGCGGTGCACTTCCTGAGATGAGCTGTAGGGCCCACAATGAGGGCGTTGTGCTCTAAGGGGGGGGGGGTGATTGTAACATCCCCAAATGATAAAGGGTTAAATGACTAAATGATATGACTCTTGTCAACAAGGTGCACCCTCCTTTTCGGGAGCCTGTCTGATTAGAACTCCACAGTTAAGTGTGCTTGGCCTGGAGTAGTGATCAGGATGGGTGACCTTCTGGGAAGTTTCCCAGGGTGTGTGTGAGTGAGGACAAAGCACACTGGAAAGGACAAGTGTTGGCCTGTGGGGACTGTGATTAGTCAGATGACCCATTCACGCATGTGGGTGGACCCGACGACCATATTATGGCGGGGTGTCTGTGTTGTCACCAGGACCCAGTTGTCACATTTGGTATTAGAGGAGGAACCCTGCCTTAAGTGCGGTGCACTGCCTGGTGGGCCAGGACCCGACGACCATATTAAGGTGGGGTGTCTGTGTTGTCACCAGGACCCAGTTGTCATATTTGGTATCAGAGGAGGAACCCAGCCTTAAGTGCGATGCAATGCCTGAGATGAGCTGTAGGGCCCACAACGAGGGCGTTGTGCTCTAAAGGGGGGGGGAGTTATGCTCTAAAGGGGGGGGGGGGGTGATTGTAACATCCCCAAATGATAAAGGGTTAAATGACTAAATGACATGACTCAGGTCAACAAGGTGCACCTTCCTTTTCGGGAGCCTGTCTGATTAGAACTCCACAGTTAAGCGTGCTTAGCCTGGAGTAGTGATCATGATGTGTGACCTTATGGGAAGTTTCCCAGGGTGTCTGTGTTGTCACCAGGACCCAGTTGTCACATTTGGTATCAGAGGAGGAACCCAACCTTAAGTGTGGTGCACTTCCTGGTGGGCCAGGACCCGATGACCATATTAAGGCGGGGTGTCTGTGTTGTCACCAGGACCTAGTTGTCACATTTGGTATCAGAGGAGGAACCCAGCCTTAAGTGCGGTGCACTGCCTAAGAAAAGCTGTAGGGCCCACAACGAGGGCATTGTGCTCTAAAGGGGGGGGGGTGATTGTAACATCCCCAAATGATAAAGGGTTAAATGACTAAATGATATGACTCATGTCAACAAGGTGCACCTTCCTTTTCGGGAGCTTGTCTGATTAGAACTCCACAGTTAAGCATGCTTAGCCTGGAGTAGTGATCAGGATGGGTGACCTTCTGGGAAGTTTCCCAGGGTGTGTGTGAGTGAGGACAAAGCACACTAGAAAGGGCAGGTGTTGGCCTGTGGGGACTGTCATTAGTCAGATGACCCGTTCAGGCATGTGGGTGGACCCGACGACCATATTATGGCGGGGTGTATGTGTTGTCACCAGGACCCAGTTGTCACATTTGGTATTAGAGGAGTAACCCAGCCTTAAGTGCGGTGCACTACCTGGTGGGCCAGGAGCCGATGACCATATTAAGGCGGGGTGTCTGTGTTGTCACCAAGACCCAGTTGTCACATTTGGTATCAGAGGAGGAACCCAACCTTAAGTGCGGTGCACTGCCTGAGATGAGTTGTAGGGCCCACAACTAGGGTGTTGTGATCTAAAGGGGGGGGGGGGTGATTGTAACATCCCCAAATGATAATGGGTTAAATGACTAAATGATATGACTCATGTCAACAAGGTGCACCTTCCTTTTCGGGAGCCTGTCTGATTAGAAGTCCACAGTTAACCGTGCTTGGCATGGAGTAGTGATCAGGATGGGTGACCTTCTGGGAAGTTTCCCAGGGTGTGTGTGAGTGAGGACAAAGCACACTGAAAAGGACAAGTGTTGGCCTGTGGGGACTGTCATTAGTCAGATGACCTATTCAGGCATGTGGGTGGACCCGACGACCATATTAAGGCGGGGTGTCTGTGTTGTCACCAGGACCCAGTTGTCACATTTGGTATTAGAGGAGGAACCCTGCCTTAAGTGCGGTGCACTGCCTGGGTTGAGCTGTAGGGCCCACAACGAGGGGGTTGTGTTCTAAAGGGGGGGGGGGGGTGATTGTAACATCTCCAAATGATAAAGGGTTTAATGACTAAATGATATGAATCATGTCAACAATGTGCACCTTCCTTTTCGGGAGCCTGTCTGATTAGAACTCCATAGTTAAGCGTGCTTGGCTTGAAGTAGTGATCAGGATGAGTAACCTTCTGGGAAGTTTTTCAGGGTGTGTGTGAGTGAGGACAAAGCACACTGGAAAGGACAAGTGTTGGCCTGTGGGGACTGTCATTAGTCAGATGACCCATTCAGGCATGTGGGTGGACCCGACGACCATATTAAGGCGGGGTGTCTGTGTTGTCACCAGGACCCAGTTGTCACATTTGGTATCAGAGGAGGAACCCAGCCTTAAGTGCGGTGCATTGCCTGGGTTGAGCTGTAGGGCCCACAACGAGGGCGTTGTGCTCTAGGGGGGGGGGGTGATTGTAACATCCCACAACGAGGGCGTTGTGCTCTAAAGGGGGGGGGGGGGGTGATTGTAACATCCCCAAATGATAAAGGGTTAAATGACTAAATGATATGACTCATGTCAACAAGGTGCACCTTCCGTTTCGGGAGCTTGTCTGATTAGAACTTCACAATTAAGCGTGCTTGGCCTGGAGTAGTGATCAGGATGGGTGACCTTCTGGGAAGTTTCCCAGGGTGTGTGTGAGTGATGACAAAACACACTGGAAAGGACAAGTGTTGGCCTGTGGGGACTGTCATTAGTTAGATGACCCGTTCAGGCATGTGGGTGGACCCTAGGGTGGGCCCCATGTGTCTGCGGGGCAACTGGTGGTACCTGGTCGGCCAGGACCCGACGACCATATTAAGGCGGGGTGTCTGTGTTGTCACCAGGACCCAGTTGTCACACTATTGTCCCTATCTACATGTCAACAAGGTGCACCTTCCTTTTCGGGAGCCTGTCTGATTAGAACTCCACAGTTAAGCGTGCTTGGCCTAGAGTAGTGATCATGATGGGTGACCATCTGAGAAATTTCCCAGGGTGTGTGTGAGTGAGGACAAAGCACACTGGAAAGGACAAGTGTTGGCCTGTGGGGACTCTCATTAGTCAGATGACCCGTTCAGGCATGTGGGTGGACCCTAGGGTGGGCCCTATGTGTCTGCGGGGCAACTGGTGGTACCTGGTGGGCCAGGACCCGACGGCCATATTAAGGCGGGGTGTCTGTGTTGTCACCAGGACCCAGTTGTCACACTGTTGTCCCTATCTACATGTCAACAAGGTGCACCTTCCTTTTCGGGAGCCTGTCTGATTAGAACTCCACAGTTAAGCGTGCTTGGCCTAGAGTAGTGATCATGATGCGTGACCTTTTGGGAAATTTCCCAGGGTGTGTGTGAGTGAGGACAAATCACACTAGAAAGGACAAGTGTTGGCCTGTGGGTACTATTATTAGTCAGATGACCCGTTCAGGCATGTGGGTGGACCCTAGGGTGGGCCCCATGGTTCTGCGGGGCAACTGGTGGTACCTGGTGGGCCAGGACCCGACGACCATATTAAGTCGGGGTGTCTGTGTTGTCACCAGGACCCAGTTGTCACACTCTTTCCCCTATCTACATGTCAACAAGGTGCACCTTCCTTTTCGAGAGCCTGTCTGATTAGAACTCCACAATTAAGCGTGCTTTGCCTGGAGTAATGATCAGGATGGGTGAACTTCTGGGAAGTTTCCCAGGGTGTGTGTGAGTGAGGACAATGCACACTGTAAAGGACAAGTGTTGGTCTGTGGGGACTGTCATTAGTCAGATGACCTGTTCAGGCAAGTGGGTGGATCCTAGGGTGGGCCCACGTGTTTGCGCGACAACTGGTGGTACCTAGTGGGCCAGGACCTGACGACCATATTAAGGTGGGGTGTCTGTGTTGTCACCAGGACCCAGTTGTCACACTCTTTCCCCTATCTTCATGTCAACAAGGTGCACCTTCCTTTTCGGGAGCTTGTCTGATTAGAACTCCACAGTTATGCGTGCTTGTCCTGGAGTAGTGATCAGGATGGGTGACCTTCTGGAAAGTTTCCCAGGGTGTGTGTGAGTGAGGACAAAGCACACTGGAAAGGACAAGTGTTGGTCTGTGGGGACTGTCATTAGTCAGATGATCCGTTCAGGCATGTGGGTGGACCCTAGGGTGGGCCCGTTCAGGCATGTGGGTGGACCCTAGGGTGGGCCCCATGTGTCTGCGGGGCAACTGGTGGTACCTGGTGGGCCAGGACCTGACGACCATATTAAGGCGAGGTGTCTGTGTTGTCACCAGGACCCAGTTGTCACACTCTTGCCCCTATCTACATATCAACAAGGTGCACCTTCCTTTTCGGGAGCCTGTGTGATTTGAACTCCACAGTTAAGCATGCTTGTCTTGGAGTAGTGATCAGGATGGGTGACCTTCTGGGAAGTTTCCCAGGGTGTGTGTGAGTGAGGACAAAGCACACTGGAAAGGACAAGTGTTCGTCTGTGGGGACTGTCATTAGTCAGATGACCCGTTCAGGCATGTGGGTGGACCCTAGGGTGGGCCCCACGTGTCTTCGGGGCAACTGGTGGTACCTGGTGGGCCAGGACCCGACGACCATATTAAGGCGGGGTGTCTGTGTTGTCACCAGGACCCAATTGTCACACTCTTTCCCCTATCTACATGTCAACAAGGTGCACCTTCCTTTTCGGGATCCTGTCTGATTAGAACTCCACAGTTATGCGTGCTTGGCCTGGAGTAGTGATCAGGATGGGTGACCTTCTAGGAAGTTTCCTAGGGTGTGTGTGAGTGAGGACAAAGCACACTGGAAAGGACAAGTTTTGGTCTGTGGGGACTGTCATTAGTCAGATGACCCGTTCAGGCATGTGGGTGGACCCTAGGGTGGGCCCCACGTGTCTGCGGGGCAACTGGTGGTACCTGGTGGGCCAGGACCCGGCGACTATATTAAGGCGGGGTGTCTGTGTTGTCACCCAGACCCAGTTGTCACACTCTTGCCTCTATCTACACCTGCAGCAACGTAATCTGTTTGGGCTGAAAGGCATGACCCAAACAGGGTGTGAGAAATATATCTCTGTAGGCACCCACCAAAGGATCGTGCCCAACTGTGTGAAAGCATGTAACAACAGTGTGGAGTAGTAAAATGCAATAAAGCATTACTAAAAAGTAACTAACTTAACCAGTTACATTGCCATTTTATTATCCATTTAATCATTTTAATTTAAAATATCACCACCGTGAATATTCTAAGTAAATAGTCCGTGTCCTCAGACACGAAACCCTTAACCTCAGGTAATCAAAATCTTGCCCTCAGGCCTTGCCCTCAGGCGTAACAAAAATTTCCCTCAGGCATACGAAGCATCACCCTCAGGCGCAGAAGTCAAACCCTCAAGCTATAGTAAACACTGCCCTCAGGAATAAGTAACCAGGCCATGCCCAACATATAAACAAGCAGTAAATAAGCAATTACTCTCAAGGAAATTCTACAATTACTACTTTAAAGGCATACCCTCGGGTATCCTGGCCAAACGGCTAAACAGAGGAACGCACCCCCAGGGTGGTCCTGGATCCAAGCAATGATCCCACACAACATTTTAATATCACATTTAATCACCTATATAGTTCTAGGTAATTAAAATAGCCATGGCCTCAGCCTCACGACACCCTAACATGGGTTCGTGGCACAAAAATGCACAAAACACAGGACAGTTGGAAAAGTAAACACCAAGACACCTACCTTATACGCCTAAGAACGTCATACCCGAACGTCGATTCCCAAAACGTCCATGAATGATATAGATCTGACAAAAACAAAAACCTGCTTAAACCCAAATAACTTCCGTTAGGGGAAGAATTGGAAAGAATGGATTAAGGAGATGAGAGGGCTTACCCGTACGGTTCCAATGAGATCTTCCGAGGCGGAAATGGATTCTAGACACACGCTCGGCGGATCTTCGAAGATTCGGCCGACCTCTCCCGCTCCTCCTTCCCATTCCAAGGCTTCCCTATGAACAGGGGATGCTACTGCTTATTTTAAGTGAAAAACACAAAGTACATAGCCAGTACTTCCATGTACACATCGTGTACTCCATTCATTTAACTGTTCCTCTGGCGGCACCGCCACACTGTTCATCCGTCGACATGGGTACACGACATGTACTCCTGAGTACACAGCGTGTACTATCGCCCAGCTGGCGGCTATTCCACCGCCTTACTTTTTGTCCTGCCGACTGACTACATGGCGTATAAGGTACCACTACACGGCGTGTAGTCGGTTCCTACACCTTTCATCACCGACATGGCCACACGTCCTGTGTACTCATTCCCACACAACCAAAAGTACATGGCGTGTGGAAAAAGTAAACGACGTGTAGTTCCAAAATTTAGGATTTTTCCCCATTTTCCTTATTTTCTCAAAAACACTTAAGGAAAAGAGAAAAAGAGAAGCCCGTACCTCAAAGATTAGAACCGGGTTCTTACAAACTTCCCCCCTTAAAACAATTCATCCTCAAATTTCCCTTCCAAGGGTGGTGAAGATCAAGCCGTGAACAACTCTGGCCACTGAGCACATATGTCGGTCTCCCGCTCCCAGGTTTCATCCTGTACTCATCCATGCTTCCATAACACCCGTACGAGAGGAACTGACTGGCCTTAGAGAACCTTCATGCTCCTATCAACGATACAAATCAGATGCTCCTCAAAATACGCATCGACCTGCAACTCAAACTCCTCGGGCTGAAAGATGTGAGACGGGTCTGAATGATAGCGATGCAACTGAGACACATGGAAGACTTCGTGCATGGCTCGGTACCACTATGGTAACTACAATCGGTATGCAACCTGCCCAAATCTCTCTAGAATCACAAATATCCCCACATACCTCGGTGAAAGTTTACCCTATCTCCTGATCCGCCTGTGTCCCAGCCTCGGTGAAACACGCAAGAAAACCTGATCCCCCACCACAAACTCCAAAGGTCGTATTCGGCGACCAACATAAGATTTCTGATGAGACTGTGCGGTATCCATCTGCTTCCGAATCAACTGGACCTGCTCAGAAGTCTCCTACACGAGCTGTGGCCCCATTAAAGCTGCCTCACCTACCTCTAACCAGCATAAGGGTGATCGGCATGGCCTACCATATAAAGCTTCGTATGGTGCCATCCCAATAGTCGC
Organism: Viscum album; assembly: GCA_963277665.1. Taxonomy (NCBI): domain Eukaryota; kingdom Viridiplantae; phylum Streptophyta; class Magnoliopsida; order Santalales; family Viscaceae; genus Viscum; species Viscum album. Next base: position 1,150,055,858 of record OY728132.1, on the reverse strand, counting down.
CTAAAAACTATTGTTATAAGCAAACTCAACTAAGGGTATATGCTTCTCCCAAGAGCCCCAAAATTCTAGGATGCATGCACGCATCATGTACTCATGCACCTGTATCGTACACTCTGACTGGCCATCGGTCTGAGGGTGGTATGCTGTGCTCAGAAGCACCTGTGTACCCAGCGCCCTCTGAAAACTCTGCCAGAAATGAGACATAAAACGGGCGTCCCTATATGATATGATAGAATGAGGAACCCCATGAAGATGTACGATCTCTCAGATATAAATCTTCCCGAGCTCATCAACTCCGAAGGTCTCCTTGATTAGCAAAAAGTGAGCTACCTTTGTGAGTCTGTCCACGACAACCCACATGACATCATTGCCTCGAGGTGACCTCTGCAACCCAGTCACGAAATCCATCGCGACATCATCCCATTTCCACTCTGGGATGGGTAACTGCTGTAACAGCCCAGCTGGTCTCTGATGCTCTGCCTTCACCTGCTGACAGGTGGAACACCTCGTAACAAAACCAGCTATCTCTCTCTTCATACCCGGCCACCAGTACTGACGTCTCAAGTCTCGGTACATCTTGGTAACCCCAGGATGAACGTCCCAAACTGAATCATGAGACTCTCACATAATCTCTTCGTGTATATCCCCTGGAACCCATATACGTCCATGGAAACACAGAACCAGATCATCGCCTAAAATCCAACCAGGAGGAGGGTCCTCACTTGCCACCGACTCCCGTAGAACTAGGCCTTCTGAAACAGATAGTTGTCTCATCCTCACTCTATCCAGGAGGGTAGAAGTCACAGCTAAAGAATAAAGATAAGTCTGCCCCTGACTGTCGTGCACCTCCAAATTCATCTCAGAGAACAAATCCATAAGCTACCACTCACCACTGGCCTTCTGCACCGCCTATATCTGAGTCATCCTGCTCAGTGCATCAGCTACTACATTGCCTTTACCAGATGTTAGGAAAGCTCAAAATCAAAGGACTGTAGGTACTCGACCCACCTTCTCTGCCTCAGATTCAAGTCATGCTGAGTAAAGATATACTTGAGGCTCTTATGGTCGGTGAAAACCACAAAATGATCTCCCAAGAGATAATTTCTCCAACATCACAACGCATGAACAACTACAACCAACTCGAGATCATGCGTCGGGTAATTCCTCTCATGTGACCTTAACTGTCAAGACCCATATGCAACAACTCGATCGCCCTGAATCAACACTGGTCCCAGCCCAATACCGGATGCATCACAGTAAACTGTATAGATCTTCCCCTTCTCTGGGAGTATCGGGATTAGTGCTGATGTCAACCTTCCCTTTAGGTCCTGAAAAGATGTCTCACAGGCTTCCGACCAAAAGAACTTTACACCCTTCTTAGTCAAACCCGTCAACAACGCTGCTAAGCGGGAGAAGTCCTATATGAAGTGTTTGTAGTAACCAGCCAGCCCTAAGAAACTTCGTATCTCAAACACGTTCTTAGGCTGCTCCCAGGAAACTACTGCTCTCACCTTCTCTGGGTCCATGAAAACTCCTGCCTCTGAGATGATATGACCCAGGAAGTGAATTTGGTCCATCCAAAAGTGGCACTTGGAGAGCTTAGCATATAGCCAATGATCCCTCAGTGTACTCAATACGATCTCAAGATGGGTGGCATGGTCGTGTCGAGTGGGAGAGTACACCAAGATATCATCCACAAATACTACCACAAAAGAATCGAGATAAGGATGGAACACATGGTTCATCAGAGCCATAAAAACTACTGGCGAGTTCATGAGTCTGAACGACATAACCAAGTACTCGTACAGACCATATCTGCTCCAAAAGTCTGTAAGCGGTATATCCAATGGTCTCACGCGCATCTGATGATATACTGACCTCAAGTAAATCTTCGAGAACACTCATGGTCCACGAAGTTGATCAAAAAGATCATCAATCCTTGGCAAAGGATATCAGTTCTTAACCGTCAACTGGTTTAGCTTCTGATAATCCACACAGAGTCTAAGGGTACTATCTGCCTTCTTCACAAAAAGGACCGGAGAACCCCAAGGAGAAGTACTGGGTCGGATGAAACCCTTTGCCTGTAACTCCTCTAACTACCTCCTGAGCTCTTGAAACTCAGGTGTAGTCATCCTATAGGGAGGAATGGACACTGTTGCTACCCCTAGCACAAGCTCGATAGAGAAATCCACCTCTCGCTCTGGAGGTAGACTCAAAAAGTCGTCTGGGAAGACATCCCTGAAACGATCAGCCACTGGAGGGAAATCCGTCTGACAAGTCCCCTGATCATCCAGATATAAGCTCGAAATCTGGGCCGTGACTCCACCTCACCCACGATGCTCTGGTCCAGCTCAACTCGCCTGAACATCCCATTCGCCCTTGTATAGAAACTCTCCGCCCTCTGGTGGTGTGAAACTCACCCTGCGACGATAGCAGTATACAAAGGATTGAAAGGGAACCAACCAGTCCATCCCGATAATGACTTCATAAGCTATAATCTCTAAGACATAGAGGTCCCAAAGGAAGTGACACCCACCAACATCTAGGGGGTATTCCTTGCACTGATGCACACCAACCGTTCTAGTCCCCAACGGAGTGTCTAGCATCATAACATCAATAGAAGAAGAAACACAGATCCCAAGGCTCTCCACAATGGGTACATATATGAAACTATGTGTAGAGCCCGTATCAAAAAGTACTGAAGATAAGACAAAAGCTACTAGAATAGTACCTCTGACTGTAGAAGGTATGGGATCCTGCTCCTGCTGGGTCTGCTGCACTGCATATGCCTGCCCAGTGCCGCGGCCCTACGACACATCCTGGCTACCTTGAGCTATCCTACCCTACTGCCTCTGAGATCCTAGTGTCTGGCTACCACGAACACAACCACCATCTCTGTCTGTACGCCCTGACGCATTCCAGTTCCCTGACTGGTAAGAAGCCACTGGTCCTGCTCCCGCACACGGAGTCTGCACAGAACCCCTCTCACTAGCCACTGGTGGATACGCTCTACAAAAGCATTGCAGATGACCCATCTTTCCACAAGCTCGGTATTCCACTGGGTCTCTTGGACACTGCGGTCATTTGTGACCCTCTCTACCACACTGATAGCACATGACCGACCCACCTGAAGAAACTGCCTGGCTAATACTGCCACCGTGAGAGAAACTCATCTGTCGCTTCCTCTTCTCGGTAGACATAGTACCGGAAACGGGTGCTGAACTGCCCTAGCCCACACCACTAGCTTCCTGCAGATTCCTCTCTGTAATCAGCATCTGGTTCACAATATCATGTACAGTAGGCAACCTGAAAATATTCACCAGCGCCCGAATTTCATACCGAAGACCATCCTCAAAACGTCTGGCTCTCAGTGTCTCATCGCCCACTAGCACAGGTGCAAAGCGCTGAAGCTCGGTAAAATGAGCAGAATAGTCCATCACTGACATATAACCCTGCTGCAGATTCCTGAACTCTCAAGATCTATCTGCCCTCAGCGTCTCTGGGAAAAAAAGTCATAGAAGACTGCCTGAAAATCTTCCCACACCATGTCTCTATGATGCTCTAACTGGGTGGTAACATCCCACCACCTCTTGGTGGAATCACACAGCATGTAAGTCGCGAGCTTAACCCTCCGCCCTAGAGGCATCTCCAGATGCTCGAAAATAGTCTACATCGATCCTAGCCAAGACTCCGCAGCCTGTGGTCAGCCATCCCCTGAAAACATAGGCGGATGCTGCTACTGTAAGATACGAGTCAGCTCAGCCATAGATGTGGCAGTTTGCGGTGCTCCCTGAAAGGTCTGCATGAACCGCATAAAGCCTTCACAGAACTGCGCCTCCGCGCCTATATCTGGTATAGCAGCTGGCACCGCATCTGGCTCTGTTGAAGGATCAACTGGTATCCCATGGCCCACCATCTATAGAGTATACTTGTTGCCGCTCTCCTGGCGAACAACGTGCGGTCATCTAGGTGGCATGACACTACAAGGTCAAACGCACACCTTAGAACAAGATTTATCAAAAACCGGAAATGAAGAAACCCAAAAAGGGAACAAGATGAAGAAGGCATTTAAAATTTTAAAAACAAGACTACACGGCGTGTATGCTGACTACACGACATGTAATTGACTTTCCTTCCCTTGCCCAGGTCCTTCCACATGGCTAAGCCACACAGATCCCGTTCAACTAAACTACACGGCGTGTGTAACCATCACACGGCGTGTATAGTGTTATTTCCAACTGCCTGTGCTGTTTGTGACACGGCCGACTGATCGGCTAACAACTACACGGCATGCTTACACCCGCACACGGTGTGTAAACCACCCCGTCTCCTGGTCACACGGTTAAGTCCACACGGTCTGTCCTCAGACAAGACTACATGACGTGTCCCACTGGTACACGACATGCCCAAGGAACGGTTATACTGACCCGTGTTGTTAGTTACACGGCCAAGTCCCCAGGTCACACTACACGATGTGTTCTTCATTAACACGGCGTGTTCCGAAAAAGAGTTCACCGACCCATGTTGTTAGTTACATGGCCGGACTCCGGGTCAACAATACACAGCGTGTGTATCATGTACACAACGTGTTTTACCCAAGCACTTCCCTTCCCCGTGTCGCCGCCCACACGGTTTGTGACATGGGAAGAGACTACACGACATGTACTCGAAGTACACGGCGTGTACTCAAAAAGTTCATTTTCCTTCCCAAACAGAAGAATATACACGACGTGTCTAATATACTAAACGGTGTGTATTCTGGGTTTCCCAACAGTATGTCTCAGAAACTTCTCCGGAACCCTGAAAATATTGAAAACCAACACCTAAGTGTCAAATTCTGATCTGTGAGGGCCCATAATCCCCACGAATCAAAGTTTAACATCTTATCTGTGTTATAACAAAATAAACATTCAATGATCCACCAAATTCTAGTCAATGGGGGCCCATACTCCCCAAAAACCAAATTTTGGCGTCCATTCTATAAACTTACCCTATCGCACAGCAGGTATTCTACCAAGCAGCTATCACAACAACATGCTTTTCTATCACAACAACTATCACAACAACATGCAAATTCTAATGCACCTACATGGCATGAAACTATGCATGGCATGTGATTCCTAGCATATTCCTATATAATGCATGAGATGGCATACCTTCATCTCATCGGGTTGCAACTAAATAGAACCCAAAGATAAAACATAACAGCACAATCACAAGTGCGTCACCCAACGGTGAAATCATATAAACTGTAAATTGCAAAATCAGTAAAATTGCAATACGAGGTAGACTGGATTTTCCCTGTACACGGGTTAGCTATGCCCAGGCACATCTTATTACCAACTACCATTTCGTCCTATCCCTAACTAAGACTCCAAATAGTAAGTCAAAGAAAAGAACCCCTCTAATACCACTTTGTAACGTCCCGGGTCCAGGTGACACTCGATGGGTGCCCCGAACCCAGTTCGCCACATGATCTCAAGCGCATTTCCCCAAATGCCAGAGGCTGACGACTAGCAGCGAGGGCCCAGGTCTGATAGTGGGGAAACTATGCCCTCATTTGTCAAAGTGTAGCGCAGCGGAATATGAGATAAAACATACAAAAAATAGCGGAAGCAGTAAAAAATACACAACTGGAATAAACAACAGCAGTAAACAATAACCAACCAGGTATATAAATATGATGCAACATGTCTCAAGTTCTAGGAAAATAGCCAGAACATGTTATACATCAATACAGTACAACAAGAGCAGAGTGCAGCAAAACAAAACAACAGCTGGTAGCATTGCGAGCCTAATACCGGTCCCATGCTCCCCCACTCCTCAGCAAAAATCAAGTACCTATATAGGGACTCTTTCCCCTATCTACACCTGTAGCAACGCAATCTATTTGGGCCAAAAAGCGTGACCCAAATAGGGTGTGAGAAATATATCTCAGTAGGCACCCACCAAAGGCTCGTTCCCAACTGTGTGAAAGCATGTAACAATAGTGTGCAGTAGTAAAATGAAATAAAGTAATTTGTACTAAAAAGTAACTAACTTAACCAGTTACATTTCCATTTTATTATCCATTTGATCATTTTAATTTAAAATATCACCACAGTGAATATTCTAAGTAAACATTCCATGTCCTCAGACACACAACCCTTACCCTCAGGTAATCAGAATCTCGCCCTCAGGCCTTGCCCTCAGGCATAACAGAAATTTCCCTCGGGCGTATGAAGCATCTCCCTCAGGCACAAAATTCAAGCCCTCAGGCACGAAAGGTTGCCCTCAGGCGAAATGGAATGTTGCCCTCAGGCTAATACACTCATGCCCTCAGTCTATAGTAAACATCGCCCTCAGGAATAAGTAATTGTGCCATTCCCAACATATAAACCAGTAGTAAATAAGCAATTTCTCACAAGGAAATTCTACAATTACTACTTTAAAGGCATACCCTCGGGTATCCTGGCCAAATGGCTAAATAGAGGAACGCACCCTCGGGGTGGTCCTGGATCCAAGCAATGATCCCACACAACATTTTAATATCACATTTAATCACCAATACAGTTCTAGGTAATTAAAATATCCATGACCTCAGCCTCACGACACTCCAACATGGGTTCGTGGGACAAAAACGCACAAAACACATGACAGTTGGAAAAGTAAACACCAAGACACCTACCTTATATGCCTAAGAATGTTATACCCAAACTTCTATTCCCAAAACGTCTAAGAATTATGTAGATCTGACAAAAACAAAAACATACTTAAACCCAAATAACTTTCGTTAGGGGAATAATTGGAAAGAACAGATTAAGGAGATGAGAGGGCTTACCCGTACGGTTCCAACGAGATCTTCCGAGGCGGAAATGGATTCCAGATGTGCACCCGGTGGATCTTCAAAGATTCAGACAACCTCTCCCACTCCTCATTCCCGTTCCAAGTATTCCCTATGAACATGGGAGGCTACTGCCCATTTTAAGCAAAAAACACAAAGTACACGGCATGTACTTCCATGTATACGGCGTGTAATCCCTTCATTTAACTGTTCATCTGGCGGCACTGCCACACTATTCATCCATCGACATGGGTACACGACATGTAATCCTAAGTACACGGCGTGTACTGTCACCCAGCTGGTGGCTGTTCCACCGCCTTACTTTTTGTCCTGCTGACTGACTACACAGCATGTATGGTACCACTACACAGCGTGTAGTCGGTTCCTACACCCTTCATCATCGACATGGCCACACGTCCTGTGTACTCATTACCACACGTCCAAAAGTACACGACATGTGGAAAAAAGTACATGGCGTGTAGTTCCAAAATTTAGGATTTTCCCCCATTTTACTTATTTTCTCAAAAACACTTAAGGAAAAGAGAAAAAGAGAAGCCCGTACCTCAAAGATTAGAACCGGGTTCTTACAAGGGAGGTATCCCAAGTGTTTCAGGATTGAACCTCTGGGAGGCATCCTATATACCCTGTTAGAAGATATGAATAAAAACCCATGTAGTTTAAATTCATATTTTAAAGTCGTGTGATAGGATTGGTCCATGGAGTTTAACATTGTGTGGAAAGGATGCTTGTTCCATGAAAGGATCGACACAAGGTATGGTGAGGGGATTATGAAAAGGGTCTATCCAAGAGGTGAGGTATCATCTCGTTATAATCATACACGGGGCATCTTATGTTCACCACAGAGGGTAAGGATATAGTTTAGAATCATTTTCTTAGGATACTGTTGTGAATTTTAATGTCATACAATTAGGATGTTGGATTTATGCAGTTTAAAGTCTTACAATTCAAACATGGTGGGGCCTATGCCTAGGGATACTATTTCCAAGTAGGAGAGAAGGTTAAATCACTAGCTCCCACACAAGGAAAGGTTGGTGGTTTCCTATGATGATTCCACATTTGGGGCTTATGTGTCTACTTCACATGTAATTTTGGATGGCATAAGGCATAAACACTACCATTGTGAGGTGGAACATGAGGGTCTTGGAATTAGGGTGCCTATGATTAGGAGAAATAGGTGATACAATTTTCCAGGACACACTTGGAGAAAAGGGTTTGGAGGAGAGGGTTGATGATACCGGTCATGTAGAAGGTTAGGGAATGGATGAACCGAGTTTGAATGGGTATAGGGAATTGAGTGCTCAAATTTTAAAAAAGTGGTTTTGCTAAAAGGAGACATCAAATATGGGCTTATTAGGTGGGTTTTGTGAATGTCAGGGGGATCGTGATGGTAAGGCCTTCACAAAGCCTGGGTTCCCTACCTTGGGTTGAAGTCTTGGTTCCCATGAGGAAGGTTTCATGAAGGATAGGTATCTCATGAAACCACAAGAAGTGAGAGTGGTTTTTCTATAGTGTGAAGGCTGTAAACCTTCATGAAACTCATCTCCACCATGGTTCGAGAGTCTCAAGAATCCATGAGAGTCTGTTTGTGAAATATGACTACATGTAGGAATCCATCTCCACTTTGGCTTGTGAAGGATGATGTTTCATGAATTATGAGCTTCTAGTGGAAGTCTAAAGGCCACGTCCCCTTAAATGTCAGGTGAAGGGAGATATTTATAGGTACTGTAGAGGAAGATACATAAATTACATGAAAGTTACCATCTTAGTGCAAGAAAAACCTCCATGGTGGTTGGTGACCTTTGTGAGAGGACATACGCTGTGCAGAGGTTACCATATTCATGTAAGGAAAACTTATGCGGTGCTTCAGTGAACTTCGTGAAGCACTTGACCTTTAGGAAGGATTATACCTTCGCAAATCCAGCCCTTAGGGTTTATTTTGAGCTTATTTCATCCCAAATTTTCCTCAAAACGTCTGTGCATTCCTTGAAGTCTCCCGTAACACATGTTTTTTGGTGTCAAAAATAGTATTTTTAGACTAACCATGAATTTGAGGATGATAAGCGGTGCTTAAATGTATCTATGTGTTTAGATTATTTTGAATAATCCTCTATAATTTTGATTTGAAACAAGAATCACAATCAGATAAAATTGATAGAGGTGCACCATGAAATCTCATAACTTTATTAATATAAAGCCATGATAGATGATCAAGGGGTAGATCCTCCCTTATTTTTAGGAAATATTCAGACTTTGTAAGTTGATCCATTATAACCCATATTACACTATTCTTCTTAGATTTATTAGGAATTATACTAACAAATTCCATTGTAATATTATCCCACTTATAGGTTTGTATAGTAATAGGTTGCATGACACCCTCTGGGAAATTTCTCTCAGCCCTTACTTATTGTCACACGAAGCATCTTGACACATAGTCAGCAATTTCCTTCTTCATTTTATCCCACTAAAAATGTTATCTAAAATCCATATACTTCTTGATTCTACCAGGGTTTATAGATAAATTTGAACTATAATATTCATATAGAAACTCTCTTATTATCTCAGGTGATGATGATACACATAATATTTTTTCAAACATCAATACACCATATTCATAGATTAATCTTATCAATTAATCATCATTCATGGATTTAATATTATTTTATAAACCCTTGTCATCATATTAGGACTTATTTATCTTCTATAGTAAAGATGGTTGGGTAATCACTTAGAAAAGGATGATGTTTCCCCTTCCCTAATAATTACCATATCAAAATTTACTAAATCTATAAATATATGAACCTTGTCTATCCCTATAATAAAGAACACTCTATGATTCTTCCTACTCGATAAATCAACCACCTTGTTTTCCTTCACATAGAGGTAATGTATTGAGTTGTAATAATCCTTGAGTAGTTCCATCCACCCCTTTTGTCTCATGTTAAACTATTTCCATGTCAATAAATACTTCAAACTCTTGTGATATATATATATATATTACATCTTTCACCATAAAGATAATATCTCCATATCTTTAAGGAAATAATTATGGCTACCAACTCAATATCATGAGTTGAATAGTTTTTTTTCATGGACATTTAATTACCCCGATGTATAAGCAACAAAACTATCATTTTTCATATGTACACACCCCAATATTTTTTTGATGTACCACTATATATTACAAACCCTTCTTTGATAGTAAATTAAATAGCGGTGCATTGAACAATATACTCTTCAGTTTCTCAAAAATTTCTTTACATTCCTTTAACTAAGTGAATTTGACCCCTTTTATGTATCAACTTAGTTAACTGATTGGCTAATCAGAAAAAATTTGAACAAATCTCTAATAGTTTCATGCTAAACCAATGAAACTACATATCTTGGTTATATTAGTTTGTGTTTTCCATTATTTAACTACCTTGGTCACTGAAGGGTCAAAAAATATTTAATCCTTAGATATAATATGAATAGAAAAGAAACTTATTAAAGTGAAAATTCAAACTTATTGAATTTTCCATATAACTCTTTCCTTCTAATAATCTCAATAAAATTTTTCAAATAGTTATAATAATCTTCATATCTTTTAGAGAATATATCATCAATAAATACTAACAAAAATTTATTAGAAAAATCCTTGAAAACTCTATTCATCAAATCCATACACATTGAGTGTGCATTAGTTAATCCAAAGAGAATTAATGTAAGATCATAATGTCCATGATGAATAAGAAATTTCATACTTAGTATATTCTTCTTCTTCACTCTTAATGGATGATAACTGGAATTAAGATCAATCTATGAGAAGTACTGATAATTTTGAATCTGGTCAAACAAGTCATCAATACATAGTAAATAATTATTTTTATTTATAATAATGGAATTGATTTCTCTATAATCAATTTACAAGCTCATAGACCCATCATTACTTTTAAAAAATAGGCCAAGTGATATCCAAGGTGAGACACTAGAGAATATGAATCCCTTATCACAAAAATTTTACCGTTGTTTCTTAAACTACAAAAATTCCACTAGGGCCATTATATAAAGAGGCTTATATATATATTTTTTACTAGGGATGAGTTTAATGGAAAACTCATCTTTATACTTAGGTGGATGCCTAAGTAATTCTTTAGGAAATACATCAATGTATTATTCCATAATAGGTATATCATTCATTCATAAGAAGTACTTCCCATTCATAAATTTCATCTATTCTCTTCCTCCTAGAATTTTGTTAAGACAAGATATAAGAGGAAAATATCGAGAAGACTCAGATAATGAAGACTCTCCTTTGAAATCAAGAGATTTTATTTCTCATTTAAAAATTGTAATATCCTTATCTCGACAGTGAATTCTTAAATTATAGTTTTAGTGAAAAAACACCTCAATAATTATGTAAAATTCAACTGTAGGTATAATAATAAAATTTTCAACAAGATAATCTATATACATATTAATATAAACCACCCAATATATCCTCATTGTAATATGATTTCCACTAGGTATTTTAATTGAAAATTTCTTTCATAACATGTCAAGGGATTATTTTTGGTTCTTATGAAAAATTAAAGATATAAAATATTTTATAGATTTAGAATAATTTAATACATTAGATAACTTTGAGTTTATGATCAAAGTACCTGATATCACATCATTTTAGACTATAAATTCTGCTATAGTAATTACATAATCTCAAACTTACTCCCTTGGACTCTTTTGAGGTATATTCCATTAATACTTGTATAATTTAATGGTATAGTGTCCCATATCCTTATAATTGATTCATTGGACATTTATAACTTCTTTTTTTTTCATTTTTTTTTTCATGATTTATATGGCCTTTACCTCCATACTTGTAGTAAACTCACATCCCCTTTGTTACACCATGATATTTTAGAATATATTTCTCTTTAATAAATAAATGTGTTTGATATATTATTAAGAACACAACCATGAAATTATGTGAATAATTATCATGAATTATAAAATTAACCTCATTATATGGCATTTAAAATAAATATAATTGTTGAAAATAATTTATAATAAACTTATGAAATAATATTGATCCTAAAGTACTATTTTAAAATATTTTGATTATGATAATTTTTTTTCATATATGTGTTACTTAAAAATTTATTTAGAGTATTAAAAATGTTAATTTTTTTTACAATTAATTCATTCGTTATAAATGAAAATAAAATCATATGAAGGCAAAAAGAGATGTTTTTTTCCTTCTGAAAAACCTCTTTTATACGTGCAATATTTTTTTGCCTTATTAAATTAAAGTAATCTCTATTTATGAATTATTTTAATGAAAATTTTATATAATATATTTGATCAAATATTTTAACATTTATTTAATTGTTTTTATTATTCAATGAATGAGAATAAATTCATTATTATGTTAAAAAATACATTTTTCTAAAAACAGTTTTGGTTGCGTTTTTCATGCATATTTTAAAATGATTTTCTATCATTTATAGAAATTGAATTTAATTAAATATTTTCCATATTATAAATAAGCATTTCCAAATTTTATAATTAGTTCAATTTTATTTTTGGACATAGTGAATAATAATTAAGGTAAAAATTCATTACTATGGTAAATGTTAAAATGGTCAATGGGAGGTTAAACTAAAGAGAAAGGGGTTGAAATAACATTAAATATTTTCTAAATCCTATTGTTTAAGTTTTTTTAGAAAAAAATTATCTTATATTTTAATTTGAGTTTCTTTGGTTCCACTTTCACTTGAATATGACTTTATTATATTTTAATGTTTTACGTATTTACAAGTTTTCCACCCACCTCACTTATAAAAGGGAACCTCATCCCTTTACATATTAACTCACATTGAGACATCTATTTATGAAAATATTTAACCAAATATATTACCAACATCCCTTCACAAGTCTTAGATCTTTTTGTCTTTCTAAAAGGCTAACATTTGAAGGCTTAAGTTGTAAGCCAAATGAGGTTTTCCAAAGAAGAGGTAATTTTCTTTACCAATCTATTTTGAGTGTCTTAATTAACCTTATATAAATATTTTAAAACCATATTTACATGATTTAATATGTATAATTACTATAATAAAATGTTTTTATGTTAATTTTATATCCATTTTCTACCTCCTTTTCATCCTATGAGAAATGATAACGTCATTCGTGCATATACATGGACTATAACCTCCATGAAGTGATACAAATCGTTTTTCATATCCACTATAGATGAATGATAATATGGATGGTTTTAATGAATATATATGATATTTAAGATATTATTATAATTTTTGGAAAGATATAATATCATTTAATTTTATTTCTTTCCATTCATCAGAAAATGAAAACATCTCATTCGTATTTATAGACTACTATCTCTATGAAGTGATGTAATTCATTTTTCATTATCAGCATATATTAATGGTTATAAAAGTTTATATAATGAATAAATATGTTAATTATATAATTATTAATATTCTAGTAATTATGAAACCATGAAAAAAGTTCAAATACCAGAACCGTCAAACTAAAACATGTATGGGTAACCTAATAGCTAACACCTCGAATGTTGATTTTAATGAATAATTGTTAATAATAAGGTAATTGGAAATCATAAAAATAATTTTATATTATAAGATAAGTATAAATATGGTTATAATATAAATTTATAATAAATTAAATTTATTATACAAGATCATAAGTGCAAGTATGAAAGTGAAGACCCGAGGTAAGAGTTTATGTTACAATCTCATTTTTTAATTAGAATTATTTATGATTGAATCATATTTGGGAGAGTTATATGATATTTATCTCTTAAATAACAAATATTTTCTTCTCATATGATTATTTATAGGTTTTCATGTTTTTATCTCATTATCCAAACTTTGATACTTGAAATGATTGAGAAAATATTTTCAAGAGAACGATACCTTATTTTTTCTTTGGTCAGTGAACTTTTTATTCTATGTTTGAATTATTTAAATTTTTTTAAAGAATGTTATTTTATATGATCCAATTATAATTTAAAGTAATTTTCAACCATATTTTACTTTCTTTTAAAAGTATTAAAAAGTAATTTTTACAATGTTTTTTAATCATGTTATTTATGAATTTTTATAAAAAGTGTGAAAGGAATATTTATTTTAACATTTAATGGACAAAATTTTCCATTAATTATGAACATTATTTTATTTGAAGATTAATTTATAATTTTCCATTTTTTATTTTAAAATAAAATATTTTTCTCAATATTTTTTGAATTTTATTTAAAATGTTATCAAAAGAAAATGATATATTTTTTAGTTTTCAAAGAAAGGTATGAATATTATTTTAAAGGTATTTTTCATCTATGTTAAAATCATATTTTATTATGATTAAATTGGAATATTATCTAATTATACCATCCATATTATTTCTCTATATTAATTATTGTTATGTGATGAGAAAGTATTTATGAAACCCGTTTCTTTTCCACTGGTTATGTTATGATGGAATGGTAAATGTTTCTATGATGTTTTGGAACACATATGCATGATTTTAATTATGTGATGGATAATATTAGAATTATATATCCCTCTAATTAATTGGTTAATTATTGATATATCATCAGATAATATGAAAGAGTGTGGGGATTGAACCCATTCTTATAATTAAAAGATATTGAGGTGTGAACCCAATCTACTCTGGAACTTTGTCCACTATGTGATGATGGTATTGGAAATGACCATTTACTAATGAAATTATTTTCTATGTTTATGATTCTACCAAAATTAATATGACATGTTCTTATGATTACGATATGATCTCATGGATCATGGTTTATTAATGATGATTACTCACTCTCATGACTCATGTGTTTTGAAATGATAAAGATTTATGACATGACCTATGATTTATGATCTATGACTGATTGAGTATAAAATTTGAAATGTATGATAATGATCTCATACTCTTATTACTATCTTATGATTGCATATAATTATAAATTAATATCTTCAATGTTTACCCTTACTGAGCATTTGAGATCACCTTTTCTCATGTTTTTATTTTCCTCAAGTTATAAAGAAAGGTATTAAGTAAGAAATTTATAAGGGTATTATGAGAGAAGAAATTTGTGGAAGATGTTGAAGATATTTTATGAATTAAGTTAATTATATATATAGTATTTATAGACACTAAAATTTTGTGGTTTTTGAGTGTGTATTGTGAAATGCATTGAATATTTATCTAAAATGATACAATATTTATATATGTTTTTCTCGAGTAATATCAATTGGTATAAGAGAAGAGTATCATTATTTTTTAATATTAGGCCAAGAAGAATATTAGGATAAAACTTAAGACAAACTATAATTAACTGGAAGTGATATAGGGTGAACCTAAAAGTGTCATGTTTATAAGAATGTTTCATAATTTTGGACATCTCATGAATTATCTTCATGATTATATGATTTATCACTCTGATTATTGTAGTTTGATACTTACAGTATGAATTTTGGATTTTGTCTATGGCTGTAACCAGAAAGGCTCATTTTAATAGTGAATGTGGAAGACAATGAAATGATTTTCCTCTTGAGTAACCGAACGACATGAGAGTTGGAATGAAAAATCTTTTTGTTATGCTCATGAAACTCTCTCAAGCTATGAATCATGCTGAGATTCCAAATGAGTAGAGGGACCAATACACCATTGTGTCTTTCATGAGTTAAAATAAACCTTGTAATAATTTGAGATGTTATTTTATATTTTCTTTTGAAATAACACAATTTTCGATAACACACACCACATTCCACCTCAATCTTAAACAAACTATGTAATAATATCATTTAAATATGACTGTTATAACATAAAAGTTAGGTTGAAATGTATGAATAAGAGTATAAAAATTATGAAATATATGTAGAAATTATTTCCTTAATAAAAATAATAAATTCAATCAACAAATTTAACAGTTATCTAATTTTTTTACTAAGAAAAGAATAAGAATAAATTCATTTTATGTTTTAAAAATATTTTTCTTCTGAAAATTGGTTTTAAGAATTTTAAACTCGGGTAATTAAAATTAATTTATGCCAAATTTATAAATTTTATTTTAAAAAAATGGACATAATTTTTGAAATCATCATTTCATACTAGGTTTTGGATGAATTTTTGAGATTTTTTTAAAAATATTGATTTTTGAGCGAGTTAAGAAAAGTTCCTTTTTTACAAAATTGTCATTTCTTTTCTTTAAAGTCTCATGTTGTTTTGGTTTTTTTTAAAGTAAAATAAGTTATCTTTTATTAAACATAATGTAATTAATTCCATAGGAATTAAAATTATATTTTATTCTGGTATAAGTTCATTTTTATGCTTAAAAACACATTTTTTAGAAACTTTTTTTGATGCGTATTTCATACTTATATTAAAATAAATTCCTATCAATTATAGGAATTGAATCTTAAAAATTTTATTTAATATTTATAATCAGTAGGTTCAAAATTTTTAAATAATACAATTTTATTTTTAATCATAATGAATAACAACCATGATAAAAGTTCATTATCACAATAATGGGTAAAAAAGGTTAATTAAGGTTAAAACTATGAGATAATGTCTTAAAATAAACACAAAGCATGAATTTATTTTATTGGATGAGAATAATTCTACCATAAAAATACTAACGTTATAATTATGTCATTTCCATGCCACCTGACTTTGATTACAATCTTTATATTATTTTATGTTAAGGATAATTATAAAATGTCACTTTCTCTCACTTATTATGTTGTCATAATATTAATATAGATAAAAATTAAATATGAATGATTCTAGATAATAAAATTTATAAGTATTAAAATATATTTATGATAGTTTTTTTAAATTTTTAGTATTGGTATGATTACATTGAATGCTTATACAATGCCTATGTTGCGCTTGTGCATATAGTCGAAAAATCAAATAAATGATTTTAAAAACAATAAATGTAATATATTTTGGATGAATTATGGTTACCCAAGAATTTATTGGTTAATTATAATGTATAATTTATGGTGAAAGAGTTTATATTTTAATCCAATTTTTATCTTGATGCCTTTAAAGTCTAGATATGTGAATAGTCCTGAAAATGACCATAAATGGTATTTAATGTTTAATTTTTATTAAATTATTAAAAAATTATAAAAATCATATATTGACTCGAATGGATGGTAAAATTATCTATAATATCATTAATTTTTCATTTATGTGCCACTTGGAATTTTTAAAATACTTTCATGACTCCTATAGAGTGAAAAACTTGTCACAACTGTTATGGTTAAACATGGTTAATTGGGGGGGGGGGTTAGATGAAATTATGATGTTTAAAATGACATATAAACTTGTATAAAATTGATTTTTTTGATTATATGTGGACACTATACACTTTATATTCCAATATAATTTATTTTGGAGCCATTTTACATGAGTTATAAACTTATTATACTTTAATATTTCAAGTATTAATAAGTTTGTGACCCACCTCACTTATAAATGATTATCTCATATTTAATATTATTAAAAAACTTCAAGACAATTATATCATCCACAAACTATAAAAATACCTTAATATATTCCTTATCTCCTTTCTATATCTTCTAGTATTCCCCTAAGACCATCCTAATAAGGATTAAGGTGTAACCCAAATAATGATTTTTAAAGAAGATATATAGATCTTAATCGAGTTCTTTCAATTTATTTATTCTTCTACCTTATTAAATTATATCCGTACCATTATTATATAATAAATTCAATATCTTTTATTTTTTGAAAAAATGATAATGTTGTTCGTGTGTATGTGTGGAATACCTCCTCTACGAAGCTATGTGATTCATTTTTCATGTCCGAATTTCAGGAATGATTAATTTTTTATTCAATGTATAAAAATAATAATTATTTCATGATTAATATTTTTAAGATTGTAAAATCATTATCAGGATAAAATGAACAAAACTACCTAATCAAAAAATATATGAAAAAGGACCAGTTAACACCTAAGATTATGATGCTAATAAAGAGTTTTTAATAAACAAGTGATAGAATGTTATAAGTGAATCATATAAGGTATGAATACTATGAATATAGATCTGTTATATATTTATAATAAATATAAATTTATTATACAGGATATTAAATGCATATACAAAACAATTTGGACTTTAGGTAAGAGTTTTTTGTTATAATTACATTTTATTGCGAGATTGTTTATGTTCAGCTTTACTTTGGGAAAATTATATGATCTTAATATCTTAAACCCCATATATTTTCTTATCCTTTAGTTATTTTTGGGTTTTATATGTTTATTTTCCATTTATTTTCTTTTTGGACCAAGAATAAAAAATTTACATTTAAGGGATACTGACCTTATTTTTTCTTTTTGGTCGAGAATGTTTTTCTTTCATATCCAAGTTCTACAAATTATTTTATGGAAAATTTTAACTTTACATAAAATGTTTTTAAACTTTCATTGACACCACCTTTCAACTTGTTTATAAAGGTTTATTAGGATTTTTTTAAAAGTTTTATGAACCTTTCATTTTTGCAACTTTTTACAAAAAGTGTGAAAAAAATATTCTCTTTTAACATATACAACATGAATGAATTTCACCACAATTATGACCATTATTTTCTTACAAGATTACTTTATAAGTTTCAAGGGTTATTTCTAAATAAAATATATATTTTTCAATATTCTGGGATTTTTTATTTTTTAAATACACTGAAAGAAAATTTTATTTGTTTCCTAAAGGAATATAAAGAATTTTTGAAATTATTTATAAATCTGTTTTCACAAAAAAGTTACAAATTATTTAAGGAAAGTTATTTTTAAATTTATACTTCCATTTTAAACCCTAATTCTTAAAAGTATTTCATTTATTTAAATCCTTAGGTTTTGATGAATTGATGGTCTTCCATCATCCTTTACTAATTTATGGATTATACTTTATTTGGTGATCATTCAATTTATTGTGATAATGTTCTCCATCAATCTCAATTATTCATTAGAAATTATTTTTCTCTTTCATGCATATATTTTCATTATCATGGATGTATTCAGTATCACTTCCACTACTTTGATATTGTCTTAAACATATCCTATTTCAATATATGATTTTATTTGAAGGAATATTATTAAGAAATATTATTTCATTTATTGGGGAAATATCGAGGTTTTGTATTTTTGATTCAATATGGATAATTGTGGATTTTTAAAGAATTTTGAGAATGAATTGTTTTGATTATTCAATATATGAGGAATTCATAGGATGTACAAGTGAAATATGGACCCCAGTTATAGATAGCCTCTCGATGCATCAACATATCTCATAAGGTAGATCAAGTTGGCATGATGTATAGGAAGAGGCTATTAGGTCATGTCATAATATTTGAGTATTTTGTGCATGCCTTACCTATTTATATAGGATGTATTGGCTGAGAGACCTTGAAAATATATAAGATGTCTTGGTCAAGTCCTTGTCGGTAAGATTCATGATATCTTGGCCAAGGCCTTGATGGTAAGATTCATGATATCTTAGACAAGTCCTTGATTATAATATCATGAATTTCCAAAATTATGAATTTAATTTATTGAGAATTTAGTTTCCATTATCCATGTGATTACCATGTTGATGTTAGAAAATGATATACTTTGAACGCATGTATTTGATTTAATGTCATGTGTTTTGATTATTCAATATGCCATATTGATTATGCTTTATTTACTCATGATAGATTTCACTGTACATAACCCTTTCAAAGAATTTGAGCTCACCCTTTATTATGTTTTTCTTTCCCCAAGATATAAAAAAGATATTTTGAATGAAATTCTAGGATGTAAGAAAGTTGTTTATGCTATGTTTTATTTTTTCCAATGTATTATGATAATCATGTATATATTTTTTTTCTAAACTTCTAAAATGATAAATACTATATAGTGATATACCTTGTATCTTATACTAATGTAATAAGTAATCATCACCTTTGGGTTACTGGAGTCGAGGTCACTACAGTTGGTATTAAAGGTATGAAAACCCTACTCTTTATTACATATTAATTCATATTTTATTATATAAAATTACACATAATATAATCTGGAATGTAACACACTGTAATGATAAAGGGTTAAATGAATAAATGATATGAATCATGTCAACAAGGTACACATTCCTTTTTAGGAGCTTACCTGATTAGAACTCCACAATTAAGCATGATTGGCCTGGAGTAGTGATCAGGATAGGTGAACTTCTGGGAAGTTTTCCTGGGTGTGTGTGAGTAAGAAAAAATCACACTGTAAAGGATATGTGTTGGCATGTGGGTATTTTCATTAGTCAGATGACCCGTTTGGGCATGTGGGTGGCCCCAAGGTGGGGAGTGCTTGACCTGGAGTAGTGATCAGGATGGGTGATCTTCTAGGAAGTTTCCCAGGGTGTGTGTGAGTGAGGAAAAAGCATAATGGAAAGGAAATATGTTGTATTGTAGGGAATTTAATTAGTTAGATGACCCTTTTGGCATGTGGGTGGGCCCTAGGGTGGGGACCACATGCATATAGGGAAACTGGTGGTACCTGACAGGACATGACCGATGACCATGTTATGGAGGGGTGTCTGTGCTATCACCGGGACCCAGTTGTTACTAATAAGATTGATAAGTCTAGTGTATTTGGGAATTAGGTATAGGACACAACAACTTAAAATAGATAATATATCATATTTATTGAAAACTTACTTAACATGCTCATACTATTTCTTCATACCTAAAACTGCATAGGATAACCTGAGGACATAAGAAAATCAAAAGCTATAAAACCCAATAAGGTAATAAACATGGAATTACATGAAGAAATTAATACATGTTAAACAATAGGAATATCAATGGGGCATAAAAAGAGTGATAATCATAAAAATGAACAATGATTCATGATATATCATGATAATCAGAAAGGAAACATAGGAAATGCGATAACTTAAAACACCACATCATAAACACAAGTCAAGGATAAATTCCAAGGCATCATGATGTAAAAAGTCCCATGATGGATTAGGTTTACTCCATAATCTCTTGAATGATGTATCATGAGACTAAAACATTACCCAATGCATTGAAACACTATATAATTCTAGGCGCACCCATCACTTTAATTTGATTCTCATGCTCAAGTGTGCCACATAGATCATACAACATGGATTCATTAATCATCATATTTTATTCCACCATAAAGGAGTGTGGAATAAATAAATGTAAGTCCCAAATAAATAAGTATAAATTCATTAAGGTGAATACCCTTGATAGGAAATGAGTAGTGGTATTCACTACACAATTGATTGGCATGGAAAATCAGGGTGAAATTTATACAGCCTAATGGGGGTGTATGGATGTTCATGGGAGGGCTTGATGAGAGTGAAATGGGTCTATCATTATTTATAAATAAAATTTATAGTAATAGGGATATGCAAGAACATACCCCTACATTAATAAATGAAGATAAAAGACATAAGATAAAGAAGACACTTGAATAAATAGGAGAAGGAGATGATCCCTTACATTGAGAGGGTGTTTCCAAATGCTTGGGATGAGATTATTGAGAGGTTAGGGGGAACTTGGGAGTAATACAGAGAGAAGAGATCAGAGTAAGTACATGATTCATAATTTTTGACCTAAGAGAAATGGGAGTTTGGGTGGGTTTATATAGGAAATGACTGGATAATTATTTACCATTTCTCAAACTTAGGTTTTGGACTCTATAAAATAAAATAAACCAAACCAAAAAACTTACCCTGATTTTTGAAAATGTTTTCTGCCAAATAGGGGTGGTTTTCATTATTTTATTTGGAAAAGGGATGGAATTATTAAAATATTACCCTTACTGATGTGGAAGTGAGTCATGTCCTTAAAGAAATGATATTAAAACCTTAAAATATATTATAAGTTTTGGAGGATTAATAATAGATTTAATAAAATAACCTAAAAATAATATTATTTTAAAGGTAAAACATAGATTTTGTCTTTTATACCATTTTATTATTTACCACATCATTTTGGGTCAGTATTATGTCATTATACACACTGTATATTTATACCATATTTAATTTTTACCCCAAAATTCATCTGTCTCAGAAAATTATGATAAATTCACCATTGGATAATTTTGAAATTATGATTAAAAAAATAATATTCATTTTATCTAAATAATATTATAAATATGTGAATTTTTTTACTTTTAAAATAAGAATTGATATTTATTGAGAAATGCTATATTTTTTTTGATAATAATAGTTTTCAAATCATTATAGAAATTATAATTGATCTCATAAAAAATATATTACCAATTAAATTTATCAATAATAATTTAATAATAATATTTTTAAAAAATATTAATTTTTATAAAATTTATTAATTTATAAAAAATAATTTCTTAATTGAAATTTCATATTACTTAAAAATACAATTTGTGTTTTATTGTATCAAACTATAATTTTTATCAAACTGATTACTTAATCATTTATAAAGTAAAAACAAATAAGGGATAAATATAATCATAATTTAAATTAAAAGTAAATATGAATATTTATACTATAAAGGATACTTTTTTATAGTATTTATTAAATTATTTTTACCATTAATTAACCTATTTTCCTTTTGTTGTGGTAATTAATATTTACTATATTAACTATTCATATTTTCCAAAAATTAAGTTTACCTAATTACATAATATCAATTAGGATGATTTCAAATATAGAATCCATTTTATCAAAATTTATTCATATAGGTGGAAGAATTTAATTTAATATAAAACCTGTAAGCATGATGGAAAACAGTTTTATGAAAAATTCATTTTTAAGGAAAAATTAATTTTACTTTAACACTATAACTTGTAATCTTCATTATATGAATTTAAATTAATAAATATAGATATATAATATAAAAATTTCATTTAAATAATTTCTCATTAGGGTTTATTTTAATTAATTATAATAGAGAAACATTATGTATTTTAAAATAGTTTTTAGAAAAATGTGTTTTTAATCCAAAAAATAAACATATACTAAAATACAGTACAAAGATGATTTAAATATAATTAATTGAATTATATATAACTAAATAATACTTCTATTACCTTTAAATCAAATTAAAATAATAATTTTACTTTTAAATTAATTAACTTATCAAATGAAATTACAATTTTACATAAAATAGTATTTTTTCACTATTCACTAAAAAATCTATATTTTCAAAAAAATACCAATTTTCACCCTAAGTTAATTTTTATATGATGATAACAAAAATAGATTTTATTTTATCAAATACATTTTCTAAATTTTCAAGAAAATAATTATAATATTTTTTCATAAAAAATATATAAAAAACATTTTTGAAGAAAAATTATTTTGAAGAACAAAAAGACATTACCAAAAACTGATTGATTATTTACTAAGTATTTATAAATATATTTAGTGCATATATATATTTCATAATCCTACTTATATCTTCAAATTTAATAGAAATGTTAAAATAGTCATATTCAAATAATCATTGTTTGTTTGAGTTTAGTGTTGTGTATCACTTAAGCTATCAAAAATAGTTTTTTCTTTTAAAAACCCGGGACATTACATTATTCCCCCTTTAATAAATTGAATCCTCATAATTTAAACTTTGTCTTTTTATGAAATGTTTTTACACTTGAAAATATTTATATTTAAAACCTACATCATAAAAGGTTAATAAAACATCTTCTTGAAAAGAAAGAAATAGAAGTATAAAGGTCATCACATAATCAGGTTTTCAGGTAGGAGAACATTAGTGGGAAGTGAAAACATAGACATGGAAGAGAAAAATAATATCAAATAACTAACAGAGTGTGATATAAAATATTTTAAGAGAAAGTCAAGGACTATAAAACCATAAATCTATGATGGGTTATAAGACCATCAATTCATCAAAAATGATCATAAATGGATAACTTATAAATGATGTTTATTTCTTAATTTATGAATTTCTAGGCTTCAATCTATGTTATACATGATCTATTTCCTAACATATATTATTATGATAATTTTTGTTCCATTAATAATGGTTCATAAAAATCTTGTGAATTTATCAAAGCATATCCCCTGGGAGTGTCAAACTAGGTGTGCAGTAAAGACAATTTTTGTACACCAGTTCCCAGTCGAGTCTAGCTGAACATGAAGTTTTCAGGTTTTACCTCTATGTACATATTTACTAGAGCCACATCCAATTGTAGTATCCAGACATGGATTTATTTTCTTTATAAAACAATTACTCTATACTTTACCAAAATTTAGATATGTTTTCTTATACTTAGTTTTATCCCTAATACTTTTGCAAGAGTTTTATAACTCTAATACCAAAAATAAATAAAATTTTCCTTTAATACAAAATTTGACAACCATTCTCTTTATTACATATTAATTCATGATTTATTACATAATATTACACATAATAAATCCCAGAAGATCAATAAGTCTAGTGTATTTGATAATTATTTACATTACATAACAACTTAAAATAGGGAATACATCATATTTATTTAAAAATTTCAAACATTCCCATATTATTGCTTCATACTTAAAACCACATGGGATAACTTGGGGACATACATAAGAAAGAGGAGAGATATAAATACACTAAGGTAATAAAAATTTCATAACATGAAGAAAGTAATATATGTTAGACAATAGGATTATCAATAAGGAATAAAAGTAGTGAGAATCATGAACATAAACACGAAGGCATGATATAACATGATAATCATAAAGAAAACATGGTAAATGTGGTAACAACTTAAAACACTACATCATAAATATATTTTAAAGCTAACTTCTAATACATCATGATGGAAAAAGTTCCGTGATGGATTGAGTTCACTCCATAATCCCTTGCATGAAATCTCATGAGACTAAAACATTACCCAATGCATTGGAGCACTATATAATTCTGAGCGCACCCGTCACTTTCATTTCATTCTCATGATTAAGTGTTCCACATAGATCATACAACATGGATTCATTCATCATCATATATTATTCCATTGTCAAGGAGTTTAAAATTCATACATGTAAGTCTCCAATCAATTAGTATAAGTGCATAAAGGTGAACACCCTTTATAGGAAATGAGTACGGGTATCCACTACCACTAGGGAAAATAAGGGATTTAACACCGACATAATAACGTTGGTTTTTTATAAACCGACACCAATAGTATGTGTGGGAACTTATTGGCATCGGTTTTCAGTAAAACTGACACCAAAAACCATTATTCGATGATATTTCACATCGGTTTTATAAAAACTGACGTGGAAAATCAAAAAAAAGTTTTGACATTGGTTTTTAAGAAAACCTCCACCATAAGTCCAATTTTTAGCGTCAGTTTTCTCCAAAAACCAACGCCGAAATTAAGAAACCTGGATATTTTTGGCGTCAGTTTTGGTAAAAACTGATGCCGAAAAGAAAAAAGTATTATTGGCTTTAGTTTTTCTCAAAAATAATGCCGAAAGATATATTTTTTATTTTTGGCGTTGGTTTTTCTCAAAACCGACCCCGAAAGTCTTTTAAAATTTATCAGGGTTGCAAAACACTCATTTTGTTGGATCTTCAAAATTGAAACTTGAGGTGGTGCCTTCGACTCATGATGACATTTGAAGCCCTATTTGTGATCTTGGACGACCATTATTGATAGTTTTATTCCATTTTCACAATTTTTGGTTTGCGTTCTTCGTTATCCTCTCTTGATTTATCTTCCATTGTTTATTTCTTCTTCCATAACCCTATTTTACATGAATTTTAATGTTGGTTTGATTTTAGTTGTTGTTTACCATTATTTTTTGTTAGTATTATCATTGTTGGTATAGATTTTGCAGTGTTTTTTTTCTAAGTCATTATACAGAACACAGTTTGGATTGAGGATCTCCATTTGGGTTAAACTTCAAATTTTGTAAGTTTTTTTAATTTGGTAGATAAATTATTTATCATTTAATTTTGTTATTGATTTGCTTAAATTATTAGTTTATATTTTATTTTAAATGTGTTAGGAAATGGTTAAATATTCTATCAACAAACATTCTTAAATATCCTGTCAATAAATTGCATCTTTTTTACATTGACTCTAATCAAATTTCACCCAATTTACTTACTGCATCCTTTAAATTAATGCAATCTTCAACACTTTTGACCCATGAAACATCAAAATAATGCAATAAATATGTAAAATGAACTAATAAATTTTAGAATAATGATATTATAATTAATTTATAATATCAATATAACATACATGTATATAATATGAAAATAAAATGTTTACTATTTGTAAATGTGTTTCATATATTATGTTTTCTATCTGATTATCAATAGTTTTTATTAAATACATTTTTTTACAATTTATATGATATATATTTAAACGTTTATATGTTTTAATATATTCACCAATTATATTGTGATATCAGGTATTTAATGGATCTTAATTGGATTCATTTACGAAGAACCACTAGTGAATATAAAAAAAGAGTTGATAATTTTTTGGAATTTTCTAAATGACATCTTCAAAACATTGATTTGATTTTCTGTTCATGTGTGAAGTGTGTAAATATGAAAAAGTTAAACTCTAGAGAAATCAAAGATCATCTCATTTGTTATGGTTTTAGCCTTAATTATACACGTTGGATCTGGCATGGTGAAAGAACTGAAAATTCAACATCCAACATTGATGATAATATTCATAATGAGGCAGAGGATTGTATTGAAGAATTAATTCATTATTTAGGTGTTGAAACTATAAAAAAAACACCAACTGTTGAATGATTTTATGGATATTCGGAGAAACCATTATTCCCAGGTTGTAGTAAATATATAGTGTTATCAATAGTTTTTAGATTAGTTAACTTAAAACCAAAGAATGGGTGGAGTGATAAAAGTTTCTATAGTTTACTTGAGATTTTAAAAGAGCTACTACCAGAAGGCAACAGGCTTCCAGATTCCAATTATGAGGGGAAGAAAATATTATGCCTAATGGTATTGGGGTATAAAAAGATACATGATTTCCCTAATGTTTGTGTACTATATACGAAAAAAATGAATATTTATCAAGTTTTCCTACATGTGGGACATCACGCTATAAGATAGATGGGAATGTAAAATCAGATTCATTCTCAGGTGATGTCATCTAACGCCATGAAAAATCAATTTTGTACTTTCCAATGATATCATCCAATATTTTTTGCATACAATTCTGATAATTCAATTCTGATTCATTTTTAGGTACCAGAATTAAAGCTCCTGCTAAAACAATTTAGTACCTTCCAATAATTCCTCGTTTGAAGTGTCTATTTGCAAATTCTATTGATGCAAAAAGGTTAATATGGCATTCAGATGATCACATCTATGATGGTAACTTACTTCACCCTGCCGATTCACCACAGTGGAAGAGTTTTGATAAAAAATTTCATGATTTTGGAAGTGAAGTTAGAAATCTCAGAATGGTATTGTGTACTGATGGAATGAATCCCTATCAGAGCCTCAGTAGACAACATAGTTCATGGCCTATTTTGCTGGTAGTTTACAACTTGTCCCCACATCTATGTATGAAGAAAAAATATGTTATAATGAGCTTGATGATTTATAGACCAAAACAACCAGGAAATGATATTAATGTGTATCTTTCACCATTGATTGATGATTTGAAACTGCTATGGGAGGAAGGTGTTAAAGTTTTCTATGCATACAAGAAAGAGTATTTTCTTTCACATGCTATGATAATGTTCACTATAAATGACTTTCCTACATATGGAAACTTATCTGGATATAGTGTTAAGGGATATAAAGCATGCCCAATTTGTGAAGAACAAACTTCATATTATCAACCGAAGAATGGAAGAAAGACAATGTACATGGGACATCAAAGATTTTTTCGAATTGATCATCCTTATCGTAGATTGAAAAAAGCATTTAATGGTTTACAAGAATACAACCTTCCCCCTCGACCATTGTCAGTTGAAGAATACTATGATAGGGTGAAAGATATTGATTTGACATTTAGAAAGAGAAGAAGTTCTGGTTTTCAAAATCATATTTGGAAGAAGAAGTATATTTTTTTCGAACTACCTTATTGAAGATTTTTAGAGATTAAACATAACATTGATGTTATGCATGTTGAAAAAAACATATGTGGTAGTTTGATTGGAACTTTGTTAGACATAAAAGGAAAGACAAAAGATAGATTTAATTCTATATTGGACTTGATATTAATGAGAATACATTTGGAGTTAGCTCCCACTGTGAAAGGAAACAAAACATATTTACCTCTGGCTTGTCACACATTAAGCAAGATTAAAAATATGAATTTTTGTTAGTGTCTTCATGTTATTAAAGTACCCAGTAGTTTTTCTTCAAATGTGAATAATTTGGTGTCATTGAAGGATTTTAAATTAATAGGTATGAAATATCATGATTTCCATGTGTGGATTCAACAACTTCTACCAGTAGCAGTGCGTGGTATATTGTCGACAACTATCAAAAAGACTATTATCAAGTTATGTAATTTATTCAAATCCATTTTTAGTAAAGTCATTGATCCAAATTTGTTATATGTGTTGGATAATGAAGGAACTATTATTCTTTGTCAACTATAAATGTATTTCCCACCCACATTTTTTGATATAATGGTTCATCTGTTGATTCATTTGGTGCGTGAGATAAGAATATGTGGGCCTGTTTATTTAAGATGGGTGTATCCTTTTGAAAAATATTTGAAAATTTTGAAAGGATATGTTAAAAATCCTTATCAACCAGAGGCCTCTATTTTTCAAAAATATGTATCAGAATAGGTGATTGAGTTCTGTACTGATTATTTGTATGAGGTAGAGCATATTGGTCTCCCTGTATCTTGACATATGACAATTGATAGTGAAGGTAGAGGGGTTCGAGGATTAAAGGTAAAATTCATTCCACATGATAAAGTGATGTAGGCACATTTATACATTTTAAACAACAAAAATGAGGTTCAATCATATATATCCTCACATATTGCTGAATTAAAGTTACGATATCAGAAAAGAAACGAAAAGTGGTTGATGATTGAGCATAAGAAGACATTTGTTTCATGTTTTAAAGAGAAAGTCACCCCAGATATATCTGCATCAGAAACATTGAAGTGGTTAGTAGGGGACCATCTCTTAATGTGATCACATGGTCTGGTTTTTATATCAATGACTACACATTTTACACAAAAAACCTGGATGACAAGAGTACCGTTCAGAATAGCGGTGTGATGATTTTTGCTGAAGTAGTGCATTTTTCGAGTGCCAAAGATAAAAACCCAATTTCTGCATCAACATCATATTTTTGAGTTCTTGAATACATATGGGAAATTGATTATATTAAATTTCAAGTCACTATTTTTAAGTGTAATTGGGTTGATAGTAATAGTGGTGTGAAAAATGATGAATATGTGTTTAAACTAGTTGATTTGAAAAGATTTAATTACAATGAGGAACTATTTATCATGGTGACACATGAAAAATAAGTATTTTATGTCATTGATCCATCAAATTATCAGTGTTTAATTGTTTTTCAATGAAAAAGATACCATTTGTGTGATGAGGATGATGCTAATGATGTTAGTGATTTACATGAGCCTTATTCATATATTACACACTTTCCAGATGATTACAATGAGTATAAGACAGACATAGTGCATGCAGTATGTAATGATCATGATGAAGGCATGTGGGAAAAAAATAAATTAGTCTCTTAATTTTTCTGGAAAATATTTATATTTTGTTTCTATTTTTGAAACTTACAAATTCATGCCTCTTTTTTTACTTACTTATTTTTGTCTTCCTTGTTTCTAATTATTCAGTTTTCTAATGATATGCTGGTACAAAAAATTTCATTACACTTTCTATTAGCAATGTCAGATACAGATAGAGAGGATTAGTTATCGAGGTATATCTATTTTGACATATTATTAAATATTCAGTAATATACTTATTTAATGAAATAAAACCGTTAATTTAATTTTTTTACAGGACTACTGATGCATCCTTGGAGGAGGAGACTTCTCCTGTTACTGCTCAAAAATAAAGTTTTCAAGTTGGTAAATGTGGTATTACATGTTTACCAAAACTATCACTTGCTCATGATGATGAAAAAGTACACATCCTTTTTGATGATAATAATAATGCAGTTAGCCCAAATGCAGTTCAGTTTGTCAGTTATATAGAAATATAGATCCGTTGAAGGATTAATATTTTATATCCTGATTGGAAGTCAGTGGACAAGACGACAAAGCAACAACTTTGGGAGGCCGTGATGGTAAAATATCTTAATTGAATTCTTTTATCTTATTTTTTGAATATTATATATTTTAAATGACAAATTTAATTTATTCAATTATAGATGACATTAAATTTTGAGGAAACCAAAGAAATTAAGAAAATACATCTCTTTTTAGCGGTGCTTTGATGGAGAGATTTTAAAACCAAACTGACAAAAAATTATGTTTTTGGAACGAGAAGGTTTGAAAACCCATGTCTTAAGTATACGTTTATAGATGAAGATACTTGGAAGAAATTTGTTGACAGTCATCAGGAAGAGAAATTCCAGGTATGGTAATTATTTTATATTTTAAAATTTATGATATATTTTTCTTATTACTTAGTAGTTTATTTTTATATAATAGGCCTCCAGGAGATCTCATCAGGAGATCCAGTTGAGAAATGTATACCCTCATACTTTATCATGTGGAGGGTATTCGTATTTGGAGTAGAAAATGATTGAAGAAAAATTTGAAGCATTAAGAGCTTGATTAAGTAGTGGTTCGGAAGAGGTCTAGTTTGGCCCTACATCTCCTCCCACTCACCATGAGAAATGGAAATGAGAAAAAAGATGAAAAAATGAATAGTATCTTAGAGAGGAAGCTTAGTAAGTGGATGATAGAATTATAAGTAAATATTATTTACTTGTTAACAATTTTTCTATTTTATAAATTATAAACACCAATATAACTTTTTTATTTTTCATTTCAGGATGAACTTCAGGATCAAGAGACATAAGGCTCTTTTATCCCCAAGGGTAGGATTAACATCCTAGACACTAATTTGGGAAAGGAAAAACACCTCAACCGTGTTAGAGGATATCAGGAAGGTGTTTGTATTCGGAAGGTTTTTGGTAAGAGTAAGCAATCAAGAGACCCATAAATAGAATCCTTAAAAGAAGAGATAAAAGATATGAAACAGTCTATGGGTGATCAAATTCAAGCGACAATGCAGAAGGCTTTGTTAGAACACTTTTCAAGACAGTCATAGTCTGCGTAGCCTTCCCAAGTATATTATTTATTTGTTATCAATTTTTCTATTTTATAAATTATAAACACTAATATAACTTTTTCATTTTTCAGGCTTCTCAGACTACTCACTTGGACTACCCTGCCCCATATGCTTACCCTACCCCATCCGCGCAAACTTTCGAGGTATATTATTTTATTTTTTATTAATTTTTATATTTTATAAATTATAAACACTAATATAACTTTTTCATTTTTCAACCTTCTCAGCCTACTCATCCAGACTACCCTACCCCATCTGCTTACCCTGCCCCATCTGCGCAACCTTTCGAGGTATATTATTTTATTTTCATCAAATTTTCTATTTTGTAAATTATAAACACTAATATAACTTTTTCATTTTTCTGCATTCTCAGCCCTCTCACCCAGACTACCCTGCCCCAGTTACTTACTTTGAGCCTCCACCTCCTTCCTCGGATCAAGCCTTATATTGTGAGTTGTTTGCGGGAGATCCTCATGTACATATTGTTGCGTTAGTACAGGTGCATTTTTTTGGGGGAATTGGTACATCATTAGCCTATGCAGATGGGTCAGGTTAGAGTATCAGTACTTGATATTATAGATCCTACTGCTCTACTACCGTTTCCTACTATGGAGATCACCAGTGTTGGGGAATGTATATGCCATTTTTTACTTTAGCCAACTGCTCTTCTTCATTATATTTCACATGAGGTATGCATTTTTTTAAATATTAATTACAAATGATTCAAATTTACTTATAATGTTTTATGACATTTAACTTATATAGGAATATCTGAAACCAAAATAAACTACACAAATGCAACAAAATATTCAGGAACAGTCGACTGTAGATACTTCTAATATTTCTTATGGGTTACAAAGATTATCTAAGTCATCTTCTTCCTTGAATTTTATCTATGAGTTTCATATGACGCCTGATATATGTGGGAGAAATTATCTATTGACATTAATTAAAGAAGATATCATGCATTTAGTTAATTTTGAAGAGATCAGGCTGAGTGTGGTGAAATTGTTTTCCATGTAAGTAAATTGACGTTTGAATTGCTATTTCTTTAATAAAATATAGTTTTAAATTGACTAACTATAATTTATTTTTAAATTATTTATCTACACAAGATTCTTTTACAAAATGAAAGTACAGGCATTTACAGTTTTATAGATCTAGATTACATTTCCTTGGAAGTCAAATATGTAAAGAATAATGAAAGAGTTCAATATATATCTTAGAGATTATCACAGACAAAGATTAAGTGCTAGTTTTTTCCAATTCTTAATAAGTAAGAACATAAACATAATTATGAACTAATGATCATTATAATATCATTAATTGTGAACTTTTTTTATTTTAGGGGGCATTGGATGTTAGGCGTATTTTTCCCAATTAATGCACCTTATATTGGTTTTTTTTCTTTAAATAGAACAGTTTGTAAACCATTTTCCACCTTATTAAACATGTAAGTTTTTTTTATAAGCTCATTATGTTTAATTTTCATTGTTTAGACATGTATTATTAGTTCATATATATAAAAATACAGTTCATGGAAACAATTTAACAAGGAATATATGTCAGTAAAGAAACCATAGAAAATAAAATATGTGGAAGTACATGTAATTAGTTTTTATATTATATTTTTTCTTCTGAATTTTTGTTATATATTGGTTTTTATTATCAGTTAAATGTTTTATAACTGTAGTGTCATCCTCAAAATGGACATGTTGAACGTGGTTATTATATTCTATGATTCATGTATGAGATAATCACAACTGGGGAAACTACTGATTTTCATAAGGTTAGTTGTATTAATTTTTTTATATATTTTCTGCCATATTATTCTATTTTTTAATTTCATATCATTCAATATTATTATAGGTATTCAATGATTCACAGTCTTATTTCCAATCTGATATGACCCATATTCAATATACTTTTGTGAACTATTTGTTAAGTTTGATTAAGATTTGAGGTATGTATATTCTAATATTTATAAATAATAATACATATGGGTTAAAAAAACTATCTCTTTTGATATATTAGGTGCTTGAACCTACTAATAATCAAATGAATGCTTCAATAATAACCAGCAATGAGCATGCCATAAATTTCAGGTATATGTATTTTAATTCTACTTTATTTTTAAAGTGTAATATTATGGATTTTATAAAAAAAATTTAACTTTAAGTGTAGGTTTTTTTATTCATGGTATATGAAAGGATAAATAATCAATAAACTATGTGATGAGAGGATATGTACTATTCAAGATGACATGAACCCATGTCATACCTACATCAAATCCATGAAAAAAGGATAAAAATGACATTAGAAGTGACCAAGAACAATCCAAAAGTGCATTAATCATATTAGATGGTATCCTTAAGGCAATGAATATTGAGCCATGAAACAATGATGATGAGTGAACATGTACTTGATATCCACATGACATCAATTTCTTGCACATCACTTGGTATCCATAATGAATTGAATTTTAGGTCTAGCCACATGACTATAATAAGTACATTGTAATCATTGTCTAGTAATCATTGAGTTCTCTCAAGTGCCTCTACAATGACTTTATCTAAATTTTTATAAGATTTATTGATGCATTGGTATTTAATTGAAATCCATGTAGATTTTTTAGTAACTTAAAGGTATTGTCTTTGGTATCAAAGAATAGTTGGGCGTTGCGAGAACTGTAAATGCTCGAGTCGTGGGACTTGCAAATGTCACAAAATTTCTTGAAGTCATTGATTTTTGGTACATGTATTTTAATTTTACTTTATAATACCAATTTGTAGAAATTTTTTTATTAACTAGATAAAATCATGTAAGTTATAGGTTTTTATTGAATGATAAATATTGTTTGATTGTTTTTGTATATTGTGTTTTTTACGAGAGTTTAGATTTTTTTGGAAGTGTAATTTTATCTATTTTATAATTTTTTTAACTTACGACATCAGTTATTTTTAAAACCGATGCCGATTTTTTTTAAAAAAAATGGAATTTCAGCGTCGGTTTTAGATAAAACCGACACTGAAACTCTTAACAAAATTATTTTCGACATCGGTTTTCCAATAACAGACATTGAAAACCTTATTTTTGTGTCGCTTTTATAGACGTCAGTTTAAAACCGACATCAAAAAACAAAAAAACCGATGTTAATTCATGTTTTTTCACTTGTGTACATAATTGTTTGGTATGTAAAATCATGGTGAAATTTCGACATCATAATGGGGGTGTATGAATGTTCATGGGAGGGATTGATGAGAGTAAAATGGGTCTCTCATAATTTATACATAAAATTGAAATTAAGGGGGATATATAAGAATATATCCCAACATTATGAAATAAAGATAAAAGAACTATGATAAAGAAGATACTTGAATAATTTTTTTTCATAAAAAGTAATTGAAATCATTTTTTAAGAAAACATATTTTGAAGAACAAAAAGTTATTACCAAAAATTGATTGATTATTTATTAAGTATTTATCAATATATTTAGGACATATATATACATATATTTAATAAATTAGTTAATCCTACTTATATATGAAAATTTAACAGAAAGGTTAAAATAGTTATATTCAAATAAGCATTGTTTTTTTGGGATCCGTGTTTTGTATCACACACACTATCGAACATAGTTTTCTCTTTTAAAATATCAGGGCATAACATTCTTACACCCTTTAATAAATCACGTCCTCAAAATTTAAAATTAGACTTGGTAAGCAATGTTTTGAACTTGAAAATATATTTTTTGAAAACCCACATCATAAAAAGGGTTAATAAAATATCCTCTTGAAAATAGAGAATGGGAAGTACGGATATCATCACATAACTAGGTTTTCAAGTAGGAGAACATTAGTGGGATGTAAAATCATAGAAATGGAAGAGAAAAATAACACCAAAGAACTAATAGAAAGTGATAGAGAACATGTTCATGATAAATTAAAGGACTACAAAACCATAAATATATGACAGGTGATAATACCATCAATTCATCAAAAATGATCGTAAAGGGATAACTTATAAATGATCTTTATTTTTTAACTTATGAATTAATAGTCTTTAAACTATGTTATCCATGATATATTAACTAACATATATTATTATGAGAATTTTTTTTCTCTTAATAATGCTTTTTAAGTATATTTTTAATTTACCAAAGAATATTTCCCAAGAGTTCCAAACCAAGTTTGCAGTAAGACCCGTTGTCATGCACCAATTTTTGGTCAAGTCTAGATCAACGCGGTGTTTTTAGGTTTTACCCCTCGGTACATCTATATAAGGTCCACAAATTAAAATAGGTAATACATTATATTTATTGAAAACTTACTTAACATGCTCATATTATTCCTTCGTACTTAAAACTGAATGAGATAACTTGAGGACATACATAAGAAATGGGTGATATATAAATCCTAGTAAGGGAATAAACATGGAATAACATGAAGAAAGTAATAGATGATATACAATAGACATATCAATGGGGAATAAAAGAAGTGATAATAATAAACTTGAACAACGAGGCATGATATATCATGATAATCATAAAGGCAACATGAGAAATGTAGAAACAACTTAAAACACTACATCTTAAACATAGTTAAAGACTAACTTCCAAGAAATCACGATAGAAAAAGTCCCATGATGTATTAGGTTAAATACCTAATCCCTTACATGAAGTCTCATGAGACTAAAACGCTACCCAATGCATTGGAGCAATATATAATTCCGACCAGACCTTTCACTTTCATTTCATTCTCATGCTTAAGTGTGCCACATAGTTCATACAACATAGATACATTCATCATCATATTTTAATCCATGATCAAGGAGTGTGGAATACATAAATGTAATTACTTAATAAATAAGTATATGTTCATAAAGTTGAACATCCTTTATAGGAAATAAGTACGAGTATTCATTATACAATTGTTTAACATGAGAAATCACGGTGAAATTTCAGCCGCATAATGAGGGAACATGAATGTTCATGGGAGGTATTGATGAGAGTGAAATGTGTTTATAATCATTTATACGTAAAATATACAGTAATGGGGATATGGAATAACATATATAAACATTATTAAATGAAGATAAAAGACATAAGATAAAGAATATACTTGAATAAAGAGGATAAGGATAGGATCCCTTACCTTGAGAGGGTGATTCCAAATGATTGTGTGAAGATTCTTGAGAGCTTGGGGGAACCCTGAGAGGACTCTAGTGAGGGGAGAAAAGAGTAAGGTCATTATATAGGGTTTTTTTAGTGAATATAAATTAGATATTGGGTGGTTTTCTATAATAAATGAGTGGGGAATTCTTTATCATTTCTCAAACTTACTTTTTGGACACTATATAATAAAATAACCAAAAATACAAACCTTACCTTGGTTTTTGCCCATGGTTTTAGCAAAGGAGGGTGATTTTTATTATTTTATTAGGCCAAGGCCTAACTTTTTAAAATATTACCGTCAATGATGTGGAAGTGAGTCATGTATTAAAAAAAATGATTTTAAAACCTTAAAATATATTATAGCTTTTGGAGGATTCATAATGGATTTAATCAAATAACCTACAAATCATATTATTTTAAAGGGAAAACATAGGTTCGGTCCTGAATATCATTTATAGTATTTATTACATAATTTTGAGTCATTATGATGTCATAATACACACCGTATATTTATACCATAATTAATTTTTATTCAAAAATTTGACTGACTAAAAAAATAATGAAAAAATCACTATTGGATAATTTTGATAATCTGATTCCAAAAATAATATTCATTTTAACTAAATAAATTTTTAGATATGTGAATTTTAACTTTTAAAATAAGAATCAAAATTTATTGAAAAATTATGGGTTTTTTGACAATATCATTTATTCCAAAAGTACATTAATTCATAAAATGGAATGTATTAATTGAAATTACATATTATTTAAAAATACAATTTTCATTTTATCATATCAAAATATAATTTGTAACAAACTAACTACATAATCCTTTATAATGTAAAAAATATGGAATAAATATTATCATAATTTCAATGAAAAGTAAATATAAATATTCATACTATTAGGGTTTGTTTCTAGTATTTGTTAAATTATTTTTACCCTTAATTTACCAATTTTCCTTTTACCATGGTAATTAATATTTTCTAATATTACTATTCATATTGCTAAAAAATTAAGTCAATCTCATTACCTAATATCAATTATTATGATTCAAAATATGGAATCCATTTTATTAAAATAAATTCATATAGGCAGAATAATTTAATTTAATATAAAACCTACAAGTATGATGGAAAGTGGTTTTACAAAAAATGTATTTTTTAAAGAAAAATGATTTTATTTTAACTCTATAACTAGTAAACTTCATTATATGAATTTAAATATATATATATATATATATATATATATATATATAATATAAAAATTTTATTTAAATAATTTCCTATTTGGGGTTATTTGAATTAATTATAATAGATAAACATTATGCATTTTAAAATAGTTTTTAGAAAAATGTGTTTTTAATCCTAAAATTAAACTTATACCAAAATGCGGTACAAAGATGATTTAAATGTAATTAATTGAATTAAATATAACTAAAGAATACTTATGTTACCATTAAATCAAACTAAAATAATAATTAGACTTTTTAATTAATTAATTTATCAAAATAAATTATAATTTTAAATAAAATGTTATTTTTTCACTATTCACTGAAAAATATATATTTTCTGAAAAATCCAAAATTTTCACTCTAAGTTAATTTTTATATGATGATATAAAAAATGGAATTAATTTTATAAAATAAATTTTCTAAATATTCTAGAAAATAATTATATATTTTTTCATAAAAATAAATAATGAGCATTTTTTGAAGAAAAAATAAATTTAAGAACAAAAAGACATTGCTAAAAATTGATTGATTATTTACTAAGTATTTATCAATATATTTAGAACATACATATATTTCACAAATTATTTAATCCTACTTATATTTTCAAATTTAATTAAAAGGTTAAAACAAACATATTCAAATAATCATTATTTTTTTTGGGTTAGGTGTTGTGTATCACATACGCTATCAAATATAGTTTTCTATTTTAAAAACTCCGGGAGTTACAAGAGGAAGTTTAGTTAGATCCTTAGAAGCTAGATTTTAGAAAAAACACAACTATCTTGAGCATTATAATCCCTCAAAATATTTAATAAATTTTATCTTTATAGGGATTTTTATTCAATGGCTTAATATTCATGATGATTTTGAGATATATAAAGGCGTACTACTCCTTAGAGATAGTTCCTAGAAAAAGTAAGGGAATAAAAACTCATGTTCAATGTAGGTATTACCTTTTTGAGCATGCCAATACAACAGGTATTAGAGTTGTGCATTTCATGGACATATTGGGAAAACTGAGTCAAGTTATGATTAATATCCTTTCTCATATGAAGAAACTGAACAAGAGAGAATTTAGAGTGAAGGATTTTAAAAAAATACATAAACAACTATATCAAGTTATGTTTAAGAATATGAACCTAACTAAACTTCCTAACACATGATATAATGGTTCGGACCCACCTAGTCCATTAATTTACCAAAACACAACTCCACCGAAATGGTGCCACCAGTCACGAGGGCACTGGTTATGGTGGCACCGTGATGGTCGCACACTGGT
Source organism: Viscum album (assembly GCA_963277665.1). NCBI lineage: Eukaryota > Viridiplantae > Streptophyta > Magnoliopsida > Santalales > Viscaceae > Viscum > Viscum album. The sequence goes on along the minus strand of OY728132.1, from coordinate 1,150,016,977 downwards.
CATAGTGGCACTAGTCAAGGTGGCACCCTAACAGTGGCACCGTGTCCTCACCGAGCGATTTTCATTCCCTTTTTCCTGTTTCCGAATTTTTTCTCTCCCGCAACGTATCTTTTAACGTAAAGATTGTTTAATGCCCCTTTAAAAGCTATTTAACACCCATAAATAATATCTAAAATCACCAAGAATTGGGAAATCCTTAAACTCACCAAAATGTGTAGTTTTTCCTTGGTATCACACCCTATCCTCGTACCTACCAGTTCTGCCCCTGTTGCACATTTTTCCTCTGTTTAAAGAAAACTGTTTAACGCATAACCGTTATGACCACCCTTATGGGAATAATTAAATAAGAATTAATCCCATTGTGCGTAACTGCCCAACCACATGGGGAACCACGATCTGACTTTAAAGCCGTTCAAATTTCCATATCCCGTAACAACGGGATCTCATCCTTATATCGCACGGGAATTCCTTCTTCTTTCTCTTGGCTGGTCTCCTTTTCTTCCTGGTGCGTTTGGATTTTCCCTTTCCAAGGCAAGTGGTGTGCCTATGCTGGAGCCTTTCTGCTCACCCTTGGAGTCCCCGACATTCCTCCCCTACAAGTCGCGCATCCCCAGTTCTTGGCGCGTGGAGAAAGACTTCATCGTTGATCATCCGGGTAGGGTTTTCCTTCGTCTCTCTTTACTATGTATCATGCTGGGTGGGTATGCTATTGTTTCTGTGGGATGGATGAAACCAAACTGTAATTAAGATAACAAATATACTTTTAAAGAATGAAGGGGGGGAGTGTGATCGATGTTCTGCTGTACTCTTTTATAATTTATATATGTTGTGAACTGTATGGGCTTATGCTCACTGAAAATCATGGTCGTTGGGGGTCTTTACTTGCGCACTAATGAACCCTTGTCTTTTGTGATGATTGAATGAATCCAACATGAGAATTTGGTTAATCACTTAAACTTATCCGATTAATGAATTTTTAGTGAACAAAAATCCTTGTGTGATCACCCCGGTTAACCAAACAGAAATAAGAAAACATAGTGAATAATATACTTGAGTCTGGTAACTTCCTTGCTCTATCTTGGTGGCATGTATATTTTTTCTGCTTGATTCTTGTGGGGTGATGTGGATGAGGATGGGATCCTCTGTTGTGGCACAGTTGTTGGTTGTGAATCTGAAGCTGTGTGGGGCTGTATCTCAAGGCTTGGTTTGGTTCCAGTACTTTGAGGGATCTCACAGATCCCTTTATTGTTGTGACATTACACGAGAACCGAGTGTAAATGCTTAAATTGTTTTCTGACTATTTCTCTTTCTCTGGATTATGGTTATGCCTGTTAGTTTCCCAGTAGTGTTGAATTTACTTGAATTGGATCACTTGAACAAGGAAACAAGAATGGTTTAAATGGGGAATTGGTTTTGGGAATGAGTTGTTACTTGTCCATGAGTGATGTTCTTCTCTTGTATGAATGAATAGTAATGAGGGTGTTTGTGCTTAAGTTTGGGGACCCCTAGGTTGGGATGAGTGCTTGTTACCTATACATATATTTGTAGTTTTTATGTTTCTTATTCATGCACCACCCAAGTTGATCACTTAGCGCTGAACACCCCCATTTCATGGGGGAGGGTGTTTTTCCCAAAACTCCTACGAGTGGATGGTTATTAACTCCTCTTCTAATCCCTTTCCCGAATAGCCCAAGACTCTTCGAGTAGGCTGTGACGGCCTAAGGTCCATTATAGCCCAAGATCCTTCAGGCAGGGTAGTTGTGGTGGTTGGCCCAGGTGTGTGCAGACAGGTTGTTTCCCAAGAATCTTCGGGATGAGGCCTAGGTGTCTTCAGGCGTGACAGTAGTTGTTCTAGACCAGGTGTTTGCGGGCGTGGTTATGCGTGGTGGTTGTGGACTAGGTTTTTGCGGGCGAGATGTGTTGTTGTGGACTAGGTGTATGCGGGCGGGGTGTGGCAATGGGACTACGGTGAGAATGGCGGGATTTGTTCGATGCATAGGATGTATTCAATAACTAGTGGGAAAGTGGTGCGGGGTACCCAAATATCAATGTGCTATTACTATACATTACTTAACTTGCGTTATTTGGGGAGTGTGCCTTGGTGAGCCTTGGGTGGATAGTTTTTCTTGCTAGGTGTTTGGTTATCTCTTTTCTCACAGGGCATTAGAATGCCTCCCCACATGTGCATGAGAGTCTTTGGTTTTCCCTACTGAGTATACTTGTATGATCACTCTACGTATATAAAACTACTTTCAGGTTTCCATGAGGACTTCAGGGATCGTGCAGGGCCATACTAGCTCAGACATTGGGACAGTTGCAATTGCTGTTTTTCTTTTCTTTGGTACTTTACCTTTGTATTCTCCTTGTACTTTGTGGTATTTACTTTTGTGACATGCATATGAGAATGGTTTTCTTTGGCTTTACTCTTACCCCCCCAGTTTTGGTGTTGTTAGGATTTACCATCTTATCTCCCGATCCTAATAAAGAAAAAGGGTAATGCCTTCCATCTTGTGTGTGATTCTATACCCTTGGTGCTAGTCACCACTCCAGGGCCTATTAAAGGTAGGTCTTGGGGGTCATTATCTCTCCTTCAACTTGAAGAAGGAAGGGTCTAGAAATCTTTTGTTCCTTACCTCATCTTGGTGAAGGCGGGTCGTGACAGAATGGTATCAGAGGCTCGAGTTTGAGAGATATGATGGATTCTGGAGTTAGGCACAGTGAGGATTGCATGAGATGGTAGGGAAATAGTGTTGGGTGATCTTGGTGCGTGAAATAGGTCAGGGAATACTGGCTAGGACATGGGATTTTAGGGCCCCCCATGATCTGATGCAAGGACTCTGGGCCAACCGAACGACCAAGTGAGGATACACTGATTGTAGGGTAGAGACCCTAGGGAAGGTACATGCATCATAACGACTTGTGTTCTTGTGTTTAATGGGTATTTGGGAATTTAAAATGAATAATAAGTCTACAAAAATTTAAGAACAATATACTACATTACTCGGGCTTAGGCATTCCTTGTTTACCTTCTAGCTATGGCAGATGGGAGACGACCATGAGTAGTGCATGTGATCAAGGCCCAGGAGGTTGACTTGGTTGATCGAAAGAGGGCTGACTGAGAAGAGGAAGATGATCAGTGGCAGAAGACGCTTTGTGCCTTTCAGCGATAGACTCTCAGGAAGTACGAGGGCAGCATCTCTGACATGGAGACAGAAAGCTGGCTAGAGGAGCTGGTGATAACTTTCATCTTGATCCAGGATTCGACAGAGTACTGGGTTCCTCTGGCTGTAAGCCAGATGCAGGGAGCAGCGCGTCAGTGGTGGATGCTCTACCTCGAGGCGAAGAGGGAGGCTGAGGTTACATGTGCTGTCTTTAAAAAGGAGTTCCGGACGGAATTCCTCTTTTCCACGATGAAGGCTGAGAAGAGGTCGGAACTAATCTCCCTCCAATAGGGGAGTATGTTAGTGAGAGAGTTTGGGATCATATTCAAGGATCTCCTCTGCTTTTCTCTGGACCTCTTTCCAGATGAGGAGTCTTGGGAAAGACGTTTGGAGGAGGCACTTCGACCCTCTCTCCAGTAAGCTGTTACTCCCTTCACCCTACCGACGTACTTAGAGGTCCAGAAGAAAGCTGAAGTGGTAGAGAGGATGCACAGGCTGGGAGGTGTATCGTGAGAGGGAATCCAGTTGGGCTCATCAAAGGGGATAGCCGTCAGCAGCAGACCTCTAGCATCAGGGCCCTCTAGGTTTTGACTAGCAAGAAGCAGGCCTCAGCAGTTCCAGTTCTGACCTCCTAGCCCTTGCCATTTCTTTTCAGGACCAGGGCCAAGATGCTTTATCTATGGAAGCCATGGGCACCTTCGAAATCAATTCCCAGATAGAGTACAATACAGAGAGGGTGGGAAGGTTCAGCGCCCCCCTCAGCAGCAGCAGTTTCCAGCTAGGCCCTTTCAACATCAGCAGTAGGGGCAGCAAGCTTCCGCTCCTCCAAGGGCAGGCGTTGCAAGAGGAGGCCGACCTCAGGATGCTCCTCAAGGAGATCGACCAGGGCATGGTCAGGGAGGTGGATGATATCTAAGAGGTAGAGGAGCTGGGCGTGGGTAGTTGCACGCCGTAGAGGTAGTAGTTCTAGCAGGGCTAGAAGTTGTCCGGGGTATGATCATCTTGTTTAGTACTCTTGCCTATGCCTTGTTCGATACAAGAGCTTCGCAATCCTTTGTTGCACCCAGTATGGCCCGTGCTCTGGGTTTAGAATCTGAGAGACTTCTAGTGCCCCTGGTGCTGAGCACACCAGTCTGAGGTCAGACTGACTTGTCTTATGTTTATCGAGGGTGTAAACTGATGATAGGGCCACATCAGTCTATCGGGGATCTTCTAATGTTGCAGATACATACATACGATGTCATCCTAGGAATTGACTGGTTGTTCTCTATATGTGTCATCATTGACTGATTCTGAGGAAGAGTCGTGTTTTCAGAATTGGGTGGCCGAAGTGTAACTTTCAACTGCAAGCGGGGTTTCCAGAAAAGCAACAGGCGAGAGGAGCCCCTCTTTTCCTTTTTAGCTGAACTATCAGGGGAGTCGGTGGATGAAAAAATGATGGAAGTCCCAAGGATCTTCAGTGAGTTTATGGACATGTTCCTTGAGGAGGTGGTGACTCTACCCCTCAACGTGATGTTGAGTTTGGGATAGACTTGCAACCTGGTGCTCATCCAATTTCGATGGCTCCCTACCAGATGACACCTTCCGAGTTGCGGGAGTTGTGGATTCATATTGACAATCTAATGAAGAAGGGTTTTGTTCGACCAAGTGCGTCACCATGGGGTGCTCCAGTATTATTCGAAAAGAAGGCAGATGGTGGTCTCAGGCTATGCATAGACTACCAGAGACTGAATTAGGTAACTATCAAGAACCGTTACCCTCTCCCAAGGATAGACAACCTTTTCAACCAGGGCAGGGTGGTTCTCCAAGATTGACCTGCGGTCGGGATATCACTAGCTGAGGGTGAAGGAGGGTGACATCTCAAATACTACCTTCAGGTGTAGATATGGGTACTTTGAGTTTGTGGTCATGTCGTTCAGTGTCATGAATGCTCCAGCTGTGTTTATGGGACTCATGCACTCCATCTTCCGGGAATACCTAGATCGGTTCATAGTCGTTTTTATTGATGACATCCAGATCTACTCAAGATCAGAGGAGGATCACACTAAGCACCTGAGAACAGTTTTATAGGTACTTTGACAGCACCAACTCTATAGGAAGTTGTCCAAGTGCAAGTTCTGGATGCGAGAAGTGCACTTCCTTGGGCACGTAGTGGCTGAGCAGGGAATAGCGGTGGACCCATCGAAGGTCAAGGAGGTTGTTTCTTGGGAAGCACCCAAGAACGTGGCAGAGGTTCGTAGTTTCCTTGGACTGACAGGTTACTACCGGAGGTTCGTACCCAACTTCTCTCGAGTTGCAGCACCTTTGACGGCTTTGAACAAGAAGGACCAGGCTTTTGTGTGGAATGGGCAGTGCGAGGCAACCTTCATCTATCTGAAGGAGAAGTTGGTAGGTTCCCTAGTGATGAGGTTTCCATAAGAAGGGGCGGTGTATGAGGTGTTCTGTGATGCTTCAGGTCAAGGCCTCAGGTGTGTGCTGATGCAACGACAAGGGGTGATCTCTTATGGGTCCAAGCAGTTATGTCCACATGAGCGTAATTATGCCACCCACGATCTGGAGCTTGTGACGGTCGTGTTCACACTAAAGTTGTGGCGGCACTACCTCATTGGGGAGCACTTTGTGGTCTTCACAGATCACAAAAGCTTGAAGTATATCTTCTCCCAGTGGGACCTGAACTCATGACAGTGAAGGTGGATGGAGTTCCTTCAGGATTACGACTTTGAGATTTCCTGCACCTCAAGAAAAGGGAATGTGGTGGCCGATGTCTTGAGTAGGATGTCGCAAAAGGATGTGGTTTAGGAGTCAATAGATACTTGGAAGGCGATGGATGAGTTGGATGTCCTTCACCTGGATGCGAGGATGGATGGTGGTATAGGTTTCCTATATCATATGATAGTGAAGTCTTCTCTACTACGGTAGGTGGAGGAGTCTCAGTGGGGAGACATACAGAGTGAAGTGTTGTGCGATTGGGATAACCAAGGAAATGCTCCAGAAGGATGGTCAGAGGATGGTCAGAATCAGATTCTTTTCCGAGGGAATATGTTTGTCCCAGAGGCGATGTGTGAGAGGGTTCTTTGTGAGTTTTACAACTCACCCCTAGCAGTGCACCCGGGAGTTTCAAAATTGTACCGGGGCTTGAGGGGTTAGTTCTGGTGGCCCGGGGTAAAGCGGGCGGTGGCAGAGTTTGTGGCCAAGTGCCTAGTTTGTTAGCAAGTGAAGGCTGAACGCCGTGTACTAGGAGGATTTTTGCAGCCTTTAGACGTCCCTGAGTGGAAGTGGGATGACATCTCGATGGATTTTGTCACAGGGATACCCAAGGTTCAAGGAGGCTGCGACGCTATCTTGGTAGTGGTGGACCGTTTGATGAAATCGACTCACTCTCTGGAAATCAAGGAGTCGAGTACAGTGGATTCCTTAGCACGAAGGTACGTGGATGAGGTGGTGCGGTTGCAAGGAGTTACAAGGTCCATAGTCTCAGATAGGGATGCACGGTTTACCTCACGGATCTGGAGAGGATTGAAGCATTATTTTGGAACTCAGATACGTCTTAGCACTGCTTTCCACCCCTAGACTTATGGAAAAACAGAGCGCACCATCTAGATATTGAAGGATATGCTACGAGCATGCATTCTAGATTTTGGGGGATCATGGTTGTGACACTTGCCTCTGGTAGAGTTTGCCTACAATAATATCTATTACTATACCATTGGCATGGCTCCGTTCTAAGACTTGTACGGAAGGCCATGTTTCTCACCCGTGTGATGGAATGAGGTTGGGGAAACATGTGTTCTTGGCCCGGAGGTGGTGCAGAGAAAGACAGAGAAGATTCAGCTTATACAGGAGAGGATGAATGTGGCTTAGGACCGACATAAGTCATATAACGATAATAGGAGGAGACCCTTGGAGTTCAAGGTTAGGGACCACGTATTCTTGAAGTTCTCCCCTCGGTGTGGACAACAGAGGTTTGGCAAGGGGAGTAAGCTTTCTCCAAGTTTTATCAGACCCTTCGAAGTGTTGCGGCGGGTTAGAGAAGTGGCTTATCAGCTAGTGTTACCACCACCGCTATTGAGAATACATGACATCTTCCATGTGTCACAAATCCGACGGTATCTACAAAATGATTCATACGTCCTCGACTGGGGAAAGCTGGATATCGAGAATAATGTGACTTTTGTGGAAAGACCAGTGAGGATCGAGGATCGTGAGGAGAAGGTGCTTCATGGACAAACCATTCCTTTGGTTCGTGTGTTGTGGAGGCATGGCGGGCTAGAGGAAAGTACCTGGGAATGGGAGATGCAGATGCGCGCTCAGTACCCAGAGCTATTTTGAGTTTTGTTCTATTTTGTTTGTACTTGTTTGTGATAGAACACATTACTTTGTTAACTATGGAACGTGCCATTTTCCTTGTTCTGTGTTTGAAGAGTCCTGACTATGGGGAGGGGAGGACCTAATCTCTAATCAAGACGCATTAAGGTGGATGCGATTAAACCCATGCAGGCGAGTCAGTGCCACCCAAAGCGGATAATATCTTGACATGGAGGAAGAAACTCTCTAACCTATATGACTGGACAATTTGACCTTTGAATGTTGCCTGGTTACTCGGGGGAGAGGTGCTCCTGGATGTGGATGGGGTTCACTCTTGAGAGGTATCTTTCAAGGTGGTTGTTCGGAAAACCTCTTTTCTTTGGGTCTAGTTTTGATTCTCGAGGGCAAGAATAGTTTGAGAGGTATCTGATGTAATGTCCTGGACCCACCTGGTCCATTACTTTTCCAAAACACAGATCCACCAAAATGTTGGCACCGGCCATGGGGGCACCGGTTATGGTCGCACACTGGTCACGGTGGCACCAGTTACGGTGGCACCGTAATGGCCGCACACCGGTCACGGTGGAACTGGTCACGGTGGCACCATGATGGTGTCACTGTGAAGGTGACACCGTGACAGTGGCACCATGAGGGTGGGACCATGACTGTGGAACCATGTCCTCACCGAACGGTTTTCATCTCCTTTTTCCAGTTTCTGAATTTTTCTGCTCCTGAAATGTATCTTTTAACATAAAGATGATTTAATTCCCCTTTCAAAGCCATTTAAAGCCCATAAATAATATCTAAAATCCCAAAGAGTCGGTCAAGCCTTAAACTCACCAAAACATGTGGTTTTTCCACGACATCACACAATTTCCTTGTACCTACCAGTTCCACCCCCGTTGCGATTTTTTTCTTTGTTTAAAGAAAACTATTTAACACATAGCTGTTATGAACACCCCGATGGGAATAATTAAATAAGAATTAATCCCATCATGCATAACTACCCAACCGCATGGGGAAACATGATTTGACTTTAAAGCCGTTCAAATTTCCATATCCCATAACAACGGGATCTCATCCTTATATCGAATGAGAATTACTTCTTCTTATTTCTCTTGGCTGGTCTCCTTTTCTTCCTGGTGCGTTTAGAGTTTCCCTTCCCGAGGCAAGTGGTGTTCCTATTCCAGATCCTTTCTGTTCACCCTTGGAGTCCCCGACGTTCCTCCCTTACAAGTCACACATCCCCAGTTCTTGGCGCGTGGAGAAAGACTTCATCGTTGATCATCCAGGTAGGGTTTTCCTTCGTCTCTCTTTACTGTGTATCATACTAGGTGGGTATGCTATTGTTTCTGCGGGATGGATAAAACCAAACGTTAATGAATATAACAAACAGAATTTTAAAGAATGAAGGGGGGAGTGTGATCGATGTTCTTCTGTAATCTTTTATAATTTCTATATGTTGTGAACTGTATGGGCTTATGCTCACTGAAAATCATGGCCATTGGTGGTCTTTCCTTGCACACTAATGAACCCTTGTCTTCTATGTTGATTGAATGACTCCAACATGGGAATTTAGTTAATCACGTAAACTTGGACAATTAAATGAATGTCCAGTGAAAAAAAATCCTTGTGTGATCACCCCGGTTAACCAAACAGAAAGAAGAAAACATAGTGAATAATGTACTTGATTCTAGGAACTTCCTTGCTCTGTCTTGGTGGCGTGTCTGTTTGTTCTGCTCAATGCTTGTGGGGTGACATGGATGAGGATGGGATTCTCTATTGTGGCACAGTTGTTGGTTGTGAATCTGAAGCTGTGTGGGGCTACATCTCGAGGCTTTGTTTGGTTCCAGTACTTTGAGGGATCTCACAGATCCCTTTGTTGTTGTGACCTTACAAGAGAACCGAGTGTGAATGCTTAAATTACTATTTGGCTATTTCTCTTTTTCTGGATTGTGGTTATGCCTATTAGTTGCCCTGTAGTGCAGAATTTACTTGAATTGGATCACTTGAACATGGAAACAAGAATGGTTAAATGTGGAATTAGTTTTGGGAATGATTTGTGACTTGGCCGTGAGTGATGTGCTTCTCTTTTATGAATGAATAGTAATGAGGGTGTTTGTGCTTAGGTTTGGGAACCCCTAGGTTGGTATGAGTGCTTGTTACCTATACATATATTTGTAGTTTTTATGTTTCTTATTCACACCCCAACCAAGTTGAGCACTTAGTGCCGAACACCCCCATTTCATGGGGGATAGTGTTTTTTCCAACACTCCTATGAGTGGATGGTTATTAGCTCCTCTTCTGCTCCCCTTCCCGAATAGACGAAGACTCTTCAGGCAGGCTATGACAGCCTGAGGTCTATTATAGCCCAAGATCCTTTGGGCAGGGTAGTTGTGGTGGTTGGCCCAGTTGTGTGCGAGTAGGTTGTTTCCCAAGAATCTCCGGGATGAGGCCCAGGGGTCTTCGGGTGTGGCAGTAGTTGTTCTGGACCAGGTGTTTGTGGGCGTGGTTATGCATGGTGGTTGTGTCCCAGGTGTTTGCAGGCGGGATGTGTGGTTGTGGCCCAGGTGTGTATGGGTGGGGTGTGGCAGTGGGACTGCGGTGAGAATGGCGGGATTGGTTTGATGCATAGGATGTCTTCAATAACCTGTGGGAAAGTGGTGCGGGGTACCCAAATATCGATGTGCTATTACTATACATTACTTGACTTACATTATTTGGGGAGTGTGCCTTGGTGAGGCTTGGGTGGATAGTTTTCCTTGCTAGGTGTTTGGTTATCTCTTTTCTCACAGGGCATTATAATTCCTCCCCACATTTTCACGAGAGTCTTTGGTTTTCCCTACTGAGTAAACTTTTATGCTCACCCTACATATATAAAACTGCTTTTAGGTTTCCAGGAGGACTTCAGGAATCGTGTAGGTCCGTACTAGCTTGGACGTTGGGACAATTTCAGTTGCTGTTTTTATTTTCTTTGGTACTTTACCTTTGTAGTATCCTTGTACTTTGTGGTATTTACTTTTGTGACATGCACATGGGAATGTTTTTCTTTGGCTTTACTCTTACCCACCCCAGTTTTGGTGTTGTTGGGATTTAACATATTATCTCCCTATCCTAATAAAGAAAAAGGGTAATTCCTTACATCCTGTGTGTGATTCTATACCCTTGGTGCTAGTCACCACTCCGGGGCCTATTGAAGGCGGGTCTCGGGGGTCATTATCTCTCCTTCAACTTGAAGAAGAAAGTGTTTGGAAATCTGCTGTCCCTTCCCTTATCTTAGTGAAGGCAGGTCGTGACACATGAAATAAGATAAGAATTAAGTTTATGTGATAAAGAATATGGAAGGAAAAAATTAAACATCCCACGTGTTAAGAATGCGGGAAGAAGGACTTGGGTAAATTCTTAAAGGGAATGAGATTTTGTTACAAATATGGAGAAAAAGGTCATAATTTTTATAATTTCAAAGGAGATAAAGAATCAACTAATGTATAGTTTTTTAAAAACCAAGAGATAAGGGATTATTAAAACTAATTACCCAAGAATCAAGGATGACCCAAATAATTTTGTTATGGTATTTATTGATGATATCTTGAAATACTATAATGATTACGAAGAGCATGAGAATAACTTGAGAATAATTCTTGAGAAAAATAAGTATATTAAAAAATTTAGAAAGTGTGAGTACTAATTTTAGTAAGTTTCATTTCTGGTGAATATTTTCTCCATGGATGAAATATTGGTTGACCTTTCTAAGACAAAAGTAAATAAAAGTATATTCCTCATGGATGAATGAAACCAATAAAGGTTTTAATTTTAGGTAACTATGGTTAATTTAAAGAATATATGATTACAATGTATTAGTATTTACTGATGTTTTTCTAGTATGAGGATTAAGATAAAAAATTAAAGGATTTTTCTAATAATATTTAATTGTATGGAAGATTGAGAAAATGTAAATTTTGGAAACATATGTTGAATGGTATCAATCACCCTGAATATAAGAACCCAGACTTCATGGATGTATGAAATTGATTAAATTTTGGTTTAAATATATTAAATATGGTTAATTGAATGTTTATTAGGTGTATGAGGAGGCTCGGTGGTGTTCCGGGGGTTGGGAACACAAAAGGAGAAAAATGGCCATCAAGTGCATGTTACACGGTTGGCACAGAATTAAGGATATTCATACACCCAAACCATGCTGATCCATATGAGGGGTGCATGGATAAACAAACCATGAAAGGAGGGAGGCTAAACCGTGTAGACTTGGATAGAGGCATTCTACACGGATGGCGCACAGATTTTCAAACTGTGTAGAATCCCCAGGTTACCGTGTGGCTTGAACCCCTCTTGGACAGAGGCAGGATCATGGTTGGCACACAGTTTGGAAGAAAGTGTGGACAAATCATTCACCCCATTAAAAATTTATAAATTAAAAAACCACCTCTTGGGATATTAAGTTTATCACCTAATTTCATCCCCATTTCTTCCTCCTCCAACCCTAGTGATGAATCAAAACTCCCAAGCTTCCAAGGATCAATCTCCTTCGATTCTAATCCATTTGGTGTGTCGTTGGTTGTGAATAGAAGATCAGGGTGAGTCTAATCCTTCTCTTACTTTTCTTTTCTGGATTAGGTTTTTTAGTTTTATCCTTCTTCTTCTGAATACCTAAAACCCTATTTTTTTTGGTAAATCTTAAGTTATGGATTCAAGGGGTGATTGAATCCAGATCTAAGGATAAGGTTAAGAGTGCATTCATCTTAATATTTGAGGTAGGTGGTATATAAGTTATATCCCATAGTTTTATCATATATTTGTGCATGTGTAGTTATGATATTACTTTCCTCTTGATGTGCTTTTTTTGCATTGAGTAAGATTTCATAAAATGGTTTTCTAAGTGAAGAATTGAACACCTTATGACCCCCATGGGATTTGTTGAGGTTGATTTGACCACTTAGGGACACCCTGTAATGGCACGGACCTCCCCGGTCCATTACTTTGTCAAAATCTAATGTCTGGGGAGTTTTGGGAGGTAACCGTAGCTCATTTCAAGAGTTCTACAAAATCCCAATTTTTCTATTAGTTGATCAGGTCATCGATAAGTCAGGGCATTGGTAAGCTAGGGCGTCAATAGGTCAGGGCATCAGTAGGTTAGGGTATCGGTAGGTCAGGGAATCTGTAGGTCACCATATCTATATGTTAGGCATTGGTAGGTCATTGCATCGATAGGTTAGGGCATTAGTAGGTCAGGCATCAGTAGGTCAGGCGTCAGTAGGTCGGGCGTCGGTGAGTGGTGTCGGTGAGTCATGTCTGTGAATCACTATCGGTGGGTCATGTCAGCGACTCATGTTGGTGGGTCACATCAGTTACTCGTGTTGGTGAGTCACGTTGGTGACTCACTGTTAGTGACTTGTGTTAGTGACTCACCCATCAGTGATTCATTTCCTTTTTTTCCAGTTTTTCTAGTTTTACTCTCTTACATTTTATTTGATGTAAATGGAGTTTAAAACCTAGTTTGAGAATTTATTAAGGCATTTCAAAGGATATTAATTTTATATTTAACATCTTAACACTCTTGGGGATTTAAAATAGTCAAACCATGTGGTCTTGACCATGATATGACTTTAATGGCCCTTGAAATAGTTTCCCTTCCATTGATATAGGTTCTGGATCTTCTAAGATGAAATCTTCTCTTCCCAGCGTGTTTTATTTATTTTTTATTCATGCGACTAGAACCTTTCTTCCTCAAGGAGTCAAATCTATGCTATATCTTTGGATCTAGTTTTCCTTGGAGTATTTCCTACTACTCGTGCACCCCCTGGTTATGGCCCAGGTGTTTACTGGAGTGATGTGGTTGTGGCCCAATTATTTGCAGTCGGGATGTGGTATGTGGCCCAGGTGTATGTGGATAGGTTATGGCAGTGGGGCTTGTGGAAGAGCGTGGTAGCATTAGGACATTCGCCATTGGGTATGGGTAGTTAACTAGTGGGAAGTGCTTCGAGGTACCCAAATATCAATGTGCTTATTATATTACTTTACCTAACTTGCGTTATTTGGTGAGTGTGCCTTGGTGAGGATTGGGTGGTTAGTATTCCTTAATAGGTGCTATCGGTTTCTAATATTTTCTCAAATGGGATTTAGTATGCTCCTCCCACTTGTGTGTGAGAGACTTTGAATTTTTATTTCTGAGTATACTTGTTTGCTCACCCTATGTGTATAAACCGTTTTAGGTTTTTAGGAGGATTACAGGGATTGTATTGGACTATACTTTCTTGGACCTTGGGACAGTTTTCATGTCACTTATTAGCTTTATTTTTGGTACTTACTTTAGAGTTTTGTTGTTCTTATAATATTTTACTTTTAAACATGCATGGGGGGTGGATTTTGTCTTTAATTTTGTATTTAGTGTTTGGATTTGCTCATGATTTACCATCTTATATCCCAATCTTGTCCTATAAAAAGGGAAATTCCTACCATGTTTGTGAGATTATATACCCTTGGTTATAGTCACCACCCCAGGGCCTACTAAAGGTGGGACTTGGGGGTCATTATCTCCCTTTCTTCATCACCATTCTAGGAAGGGTATATTTGGAGGGAGGGGTTCATGATATAATGGTATCAGAAGTGATGGTTGAGATATAGGATGGAGTTTGGAGTTAGGCACAATGAGTATTGCATGAGATGGTAGGGAAAAAATGACAAGTAATCTTGGTTCATGACATAGGCTAGGGAATACTTCTTGGGACACAATATTTTAGGGCCCCTCATGATCCGATGCAAGGACTCTGAGCTTACCAAATGACCAAGTGGGGCTACACCATCTACAGGGTAGAGAACCTAGTAAAGGTACGTGCATCATGATAACTTGTGTTCTTGTTTTTTGGGTGTTTTTGGGAAATTAAAATAAAAAATGAGTTGTAACGAATCCTAGATAAATTCCATACTACTCGGGCTTAGGAGTTCCATGTTTACTTTTTTAGCTATGGCACTTGGTTTTCATCCATGAATGGATTAGGTAGTTGAGGCTCAGTAGGCCGATCCAGATGATCGGTGGATGGTTGATCTAGAAGAGAAGGACAACCATTGGTAGAAGATGCTTTGTGATTTCTAGCAGTAGACTCTAGAAAAGTATAAAGTTAGTATTTGAGATACAGAGATGGAGATCTAGATCAAGAATCTTGAGATCACCTTTAGCCTGATCCAGAATTCGATGGAGTACTAGGTTCTATTGGTGTTTAATTAGATGAGGGGAGATACACATCAGTGGTGGATGCTGTACCTAGGGGAGATAAAGGAGGCTAATGTTCAGTGGATTGATTTTGAGAAGAAGTTCCAGGTAGAATTCTTTTCTTTGACCATGAAGGAAAAGAAAAGGTAGGAGATACTCTCCCTACAGCAGGGGAGTATATTAGTACGGGATATGAGGATCAAGTTCAAGGATTTTTCCCTCTTTGATCCGGATCTCTTTATGGATGAGAAGTCTCAGGCAAGACACTTGGAGGAGGAACTTCATACTTCTCTCCAGTACCCAGTTACTCCCTTTAACTTGTCGACATACTTAGAGATCTAGAAGAAGTATGAGGTAGTTGAGAGAATTCACTCATTAGGAGTTCTACCCCTAGAGGGGATCCAACATAGTTCTTCAAAGGGGAAATCTATTAGTATAATGTATTAGGAATTAGGGCCTTTCAGATTTTGGTTAGTGTGGAGTCATCCCCAATAATTATCATTTCAGACTTCCGGTCCTCGCCCTTTTCCCATGGGCTTGGGACTGAGGTGTTTCTCTTTTGAAGGATATGGGAACCTTTAGAGTTAGTGCCCAGTTTGAGATCAGTATGGTGGAGGTGGGTAGGTCCAACACCCACTTCAGCAGCAGTTTTCAGATAGGCTGTTCCAGTAGTATGGATAACAGGATCCTGCTCCACTAATGGGAGATAGAGAAGGTGAAGGACTACCTCAATGTATTCCTTAGGGACCTTGACCTGGGCATGGTTGGGGGGGAAATCTTCATCAGAGGGGAAGAGGAGATGGTTGTGGCTAGTTACAGACTATAGAGGTAGAAGTTCAAGTAAGTCCAAAGATCTTACAAGGTACAATTATCTTATTCAGTACTTTTACTTATGCTTTGTTTGATTTGGGAGCTTCACACTCCTTCTTTTCACCCGCTCTAGCCCATGCTTTAGGACTATATGTAGAGATACTTTCCATGACCCTAGTTTTTAGAATTCTATTTGGAAGTTAGAATAATTTGTTTGATGATTTCCAGGGATGTAGACTAATGTTGGGGCCATATCAGTCCAGTGTGAATATCTTTTTCACTATAGATGCAGCCACACAATGTTATCCTTGGCATCTAATGGTTGTTTTCTGTGCATGATTTCATCTACTACTTCTATAGGAGAGTTTTTTAGATGTGGATGACTAGTGTGTAACTTTAATTAGCAATAGGAGTTGTTAGGTGGGAAGCTGGTTCATGGAGACACTTCTTTCCTTGTTGGCCGAGCTGTCAGTGGAATCAGTGGATGCTAAGATGTTGGATGTTCTGGGAGTTTTCAGGGAGTTCTTGGATTTTTTCCTGAGGAGGTTGTAACTCTACCCCCTTGACGTGATGTTGAGTTCAGGATATACTTGCAGCCTAGTGAAAATCTAGTTTCGATGGATTCCTATCGAATGACACCTTATGAGTTGTGGGAGTTATGGATCCAAATTGAATATCTAATGAAGAAGGGATTTATCTGACCTAGTGTGTTGCTATGGGGTGATCTGGTCTTCTTCTCAAAGAAGGAAGACGGTGGTATGAGGTTGTGCATAGACCACCAGAGGTTAAATCAGGTGAATGTCAAGAATCATTACCCTCTCCCAAGGATATAAGGTCTTTTTGACCAGTTGAGGGGAGAAAGTTGGTTTTTTAAGATCGATCTGCGGTTTGGGTATCACCAGTTGAGGGTGAAGGAGGGTGATATCCCGAATACTACTTTCAGATGCAGGTATGGGAACTTAGAGTTTTTGGTTATGTCGTTCGGTGTTACAAACACACCATCCATGCTCATGGGACTTATTAACTCTATATTCCATAAGTTTTTAGAATAGTTCATCATCATATTCATGGATGAAATTTTAATCTACTTGAAGTCAGAGGAATATTATACCAATCATCTCAAGACTATCCTGAAGGTCCTTCGACGCCACTATCTCTACGAAAAGTTGTCCAAGTGTAAGTTCTAGACATAATAGGTGCACTTACATGGACATGTGGTGTCTCTGAAAGGATAGTAGTGAAACCTTTGAAGGTCTAAGTAGTTATTTCTTGGGTAGCACCTAATAATGGTGCATAGGTTCGTAGTTTTCATGGTATGGATGAATATTATTGGATATTTTTACCTGATTTCACTTGAGTTGTATCTCCATTGATGGCTCTGACCAAAAAAGGCCAAGCTTTTGTGTTGAACAAGTAGTGCCATGTAGTGTTTGGCTATCTGAAGGGAAAGTTGGTCAATTCTTTAGTACTACAGTTTCCAAAGGAAGGGGTAATGTTTGAGGTTCTTTGTGATGCTTCCCATCTATAATTGGGATGTGTGCTAATGCAGTAGTGTGGAGTGATCTGTTATAGGTCTAAGTATTTATGTTCCCATGAATTTATCTATGCCACCCATGATCTAGATCTAGAAGAATTCATGTTTATGATGAAGTTTTGGTAATATTGCCTCATTGGAGAACACTTTGTGGTCTTCATGAATCACAAGATCTTAAGGTATATCTTTTCCTAGTGATACCTGAACATGCAGAAGTGGAGGTTGATGGAGTTTCTCAAGTATCACGACTTCAGGATCTCTTACACCTTAGAAAAGGGAAATTTTGTGGCTGATATTTTGAGTAGGAAATCACAGAAGGAGGTTGTTTGGAAATTTGTGGATGCTTGGAAGGCGATGGAGGAGTTGGCTGCCTAGAAATAAGATGCATGAATGGATGGTGGCATAGGTTGTATATTTCAGATGATAGTGTACTAATCTATGAGGAAGAAGGTGGAAGAGTCTTAGTGGGGAGACTCAGAGGTAGAGGTGATGTGTGATTTAATTGACCAGGGTGATGCTCTAGATGGATGATCAGAGGATGGTCAGAATCATATGTTCTTCCATAAGAAGCTATTTTTTCCTATGGAAATGCGTGAGGGAGTTCTCCATGAGTTTTATATATCACCCCTATCAGTACACCTGAGAGTTTCTAAGATGTACCATGGCTTGAGGGAATAGTTCTAGTGGCCCAAGATAAAGTGAGTAATGGAAAAGTTTTTGGTAAAGTGCCTAGAATTCCAGCTGGTGAAGGCTGATCATCGTGTTCCCATTAGTTTTTTACATCCTCTAGATGTAATTGAGTATAAGTGGGATGACATATCAATGGATTTCATCATATTATTACCCAGGGCTTAGGGAGGTTGTGATGTTATCTGGGTGGTGGTGGATCAACTGATGAAATCAGCTCACTTCTTAGTGATTAAGGAGTTGAGCACAGTGGATGCCTTGGAAAGAAGGTATGTGGATTAGGTGGTGCGACTGTATGGGGTTCCGATATCCATCATCTAAGATCGGTATTCTTGATTTACCTCATGAGTCTGGAGGGGATTATAGCATGCCTTTGGCACCCAATTATACATTATCACTACTTTCCACCCTCAAAGGATGAGAAGACAGAGCGGACCATCCAGACATTGTAGGACATGCTATGAGCATGCGTCTTAGATATTGATGGATATTGGGTGTGAAATATTCCCTTGGTATAATTTTTTTTAAATAATATATATCACTCTTACATTGGTATGGATTCGTTCGAGGCCTTATACGGGAGATTGTGTCATTCATATTTGTGATGAACATAAGTTGGGGAAGTATCTGTTCTTGGTTTGGACGTGGTGCATAGTATGACAAGAAGGTGAAAATTTTCTGTGAGAGGATGAAGTAAACATAAGACTGGAAGAAGTCATATTCCAATCTTAGGAATAGGCCCTTGAAGTTTAGGGTTGGAGACCACGCGTTCTTGAAGGATTCCCCTTGATGTGGGAAAAAAGGTTTGGATGAGGGAGAAAGATTTCTATCAGGTTTATCAGACCCTTCAAGGTGTTGGGGAGAGTTTCAGAGGTGACATACCAGTTAGTGTTTCCAGTTTAGTTGGAGAGGATCTATGAGGCCTTTCATGTCTCCTAGATTCATCAGTATCTTCACGATGACTCCCATGTCATTGACTGGGGAGAGTTAGATAATGGGGATGACACAACATTTGTGGAGAGACCAATGGAGATCCATGATATACGGGAGAAGGTTATACATGTATTGACCATTCCTTTGGTTTATGTGTTGTAGAGTAATGATGTCCTGGAGGAGAGAACTTGAGAAAGGGATATGAATATGCATGCCCAGTACCCAGAGTTGTTTTGAGTTTTTCTTGTGAGTTTTTATTTGTGATGTAGTGATTGAACCTTGTTTTCTATAAGATGGGTTGCTTACTTTTTTTTAGTGTGTGATAAAGTACTAACATGTGAAAAGGGGTAGACCATATTCCTAATCAAAACACATTAATTGAGATGCGATTAAACCCATACGAGTGAGTCAGTGCATCCAAGAGTGGATATTATCTTGACATAGAGGAAGGAATTACCTAATTCATGTGTCTAGAAAGTTATTGAATGTGTGGGGTATCTTTTGGATGTTGAGGTTAGAAGATGTGGGAGGAAGTGTTCTTGGATGTTGAGGTTTCACTCCATACTTCTAAGAAAACATGGTGGTTTATCCTTGAGAGGTATCTTATGGGGTGGTTGTTTGGACCCCTCTTTCTTCTAGGTATGGTTTTGAATTCTTGTGGGAGAGAATAGTTTGAGAGGTAAATAATGTAATGTCCTAGACCTACCCCACCCATTAATTCTTCAAAATCTAGTGTTTGGGGTGTTCTGGGAGGCAACAATAGCTCATTTCAGAAGTTTTTCAAAATTCTAGTTTTTTCTATTGGTAGGTCAGGGTGTCAGTAGGTCAGGGCGTCAACA
The DNA here is from genome assembly GCA_963277665.1 of Viscum album. Classification (NCBI taxonomy): domain Eukaryota; kingdom Viridiplantae; phylum Streptophyta; class Magnoliopsida; order Santalales; family Viscaceae; genus Viscum; species Viscum album. The sequence goes on along the minus strand of OY728132.1, from coordinate 1,149,997,480 downwards.
GGTCATGACGTTAGTAGGTTAGGGAGTTGGTAGGCCAGGGCATCGGTAGGTCATGGATTCAGTAAGTCAGGGCATCGATAGGTTGGGCGTCGGTAGGTTGGGTATTGGTAGGTTAGGCATCGGTACATCAGTCATCAGTAGGTAGGGCGTTAGTGAGTGGCATCAGTGAGTCGCGTCAGTGACTCACTATTAGTGGGTCATGTTCGTGAATCATGTTAGTGGGTTATGTCGGTGACTCGTGTCAGTGGGTCATGTTGGTGAGTCACTGTCGGTGACTTGTGTCGATGTCTCGTGTCAGTAACTCACCCATCATTGAGTCATTTCCATATTTTTCCATTTTTTCCAGTTTTTCCCCTATTACATTTTATTTGACATAAATTGAGTTTAAAAACTAGTTTGAGCATTTATAAATGCATTTAAATGGATATTAATTATATATTTAATATCCTAACACTCCCAGGGACTTGAAATAGTCAAACTGTGTGGTCTTGACCTCAATCCTACTTTAATGTCCCTTTAAACTGTTTCCCTTTCATTGATATGGGACCTAGCTCTTCTATATTGAGATATTCTCTTCCAAGTATGTTTTATTTTTTCATCTTCATGCATACAAAACCTTTCTTTGCCAAGGAGTATCATATGTGTTGTAGCCGTGGATCTAGTTTTCCTTGGATTCTTTCCTACTACTCGCTCACCCCCTATTTTTGGAACTAGAAGGAGTTGCTAATCATCTATTGTTCCAGTTAGGGATCTCTTAGTCTTTATTTATTGTGTATCATGAGGGGTGGGTAAGATAATATCTCTTTGTGTTTACAATTGAATCCCAGTGTTATGATAGTAATCTTACATATTATAAAGATAATCATACTTTTTATAATAATGAGTTTTGTTACCTTAGTAATAAATGAGGGGCTGGGAAGATAGTGATGATGTTTTTTCATTTTATCTACCATTAGTGGTCTCTATTTTCTCACCTGTATGGATTTTTAATCACTACTATAAATTTAGAAATCTGGTTAATAATGTATACTCGATTAAATAAATGGATTCCCTTGGATTGAACTTGTTTTGTGATCACCCCTGAATAATGAAAGTGGAATTAAAGAATGAGGGTTGCTAAATCTGAATACACCTTGCTGTTTGGCATGACTGTGTGGATGTGGATTGTACTGTGTTTGGTAGTTGCCCGGGTAGGGATGGAATAAACAAATGGTTTGTTAAATAAAGAATTATAGTTGGTTAAATGAATTGGATGGTGGTTATGAATTGGGTTTATAGCTGTTTGTGTGGTTTTTCATTTAAAGGTAGCAAAAAAGGTAGTTCTGCGTGGTCTGGTTATTGTTTTGAAAACCCATAGGTTGGTTTGAGTGTTTAGAACCTATATATATAATTATAGTTCCTTGTTATTTCTATATACACCCCACCCATGTTGATCACTACGTTCCAAACACCCCCATTGTTATGGGGGTGGGTGTCCTTTCCCAACATCCTAGTGGGATGATGGATGAATGGTTATTGGATATTCTCTACTCCCTCTTCTAGGCATTGGTATCCCTAGACTCTTCAGGAAGGTTGTGGTGTGGTTGTAAGGCCTAGGTGTCTGTGGGTGAGGTGTGCTTCCTAGTTATCTTTGGGATGAGATATATTGTACTTTCCAAGGTGTCTTCAGGATGAGGTTATAGTTTTGTGGCCTAGGTTTTTTTTAGGAAAGGTGTGATGTGGACTAGGTGTTTGTAAGTGTGATGTGGTTGTGGCCTAGGTGTTTACGAGTAGGATGTGGTATGTGGCCCAAGTGTGTGTGAGTAGGTAGTGGCTATGGGGCTCGTGGAAGATTGTGGTAGCATTAGGAAGATCACCATTGGGGATGAGAAGTTAACCTGTGGGAAGTGGTGATGTAATGTCCCGACCTCAGAATCCAGGAGCCAGTGCATCATTACATAGCATTGGAATGATTATAAGGAATCAAGTCCCAAAGGACCGATTAGTTTAGTAGTCTTGGAAACAAGATACATACATAAGTTCAACATTACAACTTGAAAAGAAAAACAACACTAAATTATTACATTAGAAACATCCAAGCTTCCTAGATTATGCCTGCAAGTCACTCATAACTAACTTCTTTATATCCTGGGAAAATGAAACATAATAAAGGGGTGAGATCAAATGCTCAGTAAGAGTAAGAAATATAGTAGAAGATAACATAAACAATAGACATGGTGAATAATTGAAAACCCATGGCTTTACAAATAATTAACATGAACACTTTATGACAGGAATATGAGCTGCGTAAATAATGCCATAATAAAACATAGTCATGGGTATTCTACTAGTCGAATAAACACATGAAATATAAATAGATAATCTCATAATGATGGAATGAATAATTCCGGACATTCTGAAACCTTTTGTCAAGGCCTCGGCCAAGACATCTAAAAATGATTAAGGCCTCATCCAAAACCATATATCAAAAATTGGGAAAGGCCTCAGCCAATTCCACGTCTAGTTGTCTCATGAGACCTACCGATGCATCGAGGAGCTATAGTGGGATCCACCCATCACTTACTAAGTCCAATGCATTCCTCATATGAAAAGTTTTAAACATAATTTGAACATTCGTATTAAAACTAGCATACGAAATGTCAATATTTTAACCACAAACCATGAATGGTATAAAAATAGCACATCCCCAATCAAACATAAATCATTCAATACAATATGGAAGATTGTATTATAATAAATCAACCTCAATAGATAATAATGAAGGATATTGACATAGATGAAAATAATTATCAAAACTATTTGATAGAAATATACTCCTTTTTCTTGAAAACATTTAAAAGTCTCACTATTTATCCAGAAGCTGTTTAAAATAGATTTTTGAATCAAAGTGTCCCATACCACTTTGAAAATTTTAAAAGGAATTTTAATTTTAAAACTTTAATGTCCATATAAATAAATCCTTAAAACCATTTTTAAAACATGGAAATTAATGAGAAAGATTTAGAATAATAAATCTTTAAAACATTTAAAATGATATTTTAGTTAGAGTTCCTAACCAAAAGAGAGACACTTGAATAAAAATAATTGAGGTAATAAAAACTTTATAATATCATGAGAATAAAGGGATTCATGATATACTCTATAAAAGTAAATTATATACACCATATAAAAGTTAATTGGTGTATAACAACAAAAAAGTTTCAATGGAATGTAAATTGAGATGAAATCTCTTATAAAGACTGTATCCTTAGGTTAAGGATAAATCAACGACATAATTATGTGTGAAAAATATAAATACACTAAATATGATTGGATATTCAGTGTAAATAAATCAAAGGACATTCACACATATTCTTGTAAAAACCACACCTATGAATTGGATGTTTAACTCAATAAAATGATATTGAGTTAAAGTTACTCTTATCAAGTTCATATCGATGACATGATAATTTATCAATGGAGTGATTATGTGTATCAAAAGAATATCAAAATAAAGGGGAGTGGAAATTACTACACAAATAATAAATAGTTATTCCACACATAATCATGGAGTAAAATAATCAATGAAGTATGCGTAAAGCCCAATGAGTGGAAATTGAAATTTGAAATTCCCTTACGGATTTGGTAACTTATGAAACATACACCCCATGAAATAAGTATCATAAAATGAAGATTTAAATATCCATAAATTAAATTATATTACAAAAATAATACAATCATGGGAAGTACATACTCCACACAAAAGTAAATAGTGGCCAATATAGCATGAATCTCATGGGAATAAAAGTGAGATGAAAAACCCTTACTTCATTGTAATAAATCGAGTCGTATGAACAAAAGTTAATAACCACCAAATGAATCAGAGAATACCATGAATATAAAGAGAATAATTATAATATATATCAAATGGCAGTATATGATACACCACATGCAATAAATAAGTGGTGAATAATGGAAATCTCACAAAATTAAAAGTGAGATAAGAAACCCCTTACCTCAAGTCTGACTTTTCTTGTATGTTCCTTGTTCTTCCTAAATAATAAACTTAAGTTAATTTATAATTGATTAAGAACATTTTTAAAGTTTATTATTCCTTTTATATCACTTATTACCTTGATATAAGAATTAGTTAATTATTTGAGTTTATATTGGATATTTTATCGATGTTCGGAACTTGAGTCAAAAATGAACTTGTTATAATTACAATTTTTCCATGTGGTCATGAGTACATTATCTACAGAATGATATACATGATTTAGATATCAAATATATATTATATATCCATTATATGTATGTGTTTATAATAGTACATAACATTTGGAGATAAGAAATGAAATGCACCATTCATGGAGACGGTAAGCTGTACGTACGCATGAATGCTACTTTCATTTCTATTTTGTATTTTAATGGAATTAAAACATAATGATACATAGGTATATTATAATTACAGTATAATATCATATATAATATCATTAAATCCATACTTTATACATCCCACACAATTCCTTAACGGGTCATATCACTTTGAGGGGGTGGTAGTCCACACTTCCTCAAATGAAATTATCGTGTTTTACCCATAATGGAAACCATAAAGGTATGATATAAATGGAAAATACAGAAGCACAATGAAAACATAAAAATAATATATATCATATATAAATATTGTTCCATATTTATTTCCACCATGAGAGGAGGTAGGATATAATCGAACAATCATCGTTTTGTGAGGCGTTAGTTTGCCAACCACAGAAACAGTATGTTCTTCACCCATTAGATAGAGGTGTGTGTAAGTGTAGTTCGAATCATTCTCACAAAAAAAATCCTAGTATATTGAGGATACTGGTGTTCTTATAAATGAAAGGTATAAAAATTGTTTATGGGGGTTGGAGAAGTAAAATAAAACAAAATAAAACAAAAGGATTTAAGAGAAACAATTACCTTTAATTTGGGTAACTTCTTTTGGTTTGAACCAAAAGGACTTCTTGAAGTGACTTATGCCTAAGGTAAGGATTCTAGGTGTAAGAGAGGGATCTTGAGAGATTATTTGGGCAGGGTTTGGATGATCCAAGGGGCTTGATAGGTGTGTTGAATGAGTTAGAAGTGGTGTCCTTTTATAAGGGGGAGGAGGGGATCTTTAGGAAAGTGTGAAAATATTATTTTATTATATAGTGATATTCGGTTTCTAAAGGTCCAAAACTAATTAAAGTCAAATATAAGATGAATAATGGTCGAAATAAAATCATAAAATAAGAATTGGAAAGGTTTTGGATATTTCTTTAATATTAATAATATTATTTATTTAAATCATTTATTAATGAGGTAAATACTACATCATTATTGTGTCATACATAATTTAACTTATTTGATGTCTAAAAATTATAAAAAAATACCATAATGTAGAAAATAATTTTATATTCCCAATGAATATTTATAGTTTAAAATATGACTTATATAACCCCATGTAAAAATTGATATACTAAATGATATTTGTTAATGTCATTTTTGTCTTTACTTTAAGTTAATTAAAATAAATTGTCATTATCACTCTTAAGTGGCTCCATAGGGTCCCAAAATCGACCAAAGGATGCCCATGGTCGGCCATGACTCATCCAATAAGGTTAGGACAAGTGTTAAGGTAATTTTTTATTATTATAATATTGTTTTTACCTTGAATTACCCTATTTACCTTTAACCGCGGTAAATAAATGTCAAAAGTTACTATTCACCAAAAATTATTTTCATCTTATTGAACCACATTTTTCTTACTAATAACAACCATGTATGTCAGATTTTTGAAATTCAATTCACAGAAGTGGTAAAATTTCATTTAAATGAAAAAATTAGTGTTTTTAACTACTACTAAGTGGTTTTACTATTCATCAAAAATTGAAGTTTTTCATAAAAATACCAAAAATTCATCCTAAGCTATATTTGATATTCTGAATTAAAAAATTATGTCTATTTTACCAAATTCAAAACATAAAAGTTTTAGTAATTAATTTAAAATTAATTCCCATAGTCAAAACAAATAGCGTGTTTTTAAGAAACAATAACTATCAAAATATTGACACTTGTTTATATATAATTTCAAAGTGAAATAAATTACAATGACCAAAATTGGATTAAATGGTAAAAATGAAATCTAATTATACTTCAAAAACATTCAAATGTATAATTAAACATTATAAATTATTTTGATTAAAAAAGTTGTTTTCAATTAAAATTTTGTATTTTTCACTATTCACCTAAATATGAAATTTATCAGAAATACACAAAAAAATTTATCGAAACTAAATTTTTATGTACTGATTCTAAATAAGAAGTTTATTTTGTAAAATTGAAGATATAAAATTGTCAAATATTTGATTTTAAAAAGGGTTCTCCATTAAAAGGCGGTAAAATTGCATTTTTTGAAAAATAATTTATCTGAAAAAAATGAATTTGTTCTTATATTATGTCTAATAAACACATAATATGGATGTTAAAATTATATGGAATATATAAAATTCAAAATTTAGTTAATACTATTCATAAATTCTTTTGAACGGATAGTTTTGTAAGTCGTCATGCACTTGAACTCGATGTTGTGTGAGGTGAAAGCTATTCAATTACTTTAAAGAGATATTGTAATATGAAACATTGGTGTGTTACAGGTGATGATACCTAAATATCAATTTTATTATTATATTACTTTACTTGACTTGCTTTATTTGGTGAGTATTCCTTGGTGAGGCTGTGTAACACCCTGAATTTTTATAGAATTGTTTTTTTAATAAATTTAAATTTTCATTTATATCTTGCAATGAACTAAGTCAGATATTCATTTCACATGCAGTAGTGACTTGGTGTATGTTAAATGAAACATCGACTTAGCATAAGATGCACACAACACTGAGTTGGCATACAATACACACAACATTGAGTTTCTAGAAAACATCTCTTTTTATTAATTTAATTATTGAAATAAGATAATTATAACCTAGTCATTAAACATAGTAATATGAATAGTAATATATACTTTTCAAATATATTTTATATTTTTTATATAAATAATACATATCGATAATAAAAGATATGATTTTTGGTAAAGTCCTTTTTATGTTTAAAAACATTGTTTTCTCGAGTGAACAAATAATAATAATGAAAGTAATTTTAGACACATTTAAAAATTTAATTTGATAAAATAAAATTTATTTTTGAATTCATAATGTCTAAATTATCTTAGGGTAAATTTTTGGGATTTTTCTTAGAAACTTCATTTTTTGATGAATAATGAAATATACTACTTTTTAGTTAAAAACTGCCTTCTTGTCTAATTAATTATTAATGATAAAAGATATTATAAATATATTTGAAGGTTAAATTAGATAAATATTACACCTAATAATACAATTAAATTCATCTGGATCAATTTCACTTTGAAACTGAATATTAAATCTTAACAAACTTTTGAACTTTTTCCTACTTTAAAACCCCGTGGATGTTTGGAGGTTGATGATCCAACCAAGCCACCCATGGGGTGTTCTTTTGAGATTATACTTTTTTATAAAACCAATGTGGTGTGTGGATGTTTGGATAACTATAGGAAGCCTATTTATAATTGAAATGAAATGAAATGAAATGATTTGAATAATTAGAAGATGTTTTTCATATTCTTCATGTTAATTACTTGATTAAATGGTTTATATAGAATTGTTATATGAGTGGTTAAAATCATTAAATTTAATGGAATGTTAATTTCTATATGAGTGTGTATACTCATGGAACTTGAATTCTTGTAAATTGATGAATGGAATGAGATGTGAATTGAAATGGTAATGGATACCTTGGTTGGTATACCATGGTACTTGATTCCATTTAGATGCCATGGAAATTTCACCCATGGGTATTGATTTAAAATATAAGATGCCTTGGACCTTTCTGACCCTTGGATCTTGATTTTTTAGGATGCCAAGGGAATTTCTGTTAGGTTTCCGGGGCGCGCAACGGAAGCCGGTGGGCCGGGGGTTTTAAAATTTTCGTCGACACAACGACGGTACTTGTCGTCGCCGACGATCCGAGCCCCGGAGAGGTCCGAGGATCTCGTGTAAATTATTAAGAGCACAAAAATAAAAGGGAAACGTACCCGTTTCAAATCCTAAGGCGCGGTCGACTGCTACTAGCCGATGGTGATCGTCGCTTGAAGGATCCAAAGCAGGATCCCTCTAGATCGTCCACACGTGCTCCAAAAATCTGCGAGAACGCCGATCGTCGAACTCCAGGTGCTAGCGCGGCGATTCAACGATATCTTCGACGTCCCGTCGATCACCACATCGACGATCTTGTGATGGGTGAGGAGAAACTTGATCCGAGCTCTTGGATCTTGAGCTTCTCTCTCTAGGAAGCGGGAGGAGAGAGGAGCTCTGGCCAAACATGGCATGAATCGTCCTTGCGCTTGAGCCCCTCTCCTCTATATATAGTGGATTGTGGAAATTACCCGGTTGGGTTCCCTGGCCCCCGTTAATTCCACGTCCACTAAATAAATAACTATGACGACTTAAAACTACGTCAATATTATTTATTTATTTTATCACATACTTGTAATATGTAAAATATATTACGTGATAAAATCTGAGCCTTTTAACTCGACTCGCTGTCCCACTTAATATTAAACGAACCTTGAATATTAAAATAATATTCGTTCGATTAATATTTTCTCGTATTTACTGAACTCGTAAATACATTAAATAAATTCAATCCCAAATATTCGTAACTTGAATATTAATGAATTTATTTAATTCCGTTGGTGATCGACAACTTGGACAACGTTTGGACCCCGTGGCGGGGCCCACTTTGTCCATATACCTATTCAACTGAATAGGTGCGGATTCTTGAATACGCTATTGTGTGTGACCCTCTAGGCCCTTATCTCGATAGCAGTGAATAAAATTCACAGACCAAGAGCGGGGTCTAGCAACCCGTCATGGCCCCTAAAGAGATAAGGATAGTCATAGCAACGACTACCATCCTACAAACACTGACGGTGTACTGTAGTCTCTTTGTCAATAAATATCTCATAAAGCAGGACGCACTCTTGTGTCATCGTCCTTATATTGCTTTATTATTTATTGATCTAACCGGATGGATTTGCCTTTCTACTGCTTTGGCCAAAGACTTATAGAGGCGGCACCATCCTGATCAACCAGGCCTGAGATATACAACTTCCTAAACTTGGAAGCGACAAATCCTTTCTTGACCATTCAACCAACGTCATACCACCAACGACGCACCCAACACAAACTACCTCGCCACGACATTACTGCCATGGTTTTCGCCTTGCATCAAAGTATGTAATTAAGTGATATACATTGGTAATGATCTCAAGTCAGGAGACCAATACACATGTCCGTAGATAGGAACAACCAATGACACCCAAAACATGTGGTGTTCCTATTGGCGGGTCTGTCCTCATGATCTCACTACAAGAGATCACCAAGTGCGAACTTCATGAGAAGAAGTCTCAATGCTTATGAGCCCCCAGCACCTGATAGTTAGACATCTACTGTGTCCAGTCAATAAGATGTATCTAGACTATAGAACATATATTTAAGATCAATGTCATTGTATCTTGAGGTTCTCATTATAGCCTGGGATCTGCTATAACCTCTCGACACGACAACTGACCTTTGGACATTACCATTATTATAGTGGACACAGAAACGTCTGCACTATAATGGTAAGAAATCATCATGCATATCTAACTATACACATGATACGGTAATCAAAGGTACTAAATAGTTGGGTCTAGGGCACCCACTATTTCAACACTCCCACTTGCACTAGAGCCAACTTGCTAACTAAACTTGTTAGCTACTCACATGATAAATACCATGCTTCTGCAGAGTAATGGCTTTAACTGCTGGGCCTGCCACGTTTTCACTGTGTGGCATATCTGCTATATGCAACCTCATCAACTTGAGTAAAACTTCTCAAGATAAGGTGTCCCCGAGTATATTACTTTTGTTCATTGTCATAACTTGACAACTTGGCTAGTAAGAATATCACAATTCTCATTATGATAATACTTTTCTCACTAAGTGTGAATCCAAGAACTAGAACAAATCATTGCAATTTATAACTACTTCTTAGCTTCCTTAGAAGCTTTAACGTACTCGGTATTTGTAGGTACGGATACCACAAGATTTTATGAGCTTGACTCACTCATCTCCTTTGCCTAACTGCGATACTAGAACAAATTGATCTAAGGATTACTAGTTTGTGTCCCACCATGACTAGTATACCTTCCTCTCCATATTCCAGGTACATATCATTTGTACTTACCAATGTACAAGATGATAGTTCTGACTGCATCACCTGCAGTGCTCCTGGAGTTAATTGATATCTGCCTATAATAAAATATATCCTGGCAGTATCAATTATCGTACATAATATGGAATATGTGATTGATCCATCGCTAAAGAATATGGTATCAATCCACAACTTTAATCTCTACACATGCTCTGAACATGTTAACCTGGAGAGATTAAGCCATGTGACATAGGCAACAATTCTGAACTTGAATTGTTCCAACTTGTATTTATCAATAAAATGTCACTATATGTACGATTGACTAGGACCAAGCAACCTTTGAATCTACCTCAGTGGATCCTGTTCCCTAGAACATAAGTTGCTTCTTGAAGTCAATCATTGGAGAATTTCTTTTAACCTGATCTCATCTAACTGTGAGAACAAAAACTGTTTTCCATATGTTACCGAACATATTTCACTTGGAAAACATTGGCGCTCCCACTAACCTTTTGTAGACACAAGGCAAAGATTCATTTATAATGAATGCTCTAAGATCTTGTTGCTAACTTTAATCCAGAATTGGATTTCAGTAACTATCAACCCTTATTGGCATCATTTGATGTCATCATCTCTTTCTGGTTGCGTCGTATAAACACCTTCCATGAAAGATGATCTTGACATCCAATGACCAATATCATGATCATAGAAGTTTAGCTATGACAAGTAAAATTCTAATGGATTTAGGCGTACTGAATTGGTATAACCAATCGAGCCTTATTGGTACCATACTTGTACCATCCATGTATCTTTTAATTTGAATACCCACCGCAGTATTCAATCTATAAGCCCCTTTGCAATTTGATACACGAAATCCATTATTGAATTTTAGTTGATCTTGTCAATCTTAGCTTGTTTCCATATACTACTTACTTGTAGGATTTATTATTCTTAATGAATAATATATCACTGGCCGCTGTGAATATAAAACCATCATCATGGTTCCTTTCTTCCTACGCAGTATGTGTCTCTGGAACATGCCTATTCCACATGTACTTATGGAACTTGTTCCATATGCCAACCATTTGTGCATCTTGAGCATTGACTAAGCCCAAGTCAATTCAGCTCCCACTATCTCTAATAGAGATGTGCACCCTTGTATAGAAGCGTAGTCTAATACTTGACTACATCTTTTTCTATCTTAGGGATTTAGGTAATATCTTAAGCAACTGTTAGGATAATTACTTTAGATGCACATGGTGTTTAACTTGATGCATGTTTGTTTAATTCTTAACAAACGCTTTGCATCTAAATGTGTCCTATGACATTATGGATTTTCTATCATACTATGACTCATATGATATCCATTTGTCATTTTAGTTGGCATATTGGTTATTTGATTACGCTGTTATTTGCAAATCACATTTTGAAATATGATAGAAGTTTCTGCAAGTTGCAACATAGATATAACTTACATCATAACATATGCGTTTAGGAATTGCTCCACGCTACATGTTTGTTGATCAATGTTAATTGGTAAGACTCATCATCGATCCTCCTCATGAACATCAATACGGTGATGTAGATAAGGTAACATGCGTTTAGGAATTACTCCACGCTACATTATCATGATCGATGATTGCTTGGTCAAGATATTCTTTGGCCTGCCGATCCGAAGCAACTCATATCTTCTGACCAAACTTATACTTCATTGGTACATTCCTTAATGATTTAAAGGAATTTTATGAAGTATCTTTACCTCTAGATTTCTTTGGAATAGTTCACACTCTCGTGTTGAACTAACCTCGGAAGCTTTGTGGCGTACCTTTATAATCAAAGGTTTCTTTGTCTAAACTAAAGATGTCAATTATACCATAGGTGTTTAGCTGTGCCGAGCCTAAATACCATACTGGGTATATAATTGACGTTCTCTTTTAGTTTTACTTGATAAAGAATCACATTGCCACAACTGGGTAGGTCTTACCTTTTATATTCATCATGTATTGACAATGATTCAAATAGCAGTGAACTATTTGTTGAGTATGTAACCACAAACAACATTCATTCCAAAACATGGAATAATGTCTCATAATGTCTAAACAGGAACATGAGATAAATGTTTTTGGTTATACTCAACAACTTGTTCAATTTGAATCGATCACTTGGCGATTAGAAGTTATGTGTTTCTCCCCGCTGATTTAGGAATCACCTTTTCTCAGCTGCTTGGAGAAGACATTATACTTCTAGTAATGTTTCTCTACTTTCTTGGTTATTGTATCTCAATACAAATATTTGAAAAACATATTGTATTTCAATACCCAAGAAGTATTCGAGAAAACAATACCTTAATCTGATGAATATTAACTGAACAAGAAGCGGGTACATGCTTCCAGTATTTCAGTTTTTAAACTTCCATGAATTTATTTCATTTTGTGATGCAAATAACCTTCTGTTAAATAACCAACCATTTTTCATTGAAGGGCATGACGGGCGTAACTTTCCATAGGCCTTTTCGCCTTGTCATTCAATTTATTCGCCATAAGAATAGATGGTGTTATCTCCAACATTCTTATTACTCGGCGAACGTTTCCTTAACGGAAATGAAGCGCTTACTCTATATGGTTCATTTGTATCCTTAAACGAAACTAGAGTAATTGAGTGTAAAAGGTATAAGAAATGGGATGTCATGAAAGATTGTAAACCGTCTTTCACTTTACACATACCGAGTGCGTCTATCACAGTCAAATCTTGCTTTACATTCTCCTTGAAAGGATCTTGGAGATGAGACTACATGTGATCATCATCTTAGTCTTGATGTAGCGACCACAACTAACATCAAAAGTTGATGATAGCATTATGACAGAACCATCATATGCTTGATTCATGAGTCTCCTGTAAGCAGTTTTACACCCTTGCTTCTTAAGGTGGCTTAACAGGTTGGGACATAAGCACCTTGAATTTCCACTATAGTAGTAATGTGCGCAAGCGCCTATACTATATTCAGAAAATTCGTGCTTAGTTTAGACATTAAATTTGTCTAATATTTATCGCAGTTTTATTGTGGTATTGCTTGCCATTCTCTACAAATATACTTTAGCAAATTGTACTTTTATGTGATTACCTAATCTGACATTACTGATTATTTAATCATTAAATGTCTCCCACTAATTTTTCGAATTCTAGGAACCCTCTGTACTAGAATCGGAATACTCTTGAGTGTTCTAGTGGCAAGGATCCTTGAACCTCCCTCATAGTCTACAAGCTAGGGCTACGCCACTACTCGGAGGGTCCAAGGTAGGCTTTTGGCTGGCCAACCGCTTTAGCCCGCGGTTCCTTGATCTGTTGAGTGAAGTCCCAGCTTCAAAAATCATTTACTGATTTACTCAACGCTTGCCTCTAAAATTACAACAAACTAGCTAAGGCTATATCCTTGTTGCAATTTTAGTTAAGTCGACCCATCACACAAATAAGAACTCCCCGGTAGTAAGAGGCACCCTCAGCTAAGGCATGAACCGACACCTCGAACACCCGGTTTTGTTCAAACTTGAATGATGGAAGGCTATTTCTGACTTAATATTTACTTTGAGGGTTTTATGTTTTCCTCTCTCGACGAATGTAATCCATTTCTATTAAACTTGTTCGGCTATGTTGTCGCGCTCACAACTGAACTTTAATAGAAAAACAAACGCCGCTTCTTTATGCATTTTATTATCTATTATTTTATGTACTTTTCCCGCTGTTCTAAAAAAATGCATAAAATAATAAATAAATGCATAAAGGTAAAACTACTACCCGACTGGTCTTGAGCATCTAAACGACCTAAGCGCATTGTACCTGAGTCGTCTACTTGACTCTTGATGCAGCTTGCCCGTTCTGTATGTCTGCTTTTTATCTGGAGCATTGCCTCATCTTGGCAAAGCCCACGTCACGTCTTGGATTACCGCCTCGCCTTGGCGTAGTCCACATGTCGTCTTGCATCGTCTTGATCAACGTGCTTCGCCTCGTCTTGGCGGGGTCGACGTCGCTCGTCGTCTTCGTCCGAAGTACAAAGATACTCGCGCGCAGGCGAGGGGAACTCGGGAATAAATGTACATCATATAAATTGGGCGCGCAGACCCTTATACATTTTAACCGAAAAAGAAAGACGATGCGCAGACCATCCATTTAATTAATTACAATCATCGCACACAGTTTAAAATAATTAATTAAATAAATAATTTAAAAGCAGACATACATGGGTCGATGCTCAGGACCAGCAGACGGGTAAAATAAGCGCGATAAAATTAAAATGCATAATTAAGTATGAGGATTTATTTAATTAAATTAAATGAATTAAATAATTCAAATAATTTAATTACTTATCGGTCTTTCAATTAATTTAATTTTAAAGCCAAAATTAAATTAATTGAGTTAATTCAATTTAATACTTAAATTGAATTAATTTTATTCGGGTATTAAAAAATATTTCACTACAAATAATATATTAATTAATTTAATTAATTAAATTAATTAATTATATTAATTATTTTAACTTAACCCATGTCAGGGGTTACCTGCCCGCTAGGAGGACCGGGTGGCGGCCGGGTAACCATGGCCAGGGTGCTCCCGGGAAGGGACCGCCGCGTGGTCTACCCGTGCTGGAGGCGACGCCTCTCTCAAAAGTGTGCGGGAGCTGCGTACTAGGGAACCGGCTGCGCGGGTGGAAGAGCGGCAGCGGCCCGGCTGTGCGGTTCCTGGCGGTCTGCTCCGCGACGCTGCTTGCGCCGGGGCTGGTTCAGCCCGAGCAGGGCGGCCGGTCTTGTGAGGAGGCCGAAGGGGAGCGGTGCCCTGGAAGTGCACTGCAGGTGTGCGCTGCGAGCAGGCGGCGCCTGCAAAGGAGAGGGAGGGGTCTCCGGGTTCTACCCGAGTGGAGTCCGGCGCAAGGCAGCAGGCCCATCCGGTAGGCGGCAGGACCTCCGTGCGTCGGCGGCACCGGGCGGCAACTCTCTCGCCTGTGCATGCAGCTCGAGAGGAGGTCGGGGCGGCGCCTGAGTAGCGTGGAGGTGCTCCGCTAGAGAGCTCGAGGTGGGAGGCCAGCGGCAGCGCTGCTGCGGGAGTCGACGGACCGGCCTGGTGGAGGAGGCCGGCTGTGCGCGGCGTACCGGTGCCATGGAGGGGCACCGTCGCACCTGGGTGGACTCCCGGGGAGGAGCCGGGCAGCCGACCTGAAGGGGAGGCGCCAGCGGAGGTGTCTGCTGCAGGCGGCGCTAGGAGGAGAGGGAGACGCGCCGGCCGAAGGGGGCGCCGGCCTGCTGCGCGCCGGAAGGACTCCCGGCGGCGCTACAGTGCGCCGCGCGGGAGAGGGGGTCCGCTCGGACCCCTGCTTCATATTTTTTTTTTGCTTTTCCTCTTCCACGCGGCCTGCCACCCTTTTTTTTTCTTTCCTTCCTCTTCCATGAGGGAAGACCCCCTTGGGTCTTCCTTTACATATTTTTTTTTTAAAGGAAGACTTGACCTCCAAGTCCACTCCCCCTTTTTTTTATAATAGTATTTTTAATAATACATAAATTATTATAATATAATAATAATTTATTATTATTTTAATCATATAATAATAATAATTAATTATACTATTATTATTATACATATAATTATAATTATAATAATTACAATTTCTTAAAACTTATATTATTTCCGATAAACGGAAACAATCCACAAAAATTAAAACCCGAATAAAAACACAAACACGATCCATTCTAAAAATTTCGAATGACCATATCTTGGTCGTTCAAAATCAGATTGAAACGCGGTTCGATCCGTTTTGACCGTTTTTAAACCCTCTACTTAATTTACTGCAAATTAATTTTATTTGGCTCAGAAAATTTACGCGATCCCTCTGATACCACTGTTAGGTTTCCGGGGCGCGCAACGGAAGCCGGTGGGCCGGGGGTTTTAAAATTTTCGTCGACACAACGACGGTACTTGTCGTCGCCGACGATCCGAGCCCCGGAGAGGTCCGAGGATCTCGTGTAAATTATTAAGAGCAAAAAAATAAAAGGGAAACGTACCCGTTTCAAATCCGAAGGCGCGGTCGACTGCTACTAGCCGATGGCGATCGTCGCTTGAAGGATCCAAAGCAGGATCCCTCTAGATCGTCCACACGCGCTCCAAAAATCTGCGAGAACGCCGATCGTCGAACTCCGGGTGCTAGCGCGGCGATTCAACGATATCTTCGACGTCCCGTCGATCACCACATCGACGATCTTGCGATGGGTGAGGAGAAACTTGATCCGAGCTCTTGGATCTTGAGCTTCTCTCTCTAGGAAGCGGGAGGAGAGAGGAGCTCTGGCCAAACATGGCATGAATCATCCTTGCACTTGAGCCCCTCTCCTCTATATATAGTGGATTGTGGAAATTACCCGGTTGGGTTCCCCGGCCCCCGTTAATTCCACGTCCACTAAATAAATAACTATGACGACTTAAAACTGCGTCAATATTATTTATTTATTTTATCACATACTTGTAATATGTAAAATATATTACGTGATAAAATCTGAGCCTTTTAACTCGACTCGCTGTCCCACTTAATATTAAACGAACCTTGAATATTAAAATAATATTCGTTCGATTAATATTTTCTCGTATTTACTGAACTCGTAAATACATTAAATAAATTCAATCCCAAATATTCGTAACTTGAATATTAATGAATTTATTTAATTCCGTTGGTGATCGACAACTTGGACAACGTTTGGACCCCGTGGCGGGGCCCACTATGTCCATATACCTATTCAACTGAATAGGTGCGGATTCTTGAATACGCTATTGTGTGTGACCCTCTAGGCCCTTATCTCGATAGCAGTGAATAAAATTCACAGACCAAGAGCGGGGTCTAGCAACCCGTCATGACCCCTAAAGAGATAAGGATAGTCATAGCAACGACTACCATCCTACAAACACTGACTGTGTACTGTAGTCTCTTTGTCAATAAATATCTCATAAAGCAGGACGCACTCTTGTGTCATCGTCCTTATATTGCTTTATTATTTGTTGATCTAACCGGATGGATTTGCCTTTCTACTGCTTTGGCCAAAGACTTATAGAGGCGGCACCATCCTGATCAACCAGGCCTGAGATATACAACTTCCTAAACTTGGAAGCGACAAATCCTTTCTTGACCATTCAACCAACGTCATACCACCAACGACGCACCCAACACAAACTACCTCGCCACGACATTACTGCCATGGTTTTCGCCTTGCATCAAAGTATGTAATTAAGTGATATACATTGGTAATGATCTCAAGTCATGAGACCAATACACATGTCCGTAGATAGGAACAACCAATGACACCCAAAACATGTGGTGTTCCTATTGGCGGGTCTGTCCTCGTGATCTCACTACAAGAGATCACCAAGTGCGAACTTCATGAGAAGAAGTCTCAATGCTTATGAGCCCCCAGCACCTGATAGTCAGACATCTACTGTGTCCAGTCAATAAGATGTAGCTAGACTATAGAACATATATTTAAGATCAATGTCATTGTATCTTGAGGTTCTCATTATAGCCTGGGATCTGCTATAACCTCTCGACACGACAACTGACCTTTGGACATTACCATTATTATAGTGGACACAGAAACATCTGCACTATAATGGTAATAAATCATCATGCATATCTAACTATACACATGATACGATAATCAAAGGTACTAAATAGTTGGGTCTAGGGAACCCACTATTTCAACAATTTCTACCCCTTGGATTCGGCTTGCTGGACTTGCAGCGGACATGCTCTCTTGACATGATCCTTAGACCCCACTAGTTCCATGACCGAGTTTCCATCGAGATGCTCCTAGGACTCGATGAGTATACCTTGGTATTTTATACCTTGTATCCATCCTTATAGATCTTGACACTTTTGATTATATGGAACAAACGTGGTAAATGTGACATATTTGATTATATGGCATGGCCATGGTGTTTTGTGACACTTATTGTTATATGACATGTCTGTGATGGATATGTTATCTAGGTTATATGGAATGTCCATGGTGATATGATATACAAAGTGTATAAAATGTTTGTGGTGTTTACTTCCTTTTTTTATTAGCTACCTTGTTACAGGAGGTTGAAAATTATTTTTCAGGGATCCTTGTATGGCTATACACAATTAAATGTTTGTTTACTTTTTTCCATTGGCACTTTACCTCCAGTAATTTAATACATGTTATATTATGCACTCTTCTTTAGCTTGTTTGAACATCCAGGGCTTGTTATTGTCACTTTGGGTAGTGAACTTATAGAATTGTTTTTGACACCATGTTTAGGTCACTGTTGGGTACTCGGATAGACTATATGGATGCTGGTAGGGACCATGGAAAGCACCTAAAATTTGAGTCTTGAATTTGTAATATGCTCAGGAGTAGGGGATCATGGGACCGAGCTGAGGCCTGTGATGCTAGATGTGATAGTTTTTGGTCTTTTTGGTATTTTGATACATGTATTGTACTAGCTATCTGTATACCTATTTTTTCTGATTTCTATAGACATGACAAGTATTATCACCATTTTTATATGTTATTTTTCTGGGTATTGTTTGATTTATATCTATATTTGGATTTTTACTATTTATTCAGTATTATTATGCTTCTTCTATTGAGATGTTCTTATTATTCCTCTGTGTTACACTTTGGTATGAGCAAATATTATCCCCACATATAGACTCTAGGCCCTCGCTGCTATTCAAAAACCTCTTGTGTTTGAGGAGATTCACTTAAGGCAATTTGACCAACTGAGATTGGGGTTACATTCAATGGAATCAAGGCCTAGGATGTTATAATAAATGTTTGATGTATAATATTCACACATAAAGATTTGAATATGTTTTAAAGGAGATGATTGGAACTGATTAATTATTATCAATGATCAATACCTTACTATCTTGGTAAGTAAAACAATGTGGTTGATTCTATGATCCATAAGGACCATTCTAGTTTTTCCATGCTGAGTATTGAAAGATATCCAGTACTTATGAATTTATAGAGGACATACATTGAAATCCCAAGGAAAGAAGAAATATCCTATCTTTATGAGATGAATTTTCAACCATCTATTCATGTGAATATTAAAGAGGCAAATAAAAAAGATATGGTGCTACAAAAGAAGAAAAATAATTTTCCTGAGTTCAATCATGATATTGATGGAATGATAATTTTTAGGAACAAAGTATGTGTCCCTTCAATCCCATAATTGGAGAAGGTGATATTAGATGAATCCCATAGTTTATCATTATTTATTTATCCTAGAAGTATGAATCTTTATAGATATCTTAAAGAGAATATATAGTGGGATAATATGATGAGGTATATTACAGAGTATGTATCGAGGTGATTGGTATTCAAGAAAGCTAATGTTGACAGAAATAAGTCTAAGGGTATGTTATAGACATTACCCATACATGAGTGTAAATAAGAAAACATCACCATGGATTTCATCATGGGACTCCCCAAGACATATAAAGGGAACAATTATATTTTTTTGATAATTGATTTCCATAAAAAATTAGTATATTTAATTGATATCATAGAAGATTTTTATTTTGATCACCTCAATAGGATATACATAGAGTAAGTGGTAAGTTTGCATGGAGTACCACTCTTAATCGCATCTAATCAAAATCCATGATTTAAATTGATGTTATGGAGAAGTATCCAATAGACTATGAATATGAAGTTGAGATTTATCACTAAATATCAACTTTATATGGATGGTCAGTCTGAGAGGACCGTTCAAACTCTAGAAGATACATTTAGAGCTTTCTCTATGGATTTTAATGTAGGTTTGGATCAACACCTTCCTTTGGTATTTTTTTTAATAATAATAGATTTTATTAAATAATTCAGATGAATCATTATGAATCACTCTATAGAAATAAGTGCATGAATCCAACATACAGGGGTGAAGTTGGAGAATGAATGCTATTGGGACCTGAGCTAGCTAAGGAAATAACAGAGAAGGTTATATCCATTTAGAAACACATTAGGGTATCTCAATGTCAATTTAAAAGTTATAGTAACAATCATTAGTTAGAAATAGAGTTTGAATTGGGTTCTAATACATTAATTTGAATATATCCTTGGAATAAGGTTATGATATTTGAAAATAAGGGAAAGGTAATATGGAATCTTACCTTTTTTTAATACATAAAACTTTCATTACATGGTACAATACTTAATAACAAAAAAGATCTTTTAAGGTTTATTTTTTTTGGAAATTAGAAACATAATACATGAATAACATAAAAATTATTCTAATACACTTGAAATTATTCTTCATAGGTGCATCCTAAGTTACTTTTACTGCATCTCATATCCTAGGGACACACATCAAAAGAATGGGCATGAATCCTGGTAAGGCATAAATAAAGGAAATTTAACATGAATAATAATCATGGATAATGAATGAGGCATACCATGAGAGAATAATCATAAATACATGATAAATAACATGTAAATGTGGATAAAACATAGAATTTAGACATTCATAAGAATACCACTAAGTTTTATTTAGACATTCATAAGAATACCACTAAGATTTATCACCAAGGTGTCATAAATCAAAATTACCAGGGTTATTCACCAAGGTATCTAAATACATGTCATATCTAGAGATTTATTCTTTACCCAGTGCATTGGAGCACTATAAACGAACACCCTTACTATGTCTTAATTCATGTGAGTCACATTGGTCATAATAAAACATTTCATTAATAATTGATCTAGAATAAAGGATGAGTTTCATATAAAATCATGGAGTATAAATGTGTTTAAAGTATTGGACATTTTCAACCAACAGAAAAGGAATGCAGTTTTCATACATGTAAATCTTTGAAAGAAAAAGTAAATAATAATACTATAAATATATTATAAGTACATCCATATAAAAATTAATTTTAAATATAATATAACCAAAATAAGAAATTTGGTTTGAGAAACCCCTTACATTAAATATTTCTTTATTTTGTTACTTTTGGGACTCCTAAATAAGAAAATTAGGTTTATTAAATCATGAAACTAGAAGTGAATTATGTTCATTTTAATAACTATTTATCCATTATAATCATCAGATTATATTTCTTAATTTCCCTTGTTAAATGTGGAACATTTTGATATGTCATGACCCAACCTAGAGGGGCCCATGTCAGGATTACCCCAAGTCTGCCTCCAATAGGCAATGGGATGGTGACTAGAATAGAGTAGATATATCCCAAAATGGGACCCATTTTCCTAAGTACCAATAGGCACACACACATCTCCAAGCCACAAATGATGAAATGTAAAATCACTAATTAAACAATGCATGCAAACCACTATATCCCACAACCAGAGTAAAATAGTGAAAGTAATGGAAAGTAAACAAGGAAAAAACCATCCCACCAAAAGAAAAGAGTTTGTAGCCCCAAGTTCAACCTATAAAGTAAGAGGTACTAGGATTATTTTTAGAAAAGCTATCAGAACAAACCTAGGCTTTTCGAGTCTCACAAGGAACCTCTTGGTCCTGGTTTACCTCCAACTCCATCGAAGAGTCGATCATCTGTACAAGATATGACATGTGTGGGAAAAACCCATGTGGGGATGAGTAAAAAAATACTCAGCATGACACCCCAAAACCACAAAGTAATACCACAAAGAAAATACAAAAAAGGAATACCATGAAAGAATACCTCAAAGGAATACCACAAAGGAAATACCAAGAAGGAATACCACATAGGAAATACCATGAAGGAATACCACCAAGGAATACCACAAAGGAATTCCATAAAGGAATGCATAGTCAGCTCCACACAGATATATGTCTACAAAAAATATATCAAAAACATCCAGATATACTCAATCCAATAAGACACATGGTCTCAACATGACAAATAGTCTTTATAAGTCATACAGTCTCCATAAGACACACAATCTTCATAAGATACACATTTTCCATATGACACATAGTCTCTATAAGATACACAATCTCTAGGTCATAACCAACCATAGAAATGTTTGCTTGAAGCACGCTTTCTCTGGGAGATCTCACTCTTCAATCCATTAGGTCATATTAAAACTCCCACAAAAACCCACTTAGGATATCTCAAAATGACCGTATCGTCATAAGGGTTCCAACAGTGTAGAGGACTCATAAAAAAGATGAATTGTTTGAATGTTATGGTTATTTGAAAATTTCAGAAGGGGGTTAACTGGGCCATGGACCAACTATCATGGTTGACCACCCCATGGAAGTGTGAGCTTCTACGACAGTCAACTATGCCCCAGCTACAATGGTCATGTTGTAGCTCAGTTGACCATGGCCTGGTACTTTCATTGGGGTTCGACCCAGTCCTATGGGTCAACCTATACCACTAGGCTTGGCCCACTCTGGTGGGGCCTGACCCATCTCACCAATAGGGCTCGCCATGCCGGCCTGACCTGGACCATTTCTGGGTCAGTCCGCTCGTGCGGTTTCCCACAATGACTACTTCCACATCCCATGTTGTTCCACACCACGTCCCGTAGACTCCTTTCCCACTAGCTCCACCAACTCTCACGCGACTGCCACCACGACTCCGATGTGTCCCATGCAGTGGCACCACCACTTCCTACGGTCCCCGTCGACACCAATTGACGCCTCCACTAATTTTGTGAGACACTATTCTTCCTCTAGTGCTCAAAACTCTGAAACTAAAGCACCTATATGATCCTCAGGTCTTTATTTACACTAATATGGCCTTTGTTTTGTCTTTCCACCAATATGGGTTTCCGCTCATGTTCAGAACCTCCTGGAAAGTTGATCCACGGTCACAAGGATTCAACAATGAAGAAATCTAAGAACAAGGGAGATAAAATTACCAAGAACACTAGAATAATGAACCTTGTCCTTCATTCATGTAGACCTTGATTATTTCTTGTTATAAGGATAAATGAAGAGGATACACTAATCTCTTGATAATCCTACATCAATAACCCATCCTGCAATACTAACTGAACCAGAGATCAATCTATTTCTGTATTGAATTGCGTTCATCATGGAAATTAATAATGGGGAAAAGAAACAATGAATCAACCTACCTACATGGAGTTTATATCGGTTGTTGAAAAGGAATGGTTTCATTGCTATCATTGATGAGATCCTCCAACTTCATTAGCATGATGATCCATGATCCGTTCTTCGATCCATCATCGTTTATTTGAGAGGATTCTTTCTCCACAACTCTGAGGAATTCTAGGGTTATGGAGATAACCCTAGATTCCTAAAACTGGTTTAATAGGAAAGAAACAAGTTGTTGTGTCACTTAAAATAATTTCTATTTAAATTATTTAATGATGATTACGTCTTTTTTTAGTTTTTACACAGAATACCAGAATCGGAAAAATTTAAATCACCAATAGGGTAAAACTCATATTCTATGTTCAATAGTGTCCTCATATTTCTGATCTAGGCACCCATTTTGGAGTTATTCCACTTTTTTAGAAAAATTGTGTCTGTGTGCTATTAAAAAGTTTAATATTTTTCAAACAAATTTTCTTGGCACACCGAGCCTCAGAATCACACATCATATCAACTCTTGGTCTCTAAATCAATTCATATAATATATAAAAATAATACATGTAAAATATGAGATATTACATTATCAACACCTTAGAGATTTATGTCCTCTAAATCCAAAACAAAGGGCTACTCAAACAAATTATGTAACTGAGAAAGAATCTAAATATTATAATACCATGTGCTCTCCTGGAGATTCCCATGCTGACATTGAACATGAACCAGAGGAATAAACCACCCATGAAGGATCCTCTTCTGTCAATCCTTGATCTCCATCGAGTACTCAGTAAAAGTCTCCCCATCGTCAATGTCCAGATCACCCCAGTTAATGACATGTGATGGGTCATGCACATACCTCCTCAGTTGTGACACATGGAAGTTATCATGTACCCACTCTAACTGTAGAGGTAGAGCCAAGCAGTATACCACCTCACCAACTCTACATAGTATCGAGAAAGGTCTAATGAACCTTGCAGATAGATTTCCACCATAACCAAATCTCTTTAATCCATATCGAGGCAAGACCTAAACGAACACATGGTCTCCTTCCTCAAACTCCAAAGTCCTCCATCGTCTGTCAGCATAAGAATTTTGATGAATGTGTATAGTATTCATCTGGTCCTAGATGATCTAAACATTCTCTATAGTTTTCTAAACCAAATCTGGGCCCATGAGTTCGGACTCTCCTGGGTTTGTCTAACAAAGTGGTGACCTTCATGGTCACCCATACAAGGCCTTGAATTGTGCCATACCGATGGTGGAATGGTAGCTGTTGTTGTACGAAAAATCCACCAGGGGTAGTTAATCCTCCCAACTATAGCTAAAATCTAACATGAAATCCTTCAGCATGTCCTCTAGAACCTGTATGGTTTGCTCTGTCTGGCCGTACATCTGTGGGTGAAATGCTGTGCTCAAGCGTAACTGAGTCCCAAACACATCCTGAAATCCATTCCACAACTAGGATGTAAATCAAGCATCATGATGTGAGACTATCATCGATGAAAATCTATGGAGTCGAACTATCTCCTTCATGTAAAGGCATCCCAATATATCTACTTAACTCTACTCTTGAATAGCTAGGAAGTGGGATGACTTGGTGAGTCAGTCAATGATTACCCATATGGTATTGTGTCCCCTGGACGTATGTGGTAAACTTTTCATGAAGTCCATTGATATCCCACCTCCATTTCATTCCCACACCTCAAGGGGTTGTGTCAGACCTGCTGGAACCTGGTTCTTGGCCTTCACCTATTGACAAGTGAGGTATCGAGAAAGAAACTTTGCAACTCCCTTATTTATCCTTATCCACCAAAACCTAAGTCAGAGGTCTGGGTACATATTCTCCATTCCTAGATGTACCACTAAAGTGGATGTATTGAAGTTACTCAAAACCTTCTCCGACAACACCACTGGTACTACTGTGTGCCCACTAAAAATAATGATGTTATCCCTACCTTTTAAATATTCATCAGGGGAATGCCATATGGAAATCTATGCACGCAAAGTCTCACAGTCAGCATCCACAAGCTATACCTCCCAGACTCGATGTAATAGTGGAGGGGTAATAACCATAAATTGGAGGTAAGGTACCCCATCACCATTCAAAAATTATATCTACAACAAGACAAACTGCTCTGATTTCTCATTCAATAATTTCAAACTAGATCTCTAGTTGAGAGCATCTTCCACCACATTTTCCATCCCAGGAGTATAGACAATCTCAAAGTCATAGTCCTAGAGGAACTCTATCCATCACTTATATCTCATGTTAAAAAACTTTTTTAGATAAGATATACTTGAAACTATTTTGGTCAAAGTAAATGATAAACAACTCACCCATCATGTAGTGTCACCACATATTCAAAACGAAGACTACCACTGTAATTCAAGATCACGGGTCCTGTTGTTTTGTTCATGTTGTCTTAACTATAATGAACCATAGGTAGTCACAACTTTCCCCTATATCAGGACACAACCAAGCCTAGTTCCTAATGCATCACAGAACACTACGTACTCTGTACCCTCCTCTGGAAATCTCAAGATGGGAGCACTCATCAATATCTGCCTTAACTACTGAAATCTCTCATGGAACTTCTCCATCCATGTGAAAGGATTTCACTTTCATGTAAAATATATCAAGGATGATTCCACTCTATAAAATTAGGGTACAAACCTCAGATATTACCTAACCAAACCAAGGATACTCCACACCTTGGAAACACTCTTAGGTGGATCACAAGAAAACACCACCTCAATATTCACTGTAACTAATATAACTCTATCCCTTAAAACGTTGTGTCCCAAAAAATGGGCCTCCTGAATCCAGAATTGACAGTTTGAGAGATTTTCGTAAAGATGGTGCTCTCAGAGTGTGTCCATGACCATCCTAAGTGTCTTTCAGGCTCATCTTCAGACACCGACTACACTAGGATGTCATCAACGAAGACCACCAAAAACCGGTCTAAGTAAGGCTTAAAGATATGGTTAATGAGTCCCATGAACACTATTGGGGAATTCATCATTCCAAATGGCATCACCAAGTACTCATCATGGCCATAACGACATCTGAAATCCATATTTAGTATATCCTCATCCCATACTCTAACTAGTGATAGCTAGATCTAAGGTCAATATTTACGAACCACCACATCCATTTAAACTGATATAAGAGGTCATAAATCCTCAGTAGCGGATACTTATTCTTTACAGTCACCTAGTTCTGGAATCAAAATTCAACACTTAACCTAAATCTCCCATCTGCCATCTTGGAAAACAAACCTAGACCTACTAAGGGTGAAACACTGGGTCTCACGAAGCCCTTACTCTATAAGTCCTCTAGCTGCAGCCTTATCTCACACAACTCTATGAGAGCATGTGATATGTAGGTGTAGATATCAACACTATCCTAGAGTATAGATCAATACATAATTCCAACTCCCTATAGGGAGGTAATCCTAGAATATCTTCGAGAAATATTTCCTCATACTCTTCAACCACTATAGGAAACTGCAGACTCAAATCATCCACTACATTGAGGGTTAGGATAATGAACTGATGGGTGATCAGATGCACCCACCTATATGTGTGTCTATCCTATACTTCCTATGTTTAATTTTCATCAATAATGGAAAACCTTTTCCCATCACTACAGACACACCACAATCTGAACCTAAAATAGTCCACCTAAGCACAGACTATGGATAATCAATCCATACCGAGAATTAAGTTGTAAGGCCAAGACACTACTACAAAGAGATCCCAACCAAAAAACTCACCTCCAAGAGTAAGTTAACACTTTCATCTCCAGTGTGTGATCATCAAATCTCCTTTTATAGGAGTCTCTAAGCATAAGGGTCGAGTCAACAGTTCAACTGAAATCTCCAAGTCTCAAAAAAGTTTTGTGGCCAGAAAAGAATGATTGGAACCTGTGTCTATAAAAACTGCAACTAATATGGAAAAGACATAGATCATACCTTTAATCATCCTTGAATACTTGGGTTCATAAGCCTCCATTGACTGTATCTAGTCCTGTCCCTATCCACTATCTCTCTTAACTCATCATGGACCACTTGGGGGTGGTGGTGGTAATACCTTAAACCTCCGACCACCTCTTGACACCCTGCCTACTCCCCTTCCAGATCTTCCACCCTACAGAACACCCTTCTCTTACCTCTTCCTCTACCTCGATAGCCCCTCAACCATCTTCTGATTGGTCATATGACAGGTCAGGCAATCTCGTGCCAGATGTCCCCAATATCCGCATGAGTAACACAGTCTATCCCTCAACTGACTAAAGCTACCCTAGGAGCCCTGTACCACTGTTCTTGTGTCCTGGGATCATCTCCCGAAGTGCCTGACCCAATTGGGTCCTTGCAACTGCCATTGGCTACCTGATGTCGAGGTCCCAATAAAATGTTGCCTGCTAGTAGCTCATATTACTGGTTCCTACTCCACTAAAAATATCTCCACTACCAAGGCTCACTCAAGTACCCTAGAATAAATAATAATTCTAAGGGATATCATGGATGACCTGATCTCCCGACATAATCCATTCTCAAAGTTTTGAGCCATGAAGAATGGATCTCGTACCATATATGTGGAGTTGCATGAAATATTAGTAAATCTAACCAAATAATTCACCATATTATGACTTCCCTACTGTAGATGAAAAAGATAATGTATGCGCACCAAGTCAAATGTGATAAAAAAGAACTCCTCTATGAGGAGACACTCAAAGTCTTACCAAGATAGAGTCATCTCATCGCATGTATGAGTTACTAAGATCCACCATCACCCTGAAGAGCCCTGAAAAAGACTCATGGAAAGGAATACTATCTGGTCAGAAGGCATCCTCACAAGAAAGAAGATAGGGGTAACTACCTCCATCCAATCCTCAGCTGCCTGGAAGTATGGTTCATCCAGAAACCTGGGAGGTTGCTACCTCTGAAACTCATTAAATGCATTTAGTCTGTTTACATCCTCAGCTAGTAGTGATGGTAGTTGCTGCTACTTGATGGATGGTGGTATAATTGGTAAAACACCTGAAGGTTATATTTCCAGTACATTCCCTATACCGATGCCTCATTTATAGGTAGATCATCCTCATGATCATGTAACAGAATCCTAGCTGTCTAGCTGCATGGAGGAATCTTGTAATAAAACAAGATGTACCACGATCATTAGAGTATATCTTAAGAGATGAATCAAAATGGACATGGAAGAAACAACCCATTCATATATGATACATGTACCATTATTTTCCCTACAACTAGTGTTTCTATATACTGAGTCGAAAACCAGGTGCCCAGAGTCCTGGTGTATGGATACGTCGGTCGCCGCACCAACACTAGATTCCCTAGGTGGAACTTCAAACTCGAAACACGTAACATTTTTCCCCAAACCAACCTCACAGACTCTCAGTCCTAAATTAAAACTAATTTTATATGATAATACTCTATCATGACCCATCCCAGAGAGATCTATACCATAACGACCACAAACCCAGCTCCAATAGGCTAGGGGATGGTGACTAGCACCAAGTAGGCATATCCCACAAATGAGAGTCATTTTACAAAGTACCTATATGCACACACACATATACAATCCAAAAATAATGAAATATAAAATCACTAAGTAAATAATTCGTGTAAACTACTATATCCCACAACTAGAGTAAAATGGTGAAAGTAATGGAAAGTAAATAGGGCCAAAACCAGCCCGCCAAAAGAAAAGAGTCTGCAGCCACAAGTCCAACCTGTAAAGTAAGAGGTACTGGGACTATCATAAAAAAATCTATTAGAACACACCTCAGATAGTCTGATCTCCCAAGGCACCACCTGGTCTTAGTCTTCTAGGAACTCCATCATAGAGTTGATCCTATACACAAGACATAACACATGCGGGCAAAGCCCATGCAGGGGTGAGTAAAACAATACTCAGTAGGAAACCCAAAAACTACAAAGGAATACCACAAAGGAAATACCATGAAGAAATATCATAAAGAAAATACCATGAAGGAATACCAAAATGAAATACCATGAAGGAATACCACTAAGTAACACCACAAAGGAATATCACAAAGGAATGCATAGTCATCTCCACACAAATATTTTTCTATAATAAATATATCAAGAACATCCAGATATAATCAATCAAGTAAGAAACATAGTCTCAATAAGACACATAGTCTACATAAGACACACAGTCTCTATAATACACATAGTCTTCATAAGACACATAGTCTCTATAAGCCACATAGTCTCCATAAGACACACAATCTCTAGGTCACATCCAGCCACATAAATGTTTTCTCAAAGCGCACTCATTCTGGGAGAACTCACTCCTCAATCCATTAGGTCATATTAAAAATCCCAAAAAACCCGCTTAGGATATCTTTAAATGATTGTATTGTCATAAGGGTCCCAATGTTGTAGATGGATTGTCAAACAGACGTTTGGTTTGAAAGTTATGGTCATTTGAAAATTTCAGATGGGGGTTTACTGGGCCATGGACTGACCCTGGCAGTTGAATATTATGGTCAACTATACAGACCGACTGCCCCACAATAGCTTGAGTTTTCATAGTGGTCGACCCTGCCCTAGCTATCGTAGTCATGCGGCAACTCGGTCGACCATGGCCCAGTCCGGTCGCCTGGGTCCACCCTAACCCTCGAGGTCCGAACCGACCCTTAGGGTCCGACCTAGTCCATTGGGTTAACCTGGTCCCCTGGGACCACATGTGCTTCTATTGGGCCTGACCCACCTCACCAGTCCAGACCACTACGTCATCCCAAACCACTCACCTGAACTGACCCATTGCTAGGTCAGTCTGCTCATGTGGTCACCCACGATGACTGCTGCAATGTCCCTCACAGTGCCGCGCTGCATCCCACAACCTCTGATCTTGTCGACTCTACCAGTGTGCACATGGCCGCCACATTCTGTTCATCATCCCCACTACTTCCGTGAGCCATAATTATTCATATGATTCTCAAAAATCTGAAACAAATGCACCTATGTATCCCCGGGTCCTGATCTACACTGATTCAGCCTCTGTTTCATCTTGCCTCTAATCTAGGGGTCCGATCGCGTTCAGAGCCTTCCAGAAAGTCAAGCCATCGTCATAAGGATCTAATGGGGAAGAACACCAATAATGGGGGGTGGGGGTGGGGGGGGGGGAGAAAATCACCAAGAACTCTTGAAGAATTAACCTTGGCAATTGTTCGTGTCAGCCTCGATTCATTCTCATTAGAAGGATAAATGAAGATCTCAATCTAATATCCTGATAATCCTGCATCAATAACCCATCCTACAACAATGACTGAACCAAAAATCAATTTATTTTTGGATTGACCCACATTCATCATGAAAATTAAGAACATGGAGAAGATACAATTAAACAAACTCCCTACTTCGTTGGCTAGATGATCTATGATCCATTCTCCAATCAATTGTAGTTTGTTCGAGAGGATTCTTTCTACACATCTCAGAGAAATTCTAGGGTTATGGTGATAACCTTAGATTCCTAACAAATGTTTAATAAAAAGTAAAAGGCCACTACATCACTTAAAATAATTGTTATTTAAATTATTTAATGATGATTACATCCTTTTTGAGTTTTTCCACAGAATACCCACGTTTACAAAAATTTAGTCATAACTAGAGTAAAACTTGCATTCTGAGTTCAACTGTTCCCTCTGATTATTGATTCAGGAACCCTTTTAGGATTTATTCTACTTTTTTTGTAAAATAATGTGTGCGTGCTATTAAAAAGTTTAATATCTTTGAAACAATTGTTTCTGGAACACCAGGCCTCAGAATCATACACCATCTCAGCAAATGGTCTCCAAATCAATCCATATAATATTTAAAAATAATACATGTAATATTTGTGGTGTTTCATGATATAAATTTTCCTTAAAATTTTCCATTTTCTTCAATTTAGTGATCTTGATTAATTTATATTTATAAATTATTAATATTAAATTTACAAGTTTAGAAATACTTATATTTAACCATTTCATATTATAAATAATTTATTATAAACATCCATAA
Organism: Viscum album; assembly: GCA_963277665.1. Classification (NCBI taxonomy): domain Eukaryota; kingdom Viridiplantae; phylum Streptophyta; class Magnoliopsida; order Santalales; family Viscaceae; genus Viscum; species Viscum album. The sequence continues at coordinate 1,149,966,074 of OY728132.1, read as the reverse complement.
TAATTCTGACATGTAGAGAGTTGAAAATATATTCATGGGCAGTTAACCTGCCTTTGATGCGACGTTTTCAAGAATGGGGAAAAGGGAAGCTCGACATTTAAATATGTCATAAATTAAATAATTATAGTAGGTTAAAATTATTAATGTAATGTTAACATACTACTTAATTAACATTATAATATATGTGTTTGAAAGTGATGGAAAAAATAGGAATATGAGAGGAAAATGATAGAAGAGTTGATAAAAACATACTTTTTCCTCGGTGTAGCTTATCTTTCACAACACTAAACTCCCTTGATTCTTGGAGTTGGTTTTCTCTAGAACCTACCTAATAATTATAAGGGACTTGAGAGGGGGTATTTGGGTAGATTTTTGGATTTGTTATGTGTGGAAGGAGTTTTTCTCCAAGGGGATAAAGATAGATTTTTATATTTGAGAAGATGGGTATTTTTACAATAAAATATTGAATAAAATATAATATTCAAGGTAAACCCTTGAATATTAATTTTTTTGACATAATGAAACATATTTGAATAAAATAACCATATTTTAAGACTTTAAAATACTTTATAATCTTAATTTGTTTATTTAATCAAAAGGGAATGTGGAAAAATGAAAAAAATAATATTTTAATGGCATACTTTAGAGTTTAGGTTTTGGAAAATACTTTTAAGGTTTAAAAAATTTGTTTATTTTATTTAAATGAGTCATTTATCAAATTAAATATGTTTTTTTCCAAAAAAATCTATAATTTATTAGGTTATTATTACATCATTAATGATGTAATTTAAAATATATAGGTTAAGAAAAAACTATATTTTTACTATTCACCTTAAAATTGAAGTATTTATGAAAATTACCAAAAAATTGCCCTTGGAAAATTTTAAAGTTATGATTCTAAAAATTACATCTATTTTATCAAAAAAAAATTATATCAAGGGTAATTTTAATTTTTAATATAAAAAATATTATTTTTTACAAAATACATTAAAATACCATTTATTAAAAAAATGCACTTTTATTTTCTTTGATTTTTTAATCCTTGTATTTATTTTATGGTGCAATAATATTTATATTTTCTTAAATTACTCATGATAAATACTTTTTATATCACATTTTATTATTTTAAAATCAAATTACTATTCCAACAGTCATGTTACTATTTCTAATGGTCATACTACTATTCCCAAAGGCCATGTTACTATTACAACAATAACATTACTATTAAAAAATTCACATTACTATTATAGCAGTGACATTACCTCCTATAAATACTTATTTGTTATTTTATTAAACTTTCTCTACCATTTCTCCCAAGGTTATATATTTTCATTTTTAAGATGACGATTGATTTATTAATATTCTATTTATTTTCAATAGTGTTGTTCATAAGAGGGATGATTTTGACAGATTGGGGTGATCCATGTTTTACCATTGTAATTTTCCTATTTTATATTTTTGTCCCATAATAGTGTTTAGTATTTTCATGGGTTTAGTTATGGACTAATGTAACAATTTTCATTAATGAAATTAATTTTTGTTGGTTTCTTTATGTGCTCTATATGTATAATACTATATAATATATAACACATATTTATTTAGGAAAAAATATTATCGATAAAGTCTGGGTCATTATATTATTACCACCTTTATAAATTTCATCCTCGAAAATTCAACACATATTCTTGGTTGAGAATAAATAAGGGTACTTTTGTCTCATTATTTCATCTAGTTCCCACATCGCCTCTTTATACTTATGGTTTTCCCTCAACACTTTGACAAGGTTAGTTGTCTTGTTGCGTAAATTTTTTTCTCTATGGTCCAATATCTTCATCATATGATCATCATAAGAGAGGTCATTCTCTTGTTGAACCACCTCCAGATTTAGTACATTTGAGGGATTAGGTATGTACTTCCTTAGGAGTGATACATGGAACACATCATGAACTTAATCCATGTTTGGTGGAGTTTCTAGTCGATAGTCAACTTCTCATATGAGATCAAGGATCTCAAAGAGGCCAATATACCTAGTGGTAAGATTTCCTTTCTTTCTAAACCTCACGACTCTCTTCCATGATGATATTCGAAGTAATACTTTTCTCCAACATCAAACTTTAAGTCCCTTCGATGGTTATCAACATAGTTATTTTACTAACTCTGAGCATCTTTTATATGTTGTTGGATGACTTGAACCTTTTTTGTCATCTCTTTCACAAGATCAGATCCAAGCATATTTCATTAACCAATTTTATCCTAATAAGTAGTATTCATGCATCACTTCCCATATAGTTATCAAAATGGATCCATTTGAATACTTGAGTGGAAGATGTAGTTGTATGAGAACTCAACTAATGTGACATGTTGTTTCCATCCTACTTTAAATTCAATTGAGTAAGATCTTAAAATGTATTCGGGTGTATGAATGTTTCTTTCAGATTGGACATCAGTTTGGGGGTGATAGGAAATACTGAAATTCAATTCAGTATATAGAGTATGTTGAAGACTTCTCTATAATTTAGATTTGAACTTTTGGTTATGATTAGAAACAATTGAAACAAGTACCCCATACAACCTCACCACTTACTTTATGCATATCTTGGAATGTTGTTTAAGAGATAAATCTTCCCGAATAGAGATGAATTGAAAAGTCTTAGTGATTAAATCCATGATAACCCATATCACATTGTTTCCATTGCTTTTCTTTATAAGAACAATGAAAAAGTCCATAGTGATGTTCTCCATTTCTATGTGGGTATAGGAAATGGTTGCATCATACCCTTGGAATTATATAACTACGATTAACCTGCTAACATACCAAGCACATAGATGTATACTCAATGGTTTACTTCTTCATGTTGTCTCTCCAAAACTGCTCTATAAGATCACGGTACATCTTGGTACTTCTAGGATGGATGGAGAAAGATGAGCTATTGAAATTATCCTATAGATCTTTCTTTATCTCATGTGATAAAGGAAAACAAAGTTTAGTTCCAAATAGAATGACACCATATTCATCAATGTGGAACTCATGAAGCTTCTCCTCATTTAATGCTTTCACCTTCTTTTGAATCTCTAGATTATCCCTTTGTGCCTCTCTGATCATCTCATGGATAGATGGTTAGAAAATCATTTGGAAAAGTTATAATGTATTCCTTACTCTTATGATTTCCAGGTCCATTCTTTGCATATCTATGAAGATAATATCTTTCTCAATATGAATCATGGATAGAGTTATAGGTTCTTTTCTACGAATAGCATCAACCACCTTATTCACCCTTCTAGGATTATAGTGGATAGGGAAATTGTAGTCCTTTATTATCTCTAACGATCTTTGCTGGAACATGTTGAGCTCCTTTTATGTGAATATATACTTTAAACTTTGCTAGTTTTTGTATATATCAAATTTTCTTGATAAGGATAGTGCCTCCATATTTTTATAGAAAAGAAGATCGTAACTAAATCTAGGTCATGAGTAGGATCATTCTCCATCAAAATATAATTTTTTATTAAGCCACATTAATGTAAAGTGGGAAACCAAAGTTCGCACACAAGGAAAACTACATGCTGAAAGAGCTCACCAAATTATTAAATGCAATACTAAGATTATTTGAGTCTGAAACTCTATATAATTCCCAGTGAAGAGTACTAACTTGAGTGTCTAGATCCTCCCTAATAAAATTTTCAAGGTGAGAAACCATTCTATCCATTATCTGGATGAATTCCTCCAAGGTGATTCTTCCTTGATTTAAGCCTTGGGCGATGATTCGGTCTTGCTTGTCTATCCTCGCTTATTGCTCCTATGTGGCCTCAATATACAATATTTTTTCATAAATCCTTAAAATCTCTTCATTTGAGGCATTTAGTCGAAGGAATTTTTCAATCATCTCTTTCTTGGAGTGGAAGATGAGCCTCAGGCACTCCACACCCTCTTATTCCATCACTCTTGGTTCTCTGTTTAGATCCCCACTTTCCCCATCTTGAATGCCTTTGCTTTCCTTACTTCCACATTTCTTGTCTGACCTGGTTTCCATCAGTTTAGGCATGTGGGAGTTGTATTTGAGACCCTTGGGTTTTTCTATTGGATTAAAATGCATTTCACTGAGACAAACTTTCCTTTTTGCCCCTTCTTCCTTCTTGGGCTATGGGGACCTTTCTCTTGGAATCGGTCCAGGCTATCCATTGAGAGTTGGATAAAACTATCATCACCTGAATCATCATCCTCTTGCATCAATGATATTTTTGAGCTTCCATACCTTCAAAATAATTTTTCACCTCAACCCCCGGGCCTTCTTTGAGAGTCCTCGGCCTCCACAGAGAATCCAACTTGCCTGCTTTAGCCTCTAAGTAATTATTTTTCTTCCCCTCTCTCCCAGTCTTTTGAAAGGAGGACTTATGAATGAGAGTGTTTGGGTCTAAGGGTCCTAAGAAACTTACCCCATCTAGCCTTCCTTGACTATGGAGTGAGTCTGTAGATGCATGAAAAAAAGACTTCCCCTGCAATGACTTAACAAATGGTTCTATCTCCTTTCTGAATTCACCCTCAGGGCATCACTATACGGTATCAGACCTATGGGATTCTCGTATCCATGACCCATAAATTGATATTGTTTGTCAATGTCCCCCCATTCCCGACCTTGAGGACCCCCATAGCTATGGACCTCGCTGACTACCTTCACCACACCATTATTGATTTTGCTATCTGAGACTGAATTCTCCACCAAATCCACATTCAAGGTGACCTCTTTATCCATTCCTTCCACCTAAACTACCTCCAATCCATTCACTTATAAGAGGATGATCCCCATATTGTACCTTAAATGGGATAGGATATCCACAACCCATGGAAAGGGCACACTGGCCTCTACATCCTTCACTGCTCTTGGAACCACTGAAGAAGGCCACTGCATATGCTGGACCTCCCAAGAACTACCTTTTGGTTCAAACCTCAACTCCTCTTCTGGACAGGTATGAACCCTGCCTGGTTACCATTCCTCTAGGAAAACCCCACGTGCCTCTCTAGACCTATCCAAACCTACACTATTTGACTGCTAGATCACAGCGGGGGTGACCTACACCTGATTCCCTTCTAGTTGGGGGTTAGACAATTGCCAAGTTCTTTGTCCGCGAAAACATCCAAGGATCGAATGTCCTAGACGTTGACAGCCTGAGCAATACACTGGCCAAGACTCGAAAACCACCCTCTATTTCCATCTAAATTATTCACCAACAGAAATCCAAATCCACTCTGTAGGAGGCTTAGAAACATTGGCCTCAACACAAACACGATGGTTAATAGAGTGACAAACCACAACTGTTATACTATACGAACACATAAATATACCAACCATGTTCCATAACATGCTTATTATCAACAAAATCTGAAAAGGAAGTGTAAAATTTGGGAAACTTACACACACCACCGTCATCGGTTTGTCCCGATTGATGTTGAATTCGAAGGAACAATGAAGGAGATAAAAGACGCATCCATTGAGTGTTTGGGGAGCACTAGACCAAGCAGAAATAAGATCAATATCAGAGAAAAAATGAACCATCATATGTCACCAGTCGAGCAACCCAACCACCACACGATCTTGAAGCCCTCATGATTCAAACACAAATATATAAAAGGCATCAACAAAAGGATGAAAACCCCTAGAATGAGATACTAGTGTCATCCGGAAGAGATCCAAATAGGTGTTGAATTCCTTTGTGGAAACCGCGAACTGGGGTGATACCTTGTGTAGGTCGAGAACCTTAGGGCACAAATTAATCTTTGGGAATGGATGAAGGAGAACAGGGTTGGTTAAGGGGAGAAATATACAGATGTTTCCCCCTCACTCCTCTAGGGAGGGAGGTGTCGGCGCATTCGGCATTGACATTAGGGCTTTTCCATCATCCTCGATCTGGAGTGTATCGCTTCATGAATCTTGAGTAAGATCATTCTGTTCATAAGTATTTTACTGTCACGATGCATAAAAAATAATCTTTTCATTTTTTATGAGCACACATCCAAGTACTTTTAAGGATGCATCACTATAAATGAAAAATAATTCCCCATTAAAAGGTAAATTTAGCATAGGCGCACTAAAAAAATCTATTCATTAGTTTATGGAAACTTTCTTCACACTCATTTGTCTAGATAAACTTAACTCATTTTCGAGTTAAATCAGTTATTGTATTATAAAGGCTTATTTTTTTTCAAAAACCTTATATAGTATACTTCTTAAACAATGAAACTATGAATATCAGTTGTAGTAGTAGGATATGGCCACTCCACCAGGACTTTTTTCTTTATTAGATCAACTAATATTCATTCAGTAGTCATGATGTGTCCCAATAATGCAACTTTTTGTAACTAAAACTTAGATTTTTAAAATTTACCAATTAACTTCTCCTTCCTCAGAGTTTTAATATGAAACCTAGATTATCCTCATGCTCTTAATGACTTTTGGAATATATCTGAACATAGTTAATAAATACCACAAAAAATTTATCAAGATAATATTTAAAGACTTAATTAATCAAATCTATAAATATGGAAGGCTAATTATTCAAGAAAAATGGTATAAAAAACTCATAATACCTATATCTAGTTCAAAAGGAAGTCATTGGGATATCTTCTTTCTTCACCCTTAACAAGTGGTACCCTGATAAAAACTCAATCTTGGAGAAGAAATGAGCCCCATGAAGTTGGATGAATAGATCATAAATCTTCTGAAGAGTATATTTTTTCTTTAATATGATCCCATTAAGTTCTATATAATCAATTCATAGCCGCATTGATCCACCCTTCTTCTTTACAAAGAGAACAGGTTCCCCCCAAGGAGACACAGTTGGATGAATAAAAACTTTCTCTAAAAGATCTTGAATTTTCTTTTTTAAATACTTTAATTCCACATATTCCATTCTATACAAGGTCTTCGATATTAGCTTCGATCCAGGTATGTGTTTAATGGATAACTCTACCTATCTTTCCAGGGGAGGTCCATGTAACTCTTTAGGAAATACATCAATTTATTCATGAATGATGAGAGCATTTTCTATCTTTTGAAATTATCTTTATTATTTTTCTTTACCAATAATTTCCATAAATAAGGCTATAGGAGGTTCTTATAGATAGAGTTTAGGGTGGGATATATCTCCTTTAAAAATAACTCTAGGTTTTCAATTCAAGAACACTTTTATTTCCTTGATTTTGAAGTTTATATTAACATTATACTTTGAGATCTAGTATATCCCTAGTATAGTATAAAATTCTACCATGGGAATGACTACTATATTTTTAATGAGATTGTACTCACCAAAGTTGATACTAGATTTTCTAGAAACCTTTGATGCCCAGATAATTCCTTTAGAAGTTTTAACTAATAAATATACTTCTATCAGTTCTGGGTTTGATTCTACATTCTTTGTAAACTTGGATGAAATAAAGGAATGCGTAGAACTAAAATTAAATAAAGTACTTTCTAGATTTTATATAACAATGAGTGTACCTTCGACCACATCATTTAGAGACTCTAATTCAACCATTGTGATTGAGAAATAATAACCTTGATTTCTTATCCTATACTAAGGTTGGTGGTTGTTTCCCTCTATTATATTCTGATTTGGACATTAATTTGAAAATTACCCAAGAAGTACACATTTGAAACATTTAACTTCATATTGTTTCTGCACTATCTTCCCTTTTTTTTTGCATTGAGATGCTGATGATTCACCTCACTATGAAAATTATGAGATATATGGCCATCTCTTCCACACATGTAACACTTTATACTCCCAAGATAGTAATTCCCCAAATGTTTCTTCCAACATTTGTTGCACATGGGAAATTTTAGTTTCTTTCCTCCTATTACATGATCAAAATTCTCCCCTAAGTTTGTCTTCATTTCTATCTTCTTTTCATTCAGCCTATGCTTCCACTACATTTCTCCAAACTCCATTCCAAACATCAAAGAACTATGCACTATCCCCTCATAGCTTTTATAGTCTCAATTTTCAATATTCCTCGGTAGATGGGGTCTTAATCAACCAAATAACCTATAATCCTTTCCCTTAGGACCCCTAAAAAAATATATTGGTGTATTGAGAAAGTCTTGTAAATTTCATTTCATAGTTTCCCATCGATTCATTTTCCTTATAATCTATATCTAAGAATTATTTATCTATTTTTTTCTCATTGATAATGAAAAATATTTATTGGAAAATATTCTCTTGAAATCCTCCCATTCAATAACATAAATATCCTATCTTGGCTTCATGTTCTTTATCAACATCCACCACCAATCAACTTCTCCTTCTAAGTGGTACACCACCAATGTGACTTTATCTAGTTATGAACAAAAAAGTACATAAAATATATTTTATATAGTGGTAATCAATTGTTCAAAAATTAATGGATCAATAGATCCATTAATGGAAGGTGGTCATTGATACATAACGGTCTTAACTACAAGTTGTTTCCTTTAAGGTGAATATGGTTGCTCAACATGAATCTAGTTATTATTCATAACCCAAGATTATAGATTCATCATACTCACAAGTTTTTTCATTTCAACTTCCATCATGCTAGGAAGGACTTAAGTTCATCATCCATTGCACTCATCATTTTAATAGTTCCTCTTATTTCCACCATTTTAATAAAATAAGAAAACCATAGTGAGAAATGTGTTAATTTTAAGAATATTTTAATTCTAAAGGGATTTTAAATCCTAAAACAAAATTATTAAATATGTTATTCATTAATATTCTATAATAATAATTATATTTTCTATATATCCTTTATAATGGTTCATAAAAATTATGTGATTAACCAAATATATCCCTTCGGAGTGTCAAACCTGGTGTGCAATAAGGCTAGTTGTTGTGTGCTGGGTGATGATAAAGCCAAAGCCTAATGTTCCATTTTCGGGGTTATTACCACTATGTATAACTATTCTAGAGATACATCCACCTTTAGTATCCAGATCAGTATTTATTTTCATAGAAATTACTCATATAATACTTCACCAAAATTCTAAGAAGTTTTCCTATATTTATAATTATACCTAGAATTATTACTAAAGTTTTCTAATCTTAATTTCCCTAAATAACTAAACTATGATCTGATACCAACTATGGAATCCAACATTTTTTTAATACATAAAACAATTATTACATGGTACAACACTTAATAACACACATTATATTTTAAAGTTTAGTTTCCTAGAAATTAGAAACAAAATACATGAATGACATAAACATTATTCTAATAAACTTGAAGGATTATTCATAGGGGCATCCTAATTTACTTTTACTGCATCTCTTATCCTAGGGATCACTAGTGCAGAAAACGTTTTTTACGTCACCATTTTTTACGTCGGTTATATAAAACCGACGTCATAATATGTAAAATGAGGTTTTTTACGTCGGTTATTTAATAACCGACGTAAAAACCTGTGTTTAGTACACCTTTAACGTCGGTTATTTTTATAACCGATGTTATTAATCGCGCGACTTCGTTTTTTACGTCGGTTATACATTAACCGCCTTAAAAAACAGAAGCGGGGGGCGTTTTTTACGTCGTTTATTGAATAACCGACGTAAAAAACGCGGTTTTTGAAGGCCTTTTTACGTCGGTTATAAAATAACCGACGTAAAAAAAGAATCCGCAGATGTTTTTGACGTCGGTTATGGAATAACCGACATAATAAAACGCGGATTTTGAGCCCTTTATAACGTCGGTTATAAAATAACCGACGTAAAAAAAGAATCGGAGGAAGGTTTTTACGTCGGTTATTGAATAACCGACGTTATAAATGTTTTTAAAAAAATTATAACGTCGGTTATTGAATAACCGACGTGATAACTCATTTAAAAATTTACCCAGACCCGTGGATTGTCATTCACGAGTTTACCTTCGACAGTCGCGACTCGTCTCTCTCGCGCGTAAACCCGAATCGGCTCGTCCATTTCGTGGGTTTAGATTCGTTTTGCGATCATCGTTTCTCATATTTAATCTCCTCGGATCAATCATCTAAACTCGCAGCACTCAGGTAATCCTCCCACTCGTTCGTTTTTTTTCGCGGATAGTATATATATATGTGTTGTGATTTTTTTGTTGAAACTAGCTAAGATTCTTCGATTGCGAACCCTTTTAACTTGTTTTGGCACCATAATCTTATTTATCATCCCTAGATCTATTAGTTCGACTTGCAATATTGACTAATTTTATGATTTCACTAATTTTTCATCGTTTTCTATAAATCCCCGAGAGGGTTGGGGCGTGTCCAGGGGGGTTTACAAGGGGGTGGGTGGGTGTGGGGGGCTATCCAAGGGTGTGGGTGGGTGTTGGGGGGTGTCCAGGGGGGTTTCCAAGGGGGGTATGGGGTGGGGGGTGGTGTTTAGGAGGGGTGGGGGGGCTGTCCAGAGGGTTGGGGGTGTCCAGGGGGGTGTCCAAGCAGGTCGGGGGTGGGGGGTTGTGTCCAGGAGGGGTGGGGGTGCTTTCTAGAGGGGTCGGGGGCTGTCCAGAGGGGTCGGGGGGTGTCCAGGATGGTGTCCAAGGGGATGGGTGGGTGTGGGGGGCTGTCCATGGGGGTGGCGGCCTGTCCAGAGGGGTCGGTGGGGTGTCCAGGGGGGTGTCCAAGGGGTTGGATGGGTGTGGGGGGCTGTCCAAGTGGGTGGCGGCCTCTCCAGAGGGTATTTGGGGTTGTCCGGGTGGGTGGGGGGGCTGTCCAGAGGGTTGGGGGATGTCCAGGGGGGTGTCCAAGGGGGTAGGGGGTGGGGGGTGGTGTCCAGGAGGGGCGGGGGGCTGTCCAGAGGGGTCGAGGGGTGTCCAGGGGGGTTTACAAGGGGGTGGGTGGGTGTGGGGGGCTGTCCAAGGGTGTGGGTGGGTGTTGGGGGGTGTCCAAGGGGGTGTCCAAGGGGGGTAGGGGGTGGGGGGTGGTGTTTAGGAGGGGTGGGGGGGCTGTCCAGAGGGTTGGGGGGTGTCCAGGGGGGTGTCCAAGCAGGTCGGGGGTGGGGGGTTGTGTCCAGGAGGGGTGGGGGTGCTTTATAGAGGGGTCGGGGGCTGTCCAGAGGGGTCGGGGGGTGTCCAGGGTGGTGTCCAAGGGGATGGGTGGGTGTGGGGGGCTGTCCAAGGGGGTGGCGGCCTGTCCAGAGGGGTCGGTGGGGTGTCCAGGGGGGTGTCCAAGGGGTTGGATGGGTGTGGGGGGCTGTCCAAGTGGGTGGAGGCCTCTCCAGAGGGTATTTGGGGTTGTCCGGGTGGGTGGGGGGGCTGTCCAGAGGGTTGGGGGATGTCCAGGGGGGTGTCCAAGGGGGTAGGGGGTGGGGGGTGGTGTCCAGGAGGGGCGGGGGGCTGTCCAGAGGGGTCGGGGGGTGTCCAGGGGGGTTTACAAGGGGGTGGGTGGGTGTGGGGGGCTGTCCAAGGGTGTGGGTGGGTGTTGGGGGGTGTCCAGGGGGGTGTCCAAGGGGGGTAGGGGGTGGGGGGTGGTGTTTAGGAGGGGTGGGGGGGCTGTCCAGAGGGTTGGGGGGGGGGGGGGGGTGTCCAGGGGGGTGTCCAAGCAGGTCGGGGGTGGGGGGTTGTGTCCAGGAGGGGTGGGGGTGCTTTCTAGAGGGGTCGGGGGCTGTCCAGAGGGGTCGGGGGGTGTCCAAGGTGGTGTCCAAGGGGATGGGTGGGTGTGGGGGGCTGTCCAAGGGGGTGGCGGCCTGTCCAGAGGGGTCGGTGGGGTGTCCAGGGGGGTGTCCAAGGGGTTGGATGGGTGTGGGGGGCTGTCCAAGTGGGTGGTGGCCTCTCCAGAGGGTATTTGGGGTTGTCCGGGTGGGTGGGGGGGCTTTCCAGAGGGTTGGGGGATGTCCAGGGGGGTGTCCAAGGGGGTAGGGGGTGGGGGGTGGTGTCCAGGAGGGGCGGGGGGCTGTCCAGAGGGGTCGGGGGGTGTCCAGGGGGGTTTACAAGGGGGTGGGTGGGTGTGGGGGGCTGTCCAAGGGTGTGGGTGGGTGTTGGGGGTGTCCAGGGGGGTGTCCAAGGGGGGTAGGGGGTGGGGGGTGGTGTTTAGGAGGGGTGGGGGGGCTGTCCAGAGGGTTGGTGGGTGTCCAGGGGGGTTTCCAAGCAGGTCGGGGGTGGGGGGTTGTGTCCAGGAGGGGTGGGGGTGCTTTCTAGAGGGGTCGGGGGCTGTCCAGAGGGGTCGGGGGGTGTCCAGGGTGGTGTCCAAGGGGATGGGTGGGTGTGGGGGGCTGTCCAAGGGGGTGGCGGCCTGTCCAGAGGGGTCGGTGGGGTGTCCAGGGGGGTGTCCAAGGGGTTGGATGGGTGTGGGGGGCTGTCCAAGTGGGTGGCGGCCTCTCCAGAGGGTATTTGGGGTTGTCCGGGTGGGTGGGGGGGCTGTCCAGAGGGTTGGGGGATGTCCAGGGGGGTGTCCAAGGGGGTAGGGGTGGGGGGTGGTGTCCAGGAGGGGCGGGGGGCTGTCCAGAGGGGTCGGGGGGTGTCCAGGGGGGTTTAAAAGGGGGTGGGTGGGTGTGGGGGGCTGTCCAAGGGTGTGGGTGGGTGTTGGGGGGTGTCCAGGGGGGTGTCCAAGGGGGTAGGGGGTGGGGGTGGTGTCTAGGGGGGGTGTTATATCTTACTATATTTTGTTTAAAAAATAATATTCAAGCATATTTTTTTAAATACACATCGATTTGTTTTATATTTCAAAATTGTTTACATTCAAATTATGATTTTTTTCATATAAACATATATTTGTCTTATCTAAAAAATATATATATTTTTTCTATTTGTTATAGGTAATAATGAGTCGAAGTTGGATTACGGCACATCGAATGATCAATGAATATGAGGAAGGTGTTGATGCCTTTTTGGAATTTGATAAACGAAATGTTCCAAGTAGTGACATTTTTTTCTGTCCATGCCTGAAATGTCTGAATATGAAGAAGTTGATAAGTAGAGAGATAAAAGATCATCTGATTTGTCATGGTTTCAATCCGAGTTACAACCCTTGGATTTGGCATGGCGAAACTGGACAGAATGTCACTGATGATAATGAATCGCAAGATGGTAACTCCGATGGAATTGAAGAAATGATTCGCGATATTGTAGCAGAACAAATTGAGATAGAACCGACAGTTGCACGTCTATATGGTGATGCCGAAAAACCATTATATCCTGGTTGTATAGATTTTACGGTTTTGTTGGCGGTGTTAAGATTGATTAACCTGAAGGCGAAACATGGATGAAGTGACAGAAGTTTTACAGAGCTGCTACAATTGATGAAAGACATTCTTCCAAAAGATAACGATCTTCCAGATTCACATTATAAGGCCAAAAAAATATTATGCCCGATGGGATTGGGATACAGGAAAATACATGCCTGTCCGAATGACTGCATTATATATAGTAAGGAATATGAATTTCTGAAAGAGTGTCCTAAATGTGGGACATCACGGTATAAGGTGAAAGAAAAATCACAAGCTGATGTAGAGATTACAAAGCTCCCTTCAAAGGTATTTTGGTATCTTTCTATAATTCCTCGTTTCAAACGTTTATTTTCTATTTCACATGATGCAACAAGGTTAAGATGGCATGCTGATGAGCGGGTATGTGATGGAAAAATACGTCATCCAGCTGATTGTCCACAATGGAAGAAAAATGATGCCCAGTACCCTACATTTGGAAATGAAATTAGAAATCTGAGACTAGGCTTGTGCACAGATGGAATGAATCCATACTGAACCCTCAGTAGCACACATAGTTCATGGCCTGTTTTATTGGTAATTTACAACCTCTCTCCTGAAGTTTGTGTGAAGCGCAAATATGTCATGTTGAGTATCATGATCTCTGGTCCAAAGCAACCCGGCAATGATATTGATGTATACTTGTCACCGCTGATTGATGATTTGAAACTGTTATGGGCTGATGGTATTAGGGTGTATGATTCTTATAAAATGGAATATTTTCAACTGCATGCAGTGCTTCTATTCACTATAAATGACTTCCCAGCATATGGAAATTTGTCTGGATACAGTGTTAAAGGGCATAAAGCATGTCCAATTTGCGAACAACAGACGTCATATTGTCAATTGCATCATGGGAGGAAAATAGTGTACATGGGTCATCGAAAGTTTTTGCCTATGGATCACCCTTATAGAAGAATAAAAAAGGCATTCAATGGCTCACAAGAATTTGATACTGCTCCAAAAACTTTATCCTCAGATTTTTATTTTGAGAGGGTGAAAAATCTTGATGTGACATTGGGAAAGACACAGAAATCTGGTAATGATAGACATATTTGGAAGAAAAGGTCAATATTTTTTGAGCTACCATATTGGAGGTATCATGAAGTCAAACATAATATTGATGTCATGCATGTGGAGAAGAATATCTGTGATTCTTTGATCGGAACATTGCTAGATATTAAAGGAAATACAAAAGATGGGTTGAATGCAAGGTTAGACCTACTATCAATGGGAATACGTTTGGAGTTAGCTCCCAATCCTAAAGGAAGACGAACATTTCTTCCCCCGGCTTGTCATACATTAACGAAGAGGGAGAAAAGTAGCTTCTGTCAGTGTCTTCATGATATCAAAGTGCCTCAAGGTTATTCTTAAAATGTAAAAAATTTGTCTCATTGAAAGACTTGAAGTTGATAGGTATGAAATCACATGATTGTCACGTCATGATGCAACAAATTCTACCAGTTGCACTGCGTGGAATATTGCCCATCCGTGTCAGAAAGACTATAATGAGGTTGTGTTATTTTTTCAATTCAATTTGTAACAAGGCGATTGATGTGAATGCTTTGAACATTTTGGAAAAGGATGCAATTTTTATACTTTTTCATTTGGAAATGTATTTTCCTCCAACTTTTTTTGATATGATGGTGCATTTAATGATTCATCTGGTTCGAGAAATAAAGCTTTGTGGACCTGTATATCTTCGTTGGATGTATCCTTTTGAAAGGTATATGAAAATATTAAAGGGATATGTTAAAAATCCATATCGACCTGAAGCCTCCATTATTGAAAAGTATATTTCTGAGGAGGTAGCAGAGTTTTGTACGAGCTACTTGGCTACGGCGCAACACATAGGTTTGCCTCCATCTCGCCATGAACGGGTTAATAATGAGGGAAAGGGGATTCGTGGCTTGAAAGTCAAATCACTGTCAGCTGAACATATGAAGAAGTTAGAATCATACATCTTGAATAACATAGCTGATGTTCAACCGTATATCACATTTCATATTAATGAGTTGAAACAATGTCATCCAAATAAGAAAGAAATGTGGATTTTGAATGAGCACAACAAAACTTTTTTTCCATGGTTTAAAAAGACCTTTCTTGGTAGATCAGATGTATTAGAGACATTAAAATGGATAGTGGGTGGTCCATCTTTAAATGTGATAACATGGTCCGATTATGACATTAATGGCTATACATTTCATACGAAAGCTCAGGACAACAGAAGTGCAGTTCAGAATAGTGGTGTATTGGTGTTTGCAGAAGCAATGCATTTTTCGAGTGCTAAGGACAGAAACCCAATTTCGGCATCAAGTGCATATTATGGAGTGATTGAAGACATATGGGAGGCTGATTACTTTAAAATTAAAGTTCCTGTTTTTAACTGTAAATGGTTTATCGGTAACAACAGTGTCAGACACGATGAATTTGGAATGACACTTGTTAATCTGAATAGATTGGAAGACACAGCTGATTCTTTTATAATGGCAACACATGCCAAACAAATTTTCTATGTAGTAGATCAATCAGATATGCAGTGGGCTGTTGTTTTATAAGGGAAAAAACAATATGTTGGTGAGGATGAATTTGATGAAGATGCTGATTTATGTGAGATACCTACTTCCATGGAAAGATTTACAGAACATAATGATGAGTATGTTGAAGACACGGTTTGTGCCATAAGGAACGATCACGACGAAGGAATTTGGGAAAACAATCCAACTGTACATTCCTAAAATTACAGGTAACACATGTTTATTTCTTGTTTACATTTAGTTTTTTCATATAATGTTATATATTGTAAATTTTTTACTTATTAAAACATGTATCAAACCAAAACGATAAAACAATAAAAACCATAAAGAGGAGAAGTCCTGGGCGCACCGGCTGGCCGGTGGTGGATCACCGGTTGGCCGGTGGTACAGAGCAAAGCTCTGTCTGGTCCACCGGCCGGCCGATGATGAGCCAGCGGCCGGCCGGTGGTCCAGACAGAGAGGAAGGCTCTCTGTCTGGTCCACCGGCCGACCGGTGGTGATCCAGCGGCCGACCGGTGGTCCAGACAGAGAGGAAGGCTCTCTGTCTGGTCCACCGGCCGGCTGGTGGTGATCCAGCGGCCGACCGGTGGTCCAGACAGAGTAAGGCTGTCTGGTCCACCGGCCGGCCAGTGGTGATCCAGCGGCCGGCCGGTGGTCCAGACAGGAAGGCTCTGTCTGGTCCACCGGCCGGCTGGTGGTGAGCCAGCGGCCGGCCGGTGGCACCAGGCAGTGAGCAAGTCTACTGCCTGGGTCCTCCGGCGGGCCGGTGAGCTCACAACAGCTGACCGGTGGACTCAGTGAGTCCACTTTTCATCTTTCTTGGGCCAAATCCTTGGCAACCTTTTGCCTGTGTTTACCATGTTTATCATTGTTTAACATGCTTACCATATTACCAATGTTTTCTATTATGTAATTTAGTACACTTTTCTATTTTCTGATTAAGTAGTATTACAATATTTGAATTTGTATATTTGTGAACTAATGTTTGTTTTTTTGATTTGAAGGAAAATGACATATCAATCAGTTGATCAGCCACATGATTCTGGAGATGAGCATATTGGTCATACATCTGGGGAGGAACATTCACATGCTCCTATTACGAAAAAGAGTTCAAAGGTTGGTAAGCGTGGGTGCACACGTTTACCAAAATTATCACTTGCCCGTATGAAGGAGGAGAGGATAGTCGTGGAGTTTGATGATGATGATCTTCCTAGAGGTCCAAATGCTAAAGATTTTAAGGGTTTTGTAGCAACTCAGGCTAAGAGCAAAGTAAGCATTCTCTATGATGATTGGAGAAGTGTGGATAAGGCGATAATTTCTCAGCTGTGGGAGACCATTTTGGTAAGATCTTTTGCTATTGTTTGACTGTTCTTTAAATATTTCTAGTATATATAATATTTTTAACCTCTTTTTTATCAGATGACATTTGATATTCCTGACACTGGAGGAGTCAGGAAGAAATGCTTATCGTTGGCTGCTAGGAGATGGAGGGATTTCAAATCAACCCTCTCATCTGATTTCATTTATGGTCATATGAGTCGTGAGAATCCATGTCGTATATATCCTTTTATAGATGAAGACACATGGAGACAATTTTTTGAAAGTAGAAGAAAAGAATCATTTTTGGTAAGGGCAATGTAAACTTTTATAAGCTTTCTTATATAAATGATCTTATTATTGTTTTGTTAATGATTACTTATTCTTAATTTACAGAAAACAAGGAAAGCTCATCAAGAGATCCAATCTAAAAATGTATACCCTCATAGTTTATCTCAGGGAGGGTATGCATTATTGGAAGAACAAATGATGGCAGAAAAATTTCAACAACTAAGAGCTGAGTCTTCAAGCTCTGGAGAGGTGGCCCCTCCATCCCCTCCATCTAGACATGAGAAATGGAAAAGAGCTCGGAAGGGCAAAAAAGGACAATATCTTTCGGAAGAATCGAGACTCGTAGTTGAGAGGATTGTAAGATATCTATTTTATTTATTTAAGTTTACTATTTTCGTCATATATTTCCAATCATTATAGAAATGTTCAATTAATTATTACAGGACTCTCTTGAGGAGCAGAGTTCACAGGGGACATTTACACCATCTGGGAGGGAAGATATTTTATCTGTGGCATTGGGAAAGCCCGAACATCCTGGCCGTGTAAGGGGATATCCGGCAGGTGTATCGGTAAGAAAAGTGTTGCCACGTTCCTCAACTTCTAACGTTGAGGGAGTTTATAAAAAAAAAATAGAATCCTTGGAGGCTGAAGTCCATAATATTAATGCGACAATGGAGGACAATATTAGAGCATCAGTGCAGTTTATGTTTGCAGACTTGCAAAGACAATTTCAGGATGCAGCTCCCACTCCACCTCTCCCAGTAGCTCCCACTCCCCCACCTCAGCCTACGGACCCCATTTTTGATCCTCCTCCTCCGCCGCAGCTACCTACTTATTGTGAGTTGTATGTTGATGATCCTCAACATCATATAGTTGCATATGGGATGGTATATTGTATAGGAGATACAATTCATCATCAACAGTTAGAGGTAGAGAATCAGAGGGTCACTGTACAGGATATTATAGATAGATCAGCTCGGATACCATTACCTACAGATGAGGTGACGACAGTTGGACATAGTATCGGCCATTTTTTACTTTGGCCATCCAGACTTCTTCGACTCATTACCATAGAGGTATGGATGTTATATCTTTTATTTTATATTTTTATTAATGTTTTATCATTTGAAAACTAATATATTTTTCAATTTATTTTTACAGGAATACTTCAAAGGTAAAGAAATACTGTATAGACAACAGCAAAGACAGATAGCTATGACATCAGATGCAGATACTAGCAGTCTTGACAAATTGTCAAGATATTCAAATTTGTTGGCGGATCATTATGACTTTACAATGGAAGCTCATGTCTGTGGACGTGAACTAAGTGTGGGGATTATGAAAACTGATATCATGGAGTTTGTCACTGGAGATAAGTTGGGCATCGACGTGGTGCAAATTTTTATCATGTAAGTCTTAACACCTTTTCCTTGCATTATATTTATTAAAAATGTATACTTATGTCTGCTTTGTATTAGGTATCTGTATAAAATTTGTGAGAGGAATGAGCTGACAGATGTATATGGATTCGTGGACCCACAATTGATTTCCCCTGAAGCATGTGCATTGGATGAGGAACAAATAATACTTTATATTGCTGATAGATTTGAAAAGAATGTAATCACACAGTGTTGGATGATGCCTTTTTGTGAGAGGTATGAAACACATCCCTCTCAAAGAGTTAATTATCTTTTAACATAAAAAACCACTAACGTTAAATTTCCTTTTATCATAGATCATTGGATGTTAGGGGTTTTTTGCCCTAGGGAGAAAACACTTTATTGGATATGCTCTCTCCATGATGATGTGCGAGAAAGTTTTAAGAATATATTGGAAACGTAAGTTTCAATTTCACAATAGTTTTATATATTATAATGAATTTTAAATTTACCCCATTCGTATTATTTTCTAACAGGGCATGGGTCCACTTTCGAAAAAGCGCAAAGAAAAGGAATTTCAAGATCAAATATGTACATGCGAAGGTAAATATCCATTTATAATTTGTAAATTTTGATTTATTACATAAAAATAATATATTGAATTTACACTCATTCAAACAGAAATGTCATGAGCAACAAGGCATCATCGAATGCGGATATTACATGTTAAGATTTATGTATGAAATAATAACAACTGGGACAGTTCTGAGTTTTGACCTGGTAAGATTTCCTCTTTCTCATAATATTTCAATTTGATTTATTCATTATACACGTTGACTACTATCATTTTCCTTTGTAGCTTTTTGATGACCCTCAACCCTTTACTGCTGAAGATATCAAACACTTACAAGTGGAGTGGTCAAATTATTTTACAGGTTTGATTGACTTTTAGTTGTTTGTAATGTAAAATGTAATTTTGAATATTGTCAATGTAATTGTGTATTTCGTAGTCGTTTAGGTTGGATTTAGTTTTTTTTGAAGTTGACAGTGTAAGTTTTGAATGTTATAGAAGTGAATGTTTAATTTTTCTCTACTTCTTGTTTTGGTCTACTGTTGATGGTTTTTCTGGTCTGGATTTTGGTATGGGGGGAGAGGTTCCAAGGGGGTGGGTGGGTGTTTGGGGGGTGTCCAAGGGATATGGGAGGGGTGTCCAAGGTGTGTTTGGGGCTGTCCAAGGAGTCGGTTGGGTGTAAATGAGGGTGGGGGGGGGGGGGGTGGGGGGCTGTCCAAGGGGTGTGGGGGTGTCCAAGTGGTGGGGGGGTGTCCAAGGGATATAGGAGGAGTGTCCAAGGGGTGTTTGGGGATGTCCAAGGGGATGGGGGGGTTTCCAAGGGGTAGGGGGGGGGGGTTTCCAAGGGGTCGGGGGGGTGTCCAGGGGGTGGGGGGGCTGTCCAAGGGGTGGGGGGGGGGTGTCCAAGGGGTGGGGGGGGGGGGGTGTCCAAGGGATATGGGAGGGGTGTCCAAGGGGTGTTTGGGGCTGTCCTAGTGTTCGGGGGGTGTAAATGAGGGTGGGGGGGCTGTTGAAGGGGTGGGGGGGTGTCCAAGGGGTGGGGGGGGGGGTGTCCAAGGGATATGGGAGTGGTGTCCAAGGTGTCTGGGAGTTCTGTCCAAGGGGCCGGTTGGGTGTAAATGAGGGTGGGGGGGCTGTCCAAGGGGTTGGGGGGTGTCCAAGGGGTGGGGGGGGGGTGTCCAAGGGATATGGGATGGGTGTCCAAGGGGTGTTTGGGGCTGTCCAAGGGCTCGGGGGGGGGGGGGGTGTCCAGGGGTCGGGGGGGGGGGGGGGGTGTTTAAGGGGTCTTGGAGGGATGTCAAGGTGTGGGGGGGTGTCCAATGGGTGTTTGAGGCTGTACTAGGGGTCTTGGGGGTGTAAATGATTGTGGGGGGGCTGTCCAAGGGGTGGGGGGGTGTCCAAGGGGTGGCGGGTGTCCAAGGGATATGGGAGGGGTGTCCAATGGGTGTTTGAGGCTGTACTAGGGGTCGTGGGGGTGTAAATGAGGGTGGGGGGGGGGGGGCTGTCCAAGGGGTGGGGGGTGTCCAAGGGTTATGGTGGGGCTCCAATGTGGTGGGGGAGGGCTGGCCAGGTTGTTAGGTGGGTATAGATGAGGGTGGGGTTCAGTTGGGGCTTGGGGGAGGGCTGGCATGGTTATTTTTGTTTGGTTTCTGGTTGCTTTTTGGTGAGAGTAGTGCAATTATTTAAAAAAAAATATCGCTTTCACGTCGGTTATTTTATAACCGACGTGGTAAATAAATCGGTAGGGGTTTATCACATCGGTTTTTTCGAGAACCGACGTGATAAACCGTTCCCAGGCCTTTTATCACGTTGGTTCTTAATATAACCGACGTGCTAAAAGGCCTGGGAATCGATTTACCACGTCGGTTATTGGATAACCGACGTGCTAAAACGTTTCCCATGCCTTTTTATCACGTCGGTTATTTAAGAAACCGACGTGATAATAGGCCCGGGGAAGGGTTAATCATGTCGGTTATGTCATAACCGACGTGATAAACGATATCCCAGGCGTTTTATCACGTCGGTTTAGAAAATAACCGACGTGATAAACCCCCCCTGCGCATATTTATCACGTTGGTTATTAATGAACCGACGTGATAAACACCGTGATGTTAGGGATGTTACGTCGGGTTTTAAATAACCGACATAAAAAACGTTATTTATAACGTCGTCTGTATTAACGTCGCCTAAAAACCGACGTAAATAATGAAAAATAACCGACGTAAAAAATGTTTTCTGCACTAGTGGATGTACATAAAAGTAAAGGGGAGATCATAAAGCCCAATAAGGGATAAAAGGAAATATAACATGAATAATAATCATGGATAATAAATGAGTCATAACATGAGAGAATAATAATAAGTAAATGATACATAACATATAAATGTGGCTACAAAATAAAATTTAGACATTCATAAAAATATCACCAAGTTTTATCCCAAGGTATCATAAATCATAAATACCATGGTTATTCACCAAGGTATCAAAAAACATGTCTTCTATAGATATTAATTATTTTCTGAATTAATTAGAGTGATATCAGAGAACACCCTTCATATGAATTAATTATGTGTACCACAATGATTGTAATAAAACATTTCATCAATAACCCATGAAGAATAAAGAACGAGTTTCATATAAAATCCCAAAGTATAAAAGCGCTTAAAGTATTGAACTTTTTAAACCCACAGAAAATGAATGTGAGTTTTATACAAGTAAATAACTAAAATAAAAAGGAAATAATAGTTTAAGTATATTAGATGAACATCCATAAAAAACTAACCTGAAAGAGGAAATAACCCAAAAAGAAGGAATTGGGTTCAAGAATCCCCTTACCTTAAATGATGCTTTGTTTATTCATTTTCCTGTCTCTTGAGTAATAGAATTAGGTTTATTAAAATATAAAATTATAAGTTAATTATGCTCATTTTTATCACTATTTATCAATTATAATCATTGGATTATATTTTTTAATTTTTATCATCAAAGGTGAAACATTTTGATATGATATTTTCCTTAACATTTTCCATATTTCTTCGATTTAATGATATTTCTTAATTCTAATTTTTACATCATTAATATTAAATCAATATTAGTAATACTTATAATTATTCATTTTATATTATAAATAATTTATTATAAACATCCATAGTATTTGTGATACATATAGAGTTGTTAATGTCAATGTGGAAGATTAACTAACCGTTGGTGGGACATTGTCAAGAATAAGAAAAAGGAAAGTATGACATTTAAATATATCATAAATTAAATAATTACATAAGGATAAAATAAATAATTTAATGTTAACATAATTAATTAAACTTAGAATACTTGAGGTTGAAAGTGGTAGAGAAAAAGTTGAAGAGAAGAGGAAAATGAGAGAAGAGTTGATAAAAACATACTCATTTATTGGTGTTTCTTCTTTTGCAGAACACTAAAATACATTGATTATTGGAGTTGGTTTTCTCAATAATATACCAAATAATTATAATGGGATTGAGAGAGGTTATTTGGATAGAGTTTTTTAATTGGTAAGTATGGGAGGAGTGGTTTTCAAGGGGAGTTAGAGTGGTTATTTATATTTAAGGAGAGTGGTATTTTTAGGATAAAATATTGAATAAAATATAATATTCAAGGTAAACCATTAAATAGTAAAATTAGTAACATAAAGAAACATATTTGAATAAAAAAAAATAAATTTAATAGTTTAAAATTATTTATAATCTTAATTTATTAATTTAATAAAAAGGAAAGGTAGAAAAATGAAAAAATAATATTTTAATGGAATACTATAGACTTTAGGTTTTGGAAAATATTTTTTAGGTTTAGAAAGCATGTTTATTGTATTTAAATGGGTCATTTATCAAATTTAATATATTTTTAGATGAACCAAAATTTAGATAATTTATTATGTCATTATTACATCATAAATAACGTAATTTAAATACATTGATTATAAAAAAACCGTATTTTTACTATTCACCTAAAATTGAAGTATTTTAGAAAATTTATAAAAAATCACCCTTGTAATGATTAAAAATATGCCATTAAGTTTATCAAAATAGTTTTGTATCAAGGGTAATTTTAGTTTTTAATATAAATAATATTTTTTTGGAAATACATCAGAATACAATTTATTAGAAAAATGTACTTTTATTTTCATTGAGTTTTTAATCTTGGTATTTATTTTATGAAACTATGATATTTATATTTTCTTAAATTAATCATGATAAATAATATTTATATCACATTTTATTATTCTGAGGACAAATTACTATTTCAACAGTCAAGTTACTATTCTCAACAGTTAGGTTACTATTCCCAATGGTTAGGTTACTATTCCAATGATCAGGATACTATTCCAACAGTTACATTACTATTCCAATGGTAAAATTACCTGCTATAAATAACTATTCATTTTTTATTAAACTTTCTCTATAGTTCCTCTCAAGGTTATCTATTTTCATTTTCTAAGATGATGATTGGTTTACTAATATTATGTTTCTTTTTAATTAGAGGGATGATTATGGAAGATTGGGGTGATCCATATTTTATCATTGTAGTTTTTATATTTTATATTTTTTTATCCCATTGTAATGTTTAGTATTTTCATTGGTTTAATTGCAAATTAATGTAATTATTTTCATTAATGAAATAAATTATTGTTGGTTTCTTTATGTTATGTATTTGTATAATACTATATAATATATAAAACAAATTTATTTTGGAAAAAAATATTACAGATAAAGTCTGGGTCATTATAGTTAATCCCAAAATATATCAATACCTATGAGATTATTGATCATATTGGGAGAATATCTTATCACTTGATTCTTATTTCGAACCTTCCCAAGTTCATGTTGTATCCCATGTATCTCTTTTGAGAAATTATGTACTTGATTCTTCACATGTGTAGAACTCATAGGTCATAAAACTAGAGCATGATATTTATTATGTGGATAAAATTTTATAAATCTTGGATCATAGAGATAATGTAATATAGAATAAGACTACTCACTCAACTAAGGTTGGAAAAGTCAAGGAACTTTTTTTTTGTTTCTGATATGTTAAGCCTTATTTTCATATTCACCTTTATGTTTTTGGGTTGATCCATGTCTGGGTGGAACCTTGTGATACTTTCAGAATATCTTGAGTGTCTTAGAGGGTTTTTGGTTCAAAATGGGCTATACCAGGGCAATGGTTCATCTTGAGTTTGTATGTGGTGATCCCTTATGAAAAATGGTCTAAGAAAAATGGCTAGGCCAAGGCATGTCGATGGGAGTAGAGAACCTTGTAAACTTTCATGGGAAACAACCATATTGGACTCATGATGACATGGTGAAGGGTGTGATGAGATAAAAATGTCCATGATCTTGGACACACCTTGGTGGGTTCCCTGTATGGTTGTATTGTTTGAAGCCACCATAGTCATGGTGGTGGTCATGGTCAAAGTTAGACTGGAACCTAAATGGGTGAAACAACTATCGTTATTTATGGATCTCAATCAGTTCAAAGAGGAAAACATGGGTGTACTTATGAGGGATCTTGAATGTGATTCTAATTTTATCTCCCCTCTATTAATCAAACCGCACTCCTCTATTGGTAATTACTTCAAATGAGATGAATTCTAGATGAGTCTAGATGACTTTATAGATTATTTGAGGGTAATTCCTAGGATGATCATCATTGTAAGAGCTATGTCCTTATGAGAACTCATTAATTTTTACCCTTCTTGTGAGACATACTGAAAACTATGAATTAGGTGTTTGAGAGCTATTCAAATTCATTCAAAATAATAGGAGTATTGATCATCTTTATAGTTCACTATTCCGTAAGTGATGAATTACTATTTTATCCCCTATAGATTTTGTGAAATATTTTTTTCGAATTAATTTAATATTTTTCATTTCACACAACATTGAATATAGCTTGTGTTAGATGAAAGCACCAAGTTATTATTGCTTTGTATGCAACACCAAGCCGAGGTTGTGCTACACACAACACTTAGATTAGATTTAAGTACACACAATACTATGTTTTGATTGTGTTACACATAATTTAGAGTTATTTTGATATCTTGGATTATACGTAAGACTGAGTTTTACTGAACTACAATATATTATCAATAATATTATTAAAATATTATTATAGTTACCACCTAGCAGTTGGAATAGAAATTAAAAATAAGATTAAATAAATTATGAAAATATTATTTAAACATGTATATAAAATTAATGCTTTGGTCATTAATTAGCTATAAATTAAAGTAATAACTATTTGAAAATAAAGAAATTCCTTTTTAAGAAAACTATTTTTCTATGTACAAACACCATTTTATCTAGATAAATTTAAAAAAACAAATATTGGTGAATGTTTTTAATAAAATTTATATATTAAATATTTAATAATTTTTTTAAACTCATCCAATATATTTGATTCCCATAAGATAAGAATAAATCCTATTTTATGAATAAAAAGTTGTATTTTTTAAAAGGGTAATTTTACCACCTTTTAATGGAGAACCCATTTTAAATATAATTTTTGAAAATTTTATAATTTTAATATGAAAAAATAAACTTATTATTTTAAATAAGGATATAAAAATTTACGTTTTTTATTTTTTTTGTATTTTCTGATAAGTTTCATGTTTTGATGAATAGTGAAAAAATACTGAATTTTAATAGAAAAATTATTTTTCATATAAGTTATTTATATATTTAAATTATTTTTTTAATTGGTTTTAAAGTATAATTAGTAAAATTTTACATAAATTAATCCAATTTAGATCATTGGAACTAATTTCACATTGAAATTTTATATAAAAATTTCAAACTTTTGGGCTTTTCACTTTAAAAACCTATTTTCTCATTTCATCACCGAGATTCATTTTAAATTAATTTTAGAAAATTATGTATTTAGAATTGGGAAAAATGTATTCCATATTTTTAATTATAAGGTCTAAATATAGTAATTAGGTCTATCTTATTTTTGGAAAATATAAATATCAACTTTAGTAATTTTTATTACCAAAGTTAAGGGAAAATCGAGTAATTAAGGGTAAAAATAATATTATAAATGTTACAAAACTACCATAAAACTTGTCCAAATGATATTAGATGATGTCAATTGTACAATTATCACATAATTTTTGAAATTTAATTATTTAATGGACATGTTTCTATGAAAATGGATTATATATTATTAAAATCAAAGATAGTGACAAAATATCACACTCTTACTTTTAATAATTATAATATTTTTAATTTAGAGTTTAATAGAAGATATTATCAACTATATATATTATTTTGAAATATAAAAGTTTTATACACATCATGGTATTTTATTTTTAAATTTTAGTGAATACATAATTTTTATAAATAATTACACAATGATGATGCAATAATTTTTCAATTAATGAAACAATTAATTAAATGATATTATAAATATTAAAATAAATATAATTTTGATTAATTAAAGTGATAAAATATAATTTTAGGTGAATATGACATGTTAAGGGTGTATTAAATGATTTTTTGAAGTTATAGTGCAGTATTGAGTTTATTAAAGTCAATATTATGAATAGTGACAAAATAGACACTAATGATATTTTATAAAAAAAACATTTTATTAAATTATATAAAAATCATAAAAATACTAAATAATGACAAATATTATAAATTATGTTCTAAAATATGATAAATTGACTATTTATGGTTCAATTTACACCTTAAAAATAAAAATCTCAGCTTTTTAATATCGAAAGAGTTGTTACCATAATTAAAATTAAAATAAGTTAACTAAGGGTTAATAAACAAGATAATGTTTAAAATAACACAAAAACTTGTGTAAAATATATTGGTTGATGGTATTATCACCCTATAACACATTATATTCTAATAACTTTCTATTTGAAGGTATTTGTATCGATATTTAATTTATTATAAATTAATATTTTGTGAAATTACAAAAGTGCCCCTCCTCTCTCTTATAATAGGGAACCCCTTATTATCTTTTCTAAGCATTTTAGAACCTTTTGGATTTGGCCAAAAATCTATTAAAATATCCTTCCTAATTATAAAATTTCATCCTATAATACTTACTTTGGGTATAAAGCCAACCAAATAGGTCTTTTTGTGAAAATCAAAATGAGATACCTGAAGAAGAGGTAACGTTCATCAATGAATATTTTTATTTTATTTTTTATTGAATTCCACCAATTATTTTTATTTTATGTTTATATAATAAAATAAATATTATAAATATAATTATATATTGTTATATTATGGGTTATATATACACTCATGCACACTTCCATCAAATGAGATGCACAATCACCCTTTGTGAGTACAACAGACAACCGCCTTGTGAACCAATGTTGATCATTCTTCCATTTACACCTTTCAAGGCTTAGATTAATGATATAATTTATGTTTTTATATAATATATATGATATTTAGGATGTATTTATTCTTATTAAATTTTTATATAACACATAACTTCATGATTTCTATTTTGTGTAAAGATGAAAACTTCGTTTGTGGATATGTGGACTAACGTCTCCTCAAAGCGATGTGATTCATTCACACTTTACATGGAATATATTAAGGATTATTTCAGTGAATTTATATGATATATATGACATAATAATTATTTTTTAATGATATTATATATATATTTCATTTACCTTCTTTCTTTCAATATTACAAGAAAATGGAAACAATGTTCATGCATACATACAACCTACCATCTCCCTGAACAGTGTATTTAATTTTATAAATATATATATTTTAAATTACTATAAATACATATACGATTAATATATGTGATATTTATGTCATTTTTATAATTTTGGGATTATTAAATCATGATATTAGTAAGTGGAAAAAATTATAACAAGTTAAAACACATGTGAAAAACAAAACAGATATAACCTGATGTGTAACATTAACATGGAATTGTTGATAAACAGGTAATACAAAGTCATAATAAAATCATATATGGTATTATACATAATAATATAGTTAATTAATATATATCTAATAAAATTATTTTTATTTTCTATAAGTTTGTATGAGTATGATGATAGTCAAGACATAAGGTAAGATATTTTTGTCTCACATTTATTTATGTGGGACACATGCCTTATACACTACTTGTTTCTTTTGTGTAGTGTGTGTGTATATATATACACCCACTGACCATGAATGTATTTTATGAGTATTATTCTTAATATTATGCTATTTTCATATCCATATAATTTTCTTTCTTTCATGGGGCATATGATTCTACCGATTAGAAAGTGATAAGTGATTATTTCACAATCTCATTAATAATCGGGATTGTTTAATTTTAAATCACCATTATGGAATATTTATCTTCCATGTCCATGTTTTATAATTTTTTTTCAATACTTTTACTATTCTCCTATTAATATTTAATTTTATTTTTACCCATGTTTGAATTTTTATGAAATGGTGTGAAAAGAATATTTTTGTTATTTTCTAAACAAGGCTCTTTGTGAGTTTACTGAGAAAAATATATGGAAATAATGTTTTTTATAACAAGAATGGAATCCTCCACAGTTATGATACCTTAATTATTTGAAGACTCCTTTACAATATAACAATTTTATATTCAAAGAAAATGTTTTATTTTGAAATTGAGCGACATTTTAATAAAATGAAATGTTTTAAAGGAGAAATGATATTTTACTCAATAATTATTTTCAAATGATCTCTCAAAATTATTTTTGATCTATGATAAAATTATTTGATGTTACTTATGTTACTTATGTTTTATTATAGATAATTTTCAAGGAAACTATTCCTATTATTCCTATGGTTGGTTTTGGTTAATGATGGAATGAAATTTATAAAACCTATATCTTTTACATGAGTTTTGTTATGATTTAATGATGTTTATGCAACCCATTTCATTCCATTGGATTTGATATTATAAATGATTTATGTTCTTGGAGAACACATATATATGTATTTTATTATATGATAGATGGTTCCTATATCCCCCTTCCATTTATTGGGTAAATATTTATATCTCATGAGATAAACATGGATGGAATGGGGAGTGAACTCATTTTAGTAAAGGACTTTGTCCACTAATATGGTCTTGGAAGTAAACCTTGACTATCCCCAGAATCCCTCAATTGTAATCAGCAACAATCAGAGTCTCACGAAGCAAGTATTCACAAGGAAAAGTTTGGACAAGCAGTTCAAAACTTTCTGCACGAAGCTTGAGAGTTGATAAGAGCCTCTCTCTCTAGAATCACTTCAATAGCATGTATGAAATGTTGTCAGAAGTTGTTTCTTATTTTCAAATGATCTCCTATTTATAGGTGAAGCTCCAATGGTCATATTTTTAATTGAATTTCGGAGGGACCTGTACACATTTCACTCGAACAACGGTTAGTTAATAACTGAAAGCACAAAATAGTTTTATATTAGAACAAGTGTAAGTGTAAGTAAAACTAAAGTTTGGAATGTAAGTAAATAAAAGTTTGAAATGTAAGAAAAGTATGAAAGTTCAGATTCTACTCAGAAAATGAATTCGGAGTCTATAATAAAGAGATATTTGGATTCTGTTTCCTTAAGGAATTCGTAATGAGAATTCGTAATCAGAACTCTTTATCAGAATTTGTAATGAGACTTCGTAATCAAAATTATCCACTAAAATTTTTAATGAGAATTCGTAATCAGAATTCTTCACTAGAATTCGGAGTCAAACTCATAGAAGTTAAGAGTAGAACTGATAGAAGTTCGGAGTCGAACTCGTAGAAGTTCGGAGTCAAACTAATAGAAGTTTGGAGTCGAACTAATAAAAGTTTAGAGTAGAACTCATAGAAGTTCAAAGTCGAACTAATAAAATTTCGGAGTCGAACTCGTAGAAGTTCTAAGTCGAACTAATAGATGTTCGGAGTCGAACTAGTAAAAGTTCGGAATTGAACTTCATTAGAGTTCATATCCAGAATTAGGAGTGGAAATTCATGAGAGTTCCTATCTAGAATTTAGAGTGGAACTTCATTAGAGTTCGTATATAGAATTCAGAGTAGAACTTCATGAGAGTTCAGATCCAGAATTCAGAGCAGAACTTCATTAGAGTTTGTATCCAGAATTCGGATCCTAAAACAGAATGCTTCATATCTAAGTATTATACGATTCCGAGGTTTTAGGTATGAATCTTATTTTTATACTTTAATAAAAATATTGATATGATCAATGAAAACAAGGTAGGGGTAAATTTCCTTTGGGAATGAAATTTTTTCTTATGGAAGTAAAATATAGATCTTCTTAAGTACAAGGTGTTTGTGATTTTCAAAACAAGAAGGAATGGAAAAGTTATAAGGAAAACCTTATTGACTCAACAATCTCCCCCTTTTTAGACAGCACAAACAACCTTTCAAAAAAAAATAAGGACTTAGAAAATTTTCTTTAGACTTTGAAATTAAAACTTATCTCCCTTTGTTCATGGATGATGGTGAATACAACTAACTCCCCCTTAGGTTTTGGAACTCTAAGGATTGTATTCTTGATTTTTGGAATGAAATTTTCATTATCATGAGAATGAAAAACTTCATAATGAGAAACTACCCCTTAGATAAGCTCCACCTTACTTAGGGATAGTTCTTCTTAGAAATTTTTCTTCTCTCTTTTGGATTTTTCCTTCTCCTTTTTGAGTAGTTCTTTTTCCTTCTCCCCCTTTGTGATTTTCAAAAAGAATTTAAGGGAATGGAAAAGAAATATGGTACCTAAAATATTAGAAAATACATGCAAGGAAAATAAGAAACCACAATTCTATTATAATTGGAAGAGTTTTTACAAGGAAAATAAAATTCAACAAAAGATCATTTTGTCTATTTGTCTTCCTTTTCCTTGGGGATTAACTTCTTTAGAAGAGTTTTCAACTTCTTCAAGTCCTTTCGATCATCCTCAACTTGATTTTCTAAGGCTTTAATCCTTTCTTCTTGAGCCTTCAAAGCCTCAGCCTGAGCCTTAAGAACTTCATCCTGCTTTGCAAGCTTATCTTCAATCTCAATCTGGAGATCTATTTACCCTTTCCAGCATTGAGCAACCAAATTAGGATTCCCATTCAGATCTTTCACTTGTTGATTATGATAATTTTGCTCAAGGGTCAGCTTATCCTGAAGATTCTTCAACTTGGAATCCTCTATATCAAAAGCCTCTTTGACATCATTCTGAAAGTTTTCAAACTCTATCAAATCCTCATCAACTTTCTTCAACCATAAAGTCATTTTGCTGCATGATTTTCTATGAACATCATAATTGATAAGAAAATTTCTATGCTCTGCTTTAATCTTCACACATTTATCCATCACCATGGATAAGGATTCTGATTTCTAGTTTAGGCTATGCTGAAGCATCTGGCACCTGGAGTCCATGGTGGGAAAGATCGGAATGGTGTTCAACAATTTATTTAAAGACTCAACCACAAAATCATGTCCCAGTGCTCACGATTCTAAATCAGACACCTTGCTCGGGGTTTTTTGTTCTTCTTCAATTTCCACCAACCTTCTTCTAGAAGAACTACCAATATGCTTCTTCCTTATAATATCTTTTGTTGTGGTGTCCATAAGCACTTTCTTTCCCTTATCAACTTTCGGAATTGCTTCCTCATCAGGATATTCTTCCTCACTCTCATACAATTGAACAATCTTATCTTCATCCGGTTTCTTCTTCTCTGTTCCTTATTCAAGAAAGTGCTTATCATAGCTCTCTTCCTCAGATAAAACATTTTCTTTCTCCTCTTCCTTATCATCATCTTTCTTACCATCTTTCTCATCTATTTTTCCTGGAGTAACAATCTTTGAGGACTCAGACTCATAAGTTCATTGTGTGAGTTTTTCTGGAGGATTTTATTTCTCTTGATACTCTTGCACTTGTTTAATTGAATCATTTAGATCACCACTATCTTCTTCCGCTTCTTCTTTTTCTACTACCTATTCTTCCTCTTCTTCTTCTACTCTTTCTACAACTTCTTCCTGTACTCCTTCAACAACTTCTTTCCCTTTGGATTTTTCCAGAGTGAAGAAATTATTTCTAGGGGTCTCCGGTAAAGGTTGAACAAGAAAAGTTTCCGGAACAGGTATATTCTCAGAGGCTACTTCTGTGGCTTTCAAGATATATTGAACAATCTCTTCCTCTGACATCTTCTTCTTTATCTTATTTTCTTTTGCTTTCCTCTCTAACTCATCCGCAACTTTTTATTTTAAGGCCTTATCCTCAGTGGGGTCTAAGACGAACTGGGGTTCTCCTTCCTTTCTCTTCTCCTTGAGCTCTGTCCACTTTGCTACCACTTCATCTGGGTAGGATTTTTGTTTTATCGGATTGGGAGGTTCAGATTGGGTTTCCTTAGCTTTGGGGATCCTGTCTTCAGTGACCACATCTTTCAACTTCTGCTTCATTCCAACCTTCTACACTAGTTCAACCTTCTCCACATTTTCCGGATTGGATTCTGCCTCTTCCGGATTAGTTTCAGCCTCTTCCTCTGTAAGATTATAAAACTCTCATGTTTCCTTGGAATAGGCCATATTCATCCTTTTCAAGGTATCACCACTAACAAGCATAACCTTGAAATTCCGAGCCTTATACTTGTATGAAACTTTGAAAGAATCCAGACACCGAACTATCAGCTTTGATAGTAAGGAAGGGTACATGATGATTTGAGCTCTCAAATTTCCCTCCTTGATGTTATTGATTGTCACAAGAACATGCCTCATCAGAATGATTTTTCTTAGATTCACCAAGAATTCTAAGAAGTATATATCACTTTTTTTCAATGTATCTTTGTCACCCTTTCTCGGAACAAAAAAACCTTGTACCCATAGCTGAAGAATCTAATTATTAGAAGATAGATGAGAAATCTTGGCTGTCTTTACATCATGAAGACCAAGACACTCCAAGGCCTTCTCCTTAAAAAAACTACCTTGAACACCCAAAAGTTTTTGTGAGCAAAATTCAGCTTCTCTATCATATGCCAGCCCCACCAAGCTTGCCGCCTTGGTGTAAGTAAGTTTGTAAGTCTTCCCATAAGACTTGAAAGAAAACTTTTCTCTTCCTTATTCCTCAAAGAAACATGCTGATTCATAGAACTCCACAAGTAACTCCAGATAGACCACATCTTGAAAACCTATCTTGGATACACATACATCTTCCCAACCATTCAACTTGATGTTCTTGGATATGATAGAATCATACTTGAAAAAGTTCGGATGAACTAGTCTTTCTCTGTACACTTTCCATTTTGAGATTGGCTTCGTGGTAGACATTTCTTGAGAAGTGGATTCTATAGACATTTGGAATCGAGGATCTCTGAGAGATTTGGAATGGGCTTTAAGAACTCAGGCAAGGCTTTGACATGCGAGATCTTGGAATCGATGTGGGACAACCATTGGGGGTCCCCTTTATATAGGCGATGGAGGTGACCTTTGAACTTCCAAAACCCATCAAACGGTTGTGAAACATTCTGATCAGATCTAACGGTTGAAAACATACCCATAAGGAAAAATTGAATCTGATCTTTTGAGGTTTTAAGAAAAAACATTCAGATTTAAGAAGAAATGAATCCGAGAAATTTTTAGAAGAAAAAGAAACTACCAGCAACTAAAAACAATTATGAAACCTTAAGTAAGGAATTCATACCTTTTGGATTGGCTAGGAAGTTTATTCATAATAGGTGATATTTTTCTTGAATAAAATTTGACTACGAAAAACTCACTATAAAAAAATTCACTATGAAAATCTTGAGTATGAAAAGATTTCATTACAAAAATTCTGAGTACGGAAAAATTATCATTACAAAAGTTTCGGTTTGGAAAATTTGTATTATAGAAATTTTAGGTCTGAAGAATTTCATTATGAATAGTTCAGTTCCGAAAATTTCATTATGAAAATTTTCAGTACGAAAACTTCATTACGAAAATTTCCAGTACGAAAACTTCATTACAAAAATTTCCAGTACGAAAACTTCATTACGAAAATTTCCAGTACGAAAACATCATTCCGAAAATTTCCAATATGAAAAATTATAAAAAATATCATTATGAAAAACATGAAAATTTTGAATGATAGATGTACTCCCCCTATGAAAAAGAGTTTATTACTATTAGGAGAAGTGTTCAACAAGAAGTTTTTGAAGGAAAATTACCTTACGATAATCATTCCTAACTTCTGTTTAATGTATTCAAATATACCAGAAGGTAAAGATTTTGTGAAAATATCAGCAAGTTGATCTTGCATTCTGATAAACTGTAGAATGATATCTCTTTTATGTGTGTGGTCCCTAGGAATTAAAACATTTGAAATCAAAGTTTTTTCAAGAAGAACAATGTTACTTATACTGATAATTTCACCTTGAGCATTATCTCCAAAAGTTTCTTTTCCTCATTTCATTTTGATAATATTTTCAAAATAGTATTTGTTATCAGTCATATGCTGGGAACATCCACTATCCATGCACCATGTGTTGTTGTTGGTACCTTCTCTATTTTCCTGAAAATAAGAAAAATTTAGGTTTTCGGAATTCAAACTTGCTTGGATCCAGAATTGTTAGATAACAAGATTTTGGGTAACCATATTTGTTTAGAAAAATAGGCTTTATGAAACCCAAGAGATTAAACTCTATTCAAGGAGCGATTTTTCTTCCAATTCCCACTAATTTGACAATTAGTGCAAAAAGGGGATTTAGAAGGAACAAAATAGTTATTTTTGAAAACCGGTTTTTGGTGAGTATAACCAAATCCAGTAGTGTTTCCTTGAGGTCTAATTTGAGAATACATCCTGTAAAAATTTTCCTTCCCAGAGGTAAACTTTGCAAGGAGCTTCTTAAGAGAAAATATTTCATATTTCAGTCTGATGACTAAATTCCTATCCACATGAATCATTTCCTTAGAGTTATGTTTTTCCTCAAAAACTTTTATCTTTGAAATAGCATTCTTAAGATCTTTAGAAAGTTCTTCTTTATCAGAATATTCTTTATCAAGGTTTTTAGAAAGTTTTTCTAAAAGATCATCTTTATTTCTAAGATCTTTAGAAAGATCTGATATCTCTTTAGTAAGAATAGTATTTCTAGAATTTTTCTTATCAAGCTTTTTCATGAGTTTTGAGTTCTCAATCTCAAGAAATTCAGAAAACCTAGAAACTTCTTCATAAGTAGGTAAAGAATTTTTTTCATCTAAAGAGTTATAATATTTACTATCATTATCATTTAGAGAAACGTTGGTCAAGGATTCATCATTGTGTACCTTAGCCATAAAGCAATGATTATCAATGGGTATCCTGGCTATAAGATCAAGATTCTACTGTCCAGAAGATTCATAATCAGAAGATTCATCTGAAGATTCACCACTACTAGCACTACAGGTGTCATTAGATTTTAGGAATTTCTTAGCTTTAGCTTTGTAAAACTTCTTCCTGTTCCTTTCAGAAGGCCTATCTTTTCTTTGTTTATTTTTAATCAAAGGATAATCTGGTCTTATGTGTCCAGCTATTTTGAATTCATAGCATGTAACCGCTGAATCTTTCCTTTCCTTCTTCTTATACTTGGATTGTAAATTTCTCTGTCCAGCTGTCTTATTCATCCTTCGAGCAAGATTAGCTAACTCATATTCTGAAACTTCACTTTCACTAGATTCGGAATGAATAACAACTTTGTTCAATTTAGATCTGGTCACTCTCTCAGGAGTCTTAGCTTTCATGTGATTTGAAGTTTTAGTAAAAGCAACACTACCATTCCCATTATTCTTCTTTATGTTGTCAGCATCTCTCTTCATTCTTGTCTCATGTTGAAGTAGAGTTCCAAATATCATCAAGAGAAATTTGAGTTACCTTTCTGTTTTCATCAATAACAGTTCTCTTTGATTCCCACTCATTGGGAATAATATATATGATCTTTTCAACAAGTGCTTCATCATCTAGACCTTTCTCTCCCATAGATTGTAAGATATTAACAATAGTCTTGAATCTCTGTTGTACCTTACAAATAGGTTCTCCATAAATAAAGTTAAAACCATGATACTCAACTCTGAGTATAGCTCTTCTAGTTTCAATCACTTTAGATGTACCAAAATGTGTAACCTCTATCTTCTTACAGACATAGTTAGTTGTTTCACAAGAATATATTTGGCTATATATGTTCCTAGTCATTGAACAAAGTAATGTATTGCGTACCTTATAGTTCAGTTGATATTCTTGCTTCTCCTGGTTGGTAAAAGTTCTGATTTCCTTGTCAGGAATTTTATAATCACCAATAAGCATAACAAAATTATCTACCCCTGTGTTGATAACAAAAGTCTTAATATGATCTATCTAATATTCATAGTCATTACCATCAAAAATAGGTGGCCTTTTAGGATTTAGGTTATCAATAGAACC
Organism: Viscum album; assembly: GCA_963277665.1. NCBI lineage: Eukaryota > Viridiplantae > Streptophyta > Magnoliopsida > Santalales > Viscaceae > Viscum > Viscum album. The sequence goes on along the minus strand of OY728132.1, from coordinate 1,149,929,377 downwards.
AACATTGATTCCTACCATCCTTAAGAAAAAAAATTTCTCCAAAAAACTTGTTATTAGTAAAAGTTTGTAAGTAAGAGAAAATATTCTAAGCAAGAAAAAATTGTATCTCTAAGCAAAAAGTAAATCCGAACTATGATTCTGAAAAATATGAATCCAAAAAATAGATTCTGGAAATATGATTCCGAAAAAACAGATTTCGAAAATTATGAATCTGAAAAATGTGAATCCGAGAAATACCTTCTGAATATAATCGTTAGACTAATTCATATTGAACCAAAGCTCTAATACCAATTGTTGAATTGGTGCAGGGTTTGAGGTTTCCAACCTTTGATACCAATTATTAGGATGGTATGTCACTGAGTATGATATACTCTATTATACCAAATTTAGGATCGAATAACGAATGAGATTCTCAGATACAAGAGGGGGGGGGGGGGGATTTTACCTTTTAAAATTTTTCCTAAGGAAATTTTAAGGAAGTTTATGTTTAACAATGTTACACAAAATAATTCACAGGACCTCTATAAGTTCTAACACTTACAAGATTTCGGAATGATGATTCAAAAAATGAAACTTAACTAAAGTTTATAAGGATGAAGATTCTACCTCAAGGCATATAGAATCTAACTATATCAGAGTACAAGTGTAAGGAATTATAGGGGAGTTATACTTTCCTTAATAATACAAAATGCAGCAGAAAAACGAAGTAGTAAAACTACTAGTAACAAACAATAACTCTTTTAACCCAAAGAGAAGGGTATCCAACAACACTAGATAAAAGGTCCCTTAATTTATACTTTCAAGAAAGTCTGTCTTACCCACACCAAGGTAATCCCTCGATACGGAGATCAGAGTCTGTCTTGCTATCTCCACAAGCCCTCAACTATCAGGTAGTCGGCACCTCTGTCTTCCTCAGCAAGGAAGCCCTTAACTTAAAGGTGTTAGAACCTCTGTCTTCCTATCTCTGTAAGCCCTCAACATTAAGGTGTTGGAACCTATGTATTCCTATCCCCGGAAGCCCTCGACTGTAATCAACAACAATCAGAGTTGCACGAAGCAAGTCTGCACAAGGAAAAGTTTGAATAAGCTGTTCAAAACTTTCTGCACGAAGCTTGAGAGTTGATAAGAGCCCCTCTCTCTTGAATCACTTCAACAACATGTAAGAAATGTTGTCAAAAGTTGTTTCTTCTTTTCAAATGAGCTCTTATTTATAGGTGAATCTCCAACGATCGAATCCCTCCTCCAACGGTCATATTTTTACTTGAATTTTGGAGGGACCTGTATACGTGTCACTCGAACAATGATTAGTTAATAACTGAAAGCACAACATCATTTTATAATAGAACAAGTGTAAGTGTAAGTAAAAATAAAGTTTGTAATGTAAGTATATAAAATTTCGGAATGTAAGAAAAGTATGAAAGTTTGGAGTCTACTCAGAAAATGAATTCGGAGTCTATAATAAAGAGATATTCGGATTCTGTTTCCCTAAGGAATTCATAATGAGAATTCGTAATCAAAACTCTTTTTCAGAATTGATAATGAGAATTTGTAATCATAATTATTCACTAGAATTCGTAATGAGAATTCATAATCATAATTATTCACTAGAATTTGGAGTCGAACTCATAGAAGTTTGGAGTCCAACTGATAGAAGTTCAGAGTCGAACTCGTAGAATTTCGGAGTCAAACTAATAGAAGTTCAGAGTCGAACTAATAAAAGTTCAGAGTCAAACTCATAAAAGTTCGGAGTCAAACTAATAAAATTTTGGAGTCAAACATGTAGAAGTTCGGAGTCGAACTAATAGATGTTTGGAGTTGAACTATTAAAAGTTCAGAATTTAACTTCATTAGAGTTCGTATCTAGAATTTGGTGTGGAACTTCATGAGAGTTCGTATCCAGAATTCGGAGCAGAACTTCATTAGAGTTCGTATCCAGAATTCGGAGTGGAACTTCCTGAGATTTCATATCTAGAATTCAGTGTGGAACTTCATTAGAGTTCGTATCCAGAATTCGGATCCTAAAACAAAATTCTTCATATCTAAGTATTATACGATTCTGAGGTTTTAGGTATGAATCCAATTTTTATACTTAAGAAAAATATTGATATGATCAATGAAAAGAAGGTAGGGGTAAATTTCCTTTGGGAAGAAAATTTTTCCTTATGGAAGTAAAATATAGATTTTCTTAAGTATAGGGTGTTTGTGATTTTCAAAATAAGAAGTAATGGAAAAGTCATAAGGAAAACCTTATTGACTCAACAATATTATCATGTTCTCATACCCTTGTGTTCATGATTATGCTTGTGTATATCCCTTATTTACCATTAATGAGAATATGAGCTCAGCCTTTTCTAAAGTTTTCGTATTCCTAGGTTATAAAGAATGGTTTTAGGTAAGGGTACTAAATGGGAAGATATTTGTGGGAAACAATGAAGTTCTGTCACCAGACCATAAGTTTGTGTTCCAAGTTTCCAAATGCTCTAAAGTAATACGGTCTTTGGGTGTGTATTTGTGTATTCCATAAAAATGATACAATGTCTATGTATAAAAATCTTGTATAGTTATAGTTGGCATTAAAGAAAAGGTTTAGTCAAACTTTAGAAACTTGAATAAAAAAAATTTAGTGTGATCCTTAATTATATTTCTAAGGATACATGTAGGTATGTCTATAAGGATAAGCCTAAGGTGTATTAGATCTAAAAGTAGGTGTAATTATTTAGGCATCCTATAAGTATTTTTTCATGATTATGTAGTTTTCTTCTATGATAAGTGTATCTCACACTATGATTTATTTCCTTAGTCAATAGAGAGAACCAGAAGGAATTGGGTTAACATTAAATGTTTTAGATGTGAAAAGTATGAGAATTATACAAATCGATGTCATAAGTGGAAATATCTTGAATAGAATCAAGAAGGTGGTATTATTATTGGTTATCCTTCCAAGTATAAAGAGACCACAAATAACACGTGAAAGGTATGGAATGTACTAAAAGTATTGTTTACATTAAACATAAGAAGCATGATTAAATTAAGGTTGAAGAACCATAAGACACGATTTATATTTCATATTATAGGAAAGAATAAGATGATGAATCATGAGTAATGGTTTAAGAATAAAGTTTGATAATTGAAGTATATATGTTTTGAAATTAAAAGATTATATTATACAAATCATGAAATATATAAGTATTTTTATTATAAGTTTTTCATTAAGGATTGAAAAGGACATGTTTAATAGTGCTGAAGACATACAAAAGTGATTTAATGGCAATGTTATATTCATGGGAAGCATAAGATTAAGGGAAATATAAACCTTAATATTTTCCTAATGTTGATATAATTCTATTTAGATAAATAAATATTGGAAATGAATTAGTAAATTGGACAAAACATATTACCTTGGAACTGATTAAGGATTTGTTGAAAAGGTGGTTTATGCTATCACAGATAGATTTTAATGCATTTTTGGACATAAGTAATATATCAAATATTCTTTGGAATAATAAAGAATACATATTTTCAATAAGTACTTATGGTAATTACCATTTTTCAAGAGAATACATGATGAAGGTATTCACATGTTTGGTATGTGACAAACAAGAGCTACTTTGTGATATATGAGAGATCAATGCTAAGTTTTTTTCTGAAAAATTTATTGACCTTATTTATAAGGTTTTGTAATTTCATATTTTTAAAGGGTTATAAGGTTGACCATTTATAGAATGGTTTATGTTAAACTTCATATGTGGTTTTAGATATTAAAGTATTATCTCACCATAATAGGATTTATGCATATTAAATTACTTGTGCTAACCTTGTTGTTGTGATAAATACAAATGGAATAACTTGTCATTATATTTATGGATCATATAATCTACTAATGCTTTAGGAATGAAAAATTCAACTTGATTTCTTGAAATAAGAGATTAAGTGCAAATTGATCAAGTCACAAAAAGGGTGATGTTGTCCTGAAATCATGTAAGTATATCTTCGCATGAAAATTATTCAACATTAGGAAAAAGGTTTTTGAAATAAAATTTTGTTTTGTTATAATCATTATTAATGACCCTTTTCAAGCCTCTTTGAGTTATGGCTTTGTGATCATTACCTTTCTCCAAACCATGTTCTCTATCACTATCTATCATAACTTGACAGTTATATTTCTCTTATATGTCTATGTTTTCACTTTCCACCTATGTTATCTCATGTGGAAACCTAGTTATGAGTTACTTTGGGTAACCATTATGTTTAACTTTCCTTTTTAAAAGGATGTTTTAGTATTAATTTCTACGATGTTGGTTTCTATGAAAGAAACTTTCATGTATTAAACCTTTGATAATCTTGGAAAATTTCAAGGGAGAAATTAATTTTAAAGGGGTGGAATGTAAAACCTCGAGATTTTTTGCAATATATTTCTTATAATTAATTCAATCTTCACTAGTACAAAAAAAAATTTACGTCAGTTTTTTTATTTTTTTCACATTCGTTTTTAAGGTGACATTGTTATAGGTGACATAAAAAATTATATTTTTTAATGTCAGTTAATATAACCAATATAAAAATTATTATTTTGGAGGTTTTTTACATCGTTTATTTTACAATTGACATAAAAAGTAACATTCCACCCTTTTTTACATCAGTTATCTTATAACCAACACAAAAAATAGTCTTTAAACATGATTATATAAAAATAGATGTAAAAAAGGGTGTTTTTAATTTCTTTTTATGTCATTTATTTTATAAAAAATGTAAAAAACCATATTTTTTGAAGTTGATTACCTCATCAGATGAAAATACATGATTGTTGAAAGAAAAAAACATCACAAAAACCTGATGGAAAAAGATAAATAAACCTAAATCTTTGACATAATTTTAAAGCTTGTTGTACTCTTCATCGATATAATTTTCTTCATATGAAAGATCTCATTAGGTAAAAGAAGCTGATGTGTCTTAGAATACATTTTATACTACGAACATACCTTTTTCATTTTAACATGATCTGAAGAAGGATGATTCATAATAAGAAAAATGGAAGAATTAAATGGGTATCAATTGAGAAAACTAATCATAAACAAATTAAATCATAGAAAAATAATTATTCATAACATAATGAGTTTATCTAAAGAAGAATTGGTTGAATGATGATAAATATTTGAAGAGTTGAATCAGTGGAATGATGATGATGGTCTAAAGAGTTTGTTGTTAAATAAATATTCATGGGGAGTGAAAACATATAAATTCACTAGAAAATAAAACAATGATATAGAAAATATGAGATATAAATTGGAAATTTCAATGTCGCTTTGTCAAAAAATTGAATGCCTTATCAGCACGATGAAAATTTTTCACTTTCACGTCAGTTATTTTAAAATTGACATGAAAAATAATTTTTTAATATAGATGTTCACATCAGTTTTTCTAAAACCGACATGAAAAATGAATTTTACAGGTCGATTTTATAAGAACCAATGTGAAAAATGAGTTATTATTATTTTTAATGTATATTATTTTTATAAACAATGTTAAAATGTTTTTAGAGTTGGTTTCTTAATAACTAACATTAATACTCTGATGTAAAATATGTTTTTTGTACTAGTTATTTTCAATATTTTTTATTTCACACAACATTGAATATAGCTTGTGTTATAAGTGAGCACCAAGTTATTCATGCTTTGTACGCAACACCAATTCAAGGTTTCACTACACATAACACTTAGATTAGATTTTGGTTTAGAAAACACTATGTTTTTCTTTTTTATACACAATTTTGAGTTCTTTTAATTGCTTGTGTTACTTGCAGGATTGAGTTTTACCGAACTACAATATACTAATAATATTGTTATTAAAATATTATTATAGTTACCACCTAGCCGTTAGAATGAAAATTAAAAATAAGATTAACTAAAATATAAAAATATGATTTAAACATGTATATAATATAATTCATTTGGTCATTAATTAAGTATTAATTAAAGTAATAACTATTTGACAATAAAGAAATTACTTTTCTAAGAAAACTATTTTTCTATATTGAAATACCATTTTATCCCAATAAATTAAAAAAACCACTATTAGTGAATGATTTTAATAATATTTATATATTACATATTCAATAAATTTTTTTACACTCATGATGTAGATTTTATAGGCATAATACAAGAGTAAATCCAATTTATGAATAAAAAGATGTATTTTTCAAAAGAGTAATTTTCCTGTCTTTTAATAAAGAACCCATTTTAAATATAATTTTTTAATAATTTTTTAATTTTTATATGAAAAAATAAACTTAATATTTGGTATCAGGATATACAAATTTAATTTTTTTAATTTTTTTAGTATTTTTCTGATAAGTTTCATGTTTTAAGTAATTGTGAAAAAATACTAAATTTTAATTGAAAACTGATTTCTCATATAAATTATTTATTTATTTCAATTATGTTTTAAATTGGTTTTAAAGAATAATTAGTAAAAAATTTCATCAATTATTCCAATTTAGTTCATTGGAACCAATTTTACATTGAAATTGGATATAAAATCATTTCAAACTTTTGGACCATTTCACATTAAAAACCCATTTTCCCATTCAATCAATGTGATTAATTTTAAATTAGTTTTATCAAATTTTATATTTTTAATTGTGAAAAATGGATTCCATATTAAGAATCATAATTTCTTAATTTAGTAATTATGTCCATATTATTTTTGGACAATATGAATAGTAACTTTACAAATTTTTATTACCACAATTAAGGGTAAATCAGGTAATTAAGGGTAAAAATAATATTATAAATATTATAAAACTATCCTAACACTTTCCCACATAGTATTTTATGAATTTAATTATACCCTTATCACCTAAGGTTCTAAATTTAATTATTTATTGGACACTTTCCCATGAAAACAACTAAGACATTATTAAAATAAATCAGAGTGACAAAATGGCACACTCTTACTTTTAATAAGTATTATTTTTTTAATATGGGGTTAAATATAAGATATGATTGACTATATATATTATTATTAAATATAAAAGGTTTATCTAGATCATGGTATTTTATTTTTAAATTTTAGTGTAGAAATAATTTTCATAAATAATTGCACAATGATGACGTAGTATTTATTCAATTAATGAAATAATCAATTAAATGATATTAGAAATATTAAAATAAGTATAATTTTACTTAATTAATATTATAAAATAATTTTATAGGTGAATATGAAAATTTAGGGATGTATTAATTTTTTTTTGAATTTATCTTATTTTATTGATTTTCTTAAATTCAATGTTATAAATATTGTCAAAATAAACACTAATGATATTTTATGTAAATAATATTTTATTAAATTATTTAAATATCATAAAAATCATAAATAAGAAAAAAGGGGATAAAATAAGCTCTAAAATATCATAAATTTACAATTTATGGTTCAATTTACACCTTAAAACTAAAACTCTCAACCTTTTAGTATCAAAAAAGTTGTTATTATAGTTAAAATTAAAATAGGTTAACTAGGGGTTAATAAAAAATATAAGGTTTAAATTAATACCAAAACTTATCTAAAATATATTGGTTGATAGTATTATCACCATATCCCACATTATGATCATATAAATTTCCATTTAGAGGTATTTGTATTGATATTTAACTTATTATAAATTAATCTTTTGAGTAATTATGAAAGTGCCCCTCCTCTCTCTTATAAAAGGGAACCCCTTATTCTCTTTTTTACACACTTCAGAAACTATTTTTTTCAGAAAAAATCTATAAAAACCTCCCAAATTACCTCCCTTAATCCTATAATCCTTAATTTTGGCATAAATCCAACCAAAGAAATCTATTTTTTGCAAATCAAAAGGAGATACCTGAAGAAGAGGTAACGTTCATCAACAAACCTTTTTATTTTATTTATTCAAGGAATTTAATAAAATATTTTTATTTAATGTTTATATAATAATATAAGTATAATAAATATATTTATATGTTTTTATATTAATGTTTTTACCAACACTCACACACTTCAATCAAATGGGATACACAATCAGCGTTTGTGTGTACGGTGAACTATGGTCTTGCGAACTGATGTCGTTCATTCTTCCATGGACACATTTAAAGGTTAGGAATAATGATGTAATTTATGTTTTTATATGATATATATTAAATTTTTGATGTATTTATTCTTCTATAATTATTATATAACATATACCTTCATGATTTCCATTTTGTGTAAGGACGTTAACTTCTTTGCAGACATGTGGACTACAACCTCCTCAAAATGTTGTGATTCATTAAAATTTTACATGGAATATATTAAGGATGAGTTTAGTGAAATTATTTTTTATATATTAAATAATAATTATACTTTAATTATATTATATATATTTCATTTACCGTTTTTTCAATACGAAAAGAAAATGGAAACAATGTTCATGCATACGTACGACCTACTGTCTCCATGAATAAAGTATTTCATTTTATGATTATATATTTTATAGATTATTATAAATACATGAAATCATTATAAAAGTAAGATAATAAAAAATATAACAAATCAAAACACATGTGAAAAACAAAGAAGATATTACCTGAAGCGCAACATTAACATGAAATTATTAATAAATGGGTAATATAAAGTCATAATCAAATCATATATCATATTATATATAATAATATGGTTCTTTAATATATTTATAATAAAATTATATTTATTATACAATAAGTTTAAATGAGTACAACGAGAGTCAAGACATAAGGTAAGGGATTTTCGTCTCACTTTTATTTTTGTGGGACACATTCCTTATAAAATGTTTGTTTCTTTGTATAGTATATATACACACACACACACACAATACCTATGAATGTATTTTATGATTTTTATTCTAAATAATTTGGTATTTTCTTATCTATATAATTTTTTTTATTTCATGGGGAATACAATTCTACTTATTATAAAGTGATAAGTGAGTATTTCATAATCTCATTAATAATCGAGGTTTTTTTATTTTAAATCACCATTATGGAATATTTATTTTACATGTCCATGTTTTCTAAAATTTTTTTAAAAAATTATTTTACTATTATCCTATGAATATTTATAGTCATTTTTACCCATGTTTTACTTTTTTATGAATCAATTTGAAAGTAATATTTTTGTCATTTTCTAAACAAGGCTCTTTGTGACTTTACAGACAAAAATATACATAAGGAATGATTTTTTACATCATGAATAGAATATTCTACTATCATGATGCCTTAATTATTTGAACATTCCTTTACAATATTTCAAGCTTATTTTCAAAGAAAATGTTTTTTTTGAAATTGAAAGTCATTTTAATAAAAGAAAACATTTTCATAGAAGAAAGAATATTTTCGTCAAGAATTATTTTCAAGTGGTCTCTAAAAATTATTTTCCATATAAGTTAAAATTAATTGACGTTACTTATGTTTTGATAGGGATATTTTTCAAGGATAATATTCCTATTATTCCTATGATTGGTTTATGTTTAGGATAAAATTATATTTATGAAACCCATTTATTTTTCATGGGTTATGTATGATTGAATGATGTTTATGAAACAAATTTCATTCCATGGGTTCTGATATAATGAATGATTTATGGTCTTGTGACACACATATTAATGGTTTTCTTTACGTGATGGGTGGGACCTATATCTACCTCCAATAAATTTGGTAAAGATTTATATCTCATGAGATAGACATGGATATAATAAAAAGTGAACTCTGTTCAGTAAAGGGCTTTGTCCTCTAAGATGGTATTGGGAGTAATCCTTGACTACTAAGATTGTCATGAGAGTGAAAACTTACTACCAAGATAGTATGGGAAGTGAACCCATACTACTATGATGACCTTAACAGCGATTCCATGACTACTATGGAAATCATTCTATATGCTCACGTGTCTGCCAAAAATTTGATTTATTATTTATATGTTATGATTTCATGGATTATACTGTGGACTTCCTCATGATTTATGTCTTATTAATTTCAATTATTTATGCCATGACACATGTATATAATCTTTTATATGCAAGGTATAATCTTCTAATGATATTATCATGTTCTCATACCCTTGTGTTCATGATTATTCTTATGTATCTCCCTTATTTACCCTTACTGAGCATCTAAGATCACCCTTTTCTTTTATTTTATTTTCCCTATGTTATAACGAAAGCTTTTAGGTTAGGGAAAAAATGGGAAGATATTTTTGGGAATCATTTAAGATCTTCCACCAGACTAGAATTTTTTGTTCCAAGTTTCCAAAGGCACTAAAGTAATATGATCTTTGGTAATGTTTTTGTGTATTTTGAAAAAAAATATTTAATTCGCATGTATAAAAAGTCTGGGTCATTATAACTCTACCCTTGTCATTTTTTGGAGTTATGTATGTCTTGGTTTACCCTCTTGACTTGTTCCTTCATAACCTTTATTGATAACCATTGTAATGAATTATTGGAATTAAATTTAGGATTTCTTTACATACAACTTGCTCTGGTTGGTGTGTGAAAGGGATATAGGCAATGAAACCCTTGATGAATCATGATGTTGATGCCCAAAATCTTGATATAAGAAGTACATACCATATAGGTCCTTGTTCTTGAGTTGGTTTCCATATTTTTTTTCCTGAGTGTGTATAGAAATATATTCCTTGTGTGTCATGGAATGTTGGCCTATGTGTAGAAATATCATAGAGAACCATTGTGTGATATGGTATGCCTCTGCATTCATGTGTAGTCTATGAGACTATGCTTGTTGTGATATTCATATGGATATATGTGATTGATATGATGACATTGTTTCCATGTGATGAGTTTGGATATGCTATATTGTTGTTGTACTATGCATAGTAAAAAAGCAACTAGTAGAACCATCATGAATCGGTAGCCCAGAGGGAGAGCATGTTCAGATTCTGCATGTGACATGATGATAGGAACAACTTAGAAAATGGGGAATTATGGACTTGTGTGACCTGACTTTAGGTCTTGCTGGTCTTATGTGGTATGACATGAAAGGAAATAGTGGAGATTTATGATCTTATATGATATGACATGAGAGATATCAATAGTGTATGATGGCCTTATATGGTCTATCCTGGAGGCTTATAGCCGATATTGCTATTGAGAAGCCTTGTGGCTAGCTCCAACATTCTTAAGACCATTGAAATTTATTCTGGCATAAATCCAAAGTGGGTATGACTGGGGTTCATGAAAGCTTGGTTAACACATAGATGCTTGGTATGGTATTGTTTTATTATGTTTAAATTTAATCATTATCTTGTAATGAACCACAATATACAAGTACACTTATTTTAAAGATGCATTGATGGTTTAAAACTGAGTTATAATCACACCCTGCATGGGTATCTTAAACCATGTTTAGATTTCATGACCGGAGATATAGTGAAGGAAATGGTTCCTATGATAGGGAGTTGAGGAGATGAAGACTTGGAGTCGGTGGTGAAGTTGGGACATACTCCAGACTATTGATGTTGAATTTATTTTATTTTCTATTTCTTGATACATGGTTTGACCCACTACACTGGGGGCATGCCTGATTATCCTTGTATGACTTGGAATTCCATCTCTTTATAATTGTTTTATTATCTTTTTATGTGATGTTTTTTTTGGTTTATATTTATGTTGTGAGTTACTTATAATGGATATGATTATTAAGGGTATAGTCTCCCCATTTTACTTTATAACCTCACCTCTATTTGATAAACTCTTGAATATGGGGAGGCACACATGAGGTCATGTGGTAGTTCAGTTTAAACTCAGTGGTTCAGGTAGGGGTGTTACAAAATAGTATCAAAGTTTTATTGTTTCCTTTCCTTTCTTTAGGTGTTATGGTAGAAAAGTGATAGGATGTGTGAAACATAGATAGGGGAGTTTCCATATTCCTATCCAACTCATGTGTAAAAGACCTATGGGTTATTAGTGATGGGATCTATATTACATTTTTATAGTATTTGGGTCCATTCATGCATCATGAGTAGTCATATAGGATCAAATTTCATATATATACCTATTGATTATTGCATAGTAGTTGTTTAATTTTAGTGTTTATTTATACTAACTATTGGGTGACATATTATTATTATATTCTATTTTGATATATCTCTTTGGAATTAGTTAGTTGAAATAGATCATGTTGTTGTGTTATATATATATGATTGTAACTAACATGTAGGTACATGGGATAAGGATTGAGCCTTGGTTATAACTAGGAGGGTTATTCCTTATGGTTGTGGGTAAACTTCTAGGATTGGTATTTCTATAGAATCCCTTTTTATGCCTTTAAATTTATTTGGTTGTAACCTTAATAGAACTGTTATAGTAAATCTAAGCATTAATTCGATATGTAGATAATCACACCTAAGATATTCTTGATAGGACACATTGAGAAGTTATCTAGGACTCTCCCACAGGTAGTGACATCCTAGTTTTACCACCATAAGTGAAAGAGAATGCTCCCAAACTTGCTCTAGTGGCTCAATAAGAACGGCCACTTCAGCCACAAGTCTTCCTCTTAGTACCTATTCAAGGAAAAAGAGTTTCCAATACTATGGTTGATTATGATTGGAAATTTCTACTCCATCTTCCTCCATCCTTCCATGAATTTTAAGGCCCTTAGGATGTTGAAGACTTGATAGAAATTATTAAGGTAATATTTGATCTATTAGAGACTCTAGAGAACCATTGAGTGAAGCTAGCTGCCTTCATACTCTAGGGACCCACTAAGAGTTAGTGGGGTGGTTTTGAACAAGGTAGGGATACATGAAGGTCTAAATTAGATAACCTTATAATAAATTTTCTTTTAGGAGTTCTTTCAACATATTTAGAATATAGACCACACTCAGGAGTTCATAAATCATATTCAAGGGATTATGTTGGTATCTACCTATTTATCCCATTTCAAAGATTTTATCCATTTTGATTTTATCTTGGCTAGAAAAAAAAGAATATAAGGAAAAGAAGTTTGAGATAAATATTTATCCCGAGCTTATATTCCAGGTTAGAAACTTTGACATGATGAATTACAATGAGGTCTTGCACAAGTCTATCACCATTGAGAAGGGTTTGAAGGAGGACTCTATTGTAGGTATTTTTCATGTTCCTAGAGCATCGATGTGTGTACTGCCTACTTCTGCAATGGGTACTTATTCTGGTGGTAAGAAAAGGATGGATAAGAAGCTGTAATAGAACAATGATATATAGATAGAACATGGTAGGTTTTCTTCATTTCCGTTTAGGGAATGTGGTGTTTCCTAGTGTTACAACTATGGATAGAGTGTAAGTTACTGAAAGGATTTTCTTCATCCCTAGATTAAGTTCCACTAATGCAAAAATTTAGGTAATCTATAGTGTTTGTTATCAAAGTAAGCACATAAGAGGTATCATAGGGGTTCAATTCAGACACAAGAATCATTAAATTGGACTGTCTAGGGTCCTCATTAGTAGCTTCAGTACTAATAGATGATGATAACTCATGAGAGTCTTTCATATTAGGGAAAAGTCCATGGAGATAAGGTAGGTCAGGTGTATGCATTAGACCAAATTTCAGCTGACATTGGAGAGGGACCATTGATTTTTTATGATACGGTCTTAATCACCTCTACACTATTTATCAATTTATTTGATATGAGTGCTTCCAATTATTTCATATCATCTCAAGTTTTTTCCCTTGATTTAATAATTAAATTCTTCTCTGAGATTCTATATCTTGAAACTCCTCTTAGAATATATATAGACAATCTCTGGTGATGTAGTGATTATCCCATGGATTTTTTGGCTATAGAGATATCTAGGATTTCATGATCCTTAAAATGACTAGTTTTAATGTGATCTTTGGGCTGGAATGACTGAAAAAATTATGTGTTCACATCAACTATTATAGGATATGGGTATTTTTTATTTCACATAAGGGAGTTAATTTAATATTAATCGGTGATTGGGATAAAGAATATTATAGATTATGTCTATATTAGATCTTGGTTGGAGCTATTACAACATAGGTAGCTGGTAGGGTTATTTTGGTAGATCTAGTAGTAGCCTATTCATTTCCTCCTATAGTGGACCTCTATCGGGATGTCTTCTATAAATACTTCTATGTAGTTTCTCTTAATATAGGGGTTATTGTTGAGATCAAACTCAATACAGGGGAATAACCTATATTTATTCCCCCATTTCACATGTAACCAAATTATTTCAAGGTAATCAAGGTGAAAATAGAGGATCTAAAGGTGAAAATATTTATCAGACCAAGCATATATCTCTAGGGTGATCCATTGTTGTTAACTAAGTAGGTTGATTGTATTCGATGGATCTATGTGGAATATAGAAAGATAAACTTGGTGATGTTGAAGAACATGTATCCTTTACCAAGAATTTAAAATATCTCTAATCAGTTACTGGGAGCCCAATGGTTCTCAAAGATTTATCTTCATTATGGATACCATCAGTTTTGGGTTAAATAGGTAGATGTTCCTAAGACAACATTTTGGAGTAGATATGGATTTTAAGAGTACCTCAACATTCCTTTTAGTTTTAGTAATTCCCTAGAAGTGTTCATCGATATAATGAAAAAGATATTCTATCCATATATTTACTCTTTCATCATGGTCTTTATTGACAATATCCTTAAATATTCATATAATTTTGAGTTATATACCACACACCTTGAGACTATGTTGATTAGAATTCAAGAACATCAAGTTTATTCCAATATTTCAAAGTGTAATTTATGGATTTGAGATTTGGGTTTTCTTGTACATGTGATCTTTGAGGCATGAATTTATATGAACTTAGAGAAGGAGAAAGCGATGTTGTCTTGTGCTCACCCTAGTAATGTTTTTGAGATCATGATTTTCCTCAGGTTGTAAGGATACCATCAAATGTTCATTGAGGACTTCTCCCACTCAGTATAACCGATGAAGGGGATTAATAATAAGGGGTGAAGTTTGAATGGACTAATCAGTGTGAGGATATTTCTTGAGTTGAAGAGAAGATTGACAACTAATCATGTTTTGATTTTTCTAGAGCCTGATATTAGATATGAAATTTATTGTGATGCCTTAGGTTTTGGGTGAGGAGTTTTACTGATGCAAAGGGATCATGTAGTTTTTTATGGGTCACATCAGTTATTATCCCATTATAAAAACAACCCAATGCATGATTTAGAGTTGGTATCTATACTATATGACCTAAAGGTTTGACAGATTCATCTCTTTGGTGAGATGTTTTTCATCTATAGAATCCACAAGGGTTTGCAATATATCTTCTCTCATTAGGATATCAATATAAGGTAGAGTGGCTGTGTGAAGTATCTTAATAAATTGAACTATAAGTTGGATTATTATCTAGGAAAAGTTAATTCTATTATAGATTCTCTTAGCGGTAAAATGCTAGATATATAAGAGATTGGAGAGAGTCCTTCATTGGTAAATTTTTTTAAAAGGTTTTATGGGTGAGTGTCTTGAAAATGCATCCTAGGATCATGGATTAATGACATGTGTTCCCTTGGTTATCACATCATATTTAGTGTACTGGGTTAAAGAAATCCAAGAGTCATATCCTGAGTTCATAATGATGCGATAGAACTTCATTGGAGATGATTCAGTTTTAGGGTGGTCCTTGGATGAAGATGGAATTATTTACATACAAGGGAGGGTAGTAGTTTTAGATTCTTTAAGGAAATAACTAATGAGATACTCTCATTATTTGAAATGGGTAGTGCATCCAAGTTCCACAAGGATGTAATATGACATCCAATGTTAGTTTTGGTGGTTGATTATGAAGAGATAGATTACTGGTTTTGTCTTGTGATGCCTTACCTACCAGAGGTTGAAGACTGAGTATCAATATCCTAGTGATCTACTTCAGTCACTCTCAGTACCTATGTGGAAGTGGGATTTCGTGAATATGGATTTTATGATGAGGTTACCCAGGACCCTAAGGAGTTGTGATGCCATGTGGGTGATAGTTTATCAGGTGACTAAAGTGTCTCATTTTTTACTGATTTGAGAGAACCTTCTAATGGATGATTTAGGAAAGATGTATTTATGTGAGATTTTACAACATTATAGATTTCCTTTGAGTATCACATCATATAGATAAACACATTTCACTTCATTGTTTTGGCAGGGTTTACAAAAGGATTTGTAGACTTAGTTGAAATTGGTTATGGCACATCATCTACAGATAGAGTGGAAATTAGAGAGGATGATCTATATATTAGAGGATTTGATTCTGGAATGTGTCCTAGACCTCATTAGAGCACATTATGATCATCTCTCCTTTGTGTAGTTTCATACAATAATATTTTCTAGGATTGATTCATATGGAACCGCTTAAGGCTCTTCATGCTCATCCGTGTCACTCATTGATGTGTTTCCAGAGGTGGGTTAAGTAGCTATTTTATTCCAAGTATAGTGTAGGAAACATTTAAGAGTGTGTAGTCAATTAGAAAGCATTTGGTTACTGATTAGAGCAGACAATGATCATATTCCTACTGGAGGAGAAATCCTTTAGATTCCGCTGTTAGTAACCAGGTTTTATTATGGGTGTCACCTCAATTAGGGAATCATCATTTTTGAAATAAGGGTAAGATGGAACTATGGTTTTTTGGACCATTTGAGATCATTGATTGTATTATAGTAGTGGATTATTGACCGAACCTTCATCCACATTATTTATGCATACATGATGCATTCCACATTTCTTAGCTTTAGAGGTATGAGCTCGGTCTAATGCATGTGATCGAATGAAAGGATTTTGAGTTAGAACTAGACACATATTTTGTGTAGAATCTGATGTTGATTATATATTAGAGTGAAAAGGTTTTGAGGGGGAAGATGGGGCCACTTGTTCGAGTCCTATGGTAGAATGGATAAATCTAGGAGGAAACATGGGATTGAGAGTCCAATGTTTGAGCATAATGGTATGAATTTTTCGAGTAGGAACACTAGAGACATTTATTGAGGATGAGAATCCCTATATAAGGAGACTATAAAATCCTCAGAATTTTTTTATATGTTAAGACTTTTTCCCATATTATCATTTATGTTTTTGTTTTGATTCATTCTTGGGTGGAATATTCTGAGATTTTGAGTATCTCTTGTGTTTTTTGGAAGATTTTTGGTTCAACATGGGCTATACCATGATGGTGGTTTAAGAATTGTTGTTCCCTAGTGGGCCCCTATAAAAAAAGGGAAAGGAAAAGTGGCTCAACCAAGGCGTGTCCATTATCATGGAGTGTTAGGAAAACAAATATGGAAAACAACCATATTGGACTCACCACACTATGTTGAAAGTCATGGTGAGAACAAAGCTTCAAAGATCTTAGAAACACACCCTGGTGGGTGCCATGTCTATTTGGAATGTTTGAATTCACCATGACCATAATGGAGGCCATGGTGACTATCTTACAAGAAACTAAATGGCTGAAACATCCTCCATTATTTAGGGATATTACATGTTTCAATGGAAAAACACATGAATATTTACAAGGGGTCTTGAATAAAATTTTAATACATTATATCCTATATTAATTGAGCAATGCTCTTCTCTTGATCATTCCTCTATATGATATGAATTCCGTATGGTTCCAGATGACTTTTTAGACAATATGGGGGAATGGCATTAGATGTTATTCCTTATAGGATCAATGACCTTGGGTGGCCTCATTCACATCGAATCTCTTTGTGTGAACTTTTGGAAACTAAACCTTGGATTTTTGAGAGATTTTCATGTTGATTATGAAGCTCAAGTGTATGAACTCTATTCTCTACCCACTATTCCTTGAGTGATTAATTACTTCTTCAAATGAATTTAAAGATTTCCATTGTCAGTTTTTGGTGTTGGGTTTGTGTTAGTTTACCCTATGAAAATATTCCTTCATAGACCTTCTTTATAACATTTGTTATTCCTAATTAGAATATAATCTTGGACTTCTTAACATTCATCCTATTCTAGTTAGTGAGATGAAGGGTTACACATGATGAATCCATTGATGAATCATGATGTTGAAATAAAAAAGTTTGAGGTAGGAATTCTTTACCATATAGGGCCTTGTTATTGAGTTGTTTTCCATGTTTTTTTGTATGTGTGTTCATAAAGATAATTTACTAATATAAAATGACATGTTGGATTAGGTGGATATATTACATAGATAACCATTGTATGATATGATATGGATGAATGTGCATGTGTATCTCATGTTACCATTTTTTTTCTCCATGCACCTTGATATAGGTGATTGATATAATGAAAAAGTTTCCATGTGATGAGTTTGAATATGCTATATTATTATCATACTATGTATAGTACCAAAGTGAGAGGTGGACCCATTGTAGCTTAGTGGCCCTAGAGAGGGAGCATGTTCAGATGCTCCATCTGACATGATGGCAAGACTGAGATAGATGAGGGGGCATGATGGCCTTGTGTGGCCTGACCTGGGAGTATGAACGTCTTATGTGATCTTACTTGAGAGGAAATAGTGCATCATGACGGTCTTATGAAATTTTATTCTGAGGGATAGAAATATAGAATAATGGTATTATGTATCCTAACTTGGTGGATTAGGTGTTATACTACTACTGAGAATACTTATGACTGGTTCCTTCACTTATGATGTTCCCACGACCATTCAAATTTATTTCATTATGGAGTCGAAGCAGGTATGACTAGGGTTAATGGAGGCTTGGTTAACACACCAAAAATTAGTATGGTATTTTTTACTTGTGTATTCATTTAATTATTATCATGTTATAAACCACTATAAACATTTTAAATTATGCTAATGATGAATTGGAAGTGTCTTACTAGATTATATTCACACCCTGCATATAAAACTTGATGTGCATGTAGATTTCATGACCACAGATCCAATATAGGGGAAGGGACCAATGACAGGGAGAAGAGGAGATTATGATTTGGATTTAGAGGAAATTTTATGACATACTTTGGACTATTTCTTCTTTATTTAGTTAATTTCATATTACTTTATACTTGGTTTAACCCACCACATTGGGGGTCCATCTAATTATCCTTGTACAACTTGGCATGAAATATGTTTATTGTTGTTTGATTATATAATAATGTGATGTTTTTTGGTTTATATTTATGTTTTTAGTTACTGATGATGTATAATATTATAGATGGTATTGTATCCCAATGTTACTTTAGACCCTCACCACTAGTTGGCAATATCTTGCATATGGGGATGCACGTATGAGGTAATGTGGTATTTTAGCTTGGAATCCATGGTTTGGGTTGGGGTGATACAAGGTTCTCCAGAGGAATAAAAAATTCAAGTAATAAATTTGAGAACTCATGGATGTGATGAGATAGAGACATCCTTTTTTTGTATGATGGTGATAAAATTTTGAGATCAAAATTCTTATGGGGGGGGGGGGTAGAATATAAAACCCAGAGATTTTTGAATATAATTATCTTTAATAAATAAATGTGTTCAATAGAATTTGAAGCACACAAACATGAAATTATGTGAATAATACACATGAATTATAAAATGAAGCATATAATATAGTATATAAGTAAAATATAATTGCTAAAAAATAATTTCTAATTCACTTTAGAAATACTATTGATCCCAAAGAACCGTTTTGAAATATTTTTGTTTATGAGTATTGTTTTTGTCATATATTTTTCACTTAAAATTTTATTTAGAGTATTAAAAATATTTTAAAGTATTTTTTATAATTAAATCATTAGATATCAATTGGTTATAAATTAAAAAAAAATCATTTAAAGGTAAAAGAGATGTTTTTTTGGAAAAAACTACTTTTATGCACACAATGTGTTTCTATATTAATAAATTAAAATAAAAACTATTTATGAATTATTTTAATGTAATATATAGATAATATATTCAATAAAATATTTTAACATTAATTTAATGGTTATTACTAGGTAAGGAATGAGAATACGTTCAGTGTTGTGCTTAAAAATGATTTTTTTTCTAAAAATGGTTTTTATTGCATTTTGTGTGATTATTTAAAAATTAATTTATACCACTTTTAGAGATTGAATTTTATAAAATGGTTTCAATATTTTAAATCATAATTTATAAATTTTCCAATTAGTATAATTTCATATTTATTCTTAATGAATAGTAACCAATTCAAAAATTCATTACTATGGTAAAGGTTAAAAGGGTTAATGAGGGTTAAACTTGAGAGAGGGGTTAAAATAACCTATTTTTTTATAAATAATATTGTATAAGTTTATTTATACTAATTATTATATTTTATTTTATTTCTATTACTTTGGTTTCACTTTCACTCGAATACGGATTTATTATAGTTTAATGATTTAAGTTTTTACAAGTTTTCCACCCTTCTTATTTATAAAAGGGAACCTAAACCCTGCACTTATTCGCTCTCTTTTATCCCTATAGTTTTTCCAATACATGACCAAATATATTAATAACTTCTTCATCCACATCCAAGATCTTTTTTTCTTCTAAAAAGTCACTCTTTTGAAGGCATAAGGTGCAATCCAAAGGTGGTTCCCCAAAGAAGTGGTAATTGTATTTATCGATCTATGTTGAGTTTTTTCTTCCATAACCTTCTATAATAATTTTATAAACATCTTAACATGATTAAATAAATATAATAAATATAATTAAATGTATTTATGTTAACTTCACAACCATTTTATACCTCTTTTCCATCCTATGAGAAATGATAATGACATTTGTGCGAACGTGTGGACTAACACCTCCACGAAGTGACGTGATTCAGCTTTCTTGTCCACAATACATGGTTGTACATATGGATATATTTGATAAATATATATAATATTTATTATATTTATGTTTCTATAAATTTATATTAATATTTACCTTTCTTTATTTCCATTAGTTGTAAAATGAAATCATTACTCAAGTGTGCATATAGACTATCGTCTTCACAAAGTGATGTAATTCATTTTTCATCACTAACTTATATATGGTTATAAATGAGTATATAATGAATAAATATGAAAATAATAACATTATTTATATTTTGGATATGATTAAACCTTGATGAAGGTACAAGGACTTGAACCATCAAACCAAAACATGCATGGGAAATAGAATAATTAACACCCTGAATACTGATTTTCATAAAGAATTATTAATAAATGGGAAATTGGAAATTATAAGGGAATTTTATATTGTAATATAAGTTTGAATATGGATTTATTATAAATTTATAATAAATATAAATATATTATATAGTATCTTAATGCCACATTTAAATAAATCCAAGACCAGAGGTAAGGGTTTATGTTGCAATCTCAATATTTAATCAAGATTGTTTATGAGTGAATATCCATTTGGGGAATTATATGATATATATATCTTAAAACCCATATATTTATTCTATAATATATATTTATAGTATTTTAATGTGTTTTATTTATTATTACATCTTTGGTACTTAAAACTACCGAGAAAATGTTTATAAGAAAACGAGACCTTATTTCCTCTCTTGTCGGTGAACTTTTTATTCCATGTCCATGTTCTCTAATTTTTTTTTCAGGAAAGTTATTTTCTTTGATACAAATATTAGTTAAATTAATTTTAAATTTTATTTTAATTACTTTTAAAATAATTTAAAATTAATTTTTACAATGTTTTCCAAATAGGTTATTTATAACTTTTTACAAAAAATTGTAAAGGGAATCTTTATTTTAACATTTACCACACAAATAACATTCCCTATTATCATGAACATTTTTTTATTTTAAGATTTATTTACAAGGGATATATTAAATGTTCTTATTTAATAATTATATGATCTTACCCTTTCTTATGTTTCTATTTTCCTAGGTTATGAAGAAATGTATTAAGTTAGAAATTTCTAAGTAGGGTACTATGAGAGAACTTTGTGGGAGATTTTATCGATCTTTCATAAAACAAGTTAATTATTTATCTATTATTAAAATAAACTAAACCTTTATAGTTATGGGTAATTTATTATTTTGATTTTTTAAATATTCATATATAATGATATAATATTTATATACATTTTTCTTAGGTCACCTCACTCTTCAAGAAATTACTAGGGTTTTTCTTTCCACAATAATTATATATTGGGAATTACACTCTACCTCTCGTCTCCTTTGATAAATTTATATCTATATGGAGTTCATATTTCCACCTTTTTATTTATATTTCTTTTGAAAATATAATACTTGGAGAATTTTTTTCTCGGTATTGATAACACTATTCACTATCTTCTCACTTAAGGAAAGTGTTTTTGATACCAATACCTTTCAAAGGATTGAATTTATTCAATTAAAGAAGTAATAAATATTATTTTATAGATTGTGTAAATAGTCTACCATATGTATTTATAACCTTATAAAGTAATCTTCATTCTCAAAAAAATCTTCCTACTCATTTTGTTTTAAATTTTGAAAATTTATTTCCATGTAATCCCTTTACTCTGAAGGAAAATAATTTTCAAGGATTATCACCTGATTTTTTTCCATTCCATGATTTATATTTATTCACCTTTTTAGTTTTTTGAATTAATGAAAACCATTGATCAATATCTCTCCTTATAAGATATACTTTAATTAACCAGTCTTGACATACAATAACATTACATCACTTTTTCAAAATACATAAAACATAATACAAATAGACATCCAAAGACCGTACTAGTTTAGTGACTTTGGAAACATGGAAACATAAAAACTGGTACATAAGTGAGCTACATTAAATCTTAATTGGTTCTTATTGACCAGAACCATTCTTATAAACTCAAAGATAATATTTATCTTCATAACCTAGGGGGAAAGGCAACATAAAAAAGGGCGAGATCCAATACTCTGTAAGGGT
This sequence comes from Viscum album, assembly GCA_963277665.1. NCBI lineage: Eukaryota > Viridiplantae > Streptophyta > Magnoliopsida > Santalales > Viscaceae > Viscum > Viscum album. The sequence continues at coordinate 1,149,906,506 of OY728132.1, read as the reverse complement.
AAATAATGTGAATATATAAACATAAACATGAGCATAGGGGCATGGGAACGTGATCAAACATTATAAGATCATAACCTATATATCAAATATCATAAACACAAATCATGGAACAAGGCTTGACTATTAATAAGACATGAATTATAAGGAAATAAATAAAATAAGACATGAAGGCATAACATAGGAATAAAACAAGGAATTGTGGAAAACAAATAATATTATAATATGATTTCCATAGTAGACAAGGCATTGCTACCAAGTCCATTTTAGTAGTATGGGTTCAATCCCCATACCATCTTGGTAATCATGGTTCACTCCTATAACCATCTTAGTAGCATGAGTTCACTCCTCATACCGTCTTGGTAGTCATGGTCCACTACCATGGCAATCTTTGTAGTCAAGGTTCACTCCCAAGACCATATTAGTCTATCTCATGAGATATACATCTTTACCTAATGAATTTTAGGGAGATATAGGTCCCATGAATCTCATAATGAAATCATACATACATGTTCCACAAGATCATAAAAAAAAATATCATAACACATGAAACTAAATGGGTTTCATAAACATGTAATCAAATCAAAACATGTAGAAAAAGTTATATGTTCTATAATAATTTTATCAAAAATGTATCCAGTAAAAGGAAAAAGATTTCATAAATATATATCTTATGTAAGAGAATCAGGATTCATAAAGACCGTGACATCAAGAAAAACCCATTCAGAGAAATAATACGAATGAAATGATTAATTTATTTAATATTAAGTCATGAGTAACATCAAATGATGTCATATTAAATGGAAAATAAATTTGAAAAATATTTCACAAATTTTTCTTGAGGAAAATATAATTTCTTCATTAAAAAAAGTATTTTTAATACATAAAACCATTTGAAAAACATTTTCATAAAAAATAACTTAAAAAATTATAAAAAAGATTTGAAATAATTATGAAAATGTTTTCCCTTAAAAAATTATAAAATAAGATTAAAAAAAATTTAAAAACTTTTTCTTGAAAATCACTTTGAAAAATTTAAAATAAATCTTGAAAAAGTTTTGAAAACCATTTTCCTAGAAAACTTATAAATATCATTAAAATGTATTGGAAACCTTTTTATTTGAGAATACATAGAAATAATGAATTTAAATTATATTAGGGAAAAAATTCTTTTTTAAAATAAAATAACTTTTTAAATCTTGTAAATTAATCATCAAGGGAGTGTCATTCATGTAGGAAGATAAACATGACCACACAAAACATTCCTTTTACACCGTAAAAAGTTTTGAGAGATGCCTTGACCAGAAAACGACAAGAATATTACTTTTAAAAAAACATTTTCTTTTAAAAAAGTAAAAAGGGTAAAAATTTATTTTAAATATCATAAGAGAATAATAGGACATTTTTGAAAACATTTTTAAAGATATGGTTTTGAATGAACATAGATTTCTGACCGAAGAGAGAGGTAAAATATGGCTTTATTAAAATCATTTTTTAACTATCTTATGCACCAACGAGCGGAGAAATGGTACAAATACATTAATATGACATGATTAAACAAATTATAATAATATTAATGAGTTTTCTTTAGATATGGATCATTATATTCCATCAAAGAAATCATAATCATAAACAACCTCAAAAAGTGATGAGTTTTTTTCAATAAACTTTTATAACTTTCTAATTTTGAACCATACTCTGTATATAAGAAAATTGAAGTAAATTAAGATTAAAATATATCTAAAGGTATTATATTCATGATATAACATATCAAATTCAATATATACACATCATATAAAAATATATGTGCATAACATGGTGTGTGTCTCAAAGAAGAAAAATTGAGACAAAAAATTACATTACCGGTTTGGTAAATTTTGAAACATAAACCCCATGACCTAAAGATAATAAAATGGTTATTTAAATACAAATATATTTATGTTTAAGATGAATAGAACAAAATAATTTTCAGTATATACATAACACAAAATAAGTTAGCAATGAATAAGGCATGTATCTCATGGAAATAAAGAGTGAGATGAAATTCCCTTACTTTGTGTCTTGAATCTCATTGTACTTGTTAAAAATCACATATTATAAATATAAATTTAATATAAATGTATAAAAAACCATATTATTACTTCTAATACCATATATGGTTTTATTATGTCTTTATATTACCCGCTTTTTAATAATTTAATATTAAGGTTTCACTTCGGGTAATATCCGCTTTGTTTTTTGCATGTGTCTTAATTTGTTATATCTTGGGTCCTTATACATATATCATGATTTATATAATTTAAAACATTATTTAAATATAATTTATATTTATCTTACATGTATTATAATATTCCATGAAATATAGAAGTATGAAACAGAATACAACGTTCATGGAGACGATAATCTGTACGTACACATGAAAGCTATTTCTATTTAATTATCATGTTAAACGAAATAAAGTAAAATACATATATTTATATAAATATATAATTATTAAAGTAGATTTATTATATAATATATGTCATATATATTCACTAAACTCTTCTATAATACTTTCAATGTAGTGTTTGAACGAATCACATCACTTTTAGGGGGTGGCAGTCCTCACTTCCTGAAATGAATTTATTGTACTAATGAAAAATGGAGAGTATTAAGTTTTGTGTTGTAAAATAATTAAAAAATATTAAATAAATAATACATATTATATATAACATATATAAACAAATTTTCTATCATAATTATACCATGAGAGGTGGTAACGAAAAATTGAACAATCATCGTTTAGCGAGACCGTAGTCCACCTACGTGTAAATAGTATGTTCATTACCCATTAGATGGATGTGTGTGTAAGTTATGGAAAAAATATTAACATAAAATCATCCTAGTATATTTATGATACTTGTTTTGTTATATTATCATGTAATAAAAATATTTTATGGAGTGAAGAATGAAAATAAAAGAAAGGAGTTTGAGGGAGGGTGTTACCTCTTAATCGGGTAACTTCTTTTGGTTTTCACTAAATGGTGTACATGGAAGTATTTATGCACAAAGGATAATTCAAGGAGAAATTTTGGGATTTATGGGATCTATTTGGGAAGATTTTTGGTTTATCCAAAGTTTCTTGAGAGGTGTGAGTAATTGGGAGGAATTTAGGCCTTTATAATGGAGTAGGAGTGGCACCCTTATAATATTTTAATAGAAAAGAACCCCAACCTTGTTTTGTTTTATTTCAAGTAAATAAATAATAGTAAAAAGTAAAAAAAGGTTTTATAGGGTCTAAACATGTATATAAAATGTATTTAGGACAAGTTTATAGGTTTTTTTGGTCTCTAAGATTATGGCTTAGTCCCTTATTAAGCTTAATTTAACCTTAATCATTGTAATTAATTTTAATTACTTCACTAATATTTTTGTTCAGAAACAAATTTGACCTTATTATAAATTAGAAATTATTAATATTAAAAATATTGAATCCATTTTCCAAATTAAAAGAACAAAAGTTCCATAAGTTAATTTAAATATAATCTCGCAGTCGTGTCGATAATATGGGTTTTTTAAGTAAAAATGATCAAAAGTTTGCTAAGTTTTTATATCCAATTTTATTGTATAATTTATTTTAATGACCTGAATTAGATTTATTGACAAAAATATTATCTAATTAAAACTTTAAACCAATTTAAAATATAATTTAACCTCATAAATAAATTAGATGAAAAAGCAGTTTTGAATTAAAATCCAGTATTTTTAACTATTCATTATAAAATGAAACCATACAGAAAAGTACCAAAATTTTTTACTAAGATAATTTAATGTTTTTGTCCAAATATGAAGTTTATTTTTACATATTTAATATATAAAAGTTCCAAAAAATTGTAATTAAAATGGGTTCACTATTAAAAGGGGGGTAAAACTGCCTTTATAAAAATATTGGGTTTTATGTGTTAAATTGGTTTTATTATTATCATATGCTTATAAAATATATTAGATGAATATAAAAAATATTTACTTTGATGTATAACACATATACTAAATTAAAATTAATTAATAATTGTAATTAATTTAATTTATTAGGATTAAAACAACTTTGTGATTATAATAATAGTTTTCTATAAAAAAGCTCCCTTTATATTCAATTTGGTTCTTATATAAGATTCTAAATAATTTGTAACTTATTAATTCATTTTATATTTTTGAAAACCATATATTTATAAAAGTTATTTAATAATATTCATAATGTATAATTTAACGTCTAGGTTATATATATTATATTAAATATCAATATTTTTATAATATATTATTATTTGGTAAAACTCGGTCATGTGTGTTACGCAAGCCATAAAGTAAACTCATTTTTACGTATAATGAAATCTAACCTATATGTTCCATATATAAAAATCTAAAATTTATGTTACGTATAGTTCATGTAAGCTAAACATAGTGCTTTAATATAAAATAAACTATTTTTAGCGTTTCACGAAATAAAAAATATCAAAAAGATTAAATTAATCTGAAGAAAATAATTTAAAAGATCTCAGAGTGTATAATTCTACCCCCCTTAAAATGATATTTTCCCTAAAAATTCATCTATGTTATGAAAGGTTTAATTATTGAATATTTTTTATAGAAACCCACATCGTAAAAATTTATACTAAAACTTACCTTAAAAAGGGAAAGTTGGAACCATAAAAGTTACCCAAAGTAATATATAACTAGGTTTTGACATTGGAGAACATATGTGGAAAGTGAAAACATGGAAATGGAAGAGAAATATAACCATCATGTTCTGATAGAGATTTATAGAGAACAATGTTAGGATATGGATAAGATTTTTTTTGGTTTCAAGATCCTTTTTCATAGAGTTAAAGAATTTTCATGAAAATATATACTTTCATGATTTCAGGACAACCTCAACCTTTATTGTTCCTTCATATACTTCACCTCTTTCCCCAAAATGGAAGGTGTCTTTTGCATTCTTAAAGTACTAAGATATCGTGAGACCCATGATATGCCATCCCATAAATTATCATCAACACAAATTAGTTTGAACATGCTATAAAATATGAATAAATCCTCATATGGAGATATATCACTTTAATATTACTGATTTCATTTTAATTTTAACTTATACTTTCCATAAATAGTTAAACTTATAATCCTTCTGAAAGATGAGAATTCAATGATTTGGAAAGAATGTCACAAAATTAGCTTAAAATTGATCCCCCATATATCAAAAAGTACTACTATGTTTTCACATTCCAAACATGTGAATACCCTCATCGTATATTCCCTTGAAACATGGTAATAACCCGAGTTACCATAAATATTTTTTGAAAACATGCATTATTTCTTATTCTAATGGTTACTGGATATATTTTTTAAATCCAAGAAGTTGTAAACTTCATCCACGATAGCATAAAATACTTATCAAAAAGTCCTTAATTTGTTCTAAGGCAATCAGTACCATCCAATTTACTCGCATCCAACATATCATTATCTAAACAATATTACTATAACATAAGAATAATGTTAAGGGTTTTATTTCCCTTAATCACGTGTTTTCCATGGACATAAACTTTCTTTTAAATTACCATTATATAACATTATAACCATTCAACATGTTCTTGTAAATCCATAGTAAAAAACATAAAATGAACAATCCTTATATATTTCACTATTCATATAACATAATTATTCAATAAAAATATAAAAAAACATATATTAATACAGTTAATCCTTATGCGATTAACAAGGCTACCTCATCCTATTACACAATACCTCTTTCCTTTTACATTTCATCTGTAGTTTCTTCATCATCAACAATGTAACCATTATACGCACTACCTTGTTGATCCTCTCCCGGAGATTTCCTTTTGGAACATTTAGTTTCATATTTAACATTTATTCTACACTAAAGAAACCTAACCTTCAATGATGACTTAGGTAAAACAATATTCTCATCCATTTTTTAACCAAACTCTTCATTTTTCCCTTACAGTCACTTTCTTTGTGTCAATTTCAATATTCAAAACATTGTCTTGTTCCTCTAAGATATTCACTTAGGTGATTACTTCCACATTTAGACACAAATAAAATTAAATCCTCTCTCCTCCATGGTCTCCATTACTTGAACTCTTAGTGAACTCTTTCCCTCTCTTCCTTGGTTAGGCCGAGAGTTTTTTAAGGTATATGTTTTCGATCATGTTCCTGGAAAACTAATTAGGCATGATCACAACATCCTTTACTCCAGTGATTATCCCACTTGACTTCTTACTCAAAAATCAGCCATCACATTCAACATTAATCCAATTTCTTTTGGTGACCACCATTGACTAAAACTAGAAGCATAGTGTGGGAATTACTTATCATATAAGAAAACCACATAATCATGAAAATAATTACTTATAAGATGACCGAATCATTACAAAATCATTAATATGTGACAACATATGTTCATCATAGGTTATCCATATCCAACTTATATTTAAATCCTTTATAATGTTTTATGAATAGTTCATGAATTCCCAAAGAATATATCCTGATAGTGTCAAACTAGGTGTGCAGTAAGGCCCATTATTGTGTACCCGATTATACCGAGTTAGGTCTGGAACATCTTGTCAGAGTTGTTACTACTAGGTAAATTTTTTCTAGAGACACATCCACTTGTAGTATCCAGATAGAGATGTATTTGTAGAAAACCAATTACTCTAAGCTTTACCAAAATTCCAGGACATTTTCCTAAACATTAACCCATCCTTATACTTATCCTTAGATACATCCCTAAAAATATCCTTAGAAATATAACTAGGGATATCACTAAAGTTTTATCATCCTAGTTTTCAAAGTTTATCTAAAAATTTTATCTTATACCAATTATAAATACTCAGTCTTGACATACAATAAATTTACATCACTTTTGTGGAATACTTAAAACATAATACAAATAGATGACCAAAGACCATACTAGTCTAGTGCCTTTGGAAACATGGAAACATAAACACTAGTATATAAGTGACATACATTATCTCCTAATAGGTTCTTCTTGAATATCACCCTTCTTAGACACTTCAAACATAATATTTATCTTCATAACCTAGGGGGAGAGGAAGGATAAAAAAAATGGTGAGATCAGATGCTCATTAAGGGTAAACAATGGAAACATGTAAACATAAACATGAGAATATGGGGTTGAGAACAAGATAATACATTGAAAATCATAACCTATATATCAAATATCATAAACATAAATCATGGTATAAGGCTTTATAGTTCATAAGACATGAATCATAATGAAATAAATAACATAATCCATAAAAGCATAACATAGGAATAAAACATAGAATTGTGGAAAACACACGAGCTTATAATATGATTTCCATAGTAGATAAAGAATAAATTCCAATACTATCTTAGTATTATGCGTTCATTCCCCATACAATCTTGGTAGTCATGGTTTACTCTCATGGCCATCTTAGTAGCATGAGTTCACTCATCATACCATCTTGGTAGTCATGGTTCACTCCCACGTCCATCTTAGTAGTCAAGGTTCACTCCCAATACCATCATAGTCTATCTTATGAGATATAAAACCATACCCAATGAATTGGAGGGAGATATAGATCCCAACCATCTCATAATGAAATCATACATACATATTAAAAAAGATCATAAACAATCTTACCCTAACCCATGAAATGAATTGTGTGTCATAAACATGTAATCAAATCATAACCAGTAGAAAAAGATACAAGTTTAACAATCATTTCATCAAAAATAGAACCCCTGAAAGGAAAAAGGATTTCATAAAAATATAACCCATGAAAGAGAAATGTATTTCATAAAGACCATGACGTCAAGAAGAACCCATTTAGAGAAAGAATATGAATCTAACCATTACATCATTTCCTAGTAAGGCATGAGTAACATCAACAGATGTTATCATAGATTGAAAATAATTTTGAAATATATTTCAAAAATGTTTCTTGAGGAAAATATACTTTCATAATTGAAAAAGTTTTTTAATATATAAAAACATTTAGAAATAATTTTCATATAAAATACCTTGAAAACTTATAAAGAATACTTGAAATCATTTTGAAAATCTTTTTTCCTTGAAAACTTATAAAATAAGATTCAAAACATTTAATTTTTTTTCTTTAAAAACATTTTGAAAATTTTTAAAGAAAGCATGAAAACATTTTGATAACCATTTTCCTAGAAAACATATAAATATATTGAAAATGTTTTGAAATCCTTTTTATTTGAAAATAATTAGAAACCTTCAATTTCAATATATTAGGAAAAAAATTTATTTTTTTAAAAGAAAATAACTTTTAATATTGTAAAGGAATATTTAAGGGAGTGTCAGTCATGTTGGTGGATAAACCCGAACACACTATATATTCCTTTTACACCATAAAAAGTTTATAAATATCCCTTAACTAGAAAATGACAAGAATAATCTTTATTAAAACCATTTTTTTTGAAAAAGGTAAAAAATGGTAAAAAATGTCATTTAAATATCATAGGAGAATAATAGAACATTTTTGGAAACCTTTTAAAAGATATGGTTTTGAATGAACACAGATTTATAACTGAAGAGATAAGTAAAGTCAGGATTTATTAAAAACATTTTCTTAACTATATTATGTTCCATGTCACGAACCAACCTAGGTTGACCCTAAACCGGTCACCTAGGCCGGTCCGAGGCATGTCCTGAGGGGTGTTCCCAATCCCCTAGTATGGAAACTAGTACCGGGCATCAAAACATACATGTGGGAACGATTTAAGCCCAAAATAAATAATCATGACCAGATAAAGTGAACCAAACAAGCCACAATAGATAACAAAAAAATAAAGATAAAATAAACAATACCAACTACAAGATACAACTCAACAAGCTAAAATAAAATAAAGTACCCAAATGAAACTAAAATGACCATACTAAATCACCACCACGTGATCCCTCTATGACCTATTGGTCACCACCAACCTCAAGACTAAAACTTATGCGCAATGAGCACCTCCCAGAAACCTGAACAAAATATGAAACAACAAAACAGCTCGGGTCTATCGACACTGAGTGGTATAGGTAGGGTGTGAGATAAAAATCTCAGTAGGTAATCACCAGATAATCCAAGACATTTTCTTTCCTAAATACAATCCACCAATACTAGTTTAAAATACATTTATAAAAAAATTAGGTTTTCACATACACTTTTCATTTAAAAAAAAAACAATAAGATCCATTAACCTCTTAGTTTAAAACAAGGTTCAAGAAGAAAAAACGGGGAGTTGTGTTTTCTCTTTCAAAATATCCACATTTAAAAACCTCTTTAAACTAACCATACATTCATGGTTTTTCCAAATAAAAAATAATATCCAAGTATAAAAATAAGTTCCTACACAATGAGGGAAACAAAACTAGTAGTACTCGTAATAGGGAAACACGAGAAATCCTAGGAACTCAAAGGAAGACTAGAACATACTATACATGTGACTCATACCAAAGGAATGCCTACTCTAGATGAATTCATAATGCTATAATGTCCAACTATCGCCCTAATTGTCTTGATTGAGGGGCCCAATCCCATAACAATAATAACAAAATATCCCCCCTGCTATGGGCCACTTGCAGTGCATAATCTAATGAGTGCATCAATCGTTCTTAGTAAACCTATTTTCTATGCTAGGTTCCCATGTATAGTTCTCAAGGGGGTATTCCATACAATTCAAAGAACAAGCCATATAAAAATAACCAAATACACCACACAATCCGGTACCACCCTGGCCACCTCAAGGGTAGTCCCTTGCCATCAATATTCATTTCACAAGGGAGGTTCCATACCAAGAACCCTCCCAATCTCTTGGATCAAAAATTAAGCAAGGGACTTAACCCAATAAAGGTTTTAAAAAATCCATTTCAAGGATGCCAAATGGTCCTCATTCAGTTTTCACACATCAAACTCTTTTTATAAATAATCATTTCAAAATGCTAACCGAGCCTCAAGATTTACCCATTCCAATACCAAAACAATTTCAAACTAATTTTATTTAAACAAATTGAGACCACATTTTCACTATGAATTTTCCAATAAATCCCATTGTATTCCAAATACACACCCAAATATATGACAATTATCAAACATGTCTTTATATTAAATCCTCTTTTCCACCAATCTAAGTTGAAAATATACACAATGAACTCGAAAATTCCAAATTGGATTTCATCTATTTCAAAAATTAACTGTCTTTATTTTTTCAAAACAAATAAGTTTCAAAATCACATTCTATTTGAAACCACCCAATCCATTTAGAAAACCAAGGTTTAAGAAAAGGACCACTCTCGATGTCATCTTCATTTGAAGGCCCGTCTATCTGTGAACCCATGGATGTGCCCTATCCAATGGCACAACGCAAAGCAGTCACTTACCCAAACCATTTTAGAGAAACCACACAAACACCAATGTTAAAACAATGAAACAACCAAAAAAAAAACCACCAAGTTTCACATGACCCCTGGAAACAAGTCTAAGAACTTCAATAAAAAATTATAAAGATAAACATTACCCAAAAAATCTAACAAAACCCCTTAAAAAAAGTGTCATTTCACCAAGTTCAATTGCATAGGAAAACACATGCGAATAATGAGACGAACAACTCAAAACCTATTTCATGTTAATTGAATCAACAATAAAACATCACCATAGGATAACATTTATTATATCCGGGGTGAAAATCGTGGTTTAAGAATTAATTAATAAAAACCAAGAATCAAATAGGTTGAAGTTGAAAGAAAATGAATGGAGACACCTACCTCAACACGTGTGAACTCGATGGAACCTCAACAGAAGTTGGAACATTTCCCTATGGACCAATTGTACAACCTACGAAATAAGATAAAAGTGAAAACACAACCTCGAGGTGTTAGGGTTTGGCCAAAGAAAAAACTCACAATAAGGAACTCTAAATGAAGGTGGAGCTCACTAATAAGGAGTTGCATGCCGAAGAGGGTACCAACGGGGTCACACAAGCTGGAGAGGGCACTGATATGGTTGCGGTGCTTGAGAAGGGTGCTACCGGAAAAGGAGGGTGGCCAGGAAGGGAGATCACTGGGAGGTCATGTTGCCAGGAGTAGGGCATCGGCTGGAGGTTGGCCGGACGCGGATACCAGTGCAGGGAGGAGGGAGGAAAGTGAGATGGCAGCCAAAGAGTAAAATGGGGTGGCACTGTTGGTGGCTAGTGTAGGAGGAGGGCGGTATCGTGGGATGGCAGCGAGTGAGCGGTGTGGTGGTGAGTGGGTTGTGCGGGATGATAGGCTGGATGACTGCGGGAGGAGGGTGACCTGAGTGTACGAGTGGGGGGAGGGATAGGAGGGGGGGGGGGTGGCAGCGGATTGCGTAGTGTACAGGGGATGAGGGGCAGTGCAGGTAGATTAGGTTTGGTCTTTTTTTCCCAATCAAATATATTAATAATCACAATAATAATAATGTAATAACTCAATAATAACAATCATAATAATAAATTTATTTCATTTCACTTTAAATAATAATAATATTAATAAAAATTTAGTAATAACAATAATGTTATTTTCTACACAAAATATTATTATTTTAAGCATCAAGCAACTGCACAGTCACCTAGGTAGAATGCATGGTCACTGCTAACGATGCGGTGTCTGCACACCGGCCCAAAACCTATCAATATTATTAAAATTAAAAAATTTCAAACCAAGACCCCGTACCAAACTTGGTCCAAATGATGCGAGACCATGAGAATAATAAAATAAAAAGGGAATCTGAGGTTGGGGTGTGACAATTCTCCCCACCACAGACACTTTTTACTCCTATAATGTCACCAAGACAACATTTGACACAACTAGAGTCTATGCCCAGACAAAACCAAAGGAAACTAAGAGTATCAAGGTAACTATTCCCAACACATGTCACACCCAACCAATTCAAAAATAAACACCTATATATGAGTTTTAGGGGAGAACATGAGAGGGTTATCCCCACCAGAAGAATTCCACTAACACGGGAACCCTGAAATCAATACACACTAACCCCAGAGGGGGCCATGCTAGAACTCAAAAACTGAAATCATTGAATTTCCCCATGTTGAATGAAAAAACCCTAGAGAATTAAACCTAAAGATTTCTATGAAACAACCCAGCAACCAGAGGATGAGAAATTAACTCAATGCCTCCCACACCGAACAAATAAAATCCTCACCACAATCGAAGACTATGGAATTCCTAGCCTGAACTCAACTCACTTCCTCAACACTAACGAGACAACTCCACCACTAGGATTAAGACCATTATGGGGAAAACGAACTCAAAAAGACACTAAGATGGATGAATACCCTATAAAACCGAAACAAACTAGAGGAAAACACACGGAGAGGTGACCAAACTAAGAAGAGGCCTAGAAACACCACCCATTAATTCATAAAACCAAACATTCCTTTGAAAAATGCACCTGATACCAAACTCATAATTAGAACATGTCCTCTTATTTACGAGACCAACACCCCTGAAGTAATACAAATAATTTAAAACCCAAATTTAGAGAAGATGAGACCACTTGGATTTTGGTAGAATGATCTCATCACACCACCACAAAAAGGACGAGGTTACGACGATGAAAAGAATAGAACAATGAAACTTGGGATATTTCTGTCCTCAAAGATAAAAACATGATCTGTACCGAAGTTCCACACACCCTCTAAAACTTCTTATTGTGTGTGAGCTTCACCCCGAGACTTGTGGTTGGTGTCCTGATGGATGAGGCATCTCTTAACTTAAAGTTAGGCATTCACATCCTCGAGTACCCAAATCCTTCCTCCTCCCAATGATTCAATTGGCTACAATGGTGGATGATTTTCAAAGGGATGCAATATGACAACTTAGAATGCCCAAACTAGACACACTAGTGGAATACAAGAGAATAGTTTGAAAAACTAGGGGTAGACACCGATGAAGAATATTTTTCAGAAATAGGTGCCTTTGGAAGGCACCCCTTTCTAGATAGGGAACCGTTGAGAAAGATGACCACCACCAACTACACCCCAAACTATAATGACTATAAGATGACCAATATCTACCAACCCCAAATCAGACCCTCAAATAGACCTGAGATAGCACAAAAATTAACACCCTTAGAAGTTCTCAACAACCCAAAGACACACTATCTCTACAAACCACAAAACTACCTTTAATAAACATCTCTTACCATGATAAACAAGAAAAACATGAAAAGAAATAGAAATAGGGAATGCATCATTTGAAAATTTGGGGAAATTTTTGGGCGGAATATTCCAAACCATATGAAAAACACAATTGAAACTGGCATCAATCCAAAACTCAATCAAAAGAAACACCTCGAGCTCAAAACAACCAGATCAGAAGACATAAGAACTCAAGCACAACCAAAAACATCTTTTCAAAAATCCCATTTCATATAAATTTTCAAAATGGCCACATTTACAAATGAATTTCTAAATACTGAAACCCTATTTTTAAACCAAATTCCATTCCTAAAATTTATTTCCCTTTTTATTTTAAAAACTCACCTGTGGTCCCTTATGAATTGTCACATGTGCATTCATCCAATCCCGCTTACATCATCCACAAACAAGTGCCCCCATGAAATTTCCACACATACCCATGAACATGTGACCCTCCATAAAGAATACCAAAGTCCAAACACCTCTTTTCATTATCAAATCCAAACACATACCAGATTTTCCAAATTGAAACACTTCCCCTTTGAAAACCCACTTCACCAATTTCAAAATAATTTGAAATAAACACCTTTACATTTCAAAAACACTTTCATTTTTAACACACAATCACATCAATAGAGATAAAAATGAAAAAAAAACCATAAAAAAACCATCATAATAAGGACATAGTGCCTATGCCTAACCCGATGACATGATGGTGAGCCATGCACCAAGTAAGGCATAACACTAAAAGAACCTTAAAACAAGAACTTGGACTCCACATGGGTCACCACCCCACTTGAGTCCACAAAATAACCTGATTTTCATCCCTAAATACAAAAAAAAACCAGACAAAAGACTAAAATCCAAAACTACCCCTAGAGACTCGAGGATCAGTGCGAGAAAGAGTTTGCGACGCTCTACTCGTAGTTGCATCCTATGTAAGGACCCAACCCTAGTTGCCTGGAGATGATGCATTATTTGATTAAATTAGTATATAAACAAGGAATAAGCATCCCGAAGGATTGATCAGTTTAGTAGTATTGAAGAAACTAGATATATACATGGAACCCATGTTACATTTTGAAATGAAACAAAATATGATACATAAAAAAAGCTAATAAACTGCATCCTTGAAAACTCAATAAATGATCTCTTCTTCTTAACTTGGGTAAGGAAAAAAAATGAGAGGGGAGAGCTCAAATGCTCAGTAAGTATTAACAATATAGTGGAATATATCATAACATAAACATTAGGCATGTTGAATACATAAAAACATGTGTCTTTAACAAAAACTAGAACATATTATGGTAGGGATAAGAGATGAGTAAGTACTGCCATAATAAAACATAATCATGGGTATTATACTAGTATAATAATCACATGAACCACAAATTCTATTTTCATAATGAGGGAAGTGCATATGCTAGAAATTCTGAAACATTTTGTCAAGGCCTTAGCCAAGATGTCTAAAAATGATTAAGGCCTTAGCCAAAATCCATATATCAAATTGGGAAAGGCCTCGACCAATTCCACGTCTATTTGTCTCATGAGACCTACCAATGCATTAAGGGGCTATAACAGGCCCCAACTGTCACATAATAAGTCCAATGAATTCCTCATATGTATAGTAATTACTTTATTCAAAGTAACCTATACCACTTTTAATAATTAAATTGTTTCTTTTATTCAAAGTGTCCCATACCACTTTGAATAATTAAATTGTCACTTATTCAATGTGTCCCATAACATGTTGAAGAATTAAATTATTAATTCACATGTTATCAAACAAATCATAAACCATTAAATAAATCATGGTGGATGATATCATAATAGATAAACCTCAATTAAGTACAAGATTCAACAAAGGATGTTGACATAGGAAAATATATTTTTAAATGAGACTATTGACAAATTCTTGAAAAAATAATCCTTAATCATTCCAAAGTGTCCCATACCATCTTGAAACATTCAAATAATAATGCCTTATAATATCATGAGAATAAGGATACTCTTGATATGATATACCAAATGGCATTACGTACACCGCAAGAAAGAAATAAGTGGTGAACATGGCATATATCTCATAAAAGTTAACGAGATATGAGAAAAATACATTTTACTTTTGAAAGAAGAGTCCTTTTGGAAAATCATTTATATTTGACATGAAAGAATATTTTATACATTAAAATACCATAAAATAAAGAACAGGACATTGAAATTATACTTTAGGCATAAATTATTTCCCAATGAAGTGAAATCATGTAAAAAGAGTTCTTAATATTCTTTATAAATAAAACATTTTAGAGCAATTTAAAGAAAGTATTAAAGAGATTTTTTAATAGGAAAACACATAATTTTTATTAAATCCAAAAATGATCCAAGATAAATTTTCATGATAAAATGGGTGTTTTTATAAAACTAATTGTGGCTTAAAACATATTCTAGTGTACACCTGAAAACGAGTAAGAATTTGAAAATATCCCTTGAATTAGGTTTGTATTTCAGAAACAATTTTGAAAGTTCCTTTTAAAACATATAACTATCCATAAAATAAGGAAGAATTATGGTTGGTTAACATATATATAACACTCAAAAATAATTTACGAGGAGTAAAAAATAATACACAAGAGTTTTATTGTGGTAATTAGATAATAAAAGTAACCCGAATAAAAATAGAGGTTCGGGGGGGAAAACCCTTACCACTTTGAAATCAATCGATTCAAATGCCCAAAAATTAATAATATTAAAATGATATATTGAATAACATGAAAATAAAGATATTAATTATATGTTATATCAATGGGAAATATACATACACCATACAGAAGTATTATTAGTGAATATAGAAAATCTCACAAAAATGGAAGTGAGGTGAAGAAACCCTTACCTTAAGTCCGAATGTGTTCCTATATTAAACTTAAGGTCCTGGAATATGAAATTAGAATTATTAATAACTTATTTCATAACATATTAGACATGTATTTAGTCTATAATAATTCTGTTTAGTTCATTTATTCCCTTCTTGATAAGTTATTATATTGAATTTCATCGTTCCGCATTGTTCATTTTCTTTATTTTCATAATCGATTCACTTGTTCTTAAGTAATGGAGTTCATGTGGAATGGATGTAAATCTCCACAATTGAATTTGAATATTATTTATTATAATATATAGGTTTTAGTGGTCATTTATATAATTTGGTTACATAGCATGAAGATGAATTATTATATAAAACTTTAATGATAACTGTTTCAGTTAATTTGTGGGTTTTGATTACAACGAACTTATTTTTCTTTATAAATTAATACCATTTGTACAAAGGGATTATAGAACATTAAATAGGGTATATTAAATATATAATAATCTGGTTAAACCATAACAAGAATGGTTTCATGACCATAATTGATAATGATAATAGAAATCAAAAGCCCATCGTTCTTGAATGTGGTAAATTGACACATCTCAGATGGTGTTCTTGCTACTAGTATAAAAGAAAGGTAAATGGAAGAGATGATGATAACTTATTCCAATATCATGAAAACATTATAATACATTTAAGTTACTGGAGTCATCACAACATTTGGATAAGGAGAGGTAATAATAGAAAAATAAAACAAATGAACTTGAAAGGAAAGACAAAGAATTTAAAAGAGGAATTTACCTCTTGAACCGAACTTCATTGAGAGCCTCTTTAAGGGAGAGGTTTTGGTATTTTTATGAGACCAAGTCCTGATGAACGTGGGAAAGAAGGTTGGGAGGATATTTGGACAGAATTTGGAGAAGGAACAAGGCTTGAGAGGAGTGAAGAGAAGAGGGAGTGATGAGGTGTTTTTACAGTGGAGGGGAGATGAGATTTCTCAATTTTATATTCATTAATTTATTATTTCTCCTCAATACAAGAAACAATGAGTATTCCATGACCAATAATAGTAATTTTATCATTTGAATCTTAATTAATTGGTCTTACATCATCAGAACATCATAGATGACTCTATAATTAGTGTATTTAGCTTATTTTGTAAATTACAGTATGTCACTATTCATAAAAATTCAAGTATTTCAAAAAAATCCCAGAAATTCACCCCAACAATTTTTTGACATGTAGAATCCAAAAATGAAGTCTATTTTTCAAAAATATTTTTCTAAATTTGATTAATTTAATATTTAAATAATATCATAATTTATTCTAAAAAACAGTTTTAAAACATTTATTTACTTATTCCAAAACATAGGTATATCATACTCCAAATTGAATATTATTTATATACTATCACAGGTAAGGTTATTATTCATTAGGTTATATATTTATTCATAAGGGTATGTTACTATTCATAATGGTAAGTTAATATTCACCAAAAATTAAGTTTTTCTTATCGAACTCCAAATAACTTATTTATCACAACCATGTATGTCAGATTTTTGAAATTCACATCACAGAAGTGAAAAACATATGTTTACTCGGATAGGTTATAAAAAATTGGTATTTGTAGAGACTCAGTGATCCATGAATTCTATAATAAATATATTTTTAAATTCTTGTGGTGTTACATTATCCCCTCCTTACAAAAAATTTCGTTCTCAAAATTTGAAATTGAACTTTGAAAGTTAATGGTTGATACTTGAAAATTACCTTATGGAAACCCAAATTGTAAATAGGTTTATTAAAATATTCTCTTAAAAAAGGTTAATGGAGATAAGGTGGTCACCCCAAAAAGTATTCTTTTGAAAAAGGTGACATTAGTTGGAAGAAAAAAAACTTGACATGGAAGAAAAATCTAACTATGAAGTTCTGATGGAACATGACAGAGGAAATGATCCGATGAATGTTGATTACTACAAAAAAAAAATAAACTCATCGATATTATTAATGATTATGATAATAGGAAAATATTTTATTTAAGACTATTTTCCTTGAGTAGAGGAATTATTACATTCTACAAGAGTATAAATATATATTTCTACTTATAAACTCATCTTTTTATTGTAGTTTAAATGTATATACCTTATCACATAGAATGGGTTACACCATTTTGTGAATCAATAAATTAACCTCTAAAATATCATACAAAGATCAACTTAAACCATTTCATAAATGGTTAAAAAAATTCTAAAATATAACGATTCAACACATTATAATGAAGTTCTCTAAATTTACAAGATGAACTTATCATTAACTCTTAATCAAGAAGAAGTAGCTCTAAAATTCACATTCCAAACATGCAAATAACTTTATCATGTATCCTCTTGAAATATTGTAATTACTTGAATTACTATAAAAACCATATTAGAAACATGCATTCTTCCATATTCCTTAAGTAAGATAAATCTTATTGGATATATTCCTTAAATCCAGAAGTGCTGTAAACTTCATTGATGATAACATAGACCACTTATCGAAAAGTTAATAATCAGTTCCAAGGTAGTAAATACTTATCCAAATCAATCATTTATTCATCATTATCTTAACATCAGATATATATTAAGGGCTTTCTTTCCCTCAATAATCTTTTTTTCTAAAAAGTTTAACTTTCCACTAAATCACTTTTTCTTTGTATCATTCATTATATAACCTCAAATCCTTAATTAAAGAGTAATGAAATACAATCCTTATATATCTCATAATTCATACAACCAGTAAATTACTGAAAAAATATACAAAATACATGACTCTTGACTAAACATATTAATCATTCTACTTCATCTGCAGTAGCATCATAACTTACTCATTATCCAAAATCATCATTTGGGGTATATTATATTGAATATTGGGACATTTATTCACATAGTGCCCCATATCCTTGAAATTGAATCATTGTACATTGGAAACCATTTTATTACCCTTGAAATCATGAAATTGGTGTCCTTGTTTCTCCACACTTGTAGTAAACATCCAATCCCTTCATCCATTTACCATGGTTATTATTTCCACCGCTATCACATGTGGGAAACACTTCTTTCCATTCTTCCCTTTATCCCCGTATCTCTATGCCATACTCTTATTATTTTTCTTCCCTTCAAATCTATAGGACTCAGAGAAGTCTTTACATACCTTGTTAACACATGATATTATTTCATCATATGATGAGGATACATGGGATACAATCTTCCTATGAAAAGATGGTTTAAGACCATTAGAGATATGATCCTTCTTAATCTTTGAATCCCATGCATTTGTGAAGTTATCATTCTTTCTGATAGGTGAAATAAATAATCAATTCCATATTATATATTAGCTCATAAAGTTATGAACTCTCTATAACTCTAAACATGGTATAACACATAGCATAAATTTATGCATCACAAATCCTAGAACCATATACTTTGGTTACATTGGGGACATAAATCCCTCACAATGGTGGGTAATAAAATGTAAATTATCCTAAGCATATCCCCATGGAGTGTAAAACCAAGAGTGTAGCAAGGCCCTTTTTCGTGTACCAGGATACCCCGATTCAATCCCAAAACTCCTTGTCAGAGTTTTTACACCTAGGTACATCTATGCCAGAGCCACCTATACTTGTTTTTATCTATATAGGGATTTATTTTCTAGAAAGATTCACATAATATATTATATACCGAAATTCTAGGATGTTCTTGTTTGTTTATCTTCAAAGACCATCTTAGGGCATTGTTCCCTAACCTATGTTTTCTAAATCTTGTTCCCAAGGTTTCTACTAAACTTCCTCTGACACCAACTGTAAGGACCTGACCCCAATTGCCCAGAGCTAGTGTCTTATTTGATTACATTGGTATATAAACAAGAAATAAGCATCCTAAAGGACCGATCAGTTTAGTAGTCTAGAATAAACTAGATACATACATGGAAACCTTCTTATATTTTGAAATGAAACAAAATATGATATATAACAAAAGCTAATAAACTATATCCTTGAAAACTCAACAAACGATCTCTTCTTCTTAACTTGGGGAAGGAAAAACAAATGGAATTGGTGAGCTCAAATGATAATTAAGGGTAATAAATACAGTGGAAGATATCATAACATAAACATTAGGCATGTTGAATAAATGAAAACATGTGCCTTTAAAAAAACTTTAACACATTATGACAGGGATAAGAGCTGAGTAAGTAATGCCATAATAAAACATAATCATGGCTATTCTACTAGTCGAATAATCACATGAACCATAAATTCTATTTTCATAATGAGGGAAGTGCATATGCCGAACATTTTGAATTTTTTCTCAAGGCCTAGTCTAAGATGTTTAAAAATGATTAAGGCCTCAGCCAAAATCCATATATCACTTTGAGAAAGGCCTCGACCAATTCTACATCTATTTTTCTCATGAGGCCTACCGATGTGTCTAAGGGATATAGTAGGCCCCAACCATCACATAATAATTCCAATAAATTCCTCATATGTATAGTAATTCCTTTATTTAAAGTGTCTCATACCACTTTTAATAATTAAATTGTTTCTTTTATTTAAAGTGTCCCATACCACTTTGTATAAATAAATTGTCACTTATTCAATGTGTCCCATACCATGTTGAATAATCAAATTATTAATTCAAAAGTTATCAAACTAATCATAAACCATTAAATAAAACATGATGGATGATATCATAATAGATAAACCACAATTAAGTACAAGATTCAACAAAGTATGTCGACATAGACAAATATATTTTTAAATGAGACCATTGAAAAATTCTTGAAGAAATAATCCTTAATCATTCCAAAGTGTCCCATACCACCTTGAAACATTCCAATAATAATCCCTTATAATACCATGAGAATAAGTATACTCTTGATTCGATATACCAAAGGTCATTACATACACCACAAGAAAGAAATAAGTGGTGAAAAAGGCATATATCTCCTAAAAGATTATAAGAGATGAGAAAAATACTTTTTACTTTTGAAAGAATAGTACTTTTGGAAAATCATTTATATTTGAAATTAAATCATATTTTAAACATGAATATACCGTAAAATAAAAGACTAGGAAATTAAAATTATATTTTATGCATAAATTATGTCCCACTTAAGTGAAATCATGTAAAAAAGTTCTTAAGATTCTTTATAAATAAAACATTCTAGAGTAATTTAATGAAAGTATTAAAGAGAATTTTTAATTGGAAAAGAACATTTGTTCTCTTAAATATAGAAATGATACAAGATCAATTTTCATTATAAAATGAGTGTTTTTATAAAACTAATGGTGACTTTAAATAGATTTTGGTGTACCCTTGAAATTAGGTAAGAATTTGAAAATATCCCTTGAATCAGGTTTGTATTTCATGAAACTTTTGAAAGTTACTTTTAAAACAGGTAACTATACATAAAATAAGTAAGGATTATGGTTGGTGAACATATATAGAACAATTAAAAATAATTTATGAAGAGTACATAATAATACACATGAGTTTCATTGAGGTAATTAGATAATAAAAGTAACCCGAATGAAAATGGAGGTACGGGGGGAAAATCCCTTACCACTTTGTAATCAATCGATTCAAATGACCCAAAATCAATAATATTAAAATGATATATTTAATAAGATGAAAATAAATATATTTATGATATTTTATATCAATGGGTAATATAAATAGACCATACACAAGTATTAGTAGTGAATACAAAAATCTCACAATAATGGAAGTGATATGAAGAAACCCTTACCTTAAGTCCGAATGTGTTCCACTCTTGAACTTAAGGTCCTGAAATATAAAATTAGACTTATTAATAAATTATTTAATAACATATTAGATATATATTTATTTTATCATAATTCTGTTTAGTTCATTTATGCCCTTCTTTATATGTTATTATATTGAATTTCGTCGTTCCACAGTTTTCGTTTCCTTTATTTTCATAATCAGTTCACTTGTTCTTAAGTAATAGAGTTCATGTGGAATGGATGTAAATCTCCAGAATTGAATTTTAATATTATTTATGATCATATATAGGTGTTATCAGTCATTTATATAATTTGGTTACATTTCATGAGGATGAATTATTATATATAACTTTAATGATAACTGTTTCAGTTAATATGTGGGTTTTGATTACAACGAACTCATTTTTCTTTATAACTTAATACTGTTTGTACAAAGAGATTATATAACCTTATATAGGGTACATTAAATATATAATAATCTGGTTCAACCATAACAATAATGGTTTCATGACCATAATTGATAATGATAATAGAAATTGAAATCCCATCGTCCTTGAATGTGGTAAATTGACACATCTCGGATGGTGCTCTTGCTACTAGTATAAAAGAAGGTAAAAGGAAGAGTTGATGATAAATTATTCCACTATAATGAAAAAATTCCAGTACATGTAAGGTACTGGATTCATCACAACATTTGGATAAGGATAGGAAGTAATAGAAAAAGAAAACAAATGAACTTGAAAGGAAGGACATAGAATTTAAAAGCGGAATTTACCTCTTGAACCAAACTTCCTTGAGAGCCTCTTTAAGGGAGAGGTTTTGGTATTTTAATTAGAAAAAGTATTGATGTACATGGTAAATAATGTTGGGAGGATATTTGGACAAAATTTGGAGAAGGCACAAGGCTTGAGAGGAGTGAAGAGAAGAGGGAGTGATATGAGATTTTTATAGTGGAGGGGAGAAGGGATTTCTCAATTTTATATTCATTAATTTATTATTTCTCCACAAGACAAGGAAAAGTGAGTCTTCCATGACCAAGAATAGTAATTTTATCATGTGAATACGAATCAATTGGGCATACATCTGTATAACATCACACATGAATCTATAATTAGTGTATTTAGCCTATTTTGTAAATTATGGTATTTCACTATTTATCCAAATTCAAGTATTTCAAAAAAATCCCAAAAATTCACCCCAACCATTTTTCGACATGTAGAATCCAAAAATGAATTCCATTTTTCAAAATTAATTTTCAAAATATGATTAATTTAATATTTAATTAAAATCATAATTTAGTCTAAAAAAACAGTTTTAGAACATTTATTTACTTATTCGAAAACATAGTTATATCGTACTCAAACTTGAATATTATTTATATACTATCACAGGCAAGGTTACTATTCATTAGGGTATATCAGTATTCATAATGGTATGGTACTATTCATAAGGGTTGGTTACTATTTACCAAAAATTATGTTTTTCTTATCAGACTCCAAATAACTTACTAATCGCAACCGTGCATGTCAGATTTTCAAAATTCACATCACAGAAGTGACAAAATTATGTTTATATGGATAGATTATAAAAGTGGTGTTTGTAGAGACTCAGTGATCTATGCATTCTATAATAAATATATTTGTAAATTCTTGGAGTGTTACATCCTAACTCTTGACATCCCTAATCTTCTTCTACATGACACCCTAAAAAACAAAGGTCTGCTTTGATACCATTTTTTTACAATCCAACCTTGGTCAACCTTGAACTGGTCAGGGGGGTCGGTCCGAGGTATGACCCGATGGGTGTTCCTGATCCCCTCAGGATGGAAACTAGTTCCGAGCATCAAAACATACATATTGGAATGATTCAAGACCAAAATAAATAACTAGGACCATATAAGGAGAGTCAAAAAAGCTAAAATAGAAAACAACAAAACATATATAAAATAAAAAATACCAGCTACAAGATACAACTCAATAGGCTAAAAAAATACAAAACTGAAACTAAAATGACCATACTGAATCACCACCACGTGATCTATCTATGAACTCTTGGTCACCACCAAACACAAGACTAGAACCACTCCACAACGAGAACCTTATAGAAAACCTAAACAAAAGCTAAACCTACAAAACAACTCGGGTCTACTGACACTTAGTGGTATAGGTAGGGTGTGAGCTAATAAGGTTAGTAGGTAATCACCAGAGAATCCATGCAATTTTCCTTCCCAAATACAATCCACCAATACTAGTTTGAAATACATTTATAAAAAAATTAGGTTTTCACATACACTTTACATTTTCAAAACAAACAACAACGTCCATTGTCCTCTTAGTTTAAAACAAGATACAAGAAGGGAAAAGGGGAGTTACGTTTTCAAATTCAAAAATTCTACTTTTAAAATCCTTTTTGAACTAATAATACATTCATAGTTTTTCCAAATAAAAACCAAAATACAGGTAGAAAAATAAGTTCTTACACAATGAGGGCAACAACACTAGTAGTACTCATAACACGGAAACACGAGAACTCCTATAAACTCAAAGGAAGACCAAAACATACTATACATGTGACTCATTCTGAAGGAATTCCTACTCTCAATGGAGCCATAACTCTCTAATTCCCAACCATCACCCTACTAGGTCCTTGAGGGGCCCAATCCCGTAGCAATAATAACAAAATATCCCCCTACTATGGGCCACTAGCAGAACATAATCTAACTAGTGCATCAATTGTTCTCAGTAAACCTCTTTTCTATGCTAGGTTCTTATGTATAGTTATCAAGATGGTGTTCTATACAATTCAAACAACAATCCACATAAAAATAACCAAAGACACCACATAATTCGGAACAACCCTAGCCACCTCAAGGGTAGTCCCTTGCCATAAACATTCATTTAATAAGGGAGGTACCATACCAAGAACCCTCCCAATCTCATGGATCAAAAATTAGGCATGGAAACCAACCCAGAAGGGTTTGACAAAATCCATTTCAAGGATACCAAATGGGGATTATACTATTTTCACACATCAAACCCTTTTTATAAATAATCATTTCAAAATTCCAACAGGGTCTCAAGCTTTACCCATTCCAATACCAAAACAATTTCAATCCCATTTTCTCTAAACAAATTTAGATCCCTTTTTCACTATGCATTTTCCAAGAAAGGCCCTTGATTTCCAAAATCACACCCAAATATATTAAAATTATCAAATGAGTCTTTATATTAAATCCACTTTCCCACCAAAATAAGTTGAAAATATACACAATGAACTTGAAAATACCACATGGGATTTCATCCATTTCAAAAATCAATTATATCTCTTTTTTTTCAAAACAAACAAGATGCAACCTCACATGCTATTTGAAACCACACAAACCATTTGAAAAACCAAGGTTCAAGAAAAGGACCATCCCCCATGTCATCATCATTTGAAGGCCCATCCATGTGTTCACTCTGTGCACCCATAGATGTGCCCCATCCAATGGCATAACCCAAGCAATCACTTCCCCAAACCATTTTAGAGTAACCACACAAAAACCGATGTTAACCTAATGAACCAACCAATAAAGAACCACTAAGTTTCACAAGCCCCCCAGAAACAAGTTTAACAACTTTAATAAAACAATTAAAAAGATAAAAATTACCCAAAACATCGAACAAAACCCCTTTAAACAAAAGTGTTATTTCACCAAGTTCAATTGCATAGGAAAAAACAAGTGAATAATGAGAGGAACAACTCAAAACCTAATTAAAGTCAATTCAATCAACAATAAAACACCACTATAGGCTAACATTAATTATATTAGGGGTTAGAATCATGGTTAAGGATTTAAATAATAAAAACCAAGTATCAAATAGATTGAAGTCGAAAAAATGAATGGATACACCTACCTTGACACTTGTGAATGCAACAAAGCCTCAACAGAAGGAGGAACAATGCTCTGCAGACCAATTGTACAAGCTAGATAATAAGAAAAAATCGTGAACACAACCTCAAGGCATTAGGGTTTGGACAAAGAAAAAACTCACAATAAGGAACTATAAACAAAGGGGAAGCTAACCAATAGAGAGTTCCTAACCGACAAGGGTACCCGTGGGGTTGTGTGTACCAAAGTGGGTATCGGTAGGGTCAAAACGCTAGAGCAAGCTGCTGCAAGCGAAGGAAGGTAGCTGGGAAGGGAGATCTTTGGGAAAAGGGAGGTGACCAGATGTGGCTGAAAGATGACTGGAGGCGGGCCTGATGTGGCTGTTGGCGTAGGGAAGCGGGTGGAGAGTGGGATGGAGGCTGGTTAGTGGAAGGGGGGAGGCGCTGCAGGCGGCTGGTGCAAGATGTGGGTGGTGATGTGAGATGTCAGCAAGCCAGAAGTGTGGCAACGAGTGGGCGGTACAGGATGATAACTTGGATGCCAACGATAGGAGGGCATCCCGAGTGCGTAGGGGGAAAAGGGATAGGAGGGGGGGGGGGGTTGCGACTGAGTGTGCATCATGAAAGGGATGAGGGGGGTGGGGGGTAGATTAGGTTTGGCCTTTTTTTCAATCAAATAAATTATTAATAATAATAATAATATAAAAACTCAATAATAATAAGCACAATAATAAATTTGTTTCATTTAATTTTAAATAATAATAATACTAATAACAATTTAGTAATAATGATAATGTTATTATCTACACAAAATATTATTTTTTTAAGCATCAAGCAACCACACGGTCACCTGGATGGAATGTTGGGTCACCGCTAATGATGCGGTGTCTGCACACCGGATTGAAACCCATCAATATTATTAAACTTCAAAAATTTCAAACTAGGACCCCAAACCAAAATTGGTCCAAATGATTCGAGACCTTGAGAAGAATAATATAAAAATGGCGTCTGAGGCAGGGGTGTGACAATTCTCCCCACCACAGACACTTTATGCCCCCAGAAAGTCACCAAGACAACAATTGACATAACTAGAGTCCATGGCCAGAAAAAACCAAAGGAAACCAAGATCCCCAAGGTAACTATTCCCAACACACATCACACCCGAACAATTCAAAAATAAACACCTCTATCTGAGGTTGAGGGGAGAACATGAGTGGGTTCTCCCAACCACAATAATTCCACTAACACGGGAACCCTAAGAACTGATGACACTACCCCTAGAGGGGGCCAATGCGGGAACTCCCAAACCAAACTCATTAAATTTCTCCACGTTGACCAAACAACAGCCCAAATAATTAAACATAAATCTTATTATGAAACAACCTAGAAACCTGAGAATGATAAATTAACCCAACGCCTCCCACACTAACTGAATAAAATCCTCACCATAATCAGATACTAGGGAATTACTATCTTGTACTCAACTAACTTCCTCAAAATTTTCGGGACAACTACAATAATAGGATTAATACCATTTCGAGGAAAATAAACACACTAAGACACTAGGATGGAGGAATACCCTACAATACCAAAAAACACTAGTGGAAAAAACATGGAGAGGTTCCTTAACTAAGAAGAGGCCTTGAAATACCACCCATTAATTCATGAAACCAAATATTCCCCTGGTGAAAAAAATTAAGACCAAACTCAGAATCAAAACAGATCTGATTATTTGTGGGCCCAACACCCCTAAAGGAATAAAAATAATTTAAAAGCCACATTTAGAGTAGATGAGGCTCCTTGGATTGTGGTAGAATGATCTCATAAAACCACCAAAACAAGGATGAGCTTATGACGATAACAAGAATAGAACAATGAAAATTTGGATATTTCTCTTCCCAAATCTGAAAACATGATCTATACCAAAGTCACACACACCCTTTAAAACTCTTGACTATGTGTGATCTTAACTCCGAGACATGTGGTTGGGGCCCTGATGGCTGAAGAATCTCCTGCCTCACAGTTAGGCATTCACATCCCACAGTCCCAAACTCCTTCTTCCTCCCAATGATTCAAATAACTACAATGGTGGAATGTTTTTAAAGGGATGCAAGATGACAACTTAGAATGTACGAACTGTACACACTGGTGGAACACAAGAGAATGGTTTGAAATACTGGGGGCAGACACTGATGAAGAATATTTTTTAGAAATAGGTTCCTCTGGAAGACACCCCTCTCTAGATAGGGATCCCTTATGAAAGCCGACCACCACTAAATACAACCCAATCTCTAACGACTATAAGATGACCTATCTCCACTGGCCCCAAATAGGACCCTCAAATAGACCCAAGATGACATGGACCTTAACACCCTAGGGAGTTCGTAATAACCCAAAGACACACTATCTCCACAAACCACACAAATTCCTTTAACACACTTCACCTACATCTATAAACAAGCAACACTCGAAAAGAACTGGAAATGGGGAATGAATCATTAGCAACTTTTGGGAATTATCTAGGTGGAATATTAAAAAAAAACACAATCGAAACTGGTATCAAGATAAAACTTAATCAAAATAAATTCCTCGATCTCAAAACAATCAGCTCAAAAGCTAGATGAACTCGAGAAAACCAAAAACATATTTTCAAAAATCCCATTTCATATAAATTTTTAGAATTTCCAAATTTCCAAATAATTTTCAAAATTCTAAAACCCTATTTTTAAACCAAATTAAATTCCCAAAATTTCATTTACCTTTTTATTTTAGAAACTCACATGTTTCCCTTATGAACTATCACATGTTCATTCATCCAATACCGCTTACACCATCCACAGAAAAGTTACTCCCCGTGAAATTTCCTCACATACCCACGCACATGTGACCCTCCATAAATAATGATCAGGTCGAAACATGTCTTTTCATTATGAAATCCAAATACATACCATCTTTTACAAATTTAAACACTTCTCCTTTGAAAAACCACTTCACCAATTTCAAAATAATTTTAAATAAAATCCTTTCTATTTCAAAACCACTTCCATTTTTAACACACACTCACATAAATAGATATAAAAAAACACGACAAAAAAAAACCACCAGAATGAGGAATTAGTGCCTATATAAAACCTGACAACATGGTGGTGAGCCATGCCCCAAGTAATGGATAACACTAAAAGGACCTTAAACCAGGAAATTAGACTTCACATGGGTCACCACACCATGTGAGTCTACAAGATAACCCAATTCACATCCATTTTTATCCCTCAATCTAAAATAACCCAAGAAAAAAGACTCAAATCCTGAACTAACCCTGGAGGCTTGAGGATTTGAGTGAGCATGAGTTCGCGATGCTCTTCTCGCACGTACCTACCGAGTCCCGATAGTTCTAATATTCTTATACTAGAATCCCCAAATAAAAAGGGCCTACTATGATACCATTTTTTCACGAACCATCCCAGGTTGATCATGAACCAGTCACCCAGGACGGTCCAAGGAATGTCCTGAAAGGCATTCCTGATCCCCCTGGGATGAAAAATAGTGACGAGCATCAAAACATACACATGGGAATGATTTAATCTCAAAATAAATTACCCGGACTAGATAAATAACACAAACCAATACACAATAACTAATACCAAAAAATGGATAACATAAAAAATACCATCTACATGATTCAAATCAACAAGATAAAAAATAAAATATGGAACTGAAACTAAAATGACCACATTGAATTTCCACCATGTGATATCCCTGTGACCTCTCGGTCATAACCAACTACTCGAATAGAACCACTCCGCAATGATCACCTACCTAGAAACTTGAACAAAATCTGAACCTACAAAACAACTTGGTTCTACCGACACTGAGTGATATAGGTAGTGTGTGAGCTAACAAACTCAGTAGGTAATCACTGTAGAATCCATGCCATTTTATTTTCCAAATAAAATCCACAAATAATATTTTAAAATACATTTATAAATAAATTATTTTTTCACATACAATTTAAATTTTCAAAACAAACAATAAGATCCATTGCCCTTTTAGTTTAAAATAATGTACAAGAAGGGAAAAAAGGAGTTGTGTTTTCTCTTTCAAAATATATAATTTTAAAATACTTTTTAAACTAACAATATATTCATAGTTTTGAAAAATAAAAACCAAAATCCTAATAGAAAGATAAGTTCCTACACAATGAGGGCAACAGAATGAGTAGTACTCGTAATGAGGAAACACAAGAAATCCTAGGAACTGAGAGGAAGACCAAAACATACTATACATGTGGCTCATCTCGAAGGCATTACTACTCTCGATGACGTCATAATTACTTAACACCAAACTATCCCCCTACCTGACCTGGTTGAGGGTCCCAGTCCCATAATAATAATAACAAAATACCCCCCTACTATGGGCCAATAGCAGTGCGTAATCTAACTAGTGTAACAATTGTTCTTAGTAAACATCTTTACTTTGCGAGGTTTCCATGTATAGTTCTCAAGAGGGTTTACCATACAATTTTAACAACAAGACATATAAACATAACCAAAGACACCACACAATCCGACACCACCCTGGCCCCCTCAAGCGTAGTCCCTTGCCATCAACATTCATTTCACAAGGGATATCCCATACTGAGAACTCTCCCAATCTCATGGATAAACAATTAGGCAAGGAACCAAACCCAAGAATGGTTTGACAAAAGCCATTTCAAGTATGCCAAATGAGCCTCATACAGTTCTCACACATCAAACCCTTTTTATAAATAATCATTTCAAATTTCCAATTGTGACGTAAGCTTTACCCATTCCAATTCCAAAAAAACTTCAAACCCATTTTCTTTAAACAAATTGAGATCCCATTTGCACTATGCCCTTTCCAAGCGAGGTCTTGAGTTCCAAAAACACACCCAAATATATTAAAATTATCAAATCAGTCTTTATATTAAATCAACTTTTCCACCAAACTAAGTTGAAAATATACACAATGCACTCGAAAATGCAAAACGAGATTTCATACATTTCAAAAATCATTTGTCATTATTTTTTTTTAAAACAAACAAGTTGAAACCTCACATGCTATTCAAAACCAACCAATCCATTTATAAAACCAAGGTTCAAGAAAAGGACCACTCCTGATGTCATCTTCATTTGAAGGTTCATCCATGTGTTTACTTTGTGAACCCATGGATGTGCCCTTCCAATGGTACAAAAAAGCAGTCACTTCCCCAAACCATTTTAGAGAAACCACAGAAACACCTATGTTAACCCAATTAACCAACCAATGAAAAACCACCACACAATCCCCACAAAAACAAGTCTAATAACTTTAGTAAAACAATTATAAAGATAAACATCACACAAAACATATAACAAAAACCTTGAAATAAAAGTGTCATTTCACAAAGTTCAATTGTATAGGAAAACACATGTGTAAAATGATAAGAACAACTCAAAAACTAATTCAAGTAAATTGAATCCACAATACAACATCACCATAGGATAAAATTTATTATATTAGTGTAGAAAATAATGGTTTAGGAATTAATTAATAGAAATCAAGCATCAAATAGATTGAAGTTGAATCAAAATGCATGGAGACACCTTTTTTGACACTTGTGAATGCGACAGAACCTCAACGGATGGAGAAACAATTCTCCACGGACCAATTATACAACCTACACAATAAGGAAAAGTGAGAACACAATATCAAGGCATTATGGTTTGGACAAAGAAGAAACTCACAATAAGGAGATATTAATGTATGGGAAGCTCACCAATAGGGAGTTTCACGCCGAAGAGGGTACCAATGGGGTTGCGTGCACCGAAGAGGGAACCAGTGGGGTTACGACGCTGAATCAAGATGCAGATGTCAAAGGAGAGAATCCAAGAAGGGAGATCACTGAGAGTTCAGGTCACCGGGAGTAGGGCGACAACCAGACGATGATCGGAGGCAGGCTGGACGTGGCTGCCAGCACTAGGAGGTGAGCGACAAGCGGGATGGTGGCCAACAAGCAGAAGGGGGGTGGCACTAAGGGAAACCGACACAGGAGGAGGGTGGCACCATGGGACAACAGTGAGCGAGCAATGTGCCTGTGGGTGGGTGGTGAGTGGGCAGTGTGGGAAGATGATGAGAGGAGGGAATCCAGAGTTCCTAGGGGGGAGATAGGATATGGGGGGGGGGGTAGCTTAGTGTGCAACACATAGAGGATGGGGGGGGGGGAGATTAGGATTTGCATTTTTTTCAATCAAATAAATTACTAATAATAATTATAATAAAAAAACAAATCAATAATAATAATTTCAATAATAAATTTGTTTCATTTCATTTTAAATAATAAAAATATTAAAAACAATTTAGTAATAATGGTAATGTTATTATCTACACAAAATATTATTATTTTAAGCGTCATACAACTACACAATCACCTAGGTTCTGGCCCTCTAGGTACCACCAGTTGCCCCACAGACATATGGTCCCCACCCTGGGGTCCACCCACATGCCCGAACTAGTCATTTGACTAATAATATTCTCCAAATTCCAACATATTTCTATTCTAGTGTGCTTTGTCCTCACTCTCAAACACCCTTAGAAACTTCCCAATATGTCACCCATCCTGATCACTACTCCAGGACAAACAAACTTAACTATGGAGTTCTAATCAGATATGATCTCAAAATGAAAGGTACACCATGTTGACATGAGTCATATAATTTTTTTTTCATTTAACCCTTTATCATTCTAGGGTGTTACATTCAATCCCCCTTTAGAGCACAACATCCTCGTTGTGGACCCTATATCTCAACCCAGGCAGTCCACCACACTTAAGAATGGGTAACACCTATGATACCAAATGTAACAACTGGGTCCCGATGACAGCCCAGACACCCTGCCTTAACATGATCATCCAGTCTTGGTCTTCCAGGTATCACTAGTTTCCCCACAGAGATGTGATCCCCACCCTAGGTCCCACCCATGTGCTTGAACATGTCATCTGACTAACGATAGTCCCCAGAGGCCAACACATGTCCTTTCTAATGTGTTTTTTCCTCACTGGAACACACCCCGAGAAACTTCATAGAAGATCACCAATCTTAATCACTACTCCAGACCAAACACACTTAACTTTGAAGTTCTAATTAGATAGTCTCTTTAAAAGTAAGGCACACCTTATTAACATGGGTCATATAATTTAGTCATTTAACCCTCTATCATTCTTGGGTGTTACATACCAACTTGTGGAGAAATGATAAAAATAAATTAATATATCATGAGTAACTAGATTATAATAATATTCATTAGTTTTCTTGAGATATGGATCATTATATTTCATTAAAGAAAGCATAATCATAAACAATCTCTAAAAACGATGATATTATTTCAATAAACTCTTATAACATGCTAATTTTAAACCATACCCCTCATATAAGAAAATGAAAATACATGAAACTTAAAATATCATAAAAGGAATAATATTCATGATATAAAATTGTAAAGGTAGTATATACACCTCATATAAAAATATAGGTGCATAACATGACATGTGTCTCAAAGAAGTCAAATTGAAAAAAAAATTACATTACTGATGCAGTAACTTTTTAAAATTAAACCCCATGACAGGAAGATTATAAAATGGTTATGAAAATATAAATATATTTATTTATAAGATTCATATAATACATTAATGGGAAGTATATACACCACACAAAAGAAGTTAGTGGTGAATAATGCATGTATCTCACAAAAATAAGGAGTGAGATGAAATTCCCTTACCTTGTGTCTTGACTCTCGTCGTACTCATTAAAAAATCCTGTATAATAAATATAAATTTATTATAAATCTATAAAATAATAATATTATTACTTATAATACCATATATGTCTTTATTATGGCTTTATATTACCTTATTGTTAACAATTCTATGATAATGTTTTACTTCAGGTAATATTCGTTTTGTTTTACGCATGCGTCTTAATTTGTTATATATTTGGTCCTTATACTTATAGCATGATTTTAAAAAAATGAAAACCTATATTTAAATATAATTTATAATAATTTTATGTGTATTATAATATTCCATAGAATATATAAGTATGAAATGGAATACACCATTCATGGAGATGGTAATCCGTACGTACGCATAAATGCTACTTCCATTTAATTATCGCGTTGAAAGAAAAAAAGTAAAATACACACACACACATATAATTATTATAATATATTTATTATATCATATATTTTATATATATTCACTAAACCCATCCTTAATACTTTCAATGTAGTTTATGAATGAATCACATCGCTTTGAGGGGGCGGTAGTCCGCACTTCCTCAAATGAAATTATCGTAATAACACCAACTGAAAAGTATAAATTTGTATATTTTAAAATAATTAAATAAAGAATAAATATTATATATAACATATATAAAATTTTTTTCCATCATAATGGCAACCATGAGAGGCAGTAAAAGAAAATTGAACTATCACCACTTAGCGAGGTGGTAGTCCGCTTACATGTAAACAATTTGTTCGTTACCCATTTGATGGATGTGTGTGGAAGTGAAGGTATAAATATTAACATACAAAAATCATAGTATATTTAGGATAATGGTGTTGTCATATTATCATGTAATAAGAAGGTTTTAGGTAGTGGAGAAAGAAAATAAATGAAAGTAGTTTGAGGGAGGGCGTTACCTCTTAATCGGGTAACTCCTTTTGGTTTGTACCAAATGGTTTCCTTAGAAAAATTTCTTACCAAATTATTCTTCAAGGATAAAGTGAGGAATTTAGGGGATCTATTTGGGAAGTTTTTTGGTTGAGAAAGAGTGGCTTTATAGGTGTGAGGAAGTGGGAGGAAAGGAGACCTTTTATAATGGAGGAGGAGTGGCACCCATGCAATATTTTAAAAGAAAGGAACCTCACCCATGTTTTTTTATTAAAATAAAATAAATAATTGTAAAAAGTAGATAAAATTTAATATATGGTAGAAATATGTAAATACAATGTATTTAGGACAATTTTATAGGTTTTTATGGGCCGTAAGGTTATGTCTTAATCCCTTATTATGCTTAATTTATCCTTAATCATTGCAATTGATTTTAATTACCTCACTAATAATTTTTAGTCAAAAACAAAGTTGAAATTATTATAAATTATAAATTAATATGATTAAAAATATGGAATCAATATTTCCAAAATCCAAAAATAGAAGTGGTATAAATTAATTTAAATATAATCTCGCAGTTGGGTCGATGATGCAGGTTTTTAATGTAAAAATGATCAAAAGTTTGCTAAGTTTTTATATCCAATTTAAATATGGAATTGATTATAATGACCTAAATTGTATTTATTAATAAAAATATCATCTAATTAAACTTTTAAAAAAATTTAAAATATATTTTACCCTTCTAAATAAATTATATGAAAAATTATTTTTGAATTAAAACCTAGTATTTTTAACAATTCATTAAGAAATGAAACCTTATACCAAAAATTTATCCTAACATATTTTTTATGTTTAAATTAAAAATATGAATTTTATTTTGACATATTTAATATATGAAATATCCAAAAATTGGATTTAAAATCGGTTCATCATTAAATGTTGGTAAAATTACCTTTATAAAAATATTGGGTTTATGTGTTAATTTGGTTTTATTCTTATATTATGCTTATAAAATCTATTAGATGAATATAAAAAATATTTACTTGAATATATAACATATATATTACATTAAAATTACTTAATAATTTTAATTAATTTAATTTATTAGCATTAAACAACTTTTTGAGCATAATAATAGCTTTCTATAAAAAAATCCATTTATATCCAATTTGGTTCTTATTTTCAATTCTAAATAATTTGAAACTAATTAATTAATTTTATATTTGTGAAAACCATATATTTAAATAATTTAGTTAATAATATTTATAAAATATAATTTAACAGCTATGTTATATATATTATATTAAATAATAATATTTTATTATTTTATTATTGTTTGGTAGAACTCTATCTTGCATGGTACGCAAGCAGTCAAGGAAATTCATTGTTTCATGTAACACAAGATAACCTCTATGTTCCATTTATATAAAGATAACATTTATGTTGCGTGTAGTGCGCATAATCCAAACATAGTTCTTTAATATAAAATTAACTATTTTCAGTGTTGCATGAAATACAAAATATCAAAAAGATTAAATTAATTTGAAAAAAATAATTCACAATATATCAAGTTATTATATATACTACCATGATATCCTTATCCATTTTACTAAATCCTAAAGTGAGGAATATCTTTTTGAGATAATCATTCCATTATACGATTACTAATAGATTAGTGGTTCCATTAAAGGATGATGGTTATTTCTATATGAAGTAGTTCAACACTATGACACCATGTTGTGGACCAGTAAGTTGTTCCATAAAAATAAGACTATTTGTCAATTGATGTAAACTATCATAATATAATGATAATTTACTCAACTCCAACAGCTTCCTCATTAACTTTATCCAGAGGGAAATCCCAACATTTATTATGAGTGTTGATATGATTTCCATTCCTTCCATTAAGTTCCGTTTATAAAAAATGGATTGTAGATAATTAGTTCATTAGTAACATTATCACAACCCTCAATCTACTATAAATTTATTACCAATGAATGGAAATTATTCTAACAAAATTTTTTGAATTTCCTAAGGGTTTAAAGTTTTTTCCAAACTATGTTATTCTAAATCTAATTACCAAAGTTTCTACTAAAATTTCTATAATACCAACCATAGAACACTGACTCCAATAACATAGAGCTAGTAGTTATTTTATTACATTGGTACATAATACAAGATATCATATTACATAGTATATAATGGTTTAGTAGTCTTAGGATACTAGATAAATACATGGTCCTTATGTTACATTTAAAAAATAAAATAAAACATAATATTTAGTGAAATTATATTATTCATCCAAGATTATCCTTAGATCATGCATAATAATCTTCTTTGTTTCATAGGGAAAAGGGAAACAAAATAAAGGGATGAGCTTAGTCTATTAGTAAGGGGTATCACAAAAAGGAAGCAATCATAAAATAAATGAAACATACATAATATCATAGAAATAATAATAAACAAATTCTATATAAATGATTAGATGAGCATAAAACTATATCCACATATTACATAACATTTTAAATAAATAATAACATGGATAATAATAAATGAGTTTATAATAATTAAATGCATAATTTTATACATATTAATCATACCATTAAGGCCTTAAACGAACACATCACACATAATAGGTCATAAATAAACTAAATACCCCATAATAGTTTGCCTCATGAGACCCATTGATTCATCAAGGGGATATATAATTTCAATCCCCACCCATCACATAATATAATACACCATACTTTTTATACATGGATATTACGTCTTTTTAGATCAATATTCATTACATTATATAAAAACATTCCTGAGGACCATAATAGTTTAGTGCCTCTGAAAACATGGATCACAATCTTCTAGTCTAGTGAAATATATTCAATGTTTCCCACAAATATATTTCCATTTATTAAACATACTTAAAAACTTTCTTTATAACCCGGGGAAAATAAACATAAGAAAAAGGAAAACTCAAATTCTCAATAAGTGTAAACATGGGAGATAAATAAGAATAACATGAGCATAAAGGTATGATAATATGAGAATAAAATTCTAAAAGAATACCCTACATATCAAATATTATAATATTGAATCAAGGAACTAAATATTAAAATTTCATAATACACAAATCATAATATAATAATAGTACATGATCCATGAGAGTATAACAATGGCATAAGACATGGAATTAGTGGCATACACATAAGATTAGAAAATATTATGTCAAGGAAACCTAAAAAGAAATAAATAACAAATTAGAATAGGGTTATTCACACATATACCTAATTTAGGATTTGGATGACCTCCCATGTACCCTCTTGTTGCGGGCTTGGGCTAGCCACCTGTGTTACTTTTTTTTGTAGGCTTGGGCTGACCACCCGTGTACCCTTTTGATGCGGGCTTGGGATAAACACCAATGAACCCTTTGAGACCATAGAAAATTAATTATTACCCAATGCATTTTAGGGAGATATAGGTCTCACCCATCAAAAAATTAAATCATATATATGTGTTCCACAAGGACATAATTCATTCATTATATTAGAACCCGTGAAAAGAAATGGGTTTCATTAATATTTCATCATTTAATAACCCATGTAAAATTAAGAGGTTTCATGAAAATCATTAAATAATAAAAATAAACCAATAATAGAAATAATATGAATGTTAAATTTGTATCATATCCCAAGTAAGGAATGTTTAATACCAACAGATGCAATCTTGGATGGAAAATAATTTTGGAAGATATTTTTAAAACATTTCTTGAGATAAATATCTACTTCACATTGAAAAATAATTTTTAAATCATAAAAAATTTAACATGCCTTTTTTATTTAAAATAACAATAAAAAATATAAATAAATATTTGAAAATTATTTTAAGGATCTTTGAAATATTTTTCCTTGAAAATTCATAAAAGATCATTTGAATTTTTTTTAAAGAAAAAGTGATTTTTGACTAAAACATTTACGAATAAAGAAATAATAACATTAAATGAAACCAATAATATCATTAAAATAATGATATTCATGATAAAACTTGTCCAAGGTAAGTATATACACTTCATAAAATAATACAGGTGCATAATATAACTTGTGTCTTAATGAATAAAAACTGAGACAAGATTACCTCACCGATTTGGTAACTTTTGAACCATAAACCCAGTGAAATTGAGATAATAAAATAGATATTTAAAAACCCAAATATTTAAGTATTATTATCATATAATATATTCATGGTAATTATATACATCACAAAAAATAAATGAGTGGTGAATATGGAATAACTCTCACAGAAATAAAAGTGAGACTAGAAATCCCCTTACCTCAAGTCTTGACTTTATTTGTTCACATTAAAACCTTTTGTATAATAAATATAAGTTTATAATAAATCTAAAAAATAATAATATTTATATATATCATTACATATATGATTTTATTATGAATTTATATTACTCTTTTATTAACAATTCTATGCTAAAGTTATGTTTCGGGTAATAACCGCTTTTTTTCGTACATGTTTTGAATTGTTATTCCTGGTCAACTTACTTAGATAATGATTTAATAATATCAATAATAATAAAAATGATATAAATATCATATATATTCATCATATATGTAATTATTTTTATTTATTAATGTTAGTGGAAGAAAATAAAATACACTATTCATAGCGACGGTAGGCTGTATGTACGCATGAACAGTGTTTTCATTTTCTTTTCGGATTAAATAAAGAAAATTATATGATATATTATTATTATAGAATAATATTTATTTCATATATATCACATAATTATATTAAAACCATCCTTAATATATTCCATGTAAAGTATGAATGAATCATATCGCTTCGTGAGGTGGTAGTCCGTCGTACACACGAACGACGTTATCGTTTTCCCACAAAATGGAAATCATGAAGGTATGTGTGATTTGCGAATTACAGAATCATAATAAAATAATAAAAATAATATATATATATATATATATATATATATATATATATATCATATATAAACTATAAATACATAATTATTCTCTACCTTTAAAGGTGATAATGGAAGAATGAATGATATCGGTTTGTGAGGCGGTAGTCCGCCGTACAGAAAAACAATGACTCTGTATCCCATTTGATTTAAGTGTGTGAATTTTTAGGTAATACCCTTAAAATATAAAAATATCAGTATATTTAATATAATTATGTTATTATATAAAAATTATATAAAAATAATTTAAGGGGTTTTATTAAGAAATAAAACAAAAATGGTCTTTAATGGACATTACCTCTTCTTCGGGTAACTCATTTTGTTTTGCACCAAAGAAATTAATTGGTTTTATTTCTGCCCAAAGTAAGGACTATAGGATAAAGGGATGGAATTTTGGAGGATATTTGGATTGGTTTTTTGTAACATCCCAATTCCAGAAGCTGCCCAGAGGAGCCCCGTACCCGGTTGGTCACATGGCCTCAAGCGCATTTCCCCTAACGCTAGAGGCTGCTGACTAATAGTGAGGGCCTTGGGTGTGATAGTGGGGAAACTATGCCCTCATTGGCATAGTAACACAATGTAAGAGAAAAAAATATACAATAGAAGAATCAGAAAAAATGCCAAACAACAGAAAACAATGAAATAATGATGAAGAAACAACGGGAGCACATATATATAAATGATACAGGATACATATGTCTGGGAAAGCATCCAAAAAATTTAGAATGCTGAAATATAGTACTAAACCAAAGTACAAAAGAAAACAAGAAAACAACTTCTCAACATCGAAAGCCTCAAATTGGTCCTATACTCCCCAGCTCCCAAATCAGTCAAGTACCTGAAGTAGAAGGGCGCTTGCCCTTATCTATAACTACAACAATATAATATGTTTGGGCCCAAAATCAGGACCCAAACAGGGTGTTAGACTAAATCCCAGTGGGAAACCACCAAGAGATTTATGCTTAAAAGTCAGTGAATATATATGGCAGACAATAAGAAAAAGAAGAAGTAAATAAGTAATTAATCAACAATAAACATTCCTATAGTTTCAAAGCATTAAAACACCACATACCAAGTAAGTATATAATCACAAACAGGTAACCCTATGGGATGTACTCATAGCCTAATCCCATCTGGTTCTACCTATAAAACACAAGCAAACCTCTGGGAAGTACATACAGTCTAACCCATCTGGTTCAGCTTTAGAATAGACTCTATGGGGAAGTACTCACTATAAATTCCCCATATAGTCTCCTATCGGTAACTAAAAGGCACTATGGGGAAGCACTTACATCACATTACCCCTATAACCCACATCGAGGAACTACATACACTCTGAAGAAGCACTTACTTCAATTCCCCCTGTGGTCTCACATCGTAACAATAAAAACAGACACTCTGGAGAAGCCCATACATCCATTCTACCTATGGTCTACTACACCAGGTTCTCACAGCCCTGTGTAAGTCAAGAAAGCATGTAAATGCATATCGGCCAAAGTAAAACTCAGGAACTACTTTTCTAACATTCTTCAACATAACAACATGTCAGATAAACATCACTCCATCCTACAATACTAGGCATGGGAAACAAACAAGGCAACCTAACATGTTAATCAAGAACAAATGATCACAAAAAAACATGCATGGGAAAACAATTTCAAAGCATAGAAATTAACTCTATTCACATTCAATTAACCTCTACTCAAGCATACAAGCATGGTAGGAAAATAACATGGCTAAAACAGTAAACGCACAATACCCCATTCAATGGTATTGGGAAATTTTTCACATATAACTCAAATAATTTCAATGAAAAGGCACAAACCACATACCTTGGTGTTTTAGGATTGAGATAAGTGAACCTCAAGCCTTTAATCTCCCGAGAACACCGTAGATATACAAAAACACTAAAAATGGTCAACTGAAGATGACTATTGAAAGATGAAGAATCAAGAAATGAAGCTCTTGAAAAAAGAATATATTACTGAGGCGATCCCAACACAATCAACGATGGTTGATTCGGAGAATAGACGCTCAATTGGGAGCTTGGGGAAGGTTCATGGCCCTACCCTCGCTCTCAGACGAACTAGACCTAGAAGGATGGATTTTTGCCAATTAGACACGACCCTGGAGCATTTAATGAAAAAAAAGAAAGTACAATACATGTACTTTATAAATACACGGTGTGTAATTTCCTTCACTAGCCCCCGCATTAGGTGGTCTCCAGGTCACCACACATGGCCGTGTGCAGGGCCGCTACACAGCCAGCACCCAACTACCCGCGGTAACTGAGTACACAACGTGTACTCATAAAGTGAATGATGTGTACATAAGAAATTTACAGAAACTTCTCTTTTCTTAAAAAACACTAGAAAAAGAAAAACAATCCTGAAAAGAAGATTCAGGTTCTTACAAACTTCCCCCCTTAAAGAAATTCATCCCCAAATTTCCCAAGCAAGGCGACATAAAGGAAGAATCCTCAAACAGTTCCAGCCACTATGATTATACATCGACCCCCCTCTCCGAGGTCTCATCTTGTACCCGCCCGTGCTGCCATAGAACTCATACCAGAGGAACATACTGACCATGGTGAGCCTTCATACTACGATAAAAAATTTGGATAGGATGATCCTCGAATGGGGTTTCCACCTCTAACTCAACCTCCCCGGGTTGAAAAACTTGAGACAGGTATGAGAAGTAACGTCAGAGCTATGAAATGTGGAAGACATTATTCATATCCCAGTACCTATGAGGTAACAACAACCGATAGGCAACCAACTCAACTCTCTCTAACACCTCAAACGGCCTGACGTACCTCAGTGAAAGCTTACCTTGTCTCTTAATCCTTCACTACCCCAACCTCTATGTGACACACAGGAAAACCTGATCCATAACCTTGAACTCTAGAAGTCATCTCTATTGATCTGCATAAGACTTCTATCAAGACTGGGCAGTAACCATCCTCTTCCAAATCAACTCTATCTTCTTTGTGGTCTCCTGGACAAGATGAGGTCCCAACATAGCTTCCTCTTCTACCTCCAGCTAATATAAGGGTGATCGACATGTCCTACCGTATACAGACTCATAAGGTTCTATTTGAATAGTTTCTTGAAAACTATTATTGTAGTAAAACTCCCCAAGATGTATGTGCTTCTCCCAATAACCTCTAAAATCTAGGATGTATGCATGAAGCATGTCCTTAAGCACCTAAATCATACGCCCAGACTGGCTATCTGTCTGGGGGTGGTAAGCTGTACTCAGAAGTACCTGTGTACCCAAGGACTTTTGAAATCCCTTCCAGACCAGAGAAGTAAAACATACATACCTATATGACACAATGGAGTGTGGAACTCCATATAGATGTACTATCTCACGGATGTATAACTTTTTCAACTCATCAAAACTAAAAGTATTCTTGATCATCAAGAAGTGAGAAACCTTTATGAGTCTATCAATGAAAACCCAAAAACATCATTCCCTCAAGGCAACCTCAACAAACGTGTCACGAAATCCATTGCGACATCATTCCATTTCAACTCAAGAATGGGTAAATGTTCCAAATGCCCGACTGGTCGTTGATGATCCGCCTTCACCTATAGATAAGTGGAACACCTCATCACAAAACCAGAAACATCTCTCTTAATACCTGGACACTAATAATAATGGTTATATCATGATACATCTTGGTGACACCAAGATGAACTGCCTAAACTATGAAATGAAAGTCCTACATCAGCCTCTCGTGTATGTCTGCTGACACCCATACGCGCCCATGAAAACGCAAGATCTCATCCTCACCTATGGTTCATCCAGGAATAGAGTCATCTCCTAAGATGCTTTCCCGTAGGTCTAGGTCTTTAGAATTTGATAGCTTCCTCATTCACACTTGATCAAGAAGAGTATAGGTAACAACTACAGATGAAAGAAACGTCTTCCCCTTCTTGTCGTTCACCTCCAAGTGAATCCCAGAGAATAGATCCATAAGTTGCCACTCAGTACTAGCCTCTTGAACTACCTGTATATGCATCCTCATGCTTAGCGCATCAGCGACTGCATTGACTTTCCCATGCATATAGGAAATCTCAAAGTCAAAAGACTGAAGGTACTTAACCCACCTTCACAGTCTCAAATTTATGCCACGCTGAGTGAAGATATACTTGAGACTTCTGTGGTCTGTGAAAACCACAAAATGCTCTCCCAATAGATAATGTCTCCAAAAGCGTAAGGCATGAAGAACTACATCTAACTCAAGATCATGTGTCGGGTAATTCCTCTCATGTGGCCTCAACTACTGAGACTCGTACACAATGACTTTTTCTTCTTGCATAAGCACTGCTCCAAGACCGATACCTGATGCATTATAGTACACCGTATATCTCTTTTTCAGCTCTGGAAAAAATAGTATCGGTTCTGAATTCAACCTCCCGTTCATCTCTTGAAAGGCTGACTCACAAGAATCTGACCACAAGAACTTTTCACCCTTCTTAGTTAGGCCCGTCAGTGGCGCTGCTAAGCCTGAAAATCTCTATATAAAATGTTTGTAGTATCCATCCAGCCCTATAAAAATCTGTATCTCAAAGACGTTATTCAGCTGCTCCTAGGAAACTACTACTCTCACTTTCTCTTGGCCCACTAATACTCCTTTATCTATGATAACATGACCCAAGAAGTGAATTTGATCCATCCAAAATTGAAATTTTTAAAGCTTAAAATATAACTGATGATCCCTTAGTGTATTCAAAAAAATATCAAGATGGGTATCATGGTAGTTTCGAGTGTGAAAGTACAACAAGATATCATCTATGAAAACCACCACGAAAGAATCCAATTATGGATGGAACACTCAGTTCATCAGTGACATGAAAACTGCAGGTGCGTTCGTGAGACCGAACGGAAAAACCAAATACTCATATAGATTATACCTGCTCTGAAAGGCTGTAAGAGGTATATCAGATGGTCTAACATGCAACTGATGATAACTGGATCTCAAGTAAATCTTAGAGAACACCCATGATCGTCGAATTAGATTAAAGAGATCATCAATTCATGGAAAGGGACATCGGTTCTTGACCTTCAATTGGTTAAACTTCTGATAATCCATAAAACGTCTGAGGGTACCATCCACCTTCTTCACAAACAGGACATGCAAACCCCAAAGAGAAGTATTAGGTCTGATA
Source organism: Viscum album (assembly GCA_963277665.1). NCBI lineage: Eukaryota > Viridiplantae > Streptophyta > Magnoliopsida > Santalales > Viscaceae > Viscum > Viscum album. The sequence continues at coordinate 1,149,861,947 of OY728132.1, read as the reverse complement.
AAACCCTAAGCCCAAAACCCCTCCAACTGCTTCTTGAGCTCCTGCAACTCTGGTGTAGCCATCCTATAAGGAGGAATGGACACTAGTGCCACTCTTGGCACTAGATCAATAGAAAAGTCTATCTCTTACTCCAGAGGCAAACCTAAAAAGTCATTTGGAAGGATGTTCCTGAAATGATCCACCATTGGAGGAAAGTCTATCAGTGAAGTCCCCTGGTCATCCAGATATAGACTAGAAATCTGGGCTGTAAATCCTCCCAACCCATAATTCTCGGGTCCCGCTCTGCTCGCCTGGACATCCCATTCATCCTTATGAAGAAACAATATACCCTTTGGTGATGCGAAACACACACTTTGACGATAGCAATTGACAACTTCCTGGAAGGGAACTAACCAATCCATTCTGATAATGACATCATAGCCTGTCATCTGTAGGAAATAAAGGTCCCATAAGAAGTGACACCCAACAAACTCAAGAGGGCACTCTTTGCACTAACTTACACTAGCCGTTCTAATCCCCAACGGTGTGTCCAACACCAAGACTTCACCAGATTTAAAGATACAGAGCCCAATTCTCTCCACAAATGAAACATATATAAATCTATGGGAAGCCCCCTGTGTAGAAAAGAGCAGAAGCTAAAACTGAGGCAACTAAGATCATACCTTGAACTGTAGAGGGTCCAGGATCCTTCTCCTACTGAGTCTGCTCCACTAAAAAAGTTTGACATTCATTGTGGTCCTGTGACCCTACCTGACCACTCTAATCTGATCCACCCGGTTGTTGCTGAAATCATGGTGATAGAATACTATGACTGCGACCTCCACCCTATCCTGAACGGCCGGAAGAACTCCAGTTCCCAGACTGATGAGAAACTGGTGGAACTTCTCCTAAATGAGGAGTCATAGAAGAACCCTTGTCACTAGCTTCTGGTGAAAGGATCTAACAAAAACGCTAAAGATGACCCATATTTCCACAATATCGGCACTCCACTCGGTCTCTCATGCAATGTGGCCCCATATTCCTGCTCTTTCCGAATTGGTAGCACACCACCTGGATACCAGAAGAAGTGTCTCACCTCCTTGGATCACCGCATTAAGACCCACTTGTGGTGATTCCTACTATCATCAGAAGGGATACTAACTCCAGATGTCGATCCACCCTGGCTCATAACTCCAGAATCCCTCTAATTTCACTCCGTGATCAATTCTTGGTTGATGATAGAAGTGATGGGAGTCAACATGAAGATGTTCACCTGTGATGAGATGTCGTGCCTCAAACCATCCTCAAACTTCCTTGCTAGGAATAACTCATCACCTCCTAGAATAGGCATGAAGTGCTTCAACTCTGTGAAACAAGAAGAATACTCCATAACAGAAAGAGTATCCTGCTCCAGAATCATGAACTCTTAGGCTCGATCAGCCCTCAAGGTCTCCGGAGAGGAAGTATTCATAGAAGGCACTCTGGAACTCATCCCAATCCATGAACTACTGGAATCCTGCCTATGAGATCACATCCCACAATCTTTTGGTAGAATCCTGAAGCATGTACAAAGCGAGCATGCCCCTCCTCTCTGAGGGAATCTCCAGATTCTTGAAGATGAAAAGCATGGATTCTAACCATGACTTTGTAGCCTGAGGTCCTCCTTCCCTGGTGAAAGTGGGAGGATGTTGCTATAGGAAAACCCATGCCAACTCTTCTATAGATGGGGCAGGATGCAGTACACCTCGAAAGGTCTTCATGAACCTCATGAAGCCCTCTTAGAACTGTGCATCAACACCTGTGTCCGGAATGACGTATGGTTCCAAAGCTGGCACAACTGGAGGATATACTTGTAGTCCTAGATCAGTCATGTTCGGTGTTTGATTGTTTCCCTGTAACTAGCGTACAACCAAAGGACGTCTCGGTGGCATGACTCTGCAAGGTCAAGCGCACACCTTAGTTCAAGATTAATAGGGACTAAAACATAGAAGAGTAAGGTGGGAATAGGAGAAATAAAGCATTCATGTTTTTAAAAACATGGATACACGATGTGTATAATGACTACACGACGTGTTCCCTTAGTCCTTCACATGGGCGTGAATTTATGCCAACCCAGGTCGTGTAACACCCTATACACACAATGTGTTGTCCTAACACACGACATGTACTTGAATCCTCTTCCCCTACCCGAGTTCTCTTACACAGCTAGGCCACATGGTTCTCCTAGAACAAGATTACACGACATGTTAGTTCCAAACACAGTGTGTACTAGAAGAACCTCACCGACCCGTGTTGTTAGTCACACGACCGATTACACGACTCACACTACATAGAGTGCTAGTCCCAGACACAGTGTTTAATAGGAATATTTCACTGACCTGTGTTGTTAGTGAAATGGATGGATTCTCAGGTTACACTACACAGTGGGTTCCAGATAGACACGATGTGTATTATAAAAGACTCACCCGACCCGTGTTGTTAGTGACACGGCCGATTACACAGTTCTACAAAATGGCGTGTACGTCTAGTACATGGCATGTCTTACCAAATATTTCCAAACCCCATGTCTCTTTCCACACAGTCTAAGACACGGTTAGAGACTACACGGTGGGTAAATATGGTACACGACATGTACAGAAGAAAAATAGTTTCTTCCTGAATAGAAGAACACATGTAATGTATTCATCATTACACGACTTGTATTCTGTGTTTTTGCAGTCATTAAGCCTCAGAAACTAATTCAGAGCCTAGAAAAACACTGAAACGAACATTAAAGTGCCAAATTCCGATCTTTGAGGGACCATACTCCCAGAAAATCAAATCTTGGAATCTCATACATGTTATAAACAATCATAATAGATCAATGATCCACTAAATTTCAATCCATGAGGGCCCATAACACATCAAGAACCTATGTTTGGAATTAATTCAAGCAAAACCTTAAACAACCAATAACCTATCAAACATTAGGTATTTTTATCAAGGCATATATCACAACAACATGCATATCTAGCACAAAACCTATCACAACAACATGTAATCGCTAATGCACCCTAAATGGCATGACAAGAATGCGTGACATGTGATTCTTAGAAAGTTACTATACGATGCATGAGATGGAATACCCTCGTCTCATCGGGTTTCAATAGAAATAGAACCTCAATAACATCAAAAATAACAACACAAAACATGTGAATCACTCAAGGTGAAATCAAGTCAACTGTAATAATTGCAAAACCAGAAAAAATTGCAATAAACGAGGTAGATTGGATTTTACCTGTACACAAGTTAGATACTCCTGGGCACAACTTATTATCAAGTACTTATTCCTTTCTATCCCTATCTATAGGATCCAAAGAGTAAGTCAAGAGAAAAGAATTCCTCTGATACCACTTTGTAACATCCTGATTCCAGAAGCCGCCCATAGGCGCCCCGTGCCCGGTTAGTTACATGGACTCAAGCGTATTTCTCCTAACACCAGAGGTTGCTGACTAGCATTGCGGGACTTAGGTGTGATAGTGTAGAAACTATTACCTCATTGGCAGAGTAACACAGTGTAAGAGAAACAAATATACAATAACGGAATCGGTAAAAATGCCAAACAACAGTAAACAACATAAGACCGATGAAGAAACAACAGGAGCACATATATATAAATGATGCAGGATACATATGTCTAAGAAAGAAGACAAAAAGTGACAATGCTGAAATAAAATACTAAACCAAAGTATAAAAGAAAACAAGAAAACAAATCCTCAGCATCACAAGCCTCAGATTGGTCCCATGATCTCCAGCTCCCAAAGTAGTCAAGTACCTGAAGAAGAAGGGTGCTTTCCCTTATCTATACATACAACAATATAATATGTTTGGGCCCAAAAGCATGACCCAAACGGGGTGTGAAACTAAATCCCAATAGGCAACCACTAATAGATCTATGCCTAATAGTCAGTGATTATATATAGTAGGTAATAAGAAAAAGAAGCAGAAAACAAGGAAGTACTCAATAGTAAACATTCCTATAGTTTCAAAGCATTCAAATACCGCATACCAAGTAATAAGATAATAAAAAAGGTAACCCTATGGGATGTACTCACAGCCTAATCCCCTATGGTCTTACATAGAAAACACAAACAGCCCTTTGGAAAGTACACACAGTCTAACCCCTCTGGTTCAATTTTAGAATAGACTCTCTGGGGAAACACTCACTGTCAATTACCCCTATAGTCTCGTATCGGTAACTAAAAGGCACTATGGGGAATCACTTACATCACCTTCCCCCTGTAACCCGTGTCGAGGAACTACAAACACTCTGAGAAAGAACTTACATCAATTCCCTCCGAAGTCTCACATCGTAACAGTAAAAAAGATACTATGGAGAAGCCCTTACGTCCATTATCCCTATGGTCTACTACACCTAGTTCTCATGGCCCTGTGTAAGTTAAGAAAGCATGACAATGCATATCAGCCAAAGTAAACCTCAAGAACTATTTGACTAAGAATCTACAACATAAAAACATGTCAGATAAACATCACTCGATCCTACAATACTAGGAATGGGAAAAAAACAAGGCATCCTAACAGGCTAAGCAAGACCAAACAGTCACAAACAAAACATGCATGGGAAAACACTTCCAAAGCCTAGAAATTAACCCTACTCAAATTTAATTAACCTCTACTCAAGATTACAACCATGATAGGAAAATAAAAGGTCTAAAACAGTAAACGATCAACACCTCGTTCAAGGGTATTGGAAAATTTTGCACGTATAACTCAAAGAATTTCAACAGAAAGGCACAAACCACCTACCTCAGTGTTGTAGGATCGATATGTGTGAACCTCAAGCCTTGAATCATCCAATAAAACCAAAGATCTACAAAAAATATAAAAATTCTCAACTGAAGATAACTCTTGAAAGAGGAGGAATCAGGAAACGAAGCTCTAGAAGAAGGAAGAGATTACTGAGGTGATCCCAACACAATCAATGACAGTTGATTCAGAGAACATATGCTTGATCGGGAGCTCAGAGAAGGATCGTGGTCATACCCTCACTCTCGGATGAACCAGACCTAGAAGGAGGGATTTCTTCCAATTAGATGTGACCCCAGTGCATTTAATGAAAAAAAGAATGTATACAGTGTGTACTTGCTTTCACCGACCCCCGTATTAGGTGGTCTCCATGTCACCAAACATGACCGTGTGCATGACTACTACACAGCCAGCACCCGACTACTCGCGGTAACCGAGTACACGATGTGTACTTAAGAAATTTCTAGAAAATACTCTTTTCCTCAAAACACTAGAAAAAGAAAAAAAACCTAAAAATATGATCTAGGTTCTTAAATTTTTCAAACTAAATAGGTTTTCAAGTGTGAAGAAAAGAGAATAAGATGCACTATTTTATAATTATAGTGACGGGTACTTTTGGAATTTCTCAAAAGATTAATTTATAATAAATTATATCCTAGAAAAAATACCACAAAAATGATAGGGATTAAAATATAATATGATAAAAGGTTTTAATATCCTCAAAAATAGATTTTATACAAGTTTTGGTAATATTTTAAATCTTATAATTTTAATTAATGCTTAGTTAACCTATTTTAATTTTAACTACAATAACACATTTTTAAATATCAAAAGGTTGTAATTTTTAATTATAAAGTGTCAATTGGACAATAAATGTAAAATTTATTATATTTTAGACCAAATATAATCCAATTTTTCTTTATTTATTTTTTTTATTTTTTAATAATCTAATAAAATATTATTTTTAAAAAATGATATTAGTGTCAATTTTGAAAATATTTTTTACCTTGACTTTAAGAAAATAAAGACAAAAAGATATATTCAAAAAAAATTTAAATATTTGATAATAATTTACAATTTTTTGGATAAACTTAATTAATCTAAATTATATTTCATTAAGTATTTTTAATACAATTTATTTGATTGTTTCATTAATTGATTCATTACTACATCATCATTGTGTAATTATCTAAGCTACTTATTTCTTCATTTGTAATTAAAAATAACTTACCATGATGAATATAAATATTTTATCTTTCCAAATACTATTTATGGTGGGATATATCTTCACGATAACCACATATTATAAATGTTATACTTATTAAAAACATTAGTGTGATAAGTTTGAATTTTCTTAAAATAAAATACTATAAGGGGATTAAAGTCATAAAAGTAGCTCCAAGAGGTCACGAATTTGTCCCAAGTATGATTCTAGTAAAAAATAACTCATCCAATAAAATTATTACAAATGTTAGGGTAATTTTATAATATTTATAATATTATTTTTGCCTTAATTACCCGATTTACCTTTAACCATGTAATAAAATCACTATTTTTTCTATTCATATTATAAAAAATAAAAGAAAAATATTTACTAAATTTTGACCTAATGATTCCAAATATGGAACCCATTTTTCAAAATTCAAAACATAGAAGTGGATAAAATTAATTGAAAATGTTTAAAATTTTGAGATGTTTCTATATCAAAATTTAATTAGAAAAAGATTATAATGAACTAAATTGGATTAATAGAGGTATAATTAATCTAATTTTACATTAAAACCAATTTAAAATACAATTTAACATTTCAAATTATTTAAATAAAAATCCATTTTTCAACTAAAATGCATTATTTTCACTATTTATCAATGGAATGTAACTTATTAGAAAAATACCAGAAAATTGAACAAAAATATTTATTGGTATCCAAATTTCAAAAAATTTGTTTATTTTTTCAATTTCTTTATAAAAGTTTCAAAATTTAGTTTTAAAAAAAGTGTGCCATTAAAAGGTGGTAAAACTGATTTTTAGAAAAAAAACTATTTTTAAGCATAAAACTGGATTTATTTTTATATCATGTCTACAAAAAACATATAATAAGTGTTAAACATTATATTGAATATATATATATATATATATTTCATTAATATAATCCAATAAGAGTGATTTTGTTATTTTATTGGTATAAAACACACTTGTGTACATTTAAATAGTTTTATAAAAAATAAAATATTTCTTTTATTTTTAAAAGGGTTTTATTTTAATTTATAATTAATTGGTCACAAAATAATTCATTATATATACACATGTAAACCACATTTTAATATTTATGTTTATTCTATTTATACCTTCCATTCTAATGGCTAGGTTATAATTTTCTAGTTTAAATAATTATAATAATAAAATGCTATTTCATAGAAACTGAGTGTTGCATGTAATGAAAGCTAAGACGATGTTGTGTGTAGGTAAAATTTAACTTAGTGTAGTGTGAAATGAAATACATCAAATAAATTTAATATATTCAAAAAAATGTTAATAAAAACTTAGGTTGTTACACATAATAAGTCCAATTTATCCATCGTATGGAAGAGTGTGGTTAAAAATACAAATCATAGTGTTCCAAAGGAATAATTTACATAAATGTCTCTTAGTAATCAATAACTATATATATAGAAGCAATGATTACAAAAATTATAAATGATTCAGTGACCAATTTAATTTCATTGATATGTAGGTGATTGTCCATCAATTAAGGAGTTATAGGAAATTCACATAGAAATATAAAATATCCTTAATGATGGTGTGATAAAGTGGGATACTTTCATCATATAAGAAAATTATTGGGAATTAGTAAATTTATGCAATGGTTAGATACCAAAACAGTGATAGAAAAATAATTCCCACTTGAAAAAAATAGAGTTTATTTTGAGGGTTTCATAATAATAAAACATAACATCATTACGTATGGATATTTAAAGTAATTAAAATGACTTTTGAAATAGAAATAAAGGTAAATTTGAAAACACTAAACTTTATATATCCATTCCAAAATATTGAAAATTATCTCCTTATATACTTAAAGTTTTGTCTCTCCAAATAGAAATGTAGATAAGGGTTTAAGAACCCTTAATTCACTAATTATCTTCAAAAAAACTCTTATGATAGAATTCAAGATAAAAATAGAGATAGAGTCTGAAACAATAATATTATTAAGTTTCTTCTTGAAGATTATTGAGTGGTAAAATGAGTAGAAAACCACTTTAAATGGTTTTATAGTGGAGAGTAATGGGAGTATGGAAGGGTATTTATAATAAATTAGGGTGAATTGTTTATAAAGTTATAAACACATTCCTTGAAATTTAGGTTTTGGAAGAATTAAAAACCATTAGAATTCCTATGGTTTTAAACCATGATATTTGAAATTTAGGGATTGGTTTTTGAATTTTAAAAGATTAATAACTAAACTACATTAAATTATATTATTTTAGACATAAGAAAAAATTTTAATCATAGAAAATTATTTTTTAAATATTAAAATATAATTTAGTCTTTAGAAACACATTTATAGGTTTAAAAATTAATTTTATTATTTTAGAATACTTTATTTTAATGAATGAAAATATTTTTGGTTGATAAATGTCATGAACTAGCCTAAAATATCCTGGTAACCTGATACATGAGCCAAATCTGACATGGACCAAATGGCATTCTCGATCTCTATAGGTTGGTGAATAAGACCTCGCATTATACAAGATAAAAGAGGGAATAAATTTTCCACAAGAGTAGTGGAAAATAAAGATACAACTTGTTATGATCTACACTCTAAAGAGAGAAAGTATGAGAAACTAAATAGGTATAACAATGTGAAAAGTAGTACATAATCCAAGTACTCAACATATAACATGATAAAACTCAAACATCCCATGAAATAAGTGGATAACATCTCCACTGGGCATCTCAATTACTCAGAGCCCAATGGATTAGTAATATCCACCACCTCCTAGAGGATCTTTCCCGTTTCTCAAACCAGACATAAGAAAATATAAAAATGCTCGATGGAAACGGTAGGGTGTGAGCTATAAATCCTATTAGGGCCTCACCAAGTGTTCTATAATCATTTCTAAAACAATAAACCAATATTGCTATAAATTTAAATAAAATGTGGCATGGAATTTCATTTTAATATTTAAAAAAACATGATTTCATTCAAATAGATGATTCGTATATCAAAAAAATTTCAAAGAGGCTTAAATGGAAATTATTTTTAATTTTTTTATATAAATTAATTGGAATGAATAAAACTGTTCTATAAATCAATGGCATGTATATCAAATAAAACAACTCATAAAACTGTGATCAAATTCCCTATGGTACATTAGTTACTAGATATATGATTATCACACATATAATTTGTGATCATGTATAAATATACACTCCCAATTAAGGTAAAATTACTGTCCTCCACTCCCACTTTTGGGAAAATTACATCCACTCCAACTTAAGAGAAAATTACAGCCTCTCCCATGTACATGAAAATCAATAGCCAAACATGGTTTTTTTAGTGTTGTGAATGTAAATGCAATTCTAGGAGATACAAATCTTATCATGCTTATCCCAACCACCTACTAACTACTTGAGATCCCATGTGCTTCAATCAATCAATCAATAAAATTAGAAATAAATCATTTTAAAACATTTTAAAATATGATTTCCCAATTTCAGTTTTCAAAATGCCTTTTTCATTTCAAAACCAAATCATATATTTTTATAATTTCATGCCATTTAAAACAACTTTTCAATATAATCCATTTTATCATGATTAATCATCAAATCATTTTATCAAAATTATTTCCAAAATCAATCCACCATTTTTCAAAAATCCACCACACAATTTCAATTCCATTAAAATTGATGTTTTTCTCAATTTTGATGACTATTTAAAATCAAGGATCAAATATATGTTTTTAAATAAATTAAAAACTCATTATATTGTTATCAATCCATTCAAGGTTTCAATCATAGGGAAAATAATCATGGAACCTCATACCTTTTGAAAGGAATCACAGTATAAGACATGCACAACGGGGAGCACCAAAGAAGAAAGAAGGCATGAAAGACCTAGGAACACAACCTAGAATAAAGATCCAACAAAATGGAGTTTATATCCACCCATTATATGATGATCTATTTACACTACAAATAAAAGATAAAGAGTGACCAGAACAAAAAATATGAGAGTATATCCACTTACTTGGATGAGATCGAACGAGCTCAATGCTACTTCGATCCACCAAGGAAAGGGTTTAGAGGATCCAAAAACACCTAGGGAAGGCTCTGGGTTAAAATAGATAAGAATGAAGGTTTAATAGAATGAAAATAATCAATGTGACCTTCTAAAAACCACATACTTCATGAATTACATGACATTTAACCTCAGATCACATCATGTAATCCATGAAGGTTGTATACACTAAAAAATGTGTCACCTTTTATTAAAATCTATTTTCAACCATTTCACATCATGTAAACTCTACACATAGTGTAATCATTTTACATTATGCACCAATTTCATGGATCTTCCCAGCAAACATTACACATCGTGTAATTTCCCATCAGAAAACAAAAAAACCTATTTGTACTTAAAAAACCCAAAACCCAAAACCAAAGGAAATGACATACCTAAAAAGAGTAGTGATATGTTATAACCTCCCCACCATAAAAATTTTATATCTCTAAAAATTTTATAGATAAGTTTCCATATCAAAGATATGGATCCACTGTTCTATAATGATAATCTCACACTCCCACATCTTAAGAGAATCAAAACCATGCTTCTATAATATATGGACCAAAGGTATCATCCTCCAATAAGGTATATTTATCTCATAGTCAACTATCCTTACTGGGTGCTCGTTCAAAGATAAATCATGCTCAACATCAAGATCCTCCTAGATCAAGACATGAGTTGGGTTATAAAGATACTTCTGAAGCTATGATATATGAAACAAATTATGTCTCAACATCAATTGCGGTGGAAGTGATAAATAGTAATCCACTTTACCTATATATTCAACAACCTTAAATGTTACCATAAAAGAAGAAGAAATATTCCATTTCCTACCAAGCCACCGGTGATGAAAATGGTTTAAAAATCTTAGAAAAAATGGGCCTATAATTGAAAACTCCAAGGGTTTACATTGATGATTAATCTAATATTAATATCAGATCCATGTAATCAATATTCTATACTGAATCAACTAAATATTTTTTGTCATCTCTTGGACCAAACTCGGTCCAACCAAGGAAGTTTCACCAATCTCTAACCAACACAACAAAGATTTATATCTCCTTCCATACAAGGCCTCAAAAGGAGTCATTTTTATTGCAGACCGATAACTATTATTATAATAAAACTTAACCAGTACCAATTGGTCATACCAACCACCACCAAAATCAGGAATTCATGCACTTAGCATATCCTCAGGAATCATTATAGCTCTCTCTGTCTGGACATCAGTTTGCGGATGGTTTACTGTACTCAATCGAACTTGAGATCCCATCTCATCTTAAAGAAATCACCCAAAAAAGAGGTAAAATAGGGATCTCTATCAGACACTATAGTAGATGTATACTAATAATATCTTTTACATAGATAAATCCAAAGTCCTAATATTTGTTTGTATTTATAATGGGTATAAAGTGAACTAATTTGGTAAACCGATCAATCACAAACCATATTGTGTCTTTCTTCAATGGGTATATGGAAACCCAACCAAAAAGTCCATAAAAATCTCATCCCACTTCCAAGTCAGCACTGGTGGTGGTTGAACAAAACCCAAAGGTCTTTGGTCCTCATCCTTAACCTATTAAAAAGTATAATAATTTGAAAAAAATAAAAAATGTCATGTCTCATACCTGGCCACTAGAATCACATTCGCATGTTATGGAACATCATCATGGTACCTAGGTGTACCTCCCATTGGTAATTTTTCAAACCCCAACACAACTTTAAAACAAATCGATTCCTAAAACATATATTACCCTCTGTGGAGAACGACCACTCACTAGTGGTCTTCCCACCATAAAGGGAGTTCCTAATGCCATAAAAATTTTCATCAAGATTTTATTCTTAAATAATTATCTCAATAAGAGTGGAGGTTAACTGAACACTTGTTAAAAAAACCTTGGACTCTTCCTCCTAGACCCCAAAATACAACTGTGAAAAAAGATCCATCAAATTCCACACTTCCTATGATTATTTCACAATCTGGGTTGAAATTTTCATGCTCAAACCATCATGAATGACATTCTCATTCCCCAAGGTATATGCAATATCAAAATAAAAAAACTTTAGGTACTCCACCCAACTATGTTGATGGATATTAAAATATTTTTGAGAGAAGATATAACTCAGTCTATTCTGGTAAAAATACATGGTAAATATTTCTTCATAAAGGTAATACTACCAACTCTTAATCTCATGAATCATGTATGTGAGTTCAAATTCATGGGTTTTATAGTTCTTCTCATGTGTCCTAAGTTGTCAAGAACTATAGGCTACCACAAGATCACCTTGTATAAGAACGTATCCCAAACCCAAACCTGATGCATCACAAAAGACCACACAACCCAACCTAATCTCTAGAAGATTAAACCACAATGAGAAGTTAAGAGATGTCTCATCTCAAAAATATAACTATAAAAATTATAATTCCATGAAAAATTCACTTTCTTCAGAGCAAAATAAGTCATCAGAGAATATAACTTTGAGAAATCCTTAAAAAACCTGTGGTAATAACACAACAAACCCAAGAAGTTGTATATCTCAAAAATATTTCATGGTTGTTACCATGTCATAACAGATTTTACCTTCTTAGGATCTACTAAGTAGATAATTTCTGAGACCTCATGTACTAATAACTTCACCTCCTAAATCTAGAAGTCACATTTCAATATCTTGATATCGATTCAAGGATTTCATAAAAATTTTAGAACTACTCTTAGATGACACACATGATCATCCTTAGACTGAGAGTATACTTAGATGTAATCTATAAATACTACCATGAACGTATAAATATACTCATGGAATATCTAGTTAATCAAATACATAAATACTATAGGAGAATTGTTTAGATCAAATGGCATAAAAAGATACTCATAAAGACCATTCCTGATTCAGAAGACAGTCTTCTGAATTTCAAATTCTTTTATTCTCAACTGGTGATAACCATATTGAAGATAGATATTTGAGAACCACTTTGACCCTTTAAAATGGTAAAATATATCATTAATCCATGAAAAAAATGTATTCTTTACTATAATGTGGTTATGTTTCTAGTAATAAACACAATGGAAAAGTGTTCTATCAACTTTATTTTCAAAGACAATAGGTTCCACCCAAGGCGAGACACTTGGGTGTATGATTCCTTTATACAAGAGATCATCCAACAAAATTTTCAAATATTTATGTTCATCTGGGGCCATATGGTAAGAAGGTATATATACTAGTTGAGTACTGTGAAATAAGTCAATAGAAAACTATACCTCTCATACTAGTGGAAAACCAGAGAAATAAGAAGGAAAAATATCAGGAAAATTGATTATTATTGGAGGGAGATCATCACTCAATTATTCTCACTCTAGTTCAAAATAAAACATTGATATTACCCTACCTAAATTTGGATTAGAAGGTATGACTTCACTTAAACTCAGGTCTTATTCTCCCTAAGAATCATGACACACAACATCAAAAATAGTAAATGAGACCCTTCAAAGATAAAAATTAATCCATGACTTATTAATAATCAGAAAATACATCCCCAATATGGTGTTAAGAGGTTTTAGTTAAAGAACTAGAAAATCATAGGTAAGATCAATCTCTGATAAAGGGAAATTATAAGCAGAACAACGAAGACCCTTATCTCTCTTCATTCTAAGGGGTATTGTAATATCCATCACATAAGACACAAGCTCTATAGAAAGATTTATAATTTCTCTAATAAAAGTTGATATAAATGAGTGAGATGCACCAATATCAAGTAAATCAGTCACTAAAGATAAAGATATAGTGATGGAACCTCTCATAGTCACTGGACCTGTATCATATTCCTCGGAAGATTATTCTATTGCATGAAGAAGCTTCATTCTGGATGCCAATGAAAGGAACCCCTTTATTATTGAAGCATCTTATTTCATGATATTAAATTTAGGTGATGATAATCCTATGACACTACATGGGGTATAAATGATATAAAATAATTTCTACAAGTTTCCTATGGAACCATAAGAAATGAAGATCTTGGGTGCCATAGTGAAAACCCATTTCAAGTTCCCATCCTTGCTGCATTAAATTAAAGTCAAAGGACCTCTTTCAGGCACTTTAGGAGGTCTCTAAGAACCCTACTTTCGAGATCCACCATGATACTCATATTAATTTTTATTTTGTTTAATAGAACTCATAGAACTTCCACTGGGAGAAAAAGGAACTCCTAACAACCTAGACTTACCAGCCAGGTCAGGCTCAACTATAAATGCCCTATCTAGTACATCATTATAAGATGATAGATTCAGTATAAATACTTGAGAACAAATATCTGATCAAAGAACCATATTTTACCATCGAGTTTTAATCTTCCCATTAGATATAATATCAATTAAAATATATACAAGCTTGGAAAACCAGTTCACATACTCCATCATGGTCCCATCAGCATGATGGAGATTGAAAAACTCTACAGCCTTAGTTATCACCATAGATTATATATAGAAATTATTGGTAAAAATAACTATAAATTACTTCCACTCTAAACCCTCATGCTTCTTCTACATTACCATCAAATCCCACCATCTCCTGTTAGGTTCCTCTAGCTTTAATGTGACACATTTCACTTTAATAGAATCAAGAGTTTACAAGAAATAGAATAGAAGTTATCTCTTTCTCAACCAATCCTCAACCTATTTAGGATCATTATAACCTTGTAATGCTGGTGGATTATTGTGAAAGAAATATTAATCATGATTTTAAGATTTATTCATATGAAATTCCACAACTTTATCCTAAATGGGAATGGTTGTGGGTTCCTGTCCCAGAGCTTGGCCAACATGCACTAATATCTCAACAAGATTATAGATAATGGAAGGATTTTATCATTGTTTATCATAAGCATATTCCTCTAGGATCCTATTAGAACTCTTTCTCAGAGGAATGATGATGCAAAAAATAAATAAAAAAGATACCGAAGAATTCATAAGATTACTGATATCAACAAATCAAACAAGAGTAAAGAGAAAATTAATCTCATCAAATAAGATATATAGATTTTAATTTCAACCTATTCAAATAAAAAGAAAGAAAAAGATGATAATTAGATCAAATCATTCCTTAATTCACCTTTCCCAGAACACCCATGGCGACTTAAGGCTCGTTACGATGATAGGTAGACATAAACTAACTCATAAATACCTATTAAGTCCCAAAGATACATTCCAAACTAAATACTAACATCAAGGAAAGATGATTAACCTAAACCCTTGATACCACTTTATCACAAACCATCATGAAGTACCCTATTACCCTGATACCAAAGCTAGATTTTACATGGATCAAAGGGGATTCCCAATCCCCATGAGTTGGTAACTAGCACCAGAATCATACAAGATAAAAGAGGGAATTAATTTTCTACAAGAATAATAGATGATAAATATTCAAGTTAGTATTATCGAAAATATAAAGGGATAAAGTTTCAGAAAATAAATAGGTATAAAAAATCCCAAAGTAGTATGTCATAAAAGTACTAAACATATGAAAAGATAAATTTCAAAGATCCAATGAAAAAATTGGATAACATCTCCACTGGTCACCTCTATCACTCCGAGCCCAAAGGATCGGGAATATCCACCACCTCCAAGATACACGTTCCCTTTTCTTGAACCAGGCATAATAAAATCTAAAAATTACCAAAGGTAAAATTAGTGTGTGAACTTGAAATCCTAGTAGAGTATCACAAAGTGTTCTATAATCATTTCAAAAACTATAAAACAATAATTCTATTAGTTTAAACCTCAAAATCCATTTTTTCCATTTTCAAAAGCCACTTTATGGTTAAAGTGGGAACCTCACATGAAAAAACAACCATATTAAAACCAAACCTCCACCTAGATACAAAACTTCACTGAAACCACTCAAACAAGGCATGAAATTTCATTTTCTCATTTAAAACCAAACACGATTTCATTAAAATAGATGTTAGGTATATCAAACAACATTAAAACATGATTAAATGAATATTTTACATAAAAGAGTTTATATAAATAGATGACTTGAATAAAATAGTTCCATAAATCAATAACATGTATATCAAATCAAACAACTCATATCACTATGGTCAAACACCCTGTAGTTACTTAGTTACTAGCTATAGGATCCTCACATATATCATCAGTGATCATAGATCAATATTCACTCACACTTAATGTAAAATTACTATCCTATACTCCCAATTAAGAGAAAATTACT
Organism: Viscum album; assembly: GCA_963277665.1. Taxonomy (NCBI): domain Eukaryota; kingdom Viridiplantae; phylum Streptophyta; class Magnoliopsida; order Santalales; family Viscaceae; genus Viscum; species Viscum album. The sequence goes on along the minus strand of OY728132.1, from coordinate 1,149,845,644 downwards.
AAAAATCCAACTTAATGGAAAATCACTTGCCAAAATTGGTTTTGTTAGTGTTTTCATCATGAATCCAATGATAAGGGATCAAGATCCTAGAATGATTGTCCCAACCACCTACTAACTACCTAGGATCCCATGCGCTTCAATCAATCAATAAATATAATTAGAAATCAATCATTTTAAAACATTTTAAAATAAAATTGTCCAATTTTAGTTTTTAACATGCCTTTTCCATTTAAAAACCAAATCGTAGATTTTAATAATTTTATTCCATTTAAAATAACTTTTCTTTTTTATCAATTTTCTCAATATCAATCATCAAATCATTTTAGAAAAACAATTTCCAAAATCGATCAACTATTTTTCATAAACCTAACCCATAATTTAAATTCCATTGAAATCGGGGTTTTCTCAATTTCTATGACTTTTTCAAATCAAGAATAAAATCCATACTTTTAAATCAATTAAAAACTAATTACTATATAATAGATAAATTAAATGTTTTAATAATAGGTTAAAGAATCATGGAACCACCTACCTTGTAAAAGGAATCACAATACACGACACCCACAATGGGGAATGCCAAAGAATAAATAAGGTGTGAGAGATTTAGGAACACAAACTAGAATCAAGATCCAGTAAAATAGAGTTTAGATCCATCCATTAAATAATGATATATTCACACTCTAAGGAGGATAGAAAGAGAGAACAAAATAAATAACATGATAGGAGGTCTACTTACCTTGATGATATTGAACACGGTCAACACCACTTTGATCCACCAAGGAAAAAGTCTAGAAGAGCCAATATCACCTTGAGAAGGCTCAAGGTCGTGAGTGGGTGTAATGTAGGTTGAATATAATGAAAATTATCCATGATACCAGCTAAAAACCATATTCCTCATGAATTACATAGCGTATAACCCCAGTTGACATTGTGTAATTCACTATGGCCACATACACTAAAAAAGGCATCACATTTTATTATATTATGATTTTGGCCATTTTAAATCATGTAAATTATACAAAAAGTGTAATAATTTCATGCTATGAATGAGTTTACTAGAATATACCCAATTTAAATTACATGATGTGCAATACCTTCAAACGGGGTGTAATTTCCTAACAGATAGCAAACAACCCAGTTTGTGCCCAAAAAAACCGAAACCAAAAACCGAAAACCAAAGGACAAGGCATACCTGAAAATCATAATAGTATGCTACAATAAATTTTTTTTATTTATTAAATCATTTTAAAATCATTATTATGTTGTAATACTTACCATATATTCATATAATATTTCACTATCTACCCAAAAATTCAGTTTTCTTAGTAAATTATTAAATATTAACCATTAGATAATTTCAATGTGTTGATTCCAAATTTTAATTACTTTTTATGAGAATAATTTTTTTTCTATGAGAAATATAATTATTAAATAATAACAATAGTGTATTTCAAAATCATGAATTTAGTGACAAAAAAGATTAAAACTCGTTTCTAAGGCATATAAATATAGTTACATTGTGATTCCTGAATATAATTTATTAATAATTATTGATTAAAAAGTGATTCTATTTATTTTATGAGAAACTTGTATGTATCAGTGTAACATTACTATTACATTGGTTATATAGGGAATTTACTTTTCTAATGATCTAATTTCCAATAGTCAGATTCCAATGGCCACCTTACCCTTCCAATGGTCATATTACCCATTATATATACTCTTTATTCAAATATCTGAAATCATTCCTATATTTATATTAGTTTCTATACCATTTTAGTTCCATTGATTCTTGTTTTCTTCAGAATAATAATGTAACTTGTATACTTGACATTAATTTTAGAGTATGATTCCCTCGAGTTTAGGATTATGGTTATTCACTATTTTTTATGTGTTATGTAGTAATAGATGTGACCATTAATGTGAATGCAATTTTCTAGTTTGTTGTTTTAGTAATATGTATTATACTATTATGATGAAATAATAGAATGTGTATTGTGCAATAGTTTTTGTGATTATGTTTTTATTTATTATAGTAAAATATTGTGTCTTAAGAAAATGTGTCAAATAAAAGAAAATAAGTATAAAAAATTATATAATAAGATAAATATATAGAAAAAAAAATAAATATAATTAATGACGAATAAATAAAATATTTAAATAAAAAAATAAACAAGGATAAATATAGTTAATTAAATAAAACAAGATATAAATATTAAAAATGATAAATAAATATAAATTTTCTTTGAATCAAATAAGATCAACTCAATATTAATAATATAACATAATTTATAAGAAAAAGGATTATAACTGAAATATTATAAATAATTTTCATTATCAATAAACTTAATAGATACATCACCATTATAAGAATATTTTATTAATACACAGTGATATATATAGTTGTGATTTATTGTAAAATAACTAATATGATTTTTTTTAAATGTTGATATCACTTGATTTGTCACATTTGATTAAGAAATTATTACAATTGAAGGTAAAATATTTAAAATGTGTTTCATTCACAAAACTTAAACACAAAAACTTTAAATTGTAATATATTATACCTTAGTTATAGTATATTTTATATAATTCTATTCTTTAATGCACAATGAAATAGATTATTTTTCCAATATATAAAGTATCCTTGAATTTTTATCCTCTCTAACCAAAAACATCTAAAATAAACATATAAATATGATATTTAATTACAAATTAAAGTTTTAATAAAATTTAAACTATGATATAATGTCTCCTTAGGAGACCATAAAATCCATTTTATTGAATATTAATGATATTCCTTAGGATATTAATGCAATATAATATAAAGGAACACATAAAACATAATATATGTCTTTCTATAATTAAAATATAACAAACTCTCAATCATTCCTATATATAACTTTATTTTCATTGATAATGTATATTCATCAAAATCATGTTTAATTATATAAATCATAAAAAATATGGTTTATTATCCTCTATACCAAACCTTTTTAAAAGGAAATTTTTGTATTTTATTTGATCTAAAAAAATACCAAAATCATTTGGAAATATTTTAAAACTAAAAAATAATTTTAATTCACCCATCATAATTATTTAAAAATCTTTTTTTCATAAACTTATAAAAATCATTAACAAGGTTTGAATTTTTGGAAAGAAAAAATAATTTGATACATATAAATGTTAGAAAATAAAATACCCTTTTAAATAATTTCTTTAAAAATATCAGGTTCAAACTTACCCATAATAAAACTATTCTCTAAAATAAATGAACTTAACCTCTCATACCGAACTCTTGATGCCTGCTTAAGCCTATATAAATATTTAATAGGTTTGAAAAAAATAAAAAGTGAGGATATTCAATACCTGGGGTACACTAAAAAAACTTATTTTAGATTAAATCCATTTACTAAATAAGATTTGACATCCATATGAAATATTGAAGTCCTTATAATATTTCTAAGTCAGAGAGATTATAGTAACTTATAGACTAGATACAAGTGAAATGACCTCTTCATAATCTATTCAATTTGATTGATACTTACCCTTGGACAATGACATTGATTTATTTATATTTATCACTTTTTGATAATTTAATTTATTTCTATAAACATACTTAGTAACTATTACCAAATATTATTTAGGTCTTTAAACTAACTCCCAAAATATATTTCTCTCAAAATAATTTAACTATCCTCTAATTGATTAAACCCAACTATTATGATTTTAACAATATTCAAAAGTTTTAGGTTATGAATGAATGATAAATAAATAAAACTCATAAACATTTATAACACTTATCTTAGTCATTATACATTTTTCTATTCCAATTATGATAAAATCTAAAGCATGGTCTATAATAACTTTAGTTTGTTTAGCATTATACTTTTTGTTTCTATATATCGATGTTCTTTGGATTTAAGTTCAGCTTGATTATTTATTAATTAATATATTTTATAGTGAATCATAGGATCATGTCTCAATTCATTAATAAAATCTTCTAGATCATCATGTGATATTTTATTAGGATAAAAAGGAACACTTTTATTGAAATATAAATGGTTATATTTTTTAAATATACTTAATTTTTTATTATAAAATCTATAAGTTTTGGAAGTGGTTGAATAAGATAGAAAATTTTCCTCATAATACTTTGGTTAAAATATAAAGATATTATCCTTTTTATTTTGAATGTGAAATTTATATAAAAAAACTTTGAAGCAACCTATATTTTTTTCATCCATTCCATAACTCATATGATTTATTCTATAATATAAACCTTATAAGAACTCCATTAATGAAATAATATAATATATTAAATTATTATACCCAAAAATAACCCGTTTAGCTACATTCTTATAGCATTGTTTTATAAATCTCTCAAAAAATCCTATTTATTCTTTACATAATAGTATTTTATTAAGTTTTCCTTGAAAAAAACATTGTTTAATATAATGTTTGAAGAAAAAAATTATGGAACTCATGATTTTTAAACTCAATTACATTATCACTCCTCAAATAGATACTTTTTGAACCTATTTAATTATGAATAATCCTGAAAAACTGATAAAAATAATATACTTAAATTTTGAGTATCATAGAGTAAACTAAAGTACATATAGAAATGCCATAAACATAATTAAAAATAAGTCTTTCAATCAAGGATTTTTTCTTGATTGGTCTAAAAAAATTTGTATGGATGAATTACAATTTCCTTGAATTTTAAACATCATTGATTTATTTAAAATAAAATCTATACATATTTTCTGTTTGATTTGAATCATATAATATATTTTATAAAATAAATTCTTAGAAAAATAAAAAATAATATTTTTCTTAAATAAATTATTGAAATAAAAAAACATTTCAATGAAATTATTACCTATTACTTATAAAATATTCATTAAACTCATAATTTTAACTATTAAAATTCTATCTATAAAAGGAACCAAAATTTAATGTATAATGGTTTTTTAAATCTAAGAGACATTTCCTTATAAACAGAATATGTATTGCTAACAAAATCAACTGTATTAACTTCACCGCAAAGTTGATAAATGAATATCAAATTATGATTCAACCTATTCCAAAAAAATTTATTTTAAAATTAATACCATTTAAATAATTTTAATAGTTCTAACATGAGTAATATTACCTTTAACATTGTCTTTAAAGGTAACAATGCCTCTATTAATTTTTAAAAGTAATTTAGAGTTTGATGAAATCATTACTCATAATCCTAGAACTACCACTATCAATATTTCATTTTTAATTAATGTTCTTTTTGGATATTTATTTTAAAAATATATAAAAAATTGAATTTTAGGTGTCCAATTGTTTTTAGTCCCATTTGTGTGAATAGTTTGATATTTGGGAACCCAAATATGATTAATTTAAAATGACTGTGTAACATAATAATCAAATATAAAATCACTAGAGAAGTAAGATATTTTCACACCATTATATTTTATATTTATCTTATAATATTAATAATTATAATTATTATAAATCCATTGTTATAATGTTTAATAATCGATATATTTTGGCAACTAATTCTATTAAAAAAATAACTCTTATATGGATTAATATTTTTATTAGTATAATTAATTTCATGTTTGTTTCTGGTATTTTATTTTGGATTACCAAGTTTTTTTTTATTTTTTTATTCCCTTTCTATATACCTAGTAATTATCAACTTTATTTTTTCAATTTTAGACACCATATCTTTAATTTTATCACCATTTAGAGTATAAAATGAATTTTCATATTTTATATTTTATTTTAACCAACTATTTTAATAGAGAACCTATTTTCTGTAATCAATTTTTCAGGAGATTACTTTAACCATATATTCTCTTTCCCAAGATCTTTGTTTTTTTCCATCATATCTATATCATCATAAAAATAATCAAGAATATCAAAAAATGGACGAACAATAAGAGTGCAACTCATCGGTTTATTCTAAGAAACACAATTTTTTCTTGAAAACCTTATTGATAATCTTAACACATAAGGTAAATATAATAAAATGATCCCTCAAAATTACTTAAAATATATTTTATATTTATTTGAAATTTTATTTTATTTTCACCCTTTATTTTAAATTTTCTTGATTTTTTTATTTTCCATTAATAGTGGTCCATTCTAATTGACATGTATCAACTTTTTTGTATTTATAAAATCGTACTTCAATCAAATATTCATATTAATTTATGGTATCCTTGGAATGTTTTATTAACTATATAATATTTTTGAATATATTTTTAAATATTATATCCATTTATCATAGCTCATCAAAAAATTTAACACTATAGTATCCATTACTAGAAGAATCATAAAAAATATTCTTTTTTTCTTTTTTTTAAAAGGTTGGGGCCGAAGCCTCAATTTATTATTTAAAACAAAGGCCTATTTAGACTGGGTAGAGGAAGATCCATTACATATCCTGAAGGCCTAAGGCTAAGTGGTCTGGATACAAGGCTTGAAAGCCCATTTTTTGGCCCAAAGGACCCCTCGGTGAACAGTACTACTATAGTACCTATGCTATTACAGTCCCTGCTATAGTACCGTCGCCGCTATAGTACCTACTACAGTCCCTCCAACACAATAGTGTCGCTACTGCTACAGTTGTTCCATTTCTACAATACTACTATAGTGCCCTACTACAATACTGCTATAGTAGCCCAGAAATTTGTCCCTGCACAGATTTGATTCTTAGATAATGTAACTTGTTAAATAATTTCATATCATAATATTCAACTTTAATTTAAAATTTATTCACTATAAATATTCCAATAAAATTATTCCTTTTTAAATCATTGATTTTTTTTATATTACCTTTTAATAACAAAAATTTCAATCCATTAAAAGGTTGGGTCCTTGAAACTTTTAAATCTTGAATATACTCAAGTATTTTAGTATATACAAATTAAATATTATTTACAATATTAGATTGAATTATATTAATTTAATTAATATTTTCACTATAAATAATTATAAAAGAATCATATTTAACCTAAACAATATTATATTCAAGATCTATAACATCATTAACTATTTCATAAGAAAAAGTAATAGTTTTTGACATTTAATAAGCGATAACACACTAAAAAAATCTATAAAACTAGGTCTATGAAAAACCCATGGAATTTTTGAATAAGTATTGTACTTGTTTCCTACTATTCACGAAGATCATTGGAGATATTTGAGAATGTTTTTGAGATGAATTATAGTGATCGGAGTTTCCTAGAGATAAGTTGAGAAGGAAGATGAATGATTTGGGAGGCACCTAGTTCATACATAAAATATTATTATTAATAGACTAGGAAAAGTACTAGATCCAACTTAGAAACATAAGATTCTATGGAGGATACATAAGAAACACTAGGAGTTACACTACGATACATTATATCTTTAAAATGGTATATATTTTTTTCTTACTGATAGATAATATCTCATAATGCACATGAAAGGTAAATTTTGAAGTCTATATTGAGATATGGGAAAGGAAAGACCAAAGTACGATATATAATATATTCTAGATGATACAAAAGATTTAATCGAGAATTTTAATAATATTTTTATAAAATAGAAGGTATTATGAACTATATAAAAGATTATTTCATGTGATATATATGATTTATCTATTTGAAAAATGTAATAACATTTTCGATTTTAGAGATGAGATTTTCAAGAGTCCTATGAAAAGAAAATTAAATGAGATGATGATATGATAATCCTCATGGATTATATATCTTGATAGTTTATAGAGATCATGATTCTAGATGATTTTGAAGAAATGTGAATCGATCCATAAATATTTTTATCATTCCATAGTGATAGGTTATACCATAATTTGAAATAACAAACTATAATCATATATACCTAGAGAAAATAAGTGAAACTTGTGTTGAGATCTTTTATAACGCACTAAATAAGGATTATCACATGAAAATACATGCATTCAAAACATGATAAGATAATACAATTATTTTTGGAAATTTAATTGAGTATCAGGGGGAAAAACCCATGCGGTTAATTGATAATTAAAATCAGTTGAAGATCATTAAATCTAATCCACATGATTATTTTGATAGATAATATCATAGGTTATGTACTTTAGCAAATTAGTTGATGAGAGAATTCCATAATATTTTGAGTGTCTAGTTTTTTTAGAATTTTCTATAATTCTTAATTCTTGTGGTCTACTAAAAATATAAAAGGATAAAGATGATATGAATTTAGTGTGGAATGAATTGGATATACTATGTGAAAATTATTAGGGAAAGAATAGACTAATATTTTATTAAAGGATTTCAATCTATTACCATTAATTATAAATACTCAAATTATTATGTTCTTGAAGAAGAAAAATCAAAAAAACCTTTTGTATATTATAAAGGATTTAAGGAGAAAATTAATTGACATTGAAGCATCCTAATATAGTTGGTAATATTCTTGTTTTCATTTTTATCACTTAATGTAAACTGACATTGACTAGTATAAACAAACAATCAAGAGATAGTTTCTGTTAGGAGATGAATTCACAAGGGTGAAGGATGATATAATTCCTTCCCATGTAATTAATTTTTGATATTAGTGATAAAATATATGTCTTAGACTCAACCTGAACACAAAAAACGTTTATCCACCCACCTTGGGGGAGAACCTTGTAAAAATCCTATGGCTCTATTTTTTTCATTCTTATTTTTTTGTATACGGGTGAGTGAGATTTGTTTTGAGTGGATCCTAATATTAACTAGCCATTGAGATCAATTTTTAAGTGGTAATAAATTATAAAAAGAAAGTAACATTGATTTAACCCCTTCTGAATATTACATAATTTATTACCGGATCATTTAAAGTGGCATTAGAGAAATTAAAAGTTCCCTCTAAGTGATCATTTTATGTTTGAGTTAAATATAGAGAATATTATTTCTATTAACAATAGTGTAATACTAACATTTTATGGTAATAATTTTCATGGATGGAAGAATAATATAATCCTTTATTTTCTCTTTATATAGAATTGATTGATGTTTCTATAATGGGTTTTACACTAGTTAAGAGAGATGATATCATGACTTTTGTTGATTAAATATATTTGTAGGTTGATGAAAAATCAAGGAATATAATTTGAATGTCCTTATATAACAAAGTTTATAAAAATAATATTGGACTCTAGTCTTCTAAAGAGATTTGGATAAATCATAAAAATATTTTTGAAGGGAATGTAAAAGTAAAAGAAATGAAGTTATAGATTTTGAGATAAAAGTTTGAATATATTAGAATGGATGATGATGATACTATTGATGAAAATTTCATATGGATGAATGAAATATTTAGAAACATAAAATGTTTTGGGGAAATTTTAGAAGGTTCAACCATTTCGAATAATATAATGAGAAATTTACCTAATATATTTTATGTAAAGGTTTATTATATGAAATATATAAATGTTTTTTATCTTTATGTGTTAAAAAATATTATTGTTTATTATGAAATGAGTAAGGTTTATATTTCTATTAAGAATATTAAATAAGAAAAAAGAAATTATTTTAAATCTAGGAAATATCTCAAGCTATAATGGAAGAAGAATTAACCCTTCTCATAATTTTAAGATGATGATAAAAGAGATAAAGAGAATCACAGAAGCATATATCTTATTTTTAATATATTCGGAAAAGGAATAGACAAATAAAAATGTAATATTCCTTTAAAATTATTTAAAAATAATATAATAGTGAATTTTTCATTTGATTAGAAAAATAATGGGAATAGTGATAATTATAATTATAAGAAAGAATAATTTTTTTACAAAAAGAAATTGGTAAAACCAAGAAGTCTAATATTATAAAGAATAAGTCTACAAGAAGGATGAAAAGGAATATAATAAGAAAATAAGGAGAAGATGAAGAATCATCACAATGAAATGAGTCAAAATATAATGTTACCATTAGAAAACATAAAACCTTCAAGGTTCATTTTAAGGTACATGAAGTCACTATAAGAATTGATGTGGTGAATGAAGAGATCTATACTAAGAATATGATGAAATTTGAGCTTGAATCTTCTATTGAGAAAAAATAAAGATCATGAAATGAATCAAATTATTTAAAAGAAATTTGAGAAAGAAAAAATAAGGTGAAGATGAATTAATTAATAAAGAGACTGACTACATTGAATAAATAAAGAATCTCATGGTGAGACTTGCATAATAAGAAAAAATATTGAAAATTTATATGTCAAATATACTATAAAGGAATAAGTTTAAGTAAAAAAAATATAAGTGCCACAAAGATAAAAATAACTCAAAGAATATGAGATAAAATTTTAATAAATATATGGATATTTAGGCCCAATAATATCAATCTATTGATAATGTTAACTCAAAGAAGAATGTATACACTGATCTTTCTTATTACAATGTTTATAATTTAATTTCATCAAATAGTAAAGGCACTAAAGCAAAAACTGGTCTTTTATGGGTAGATAAAAATCATGAAAAATACAATTTTATATCAAGGGAAGTTATGAAAAAATTTAGAAGAGAAATTTACCCAAGAAATAAAGTTAAAATGAAGCTTGTAATGCACCTGGAAAATAAGTATATTTTCATAAATAGTCTTAAAATTCTTTTGTAAGTTCAAGATTTAAAATATTTTTTTTGGTTCTATAGAGTCTATGGGTATAATTATTATATTTATAGTATAAAATTTCATTTCCATGTAACTACAGAAGAAAATAATATATGGGGGATATCTAATGAATATGAGAAATAATTTAGAGAATAAGAAAGTTGTGAATAAAGCTTCATAAAATCTATCTACTTAAAACATATTATATTATATTGAATAAATGTTGGGAATATATGATCAAAAAGATTATTATGTTTAGGAATTTATAAAAAACCCTTCTAGAAATACTCTACAAACTAATAAATATTAGAATAATTAGAAAGGAGAAAATACTGATAAGTGATTACTTATTGAAGTGGATCTTAGAGAAATAAAGATAAGTAAGACATGATTACTTTATAAAAGCTATTCATTTGATAGGATATGAGAGAAAAAAATCATGAATAAAATTGAAAATAATTATGGTGGTTCTATTACTTTTGTCCATGATATATCTTTAAAATTAGAGGAGTTGGTACAACTGATATTGAGGCCTAGAAATTGAAATCCAAGGAAGTTATATTTGTGGATGAGAACAAAAACAAATTTTTTAAGTATTATATAAAATTTTGATGATGGGAAAAAATTAATTTTGAGAAACAATTCTTACATCATAAATAGATTATATAATTGAAGAATCATCACAAGTGGATAAAGAACTAGTGTTAATCTTTTCCAAATTTGAAATTCAGTCGATTCCTATCATTTAAGATCAAATGTGGAAAACAATATTAAACTTAGACAACTTAGCCATATTGGTTGAAAAAGTTTGATAAATATTTTATGAGGAAACGTGGTAATAAAATTTAATCAATTAAAAATAAAATGATATGACATTTATGAAGCATCTCAAAAAAGAAAAAACATATAGGAAACAAAATGATTATATTAAATTTAAGGATTTGAAGAAATAATGATTGTTTATTTTTTATTCTTCCTTGGTAAAAAAATTCCTCAACTCTTAGAAAAAGTTTATTAAAAAAATATTTTCATTTTATAGTAATTTCTAATTAATTTATTATTGTTTTCACCCCTCACTAATTTATGGTTTTTAGGACATTAGCTTTCTCATGACTATGTTCTCTGTCACTCTATGTTAGTCATTATATATTATCTTTATCCTCTATATCCATATGTTTTCTTCCCAGTAATGTTATCTTCATTTGGGTACCCAATTATGTTTTATTCCTAATTTCCATTATGTTTTATACTTCACCTTTACAACTGATATTTTAATATCCTTTTATATGATGTGAGTTTTAAATTTTTTTTATATTAAATGTTTTATTAATAATATAAAAAGCGAGATAATGTAATTTATTTATTGGTGGGATGTGGTGGTGTAATGAACCCTCCTAGGTCAAATGATGAAGATGGACATGGGAATCATTGAGAATGGAACATCATCAATCCTTTCACAAATGATTGATCAACTATCTCTTTTGGAAAGAATAAAGGATGCTCAAAAGGATGATGTGGGAATTCAGGGAAAATTAGAAGCTATAAAAAAAGGGAAATCCTCGGAGTTCAACGCTAATGAATTAGGAATTGTGTGGTTTGGGAAAAGACTATGTGTTCCATCAAGTTCGGAGCTGAAGAAGGAACTTTTGGATGATGCACATAGATCAAATTTCTCTATTCACCCAGGGAGCACAAATATTTATTGAGATCTCTGAGAAAACTTTTGGTGGGATAATATGAAGAAGGAGATCGCTGAATATACATCAAAGTGCCTGGTGTGCCAGCAAGTGAAGGAAGAAATAAAGAAGTATAAGGGGATGATGCAACCATTGCCCATACCAGAATGGAAATGGGAGAACATCACCATGGACTTTGTCACCGGACTTCCAAGGACATCCAAAGGCAACAATGCAATCTGGGTTGTTGTGGATCGTCTTATAAAGACTGCACACTTCATTTCTATTCGGGAGGATTTCTCTTTGGATCAACTGGCACGGATTTATATCAGGAAAGTGGTAAGGCTACATGGAGTACCACTATCTATTGTGTCTGATCGAGATCCTAGATTCACCTCTATGTTTTGGAAGAGTCTCCAACACGCTATAAATACTAAACTGAACTTTAGTACGGCCTATCATCCTCAAATTGATGGCCAATCTGAGCGGACTATCCAAACACTTGAGGACATGTTGAGAGCATGATCAATGGACTTTAAAGGAGGATGGGATCAACATCTCTCTTTGGTTGAGTTCTCTTATAATAATAGTTTCCACTCGAGCATCCAAAAGGCACCATATGAAGCCCTTTATGGGAAAAGGTGCAAAACACTGGCATGTTGGGATGAGGCCGGTGAACGTAAGCTACTTAGACAAGAAACGGTCGAAGAAATGGTAGAGAAGGTGAAAACCATTTAGCAGCATATCAAGGTAACCCAGAGTCGAAAGAAGAGTTATGCAGATAACCGTCGACGAGACCTTGAGTTTCAAGTTGGAGACATGGTTTTTCTACGCAGATCTCCATGGAAGAAGGTCATGAGGTTTGGGAAGAAAGGGAAGTTGAGTCCTAGGTACATCGGCCCCTTTGAGATTCTTGATTATGTCGGGGCTGTGGCCTATCGACTAGCACTTCCACCTACCATGGCCAAAGTAGAAAATAACCAAAATCACACACAAGGGAAAAAAATAAAACTACACATAATAAAAATCATAAATAGAAACAATCTATAATATATTAAATGTGACTTATTTTCAGACACACTCAATTCATTAAAAATAAATAGTAGTCGGTCTCCTATAAGCCTAACGACATATGCACAATAATTAAATATAAAATAAATTAATGAGATTCTATATCCTACTCTGAGTCGAACCACATACTATGTCTCCCAGAATCATGAGATGTAATAAAATGATCCTGAGACTCTGCAAGAGTGTCTTTTGTCAAAAAATAAACATTGGGCCTAGGCCCTATCCACTACACAATATGTGATCTAACCTGAGTGAAAACATCAAGTCTACACACACACTGATGTGCACATATAGGTTTTGAGAAATAAATCTTATAATTTTCCCCCAATAGTTAAAATATAATATTCTATCATAAATAGTGCATGAACTTATGATATATACAACATATCCAAAAACTAATAAAATATATCATAAAAGTAAAAAAATAACATGAAAATAATGTTGAAAAATAAATAAATAAAATAACCAACCATGGGTTCTATCCAAACACATGAGGTAAATATACCCCTACTAATGCCCATACTTATGGGTTTAGAAAACATGGATCACTATTCAACATGAAATTAATAATTTCCCCCCATATTTACATAGGATATTTAAGATTCTAAATAAAATACATGAATTTCAAAACCCATGGTGTAAAAAATGTCATTCACATAACAATGTGAATTTACCGTGATCTAGGACTCCAATATCCTGATCTGAAATAATGATAGAATCTTTCCTTCACACTTTTGAGAAACTATCATGTACTGAAATTCCTATATAAAAAATTAGGCTCCAATATAGATCTGATAGATACACCAACCTGTAGGATCCATCAACATTGGCCCGATAGATGCACTTCCCTATAGGCTCCATACATAAAACTAGGAGTGCTCAAAATCATTGAAAAATGTATAATTCATAAACAGGGAACATAATCAACCATAGGGGTGAAATCATCTATATTCGTCCATAAATCCTTCATAAAATCTATCCACATCCAAACAATGGAGGATAGATCCATATAAAACTCTGGGTCAACACCCAATATCCAAGGTTAAAACAAAATATCTTCATATATACTACTCGATCCTACCTTTCGTGATTCATAAAAAAGAAACATAAAAATCCATCCAGTTATCCACAATCCATGATAGCTAAAGAGCTAACAAACCTAACCAGTGACTTGTAGATCACAACCCATCCTACTAGAGGATTTTGAATCCAAACCTAGGGGAAATACTCCTACATACACTCACCCAAACTAGAAAACCATATAAACAACATCCAAACTCTGAAAGGATACCACCATCTTAATCTATGTGGAAATGAATTTTGAATGGAAAACATAAAGTCCAATTATTACCCAAGAAGAAAAAAATGGAAAAATTATCCAAGGAAGAAAAAATCACATGGTGTGTACTTTGAGTACACAACATGTACCAAGAAGTATCATCCCTAGTATTCTACCACTGTTCATCTAACCTGTATATTATCAAAGTATGTAGCGTATATTTATAGTACATGTTGTGTACCCCAGATGGGGTTACCAATGATGCACCTTTCTATGTACCCCCATATGAGGTCTATCAAATAATAATGCATGGACACAAGCCATGTACCAAACCTGGGCTATGGTTCCGTTCCCAACACTATCATGTTTCAACAATAGTGGGTATCTGGAGATGCCCCTAGCCACACCCCAAGTTTCCCCTACAAGAAACACAAAAAAGGTACATATTATGTTTAACCAAAATAAAAAATTTCTAGAATATAAATAACACTTGATGTGTTTTCCCTAATCCACACTTCTTGCACATGGGTTCTCCCAAATAGAAAATCACCAAAAGTCCTAAAACCCATGATTTTATACAAAAATGATCCATACAGGCTCTCATAACATCTTGAGAAACAAAACCAAAACTTTAAAACTTAAAAATTTATAATATATGGGTATATTGGAATATAATATAAAACCAGGACGAATTCCATGCAGAAACTACCAATGCTTCATATAAAAACTATGCCATAAACCCACCGAGCCTCGTTCTACCTCCGAATGAGCACCCAAGGTGGTACCTCCTCCCCCCTTCTCCCTTTTCTCCCCATATACCTCTATTAATAGAAGAATCCAATGGATAGGTGATCCCAATGAGCATATGTGACAAAAAATGGAGGAAGGGAAGAAAAATGAAAAAAAAGAAAAATAAAGGAAAAAAACATGGCATTGGCCTAATCCGATAACACACAATATGATTATGACTCTCCTAGAAAAAACAACACATTCCAAAATCAACCATTAAGATAGAATCTAAATTTTACACTCCTCTTAAATGATATTATAGAATTATCCAATGTGAATAAATTAATATTTAATTAAATATATATTATATATATTTTTTGAATATTTGAGCATCTTGGATTTTCAAAACACACTCATCCAAGAGTAAACACCCTATCTCTGTACAAAAATAATGGTTAAAGAAATTACATGAGATCAACTAATAAAAGAAATTTTACTTTTCCTCATAAATACTTTAGAGAAAAAATAGTTCAAATATCCCCCATTTTTCACAACTCATGATAATGTAAGGCATCAAAAAAACCCCTCCACAAATTCTTTTTACCCTAGAGAATCCTAAGACTTTAACCAGTAGCCATTATCCCCCATGAACTTACGCAAGTGATTCTATCTAGATAATATAGTGGTGGATCTTAGATTGTCTATAACTCCCTCTAAACATGAGATATATTCAACTATGGTCGATCTGATGCTCCCCAAAAAAGGAGTATCCTTATTGTTTCCCCTCCTTTAAAATGCTATCCACCTGGACAATGCTACACCCATCACTAAAAAATTTAAAAAAACATGGCCAAACCACATACACCTAAGAACCATAAATAAAACCCACAATAACCAATGTGAACTGTAATACCATAATATTTTAAAATAAGAACATTATGTTTGATAAAGTATACAACATACAACACTGAGTGTAAATTAACACTGAAATATATGACCTCTATAACATACCTATTAAATTGAAGGTTTTGACTAGTAATAAATAATTTATGAAATATTTATATAATATTTATAATCAATAAAAATCTATTGAAAAATTATTATTAAATAATAAGTTAATTTTTATTGAATAAATTTTATTATTTAAAAATGTGATTTTTCAAAAATTATTTTTCAGTATTTTTGAGAGGAAATATTATATTTAATTTCTTGATATTGTATAAAATGTATTTGGTAAAATGGATTTTTTTTAAATCTAGGATTTGAAATTAAATTATACGAAAATTTTGGAATTATTCGGAAAATATTGATTTTTCAATGAATAATGAAAATACCAATTTTTCTAAAACATTCATTTTATCAAATTAGAAACAAAATCATCATTCATGTGTATGGTGAACTACTACATCACGAACTGATATAACTTTTTCCATAATCACCTCTCATAAATATTTATAATGATAGAATTAATATATATATATATATAATATTTATGATATATTTATCCTTATTAATAATGAATACACCATTTAATTTGTTTTCATTCCATTCACAAAAAATGATATCATTTTTCATGTGTATATGCAGACTACCACATCTATAAAGCGATGTGATCCATTTTTCATCACCACATCACATGAATGGTATATATAAGTTTAATTAATGAAATAAAATGATATTTATGATATTAATGTTCTGATATAATGTTATAATAATACTCACCTTCTTTCTATTATGATCATTAAAAATTGAAATGTTACTCATGCGTACGTATGGCTTACCATCTCTAGGGTTGTAACATAGTTCATTTTCAAAACCAATATTCATGGTTAGTTTGGAAAGAATAATTGATGTATAAAAATGATGTTTTTTTAATTATTATTATTTTTTAGAACATTTATCAATGAACCCTTTGAACATGATCAACACATTGAAAACATTTTGAAAATATGGACTGAACATCCTTAAAACACTCAACGTGGACGCAACTGATTAAATATTTAAATATGTCATTAAAATAAATAATATTAATAATTTATGTACTGTTTATAAAATTTTTAAAAGGTTATTATTAAATAATATAGTTTATATAAGTTTATTATATATGTGTTAAATCACATACCCAGAATGTCTGGACTCAAGGTATTTGTTTTTGGTCTCGCTCTTATTTCTATGAGACATATGTCACATTCAACACTTATTTTTATTATGTGGGGTAAATAATTCCAATTAATGAAATTTATTATTTTTATAATTATTAGTATATGGATTTAAAAATCCATATGCGGTTATCACATTCATGAGGTTTTTATCCAAAGATTACAAAAGTTGTAAGGGTTTCTCACCTCAAATTTATTTATTCAATGAATATTCAATATTAACCAATTATTTATAGTTTGTTGTGTATAAAATTACCAATAATGTATATAATAATTATTTTCATAAAAATTATTCTGATTTAAAAAATATATATGTAGTTCTATATTTGATGAGGTTTTTATCTACAGATTAACAAAACATTAAGGGATCTCATCTGAATTTTCATTCATTGAGGCATAATTTATTGGTATGCAAAAAATTTATTTTATGATGTATATATATAATGACTCTTTTATATTTTATATAATTAATCTTTCATAATTCATTATATTATATGTTTCAAATTTAATTATTTCTCTTTATGGTATTTGAATTGAATTTTTTCAAGTGGTAAATGGTTTCATAACTCAATTTCATTATATTTGGTTATAAAACCTCTTCAATGAATTAGTTGTTACATGATCATCTATGAATTGATATATAAATTGTTTTATTATATATTTCTTTTTTTGTGTTTATTTATTTTTTTACACATATTAAATCCATTTATTTACGCTCAATTTAGTGATATGATGTTTGTAAGGTTTAATCATCCCGGATTCCCTTCTTTGTGACATATGTTTATAATATGAACCTATCATGTTTTATAAGGTATATATACTTAACGCTTTACATGTTATATCATGAATCTACTTATGTAAATTATATTTAATGTTTTGTTTGAAGTTATTCTTTGACGAGTCTTATAATTGAAATCTTACCAAGCGATCAATCCATTATGTTACAATCTCATTTCTTTTCAGGATTGTTCATATTCAAGGTTCATTGAGAGGAAATAATATATTATTTTTTAATTAAACACATTTCATTTATTCTCACTTGAAAATGAATTTGTTTTAAATGTTTATATCGCATTTAATCTATTATTGATTAATTAAACCTCAAGAATGTTTTTGTAAGTGATACTGATCTTGTACCTTCTTTTAGATCAGAAATATTTATCTTTAATGTCCCTATTTTCTGAAATGTTTTAATTTTTTTTATTTTATAAAAAAATTATATATTAAATTTATTTTTCATGTCATTTTAAATTTTTTTAAATATTAATTAATGTAAATTTATTGTCATTTTTAAAATGGTTAACTTTTAGATCCCTTTAATTTTTTTTTGAAAAAATATATCTTTTTAACATTTACATCATTAACAGATTTTCCCACCATCATGACCATTATTTTTTTGAATACTCATTTAAAAAGATCCCACTTTAATTTATAATAATATGATTTTTGAACTATTTTGTTATTTTTTTTATTTTTAAAACAAATATTCATTCTTAAAAAGATATTTTCCTCATGAATGATTTTCGTTATCTTTTAATGGTATTTCAACTTATCAATGTCAATAATCATTTATGTTACTTATGCTTCAGTGGGGATATTTTGTAATGATACCATCCTTATTCATACTCTATATGGATTATGAGATTGTCATGAAACCCATTTCTTAATCATGGGTGAATCTTGAAGTGAAATAATAATGATTATTATTTTGTTGGAAATTAAATTATTCTAAATGATTTATTCTTTAATGTTACATAAAAATTATTTATGATCATGGGTTTTCATATATAGTTCCATGTATTCCCAATATAGCTTATATGATTGGTGTGACTTGATAGCATCCAGTGAGGATAAAATATCTTATATGATGGGTGTACCTAGAGAGAGCTCCCTTACATTAGGTTAGGATTATGTTCTATGGGTAATTATATTTTAAGTCATCTATATTGTTATTCTATATTTAAAGGGTTATATAAGGAATCTATGAATATAATATTCTAAGGTACTAACTTGTTTTATTTATGGTTTCTAAGGGTTATAAATGTTTCCTTTGATCAAGATTGAAATCAAATGGATCATGATTATTTATTATTATGAATATTTTCTTTATTAAATATTTTTTTCATTATTTGTGATAAAGGATAAATTTATTAATGGGTATGAATATTCATATATTACTCTCAATAAATTTTATTATGTCATCATACCCTTATGATATTCTTATAAACCCTGATGAAATTCAATAGATAATGCTTATATTTACCCATACTAAGAATTTGAGCTCACCTATATTATGTTTCATTTTCACTAGGTTTTTAATAATAATGTTAAATAAATTTTTTTCTAGAATTTTTTCATATGGATGATGATTATGTCATAATTTTATATAAGTAAACCTATGTTTACTGGGAGAAACACACAAGACAGGTGTATTATTTATGTAATATTTTTTCCTAATTCTTAAAAAAAATCAAATCCTAAATTGTCCAACGTTATTTAAGTGATAAAATATTTTATTTAGTTTTTATATGTTTTGGATGTAAAAAATTATATAACATTTATAGGAATAAAGACAAAAAATTAATGAATAATTTTTTAGCTCAAGATCTGGGAGTGTGGGTTTAGAGCTATTATAGCTGGTATGAGAGAGGAGATTAGATAAGATTATATATTAGGATGTATTCATGAGAGTTTTTATTAAGATTTTTGGATACCATAATGTGTTTTTGATGTTAATCTTATTAATAATTTCAATTTCATAGATACTTCTTTGAGGTTTTAAGTGAAGTGATTTTAATGTGATTAATGATGTTTTGGGAGGCATTTTATTATGATTAAGTATATGAAATGATTTGGTTTAACATTATGTATGACATTAAATTTTGTTTAAATATATTTTATTGTATTTATAACCATTATAGTTTAATTGATATTTTATATTGAAGTAATTATGGTAAAAATGTTTATCATATTGAGAACTATGGGATTGGAAAGTGATTTAGTGGATAAAAGATTAATGTTATTTTAGAATAAAATTGCTATATTTTTATGGAATTTATGATTAAACATGTGATTTGTCCTTTTAAGTTAAAAAAATATTTAATGATGAGTTTATTTAAATTTTTTGTGATATAGGGTTATTTATTTATGGAGTAATTTAGTTTGAAGAATGGGTATTTCTGTTGAATTTTGGAGATTAATGTCGTATTTAACCATATGCTGTTTTATTCATTTTTAGAATTATATCACCAAGTTATAACCATTTTATACTTGGTTAATGTATAAATATATAATTTATATATTTTTATACTTTTTATTAATTATGTGATCCTTTATAATTGGATTTATTTCTTTAGGATTAAAAAATCATGTTTAATTCCCATCATTTGAAGAAAAAGATGAGATTTTGGAGAAAATTTATTAATGTATGAAATTATACATTCAAAAAAGTATATTATTATTATGTTTTCATTTTAGATGGTAATAAATTAGTCAAATCATGGAAAAGTATAATGAAAATGACATTTTTATCCCATTACCATCATTTATGACGAGACAATGTTAATTTCCACAACTCTTTGGTTTATGGTTTTTTGGTTATTTTATTTCTTATAATCATTATCTTTATTTTTATCAGTGATATCCATCACTCTAGACCATTATTTTGGAGTTACTCATTTTTTAAATGTCTATATATTTACATACACTAATGTTTTCCTACATTTGAAACTAGTTTTTTGTTATTCTATAAAAAATTCATGTTTTATTTTTCATCATTTCAAAAGGAAGTTTTTTTGAACATTTATACAAGAAATGTATTATAAAATTTATTAAAATTAATAATCATGAATAATTTGAAATTGAAATGGGTTAATTTATTAAACGTGGAATATGAAATACACTAATATTTTTAATGAAGAACGTTATGTTCGATAAAGTATATGACATGGATCCCTGAGCATAAACAACATGTGAAATATCTGAATTTTATAATCTAACAATTAAATTGATGGTCATGAATAGTAATAACTATTTTTTGAAATATATATAAATTTACCAATGAATATAAATTTTATGATTACTTATTCATAAATTATCAATCAATTTTTAATAATGCAACTTTATTCTCCAAAAATATATTTTTAAAAAATAATATTTATTTTTTTTGTGAGAAAATATTATAATTAATTTCTAGAGATTTTATATCTTTTTTTGATGAAATGAAATACAAATTTTTTAAATAATAATTTTTAAATTAACTTAGGATAAAGTTTTTGGTTTTTTTAGAAAATATTGTTTTTTTAGTGAATAGTGAAAAATACGATTTCTTGTGAAACTATTGTTTCATTTCAATAAATTATGTAATTTAATGGTATAATTATTCATTGAATTTTATTTCTAGAAACATAAGTATTATTTATTAATATTTAATATAATTATATTTATTTGAATCATCTTTATATTATATTTCCATATATGTTTATTTCTAGGTTTAAAAACACATTTTTATAAAAACTATTTTAAAGTACGTAATGTTTCTCAATTTTATTTAATTTTAATTTCCCATAATTATAAATTAATTTAATAAAGTTTATATTATATATATTTTTAAGTATTAATCTAAATTCATATAATTATTATTTCTATTCATAATGTTAATATAATATCATCGTATGGTTGAAAAATACATTTCTTTTAAACTCCCTTTTTAGTCGAGTTTACAGGTTTAATTTTCAATAAAATTTTCCTCTATTGTGAATTTAATTTATTAAAATTGATTAAATATTAATAATTAGAATAATTTATATCATATAATAATTTGAACTTAATTTTTTATCACAATGAAGAGTGGAAACAATAAGATTGATTAAACACTTAAATAGTTAAAACGAATTTATAGGTGGCTATAATAAAAAACCAAATTGTCAAAATGGTCTAAAAACTTGTAAAAATTCAATTTTTTTGAAATATTCTTAAATTATATCCCTTATGTATTGATAATTGTTCATTTTTTATCCTTTTGGTATGTATAGAAATTGGGTGAAAATTTTTATTTTCAAAAATTTCAAGTGTTTCCCCTCACCTACTTAAAAAAGGCTCCACCATATCTTCTCATATTCTCACCATAAAAACCATTTTCTATACCTTAAATACCTAAATAAATTATTTATTCCCTCTGAAAATTCTTGTGTAATTGATTTTAAATGAAAAACAATTTGGGAAGGTTTTTATATAATCTTAAAGAGGTGGTCTGAAGAAGATGTATCATTTTTAACCATGCATTTTTTTTTGATTTTTCGTCAACCTACATAAAATATTATTTAATCAATATGACATAATAATAAATTATATCTCATATATATATATTATTTAAATTAAATAAACTATATCCATTTAATCTTCAATCAAATGAAAAAATGAATAAGTGTTCACATGTATGGCGAACTACGACCCCACAAACTGACATAATTCATTTTCCATCATTGAATATCATATATATTTATAATGATGGAATAATTTTTCTAAAAGTAATAATTATGAAATATTTTTAATTTTTAAAATGTAACATACCATTTAATTTTTAACTTTTTATTAATCTAAAATGATAACATCATTCATGCATACCTTTAGACTATAACCTCTATAAAGTGATATGATTGGTTTTTCATCACCACATCACATGGATGATATATATAAGTTTATTTAAAGATATAATTTATCATTTATGATATTATGATAATCCTATAATTTTTAAAATAATACATAACATATTTACATAATGATCGTTGAAAAATAGAAATGTTACACATGCTCATGTATGACCTATCGTCTTTACGATTATAACATAGTTCATTTTTCATAAAAATTATTTATGGTTATTTTTAAAAGTATAATTGATGTATAACAATTATAATCATATCATTATTATTATCTTGGTATTGATGTAACAATGAACCATTTTACCATGGTCACCGTTATAAATCTATTTTTGAAAATATGTACCAAAGCTGCTCAAAACACAAGCTATGAAGTTAACATATTAAATATTTAAATATTTCATTAAAATATAAATCATAAATGAATTTATTATAATTTATCAATCCTAGAAAAGGTTCTTATAAAATAAAATAATTTTTTGTATTTTTATTATATTGGAGTTAAAGTACATACATGTAACTTCTAGACTTGTGGTAAGAGTTTTTCGTCTCAATTTTTTTTGTAGGACATATCCCATATTCAAAAATTATTTATATTTTATGATTTATATAATTCCCATGAATTTATTTTATATTTATTTTCATAAAAAAATATTTTTATTTAAATATCCATATGAGGTTGTCCCTTAAATGAAGTTTTGATTCAGATACTACCAATGCAGTAAGGGTTTCTCATCCCACTTTAATTTTTATAAGGCATATGAAATGTTCACCAATTATTTATATTATTTGGTATATATATTATACCAGAATTTATTTTTGGATTAATCTCATAAAAATTATTTTGATTTAAAAATCCATATCTGGTTCTCCATTTCATTAGGTTTTTATCATTATATTACCAAATAAGTAGGGTATATCATCTCAATTTTCATTCATTGAGGTATATTTTGTTATTATTAACCTAATTTAATTTATGATCTATATATATATTATTAATTTTTAATTTAATTTCATTAATCCTTGATAATTTATGGTATTCATTGTTTCAACTTTAATTATTTCATTTGGGGTGATTTGACTTGAATGTTATCAAGTGGAAAAGGGTTCTTAACTCAATTCCCTTTCATTGGATTATAAATATTCTTTATTGACTCTGTTATGATATAATTATATTTTAATTGACCTCAAAATAGTTTTTTATTTAATATTATTTTTTATGGAGTTACATTTTTTACACACAATCTAATCATTAATTAACTATAAATTAAGTAATATTATATTTATAAGGGTAAATCATCCCAAATCCTTTTCTTTAGAACATATGTTTATTATATTAAGCTCTCTTATTTTATGAGGTGTATATAAATAAACTATGAAATTTAATATCATGAATGTATTTATGTTAATGATAATTAATGTTTAACTTGATGTTATTCTTTTTTGGGAATTATAATTTAAATGTTACTGAAGAGTTAATGGATTTATTTTACAATCTCTTTTTTATTAAGGATTGATTATATTCAATGATCCTTTAGAATAAATCAATTGTCATAATTTTATTAAATATAATATCATTTATTTTCCTATAGTTATGAATTTTGTTTAAATCTTTAGTTTCTATTTCATATAATATTTATTAATGAAATATCAATAATGTGGTTGTAAGTGATACCGATCATGAAACTTCTCTTAGATCGAGAATCTTTCTCCAAAATATAAATGTTTTCTAAAATGTTTTTAAAAACCATCTTTTCAAATAAAAATTTATACCCTAAATCCATTTATCACATTCATTTAACTTATTTTAAATGGTTTTAAAAATAAATTTCTTAACATTTTCTTAACGGGTTACTTTTCACGCCCATGAAAAAATGATTGAAAAGAATGTTTATGTTTAACATTTATATCATGAAAACATTTCCCCCCATAATGAAAATTATTTTCATTGAAACCTCCATTAAAAAATTTCATGGGTATTTAAAAAAAATTTATTATCACAATATTTTGTTCATTTTTAGTTTTTAAATGTAATGTTCAATGTGAGATAGTTATTTTTCTAAATTTTTTTTAATGAAATTTAATGGCATTTCTGTTCATCATTGTCAACAACCCTTGCTATTACATAAGTTCCAATGGGGATATTTTGTAATTATATCAGCTTTATTATATTTCTAGATTTATTTTATGATTTTAATTAAACTTATTTATTTTCCATAAGTTAATAATAAAATTAAAAAACAATGATTATTGTTTTGTTGAAAAGTGAAAGATTATAATTATTTTATTCATAAACAATAATTTTACATTATTAATGACCATGGGTGCACCCATATAGCCTCGTGTGATCCCGATATAGCTTATACGTTTGGTTCACTTAGATATCAGGTAAATGTAATAGATAATTATTATTTTCTATGAAGAATTATATTGGAAGTTGGCTGTATTTTTTTTATAAAATTTTTACAGTCCAATAATGGTTATATGAAGATAATGTTCCTATATATCAACATGTTTTATTCATGATTACTATTGGAAATAAACGTTTCATTGGATAAATATTAAAATAAAATGGATCATGATTAATGATTTTTATTAATCTTTCTATTGAAAAATATTCACATAGTGTTTCATGATTCATGATACAAGTATTGATGAGTAATAATATTCTTACATTATGCTTATTCACTTTGATTTTGTCATCATTCTATTATACTCTTATTATACTCACCGATGACGTTCAATTATTAAATATTTTATTTACCATAACCTATTAATTTAGTTAAACTTCATATGTTTTCTTTCACCTTGGTTATAATGAATAATTTTAATTTATTTATTTATAAAATGGTTTTATGTGGATTATGATGATGAATAAATGGGAAATAAGAAAATAAGGGTTTAGCGGGAGAAACACACACTTGAAGACATGGGTATTTTTATATAAGGGTTTTCCCTAATTATACAAAACTATAATCCTAAAAGGTCAATGGGTATGAATTTGATATATTATTTCATTTGGTTTTTATATGCTTTGGATTGAATAAATAGGATCACATTTATCAATATAAAGCTAGTAATGTCATGATTATGTTTTTTTGAACCGTATCCGGGAGTGAGGATTTGAGTTAGTTATTTTTGGTATAAAATTAGGGGTGAGATAACATTGGGGATTAAGATAATTTCATGAGAGATTTTTTTAAGAGTTATTTATTACACCATGGCTTAAATAGATTATGGGTGATCATATGGTCAATATATTAGACACTCCATTTAAATTTTTAAAGATGATATTTTAAAGTGATTAATGACATTTTTAGAGATGTTTTATTAGGTTATAATGTATGTAAATATTTGGTTTTATGTGAACTATGTATTTTAATTTTTTGGAAATATTTTTAAGGTATTGAGAACCTTTAGGGTGTATATTTTATTGGATATTTAGGGAATTATGTGAAATCCTATTTTATCGTATAGATAAATCTAAGTTTGAAAAGTTTCATGACTAAGTGATTAATTTTATTATAGAATAAAATTTTTATATTTTGGGTAAGCAATAAGAAACATATATATTGATGTTTGAGGTTAAATAAGACTTTATTATTGACGATATTGAGGTTATTTGGGGTATTGTATTATTTATTTATGGCATTATTTTGTTTGAACATTGGGTATTACTATTGAATTTTGGAGAGTAATGTAGTATTTCACCAAATGAGGGTTTATTCATTTTGGAAATTATCATTCCATATGGTAGACATTTTGGTCTGGGATAATGTAAAATTACAGGAGGAATAAATCATCATCATTTTTTATTATGTGATATGTTAGAAGTAGATTTTAATTATTCAGGTGTAAAAAAATTGATCTCTAATACTCTTCATTTGGGAAAAAAGATAATATTATGGTCAAAATTGATTAAAGGATGAAATAATTATTCTCAAGTATTTATATTCTATATATTTTCTTATTTTATACTATAATAAATTATTCAATTCCAGGAAAATGATCTTGTGTATGAAAATTTTATCATATTACCTTTATTTCTAATGAGATGGTGACCTTTTTGACACCTCTTTGGTTTATGGTTTTTAGTTGTTAAATTTATCATGATAATTTACATTCATGTGATCAATAATATTTTTCAATCACCCTATTTATTTGGGAATTAAAATTTTCCTCCATTTCCTTATCTTCCATTCCCATTAATGCTCTTTTAAATGGGAACATCATTATGTGTTATTATAGAACACCTTTATATTTTATTATACCACTATTAAAAATTAAGTTATATTAAACCTTTTTAAAATAAATTAATTTTCAAATATATAAAATTTTATTATCAAGATAAAGTTCAAATTATTATGAATAATTTTTTAAATGTGTGAGAACTTAACATAATTTGATTTTAAAATAAGAACATTATGTTTGATTGTGTATTTGTCATGAAAAACCGTG
The DNA here is from genome assembly GCA_963277665.1 of Viscum album. Lineage (NCBI taxonomy): Eukaryota > Viridiplantae > Streptophyta > Magnoliopsida > Santalales > Viscaceae > Viscum > Viscum album. Next base: position 1,149,817,975 of record OY728132.1, on the reverse strand, counting down.
CAAAGAAGGACTATGAGCTATATGGCTGTTATAAAACAACCATTAAATTATAAGGAATTAATAATAATAACTAAATTATGAAATATTTATATAATTTTTTTTCAATTTAAATTTATTTTTAAATTCTTAGTAAATAATCAATTAATTTTTAGCAAAGTAATTGTAATCTTAATATTTATGTTCTTTAAAAAATGTTTTTTTTGATTTTTGTAAGAAAATATTATAATTAATTTATATATATTTTAAAAAATTAATTTTATAAAAATAGATTCAATTTTTAAATAAACATATCATAATTTAAATAGGGTTAAAGTTTGGGAATTTTTGGAAAATATTGATTTTTTAGTGAATAATGTAAAATAATTTTTTTAAAGTGTCATTTATTTCCAATAAATTGAGTAATTTAAAGGTATAATTATTATTTTAATTTAATTTTAAGAAAAATAAAAATCATTTTCTTGTATTTAAATGAAATTAATTTCATTTTAATTATATTTTTAATGGATTTTGGTATATGTTCATTTTTGGGTTTAAACTGCATTTTTTTAAAAACTATTTTAATATGGACAGTGCTTCTCCATTTTAATTTATTAAAATAGAACCTAATGTATAATTATTTGGAATAAAATTATTATTATTATATATATATATATATATATTAATCTAAATTCATATAATTAATATTTCTTTATATATAGTTAATATAAAATAATCTTATGCGTGGAATATACATTTTCTGAAAGCCTACGTTTTGTTCACATCTGAAGGTTTAATTTTAAATTAAATGATACCACTTTAGAGAATTTAATATTTAAAATTGGGTTCAATATTTTTAATTATAATATTTTATATCTTATAATAAGGGAGACATATTTTTTGGTCAGAATGAATAGTGAAACCATAAAAAATCATTCCCCATGGTTAAAGTTAAAATGGGTTTACTAAGGGGTTAAGTTAGAAAGATAAGGTTTAAAATGTCCGAAAAACTTTATAATTTTTTTATATCCACATTTTGAAATTATTTAATTTAATTCATGATAATGTTCAATTATTGTATAATTTTTCATTTTTAAAATGTTGGTTATCTTTTTCTTTTAAAAAATTTCTAATGTGTCCTCTCCCTAAATTATAAAAGGATACCCCCTATACTCTCATCTTAACTACTTAAGATCATTTTTTTTGAAAGTACCTAAACAAATTCCTTCATTAATTAACTCCCCACGTTCAAAAAGGATTTTTTGATAATAAAAACAATCTAGGAAGGCTTTAGGAGTAATCCTAAAGAAGTTGTCTAAAAAAGTGGTATCATTCTTAACTGAGAGTTTCTTGTTGTGTTTTATATTCTAATTCCATAAAATATTAATAAATCATGCTAATATAATAAAAAAGTTATCTAAATATAGTGATATATTAATATTCTAATTTTAAAACCTATATCCATCTCCTCTTCCACCGGTTGGGAATCAAATCCATCGTTCATGTGTATGGAAGATAATTGCCTCTAAAACCGATGTAATTAATTTTCTATCATAAAATATCATAAATTTTTATAACTATGTAATTAATTTTTATATATAATAATAATCACATATTTATCATTCTTAAAATATAATATTTCATTTAATTTTTCCTTTCCAATCACAGAAAAATGATAACGGTGCTCATGTGTAAGTGTGGACTGCTGCCTAAACAAAGAGACGTGATTCATTTTTATCCCCACATCACATGGATGATATATATATATATATATATGTGTGTGTATTTAAATAAATAATGTAATATTTATGATATTTTTAACATTCTATAAATCACAAATAATAATTACCCTCTTTCTAAAATGATCATTGAAAAATAGAAACATTACTCATCTGCATATACGAATTACCATCTCTATGATTATAACTATCTTAAATTTGGATAACCATTATTAGTTTTTGGTTTTAAAAGAAAAATTGATGTATAAATTTTTCTTATAAAATTATTACTATTTTCTATATGATGGATCAACAAAACCTTTAATCATTGTCACCATACCAAATCCATTCTGGAAATATGGACCAAACGTCCTCAAAACACACAATGTAGACTTAATTGAATAAATATTTAAATATGTCATTAACATAAGTAAAATAATTTATTTATGTATATTTTATTAAAACTAAAAAATGTTATTATAAAATATAATAATTGATATATGTTTATTTTACATGAGTGAAAGAACATACATGGAAATTTCAGACTCGAGGTAATGGTTTCTCATATCACATTTATTTATATGAGATAGATGAAATATTCACCATTCATTTTGATTCTGTACTATATATAATTTCCATGAATCCCATTTATGATTACCTTTAGAAAAATTAATTTGATTTTCTATAATGTCCTGACTTGGGTTTCAATAATATTTTCCTCAAGCCGGTTCTCCACATCAGCTCAGGTGTTCTTGTCTGTATTCTAGAGACTACCAACTAGTAGTGAGGGTAAAATGAAAAACATGGGGATACTATACCCTCTTTATTAGAGTATTCCAAATTAGATAAAATAAGAGACACTATATCAACATAAAATATAATCATGCATTATCAAAACGAGTTCAAAAAACTAGGTACATACACATAACCCAATATTAAATATTCCACGACACGTCATATAATTCCAAGTGCAATGGAGAACCAAAGATAACGTACATTGAAGAATCCCTAAAATGAGTCCTGACATTAGGTCCGGTCCCCTCATCCATGAACATCCCTTTGTCCCAAATCAGCCCTCAAACATAGGGCCTTTTCCATTCTTTTGACATGCAACCATGAAGTATTCTTGGGTTCCAAACGGTGGTCTGAGAACTATGTGAGTAAAAATCAATTGTCCAACACCTATGATGTATAAATAATATCCAATCTAAATAGTGTATGTATAAGTATAAATAATAAATTGATAGAAAACTAAAACCATTTACATAATTTAACATTTATTAGATCAATTAATTCCATTCTTAGTTCCTTGTTTTTCATATTTTTTCATCAAAACAACTTCAAACTATGTTGGTCTTCCAAATTAGGTGTCAAAGGGTCAAAGGTTAGAAAACATGGATCCCCAATACAAGAATCCAATTGGGATTTAGAACACCATTTACAAACATCCCAACATTTAGGTCATAAGTTTGCATACAAAGATCATTATTCCATGAATATGACCAAGATTCAGAATGCCATGTCCGACCATCCCAACCGGGATATAGAATTCCATGTTCATACAATTGGGTTTAGAAGCATCAGTCCATTCCATGAAAAAATACTATGCGTAGGGGTTCCTAGAGTATCAGTCTGGACCACCCACTAGTGTGGAGCATTAGTCCAATATCTAACCAACCATTTATCACATACACATAGGATCATCATCCTTAACCATTTAATTACAAAAAAAAAACAAAAATGGTTCACCATTTCCATTTCATCACATTACTATGGTTCTTTTGTTTATTATGTTCTTAATTCCTAACACAAGACAATTTCACTATTTCAACATATTATAATAATTTATACCACTTTCTAATCAATTTATCCATAAGTCTGTGCCCCATTAACCTATTATAACATTTATACATTTATATATCATCATGAACATAACTCTTATAATTAAGCTAAACAAACCATCTTACTATGTTTTTGGGTTAATCACATTTACAATTGGTTTAATATCATAAAACCCACACCCAATTTATTACTGTAAAACCAAATATTTCACGTTGAAGGGAGTGGTCTACCCCATGGGTGTCCATAAGTGTGGTCTACTTATACTTATTGGATCCCACAAGGATAATAAGGTGTTCAACTCATCATTAAATTAACCATATTAACATTTTTGACCAAGGAATGAAAATGGAAAAAAATAATATTCCAAAAATCAACAAAATTAACATTCAATAAAGCATCAAGACTATGGAATATAACTTATAGATTACATAACTCAGGTTCATTGAAGAATTTTCACTTACCCAAAGCCCTTGATCTGAAATCAAACAACCTTAAAAGAAAAAACCCATAATCTATAGTAAAAAAATGTTTTTGGGCATCAGATGGAGAAGAAAAATCACATAATGCCTTTTCCTTATAACTTAGGAAAGAGGTGTGTTAGAATCACCTAAATCATCAATTCATAGAAAAATTCATTCCAAATGTACAATAATCGAAGGAGAGACATACCTTGAAATCTTGTATGGAGGAAGATACAAAAAAAGGTTGTTGGATGGTGAAATTGAAGAAAAATAGGCTAAGAGTTCCTAAATCATGAGGGGGAAAATTTAAAAATTCACCCTCTTTAATGAGGCACATGGGTTTTTCACACAGTTGGAAAAACCGTGTGCTAACCATGAGCCACCCTCTATCCAAGTGGGTCCTCAGTCGCATGGTCTCCTGAGAACCCACACAGTTTTATAAGTAATGTGATGGCCATTAAAAATGGATCCATCAATTTTTTCATGGTTTTCAGGCTCCCCTTTCCCATTTTTTTAACTGTGCACCCCCTTCCTATAGGTTGGATGGTTAAGGAATACAATTTATAAAAACCATCCACCAATCATGTGCCCTATCTAGTTTATCCTTTTTTATACCTTTTTCTTGTCTTGAACACCTAGAAAACCCATGAGTCTCCTTGAAGATCTTATAACCATTTCATTTTCTATAATAGAAGGATTTCAAAAAAATATTAAACAAGAGTGAACCTCATTAGAAATTTAGGATATTACAGCCTCCCACCTTATAACAGATCGTCTCCAAGTTGCAGTCCAAAGAATCACTGTGTCTCTAATGTTAAAAGATATAGCCACTGGTCCCACATATCCATCTACATCTCCCACGTTTCCCCTTGAACATTACCATGATTCCACAACACTTTAACTAATGGCATGGTATGAACCTATAATATTTTTTCATTGTGATCTATAATTTGAACTAGATTATCATCAAAGGACACATCATTCTTAAGCTCAAAATAATTAACTATGATCACATGAGAATGGTATGGTTGATATTTCTAAATATGTTACATGTGAAAAATATCATGCATACTACTATACTGCTTTAGAAGAGCCATTTGATATGCCACCAGTCTAATCATCTCCAAAATTTATAATGACCCCATAAAACTGGGCACCACCATTCCCTTTATCCGAATCTAATGGTGGAACAATCTAGGAAACACTCAGAGAAACATATGATAACCCCATGAAAACTCAATGGGTTGACGAAGTAGATCAACATATGACTTATACCTTCTCTGATCCATTTCTATACGATTCTAAATCATTTGAACCTCCTCTAATGCATCTTGAATGTGACTTGGCTCCAACAACTCTAATTCCCTAACAAGCATCAAATAAAACTATAATTTATATGGCCTACCATAAATTGAATCATATGGTTCCATATGAATACATACATGATAAATTTTATTATAGTCCAACTTCATGAGTTCTGAGTTATTCTCTCAAGACACACCAAAGACTATGCCACATTCCCTTGGGACGTCCTCTAGAAACTGTGAAGTATGCTGAGATTTCCTCTCTATCTACAGGTGGAAATTTGTACTCAAAATCACATGGGTTCCCATTTCCTTTTATAACACTTTTCATAAGAAAAATTACAATGCAGATCTTGATCTGATACAATAATCTTATTTACCCAATAAAAAAGTAATATCTCCCAAACATACATGTCACTGAAATAGTCCATGGTAAATGTATCTTGAATCCATATTAAGTGTTCAACCTTTTTCAACCAATGGAAAATTACCCATATCATATCATTCTTCTACTTCATACTTGGAATACCTACAATGATTTCCATGGAGATATTATCCCACCCCTAATATAAAATAGTAAACAACTATAGCATACCACCTTACCAAGGACACTCATTATTCACTTATCTACAGGTGAAACACCATGTCATGAAACCTCATATATCTTTATTTATCCATGGAAACCAATACTATCTATGAAGATCATGATACATTTTGGTTCATCCCGGATGCATCACCCACTTCGGGGCATGGAACAAACACATAAAATCCTCTAGATTACATGTTGGATTAAAAACATGGCCACAAATATAAATAATTTCATCATCATTGATAATCCAATCGAAAGTTTAATTCCAACCTTCAAGTATTTATCACAAGGTCATACACTCTATATCCTCATACTTCCACTCCTTGATCTAGTTTAGAAGCATGGAATTAACTGGGAAGGATAAAAGGGTCATATTTATCTGGAACTCATAAATATCTATATACACCCCAGTGAATAAAGCCATCATCTTTTACATAGAAGTAGACTCTTGAACTATTCGAGTCAGTGCCTTTCAACTTAAAGTATTAGCAACACTATTTCATTGTACTGGTGTATAGTCCAACTAAAAATAGAATTATTTCTTATAATCAATTCATATTTTCTATAGATGATCAAATAACATTGATAAAAGATTCAATTATGATTTTATGGTCAATATACACAATAAATAATTCACCCAATAGATAATTAAATAAATATTTTAAATAATAAACCACCGCTTCCAACTAAAGGTCATTTGTAGGGTAATTTTGTTCATACATCCTGAACTGTCAAGACCCATATACCATAACTCAATTTAATTGCATAAAAATTATCCAATGTCCAATTTCAGATGAATCACAAAACAAGGTGAACTATTTACCTAGCTAAGCTCAGATCAAAATCGGTGTATTAGTCAAACACATCATTAGATCCTAGAAGTAATTATCACATTTACTAGACCATTATAACTTTACACCCTTCTTAGTGAATCCTAAAAGTTGTATTTACAAGAAATGTAGGTCCTTGATGAACCATTAGTAATTACCCACAAATCCAAGGAACCTTATGATTTGAAAAACATTCTTGGTCTATTCCCCTAAGGTAACTATTTTCACATTTCCTAGGTCCACCAAAACACCACCCTTGGAGACGACATGACCTAAGAAATGTACCTTGTAGATCTTGAAACTATACATGGATAACATGGTGTATAGCCAATGCTCTCTTAGTGTACTCAAGATGTTTTCAAGGTGTTTTTCATGATCATCATGAGTCTAGGAGAAAAAAATATGAAATAAAAAAACAATTGTGAACAAGTCCCAATAAGGTTGGAATATTTTTTTCATTGTGGCCATAAGAACAACTACATAGTTATTTATCTAGAAGGGCATCAAAACAAACTCATAAAAACCATACGTTCTCCTAAATGTAGTACACAATATATAAAATGGTATCACCCTTAGCTGATGGTATCCAGACCTAAAATCAATCTTGGAGAACACAAAAAACCCATGATTTGGTAAAAATGATCATTGATACATAGAAGAGGATATCTATTCTTAACTATCATCTAGTTCAAATTTATATAATCGATATAAAATAATAACATCCCATTGATCTTTTTAGCAAACAAAGATGGTGATCCCAATGGTGACATATCAGGATGAATAAAATATTTACTATCTAATTACTCTAATGGTGTATTATGTTACTGATGATATTGTAGACATATTATATATGGAGTAATGAAATCTATCTCTGATCTAGGAATCATCTCAATCTCGAACTCAATATCTCTCTTTGGGGGCATCCCTGAGAAGTCGTTAGGAAACACATACTGGAACTGATCCAACAATGGATGAAATAAATCGTTCTTTACTCCCCCATATTCAAGTAAAAATAATTCCACTTGGGCTATGATCTCACATAACTATTAAAAAATTGGCCCTACACAACCTACCGTGATATCCCATTTACCACAGTGAAAATAATTGCCATCCTCAAGAGACGTAAACATTACCCTTCAGTTTTTAACAGTGGATATGTTCTCAATATAACACTAACCAATCCATTACCATGATTATATCAAAACCATAAATCAAAATCATAAAAAAAACACAAAGGAAACTGTTACCACGAACCTTGAGATCACACTCTTTATGTTTCCAGATATTTTTTTTCTCTCGAACCCCTAATGGTGTGTCATTTGAAATTATCCCACATGCCTGTTCCACCACTATAAAAAAATATTTAACATCTAATAGGAATAAAATGTGTGTAATATATAAGAATCATACCTCTAATAGTTGATGGTCTAGGCTCACCACTTCCAGGTGCAGAATGAAATTCATGAATCTGAACATTCCTAATACCTTTGGATTTAGTCTGAGTTCATGGTGTTTAAATCCCATATAGATATATATGGATTCCCCTTCCCTAAAGTAACATTTCCCCTACCCCAACTAGCATGGTAAGTGGAACTCCAACCTCCTATCTGATATAGAGTAGAGAACCCTTTATCGGTACTCCAAACTAGTCTAGATCCTCCACCACTACCTTCCTATCGAGGGTTTCTGAAGAACCAATGTATATCACCCATTATTATACATGCTCTACATTCCACTTGTGGTTAGGGACACTATCCTCAGATGTGCCTATCCTTCTAAATTGATTTATAATGACTGAGATACTTCCCTATGAAACAATTCCTCTTACCTCACTACTTTTTCTACCACTAATCTTGTAAAAACACTCACAATGATGCTTCTAAATGTTAGATGATGTACCACCAGATCGACCAAATGCCTTGATATTTCTACTTCTAGAAGCTGCATTTCAGGTTCCATTTATAAATGAGTTTCTTATCCACCACCTTAGTAAGCATAATCAAATGATATATATACCTAATACATGATCTCATATATAATCCCATCCTGAAAATAACTAGCCATAACCACCTATTTTTCAACTAACATTAGATAAAATCACTACAAATATGTGAAGAGGCCAATATTATTCATCACCATCATGATTACCTTAGTCGTGCACATAGAATCATCCACCTTAATCAAACTCATGGTATTAGGGTAAAAGTGTTCCATGAACTTATCCAAGAATCACTTCTATTCCATGTCATCTGTCTTCTCATCCTGATCCCATATATCGCACCAACGCTTTTCTAGTCCTCAGAATATATAAATCACCAGATTGAATATCCTTTCTAGTGGTATATCCAATTTTTCTATAATCGTATCGATGGAATCAATCTAAAAATATTATTCCTTAGGCCCCCTCTAGAGAAAATGTTGGACGATGCTACATGTAGAACTCCCTTGTCAAATCAAACATACTCGGAGTAGTCTGCCCTAGGAATCACTCCATAAACTACATGAAACTGGCACTGTATTCATAAATTTTTTCTTCACCCATGTTACCTAGAATCAACATGGGTTATTGTCTCTCTACTGGAGGAACATTATTGGTGATGAAATTTTATTGAGAAACCGATAAAAATAATCATGGAATAATATCTCTATAATGCCAAATGCATGTATCAAAAAACATAACATTGGATTTTAATAATTACAAAAAAGGAAACTTACATACAATAAATGTATCCCCCCACATATAAATTATCCCAAAAAATAGGACCACTAACCCATTATTATTACCAACCACTCTTAACCTGGTTCATTTCAAAATAGGGGTAAAACAAATCCCAAATTTTTTAATTTACATTAGACACCATTCTAACCATACCATAACCATCATCCTATTCATTTCACAAATATAAAATATTTATTCATCACATTTTCTTTAAAATTATTAAATAATCAAGATTTAATTTTATTCAACTTCCACACATGGTAATAACCAAATTTCCCATGTGCTCTAGAATTATGCATGTCAAATATATCCATATGTTCCTAGAATGATTCATGAAAATCCAACCTCATGCCATCTTGATCCCCAAATTAAATCTCAAAAATCAATAACACTACACTAAAAGTGAATCAATAAAGGTGAAATAACATTCAAATGTAACGAAAAACATCACGAACATCAATCTCACCCTAGGAACTTAGGTTTTAACCCATACATGGGCTAGGCACTCCCATGTATGAGTTCATTATTGAGCCCCAACACCTTATAATCTCATATATACCTATCCAAAATAAAACAAAATAATATAAAAAAATAGAGATTATATTACTTTGTAACACCCCGACCTAGGTGCCACAAACCAATGCCCCAAGCTGGTTGACCACATATAATCAGGTTCCCCTCCCCATACACCAGAGGATATCAAATATAATCTAGGTTACAATAAAACACATGTGGAGACTATACCCTATTTATCAGAGTTTACATAGAATATACTATAAAATACAATAGATCAATATAAAATACCATCATTCATTACTAAAACAAGTTCCAAAAACTAGGCACATAACCATAACCAAATAGTAAAATTTCAATTTTTTTTCATATAGTGCCATGTGTAATGGGTAAAAAATGAAGAATCCATAAAATATATCCTGACATTAGGACTGGTCTACTCATCCATGTGCATCCCTATTCCCCAAATCAACCCTCAAATATAGATCTTTTACCATTCTACTAAATTGTAACAAAGAAGTATTTTTAGGTACCTAATATTTGGCCAAACTATTTTTGATTACAACTCTATAGGCCACCACTAATGATGTCTACAAAAATATCCATCATAAACACTGTATACAAATGTATATATAATAAATAGATTGTAAACAAAAATAGGTTACATCATTTAACATTTATTAGATCAATTAATTTCATTATTAGTTCATTTTTACCCATATTTTCATCAAACATGATTTGGACCATGCATTTCATCTAAGTCATTTGTCGAAGGGTCACATGTCAAAAAACATGGAGCCTTGTTCTATGAATCCAACTAGTATTTAGAATTCCATGTCTGACCATCCCAAACATTAGGTCACAATTACGAGAATATGGAAAATCCATCCATGATTCCAACTAGGATTCAGAATTCCATGCCTGACCATCCCAAACATGATATAAAAATACATGTCAATACCCTTGTGTTCTATATCATCAGGACATTCATTTAAAAAATACTATTTATATGGTCTCCTAGAGCATCGGTTTGTCCAGACCTTTAGAGTAGAGAAACAATCCAACATAACAACAACCATTTATCACATACACATATGGTCATCATCATTAACTATTTCATTATAGAAATTGAACAAGGTTTCACCATTTTCATTTCATCACATTACTGTGGTTCCCTTTTTTTCATTTTCTTAATTCTCAACAAAATCCCATTAACCATTTTAATATATTACAACCATTTATCCCCTTTTCCAAGACATTTAACCATGAAAAAATTCCCTATTTACCAATTATCACATCCATCAATGTACATATCACCATTTATATAACTTTTCATCTTAATCCAAACATCCAATATTATTATGTTATCTGGTTAATCACATTTACAATTGGTGTAATATCACCCCCAATTTATAATTCAACAACTAAATATTTAACATTCAAGGGAGTGGTCCACCCCATGGGTGTTTATAGACCTGGTCTAGTCATCCTCATAGGATACCATGAGAATTATAAGGGGTTAAATCCATCATTCAATTAACCTAATTGAAATTTAATATAGAAGAAACCAAATGGATAAAAATAATGTTCCACAATATAACCACATGCACATTCAATAGAGCATCAAGACTATATGATATAACTTATAGACCACCCACCTCATGTTTTTTGAAGGATTCTCACTTAATAATATCCATTTATAAAAACTCAATCATCCTTTAAAACCCCAACCTATAATCTACCTATAAAATAAAGTTTTAGTGCTTTAGTTAGAGAATAACAGCCACACAAGGACTTTACAACAAAATTAAGGAAATAGGATTGTAAGACATAAATAGATATTTGATTATCATCCAAACAAACTCTACACAACCATGAATAAATGGATAAATGTCCCCTAGAAGATTGTTAGGGTAAGTTAGTAACCTAGGTTGTTTACGGGTGTAATAGAAGAAAAATTGGGGAAAACGTTTATAATTCTCGAGGAGGAAGAATTTGAAAATTTACCCCTTTAACGATGAACACCGTTTGGCTACATGGTTTTCCAAATCATCCGTCAACCATGAATCACCCTCTGTCCAAGAGGTTTCTGGGTTATACAGTCTCTTATGAGCCTATATAGTTTGATAAATTATTTGGTGACCATGAGAAATGGCGCTTTCCATGTTATCATGATTTACAGGCTCCTCATTGCAGGGGTTTTCAACCATAAAACCTCCCCTACAAGCTTCATTATTAAGGAAAATTGTTTCGACAAATTGGGTGCCAACCATGAACCCTCACCAGTGTAGATTCTTTTAGTCCTTTTATGTGTCCCAAAATCCTAGAACTCCCTTGATAATCCTCGTACACCCGAGAACCATTTCATTATCTAGAACAGAAGAAGTTTAACAAAAACTAAAACAAGAAGGTTCCTAATTATAATTTATAGATCATACACTTTCAAATACATATATGGTTCTCTCTTTCATGATTTTTTGATCTATATATTACCAAATAATTAAGGTTTTCTCTTTTGACTTTTAATTAAGCGATTCATATGAAATTTTCATCACTTATTTATATTGTGTAAAGATTTTAATTCCTATGAAATTATTTTATAATTTTTTTATAAAACTTAGATGGATTTACTAATCCATATAAGGTTCTCACTTCCATGATATTTTTATCTAGAGATTAGAAAATTAGTAAGGGATCTTATCACAATTTGTATTTTTTGAGGAATATTTTATTATTATGCACCTATTTTCTTTTATGAGGTGTATATATAATTCCCAATGTTTACATTATATCACTAATCCTCCATAATTTATGTAGATATACATTTCAACTTGAATTATTTCATTTTATGAGATTTAAATTGAATGTTGCATAGTGGTAAAGGGTTTATTAACTCAATTTCATTTCATGGTGTTATAACTCTTCTTCATTGACTCCTTTATGAAAATTTTATGTGTGAATTAATATATAATTTTTTATTCAATATATACACTTTTTTGTATGGATTTAAATATTTTTACACATAATCACTCAATTTATTTACTCTCAATTCAGTGATAAGATTTTTCTTGGAGGTAATCATCCGAACTTCCTTTCTTTGGGACATATATTTATGATATGTACCCATCATCTTTTATGAGGTGTATATAAGAACCATTTAAAATGTTATATCATGAATATAATAATTTTCATGATAATTAATGTTGTATTTGAAGTTATTATTATATGAGTCTTATGATTGTAAAGTTACAAAAGTAGAAAAGGCTTAATGTTATAATTTCTATTTTTTTGGGATTGTTGATATCCAAGGTTCCTTTAGAGGAAATCATTTGATATTATTTTATTAAACCATGTATATTTTATTCTTCTCTAGTTATGAATGTAATTTATAGTTTTAGTTTTAATTACCACCACTATTGATTAATTAAACATAGGTAATTATTTTGTAAGTGATACTAATCTTGAACCATATATTGTACCTAGAGTATTTCTCATCCATATGCACATTTTTTTTAAATTTTGTCTTTTATAAAGATAAATTTCATCCTAAATTGATTTAGATAAGTCTTTTAACTTATTTTTAATTACTTTAAATATAAATTTATCAACACTTTCCATATGGGATTATTTTAAATCCCTTTAAAAAAATGTTTCAAAAAATGTTTATTCATAACATTTAGATCATTAATAGATTTTTCCATAGTCATGACTATAATTTTATTTGAATCCTTTTTTATAATTATCCATGGTTTTAGTAAAAAATAATTTTCACAATTTATTTTTAAATTTTCTATTTTAAAAACTAATTTTCAATGTCATAAAGTTATTTCCATCAGGAAATTTTTGAATGATGTTTTAATGGTATTTCCATTCATCATCATTAATAACCCTTGATGATTAGTAGGATACATTAGGGGTATTTTTTAATGATTCTATCCTTATTCTGTATTTGTATGGATTATGATATTGACATAAAACATTTTTCTTTTCAACAGGTGAATCATGAAATGAAAAAATAATGATTATTGTTTTACTGAAAAGTTAATGATTCAAATTTTTTTATCAATTAATAGTTCACAAACATTACTTATGATCCTAGGTGTTCCTAGATCACATTGATTTAGGCCAATATATCTAATTTTATGGGTGAACTTAGATAGAACCTAGTGAGCCCAATATGGATTATATGATTAGTGTTTCCATATAAAAATGCAATGCATTAGGTAATGATTATGTTTTTAGAGAATTAAATTTGAATTTAGAAGTATGTATAATGACCCAGGATTTTCATACATGGATATTACATTTTTTAGAAGAATATTAAATACATTACATAAAAACATGCTTGATGACCATAATTGTTTAGTGTTGGATGGTTGGTATATAATCTCAAAATTTGGTGAATGATCTTAAATATACCCCATAAAGATCTTCACCTTTATCAATATTCACAATCATACCCTATTTAATACAATTATTCATAACATGGGAAAAGGAAACATAATAAAGGATGATCTTAGATTCTTAGTAAGGGTAAAAAAGAAAAAACATAAGTATAACAAGAACATAATTGTATTAAAACACGAGCATAACATTTGAAAACTATACCCTACTAATCAAAGATCCTAATAATTATTAATGGAAAAGAGATTGCATGTTCATAAGATATGAATCATAACGGAATCAAAGAACATGATCCATGAGAGCATAAAATTTTCATAAGACATAGATTTGTAGAATACACATCACTTTATAACATTGTGAACATATATAAATATGGAAAGGTTCACTCAATAAGTTAAATACATGAAATCATAACCTTACATAAGCTTATAGACATGAAACTAGGCACATGCATAACATTACGGACATTAAAATTCCTTTCATTTACTTGTGACTATGTAATCAAGTTTATGAGTAACATTATAGAAATTTTATCAGGTTCACACATAAAATTGTGAAGATGCAATTAGGTTCGAGCATAATTGTGTGAATATGTAATCCGGTTCACACATAATATTTTGAACATGTAAAGAAATTAAAAAATAACATTGTGAACATGTATTGAGGTTTACACATAACATATTTACTCTTAAGTTATCTATCTTTTCCCAATACATTATAGGGTTATATAGGTCCAACCCATCACATAATGAAAATAATACATACATGTACCACAATATCATAAAAATTAATCATATCATAATGTAACATCCCAATGTGGCTTACCAAACCAACTTACCCTCAAACCGATAGCTGGACCAGTCACCACATGACCTCATACACGTCTCCCCGTACACTATAGGTTGTTTACTAGAATTAAGGGTTTATGGATAGTTAGTGAGGATACCATACACGCATATTCAGAGTGCACAATAGAAATATATAATAACTCAGACAACAATGGAGGTAGATATAAAACAATAATCATCTGAATAAAAAAAATGGACAATGCCAATTTATATAATGCATGCTTGTCATGGTGATACATATCTGAAAGTAGTAACCAAGAAATAATGCTTTACATCTCCTTATAGAAATAAGGATAATACTCAATTCCCCAAGGGAGATCTCCTTGATCATCTTGAGCACTCACTCGGTCCTTTGCTTCTAACAACCAAGTATATGCAAATAGAAAAATCAAAGTCCATAGTCGTGAAAACAAGAAAGTATACTCAGTTACCCTAGTAAAATGGTGGCCCGAATAGGGTGTGAGATATAAATCTCAGTAGTCTATGACCATCGATTTTCTAGCTCATTCTAGATAATGAAATATAACCAAAAAATGTTCAGATACAACAAGGCAATAACTGAACTGAATAAATAACCAACAACCCATCCATGTTCTAAAGAGACACCTGACGATGATACCTGCTTCGACCCATAGTTGGAATAAGAGTCTACATAGGAACAATATATATATAAATAATGTATAATGAACTATTTATTATACTTTTTAATATTCATTTTTTAACTACACAAAAGAACGATCATGTTACCACTCTTATATTTCACTCATTTGAATGACAAAGTCAATCTATAACTCACACACACTTGAATGTCCAAGTTATCATTCCATGTTCATTCACCCATGAATGTCTAAGTTACAATTCCAAACTCATGCACCCATGAATGTCCATGTTACCATTCTCTGATTCATGATATAATTAATTCATCAATTAATTATCATCATAAATTGTAGTACAAATTCAACTATTAGCTAAACACAATAAGTTATTTAGTTAACACAACCACTAACTTATCAATACAATTACTCTAGTTAATTCAATAATTAACTAGTCACAAGGAAACCATGTCAATACCATATAATTAATTCATAAATTAAGTTTTTCTAGGAAACCATCTCTATATCATGTAATTAATTATATCATCTTATCTAAAATTAAGATCTCTTAATTAATCTCCTGATTAATTATCTATAATCATAACACAAAATTATTTCATAATTAATTATCTCAACTAAACCAATTTAATATATCATTATTAAACCCTTGATAATTATTATCTCAAAGGACATAATTATTTCATAATTAATTATCTCATCTTAAAAAATTTAATATATCATAATTAATCCCCCAATAATTATTATCTAAAAGAACTTAAATAATTCATAAGTAATTATCTCATCTTTACCAATTTAATATCTCATAATTAATACCCCAATAATTATTATCTCAAATTACATAATTAATTCAGAATTAATTATCTCATCTTAACCTATTTAATATCTCATATTTAACCCATTAAATAATTATTTTGATTTCAACCTCAAAGCATATAATTATTTCATAATTAATTATCTCATCCCACCAATAAGAAAATTATTAAAAACATTGCAATCAAATTTATCTAAAGTAGTAAATTAATAAAACTGAATTTTATTAATTAGGTAATATTGAGAATCCTACCTCAAATAATTTTCCCAAGACAAAGTTTCCAAACGCAAACCATGACCCACTCACATACATTCACCTCTACAAAAGTGCATGCACAATAAAAATTTATTGTCGCACATAATAACCATGAATCAGAACCCATAATTAGTGCGACATGGATCAACGCACACCCAAAACATTAATCAAAACACTAAAAAACCATAAGAATCTAATTCAAGGGGTGAAAACCAATTATCAGATTTATAACCTTTCCCAAAAATAATGGCGGTGAACTGAATCGATCCAAACCGATTCTACTTTAGTGGTGGTCATTGGAATACAAACCAAGAGGTTCTAAGACATCATCCACACCACCTAAAACCAGACAAATAGAAGAAACTGAATTAAACCAAACTATAGAGTTTCTTCTTAATGGAGACCAAGTGATGGATAACCAAAATATCTGATGCAAAAAATGAAATGCATGTAGAATTACACACCTCACTGAGACAAACAAATTTTGTAAAGGAACCAGAAGGATTTAACCACATGAAGAGGATCTATGAGGAGGGGTGGTGCACTACCCATGGGTGCTGCACTATGGGTGCATCACATGAAATGGAGAGTAGAAACAGCTGATATAAACAATAAAATTCATAGGGAATGAATCACCTTACCAAAACAGAAAACTTCCATGAAGTGACCACCATGATCTGGTGCTTTTGTGAGAGAATTTTTTTAAATAATGTTCAGTTGGAGAATTTATTTAATTAAATTTAATTGAAAGAAATTTAATTAAATGAGGTGTGAATGAGGTTTAAATGGGGAGTTTAGGGTTTATCAAAGAATCATTTTTAATTAAATGATAATAATAATAATATGGGTGTTATTATAATTATTAATATTATATTAATTATTATAATTATTAGAAGGGAAATAAATAGGGAGACACACACAACCAAGGTGAGGTGCGACCCCCCTCTCGGATATCCTATAGGTGGTGTACCACCCTCCCTCTCGGCTCCCACTCAATGCACATGATCATGGTGGTCTCTTCACAGATGTTGCCCATCTTAGAGAGGTGATTCCTTCTCCATGCATGGTTTCCTTATGACTATATAATTATTGAATTAACTAGAGTAATTTTTGTGATAAGTTAATTGTTTATTAAACAAAATGACTTGTTGTGTTTAACTAATTATTGAATTAATAATGAGATTGATGATGATAATTAATTGATGAATTAATTATATCATGAATCAGTGAATAGTAACATGAACATTAATGGGTGTGTGAGTATGAAATGGTAACATGGAAATTCATGGGTGTGTGAGAATGGAATGATAACTTGCACATTCAAGTGTGTTTGAGTTATGGAATAATAACATCATTAAAATGGGTGAAATATAATAATGGTAACATGATCATTATTTTGTGTAGTCAAAAAAAGAATATTAAATAATTTGATTAATAGTTCATTATAAATTATATATATATATATATATATATATATATATATATATATATATATATATATTCCCATGCATAATCTTATTCTGGCTACGGGTCTAAGTAGGTATCGTCATCTTATGTCCCTTTGGAACTTGAACGGGTTGTTGGTTATTTATTCAATTCTGTTATTTCGTTATTGTATCTACACACATTTTTGTTATATTGCATTGTCTATATTAAGCTAGAAAACAAGTGGTCCCATACTACTGAGTTTTATATATTACACTATATTAGGGATTCCATTGTTTGGGGTATACAATTAGACTTTCTTGTTTGTAGTACAACAAACTTCAACTTTGTTGTTTGCTTATAATTTAGAGTTAGGAGAAAATGACCAAGTGAGAGATCAGGATGAACATGGATATCTCCCTTAGGGTATTGAGTATTATACATATTTATATATGAAGATTTAAAGTATGCTATTTTGGTTACTACGTTCAGATATGTATCACTAGGACATGAATGCATTGTATAAACTAGCATTGGACATTTTGTTTATTCAGTTGATTATTGGTTTATATTTTCTTCTGTTATTTTCTGATTTATTATATATTTCTATTGTTCACTCTAAATATGAAGGTATAGTCTACCCACTAACTATCCATAGGCCCTCACTGCTAGTCGGTAGCCTCTGGTGTATATGGAGACATGCTTGAGGTCATGTGGTGACCAGTCTAGCTACCAGTTCAAGGGTAATCTGGATCGGGATGTTATATATAACCCATGAAATAAAATGGATTTTATAAAAATTTCATTATATCATAACATTTAGCATAGAGATAGGTTACATAATCATTTATTAAAGAATAACCCAGGGAAAAAGAAGTATTTTTTATATGAATTTAATCACAATACAACTTGTAGAATAGAAATGTGTTTCATAAACATATTTTCATCATAAAAATAAACCATTTAGAGAAATAATAAGAATGTTATCCTTATATTAAATCCATAGTAAAGAAAAAGTAACAAAAAAGGATGTCATCCAAGATGGAAAATAATTTTGAAAGATCATTTTACACATTTCAAGAGGAAAGTAGTTTTTGTTTGAAAATCACATTTTGAAACTAAAAATTCATAAAATAATTTTGAAGTGAATTTATTTTAAAATAAAATTTTAGTATTATAAAGGAAGCTTTAAAAATATCTTAAACAATTTCTTGAGGGAAATAACATTTTCACATTAAATAAAATTATTATAAATATAGATAATTTAGAAAATATTTTTTTTGAAAATAACCTTCAAAATTTATTAAAGAATATTCAAATCAATTAATTCATACGATGACAGAAAATAAAATTAAATCCATAAAATATAAAACAAATATTATTTTAACATTTTTATTTAAAATCTAAGAATCCATTATTTATAAAATGACATCAATATTCATTTATTTTTTTTAAAAATTCATAAATGGGTAAAAATTTCATCAATAAATAATTTTTTGAATGATAAAATCATTTTTGGAAACATTTTAAGAAAATTTTTTTTGGAAGAAAAAGGGTTTTCAGCTCAAGAGAGGAAAAAGGTTGGTTTTTTATAAAAACTATATTTTTAACTCTTTCTAACATAGAGAGAGTAAAATTAAAGGAAAAAAAAATTCATTATCATGACATAGATAGAGGATAATAATTTTTACTATCTCCTTGAACCACTTTATATTTTGATAATTAAAAATCATTATTTTATTTTCCATTAAAATTATTAATAATTTTAATTATATAAAATATTTATAATCATTATCTTATCATAATTTATTTTTATTTTGTGTGTTGGTAGTTAAAAAAATGTTTTGAAAGTTTCATGAAGTGTTCCTAGGTTAAATAAGTCATTTCAGAACTTATAATATCATTTAACATATTTAGGAACTAAAATTTGAAATGTCAGAAAATTGAAATTTTAGAAATGTGTAGAACCTAATGTATGTGAGTCAACAGACTATGTCAACCTACTATATGAAAAAAATTTACCTACTTCTTGTAGGTCAACTAACCTTATCACCCGATTATATGAATAAAATGTACCTATCGTATGATAGTCAACTAATAGTGTCACATAAATGCATGAAAAAATGTACCTACCATGTGGAAGTCAACTGATCATGTAACCTAACTGTGTCAACCTACCACATGAATAAACTGTACCTACTATATAGTAGAAACCTGATTATGTCACCTAACCATGTCAACCTACTATGAAACTAACCATGGAACCTACCACAAGTAAATTTATCCTATGAGTTTTGTCTATAAAATTAGATTAAAAACCAATTATGTGATTCTTATTGAATTAGAAATAAAAATAAGTATATATATTTCATTAAAATAATTAAAACTCTGAATTAATATTTATAAATACAAAAATTATATTATACTCACAATATGTTTTCAGTCATAATTCTACAGTTTTCTATAATAATGTTTCTATGGTATTTTGATGATAAAATGAGATGTATATGTTAAATTAAGTTTATTATTGTTTTTATTAAATCATAATAAAATTATCAATATATTATTCAACTATAAATAAATATGATTATACCATTTTGATGTTCCATTTTAATTATAAAATATTATATGTTAAGTGTTATTCAAATTTAAAAAATCACCTATGTGAAATCAAGTATGTGAATTTCCTTAGATAGATTCTTCTATATAGATTAAACTATGTGAATACACTTCATAAATATCTTACATGAAACCCATATGTGTATTTACATATGTGGATTTTTAATTTTCTATAGGATGCTATAAAATTTGAAAATATGCTCTATTTTACATATCATTTCACGTTTCCATTTACTTCATGTTTATTATGAATGCAATTATTGTTTTATTTATTCTATTATTATTAATTATTTATTTATAATTCATTTGAATATATTGTATTTTTTTTGTTAAATTCTTAGTACATGGGTTGAATTTATTATCGATTTCATGGGAAAATGTGAGTTCGCCATTAAATGTTGATGAAATGTGAATAATTTCTATTTCATGCTTTATAGGATTTTCCAAGGGACATTAACATTTATTATAATTATTCATTAATAATGTATTAATTATACCAAGATTTTATCACTTTATATAATGAATTTAATTTTATATATTAACAATTTATCTCATGTGAGTATTCATTGCATTCACATTTGATAAAGAAAGTGTGTTTTTCATTGGAAAGGAGGAACTACCACTAGCTTCTGGTGTCAAATATTTTTTTTTCACATATTAACTTGATATATGTAGTTATAATAATCCAAATAAATCACTTGTGGTGTTGTGGATTTTATTTAATTGTACAAGGGGATGGAAACTATGATGATGTCCCACTTCTCTTAACCAGACATTATCTACTTGATCCTTTAATGGTGGAGGGTTGACTAATGTCTTAACATTTAAATGCTAAATTTTTTCATCTGGTTCAGTAGATCTACTTATTCTTATTATTTTCATTGTTTTTAATTATAATGGATTATACTACTGATTAAAAGGTAGTATTTATGGTTTTGATTACTAATCAAATGTCATGCATTGGTTCATGCCTCTAGGGGAAAAGGATAGTTGTTCAGGATTTTTCTCCAAGTAAAATTTATTATGGTTCTAAGACTCTAGGGGAAAAGGATTTGTAACTATTTTATGAGTCTAAGTGGGAATAATTCATTTTAATATTCCATTATATTTGTTATATTGGGTTCATTCAATCTCAGTTCGTGAGAGGGGTGAAGAGTAGACATAGGATCATTTAGATATGATCTACTATAAAAATATATTTTATTTATTTCCTTTTAATTTACACTACATTAACATTATAACTATGATATAATCCTTATATTCAATAATCCAATTTTTTAAATTACAATTCACTCCCCCTTTTAGTTGTATTTTCATCATAAATTTGAAACAATAATTGGTGTCAAAGTAAGACCCCTTTATATATATATATTATTTGAGATAACCATTTTATAACGTAACCATCAAGGGTAAAATAATTTATTTATATTGTAAGTAAAAATTTTGAATGATGGATTGATACCTCAAACCACCTCATTTTTCTAGTAGTTAATATGGTATTGTAATTGTCTATTGGGATATTTCTTGAAACAACATTGCTTAGATTATTGGATGATCATAGAAAAATCATATGACCTATATAGTGGGTAACCCAAATCCTTGGTTAGAAATAATGTAGTAAAGTATGTTATAGATTACAAGATTATTAAAATCATATATTGTGCCATAAATAGTAAATTTTATAATCATGTTTTATCATGTAAAACTACTCATGAAATTTGGAAAATTCTACAAGTTACAAATCCTGGTATTGATAAACTTATTAGAACTAAGTTTGGTGGGTTAATAGTTGAATATAAATAATTTAAAATAGATTAAGATGAAATAATAAATCAAATTTTACATATATTCACTAATATTGTAAATGGAATGAGTTCTTTGGAAGAAACTCTTGAAAATATTATTATTATTTAAAAAGTTCTAATGATAACCCTTGTTTTTATGACTCATTAATTCATGATTTTTCACATATGAATAAAAATAGTTCAACTTGTAAGATAAATGAGTCTATTGTTATTGGGTAATTAGGTACATTAAATAAAACATTAAACAGGGGTACATAAACTTTATTGAAAACTTCTTTAACATGCTCATATTATTCCATCATTCTTAAAACTGCATGGTATATCATCAGGACATACATAAAAAAGGTGTGGGATATAAATACTAGTATGGGAATAAATAAAAAATTACATTAATAAATTACTACTTTTTAGGAAATAGGAATTTACATGGGACATAAAAGGGGAGAGAATCATAAACATGAACAATAAGGTATGATATATCATGATGACATAAAGAAAACATTGGAATAGAGAAAAAAATAAAAAAATGACATCATAAACATAAGTCAATGTTTACCACCAAGAAGAAATGACATAATGTGTTTGGGATACCCTCTCATGAACTGTAAATAGCATTTTATTAGACTAAAACATTACCCAATACACTAGAGTGCTGTCTAGGAATTTCCATCATAATCATATCATGTACATGAATTAGTGTGCCACATATATCATATACATAATAACATATTTAATAAAATTTTATCCCATTATAATAGATTGTTTATTAAAAATATTTATGTTACCAATAAAATAAGTGAAAGTGCATAAATATGAAAACATTTCATTAGAAACAGGTATAGGTATTCACTACACAATTATTTGGATGGAAAGACACAGTGAAAATATGTCTACATAAGAGGGGACCATACATGTTCATGGGTGGGATTTATGAGAGTGAAAGGTGTAAATTGTAATTTATAAATAATAATGGATGTTATGAGGATATGGATAAACATATCTCAATATTTGGAATTAGAGATAAATGGAATACGATAATAAAATTCTTTCTTAAATAGGAAAAGTAGAGGATCCCTTACCTTGAGAGGTTGATTTCAAAAGTTTTTGAGAAGATTATTGCGAGAATTGGGGATCCTTGTAAGGAATATATAAAGGGAAGGGTATATTAATGAAATTTTCCATGTTTTTTGGTGAAGATTAATGGGATTTTGGGTGGTTTTATATAGGAAAGAGAATGCAGTTATTTATTATTTCCCAAACATAGGTTTTAGACTCTATATAATAATGTAATGGGAAAAATCGTTTATTTGGGTTTTAATCATGGTTTCATCCAAGGAAGAGTAGATTTCATTATTTATAAGGCTATTTTTTGAACTTATTAAAAATATTACCCTTGGTGATGTTTAAGTGAGTGATGTTATTAAAGAAATTATTTGAAAACCATAAAATATAATATTAGTTTTAAAGGAATCATAAAGGAATTATAAAATTAATCAAATAACCTCATAATCAAATTATTTTGTAGGGGAAACATATATTTGGTTTTGGATTCCATTTATATCATTTATTACATCACTTTTTGGTAATTTTGATATCATTGTAAATGATTTATATTAATATCGTATTTAAATTTTACCTGAAAATTTGATTGTCTTAGAAAGTTATGAAAAATTCACCACTTGATAATTTTGAGAGGATTATTCCAAAAAAATATTTATTTTATCGAAATATATTTCTAAATATATGAATTTTTTCATTAAAATATGAATCGACATCTATTGATAAATGATGGGTTTTTTACAATAACATTTTTCGAACCCTAATAAAAATTATTGCTGACTTTTTAAAATTTTATTATAAACTATACATAATGAATATTATTTAGTAATAATATTTTATTAAAATATCATTTATTTAAGATATTTATTAATTCTTTAAAAGAAATTTCTTATTTTAAATATCTTATTAACCAAAAATACGTTTTTTATCATATCAAAATAAATATTATTTATAAAGATAAAATAACAATAAGAAAACATATTTATTATTCTATAAATATAAAAATTCATATGAATTGGGTATTGATACATAGTCTGTTTTTACCCCAGTAAAAACCCTAATGGTAAGGTGCCCGATGGTGAGATTTTTATAGGGTGGTTCAGAATATATGGTTTGCGATGGGATATCAATGAGCTTAAACTTCTCCCATAAATGATTTCAATTGGGCATTAGTTGTTATATCTCAGATGGGTCTTGATCAAGGTTAAATCCCAATGATTCTATATACCTTATAAGATCTGATAAATGGGATTCATAAGGTATAATCCTACCAATCAAGGTAATCACTTCTTTTGTAGGTGCTAATTATATTTATAAAACCTTTATAATTATAAATATCATATGATCACTATTCAACGACTATTTTATCAAAAATTATGATGAATAAAGACATTTTAAATTTGATAGTATATAATAAAACCAAATCATTGCATGCCTTTTCTATAATCATAACACATAATTGGCCTGAATGGCCCTAAGTCCTTCAATTTTTATTCACTTTTGATAATCCCCCTTTTAAGGGTTAAAGGGGAATATGTACATGGCCTATTGGCATCATGACATTATAGGACCTAATGGTATTAATGGAATACATCCCTGACTATGAATACATAAAACAACCCCTCCCCAGTGTCTGCATCATTCTCAAACCTCCACCTTTGCATGGCTTCTCAACTAGCTATCCTCTGCAGGGATGCACATGCCTATTACCAATGGAAAATGCTCTACCCTCTCATTCTTCATAATCCTATAGCTCTACTTTGGTGAATGTGTCTTCCATAAATCCTCCTTTGGAGATTGTTACTTAGAGAATCCGTTTAGTTTAAATCTACACATCATGTGGTCTGATGGCCTTGGGGTAGCCCAAAGGCCTTAAGGTAGCCCGAAATCCTTATTGATCCAAAGGCCTATGTATCTCTAAGGTGAATATTTATGGCTAATACTGTACCAAACAATACCTACTATAGTGACTACTACAGTCCCTACTATAGTACTGCTATAGTAACCCAACAATATTCCTCCACTCAGATTCGATCTTGGGTCTCATGGATGCACTTAAGGAGTCCTCGAAAAAAGGGATGAGGCACATGTTCATAACACATAATGGGGGATTTAATTAAATCACATAGAGAATTTTATTTATAAAATTTTGGGCTGTTACAATCTTCTCCCTTTTAGAAATATCACCCTAAATTTTTTCATTTTGCACACTAAAACATATGATGGTAATCTTGTTTAATCTCATATTCTGCTCCCCACCCAACTTCTTCAAACTTTTTGTTTCTCCATATCACATATTTTTTAGAAAATTTTCTCTATGATATAAGATATTCACCAGATTAGCCTCATATGAAATATCATTCTCCAATGGTACCACCTCTAGATTTAGTACATGTAAGGGGTATGGTATGTACTTCCTCAATAGTGATACATGGAACACATTATGTTCTATTGATAGGTTAAGTGGGAGTTACAGTTTATATGCCACTACTCTATTACAATCATGGATCTCAAATGGAACTATGTATCTTGGACTAAGATTTACCGTCTCCTTAAATCTCATGACTTTATTCCATAAAGATATGAATAGGAACACTGTATCTCCATCCTAAAACACTAGTTCTTGTCAACAATTTTCAGAATATATATTCTATAAAAATTTAGAACCCTTCATATAGTAAGGAATGGTCATGACATTTTCCCCCATTTCCTCGACCATTTTAGGACCTAATTGTTTGCGTTCAAAAACATCACCCCAACATGTAGGTGTTCTCCACTTGTTATGATAGATGGTTTTATAGGGATTCATTTGGATTCTGGATTAGAAACTATTATTGTATAGGAAATCTACTAGAGGAATATGTTGATCCTATCTTCCTTTTAAGTCTATTGAGAATTCTCTCAACATGTCCTCAAGTGTCTAGATAGTCTTCTCATATTAGCTATTAGTTTGAGGGTAATAAGCCTTGATAATGTTTAACGTAGCATTTATAATATTTTAAAGACTCTTCCATAACATGGAGGTAAATATCTAGTCTTGATCAGATAAAATCAATAGTTTAATTCCATAAAAACTACCCAATTATCTAATTTATATCCTTGAATATTGATTGACTGATAATTCCTTTAGAATTGAAATGAAGTGAGTAGTATTTGCAAAATAATCCACTAAAATAAATATAAAATTATTTCTTATTTATGTATTAAGAAGACTAGTGAAAATGTTATTGGTTATGTTCTCCAATTTCTAATTAGGTATTGGTAATGGTTATATCATCCCTTTCTATTTTTTCCTTTCCGCCTTCACTTACGGACAGAAAATCCACCTTGATGTATGTTCTGAAACCCTCATCTTCATATTTTCAAATCTATATTGTTATCTACAATATCAAAAAATATTTTTTCTCCATGGATGGATGGAGAAGCTTGATATATTTCTATCATCCAAAAAATCCTTCTTTATCTTTTCATTTTATGGTAAACATAGCCTTAACCCAAATATTACAACTCTTTCATCATTAATTTTGAAATATATGGATTTCCCTTTTATTATAGGTTCCACCTTCTTCTGAATTTCTACACCATATCTTTGAGAATCCTTTATCTTATCTATATGGTATGGTTTAAATTTTTTTGTGAATATAATGATTATTTTTCTTCCTTTATGATTTCCATGTCCATTATTTTCAAGTATAATAAGATCAAATCCTTCTCAATTATCATAAATGATAAAATTGATGGATCCTATGTATTTAGAGTGTCTATTAAATTATTTTATTTCCTAGTATGGTAGTGTATTGAACAATCATAGTCCATAATTAGCTCGAAACATATTCTTTATCACATATTTAACTCTTTCTTTGTGAATATATTCTTGAGGTTCTTATGATCCATATATATTTCACTCTACTCTCTAAAGGGATAATTACACCAAGTTTTTAACATGATGATAACTAAATACCACTCTTGATTAACTATTGTGTAGTTATATTCATGAACTTTCAATCACCTTGAGCCATATGCTATCACTTTTACATTCTTCATTAGGACACAACTGAATCCCATCTTTGAAGCATCATTGTATACCATGAAATGTTCCCCACATTTAGGTATCATATGTATAGGTACAGTGAGAAGACTCTTTTTCACTCCTTAAATCTATCTTTCTATTCATTATTCCAAACAATATTGACTTCTTTCCTTGTTATCTTAGTTAAAGGGTTTGAAAATTGAGATAAATTTATCAGAAATCATTGACAATACACAACAAATCCATTGAAAATATGGATTTATGTCTTAAATATTGGCCTCAACCATAATTCAATTGCCTATATCAATTAAGGGTCCAAATATATCACATTACATGTGATAATATTAAATAACATTTTCTATACATTACATAAAGTACATTCTTTCATAAAGTCTTTAGCCTTGTGCTCAAATGTTCCTCATGATTCTCATTCATTTTGGATTATATAAGAATATCATCTATATAGACAACCAAATATTTGTTGAGGTAATCCCTAAAGACTCTATTCATCATGTCCATGAACATTGATGGATAAATAGTGACTCTTAATGGCATTAGTATGAACTCATAGTGCATATACATTGTATAAAAAGTAGTCAAGAGGATATCCCCTCTCTTCACCCTTCCTTGATAATTCCCTAAACAAAGATCCACCATCAAGAAGTATTTTTATCCATGTATCTTATAAAATAATTAATCAATATGTGTAATAGGGTAAATGTTATTTATCTTGATCTTGTTTAGATCACGATAATCAATGAAAAGCTGTATTGATCTATCCTACTTCTTGAAGAAGAGGACCAGTTCACCCCATGGTAAAGCACATGGTCATATAAACCCTTTATAAAAATTACCTTATAGTTGTTTCATAAATGCCTCATGCTACAAAATAGCCATTATATATGGATTCTTGGATTTTGGAAAATCCCCTTGTACAATCTTGATTAAAAATTCAACCTATCATCTCGGAGAAAGATCAAACAATTCTTTGTGAAACACATGAGCATATTCCCTAATAGTGGGCATGACTTCTGTCATGATACCTCTCCACTAGGTGTATTATCTTATCCAAAAATGGGAGAATAGAGATAGTGACACCTAAGTACCCCTCCAGTAGGCCCTGAGTTGGAGAATAACACCAAGAATATAATAAACTCCCCAATTAGAGGCATTACCCTCTAATAGAACACATGCGAATGAGAGAGATAAGAAAAACATAAACCAACTCCTAATCAGACTATAATATAAAAGAAAACCTAAGTTTAAATATATAATTACATGAAATAACTACAAAAGCTAAAAATAAAACTGCTAGTACCAAAATAAAAGTAAAGACATCAACAACCATGAAGCCCAAAGAGCTCTGGTTGAACCCTAAGTTAGTAGTAACCAGCATGTTCTCCAACATTCTCCAACTAACCTAAAAAATATTTTATATATATTGGATGAGTATAATAGTATAATCAATAGGATCCTCCCTAGAGCCTATCATAAAAAAGGTAAATAAAGCTTGCTAAATAACACTGAACAATAAGTGAAACTAACTCATCATATAAACAGGTATACTAAGTTTCTAGCCTCACCATGTCTACTCTCACCAAGTATCACATATAAGAGTATATACTATAATAAATAGTATCAAGGGTACCCCGCTACTAATCCCCCACTAGTTTTCTGCTCTTCCCCAACATCAAACGTCCTAAGAATCTCTCTATAAAAGGCTAGCCCACATATACCTTGGAAAAGCACCACAACATGCACCTCATGCAACACACCACCACATCCACATAACAAAAAGTAACCTGGTAGTTTTAAAGAGCCACCAATTCCCTGATAATGCATATCATATATCAGGTATTATACCTCAATCCTTCACAACCCATACACTGAGTAAGGAACCTCAAGCCATCACAACCTACACATGTCACACCTATAGTAGTCCTTAGGAAACTATATATTGAATATATGTGTGTGAAATAACCACAAGACATTTCATCCCTCTACACACATATATGTAGAAAACTAACTATCATGCACACAATCACAAGTAACAACAGAAATAAGAGTGTGAGGCCTCAGTGGGTAGTCATCCATCCATCCTTGCACTGGGATGTTAGGGAAAATACCCCCGGGCTCAGAATCCCTGAGGTATCAGTTTCCCTAATCTGTAGGGTGGAGTATCATATAGAAACACAAAAGAAACATGATATAACATAGCTACAACCACACTATGGGAATATCCTATCCCTGTACTCAACTGTATATAACATCTCTTTTACTCCCAACTACCTCTACTAAGACTAGATATCCTATAACCACACAACCATTTAAGGAGTTACAATAAATTATTTCATACCTTTTTATCAGTTTCACTTTAGATTAATTAATTATTAACCATTAATTAAACATTTTCACTTCCACATTACATTCCATTAGCATTACAATAAAGTTCCATGCCCTCCAGGTATAAGAAAACAAAGTCCACTACTTTCCATAATTATAACCTCATCATTTAATCCCAGCAATATTCAACCCCATGTGTTAAAAATTTATTTATTTATTAAGAACATTAATTTACATATTACTAGGTACTCTAGGAAGAAATCCTAAGCTACCAAACAAGGAAAAAAACCAAGCACATTCATCTATCACAACTAATGGAGAAAGGAAAAATGATAAACAAGAAACCTAACAGTCATCCAAACAATAGATTCAAAAAAAGAATCCATATTTCATATGAAATGATAATCCCATATTAAACCCAATATTTCAGATAAGATGTCCTCCTTAAAACCCACATTTATATCCCAATACATCCAACCAATGAAGATGTCAATTACTAGCACAAAAAATGAGCCTCCCCGCCCTACATACCACAAATCCCTCCAGGATTAGCCATACTAGGCCCACATCATATCTGAAACTCCCTAGCCCACATACCATAATAACCCCACAAGATCACATAATAATAATTAGGAAACAAACAAGCAAGAAACAATGAAACAATCCCTCAAAACAGGTCATTCAAACTTCTCATACAACAATATATAAAAGATCCAAAGTATAAAACACTCTGACTTCACAAGAAAGAGAGAAACCTAGGACCTATAAGGAATTATCTTCAATCACACAATCGGTTCTTATTCCATCTTGAATTAATCAATTCATTATCACAGGTACCAACTATGGGAAACCTAAGTAGCAAGCTATCACAAGATATCAATAATTAATTAAAAAAGTCATTTATCCGACATTTAATTATTTTATCAACAAGTGTCAACATGATTTAGGTTCATTAACCTATTCAATTAAACATGCATATCTCACTACTGCAAATATGGTCTTTATTAGTGCTATAAAAAGACATTAATAGTGCTAGAAAAGTGCTGTTAATTAAGGAAAAGATAAAAGGGGGTTCCTTTTATCAGTGATCAGAAAAGCGATGATAAAGGACCCCTTTATCAGCGCTAAAAAAAGCACTGATAAAAGGGTTATTTTATAAGCGCTAAAAAAGTGCTGATAAAAAGGTCCTTTATCAGTGCTTTTTAGTGCTGATAAAAGACCCCTTTTAAAAGCACTTTTTTAGCGCTGATAAAAGTAAAAAAAATTAAAATGTTTAGAGAGATTTTAATAGCGCTTGACCCCCCATTTATTAGAACTAGGTAGACCCCCTCCCACTATCCCGCACATTTCACTTGGCTGCACATCCAGTACTTGCCCACACGTCACTCTATGCTTTCACCCGAACTCGAACCCGAGACCTCCCCCCTTGCGCGCCTGCACCATTACCACTAAGCTATTTAGTTTTTCTCTATTTAACGATATAACTATTTATATATATATAGTTATATTTATTTGTATGTTAATATATATTCATATTAATATAAATATATTTAGTTATATTAATACAAATATATTTATTCACATATTAATATATATATATATTCATATATTAATATATATTTATATTTATATATATATAGTTATATTTTTTCTTATATTAATATAGATTCATATTAATATAAATATATTTAGTTATATTAATACATATATATTTATTCATATATTAGTATATATATTTTTATTTGTATATTAATTTATATTTATATTTATTTTTATATATATTTTTAGTTATAATTTTTTATCTGTATATTTATTTGTATATTAATATATATTTATAAGATTAGTTTTAAATACATTTATGAAATATGCGTATTTATGTGTATTTATAAATAAATACATACATACATATATACAACACACACACACACATTTACGAATATATATATATATATATATGTGTATCTTAAAGCCATAGAATGTTAAAATGACCATAACTTCTAATCCAGAAGTCCGTTTCAACTCCAAAACGAGTAAGATAGAAGAAAATAAAATAATATTTGATTAGTTATGTGGTAAAGGCCTAAAGGAAAACTGGATCAGAAGTTATACCTATTTGAATGTTAAAAAATCAGGGTATCCAGACTAAAAAATCAGTTTTGGAGGCCTTATGGGACTTTTTGGGTCTCAAAAAATGTGACATAAGGTTCCCTTGGGTCACTAGCGTGTAGATTTCATCGCAAGCTTCGATTTGATATTCTGTAGAGCTCAAACAGACACCTGGATGAAAATTAATGTTTGTTTGAATTTTGAGTTACATTTTTAACTTATATTAGATATTTTTTTAATTTTTTTAATTTTTTGTGTCTTCAAATTTTTATTAAATGATTTTTAATCAATGATAATTAGAAAATTATTAATTAATAATGATTTTTAAAATATTTTAAATCCATTTTCACTAAATTTCTTATATATTAAATATAATAGTCTATTTATACTTATCTAAAACATATTTAAAAAATATATATTACATTTATATCAATATAAATATACTTATATAAAAATATATTATTTTTCATGATTTTTTTTGAAATATAAACTTTATAAGCACTAGGAAAAAGTGCTGATAAACCCCCCTTTTATCAGTGATACTAAAAAAATGATGATAAAGGGGTCCCATTTAACAACGCTAAAAAAGCACTGTTAAAGGGGGGAGGCTTTTTTAGCCCTAAAAAAGTGCTGATAAAGGGATATTTTAACAGATCTTTTTTTAGCGCTGATAAAGGCACCCCCTTTTTCAGTACTTATTTTAGTGTTGATAATGGCTGGCACTGTGGAGTCCTAGTTTTGTGGTAGTGTCTACATCAATTTGATTATCATCAAATTGTAACAACAACAACCAGATTCAGTAAACATGGATCTTTAATTCATTTAACCAATTAATTATCAATTAATTCCAAATTTACATTTTTTTAAAATTTTCATCAAGAAAAACATTCTAAACCAATTAATGGATAGATATCAAATAATCAAGTAAATCAAGAGGAAAATCATTATCATGGTACAAAGAAGTAACATCTCTATGCGATCAATATCAATTATTTAATCTGGTTTAAATGATTATTTAGAAAATTTCATTGTGGTCCATGGAGATAAATCATGCTATCTATGGGACTTCATGTAAATAAATAGAGAAACAATTAATATCATACCTTAAAAAGGTGTCAACATCCTTCACATGAGAATAGACCAATGTTGCCGCTCCTGACCGCCTCTCTCGAAGAACTGCATCCACCTGAGGATGTCACGCCACAACCGAGACAACAAAAAACTTAAAAAATCCATTAAAAATAGGGAGATCAAGTTCAACCGTAGGGAAAAGATTAACGATAAGAAATAGATCAAAGAAACTACATGAACTTAGGTTGATCATACCCTGGATCGAAGATGGATCGAAGTAGGTATGATAAAGATCTATCATTGAGGAAATAATCCACAAATCATCGAAGAGGGGGTTTCTGGGTCTCTTGGAATCGATACAGCGGTGCTGTAGCCATAGGGTTTGACAAACACAAGAATCTGAAATATTATAATACATAAATTATTTGATATTTACTCGAAATGTAAACTCCTTTCATTTCATATAATCCATAAGGTTTGGTTTCTGTTAAAAAATGCATCATCTCTCATTTTATTGTTTTTAAACCCTAATATATTACATGTCTTTAAACCCTTTTTCACAACGTGTAATTTTTCACGATGTGAAATCCACCCCTATTTCCAACTCTTAGCAGCTGTACTCTTCTATTATTTCTATTGGACTCCTCCAAGCACCCCAGTTTTCAGAAATTCACAAAGGTTCAATCAAAGTACATCCATGCCCTTACATTTAGATACTTCTCAAAAAATTCTCATCCTTAAGAATCCAAAACCATCCTAGAGAGGAAACAAAAAAAGGGTCATCTGAACAACCACCCCATGAGATATTTCTCAAAGCTCTCACCACTATAGGAGCTCAACCACCCCCATCTGAGCACAAGGGCTTGACATGGTGTGTAGATGAACTACTCATAGAGTCTTTTACACCCATAACAGGATAATAGACACATCTAACATCACAAATATAAACACGAAAAGAACGTAGCATACCCCACACATCTTTGTCTCCTATGGAAAGAGAGTAATCCACCACAAGTAACTAGAGAGAGAGAGAGATTCATTTAATAAATCAAAAAAGGTCTACATCCAAAAAATGAACAACATTACAAGAGAAGAGATAAACATAAAAAATCTAGGGGTACTGAACACATATATGTGACTAATGTTCCCAAGTACTCTCCTTCACACCACCATTCCACCACAATACATGAACCAAGGGGATGGAATTCCCACCCAACACCTTCTCTTGGTAGTCCTGGATCTCTACATGCCACTCCTCAAAGGTTTTATCATCTTCAGAATCAATCTTTCCCCAATAGATGACATGAGAGTCACCATGAATATAATGATGGAGCTGTGATATGTGAAAAAAATAATGTATCCATATCATCTATGGGTGAAGCACTATCTAATTCACCACGACTCCAACATGATCCAAAACTTAAAAAAGCCAAAACACTAAGGATAAATATTACTACCATGACCAAACCTTCACTAGCCATGACAGAGAGTCACCTTTAGGAACACATGACCCCCAAAGTCAAACCTCAGAGGTATCCAACTGTGATTGGCATAATATTTTTGACAATCTTGCACTGCCTTCATCCTCTTATGAATCACCTGAACCATATCTGTTGTATTCTATACCAGGTTTGTATTAAGAAATTCTAAAACTCTGACCCCAGTTCAGTATAATAGAGAACAAAAAGGTTGGACGTAGAAGTCTTTAAATGATTCCACACCGATGGTGGAATAGAAAATATTATTGTAAGAGAACTCTACCAAGGCCAAGTTTCTCATCCACGAACCTCCAAAATCTTGGAAATAAGAGCAAAACATGTCTTTAAGAGTCTGGATAGTCTTACCTATCATACTATCTATCTATGGATGCGAAGTAGTGCTAAGGAATAACTGAGAACCAAAATCATGTTGGAGAACTCTCCTCACTATAGTGGTAAAATGATTATTTCAATCATAAAAATCATCCTCATGAATCTATGGAGTGTCACCACCTCCTCTTGATACTACCTTAATAATAACTCCATTGATCTTGACTCTTTGATTTCTATAGAGTGGGTTGATTTTTTCAAATGATCCACTACTATCTATATAGCGTCATAGAATCCGTGAACTCATGGTGAACTGATAAAAAATTCCATCGAGATGTATTCCCACTTCCATTGAGGAAAATCTAATGGATGGTGAAAACCTCCACGAACACAGTTTTTGACCTTCACCTTATGAAAGACCAAACATCGAGACATAAACTCTAAAACTGTATGCTTCAAACCAGACCACCAAAACTGAACTCTCAAAGCTTGTTACATCATTTTCATGCAAATATATACTAACAAAGTTAAACTATGGAACTCTTTGAGAACTATATCACACATTTAAAAAGGAACAAAAATACTTTAATAAAACATCATTTAGTGTTGTTCATCATGAGACCAACCATCCGGGACCTCACCACAAATAACTCAGTCTCTCTTGACCTCCTCTTAGGAATTATAAAACTAGGAATATTCTACCTGTTGCACCAAATATGAATTCATTGTCATCTAAAAAAGAAAAACTCCACCCATGACTTCTCCCATATCTAGGTGCAACGCTAAAATTTCTTCCATCACTCTCCAGAAATCACCCGATTCCCACACAAAATCAATGTGTGACTTCTTGCTCAGCACATCGGCCATGAAATTCACATTTAAAAGTTTTTATGAAATATTGAAGTCGTAATCCTGGAATAACTCCATCCACTGATGCTAGAATGATTTAAAATCATGTTGGTAGAAAACATACCTTAGGTTCTTATGATCGGTGAAGACAAAAAAATTCTCACTAATGAGGGAAATCCTCCACAACATTAGGGAAAATACCACTACTGCCAACTCGAGATTGTGGGTGTCATAGTTACTCTCATGGGGTTATAACTGGCAAGACCCATAAAATGAACAATTCTTACCGCATCATAGCATATCCCAACCAAAGATGCGAAGCATCACAAAAAAATTCAAAATGAACTCCTTAGACTAGAATACCAAGAACTAGAACACTGAATAAATTCTATTTTAGATACTGAAAATCTATTTGAACACTAATTAGTCCACCAAAATGCATGATAATTTCTAGTTAAATTTGTCAGAGGATTCAAAAATCAAGAGAAATAGGATATGAATCTCCTATAATAGCCTACAAGACCAAGGAAAATTCTCACATCTACCACTATCTAAGGGGTACCCAATATAAAACTACTTATAAATTTGGTTGATTCGTAGCTACTATCTACTGGGATACAAAATTCCCCAATAAAGAGACTTATTGATCCCAAAACTCACACTTCGGTAAATTCCCAAATGGCTGATCATGACAAAGAACTACCAAAATTCCAAGCAGATACTCTGCATGCTCCTCCACGGATGTAGAGTATGCAAATATTTCATCTATTAAAACCACCATGAACTTATCTAGGAACTCACAGAGCATAACATTCATTAACCCCATGAACACAACTAGATCATTTTTCAAACCAAATGACATCACCACAAACTTGTAATGCCCATGACGACATCAAAAATAAGTCTTTGGGATATCCTCATCCTTCATATGAATCTGATGATATCCTGACCACAAATCAATCTACAAGAAATAAATTTCACCCTTTAGTTGATCAAATAAATCATCAATCCGTGGAAGAGGGTCGCATTTATTCAATATCACTCAGTTCAAGTGATAATAATCGATACACAACCCCAAACTTCCATCATCCTTCATTACAGAAAAACTAGTTCACCCTATAGGGACACACTCAGCCGAACAAAACCACATGAAAACATTCCATCAAGATTTATATACTGCTCTAAAAACTAAAATGGTTACATTTTATACATATAAATCAAGATAAGACACAGGCTTGGCTATAGCTCGATCCCGAACTCGATCTCTCATCAAGGGGGTAATGCTACAACCTCATCTAGAAAGACATTAGGGTACTGTTATATGACCTTGGGAAATGCTGACTACTAAAACTCTGATAAACTCAACATTATCTCATCCATCATGAATGATAAGGAAAAAATAGAATTTTGACCTATCTGATGGTTTCAATCGCCAAAAAACACTGCTGGATCTTCTAATGTAATAAATAACACAACCCAACTCCTGAAGAAATCCACAATATACTATAATGAATAAAACCAATACATGATGCAGATGTTCTTATATCATTTTTTCCATAAACATAGGAAATATCTCCAAGAGTGATGTTGCCCCATCACAAGTTCAAAATCTCAATATACATCAAACAAGTCATCTCGACCTCCAACTAGCATAGTCAATGAAATGGGAAACAGTAGTCTCTCAACCTCAAGTTCCAAAGCTTGGACAAGGGTAGGTGATATGAATAAGTACATTGATCCTGGATCAAA
Organism: Viscum album; assembly: GCA_963277665.1. NCBI lineage: Eukaryota > Viridiplantae > Streptophyta > Magnoliopsida > Santalales > Viscaceae > Viscum > Viscum album. The sequence goes on along the minus strand of OY728132.1, from coordinate 1,149,780,227 downwards.
CAAGGAATATACCCAAGTAGAAAACAAGAAAAGGGTACCTCGAATGATGTCTGGATCTCCTAGCACTAGAAATGATAAATCATAAAGCTAAACATGAAATACTCCATGACCACTCTGACTAGGATGAAGACCACCTCCACATCTGCACTTTTCTATCTAGGGATTAAAATTATCTCAGGGCTCTCCTCTACCATCCCCATCCAATATAAACTAATCCCAAACTAGAGCAACCTGCTAGTGCTGTCTCTTCTAGAATTACCTCAGTGATGAAACTTGAAGTGAAAAAACTGGTGCATGATGACACTCAAAAGGGTAACCACTCTCTCCATGGATGAACTTTTACTCTATAAGTAAAATGTTTATGATCCCTTGGTATTGGCCTGAGACCCACTACCCCCAGAGAAATAAGAAAATGAGGGCTGGGACCTACCATAGGATAATCAAAAGCTATTTTCTCTTGAAAATTGGGAACCCCCAACCACAACTCTGATTCATGAGGAATCTTGAAGACTCAATTCCCATGATGATCTAGTTATAGATAACATCCTCTCTATAACCACTACTCTCTATAGAACCTCGAGATGCATCTTCATCATAAACGAGGTGACATGGTGCTGAAATTATGGATGAAAATTATCCTAAAATTACCTCACCCCAGCCTCCTCATCTGGAATCAAGTCTGAAGCATATCATATATGGTTCGTAAAATAGATCCCAAACCCTCACACATTAGAGCTCCCTTGGTGAAGGGTAAGAAGCTCATAGAGAATGGTCACCTTCATGGTTAAATAAGGTAACTCAGCTCTGAACTGGTCTTATAACTCCTCCCATATGATTGTTGACTCCTCACGATCTCCAAGGAACAAGAACCACCACTACCTTACTGCCCCACATAGTATCATCACAACCAATAATAACCTGTAATCCTTCCAATAATTGATCGAATAGAAGGCCATATAAACTTCCTCCAACCAGTCTTACATGAATACATATGAAAAAAAACCTTCATGCCTTTTTAGAATTTGACACCAAAGCTTTAATATTTTCCTCCCTTAAGTGTCATCATTTTCAACCTCCACTCTACAATGATCTAATGGAACCACATTATAAACATCTTCTACATGAACCTGACGAGGGATACGATCTGGAGCCATTCCTAAAAAATAAAAAATAGTTTGATCTTGTAAAAATAGAATAAGAATTACTTTAAAATTAATTAAATGTTTTATTTTATTCATTTTGGGTTAACCTATACAAAGGTATACCCATTCAAATAGATACGTAAAGAAGAATGATGCATGATACTTTCCAAGTTCTCTACCCTACAACCAGTATCACATCTTTTAGCATCCACTATAAGTTTAATGGTTCATGCATAAGATCATAGGGGACCCTAAATACTAATGTCTAAGATAGTCTCTAGTGTTTATAATGCTCAATAAACTTAGCTGATACCTTTTCACTACCATCCCACAAAACCTCACATATGCCTAACTCTAAACTCCATTATATCCTTAAAACAGACCTATGATACCACTCTTTCATGACCCCTCCCCCAAAATTGTACCCCCTTTGTTCAGAAAAGGGTGACAAGAGATAGTAACAACTGAGTCCTACCTCCAGTAAGCCCCAGGTTGGCGACTAGCACCGAGGGAATAATAAACTCAATAATAGGAGGAATTACCCACTAAGAGAAAACATGATAAGGAGAGAGATAAGAAAAAAAACCAAACAAATCGTACTCAGACTATAATATAAAAGAAAACCCAAGTTTACATATGTAATTACATGAAAGAAATATTAAAATTGAAAGGAAAACTACAAGTATTAAAATTTTTTTTGATGATAGTGACCAAAAATCCCAAGCAGCTCCTGCTAAAATGCTTGCTAGTAGTAACTAGTCTAATCTCCAAATTGATCCAACTGACCTAAAAAATAATTTATATATACATAGTGTGAGTATAACAGTATACTTAGTTGGATCCTCCCCAGATCCTCTAACGAAAAAGGTAATGAAATCATGCTAAAGTATAATGAACAATAAGTGAAAATATATCATCAATTAAACAGGTATTCTAAGTTCCCAAAATCACCACGATTACTCTCACCATGGAATCACATACAATATTATATAATATAAAAAAGAATATCAAGGGTACCCCTCTACTACCTCCCCACTGGTTTTCCACTCTGCACCAACATTTCACAGCTTGAGAATCTATCTCCAAAAAGGTTTTCCCATATAAACTAGGGAGAAGCACCACAATATGCACCTCATGCAAAATAAAACAAAAAATCCATGCAACTAAAAGTAACCATGTAGTTTTTGGGAGTTAATATAGAAAACATAACGTGTATCATACATCAGGTATTATACCTCAAGCCATCACAACCCATACACTGAGAAAGGAACCTCATTCCATCACATCCTACACACTTTATACCTATAGCAGTCCTTAGAAAACTATATCCAGAATAAATGTTTGTGAAATAAACAAAATACATTATATCCCTGTACACACATATATGGAAAAAATGACTGTTGTTCATCCCAACACAATTAAATTCTAAAAGAAGAATACTGAGTCAAAGTGGGTCATCAACAATCCATCCTCCCCCTGGGATGTTGGGGAAAACATCCCAAAGGTTCAGAATCATCGAGGTGTCAGGTTCCCTAACCGATAATGTGGAGTATCATATAGAAACCGAAAAATTACATGATATAATAATAACACAACCACACTGTGGGCATATCTTAGTCTCAGACTCAACTGTAGATAACTTCTCTCAGACTCCTGGATGCCTCTTCTATGACCAGATATCCTATAACTACATAAACATTTAAGTAGTTAAATTTAATTATTTTATTTTTTTTATCGGTTTCACTTTACGTTAATTAATTCTTAACCATTAATTAACCATTAATAATTCCACATAAAATTTCATTAGTATTATAACAATGTTCTATTCCTTCCAAACAAAGAAAACTAAGTCCACAACTTCCTAGAATTATATCCTTATTATTGAATCCTAGAAAGATTCAACCAGATGAGTTACAAATTTATTCATTTATTAAAAACATTTCTTTATATATTATCAGGTACTCTAGGAAAATATTCTAAGCTACTAAACAAGGAACAAACCATAAACATCTATCTGCCTCGGGTAGAGGGGAAAGGAAATAGATAAACAAGAAAACTGACTGTCATCCAAAAAATTGATTCAAACAAGAATGAAACTTTCATATCCACAAGGAAAACTATCCTTAACCCATTTTGTCATCTTCGATTTCCTCCTCAACACCCACATGAATATCTTGATGCATCCTTCCATCATAGGCATTAAATACTACCACAATAGTTGGTCCTCCCCACCACACATACCACAATGAACCTCTCATATTAGCCATCCTAGGATCATGCCACATCTGGGCTTCCCCACCCCACATACCACAACATCCCTCCAGGCTCACATCATAAGAAATAAGAAACAAAAAGAAACAAACATGGAAACTGCCACTCAAAACAAGGCATTTGGCCATCTTACACAATGAGCTCTCACAACTCCAAAGAATAAGGCACTCGGCCTTCATAAGAAAGAGGGAAACCCAGACCCTATAAATAATTATATTTTATCAGTCAAATAGTTGTTATTAAATCTTGAATTAACTGATTCAATATCACCAGTTACAATTATAGAAAACCTAAGAAGAAATATATCACAAGCGGTAAAAATTAATTAAAAAATTAATTTACCATGCCATTAATTTCTTTATCAACAAGCATCAACATGATTTATGTTCATTAAGAAATTTAATTAAACATGAATATCTTCATCAATTTTATTATCATCAAATTAAAACAACAATAATTGGGTTCATTAAACATGACTCTTTAATTTATTTATCAAATTAGCTATCAATTAATTTTAGATTTATGTTATTTACTAGTTTCCATGAAGAACAACATGTTAAAATAAGTAAGTAATATATATCAAAGTTTCTATCAAATCCAGAGGAAAACCATTATCATGGTATAAAGAAGAAACATTTCTATGTGATCGATACCAATTCTTTAATCTTGTTCAAATAATTATTAGAATAATTTCATTGTACTCCAACAGACTAAATCAAGCTAGATCTATGATTGTGTGTAAACAAATAGAGAATTAGTGAATCCACTACCTCATGAATGTTTCAACATCCTTCTACATGATAATTAACCAACACTGTGGATCCTAGTCACCTCACTTGAAGAACATAATCCACTCAAGGACACTATTACACAACTTCACCAATAAAAAATTGAAAAAAAATCCATTAGAAACATAGAGATAAAGTGATACCACATAGAATAGAAGAATAAAAAGAAATATATTAAATAAACTACAAGAACATAGGTAGAACATACTTTGGATTGAATATAGATCGAAGGAGGGAAGCATGGGATTGATCCATGTTGAAGGAATACTCAAAACACTAAAGAGTGGGTTTCTGGTTTTCCTAGAATCAAGAGGTTGGTGTTTCAACCATAGGTTTTGACAAACTTGAATGGATGAAACATTATAAAATATACATCATTGGGGATTTACATGATGATTAATCCCATTTCACATCATGTAATCCTTAGGGTTTGGTTTCTGCTGAAAAAAAAATTTACTCTAATTTTATTATTTATTATTAAATCTCCATATATTACACGTTGGGAAACCCTCTTTCATTTTATATAACTTTTCACAACATTAAATCCTCCCTTGCTTTCAGATCTTAGTAGATAAACTCCTCTAGACTTCCTTTGAGCCTCTTCCGAGCACCTCAGTCTTTATAAATGAATAAAGGGTCAATCCACTTGGATCGAAACCTTACACATTCAAGGATGATATTTTCATTAGACTCAATCATTTTTGAAAAATACAATTCCTCACAGGGAGATAATATCCATGATTTAGATATTGGTTCTAAAGAAGATTCATCATCCACCTTGAATTATTATAGTATTTGAGAATGATTTTTGATATGGAGAGTGATTTCCTTCTAATGGATATTTATGTTGGCTGTATATAAGAAAATAAAATACATAACCATAATTCCATAAAATTCAATTAAAGGGAGTATCAAAAGGTTTTCTTGGTATTTCATTCCATAAATGTTTATGGGGGATGATTTATATACTTAGAATGAAATAATATCCCCATATTTTATTTTCAAATAAATATCTACTTCAATGACTTTTATGGTGTTTGAATAGTTCTACTAAACTTGTGTGATTTGAAGAAATTATTAAAACTAGAATCAAAAGGCATCCTCTCTATTATTTAATGAAAAACTAGGTTACATTTCACTACTTTGTTTTCCGGATCCACCTCATCATTTTTAATGGCATATTCTCACCCTTTTTACCTTAGAGGCTACTGGAGATGTTTATCTCTAGTAACCCATGTCATAGGGTACTTGTTTGTATGGTTTTATTCTTCATTACAGTTGAAACATTGGATAATAGGCTGAGGTTAGAATAGAGAATTCTTATATTCCGTTACATTGGTGGGTTTCTCTCATTAGGTATTCCTAGATAGGTCCCCTTTTTCTCTTTACATAAAGTATTTTTTCACCCCCTATAGGAAAATTTTGGGGTACTTCTTTCCACACCATTTACAAGTGGGATATTGAAATTTCATAACACTAATAGATTTCTCAATCGTACTACTAGAATTAAAATGCACTTTCCACTTCTTATCCCTATGATATACTTAAGAGTTGTGATATTGATTTCTACTTTGATGTAACACTAACAAATTTCCTCATATCTATCAATAACATGAAACACCATTGGTTTTCTTATATTCAGTCATATCCCACAAAACAAGTTGTCATCTTTGTATTTATGGGTAATGAAAAAAATAGAGGTGTATCATGCATTTATTGTGATGTTTTCCATTATAATTTTAAAATGATGATTATAAATTATACTTGGTTTTGTTATACAGAAAAATATTCATGGAATTTATTTTAATTAAAATTAACTTTTTATTAAAATTGTTTTGAGATGTTGGTTTGTCATGGTATTTTTAATATTTGGTGGGCGTGATTTCATTCTCATTAGATGTGACCCAAGGGAAGGGGTGTGTTCCATTTGGGAACCCAATATTTCTTACCTTATAATGAATTTTTATATCAATAAGGGATTGCTGATGGGTATGAAACTATCACCTGGGAAGGCATTTTTGGATGTGAGTATGTGTGGATTTGTGGAATGTGTATTCCAATTGGATTTGAGAATAGGTTTAACGGTTATAAAAAGGGTTTCTATGAAACTGCTTTGGTTTTGTAATAAAATGATTTAAATTGTGTATAAACTATTTTATATTTATGTGTTAACATGTTTAAGACATGTTTCATGAGTAGAAGTGTCATTGGGGAATCCTATTGAGTTTTATAATCACCCCCTAATTATGAGTTTTGGTTAATTTAAACATGTTATCTATCGAGACCCAGGTGAAGGCAAGGTTCCAAATTTTATAGTGAAAATTTTTGATACCTTCATCTGGGATTGTGGAGTTAGAGAATGGGGTAGGTTAGGAGTTTCTAATTTGGGGTCTTGGTGTCTTTGGGTTTTGTTGGTTTTGGTTTTCTCTTTACAATATGATATTTTCATTTTCTTAATCTTGTAATGGATTTCATATTTTACTGATGAATCATTTAGAACTTTCATTGTAATGGACTCATGGTTTTGTTGTTTTTTTAAAAGTTAAAATCATCAACTAGATTTTTATGAATATCATAACATTTTCTTCTAGCCATTGGTTTCCTGTATATGTCTCCTAAGGCTAGTATCACTTCTGCATCTTCCCAAGCCAATGGGTGAGGGGTGGGATATTACAAAAGGTATTATATTGTTTGATCCTTGATATGGGATTATTGTTAGTGTGTATCTTGGGATGGTATCAAAGAGTAGGATTATTGGAACTTTATTTGAAGATAATAATAAGGTGTATCTAACCTATTTTTTCTAAAATTAAATTTACTATGTATTTTTTCTGAGTGAGTGTTTAAAGACACTTTTCAGAGTTGCCACCTCATCATCATGGGTTTACTCTATGAGAAGAACATGACATGAATCGATACAAATGACTACCCTCTAAGCGTGATTAATTAATTTTGTATAATTATTTTTTATTTTGAAAAAAGTTTTTATTTTTAAAAATCTATGGAAATGAAAATCATTTCAAAACGTATGGTTGATTTTTCAAAAATGGTTTCAAAGAAGAAATTTATGAATTTGGGAAAGCCTTTTTATTACATTTGTGAAATGGTAAAAATAAAATTTCTAAAACTTTTGTTGTTAGATAGTGAGACTAAATAGAGTTTTTTCGTGTTATAGTGAATTGAAATGGGTAGGTGTCTAAGAAACCAACTGGATGTGGCTACCGAGAATGTGGTTGCAGCTAAGCCACGAGTGAACCAATAAATGTTTTAGAATATTTTTCATGATCTTCATGCTATGTATTAAAAATTATTCAATATAAACCTAGAAAAGTAGACCATTAATTCTAGTTTCATAAATAGAATCCACCCATATTTTGGGGTGATTTAGAGCTGGAAAAGGCATAAGAATGGATAAATATAATGAATCAAATCTTTAATTTCCTTGAAACACAGGATGATTTGAAAGTGAATTTGGAATCTTATATTCTGGGGGATCTATCATGATAGTGGTGGGGTTTTTTAGTTCAAGAATAATTATACCGAGGCATTACATGGGAAGATTTTGAATAATTGTTTTACAAATAATTCTATCTTCACATATTTATAACTTAAAAAAATATGATTTTTTTTAGTTTGAAGTAGGAGAAACTCTCCAAAATAAGGAATATAGATGATTTTATTAATTTAGTTCTCTTTTAACCATAAGTAGTTGAGAGTGCATCATTGAAGGCATTCATTTTTTGAATCGGTGATGAAATTTAAAAAATTTATCAATCATTTTCATTCTTTTTTATAATATATTTTTCAAATATGATCAATAGAGAGACAGTGGAGGAATGATACATCTCAAGTAATATGGTCATAGAAAGTATTTTTATCCTTTTGGAAACTTGTGGGAACTCTAATGTTGTATACATGAGGAGGGGCTCACTTATTCTCAATGGGGTGGTATATCTTCGAATTAGACTATGGGATCATTCAACATACCTCCTATAATAAAGAGTAAGTTCAGATGTTTTCATTTTTTTATTTTGAGAATATGAAGAAATACTATATAGAACCACCTAGAGCATGTTAAAATTTCAACAATATGGGATATTTTTAATGCTATTATTTTAATTCTCCATGGTTATGTTCTAGGGACACATATCATGCTTCTCAATCATTGTGAGCTTCGATCAGATGAGTGCAGTAGAATATACCCCATTAGCAAAACTATGGAAGCCAGGGTGATTCTTAGAATATCATGACTTCTAAACTAGTGTAATATCAACAGGTTAACAAAAAGATAGGTGTAGTGAGTAACCAATTATATAGAGCTAAGAAAGTTGTTGCAGATGATCAATTGTTACCTTATATAGTAAGAGGTAAGGTTATTTTTAATTATACACTTCTTTAAGATTTGTTTTATATGGGATAATCCCATTTTTTTATTGCTTATCATGTTGTTAATATTCTTGGTTTTCATGTTATAATGATTCCTTCTATTTCCAAAAATTAAAATCATCTTTTCCAAAATAAATATTGAACCTTCATGTGAAAAGTATGCTCTATAACTATAGATGGGGATGAATTGTTTTGGTATTTATATATTCTTTAAATGGATTTCTATGAGTTAATGCAAGGTATGGGTTTTTGACAATATTCAAAGATCACATAAATTGTTTAACCTGATCGGTTATTTTTATAACTAATGATGGCATTGAGATTTTATTTATAAGAGATTGAAATCTAATGGAAAGTGGAGAAGGATTGTTGGAATTAGTAGTTGTAAATATCTCATATTTTTTAGAATCCTTGACCATGGCATCTATTGATGATATCATTAAAAATAGTTTTCCAAAAAAATGATTAGTTTCTATATGTTTTCTAGACAATTTCCCAGGGTTCCCACATATAAGAGAAGTTTAGTTTATGATTGATCTCCTACCAAGGACTCTTCCTATATCACTTCTATATTATCAAATGTTACCAATATAATTAAGGAAATTTAAAGTCTAGTTTCAAGAGTAGAAAACCAATGGTTCATTTATCCTAGTACGTCCTCATGGTTAGCACTAGTTAGTTTTGTAAAAAAGGAGGATACAAATCTTTGGATTTTTGGGAATTATTATAATATTTATCAAGTTATGATAATGAATTTGTATCCCTTGCCATGAATTAATGATATATTTGAAAAATTTTAGGTAGATTAGTGGTTCTATAAATTTTAATTGTGCCCATGATATCCCTAACTATAGGTTTAAAAGGTGGATATTACAAATATAGCTTTTAGAAGTTTTTAGAGTAAATAAAAGCATGGGGTCATGCATTTTGGTATTATGAATGCACCATCTATCTTTATGTAATTTAGTAATATGATATTTCAAAGGTGTATATATGATTTTGTGTTTTTTCTTGTGGATGAAATACTGGTGTATTCTTGGATAATGGATTATCATGAGAAATACCAAGAAATAGTTTTGGGTATTTTTTGGGATCGTATTATGTATTCCAAACTTTCAAAAGTGTAATTTTTTGATTCATGATGTATTTTTACTTGATAATGTTGTCTCTAAAATAAGTGATTTGGTTGATACAGAAAATATATAGGATATGATATCTTGGAAACCACCAAAGAATTATATTAAGATATGTTATTTAATTATCTTGTATGGTTATTAATTATCTTTTTTTGTGACTTTTCATAACTAGATTCACCAATGAAAACTTTGATAAGAAATATTTTCCCATTCCAATGGAATAATGAAGGTCAAAAAACCATTCAATATAATAATTCTCTCCTTATATCAACACTAGTCATGATATTTCCAGAATCAGTAAAACTTTATGTGGTGTATTGTGAAGCTTTAAGATTTGGGTTGGGTTGTTTTATCATGTAGGAATATCACTTTGTTGCTTATGGATCACAGTAGTTATATGTTAATTAGAATAACTAACCAACGCCTTAGTTGTAATTAGCTAATATAGTGAATTCTTTGAAAACATGGATGAAATACCTCTTTGGTGAGAAATTTAAGGTGTTTATAGATCATAAGATTTTAAAACACATTTTATAACAAATATATTTAAATCTAAAAAAAGAAGATTGGTGGAGTATCCTAAAATGTTTGACTTTGACTTAATGTATAAAATAGGTATAGGGAACTATGTGGTAGATGAATTGACTAAAAATTATTATAGTAATTTGGTGAAATAGGCTTTAGATCAATAATGGATAATGTCAGTGATATCCGACATGTACATGGATTGAGAAGACCAAGGTATTGTTTTGGTTTCATTTTTGGGTTCTTCTATATGAGATTTGGTTGAGAAGGTTAAAGACGCACATACATACGATTCTGAATTTGTTTCTATGTGATAAATAATGTATAGTGGGGGACCATTAATGGTGGAAGCTTTAAAGAGGAATTTTTTTGGTTTTGATATTATATGGTTATACCTTTTTCTTGTTAGAAACTACTACATAATGTTTACCACCATTCGAGATGGGTTGTTCATCCTAGAATAAAAAATATTTATCAGTCATTGAAATAAAATTTTTTATCGTATGATTGAAAATAAAAGTGGATATGTTTTTTTTGGGATTCCTCAACTATCAGTATTTTAAGGCAGAGCACCAGAGGCTTGCAGGTATACTGAAATATTTACTAATTCCAATGTGTAATTGGGATTAGATAGCTATGGATTTTGTAACAGGTATACCAAGGATTTTTTAAAAACACTATGGCATATGGGTGATAAGGGATCAACTCACAAAGTCATCCCATTTCATCCCTATTAAAGAATCCAATATGGTGTAAGACATGACAAAAATTTATATCCAATAAGCGGTAAAAAGGAATTATGTACCTATTTAGAGAGTATCTGACCAAGATATGATTTTTACATCTCATTTTTGGAAGACTTTACATTATTCCTTTCAGAATTAGTTAATGATGATCATGGTGTATCATCCAATAATGGATGGAAAATACGAGATAATGATTAGAATGTTAGAGGACATGTTGAAGGCTTGTATCATCATATGATCACATACCATTAATAGAGTTCTCGTACAACAATATTTATTAAAATTTGATATATATTGACTCTTTTGAAGCATTTTATGGGAATACTTCTCATTATAAAATTTGATGGGTGGAAATAAAATATACTTCACTGGTTGGACAAGATGTGTTCAAGGGAGAACAAATAAAATTCATTTGATCAGAAAAATGATGTAGATAGATCAGAGTCATTAGAAATCACATGTGGATCATTATTGATGACCATTGTTATTTCAGGTGACTGATCATGTTTTTTGAGAATCTCTTTAAGTCTTGGACATCGTCGTTTGGTGAATTAAGAAAAATTCTCTCCTTGATAAAAAATCCATTTTGAGATACATGAATGTTTTAGTGAGGTGGAATATTAGTTGTCATTTCCACCAAGATTCAGTTCAGTACATGTTGTGTTCTAAGTATCCCAATTAAAAAAGTATCAACTTGATGTTGACTATTTGATTTTATGGGATCATTTTGACTTAGATCTGAATTATACATTGTTTCATGTGCTCATATAAATTGAAGATATGAAATAGAAATTATTGCAAGGGAAAAGCATCAGACCAATGTTATTTTTATGGAAACATGGTAAGATCAAGGAAGAAATGTGGTAGTGTGAGAAGGAAGTGGTGTTGAAATAAACAAAACTATTTTATGTCAATGGTGTTTTTTTACATTATGATAATGGAAAGAACAATGTTGGGGAAGAATTTAGCGCCTCATTTTTAGCTACGTGACCCTTTATTTATTTATTTTATGTATATAAAGTGATTATGTTATGTTTTGAGTGGTTGAGAGGAGTTTTGACATGTTTTTAAATATTATCTGGAGATGAAAAATTTTATCATGGTCAGTAAAAACTGTGAAAAACCTCACATGAAATTGTGAAACTAAAACAATAGGAACTAGGTTGACGCATGGTTCGGAAAAACCATATAGCTTCCCAAGAGAAACTATATAATACTAGATAGTCAAGTATAACACTTTTGGCACATGATTTGTCTAAAAATGTGATCCAAACATGTGAGGTGTATTTGGAGATAGTGGATCATGCATGGTTAGAACATAGTTTTCCTAACCATGCATGCCAACCATGCACAGTGAAAATTTAGATCTAATAATTGTGGATCTTTTCTGATTTACCTCGTAAACCACTATTTTCCACTAAATAAAAAATAAAATGAATTCATATTCCTTCCAAATAAGTAGAGAGTGCTAAAGAGATAGTACCCAAGTGGTACAGGTGTAGGATCGAAATATAATATGAGATGCTCAATATACAAGAGGGGGGGTGAATTGTATACTTTAAAAATTCCTTTGGAACCTTTAAAGTTAGTTATGAATAACTAGAGTTTCCTTAAGAAAAGGAAATAACTAAGTTTAACAAAGTTAAACTAAGTTGATTCACAACACCTCTAACACCGAACTAAACTTGGAAAGAGATTCCAAAAGAAGGTTCCGGAAATATGGTTCCGGAATTTGAAACTTAACAAAAGTTACAATATGAGATTCTACCTTAAAGCGTATAGAATCTAAACTAATCAAAGTAAGTAAGGAAGTATAAGAAAATTATACTTTCCTTAAGATACAAAATGCAGCGGAATAAAACAAGTACAAGTAGAAGAACTACTAGTAACAAGATGATAGTCTTTTAACCCAAAGAGAAGGGTATCCAACAACCTTGGATAAAGGTCCCTTGATTTATACTTTCAAGCAAGTCTGTCTTACCCACACCAGGGTAAGCCCTCGATACGAAGATCGGTGTATCTGTCTTGCTATCCCTGCAAGCCCTCAACTTCAAGGTAGTTGGCAACCTCTGTCTTTCTCGACAAGAAAGCCCTCGATCTTTAAGGTAGTCGGCACCTCTGTCTTTCTCAGCAAGAAAGCCCTCGATCTTTAAGGTAGTCGGCACCTCTGTCTTCCTATCCCCGGAAGCCCTCGAATGTAATCACCAGCATTCGGAGTCGCACGAAGCTTTGAGAGTTAATAAGAGACTCTCTCTCTAGAAATCACTTCAACAGCATGTATGCACAAAGTTCAAATGTTCATCCATCCGTTGTGAGCTTTTTCAAATGAGCTTCTATTTATAGGTGAGGTCGGCTCCTTCTCCAACGGTCATATTTCCCTTAAAGTTCGGAGGGACCTGTACACGTGTCACTTAGACAACGGTTAGTTTATAACAAAATGGACGACATCGTTTTATAACAAAGTAAGTGTAACAGAAAGTACGACATCGTTTTAAAACCTAACATAAAGGTTCGGAATAGAAATTTCGGAGTGAAAGTTCGGAGTGAACAAATTCAGAGTGTATAAAACAATGATATCCAGATTCTGTTTAATGAGTGAATTCGGAATGAGAATTCGGAATAGGAATTCGGAATAGGAATTCTTCATCAGAAATCGTAATGAGAAAACGTCATCAGAATTCGTAATGAGAATTCGGAATGAGATTTCTTCATTAGAATTCGTAATGAGAATTCTTCTTCAGAATTCGTAATGAGAATTCGTAATGAGAATTCTTCATTAGAATTCGTAATGGGAATTCTTCTTCAGAATTCGTATCCTGAATCTGGAATAGAACTTAGTCAGAATTCATAACCGGAATTCGGAGTGAAACTTCCTTATAGTTCTTGTCCAGAATCCGAACCCTAAAACAGAATGCTTTCTATCAGTTTTAATGATTCCGAGAAAGTGAATCCGAATTTCATACTTAAGAAAAATATTAATGAAAATATGATAAGGATAAATTTTTCTTATAAAAGCGTTTTTCCTTAAGAAAACATTTTTCCTTATAAAAGCAATTTTCCTTACAAAAGCGATTTTCCTTAAAGATAAGGTGTTTGTGATTTTCAAAACAAGAAGGAATGGAAAAGTCATAAGGAAAACCTTATTGACTCAACAATCTCCCCCTTTTTGGAAAGCACAAACATCCTTACGAAAAAGCTATTTCTAGGAAGAAAGAAACACAATAAAGCTTATCTCCCTTGGTTTAAGAATATAGATGAATACGACTAACTCCCCCTTAGGCTTTGAATCTCTAAGGATCGTATTCATATTTCCGGAGTGATATTTCTTTAAGATAAAAACTCCCCCTTAAACAAACTCTTATTAGAGTTCTATCTCATTGGGTATTTTTCTTTCTCCCCCTTTGATAAGCACTTATTAGATTTCCTCTTTTTCTTAAGGATCTTTTCCTTCTCCCCCTTTGTGATTTTCAAAAAGAATTTCGAGGGAATGGAAAAAAAAAACAAAGTACCTGAAAGATTAGTAACAACAACAAAGCAGAACAACAAGCACGATTCTCATTAAATTTGAAATGTCAGCAACAAAAACAGATTACAACAAAAAGATCGGATTGATTATTTCGGATCTTTCTCCTTTGACATAAGCCCCTTGAGAATAGTCTTGATCTTTTTGAGGTCCTTATGATCTTCCTCTGCTTGCTTTTCTAAGGCAACTATTCTTGCTGACTGAGCTTGAATGATTTCTTCCTGAGCCTTCAACTTTTCTTCCTGAGCTTCCATTTTCTCTTCCTGAGACTTTATCCTTTCTAGAAAATTGATCCGATGATCCCTTTCAAATTTCCAACTTTGATTAACAGAGTTGAGCTTTCCATTCAGATCTCTTACTTCCTGACTCCGAATGTTCTTTTCCTCTGCCAATTTCTCATCGAATGATGCAGTCATCTCATGAAACTTCTTATCCTCGGTTTGAAAAGCATCCTTAACATTCTCCTGAAACTCATCCAGCAACCTCATCTCTTCCACATTCTTCTTCGACCAGCTAGTCATCCTTTTGCAAGATCTTTTATGGGCTTCGTAACCAATGAAGAAATTTTTGAACTGAGCTTCTATCTCAACACATTTATCCATAACCATGGATACGGAATCGGTTTTCTGATTCAGCGTATGTTGGAGCATCTGGCACCGATAGTCAATACTGGAGAAGGTCGGAATGGTTCCTACCAACTTCTTCAAGGATTGAACAACAAAATCGTGCCCCAACGAAGATGATTCCGAATCTGACATCTTGCTAGGAGAATTTTCTTCTTCAATAAGCTCCAACTTCCTCTTTGAAGAACTACCAGCTTCCTTCCTCATACTCTTTTCTGAACTCGGGGTATCAGCAATAACTTGTTTCCCCTTATCTTTTTTCGGAATAGAAACCTGTTCCGGAGATTTCTTCTCACTGTCAGAAACTTGAACAACCAAATCTTCCTCATCAACAACTTCTATATTTTCTTTCTGAGCAGCATCAAGTGAAAGATGTTCTTCTTCTCCATGATAAGAAACTTCTTCCTCTCCTTCCTTTCCTTCTATTACTGGAGTAACTAGTTTTGAAGATTCGGCTTCAGAAGTTCGGAGCGACAGGTGTTCCGAAGGAGTTCCCTTGTATTCATCTACTTGTTTGAGCACATCTCCTGTCTCACCACTTCCTTCAGCAGCTTCTTCCACTTCTTCCACTAGCTCTACTTCCTCAGCATTCTTAGCAGCAGCCTCTTTCGGATCATCGAGATTTCTTCCTGGAGTCTTAGGTAGAGAGTCCAAAGAAAAAGTTCTCGGAACGGGAATGGTTGCTGAAACCATTTCATTAAACTTCAACAAGGCTTGCACAGCCTCAGCTTCTGACAACTTCTTCTTCAGCTTCTTTTCCTTAGCTTGCTTCTCGAGCTCATCAGCAGCCTTTTCTTTCAGAGCTTTAGCCTCTGCGGGATCCAATCCGAACTGCGGATCTCCTTCCTTCCTCTTTTCCTTGTCAGCTCTCCACTTCGCTGCAACCTCATCAGTATATGTCTTCTTCTTCTTAGGCTTAGGAGGTGCGGAATGGACTTCCTTAGACTTAGGTTCTTCAGCTTCACCTACCACTTCTTTCAGCTTCCTCTTCCTTACCGGCTTAGGCGATTCCGGATCAGCCACTTTCGGAGTCACTTCTTCTTGAGGAGGAAGATCAATAAACATGCCAGACTTCTTGTCAAAAGCTATATTCATCCTTTTAAGAGTTGCATCACTGAGCAACATGATCTTGCAAACTTTCGGTTTAGAACTGCAAGCAACCTTGAAGGACTCAAGGCACCGAACTATCAGCTTCGACAATATTGCCGGGTACATTACTATCTGAGCTCTCAGATTCCCTTTCTTTAAATTCTCAAGATTAAGAAGGATATGCTTCATCAGGTTGAACTTCCTTTGATTTATCAAGAAATCTAAGATGTATATCTCACTCTTCTTCAAGCTGTCCTTGTCTCCTTTTCTCGGTACAATAAGCCCTTGCACCCATAACTCCAGAATCCGGAAGTTTGTAGATAGGGTTGCAATTTTCGAAGCCTTATCATCATCCAGTCCGAGAATTTCTAAGGCTTTCTCCTTGTTGAAACTACCCAAGGAGTCTGGTAGAACATGCGAGATAAACTCAGCTTCCCCTTCATAATTCAACCCTACCAAGCTTGCAGCCTTGGTGTAAGATAGCTTATAAGTCTTGCCATACGATTTGAAGGAAAATTTTTCTCTATTGTCTTCCACGAAGAAAGCAACCGACTCATAAAACTCAACAAGCAAGTCTGGGTAAACTTCATCTTGGTTGCCGGTTTTTGATATCGCAACATCTTCCCAGCCATTGAGCTTGATATTCTTTGATATAATAGAATCATAGTTGCTGAAGAAATTCGGATGCACTAACCGCTCTCTGTAGACTAACCACTGTGAAATGGGCTTTGTTGAAGACATCTCTTGAGAAGCTAACTCTGCAGACATTCGGATTAGAAGTCTCTGAGAAGTTCGGAACTGAGAAGACTGAAGTTCGGAACTGGAAAACTGTAGTTCGGAACAGCCTTAAATCAGAGAGACAGAGCTTCAGCACGCAAGAGCTTGAGATCGATGTGGGACGAGAAAATAGGGTCCCCTTTATATAGGCTTTGGAATGACGGTTCAACTTCCTCGGTTGATCTAACGGTTTAGAATGATCTGAGATCAGATCTGACGGTTGAGAGATTGAATCCGATCTTTTTGAGGTTTTATTAAAACAGAATTCAAGAAATTAAAAAAAAAAAAACCGAAAACAAACTATAAGAAAATGCCAGCAAGTAAAATATGATTACGAAAACTTCAGTAAGGAAGTCATACCTTTCGGATTAGCTTAGGAAAGTTATTCGTAATGGGTAATGTAAAGACGACTACGAAGAAAAAAAAACTCAATACGAAAAACTTGATACGAAAAACTTGATATGGAAGATTCAATACGAAAGTTTTTCCATTATGAAAATACCAGTACGAAAATTTTCCATTCCGGAAATTTTCAATACGAATACTTTTATTCCAGAAGTATTTTGTATGGAAATATCCATTCTGGAAAATTGTAGTTCCGGAAGTTCCATTCCGGAAAATTTCGTTCCGAAAAATTTGAAAACAAATTTTGAAAAAACTTTGTTAAATAAACAAACAAATGTACTCCCCCTATGAAAAGGAGTTTATTACTGTGAGAAGATTTTTCCAACAGAAAGTTAATTAAGGAAGATTACCTTACGGTTATCATTCCTAACTTCTGTTTAATATATTCAAATCTATCAGAAGATAAAGATTTTGTGAAAATATCAGCAAGTTGATCTTGCGTTCCGATAAACTGAAGAATAATATCTCCTTTAAGTGTGTGATCCCTAAGAAAGTGATGCCTAATATCTATGTGTTTTGCACGGGAGTGATGTGCAGGGTTTTTACTTAGAGCAATGGCACTTGTGTTATCACACAAAATTTGAGTTTTAGTAAAACTCAAGCCATAGTCTGTAAGTGTGTGTTGCATCCACAACACTTGTGCACAACAACTTCCAGCTGCTACATATTCAGCTTCAGCAGTGGAGAGTGCAACAGAATGTTGCTTCTTGCATGACCAAGAAACTAATGAATCTCCTAAGAAATGACAAGTTCCGGATGTACTTTTTCTATCCATTCTACAACCACCAAAGTCAGCATCAGAAAAGCTTTTTAGAACAAAATCATTTCCAGAAGTATAAAATAATCCTAGATCCATGGTTCCCTTA
The DNA here is from genome assembly GCA_963277665.1 of Viscum album. Taxonomy (NCBI): domain Eukaryota; kingdom Viridiplantae; phylum Streptophyta; class Magnoliopsida; order Santalales; family Viscaceae; genus Viscum; species Viscum album. Next base: position 1,149,761,950 of record OY728132.1, on the reverse strand, counting down.
AGGTAGCGAAAAAATCTTTTAACTGCCTTTAAGTGAGATTCCTTAGGATTGGATTGATATCTTGCACATAAGCATACTGAAAACATTACGTCTGGTCGACTAGCAGTTAAGTAAAGTAGACTTCCAATCATACCTCTAAAAGATGTTTGATCTACTGGTTTCCCAGCTTCATCAAGATCTAAAGAGTTTGAGGTACCAATAGGAGTACTTATACTCTTCGTGTTGTCATAACCATACTTTTTAAGAAGATCTTTAATATACTTATGTTGAGATATGTAGGTTCCTTCTGGTTTTTGAGAAATTTGAAAACCAAGGAAAAATGTTAACTCACCCATCATACTCATTTCAAACTCAGATTTCATTAGACTAGCAAAAGAATCAGTCAAAGATTGCTGAGTTGAACCAAATATAATGTCATCAACATAAATTTGAACAATCAAAACATTTTTCTTATCTTTTTTTATAAAAAGGGTTGGATCTGCATTTCCCTTAACATAGTTATTTTGAAGCAAAAATCCAGTGAGTCTATCATACCATGCTCTTGGGGCTTGTTTAAGGCCATACAAAGCTTTGGTAAGTCTAAAAACATGATCAGGATATTTTGTATCTTCAAAGCCAGGAGGTTGTTCAACAAAAACTTCCTCTTGAACATAACCGTTAAGAAAAGCACATTTCACATCCATTTGAAATAGTTTGAAATTAAAGAATGCTGCAAAGGCAAGTAGAATACGAATAGATTCAAGTCTAGCTACTGGAGCATAGGTTTCTTCATAGTCTATTCCTTCTTGCTGATTATAGCCTTTAGCAACAAGTCTAGCTTTATTTCTAACAATGACTCCATTTTCATCACATTTGTTTCTGAAGACCCATTTTACTCCAATAACAGAAGTTTCCTTAGGTCTTTCAACCAAGGTCCAGACTTTATTCCTTTCGAATTCATTTAGCTCATCTTGCATTGCTTTGATCCAATCATCATCACCTAAAGCTTCATCAGTGCTTTTAGGTTCTAGTTGGGAAAGAAATGCTAGATGTTCTACTTCATTTCTTAAGGAACTTCTAGTCCTTACAGGTTGATTTACATCACCAATGATACTATCACTGGGATGATTCTTAAGAAACATCTGATTTGAGTTTTGTAAAACCTGTTCATCAACATAAGGTAGAAAGTCTTCTGGGGTAAATGTTTCAGAAGTATCTTCTAGAACAATTTCCTTATTAGAAGGTTCTTCTAACAAAGGTTGACAATCAGTTTTTGAAAACACATCCGAAGATTTAAGTTGGGAAGTTTTAAAAACAAAAGGATCTGACTCATCAAATTTCACATGTACTGTTTCCTCAACAGTACAAGTATTTTTATTAAAAACTCTATAAGCCTTAGAGGTTGTGGAATATCCTAAGAAAATTCCTTCGTCTGATTTTGGTGCGAATTTATGTAAGTTATCTTTAGTATTCAAAATGAATACTTTGCAACCAAAAACCTTGAAGTAGGAAAGCCTTGGTTTTCTACCATTCCATAACTCATAAGGAGTTTTATTAAGAAAAGGTCTAATCAAAACTCGATTTATAGTATAACAAGCAGTACTTACAGCTTCAGCCCAGAAATGTCTAGCAATAGAATATTCACTCAACATGGTTCTAGTTATTTCTTGAAGAATTCGATTTCTTCTTTCAACTACACCATTCTGTTGAGGAGTTCTAGGTGCTGAAAAGTTGTGAGTAATACCTTTCTTACTACAAAAAGTTTCAAAATCAGAATTTTGAAATTCTCCTCCATGATCACTATGAATAGTTTTCAATGGAAGGTTTTTCTCATTTTTAACTTGAGCTCTAAAACTTTTGAAATAAGAAAAAGCTTCAGATTTCCTTGCTAGAAAATAGACCCAAGTAAATCTAGTGTAATCATCAACTAGAACAAACACATAGTATTTGCCTCCAATGCTTCCAGTTTGTGTAGGACCAAAAAGATCCATGTGCACCAACTGTAATGCATCAGTTGTTGAGACTTCACCGATTGACTTAAAACTAGATTTATGTTGCTTGCCATATTGACAAGGATCACAAACTTTAGAAGAATCAAATCTAAGCTCCGGTAGATCCTTAACTAGTTTCTTCTTAGAGAGTTTACATAGGTTTCTAAGATTACAGTGTCCTAGTCTTCTATGCCATAACCAAGAATGATCTTCCATTGCACTTAGGCAAGGTAAATCTTGACTTCTTAGGTCTTCTAAGTTTAAGGTGTAAACATTCTCTTGCCTGTTGGCTGAGAGAATAAATTCTTCCTTGGAATTGTGAACTAAGCATTTATCATTCCTAAAATTCACAAGGTAACCTTCATCACATAACTGACTTATGCTAATGAGGTTGTGCTTAAGACCTTTAACAAAAAGAACATTTGAAATCAAAGTTTTACCTAAAAGAACAATATTACCAATACCAACAATCTCTCCCTTAGCATTGTCTCCGAAAGTTACCTTTCCTCCTTTCGTCTTGATAATTTTTTCAAAGAAGCTTTTGTTACCAGTCATGTGCCGGGAACATCCACTATCCATGTACCAAACATTGTTGCTGGAACTTTCTTTATTTTCCTGAAATTAAGAACAAAGTTAGACTTTCGGAATCCAAACTTGCTTGGATCCGAGATTTCTAGACAATAAAATCTTAGGTACCCACATTTTCTTGGAAAAATAAGCTTTATGAAAACCTAAGGATTGGATTTTGTTTAAGGAACAATTTCTTGCCCAGTGACCACCACATTGACACTTAGTACAAAATGGGGCACTTTGAGGAACAAAATAATTGTTGCTGAAAACAGGTTTTGCATGGGTATAACCAAATCCGGATTTATTTCTTAAAGGTCGTATTTGAGAATACATCTTATCAAAATTTTCCTTACCATGGGTAAAGTTTGATAAGCACTTCTTTAAGGAAAAAATTTCGGACTTGAGTTTTACAACCAAGTTTTTATCTTCAAAATCATTAGTTTTGGAACTAGAGTTAGGCTCGAAAACATTTTTATTAGAAATTACTTTTTCTAACTCTTTAGAAAGTTTATTCTTCTCAGAACTTACTTCCTCAAGATTTTTTGAAATACTTTCAAAATCAGCATTTTTCTTATCAAGATCTTTAGAAAGATCTGATATCTCTTTAGTAAGAATAGAATTCCTAGAATTTGCCTTATCAAGTTTCTTGTTGAGTTTGGAATTCTCAATCTCAAGAAGTTCAGCAAATCTAGAGACTTCTTCAAAAGTAGGTAAAGTATTTTCCTCATCAGAAGATGATTCTTCATCAGAAGAGTTATAATACTTACTATCATTAGGATTTAAAGAAACATTGGTCAAAGATTCAGCATTTCGTACCTTAGCCATAAGACAATGATTATCAATAGGTAATCTGGCTATAAGACCAAGATTCTTCTGTCCTGAAGATTCATATTCAGAAGATTCATCTGAAGAGTCACCACCACTGGCACTCCAGGTGTCATTAGCTTTCAAAACTTTCTTAGCTTTAGCTTTGTAATATTTCTTCCTGTTCCTGTCTGAATGCCTTTCCTTTCTTTCTTTCTTTCTGAGCATAGGGCAATCTGGTCTAATATGTCCTGCTCTCTTACATTCATAACAAGTAACTTCTCCATCTTTCTTATCTTTCCTATCCTTCTTCTTATACTTGGATTGAAAGTTTCTTTGTCCAGCTATCTTGTTCATCCTTCGAGCAAGATTGGCTAATTCATTTTCTGAAACTTCACTTTCACTAGATTCGGATTGGAAAATGACTTTCTTCGATTTGGATCTGGTTACTCTCTCAGGAGTCTTAGCTTTCATCTGATTCGAAGTTGTAGTAAAAGCAACAGTACCATTTCCATTCTTCTTCTTGATGTTGTCAGCATCTCTCTTCATTCTGGTCTCATGTTGTAGAAGAGTTCCGAATAATTCATCAAGAGTTATTTGAGTAACCTTCCTGTTCTCATCTATAGCTGTTCTCTTGGATTCCCACTCATTGGGCATAATGTCAATTATCTTGTCCACAAGAGCTTCATCATCTAAACCTTTCTCTCCCATAGACTGTAGACTATTGACGATTGTCATAAATCTTTGTTGTACTTTACAGATAGGTTCTCCATAAGGAAAATTAAAGCCATGATATTCAGCTCTAAGCATAGCTCTCCTAGTCTCAATCACTTTAGAAGTCCCAAAATGAGTAACCTCTAACTTCTTCCATATACAATTAGCTGCTTCACAAGAAGAAATTTGGCTATATATATTTCTGGTCATTGAACATAATAAAGTGTTGCGTACCTTGTAGTTGAGTTGATATTCTTGCTTCTCCTGGTTAGTAAAGGTTCTGACTTCCTTGTCAGGAATTTTGTAATCACCAGTAAGCATGACAAAGTTATCTACTCCAGTATTGATAACAAACGTCTTCATACGATCTCTCCAGTATTCATAATCATTACCATCAAATATTGGTGGCCTTGTAGGATTCAAATTGTCTATCGAACCAACATTCATTCCTGCCATACTTGAAAATAACTTGGAAACAAACTTGTTAATAACAAAAATTCGGAATTAAAAAGTTCGGAATAGGAAAAGTTCGGAATGGATAATCCGGAATGAAAAAGTTCGGAATTGAAAAGTGAGCAAGAAAAACTTGAACGTGAGTACAAGTATTTCAGTAACCTTGGCTCTGATACCAAATGTAAGAATGGTATAGAGTAAGAGGTTTCCACCCTCTGATACCAATTGTAGGATCGAAATATAATATGAGATGCTCAATATACAAGAGGGGGGGTGAATTGTATACTTTAAAAATTCCTTTGGAACCTTTAAAGTTAGTTATGAATAACTAGAGTTTCCTTAAGAAAAGGAAAGAACTAAGTTTAACAAAGTTAAACTAAGTTGATTCACAACACCTCTAACACCGAACTAAACTTGGAAAGAGATTCCAAAAGAAGGTTCCGGAAATATGGTTCCGGAATTTGAAACTTAACAAAAGTTACAATATGAGATTCTACCTTAAAGCGTATAGAATCTAAACTAATCAAAGTAAGTAAGGAAGTATAAGAAAATTATACTTTCCTTAAGATACAAAATGCAGCGGAATAAAACAAGTACAAGTAGAAGAACTACTAGTAACAAGATGATAGTCTTTTAACCCAAAGAGAAGGGTATCCAACAACCTTGGATAAAGGTCCCTTGATTTATACTTTCAAGCAAGTCTGTCTTACCCACACCAGGGTAAGCCCTCGATACGAAGATCGGTGTATCTGTCTTGCTATCCCTGCAAGCCCTCAACTTCAAGGTAGTTGGCAACCTCTGTCTTTCTCGACAAGAAAGCCCTCGATCTTTAAGGTAGTCGGCACCTCTGTCTTTCTCAGCAAGAAAGCCCTCGATCTTTAAGGTAGTCGGCACCTCTGTCTTCCTATCCCCGGAAGCCCTCGAATGTAATCACCAACATTCGGAGTCGCACGAAGCTTTGAGAGTTAATAAGAGACTCTCTCTCTAGAAATCACTTCAACAGCATGTATGCACAAAGTTCAAATGTTCATCCATCCGTTGTGAGCTTTTTCAAATGAGCTTCTATTTATAGGTGAGGTCGGCTCCTTCTCCAACGGTCATATTTCCCTTAAAGTTCGGAGGGACCTGTACACGTGTCACTTAGACAACGGTTAGTTTATAACAAAATGGACGACATCGTTTTATAACAAAGTAAGTGTAACAGAAAGTACGACATCGTTTTAAAACCTAACATAAAGGTTCGGAATAGAAATTTCGGAGTGAAAGTTCGGAGTGAACAAATTCAGAGTGTATAAAACAATGATATCCAGATTCTATTTAATGAGTGAATTCGGAATGAGAATTCGGAATAGGAATTCGGAATAGGAATTCTTCATCAGAAATCGTAATGAGAAAACGTCATCAGAATTCGTAATGAGAATTCGGAATGAGATTTCTTCATTAGAATTCGTAATGAGAATTCTTCTTCAGAATTCGTAATGAGAATTCGTAATGAGAATTCTTCATTAGAATTCGTAATGGGAATTCTTCTTCAGAATTCGTATCCTGAATCTGGAATAGAACTTAGTCAGAATTCATAACCGGAATTCGGAGTGAAACTTCCTTATAGTTCTTGTCCAGAATCCGAACCCTAAAACAGAATGCTTTTTATCAGTTTTAATGATTCCGAGAAAGTGAATCCGAATTTCATACTTAAGAAAAATATTAATGAAAATATGATAAGGATAAATTTTTCTTATAAAAGCGTTTTTCCTTAAGAAAACATTTTTCCTTATAAAAGCAATTTTCCTTACAAAAGCGATTTTCCTTAAAGATAAGGTGTTTGTGATTTTCAAAACAAGAAGGAATGGAAAAGTCATAAGGAAAACCTTATTGACTCAACAACAGGATCCTGGTTGGCATCCAAAAGACCCAGGATCAAATCCGAGAAGGGAAAAAATTCAGGGGGTACTGTAGTAGTATTGTAGCAGGGCACTATAGTAGTACTGTAGAAGCAATGACTATAGCAGAGACGACACTATAACATTGGAGGCACTATAGTAGTAACTATAGTAGTGGCAGGACTGTAGCAGCGCAGGTACTATAGTAGTACTGTTCACTGAGGGGTCTTTTGGGCCAAAAAATGGGCTTTCAAGCCTTGTATTCAGGCAACTTAGCGTTGGGCCTTCAGGCTATGTAATGGGTATCCCTGTACCAACACTAAGGATGTCTTTTCTTTAAATAATAAATTTATTCTTTGGCCCCAACCTTTAAAAAAAACAAGTAGAGACAAGCTATTCGATCTAGGAGTGATTCCTAGGAGAATTTTAGTGTGTTGGATTCCTTGGCTCATTAGTAAGTGCTCGTTATTCATCATTTTACATTGACCTATTCTACTTCCCTATATTATAATCATGTGTCTAGTACTTTAGGAATCAATCCATGTTATATAATTTCAATTTTGATTGGATATGGTTTTTTTATTAAAGGAAGAAGATATAAGGTCCATTCTATGTGTTTCAAGTTGGGTTTTGGAATTTTTTGTGTCGTTATTAATTTTCACTAAATCGTGAGAGGTATTAGTCTTCCTTATCGATTTCACATGTTTATAAATTTAATTCATTGTTTCAAATTGATTTGACATCTTGGAATTTTTTGTGAAACCCTTGTGTGATTTGATTGAAATCTATTTATTGTTGTTTTCATGAAATTTTTGAAATTTGATGGTTTTTTGGAAAGTGGTTTTGGTTTATAATTTTAAAATTATGATTTTAATATTATAGTTAGTTTTTTTAACTGAAAAAATTCTTTAGAATTTTTTTTAAATGAAATAAATTTTTAATTAAAATGAGTAGGATTTGTTGGTTTGGAAGGGTATTTGGAATATTTGGTTGATGAGAGTTTATTTTCATTAAATGTGATCTTGTGGAAGGGGAATGTGCCATTGGGGCACCAGGTATTGGTTTCTATGTGATGACTTAGTAGATTTATGAGAGAATACTCATGAGTATAGAACTGTCACTTGGGCATGCATGTGTGGATGTGTGGAATGGATATTCCAAATGAATTTGAGAAATGGTATTATGGTTATGAAATGGTTTTCATCTGAAATACTTTGGTTTTCTTATAAAATGCTTTAAATTGTTTTTAAACTATTTTATATGAATGTGTTGATATGTTATTTCCTATTTTCATGGGTAGGGAAGTCATTGGGTAAATCCTACTGAGTTTTATACTCACCCCCTTCATGGGAAATAATGGTGTGTTTGTAGATATTATATATCGACACACATGTAAAGGAAAATTATCCTAGATCTATAGTGATTCTTCATGATCCCTTTTTTTGAGAATATGTAGTTGTTCTCAGAGCAGTTTGGGAGTTTTTGAGTTGAGGTCTTGGGGCCTTTGAGTTTTTTTTATGGTTTTATCTATTTAATTTGATATTGCCTAATGGTTTAGTCTTTTAGTGATTTGTATTTTTTACTCATTCATAATTTAGAGGTTTTAGTTCTATGGTTTCATTGTTTGGTTGTTTTATTTTAAAGGGGAAATCATCCCTCTATTTTTTATGAAACCCTTGGCATTCATTTCTAGCCTTTGGTGTCTTGGGCATGTAACCTAAGGCTAGTATAGCCTCTGCCTCTTCCCAAGCCAATGGATGAAGGGAGGGATGTTAAATTTATTATTTTTAAATAATTTAATGAAATATTAGTTTTTATAAAGTATTATTAATGTCATTCTTGACACTATTCATTAAATTTCACTTTGAAGACACCAAGACAAAGTCGAAATTTGAATAAAAACCTTTAAAACATCCATAAGTTGTCATACTTATCCAAAAATTATAAAAAATAACAGTTCTATTAAATCATATTAATTTTCATATTTTTAAAATAAATTACTTTATTTTTCTACAAATTTAATAATTATAATTTTAGCATTGCAAAATAATTTAAGGTAATTATTCAATTACTAAAAATTAGAAATAAATTACTATTATAAAAGATATTATTTTATATTAAAAATAAATATCTAGAACCAAACTTATCCTTCTTTATCCTTATATAAAATTTTAGGAATATAAAATTCAATAGAGTGATATTTTGCATTTATTATTTTCTTAAATTAACATAAAGTTAAAAATAAAAGAAATATGTCATTAATTTTCCATATATTTGATGCTAGGATGGAAATGGACTAAATACACTAATCCAATAGGATAAAGTCAAGTCTTAGGGTTATTTTTGGTCCTTTTAATTTTATCATTAACTATAATTATCTAGTTTAAACTTATTGACTGGATATATATTTATTAAGGTTACTATACATAATGAGAAAAAATTAAACTTTACAAATTACAAAATTGTGAACCTTTAAATTCCAAAAACGAGATCTATTTTTTGAGGTTAAATAACATAAGTGTTGTACATTAATTTAAGAGGAAAATGAAAAATGTAATGAAAAATAGTTTTTTGGATAAAAATATTTTCAAGTATTAAAATGGATTTATACTAATTGAAATAAATAAAATTGATTCTAATAGAGTTAATTAGATTACACATAATATAATATAATTAATTTTTATTTAATTTTTTTAAAAAATACATTGTCATTTCAAGAAACAAAAATAAAACTTTCAATAAAAAATTGTATTTTCACTATTCACATGAAAATAAATCCTTTCTAAAAAATTATAAATAATCACCCTAATATAATTTTTTTACACTTATTTCAAATAAATTTTCCATAAATTTCATAAATTAATTATAATATTTTACCAAAAAAATTAATAAAAAATCACATTTAATGAAAATGTATTTTTTAAGAATATAAGGAATTTACTAAAAATATAGTTCTTATTTACTAATCATTAATAAAAAATACATATAAATTAAATTTTATTAGATGAATATCTAGTATATTTTACAAATATACACCCAAGACCCGTAATGGAATAGTTTATTTAGAGAAAAGATACACAATCTTATATTTTCATGAAAGATCTTTAACATAAACCACAAATATCTTTGCACACAATAATATTATTAAAAATAAACTACCTAAATCATTAATTAATAACCTGGGTAAGGAAAACATAAGATATGGAGATCTTGTATGCTCAGAAAGGGAAAATAAGGGAGATATCAAAGACCACATAAGAATATAATGGTCATAAGGGTTTGATAACATGATCTTAACATTTGAAATCCATGACCAACATATAATATATCATAATCCTTATTCATGAAAAATATCTATTCTAGGTAATATAAAATGGGTCATAATTGAGTAAAATAATATGATTTGTAAGATCATAACATACAAAAATTAATTTGGTAAAACATATTCTTATAACTTCATGAAAATTTATAAATAGAGAAGAGTTAACACGTTATATTAAGAACATGGAATGAGGCACTTTCATGAACTTATGGTCATGACACTAGGCCCATGAAAAACCATATAGACTTATAATCCAGGTCTATACATAAAATTATGGACATGAAATCTAGTTCAAAGTGTAAAATTTTATACATGAAATATAGGGCCATTCATAATCTTCGGGACATGAATACCAGGTCTACACATAAACATTGTGAATATGAAATTAGGTTCACACATAACATATTTATCTCATGATTTATCCAATATTTACTAATACATTGTAGGTATATATAATTATATTATCACCCATCACATAATATTAATCCATTGATATGTGTGGCATTAGACAATAAAACATCCATCATATCATAACCTATAATAAAATAAATAGGTTTCATAAAAATTTCATCAATTTATCATATAATTACTAATGGAAAGGGAATGGGTTTCATAAAAATATGCTCATGATAATCCATATAGAGAAATAATAATGATGGTATCTAACACACTCATTTTTCATGATTTTTTTTTAAAATAAATTGAATGTTTTTCATGTTTTTTCAATTAAAATACCCATATAATTCAATGTTTTATTCAAAATTAAATATTTAAATATAAATAATTAAATTTAGTTTATTTTAATAAAAGAATGTTTAATTTTGTATTTAAATTTTAGTTTTTAATTTTTTACTAGTAATTTATATTTTTCTAAGTATTTAACTAATTTATGTGTTTTAAAAAAAATTAATCCAACAACGTGATACCTTATCCTTAGGGATCACATGCCACATAGGTATCCCACTAGGGGCACTATGAAATATAGGGCCAAGTAATAGTCTTCACCCCACTAGAATATTCCATCATCTAATTATACAAGTTGTTTCATTATTTTGTTTCATTTTATTTTTTTCTAGTTTTTATTTTAGTTTCTTTTATAAAATAATCCATTAATTCTATTTTAACACTGGTGTGTTCCACAACCTTCTTATTTTTATTATTCTTTTTCTTTCTCTTGTTTTCTTCTTCTATCCATTTTTTTAATTTATTTATTTCTTTCAATTTTATTTCATTTTTATTATTTCTCTCTCTCTTTATCTCTTTATTCTTATTCAATTTTTTATTTTGTGAATTCATAAATTTTTTTCTTCATCTTTTCCCATATTAATTGTATTTATTTATATTATATTATCTTCTTATTATATTATTTATCATTCTCACAACTATGAAATATTACCCTCTAAAACGAATGGATAACCAGAGTATTTTATAAGGGGTAGTTAATTGGTATTTTTATTCATTGTGTTCTTAATTTCAAATTATTTATTTATGTTTATCATGGGTAAGTGTAAAGTGTAAGAGTGTGGAAATTTCCCACCATGAAATTTCACTAAAAATAATTTCTACTCTATTAATTTAATCTTTTACATTCCTTAATTTAAACACTATCTCATCACATGAAGGATTTGGTTTATTTAATGGATGAAACGATATATGGTGGAGCTAGGACTTGGAAGGTTTCACACTCTTGATTGTGGTGTTTTATAAACATTGATTATTATAATAGATTGAATTTAGGTTGATGTTGGAATTAAATATTTCACCATTTATAAATTAAATATTTTGAGATTAATAATTATATTTCCAAATTAAACTATGAAACTAAATTTAAACAACATGAAGAAGAATTATGGAACCCATAAATCCAACCATAAAGGCCAAGTTATTTATTTACAAATCACATTCGTTCATTTAATGTTAGTTTAATTTTTTCACACTATTCTTCCATTTAAATTTTATTAATTTCATCTAATAAATAAAAATAATTAAAAATATGTAGTTTAGGTGAATTATAAATTGTAATTAGTCAAACTAAGAATCTACTGATGTGAGATGTCCTTAGTCATCCACTATGCTGCACTAGGAAAACATTTATAATTTTTTACCATTCCCCATGATAGTCATGATTTCAATACTGATGTTTTTTCTATGGAGATAATTAAAGTTTGACTGTTTTTTATTTCTCAATAGATATTTTCTATTTATCTTGAAAAAAGGAAAACAAAATTCTTTCCATGATGTATTCAAAATTTCAATTTTTTAATTCATGGAACAATTACTTAGGGGTATAAGATAAAAAGAAAGTGTTACACAATAATGATAAGGATATCCTACAATGTATGGATGAGCACATTAACTTTTCCTAGCATATGCTGAATGTGAATCACACCAATATTTTATTTTAAGAGTTGGAAGTTGTTATTGGTGAATTAAAATTTTGTTATCAAAGGCTAAAGGCTATGGAGGAAGTGTAATTACAGCTACCCAAATTCACAGAATACATCAAGGAAGTTGAGCCCAACTCAAAGACCATTAATATCCCATCAATTCGAGGATCTATATCGAAGATAACCATAATTATCTATAGTTTATTTATTATAAAAAAAGCATAACTTCTGAGACACATGTGGTAGAACAATAATATCTCAATAATTTTTTAAATGATTATAAGGTACAACATAATCTCCCCAATACCTATAATTTGTAAGAGTCAACACCATTGAATATATCTCTAACCATGGATAAAGATACCACCCAAGTTTTTGAATTTAAAGAAAATATAGTGGATCTTGACTACCTACCTCCATTTACAAAGATCCAGCTTCAATAGAAACTTAATCCTGAAGAAGATAATGAATCCAAACAAAGATAGGGAGTTTATCTTTCATTTAAATCTATTTCATTTGATTTTATTCAATCTGAATGGATTATTAATTCACCCTAATTTTTCATTTTTAAAATTAGAAAAACTAAGATATAACTTAGAGTAATATTAATGAACTGAAAGTGAACCTATAGAGAAACACATGGAGATCCCTAATTTTGATGAAAATTCTTTTGAGGAATCCCATGAAGATGACTAAGTAGTTGATCTTAAAGAGATAAATACACAAGATTCTCATTATGAAAGGGATAATATTTTTTATTATTTAAATTTAAATTTTATTCAATTAAAAATACACACTTAATTTTCCCTTAATCATTTAATTCATGCATCCTCTATTGAGAAAGTACTATAAAAGAAAGTGGAGTTTGCACAAGTAGAAACCAAGAAGGAGGATGATCCATACTTCATCCTCACCCTTCCATAAAATCTATACAAAATAATTATGGGTATATATTTGGTATAATATATCCATGTATTATTCCTCACTAGCAAGAATAAATAAGTGGATGTTGGGAAAATCCACTTTTGGTGGTTCAAATACATAAATATCCACCCACCACCAGACTATGTAAAACATCTTGTACTTCCCTCTAGAGGTAGTAAAAATACAGGGCCCACTTGGGGGGATCATACAAAGATTTATCGTTTAATTTAATTCTAGGAATTTAATTATCAATTTTAATCTTATTATTATTTTATCATGCATCTCACTCCCTCCATTATTTTTTATCTTAAATTACATTATCCTTGTGCTTAATTTATTAATTTACTTTAATAGGTTCATGATAGTTCAAGGAAACCCCCAAGAACAATTGTAATAAGGGGGAATAAATATTAATTTAAAAAGGTAATTACCTTTTATATTTCTTTTATTCTAATTTGATCTTTAAACTAGAATATTCATGACTATAATTTGAATATATGATCAAATTAACATATCTAGGAGAAATTAGTTTCCTAGGAATCATGTAATTCCATGTTTTACATTTCAATGCTAATTAAATTGAAAGATTGAAATAGTAAATTGAATGATTAAATTTAAATATGGATTTTAAATTGAGTACTCATGATTTGAGGGAATTAATTGATTCTAGTAAATGGAATTTCCTATTCATTTTTTGCACTTTGTGTTTATGAAATTCATGTAAATTATTTTTTATTTTTCATTCCATGAGTGACAGTCCAAAAACATATGTCCTATTCATAATAGGATTTTTTGAAAAAGTGTATCCTAATTATTCTTGATCAAATTTCTTGAGTGATCATGGTACATGTCACTTTCTATAACTTTCATTTGTACTTTTTAATGATATGAATTTGCAAAACCACATTTAAAATGATTGAGGAATATTTTAAAAATCATTTATCCCTAAGGCCACCATTAAATCAATACATAATTTTCCCATAGAAACCATTAATGACCTTCCTTGGAATTATCCATGCTGAAAGATATTTTTATCCATTCCTACACTCCTATTTGTATTTTCATAGTATTTTAAAGGTAATGTGTGGGGGTGAATAGAGTCATGGTGGAAGGTATGAATTAAATTTTAAGGAAAAAGTGTAGGGGTTCCAATGTGGGTATTAAGAAAGGTTATTTTCATTAATTTGTCTTTATATTATTCCTTATAAAGATTAAATTAAATAGGAATGGGTTGTGACTTGGGAATATCAAAAATCACCATCACCAGACCAGTAGTTTTTATCATATATGGTAAGGTGGTGGAGGTGAGATATATTCTAGGCATAACTTTCAACAAAGAAAAAATGATAATTTATTTTGAAAAAAGTATGAATTTTTTGACAATTTCAAGAAGGATCACATCATTAATTATGATTTATTTTGATCACATTCTTACAGTAATCTTAGGAAGTGGGAGTTGTCATATTTTTGAAGAGAATAATATCATATAGGTTTTTCTTTTCAAATGATGCTAAATTCATAAGATATTATCCACCTATTTTGGCTAATTATTTAAACATAAAATTCTATAAACCATAATTCTCAATTTCATTTAAACCTTAATTATAAGTCCTCATGATTTTGGGATCCTTTTTTCATTACAAAGTGTAGAAAGTAGTTCCTTTGAAAACTTATAGAAAAGGTACATGTTATCATGATATGAGTATAAATATAATTGAATTTTATCATGAGTGACGATTTAAAATATTCAAAAGAGAGGTGGATCATGATTTGTAATGTTAAATAAAAATTAATTAAGATGCTTGAATGAATGGGAAAATTAGTTCTAGATATTTCAAAAGGGAAAATGTAAAATACATTAGTAAATTTTTTCCTTGATAATTTGTAAATTAAATTGATATATATTTTTCAGTTTTTTGATTTTTTTTTTGTAATTAATAATTTCATTAATTTATTACTTTTAAATTTAAATAGTGGAAAAAAATTGATGCTAACTTCATTCCATGTTGACATTTTATTATTGAGAAAAAGTATTATTTAATTTTCAGGGTATTTGACACTCTCATATTTCATGCACATTTTTAGAATATATTCTAATTGTTTTTATTTTTTTAAATTAAAATTCACATATAATTAAATATTTTATTAAAAAGATGATATTTAAAAATAATGAATTAAAATTGGTTTATTTGAATAAAATAATCATGAATTGTGGATGTGATTTTTTTATGAATTTTTTATTAATAATATGAATTTTTATAATTGTTTAACAATTTTTAGGTATTTAAAAATAGGAATCTATCTAAGAAAACCCCCAACCCAGTGTCCTTAATGTGACATAGGCTTCCCATAATGGGAACCTAGCCACACAAGCCTAAGAGAGAGTCTACACCACACTAGAAGTGGCCCTCAATGAAAGATGCATATTGATTCATTATTTTTTTTCTTATTTAAGTTTATTTTATAAAATGATTCATTCATTATATTTTAACACTTCTTTCTCCCACAACCTTATTCTTATTATTGTTCTTCTTCTTATTATTTCCCCTATTTTTTTATTCTGTCAATTTTTCTAATTTCTCTATTTATTTATCTTTTATTTTATACTTATTCATTCTATATCTTTCTTTGTTTTCTATTTTTATTCTGTGAATTCATGTGTTCTCTTCTTATTGTTTTCTCATGTAAATTTTTTATTATCTCCTCTTCTTTAAGTGTTATTTCTCATTCTCACCATTTTGACCTCTTACCATTTGAAATGAGCGGCTAACTATCATGCTTGAACATTTGAAATAATTTTATTTTATTATTTTATTTGTATTTGATTTTTTTTGTGGTGTGGGATGAGTCTGAGTTGAATTTTGAGTTTTTTTCGACAAATGAGTTTTTTGGGGCTGGAAAGTGTCCGAAGCATGAGCAAAGATTGATTTGGAAACCATACATCTTATCCAAGTCACTATGTGGCCTATATGATTCTTTAGGAAAATAAATAAAATGCAATGAATAACCAAATGGAAATAAAATAAAATATGAAATATAATAAAAATTTAAAGAATTATTTTAACGATAATATATATATATAATATTGTTTTAGAATATTATAATTTTTTTAATAAAGATAAGAATGTAAATTTTATTAAGTTGTTAATGTTATTATTATTATTATTATTAATATTTTTTAAGTTATTATCACTTTTATTATTTTTGTTATTATAAAATTATCAATTTCATTAATTCTATTTTTATCTCCATAATTTTTTTTTATTATCATTAATTATTATCATTATAATTGTTAAAATTTTAATTAACTACATTGTCATTATAATTGGCTTTAAGGTTAATTTTTTTTATTACGGTATTATTATTATTATTATTAATGATTTTATTTAAGAATATTAGCATTATTAATATTTTGATTATTATTACTATTAGTATGTTTTGTTTTATTTTATTTTTCTTTTTTGTTAGGGTTTCTTCCTCATTGGCCCCCCTCATCGTGCCCCTGCTCTCCCCCTTGGACAACCCACGTCGCAAAAAATTCTTCCCCCAATTCTAGGGTCAATGCCCTTTCCTTCCTCTCAGTGATGCTTCACTTCGGCCCCGACGACCTCACACTACCCTACATCCCCTCTGTATGCTGTTCTCCCTTTGTCGGACCCCTTGCGGGGTCGGATGTCCCTTACAGCAATCACAACCCCCCTCCTCACCCTATTCTTCCAACGACCACTCATAGGTGTCCATCTCTCCTCAAACACATGCAACTTCTCAGGGTAATTCTATATTCTTACTTTCCTAAGGTTTTGGAAAATGTTAATTGAGTTTTTGGTTTCTATAGTAGGCAAGGTGTTGTTTTAAGGGTTCAATCGTGACATTTCATGTCTGATCTTCTTTATTAGGATTCAATTTGGCCTTTCGGAGGTTTGAGTGAAGTGTGGTTGCTGATTCACGACATTTCCTAGAAATTTATTCATAAAAGGAAGTTCAATCCAAGTTTAATTATTTTAGGAATTATTTTACTTTCTTGAGTAATCTGGTGTGTTTTATAATTAATTGGGTTGGAGTGAAATTGGTTTTTAAGTGGGTTTTGTACGTGTTTGATATATTATAACATGTTTATATAAAATTGGGTGTGTTTGTTGATGAAAATCCATAATGTGTCATTTTATAGTGTCTTATGATCAATACAATTATTTTATTGAATTGTGTTAGTGGTTTAAATTGTGTTTTGATGTGGCGTTGGTGTGAATTTAGTTTTAAAATAACATTTCTGCATGAAACTGAGGGTGTTATTGGTGAAAGTCCTTGAGGTGCTATTTAGTAATGTTTTATACATGGTTTATGTGATTTATTAAATTACGCATGTGATTTTAATCATGTTTTAAAATGGTTTTGGCATGTGTATAATTTTGAAATAGAATAATTTGAGTTTTTTGGGAAAAGTATTGTTAGGACTCTTGAAAACGTTTTATTATGTTTTTTTTATTAATTTATAGAATTATTTGTGTAGTGTGTGGTCCCTTCTCTGTGGTTTCAAGTCACCGGGTCTAAGGCAACTTGCCTGCATGTGCATAGGTAAGTAAATATATACACGTAGGTTCCCCCGTTATGTGTATATTAACCCATGGCATTAAATGTACATGTATGGGTCTATGTTCTCTAATGTGTATATATAAAAATGCATACACATGTGAGTGGTGACTATTATATGCATTTAAGCATACCTGTAAGGATCTCATTGCACATGTTCATAGTCCATGCGAATATATGCATAGGGGCTAGGTGTCCTTGAATGTTTGTGAAGGTGCATATGCTTTGTGGGGGAGCAACAACTTTTAGTTAGAAATAACCAAGAGCCGAAGTGGAAGGCTTGGTTCCACCTTAGAGTAGGTCCCCTGTGCCATGACCTTTAATTAGAATTTTCATAATTTTGTGGTGTTCTATTAAAAATTCATTTTCTAATTCTATATGAAATACATGTGAAATATGTGTATATATATATATAAGTATGTAGGTAAATGGTTTTGGTTCTTTAAAAGTGATTTATTTGATGGTTTTAATTTAAAGATGGTGTTTCTAAATATGTGTGTTATTTTGGTTGATTTTTTTGTAATAGTGAAATGGCATGTTGGTTTTCCAAAGAAGTTCCAAAGTGATTTCCAAAATGTGTTTTGATGTGAAATCAAGGTTGAAAGGTAGTCAATTTTCATAAAAGTATTGATTCATTCTTAAGTGTGGTTTTATGTTGGTAGTAAAAATGTAGCACCTTGGTTGTATAGGTAAGATTTCAAACTGTTTTGGAAACTTAAGAATGTTGGGTGATTATTTTTATAAAATGAATATCATTACGGGTAAAAAATTATGTCATTTTGCACTTTAAGAATAGTTTGTGAAATTAAAACCACCTCTTGATACATAACCCATTGTTTTAGAAAATAATATTTTCATGTATGTTAGTGTTATAAAAACTCACAATCACTTGAAATTGAGCACGTGAGATACCTGAGGTATCTAGGTGGGAATATTTGGACTAGTACGATAGATGATAAATAAGTGGTTCATCCTAATTTCATCCAATAGTATTGACCATTACAACACTAACTAAAAATTATGATGTTTGGAGACTACTAGTTTATGGGTGTGTTCCCTACTAGTGTCTTGTGCATGAGAATGATATTCTGTGTGGTTACTATTCCATGTCTCACTAAGGTACAAGGTCTATAGGGTCCCACTTGTTCTAGTTACCTCTAAGTATTTCCCATGGTGATCTATTGAGACATGATTCTTGTGATGTGATTTAAATTTCATTTGTATCATACTTGATGTCTCATTTGTGAAGAAACCACATTTTAATATAAAATTATTTTTTCTCATTTATAGATTTCCATAAATGTTTGGGAACTATTTTAAACATGTAGTCTAATAGAAACATTTTCTTTAAAATCCGAGCCCGTGACTTAATTTATAAAATAATGATAATGTTATTTTAATATGTCTTATTTTTAAAATAGTATTATTGGGTTTCTTTTTAAAGGAAAGGTCACATGGAATCATTGATATTTGGAATTACAAAAAAGAATTTTGGTGTGCATGCCTACTTTATTTTTCAGTTTCAAGTTTCTCTAGTTTGGATCAATCATAAGAGAGTTTGGATTTGTGTTCCATGGTGACCCATGAGATCACTTGAGGTATGTTTTTCTACTTAGTTTATTTTTATTCAAACTGCTAGTATTTTTATTTGTTTTGTTCAAATTATATTCAGTTATCTACGTCTTTTTTATAGGACAAACCCTTCCCAACTATCTCATTTTGAGGCCCTAAACTAGTTTCCAGTCCTTAGGGATCGGGAACACCCTTCAGGCCAAGCCGCGGACCGACTCATGTGACTGGTGCAGGGTTGACCCATGTTGGTTTGTCACAAAATAGTAACTTAGAGAAGGTTTATCCTATGTACAATAGGGATTTATAATAGTTTGGAGTTAGGATTGTTATAATCCAATTAGTCTATTATGGGTAGGTGCTTGATCACCACTTATTTGAAATGACACTTGAATTGCGAGGGTGGTCTGGGATGGTCTTTCCTCGAAGTCCATGTTTGAATCTTGGTTGTTTTTGAGGTCCTTATTATTTTATGGGTGTTTCTAGTTGGTTATAAAATTTGGTGGTCATTTTGGATGGGTTAATGGTTTCTGTGCACATCCTGGAAAGCCATTTGAAGGCCATACAATTGACTCTGATGACTTCCTTTGTGCTCACCCCATTGGTGCACGGTCTTCCAAACCGTGGGACCAAACCATGTGTAGTAGTTGTTTATTTGATGATTTGAAATCTTGATTCATTGAGTGAATTGGTTTCCTTTAGATGTTATCTAAGTGAGTTTTAGTTGGGTTTAGAGTGTTTTATCGGGTTTTAAATTGATAATTGGCCTATTGAAATTGGATTTCCAAAGATAAAATCTTTGTTGGTTTGAAAATAAAATGATTTGTTTTGAAAAAATGGATGATAGTTTGGGATCTTTTTGGGGTTCTTTCAAAGATTTTGTGAAAAGTAAATTATAAATGGGTTTTTCTTAGAAATGAGAATTTGAAAATTATTTTTTTGGCCTTTGATTTTTCTTGTTGGCTAGTGTATGCCACCATAAAGAGTTAATGCACAATTTAAGTGTGACCACAGGTGATAATCAATTAATAGGTCCCCCTTTTGATCAAAGTTTAGACTCTCTTCTCATGTTTTAGAGTTGAGTCTATGTCTCCTCTTTTTTTGGATCAAGAAGATCCGCTCACGTTGAAAGAGTGAATGCAGAAGGGGTTGAAAGAAATAATTATTTCTTGATATGGGAGATTCATTGAAGGTAAAGTCTAAAACTAGTGTGTTTATATGTCCTGTTTGGATATGGGTAATGAAATTCCAGTGAAGAAAGGTGGAAGTGGTCTGGAGTTGTTGGTGTGGGTTTCTATTTTAAATTACCCTTGGGTCTTTTGTTGAGTTCATCTAAGGGTCCATGCTAGGACCCTTGTTTGACAAATATGGTTCTAAGAGGCTATTGTGGCTGCTTTCAGAAATCTTGCATTGTTTAATACTTAGTTTAAAATCCTTTTACATGAAATTTTTTTTTCAGTATCAAGGGTCATGTTCAGTGATGCTTGAAGGTGTTTTGTTCTTGTTTAGTTGCAAGGGAAAAAGTTGTGGGACTTTCCAAGGGCCTCTGTCTTTATAGAACTATATTTTCCTTATAGAAATTTCAAATTCCTCCATTTTATAGGAAGTTTTCTTTTATGTGTCATTCCTATTGACATTTCTCATTTTGGAGTAACAAGGGGTGATGTTCATGCACCATTTAATCTTTCATGTTGGTGATATTCTGTGTCAGAGTAAGTGTGTGTCAGGGTGTGTTGTTACTGATGGTGTTGCCACGATTGTTGTATGGTTGCCTGTGGTACTAGGAAAATGAGTTTCATTCAAAGGATTCAATGCCTAACTGTGAGGCAGGAGATGATTCAACCAAAATATCTCTAGACATAGGTCCTGAAGTAAAGCTAGTGCATGGTTAGGGAAAACCCAGGTTTGTAAAAGGCTTGGGCTTAATTCATGATCTCATGGTGGAATATGGGGAGATATTAAACCCCTGAAATGTAAACCTATTCCTATTGATCCCTTTCAGTGGAATATAGTGGGAGGACCTAATTTCAATGTATTGACTATTTGAGATTAGGGGTTATCCCTCGTGTATGTGAAGGTGTAGTCATTGCATCTCCTAAGACCCTGGTGGTTGAGTCTCACCATCAGGTGCCTGCATCTATTTTACGGACCTTATGGGGTCTATTTGGGTGAATTAGTATTAATTTTTTTGGTCATTTGAGGATGTGAAATGGTTGGTGGTCTTCAGTCGTGGTTTTGATACCCTTATAGTTAGGGCCTCTCCTCCCCACCCCTTTTGGTGGGGATTTTTGGTCAATATTTTGAATTTTCAATGTTTTTTTCTTTAATTAGTTTTTATGGAAAGGAGAACCACTATGAGTCTCATTAAATCCCTTTAAAATAAGTCGATGTGAGCTTAATTCTATAGTGGGGAGTCCCCCTAGGCCTCCCCATGTCAATTTTCCAATATGGTCTCAATATTTGGTAGGTTTCTACTAGTGGGGATCCCTTTAGGCAGTCCCATGACGACCTTTTGGTTATGTTCCTAGTGATTTCTTGGTTATATGTGATAAGAGTATTCTTTGGATGTGGTCTCGTTTTGTTTTTTCATTCCAGTCCAATGGTGTGGCTTCTTTATAATGGTGCTTGAGGTGTTTTGGCTTGTGAAGTAGGTTTCCATGGGTGTCAGATTTCCATTCCTTGATCAATCAGCTAGAGGTGTTATAGCTTTTTATGGTGGGTGACACATAATAGAAAGTCTTTTATGAGTTTCTTGAGGATGTCGTTTAGGTCACTTTTCCAAGCATGGCGTGTTTTCCTCTTTTTATTGTTTTTCCTAGGGATCCTCTTTGAACCTTAATAGATTATTGGTTTTGTTTTCTAAGCCCTAATGTGGCTTTCCAAATATGGAAAGATTTATGGTGTAGATAATTCTCACACTTGGACTTTTGAAGTAATTGTATTTTATTATTTTATTTGGCTTTGAAATTTTCTATCGAGGTGCGGGCTGAGTCCTAGATGAATTTTTGATTTTTTTGAAAAATGTTTTTTTTCAGGGATTGAAAGTATCCAATGCATAGGAAAAGATTGATTTTGAAACCACACAGCTTCACCTGGGACACTATGTGGCCTGCCTCATTCTCAAAGAAAATAAATAAAATGTAATATATAAAAAAACAGAAATTAAATAAAATAAGAAGTGTACTAAATTTTTTTGGAATTATTTTAATGATAATATAAAAAATATTTCTTGATAATATTATCATTATTATTAATAGAGTTAATAATGTAAATTTTATTAATTTGTTAATGTTATTATTATTATTATTGTTAATATTTTATTAAGTTATTATCACTTTTATTATTATTGTTATTATAATATTATCAATATCATTAATGCTATTATTAATATCACTATAAATTATTATAATCATCATTAATTATTATCATTTTAATTATTAATATTTTAATTAGAAACACTATCATTATAATTGGAATTAAGGTTAAAATTTTTGTTAAGCTATTATTATTATAATTATAATTATTAATGATTTAATTTAATAATATTATTAATATTAATAATATTATAATGTTTTAATTTTATTTTCTTTTTTGGGTAGGGTTTCTTCCCCATTTCCCCCTCTTTGCACCATTTCTCTCCCCTTGTCCAACCCATGTCACGCCGCACCCCCCTCTTCCATGGACAATGCCCTTTTCTTCCTCCCTACAAAGCTTTGATCTAACCCTGGCGACCTCACACCGTCCAACCTCCCCTATGCGTGATGGTATCCCATGGTTGGACCACTTGTTGGTGTAGATGTCCCTACTAGCAATCGAAACCACCCTGTGTGCTCTGTTCTTCCAACGACCACCCATCGACATCATCCTCTCTTCCGGCGCATGTGGCTTCCCCCAGTAAGCTCCATATTCATCATTTCCTAAGGTTTTGGACCATGTTAATTGAGTTTTTGGTTTCTCTATCTGGTAGGGTGTTTTTTAGGGGTTCAATATTGACCTTGCTGGTCTGATATCCTTGATTAGGGTTCGATTTCGGCTCTTGGAGGTGCGGGTAAAGTATGGTTGCTATTTTGCAACATTTCCTAGAAATTTATTCAAAAATGGAAGGTGAATCCATCGTTAATCATTATTTTATGCATTATTTTACTTTCTTGATTAATTTTTTGTGTTCTATAATTAATTGGTTTGGTGAGAAATTGGGTTTTAAGAGGGTTTTGTATGAGTTTAAATTTCTGTAACATGTTTATATAAAAATGGATGCATTATTTAATGAAAACCCATCATGTGTCATTTTATAGCATCTTATAATCTATGAAATTATTTAATTCAGATGTTTTGGTGGTTTAAATTGAATTTTAATGTGAAATTGGTGTGTTTTTGGTTTTAAAATGACAAATATGCATGAAACTGAGGGTGTTATTTGTGTAATCCCTTGAGGTTCTATTTATAAATGTTTTATAAATGGTTTACATGATTTATTAAATTGTGTCTGTGATGTGAATCATGTTTTAAATTGGTTTTGGCATGCGTATAATTTTTAGAGATAAAAATTTGAGTGTGTTTTGGGGTAAAGTCTTGTAAGGAATCTTGAAAATGTTTTATTAAGTGTTTTATTGATTTATTAATTTTTTTCTGTAGTGTGAAGTCCCTTATCTGGGGTTTCGAGTCACCAGGTCTCAGGATACTTGCCTACGTGTCCATAGATAATTAAATATATATGCGTAGGTTCTCCCGTTATGTGTATATTCATCCATGACATTGAATATACATGTGTGGATCTAGGTGTTCATATGTGTATATATAAAAGTGCATACGTAGGTGAGTGGAGACTGGTATATGTATATAATCATACCTGTAAGGATCCCCTTGTACATTTTCATGGGCCGTACGAATTTATGCATAGGGGATAGGTGTCCTTGCTTGTATACAAAGGCACATATACTTAGTGGGGAGTAGTATATTTTAGTTAGAAAGTGACAAGAGCTGAAGTGGATGGCTTTATTCCACCTTGATGTAGGTCCCCTATGCCCTGACTTTTAATTAGAATTTTTAACATTGCATGGTGTTCTATTAAAAATTCATTTTCTACCTCTATATGAAATGCATGTGCAATATATATATATATATATAATTTTTTTTTGTTCTTGAAAAGTGATTTCTTTGATGTTTTTAACTTAAAGTGGATATTTCAAATGACGTGTAGTCTTTCATCTGATTTTTTTGTAAAATTGAAATGAGATGTTTGTTTTCCAAAGAAGTTCCAAAGTTATTACCAAAATTGGTTTTGGTGTGAACTCAAGGTTGAAGGGTTCTTGAATTTTAAAAAATGATTACTTCATTATTATGTGTGGTTTTAAGCTGGTAGTAAATATGTAGCACCTTGGTTGTGTACTTAAGCTTTCAAACTGTTTTTAAAACATAAGAATGTTGGGTGATTATGTTTCTAAAATGAAATGCACTAATTTTAAATAATTATTATATATGGTACTTTTAGAATAGTTTGTGAAAAATCAAAACCCCTCTTGAGACATGCCAACATTGTTTTAGAAAAAAAAATATATGTTCATGTAGATTAGTTTATGAAAACTCACTACCACTTAAAATAGTGTAGGTTAAAAACCCTAGATATCTAGGTGGGCAGACTAGGACTAGTATTCTAGATGATATAGAAGTGTTTCGTCCTAGTTTTTTCTAGTAGTATTGATTATTACAACACTAACTAATATTATGATGTTTAGAGACCACTAGATTATGGATGTGTTCCCCACTAGTGGCTCATGCACAAGAACAATGTTCTATGTGGTTACTATTCAACATTTCACTAAGGTACGAGGTCTCTAGGGTCCCACTTGGGCTAGTTAACTATAGGGATTTCGCATGGAGTTCACTTGCGATATGATTTTTGTGATGTTATTTTTACTCCAATTGTTTCATTCATCATGTATCATTTGTGAAAAATTAATTTTAATCTAAACTGTTTTCTTTTCATTTAGAGATGATAATACATGCTTGGGAACTATTTTGAAAATGTAGTAGAATAAAAACATTTTACATAAAAATGTAAATATATGAATTGATTTTTAAAAGAATGAAAATGTTATTTTAATATGTCTTATTTTCATACAAGCATGATTGAGTTTCTTTTTATAGGCAAGGACATAAATAATTGCTACTATTTGGCATTCCTACTGAGAATTATGGTGCTCACACATAATTTATTTTTCAGTTTTAGGTTCCTCTAGTTAGGATAAATCCTGGAGTGAGTGTGGGTTTCTATTCCATGGTGACCCGTGAGGTCACTTAAGTTATGTTTTTCCACTTAGTTTATTTTTATTCCTACTAATAGTGTTGTTTTTGCTTTGTTCAGTTTATATTTAGTAATTTGTCTTTTGATTTTGGGAAAAACAATTCCCAAATATATCATTTTGATTCCCGACCCTAGTTGTCATGCCGTGGTTATCGAGAATGCACTTTGGTCCATATTGCGGAAAATTTTTGGTGACTAGTCTATGGTTAAACCAGGTTGGTTCATGACACTAACATATGACTTTCCCTGAGGGAGTTAAGTCTTGTTCCTATTCATTATTCCCTTAAATACATGTTATTTATTTACATTTTTGGTGATATAGAGTGATGTTTATGAGTCTAGAAATTTTCCACAAAACACTTCGCTGAAACTCATGTATATTATATTATTTTAATCATTTCCCTTTCCATTGAATTCTATCTCTTAACACTATGATGTTGATTCATTCAATGGATGAAATAGAATATGGTGGTTCTGAGTCTTGTAAAGTCTCAAACTCTTGGTTGAGTTTTTACAACAATATTAATTATTAGAGAATGTGGATTTTATTTTTCTATAGGTATTAAATTTTTTAGACAACTAAATAAAAGAGTGGTACTTTAAGAAGATTTAAAAATTAAATGATTAAACTAAATTTACAAAAAAAAAATAAGAGTGATAGAGCCCCTAAACCAAACCATAAAGGTCATGTTCTTCCATTGATAATAAAATTATGAAATTTAATTTTAATTTAATTCTTTTAACATCTTATTGAATTTATATTTTATTGATTTCATAGAGTAAATAAAATCTAAAAAATAAGTAGTTTATGAGAATTATAATAATTAAAAAAACTAAAAATCTACTTAAGTGAGATGACCCTGGTCATCCACTATGTTTCAATTCAAAAACATTTATAAATTTTCTTTTTTCATGACCTATGACAAACATTTTTTTAGTATCATTGGATCTTATCCCTTGTATTTATTACTTAACATTAAAGGATCTCATTTTAGGTGAAAAAATCCTTCAAAATATGTCTCGGTACTTTTTTTTGATGAAAATACCCTTTTTGATTTAAAATCAGTTATTTGAAATTCCAAATTTTCAAAAATATTAAAGAAAAAACTTTCATTAAAAATAACCATGGAAAATTGTAAAGTAATCTTGAACCTATTAGGTATTCATGATGTTGATAATTTTTTTCATGCCTTATAAATTAAAATAAAAAATTCTTTACACATTTTATTAGAAAAATAAAAAGGTACCTCATTCAGAAAATAATAAAAAGATTCATTTTAAACCATTTTTCAAAAATTAAATTATTGATAAAAAAATCATTAATAAATTATATAATAATATTTAAAATCTTCTTGAAATTTTTATAGGAAACATGGATTGTAAGAGTAATGGTTTTTTTCCTAATAGGGAATTAAATTAGTTTTTCATTAAAAATATTACTTTAGTTATATGAGTTATTAATATGAAGAAAATGGTAGTAAAACAAGAAATATAATGAACTAATAAAAGTGGAATAAAATTCATGTGCTTCTTGGGATATGGATCATAATAGTTCACATCGAAAACTTAATCATAAAAAATCTCTATAAACTGGAGATTTCAACAAAAAAAATCTAATCACTTTGGTAACTTTTGAATCGTAAGACCCATGAAATAATAACAAAAAATGAAACATTATATATCCTTAAAAAATATAATTCATGATATATGTTTTGAATTTTGAATTATATACACCAAAAAAATAGAAATTAGTGGTAAATATGGCATATGTCTCATGGAATTAAAAGTGAGACTATAAATCCTTTACCTAAAGTCTCATCTTTCATCATACACATTAAAAAATCATGTATTATAAATATTTATTAATTTAAAAAATTAATAGAACAAAAATAATATAATGAAAACCATAAATTATTTTCTTATGAAATCTTATCACATATTTATTAACAATTCTTTATTAAAAGCACTGTTCTGGGTGAAAAAAACATCATTTTTCTGAACTTTTCAGTTTAGTAGTCTTAGTGTTTATACATAGATCATAGTTCCAAAACCACAAAATTTATTAACTTGATATTAATATCATATATACTACATATATGTACATTTATTTATTTATTTATTTTCATCCATTAAATGTAGATATATAAAAATGAATTACACTATAAAAGGAGATGATAGGTTTTACATACGTATCAACATTGTTACCATTTTCAATTGATGAAAATAAATAATGTTAAATAATAATTCAACTTTAAAAAATCATAATAAAATCATAAATGACATATATATTTATTAAATTCTTCTTTATAACTATATATTTATAGTCATGAAGAAGAATGAAATACACCACCATGTGGAGACGGTATGTTGTGTGTGCATATGAGTGATGTTTTATCTTTCTATAGGATGAAAAAGAGGATAATGGTTACAACATAATCTTAATAAAAATTATGTATATTTAATATTCTTAATTAATTATTTTATTTTGGATACCATGGATTTATAAGTGCTTTATAAAGAAAAAAATTGAAAATGCTCGGTTAAGAGTTAAACCCCTTCGTTGAAAATTCTCGTTTCGATTAAACCTTAATCCATAAAGGGATGGTATTTTGTTAAGAAAATAATCTCTATGATGTATTTAAGTAAGATAATAATGTATTATGGTAGGGGTTGAATAAGATATAAGGCTTAAAATGTGTGATGAAGATAGGATAATAGGTGTCCTTTTGTAAGTGAGGGTTGGGGAACTCTTTGAATTACAAAAAAAGAATAAAATATAATTAAGTAATTGTTAAAAAAATACTTTCAAATACCCATAGATTCAAATAAAAGTACATTAAGGTAAAAATATATTCATAAATTAAATTTAAATAGGTTTTGGTTCAATATTAAACCATAAATTTTTTATTGGCCAATAGGTTATCCAAGTTTAACATTTACTATAATGATGACTTTTTCAATATTAAAGGGTTATGATCTTACTAATAAGGTGAAAATTAGATAATAAATAGATAAATGGATGATATTTTCGACCATATCATATCCAACTTGTACTCTTACATTATTTTTGATGATTTTTAAATAATTTAATAAAATCTTATTTTAATAAATATTTTTATTTTCATTTTTGACACTATTCATTTAATTTGATTTTAATTACCCCATAAAAAATTGGAATTAAAATGTATTCCTTTTAACCAATAACAAAAATATTTTATATATCTAAAAAATCCATAGAACATAATAATTAAATTAAATTTTATTAGTTTTATTAGTTTTCGTATAATTTATTTTATTTTTCAATTAATTGAATAAATAATATGTCTGTGTTGCATAATAATTTAAGGTAATTATTTAATTACTAAGAATTATTAATAAATTAATATGTTAAAAAATTAATTTATCTTTAAAATAAGAATCAAGAACTAATATTAACCTTCTTTTATCCTTATGTAAATTTTTTAGAGATATTAGAGGGTGACATTTTGTATTTATTATTTTTATCAATTAATATAATGGTCATAATCAAATAAATATGTCCCCAAGTGGCCAAATATTAGATACATGGATGGAAATAGACCAACTACAATAATAAAATAAGATAAATACATGTATTATGGTAATTTTTTGTTCTTTTCATATTATTTTTAACCTTAACTAAATGTTTACCCTAAATTAGGGGAAAATATTTAGAAAGGTTACTATTTATAAAGTCAAAGAATAAAAAAAAATATTTACCAAATTTATCCACTAGATTACATATATGGGATCCATTTTTTAAATATTTAATTCATATAAGTGGCATAAATTGACTCAATTTGGAAACACAAAATGCAATGGAATTTTTTTTAGAAAAAACCATTTTAAGTATAAAAATGTTTTCATACAAAATTAAAAAAATAAAATTTATTCCAATAAACTTAATTGGTTTAATAATAATATAATATATTTACTTTTTTAGTGAAAATGTTTTAAAAAATGGTTCTTTTTTAATTCTTGAAATAGGAATACAAATTTCAATAAAAAATATTTTCACTATTCACTTGAAAATACACCCTTTAGATGAATATTCAATACATTTCCCAAATACACATCTAAGGACCATAATGATTCAGTTTATTTTGATACTAGATAAAAAATATTCTTTTTTAATTAAATTTAGTCACCATATCCCATAATTATCTTCCCACACAGTACTTAGTATAGGAAAACCTTACATAAAACTTTCTTCCTAACCTAGGGAAAGTAAAAATAAGCAATGGTGATCTCAGATGCTAAGTAAGAATAAACATGGGGGATATAAATCGATGATCATATGAAAGAATATGATAATAATAAGTGTGTGAGATCATTAAAATAACTTACCATGTTAATACCCAATCTATCATGGATCGTAAACTTGAATCATTATATAAAACATTATCATTTCAAAAGACATGAATCATAAGGGTGAGATATATTTATAAATAAATCATGAACCTTATGTCCATGAAGCGATGTGAATAATTTTTATTTACCACATCACTTGTATGATATATATATAAGTATATTTAAATGATTATAATGATTATAATAATATTATTATCATTCTAGAAAGACATAATAATAATTACCTTATTTCTATAATGATCAATGAAAAATGAAAATGTTACTCAAGCATATATATGGCCTACCATCTCCATGAATATAATGTTGTTCATTTTTAATAACCATAATTAATGTATTGAATTAAAAAGTATAATTATTGTATAAAACTGATGATTATGTCATGAACACTATTCTGTAGATGATGGACTTATGGCCACAGAGAATAGTGACATCATATCCATGTTCATTTTAGACTCAAGTATTGAATATAAATAAAACATTAAATATTAAGATAATAATTTTATAATTTCTATAACATGTTAATATGTGATGTAAAATAAATAATAAACTAGAAAAAGGATCTCAAGAATATAGAAATTAATCTAAATTTAAAATTCAGATATATAAATATTTTATATGATGAATCAGACTCACGATAATGGACATTGTCTTAATATCCTTTCATTGAGGCATATTTTAATGTTATAAACTAAATTATTTTATAAGGTGTATAATCAATCCCAGTTAATATAAATTTCATTAAACAATTTTCAAAAGGAATCTTATTGGTATGAAACATTTTACTATACAAAAAAAGAATGTTTTTATCATATGCGGCGATAAGGACCTTTCCCCCATTGTGACCATTATTTTTTATTTAGATTCCTCTACAATACATAATGTTTTTAAAAGAAAAATAAATATTTTATTCCATTTTTAGGTATTCTGGTATTGAAAATGGGGTTTAAAGTGAATTGATTATATCTTGAAATGATATATTGTGATTGTAATGTGAAAATGTTATTTTTCCTTTATGAATGGTTTTTGTATTATGATTATGTTATGGTTATTGGGAATTTCTTATGTATATGGGTGATTTCATGATAAAATTATAGTGGGTGATCCTGTGATAGATCTATAATGCATTGGGTAATGATATAGAGTTAAATGATAAGGTTTCTCCTATGAGATTTAGGGAATATATTGTGATGGGTATTCCAAATGTATCCATGAAAGTTACTCCCAATTTATCTATAAAATCTACAATGTAATTATGACATGAATTCCACAAGTTACATTTATGATTTATGATTTCTATTATGTTTTTATGGATTCTTATGATTTCATGGGTTTATAATTATTCAAGGACTAATGTATTCTTTCCTTATTTTATATCCTTTAATGTGCTTTTTATTCTCATCCAAACTTTTAAAATGTTTTCATAGGGTATAATGATGGGTTAGATAAAATAATATGTCATGAATATTTTTATCAAGAAAAAAAATCATGTTTACCATTAAACGTTTTATATTGTGGATGAAATGGATACTATTGTAGTGGTATTCACATCATATAAATTTTAGTTATTATTTATTATTTATGCCCTAAGTCATTAAAACTCTAAACCTAAAAATATACTCAATGTGAATTCTTGACTTAACACAATATTATTTAATGTTTAAGTATGGGGCCTTATAAAAACACTAAAGTTTGGGAGGTTTGTCTTGTGGAGTTTTCTCATTATTCACATCATTGAATAACTTTTTCTAATCACTTTGGAATTATGCCTCAAGATGTCCTTCATTTCCAAACATAATAAATTTACTAGGCCCATTAATACAATTACCACCATGATTCTTTCCACAATTATATCAAAAAGTAAGTCTCATCTTCTTATCTTAACGGTTTTTCGATTGTCCTTTAAACTCCATCTTCCTCTTCTTGTTAAAAACATGAGATCGATACATAACTTCTAACTCTATTTCAACTTTAATTGTATAACACACAATATTTTCAGAGATAAAAAAGTCTCTTATGGACAACACCATTCAAATACAAGGCTTTAAGCCACTAAATAACCTATCAACCACACTTTCTTGTTGGATGAAAATTCCAGAATCATACCTCGCAAGTCTTCTAAATTATCCTCATAGTCACCGTTAGATTCATCATCCTTTTCATTCAACTCAAGAAAATCCATTTTCATTGTCCTACGACGAACATTAGGAATGTACTTATTGAAGAATATATTCTTGAAATCATCCTAATACATAGATTCAATTTCATCTTTCTTCCTCTTATTCTTGATTAGAGTCCACCACTGTTCTACTTAAACTCTTAACCAATAAACATTCCAGTTGACTTTCTCATGATATGAACAATGGGGAAGAGAGAATGTCATTTTATTGGTATTTATCTAGTGTTTTTAAATAATTGTATTATAATATAGACTAAAATAAGGTAGAAATTTCCTCACATAGGACACAAGAAAAAACTATTCCCTCCTTTGATTATTTGGAGGTTCATCATGATTCATAGTTTGAGAAAATTGTGTAATTATAGCAATACGGTTTTCCATTAAAAATCACAAATCATTCAGATACTTAGGAGAAAAATCATTCCATTTTCCCTAATAATCACCATTAATTTGGTTATTTCAGGTTCCATCCATTTACTAAATATAAAAAACATAGAGTAAAAAAAAATTATATTACAGAGGAACCACTAAATCAGGAAAAGTCACTTATTTGATGTCTAAATTATGAAACATTCTTTAATATATGAAACTATATGTTTATCTTAGGATATTAATAATGAAATTATGTTTAAATCCATCATGATGGTTCATGAAGAGTATGTTAATTCTTAAAGGGTACCCCCTAGGAGTGTCAAACAAGGTGTGCAACAAGGCTAGTTGTCATGTACTAGATTACTCTCAGTCAGGCCTGAAACAAATTAGCAGATTTGTTACTTATAGTAACATATGTTCCATATCCACATACACTTTTAAAATCTAGACATAGATGCATTTCTTAGAAACCACTCACTCTATCCTTTACCAAAATTCTAGGACATTTTCCAAAAACATTAACTCATCCTTATACTTCTCATTAGAGACATCCCTAGACATATATTTAGAAATATACCTAGGTATATCACTAATGTTTTATCTTACTAGTTTCTAGAGTTTTAAAAATCATTTCTTTTGATACCAAATATAGAGACCCATGCTTAACATA
Source organism: Viscum album (assembly GCA_963277665.1). Taxonomy (NCBI): domain Eukaryota; kingdom Viridiplantae; phylum Streptophyta; class Magnoliopsida; order Santalales; family Viscaceae; genus Viscum; species Viscum album. Next base: position 1,149,728,859 of record OY728132.1, on the reverse strand, counting down.
CATGGATATTATATCGTTTTAAATGAATATTAGGTACATTAAAAAAAACATGCTTGATGATCATAATAGTTTAGTGTCTTTGGAAACATGGAAACAAAATTTTATATCCTAGTGAATTATCTTAAACATATCCCATTAATATCTCCACCTTTATTTCCTCTACTTAATAAACATTCTTCATAACCTGTGGAAATGAAACATAATAAAGGAGTGAGCTTAGATTCTCAACAAGGGTAAATAAGAGAAATGTGTAAGAATTACATGATCAAAAAGGTATGTAACTTGTGTATAACATTTGAAAATCATACCCTTCATATTAGAGATCATAATAAATATTGGTACATTATAATTCATGAATCAAAAATATATAAACAACATAATCTATTAAAGAATAAAATATGAATAAAACCTATAATTTTTGGTAGACATATAAGATTAGAAACTTTTATGTCAAGGATACCTACCAAGACCTTTATAACATGTCAGGATTGGGCTATGTCTCATGTACCTACTATGGGATTGGGATAATAACTTGTGTAACCTATTACTTTTATACTTGGGCTACAACCCATGTACCTTCTTGTTTTTGGGTTTGGGATAAATCCCATGTACCCTCTTACTTTTAGGCTTGGTCTAAAACCTGTGTACCTTCTTTTATCATGCTTTGTCTACTACTTGTCTACCCTCTTAATTTTAGGATTTTGATACAACCTATATACCTTATTTTTTTGGGCTTGAGATACAAAACGTGTACCTTCTTGCTTTTGGGCTTCGGAAACAACTCATGTACCTTCATGTTTTTGGTAATGGGCTAGAACATGTGTACCCTCTCATCTCATATACAACTTATCATTACCGAATTCATTGGTGGTAGATATAGATCCCACCTGTCTCATAGTGAAATCATAAATACTTTTTCCATAAAATAAAAAACCATCATATCTTACCAATGAAATTAAATGGGTAACATAAAAAAATAATAATATCCTAACCTGTGGAAAAAGATACATTTTTCATAATAATTTCATCAAAATAATAACTCATGAAAGAGAAACAGATTGCATAAATATATATCTCATGAAAGAAAAACGAATTTCATAAACATATAACCTATGAAAGAGAAATGGGTTCCATAAAGACTGTGACATTAAGAATAACCCATTTAGAGAAGTAATATGAATGTAAACTTTATATAATTTCATAGGAAATCATGAGTAACATCAATGAATTTCATCTTATAGATCAAAAATAATTCTAAAATATGATTCAAAAAAACATTTTTTAATGAAAATATCATTTCATCATTATAAATGGATTTTTAATGCATAAAACCATTTTTAAATAATTTTCTTATAAAATGCCTTTAAAAATTATCAATAAGACATGAAATTATTTTTAAAACATTTTTCTTCGAAAAATTATAGAATAAGCTTCAAAACATTTTAAAAACAATTTTTTGAAAACAACGAGAAAACATTAAAATAAAGCAAGAAAATGTTTTGAAATATATTTAATTGAAAATAATTTGAAATATAATAAATAATTATTGTAAATTTTTTGAAAACCTTTTAAGAAAACATGTTTTTGGAAAACAAAGATTTTTGATCGAAGAGAGAGTAATGTTAGGCTTTCATAAAAACAATTTCATACCAATATTATGTTCCAAATAATATAAAAATGCTATAAATACACAAATAAAATATAAATAAGTATATTAAAAAAGAATGCTTGATTTTTATTGAGATATTGATCATAATATTTTATCAATGTATGAATAAACATAAACAATCTCAAAATGTAATTATATTCTTTCAATAAAATCTTACCACTTGGTAACATTAAACCATATTACCCATTACAAAAATGAAATTACATGAAGCGTAAAATATACTAAACATAAATATATTCCTGATATAAAATTTGAATGGAATTATATACAACTCATGGAAAAATATAGGTGCATAACATAGTATGTATCTCAAAGAAGGAAAATTGAAAAAAATCACTTTATTGAGTTGGTAAATTTTGAAACATTGTCCCCATGGAAGAAATATAAATAAAGGGATATTTAAATACCCAAAAATTTAAGTATAAAAATCATATAATACATCCATGGTAAGTATACACATCACACAAAAGTAATTGGTGGTGAATAAATCATGTAACACCCAGAAATAAAAAGGTGAGATGAAATTACCTTACCTTATGTCTTGACCCTTATCGTACTAATTCAAAAAATCTGTATAAAAAATATAAATTTATTATAAATCATTTAAAGAACCATATTATAATATCTAATTCTATATATGGTTTTATTAATACCTTATATTACTTACTTTTTAACCATCTCATGTTAAGGTTTCACTTTAGATAATATTCACTTTCTTCTTCGCAAGTATCTTAATTTATTATATTGTTGGTCCTTTTACTTATATAATTATTACAGAATGTAAAAAATGATATAAATATAATTTATATCTAGAATAAAGATATTATAACAATATTTATAATATATAAGTAAGAAATGGAATACCCCATTCCTGGAGACGGTAAGCCGAACATACACATGAATGATGTTTCCATTTTTATTATCATATTAAAAGAAAAAAAGTGAAATATATGTATATTGGTATATAATATAATTAAAATTGGATTAAAATTTCATATATATCGTATAAGTTAACTAAAACCATCCTTAATATATTACATGTAGTGTATGAATGATTCACATTTCTTTGAGGGGGTAATAATCTACACATTATCAAACGAAATTATCGTATTAACATCAAATGGAATGTATAAAGTTATATGTTTTAAAAGAATTTAAACACTTAAATAAATAAAAAATATAATATAAAACATCCAAAAATATATTTTTAATTATAATTTTAACCATTATATGTGGTAAAGGATAAATGAAGAATCATATTTTAGTGAGGCAGTAGTTCACCTTACACGTAAATAGTAAGTTCACTACCCATTAGTTGGAGGTGTATGTAAGTGTAGGTAAAACCATTAGAAATTAAATCCTAGTATTTTTAAGATTATATTAATTTTATACCAAAAAGTAATAATGATATTTGAGGGTGTTGAGAAGGAAAATAAAATAAATGATCTTGGGAAAGGTGTTACCTCTAAATCGTGTAACTCCTTTTGGTTTGTGCCAAAAGGATTCCTTGGATTTTCTTCTTCCCAAGGGAAGGATTCTAGGAAGAAGTTAGTTATTTTGTGAATTTGATTTGGAAGATATTTTCTAAACCTAATAGGTTTGATATTTTTTTAACAATTGGGAGATTTGGTGGCCTTTTATAGGGAAGGGAAAGACATTACATAGTATTTTTGAAAAAAGACAGGATTACCCACATTTTTACCAAAAAACTATCTTACAAAACCAAAAAAACACAATAATTTAAGGTTAATTTCCAAATAATGAACATACAATGGGTTTTTTACAAGTGTAAAAGTCATTTTGGGTTTTAATTTTAAGGTTTAGTCTTTATTTAATCTTAGTTTTACATTAATCAGTGTATTTAATTCTAATTACATTCACTGATATTTCTATTTAAAAACTAAGTTGAACTTGTTATAAATTATAAATTACAATGTTTAAAAATATGGGATTAATTTTACCAAATTATTATAACATAATTAGAAGAAATTAATTTAAAATTAAACCCGCAATCGGGTCAACAATGCGGGTTTTAAAAGTAAAAACATTCTAAAGTTTGATAAGTTTTTATACCCAATTTCGAAGTGAAATTTATATGAATGAATTAAATTATATTAATTGATAAAAATATTATATAATTAAAATTTAAAACCAATTTAAAATAAAATTTATCCTTATAAATAAATTTGATGAAAAAGTTGTTTTGAACTATAATTCTGCATTTTTAATTATTCCTTAAAAAATACCAAAACATTATCTTATCCTAATTTTTTGTTTCTATTTCAAATATGAAGGTTATTTTGAAATTTTAAGTCAATAAAAGTTTGAATTTTGGGATTTAAAATGGGTTATATATTAAAAGTAAGTAAAACTAAATTTATAAAAATAAATATTTTTAATCATAAAATTGGGTTTTTTCATATCATGCGTCTATAAAATCTATTAAAAGAATATCAAAAATATTTTATTTAATATATAAAATATATGTTACATTATTATCGCTAACTAATAGTATTTAATTTAATTTATTTGGTTAAAACATATTTGTGACCATAAAAATAATAAAATTTCCTTTAACATTCAATCTATTTTCAAATTCATTTATAATTAATTATTAACCAATGAATTCATAATTTATTTTTCAAGCCATATATTTTCATAAATTAGTTAATATTATTCATATCTCCTAATTTATCTTTTTTGTTATATATAAGGACTTGTCCATAAAATTACATAATCTATCTATTTAAACTAGATATCACTTATTTAAATTCCCATAAATATTTTTTGTTAAATGTTTTATATAGTTTGAAAATAACTCATATATATCAATACATAAGAATAAAAAGTGGGTACCCTTAAAACAATATCAATTTCTTCCAAAACATAAAATTTTTAACACAAAAAAAAAACTTGTTTTCTTTGATAAATCTTCATAAAATTTAACTTGGATTTCTTCTTTCTATTACAAATAATTTTAACCTATGAAAAGAATTTAAAAACATGGGATGATGAAAAAAAGCTCAGTAAGGGATATGAAAAGAATAAAATTAATCATTACTCCATGAATACTTATAAACATATCAAATCATTTTCACAAAGACATACTTATCACCCATATATAATTTGTGAAACATGATATTTACATAAACAATTAAAGAACATATATAAATACACAAAGGTATATTGGTGAATTACATACTTATATTTTAACCCTCACAACTACCTTAGGATTTGTAACCCTCCAACTACCTTACACTGTAACCCTCACTACTACCTTATGGCGTAACCATCGTAGTTATACTTGGAGTAACTATACGGCCAAACTCCAACATACACATACTCAATGTATTAAAGAAAGATATAGGTCCCACCTTTAATCATAGTCAATTCTGAATAATGAAATCATAATCATAAAACATGAATAATTTATTAAAAATATTACTTTTTAATTTCAAGAAATAGAATTTTAAAAAAGGACTTTTAAAGGAAAGTCCTTTACAAATATCATATAATTGTTCTGAGAATTAATAAAATTAATGGAATATATATATACAATGTAAATACACATATTAAAACATAATATAAAAAAATCATTACACAATTATTTCTAGTACCATAAAATCAATGAAGTAGAAGGTTGACCCAAAGAATGTAAATTGGGTTAAGAATTTCCTTACCTCAGGTCCTCGTTACTTAAAGGATGTTTTAAACTCCTGTATAATGGTTAAAAAGGTGTTATTAATATTTGAAAAAATCATAATCATGTTTAATAAAACTTATATTCTTTTCTTATGACAACATTTGACCCATTTATTAATAATATTATGTTATTTTATTTCTTATGGGTGCGTTCATTACATGATTTCCATGCGGTTCGAAATGGATTTTCTGGTTGTCAGGAAGAGAAAATACAGAAGTGGAAGGAAATGATATTAATATATTTTCATAATATTAAATTATCCCATAAATCATTTTTGGTACATGGTATGAGGATGAATCAATAGATAAATCATTAGTGATATCCGTTTAGATCATTTTGGTTGTTGTTCAATAATTACGATCTTGTTTTCTTATGTAACATAATATTCTGTATATATGAAAACTCCAAAACATAAAAGAAGTTATATAATAAACTTTAAAATACTATTCAACCATTAAAATTGTTTTATAAAATTTTTTCAAAGAAATAAATAAAATTGAAAAAACATCATCCATGATGTTGGTAAATCGACACAATATGTATAGTGTATTTATTAGAGGCGGAATATATAAAGTATGTTGAGTAATTTTTTCACAAACATGCTAGAATAAATAGTATATGAGATTATAGATATTTAATGACTCTTAGATAAGGGGGTTTAATAGAGTATAATAAAAAAATATAATTGAAAAGAAAATATAATAAAATGAAATTGGATTTTTACATCTTGATCTCTTCTCCTTGAGATCATACTTAAGGCCTTTTGTTTTTGGCATTTTGTTGAGACCAAAAGTTATTGGACGTTGGAAAGATCTCTGGAAGGGTATGGGGAAGAATTTAGACAATTATAAAATCCTGAGAGGTGTGAGAGGAAGATGGGGGTGAAGGTAGTATTTATAGTGTAGGAGAGGAATGGTTTCCCATTATTTTAATTATTGGTTTGATATTTTTTCTCAAGGTATGGGTTTCAAATGTTAATATATTGTTCTTATACCTTTATTATCATTTAAAAATTAATTTATAATTTATTCCTCCCTTATTTACCCTTATCGAGTACCTAAGCTATCAATTTTTTATTTTTTCCTTTCCTTAGGATATGTAAAATGGTTTTAAGTAGGGTATGTCTAATAAGAGCACTATGTGGGAAGATATTTGTGGGAGATATTGAAGATATTTCAATAAATAATAATATGATGTATCTAGTCTCAAAATACACTAAACTTTTCTGGTCTTAGATCATGTATTTGTAAAATATGTTGGATATTCATCTAATAAGATGTAATATCTATGTATGAAATGCATGGATCACCATAGTTGGCTAGATATTTGAAAACTAAATATGATAAGGTCAATATATAATCAACCAATGAAATTTAGATAGGTCTTGATGTCATATTAAACCTTACATTTTTTATTAACCACTGTGTTAACTAATTATATCCTTAATCATAGTTATGATTTTTTCAATATTAAAGGGTTATAATATCACTTTTACGTTGAGAATTGACTCATAAGTGTCAAAGGGATTACATTTTTATCCATATATTATAATGTTTTTTAGTTTTTACTTATATTTTATTATTTATAATTAATTTAATAAAATATCTTTTCATAAAAAATCATTAATGTCATTTTTGGTACTATTCATATAATTTGACTTTCAAGAAACCAAAAAAAAGATGGAATTTGAATAAAATATTTCCACACATCCCTAATATGTCATATTTATCGAAATAATATACAAAAAAATAATAATTTTCTTAAATTATATTACTTTTAATAATTTTTAAATAATTTTTATTTTTTTAGTAATTGAATAAATACTGTGTATGTGTTGCGTAAACATTTTAGATAATTATTCAATTTCTAAAAAATAAAAAAAAATAATATGAAAAAAAATTATTTTATATTCAAAATAGACATATAAAACCAAACATATTCTCTTGTTATACTTTTGTAAAAAAAACTAGAGATATTAATTTTAAGAGGTTGGCATTTTGTATTTATTATTTTCTTAAATTACTATAATGGTCATAACAATGGAAATATGGCACCAATTAGCCATATATTTGAGATTTGTATAGAAATTTCTTGACTATTATCATCCAATAAGATGAATTCAAGCATTGGGGTATTTTTTATTTTTTATTATATTATCTTTAACCTTAATTACCAGATTTTCACTTACTAAGTGGATAAATATTAACTATGATCACTATTCATAATGACCAAAAAAATAAAGTGACCTATTTTCCAAATTTTGAACTCAAAAATAATAACATTAGGTACATTTTTAAATAATAAATTCTTTGAAGTGGCTGAAATAATTTAATATGGAAATAATAAAAAACAATGAAAATTAGTTTTTTAAGAATTGATTTTATGTATAAAAACGTTTTTTACCAAAGCCATAAATAAAATTGATTCCAATAAACCCAATTTTATTATACATAATATAATATAATTATTTTTTTCTTTTAAATAGTTTTAAAATAAAATGTTACACTATAAAGGATTAAAAGAAAAAAATCAATAAAAATTAGTATTTTCCATTATTCACTGAAAAATGAAACTTTTCTGAAAAATCCCAAAAGCACACTTTAATATAATTTCAATATTAGGATTTAAAAAAATTAATTTCAATTTTTCAAATATATTTTATAATATTTCCACAAATAAATTATAATATTTTCACATAAAAAATAATTAAAAATGAAAAAAAATTATTTTGGAAGAATAAGATGCCTTTACTAAAAATTGAGTGCTTATTTCCAAATAATTAAGAAATATATTTTTATTGATCATGGACTTTATATATATATTTCATAATGTGGTTAATATTATTCATACCTTCCAACTTAATGGATAGATTATTAGTATAATAATGTTTTATGGATTAATAAGATAATTGTTTCATGTTGTATACACTATTGAACATAGTGTTCCTTTAAAAATTTGAGTGTTACATTCTCCTCCCTCTAATAAATTGTTTCCTCACAATTTAAGCATGTGTTTGGTAATCAAGGGTTTTTTATTTGAAAATAATTTTTTACACCTATATCGTACTTTTTTAAATAAAACATCATATCTGAAAAGGGAAATAGAAATACGAAAACCACCTAGAATAATACATAAATTGGTTTCCAAATAGTATAATATTAGTGGGATGTGAGAATATGTTATTGGAGGAAAAAAATAAAACTCAAGGATTAATAGAGAGTGATAGATAACATGGTTATTAGAAATATAAACACCACAAAACCATAAATATTAAATGTGTGTAAAGGCCATTGATTCATCAGAAATGAAAATAACTGAATAACATTTTTATTTCCAGATCTTTTTTCCAAAGTGAAAAGATTCTTTTATTTTAAAATATTCAATTAATTTAAAATTAAAGACACAAATAAAAATATAAAATTTGAATAAATTCCTTTTACCCAACCATATAGGTCTTATTTATCTAAAATGTTCTTGAAACATAATAAATCACTTAAATTATTTTACTTTTAATTTTTTTAAAATATTTTATTTTATTTTTTTATTAATTAAATAAATATTTTATCAAAGATTAACAAGAATTAAGGTAATTATTAAATTATAAAAAACTTATAAATGTAATATTTTGATATATAAAATTAATTTTTATTTAAAATAAATATCTAGAAACCAAAATATCATCCTTTTTCCTTTATAAAAAACATTACAAATATTGAAGTTTAGAGAGTGACATTTTGTTTTTATTCTTTTCTTAAAATAATATAAAGGTCATAATTACAGAAATATAGAACCAAGTGGCCATATATTTGAAAATATTAGAGAAATGATCTAAATACACTCATCCAACAGGATAAAGGCAGATGTTATGATCATTTTTAGCCCTTATCATATTATCTTTAATCTTAATAACATGATTTACCCTTACTAATGGGAAAAATATTTACTAATGTTACGATTAATAATAAACAAAAATTAAGTGGAACATATTAAAAATAATTGAACCTACAGATTATAAATATGGGATATATTTTTAAATATTCAATTCCTAGAAGTGGTAGAAATTAATTTTAGATTAAAAGGAAAAATGTAATGAAAAATAGTTTTTTTAGAAAAATTCCTTTTTAAGTATAAAAATATTTTTATGCCCAATTAAACTATTCAAATCATTATAATAAACTTAATTAGATTACTAATAGCACAATAGAATTATTATTTTTTCACAAAACAATTTTATAAATTATTACTTTTTGCATTCTTGGACAAAAATATAGTTTTCAATAAAAATAGTATTTTTCTCTATAATCTTGAAAATCAAACATTTCATAAAAAAACATAAAAAATAATCCAAATTTGAATTTGAAATTATAATTTCAAAATATAATTTTATTTTATGAAATACATTTTTTAAAATTTATAGAAATTAATTATAATATTATCTCACAAACACCAGTAAAAACATTTTTTAATAAAATGTATTTTTGAAGATTAATTTGAATTTTATTAAAATTGAGTTATTATTTATTAAAAATTAATAAATATATTTTTATTGAGAAATTACATTTATATATATTTTATAATTTGGACAATCCTATTCATCACGAGTAATTTGATGGATTTGTTATAACTATAGCAATGTTTCAGGGTTTTTTAATCTCAGTTTTTCATCGTATATATGCTATTATACATAGTTTAATTTTATATTCTTAAAGTATTAGATTTCCCAAATTCCTTCCCAAACTCCTTTAAGCCCTTATTTTGATATTTAAATTTATTTTTTAAGTATCATAACACCAATATTTTCATGAGACGCCTCTAAAAAATGCACCAAGGTATTCTTTCTAATAGACTCCACCTTTGGGATGATTGAAAACACCTTCAATACAGATTTAACACCTTCTCAATTGAAAACAAACAAATTTACTTATTACACTATTAAAAACCTATTTCCTTTATTTAATTCCTCAATTATTTAGTAATCATCATTTGTAATCATGCATGAGTCAATCCCATCATGAGAAACCTCAGTTAAATGAGAATTTCCTCATGAAAACATTTATTTCAATATTTATTATCTTCAACACCTCCATTCCAAGTTATTACCCCTAAATAAAAATTCAATAACTCAGAACCATTATCAAAACACTAGTATGATAAAAATACCCCTTTTTAATAGTAAGGATTACTCCAAACCATCTATATTTTTAATCATGGTAAAATTATTCCATGTATCTCATGGAAAGGTTCTCCCCCTTTTTAACAAACCAGGAGAGAAATTCTCTTAAATTTATTAGAAAGGGTTATAAATATATAAATCCAATTCAAAATATTTACCCTATATTTCTCTATTTATTAAATTATTTAGGGTAATTGGAGTCTCTTCTGCAAAACAACTAGTTAAAAAAGGATGGTTAAACTTCAAGAGCCAGCTAACGCCTGTCAAACTCATCATTCAGAGGTTCATTCATTATAATGTTTGAAACCTGATTTTGTATTAAAAAATACAAAAATTTCAATATCCCTTGTTATTATTTATCCTTAATGAATTTTTATTATAACTTGATGTGATTTATCCATGAATGATTGAAATAATTTTTTATAGGATTTATAGCACTCGAGTTATAACACCTAATTATAATAGAATATTTCACCTAAATTCCAACATTTATAAGTTTTTTTCTTCAACCGTAGTAATTAAGTACCTTCCTGATTATTTACTTTTTAATTATCCTCTATATTGGTTGGTTAAATTAATTTTTTCTTCTTTCTTATCCAATAAATACACAAAACTCAAAGATAAAATGAACTAAATGATGTTGGCTTACAATCATCAATTGAACCATCCCAATCAACATCAATGTATCTCAATAAAAATTATTGTGATATTCTGTGATAAAACAACCATAAAACATTATTCTATTGATATAATAAATAATTTCTTCGACTAATATTTTTTAGTTTTCCTTAGTGAAAATTTGTTACATTGCATCTTTACATATAAAAAACCCAATTTCTTATTGTGTCTTTGTTAGTTTTAATAGGCTTCAAATAATATATCTATATTTTGTAAAATAAACCTTAGTTCCATCATTATCTATTTTTAAATTCATCTGGATGGCCACTGATGTTCACATTATTTTATAATATTTTATTCCAACCATTTTAATAAATTTTTTTGACATATTTTGAACGAAATATAAATTTTCTATGCTTTCGTTTACTCACCTAAAAACTAATGAAAAATGTAAACACCCTACTCATGGAAATTTTAAAATCAAACCTCATATATTCTAAAAATATATTTAATTTTGATTCATAAGATCCCCCAAAAATATTTCGTCCACATAAATGATCCTCATCATCGTTGGATCATTTTGTTTCTTGATGTAGAGATTCTGATCAACCCATCATTGTTAGAACCTAATTTTCTCAAGTATTGATCATGTATAGAATACAATTCTCTTGGGCCCTACTTCATCATATACAAATCCTTATTCATACTATAGAATTTTATGAAATATTTTTAATAATAAATCCAACTAGTTTATCAATGTACAATACCTACATAAATATTCCATTGAGAAATATTTATTTAACATTTATTTGGTATAAATTTAATTTTATATCCACTAATATTTCAAATAATAGTTTAATTTTATAATAATTGGACAAAAATAAAATGTATCATGAACATCAATTCCATCAATTTGAGAATATCCATTTCACACAATTCAAGATTTTTATGAGTTTTTGTTTCATATTCAATGGGTTTGTTATGGAACACCCACTTAGTTTGAATGACCTTTTTTCTAACAACCATATAAAACTATCACATTTCTCATTATTTTCATTTTTAATCACTTCATGCCTCTCTTTTTAAAAATTAAAATATTTAGAAGACCCTTCAAAACTCTTATGTTTTACTTGAGACAAGAAGAATATTTTTTAGAGCCTTAATTTTCTATGTTTAGATCAAAGTTGTTTATTTACCATAAATATATCCTTTATTGATTTAATAATGGCTTCTAAACTTTCCCAAAACTGATAAAACTAATATGAATTCCTCATATTCAATGTGTTCTTATTGTTTTTCTATAGTCACATATTCTTCCCTTAAGATTATTATTTAATCATCACTCTCCTATGTGACTTCCTCAAAATTTAGTTATGAAAATGCCCCTAGAATATGATATCTGATTATCTACCATAACTATTACTTCTCGAATTTAAATTAAAATTATTGATAAATTTTTTATAACATTTTTACACTTTACATTGTTTGAGTATCTAGAGAAAATAAATTTATCCTTATATTATTTAAACTGTTTGTTCTTAAAATTTTTATGAATTAATCATTTACTTATGAAAATTCTAAAATAAATTATTGTGGTATTATTCCCATAACACATATCAAATGGTGTCTCGTATTTATTAAAACATAATAAATACCTATTTTAGATATGAAATGATGTAATAACTTTTTACTTCCAATATATATCCACAATAACCTTATTAATGAGCATTGTTTGGTCCATGTTATTAACCATTTAGTTCCTCCTCTCAATAATGTCATTTTTTTGAGTTTCCCTCACTAATAAAATTTGGTGCCTTATTCCATGGTTCTTAAGATATTCTTAGACATTATTTTTAGTGAATTATATACCATCTTTACACTAGAAAATCCAATTTTTCATCCAAATAATCTTATCGTCTAATATATGATAGTGTAATACCCCTAAAACCTCATATTTGTGAGATATCACAACAATCTATACCATTTTACTATAATTATGAATATCAAAGAACATATTATATTTTTTATATTCATGGATTTGGGAGATGTTATACCACACACATCAATGTTAACTAACTTAACTAGTCTCACTAACATCGTTCCATTGGCCTTTACTTATTCCAAATGGTCTTCCCATTTTGATAAGTGTCACACTTGTGAGTGTGATCATGTAAAATTTTAGGGATATCAAAATATATTTATTTCTTCACCAATTAATACAAGGACTTTTAAATCAAGTGACGATCCTTTTGTTCCATATATTTTTCACTTCTTCTTTAAAGGGAATGAACTTGTCTTCATCTCTAAAAATGAGTTCATATTTTCCTTTTGTGAGATTATCTTTTATCACAATCAGGCCATATATTCCTTTTATGATATAAGTATACTTTAGTAAGTTTAATACATTATATTATTCACATATTTGGATTAAACTTAGTAATTTATGACTAGAACTTAAACAACTAAAACATCCATGAACCTAAAATATTTTCTACCAATTTTGTGTTTTCTAGAGCCAATTATCATTAAATATTCATCATTTACAAAGAGAAAAAAACCTTATTCTTTATATTTTATTTCCATGAAAATATTTTCTTTTCCAATAATATGTGAATTATATACACTATTAAGGATCCAAACTACATCATGATCCATCACTTCTAAAGAAACATTTCCAACATTATCATTGTTGTATTTTTATTTCTTGATCCATGTTCTCTTTTATCCTTCCATTAGTGGTATATAGAATTTTCCCAAATCCATCTATATTGGATCATATGTATCTCATTAAACAATAAATTTTCTGCTAATTTGCATCCCACTCAATAAATCTTAGATTAGATGAGATCTCATTTTTTGTCTTCATTGGCACAATTATTTATACCCTTAATTATCAATTCAAGGGTTTGTGTCCATAACCTTCACAATAAAAATAATATCCAATAAAAACATATCCAATATAAAAATTTATGCTTGGCTGTTTTTGTTTCTCTTAATCCATAAAATGATTTTTACAATGGAATGCACATAGTGTGAATTTTATATCTTACCATAATAATATAATTATATATCTGATATATTATTACTTGTATTCAATTATAATTTTTGGGACTTTTGGGTCTTTTATATATAAACCAAATCATCCTTATTCTGGATTGTGGGTTATTGAGGTTTCACATCAAATTCCAGTACTTTTTTGGAGATAAATCACCTCAACATATTTTCCATTATCATTGAACCACTTTTTTATGGGCCAAATTTTTCTTCAGTGAATCTGTGTGGTTTTATGTGGTTGGATGTTTTTAGAGGAAATATGGATGAGAAAAAGTAGTGTTAAGAATTTTTTTTAGTAATATGAGATTTTTGAGTCATGATTTGATAGGTTATTTCATGGTGTAGTCATGAACATTAACCATGAAGCATGGACTTGTCCTCACGACATAGAGTATTAGGTTGATAGATTTAGTGGTTTTGACGATATTTAAGTCACTAAGGTGTGCGATTTCAGATTTTTTGTGAATCTAGAGGGTTAGGTTCATATCTCTTTATTCCAATGGGGTTTTGAGATTTTGGTTATAGGATAATTCATGGAGTCTCAAGCGTCAGGACACACAAGTTTTCTACTCTAGGTACCTCTATAGTTTGGTGTCTCAGTTTCTCCATGGTGTTTCCTCAGGTTTATAGGATCAAGGTCTGACCAAGTTTTGGAAAATGAGATATATGGGGGATTTGTGATGTGGATCCCAAAAGTAATATTTAAATGAATCCATTGTGGTGTGGTTACCATTTCATTACCATTGTTTGTGTGAAAGACATAACCATTGTGGCCTGGTCAAGGGGGTTGCGTTTTGGTCATATATTTCATCTAGATTATATAAATTCTAATGTCTACTCTGATTCATTTTATTTATTCCCTATTCCTTCAAATCTTATGGGACTGTAGGATCTCTCTAGATTCCATTAATCGACCTTTTCTTGGATTTATCCACTTACTTATAAATATTGATTTTTGGGTGACCAAATATTTGTTTTCTTCTTTTATGTTGGTTATTCTCTCTCGCATTCTCTCATTCCATGCTATGAAATATTTTTTCCCTACAATTTTATTAGAGTTTCTATTTATTATCAACGGTATATTCCTGGTCGGATAATATCCATAAGAATATTTTGTTCCTCCTGGGAGATGTGATTGGATATTAATGTTTCTTCTTCCATTATTATTTAGAGAACATTAAATGTTTTGTATCAAGATATGTGATTCATTACATAGCATCATTTTATATAAAATTTTGGGATTAATATGATTCATATTATTTTTTTAACAAATGTAATCATCCTAATAAATATAATAATCTATAAATTAAGGAAGAATGAGATATGTAATGGGTTTCAGTGAATTCATGTGGTTTATGCATGTTGGATGCCTGTTGATATTTTCTGTATATTGTGTAATTGATTTTTCTGATTATTGGTGTTCTTTAGATTTAATTATATGCTTGAAATTGGTTAAAAAATGTAATGATATTAAGAAAAATGGAATTATGAATGATTTAAGTGAAATTAATTACCTTTCTTCCATGAAAATATATAAATATAAAAGTGATGAATGAAACATGTATATGTTTGATTTATAAAATTTATTAGATATAATTTTTAGGTTCCATATTCATAAATATTTCTCATAATTAATTTAATAATTGAATATGGTAAATAATTTTTTTAAAGAATTAAATATTTATGGCTGTTGTGATCCCATAATTATTTATTATAGGCTTGTTTGCCTTGGCATCATGGACATGGTTTCCCCTTGAGATTTCTATGCTATAAATATGATTGTTGTTATGCATGTAAATTATCTTATTTGAACCCATACTATGGATTTTTGTGAAACCACTATGGTTGAGATATTAGGTGGGGAATGTATGGAACAATTTATGATTTGGGATTTCTTTTTTTTATTCATTGACTATGGATTAATGTTGAAATGCATGGTGCATGTTGAAAACTAGGATTTCATGTTACCAAATTGTAATGTTGGCTTGTTGATTGATTGGTTGGTATAAGTTAAGATCAAAGAATAACTATTTTAATTTATTTTTTCTTATTGATGGATGATTTTCTTATTTATTAGTTGTTATTGTTTCTAACTATTTACTGCAGTTGTCCTTTTTATTTCAAGTTTATCTTACTTGTGGTATTTTAGTACGAGTAAAACAATACATGGATTATGGGATGGTAAATGAAGTTATTAATTAATTAATTAGAATGTGTGTTGATAACAATAATAATACATAAACTAATAACCATGTTATATTTGGAGTAATTTTCCAATATCATTGATTGAAATCTAAGAATTGAAATATTAATTATAAAATCATATTTTTTTTTGAAAAAATTTAATGACTAGGTCAGGTTTTTAATGGGTTTTATGAATTATTGGTAAATACTAGATACTGAATAATATAGAACATTGATTTTTAATCATAATTCTTTTGTACTTACATGATATCAAATTTCCTAGACCTCAGTGATGGAATACAGGTACTATGTGGGATGATAGATGCAGTTGAGTCTAAGTCTATGTTGTTTCCATTATTTTAGCAGTGTGATATATTATTCATTATCTTTTCTATTTTCATTCACTCCACCACTAGATTCAGGTGGGATGTAGATTCCCAAATGTTTCGGTTCTTGGTTTTTTTCACTAAAATCTAGGCTGGTGAGGGAATAGATGTTTGAATACTCCCTCTTTCTCATTCTCCTTTCAAACACATCATAATTTTTAGGCATACGTGGTTTGTAATAGATTAAAGTAATATGTATGTGCCTATATGAGTTGTGATAGATCTTATTTTGACCATACATGTGTGTGTATGTCATAGTAACTTAAGGTTATAGTACATTGAATTATTTAAACAGTAGTGACTATAGTTACCACATGTTCACTTTCATGGTTTATAATGGATTGAGTTATGTGGCATGATAAATAGGCTATGATGTCTTTTTTACTTATTACTTATCTTTGATTGTGCTGATATGTGGTTCAGATATATGTGCTTTGGAGGAAAAATGACTTATGGATAATATTGCATTCATTTATTGGGCATCAATACCACATGCATTTTTCTAGGATCTGTTGGAGTTCATGGTTACTAACTCAGATTTAATATTAGCATTTTAATTTTTTTCCCACTTATATAACATTACATTCATGTATTGTGATATTTTATCAACTATGTATTTTATGTATTTTATTGGGGGATCATATCGCTTATCATTAAAATTTATATATTAAGGTTAATACCTTGCATTTGTATGAATTTCATACCTCCAATACCAATTTCCAACCCACAACCTATTGGAGGTTGGATTTAGGGCTCATTATCACCTTCACTATCAACCTAGGATGGGTATTAGTGGGGGAATGAAAGTTTCACTTAAGATAAACTTTATATCTTTTTTATTGAATCCTTATGATTCTTATTACATTTTTTCACAGCCTATATACACCAATTTCTTAATGTCATTCCTTTTATAAAAAGTATTTCTTAATCATCGATCTTTTATCACATGGACACAACTTCCCCTTTGAGATTCTTGATCCTTTTAACATGATCTCTCAGATAAATGTACAATCCATCAATAATTCAATCTTAATATTTCATTTTTATCATGAACTAGATTTCCATATTTGTGTCTCTATAATTTTTAGATTAATTTTATTAAATATAATCCTTAAACTCCATTTTTATACTTCTTACTGCTATATATAATTCTTGGAATCATGTATCACCCCCATTAGATTTCATTTTTTATACCTCTAATAATATATTTATTCAAGATAATTTTCTAGTTCAACCTAAAGGATTACTATTCCCTACATGTTAATACTTTTGTTATAATTACCCTCTATTTGATATTTTTATATGACAGACTCAATAAATTCCTCACTAAGGACATTCAAATTTTCAACATCTTCTACATAAGTTTCTTTTGATATGGCATATTCTTAAAAAATAAGATTCTTCTTTTTGAAGAGTTTTTATTGTAAACTCTTCATTCCATTCACATCCTTGGATTAAGTCATTCAGGATTCTTGGTCTTCACAAACATCTCAAAACTTCTTTGGACATCATATAGTGAGATTCCCATATTTTTAACATAAAAAGAAAGGAAGATGAATCTTTACATTAAATATTAATTTTACCCATTTTAGGTTTTAAGAAAGGAATAGAATATAATAATAAATTTTTCCATAATTGGGATCGTACTCTATGTAATGTTTCTTTATTTCTAGGAATTCTACTTCATGAAAATTAATATTTTTCAAGGAATAATTTTCATTATCAACAAGAGTGCTATAAATTTCATCTAGAAACACATTATTTGGGTCTATGTGTTTGAGAACGGAAACCATTATGTTGAAATTTGGTGATAATATTCTCAAAATCATATTTATGATTTTGATATCATCAAGGTTTTCTATGAGTATGCAGATTTCTTCCATAGATATGTTCACTAAATCAAATAATGAATAGATGGACTCATTCAGGTGCATCAAATCCTCATACATTTTCTACTGTATCTACAATTTAGCTTTACATACCCTGGATTCATGTTAATATGGAGTGAGAAGTTTTTTCCAGATGGAATGTAAGTATTTACACAATATCATCTTAATATATATTATATTTTATAATGATCCTCCCAATGTTCTGGCTCCCATGGTGTTTGCATCAAAATCCATATAGTACTTCTCCAAATAATACTTTGGTCTCTATACTGATAGATATTTCTTATGTATTATTCAGATAGATATTTATTCCCAATGGATGGAAAATTTTTGTATCTAATTATTCTATTTTTGGAAATTATATTCATCAAAGATTGGAACCACCTTTTGGTTTCCAACTTCTTCCATCACATCTAAGTGAGAATACTTCACCAATAACCTTTAGCCTGGATACCACTTGTTGTCCAATTCAAGGTAAATACCAAGATATGGGTGAATCAATATATATTAACCCTTTGAAAATGACCCTCTAAAAATATCTTGTTCCACTATTATTTTGAACACTGCCCTCCCCCAAAATTTATATGATGTGATAAAGTTAATAGTATAGGGAAACTAACAATTTACATAGTTCACCCAAACATGGATAATACAAAGAGAATACAAAGGTAATTTATTGGTTCACCTTAAATACTAATTTTAGATCTTGGTTATTATAATTTAAATTTATTGCACTTTCCCTATGGGGTTCTAACTATCACAATATAAATAACTCACAACTCTTAACTACTTTGATATCTCACTACTACACCAAGTATTATTATTTTGATCTTAATATACAAAGAGTGAGTTTACACTAAAAGAAGTGTATCTATTTTCTAAAAAATCATCTACATTATGTACTCTATGAATATTTGATGAGATAACTTCTTGTAACCCTCTTTTTATTTTCCTGTACAAGTTTGGAACTCCTCCTTCTCAGGTTTTTTTATACTCAATATATGATGATCCATGATCCTTCTTATTCTATAATGAATATAAATATATTACCCATATATTTAGTGAATATCCATGTTTCTAACCCTCTTTAAAACTAAGTAAATATCACTCATTTAATGACCATAATTTCCATTAAAAGAGATTAAATATGAATAGATAATTTTGTTAACTTAGCTTTGTCAGAGTGTGAATATCACCATCATTGTGTGATTCTCACCTTCCATAAAAATTATAACCTTAAACTTCTACTTCTATAGGTACCTTCTTGGTGTGACATTTTTCATCAAGGTGATCAAATATTAAACTCATGGATCATGTTTATAAAACCACAACATGGTGATAAATCTAGAATTCTACTTTGAATTCACACACCATGGTGTAGAACTAATTATTACATCTTGATTATATAAACTCCAAATATAATAACTTGTTTATACTAAGTAACTATGGTGTGATCCTATACCAGGGTGTGGAATATTTAGAATTTAGGAACTACTAAATTATTTCTAAGAACCCTTATGGTATGGCCATAAATTCCATGGCAAGATAAGTTGTATTATCATTTTCAACAAAGGAAATAATATTACATATGATCATTGCAATTTCATTAAATAATCTTATGCATACACATTACTTTTAGTATTTTCATTCATAAATACATTCACTGTATGATACTCAAGCCATCAGCATGAATCACTTTTTTAGATCCATATAGCCCGGTGACTCATTATTATGGGTTCTCTATATTGTGTGATCTATGCCATGTAATGCCAATATTAAGAACATGCTACTCTACCATAGTTGGGTCATGGTTTCACCAAGTGATTCGTTGCGTGATGTATATTATTCTCTAAGAGACAATGTGTAAAACCCCACATATAATTTCATGCAATCTTATATATACAAGGATATTTATTCCTTTACCATTTTCATAGGAACTTACTTCGTGGATTGACTTATGGTTTCATGGTGTGACATTGGTTTTATAGAAAAAACATCTTTAAACTTCTCTCAACACCATCAAAAACTCTTTAATCTCTTCTTATGACCTTATAAGCTTCTTTGTATGTCCTACCATATAAATACTATCAAAAAACACAACCCAAATGTTTACAGATAGATTTTTGTGAACAATTAACATGATAAAACCCATTGTATTGTAAAAATAAAAAAATATGACCAAATATATATCACATTATGTTCTAGAAATCTTCATGGGACCACAAAAATTGGTATGAATTGGTTACACTAGATTTTATTCTCTTTTATTCTTAGGATGGTAGGGATTTATAATTATTTTCACTAGTAACACCTACATCACACGATTTCTCCCAATAACATCATAGATTTAGAATGTAAGTTGTAACCTTCAACTTTTATTAATTTTCTATGATTTTTTATGAATATTCATTATCCTATATTTTAAATGGTTTTTTTACTCCGATATGAATAGAAAAATGTTCTCTTTTTTTATAAACCTGGTATTTGTGGTTTTTTCTCTATCCATTTATCAATGAATTTATATCCCTTCAATGGATCAATAATACATTTTTATTAAATGTGGTTGTATGTACTGAGTCATAAAGTCGACTTAAACTTAGTATATTGTTTCATAGACCATATATATTGAGACTTCCATATTCCACAATTCATTTCCATCTACCATTTGTCTTTCCACTTCCTTTTACTTTTTAAATATGTATCTTTTAAGAAACAAATCATTCCATAAACTCTCCCATTTATATTCTTCAATTATTTCATTTTTCTAGTCATGCAAGATGAAAACTCACCTTAATGAATCCATGTCTTTTAGCTATTTATTTATTTAAGAGATATTCTATAAAATATTTCCTTCTCATTCTTCATTTTTTCATATAAGATATGTCCAAATAGGTTTACACACTTTCTAGTCTCTCCTCATTTCCTTCAACATATATAATGAAGTTGTATTATTTGTTATCTAATGGGTAAAACTGTTTCTCTAAAAGTAATCACATTTGGTGTCATCACATCCATTCAACTATGATTTACATGGAAGTAATTTTGACTCCTTCTTTGTCTGTAATCCACATCCTAATAACAAAATTTCTAATAGTGATAAATATATATATATAAATTATTCCTTCAATAAGGTGTATGATATTTTTTTTTTCATCTTTTATAAACTCTTATACAATTCTCCATTCAAGTAGATTTTTACTTCTATATAATAAGTAACTATATAGTTTAGATAATGAAAAAAATTGACACTTTATTGAGGAAAATATATTCTCATTATCTCTCCACAAATTTATAGCCACTAACTTTATTCTTCTTTTTTTTATAAGTTCCTGATGTTTTAGAGTTATCACTAGTAGTTTTTTTCCTTTTTCTTTTGAAAAAATCCAATAGTTTTATATATTTCACTTTTATAACCATGTAAAACATTGTGCATATACATGGGACTTTATTCACTTATATTTTTATCAACATGACTTATACCTCATCATTCCCTTAATATTTATTCTTTATCATATCAATTTATAAATTGAAACCTATTTTTATCACCTCCTACTTTTTAATAAAATATAAATTTATTTTATAAGTTCATAGATTTTTAATCAATGGATTTAACCATTTATGCTCTCTCTTAGATCTGATAATTCTGGTTATCAATATCCTTTTATTTTTATTTATTCTTAACATTGTAATTCACTTCTTCAGCATATGTATTTTCAGTAGATCCATGTTCCTTAACTATATTCTCAAGCCATATAATTTCTATATCAATTTAGTTAACATAATATAATGATTCCTTTAGTAATTTTCCAATTTTCCAATTTTTATTCTTCAATAGATCAAGATCCCAAGAGTACCTTGAAAATCATAATTTAAATCAAGAACACCTTCTATTTTTTCTTATTACATGGTTTTAGAATTTTTTCAACCCAATTATTTTCACTATATAATTGGAATCAAAGATAAATTTATCCTCATCATATTCAATGAATTCCTTGTCATATTATTCTTATTTTCTCACCAATAATTTCCATTAAAACCATTTCACAGATATATTTCTAGATTTAAATATTCTTTTTAGAGGAAATTTTCTATGTTGTTTTAGTTTCTATTCATATAAAACTTATTTTTTAGTCTTTACGAGACATATTATTGAAATATACCCAACATTTACATAATTAAAACATGTTAGAGGTGGATTTCATTTATACCTCAATTTTCCTTGATTTAATTTACTTTCCACTAGTGATGAAAATTATGTACTTGAATTTTTGTCTTCATTTCCATTATCATGTATTATAAGTTGCTCCATGTCTTCAAATGTGATCTAATTTTATGATTGAATTTATTTTCTTTCTAGGTTCATCTATATTTAATATGCCACAAAATTACATTGCAGACTATTTAGATATAGTATGTATGATTCCCTTATAAAAGTTCTAAAAACATTAAATTATATAATAGTGGTAATATCATACGAATTTGCTTCACTATTTAAACATATTTCATTAAATTTTTAAGTCCATGAATAACTCCCACAACTTAAATGAGACATCTAATGAAACTATCAATTATCTTATTTGGTTTCATATTTAAATCATCAAACCATTTATTCAACAACCACAGTTTTTCTTCTTTTACATTGGTGTCACATTTATATATTTATTGTAAAATTTATCTCAAGTTTCATTAATTGAAGTATAATTTATAACATTTATATAAATCTCATTTGATAATGAAATTGATGGGGAATTTTTTTCATCTACACTATCTTTGAGTAATTTACTATCTACTTCAGCAAATTAAAACATTGTAATGTCACTCCCTTATATTCCATGAATATTATAAAAATAGATATTGATTCTAGGATATCATAAATTCAATCTCATTCATTACTTCCATATCTGTTAGTTTCATCAATTAAATAAATGAAAAAAATTTGTATTGATTCCATTCTCCATGTTTTAAATTCAGAATTTAAAAATTCAACATTATTAAATTTTGAGTCTTTGATGCCACTTATTACAACCATAAGTCCAAATACACCCTAAGATAAGGATAAATTATTGTGTTATATTTTTCTCATATTTTTTGGATATTATTCTAGGAATAGATATAGCCCTTATATTCTTCCAAAATAATGCACACAAAATATTTTTATATATTAAAATAAATGATCAGATTCAGATATTTTACTTATTTCACCGCTAAGGGATGCAATTTGGATCATTAAACAACATTGTATTGGTGTGACGAGTTATATCACTACTCACTATAAATAATTACATGTTTTAAAAATATGTGCTATTTATCTATGGGATGATCCCTCTTTCTCCCTATTTATAGTTCCCCATGCTTACATACATTAACATTACACCATTTTTTTGGAATACCTAATACATTAAACATACAGACTCTCAAAGACCATATTAGTTTAGGGACTTTGGAAACATGGAAACATAAACACCAGTGCATAGATGAGATAAATTATCTCTCACTAGGTTCTTCATGACTAACAACCTTCTTAAACACATCATACATAATACATATCTTCATAACATTGGGAAATGAAACATAAAAATGGGTAAGACCAGATTTTCTTTAAGGGTAAAAAGGGAGATATGTAAGAATAATCATGGGGATAAAGGTATGAGATCATAACAATCATATAAAAGATCATAAAAATGAATAATGAGATAAATATTGGTAGTTCGTAAGATATGAATCATAATGGAGTCAAGATTATAATCCATGAAAGCATAACATAGGATTATGAAATGGAATTGTGGAAGACATATAAAGATATAAAATAATTCCTTATAACTTAATGATTATTGCCATATCATATCAATTAAATTCATGGTGACTACACCTACTGGTTGATACACACCACCCTCCCGAGTCGCAATCGTTTCATTATAGAGGATCAGGCTTCCCCTTCTACCCATAGTAGTCCGGGTATCCCCTTTTTCCCAGGGTGGATTGGGTTTCCCCTTCTTCTTATAGTAGACCAATCATGTTGACTTATTTCCGACCATTAAATCATGTGATATAAATTTTTACCCAATGTATTGGAGGGAGATATGGTTCCCACCCATCACATAATAAAATCATACATATGTTTTCTTGATGATCATAAACAATCATCATATCATGACCCCTAAAAAGAGGTGGATTTCATAAACATCAATCATAACCCATAAAAGGAAATGGGTATCATAAAAGTGTCATTATATCTTAACTAATGAAAAATATACATGTTTCATAATCATATAATCAAATAATAATCCATGAAAATAATTTTGTTTGAAAATAATATAACATGTGGAAGGGAAAGGGTTTTCATAATAATATTTCCATCAAAACGTAGAAAATTCATAGAATAAATATAAATGGAACCCTATGATAATATACCAATAAAATAATTATTAAAACCAATGGATTCCATCATTTATGAAAATTAATTTTTAATTATCTTTTAAAAAAATTTCTTGAGTAAAATATCCTTTTTTCTTTGAAATACGCTTTTTAAAACAAAATACATTTTTGAAAAGATTTTTATTTTAAAATAGATCTGAAAACATATAAAGAAAGATATGAAAACCATAAATCATTATCAAAATAATTTATCCTTGAAAATTATCTTAAGATATCATTTGGAAAACATTTTAGAAAAAATTAAAACATATTTTGTTTGGAATAAAACAAATTTCTGACTAAAGAGGGAAATAGGTTTAGATTTTTATAAGAACATTTTCTTAATTATATTAAGTACCAAATATTGAAGAAATGGAACTAATATATTAATATATATTTAATAAAAATGTATTAAAAAATTAATGAATTTTCTTGAGATATGAATCATAATATTTCATCAATGGAAACGTAATCATAAATAATCTCCATAAACGATGAGAATCTTGCAATAAAATCTTACCACTTTGGTAACTTCATATAAAGCTACCCATGTAGTAAAATGACATTAAATGAAGATTAAAATATCATGAAAAGTGGTAGTTTCATGATATAACATGTCAATTATAATTATTTACACCTTGTAAAATGATATTGGTTAAAACAAAACATGTGTCTCAAAGAAGGAAAATTGAGACAAAACTACCTTACTTATTTGGAAAATTTTGAACTGTAAACCCCCATGAAATAGATTTCATAAAATGGGTATGTAAAAAACCATAAATTTAAGGATTGTGATCATAGATTAAATTATTATGTAGTATATTCACCACAAAAAATAAGGGTTGAATAAGGCATAATTCTTGTAGAAATTAATGTGAGACTAGAAATCCCCTTACTTTTTATTTGGAATCTCTTTGTACTATTTAAAAAATCTATATAATAATTATATTTTTATTATATATATTTCATTGAACCATATTAATTTACATTATACCATATAATATTTTTCATATGACTTTTTATTACCCTTTAATTTACACATCCATGTTAAAGTTACGTTTCAGGTAATAACTACTTTGTTTTTCACATATGTTTTGATTTGTTGTATGTTTTGTCCCCTTCATTATATCATGATTTAATAATATCTATAATTATAAACATTAAATCAATAAAATATATATTCCTTATAAATTTATATATAAAAATATATAAAATTTAGAAATATAAAATGAAATACACCATTCATGTAGAAGCTAGTCTATACTTATGCATGAACGTTATTTCTATTTTAATGTCCCATTGAAAGAAAAAAGTAAATGATATATATATATATTATAATTATAGTAGAATTATTATTTTAGATATATCATTTATGTTCACTAAACTCATCCTTTATACATTCCATGTAATGTGTGATATAATCACATCTCTTTGAGGTTATGACATTCCACACATCCAAAAATAAAGTTATCATATTTACAAAAATGGAAATAATGAATTTATGTGTTATATAATAATTATTGAATGATTAAAACATAATAAATATCATATATATCATATAAAAACATAAATTACATCATTATTCCCAACCATTAAAGGTATAAATTAAAGAACAAATGATATCGATTCGTGAGGTGGTACTCTGCTTTACAGAAAAACGATGATTATTTATCCCATCTGATGGAAGCCTATAGGAGTGTTGGTCTTTCCATTATAAAAAAAATATAATTTTACTTATTATAATTATGTTATTATATAATAATGAAAAAAATATGAATTGAGGTGTGGAGAAAGAAAATAAAATAGAAGATCTTTTGGAAGGATGTTGTCTCTTCTCCAGGTCACTCCTTTTGGTTTGCACTAAATAGATTCCTTAGTTGGATTTATTATTAATAAAAGAATATTAGATTAAATTTAATGAATTATAGTGTAAATTTGGGTGGGTTTGGATGATACAATGGTCTTGAGAAGTGTGAATAAGTGAGGGGTGAGTGCCCTTTTTATAGAGGTGGAGGAGTGGAATTCTTGTTAATGTAGAAAAACAAACACTATAAAGGTATCCCTTAAATAATTTCCCTTCAATAAGTGTCCATTATTGATACAATATGGTAATTTGTCAAAATATTTCCATAAAATGGATTTGGTAAATGGTTTTAGTTTATTTTCCCCCTTAAATTAATGTTTTACAACTATGTAATATTATTTTTAACTTAATCACTTTAATTGATTTTAATTACTTTAACTAATATTTTTGGTAAAAAATTAAGTTGACCATATTATATGTTATAAATTATTATTATTTAAAATATGTAATATATTTCTCCAAATTCTAATCACATATGTTTCATAAATTAATTTATAATTAATCCCGCAAATATATCATGACATTGGGTTTTTAAAGCAAAAATATCTAAATGTATGAAATATTTTTATAACCAATTTCAATGTGAAATTGGTTATAATGACCTAAATTAGATTAAATTATGTATAATTTATGTAATTACTCTAATAATCCAAATTAAAATATAATTTAACAATATAAATAAATAATACAAAAAAGAAATTTGGAATTAAAATTATGTATTTTTAACTATTCATCCAAAAAATGATGTTTTTCAAAAATATACCCAAAATTCAGTGAAATGAAATTTTCATATTATGAAATTAAAAGTTAAGTTTATTTTATCAAATAAAATTTCTAAAAGTTTCTAAAATTAATTTTATTAGTATTTGTAAAAGTACATAAAAAGAAATTCATTTGAGTAAATAGTATTTTAAAACATATAAAGACCATACCAAAAATTATATTTTTTTATTATAAATATATATTATTTTTTGAAAAAAATTAAATATAAAATTTTAAAAAAATTATTACTATTCATATTATTAAGTTTAACAACTATGTTATAAATATCTCATTTAAATAATTACAATAATAATATATTGATTTGTAGAAACATAGGGTCGATTTTAATGAAAGAAAATTTAGTTTTTCATGTAGTGTAATATTATATTTTTATAGAATATAATGAAATTCATTAAATAAAATTAATTTATTTGCAAAAAAGTGTTCATAAAAACTCAATTTGTTACATTTTACCCCTCTTAAAATGAAAATTTCCCTCAAAATTCATCAATTTAATACAAACAATTGAGGATACTTATACCTCATCATATCTTCAAGTTACCACATATATTCTACTAACTAGTAATTTCTCTATAAACCTTTGACCAGGTGAGTAGTCTATTTTCATAGAACATTCTCTGTATGATCCAGACTTTCAACTGTTTGTTCCTCGTAAGAATGATATTGCTCTAGTAGAATAACCTTTGAGTTTCGTAAATTTGATGGGTTAGGTATGTAATTTTTTATGATAGATACATGGAAATCATCATAGAATTTAGAGAGATATTAAAGAAGTTCTATGTGATGGGATACTTTCTAGATATGATCAAAAATTTCCAAGGAACTGATATACCTAGGGATTAGGTTCTCTTTTTTCCAGAATCTCTCACACTTCTTCCTATGAGAGATTACTAGAAACACTTTCTCACCAACTTCAATTTTTAGATCACACTGATGGTTATGGACATAATTTTTCTACCAAATGTGATATTTGTTGATATTATATTCAATGGTTCTAACCTTGTCTTCCATTACTTCATCTATATTAGGTACCAATAAATTTCTTTTTCTAAATTCATCTCATCACATTGAAGCTATAAATTTCTTCCAATAGAGGTCTTGATATGGTGACATATGATTGCTTGAGTGAAAGCTATTTTTCTAAGATAACTCAATAAGAGGAAGGTGTTGATCCCAACCACCTTGAAATACCAAGAACGATATCTCAACATACCCTCTAGGGTTTGAATTTTTCATTCAAATTTTCCATCCTTATAAGAATGTTATGCCCTAATAAAACATAATTATGTATCCAGGTATTATCATAGACTTAAAAAGAACATTAATGTTAACCTCATATCATGATAGGATACATTAAAATGTGGTACTCCATGAAAACTTACCAATTTCTTAATGTATATCCTTAAAAACAGATCTATTGAGAAGTCTTCTCTAATAGAAATGATGTGTGATGAAATAAAAAGGTTATTGATTACAATTCATATAGAATTGAAAACTTTAGAGGTTTTTTGGAGTCTAATGAAAAAATCCATAGTGATTTTATCCTATTTCTATTCTACTATGGGTAATGGATATAACATCCCCTTGGTCTTTTTTTCCACCATAACTTGATGGAATACCAAGCTCCAAGATACAAACTCTATTATATCCATCTTCATTACATCCTAGAAGAAGTATTCTCTTATGTATATATACATATTTGTACTTCCATGAAGAATATATAACGATGAACTATGATATTTCTCTAATAGATCCTTCTTCAAATATGGAATGTATGGAACACATACACAGTTCCTAAACATTATCATTCCATCATAGTCTATGTTAAACTAATGATCATTTCTAACTTTCATTTGCAGCTCCACGTCTTCCTTCTTCACCTATTCAATCATCACATGGATAGAGGGTTGAACATTCTATTGATAAAGATAATATTTCCCCTTCCTTTAATATTTCCATATACATCCTTTTCAAATCCATAAATATTGGATCTTTTGTGATCTTATTCATACATAAGCTATCATGACCCTTTCTACTCAAAGAATCAGAAACCATGTTCACTTTCCTTGGGTTGTAATGTATTGAGCATCACAAACCTTTATCAGTTCTAACGATCTTTTCTATTACATGATCAAATCCTTCTGTGTGTGTATATATTTCATACTTTTAGAATTTGTATATATTTAAAACTTTTACTCATAAAGATAATTTCTCCATATATTTAAACTAGAAATTACCATAGTTATCTCCAAATCACGAGTTTGCTAATTTTTCATAGGAAAATTCAATTATCATGAGGTATAGGTGATAACCATGTTATTATTCATAATAACACAGCCCTATATTTTCTTGGATGCAACAATATAGATTAAAAACCCTTCTATACTATAGGTTAATGTAAGTATAGGTGCACCGAAGAACCTTCTCTTTCGTTCCTTGAATGTTTCCTCACATTCATCTATCTAGAAGAACTTGGAACCCTTCCAAGTTAACATGGTCATAGGATTTGATAGTCATGATAAATTCTCTACAATTCATTGATAAAATCTAGCTAAACCAATAAAGCTATGTATCTCTGTCACTATGGTTAGTATAGGCTAGCGTCTAATAGATTTTTCCTTTGATGAATCTACTACTATACCCTCTCTTGATATTATATAACCCAAAAATAAAACAATCTTCATCCAGAATTCATAAATTATAAATTTTTCATACATTTTATCCTCCCTTAGGGTCTTTAGTACGATTCTCATGTGGTCTGTATACTCTTTAATTCTCTTTTAATAGATAAGAGTATCTCTATAAAGACTACCAAAAACTGATTGAGGTAATCTCTAAAGACATTGTTCATTAAATCTCTGAATATAGTCAGGGAATTAGTATGACCGAAAGGCATAACTATATATTCATAGTATTTATACCTTTTATGGAATGTCTTGTTGGGTATATCCTCTTTCCTGACCCTCAATTGATGATATTCAAAATGAAGTTCTGTCTTGAAAAATTATTGAGCTCTGGGATATTGATCGAACAAGTCATCAATATAGGTTAGAGTATACTTTTTGTTGATCGTGACCATGTTCAACTTCTAATAATAAATACAGTCACATTGATTCATCTATATTTTTCAATAAAAAAGAATAGGTGTTCCCCAAGGTGACACACTAAGTGTCACAAACCATCCTGGGTACCCTAGTAAGTTGATAAACAAGCCATTCCTAACCTGGACTAAATGGATATCCTGATTCCCACAGGTTGGTCACTAGAACCTAGCATCATACAAGTATGAAAATATGAACTGTTTTGCTAAAAAATTTACTAAGTAAAAGAATCAAGAAAATATGTATATCGAAAGAAAACTCCTTTGGGAGTAATGTAGTAGAATTCAAACAGGTATAACAACCCAAGTACTATAACTAAGTACTATAAAACATGAAAAATACCTAAGTCCCATGTCAGACGCAACTCGCCAAGTCTATGAATAAAGAGCTAGATCCACCTAAAAGTAATCCCTTTTCTTTGCTCAAACCTCGAAAGAGATAATCTACAAACTCCTAAAGTCACAAGTACGATTTGAGCCTAATCATAGTTGGATTTCACCAAAATATTCCATAAAAAATTCCAATATCAAATTAACAAATAAAGTTCCTTATATTTTAAAATAAACTGGTTTGGAATTTCAAAATCACATTAAAACAAATCATTCTTTTCATTTAAAAATATAGAAAGAATTTAGAAATTCATAATTCACATTTAAAATAATGTAAATACATTTAAAAGGATAGAATATTCATGTAATAAAAAGGTTTTTATATAAAGGAAACTTTTCACAAAATGTATTAAATAAACACTTTAATATAAAACTATTTATATAAAATCACAATGTATGTAAAAAAATTTCAATAGTTTAATATACACATTTAAAATACAA
This sequence comes from Viscum album, assembly GCA_963277665.1. NCBI lineage: Eukaryota > Viridiplantae > Streptophyta > Magnoliopsida > Santalales > Viscaceae > Viscum > Viscum album. Next base: position 1,149,697,191 of record OY728132.1, on the reverse strand, counting down.
ACAAGTGAGAAACGTGGTCATATTCCTAGTAGGTTTGATAGTTCGAGGATATAACAACCCAACACTATGAAATAAGAAATATGCACATACGCCCCTTTAGGACTATGGCCAAATAGGATTCATCCCCATCACCTAAGTGATGTGATGTTACGATATGATGTTTTAAAATATTTTAAGACATAAGGTTCCTCCATAAATAACTCACAAATGGCTTAAGGCTTTTATGTTCTCTAGTACAAAACAATGAAGAGATATTTATTTCAAGACTTCTTAAAATATAATTAAATCCCACTCCCCATTTCAACAATGTCAATTTTCCATTAAAAAATAATATTGTAGTTTTAATCAAAAAATTCATTTTCACATAGATGAAACCCTAATGATTCCATCAAACTATTTCGAATCCGTTTTTCAAAAATAAGGATTTGAAATCAATTCACAATCCAATCTATGAAATCAAATTCAATAATTTAATTTTTCACCAAAGTCCATCAATTTCACAATAAACCAATAATTCTATAGAATTGGGGTTTATCAAAATTTTCAATCAAATCCACAATTTAAATTACCCAATTTAAATTTAAAAAATTTCCATAAACACAACCCAATTCAATGGAATTGTGGGTTTCCCAATTTCATGCCAAAACATGTTTTCTCTAAAAATACAATTTCAATAGAATTGGGTTTTCCATAAAATAAAATAAAAACTATTTAATAAAACCCAATAAAATTAATTTAATTAAAAATAATTTAAATTAAATAAAATTATTTAGGGTTAATAAAAATTAGGCATCATAACATAACCTCATAAAAAAACAATGGTTGTCACAATGCCAACCCATAATCGAGATTTTTTAATAAAGAATGAAGATCATGAAAATGGGAATAAAACCTCGTTTTAATATCCATAAAAAGTGGGTATTATATCAACAAATCAATATAGGATAAATGGAACCCTAGAGAGAATAATATAGACTATGGGAGAAAGAGATCGGGATGAGGAATCTAACCATTAGAATATCGAAGGGTGTTCCTCTAGAATCAAATCACTTTTGGGAGGGACTTGAGGGGTAAAGAATCCTTCTTGGGAGCTACAAGGATGGGAGAAACTGGTTTGGGTTTGTCTTGGACCACTAGGGACCTAATATATGAGTTTGGGAATTTCTTTATAGAAATTGGATCACATAAAATCTCATAAGAATGGTTTCTTGGTCAGACCTGTATGGTTAGACCAAACCAAATAGCCTAAACATGAACCCTTTTTAAATGGTTCACATGGTTTCAACCAAGAGGATGCATGTATTGACTAATAGTGTTCCAACAATGATAAATTCAACTTTCTTGCGTTGCACAGTTTTCTTTGATAGGGTGCACGGTTTGGGAAAATTGTGTGTCTATCGTGCACTAGCATCGATTTTCCAAAATTCTTAAAACATAAACCTGAAATAACCCCAAATGTTTCCCAAAAAAATATATATAAAAGGGATGTATGGATACCTAAAAATAGTAATAGAATATTACAGCCTCCCCCCCATAGAAACTTTTGGTCACCATAAAACCTATAATGAAGCTTTCAGGCCAAAAAAGATGATGCCACTACTCTCTCATCAGTGCCTCCCTCTCCCACATCTCATGAATATCATAACCAGGATTACAAGGAACAAAAACCAATGCTATCATCCACCAACTAAGTTCCTTGGTTTCAGAATCAACTATCCTAACTGATTATTCTATCACAGATAAGTCAGGTTCAACTTCAAGATCACTCCAACTCAGAACACGATATGGATGAGATATATAATTTCATATCCAGGATACATGAAATAGGATATGTGTCAACATCAGTTTTTGTGGAAGTTAAAAATGGTATGAAACATTCCCCACATTCTCAAAAACCTTAAAATTTCTCACAAAACTAGGATAATATTACCCTTTCCTCCCAATCCATTGGTTACCCAACTTGGGGAAAACATTCAAAAACACTTGGTCACCAACTGAAAAATCCAACAATTTGTAATGAAGATCATCACAAGACTTACATCAGCTATGTAAAATCAACATTATTTGATTAATCAACTGAATATTTATTTTCTTACCTTTCTCCAAACTTGGTCAAACTAATAAATTTCCACCAATCTCTAATCAACCCAATAGAGATTTATAATGCCAGTTATATGAGGCCTCAAAAGGAGCCATCCTGGTCATGTATTGGTAACTATTGTTATAAGAAAACTAAACTATACCCAAATGATCATCCAAAACCCCACTAAAGTCTAGAACACAATAATAGATTATATACTCAAAAATATGTATAACACTTTCTATCAAGACGTCCGACTATGATAGTATGTCATACTGATATGGATATGAGATCCCAATGCCTTCTGATGGCCTATTCAAAAGTAGTAAATGATCTAAGGATCCCTATCTAATACTAAAGAAGATGGAACTCAATTAAAATGAAAAATCTCTTTCATATAGGGATTCCCCAACTCCTCAACATTGGTTATATTATGTATGGGTATAAAGTGAGTTGATTTTGTTATTCGATCAATCACAAACCATATCACATTCTTCATTATATGGGTACATGAAAAAAAACAAAATATTCTTTTGATATCTCATCCCACTTCAAATTATGGACTATAAGTGGATTAATAAATCCTGAAGGATTCTTGTACTCAGCCTTAAACTAATGGCATGTATAAAAATGAGAGACAAACTCAGCAATTCCCAATATCATACTTTTCCAGGAGAACTACTTCCACATAACATAGAACATATTCCTGGTTCCTGGGTGCACTGACCATGGGAAAATATGACAATCCCCCATCACAGCTTTCCATTCTGAATATAGTACACTAAAATGATTTGGATAGAATATAATTCCTTCTCTTGAGAATGACCTCTCAGTAATAGTCTCATCACCCAAAAAAAAGTATTTAATTCTATAAAACTCATCATCAAGATGTTGATCCTAAAAAATCATTTCAAGAAGATAGTATTTAACTAAAATCTATTCAGGGAAACATTTTCCCCATTATCTGGAACTCTAATATGCAACTGTGAAAAGATATCCATCAAATTCCACACTTTATATTATTCTTTCACTGCCTGAATAGGATGTTTCTTACTCAAAGCATCTGCAATGATATTCTCTTTCCCTAGGGTATAGGTGATGTCAAAATAAAAATATTGTAGGTATTCCAATCAACTCCTCTGGTGTAGATTCCAATATTTTTTATATAATATATAACTCAACCTATTGTGTTCAGAATACACAGTAAATATTTTTCCATAAAGGTAATGTTTCTAACTCTTAAAAAAGTGCATCACAATTGCAAGTTCAAGGTCATTGGTCGAATAATTATTCTTGTGTGGCATAAGCTGACGAGATCTATATTAAATGAAATAATCACCTTACATAAGAACATACCCAAATACTAAGCATAATTCATCAGATAAAACCACATAGACATGCCCGCCTATGAAATAGTTAACATTAGTATAGTATTCAAAAGTCACTTTAGCTCAACAAAAGTACTCTCACATTTATAATTCCTAGAATAATTTACTCCCTTTTGAGTTAGAGAATTTATAAGATAATATAACGTTGAGAAGTATTCAATAAAACAACGATAATATTTAGTTCAACCCAATAATCTCAGAATCTTGAAAACATTAGGTGGTTTATCCCATGCCATAATATCTTTTACCCTTTTAGGGTAAACTAAAATACCATGTTCTTACACCATGTGTCCCAAGAAATTAACTCTTTAAATCCAAAAATCACATTTTTATAACTTGGAATAATGGTAGTTATTTCACAAAAAACTCAAAATTATTCTCATATGATGCACATGATCCTCCTCAGACATAGATTAAATGAGGATACCATCAATAATTACTATCACAAATTTATCCTGTTACTCAGGAAAAATACTGTTCATTAATTCAATAAAGAATGAAAGAGAAATTTTTAGGCTAAAAGGAATAAAACAGTACTCACAATGATCATACCTTGTTTAAATAGTGGTTTTCTGAATATCAGATTCTTTTATTCTAAACTGATTCTAGCAATAGTGAAGATCAATTTTCGTGAACCACTTTTCCCAATTCAACTGATCAACTAGATCATTAATACATGTAGTTGGGTTTTGCCTTAGTGGTAAGCACCCCGTAATACTACATGAAAAATGGGGGTTCAAACCCCATTGGGTGCAAGTACTGTAGCAGCACTATAGCGGCACTGTAGCAGTGGCGTTACTGTTGATCGGCGGGTACTGTAGCGGCGGCAGGGTACTGTAGCGGCGGCAGTACTATGCGGTACTATAGCAGCCGGGTTACTATTCACAGAATGGGAGTTTGGCCAAAAATATGGGCCTACGGGCTATGTAATGGGATACAAGCCCACTGGGGCCTTCAAGATATGTAATGGGTCTTCCTCTACCTAGTTAAAAGAGGTCTTTGCTTTGCTTTATTAATAAAAATGAGGCTTCGACCCCAACCTTTAAAAAAAACTAGATCATTAATACATGGAAACATATACTTATTCATTATCATCACTTGATTGAGCTTTTGGTAATCAACGCATTGGTGAATTGAATCATCACCCTTCTTAGAAAAGAGAATCTATGTCACCCAAGTTTACACAGTCGATCATATAAATCATTTCTATATAAGATCATAAAAATGTGAATTAAACTATTTTAGTTCAATTGGTTCCATGTGATAAGAGGAAATTGAAACTTATTGAGTGTCAGGAATTATATCAATGGAAAACTCAACCTCACTTACTATTAGAAAACTACATAAGTCTAGTTTAAACATGTTAGTAAAATTAATGAATACAAGAGGGATATTACCACTCAAATATTATTGCTCTAGATAAAAAGAAAACACTGATATACCTTTCTCCATCTCTGGATAAGAAGGTTTCACCCTACTAGACCTTGGGTATTATTCTCTATAAAATACACAAGACACACCATTGAGTGTGGTAAATGAGACCCGTTGAAGATAACAATCAATATTATATTTTTTGGAAATGATTTATTCCACCCTTAAAATGAAGTCAATAGGTTTCATGTTAAGAACAAAAAATCTCTAAGCATGTTCGACATCTGATAGAGAGAAGACACAAGTTGGACTATAGAGACCCTGCTCTCTCTTTATACCAAGTGGTGTAGTAATATCCAAAAACTAATGTAAAATATATGTATGAATTTTTATATGATTAGCAATACTGGATGATATAAATGAATGAGATGTACTGGTATCAAATAAGGTATTCATTAATGATGATGGTTTAGTAATTGTACCTCTCACAGTCACTGGACATGTATCTGTTTCCTCTAGAGACTCTTCCACTATGTGTATTAGATTTTTTTGGACGCCTAGGGACAGAACCCTTTTATATAAGAATCATATGATTTACTCATAGTTTTATTAGGATATAATGATCTCATTCCACTACACTGAGAGGAATAAAATAGAAGAATCGCTGCAAGTGTCCCGAGAAACCGCATGAGCGACAATCCTTACGTTCCCCTAGTGAAAACCCTAATTTAATGTCCTAACATTCCATACTATTAGAAAATAATAATACCACTTCTTGGTACTACAAGAGGTTTATAACAACCTTGGTTTTGATAAGTGCCATGATAATCCTCACGCTTTCATTTTTTCATGAAGGAACTCACATTTCCACAATGGGAGAAAGAAACTCCTAATAACCCTGACTATCTAGTGAGGTCCATTTCAACCATTACCAACTATCCATAACATCAACATAAGAAGACATCTTTAGCAATAAAATATAAGAATGAATATCCTAATGATGTCCCAACTCAACCTTCAAGCCTATATGTTCTCATTTAACACAATCTCATCTTCAAAATGCATGTGATCAGAAATACGGTTTCCATACTCTATCAAGATCTAGATAGTCTACTCCAGTTTAAAAAAAAACATATCCTCGACCAACATAATTGATTTTGGATAGAAAAGTTCAGTGAAAAAAACATGCATGTCTTTCTACTCTAATATATCATGCTTCTTTGTCATTATGATAGTGTTCTACTATCTTCTACTCAGTCCTTCAAGCATGATGGTGGGACAATTCACATTGATCACATCAAGTGTGTCCAAAAACCATAAAATTCTTCATATTTCTCAAACATTCCTCATCCACTTGAGTATTATTTTATCCTATGAATGTTTTTGTCTTCTAGAGAAGGAACTCTTGTGAAAACAAATCAGGAGAATATCCCTCTAAGCTTCCACAACTGGAACCTTAATGGGAACTGGGGTTAGTGCATGTCCCAGAACTTGGACAGTGTTCACAATCACCTCAACCAGATTTGGATCTATAAAAATGTTCACTCACTATGTTTTAGATGCATATTCCACCTATTTCTGATTTGTATCTCTTATCAGAGGCAAGATTCTACACAACATCAGCAGACAGCCAAGAAACATCAAATAACACTCAACATAGAAACAAAAGATATTAATCCCAACATATAGAACAAAAAATATTTGGATTTCACTCTACCCAAATCAAAACAGGTAAAATAATAGAAAAAATTCCCAAGACGTATTTTCCTAACCACCCATGAAGACTTAAGGTTCATTGCAGTGAGAGCTTGTCAGACACTCAATCGAAAATTTTCCTAAGTAATGATAAGATTCCACAAAAGAATACTGAAATCAAGGAAAAAATACGAACCTAGATCTTTGATACCACATTGTCATGAACAAACTCAGGTACCCCGATAACATGATAACCGAGATGGATCGAACAAGGCCTGAAGGGCATTCCCGATCCCCACGGGTCAGTGAATAGCACCTGACATCATACAATAATGAATGTTGGAATGTATTTTTCACAAAAATTGAGGTAATAAAATAAACAAGGTAGTAGTAATATCAAATAAAAAACTCCACTGGGATTAATATACCATAAGTCAAATAAGTATAACCTCACAAATACTATAACCATGTACCTGAAAATATGAATACTGCCCAAGTATTGACTTAGATACAACTCACCAAGTCCAACATTCAATAGCTAGAACCACCTCTATGAGATCTCTTTCCCTTTTTCGATCCTACAAGTATATAATCTACAAACACCCAAAGGTAGAAGCAGGGTGTGATCCAAATCCCAAAATAATTTCACCCAAATTTTCCATAACACATGCCAATATCAAATTAACCAAGAAAGATCCTTCAATTTTCAAATAAATATGTTAGGAATTTTGAAATCATGTTTAAAAAACCAATATTTAAACTTATATATATGTAAATACATTATCAATTAATGCTTCACGTATCAAATGAAAGAAATATATTTCAAATGATAGAATTTTCCTTTAAACCAAGGGTGCTTTTCACAAATGTCACTTTTCACAAAATGGATTAAATAAACAGTTTTATATAAACTATTTTATATAAATTAAAAATATATATAAAAGAAATTACAAAAATGGAATTCATACATTTGAAATATAAACAATCTAGAAACTTGGTCATAATCCTAATAGGTATGATAGTTCTAGGATATAGTGACCCAAAACAATGAAATGAAAAATTTATATATACCCCCTTTGGTATTCATGAAAAATAGGATACATCGCCATCACCTAAGGGATTTTATGTGTTGATATGAAGTTTTCAAATGTTGTAATTTTTAAGGTCCTTCCTAAAATAACTCAATAACTACCTAATTCTTGAATATTCTTAAGTACAAAACAATTATGGGAAATTTATTTAAAGACTGATTTAAAGTCAATTAAATATCATTCTTTATTTCAAAGATGAAAAATTTCAATTTAAAAACCATAATGGGTTTTTAACAAAAACATTCTTTTTCATAGAAATGAAACCCTATGTTTTCCATCATACCATTTATATGAAATTTTTCATAAATATTGATTTGAGATCAATTCACAATACAATTTCTTAAATAAAATTCAACAATTTATTTTTTTCACCAAAGTCCATAAATTTCACAATAAACTCACAATTCAATGGATTTGGGGTTTTCACAATTTTACATATAATATATAAAATAAATTTCTCTAATTTCCATAAACACACCAAAATTCGATGGAATTGGGGGTTTCCCAATTCCATACAAAAAAACCCCTTTTTCCTAAAACAGTATAATTCAACAAAATTGCAGTTTTACAAAGAAAAATTGAAATCCATTTAATCATAAACAATAAATTTCATTTAATTAAAAATATTTTAAATTAAATAAATCAACTTAGGGTTAATAAAAAGCAGACATCATAACAGAACCACATACAAGAATCAATGGATCTTGCAACGCCAAACCCTAATTAGGATTTGTTGATAAAGAATGATGATCACAAAAATGGGAATCAAACATATTTTAAATAACAATAAAACATAGGTTATTAGATCCATAAATCAATACGTCTATCTAAGGGACCCTATGTAAAATAAGAGGGACCACTAGATAGAGAGATCATGATGAGGAAATTAACCATGAGAAGATTGAAGGGAGTTAATCTACATTATAATTTATTTTTGGAGGGATATGAGGGACCAAGAATCATTATTGGGAGATACAAGGATATAAAAACCATTATGGGGTCTTATAGGTAGATTTGGGACCTAAATTAGGGGTTTGGGAATTTTTTTTATAAAAATAAGAGGACTAAAAATCTCATACACACAGTTTCTTCGGTAGACCTGCATGGTTTTACTGAAATGTGTGGTGTAGCCATGTAACCATTTTAAATGTGACACACCATTTATAATACAAGTAAAAACATCTTGACTAACCATGTGCAAACTAAGAAAAACCCTACTACCTTAGGTTACACAGTTTTCTCTGATAGGGCACACAGTTTGGGAAAACCGTGCACCAACCATGCACTAGACCAAATTTCCCAAAATTCTTAAAAATTAAATCTGGAATAACCCCAATAAAAAAGGGTCTATATAAATAGTGGTCTCAAAATACCTGAAAATAATAGTAGGATGTTAAAATTGGACAAATGAATCCCCTTTTAATGTTTTCTTTGAGTTTCTTCTTTAATTCCTGCAACTCAATTGGGGACATTCTATAGGTATTCTTTGAAATTGTTGTTGAAACAGATATGTGTTATATTGAGAACTAAACTTCACATTTTGGTGGAATTATAGGAAACTATTTTATAAATACATCCATAAATTCACTAACAATAGTCATATCATCGATTTCGATTTTCTCCCCAACAATTTGAGATAAGTAGCCCTTCTGGCTGTGAATTAATACCCATACACTAGATGTAATCTCATTAGGAATTTCATAATTATAATCACATTGATATAAGATCATAGGTTGGTTTGAAATATCAATTTTTTCTTCCCTTCCTTGTAAATTGATGTGGTACTTATTCATATAAATCCATTAAATGCCTAATATGACTTCAAATTCAACCACAGAAAGAATGAAAACATTTGAAGGAATCACATTTCCACAAACATAAATCAGAGAAGAATCATACAATTGATATAAAATCATCATACCATTAGGGTTATGTACTTATAATTCCACATTTAATCATTTTTTGGAATCTTTATACCATTTCAAAATTATTTAGATATGAAAAGTTGGTAGATCCAGAATAAAATTAGACATTAGTAGTTCTAGAGTGTATGGTAAGTGTACCTTCATCCATGTCATTATCACAACCCTCATCTGAAATAGTAATCTCAATACATTTATTCTTTTGCATTGGATTAAGAGTTTTCTGGAACCAATCATCATCACTAACCCTTGGGTTTTGGAACTAGTTTTAATAATACCCATTCTCATTACACTTGAATCACTGATGAGTGGGAGGTTTTAAATTATGTGTGACTTTCCCTCTATTCACATCCCTATAAAACCTCTTACCATCAGTTCAGAAACCAACTGTCTTATTTCCTTCCCTTCCACACATAAAACAATAATTAGATCCCATAAGACAATTTCATTCATGCTTCTTCCCACACATAGAGCATAAAATAATTCTCATTTTCTTCTCTCCATTGTTTTTAGCTTTTCCTTTTAACTATATATTCATTTTATTATCAAAACCCTAAGATTGATACATAACTCTAATATTCATTTCAACCATGATTTCACAATGAAAAATATCTTCATAGATACTAAAGTATCTTAAGTCTAAAATCCATTTGAGACTTGTAATTAATCCACTGAATAACATATCAACTTTTATTTTGATAAGGATTATAATACTAGAATCATACCTTCCAATTCTTATGATTTTATCCTTATAGGTACCAAAAAATTCTTTATATCATTTTAACTAAAGTAATTATTTCTCCATATTTTAAAAAATAATACAAGGAATGTATTTATTGAAAAATACGTTCTTCAAATCATCCCAATATATGTATTCAATTTCATATTTCTACCACATATTCTTGATTAGAGTCCACCATTGGACCTCTTCACCTTATAACTTATAAAAAACCGAGAATGAATTTATCAGGTTGTGAACACTGGAGAATGGATAATATCCTTTCAGTGTTACTGATACATTTTCATAAAAAAGTGTATTATAAGACCCACTGAATGAAGGTGTACATTACCTCATGAAGGAATCAATAGAATATTGTTTTCTCTTTTTCTCATTTTGAAGTTCGGCATGATTCATAGCTTGAGATTGTTGGGTGGTCATAGAAATTATATTTTTCATTCCAGCTACCATATCATTTGGATAATCCAATGAACAATTATTCTATTTCCCATCACACTCAGCATGGTATAAGTTTCTTTAGGTTGAAACCAATATCTAAAACTAAAAATCATAGAGTAAGGATCATTAATCATAATGAGGAAACACATAATCAAGAACACCCATTTAAATGATGTAAACATTTTGACACCTCCTTTAGTCTATGGAACCATCAGTTTATCCTAGGTTATTCATAGAAAACATCCATTTAAACCTCCATTATTATTCATGAAACGTTTGTTAATTTCCAAAGCATATCACCTAGGAGTGGAAAACTAGGTGTACAACAAGGCCTGTTGTCATGCACTAGTTACTGATCAAGTCAAGGTTAATGTGGTGTTTTCGGGATTGTTACCCCTATGTGCATATATGCTAAAGCCATATCCACTTGTAATATCCATATAGATATGTATTACTAGGACAGCAGACACTCTATCCTTTACCAAAATTCAATACATTTTCCTGTACTTTGACTCATCATTAGACTTGTCTATAAAGAAATATTCTTAGGGGTCTCAATAAGGTTTTATCATCCTAGATTTAAAAAAATAACTAAAATTTTTCACTAAAACCAACAATATCAACCCACACATAACATACATTATCATTACATCATTTTTATGGATTACTGAATAGATTACACAAACAGACTCCCAATGACCATTTTAGTTTAGTGGCTTTTGATATATGGATACATAAACATTGGTACATAGGTGAGATATATTATCCCTCACTAGGTTATTCATGAATAGAACCCTTCTTAGACGCCTCATACATAATACATATCTTCATAACCTTGAGAATGTTAAAATGAAAGGGGTGAGCTCAGATGCCCAGTAAGGGTAAAAAAGAGAGATATATAAGAATAAACACTAACATAAAGGTATGATAATGTGATCAAAACATTATAATATCATACCTTACAAATCAGAAATCATAAAAATTAATCATGACAAAAACTTAGTAGTTCATAATACATGAATCATAAGGGAATCAAGAGTATAATCCATTAAATCATAACATATGAATAAGACATGGAATTATGGGAACACATAAATATATAAAATAATTCTCAATAAGTCAAGTAAAATTACAACAAATTATTAGGGAAATTCATTGGGACTACACCTATAGGGCGGGACAAACCACCACTCCCAGTCATTTCTATTTATTTATAGTGGATCAAGTTTCCCCTTCTTTCCAAAGTGGACCAGGTTTCCCCTTCTTACCATAGTGGATCAAGTCCCCCTTCATCTCATAGTGGATCAAGCCCATTGACTTGATTCCCATAATTATCTCAGGAGATATAAATTTTTACCCAATTCATTGGCGGTAGATATAGGTCGCACTCATCACATAATAAAATCATATATATTTCTACCACAAGATCATAGTAATCATCATATTATGACCCATAAAATAGATGGTTTTACTAAACATAAATCATAACCCATGAAATTATGTGGGTATCATAAAAATTTCATCGTATCATAACCTATGGAAAATATATAAGTTTCATAATCATTTTATTAAATCATAACATGTGACAAGAATTTGGTTTTTGAAGAATATAACTGGTGTAAGAGAAACATGTTTCAAAACCATCATGCCATCAAAGTATAAAAAATTCATAGAAATAAATTTAATGGAACCCATTTATTATATACTAGTAAATTAATTATTTACACAAATATATTTCATCTTAGATATAGAATAATTTGGAAATATATTTTAAAAACATTTCTTGGGGAAAATTTCCTTTCTTATTTGAAAAATTATTTTTAAAACATAAATAATTTTGGAAAACATTTCTATTTGAATATAAATTTGAAAACATGTAAAAGTATATATAAAAACCTTAAAACATTTTTAAAATAATTTTTTCTTGAAAATGATCTTAAAATATCATTTTGAAAACATTTTTAAAAAATTTTTTGATATAATTATTTTTTTAATAAAAACAATTTCTGACCTAAGAGAAAAATATGGTCATATTCTCTAAAAAATATTTTCTTAATTATCTAATGTACTAAAGATTGGGAAAATGGTAGTAATACACGAATATATATTGAATAAACATAGAAAAATAAAATCCATGATTGTTCTCGAGATATTTATCATATGATTTAATCAATGAAAGCATAATTATAAACAATCCAAATAAACAATGAGATTGTTTCAATAAAATCTTATCACTTTAGTAACATTGAATCAAAATACCAATTTTAGAAAATGACATTACATTAATCATAAAATATTAATAAAAGTATTATGTTCATTATATAACATGCCAAATGAAATTATATAAACCTCATAAAAGGATATAGGTTGTAACGTTCCCAACCTGAGAGCCACTAAACCAGTCCCTCAAGTTGGGTCGTCACATGACCGCAAGCATGTCTCCCTATATTCTAGAGGATGCCGAATAGTAGATAGGGTCTAATGAGTGACATGAATATACTATACCCACTTTACAAAGGTAATCCACAGCATAACACCATATAAATAGTGATAGCAATATAAAATAACCAACGAACATGCATATCCAAGCATCACCCAAATAGGGTACAAACCAAAAATAAAATATAACCATGAAAAGTTATAATACTGGGGAAACAAGTGTAAGGAACCCAAAAATAATGAATGTAGTGTAAATCCTCATATTTTCTGAACTCCATGTCTAGAACTTGATACACAAACATCCCAAGCCTGATATAACTCCAAACCACCAACACATGCCCATATATGAACCTACAATAATGAAATCATCTTAGGTACCCAACAGTGGACCAAGTAGGATGTGAGTACAAACCTGTAGGCCACCACCAATGGTGTATGAAAATATTTAGTCTAACAGATAGTGCATGAAAGTATAAATAAATAACAAGAAATTGAAAGACAAAACTGGGGCCACTAGTTAATAATATCTACTTAGCTATACTAATTGAGGTGTCAATTCATTAGGTCTCCTTAATTAATAGTTCTTTGCCAATAACATAGGGTTCATAAAAAAATCTGTTGCATAAGGGAATAAGTAAGTACCTAACTCACTAGGGATAACACATCGCAACCTTACAATATCCTCACCTCAAATCCTCAGTCCAGGTAGAATGAAACTGTTAGGTGAATAGAGATCAGTCCCCTTTTCTAACCCATGCATTGTGGGTGGATTTAGAGCCTCAATCCCACCAGATCTATAGAAGTATTCTTAGTCCTTTATCCTGCACCTCAAGCCACGTAAAAATTCTTATCCATCCACTCATTACACAAAAACCATATCAAAACCCAACACAACCAATACATATAGCAATCATAATCCATTACAAGAAACATGGTAATTCATTTTCTTCCATAACCCCTTAAAACATTTACATTTATAAATCATATTCATTTATCCAAATCCCCATCCTCTTACTTTAACCCATTAAGTATATTAAAAATCTCCCATACATTAGAAAATATTGATCAATTACCTTACATTAACCCATTTAACCCATTTATCATTTCTTGAGAATTTTCTCTCTTATGAATTCAAGTCAAATTAATATATCACAAAACACAACTAATTTATTACATTCAACCCATTAGATATGTCCCAGAATTCCCATATACTAACTCATTCAATATATTCATCAATTCCCTTATGCAACTGGTTTACTTTCTCTTCAATACACAAGCCATTTCAAATTTAGCACATATATCATTTCATATATACTAATTATTTTTGAAATCTCAACATAATTCATAATGTCCTTGACACAATCTCAATTAACTCAGTTAACTCATAACTAAGTCATTCCAAGAAACCCCTTAAGCCATCATCAACCTAGGTATAATTATAAATATTATATATTCAAATAAACTAACCTAATTATCATGTTTAGAAAGGTTCCATGTTGTTACACATCAACTCCACCCTTAACATTGTCAATTCCTTGGTTCAGGAATGTCAGAACACCCCATGGGTAGCCCTAAAAAGTTATATTCTTCCTCGATGCATACCATAAGGACTATGAGGGGTCCAAGTCATCATTTAGAAACCCAAATCACAAAATCTCATCAAATGATCCAAAGAACAACATGGGGTAACCACGAAATAATCCCATGCATGCAAAAATCTCAAAAAATGTATGGTATATAACTTTTAGACCACCTACCTTGAATCCATTGATGAACTCTCCCTCAATCAAGTACATAGATCATGATTCTACTAACCCTTGAATCCTCAACCGATATCTACCCAGAAAAATAGGGTTTTAGTGTTTTTAAGGATATGTAAGAAAGATACAAACCTTAATCAAGATGGGGAAACAAGGAGGATGTTATACTTAACAAGGGCTTCGATCTTCAACAAACGACGATCCAAATATAGTAGGATTGAAGGAGAACCGCCACATGGAATCTTGGGTCATCTAATTTTGTCCCTAGGGTTTTAAGAAGAAGAGAGAAGGAAAATCCAAATCTGGGGTTAAAAATCCCAGGATGGAATTTTTTTAATTTTTCTAACTTTACTGGGCTGCATGGTTTACCAACACTATATTCCTAACCATGCATGAGCCACTATTCCAAAATCCTTCATTCACATGGTTTCCTGGGTATTCTACATGGTTATCTTAACCATGTCGTAACTGTTCTTAAGCCTCTATCCAAGGCTTCCTAGTTACCAGGTATTCTTCACACAGTTTGTACTAACTATGTGAAAACCATGCAACATGCCTAAAAAACTCATTTTACTCCCTTTTCAAGTCCTGAATCCCCAAAACACCTCTGAGTCATATCATGAACTTGGGGAACAATTATTTTCCAAAATAAAAGACTTATACTTAAACATGAATAAAATTATACCTTATGAAAATTCAGGATCTTTCAAACTCCCCACCTTATAATGACTCATCCTTGAGTCGTTCTTCTCGAGCATCATTATGCTTTGGTAATAATAGATTATTCCACTTGGTCAGCCAATCCATTCTCATCTTAGAAGATTTTAATTGGTAATTAAAATTATACCATAAAATTGAACCAAGTCACTATCTTGACCTGTAATACTTCCACACCACAACCCCCAATATAAACCAGATACCCCACAAGGATGCATCAACTTTAGCCACACCCAACCACTAGAACTTGGAGGGAAAACATAGGAAATAGTACTTAACTCACAACACATAGAAACATCACACACCACATTATATCATCATGGATAAACTATTTAGCACCCCATCAGTCTGAGTCTCAACAAAACTCATGACCCAAATTATTTTGTGTTATTTTCCTTTGTTTTACAAACTCTAACAGTGACCAAACCTAGTATCACCCGGAAAAAAACACACGATCCTTCCAAAAAAATTTCTCGACGATTGCATTCCATAACTATACATAAAAAAACACAAAACTCTAGGTTACTCAACTGATTAAACCCATGTTAACTCACTGGAATAGTGACCACTCGAGTCTCCCCAACCAAAAACTCTAATCACGTCATCAACCAACCTTTTATCCGCTATGGTTCTCTCCTCCATCTTCAGTTACATTGTTCCTACACTCTATAAAAAAGACCACCGGAATCTCAACTCAAATTTCATAACATACCTAACACACCCACTAAGGTCATTCCCTGATTTCCAGTAGGATCCCTTCATCTCAGCACCACTACCCTCCAACCATCATCAGGCTCCACCATCTCAAGTAACATTCCCAAAACTAACACCACTATCATTTATATTCCATCTAAAGGATGTTATGTTCTAAATAAAGCCCATTTTGAAATTTGAAACTTTTTTATCCTCCCAAATAATCCAAAAAAGGAAATTTAACACTCTCCATATTCATCCGTTGGTTCGAGTCGAGTTGATTTTCCCTGTTTGACTCATCCCGGAAAACATAACATCACAATTGGCATGACACTACATAACATGGACAAGGTGAATTTGAACTGTAAGGTATTAAAATACCACCCAGAGACACTTACCCAATTCTAATTCATTTTTTAAATGGAGTTATAGAACCCAAATCCACTTTCCAAAAACTGTTTTCACATCTCACCTCACCTTCTGATGACCAGACACATGGAACTCAATTTTCATTTAGAACCACCCTGATCACAAATCCAATTATTGGATCAATTAAACACCAAAATCATGACCCATATAGACTCTCTAAGAGACATAATGTGAACCACTATTGTGCCACATTGACAACCTGGTTCCATTACATCAATTCAACATTCTACTCTCCACATACAAAACTGATTTATCACTCCCCGCCCTAGGAGTGTCACTAACATTACTCTCCATGATGGATTCAATCCACCAAAGATCATACTCGATCATAAGACAAACCCCATAACATAAGCATTATTGTCAATATTTGTTCGAAAACAAATAAGAAACGTCACCTAAAGCTCTTTACCATCCACTGTGAATGGAAACCACTGCATTCATAAACATTTAGTTCATCTCGAAGACCTCACCCAAAACCATTGAGGGTGTACATTCCATCAACCAGTTCCACATATACCACTCCCAGCAGAATAAACTCCATGATGTCCCTCAACCAACCAAAACAACTTCAAGTCTCTTGGAATAAATCCAGAGCTTCTCAACATACCTGGGACGATGTCAAGATTTTGGGCATGATCATCACTAGCTGAGGTACACTATGAATTTGTCGAAGAAAAACACCTCTATATTATCCATTACCAATGTCATCTCTCACTACGGGACACTATGGCCTTACTAGATCTCTATTTTCCCTACCGCACACATCTTATCACATCCCAATAACACCCTATCATCACCACTCAGGCATGGTTTCTAACCAAGCCTTTCCAATGCTCTGCGACTATCCTCCAAGATGTTGTAAACCAACTTTCCTCTGATGCTACCACCACCAAGCCACTTTTTATCTTCTGGAATGACCCTGACGAGCATCAAACGGCCAAATGACATACCACAAAAATCAAACCAATGATCTCTCTCATATCCATACTTCACACATTGGTTTTGAAGAGAACAACATATACTTATCTCGACCAAAATCATGTGTTACCATTGCATACTGACATCTAGCCTCATTATGTCCTTCAAGTTCACACTTTCATATAGACCCACTTAACTAAATTTTGTCACCACAAGTCACCATCACATGATCATATCCCAACGCCTTCTCACTTACCCAAATAATGGCTCTTGGTCAGTCAACCTCCTCATCCCCAAGAAATTCTAAAAAAAATCACCCAATAACCAAACCATCCACACAATAAGCTCATACACATGACAACACTCGCCTCAGTGTCACCTTCAAAACAAATGAAACTAACATCACTTCTGTAACCCTTGTCTCTCCCCTTGAGAACAACATCAAGGCATCCATTGACCATTATCCAAACAGATGGGTCGGGAATTCTTACAATAAAACCCTTCGAAACAAGCCTTAAAACCCACTACCGGCACTCAGGTGCCCCACTGAAGGACCACAATACAACCATACCATTCACAAATTTTGGATAATACTCATTATTATTCAATTCCACCTCTGAAGCATATCTCATGCTCTATATTCAAATTCATCAACATTTTTGGGTTATCCTTCCACAACATTACCCTGGATTTTTCTAAAACTATTAAATCATAACCACAACTCGAGTCACATCACATACTATCAATCATATAACTATAAATTAAATCCAAACCTACACTAGATGACATCTTCTACATGCCACTAAAAATTTCAATCATCCCTTTATATGAAACACACCTAAAAGAAATAGAAATTTCGTTTGACCTCTCTTGTAGGTCACCTTGGAGGTCGAATGATATGAGCGTCCCAAATAAAGTCACAACAAGAAAAATACATTTTCCTCTCTCTAACCATATACTTCCATATACAAGCAAAATAATGCACTCAAGAGGCACTCTAACCCACATTCCAATAGACACTATGCATAGTGCACCAATGACCATTTACTCTAGATTTTTTATGAAAGGCAATCACACACATACATCAAAACTACAAGGCAATCATTCTCTCTGAGATTTAAAACACAACTCGAAAGGTCCCTACTCACAATTCCACTAAAACCCATGCACCATCATAAGGTTCATCCTACACACTATGTGGTCATGTCCCATGAGATTTTCCATGCTCATATTACTGAACAATTCATCATAACCCAAAGGCCACAACCTACCAAGGATGATATAAGCACATATCCTATTCCAAATCATAAACTACAAGGCCTCACAACTCATATACATGGACTCAAATTATAGAACTCTCACTACCCAAACCACCCATACAAAGGGTAAAATTGACAACACAAGGAATACCCATTACCAGATTTCTACAAAAGTTCCACCATTACATATCCTTCATAATTAGTTTCACCATTTTTGAACTCAAACTATCACATTTTAAACTCCCTTTTCCACAACATGTTATAATCATAATTTTAACACATTTACACCTTTCATAAGGAAAAATTCATTAATCATTTTACCATAACTATGAAAATTCTTCTCTCTTAGTTACTTTTCTCTCATTATAATTTATCACCACTGGAAATTTTAACCTGGGCATACCACTTCTTTATACACACAATTCTTTACTATTTATTTATATTCCTTTAATTTTCTCACTTTCATCACCATTATTAGACACCAATTTATTTAAATTTTCAATGAAATAAAATTCATTCTACACTCTATACCTCACAGTCCCATACTGTATGTGCTTATCATGATGCATGTATCTTATATACATAGGTTCCTAGAATAAGTTATGAAAGGTAAACCTCAATCCATTCAATCCACAAGAAAAATATCACAAGAATATCACATCACACCAAATGTGCTTCACCTAATAGTGAAATATCATCAAATTTAACAACACACAACAAGAACAAAAATTCCCACCCAAGTTGACTTGGGCTTTCCCCCATATGTGGGTTAGCTACTCCCAGGAACAAGCTCATTACCAAGTCCTACCACTTTTCTAATGTTCTATCTACCATACACAAATAGTAAGAAATATAAAATAACTCATCTGATACCACATTATAACATCATCAACCTGGGAGCCACAAAAATGGTACCTCGAGTCGAGTCATCACATGACCTCAAGAAATACACCTTATATGCTAGATTTTATCGACTAGAAGTGAGGGTCTAATGAGTGAAATGGGGAGAATATACCCTATTTACTAGGGTAAATTATAGAATAAAAAAATATAAATAGTATGACTAGTATGAAACAACCAATGAACATTCATAACCAAACATCCCCTAAACAGGTTACAGAGAAAAATATAATATAACCATTCTATGTCATACTGGTGGTTCCACAAGTGCAGGGAACCCCAAAATAAAGAAAACCATAGAAATCCCTAAAGAGTCTAGACTCCATGTCTAAAACTAGATGCATGAACATCCCAAGACTGGCTCAACTCCTAAGCATCTAACCATGCCCATATATATACCTACAATAATGAAATCTACTCAGGTACCCAACGGAGGCCTGAGTAGGGTGTGATTACAACTCAGTAGGACACCACCAATGCTGTCTATAAAAATCTAGTCTAACAGATAGTGCATGAAAGTATAAATAAATAACAAAACAAAGAAAGAAAAAATAGGGGACACCAGTTTTCAATCTCTACTTAGCTATACTAACTAAGGTTCCAATTCATTAGGTCCCCTTCATTACTAGTTTATCGTCAATCACGCAAGGATCATAGAAAAACATCATTTTACAAATGGAATGAGAAATTCTTTAACTAACAAGGGATTACATATCACAACATCACAATATACTCACCTCAAAGACTCAATATTGGTGGAATACAATCATTAGGAGAATAGAGCTTCGTCCCCTCTCCCAACCCATGCATTGTGGGTGGAGTTAGAGCATTAGTCCAACATGACTCATTGGAGGAGCCTTAGTCCTTTATCCCACACCTGAAGCCATGTGCACATGCTTATCCAACCATTCATCAACCATATCACAACCAAACACAACCAATATATATAGAAATCATAATCCATAATAAGAAACATGGTAAATCATATGGTGCCATAACCCAGTAACACATTTCCATTTACAATTCACAACGATTTATCCAAATACCCATTATCATTCCCTAACACATTAAGTATATTCAACAACTCACATACATTTTCCAATATTAACCAACTACCATATATTTTCTAATTTAACCCATTTATAATTTCTCAAGAATTTTCCCACTTATGCATTCAAGTATAATTCATATATCACATAACACAACCACTTTATTACAATCAACCCATTAGGTATACCCCCATAATTCCTATGTACTAACTCATTCAATATATTTATCAATTCCATTATGAAACCTGTTTACATTCTCTTCAATACACAATCCATTTTCAATTTATCATTCTAATCGTTTCATACAAACTAATTATTTAGGGAATCTCAACATAATTCATAACCCCCTTGACCCAATCTCAATTAACTTGGTTAACTCCTTACTAAGCCATGCTAAGAAACCCTTTAAGCCATCATCAACCTTGGTAAAACTATAAATATTCCATATTCAACACAAATAACCATATTATCATGTTACAAAAGGATTCATTTTATTATGAATAAACTCCACCCTTGACTTTGTCAATTACTGGGTTTCGGAATGTCGACACACCCCATAGTGGGCCCAAAAACATTATATTATTCATCGACACATCCCACGGGAGACGTGAGGGGTCTGAATCATCATTTAGACACCCAATTCACCAAATATCATAAATGGATCCAAATAAGAACTAGTGGTAACCAAGAAATAAACCCAATCATTCACAAATATCAAATGAAACTTTGGGATATAACTTATAGACCACATTCCTTGAATCTGTTGATGAATGCTCCCTCAATCGAAGCCTCAAATATAGATTCCACCAACCATTGAAGCCTAAAACTAGATCTCACCTAAAAAATAGGTTGTTAGAGATTAAAAAGAATATGGAATAAATATTTAAACCCTAATCAATAAGAGGATAAAAGGATGAGGTTAGACTTACCCAAGGCATTGATCTGCAACCAACGGTACTCCAAATAGCCTAGGATTGAAGGAGAATCACCCCTTGGAAGCTTGGTTCATCCAATTTAATTCATAGGGTTTAAAAAATAATATAGGATGAAAATCATAAGTTGGGGTTAAAAATTAGGGGATGAAATTTCTTTAATTTTTTTCAACTTTACTGGGCTGCACGGTTTACCCGCACAGTTTTCCAAATCATGTGCAAGCTGTGTGTGGGAAACTATCCCAAAATCTTCCATTGGCATAGTTTCCTAGGGTTTATAAATATTTAGATTAACCTATATGTAACCATGTGAAATCCTATGTCCAAGGATGTATTATTACCTTGGATTCTTCACTCGGTTTTCACTAACCATGCGCAAAACAATGCAATATGCCCATAAAACTCATTTTCCTCCTTTTTTATGTCTCGAACCCTGAAACACCCCCAGATATTCTAATGAACTTAGGGAACACTTATTTTATAAAATAATGGAATTAAAAATAAAAATAAATAAAAATATACCTTTCAAAAATCCATAATCATACAAAGGTGCATAACAAAATAGGTGTCTCAAAGAAGGAAAATTTGGCCAAAACTTCCTTACTGATTTGGTAACTTTGAGCTATAAACCCCCTAAAATAGATAAAATAAAATGGGGTTTTAAATACACATAAATATATGGATCATGATAATATATTAAAATCATGGATAGTATATACACCATACAATAGAAATGAGTAGTGAATAGGGAATATGTTTCACAGAAGTAATAGTGAGACTAGAAATCCCCTTACCTTATCTATTAACTCACTTTATACTAGTATAATACTCTTATATAATAAATATATGTTTATTATAAATCTATAACAAAACATAATAATTTATATAATAAAATATATTATTTTCTTATGATCATTTATAACCTGTATATTAACACTTCCATGTTAATGTTATGTTTCAGGTAATAACTGCTTTGTTTTTCACATGTGTTTTTATTTGTTATATTTCTTGCCCTCATATGTATATCATGAATTAATCAACTCCAAAGTTATTAAAATGAAATAAATGTCATATATATTCGGTATAAATATATTCTTAATAATCAATAAAATATAGAAATTTAAAATGAAATACATCCTTCTTGGAGACGGTAGGTAGAATGTATGCCTAAATGATGTTTCAATTTTCTTATCATATTGAAAGAAACAAAGTAAATTAAGATTATATTATAATTAAATTGTAATTATTTTTTCTTATAAGTAATATAATTTTTCTAAAATCATCCTTAATACATTCCACGTAAAGTGTGACCGAATCACATTGATTTGAGGAGGCGGTGGCCCACACATTCACAAACGAAGTTATCATATTTCCAAAAAATTGAAAGCCTGAAATTATGTGTTATATAATAATTACAAAATAAAAATCATAAATATAAAATAAAAATTGAAATTGAATCATTATTATATACCTTTAAAGGTGGCATTGGAAGAACAAATGATGTCCGTTGGTGCGACGGTAGTCTTCCGTACATACGAACGGTGATTGTGTATCCCTTTTGACAAAAGTGCGTGTTATTGTAGGTCATAACCTTATAGTAAATAAATATATTTATATTTATTATACTATGTTTATTATACAAAAATAGAGTAAGAATAATTTATGTTTTTTATAATGAAAATAAAACAAAAGTTCTTGTGGAAGGATGTTACCTCTTCTTTGGGTAACTCTTTTTAGTTTTCACCAATGGGATTCCATGGTTGGATTTATGTTCAAAGAGAAGATTATATGAATAAGGAAGTAAATTTTGGTGCATATTTTTCAGGTTTTTGATGATACCAATGGATTTTAGGTTTTGATTAATTGAGTTGGGTGAGTTACAATTTTTATAGCGGAGGAGGAGTTCCATTCCTCTAAATATAAAAAGGAAAACACTGTTAAAAGGTATACCTAATATCATGGGCCCACAATAATTTTCAATATTCAATACAATATTGGTATTTTTCTAAATATTTTCATAAATTTTCTTTTTTACATATTTATAGTTTATTTGGTCCCTTAAACTAAATATTAACTGCTAAGTAATCTTGCTTTTACCATAACCACTTTAATTAAATTTAATTACTTTCACTAATATCTTTGATCAAAAACAAAGTTAAATTTATTAGAACATATAAATTATTATAAATACACATTTTTAGTCCTTTTTTGGAAATTATAATCAAATAAGTGGTAGAAATTAATTTAAAATTAATCTCGTAGATGTGTCGCCACAACGGTTTTTTAAAAAAACATTTAAAAGATTAAAATGCTTTTGTTTCTAATTTCAATGTGAAATTAATTACAATGACCTAAATATGATTAATTTATTTAAAATTGATCTATTTTAACTTAAAAACAATATTTAAATATAATTTTACAATATAAATAAATTATACAAAAAAGCAGTTTTGAATTTAAACTCAGTATTTTTCATTATTCATCCAAAACAAATGTTTTTCATAAAAATCCCACAATTTAACCCTATGATAATTTTAAAATTATAATTTTAAAAGTGAATTTTATCGTATAAATTTATATTGTCTATCTAGAGCTAATTATATTATTTTTTATTGTGGGCATGAAAAGCAGTTCATTTGAGAATATTTTATTTTCAAATATATAATGACTTTACCAAGAAGTATATGTTTTATTATCAATATTTTTTGTTTTTATAGAACCATTATAAATTATATTTAAATATTATTTATTACTATTAATATTATTAAGTTTAACAACTATGTGATAATTAACTCATCTAAATAATTATAATAATAAAACACTTCTTCATAGAAATTCAATGTTGCGTGAAATGCAAGCCAACTCGACATTGCATGTAGTAAAAGCTTATATTGGTGTAGTTTATATTTTAATAATGCAATTTAAATTAATTTATTCAAAAAATATTCATAAAAACTCAGAGTGTTACACTATTCACTCACTACTTCAAAGAAGATTTATAATGATTTTTCAACTTTATGATCCCTTAAAATAAATATTTATAAAGGATAATAGATAAACAAGATTTAGTTTTGTCATTGAATTATCATTCTTCTTATCAAATATATATCATCAATGAAATTCTTCATAATATATATGTCTATCAAATTTTGTGATATCTGTTAATTATAATTTTTATCCTTCTTTAATTCATCCAATATAAAGGATTAAAGCGTACCAAATTGTTCTTCATTAATTTTACATATTTATTAATTTAATTGAGTCTTAAAACTACCCATTAAAATTCAATTTAATTTTATATAGTAAGTATTGATTCCCCAAAATCAGAGATAGATTCAAAATTATGAAAATTTCTAGATTTACCTACTTTATGAAGTGACTACATCTGTTTTTAGCATGATGCTCATTAGAACTCTCATGTCATAGGGTGATGGTATCTATAGAGGTGTGATCTTCAATCAATAACTAAATCCATTAAATTTTACAAAGATATTATATTTAAATGTGAAAAAATAATGGGTTTATCTCTTCTAATATTATTAAAATTTAATCTTTTTTTAATATAACCATTTATTTATAATTAATATAGAAGTTGAATACATTAATTTGAAATATATCCTATCATATTGTAGTGACCTTGATTGTGGTTTTGGACTTCCTGTGTCTCTTACTACTATGGTAGGAAAAATATGTTTGGGTGTGATTCCCTTAGTAAAAACAATCATGAGATACACAAAATATCTAAAGAAAAGTATTGTATCACAACAATTTTCCTACAACCCATCATTTTAATCTTATATATCACTAATTGAGGTATAAGCCTATTTGTTGTGGTGTGAAGCCTTCAACTAGAATATATAGAGTTAAATAAAAAATTCACGAGGACTTTAGTATTTCATTACTCTATTCCCTACAACATAAATTTATACTTTCCAATGTGACCTCTAAATACCATTAGAAGATGAATACTATGAAAGCACCTTCACAGTATAGACTATACCATTGAACTTTGATTGACCTACTTTAGAAAAAACAACTCCAAAAAACTCCAAGATCTTTCAAGTATTCTCTATGTTGATCCAAATCTTATTATATCCAAAATATCACCTAAAACACTAAACTTCAGCTAAAATTAACAAAAAACACAATACTTCTACTGATAAAAAATCCTTAGTCACTTATTTCTCCCATTTGGATAAAAAAACACTCACAAAAAACATTGCTTTGATACTTATCTCATTTTTCAAACAAACGAAACCATTGACAAAATAGGTTCCAACAAAATCTGTGATATTTAGATTATGTAAAAAAAATTCATAATAGACATAAAATATAAATATTTTATATTTTATTTTATATAAAATATTTAAATAAAAATCCATATGTCGGATAATATTAAGTTTTTATATTGGAAATAAATATAGTGTGTTCATATTTATTTTATATTGGAATTTCACTAATAAATGAAAAAATTATAAAAATTTTATAATTTATTTATTTATTAATTGTTCATAAATTTTTATCTCAGGTCTAAATTTATTAATTTTTCATTATTTAGTTTTATTCCCCTTTTTATTCTTGAATATCAATGTTATATTTTAAATTGATTTATACTTTAGTTTAAAGTGTTAAACTATTTTAAAATTTTCATACATGCATTAATGGAGTTGTATTCTAGGTATGATAATTTATTTATTAATTTTATACAATTAATTTAGCTTTTATTAGCTTATGATCTTGAATTAAGAATTTAATTATATTTTTTAAATATTTTGTGTTATAATTATGATGGGATTGACTTCTATTTTGATTAAAGAGCTATTATTAGAGTGACTCTGGATCGGCCAACTCAATTACGCGATAGATTATCAAAGATATAGAAAATTTATGGTTGTCTACCTATCACTACATAATTATTCTTCAAGGGATTATTAATTTTATATCTTTAAAACCCTTTAATTTAATCTGTTTAATAAACCTTATTTAGGGGATGAATTTGGATATCTGAAAATGTAAATTGGATTTTTTTATTAGTAAAACAAGCAATGAGTTGTGTAAATAGTTTTGCATCAATATGTTGTGAAAATATTGATTTGGTGTCAGTTTTGGAACTCAAAACAAAATCTTTACAAGAATACATACGTGGGAAGAAATCTGATAAGATAGTGAGATATTTAAATCCCCTTAAAATACTAAATTTTCGATTCCTTTGAAAGAAAACACTTTTCAAGATAGTAATCATTTAGTATGGATGAACCTAAATATTTTTACCATGAAGTATCTTGTTTAAGGTAAGAAGGTTATATGTGACCTTTACCATTAAGTACCTACATCTAATATGAGATTTGGGTTATGCTTATCTGGTAAAATCTCACCATTAAGATATCATCGAAATAGAGTTGAGTGAATCCATATATTGTATCTAGATAAAGAGTTATCCACTCAACTATCTAAAGTCATATTTGATATGTTTTACATAATTTTCTAATAGATATATTCATAACATATGTTACAAGATAATACGGGATGATTCATGAGGAAATATAGATTTTGGAACACTAATTTATATTATATAATTTAAAATGTGGTCATAATTTTTTTGAGATAACATTTAATATAAAACTTTATTAAATGATTTTAAAACATGAAACGCATATGATAAACCTTTATATTATAGATAAAATGGAATAAAAATCATATAAATTGACTTTAAAAAAAATATTTGATAAGTAAAGTCTCAATAAAATCAATTTCTTAGACTATTATAGAAGCAAAATAATTTTTCTTAAGAAAGAAGGGATGTTTTATTATTTAAAGGAATACTTTTTGGGAAACATTATAATGATAAATAAAGTTAGGAAGATAAATATAATAATATTGAGTATAGTGTATATTATATTGAAACATTTATATTAATGCATACTTTTATGGATTTGAAGCTTCAAAAGAAACATGAAAATATAGATACTTTTATAATGATAGGAAGCCTAAAGAGGCTCTATCAAGAGTAATATAGATATAAGAGATATGAAGTTTAAAATTTCACTTTTTGTATAAATATATGAGTTAATTACTATATAAATTCATAAAATCAATATTATTGGGGGTTTTAATAGCTTGGAGAGGCCATAATCACTTTTAATAGTTGATATGGATATGGATTTCTTTTTGTAATTACTATCAGAATTTTTTAGATAGTTTATTCTAAAGTATAATATGAATGAGTTCAATAAAATTTCACCATATATTTTGAATATATTTAGTATTTTTGTGGAATACATGTGATGTATAGCCTCGATAATTGTATTGATTGTGCAAGATTGTAAAAGCTAAAACATGAAGAAGAGATGTTATTTTGGAAATTCTAATAATTAATTTAAAAATATCTAACCAAAGTATTTAAAACCTAAGGGATATTTCAAAAATTGCTGGAATTTCATCCATTTTAGTAAAATTGTTCACTAGAAGAGGAATTTCTCCTACTACATGAAGGGATGAAATAAATCCACTTGTGATTTTATATAAAGTATAATGTTATATAAATAAATTATTATAATTTGAAGGGTTTATGATACCAATTGTATGTTTTAAAAATTATATAAATATAAAAGAGTTAATAATTAATATAGGGATAGTGAATATATCTTAAAGTAAGCATCAAATTGATAGATTAAGGAGTTTTAAAATTAAGGAGTGTAATGTGAATTATTTATTTAAATCACTGAAGGATCATGTGGTGAATTGTATTTTTTAAATCTAAAACATTGTATTATTTTATATAAAAATTTATTAGTGGGTTACTAAGCCTTATTAGTAAGATTAACAATGTGGATTCATGGATGTATTCTGATAAATATAATATATTATTTTTGGTTTATGCATGATTACATGAATTATTTTTATTTCCTCAAAAATAGAGCCCCATATGTAAAAAGTGACACTACAATTACATTTGGAATAGGGGTTTACCCTTGGGGTTGTTAAATGTTGCGTCACAATTCAGGCCTCAATCTGGCCCCATCACATGTGTAATATTTAGTAAAATAAATAAATATTTTATTAATAAAGGAATGTCTACAAATCTTAAAAAAATAAACTATTTAGTCATCCTTGTCACTCTAATTTAGGGTTATCCATTATAAAAAAAAATTATGGAGATATCTTGGATGAGAATTGGGAGAATCAAAGATCTAAAGTCGATGAATGCATTGTTCCAAGGATATCACCAATAGAACCTAGTTTGAATGTGACCAACATTAATGAATGATCCCAATTTGATATAGGACTCATAATTTAAGTTATTTCACTTCATTATTTCTTATCTTATAAAATTATTATTGATTTACCATTTTCAATTTCCTACTCCTGAAAATTTATTTCTATTTTATATTATTAAGATTTATTATTCTTCTTACGTTCCCCTTAATTAGTGAATTCATGTATATTGAGTGGTAGTCAGATGCTTTCACTAGCCACCAAGTCTTTATTCCTTCCCATTCCATTCCCCCTTTTTATTTATTCTTTCATTGTCATCCTTCTCTATATATAGTATTCTAAATAATTTCGTTTATGTTAATAAATTAGTGATATTTAGGATTTGGAGGACCCAATTTGTGCATGGTAATGCTGAATGAGATTTTTTGGATGTCCATTGGGAAATAGTGGGTCATTGGAAGTATGATGGTACAAGTTATGGGAGGGAATAAATGTTTAAGGGTTTCAAGTATGTGTGTGAATAAATTTTGGTTAGTTTTTTTAGCGAAGGATGATTGGAATAGTCCACCATTGGTACAAAATTTATTAATAGGATTGATCATGTTGGGTTGGGCATGATCAATAGTGAGAACGACACTAGAGTAAAATTTTTCCATAGATTAAATGATTTAGTTTCATGTAAAAAATCACATGCAATTTAATATAGAGCAACACATTTGGTTTCACACTACCTGTGATGGCTACATTTTTTGAATGAGTCAAATATCACACTTTTTTACATTAGGTGTACACACTATGTAGTCCTAAGTATATTAAATTGGAATGTAAAAAAATACATTCCTTGATAGTCATATGTCCCCATCGGATGTATGATCTATTTAGAACACTCTATATATGTAACATCCTGAACCTGGGTACCACTTGACGGTGCCCCAAGCCTGGTTGGCCACATGACCCCAAGTGAATCTCCCCAAATTATTGAGTCTTCTAAATAGAAGAGAGGTCCTACGATGTGTCTTTTAGGAGACTATTCCCTCATTACTAGAGTGTAGAATATAGTATGTAAAATAAAAAATTAAGTAGAGAAATCCATAAATCAATTAGACAATGGAAAACATTCAAGATAGATGCAATAGTGAATACAAGAAGTATAATCATATACAAATAATGATGATACATTTCATATGTATAAAAAGCATCCAAAAAGTAATACATGGAAAGTGTATAATACATGTAACAAAATAAAAAAAGACCAAAAATTATCTATCTAGCATCATGAGCCTCAACTAATTCATGCTCTCCCCTAATCCTAATAATCAATTAGAGACATGTAGCAATGCTCTTTCCCTTTTCCATACATGCGTCCATATAGTCTGTTCAGGTACCTAAAGGCCGACCGAACAGGTTTTGAGATACAATCCTCATAGGAAGACACCCAAAGGTATAGTTCCATTTATTCAGTGAATATATAATAAGGAAAGAATAAAGGAAGTAAAATAATAATTAAAGTAATTACTAAAATTAAACAACCAATAAATTTTTGGCTTCCCTTATACACCTATCATCTACTACCTGATTCAGCCTACCTAGAGTGTCTCTAAATAAACAGTCATCCTTGTCTCAATTTATAATCATGTTCATTTAATTATTCAATATCATTTAATAAATAATTCCATGTATTCTAAACATAGCCTATAATCTCATGTATAGGTATGGGATAAAAAATGCCAACATAGACCATCAATATGGTATAAGTATATGACTAAATCCTAGTTTGTGCTTTACCTTGGCAGACACATCATATAAATAATTTCATTAATTTTAAAATTAATAAACCTATGTCGGTCTTTTTAATTAATTATTTGTAACCCAGGTACCTCTCCAATCATAACATAAACCAAGAACCTTACAAACCCTTCAATGGCGATCGTCATAATAACCCGGGTATTGTTCTAGGTGTGATATAACAACCCTTCTCACTGATTCCATTGTTGGTGGTCCACATAGAGAGAAAAAGGGTCACCCATGGCGTATATGATCAATATCACCTTTGATTCCATCCTTGGTAGTCTATATAAGGATTCCATGTATCCCTCGGATGTATAACAGTAAGCCCTCATGAATCCATCCTTGGAAGACCACCAGGGAGTCCTAATGTCACTCTGGCATAAGAAAGGAAATATCCAAACGTTTTTTTTCTATAGAGTTTGTATAAGAACCCATTAGTCACCCAAGTCATATATATTAAAACATTTAATCAATTCCATTTAACTTTTTCAAGGTAATCATCATGTTCAATTCAATTTATCCTCAACTCAAAAGATTGTTCAAAGAAAGGCTAATCATAAAAGTCTTATCCTCTTAATTAACTCAAATTACAATTTCATTATAAGAAGAAATATATGCTTAAGAAATCCCAAACGTGGCCAAATCCTTGGTTCATGGTTATTATATTCCCTATTTTTAATCAATTCACTTGTAATTTACAATTCTATATCAACATCCCATGTAAAGGGGTAAAACACACACCAAAAAGGTGTCCAAAATCATAACCCACCCTTTGTGGTATATTTAATTATACAACAAACCCAAGGGGTGGTTCCAATTCAAGGCTCAAAACCATTAATAATTATAAATGGGTCTCATTAATTATGTAGGTCATGAAAATCCATTTCAAACAACGATTAAATTCCATTTCATGGGTTTTGCCCCAAAAATTGGATTCACGACATAATTAAATATATATAAACACTCCATGTTTAAGAAAAAAAATAAATAAAACACATACTATAGGTCCATTAAAGAGTTATCATCAAGTATCATATTCTTATTCGACTCATATTGGGAGAAAAATGAAGAATGAACTACAACCCCAAAATAGGGCATATTATCCCGCACCTTAATAACATTGACAATACTATGAAGAACATGGAATTACCCTAAATGAATCATGTACTCTCCAATTTGGATCCAACTAGAAAAAAAACAATTGATTATAAGATCATATGGAGTAAATGGATCAAATTCAATG
The DNA here is from genome assembly GCA_963277665.1 of Viscum album. Classification (NCBI taxonomy): domain Eukaryota; kingdom Viridiplantae; phylum Streptophyta; class Magnoliopsida; order Santalales; family Viscaceae; genus Viscum; species Viscum album. The sequence goes on along the minus strand of OY728132.1, from coordinate 1,149,665,125 downwards.
ACTTGTCCTCAAGGAAGAGCTCCTACACAGAACGTTCTGCAACAAGTTGAATAATAAAAAAATTAGGTCTAAAACAAATATTTATTAAGAGAAATTTTGTAAATTCTTCCAAAAAAATGTTCTCATGGTTTGGGCACACGGTTTTCCAAACCATATGTAAACTATGTGCCCACTAGTTTTAGAAGGGGAACCTTACACAGTTTCTATGCACGGTTTAACTAACCTTATGAAAAATGTGTCTCAACACACTATCAAAAACTACAGACATACCCTCATGGGAATGCACCTCAAATATCATGGTTTTTCAAACCATGTAGTAAAATCTATCCCACATTCCATCCATGCATGGTTTTATTTATCCATACAGCTCGGGGAACACTATTACTACTAACCATGGGGGCTTCTTGATTTCTCCACAAATCTAGGCTTTGGGCTCCAAACAAGCCTCGAACGCCCCCAATAATTCCAAGACCTCAAAAGGAATTATTATTAGGATGTAATTAAACATTTAAAATGAAAATTATCATAAATAGAAGGATATTTACCTCAATAATGAATCGATTTCTTAAAAAATTCCCCCTAAAAGCAATTCATCCAAGAATTGTTCTCTTAATGGTGATTAAAAATCTGCAGAGAATAACTCCTTCCACTATGCTCATACATTAGAATCTTTCTCCCTGGTTTCTTTATGTGCACAACCAACATACCATAACACTCATAGAAGAGGAACTAGTTGGCCTTGTATAACCTTCATGATACGATCCATAACACGAATAGGATGCTCTTCAAAGGACACATCTTTCTATAACTCAATCTCTTATGTCTAACAGGCATGATATGGGTCTAAATGACAATGGTGTAGCTGAGATACATGGAATAACACATCCATGGATTAATACCTTTGGGGTAACTTCAACTGATATGTTACTGGTCTGAATCTCTACAGAATCTCGAATAGTCAGATATATCTCAATGGATGTTTAACATGTCTCTTGATTCTCATGCGTCCCATCCTTGGTGAGACACATAAAAAGACTTGATCCCTGACCTCAAACTCTAGATTTCATATGTGGGGATTGGAATAAGTTTTTTTAGACTGTCAAGTAGCCACCCATATCCAGATAAACTAAAACTACTCTATAGTCTTTTGTACAAGATGAGGGTCCAAGCATCACTACCTCTCTTACCTCTTAAAAGCATTGGGGTGATTGACATGGCCTACTGTACAAATCCTCTTAAGGATCTATCTGTATGTTATCCTAAAAATCTATTATTATAGGAAAATTCACCCAGGGGTATGTGCCTCTCCCAAGAGCCCCAACATCCTGGAATCATGCCCACAACATATCCTCAAGAACTTCTATCTAAAAGTGAAGATGCTAAATTATAATCAACTAGATTAGTACCTCCCACAGTAGAAGGTTAAATATTCTTCTCATCATGTGTTGGTTTCATTGTATATAACTAGCCTATTTTGTGGCCATGACATATAGCCTAGTTATCATATGAAGATCCTCTCTATTGTCACAAAAAAACTCTAGTTTGAAAACCCTGACCATTGCCTCAGCCAGATATTCTGGTTGTGCTCTTGCTGCCTACCAGATGAGAAGCTACTTAACCCACTCCTCCGCATGGAGTTAGTGATAACCATCTAACACTGGTTACTGGATAAAAAATTCTACAAATATTTTTTAGATGAACCATCTTTATACATGATTGGCACTCGACTAGGTACCTCGTGCACTGAGGCCTCATATGTCCTGGTCTACCATAGTGGTGGAACCTCACCTGGCTACCTGAGTATATACTCTAGATACTAATATCACCACATGGAAAGTCTAGATGATGCTTCCTAATACCATTCCATTTATTGCTATATGAAGGTTCCGAAATTCCATGACTCATAACCCCATCCTCCCTCAAGTTACACTATGTGATAAGCACCTGATTCACTATTCCATAAATAGTAGTCATACAAAATACATTCACCTATGATTAGATTTAATAACTAATTCCATCCTCAAATTTCTTATCTTTAGATAACTCATAACACATCATAATAGGTGTGAAGCATTGAAACTCTCTAAAAGAGGCTGAAAAATACATAACTAATAATGTGCCCTACTATAAGTGAATAAACTATTGGGAATTATCATCCCTCAACATATTAGGATATAATTAATCATATAATTCCATATAAAAATTCATTTATGTTGTCTCCTAATTAAGATTCATCTGACTAATTACATCCCACCATCTCTTGGAAGAATCATGCAACATATATATAGTGATATTTTTTCGTTCTCTTGGGAGGTTTCCCTAGATTTCTGAAGATCGAAAACATAACCTCAATCCTTGAATCTATAGCCTTTTGTTCAGCATCTATGGAAAAAATGGGTGGACGATACTTCTGGAACCCACACATCAACTCTATTATAGTTTGGATGGTCGTGGAACTCCCTGAATTGTTTGCATAAAATACATAAGGCCTTCACAAAATTATGCCTCAAAACCTGTGTTTGGTACAACTACTGGTGACATAGTTGTATCTAAAAGAGTATCCACTGGTTTCCAAGGGCTTTCCACCTCAACAGTGTGATTGTCACCACTATCCTAGCATAAAAATGGAGGTCTTCATAGTGGAATTCCTCTAAAATTCCAAACAAACACCTCTGATAAGAATGTCATCAATGTTCATAGCTAAAAATGTTGATACTAAAATAGTAAAGGAACAAGCCTTCCTATATAAAACACAACCCTTTTCCTACTCCTTGATTGAGGTTCGGGAAACATACATATCAAAAAAAAGCAATATATATTACCTATTATCCACTACTAAGGTTAGGTCTGGGTCAAGTTATCTTATATGAACAATTTTAGATTTCATTTTATTCTCATTCCATTTCAATTATATCACAATTAATACTAAATGGTTGAAAAAAATGGTTAAAAAATTCCAATCCATATGGGACCATGCTCATCATGAATTGAAATATGGAATCAAACTAACCTACACAAAAACATGTTTCAGTCCATGCGACTCATGGTTCAGGACTCAACGTTCCACAATTAGATGCATAAGGTGTCTACTGTAGCCTTATTAGGAAAAAACTTCTTCTGTTATGGAATACATTCAATGTAAAAATCATGTTTTTCAAACCATTAAATAGATAAACTATCAAAGAGTAGGTATATCTATCACAGAACCTATCACAATGTCACACAATCAAATAATACTCCCTATATGGCTTGACATAATGCATGGCATGTGATTTCTAACATGTTCCTAAAATGATTCATGATATAGAATACCCTTATCTCATAGGGTTGGAATGAAATAAAACCCACAATCATATCGGCGATAACATCACAATTCAATTGTATCACCCAATGGGGAATCAATCCAACTTTAATATTCAAAATCTAGAAAAAATTAATTTCATTCAAGGCAATTTGACTTTTTCATGTGTGTGGATTAGGTATGCCCAGGTATAGCTCACTACCACATAACATTTCCCTTATATCCCATCTATTGAATAACAATAGTAAATAAATAAGAAGGGACCCCTCTAATACCACTTTGTATTGTCTTGGTCCCGAGTGCCACTCAAAGGTTCCCAGATCTCGATTGGACACTTTTCCTCAAAAGAATTTCCCCAAAAACCAAAGGATTCTAACTAAAAATGATTTCCTAGGATGTGTTTGTAGGAATACAATTTCCTCATTACTAGAGTGTATCATAGTATATATACAATAAAAATTTAGTAGAAGAAGTTGTAAATAAATCATAAAATAGACAACATCCAAGAAATATAAAATAACAAATACCATAAGGAAACTCATATACAAATGATGATGATGATATATGTAATATGTATACAAAGAATCCAAAATAGGTATGCAGGGAAATTTTACAATACATGGTACAAAATACAAAAAACACCAAAAAAATATCTAGCTAGAATCCTAAGCCTCAGCTATGTCTTGTGCTCCCTAGGTCATAAATGCAATTAGAAAATTGTAGCATGGATCTTTCCTTTGTCCATACCTACACCCATTTAGTCTATTTGTGTACCCAATAATGGCCTAAACATGTGTGAGATTCAATCCCAATAGGAAACCATGCAATTATCTACTTCCATCAAGTTAGTGAATATATAAAAATGGTATCAGGAATGAAATAACAACATATGTTGAGGAAGTACTGAATGTAAGAAGCCCATAAAGGATTGGGTTCTCTTGGACACCTTTCCTCTACTACCTCCTTTGTCCTAGATATAATTTATCTAAATAAATACTCAATAGTATCTCATTTTACAATCAATTTCATCTAATTAGTCAATATCATTTAATAAATATGTCTTGGAACCTGGCACATATCCCAACATCCCCTGTATAGGTACGTGATCAAAAATTCCAAACTAGGCCATCATTATAGTATAAGTCTATAACCGAATACAAGCTTGTGTTTTTTCTTGGAAGACGTGTCATATAAATCATTTCATTACATATAAAATTTAAAAACTATATACCATACTTGGAATTCCTTATTTATAATCTAGGAATGTCTCTTGATCAAACATAAACTATGTTCCTTACAGGTTCGTCCATAGAGGTCCTCATAAGAACCCCAATATTGATATAGGTGTGGTATAACATCACTGATCACTAATTCCATCCTTGGCAGTCCACATAGGGAGTCCAATAGTCACCCAATGAATATATAATCAATTTCTCATTTGATTCCTTCATTGTTCATCTATATAAGGATTCTAAGTATCACTCTATCGTATAATAGTAAGCCCCCATGAGTCTATCCTTGGAAGTCCACTAGGGAGTCCAAGTGTCACTCGGGCATAACCAAGCCAATAGCCAAATGATTTTATCCTTGGTGTTTCTATAAGAACCCATAAGTCACCTAAGGTGTATATATTAAAATATTCTATCAACGCAATTTAAGTATGTTATGCTCATAACTATGTTAAATTTAATTTAACCTCACCTCAGATGATGGCTCAAAGCATAGGTAAGATTGGAAGGATTAGCCTCATAATTAACTGACATGGTAATTTCATTATAAGAAGTAAAAAATGATTAATCAGGAAAGAATATGGACAAATAATAGGGTCATGGTCATCCCATTCTCTTTCTCTAATCAATTAACTTGAAATTTATAATTCTTTATTAACAACCCATGGAAAGGGGTAAACAACGCACCCAAAAGGTATCCAAATTTGAAAACTGCCTGTGGTGGTCCATTTAATTATACAACACACCCAATGGGTGGTTCAAAGTAAAGTTTCATAATCATTAATCATTATCAATGGGTATCATTATTTATGTAGTCCATGGATGTCCTTTTTAAACAAGGACTAAATTCTATTTCAAGGAAATATCTCTAAAAATTGGGCATGTGACACAATAGAATATAAATACATGTACACTCCAAATTTAATGATAAAGAATGAACCTACCTACCATTACTCTATAGTAGAGTGATCATTTATTATGATCTCTTGATTTTACTCATATTGGGAGAAAAACAATGAATGGACGAGAAACCTGAAAATAAGGCATATTAGTTTGCACCTAAATAGAATAGCTAAAACCAAGAAGAATGGGGAAAGATGAAAAAAGAATCAAGTACTAAATGTTTTGGATACAATGATACTGACGACATTAGATTTTGCGATCAGATGGGAGAGAGGGATAAAATTATATGATTTTTCCTTAAGGAGGAGCTCCCACATCGATGTTTTTTACCAATGGATGAAGAATGAGTAAAATTAGTTTTTAAATAAAGATTAATTAAGGTAAATTTCATAAATTCATCAAAAAAATAGGTCTATATGGTTGTCCAAATTGTGCACCAACCATGTACCCACTACTATAATAAGGGTAACACCACATGGTTTCAATAGTGGAAATACTATATTAACATCAAAGTAATGACGTTAGTTTTTTTTGAACTGATGCCAACAGTATGTGGGATATATTTTTTGTGTTAGATTTTAGTATAACCGATGCCCAAAATTTTTAAGAGTGGTTTTTGGCATCTATTTTCAGTAGAACTGACACCAAAAACATGAAACAAATGCTATAGGGTGACGATTTTTAAAAAAACAGACACCGAAAATAAATTTTAAAAAAGTTTTTGCATCAGTTCTTTTAAAAATCAACTATATTAATCCCAAACTCCAGATCATTCTGCATTGCTTTTTATAAAAAAGAACTCCATATATTAAAAAACATATTTAAGGCATTTGTTTTCTGGAAAATTATGCCATATATTACATTTTCAGTGTCAGTTTTCAGAAAAAACCAATGACAAAAATATTTTTCAGACTCTTCAGCATTGGATATTATAAAAAACAATGCCTATTTTTTTTTTAAAATGAGTCGGGATGGGAAACCCTCATGTTTTCAAATCTTCAAATGCTCAACCACAACATCTCCTCTCGACTCGCGATGAATTCGAAGGCATATTTGTGATCTTGAACCACCATTTTTGTCGATTTTCTTCTATTTTCTCATTCTATAGTTTGATTTCATGATTATCTCTCTGTTTTTCATCATCAATGGTTTATGTTTCTTTTAAAAACTTATTTTGATCGACATTCATCCTCGGTTGGATTTTTTTTGTTGTTTATCTTTATTTTTCGTTTTTACAGTCATTTTTTGGTATAGATATTGTATTTTTAACCTTCCAAATCATTTTATGGATAAAATTTCTGATATTGATCTATTTTCATGTTAAAATCTGCTTTTTTAATATTTTAAAAATTTTGAAGATAATTTTGTTATCATTTAATATTTTTTTTGATTTAATTCAATTATTAGTTTATAGTTTAGGATAAATTTGTTGAACATGGTGAATAGTATCCTTAAAAGTGATCATACCATATAAATTTACATTATTTGTTTAATTTAGTTTAGTCTAAGATTGTTTAATTTGGTTCAAATCTGGCTGAGTATATTTATACCAAGTTAGTTTGATTTGGTTCAATTCAATTCAATTCATCTCATGTAAAATAAAATTCATGGAATTTTTATTTTTATGAAATATTTCATGTGTATAAATGAAAATCATATTTTTTTCATTTTACATCCTTTATGCACGTATATCACATAATGTCTCTTCACAGTTATTTTATGTATTTTAACACTACCAAAATTATTAATAGTGTACTCACTCAATTGGGTGAATTCACACTATTCTTCTTCCTTCAATACACAAGACACTCACTTCCCACAATACTCTCTCTCAATTGTTGTATGATTCATGAAAACACATAACATTTTCTCAACATCACAAACCTTTTTGGAAGCACACAATCATTATCGATGCATCTCTCATGAAAACCCAATCACAGATACTATATTTCGTGAAATGATCACTAACGTGCAATATTCATATAATATTTATGAATTCATATTGTATACATCATGATTTTCTGCATATTTGACATGGGATTTCACATGGTTTTAATTTCATGAGCTTATAAATATAATATCAAATGATTATACATTTATGTATGCATGAAATTGTCCACTTATTGCTTCATATATACCCTTGAACACATTATTCTATCATGGAAGACAAAATATCACTATGTGTTCTTCCTTTATGTGATATAATATTACACTACCTCATAGACTCATAGTATTTTCATGTAATTAAAATAATATCTCCACACAAGTACATAATCACCATTCTTTACACAATAATATACTCACTATTAAAACCAATGGATAAATATTTGGTCTTATATTTTTAATGGTCATCGCAATACACAATGAACATTGTCACTGATTTGTGATTTCTAAAAATATCATTGCCTAAACCAGTGATTATTCATAAGAATATTGAATTTAGGAATTTCTTCACATAACTAAGTTCATCATGATGCTAAACTAGTGTGATAAACACACATATTTTTCTCACTATTGTTTCAACTCTTTTGGGAGTATCATGATTAATTTCACTTATAATATGAACATTTAATCTAATTATTATTTCTTATTACTAATAATAAGTAATTTCTCATCCATTAAATTAATGAAATTTTCAATGATTTTGACACATTCAACATCGAAATAATGAAAAAACTATGTAAAATAAACTAATAAATTTTAAAATATTTATATTATAACTAAATTATAATATCAATATAACACATGTATATAATATAAAAATAAAAATTAAACTATTTGTAAATGTGTTTCATATCTGATGTTTTCTATCTGATTATCAATAGTTTTTACTAAATATGTTTCTATATACAATTTATCAGTAAATATATTTATATATATAAATGTTTATATGTTTTAATATATTCACCAATTATATAGTGATATCAGGTATTGAATGGATCATAATTGGATATATTTATGAAGAACCACTAGTGAGTATGAAAAAAGAGATAATTAATTATTGGAATTTCCTAAACAACATCTAAAAAACATTGATTTGATTTTCAGTCTATGTGTAAAGTGTTTGAATATGATAAAGTTAAAATCCATAGAAATCAAGGATCATCTCATTTGTTATGGTTTTATTTTTAATTATACACGTTGGATCTAGCATAATGAAAGAACTGAAAATTCAACATCCAATGTTGATGACAATATTCATAATGAGAAAGAGGATAGTATTGAATAATTTATTCATGATTTAGGATTTGAAACCATCAAAAAATAGCAATTGTTGAACAATTGTATGGAGATTATGAGAAACCATTATTCCCCAGTTGTAATAAATATACAGTGTTATTTATAGTTTTGAGATTAGTTAACTTAAAAGAGAAAATGGGTGGAGTGATAAAATTTTCACTAGCTTACATGAGATTTTAAAAGAGCTACTTCTAAAAAGAAAAGGGCTTCCATATACCAATTATGAGCCAAAGAAAATATTATTCCCAATGGGATTGGGGTATAAAAAGATACATGATTTCTCCAATGATTGTGTACTGTATAGGAAAGAATATGAATATTTATCAAATTTTACTACATTTGAAACATCACGCTATAAGATAGATGGGAATGTCAGCTCAGATTCATTCTTAGGTACTATCATAAAACGTTCTGAAAAATAAATTTTGTAATTTATAATGATATCATCCAATATTTTTGGCATAAAATTCTGATAATTCAATTGTGATTCATTCTTAGGTACCAGAATCAAAATTCCTACTTAATAAATTTTATACCTTACAATAATTACTAGTGTGAAGCATATATTTGAAAATTCAATTGACACAAAAAGGTGAAGATGGCATTCATATGAGCTCATCTCTGATGGCAACTTACATCACCCTACTAATTCACCACAATGGAAGATTTTTGATAAACAATTTCATGATTTTTCAAGTAAAGTTAGAAATATCAGAATGGGATTGTGTACTATTGGAATGAATCCATATCAGAGGCTCAATTTATATATTTTTTATATTATATAATATTCATTAATATACTTATTTAGTGAAACAAAATTATTAATTTACAAAAAAAATTGTAGGACTACTAATGTGTCCTCGGCAGAGGATACTTCTCATGTTGATACTGAAAAATCAAGTTGACTAATTGGTAAACATTGTATTACACATTTACCAAAACTATCACTTTACCACTAATATAATATATTACAAAAAAAGTTTTGATGATAATAATAATGCAAATATCGCAAATGAAGTTCAATTTATCAGTTATATAGCGATATATAGCCATTGTAGGATTATTAGTTTATATCTTGATTGGAAGTCGGTGGACAGGATGAAAAAACAACAGCTTTGGGAGGTCGTGATGGTAAAATATCTTAATTTATTTCTTTTTATCTTATTTTTTTAATATTAAATATTTTAAATGAAATATTTAATTTATTCAATTATAGATGACATTAAATTTTGAGGAAACCAATGAAATTTAGAAAAAAAATATCTCTTTAGCAATGGTTCAATAAAGATATTTTAAAACCAAACTGACAAGAAATTATGTTTTTGGAAAAAGAAGGTTTGAAAACCCATGCCTCAAGTATCAGTTTGAAGATGAAGATACATGGAAGTGATTTGATGATAGACGTTGTGAAGAAAAAGTTCAGGTATGATAATTATTTTATATTGTAAAATTTATTACATACTTTTATAATAACTTAGTAGTTTATTTTTATATAATAGGCCTCTATGAGATCTCATCAAGAGATTTAGTAGAGAAATGTATACCCTCATACTTTTTCACATGGAGGGTATCTGTATCTGGAGTAGAAAATTATTAAAGAAAAAATTGAAGAATTAAGAGGTCGATCTAGTAGTGGTTCAGAAGAGGATCAACATGGTCCTCCATCTCCTCTAACTCGCCATGAAAAATGGAAACAAGTAAGAAGAAGGAAAAATGAGTAGTGTTTTATAGAGGAATCTATGAAAGTATCTAATAAAATTCTTATTAAATTTTATATATTTTTCATCAATTTTTTTTATAAATTTTAAACACTAATATAACTTCTTCATTTTCATTTCAGGATGAACTTCAGAAGAAAGATCCACAAGGCTCTTTTATCCCTGAGGGTAGGATGGATATCCTAAATACTATTTTGGGAAAGGCATAACACCCCGGACATGTTATAGGATATCTAGTAGGTGTTAGTATTTGGAAGGTTTTTGGTCATAGTAAGCAGTCAAGAGACCCAGAGATATAATCATTAAAAGTCGAGATGAAAAATATTAAATAGTCTATGGGTTATCAAATTCAAGTAGCAGTGAAGAAGGCTTTATAAGAACACTTGGAAAGACAGTCACAATTTGTGAAGCCTTTCTAGGTATATTATTTATTTTTTATCATTTTTTATATTTTATAAATTATAAACACTAATATAAATTTTTTATTTTTCATCCTTCCAAGCCTGCTCACCCTGACTACCCTGCCCCATCTTCTTAAATTTCCCCATATGAGCAGCCTTTGTAGGTATATTATTTTTTTTTCATCAATTTTTCTATTTTATAAATTATATACACTAATATAAATTTTCATTTTTTAGCCTTCTGAGGCTTCTCAGCCGGACTACCCTGTCCCATCTACCTACCCCACCCTGTATGAGTATCCTTCCAAGGTATATTATTTATTTGTCATTGAATTTTCTATTTTATAAAATATAAACACTATTATAACTTTTTTATTTTTCAGACTTCCCATCCTTCTCACCTAGACTACCCTTCCCCATTTGCTTACTTTGATTATCCACCACCTCGTTCAGACCAAAATATATATTGTGTGTTTTTTGCTAGAGATCCTCATATAAATATTGTTGCATTAAGACTTGTGTAATTTTTTTGGGGGATTCTGTACATCACCATCCTAGGAAGATGGGTTAGGTTACAGTATCAGTACTTGATATTATAGATCTAAATTCTCTACTACCATTTCCTTCTGATGGGATCAGCAGAGTCGAGGATTATCTCAGACATTTTTTAATTTGGAAAACTGGTTTGATTAATTATTTATGTGTTTTGTAAATATTAGTTAAAAATGATTGAAAATTAATTATAATGTTTTTTGTCATTTAACTTATATTTTATTATCTGAAAGCAAAACAAGTTTCCCAAATGAAACGAAATGTTCCAGAACAATAGACAATACATACTTCATATATTTGTTAAGGGATACAAATATTATCTCAGGAATCTTCTTCATTGAATTTTATCTATGAGTTTCAGATGATGACTAATATATGCAGAATAAAATATTCATTGAGATTACTCAAAGAAGATATCATGCATCTATTTTATTTTGAAGAGATCATCCTGAATGTGGGGTATTTGTTTTCCATGTAAGTAAATTGACATTTGAATTTCTATTTATTTAATAAAAGATGGTTTTAAATTCACTAACTATATTTTCTTTTTAAATTAGGTATCTAGACACACTTAATCTACAAAATTAAGGTATAGACATTTATGGTTTTATAGATCTAGAATTCATTTCCATGGAAGTGAAATATGTTAAGAATCCTAATAGAGTTTCATATATGTGGGAGAGATTATCACATACAATGATTCAGTGCTGGTTTCTTCCATTTCATAATAAGTAAGAATAGAAACATAATTATGAACTATTGATCACTATAGTGTCATTAATTATGAAATTTTTGTATTATACAGGGCTTAGATGTTAGGCGTATTGTTCCCAAGTGAATTCACCTTATAATGGTTTTCAATTTTTTAGGGAATGTTTGTAAAATATTTTCCACCTTATTATAAAGGTAAGTATTTTTTGTTTTTTATTATCTCATTATGTTTAATTATTATTTTTTAGATATTTATAATTAGTTCATATATATATATATAAATTTAGTTCATGGAAATGTTTTTACAAGGAATACATGTCGATAAAGACACATAATATGATCAAATATGTGGAAGTACATGAAATTAGTTTTTATATTAGAATATATTCTATTTTTTTGTAATATATTAATTTTTATTAACATATTATTGTTTTATAACTGTAGTGTCATCGTCAAAAAGGACATGTTGAATGTAATTTTTATATTCTATAATTCATGTATGAGATAATCACAATAGGGGAAACTACTGAATTTGATAAGGTTATTTGTATTAATATTTTTATATTTTCTATGATTTTATTCTAATTTTTAATCACTTATCATTCAATGTTATTGTAGTCATTCAATGATTCATAGTCCTATTCTCAATCTGATCTTACCCATATTCAATCAATTTTTGTGAACTATTTGTTATGTTTGATTAGGATTTTAGGTATATATATTCTAATATTTTTGAATAATATTACATATGGATTCAAAAAACTAACTATTTTGATATAATAGGTGTTTGAAAATACTGGTAATCAAATTAATGCTTCAACAATAACCAACAATGAGTTTGTTGTAAATTTTAGGTATGTGTTTTCTAATTCTACTTTATAATACAAATGTGTAGATAGTTTTTTGATTAACAAGATAAAGACATGTAAGTTATAGATTTTTAGTAAATGATAAAAACTGTTTGATTGATGTATATTGTTTTTTTATTATCTAGGTTCCAAATTTTTTGGAAGTGTAATATTTTCAATTTTCTAATAAAAATAAACTTTCCGGGTTGGTTTTTTTAAAAATCACACTAAATTTTTTTTAAAAAATATTTGGTTTTCAACATTAGTTTTTAAAATAAATGACGCCAAAACCCATAACAAAAATCATTTTCAGCCTCGGTTTTTCCAAAACTGAAGCTGAAAATTATATTTTTAACTTCACCTTTATAAACGTCAGTTTAAAACCGATGTAAAAAATAAAAAAAATGATATTAAGTCTAGTTTTTCCCTATTTTTGTACAAATGGTTTGACTAACTATGTGAAAAAAAGTATCATCCCACTTTTAAAAACTGCAGACATACTCACACGAGCATGAACCTCAAATTTCATGGTTTTTTAAATCTTATGGGCTCCTTCATCCCACTAGCCAAACATCCATGGTTTTATCTATTCATTCAGCTTGTGTATTATGGTTACTATTAACCATGTGACCTACCAAATTTCTCCAAAAAGATGGTATTTGTGCTTTGAACAAGCACTGAACTCCCCTGATACCTCCACAATCTCAAAGGGAATTCACGTTAGGCCATAATTAAACATTTAATAAAAAAATTAATGAATATAAAAGGATATGTATCTTATGAAAGAACCATGTTCTTACAATATGCCTCATCCACCACATGACTCAAACTATTGCGATTATATACCAAGTGTGCTATTTTTCTATACACACCTTGTGCCACCCCTTTAAAATTTCATGTAATTTTTCTCCTACTTGAATCTTATTTCAGTGCTACACATCAAGTAACATCACAGGTGTAAAACGAAATGTACACTATTATAAATTTCATGTTTTTAGAATACCACATGAAATATTAATAGGTAGTCCATGACCAAACTACTTCAAGGGACTTCATATCACGTCCCCCAAAGTTCATCTCATATACTTTTCTATCCATAGTGAGTTTTCATATCTTCTTTCCCGGGTTTCAGATTTCAGCATGAGATTAGTCCATCTTAATAATTTTCCATGTAAATTGTGATGCTACACACCTCTTTAAGATTATAGGTAATATGTGAGGTGATTTTGGAAGTTTATGTTACGTAGATACCTATGATATTTGATCGAGATCAGACAGGAAGGTCTATGTATACATGAGGTTGGGAACTCCCCTACAAATATACTAATGATAGAGAACTGATCACCTATATTTTTCTAAGAGTTCAACACTCCCCCATACTCAAGATGAATGTCTTCTAAATCTGGAATGAGGTTCGTACTTCCCTATCCCCTATAAAGAATAGGCCCCCCATGTGAGTGGTATAGTTATGAACTCTCTCACTTATATAGGGGTTGGGTCCTTTGTCCATGGATCCAGGTACTCCCTCGTATGATTTTCTCCACTTATTGAGGTGTTGGACCACCAATGGGGTTTATTACTCCCTTAACCAACACTGGACACATAAAAAGGCATAGGTCCCCTACTATATAATCCAATATGTGATGTGTGTTGTAAAGATGGTTAGTTTGTATTCTTGGATAAATTTTTGGGACAATATCTTTTATAGTTGGGATGTACAGAAATATCCTGTTATATATCTTTAGTATCTGAGTTATTCTTACTTTTATAGTCATGATATGATTGATCTTTTACATAATCCATTTTTGGTTGAGATGTACTATTGGGTATTTATATACTCACCCTTTCATGTGTGATTCACCCACACATGAAATGTCTTACACAAATGATGGATAGTTTGATGGTGATCATTGAAAAGTCCTAAATTTTTAGTGAGGTACATTTTCCATTGATTTTCATTCGACCCCTCATTTAGTTTTTATTTTTGGATTATACCCAAGGGACTAGGATTTTAGGTTTTTTGATTTGATTATATGAATAAATTAGTAGAAGGGTGTAGGATGGAATCTGGATGAACACATGACATGTATAAAATACATAGCATGTATTTAAAATACACCACATCCATTGAATACACAACATGTACTTGGTTGGCCAGACCCCCTTAAAGATCATGAATTGGATTTTCCCTAGGAGGGAAACACCATGATTTATACGGAATATAAAGCTTACATTCCCTTTAATTATTCTAGTATTTTTTTAAAAGGGTCGTAAATTTTGTTTTTCAGATCCTTTTCTTCACCCACACAGAAGGAAGTCATGCATGAGAGCTCCCCCTCCACTAAACCTAGGTTTCTTTATTAATCCTCCATCCAATATTTTTTCTCTTTATCAAAAAATGAGTTGGATCCAAAATTGTAACCTCTTAGTTCTTCTTCCATTCATTTTTAGTTCACTTTATCATCTTCTGTGATATTTTGGTGCAAGCTCATATGCCATATTTTCAGGGTTTTTGTTCGTTTTTTCAGATTTCTTCCATTCCAGTTCAATTCAAGGGATATAAATGGATGAATGATTGTCTACCAACCAAGGTAGGTGGCTTATTAATTTTCCCTAAAGTTTTTAATTTTTTATAGTATTTTCTATTATTCCACACATTGTAAATTTATGTACGATGCCTTAAAATGTAAATCCCATTTTGAAATTAATTGAAATATGTTATGATGCATCCATAGACCCATTTAAACCATTGAAATATTTTTACATTATTTTTTCCCACCATTTTGGGTTTTCTAAAGTAAATTCCCTCTGATTTATAAATGTCAATTAGACCACCGATTGGTAACTGGATAGAGCTTATAAATGAAATTAGGGGTAGGGAAAGTTCCCAGTCATGGATGCTTGATAAGATTTTAGTATATCATGGGTTCATGGGAGAATAGGGTCGAGTGTATTCTCATGATTCTAGTAGAGATATATTTTGGTCTTGTGTACTTTTATAAAGAATGTTATATATGAATGTATAATGTATTTCCCTTGTATTCACAATTGTTTACTTCAACATGAAATGATAACATTTTATATATGCCTCAGCCAATGGTTTAATTATTATTAGTTTTTCTTTGATATTTATCTTTCATATTTTATTATTGTATTTATCTTCTACAATGTTGTTTGATATATTATGCTTCCACCAATTTTTATTATTTATTTTTATGTTGTAATACTATGATAATAAAGGGAATATTCTCCCCAACATCTCACTACAGACCCTGAATGCTAGTTTATAGTCTCTAGAATACTAGAAGGCATGCTTGGGGCCATGTAACCCACTGGATTGGGGCACTATTAGTTGCTCTTGGGAAGAGATGTTACAAAGTGGTATCATATGATATTTTACATTTTTTATTAATATTTGTTTATTATACAATAGACTAGGATGTATCATAATTTGGTAAGGAATCTATGGTTGGATTTAGCTGATCCATTTATAGGTAAAAACCAAAT
This sequence comes from Viscum album, assembly GCA_963277665.1. Taxonomy (NCBI): domain Eukaryota; kingdom Viridiplantae; phylum Streptophyta; class Magnoliopsida; order Santalales; family Viscaceae; genus Viscum; species Viscum album. The sequence continues at coordinate 1,149,648,715 of OY728132.1, read as the reverse complement.
TACCTAAAATGGGATATTGCTAATTTGGTTTATGCCTATTAATGTTGCACTGATTTCAACATTCTGTGAAAAAAAATGTTCTTTGATGTGATTATTATTGATACTATTATGATGAATCTTATGTTACTATGGCCTAATAAGATAAGATAATATCATATCATGAATCATTATAGTCACTTAAAGTCTCAAATTCCATTCATTATTCCATGCCATGTTTATATTATTGCGTGCATTTCTTATTGTATATTATCAGTGCCTTGATTTTTATGTATTTAAAATGTTCTAACATTTTTTGAAGGGATAAAATTAATGTATTAGTTAGACTTTATGCATAAATCTTAAGGGTTTTGTCATATATAATGATGAAAGAACATTAATTAACCAATTATACCTTGTTTGATCCAGGACTCGTCGGTTCTATGGGATGAAACCTTAGTTGATTTTATTGATTGAATTAAAACATTAATTTATGTTGCATGATGTTCTATAAATTTGGAATGTTCATTCATTTAATCAAATAATTTTGTATAAACTACTACATCTTGATACTAGATGTAATGGCTAGGTCATAGTTCCATGATATTCCAAATAAAATTTATATGGTTATGGATTTTATAAATTGGGAATGGTGATGCATATGACTGGACTAGAATATATATATATATAATTATGATATTTATATAAATTTAAAATTTTAAATGAAATGGTTATTATTAAACGGGGATTCCAATTGTAAAGTATTGGGTGTTTTACTCTATAACCTAATATTTAAACACCATATAATAAATCCCATATATATATATATATGAAACATTGACCCTAACCCAAACTTATTAATGGGTAGTAGGTATTGTCTGTTGTGTCTTATGTGACCTTTACTATCACCAAGACCTATTTTTAGGAGTTGTCAGAGAGGTGTGACTTGTTCATAAAAATGTTGTGTGTTTGTCCTTTCATGTGATCTTGATCCTAATAGTTGTTAAATATTATATGAGGCATATATATGGAAATATTATAGCCATGACACCACAACTTCCTCAAGTCGTGTGCTAGGAGGGTGTCGATAACCATGATCTATAGGTGGTGGAACTTAGTCCACCAGCATTACTTATTATAGTTCCATTTGGGGAACCTCATGTTATTTCCCCACTCGATGTCAATGCTCAATTTTGAGAGAGATTCTTCCGCTTCATGCTGTCCATAGAAGGAGATTGATAACCTTCCCCTTCAATGGATGAGTTGATGCAAGAGTTCCAGTAGTATCATTATCCCATCGTATAATGGGATGGATGTCATCATGCTACATAATGTCATGACCCATCCTCGAGGCCCGTGCCGTGACTACCCCAAGACCGCCTTCCATAGTCCAGGGGCTGGTGACTAGCACCAAAGGCGAATCCCTGTTAATAAGGGAAGGCATTGCCTTTTGACCTGTAACTCACACAGTCTGAACATAAGCAGTAAAAGCAAGAAGTACTAAAATAGAAAAGAAAAGTGTGATGAAAGTAAGTGGGCCAGAATACAGACCCAACTGAACAACAAGTACAAGTACAAGTAAAAGGTAAACAACACTTGGATCATCCACCGGGGAATCCTACTTGAAGGGCAGGTAAATAACTTGAACAATTCATCCCTACGGTATGTCCCTTCTAGTCCAGCTCTGAGCAGCCTCCCATCCATCACCCTCAGCCTTGACCACTGATGTCTGTCATCTGCACAGAACACAACAAGGTGCAGGCGAAGCCCGTGCAGGGGTGAGTGTAACAATACTCAGTAGGGCACCCCGAGACCCCAAAGGTCTCCCAGAATCCACTAAGGATAAACCACAGAAGAAGGATACAATCATGAAGTATCAACCAACCCTACTTAAGTATATGCCCATACATATACCTAAGTTACCAATCATGGTCCAGCTCCAACTCTCGAGCCCAAGCACAACCCATTCCACAAAAGAAGTAAAGTCAATCACCACGATGATAATAGTTTAAAGACAATAATCACCTCATACAGGTATACTACTCATGTAGAGAGGTAGAGATGATTAGTTGTAGCCACTGAATCATCTCCTCTATCGAACCCATGTAGGATCCTGTAACAATATCAGCACTGTCGAACCCACGTAGGATTCTGGTACAGTTGTCATCACTGTCGAACCCACAGAGGATCCCGATATAGTAGTCACTACTGTCAAACCCTTGGAGGATCCCGGTACAGAATTCATCGCTGTCGAACCCATGAAGGATCCCGGTATAGAATTCATCACTGTCGAACCCATAGAGGATCTAGGTATAGTATCGTTGCTGTCGAACTCACAGAGGATCCAGACATCTCACTCACAGACAGCCCTAGGGTTCCCACACACAACACGCTCGATTACGAGAGGGTCCGCTCCTCGACCCAAGATTTGATACATAAATTTCCATGAGTCCTTGAGTTGATGTATCATTTAGTTCCATCTCATCATAAGGAACCCAACGCGATAGACGGCGCGTCAATCGGACGTTCAGTCTGTGAGTTATTGGCATTTCCGTTCGATGGGCCCAGTTGGTTTTTAGGCTCAAACCAACCTGACCGTAACCCAAATGAGTTAGAACCTCAAATGGAGTATGCCAAAAGAATTCTCTCGCTCCAATAATTCCATCGCCATAGGCGGTTTATCGATCAGACACCCATAGCCCATGATGCGGGCTAAAAGGTGTAAATGGCCATAGCGGGTCCAGGTCCGGTCTGACCCAGTCAAACCGACCCGAACTGACCCGGTCCGAATTAGGGTTTGACCCGGTCCACGGTTCCGACCAGGTACAAGGAGGTGGCCCATCCTGAGGGCGCGACCGGGCCCGAAGGCGCGGCCCGGCCTGAGGGCAGCCCAGCCTGTGGCGGCCCGGCCGAGGGGAGGCCCGGCCCGAGGCGGCCCTGCCGAGGGGCGGCCCGGCCGAGGAGTGGCTCGACCGTGGCGGCCCGACCATGGAAGCCTGGATGTGGCAGTCCGGCCGAGGGGCGGCCTATTCGAGGGGCAGCTCGACCGTGGCGGCTCAGCCGACCATGCGTGGGAGGCGGGTGCCACCCCCCGGTTTGTCATACGGAACCGGCGTGTTGCGTCGGTTCGGAAGCTGCGGGACCCGTGTGGTCCCGCTTTTCCGGCACCACGGTGGCCACCCCAGACATCCATCATCGCACCTCCACCATGAATCGATGGAGCTGCGTTTCTACTACCCTCCGCGTGGCGCGACGGCGCTGCCCCACCACCGCCGCAGCCCGACCTGGCCGCGGCCTTCAGCTCCACCGCGCGGTACAACGGCACCGTGCCTCTTCCTATGCCACGACCCTCCTGACTATGGTTCCTTTTTGGTGTGCTGTGATGGCACCATGCCCCTTTGGCACCACCATGACCCACCTGGCGACGACTTGGTTCCTTTGTGTGGCATGGCGATGCCATGCCCTTGCGGCGACCCAGTGGCCTTGCGCCGCCGACTCCTTTTTGTGGTCCACCTTCATCATCATCAAACGGAAACAAACAAAAGGGGTAGGGTTGGGCCATGTTCGTGCGGTCCAAACCCTCCTCATCATGCGATATCATTTGGCTTACCAAATCAGAAAATTTGTACCATGATAAACGGAGGTTTAATCTCATATTTTAAAATAATTAAAAACCCCCAACCTTGATTCGTTGAACATTTACAAAGGTGTGGGAATAGAATTCAAAGATGTCGTCGTACATTGCGCCCATCACACACCACCGATCCCGGGCTTGAGCATCATCCTTGTTCTTCGTCAGGGATGATGCTTTCTTCATTGGAGAGGATGTTGTTCTTCGTTGAAGAGGATGTCGTTTTTTGTTGAAGAGGAAAAGGCTACACCAAGTCGCCAACGAAAAAAATAATTGAGGAGGAGTCTATTATTTGTTGGCACAACAACACACAAGACTTGTGTTTAATTAAATTAAACAACTCATTGAATTAAATTGGGTGGAAATGATTCAAAAGTTTTCAAAAAGAAAATTAATTGAGGTATTAATTATCTTTTAGGTGTGTTGGAATCATTAATGGGGTTGTTCAAGAGTTTCCCCTATTCATGGTGAACTCAATAGGTTAAAGGGGGGTAAAGGGGGTTTGAGGGCATGTGGGCCCCACCACATAATATCCTCCCAAGGGAGTTTATTCGTGGGTGGGCCTCACATCCAACCTCCCCTTGGAGGTTTTAACTACCAAACATAAAAATATGTTACTCATATTTTTATTTAATTTATTTAGAAAATCCCCAAAAATTAGCCTCCGCTCTTGTTAGAACGCAATTGTGGTGAAGGTCTCCTTAAGTGAATACTGGTGCTGTGAGTTCAACGGTGCCCTCAGCTTTCAATTTCGAGCACCAGTTCAAAATATATAAAATCTCACTCGTATCTTTACTAAAAGTACCCAAAAAAAACTTTAGAATTTGATTCCGGGAACACCAAGCCTCGAAATCAAGTGCCGTCATAAACTATGGACTCGTAAAATTCCCATTATTTTAAAAAAATCCATGGGAATTCTGGTTCTTTACATTCACCCCACCTTAGGGATTTACGTCCTTGTAAGATGCAATACACACTAAGGGAAAAAATGGGGGTACTGAGCATGCATATGAGCCTCCCGCTCCCATGTTCTCTCCTGGAGGTTCACGTGCTGCCAGCGAACGCACACCAGAGGTATCGACCATCCATGCCAGAACCGCTCCTATAAATCCTCAATTTCCTTTGGAACCTTCATGAATGTCTCCCCTTCATCGATGTCCAACTCTCTATGGTCGACAATATGGGATGGGTCGTGCACGTATCTCCTCAACTGAGAAACATGGAAGACATCATACACCTGGTGCAACTGAGGTGGAAGAGACAAGCGGTAAGCCACCATGCCTACTCTGTTGGGGACCTGAAACAGTTCAATGAATCATGGAGTTAACTTGCCGCCTCATCCAAATCTCCATAGGTCTCATCGAGGTGATACCCGTAGAAATACATGGTCACCATCCTCAAACTCCAGTGGTGTCCTTCTCCTATCAGCATAGAACTTTTTCCTGCTCTGTGTAGTCTTCATCCACTCCTGGATGATCTGCACCTTCTCCGTCGTAGCCTACACCATCTCTGGTCCTACAAGTGCTGACTCCCCTGGGTCAGTCCAGCATAGAGGCGATCTGCATGTTCGGCCATACATTGCCTCTTAAGGTGCCATCCCGATGGTGGAGTAGTTTCTATTATTATAAAAAAACTCTACCAAGGGTAAGTGATCCTCCCAACTGCAACCAAATTCAAGGACGCATGCACGGAGCATGTCTTTGAGTGTCTGAATGGTTCTCTCAGTCTGATCATTTGTTTGAGGATGGAAAGCGGTGCTCAAGAAAATCTGCATCCTGAAAGCCTCCTAAAACCCCTTTCATATCCGGGAAGTGAAACAAGAATCTCAATCAAAGATGGTCATTGATGGAACACCATGAAGTCGTATGATCTCCTCTATGTAGAAGCATCTGAAGATCTCTACTGAACCCTGCTCTCTGATCGGTAGGAAGTGGGACGACTTGGTGAGTCGGTCGACAATCATCCAGATAAAGTCATGTACTTTGGATGTATGTGGAAGTCCCATCATGAAATCCATGGATATCCCATCCCACTTCCACTATGGGACCTCTAAGGGTTGAACCAAGCCTACTAGAATATGGTGCTCTTCCTTCACGTGCTGACAAGTGAGGCATCGTGAGACAAACTCTACTACTACCTTCTTCATACCTAGCCACCAGTGCTGTCGTCGGAGGTCTTAATACATCTTCGCCACTCCTTGATGTACCGCTAAAGGAGATGTGTGGAACTACATCAACACTTTCTCCTGAAGTGAAACTGGTACCATGGTACGTCCTCTGAAGAGAATGTCATACTCCCCACCTTCAGAAAACCCCATCAGGTGCCTGCCCTATGGATATCTAAGCACGTTGCATCTCACAGTCAATGTCCCCACGCTGTGCCTCCCTGACTCACTGAAGAAGTGGAGGAGTGACTTTGAGAGACTGCAGAAAGGATTCTCCATTTTTATCCACAAAGTATATTTGCAACGCATCCAGCTGCTCCGTCGCCTCTCCTAGAAGCCGAATTCCTGATCTCCTACTGATAGCATATGCTATAATGTTCCCCTACCCAAGAGTACAGACTATCTCAAAGTCATGGTCCTAGAAGAACTCAATCCAACACCATTGTCTCAGGTTTAGGTTCTTTTGTGAGAAGATGTACCTGAGACTCTGGTGGTCAGAGTAGACTGTAAAACGCTCACCCATCAGATAGTGCCACCACATCTTCAAGGCGAAGACCACTATTTCTAACTCCAGGTCATGGGTAGCATAGTTATACTCTTACTGTCTCAACTACTGAGAACCATATGAGATCATTGCTCGCTCATGCATCAGGACACACCCGAGTCCGATCCCTGATGCGTCACAGTATACTATGTACCCAATGTTTTCCTCTAGTAACCTCCATATGGGAGCACCAGTAAACCTCTGCCTCAGCTCCTAAAAGCTCTGTTGGAATCTCTCTAACCAAACAAAGGGTTTCCCATTCTTCGTCAATGCTGAAAGCGGTGCTACAACTCTGGAGAAGTCTGGCACAAATCTCCGATATTACCCAACCAGTCCTAGAAAACTCCATACCTCTATCACACTTCTGGGTGGCTCCCAAGAAAGTAATTCCTAAATATTTGTTTGATCCACTACATCTCCAGCCTCTTAGATGAAGTGTCCCAAGAATTGAATCTCTTGAATCCAAAACTGGAACTTCGAGAGCTTACCATAAAGCTGGTTCTCTCAGAGTGTGTCTAGTACTACCTGTAAATGGTAGGCATGATCCTCCTCAGTAGTCAAGTAGATCAGTATGTCATCGATGAAGATTACAAAAATGCGATCGAGGTAAATCTGGAAGATCCTATTCATGAAAATAATGAACACTACTGGAGCGTTGGTTACACCGAAGGTCATAACCAGGAACTCGTAGTGGCCATACCGACATCTGAAGGCCATCTTCAGCACATCATCATCTCGAACTCTGAGCTAGTGATAGCCTGACCTGAGATCTATCTTCGAGAACCATCGTGCTCCTGTGAGATGATAAAAAAAGTCAAAAATCCTTAGAAGTGGGTACTTTTTCTTCACAGTAAACTAGTTTAGGCGACAGTAGTCAACACACAGTTGATATCTCCCATCCGCCTTCTTGGCAAACAAAATCAGGGATGCCAAGGGTGAAACATTGGATCAGATAAATCCCTTCCTCTGTAAGTCCTCCAACTGTACCCGCAACTCATGAAGCTCGGAGGGAGCCATCTGATATGCTAGAGTAGATATCGGTGTTGTCCCCGGGTATAGGTCAATGAAGAAGTCTACCTATCTATGAGTAGGTAGTTTTGGAATGTTGTCAGGGAAAACATCCGCATACTGATCCACCACAACAGAAAAACTCAGACTCCGCACATCAACTTATCTGAGGATGAGACTAGCGAAATGATGTGTGATCGGCTTCCCCTTCCTCTAGGTAAGTCCATCCTACGATGCAAAGGATCCCTCCTCACCGGTGAAGGTGAACATGGTCCCATCTGTGCAGACACACTTCAATTTGTGCCTAATACAGTCAATCTGAGCATTAACTGTGGATAACCATTCCATACCCAAGATGATGTCGTAAGGCCTCGACGCCACTACGAGAAGATCTCAGCCAAAGATCTCTCCTCCTAGAGTTATCTCACACTGCCGGCACTAGGGTGTAATCATCAGGTCTACTTCAGTAGGAGTCTCTAGTTATAAGGATCGAGCCAATGGCTCCTTCGGAATCTTCGAGCTCCGAACGAGGGTAGTGGAAATAAAAGAATGACTCGCACATGTGTCTATAAGTACTAAAGCAAGGGTGGAGTAGACATAGATAGTACCCTAAATCATATCAGGTGCGCCGTGGTCGTAGGCCTCGACTACCTGGAGCTGAGCCTGCCTCTTTCTGCTAGCTCCCTGTGGTTGGGGTGGACCTCCTGGTGGTGGTGGTGGTAGGGCCTCGAAATGTAATCCACCACCTGCTGCTTGGCCAGATCCTCTGCCATGTCTACCTGCTCCCGGTGGACCACCACAGTCGAACCTCTGCCTCTTCCTGGGAGGTCCCTCTACTCTCTACTGCTCATCTGCATGGCGGGTCAGACAGTCTCGAGCCATGTGACCATGCCCACCGCATGCATAGCACTACATGTTCCTCGTATGATTAGCTCTATCTCATGTGCCCTGAACAACCAAACCCATATCCTAGGATCGCTCACCTGATGGCCTAGTCCACTTGGACCTCTGTGACATCTGTCTACTACCGGCTGTAGAAGACTCCGCTACGTGTTGCCCTGTGGTGGATCTTATTACTACTGACTGCTCAGCGAGAAAACTATCCACTATAAGGGCTCGCTCCAGCACCCCTACCTACGTCGGGATGCTGAGGGAGATCATCGAAGCCCAGATCTCATGCCTGAGTCCCTGCTCGAAGGTTTGGGCCCTAAAGAATTGGTCACGTACTATATCCATGGATTAGCGCGAGAGGTCAGTGAACCTAGCTGAGTACTGAGCTAATCTCATGCTGCCCGGTTGTAGATGAAGTAACTCCTGAATCTGTACAGCACAAAGGGTGGCTGGAACAAACTCCACCCAGAACAGGCTCTCGATGTCTGCCCAAAGTAGTGATGCTTAGTCATGCACCTAGAGCATCTGGCTCCCCCATTTTCCTGCTGCTGCATGCAGGAGACTCGCGGCAAGGATCACCATGAGGTCGGCTGGTGTCCCTACCGATATGAAAACTCTCACGATAGCCTCAAGCCAATCCTCAGCTACCTGTGGGACCATCACTCCCCGGAACCTGGGTGGCCAATAGCACTGGAACTTGTGCAATACACTCAGATGGCGTGCACTCTTTATTGATGGAGGTGGTGGTATCGGTGGCCCAACGGGTAGTGGTACCACTGGAACCTCCGCTATGATGGGGCCCTGCACCGAGGCCTCGTCACTCAGTGGGATACCATCTCGTACAAAACTCAGAACACTAACTGGCTACCTTTGTGGGGACACCCTGAAAAGAAACAGGTGCACCAAGGGCAAAAAATTATACCTCGTGAGATGATACTATGTAATCCCAAAGAAATTTTTTCAAAAGAAACACACACGCAATCAGTGTTTTCGTGCACTGAGTCAGAAATTAGAAATTAGATTCCTAGTGTATGGATACATTGGCAGCCGCAATAACACCGGTTTCCCGAAACAGATAACCACACCCAAAACACATAACACTATTGCTGTTACAATAATTAGAGTCCAAGTTATGCAGTAGAACCGACTCCTCTGATACCAATTTTTCTTGACCCGTCCTCGGGGCATGTGCCATGACTACCCCAATCCTGCCTTCCACAGGCCAGGGGCTGGAGACTAGCACCCAAGGTGAATACCTAATAAAAAGGAAAGGCATTACCTTTTAACCTGTAACTCATGCAGTCTGAACACAAGAAGTAGAAGCAAAAAGTACTAAAATAGAAAAGAAAAGTTTGTTGAAAGTAAGTGGGCCAGAATACAAACCCAACAGAACAAAAAGTACAAGTACAGGTAAAAGGTAAACAGCTCCTAGATCGTCCACTGTGGACTCATACCTGAGGGTAGGTACATAACTTGAACAATTCGTCCTTGCGGTACATCCCGTCTAGTCCAGCTCCGAGCAGCCTCCTTTCCGTCACCCTCAGCCTCGAACACTATTTTCTATCATCTGCACAGAACACAACAAGGTGTAGGAAAAGCCTGTGCAGGGGTGAGTATAACATTAGTCAGTAGGGGACCCCGAGACCCCCAAAGGTCTCCCAGAATAAACTAAGGATAAAACACATAATAAAGATAAAATCACGAATTATCAACCATCCCTACTTAACTATATACCCATACATATACCTAAGTTACCAATCACAGTATGACACCAACTCTCAATCCCAAACACAACCCATTCCACAAAGGAAGTAATGTCAATCACCATGATGATAATGGTTGAAAGACAATACTCAGCTCACACAGGTATACTACTCATGTAGAGGGTTAGAGATGATTAGTTGTAGCCACTGAATGATATCCTCTATCAAACCCATGTACGATACTGGAAGAGTATCAGCATTGTCGAACCCATGTAGAATCGTGGTACAGATGTTGTCACTATCGAACCCATAGAGGATCCCGGTACAGTAGTTACTGCTATCGAACCCACTGAGGATCCCGGTACAGAAGTCATCGAAGTCGAAGCCACGGAGGATCCCGGTACAGAATTCATCATTGTCGAACCCACGAAGGATCCTAGTACAATATCGTCGCTGTCGAACCCATAGAGGATTCAGACATCTCAGTCGCAGCCAGACTCAGGGTTCCCACACACAGCACACTGGATTCCAGGAGGGTCCACTCCTCGAGCCAAGAGTTGATACATCAACTACCATGAAGTCTTGAGTTGAGTTATCCCGTAGTTATGTCTCATCATAAGGAACCCAACGTGACAGACGGCACGTCAATAAGATGTATGGTCTGTGATTTATTGGCATTTCCGTTCTAGGGGCACTGTTGGTTTTTAGGCTCAAACCAACCCGACTGTACCCCAACTGCATCCGAATCTCATGTATAGTATGCCCAAAGAAACATCTCGCTCTAAGAATTCCATCTCCATAGAAGGTTCGTCGATCAGACACCCGTAGACCATGATGCAGGCAAAAAGGTGTAAATGGCCATAGCTGGTATGGGTCCGGTCCGACCCAGTCAGACTGACCGGGCCGAACCGGTCTGAACCAGGGTCTCACCTTGTCCACGGGTCTGCGCCGGTCCAAGAAGGCCATCTGGCCCGAGGGCGCGGCCAGGCCTTAGGGCAGCCCGAGCAGTGGTGGCCCGGCCGAGGGGCGGCCCGACCCATGGCGGCCCAGCCCGAGGCGGCCCGGCTATGGTGGCCTGGCCAACCACATGTGGGAGTGGGGTGCCACGCACCCCCCGGTTTGTCTAATGGAACCAGTGCATTGCGCCCGTTCGGGAGCCGCGGGACCGGGGTGTTCCCGCTTGTCTGGCTCCACGACGGTCATCCCGACCGTCCGCCACTGCATCTCCACCATGGCGCGATGGCACCGCGGTTCTAATACCCTCCACGGGGAACAACTGCGTTGCAACACAAACTCCATGGCCCGACCTGGCCAATTCCTTTGGCTACATCGCGTGACGCGATGGTGCCACGCTTTTTTCCTCCGTCGCAGCCCTCCTGGCCGTGGTTCCTCTTCGGCGCGGTGTGATAGCACCGCGCCCCTTCGGTAACACCGTGACCTACATGGCCACAGCTTGGTTCCTTTGCGCGGCATGGTGATGCCGCCCCCTTGCGGCGACCCGGCGGCCATGCGCCACCGACTCCTTTTTGCGGTCCACCTTCTTCATCATCAAACGGAAACAAAAAAAGGGGGGAGGGTCGAGCCGTGTTCATGCAATCCGAACCCGCCTCGTTATGCAATATCATTTGGCTTACCAAACTAGAAAATTTGCACGATGATGAATGAAGGTTTAATCTCATATTTAAAAATAATTCCAAACCCCCTACCTCGATTCGCTGAACATTGACGAAGGTGCTGGAAAAGAATTCAAATATATCATCGTACATTGTGCCCATCACACGCTGCTGATCCCGGGCTCGATCATCATCCTCGTTCTTCATCGGAGATAGTGCGTTCTTTATTGGAGAGGATTTCATTCTTCATTGAAGAGGATTTCTTTCTTCATTAAATAGGAAAAGTCTCCATCAAGTCACCAACCAAAAAAATAATTAAGGAGGAGTCTATTATTTGTTGACACAACAACACACAAGAGTTGTGTTTACTTAAATTAAACAACTCATTAAATTAAATGGGGTAGAAAGGATTCAAAAGTTTTCAAAAAGATAATTAATTGAGGCATGAATTATCTTTTAGGTGTGTTGGCACCATTAAGGGAGTAGTTTAAGAGTTTCCTCCATTAATGGGAAACTCAAGGGGTTAAAGGGGGGTTAAGGGGGTTTGATCTCTGTAGGCCCCACCACATAATATCCTCCCAAGATAGGTTATGTGCAGGTGGGCCCCACCTCCAACCTCTCCTTGGAGGTTTTAACTACCTCACATAAAAATATGTTACTCATATTTTTATTTAATTTATTTAGAAAACCCCCCAAAATTAACTTCCTCTCTTGTTAGAACACAATTGCGATGAAGGTCTCCTTAAGTGAATACAGGTGTTGTGAGTTCAACGGTGCCCTCAGATTTCAATTCCGAGCACCGGTTCAAAATATATAAAATCCCTCTCAAATGTTTACTTAATGTACCCGAACAAAACTTTAAAATTTGATTCCGGGCACACTGAGCCTCGGAATCAAGCGCCGTCAGAAAGTGCAGAATCATAAAATTCCCATGTATTTAAAAAAATCCCCAATAAATTCCGGATCTTTACACATAATCTTGTTTTTGAGGAATGAATTTTTAAATTTGGGAATATGGGGATAGATTAAGAGAGGAAGGTCAAGCTTGTGGCTTATATACTATGTGGTTTTGCTAACAAATAGTTGGATTTCATTACCTTGGTAGATCTACATAGGGATATGATCTGTATGGTGTCGCAAATGTCCATCTAGTATTAAATCTTTCCACATACATTGAGGGTTGACCGAGATAGGAAGTTCATGAACATGAAGTTGGAAGCTATGTATGTGATGGAATATCCTTATCTTTTTATTTAACTATAGTGATTCTCACTAACTCTAGTTGGAGATGAGCTCATTATTGTGAGGTGACTTGAGTATGTGATGGTACATGCCATCTTATTGTAGGTTAATTTTTTCCATTTGACCACTATTTATAAGATACAAAATAGTCCCTCATTACTGAGTAGAATTTGGGGGGGAAATAGAAGTTGTGAGCTAGGGAGGTTCAACTCCCACACTTGGAAGTAGATGATCTAGTGAAAGGAAGTGTCACTTTAAGGTTAAACATGATGGAATAGGTATTTAGGAAGTTCATACTAGAATCATTATTAAATTTCATCAATCTGGGAAGTTGGGTAACACAAAACTCTAGTGCATACAAGATCCTGTTGAGTGCAGAGGCTTTTATAGGATGGGTCAAATATTGTTCTTCTATAGGACTTTTCCACCAGTACCTAGTGAGAGAGGGTCTAAATTAACTCCACATTCTAGAGTGGGGCTAGTAGTAACTTTCCAAGTAGGAATCAGGGGTGACACTAGCTTCTCAAGATGAGGTTTTTGTTGAGGTGAAGTGAACCACATTCATGGCTCATAGTTCCAATAGAATGGCGTACTTAGGGTAGTCATGAAGCAAAAAGGGTCGTTGTTTGCACCAGTTACATGCAGTGCATCCTATGATAGATGATAAAACCACTAGGCCTTCTATAGTTTTATGTACTTTTATATTAGCATCAATATTAGTTTGTACCTTTCCTGAAATATATTTAATTAACACTCTTATATCTTAAAAATACAAGAGATTTGGGCCTCGAGATAGAGTGCCTTTGTGGAATAATGACACTCGACACCAAGTTGGGTTCCCGATCATAGAGTGTTCTATGTTGTAGGGAATGTCCCCTTGATATAGGTGGTTATTTGTTCATGTGTAAAATTTTAATTCTTAACATGATAGGGTTTGATGTTATTCTTCGGATAGGCTGGTTGGTCCCCTATTGATCCCATTTTGATTTTTATCACTAGAGGGTGATGTTGACATCACAAATGTGTGGCAGACAATTTTATAAGGGATAAATGGACATCCATGCAGATCAAGGGGGACCTTATCATCCTGGGATAGGTTGATTGTAACCCCAAATCACTATAATTATATTTGGATATCACGGGATGTGAAATACTAAGATCCCTCCTATGCTAGATTTCTTCAGGGATGTCTTCCCTAAATTTTTTTGGTATACCTCTAGTGTTAGAGGTAGAATTCACCATTTATTTAGTGAAATGAATATCACTAGTGTTTATTCCTCTTTATAAGTTAGAACATATAGAGATAATAGAGATTAAGAAGCAGTTGGAAGACATTGGTTTTATCCAACTCAACACCTCACTATGGGGTTTACCTGTCCTTTTTTTTCAATAAGGTTGATGGTACCCTTAGATTGTGTGTGCAATACTAATGGCTGAACCATACTACAATTAAGAACTAGTATCCACTATCTCTTATATAATACCTCTTTTACTAGCTCTAAGGAGCGATGATTTTCTCTAAGATTGATTTGAGATTAGACTACCATCATGTTCTTGTTAAACCATTATATATACCATGTACAAGATTACAGAGAAGATATGGCTGGTACAAGTATATGGTTATTCTATTCATTCTTATGAATACACCAACAGTTTTCATGGCTTCGATGAATCAGGTTTTCCACCCATATCTAGATTAATTCATTTTAGTCTTTATGGATTCCATTTTGGTTTATTCTCTCACTCAACATGGATACACACAACATCTTGTAAGTATGCTTAATACACTGAGTTCGCACTATCCTTACACAAGCCTCACTAAATTATACTTCTAGATTGATATTTTTCACTTCCCAGATCATATCATCTCATATTTGGGGGTATAAGTAGACCTAGAGAAGTTGAGAAATCTTGTTTTCTGGGATCATACCAAGAACATTTTTTACATATGGAGTTTCATGGTGCTATCCTAGAATTAAATATTCTTTTTTCTAGATTTTTTTTCTAGTAGTTCCTATTGTTACCATTGACTAATAACGTTGTGAAATTTGTATGGTTAGAATCTTGTGAAGAATCCTTTTGTAATTGAAAGGAAGGATGAATTTAGTGACAATAATTATTTTTCCATAGCCTGGTAGAAGATATAAATTTAATTGTAATGCATCGGGAGTTATTCTTTGAGTAGTTCTAATGAAGTGAGATTGAGTCTTATCATAAGGGTCCCTCCATTTAATACCTCATGAGTGTAATTACCCTATGAATGAACTCAACCTAGGATCCATGATCCTTACTCTATAGTGTTGGAGTAATTATCTATTGATAGAGTGGTTCATCCTTTAAATGGTTTGTAAAATTCTTAAATAAATTTCCATATAATGCAACTTGATTCTTAGGAAGCACATGTGGGTTAAATAATTTTATTCATTTAACTTGGAGCTTTATTATACACTCAGAAATGGAAATTTTTTGGATGATTACTTTAGCCAAAAGTATAAAAAAAATCCATCCAAATGGAAATTTTTGAGTAGCATTTTATGGACCTATTTTCTAATATACGCCTTGAGGTTTAGGAATTTCATGGAAAAACTATTTTAGTATCCTTGTTATGTGAATATTCCATTTTGGAATAAGTGCGGATGAGACTAATTTCATATCCTATGGTCTTAGTCCTGATGGAGAGTGTCCTAGGTGAGGACCCACTACCTCGTAAGGTTATCAATGATAATTAGGTTCCTACAGATATATGGGAAGAGTTGATGTGGGAATTTAATGCCTCTATTTGGGAAGTACACATTGGTATTTTCAAGATATACCAAGACATACACCATCAGTATTAGTGGATGGGTATTAAAATGGAAATTAGAAGTTTAATCATGTGGTGTTCCACTTGTCAAAAGGTGATGGAAGAACATCATCAACCTACTTAACTTCTACAACTTTTATTTGTTCCTAAGTGGAAATGGGATAATGTCATGATATATTTTGTGATAGGTTTTCATAGATCACCTCATGTTAGTGATACAGTATGGCGGGTCATTAATAGGAAGAATAAGTTTTCACACTTTATACAAATTTGGGATACATTCTTAGTTGAAAAACATGGGAGGATTTATATTTTAGGTATTTTACACATTTATGGACTTCTGCATTCCTAGTTTATATCATGGTTATGGAAATGGTTTCAAAAAGAACTAGGTTCACATTTTCTCTTAAGTACAACATATCACCCTCACACCAATGGTTACACTGAGCATATGATACAAGTATTATAGGACTTGATCTAGGAATTTTTCTTTTATTTTGGATGTTTTGGGAAAAATACTTACCTGTTTTTAAGTTTGTCAACAATAATAACTTTCGAGAAATGATTCAAATGGATCCATGTGAGGCCCTTAATGGTAGTTCATTCTATTCATCCTTGTTCTAGTTAGAGGTAGGTGAGGAAGCATACCTGGGTCCTTGCCTCCTTTAAGAGATTTAGGATCAAGTATAGTTGATTCAAATGTGCATGCCCATAATTCTATCTAGGAAGAAATATTATGTTGATAATAACTTCCATACTCTAAAGTTCGAGGTGGGAGATCGATTATTTCTAAAATTTTCACCTAGATTGGGTAATTGACTAATTAAAAGGAAAGGAAATCGATCACCTCATTAAATATGGAATTTTGAGCAGCAAATAGTTGGTCTGGTATCCAATCAGTTGTAGTTACTTTAAAGGTATTATTCCATGCATGGTGTCTTCCATGTGTTGTAGATTTGCCTCTATCATTCCAACCCATATAATTTTTTTGATCCTAGATATATTGAGCTTGAGGTATATGTTTCCTTTGAGGAGGATCTGATATGTATTATTGATTAGAGCATGTATGAATTCCAATGAAGATCAGTTCCTTTGGTGCATGTGGTATAGAAACATGGGTGTGTACATGAAAAGACCTAGAAGAGAGAGGTCTATGTACATGATCAATGGATCAATAATTTCTCAAATAATGTTATACAAACCTTAGAAGGAAAACTTGGGGATTAGTTTTTTTAAGAATAGAATGTTATAATATCCTATCTTTTTTATGAGGTGCATTTTCATTTAATTTATTTGTCAGGACCTTATTGATAATAATTTTTGGATTAGAACCTAGTGACCGAGCCTTTAGTCCAGTCAGTTTTCTATTGGGAAGAATGTATCAGGAGGTCTAGAGGATGGATATAGGTCAAATAAATGATTTTTATTAAATACATGACATATACATGACGTGTATTGAACACACGATGTGTAAAGGGTTGGCTAGAAACCCTTAAACATCCTGAATTAGGTTTTCCTTAAGAGGGAAATTCTATGCTTTAAATGGAATGTAAATCTTAAACACCATGTATATATCCTACATTGTAGTTTTTAATATTTTAATGTTCTCTTTTTTTATAGAAACTATTTCCCCCCCACATAGATGGCATCCAGACAAGATATCTCTCCCTCCACTCAATCTTGGTTCCTCTGTTGCTTATCCATATAATCCAAATTCTTTTCACAATTAAATAAATTGAATATAGAATAAAAAGTTCATCATTAATATTACTTCTTTCATTTACTTTATCATATTCTATGTTATTTTGGTGCAAGATCATATACCCCATTTTTAGGGTTTTTTATTTCTTCAATTCTAGTTTAATTCAAGGGATCGAAACAAATGAATAGTTATCTACCAACCCATGGTAGGTGGTCTAGTAATTTTACATAAAAGTTATTGTGTCTTTATAGTATCCATCATTATACCCAAAAAAAGAAATTTCAGTGTGATTCCTTTAAAAGGGAATATCTTTTTAAAATTAATTGAACCATGTTATGATTCTTTTATATACCCTTATAAAACATTAGAGTATGTATACCACATTTTCCACCATCCCTTTGGTTGTTTTAAAGAAATTTACTCTATGATATAAATGTTTTTTTGACCAATACACCTATTACGTGTTTTATCTTGTCATTAAATTATTTTTTCGTTACTTTCTAAATTGAATGGATTAATTTAAATTAAATTCATGTAAGTGGTAAGGCCATGTCACGTGTTATAAATTGATAATGAATTATAGACCTTGTAACTACCACAACTAGATTTGGTTAAATTATTAAATACTAAAAGGGAAATGTGATATTATTATTATAATGTGACCCAAGATATTGGTCATTAGACAATGGATAAGGTATATGATGATCAGGGTATTTCATACTCCCTTACATTAGGTGTTGGGAATGGTGTCTCATGTCATTTACTTGGATGATGGGATTGATGATCCGTGTTCCCTTTCATCAAGTGTTGGGAATTAGAACATGCACCGCTATCTTGAGTAATGGCCATGACATCACTCATTCTTATGAGATTCGAGTCCTGTACCCTTTTTGGATCGTATAGCTCATTTGACTATACCAGGACACCTGAGTTATTCCCCGAGTCCAACTAGCACCTAGTGTATATGTATATGCCTGCATATATTCTCATGTATATATATTAATTATATATATAAATATTATGTATTATATCTTTTAAATACATGTACATGGAAAAATATGATTTGATTTATGCTTATATCGAAGCAGGTAGTGTCGGCCATGTGGCCTTTATGAACCTGAGTTGACCAGTTTATGTATTTCATCATTGTTTATTATTTATTCAAGCATATAGATATTCTATACACACTGATAGGATAATTCTAGACAACAATGGCAGTGGCCTACTTAGTTTATCTCACACCCTATTCAATACGCAGATTGGTACCCGGACAAACCTTATGGATATCGATAGAGAGATGGAAAGTGTCTAATCATGTATACTTGATCTAATTATCTTTTAGCATGGGATCATGGGACAAGGGGACTAAACATATGGACGTGATGGTAGTGGATATATATTTTCTTATTTCTTACTTTTTTATTACATTGTGTGTATGCAAGTACTATGTATTTCCCTTTTATTCCTTATTATGTACATCAACCAGACATGAAATCATTTTTTGTATGACTTAACTAATGGATTTATTATTATTTCAATTTTTTGAATATTTTTCTTCCACTATTTATTATTTTATTTATCTTTTATTTTGATTTTAATTATATTATTATTCTACCTATTCTACTTATTTATCTTTACAATTGTGCTACTCTAATAATAGAGGGTATAGTCTTCCCACCATATCACTATAGACCCTTGATGTTAGTCGATAGCCTCTGTTGTTTGGGGAGGATCACTTGGGATCATGTGACTCATTGCAGGTATGAATGTTATAATCTTAATGGAAACAGTCTTACAGGATTGGTAGCTTAGTTGTACCCGAAGGTGGTGTATGTTTGTGGAGTTTGTGTTTGGGACATGTACATCAGGTAGTCCTTATCTTTTCTAGTTGATGGGGTTATTTTACTTTGAGATAATATGCCACTTTTTACTTATTAATTTATATCATTTCATATTGTTATAGTTTGTGGATGTTTAGTGTTTATTTTATTGTCCAACCAATATTGTTATAAACTATGTGGAAACATGTGTTTTTGTATAATTACATTATGTTAAGGCCTTCCATGTATTGTGATATGCCTACTATGTTATAGATACTATCCTTTAGCATAAGGGTTGTGTTCTTTGGGTAGAACACTCAGCTTACTGTCAGACTAGGAGGGGTCTTGGTGGTTCGGGTCAAGGAAGAGTAGTGTCAAAGTGGGATAATATTAAGGTTGATTCTAGAAGTTAGGTTTACTGTGAGGATTGGAATGGGGAATTGGGGGAATGATGAAATGGGGTCTTGGTTCAAATAACATACCAAAGAACTTAGTGTAGGTGTGGTGATCAACATATCCTTATGTCAAAACATTGATAATATGTTATTTTATGTGGGATTTTGAGTCACTAATTTTAGGGAATGGGTGTAATGGTACATGCATAATATATGAGTTGGTCATTGATTTCTATGTCCTTTCTTTTAACACCGAAATATTATTTGACAATTGTGGTTTATTTTGTCAATTTAGGGGCTCCACATTATAGATAACCAAATAATATCCAAAGGTTAGGTCATGAATTCCCATTTCAATAATTGAGAATCTAAACATTGACCACCTGAGTTACAAGGCTTCTATTCAAGTCCTAGATCTTGAGATCCCCCCTTAGTATTTTGGGAGTAGATCCTCTACCCACAATGTAGTGAGAAGACATTAAACCCATAGAATATGTGTATTCCCTAAATACAAAATGATCAGTAATTTCAATTACCATATTATATATATAGAGTTATGCATGATTTATTTTTATCATAATAGTGTTATAATGTTTTCATACACTATTTACAGAGTGATTTCCTTGGATTTCATGTTGAATAAAAATGCTATAGTAGTTCTCAGCTTTAATGAGAACCACAAAATACTATTAAAATAATATTAAATTGATGTCTTACAGTCTAGATATATTGTACTTATGGTACACAAATAATTTTTCACTATTAGGTGTTGGGGGTTTATATGTATTGAACCTTATTCTCTTGAAGTTTACACTTAGTGATCTCAAGTAGAGGAGATCATGGGGATTGACTCACCAATAGAAATAACACATGTTTTGGGTGACATTTGTTGTTTCTATATATGAGAACGTGTATTAGTCACCTTAATTAAAATTATAATCAATATATACCAGTTTATCTCACATTTTTAAGAAATAAAAAAACCCGTGAAATTGATGTTTGTGCTGTGGTAGATTGTTTCGATTGTTTTAGTGGTGGTATGACATTGATTGAATGATAAAAGAAAGAATTTATCAATTCTATATATGAAGATGATATATTTAGCCATATGACTAGGATTGTAGTTCCTTTACTAAATCCATGGTGATGGTGGATGAAGGAAATTACATCAAATGTAGTCATTAATGATAAATAAATCATTAAAAGATGATGACACAAAGTATGCATCCTACTTTATAATATATAAAACGATAAATAGATTATATTTAAGAAACATGTTAATGGGAGGTTATTATAGTTATGGATTATCCTTATCTATTTAAGGTCTATGATGTATTTATAGATACCACTATTGATCTATGAATATGATTCGCTATATCGAGATAAAGTCCAAGAGGCTCTCACACAATGTGTATCCACAAGTTCCACTAATTTAGATGAACATAAGTTTAGGAAGAAGTGGTCCCTATGTGTGGGGGATGATGAAAATAAATATTTAAATGATAACAATTATATTAATTGAATTGTATTATGAAAATTTATAATAATGAGAATTTAATATATTTCTCCAGGTAGTTATGAATTATTTAAGTTAAAATAACTCAATATTAGAAAATAATTTTTCTAAAGAATGATATTTATTCAATGTTTGTTAAACCTTTTTTGGAGGAATGAGATAAGTTAATGTCTAAAAGTTCATCATGTGGAATTAAATATTTTCACATGATAATAGTGGAATATTCATGAAATTTATGCCATTTTTATTTACATTTTTGTGTTGTTTAGCGCCAATTTAAGAGGCTTAACTTATCTAAAGGATTAAGTGTAATTTTGGAAATTTAAACCTAAATATTTAAGATCATTTTTCAAACATGAACAATATTATAATCCATTTTATTGAATTTTATCTCCATATATCTCTATAAATTTATATCTCAATTTATATACAAAGAACACAACAATAGAACAATCAATAATAGATTTTTTCTTATGAATCGATAAATCACTCATCACCCAATCAAATGGACATTGTGAACCACATCAATTTTCAATGATAGCACCAAGAAATTGAATAATAGTGTTTTAGGTTCTATATTTCAATAATTGATGGTATAAATAGTCCCTCTATTATTGATTTCAATCTATGGAGATTCGTATATGAGCAGATAAGTATGGAATCATATAGTTCTACTAAGGTACTATTTTGATTTTGTTTTCACACTAAAATTAGGATCATGATATTATTTTCATTAATTGTGTATTTACAAACTCAATCATATATCCTAGGATATATTATGTGTAATTTTTTTTATTTTTACTTATTTTCATACTTCCATGGAATACCCAGTTCCATCAATGAAATCAAAGTATCCATAAAACAATTTAAGTTGAATTCTTAACTACATTATCTTGAATTCAGATTGATATGTTTAATATGGTCCCAATTCCACTGATTTTGAATTGATCTTAGTTCATACAACCAATAATATTTTTTCCGATTATTTAACAGATTTTTTGAAAAAAATTTAATAAAATATATATATATATCACGAGTTGGGACAGCAAGAGTTCCATGTAATTACGTTGGAGGCTGGGTAGAGAATAATCTAGAGGGGGTTAGTGGAATGAACTATACACATCACAAGAAAACATAAGAAAAGTAATATTTTTTGGGGGAAATATCATCTTTCACTTTTGGAAAAAGAGTCACCCCTTGTTGAATCAGGGTAATAGCTACTTGCAACACGTGGCTAGAAGGAAAATTAGAGAAAATATATTTTTAAATTTAAGGCATTTACCCATGGGGAGACAACTATGTCACCTATAAATGCACCCTATATTAGGTTCCATGCATAGTGAACTGGGTAAAATCTATGCTCGGTTGTTCTACACACAACCTGGTTGACTCAACCATGCCCTCTAAGGCATTGGCTTCATTCTGGGGGCCTATTTTGGGGATAAATAGACCTAAAAATATAAAATATGTAAAAAAATAAAAAATTATATATGTTATGAATACTTTTTTGGTTTCATGGGAAATATTTTTTATTATTTAAAATTATTTTAATGTAACTATAATGCATTAGAAATTCCCTTATGTTTTATTTTAGCTTTTATAATTGTATTATTTAATGTTATTCCATGTTGACTGATTTTGAGCGGATACTAGACCCTTTCATGTTTGGAAGTTTATTTCATAATTTATTTATTACATTTATGTCTTGTAGTATAATTATTTTTTATTAAATATATTTTTATGTGATTTGTGTATCTTCCCTCTAAATTTAAATGTATAAAGTCTTCATGTCCACATTTTGAGTGATACAAATGCAATATAACATCCCAATTTCCCCCTCTTGTGTGTGTGAGTTTGAATTATAAATATAAGAGGAGTTCACAATGATAAAGTTTAATTTGACATCCAACATGAAACAAAATATTAAAATGTATGATATTTTAATGGGCACTAAAATTTATGTCACAAAATGACTCAAGAAATTACCCTAGGGTCTTGGTTGATCCCTAATCCGCTTAATGTATCAATCAGTAAGAAATAGATCATGATCTCATCATTTTATATATATATATATTAACAAACATGTTTAATATATATATATATATTAAATATGATGGAAAATGTTATAAGTTTCAACCTATACTTTACTATTTTCCATCTAAAACAAATCTCAACACCTTATTTCTGTAATAACCCAATTCTTCCCCTTTGTTACCATTGTCTCTCCACTCCCCCCTTACTGGATCCCATCCTCTCCTCCCCCTCTCCTCTCTATCTCTAACTCTCCTCACCCCCTACTCACTATTTCATCCCCAAATCTACCTTTACATCTTGCTTCCTTCTTCCCTAACCCAATTATATCCACCTCTCATTTTCTCCATTTTCACCTTTTATCCTCTCCGTTACATCCTTGTCTCCAACTCTCAAACATTATTCATGTACCTCCTTTTTATCATCCCATCCTCTGCCTCCCCACCTATACTTTCTTCAAAATTATTATTTTAGGAGTATATTTAAGGTAAGACAATTAATAAACCTTTGTTCTTGACACTGTGGTTGGTTCTCCTTATATAAATTTATACATGTCTCAGTATTTAGTTCTCCTTCACAAATCACTATCATCATAACATAAGAATTTGGTTAGTTCTCTTATTTTTCTTCCCATACACAACACATAAGAACCACTATAATTTCCTAGCCATTTTTCATTTCCCTCTCATTTAAGGATTTTTTATGTTGTGTTCTAGGATAAAGGAACCCTCAGTTTGGAACCCTAATTACATTTCCTCTATATAGTCTATTTACTGAGGGTTTGGAATCCTAATTTAATTTCATATATATCATTTGTGGATTTCATTAATATCTTTCTATCACGGATCAAACTTTATGGGTTTGAACATATTTTTTCTTTATCTACCATTTTTTCATTTTGATTATTAGAATATTGTTATATAAATTTTAAAAAGGTTTAATTTATACCCAGTACATTTTCTGTATATATATATTTTATCATCTTACTAACATTCTCAGTAACTAAATTTTCAGTTCCATCTTTCTAAAATTCTAATGAAAACCATATAATTTTTTTCACCATATTTTACTATTCATTACATTTATTTAATCTGAATAATATTTCCTATAATGGATTATCTGTTATAAAATTTTAATATCATGGTTGTATTGAACCCCTTAACATACTAAAAC
This sequence comes from Viscum album, assembly GCA_963277665.1. Lineage (NCBI taxonomy): Eukaryota > Viridiplantae > Streptophyta > Magnoliopsida > Santalales > Viscaceae > Viscum > Viscum album. Next base: position 1,149,624,503 of record OY728132.1, on the reverse strand, counting down.
AATAACATATTTATATTCTAATCAATAAATTTTAGAAAAAATGACTTCTACGTATTTTGATGAATATATATTAGTTTTGTACTATTGTGATCTAACATATATGAAGGGTAATTTCTATATAATGAATATATATATATTATGATCAATATATATATATATATCCAAACTAATATTTCAATTTATGCATAATAAATATAATTTTATATTAGTTCTAAATTAATATTACTTAATAAATGTATGTGTTTTTTGTTAAAAACCGATATATGCTCTGCAGAACTTATATATATGTGTGTGTGTGTGGACTATATATATTGACCAAAATATTATTTCACAACTAATATTATTTATCAACTAATATTAGTTCTCAACTAATATTAGTTGAGAATATAATTATATTTTTATCAATACATATTACAAGGAAGGTCAACTACATATTCTAGTAAACATATATATTATTTCATAACTAATTTTGTGATCCAACATATATTGGACTGTGAAATGTTTCTAGAAAAATAACATACATACCTATATATATTATTTCAGAAATAATTTTTTTATTTTAAAATTATTAAAGTTTTTTATATTTTAATATATTCTATAATAATGTGATTGTAACGCCTTGTCTCACTTCTGAGCAGTGATATATAGCTGATATAAATAGTTTTTGGGAATAATATTCTTATTGTTATTATATGGAATCTATATATTTAAAATTTCATCTCATATATGATTTTAATTATATTATATTTTTTATTATTATCTCGAATAATAATTTATTATTTAATGGAAAAAAATTAATATTTTGAATAGAAAGATGCCACTCAAATAGAGTAGTCTAAGTGATCCAATGCGAATAGTATATGTTGATCACATTTATTTCTAGCATTGATTGATGGTGGATTTTTTTTGTTTATATATATATATTTAATATATGAAAAAATATTATAATATTTTTCCTTATAATCTTGATTCAATTGGATATAATTAATTACATTTGAAATTATTATTGTTAACTGTATATTTTAAATTTTATATTCATTTTAAATTTTTCATCAAATTCTTATTCATGAGAAGTATATTTAATGGATGATTTATTCAATGCGTGTAATGAACTATATATATTTTTGAAAATTTTCTTTTTCAAATTTTCTATATTGGATTTTATATTTTAAACTACATATTCATTTATTTGACAACTATTTATAGTTTTTTACAACTGCATTTTTGGTTTCGTGATTCATTCACTATCTTCACATTTTCATTTCATAATTTCTATTAAATCAAACCTATTTCAAACATTATTTTACATAGAATTGAAATATTTGACCATTTTATATATATATATAAATTTAAGTGAATGTTTATTATGATCTAATACCATTCTTCTAGCATCACAACCCTATTATATAATGTTGTTAGTTCCCTCACATATATATATTCTCACTCTATTGGATAAATTCTTCTTCTATTTTCCTCCAGGACTCTCTGCCTCGATTTTTATGAGCCTCTACCTCTGTCAAATCAAGGAATGGTATTTGTATAGAGATAGTATTTAAAATTTTCACTATATTGTTTATTATTTGAGTTTACTTCATCGAAAAGATTCTTATTTTATATTTATTTGATAAAATGCTATCAACTCATTTTAATTTTATCTATATTTTTATATTTAATTCAATTTATATATTATTTATGATTTATACTGATTACATTATAGGAAAAATAATTTTTAAAACCATGTTTGATATATTATTTTTTATACCTGAACTATAATCTATTCTAAAATATATATAAAATTTTCAATGTATTTTTTTCTATTTTCATCTCACATTATACTATTTGTTCCCAAAATATTTTTAAAATGTAAAAAATCTAAATATAGTTGATGAAATAAACTCTTAATGATAATTCAGGTTGTTTTTAATGAAATTTCATTTCTTATTGCATCCAAATTTGCCATGTCATTCTTTATCTACTGAAAATTAAATAATTAAAAAATTATGTTAAACATAAACCACACTTGGTAGTATATAATTGAGAATTTTTTTCTTAAGTGTCCACCTATAAATGAAATTAAAATCACAGTGGTAGAAAATTCAATTTAATTCTAGAAAATACTCCAATTTTTAAATTTTCACTAATGTTTTCACCTTAAATTTCACATTTTAAAATGTTCCTTTAGATTCATTTTCCCAAGGTTGTGTTGACATTAATTTTACAAACCCAACGTTACATCATAATAAAAAGGTTAATGAAATGGTTGATAGTCCACGTTACAGGGTATGTTATTCCATATATTTATTTTTTATGAAGTTATATTAGTTCTCTAAAAGATTTTGGTTCTATTCTTGTACTATAATGTAGGTATAGTTTGGCTACACAATCATTTTGGTCACTAGTCTAGGTCTTCAATGGCTTATATATTGATCTATGTGTTTTTATGTTTGTGTTTCATTGGTTTTGATGTAGCGTTAGAGGATGTGGAAAGTTATCTTAAGGTAATAAAATCCTATTTTTATTATTTATATTATAGTATCCATAAAAATCTTGTATTATTTACAATCAACTATATTCCTCATTCATAGTAATATACTCTTATATTTCCATTGTTGTTTCCTGATTTTGATAGAGCAACATTGTTTGTTCTAGCGTCTTGAAAATTATTTAATTTTTATATTATAAACCATAGCACTCGGTCTTAGTTAATCTTACACACACCATTTCATTTTTATATTATTATTTTGAAAAATACTAATCAATGTATAAAAATGTGAGTCATTTTTATAAAAATTTCAAAACAAAAACTCAAGACATTTATTTTGAATGATATTTAATGATGTTTTATAGGATTGGTATAGTAGAATAAATTATTCACATTCTTCTAATAATTTCATTATTCTAAATAACCACATACAAACAAACCATATATGGGTTTATATATATTTTAATTTTTTTAACAATTAACAAACTATCTTATTTTAAAACAATTTTTAGAAATTTGTATAATTTTCATTGTATATTCTTTTATATTTATAAAAATAATTATTTCATATATAGAAATGTTTATATCTATCATATGTGTTTAGATTTCATAATCAATTTATATTTTTTAGTAGTTTACCTTTATAACATATGTATTAGTGTGCAGTCTTAGTATACATTTTCAGCTTTTGTATTAGGAATTTAATTTAGAAATTAAGGTGTATTATATTTAAGTATCATTTTGTGAAGTTTATAAAAATAGGTGTTATACATTATTTATATTTTTATATTTATATAAGTGCTTGATAAAAGGACAAGTAAAACCCATATAGTTGGGGATGTGTGTTTTTTAGTTTTGTAATCCTATGTTTATAATAAAACATTTAAAGGGTAAATCATTAAAAATAAACTTATGTAAAGGGATGTGGTGAAAAAAACTAAAATAGATCTATAAAATATAAGGAAATAATAAAGTTGAATATAGTAAATGATCTATTTGTGTCTTGAATATTTTTATAACTAATAATTTCTTTCGAATATAGTAGAAAACAAAAATGGTGGTCTGATCAAAGAAAGATATTAGTAGTGCCTTATTATATTATATATCATGACTTATTGAAAATAATATATGAATTATACATGAATGAGTTGAAGTTATTTGGTATTGGAGGAAAATTATTCAACATGACATAACCACTACTATGTGAAAAAGGAAAAATGTGTCAAATATGCAGCATTGACTAAGGCTTCAACAATGAAACTTGTAGTTGTTCACTTAACATGTTTTGTATATAATTTGATAAAATAAATTAGTAAGTATTCAAATATATTCATAAAATGATTATCAAGTAGTGTTTATGGATAACTTAGAAAAATTTATCCATTTTATGATACAAAAAACAAATTGACACAAATGTATATTTTGTTTTTTATTATTAAATTTTTTTACAATGCATTTTTTAAATTTTCTAACTTATTCTTTGATTATGTTTATTATAGAGTAATTACCCATATATGTATCATGAGTATTTTCTAAAAGTTATTATTAATAATATCAAACATGGAATTTATTTCATGATGATATTCTTATTTATACATTTTTTAGATGAAATGATCGTCTTTTAATGGTTTTCATAGTTACCCATACCTCAAGTAATGTAATAATTAGACAAAAAAGTGTATGTACATGCAATGGTATTTAAAAAAAAACAATTATTGGAGCCCTATGTAGAAAAAAACTTAATAGAGACTTTATATATTTTTTATAATTTTTTTACTTTGTAATTTATAATTATATAATTTTTCTAAAATTGATGCTCTAAATTGTTTACTTTTTTCTATTTACATATATATCATATTAATTCATAATTTTTTATAATTATATACATTTTATAGGTTCAATTAATTTCTTAATAATATAAAAATACAAAAAATTAACAATTTTGTAAAGTTTCTATATTATTATAATTATGAATAATAATATATAAACTAAAATATTATATTTTAACATTATTAATTATATAATAATATATAAGTTGGTATATTATTGTTATCATAACAATAATATATATTAAATATTTATATCATTATTAAATACATATACACTATAAAATATAAAATATATAAGCATAGACATACATATATGACCCAACTTTATGATATATTTTCCACAAATCTATCTTATAATGTTAAATTGATTGATAAATTAAGATTTTTTAATTTTTAAAAATTATTATGATTAAATTTTATCATAGTTTACTTTAGTTTACTATGTGACTAGTTTTTCTATAATCCCAACAATTTATGTATCAATTATTTTTCTTTTGGTGTTCTATTTTTTTAATCATTTCAAATTTAGGTGATAAAAAATGAATAGAAGGATTTATATGATATTGTGTATAGGACCCCATGTGAACTCACATGTGAAATACTAGTTATTTCTAAATTTTTTGATTATATAGGGTCACATGGGATGGTTAAAGATGATGTATAGATAATATAAATGTACTTGTGTGATGAATTATTTATATTTATTCATGGTTAAATTTGTGATCATGATTACATAGTAACAAATATAATAAATAGAATCTTATTTCAATCATGTTGAAAAATAAAGTAACTCTAAAACCCTCAAAGAAAATATCAATTAAAAAATACCTTAATCCATGTAAATTAGAATAAAACTATAGTTTGGATTTCCCTCCAACAATTTTTGAGGGATCCTACTTCTATCAATGAGTTCTAATATGTGTTATGGGTCAACTTAACTAAAATTATCATCAATTAAATAGACATAGCTATCTTATGAAACTTTAGAGGTAAGTGTTGAGTGAATCCAAGTTTAGGATTCATAAGAAATGAGAATCCACTAAATATAATAATGATTAATTTGTTAATATGGTTTATCATCCAATATTCTTCCTCTAAATCTTAAACTTTTGGTGATTCCATATCTCAGTCTATAGATAGAGTTTTAAGAGTCCATTCCCACTAGGGTACTCATGTTATTGAGTATTTTGAATATATTAGTTGAGGGAAAAATTATTTTAATAAAATAGTTGGATAAATTGAATATTAATAAATATAAAATGGACAAATATCAATAATTAAGATAAAATAAATAATATTCTAGTGTTTTGTTTTATTGAAAAATGAAAACTAATACCATAAATTCACTGTGATAAATATTGGGCGATGGATATGTATTAACCAAGAAAAATTTACAAGAATGGTACAAGCACGTATGATTAGTTTTATGATGTGAAAAGAAATTATATATATTATATTTCCCACTTACTAATGATCCACATCCTTTAGTGAGTAGGGTAAAAGGATACTTGAAGGTGACACATTGATGATGCATATAATGCATCCTTCATTATAATATCATCAATGTCTATTGAGTTGGGAAAGTTAAATGAGTACATGGATTCCTACATTGTGTTGTCTCTTATCCATTACAATGATAAAGTAAACAAATAAATGAATGAGATTATCATTACACCTAAAATTTATAAATTTAATTATGTATTTCAGGTTCATCCTCATATACTCATGATAATATAGTACATTGATTGATTAGAAAAATTATGATTCTAGTAGAATCACAACCTTTTAATACATATCATTCTATTATATTTTTTTCACCCATTTTATCCAATTTTATTGGGAATTATAAAATTAATAATATTCACACACTATTTAAATATCCTTTTTTAGTTAACCAATTTTATAAGAACTTTAATAAATAAAAAATATTAATTATTATGGTGAATAAGAATAAATACAAAGGAGAAAAGGCCAATAAAATTTGTAATGCAAAAACCACCATCTAGATATCCTTCGATAGAACTAATGATAAATTGTGAGATTGTAATACCTAGATATTTTTAAAATAATACTATGTTTGATAGCATACATGACATGAAAAACATAGCTTTAATGATCATGAAATATTATTATTTAAATATAATTGTTATAACCAAGCTATTTAATTAGTGAGTATTAATATAAGTAACCACATTATGAAATAAATATATTAATATAAAGTCCATACTCAATAAAAATGCATTGATAAATACTAAGGAAACAAGCACTTATTTTTTTGACAAGTCATTTTATGACTCAAAATACATTTTCTTCAAAATTGTTTTATTGATTTTTGTTAACGAATATTACAATTAATTTATAAATTTTTTAGAAATTTAATTTTATAAAAATTATATAATTTTTTAAATAATCTTATCAAAATTATATTATTCTTATTTTTTTGTTTTTGAAGATTATTTTTTAGAGAATAGTGAAAAATGCCAATTTTATATAAAATTGTCAATGATCTTAAAGTATTTACAATGTAATATTTTTTTTGAATTGATTTTAAAATTTCATTAGTTAGTTTGATAAATAATAATTCTAATTAATTTTCATGAAAATGATGGTTTTCAAAATTTTGATTAAAAAATTTTTAATACTTAAAAATGCATTTTTCTGGAAAACTATTTTTCAACATGTTTTGTGGGTTTGTTATAAAATTAATTTCTATCACATATAGGGATTGAATTGGATAAAATAGATTTCATATTTTTATTTATATTTTTCAAATTTGGTAAATAGTTCAACTTTATTTTTGGTCCTTATGAATAGTAATTGTGGAAAATATTTTTCACCTTGGTAAGGTTAAATCGAGTAACTAAGATTAAAAACAATGTTATATGTCTTTAAAATCTATATAAAATCTAAATTATTTCAATAATAATAATCCAATATTTGATGATATGGAAACATGGTGTAATTGTTCATTCAAAATTACCTTAATAAAATTTTAATTAAAGGATAAATAAAAATTTGTACTCTTTGTTTTAATATCTAAAATAACTTTTCATAGGGATAAAATGGTGTTTTATTAATTAATAAATATTTTTTCCAAATTTTAATGATTTTTTTATCCTGATAATTTATTTTTAACTTTTTGTGATGGAATAATTAACTTCAATTCTTACGCAACACAAATTCAATACTTATTCAAGTAATAGAAAAATCAAATAAATGATACTAACAATATTAAAAGTAATACAATATGAATTTATTATTGGGTTACAAATTTTTTTAAGTTAATATACCATATTAGTGATTTTTTACATTTTATACTAGAATTTAATTTCCATTTTGATTTCTTTAAAGTCAAACTCTTTGAATAGTCTAGAAAATAACAGGAATGGTATCTTATGAAAAATATTAATTTTTTAAATGATTTAAAATTTATATAAATACTATAATTAGAAAATTTAATGGAATATAGCTTATAATATAACCTATTTTTTACTTATGGGTTTCTTTTACTTTTATTGTACCTTTCTTGACCCCTAAAGAGCTAGAGAATTTCATATCACAGTGATAATCAACAGGGATAATGGGGGTTAAAACTAAGAGATAAGGGATAAAAATTTGTATAAACTTTTCTGAATTTTATTATATGTGATGATTTAAAAAAATCCACATATTATATTATAATCATATAATCTGGGTTCCAAATACACATGAAAAATAATTTACTATATTTAAATATTTTATATAATTCCAAGTGTGTCATTTCCTTCAATATAAAAGGGCACCACCCCTTCTCTCTTCATCACAAAACCTTGAGCCAATTATCTCAACAAAGATATACCTAAATATATTATTAAATTAATTATATGAATTATATAGGTGTTACTATTCTTAAAATATTATCCCTATGGCCCTTTATGAGAGATCTAAAGGTGGTTCTTCAAATAAGAGGTAATCGTCTTAACCAAGCGATTTTGTTTTAATTATTCATATAACTACATAAATACTTTTCTAAATATATTAAATAAATTAACCCTGATATACTTAAATTTTATTATGTTAATTTCATAACCATATTCATCTCATTTTTCAATCAAACTGGGAATAAAAACCTTCTTTATGTGTATGTGTAGAGTATTGTCTCAAAAAAATGTTGTGTTTCAGTTTTTGTCACCGATTCTCAAGGATGTTTATAATGACTAAATTTAAGTATTTGTATTATAATAATGATATAATTATTATTATATAATGATAATATATCATATATTTTATTACCCTTATATCCATTGTAAAATGATAATTTTTTTCATGGGTACATGTGGATTACCACCTCTATAGAGCGATGTGATTTAATTTTCAATTATGTTATTAATGTATAGATATAAAACTATATTAATACAAAAATAATTTAATTATTCATTATTATTATTCTATATGATAATGAAAAATTACCCCTTGGTCCATGATCAACCTACCAATGTCATTTTTCAATTATGAAATAGACGTCCTAAAAATAGAAGATGTGGACTTAACTATTTAATTAGTTAAATATTTCATTTAAATAAATTAATAAAATTGTTTGATGATAATTTAATAAAACTATAAAAGTTTATCAAACAAGAAAATATTTAATATATGTTTATTTATTAGGATTTGAAGGATATTTATATCATGTTAGATTCGTGGTAACAGGTTTCTTACCTCAATTTTCATTTAATGAGTTATATATATAATTCATTGATTATATTATGTCAACATTATGTGAGAAATGAATTATAATTATATTAGGTTTTTTATACTTGTTTTTCTATTATTTTACAATTGTTACATATAATCTCCATAATGATTAATTATCACTTCAGTGATACGTTCTTTTTCAGGATTACTCATCTCAATATTTTTTTCTTTGAGACATATGTCTTGTATTATGAAACTACATAATTTTATAAGGTTTATATACAAAATATTGAGATATTATATCATTAATGATTATTGGAAAATTTTATTTAATTTTCCTTTGAATTTATATTATTCATGAGTTGTTGCTTCTAATGTTATAAAAGTTACAAGTGTTTTCATGGTCTCAATTTCAATTCTTTGAGACATAATCCATGTTATGCACCATGTTTTATTTTATATGGTGTACTAACTTACCCATGTATGAATATAGAAATACTATCTCTTATAATTCATGGGATATAGAAATCAATTTCATATTCTTAGTTTTGGAGGATTTTAATTTGAAAGTTACAAAAGAAGTAAAGGATTTTTTTATAATCTCACTTATTTTCGAAGTTATTTATGTTCAAGGATCCATTAAAAAATTAAATTATATTTAAATTATGAATGAAATTTATTTATTTATCCTCTAATTATTTTTGGGGTTTATATGTTTGTACTTATTTTTCATCTCTTTGGTTCATAAATTCATTGAAAATGTTTCTTAAAAAAAACTGACCTTATTTCATCTTTGGTCAACAAAAGTTTTCTTCCATGACTATATTTTCGTTAAAATGTTTTCAAAAATGTTTTTACTATTATTAAATAATTTATTAATTTCATTTTTACCAATGTTTTATTTTCTATAAAAAAATTTAAAAGGAATATTCTTATTGTTTTCAGATTGAGGTGCCTTTTAGAAAAGGCTGGAATAGAAAATTTGTTTTAACATATACCACAAAAATGGATTTTCTTACTAAAAGAACTATAGAATTTTAAAATTTTTCTTTATAAATTTACATTGTTTTTTTCAAATAAAATATTTTTATCAATATTTTGTGAATTGTTTTTGTTTTTATATTAACCAATATAAATGGTTATTTCCCCACATTTTCAAATAAATGTTTTAAATGTTCTTTTAATGTTTTTTATCTTTTTCAACATCATTTAATGATTAATACACATCAATGGAAGTATGATCTTATGATACCGTCAATATTATTTATCTGGATGGATTAAAATGATTTCTTAAAGATATTATCATGATGCCAATTTTTTTCAATAGGTAAATCATGTATTAAAGGAATGAAAGAAATTATTAAAGCATTTATAATGAAAATGAAAGATTCTATATGTTATATTCATGCAGAGTAATTGAAAGTTATTTATAATGATGGGATTTCTTGATATATCTCATGAAGAAAGGTGACGACAATATAGATTATTTTTTGAGTGTCACCGATATATCTCTCCAATGCATTGGGTAATGTTCTGTATCATTAAAGGAAATAATGAGGTAGTTAATTGGGGTGTTTTCTCTGATGAATTTAACTTGGGTCAAGTTATTTCTAACAAGAGTGAAAATGGATGATGAAGATAATGTTTCAAGATACCAACATATTTTCTCTATGATATCTATGATTTCAAATGGATCTTTTTTCTAAAGATTTTTTTTTCACATAGCCCATGATTATTGATTTTTATGAATCTTTCTTTTGTTAACATTATGTGCCATATCACAAGTTTAATGATCCATATTTTGATGGTTATGAATTATCTTATGTAATTACCATGTTCTTTGAATATGTTCTCATAATATTATTCTCATATTATTCTCATTAAAGATATTTAATTTGAACTAACCCTTCTTATTACTCTTTTCCCATGGTTATAAATAATTAAGTTATGTAAGATTTGTTTCATGTTGGGGATAATGGTGACTTAATGTGGAATAATAAAAACTGTGTAAAATGGGAAAATTCTCACTTAAAGGGTGAGTATTATTTTTAATATATTATACTAATTATCTAAAACTTTAAACTATAATTTTATTTAGGTATGTAAGTGATCCAATATTTTTTTATGTTTTCAATTTTGGATAGCTAAAATTGGTATGTGTTTATCGTATCAAATACATACATGTAAAGGTTTCATTTTTTTCATTGGATCTAATAGCATTGGTTTGGGGCTATTATATAGAGAATTTGATAAGTGGATGTTTACTTTGCATGTGAAAGGAAAGGATACTTGAAGAGAAATTATAATGAATTAAATAATAAGAAAGTATAATCTCCTTCTTCAAAAATATTCATCATTGGGTGTATTATTTATATTTTAATTCTTAGTTATTTGATACTATACTTTTTCTTATATATTGGTATCAAAATATATGAATCAAGGAAGATAAAAAATATTACAATATTGAAGTGAATCTTTAAGTTTTGCATGGATCATGACTCCTATGTTTCTTAGATAATATAAAATATTCAAATTCCTAGTTGGTAGATTCTTGTATTTAAAAATTATTATTATGTAATGTTTATTATTAAACATTATCTCATAGTAGAGTTGATACATTATGAGATTTTATTTTAAGGTTAAAATACACTAAGTATAATATACCATATTTAATTAATATTTTATTTATACTTGAATCCTAGACTCCCTGTATCAAAAATTAATGATGAATATAAAATATAAGATTCAATTAATACACAGTTGTGATATGTAAAATCAAGGTCAAGTAAATCTAGAATCAAATTTCAAGTAAATACCAAGAAGGGTGTATAGATACCTTTTGAGAAAAAACTCTTAGTCATTTCCCATAGTTTCTTATATGGTTTAATCTAACTATGACATCATTGGAAATTGAAGGTGATGAAGGAATAAATAATCTAGAAATAGTTCAAAAAGGGGATATCAAATTAAAATAAGTAGAGATTATAGTTTAAATTTTATAAGAACCATACAAGGAGTTCTAATAATTTTGGATAATAAAATTTGTGAAAGAAACATTCCTTAGATGAAGGTTTAGAATGATGAAGTTGAAGAAGGGAGTGAGCTTATTGAAATATTTTATTTTTCGTATTTATATGTTTTCAAGGACCTTGGAAGAAGATAGAATACGTTTAAAATTATATTTACTAATTCCTATAATTCTTCTAAGTTAGTTCAAGATGATTTCAATAGGTTGAATAATTCATGAGATACTTGGAAGTGCCTCGTATTTAAGTTCAAATTAAATTGTAATTTAAATGCAGAATTCAAAAATACCTAAGTAAAAAAATCCAACATATGTGAAATCCTAGAAAATATAAGTGACATCAATCCTTGGAATATGTTTTTTTCTTTATAATACGATTCAGTTTGTGTTTCATAGGTGTGGTTGAGGGCTAGTGTATGTGTGATTTTTTTGTAGAAAATGAAAAATTGGAAAAGTAATTCCAATGTAAGTTTTATTTCAGGATGTGTATATGTCAATATAACCTAAGTATGTATGATATGGGTAGATTGAAAGTGTTAATATTCTCAGTGTATGTGTGATCTACTGAGCATGAGGATCATTACAAACATAAAAAATCTAAATCTTTTTTGGATGAAAAAAATCATGTTCTCATAGTTAAATATGAAGAAGAACTAGATTATTTGGGATGATGCAAGAGTTTTTCTACCATGAACTAAATATCACAAACATCAAGAATGGTCAATGATCTAAGAACGATTAAATCTATAAGAGTTAATTTTCATCCATGGAAATGGAATATCTATGAATTTTGATAAATAGAGTTTCCATAATTTTTTAATTATAATAGAAGTGAAATATGATGGTTTTTTTGTTGTGAATTCAATTTCAGAATATCATGAATCTTACTTAAGCCATGATCCAAGCTTATTTTGATGAATATAGATTGATAGGATCCACTGCATATATTTTTGATAAAGAAAATTAATTCCATGGTTATTTAATACTAATGAAGATGAAGACACATCAAATATCAATCATTAGACTAATGGTTATATTATTGAGATATGATACTATCTGAGTGGGAATGAAGAACGTATGAGTATATATTTAGTTTTAAAGTCTCAATCCATGGTCTTGGATATTTTCATGGAATCTCTCATGTAGAAAGAGATCACCACACATAAATTATGTGTTTTTTATACAACTTTGAAGATTGATAAGTGGACTTTATAGTGGAATCCCTTGAGAAAGAAGATGAAATTGAGCCTACTATAAAAAACATATTTTATTCAACTATGTGAGGTTCATTAATTAAGGGTATTTTAAAAATACCCTTTGAGTTAAAAAAGATGCAATAAATATCATAGGAACCCATGTAGGTAATTTTATAAGGATATTTTTTTAGTGTTATTTAAGATAATTGTTGACATATTCCATTAATAGAATATTGAAATGATTGGATATAATTAAGGACTTTCCCAAGGATGTGGAAATATTGAGGGTATTGATGAAAAATATAAAAAATTGAATGAGTTGTTTATGAAATTATGTATGAAAACATTTTAGGAATCTAAGAGAACTGGATCACTCATGGAAGGAGAATGAATAGAATACACTACAACCTCTATAGAGGAGAAAGATATAAGAATCTGAGTATGTTATCAATATTTATAACTACTATGTTTTTGATTATAGAAGAATAAGAATATTAAATGGTCAATATGATAATACTGTATAGTTATAGTTGAGTTATAAGAAAAAAGGAAGGATACATCATGTCATGGGTGTAGTTTTGTTTTTATGATAATACACTATTGAGTTTGAGAGGAGAAATTATATTTGAGTGTATATGTTTAGATTATGAAGAACGGTGTAACATCTCGGTTCCAGAAGCCGCCCCGAGGCACCCCATACCTGGTTGGTCATAGGGCCTCAAGCACATTTCCACTAATGCCAGAGGCTGCCGACTAGCAGCGAGGGCCTTGGGTGTGATAGTGGAGAAACTTTTCCCTCATTGGAAGAGTAACACAGTGAAAGAGGAATAGATAACAATAGCAGAAGTAGTAATAATGGTATACCACAGTAAACTGTGGAAAACTAAAAGTAATAAGTAGCTAGAGCACATATATAATGATGTATGATACATATGTTTGGAAAAGTATCCAAACAAGTCACAATTCAAAAATAAATAACTAAAATAAAGCAAAGGAAGAACAAGTAAACAACTCCTTAGCATCGCAAGCCTCGACTTTGGTCCCATGCTCTGCAACTCCAAAGCATTCAAGTACCTGAAGTAAATGGGATCTTTCTCTTCTCTATACCTGCAACAATATAATCTGTTTGGGCCCAAAAGCATGACCCAAATAGGGTGTGAGAATAATCCCAATAGGCAAACTCTAAAAGATCTATGCCTAATAGTCAGTGAAAATATATGGAAAAGAAATAAGTAAAAAGAAGTAGTAAACAGGGAAGTACTCACTAGTGAACATTCCCATAGTTTCAAAGCATTGAATTCCACATATCAAGCAAGTATCTAATCAAAGAAGGTAACACTTTGGGAAGTACTCTCAGCCTAACCCTCTGGTTCAACCAAAAAAACACAAGCAACCCTCTGGGAAGTACACACAGTCTAACCCGTCTGGTTCAACTTAAGCATAGACACTTTGAGGAAGCACTCACCATCAATTCCCCATATAGTCTCGTATCAGTAACTAAAAGGCGCTCTAGGGAATCACTTACATCACATTCCCCCTATAGCCCATGTCTAGGAACCACAGACACTCTGAGGAATCACTTACGTCAATTCCCCCTATGTTCTCTCATCGTAACAGTAAAAATAGACACTCTGGAGAAGCCCTTATATCCATTCTCTATATGGTCTACTACACTAGGTTCTCACAACCCTATGTAAGTTAAACATGCACAACAATGCAATAAAACCAAAGTAAACCTCAAGAACTACTTGTATAATAGTCTACAACATAACAACATGTCAGATAAACATCACTCCATCCTACAATACTAGGCATGGGAAACAAACAAGGCAGCTTAACAAGCTAATCAAGACTGAATGTTCACAACAAAACATGCATGGCAAAACACTTCCAAGGCATGGAAATTATCCCTATTCACATTCAATTAACCTCTACTCAAGTAGACAAGAAAGGAAGGTAATTAAAAGGGCTAAAATAGTAAACACGCAATACCCCATTCAAGGGTATTGAGCACTTTTTCACATATAACTCTAAGGCTTTCGAAAAAAAGGCACAAAAACCTACTTCAGTGTTGTAGGATCATTACAAGTGAACCCCAATCCTTGAATCAACCAAGAACACCATAGATCTACAAAAACTCTAAAAATTATCAACCGAAGATAACTCTTGAAAGAAGAGGAATTATGAAACAAAGCTCTAACATAAGGACGAGCTTACCGAGGCGTTCCCAACACAATCGATGGTGGTCAATTTGGAGAACAGATGCTCGATGAGGATCTCAGAGAAATATCCTGGATGTACGCTCTCTCTCTCTCGAACCAGACCTATAAGGAGACAATTCTATCCATCATACATGACCCCTATGAATTTAATGGAAAAAAGAAAGTACACGATGTGTACATGATATGTACACGACGTGTACTTTCCTTCATCGATCCCCACAATAGGCAGTCTCCTGGTCACCACACATAGCTGTGTGCTTGGCCGTTACATGTCCTGTACATGGCTATGAGTAGAAAAAAAGTATAAGGGATGTACTTATAAAGTACATGGTGCGTACTTCAAAAATTTCTAAAAACTCCTCTTTTTCTCCAAAACACCAGAAAAAGAAAAACATACCTGAAATGAAGATCTGGGTTCTTAAAAACATTCCCCGTTAATGAAATTTGTCCCCAAATTTCTCTAGCAAGTAAATGTAGATAAAGAATCCCCAAATTTCTCAGGCCACTGTGATCGTACATCATCCTCCTTCTCCCAGGTCTCATCCTATACCCGCTCATGCTGCCATAACACTCGTACCAGAGGAATGGACTGACCATCGAGGACCTTCATACTACGATCAACAATATGGATATGATTCTCCTCAAATGAGAATTTCACATCTAACTAAAACTCAGTGGGTTAAAAAACATGAGACGGGTCAGAGTAGTAATGCCCGAGTTGAGAAACATGAAAGACATTTTGTATAGCCCAGTACCACTAAGGTAACTACAACTGATAGGAAATCGGCCCAACTCTCTCCAAAAACTCAAATGGCTTGATGTACCTTGGTGAGAGATTACCCTATCACCTAATCCTCTAGTGTCCCAACCTCATTGTGACACACCGAAAAACCTGATCCTCAACCTCGAACTCTGGAGGTTATCTCCACGGATCATCGTAAGACTTTTGTTGAGATTGTGCAGTAGCCACCCTCTTCCGAATCGTATCCTAGACTAGACGAGGTCCAAGAATAGCTTCGTCTCATACCTCCAGCCAACATAATAGTGATCAGCATGGCCTACTATACAAAGCCTCATAAGGATCCATTGGAATAGTTTCTTGAAAACTATTATTTTAGGAAAAATCTACAAGAAGCATGTGTTTCTCCCAAGAACCTCCAAAATCCAGAATACATGCTTGAATCATGTCCCCAAGAACTTGAATCATATGGTCGAATAGGCCATCTGCATGGGGGTGGTAAGCTATACTCAAAAGTACTTGTGTACCCAAAGCCTTCTACAATCCTTTCGAGACCCAAGAAGTAAAATGTGTGTCCTTATCTGATACAATGGAGTGTGGAAACTCATGTATACTCTATACATGACTTATTCATATGTCAAGATGAATCTATCATCATAAGAGAGGGATCCTCCATTGTTCACAGTGTGCTAGTTCTTCAAGTGTAAAAAATATATGATAATAAAATCTTCACAGAGACAAAGATTTAACTGAGCATTGAGCAAGAAATACGTACTATCATCACATGGAATTGGGATTTATAAATAACCTAAGGAATATCCTTGATATACCATGAAATTACTCTTTCATTATAAAAAATGAGTAAATGCAGCACCTACTTCATACATCTCATGAATGAATTCTTCCATGCTTTAAATCTCATTAAAAGACTTATTAAATGATAAATTAACAGGAAGATATAATTTAAATGTTATCTATTTTCATTTTACTTCTACATAAAATATAGTTAGTAAAAATATATATGCCTTAAAAAATGGGAATATTTTACTCTATGATTGCAAGGAATAGGTAGTGACATTGAATCCCGTTCCATTTATCCATATATTACTATATCTCACTGTCACATAATAAAAATAATAATAAAACAACATGGAATCTCATTCTATATATTAAAATTTCCCAAATTATAGAATAAAAATGATGAATTAGTGGCATAAAACAAATTTTCATACCCTTTATGATATACCCTAATCATATTATATGATTTCCCCAAATGCATCTCATGAAAATGGGTTTTTGGAAATATTTCTCCTTCAAGATTTCCCATTGAACAAGAGGATTATACCGTGTTCTAAAAAGTGGGGGTCAGATATATATCGCTCTGAGATTACTCTTGTTTATATTTTCAAACACATATAATTCTAAAAATTTACATGAAGAGTTCATGTACTTTATGCATGATGTGAATTTAGATATGTATCAATTTGTTTGGATTATATTTTTAGAAAAGTATCCCAAAATTGTGGGATGTGTAAAAGGATACACATTAATATAATGTGAACATAATAATTTTTTGGTTGTAATGGGGATCTCAAAACTAAATCCTTATAAGCATGAATAGATAATGCATAACATGAGATAAGATAGTTAGATTAAAACCCCTCTTAAATATTAATTATTAGATTTTTTCTAAAGAGACACTTTTCAAGATCTCAATCATCTAAAGGGGTGGTCCATGCTAAATATAGGTGACCATGGATTTTATTATGTATGAAAATAAATTAATGGGTGAACCTAATAGGATTAATTAGCTATTATTGACATTTTATTTGGGTTAAATTTATCTTGGAGAACCTAATAGGATTAGGTTACTAGAGTAATATAGTTGGGTTTATCCAATTAATGGATTGGATATTGTGCTTATCTCTCAACAATATAAGAGTCTTTTATAATATGATTGAGATTATGCCATAAAAAATAGGAAAGATATGGGAGAAACACTAAAGTGACCCAGTTCTTAGTGAAATATAGATCTTGGACCACTAAGGGATATGATTAATTTTTAAAAGGGATCATCATTTTAGTGGGAGACCATTTAATAAAATTCCTTATTAAATTGTAATAATTCATGATACTCATCATATAAAAACATTTATTATAGAAAATATCATAATCATCAATAAATTTATCTTTGATATTAATCCTAGATAATGAGTATCTTATTTTAAAAAACTCTTAAGACTAGTAACTTAAGAAAAGTTCCTAAGTGGTAAAAAATTTATTTGTTATAAAAATATATTACAAATTAAAAAATTGTTGAAAATGTTAAAAAGGTGAATTTAAATGCTTATGAAAAAGTATAATTACTTACTAAGGGTTTCAAAGGTATTAAATATTATAGGACTAAAATAATTTTAGCGCCCTATCATATATTCAATATGATTAGATATGTTAATGACTTGGGGAGGCTAGATGTTTCCTTAAATCTTAATATAGTTAAGGTATTAATATTATTTTCAACTATGAAAATGTTTTGATAAAGTGAATGATTTCATGGAATGTTTATCATATTATTATCAAAGAATTTATAATAAATGAACTTGGTATGTGATTTCTAGGTTCTTCTATTGTTTAGGTAGTACTAGTGGTTAAAATTTTAACTGGAAGAATAAAAATTAGTTAGAGAGTCTAAGAAGGTTTCTTCAAGTAGCCATCCATAATAAATGAAACCTAAATTTAAAATTAGGAATTCAATAATAATGATTCCATAAGTTGAAATTGTCTTATATAACTAAAGGGGTTTTGGAAATTCCATAGAAATTCCTTGTTTGGTATCATTGTTTTATAAATTAGTTCTTTTATTTTTAAGGGTATGTGATATTAAATGAATAATTTACAAGTGTTCTAGGCATACACGAGTTCATAATTAAGGGAAGAATTGATAGAGATTATAGTTTTCATTCAATCGGTGTAGAATGTAGTTGCTACATCAAAGATTTAAATGTAAATAAATTTATCAATATCAGATTAATCTATGAAAAGTATGCACATATTTATCTCATTTATATTATATGATATGTAAATTTTTTCTCTTTATATTGTTATTTTAAACAAAATAAGATGATTAATTATATACAAAATGTTTATGATTCTTTAGTTTCAATAAGATGTCTTGAAAAAGAGACAAGGATAAAAATGTTTTATCTTGGATAAAGTGTTTAGCCATATGTTTTTTAAAATGAAAGGGAAGGTGTTATTTAAACCCATCAATGATATATTTTAATAAAATATTATTTTCATATGAAAATACTCCAAACACATAGACTACCATACATGATATGTACATAATAGTTTATTTCTTTAATATTCATATTAAATAAAATAATAGTTATTTCCTAAAAATAAAAATGGTTTTGTATCTTATCATGATATTATGAATCAAATATAGTATCTAAGAGTCTAGTAAAAGTATGTTTTAACTTTTATAAGTTTAAAGTTAATAAATAAAATATTACACCAGTCTAACATTTAAGCGAATCATGCTTAGTATCGTAAAGGTTTTCAGATATGTGACCTAAAATAAAAATGTAAAGTTTTCATTTAGTTACCATGAGTAAGTGAATTCCACTACTTCTTAAAATAACTATTCTAGTTAAATTACAACATTATTGTAACTTTATAATATAGGTGTTTTTGAATCATTGGTAATTAATAATAAAAATAGTTATTTTAATTACAAAAAAAATTCATGGGAAAAGATTGATATAAAATTTACAAGGAAGATGATTTTAAAATTAGAAAATTTCCATGTAGATAATAGAATTTTACATTATAAAATTTGATGTTATAGAGTTAAGAATATTGAATATGTTAAAGGAGTTTAACTTTGGGGACTTGATTCCAAAATATCACCATTATTCAAACTTGTTTTCTGTATAGATATTACTCACTAAAGAGTTTAATGATGAGTTTTATCATATGGTCAAATAGATATGTGGTAGGAATTACATATTTATGTAATGAGTTAACAAAACCCTTGAAATTGTAGAAAATATAAGTATGGTGTGGAAAGTTCATCACATGTTATATGATAGATTATTTGTTATGTTAGGTTTTTTTATCTATTCTCAAATTTTTTTAAATAATATAAAATATATCATATATAAGGAAATTTATATATTATCATTATTTCACATTATATGCCTAAATATATATGTCGATATACATTTCATGAAATTTAATGATAATTGACCTATCAAATGGAAACTTCAAGTTATCCCCAATCGATGATCATAATAAAGTATTATGACTTACGATTAGACGTTAATGTTAAAAATAGTATGATTATCATTTGAGATATGGAATATGGTCATTTGGCATGAAAAGTATTTTTGTTTGTTGGATGATCAATTAAGTATACCACATGGAGTATCTTACACTATGCCTTTAGTATACTAGAGGTGGATGGATCATATAAGAGTCCCCATTACCAAAGGTTAGAAATATACTTAACGTGAGAATCTTCAAACATTGACACGATTCTTATAAAAACCACTAAAGATTATCTAATAAAGTGGTGGTTGGGTATGTTTCTGATCATTTCATCAGTTGGCCCTCAACTAGGTCCATAGTACACTAGAGCTTCATATTACCTGAACTACCACACTGAGTATGTACCACATAAGTGTCGGTCTATTCCAAATAGACATCACTTCCCCGAAAAATAGACTCAAGAAGACACTACATGCTTCTATATAAACCGCTTTCCTACCTAAGTGCATAACTACCCTATCCTACACCTTTATCTTCCCTCATATTTCATTCAATAGTGAGGGCCTAGTTCGCTATATTAGAAATAGTAGTTACCCAGAATGATTTTACCTAGGAATAAATAAACTATATGAGCCCATATTAAACAATCACTCTATCAACTCATTACAGATAATGATAGTTGGTGAGAAGTGATGGAGTTCATTAATGAGATATTAATAGTCCCTGACATACATGGTACCCTACTGTAGATGCATAAAATACATTTCTCATTCAACTCTCAGTATCTTTGGAAAGAAGTAATCATAGAGGGTAGTCTGAAAGTACATCGAGAACATATTCCAATGATGATAAACCTTGGTAATAAAATACTAAAAATTAATATTAGTATCACATATAATCTAGCCCGCATGCTTTAACCTCAGCTTTTTAGATATCTTTAGATGCTTTAAAATAATTATCATGGCCTCCATATTTGGCTCAATATCATGGGGTCCCCCATCCCCCAAAAAAATAGTTATATTATTTTTCATAAATTTAATCATAAACTCTTCCTTAATAGGGGTAGGATGTGGGGACCACTTCATAGTATGGATGAACCATATAAAACCTTCTAAAATATCTTCATTGGAACAAAAGTTAGGTACAACTGGAGGTAATGCAAGTGTAACTACTAGAGGATTAGTTCCTGCCATATCAAGAGTGTGGTAATCACAAAATTTCTAGAATGTCACATAAGACCTTCATGTATGCATATATATTCAATTCCAAATTCATTACTCAAAATAATTATGATAATATAGAAGATTTCAACAAAATAATAGGTAAAAATATTTCCTATAATAGAGAAAAAGACTCATATTATTACTTGTAATGATTAGTATTGGCCATGTTTTCGTGTTTTATAGTATAGGTTAGATGGTATAGAGTTTCAATTACAATGTATAGAGGAAAATATTGTTTATGATGCAATTGAAATATAAATTTAACAGTAATAATTTTTTCTATTAAATAATTATTTAGTTGAATTTTTAAATCTATTCACCTGACCATTTAGATGATTTACAATTCCTAAATTATAATAGATTACTATTTATAAGTTACAATTGGTACTTGTTGTAACTAAAACCTGAACCTTACATCAAGTATCATGGTGTTAAAATGAAAACATGATGAATTTATTATATGAATAACCATTTAAATTTTTTATAAGTTAAATATTTATAAAGTACAATTTATTTTCTGGTAATCAAAATCAAAAAAATATTCAACCCATATGACCACTGTTACACAACTCAAACACGTGACAACTAGTTAATTGAGGTGCTTACCTAAATGTCTTTAAGAAGACACCATTTTGGTTGAGGTAGACATATAAATAATTAATTATTTCCATTTTTCCACTATAATAACCATTACTCCTATCCTAAATATCCTAGTCAAGAAACCAATCAAATGAAAGAGGTAATGCCCAAGTGGCATGGCACATGCATGAATGAGATCCTTAGGTGCCTATAATGATGAATAAATAAGACTTCATTATCACATTGGGCCATGAGTAAGAGAGAAAACATAATTATATTAACACAAAAAAATCTTTGGCATCACCCAATAACGAAATAATAAAAATGTAATAGACTATTATTAGAACATCAAGTCCCATCCCATAAAAGGTGATTTTTCCATTCCTATATATTTTGGTTAGATACTCTCATTCCCAGGCTCATTAGAAAATATAAACACATCCTAGTCTCTTTTCTACCAACATGGAATAGTATAGAAAAATAATAATAGGTTTTGATACAAATTTGAGATGTCTCAAACCCATTTCACTCATAAGTAACCAAACCTGGTTGGCCTCATGAAATCAATCACACCTCCTCATATTCTAGTGGATTTGGATTATTAGTGAGGGTATTTTGATAGTATAATGTGAATACTATACCCTCATGGTCATAGTGAGTCATAGTGGTAAATATTAGATAATTAGTTTGAAAGAAAAATAGATTTTGGAACTATATATGTAAACTTCTAGAAAATAATGACTATCATAAATAATACGTAGTTTCATATCAATTACATTTAGTTTATGAATCTATACAAAAGGAACAATAATTCATGTTAGTAGGAAAACATATAACAAAAATACAATAACAAAAAAAGGACCTAATGATATCTCCAAAAACATCCCTAGCGCTTGCTTGGTCCTTTTATCCATCACTCTATCCTAATATATAAAATCAATCACCCAAATCGTAGCACTTCCCTTTTTCCCCACCTGAATTCATGAAATCGATATGTGTACTAATGATTGGCTCAAACAACATGTGAGTAAAACCTATAAGGCCACCAATAATGGTATATAAAACTATCCAGTGTCTGAATGTAAAATGAATAGTGTGTAGGTATAATAAATATATGAAATGATATCAATTATATCTCTTTTCATGATCAAGTTTCTCATTGGAAACCTAACCGACCATACCTAATTTTTCTTAAGCCAAATTACCTTGGAGCATTTTTTTATTACATTTTATAAATATGGTACAAAGGGCACAAAAACAGTGCATCCTTGAACAGTGATATTAGTGTAAGGGATCAGCAATTCCCATGTCATATAAAACATAATAGTCAAGGTGGAACAAAGTTTTATGTTACTAAAGCATTGACTGAATCCAATTTCTTTCTTTGAATTCTAATACATATCATTTAAAAAGTTTGTAAACCTATGCCCATTATAGGTATTTCACATAATTAATCCCTTATCACTCTTGGTTAAATACAAACCCATAGTTCACTGAGCCCAAAAAAAATTCCACATAAAGAATCTAGGTATCTCCGAAGGAATGGTATGATAAAACTTCCCATTAACTTTATTCATGGAATTACACATAAAGAATATATGTGTTTCTCTTGAATTAATAAAATCTCTCTAACGGGAGAATCCATCAAAGGAATTCCAGTTATGAGTCCTAAATCACCCTCAGTATATATAAAACCATTTATAATTGATTTAATTTAGTCTGAATATTGATCTCATCCAAGGTTTTCCATTTCAAAACCTAGGTATCACTCAAAATATAGCACATAATAGGTCCTTGGACAACTACTATGCATATCATTTAATAACTCACTTAATTCAACTGGACATATCTTTTAATAAGGTACTGATCAAGATCATGGTAAGAAGAAATCAAGGGAGAAGTTTCAAAGACTTAAAATTCTCATTATCACTTTAATCATTTGTACATTTCATTTAGGGTTGATCCCAACCTACTTAGAAGGTGGTTCAGTCATATAATTGTATAACGCACCATGCTAAATGTGTAGGCACACCCAAAGGGTGGTTCTATCCAAGGTAAAAAACCTATTATGACGCAAATATAGGGTGAAAAGACTATCTACTTCATAGAATTAGGTATTATTTAATTAATTTAAAATTTAATGAGTGACACATGGAAGGTCTTTCGTGCGAAATTTCAATGAATTATATAAAAAACTATATTTTTAGGAAAAATTTCTAGACCAACTACCTTATACTAGTAGTCAACTACTCATCCAGTATTGGAAATTTATTTGGGATAAAAGAGAAGAAAAAATTGAATTAGATTAATACCCTAATAATAGTTAATATTAGCTTGAATGGAATTATAATTCCATATATTTGGATAAAATAATAAAGGAACGATGTGTATTCAAGAACTTACCGAGGGGGTCTAATGCAATGAATAACAGTAGATTTTTAGCCATAATGATGAAGTTATAAAAAATCATTAGGAGGATAGGAAAGTATTACAATGAGGGGGAGATGGGATATTAAAATGGGGATGAACAAATAGAGAGGAATAAGGTTTAAAGGATGGGATGGTAAAATGATCATTTCATATTTGTAAATTGGTACACGGTTTAGCAGCAAGGTTTGAAAAGTGTGTGCCAGCCAAGTGAAAGTCTTTTAGATGATGTCACCCCCTCACATAGATAGGAACATGATATTAAAACCATTGTTAAACCCATTAATATTCCCTATATGAGAATTTTCATGTACCACACTCGATCGAGCGACCTCCTCTACATGGTTTTACAAATCGTGTGTTATCCTTACAGGGCCACACAGTTTTTTGTGCCTGATTAAAATAATGGTGTTCTAACATTGGACCTCTTATTTTCTTCAGGAAAATTATTATTTGGGCTATGAATCAAGCATGTACCCTCACGATACCTCCTTAACGTCTTTAGGATCTTTCATTTTGATAAAATAAATATTTAATCTAAATATTTATGGGGTACTACCATCATGAAAAAATGGATGTTACACAACACATGAATAAATAAACTCATTACCTAATAAAATTACATGAATAATATAATTATTTTTTAATAAAATACAATAATAAATTATAATAATTAGATAATTTGGATCATTTAATTAATATTTTAAAAATAATTTGTTTCAAAGAACCGTTTAAAAAGTGGGTATTTTATTCTATCCTAGTTAATTAAATTGATAATATTTAATTTTTTATAATAATATTAAATATTCATGATTATAAACTATTTTATAAATTTATAAATATTTAGAAATCTATATGAAATAATATTAAAGTCACATGAAGATTAAAAATGTAATTTTTTAGTAAAATTATTTTATCTTTCTATATTTTATTTTCAATTATTAGATAATTTAAGATTTTATTATTTTAATATCATTAAATGAACTTTATTTTTGGATTTATAATGTCAATTATATTTTAATATGTATTTTCAGATATTTCTAAAATGATTTATTTTTATGTTAATAGAGAAAATACTATTTTTACAAGAAACAAAAATTTTATGATAATACTATTATATAATTATGAATCGAAAATTTAAATATACATTTTCTAAGATAAAATTTTTATTTTATATGTTAATTTATTTATTTAATTTACAGACCCATATTTTACATTTTTAGACATAATTTATATTTATCAAAAAAAAGTAATATAGTCTAAATTTAGTATTATAAAATTTACTTTTATCACTTTTATAAAATTAATATAATAAAATGGATTTCATATTTTTAATCCATAGTTCAAAATTATTTAATAAGGACCAATGTATTTTCTAACATAGTGAACAAATTAAATTAGTAAAAACTCGTTACCTCGGAAAAAATCAAAATGGTTAAAAACTATTTAACTAAGAATGAATGACCACAAACATGATTAATTTTTTTTTAGAAATGGATTTTTAGAAATTTTTTACCTCATCCCTTGATATCTACATTATTTTATAATTTTGGAGATAATATCTAAGATAGGGACTTCACATTAAAAAAAATAATTGTGTATTGACAAAAATGTCATCCCTTTTCACTTATAAAATGAGAACTTCTATCCTCACTTACCCTCATACCACAAGCCACTTAAATTTTACCAAAATATACCCAAAAATAAATTAAAAATTTCTACCCACCTTCATGATGTTTTTTCTTCTTAAAACATTGTCCCACAAAGGGTTAACCCATTTTGCAAAAGAGATAATCTCAACATATATATATAAACTTCCAACTGTTTTTTTCTCATTTATATTTCATTATGTTCACTTATTTCCCCCCAAATTCTATTACACAATAATAAAATACTAAAATAAAAATCATTAGTGGAATTATTTTTTATTATAATAGTAGAACAATCATTAACCACTTATCGCTTTTCGACTAAGAAAAAATGAATCTATAATTCATGCATTATGTGGACTACTACCTCCATGACGCAACATGTTTTATTTTCCTTCATAAACATAGATGGATGGTCATAATAAATAATTTCTTTTTTAAGTATAGTATTTATGACATATTTTATGTTTTTAAATGATATACCATATTACCAGTTTCCTCTATTCTATGGAAAATGATGTAATCATCCATGCATACATGTTGATTACCACCACCATAGAATGATTTTATTGCATTTTTATTTTCACATATTCCTTACTTGGATGGTCATAATAATTATTTTAATGGATAAATTTGATAATTATAAATTTATTAGGGTTATATAAAGAAAATTGTTTCAACCTATTATCAATATGAATTATAAACAATATTAGAAAATTCAACACTCCAAAATAGAATTATAAGAGAGAAAAATGATTTATTTCTAATGTGAAGTAAATGTATACATTAATCTTCTTGTTATAATTATTTCTAATTTTTGTATATCACACTAATAAACATTAACAATGGTCATTATTCCTCAATTATAATTATATTATAACTAAATATCTTCACAATCATCTATTAATTTTGGTATGTTCTTTGTTGGGTTGGTTTAACCATCTACTTGAACAATACTAAATATTTATGTCATTGATGATAGAAAATTTAATTTCTTGTAATAAATATTATTAATAATTAAATAATTATTATTTTTATTTAATAGTAATAAAAATTATTCTTTATTTTTTAAAACACACTTCGTTCATTGAGGTTCATCCAAACCTATTAAATGTGAAATTTATCTTTAGGAACCATAACATAAACCTCCCATAGAATGAAATGATGAAATTATTAATATTTAAAAAACCAAAATTCAAATATCTTTTATGATCTATGAATTATTAACATTGGGATAATAATGAACAACAACATAATTATTATAAACTAGTTCAAAATGATCACGGTTAATCACAATTGATATCTAAAACAATAATTTCTTACTAATATTAATGTTTATAATAATTATAACCAAATATTATAAAATGTTACTGATATAAAAAAAATATTTTTAAAATGGTGATTATGATAAATACTTTTGTTATATAAGAATTCTTATAAAATTTTGACTATGAATGAATTAATGTAAGGGTTATTTGTCTAAAATTTCAATTCCTTGAGTTGTTTATGTAATACAACATTTTTTATTCATAGTGAAAATAAATTTTATATCATGACTCAATTATATTTCATGATGTTTAATTTTCCATTCCAAGTTCGTTACATAAAATTTACAATTTCTAAGGGTTTTATTACATCATTAAAAACTCAATGAGACATGGTTGATATTAAAAACAATAATTTATTTTGTATGTTGTATTACCACCCCTATTTCCATCACGTATTATTAATATCTATCATTTTATGGACCCAAAATTATGGAACTTGTGCAATCAATATTATGTTTGATTACTTAAGTTACATGATACCCTTAACACCTAAAAACTGAAATATATTAAGGTAAAATTAATAACAAATCTATAATAAAAACTAATATGGTAAAATATTAAATATTTAGATGGTAAAAAATAAATATGAGTTAATATTGAAATTGCTATTTTCAATATAAAGAAATTTTCATGGTATTATGTTTATTATTTTCAAAGATAAATTTTATATTTTTATAATTTAAATATTATCAAATTAATTTTATTTTTTTTAATTCTTCACCTCAATATATACATAATATTAATTTTTTAGTTTTTTCTATAAAAAAATTAGTCGAAAAAATTTGGGTTTTGAAAAATTTATATTTTTTTGTTTTTCTCATAAAGAGAGTTTATCCTGTAAGATTAAAAAACCTTTTAAGTCATACAAATTTTATTTAAGTAATAAAATTATTCATTTAAAAATATTTAATGAAATTATAATCCTACATCCATTTTTAGTAAAACTAAATTTAAAACATACTTTAGTCAAAACTGTTTTCGGTATATTAAGAAAATTACTTGTTTTGATGGGGAAATCAGGTGTTGTCTTATCCTGAAAGTGTCGTGAATAATATTTTTTATAATAAAATTTATTATTTCATTATAATAAATTTCTTAAAAAATATATTTTTAATATATATATATATATATATTATTGTTAAAAACATTATTTCTCTAAAATCTATTTTTACGTGATTAATTTTGTTTATTTTAAAATTAATATTTCATACATTTATAAATTTTATGTGTTAAAATTATATAAAAAATTTAAATTATAATGTTTAAATAATTTTTAGAGATCCAATATTAATTTTTTCATTAATGTTAATTAATAAAGATAAAAATTAATGGAAATATTGAATTTTTATTTGGCTCAAAAATGAAAAGTACCTAAAATGTCTTAAACCACTCTTATATTTTCTATAATATAATTTATATTATGTTATATGATGTGATAATTTCCCACACCCCATATTTTTTCTCATTTTACCTATTGACCCATGTATAGTGTAATGAAATTATTAAAAAAATGTATGTTTCCAAAAGTGCCAATTTCTTCTCTTATTAAAGGATATATGTTACACCCTATCATGTTACACATAAACTTCTAATTCAAACCTGAAATAATATATTGGTTTCCTAGTATAAACCTCTCTAGTATAAATAATATTTTTTTTGACTTATGTTTTCTTATGGCCTTCACAACCATGGAGTTTTCCAATAAAAAATCCAGCTTCCCGTGGAAGTATTTATTTCTCTTAGCCTTTTATTTTATACCAATCATTAAAATAGTATATATCATTTAATATTTAATTAAATAAATATTATTATGAAACATAAATGCCATTATATTAATTAGATAACAAAAAATCAATACCTTCAATCATGTTTGGAAACAAAATAACATCAATTGTTTGAACATGAAGACTACCGCCTCCAAAACATGATGTGATATATTTTCAATAAAAATCTATAAAGGATGGTAAAAATGATGGATTTTATGAATCAATAGGTTTTACATTTCATAAATATAGTTCTTAAATGGTCATAATTCATATATCATCATTCAGATCATTCATTGAGAAATGGGATCATTAATCATGGGAATATGTGAACTGTCGCCTCCATAATAAAAGAATTTAATTTTCCATAACCACCCATATTAGATGGTTCTATTAATATATTTATTAAAGATAATTTATACACATTTCTTGTCAATATTATATTAAATTTATATTTATATTTTATAATAACATTATTTTACTCATTCAATGATTATAACACACTCTTATTTATGTCATTTTTACCACCTATATGTGTAATGATGTAAAGTTTATGCCGTGTATGATTAGAGAAAGTTATATTTTGGTAAAAAAATTCATAATAATTTATTCATGATTTATAAATTATTTTGGATTCATAATATAAATATCTAACTGTTTTATTAATATAATACATTTTTCATTAAACTCACCAAATGAGCTAGTCTCCATTTTAATCATCACATAACATTACAAAAAAAACTTAATAAATTAAATAATAAAATAATAATTTATTTTAAAAATACTATTATATTACGAATTATGATATAAAAGTAAGAAAATTTTAGATAATAGTGAATAATAATTCCACCATTACAAAACCAGTTGAAAACGATCAAGATTTATGTCACCAAATTTTGAAAATAGTTGATTAATAAAAAATATTCATGTATTATATATTTATAAATATAATTTTAATAAAATTTATAAATTAATAATGTTATTAAATAGGTGCTTTAGATAGTTATTTTTTATGGTACTAGATGTTATAGTTCAATTTACATAGTTGGAGTAAAGGTAAGGGGTTTTCAAAACTCATATCCTTCCCTTTGGACATAATCGCTTCTCTTTGTCTAAAATATTTTCAAGAATGATCATATATAACATATTATAATGTTATTATATATTTAAAAATCATTTTCTAGGTATATCATGTTATACACAAAATTATTCCTTCTTGATTAATCTTTTGTTTTGGGGAAATGAAATTTTATGGAGAATGATTCCCATATTTTTTAATGAATTTTCTTCCATATCTATATCCTAACATCCCTGAATTGTTCTCCTTTCCCTAATGGAAACTAAATATGTTTTTATTTCCAATGAAACTTATATTCCCCTTTATTTCGAAACCATGGGATCAATTTTCTTTAAATTATGTGTGCTTTTCAATAAAGTCATTGTAAAATATTGAAAAGTATTTTACTTTCAATGATAATATATATTTACCTTCTATATCACATTTTAACATATGATATATTTTATTTCAATGAATATTTATTTGAATTTTATTTCAAAGAAATATTTTAAAATGTGTCACCGTCATTTTCAAATAATGGTTTTTGAAATGTTTCTTAGAAAACACATAATTTTAGGATGATATCAATAATTTTTTTAGAAAAATAATTTTAAGATTTGTATATAATTTTTAAAAGGATTCTTACTTAATAAAGTAATGGTTCAGAAATCTTATGATATATTCTCTTTTTGAATCATCATGTTTTTGTTATAAAATGATTATTTTTAATATGATACCATTGGGAAACTTTATCAAACCTATTTTTCTCCCCATGGGATATTTATCATAAGATCATTGATTATTTTAAGTGCCACTCATATGTATGGACGATAATTGGGGTACCCCTATATCTCCCTCCAATAAATATTTTATGGTTTAATATCACATTAAATAATTATTTATGGAAATAATTTTATTTATTCACAAAACATAAGGGTTGACATACATGGTTTAAAAAAAAATTAAAGGGTAGACATACATCGATTTGCTCACAATGTTTTCTTATGCTTATTTTTACACTAGCAACTCTATAAAATGGTACATATTTTGAAAATATTCTATATTTTTATGATATTCCATGTTATAAAGATATTATTATTTCATATGTATTGATTTCATGTTTGTTAAATGTTTTTAAGACAATATTTTAGGGTTCTTTATATGGTCTTTTGTTCGGATGTCATTTTCCTTGATGACCAGTTTTGTTTTTATCACTTATGACTTCATGATATTTTTATCTAATATTACCACCTTAATCATATTTTCCCTCATATTTGATATCAAACCATTATGAATAAATCCTATTTTTTATTTTTCTATGCATTTTTTCTTACACATTCTTTTATTCCCATTACCCTAGTTATTAATATCACCATGTCATATGAGATGCCTAGAAGAGGGTGTTCGGCCTTTGTAATCAACAAGATTAGAGGTTATGGGAATAGACCCTTTAAATAGGAATAAATACATAAACTTTAATATTATGATTGGTGGATATCATGACTTCTGAAATTTGATTTATTGATGAAAACTATAATGAAATATGTTCATGGAATGATAGGGTATGTTTGTTGTGTTGTGAGTCATATTCCATTAATGGATAATATAATAAAGGATTTATGCCTTCTATTATATAGTGGAAGTTGATATCTTTGGCCTTTGTTGGAATATAATTTATTACATAATTCCTTATATATGGTGTTTGGTGGTGAGAAAATTTTAGAAAGTAAAAGAAATAGAAATCAAGTATATAGGTTGATAGCACTGACATGCATCTTTCTTGATTAGAGATATCATGATAAAGAGATTTTATTACATGGTAAGAATTCATTGGAGGTCTGATTTCATTGTGAAATCAACTTATTTCTCTATGGGTTCCATGTTGTGTCTCTAGATGCTAACCTTACAATATAGGGGGTTATGCCTAATTCCACTGAGAAGGAGGCCTAAAGGGTCACAAACAATGTGTATCCACAATATCAAGAAAATTCATGTAATGAATTTAATAATATTGAATAAATAATATTTATTCAGGTTTGGTTGACTACCATAATTTAATCATACGTTATTCAAAAGAATAAATTATATTAAATAACTAATAATAAATATTAGTCTGCAAGTTTGGAGAAAATAATATTTATCTTATAAATATGACATTGAAATTTATTTAATTAAATAGTCATTATTCAAGGATCGATAAATGTTGAAGAGGGAAAGAAAATAGACATTAATGGTCCAATTAGAAATAATTGATATTTATTTATATAATTAATGTGTTCCAGATCTATGAATATTAATAATAATATTATTATTAATGGACATGGGTTTAATTAAGAATATTCTAAATGGTTAAGGTCTTGTGTGAAATTTTAAAACACTAAACCTAGAATAATAGATATCTAAATATATATAATTATGTGTAAATATATCAATTTTCTAATGTGACTATTTTGGTGTTCACAATAGATAATAGAGATATTGAGAGAGATATATATAGAGAGAGATATCTATAAATATATCTAGAGAGATTACTAGAGATATATCTAGATTGATATATCAAGAGAGATATCTAGAGTTCTATAAATTTCTCCACATTCCTCATCTATCACTTTATCAAGAGAGAACTAAGTGTTATCCATCTTTGAGAAGAAAATAGTTGCATCAAACAATGGAAAGCCCAGGCGATGAGCATCATCCATGCTAGGACCTGATGATTTGATGACATTGATCCTAGATTTTTATGCACATGTGAATAATCTTTAGAGGGATTCTATACTGGAATCGTATAGTGCAATGATTGTGCGATGAAATATAAATTTTTGATAATCAATGAAAGAAAAATTACAAATTGAGTCAATTCTTGATCTAATTATGAATTAATAGTAAATTACATGTGAAGATCTTATCCTTCTAGTTCTACCATATTAATATATTCCATTAATATACTATTTTCAATAGGCATGATTTTCTGATCTTGTTAATAAATTATTTCACATGATTTAAGACTAAAAGTCAATTTTTTCATACCTTCAAAGGACACATACACTATTCTCGGACCCATCAAGTGGTTTCAGTAAAGTTTCATATATAATTTATAATTTTTTTTATTATTCATTGATTGATAGAATTAATCTTAATTTTATTTAATGTTTAATGATTTATTTTAATAATCTGACATCATTGTCTCTTATTTTTTTTATTTATCAATCAGATAATTATTAATCTGTTAATGAATAAAAATAATGATTAATCTGGATAGTACATGGTATGTCCCAAGCATACCATGTATCAGATACACGACATGGGTACTAACATGTTGTGAAATCTGAGAGTACATGCCATGTATTCTAAGTACACTCCATGTACCTAGAATTCATCCATTTCATGGAACAAGTCCAAACCTAAGGGATGTTTTTGGAACAGGTAAGAAGACAAGTACACACAGTGTAAAATACTACACACCATGAAGTCTTATACCAATAGGGTTGTCAAATTTTTATAGAAATAAGAATTATATTTATAATTAAACTTATTGATTTTTTGTCCCATGTGTCTTTCATTAAAAAGTAAATTCCATGCCCTAGGATTAAAAATTATATTTGAAATTATGTTCAACATTAAAATTTTAATGAACTATTAAGGTTTTCTCTAAGTAAACATGTGTACTTAATTAATTTTAAATGATATTAATTTGTTATAAAATTATACATGATCGAAAGATAAGGAATCTTGAATTGTATTAAGATAAATTGAATAAATTGTATTAAATCATAGAATATTATCATAATTAAATAATGAATTGAAGTAATTGATATCAAGATTAAAAATGTAATATCATTGCATATATATGTTTTGATGATCATGATATTAGACCGGTCCTTTGTATGTGATTGGTTTATTTAAATTTTTTATTAAATTAAAATCATGTCATGTGATTCATCATCTCCCCTTATTATGTAAGGATGTGTGTTCTCATAGTTTCTTTTATGGAAACCCCCTTTATCCAATTTATTATATCCCCTTATTATATAAGGACAATTTTCTTAGGTGATTGGATATGGTCCGAGCCAAGGAGTTGAGGAAAATCCAATCAAGATGATACATTGGAGCCAAGGAGGAATACTACAAAATGAACCATGTTACGATTCAAGGTTCATTTTCCACCAGGATTGAGGGTTATTTTATCATCCTCTAGATAAAATAACCATTAGATAATCTCATTATAATGCAAGTTATATTTTATTTATGTCAGTTGTGTGGATATATTTTTTAATGTTATGAGATCACCTAACAGATGAATTAACATGAATGAAAGAAGCGATATAATATAGCTAGATTATGGATAAAATTTTTATTATATATTTTTAATCGTTTATGTAAAATCCTCTTAATTTTAACAAATCATGTTAAAGATAAAATGGTAATTATGCATAATTGATAAAAAAATACCTCAACTAAAATATTATGTAGTCATATCCCATCACTTATTCAGTTAAAATGACTGCATTGCTCAAAGTTCTTAACTAAAACAAGTTGAGGTGATTTAAATTATCATGAAAACATTAAGATTTTAGTTTTGTGTTGAATTAACTTGTTATAAATCATGTATTGATTACCCCAAAATAATTTTTGTAACTAAGTTGAAAGCATTGAGAAAATAATTAAAACATGATTTCAAAATTAGGGATTTAGCTCAACAGATCAAGGGAAATGATTGAATGTATTTGAAATGTTATGCCTACCTAAAACCCTCCAAATGGCTTTATGGGACCACATTTGGGTTATTAGAATGGGAATATGGATCTTTAACAGTAGAATATATAAGAACCAAGATATTCTGAAACTAATGATGAGGGATACTAGGGTTCAAAAAATAATGGGAGATTAGTTCATTTTAAATTTGTTAATTTATTTTTGTAATCTAAACATGTACTAACTATCTAATCTTAATTTTTAGAAATTTAAATTCAAATGAAATTGAAAATATATTGGTGATCCATACATGAGATGGATAACCTTCTCATAGGCATAAATTTCCAAGAATTGTATGGGTGCTTCTGTGTTATACTACGCCAGGAACGAAAATCAAATGTGTTGGAAACCATACTCCCTGAGTCCATTTCCAAATAGTCCAATGAATAAGAAGTGCATATCTATTTGAATCATGTCGATGAATCTATGAAATTCCAATGTTTCGTATTATCCTACATGTCTAATGTGATTTCAAATCAATATAAGGAAATAGACGAGCACAATATCATTTATCACCTTAAGGATCTCTATAAAGAGAATGTAAGATTATAGAGATATAAGATCTCCAATGCATTATTCATGTGCATTCTTGGAGAGTCAGCCCTAGATGTGACCCATGTGTTCAAGATGACTACATACATTAAGCTCTCGAAAATCTTATGTTTTAAGATCCCTGATGAGTTGTGCATAGATATCATTTTATTGTCACTAACCAGAACCTTATCCAGTTTTATTATGAATTATAATATTATAAATAGCTAGATGACACTATTTAAACTTCTTAAACTTATATTAAAAGTTGATATATACATGGGTTATAAAAAAAATTCCTTAATATGAATAAGAAGAGGAAGAGTAAAATAATGGAACAAAAGACTCATTCCATGTCTAAGTCTCCCGTGAACCATCCTTCAAATAAGAATAAGATCTTGAGGAAGGAAAGAAACATGATGGTATATGTTTTTCAAGTGGAAATTAAGGCCATGGGAAGAGGAATTTCACCCATTCAAAGAACTAAGGTGAATATTTTGGTGAATTATTTATTAATTGTAATATTTATATATTTATAAGTTTGGAATTAGATAATGCATGTGGTGATCACAATTGAATCCAAATACATGAACCATGTATATTTCAAAAGCTTCATATAGATGATGTTGTTTAATGGGATTCCAATGGAGTGAGGCTGACATCTATATCAATTGGAGTCAACCATCTAACATTTCTAAAATGATTTATTTTGGTTTAGAATAATTTTTATTATGTTCATATTGTTACCAAGAACATTTTTTTTGTTTCTTGTTTAGATATATTGGATTTATTTTCATATTTAGAAATAAATGTTGCTAATTTTAAAAAGTAGCATATGTTATGGTATTTTATAGTTGAATAATGATCTTCATTTATTAAATTATTGAAACAAACTATTTTCAATTGATAATGAAATAAATATTCATGAATCATATAACACATAGTTATAGTGTCATCAAATCAGTCTCCTAAATGACAAGAATTTGAAAAAAA
The DNA here is from genome assembly GCA_963277665.1 of Viscum album. Classification (NCBI taxonomy): domain Eukaryota; kingdom Viridiplantae; phylum Streptophyta; class Magnoliopsida; order Santalales; family Viscaceae; genus Viscum; species Viscum album. The sequence goes on along the minus strand of OY728132.1, from coordinate 1,149,587,762 downwards.
AACTCTATCGACATGGTTATTTAGACTATTTTTGAGCTCGATCCACTTGAATGATATAATACATGTTTAAAAGTTAATATGAACAAACTACCATTCAATAGAAAAGGGTAAAGAGCTATATAAATCCTATAAGTTGTACATAATGATGTGTGTGGACCCTTTCAAGTATAGACTAGTAATTTGTACTCATACTCTATTAATTTTATTGATGACACAGGACGTTATGGTTATATCTACTTAATTAGGTATAAGTATAAATATATTGAGAAGTTTAAAGAGTTCAAGAAAGAGGTTGAGAATCTTCTTGCTATGAAAATAAAGAAACTGTGATCGGATTGCGGTAGTAAATATCTTAACGAAGAACTTATCAACATTATACATGATTATGGGGGTTTATCTCAACTCATTACACATTATAAACTGTAGTAGAATGGTGTTTGTGAATGGAGTAACCATACCTTATTGGAAATGGTAATGAAAATTATGATCCACACAATTATTCTACTATTGTTTTATGGTTATTGATTAAAGAAAACATTATACATACTAAACTAGGTAGAAAATAAATTTGAAAATTCTATTCTGTACATGTTATGGAGAGGAAAGAACTTTTTTTCACTTGTTTGTTCATGGGGATAAGAGGAGTTTATTAAGGATATATCAAGAAAACAATTGGCCCCCTGAGGCATAAAGTGTATCATTATATGGTATCCCAAGGAAATAAGGGGATACTATCGATACAACCATTTAGATAATAAAGAAACTATTGCAAGACAAACCATTTTTCAATAGAATGAGGAAATCATGAATGAGGATAATAGAAGCATGATTGACTTCGATGAAGTTAATGATAAAGATATACAAGATTTGGTACATGAACCGATTCCACAATTCCCCATGGAAAATGAAGTTTTTAAAACCTAAGTACTACGTAATAGTGATAGAGAGGTAAGAGAACAAAAGAGATATGATTTTCTAGTCATTAATGTTAGTGACTCATTATTGGATAAAAATGAGGATCATCACTCCAATAAAGAGGTATTATAGAGATTAGAAGATACATGATGGAAAGAATCCCTGAATTTTGAGATGGATTCAATGTATCAAAACCATGTTCTTGTTTTGATCCAGCCTCAAGTTGATGTAAAACCTATTCAGTGTAAATGGGTATTAAAGATAAATATAAACATGGAAGGTATAATGAATATCTTTAAAGCATTATTATAGGATAAAGGGTTTATAAAATTTCAAGGCATTAACTATGATGAAACCTTTTTCCCGATTTCTATGTTTAAATCGATAAGAATTTTTTTCTATAACAGATTATTATAACATTGAGATATTAAAAATGGATTTCAAAACTGCATTAATTAAAACGAACATTCAAGATTTTGTATATATAGCACATCCTTAAGGGTTTGTGACTCAAGTAAATGAGAAAAAGGTATGAAATTGCATAGATCCATCAATTAATTAAATAAAACATCCCAATCATGGAACATTTGATATTATGAACTCGTAAAGAAATTTGGTTTCATTAATAAATAATATACACCATGTTTTTAAAAATGGTATAGTGGGAGTGGGATTATTTTCATAATATCATAGGTGGATGACATATTGCTAATTATAAATTATATATCATCCTAGAAAGAGTTATATTCATGGTTGAGAAAATGATTCTCTAAGAAGGACTTCAATGAAGCAGCTTACATTCAATGGATCAAGATCATATGTGATAGGTCTAATTGGTTTCTTGGAATATGTTAGAGTATATACATTGAATAGAAACTGATGATATTTAGTATGAAAAAATACATGAGTTGATTAGTTTCAGTGTCATATAGTATACATATTTCTAAGAAAATGTGTCCTCAAAAAAATAGGAATGTTAGTGGATGAGTATGATCTCATATACTTTATTAATAGAATAAATCATCTATATAATGTTATATATGAGGCTTAATGTTTCTAATTATTTGATATTTGTTGGTAGATATCAATGAAATCCAAGAGAATATGATTAGACTACTATCACGACTATCCTTAAGTATCTGAGGCAAAACCAGGATATGTTCTCAATGTATGGAGGAGATGAAGAGCTAGTCATCAGGGGTCATATAGATTGTAGATTTAAAATTGATTAGAACAATATGATATCTCAGTATAGATATATATTTTACCTCTATGGAGGATCTAGGAGCTGAAAGAGTTCAAAGAATCCAATAGTCCTTAATTCTACAGGTGAATTTGAGTATATTTCAGCTTATGAATCCACCATAGAAGCATTATGGGTTTAAAGAAAATTTCAACAGTATGATGTGGAACCTAATAGTGAATACCCTATCATAGTTTCATATGATAAAACTATATTAGCGGTTCACTCCATGGATATTTTTATAACCTCACCCAAGTTGGGGCTCGAGCTATAACTACCCCAAGCCCTCCCCCATAGGCTAGGGGCTTGTGACCAACACAGAAGGACTAACTAATATGGGGAGTCCTTTTCCAAAGTACTTTTATATACACACATGACCATATTGATGTGTAATATCAGATGAAAAATAGAAATATATAGAAAAAGACTAGGGATACAACCATGCATGTAAAACCTCTAGATTGTATAAGAGTATAGTAGTGTAAACTAAAAAGTAGAGGGGAAAAAACAAGCCCAACCAAAAATATATCCCAACATGAAAAATATAGAACTTAAAATATTGAGAGAGACTATCTCTTAATCTCTAAGATTCAACCAACATATGATGTAAAAAGTACTAGGTATTCCTAAGCTCTTCTAAAGTCACCACTGAGATGAATGACATCTACATAATACACAACACATGCAGGAAATGCTCATTCATGGGTGATTATGTACATACCGAGTATGAAACCCCAAAATATGAAGGGGTATAAGTAATATATACAATAGGAGTATAAAGATAGTAGATAGTAAATAGGATGAAACTCAACCCTATAAAAAGAAAGAGTTAACTCATCCAAGCACAATGGGCTCAATATAGTGAGTTGATAAACTACACATTGATTTTTTTTACCCATAGAATGAGATTTAACTCATCCAATAATGAGAATATAGACAAGGAAATCACGTGGAATACCCCATGCATCTTCACAACCCAAGGCTAGATAGTCACCAAATCTAATGTTTTGGATACTAAAGTATATATATATATATACTCAGTAAAATAATCCTAAATGAAAGAGTAATGGGACCTCCATATCATATCTCATCCCAAGAAGAAAAGTCACCAATAGTTTCAAAAGTCCATAAATGATGCCTAGTATCTCATGCATCTTCTATGAAGTAACCGTCCAAGTAACAACATGTCTCATCATCGTTCCACATAGTCGAGGAGACATAATATCTAGGTATAGGACCCATGTCCTGGTATAATAAAAGGGTTCCAATCAATGGTTGAGGACCCATTACCATCATAGATAGAGGGTTCCACTCTAAAAGTTGGTAGAAGACCCCTCACCTTCCCAACAAAAGGGTTCCACTCTATAATTTTGTAGAGGACCCATGCCCAGCCCACTTAGAAGGTCCCACTCTAGGAGTCATAAAGGACGCATGGCCAACCTAGCCAGAGAGTTCCACTTGGGAGGTCTGTAGATTATCCGTTCCATGTTTAAATATGAGGGTTCCACACTAGCCATCTAGGAACCATGCCTAGCCCAGCTGGAGGGTTTCACTCAGAAGTCATCAAGGACCCATGCCTAAACTAGCTAGAGGGTTCAACCCATAAGAATGTAGAGGACCCATGACCTTCCCAACAATATGGTTCCACTATAATAGTAGATGACCCATACCTAGACTAGATAGAGGGTTCCACTCTAAAAGTCATTGAGGAACCATGCCCATCCCAGTTAGAGGGTTCCACTTAGGATGCCTCTGGTTATTCAATGAGATCACTGCCATCATCAACCATCGCCTAACCAAGAATTTTGCCTAGAAAAATCCACATTGAATCTCAAAATTCAAAACTGAGGTAAACATCATGTTATAAAAGGAAAAAACATAGGGTAGCCTACTCACAGGAATAAATCGGAGTCTGAACAAAAGAGATATAGAAGATCGAAATTTCCTCAAAGGAAGATAAGGGATATACAGTGTGTGAGGGGACAAATATGGCGTGTGGTCCTGCTCCTTCACTTGGACATGTCTCTAGAGGTACATGTCTCTCCAACTATGTAGGGATACACGATGTGTAGGGGATATACACAAAATTCATATGACACTTGGGGTCCCACTTATGTGCTTGGCCATGTCTATGTATCTAAGTTGTGTCTGTGTACATTAGTACATAGCATGCCTCTTCACATGGGGTACCTCCCATGTGCTCTAAACATTCCCATGTACTCGGATACATAGCATGTTCTTGGACTTGTGATCTTTCACATGGCTCATTCAAATGAGGAAGGGGGTACACAGCATGTAGGGCGTCTAAGCAATGTTCCATCCTTGTAAAATCCCAAAAAACATGATGTTGCATCTAAGGGGATACACAACCTATGTTCATCACGGTACACAATGTGTAGTCGAGTTTTTATAGTTTTCTAGATTTGTATACCACACTTAATATCCTACTATTTTTCTTCAATTATGGTCGCAATTCCTATCAAAATAGTGGATCTAGCCACCGCTCGTCATTTTCGGCCATCCTATGGATGAAAATCCAATTCCATCAAGCATTAGTGGTTTTTCGCATGTATCACATGGCACAGGTACCTCTGCCTTTTGAATATCTAGCCTCTGATTATTGAAATGATCATCAATAACTCATAAACAGCCAAGATCTAGGTCTGATTCGTCAATCCTCCCCACTCAAATTATTTTATTATGATTCCAAGGGTCCTATTAGGCTTAGTACAATCTAGGAATGTCGAACTGGGACCGCGGGGTCCAACTAGTGAAGAACATGAACAAATTGAGGGGAAAGACCCAAGAAAAAAGTTTAACCATTATTGTCCAATCATTCTTAGAAAATGATCAAGAACAGGGATATTCATTTAAGATAACAAAAATACCCAATTAAATCGGTATATGGGAGCATGCTAAGGATAAAAAATTTTCACTAATCAATATAGTGGATTGATCTGGTCAATAAATTTAATTAAATTGGGTGTAATCCAAAAATTTTTGAGTCTTAACTAAAGACTATATTTTTCTTTGTAGAACAACACATTCTCTAATGATTGATGGAATTCAATTCATTTATTTCATCCCAATCATCTCTGATCCAATGTTTCTTCATTGTCTAACATGATTCACCAATTAAAGGGGAGGAAGAAGAACTAGAATCCTCATGTGGTTTATTGGCTAACCTTGGAGGATTTTCCATGGAAGTATTCTTAAAAACATTTTACTTAGGCTAAAAAATTAATTAATTTAATTAATTAATTAATTATCCAACAGAACGTACCTCCAACGGGTGAGATATCTAAACACCCCCATGCTGGCCTATTTTACATCACCTCTTGTGTAAACAACGCTTTTTGGACTCAATTGTGGTCTTATATTTCTGATCTAAGATTCCATTTAATATTTATCCTATTTTCTATAAGAGACTATGAGTGTGAAATATAAAATATATTTAATATTTTAATAAAATTTATTCCAAGAACATCGGTCCTCAGAATCATAAAATGTATTAGTGCCTAACTTTATAAAATATTTATAGAAATATTTCACTGTCATAAAAGAAGAAAAAACAAGTTCACGACATCATTCCCTTATTCAATATTTTCATCCATGAAAAGACAATCTAAAAAAACAACTTTACATACTGAGCAAGCATATGTTTCTCCCACTCCTAAGAGCTCTATAGAACAATCACATGCTTCCAAGACATGTGAACTAGGGTGATGGTCCATCAATAGAGGGTCCTCTCATGTAGATCCTTGATCGCCACCATGTGATCATCAAAGGTGGATCCATCCTCAATGTTTATCTCACCCTAGTTAATAATTTATCTAGGTTCATGCACATATCTTGTCATTTGTGACATGTTGAAGATGTCGTGCACCCACTCCAACTATAGTGGTAGGTAGAGGTGGTAAGAAACCTTAACAACTCTCTGCATGATCTCAAATGGGTAGAAAAACCTCGTAGATAGCTTGCCTCCCTAGATGAACCTCAACATCCATCATCATGGGGAGACTCTCAGGAAAACTTAGTCTTCCTGTTCAAACTCCAAGGGAATATGACGATGATATGTGTAATATTTTTTCCTTCTCTGAGTCATCCTCATAAGCTCATGGATGACCTAGACCTTTTCTATCGTCACCTGCACCATCTCTGGGCCCATAAGAGATGTCTCACCAATCACTTTTCAGCACAAGGGTGACCTGATGGGTCTCATGTACAGGGAATAAAAAGGTGTAATTATAATAGAATAGTGGTAGATTTTGTTGTATAACAATTCTACTATGGTAAAGTGATCCTCCCAACTCTGTCCAAAGTCTAACATGCAAGCCCTTAGTATATCCTCTAATACATGGACATTGCTCTCAGTCTTCCCTTCTATCTAGTAGTGAAAGGTTATACACATCCTCTTTTATGTCCTAAATTACTCATGCATTCCTCTTCAAAATTTTTATATGAACCATGTGTCATGATCAGAGAAAATAGTTGAGGGTACCCCATGAAGGTGAATGATCTACCATACATAAAACTACCCCAAATTCTATAATGAACTTTGCTCCTTGATAGAAAGGAAATTTTATGACATCATGAGTTAGTAAACTATGACATAGATGAAATCATAGTCCTTAGTTTTGAACATAATCTATATCACAAGGTCTATGGATATGTCATCTTATTTCCACGATTAGATCTCAAGGTGCTGCAACAATCCTTTTATAATATGGTGCTCAACATTAACCAAAAGATAGGTGAGGCACTGAGAGATGAACTCAGCTATGCTTTGTCTCATAATGAACCACCAAAAATTTCAATTAATGCATCTTTATATCTTCTAAGCCTCGGGATTTACATCCATGTGAGAATTGTGGAACTCTTTCATCACCTCCTCCTTTATCATGACTGGAACCATCATATGTACCTAGAAAAAGGTGATGTGATTCCTTCTTTTAGAATATCCAAATATTGAATCTTGTGTAGATATCTAATCACATAAGACCTCATAGTTGATGTATCCCACTTGGGACTCTCTCACGCACTCATGAAGTGGAAGAGTCAACACCATTGACTACAAAAAAATTTTACCTTCCTGCTCAACCTGGCCCAGCCACAAGGAGCCCAACTGATCTGAATCCTTTAACACCAAGTGAGCATGAGAATTCCTAATAATGGAATCTTCTACTATGTTTCCCTTCCCTGGGGTATATACTATCTTGAATTCTTATAACTATAGGAACTCTAACTATCACCATTGTCTCAAGTTCAAGTCTCTCTTCATGAAGATGTACTTGATAATCTAATGATCATAGTAAACCATAAAGCACTCCCCTAGAAGGTTTTGCCTCCACATCCTCATGGATAAAACTACCACTTCCAGCTATATGTTGTGATTCATGTAGTTCTGATCGTGGGGTCTCAACATTCTTGACCTGTATGAGATAACTTCCTACCACTGCATCGACATGAAATCAAGACCATCTCCTGAGGTATCACAATACAATATGTACTCCATTCCCTCCTCCAATATTCTCAACATAGGATCACTCGTTATCCAAAGCCTCAACTCCTTGAAGTCCCACGGACCATACTCGGTCTTAGAAATGGTTTCCCTTTCCACATCAGTCTGGTCAAATAGGATGTAATTATAGAGAAGTATTCCATAAACCACTTGTAGAACCCTTCCAAGAAAAGTAATCTCATCACCTCATACATGATCATAGGTGGATCCCAAGAATGAAATTCATATATCTTCACTAGTTCCATGGATAAATCATGAAAAAGAATCACATGCCTCAAAAAGTGAACCTCATGAATCTAGAACTTGCACTTTGAGAGAATTCCATAAAGGTGGTTCTCTCAATGAAAATCTAGAACCATCCTAAAGTTCTCTTCATGATACTTCTATAATACAGAGTAGATGATTATGTCGTCAATGAAGATGGCCAAAAACTGGTCCAAGTATAATAAGAAAACCTAGTTCATCAAATCCATAAACATGGTGTTGGAATTTGTCACACTAAATTACATCCCTAAGAACTCCTTGTGTCCATAGCAACATCAGAATTCTAGAGTTGGAATATCAGCCTTGAAAACCCTCAACTACTAGTATCTAGATTAGAGATCAATATTTAGAACCATCTTGCACCTCATAGCTGGTCAAAGAGGACCTCAATCCTCAGCATGGAGAACTTGTTCTTTATCATGGATAGGTTCAAGCGATGATAATCCATGACAAACCACAAACCCTCATCCACCAATTTCATGAACAGTACTAGAGCTACTTAGGGGGACACCCCGGGTACGGTAAAACCCTTCTCTATAAGGTCCTCCAACTAGAACCACATCACCTAAATCTCAGTAGGGGACATCTGATATTCTGTAGAAGATATTGGGGTGTTGTATGGATATAAGTCGATGAAAAGATCCATATATTTCCTCAGACGTAATCTTGGAACACCCTCAAGGAAGATTTCCCTACAATACTCTACAACTAATGGAATCCATATGCTTGAAGTGCCTACTAAACTAAGGGTTATACTTTCTAACTGATGGGTGATGGGATGTAGCCTCCCTCCCGCAAAACCCACTCATCCCCCCACAAGATCTCTCTCCCCCATAAAAGAGAATCTCATCTCATCAGTGTGTAGGAATCGGACTCATTTGAGATGATATACTATCTGAGCTCAGTGCATGGAAAACCAATCCATTCCAAATATTAAATCATATGGTTCCATTGGGAAAACAAAATGGTCCCAAGTGAACCTCTCTCTACAAACTGATAGGTCGCACTATCAGCGGATAAAAGATATAGAATATGTATTCCCTATAAGAACCTCGAGACTGAGTTGTTGGGCTAGCTCCTTGGATGGGAGCTTCAAATCTCACACCAGGAGTATAGAGATGAATGAATGACTATAAAATATGTCTATTAATACTGAATAAATAGTATAAAAAACATAGATCATACCTCTAATCATATCATGTATTGTGGGGTCATAAGCCTCCCAAGCCAGCTGTAGTTCATGACCTCAACCACCATCTCACTAAACCAATCATGGAATTCATTTTGGTGGTGGTAGAAGTATCTCATAGTGTTTTCCACCACCCAAAGAATCTCCTTATCTTCTTTCATCTCTTCCTCCCTATGGAACACCCTTCCCTTTCCCAGGAGATCCCTTATCATGGTGCTTCCTCTACCATGGTGGTTCGTCAGATATATTTTGATTCTCCTCTGCACCTCTGTTTTGGATGTTATGCACTATGTGACTTCTCCAATCACAATCATAAAAATGACCCTATTTGGGATTCTATGGTGCTTTATGTTGTATCTATGTCACATGACCACACACTTGAGTCTGATAGTGAAAGGATCTTCTATGCTGAGATCCCACTGACTGGCACCTTCTTGCTGCTAGAGATGAATCAGATCTGTGATGCCCACTACCATCCACAACTGTATGGTTTCCCTCTGATAGAAAGATCTTATTAATTAGTTCTCACTCCAGCACCCTGGGATATGTGGGGATTCACAAGGTAACCATGCTAGCATGGATCTCTCTACAGATTCCCATCTCAAACTTCAATTCTATGTAGTATCCATCACAGATTGTGTTAATGGACAATCGTTTAAGGTCAATGAACCTCATTGAATAATCATCCACTTTCATCCCTCCCTAATGCATGCTTCAGAATATCATGAATATGAACCTATGGAAATTAATAGGGGTATTACTTATAACACAACAACTACAGGAAGTCAAAGAATGAGAGTGTCAAATCATCATGAATCTGGGTAACAAGACTGCACTAGTGCCCAGTTGCTCCATGGGAAAAGGCTCGCTACCGGTGAAAACACCTGATCCATCAGTGTCCAAATGACCCTAAAGACACAAACCACTGACTCTAGCCAATCCTTTGCTGCATAGAGATCTGGCTCATCGTGGTACCTCAATGGCCTCCAGATCTGAAAATTAAAGAGTATCTAAGACAGCATTGTAACAACCCGAGATTTTATAAGAATTATTCTTTTTAATTTCATTGATTTCATATGTTGTACGCTACTTCAAAATTATCTTGCACTATACGCCACACCGTATTAGCTTGCACTATATGCAACACTAATCTTGGATCGTGTTAAACACAATTTCACGTTTGTTTTATAGTAGTTATTTAATGCAACATTTTGTGTGTATATATATATTCAATGTTTAAATGAAATATGGTTGGATTTAGTTATACACAACAACAAAAGAGTCTCTCACTACACGAAACCATGACTTGGCTTTCATTACACGCAATCGCAACCTTCCTCGATAGCGTGTGTTGTACGCAATACCAGGTTTCACTAAACAACGATATATTATTAAAATATTACATAAAGTAGACATTATGAATAGTAAAAACCACTTTTTGAAAATTTAGCTTTCAAAATGGACTTCATTTTTGGATTCGGAATATCTAAATTAGCCTAAGGTGAATTTTTTGTATTTTTCTGAAAACATTAAATTTTTGATGAATAGTGAAAACACGGGGTTACAATTTAAAAAACCAACTTTTTATTTAAATAATTATTTATTTTATTTAAATTTATTTTAGGTCAAAATAGATACATAATACCTATATAAGTTCAATGTAATTAATTGGAGTCATTTTATAATAATTTTAGATATATAAAAAATTTATTGAACTTTTCACCGTCTTTTACCCACCTCCTAGGAGATTTTGCAAATTTACATAAATCTTAATTTTACCACTTCTGTGAGTGGAATTTCAAAAATCCGAGAGACATGGTTGATGTCAGTATGTAAAATGTGGTTCAATGAGATGAAAATAATTTTTGTTGAATAGTTACTTTTTACTTTTTTTACCGCAGTTAATAGTAAATAGGGTAATTAAGGGTAAAAATGATATTACTATTACCCCAACACATGTCCTAATTCTATTGGATAAGTATATTTCGACCAAAAACAACCTTATGAATTTAATATTACCATTTAGGTCGATTGGGATTAGATTAGGACATTTAATATTATTTTTTTTAAAGAAGAGTTAAAATAGTTAAAATCAATGTTTAACAACTAAAACATTTTTAATATAGGGTTATACATAAGATAAATTCGATTATAAATGTTAATTAGAAATCTTAAACAATTTCTTACATAATCGTATTTTATTTATAATTTTTAGAATTTATATAATTTAAATTATTTATGACACAACGATGTTGGAGTAATTACCTTATTAAGAAAATATTAACATAATTGATGTTATAAATGCCCAAATAAATGTAATTTGAGATTTTTTATGAATTACACTAATTTTTTAGGATAATATGGAAAGTTAGTGTTTATTTAATAAACTTTTTTCGAACTTATCATTCTGTTTTGATTTTCACAAAAATCATGTACCAAATAGTGCCAAAATTGACATAAAATTGTTTTTAAAACAAATATTATATTATGAATTGTTATTTTGTTCCTAAAATTCTTAAGTTCGGCCAAATGACTTAGATAAGGATATAAATATTAATAATGAACCTCTTGGGGTTCTTTTGACTTGTTATAGTAGGTTTAGTAACCATATAGGGTAAGAAAATAAAAAGTAACGGTAAAAGTTAAATTATTTATCTTAGAGTTAAATCTAAATGATAAGGTTAAAATATTAACCTAATCTTGTCTAAATTCTATTGGTTCAGAGGATTGCGACCCATACCCACCTTAGCTTAGAAATAAATCAATTTGGAGCTATTAAAAACCGAATGTGACTTTATTATAAAATAATATTTTTGGTTTTTCCTAATGTGCCCCTCACCCCTCTTATAAAAGGGCACCTCCTCCCTCTCCTCCTCACACCACTTTGAGAATTAAAGCTTGGAAAACCCCTGAAAAAATCTTTTCTCCACTTCCCTAGAATAATCCTATAGGTACTGATCTTCTTCAAAGTCCATCTTTTGTTCCCTAAGATGTGGTTAAGAAGAGGCGTTTCAAAGAAGAGGTAATATCCATTACCGATCCTTTCCAATTTCTTTCTTCATAAAATTCTTCTTCATTAGATATTTCTTTATAAAGTAGAAACATAAGTATCACCCATATACTTATATGTTATTATAAATATTAAACAACCCAATTTCACCTTCTATCCATCCTACGGAAAACGAAATCACAGCGCGTGCATACATACGGAATACCGTCTCCACGCTGCGGTGTAATCGGTTTTTCCGACACCTCCTTACATGGATGGGTATAATAGTGTAAATAATAACTATATATAGTTATTATAATATAATACTGATACTAAGATATTATAACATCCAATATAATTTAATTCAATAATTATTGGAACGATATCATCGCTCGTGCGTACGTACGGACTACCGTCTCCACGATGCGATGAGATTCATTCTCCATGTTAACCATTCAAGAATGATTATAAAGTATATATAATGAATAATAATGAAATATATGACCTGATAAATCTACTGTATTTATGTATATATATTTATGTCATCTACTTAATTCCATTCAAGACAATAAGGAAAGGAAAACAGCGTTCATGCGTACGTACGGACTACCCTCTCCATGAATGGTGTGTTTCATTTCATTTATCTATCTATTATATATATATACTGAATATATATGATATATAAATCATGTTTTATATTCTGGAAGTAATTAAATCATGATATAAGTAATAATAATGTCAAGAAACAACAAGTCCAAATGCCTACGATATATGAAACGATTTTACCCAAAACGCTTCTTTAACATGGAATTTACAAAAGAACAGGTAATATAAAGTCATAAGTGAACCATATATGATATCATAACAATGAATATGATTCTGTAATAAGTCAATGAAATTATTTAAATCATTATATAGGTGGTTCAGATACATAATAAGCATATCGGACCTAAGGTAATAGATAACTTTGCAATCTCATTTTTTTATCCGAGATTGATTATGCGTAAGTATTTACTGGCGTTATGTTTATCATCCATGTCCATAATTTCTCAAAATGTTTTTATAAAATGTTTAATATTAATCCATGTATGTTTAAAGTAATTTTTACCCTTTTACCTCATGGTATGGAAGGAATCTTTTGTCGTTTTCAATACGAGTTACTTTTTGACTTTTCTAACAAAAGTATGAGAAGAATGTTTTTTTAACTTATACGGCATGAAATGATTTTACGGTTTTATAAAACTTTATTTTAACGAAGCTTCCTCAAAATTATTTCATGTCTATTTTCAACAAAATCCTTTTATTTTAAAATTTCATGACATTTTGTGAAAGGAAAATGTTTTTTACAAAGAAAGGATAGTTTCCTCAGGAATTCATTACAAGTGTTTTATCAAAACGAATTTCCATCTAAGATGACATTATTTCATATGTTTATGTTTCAAGTATAATGTCTCTATGATTTAAATGGTTTAAATTTTATTATTATTATGATGATATCCATTTCTTTTATATGGATTATGTGATGATGGGATGATGTTTATGAAACCCATTTTATTTCGTTGGGTTGTTATGAATGATGTATGTTTATTTTGTGGCACAAGTAAGAATGATTTCATTATGAGACGGGTGGGACCTATATCTCCCTCCAATGAATTGGGTAAAGATTTATATCTCATGAGATAGACATTACAGGAACAGTATGTTAATCCGATTCAGTACAGGACTGGAACGAGGAGTGAACTCGATTCAGAAAGGGACTTTGTCCACTAAGATGGTCTTGGCAGCAATGTCTTGCCTACTATGGAAATCATAACAAGTGCTTAAAGGATTCCACAATTACATGTTTTATTCCCATTCTATGTTCCTTGATGATATATTACTTACGTTCATCCAAGATTTATGTCTTTTCTCATGATTTTGATGTTTAGATTTTATGTTCAAGTTTTTGCATTCAAATGTTTATGGATTGTTTCATGATATTTATGCTTACCCTTACTGATCATTTGAGCTCACACTTTTATATGTTTTATTTTCCCTAGGATTAAAAGAAAGGATTTAGGTAAGAAAACAAAAAGGGGGAAGATCTTTATGAGAGATGTTGAAGATATTTCACCATGATTAGAAGATTATATTTCCGAGTTTCCAAAGACACTAAACTATTACGGTCCTTGTGTGTCTATTTTCATTATGTATCAAGTATTCTGCAAATGTAATGTCATGTCCATGTACGTCATGCTTCGGGTCTCTACAGTTGGTATCAGAGGAAAGGTTTAGTCAACCTTTGGAAACTAGGATGCGAGAACATTAGTGAGATCACGAAAACTTTAGTGAGATCCCTAGAGATATTTCCTAGGTATGTCTACGGATGTCCCTATGGTTTAGTAATTTCCCTAAGCTTTAGTATAAATATGGGTTATAGTCCTAGAATTATGTTGACGATCATGAATAACCTAGGGTGAACTTAATTTATCATAGTTTAATAAAGGTGACATAAGTTATATATCCTATAAGTGACTTTTTATGATTATGTGGTTCCTCGTTATTTTAACTGTTTTTTACACAATGGTTTCTGGTATTAGTTAATGGAGGGAACCGGAAGGAATTAGGTTGAAATTGAATCCGATGAAAAAATTGGTGACTATGAGCAGAGAAATTTATTAATGCCTATAGAGAAAGATATTATAATTATGTCGAATCAGACATCACGATATATGATTAACAAGGTGAACTTTAGGGGTATTCCCAATTCATCAAATAAGAGGAATATGGACCTTTATGCATGTTTTCATGTTGAGGAGAATAAAGAAAGGAAGATTGAGATTTCTAAAGAAGGGATGAAGAACCTTGATGAATGCATCAAATGGAGGGATAGATGTTACTTGTGTGGAGAGAAGGGTCATTGAGTGATAGACTGTTATGGAGTTCAATGTCTTATCTGTGGAGGACATGGGCATTACCCGAATCAATGCCCTGACCTAAGAGGTTACTTCTAAATCAAGGAAGGACTTATTTCATGAAAAACATTGAAGAGGATGGTTTGAAGTGTTTATGTATTGGTATTCAAGAATAATGTTGTTGAGGTACTTTTATGGTATATTGGAATACCTAAATATTGGTCCATTGTGGTTTTCCATAAAAATATGGCATCGGTAACCATGAAAAGTGATTGAAATATTTTTGGAAAGCAGATGATATGCACATAATGAAGAGATAAAGAGAAAATAATATGTTTGATTGTATTCATGAGCTCATGACTAATATAAGGACAAAGTGATATCATGGTTTGAGTATATAGAAATTTTTGGATTTTGGTATGTGGAAAGAGATAAATTTTGACAGCATTCAAGTTTTCACTAAGGTTCAATGGGTATTCATTTTTAAGGTATTCATATGTTTGGAATGTGACAAAACAAGATATATCTTGTGATATATGGGAGATAAATGATGGTATTCACGTGCTTGTTATGTGACATTTCAAGTAATCATTTTCTTTATACTATGAGATTGGACATATTTATTTTGGATAAGCCTAAGGATTGGAATGGATTATGTTGGACATCAGATAGTATTGTTCAAGGCTATAACTTTTTTCCGAAATGTTATAGTAGTCTAGTTTTAGAAAAAGGGACAACCCATAGGACGTGTGACAACCCGTCGCGTCGGACAAGGCTGTGGGAATCATACCCACAACCGAAGAGCGACATACATTTATCGCATACCACTGGCCTACAGGAAGTCCCTAGTTAGTAGAAACTAGTTTTATTATATTAAGAAGTATGGTATATTAAGAATAAGTCCATTTTAGGAACTATATACGATTAATCTCACTATAGATAGACTTATGTATATTTAATAACTTTTTATATCCTTTTGTTTGAGATAGATAGAATGACATATCATTCTATCGCCTGATCTCCTAACACTTCACAGAAGACAAGTTCTACTTCATTTATTTAAGAGATGAAGTGGAAATTTTTCAAGGCACAAACAACAGTGAGATTGTTCAAAAATCAAGTAAGTATTTCTTCTAGTTCAAAATTTTGAACTTTAGGTAAAAGATATTAAAAATGTTGTCCTAGTGCTATTATATCTGATGAATCAGATGGTACCTTAGATCATCACAAATCTATGGCTTTGTGATTGTTGGCTTTTTCATAGCCATGTCCTCTACCACTCTCCATCAGAACTTGATGGTTATATTTCTCTTCCATATCCATATTTTCACCTATGTGGAAACACAATGATTAATTAATTTGGGTAACCATTATGTTTCATACTTTATTTTTTAAAGTTATGTTTTGGTATTCCTTTTTACGATGTGGGCTTCTATGAAACAAAACTTTCAAGTAGTAATCGGTTTATAACCCCCAACGAATTTCGAGGGAGAAATTCATTTTAAGGGGGGTAGAATGTAACAACCCGAGATTTTATAAGAATTATTCTTTTTAATTTCATTGATTTCTTGTGTTTTATGCTACTCCAAAATTATCTTGCGCTATACGCCACACTGTATTAGCTTGCAGTATACGCAACACTAATCTTGGATCGTGTTAAACACAATTTCAAGTTTGTTTGATAGTAGTTATTTAATGCAACATTGAGTGTGTGTATATATATATATATTCAATGTATAAATGAAATATGGTTGGATTTAGTTATACACAACAACAAAGGAGTCTTGTACTTCACGCAACCCTGACTTGGCTTTCATTACACGCAATCACGACCTTCCTCGATAGCGTGTGTTGTACGCAATACCAGGTTTCACTAAACAACGATATATTATTAAAATATTACATAAACTAGCCGTTATGAATAGTAAATACCACTTTTTGAAAATTTATCTTTCAAAATGGACTTCATTTTTGGATTCGGAATATCGAAATTAGCCTAAGGTAAAAAATTTTAATTTTTCTGAAAACATTCAATTTTTGATGAATAGTGAAAACACGGGGTTACAATTTAAAAACCAACTTTTTATTTAAATAATTATTTATTTTATTTAAATTTATTTTTGGTCAAAATAGATACATAATACCTATATAAGTTCAATTTAATTCATTGGATACATTTTATAATAACATTAGATATATAAAAATTTTATTGAACTTTTCACCGTCTTTTACCCACCTCCTAGGAGATTTTGCAAATTTGCATAAATCTTAATTTTACCGCTTCTGTGAGTGGAATTTCAAAAATCCGAGAGACGTGGTTGATGTCAGTAAGTAAAATGTGGTTCAATGAGATGAAACTATTTTTTTTTTGAATAGTAACTTTTTACTTTTTTTACCACGATTAATAGTAAATAGGGTAATTAAGGGTAAAAATGATATTACTATTCCCCAAACACATGTCCTAATTCTATTGGATAAGTGTAGTTTGACCAAAAACAACCTTATGAATATAATATGACCATTTAGGTCTACTTGGATTTGATTAGGACATTTAAAATTATTTTATTTAAAGAAGAGTTAAAATAGTTAAAATCAATGTTTAATAACTAAAAAATTTTTAATATAAGGTTATACATAAGATAAATTCAATTATAAATATTCATTAGAAAGATTAAACGATTTAATACATAATGGTATTTTATTTATAATTTTTAAACTTTATATAATTTAAATTATTTATTACACAACGATGTTGTAGTAATTACCTTATTAAGGAAATATTAACATAATTGATGTCATAAATGCCCAAATAAATGTAATTTGAGACTTTTTTATGAATTACACTAATTTTTTAGGTTAATATGACATGTTAGTGTTTATTTAATAAACGTTTTTCGAACTTATCATTCTGTTTTAATTTTCACAAAAATCATGTACGAAATAGTGTCAAAATTGACGTAAAACAGTTTTTAAAACAAATATTATATTATTAATTGTTATTTTATTCCTAAAAATCTTAGGTTCGGCCAAATGACTTATATAAGGATATAAATATTAATAATGAACCACTTGGGGTTCTTTTGGCTTGTTATAGAAAGTTTAGTAACCATATAGAGTAAGAAAATAAAAAGTAACGATAAAAGTTAAATTATTTATCTTAGAGTTAAATCTAAATGATAAGGTTAAAATATTAACCTAATCTTGTATAAATTATATTTTTTGAGAGGATTGCGACCCATACCAACATTAGATTCTAAAATAAATCAATTTTGAGCTATTAAAAATTGAATGTGACTTTATTATAAAATAATATTTTGAGTTTTCCCTAATGTGCCCCTCACCCCTCTTATAAAAGGGCACCTCCTCCCTCTCCTCCTCACACCACATTGAGCATTCAAGCTTGGTCAACCCCTGCCAAAATCTCTTCTCCACTTCCCTAGAATAATCCTAGAGGTCCCGGTCTTCTTCAAAGTCCATCTTTTGTTCCCTAAGAGGTGGTTAAGAAGAGGCGTTTCAAAGAAGAGGTAATATCCATTACTGATCCTTTCCAACTTCTTTCTTCATAAACTTCTTCTTATTAGTTGTTTATTTATAAAGTAATAACATCAGTATCACCCATATACTTATATGTTATTATAAATATGAAACAACCCATTTTTACCTTCTATCCATCCTACGGAAAATGAAATCACAACGCGTGCGTACGTACGGAATACCGTCTCCACGCTGTGGTGTAATCTGTTTTTCCGACACCTCCTTACATGGATGGGTATAATGGTGTAAAGAATAACTATATATAGTTATTATAACATAATACTAATAATAAGATATTATAACATCCAATATAATTTAATTCAATAATTATGGGAACGATATCATCGCTCGTGCGTACATACAGACTACCGTCTCCACGACGCGATGAGATTCATTCTCCATGTTAACCATTCAAGAATGATTATAAAGTATATATAATGACTAATAATGAAATATATGACATGATAAATCTGATGTATTTATGTATATATATATTTATGTCATCAAATTACTTCTATTCAAGACAATAAGGAATGGAAAACAGCGTTCATTCGCACATACGGACTACCATCTCCATGAACGGTGTGTTTCATTTCATTTATCTATCTATTATATATATATATATATATACTGAATATATATGATATATAAATCATGTTTTATATTCTAGAAGTAATTAAATCATGATATAAGTAATAATAATGTCATGAAACAACATGTCCAAACGCCTACGATATAAGAAACGATTTTACCCAAAACGCTTCTTTAACATGGAATTTACAAAAGAACGGGTAATATAAAGTCATAATTGAACCATATATGATATCATAACAATGAATATGATCCTTTAATAAGTCAATGACATTATTTAAATCTTTATACAGGAGGTTTGGATACGTACGAAGCATATCGGACCTAAGGTAAGGGATAACTTTGCAATCTCATTTTTTTTCCGAGATTGATTATGCCTAAGTATTTACTGGGGTTATGTTTATCATTCATGTCCATAATTTCTCAAAATGTTTTTATAAAATGTTTAATATTCTTCCATGTATGTTTAATGTAATTTTTACCCTTTTACCTCATGGTATGGAAGGAATCTTTTGTTGTTTTCAATACGAGTTACTTTTTGACTTTTCCGAAAAAAGTATGAGAAGAATGTTTTTTTAACTTATACGGAATGAAAGGATTTTTACGGTTTTATAAAACCTTATTTTCATGAAGCTTACCCAAAATGATTTCATGTCTATTTTCAACAAAATCTTTTTATTTTAAAATTTCATGACATTTTGTGAAAGGAAAATGTTTTTGACAAAGAAATGATATTTTCCTCAAGAATTCATTACAAGTGTTTTATCAAAACCATTTTCCATCTAAGATGAAATTATTTCATATTTATGTTTCAAGTATAATGTCTATATGATTTAAATGGTTTAAATTTTATTATTATTATGATGATATCCATTTCTTTTATATGGATTATGTGATGATGGGATGATGTTTATGAAACTCATTTCTTTTCATTGGGTTATTATGAATGATGTATGTTTATTTTGTGGCACAAGTAAGAATGATTTAGTAATGAGACGGGTGGGACCTATATCTCCCTCCAATGTATTGGGTAAAGATTTATATCTCATGAGATAGACATGGCAGGAATGGTATGTTAATCTGATTCACTATAGGACTGGAACAAGGAGTGAACTCGATTTAGAAAGAGAGTTTGTCCACTAAGATGGTCTTGGCAGCAATGCCTTGGCTACTATGGAAATCATAACAAGTGCTTAAAGGATGCCGAAATTACATGTTTTATTCCCATACTATGTTCCTTTATGATATATGCCTTACGTTCTTCCAAGATTTATGTCTTTTCTCATGATTTTGAGGTTTAGATTTTATGTTCAAGTTTTTTCATTCAAATGTTTATGGATTATTTCATGATCTTTATGATTACCCTTACTGAGCATTTGAGCTCACACTGTTATATGTTTTCTTTTCCCCAGGATTCAAAGAAAGGTTTTAGGTAAGAAAACAAAAAGGGGAAGATCCTTATGGGAGATGTTGAAGATCATTCACCACGATTAGAAGATTATTTTTCTGAGATTCCAAAGACACTAAACTATTACGGTCCTTGTGTGTATGTTTTCATTATGTATCCAGTATTCCGCAAATGTAATTTCATGTCCATGTACGCCATGCTTCGGGTCTCTACAAGCATGCATCCTAATCCTTCTCTACTTGGAGGATTATCTACTCAACTTGTGGTTGTTCTACTATTTTCCCACCTTTAGGAAAAAGCTCAGGGGATGGAACTTGAACTGAGGCTTCATCACTCATTGTATCAGTGTCATTATCTGGAATAGGTAACCTAGAAGTCTTGCATCATGGAGGAATATTGGACGTTATCAATATGTACCATAATCAAATAAGAATAAATATATAAATAACAACAATGAGGAGCTGACTCAAGAATGGTAGTTGACACACACTTTTCATGAGGTGTGGAAAAAAATTAAATCTCACTAAGGGTGTAGTATGAATGGTAACCAGAATTTCATTCTCCAAAGAGATGTGTTTTAATCTGGGTGTTTCTTTAAAAATAACAAGTTCAAATCATTTAAGAAAGCAAGAGGTTTTCTTTATAAGGTTTTTGAATTTACAATGAGAGAAAATTTATTGTATTTAAATTGGTTTTTCCCATTTTTCATGACATCATAGTTTCTGAGAAAAGATGAATCCTTTGGTGTTAAAATAAATAAAGGAATTGAATAACAATTGTTTGTTCGTTTCACCTTTGATTTAATTATTTAACAAATTATAGATATATTAATGGAATAATATTAATTAGTCAAGAAATAATAAATTTGGTATTTATTTTCCCTAAATAATTAAATTAGTCTATCTTAATTTATCCACATGTTTTAGAAATCATAAAATCACTCCCTTACTTGATTTTCTTCAAAGATTAACCAATTAGTGTAAAAAATGAATTGATAAAACACGGGTAAAATAATATTTAAATCAAAGAAATTTAAATTTTAAGATTAGATAAAAATAAAATCATTTTTAATTTAAATTAGAAAATAAATTAAATTGAAAACCATTCATTTAAAATAAAATAATTCCTTTGAATAAAACAACAGAAACTAAAACATCACAAAATGGGATCCCCCTTTCCTTCACTCAATCACTAAGGATTATACCCCTCCATGCAAGAAGGGGTCATTGAATTCAAATTAAGAATAAACATGGAAGAAATAATTATTAATGAAAGAAAAAGAGGAGTGATTTAACATCTTGTATTCTTGCCACCAGGTAGAATGGGATGTGAAGGAATGAGATAGGATGAGATGGGATGCATTGAGAGGTGTGAGCTCCTCTCCATTTATTGGCAACATTTTTACTCCAAAATATAGAGCATTTAATTCTCAATTATGAAAGAATAAATCCATTATACCTTAATTAATTTTATTCATAATTTCCTTGGGAATATATTCTCAAAATATCAGACTATTCAGACACTTGATGAGGGAGTTATGGTCGTTTTACTCCAAGAATTTATTTTGTCCAAGAAGACTCTCCGTATTTCACAAATCATGCATTAATGAAAATGAAAATGGAATATTCATGCATTGTATCTTCATTATTGGGTGCAGACACCCCATATTTCAGTGTAATTGGCCACCTCATGTATGAGTTAGGAAGTATTTATAAGCTGTTTCTCTTTCTAGATGAAGGTTCTAGGATGCTTCCTTAAAAATTATTACATCCAATGACAATCTTAATGACATAAAAACTCCGTTAAATTAATTTATGAACCATTTATATGTGTCCTAGTTCAATTATATGTGTAATGACCACCATTGGAGGTGTTTAGGCTGAAATTTGATTCTATTACGATGGGGGGTCCACACTATCTGGCCGAAAAATTCTTCAACTTCATTGATTTTTAAGGCCTCTAGATGCTCAAATCAGCCCCTGGTCCAAAAGATAACGTTTAATGAAATAAAATAAGGATTATAAAAAAATAATCACTCAATTAGAAATTATTTTTTAAATGAAATAACTAAAATACCCTTGTTGAAAAAATCTAACACAAATCCATAATTAAGAATTGTTCACAATTTTTCTCATTTTAGTTCTATTATCCAAATTGACCATTGTATTAATAAAAAATTGAAATACATATGTTTTTTCATTTAAAAACATTAAAAATTATTCATTATTTGATTAAAAATATACACATAAATTTTCTCTGTCAAATACCCCCACACTTAAACCATGCTTTTCGTCAAGCATAAAATCTCAACATTGAAAATCAAAGGGGCCCAATATTACAGATATTCAAATTCTAATGCAATAAAATCAACCAATTTTGAATGTCAAATAAAAATTTAAAAAATACACATAAAATATAAACTTAATTTTTCATTTTTCCAAGAAAAAATCAAATCATGTATTTTAATTTTTCCCTTCGAAAAATGATAGAAATTATCCTTTCATTCATTCATGCTTCTCAATTCATTATTATTAAACATTCTGAATCATGATATACCTCACATTTCAATATTTTCTCTAACCAATCATGATACAAATCATGTAGACATGTGCTTATATCATGAGAACATGCTCATTATCTATAGACTTGTTAATGAACTACTTTCCCCACTTTGTGAAGACAAAAGACACATAAAATCATGAGGTTTTACAATAAAGGTTCAAATAACTCTTAGGCTTATAGTTGGTAGGATTTGACGCTTTAAAAATAATGTCTCAAGGATGAGTTTTATCTCTTAACTGAAATTCGTGATATCAAATAGTGTAATGAAATTTTCACCATAAAAGTAGCAACACTCACTTCACCAAAACTCAAAGTAAAGGTTATGATCAAATAAGCATAATGAATGACTTGTGTAACCTCATGAATTTTTTATGTATTTTTTTCTTTTTACAAAATTTATGATTCGATCAACCCTCACATTCATCACCTAACCACATATGATCACAAGATCATATGTTTGGAAAATGGTGATTTTTGTTTTTCCTAATTCACAACCCTTTTTTTTGTTCTTTTTGTAATTTTTTTTATTTTTTATAATTAAAGAGGGGAAACAATGAAGAATAATTAATGATTCCAAAAAATTTTACAATTACCATAATATAACCCCTAAATTTATTACTTATAATTTATTTCATCCCTTATACCATGATTCTCTTTACCCCCCCCCCCCACACACACACACATTAACATTAAAATATCATGAAAATAGCAAGAGTAGGGTAGGAATGGATAAAAATAGCTTGAAAATTGGCTCATCCCTATAAATGTCTTTCAAAGTATCTATGGGATAAAAGAAGAATTAATTTGAAAGTGGTATTTTAAGGATATGTGGATTTTCAAAGGATGCCTTAATCATTTTAAATGTATTTTTTCATAGTCAAAACTTTAACAAGTTTCAATACAAGTTCTGGATGGTTATATGTCCCAAGATCACTCAAGAAATATTTTCAAGATAAATATTAAGTACATGGTCTAGAAATCCTCTCAGGAATGAGATATATGATGTTGTACAATCACCAAGGGCATGATTAATAATAAAAAATCAATTCACAAAAATTTAATAAATTCAAATCATGAAAAATTGGTCGGGAAATTTCATTTACATGAATCAATTTTTTCCATAAAATCATGAGTACTCATTTTAATATCCATGATTCATTTAAAAATTTTAATTATCCATTTAACTCATTCAATTTTTTTAAAATTGAATTCTAAAACATGGAATCATTGGATTCTTAAGAAACACATGTCTCCCAGTTCAGTCAAGTAGGGCATAAATTCAAGTGTGGGTATGAAATTTTAACTTTAAAGCTCAAGACATGATTTTGACAAAAAATGGAGGGAGTTTAAATGATAATAATAAAAAGTGAACTCCCTTTTGACATAATTTTTTTGGTCCTCTTCCAATTATTATTGGGTCAACTTTGTGGTTTCCTTTCTTGATAGTTCTTGAAAAATTAAAACCACTCATACCAGTGTAATAACTATTCCATTATAGCTCAAATGGGTAATGTAGGAGGTAACAGAGTCCTAAATCCTTTGAAAACTGTGAAACTCGGGTTGCCTCCTAAAAGAAACTTTGTTTAATTTCATTGAATCGACCTCACCTTATGAGAAGAAATCAGTAGATGGGTTAGAGAATATTGAACTCCCCCACCAGTTCTTGAGGTAAACTTCCATATAACTTCTTTAGTCTTTTCCCTTTTAAAGTGAAAGGGTTCCCTCCTTTTTTTCAACCTGAATGGAACCAAAAGGATGTACATTAGTAACAAGAAAAGTACCTTCCCACCTAGAATGATGTTACCTAGAATTAGCTTTAATATAGAATTCTAGAGTAGAATTTCCCCCCAGTTGAAAGGTATTTAGTTGGATTAGTTTATCATATTCCATCCTAGTTATTCCTTTGTAAATTCTCAAATTTCTAAAATATTATCTTTTGATTTCTTCTATCTCTTATAAGTACAGTTTTCTTTCTTTCCCAACTCTCTCCAAATCTGTGGTTTGATATCTTAAAGGCAGAAAATCAGAAATCATACCAAGATCTTAAATGTTATCATTACCTTCTTCGTGAGAGATTGCAAAGAGGTTTTGGTTGTTTGATGGGTTTATTTTTGAGTTAAGACACTGATGTTGACCTTGCTATCTCTAAACTCCGTGGTCAGGGTTACTTCATGTACATTGATGACTATGTTTTTCATTTTCAGGAATGGTCTTCTAAAAATTATGGGTGAAAGTCTTGGTGAATTTTCCCCCTCCATGGTGATTACATAGAATTATACAAGAAAAATGAGTTCTCTAACTCTTACTAGCACATATTTCATAACTCCAACTAGAAAAAAGTGGATCCATTTGTGAGATAGATAACAACTCTTGTGGGATTCATCTAACCTATTTTAAAATATTATAATACATAATTAGACATTAAATTTATGAATACACCAAGGTCATACAAAGAATCATAAAAATATAAAGAACCCATTGTGAAGGGAAGAGAGAATTTCCCTAGATCTTGACATTTTTTTGGTAAAGGTGGGGTGGAAATGACTGAGAAACTCTTTCCAAAACTGATTTTTTTTCATCTTCATCACACTTATTTTTCTTGGTGCATGTTTCTTTCAGAAAATTTTTATATTTTGGTATTTGTCATATTGCCTCCAGTTATGGAATGTTGATTTCCACTTTTCATAAGGTTTCATGGATCTCTCTTTAAATTTGTTCTTCTTTAGCCTTTGATGATTGAGTCACTATAGAAGGGAATGGTACCTTGTTTCCTATTTTCTCCCTTTGTTTCCTTTTGACTTATGTTTCTACCTTATTCTTGGGGTAGATGAGTTTCTCTTCAGGTTTTGGTTTGGAATCACCCAACTTACTTGGATCAGATGGTGGAATCTCTTTGCTTTTTTGAGTCATGATTAAACTAACATTATCCTTTGGATTTAAGATAGGTTGGGTTGGGAGTTTTCCTTGATTTTTGGTCATAAGGTTCATAAGGATATCAAATTTATTGTTCAAATTTTTCATCGTATTCTTCAAATCTTTAATACCCACGTCATGAGAACTTGTTTGTGGTTGTTCAACATTCATTCACTAGAAAGGTGGAGATTTAAAATTTTGTTATTGTTGGAGGGGATTCTTGTAAGGCTATAGGAATGGTGTCATATTCTAACATCATTTCTCAAAAGGTGTCATGTCTAGGTTTTGTGGACCTTTGAATCCTTTTTGGGCTTTACATTCTCTCTATTATTGATTTTGTGGGAATTTTCTTTTCTAGAATGAAGCTACACACCTTTCTATATCTGAATCTCAGTACATTGATCAATGCAATGATTAGGTGATGAACACAACCCACATACCTATGGTGGAGATATTTGATCATTCACCTACTTGATGGGAATTTTTTATATAAGGCTTATTAGTTCTTGAATTTGTGTTTTAAGAAGAGGTGATGAGTTAGAAGTTCATACCTCATGTATCCCTCATGTTCAAGTGCTTCTTGTCCGGAATTTTTGTGAACTCTAGGCGATCTTCTCAATCAGGCTCTGAGCTTCTCTGGGAAATTTTTCAATTAAATATCCTTTGGAGGATGAAACTAAAATGTTCTTATCATTTTCTAATATCCCTTGGTAGAAAAATACCAGGACGTGGGTCTCCTAAATTTCTTGGTGTGGGAATCTTTCACTAAGATTCTTGAATCATTCCCAATTCTCAAAATGATTTTCACTGGTAGCTTATTGAATGGAAAATATCTCCTTCCTGATTTCTATGCTCTGGGAGGTTAGAAAGAACCTTTGCATGAAAAATTGTTAGATATCATCCCAGTCTTTGATTTTTATAGGTTTTAAGTTATATAACCACTCCTTAGCTACTAACTCTAGTGAAAAACGGAATTATTTCCACTTCACATGCTCCTCCGCTACTCCTCTTTGTTTGATGCATGAACACACATAGGTGAATTATTTAATTCTCCGATGGGGATCCCCACATGTAGGGCCATGAAATTTAGGTAGCACAGGAATCATTTTTACTCTTAAATTAAAATCATTTGGTTGTTTAAGCATGTTTAGCTAATTCCACTAGTTAACAAATTGCGGGGCACAGAGGTCCCTCATTGTTTGTTGAGGATTTTGTGCCATTAATGGTGGTTCTGATTAGAAAAATGATTATTCTAAACTTATTTCTTCAAAATTGATTTCAATATGGAGATTCCTAATCCTAGAATACAAATTTCACTCTATCTTAGGATCTAAATCATGTAGTTCAACTTTAGAGGTCCTAGTCATGCAGATTTACACTTTCTCCTTGGATGTAGTGCTAGTTTTGACACACACTTGTCATGAGTTGTGTAAAAAACAATTAAATCTACTTAAGGATGTAGTATGAAAGATAAAAAAGAATGTCATTATACAAGGATTGGTGTTTTAATCAGGGTTTTACTTTTAAAATAACAAGTTTGAATGATTTAAGAAAGAAATAGGTTCTATTTAGAAGGTTTGTGGATTTATAATGAGAGAGAAGTGATTGGATTTAAGTTGGGTTTCCCCATTTTTCATGACATCATAGTTTCTAATAAAAGAAAAATCTTTTAGTTTTAGAAAAAAATTAACTAAATGAGTTGAATAAAAATTGTTTCTTCATTCACCTTTGATTTAATAATTTATACAAGTGTATAAATCTTAATGGATGAATATTAATTACTTAGAAAATACCAAATCTAGTATTGATTTTCCCTAAATTATTAAATTATTCTATCTTAATTTCTTCACATGTTTTATCAATCACCAAATCACTCCCTTTAGTTGATTTTCTTCACATATTAACCAATCAGTGTAAAAATTAATAGATTAAGAAAGGGTAGAATAATATTTAAATCCAAGATATTTAATACTTAATAATAAATAAAAATAAAAATGTATTTAATTTAAATTCAAAAATAAATTAAATTTAGCACTATTCATTAAAAAGAAAATAATTCCATTGAATAAACTTCAGAAACTCAAACATCACAAAATGGGATCCCCATTCCCTTCACCCAATCACTAAGGATTCTACCCCTCCGTGCAAGAAGGGGTCATCAAATTCAAATAATAAATAAATACTGAATAAAGAATTATGAATGAGTTAAAATGAGGAGGAATTTGTCATCTTGTATTATTGTCACCAGATGGAATGGGATGTGATGGAATGAGATAGAATTATATGGGATGCATGGAGAGGTGGGAGAACCTCTCCTTTTATAGGAAGAATTTTTTCACCGAAGTTGGTGCATTGAATCCTCAATTAATGACAGAATCATGTGTTTCTCCCTTCATGAAAGATCATTAGAATTTCTTTGGGAGTCTACCCTAAAATATTCAGAGTATTTGGATGATGGATGAGGGACTTTTGGACTTCTTAATCCAAGCATTTATTCTATCTAGGAAGGCTCTCCACCTTTCACAAATCATGCATTAATTTCAATGAAAAAGGAATATTATTTCATTGGAGCCTTCATGTAAGTTGTTTCTCATTCTCTTTCTCGGACACTATCCAAATTTTAGTATAATTAGTCACCACATATACGAGTTATGAATTTTTTATTGGCGGTTTCTTTTTATGGGTGAAGGATTCATGAAGCTTCCTTCGAAATTATAACATCCAATGGAAACCTTAATGACTTCAAAAGTTCCTAAACATAATTGAAGAAATGAGCCTATATGTCCTCATTCAATTCTGTGTGGGATAATATCCATTGGAGGTGTGTAGGCTAGAATGTGCTTCTGTTACAGTGATGGGGTCCACACTGTCTACCTGGAAGAGTCATCAACTTCATTGATTTTTTGAGGCCTCTAAATGCTCAAATCATCCCCTAGTACATAATATAAAGTGGAAGTAAAGAAAATATTTATTCTAAAAATAATAATCACTCAATTTGTAATTATATTTTTAACTAAATAACTAAAATAACCTTGATGTAAAAATTTGTCAAAAATCCACAATTAATCACTTTTCACAATTTTGCTCATTTTGATTCTATAATCCAAAATTCCAATAATTTTAATAAAAAAATTTAATAAATGGGTTTTATCATTTATATAAATCAACAATTCATCATTATTTGATTAAAAATATGCACATAAATTTTCTCTGTCAATAGTGAAATAGTCAATCCTATATAATGATTCTACCATTGATCTCTACAAACAATGTATTGGTATTACAAGTCGACTAGTGGGTAGTCCAGGTCAAGGTGAATAGATATGTTGGCCACCCAGACCATCACTAGATCCTCTAGCCTATTATCATCACGCAAGAAACTTTGATACTTTCACCAGAAACCCCACCAAATACTTAAAAGGGGACAACTCCAAAGAATTTCGCAATGATTGAACCACCACTGATACCAATCTGTCATGACCCGACCCAAGCTAAGGCTTGAGCTGTAAATACCCCATGCCCATCTCTGTAGACCAAAGGCTAGATACCAGTGTTGAAGGAATAAAAAACATGTGGATTACATTTCTTAAGTACCTACACACACACACACACACATCTATCTTGATGCAAATGTGCGGAGGAAAAAGAGACAAAATGAAAATTTCTAGGGATAAAACCATGTATTTAAAACCTATAGAAAACACATGATTATGATAGTATAAACTAAAAACTAAAGGGTAAAAATATATGACTAACTAAAAATATGTCCCAACCAAATAGATCGGGAAAGTAAAAAAGGTTGAGAAAGCCTAGCTTAGAATCTCTAAGATGCGACCACCATATGTAGTCCAATGTACCAGGTATCTCTATGGTCCTATGAAGTCACCTCGAACCTATCCATTATCCGAATAAGTCATAAAATGTGTGGGAAAATACCATGTATGGGAGAGTATATACATGAAAAATAGGATGTCCTAAAAGCTAAAGGGAGAGTAGTAAGAGATACAATAGGAATAGAAATATTGTAGATAGTAAACGGGATGTAGCTCAACCCAATTAAGAGAAAGAGTAACCACATATAAGAACAAGGGGATAAAAATGGTGAATATATAAAGTACATATTGAGCCTTTTACACTTATTGTGAACTCATCTAACCATGAGAATCTAAACACATAAATCATGTGGAATGCCTCATGTGTCTTTGTAACCCATGGTAGGAGAGTAACCAAAATCCAAAGGTATGGATACAGTAGTGTGTGGGTGTATATATATATATATATATATGTGCTTAGTTAGAGAATCCCACATGATAGAGTAAGGGGATCTTCATCTCATAGCTCATCCAAAGAAGAATAGTTTCTAATATTTCCAAAATTCCATCGATGTTTCCCAACATCTCACGGATCTGCCCAGAAGTAATCTTCCAATTCAAAACATGCCTAATCATTATTTCACACAGTCAAGGGGCCACAATATTTACATAAAGAACCCATTCCTTGGTACCATAGGAGGGTTCCTCTTAATATTAGAGAACCCATATCCATCCTACATAGATTATTCTAGACTAGAAGTTGGTATAGGACCCATTCCCATCCCAGTTGAAGGATTCCACTCTAGATGTTGGTAGAGTACTCATGCCTAGCTCAGCTAGAGGGTTCCAATCTAGGGGTCATCGGGGACCCATTCCCAGCACAGTTGGAGGGTTTAACTTGGGAGTTCTATAGAGGACTCGTTTTCTATTCCAACTAGAGGGTTCCTCTCAAGTCATCAAGGTCCTGTACCCATACCAACTGTAGGGTTCCACTAGAAATTCATTGAGGACACATGCCCAGCTCAACTGAAAGGATTCACTTGGAATTGGGTAGAAGACCCATGCCCTACCCAGCAGAAGGGTTCTTCTCTGGTGCTAGAGGATCTATTCCCAGCCCATCTAGAAGGTTTCACTCAAATATTCATTGAGGACCCATTCCCAGACTAATTGGAGGGTTCCACTCAGGATGCCCCTAGTGATCCTGTGTGATCACTATCATCAACGGGCATCTTATAACTAAGAATTGTGCCTTGAACAATCCACATCACAACCAAAAATTCAAAACTAAGTTAACTATATCATTTTACATGGAAAACACTCAGGATAGGCTATGCATGGTTAAAATTTTGAGTCCATATGAAAGAGATATGTAATCATGAAGTTCTCTCAAAAGAAACCAATGGATACTATGAGTGTGAGGGGACCCACATGGCGTGTGGTCCCACTCCATCACCTAGAATGGTCCCTATAGGTATACAAATTTCTATTCATGTAGGGATACATGATGTGTAGGGGATATACATGGAATGATTATTCCACTCAGAGTCTCACCCATGTCTCTGGTCGTGTTCGTGTATCCATGTCGTGTTTGTGTACATTAATACATGGTGTGCCTCTTCCCACAGAATTTCTCTCTTGTTCTCTAGTCATTCCCATGTACTTGGTAAACTGACATGTTCCTAGTTATGTTCTATATAACATGAATCATCCACACATGGAAGGGGTACATGGCATGTAAGGTGTCTGTACATTATTCCATCCTTATAAAATCAAAAAACACTAACTACTGCAACCAAGGGATATATATTATGTGTTCATCATAGTACACAACATGTAGTTGGGTTTTTCTTAAAATTTTATACATCCATTACCCATGCTTGAAATCCAACCATTTCCCATTGATTCTGGCATCTATTTCTCCCAAAAATTTGGGATCTAGTCACCGCTCATCATTTCTGTCCATTTGTTTGCCGAAAATTTGATTCTATTGAGAATCGGAGGCTCTTCACACATCTCGCACACCTGGGTTCATCCCCCTTTTATTATTCAACGTATAATAATTGAAATGATATCTTATAACATGAAAAATAACTACGATCTAGACCAAATATTTTGATCCACTCCTCGCATGTTGTTTCATCATGATTCCAGGGGTCCAATTAAGCTCAATACCGACCGACAACATCAAAAAGGGATCACGGGATCCAACTAGTGAAGAACATGAAGTAATTTATGGGTAAAGGCACAAGTAAAGAAATAAATCATTTTCCATGAATTATTTTTCAACGATCAATAATGAGGATACCAAGGTCCTATAACAATAATAAGTAATTAAATTGGAATATTAAAGCATGTCGAGGATCCACAATTGGTGCAGATCAAATAAGGGGATTGATATACTCAATAAATTTAATAAAAATGATCATAATCCAAAAATTGATGATTCCTACTTAGATATTGGATCGTTGTTCATTAAAGAATGCATTTACCAATGATTAAAGGAATTCATTGTGTTCGCTACATCCCAATCGGCTCTGATCCAAAGTTTCATTATCATCTAACACAATTTTCCAATGGGAGAGGAAGAAACTTTTGAATCATCCCAGGTTTTATTAATCTAAACCTAGAGGATTCTCCATGGAATTGTTCTTATATAAATTTCACCTTGGTTAAAATAATCAATTAATATAAAAAAATTAAATTAAATAACCAACTCAATATATCTCCAACGGGTGAGATATCTAAACGCCCCATGTTGACCTATTTTAAAAAGATCCTTGGGTAAAAAATGTGTTCTTGACTCAATTTTGTTCTCATATTTCTGATCCAAGCTTCTATTTAATACTTATACTATTTTCTTTAATAAACTACACATGCGTAATATAAAATATATTTAATATATTTATAAAATTAATTCTGGACACATCGAGCCTTATAATTACATGATCTCTCACCTCCTTGCTCTAAAAATAAATATAGAAATATTTTCATGTCTTGAAAAGAAAAAATTTGTTCTCTAAAGAAGAAATTTTACAACAAACGACAAAGAACATACATAGGATGTTTAATCTCTTGATGAATTTTCTTCAATGATGTGAAGTTCTGGTGAGTGGAGTATCCATGAAGGAAAATTTTCTGGACCCCATAACCAATGATTTAAATCAATAGTGGTATGAATATCAAGTGAGATCTAGTCAATTAAAAGATGTTATGTTTTGGCTCTAATTCAAGTGGGAGTATTTTGGAGTGGTTTTTCTAGAACCAACTTTTTTAGTACTTGATTTCCTGTTTTAATGACGTTTTCTTGTCATATTATAATATTTTTTTCTCTAAATGATATTTGTATTTGATAATTTTCTAAGGAAGTATGTCACACTGAAAAGTTATAGCAGTTCTCCCCTATAATGAGAACCTATTTGTTCCATGAAATTTTTTCTTGAATCTTGTTCTATGGTGGGACGATATTGTCTAGTGAGGAGTATGAGATATTGGTTATAAGGAATAGGAAGCTTATAATACACTGATACACCTTTTCATGATGTTTTCCCTTGGTAATCTTCATAATGGGAGGTTATGAGAATATACCCATCAAATAGAAAATCCACATTTCTATGTTTCATTGGATATTACCATATGAGGACATGGTTATTGACATGTATACTTTAATATTATCATTAATGAATATCATGAATTTCACACTTTTATGTATTAACAAAAACCCAAGATAAAATATGTTTGATTCCCGATAGGGTATGTTGGGTGTGTCACGAGTGATATTCTATTAATGGATAACGTGATAAAGGATTATCCCTTATATCCTATAATGGAATTTGATATCTCATTTCTATTGATAGAATATAATTGCCTATATAAATACATGTCCATGGTTCTTGGTGGGAGAATTTATTTCAATAAAGTCAAAGAAATAGAAATCAATTATTTAGGGTGATGGAACTGGTATGCAACCTACATGATTAGAGATATCATGATAAAGGGGTTATATTACTTGGTATGCATTCCTAGGAGGGTTTATATCATTGAAACATTAAATTATTTATTTATGGGTGTCTTGTCAGGTTTAAGA
This sequence comes from Viscum album, assembly GCA_963277665.1. Taxonomy (NCBI): domain Eukaryota; kingdom Viridiplantae; phylum Streptophyta; class Magnoliopsida; order Santalales; family Viscaceae; genus Viscum; species Viscum album. The sequence goes on along the minus strand of OY728132.1, from coordinate 1,149,553,843 downwards.
TTCTAACCATGGACTTTAGGTGGTTATGCCTTACACAACTTAGGAAGAGGCCTAGAGGGTGACACACAGAGTATATCTTTAATCTCCATTAAATCCATGTAATGAATTTGATAATCTAGAATAAATCATATTTATTCAAGTTTTGTTGATCACCGTAATTTCATCACATGTTTTTTTGAAAGAATAAAGTGTTTTCAAAAATAAATAAGAAAAACTAGTTTTGAAGTTTGGTGAATATAATATATATTATATTTATCATAAAAATAATGTAATGACATTTATTTAAATAAATTTCTATTATTCAAGGATCAATAAATGTTGACTAGGGAAATCATATTGAGTTTAATGGCCTAATTAGAAAACATTGATATTTATTTATATTATTAATGTGTTTCACATGTCAAGAAATTAAAAATAATTTTATTATTATTATTAATGTACATGAGATCAATTAAGAATATTATAAATGGTTAATGGTTGTGTGAAATTTTCCAACCCTAAAAGTATCATAATAAGTATCTAATTATATCCATTTATATCTAAATATATCACTTTCTTAAAATGACTATTTTGGGTTTCCACAATGGATAAGAAATATATCTAGATATATATATATATATAGATATATATTTCTAGAGAGATATTTCTAGAATAGTATCTACATATATATCTAGTATGATATATATGGAGAGATATCTTGAGTTTTATAAATAAAAATATCTTTATCCTTTATCACTTCTTTGAGAGGGAACCAAAAGTTATCCCTCATCAAGAAAAAAATTGTTACGATCATCCATATACAAAACAAGCGATCAAGATCATCCATAATAAAACTTAATGATTCGACAACATTGATCAAATATTGTAGTTTATGTGTGGATCACTAGTAGAGGGATTCTTTACTTGAATCCTATAGCGCAGTGCTATTGTGTCGAAATCTATTCTATTGAATCATCAACAAAAGTGAAATTATAAGTTTAGGAAATTCATTATCTTCTTATAAATTAATTATAAATTACATGTGATAATACTGAACCTCTGATTCTGATATATTAATGTGTTCTATTCATCAATTGTTTTCTTTATACATGATATAATGATCTTGTAAAGAAACGATTGCATGTGATATAAGACTAAAAGATGATTAGGTTATACTGTCAAAGGACACTTCTACTACACCCATAATATACACTTTGGTGCATACTAGATTTTGAGGAGATGTCTCTTTATCAACTCCTTCCCTATCAGAGTCATGATTGGGGTTATCCATGATGATGATTATAATTAAATTTAATAATTCACATTTAAAAAAAGAAATCATTTCCTCGTCCTTGTAAGGAAATTATAGAGACCCCCCCTTTGAATATCGATCATGTGAAAAATTGTGATACTCATTGATCATTACAAACATGGTGGGATATTTTTTCTTAATTAACAAATGAGGCTTCATCTTCTCTTAATGATGGATGATGAACGTAAGATTGTTTCCAACATCCTTTATTGAATATGATTCTAATGAAGAAGATAAATCATAATGTGGTACAAACAATGATGGTTCCTTCTTTAAAGAAATACCTAGTATGAAAAAGAATAATTTCCTTAATAGAGGAGAGGTTGAAAATACCATGTCTCTATGGGAGAAGGTTTACTTTATTCCACCACCACTATATCCTAGAAAGACTATAAAATTATGATATAGAGGGTGTGGTAAAAATACCACCTAACTTGTGTCCTAGGGTTTCACTTGTAATTCTATAAAGGAAACTACAATCCTAATATTTTTTTCATTTTATGGGAATTTAATTTGGAATGATTAATATGTGTCACATTTTCAAGATAAAGAAACTAGTTATTGATGGCTTTAATGTGATTTCAATTTATTTTCCTTAATCAGGATGCCTACTTAACTTTCCTAACATCTTAATGTTGGAGTCGATCAATAGATCACTATAGATGATTACACAAAAATTTTTCATTATGTGTAACTTGGTTTCCTTAGAAAAGTCAACTGTAATATAGAAATCCAAAAATAGAGAACCAGCCTGAGGTGATGACATTTCATGTTGTTTTTATTGGTGATCAATGTTGAATAATAAATGGTTTGAAGTGTACAACATTACAATCTACCCAATCATTGATATGAACATAAAGTAAAGAATCCACTATTATATATCATATCACCATTATACTATCGAGATAGGTTTATTTGAGGTTGTAACATTGTTATTCTTAGTTGGGGGTTCGGTACATTGAGAAGGCTATAGAATCAATTTTATAGAAGATATTTCTCATTATATTTATGTGATAATTATACTTTTCATAAGATATATGTTCTTACATGAGATAGAGGAGAGTCTAAAAAACGTTTTGGAATAGATAAGGCATGTATTACTCTTTTAATGACTTAGAAATTTCATATCTAGGACTGGAAATGGGAAAAAATATGATCATTATATTTCCCTCAGAAAACTCCTTCGACAAGACCATTGAGTTCTCCCCATCCTCAAATAGGGATTTCTTAATTTAATTTGACTATAATGTTTATTCCCCCAACAAATTTTATAAGGGGGTGAGTTCGTTCGATATCTCATTAGATGTATTAAAGGAAAAAATGATAATATTTAGGTTCATATTATGACATTAAACAAGGAATATTCTATAACTAGTATGATATTTGTCTATTGATTTGATACTTGATGTAGTCAACCTCAAACTCTCAAGTGCCTCACAATTTGAAGGCAATATCAAAGTGGATCTGACATTGGGAGGATCTTCATACATAGATGAGATATCATTATGAGTATTACCTTTCTAATTATTTCCATGAATAATTCCCCCGTTGTAATTTCATGAATTTTTAAAATAATATTATGGTTGATAATGTTTATGACATGCAACAGTAAGCATACACAACAAAGAAAATATTACATCGTAAATAAGACTATTGTAACATAGACATTGAATTGGTGGATATAAATAAGAGTAATATAATTATGAAATAAATATATACAATGGTCCTAAAAAATTCAAATTTATTGATTCATTCTAGTGAAATAAGCACTCAATTTTATGTAAAGTCATTTTAGGCTTCAAAATATGTTTTCTTCAGAAATGGTTTTATAGATTTTGTGAGATAATTTATAATAAATTTATTCCAATTTTAGAAATTTAAATTGAAAAATAATATCATTTTAAATTTAGTATATCAAAGTTACTTTTGGGTGATATTTTTGGGATTTTTATAAAAAATATTTATTATTAGTGAATAGTGAAACTTCCAATTTTTGTAAAAACTATCATTTTTTCCAGAAAAGTCCTATTATGATTTGAATTTTAAATAAAATTAGCATTATTATCCTTTAGTTATAAATGTTATAATGAATTACATAGAAATAATATTTATTCTTTATTTTCATATAAGTTTATTTTTTGGATCAAAAATGATTTTTTCTAAAAAACTATTTTTCTATGAATTTTATGCATTTATATTAATGTTTTTTTCATAACTTTAAATTGAATATTTAAATATAGATTCCATATTTGAAATAATTATCTTTAAATTTTAAAAATATTTTACCTTTTTTGTTCATAATGAATGATTATTGTGGAAAATATTTGTCCCTTTGGTAAAAGGAAATCAAGTAATTAAGGTTAAAAATAATGTGACGTTGATTTAAAATAAATATAACATATACCTTATTTATATTTAATGGATTATATTTGACCTACCCATTTCATATATTATTAAATATGTTATTTTTTTACATACAATTTATAAAGACCTTTATATTATTTTAAATATAATAAATTTCTGAAATATCACTCCCTTGCTTTTAATTTCTTTTATTAATTATCATAGGGATAAAAATATGTTATGAACAAAAATAAATAATTTATCTTGTTAATTATTATTATTTTTATTATAATTTCTTTCAATTTATATTTATGGAATTATTACAATAAATCCTTACAAAACATTGCCACAATGTTTGTACAAGTGGTATAGAAATCAAAGTAAATGATTTTAAAAACATCAAAAGTAATATTTTTTGGTTGAATTATTGAATCACACAAATTTTAGGTTTAATATTAATGTATTATTTTTGAAATATTTTATATTATATTTACATACCTATCTTTAAGTATTTAAAGTCAAAATAATTAAATAGTTCTTAAAATGACAGTAATGGTATTTTATAATAAATAATATATGATTTATTAAATAAAAAGTCAAGAAAATATATAAATAGGACAAGTAGATGGTATATCATATAAAATTTCATCACTATACCATTGGTGATCTAATTGTAAGTTTATAAGTAAATATATAATTCTTTAGTAATATAAAAGTTGCAACCAGAGTTATGGTTCAAATTAGCTATTGAAGGGCTTAATCTCAAAGATATGTCTTAAAATAACATGTAAACCTATATAAAAAAAATATTTAAAGGATTTATACCATATTAGATATTATCTTTAAAATCTAGGCCACCTGGTTCTATTTTCACAAGAAAAAGTATTTATTATATTTAAATCATTCTAGTAATTTCAAGTATGTCATTTCCTACACTGTAAATGGACACCACCTCTCATATATTATTTACCCAACCATGACCTAATTTTCTCAACTAAACCCTTAAAAACCTCTTATAAACATCATTATCCAAGTTATATAGGTTTGGGTCTCTTCAAAATACTATCCCTACAGTCATTAAGATAAAATCTAAAAGAAGTATCTCAAAGTGGAGGTAATCATTTTAACTAATACCTCTCATTTTAATTCTTCTTTTACTTGCTTAAAGATTATTATAACCATTATATTGTAATAAAATAAATTTCTAAAATATAATGAGAAGTTATTTTGTTTATTTTAAAACCATATTCAACTCATTTTCCATTCTATAGGGAATGAAATCATTGTTCGTTCGTACATGTGGCCTATCACCTCAACAAAGAAATGGTTTTCATTTTTCATACCCCCTCACAAGGATATTTATTATAAAATATTTAATAAATATATGATATATTCATGAAATAATTATGATTCTGTAATTATAAGATACTACTAACCTTCTAACCCTTCCAACTGATAAAAAATGATAAAGGCACGCATGCATACATGTGAAATACCTCTTTCAGGAAGTGATGTGATTCATTTATCCCATATACCTCTCTTGGATGATTCTAAAACAATATTTTAGGTATAAAAAATATAATTATTTAATTATTATTATTTATATGGTAGAAAAATTAACCCTTTGACCATGTTCAACATACCAAATTCATTTTTCAATTATGAACCGAACATCCTCAAAAAACCAGATGTGAGCATAATTTATTATGTAATTTTAATAAATTAAAGAAATCGTTTAATGATAATGGAATGAATCAAGAAATTGTTCTTAAAAAATTATATAATTAAAATAAATTTATTATACCAGAAATAAATGGGCATACTTGGAAAGTATATAATTGAAGTAAGGGGTTTCTTAAATCAATTTCGATTCATAGGGTTATGAATCTACTTCATTAACTATATGATTCAATGATTTTTTGTGAAATGACATATTATTATCTTATCATTTATTATCATTTATTTTAACTAGTTTTACATTTTTTAGATATAATCACCTTAGTGACTAATTCTCACATTGATGATAAGATCTCTTTAATGATTAGTCATCTTGATTTTTTTATTTGATACATGTTTCATATTATGAACATAATTCATTTTATAAGGTGTATATGATGACTACTGATATATTGTATAATGAAGTAATATTTTATCATGATATTTAATGTTCTTTTTTTACATCATTATATATTAATTAAAATGTTATAAAATTTTCCAGGGTATTGATTGTCTCAATTTCAATTCTTTGAGACATAATTCAGGTTATGTACCATGTTTTATATTATATAGTTTACTCACCACACGATAATTTTGTTTTAAATTATTCATTTATCTAAATTATGGATTTTAAAAAATCTTGTTAAGTCCCTTCATTTAATGGCTTTTGATTTAATAATTATCCTATTTTCAAGGGTTTCTTGACTTAAAAATCCTTCTATGAGACATGTTTTGATGGAATCATAAATATTTCATTTATATAGTGAATATAATTATTATTCACATATATTATCATTAATTTTTTTTATAATTATGTTATATAATATTCTTTAAATTTTTCATTCATTTGATGGTTTTTAGTTTTAAAAGGCCATAAATATTTTTTCTTTAAAAATGATTCTTTAATAGTTTTAAAGAATTCCAAAAAAGATATTCCTTTTTATAGTTTATCTCATTTTATGAATGTTATTTTTGAAACATAATTTTTTCTTAATTTTATTTTCCATGATCATTGACCTTTATTTAAAAGGTTTAAAATTTTAAATTTCTTAATGTTTTTTATACGGGTCTCTTTTTAGTCACATTACAATTTTTTTAAAATAATTATTGTTTTTAACATTTTTGATAAGAATATATTTTCTTAGAATTTATAACAATAATTTTTCTTGGGGATTAATTTATATACCCCCATGATTATTCTAAAAGAAAATAACATTCTTTATATTTTATGAATTTTTATTTTTTAAATGTATTTAAAGAAAAGGGTGTTTTCCCATATTTTCCAAGAAGCATTTTAAATATTATATTAATGGTTTTTTTTATTTTTTTACAAATAATTTAATGATTCAAATGATTAACTGGGGTTATGATCTTCTGATACCATTCATTTTTTTTCTAAAACGTTTATGATGATGGTTTAAGTAGATTTTCTATAAATACATTTCTTTTTCATGGGTTAATCAAGCTATGATAGTTTAAATGAAATGAAAGAATACCTTTTGTTTGTTTCATTATTTGGTACCTAGAAATTATTAATGAAATATTTGATAGAGAGTGAGCCAAAATAGTTAAGAAACATTTTCTGGTATATGATAAAAATGCACCGAGTAATGAGAAGAATTTAACTTGATGAAAAAGAACTCCTAGGAGAAAATAGATTTATGTTACTCTTAATAGACCAAAAGGTTAACTAAATACATATAACCCTACATTGAATATGGTGTTTACAAGTTATAAGTTACTCTTATGATATAATGGAATTATTTGGTTTATTGATTCCAAGATGAATTCTTGATATTCCATGACACCTTAATAGTTTATCAATGCTTTCTATGTGTTATAATGGGTCTTTTTCTATATGATTATTTTCAAATAGATCATTATTTTTTACTTATACGAATCTTGTCTTATGTTAATGATTTTCTTCAGGTCTCATGTTTTTTTATCTAGAGTTTTATGGGTATGAATTATCTTTGGTTATACTCATGAAATTTTATTAGTATATCATGCCCTTATTCCCATCTAATTCCAATGGATGATATTCAATAGTTGATGATTATGTTTACCCTTACTGATATTTTGACCACATGCTTATTATATTTTCCATTTCTACAGGTTATGAATTTTTATTTTCGGTGAATTATTTATAGAATGTTTTCATGTGTGAATTATTTTATGGTAAATGTTAAAGATGTAATGTGAAATAAGAAATATAGTGAATAGTGGGAATATTCAATCTTGAAGAAATGGGCACTATTATGTAAGTGTTTTTCCTAATTTCTCCAAAACTCTAAACCTATAAAAGTCTTTTAGTATCTAAGTTCTCCAATATTTTCATTTTATTTTCTATGTTATTTTTGGATATAATTGGATCATGTTTTTAGTATCATATCCATAAAGTTAATGAATATATTTTTAACATCAAATATGGGTGTATAGGTTTGGGGATGTCAAAGTTGGTATCAAAGTAGGTTTTAGTCAACTTTGGAGAATATTAAGTTTTTTTTAGTCAAATTACATGTTAGGGATAAAATTTTGGTTTTATAAGTTTAATGTTTATCATAAGTTCCAAGGAATATATATCCCTTTTTAGGTTTTAAGTTAGGATTTTAATATGATTAATGATATTTTGGGAGACGTTTTATTGATATATTGTACAAATGACTCATATGTATATCATATGATTGAACCTAATGTATTTTTGGGGAATAATTCTATTACATTAAGGGGATATTAGAAGAATGTTATAAAATAGCCTTTGAGTTAAATATTTTATTATTGAGGTTATTTGGGATATAGGGTTAATTATTTGTGGAATGATTCAATTTAATATATAGTACTTATTATTAAATTTTGGATATTAATGTATTATTTAATTTTAAGAAGGTTTATTCATTTTGGGTATTATCATACATTATGCAAACCATATTGGTTTTTTTAAAGACTGGGAAGAAAATATTATCATTCTCTTATATACCTCATGGTCAATCAGAAGGTTATTATAAAATTTTATGAATTAAATATTCATATTGATCAATTGAGGTAAAAGATGAGATAATGGTGGAAATATATTGACATATGCAACTAAATTATAAAAATTTGTTTGTGGATTTAAATAAATTAAGTAAGTGTATCATCTTCTTAGTTCTATCTTAATGGTAAAAGGATCCATTACCTTTTAAAAAATGATCTTCAAAATGATGATTTTTTCATTTTTTATAACCATTTCTGATAGATTTATGGTCTTTTTCACACCTCATTGATTTATGATTTCATTCCCATTAATATTCCCATGATCAATCACATTCTTATAATCGATGTTCTCAGTCACTCTTCAAAATTATTTGAACATTAATTTTTTCATCTGTGTCTATACTTTCACTTCTCAATAATTTCTCCTCTTTTGGAACCTAGTTATGTGTTATTCTATATGAACTTCATATTTCCCATTTCCTACTTTAAAAATAAATTTTTATTAAACCTTTTTAAAATGTAGGGAATCAATAAAGGCTTTTTCAAATGTTAAACACTTAATTACTATGATTAAGATAAAATTGTTCAGTTTTAATTTATTAAGTTTGGGGTGGGAATGTAACATCATAAAATTTTAAAATAATTTTATTTTTGACAGTGTATACGACACACACCTCAAATATAAAATGAATCACTGAATATTACTATTTAAATAAGACCTTTAAAACCTAACCATTGAATTGGAAGATCTGAGTATGAGTAACACAATTAAAAAATATATATATAATATTCATACTCAATTAAAATTTATTGAATAATTAATATGAAATAATAATTCAATTTTCAATTAATTTATTTTATGATTAAAAAATATGTTTTCTTCAAAAATAATATTTATTTATATATTTGAGAGAATATTTTAATAAATTTCTTCTGATTATAGAACTTATTTAAATAAAAAGGTTAATTTTTTTAAAATATTCAAATAAAAAATATCTTAGGTTTAATTATTTTGATTCTTTTAAAAAGATTGATTATTTAGTGAATAGTGAGATATAAATTTTTTTATAAAATTATAACTTCCTTTAATTTAATTGAACGATTTTTATAAGAATTTGATATTAAATTTGTATAATTATCATTTAGTTAGAAAAAATATGTAACAACGCTGACCCTGGTAACCCAAATCTAGTTTCTACTTTATTACATTAGCATATGATACAAGGAATCACATGTTGAAGGACCTAATTATTTAGTAGTCTTGGTCTACTAGATACATACTTGAGTCATGAATAACATTTGAGAACACAAATTAAAATGTATTCCTTTCAATAATATCATTATTACATCTATAATATACTTACATATTATTCATAGTACACTTCTTGGATTCCTAGGAAAGAAATGAAAATAAGGGTGTGCTCAAATGCTCTGGAAGGGTTGCAATGAGAGGGAGTTATCCTGAATCAATAAAGAATAATCAATATGTTAAGGTAAATAATAGAAAATTCCTTCCGTTTAATAAAAAAATTATGTCATAATTAGATAAGAAATAATAATTGTGGAAATGTATAAAAAAGAACACAAATTCCATTTAAATAACTTGATAATCATGACAAGAAATTGTAAAATCAATAAGGAAATGTATATTACTGAAAATGCATGACATTTAATAAATAAATGAAAATGACATATATCCATAGATAATATGATAGATAAAATTTCATGGAAAGAAATAATATCTAAATTATAAATGAATTAAATACTTAATTATTGGATATCATTAACTCAATATCATGATGCCTCTATCATCAAAACCATTCAAAATACTATTTAAAACTATTGGGTACAAACTCATATAGCTTGGTCACCTAATTTTCTATTATAATAATGATTCACCTCATAATATTACTGATGCATTGAGTGGGTATCTATTACCAGGTTCCAGCCATGTCAACATTGCAAAAGAATTCCTCATATATTAAATAATCAATTTAATTCATGAACAATGTTCCTTATCATGAAATATTCATATTGAGTAAATAGTATAGATTTAATAATATTTACCTAGATAAAATATAAAATTCAACGTAGAAAAATTTATGAAGAAATAATATATTGTTAAAGTAATAAACATGTCCCTGTTAAATAATATAGATATTAAAAAAAAATTAATGTCTGTGGGGAAGTGAATAATTCAAGGGAATGTTAATGACTAAAAAATAAATAATCGATGGGAATTTAAATACATTAAATTGTAAAAATGTTCATAAAATAGCCAGAGGATGAATAAGGATAGGATCAATACAACATATTCCCATTAGAGTAAGCATAAATGGTTATTATAATTGATGAATAGAAATACCATAAAAAGATCTTAAAAATACATTCTTGAAAAAACTAACCTTTAGATTTTGAAGATAACTTTTTAAAACATAATGGTTCATAAAACATTTTTAAAATAATTATTTGAAAATAATTATTTAAACTTATAAAGTAATATTTCGAACATTTTATTGGTCGTGGAGGCTATAAATTTCATTCATGTTGTATATGTTAATTAAAATATTCCTTTTCACTTTTTTTTAAAATCCAACCGAGGAATTGTTTTAAAAAGGACATAAATATTCCTTTCAAAATAAATTTTAAAAAGTAGAAATGGGTAAAAATTCCATTAATAAATCATTTGAAAAAGGATAAAAATATTTTTCAATACATTTTTTTAAATAATATTTTGGGAATAAAATAGATTTCCGTTCGAAGATATTAATGAAGTCGGATTTTCTTTATAAACATTCTCAGTTAATTTAAGTACCAAAGATTATAAAAATGGTACTATTTCTTAAAAATAACATGAATAATCAAAGGAGGAGAAAATGATATGTGTTTATTACATAATTATCAAATATTTTCATTCTAGTAAAATTTATGAACAAAAAATATCATGAAAATTAGATTGTAAAATAAACCCTTACAATGATCATAACATTTAAGTGAGAATTAGTCAATGAGTTTATTATGTGTATCAACTATATATACTTATAAAATAAGTTGAATTAATGAAATATATATTAAAAAGGAATCATACAGATAATATTATCATATCAATGACAACGAATAAGTAATATTACCCAATGAAAAAAAATTGAGTTACAAAATTATTTACCACATGGTAATTTTCAATTAAAATATCCTAGGAAGAAATAATTAAAAATGGAAATTAAAATCCCATGAATTTTTAATGAATCATGATAAACATGTCAATTGGAATTATATACACCATATAAATGACATTAGGTTCATAATATTTCAATATGCCTCAATGAAATTAAATTGAAACAAAATCCTTTATCTCACGATTCCATTTGAATGAACATTATTTAACCCAGTATATAGTGGATTTAAAAATTTTATTAACTTAAAACAGAGTCATATTAATATTTATAATATCATATATAATCATTTTATAAAATATTATCACTTGTTCAGTAATAATCTTTCATTATTTTTTTGTGTTAATTACCTTATTTTCTCATGCAGGTTTTGTCTTTAAGGATTCAGTTCTTACACATATTACATAGTTTCATCATATACATAATAATAATAATAATAAATGAATAATTATTAAATTTATACGTCAATTATAATTTAAAGGCAAAACATGAAAGATTATTTTTATAAATTAAGTATGTTATGATCAAGGAGATAGTAAATTGTACATACACAAGAGTAATGTTTCTATTTTACAATGATCATTATGAGAAAAAGTTAAGTAATATATTATAATTAACCAATATTAATAATATCATATATAACATATTATTTATTTAAATATACTTTTACATATCATTCATGTGGTATGGAGATGAAAAGATAGACGCATCGTTTAATGAAGGTGGTAGTCCACATGTAAAAGAACGACATTATTATCTTTCATTGAGTGAAAATTTAAGGAAGAAATGTTTTTTATTTTCTTCTAAGAATGATAAATATTTCATAAACATCATAATTACATAATTAATATCACATGTATTCATCTAATTTATCCTTATCACCTTCCATGTAAAGTGTTAGTGAAAGACGAATCACATCACTTCACGGGGCGGTATTCCACCGCACACACAAGCGACATTATCACGTCTCCTACGGAATGAGAAGTAAAAAAAGATATATATTATATAATGGATAAAAAGAAATAATTATGTTATAAATATCATATATATATATACTTTATATTTATCATCATACCCAACCGTGAGAGGTGGTAATGTAAAAACGAATTACATCGGTTCGTGAGGTGGTAGTTCATCGTACACAAGAATAATGACATCATAAACCATTTGATTGAAGTGGATGTATTTATAGGTAATTACATTAACACACACACACACAGAGATATATATATATCTCTGTGTGTGTGTGTGTGGAACATATTTAGGTTATTATGTCATGACCAGTCCCCCAGGGCCCGTGTCGTTACTACCCCAAGCTCGCCTTCTATAGGCCAGGGGCTGGCGACTAGCACCAAAGGCATAAATCCCTAAAACTGGGAAGGCATTTCATTTATACCTGAAAACACACACAATATAGAACAAGCTGGAAGCAAAACACTAAGTAAAACTATATAATAAGGCGTACTGAAAGTAAAACGGGGGCCAGAAATAAGATCCAAACTATAAATTGCAAGGAAATGAAAATTACACCTGAAGAAAAGAGAATCTATTGTTGGGTCATACTCTGAGGTTCCTACCTAAAGGGTTGGTACTGATCACCTCCTCAGCACTCCAGGTCTGTCCATCTCCTCTGTGTATCATCATGCCGTATGGTCCACCTCTGGGTACCGTCTGATCCTGGTGCTCTCAGCCTCAGTTAGCGCTATCTGTCATCTTCATCCAACACAATGAGGTTTGATCATAGCCCGTGCATTAGTGAGTATAACAATACTCAGTAGGGACCCCAAGAACCTCGAGGTCTCAAAAAATCCAACATGGATAAATTACAAAGTATGAATTCAACAGATAACCCCACTTAGGTATATGACCATAAATATGACTAAGTTATCATCTAATCCATCTCAATCATGAGTAAAACACAAAAGTTACTGAATTAGATCACACAGGTATACAAAATTTGTAGAGATTAAGAGATGATTAGATGTACCCACTAAATCATCTATTCTGTTGAACCCACATAGGATCTAGGAACAGAAATCAGAGCTATCAAACCCACACAGGATCCAGGAATAGAGGTCAGAACTGTCGAACCCACACAGGATCCAGGAATAGTTGTCAAAGTTGTCCAACCCACATGGGATCCAGGAATAGCGGTCGGAACTATTGAACCAACACAGGATCCAGTAATAGTAGTCAAAGTTGTCAAACCCACACATGATTTTCGCACAAGCACGCTTAATTACGGGAGGGTCCACTTCTCAAGCCAAGTGTCAATACATCAACTTCCACGAAGTCCCATGATTAAATATCCCGAAGGTCTTCCTCGTCATAGGAGTCTCAACTCAATAGATGACGCGCCAGTTGGACGCCCGGTCTGAGAGTTATTAGCCTTTTAGTCCCGGGGGCCCGGTTGGATTCGTGCACGATCCAACCTGAACATATCTCAATTATACCCCAAACTCTAGTGGGGAATACTCAAATGGACCGTTACGCTCCAAGATTACTAGCTTCACTGACGGTTCATCAAAAAGATGTTTGGTACCAAAGATATGGCCAAAGAAAGTAAAGTGTCAGTTGTAGGTTCGGGTCTGGTCTGACCCGGTCGGACTGACCCAGTTTTGGTCGACCCGAACTGACTCATTGGGTCCGGCATGGCCCGTTGGGTGGGCCAGCTCATTGGTTTTGGCCCGGCCCACTAGGCCCAGCCCAGCAGGCCATGGGGGTGGTCTGGCCCGGAGCGCCGTGAGGGTGAGGGCCGACACGGCTTGGCTCGGAGGGCATGGCTAGGGACGGGTTGGCCACTGAACTACGAGGGGGTTGTAGGCCGGCTTGAGAGGATGGTGCGACCAGGGCGCCAGATCATCCGGGAGCCGGGTGGAGGCTCAGGAGGTGTCAGGAAGGCCGGCGACAGGCTGGCGATAGGCCGAGAGGTGGCCGAGCAGGCTGGCGGCAAGCCGATGGGTGGCCGAAAGGCAGTAGAGAGGTGGTCGGGGGTAGGCCGGTGGGTGACCGAGCAGGCTCGGTGGCGGCCGGGCAGGCCAGCGGGGGATTTTCCGAGGCCGGTTCGGCCGATGGCAGTGCGGGGCAGCGTGGGTCATGGAGGTCGTGGGTAGCACGGCCTTTTTATTTGCCACCTTTTTCGCCGCATCGTTTCGTTCCCATGTTGAAGGACATCACAAAAGAGATCGACAGAGGGTGTCGGGCCATGTTATTTTGGCCCGCACCCTCCATGTTTTGGGTGATAGAAATCGGTCCTTTAGAACAGACCACAATAATCCACCTGCAAAAAGAAAGCATCTTCATTCTTCGTTTTGAGAGAAATGAAGAACATGGAACTTAAATGAAATTAACCCCTACCTTTGTTCAATGATTTTCGATGTTGGCACGGAGAAGAAGATGGATCATTGGGAAAAGACGGATGTCGGTGTAGTTGGCGTTTTCCTGGATCGTCGGTTTATGCACCGACTCTTCGTAGTCGAACACTACTAGAAAAACGACCTATACCCATGGTTCAAAATCATGGGAATAGCCCCCAAAACCGTGGGTATAGGATATACCCACAGTTTTGGGAACCGTGGGCTGGAATGCCGTCAGTATAGGGGTCTCATTCTATACCCATGGTTTGGAGACCCGTGGGTATAGGGGAGTCAAATGTGGCACACACTGGAACAACGTGTCACACAACAGACCCCACGGTTTTCAAAATGCAGGGTATTTAAATTCAAAAAACACGCCTGCTGGGTTTTGAACCCGCACTGCACGGTGAGCCTCAGCGGCCACGACCCACCGACGAACCAATGGAGCTGTAACTTTTGTTTGTTATATATAGATATATCTGCGTATATATATTAATATGAGGTATTTAAATTCAAAAAACATAGACTGAGGGATTCGAACCTGCACCTCGTGCTGAGCATCGCGGTCGCGCCCCTCCAATGGACCAATGGAGTAGGGATATATATTTGTTATATATGAATACATCTGCATATTTATATTAATATTATCCACGTGGGGTATTTAAATTTTAAAAAATCAGTCAGGGGGATTTGAACCGGTAACCTACAACACCCGCAGAGAAGGGTTTACCAACCGAGCTAAAGAACTTTTCAAAGTTTATATTTATATGTATATAAATATATTAATCTAAACCATGAAAAAATGTTTTCCCAACAAATTTTTTTCATGACACGCCTAATTTTCTTTTCCCACCATAATGCAGGAAATCTATACCCACAGTTCTGGAGAACCGTGGGTATAGGTCTCCAAAAAAATCGCAATACCTACGATTTTCAAGAACCTTCAGTATAGGTCTTCAGAAAATACCCTATACCCATGGTTTTCCCTAAAACCATGGGTATAGGTCTTAAAAGAAAACTATACCCACAGTTTTTTGGCACAACTGTGGGTATAGGTTCACAAACTATCCCTATACCCACGGATTTTTTCAAAACCATGGGTATAGACCTATTTTACAATAGTGATCAGAGTATGTTTTGAGGAAGGAAGTCGAAGTTGCTCCTCGTCAGCGTGTTTCGTTAGAAGAATGCATTCTTCGTGGAGGAAGCGTAATCCTCCAAGTGTTGGGCGTCACATCACTTTACGAGTTATTAAGTGCTTGGTGAAGCCATCCCAAAACCCCATCCCAAGCTTCCTATATATACCATAGGGAGGGAGGGAGGTGAAAATCATTGGAATTTATTACAGTTCATTTATTATGAACCTTCCAAAATTCCATTGATGCAATTATTTAAATTTTAAAAGGGGAAATCCAATTAATTTATGCTAGCACAAATGATGCGGTGCATTAGCAAAATTAATGGTATGTGCATTGGCACAATTATGGTGGAGGAGTTCAAGAGGCTCTCCCTCATTAATTATGGGAGTTGAGGGTTTCTCCCAATTAAAAAGGGGGGTTTCATCCTGAGTGGTCCCCACCACTATAACCTCTCATGGGAGGTTATGGATCGGGTGGTCCCCACCACCATAACCTCTCATGGGAGGTTAAGGTCTGGTGGTCCCCACTTCTAACTTCCACATAGAGGTTTAGTTCCTGTGGACCCCACCTGAAATATCCACATGGAAGCTCAAAATAAAAAAAAGATTATTTTATTTTCTTATTTCCATGAAATACCCAAAAACTAACTTTCACCTTCATTTATCTGCCATCGAGGTGAAAGTCTCCTTAAGAAAATATTGATGTTGTGACTTCAACAGTGCCCTCAGATTTCAATTCTGAGCACTGGTTCAAAAGTTATAAAACGTCGCTCGTGTGTTTACTGAACGTACCTGAAAAAAAGTTCTAAAAATTATTATCAGTCACTCTTGACCCACGACGGTTGAGGTTAGGCTCTTCTTAGGTAAAATATTCTCCAACGAACCCAATGATATGCTCAGATTTTCAATCCAAGTTACTGTTTTCGAAGTTATAAATTTTACAATAAAATAATTGTCACTTAATTATTTTATTTATGGTTAAAAACTAACTTTCTCTGGTAGCCCACGCCGGCCAAAGTTGGTATCTTCTTAAAGAAAGCATACCCGGACAAGTTCAACGGTGGTCTCGTATTTTTAATCCGAGTTACCATTTTTGAGTTATAAGCATTTGAAAAATAAAATAATTTAATTAATTATTTTATTTACGATTATGCCATTTTTGGGTTTTCTCACAGGAGGTCTGCACCGACTAATCTTAAGTCACGCCTAGGGTAAACCCACCATCATGAGCACAATGGTGCCCTTGGATTTTTGATTCTAGTAACCATTTAAGAGTTATTCCACTTTTTCAGGAAAACTTCTTATGCGCGTTAACTTAAGCTTAACAAAACTTCGGCGGATCATTCCGGGCACTCCGAGCCTTGGAATCGTGCGCCGTCAGATTTCGTGGACTCGTAAAATTCCCATATATTTAAAAACATTACATGGAAATTCTAGTTCTTTACATATTATTTCATCATAGTTTTATAATAAGTGAAGGAATTGGTGGAATAAAAAAATAAAAATGTTCATTGAATAATGTTACTTTTTCTTCTGGTATCCTCCTTATATTTTCACCAAATCCTTCCTTAGTTGGATTTATGACCAATATAAGTCATTTAGAATGATATTAGTGATTTTGGGAAGTGATTTTTTTAGTAATTTTCTAAAAAAATTGTTTCTTAATGTGTTAATAAGATAGAAGAGGGGTGGCCTTTGATAAGTGAGGTGAGTGACACACTTGAAAATTTTGAAAATAAAAAGGTTTACAAATATAGTCCAATAAAAACCAGAAATAAATGAAGTATTATAAAGAATTATAAATTATAGGGTTTAAATATATCCATAAAATTGATTTTAGAAAAAAAGTTAATTTAACCCTTATATTTTTAGTTTAACCCTCTGTAAGTCAATTTTTTCCTTAACTGTAGAAAATAAAATTTACTATTTTCACAATTCATTTTGGTAAAAATGAAGTTTACCATATAAGAAATTATAAATGGTTATACTTTTAAATATTTAATAAATTTTTCAAAATTAAATTCCCATAATTATAGAATTTTAATTTAAAAAATAATCTCGAAGACAAGACGTAAAATCGGGTTTTCAAAGAGAAAATGTTCAAGTGTTTACAGAGTTTTATATCAGAATTAAATATAAAAATTATTAAAATGAATTAATTGTATTAATTTTAATAAAATTTATTTAATTTTACATTAAAATGAATTAAAAAAATAATTCAATATTGTTAATAATTTAAATGAAAACGGTGTTTCAACTAAAATTTTATGTTTTTAACTATTAGTCAAAAAATAAAACATTTCAAAAAAAATCCAAAAAGTTACTCTAAGATAATTTTTAAATTATGATTTAAAAAATAAATTTTATTATTTTCAAATAAATTTTCTAAAATTGATATAAATTAATATTAATTTATGTATGTGAAATATGACTAAACTATCCTTTATAAAAAATATATATTTTTAGAAAATATTTCTGTTACTTATAAATGATTCTTATTTTATTTGTAATAAATAGATAAAAAAATTATATTTAGTTAGTGACATTCATACCCACTAATTTATCAACTAGGTGATCATTATCATATTAAATATTAATATTTTAATAATATTTCACATTTTGTTTAAACTTTATGTTGCATGTAACATAAGTAAAACTCATTGTTGCATGTAACACAAGATAGACTCAATTTTTCATATGATGGAATCTATTCAAGAGATTTAATTTATTTAAGAATAAATATATCATAATTACTTGGGATGTTATATTATATTCTATGCTTGGTGTTCTGTGACATACACACTATTGAATTGGATGTTCATATTTTAAAATCGAAAGGTGTTACGTAATATAATTAATTTTATAAGAATCATATTTATACTTGATTTTGATATAAGTTAATTTTTGGATAAAAAAAGTTTTGAAAAAAAATCATTTTTATGAATTTATTTTAAAATTTATTATAAATTGATTCGTGAAAAATGGATTCAATATTTGGAATTAGGATGTTCAAATTTGGTAAATAGTTCAACATTATTTTTTATCAATATTAATAGTAAACATGGTAAATATTTGTCACCTCGGTAAGGGCAATTCATGTAATTAAGATTAAAAATAATATGATAAGGACTTAAAAATATATATAACATGAGAATTAATTCTATTGAATGATTTTAGTTCGACTAATCCATTCATATATTTGAACATATTTAAATTTGGTGCCATTTGTCTTTGAGGAAGACCATTATATTTGTTATTTAAAGCATAATTAAAAAATGTCACTCTCATGCTTTAAAATATCTATCATATGTTCAAATAGGTGTAAGAAAAATTTATTAATGAATACAACGTTTTATTTTGAACATAATTTTTTTATTTTTGTGATAGTATTTTTAAAAATTTTTGTGATGGAATAATTATCTTAAATTCTTACACAACACTAACACAGTGCTTGTTCAATAACTATAAAAATCAAAGTAAATGATTATAAAACAATAAATAGTAAAAAAAAATCGATTATTTGTCATGTTTCAGAAATTTTATAGTAAATATTAATGATTAACTTATGTGTAAAGAGTACATATATATGAATTTTATACCTATATTATTGTGTTTAATGTAAAAATATGTGAATTTTACATAATATAAATTTAGTGGTATATTATGTTAAATAATACATTATTAAATAATTAAAAAAATCATAAAAATATTTTTAGAGGAAAATGGGGATAGGATATAGACTATAATGTCACCCCTTTCCTATATTTGGACATTTTTACTTTATATGTTTTTCTATAACCATTTAGTATCGAAAAATTCATTACCACGGTTTAGGTTATAATTAGTTAATGAAGGGTTTAAACAAAAATTTTATGTTTTAAAAATACAAATAAACATATAAAAATTTTTGGTTGAAATGATTTCATCCTTAACCAATCATATCTTCAAAAAAATGGCCAGTTTGTTATAGTTTAACATATAAAACAATTTATAATATTTAAGTCTATTAAGTGATTCCAAGTGTTTCATTTCCACCACTATAAAATGATATGGCATCTCCTCTATCATTCACACCACCATGACCCACATAGGTCATCCAAACCCAAAAAACACTTTTAAATAAACTTATCCATCCTATATAGGTTTTAGTCACTTCTTAATACTATCCTTAGGATCCTTAATATGAAATACCAAGGTGGTCTCTCAAAGTAGTGGTAATCATTTTAACTAATCTAGTTAATTTTACTTATTATTTTACCTCTTTAAATTCTATTCTAAAAATTAAAATATAATAACATAATTACATATAATACCCTAATATTTTATAATTTATAACCTTATTCTTATCCTTTTTTATCCTATTTGGAATGAAATCATCGTTCATGCGTACATGTGGCTACCCCTCCATGTGGCGATGTGTTTCATTTTTGATCACCACCTCATAGGGATGGTTATTGTGGTGGATTTAATATGTATATATTATATTCATTACATATTATGTTTCTATAAATATATTATATTACTTAACTTATTACCCATCCACCTTTAAAAAAATGATAGTGGTGCTCATGTGTATGTGTGGAATAGCACCTCCAGGAATAAATGTGATTCATTTTTCACATCCTCCTTTTATATGAAAATTATAAAATGGCATTTAATATATAAAATAATTATTATTTAATGATTATTATTCTATATATTTTGGAATAATTGCCCCTTTGACCATGGTAAACCTACCAAATTCATTTTTCAATTATGAACTGAAAATCCCAAAAACACCCAATTTGGACTTAACTGATTATGTAATTAAATATATCATTGTAATAAATTAAATAAATGTTTTAAAGGTAAGGGAATAAACCAAGGAATATTTCTTTAAAAAGTTAATAATTAATATAACTTTATTATATAGTAATTTAATAGATGTACATATTAGGTCTGGACTCGAGGCAAGGGGTTTCTTAATTAAATTTGGATTCATTAGTTTATACTTCTACTTCATTGACAATATTATGCAATGGTTATTTTTTAAATGAACTAATATAATATTATCTTGTATTTACAAAAATTAATGTTTCTTTAAATTTGTTACACACAATAACCTCAATGATTAATTCTCACTTGAGTTATATAGTCATTGTAAGGATTATTCATCTCAATGTTGTTTTTTA
Organism: Viscum album; assembly: GCA_963277665.1. NCBI lineage: Eukaryota > Viridiplantae > Streptophyta > Magnoliopsida > Santalales > Viscaceae > Viscum > Viscum album. Next base: position 1,149,532,682 of record OY728132.1, on the reverse strand, counting down.
GATTGTTTTATATTTTTAAAAAAAATCATTTTATAAGTTATACATCCTATTGAGATATTATATCATTAATTAATATTTTATCGTGATATTTATTGTTCCTTTTATGTTTTCTATTCTATTACATATTTATTTAAATTTTATATAAATTTTATATAAATTTTCATTGGTTTCCATGTTCTTCATTTCAATTCTTTGACACATAATTCATGTTACGAACCATGTTTTATTTTATTTTGGGATCATAAAAACCATTAATTTTTTTCCAAATATTCTTTCATACCAATTAATGTTTTTATAGAATCATGTTAATTTCATCCATTTAATGGATTTTTGATTCATGCATTTTCTAAGTTAAAACAGTTTCTTATCTCAATATTTCTCCTTTAAGATATGTTTTGAATGATAAACCAATATTTCATTTATATGGTTTATATAATAACTATAAAAATTTAATATCATGAATCATTTTATACTCATGAAATTATATTATTCGTCTTATTTTATTTCTCTCAATGGGTTTTTTATTTTAAATGGTAGTACATTTCTTTTCCTTAAAAATGTTTTTTAATGTTTTTGATGACTTGTAACTAAAATATTCCTACATATTCATTATATTATTTAAATAATGTTATTTTATAAACATAAATTGATTCCAAAAGTTTTTTTCCATGATTTTTTAACTTATTCTAAATTTTTTAAAATATAATTTCATTAATTTTTATAGAACGGTCACTTTTGACTCTCTTTATAAAAGTTATTAAATAATGTTTATTTTTAATAATAAAAAAATTAATGGATTTTCTCACCATTATAATTATTATTATTTTCGAATCTTATATTAAAATTTCACATAATTATTCAAAATTAAAATCCTTTTCTTAATATTTTTTAAATTTTTAGTTTTTTAATGGTTCTGAAAGAAAAGGAAATTTTATCTATTTTTTAAGAAACATTTAAATGTTTTTTAGGGTTATATTCATATATTTCAATATCAATAAATTATTCCTATTTTAAGCAAGTATATGATCTTATAATTTCATTCATATCCTCTATATGAATGTTTTATTATGAAATTTAAAATATGATTTTAGGAAACCTGTTTCTTTTTCATGGGTAAATGAAGTTGTGACAGTTTTGATGAAATACAAGAATCCATGTGTTTTGTTTCATGATATTGTAATTAATAATTATTGAATAATATGGGATTGAGAATTGAAACCAAATCCTTAAGGGTCTTTCTTTCATATGAGATGGGCGGATTTATTATATCCCTCTAATGAATTGGGTAATATGATGGAGATAAATGGATTGAAGTCACTCTACATTGATGACAAAGTTATGTTACTCTTAATATATGATGGAGTTAAAATTATTTCATGTTACCCCTAATAGAAGATAGAGTTTACCAGTTATAGGTTAATCCTAAGAGATATGAGAATTGTCTATTTAGGTTATTCATGGTCAATTTTTTGATGTTATAAGATACCTATAATGTATTACAAATATTTCATTGAGTTATAATGAATCATTTACACAAGTATTATTTTTACATGGATTGTGATTATTGACTTATATGTCCATTTTTTATTTTAAATCTTAATTAAATGACACAATATATACGATTCTGGTTATTATGTGAATAAATTTTCTTATTTTATTCTCATGAACAATGATTATTCCATCATACCCTTATGCGCACCTTATGCTCATTAATCGAATTTAATTGTAAATGATTATTTTACCCATAATTATTATTTCATCTCACCCTTAATTTGTTTTACATTTCTCCTGGTTATAAAGACTGATGTTAAATAAATTATGTCTTTAATGATTTCATGTGTGATGAATTTTGTTAAGACAAGCTAAAAATGTAATGTGAAATAATAAAGGAGATGAATTCTGGGAAAAAATCTCACTTGATGACATGGATGTTGTTATGTATTAGTTTTTGATAAATATCTAAAACACTAAATTGAAAAATGGTTATTAGGTATGTGAGTGATGAAATATTTTTTTTGATGTTGTATGTTTTAGATGGCTAAAATTAGCTCATGTAAATTGGTATCAAATCCAAAAATATAATTATTGTATTAGTAGTATTGGATCTGTGAGTTTTGGATTGAGGCTATTATATCCATGGTTTGTGTTTTGAATTCTATGGGGAATATGTAAAAGGTTACAATCTCTTGGTAGGTTAAAAATGAGATAAATATCTTTCTTATTGATCATCATGCTGTCTACAGGATCTCCATAGCTTATACTATGTGGATTACTTGGTTGGTTAATACTTTAGGGGAGACCATCATAGTTGTCAACGTTTGTACCATAGAGAGGACCTTCACATCCAAAATTGATTTCTCATATTGATGAGGAGTCTACAAACTATTGGTCTAATATCAAAATTTACCAAATGGAATCATGAATATCCACATTGATTTGGGAAGGAATGTATTCCTATAACTAGATTATATGATTACATTGATAGCACCATTTAGATCTTCATATCCAAGAGACAGAGTTTGAAACCATTGTAAGTATTGGATTTTTGTAATGTTGGAAATAAACATTGTGCATTGGAACCCATCTAGAGGACAACCTACCAATAATCAGATTATATAGGCATATACATTGGATGGATACTATAATATATCATTGAGATTTCCATGCATCAATAATAAAGTGGATATGATCCCATTTCTGTTCATTAGTCGCTATAAAAATATGTTGAAAGACTTGCTGGGTGAGGACATGAATTTGTGTCCATTCCTCAATAAGTTCCACCATAACATGCTGATGGGATTCAATTATTTTTTCAATAATGCGGTTCCTATGAAAAAAATACAAAAGCACAATTTGTTGTAAAAAAAAGTAATTCATGAGTCTAAAATATTGGATCATATTGTAATCATTCTCGTAAAGAGGTAGTAAATAGTCAAGAAGATCATCCAGCTATGTAATATCCTGACTTACTCCTCTATTAGCACGTCTATCCTCAAACATATTCGCTTTATGATATATATGAGTGGTAATATGGTTGATGTTGTGGATTGAATGGAAACAATCCATCCAATGTGTAGTAATCGACCATGCCAGATGAATCACACCATTCCAAATCGCTTGCACTATGGTAGTCGAATCACTTTAAATCCATTTTTTGTTCTAACCATGATGCTTAGTGAAAAAAATGGCATGGATCACTCTCATCATTTCAACCACTAGATATGAGGAAATACCATATATTTCAAAGAAGAACCTGAGGATCTGACCAAGATGATCCCTGGGGATTGAGCCACATCCTGTGGGGCCTAAATTACCTTTAGAAGCACTATCAACATTAACTTCAATCTATCTAGAGAATTTTGGTTTCTAGAAAAATTCAAAAGTGCATCATGAATGATGAAAAATGTCATCAACTTGAAGTCACCGTATAATCATATAGTCTTTCATTGTATTGTTACAATATCCCTTCTAAATCAAAGAAACTTCACTTATAGCAATGAGGATGTTCATCCTACCTAAATTAAGGCTGAGTGAGAAATTATTGTGAAGAATTGAATTCCTATCATAATATATCATATGATGAAGCTCAGAAACTATATAAAGAAATAAGTTCTTGATTTGTTCAGAGTTATCCATATCTACACAATGCTTTAGCTGAGTGTTGACAGAGTCAAAAATAAACCATTTTTCAATCAAAGATTTCCAAAATATTGTTCCAATGATAAGAGGTAATGGCCCAAGAAATAATTAGATGGTTATAATATTCTCTATGTTGATTAAAGTGATGGCATTTTGAGAAAATGTAGATCCCAAAATATTGAAGACAAATATCAGTGGGGACCCTATTGTAGGAAGTATGCCAAATAAGATTGAATCGTGAAAGATTTATCTATGCATTATCAAAGTTATTATCCAGCTAAAATTATTTCTCGATTTAGTAAACTAGTGGTTATATTTTCTCTTGAATCCATATACCATTGTGTTAAGGATACTAGATTAGAAAATCATTCATAGAAGAAAAGGGTAGTTATTAATGAAATTCACAACATTCTCAAGGAGACGATCAAGATGAGAATTAATAACATCCTGAATAGAATTATTATTACTTTAATAAGTTTTCTCATTATGTATTATTGAAATTAGAGAAGCACTAGTCTAGTTGTCCAAACAGAAGTTCATGGAGGAGTTCTTGGAAACCATCCATCTAGAATTATTTATAATATTGGCATACATTTTTTTAATAGAAGGCCAAATGGAAGTGTTTAAAAAATTCATGATTCCTTTCTTCAATATATCAAGAACCATGTTTTGATGAAAGTAATACATTGAGATTCATTCTGGATCATGTTCCAAGTGATTTTAGCCTCAAGTGTATCATTAAAAAGCTTCATATTTTTAATGCCAAGACCACCCTTATCCAAAGGTCTGTGACAAGTAGACCAAGGTATAGTCACCAATTTACTATCTAGAGTGCCGCCAGTCTAAACAAAATTTTTAATTTAAACCTTCTTTTTTATGAGACCGGTGGGCCATTTATAAAACATCATAGAGTAGACCATTTTGGAGAAAATTATAGACTTGAATCGGCAGATTCTACCCACTATAGAGAGAGTTTTTCCTTTCTAAGAAAGAGATGATTAATAACATGATCAACAATGTTAGAGAAATATCTAGATTTGGGCCTACCCCAAAATATGGTGATACTAAGGTAATTTATAGAAAATGAGCCTTCATTAATAACTATTTCATTGATAATACTACATTTTCTATTAACAGAAAATTTTTCCCAAGGAATATATATGATTTTTTCTAGATAATTACCTTATTAGAATCATATTCATAGTGAGAGAGAGCACTTTTGTGGGTTTGAATATTTTTTTACCATATTGTAAAAATAGAATGATGTCATCCGCATATAAAAGATGTGTGGGGGAAATCAAATTCCAAGAATCATGGATGATCTTAATTTTACATTGATCCATAAGGCGAGTGAGTAATCTACTTAAATAGTCTTCTATAATAGAGAAATGTATGGTAGAGAGGGGATCAGCTTGTAAGACACCTTTGATGCATTTAAAGAAACCTCTAGGAGAACCATTAACCATGATATGGTCCTACATATGATTACCTACCAGAATATATCAACCAGATCCCTTGATGTTAGGGGAACAAGAAGGTGGGCCAACCCACCAGTAGCCACCAAAATATGCCAATAGTTGTCTTCTTCCATATTTATAACATTTGACTATTAATTTCTATTTACACATCAATAATCATTTTTTTAATGATTTTTTGGGTTTTGTTTATAGGTACATTATGTGAAATATTAAAAAATTTGAGGCTTTCTGTATTTTTCATGTTTGGACCACAATTGTCCCAAACTGTGTGCCACCCCAGTAAAAACCAAGAACTTGCCTAGTAGAAATTGTGCACCATAGACAATACTTCTATAAGGGGTTCATGGTTAGGGTGCATGTTTTTTCTAACCAATCGGCCTTGCCTAGATAATAGTGTGTGTAAGATTATTTTATTATAAGATTTAAAAAAATCCCAAAACCCTGATTTATGCCACCCCTCAACCCCAACTCAACCTAAATCAATTTCCTAGGATTTATAGGCTCTATAGAACTAATTTTTTCCCATAGAAACATAGTCCTTGGTTGATTGAAGCATGGTGGATCTTGTTCAATCTTCTATAGGTATCAGAATATACTCTCCTTGGTTTCTCCTGATCTATCTTTATTTTCTCCTTCAATTTTGTTAGATCATATCATATTGTATAGATCTAAACTCTGTTTAAATAGATCTTGATTCTAGGTTTGGTTTCATGATCTCTATTATTTTCATTATTCATTTGAAAATCCCACTGTGGGTATCAATTATAGATTTGTGTTCTTTTGATTAATGGTTGGTGGTTCTATTTTATATTAATATATATAATTAAACTTTTATTGGATTGATTTATTTTAAATAGATTTCAATTGATTTATGACGACCCAAATTGATAAGACATGGAATTTGAATTTGAATTGTAATAGATTTTGGGGGAAACTCCCAATTTTAATGAATATGTAATTTGGGGTGTATTTTAGAATTGATGGAATTTGTTAATTGAAATGATAATTGATTTTTGAAAATGGGTTGAATTTAATTAATGAGATATTATGATTATTTTTGTATTGAAAATGCATGAATTGATGAAGAAACCATTTTTTGGTTTGGAAACTGAATTGGTAGATTAAAATTTGATATTGGGAAATTTAATTGTAAATGATGATTTAATTTGAAATGAGACGATTTCAAAATTATTTATTTATTACGAACATGGGATATTGGGTAGTTAGTGGGTGATTTGACATAAGAACACTGGTATGGTAATTCTCTATAAATAGAATGATGATGAAAACACTAACAAAAACTTAGTTGGAATTATCTCATCCCCAATGGGATGCGGATGAGTCCTATTTTTTCTGATCTTGAGGTATGTTTGTATACATATAATGTGCTATGTGTGATGGACATATAACTGAGAACTATCATTCTATAGGGAATATGAACATGATGCTTTATGTGATTGTTTTATTATATATGCCACTTATTATGAAACTGTTTTACACATTCCTACTAATTCATATAGACTGTTTTATATAAAATGTTTATTTAATCTATGTTTGAAATTTTTTCCATCATTTTTAAATGAATGCATGTTTTTGTTTTTAATATTCAATTGTATCTCCATGAATTTTTTTGTTCAAAATTGAATGCATTATTTGGTTTATTATTATGAAATAATATTATGGAACACTTGGTGATATCCTACTAGGATTTATACCTCACACCCTACCTTTCCCTTTGGGGAATTTGTAGATTTCCTTCTACTAGGTCCAATCAAGAGGAAAGGGCCTCTTGGAGGTGGTTGATGTTCTTAATACTCTACTATTAGAGTGATATTTACTTTATGATGTTTGAGTTTATATTATCTGTTATTGAGTAATCTGATGATTTAATATTTTGGGATTATTTTTATACGTGTCTAAAATCTAGTAATTCCTCCCTTTGTAGTATTGATCATGCTGACATTAATCTATATCTTGTGCTATTTTTTGTAAAACAATTCCCTCTTTTATCTCGTATGATTCCAGGTTATAGTCTCTAACCCATGGGGATTGGGAACACCCTTCAGTTAATGGTAGAGAGGGATTAGGTTTCAATGTACCAGTGTATCTGGGTTGGATCATTACAAAGTGGTATCATGGGTAGAGGATTAACATAGTTCCTTGCTGTCAATATGTAGTTTTGAATATATTTTGAAGTCATAGGAGGTAGTTCTGAGTGAGTACCTATCAATATCTTGTTGTAATGAGCCTTAAGTCCCCATTGGTGGTTTGGGAAAAGAATTTTGAGGAATAATTTTCTCTAACTCTAGTTTATTTCCTTTATTTTATTTTTATATTTTTAAATCCAAATCATATTTTATTATTTAATAGGAATAATTTCACTGTTTCTTTTGTTTAGTGGTTTATATTAGAAATATTTTGATGTATTAAATGTTGTTTCCTGATGTTGGGTAGCATAATGCCTTCAAAAAGACATTTGAATACACCCAATTAGGACGATTTTAGTGAACCACTATAGGTGAATCCTTCTATGGACCAGAATCTAATTGATATTATTATGAATGATGCCCATGATTTGGGACAAACACATACGCCCATTCCCATTCAGGCTCTACTTGTGAAACATCAGAGTGATGAATCATGGATCATGACCTGGAGTGCCTTTTCCTATAACCACCTATATTTTAATTCTATAATTATCATCAAAATTTTGAGAATTGGTTGAGAAAGATAGAGATTATTTTTTATTTATCATAAACACTTAATTTTATTAATGTGAAATGTGATACATTCATGTTATAGGGACCTAGAATGAGATGGTGGGACTCGATGGTAATGACAAAGAAGCATGAGGGTTTAGAGTGGATGGACTTTAATAATATTTTTCTAATTAGTTATATCGAGAATCTATGGTGTTGGCTTATACTATGTAGTTTTTTAAACTCGATCAGACTGACTGGACCATGGATGAGTATAAAAACTACTTTTTCAAGCTTTTTCAGTTTTCACCTGAGATTGTAAAAAATGAGAATATAAAGACTAAATGGTTTGATATTGATATTTTACCTAATGATTATTCTTATGTTTTCCTAAAAATGTATCTTATTATGCTAACATACTAGAAAAGACTTTGATGGTTGATCTTGACATGGATGGTATGTCAGGGTTTAGTAGAGTTCCTTTTTCTCATAGTGGTAGTTCTGTGAGTTCCTTCAATAGAATGATAAATCATGATGAGTCTTGTGGTGGACCTTGATAATATGGTTCTTCCATACCTTCTATGGTTTGTGGAAGAGGCCCTTTGACTTTCATCAATTGTGGAATGTCTGGGAATTAAAAATGGGGTTTCAATAAGGAAAGAATGATATATAGATCCTATGGATGTTCAAGACACTAGCATAAATTATGTTATATATTCTCTACCCCACATAGTGTAATGATATTATCAGCACCAAAAATTACTATGGTCTAATCATATGCTTCACTAATAAATAGGTTTCATCCACAAGCATCTGAAATAATGCTTCTTTATGCAGTGGAAAAGTATCTAGTGGAAAATGATACTGGTATAGTGACTGTGAGAGGTACTATCATTGTATCCTCATCATTATTGAATGATTTATTTGATATCGTTACATATCACATGTTTATATCAACTCATATTTTGAACCTCCAAAATCTTTCTATGAAGATTTTTTCTTATGTGATTGATATTACTACACTCCTTGGAATGAAGAAAGAGAAAGGTCTATATTGTCCTACTTATGTATTCTCTTTATCATATGTTAAGATTAATTGATATTTTCTAGTTCTCAACATGAAAACTCTTAAAATAATCTTTAGGATGGATTGGATAATTACTAATAAGGCTTGAATTAATTTCTATCTTTGACGGGCATCCTTTATCATGCCCAATGGTGTGTTCTATATCTTATAGGGAGAATGGGACTCAAGGTTGAGTATAGTCAAAAATTATTATATAGAGTTTGGGAATGTAATATCTTTGTTTTATTTTCACTTAAACTGGAAATATTTTTTTTGATATCCATATAATTTTCATCTAGTTCTCCGGTGTGTTTCTTTCTAATTTTTCTGGGTTTCTACTGCTAATGGAGGAAGAGTTATCTATAGAATTAGTACCTGGTATTCAACTTTTTTATATGCCATCCCACAACATGGAACTAGGTGAAATTAATGAGTTGAAAACTCATTTGGATGATCTCTTGGAGATATTCTTTATATGCATGAGGGTATCACCTTGGGTGGCGTTTTTTTCCTTCTTAAGATATCGATGGTACACTTCACTGTTGTGTGTATTTTAAAAAACTCAATCATGTTACAGTGACTAACTAGTATTTGTTTCCACATATTGATGATATATTTAACTATTTGAATGAGGGGAAGTGGTTCTTGAAGATTGATCTTTGATCTGGTTATCACTATTTGAGAATAAATGAATCTAAAGATCTGAAAAGTACCTTTTAGAGAAGGTATGGCCATGATGAGTATCTTGTATTTCTATTGGTTTTATCCAATTCTCTTGTAGTCTTTATGGATTGGATGAATATTATATTCCATGATTATTTTGATATGTCTATAGTGGTATTTTTGGATGACATGATGGTTTACTCTATGTCTAAGGTGGATCACACATATCATGTGAGAGAATTTTTGGAATTGTTGAGAAATTTACAAATTTATCCCAAGCTATCGAAATGTGATTTCTAGATTTAAGAAGATAATTTATTAGAACATGTGGTCTCAAATCAGAGTATTTTTTTATCCTAAGAAGGTTAAAGCTAGTATGACATGGTAGATACCATGAAATGTTTTCAAGATTTGGAGCTTCTTTGTCTTAGCAAGGTATTATCACTCATTTATAACAGATTTATCAAATATGGTTTCTCTGATGACCAATATAACTCAAAAGGGAGTGTGAAGTTTGGTTGGGATGAGATATTTCATAATTTCTTTACTGATATAAAATGTCTTTTAACTTTTACACCAGTGTTAACTCTTATAGAGGGGGGGAAGGGATATGTGGCCTTTTGTGACACGTCAGGTTCAGGTTTGGGATGTGTTCTTATTAAGGGATATCATGTGGTAGCATATGGATCTAGGAATATTATGACACATGAAAAGAACTATCTAACCCATGACTTTGAACTAGAAGTTGTGATTCATGAACTTATGTTTTGGAGGCCTTATCTTTTTAGAGAAATGTTTATTTTGTATTCTGACCAGAAATTCTTGAGTTATGTATTCTCTCAAAAAGATTATAATCTCTACCAAAGTTATTAGGTGGAGTGCATGTAGTCTTTTGACTTTGACATCACCTATAACTTCTAGAAAGGGAATGTCATTTCTAATTCATTGAACACGAAAACCCTAACCAGGGCCATGAAATAATCCTTATAATAGAGGAATATTAATGGTTTATATTCACATTTTTATTTAGGAGTTCAAGAAATAGGTAATGATATCGCCTTGTCTAGTGTTCAGTTGACCTCTGCTATTCTCAAGACTATTTTATAGAAACAACATCTTGAGGACAAATTCCATATCATTAGAGATATTTTTTATGGTGGGGAGACCATTTTTTTGTGGTTGTTCTCCATATAGGGTATTCTATGTTTCTATAAATTCAATGTTGAACCTTTTCTAGTGAGAAAATATATGATATAGTATTTCCATAATTCCTAGTTTTATATGAACCCACGAACCACAAAGATGTTTAATGACATGCAGTGATGATTCTGGTTTCTAGGTATGAGGTGCGAAAATTATATATTTGTTTTTTACTTATATACATCACAATATGTGAAAAAACAGAACTATATACCTTAATGTTTTCTTTATCCACTTCTAGTCACAATATGTAAGTGGGATGCGATTTCTATGGACTTTTCGGTTGGGTTTCCACATACACTTAAAAATAAGAATGTGATATGAGTTATGATTGACAGGATGACCATATCATCTCAAATTATAACCATTAATAATATAACCGAATTTGAGGAGTTGGAAAACATATATGTGTAAGAGATTGTTCATTTTCATTGATTTCCATCTACTATAGTTTTCGATAACAATCCCCATTTTAGATATCTTTTTTTTGAGACCTTCAAGAGGTGATGAGATCTAAAGTTCATTTTAAAATGGAATACCATCCATGAAAATATGTCTAAATAGATAATGATATATAGATTCTTTAGGATTTTCTTCATTCTTATGTCCTTGATTTTTGTGGAGCTTGGGAAGATCATTTTGGACTGGTTGTGTTTGTGTATAACAATAGTTACTAGTCCATGATCAGAATGGATCCTTTTGAGACTCTGTATGGTCAGCCTTTGAAACCTCCACTATGTCAGTTTTATATCCTTGAAATTTCATTGGTTGGACAAATCTTGGTTCAAGATACATTAGAAAATATGTAATTGATTCATTAGATAATGTTGATGTCACAAAGACGGTATAAATCTTATGATGATCTTCATCATAGACCATTAGAGTTTTCAGTTATGGGCTAGGTGTTATAGAATTTTTCACCTCATCTTATTCATCAATGGATTAGGATGTAAGGTAGGCTTTCCTCTCAATTTGTGGAGCCTATTGAGGTTGTTAAGAATGTGGGGAAAGTATCTTACCATTTATCACTTCCACCATAGTTGACATCGATACATAACGTGTTCCATGTATCATGCCATCAAAGGTGTCATTCTAACCCATATCATATCTTAAGCTAGGAGGATATTGATGTTGAGCCTAATTTATCCATTACTGAGAAAATTTTCTGGGTCTTTTATTCTATGACAAAGGTACTTCATAGAATGAAGATACCATTATATGTGTGTTATGGCATCACGGTTCTGATTCGCATGAGACTTGGGAGATGGAGGAACTAATGAAAGAGAAGTGGCCTCATGTATTTAATATTAATAAATATTAATAGGATTTATAGGGACATAAAGTTATTTTGGTGTGCATGTTTTAACATCCAGTTTCTGGTGTTTAGGTACTCCTTGACCCTCCCCTTTATTATTCGTTAGATGGGTCTTGTATAGGGGTGTTTCATGTGAAATTTGGAAACTTTTTGAGGCTTTCTGGATTGTGCATGGTTGGTGCATGATTTTTATAAATCGTACACCACACTAGTGGTACCCTAGATAATGGGGGTTTTTAAGGATGGGACATGGATTGAAAAATAATCTCCAACCAATTAAAAATCATGCACCTCGGATATTGAATCCAGAGTGGGTGCACAGTTAGGGAACATGGTCTTTCTAATTGTGTGGACCTACCCAGATAACTGTGTGTAGAGGATTATTTTATTTAAAAAATTTGTTAAAAACTTTTTGAGCACCCTTTTAAGCCCCCACATGACCCCAACTCAACTTAAATTGATTTCCTAGTTTTTAGAGGCTCTTATGAACTTATTTTGGCCCCTCCAAACCCCTTCCTTAGTGTATTGAAGCATATTAAATCACATTCAATATCTTCTAGGTATGTGAATATACTCTTCTTGTTTTCTCCTGATCTCTCATTCTTTCCAACTTAGAGTTGGATATATCATCATGTATTGGATGGATATATACTCTATTTAAATTGATATTAATTATAGGTTTGGTTTCTTGATATTTATTTCCATTGTTATTCATTAGAAAGTCTTGTTGTGGGTGTCGATTTTTGATTTGTGATCCTTTGATTAAAGGTTGGTGGTTCCATTTTATATTTCACAGTATAATTAAACCTTTATTTGTTTTAAATATATTTGAATTGATTTATGAAAACCCAAATTTATATGATTTGGAATTGGAATTTTAATGGCATGTCTTTGGGTGAAAATCTCTAATTCCAATGAAATTGGAAGGTGGGGTGTTTTTTAGAATTGATTTAATTTTTGAATTGAATTCAAAACTAATTTTAGAAAATGGAATAAATTTTATTGATCAAAAAAAATATTTTTATATTTTTATTAAAAAGTCGTGAATTTATGAAAATATAAATTTTGGAACACTTGGTGAGAACCTAATAATATTTATAGATTACACCTACCTTTTCCTTTGGAAATTGTTAGATTTCCTTATACCATGTCTAATCAAGGGGAATCACCTATTAGAGGAGGTTGTTATTCTGGATCCTCTATACTTGGATTGCAGTTTCATTTATGATGTTTGAGTTTATCTTTTCATTTGTTGAGTACTTTGATGATGTATTTTTTTAGGTTTTGTTATACCTATCTGGTTTCTCATACATTCACCCTTTGGAGTGTTGAGAATAATTAAATGTATGTTTATCATCTGATTTTTGCGGAAACTTTGTTCCCTCTTTTTTCTTGTATGATGAAAGGTTTTATTATCCAACTTGTGGGGAGGAACACCCTATGGGAAATGTAAGATTTGGCTCGAGTATTAGGGTAATAGGGTATCAAAGATGGTTTGTGAAAATACCCATGATATATCGGCCTAGTTAGAAGGTTTGTGCAGGGATATAAGTAGGCTCTTCACTCACCACTGTAATATGTTTATGAGCTTTATATGGGGGATAAACAATATAGCCTTACTCCATGGATTCTTCCATGATTTTTAGTAATTCCCCTTCTAACATTGGAAGGATATACTAAAAGTAATATTGGGGGTGAGAAGCGACATAAACCTTCTCATAATTCAATATCAACTATGACGAATAGATTATTTTTTGCAAACAGGAATATGGGAATGTTACTTGGATTCAATCATCTATAAACATTGGTGTAATCTCATTCAAATTTCCCAGTTCTATGTGATCGGGGATGAGATTTCTCAGATAACTTAATGATATGTTCTTGAGGATATGGGGTTATTAGACATTAATGGTGGTGAAATTTGGTAGGAGGTCTACTAGGTGGCTCCAATATCATAGTAGGTTAATTTATGATATCCACCTCTAACTCCCTAAGGTAAGGAAGATGAGAATTGTCATGATTTAGGTAAAGGATCAAGAAGAAGTTAGATATGGATATTAGATCCACATTATTATTTACATCCCATGTGTCATGAGACCATCAGTGTGACTTCACCTCTTGAAGGTTCTCATTATATAAATCCAATGTTGGGATTCATCTAAGGGGTTTCAGTCAAGGATTAAGTTGTGCATAAGTGGATGGTAGAGGATTTAGCATCAGTAAACTCACACCAATAAAACCCATATATAATTCTTACAAAATGTGTAGTGATTATAACTAGACTTGTAGCTTCATACATGAAATTGATTCCTATAAAATAATGAAAATTAGTTTAGTAAAAGGTATGATTATTGTCTTCTCCTTCTGTAAACTTGTGATTATTAATGCATATGCACTCTATTCATACACCACTATTTGTTTCAGAGATATATATTCTAGTAGATCCCATCACTAGAACCATATCACCTATAGAATCTATGTTTATGAAAACTTTATCCCATTAACACCTTTTGATAATGTGAGTTTGACATTGATGGAGGAGGATATCATTTATTTTATTCAAACCTAGTGATTATGATGACCCAATAGTATTATATTTTGGAAGGATCATCTTAATGGTACATATCACTTGATGAGATAATTCTAGAAGAATTTAAAGATGTTTCCTATTTTTAGAAAATATAGTGATGTGGTAGATTATGTTTCCTTATGGGTTTTAATTTATTCTCTCAATTTTGGTAGATTCTAACATGAGGTCTAGATCTGAAAGAGTACTATAATTGGAATGGTTAAGATAGTTTGCTTTATATTGTGGTCGAATGGGTCACCAATGAGAAGTAATATGTTACTGGGTAGCTTCAGTATGTTTGTTCTATATTTTAAAAATTATCCTTAGTTTCTTTTTAAAATGAGTGATAATGATACAACTAAGTTGTTTCAGAGTTAGAGAGTCTTTATTTTTAGATTTAAAATGTATATTTTGAGTATTCTTTACTAATGAGTACAAAAATTATGATTTCTCTATGTTAGGTTCTTATAGTTTTTCTATATGCAGTTTGTTGAATATAGGGGATGTCTAGCCAAAGAATACCATAGAGAACAAGATACCCAACTGCACTCTGGGAGTCAGCTAGGAATTTTCATGTTGACCTCTACTAGAATATTTAACAAAGGTATATTGTTTACATGTAATTTTCATCTTGAATTATATTATAGGTGTGGATAATAAAACTCTTATAGGTGTTATCCATAGAAATGAATATTTTGTGGTAATAGTTCATGGTTTTATTTAGTTCCTAGATGTTAGGAAACCATTGGATGAGTAAAAGTTACAGGTGATGTGTTGTGTTGTAAAAACTACAATGCAATCCTAAACCTTTCTTAAAATGATTCTTTTGGAAAAGATGGAGATGTAGTGGAATATCAATGGAGAATTATCTAGTGTGTGTGGTGAAAGAGTAAATTCCTCCCCAATATGGTCGTATTTATTTTTCATAGAGACATACCACTAGAGTTGAACTATGTAGTTATGGGGAATTGTTTTTTCACATGATGTAGTTTTGTGATCCTCTTGTTTAGAAGTTCATGT
Organism: Viscum album; assembly: GCA_963277665.1. Lineage (NCBI taxonomy): Eukaryota > Viridiplantae > Streptophyta > Magnoliopsida > Santalales > Viscaceae > Viscum > Viscum album. Next base: position 1,149,517,033 of record OY728132.1, on the reverse strand, counting down.
TTTTTTATTTTTATGGATGAAAAATTTTAACTATCGGGAAGATTTAGTAACCCATATATTTTACTAGTTAATACTTATATCATATTCATGTTCCAAGTCACAAGTCCCTATATAGGGTAAAACAGTAATTTAAAAGTAGTAAACGATGATAGAATTTTTTTTTATTGATTCATTTGTTTCATAACATGGTGATTACAATTAGGTTAAATTTTGATAATATTCTAAGTTAATTTTTAATTATGGAATAATTAATATTTGTTAATTAATTAAATATTTATTCCTAAATCATAAGCTTTAAAATATCCAAAATAGAGATTTTATGGGATTTGAATCATCAATATTGTTTCTAAAAGTAGATTTTTTTTTCTGGGAATAGTATAGATTTTTTTTAGGTGTCAAGTCATAGATAAAAGGTTTTCAAGCTTTTATTTTTGGAAGAATTTTTTTTGTGGGTGTGGATATGGTGGAGTCATGTTAATATTGATGAGGTAGTGAGATGAATGGCATGCCACATGGTGATGAGATGGATTTTCAGATGACTTGTAGTTGATATCAATTTTTAGATGGTTGATCAACTATAATTTATTAATCTAATTCATGGAGTTTCAAGGGAAATTTATTTGAAACATTTTTATTTAAGTTATAAAAAGTAATAATACTTTCCATGTATTCGATAATATATTTCATCAATGTAATATTAGATATAATATCTACCACCTTACTCATTTCTATTAGTTGTATCTATTAGAGAAAAAATCCATTCTATTTATTCACACAACAAAAGTAGTGTATTATAATGGTGGTGTTAATAATGAGTAGTTATCATGGAACTGTCAATAATTTATTACTAAAAAACCAATAAATAAATTCATCTAGTTATCATTTACTTTTCCTTATTCTTAATGATTTCATACACTCTCTCTTTAAGATCAAATCTTTTAATTCTTATAAATGACTATATGGAAAAAGTAATTAGATAATGAGATAATTAAATATTTAGAAACTATTCAATTATGGAAAAATAAGAACTTATTAAAAATATGAGTATCCCTATATTCAAAAGATTAATTATTTAATAAACAAAATGACATGGAATAAGGAATAATTTTTTGGAATATGTTTTCTTTAGATAAGCATTTGAAGTTGTTTCATTCACGTTTTTTCATGGGTAATTAAAAGAAAATGTCAGAAATTGATTTAATAGATTTCCTTTATAATTTTTTTTTGAAATTAAAGAAAATTATTTTTATTTATAATTTCTTAACCTCAAATGAATTTTCCTAATATGATTATAGAAAAAAACATGGTATTTATTTTTTTAGTCAAAAGGAAAGGTGTTCTGAAAATATATCATTATTCCTGAAAAATAATTTCTTCTCATGTCATACAATACATGAATTTTTTATAATTCAAATAATTTTTATTTTTAAAATTAATATTTTTTCTGATAAAGAATTTTCAAAACAACATGGACTCAATTTTGATGAAGATTATTTGAATAATTATAAATAAGAAATATTTTATTATGCTATAAAACATGAATATTTTCTTGTCTCGTGATGAATTAATATTAAGATTCAATTATTTTCTATTGTTCATGAAAGATTCATTATTTTGTAAATAAATAATATTTTAAAATGAAATAAATGGAGATGAATGATATATGTTAATCAAACCTTTTTTAAGATTATTTCATGGATATTTTTTATCAAACTCCCATTATTCATATTGGTGTATGCCTCTACATTATTAATAAATAACTAATTCTAAAATATATCAAAGAAATGATCAAATATTCAATTTCATTTGGGAGTTTTTCACAATGATTAATCACTTTATTCTTATCTCGTAATTGTGTTCTTCAATAAACTTAAAAAGAAGCTCATGCATGGATGGTAAGGTATTTATCTATCCATTTCCATATTGATTATTTATTTATTTTCTTCTCACTTGAGTTTAATCATTTATTCATGGTGATATAGTGGAGTATAAACAAATATTTATAGTTTAGTTATTGGTATAAATGATGATGTGATAGGTTTTGATCATGGTTTAATGAATGATCAAATGGTAAAAGACTAAATAATGATGGATTTAAAAAAAATCTCTAGTGAGGTATGAATAAGGTTCCAAAGTCAACATGCTCGGTTGGTAGTGGAGGAATGTTAAGTAGTAGAGGGAATGGAGGTGGTCAAAACATAGAATACAAGCAAACAAAGACTATAAATTTTCGGAACATTCAAAATTACATGTGTAGTTCCAGACAATACACTGTGTATTTTTCTATTTTAAGATTTAACATTATAATTAATAACACATTATTTTTCTACACCTAGAATATTTAAATGTAAATCAGACACGGTCGTGATTGTGTTATGTATGGATTGAAATATCACACACTATCTAACATTGGGTACCACACTATGTGACATACAATCATTCACTTATCATGTAACCATATACATTCCATGTCATAAAGTCGAACCCCCAAAACATGTGTCTCCATCACACGTGATATGTATATCAGAATAAGTGAATTGAAATTTACATGTTTTACACACCTAATGATCAGTTAAGACATAAACACAATGTATCCTACATAGGCTTAATATATACACTATGAGGAGACTCAGCATGTATCTATAGTATAAACCTTTATCCCAAGTATTTCTACATGTAATGTAAATTTATATATTTCATGTTGTTTTCTTAATAATAACTTGTAAATTCATTCTTCATAAGATATATTATCTCATGTGACATTAACCCAGGTACATAGTTTACCCTACTTGACATTCCCTATATATTGTTCTCACCTGTGTTAAGTGAAGGAAGTACGTGACTATAATTTCCCAAGAGTCTTATATATCATGTATTCTATTGGAAACATTGTGTAATGGGGTATTTATAGTAATATTATTTCTTTCTCACCCAAAAACTTGTTTTGGGAATATTAGTAGTAAATTATAAGTGTATTACATGAATAACATAATTATATATATTTATGTTTTTCATTTTCAGTTTATATTCATGGTAGTTAGAGTTTTTTATCTTTATGGATATCAGGACATGTATAAGATGATGACTAGAGAACTCATGAGGTTCATAAACCTATTAGGAAAAATATTTCGCTAGTGTATGGGTCCTATATGAATTTTATTGAATAGGTAACCCTCTTGTAGGGATATGGTATGTGTTTCCACTCATAGAGTTTGTAAGTATTTCAAATTATATAAAAAACACATTTTGGAATATGATTTTTCCATAGGGGTCAGTTTCTCCCTCAACTATGGTGTCTCCCTATGGGTAATGGGCCCCATTTACTAATTATACTAAGGAATTTTTTAAAGGTGAAAAATTTGAGATATTTTATATTAAATAGGTTATATTTTACTCTAAACACTAATTTTTTTCCCCGTGTTAGATTCTTATTGAGATGAGTTGTGGTGTTAGATGTAATTTTCTCTAACAAGGAAAAATCCCTCTCCTTAGTTCCATAATAGTGGTGTGAGGATATTAAGATAATGATTTTTTTTCATAATGGGTATTTTATTTTTTTTCTCAGATTCTTTTAGTACTTGAACTGGGAGGAGATTATCTTCTATTTTTTATTTATTCTCTCCATTATGCTTGACCACTATTGTGGTGAGACTTGGGTATTAGATTTTAAAAAGACACATTGATTCTTTCACTAACCAATGTGAACCAAGATATTTGATTGATATGATTATTTAGAGATCCAAAAAAGGTGATATGAGACTTCATTATGTTTATATATTTCTTATCTATAAATCATATATGAGATTTTATTTATTTGGTTACACTCGTATACCATGGGTTTCATATCGACATATTATTTCATTACTCATTTATTATTTTAGGTAATATATAAAAGTATTTTTATACTCACCTATGCAAAGGACCTGCACCCACTTTTATTTTTTCTATACAAATGATGCACAGTTCGAAGAAGGTCTATAAAGTCATGTAGTTGGAGTAGTTCATGTGCTATATATTGTTGAATATTTATGTTCATACTCATGGGTAGAATTTATTGATGGTATACCCTACATAATATTTCATAGATATTTTGGGTCTTCTCTAAAGTCGTTTCTTTGAGAAAATGGCATTCCCTTTTATGTATGTATATTGTACAGTGTGGTCTTATCATTTTCATTGATCATTCGTTGAGTTTATCATGGGAAATATAATTTTATATTCATTTTTATGGAATTTAAAGTTATATAGTTAATTTTTTCATTTATATTGATGTTAGTTGATGGATATATTTTTCTATTTTATGTTATATATCTGTTACAAGTTGTTATAGGTTAAGGCCTCTAATGTATGATTATTATGTCTTGATTACAGTCACCAAATCCTTTCTTTTTTGAGATAGTCATGTGGTGTCACACTCTACTCATCATTGACCTAGGGGAATCCTAATGGGTCGATTCATCTTAGTCACGATAAAAAAGTAAAAAACCCTCAATATCATACAGTATGACCATGATAAACAATATGATAAACACTTAACTAGTTCTACACACCTTAGGGCCAAACATAAACCCAAACCCAAGTATAGGACAACAAATCTCAACCTTGCAAAAAGTATACTTTGGGCCTTTCCAAATCCACCATATTAAATACAACATCATGATTCAATTATGTTATATCCAAAAGAATTAATGGTAGAACTACACACATAATCACTACTAGAATTATAGTTGTAACTAATACACCTACTTATTTGACCATTTCATAATTAAACTCGATTGTTTCCTTGGTTTTACAAAACATAATTATTATCGATTTAATAATATTAATATGATGATCTTAAATATCTTTAAAGAAATTATTTATATACCCAAATCATATACAGAATCATATTATTTATATTTAAAAGATTCATTAGATAGGTAACATATGAGTACATATAGTCAATCTACTTTGGAAATAAATTAACAAACCCACTAAAAAAGATAAAAAGACAACAATATTAAAAGAATAATGAATAAGGTTTCATAACAATGACTACTTATTCCATATCAAAAATAAATCTACATACATTCAAGTCCTCACCAATATTTTATTCTTCAATGAAATTATTGGATGAAAATAATTTATGAAAATAGAAAAAAAATATCGAAGATGTAAAAAAAATATTTTATAGAATCAATGAATGAATAAAAGGATTATTCAAAAAAATCATTATTTTGGTTCATATTATATTGGGGAAATAATACATAATTTACAATTATACAAAAAAATCAATTTAAAAAAATACATCAAAAAATATATTTAAAAGGCCAAAGAGATCATTCCAATGGAGCGCTTAGTCGATTTATAAATTATCACACTCTCAATCCCCAATAAAAAATTTTCTCTAAGGGTTTTATTTTTTAAGATTACACTCAATATTTTTCAAGAGATCCTGGTCTCTAAAAATAAAAATTATCATTTTTCGTTTTTAATACTTGTATCATTATAATTCATCTATTTTTTATATTTTATATTCTTAAAATCAATATAACCAGAAATTAACCACTTTTATTCCTCTATCTATCACCCAACAATTCTTTAGAAAAAAAGTTTCTTTTCTATTGAATTTTTGTAAAAATGTTCACTAAATATAACCAATATTTTTTTAAAATATTTGGGTAAAATATCCTCTCATCTCTTTGGGTTAAAAGAAAAGTTATTATATAAATAATAAAATACATATCCTTTACAAGTAAATATAAGGAAATTAAGGATTCCTTGTTCTTAAATACTTTCTTTTAATTATAGTATTCTTTACATTTAATTTTTTTTACACTTCTCCCAACGATTTTATTTTTTATATCTAAAATTTATACCATCTATTTTATTTAAACTTATCTTTATAATGTGTTTATTCTATCTCTTTCCTTGCATTTTTCTTATAATATTTTCATCAAATGCCAAAAATCATGAATTTTTAAAAATATTCTTGGTAAGGATTTATCCAATAATGTTTCTTAAATTCACACCATTCAAGCTTACATTATTTGATAAAAATGGTATCATATTATGTCTTTAAATCGTTAGTTTCAAATAAAAATGGTCATAGAGAAAAGAAATTAAGGATATTCAAACTCATATTAAAAACCTTGATGACTAAAATGTCATTAATAATCTATTATTTGATAAAAATAATTATGAGTACTATAAATATTAGATGTATAATTAAATCAATTTTAACACCACAATTCTTTTTAAATAATAACATTATTTTTGATAGTGTATATGATACCAAACACGGAGCTTAGACGGTCCACGAAATATTATTATTCAAAAATCACCATTATAAACTAACCATTGAATTGGAAGGAATGAATACAAATAAAAACATTATGCAATATAGATATATAATGTTTCAACTCATTAATTATTTGGAAATAACCTCTAAAGTTTATAAAAATTTATATTTTTCTAAAAAATACATTTCTTTTAAAAAGGATTTTTATTATTTTTCTTCGAGGAAATATATTATTTAATTTTAACCGATTTAATAAATTTTATTTTATAAAATTTAATTTTTCTTAAATCATCATATCAAAATTATCTTAGGGTAATTTTATGTTATTTTTGGAAATGATTGATTTTTCAGTGAATACTGAAAAATACTTATTTTTATTTCATGAATGTAAAAATGTCCTTTTTAAAAAATATTATGGAAGAAATTTTTTTTCAATTATATTTTAAATAATACAATTAAGTTTATTACAATTAATGTTATTTTTGAATTCTTTATAAGAACATTTTTAACAAAAAATGCAATTTTTAAAAAAGAACATCTTTTATACACATAATGTTTTTTATATTTATAAATTAAAACGATAACTATTTTTGAATCATTTTAAAGTAATTTATATATTATTTAATCAATAAACTTATTTAACATTAATATAATATTTTTCTATCCATGTGATAAGAATATATATGTAATTGTCCTTAAAAATATATTTTTGTAAAAAGTAGTTTTAGTTATATTTTACGCACTTATTTTAAAATTAATGTATACCACTTATAGAAATTTAAAGCTGAAAATATGATTATATATTTTTAATCATGAGTTTAAAAAATTTTAAATAGACTCTTTTTATTTTTGGGTCAATATAAATAGTAACTGTGGAAAATTGATCACCTTAGTAAAGGAGAAATCAGGTTAATCAAGATTAAAACTAAATCATAAGGCTGTAATATTTAATATTATTTATATTTTGATGAGGTTAATGATATTATTATCATGTTAGATTTGAAATTTTATTGTTTATGGGAAAATTTTCAATAAAAAGTAACTATATAATATTTAAATCAAAGAGAGTTACAAAATTTCACTCTTCTAGTTTTAAATATATCTTATATCTTCACATTGGGAAAAAATAAATTGGTTAAAAAATATTAAATTTAATTTTTAAATAATGATATTATATTCATGATATTAAATTATATATATTTTTTAGTGATTATATTATTATCTTAAATTCGTAGGAAACGGTAATACAATATTTATTCAATTAATAGAAAAAACAATAAAATTATTGATTTCAAAAATATGAAAAATATTCTAATTTCAGTGAGTTATAATGTTCCTTGAATTTTTTATATAAATATTACATATTATTTTTATTTAAATAGATTATAAAATAATTTCATCTTTTTCTTTGTTTCATTAATTTCAAATTAAATGAATAGTCCCATAATTGACATTAATGATATTTTATAGAAATAATATCTAATTAAATAATTTAAAATTTATTAAAATATCTAATGAGGAAAATTACGAGTGTATATTTTTTAAAAATTTCATCTTTTTTCCATTTATGTTTTTATAATAATCTTATAAGTAAAATTATAACCCTTTAGGGTAAAAATTTTGTTAGTGTGGTTAATGATAAATTGGGTTAACTAAGGGGTTAAATCAAAAGATAAAGTTTAAAACACTAATAAACCTATAAAATTATTTTTTATGATGAGATTAAAAATATAATATCTTATATTTAAATCTAGGTAAATTTGGAAGAATTATTATTGACAGTGTATTTATAATAATTTAAATTTTAAATAATTTCCAAAAGTACCCCACACTTCAATTATAAAATGGAACTTTCTCCCCTCACTTATTCACACCATTTAATCCATATAACTCAAAAAAAACCTTTCCAAATTCTATCCAAAATATCCCTTTTCAAATTATAGAGGTTATAGGATTCCAAAAATACTAACCCTATTACCCTTAAGTGGAGATTCAAAGGAGTTCTTTCCATGAGGAGGTAATCGCCTTAAAATATCACTTTTTTTACTTTTTATCTTACCTCATACAAATATATGGATTTTATCATAAAATAATAACTAAAATACATTAATTACTATTAAATGTTTTTATTATTATGAAACCACCTTTATCCACCCTCTTTACCCTCAAATTGGAAGTCAAAGTATCACTCGTGTGTACGTACGACTTATCATCTCCACGTAGTGATACAAAGAAATTTCATCATGAAATTTTATAGATGGGTATAGTGATGGGTTTATTGTTTATATATTATATTTATGAAATAATTATAATATCATATCTACCATCATACCTTCCAATCCATTTGGAAATGGTAACATCACATGGGCATATATACGAACTACCACCTCCACAAAGCGATGTGATTCGTTTTCAGTTTCTATTTTACTTAGATGGTAAAGATGATAGATTTTATGAATATATATATGATTTACTTGATATAATAATTATTATTTAAAATTTAATTATTATTTATTTTTATATCATTCCATTTATCAAAATGTGAAAATAGTGTCCATGCGTACTCAGAGCCTACTATCTCCATAAATGGTGTAATTCATTTTTCTATCCCTAGCTTTTAGGGAATAATATATATATATATATATATTTCATCGTTAAAATTATGGTGATAATTTAACCATGATCAAAGTACAATGACCAAAACTAACAAACCAAAATATATATGAAAAATGAAGCAATTATCACCATAAATAACGATTTTAATAAATATTTGTTAATAAACTGGAGATAAAAGTTTATAAGTAAATAATAAATGTTTTTATATAATTATTATGTTTATTTAATATATATATATATATATAATGGACCATTGTTTATTGTATGGGGGGTTTTAACACGTACATATGAAGTCAAACCTGAGGCAATGGATTTCTAATATCTCTTTTAGTTCTGGGAGACATATGCCATATTAACCACTCATTTATTTTTTGTGTTTTATATACTTATTATTTGACATGTTATTCCATGAATCACCTTATTTTCATGATATTCAGTCTTTTATTTCATTTTATTCTTTAATCAGGCTTACGATTCCAAAGTTACTAATGTGGTAAAGGAATTATGTTTCAATCCAATTTTAATTGGGATTATTTATTATTTAATTTATATTGTGGAAATCATATGATAATTATATGATAGAATTATGTAATTTTTATTATAATATGATTAATTATAAAGAATACTTTTTTTTTCTATTCATTCTAACATCTTTATGTAATCATGAGACAAAATTAATGTTTTTAAGGAAAACTGGCTTTGATTTACTATTCAGTTAAGAGTCATTATCTTCTATTTTCATGCTTTCTAAAAATATTTTTGAAATTTTTTTATTATTACCATGTAATTTTTTAAAGTTATTTTTAATTTTTCTTGGATTTTTACAAAAAAAATTAAAATGAATCTTTTGTTCATGTTCTTAAAGATGTACTTTTTTGACTATTTACAAAAAACAAATAAAAAAATATTTTATTTTAACTTATATGGAATGAACAAAATTTCTCAACATCATAGACACTTGAAATTTTGAATAACCAATTAAAATTTTCCATGATTATTTTTAAATGAAACGTTTTTCCATAATATTTTGGAAATTTTTTTATTTTGAAAAGTTATTTCAAAATTGAAAAGTTATTTTCCTCAAGAATGTTTTAATTATATTTTGATTGTATTTCAATTCATCAGTGAAAAAAACCTTTTACGTTACTTATGATTTTCAAGGGATATGATCCAATGATACCAAATGTTTTTTTTCTATGATGGGTAATGCTTATAATGATGAAGTATTGATGATACCTATTTTCTTTTCATCAAGATAATCTATAATTAATGTTTTTTTATATTTTGGAATACATATGAATGATTTATGATTATGTGATGGGCGGGTCTATTACATCCATACTATATATTGGGTAAATATGGATCACACATGAGGTAAATATGTTATATGTGAACATGATTTCAAGTTAACAATTTTATTCATGGACCTTGTTTTCATGTTCATATGTTAATTATTGTACCTTGATTTCATGTACATGTGTTTATGAGTGGACCTGGATTTATTATCTATAAAATTATGTGTGTACCTAGATTTCATTTTCACAAGATTATGCAATGATTTAGCTTTTAGTTCTATAATATTATACCTAGACCTGTTTTTATGATTATAAATCTATAAGATGGCCTAATTTTAGGCACATAACTTAATAAGATAACATATTTCTATTTATATATGTTCATAATTTTATAAGATTATTTTTTCAACTAATCAATGTATTATGAAAATTTTATTCTCTTATAACCCATGTTCATTGATTTCATTATCATTCGTGTCTATTAAAATGATAATTTTTTATTCCATGACTCATGTTTATGGTCTATGAATGATTGGTAATACACTTTGTAAGTTATGTTAATGATCTTATACCCTTATTTTTATTTTAAGTTTTCATAAGATAATTGATTGATATCTCCCATGTTTACCCTTTCTAAGCATCTAAGCTCAACCTTTCTTATTTTTATTTTCTCTATGATATATACAAAGGTTTAAGTTGGGAATGTCAATGAGGGGTACTAAATAGAAATTTCATTAAGGGAGATGTTGAGGATCACTCGTGAAATAAGATGATTTGGTATACAATATCAGAATACACTAAACTTTTATGATCATAGGGAGTTTATTTTTAAAATATATTGAATATTAATATAAAAATATTAAATGTTTTCCTATGAAAATCCTAGTCCATTATATAAAAAATATTGGAATGAATTATTTTCTCATTCATTGAAATGACTTTTTTTGAAAAGGATTGAGAAGAATTATATTCTATGGAAGTAAAATATTAGGTTCTAAATGTCATGGTAAGGTGTGGTATCTTTTTAAATATTTCACATAACACATATAAAAAATATTATTAAAATAAAACTCATAAAATATGTACAAAGATAGAGAAAAAACACATCATGAATGAAAAGGTTTTTTGATAAAAATAAATGTATCACTATTAAAGTGAAAGCCTTGACTTTGAACCTAGAGAAACTATGGAAAAAAAGAATAAACATCTTGCTTCTATAATTAATAATATTTGAACACTTTGAGAAAATTATTATGGTTATGGAAATATAGTTGACAAAGATATAGACATCCTATAAAGAGAGTATAAATTAAAGAAAACTGAAATTAATGGAAAAAATATTATTATTATTATTATTATTATTATATTAATTATTATTTATGTTAAAGGGATAAAAGTTGCAAATATAAACACCCCCAAGGAACCCTAATGTGACATACCTTATCCATATCTATAAGGATTGGCATGAACCCACTAAACCATTATAATTTTTCATATCTCAAATTCCCTTTTTCTAGAAATCCTTTTTCTTGGCCTAATGTCCCAAAAGAATATCTGTTTTTATGGAACTTTCTTACATTATCTTCACCTACCAACTATATCCTTCCCGCACTTACATGACCCTTCCATTCCAATCCAAGATACCTTTAGTGATGCCTTATCAATGGTCATTCTCTTTCATATTGTCTCATCACTCCCCCATTTAGGATGTACACCACCCTATGAGTATAATTGTGTTCCTGAAAAATTCCTATATCATGTACACATATTTGTAATTGGAAAATAATCACCCCATATAATGGGGAGAATATGTGGTATCTAGGGTTTTAACACTATCCATGATCATGTAATTTGGGTATGCTATCAACTTAGTTTTTACCCCAATTTTATTAAGATTATTATTGGTATTATAATATATGAACATATAGATTATTTTAAATAGAAATTTTTATGGTTCAAAAGAGGCAAAGAGAAAGAAAATTATTTAGAGAAGGAATATTTATTTAAATCAAAAACTATATTATCTACTACTTATTAAACTGTGTAACATATATGATAATATTATTTTTCTCAGCTAGTAATAAGGATGGGTATAATTTTTTGAATAAATATTAATGAAATAGCTGATTAGATATAAGGTATTAATATAACATTTCATAGAAACAGATAAATTTAAAAATCAATAGATAGTGTATTCTATAAGTATAAGATATTAATAAATATCAAGATAAAATATTCATAGAATTAATTAAAGGGATTAGTAAAGTTCAAAAATTAGTAAAAATGAAATAATTATCTAATAGAAGGAAAATGGAGTGGAAGTGAATACTCATAATCTATGAATGACATAGAATGTGATGACTACTAAATAGTTTCAGGTTTATTTACCTCAAAAATAAATTTATGGCTCATGTCTATGTTTAGTGACTCATTAACAACTAACCCTCATAAATTTTCACGAATTGAATATTCTATAAAGGTTTTACTATATAGAGATGAAATAAATGAGTATATTGAATATTTTTAAAATACATTTGAAATTATTAATAAAATGTTTCAAAAATACAAACAATATTTCACTATAGAATAAAATTGGTTTTAATTATAAATGATAAAACATCATATAATCTTATTATATCTCTTCCCTCTATCAACCATGAAACAGTGGTATAAATTACTTATTATAATAAAAATATAAAGAAGTATTTTTCATTATATAAAGATATATAGAACATAGAAAATTTTCAGAGTTCTCAAAATCCATCTAGGTACAACACCTTAATTAGATAGATAACATCCACTGGTTAAAACTATATAATAATTAATATGTATGAGAAGTTAGAAATTTTTATATATTTATGAAATCCAAGTTAAAATATAAAAGAATATTATATTTAAGTAAATTACAACACATTTTTCATAAATAGAATTTTATTTCAAGGATACATATGGTGAATGAATATCAAAAAAAAATAAAATAGGACTTGGTAAAATAGTTATTCACTAATTATTTTTAGACTAAAAAATTTTATAGGCCAAAATTATTTATAAATTTATTTGAAAGATAAAATTTTCAATAATAATGAATGAAATTGCATTTGGTGAATTTATATTGGTTGGTAATAAGACATGAATTAATTCATATCTATATTTAAAAATATAAATTAAATGAATAGGATTTCACACATTTGGTGAAAAAACATAAAGAAATATTTTAGGACTAATAAATTTCACCATTTATGGTAAACTCTTAATTTGTAAGGTGCTTTTACCTGATGGAATTAGGAATAATTCCATCAATAATAGCCAGATATGTGATATATGGTGTCTATAATTTTTAGTAGAAATTATTGATCCATAACTAACTCTCAAGAATAAGATATACAATATACTAACCACCAAGATAATATTCACATTGTAAAATATTGTTAATTTCTAATCATAACATTCCTTAATAATAGTCTATTGAAATTAATTAATTCATTTGATATAGGATTCAAAGACATTACATTATGTGGTTCATGATAAAACTCTTTATAAATAATCTATTTAAGTACATGTTGAAATAATGATGCAATATATCAAAAGTCTATGGAACTTTCCAGTATAGTAAGGGAAAAAATACTAAAACTTATTAAAGATGTATTGAATTTTGAAGCACTGCAGTTATTCCACATAGAATTCTCTAAGACAATACAAAATGAAAATTTTAAATGAAGAGCCTATTTTTTTATTTTGGTTGATGATAATTCTAATTACTCATTGGTTTTATTTTTTTAGTTGTAAAATTAGAATCACTCTGGTTTTACTAAAAAATTTCCATTTTAGTTGAAATTAAAAAATCCCTACCATTTATTACTATTTATAGAGATCATGGTTGTGAATTTTAAAATCATAATTTCAAAAACATTATATTAAGAAGGTATAAAACATAAATTTACATCTCTAAGATCATTAAAATTGAATGGTTTTTTTGAAAGGAGAAATATAAATCTCTTAGATATTAGTAAAATTATATTTTTTTCATTATAATATTAACAATTAATTTTTTTAAGCTTTAAAAACTTAATTCTAAATAATAAATCATGATTTAAATTTGCGAAATTTTAAGAAAAAGCATTATAAATCATAGAATTATAGAAAACATATTAAAGGATAATTCATAGATTCTAAATTTAAAATTTATATTCTAAACAATAAGGTTAATCAAGAATATTTAAACTTGAAATATGATGACGGAGACATTCAAGGATTCTTCATAACTCATAATGAAGATTGGGTTTTTAATAAAATTCCATATATCATTATAGAATTTTTATATATGAAATTTAATGTGATTTATGATTTTACAGGGTAAATTTATGAACGTCAATTGGATGATTTAAATAAATTTAATGACTGACTCTCTAATAGTAAAAATTATGAATTTGAAGGTAATTCATAGGAATATTAGGAATTTTTTTCAACCTATAACTCAAGTAATATATTGGGATGACCAAATTGACATTAAAATTATTGATATTGAAAAGTACTCTCTATACTTTGTGTATTTAAAATTAAATAATCATTAGAAATAATGCAATTTAATTAGTAAATGATAAAATAAATAAGAAGGAATAAATTATGATGAAAATTTTTCTATGTTATCTTTAATAGAATAAATATATAACTTAGTTTTATTTATTTTAGATCTAAATATCATACTTTTTAAAGAGATATTGAAAGTTCCTTCTTAAATGTTTCTATTAAAGAGAATGTTTATGTGGAACAAAAAATGGGTTTAGAAAATCATCATATATTAAACTATGTATTTAAACTTGATATTATATCTTTTTACTTATAATTGATCCCAAATTCTTTTATGATCATTTTTAAAATATTATTTTTCAAATTAATCTGATAATAATAAAAGAAGTTTCGGTATCATTTATCATTAATTTTTCTAATGAAAATTTAAATTTTTATATCAATATAGATGATATCGTCTTTATATCAGCTAAAAACATATTTTAGTAAATTTAGCAAAACTTTTACAAAGTAAATTCATATTGAAAATTATAGGTTAACTAAATTTATTTCATTTTTTTCTAATTCCCAAAAAATTAGAAGGTATCACGCTAATATGAAACAATTAAAGCATTGATCATACCAAATATCACATCTTATAAAATTACTCTAGTATAAGTAATATGGTAAAAACCTCATGATATTTATATCCTGATTAAATATAGAATGTGGTAGATTAAAAACATTATATATTCTATATTTAAAAAAAACACAAAAATCCTATTAAATAAAATGGAAATATTTTTCAAAAATTTAAATGAATCTTCAAACCATGTTTTTTTAACCCTTAATAGGATATTTCATTATAAATAGTTATATAGATATAAAACTTTGAGGATTTAAAGTACATAAAAAATATACATCTGGTATTTTCCATTTTATAGGAAAACCTCTTATGTCTTGTTTCAAAATTAAACAATACTTTTCTTCACTCTCTACTACTGATGCTAAATATGTGTCTTTCTGGCGTTTTTATGCATAATCATCATGTAAAAATCATACAAATTTTTTTTTTCACATATAAGCATGTATCAATGCATTTAGATAACTCTAGTATCATCTCAATATTTAAAAATGAAACACAACTCATTATATCCAAAAAAATCATATTTTTCATCATTTCATTAGATATGATATTTAAAAGAGATATTTCACTCTTGAGTTTATTATAATGGATTATTAGCTTACCAAAGTTTTCAAAAACAAATTAAACATGAAGAGGTTTAACTTTATCTAATATATTATTAGTATAATTTAATTAAAAATATCATAATATGTATATGATAATTTACAACAGTAAACTATAACTCCTCAAAAAATAGGGAAAACATTTTCTTATAAAAAAGTCTCTTTCTACAGAATCCTTTGACAAAGGGATAATATAAGAACACCTTGAAAAAAGAGTATAATAATAAATTATCTCTTAATAATATATATAGATATTAATTTTTTTTAAATTTTTTTTAAAAATTGAATATACTTTAAAAATTATAGGTAAAAATTTGTATCTTTACATTATTTAAATGTTATAGGTTATATATGTTTAATGATTACGCATCACATCATTTTCTATACCATCATCTGGATTCTACCCATGCTAAATCACTAAATTTTAACTAGGTATTTGAATTGATTCACTATTGTTATAAAATATCATTTACTTTGAAATTATTATAATATAAATGATTTTATGACCATAGAAATTGAAAATCAATCTAATCCATCCATCTATTTTTGGATAAACTATTTATGTGGAGTCCCCATTTATTTAAATAGCAATCACTATCTATTTACATTTTATCATGTAGACCATTTACCCTTTCTATATTTATTCTACTATTATTTGTTCAAATATTTTTTTAAATCATCTTTATCTGTTCTCAATTCCTTTTAAAAAATATTTGTTGATTTCATGAATTTTCATCCTTGTGAGTTTCATCAATAAATATTTGTTATAAAGATACCCTTACTCTATAAAAATTGTTATTTATAAAAAAAAATTGGAGGGACTTTTTCTTATCTATAAAAAAAATATTTTATGTCATCTGGAACTCATTTATAGTTCATCTACTTTGTCATGTATTAGATATTCTATAGAAAATAAGCAAAATTCAATTTCAAAGGTAGTGGTTTTAGTATTTTGATTAATATATTTTTCAACCATAATAGAGTCCCTATTCAAATAAAATATTGTGTTGTCTCCAACAATATTCTCATTAGGGAAGGATAGTTCTATAATAATAATGAAACTAATTAAGATTTCTTATTAATTAATTATTATTGTAAGAATAACACTCTTAATTTAAAACACTAGATAATTTTCAAATTTGAATGGATTCCCTTTGTTTTGTTAAAAGGTCTAGGTACATTTTATCAACCTAAATGATTTTTTATTAGAATATATCTATTAAATATAATGGATTTTATGTTTTAATGTATTCAAGTTATATCATTCAAGAAGATGAAGGTAAATAGTATACAATTAAGGGGTTTATTTCTCATATTATCTTTTTTCTCTTTGATATATATATATATACATATATATAAGATCAATAAAAAACATACTACTATTTTGTATACCAACTAATCAATCACAATAAATCCTATTAAAATAAGATTACTTTTGATAGAAAGAAAAAAGTTTCTATTGAAAAATATAGTAAAGTATCCCCTGCTATGGTGGATTTAAGATCAACTACACTATAATTAGAATCTCCAATAAAGAAATAAAAATATCATGTTGGTTTAGAGAAGATAATAATTGATGAAAATGTAATTCATAAAGATTCATCCTATATTAATAATTAAATAGTTTCAAATTATTATCATACTAAATAAAAATAAAAAGAATAATTAGACAAGATAAATCCCCATCCTAAGAAACAAATGGTTGTCAATTGTAACATTTTCCATGGTTTTGGAGGAATATTTAGAAGGATACCCCATAGAATCTTCCATTCTCAATATTAACCTTCCCTAAATCACCACTACAGATTCCACCATCCCATATGTTTCAAACCCTATGTCTCCAACCATTATCCCTAATTACATTACCCTTAAATGTATCACTCAATATTGCACTTCCATAAATAAACTCCAACTTCCAGAAATTATAAAAAAAAATCACTTATATTTCTACATCACTCATTCTTTACCTTTACCAAACTTTATATTAGTATCCAAATAACATTCATACATCCTCTTAAATTCCATAACCCTTGATATATATACTAGTTCCTCCTCCTTCTATCAAACATTCTTGAGATTCCCTAGTTCGGAAATCCCATTCCAGATTCCAAAATAAAAAATTTACAAAAAATCATTGATACCATGTGATATAACCAGATCATAACACACATGTAATTTATATCATTTATATAATTTAAACATTAAAACTCATTGATTCATATAATCCCAAAACCCAAAGTATTAGTTTCTTTGGTGATAAGCTATATAATATTCTTATTTTATAATAAGTCTTCAATAGTTTCAAAAAATAGTTATATCATTTGATACCCAAATTGAAAAATCATAAATAATATTCTTCTTTATAACATGGGTAATGAAAACCAAATAATTGTGTGAGTTTATATGCTTATGAAGTGTAAAAATTGAAATAATGAAAGAAAATTATTGAAAAATAATTTGATGAGCAAGTGTGTATGAGAAAATAGTCTAGGTATATAAGTATAACGTAATATAGTCTAACCTAAAAAGACATATATCATAAATAATGATTCAGAGAATAAGGATTTTGGTATAGCACAAGTAAGGAGTAATAAGAGTTAAAACATAAGTATATAAACATTTTCCATTAGAACATCACATAATAATATAAAAAGGTGGAATGAAATAAAAATAATAATATATTTTAAGGTTAATAATAAATACATTCATAAAAAATGGATTGTGCTAACCATTTTCCAAAAATATACTCACCTTAGGGTAACAACCCATGTACCCTTTTGGGCTTAATAAACTACTTGTGTATTTATTTGGACTTAAGATACTACTAGTGTAACATTTTGGGATAGTGCTACTACCAGTAAATCCTTTAAATCTTTTTCTATTACCCATGTATTATTTTGGTATTTTCTACTGCTTTTGTACTCTTTTTGGCTTTATCTACTACCTTTTTACCCTTATGGATTTGGATACTACCATTGTACACTTTTGGTCTCAGTTTACTACATATGTAACCTCTTAGGATTGGGATACTTTCTGTGTACCCCTTTTAACTCAAGAGATATAAAAACTTCCCAATTCATCATAGGATTATAGAGGATCTACCCACTATATAATGATAAACCACATATATTTTGCCCACAAAAGATTTCAACACATTTATAATCCAATCACATGTTAATTATCCTATGTGAATAAATGAGCTTCATGAAAAGAACCATATTAAATTATCATAATACATCTATAGAAAGAAGGTGGATGGTAACATTATATTTTATCCCCAATGAAGCATAAAAAAACTTTAAATTTGTTGAAAAATAAAACTACATTAATTAGTGTAATAAAAAATTATTTGACTGATAAGGACAAATATAATTTACATTTCTTGACAATTATCTTAAATAAAATAATTTAAAAAAAATTGAATAGAGAATTATTTAGAAATACATGAAATATTAGGGAAGAATATTCTTAAAGAAAAAAAGTAATAAGAATAAGGGAAATGCTATTAATGTAGTAATAATTAAAAAAGAAGATTCCTTTCACACTTTTGTAAAGAGATAGAGAGGAAATAAAAAATGACTAGTTGAGAGAAGGATTAAAAATATTCAATAAAGTCCTTATAAAAAAGGTTAAATATAATAAATAATTAACTTAATAAATCATTTAATCATAGATAAGTACATCCACAAATAATTAAAGAAAATATGAATATATAAAGGAATTATTCCTGATCAAAAATAAGTGATATGGTCAGATCCACTTTCAAATATCCTTTCATATTAATTATGAACTAAAGGGATGAAAATTTTAATAAGTCATGAAAAGAATAAAAATAACAATAGGATAATAAAAATTTTGTGATCTATAAGAGAAATAAAAAAACGTGTATCCCAAATAGTTGTTCATACATATATAAACTCGATTATAAAGTGATATTGAAAAAAACTCTTATGGAAATAGTTATATTTGAATCAAAATAGCATGAAATAGAAAACATGTGATGGGTTTGTAAAAAAATTAATTTCATAAGAAATAAGATGAAACATATCCATGGGTAATATATACACTGTATAAAGTAGACTGGTGGTTAATATGAAACATATCATAAAGAAAGGAAAATTAATACCAGAAACCCCTTAATGATTTGGTAACATTTGAACTAAAATCCATATAAAGTGAAAACCAAAGTTGGATTTGAAAATACATTTAATTTTATTAAAATGTTATTAAAAATTAATGACAAGTATATAAACAACACAAATAAAATTGAAGATGAATATATAATATATCTCAAAGTATGGAAAATATTGATGAGAGGGCCCTTACATTATTAGTAATTTTTTAATCGAAGTCAATTACAAGAGAAAACCAAATATGGATTTGTAAATACCTTGATTTTTTAAATAATTTTAATGAAACACATCCATGTTCAGTAAATATACTATAAAAATTAGATAGGTGGTGAAGATAATACATATCTCAATGAAAGGAAAATTTAGATAAGAAACCCCTTATCTTTACTCCCAACTTTGAAAAAAGTACTTTAACCCCACATTTAATAAACATAACCATCTATATCACATATTTAATAACGTTATTCATATATTTAATATTTTTTACTCTTCAATTATAATCATTATGTCACATATGTTATATAGTAAATGTTTATTTTTGTTATCAAATTTTTGATATTTTGATAATTTTGTATGAGTTTCACAAGGGGGTGTTATTATTTATTCCATGACATTAATTTCATCATTATAATAAAAGTAAATGTATTGGAATAATTATTTTGAAATTATTCTTTTAGTCCCACATTAATTCAATTAATGTTATGGGAACAGTTCACAAGAACAGAATCCATGATGATCTTGTTCCAGGTAATTTACCGATAATAATGGATTACTTTATAATGAGGATTAAATATTCTGGCCTCCATACTAAATCATATTAATAATATATAATAATATATAATATCATATAGATAACTATTATTATTTTGTTGATATTTATTCTTAAAAATTATAATTTGGGAATTCCATTATTCATGTTGGTGGTTGAAGTTATGTAAATAAGAATATGTTATAGGAATGAATAAGTAAGTGTATAGAGTTCTGTAATAATAATATCATTTTATTATAATAATAATGATGATAATATAACATCACTAAATATGAGAAAAAAATATTATGAACATTGTATGTGATAATGAAATTGAAAATATGGTGAAGAATTATGTACTTATTTCGATGAATTAACTCTTTAAAATGGAATCCAACAGAATAAAGTATTTAATCTTCCTTTATGAAACCAGAGTCTTCCAAAATTATAATAAGTATTTAGGAGATGATAAATTTGTAGTTATTCATGTTATTTTTTCAATGAAAAGAGTGGTCAGGAGGTATAAATTAGGGATCCTTTTATATGTTATTTTTTAGCATCATTTCTACAAATTCACATTTCTTAATTAATAAGGTTGTCATTTTAAAAGGTAAGTGGATAAAAAATAGACAATGAATGAATTTAAAATAATTATTTTTTGAAAAATAACCCATCCATACATTTCTAAATTAGGGTTATAGATTTTTTACGCCTTTACCACTTAGTGGAACCCCTTTTACCTTATTTTTCAATTATCATCCTATGTCAATTTTTATCTCCATAATGTATTTTTTCCCCAAAAAATGAAATTGACCTCCTTAAGTAATTTAAATATTTGTGTACCCACCAAGTTAAATACGAATATGGAAGGGGTCAATCACGGTATGTCCGATTAAAATAATTCACCATTTAATCTTGATTTATATTTAAACAAACACTATATTATCTTATTCCAGCAATAATATATTAATTTTAAGGAAATAAATTAATGATAAATAATAATTTTACATGTTTCAACTAAACCAATCCAGTAAAAGGAGAATACAAAAGCAATCTTCTGATGTATCATAACCCAATAAGTGCACTATTTCTATAATGTTTAGAACAGACTCACTACCTCCTTATATTACAACGATTCACAAATTAAAATATAGTTATCTCTCAAATTAAGTGAATGAACTTATCATCTAAAAGTTTAATCTATTATTTATAATAACCTCATATTTATTTACACATATGTGAGAGTGTGATAAAAATTCCTTTCCATCTAAGGGACGAAATACACTTGGTCATGTAGCTTCATTTTCATGGAAACCCCCCTTTTGGAACATGTTCTTCTCTATAAACTACTCCCCCACACACCATTATCATGAACACTATTAAATTTTTTTATACTAGGATAAATATCTTATGTGATCCACTCCTCTGTGAACCACTTATGTGAACCACCCTTGTGAGCTGCCACCATACACAACACGTGCAAAATGCTTCCTCCAGATAGTTCCTTTATAAACCAACATGTGAGATATTTCTCTATCATGATCCTCCAATGTAGAACACCTTAACCCCTATAATAAATGTTAGAAAAATATTCACAAACGTTTTACCACATGAAGCTCTTTCACTAGAGAATATTACCTTGTGAACTTCCTTCATATCTTTTGGAATTATCTAGTGATAGTCCTATAAGATTATTTTTTCTCTAGGATTATGGGTCCTTATATGGGAAAAGAAACATTCAAATACCATTTATTTTGAAATTAATATTCACCCATTTTGAAATATCTTCATATAAGCTTATCTTTGAAGTCTTCTTGTATTAACTGCCCTAGAACTATACATTGCTCGCATGGTTCTGATAACTTCCTTCACATGTTACTTACTACAATCTCCCCTCACAGTACCACATGCTACCTTACCGTACATACATTTATGGTGTCTTTTACCATATGTCTATTCAGTGGATGCATTCCCTCTATGTGTTTTAAGAACTAGATACCACCTTTTACATGGCTACACACATGCACCATGTGTTCTACCTGGTTATCACAAAAAACCTTCCTTTTCCATCTTAAGTGAAACCAAACACAGCAAACCCAAAAACACCAAAAAAATCCCCTTGGGATATTTTTTTCCCAAAAAGTATGATGAATAAAAAATTGGACTCCATTTAATCTAATAATATTTCAAAATATGGGAAATTTTAAAAATTAAAACATAAAATATTTTATGTAAAAACTACTTTTATAGAAAAATAATTGTTTAAAAATTATGCATTATTAATCCTTATAAATTAATAATTAAATGAGTTTTTTAATCTATTGGTTTATAAATTGTATCATTTAATTACAATATTAATTTTAATTTGATAAATTTAATATATTAAAATAAAAATACAAATCACTTTAAAAAAGTCCTTTTAAAAATATCCCCTTTTATCATCAAACTAATTTAATCTTATCCACTCAAAAATAATTATTTAGCCCTTCAATTTTATTAATCCTTTAGTATATTTATTTTGATTTTATAAATACATTAAATTATTGTTATTATATTATATAACACTTAAAAATATTTTTAAAATAAAATATTCTGATTTAATTATATATTTTTTCATTATTTATCATTTATGAGATACATTATTTTCAATTGGTTAATAATAATTACATATATTAAATATACCTATTAGATACATGCATAACCAAGGAAAATATATCCAATGATCATATTTATAATGACCTTATATATAATGGTTTGATTACATTATTATATATAGCCATTCATATATCACTAAAATAACTCATCACATTCATTTATTTCTCTCTCAACATGTCTATTCTATTTATACTTTCTTTTTATTATTTTTAAAGATTTAATATTGCTGAAAATGTTCTTGTAAAACTATAAGGAATCATGTTTTATGTTCATTTTAATCATATTTACTTACATATTTGTTTCTCTTGTTCTTTTCTTAATAATGTTTCATATTGTATTCTCATTATATATTAATGTTTATCTTCTACTATAATATTATATCAAAATAAAATGTATCATAGTTCCTTTTAATTTGGTGTTTTGTGTCAATAATTTTATTAAATATAATATTTTTTAAATGGAAATTCATATTAAAGTCTCAGGGTGTTTTCTTCTACCCAACTTAAATATATTTCATCCTCATAATTTTTTTATCCATAACAAATGAAAATTATTCAGTTTATCCATATATATATAGGAAAATTGATAAAATTTATAATTATTTATCTACCTTAATATCTTGGGGGAAGGTCTATAAAGGTCATATATTTCTTCCTTATAGGAATATCCACAAAATTGAGTTTCTCCACAATCATTTGAGTTATATACCCCCAGATGATTGAGTATTATGACACAAATAATTGAAGTAATTATCATAGGGAGTTTATAGTGATATTTTCACTTATAGATGCTCATTTATTGATTTGGGTTGTGAATTATCACTTATATATCCCAAATATAAATATGGAATCTAAATGGAGACCACCAATTAGTGACCAAAATCACTTCAAATTTTTCTAAAGAGATAATAATAAAATTTTATGGAAGCTATAGTGACCCATAATTTTCAAATAATGGTATTACATTTAAATAAATAAATATTCATTACATAAATTGTTTTCCATACCAGTATCATATAGGTATATTTTCTTTAAAATCTTGGACACATAAACAACTAGTTCATAAATGATCTATATATTCTCCCACTAAGTTTTCATAATTAGCACACATCATAAAAATATCATTTCTAAAATGTTTATTTATTACCAGGTGAAAAGTAACATAAGAAAGGGTGAGATCAGATGCCTAGTAAAGGTAAACATGGGAGATTTCATTGATCATATAAGCATAACTTGAGCATAAGGGTGTGATAACATGAGCCTAAAATTTGAAATATACACTCTACATATAATAAATCATAATCCTGAGACATGGAATAAATCTTGACTGTTCATATGGAATGAATCATTAAAGTATCAAAAAAATGATCTATAAAAGTATATCATTGGAATAAGACATGGAAATATGGAAGACATGTAAATTTATAACTCTGTGAACATGTATAAATAAAAACAGCCTCACTCATTGAGTAAGGGACAATAAATCTATCTATTTTGTAATCATATAGACATGAGACCAGGTCCACACATGATCTTATTGACATGAAATCCTTGTCCATGCATAAACTTATGGACATATAAATTAGTTATACACACAAAATTATGATAATAATTATGTTTCATGCATATAATATTTACCTCAAGATTTATCCATTTTTATGTAATTCATTAGAGTGGGATATAATTTCCTCCCATCACATCGCTTTGTGGGGGTGGTATTCTACACTTATGCATAAATAAATTTATCATTTTTCTATGGTTTAGAAGTAAAGATGGTAGATGTTATATTATAATTCAAAAAATATTAATTATGTCGTAAGTATCATATAAAAACATTAAAACCATTATAATACCTGTCCAGAAAATATATTGATGATAAATGATTGCAGTGCTATATTGAGATAGTAAGTTGTGCATTCGCATGATTCATACTCTCACATCTCATTTGATTGGAAATAAGATTTATAATATTGTTTTAATAATCATTACAAAATTTAAGTATATTTAGGATACTTATGTTACCATTTAATTATTAATAAAAAATAATTCTAAGTGGTAGAAGAACAAAATAAATTGAAATTGGTTAGGTAAGAAGATTACCTCTTATTCGGGAAACCACTTTTAGATCCTTACTTAAGGAGCCTAAGATTGATATTTTGAGGAGAAAAGTACATCAATAACTTATTTAAAGATGTTTATAAGAGGAATTTATAGTTTTTGGTTAATCTATATGGCTCAAAGTGGTGTATAGAAATGATGGAGGAAACACCCTTTTATAATTGAGGTGAGGGACACTTTTGGAATTTCTTAAAAAAATTAAAATATAAATTGACTATTCTATGCCAAATGCATATAAATTTTCTTTAATTTGAAGAAAAAGTGGATAATATTTAAATAAAATCATCCAATGAAATTTATAAAAAAAATTATGTCATTATAATCCTTATATTTTTTATTAGCCTCTTAGTAAATTATTTTTTACCTTAACCACAATAACCACTATTTTAATCATTAAGGGTTATTAATTTTTTTATAAATGGAAAAGTGACTCATAAATGGACCGTATTTTATTTTTTAAACCATATTAAATTCAAATGTTCTATGATGATATTTTTATAATTTTTAAATAATTTAATAAAATAGTATTCTCATAAAAAATTATTAATGTCAATTTTGACACTATTCTTTTAGTTTTACACAAAATACATCGAGAAATAAAGGGAAATTAGAATATAATCCTATAAAACATCCCTAAATTTTTATATATATCAATAAAATTCATGGGACACATTATTTATTTCAAATTATTTAGTTTTATTATTGTAAAAATCATTTATTTCTTTTTTCTATTAATTAAAATATATAATATCTATGTTGTTTAAAAATTTATGAAAATTATATAATTTCAAAAAAAATAAAAATAAATTTAAATAAATAAAATAAAATAATTATTCTCAAAATTGAAATTTAGGATCATACATATATTTATTTTGAACTTATTTTTATATATAATTGATATTTAAAACTAAGAGACAGAAATTTTGTAACTTTCTTTGCTTTAAATATTATAAGGGTCATTTTTATAGAAAAGTTTCCATTAAATATGTATATTTTTAGAATAATGTCATTATGGTCTAATTAAATTCATATAATAGAAATTAGGTTGAAAAAAAATTCATTATCACATAGTTTCAACATAAATTAACACGGTTTACCTTTTACAAGGTGATAAATTTTATCACAGTTTCTATTCATAATGACTACAAATAAAAGGGACATATTTACCAAATTTGAACCTATGGATTCCAAATAAGGTTTAAATTTTATAAAATTTAACCCCTATTAATGGAAGAAATTAATTTTAAAAACATATGTGAAAAATGTGAGGAAGCCTCTTTTTAGAAAAATACAGTTTTTCTTAAACATGCCTTTTTTCTATAAAAAATGTTTTAATATAAAATATAATTATAAAATAGATTCAAATGAACCTAAATAGATTATTAATAATAAAATAAAACAAATTTTAATTTTAAAATATTTAAAAATAAAAAGTAACTTTTCAAATGGTTGTAATAAAAATTAATTTCCAATAAAAAATGTTATTTTTACAATACACAAGAAAATCAATCTTTTCAAAAAAATCAAAAAAAACCCATAATATAATTTTGGTATGATGATTTTGAAATTGATATTATTTTTATTAAATAAAATTTCAAAATTCACTATAAATTAATTATACTATCTTTTCATATAAAACAATAATATCATTTTTGAGGAATATGTATTTTTGAAGCAAAAAATTAATTTAATAAAAATTAAGTGATTATTTACTAAGAATAATTTAATACATTCAAATTTAGTTGGAAAATTTTATATATTTTATAATTTATATAGTCATATTTATAGCCATTAAATTAATGGCAAGGTTATAACTGTCACATTAAATAATAATATTTTAATAGCATAACGCAGTTTGTTTGAACTTAGTGTTGTTTATAATACAAGATATCAAAGAAATAAAATTATTTAAAGATAAATATTTTTATAAAATATTAGGGTGTCACATAATCATATTCAAAAAAATTAAAATCGGGGGAAATTTATATACTTTGGATGAAATAATTTTACCACTAGATGTTTTCACCATCAATTCAATATCTAATCATTGGGTTTGTGATTGGATAATCCTAGAAAAAATCCTAGATATGAAAGAGTGGATAGAATAATAATATAATAATATGTTTTAATTTCTGATTGGATGATGAGTGTAACTTACAACACTTTATTTTCTTTACTCACATCAGTATTAGTTATTATATAGGCTTTCCCTGTATACCTAAGTTATATAGGTTGTTGGTATTGATTAAAAATTAGGTTGGTGGTTTTTTTACATAGTTATCATATTAATTCCAATTAAAACAATTAATTTTTAATGGTATATTTGTAAAAAATTATTTCCCTCCGTCATGTTAACTGAACTCTTCCTTTTTTTCAATGGGTTGTTGTTCAATTTTATAATTTACCACACATATAACATCTTATAATTTCATTGAAACAATCCCATGGGTGTGTTTTCCATATTTTTAACTCATTTAATGTTCAATATTATATCCTCCCCTATCACAATCTGATCAACTTCCAGGAAAAATTATTTTTCACTTATTTAGTGTGTTTGGGATATCGATAAGGTATAGGTTTATAACCATAAATCAACATAGTTGGGTAAGCATAACTTTGATATTTTCAGGAACATCTACCATCTCTTTTCATTTCTCATTGGGAAACATATTTCATGATTCATCGTACTTTTTTATAACTCAATTCCTCTAGGTTATAACCATTTAATAAAACCAAAATGGTTACAATGAGTATTAAAAGATATTAATTAAATTATGAAATCTTATGATATGGTAAATCAATCTTATGATGTATAAAATTACGAAACCAATGCCATTTTAGGTTCATGTAACATAAATTTTTTTCATCAAAGGTTGTTTTAGGTTTTATAATCATATTATTCATAATATAATCCAAAAAAATAACTAATCCCCATTTTTTTAACTAAGATACCCCATAAATTCACTCCAAGATATAGTTCTAATATATAAGATTTACACTAATTGTTTGATACTATGTGATAAATCCATATAATAAAACACATATATTTTACATAATTTATATAATTTAAACATTACATATAATAAAATAACACAATCCTAGAACAAAAATGTTTATTGTATTTTTAGAATAGCTATATTATCTTATTATTTTATAATAATTTTTCATAATTTTACACAAATAGTCTTCTCACATGATACCTTTCTAGAAAACATACAAAAAAATTTCTTCTACATAACATTGGGAATGGAAACATAATTAATGGTTGATCTCATATTCTCAATAAGGGTAAATATAATAAATAACTATAAAAACTATATGTGATCATAATATGATCATGTGGGTTTGAGAAGACACTCAAGGTTCCTGAAACTAACATTAGAAAATCATAATCAATGATACATATATAGTAAATCATGATTTTGGAATAATTTTCTTGGAAAAACACATGACATGATATATAAGAGTGAACACATGGGTCAATAATCATGATCCATGAGATCATAAAAAATTACAATAAAAGTGGAATGAAATAGAACATATACCTTGTGTTAAGGTTATATATGATGTCACTCATCACATAATGAACCAGTATAACCACTTTCCCATAACATGTTAGTCTTTGGTTAACAACACATGTACCCTTTTGGGCTCGGACTACTAATTTTGTACCCTTTTGGGATTATGCTATGAACTGCATACCATTTTGAGACAAACGTACTACTTGTGTAACCTTTTGGATTCAGACTACTACATGTATACCCTTTGGGTCTGGGGCCAGCAATAGTGTACCATTTTGGGCTTGTGATACTACCATTATACCATTATGGTCTTGTTATACAACTTGTGTATTTTTTTAGGATTAGGCTACTACCCATGTAAACTTTTGGACATGGGATTATACTAGTGTACCCTTTTGGATTGGGGAACAAACTTTGTTCACTTTTAGTCCTAGACTAATACTTATGTGTGGTTTTGTGATTGTAATACTGTCTATGTAAAATTTTAATATCAATAGATATAAAACCATACTAAATTTATTGGAGGGATATAACAGACCCACCCATCACATAATGATAAACAATACATATGTTTGGCATAAGAATTTTAAAACATTTATAATACCATAATAGATTAATTAACCTCTGTGAAAGAAAGTAGCTTCATGAAATAATACTTAATACATTACTATAGGTTATCAAGAAAAAAATTGTGGATGGAATCACTATAAAATATCCCCAGTGAAGAATAATAAACATTTTAATGATCTTTTTTAGTTGAAATACATATTAATAATAGAATTCAAAAAAAAACCATTGAAAATTAGGAAAAAAATATTAAAAAACAATAGGAAAAAAATTCCTTTAAAAAACCACGAAATATTTCAGAGTAATATTCTTTAAAAAAGGATAAATAATGACAATTTTTATTTATTTCACAAAGTATTAAAGATGAAAATTCTTTTCACGTATTTTTTGAAAGAGTCAATGAAAAAATTAAATTACCCATGTAGAAATTTTTAAAGAATATTACCTTAAAACTATAAAGAAGGTAAAATTTAATTGAAAATGATGATAAACAACTGAAGAATTGATAATTACATTCATAGAATAATATATTGAATATTACCATGGAGGATAATTACTCTCGACTAATAAAAAGAGATAATTTCAGAATGGACTTACAAACAACTTTTCAATTTAAATTTTAAAAAATATATTTAAAATGGTAATAATATAAATAAACACCATAAATAACCAGTGAATAAAAAATAATATTGGTTTTAAGAAGTAAAGAACAAAAATTTTCCCAGAATATATGTTTATAAGTATACAATGTTGATTTGAAAGTGATATTGTAAAGTAACCCTTTGTCATTGGTAAATATTGAATTAAAATAACTTGAAATATAATACCATATATGGATTTATAAAAAATTGAAATTACATGAAAAATATGATGAAACAAATACATGGGAAGTACCTACACTACATAATAATTTTTTATGGTGAATATAGAACATATCTTAATGAAAGGAAAATCGGGATGAGAAACCCCTTACAGAATTTGAATCATTTAAATCAAAATCAATTGAAAGATAAAAATTTACATAGATTATAAAATGAAAATAATTTAATAAAAATTATTATTAATGTCTTATATATGATTTAAATTCAACACATAAATAAAATAAGTCATAAATTCAAAACATATGTCAATTAATGGAAAATTGAGATCAGAAAACCTTTATATATTCGATAACTTTTTAATCAAAATAAATTAAAAGAGAATACACGATATGGATTTTTAAATTGATTGAATTTCATTGAAATTAAAAAAATAGGGGATTTATATACACCATAAAAAAGATAGGTGGTGAATATAGAACATATCTCAATGAAAGGAAAATTGAGATGAGAAAATCCGTATGTTTACTCGTAATGTCAATGAAAGCACTTTATCCCCTTGTATAATAAACATAAATATCTTAGTCACTTATTTTATAAACCTATTACGAAATTTTACCTTTATTGAATTCAATTATAATCATTAAATACACATATATTGGTTTTTTCTATGTATTTTCATCACTAGATCTTAGTAATTTTGTTTACTTCATAGGATTTTCACAATAGTGATGTTTTCCCTCATTCGAGGATAACAAGTTCAACATTACATTATTATTCAAGGTAGTAGATTAATTTTGTTTCAATAATATATTCGGTTCCATGATAATTTTATAGAAGGCATAAGTGTGGTTAACTATAAAATTATCCATGACAAGTTTGTTTTAGTGTATTTATTGATTAATAGATTACAATTTAATGATCATTCATTTCTGTTTCATCCTTATAGATTCATATCATTTACATAAATTACTTCATAATATCATATATATATATATATAACCAATATTACGGTCCTAATACATATTTTTGATGATGATGATGATGATGTAATAACATCATTAATATAAGTGGTTGATCCAACCGAAACAATAACATGTTATACTAATGAAGGAGTAAGAGATTAGTGTTATATAGTTGTAATATGATTTTATTATAAGAACAATGATATTATTATAACATAATTATAGTGGATAAAAATATTTAAAATGGAGTTGATATGTTAAGGTAATTGAAAGGATGTTGATGAACTATGTAGTGGTTTTGATGAATTCTCTCCATCTCCAAATAGGTTCCTTCAAAATGAAGGATTTAAAATTCCATCATGGAACTAGAGGCTAGAAATATTTTATTAAGTATTTAGGAAATTTAATATAAGTAGGTATTAATAGAGTTTAGATTGAATAGATTGTTAAGGATAGGGTAGATAATGGGTCCTTTTATAGGTGACTTTTGAGTGGTATTTCCACAAATTCACATTCAATAATTTGTAAGGTCCTAATTTTAAATTACACGTGGATATAAAATGGAAATATAAAGTTATTGGGATAATATTTGGCTGATAAATCCTTCATATAAACATTTAATGATAGGTTTTTATGATATTTTATGTCCTTACAACTTATATTAACCATGTTTTACTTTATTTTAACATACCATGGTAACTCAATTTTCAGCTCATTAACTTATAATTATGCCATAAAAATTTTAAATCCTTTAAAAATTTAAAAAATAAAATTTAAAATTTTTACCGCATTTATTATAAATAATTTTATAAATATAATAAATTTATATTTTAAATAAAAAGGGAAAATATATATGAAAATACTACTTTTATGGAAGAATTAATTTTTAAACATTATGTTTTCTTAATAAATATCATTTACCTTATAAATGTGTGTTAATTTATTGGTATATAATTTGAGACATTTTATTAGAATAATCTTTTAAATGCGATCAATTTAATTTATTAAGATAAAAATACAAAATACTATTAAAAATATATTAAAAAATATCCCCTTTTATCATTAAATGATTCAAATCACATCCCCTAAAAATTAATTATTTATCTTATAAAATTTAAATTTTATCCATCTATTAGAAAAGTTTTTATTTTTTAAAAATAAACCAAATTAGAAAAAAAAATATGCAACATATAAAAATATTTTTCTATAATATCATATTCTAATTAAATTTTTTATTTTTTATTTTATTATTGATCAATTATGAATTATAATTTTTTAAATATTTTACTTTAAATTTCACATGTTCAATATACATGTTGGATATATTCATACCCAATGACTATATATCCAGTGATCTTATATCCAATTACCATATACATAATAATCATATTTCATTCCTATATATAACCTCAAATACATCACTAAAATCATTCACCCCTTCATTTAATTCTCTCTAAACATGTCTATTATATTTTTAAATTTTTTCCTTTTCCACATTCTCAATAGGGGTTATTATATTCATGAAAAACCATGATGATAAATACTTTAAGTTTGTTGTATTTTTATTTAGTCTTATATTTATTCTTCTAGTACTTTTCTTAATGATGTTTCATAATATATTTACATAATGTATAAAATTTTATCTTGAAAGGTATTATTATATCTCAATAGAAGGTATCATGGTTCATTTTTATTTAATTTTACATGTAGAAAAATATATCCAATACTGTATTTATGTAATGATAAATTCATTCTAAAATCTCAGGGTATAACATTCTACCCATTTAAATGAATTAAATCCAAAAAAATAGATTATATTTCACTATTTAAAATAGATTAGGGTATCAATAATATTGGACTTACTAAATATATAACTTTTAATGATATATCTGATATACTATCATTGTAAATCCTATGAAATATATCTTCTCCCCCATAGTAGTAATATCATTCAAATTGTGTTTCCCACCAACCATTTGAGCTAAATACCATTTATGATTGGATATTAAGAATCATATAATAAAATTAATTCCCATAAGTAGTTAATATATAGACTATAACCAATATATTATAAAAGTATCATTGGAGATTTGAAACATTATAACACCTGATACCACACTCTAGAAGGTAAACACTACATCCCCAAAAATATTTCACAATGTGAACTCAAAAACACCCTTATTCATAAAAATATTTAAAAGATAAATTTTTAAATTTATATAATTTATATTTGATAAAAATTACGTGATGTTTATATTAATATTTTTAAAATTATCATAGGGTGAAGTTTTTGAAATTTTCTAAAATAATTGATTCTTACGTGAATAGTGAAAAATATATTTTTTACACAAACCATTGTGTTTATGGGTATGTTAAGATTTAAGTAAAATTATAAAATGATAAATCATTTTTAATGATAAAAAAATTATTGTGTCAAATTTTGTATTTAAAAATTCTATATTGAATTTAGATATCTCATGTTTAACATTCTGAAAAATAAAGTAATATTTTAATCTAATAAAACTATTTTTAAAGTGTTACTTTTAACTAATTATCCTCAAATTGAAATTTTGTTTTTTTTATTTTTTTCAAATACGAAAAGTTCTTATATGGATAATAATAAACTAATTAATTTCATATAAATCAATAACATTTTTAATTTTTTCATAAATATAATTTTCATTTATAAAAAACGTTTCTAAAAATGTGGTTTTATACATTACATGTGCTAATCTAAAAATAATTTTTTTCATACACATTTAAATTTTATTCAATAAAATAGATTTTATATTTTAAATCATTAGATAAAAATAATTTAATATGGCCCATTTTATTTTCATTCATTAAATTTAATTTACTTATCTAAAATTTAATTACCATGGTTAAAATAAAAAATTGTAAAATGAAAAAAAAAATATTAGATTTAAATACTTACAAACATATCTAAAATGCTTTTGAAAATTAATGGTTTAGTGATGGTATAATATAACTCATACCCCAATATATTATTTCCCACTATGGATCCACTTTTCATGTGAAACAGTCATACTCTTTATAATAATAAATTATATTTACAAAAAATTCAATTCCCTTCACTTATAAAAAGATATCATATTCACACAATTTATTATATCATTATAAAGAATTATATCAATAATAAATATATCCTATTCTCTCATAAACTCTCTATACATGTCCTATAATCATATTTATTTCCTAAATACTAATCTATAGATCTTTAACTTATTACCGAAGGGGGAACATCTAAAGAGTGTTGTAATGTTCTAAACTAAGTTGTCACAATTTGTTTCTTATTACTCCCCATAAAACCAATTATATACTTGAAATTATGATAAAATAATTATTAATAGTATGAATAAATTCTATTATAATATCATAATAACTAATCTACACCTTCCTTATAAACCATTAGAGGAACAATAACATTGTTGTCGATACATACAGATCGCCACCTCCATGAATAACATGTTGGATTTATCATCAATTCCTTAAATGGATTGTTCAAAAGGGGTATTTAATGGATTAATATTATATTTATAAACTTATTATTATTATTTAATTATAAAATATTCCCTATATTTCTCATTTTCAATAGAAAATGAATGTGTCACTTGTGCATACGCGAGGACTACCACAACTTTTTACATAATGTATTTTTTTATGATATTGTCTTTTATTATTTATCAAAATATTTTAATATATGACACACCAACCTAAAACATATAAATAATATAATTATGCTTATATAATATTGATATTATTTCAAAACAATCAATTTTTTAATCATACTCATCCATAGATTATTTATTTCTGTTGGGTCGGTTTAATTACGTATATAAACAACGTTATAAATTTATTTCATAGATGAATATAAAAATATAATTGCTTGTGTTATCATACATTAACGATAAAATATTTTTCTATGTTTATATAAATGTTATATTAATGTTTTACCTATTAATATTTGACAACAATTATTTTAGTTAAAATCTATTGAAACATGTTCTTCATTAACTTCATCATCAAAGAAATAAATAACATAGATATGAAATGAAATTAAAAAATAAATAATAATAATAATAAATATATTCAAGAACCTATATATATTATAGTTATGAAGTTTTAATATATAAATAATAATATTCAGTTCTATTACAAAACTAATACTAAGAATCCAATCGAAGAAAATGACATCTGAAAATGAAAATAAAAATGTTACTATCTAATCTATTTTTAATAAATGATAATAACTAAAGATTATAAAGCTTTACTGGTATGAATAATGTTATTAAATAGGTTATTAAGATGTATTTTTAGTTATATTGTAGGTGATATGATATCCAACTAAGTGATATTATAGGTAAGGGTTTTTGTTAACTTAATTTTCTTTCATTGTGATATGATTGTTCCTTTAGAAAATTATTATTATAATTTATGTATATTCTCATATGTGATTAAATTTTGATTTATTTACTCTTTTTTCATATGGATTTAAATTTATTACTTAAAAATCCCAATTATAATGACTATTTCTTCAAAATATGATGTTTTATGGGTTTTTGGTGACTCAATATTCTTTACTTTGGTTATAACTATTATTATTAAATAAAATTATTCTAGTTTAATTTATTTATCCTATTATTGAATTAAATTTTAATTTAATTTTATTTTATATTTATTTGTTATTATTTTCTAATAATAAATTTGTGATGAAATATTACTTCAATAATTATGATATTTGTAATACGTTCTTCTTAACTCAAAGTCCTTTATTAATTCCAAATGATTTTTTATATGGTTTTACAAGATGATTTTATTCAATTATATGATTATGAAATAATTATTTCTACCTATAGAGAATGCTAAATTTTCAATTAAAATATTTTCCTTTATTAATTTTTTTACCAAAACATATATCATTATTAATAATAGTACCCATCCTCATTGATTATGATATATCTCCCTTGTCTATATTTTATCTTCATTAAAATATTCTATTTTTTATATCCATAACCATGTCTTATCTAATGTGGTATTCCTATTTCCATTTTCCAATATTTAAATGGAATTTTGTTTATCTTTTTTATGATGTGAGTTTCAAAAAAATTAATTTTCAAAATATTAAAAAGGACATATCTTTAATGTTTTTATTTTTATCATCCAGACCATATTTCCTATAATGAAAAATTTTTGTCATCAACAATACTCTATTATTGTAAATCCTTTAAAAATTAAATTTTAAATAGGTTTTTCCATTTACCTCTTTGAAAATTTTAGTTAAAAGTGACCCATAATTTTATCTTTTTACAAAATTCTAAAAAATGTTTTCTAAAAAACTACTATGATTTCTCTTCCATTTTTTTCTTAATGTTAAATGGAATACAACTCATTGAGATTTATGTTTCATGGATTAACTTCTAAACACTATTATACTATTTTCTTTTGGGAAATAATACATTTGGTATCAAAAAATGTAATTCTAAATATCTTCTAATATGATACTATTTGAAGTGTTCTTACAAGGAAGGTGTTGTCATATATTTAAATATCCATAAATGTTCTTTTTCTATACTTGTTGTATTCCATATTAATACCATTCACATTCTTTTTATAGATAGATTATGGTATTTTAATTCTATTTATAAACTAAGTAAATTATTTAATTGACTATATATCCATCACTATATACCATGTTAGTTTTAGTGATCGTTACATAAAGCGATATTCAAGTTATTGATTTTGGAAATATTAAAATATGCATACTTATATTTTCAATATAGATGTTTATTAGTTGACAAGAAATTTTAATAATCTATTATATAGTTTATTAATTCAGTCATATGATGAATACATTATACATAATTAGTTATGGTTGGGGCCGGAAAAAACCCCTCAACACATCAGTACGTCTCATGAGTAAAAATATTACGGGTATTTGGTGTATGCCTACCGATTTATTTTGATGTCTTATTTTCGTGCTGAAAAAATAAAGATAGCTTGGATCAAGGCCTTGATGGTGTGTAATTTCTAGGAAAAATTCCTTGAAAATGATGAAATAATGTATTTCATCACCATGAAAATAGTTATTATTGTCCACGTGCTTATTTATATTGGTAACCATTGATTTTTTAAAATCTAATGTGATCAGCTATATTGAATTAAATTATTATAATTTATTTCAAGCCATATTTTTCATGCCTTTTTTATTCTTTGATATCTTCTGGTATACACATTCACTTACAGAGTATTTGAGATCACCATTCTTATGGTTCCATTTTCCTAGGCTGTGAAGAAAAGTTTTACTCATGATATGATTAGAAGAATATAATTTATGGATAATTTTTCCATGGTGTTGAAGACTTATTATGGATTAAGTAGTTTCTTATATAGTATAAAATAAATCCATTAGTTGAGATATACTTGGAATTTACTATTTAATGTTTTCTATAATTATCTAAATCAAAAAATCTAAAAGGTATTAGGATTGAATGAAAGGAATTATTTTCTATAAATCATGAAATAATTATATAGTTACATCCAGGTGGTAACTATTGGTATTAGAGTATGGTTTAGATAGATTTAGAGATTATGATGTTTTCTATTGAGGATAATTCAAGAGAAATAAATATATTAAAGTTTTGGTAATTTAATTTTGATAACAATTTAATGGTATAGATAACCCTTTGGATTTTTATAAAATTTTAAATTAAGGTAATATTGAATAATTTATGATATTTAGAGATTATGATAGGAAATATTTATAGGAACTTCTTAGTATGAGTTTATGTATAGAAAAACACCCTAAATTTTGTAAATTTTTGACTTTTTATTCTTATAGAAATTACATACCTATCTAGATAAAGGAAAGTGGATACAGTTGTGATGTTGATTCACCTTACGTTAATCACCCAAAAATAATTTCTTTAGTATCAACTCGATCATTACTCAGTGCCTGATAAGTGGGCCTTAGAATGTACACCTAGCTAGAGATTCCAAGGGGAATTGATTTTGATAATCCAATAATCTTTATGAATAATTAGGAATGACTTAAAAATATAACTAATTTGTTTGGAGATACTAATAAGAAATGACTATGGATAATGTGTATTAAAACATAGATATTCTTATTTTAGTGTATATATAAATTGATATATTCTTGTATGGATACATCATATGTTAAATTTTGAGAGGATTTATATCATTTCTTTTTATGTTTATAATATTATAAGAATGTTCATGGAAATTTTGGTTAGTTTTTTTGGGAAAAAGTTAATAAGTATAAGAGACACATTTTTTAAATAAAACAATATTAAATCAAAATTATTATAGGTTGAAATTAATATGTGTTAGTTGAATACAAATTATGATTTAGTTTTCATATTAATATGTTCATTTACTAAGATTGTATGTTATCATGCACATTTTGTATTTAGTATTTGACTGGAAGAAATATCATGAAAATGAAGTTGTGGAAGGTATGTCCCAAGAAACTCATATATCATAAAATAATTATGAATGATTTATCATATTATGGAATTATATTATGAAATATTGGAGAGAGAAACTTATATAAACCTATTTTGAACTAAGAGTGATCCTAGATGAACTAATAGAATTATAGGCTAATATTATGGTGTAATAAACTATGAAATATTGAGATTAAATTTTCCTGAGGTTATTTGTGATAATTAAATAATGAGGTTATCTGTTTTCCCTCATGAATAACCATTTTTTTAGAAATGGATTGAGTAAAGAGGAATGAAGTTAATATTAGATGATATGGAAAATGTGGTAATTATC
The DNA here is from genome assembly GCA_963277665.1 of Viscum album. Classification (NCBI taxonomy): domain Eukaryota; kingdom Viridiplantae; phylum Streptophyta; class Magnoliopsida; order Santalales; family Viscaceae; genus Viscum; species Viscum album. Next base: position 1,149,477,743 of record OY728132.1, on the reverse strand, counting down.
TTAATGTACAAAAAAATGTTATATAAGCTAGAATTGAAAATTATATAGTTTTAATCACCCAACTATCTCAAGTTATCATTAAAAAATTTAGTCATTCTAAATATCTGAAAACACTATAAAATATATGGATATAGTTTCATAGAAGATCATATAATGAATATGATGATAAATAATATGATGAAGATGATGATGAAAATGAGATTCAATTTTCTACCAATAAAAAATGTGGAAAGAAGCACCAAGGGAAGTGTCTCAAAGGAACTATAAGTTATTTTATTTGTAGTCATTGTGGTCATTGATAAAACAAATACAAAGTAAAATGAAGTGTTTTGTTATCCTTATAGAGGGAAAAGATATGTTTCCTAGTTATTCCTAAGATATTAAGGTAAACACTACATTTGAAATTATATCTTGAGTTATTTACATATTTTATATCCCCTTAAATAATTTTATAGTTAACTAAGGATTAAATATTTTGAGGATAAAATTTATTTAAGGAGTTTGAGAAATAAATACATGATAGATTACTCTAGAAGGTACACACTATATCCCAAGACTATTAGACAATGAACACTTTAAATATCCTATTTTCCTGAATGTATTTAGAAGTAAAATTTCTAGAATTATAGATTTTATATTTTATAAAAAAAATAAAAATATTAGTCATGAAAAAATTATCTTAGGGAGAATTTTTTGGTTTTTTATTAAATAATTGATTTTTAGGTGAATAATGAAAAATAAGTTTCTTAAAAAAACCATAGCATACATAACTATATAAATAAGTAAGTATAATATAAAAACATATAAAAAAATTTCATAATAAAACTTATAATTTTGGAGTGAAATTGTGAATTTAAAAATATTGTGTTTTATCTAGAAAACTCATGTTTAATATTTTTGAAATATAATTAATATTTCACACTAATAGAAACTATTTTAAATCTATCTCTTTAAACTAAGTATACAGAAGGTTGAATTCAGTTTTTTCTTTTTTTAAAATCCACTTAACTCTTATATTTTTAATAATAAACCAATTAATATCACATAAATAAAAAAAACTATTAATTTTATCATAAGTATAATTTTTATTCATAAAATAAATTTTTTCTAAAAATGGGTTTTATATTTTACATGCGATAATGTTAAAATTAGTATTTTTATAAACATATTTTTTTATAATTTTTTTTCATTTTTATAATAATTATTTCAAATTTTTTAATAATTCCCATTTTATTTTTTAGAATTTAAATTAAATTACTCTGGTAAAAATTTAATAACACTGTAAAAACTAAAATAGGGATAGTGAAAAATCTAAGTGTAAAAGTATTGAAAATATTGAGAACATGTGTAAAAGTTAATGTTTGAGGTATTATTTAACTTATATAATCTCCCACTATGTTATTTTCCACTTTGGTTCCACTTTAATTATGAAATATGTTTTTTCTTTATATTAGGAGGTTATATTTATAAAAATGACATTCCCTTTACCTATAAAAGGATCTTACTTTCACCATATTTCGCCACTCATTATAAATAATTAACTTGAATAAAAATTAACCCTGTCCTCTCTTAAAATCTATCCCCATGTCTTATAGCCCATTATATTTCCTAAATAACAACCTATGATTCCTTAATGAATTAACTAAGGGAGAATATCCAGGGGATGAGGTAATGTTCTCAACCAAGCTATCTTAACTCTTTTAATCTTATACACCATAAAATCTATTTGATCCATGAAATTATGATAACATAAGTATTAATAATATAATTAAATGTTATTATACTGATAGAATATCCATTCTGTACCTTCCTATAAAATTACTAGGAAAACAAAAACATCATAATGTGTACATGTGAACTACCATATCCATGAATGAATTGTTTGATTTTTCATCACCACATTGTATGGATATTTAAAATGGGGGTTTTAATGGATTAATATTATATTTTTAACTATATTAATATTCTTAAATTATAAATTATTTTCTATATTTCCCCAATTTTGAGGAAAATGAATATGTCACTTGTGTGTATGTGTGAATAACCTCCTCTATGAAAGTGATATATTTCATTTTTTATCTAGTCATTAATTATTTATCAAGATCTATTAAAATATGAATCAAAAACGTGAAAACATCTAAATAATTTTATTACTCTTCCATAATAATTTCATTATGCTAAATGGGTCACTTTATTAACTATACTAACCTATATATTATATGTTTCTCTTATTTGGGTTGGTTTTATAACCTATAAGAATAATGTTATAAATTTTTATAATGGATTAATATGTAAACAAAACTAAATATTTTTTTGAAATTAATGAGAAAATAATTTTTTTGTTCATGTTCATGGAAAGTTTATATTAATATTTGACTTATTATTATTGTATCACACTTTTGATAATTAAAAACTGTTAAACCAAGTTATTCACCATCATAATCTCCATCAATCATAAATAAATAATTTGGAGGTGAGATTAGAACATTATAAATCTTTACAAAACAACTATTATTGTTCCTATAATGATATTTTAATTATTAAATTTGAATCTATAAATAATAATTCCCACTTATATTACAAAACAAGGACTCAACCAATCAAATGTAAATAACACCCAAAGAGGAAAATAAATTATAACTAACTAATATTTTTAAATAATTGAATATAAATGAATATTATAAAAGGTTATAAGTGTTAATAAGGTTCTTAAATAGGTTATTAATATTGTTATTTTTGTTACATAGGAGGTTAGGGAACGTAAGACTGAGGGGGATTAAAGGTAAGTGTTTTTGTTAACTCAATTTTCATTCATTGTGTTATTACTGTTCTTTTTTAACATTATTCTTTTAATTTGAGTATATTTTACACTATGATAGTATTTTTATGTATTTACTATTTTTATATCGGTATTAACATTTATTTCTTATAGAAAACCTTTAAGATGATTCTTCAAAATAAGATGATTGTAAAGGTTATTCAAAACTAATTTTCCATTCTCTAAGATATAATAATTATTCATGAAACCCAATATTTTAAGTTGAATTTTTTATCATATGATTGTATAAAAATTTAATTACTCTTTATTTTATATTAATACATAATTATTTCACAAGAATTAATTTATAAATGTTTTTTTCCCTAATGATTATGATATTTTTAAGGGGGTTATCTTAGCTCAACTTCATTTCGTGTGTCATAAATATTTTTTTATGATGGTTTTAAAATATTGGGTTTTTATTATATAATGAATCTTTAATTACTTCTCTATAATAGGAAATTTAAATTTTAAATTCAAATTTATACCTTGATGAATTTATTTCTTAAAGATTGTATATTTTTTAAGAATAATTTATGTCCTCATTAATGATGGTTTATTTTCCTTGTACATATTTTCTCCTCTGAGTAATATTTTTCTTTTAGAAATTTAATTATTTGTTATCTTATGTGGCATTTATATTCCCTTATTCTTTTTTTAAATGGATATTTACTTGAAATTTTTTATGATGTACATTTATAAAAAAGTATTTTCAAAATATTAATAATGATTTTTCTTTCACATTCATATTTTTATGTTCCACTCCAAATGTCCTATGAAAAAGAATTTATGTCATTTTCAAGTCTCTATTAATGGAATTACTTTTAAAGTAGTTTTTTAAAATGTATTTTCATATTACCACCTTGAAAATTACTATGGAAAGTTACTATTAACTACCCCATTATAAAAAATTTATAAAAAGGTTTCTTTAAAAAGTTTTATGATTTCACATTTATTTTCCTATTCATGTTAAAATAATTTTACCACCTTCGATGTTATGTTTCATGGATTTCATTTTAAATCCTATTATAATATTTATTTTGAGGGATTAACCCCATAGTATAAAATAATGTAATTATTATTCCCTTATAATGTGATATGATTTGATGTTCTCTTCATAGGAAGGGGTTTTCATCTATATCAATATTATTTAATGTTCTTCTATTACACTTGAGATATTCCATATTAATGTGATTCACTTTCTTTATCTAGATGTATTATGATCTTCTATTTATGCTTATTTAATAGAGAAATTATTAACATAACTATATACCCATCACTCCAAATGGTTTTAGTAGGAAGGATGATTACATAGAGAGTCATTCAATTTATTTATTGGGGAAATATTAAATATTTATATACTTGTATTTTCAACACATATGTTTATTTATTAGTAAGTAATTTTGTATTTTTATTTTATGGTTTAAAAATTACATTATATAATTAATTCATTGGACCTAATTAGTGATTCATTAGGCCAATAATAGCCCATCGATACATTGGTAGGTCACATGAGACAAACTTTCTTGATTATTCGGTGTAATCATTCCAATTTATTAAAAAAATATGGTCTTTATAAAAAATGTATATTCCATTAATGTAACATCCCAACCAAAACCACTGAGTCCAAGATGTAGTTCCACGTGACCTTATATGCACATCCCCATATGCAAGAGGCTTCCCACTAGCAGTGAGGGGAAGAGTTTGATGGTGAGGAAACTACACCCAAAATTTCATATCATAGGATTAATAATAATAACTAACAAAATAAATAATCAGAGTAAACTTGTAGAATAACTGAATAAATGGAATACATGAAAAGTGAATAAATGAAGCTCCCAAAATTGGAAGCCTTTCTAGGGTAAATAAAGGAGATAAATAAATTATAAAATACATGTCTCACTAGTGTACATCCTAGCCCACCATCATCTCCACACTCTCCAACTCAATAGTCCACCACAAGGCCCTTTCCCTTCACTAGATTCCTCATGAAATATATAAGTGCACTGAAATTCTTGAATATGATGTGAGTAAAAGACTCAGTAGGGCACCACCAATGCATCCTTAACCTTGTGTTCTCAAGTATACAGGTGCATGTCCTAATAATAATAAATGTATAACAATTATAGAAACAATCAATAAAAAATATAGAAGTTATGTGCTGACCAAGCCACCACAAACCCCCGGTCGTACTTGTTTTTGTTCCTTGATGAAAATTTACAATATGTCATAATATATCCATACCATCCACAAGACTACTGGAAATTCACTTGGAATCCATAGGTAATCAAGTGATAACAACCAAATCAGAATCTACAAGGCATCAGGTAATACTCATAATTCACAAGGCATCGAGTATTTGTAACCTACACGGGATCCACAAGGCATCAGGTAACAATCAGAATCCCATGGGTATCAAGTGTCAGTCATCTAATCATAATCAACTAGCCATCAAGTAGATTCTATATTATCGGGTTATCATTCTATGGCATCATCATCCATGTACACCATGAACGCACTCCAAAAGGAGTAATCATGCCATGACAGATACTTATCAAGTACACACATACAAATCCTCTAAAGGAAAACATGAAAAAACAAAGCATGAAAAAAACCATAACACACATCATAAGAAATATAGCCTCATTATATATATCAACGTGTGAATTAAACATCATCATAGAATTTAGCCATCACATCAATCTCATAGAATTAATTCATGTCATATCATGGGTCCCAAACACACCCACATGCTATCACAAGTGAGACATAAATATAAATCAATCCACATAATAATCATATCATGAAAATATGTGTGTAACCAGAGCCCATGAAGGTAAGGAACATTCTATATCAATGTCATCGACATCAAAGGTATGGATAAACCACTATGTGTGGTTTGATAATTGTAGTGGAAACCTCAATAATCTAGAACACCTATTCATGGCCTTATTATCATAAAAGTAAACACATTAAAGATCGAGACTCACCAAGGGTCCTTAAACCAAAAAAATTATTTTAAAAAGAAATAAAATATCATATATGATGATACTTTCTCTCTCCTAGATAATTTTCAAATTGTCATTCTAGGTCAGGGCATACATTCAAAATATTTTATATAAGGATAATTATATTTTGAGAATTTCTCATAAATTATTCCATTATAATTATCTCTTAACAATTTAATATAAATTATAATTTTATAATTAACTTTGATAATTTACCCTAAATTATCATTAATAATTATATTTTGATAATTTAAAATAAATTGTATTTTATAAATATATTTTGATAATTTATCTTAAATTATCCTTTTATAACTATCTTATGATAATTACTATTAAAATTATCCTTTTATAAATATCTTTTGATAATTTCTCTCAAATTATCCTTTTATAATTATCTTTTGATAACTTATCTCCAATTATCATTTTATAATTATTTCTTGATAATTTCTCATAAATTATTCTTTTATAATTTTCTTTTGATAATTTATCAAAAATTACCCTTTTATAATTATTTCTTGATAATTTCTCATAAATTATCCTTTTATAATTATTTATTGATAATTTCTCATAAATTATCCTTATAATTATCTTTTTATAATTTATTATAATTTATCTCTTGATAAATTATTATAAATTATCCTTCATAATTATATTTTGATAATTTATTATAGTTAGTTCTTTATAATAATATTTTGATAATTTCTTTTAAATTATCATTTATAATTATCTATTGATTATATTTTATATATATTATCCTTCGATATTCTAATAATTATCTTATGATAATTTTAATAATTATATTTTGATGATATTACAATTGTCATTTGATAATTTTAACAATTATCCTTTTATAATCTTGCAATTATCGTTTGATAATTTTAATAATTATAATTTGATAATATCACATTTATAATTTGATAATTTTAATAATTATCATATGATATTCTAGGAATTTTTTTTTATAATTTTATTATCCTTTGGTAATCTAGAAATTATCTTTGGATAATTCTTTGTTTTTATCTTCTAATAATTTTTTGCAATTATACTTTAACAATTTTATTAAATTATCCTTTGATAATTTGATGAAAATATAATTTTTTAATTTCTAATAATTATAATTTCATAATTTCAAATTATTTATATTTTCATAATTCTTTATCTATATTACCCATTTTAAAAAAAAACTGAAAAATCAGATTGAACATACCTTGTTGTCCTAAAAAAAATTAGGATTTAGCTTCTACTCATTGAGAAAAATCCTGCAGTACCAATTGCACATAAATACAATTAACAATAAAGAAGTTATCTAACAGATATGTTTTATGAATAATAAAGTAAAATGAAAAAAACTAAAACAAACATATACTAACTTTGTAGCACCAACTAGAAGAAGCAACCCACATGTGCCCAGATCGATAAAAGGAGGATTCACCAAACCCATGTAGGGGAGTTTTGGGATCACCCAAACTCAATGGAGTCTACTAATATCAATGCCAGAAAAGTTTTCAATTTATAAATTCATAGTCAAATCTCTTAAAACCCCTACTTAAAACACCCAATTAAATCCATGATTCAACCAAAAATTAATGACATAGTCATTAATGTATACTCATTGATGCATTTCAATTGAAACAGATCAAAAATTGATGATTACGGAGTTTTAAAAATTAATGGTTTCAGGGTTTTGAAGTTTCAAATGAAGAAACATGTTTAACATTTTTTTTATTTTAAATTAATAATTAATTAATTAAAAATATTAAATTACTTAACCTAACAAGAAATTTGTCCAAACATCTAATGTGTATAAAGGTTATGTCCCACCTATGGTAAATCCCACATCCTGGACCTAAAGGTGGTTTCATATTTTTCATCTGGTGAAGAGTTTAGTTGATACCAATTATTTTCAGAAAAATAATACAATAAAAATATTAAATATGTTATCTTCATGTGTGATGTTACTACATACCTGACACGCAAAAAAATTTATGTCGCACCTAGGGTAAACCCCTCATCATAGACCTGATGGTGTTCTTAGATTTCACTTATGATGCACTATTTGGAAGATATTAAATTATTTTTGTAAAAAAAATCATGTACTTAATGTAATATATTTAATATTTTTATTTTGTCTACACTGAGGCTCTATGAGCCTTGAAATCCCATCCTATATCAATGCTTAACTCTAAAAAAATTTGATTGAATGTTTAAGGTGTCAAATGGGATTTTAGCCTTACACAATGCCTTTAAATAATCCGTTCATTGTTTTTTATAGAACATAAGGATTTTCACATAACAATACTTATAAATTATTTAAAAATATGGATTTTGGTATCCTTAAAAAATTAGGATCTTATAATTCTACCCCTCTATCAGCTTCTCTTCCTCAAGAAGTATCTCTAACAGTCTTTCTCGAGAAACTCAGGCCACATAGCTTAAACATCAAACATGTGTTCACATGTTTCCTCTTGAATTTTTCCAAGCCACCACTGAATTTGGACTAGTGGTACCATTTTCATCAAAACACCTTCTCACTTTGATCTAGGATTCACACTAAACGCTCCTCATAAGATGCATCAGTATCCAACTAAAGATCCTCACAATCAATATCAAGAATAGGGTCAGGTATTTACCTTTAAATCTATGATATATGGAACACATCATGCATACAGAGATAGTGATAAGGTATTTCCAGAGGATACACCACTATCCATATCTACTCAGTGATATCAAATGGTCTAACAAAACGAGGTGCTAGATTGACCAACTTCCTCAGAACTCTCCTCCTCCAGTAATAAGTAACTCACAATAAAACTTCTTCACCCACAGTGAAATCTAAGGGTCTCCTCCTACAGTTGTCACAAGATCTATGTCTCCTCTAAGCGGTGATCAACCTATTTATAAGCAGATTCACTCTTTCAGAGTCCTCTTGAACCAAACTAGGCCCCCAACCACTACCTCAACCACCTCATGAAATAAGTAGTAATTGACATGGTCAACCATAAATAGCCTTATAAGGCACCATCTAAATTTAATTCCGATAATTGTTATTGAATGAGGAATTATTGTAGGATAGGTGATCATTCCAAACTCCATCTATATCTAGAACATAAGATTGAAGCATATCCTCCAATATGTGTATATTACCCTCTTACTATCTATCTATTTAAAGGTTTTATTCCATGCTCAATATCATCTGAGTTCATATGGATTTATGCAATCCCTACCAAAAGAGATATGCAAAACATGATCATATATTTGAAACAATTCTAAAGGGAACTCTATACAGGAATATGATCTCTTAGATATAGATCCTCACCACCTCCTCCATTGAGTGAGTCTCTCTGATCATTAAGAAGTAAGCAGACTTTCTTAACCGATTTAAAATCCCCCAGACTACATAATGACTCCTCATGGTCCTATGTGACCCCATCTCAAAGTTCATAGCAACATCCTCCCACTTCTAATTTGATATCAATAGTGGATGTAACAACCAACCAGGATGATAGTGCATGGATTTTACCCACATATTGGTAAGGCATTGGGAGAAAAAATCATCAATTCATCTCTTCATCATTGTCCACCATAACTATTGTTGAAGTCATGATACATCTTGGTCACATAAAGATTTACATTCCATGTAGAGGTAAGATAATCACTCATCATCTCTCCTCTGATGGTGTTAGGAACTAATACACTCCAATGTACCATGATTACATCATTATTGTCCATCAACAATCTGGGTATTCAGTCATCTCAAGATAATAGTTCCCTCTTTACAGGAAACTCTAATTCTCAATCATAAATAGTATTCACCTAGTCTACATGTGAGGATGAGATCACTAAAGGGGTATGAGTTAAAGAACCCTATTCCTCTAAGGCATATGTCCTCTAATCATCCAATAAGATCACCATGCATCCCTTCTCCTCTAAATTCCTCTCACCTAGCTCATTATCTACCTATGTCTTGTGTATAATATCATCCTCAACAACATTACCTTTTCCTAATTACATACATCATCTCAAAAATGATTTTTTTAGATACTAAAACCAGTACCTTTACCTCAGGTCTAGGTCCCTTTGTGTAAAGATATAGTGAAGGCTCTTATGGTATTTTTAAATAATAAATCCCTCTCCAAATAGACAGTGTCTAAAACTTTTCAGAGTGTGGTCTATGACTTCTTGCTTTAAGTCATGTGTAGGGTATTCCATCTAATGGGCTCATAGATATCAAGATCCATAAGCTATTGTATGCTCTCTTTCCATTAGCACCACTCCCAAACCAATTCTTGATGTATAACAGCACACTTCATAACTTTTCACACTAGTCTAAACATTATAACTTCACTCCCTTATTATTCAATACTGTCATGGGTGATAATATCTCAGAGATGTCCTGGATAAAGTATTGGTAATATACTACTAAACCTAGAAATATCCAAATCTCAACCACATTTTGGTGATGTTTCCAAGACATGACTTCCTAAAAACGATATGTTACTACAGATATTCCATCCTTAAATACCACATGGATTTGGAATATTACCTCTCAAATCCATAAGTCACACAACGTAATCTTGGCATAAAACCTATGTTCTCTAAGTGTACTCAATACTATATCTAGGTGCCTATCACATTTCTCTATTGTTGGAGAGTATATGAGTTTATCTTCAAAGAATACTATGATGAATGAGTCTATCTGTAGATTGAATAACTTATTCATGAGGGCCATGGACATTTTTGGCATTTTTTCATCCTAAATGGATTTACCAATTACCCACACAATTCATACCTACTCTGAAACACATTATTCAAAATATTTCTTCTCTCTAAATCACAACTAATGATAGCTCAACCTAAGATCAAACTGGCAGAACCACCAGGATCCCCTTAGCTACCCTAAATGAACATTGATATTGGAAAATAGATATGGTATCTTCATCATCACCTGGTTTAGATTCTGGTATCCAACTCATGGTTGAATACTACATTCCTTCTTCTTGCAAAACAACATGTGTAAACCCTATAATGAAACTTAGTCTTATGATTCCATTTCTATACAATTCATTCATCTAAACCTTGATCTCATTAGGCTTGATTGGAAACATATGATACGGGGTATCGAAATGGGATGTCAACTCAACATGATCTCTTTTCATCTTAACTTACTAATCTTTTAGAGTCTCTACTAAGTCAAATATCCAAAACAATTTCAACCCAATAATCAATATCCTGAAGGCTTCTATTTCCCTTGATGGATAAATAATGATAGAATTGATGTAACGGAATATTTGACCACAGTTATAAACTATTATGTCTAGGATAGTCACTAAGATAAAGAACTCATATTGTAGAAACCCTAATGATGAAACCATAGAGTAAGTGAAAGATAAATCTAAATAATATTCTCATAAACATCTTGTGGTAATACTGAAACATACTCCCTTGCAAAAGTATTCCAGCCTTCTTCCCATGTTGTCCCATAAAACTATATTGATGCATCATCTCCCATAACATGAAGGAAATAATTTAGAAAATAAACATTCATTAAGATAAACACTAACCATTATATGGGATCACAAAAGGTTTCTCTTAACTAGTCTATGGGATCAAATAAGGTTTTCCTAGGAGCCTGCCCTTAACCAAAGGTATACCCCACCAATTACTAACCCTTATTTTTCCATTCATGTTATTAACTTTCTTCATATATATAATAACACAATAGCAGGATAAATTTAACTAATTAATTTCTATAAATAAGTATCATAATAGAATGAAACAAATATATATAACTCAAAGAGAAACTATCTCGAAAAGATAGAACAAATCAAGGTATTTAATTAATGAATTGTAATGCAGGACAACAACCAATATATATATATATATCTGTGTGTGTGTGTGTGTGTGGGTGTGTGTATATGTGTGTGTGTGTGTGTTGCATATAAAACTATATTCCTAGTCATGATGTATGAACACACCCATAATCTCATAAATCACATATAAACATCATGTTCAAAACTCGAGGTTAATTAAATCAATAATAATTTGAAAAAAATAATTTCCTATTTATGGAAACTTGGACGTCCACTACGAAGTGATGTCCAGGAATTGACATAGTTCCCTTTCCTAAGTCTTAATGTCTTATCTCCTAAATACCCTATCCTAAACCAAGACAAGATAAGAACCAAGTTAGTGACTACAAACCTCTGATAGCATTTTGTAGCATCCCAAACTAAAGCATTAAGTCTGAGCTAGAGTTCCACATGACCTCATACATGACTCCCCATATGAAAAAGGATTCCAAATAGTGGTGTGTGTCTAAGTCTTATAGTGGGTAGACTATACCCTCATTATCATGTCATGGGATCAAAAATAATAATATCTAACTAAATTAATCATCTGAGTAAACATGAAAAAAAATAAAAAAAAGGAATACATGAAAGGTGAATAAAAAAACTCCCAAAATTGGAAAGCTTATCCAAGGTAAATAAAGTAGATGGGTAAATGATAAATTGTAGGTCCCATCAATTCGCATCCTATCCCACCACAATCTCCATACTCTTCAACTCAATAGTCCACCACAAGGCTCTTTCCCTTCACCAGATTTCTCATGAAATCTATAAGCGCACCAAAATGGCCGTGTAGGGTGTGAGTAAATGAATCGTTAGGAATTTACCAATTCATCCTTAACCTAATATTATTAAATATAAAACTATATTCCATAATAATAATAAATGTTTAAAAATAATAAAAACGGACAATCTAAAACTGAGCATTCATGAGATAACTAGGCCAACACAAACCCTTGATCATACCTTCTATGGATCCATGCTAAAAATGTATTGTATATCGATATGTATACATACTAGACACAAGTATATTTAATAGTCACTATAAATCCACAAGGCACCAAGTGAAAAAAAAACCTACCCAAAATCTATAATACATCAATTAATACTCTTAATCAACAAGGCACCGAGTATATGTATCCAACCTAGAATCCACAAGGCATCGAGTAACACTTGGAATCCATAAGGAATCAAGTGTAAACCAGGTAATCATATTCCAAAATTCATCAAGTAGATTCCATGTTACAAGGTTATCATGATGTTCCATTGTCATTTTCGCACACCATGTGCATACCCCACAAGGAGTAATCATACCATTATGGCCACCTATCAAGTATAAACATACCAATCCTCCAACAAAAAAACATAATAGGTTATAGAGGACATAATTAAAAATATAGAATCATAATATGAATCAAACATCATCCTGGAATCTAGCTATCATATCAATCTCATCGAATCAATACATTCCATATCATGGGCAACACACACAACCACATGTGATCACAAGTCAGGCATGAATATCAATCAAGCCGAAAATAAATCATAACATGGAAATACACATGTAATGAGATCCCATAAAGGTAAGGAACTTCTTACCTCAATTGTTTTCAAAGTTATGGATAAACAAACCTATGTGGTTTGAAAGTTGGAATGAAAACCTCAACATTCAAGAACACCTCTTTACGACCTTATTATCATAAAGGTCAACACATCAAAGCATGATGTTCACCAAGGGTACCTAAGACCAAAACCAACTATTTTATTTCAAAAATATATAAAATATCACATGTGATGATACTTTATCTCTCCAAGATAATTTTTGAAATTTCATTCTAGCATAGCACATGCCATCTCTATATTTTACATAATAATAAATATCTTTTGATAATTTCTCAGAAATTATACCCTTATAATTATCTATTATTAATTTAATATAAATTATCCTTTTATAATTATATCTACTAATTTATCAAAAATGGTTTTTTATAATTATCTTTTGATAATTTATTATAAATTATCTTTTTATAATTATCTTTTGACAATTTATCCTAAAGTATCATGTTTTAAATATCTTATGATAATTTTTTATAAATGGTCCTTTTATAATTATCTTTTGTTAATTTATCATAAATTGTCCTTTTATAATTATCTTTTGGTAATTTATCACCAATTACCTTTTAATAATTATTTGTTGATAATTTCTCATAAATTAACCTTTTTAAATTTTTGTTTTGATAAATTATCACATATTAACCTTTTATAATTATTTCTTAATAATTTATCATAAATTACCATTTTATAATTATTTTTTGATAATTTCTCATAAAATATCCTTATAATTATATTTTGATAATTTATTTTAATTATTTATTGATAATTTATTATAAATTATACTTCATAATTATCTTTCGATAAATATTTTCACATAAAAATGCATATCAATTATTAACATTGATTATTTTTATTTTATTTAAAAATTTAGGATCTCAAAATTGTAAAACTAATGTCCCAGACCTAGTTTTGGCCTCAAATTTCTAATCTGGTGCACCATTTAGGGGATATCAATTATTTTCTAAAAAATAATATAATAAAAATATTAAGTAAGTCATCCCCATATGTGATGTTACCAAACACCCATGTGGAAAAATGTTATGTTTCTACTATGGTAAACCCCTCATCACATACCTAACAGTGGTATCATATTTCTCATAAAATACTTTGTTTGAGATATATTCAATTATTTTGGTAAAAAAATATTTTGCGCGTAATATAATATATTAAATATTTTTATTCCATCTGTGAAGAGGATATACAGGCCTCATAATCTTGTTTAATCTTATTAAATAACTCCAAAAATATTCAATATAATATTCCAAGGTGTTAACTAAGATTTTAACCTTACAAAAATCCTTTAAATGTTCTATTAAGTTATTTTTATTGAAAAATAACATTTTCACATAAAAATAATTATAAATTATTAACAAATATGGTTTTTATTAACTTTAAAAAATAAGTATCTTAAACATAAGTACTTGATGGTATGTAATATATTGATTCAAGTCCTTGACAAGTATGACATTAAGCATTCCATCACTATAAAAATGATTTTTTTTCTATGTGTTTCTTTATATTGTTAACTATGGATTTTTTTCAAGGTCATGTTATAATATATAGGTCATTATTTGATTATTAATTATTTACTACCATATTATCCATGATTTTTTTATTCTAGAATATATCCATGTATACTCTTTCCATTACTCAGAGTTTAATGTCACCCTTCTCATGATTCCATCACCCTAGGTTATGAAGAAAAGTGTCACACATTATATGTCTAGTATAATAAAATTAAAATTTATAGTGGATTATGATGACATATAATGGATTAAGTATTTTCTTATATAGTTGGAAAAAAATTTATTAGTTGAGTAAGATATTGTATTTATTAGTCAACATTTTGTTATAGCACTCTAAAGATAGTAACCCAAATGTTCATTGGATTGAATGTAAGGAAATATTTACTATAAACTATGTAATTATGGGAAAATTACATCATGTTCATTAAAAATGTGACCTATTTAACCCAAAAAATAATATAAAATATATATTAAGATAAAAATTCCATGAACAAAATAAAATAAAATTTGACTAAACGGGGTATAATAATATTTTCAGGAACCATATTCCCACATAACATACATTATTTGTTGTGAGTGTATTTTAATTCCATTTTTCTATTGGAATATGTGATTTGTGATGTTAAATAACCCTTGTATTTTTGTATTTGTTTTCATAGTTCTCAAATTCATCATATTTAAAAAAATTGAATTTTTTGTTGACCATTTTAAGGAAATTTATTTTCCTTCATCATGTTAATAAACTCTTTCTTTTCCTTCAGTAGCCTATTTCTATATTACCTCATTTACCACTCATAAATCACCTCCCAATTCCTTTAATACATTACATTTGGTGAGTTCCCCCATATTTTTGACATGTTGATTATTGAATCTTCTTTACTTTATGCTTTATATCACCTCAAATTCTATAAAATACCATCCCCTATTATTTATCATGTTTATGATATTGAAAAGGTTCATTTTATTATTCATAGATCAAGTTATTGTGGATATAATAACCATAATATTTTCCAAAACATCTCCAATTATATTTGGTTATTCATTGGTACAAACATTACACTTCCCATTATACTCATTATTAACTCAATTCTTCTTCGTTCCATCTTTTGACTAAATCCAAAAATATAAGTATGATTATTATGAAATAATAATATTAATTAATGATCATAGAATAAGGTAAATCAATTATATGATTTCATAACTTATGTTACCTATGTGATATTATGTTCATACCATATCAATTTTGGTTCATCATAGTTTGTTTGGTTATATCCACGTATCCTTTAAAACCCAATCCCCAAATATCACTGAACCCCTCTCTGATACTAACTAAGATTCCTTAGACCTGCACTCTTGGATCTAGTTCTAAAATAAAAATTTTATGCATAGTTTTTAATACTATGTGAGATGACCTGATCATAACACTCATATATTTCACATCAACTCCACTATTTAAACATTATATCTCAATAATTTGAAAAATCTAAGAACCTAATGGTTTTTTTTTTGAGTTAGCTTCATGATATTCTTTTTTATTATAAGTCTTCAAGATTTTTCATTAGTAGAATTATCACATTATACCCTTATAGACACATTATGTATAATACTCTTTTTCATTCCTGAGGGAATGTAAACATAAGAATGGGGTGATATTAGATGCTCAATAAGGGTAAACAAAAGAAATAACAACAGAAAATAAAAAGTGAGAATATGATGAGTATGCAGGTAGGAGAACATAATCATGGATTATGGACCTCAAAAAATATAACCATACCCAATAATGAATATATCATAAATCAAGATTCATGGAGTATATATATATTCATAATGCAATATATGAGTCATATAAGTGAAAACATTGGTCAATAATCATGAGTTATGAGAATATAATATAATAACATAAAAATGAATAATGAAATATAAATAATAATATGTGTAAATTGTAAACATTAATACAATAATCATATAATGTAATAGGACAACCACATTCATATAACATCGTAGGCTTGGGATAACAACCCATGAACCCTTTATAGATTTTGATATTTTCAATGTACACTTTTGTACTTGGGACACGTACCATTTAAAATTTTGATCTAAAAATTTATAAGAA
Source organism: Viscum album (assembly GCA_963277665.1). Classification (NCBI taxonomy): domain Eukaryota; kingdom Viridiplantae; phylum Streptophyta; class Magnoliopsida; order Santalales; family Viscaceae; genus Viscum; species Viscum album. The sequence continues at coordinate 1,149,460,818 of OY728132.1, read as the reverse complement.
CATAAAAAAATAATTATTGTTCAACACCAAACATATCATTCACCTAATTATAAATGATTCATTTGTTTTCTATATGAACTTGAAAACATTCATAATCCCAACATACCATAAGTATTTGATTGGAAAGAAATGAGTTTCATGACAACTACCATAAGATATTATCATAAAATATATAAGGAAATAAGGTCTATGGTATTAGTATATAATATCCCTAGATAATGATAAGAATCATTAGAGTATGTATACATTAATTAGATAGACTTTTATAACAGTATCAAAATTTTTCTTTTAAAAAAATGAGAAATATCCTTCAATTTTCAAAAAAAAATTAAAATAATAATTTAAAAATCAAGGAGGATATAAATTTCTTCAATAAAACATAAAAAATTAAAGATTAATAGTATTAATTTATAAATAATGAAATAATATTAAATGGAGTAAGTATATAAGGCATTAAAGAATAAGTTTATTTCTAAATTTTTGCAAAGGGAGTCAGGGAATGTATAAAATGTAACGTGTAAAAAATGTTAAAAAAATTACTTTCATATTCTTATAATAAAGAAAAAAACATAATAGAAAATGGCCTTAAGATATTATTGATTCATAGAGAAAGAAATCCATAAAGTAATAAAGATAATATGAACTTGAAGGGGAAAGATTTCCAACATGAGAGAAGATATATGATCAGCCCCACTTACAAAAATTCATTCAATTTAATTGTGAATAAAAGTGAAGTGGTTTAGTAATATGACATGTAAACTCCATAAATAACTGCATTAGAAGAAACTAGATGAGTATTAGTAGAGAAATATATGGAAAAAACATTTTCTCCAAATAGGAGTTCATACATATAAAATCAAGATTTGAAAGTGATATTGGAAAGAAAACTTAATGAAAGTGGAAACATTTTAATCAAAAGTATTTAAAAGATAAAACGTCAAATATATTTTTAAATTACTCTAATTTTAGTAATATTATGATAAAACCCATATATGTTATGTATATATAACACATAAATAATATAGGTGGTAAATATGAAAAAAAAAATATATACTGAAGGAAAATTTAGATGAGAATACCCTTGTGACATTGGTAACTTTTGAATCAAAATAACTTTAATGAGAAAACATGAGTTGGATTTAAAAATACTATGAGTTTCAAAAAATTATGAATATATACATCCATGGGTACTGATTGAACTAAAATTTTCTTAACATTTCTAATATATTTTAATAATTTAATCCGCATTCATTTTTCATTCAGAGATTATTTGCATTATTTTTATTTTTTAAGGATATTTTTGGAATTATAATAAAAATGGATTAAATCACTATTTTAAAGATATTTTAATAATTTAATGAATAAATTGATCAATCACTTATTTTTTTAATTCACAAAAAAATTGAATTTTTTTTTGAAGATAAAATTGGAAATTTTTCTAATCTTTGAACATAAAGCTAGAACATAATACTTATGGATATATTATATGTCTTAGAATGTCTGTTTATAAGGATTTTCAAAATATTATAAGATTTATTTCCTTTTAATAAAATTATAAACCTAGGATCATAAGTCTTTTTCCACATAACATGATGATTTAAACTCCACTATAAGGCCTCAAAGCCTTGCGATAAAGAAAGTCATATGATGAATCTTCTAAAGATTTATCCTTGAAACATAGTAAAATTTTTGTAAATGTAGTCACTATAAAAACACTCTAAGATCTCTCAAATATTGACGTAATATATCCATTTTAAGAGAATATGAAGATTCTCTAGTTATGGGAGAAGAAAAATTAAATATAATAAATTCATTCCATGTGAAAGAATATTTAATTCTTTTAACCCATGTGCATGCATTAAGAGAGATATAATATTGATGCTTCCACCTAGAGAATTTTTGGATTAATTTCTTCATGCATTAAAATATTTAAAATAATCAATTAATAGAAGGAATCAAATTATAATAATTTTACTACCATTTTTATAATGGAACTGAGCTATAAAGAAAAAAAATGGAGAAACACACTAAATGGAGTGAGTAATTTGAAAAGAAGTGGTGTGGGGACTAAGATGGTGCTACCATGAGAATGAATAAGGAATGTAAGAGTGGATTTATCCATTCATGGATAAACATCTAAGAGATTTTGGTTGTGTATTCTAAGGAAAAAATATTTTGAGTTTATGATTTCATTGTAACTCTTGGTATTTTTTAGGATATATATTTTTTAATGAAGGAGTTCTTTATCTTTATTTAATTTTTATCCCAAAAATTAATCTATTTGGTTGATTAAATTATACAATTAAAGTGTAAGTTATAATTATCTAAACATATTTGGATATATATTTTCATTAGGTATACTGAGTTTTTTCAAGTTCAATTTGTTATTAGTCTTTAAGATTTTGAATCATTTTTATAAAGGGAAGAATACCTATACCAATATCCTGCTATAATTATTAGTTAGATTTATGTTTCCTAATAGTGTTATTTATATGATCACTATAAAATAAGAATTAGATGATAATTTTAAACTATGAATAAGGGTGAAGTATAAAGTATCCACACTTTCCATGTCTACTACTTTAAAATATAATTTTTACTCTTCTTTTCAATCTTTTTCCAATATCAAAATTTTCAACTTTGAAATCAAAAATTATTTTTCGTTTCATTTTTATTTTTTTGAAATAAAAAATTCCTGGTTTTATATATAATTTCTCTACAAAAAATAGAGACCCAAATTTCAATTTTGAAATAGAAGTCTAATAACCTCCTAGCTAAACAACCCAAGGGGCTCCATTACTACGTTATTAGGAAAATGATTATTAATAAAGATATCCAAAAAATATTTTCTTCAATAATTTTTTTATTTGAAATGGATGTTTCTTATGTTGAGATAGAATTTTTTTTATGTATATTAATTTTAATTTCAAATTTTTACCATTATATTCATAAATTGATTGCACTTACCACTCTAAGGATAGAACTGTTAGAGATTCGATTATGCCTTATGGTTAGTCTACCACTATAAAATCTTAAATAATCATTGTTGATCATAAAATATCACTAGTTTGAAATATAATATTATAAAAATTAACTTCAAACTATGAAGAAAATTAAAAAAATGTAGAATACTCTGATTCCCCCACTAATTTTGAGATTAAATCCATCATCACTCACCAACTATAAAAATTCAATGAATTTATAGGTAAAGATCCACACAAATATTTATATGAATTTATTTATATTTTTACTAACTTGATGCCCCAAGTAATAGATGAAGATCACATGAAGATAAGAGGATTTACCTTTTATATAGAAGTAATTACCAAAGAATGGATCTTTTACTCACAGTCAACTTTTATTCGAGATTAGAATTAATTGAAAATTATTTTTCATGAAACAAATTTTCTTGCTTCAATAACTACTTCTATTAGAAAACAAATTTTTTGAATTAAGAAAATACAAGGATAACCATTATATGAATACTATTAAATATTGAAAATAAATTGTTTTAGTTTTCCCTTTCACCAAAATGGTGAACAACTATTGATCTAATATTTTCATGAATAATTGTTTCTTACTGATCGGAGCATAACTGATGCAATTATTGTAGGATATTCAGTGTATAAAAAAACTTCCACTGATCAATATTTAATTAAAAACATGGCTCAAAAGGCTCAAAATTTTGGAACAAGAGGCTCATTACATGTTAAATATTATCCAGAAGTCCCCACTACCAATTCTAATGAAGAAAATAATTATAAGAAAACATAGTTATATTAATATAATGTTATCTTAAATAATGTTTTCTAAAACTCTAAAAACTCTAACCAATCCATAATAATCTTTTCAAAGAAAATTACACTATGGAATATTCTATTTTAATGAAAATTTTAGTTTAAAATGGACTCAAATGATAAAAAAATTTAAAAATTATAATTATTTATTTCTAGGAAGTCTATTTAAATCCAACCAATAAATATCTTTTCCACCCAACAAAAATTACAACTATAGATAGAATAATAAAATAGAAGATATATTAAGATATCTTGAATAACCAAATAGATTTTTAAAGATGAATCTGGTAACTTTCATTATAGATAATTTAATGATAAATATAATGCCCAACAATGAATGGATTTAAGGCCTTCCATACTTGTTAAAAGTATAGTAACAACATATAAGAAGCTTTAATACAATAGTAAATGTTGATGAATACATTGATGAAACAAGTAGGTAAATTGGCTACAGACATGGGTATCATTAAGAACCAAATTTTTGAAAGTCGTCCAGTACAACCCCAACTGAATCTGTGAGATAAAGGAAAGGGAAATGTAAGTTCCATTAAACATAAGAATAGAACCAAGCATAACAACCCAACACTAATCATTTTGACAGTGGGTCTGAATCCAAACCCATTCATGAGGCTTCCAAACCCCATTTGCCCATTTTAGAACCAAATTTAGAGAAGTTTATTTTTTTAAAATATTACTAATAATTATAAACATTATGGAAATTATAAATAATATTTGAAAGTTAAATCATTTTTACAAAAAGTGTATTTTCTTGAAAGAAATAAGAATGATTGGAAAAGGATTATAGGTCTTGATCTAAAAAATTATCAACAAACATTTATACCACAATTGTCTTATTCTAGTAGTAAAGAACTAATGAAAACCTTCATTGAAAAATAATTAGATATATAGGTCTTAAATACTTTTATAAAAGTTAAATTAAATATCACTTTTTTATATGTAGTTGAAAAAATTCCAATTTATTTTTTTGAATTGGATGTTCTCCCACAAAACAATTAGGTAGGTGATAAAGTGACCTTAGTAAGAAATGATTCAATATGCATTTCCTTTTAAATATAATGATCAAAGAACCCTCACCATTCCATAAACAATAGTATAATTACAATTCAAATATGTTATGTTTTTCTTATGAGCTTCTATAAATGTTAAACCACACTCTATATATTCATCTTTATAGGTTATAAATATAAATCATACTATAATATTAATTAAATTTTTTAATAAAAGTACCACAAAAAATGAGGGATTTATTGATGATATTCTAGTCTAGGTAAGAAACATGGTTTCTCCAAATGATTCATATGTATTATGTATGAAATATTGTTGATTATTCACACATTAACCTCCCATTATTGGGGAAACCTTTTTTAAAACTACTAAATGTATCATTAATGTCTACAAAGTCACATTTTTATTTGAATGTTGACGAGAAGTATAACATTTTTGAATTTTTAAATCATTGAAACACCTAATAGAATATCATTCAACCCATAAATTCAATATTATTAATTATCTTTCTATTAATATATTTCATAATTTTGAAGCTATTTTTTATCATCTAATTATGAAAATAAAAAATCTAATTTAAAAAAACCATTTGATGATTTATAAGAATATTTCCAAAGAATTTATAGAAAATAAGGAAATGATTAATCAAATTTATATTTAATAAAATTTTAATGTAAAATAATTGATGAAATTTCTGAACATGCTTCATGTGAACCTGCTGTTTTAGATGTTTTTGAACCTACTAAAATTTTGAAATATGTTAAAATACATGTTATTACTACAAACAAGTTGATAATTTCACATTATAAAACACTGATGATGATTATCAAACTGAAAAAATTTATGATAAAAGTTTAGAAATTTAAAAACATTTAAAATATTTTAATTTTTGTAAGAAAAAACTTATTCACAAATAGGTGGATAGTCTATTATCCCTAACTTCGGTATAAAATCAACACTTTTGGTGCAAAAAATAAGAGCTGGATTTAATTTATCTAGGTCACATAAACATTTTATAACCATTTAAAATTTACTTTTTGAATAATAACAAGAACAATTATATAAAAATAACATGTATAACTTTCTAGGTAGGAATAAGAAATTCTATGTCATTAATTAAAATGAGTTTTCCAAAGACTAAGATAACCCAATTCTAGGAGTCCATAAAACTCAAAATAAATATTTTGGATGGACCATATTTGATCTTAATTGAATCATTACTTTGAATTTCATACATTAAATTATATTGGAATAAAATTTCAAACATGTGGGGTAATTTCAAAGAATATTGAACTGAACCTTGTTAGATTTTTTTAAGGAAAATTCACCACTTTCCTAACTATTGGAATAATATTTTCCATATATGATAGCAAATGGGTGAGCCCAATTCATGATTTCTCTATGAAAAGTGGATTTATATTATCAAATAATGTATTTTTTTAACATTCCGTTATTATACATCCAAACAAATTGAGGGTGTGTATTGACTATAAAAAACATAACTTAGTGATTATGAAACATCATTTCCCAGTATGTTTTCTTGATCAAGTTCTTGAGAGAAAATGTAGATGTATATCCATTACTCTTATTATATATATTATCTTGATATTTTCACATCTACATAATACTATAGGGTCAAGATAAAACTATTTTCAAATGCTATGTTGGTACATTTTATTATTATAATATTCCCTTTGGTTTGTACAATGAATATATAACATTTGAAAGTTTCATGATGAGTATTTTTTATATGATTATAGAATATTTATGGATATATATATAGATTAAATAACTTTTTATTGATTATATTTTGTGAACTATATGAAAATTTTGGCTTTTTCCTTCAAACATTTATTGAAAAAAATATATATTATTTTGAATTATGAAAAATTATATTCAAGGTGAAAAATATAATTTTACTTGGTCATATTGTGTTTCATTATTGAATCTAATATGACCAGATCAAAGTTAATTCAATTTCATCACATCCCCAAAAATTGGGAGAGATATCAAATTATTTCAAATTAAATCTAGTTTCTCAGAAGATTCATGAAATACATAAGTAAAACTTGTATTCCCTTATCTAAGTTTCTTTAAAAATATGTCCAATTTTCCTTTTATGAGAATTTTAAAAAATAATTTGAAGAGTTGAAAAAAATAATAATATCCAAACCTGTAGTGAAACCATCCAACTAGGACATATCCTTTAAAATCATGAATTATGCTTCTGATTTTTCTCTGGGTTTTGTTGTAAGTAAAAATGTTAGAGAGTAATTATCACATCATCATGTATTATTCTTAAATATTAGATCAATAAAATTTTAATTATGGAACCACTTGTGTTTTATTTATACAAATTAAAATGTTACTTGTTATATTCAAAAGTAATTATTTTTATAGATCATCCTTTAATCATATTTTTTGTGAAAATTTATTATTCCAAGACATGAATTAAAAAAATTATTTTTTGGTTAAAATAATTTAATATTTAAATAAATTAAAATAATGTAATTGAAAATCTTATGGATGGAAATTTAAGATAGATACCAAATTTTATTAATTAAAAGTTTCAAATATATCCTGAAAACAAAGAAACCTTTCCTAATGAGAACTTTTTTTCCTTTAAAAATGAGAGACCTTGGTTTTCTATGTTAGTGAATTATCTTATTGCAAGTGAAATACGCAAATTAATTTCATAAAAATTTAAATTCTTTTGAGTAATTAAAAAAATTATATTTTGTATGATCCTTACATAAGACATATTGGCAGTGGTCAATTTATTTGAATATTCATTCCCAATACTAAATTCAAATCAATCCTTAATTTTTTTCACACATCAAGCTTTGGAGTCCACCTTAGATATCAAAGAACTACTAGAAAATGTATTGAATATATTTTTTTCCCACCATTCATATATATTATTTTTATCTCCTCAAATCATTCAAGATCTACTAGTTTCAATAAAATATTTCAAAATAAATTAAATTTAACAAAAACCCATTTTTTTATGTATTTGAAGTATGTGGTATTGATTTCATGGGAAACTTTCCTAACTATTTTGAATACCTTTGCATAGTTATTTAAATTTTATATGTGTCAAATTTAATAGAATCTATCCCCATAAGAATTTATGATGTAAAAGATTTTTCCAAATATTAAAAATAAAATATGTTTTACAGATTTTTTTTCTTATGTTTTTAATTGCTGACCTAGATGCCCACTTTTTTATTCAGACATTAGAAGATTTTCTAAAGAAATATGCATTAAATCAATGAGATTCAACAAAATACCACCCAAAAAATAATGGAATGAATGAAAAAAAAATAGAGAAATCAATTTTTTAAGAAAACATTACATCTAAAAAATATTAGAGATTGGTTATAGATGATACACTATAGGAATATAGAACTGATTTTGAAACCCCCAATTAGATTGTCACCCTTATGATTTGTCTATGGAAAATCTTATCACATAAGTATTATGTTAGAATATAATGTTTTTTGGGATTTGAAAACTTGAAACATGAATCTCTTTTATATTATAAATAAAACAAAATTACACATATAGAATATTTAACAAATTAGAAACAATGTTTATGAAATCACTAGATTATACAAGAAGAAAACCAAAAAAATCCATGATCAAAGGATACTCACTAAATACATTAATAATGTAGGTAATATATCATTTTACTACTATATAATAAATATATTTTCGGGTAAATTTCATTACAAATGGTTAGGACCTTATATTGTTACTCATGTCTTCCATTTGATTCCATTTAGATTAAAAATACAAAAAAAAATAATCATTTTATTTTGAATGGCCACTAATTAAATCCATTAAAAGAGAATTTCAAATAACCTATAGGAGAGGAGGACTATCATAAATATGCTAAATGAATTTGATCAATAGTTTAATCCTTCATATCCTAATTATTTGTTGGTTTTTCAATAATTTTGGAATTTTATTCCCTCATGTACCAATCAGGGAAAAATGGTTCCATTTCATGAATTAAGTGTGGGGGATATATTTGATATAAAAAAATTATGTGCTCTTATTTTTATTCAATTCGTTTTTCTATCATTTTTTTGATCATTTTTATATATTTTCACTAGTTTTTAGTATTTATTTTATATAATTGTGAGCTCAATGTAAATACCATCATAATTTATGAATCCTAAGACAAAAAATTAAATTTTTTTTATAAAACATATTTTAAATGAATGATAAATGTATTGTTTTCTAAATTCAACACATTTGTAATATCATAAAAATATCAATGAAATTTTAATTCCAATGTCTCAAACCAGTGTTTAATTTTGAAATCCACCAACATAGGAGGCCTCTAAACCATTTTTTATTTTCTTCAAATTCTTTGTAATTCATTGGAGAACTAAACAATACATTATTAAGTATAATTTGATTTAATTATATAAAAATCATGAAGATGAGGCCCTTATATTTAATTATTTAGGTATTTATTTTGGGATTAGAAATTTCATTTTTAACAGAAGCTTTTTATTTAGTCCTCTCTGCACATTTTATCATAGTATTCACCTTAAAATCTGTAAGAAACCCACTAATTATTTATATAATAATTCATTTTCCATAAATACCTTACGTAGGGAAGTATAATTCCATTATTTAGTTTAATTCAAGTGTGTGGGAGATTTTTTATGCCTAGGTACATCATTTTTTATCTACTATTGGAAAAAAATAAGAATCTTAAGAAATTGTTTTATTGTGGAAGAACTGTAAATTTATATAAAATTTCATAAAAATTTATTAAACGAAACATTGATAAAATTCTGATGTGATGAAGATATTGGGAAATCAGAGGAAAAAATATTTTTTTGAAACTTAATAAAATTATTTTCATTTAAGAAAGAGGTTATATGTTCACACCACATTATGGAGATCAATGTAGAAATTCTTACCTTACCTATCTCATAATATTGCTAAAATTTAGACCTATAAACCAACTATAAAACTTTTTTATAAAGTGAGTTAAGTGGGAATAAAATCATGTTTCTTTTTATTTGTGAAATTCAATGAAATATCCCTTAATATGTTAATGATAATAGAGCTAATTTATAGATGTAATAATGAGGAGGAACCCACATAAATGGAAATAGACAAATATTTTTTTCTTTATAATGAGCTAAAGAATCATTGTTCTTTCCTATAATTTTTCAAATTTTGAACCAACCAACCTAAAGCCCCGAAAAATCCCCAAATAATCTAACATGATTATACACAAGTAATGAACTCAAATTAGGTGCACGTTTAGGATCCTATTAAATATATATTGCCTCTTGTAGTAATTTATTGCTGAGAAAAAATTTATTTAAAAACTATATTTGCGTGAATGAAAAACAATTATGTTAAGGTAAGTAATTTTTTTAATGGGAATAAAAATGAAGTATAATTGGATTAACCAAATAAAACAAAGAATTTTTCATAATGGTTGTCTAGGGGTCATGTTATTTTTTCTTTTTTGGTGAAAAATTTGTGTATCCTATGGGTTTGTTCTTGGAAATTATTTTGGAAGAGATATTTATTGATTACATGTCAATGATTCCAAGTTATAAGCATGTGGGAATTGATAGAAAAAATATTTTCATGACTTTATATATGTATTAAAATAATTTAATTCCCATAAATTATCATTCTTAATAGATTTAAATCAATTATACTTTTCAAGGATATTTCCTGAATTCTAATAGAATGGATTAATTAGTTGTTTTGAAACATTTCAAGAATAAATGGATCTATATATGACATTGTTCTAATTTTGAGTAAATTTATAAAAAATTGTTTTTTGAACATGAAATGTGAAATTTTGATATGTCTTGAACATAAAAAATGAATTTAATACTTCTGGTCACATCATATGTATTTGACTATATGATCCTCTATATTTTAAATCCCTTGTAATCCTTCTTACCTTTTCCAAAAAAAATTAAACTATGGATTGAACGGATTTTTCTACTTGAACATCAATATTTGAACTCCACTATAAGGATTCAAATACTTATAATGAATAATGTCATAGTATGAAACATGCAATTCTTTCTGCTCAAAACATTTTTAAATTTAATGAAATATGTGTGCTGTAAAATACTTCTAGGTAGTTATGATGATCAACCCTCATGAATACATTTAAATGGAAGATGAAGATCAAATTATTGAGGGAGAATAATAGTAAAAGTTAAAAAATGAATTACTTGTGTAAAAATATTTTTTGTTCTTAACCAATGTGCATGCATGCTAAGATATATAATTTTAACGATGCCACCTATTTAATTTTTATATGAATTTTTTCATGTGTGACAAGGATTCCAGGGATAGATTGATGGTTGGAATAAAACTAAAATAATTTTCTCTTAATATTGATAAAATAGTGATCCATAAATGAAGAAGGTACACATAATCCAAAAAGGATATAATGGTGTGAAAGGCATATGATTGGAGACTAATCGGGTGTGTCATAATTAATAAGGAGGAATATGGGAGCCGTTTAAGATATTCTTAGATAAAATATATAGTAATTGTGGTTATGTGATCCCAAGATAAATCTATCTATTTTTATTTATTCATTTTATTTTTTTATTTTTAAAGATGTTGTGTTTGAATGATAGGGTTCATATTCTTTCTTTAATTCTTTTCTTATAAACTGTTCTAAATGGTTTCTTAATTTATAAAAGTAAAGTGATTGTTCCTAGTATTTAAACTTATTTGAGAAGGTTTTACAATTGAGAAAAGTGAGTTCAATTTGGTTCAATTTTTTAGAGGTATTTATTATTTTAAATCACTTCTATAAAATAAACAACACCAATACGAATATATTAGTATTTTTCATAGTTATAATTAGATTTCTTTCATATAGGACTTTGGGTAAACATCAATGAATAAAAATTATATAATCATTTTAGAAAAGGAAAATGGAGAAGTCCAATAGATCTACACTTTCAATGATTAATAAATTAAAATTTGATTTCCACCCTCATTTTTTCCATCTGTTTCCAATCTTAATATTTTCATATTTAAATTTTCAAATTCTTTTCAGTTTTATTTTTAATTGTCTTCAACAAAAAAAATACCCAATTTAGTTAGGATTTATTTAGAAAAATATAAATCTAAAGTGACTAATTGAAACATAGGTTTAATGAACTCCCTAAGAGTCAACATGAGGTGATAATTTATTGAATTAATTTGGGATAATTTATTGATAAAGAAACCTATAATATATATTCTCTCATTAGGTATTATATATATCACACAAATAGAAGATTTGGTGATGAAATGAAAATTGATATGACAAAAACCTTATGGATTTTCTAGACATTGAAAAAAAAACCCTTAATTGAGAAATCATGAGATATATTTTTAAATCCCTTTAATTTTAGGAAATTTTAGATAAAACACATACATGGGTATTTTATACACCATGAAAAGAATATGGGTGGTTAATATAGAACATATATTAATGAATAGAAAAATGAGATGATAAAACCCATACGGATATGTTAAATATTGAATCTAAATCCATAGAAAGGGAAAACCTATGTTGTATTTTTAAATACCATTAATTTCATGAAAATTATGATAAAACACAAACATGGGTAGTATATACACCACATAAATAAGATTGGTGGTGAATATAAAACATATCTCAATGAAATGAAAATTAAGACGAGAAAACCCTTACCTGTAACGCCCTGAACCTAGTTTCCTGGACCCTGTGTATTATATTGTTAAATTGGAATGATTATAAGAAATGTATATCCTGAAGGAATGAATAGTTTAGTAGTTTTGAAATACCAGATATATACATAATTCGAACATTACAAATTTACAGGAAATATTATATGGCATATCTATTAGTAACTACCATAACTCTTATATTATCCCTGTAGGTCATTCATAATAAAATTTTTCACTTCTTGGGGATATATAAAACATAAGAAAGTGGCGAGTTCGGATTTTCAATAAGGGTAAATAATATAGTGTAAGTAATCATAAACATTAACACTAAGCCTGGTGAATAACTAAAAACACATGCATTTAAAAATAATCTTGAGCATAATATAGTAGGAATAAAAACTGATTAAATAATTCCATAAAACATAACCATGGATATTATAATAGTAAAATAATCACATCGACTATCAATATCTAGTTTCATGATGACTGAATTCATAATTTTGGATATTTTAATCATTCTGTCAAGGCCTCATGGAAATACCATACCTATTAGGTAAAAACTCATACTAGTTTGTCTCATGAGACATACCTATGAATCGAGGGGCTATAGCGGAACCCACCCATAACATAATAATTAAAATTCATTCTTAATATAAATTGGGATAAACATAAACAATGTATACATTCATATTGAAACTAACATATGAAATGTAATTAACTTTCCCTAATCATTAAACATAAACACAAACCATTCTGAGTAAAATGGTGAATGGTATCAGGATTGAACATCCACAGTAAAATGAATCATAAACCATTCAATAAAATATGGTAGATGATATCATACAACATTTATCCGAATTAAACATAAAAATCAACTAGAGTTTTTAAATAGATGAAAATACTCATTTAAAATCATTGAGTAGTTTATCAGATAAATACTCTTTAACTTTGAAAAGAAGAGTTATTTTGAAAAATTATTTGTGTAAAATGATAAGTGAATTGATTTAGTTTTTTAATAATAAAATGAGTGATTTTAAGAAAATAATTTTGTCTAAAATAGATTATATAGTGCATTTTAAAATTGTTAATAATGAGAGAAGGTCCTTTTAATCGGGCTTGTTTATCAAGAATAATTGAAAAAGATCTTTATAAAACATTTAACTACCCATAAAATAAAGAAGAAATAGGATTGGTAAACATATATAGAACATTCACACATAATTCATGATTAGTAAATAATAATAATTAATAATTTAATTGGGATTAATAGAGATAGAGATTAACCCGAAAGAAAATAGTGGTTCAGGTAGAAACCCCTTATCTTATGTATGAATGAGTTTTTCAATTGACATTAACATCCTGGATAAATAAATTTAATCAATTAATTAATTAATTAAAAACATTATATACATGAATTTTATTTATTGTAATTTTATTAATTTTATTTATATCCTTTTGATAAGTTACAAGGTACAATTTTATTACTTGGGAGAATTCATTCCCATGGTTTTCATGATCGGTATAAATTTATATAATAATGTAAGTTCATGTGGAATGGTTATAATTCTATGGAATTTAATTTATATGATATTTATGAACATACAATAGTTTAAATGGTTATAAATTTTATTTGGTTATATAGTATGTGTTTGAATAATTAGATAATACATTTAGTGATAATCATTTAGATTATTATGTCGGTTATTGATCATAATGAACTCATTTTGTATTTTAACTTCGTATTATGTAAATATGTTAAATATTCAACATATAAAAGGTTTTAATATTCATTTCAAAATATTTTTCAACCATTAAAATGGTTTCATGAATAGTATTGAAGGAGAAATTGAAGAACAAAAATTCATCGTTCGCGAATGTTGTAATCGGCACTTCCCGGATGATGATTTCATTTTTAGAATATAAAAAGAGATAGTAATGACATTGATGATAGTTCTTTCATTAACATGATATAATTACACTATATAAATGATACTATAGTTATCATAATCTTTTGAATAGAGGAATTGAGGATAGAATAATAAAATAAAATAAAGTGAAATTATATGAAAAAGGAAGAGGGTTTACCTCTTTAAATATCCTCCATGAAAACCTCCTTAAAGGAAAGCATTTTGGTCTTTTGAAAAAACCAACATCTCCAGGATGTAGGTGGAGTATTGGAAATGGTATTTAGGCAAAACTTTGAGAAGTTTCAAGGCTTAATGGAGTGAGGATAATAGGGGGTGAGAGGTGACTTTTATAGTGGATGAGAGGGGAGATTTTTTACTATCTTATTCGTTATTTTATTATTTTGATCAATATAATCAATATTATTGATTCTTGGGACCAAAAAAAAGTAATAAGTTATTGTGAGTTCGAACTAAGTATTCTTACATCAGTCATACATCACCTATGACTTAATAAATCATGTATTTAGCATTTATCATTAATTAATGTATTTTACTATTCGCTAAAAGATTCAAGTATTTTAGAAAAATCCCTAAAAATTAACCATAACAATTTTTCAATGTGTAGAATTAAAAAAACTCCATTTTATCAAAATAATTTTCTAAATATATGGAATTGGATTTTTAAATAAAATAATTATTTACTTGAAAAATACAGATTTTAAATTTAAAACTATTTTTATAATACATTCAAAAATTCATTGAGGTATCATAAAATTATCCTAAAATCATAGGACAAAAAAATATCTATTAAATAATACATTTTATGAAATTTAATTTAATTTTAAATAAATTTAATAATTTAAAATTTTTATTAAATATTTATTACTCACAATAATATCAACAATTAATTATTAATTTTTAAAATATTCACTCTCATTCATAAGGTGTCCAAATTTTATTTCTACTAACATGGGTGAGGTTACTCTTTATAAGAATCATAATATTATTCATAAGGGTATATTACTATTCATAAAGGTCAAGTTACTATTCACCAAAAAAGTAAGTTGGTCCTATGAGACTCTAAATATCTTACTAATCCCAACCGTGTATGTTTTTTTTTCAAAATTAAAAACATAGAAGTGGAAAAATTATATCTAATGACTAGGTTACAACTATCTTATATAATAATAATGTATTTGTTTCGCCGGGACTTAATTTTTCATGCATTCTATATTAAATTTATTTATAATTCCATTGGGTGATATATTCTTCCCCCCTTACAGAAATTTTTTCCCTAAAATTACCAAAATATAACCTCATAAAATCCTTTAGGCAGTTCTTTATCATAAGCTCCTCTAGGTCCCATGTCACCTCCTAAATTTTAGGATTTTTCAAAAGTACCTTTACCAGCCATGTACTTTGATTCCTCAACACCTGTTCTTCAGTGTTTGGAATCCATATAGGATCTTCGCAATAAGATAAGTTAGGTTTTAATTCTATACCTTCATAAGTGAGTACATGTGTTTGGTATGGCATGTACTTCTTTAATAGTGAGATGTGGAACACATTATTTACTTTAGAAAGGCTCGGTGTAATTTTCAAATGATAATTCACAATGCCAATTCTATCCATAATATCAAAATGTCCAATGTACATGGGTCTCAGTTTCCCTTTCTACCCAAATCTTACAACACCTATCCATGGAGATACTTTCATGAAAATGTGATCTCCCACTCAAAATTTAAAATCCTTACTTCAATTATTATCAAATCTCTTTTGCCTTCTTTGAGATGATTTGATATGGGTTTGAATAGTCTTTACCTTTTCTATTATTTCGTTCACAAGCTCAGGGACCACAATCTTCCTTTCCCCAACTTCATCCTAACATGTCAATTTATGAAATCTATTTCCATAAAAAGCTTCATATGGTAACCTTTGAATACATTAATGGAAAATATTATTGTAAGATAACTCCACCAAGTGTAAATATTGATCCCACATTCCTTGAAAATCAATTTATCACGATCTCAACATGTATTATAATGTTTGGATCATCCTTTATGATTGCCTATTAGTTTGAGAATGATAATAAGTACTCAATTGAATCTCTATATCCAATTAATTCTGAAGAATTTTCAAGAATTTTGATGAAAATAGTGGATCACAATCAGACACAATTGAGAGAGGTGCTCCATGAAGTCTCACAACTTCATTAACATAGAGTGGTGTAAGGTGTTCCAGTGGAAAATACTCCCTTATAGCAATAGAATCTATATATTTGGTAATTTGATCAATAATCACCCATATTTCATCATTCTTCCTTGGAGTTATTGGTTATCTAGTGACAAAAACAATAGTGATGTCATCCCATTTCCATGTAGTAATAGGAATAGGTTTCATGAATCCTCAAGTGTGTTTTCTTCCGGCATTCACTTGTTGACATACTAAACATCTTGAAATATAATTAGCAATTTCCCACTTCATGTTGCCCCACCAAAAATGTTCCCGCAAATCCTTATACATCTTAGTGCTAATAGTGTGTATAGAGAAAGTCGAACTATGGCCATAAACCAATAACTCCCTTTTTATCTCGGGGATAGAGAGAAAACATAACCTCCTCCGAAATTTGAGAATTTCATCCTCACACACGAATTCTGCCAACTTCCCATCATTCACATCATTAATTTTATTTTGAATATTATCATTGTCACACTAAAAACGTTTAATTTTTTCCAATAAATATGGTTGGGAAACCAGTCGAATAGTGATGTTTCACCTTCTTTAATAATTCCCATATCTATCCTCGCTATATCCATATACAGATGATCCTTGTCAATTCTCATTTTGTTTAAAACTCCCTCATCCTTCCTGCTCAATACATCTGCTACCTTATTTTCCTTTCCTGGGTAGAATTTTTTAGAATAATTGTAATCCTTGAGTATATCAAGCCATATCTTTTTCCTCATGTTGATTTCTTTCTGTGAGAAGATATATTTTAAGCTCTTTTGATCCATATATATTTCACATTTCTTTCCATAGTGATAGTGTCTCTATATATTTTGAGAAATGATCAGAGGTGGTAACTGAAGACCTTGAGTTGGATAGTTCTATTCATGGATTTTTAACTACATCGATGCATAGGCAATCACTTTATCATTATGCATAAGGACACACTTGAGTCCTTTCTTTGACGCATCACTATAGATCACAAATCCACCTTTACCTAATGGTAGAGTTAGGATTAGAGAATTCACTAATCTCCTCTTAAATTATTCAAAAAAATCATCACATTTTTTGTCCATATGTACATAACAGCTTTATGAGTAAGCTTGGTTAATTGGTAGGATAATCAGGAGAAGTTTTGAACGAAATGCCTATAATAACCTGCTAAACTAATAAACTTATGTACCTTGGTAATGTTTGTTGGTGTAGGCTATTCTTGAACTACATTTTCTTCACATGATCAACTAATATTTCATCCTTATAAACAATATTATCCATAAAAGAAACTACTTGAATCCATAATTCACACTTTCTAAACTTCCCATATTATTCATTTTTTCTAAGATTCTTCATAATAATGCCCAAGTCATTCTCATGATATTCGTATATTTTGGAGTTCACTTAGATATCATCAATAAATACCAAAAAAATGTCACTAAGATATTCCTTGAAAACTCTATTCATTAGATCCATGAAAATATAGGGTGAATTAATCAGTCCAAAAGACATTACTATAAACTTGTAATTCCTATATTTAATTTGAAATGCTATTTTTTGGAAAATCTTCCTTCCTCACACGCAACTGATGATATCCATATTAAATGTCAATCTTCAAAAAATATTGTGCTCCATAAATTTTATCGAATAAAAAATCAATTCTATGAAGATGATACTTATTATTTATCATAATATTATTGATCTTCATGTAGTCAACACACAACATCAGAGATCCATCCTTCTTCTTGACAAAAATAATAGGGGCTCCCCATGGAGAAACACTATAGTGGATAAATCTTTTATCACTCAATTACTCTAGTTGTTTCTTTAATTATACAAACTCTACAGTGTCAATTAAATAAGGAGTATTTGTTATAGGTCTTGAACCAGGAATTAAATCAATAGTGAACTTAACTTCCCACTCTAGAAGATGTCCAGGTAAATCCTCTAGAAATACATCAATATTTTATTTCACAATAGGTACATTCTCAATATGAATAGTTCTTTACTCACCCATATATATTTCATTATCATCCTCCCCAAGAATTTAATTCAGTAGAGATTTTAGGGGTGGATCTATGTAAGAATCAAATGATGAGGTTTTTACTCTAAGGATAATAGATTCTACACCATTCTCAAAAAAATTATCCTTTTTCTTCTTGAAATAGATTCTCACATCATATTTTAGAATCCAATTCCTACCAAGAATTATATCAAATTCAATCATGGGTATGATTATAAGTTTAGCAAATAAAGTATGTGTGTGACATAAGGGGGACTGATTGAAACATCTTTGTTGCAATGATGCTTCCCTTAAGAGTTTTAAATGACAAATCCTTTATTAAATTAAATTAGAAATATATAATTTTCTTCAAAAACTGGGAAGTTATAAAAGAATGGGATGATCGAGAATCAAATAAAGCATTGTCTAAGTTTGAGGAACTGATTAAAGTACCTACCACCACATCAATAGGAACTTCAACCTCAGCAGTTGTGATCGCATACGCTTGTCCTTGATCCCTTGGCCTTCTTCGGGAAATGTATCCTTGACGCTTAGGAAAATTATTTTCATAATGTCCCATCTCTTTAAAATTTTATCATTGAACATTTTTAGACTATTTCTTTCCCTTAATATCATGATATTAGTAATCTTTTCCTCCACTCTTGTAACAAACACCCATACCCTTCAAGAAAGTACCGGGGTGTTTCTTCCCACAATTATCATAGGATAGAAAATCAATTCTTCCCTTCTTCCCATTTTCCTTATTTCTTTTTCCAGTGTTCAGTAGCCCTATTCTTATTTTTAATTCTATTAAAGTCATAAGACTTAGATAATTCGTTTTCTTTCTTGATAACACATGAGACTATATCTTCATATAATGAGAAACTTTGGGAGACAAGTTATCTTCATTGGAATGGTTTAAAACCATCAAAGAATCGATCAATATTTATCCTTGGATTACATATGTAGTCTGTAGCATGATTTTATAACATTATAAAGTTAGCTTCATGCTTTGAAACATTCTTATCCTCTTTTTTCCTCATATTTAGAAATTGTCTTTCTATATCTGCTTGATATTCATGAGGAAATTATTTTCCAAATGAGATTTCCTTAAAATCCCTCTATTCTATATTTTCAATATCTTCCTCATACTTTGTGTTTTGAATCAATGACCACCATTGATCATAATATCCCAATATAATATAAACTTCCATGACAACCTTCTCCCTTTTGTTACTTCCCAAAGCGAGAAATATCTTTTCTAAGGAACTTATCCACTAATCGGTTGTGAATGGGTTTGTAGTCCAATTAAATGAGGGAGGTTGGTGTCACATAAAGTTATATAACATTGTTTCTCCACGTTTTGGATTAGGATGCTTCATATGGGTAAGGTTATTATTCATAACCTCAGTCAGCTACCCCTGTATATTTATAAGTTTCTCAGCACCAGTCGCAGCATCATTATCCTACATTATAGGGAAATCCCTACATGAGATACGCATGTTGTTTCCATTCCATCCACAATTTTCCATTTCTAAATAATGGCATACACAAGATTATGTTATGAATCATAACGTATAATCTAAAGTAGAAAAATTATAAACATAAATTGAAATCCTATGCATAGCCAATATAATAATCATAAACATGATTTCTTTAAGGGAAAAAATTATTTTAAATTTTTCATAATGGATTGTGAAGAAAATATGAATTATCCTAAGCATATCCCCCAAAAGTGTCAAAATAGGTGCATAATAAGGATCGTTTTTGTGTATTAGGTTACCCTGAGTCAAGCCCGAAATTCCTTATCAGAATTTTTACTCCTAAGTACAACAATTCCATAACCATGTCCACATGTATTATCTCGAAAGGAATGTGTTTCTAGGAATATCCACATAATATATTCCTTACCAAAATTCTAGGACATTATTATAATATTATCCTAAAATTATACCATTAGGTATTAGTTCTCTAATCTACGTTTTTTATGTCTAGTTTCTAAGTTTTCTACTAAACTTCCTTTGATGCCAACTATAGTACCCCGACCCCAGTTGGTTAAAATAGGTGCACTATTTTATTACATTAGCATGATTACAATAAATTATTATCCCAAAGACCAAATTTTTTAGTAGTTTTGTAAGACAACATACATAAATTAGTTCAATATTACAACTTAAATTAAATAAAATATAATAGATCCATTAGAAACTCTCAAAACACCAAGATTATACCTACAAGTCATTTATAACACACTTATTTTCTTCCTGGGGAAATATAAAACATAATAAAGGGGTAATATCAGATTCTTAGTAAGGGTAAATAATACAGTGAAAGTAATCATTAACATAAACACTAGAAGTGAGGAATAACTAATAACACATGCCTTTAAAAATAAACTTGAGCATAATATGGAATGAATAAAAACTAATTAAAAATGTCATAAAACATAACCATGGATATTATAATAGTCGAATAATCACATGGACTATCAATATTTAGATTCAAGGTGAGGTAATACATAATGATTTACTTCATAATCATTTTTCAAGGCCTCGTTCCAAGACCATACATAACGAATAAAAACTCATGCTAGTTTGTCTCATGAGACCTACCGATGCATCAAGGGGATATATAGGGCCCCACCCATCACATAATAAGTCTAATGCATTCATAATATGTATGGGGATAAACATAAACAACATATACATTCATATTGAAACTAATATATGAAATGTAATTAACTTTCCCCAATCATTAAACATAAACACTAACCATTCTGAGTAATATAGTGAATGGTATCAAGATTGAACATCCACGGTCAAACTAATCCTAAATCATTCAAAAAAATTTGGTATATGATATAATAAAATACTAATTACAATTAAAAATAATAATAAATAATATTTTTGATATATATGAAAATACTCATATAAAATCATCAAGTAATTCTTGAGATAAATATTATTTTACTTTAAAACGAAGAGTTATTTTGGTAAAATATTTGCATAAAAACAGAAGTAAATTAACATATTTTTTTAATAATAAAATGTTTGATTTTATAAAGAAATGTTGGATAAAAATAGATTATATAGTTCTTTTAAAAATAGGTAAGAATTTGAGAAGTTCCTTTGATTCGGGCTTGTTTATCAAGAAGGATTGTGAAAGATCCTTATAAAACATTTAACTACCAATAAAATAAAGAAGTATTATGATTGGTACACATATATTGAAAACTAACATATACTTTATGATGATTTCATAAGAATAATTAATAATTTAATTGGGATTAAGAGAGACAAAGAGTAACCCTAAATAAAATGGTGGTTCGGGTAGAAAACCCTTACCATATGTCCAAATGAGTTTTTGAATTGACTTTAATATCCTAAATAATAAAATTAAATCCATTGATTAATTAATTATTAACCTTATATATATGTATATTATTTATTATAATTTTATTAAGTTCATTTATGGCCTTTTTATGACTTATAATATAGA
The DNA here is from genome assembly GCA_963277665.1 of Viscum album. NCBI lineage: Eukaryota > Viridiplantae > Streptophyta > Magnoliopsida > Santalales > Viscaceae > Viscum > Viscum album. The sequence goes on along the minus strand of OY728132.1, from coordinate 1,149,438,658 downwards.
ATTTTATTACTCAGGAGCGTTCATTTCCTTGGTTTTCATGATCGGTATAATTGTATATGATAATGGAACTTCGTGTGGAATGGTTATAATTATCTAGAATTAAATGTATATGATATTGATGAAAATTTAGTAGTTTAAATGACTATAAATATCATTTTTTAATATATTATGAGTATGAATCATTAGATAATCCATTTAGTGATAAATGTTTAGATTATTACGGCGGTTATTTATCATAACAAACTCATTTTTTATTATCGCTTGGTATGAGGTAAATATGTTACATAAAGAACATAAAAAAGTTTTTGATATTTATTTTAAAATCAGTTTCAACCATTAAAATGGTTTAATGATCATTCTTGAATTCGAAATTGAATAATGGAACTTCATCGTCCACGATGGTTGTAATTGGCACTTCTCGAACGATGATTTCGTTTTTTAAAATATAAAGAGAGAGAGACAGTAAAGAGATTGATGATGGTTCTTCCATTAACATGATATAATTCCAGTATATAAATGATATTATAGATATCATTATCATTTTTATAGAGAATGTGAGGATATAATAATAAAAGAAAATGAAGTGAAATTAAAGGAAAAAAGGAAGAGGGTTTACCTCTTGAAATATCCACCTTCAGAACCTCTATAAGAGATGGGATTTTCATATTTTGGTAATACCAATAGCTCATGGACATGAGGAGAGGATAGGGAAGATTATTTTTTAAGAACCTTGAAATTATTAAAGTAATAGATGAGTGAGGATAAGAGGGGGTGAGGGGTGGATTTTATAGTGGATGAGAGGGGTGATTTTTGAATATCTTATTCATTGTTTTATTATTTTGCTCAGGAAAATAAATATTGTTGATTATTGTGACCAAAAACAATACTAAATTCATGTTAGTTATAACCAAGTGTTCTTACATCATCCATAAATAAACTATGACTCAATAAATCAGGTATTTAACATTTATCGTTAATTATCATATTTTACTATTCATTAAAAAATTCAAGTATTTTAGAATAGTACCAAAAATTCACCATAACCATTTTTTCCATGTATAATTAAATAATTTAATCCATTTTATCAAAATAATTTTATAAATATGTAAAAGATAATTTTTAAATAAAATCATTATTTACTTGAAAAATAGATATTTGAAATTTAAAACTAATTTTATAATACTTTAAAAAATTAACTAAGGTATCATAAATTTATCCTAAAATCATAAGACAAAACAATATTTATTTAGGAGTTCATTTTATAAATAAGAATATTATTTTAAATAAATTTATTAATTTAAAATTTTAATTAAATATTTATTTCTCACAAAAACATCAACACTTAATAATTATTAATTCATAAAATATTCACTCTCATTTATAAGGTTCCTAAATTTTATTTCTACTTACATGGGTGATTTTAATCTTCATAAGTGTCATATTTCCATTCATAAGGGTACATTACTATTCATAAGTGTTAAGTTACTATTCACTAAAAATATAAGTTGATTCTATCAGACTCTAAATATCTTACCGATTGCAACTGTGTATATCCATTTTTCAAAATTCAAAACATATAAGTGGGAAAATTATGTCTAATTTCTAGGTTACAACTATCTTCTATAATAAAAAAGTGCTTTTTCATAGAAACTCAGTGTTGCATGCATTCTATATTAAATTTATTTATAATTCCTTAGGGTTTTTCATTACCTTTTTTCCCATCTTCCTTGAAAGTGCTTCAACCCTTATATAATAAAAATATTCATATTATTCACTTACCTAACAATCCTATTAATATTTTTTTCTTTTATAATCATTCATTATAATAATTTATTACAAAAATATTAGTTATTTATTAATTATTTACATCATCAAATGTTTGTAATCTTGATTATTTCATATGAGTTTAAAAATGGTGATGAAAAACCTCATTCATATATTACCTTTATTAATGTATTTAAACTTATTCATGTTTAAAATTATGATATTGGTAAAGCATCATTCATGTAGGTTGTTGAACCGACCGATTCATGAAAATGCTATATTAATGAATTAGTAAGAGTGTAGAGTTATAGAATAGTAATATAATTTTTTAAGAATAATAATTATGTCAATATAACATAATTACATTATAGAATAATATTTTGGAATATTGGAGATGAGAATATGGTTGGAAAATATGGTGAAGAACTATGTACTATCTTTGACAAATTCCCTCCTCAAAATGGGTTTTGTTAGAATAATGTATTTAGGATTCCTTCTAGGATATAAAGTATAATAAAAGTATAATAATAATTTAATAGATAAAAATTGGGTAGTTTTTCAATATTTGTTGAAAGGTAAATAGTTTCATGTTAGGGGTATAAGAGGGGTCCTTTTATATATGATTTTTTCATGGAATTTCTATGAATTCTCTTTCCTTAATATATATTGTTTTAATTTTAAAATTTTAGGGGTTAAAAAATATAAAAATAATGGAGTTGGGATAAGGTTTAGTCAATAAATCCCCCATACACACATTTATAAATACAGATTTATTAAATTTTATTTCTTTTCCACATAGTTTAACACGAATTTACCTTATTTTAACTTTTCCATGGTAAATTATTTTTAAACATAAAAATTAAATTAAACTCATTATCTAATTTAAATAAGATGATTAAAAATTTGGAATCAATTTACTTTAAATAATGTAATAAATACAGTAAATTTTTCATTTAAATTAAATCATAAAATATATTGCGAAGAATATATTTTTGGAAAAATTACTTCTTAAATGTTTTGTGTTATTAATTTAAATTAATTACAACTTAAATGTGTATTATTAAATTGGATTATAAATTTTAAAAATTTATTATAATAATGTTTTAATAATTTTTAGTTTCATGTGTAAAGATAAAAATTCACAACGTGTGAAAAAAACAATCCTTTTAAAATTATCTTCGTTTGTTATTAAATTATTTTAATTGCATCCCCTTAAAATTAATAATTTATCATTTCATCACAAAATTTTATCAATCCATTTGAATCATTCTTTTAATTGTATAAATACAAAATTTAATAATAACTATAATATTAATATTAATAATATGTAACATATAAAAATATATTATTATAATAGAATATTCTAATTTAATTTTATCTGTATGTTTCATTATTTTTTGTTTATGAATTGTATTATTTTAAATTTGTTAGTAAACATTACACATGTTAAATATACCTATTAGATACATGTTTACCTAATGACTATATATCCATCAAACATATTTCCAATGACCATATATATAATCATCATATTTCATTTCTATATATAGTATTATATGCATCACTAAAATCATTCACCTTATTCATTTACTTCTCTTTCAATGAGTCTATTATATTTATTATGTATTATCATAATTCCATTATTTCAATCACAGTGATTATCTTTATGGAAAACTATAAAGATAAATAGTTTTTGTTCATTTTTTTTATTTTATTTTGGTTTTATTCATCTTAAATTTTTCATAATGATGTTTCTTAGTGTATTCCTATAATATATAAATTTTTTTCTTCCATTACAATATTCTATCACTATAAAATGTGTCTTGGTTCATTTTATTTTGGGGTTGTGTGTCAGAAAATATTTACAACATTGTATTTTTTAATGATAAATTTGTACTAAAATTCCATGGTGTTATATATTATGCCCCTTAAAATTACATCCTCAAAATTTTAATTATATATCATTAATTGAAATATTTAAGGGTCTCAATATGATTTAAATGATAGAAGATATAATTTCTAATGAGATATAGACCATACTATATTTGTAATAACTAATAAACTCATTATTTCCCTCATATTATTCATTTCCCAAAAATTTATTTTCTCACCAATTGTTTAAGAGAAAATACTCCTCATTATTAGGTATTGAGACCCATATCATTGAATAAATTATTATAAAGAGTTCATAGTTATACTATCACCAATAGGTAATCATTTTTTTATTTAGGATATTAAATGTGACTTTTAAATCCTAGAAATTAATAATTAATCTATTTGGAGATAGAGATTTCATGACAGAAATAACATTAAATTTGACTAAAGGGTGAATAATAAAATTAGTAGGAAGCATATTCCCACAAACATAAATTGGATAAGTTCTATATACATTGTGTTAAATCATCACATTTCTAATACTTTTCATCGATAATTTAATATCTAATCATTGGTTTTGTGATTTAATGATATTATATAACATCCCAAATATGAAGGGGTGGATGGAACCATAATCAGGTATGAAATATTTAGTTCTATATTTGATGATGAGTTTACCTTACACCGCATCATTTGAATTACCTACTTATTCAGTTGTGATTCTATAGGAATTCCTTTTATATTTAATATTAGGAGTTTATATATATTGATTAATCCTTATATTAGTGAATTATTTTTACATAGTTCCCAAATTCCATACATTTAAAACATTGAATTGTTAGTGGTATCTTTGAATGAAATTTATTTATTCTCTTCCATCATTGTTTCTTGATAATGTCGATAAACTGCACTTGATTAAAGATGATTGATAGTGGTTACATAATTTTTCATGTCTATTTATCTCTTTTTCCATTAACATAAAATCTCAATAACTCTCACATACACAATGAACTATGGGACACCTTTCTATAGGCATACAACCATTGGAGTTATTTACTAATGACTCATAGAAACTCACATTGGTCGAGAAGATGGGACGTCGGTCCCATTATACCATGTTAGGGGTTTTCTTGCCATTAGACTCTCTTTTAGATTTATAATATGTTCATGAATCCTTTAAAAGCCCTAATATGTAAATGGTTAACCCTTCACTAATGACTTGATCAGAACCATGTTTTGATCAGAGTGATTGCATGTATCATAAGTTCTATTGTATTATTTTTTTTTAAATTATTATTTTATGGTTTATAAAAATATTTAGTATTCTAGATATTATCACTATATAGGGAGGCTAGTGGTGTATTGGGATTGGGATTTAACCTTGAAGAGGTTATGTATCATGTGAGAGAAAAAATCAAAACCCATATAGTTCATATCACACATTTTAATGTAATATGTGAGGACAACACCATGTAGTTTGATATCATGCGATATGGACATCCTTGATATAATTTGAATGTTTGGTATAGGGATCTATCATTTTATAGGTTTCAAACATAATATTTTAATATTGGAATTATAGTTCACATAGTACCTATTAGGAACCTATATTGTAAATGGTGTGCTAGCAGTGTTTCTAAGTAATACCTATGCATATAAGGTTTCCCTAAACTACATCATAAAAAATATAGAATTTTAATTTAGGAGATATTGTAATATAAAATGCATTAAAATAGAGGTACGTATTTGGGAATCTTCATCATACTGATGGAATAATCGTTAGAGGTCTCTAAGACCAAATGAGTCTTACTCGGTGTGAGAAATAGGGGAAATAGAAGATTGTACACATTGAAGAAATTGAAATTGTATGGGAATTACACCCTAAGGTCAACCTGATATTTTATTATATGTTTCATGGAGAATATAGTATAGATCTTCAGACTTATGATGGTTTCGTAAGTATCTGATTCAAAATAGTAATTCGAATCCTCACAGTTTATTTTTTGTTCCTAACCAACTAATGGATAAGAAAGGTGATTAATACTCATGAGGATTATTACAGTAGAGTAGAAATATTAGAATATTCTGTAAAATTGTACCCATTTGGATTACAAAATTGTAATAACCTATAAAATTCATATGACTTCAAACTCATGATGCATGATAAAGCGAAAAGGATTCATACCGACTTAAGGTGCTTGAGGGAATGGTTGGGGATTACACTCAATGGGATTCCCATGTATAAAATTGTTTCTTATCCGTTGATAGATAATGAGGTATGATTTAATCATAAGACAATTTTGGTCTAATAAGTTAGAGTAGTTGGAATATTAAGGCATTAACACCGTGGTGGATTCCCATGTCACATATTTATTCTTTATCCCCTGACAGAAAAAAGAGTGATAACCATGAATGGTCTTTTAGATATTCTTGGATAGAATGGAATCCTTTCAAGAGTATAGAATGAATAGGGTTTCATGAGTTAATAACCCTACACCATTATGAAATGAGTGTGTAACCCTAGTTCATTATGGACACTCCCCATATAAAGGGGGTTATTGGCCAAAGGCTCATGGTCAAGGTTCACCTGGTTTGAGGGTACATGTCCATGAGTGTCTGCATAATGAGGATTATATCTCTATGGGATTCTACATGATAAAGATTAATTTTCCATATAATTTTATCCCATTAATTATTTTCATGACCATTTTGGGCTCACACAAACGTGTGGCCTTAATAGTATAATTCACATAAAATTGAGTTCATGAATTAGGGTGCATAGATAGGGTTCTGTATGGAAAAAGGAACATAAGACCATGGGTTCATAACATAGGTTTATCATGGATTCTTATTGAATGAAAGGGGTGCTTGGTCAATGACTCGTGGTTGAGGGTTCACGTCGATAGAGGAAGTATAGATAAGGGTTTAAAATCCATCTACATGAATGTATTATATACAACAGGGCCTAGCGTACCAAGTGGGGCCATGTGATCAAGGTAACATGTGTCTTAGGTCACATGATCATGGGTGCATGAGGCCATCACACAAAATATTATACATGGACAAGGGTTCCTATATAATATTAATGGAGTCATTATGAGATTTATGGTTACTGATATCATACTTCCAATATTGGTATCCGATGGTGTCACGTGAAGGAGGCAGGAGGCCAAAGTTTGATGTGAGGGTGTATTGTGATGTTTTATTCATTATGATATTTCATAATGGGATTAAGTGTTATAATCTCATGATGGGGTCTCACGATTGAGTCTCATGATTACTTGGATAATTCTCTAACGTTAGTAGTTGATTATCCTTATTTCTCTTCTTCCCCACCACTCACTCATCCCTTCTCCCTCTCTCTATATCTTCCTATTTTCAATGAGGATTGTAAGGGATTGTATTGAAAAAGACATTTGAGGTCGCTACCGCTTTTCATGGTAAAGGTGTTATATACACCAAATTGAGGCATTGGGTGTCACATATCCAATTTTCTGAAACCCTCTACATTCATAATGATTATGTGATGTTGTGATAGATATGTGATCACATGATAACTTTATAGTCGAGCTTGGACAACTTCTCATGATTGGTTCTCTTGATAGCTTCATGTGATCATATTACATTTCAGTGAACAAGTAATTGATAACCACCAAAGAAATCATGCATTGGGAGGCTATAAATTATTTAATATTAAAATTATTGGAGATATGATGTTCTTCACATAAAGAGGATGCCTGATTCGTGTGATTGAATTATCCCCATCACATGATATCTCATTATAAAAATTCATTAAAAGTATTGTGGGATTCATGTGACACTACAGGTTCTTATGTGAGGTGGTTGTCTATATGGATTCATTTTTATGTGGAATATATCATGAAATACCCCATTATCATGTAAACCAAATAAAATCATGTGACCAAGTCTTGTTCTTGTGATGTCTTCACATGATTCACATGATTGAATTCATGCAATCATTGCTTATTCATGTGTGAATTCTTAACACAATGGTTGATGTTAATGTAATGATTTTGTTATTTGAAACACCCCATGAATGGAAGATAATGATTGTATTCATGGGTTTGTGATTATTTAGTGTCTCAAAATGATATTTGGGGATAGCCTATATGTCATAAGTTGATCATTAGAGTGTCGACATTGAAAAAGTTGTGGTTGGAGAGGTAGTGGATGAGGCCACGACTTGGTCAAATGATAAAGTCAGGTAAACATTTTCTATAACTCACAATGTTAAACCAATGGAGTAAAGGAGTGTAGATAATGAGCATAGGTCAAAGATGATAATCGAACAATCAAAAGACTATGAACGATTTGATCAAGTAGCCATTTTTATACATGTAATAATTTTAATAGGTGAAAAATGCAATGTGTGGTCCCCATCCAACATCAACCAATTGTTTGGTTGGGAACCACTTAATAACTATCTTTGTTCCACCCATAGGTTGATCCATTAGTGGGGTTAGACACCCACAACATGGAACACATTCCCTTTCACATGTCCTACCACACCATTGTGTGACCCACCCAATCACCTCTTACATTCCATAAGTGAGCCCAATGCATGCTATAATTTCCCATCATCCTACCCCTAGGTTGGATATTTGTTTTGGATACTTGTCATGGTTAAGGCGACTCATATTATTTCTTTATTGATATAGATAACTATCTAGCCATGGTTGGCCACTTTTTTTGGCTAAGGGAACACATATATTAGTAAAATAAAAATTCCATGTAAAGTTTGTAAAAAAAGTAAAAAGTTATGTGCCCCTATAAAATGAATCCCAATACATTATTCTCAATGAATCAACCTATAAATGTTAATTCCTTCGTAAAAATCATATCAATATTTTTTCATAGGATTCACACTCCTTAATTCCCCATCAACAAAGTGTATGATACGCATTTATGGGTGTTGAAAAATGTCCCTCCCTAATAATTGGATTCATTCAAAACAAATTGAATTTTATTCTAAGGTAAATATAGTTCACAATTTCATATACATAAATCTAAATAGCTTTAATACCTAATATTATGAGAGGATTTAACAGGTGGAGTCTATTAACTTAAGGCTTTCATGTGTTATCAAGAGGTGAGTCTAAAACTCAAGTGCTTACATGGATCATAGATAACAAGTAACCTTAGTTTGAGGGAAAATATTTCCTCAATTAGAAAATAGTTAAAAATTACATTATGCAATAAGGATTGGGATAGAAAGGAATTTGTTGTTGGAACTAAGATAAAAAACATTGATGTCATTATGTATCCAAAAGTAATGGGAATCAATCTATATATAGTTCTATCAAAAGAATCATATGCAGATAAATTTCATGTATAGGTGAAATAGGTTTATGGATGAAGAACTCTATTATAAAGGTTTCTATATAGATATATCTCAAATGTAAGAATGGGGATTTCATCACTGTATGATAGAATCATGTGTAGGGACCCATGTTTCCATAGTGATGTCACTCTGATCTAGATCCCATGATATGTTTCTAAACACATAGAGTATTCCATTATATTTAGTTTAAGGTTATACATTGTAGAACAAGTATCTCATAGTTTCAACACTTTTTAGGTCAAGGTACCATTAGACGGGTCTCAAGGAAAATAGATGTACTTTAATTTTTTCTTAGGTCACTAGGCCTAGCAAGCATAGATTGATTTTTTCTAGGTCTGGATAATGGTACATATAATTTTTTTATATCTTATTTTTAAAACTAGTTTTTTCCAAAGACTTTTAGAGAGAATATTATTAGCAAAGGTCTTGAATGTTTTTTCAAGATGACACTTATGGGTTTTTAGCCAGAAATGTTTTTTACCTATTTAATTTTTTAAGTGCTCAATATTTCTTGGATCACAAAGCATGTGTATCCTGTGAGTAGAACCTCAAATTTTTCCTATAATTCTATTTGTGTGTTTTCAACTAGGAGAGTTTTGTGTCTATTTCAATTTTTTGTTTAAGGTCTTTCATATCAGACTGTTGAGGTGATACTGTTAAAAGTCATATAGATTGGACTACCTTTTTTTGTAGTTTAGGGTCATATAGATTAGAACTTGTTTTTCTATAGTTTAGGGTCATATATCTTAGACCTTCTTTTGTTATATTTTAGGTTCATATATCTTATATATTCTATTATCATAGTTTAGGGTCATATTTCTATAAAATTATTTTTCTTCAGTTGATGTTTCTATATCCTATAAATTCTATTTCTATAGTTTATGGTCATATATATCAGACCTTATTTTTCATTCATATGTTTATTATATAGAGGATTACTATCTAGTAAGTTATATATATCCCTACATAATCTTTAGGTTTGTGAAGTATGGATATTAATGAAGTGCTTAGAAACCCTACATACCTGCTATAATTATGAAGGATGGATATTCCTGGAGGGTTTAAACACCATGTATCCTTTTTGAAATTGTGAAGGATGGATATTCATGAAGGTTTCAGACACCCCGCATCCTTTCTAAAATATTGAAGGATGAAAATTCAAAAAGTGTTCAGACACCCTACATTCTTACTGGAATTAAAAATGATATATATTCACGAAGGGTTCGAACACCCTATATCCATACTATAATTTTGAATGATGGATATTCATAATGGTTTTGAACACCCTACATATTTAATGGAATTGTGAAAAATGAATATTCATGAAGGATTTGGATACCCTACATCCTTGTTGAGAATTTACTTGGTATATGGTGATTTAACATTAAGGATATAAAACTGAATAATATAATTGGATTATGGGATGTGTGAATAACTCCTCAAGGAGTTTGAATCAAGGATGATGAGATGAGGAAAAAATGATAGGGATATTAATAAATCACTCTAAAGTGATGGGTTCCACTGCAATGTTTTCCATGCTCAAAAGGATTATAGGAAAGTTCTCACAAGTCTAAGTTAACTCTAGTTGATGGGTTCAAGTCCATTTTGAACGATATTATATGGTCTTATATTCATTGTCAAGATGAGGGGTGTTTATGCCTTTCTAAGGCCTTTATAATATTTTTTATGATTACAATACTTGGATAGTGAAGTAGGGTATGGATAAAAGACTGTCAATAGAGGGTCCTTGCACCCTGGAGATGGTTTGGCTCATAGTTTTAAAGCTTGGTCCCTATGTTACATTGTTAGTATCACGCTATAAGGACTACCGAAAGCTTTAAGAATGATTTACCACATTCCTTATTCTTAATGGGTAAAGTAAATGGTAACATAACCTCATGGATGTAAAATTTACATGAATAAATTGGTTATGAGACTCATAAATTGTGATCTAGAAATATATGATACAATGAGGAATGGAGACTGCTGGGTATAGGTTGAAACAAGTATCACACACATCCAATGGAATAGATCATGGGTAAAGGGGTACCAATTCTCTAATACCAACATATCTCCTAGAAATATACTCTTGGGAATTGTATTATTCACCAATGAATCCTAGCGGTATTCCTTCATATTAATTAGTCCTGATGTCCAATACATTACAGAGAAAACCAAGAGAAATCAGTCGAGGGTATGGGGTTCTAAGAGAAGTGTGACAACTCAAGGAATTGTTGTATATCAACTGAGACTTCATAGATATTAAATTGGATTATAGAAAATATAATATTCATGAAGGGATTGAGCACACTAAAGTTGTGTAGTCACATACTAAACATGTTATTATGGTGGGCAGATGTAATGAATCATTTCTCTAACTTTTTCATGGACCAGGGTGTCCAAAGAGCATACATAAAATTTTATTGGGGTCATAAGATAGACCTATGATCTTTGTCCCTTTTTTATTTATGATTTAATTTTTCCCTAAACTCTAAAGATGAAGATATTAGAAGAAATAGAATTTTATTTTCTTCATAAATATATTTTATGGTTTTCATCCTAAAAATGTTTATCTCCCGTTCACTAGAATTTTAGGGTCTGGAAATTTTCACCATTAAATAATAGATTTTATTACTGTATAACTTTTACCAAGGTGCATGAAGTATAGGGTCATGGTGTAGAGGCATGGTGTTATGGATATGTAACAAATTAACTTGGTTTGGATTTACAAGGTCAAGAGTACTCTAAAACCATTCTGAATGGGAGATGAAGTTGTTGTAAATAGTTACTCAATGTTATTATATCATGAGTGATGGAATGAGTCAGTCTTATTGAGGATGATCATGAATCACCCAATGGTAACAAGTTCCACTGTAATGTTTTTGGGTCTCGTAAAGATCCAAGGGCCCTTCTTGAAAGGCTAATATTCCTTTAGTGGACATGTCTAAGGAGTTTATGAAAATCAAACTCATACATGGTTGTAAATAGGGGTCATTTATCTACTTTATAAGGGATGTAGAATATTTGAGTTAATCTGGTACATTTGAGGCATGATGTGTGTTTTTTGGATTGAATTTCCCAAAAATATGATGGGATTACCCCAATCCTCAGTGTACAATGGTTAGTCTCTAGTTTTCCTTTGAAAATGAGTGATGATGGATGATGATCTATGCAGTTTAACATCATGAAAAAGGATTCCCTTGTCATGATATTTAACATAATGCACCATGACATATTCCATGTAGTTTAACGTTATTCAGTAAGAACTTGATTGTAAATCAGATTAAAATCATTCGACTAGAAGATCATTATCATATAATTTAACATCATATGACTAGGACATCATTATTCTATAGTTTAACATCATTAAACTAGGATGTTGTTAGCTAAAATAAATTTATGAAATGTATCCCTTGAGACTCCATGCATCAGTCAAGATAGTTCAAATATAAGAATAATTTTTATCATTATTTAGGATTTTTCTTAGATATATGTAAGTCATAATTCCTTCTTATATAGATATGGATCATGGTAAATAAATCCAAATGTAGATTTGACTCATATGAGGTAAAAATAAGTTGGTATAACTTAAACATTCTTCCGTGGATTAAGGTTTTTCTTAGTGGACCCGAATAAGAGTAATATTCCATTTCTATGGTTGTGATTCATCTTGGATTCATTATTCATCTAATGAGATTGGGAATCTATCCACATTCATTTATTTTAGAGAATCCTCCCTATATAGGTCTAACCCTATTGCAGGGGGAGGTATTTTTCATTTACGCTATAGCTAAGTATTGTATTAGAGAATCTGAGTGTCACTACATAACCTATGACAACTAGAAGGAAGCAACACATAGATCATGTAATTTTAAGGGTACCCTATATAGATCTGACTCAAATTCAAGTGATATGGGCATGATCTATTTGAAAGATAATTCACAAACTATCATTTGGTTGCATGATTCCCAACTGTAGGTGATAACATTAAAGAGAAGGGTCATCATATTGGGAAGGTATTTCACTAGTGGTGGAAAATATAAATTCATTCAGCCATACTAGGTTGATAGAATTTATTATGGACTAAGCACTGAGACTAGCCATGATAGTTTCCAACCATTGTTCTTTTGAATATTGTGGTTGGGACCATGATTAGCGGATTTTGGGTGCCAATACATATGTTATAGTGATGCGAACCAAAATTATAATGGCATGTACATTACATATAGATATTACTTCAACATTGAAGAATATTTATTACATAACACAACAAAACTACTTCAGGACCTTATAGTTTTAGTGTTTTTAGAAACTATGAAACATAAACAATTGATTCATAAAACATCTACATTGTCTCCTACTTATTTCTTCATAACTACACTACTTTTTGAAATATCTTACTTAATAACATTCTTCAAGACCTAGAGAAAATAAACACAAGAAAGGGTGAGCTCAAATGCTTAGTAAGGGTAAATAAGGCAAATATCAATCATAAACCTAACATTTGAAAATATTATCCTGCTTATAAAAGATCATAATATCATGTCATGGGATAAGCCATAAAAGTAAAATGTAATCCAAATAGTCCTAACACAAGATATGAAATTTCTTGGCATACACACATAAGCATAAAAAATCATTTCAAATTATTCAAGGCTCATTGTTGAGGCCACTATAACAGACAAATTCTATTACTGAACCAAGTTCACTCCTTGTTCCAGCCCTGTATTTCTAAACAGGATTTACTTTCTTTTCCAGTAATTTCTATCTCATGAGATATAAATTTTTACCCAATGCATAAGAGGGATATATAGGTCCCACCCATATCATAATGAAACCATTCTTACATGTTCCACAAAAACATAAATCATTTATCATAGCATAAACCATAAAATAAAATTTGGTTTCTCAAACATCAAAACTTAATTCATATAAAATATCATTCCATCATTAACACAATAAAATAATAGAAATAATAGGGATAGAAACATAACCCTATTTAAATAGTGTCATCTTAGATAGAAAATAATTTTGATAAAACACATGAAATTAATTCTTGATAAAAATATACTTTATTCATAAAAAACATTTTCTTTATTCAAAATTCCATGAAATTTTAAAATATAAGAATTTAGTTGAAAATAATCTTGATATCGTGTAGATTAAGATTCAATGAAATAGTATTTCATGAAATTGTAAAAATCCATTCATGCTGTGTAAGTTAAAAAAACATTCTCCTCATACTTTTTCTAGAAAAGTCAAAAAGTTCCTCAAATCAAATAACGAAAAAAGATTCCATTCATGCAGTTTAATAAAAATTTAGAAAAGGGAAAAAATAACTTTAAAATTTTTTATAATAATATAAATAGTATTTAATAATTAGAAAACAAGGATGTGGATGATAAATATTCCCCAGTAAATACTTATGTATAAACTCTCTCGGATAAAAATGAGATTGTAAAATTATCCCATACCTTAAGATTGATATACTTTATATGTATCTGAGCCTCTTGTACAATGATTTAAATAAGGTTACTGATTTTTTTCAGAATCATAATCATTTTTATAATAACATTTATGATCATATTTTCATATGTTTTTTAGTAATATTTCATTGTTACTCATTATTCATGTATTAAATACTTTATGTTCTTATGCATATTTTATCGGATAAGTTCATATTCCTCTTTTTAGGTTATATTTATATCATTTAAAACTTGGTATTAGTATAATATATATTATATTCAATTCATTTATATAATCATGCTTTAATTAATATTATGTATAATGAATCACATCGTACTGTGGAGATAGTAAGCCGTATGTACGCACGAGCAACGATATCATTCTCATAATTGTTGAATGGTATTGAAGTGGATGGTGTATAGTTTCTAAAAATCAAAATAATTTAATATAAATCATATATATTTAATAATTCCATCATTATACCAATCCATGTTAGGTGGTGGTGAAAAACGGATTACACCACGGCATGGAGACGGTAAGTCGTACATACGCACACGTGGTGATTTCATTTTTCATAAGATGGATAGAAGGTGAAATATAGTTGTTTCATATATATAATAACATATCAGTATATGTGTGATACTTATGTTATTACTCTATAATGAAACAACTAATGAATAGGAATTAGAGGAAGAAATGGGTTTGAAAGAATTGGTAGAAGAGATTACCCCTTCCTCAGCGTGCTTCCCATAAATCCATTCTTAGAGCACTAGAGATGGTTTTTAAAGATAATAAGAACCTATAGAATGAAAATAAGGAATTTGAGAAGGAAAAATGGTTGTGTTTGGATGATATTTAAGGCCCAAAATTAAGTTAATAGGTGGTAGAGGAGGTGCCCTTTTATAATTGAGGTGAGGGGCACTTTTAGAAACTCCATAAATAATAATTTATAATAAAAACAAACCCTACCCAAAAACATCCAAAGTGTCCCAATATAGAATATGAGAAGAGATAGGGTTGTAATATCATCAAAAAATAAATCTTTTAAAACATATTTTTTTCAATTTAAACCATATCTTTTTAATTGACACTTAGTTATTCTATTTAATTTTAGTTGTGGTAATAACATTCTAAATAATTAATGGTTATAAATATTTACTTATATGGTGTTAACAGAACATAAATGGATATTTAATGAAATTTTAGTCCTTATAATTATCACTTTGTAATTTTTAAATATTTTTATGCTTTTTAAATAATTTAATAAAATTTTATTTTCATAAAATATCAATAGTGTCAATTTTGACACTATTCATTTATTTGACTTTAAAAAAATACAAACAAAATATAAATTCAAAAAAAATTAATAAACCACTAAAATGTAATAATAACCTATAAAATTCGTTGAGAACATTAATTAGTTCATATAGCATTTATTTTAATATTTTTAGAACCATTTATTTGATATTTCTATTAATAAAATAATTTTTACATCATTATCGTGTCATCATTAATGGTAATTATTTAATCTCTAAAAATTTTAAATAAATTACTATTATTTCTTTATTTCATTTAGATTTATAGAGACTATTTATAGTCAAAATTATCTCCTATATATCCACATATTAAAATTAATATACTTATATAAAATGAGATTGTGACATTTTGTCACATTCATTAGTTTTTATTACATTCATGTCATATTCATAGGTTAGTTTCCATAAAGTGATTATGTTTCAAAAAATAGAAAATGAGAGTCGAATTTAGTCATATAATAAGATTTTTATAGGTGTTAATTTAATTTTATAATATTATTTTTACCTCTTAATTACTCAATTTTCCTTCAATCATGGTAATAAAAATAATTACTAAATTTACTATTAATAATGCCCAAAAATAAAAGTATCATATTAACATAATTTAGAACTATTTATTTAAAATATAGAATAAATTGTTCAAAATTAAAAACAAATAATTTTCAATAATTAATTTAAAATTAAACCCGTTTTTGAAATGATAAAATGGGTTTTAAAAACATTGCAAAAGATTGAATTGTTTTTACCTATGAATCCATTATAAAATTAACGATAATAACATATGTTATATTTAATGATAAAAATATAGTCTATTTATAATTTAAAACCATTCAATATTGTAATTTAACCATATAAAATATCTTAATGAAAAAGTTTGTTTTTAATTAAAATTTAGAGTATTTTTACTATTCATGAAAACATGAAAGTTAACATAAATTTATCATAAATTTATCCAAAGTAAATTTTTATATCCCTATTCAAAATAAAATGTTTATTTTGTCATATAAAAATTATTAATGTTTCAAAATATTAATTTAAAATGGGTTCTCCATTCAAATGTGTAAAATTAACCTTTTAAAAAATAGGTTTTTATACATCAAATAGGGTTTTATACATACCCTATGACTAAAATATCCATTGGATGAATATAAAAAATATTTTATTAAGAATATAACACACATATATAACATTTATTTCATTACCAAAAGTAATTCATTCAAAAATACATATATCTAATTGATTTATATTTTTTATAAATAATTAATAGCCAAAGAATTCTCAATGCATTTTCATAATATAGTTATAGTTATTCCCGCTAACCTAACGGCTATGATATAACAATAATTTTATACTAAGGGCGTATCCTAGTTCATTTAAACTCACAATTGTGTGCAACAAAATCTACTGCAGAATAAAAATTATTCAACGAAAATATTTCATAAAAAACATCTGAGTGTCACATTATACCTCCCTTAAACTGAATTTCTCCCTCAAAATTCATCACATTGAAACAAACATATGAGGATACCTATCCATCATTATATCCTAATATTCCCATGTATCTTGTTCAAATTTCTTGTTCCTCAAAAAAAAACTTTAACCAAGTTAGCGGTCTTGTTTCATAGAACTTTTTCACTACAATACAGAATCTCTATTAGTTTTTCTTTATAAGAAATATATTGCTCCATCGGTATGACTTCTGAGCTTAGTACATGTGAAGGATTGGGTATGTACTTTCTCAAGGGAGATACATAGAACACATCATGAACTTGAGAGAGATTCGGTGGAGGATCCAATCGGTAAGATACCTTCCCAACATGATCCGGAATTTCAAAAGGACTAATATACCTAGGGCTCAACTTTCCCTTATCTTCAAATCTCATTAATCTCATCCAGGGAGATATTCTTTGGAACACCTTATCACCCACTTCAAACTCTAGGTCTTTTTTCAGTTTTCGGTATAACATTTTTTACAACTCTGAGATTCTCTTATATGTTGTTGAATAGATCTAACATTTTCTTCCATTTCATCAACATGATCAGGTCCTAATAGCTTTCATTCCCCAACTCCAACCCAGCAAGTTGGAGTTCCTCACTTCTTTCTATAGAGGGCTTCATAAGTATCCATATAAATACTGCAGTGAAAACTATTATTGTAAGAAAATTCCACCAATGGTAGGTGTTGAACCCAACCACCTTTGAAATCTATAGAGAAAGTTCTAAATATGTATTCTAGAGTTTGAATTTTCCTCTCAAACTGACTATCTATCTGAGGATGATAAGTAGTGCTGAAACATAACACTGTATACATAGCATACTAAAGACTTCTCCAGAACATTGAGGGAAACCTTAGATCCCAATCGGGTATAATGGAAATTGGTACTCCATAAAATCTTACCGAATCTTTTACATATATCCTAGAAAGATTATCAAGATATAAATACTCTCTAATAACAAAAAAGTGTACCGACTTCATAAGGAGATCAACTATAATCTAGATAGCATTATTGACTTCAGATGTTTTGGGAAGTCTGATGAAAAATTCTAAAGTTATGTTTTCCCATTTCTATTTAAATATGGGTAATGGTTGTAACATCCCCTTATAATTCTGTCTCTTAGCCTTAACATACTAAAAAACCGATCATCAAGAGACATATTCAGTGACATCTCTTTTCATTCCATCCCACCAGAAGTACTCTTTTAGTTCCATATACATCTTTGTTCTTCCATGATGAATAGATAATTAAGAACTGTGAGCCTCATCAAGTAGATCCTTCTTTAATTTTGGTATGGGAGGAATAAAAACCAGGTTACTCAACCTTATTATTTCATCATAATCATGGTTGAATTCAGGAACATTTCTCACCTTCTTTTGTATCTCTACATCTTTCTTTTATGCCTCCTTAATCTTTACTTGTATTTATAGTTGAAAATTCATTTGAAAAAGATAATATTTCTCCCCTTCCATTAAAATTTCCAAATCCATCCTTTTTAAATCCATAAATATTTGATCTTTCTTGATCCTCATCATGGATAAGCAAGCGTGGTCTTTTCAACTCAAAGCATATGCCACCTTGTCATCTTTCCCAGGGTGATAATTTATTGAGAAGTCATAAAATTTAATCAACTCCAACCATCTACTTTGGTGCATATTCAGATCCTTTTATGTGAAAAGATACTTTAAACTTTTATGATCAGTATAAATATCACTCCTTTCACCATAAAGATAATTCCCTCATATCTTTAATGTAATGATTACCTTAACTAACTTCAAATCATGAGTTGGGTAATTTTTATCATGAATTTGCAACTGCTTTAAGACATAAGTTATCACAATATCATTTTGTATGAGAACACATCCCAACACCTTATTAGATGCATCACTGTAGATCACAAACCTTTCTCTACTACAAGGCAGTGTAAGCACAGGTGCATTAGCTAACCTTATTTTTAACTCTCTGAAATTCCCTTCACATTCCTCTGTCCAAACAAACTTAACTCCTTTCCAAGTCAAATTGGTGATTGGATTAGATAATGATTAAAAATATTACACAAAATGTTGATAACATCCATCCAAACTAAGAAAAATTCGGATCTCAGTTACCATTGTTGGACTCAACCATCTTTCAATAACTTCTATTTTTTCTGGATCCACAGATATCCCCTCTCTTGAGATTATGTGACCCAAAAATGAAGCTTTCTGAAGCTAAAATCCATACTTGGTAAATTTGGAATAAATATTATCCTTTCATTGGGTCTTCAGTACAATTCTTAGTGATCATAATGTTCTTCCTTTCTATTTGAATAGACAAGAATATAGTCTATAAAGAATACCACAAACTGATCAAGATAGTCTATAAAGACTCTATTCATTATTTCCCTGAAGATAATGGGGGAATTAATAATACCAAAATTCATCACTATAAATTCATAGTGTCCATACCTTGTACGTAATGTCGTCTTGGGTATATCCTCCTTTTTGACCCTTAATTGATGATATCCTGAACGAAGATCAATATTGGAAAAGAATTGAGGTCCACGTAGTTGTTCAAATAAGTCATCAATATGCGGAAGAGTATTGTTCTTGATAGTGATCTTGTTGAGTCCTCGATAATAAATGTTGAGTCTCATTAATCCTTCTTTCTTCTTAATAAATAGAACAAGTTCTCCCCAAGGTGACTCACTAGGGTGTATGAATACCTTATCAAGATTCACTTGGATTTGTTTCTTCAATTCATGTAACTCAATTGGGTCCATTCTATAACGTGTCTTTTAAATAGTCATAGCACCCAGTATGAGTTCTATTGAAAACACAACTTCAGAATTTGGTTGAATACCTAGAAATACCTCTCTAAATACATCATCAAACTCCCATACAATGGGAATATTCTTAATTGTGAGTTTCTCCCCAAAAATTTGAGATAAATAACTTTAATTTGTTGGAAACAAGTCCCATAAGATGGAATAAATTTCTACTGTAATGTTATATTGATCCTTACATCGATATATGATCATAGATTGATATGAAATATGAGATGTGACTTCCCTTCTTTGTTAATTAATATGATATCCATATAGTGAAATCCAATCCATTCCAAGAATAATATAAAATTCTACTATAGAAAGGATCACAAGATTTTCAAGAATCACTTTCCCACAAACTTCAACTATAGAATAATTATAAACTTTTTATGTGACTATTGTGCCATTAAGATTTGTTATAGAAAACTCAACATATAGTTTTTGAGGTAATACGGAGAAACCCTTAGAAAATTCTTCAAAAATAAAAGAGTGGCTGGATCCAAAATCAAATAAAACATTTTCTACTTTAGATTGGATGGTAAGTGTACCTTTCACCAGTTCATTATCGTACTCCATGTTGCTGATAGTAATTTCATGTTACTTTAATTTGTCTTTGTTCTTAAGAGTTTATTGAAGTTGATCATCATCAATAACCCTTAGATAAGGGTATTGATTGTCATAATGCCACATTTTTTTGCACTTTTAACATTGAAGTCTAGGAGGTGAATTCGATGTATTCTTTTCATTGTTTGCATAATTAGATATCTTTTTCCAATCACTTCATAATTCAACTACCCAATGACATTCTTTCATACACTTAAAACATTTACTAGCCTTTTTAAGATAGTTCCCTCCATATTTCTTTCCACACTTTGAGTATAAGGGAAAAATAATCTTCTTTTCAGTGTGGTATTTATATTTTTCTTTAAATTCCATTTTTATCTTCTTATAAAATGCATATGACTGATGGGTTACTCTAATCTCCATATCTACCTTGAGAGCACATCGAAAAATTTCCTTGTAGATATTGAAGTCCTTTATGGCTAATTTTCTTTTGGTGACTTGGTTTTAAGCCACTAAAGAATCAATCATTATTACTCTCAGGTTGGATAATAATTCCAAAAGCATACCTTACAAGTCTTGTAAAATTTTCTTCGTAGGTACCAATAGATTCATCATCCTTTTTCTTAAGTGCACGGAACTCATTCTCCATATTTGTTCGAAGAATATGAGGAATGTACTTATTGAAAAATATGTTCTTGAACTCGTCCCATTCTATGGACTCAATTTCATCTCTTTGCCTCATATTCTTGATAAGATTTAACCATTGATCAGCTTCTCCTTCCAAACGATATACTTTTAAGATGAATTTTTCATGTTTATAACATTGTATAACTGAAAATATCATTTTAGTGGTACTTATCCATTTTTCAACCACTAATGTATCAGAAGACCCACTGAATGAAGGTGGACGCAATATCATAATGGACTCAACGAATGTTTCTCTCACCTTATATCGTTTGGAAGTGATGCATGAATTATAAATAGAGAAATTTGTGTGAGAATGGCGACAATATTTTGCATTTCATATCCCATAATATTTGTTTGCTCAAGGTATAATCATTGCATTGACTATCGCATTCAGCATTAATGTTGTTCCTTCAAGATCCATCCATTGACTAAAAAAAGAATAACAGTTTCTGAAACACTAATCATAATAGAAAAATAAAATTATCAAGAATAAAATTTCAATTTAGTACACTTTAGGTTTTATCCTAGGTTATTGAAGAACATCTCTAAAACATTAGGATTGGATTGTAACCAATACATAGACATATCCATAAGGTTCTTACTAAGGTTCTCTCATCATAGTTTCCAAATTTTAACTATAACTTTTCTTTGATACCAACTATAATTTCACATAATTTACATATATATATTAATTCAACATTGAAGAATATTTATTACATAACACAACAAAACCATGCTAGGACCATATAGATTTAGTGTCTTTAGAAACTGAGAAGCATAAGCAACTAGTTAATAAGACATCCACATTGTATCCCACTTATTTTTTTCATAACTAGACTCATTTTTGACATATCTTAATTAATACTCTTCTTCATGACTTGGGGAAAAGAAACATATGAAAGGGTGAGGACAAATTATTAGTAAGGGTAAATAAGGGAAATATCAATCATAAACATAACATTTGAAGATCTAATCCTACATATAAAATATCATAATATCATGTCATGGGATAAATAATAAAAGTGTAATATAATCCCAATAGTCATAACATAAGACATGAAATTTCTTGGAAATCATATATAATCATAGAAAATCATTTCATATTAGTCAAGGCTCATTGTTGAGACCATCATAGCGGAAAAATTCAATTACTGAATTGATTTCACTCCTCATTCCAGCCTGGTATTACAAAACTGGATTTAGTTTCCATTTCATCCAGGTTTATCTAATGAGGTATAAATCTTTACCCAATGCATTGGAGGGAGATATAGGTCCCACCCATCCCATAATGAAATTATTCTTACATGTTTCAAAAAAAACATAAATCATTTATCATAGAATAACACATGAAATAAAAATGGGTTTCTTAAACATAATAACATAATCCATAAAAAATATTATTCCACTATTAACATAATAAAATAATAGTAATAATAAGTATATAAACCTAACCCTATTTAAATATCATCATCTTAGATGGAAAATAATTTTGATAAAACACTTGAAATTAATTCTTGAGGAAAATATCCTTTATTCTTAAAAAACATTTTCCTTTATCAAAATTCCATGAAGTTTTAAAAGAAATGAACTTATTTTGAAATAATCTTGAATTATTGCAAATGAAGCTTCATGGAAATAATGTTTCATGAAACTATAAAAATCCATTCATGTTGTGTCAGTTAAAAAAACATTCTCCTCGTACTTTTTCGAAAAAATTCAAAAAGTACTTCAAATCAAATAACGAAAAAAATATTTTTTTCATACCATTTAATAAACATTTACCAAAGGGTAAAATTAACTTTAAACAATTTTATAAGAATAGAAACAATATTACATATTTAGGAAACATGGATATGGATGATAAATATACCTCAGTAAATACTTAAGTATAAACAATCTTGGATAAAAATGAGATTATAAAATTATCTCTTAACTTTGGACTGATATGCTTTATATGTATCTGAAACTCATGTATAATGATATAAATAATGTTACTTATTAATTACATAATCATAATCATTTTTATTATAACATTTATGTTCATATTTTCATCCATTTGTTAGTAACATTTCATTGTTACTCGTTATTCGGGTATTAACTACTTTATGTTCATATGAATATTTTGTCAGATAATTTCTTATTCCTATTTTTACGTTATAGTTATATCATTTAGAGAATTTTATTAGTATAATATATATAATATTCAATTCATTTATATAATCATGCTTTAATGAAGATTATGTAGAATGAATCACATCGCGCTGTGGAGACGGTAAGCCGTATGTACGCACGAGCGATGATATCGTTCCTATAATTGTTGAATGGTATTGAAGTGGATGGTTTATAATATCTCAGAATAAATATAATTTTATATCAATCATATATATTTATTAATTATGTCATTATACCCATCCATGTAAGGTGGTGGTGAAAAACAGATTACACCACAGCGTGGAGATAGTAAGTCGTACGTATGCATGCGTGGTGATTTTATTTTTCATATGATGGATAGAAGGTAAAATATTGTTGATTCATATTTATAATAACATATAATTATATGAGTGACACTTATGTTATTACTTTAAAATGAAACAACTAATTAAGAAGAAGTAGAAGAATAAATAAGTTTGAAAGAATCGGTAGAAGAGATTACCTCTTCCTCGACGTGCTTCCTCTAAATCTCTTCTTAGATAACTAGAGTTGGAATTTGAAGATGACTAGAACCACTAGAATAAAAATAGGAAAGTTGAGAAGGAAAATGGAAGGGTTTGTCTGATCCTAAAGGCTCAAAATTAATTGAAGAGGTTTTGGAGGAGGTTCCCTTTTATAATTGTGGTGAGGGGAACTTTTGAAAACTCTATAAATAATAATTTATAATAAAATCAAACCCAACCCAAAAACCTCTAAAGTGTCCCAATTTAGTTTATGATATGAGATAGAGTTTTAATCTCATAAATTAATAAATCAATGACAATATATTTTGTCAATTTAAACCATATCCTTTTAATTGACCCTTAGTTATTCTATTTAATTTTAATTGTGGTAATAATATTCTAAATATTTAATGGTTATAAATATTTACTTGTTTGGTCTTAATTGGCCTAAAATGGATATTTTATAATATTTTAGACATTATAATTATCTATTTTTAATTTTTAAATATTTTTATGGTTTTTAAATAATTTTATAAAATGTTATTTTTATTAAATATCAATAGTGTGAATTTTGACACTATTCATTTATTTGACATTAAATAAAATCCATACAAAAGTTAAATTAGAAACAAAATATTTATTACAATAATAATATGTCATATTCATATATAAAATTTTTTGAGGAAATTAATTAGTTAATATGATATTTATTTTAATATTTTTAAAAGGATTTATTTGATATTTATGTTAATAAAATAATTTTTACATCACTATTGTATCATCATTAATGGTAATTATTTAGTCTATAAAAATTATAAATAAATTATTATGATTTATTTAATTCTTTTATAATTCCATATAATATATATAGTATATATTATCTTCTATTTATCCATATATTAAAATTAATATACTTATATAAAATGAGATTGTGACATTTTTTCACATTCATTAGTTTTTATTACATTCATGTCATATTCAAATATAAGTGGACATAAAGTTATTCTATTTCAAAAAAATAGATTATAATGGTAGAATTTATTCATCCAATAGTAATTTTACAAGTTTCAAGGTAATTTTATAATATTATGTTTACCCTTAATTACCCAATTTACCTTTAACCATGGTAATAAAAATAATTTCTAGTTACTATTCATATTGACCAAAAATAAAATTGGCCTATTAACATAATTTGGAACTACTAATTAAAAATATGGAATCCATTTTTCAAAATTAAAAAAAATAATTTTCAGTAATTAATTTAAAATTAATCCTGTTGTTGAAATGAGAAAATGGTTTTTAAAAACATTGCAAAAGATTGAAATGTTTTTACCTACAAATTCAATGTAAAATTAATAATAATTACATAAATTATATTGAATGATAAAAATATATTCTATTTATACTTTAAAACCATTCAATATTATAATTTAACCATATAAATTATCTCGATGAAAAATGTTGTTTTTAATTAAAATTTAGCATATTTTTACTATTCATCAAAACATGAAAGTTATCAGAATAATATCAAAAATTTATCCAAAGTAAATTTTTATATACCTCTTCAAAATAACATGTTTATTTTTTCATATAAAAATTATTAATGTGTCAAAATATTAATTTAAAATGGGTTCTCCATTCAAAGGTGTAAAATTAACCTTTTAAAAAATAGGTTTTTTTACATTTAATAGGGTTTTATTCATACCCTATGACTAAAATATTCATTGGATGAATATAAAAAATATTATATTAAGCATATAAAGAATATATATCACATTAATTTTTTTACCAAAAGTAATTAACTCAAAAATACAAATATATAATTTATTTATATTTTTCATAAATAATTCAAAGCCAAATAATTCTCAATGCATTTTCATTAGTTATAATTATTCCTGATAACCTAACAGCTAGGGTATAACAATAATTTTATACTAAGGGCATATCGTGGTTCATTTAAACTCACGATTTCATGCAATTCAAGCTACTGAAGAATAAAAATTATTTAAAGAAAATATTTCATAAAAAACATTTGTCTGTTACAAAGAAAAATGAAATTCATTGATTTGATGATTGCACTAATGTGTGAATATATATCATGAATGGGGAGATGAAAATGAATCCATAACATATTAAAATATCATTAAGGAGGTGAATTATCATCTTCCAGGATCATGAACTAAGGTTAGAGGGGCATTTCAAAATCTATGGATAGTCCCAATGATGGGTGATAATAGTGTCACTACATATCTTGTATTGAAAATAATCCAACCACAATTAATTATAGAAAAGTTATGGGTATCCTACATGTATCTAACACATATACTGGGTAAGGGACATTTTATTTCATACCTAGGTTCATAAGTGAGGGATCTCATTCCCAAATATCCTTTGAATATCTAATTCACGTGTAGGATAAGGTATTTACTCATTTTGATTGTCGAAGTAGAGAATGAGTCCATGGTAAAGTACCTAGATGTTATAATGTATCCTAGAGTTGTGGAAATGAATCATGCACATAATTCTTTAAATAAAAGTTAAATCCCCTACAAATATCAAGATCTTATGTAGGGAATAGGGTGAATAATTATTTTGAATATAATGGATATGCCCAGGATTATGAAGCTCGGGCATCGCTATATATTCTGAAAGATCATGAATCAATTCACACATATTTCTTTATGAGGACCCCCTCCCCCAGTACAAATCAGTCTTCAGTTTATGGGATATGGAACTTCTTCGTCTTTTTGAAATTATTGTTGGTCCCTAAACATGGGAATCTAGACATCACTATATATCATGTGCTTATAGTAATAAAGACACATATAGTTCTTGAGGAAGACACCTCACATAGATCTAGTACATTTTCATATAGGGGGTATATTTTCATTACTTGAGTGAGCCTTGAAACCATAGTCGATTAAAAGGTTCCTCTATATTGATCGAGATTATACACAGGTTAATGGAATATCCATATTCTATTATAGTATGAGAATGAAACATTTAACCCTATAAAAATCTTTTTTATAGGTCTTACATATCCTTATATGGATTAAGATCTCATGTTGGAAGTGGGTCTGATATGATGGCCCCCTATAACCAGTTTAGGTTCTTATAGAATGAACCAAACATCATCTAGTCGTATGTCTTGTGATAAGGATTGGATGATTGTTTATGTTTATATTCATGAAATAATGACTAAATTATATTTTTGATATGGATTACTACCTCAACATATTTGGATCTTCATAGTAAATGAACTCCCCTAAAATAATGGGTACAAGAATATGATGTTATAATCTTTCATTGACAATGAGTATGATAAACCTTTGTGTAATTAGGAGGGTATCTAAATACACATGGATATTTGGGTTATAGGAATTATAAATCCTAAAAAAGAATATATCAGTCAATGGGATGTGGATACCGGTGGGTATAGGTCGACCATTAATGATGATGGAATATTTCATTGCACACAATTAGGAAACTAGCTATTAGATTTAAGGGGGTCCACTTGTCTTGGACAAAAAATCCTCTAGGAACCTTCTCTTAGGATATTTTCATTCAATAATAAATCCTAGATGGGTACTTTAAGATTAGTCAATCTTTTTTAACAATACGATATAGATGATAACCAAGATTACATGTGCTCGGGGTTCATGGTGTTCTAAGATAATTGTTTCAACTCAATGAATTGGTTAGTATTAACTCAAATACCAGAGGCATGAAGTTGTTTTATGGAGAATGTAATATTCAATAAGGTTTCAATAACCCTAAAAGTTACTCTAATTTTTATTGAATGCAATTAGGTTGAATGTATAAAAAATGATTCAGGATCACACAATGATCATGTGGGTAATCAATTGAGCATTAAGACCTCAAGTAGTGATTTTTAATGTCATGTGACTAGGATATGTTTCCCTATATTCTAAAAAAATATTCCTCAACTTTACTAGTGAGAGTGACTTTTCTGGTATTTTAAGTTTACATGAGACATTCTTGACATGATAAATAATCGAAAATTGGTAATTTTCTTAAACTGCATGTGGGTGAAAGAAAGGGAGTGTGTAGGGAAAATTCACACTTTAATTCAAGAATGACTCCCCATATAGATTTGGTTATCAATATGGAATATAGTTAAAAGTAATGATGTTCCATGGATAGGACTAAAATAGATGATCCAAGAATCACTACATACCCTATAGGGATATGAATCAATCAACACATAGTTCTTATAATGAAATCATGATGCATATATCAGGCCTATGTGCAAGGAAGAGAAAAAAATTATATTTCTCGGACCGAGCTATCATGTATTTCATGGTACAAATTGGGTGGACCACACTAATAAATTTAAGGGATTTTAAATGGATCTTACATCAAAAAATTTAATATCATGTGACTTGGATGTTGTTGTGTAGTTTGACATCAAGTGACTAGGACATTGTCATGTAGTCTAATGTTGGGAAACTAGGATATTGTAATTCTATTTAGAATCATGTGACTATTAAGTAGGTCTGCATTGGTTTATGTTAATATTATGAGGATATCAATTCTATGTTTTTTAAATTATTTGTTCTAGGACTTTTGTATAAAGGCATAAAACATTAGTCATTCTTCATCCCTCTTGGATGTGGAAAAATGGGTGAAATAAATCATGCCTTTAAATACATATATCAAGGAGGTTTGTTTGAGTATTACTAACATTAAAGTCGCACCATTAGATAAAATTATTATATATTTAAAAGGAACCATTCCTTTAGGACCAAAATATCCACTATACATAAGCTCTGAGGTAATGTTTTTTTAACAACGAATCCAAGAAGGGTCCCCGCAAGGACCAAGAAACCCCTAGGAACAAGATTTGAGGTGTTTTATTATTCACTAATAAATATTTGTAGGGTACCTTGAGATAAAATATTCCTTTTATAGATATTTTAAAATAGATAACTAATATTACATGAGATAAAGGTACGTAAAATGCCAAAAATAATATTCTCTCAAGGCCTCAGGCAGTTTAGACCCAAAAATGGGGCATGATGCATGTTTGGAGGAAAACATTTTGTCAAAAAAGGGATTTTGAAAAGTATATATATATATATGCCTCCATGTGTTTCTAAATTATGGCATTGAACAAAATCTCAATGAAGTTTAAAATATGAACTTTTCCAAAGTGAAATTATAAAGAGGGAGTATCGATGTAATGAAATTTTCTATTCACTAGAGATATATTCTCCAAAATAAAGGGGTATGAGAATGTGATGTTATAATATTTTTTCACAAGAAGTATGACACACAAATGAGTTACATCGAGAGTGTACAAATACTCTTAAATAGTTAGTTAATTAATATATAAATCATAAGCTAAGAATGTCTAAGTCAATGGGATATGAGGACCAGTGGGTATAGGTCAACCATTAATAATGGTGGAGTGTCCCCCACAGTCAAGAAAATAGCTCCTAGATTTAATGGGAGGCCTCTCCTCTAGGATCAAAACATCTTTTAGGAATAATCTCTTAGGAATTGTTTTATTCCATAGAGAATCCTAATGGGATACCTTAGGATCACCCAGTCCTTATTACAAATATGATATAGGGGAGAACTAAGAGAACGTGGGATTGAGGTCTATGGGGTTATAATATAAGTTTATAAACTTAAGGAATTTGATAGTATTAACTCAGATGTGGATGGTATGAAGGTGGTTCATGGAGAATGAATATTCAAGAAGGGTTTGAGGACTAAAAAGACTACACCAACATGTATTGAACATATTTTATAGGTGAATGGATAAACCATGTGATTCTCATGTATACAATATTATAGAGGGATAATCTTCCTAGAATATGGAACTCATTTCATGAAGTTTTACATCATGAAATAAGGACATGTTTCATGTTTTTTAATATCATGTGGTAAGTATATTTTTATGTAGTTTAACATCATGAAACTAGGATATTTTCATGAATCTTAATCTCATATGACTAGGACATTGTCATGTAGTCTAAAATTGTGTGACTAGGGAGATGTTGTGAAATTTAACATTATATGAATAAGATGTTTTTTATGGAGTTTGAAATTGTTTGACATGGAATTCAACATGAAGTTTAATGATGTACAATATGTTGGGCATGATCCTCTATATAGTCACACCATATAAGTCACCTATCTGGGTCGCTTATTTATAATGGTGAGGTGTTACCAAGGTCGATAGGGAAATATATATGGTTAACCGTATTTTTTTTAAGAACCTCTCTATAAAAATTTGTCTTAAAAGGGGTGATTTTCTTGTCTGGTCAAGATATCACTATGATGAGGTTGTCTAGGATAAATGATGGTGGTAGAATCCCAATAATCCATCTATATACTACTATGAAGAGTAATATCATTATAGTTTACACATTTTTCTTTAGTTGAAGAGTCATAAGACCCTTTAGTCACTGTAGATACATATTGTATGGCCTCAAGTAGACTGGCATCGAGTAGAGTAGGAATATGAATTTCATATCACATCAAGGATAGAATTTTTTGGCCTTCCTTTCCTGAGTATAGGCTTACTGCATAGAGGTCACTAAATTATGATGCTGAATATTTATTTCTACGAGGATGTGAGCTAGCTACTGAAAAGCCACTAGATTATTCTAGTGAGATTCTATATTTTCATCTGGAATATGGGCTTATCATTGAGAGGTTTCTAAAATATTCTTCTCTACCCTAGTTGAAATGAGTATATGATTCTAATTAAAATATACATTCCCCACTAGAATATGCCAATGAACCTCCTCTATGGGAGAAGGAATATATTCCTCCTCCTATACAGCCTATGAAGGAACTAGTGTAGTCATTAATTGGTAAGAATAATAATATGCACCTTGCTCTTATAAGATGTTGTAATGTGACAATTTTATTTGGCGATAGTGATACAAGCATGCCCTGAAGTGATTTCCAAACTGGGTTGGCAAACCCCAGTCATAATGGGAATATGATCTTGATCATGTTCCTTTGGATATTCCACTAGCTTTATCTGATAGGAAAATAATATTTTCCTGAGTTGATTTCTAAATAGGGTTGACAAAACCATAATGGAACAAGGATATGAGCCTAGTCCTATGGCTCTTTATTTATTAGAATATGATGATAATTATCATGTATAGGAGAAATAATATTTTCTTTCTTCGTAGTAGTCATTCATTCATGTTGACCAGAATTATATACTTCTCTAGTTTGGGATAATAAATTATTTCTATCACTATATTGTTGTCAGAATATAATGAAAAATATCCTCCATTGCTTCAAGAATGAATTTTCATTTTAGAAGGGTGTATGCTAGTATATAGGCCAATGTGTTCTTTGTCACCAAGATATATTAGTAGATGTATTTTATTGAAGTGGGGATATATACCAACTCATATCCCCCTTGTTCCACCAAAATATATCAATGGTATTTATGTATGGGTTGTGATATATTCCTCCCACGTGCTTGTTGTTGGGATATGAGGGATTACTTGATCTGGGTGAGAATAGATATGAGCCTATTCACTGGTTCTGGATGAGAAATGCTGGAAAGATTCACCATTAGGGGTGGGGATATGATACCACTCTCATTGATTCATATCTTTTCACACCAGATGAGATCTCATCAATGCATAGGAATGAGTGTCCAAGGTGGTGGACTGTTGAGTAGTTCCTTTAGCAGGTGACTGAGGGGCATCAATTATTTTATATTATTTATGGGGTCAATATTGTATTGTATCAGTGGTATATCTTTTCAATTACAATACACAACTATTGATAATAACATCTCCCATATATTAAGATTCCACAAAGTTTAATATCATGTGACTAGGATATGTTTCACGTAGTTTAATGACATGAAATATTTACATTAGTGACCTATAGTTTAAGTTCATGCAATAAGGACCTGGGTTACTGTAACACCCCAAGGTTTTATAAATAAATTTAATATAGAATTTCATGCATGAAACATTGAGAGTCTATGAAACAATACATTTTTCATTATAACATAGTTGTTAAACATAATTTTTCGGCCTCTGTGTTTTGAATTTTGAAAAAAAAAACATACATAGTTGCGATTAGTAAGATATTTAGAGTCTGATAGGATCAACTTACATTTTTTTCAATAGAAATTTGACCCTTATAAATATTAATGTACCCTTTTAAATAGTAATATGTCCCTTATGAATAGAAACCTCACCCATTTAATTATAAATAAAATTTAGGCACTTTATAAATGAGAGTGAATATTTTAAAAATTAACAATTAGGTTTCGGTATTTTTGTGAGTAATAAATATTTAATTAAAATTTTAAAGTAACAAATTGATTTAAAATAAAATTAATTTTTATAAAATGTATTCCTCAAGAAATATTTTGTTATCCTATGATTTTAAGAAATTTTTATGAGACCTTAGTAAATTTTTGAAAGTGTAATAATATAAGTTTTAAAATTAAAATCGGTATTTTTAAGTAAATAGTGATTTCATTAAAAAATTTCACATATCTAGAAAATTGTTTTGATAAAATGGAGTCCATTTTTTAATTATACACATCAAAAATTGGCTATAGTTAATTTTTTGAATTTTTCTAAAATTCTGGAATTTTTTGTGAATAATAAAATATAAAAATTAATGGTAGATGCTAAATACATAATTTATTGATTCATAGGTGATATATGAATGATGTAAGCACACTTGGTTAAAAATAACATTCAATTATTACTATTTTTTTCACAATAATCTACATTATTTCTTGTCTAGAGCAAAATAATAAAATAATGAATAATATATTCAAAAATCAACCCTCTCCTCCACTATAAAACCCACCCCCCCCCCTTTCTTCTCTTCACTCATGTAAGCCTTGAATATTGTAACATTTATACCCAAATACTATTATCTAGTCCCTCCCAACATCCAGGATCTCTTAGTCTTGTCAAAATACCAAAACCCCATCCCTTAAGGAGGTTCTCAAAGAGGATTTTTCAAGAGGTAAACCTTCTTCCATTTTCTTTTAACTTCATTTTCAATTTATTTTATTTTCTTATATTCTCCTTACCTAATCTATAAAAATAATCAAAATAAATCTAGTAACATATATATATTGGAATTATATCATTCTAATGTAATATACTTCCACAAACTATTATCTCTCTCTCTCTTATTTTAAAAAAAAACTAAATCATCATCCGGGAGGTGTCGTTTTACAACCTTTGAGGATAACGAACTTCCGTTATTCAATTTATCCTTAATGGATGGTCATGAAACTATTTTTATTGTTAAAAAATATTATAAAATATTTATTATGTCTTATTTAATGTTATTAAACCAGTATATATACATAATACTAATTCATATGACCAAACTGGTTTGTAATAATCAAAATATCGCCAAAATAATATAAATGATTATCACTAATGTTCTATCCAATAAATCATAGTCATACCATATAAAAAATGAATTATATAACCATTTAATATTATTTATTTTCATTATTATCATATAAATTAAATTCTAGTGAATTATACCAATTCCACATGAACTTTCATACTCATATACAAGTATACTGATCATGAAAACCAAGGAATCGAATGCTCCCAAGCGATAAAATTATATCTTATAACTAATCCAAAAGTACATAAATGAACTTGATAAAAATATAATAAGTAATATAAATGTAGATAAGGTCATTAATTAATTAATTAATGGATTTAATTTGATTATACAGGACATTAAGGTCATGTATAGAACTCATTCGAGCATAAGGTAATTGTTTTCTACCCGAACCTCCATTTTCTTTCGGGTTATTTTTCCCCTCTTTACACTAATGAAATTATAAATTATTATTATTTAACCATATTAAAATAAGTTTTAATGTTCTATATATTTTTACCAATCGTAATCCTACATTTTTTATGGGGATTTACATGTTTTGAAACGATATTTCTTAAATTCTTCCCGATAAACAAGCCCAATTCAAGGGAACTTTTCAAGTTCGTACCTATTATCAATGGAAGTATATAATTTTTTTAAGCCATAATTATTTTTATAAAACCACTCATTTCATTTTTAAAAAACTAAATTAGTTAATTTTTTTGGTTTTATTCAAATATTTTTCTAATATAGCCCTTCTTTTCAAAGTAAAAGTGTATTTCTCTCAAAAATTCTTCGATGATTTTATTAGAGTATTTTTTTCTATTTCAACTCATATATTGAATTTTATGTCTTATTAAGGTTAATATATTATGTTTATCATATAACATATTTTATTAAATGGTTTATGGTCAATTTTACTATGGATGTTTTATCTTGATACCATTCATCGTACCACTCAGAATGGTTAGTGTTATGTGCATAGATTAGGGAAAGTTATTTTATATATTTATGTTGTTTATGTTTATCCCCTTTCATATAAAGAATTAATTGGACATAAGAAGTGATGGTTGGTCCTGATATAGCCCCTCAATTCATCAGTAGATCTCATGATACAAAATAGAATTGGGTTTTGGCCGAGGCCTTACCCTAGTATTTTCAGACATCTTGGACGAGGCTTTTACAATATGTTTCAAATATCCAGCATTATGCATTCTCCCATTATGGTATTTGTAATTGATAAACCATGTGATTATTCAACAATTATAATATCAATGGTTTTGTTTCATTATCTTATGATCATTTATATGGCCTTGTTTAATCATCTTTCATTCCTTCCATATTATGCTCAAGTATATTTTTAAAGGCGTGTGTTTTTAGTTGTTCACCATGGCTAGTGTTTATTTTTATGCTAACTTTTACTTTATTACTTACCCTTACTAGGAATCTGAGGTCACCCCATTATTATGTTTTATTTTTCACCACATTGTGAATATAAATATTATGAATCACTTTAAGAGATATTATAGGAGTCATAGATGTTTCTAATGGAATTGCTATTATGTATTTCATTTAAATTGTAATATTGAGCTTATGTTTGTATAATTTTTTCTAAAACTACTAAACTATTCATTCATTTGGGATACTAATTTCATATAATCATGCCAATGTATTAATATAAGGTACCAGCTCTGGGAAACTGGGGTATGGGTCCTTACAGTTGGTATCATAGGAAGTTTAATAGAAAACGTAGAAACTAGATTTTGAAAATGTAGATTATGGAACAAAACCCTAAGATATACTTTGAGGATGAGTATACAAGAACATTCTATAATTTTGGTAAGGTATACATTATTTGAATCTTTCTAGAAAATACATCTTTTTCTGGATACTAAAATTGGATGTAGTTCTAGCACAGATGTACCTAGGTGTAACAACTCTGACAAGGTGTTCCAATCTTGACTCGAGGTAACCTGGTACATGACAACTAGCCTTACTACACACTTTTTTTGACACTCCCAGTGGATATGCGTATATAATTCACATTTTCTTTATAAACGGTTATGAAGGATGTAAATTTAAATATGTTTTCAAGGTAACCATTCTTATGATTATGATATGAGACATGTATAAAACATAAATTTATGTTAAGTGTTTTTCTAGTTCGACATTATACATTATGATTCAAAAACCAATTTAGTTTATTACATTATTTAAAAATGGAACCTAGTGGAAGGAATGATAATATCATGAATGCATGTATCCCATGTATGGATTTTCTTCTTATGCAAGATAATGATGCTAGTACTGGAGCTACGATTGGTGCTGAGTAGCGTATAACTTTACTGGGATACATTAATAGGGTTATGAACAATAACCTTACTTGAATGGATCATATTGATCCATAATGTGGAGGAGAAATGTTAGACGGATTTATGTGAAAACAACCTCCATCATTCAATGGGACTACAAACCCATTTGTAGTGGAGTAGGGGATAAGTTCTTTATAGAAGATATTTCTTTCTTTGGGATGTAACAAAAGGGAGAAGGTTGTCCTGGCATTTTATCGTCTATCGGGAGATATGGATAAGTTGTGGTCATTAATTCAAATCATGAAGGATGAGGAACATATTGAAGAAATAAAATAGAGGGACATTGAGGAATTATTCTTAGAAAAATATTTTCCTCGATAACAATGAGCATATATGGAGAGGAAATTATTTTGTTTGAAACAAAAAGAGAATGAAAATGTTGCAAAGTATGAAGTCGATTTTACAATACTAGAAAGGCATGATGCGGACTGTATACGTAATCCAAGGATAAATATTAATCGATTCATTAATGGTTTTAAACTATTCCTTCGAAGGGCACTGGTCTCCCAAACATTCTCATAATATAAAGATATATTCTTATATGTTATCAACACATAGAAATAATTCTATAATTATTATGAATTTAAGGGAAAAAAAGTTAAGAAGATGGTGTTGGAGGAAAGAATGATAAAGGGAATAATAAAAAAGGGAGTTTTCTAACCTGTTATACTTGTGAAAAGAAACACCCCAGATCCTACATAAATGGAAATGGAATCAGTTACAAATGTGGAGAATAAGGAAAATAATCTTGATATTTCAAGGGAAATAAAGAATCTACCAATATTCAATGATACAATTTTAAAGATATGAGACATTATTCCAATAATTTTCTTAAGCGTCAAGAAAAAATTCCCCAGAGAAGGCCAAGGGAGAAAGGCCAATATTATGTGATCACAACTGCTGATGTTGAAGTCCCTAATGATGTGGTCGCAGGTACTATATTAATTTCCTCAAACTTGTAAAATTCTTTATTTGATTTTGGATTATCGCATTCCTTAATATCTTCCCATTTTTCTTAAAAAATTAAATTTTTCCAATTTTCCTTGACAAGGGAGTTTTCAGTTAAAACCCCTAAGGGAAGTTTCATTGCAATAAATATGTGTCGGGCAGTCCTCATTATGGAATATAAATGTGTTTTATCTTCTAATTTTATAATCATACCTATGGTTGACTTTGACATAATCCTTGGAATGGATTGACTTTCAAAATATGATGTGAAAATCAATTGTAATAAGAGGGAAATTATGATTTGTTAGGAAGGCATATAATCCATTATCTTTATAGTAGAAACATCACCACCTAATTCTTATCTAGATCCACCCCCAGTAGCTCTACTAAATTCAATTCAAGGGGAGGAAGAGAACTCAATATCTATGGGTGAGGGAAGAAATATTCAAATTGAGGATATACCAATTGCGAAAGAATATGTTGATATATTCCCAAAGGATTTAACTGGACATCCTCTAGAGTGGGAAGTTGAGTTCTCTATTTATTTAATTCTTGGTTCAATACCTATATCAAATACTCCTTATAGAATGGTTATGGTGGAATTAGTAGAACAGAAGAAAAAACTAGAGGAATTGAGTGATAATGGATTTATCTACCCTACTGTTTCTCCATGGGGAACCCCTATTCTCTTTTTCAAGTTAGAAGATGGATCCATGAGGCTGTACATTGACTATAGAGAAATTAATTCTATTAAAGTAAAGTAAAAATATAACCCTCCTCGCATCGATAATTTATTTGATCAACTTAACTTATCTAAAAAAATTTCGAAGATTAACCTGCGATTTGTATATCATCAGTTATTTGTGAGGAAGCAAGATATTCTAAAGACATGATTTTGAACTAGGTATGGGCATTATGAGTTTACAGTAAGGACTTTTGGACAAACTAATTCACCCTCTGTTTTCATGGATCTAATAAATTGATTTTTCAAGGAATATATTCATGACTTAATAGTGGTATTTATTGATGATATATTTGTATAATCCAAAATCTATGAAGATCTTGAGAATCACATTCACATTATTCTGAATACTCATAGAAGAAATGAGCTATATGGGAATTTTGACACATGTAAATTATGGATTTAAATAGTTTCTCTTCTAGGCCATATTGTCTCTAAGGATGGAATCTTAGTTGATCCTGTAAAGACAAAGGAAGTTCAAGAATGGCCTTATCCAATGAACATAACCTAGGTACGTAGTTTCATTGGTTTAGAAGGTTATTATCGGCATTTTATTCAAAACTACACCTCATTATCTAACCCATTAATCAATCTTACTCATAAAGGGGTTCAGTTTGTATGGACAAAATAATGTGAATATTATTTTGAATAATTGAATAGGAGGTTAGTTAATTCTCCAATATTGAATATACCATTATGAAATGGTGAATTTGTGATTTATAGTTATGCAACAAAGAAAGGACATGGTTGTGTCCATATGAAGAATGATAGATTTATTCTTTATGCATCAAGGTACTAAAAATTCATGAATAGAAATATCCAACTTATGATCTTGAGTTAGCAGCTATAATATTTTTTTTAAGATATGGAGACATTATCTCTATGATAAAAGATGCGAGATACATACTAATTATAAGAGATTGAAATATATATTCTTGTAGAAATAAATCAATTTGAGGAAAAGGTGATGGCTCAAGCTACTCAAGGGTCACAATTGTTCCATACACTACCATCCAGGGAAGGAAAATAAGGTGGTAGATGCATTAAGAATGAAATATCATAGAGTTCTAAACAAAATGAGGATTGACAATGATCCTATGTACAGGGATCTAGGGAGGATGGATATAGTAATTATCAAATAAGGTGAAGAATCATTACTTTTTCAATTGGATTACTAACCATATTTATTGGAAAGAATTAAAAGTTCTTAATCTAATGATGAAAATATTCAAAATAAGATTAAGGATGTGAATGATAAGAAGTTGTTGGAATTCGTGTGTGAGGACAGAATTATAAAATTTGGGAGAAGGCTATGTGTTCCCTCTATACCTAATATAAAAAGGGAGTTGTTGGATGATTCCCATAGTTTGAATTTCTCAATAAACCCTAGTAACACTAAGATGTATAGAGATTTGAAAGAACATTTCTGGTAGGACAACATGTAGTGTAAAATTATTGATTATGTATCAAGATGTTTAGTCTATCAATAGGTGAAGTCTAAAAGACAACATCCTAGAGGTGTCATGAAATCTCTACCTATTCCTACATGAAAATGGGATGACATAACCATGAATTTTGTATAAGGACCCGGCCTTAAATCATCACATAATATTGAATTAAATGAATAATTCACATTGAGGATCTTTTCAGGTTTAGAGTTTTAGATAATTAGGCATAACAATTACATTACATCTCAAAAAAATTACAAATTAGACATCTCTACACAGTTTCCATTTTTTTTACAAAACATGAACTCTTGAAAAAAAGAGTCACGTCTAGTTCCATGTTTTAGACAGCATGACTTTTCCTTGATCCCATCCTTGACCCTATTCATCTTTAAGTCCTATGAAAACATTTCCAACTTGGGATGAGAATAAAAGCTCAGTAAGGGTTATAAAAAAAAGAATGAAAACATTTGTTCATAAATAAATTAAAAACATGAAATCATTTACTCACCTCAGAAAATCATAAGATTTATGAAAGAAACATAGAAATCATAAATCATAAAGGTAACTTGTGGAATCCATATCATACTTACATTGTAGCTATCACAGCTACATAGAGAGTTACTTTGTAATACCCATCACATTATATTCCCTAAATCTATTAGGAGAAACATTCACATTTACCTCTGTAACGTTACCCAATGCATTGGAGATCTATCTCGGGCTCACCTTCCCTAGGTTTATCATGGAACCACCCGTATATGTAAATAATTCCCATGAACAATAACAAGATCATAACACATAACATAAGCATAAAGGAAAGAT
Organism: Viscum album; assembly: GCA_963277665.1. Classification (NCBI taxonomy): domain Eukaryota; kingdom Viridiplantae; phylum Streptophyta; class Magnoliopsida; order Santalales; family Viscaceae; genus Viscum; species Viscum album. The sequence goes on along the minus strand of OY728132.1, from coordinate 1,149,398,955 downwards.
AACATTTCCACATTGCAATAATAAAATATCATTTCAAGATATTGAAATAATAAATCCATTCTCAAAATCATTTTCAATACCAAAATACATAAAAATAGTATATGGTATTTATTTTTCCTTTTAAAAACATTCTGGCTTGTTAAGGAAGCTAAAGATCAAATAATACTCGCGGTGACGGAAAGGTCATTGTCACCACGTACATTAAAAAAACATTATTTTTTGTCATTTTGTAAAATGCTTTGTAGACAAATATTCCCTTTGAAAAGTCAAGGGTGTTTATATAGCGTATAAAATAATGTCGTGTATTAAAAGAAAATATGCCTCTATGAAAGGAGATTGAGACGAAGTCCCTTACCTCGTGTCCGACTTGACTCGATCGTTCTTTAATATCCTGAATAATAAAATAAAGTTAATTTCTACTTGCTTAAGAACCTTTTTCAAATTTATTATTCCTTTTATATCACTTACTACCATGTTATAAACATTATGCAATCATTTAAGTTAATAATGTTTGTTTTCTCGATATTTGGTACTTGAGTTAAAAATGGACTTCTTATAATTACATGTTATCCATTTGGTCAATAGTCCATTATATCCAGAATTTTATCCATTATTTAGATATTATATATATCATATATATCCATTATATACATTTATTTATAATAGTACATAACATTTAGAGATAAGAAATGAAATGCACCGTTCATGGAGACGGTAAGCCGTACGTACGCATGAACGCTACTTTCATTTTTATTTCTTACTTTAATGGAATTAAAACATAATGATACATAGGTATATTATAATTCCATTATAATATCATATATAATATCATTAACTCTATCCTTTATACATCCCACATAGGGCATTAACGAATCACATCACTTTGAGGGGGTGGTAGTCCGCACTTCCTCTAATGAGATTATCATATTTACCCACTATGGAAACTATAAAGGCTTGATATAGTTGGGAAGTAAAGAATCATAAGGAAATCATAAACATAATACATATCATATATAAATACATTTCCATCATAATTACCACCATGAGAGGCGGTAAGATGTAATTGAACAATCATTGTTTCGTGAGGCATTAGTTTTCCATCCACAGAAACATTATGTTCTTCATCCATTAGATGGAGGTGTGTGTAAGTGTAGTTAGAATACTTCTTATAAAAACATCCTAGTATATTTAGAATACTGGTGTTGTTACAAAATAAATAAAATAAGAATATTTTAGGGGTTGGAGAAGCAAAATAAAAGAAAACAATTTAAGAGAAACGGTTACCTTTAATTTGGGTAACTCACTTTGGTTTGAACCAAAGGACTTCTTAAAGTGAATTATGCATAAGTTGAGGCTTCAAGGAAGAATAAAGGGATGTAGTAAGCTTATTTGGGCAGAGTTTGGATGAGACAAATGGCTTGAGAGGTGTGATTAATTGGTTAGAAGTTGTCTCTTTTTATAAGGGAGAGGAGGGGCTATTTAGGAAAGAGTGAAAATATTATTTTATAATATAATGATATTCGGTTTCAAATGGTCCACAAATCATTATAGTCGAAGATACGATGACTTATGGTCTAAATATAATCAACCAATAGGAATTGGACAGGTTTTGGATGATATTTTAATCATTATAATATTATTTATTTAAATGATTTATTAATGAGGTAAATATTGTATCATTATTGTGTCATATATAATTTAAATTATTATATGTCTAAAAATTATGAAATAATGAATATTTATAGTTGAAAATAGGACCTATATAACACCATATAAAATTTATTACTAAAATATTTTTGTTAATGTCAATTTTCTCTTTACATTAAATTAATTTATCTAAATTGTCATTTTCACTCCCATGTAGATCAATGGGGTCCCAAAATCGACCCAAATATGGACATGGTCGTAAAAGACTCAACCAATAAGGTTTGGAAAAGTTCTAGGGTAATTTTGAATCATTATAATATTCTTTTAACCTTGAATTACCCTATTTACCTTTAATCGCGGTAAATAAAAGTCAAAAGTTACTATTCACCAAAAATTATTTTCATCTTATTGAACCACATTTTAATAAATAATAACAACCATGTATGTCGAATTTTTTAAATTCAATTCACAAAAGTTATAAAATTTCATTTAGATGAAAAATTCAGTTTTTTTAACTACCACTAAGTGGTTTCACTATTCATCAAAAATTGAAGTTTTTACGAAAAATACCAAAACATCAGCCTAAGATATATTTGATATTATGAATTCAAAAATGATGTCCATTTTTAAAAATTCAAAACATATAAGTGGCATTAATTAATTTTAAAATCAATTCCCGTTATCAAAACAAATAGCGTGTTTTTAAAAAACAATAACTATCAAAAGATTTGTACATGTTCAGGTCGAATTTCAAAGAGAAATTAACTCCAATGACCAAAATTGGATTAAATGGTAAATATATATTTCAATTTAACTTTAAGACCAATTAAAAAGATAATCTATTCATATAAATATATTAGATTAAAAGGCACTTTTGAATTAAAATACAATGTTTTCACTATTCATAAAAAATGATCTTTATCGGAAAAATTCCAAAAATTTACAAAAAGTATATTTCGATGTCCCCATTCTAAATAAGGATTTTATTTGGTCATATAGAATGTATTAAAGTGACCAAAACTATATTTAAAAAGGGTTTTCCATTAAAAGGCGGTAAATCGGCCTTTTAATGTAAATTATGCTTAAAATTAGATTCATTCACATTTTAAGCCTCTAACTTTTATTGGACAAATGTAAATACATGTATAATCATATTGTAGTTAGTTTTATTTAGACCCACCAATAAAACGACTAGGAGTTAACGACCATTTAAAATAATAATATTATATTATTAGTGTGTAACGTGAGATTCCAAAGAAACCAGTTGCTGCGTATCAGGTACGCTATCGAACATAAAAACCCTTTTAAACTAAAATTAATATTTAATTCAAAAATATTAATAAATATGAAATATGTCTTATTCTTAGTTTACCTGGGATGTTACATCTTGTCCCTGGATTACCAAAAACTCCAAGAAGTAATGATGAAATATGGGTAATTATGGATTGAATTACCATATCTTCACATTTCGTCACTATAAAGGAAGATTTCCCACTGAAGAGTCTTGCATGGATCTATATCAATGAAGTTGTGAGAATTCATGGAGAACCTCTCTCAATTATGTATGATCATGATCCACAATTTACTTCAAAATTCTGGAAAAGTCTCCAGAAAGATTTGAAAAATGAGCTTCATTTGAGTACTTATTGTCATCCTCAAACTGAGTTGTGGTCAGAATGGAAGATCCAAACATTATAAGACAAGTTGATAACATTATCACTTGATTTTAAAGGTATGTGGGATTAGTATTTACCATTAGTAGAGTTTTCCTACAATAATAGATTCCATTATAATATTAAAATGGCACCATATGAAGCATTGTATGGAAAGAGATGTAATACACCAACAAGTTGGGATAAAGTTGGTGAGGGGAATCTTATAGGCCCAAAGCTTGTGGAGGAAACAACAGCAAAGGTAGTTACTATTCAAACCCACATCAAATCAGCTCAAAGCATAAAAAATATCTATAGAGATAATTGAAATAATGATTTGGAATTTCAAGTGGTATATCACATTTTCTTAAAAGTATCTCTATAGAAGTGTGTTATAAGATTTGGGAAGATATGGAAACTGAGCCCCAGGTACATTGGACCTTTTGAAATTATAGAGAGAATTGGAGTTATGGATTATCGTTTTTCAATGTCACCAAGACCATCTAAGGTACACAGTGTATTCTATGTCCTATTGTTGAGAAAGTAAATTCCAAACCCAACACATGTACTCACTTCTAAAGGTATTGAATTGGAAACTGACTTATCTTACTATGAAGAGTCTATCCAGATTATGGACACAAAAGAATAGGTTTTGATGAATCAGATGACTTGTCTAGTAAAGGTACTTTAAAAAATCATAAAATTGAAGGGGTAATGTGGGAGTTTGAGGAACTTATGATGAATACCTGTAAAAATATTTTTATGAGGTAACATTTAGAAAATTTTGAGGATGAAATTTTTTAAAGGGAAAGAATGTAACACACCATGTTTTTATAAATAAATTTCATATTCAATTTAATGCATGAAACACTGAGTCTCTGTGAAACACAACTTTTTTATTATAACCTAGTCGTTAAACATAAATGTTTTCCTCTGTGTTTTGAATTTCAAAAAATAGACATACACAGTTGTGATTAATATGATATTTATAGTCTGATTAGATCAAATTACATTTTTGGTGAATAGTAACTTGACCATTATAAATAGTAATGTACCCTTATGGATAGTAATATGACCCTTATGAATAGAAATCTCACCAATGTAAGTATAAAAAAATTAGGCACCTTATTAATGAGAGTGACTATTTTAAAAATTAAAATTTATGTGTTGGTAGTTTTGTGACTAATAAATATTTAATTAAAATTTTAAATTAAAAAATTGATGTAAAATAAAATTAATTTTTATAAAATTTATTCTAAATAAATATTTTTTCCTATTATTTTATGATAATTTTATGATACTTTAGTTAATTTATGAAAGTTTTATAATATTAGTTTTAAAATTAAAATCTGTATTTTTCAAGTAAATAATAATTTCATTAAAAAATTAACCTTCACATATTTAGAAAATTATTTTGAAAAAATGGAGTCCATTTTTGAATTCTATACAACAAAAAATGGTTATGGTTAATTTTTGTGATTTTTTAATATTACTTAAATTTTGTGAATAGTAAAATATGATAATTAACAATAAATGCTAAATACATGATTTATTGAGTCATAAGTGATGTATGGATGATTTAAGAACACTTGGTTCAAACTAACATGTTCTTATGACTATTTGTGGTCAAAATTATCAACATTATTTCTTGTCTTGAGCAAAATAATAAAATAATGAATAAGGTATTCAAAAATCACCCCTCTCCTCCACTATAAAACCTACCCCCCACCCCCTCTTCTCTTCACTCCTATAATCCTCTAAGCCTATAAAAGTTCTTCCCAAATACTCTTACCTAGTCTATCCACATGTCAAGGAGCTCTTGGAATTTTCAAAAGATCAAACCCCATCCTTTAAGGAGGTTCTCAAGGAGGATATTTCAAGAGGTAAGCCATCTTTCTTTTTCTTTTAATTTCATTTTAAATTTATTTTATTTTCTTATCTTCTCCTCTCCTACTCTATCCAAATGATCATTATAAATGTATTATCATCTATATACAATAATTATTTCATTTAAATTTAATATACTTCCTCAAACTACTATCACTTTCTCTTATTTTAGCAAAATGAAATCATCGTCTGGGAGGTGTCGATTTACAACCTTCGAGGACAACGAACCTTCATTTATCAATTTATACTTCAAATATGGTCATGAAACCATTTTTATTGTTTAACCAGATTATAAAATATTTATTATGTATTATTTTATGTTATGAAACTAGTATATATATATATAATACTAATTCATATGACAAAACTAGTTCGTAATAATCGAAATATCACCAAAATAATTTAAATGATTATCACTAATGTTCTATCTAATAACTCATCCTCATATTATATAAAAAAAATTATATCACCATTTAATATTTTGGATATTTATTAGTATCATATAAATTCAATTCTGAATAATTATTCCAATTCCACATGAACTTCCATACTCATATACAAGTATACTGATCATGAAACCCAAGGAATCAAATACTCTCGAGTGAGAAAATTGTATCTTATAACTCATCCAAAAGGCCATAAATGAACTTAATAAAATTATAATAAATAAAATAAATGTATATAAGGTTATTAATTAATTTATTTATTTATTTAATTTGAGTATCCAATATTTTAAGGTCAAGTTCAGAACTCATTCAGAAATAAGTTAAGGGTCTTCTACCTGAACCTCCATTTTCTTTCGAGTTACTCTTTTTCCCTCATTACACTAATTAAATTAAAAATTATTATTATGTAACCATATTAAATTATGTTTTAATTATCTATATATGTTTTCCAATCATAATACTTCTTTATTTAATGGGTAGTTACATGTTTAAAAGTATATTTCTCAAATTCTTCATGATAAACAAGCCTAATTCAAGAGAAATTCTCAAATTCATACCTATTATCAAGGGAACACTATAATATGTTTTAATTAAAAATTATTTCTATAAAACAGATAATTTAATCATGTAAAAACTAACTTAGTTAATTTTTGGTTTATGAAAATATTTTTCAAAAATAACTCTTCTTTTCCAAGTAAAAGTGTATTTTTATCAAAAATTCCTCAATGGTTTTATTAGAGTATTTTTGTCTATTTCAAAACCCCTGTTTAATTTTATGTATTATTAAGGTTAATATTAGTTTTAGCATCTAACATTTTTTATTAAATTTTTTATGATCAGTTTGACTATGGATGTTCTATCATGATACCATTCACCATACTACTCCGAATGGTTAGTATTTATGTGTACATATTAGGAAAAGTTATTTCATATGTTCATGTTGTTTACGTTTAGCCACTTTCATATAAGTAATGAATTTGAATTATAAATTTATGGGTATGGCCCACTATATATCCTCTATGAATCAGTAGGTCTCCTGAGAAAAAATAGAATTGGGTTTTGGCTGAGGCCTTACCCTATTATTTTCATAATTCTTGGCCTAGGCCTTGATAATATGTTTCAGATATCAGGTATTATTCATTCCCTCATTATGGTATTAGTAATTGATAAACCATATTATTATTAAGCTAGTATAATATTAATTTTTATGTTTCATTCTCTTATAATCATTTATATGGCCTTATTTAATCATATTTCATTCCTACCATATTATGCTCAACTATATTTTTAAGGCATGTGTTTTTAGTTGATCACCAAGCCTAGTGTTTAATTTTAAGATAACATATGCCGTATTACTTACCCTTACTAAGAATATGATCTCACGCCTTTCTTAGGTTTTATTTTTCCCCATATAGTGAAGATGAATATTATGAATGAATTTTCGAGATAATCTATTAGTCATATATGTTTCCAATAGAATTGCTATTATGTATTTAATTTCAAATTGTAATATTGAATTTTATGTTTGTGTCATGTTTTCTAAAACTATGAAACTATCCATTAATTTAGGATATAACTTTCTTGTAATCATGTCAATGTATTAATATAAGGAACCGATTCCAAGAAACTAGGGTTCGGGCCCTAATAACTAATGTACTATTTAATGTCTTGTAGCGAGAACATTTTTCATATAGTTTAACATCATACAGTAAGGATGTTCCTAATGAAATTTAATGTTATACGGTAATGGAGTTTCCATGAATTTTATCATCATAATAATTTCATTTTTTTCATGTAGTTTAACATCATATGACTTAAGAAATATTGGTTGTACACATCCATCTTGAAAGATCACATAATTAACTTCACTAGGTTTCCTACTGACCATTATGAGGTGTTTCTAATGGTTGATGGAGAACTATATACAGTTAAAACTAGTCTTTCTAGGACCTCTCTATACTAAGGTGTGTTTAAAGGGGGAGGATTTCCTTATCTAGGGGAGATATCTTTCCAAGGAGGTTATCCATGATGGATGTTAGTGAAATTATCCCCATAATCCAAGTCTATACTACTATGATGAGGACTATCATTATAGTTTTCACCTTTTACATTAGATGAAGAGTTGGGGGATCCTTTCGGCACTGTAGGTATTTATTCTTTGGCCTCAATGTCACTATAATTGATAAGAGTATGAATATAATCCACATCCATTAGTATAGTTGGAATATGTTGACCTGACATTCAAGAGTATGGGATTACTATGTAGTAGTCACTGAAGTATTTATATGATCATATATTACTACAGGAATATAAGACTTCTGCTGAGAAGACACTAGATTATGTTGGTGATCTTCTATATTGTCGGTAGGAATATGGTATTTCCTTTTTTTGGGTTTCTATAATATGTTGGCCAGCCCAATTTGAATTGGGGATATGATCCCGATTTAAATATCCATTCCCCATCAGAATTTTTTGATGAACCTTCATAGTGTGATAAGGAATATGGTCCTCCTCTAATAAAACCTTATAATGATTCTATCGCAATCCTTCATTGGAGGGAGTAGGAATATGTGCATGTATCTTGTAAGATGTTCGAGTATGTTGAGTATCTTTTGTGGTAAGGATATAAACTTACCCTAAATTGACATAAAAACTAGGTTGGAGAACCCCAATTAGAATAGAAATATGATTCACTTCCTATGAATTTTTATTATTCCACTATATTTATTTAAAATATATATATTCATATCCTATGGTGATTTTAAAATTGGGTTGATGAACCCCATTCATAATGGGGATATGAGCCTGATCGTGTGCCTTTTCTTTATAATAATATGACTATAATAATTCTATATGTGGGAGATAATATACACTTGATTTGGAGTATAAATATATTCATGATGACCATGTTGATATGCTAATATTTCTATTGAGATAATAATATGTGACTATCCTTGTATAATTGTTGGAATATTCCAATGAAGTTCCTCCATCTTCTCAAAATGTATTGGAATTTTAGAAGGGTGTATGAAGTTATATTGTCTTGTACGTTTTCAGTCTCTAGGATATACTGAAAAATGTATTTGATTGAATTTAGGATATATTCCTACTTCTATCTGTATTTTTCTACTGGAATATGCTAATGGGATTTAAGAATGGAGGAGAGGGTATATTCCTCCCCTATTCTTTATTCTGAGATATACTAGTAAACTTGATTTGGGTGAGTAGGGATATGAGCCTGCTCACTTTCTATAACCATAATATGATATAATACATCATTATTATAGTTGATGATATGAGCCTCCTCCCCTTGGTTCATAGATTTACACACCCAATGAGATCTCCTCGGTTCCTTGGAATGAGTTTCCATGGTAGAGACCTATTGAGTAGTTACCTCAATAGGTTTCTAATGGTAACAAACAGTTTTTTAATATTTTTGGGAATGATATTACACTGTATTGGTTGTAATTCCTAACCATCACATTTCCACCATATGTTGAGTATATTCCCATTTGTTTGACATGTCACACAATTTACCATCATGTGACCAGGCTGTGTTTTTTTTCTTGGTTTAACACCATGCAGTTAGGATATAGGTTCCCTTCTATTTAAGATCATGTGATGAGGATCTATGATGTTGTGAATTTTAATGTCTTACATCCAAGAAATTTCATGTATAGTTTAATTTCATGCAGTAAAAGAATTCCCTATGCAGTTTAATTTCATGTAGTAAGGATGTTTTCATGCATTTTAACATTAACTGACTATGAGTGGATAGTAGTGAAATAACATGCTTGGAGGGAGGATTTTTTAATGGATCTAGGATGACTTGTATATATGTTTCATGAGTTTATAGATTTTGAATCTCTATGAGACCTCCATATACTTTCTTCTAGATCTAATTCTTAAAGATAAGTCATTTGTAAATCATATTACCTAATAACTGATGGTAAGGAAAATATTTTTGGTGTTAATCCATGTCTTTTTCCTGGTTCTCTTTCTTCTTGGTATCTTTAGAAATTCATGGTCTACTAAAAATGTGATATATGCCTTCATTTTATTAGTTTAAAAGGAACAATTCATATTTTATCTATTATTATGAGATTATCATCTATTATTGAGAGATCAGTGGACCATATTCTTTTTCATAGCTAGTGTGTTCTATTCAGAATGCTCACATGACTGGATTAGGTATCCAAGTGTTAGTGTTTCCAACATTTCTTCATCTATATTATTTTAATTACAGTTCTTAATGTTAAATAAACTCTATATTATATTCCTGAGACATTGATATTATGGGAAGTAATTATCATGGCCTCTCGACTCCACCTTTATCAGTTTCATCATTATTGGGAGTTCTATCAAACCATTCTCCATGGAATAGATGAAATTCTAGGGGACTTGTTTTGGATGGATGAAATGTACCATTTGTTGGTATTCAACAAGAGATAAATGACCACACTTATTCCACAATATGATACTTACACTACTGGAAATTCGGGCTATAGCCACGGTTCTAAACCGTGGCTATAGGCCCTCAAACCGTGGCTATAGGTAATATCCACAATTTGAGGAACTGTGGCTAAGTTTGGCATGGCTATAGGCCCAGACCTATAGCCACGGTTCCAATCCGTGGCTATATACCAAAATCCACGGTTTCAACCATGGATATAGGTTTAAAGCCACAGTTCAAACCGTGGTTGTATACTTAATGCCACGGTTTCAACCGTGGCTATATTAGACGTCGGACAGGCTTTATAGCCATGGTTGGAAACCGTGGAGTTGGGTCTATAGCCACGGTTAAAAACCTTGGATATGGGGTGTTCACATACATAAAAAAAATACCCCCCCCCCAACCCCCTGGACACCCCCGGGACACCCCACTGGACACCCACCTGGAAACCCCCCGGACACCCCCCTAACACCCCCTGACACCCCCTGGACACCCCCCTGGACACCCCCTGGACACCCCCTGGACACCCCCCAGGACACCCCCTGGACACCCCCTAGACACCCCCCTGGACACCCCCTGGACACCCCCTAGACACCCCCCCCCCCCCCCCCCCGAACACCTCCTTCACCCCTCCCCTATGCCTTGCAGACCCCCCCCCCCCCCCGTCCCTCCTCCCCACTGCCTTGAAGACACCCCCCCCCTGCCAGTCCCACATGCCCCCTACCCCCTGCTAGCCCCCCTCCTTGTCCCCCTGCCCCCTGCCAGTCCCCCCTGCCCCCTGCCACACCCCCTGCTAGTCCCCCTCTGCCACCCCCTGCCAGTCCCCCCCTGCCCCCTTCCACCCACTTGCTTGTCCCCCTGCTTGTCCCCCTGCCAGCCCCCCTGCCCCTGCTAGTCCCCCCCTGCCCCTTGCTAGTCCCCCCCTGCCCCCTGCCCCCTGTTAGTCCCCCCTGCCACTCCCCTGCTTGTCCCCCCTGCCCCCTGCCACCCCCCCTGCCAGCCCCCCCTGCCAGCCCACCCCATGTCCCCTGCCAGTCCCCCCTGCCCCCCCCCCCCCATCCCCCTGCTAGTCCCCCCTGCCACCCCCTGCTAGTCCCCCCTACCCCCTGTAACCCCCCAGCCCACCTGCACCAGCCCCCCCCCCCCCTCGCAGCCCATCTGCACTAGCCCCCAACCCCAACCCCTAGCCCCCAGCTGCTCTAGTCCACCCCCAGCCCAGCTGCACTAGTCTCCCCCACCCTCCCCAGCCCCCTGCCCCCCCCCCCCAGCCACCTGCTACCCCCAGCCCACCTCCACCCCCCCCCCCCCCCCCCCCCCCGTAGCCCACCTCCACCAGCCCCCAACCCCAACCCCTAGTTGCACCACCCCCCCCCCCCCAGCCCCCTGCCACCCCCCAGCCCACCAGCACCAGTCCCCCCCCCCCCCCCCCCGCAGCCCACCTGCACCAGCCCCCAACCCCAGCCCCCAACTGCACCAGCCCCCCCCCCCCTAGCCCCCTGCTACCCCAGCCCACCTGCACCTGTCCCCCCTCCCCAGCCCCCCTGCACTGGCCCAAGGATCCTACATTGTTTCACCAAGGGGCTACATGGTTTAGACTTGGCTATGCGCAACACATGCTAAAAAATTGTGTGTAATTCGAAATGAACATAGAATTATCCTCACGAAGGAAGGTCATACTATTTTCCTCAAACCATGCACCTTAACCATGAAGAGTATGAAAACCTCAAAAATTTCCATGTTCTGACCAGGAACTCCATGGAGATAAAAACCAAAACTCTACTTAACCAAATAACAATAAAAGAACTATGCAGTGACATAGGGGCTATCATAAACTCCCTGCCATGCTACTTTTCCTCCTATAATTTCCTTGGTCAAAACTAGAGACAAAGGAAAAGAGATGCAAAGGAAAACAGAACTAGCACACTGTGACCAGAATTTTTCTAGTACATTGTATCTTTTACTACCTCTCTCAATGTCTCCCAACATTGTGCAAGTCTTACCACTTCCGATCTACGTATTCACATTACACATTAGGCGGTGAAACAAGATAAAACAAAACTAGCATAATGAACTGCAAATAAGTGAAATCTTGGTGTGAAGTGATGTAAAAGTAAAAAATCTCACATTGTTGTGCCCTATGACACCCACTAGACCCCCTGGACACCCCCTAGACCCCCCTGGACACCCCCTAGACCCCCTGGACACCTTCCACTAGACACCCCCACCCTTGGACACCTTCCACTGGACACCCCCTGCCCCCTGATAGTTCCCCCCCCCCCACCCTGCCACCCCCTGCCACCCCCCTGCTTGTCCCCCGGCCTTTCCCCCCCTGCCCCATGCTAGTCCCCCCTGCCACACCCCTGCCATCCCCCCATGCCCCCTGCCCCCTGCTAGTTCCCCCCCCCCCTGCCACCCCCTGCCAGCCAGCCCCCCCTGCCACCCCCTGCTTGTCCCCCTACCTTTCCCCCCTGCCCCATGCTAGTCCCCCCCCTGCCACCCCCCTGCCAGCCCCCCCCCCCCCCCTGCCCCCTGCCACCCCCTGCCAGTCCCCCCCTGCTAGTCCCCCTGCCAGCCCCCCCTGCCCCCTGAATTTGAAGTTGAATTTTATAGAACTATAAGAACAAGATGCAATAAATTAAAATAAATATAACATACACTATTATTTAACATGCTTTAGTCCCATGGGGACCTGCGTGCATAAAAATAACAAAACCTAACTCACACATTTTATTATGGTCAAAGAAAACAAAAACCCTAGAACTGTAAACTAGAAAGAATCACAATATGAGGGATAATAACATAAGTATACAAGACTCACATGCTTCAAAATAAATGAAACAAAAATGAAAATCACAGTACTAGAGTGGGTAGTAGTCTAACATTCCCATTCTCTTCATGCTGAAAGCTTGATGCACGATGCACCAGGATCCAAAAGTTCATATTCTCATTTCTGCACTTGTGGAACTATCACCAAGAAGGGTCTTCACTTCTTCCTTGAAGGAAGGACGTCATCTCCACTATAAAACAAGAAATGATATGAGTTCAAGGAGATATAGGTATGGAAAGAGCTCTGATGAAGCAAAGCAGCAATGGCGATCAAGGTTTTCACCAGAGGAAACCTATAGAAATATATTAGAGGATGAGAAATACAAATGATCAAGATTTTGAAGATACTTGGGTCGTAGGGGTTATCACTACCCTTACACTACAATACCTCAAAATGGAACAACCAATCTGGTGAGGCCACAAATCCACATGAAACAAAACACCCCCCTGCACCCCCCATGCCCCCCTTAGTGCCCCATGTCCCCCCTACACCCCACTGGACAGCCCCCATGCCCCAACTGGACAGCCCCACTAGACACCCCCTACTCCCTGGACACCACCGTGACCGCGGCGTGACCGCAGCATGACCACAACGTGTTGGCCCGGTCCAACGACATTCGCGGGGAAACATCTTCAACTTAGTTTCAAATATGATGATATGGATGGCATGAGAGGATGTTTTCTCATAAGATTTAAAGAAATGAATGCTAATATTTGATGAATAGAGGATTGGATGACCCCTGATATACCTAATTCGGTGAGGTTTGGAGATCTAGAAATGTGTAGGAATACCTAGAGGAATAAAATATTCCAGACAATTCCAAACCAATGTTTTCAGTTGAATTGAGCCTTTGTACCACCTGCTATGCATGTTTTGTGGAAAGATGGATGAGAGGAAGTGCTGAGAGGAGATATAGTTTAGGAATGAGGAAATACGAAAAATTATAGAGCTAACCATTCAATGTTTCTCTAAGGAGGAGTAACCGCCGCAGGGTGTTGTCCTGGAGCAGGGCCAAATCACGGCGTGACCGCAGCATGACTGCGGCGTGACCGCGGCGTGACCACAATGTGTTGGCCCGGTCCAGCGATATCTGCGGGGTAACATCTTCCACTTAGTTTCAAATAGGATGATATGGGTATGTGTAGACTACCAGTCACCTCCCCCATGTCTGGACACCCCCCCCCCCCGTCTGAACACCCCCCTGTCTGGACACCCCCCCCTGTTTGGACACACCTCCCCCCTGTCTGGACACCCCCCCTTGTCTGGACCCCACCCTGTCTGGACACCCCCCCCCCTGTCTGGACACACCTCCCCCCTGTCTGGACACCCCCCTCCCTGTCTAGACACCCCCCTGTCTGGACACCCCCCCCCCCCCCCCGCACCCACCCCATTAACTTGGCAGTGACCATCCTCCTCCAATGAGTGCTACATGAGATGAGGTAATTATGGAAGGAATTTCATCTAAAACAGCCAAAAGTAGACATTGAATTTCCATCACAACAAGCTGATCCGGTTCAGACGACATGTGCAGAGGATGAGGATGATCTGGTTCGGACAACATGTGAAGAGGATGAGGAAAAAGAAGAATTACCGAACAAATATTATGTGATACATGTACAATAAAATATTCCAAAAAATTCCAAACCAATGTTTTTAGTTGAATTGAGCCTTTGTACCACCTGCTATGCACGTTTTGTGGAAAGATGGATGAGAGGCAGTGTTGAGAGGAGATATAGTTTAAGAATGAGGAAATACGAAAAATTATAGAGCTAACCATTCAATGTTTCTCTAAGGAGGAGTAACCGCCACAGGGTGTCGTCCAGGAGCAGGGCCAAATCACGGCGTGACCGCGGCGTGATCGTGGCGTGACCGCGGCGTGACTGCGGCGTGACCGCGGCGTGACCGCGGCGTGACCACAGCGTGACCGCAGCGTGACCACAACGTGTTGGCCCGGTCCAGCGACATTCGCGGGGAAACATCTTCCACTTAGTTTCAAATAGGATGATATGGGTATGTGTAGACTGCCAGTCCCCTCCCCCATGTCTGGACACCCCCCCTGTCTGGACAGCCCCCCCCCCCCCCTGTCTGGACACCCCCCACCCTGTCTGGACACACCTCCCCCCTGTCTGGACACCCCCCCTTGTCTGGACACCACCCTTTCTAGACACTCCCCCCCCCCCTGTCTAGACACACCTCCCCCCTGTCTAGACACCCTCCCTGTCTGGACACCCCCCCCCCCCCCCGCACCCACCCCCCAACCTGGACACCCCCCCCTTTCACCGCACCTGCACCCTCCCCCTGCCCCGCAGCACCCCCCCCCCCCCCGGACAACCCTCCCCACCTTCACCCCCCTGCCCCGCAGTACCCCCCCCCCCCTTCCCCGCATCACCCCCTTCCTGGACAGCCCCCCCCCCCCCCTCTTGGACACCTCCCCCCTGCCTGGACACCTCCCCCCTGCCTGGACACCTCCCCCCTGGACACACATGATCTATGAAAAATAGAAACAAGAATTAAACAAAGGCATTACACATCTATTCAGGATTATAATATTCTCATAGAAAAAAATGAAATTCTTGTATAGAAACGATTCAATTACATATAATAAAATCATGAGAATAAAATACCATATTCAAGATATACATTCCCAGGGGATATGGATTCCTATATAAAGAACCAAAATAGTAAGTCTGAATAGATGCTAGTAGCAACCATGATTAAAAATAGCATAAGATAACACATAACATTCTAAGTGCATGAAAACCAAATTTGATATATCAAATTAACAAAGTGTACCACTCTTCGCTTGTATGCATGGAACTGTTCCACTAAATCAACAATAACTTCCTGCTTGAGACCCTGCAGGAAAACACAAACATTACCAGTATCTAAGGTAGAGATTTCCATTGAAAACTCAAAAAGATTTTACACGTGAATAATTCATCGATTTCAAATTCCAGAACTTTTTATCAGAAACGCAATCACACCTGCCCCCCACTGGACACCCCTGGACACCACCCATTGGACACCTCTGGAAACCACCACCTAGACCCCCACTGGACACCTTTAGACACCACCTGGACCCCCTAAACCCCGGGACACCCCCTAGACACCACCCCTGGACCCCCTCCCCATGCTGGACAGCCCCCCTCTGCTGGACAGCCCCCCTACTGGACATCCCCCCTGTTGGCCAAATTAAATTTCATCATTATTGTCATAGCAGAATAGAGTTGTAGCATAGGGTGTAAGGTTACCTTCAGTGAAAACCTACTCATTAACTGTCCATAATGGACCAGCTAGTGATGGCGGTATCGGAACTGGATAAAAGAGAGAGCTTATCCTTGTCAGGCTTATGTTGATATGGGAATTAGTTTTTGGCAAATGTGGATGTAAACAAAACAGTAGGGATGGTTCAAGAACATTTCTAAATTTTGTGTTCTTTGAGGACATGAAACCCAACTTGCAAGCTTATAACTTGCACCTTCCTTAACGAGGGTCATATCTCTTTTTGTTAAATGGTTTATGCTTTCTACTATTACATCCATCGAAGAACTCATTGGAAACACATGAATGAGATTTCAAGAGTTATATTAGATCCATCGATTATAATGGGAGATTCCAATGCTGGTGGAAGGGGGATGGTTACAGGTGTTGGGGGGATGGTGCGGCTGATTCGAAGGTGGTAGGGGGCTGTTTCGGGATGGAATACTGGTGGAAGCGGGCTGAAATGAAGGTGGAAGGGGGCTGGTGTGGGATGGATGTGGCTGGAGCAGGGCCAAATCACAGCGTGACCACGGCGTGACTGCGGCGTTACCGCAGCGTGTTGGCCCGATCCAGCGACATCCGCGGGGCAGCATATTTCGGCTAGAAGCGAATGGATCAGAAGGAGGTTGGAATGTTGGTGGAAGGGGGCTGGTTGCGGGTTTTGGGGGGATGGTGCGGGCTGATTCGAAGGTGGTAGGGGGGCTGTTGCAGGCTGGAATGCTGGTGGCAGCGTGCTGAAATGAAGGTGGAAGGGGGCTGTTGTGGGCTGGATGTGGCTAGAGCAGGGCCAAATCACGTCATTACCACGACATGACTGCAGCGTGACCGCGGCGTGACCGTGGCGTGACCACAGCGTGTTGACCCGATCCAATGACATCCACGGGGCAGCATCTTCTGGCTAGGAGCGAAGGAAGCGGGAGTAGGCTGGAATGCTGGTGGAAGGGGTCTGGTTGCAGGTGTTGGGGGGATGGTGCGGGAAGATTCGAAGGTGGCAGGGGGGCTGTTGCAGGCTGGAATGCCGACGGCAGCGGGCTGAAATGAAGGTGGAAGGGGGCTGGTGTGGGCTGGATGTGGGTGGAGCAGGGCCAAATCACGGCATGACTACGGTGTGACTGCGGCGTGACCACGGCGTGACCGCGGCGTGACCGCGGCGTGACCATGGCGTGACCGCAGCATGACCGCAGCGTGTTGGCCCGATCCAGTGACATCTACGGGGCAGCATCTTCCGGTCAGGAGCGAAGGGAGCGGGAGGAGGCTGGAATGCGGGTGGAAGGGGGCTGGTTGCAGGTGTTGGGGGGATGGTGCGGGCTGATTCGAAGGTGGTAGGGGGGCTGTTGCAGGCTGGAATTCCGGTGGCAGAGGGCTGGAATGCGGGTGGCAGTGGGCTGAAATGAAGGTGGAAGGGGGCTGGTGTGGGCTGGATGTGGCTGGAGTAGGGCCAAATCACGGCGTGACTACAGCTTGACCGCGGCGTGACCGCGGCGTGACCGCGGCGTGACCGCGGCGTGACCGCGGCGTGACCGCGGCGTGACCGCGGCGTGACCGCGGCGTGACCGCGGCGTGACCGCGGCGTGACCGCGGCGTGACCGCGGCGTGACCGCGGCGTGACCGCGGCGTGACCGCGGCGTGACCGCGGCGTGACCGCGGCGTGACCGCGGCGTGACCGCGGCGTGACCGCGGCGTGACCGCGGCGTGACCGCGGCGTGACCGCGGCGTGACCGCGGCGTGACCGCGGCGTGACCGCAGCGTGACCGCGGCGTGACCGCGGCGTGACCGCGGCGTGACCGCGGCGTGACCGCGGCGTGACCGCGGCGTGACCGCAGCGTGTTGGCCCAATCCAGCGACATCCGTGGGGCAACATCTTTAGACCAGGAGCGAAGGGAGTGGGAGGAGGCTGGAATTAATCCTTTAGTCTGGAAATTGACTTTTACTAACTATTAATTTTGGAATTTCCCTCTAGAAATGACATGTATATCCAATGTTCAAGGATATCCTTGTTGTAATTCTCCCTACGATCTATGGAAACTCCATTCATGGTCAGATATGGGGTTTCCAATGAAATAAGACATGGTAATTGCGATAATTAGTTGAGAGAAGATGACCAAACCCAGGAATAGAGAAACGGGTTCTAACGAACCAACATTTTTTCCAGCATAAACATAAGGGGAGGGGGGTTTATCTACTCATGATTAAAATTATAAGAAACATACTAAAAATTCTAATAGAGTTCATTAAAATATAAAATAAAATAATCTGAAGCACCGTGAAAATTTGGAGAAAAGTTCTCCAAAACCATTCTCTCACAAAAAAACATAGTTCCAAGCCCCCCCCCCACCACTTCTACTCTCCCCCCTGCCTGGACACCCCCCCTACCTGGACATCCCTCCCCATGCTAGAGACCCACTTTCCTGGACACCCCTGCCCCCTGCTAGACACCCCTCCCCCTACTGAACACCCTCCCCCCTGCTGGACACCACTTCCCCCTGCTGGACACCCCCCTGCCTGGACACCCCTCCCCCCTGCTAGACACCCCCTTCCTAGAAACCCCCCTGCCTGGACACCCCTCCCACCTACTGGACACCCCTCACCTACCTGGACACCCCAGCCCCCTGCTGGACACCCCTCCCCCCTACTGGACACCCCTCCCCCCTGCTGGACACCCCTCCCCCCTGTTGGACACCCCCCTATCTGGACACCCCCCTACTGGACACCCCCTATCAAGACACCCCCCTGCTGGACACCCCTGGACAGACCCCCCAGACCCCCTGGATAGACCCCCCAGGACCTGGACACCCCACCCCTTGCACCCCCCGGGACCCCCTTCCAGTCCCCTCCCCCCTTCCAGCCCCCCTACTAGTCCCCTCCCCCTGCTAGTTCCCCCCCTCCCCCTACCAGTTCCCTCTCCCCCAATGCCAGTCCTGCCCCCACCCCCCCCCCCCTAACAAAACATGGACATTAAAGTACTTTCATGAGGAGAATTTCGCTTACATCTCGATTCTCACACCGATCATTAATGAAGTTATCTTAGAGTTAGTTATTAGTGAATCAATAATAAACTCTAAAAGGTAAGAAGTTTAGATCTAGTCAGTCTAGAAGTTTTCCCCTAATGTTGTGATTGATATTATTTGTGGAGATGTAATGGATTGTGAACAATCCAAAAAGGGGAATATTTTTAGTAATGATCACCTTTATCCATTTCTGGGTTGTGTTTTTTGAATAGTATGTTAGAGAGGTCTCAAAAGAAGAAACAATGCCATTAGAAAGGAATGAATGGGTTTTGGAAATGTTTTCCAAGCATTGTATACCACAGAGAATTTTCATTGTGATGACAATGGTCACTCCACAACCTTACCAAGGTACATGAGCCTATCTATAGTGGAAGGCCAAGGGGAAACCACTTTTTTGATAGGATACCACAAGTTTTATCTAGGTAGACTGTTATTCCATGAATTGGGAATAAATGATTCAAAAAAAAGAAAAATTCCCTACTCCGTAAGGTTAACTGAATTTTCCTAAGGGATACTAAATTTTTTAAGCAGTTTATACACTATGGAATGTTTTGAAGGATTGCATCAAGCTGTGAGGATAATTACCGTGTCATGAAGGGATTATTGCTAGAATTCAGTGTCACTCACCACAGGAAGCAATATCATGAGATGAGGGTGTTACACCATGAAGACTTGATATAAAGAATGATGATTTTGAGGGATCATGAACCCACACTATGAAGTCAGATGTGATGCCATGAATCAAGGTTGATGAAGATTTAGTATTACTATCATTTAGAAGGTTCCTGCACTCTGAAGTTAGTGATGCACTGTGATGGGTATTAAAGGGATTATAGGTCATGTTGTTGTCTATCTAACATGCTGTGAAGTAGGATATAGAAAAATTATAGTGTTTCTATCCATGTACACATCACACCATGGAGGAAGAAATAATTACCAGAGAAAGAATTCGAGTCACTAAAGATTAAAGGATCCTCCCAGATTTTGTAGTGAGATAAAAATAAGATATTAACTAGATTTCTTGAATCTGTTTGATGTCTCAGGATTAAAAATAATACGTTTTTAGTGCTTTTTATGTGTTATTAAATCTTAATTTGGACTGAATTTAAGCTTATAAATCATTTATATTGTGGGTTGTATTGTGGAGGTAGTCTACATTCAATACCTAGGATCCTTTTTGGTTTAATTTTGGTTCACAAAATCCATAACTGAAAATAGATAATGATGAAAAAAATAAAACATCATTCCAATAAACAGGAAACATGTTTCGACCAATGGTCCTAGTTGAGCCTCAACCAAAAAAATTTTATATGGGCTGGATTTTGGGTTTTTAACCAACAAAAGTTTATATGGGATGGGTTATGGGTTTTTAAAATATAAATAAATAAACAGTATGGCCCTAGAGTACACCTTTAGTTTCATGTTGGTGGGTTGTCTATCTATTTCCAATCATAGAAAAGGTTCCCTTTAATGCAACCAGCTTCTTTTGTAGTCAAATCAAACAATGTTAATTTAGAAATGATGCTCTTCAATGAAACCAGCTTCTTTTGTAGGAAAATCAAACAACGTTAATTTAGAAATGTTTCTCGATAGTTTGTAAAAATTAAAGCATACAACAGAGAGAACCATATGCATAATATACATAGAATTCAAAGGATAAATGAAAAATAAGTTAAAACTGGTTAAGAAAAAAGGCTTAAAAAGGGATCATAATTGACAGAATGATTCATCTTTTTACTTGCAGGATCCATGGAAAACACTTTTGAATGGATCCATGATAGCAGTTCCAAGTAAAAATCCAGCTCCATGTGCTGCTGAGCTGATGGCACCTCCCATTGCTAAATATTTAATAGTATTCCAATCAAGAAAAAAAATCCCTGATCTAATATGAAATAAATTTTATTAGGCATGAAATTATTAATAAATTCTACTTTTAATACATTAGTTTCGTAAGAAATACATTTAAAAACAAAGTCTCATCCCTAATTAATTGCAAACATAATTCAACACAAATCCACTTCATCAAACCTAGCACTAACAACTTGAGTTCCAAAAAGTCAAAATTTTCCCAATTCGTACAAAGATGATGACTAATCCATAACTAGAGTTTGGGGAAATGATAAAGACTACATTATTCAGAAATATTTTATAGTAGTTGTATATAGAACAACAAGAGATTGGGAATGAAGCCTCGAGTGGAATCTAAAGATCAATCTAAAGATCATATTGATTCATAAACTCATTTCAATAGTGTGCACAATGATTGCCAAAAAACATGGGAAAAGAAAATGTGTCAAGTAGATTTTTGAAAAAGTAATTAATTTCAATGGTCAAAACCCTTCACCAAGTACACAATGTCCTACATCAGTGGTTAATTTTAAACAGCAAAATCACATATTTTAAAAAAGATGCATTGTATAAGGGGAGTGGAATCAGAGAGAACATAAGCCTTGGGGATTGCTGCCGTGTTTGAATCGTGGCTTCCGGACACTGAAAATTTTCAGCATGTCGTCAAGGAAGTATTGTGAGGATGATGGAAACAATTACAATCGAGAGCATACCGCCCAAGCGTCCGAGAGGAGGGCGCGGTGAGGAGGATGGCGCAGCGAGGAGGGCGCGGCGAGGAGGGCGCGGCGAGGAGGGCGCGGCGAGGAGGGTGAGGCGAGGAGGGCGCGGCGAGGAGGAGGCGTCGGGGAGGATGAACGACGAGGAGGGCACGACTAGGAGGCGTCGGGGAGGAGGAGGGCGCGACGAGGAGGCATCGGGGAGGAGAAGGGTCGCGAGGGCAGGAGGAGCCTGATGGAGATTGGGAAAAAACAGGGTGAGTGATATAGCCACGGATAAGATTTTTATCTGTGGTAATATAAAAGCTATAGCCACGGATCTATAAATCCATGGCTATAGGTCTGTGGCTATAGCCCAGATTTTTAGTAGTGTTATACTACTATTGGATTAGGAAAATGGATAAGTTCGAAGAATGGGATGCAATGTCTTGATATTTATCAATTTGAGGGTAGGTGGAAAAGTATAGGGGGATCTGAATGGTGATGATACTTCCAATAGATTCGAGGAATATGAATCTCCTAGAGACCTTTTAGAAACTATTGAGGTTCTTTAATGTCTGGAATGCATCTGATCTGGGGATGGATAATATTGAAATTTCCCGATCCCTTTGGGTTAGGGGTCTTGAAAATATAAAAAATCCTCTAGGATTATGAGAAGGGGTAAGGTGGAACAATGTTTGGGTTTCACCTGATTATGGGGTGAAGAATATGAAAATACCCTCAGCCTTATAGTATAGAGACCATCAGTACAAGGAGATCCTCCATGGCAGAGTAATGATATACCATCTCATAGAAAAGATCCTAGATGTATTCCCATAATTATTTCCCAAAGGTCTTTATTCTCTCATTGGAGATTTTTAATCTATTCTTACAAATAAATTTTCTCTTCATCCTTAAGGGTTGGCTTAAAGAATTCATGATGACACCATTTCCTTTTTCAATGGTAAGGTATGTGGATGTTGGTGGGAGTTTCAATATTACCCCAAATATTAAATCTTCCCTTTCAATTGTTCATGTTCTCTATTGATATTACACTTTGAATCTTATATAAGTTTTATAATTCCTTTTGTTTATGTGGGAAAGATATAATGGATCCCTTCTTCACTAATTATGGGGGAAGATGATGGGTTAACCTATTATGGCTCAGATGACTGAATACAGTCATAATCATAGTCATTAGGAATGTTCTCATCTGAATATATTAGAAAGTCTCTTGTTATGGATGATATCATATTGATGGAGATGTAAGTGGGTTGGTACTCCTCTTCAAAAAAGAATCTCATTTGATGGGTTGGTTCCTTATGTACTATTTAGTAGGATGATTCCCATATTGAAAATGATCCCACGGTTAAAAATGATAAACATTTCTCTAGTTATATGGATTGAGGTTTTCTTAGGTATTCTATAGTCACCAAGGCCAGTTGTGATGTAGTATGATTCTTATAGCTAGTTATTATTTAGTATTGATTATGTGACACTATCAGGATATGCTTACGAGCCTCATATATGTTGAAAGTAGTTGTAATATGGCCTTTCTTTGAAGTTTCACCATTTTTATACCCCATAAAAGATCTCTTCTTATATTCCCAAGTCTGGATGGTTGGGGTTAGCACAAATTCCTCTATAGCTTCTTATGAAATTGAGGTCACTTGATGATAATGATGATGATGATGATAACCAGAGTGGATAGGATCCCTCCTAGGCATCTCCTATGTGGCAGTTTTTTACACACAATTTTTCTTTATCCACCTCCCTAATATAAGACATGTATATGTTTATTTTCTCTATGGATGACCTCCCAAAGTGGTTGAATGTGGCAATAGGGACCACCTTATTTATTGCGACCTATCATGGCAAGATGGAATGTGGTGCTTTTTACAATAATAGATTTCATGATCCACCTCCATAGTCCAAATGGAGCTTTTGATATGGTATTCTCATAGTATGGAACTCACTAATAGAAACTAGAGGTGTTTTATTGGTGAAAGAATTTTTCATGGACTTGGGGCTATGGTTTCCATGACATATGAGGCATATGATTAGTGCATTATCTAGTTTTACAAAATATATTGAGGTGTTAGATGGGTATTACTAGTCTATCCAATGGTTTTGGAATACATTAGAATTTTTTATTTCAAATGTATTGCATGGAATATAAAAAGTCTTTGAGAGAAAATAAGAAAATTTATCTTTACAAAATCATATATAAGAGTTAATGATCAATTAATTACTTTAAATGATAATAGATAAAAAGGTTAATTTTTAAACATGGAAAGTTTGACACCGTTAAAGGACTCACATATGGTTCACCATTGTAGTTTCAACTGGATTTTTATGAAACACGTGAAACAAAATGGCCGAACAGGGGCTGGAAAATCTATCCACTTATACTAATTAAAGGGTTGATACATTTAAATTATTCACATTGAGTTCACCATTTTTGTTTTGATGGAATATTTATAGAATACACACACAAAAATGACCTAATGGGAGATAAATAATCTATCCTCTTATACTCATAAAATTTATGATATAGTTAAATGATTCACATCAGGTTCACCATTTTTATTTCATGACAAAGTGGATTCCCAAAACATTATTTTGGGTAAATGAGTGTGGTTTCACTATCATTCGATTATGAATCACTTTTTTTCCTTTAACAAAAACTCACAATGGATCTCAAATCTGTAATTAGCTACAATATTTCTTTCTAAAGACATATGGTCATTAGAGTTTCTTAACAATGATGATTAGGAACTCACATTACTTAAGAGGATGGGAGGTCAGGTTCATCGCACCCTATTAAGATAATTATTACCTACTCCATGACTCTCTTAAATATTTAAGATATGTTTGTGAATCCTTCACAATCCCATATATTAGATTGGTTAGCCCTGTTCCAATGACTTGATCATAACCATGTTTTCATGAGAACGGTTGTCTGTGGCATAATATCTTCTTTATTCCTTTATTAGTATATGATTCTCTAGTTTATGGTCATATTCGGAACTTTGGATCTTATCACCATACTAGGAGGTCATTATACTATTGGTATTGGGATTGATACTTGAAAAATAATCCTACATATCTTGTGAGAATAATAATCAAAATCCACATTGTTTTTATAACACAATTTAATGTCATATAACTAGAATACACCATATAGATTAATGTTATATGGAAGGAAAATACTATAGGTAATTTAAATATTGGGTATAGGGATCGAGCCTTATCAAGTAATCCTACATATTATTTTTTTGATAAGATTCTGAATCCATGTAGTTTCAATTAGGTCTATGTGTTGTAAACAGGACGAAAATAGAGGTTTTGAGTGGGACTTATGAATATAAGGATTCCCTAAACTACATCATCAAGAATATGTAATTTTGAAGTAGGTGATGATGTAATTAGGATTACATCTAAGTGGAATCTTTTATTGGGTAATATAAATAGTATTGATGGTACAATATTCACAAGTCTATAAGACCATGTGAGTCTTGATTAGTGTGAAAAACAAGAGGTGGGGATGATTAGACAAATTTCATTAATTGAACTTGTTCTAGACATACATAGTAAGGTCACCCTGGTACATAATTTGAGTTTTTTTGGAGAATATAGTAATGATCTTGGGATTTAGGAAGGATTACTATGTATCTAGTTCATAATAGAAATCACAGTCTATTTATTTCAATTTTTGTTCCAAACCTACTGATGGGATAGTAAATTTGATTAATACTCTTGAGGATTATTTCCTCATGGTAGAAATATTTTAATATTCTAGGGACCTAAACGGAGTTGGATTCCCACCTAGGACTAACCTAGAAAGATCATATGAGTTTGGACTCCTGGTGCATGATAAATTCAAAAGGATACATCTCAGTTTAAGGTTACTGAGAGAATGGTTGGTGCTTACATCGAAGGGGATTCCTGTATATGAACCTCCAAATCTATTTTTTTAATATTTTCTAAAATACACTTTAAGGTTAAGTACTAACTGTACATCAAAATATTCAATAAACTCCACCATATTACAGAAAATCGCCACATTCCAAAATCAAGAGAAAAACATCACTTCCCACCTCTTCATAACCAAAGCATCGTGCCACAAATTTCAAATTCATATTTCAAATTCATAAAACTACTTTTCAGACCATGTTCTAGCCACATCATTATGATTTGAACCAATATACACCTCGAGACATGTAATTCGCTCACCTACCTT
The DNA here is from genome assembly GCA_963277665.1 of Viscum album. Classification (NCBI taxonomy): domain Eukaryota; kingdom Viridiplantae; phylum Streptophyta; class Magnoliopsida; order Santalales; family Viscaceae; genus Viscum; species Viscum album. The sequence goes on along the minus strand of OY728132.1, from coordinate 1,149,372,988 downwards.
GAGTTGAGACGATGTAAATTTAACATTCAGTCACCTCCTTCATTATTGCTTCTCGGAACCACCACCTTCTTCGTCGTCGCTATCGTCATTAGAGTTTCCATCATCGTCATCATTATCCTCATCGCATGACACCAATGTACACTTTGCTGTTGTCTTGTATTAACCCATTTCTCATATACCAATAGATGAGGTGGGATGTTGGACTCATAAAATAATTTGGGTCTTTTATGGTAGATTAGTTGAAATATTGAGGAAATTATGCCAAGTTGGATGCCCATGTCACATATTCATTATTTATCCTATAACAGAAAAAGATAGATAACCATGAAATATCTATTAGATGTTTATGTGTAGTAAAAAATACCATTTAAGAGTATAGTACAAATAGTTATACATGCATGCATAACCTAGTTTATTATAGAATGAGTGCATGACCCTATTTCATTGTGGACACTACTCATTTAGAGGGGGTGCTCGTCCAAAGGGTCATAGCTAGGGGGTTCACATGGTTTGAGGGTACATGTCCCATGGTGACCTTATGATAAGTCCAAGGTTGTCTTCATAACATGTATGATATGTCAAAGAACTTTTTCGTATTTAATAATACATTTCAAAGTAAGTTCATATCATTAATGCTTCACACAACCATTTGGAGATCACGTGATCATGTGAACTTTAGAGGATCACATGCTTATAAGTGAGTGCATGACTTGGGGTGAATGGCTAGGGTGTCACATGAAAAAAGTTGTAAATTTTTGTGGGTATATATTCATAGTTTATCATAGACACATCCTATATAAAATTTGTTCTTTTCTATGGAATCTTGGTCGAGGGTTCACATGGACTTCGGGTGCATAGATGAAGATGGAAAATTCATCTATGTTCATGGAGTACATGTAAAATTCCTATAAAAACCAATGGGGTTAACATGATCAAGGAAAAATGTTTCTAAGGACACTTGATCATGGGTGAAATATTCCATTTCTTGAAAAAAAATCATGGACAAGTGTTCATGTCTATGTTTCATGGAGACATTGTGGGACTAAAGAGTTGTGTGATTTCATGTCCAAGGAATACACATCAAGGGGACACGTAAAAGAGTCATGAGACTGAAATTTTTCATGATGGTGTCATGTGATTTTATATTTTTTCTCTGTTCACATATGGGGGTCACATAATTGGTTCTATCAATGGGGTCTCACAATGGAGTCTTGTGATTATCTTGAGAATTTCTCTAAAGGAAGTAGATGATTTTCCATCTTTATCTTATTATTCTACGCTTTCTTTTCCATGTCACCTCTATATACCTTTATCTATTTTTAAATTGGATCAAAGTAGATTATATAGTAATATATGGATTTTTTTTTCTTCTTTTCATTGTGAAGAGTCTGCATGCACTGTCTTGAGGCGGTGGACAATGCATCTTTGAGGCTCTGAAACCCTTGGTGTCAATCATGATCATATGATGTAGAGGTTAATACATGATATCATGATCAAATCATAGTGTTGTTTGGATATATTCACAAGATCGATTCACATGATAGATTCACATGATCATGAAACATATCAGTGGATCAGTGCATGACAACCACCAAAAGAATCATGTGATGAGAGGCTATAAATAAAAGAAGATTCACATGATGAGAGATATGTTGTTCTTTATATGAATAGGATAAATGATTCTTTTGATAAAAATCCCTTGATATCATGATATATCATTTACAAACACTTTCAAAGTACCATGGGAATCATATGACACCACTAGTTAATGTCCTCAATGGTTATCCACAAGGATTCATTTGTATGCATCCATTATCATGAAACGCATCATGATCTCCTAACAGAAATAACATCATAAAACTAATAAATATTATTGAAATGTATTCACATGATTTTTATGATTTTATTCATGTTATAATTTCTTTTACATTCATGAATTCTTCACATGATGTAGGATGTTCCTGAAATTCTTTTTTTCTTTGAAACATTACATGCATGCAAGATGAATATTGTATGCCTGGGATGGAGATGATCAAGCATATCAGATGGATCACTGGGGATGGTTGGAATGTTGGGGATCAAATTAAGTTTATTAAAAAAATACTACGAAAATTATCTATCTATAATTATTTTCATAAGTTCTATTTATCATCACTTATCACCAATTCTTTACATTTTTTCCTCTTATATAGTCACTTGAAGTTCTTCAATCAATTTCTTATAAAATTTCTTGGTATGTTGAACAAGGTAAAAGTGTTTTAAAATAGTTTTATAATATCTATAATTTGATATTATTATGTAATTTATTATTCCATTATCACATAACTTATGTAGATAAATATTTTTTCCATGAATGGACTCGAATTAGAAAGGTTTTTTGATATGATCTTTTTAGCGGTTAAATATACTATAAACATTTATTGTTAATATTACTTATGGAATTTATAATATTATTATTACCAAATTTTAATGGTTTAGTATATAAAAATTTTATTTATTACATATGTGTTTTATTCCACCTATTTTGGTTAGTATGGGAAATAAAAGAGAAACGCAATCACATGGAGGCGGTCACACACACATACACACGGATGTTGCTATCATTTTTATAGAATAGAAGGATAGTAGAAAATAATATATCTTATAATTATATAATTATTAACATGTTATAGATATAATATTATATTATTAAATATCCCTCTTCAACTAACCATGAAAGGTGGTGATCGAAAATTGAACAGGTTTTTCATGGATGTGGTAGTCCTAACACATGTCGGATGACATTTTCATTTTTCTCAAAGATTTTTTATGAAAGTATAAAATGGATGTTAAATTAGTATAAAAACATACCATAATATTAATAATACCTATTAGTATCATAATATCATGTATGTAATAGGTTTTAGGTGGTAAAAGTAGAAATAATTAAGGTGTGGTGGAAAATATTACCTCTCTCTTTGGATGTTCTCCTTTGGTCACCACCTTAAGGCACCATATATTGGTATTTTGGAAATACCAAAAAATATAAAACATGTTAATATGGTTTAGGAGATAATGACATATATTCTTTTCAATTTTATGGGTATTTGGAACTGTTCCTAGGTGTAGGGTTAGTGGTTCCTTTCAAAATTAAAGAGAAGGTTATTTTGGCCTATATAACCCTTTAACTAAAAGGGATCACATGTTTCACATGGAATGTAAAGTAAAAAATGAAAAATAATATATTTATGTAAGGTTTGAGGTCAATTAATACTCAACTAAACTTTTCTATACAATTTTTAAACATTTTTTAATTCATTACTCTTAAATTTTTACTTTTACCATTTTTTGTTTTTACCGAGGTAACAAATTTTTAACTATAATTTATTTTTAATGATTAAAAATAAAATAAAATTTATTAGATAATTTTAAACTACTTATTTTAAAAAATTAATCTAGTGTATCAAAAAAATTATAGGTATAATAAAAATTAATTCTAACATTAGCGCATGTAATGAGAAAAAGCTCGTTTTTATAAAAAGTGTATTTTAGGCATAAATTTTATGTTTAGGATAAAATTATAAATTTTATTGATTTAATTCACATTAAAATGTATATTTTTATTAAAATTAAATTTATTTAACATTAAAATAATTCTAAACCATAATTTATCTATGTCAAAATTTTGTTAAGAGAAACATACGAAATATAGTTTTTGTTAAAGAATTACCTAAATTTTCTAAAATTGTAGGAGTGATTTTTATATATTAACATATAATTTCAAAAAACTAAATTTATCTTTATAAACTATATTTTTCATATTAAAAAAATTCAAAAACTTTTATGTCAATCTTGTATAATAATGTAAAAAAAGTTATAGTATTCGTAAAATCGGTATGTGAAACTATTCACCTAAATATCAATTATTTTAGAAAAATATAAACAATTAATGTTGAGATAATTTTAAAATTAGAAATAAAAAATGAATTTATATTTATCTAATTCAGATTATAATATTTATAAATTTATTTTTTAAATGAAAATTCAAAATATAAAGAAAAACTAATTTTTTGAAAAATTGTGTTTTTAAATATTAAGTGTTCTTAATATTATTTCATATAAATTTATAATATAAAATATTTTAATAGATTATTTCATATATAATATTTTCAAATTTTTCAATTTAATCTATTAGAATAAAATATAAAATAATTAGCAAAATGGTTCTTTAAAAAAAGTAATATTATTTTATACTAAATACTCTTTAACAAATGCCATTAAAAATAATTACTTATATTGTAAAATTTAATTTTACTTCTCCATTGATATTAAAATATTTATTCTAATTTTATAAATACATCATATCATATTTTAATAATATTATTAATATTTATATATAATTCATAAATATATAGATTTATTTATTTATTTATTTTTAATATTTTAATATCATATTTTTATTTAATTAAGATTTATATTATTTTAAATTTAATACTTAATAATACATGTCTTTAGTATACCTATTGGATATATGACCAAGGATCATATTTCCAATGACCAAATTGTAACGACCATATTTATAATGGCTAGATTTAATTCCTATATATAGACTTACTAAATCATTCATTCACTCCACTACCACTTTACAAAGAATGGATCATGTTTTATATTATACATTTTGAATAATTGTTTCTCATTTTATGGTTCTATTACTCATTATAGGTTTTTTTTGTTATAGGTGATCCTCGTTGTTGAAGATGGTCTGAAATATATCCTATTTATGAAGATTTTATTCTTTTATATTTATTGTCCCCTATTGATTTATCAACTTTTAATGGATATACTTCATACATGGTGAGTAATAATCCATGTTTTAAAGTACTTAGTTTTATGAGATTTTTTTTAATGTCCCACTTATAAATTAATAAAGTGTATTTATTTTGGTTGATATCATATAAGTCACATTTATTAATCATGTCTCAATCCTTCTGAAATAATATAAAAACATTCTTTAAAATTTTAAGAATAAATAATAATAATAATAATAATGGATCCTAAAACCTGGGGTGTTACATTACCCCCCCCCCCTAAATAAATTGCATCCTAACAATTTAAATTATTATTTACTAATTATGTTAACTAAGGGTATCTATAAGGTGACTCGATATTTAATTTTTAAAATATTTAAAAATCACATCTATTCACATGAAATAAGAACAATCCTTATATTGTGTTTCTTCCTACCCATATAAGTTAAATACCTCTGAGGGTTTTGTGTTAAGCCTTGTTTTAATTTTCATTGGGTTCATATTCAAACTTGAAATGAAATATTATCATAAATTGGTCTGAGATATGAAATTTGATTCCCAGTTTTTATAATAGATACACTACACATACTTATCTCTCATCCCTCGTGGTTCTTTAAATTTAAAGTATTGGTAAAAATTTTAAGTTATATGATGAATTCGATGAAGAATGATACTCCTCCCCATAATTATCATTGAGATCAGTTTTTAGACCCCTTCTGCCCATTTATGGAGTATCTGCCTCTACTACACTAGCTTATTCCCTCTCCAATTTGTCCCTCACCAATGTCGACATCCCCAATAGATAACCATCCATCGACTCACCCACTTTTTTCACCAGTCCTATTGATTCTTACTTCATGAAACCCTACCAGCAAAAGTTTGGTGGAGTTTTTATGCTCTACCACATTCACTTTGGGTGGTTATTTATATTCCCAAACATGTCCTTCCAAGATCTAAACTGTTTAAAGCACATATTACATGGGATCTCATACTCTAGGGAATTGAACCTAATTCTCAAATTTCTCCCAACCTCAAGTTCACTAGGTTGCCTCCTCCTTTTTCACATATCCACCATGTTCTATTGCACTAGCGATAGAAGTATAGGGTTATATTCTACATCCATCATTAGAATGGTTCTCTCAACCTCTATAGAAAAATATAGGCCTACTTGTGGTAGCAGTGTGTTAATGGATAATGATGAATATGTTTAGTTGTTGTTGTATGTTTTCTTAGTGATGTTAAGATCGTTCTATGGTAGCTTCTAGTTATTGTCTAAACCCCCCATCCATTTTTTTCAAAATAGAGGATGTTGTGGGTAATCTAACCATGATTGGTGAATACAAAGTCTATATTGAAGTAGTTAATCAATTTCTAGAATTACATAAAATCCATCTAAAATACCAATAAAAATATTTATATTCCCATAAACGTAAATTTCAAATTGAAACCATCATAAAACTAGATGTTTTATTTGGTAAATGATATATAAGGTTGGTACACTTAGAAAACAATCTATTCAACTTTGAGTGGTTAAAATAAATATTACATATTTAAAATTCTAAAGTACAGGATTCAGTTATCATAATCCAACTCATTGATAGTTATTAAATAGGTTACACCTTATTCCCTTGGTTTTTTTGGTTGTCCACACTTATCATTCTTATCATCCTTAGATTTGTTACACTAACTTGGGTAATGTCCAAGTTTTCTACACTTAAGGCATTATACTATTAGTCATTCTTTTTTATGCACACTTTCAACTCCCATAATTCTAACCAATATCTTTATATTCCTATGGTAGTTTGATTCTTGATTACTCATTGTTTTATAAGTAAATCATTTTCCAGTCCCCTTGAGTCAATTGACTTCATGAATCTGCCCACATTTTTTACATATATGTGGTTGAATATCCCTTATTTCATCATCTTAATTGCCTAATTTTTTAGGATTTTTTATCCTTATCTTCCTTGGTTCACTTATGATTTCTACTATTATTACATTTTTAATCATGTTTCGTGGTATTTTTTTGGCATAATGACTAGATTTCTTAGTCCATTTCTCATTCTAATGGGTTGATAGTTGATGTAATCAACACATTGTCCCTCACACCCAAGGTTAACTATGTTACTTTGGGTTTTGAGAATTACTAAAACCAAAAGGGTTAACATGATTAACAACATTTAACATTATAGGGGGATTATCCTAGTTAATAAAATAAAAGAGATTAAACCTTAAAATGTTTTACCCTTTTTCATCATCACATTAGTCTATAATTCATTTAGTTTAAACTATATCAATCTTATTTTAACCTATATTACATTAAGTTGGGTTTTCTTATAATTATCTACCTAGTCCCTTAAATTACATAGAAAACCAATCCTTCATAGTGATTCATAAAGAGTATATGATTAACTAAAGCATATCCCCTAGGAGTGTTTATCCTAGTGTTCAGTTAGGCCTATTTATCCTGCACTAGGTCATAATTGAGTTAATACAAAATACACCCTCTCTGAGGTTATTACCCTTAGGTAAAACTATGATACATCCTATATCCACTTTCCAATATATATATATAGGTATGTAATTTTATGTAAAACTACACATTCTCAACTTTACCAAAATTTTAGGAAGTTATCCTATATTTAGGCTTATCCATTAGACTTCTGCCTTGGAGTTTCCCTATGGTTTTATCATCCTAATATCAAAAAATAACTATAACTTTATTTGATACCAACTATAGCTTCCCAATGCTTAAACACATATTATTTCATAATCCTTAGCATACTTTTCCAATAAATACAAGTATAGGATCTAGAGGTTTAGTGCCTTTATAATATTAGACATAAAAATAAATCATCTTAAAAGTAAAAACATCATATTTATTTAAAACTCCACATCATGATCTTAATTCCCATATATTTGCTAAAACTTTTTAGGATATCTTGAAGAAAATACATAAGAAAAAGAGTGATCTGTAAATCACACTAATGGAATAAAAATGGAAAAAATCATAACATGAGAGTCAAGTGACATAACATGATATCATAAAGAAGATAATCATAATTATGGAGACATGTAATAAGGAAAATATATCATAAGATAATAAAATGTATCAATAACATAAAACATGATGTCATAAATGTAAGTTTTGGGTTACTCCCAAGACCATCATCATAAAGTAGAAAAGTCCCCCAATTAATTAGGTTCACTCCCTAATCCCTTAAATAACATATCATGAGATATAAAGATTTACACAATGAATTATAGAGCTATATAATTATAGTACAACCTATAACATAAATTAAAATTATATATATCCATGCCATATAATGAAAATAAACCATAAATAAATGATAAGCATGATCAAACCCATGAGAAAGAAGTGGGTTTTATATTCTTATTCAAGGAATACTTGAAGGTTGCATCATATAGATTCCCAAGAGAAAAATTAATTGGATCATTTTTATGTTCATGTTTGAAAATAAAACAAATTTCATGTTCATTGAGTCCAAATACATATATTTTATGAGAATTTCCTAAGATAAGAAAGAATAAAAATGTACCACTTGGGTGAAGATTTATAAAATAAGTAAAGGGTATTTATAAATAATTATAAACATTATGGTTTTCAATAAAAAATAGAATTGAACCAAAAGGTTTATCTATAAAATAATTAGGTTTATTAGAATATATTCATGGTTTAAAAGAATTTTGTGGTGGTGATTCTCAATATGAGACAAGAAATTGAAAATTTCTATTAAATCGGGTTTACTTAAAAGTGGTAAATTTAAAGTTAACAAAAAACATGTATAACCCCAAAAATGAAAATTATATTTTTCTAGGTATATATTTAATAATAATATATACAAAAATATAATATTTATATGAGAATAATATTTTATAAAAGTGAGAAAAATAAAGATAATGTGTAACTAGCAGGTCACGATGGAGGTACTAAAGATCCCTTTTATGGTTTAAAACACATTTGCTGAAATCTCACATAATAAATAAAATAATAAAAAATTATTTTGAAAATTAGAGAAGGTAAATATTAATTTCACATTAAATAAAATTTAATTAGTTTTCCAATTAAAAATGAGAACATTGGTGAGAATAGAAATTATAGACAAGGAGGGGAAATCAATGTTTAAGTGGATGGGAATTAATTTTAACATTATTGAATTTTCAAGAAGTATTAAAACTCATAAATAAATAATATTTGAATAAAAAGTGATATCCCATGATACAAATAGGTTATACCATATGAAAAGAAATTAAAACTGAAGGATAAACATTATAACTCAATAAAGAAAATTGAGTTATGAAAGACCCTTGTATTCTAGGGAAGACATAAATTATATCCCAAAGAAAGAAAGATCATGAATTGAAGTGAATTTTCCTATTTAGATAATAATTTATGATATTAAAAAACAATGGAATATTATTTATATAATACAAATAAATATTGGTGCATAAAATCATAGAATTACTCAATGAAATGCGATTGAGATAGAAATCTTTACCTCATATATAAACATGTTATGCACTTTCCATTAACTTCTTGAATAATCAAATTAAGTTTATTAAAAAAATTAATAATAACATTATACAACTATATTTTTTATAACATCTATTTATCTTCATGTGTTACAAATTTATTATATTGTTTCATCTTATGTGAATCACTTGAAGTTCTTCAGTCAATTTCTTAGAAACTTTCAAGGTATGTTGTCCATGGTAAAAGTGTTTTAACATAGTTTCATAATCTTTATAATTTTATATTATTATATCCTTTATTATTAAAAAATCATTTAAATTATTTAGGTAAATATTTTTTCTATGAATAGATTCATATTATAAAAGGTACTTTGATATGCCCTTTTTAGTAATTAAATTTACCATAACAATTTGTTATTAATATTACTTATGAAATGTATAATATTATCAATCATTAAATTTAATGATTTATTAAATAAATTTCTTATACATTAAATACATTTTTTATTCCTCCCATGTTAGTTAGTATGGAAAAATAAAAATAAGCATCATCACGTAGAGGTGGTAGTTTGCATGTACACAGGGACGATACTCTCATTTTTTTATAATATAAAGAAGGTATAAAATAATATATATTATCATTAAATAATCCTTAATATGACATAAATATATTATTATCATATTAAATAACATTTTTCAACCATCCATGAAAGGTGATGATGGAAAATTGAACATGTTATTCATGGATGTGGTAGTCTATACACATGCATGACAACATTTTCATTTTCTTAAGGATTTATAGAGGTATAAAATGGATGTTTCATTATTAATACAAAATAAAATAATATTAATCATACTATTTTTATAATAGTCTTATGGATAGAATATATTTGTGGTGGTATAAGTAAATAATAATTAAAATATGTGGTGGAAAATATTACGTATTGCTTTAGATGTTCTTCTTTGGTCTCCACCTTAAAGAAACTTGGCTAGGTATTATGGAAATAAAAAAGATTGTAGGATATTTTGAGAGGGTTTATTAGATAATATGGTAGATTTTGGGTTGATCCTAAGTGACTTTATAAGTGTGTAGAGGTGGAGGGGTGGTGGCTACTTTTACAATTGAAAAGAAATGCATTTTTGGAACGTATAACACTTCAATAAAAAGGGAGCACATGTTTCACATTGAATGTTAATAAAAAGTGGAAAATAATCTAATTTTTGAACTTTTAAGGTTAATAAAACCTCAAAAACATATTTCCACACATATTTATAAGTCATTTACTCTTAGATTTTTACTTTTACCATTTTTGGTTTTTACTAATGTAACTAATTTTTACCTAAGTACCTTATTTATAATGCCTAAAAAATGACCCTTGATAGATAATTTGAACCAAAAAATTCTAAATATTAAATAAAATTAATCAAATAACATTTCTATGTGTAATAAAAAATAATTTTATCATTAGCTCATGTAACGTGCAAAAAGTTATTTTTATAAAAATTGTATTTGTAAGCATAAGTTTTATGTTAAGGTTAAAATTATAAATGTTATATATTATATTGACATTAAAATGTTTATTATTATTAAAATAATATTTAATTTACATAAAAATAATTAGAAAAATTAATTCTAACATGTGAAATTTTTATTAAGAGAAGCAAATGAAAAATTGTTTTCAATAAAACATTACCAAAATTTTATAAAATGTTAAGTGTGGGTTTTAAATATTAAAAAGTTAATTTAAAATAATTAATTTATCTTAATAAAATATATATATTATATTAAAAAGGTTTTCAAAAACTTTAATATAATTCTTCTATAAAAATGTAATAAAATTTACAGTATCGGTAAAATCGGTATTTTCACTATTCACCTAAAAATAAATTATTTTAGAAAAATATAAAAAAATAATGATAAGATAATTTTGACATTATAATTAAAAAATTTATGTTATATTTATCTAATTAATATTCTAAAATTTATAAATTTATCTTTTAATTGAAAATACAAAAATATAAAGAAAAACTGATTTTATTGAAAAATGATGTTTTTAAAGAATAATTTTTCTTAATATTTTTTCATATCAATTTCAAATTTAAAATATTTTAACATGTTAATTCATATATAATATTTTAATGGAGTTAAATTAAGTCTATTAGGATAAAATATAAAATACTTAGAAAAATGGTTCTTTGAAAAAAAGAAATATGACTTTTATACTAAATACAGTTTAACATATATCAGTAAAAAAATTATTTATATTCTAAAATATAATTTTACTTCTCCATTTAAATTAAAACATTTTCAAAAAATTTATATAAAAATAATATCATATTTTAATAATAATAATATTAATAATAATAATAATAATAATAATAATATTTATACGTAATAAATAAATATATATATATTTATAATATTTTAATATCATATTTTTATATCATTGTGAGTTATATTATTTTAAATTTAGAAATTAATAATTAATTAATTTAGTATACCAATTTAATATATGAAAAAATGACCATATTTATAATAACCATGTTTACAATGACTATATTTTCCACAACCAAATTTATAACGACTAGATTTTATACCTATATATAGAATTACTAAATCATTTGTTCATTATACTCTCACTTTGAAGGGCATAGTTCTGATTTCATATTATATATTTAGAATAATACTTTCCACTTTCATGGTTTAATTCCTCATTATAGATTTTTTTTTGATATTGATTATCCTCATGTTTGAATATGATCGAGGAGATTTTCTAGTCATGAAAATTGTATTCTTTTCTATATATTTTCCCTTATTTATTTATGAACTTTTAATATATTTAATTCATCCATGGTGAGTAATAATTCATGGTTTAAAGTACTTATTTTTATGAGATTTTTTGTAATGTCTCTCTTATGAATGAATAAAGTGTTTTTGGTTTGGTTAATATCTTATAGGGTTCATTTTCTAATAATATTTTAATCCTTTTGAAAGAATATAGAAAGGTTATTTAAAATTATAGACATAAATAATAATAACAATAATAATAATAATGTCTCATAAAACCTAGGGTGTCACATGTTGAGTGAATTCATATGATGGATTTGGATGAAGAGTTTTTAGCTCAACTATTCAAGAGTCGTATATGATATGATTGAAAATTAATGTCTATCAAATAAATTCATATCTTATTTAAATGTACAAACTGGTGTAATTCATGATGAAATATAGATCTTGGCACACAAAATGTATATGATTTATGTGGTCATCATTTTTAGTGGGATCGTAATTAATAAAATTCCCTATTAAATAGATATAAAACATGATACTCATCTGATAAAATATTATATTATAGATAAAAGATATTATCATCATCCAAATTTTCTTTGAAATTAATCATTAAAAAGGATAAATTTAATGTAAGAAACTCTTAAGAATAGTAACGTAAGAAAATTTGTTATGTTTGAAGATTATATGTGTTAGATCAAACACCTTACATAGTAAACGAAATATTAAATTAGTTTAGTATGGGACTATAGGTTATTATGAGAAGTGTGGAATGATTCATTTAAGGATTAAAAATAATTTTATTCAAGGTGGCCTAAGAAACATTAGTCTCAACACATATACTCAATGTGATTGTGTATTCCAATGAACTAAAGCATGCAATGTTCAGGTTTTGGTGTTGTGTTGATAGTATAAGTGGGTAAAAGTTCAAAATAGAAAAAGAAAATTTATATAGAGAGTCCAACAATGTTTCTTTTTATAGTTATCCTGGATCATTGAAACCTAGTGTTATTATGATATAGTAGTAATGATTTCATGTGATCAGATTGTTTGAGATACCTAAATGATTTTTTAAAACTCCATAGAATTCCCATGTTAGGTATTAGTGTTATAGAAAATAATTCATTATTTTTAAGGGTATGTGATACCAACTGTACATTTTATAAGTGTTTGAAATGTAAAAAAGTTAAAAATAAAGTGATTAATTTATATATCTTGTATTTTTCATTCATCTTATGAATCAAAAGGTTATGCATCAAAGGTTTGAATATAAAGTAGTATCAAGAAAATATTAATCGAATTAAAGGATGTGTATTTCTATCTCATTACTTTTATCCAGATGGTTATTCAAATATGAAGGAAAATGTTCATGCCTCCCATTAGTAGCATATTTTTATGAATTGTATTTATTTTATAGATAAATTTACCAGACACATAGAATAACACATATGATATATAAGTGATAGTTTATTTGTTAAATATTCTTAACTAAAATGTAATAAGGGTTACTTCATAAATACAAAGAAGTTTGTGTAACAGAAAAGAAATAAGAGTTATTTCCTAAATAAAAAAAGGAATTTCTATATATTAGAATGGTATTATAAATAGTATATGGTGTATAAGAGGATATTGGTAGAATGTTTGGACTTAGAGAAGTTATAAAGTGACAAATAAAAAACTATTCTAGTCAAAGTTATTAGTGAATTTTACTTGATATCCTAAAAGGATTAGGATATGATGATAAGAGGACTAATATAAGAGTTAAATCTAGTTACCATAACAAAGTGAATTTCACTTGATAAACTAATGTATTTTTAGGATAAATTAGTAAAGATATAATGAAAATTTTATATTATTTATTATTATAATTCAATGAAAATTTTTGATGGAAATGATATCAAGTAAAATAATTATAAACTTAGAAAAATTCTAAGTATACAACAAAATTTTTTAATACCATACCATTGGATGTTATGGAGTTATGGAGTTTAAATATTTTCAAGGAATTAAACATTAGAAATTTGATTCCTGAGTATCATCATTATTCAAATTGGCTTACTTTATATATGTTACTCACTAAAGAGTTTAGTGGGACAGTTTTTTTAAGTGGTCAAATAGTGATTAGATGGGAATTATATATAGAATATTCTCATGAGGCACAAAATGTATTTTTTGATAGATGTACCATGAAATATACCACTTAGAGTATTATATAGTATTTATTTGGTATACTAGGGATGCATTATTGGTATTTAAATCCCCACATATGAGGTTGGTGAGATTCCTACTATGATAACCTTCATACTTTGACACATTTCTAATAAAATCATTCAGGTTATGATAATCAGGGGTAGTTGGGAATGTTTTTGATCATGTAATTTGTTGGAGATCAACCAATATGGGATGACATTAGATCCATCGATTGATATAGACTAAGAAAATTTATTGTCATACTTATAAGGTACACATGATATTATTTCCTACTTGGATGATGGGAATGTGATATACGCATCTACTAGATAGATGTAATGTGATGTATTTATTGAACTAGTTAGTCTATACTCATATATTCAAGAATGTTTTAGAGGGATATATGGGATTTACAAACACCATGTCCCATGGTTACTCTAAGTATTAGAAAAAGTGAATATATGAAAATTTATGATATCTTGCAATGAGGATGATGGAAACTAGTATATAGATACATGTGTCTGATTGAGTTCATTCTAGATCCTTTTGTAGCTTGGGTATCATTATTTTTTATGGAATTCTCTCTTTTCTTAAATTAATTGATCCAGTGATTCATATTTATTGTCCTTTCTACAAAGGGTCATGGGGTTACACTTTTTGGTTGACTGAATGGGGATTAAATTTAACTTATAGAGAAGATCTATGTTTTTTTGAGTCTGATCCAAAAAAATTAAGTTTGGGGTTTTCACAAATTATATGTATATGATATAATATAAGGTGAAGTTAGTGAAAGTTTTCTAAATGTGTTTTTAAAGATATATAAAAGGTTATTTATTATAGTCTCATAAGTTATTGTATATGATACGATATTGTTGGAGTTGATTCCCTAAAACTAACTATGTACTTTCAATTACTAGTATATTCATATAACTAAATATTAATAAATATATTATCACATTATTAGTGTTATTTTTTTAACATTAATGTGATAATTTACATAGAGTATTTTTCACATTGAAAGGTATAGTAGTTCCCCATTATAATGAGAACCTTGGATTTCTATGAAATTATTATTAAATATGTGTCCTTGGGTTAGATGAAATCTATATTATAGGACATATATGATGTTTAACTATCAAGTGTTAGAGGATCATGAAACATTAAGAATTTATTTCATGAATTTCATACATGGTAATCTCTAAGAGGGAATGTTATGATGATAAACCCACGAATATTAATTCAACATGTTATATGTTTCATTGGATATTCATATCTATGGATGTTTGTATTAGTCCTTAGACATGATATCATTATTAATGTGTATCATGAATCACTTAGTTTTATGTATTTATGAAAATTTTGATGAAATAATCTCAAAGACATGTAGGATATGTTGGTTTCATCAAAAGTGGTATGAAATTGATTGAATAATTCAAGAAAGGATTTGACACTTCTAAGACTAGAAAATGATATCTCATACCCTTTGATTGAAATGGAATAGACTAATTAATTCTATGGAAATTTTGGTTTATTGATGAGTTCATTTTAAGTAGTCAAAGAAATATATATCAAGTATATAGGTTGATGGCACAAGTATGCAACCTACTTGATGAGATATCGAGACAGATGGATTATATTACAAAGTAAGCATTTTTATGAGTTTATTATCATTATGACATTAACATATTTTTCTATGGTTTCTTTAATGTTTTACTAGACACTAATCTTGGACATTAGAAAATACTTCCTAATGACCCTGAGATTTAGGCCAAGAGGGTCATACACTAAGTGTATCCCATAACTCAGTTAGATTCTATTTGAAATTAATATTCATAATAACTACGGAATAATAATTATTCATTTTATATTAATCACATAAATTTGATCACCATTTATTCAAGTTGAGAATATATGTGAGTTCTATATTAATAAATATTTATTCTCTTTTTAGTGAATATAATATTTATTTATTTATCTATTTAGTTAATAATAGAATTATATTTATTTAAAATAAATATTTATTTTTAAAGGTTTGATAAATGTCAAGGAGGGTCAAAGGAATGAGTTAAAGGCTTGATGGAAATGATATATTTTATTTAATATCATTATATAAAAAATTATCTATTAATTTAAGAAAGTGATATTTAAATATCGTTGAGTTATCACACATCATTAAATATAATAATAATACTAGTATTAATATTCTTTGACATTGGGTTTTCTTTTTATAAATAACTTAGTTAAGGAACTCTTTGAAATAACTAATTATATAATACTAAGTATATAACCTAATTTATATCATTTCTAAGCTAACAAGAATTATTGTGTATGGTACTATTCTCTCAAGATAATTCTCTTGAAGTTTTAAAAATAACTTCTCAGGAGAGTTCTAAAAAATGAGATATGAGCATCATCCTCCTCCCTTTCAAGACTGATCAAACAATAAATAATTTTTCAAACCTAAAGGAATTATTATTGTGAACAAAAATTGATAACACGGTATGGTTAGTATCTCTACACTAAAACCCAAAGTTCCATCGATTAAGCTTTGAGATTCATAGAGAATGTGTGGATATCTCTATAGGAATTCTACTTTGGATTATTCATTGTAATAACAACACCATAAGAACATCAACAAAATTAATAATAAATGATGAAATAATTATCAAGTGGAGTGAATCCTTATCATAAATTAATTATAAATTATATGTGAAAATGATCCTCTATGAATATTTTGGGGTTGTTTTAATTCTTATTTGAGGATTTATCTGAAGAAACTAATGAAAACATTATTTGTAACGATCATAATTACTTATAATATACCCCATAACCTTCACATGGTATCTAAATAGTAATATATTAATTAAAAATTATTTGTTTTTTATTCATTAATTATGAATTTTTTTGTATTTCATTTACAGTTTTTATTCATTAATATGAAAGTTGAGATAATATAATTGTTCAATTTTATATGACCAAGAACGGGATAATATTAGATAAATAATGATTGAATATCGCAATCGAAGGTGTTGAGGATACTATCCAATAGTAACAATTACACAATGTGTAATGGAAAAAATACTCACTATTTCAATTATACCAGGATGATCCATGAAAATCATGACACATTATATGGAGTCTTAGTACACAATGCCATTACACTCACATATTGATCACCAATTAGCATATAGAATGAAGTGGAGTAAATTATGTGTTTCTAGAATACATTCTTTGTAACCCAACATGGTTTTATCCCATGTAAATTATATAAGTTGTGTGTTTAAACTACACAACATGTGATTGATACACATCGTGTATTGACTGACTATCGAGAAAAATGAAATTAATTAAAGTACAATGCATGTATTGAGATGTACATATCATGTAATATATAATAAATACAAGAATTTTTATGGGTATATTAATAATTTATAGATAAGTTAAAACATATGAAACTAGAAAATAAGATATTGTGTATACCTTACACTATAGAGAAACAGAAGCATAAATCTTTATAAATTCTTAATAAAGATCATAATAGAGGAAAATTTATCCCTCCTCCATGGTATATCCATGGGTCAAGCTGTATCTCTCATTATATGAGAGGGATCCTCTATCCTTCATGGTGTGATAGCGCTTTGGGTGTAAAAGAGGTAGAATAAGAGAGAATCTAGCGATGGGAGTCTTGGTCGAGCATTATGCATACACTCATACCACAATCACTGTATGGAAATGATATTTATATAGCATTTAGGATCCTACAAAATGATGCATGAATTAGCTCATGCATCATAATGCATGAGTTAATGCCTTAGTGAATGAATGAATTGTATTCATGCATTTATCTTACACCCAATAATTGTAACATATATAAATCTTAATTAAATTATATCTAATAGTGGGAATGATTCATTTGAAATTTAAATATTAATATTTGGACACTCAAACCTTTAAAGACAAAACTAGTAAATTTCCATAAGATACGGTTATCATACCCTATAAATTCATGGGGAGGTATTCTTATGACTTGATCTAATCATACTATATAATTTCTTAAGTTATTAAAGGTAGTGGCATGAAATAGTATTTCATAGAATGAATTATGACTACCCGAATCATAACTCATGATTGAGAGGTAACTAGGAATGAAACCATGAAATTAAATCACCATGTGATATTCTCCAAACTACAATTATGATTGGGTCATTGGTATCAAATAAAAATGTATTATATGGAATATAATCAACTTCAATATCACATTTTCACTAAATCCTAAAAATAATTTGTGTTATTTCACCTTATATTATATCATATAAAATAACTTGTGAAAACATATCCAAAAAAACTTGTTGAGATATTCCATAATACTTTTGAAAATTCATCATCAATATCACTATTCATCACATCATGTGTGATTATTTGTGATTACCCATTAAAAACGATTTTTTCTTAAATCTAAATCGTTTTTAGAGTAACACTTTGAGTCAAACACAATCTGATGTTCCGAAAACTCACACTCCTAGGTGTGGTGCTAAAAATTCTAACTTTACACATAGTAGTTGATACTGAGTGAGGTGAACCATACTAAACATATCTTTATTTTACATAGTTTATAAATATTAAAAATTACATCTCACAAATAATTTCAAATTCCCAAGAATTAAAGGTTTAGTTTCTTTGAGTATCAACTATATAAGAAACTTATTTTATGATACTTTTGAACATTTATCCATAATAAAACCTTACTATACTATCTTATAGACTTAACACAAGTTATACTCATCCTTGAAACATAAGGAATGGAAATAGAAGAAATTGTTGAGATAAAATTATTAGTAGGGGAAACACTCATCCAAATTTCATTAAGGATTATTTCATAATCGTATGAAAAAACAATGATCATGGAAGAAATATCTTATTAGAAAGAGCATGGAACAATAATATTTTTCAACAAGGAATAATAGAATGACCATTAGTCTCAAATGATCAAACATATACCATGTAATAGGTGTGTAAAACATGAGACAATAAACCTAAGGCATGGTATCATAACATAAGAATATAACATAGAAATGTGGCCTAAGAAAAATCCTAAGAAATAATAATATAGTGAATCTTACATTTATTCTTGATTCCCATAACATAGTGGTCTTGTGATAACAGCCTATGAACCATCTTGGGATTTGAATAATAACTCATATACCCTCTTGGGATTTCCAAACAAACCATTCAACCTCTTGGGATTGGTTTAGAAACCTGTGTACCCTCTTGGGATTGGGATACTACCTGTGTACTCTTATTAAGATCATGAGATATAAAAATTCAGCCAATGAATTTGGGGTTGAGATAGGACCCCACCTATCAAATAATCATCATTTATACATATATGATCCAATAGGACAAAAAACATCCATATTATAAACACCACTTATTAACTCGGGGAAAAGAGATGGGTTTCATGAAAAAACCCATAGAAAATTCCATAAGTCATCCAAATAAAGAAGGTGGATGGTGTAATAAAAACATATAACTAGTGTGACATTGGGAGAATAAAGGATATTGATGTAGATTAAAAATACCTTTTTAAAATCATTAGATAAATAACTTTGATAAATAAGATAAAATTCCCACATTTTTGTTTTAAAATCATTAAGAATTAAATTATTCTTGTAACACCCTGACCCTAGTTACCCAGAGTTGGTGCATTATTACATAATATTGGCATGCTCACAAGTGATCAAATCCTAAATGACCAATCATTTTAGTATCCTTGGAAACAAGATACATACATAAGTTCAACATTACAACTTTAAAAGAAATACAACACTAATTTATTCCATTAAAAACATTCAGGCCTCCTAGATTATGCCTGAAAGTCACTCATAACTAACTTCTTCATATCTTGGGAAAATAAAAAATAATAAAAGGATTATCTCAAATGCTCAGTAAGGGTAAGAAATACAATAAAAGATAACATAAACAATAGGCATGGTGAATGATTGAAAACACATGCCTTTACAAATAATAAACATGAACAGTTTATGGAAGAAATATGAGATGAGTAAATAATTCCATAATAAAACATATTCATGGGTATTATACTAGTAAAATAACTACATGAACCATCAATATTAATTTCAAAATGAAGGAATGTATAATGTCGGACATTCTGAAATATCTTTTTAAGGCCTCGGCCAAGACATCTAAAAATGATTTAGGCCTCAGCCAAAACAATATATCAAATTGGGAAAGGCCTCGGCCTATTCTATGTCTAATTGTCTCATTAGATCTACTGATGCATTGAGGAGCTATAGTGGGCTCCACCCATCACATACTAAGTTCAATACATTCCTCATATGAAAATTTTGAAATATAACATAAATATTCATATTAAAACTAACATAAGAAATGTCAATACTTTATCTATAAACCATGAATGGTATAAAAATAACACATCCATAGTCAAACATATCACAAAACCTTCAATACAATATGGAAGATTTGTATCATTATAAATCAACTTCAAACAAGTTTAAAATCCATCAAAGGATGTTGATATAGATAAAATGAAATCTATTTGAAAGAAATACCTCTTTCTATTTTCAAACCATTTAAGAGTCACATAATTATAAAAGAAAACATTAATTTTTAAAATATTCTTATAAGCTTGTAATGGAAGCTTTGTTGATGTTATAACGGCAGAAAATAGACGCACCTACTGTATAAGTTAAAAAATCATTCTTACCTTAATTTTTTCAAAAAGGTCATAAAGTACCTTGTTTGGAAAATGACAGAAAGATTCCTTTCAAAACATATAAGGTATAATAAGGGTATAAATGACTTTAACCCATATTCTATTAAATATAAAAAAAATTGAAATACATTTTTAAGAAAACACATATTTGGATGATAAAGAGGTCCCAATAGATACTTACGTAAAAACAACCTCGGATAATAAAGAGATTGTGAAATTAACCTTTACCACATGTCCGACTTGACATGTTCGTTATTTAACCTCCTGGATAATAAAATAAAGTTAATTCCTACTTTATTCAGAACCTTGTTAAAATTAATTATTCCTTTTATATCACTTATTAGTATGTTATAAACATTACTAAATCATTTAAGTTAATAACAGTTGTTTTGTGGATATTTGGTATTTGAGTCAAAAGTAAACTTCTTATAATTACATGTTGTCCATGTGGTCAAAAGTAATTTATATCTAGAATGATATTCATGATTTAGATTTCATATATATCTTATATATCCAGTATATATATGTATTTATAAAAATACATAACATTTGGAGATAAGAAATGAATTTCACTATTCATGGAGATGGTAAGCCGTTTGTACGCATGAACGCTACTTTCATTTATATTTTGTATTTTAATGGAATTAAAACATAATGATTCATAGGTATATTATAATTTCGGTATAATATCATATATAATATAATTAAATCCATCTTTTATACACCCCGCATAAGGCATTAATGAGTCATGTCACTTTAAGGGGGGCGGTAGTCCACACTTCCTCAAATGAAATTATTGCGTTTACCCATATTGGAAACCATAAAGGTATGATACAAATGGAAAATACAAAAGCATAAAGAAAAAAATAAACATAATACATATCATATATAAATACAATTCC
Organism: Viscum album; assembly: GCA_963277665.1. Lineage (NCBI taxonomy): Eukaryota > Viridiplantae > Streptophyta > Magnoliopsida > Santalales > Viscaceae > Viscum > Viscum album. The sequence goes on along the minus strand of OY728132.1, from coordinate 1,149,351,070 downwards.
ATCTTAATGGCCACCATGATAGTTGGTAGGAGATAATTGAATAATCATCGTTTCATGAGGCGTTAGTCTTCCATCAACAGAAATAGTGTGTTCTTTACCCATTAGATTGAGGTGTGTGTAAGTGTAGTTGGAATCATTCTAATAATAAAATACTAGTATATTTTGGATACTGTTTTTTTTATAAAAGAAATGAATAAAAATAGTTTAGGGGTTGGAGAAGTAAAATAAAAGAAAATAAGTTAAGAGGAACCATTACCTTTAATTTGGGTAACACCCTTTGGTTTGAACCAAAAGGACTTCTTGAAGTGACTTCAACCTATGGTAAGGCTTCTTGGTGGAAGAGAGGGATCTTGAGAGATTATTTAGGTAGGGTTTGGATGAGCCAGGGGGCTTGAGAGGTGTAAGTAATAGGTTAGAAGTGGTGTCCTTTTATAAGCGAGAGGAGGGGCTCTTTAGGAAAGTTTGAAAATGGTATTTTATTATAAATTTATCTTCAGTTTCAAAAGGTCCAAAACTCATTAAGTAGAAGATAAGGTGACTAATGTTATAAATAAAATCATCCAATAATAATTGGGCCGATTTTGGATAATGTTTTAATATTAATAATCTTATTTAATTAAATAATTTATTAATGAGGTGAATATTGCATCATTATTGTGTCATAAATAATTTAATTTATTTGATATCTAAAAATTATAAAAAAATACCATAATGTAGGAAATATTTTTATCTTTCTAATTAATATTTATAGTCTAAATGATGAATTATATAATCCCATCTAAAAATTGAGATACTAAAAGATATTTGTTAATGTCATTTTTGTCTTTACTTTAAATTAATTAAAATAAAGTGTCATTATCACTCTTAAGTGGCTCCATGGGTCCCAAAATCGACCCAAAGATGCTCATGGTTTTTCATGACTCATACAATAAGGTTAGGACAAGTGTTAAGGTAATTTTTTATTATTATAATATTCTTTTTACCTTGAATTACCCTGTTTACCTTTAATCATGAAAGTAAAAGTCAAAAGTTACTATTCACCAAAACTTATTTTCATCCTATTGAACCACATTTTACTTAATAATAACAACCATGTATGTCGTATTTTCAAAATTCAATTCACATAAGTGATAGAATTTCATTTAAATGAAAAGGTTAATTTTTTTACTACTACTAAGTGGTTTTACTATTTCTCGAAAATTGATGTTTTTCAGAAAAATACCAAAAAATCAACCTATGATATATTTGATATTATGAATTCAAAAATGATGTCTATTTTACCAAATTCAAAACATAGAAGTTTCATTAATTAATTAAAAATTAATTCTCATTGTCAAAACAAATAGCATGTTTTTAAGAAACAATAACTATTGAAAGATTGACACTTGTTTATGTATAATTTCAAAGTGAAATTAATTCCAATGACCAACATTGGATTAAATGGTAAAAATAAAATCTAATTATACTTCCAAATCATTAAAATGTATTAATAAACTCTATAAATTATTTTGATTAAAAAAGTTGTTTTCAATTAATATTTAGTATTTTTCACTATTCACCCAAATATGAAAGTTATCAGAAAAACACCAAAAATTTATCAAAAATAAATTTTTATTTTCTGATTCTAAATAAGAAGTTTATTTTGTCAAATTAAAAATATAAGTGTCAAATATTGAATTTTAAAATGGTTATCCATTAAAAGGCGGTAAAACTGCAATTTTTTAAAAATACTTCTTTTATCTAAAAAATATAATTTGTCCTTATATTATGTCTAAGAAACACAAAATATGAATGTTATAATTATATGGGATATATATATAATTCAAAATGTGGTTATTACTATTCATAAAATCTTTTTAAACGGCTAGTTTGATAGGTCGTAGTGCGCTTGAACTCGGTGTTGCGTACATCGCACGCTATTGTATTATTTAAAGAGAAATGTATTGTGGAAGCTCAGGGTGTTACATTCTTCCCTCCTTCAATAAATCGCATCCCCGTAATTTGAAATTTTTCTTCGAAAATACAAAGTTAAAAATATAAAATACCTTTTTGGAAAACCCACATCGAAAATAGGGTTAATAATATTTAGTCTTAATAAAAGGGAAAGAGAAATTAAAAGGTCACCACCAAATTATGATCTCAATTATGAGACCATTGGTAGAAATTAGAGACACATAATTGGAAGGAAATTGTAAATATTTATAGGGAGTGATTGAGGTCATCAATCACAAACAAGTGTAAAATTGAGGGCCTCAAATCCATCAATCTATGATGATTTAAAATATCATGGGTTTAAAAAAACATAAGTTATTAGGATAACACATTTTTATTTTAATATCCCTTCCTTAATGTTTATGAATTAATTTCATTATAGAATAAGAGAGAGAGAGAAATATACTTGACAAGTGGAGTTACATCCTTTAACTAATTTCTACCACAAACTTATCCTTCACTCCAAAAGATAATAGAACTCAAAAATATTATATTTATCCTAATATTATAAAGTTCCAAACATATTCCATGAAGAAAACTAATTTATAATAACTAGGGACTTCCTGTAGTCTAGTGGTATGTCATAAAGCTTTGTCGCACTTTGGTTATAGGTTCGATTCCTACAGCTTTGTCCAACATGATGAGTTATCGCTCAAACTGCAGGTTGTCCTTTTTCTAAAACTATAGTATTATAATATTCCAAAAATAATCTGAATAAATACTATCCAAAGTTCAAGTTAATCTATTCCAACCTTTATAGCTATCCAAAATACTTCAGTCCAAAATCCCTCTAAAAGGTCTCTAAATTCCAAAATCAATTGTAACATAAGATTCCCCAAACAATGTAAAGTTTATCTTATTGTCACATACTGAAAATATGATTAACTTCATCATATTAAAACCTTAATGAAAAAAAAGTATTGTAGTACAATCCTTATATATATCACATTCTTCTTATAACTAGAAAATAATTCTTGAATCCAAAAACATAAATACATTAATTACTCCACTTAAACTATGGTAATAACATAAGTTTGGAATTTCTCCCTTGGCCTTTTCTGAGGTAAGTTTTCTGGGCTCTTAGTACATTCATTTTCATAATGACCCATTTCCCTACAATTGTAGCATTCAGCACTGACAGCCTATTTCTTTTCCTTACATTCACCAGCAAGATGGTCTTTCTGTCCACATTTGTAGAATACACCTTTTCCTTTTAGACAGGTTCTAGGTTGCTTCCTTCCACAATTATTGCAAGGTGTAAACTCAACTCTTCCCTTCTTCCCTGCTTCATTATTTCCTTTCCCAAAGTGTTCAGTAGATCTCTTCTTCTGTTGCTTTTCTTTAAATTCATAAGACTTAGAAAATTACTTTTCTATCTTCATTGCACATGAAATAATATCTTAATACGATGAGAAGAATTGTGAGACTAATGATCGATGGAGAAATGGTTTTAACCCATCAAATAATTGATCAATATTACTCATTGGGTTACGTATATAATCTGCAACATGCTGCTAACCTTGTAAAGTTAGCTTCATACTTTGCGACATTCTCATCCACTTTTTGCCTCAAACTCAGAAATTGTCTTTCCATATCCGCTCAATTATCACGAGGAAAGTATTTTTATGAGAAAATATCTTTAAAATACCTCCATTCCATACATGATACTTCTTCATCCTTCTTTGTGTTTTCAATTAATGACCACCATTGATCTTCATCTCCCGTGAGGTGATAAACTGCCATGACAACTTTTTCCCTTTCGCTACTCCCCAAAGCATGAAATATTTTCTCAAAGGAACTTATCCATTTCTCATCTACAATTGGATTTATATTCCCATTTAATGTTGGTGGTTGTTTCCTCATGAATCGGTCTAACATTGATCCTCTATGTTGTGGATCAGGGTGCTTCATACGGGTAAGGTTATTATTCATAACTTGAGTGATTTGTCCCAATATGGTGACAAGATGGTCAGCACCAGTTGCATAACCATCTCCACTATAATTATATTGAGTAGGAGGTAAATCCCTACATGTATTATGTGCATTGATATGGTTTCTATTCCTTCCACTAGGGGCCATTTCTAAACAATGGCATACACTATATTAGTTTATGAATCGAAATACATAATTCCAAAATTGCAAAACACTTAACATAAATTGAACAGTTTGTGGATATAATCCATAATCATAAAAATGTTTTCTTTGAGGAGGTATATACTCATAAAACCTTCATAATGGTTTTTAAATAAAATATGAATTATCCTAAGCATATCCCCTGAGAGTGTTGTAACCAAGAGTGCAGCAAGGCCCGTTCTCATGTACCAGGATACCCCGGGTCAAGCTCGAAACTCCTTGTCATAGTTTTCACTCCTGAGTACATCTATGACAGAGCCGCCTCTACCTGTGCGTATCCAGACAGGGATGTATTGCTCTGAAAATAAACAAAATCTCTACATTAACAAAATTCTAGGAAGTTATTCTATATTAATCTTCAAAGTCTATCTTAGGGTAATGTGCTCTAATCAGAGTTTATCTAAATCTAGTTTCCAAGGATTGTACTAAACTCTTCTAATAAAATATGCAACGCCCCAACCCTAGTTACCCAGAGTCGGTGCATTATTAAATAATATTGGCATGATCACAAGGGATCAAATACCGAAAGACCGATCGGTTTAGTAGACTTGGAAACAAGATACATACATAAGTTCAACATTACAACTTGAAAAGAAATACAACACTAATTTATTCCATTAGAAACATCCAAGCTTCCTAGATTATGCCTGAAAGTCACTCATAACTAACTTCTTCATATCCTGGGAAAATGAAACATAAGAAAGGGGTGAGCTCAAATTCTTAGTAAGGTTAAGAAATACAGCATAAGATAACATAAACATTAGGTATGGTGAATAATTGAAAACACATGCCTTTACAAATAATAAACATGAACACATTATGGCAGAAATATGAGATGAGAAAATAATTCCATAATAAAACATATTTATGGGTATTCTAATAGTTGAATAACCACATGAACTATCAATATTATTTTCATAATGAGGGAATGTATAATGTCGGACATTCTAAAACATCTTGTCAAGGCCTCGGCCAAGATATATAAAAATGATTTAGGCCTCAGAAAAAAACCATGTATCAAATTAGGAAATGACTCAGCCAATTCCACATCTAATTGTCTCATGAGACCTACTGATGCATCGAGGAGCAATAGAGGGCCACACCCGTCACATACTAAGTCCAATACATTTCTTATATGAAAAGGTTGAAACATAACATAAACATTCGTATTAAAACTAGCATATGAAATGTCAATACTTTAACCATAAACCATTAATGGTATAAAAATAAAACATCCATAGTCAAACATATCACAAAACCTTCAATAAATTATAGAATATTTGTATCATAATAAATCAACTTCAAACAAGTTTAAAATCCATCAAAGGATGTTGACATATATGAAATGAAAAATATTTGAAATAAATACCTCTTTCTATTTTGAAACCATTTAAGAGTCAAATAATTATAAAAGAAAACATTTATTTTGAAAATACTCTTATAAGCATGTAAGGGAAGCTTCAATGATGTTATAACGGTGTAAAATAGCCTCACCCACCGTATAAGTTAAAAAAACATTCTTACCTTAATTTTGTCAAAAAGTTCATAAAGTACCCTGTTTGGAAAACGACGGAAAGATTCCTTTCAAAACATATAAGGTAAAATAAGGGTATAAATGACATTAAACGATGTTCTATTAAATAGTAAAAAAAATTTGAAATACATTTTTAATAAAACATGGATTTGGATGATAAATAGGTCCCAGTATAAACTTACGTAAAAACAACCTTGGATAATAAAGAGATTGTGAAATTAACCCTTACCTCGTGTCCGACGTGACCCGTTCATTCTTTAACCTTATGAATAATAAAATAAAAGTAATTTCTAGTTGCTTAAAAACATTTTTAAAATTTATTATTCCTTTTATATCACTTATTAGTACGTTATAAACATTACAAAATCATTTAAGTTAATAACGATCGTTTTGTTGATATTTGGTATTTGAGTCAAAAGTAAACTTCTTATAATTACATGTTATCCATGTGGTCAAAATTAATTTATATCCTGAATGATTTTCAAGATTTAGATATCATATATATCTTATATATCCAGTATATATATGTATTTATAATAATACATAACATTTGGAGATAATAAATGAATTGCACCGTTCATGGAGACGGTAAGTCGTACGTACGCATGAACGCTACTTTAATTTCTATTTTGTATTTTAATGAAAATAAAACATAATGATACATAGGTATATTATAATTCTAGTATAATATCATATATAATATAATTAACTCCATCCTTTATACATCCCACATAAGGCATTAATGAGTCATATCACTTTGAGGGGGCGGTAGTTCGCACTTCCTCAAATGAAATTATCGTGTTTACCCATAATGAAAACATTAAAGGTATGATAGAAATTGAAAATACTAAAACTAAATGAAAAAATAAACATAATATATATCATATATAAATACAGTTCCATATTAATGTCCACCATGAGAGGTGATAGGATATAATTGAACAATCATTGTTTCGTGAGGCGTTAGTTTTCCATCCACAGAAACAGTGTGTTCTTTACCCATTAGATGGAGGTGTGTGTAAGTGTAGTTTGAATACTTCTCATAAAAACATCATATTATATTTAGGATATTTGTGTTTTTATGAAAAAATGAATAAAATTTGTTTACAGGTTGGAGAAGTAAAATAAAATAAAAGAAGTTAAGAGAAACCATTAGCTTTAATTTGGGTAACTCCCTTTGGTTTGAACTAAAATGACTTCTTGAAGTGACTTCTGCCTAAGGTAAAGATTCTAGGTATAAGAGAGGGATATTGAGAGATTATTTAGGTAGGTTTTGTATGAGACAAGGGTCTTGAGAGGTGTGAGTAATGGGTTAGAAGTGGTGTCATTTTATAAGGGAGAGGAGGGGCTCTTTAGGAAAGTATGAAAATGTAATTTTATTATAAACTTATCTTAGGTTTCAAAAGGTTCAAAACTCATTAAAGTCTAAGATAAGATGACTCATGTTAGAAATAAAATCATCCAATAATAACTGGACTGATTTTGGATGTTTATTTAATATTAATAATCTTATTTATTTAAATCATTTATTAATGAGGTGAATACTGCATCATTATTGTGTCATAAATAATTTGATTTATTTGATGTCTAAAAATTATAAAAAAAATACCATAATGTAGAAAATATTTTTATCGTTCGAATTAATATTTATAGTCTAAAAGATGACTTATATAATCCCATGTAAAAATTGAGATACTAAAAGATATTTTTTAATGTCATTTTTGTCTTTACTTTAAATTAATTAAAATAAAGTGTCATTATCACTCTTAAGTGGCTCCATGGGTCCCAAAATCAACCCAAAGATGATCATGGTCGGTCGTGACTCATCCAATAAGGTTAGGGAAAGTGTTAAGGTAATTGTGTATTATTATAATATACTTTTTACCTTGAATTATCCTATTTACCTATAACCATGAAAATAAAAGTCAAAAGTTACTATTCACCAAAAATTATTTTCATCCTATTGAACCACATTTTACTTACTAATAACAACCATGTATCTCGGATTTTCAAAATTCAATTCACATAAGTGATAAAATTTCATTTAAATGAAAAAGTCGGTTTTTTAACTACTACTAAGTGGTTTTACTATTTATCAAAAATTGATGTTTTTCAGAAAAATACCAAAAATTCAGCCTAAGCTATATTTTATTTTCCGAATTCAAAAATTATGTCTATTTTACCAAATTCAAAACATATAAGTTGCCTTAATTAATTTAAAATTAATTCTCGTTGTCAAAACAAATAGCGTGTTTTTAAGAAACAATAACTATCAAAAGATTGACACTTGTTTATGTATAATTTCAAAGTGAAATTAATTCCAATGACCAACATTGGATTAAATGGTAAAAATATAATCTAATTATACTTAAAAACCATTCAAATGTATAATTGAACACTATAAATTATTTTGATTTAAAAAATTAAATTAATATTTAGCATTTTTCACCATTCACCTAAATATGAAAGTTATCAGAAAAACACCAAAAAATTATCAAAACTAAATTTTTATGTATCGATTATAAATAATAAGTTTATTTTTTCAAATTTAATATATAAAAGTGTCAAATATTGTATTTAAAAATGGTTCTTCATTAAAAGGTGGTAAAACTGCAATTTTTGAAAAATAGTTCTTTTATCTAAAAAATATAATTTGTCCTTATATTATGTCTAAGAAACACAAAATGTGAATGTTAAAATTATATGGGATATATATATATAATTAAAATTTTGGTTATTAATATTCATAAATTCTTTTTAAACGGCTAGTTTGATAGGTAGTGGTGTGCTTGAACTCAGTGTTGTGTACATCGCACGCTTTTGTATTATTTAAAGAGAAACACATTATGGATGCTCGGGGTGTTGCAATTTTGAAAAAAAATTAAAACATTGAAAGGAATATTTTTTGAGAATAGTGGTTGTAAAATTGAAATAATATGTTCACATGAAAAAATATTTAAAAATATTTTTTGAAAAAAAATACATTATCATAAAAAGATGATGTTACAGGTCACTTTTGGAAGTTACTTTCAATGGTTTGACCCGAAGACCTTATTCAAACATTACTCAGAAATAAATATCAATAATGGATCCTTTGAAATAAATAAAGGTTTTTTTGATGAAATATAGAGTAGAAGATACAACATATGATCAAGAAAGGAAAGATCATTTTCATTATTTTAAGAAAACATTTATTTAATACCCACATTATAAAAAGGTCTTAATAAAACATTATCTTAAAAATGAGAAAAGATAAATATGAAGGCCATAATTAAATTATACATATTTATATTTAAAAATAAGGAATTATAGCATTTTTAGGAAGAAATAATTTGGATATTAAGGGAAAATAACCATTGAAAAGGATGGTAATTATTCTTAATAATGTTATACATTTATGATAATGGAATTCATCAAAGAATGGACTTATAATTAAAAAGTTAAATTTAAAAAGTGAGAAATAGAATGTATTATATCATAAAATATTTTTATGACTCCCTCCCAGTAAGGGTAAACCTCTTAGGATAGAAATGAGTGAAGAGAGATGGTGACGACCTGATTCCCACCTTTAATAGGACTCGGGTTCGCGATTAGCACCAAGGGTAAAATAATCATATAATGGAAGGAATTACCCTTTAAGAGAAACATGCATAATATAGAGATAATATAGCTAAACCAATCAAAACCTTCTCAAATATATATAAAATAAATCCCAATTGCATACATGTAGTTTTATAGAGTTCTAAAACTATTAAAAGGAAAACTACAAGTACCAAAAGGTAACTCGGCATTGACTAAAAATCCCAAATAGCTCCTTCAAAACCAAGAGCTAGTAATATCCATCATGATCTCCAACCTTATCTTATTGACCTGAAAATATTTTATATATATTTGGTTTGAGAATAACAATATACTCAGTAGGATCCTCCCTTGATCCTCTCATGAAAAAGATAAAAAATCATGCTAATGAATATTGAACAACAGTGAAACTAACTCGTCGCCTAAACTGGTATACTAAGTTTTCAACTTCACCATGGTTATATATCTCCAATTATCAAATTCAAGATAGCATATAATATAGTAATGAAAAAAAAAGGGTACCCCACACCCACTTTCCCACTATCTTTCCACTCTTCCCCAATATCATATGTCCTAAGTAATCTCTCTCCAAAAGTAATCCAGCCCACATACACCTAAGAAAGGAATCACAACAAGCACCTCGTGCATCACATTATTGCAGGATCCCATCCACAGATCCATTTATAGTAAATGAGTAATTTCTGGGAGCCAGCACAACCTATATGACATGTATCATACATCTGCTATTATACCTCAAGCCATCACAGCCCATACACTAAGTAAAGAAACCTCAATCCAACACATCCTATACACTTTATATTAATAATCATCCTTTGGATATTATATAAAAAGATGCATGTGTGTGAAGTAACCATAAGATATCAAACCCCTCTAAACACATGTATGGGAAAACTAACCTTCATGCATACCAGCACATATAACTATGAAGAGAAGATAATAGGGGTAGAAAGGGTAGTCATCCATCCATCCTTGTACTAGGATATTGCAGAAAACGCCATCCCAAATTCCACTAGGTGTTAATATCCCTAATAGACATGGGTGGGGAAGCATATGAAATCATAGAATATACAATATATAATATAACTCATAACCACACTATTATCATAACCTAGTCCTAAGCTCAACTCCATCTATCATCGGTCAAAAACCTGACTATCACTATTAAGGACTAGATATCCTATAAGAACATAAGAATTTTAAAGATCTATAATAAATTAATTCTTTTCTTTAATTAGTTATCCTTTCATTAATTAATTCATTAATCATTAATGAATCATCCCAATTATTTTAAATTACATTACAATAATTATCAGAGTAAATTCTATGCCCACTAGGCATATTTTAAACCAATTTCATAGTTTATCAACATCAACATCTTTTTTAAATTTTAATTCCATAAACACCAAACTCATGGATTAAACATTTATAATTCATTATGAATTTTCATAATCCAGTCACTCTTGGAAAGTAATCCTAAGCTACCACGAAGAAAAAATATACAACCAAGAACATAAAACTACCTCATGTAATGGGGAAATGAATGTAGTTAAAACAAGAAACCCATCCACCATCCATTAAATAGATTAATTTAAAACAAGAATACATCTTTATCACATCAATAGGTAAGTCCAAAATCAACCCATTCCATCATCTATGGTGATATCCCCAACACCAACATGCATATCACGATGCGACCCACCATCAAAAGCATCAACTATTGAAATGTCATCTAGACCTCCCTGACCCATATCACATCAGCCATCTCAGGATCATAACACATTTCATAGAGAATATCACATTCAGATAACATCATAAGGAAGAAAGAAACTATAACAGTCAATAGGGAAATCTAGACCCAAAAACAAGGCATCCATCCATCACATATAAATGAGATCTCACAGATCCAGCCACAACACACGTAGCCTTTATAGAAAAATGGACACTCACAATCCCAATAATTTATATTTATCAAATAACTAGTTCTTGTATCATCTTTAATTAACCAATTCATTATTCATAGGTTCCAACTATAGGAAACCTAAGGCATTACCTATAAAAATCTATCAAATGTTTGACAATCTCTTACCATTAACTCTATTTTCAATAACCTATATAAGTAACATTCTCATTAAACATGCCTTTTCATTTTATCATCAATAAGAATTAACATGAATCATATTTTTATCAATTATATTAATACATTAAAGTTCATATTCAATTAAACATGTGATTTTCATTAAATTTATTATCATCAAATTACACAAAATTTTTGATTCATAACAACATTCTTCTTCTTTAATTTTCAATCCAACCAAATATCAATAAACATATTTAAACTATTTAACATTTTCTATCAAGAACTATATTGTAATCAATAGAATAATAATACATTCTAACAAGAATAAAATATATAGAACGCAATCTAGAAAATCATGAGTCAAACCGTTATCACTGTATCAAACATCGACATGGGATCACAACACAATTTGTTGTTAATATGGTTAAATAATTATTAGGTTAATTTCATTTCCATCCAAATATATAAACCGTGATAATTTAATTATTACACGTACATAAATAGGATTTCAACAAATCCCTGGCCTCAAACGTGTCAATTTTATCACCTGAGATTGGACCAACATCACATATCTTGATCACCCCTACCACTAGAACTGCAACCCTCCAAGAATTTCATGCTACAACCACACCAACAAACAACTAATAAAACATCATTAAAAAAACCATAGATAAATCACCATCTCATGGAAATAATAATCAAGAGTATAGTGACCGAAGCTTGACGTACATGGAAATTACATTAATTTTGTGGAATTCATAATACATTAAACTAACAAACACCCAAAGACTGGATTATTTTAGTGACTTTGGAAACATGGAACACAAAATTCTAGTCTATTAAAAGATTTTAAATGTTTCCCACAATGATATTTCCCTTTTTATACTCCAACCTAAAACCTTTATTTATATCCTGGAGAAAAGAAAACATAAGAAAGGGTGAGCTTATATGCTCAGTAAGAGTAAACAAGGGTGATATGTAAACAAAAAATATGATCATAAAGGGTATGCGAATGTGATAATAACATTATAAGATCATTCCCTACATATAAAAGGTAAACTTGAATCATAAGGAAATCAAAGAACATAATTCATAAGATCATAAAATTTACATAAGGCATAAATTGAGGCATAAACATCAACATGTAATTTTGTGAACATGTATTAATAGTAATAGGTTCACTCATTAAGGGCATGAAATCAAGCGCTTTCATAAACATATGGACATGGAAAACAGGTCCACTCATAAAATTATAGACAAGAAAACCAGGTCCACACATAGAATTATGAATATGAAATCATGTTCATGCATAACATATATATCTTATAAGTTATCGATACTTACCCAATGCATTGGAGGGAGATATAGGTCCCACCCATATAATAATTAAATCATTCTTACATGTTCCACAAAAACATAAACCATTCATCAAAGCATAACCCAAGGAGTAAAATGGTTTTCTTAAACATTATTTCATCATAACATAACCCATGTAAAACAAATTTATTTCCTAAATATAATTCCATTATAAACACAATAAAACCATTGGAATAATAGGGATAGTATAATTGAAACATAACAATTTTAAATAATTTTATCTTATATGGAAAATAATTTTGATAAAACACTATAAATTAATTCTTGAGGAAAATATCTTTTCTTCTTCAAAATCATTTTCTTTTCTCAAAATACCATGAAATTTTAAAAGAAAACCATTTCTTTGAAAATGGCCTTGTAATATTATAAAGTAAGATTCATAGAAATAAATAATTATGAAAACATAAAAATATATTAATGTTGTATAATTTAAAAAACATTATTCTCATATATTTTTTAAAAAATTCAAAAAGTACCTCATATCAAAAACGAAAAAATATTCATTTCATACCATTTAATAAAAACTCATCAACGGGTAAATTTTACTTTAAAAAATTGTACAAGAATAGAATGAATATTTTTAAATACATATTTAGTAAACATGGCCATGGATGATAAATATTCCCCAGTAAATACTTACGTATAAACAATCTTGGATAACAATGATATTGCCAGCTTATCCCTTAACTTAAGTTTGGGTTATTTTATATGTATCATAAACTCATTTATAATGGATTAAATAATTTTATTAACTTATTTAATAAACATATTGAAATTTATGATATCATATATGATCATATTAACAGTTTTTGAATAATATTTCATTATTATGCATCTTTCGAGTGTTAACTAGTTCATTTTCATATGCTTGTTTTTTTGAATAAGTTCCAATTATTATTCATAGGTTATAGTAATGTCATTTAATTAATCATATTAATATAATATAATATATAATATATCATATTTAATCATTATATACATTCATATAATTCATTCTTTAATGGATATCGTTTAGAATGAATCGCATCACACTGTGGAGATGATAGGTCGTATGAACGCACGAACGATAATATCATTCTCATAATTATGTAATGAAATAGAAGTGGATGGTATATATTTTGTTAAAGAATAAATATAATGTTATAATAATCATATATAGTTATTATTTCCATCATTGTACCCATCCAACTATGGTGGTGGTGAAAACGGATTACACCACGGTGTGGAGATGGTAAGTCGTATGTACGCACGCATGGTCATTTCATTTTTCATAGGATGGATAGAATGTGTAATATGGTTGTTCAATGAATATAATTAAATCTCAGTATATAGGTGATATTTTAGTTACTAATTTATAATGGAAACAACAAAGGAAGAGAAAGTAGATGAATAAATTATCTTGAGATCGGCAAAGTATATTACTTCTTCTTCGATGAGTTCACTATAGATCTCCTCTTAAGGCACTAGATTTGGTCTTTTGAGATGACCAGAACCTATATAATGTGACTAGAGAAGTTTATAGGTAAAATGGATAGGGTATATCCAATATTTAATTCTGAAATTGAAGTGAATAAATGAGGGAGGAGGTTCCCTTTTATAATTAAGGTGAAGGTCACCTTTGCAATCTCCAAAAACATTAATTTATAATAAAATAAAAACCCATCCAAAAACCTCAAAAATGTATTAGTTTTGATGATTATATGATATAATTTTTTAATATAATAAAAAAATAAATTTTATACATGTGTTTTTATCAATTTAAACCTTATCCTTTTAATTAATACTTAGTTATTCTATTTAATTTTTAACTAAGGTAACAAATATTTCAATATTAAAAAGGTAAAATATTCACTTATTTGATGTAAATTAGACCATAAATGAATAAATTAGACCATTTTACAAAATATAATAATTATTATATATTTTTTAAATTGTTTTATGATTTTTAAATAATTTAATAATACATTAATTTGACAAAATATCAATAGTGTTAGTTTTAATACATTTTCATTTCATGGTTTTTTAAAAATATCTAGATAAGATGTTAAAATCAAAAAAAAATTTACTATATCCCTAAGGAGTCTAAGTCATCTAGAAAATTTGTTGGATATTTTAATCATCCCAAATTTTATTTATTTTTAATATTTTTATTAACATTAATTTGATATTTCTATTAATAAAATAATTACTACATAGGTTTTGTGTAATAACTTAATATACATATTTTTTGGGTAAAAATTAAAAACAAAATACTATGATGAGGATAGATACTCTATATTTCATAATAATACTTATAGTTGAATATATCTTCTAGAAAATCTAACATTAAAAAATGTTATATTTATTAAAATATTAATGTGACAACTTTAATATCACTTTAAAAAAATATTATAAGTGTCATAATATTTTTCATACGGCTTCAAATGGTCAATAAATATACCCTTAGATGATTATGGTGGACATATACTCGGATAATAATATTTTATCAAGTTTTTTGGTCTTTTAATGGTTATTATCATTTTAATAAAAAATATTTTATTGCTTTTTCATCAATTAAATAATTTTTGCATCATCAATGAATAAGATTTCAAATAAATCATCTATTTATAAAAAATTACACAATAAATTACCATGATAAAGGCAAAAAATTAGATTTAAAATTAGTTTTTATAGTTTAATTTATCTTCTGAAATAACCTTGTTTTAAAATTGATAAAGTTATTAATATTTGAGTAAGACATATTTAGCTTTTCTTTAAATAAAATATATTAAATGTCCTAATCTAATTAAAGTGGCATAAAAAGGGTACCATTTTGATCTAAAGATTATTTAATTAAAAAGTCACTCATTTAATTATAATAGGACAAGTTTTAGGGTAATTTTATAATATAATATTTACTATTAATTACTCAATTTACCTTTTACCATATTAATAAAAATTACTAAAGTTACTATTCATAATGCCCAAAAATAAAAGAAAGTTATTTAAATAATTTGGACCAAATATTTCTAAATATGAAATACATTTTTTAAAATTCAAAACACAGATGTTGTAGTAATTAATTTAATATTAATCTCATTATCAGAATGAAAAATGGGTTTTAAAAGTTAAAAAATTATAAAATATTAAAATGTTTTTATATCTAAAATCATGGTAAAATAATGTAAATGAAAAATATTATATTAACTGATAAAAATATATTATATTAATACTTTAAAATCATTCAATAATATAATTTAACCATATAAATTGTTTTGATGAAAAAGTTGTTTTCAATTAAAATTAAGATTGTTTTTACTATTCATCAAAACATGAAACTTATCAAAAAAATCATCCAAAGTAAATTTTTATATCCTTATTCTAAAGAAGAAGTTTATTTTGTAAAATATTTTGTATAAAAGTTTCAAAACTATATTTAAAATGGGTGTGCCATCAAAAGGCAGTAAAACTACATTTTTTGAAAAATACTTCTTTTATCTGAAAAAATGAATTTGTTCTTATATCATGTCTAGAAAACATAAATTTTAATTTTAAAAATTACATTAGATATATATTTTAAAAATAAAATTCACCAATGGTGATTTTATTATTTCATAAACTCACTTACTTATATTAAAATAGTTTTTCAAAAAATCTTTTATTTAAAAAGGGTTTTATTTTCTTTTATAATTAATTTCTCACCAAATAATTATTTTTATATACATGTATAAAGAATATTTTCATAATTCAGTTGTTCATACTCACCATTATAATGACAAGGTTATAAGGTAGCATAATAATATTTAGTTTTTCACTTAAACTCAGTCTTGCATGAAATAAAATCTATAAAAAGAACTTGAAATTTTGTGTAAAAAAGCCAAAAATAGTGTTGTGTATACCAAAAGATAATCATGTGTTGTGTGTAGAACAATATAATCTTATTTTAGTGTACAACATAATAAATTAAATAAATTATAAATAATTTATCTCATAAAAATATCAGGGTGTTACAAAGAGGATCAAAATTGAAGAACCATGAGAGAAAAGGGTAGAACATTATTTGGATCACCATGGATTGAACACAGGCAACCAATAATCAATCCCTATATAAGGGATTCCAAAACCCCTAAATAGAAAACTATTGGCCTCTGGGAGATTGGAAGAATGTCCATAGGGTTTGAGAAAACTTGAGGCACAAACAATTATTATTAGTTCATACACAATGTTGGAAAAAGACTTGAGGGGGTCAATAAGTATTTATTAAAATTATATGAGTTATTAAATATTAATTGTGTAGTTTTGTGGTTTAAAATTATTAAAAAATTCATTCTTAAAATAATAGTAATAGTGGATGTGTGAAGAGTGTATGTAGAAAATTAAATAGAGAAACATAAGGAATTTTTATAGTAGTTCAGATCTAAATGATCCTACTCTACTCTCCACACCCCAACTGATAGAGTATGGAACCCGCTATGAAAGAGATAGATAATTTCACATGGGGGAAATATAAACACAAAACATTTCTATGAAATTAATCCCAACCCAAGACTTTGTGAGTATCACCTCCAAACCTACACACAACCTTTTGTAGGAGTAGATAGAAACTCAGGATTTCTATAAGGATCCACCCCAACCTAAGTGTACTACATTTTTTTCAGGTAAAAATTTCTAAGGAACTAACTTTTAGTAAGGTATAATAACCACAGACAACATTTTATAAGTGTTATAATGTTTTTTTGAATGATATAAGTGCAAAAAACTCTACCTAGGCCAGAAGAAGTAAATACAACAATTACAGAACTGTTGGAGAGTTATAGAAAGTATGTTATAGATGAAACAATTTATGAATTTCATTTGAATGGATTTGAATGATGAAGTTATTTCATTCCAACAAAAAAATCATAGTACATCACTTCAATGTGAATGAAGTCAGAGAATATTTGTTTCTTCCTTAAGAGTTCATCACAAAGGATGTAAACAGTTGAGCACTGTATCACTTGAAGTTTCAAAAAAATATGAGTACCTTTAATTTATTCAAGTATTATCATATGTTATCATCGTGTGTTCCAAGAATCCTTGAGTAATTTAAATGAAAATTTATTTATACTATACACTCTAGAAAATGGTTAGAATAATAAAAGTAATAAAACTAGATTATGAGATAGGGAGAGAGATAGAGGTATATTATCATTGCATAATAATCACATAACTCATGACAGAAAATTAAAACAATGAATATTGATTCAAAAAAAAATTAAACAATCTATTATATAATCTAAATGGTCTCCATAATAATAGGTTAATGAATGATCCAATGAAAATTGAAAGTTTTAATTTTAAATTCAAAATACATAAACATTCCACTTAAAACAAGCAGTAACTATGCAATGAAATTAAAAACTCAATAACACCACATTAAAAATATTTAAAAAAGTTTTAGTGAATATAATATAAACTAATATTAATTTATAAAAAAAGTATAATTTCCTATTGAATTTTAATTAATATATGTAGAAAACTTTATATAGGGGTTTTCTGTAATGGTCTATTCCCTCCCAGTCTATTATGTTTCTAGTTTTTATTGTTGGAGGTATTCGGGGGAGGTTCTAGGAGTTTTCAGTGGAAGCTGGGGGTGTAGGAGAACTGTTGTAGAAAATACATGTCGTGTAAGTGTATTGCATGACGTGAAAGTTGGTTTCACATATTCTTGAGGTCTAGTTCACAATTTGTAGATTTTTAGGATTAAATAATAAAAAGGTGGCATGTTTTTCAGAGAAAACAAACCTTGAGTATTACATGACATGAAAGGGGATTACACATCATCTAAATCCCCAATGCAGTGCAGTTATAAAATTTCTTTCATGCAAGATTTTCATTTGTTCAACCATGAATTATTATTCATGTCATTTTGGGTGAACCCTAGGCACCCTGAGTATTTCTTCAATACCTCTTACTCCCTCTCTGATCTGTTGGTTCTGATGGTTTTTTGTTGGTAATCTATGGTAATCCATTTCTCATTCTTGGTTGGTTTTATTCCATTCTTCTCCCGAGGATTGGTTTTGGTAACATTGTTATGGTTTGGGGTGTGTTTTGGGTTGTGTTTTGATGTTATTTGGTTGCAGTGTAGGTTAATCTATCTTTTATCATGGTGCGGTTGTGGTTTTTGGGCATTCTTTTTTGCCATGTGGTGCACAGCAAGTTGGAAAAGCTTTTTTGAGGTAGGGATTCCCTCATTTCTTCTTATTATATATCATGTGGGAGGAGTTTACTTTTTCTGTCTATGGGTTATGGTTTTTATGACTTAATCAATGATAAATAATTAGATAATTTAATTTAAATGGGTAAATGGGGTTTGAATTGAATTTTTTTACAACTTTATTTGATATTGTGATATTTTGGATTATACGGGATTGATGACCCACTGAAAATTGGGGTCGTTTGGGGATTTTTTTACGATGGATATATGTATAGGGACTTTTGTGACTTTTGTGACTATTCTGATTGTTGTGATATTACCCTAAATGGAAATTGTTTAATTACTTTTACTTGGATAATGAAATATTTTCTCCGGGATTTTGGTTTGTGTGAAAACATACCTAAAATAAATTTGAATGTGATAAAATCCAATTTATAATCCTATCGAAATGATCATGATGTGTTGTGATGTGAGGTAATGCTTATGGGATGGTGATGTGTGGTTTCAATGGGGTGTGGTGTGATATGTGGTTTGTTTGGTTGTGCTTTTGGGCGGTGAGGAGGTGGTTTGTTTGGTCATGGTTTTAGGGTGGTGAGGAGGTGGTTTGTTTGGACATTTTTTGGGGTAGTGGGAGGTGGTTTGTTTGTCTGTCCTTTTGGGATAGCGAGTGGGTGGTTATTTTGTGATAGATTCTTGATTAGTGATGGAATAATTTATTAACAATGTTTGGAAGTACATGGGTTGGTTTGGTTAATGGGATGAAAATGGTTAATGGGTAGTTAAATGGTGGGTTGTGTGGTTAAACATGGTTGATTCTAAATAGTTAAATAAATGGGGTCATTTAAATGGGAATTGGTTGGTAATTTAAAATTTGGTTTGGGTCTTGATGTGTGGTTTTGTGCATTTATAGTTGGAAACAAATGTGATGATGTTGTGAGTTGGTTGGTTTTTTGTGAACCCATAGGTTTGGATTGAGTTTTTGATACTATATATAATTAATTTTATATTCTTGTGATTTCTATACTCACCCCACACGTGTTTATCACTCTGTGACGACACTCATATAGTCATGTTGGGGGTGTTTTCCCTAACATATGGTGAGGAGTATGGATGGATGGTTACCAGATCTTTCCCTCTATCTCTTCCATGTGAGGTAGGTATTTCACAAGCTATGATGGTCATAGGTTTTTTAGTGCATTATATAGTGGTTTTTATAGCCCAACAGTTTATGGGTGAGGTGTGATGTCCCATGTTTTTTTGGGTGATACGTTACCATGCTTGTGGGTCGGTGGACTAGGTGTTTTGGGAGAGATTTGTTTTGGTCATTCTTATGGGGTGGCGAGCCCAGGTGTCTACAAGCGAGGTGTGTTGTGAACATTCTTGTGGGTAAGTCTAGTATATGGTAGATATGGGAGAAATAGTATGTACAATGTTGGGTGTGAGAGTGAAATTCCATTAGGAACATGGTGTGGGTACCCTTATCTATGTGATTCTTATTATATTATATTTCATGGTTTATGTTATTTAGTGATTGTGTCTTGGTGAGGTTGGGATGGTTAGTATGCCTTGATAGGTGTTTTTTGGTTCTCTTGTTTTATCATCATTGTATTAGTATGCTTCTTTCACATGTGCATGATAGAATTTTGTTTTCCTACTGAGTACGCTTGTATGCTCACCCTATTTATATAAAACTTTGTTTAGGTTTCAGGGAGTATTACATGGACTTTGTTGGGAATTACTAACTCGAACCTTTGGATAGTTGTTGTGTCACTTATTTTTCTTTACTTGTGGATATTTACTTTGGAGACTTTTATCGGTATCAGTTCTATTTATACATGCATGTGGTATGGTTTTTGGATTTCTTTTTATATTATGTATTGGATATGTTTGTGGGTAATTCATCTTATCTCCTGATCCTATATTATTATTGAGGGTAATGCCTCCCATATCATGATAATTTTATACCCTCGGTGCTATTCTCCAACCTGGGACCTACTGGAGGTGTGACTCGGGGGGTCATTATCTGTCTCCCCTCATTGTAGTACCTTTGGAGGGAGGGAGTTTTGACATAGTGGTATCAAAGGCAGATGGTTTAGACATAGGATAGAGTTGGGAGTTTGACATAGTGAGGATTTCAGGGGGTGGTTTGGAAATAGTGCTATTTGACCTTTTTGTATGACGTAGTCTAGGGAGACCTGCTAGAACACATAATTTTAGCCCCCCCTGGTGATAAAGTGCATGGACTCTAGGCTTATTGAATGGACAAGTGAGGTGGACCTTTTTGTAGGGTCGAGAACTAGGAGAGGTACATCTATCATGATGACTTATATTATTATTTGAATTTGGTTGTTTTGGGAAGGTTTAAATTAATAATAAAATGAATAAAATGAATTAAATGAGTTAAAATGAATCTTGATAAAAAAATATACACTACCAGGCTTAGAAAGTTCTTTGTTTACCTTTTAGTTATAGATCATGTTCATCATTCATGTGTGGTTCGAGCAGTTGAGATTCAGCAGTCTAATTCATTTGATCATCATAGGTTTGATCTGGGTGAGGAAGATGATCAGTGGCAGAGTATGTTGTGTTCTTTCTAGTGGAAGTCTTTGAGAAAGTGTGAGGGAAATATCTTAGATGTGGAGATAGAGAGCTAGCTGGAGGAGCTCAATATTGATTTCAGTTTGATACAGGTCCCGATGGAGTACTATATCCATTTGGAATTTAATCAAATATGTGGAGTTGTGCATCATTATTGGACATTATATCTGGGAGAGCGGAAGGAGGAAGATGTTTTGTGGGTTGGCTTCCAGAAGGAGTTCTAGGAAGAGTTTCTTTTGTCAACCATGAAGTCAGTGAAGATGAAAGACACTATTTCTCTTGAATATGATATCATGTCAATGTGAGAGTTGGGAATCAATTTTAGAGACCCTCTACATTTTTTCACATATCTCTTTCTAGATGAGGAGTCTTGTGTGATACATCTTGAGGAATCATTGCATCCTTCTATCTAGTATACAGTTACTCCTTTTACATCACTGATGTGTCTATAGGTTTTTAATAAGGAAGAAATGATCGAGCAAATTCACTCAGTAGAAGGTTGGTTTTGGTAGAGGAACAAGTTGGGTTTCTCTAGGAGAAGATCTTTCAGTGGTAGGTTTTAGGCACCATGACATTAAAGGTTTCGATTGGCAGGGAGTTGACCTCAGCAGCTTCATTTCCATCCTTCTTGGTCCAGTGGTTTCCATGATTTTCCTAGGATTGTTATGCCAGGGCGTTTTGTATGTGGGGTTCATGGACATCACCAAAACCAGTGCCCAATGGTTCCCCGAGATTAGTTTAGTGGAGGTGGATAGGTTTAGTTCCATCCTCAGTAAAAGTTTCTAATGAGGTCATTTTAGCAGTAGGGATAGTAGGTTTTTATTCCGCCAAGGGTAGATGGAGTAGGTAGAGTCTAAACTCAGGAAATTACTCATGTTAAGTTATAGAAACCAAAGTACGGGCATGGATGTGGTCGTTAGTAGAGAGGTAGAGGAGTTGGTCGTGGTCAGTTTCACACAGTGGAAATAGTAGTTCCCGAACTAGAGATCAGCAGAGGTATTATAATTTTGTTTAGAATCCCTGTTTGTACCTTATTTGATTTAGGATCTTCTCAATCCTTTATTGTGCCTTCTTTATCCCATGCTCTAGGACTAGATGTAGAGAGTCTTCTCATGCCCTTGGTGTTGACTGCACCAGTTAGTGTCCAGACCATCTTGTTTGATGTACGCTGGGAGTGTAGACTGATGATGGGGTTGTATCAGTCCCATGGGGATATTTTCTTAATATAGATGCAGTCATACAATGTCATCTTTAACATTAATTGGTTTTATTTTTTATATTCTATAATTGAATGCTTTTAGAGTAGAGTCATGTTTTTGGATGTGGATGTCCAACATGTAGTTTACATTGGCGAGCAGGGTTTTCAAGTGGTTAGTCAGAATGTGGATCCCCTTCTTTCATTGTTGGCTAAGTTTTCAGTGGTTTTAATGGATGTTGAAATGGTAGAGGTTCCTAGGGTCATTGGGGATTTTTTTAATGTTTTACCCATAGATTTTGTGACACTACCCCCTCAATGTGACGTTATGTTCGGTATATACATGCAGCCTGGTGCTTATCTGATTTTGATGGATCCTTATCAAATTTCACCTTCTAAGTTGTGGGATTTGAGGATTCAGATAGATGTTCATATATAGAAGGTTTTATCTGGCCTAGTGTTTCATCGTGGGGTGCTCTAATTTTGTTCTCCAAGAAGGTGGATGGTAGTCTGAGGTTGTGAATAGACTACCAGAGGTTGAATAAAGTGATGGTCAAAAATTGTTACCCTCTTACAAGGATAGATGGTCTTTTTCTACCATTTAAGAGGGGAGACTTGGTTTTCTAAGATTGATCTATAGTCTTTATATCACCAGTTGATGGTGAAGGAGGGTGATATCCAGAAAAATACCTTCAAATGCATGTATGGGCACTTCGAGTTTTTAGTAATTCCATTTGGTTTTACAAATGAACCATCCATGTTCATGGGGATTATGAACTCCAAGTTATATGGGTTCCTATATTGGTCCATTATTGAATTCATTAATGATATCTTAATCTACTCAAAGTTAGAAGAGGATCATGTCGAGCATCTCAGAACTATCTTGCATGTTCATCAATGCCACCATATCTATGGAAAGTTGTCTAAGTGTAAGTTTTGGACATGAGAGGTTTATTTACTCATACATTTGGTGTTTTGGAAGGGTGTTTCAGTAGAACTGTTGAATTTTGATGCAGTTATTTCTTAAGTAATAGTCATGAATGTGGTAGAGGTTCATAGTTTTCTTGGTTTTAAAGCTATTATTAGAGGTTTGTACCTAATTTATCTTAAGTTTCAACTCATTGATATCTTTGACTAGAAAGGATAAAGATTTTGTGTAGAGTGATCAATTTCATATAACATTCAGTTACCTGAAGGGGAAGTTACTCAGTGCTTCAAGGATTTAACTATCAGATGAGGGTGTCTTGTTTGAGGTATTTTGTGATGCTTCTCATCTAGGCTTGGGATGCGTGTTGATGCAATAGTGATCAGTGATCTCTTATGGATTTAGGAAGTTATATCCATGTTAGAGTAACTACGCTACCCATGATATAGAGATATTATTGGTTGTTTTTTGCACTAAATTTGTTGTGACATTACCTCATTTAGGAGTGCTTTGTGGTCTTCATAGATCACAAGAGTTTGAGATGTATCATTTCCTAGAATGATTTGAACTTGCAGCAGTAGTGGTAGATGGATTTTCTTTAGGATTATGATTTTTAGATCTTCTAAACCTTTTAAAAATTTAATTTTGTGGTTGACACTTTGAAAAGGAAGTTGTGGGAGGGTGTTGTTCAGAAGTATGGGGATTCTTGGAGAGTAATGGAGGAGTTGGCATCCTTGCACTTAGATGGAAGAGCATATGGTGGTAGAGGCTATTTGTTTCAAATTAAGGTGTAGTTTTCTCTAATTTAGAAAGTGGAGTAGTCTCAGTAGGGAGACTCAAAGTCCAAGGTGATGTGTAATCATTTTGGACACAGTGATGCTCCGGAGGGATGGTCGAAGGATATTTGTAATCGGATGTTATTTTATGGTAGGTTGTTTTTTCTAGTAGTAATGCATTATAGAGTACTTTTTGAGTTTCATAACTCTCCTTTTTCAATAAACCTAGAAGTTTTTAAGATGTACCGTGGCTTAAAGATATTGTTTTGGTGTCTCATGATGAAATAGAAAGTGGTGATGTTTGTGGCAAATTGCATGATTTTCCATCAAGTAAAGGTCACGAATCTTGTTCCTGGTGGTTTTTTGTAACCCTTGGATATTCCCGAGTGGAAATGAGATGACATATAGAGTCATTTCATCACATGTTTACCCATAAATTGGGGAGATTGGAATGTTATCTAGGTGTTCATGGATCGGTTGATGAAATTGGTCCACTTTTTTGCAATCAAGGAGTCGGGCGTAGTGGAAACTTTGGCTAAGAGGTACGTGGATGAGGTGGTGTGGTTGCTTGGAGTTTTGAGGTCCATTGTCTTGGATTGGGATGAATGTTTTACCTTGTGATTCTGGAGGGGATTGCAGCATGCTTTTTTCACTCAGTTATGCCTCACAAATTCTTTCCACCCTCATAAAAATGGGAAGACAGAACAAACTATCCAGATGTTGGAGGATATGAAGCGCACATGCATTTTGGACTTTGGTGGATCTTGGGTATCTCACCTACCTTTGGTGGAGTTTTCTTATAATAATGGGTATTATTATTCCATTGGTATGGATCCATTTGATTATTTTTATGGGAGACAGTGTTTTTCTCCATTTTTATGGACAAAGGTTGGGGAGATAGCCATTCTTGGTCCTGATGTGGTGCAGAGCATGATAGAGAAAGCTTAACCTTCTTTCTAGAGGATGAAAGCATCAAAGGACTGGTTAAAGTCTTATGCCAATCATAGTAGGATGCCTTTGGAGTTCGAGGATGGGGACCATGTGTTCTTGAAGGTTTCCCCTTGACATGGGAAATAGAGGTTTGAAAGAGGGAGTAAGATTTCTTCTAATTTTTTTGGTCCCTTTGAGGTGTTGGGGTTAGTCAGCGAGGTGGTGTATCGTCTAGTGTTTCCACTGTGGTTAGACAGGATCCATGACATATTTTATGTCTCCTATCTTCATCAGTATCTTCATGATGACTCCCATTTCATTGAATGGGGAGAGTATGATATCGGGGATGTACGTGACATTTGTGGAACGGCCAGTAGAGATCCAAGATCTCCAAAAAAATGTGATGCATGGATGGATCATTCCTCTGTTTTGTGTGTTGTGGAGTCATAGTGGCCTATAAAAGAGTACTTGAGAATGATAAACGTAGATGTGTGCCCAGTACCTAGAGTTGTTTTGAGTTTTTCTTTGCTCTATTTTTTTATGTGATGTTTGGATCCTCTTTGTTTTATGAGATGAGTTGTTTCCTTAGTTTGTGATGTTTGTGGTGCGATGTGTGATAAATTCTTGACATATGAAAAGGGGGGACCTGATTCCTAATCAAGATGCATTAAATACAAGGTTATTAAACCTGTGTGGGTGTGTCAGTTCCACCTAGAGTGGATAGTATCTTTACATGGAAGACATAATTACCTGATTCATTCGTTTGGAAGGATGTGATTCATTAGTTATAGTGGTTCTTTGTTTGGTATTTCTAGAGGTTGATATGTTTTTTCAATGGTTGTGTGGCATTTTGGTTTTGCATTGTTTTTTGTGGTCATTTGGGTTAGCATGTTTGGTTGATGGTAACATTTGAGGTATGACGAGTTATCTCACAGGGTGGTTGTTTGAACCCCTTTTATTTTTGGATTGTTTTTGGATTATGGAGGGTTAGAATCATTTTAGAGTTATCTAATGTAATAGTATATTTTCTCCTAGACCATTAATTTTCCAATTTTGGTTGTGGGAGGTGTTTGGGGGAGGTTCTGGGAGATTTCAGTAGAAGTTGAGGGTGTATCAGAACTCCTCCAAGAAATACACATCGTGTCAGTTTATTACATGACGTGAAATTTGTTTTCATGGATTTTCTAGGTCTAGTTCCTGATTTATAGATTTTTGGGGCTAAATAATAAAAAAGGTGATGTGTTTTTTGGTGAAACTGAACCCTGAGGATTACATGGAATGAAAGGGGGTTACACATCATGTAAATCCTCGATGTAATGCATTTTTAAAAGTTATTTTCAGACAAATTTTTATTCTTTGGTCCTTTGATTCTTCTTCCTCTCATTTTAGGTGAACCCTAGGCACCCCGATGAGTTCTTCAAGACCTCTTCCTCCCTCTTTGATCCTTTTTTTTGTGGTTGTTTGTTAGTAATTTGTGGTAATCATTTTCTCTTTCTTGGTTGTTTTTCTTCCATTATTCTCCTGAGGATTCACTACGGTGATGTTTTTATGGTTTGGGTGTGTTTTGGGTTTTTTCAGGGTATTTGGTTACAGTGTAGGTTGATCATTGTTTTCTTGTGGTGTGTTTGTGGTTTGATTGTGTTCTTCTTTTCCCTACGGTGAGAAACAAGTTGGCAAAGCTTTTTTGAGGTAGGGATTCCCTCATTTCTTCTTGTTGTGTATCATGTAGGAGGGATTTACTTTTATTTATATATGGGTTAGGATGTTTTTCATCTTAATCAAAGGTAAATAATTGGTTAATTAAATTGAAAGTGATAAATGGGGTTTGATTCCCATTTTTTTTACAACTTTATTTGTTACTGTGATATTTTGGATTGTATGGGCTTGAAACCCCATTAAAAATTGTGGTTGTTTGGGGATTTGTTTACACTGGATATATATGTTGTGACTGGTGTGACTGTTGTGACTGTTGTGACTGTTGTGACTGTAGTGACTGTTGTGATTGTTTTGAATGTTGTGATTGTTTTGATATCACCCTAAATTATAATTGGTTTATTAATTATACTTGTATAATGAAATGGTTACCCTAGGATTTTTTTTTATGTGATAACACCCCTAGAATAAAGTGGAATGTGATAAAATACCCATTTTAAACCTGTATAAATGATCTTGATGTGTTGGTATTTGTGGTCATTCTTGTGGGATGGAGATGTGTGGTTGCAAAGGGGTGTGGGTGATATGTGGTTTGTTTATCTGTTGTTTTGGGGAAACTATGAGGTGTTTTTTTTCCAAGATTTTGGGGAAAGTGGAGTTGATTTGTTTGGCCATGATTTTGGGGTGATGAGGATGTGGTTTGTTTGGTCATGCTTTTGGGATGGTGACGTGGTGGTTGTTTTGTGCTAGATGCCCAAGTAGTGATTGAATAAATGATTAATAATGTTTGAAATAACATGGGTAAGTTTGGTTAATGGGATAAAAATGGTTAATGATTAATTAAATGGTGGGTTGCGCGATTAAACATGGTCGAAGCTAAATAATAAAATGAATGGGGTGATTTAAATGGGAATTGGTTAGGAATATGAAATGAGGTTTGTGTCTTGATGTGTGGTGTTATGGATTTAGAGGTGGTAGTAAAAGTGATGATGTTGTGAGTTGGTTGGTTTTTTTAACCCATATGTTAGGTTTTAGTGTTTGAAACTATATATAATTACTTGTATATCATTTTAATTTTTATATGCACCCCACCCACATCAAGCATTATGTGTCGACACCAGTATAGTTATGCGAGGGGTGTTTTTTCCAACATCTGGTGAGGAGTACGGATGGCTAGGTACCCACACTTTCCTACTCTCTCTTCTTTGATAGGTAATTATTGCATAGGATATGATTTCTGGATGTTTGTTATTTCATTAGATATTTTTTGTGATGTCATATGTGTTTGCGGACAAGGTGTGACAGCCTGGATGTTTTCAAGCAAGACGTGACCATTCTTGTACAGCGGTGACCCAAGTGTTTTCGAGTGAGATGTGTTGTGGTTGTGCTTGTGGGATGGAAAGCCTAGGTTTCTATGGGTGAGGTGTTTTGTGACTATTCTTGTGGGGTGGTGTGGTATACAGAAGATAAGGGAGTGTCAGGATATATGATGTTGGGTTTGAGAGTGGCATACCAATGGAAAGGTTGTGCGGGGTACCCTTATCAATGTGATTCATATTGTATTATAATACTTGGTTTGCATTATTTGGTGAGAGTATCTTGGTGAGGTTGGGATGGTTAGTATTACTTGATAGGTTCTATTTGGTTCTTCTATTTTCTCACATGTGCATTAGTATGCTTCTTTCACATGTGTATGAGAGACTTTGGTTTTCATACTGAGTGTACTTGTATGCTAAACTTATGTATATAAAACTATTTTCAGGTTTCCAAGAGGATTAAATAGACCATGTTGGTTATTACTAGATCAAGCCTTTTGATAGATGTTGTGTTGCTGTTTTAGCTTTGTTTTTGGGTATTTACTTTAGAGGCTTTTATCTATATAATTTCTATTTATATATGCATGTGGGATGGTTTTTAGATTTATTTTTATATTATTTCTTGGAGTTTTTTCTGGGTGATTCATATTATCTCCCGATACTATATTATTATAGATGTTAATACCTCCCATGTCATGATATTTTTATACCCTTGGTACTAGTAGCCTACTTGGGGCCTACTGGAGGCGGGACTCAGGGGTCATTTTCTCTCTATCCTTATTGTGGTTTCTTTAGAGGGAGGGGGTTGTGAAATTTTTCACATAGTAAAATTCATGTAAAGGACTTGAAATAAGGTATTCATGTAATTGATTAATGTAAGATAATTCATCACATAGTTTATTTTCTCACATATCCTAGTTTCTCATGTAGGCAATTCTCATAAGGTAATTCCTGAAAAACTGAACACAGATTAAATTCTCAATATACAGAGCTAAAACAGACCATGATAAATGCATAATAAACTTCTTTTCCTTATAAATTGTATTTATAAAATTTCATTATAATTATAAATAATCAATAATAATCTTAAAATTATTTATATAACTGAATTTATCATCAAAAAACTATAGAAAAATAGATATGAAAATAGAAGAAAAAAGATTGAAAATATTTAGTGCATTCAATCCTAATTTCAGAAATGATAGATACATATACAGAATTTGATGTAATATAATGAAATTTATATAATATTGTTATATTTATAAAAAATAATCACTCAATATTTAGTTCTGTAGCTCAAGATATGATCAAAATATAGAAAGTAGCTGATTCTGGAATGGCTACGCGGATCACAAAATGGCTACATGAATTTTCAATTAGCTATGTGGCTTAGGAAATGTCTATGTGGTGTACAATGATTTTTTAGTATAGGAATAGTATAAAACATATATAAATGATATTTTAAGGTCCTAAAAGACTTACTTATCCTAGGAATATTTCTGGACACTTGTAGAACAAGTTATAAACAATCAAAACATGAAATATGAAGTTGTTTTAAGTAAAGAAATATTAAGATATAATTATAACTAAAAACAATATATATAAAAACATAACATATGATAATATTAAAAATTCATAATAGAAGTTGTAATAAAACATTAATAATTTTAATAATATATGTAAACAACCAATATTTAATGTAATCAAACAAAACATAAGCACATGCCCAAACAATCTTCACTTTTTGTTAGATTATAAAACTGAATATGTAAAACCAAATATTCACCCCATTTTTGTAAATAAACAAAAATATAATAACTAATTTTTAAAAAAAAATATTATTAGAACAAATAATTATTACCTTTTTCAATTTAATCAGATAAAACGTATAATTCAATGTAATGAGTATAGATTTTTTTTAATTTAATTTCTAAAAAAATATTGGAGAAAAAATAATGAGAAAACATTTCAAAAATAACATTTTAGGAAAATTGAAGTTTAAAACAATAAGATATGATAATCTAGGATATATCATAGGTTTAAAAATAATTATACAATAAAAAATGTTCACAAAAATTAAAAAATGGTAATCATAAAAATAGATTCCAGGTTGCACAATTTTCAATTAAATCTGAAAATTTTGGCATATAATCATACTCAAACTCCCCATAAATTTATTCCAGATAAAATAATAGAGAACATGGTATATAAATAAAATATTTAAAGATCCCCTTAAAAGGAATATAAAATATATTTATAGAAGAAAATTTCCCCTTTAATTTATGCTTTATATCAAATAAAATCTACCTCTATAAAATGACTAGAAAATATAAAATAAAATATTAAATACTTTATAAATAAAATGAAACTTTATTTAAATATTTTATAAACCATTATATCAAATATTAAAGTACATGTGGTTTAGTCCTGAAAAAAATTCAAACACAACCAATTTTTAGTAACCATTCTATTTTGGGTCCAATTAGTTAAGTAACAAAAATTTTTAGTATCCAAGAAGATTTTAAGACATTTATTGGTATGGAATATGAGAAGATAAATTCTTGTAGATAGAAAATTTAGTAATAATGAGAGATTGAGGGAACATGAGAGAATATTCATCAACATAATGTCCTTCTAAACTACATTTAATGCATGTAATTATTGACACCTTCCGTATAGAACTCTTAACAAAAGTAGTCTTCTAAATTTTTAAAAATTTATAATTATAACCAAAACCAGACTTATATCTATTTAATTTCATCATATATACCATCTTATCATAATTTTGTTTTCCTTGATAAAATTTAGATATCATTTATTATAAATTCACAATTTCCATTTTCAGATTAACATTTTCCATCTCAACAATCTCAATATCATTACAAACTTCATCTTTTATAGATGAAGCATAATTTTTTAAACTATGATTTTCCATTTCAAGATTAGACAGAATATTTTCAATAAAATTTATTTTCAAATATTATTTATCAAAATCAGAAATGGAATTTTTTATTTTTTCATTTTCTGAAATAAATTTTTTCTTTTCCTTATAATCTTTATTATGACCCAAAGTCATATTTTCATACTTTTTAGAAAGATTCTCAATTTCCTCTTGAAATTCATCACATAAATAACCTAATTATTTAACTTTAAACTAATCATAGTCAGATCTAAAAGAATATTCATAATTATAATCATATTTAGAATAATTACTAACCTTATTTATTACTATAATTAAACATAAAGAAGTGGGTTTTATTATAACATTGAAAGGATCTATTACTTGAGGATATTTTACCATAAGAGCATGATTATTAGTATCTTTGCCACTTTTAGAATCTACACTAGAGTCTGATTCATTAGTGAAACACCAACCAGCTTGGTAATCACATTTGATTTCCTTTTTTTATTATCTTTCCAATTTTGTTTCAACTTTAGATACTCAAGTTTGGTATGACCGGGTTTCCCACGTTCATAACAAATAATAGTGGATTTACCTTTCTTGAATTTTATTTTGAAATATTTATTATATATATTGATTTTAATTTCATCCTTTTTGGTTGTGTTCCTTTTCTTTATGAGTCCTTGAATGTATTTAGAAACATGACTTAGATAATCATATTTCTATGAGCTAGAAGAATATAAGGAACCACTAGAAGAGTTAGTAGAAACATATTTATATTTAAAAGAAAATATAATTATTTTTTCATATAAATCAATCTTGGTATTCTTCAATTAAAGATTATAATGTAGTAGAGATCTAATTATATCATCTAGAGATTATTCTAAAAAATATTTTCTTTCCTAAATGGATACTTTCTTTGAATATCATTTATTTGGTAAGGCTTGAAGTATCCTTTAAATCAGCCCTTATTTTTTTATATTTATACCAAGTGTGGACATGTTTTTTACAATATTTTTAAATCTTTTAAACATATTATTGAAAATTTCATGGGAAAACATTCAAAATTATTGAAATTAAACCCTATGAATTCCAATCTTAGTTCTCTACAATTTTTTAGTTCCTTAATGAGTGACTTTTAAAGTTCTAAAAATATAAGAAGTAGTTTTACAAGAAGATATATGCCTATAAACACATAAAGTAAGAGATAAATAAAGATAATTTATGTCTTTTTAATTTAATAAATATTTTCCAGTATCATTTCCAGTTAAATTTTTAATTTCTACTTCAAGTATTTTACATGGTCTTTCCATAATAGTCTAATATTCAATACCTATATTTTCCAAAAATACCTCTATGTTATCTTTCCAATATCCATAATCACTTCCATTGAAATGAGTTTTTCTCAATGGATTAAAAAATACAATCTCTTGAGTTTCAATCACTAAAATTGATTTTTCATCATTATTTTTTAAGACTATGATTTAAGATAGCTCAAATAAAAATATAAACAAAATTTTAAAATAATCCTTCTATGGAAAACTTGTAAAACCAATTTATGAAATAAATAAAAAATAGAAAAGAACTAAAGATTCCTAAATTTATAGCCCATTAATACAAAGATTTATGTATTGGGAAAAAATAATGAAAGAGCTAAATTATCCTTAAGAAGGTTCACCTCTAATACCAATTTTTAGGTCAGATAGAATGATGGAAGAAGGAATAGAGGGGGTGAATATGCCTTTATTAAAATTATCAGAGTTATTAAATATTAATTGTGAAATTTTTTGGTTTAAAATTATTAAAAAATTATTTATTAAAAGAATAATAATAATGGATGCTTGAAGAATGAACGCATAAAATTAAATAGATGAACATGAGGAATTTTAATATTAGTTCAGATCTAGATGATCGTACTCTATTCTTTACACCCCTACCATTAGAGTATGAAACCTACTATGAAAGGGAAATAAAATTTTACACATGAGAAATCTAAAATAATAACTTTTACATGGGATTAATCCCAACCCAAGACATTATGAGGATCAGCCCCAAACCTGCACCTATCCTTTTATAGGAGAATAATGAAACCTAAGATTTCTACAAGGAGTAACTCCAACCTAAGTGTACATATTTTTGTTCAAGTAAAATTTACCAAGTAACCACATTTTGGTAAGTTAGTAAAACCATAGACTACTTTTTATATTGGTTATTACCTTTTTGTTTAATATATAAGTGCTGACAACTCTTCCCAACATAGAAAAAGTAAATACAACAATTACAGAACCACTGGAGAGTTATAGAAAGTATATTGTAGATGAAAAAGTTGATGTAGCGCCTTTGAATGGATTTAAATGTTGAAGTTTGGGAATCCCAACAAAAAAAATATTAGTATGTCTCTTTAAGAAAAATGAAGTCGAAGAAAATTTGTTCCTTCCATGAGAATTCATCATAAAGTATGTAAAAAGTTGAGTCCAGGACCACTTGAAGGTTCATAGAAGATAAGCACCTTAAATAAGTTTAATCATATGTTATTATTTTTTGTTCAAATCATCCTTGAATCCTTTAAATAAAAATATATTTGGACTACATACTCAAGAAACTATTTATAATAATAAAAGTGATAAAATTAGATTATTGGAGAGAGGGGGCATATTATCGTTGCATGATAATAGTGAAAATCATGACTAAAAATTAAAAAAATGAATAATGATTCAAAAAAATTGAAATCATACATTAAATAATTTAAATAGTCTCTGTGATAATAGGTTAATGAATGATCCCATTAAAATAGAAAGTTTTAATTTGAAATCAAAATTCAAAAAAAATCTTCTTAAAATGAGTAATAAATATGCAGAGAAATTAAAATTTTAATAACACATGTTAAAAATATAAAACAAGTTTAAATGATTTTAATATCAACTATTATTAATTTATAAAAAATATAATCAAATAAAATATTATAAAATAATAAAAATGAATTTTTTTCATTTCAATATGTGTGCTTCATGCATAAAAATATAACAGTCTTTGATCTTCAAAAAAACATGTTTAAAATAATGAAAAAACCTATAATGGGTCTAAAAAATTAATACTAATTTTTAGATTAATTATAAAAATTTAAATAATTTGAATTAAACATGCACAAAATCAATTTAAGAAACACAATGTAAAATAGAGTATAATTTCCTATAGGATTTTCATTAAGCTACATAGGAAAATTCAAATAAAAGTTTTTCACATAGAAGAATTCATGTAAGGGCACCAAAAAAAGTCATTCATGTAAGATATTATCAAAAACTAATTCATCATATTAGAATGTTTTCTTGTATTTGAATTTCTCATATAAAAAATTCATGTAAGGGAATTCCTGAAAAACTGAAAATAGATTGACATCATAATATTCAAAGCTAAAATAGAACTTGATAAAGGAATAATAAACCTTTGGTAGTTTTTAATTATATTTAGAACATTTAATTATATTTCTTAATAATAAATAATATCATTAATATAGTTTATATAATTCATGTTTTCGTTAGACTGTATCAAAATAGTTATGAAAAACAGTAGAAAACATGTTGAAAATTTATAGTAACATAAAACCTAATTTCAAACAAGATAGATATCGATTCAGAATTTTATGTCTTATAATAAAATTTATATAATATTATTATATTTCTAAAACTAATAATAACTCAATTTGTATTTATTTAGCTCGATATATGGTCAAAATATAGAAGGTAATAGATTTTGGAAAAATGGCTACGTGGATCCCAAAATAGCTACATGAAGTTTCAATTGGCTACATGGTTTATGAAATGGCTACATGGTGTACAATGATTTTTTGGTACGGAAATAGTATGAAACATATATAAATTATATTTTAAGGTCTTAAAATACTTATTTATCCTTGGAACACTTCAGGACACTTGTATAACATGTTATGAATAATCAAAACTTGAAATCTAATGTTATTTTAATAAAATAAATATTAAGATATAATTATAACTAGATATATATGTGTGTGTGTATATATATATATAATTAACATATGGTAATTCTAAACAGTATGATAGAAGTTGTAATAGAAAAATAATAATTTTATTAATATATATAAAAAACAATATTTAAAATAATCAAATAAAACCTGATCACATGCACAAACACTTATATTAGTGTGCTGCATAGAGGAATTTCATTCCATGAAAGTCTTTGTGTTTTAAGTCCCACTTAAAAACACACCAACTTAGAAAATTTGGCCTCAAATTAATTCACGTTGTGATTCACCCCATGAACCAACCTCCCACAAGTCATGAATGGATTTTGGGCCATTAATCATGCTCTTAACAAAGTTGTGAACCACACATTCACAACATGAAACCCCTACACATCGTGAATTCTTCCCACATAAATATTTTAGATACCGAAAACCTCTAGACCTTCCCTAAAACTCTAATAAACAACCTGATATTTGAAAACATGAAAAGGTTCATACTAGATGGTTCTGGATCCTTACATTAGATACCTCTCAAAATATTCTCATCCTCGAGAATTCAAAACAAACCCAGAGGAAAAATGAAAGGGTCGTCCGAACATCAACCCCATGAGATACCTATCAAGGATCTCATTATCACAATAGATAAACCACCTCACTCAGAGGAACAAAGCACAAATCCATAAACCAATAATAACCATATCCTAAAAAATCCCTAGGGAGATACCTCTCAAATGAGATAAAAGTTTCCAAAAATGTACAAACAAGAGAAAACCCTCTTATAAACCATAAAAAAGGTTACAAAACCACAACTAGAATTAAAAAAAGTGATAAACAACAAATAGCTCAAGGTATTAAGTACATAACTACAACTAATGTTCCTAGTTACTCTCTTTCATTCCATCATGAGACAACAAGACACTAACTAAGGGAATATCACACCCTCCCAACACCTTCTCCTTGTGGTCCTAGAACTCCGCAGGCCACTCCTTGAAGGTCTCATCATTTCCAACATCAATATCACCCTAATTGATGATTTGAGAGTCATCATGAATGTAACTATGTATCTATGTTGTGTGAAATACATTATGTATCTAGCTCATCTATGGTGGAAGTTCTATTTGATACACCATGGCTCTAATACAAGCCAACACCTCAAAAATACCAACAACCCAGGGATAAAGCTTGCTCCCATGACCAAACCTTCACTACCCATGATGAGGAGTCACCTTTAAGAACACATGATCTCTAATATTGAATTACATAGGTATCCTCCAATGATCAGTATAGTATTATAGAAAAATTTTGTTTATTTAATCCTTTCATGAATTACATGAACCATCTAGGTCATATTCTATACTAGTTTCGGCCCAAGAATCACTACCACTCCAACCTCAATCCAACACAATGGAGAACGACAACATCAACCAAACATATCTTCAAATGGAATCATACCAATGGTTTAGTGGAAACTATTATTATAATAAAACTCAAACAAGGGAAGATACATCATCCATGAACATCCAAAATCACTTACACAAGAGTGAAAATTTTCTTGAAGAGGTTATATGGTCCAATATATATGAATATCCATCTAGGGATGAAAAATAGTTTTTGGCCCTGAAATTTTTCCTTACATCTCCAAGGGATAGTTTTTCATAAACCGAGTATGTGACTCGCCCTAAAGAAACATACCAGGGATGAGGATCAGGTTTCATGAAACTATTGAGTGATGTGTGTAAAAAATGATATCCGTACATAAATGACTTTCATGCTAAAGGTGATTTTAGAGATAAAGTTATATGGGTACTCCCAAATCCAAAAATATAATCCAAGTCATATGCATGAATGAAACCCATCATATGTTTGACCATATAGTAACATGAGAAAGATGATGTATAACCCAACATGTTTCATGGTGTAGACCCATCAAGAAAGGTTTGGGAAGCGTGCACCCCTATTATGCACCATAGTGAAGTTGCTTGACTTTAACCTCCCATTTTTGGATATATATAGAACCTCACCACAACATTTTTTGGAAGAATATATAGAAGATGAAGGGAATCCCTCTCTCGTGAAAATATCTCTTCCACAACATCATGAAACACCAAAACCCCATGGACCCTTAAAGGTAGATAACATGAACAAACAACCTCTTATGGGCCCCAATGTGTCCTAGCCTATGATTAAGAGTTCCTCACACAGCACCTCTTAAGGCAAGTCATGTTCTAATAAGAGAAGCATCCTTCAAACAAACCTATGTTGTGCACAAAACCAACCATTTCACT
The DNA here is from genome assembly GCA_963277665.1 of Viscum album. Taxonomy (NCBI): domain Eukaryota; kingdom Viridiplantae; phylum Streptophyta; class Magnoliopsida; order Santalales; family Viscaceae; genus Viscum; species Viscum album. Next base: position 1,149,313,605 of record OY728132.1, on the reverse strand, counting down.
CAACCAAACCTCCTAAATTCATGTCCTTGACTTGTACTAGATCACATGGCTCGTGTAACCCCATTTTCCTGGAACATAATAAAGTTACATAAAACAAATTCCTGGTCTCTAGCCCAACATCCCTATGCTTCAAGTGTATCTTGGACTATTACCCTACATTTTTCTCCTAATAATAGGTACCTTAATTCTTATTTATCTTAAGAATAGGCTCTTTAACATTAGGTCTTCTAATTTCCACTCCTCTATAGCAGTTTCTACACCATGCCCCACCCAAAGGCACATGATCAGTGGACACATAATCCCCAAGGTGGAATCATCGAGGGAAACAGATTACCTATATCGGTAGAGATTCATTTTATAGATCTTACTCTCACCATGAAATTTTCCCCAGTAGGGTGTATACCCATTCAAATTTATGATATATGTCATAAAACTACTTATCCCCATGTCCTAGTTGTTTGGAATTAAACTACATAGTAATATCCTTAGCAAATGACATTAAATTGTAGCCTTGCCTAATTTGATGAGCACGGGATTCCCCAAGTATGATCATCATAGAATTCCACTCCTTCCATTCTATGGGATGCCACCCTTTACCTAACACCCTTAAGATTATTTCATGTGAAACCCCACATCATCCCTTGTTGACACTCCTTTCGTGACATGATCATCCTTACTGCATGATTCTAAACTACATGGAATGATCCTTTTACACTAACCTAAATTGTGGAATAACACTATGTGGGTCTTGATCCTTATTTATTAACAGGGTACATAGAATACCACCATAAGGTTCAATATTAATATACCAACACATCCACGATACACCCCTGAGGTCTAATCCTGATGCCCTAACACTCCATCAAATACTAAGTGTGATCATTACCCCCCCCCCCCCAGGCACACACTTAGCCACCCATATATCCCAGCATGATGTCAAACCTACAACCCATATATCCCCACAAGACATTAAACCTCCTACCCATCTATCCCCACAATATGTTAAACCTATGACCCATCCATCCTCACAAGATGTTAAACCTACAACTCATTTGTCCATGTAAGACATTAAAAATGTGATCCATCTATCCTTACAAGATGTTAAACTTGTGACCTAATCTAGAATACCTACCCCATATAATAAAAATGGGATTTTTAAGTTTAAAAAATCCTTGGAAGACTTATGCCCATAACATTTTCAACCCCATGTATGAAAAAGGTTTCCTTAGGTTCTACTCCTAATATGCCTCACATGATATTCCATATAAAAGAGGAAGACTTTATAGGTTTTCAATACACCCAATGTCCATAAATTTCTTATAATTCACAACATTACTACCTCCTATGAATAAATTTTTCTTCTCTTTTAAGATAGAATTAGTTTGATTAACCAGTTTCTACTTCAAGATTGAACTAGGAATGAGTTTCAAAAACATAACTTAAATCTTTGAGGGAGACCCATACTAGGTGATGAGATCCAAAGACTAATATATGGATGGAGAAAAAAATCATCCCATTTCAATCAAGGATCTAACATCACCAATAAATTTGATGGAATCCACCTTCCTTTGGAAAGTGGGGATGTGGGGAAACAAAGCAAAGCACTTCGCCACCAAGAGGAACGACAGTGCATAGCACCGATAAAAAGCATTAGAAAATAATAGTGCACCATACATGAAAATATTATTCTTAAAATATGGGTTATAGTAACATTGGGGAACCATAATATTTATATGTCACTAGATCCAAATATTTTGAAAAAGGTCCCACTATTCAAATGGTGGGACAAACATAAAAATCTACTGCTACTTCGGCAGATAATGTTGGGTGTCCTTGTTTTGCAACATCATCAATGTGGAATCCTTCTCTAATTCATAAAAAATGGATAATGTTGGGTAATTGGGAATCGATTTAACTGTATCTATATTGAAAATTGATTTGATATACTCTATAGGACTCAAGATACAGGAAATAGAAAACTAAGCACCAATAGGCATAGGGGTAGGGGAAATGTTAGTGTGACAATCCCATGTGACTATACTTCTACCAAAATATCCAACATTCACACACACCCTCTCACCATCCAAGATTATACAAAGGATGATGATTGATTCCCTTTTTCTCTAATATTATCATGAATGTGTCATTACCATCATTGATATAGCCTACTAAGATCTTGAAGCATTGGGGACTCACCAGCACCACCACCCCCAAGGACCGTGTATGGGAAACCACCCCCCCCCCCATTCCAACATCAAACTGCTTTGGTATCCTATCCTTAGAGCACTCTCATAGATCACTCCACTATACTGAGGAGGTAGGGGATGCTAGATTCAAAACTTTAGTGACCACATCTTGGGAGATGCTTAGGAGGGCTCCCACCAGGCTGCATCAGCACCAACACTGACTGATCCCATAGGATGATCAATGAGTTTACTTCATACCTACTCTTTTAACCCTAGTTCAAAACACCAAATGCTAAAAATAGGGGCATACTCAAAATAGTTCCCGATAGTAGGCATATTCTGCAGCTCTAGTGGCCCCTGCCACTATTGACGTATCCCACCATTTCCCCGCAAATAATCAACAGGGATCTATCTTTTTCCTCCTAATATCTAGACCCCATTTGTCTCTCTGGTAGTCCAGGTTGACTCTCTCATTCACTAGCACCACCAGAAACTGTTACAGGTCATCTTATGATGAGGAATAATAGTGTGGAGGTCCTCCTCACAATACCACTAACCAATATGGAGGTCCTCTCTACACTACCACAAATCAAGTTAGAGGTCTTCCCTATTCCAAAAACATGTTATGTCCCAAAGAACCATTTTGAGGCAGAAGTGAGAATACTCATGATCTTGTATATGCATGTGGTGTAAGCTACAATATTCATAGAAGTAACCCAAGTTATTCTCAATAACTCACTCTTAGAAAAGTCTCACACTGTTAGAGGTAGGACTGTGGGAAGTGTCATGTCACCATTAACCTCACTTATTAAAAATTGATAGATGACTTGATGTGGGAACCTTCACCCCTACTGTCAGAGTATGGGGTAAAATCCCATTGTTTAAGGCTTACAATCATGGACTTCAAAGTCCACAAGGTCCCTAAATTCCTCCACATATACCTGCATGTGGAGGATGTTCTATCCTCTTACCAAGGATTGGCAGTGCAAAAGTCAATGCCACCATCAATTTCCCTTCTTTCAACCTCTACACTATAAGTTGGAGATATATTAAGATTAGAGTTTATTATCTCAGGTGATGGTGAGTGCTCTGCTAATACTCAAAGGTATATTGGATCCCTTTCACATAAGTAAGTGTTAAACACCTCATCCTATATGGATATGATCTTGAAGTTGGATCTGCCTCCAAGATATATCCCAGTATGTAGTGGATATTTGATATATATGGTGCTCCCTCATAGTAAATTTGCAACAAAATAGTTCTACATTGATTCCAATGACCTTATCTTAGTATGTGCCAATTGGGGTTTGGTCAAATAGGAGCAGAACCATCCCCTTAATAGTGAACAAGAGGACTTGTGGGATATTTTGTCTATTGAATGGATATAAGTCATGTTTTAGCCACCTGATGATCTAGATATTGTCATTCTGGAGTCCCTCACTGAGGACCAAAAAGTTTTTTTCATTAGAATATATGGGCAACATTCCACCACCTTTTGGACCATCAGCTAACATACCCAGGGAGCCACGATCACCTCGATTCCCTTCACCAATAGTGTAAAAGGGTTGAGATCATAGCTCACCCAGTATCTTAGAATCCTAAATCATATGGATACTTCAAGAATATACACTAAACCTACATTAAGATCTTCACTATGCTATTTAATGTCATGAAAGAGGTGTCTCAACACATACAACTCAGATGATGGGGGCAGTATGATTCCCTCCATTTGATCTCTATCTTACAGAAATGGTAGGACCATTAATCTATACCATTCACCAATATTGAAGGTTCATATCTGACAACCACCATGGTTAATGTTCTCACCATCAACCCACCATAGGATCAAAGAAACAGGGCTACTAACATAGGGCATGATAGAGAAAACCCTCTCTAAGGGATGACGCAGCATCAACCAGTCCCATCGACGGGTGCCTGAACTCGTCAGAAGAGATAAAAACTAGGCCTTAGGGGTCCCCCCCCAGTGAGTTGTTGTCAACTATTTTTCTATATATTGAAAAATTCAAGGTATATGTGAAGCCCACCGACCCATCCATGATCCCACCAAAAGTCGGGCTAGACCCCAAGATATATGTCTTACTTTAGGATCTTGGGGAGTATAAAAATATCACCACTGAGATCATTACTAAGAATTACTCATGCCTTGAAAATGTCATAATGGAACCCATATCTCCTCCATTGGGGCACCCAGTCCTCCACATCCAAGCACCATGATTTGAACTAGGTGACCACATGCACCCGGTCATGGCAGAAGCCAGGGGCTATAGAAAAAGACTAAGATATGAGTCTCCCACTTTGCTTGGGTGGCATTATTATCCATCTCTTGATCAAGGTTATTCTACTCCTTAAGTATGTGATCCTTTAAACACATTGGTGACCAAAAATACTTACAAAGATGATGTGATAGCTACTCTTGTTTCTCATGTTGAGGATCCAGAAACATGATAGGTGGTAATTACACCTAAAGGAAAGTATTAAAAAACATGATTGGGCCATGTTTGAGTACCCCTAGAGCTTAGTAATCCCAAATTAACCCCATTTAATGGGATGGGTGACCCACTTTTGAAATTGGAACATTTCACCTTGAGGTGTGGTCCAATGTTTTAGACTCCAGAATAGCTTGAGGCCTCCAAGCTCTGATGCTTTATCCAGACTTTGAAAAGACCTACATTTATTTGGTATAGTTATCTATACACAGGGTCCATTTTTGGTTGGTAACTTCATAGAAAGTTTCTATACCATTTAATCTCCACCCCATGTAATACAAGAATCATAAACCTTTTCAAATTCTATTATATTCCTAATGAGAGATTCACTGACTTTTTTTCTGATGGAAGGGACTCACATATTCACTCGATATGCCACTTTCCCATGAAAAATTTCTTATGATGTTTGTATATAATTTTAGATATGAGCTTCTCCCTAACCTCATCTACCTTAACTACTCAAGAGGATTCTTGGAGTTTTATAAAAAATTATCAATGTTAGGAAGAAGCCTTGCAATAGAAAAAAAACATTCATACCCATTGCCCCTTGTAGATATCGTGATAAGGTCCATAAAAGTAGAGACAACTACCATTGTGCATGCATATGTTCTTGAGATAATAAACTTACTAGAGTATTTACTCAAATATCCTCACTATGTGTAGCCTCTCCCAGTGCATCCCTGCCAGATACAACCTCTCTAAGAATAGTCACCTCATCGAGAGAATGTGGCTCCCACCCCCCCCCCCCATTAAGGCCAATCTCCTATGGTTCCTTTCACATTAAGATAGAAAAATACTTATTCCTTAATGGATGATCAAGTTTTAGGATATTTTATTTATACCCTAGAAAAGTAAATCTTGAAGTTTCCATAATGTAGGAGACCCCGGGAGGCCAAACTCATTGGTCACATTGACCAGTACATGTATCACTAAATCCTCAAGCACACCATAAAAGAATGCTTGTATTAAAATATTGGATCCATGAATAAGTAAATCATGGTTTTTTTAGATTGGAAAAAATCCAATAACATGTGGAACATGTCTCCACTGACCCTGATAGTGATATAAAATACATTAGTGAATGGAAGTAGTTTCCCAGGCATGGTACATAGATGTAAAATGATTGGTTGGATCCTTAGATAGTTTATCACACACATGGAATCATCCATACTCACTTGATCAAGATAGAACATATTATGGTTACTAGGCCTCCTCTGATCGCTACCTCAACATCTATTCCCGAGCCTCTCAAGTATTTATAGAACAAACATCGATGTAATAAGGGAAATTAGATTCCCCCACCAGTTCTAAAACTATTCTGCACCCTTGGTGACTTCGTTCCTTTTGAGTTAATAAATACACCTAGGGTACACCCACTTCTGAATTATTCCACTGATGAGGAGAAATAATAAACATCCTTAAATATAGTAAAATTAGGGGACCTCTTAAAAGTAGGCTATTAATTCTATTAAAACTAGTAAACAATACTTGTTTAGATATTAGTAATCTCAATCCTCTTCGTCCACTTCATCAGGAATTCACTACACCCCTACCAAGGAATGGCCCTTAGAAATAAAGAATATAACCCTGATATGGAAGTATGATGTGTTGATTCACTTCACCATCATATTCATGAGGCTCTAGATTTTTGAGGCACTCCTCCTATCAAATGAAATGCATGAGTCCCGTGATAAATCTTGGAAAATCCTCTTTCAGTTTGAGGTAGAGGTAGCTACCATTGAGGCCTACCATAAAGAGGAGGATGAGCAAGAGTAATGTTGATAAATTATCTCATTTCAATAGAATACTAGTGTTTCACTATTTAAAGAAAAATAGTCCCACTATATTTCAAATTTAAATTGAATGGTGTGATGATTAATCACTTCCTTGTAGATACCGTCTCTAGGATCAACCTCATCCTGACGTGGACATTCCATAATCTGGAACTCATAGAGGAAGATATGACTCCCTACAACCTGAAAATTTAGGGGTATGATAAGAGTTATTATAAACCACAAGGAAAGATCCAACTGAAGACACAATTCAGTGGCCTAGTATCAAGAACTAAATTTATGGTAGACTTGTAGGATACTTTTTACAACGTGTTGTTGAGAAGGCTTTGTCGTCATTTTTATGTAGCAATCCCCTCTTCTTACCACCAATTCCTCAAGTACTCCATTGATGTTCAAGTAGTGGTACTCAAAGGTGATTTATCCCCTTTAACTTTTATGAGGCCCTCTATATGGATTATGGTTACTATAAAATGTAATGAAATGAGGTCCATATCGATAGGGTTGATCATGTCAATGCGCCTAATAATCTAGCAGCCACTATAGATAATCTATAGGTAGACTTAAAAGGTTGTTATTTTTGATTCAGTAGTTGGATCCCATGATGCCAAGCTTGGGGGTTGTTTCATTATCTATAATAAAATAGAGTTCTCACATATTGCATCTTAATCCTACAACAGATAGGCCCAGTTGATACTATAAGACCCTACTCTTGTAAAGTACTGAGGAGTTCTCCCAATAGCCACCAATCCATGGAATTATCACATGTTCCAAAAATCATGGATAAATTGATTGAGGATGAATCATTTCCATTTATTGGATATCAAGAGTCCAAAAACTGAATAGAATTAGATCAATATTCTTTTTCTCCATAGCCTCCATATAATGGGAACCCCTCATCTAGGATTTTGTATCTGCCATAGTAGACACTAGTTCTCCCTGGGTCATCTAGCCTAGAAGATTCACCTCTACTCGATGATACCATATCTCAAAGGACAAATAGGACTTAGAATACACCCCTCCTACATTTATAGAGGGTTCCTCCAACATTGTAGATGAGTTAACCCAGGTGAACCTTAGTAATGAGAAATATTTGAGGCCACCACTAATCAACACATCCATGCCCCCAGAATAGTAGTAGTAGTATGTGGCCTTCCTAAAATAGTACCATGATTTATTCATCTAGTTATATGAAGTGATTCCATGGATATACCCTCGTGTCTATGTTCATCACATTGGACTTCTAGTGAGTCATTATGATTTCAAACAGCCACCCAAAAAGATGCACCACTATCACGATGTTATGGTTGAGGCTGAGGTTGACAGGCTTATTAAAGTCAACTTTTTTAGTGAGATCCCATACCCTAGGTGGATAACCAATATTTTCCTAGTAAATAAGAATAATAGGAAGATCTAAGTCTACATCGACTTTTGTAACCTCAACCACCACTGTTGGAAGGATGATTTTCCCATTCCAGTGATAGAGATATTGAATAATTTTATGGCTAGGTTCTAGGAACTCTCCTTCATGGATGGATACTTTAGATATAATCATATCTATATTTCCCCTTATTATGGGGATTCCACCACCTTTAGGGCACCCCATATTACTTTATGCTACCAGGTGATTCCTTTTTTCTTGAAGAATGTTGTAGCCACTTATCAGTGGGATATGTACCACATCTTTAAGACATTACTAGGGATGTTGGTGGAGTATTTCGTTGATGAACGGGTGGTTAAATACTATAGTGACAAGACCATATCAAGTTTTTTGAGAAAATTTTCAGCTTCCTTCTCTCCAAACACTTGAATATAAACCCCTTGAAGTGCGAATTCAGGGTTACCTTTATCAAATTTATCTAATGTATCATAATATACAAAATCATTGAGATTGACATAGAGAAAATCAATGTTATTGATCAAACACCTTCCCTAAGAAATATTTTGGAGTTACAAGGCCACCAAATCCAATTAGCCTACATACACCAATTTATTAAAAATCTATCTGATAAGTTTAAGTCCTTATCAAGACTTACAAAAAAATTAATCGTTTACCAATTGGATAAGGAGTGTCTGACTGCCATTAAGGATATCAAGAAGTTCCTTCTATAACCTCTGGTTCTGATTTCACTCCTCTTAAGAAACCCTTTAGTCCTTTATGTTACCAATCTAGAATATCCTCTCAACACCATTATATCCCAAAAAAAATGGTGGGGGAGGAAACAATATGTATTATCTTAGCCACATACTCCTTGACATGGAGACCATATACTCCCCCATAGAGAAGAGTTTCCTCATGTTAGTTTGTGTACTACATAAGCTATGACATTATTTGAATCATTATGAGATACATATGGTATCCCGAGTAGAATCATTAAATTACATACTCAATTGTCTCATGATGATAAGATTATTGGAGAAATGGGTGTTAATCCTCTAGCAGTTCATTATCAAGTTTTTCATGTAACAAGCCTTCAAATTCTAGGATCTAGTAGACTTCCTGGTTGCACATCCATATCTTAAATAACTTCCCTTATATGTTGATTTTCTGGATAAATGAATTCTCTCAGTGGAATAGGTTTTACCATGTCATAAAATTCATTTTGATGGTGCCTCTCAAAGTCCGACTTGTATAAGGCTCAATGACCCTAAGCTCAACAAGGTAGGCATGGGGATCATATTCATCACTAAGGAAAATTATTTCATTCCATACTCAAACCTATTGTTGAATGGTTTCACTAAAAATGAGGTAGAATATAACTATCTCATTACTAGTCTCGAGTCGGCCCTCAAGAAATATTTCCCTTATTTACACATGAAGGGAGAATCTAAGATAATCATTAAACGGATCAAGGGTGATTAATTCATCCAAAAGAACAAGATTTTGCCTCTACTGGAATGTAACCATCACTTAATGGACCAATTCTCTTCACATCCAAAGGTGACCCATGTTTCAAGATCATAGAATGGTCGGGCCAATTCTTTGGAAAACCTGGATTCATCTCCTGCAGAACCTGACCAGGATGACCTGGTCATTCATGTGTCACACTAAAGGATCATTACCCCTACTACCCAGATGATGGAAACCAACAGTTTTGTTGGTTTTGTAACATACCAACCTGATCCACTAAGTCCAATCTGAAATTCCACATGACCTCATGTGTGCCTCCCCATATGCTAGAAGCTACTGACTAGCATCAAGTGCCTAAATATGACAATTGGGAAACTATACTCTTTATATCATGTCATCAAACAGAATAATAATGAAAAATAATAAAATAATGAATAAATAATTATAGTAAAAATGTTAAAAATAATTAAATGATATAGATATAAAAATAGGTCTTAAATTGGAAAGCCTTTAAAGAGTATAAGTAGAAGGTAAATACTAGAAAAATAAAAAAAATTGGGGTAATCTAGTGTCTATATCAGTCCAATTCATCTCCTTGTTCCACTTCTCAATCACCCACTATAGGTTCATTTCCCTTCACCAGATCTCTGGTCATAAAATCTATAAGTGCACTGAAATTCCCGAGTAGGGTGTGAGTACAAGACTTAGTAGGACACCACCATTTCATACTTACCATATGTGCACAATATATATAACAGTGTATATCATGGAATAAGTAAATGATTTATAAACATACATGTTTTGAGTCATCATGTGCTGACCAAACCACCACAAACCCCGACCCCACCCACTTTGGATCATTATCAGTAAGGATGTCGATAATTCATGTACCTCTATCAATGAAACCAAGTGTACCCCACCCAGATGGTGGTTGTCATAGAAATGTCACATGTTTTATCAGGTTAATACTCTGACCGCTTAAACTTTCAATCACCCATGGCCCAATTTCTTCTGAATCCATCTCTAGTATCTACCAGCAAGACACTATGTTTTCCCCTATATAAGGGTATCCACACCCTCCTTTAAGGTTGTTAGGATTGTGTTAGGTTGGCTAACCGGCCACTAATTATTTCCTTTCTATAGGGGTATCCATTCCCACCTTTATGGATGTTAGAACCATATAACTCTCAACCTCAAGGCTCCACCTCTGTATCATAGTGCCTACCATCTAGCCACTATGCTTTCCCCTCTATAGGGGTAGCCATGTCCGCCTTGAAGGATATTAGGACTGCATCAGTTTTTGTAACCACGTACACACAACCTCAAGGCTCCACCTGAGTATTTCAATAACTATAACACAATTCCATGGGATATGAAACACAAAAACAATATATATTGTAGTAAGTAATGATAAACCGCACAATGATCAATGTCGCGATATTAACATATAAAAAAGTAATCTCACGACATGAATCTTAGAACAACCATGGTTTAGTCCAACATAAATTTGATATAATGCTAAAATTTTATATACAAGGCCCATAATGGTAAGGGACATCCTACCTCAAAGTCATTGATGTCAAAAGAAAGGATAAACCACCCTATGTGGTTTTTAAGCTAGAGTGGAAACTTCAATAGACAGAAACATGTGCTTCTAGGCCTTATTATCATATTTTTCATCATGTAAACATTCTAGGTTATTCCAAGGTTCCTAGAACCAAAAAAATCTATTTTATTTCAGAAAGAAATAAAATTTCACATCTAATGATACTTTCTCTCTCCTAGATAATTTCTGAATTATCATTTTATGCCATTACATACGCTCGCAAATTCTTCTTAAGAATAATTATCTTTTGATAATTTCTCATAAATTATCCTTTCATAATTATCTCTTGAAATTTTATCATAAATTATCCTTTTATAATTATCTTCTAATAATTTATTATAAAATAACCTTTTATTATAAAAATACTTTTATAATTATCTCTTGATAATTTACTATAAATTACCCTTTTTATAACAATCTCTTGATAACTTATTATAATTTTTCTTTTATAATTATATTTTGATAATTTATCCTAAATTATCCTTTTATAATTATCTTTTAATAATTTGTTATAAATTATCCTTTTCAAATTATCTCTTGATAATTTATTATAAATTATCATTTTTAATTAGCTTTTGAAAATTTATTATAAATTATCTTTTTATAATTTGTTTAAAAATATCCATTATAATTATTTGTTTATAATTTGTTATAAAATATTTTCTTTATAACTATATTTTGATAATTTTTAATAATTTATCCTTTGATAAAATCTCAATTATTATTTGATAATTTTAATAATTATACTTTGGTAATTCAAAGTAATTATTTTCTAGAAATTCTATAAATTATCCCTCGATAAATCCATGCGATTATACTTTGATAATTTTTATTCTATAAATTATCCTTTGATAATCCAAAAATTATAATTTGATAATTTTAATAACTTTCCTTTTATAATATCATAATTACCATTTTATAATTTTAATAATTATTCTTTTATAATCTCATAATTATGATTTGATATTTAAAATATAGAAAACAATGATTAAATTAAATCTAAAAAGCATACATCTTTGACTTCAAAAACAAATTTTATATTAAATTTATGCTTGTAGAGATAAACCCAATGGAACTAATGGCGCATAAATATGATCAATATCATAGAAAATATTGATGAGAGAATTTTATAAAAATAATAAACATAATAGTAATAGGGAGAGGTTGGTAGAGAGATGTGAGATGCATGAAGGACCTCCCATGCACTGCACCATTCTCCAATTCCCCCTTTTTAATATATTTTTATTCATTTAATTTCATTAGTTATTCCACCAATTTAATTCTCAATTTAATTGATTTTTCTCTTTCCTCATAAGCCATGTGTTACACATGTAACCACTTATATGTTTTTTCCTTAAATTTTTCTTTTAATCATATTTAAATCCTTAATTTATAAAACTTAAAATTCATCCAATAAATATATATTTAAAACATACACACACACACCCACCCATATATACATATATACACCCATATATATACATATATATATTTATTTATTTAATTATTTAGATCATATATATATATATTATATATATACATTCACACATACATATATATACATATATATTTAACCGGCATATATATGTATACATATTTTAGTTTAATCAAACAAAAAAAATTCCCAAATCAATAATAATAATAATAATAATTACAAGAAATATTATCTTATTATTAATTTTCTCTAATCATTGTCGCCATTAACATTTTAAGATAATAACCTCCATTAAATACAAGGTAGTTAATAAATTTATATTAATCACACCATTGTATTTATGGGGGAAAATAATATCACTATTATTATCTAACCTCCCAATAATTCACCCATGATTAAATTTCACTCATCAATTAAGCAAAGAAAAATTTAATTACTCATGTATTTTTTTTATTTTATTCCTTTAAAACAAATAATAATAATAATATAATTATTATTACTCTTAAGTGTGATGTAACCAAATACCTAACACACAAAAATATTATGTCGTGCTTAGGGTAAACTCAACAACTCAAATCTAACGATGGTCACATATTTCTCATATGATGCACCATTTGGGATATATCTAATTATTTTTGGAAAAATATATAATAATGATATTAAATAAGTTATCCTCGCATGTGATCAGATCAAACGTCTGACACGCACAAATTTTATATCGTGCCTAGGGTAAACCTCATATCCTAGACCTTACAATGGTCTTAGATTTCTTATATAGTGTACCTTTGGGAGATATTCAATTATTTTGGAAAAATCACATGTGTAAAATATAATATTTATTTTTTATTTTTTATTCTTTCAGTGTCGAACCTCTATAGGCCCTGAAATCATGTTCTAGATCAATACCTAACTCCAAAAATATTACACAGAGTATACCAAGGTGTTAAATAGGATTTTAACCTTACACAAAGCATTAAATATTCTATTGAGTTATTTTTATTGAAAAATTATTGTTTCATAAAAAAATAATCATAAATTATTATCAAGGAGGGTTTTTATTTTATTTAAAAATTTAGGATATTAACCCAGGATATGTCATCACTCCTCAGGGTCTTGGTTAACCCCATCACAAGTCTTTTATGAAGTCCTATCACTTTTAAATGGTTATAATAAGTTTCTGGAGAAAACTACTAGGACATCATTGCTTGGACTTTACTAGTATGGCATTGAGACATGCACCTAATGATGTCCCTCATCAACCCTGGACACCAGAACTATCAATGAAAGTCATAGTACATATTCGTTGCAATGGGATTTACCTCACATATTGATGTATTAAAATCTTTCATAATCTCCTCTATAATGGAAGAAATGACTATTACTCTCCCATGTACCATGATCACATCATCATTGTCCATCAACCATCCAGGCACCTGGTTACCTCCAGCTAGTTGTTACTTCATCACAACATCACATAGGTCTAACTTCTAACCAGTCTTCACCAAATTCCCAAGTGAGTATGTGATCACTAAAGGGGAACAAGTCATCAATCCCTGATCCTCAGAAGCATCCATCCTTCAGTCATCCAACATGCTCATCAAGCACCCCCACTCCTCTAAAGGCCTTTCAACAAGCTCTATATCTACTACATATTATGATTAAGAGAATCCAAAATGATGTTACATTTACCTAGTTCTTATGTTGTATCAAATTCAAACATCTATAGATACTCAACCCATCACATTTGTCTCATATTCAGGTCCCTTTGTGTAAAGATATAGCGAAGGATCTTGATGTCTGTGTAGATAACAAATATCTCACCAAATAAGTAATATATCCAACACTTTAGATTGTGGACCATATATTCTAGCTCCAAGTCATGTAGATGTACCTTGAGATCTTTTAGCTTGGTTGTCTTCATATGATACGGGGGTATCGAACTAGTTATACACCCGACATGAGCTATATCTCATCTTGACATGTAGATACTTCAGAGTCTATACTATATCAAGGATTATCTCAGTGATTTAAATCCATTAATCAATATCCTAAGGAAATTTATTACCCTTTTAGGATATATAATGATGGAATTTAAGGTCCAAAAATGTTTGACCATAGCTCTGGACTCCTATGCCTTGGTCAAACACTAAGTGAAATATTTCTGGATAAAGTGGTCCTACTTTTCTAACTACAGAGTAGGTGTGGGAGCAATCTCAATTGGATTATCCAACACACCTAGTGGTAAAATAGAAACATCCTCCCTTGTGGGTATATTCCATACTACTTCCCATGTCGTCCCATAAACTACACAAATCTTACATATTTAGTAATGTGAATGAAACACATTAGAAAATAAATAGAGTCATTAGGATAATCCCTAATTGATCTATGGGATCAAACAAGGTTTATCTTAACTCGTCTATGGGATCACATAAGATTCTCCTTGGAGTATACCCTTAACCCAAGGTATACCCATCTTAGCACTAACCCTGATCTTCATCTATGTATGTTAGTCACGGTCATCATATATATACTAATATAACAACATGCCCTTTTCAAATAATCAATTCCAATAAAGATATACCACAAAATCATAGAAGCAGATATATCACACAAGGTGAAAATATCTTGAAAATATAACACAAATCATGTAATTTAGTTAAGAACTATTATGCAGCATAACATAAAGTATATATATGGAATCTGAAACTATATGTCTAGTCATGATGCATGAATTCACATAAAATATCATAAATCACATCTCAATATAATGTGAATCATCCAAGGTGATTTTAATCAATAGTGACATAAAATCATGAATTCACCCACTTTATAGCAACTCAGAGGTCCACTATACAATGATGGGCTAGCACTGGCATAGTTCCCATGCCTGAGTCCCAACCATGATATCTCTTGTCTATCCTATCTCATACCAAGATAAATAGAAAAACAATTTAGTGAATATTGATCCTATGATTCCATTTCGTAACATTGCAACCCAAAATAGTGGGTCTGAGACAGAATTCCATTTTGCTTTATGAAAACTTCCTCATATGAAAGAGGCTTTTGACTAGCAGTGAGGGTATAAATCTAATAGTGGTGATACTATACCCTCTATATCATGTCATCGAGCATGATAATAATGAACAATAATAAAACAATGAATAAATAATCAAAGTAAAAATGAAGAAATGGAATAATTTTTGTATATATAAAAATATATTCCAAAGTGGTAAGTTTATCCAGAGTATAAGAAGTAGGTAAATACAATACAATAAAATAAACAACTTCTTTATGGTACTCTAGTGTCTATCTCAGTCTGCTCTAACTCCTTTCTCCACTACTCAACCATACACCATAGGGCCCTATCCCTTCACTAGATATCTGGTCATGAAATATACAAGCACATCAAAATTCCTAAGTATGGTTTGAATACAAGACTTATGAGCACACCACTTATGAATACTTGCTAGAAGTACTCAATATATATAATAGTTTATATCAAGACATAAGTAAATTGTCAATAAACATACACATATCAAGTCATCATGCACTAACCAAGCTTCCACAATCCCTGAACCCACCTACTTTGGATCATTACTGGCAAGGATATCAAGAAGTCACATACCTCTATTAAGGTAACCAATATCATCCCACCTAGATAGTGGTTGTCATGAGAATGTCACGCATTTCATCAGGTCAAAACCTAGTCTTCTTAACCTTTTAATAACCCATAATCCAAGTCTGTAGGAAACCATGTCCAGTATCTTCCAGCAAACCTCTATGATTTTCCCTCTATAGGGGTATCCATGCCCACCTTTAAGGATTTTAGGACTACATCAGGTTGGGTAACCATCCACTAATCATTTCCCCTCTATAGGGGTAGCCACACACACCTTTATAGATGTTATAACTACATAACTTCCAACCTCAAGGACCCAACTCTATATCTCAGTTTCTTCCAGTCATCCACTATGATTTCTCCTCTATATGGGTATCCACATCCACCATTAAAGATGTTAGGACTACGTTAGGTTGGGTAACTATATACACCCAACCTCAAGGCTCCACCTGAGTATCCCGATACCTATAGCACAATTCCATAGGCTATGAAACACACAAACAATATATGCCGTAGGAAGGAATGATATGCCACACTATGATCAAAGTCAGTATAGTCATAGATAAACAAGTAATCCCAAAGCTACTCACACACCCACATGCACCTCAGAAACAAGCATTGGTTAGTCCAGTATAAATATAATATCATGATAACATCATATATACAAAGCCCGTAATGGTAAGTAACCTCCTACTTTAAAGTCTTAAACATCAAAGACAAGGATAAACTACCATGTGTGGTTAGAAAGCTAGAGTGGAAACCTTAATAGTCAAGAACACGCACTCCTAGGCCTTATTATCATAGTATTATTCATATAAACATTAGAGGTTTTTCCAATTTTCCTAGACCAAAACAATTTATTTTGTTTTATAAGGAAATAAAATTCACATTAAATGATACTTTATATCTCCTGTATAATTTCTGAATTATCATTCTAGGCCAGCACATATTCTCACAAAATTATCCTTAAGAATAATTATCTTTTGATGATTTCACATAAATTATCATTTTATAATTATCTCTTGATAATTTATCATAAATTATCCTATTATAATTATATCTAGATAATTTATCCAAAAATATCATTTTATTATAAATTATCCTTTTTTAATTTTCTCTTGATAATTTACTAAAAATTATCCTTTTTATAACTATCTCTTGATAATTTATTTTAAATTATCCTTTTATAATTATATTTTGATAATTTATTAAAAATTATCCTTTTAAAATTATCTCTTGATAATTTATTATAAATTATCCTTTATAATTATATTTTCATAATTTATCATAAATTATCCTTTATAATTATATTGTAATAATTTATTTTAAATTACCCTTCATAATTATCTATTGATAATTTATTATAAACTATTCTCTTTATAATTATCTTTCGATAATTTTTATTAATTTATCCTTTGATAAACTCGCAATTATTTTTTGATAATTTTAATAATTATCCTTTGGAAATTAAATATAATTATCATCTAATAATTCTATAAATTATCCCTCAGTAAATCAATATGATTATCCTTTGACAATTTTTATTTTATAAATTATCCATTGATAATCTGGAAACTACCATTTGATAATTTTAATACTTATCCTTTGATAATATCTCAATTATCATTTGATAATTTTAATAATTATCCTTTTAAAACCTCACAATTAACATTTGATATTTAAAATGTGGAAAAGAAGA
The DNA here is from genome assembly GCA_963277665.1 of Viscum album. NCBI lineage: Eukaryota > Viridiplantae > Streptophyta > Magnoliopsida > Santalales > Viscaceae > Viscum > Viscum album. The sequence continues at coordinate 1,149,295,909 of OY728132.1, read as the reverse complement.
ATTAAATTAAATCTGAAAAAAAAACATCACCACCTTTAGAAACAAACTTTGGATTAAATTTATGCTCATCAAGACTTACCCAATGGCACTAACGGCGTATCAATCCGATCAATATACAAGAGGATAATGAAGAGATATATTTAGAAAAAAATTAGGGAGAGGATGGGAGAGAGACATGAGAGGCATCTGGGACCTCCCATGCACTTCACCATTCTCTAATTCATCCTTTTTGATATATTTTGTTATTCATTTAATTTCATTAATTATTCCACCAATTTAATTCACAGTTTAATTGATTATTCTCTTTCCTTATAATCCATGTGTTACACATGTAACAAATTACACTTTTTTTCATTAAATTTTTCTTTTAATCATATTTAAATCATTAATTAAATAAAACTTAATAGTTATCTAAAAAATATATATATTTAACCCATATATAAACAGTATATATATACACAGCCATATATACATATATATACCCACATATATACATAGATATATATATATATATTTATTTATTTATTTATTTATTTAACTCATATATATACACACACATTATATATATATATATATAAACTTTCACATATATATATACACACATATATATTTAACTGACATATATATGTATATATATTTTAGTTTAATGGCACAAAAAATTATTTTCCAAAATTAATAATAATAATAACAACAAAAACAACAACAACAATAACAACAAATATTATTTTATTATTAATTACCTCCAATTATTTCCGCCATTAACATTTTAAAATAATAACAACTATTAAATACTGAGAAGTTAATAAATTTATATTAATCACACCATTACATTTATGTGGGACAAAATAATATCATTATTATTATATAACCTCCCAATAATTCACCCATGGCAAAATATCTCACATCAATTAAAATAAATAAATATTTAATTACGCATTTATTTTTCCATTTAATTCTTTAAAATTAATAATAATAATAATAATAATAATAATAATATAACTATTATTACCCTTAAGTGTGATGTAATCAAACAACTAACACACACAAAGATTATGTCGCGCCTAGGGTAAACCCCCCATCCCAGACCTAAAAGTTGTCTCAAATTTCACATATGAACCACCGTTTGGGAGATATATGATTAAATTCATAAAAATATTTAATAAATACATAAAATAAGTTATCCTCACATGTGATTTGACCAAATTCCTGACACACACCAATATTATGTCTCACATAGGGAAAACCCTGCATCTCGGGCCTATCGGTTTTCTCATATTTCTCATATAATGTAACTTTTGAGAAACATTCAATTATTTTGGAAAAATCACATGTGTGTAATGTAATATATTTAATGTTTTTTATTCTTTTGGTGGTGATTATCTATGGGCCTCAGAATCTCATACTATCTTTGTTCCTAACTACAAAAATATTACATAGAATATTCCAAGGTGGTAAATGCTCTTTTACCCTTAAGAAAAGCCTTTAAATAATATATTGAGTTATTTTTATTGAAAAAAATACATTTTCGCATAGAAATAATCATAAATTATTATCAATGAGAGTTGTTATTATCTTTAAAAATTTAGGATATTACAAGCTGGCATCTAGTACTTCTATGTTAAGGCCCTCAAATCCCTCCACGACTGAGGAAATAGTCAGTTGGACAACTCCCACTATTGAGTATCTCTGTGTGGAATTATTCTATTATACCGAGTCAAGCGAGAGCAAATCAGCTGTTGTGCAATGCAATTCACCCTCCAGAGTGGGCCTAACCTTGATAAAACCCTTTAAATGCATGGATTTGATGTAATTATCCACTATTTCATCCAAGTAGATGAGATACCATAGGTTATTTAGGAGGTCCACATTGGATCCTATGGAACCCATCAAGAGGGATTGAAGATATCCCACCAAATTTTGAGGTTGGGATACTTTTGGAACACTGGTTCACAACTATATTGAGTTATCCCAGAGGGTTCAGGCATGTCAAATCCATGATAACTTTGTGGATCCACTTTTAGTAATTCTCCACACTAAAAAATATTATTCTCCCTTTGTATTATGGGGACTTAATGTTGTGGAACCTTACCCACCAATTAAAACTCAACATTACAGTTTCATTTTGACCACAACAAACTTATTTTACAAATGAGAAGAAGTGATTCCCTTCAAATAAGTCAAAACACAGTTCGTGATTGATTTCATGATCTCCCACATCATCCATCAGTTCAGGGTGCCTCACACTATTCTCACAGAAAACAGAACTAACTTTCGAGATGCTAAGATAAATAAATAGTACACCAAGTACAAAATCTAGTCCAACCATACTTCTCACTACCATGTGCAGGAAAATGGGAAGATTGAGGAATTCAACAAGACCCTCTCTAACATATTGCAGAAAATGGTGGGATATAATAAAAAAAATTGGACTGACAATCTCCCTAATTACCTTTGGTCCTATTAGATGAAAACTCAAAATTACACATAGACAGCCCCATACTCCCTAGTGTATGGAATAGAGGAAGTATTACCCATTGAGGTTTAGTTTTCATTGCTCCAAATAGCTATTTATAACTAGAATTTTCCAAACAGAATGGAATATTTCCTTCTAGATGAGTTGGAATCCCTTGAGGAAAATTGGATACAGGACTTGCATAACTTAGAGAGGCACCAGAATAGGATAACAAGAAAATTCAACAAGAAGTTTTTCCTCCAATCCTTACTCTAGGGTGAAATATTACTAGATCTCATAACACCAATGATACCCAAAAAAAGCCTCTAAAGTTTGAACCCAAATGGGAAGGACCATACATTATCCATAAGGTATATTCTAATGGAGATTACTATTTAATAATTATGGATGGAGATCATATCATACCTCCCATTAATTATAAGTTTCTCAATAAGTACTTTTCATGAAACCTTGTTCAAATCTATGAAACCTTAAACTGTATACCCCTTGTTCAAAGATATGAAACCTTAAATTTTATCCCCCTATGGTCAAAGTTACATGACCTTAAACCATAGAAACTGTAGTCAAAGCTATGTGACCTTAAACTATAGAAACCATAGTCTGATATCTATAACATTAAACTAACATAAACCCCTTTTTTCAAAGCATTATGACCTCAAACTATTTTCACCCCCTATGGTCCAAGATCCATGACCTTAAACTGGTAGCAACCGTAGTCCAAGTTGTATGAAATTAAACTGAAAATCCTAACATCCTCAGTGGATGAAATTTAACTACAGTCTCATCCTATGAAATAAACATAGGATTCCTCACATACCAAGTGTGATATGACCAAAAAAACATTACTCATCACATGAAGATAAATTGTAACCTTACTTCATTTCATAAACATGAGATGCCCCATGAAAACTATGGGATGCCTCAACACCCTCATCAAAGAGGATATCCCCTACTTCTGGTATCAATCTTCTACCATGTCGTTATCTATATCTATGTTTGGATTGATTTCTAATTTTATGGGATATGTAGTGATTCTTAGAACTCCTTTCTTTAGGTCTATCCACCAATTCACCATAAGCCTTTTCCTCAGTGGGGGGAGTTACATTCACCAAACTTCATCCCTTTGGCCCCACTTACCATCCAATAATTACAACCTTAAACTATATTCATTTTCTTTCAGTATATTTATATGGGATATGGTCTTGAATTTACAAAATTTCATGTTAGGTTTTACCTTTTTGTTTCCATGAAAATATCATTAAAACAAACATTCCCTAGTTCCAGTAGCATGAATTTAAAGGGTTTTCCAAATTTCCCTTAGTCTTAACTGGATGAACTTAAACTGACTATCCAACATCCTTTTGTATGATTTTTAAACAATTAAACATATGTATCATCCCTATCTGAGGAGATAAACTCCCCTATTTTAATTTTTTTTCTTCTACAATTCCACATTATAGAACTATATGTGGCTTGATTTTCATTCCCATAGGATATGTAGTGAAACCTAGACCTATTACATTTGGAATTATCACCCCTAAATACCCTTATAAGAATCATATCTAGTTATAATCCCCAAACATATCCCTTAGATCACTAGTGAATTGAGATGCCTTTATGAATGTAGGATGCCGCTTATCACAAATATGGGATGATTCAGTATCCTCACCAAAGAGGAATCCACCTTACTAGTGTTGGTATACTACCATACTACATCCCAGAACTATATATGGATTGATTCATATTCCTGATGCGATATGTAGGGATACTTGGATTTGACATCCTGGGCATATCCTCAACACTGCTTTTTTCAAGTCCTCTCTCTTCTCTAAGATTTATGGCCTTAAATTGTGTGACTAGTTTTCGGATTTCCTTATTTTTTGGTGTAGATCCTCCTTGGCTCCATATTCACATTGATTTTTGAATCTCATGCATCATCCAAACATCCTCGATGTACCTAATCCTATTCCAATAAATATGACCATAAACTATGTGAATTTGGCCTCCTTTTGGCATCTTATTCACATAGTTTTTTTCACCTCTAGTGTTTCGACAAGACAATGACCCCCTCTATTTTTCACAACAACCTCACTTGAGTGGATTTCCACTTTCCAAGATTGGTCTTCTATTATTCCATGTTACAAAACTATGTATTGATTTATTCTCATTACCACAGGATACATAGTGATTCTCAGATCTCATATCCTGGGTTGAGCCCCCATCATCAACCTGATCTCTTTTTCACCTTAGCATCATGATGTAGAGTTGGGTATGGTTTATTGAGTTTTGTGTGGAAAAGGGTCTCTTTGTCTCTCATTTTATGTTAGTTTTTCACTCTTTCATTCCACACAAGCCTCCTTAGAATACCAACACCCTTTGGTCTAAGCTCTACAACCTTAAACTAGAAGTTTTACCTATGGTCCAAACTCTATGACCTTAAACTAGTATCATCCATAGTCTAATATGTAATACTTTAAACTAAAAATCCCAAAATCCTCATCACACAATGTTAAACTATATAATTAACCCATATGAAACCTGAGTTCCTCATATGATGCGTATGGGATGACCAAATCAATTTCTTCAGCACATGATGTTAAACTGTAGCCTTACCCAATTTGAAATTAGAATTCCTCATAAAAAATTATGCGATGACCAAACCAATGTTTTCATCTCATGATGTTAAAATATATCCTAACCCCATATGAAACTGTGATGCCTCATATGAAAATTATGGGATGACCAAACTAATTTCTTCAATACACAACATGAAATTATAGCCTTATCCAATATGAAATTGGGATGCCTTATATGAAAAATATGAGATGAACCAAACTAACATCCTATGAACACAACTTTAAACTTTAGCCTTACCCTATGTGATGAACATAGGATTCCACATATAAAAAGTATGAGATGATTCTATATCCTATCTAGAAAGGACCTCACCCCCTTAGTGTTTGTCTCTTACCACACCATGTTTTATAACTAGATGTCTTGATTCCCATTCTCATGGGATGCCTATTGATGCATGTTTTTTTATCCTAGGTTCATCCTTACATTCCAATAATTTTAGGGCCTTTACCTTCCTATCTAGGCTTGATCGCTTTCATCCAGTGTACCTAAGTGAGTGGTGGGATGATCCCTAGGGAACTCAACATTCCCTTAGGGATGTTCCCCACTTACATGTCTGTATTTCATGATTTCTTTGATATGTATAATCATCATCCTCTTAGCTTGAACAGACCCCCTAATAGGAATGGTGTCTCGCCATGATGGATCACCTACCATCCAGAGCTCATGCCTCAAATTATCCTCCTTAATAGAAAGAGGATCTCGTGTTTCTAACTTGGTCAACATTTGATCTCGCAATAGTATTCCCCATCCTTGATTAGAATGGTTATAGAACCTTTTTTTCAAACATAGTCAATAGTTGTTCCCCACCCATTGGTCATTACCTTTTTATTATCCAGGTCATGAAATTCATGATCTACCCTCATTGTACTTCCTTTAGTCAATCACTTTTTCCCCTTATTGTGTTCTCCCATACAAAAAATAGGAACTCTATACCACTTCCTATTTCTCACTCAATCATGGATCACGTGGGATTAGGATTTCGGATGTATTTTTCATCAAGGAAGGTTGAGATGAATGGGTGACACTTTTTTTCAAACTATACAACCTTAAACTAGGATCCTAGGTAGAAACATCATGACCTTAAACTATGTTCATGTTTTATCAGAGATGTTCTATGTGGTATGGCCACCAAGGCTCCTCATCCATGTTGGGTTACCTCTCTCCTTATTCCAAATTCATTCCTTTGATACATTCAACCCATAGTTCGAGCATCACAACCTTAAATAGTGTTAGAATTGTCACATATTATTTTTATTTTTGAAGAGCCTTCTAAGCATTCTATTACGGTTAGTTTTTTAACCCTGCAATGTCATAAGAAACGTTTTGGAGAAAGTCCCATAAGGTCTAAGAATTATGACCATAAAATATTTTCAACACCATAGTACAAGATCTATGACTTTGAACTATGAGTCTTTGTCTAATAATTAAGACCTTTCACTATTTTTAGTGTCATTTTCCAAGCTCTATGACCTTAAACTAGGGGTACTAGTCTAAGCATTATGACCTTAAACTATTTTCAACCTCATGGTCCGATAATTATGACATTAAAATATTTGAAACTTCTTGGTTTGAATGGTATGTCCTTAAAAATATAAAACCAATAGGCTCAAAAATCTTTTAAGTTTAAAACTAGTAAAAGAAACCTAAGAAAGAGTCATACTCCACCCACTAGGTTTCTCCCATGACTTTGTCCAAAATAAGGGGATAAAAAGAAATAAGTACAAAGATAGAAAGGACCCACTATGGACCCTAGAAAAAACCATGTTCTGCTCACCAAACCCATCAGTTTAGGAAAAATTTAGAGACAAATATTAAGCTCCCTTTGACTCATGAGATCCTCTAGGGGGTACCTCTATTGTGTTACCCTTTTTCACCCCCATGAACTTGGTTGGGTGGGTGTTATTCATGTCGTTTCACAAATATTGGACACAAGATGCTAAATTTATTATGAACGTCCTGATAACATGATGTTAAACTATATGACATGTCCTCCTCCTGATATGAAGTTAAACTATGTGTACATCTTCCTTACTATATGATGTTAAAATTTGTGTACATCATCCCTATCATATGACGTTAAACTATGTGTACATTTTCCTCACCATATGATGTTAAAACTATGTGTCCATTATCCTCATTGCATGATGTAAAACTAAAAATCATCTTAGGAACTCACCTAAGAAGCCCATTTTCCCCTTTGGTGTTGGTTACCTGCTACATTATTCATGTTTGTCGACCGTTGATCAGCACTTGAGATGATTCTTCCCTTTAAGGATGAGCGTAATCTTTTTTCAGACCAATATACATCTACCAAAAGTTCTAAAATACATGGTAGTGTAATTTTGAGAGTATTAAACACTATTCAAACATTAAACCAGTTTATCTCCACACTTCATGTCCCCCTATACTTGAATCCCCATCAACCCTCCACATCTGAATGGGCCCCCTAGATGGAAATGGGGTGTGGCCACACTAGCTCACCTACCATCCTAGGAACATGATCTGAAGGTCTTATGATGAAATTTTCATATCGGTCTCATGTTTCTATCATGACCTAAACCAATGGGGACTTAGTCGTGACTACCCCAATCCCACCTCTAATAGGCCAGGGGCTAGCTACCAGCACTGAGTAGGCATATCTCACACATGGGAGGAATTAACCTAATGTACCTATACACATGCACACATATCCAATCTCATAAAATGATAAAATGTAAAACATATAAAATCAGTGAATGAATACATCTATAATCCCACAATCGGTGTATGGAAATAAAGTAATGAAAGTGATAAAGGGTCTAAATTCAAGCCCAACCAAAAACTACAGAGTGTTTAACCTACTCAAAAGTAGGGGACTACTAACAAATGTAACCACTAGTAAAACACCTAAATCTTCATATATAATTCTATTCTTCATGAGATCCATATCCTCCTAGGACACCTTCAAATGGGTCATCATCTGCATAATACATGACACATGTGGCCAGATCCCATGTAGGGTGAGTATAACAATACCCAGTAAGAAATCTTAAAAATACTAAGTATAAAACATCAAGAGTTGTCATCTCATAACAAATATATATAAATAAATTCATAAATAGCCCAGATATACTCAAGATGGACACAGTTCCTCCAGGCAATCTCAACCATCATCCATCCACAAGATTCTTCTTGAATTAATTCTCATTCTAGGTGAACCCACTCCATGATCCATGATATCACCAGACACTCAACCAAGAGGTTAAGATCATTATTCCCCACCCAATAAAACTCACTGATCTCTGAATACCTCGATACATAAATAGGGTATCACAACCAGGACCCCTGGGGGGATACAATAAACCTAATCTAGATTAACTCACTATGTAGGTGATCGTATGCCAATGATACCACAAACCCTACTGAAATGTTCTTCTAGATGGAGGATCAACACCCCACGTATGGTGGTCATGCCGATTCTATGAACCCCACCTAAGGTATAAGAAGAGAAAATAGAGGATCACACTCCGATCTCATGGAGGGATAGAACAAACTCTATCTAAGAATAATTCTCCATATGGGATCACAATTCATAGATGTGGATATAATTCCACACTATACTCTTGAAAGGATAGACCAAGTGAACATGATCAATTAATACTGCTCCAAAACTGAAGGATCTAAGGCCTCTAAATACCCTCAAAGGTGGTTCACAGCATGTAATGGGGTACATGGTGTGTCCATCAACCCATGGTCTCCCCATATAGTTTTTCCTCACACATCGTATAAAATTCCATATACACATCATGTAAGTATATATATACATAGTGTGTGGAGGTTTACTAAAACCCAGCTTATATCGTCTGTCTATACCCATGTACTGTTGTCCATGCCCATGTACTAACTTGTGTACACCTGGTTGTGCCCATGTACACCCAATCATGCTTGTGTATATAAAACTTCGCATGCCTTTGTTTCCTATAAGATACGTGTTTTTCCACTAACATGGGTTACTTGCTGTGTGACATATTTCACATGGTATGTGATATTTTTCTCCTCCATGGGAATACTAGCACCACATGGAGGATCCCACATGGAATGCATCTTCAGATTACACATCGTGTTACTTGATATTTTCCACAATACATTGGTTATTCTCTACATCATCATCCATGTTGTTTCTACCACACATCCCTCTTGAAAAAAAATTATTTGGGTTCAGCTGGCCCCTACCGCCACTGATCATTGGGATACATCTTTGAAACCGCTTTGGAAAAGACCACATGTTCCATCTATAGACACACCATTAAACCAAGATGAATGGGAACCACTGATATATCTGATCTAACTCTGATAATCCTCGACCATCATCAAATCTTGATTGTACACTTGATTATATATGGCATCCATGGTATTGATCTATTGTGCTGAATAATGGTCTCATAACAATCATATACACGGTATTAGTCGAACTATAGGCCAGAGAAATTTCCCATGATGAACATTCAAAGAAAAGGGGGAGAAATCCATAAAACACAAACATAAGTAAATAACCTTAGCCTTTTTCATTTTTCCTTGATCTATTTTCAAATAATTAGAAATATGAAGAGGTAAATAATTAATGAACCATAAATCAATCATAAATAAAATCAACTATCAATGCATGAATAAATTCTTATTCATGGAATTGATCTGCATTTGACTGGGATAAATAATGATATGGAAATAATGCAAATAAAACATCCTACCTTGAGTTTGGATCTATAATTGACAAATAATGGTCATGTGTTTTATTCATTGGTGAGATCCACGAACTCCAATAGCACAACAATCATTAATCTTGATCTGATTTGATGTCGTCTTCCAATGATCCTCCAATGGATCCTATAAATCTCCAAGTTATAAGGATGAACCTATGGATTGAGGTATATCCATATATGTGTAGATAATTTTAGGTTTCTATGTCAATGTTAATAAAATTTATTTATTTATTTATTTATTTTATTAATTTTCCCCACGATAAATTTTAACAAAATTCCTGATGTTGACAAAGATTGTGTCATGCTTAGGGTAAATTTCATGCTATAAACTCAATGGTAGGATCAAATTTCTAATCTGAGCCACCTTTAAAGAGTTATTACATTTTTTATAAAAACTATGCATGCATGATTTTTATATTTTTAATATTTCTCAATCATTAATTATGGGGTCACTAGGACTCTAAATCTCACACTTTCTCAATGTCTATCTCTAAAAATGATCCATATAATATTCTAATGTAATGCATGGAATGTAAGAGTTGTTATATTCTCCCCACATTAGTTATTTTTTTTCAGAAAAGAGAATAAAATATTCAAAAAGATGAGGGTACTGGGATCGCATATGGGTCTCCCACACCCAGGTTCTCTCCTAAAGACTATTGAGTTACAATCAAACACACACTAAGGAAATATATCATCCACAAAGGATCCTCTCATATAGATCCTTGATCTTCACTAGGTACTCAAAAAAGGTAGCTTCATCCTCGATAACCAGCTCTCCCCAGTTGATAACATGTGATGATTCATTCACATGACTTCTCAACTATGATTCATGGAAGATTTTGTATACCTTTTCCAAATTCAGAAGTATTTCTAAGAGTTATGCCATCTCACCAAATCTATGAAGTATATGGAAAGGGAAAATGAATCTTAGATATATCTTGCTTCTTCATCCAAATATCCATGATCCACATTGAGTTGAAACCCTCAAGAACATATGGTCTCTCTCCTCAAACTCCATAGGCCTCCATTATCTATCCTCATAGGACCTATGGCGGCTCTATGTAGTCCTCACCTACTCCTAGATGATCTACACCTTCTTTATAGTAGCTCACATAAACTATGGTCCCATGAGTGTTGAATCACCTAGATTGGTCCAAAAAAGTAGAGACATATAGTGTCGCCCATAGAAGGATTCAAATAGTGCCATATAGATGGTGGAATGGTAGATGTTATTATACGCAAAATCCACCAAGGGTAGGTGATCCTTCCAACTACATACAAAATCCAACATGCAAGCCCACATCATGTCCTCCAAGAGATGAATGGTCTACTCAGTCTGGTCATGCATTTGGGGGTGAAACATCATGCTCAAACACAACTGAGTACCAAAGTCCTCCTATAATAATTTCCATAATCATGATGTGAAGTGAGAATAATGATCTGAAACAATCTTTTATGGAACTCCATGGAGTTAGACTATCTCCTACACATAAAATAATCCCAAGATATATATATAACTCTACTCTCAAATAGAAAATAAGTGGGTTGACTTGGTGAGTTGGTCTATAATCACCCATATGAAATCATATACCTTGTACATGCGTGGTAACCCCATAATGAAGTCCATGGATATCCCATCCCACTTCCACTCTAGATCCTCAAGGGGTTGAGATAAACCCATTGGAACTTGGTGCTTGACATTCACTTACTGAAAAGTGAGGCATCGAAAGATAAACTTGGTAACCCAACTCTTTATTCTAGGCCACCAAAAAAAACATAGGAGGTCCTAGTACATATTTTCACACCTAGATGCACTACCAAAGGGTATCTATGAAACTCTTGCATCACCTCATCTAGAAACATCATTGGTACCATTGTATATCCTATGAAAAGGATAACGGGGTCCCCACCTTCAAAAAATCCATCATGAGCATGTCCAGTGGATATATGAGTGCATAAGGTATCATTGTTAGTATCTCCATGATGATATTCCCTAATATGTTGTAAAATTGGTGGGGTAATAACCATCAACTAAATATACTAATCACTATCTGTTTCCACTAAATACAACTACAAAGAGGCTAACTGCTCTGATGACTTAGCCAAAAACTGAGAACATGATCTCCTACTGAGAGCATCTTCCACCACATTCTTCTTACCAAGTGTATAGAAAATCTAAAATTCATAGTCCTATAATAATTATAACCATCTCCTCTATCTCAATTTAATATACTTATTAGAGAATATATACTTGAGACTCTTGTGGTCATAGTAGGTGATAAACTGCTCACCCATCAGGTAGTGTTGCCACATCTTTAGGGTGAATACTATCATTGTTATCTCAAGATAATGGTTCATGTAATTCTTCTCATGTAGTATCAACTTCCAGGACCCATAGGTAATCACTACCTACCCCTACATCAGAAAAAAACCAATTTTGGTCTCTATGGAATCACAAAACACTATGTACTCAACACACTCCTCTGAAAATATTAATATGGGGGTGCTCATAAATCTTTTCCTCAACTCTTGAAAAAATTGCTTGCACCATTAAATCCAAACGAAAGACTTCACCTTTTGGTTCAAATATATAAAGGGTGACGAAACTATGGATAAATCGAGTATAAACCTTCGATATTATCCTAATAACCTAGGGAAACTCCTCACCTCAGTTGTACTCTTGGGTATATCACAAGATATCATTGTCTCAACTTTTTCTGGGTCCACTGTCACTCCTATCTCTAAGATGATGTGTCCCATGTAGTGGAACTCTTGAATCCAAAACTAACACTTCAAGATATTTCTATAAAAAAAATTCTCTCAAAGTGTGTCTAGGATAATCCTCAAGTGTCTCGTGTGATCCTCCTCATATACTGAATACACTAGGATATCATCAATGAAGACCACCATGAACCGGTCTAAGATAGGCTAAAAGATATAGTTCATGAGTCCCATGAAAGATGATAGGTTTTTCTTCATGTAGAAATAAATCACATAGTACTCATAGTGACCATAGATATATCATATTTTCATCTTTGGTATATCCTCATACCATACTCATAGTTGGTGAGAGCCTAATCTGAGGTCAATCATCAAGAAGCATCATTCCCATATCAATTTATTGAAGAGATCATCAATAATTGGTATTGGATACTTATTATTCATGGTCACTTGGTTTAAGCATCGATAATCCACACATAACTTCAAGATCTCATCCACCTTCTGGGTGAACAATAATGGGGATGCCCTGGGGAAACACTAGGTCTCAAGAATCCCTTCTCCAATAATCCCTCCAACTGAACCCTTAGCCCAGGAATCTCTACAGGAACCATCTGATATGTTGGTTTAGATATTGATATCTTCTTGGGATGTAATTCAAAGAATAATTCTAACTCTCAATAAGAATTTAGTACTATAGCATCCTTAGGAAAGACATCTTCATACTCTGCCAACATCATAGTGAACTGGTAGCCCATAGCATCCACTACTCCAAGATTCATGATATAAAACTAGTGAGAAATTGGATTCACTCTCATATCCATGAGACCTTCCTACTCTAACAAGTTTTTCTTTTCACCCACAAAGAAAAACCTCATCTCATCACCATGGACACAATGCATCCTCCAACTAAAATAGTCAATCTAGGCATGAACTATGGATAACCAGTAAATACCCAAGATGGAATCATAAGGCTTCATCACTATTAAAAAGAGATCACATACAAAGCTCTCACCTCCAAGCATTATATCTCACTACCGAAAGAACTATGAAATCATTGAGTCACCACCTTTCGGAGTCTTCAAGCGCAAGGGTTGAGCCAAGGGCTCAATCAGAATCTCTAAGTCCCAAAATAGATATGTGAAAAGAAAGTAATGACTTACACCTATGTTTATCAGTACTAAATATAAATTATAAAATACAGAGATCATACCTCATATCATACCTGAAGCCTTGGGGTCATAGGTCTCTAGAGTATGCAGCTATCCTTATCCTGACAGCTAGATCCCTATGCCTAGTGTGGACCACCTAGGGTAGTGGTGGTGGAAATAGTTCAAACCTAAGACTAACTACCATGAATATATTGGCCCCTATATCCATCCCATCAACTAGTGGACCTCCATTATCCTTCCTCTTCCTCTACCTCAGAGGTCCCTTGACCATCTCTCAATTATATGTACAATGGGATGGACAATATCATGTAATATGTACTTATTTATCATAGGAGAAACACTACATCACCCTTGGATTAATTGATCCATCTTAAGTGTCTTGTGCTAGTAATCCTCTATATTATGATCATCTCATGAAGTGTATGACACACCTGGCTCCATGGGACTGCCATTGGATACCTTCTACCGAGGTCTCAGTTCCTGGATTCCCACTACTAGTACCCATTATCGGCATCTGGTCTTCAAAAATCTCTCCACCACTAAGGATTTCTCAATAACTCCAACATAGGTGGGAATAAAAAGAGATAAATCCCTAATATCTCAATTTATTCCCTACTCAAAGGTTGAAACTCTAAAGAAATGATCTCACAAGATATCTATAGAGTGCCTTGAGAGATCAGAAAAGCTCTCTGAATACTCTATCATGGCCATATGCCCTATTGTAGATACAGAGGCTCCTGGATATATTCTAATCATAACATGGATAGATAAAACACCTCCCTAAAGATATTCTCAAAATTTGACCTGGAGAGAGTTGTCTCATCGTGTGATAAAGTCACTATACTCCACCATCATCCAGAAGATCCCTGAAAAAATATTCATTCAAGGACTAACATATGATCTGTAGGTGTCCTCATTAATTGAAAAACTTGAGTGACTACCTCTAGCTAGTCCTAAGACACCTTAGGGTATGAATCACCTAGAAATTTGAGAGGTTACTACCTCTAGTAATCATGAGGTGCACTAATCCTATGTGCACCCTCAGATGGTACTTTCAGTGAAAACTGCTACTCAATGGGTGGTGGTATAGCTGGTAAACCACTAGGAGGTACTATCTATATTACAGGCCCCTATAATAAAGCCTCATTACTCAAAATATCTTTCTTGTGATCACTTAGTTGAATCATAGATGGTTATCTTCATGGAAGCATCCTAAAATAAAAAAAATGTACCATGGTCAAAGAATATATACGGGAAGATGACTCGAGAAGGACATAGAAACCACAACCCATTTCTATATAATTCACATACCAATGTTTTCCCTACAACTAATTTTTACATGTACCGAGTCAAAAGACAGGTGATCAGAGTCTTATTGTATGGATACATCGGCCACCACACCAACACTGGAGTCTCTGACCTGAAATCCAAACTCAAAACACTTAGCGTTGTTTCCATAAAACCCAAACCAATCTCACAAACTTTATTCATAAAGTATAACTAAATCCTATGATACCACTCTATTAAGACTTGACCCACTAGGGACCAATTCCTGACCACCCCAAGCCCACCTCCAATAGGTCAGGGGCTAGTGACCAATGCCCAGTAGGAATATCCCATACATGGGAGGAATTATCCAAATGTACTTTTACACACACTACAACAAAAACCGTGTTTAGCGGCGGTTTTGTGGCGGCGGTTCACAAAACCGCCGCTAAACGTTTTCGCCGAAAGGTTTAGCGGCGGTTTTTAATAAACCGCCGCTAAAATTGAAAATAATTTCACAGTCCCGACCCTTCTTCCCCCACCCCGATTATTCCCCAAACCCTCGCGCCCTCCCTTCTTCCTCTAACCCCCCAGCGACCCGCACACCTCCGGCGACCCTCGACCTCCGGCGACCCGCGACCTACGGCGACCCGCGACCTCCGGCGACCTGCGACCTCCGGCGACCCGCGACCTCCTACTTGATCAAGAAGCACAATTATCCCCCGTAAACCCATTTTCATTCTTCTTTTTTTTCTTCAATTAGTTTGTTTTTTCATTGTTAATGATAATTTTTGGTAGGATAGGGGAATTATAACCCTTACGGCGTGATCTACGGGTTTTCTTTTTTATCACGCCCTAGATTTATGGTAGGATTCCCATGAAATTGACATTTTTAATTTGAAAATCATTAAATATGTGTTTTTATCACCATCTTTTATTTATATAATCTAATTTCAATCTTTGTATATAATTAATTTCATTCGCAAACGTTGGTCTAATCTTGTTTTATGATATTTGACTTTGTTTTGTGAAATATCTCACACATAATGTCGGTCCTATTGTGCTTGGATTTATAATATTACTTTCATCTATTTCTTGTTGTTATACTTTTTTCTAGGTGTTAATTATTATTGTGCACCATTTGGTTAATTCATTGGGTTTGAAAAATCGGTGGTTTAGGTCTTGTTTTATGAAAATGGTATTATCCGATTATAGTTGTACATGCTGGTTTTTTAGTTAAATGTTTCATTTGTTTCTCACCATATTTGGGATTTTTAGAACCATATTTAGCATTTTTAATAAGTTCCTGGAATGTAAATTGGTGTTTTTTAACATTTTGAGATTCAACTGAAACTGTTTGCTAATAATTTCTTCCCTAGTCTTTATAATGGTTCCCAATTGGATTTTATAGGAAAATTATATAGGTATACCTATTATCATATTCCTTTTTAATTATTTATACGACTGAAATTTATAGGATTCCAAATTTCATAAACTAGGGAGGTAGAATGTAATGGTTTAAAGGAATTTTTGAATATCCTTGAGTATCAAATCTCTTATTCAATGGTGATATGTTCATATTTTCATTTAATATAAAATATATATTGAATATTTCAAAAAATTAGATTATAATTATATTTCAGATACAGGAAAATGGATAATGAATTTTAAATCAACATCATAGATTCCATGAATGTTTCTCAAAGTCATGTTACTCCTATTGAAGGAATGATTGATTTAAAGATAATAGATTATCCACTCACATATCTCAGTATACCTCTTATTTATGAATATTTTCGAATTAATAATTTCAATTAAATAACTAATGAAATTTTATTAATAATACCAAAATAAGAAACTTTATAACATTCATATGAGGGAAATATTAGCTTGAATCTCAATGTGTTAACTATAGTTTCCATTAATCTTCATTGATGAACTATGATCCAAATAGAGAACAAAATTTTATTCAAAATATTTTATCTAAATTCTTTTTGAACTTAAATGAAAATAATATTCCTTATTTGAAATGGTCAAGGAAAATTTCATTGCATACTGTTGAAGGAATATTATATATCAAAGGTCTTTATAAAGCCGTATAATCCCATAGAACAAAATTATAATTGAAATATTTATATATCCAAGACTACTAAGATTATTTTTGGATGTAAAATCATATTCAAACAAATGATATATGGCTTGATTGAAATTATTGTTTTGGGTATGATTGGTGGATATCACTCACAAGATTCTTAACTGACAGCCTCTTCCCTTTCACATGAATATGTGGAATATACTCTGTCCTATAAGAAAATGGTGAAGTAGTATGTACCATCTTTGAGATACAATCTAGTAGGTTGTTGACTATCATCTCATGCAACATTATCCCCACCAGATAGTCCACTACCACAATGGTATACAGAACCATTTTTTCAGGTTCCTGAGCCACCCAAAGTATAAGAATGTGGAAATGAAGAGTTAAACTGCACTTCTGAGTGGAGAATATGATATGAAACTATAACCACTGATCAGTTTTCTGATATATTAAGGATGATCACTACTTCCAACATCATAATTCTAGGGCCACTCAATCATGATAGGGTTTTTTTTCAAACCATTTGGGAGACACATTTCTGCCTCTTGAACCTAAGAGCATTGGGATGACATTTTCCATTAACGTTACATGGTTTATTTAGCAGGGCTTCTCGTGTCGTATCCTCCACATCCACTCTACAGTTTTCTCCACATTTCCATGACTAACATAATTCTCTCCACCTTAGGAGGGTCATTATCACTAATTTATTCAAGAAATTCAAACACCATGTCTCATGCTTCCATCACAAGATGAACCCCAAAACTTAAATGTGGCCATTTAGATTTCCCTAGAACAATAAAACAAACATTACCCATTGTGAAAATGGTTTCAGTGAATGTAGTTAACTTGATTTAAAATGCATTATGATCAGTTTCGATCACACATCAAAGGGGTGTTGTTTGAGGCAACATAAATGTGTGATCGATGGTGTTATGATAAGTGTGTATCCCGATATTCTTATTGCTCCTAAATGAGGTGTTGACGCTGTCTCCTATGGACCAGACTTGTTCAGTTGGTCTGAAATGGTAAATGTGGTCAATGAATCATCTTTATTATATTATGCATACTTTATGGCCAATGGTTCATCTTTATTATATTATGTTTCTGTAATCTTACACTATCGTATATTTTGTGTAGGCACATTGTGATATACATGGATAAAAGCTGGATCACATTACCGAGGAACACATCTCAATATGTTAAGGGTTTGAATGGGTTTTTAGATTTTGCAATTTCTAATCGATCCGTTGAAGGGAGAATAAGATGTCCATGTCCTAAATGTAAATTTAGAACATGGTTGAAGAGAGATGAAGTTTATGAACATTTAATACTGAAGCAATTCCCTGAGCAATATTTGTGTTGGATTTGGCATGGAGAATCAAACAATACAGAAAGATTGAGGACTGATGTTAATCCACAGAATGAGGTCCCAAGTTCTTCGACAATGGAAAATGAAATGCAAAACCTCATAAATGATGCATTCGGCACTGCAAGACACCACTATGAGCATCAAAACATATCAGAACAACCAGAAGAGGGTGCTACAAATTGCAACGTGACAAGTGATGTTTCTGAGACTGTAACACAAGCAGATCAAGATTGTAACATATCATTGGATCCTCTTGATTCTGTGGAGCCAAATGTAAGGGAAAACTTCAGTGAGGAAAATGCATTTCATGATTTAGTTGCCGATGGAAATCAAGAGTTGTATAGTGGGTGTTTGAAATATTCAAAGCTTTCATTTCTACTGAAGTTGTACCATATCAAATGTCTATGTGGAATTACAAATAAGGCAATGTCCATGTTATTGGAATTGATTCGTGATGCATTTCCTGAAGCAAAAATCCCAGAATCGTTTTATGATATGAAAAAAGTTGTTAACAAGCTTGGTCTGAATTATACAAAAATACATGCGTGTCCCAATGATTGTATGCTTTACTGGGGAGAGGATTCAAGTAGACAGAATTGTAAGAAATGTTCTTCTTCTAGATGGCAGTCAAAGGGTGATGTTGGAAGTATGACTGAACATAATTTCACGGAGAAGAATAAAAGGAACACACCTGCAAAAGTTTTGCGTTACTTTCCTTTGAAGCCTCGATTGCAAAGATTATTCATGTCATCAAAAACCGCCGAACACATGAAGTGGCATGCTGTAGATAATAACAATGATGGGTTAATGAGACATCCACGGGATTCCCAATCGTGGAAGACATTTGATTCATTACATCCAGATTTCTCAGCTGATCCTAGGAATGTTCGATTGGGATTGGCTGCCGATGGATTCAACCCATTTGGGACTTTGAGTACGAGTTATAGCATTTGGCCAGTTGTTTTGATCCCTTATAATCTGCCTCCGTGGATGTGTATGCAACAAACATATTTTATCATTTCGATGATTATTCCTGGAAAACAAATGCCTGGAAATGATATTGATGTATACCTGCAGCCTTTGATTGAAGAATTGCAGGAGTTATGGAGCAACGGTGTTGAGACATTTGATGTTTCTTCTAAAACAATGTTTAAAATGCATGCTGCTTTAATGTGGACCATTAGTGACTTCCCTGGGCTTGGGAATTTATCTGGTTGGAACACTTATACGGGTTTGGCTTGTCCCGTTTGTAACTTTGATTTCGAGCCCAAACGGCTACCTCACAGTAGAAAATGGTGCTTCTTTTGCCATCGAAGATTTCTTGATGCATCTCATAGATTTCGGCTGAACAAATCAAAATTTAATGGTTGCATTGATCGTAGACCACCTCCAAAGTTGTTAACCGGTTCTGAAATATTGACACAGCTTGAAAATGTTAAAACAGAATTTGGGAAGGTTCATCATTTGAATGATAGCGGAAAACGAGTGCGAAGTGCATCGTCAAGTGAAATCAGAACGCAACAATGGAAGAAAAAAAGTATATTCTTCAAACTTTCGTATTGGGAATTTAATTCTTTGCGCCACAATCTTGATGTGATGCATATTGAGAAGAATGTATGTGATAATTTGATTTTCACATTACTTAATGAGCATGGAAAGTCGAAGGATCATCTCAATGCTCGCAAAGACTTACAAGTAATGAACATAAAACGTGATCTCTGGCCAGATGAGAATGAAAAGTATGCTCCGGCCATTTTTTCATTGAAAAATAGGGATAAAGATACGTTCCTTCAAATTTTAAAGAATGTGAAGGTATCTGATGGGTATTCGAGTAACATCTCGAGGTGTGTTGACTTGAAGAATCGTAAGTTATATGGATTGAAAAGTCACGATTCACATGTTTTGTTACAACAGTTACTACCATTGGCATTGCGTACATTATTACCTGAAAAAGTTACTGCTGTTGTACTCCATTTCTGCACATTTTTCAGACAGTTATGTGAGAAAGCTCTACATCCATTTCAGCTGGACAACCTACAGGAGAGGTTTGTATTGACCCTTTGTGCAATGGAGATGATCTTCCCTCCATCGTTTTTTACTGTCATGATGCATTTAACTGTGCATTTGGTTGACGAAGCTAAATTAGGAGGCCCCGTTCATTATCGATGGATGTATCCAATTGAGAGGTATTTTATTTATATGTTTCCAGTTAAGTAAACATTTTTTGGCATTTAAATAAATGCATAATATTATTATTATTTTTTCACAGATATCTTGGGCATTTGAAAGCATACGTGAGAAATAAAGCTCAACCAGAAGGCTCTATTGCTGAAGGCTATTTGGCCGAGGAGTGTCTCACCTTTTGTTCCAGATATTTGGATGATATTGAGACAAGATTTACTCGAGTTGGACGTGTTGACGACACATCAACTCAATCTCAAATGCATCAGAAATCAAAAATATTTCCTGCTATTGGCCGATCAGTTGGGAGGACCTCATACGCGACACTAACAGAATTGGAATTATTACAGGCACATAGATATGTGCTGCTGAATAGTGAAATTGCAGATCCATTTATTGAAGAGTTGAGGATACAAACAAAGAGACGAATGAGAAGCCGAACACGAAATGAAAAAGATATAACGAAAGCTGTGAATAAAGAGCTGGTAGAATGGTTTGCACGACGTGTAAGTTTATAAATATTGCAATAAATACGAATATTACTTTGACACATACAATTTGCAAATCTATTAAATTATATTTTTTTTTTCAGATCATGAATACTGATACTCGAGCTGACTTTTCAGAAGATTTGAAGTTTCTTGCTAGAGGTCCTATAAAACAAGTTAGAAAGTTCAACGCTAAAAATGTGAATGGTTTTAGATTTCGTACAGTCGATCGAGAAGTGGGTTTGAAAACACAGAATAGTGGTATTTTTACATTTGCTGAAGTGGAATACTATGGAAAGCTGCATGATATTATTGAATTAAACTACCACGGGCATTTTTCTGTTGTTTTATTCAAATGCAAATGGGTCGATTTTATCAGAGGTGTTAAAAGAGATTCATTGCAATTTACTTCTGTAAACTTCTCTCGCTTGATGGATGTTGGTGATCGTGAACTGCATGATCCATATATCTTAGCATCGCAGGCAAAAATGGTATATTATGTGAATGATGTTGTGGATGAAGGGTGGAGTGTAGTTACTCACGTAATACAAAGAGATTTGTATGATATGGGTGATGAAGTGGAAGATTTGACCTCTGCAATTGAATTTCATCAACAACAGGAAGCAGAATTATTTGTCCATCATGATATTGAAAATATTGGTCTAGCAAGGATGAATGAAGTGGATGAAGCAATGGAGCAGGAAACCGACATGATTGAAGGGGAAAATGATTGTATGTACAATTATTTATTCATTCAGCAACTACTTGTTTCATTTCTGTAGTCATTCATTATCATTGTTATATATATATTGTTTGTTAATACTGGGCATCTATTATCATTTTTAATTTTTTTTCTGCATGAATTTTTTGAAATATATATTCTGAACTTAATTTTATTTGATTAAATGACAGGAATGCCAAGGAAGAAGCGGTACACTATTCCTTCTTCTTCTGCGACAGATGACGATCCGTCTGTCCCCACAGTATCATCTCCCCCTGCACCATCTCTGACACCATCAGTGGATGCCTCATTAGGGGATGAGTCATCGCCTCCCCCTACAGGAGCTTCAGCAGCGGGGCAGCGACACGCCCACTCCAGTTCATCACGGACATTCTGGAGGGTCGCAGTCATAGGTACAAATTTTAATTAAATAAATTTATTGCATTTTGTTTATAGTAATTGTTTGCTCATTGCAGATGAAGACAATGAAACCGTGGAAAGAGACATAAAAAGTTCTGATGTTTGGAACATGCATGGCAAGAAGATAGTGGTGCCATTTGATTCTTATGGGGTCCCGACGGATGACGCCGCAGGTTTACTTGGTCAGATTATAGGTCAGCTGGCAGCGGAGCCCGTTTCCCTGCCTATTTCGTATGATGATTGGAGGCATATGCCTCCAAACTGGAAAAATGAAGTTTATGATTCTCAGATAAAGGTAATTTTATTACTTTATGGTTTAATTGAATGTCATTTTACTAATATATTCAAAATGAATTTCTGTATACAGATGTTCTTCCACTTTACCGTTGCTGATGTGATAGCACGGAAGTGGACATTGAAAAATCTTGGAAAAAAATGGAAAGATTTCAAATGGAGGTTGTGGTGTGATGTCAACGATTCTTCGTTGACCGTGCAGCAGATGTATGAGAAGATACCCAGTGGGGTACCGAAAGAACAGTGGAAGGTTTTTGTCGATAGACATCGTGATGAGAAGCGGATGGTATTGAAATATATATTATTATATTATCCTCATTTTACATTTATAAATGTACATGAAGAGGAGATAGACATTGAATACAATACTATTAAATTGAATTTTATTTATTTCAGGATCTCTCAAGAAAGAATGCTTCAAACCGGGCGAAGCAGGTAATCCCGCACACTGCGGGTTCAAAAAGCTTTTCAAGAAGCCGAATGTCATTGGTAATCTTTTAATTAGTTTAAATATTTATAAGATAATATTATCTATTTAACATATTTGATTGATGATTTATCTTTGTTTAATGCAGTCACAGAGTTTAGGGCATGAAGCATCCCGAACAGAACTGTGGCTGGATGTTCATAAAAAAACAGATGGAAGTTTTGTTAATGAACCTGCCAGAGAAGTTGGGGTATGAAGTCAATTATTTATTATAATAACTTAATATCAGTTTTTACTGTGTTAATATATATTGATATTTGATTTATAGGTAAAAATTAAAGAAAAATGGGATGCCAATCCTGGGCAATCCTACTCAGTCTCCCAGGATGACCCGGTTGGTCAAGTCCTTGGGAAGGAGCATCCTGGTAGAGTGCGCGGGATGGGTTTGGGACCCGTACCATCTGAGGTCTTTCGCATGCCATCAGGGATTTCGGCCTCATCCACTCCTGGTTATAGTCATTTCATACCTGAAGATGCTCAGAGGGAGATGTCTGCTCTACGAAACACAGTTCACCAGCAGGGGAATCAGATATCTGATTTGCAGAAAGAGTTGCTTGAAATACGTCAGCATATGAGCAGATATGCCCCCGGTGGTAGTGCATCGGGTAGTGGTGAGCAGGTAAATCACAAAAAAATCAAAATCATTTAGTTTGCAAACTTTTATTGGTTTTAATTTTTATTATAAATATGCAACAATATTTAATTTTCAATATAATGTTCTTACAGGTGGCAGCAGGTGGTAGAGATGAAGGTGGAGAGGGTGACGATGCAGCATCAGATGATGAGTAGTAGTATTGTTGATGTGTTGAACAAGTATGATAACAGTTGGTTTGTAGTAAAAGCATTTCATTTGCTGAAAATTATTTCTTTTTAGCACTCTAGTGTTGTTCTCTATGTATTAAGATGGTATTCTGAGACTATGTTTGGAGTAATTAATGTTTAATTATCATAAAATCAAGAATTATTACCCATTTTAATTGTAGATGATATATTACACCATTTAAAGGAATCTGATAGGTTTTTTATGATTGATATATGGTCTAAAAATCACCCGAGGTGGTTGAAAGGATTGGAATACTTCTTCACCTACCACTTCCTAAATAAGTCTTGTTTCCCATCTTTATAGAGAACCTTCACATTATTGGGTAAATCGGGGGAGTGTCCATCATATTCTCAGATGATGAACGTGGTTATAAACATAAATTCCCTACACATTATTGGGTAAATCGGGGGAGTGTCCATCATATTCGAGGATATAAGGGAAGATGTGGTTGTTCCAGGAGCCACTACTTTAACCACGCCCCCTTAACTTGTCTACTTGTCTACACATTATTGGGTAAATCAGAGTACATTGATGCAGGATTCTACCATAATGGAGGGAAACACTCCATGGATGATGATGTTGCTCAAATAAATGCCCTAAATAGTCTAGAGATGGGTCCATCTAACCATTTAAAATAGATATTTATAGAGTAAATTATTCCCATCAATAAAATTAAAAAGGTGGGCCCAAATTTGATCACACATTTAGTGGCTTCTGTGATTTCAATCATGACAACTGAGCTCGATGGTACTAGAGAAGTTTTCAACTCTCCAAGAAGTGCTGAAATATTGGATGAAAATTTCTTCATTCCAACCCATGAGCTTAAACACATCCTTTTTCCATCATCTCATATGTAATAAGATGTAATGCCAATGGGAGAGAATGAATATTCTCATTCTCTATCCCTCATATCCCTTTTGGAACTCCAAAAGGCCTCACTCCATCAATTGAGACAAAAATGGTTTCTTCATATTCCTAATGTACAAATGCTACCTCCTTTACTAGTTCTAAGAAACTTTATTCATCACCTACTTCCCAAGAAGAGGTAGAAGAGGTAAATCATGGGGAATAGGAAGGGGAGAAAGACCTTAGGGACACCCATCCATCATTCGAGGAAGGTGTCTCCCCCACTATTTTTGAACTCAAAGAAATAAACATGGGTATGTATTAATATCCACAACTGACTTTGATTACTGAAACTATGACCTCTGAAAAACATGAGGTATATACCTCCTTTTTGAAAAAACATTAGGATGTGTTTTCTTGTAATTACATATAGGTTCTAGGCCTTGACCCTGAGGTAGACACCCATTAGTTGGGTTTTCAAGTAGACCATCAAAGATAAAAATAAGCATCCATAAGGACACAACCAACTTACACCTCCAAAATTGAGGCTAAAGTGGATAAGATCATCAAGGTCAACTTCAGTTTATAATTATAAAATATAAAATGACTATCCAATAATTTTCCTATGAAGAATAATAATTATCAAATCAATGTTTGTATAGAATTTAGATATCTAAACTGGAACTATCAAAAAGAAGAAATCCTGGTTCAAATCATAGAACTCCTGATTGATGCAATGACTCATTATAAATCCATCTCTTTCATGGATGGCTATTCAGGGTACAAAAAAATTTATATGGTCCCATAAGATGAAGAATACACCACCTTCAGATCCTCCCATGGAGTATTACCAAGAAAATTAGGAGACAGGTGAGCCTACTCCTTTGAAATTTATTAAAAATAAACGGGCAAAGGTACAAGAAAATTCAGGAAAGCATTTTACAAATACATGTATAAACATCACCATGTAAATCAGCCTGAACAAAGCTATCACCAAGTTCAAGAGAAACAAAGTACCAACTTGAACCAACCTCCAGAATCACCCCTTTAGAAAGAGCATCTGCGACTTGATTCGCCTCATGATAAACATAAAGCACTTCAACAGAGATGAAGTCTGCTAACAGAAGGAATTCCACCCACACTGAAAGAATCCTCCATGGCACATTTTAGGACTAATCTCAAAGAATTTGAATAGCAGTGGATGAGTCAGATTCAATCCAAATTTCATGCCATCTGAAGAAAAAAACGTACCTGATAGCTTTAATAATTTCCTATAACTCCGCCTCCAGAGAAAAATCATTACCAATGTAGTGAAAAAAGAATCCTTTGATAAATCCCCAATGGGTACAGAAGACACCTCCGCAACCAGTCGGACCGGGTGCTCCATATGTTGCACCATCAACGTTAACCTTCATCCAACGTGAAATAGGAGGGATCCATCTAACATGATTCAGAATTAAAGGATTCCTTGTCCTACCATTAATACCAAGATACCTGAGCAGGGTTAAGTCAGAGACATCATTTCTCATTGCCCTGGTTTGAATACATGAAGTAGTCCACACTACCAAATGAATCTCCAAGACACCACCATGAAAGGAGGGGACACAGTTATTGAAAACGAGTTCATTTCTGGACTTCCAGATATAAGAAAACTGACTGGGCACCGCTGCATATAGCAGCGAATGAATCTGCTCACTGCATTCTGCATTGCACAGTGAGTAGAACAGGTCATCAATTGAATTCAATGAGAGGATGCAATGGAAAGTTGCCTGCAAATAGTTCCAGATTTTAGCAGCAAACTTTCATGTAAGAAAAATGTGCTCATTAGATTCAGCCTCAAATAGACAGAAAAAGAAAATCAAGGCAAAATTAATTCTAATCTTCTACAAAGCAGATTGAAGGGGAAACTATTTTCTGCATACCCTCCATATGAGCAATGTAGCAGCTAGAAAAATGAAGGGATTATGGAAAGTAATAACCCAAGGCAGGGGCTACAAATAATGACCACATAAGCTTCTATACCAGTCTCTAGTAGTAAAATTCCCATTCAAATTTGACATCCAGATGAGCATATCAGATTCATGAAAGGAGTATCTGTCAGTTTCACAAACATCATGACTAGGGAGATTGCAAATAATAGAGTAATTACTTTGATAGTCATCAATAGTCAAATCCCTTAACAGATTAGGGATGTAGATATAATCAAAAATATGCCTTAATATCCAGTGAGTGGTCCAGAAATTAAGAGCAGAATTTTTGGAGACCATCCATTTAGAGGATAACATCAAGTCAGAATAAGATTTCTTGAATGCAGGCCAAATGGATGAGCAAAGATAAGTTGAATGCCCATTATGAAGCTTTTCAGTAAATCTCCTTTTAAGAAAATCTATATAATTATTAGTAAAAACAATTAAGTTCCATGTGAACTTATTTATCAATGTGCCATTGAAGAGAAGAATATCCTTAACACCCATTCCTCCAATTTGAATTGGCTTAATGGGAAGGGGTGATATCAAATGTGCTTTAGGTTTTTCATGATATTGCTTTTCTATGAATGTGTGTTGGTTGTTGTTTATTATGAATTGTTTTTACTTCTATGAAATTATTATTGTTTCTAAAATTTAATTTGATAAATCACCTCACATTAAAATGATAATGTCTTTACTTATGGTAATTGAATTTCCTATCTGTAAACAAGGAATCATTGTCTTTTCCCTTTTCTTGTGAGGTTGATTTAATTTGATAGTTTGCATAATAGATGGAATTATGGTTATGGTTACTTTATGAGTTTGGATTATGGATAAGGTGATGATTTGTGATGCAAAAATTGTGGGTTGGATGTGTTTGAATTTTATAACATTGTGTCTTGTCTTGTTAGTTACTCAGTAGTTATGGAATTCTTGAAATGGTAAATCTTAGTGGGGCAGTGGTGTAGCAGATGCAATGTATTTTTTTTTTCCAGTTCAACGTTTAGCGGCGGTTTTAACCGCCGCTAAATGCCATACCTGTGAGCATTTAGCGGCGGTTTTAACCGCCGCTAAATAACCGGGAATCCGTTAGCGGCGGTTTTAACCGCCGCTAAATGATGAACTGGGCAGAATTTAGCGGCGGTTTTAACCGCCGCTAAATATATTATGTTGATATCTAGCGGCGGTTTTCACCGCCGCAGAATAGGCGCATCAAACGACTGAATTTAGCGGCGGTTAAAACCGCCGCTAAATAAGATACCCATATAACCGCCGCTAAATGAAGAAAAACCGCCGCTAAATGACGGACATACGACACATTTCTAAAACCGCCGCGGAATCGAAAAAACCGCCGCTAATAGATTGCCGACGCCAAACTTAGCGGCGGTTTTTGTAAACCGCCGCCACACAATATAGCGGCGGTTTAAACCGCCGCTAAACCGGAAAAAAACCGCCGCTAGGATCGGCATTTGTTGTAGTGACATGCACACATATTCAATCCCATACCATGATGAAATGTAAAAAAAATTGATCCAATGCATGAATATATCTATAATCCCATAACTAGTATATGATAATAAAGCACTCAAATTTATAAAGGGACAAAATATAAGACCAACCAAAACTATAGATAGTTTAAACTTCTCAAAAGTATGGGAATACTATCAAATGAAACCACCCAAAAAACACCTCTGTCTATCTATCTCAAGTTATGCTCCATTATATCTATTTACACCAAGGAAATCATCAAACAGGCCTTAATTTGTATAAGACATGACACATGCGGGTAGGGACCAAGAAGGGGTGAGTATAAAAATACCCAATAGGACACCCAAAAAACACTAAACATGGAGCATCAAGAGTAGTCAACTCATAACAAGGATATATCAATCAATGCATAAACAGCCGAGATATACTCAATAAAGACATTGCACCTCTAGGTGATCTCAACTATCTTCGAACCACAGGATTATTCTCAATGAAATTCTCATTCTGGGAGAACCCACTCCATGAGTTATGTTATCACTGGAGACACTCATCCAAGAGGTCAAGATCATTGGGCTCTTCCCAAGAAAATTCACTAATCTCTGAAAACCTCGATACTTAGATAGGGGATCACACCTTGGACCACTGGGGGACACCACAAACTCAATCCAAATCAACCCTCTGTGTAGGGGATCATATGCCAATGATATCATAAACCCTAATAAAATGGAATACTAGATGGGGTATCAATGCCCCATGCATAGAGGTGATGTTGATTCCATGAACCCCACCTATGTTATAAGAAGATATGATAGAGGATCACACTCTAGTGTCACATAGGGATAGAAAAAGATCTATATGAGACTCATCCTCCCTATGGGATCATAGTCCAAAGATGTGGACATAATGTTGCACTATACCCTCGAGGGAATGGATGAAGAGAACACACTAAATTGATACTTTTCAAAAACATAAGGATCAAAGGGCTTAAAACACCCTCAAAAGGGGGTGTATGGCATGTACTAGGGGTATACGGCATTTCCATCCAACTCTTGGACTACCCATGTGGTGCTTCCTCACACGGAATGTAAAAATCCATATACATGGTGTGTAAGTATATGTACATGATGTTTAGAGGTCTTTTATCATCATACCCATGTCTTGTTTCTTTGTATGTGTACTACTAGCCATGCCTCTATACCAACCTATGTACACCTGATCATGTATGTGTATCCCAGTCTTCCCGTACCCTTGTATCCTCTGAGATACAAGCCAAAACTTCAGCATGGATAACACAGCGTGTGATAGATGTCACACGGTATGTGACAAATGTCACATGGTGTGTGATATTTTCTCCTATTTGGAAACCCTAATGCCACAAAGAGTCCCACACAGTGTGCATATTTTGATTAGATGTAGTGTAACCGAAGATTTTTCAAAACCCATGGATTATTCTCCATTTCACCATCCTCACTATTACCACCACACATCCTATTAAAAAATAAGTATCTTGGGATGGTAGACCCTTACAGTCACGAATCACTGAGATCAATCATTCAAAATCACTCAAGAAATTCCCAAACATGTCATCCATATCTACACTGTCAAAATGGGATGAATAGGAACCACAGATCCATCTAATCTACCCCTAATCATCCTTTTATTTCATCGTACCTTTATCACATCCTTGATTGTGAACCACACCTGCGATATTGATCTATTGCACTGAATAATGATTGCACAATGACCATATATGCAGTATTAATCAAAACATGGGCTAAAGAAATTTCCCCTTATGAACGTATAAAGAAATGGGGAAGAAATCCATAAACTAAAAATATGAGGAATGAACCTCGGCCTTTATTCATTCATCCTCGATCTGTTGTTGATGAATTAGACAAATGAAGAGGGAAATAATTAATAAATAAAAAATCAATTGTAAATAAAATCAACTATAGATAGAAGAATCAATTATTGTTTTTAGAATTTATTAGTGTTCAATTAGGATAAAAAACTAGAAGGAAATCACACAAA
The DNA here is from genome assembly GCA_963277665.1 of Viscum album. Lineage (NCBI taxonomy): Eukaryota > Viridiplantae > Streptophyta > Magnoliopsida > Santalales > Viscaceae > Viscum > Viscum album. Next base: position 1,149,265,691 of record OY728132.1, on the reverse strand, counting down.
TCAAACATTCTTCCTAGAGTTTTGATTGATCTCTAATGAAGAATTGTCAACTACTTCCATCTTTAGTGAGATCCATGAACTCTAATGGCACAACAATACTCGATATCAATCTGATCTGATGTCATCCTTCAATGATCATCCAATGGATCCTCTCCAACAGATCCTCTTAATATCTACATTATGAGGAGACCCCTAGGGATTAAGACATAGCTATATATTTATAGAGGGTTTTACATCATTGCTTCAACATTAATAAAATAAATAAATTTATTTATTTATTTTATTAATTTTATTAAGTCTTCTTATAATGGCTTATAACCAAACATCTGATGCTAACAAAGATTATATAGCACCTAGGGTAAAGATCATACTCTGAACACAACAATGGCCTTGTATTTTGGATATGAGCATTTATTTAAGAGTTATTAAACTTTTTCAGGAAAAATGTGTGTGCATCATTTTATTATTTTTAGTATTTTTTAAATAATAATTTTGGGCTCACTATGACTTGGAATCTCATGTTGTCTCAGCATATGGATTCAAAAATAATCCATATAATAGTCTAAAATAATACATGTAAAAATAAGAGTTATTAAATTTTTGAACATGGTCAGTGGTCAATCCTCATTTGTTTTTCATCATCCTTGTAAAAATGATAGTGGATTCTAAATTTCGAACATAGTCCATAAATATCCTCCATCATCACACCCCCCCCCCTCTATTCTAGGTCCTGGGTGTCTCAATTCATGCCCTTTGTTCCATTTTTTAGGGTAGAATTCAACACCTCTTCTGTTACCTCATTCATCCACCTATGCACTTTGATAAAACAAGTCATATAGATAGAGATTCCCAATCTCCAACTAAATATTTCTTATTTAAGAAACTCTTTGTTGTAAATAAAAAATTCAAACCCTGAGTTTTCATCCATTGTATATCACTCTCATATAAGTGAGAAATTTCATGTCTGTCCCTTATTTCACACACCAATCATAACTCACATGGGCTTAAGGATTAATTATTGTTTGTCTCATTAATGAATGAAGTGTTGACATGAAGTGTGAAAAAAACATTCTTATGTATAAGAGGGTTCTAAAACAAATAATCTTAAAGAGTTTAAGAGTTTCATCCACACATTGAAACCTCTCTTTGTTTCTAGAAAAAATAATGCTCCATGTGGATCTACATTGGTTGAGCACTCCGGCCCAGCCAGCCTCTGGTGGGTGGCCTCCAGAATCTATTACAACCTAATGATATATATCTATTCCTCCTTTTCCATGGGATGAATTCCATAATCCCTGATTCACATCCATACCTTCTCATCTTGGAATCTGAGATGCTGTAACTTTTTCTTGAGCCTTATTCTCCACCAGTTGGGCCCTTAACTGCCTGATGATCTCTACTTGAGCATTAATGATGTTCGTGTTCTCATTTACTTACTCTTTTAGTTATATAAGTTCCTGATTTTACACCTGAAGATTCTTGGTGATATTAGATTTCTATTAGTTCTAGGCAATGTTGGACTATTTAATTTCTTCATGAACCTGCTCAATGAGATAATCATACACCAAGACATGGAGATCATGAGAACCAACCACTCTGGTGCCCAATTTTCATAGCCAGTGGTGGAAAGAACCTATATGACTCACTATTTGTGGCTCTAGAGCATGGTTAATAAAGTTATGCATGCCCCTCCACACCCTATTCCATAAAATGCAATTCTCCTCAGCAACATTAGACCTAGATTCATCTAATTCCTTGGGTGGTTCTATTTAATACTCTAGGAAGGCTATGAAAATAGTGATAGTAGGGTCTTCCTTTGGGATCCTCTCAGATAGGTTGAGTTCTAAGTCAATAGGGAGGCCATATTCATCTGAATACTCATCAAAAACATTGTTTTCACTAACATTGAGCTCTTTTTACTTGGAGATATTCCTTGTATCAATGAAGGGTTCCCCCCCCCACCTTAGGATTAAGGTCTGATCATCTTGAACGATTGGATCCCTAAGAGTTGGCTCAGCCATTTGGGGGTGCCCCAGCTTCCCCAACCACAACTCTTTGTTGGGAACACACCCTCTCAAGCACTATTTTAAACAAAAACATACCATTTAGTTTGACTAGTGATGAAGTATTGGGAAAATGTGACTCATGTAAGGGGAAAAGACTTATAAAAAGAAATAGTTTGGAGAATTATAATCCCAAAGTTTTCAAAGGTAATTCCACCACTGTAGATCCTTTGACACCAGTTATCACCTCGACGACCAGAATATAAGCACACAATATTGGATATATGGGACTATATAAAACAAAAACATTAATACATTAGAATCTAATAGATTCATGGAAGTCTAAAGAGGACCAATCTGATTGAGGTTTACTCTTACCCTAAGGCATAGGGATCTCAAATATGAGTCTCCCCAGGAAGTATGCATAATTGGAGGTAGGTTCTATCATCTGAATACCAAGTCATGGTCTTCCATAGATGACTAGGTGGATCAGGGGCTCCATAACCCCCCTTATGACCTCCTCATTAGACCCTCCCTTTGTGGTGTCCTTAGGCACAAACTCTGAAGAGTGTCCACTAATACCCATTAAGGCACCCTCATTCCCTTCGACTGAGGCCCCTTGTCCTTCTTTATCTGGAACCTATATAAGAGAAAATCCCAATTTAGAACTTTTGAAATAAAAAGTAGAGAAAGATATGGAACTGAAAAGAAAGTTAACAAACAATTCTTACCTCACCAAAAATAATCTCGGTTAATTCATCACCCTCAAAGGTGACATATACACTCTCTTAGGGGGTCTTCTGATTAGTTTTTGATCCCTAGGATTCCATTCCATCCATTCCCTATGTATCAGAACCAAGGGATGATGGATCTTGTGTTGATTATTTAGTAGAAGTTGTCCCCTCGAGATCGCCATAAAAAATTACACGTACCCGGCCAGTGGCGAGATTGCCTCCCTTGTGTTGGAATGAAAAGGCATAAATATCCTCCAAGTACATACATATATCATGGAATTTCACCTTGGCAGTGATCTTGGTGATCCTAACCTCTTCTATCTTGATCCCCTCCTGATTCATCTTCTTCTATAACTATTATTCCATCAGAGTCAGCCGAAGAATTCCTCAAGCCACCCAGAGTGTAGGAAAATACATTTCTAGGTCTTTAATGTGATGTCCTGATTAAAGGTAGGATTATTCTTCAATACATGGGTCAACCCATCCAGGATAATGTGTGTTGTAACCGTGTTATACTCCTTCTCACCCTAGGGATTTGGTGCTAGAAGGAATTCATCACATTGGAATCCCATCGGCAGGATTCTACCAATGCAGTGGAGGTCCCATAGGCTAATGCCAACCTCCCCATGATGGAGGTGAAAGGTGTTGGTGTCCGAAAAAAATTTTATGAGATGCACTGGTAAAATATCCTATTGTTGTTAGATGTAGAAATGGTATGTACACACTTCTTGGTATGACACAATTTGGTGAAACTTAGCCACATACGCTTTAAAAGTAAAGCATAACTAGTATGCCCACACCCAATCATTAGTAAAGTTCTTCTTAGCCTTCAAGTCATAATCTTTGAACTAGGAGATTCTATTATTCTAGATACTAGTTTGAAAAATTATAATATAGTGATATGGGAACTTCTCATCCTCTTGAAGCACCTCAGTCACCATTATTGTCCTTCCACTTAGAGTGTAGACAGTAGTGTCTTCATGTTCCCTAGTAGGATGACCAAAATCAGTGATGTTCCAATGGGTAATTTCATTATGATGAGTGAACCAGAACCATGGTGTGTTAACTCTGATGGTTGGGATAGCCATGTCATCCATCAGTTCAAATTTGTAGAGGTGCAGGTGATTACTTAACAAGTATTCCTTATGGTCTTCAATTAGAAAACCCAGGAGCTACTCGTTATCAGAAACAACTCTTCAGGAATGAGGAATTTCAAAATTCCTTGTCATTTTATCCATTTAGGTCACGATGGTAGCTTCAAAGATAGATTGATTGGTAGGGTTTTCCATTTATAAAAATTTATAGATTCACACACTGTCGTGCAAGATATGGGATCATTCATGAAAGGCACCACATCACATAACTTAAAGGGTCTTCATGAAATAGTATGACTAAAGAATGGAAACTAGGTCATGTAAAGAATATTTTGTGAAAACATCGTGACCAAAATATTGGGAGTTCATGCAAGATGGGGATTTTTACACATGAGATATGACTTATTGCACACAAAATTCAGGGTATTGTACGAAGGTCCCCTCAACCTATTTTTAGGAATAGGACAACCATTTTACATGTGCATGAAATGGGGATACGCAAACCAAGACCCCAATTGTGTGACTATGCTGAAATCAGACTTCTCCTTCGGTGCTTCCCTCTGAACCTGACCTTCTAGTCCCCTTCTGCTCCAATTCTAAGGGGGGAATTTTTTGGCACTGAAAACATGTCTCACATCCCAAAAGGATATTTTTTCATAAATTGAGTATGGAAACCACCCCAATGGAACATATTTTATCCAAGGACCATGTTTCATGAAACTATTAAGTGATGCACATAAATAATCATATTTTTGTGCAAAGGACTTTCATGACAAAGGTGATGCAGGAGATAAAAGTTCCAAGAGTACTCTAAAATCCCAACATGACATCCAAGGAATATGTGTGCAAAAAGAGAGATTTTCATGCAAACTATCATATGCATGACCATACAGTTGTGCGAGAAAGGCAACATCGAACCCAACATGTTGCGTGGTCAAGACCCATAGACAAAGGGTTGGAAAGAGTGAAACCCTGTTATGTTCCACAGAAAAGTTGAGAAACATCGACTATCCATTTTGGGTATATATAGAACCTCACCCCAATGTTTTTGGGGATATATTTATAGAAGATTAAGAACCTATCTCATTCATTAAAATCACTCTTCCATGACATCTCTCAACACCAAAATCCCATGAACCCTCAAAGGTATATAATTTCATGAATGACCACCCATGGGCCCCAATGTGTCTTAGCCTACAGTTGATAGTTCCTCACGCAACACATCTTAAGGCTAGTCGGTTCTATGCAAGAGAAGCAACCTTCACACAACCCTAAACTATGCATGACTCCAATCATTTTGTGCAACCATTCCTCCTGAATTCATGTGATTAACTTGAGATGGATCCCATGTCTTGTGCAACCCCATATGAATGCAACATAATAAATTTATTTACAATAACTTCATGGTCTCTGACCCAATTCTCCCTATTCTTCAAGAACATCCTAGACCACTACCCTATATTTTTCTCATAAGAATATGTACACTAATGCCTCTCACTCCTAATAATATGCTCTCTAACATCAGGCTTCATAATTTCAACTTCTCCAAATAAGTTTCTATATCATGCCATGTCTAGAGGTGCATGAGTAGTGAACATGTATTCCATAATGGCGGTATCAACAAGGTAAATGACTTACTTATCTCGGTAGATATTCTTTTTTCCAGATCTTCCTATCACCTTAACATGGTCCCCCTTGGGGTGTAGCCCCATCTACATCTGAATCTGTATGATGTAAAATTGTTTAGCTTTGAATCATAGTCATATGATGTTAAACTTCATGAAAATATAATTAGTACATGATGTTAAATTGTATCCTTACCTCATGTGATGATCATGGGATTCCCCGTGTATGGTCATCATGGGATGTCACTCCTCCGTTTCTATAGGATGTCACCATTCAGTCAGCACCCTGGGTAGATTTCACACATAATCCCCACACCATCCCTCTTTGATGCTCATTTTTTGATGAAATCATTCTTACCACATGATGTTAAACTACATGGATCGGTCTTTTCACATGACCTTAAACTACAGCATTGAAATATGGTTTTTGATCCTTGTTTCTTAATAGGGTACGTATGAAAACACCAAAAGGTTCAATATCGATATACCAAGACATCTGGGATACCACCTTGAGGTACAATCCTAATTCCCCAACACTCCATCAAATCCCAAGTGTGATCATCCCCCCCTAGGGACACACTTATCCACCCATCTTTCTCCACACGATGCTAAACCTAAAACCCATATTTCCCTACAAGATGTTAAGCCTACCACCCATCTATCTTAGAGAGATGTTAAAAATATAACCCATATATCCTCGCAAGATGTTAAACCTGCACCCATATGTCCCCACAAGGCAATAAACTTGTGACCCATTTTTTCATGCAAGATGTTAAACCAATAATCCATATGTCTCCACAAGATGTTAAACTTGTGACATAATCAATAATATCTACTTCATAAAATAAATATGGTATTTCTAATGTAAAAAACCTTGAAATACTTATGCCCCTGGATTCAGCTGACCTATGGTCAACATAGAATTCCTTAGGTTCTATGACTAATATTCCTCAAATGAGGTTCCCTCTAAAAGATAAAGAATTTAGAGGTACCCAACATAATCAACATCCAAATATTCCTAGGCATGACCAATGTTAATACCTCCTCTGACCAAAGTTTTCTTCTCTATCTAGATAGAAGAATAATAATTAACTGGTTCCCACCTTGATATGGCACCGATAATGAGTTTCATGAACATGAATTAAATCTATGAGGGACACTCAGATTAGGAGAAGATGTCAAAGGAGGAATCCATAGAAAAAGGAACCAACATCTCATCATCTCATTTCAATCAAGGAGACAACATATTTGATAAAAGTGATAGAAGTCACCTACCTTTAGAAAGTGGGAATGCTATGAATCAAACTGAAGTGTGTCACCACCAGGCAGAAGGATGGAACACAACCCCAATATAAATAATCAGAAATAGAATTTCTAAGGAATAACTAAGATTAAAAATCTTTCTAGATACCTCTCCACAACCTATAGGTAAAATGAGGATCATAATTAGATTTTATCATCCTCAGAAATTCATGGAGTCTCAGCACCTCCTCCAGATACTACCTCAACAAAACCTTCACTAATCTTGACTTCTTGATTGCTAAAAAGTGGGATGATTTCATCAAATAATCCACTATCACCCATATATAATCAAAGCCTCCATGAGATTGAGGTAAAATAATAATTAATTCCATAGGTATTCCCTTCCACTTCCACTGGGGAACATCTAACAGCTAGATAAAACTACTGGGAACATGGTGATCGACCTTCACCTTCTGACAGACCAAATGTCAAGGCACAAATTCTATAATTTCAAGCTTCAAACCAGGAAACAAAAACTAACCCCTTAAAGCTCATTACATTTTTTCATGCTTATATGAACCACATAAGGTCAGATATGGAACTCATGGAGAACCATATAATGCATATCTAAATGGAAAAAAATTCATTCCTGGAATAACACCCAGTGTTTTCCATCCTCAGACCAACCATCAGGGGTATCACCAAAGACAACTCGGTCTTTCTAGACATCCACCTCAAAATCCCCTAGCCATAAGTTCTCCACCTACCATACCAAATATTACTACACTATCATCTAGAAAATAAAACCTCTACCTAAAATCTATCTTGTGTATATATTCATCACTGAGAGTTATTCCACAACTCTCTAGGAATCCCTAGATTTGCGTATTGTAACACTACTTGACTTCCTACTCAGTGCACTAGTAATAACATTACAGTTTCTCAGTGTATAAATAATCTCAAAGTCATAAACCTATAAGAATTATATTCATCATTTCTAACAAAATTTTATGTCATGTTGGGAGAAGATATACCTTAGGTTCTTATGGTTGGTAAAAACCAAAAAACACTCACTGATGAGATAATGTTGACACAACTTCTTGGAAAACACAACTGCCTCCAACTCGAGATCATGGGTGGAATAGTTACACTCATGGGGATGTAACTTCCAAGAACCATAAGAAACAATTGATCTATGTTTCATTAGAACACAACCCTACCCAAGATGTGAAACATCATAGGAAACCTCAAACTAAACTCCATTTGCTGAAAAACAAAGAAATGGTGTGTTGACCAAACTCTCCTTTAGGTACTTGGAAGCTTCCTGAAACCAGTCAGTCTATAAAAAACCTAATACTTTCTATTCAAGGATGCCGAAGGAGTCACAACCTAAGATAAATTGACTATGAACCTCCTTTAATAGCCTAAAACCCAAGGAAACATCACACTTCTTCCACTATCTTGGGATATTACCAAGATAAAACTACCTCTATCATTGAAGGGTCCATAGTTAATCCCTACTGAGATACTACATGCACCAAGAAACGAACTTTACAAGACCAAAACATGCACTTAGATAACTTTCCAAATAGTTTATGATGATTAATAAATCTTAAAATGGCACACATATTCTCTCCATTATCCTCCTAAAATGAAAAGTACACAAGGATTTCGTAGATGAACATCACCACAAACTTATCCTGAAACTCTTTTAACATTGCATTAATCGACACCATAAACACTAATATAGAATTTTTCACATTTAATGACATCATAGTGAACTCATAAATTCCATGATGACATGGAAAGTAGTATTTGAGATTTTATCATCCTTCACCCACATTTGATAATATCCTAACCACAAATCAATCTTCAAGAACCAACTTTATCCTTTTAGGTGATTGAATAAATCATTAATCCATAGAAGAGGATAACGTTTCTTCACTATCACCTGATTAAAGCGATGAAAATCAATAAAAATCCAAAAACTACAATAGACCTTTTTCATGAAAAAAACTGGTGCACCCAAGGTGATACACTCAGATGAACAAATCCATGTTGTAATAGATCACCAAGATATACGTGAAACTCTAAAAACTCATAAGGCATTATCCTATATGGATAAATTAAGATAGGTGGAATGACCAATTTTTTTCTCAATCCCAAACTCAATCTCTCATTGAGGGGGTAATGCTACAACCTCCTCTGGAAAGAAAGTAAGGTACACTTCTACAACCCTATGAAACATCGTTGGTTGAACCATTGGTTAACTCAACATCATCTCAACCATCAAAAAATGAAAAGGATGGAACATGCCTCCGACCCATATGAGGTTCTCGCTTTCCAACTAACACTACTGGATCTCTAACAGCAACATAGAATAAAACCTAACTCTTAAATCAATCTACAATATCCTGCATAGAATACATCTAATCCATACTAAATATTATTTTGTAAGGATATATCCACAAACATTAGAGATCTCCCTAACATAGTTGTTTCTCCAGCACTAGCTCATAGTCTCTACATACTTCATACAATTCATCTTGAACTCCAACTAGAGTAGTCAATGCCAAGGGAACTAAAACTATCTCTACCTCAAGTCTCAAATCATGGATGAGGTTATGTTATATAAAGGAGTGCGTTACTACTGAATCAATAAAATCATGAACCTATATTAAAAACAAGAAAAGGGAACCTCGAACGGCATCCGGTTCACCCAAATATAAATTGGATCTCTCGTACTTATGAAGGATATAGATCTAAAACTCTCATAGTTTCCTCTAAGTTTTTTTTTACATCTACTCTACATCGATCTACTGGAACATCCTACTAAACATCTTCAACATGAACCTAATGAGGACGTTGACCTAAATCCATGCATATAAGGGGAAAAATGGTTAGAGATCCAAAACATGGAATATATAATACTTAACATTAATTAATTAATTCTTTTTAATCTTGTTTAAGGTTTTAACCTATCCCAAGGTCTATCCATTTCAAACACAGTAATAAAGAAGAATGATGCATGATCCTTTCCTAGGTCTCTACCCCACAACCGGTATCACTTCACTTAATAGATTCAGTAAAACTAAAGGTATTTTCATAAGATCATAGGGGGATAAATACCTTTTTCCCAACTAGTCTCTCATGTTTAAATCACTCACTAAACTTATCTAACACTATTTTCCTACTAAATCATGTAGTCTCACCTATGCCTAACTATAAACATTATCATATCCATCAACCTAAACCATTGATACCACTCTTTCAGGAACCCCTCTCCCCAAATTATACCCCACCTGGGATAGAAATGAGGGAAGGGAGATGGTGACTTCCTGAGTCCCACCTTCAGTAGGCCCTGGGTTGGGGACTAGCACCAAGGGTATAATAAGAATACAATGGGAGACATTACACTCTAAGATAAACATATGTAAGATAGATATAATATATATACACCAATCAACATATTATCATATATATATATATAAAAGAAACCCCAAATGAATACAAGTAATTTCATACAGTACTAAAACAACTGAAAGGAAAACTACAAGTACTAAAAGGTAACTCAACAGTGACCAAAAATCCAAAAAAGCTCCTAAAAACCATGATATGGTAATATCGATCCGATAATCTAAACTAATCTTACATACTAGAAAATGTTTTAAATATATGTGGGGTGAGTAACAGTATACTCAGTAGGATCCTCCCCAGATCCTCTCATGAAAAATATAAAGAATTCATGCTAAAGCACAATGAAGAACATTGAAACTAACTCGTCATCTAAACAAGTATACTATGTTTCCAGCATCACCATGGATATCTCTCACTAAGTATCACATACATGAGAGAATATAATATAGTAATAAAACATCAAGGGTACCCCTCTCCCACTTCCATACTGGTTTTGTACTCTTCCCCAACATTTCACATCATAATACATATCTCCCCAAAAGTAAGTCTGTTTGTAGACACCGGGGAAAGGCATCACAACATACACCTCATGCATTACATCATCACATCACCCCATAAACATTACCATATATAGTAACTAATTAATTTTTGGGAGCCACCACAGCTCGTATGGCATGTATAATACATCTGGTATTATAACTCAAGTCATCACTGGCCATACACAAAGTAAGTAACCTCAATCCATAACATCCTATACACATCATACCTATAGTCATCCTTTGGATACTATATCTATATATATGTGTGTGTGTGTGTGTGTGCATTAAATAACCACAATTCATCATATCCCTCTACACACATGTATGAGAAAACTAATTGTCTTGCATATCGCTACATATAGCTTCCAAGAGAAGACAATGCGGCTAGCGGGGTAGTCATTCATCCATTCTCCCCTCAGGATATTGGGGAAACCACCCTCCCAGATTCAAATGGGTGCCAGACACCCTAACTGACATGGGTGGGGAATCATATAAAATCATAGCATATAAAATATATAATATATCTCATAAACACACTATGGGAATAACCTATTCTTAAGCTCAACTATAGTTATCATCATTCAGACACCCAGCTGCCACTACTAGGGACTAGTTATCCTATAAGAGCATAATTGTTTTAAATATCTACATTAAATTAATTCTTTTATTTCATATTTTAGCCTTTTTTTAATTAATTCATTAATCATTAATGAACTATCATCATTATTTCAAATTACATTATAATAATTAATAGATTAAATTCCATGCCCTCCCAGCATATTCTAAAATGAGCCCACATTTTCTCAAGATCATCATCTTTTCAGTATTTGTATTCCATCAACACCAACCCTATGGGTTAAACATTTATTATTAATTATTACTTTCCATAATCTAGGTACTCAATGAAAACCATCCTAATCTACCACAAAGAGGAAACATGCGACCAAATACATCCAACAGCCTCAAGAAGTGTGGAAAGGAATGTATATTAAACAAAGAACCCATATATCATCCATTAAATAGATTAATTTAAAAAAAGAATCCAGATTTATCCAATCAATGGGTAATCCTAGCTTCAACCCATTCCATCATCTCTGGTGTCATCCCTAACACTCACAAGCAAATCCTGATGCATCTTTCTATCACAAGTATCAAATGATGCCATATCATTCAGGCCTCCCCACCCCATATCAAATTATCCATCCTAGGCCAATCCATCCTAGGTTCATAACACATTGCATTGTGAATATCACATCTAGAACACATCATAAGGAAACAAGAAACAAGCACACACAACAAGGAAATCTAGGCCCCAAAACCAGACATTCATCCTTCACGCATAAATGATATCTCATGACTCCAAACATAAAGAACTCAGCCCTTATAATAAAATGGGAACTCACAGTACCAATCATTTATCTTTACCAAATAACCAGTTATTATCCCATCTTGGATTAACTAATTCCTTAATCTCAGGTTCCACCTACGAGCAACCTAAGGCATTGGATATGATAAGTTATCAAAATTTTAGCATGCCCTTAGTATTAATTTTTATTTCAACAACCTAGAGAAATACCATTATCATTAAACATGAATTTTTATTTTATCATCAACATTAATTAATATGCCTCAAATTTTTATAAATTTCATTAGCACATGGAAGATCATATTTAATAAAACATGTTCTTTGCATTAATTTGATTATCATCAAATTATAATATATTCATTACAACATCACTATTATTTAATTATTAATCAAACCAATTATCAATTACTTGATTTAACTTCTTTACTAGTTTTCATCAAGAACAACATGTGAATTCATAGAATACTAATACATGCTAATAATAATAACAACATAGATAGCACACATTCTAGAATATTAAGAGGAAAACCATTATCATGGTATCAAACATCGACATGTGACTGTAATCCAATTTTTTATTAATTCAATTTAATATTTAATAGGATAATTACATTTCCATACAAAGGTATAAAACATGGTAACTTTATGATTTCACATACATAAATAGGAGAAGCAACGAATACCCTAATTCAAAGGCATTAATGTTCTTTACACAAGATTGGACCAACATAGCAGATCCCAATCACCCCTCCCACAAGAATTGTATACCTATAAGGATTTCACTTCATAACCACACCAAAAAAATAAAGACAAATCCTTTAAAATAATAGATAAAAACAACCATCTCATGGAAATAAGTAGCATGAGGATCAAGATAAAATATCCATGGGGGGGAAGGGTATAACATACCTTGGATCACTACAGATTGAAAATAGGAATCCAAGAATTGATCCTTGTCAAAGGGATTCTAAAATTCTTATAGAGAGAACCACTGGTCTCTTATAGTTTTAGAGAAAGGTCTTAGGGTTTGAAAAAAACTAAGGTTTTTTAACTTATATTGGCGCACTTCAAAGATGAATTTCATGATGTGAAACCCTTTAAAATCAATAATGTATCATTTTTTAAGTCATGTTGAAAAATGTGTCACCTTAAACAATTTGAATTTGAATTAATTCATGTATTGAGGAACCCCATGAACCAAAATCACACAATTTGTAAATAGATTTTCAACAATAAATCAGACTCTTACCCAAGCCATAAACCACACATTCATTATTTGAAACTCTCACACATCATGAATTCTCTCGGATTCCATCTTTTAGCATCCAAACACCTTAATACCCACCCTAGGACTCCTAATAACCCCATGAGATTCAAAAAAATAAAAAAGTTAGACTGGATAGATCTAGTTTCTTATAATATTATGGTGGAATAAACCAAATATATAGGAAAGAAGTTTAGAGTGAATAATTATAACTCAAATAAAAGAGATTTGAGTTATCAAAATCAATTACATCATTAGTATCTATTGAATTTAAAGACTATGAAAGATAAAACATGAGATAGTTTTCAAAATAATTTGAATTGAATGAAATTGTGATAAAAATCATAGGGTAGTATATACACCACATAATATAAAATAAATGGTGAATATGGCATAAGTCAAAAAAAGTGAAATGAGAAAATCTCTTACCTTTACTCTCGACTTCCACAAAGGTGATTTAAATTCCTATATAATAAAAATACCCCACTTAATAACTTATTTCATAAACTTATTCATATTTATTACTATATATAATATTAAATTATAATAATTTATCATACATTATTAGTTATTTATAGTTTATTTTCGTCCTCGGATGTTAGTGATTTGGATTTTTTCATGATCTCTTAAAAAATATCAATGTTAATCCCTGTTATTTAATACTAGGTTAATAATCCCTAAATTATTTAATGTATTTGAATATATGTTACATAATGGTTTATAAAAATTCTAATTTTATTCCAATATATTTTTATTTATGTTTTGAGAAGATGGAATCATGACGATCTTATTTCGGTAATTTTTTATGAATAAAAACTGTATCTTAATCAATGAGTTTAATATTAATATTCCATTCCAAAAATAAAAAACCAATTATTTTCTTATTAATATCAAATATCATTAGTAATTATGTTTTTATTTTCATTAATGATCGAAATTTATAGCATTGTTAATGTATGAAGTTGAACTAACCAAAACTAGAACATGTTATAATTGATGTGTGAGTATAGTTAAGAAAGTGATTTTATTGGAATAATATCATTATTAAAAATGCATAATGATATAATTTTTAATTTTTAATTTTTTAAATTATATTTTAGTATAATTATATAAAAAATAAAATACAATAGATATGGAAAATTAAATATGTCACTTCATGGAGGCGGTATTCTGCACATACTCACGAATGATGGTTTCATTTTCCATGGAATTAGATAAGGGTAGAAAAAGATTTATATTTTAAGAATATTAAAAAAATTAGATGTAGTATTTATTCATAAAATAACATCTTTAATCCATCTATGTAAGGTGGTAAAAGAAAATGAAACACATCACTTTATGGAGGCAGTAGTCCATACAAATGTGTGGACGGTGTTTTCATTTTTCTAAGGGAAAAGGTGGATAAATTTTATTCCGTTAACATAATAAAATTAATTATAACAATAATATTGATTTCAATATATAATAATTGTAAAATTATATTTTAAATATAAAGTTATAAAATAAAGTAGGTAAAGGATGTATTAGTACTCATGTTGAGAGCTTTATCTTTCCCTTGGAGAAATTCCTGGAAATAGAGGACTTAGACCAACTTGTAGGGACTAGAAGCTTTGTAACATGTAATAGAAATATAGGAGAATATATATTTTTATATAATAAAGAGGAATTTTAATTTTTTGTGTGGCTTTTACGGGGTGGTGGAAGGACCCTTTTAGAAGTGGAGGGAATGACATTTTTTGTAAATATAACTTCTTAACATAAAAGAAACATATGGTTTGAATAGAGAGTGAAATAAAAAGGGTAAAATAAAGGAAATTAGAAAATATTTGGTCTATACACACCTTAACCATTTATTTTAAGACATGTTTTTAACATTTTTTAAGTCTCTTACCCTTAGATTTTACACTTTTTACATTTTTTGGTTTTTACCATGGTAACTAATATTGAACTAAGTGATTTATTTTATTTTTTGCATAAAAGTAAAATGTAAATCATAACATAATTTGGACCTAATAATTCAAAATATTAAATTAATTCTAACTAATAAAATTTATATGGGTGAAAACTATTAATTTTAATATTATCCAACGAAATGCATAAAAATCAATTTTAGAAAAGTGTATTTTTAAGCATAAAAATAATTTTTATGATAATATTATAAATTTTGTTGATTTTTATGACATTAATTAGTTTATAATTAACCAAATAATAGTTATGTTGCTTTCAAAGTAATAAAATATATAATTCCACCTTGTGAAAATATAATTAAAATAAAATATAAAAATACTTTTTTATTAGAATAAGAGATTACCTAAGTTTCAAAATGTTAAAAATGGGTTTTATAAATTCAAAATATTATTTTTAAACTAATTATTTTAAATATAAAATAAATTTTAATTCATTAAAAATATTTTATGGGTTTTTAATTTATATTTATATCATGTAAATGTCATGAATGTTATAGTATTTGTAAAAACGATGTTTTTCACTATTCACCTAAAATTAATTTTTTTTAAAAATCAAAAGAAATCATCCTAAGATAACATTTCTATTATGAATCCAAAAATGAATTTAACTTTTTAAAATTAAAATTTTAAATTTTAGAAATTTAACTTTTAAATGGAAATATAAATTTAATGAAAACTATTTTAATAGAAAAACAAAATTTTCAAATATTAACTAATTTTACTCTTATTTCATATTAATTTTTATTTGAAATAATATTAATATATTTTATCATAATTTAACCATAATATATTTAGTACCTTAAAATAAAATTCATAGTGTATAAAAATCCAATTTTAGAAAAAACATATTTTTAAGTATAAAATGATCTTATTGATTATTTAGCTATATTAATTGAATTTTATCAATGTAGTAGTATTAAAATTTAAATTATTTTTATTTAAAATTTTAAATTTTAAATCTATAAAATACATGTAATATATAAATAGTTTATTAAAATGATAATTACATGTTTATATAATCTTATTTTCTACTTGCATACCGCCTCAAGATCTCCTTGTAAGATCTAAACATAAGATATTCTATAGGATTTGTAAAGGGATGAGCCTATAAGGGGTGTTGTGAATCTAGGTTATCCCTCAGCACCGCCTTCTTCCTCCATTTAGGGTTTGTTCGGGACCTCCCTCTCTGACATTTACTTAGTGTGTTCTCGGCATGATGGTTCCTTCTTTATGTGGAAATGCGGTTCATTGGGTTTGGCTGTCTGGAGTTGTAGTGATGGAGATGGTTGAGTGGTCTCATGGTTCATCTTCAGGCCTGGTTTTCTGGCGCCATGGCAATGGTGAGGTTCAAGATCCGGCCTTCCGTGGTAGGGTGGTCGGATTTTTGGTCATCCTCAATGTCATCTGGCATGATGGTCGGGCTCCTGGGCTTCTGCAGCGGTGTGACACGGTTCTTCGGGCTTGGATGTCAAGTGTCACAGTGATGGTGGTCGTTGTGTGGTCTCATGATTTTTTTGTGGGTCGGGCTGCCTTGTGATGTGGTGATGGAGTTGTTTGTGGTCTTACCTTATAGTGCAAGGTGGTCAGGTTTCATCTTCCACGTCGGATCTGGTATGGTGGTCGGGCTCCTGGTCTTTTGAAGTGGTTTCTTGGCATGGGGTCTGGTGATGGGCGATATGGTCAGGTTCTTAGTCTGTAATGGGATCCTGGTCCTCTACGACATTGGGGTATGACCATGTCTTCTGTTGGGCTCTGGCTTGGCAATCGGGCTCCTGGTCTCCCGCGATGGGTTTCAAGTCTTCTGTGGTGTAGGATGGTCATGATCCGGTCTTTCGTGGCATTGTCGAGATATTTTTCATAGTGCTCTGGTAGGGTGAGTGCTTTGGGTGGTTTGTTTTAGCTCCTGTGTGTGGTTTTGATGGTAGTGATGGGATTTGAGGTGATTTGTGTTCGGGATGCTGGTTTTCTTATTGTTGATTTTCTGAATGTTCTATGGGTTCTGTGGCTCGATGTTATTTCTGTTGGGAATCCCAGACAATCTAAAAGGTTTTGCTTTAGATGAGGATTGAGTTGGTCATCTTCTCCATGTATGACTTTTCAGATTAGAAAGATTGAGAGGGTATGTCATAGCCATTAGTACTGTGTTTGTGCATTCTTTTGTGGGACTGCTTTCTAAACAGCCATGCTTTGGTGGAGGCATTTCTTAATGATGTTGATGTTGTGTAGAGGCACTTCTGCATAGTCTTGGTCTAGGTTGCAACCCCCTTGTTTCTTGAATTTTGTTAATGTCATGATGTCTGTGAAGTATTGGTTTTCCCCCCTTTACCCTTAAAATGGGGATTATCTAAAATTAATAAAAAATTTAACATTCGGGCCATTCCGTCCTAAGATATGCTCTAGTGTAAGTCATGGGTTGTAGTTCATCTACAATGGATCTCATGGAAATTTTAAAAAGCTCCATGTTCTCTCTAATAATATTTTTTCCATACCATAATTTTTTGAGTTCAGATTGAGCTTGGTCAAGAGTAAACCTTAGTGACTCTACCTATTTTCCAAACTCGGATAGGTGATTCTGATAAAAAATATATGTACTTCTCGATGCCATCATTTATCCAGTGTAAATAGTTTTCATAGTGTGGTTACTATCATTTATACATGCTAATTTAACATCTATATTATAATGGTCAATTTTAATAATTTTATTTTAAAGTATCATGGATTCGTTTTAGTTTGGTGTTGTGTGTGAAAAAATCTATTCAATATAGTATTTATTTAAATGGAAATTAATACTAAACTTTCAGAACATTACATTCCCCCTTAAATAAATTCCAACCTTACATTTTTAATTACCAGTTACTAATGAAAATATCAAAATGGTATCAAAAATATAAACATGACGTAAGATATAATTTCTAACTCATGAAATATATATTTTTCCTCATAATAGTATTATCCCTAATATTGAGTTATTTTATACAACCATTTTATCCATGAGCCTATCATTATTTTTTTATCAAGGCCCACATTATATAATTTAACTTTAAAGGGTTTTCATAGTCATCCTTTCATTAATATACTATCATAGGTTTATATGAAATGTGATTTTTCTACTCCAACAAATAATTTTTTCTTTAAGTAGAGAGAACTAATTGATTTCCAAAAAAAACATCAAATTCATCTAAAGGATGTATAATAATATTTTCATAAGGAACATTCCCTTAAACATAAACCTAGGATACAATATTCATACAAATAGAAGTTTTTTATGATAATCAAATATCAAATCATTGGGATGGTGATTTGATATTCATAAAAAACTTCCTAGATATACTAAAGTGGCTAAAAAATCCAATAAGACATCCACAAATTTGTATTGGAGTCTAAGAAAGTTTTAATTACCAAAATACACTTCATTGGTAGTTCTTATTAGATATTATTTTCCTTATTTCATTAGTTTAAGAGGTTTTTTATGCCTATAATCTTCATTAAACCTTAGATTGGGACATAGAATTTCATAATGCCCAAAGTCATTGAATTTTAAGTATTAAACTATGGGTGGTTAATTTATTGGTACATTCTTATCTGATGTCATATTGACCAACCACTTTATCCCTTTTCTCAAATCACTAGCTCAGTGGTTGACCCTTCCACTCTTAAAACATTTTCTTATTCCATTTAGTCATTCCTCTAGGTTCTTCCCATGTTTTTTACATGTAAGAAGTTGAATCTTCTTTCCTATATTCTATTTATCACCTGAAGTTATATGAAACTCTATCCTTATCTTCTTTGGTGTGTTTTTATGTTTGGAAAAACTTAATTTATTAATCACAACTTAAGATTGTTGGGTGATCATAATTGTAAGATTTTAACACTACATAATATCCTATTTGGTTTTTCATTAGGATAATCACCTATTTTTACATAACACCCATCATTAACTTAGTTTCTCCTTACTCCATAAATTAATTGAATAATTTAAAGTTAAATATTATAATACTTAATTCAATTATCTTATAAAAAATAAAACTATTAATTTAAAAAGGAATAAATCAAAAATGACATATATACCCTAGAACATAAATTTATAGGTTTCAATATAGATTATTTTCTATTTATAATTAGGTTCTCTAATATAAATATATTCAAATAACTTATAATTATTTATAAAGAGCATGTGAATCACAAAAACATGTCCCTTGGGAGTGTTAAACTAGATATGAAGTTAAGACTCTTTTTCATGCACCAGGTGAAATAGAGTTAATACTCAACCATCCTTTTCAGGGATATTAACCCTTGGTGAATTTGTGTCATGGCCAACATTCACTTGTAGTATCCATACATAGATTTAATTACTAAGAAACAATGTAATATATACTTTGAAAAAACTTTGGGATGGTATCATATACTTAGTATTATCCGTGGAGTTTTCATAAAAGTTATCTCATCCAAATCCCAAAAATAAAAAAACTAGTCCTCAAAAATAAATAATCCTTTTGATGATACCAACTGATGAACCCTAGATCCTCACTCCCAGTTCTGATTCTAAAAACATATACTTCATGTATAGGATCTAATACTAAGTGAGAAGGCCCAACCTAAACATATCATTATTTTACATCATTTTTAAATATTAAACATTATATCTCATGAATAATTTCACAATTCCAAGAATAAAAGGTTTAGTATCTTTGCGGATCAAGTATATAAAAAAATTTATGATACTTGTGAACATTTATCCATAATATAACCTTGCTAGGATCTCTTATAAACTTTTGATAAGTTATACTCATCTTCAAAACTTGGGGAATGAAAACATGAGAAAGGATTGATCTCAAATGTTCAATAAGTGAGATGCTTATTAATATATCATTGAGGGTTATATCATAATAATATGAGATAAAAATGACCATGGGAGAAATATCTTTTTATAAATATCATGGAACAATAATAGTTATCCACAAGTCATAATAGAATGAAATCTAGTCTCAAATGATCAAACATATATGATGGCATAGGAGTGTTAAAACATGATACAATAAACATGATCCCTGATAGCATAACCTAATCATATAACATATAAATTTATCATAAGTGAAAGAATAGATAATCATAACCTAGTGGAGAAATCGTTGCTACCGAAATCCCATAACACGGTGGGATTGAAATAATAACCCATGTATCCTCTTGGGCTTGGGATAATAACTCATGTAACCTCTTGGGCTTGGGTTAACAACCCATGTACCCTATGGGGATTGGGCTGACAACATGTGTACCCTCTTGGGTATGGGATACTACCCATGTAACCATTTTGAGCTCATGATATTTAAAACTTCAACCAATGCATTGGGGGTGATATAGGACCTCGCCCATCAAATAACAATCATCCATACATATGTGTACCGAAAAACATGAAAAACATCCATATTTAAAAAATAACTTATTAACCTGGGTAAAAGAGATGGGTTTCATGAAAAATTCTATATAACATTTCATAAGTTATCCATAGAGATAAGGTGGATGGTGGCATAATATCATATCCTCAATGTAACATTGGGACAGTAAGGGTACTAAAATAGATGAAAAATAGATTTTTAATATTATTGAATAAATCTATTTTATAAATAAGAGGAAATTCCCCCATTTTCTTTTAAAATTAATTATGAATTAATTTTATTTGGAAAACCATTTTTTAAAAATATGAAAGAAATATTTCTTCATAAAAATGTTCATAATGATGAAATAATGTATTCATGTGTAAAAATGTTAAAAATATATTTTAAAAAATATTATAAACATTATCTTAAAAAGATGAAGTTATGAATCACTTTTGAAAGTTACATTCAAGGTGTTAACATGAAAAACTTTTTCAAACATTATTTGAAAATAAATCTCAATAATAGATCCTTGGGAATGACATAAATATTTTTCAATGGAAATTTGGAGTGGAATATAAAACATGTTATATAGAAAGAAAAACATTTTGAGCATTTTAATAATGACTTTACTAGAACTCACATCATAAAAAAGGGTTAATAAAACATCATCTTGAAAATTGGTAAATAGAAATATGAAGAACAAATAAAATAAAACATATTTATATTTAAAAAATAAGGAGAGCATTGGTGGGAATAAATAATATGTATATAAAGGGAAAAAATATTTATTAAAATTTATGGTAATTATTATTAATAACATGATACTTTTATGAGAAATAAATTCATCAAGGAAGTGTCT
Organism: Viscum album; assembly: GCA_963277665.1. Classification (NCBI taxonomy): domain Eukaryota; kingdom Viridiplantae; phylum Streptophyta; class Magnoliopsida; order Santalales; family Viscaceae; genus Viscum; species Viscum album. Next base: position 1,149,244,206 of record OY728132.1, on the reverse strand, counting down.
TGGAATTAAGAACTTGAATTTCCCAAAAGAGAAAGAGAATTTATCCTATAATAAAATATTATGGAATAATATATAAATTCAGAAAAAAAAATTAAATAATTTAAATTTCATGAGAGTTTTATAAAAAATACATAGGTAAGTATATAAACCACGTAATATAAAACAAGTGGTGAATATTACATATGTCTCAAAGAAAGAAAAGTGAGACAAGAAAATCCATTACCTTTACTATCCACTTCCATGAAGGTGATTTAAATTCCTATATAATAAACATAACCCACTTAATAACTTATTTAATAACCTTATTCATACATATTACCTTTTATACGCTTCAATTATAATCATTTATTATGTATCTGTTAGTTAGTTATAGTTTATTTTTATTATTGAAAGTTATTGATTTTGATTGTTTAGTGCTCGCATAAAAAAATTGATGTTGATCCCCATTATTTAATACTAAGTTCATCATTCTAATATTATTTAAAATAATGTAATATATGTTAAATATTTTTTTATAAATTTATAATTCTATTGCATGTGATTTTTAGTTATGATTTGTGAAGATGGAATTGGCGATGAGCTTGTTTCGGTAATTTCTTATGAACAAAAGGTGTCTTAATTAATGAGTTGAATATTAATATTACCATTATAGAACCAAAAAACCATTATTTTATTAATATCTAATATAATTAATAATTATTTTTTTATATTCATTCAGGATAGAAATTTATAATATCATTCATGAAGGTGGTTAAACCGACCTAAACCAGAACATGCTATAACCGATGGGTGAGTATAGTTAATAAAGTGATTTTTTTGAAATAATATAATTATTAAATATGAATTATAATGTTTTTTATATTTTTTTCATTTTTTATGTGTATTTTAAAAGAGTTATATAAATAATAAAATACTATATATATGGAAAAAAATGTGTCACTTCATGAAGGTGATAGTACACACATACTCACATATGATGTTTTCATTTTATATAGAATGGGTAAGTGTAGGAAATAATTTATTTTTAAAAAATATTAGAAATTTTATATATATATTATTTATTCATTAAATACAAATTTTTAACCATCCATGTATGCTAGTGATGGAAAATGAAATACATCTCATTATGGATGAAGTAATTCAAATATACGCACGAGCGACATTTTCATTTTTTTACGAAAAAATGGAATATGGAGAATATTTATTCTCTAAACATAATAAAATTAATTATACCAATAAAACTGATTTAATTAAATATTAATGGGAAAATATTTTTAAAATAAATTTAGAAAGGAAAAAAAGCTTAAGGATTGATTAGAGCTCACGTTGAGAGCTTAAGATTTCCCTTGGAGGAATTCTTGGAAATTGAGGGATTATGAAAACTTATAGTGACTAGAGGCTTGGGAATGTGTAATATAATTCTAGAAGTGAAATGGATAGATATTAAATAGTAATTATAATTTTTTTCATTTAAGTGGTGGTGGAAGTCTTCTTTTATAAGTGGATGGAATGACATTTTTTTAAATATAACTTCTTCATATAAAAGGAACACATGTTTCACATGGAAAGTAGAATCCAAATAGGACAGTAATGGAGAGGAGATAATTTATGTTCTATAAACACCTAAAAAAATGATTTTAATACATTTTTTTAACATATTTTAAGTCTTTTACCCTTAGATTTTACACTTTTACCATTTTTAGTTTTTACCATGGGAACTAACTTTTACCTCTAAGTAAATTCTTTTTATGAATATAAGTAAAATAGTCCTAATTAAATAATTTGGATATAATGATTCCAAATATGAAATAAATTATATCAAATAAAATTTCTATTGGTGAAAAAAAATTAATTTTAATATTAGTGCACATAATGCATAAAAACCTTTTTTAGAAAAAATGTATTTTTAGAAATAAAAATTATGTTTATGATAATATTATTCAATTTATTGACCTTAATGACAATAATTGGTTTATTAAAAACAAAATAATATTTATTTTTATTTAAAATTAATATTTAATATAATTACACCTTGTGTAAAAAAAATTAAAAGAAAAATCAAAAAACAATTTTTTATTAGAATAAAATGTTGTCTAAGTATCAAAATGTTAAGAATGTGTTTTCTAAATTAAAAATAGTACTTCTAAAATTTTTATTTTACTTTTAATATAAAATTATTTTCATTAAAATGTTTCATTAATTTTAAGTCATATTTCTATCATGAAGATGTCATAAATGTTGTGGCACTAGTAAAAATAGAATTTTCACTATTCACCAAAAAATCAATCTCTCCAAGAAAATACCAAAAAATCACCCTAATATAATATTATTATTATTAATCCAAAAATGAATTTAATTTTTTCAAATTAAAATTTTAAATTTTTTTAATTTAAAATTTAAATATAAATAAAAAATCTAATTAAAATTGTTATTATAGGAAAATGGTTGTTCAAATATTAACTATTTTTACTTCTATTTTATATAAATTTTTAATTAAAATAATGTTAATATATTTTATCATCATTTAACCATGATATACATAGTTCCTCAAAATAAAATGTATTATGGATAAAAGCCCAATTTTATAAAAAAAATATATTTTAAAATATTAAATTATCTTATTAGTTATTTAGCTATATTAATTTAGTTTTATCAAATAATTAGTATCAACATAAAACTTTTATTTAAAAGTCTAAATGTAAAATGTATAAAATATATGTGATATATAAATAATTTATTACATTGATAATTATATATTTATATCACCATAATTTCTCTTTACATAACCCCATAAGATCTCTATGTAATATCTAAGGATAAGATATGATCCAATGGCATTCATGGGTGGTAGTTTAGCTAGAATATGACTCGTTTGAATTTCCAAAAGCTTTAAATTATCTCACATATGATTTCCTTTATACTATAATTTTTTGATTTGATATTGTGAATGGTCTAAGGTAAACCCTAGTGACGTCACATCTCTTCCAAGATCAGATAGGTGAGCCTCATAAGGAAGACTCATACTGCTTGATTTTATTTCTTCTCTTTCCACATAGTTTTCATAATTCTGTTACTCTCATTTATATCCCCTGATTTAATGGATATATTATAATGTTAAGATTTAATAATTTTATTTTAAAATATCAGGGTTTCTTTTTATTTTGGTGTTACGTGTGAAACAAGATATTCAATTAGTATTAATTTAAAGGTAAATTAATACTAAATTTTTGGAACGTTGAAAAATCCCCATTAAAAAAACCACAAAGTGTGGACCCATGGACCATTGTAGTATTGAAAACAAATATGAATCAAAAATATGTAATAAAATATTATCCTTTAGAAAAGAATAAATGCTACTCAAAATACAAAGGGATTTGAAGTGATCTTTATCAAATAAATTTATCTCTATACCTATATCTACCATCTGCATCTTATGTTAGCATTCATTCACCTATGTTCCCTTTTTCTAAGATAAAGAGTAAACATGGGATATGGAGTATGTCAATCTCATGTAGTCACCTCATTTTTCTAAACTCTATAATTATATATTAACCAATTCAATGAATACATCCCATGTATTCATATTTATATATGAGCACATCACATGCCCCTTATACAAATAAATAACCACATCACATGTACAATATAGATGTAGCTGCACACTCCCCGGTCTATCTCATTTAAGGGCCAAAATTTCATACCTGTAATAAACCAGACCAGTTCGACCTGACATGTCACCTGATTAGACTCACCATAAGTCCTTAAGTGCACCTCTCTATATTCCATAGGTTGTCGACTGGCAGTGAGTGTCTAAAAGATACTGTGGGAATATTATAACCTCTGGTTAGAGTGAAATAGTAGAAAAAATAACCAAACTCATACACATGGATAAATATTAGAGTATATATAATAAATAATTTGAAACAATGGTATACAATAATAAATTAAATGTCGAATACATTCATACAAACTCACAAGAATGAAAAATAAGAAATAGTTGGTCTCCCAATAAGCTGACCACATATATAAAATAAACAAAGTGAAAATAAATACATCAAACTCTACCATCATCAAGCCAAAACACATACCTGGTATCCACGACACTTGAACAGTACTATCCCGATCCTGATACTCCACATGAGTGGATCCCCTCAATTAAGAAATGTGGGGACTTGACCCCATCTACCATGCAACCTGTGATCGAATCTAAAATCAGATACATATTCTATACACACACTCAGGATCACATACAGTGGGTGAGAAATAAATCTCAGTTGGCCACCCCTAATATTAACCTATAATCTACTATCATAACAAGTGTATGAACATGAGATATTCTCATCCTAGTAGAAAACTAATAACAATTAACATAAAAAGAACAATTATATAAAATAATGGGGGGATAATGATAATAAGGAAAATAGCCAACAACAGGTTCTAGTCTAACACCTGAGGTAAATATATCCCTTCTATAGCCCATGCCAAAGGATTTATAGCACATGGCTCATCCCACCACAAAACATCAGGAGAATCCACTATATCTAAATAGGATCTCTAAGATGTTTAAACTTAAAGGCAAAAATGTCATACCCCCAAGGCATAACCATAGGAAACTACATGAAAACATGTAACATCTAGGATTTAGGACTCAGATGACATGATCTGAACAAGAAAAAGAATCTCCCCTCCACATGTTTGAGAAGCTTTCATGTTCTAAAAGTTCTATAGAACAAATTTGACTCTAATATGGACATGATATATACAAAACCCTATGGGTTCCATCAACATGTAATTGATGGATTCACTACCTTCCAGGCTTCATACACAATACTAGGAGTGTAACAACATCCATAAGAAATATATTGACCCTCTAACTAGGGTGAAAACTCAACTAGAGGGGGTGTACTCATCCAGATCGTCTATTATCTCCCTAATCCCATATAACCACAACCATCCAATGAAGGATAGAACCAAATCAAAACTTATGTCTAATTTTTAATCCAATATATCCTAATTGTATCCTCCCCAAACCATAACCTTGAGCGGCAACAACCTCAAACATCACATCCAAATGCCAACTGAATGTGGGAAGATCCAACTCTCAAACCCATCATTTAAACAGTTGAACTAGAAGCACCTATCAAATATTATCCAACAAATCATGAGGCTCTCATGGTATCATAGATCTTAATATCCAACAAACATCCACCATAGGATCTTTATTAACTTCCTCAGGGTTAAGTAAAACTTAGGTCTCTCATGGTCATCATGGTTACAAAAACAAGCGACGCCCAACTAGGGAATTCTCTAATGCACTCAATTTCTCAGGATATTCCTATCAAAAGATCCACAACTGAACCATAGGCCATAGTAAGAGAAGTACATCCTATGTGGGGTTCCCTTAACTCGTCCAAGGTATGGGAAATGCCTAGTGTGGAAACATCTCAGATGGAAATTAGTGGACTCCAACTGATCCTCGATCAATAAGGCACCAAAAGGGGGATTTAAAACCATAAGAGTACCTATAAAGGTGTTCTAAAAGGTCCCCATGACCACCTAAAAAGTAGGAAACCCAGTAAGGGCTCCTCAGTATAAACAAAACCTTGAGGCAATACCCATGCAAGAAAACCTCAGTCATCCTTCCCAACAAACATCCCATATATGGGTACCAACACACCCATAAGGGCATCTAAAAAACAACATTTTACTCAGATATACTTAGTAGCCTCCCAGGGCATCTAATGGTCGCTTGATCAGAAACCATCCCATTAGGGTATCTTCATGAGTCCCTCTAACTCATTTCAACAACCTAATGGCACCCAGTCTTAACCACCGTCCCATGATGTCAACCCATACCAAAGAATCCAATAGCTATGATTTTAATTATAGTAAACTGATATTTTAAAATAAATACTATGTTTGATAGCATATAATATACGCAAAATCAAGCTTAAACAAATCTTGAAATATTATTATTTAAATATAACTGTTATAACCTAACTGTTGAATTGGTGGGTATGAATAGGAATAACCACAATATAAAATATATATATATATATATATAATTCCTAATAAATAAAAAATTATTGATTAATACTTAGTAAATAATCACTCGATTTTTATTAAAGTCATTTTATGCTTCAAAAATACATTTTCTTCAAAAATGATTTTTATTACTTTTTGTGAGAAAATATTATAATTAATTTATAAAACTTTTATAAAATATAATTGATATAATTAACTTTATTTTTGAAATAATCATATCAAAATTATCTTAAGATGAAATTTTGATAATTTTCTAAAAATATTTATTTTTCATTGAATGGTGAAAATTAATGGTTTTTATTGAAAATTGTATTTTCTTTTCAATTATTTAAAAAATAAAATTATATTTTGGATTACTTTTAAATTTTAATTAGTTTATTATTTATTTAAAATAATACAATTATAATTTTTGAAGAAAATTTTATAATTAAATTTAGTATAAAAACATTTTATACTTAAAATGGCATTTTTCTGGAAAAATGTTGTTCATCGTGTTTTGTCAGATTAATTTTAAATTAAATTATTCCACTTCTATGTTTTGAATATTAAAAAATGGATTCAATGTTTTTAATAATGAGCTACAAATTTGGTAAATATTTCCCTTTTATTTTTAGTCAATATAAATAGTAACCTTATAAATTTTTGTTATCATAGTAAAGAGAAATCGAGTAATTAAAGTTAAAAATAAAATGATAAGGACTAGAAAATGAACCTAACACTTGAATTAATTTTTTTGGATGATTATATATTTTCAATAATCATCCAAAATTATAATATATGGATTTTTTTTATTAGTCCGTGATTTTTGACAGTTATAATATTTAAGTGAATATAAAGCCAAAAATGGAACACTCTTGCTTTTAATAATTATAATATTTTTAACAATTGGGATAAAAAGGTGATATGGTTGGTTATAAATATTAATTTTAAATCTAAATTAATTTTTTATCATGGTAATTTATTTTTAATTTTTTATTGAAGAAATAATTACGATAAAATCTTAAGAAACACTTATGTAGTAATTATTTAATTAATGCTAAAATAAAATAAATGATTTTAAAAATGTTAAAAATAATATGATTTGAATGAATATTTGTGTTACATGTTTGTTTAGATATAAATGACATATTAAAGAGGTTTTTAATAATTTATTTTAATTAATTTTTTGTATTGGTGTTATTAAAGTCAAAGAAAATGAATAGTTCTAAAATTGACATTAATGATATTTTATAATAAATAATATTTGATTAAATGATTCAAAATTCATAAAAACCTTATATTAAACTAAATAAATGGTATATAGTTTATAAAATCAATCATAATCCATTTATAGTTCGTTTATCCTTTTATAATAACTATATTAACCCCATAACAGTAAAGAAAATTAATATCATTAGAATTGTCAAAAGGGTTAATAAAGGGTTAAAAACATATAAGGGTAAAAATGTGATAAAAACATGTCTAAATTTTAATTTATGAGATTATTTATACTCATACTCGTCTTATATTATGATTTTATCAATTTGGATTGATTTTTACATCAATATTGATTTATATTAATTTAATATTTTATGAAATTCCAAGAGTGTCTCTCCCCTCTCTAATTAAAGGGAGCCTATTATTCTCATTTCTTCACACTTAAAAATCATTTTGGTTCAACCAATACCTATCCAAATCTCTTAATAACATCCATCCTCATGTTATAGATTCATTATTTTTTTAATAATACCAATATTATCGGTATTGAGGTGTAAATAAAAGGTGACTGTCCGAAGAATATGTATAGTGTTAAATCGAATTTTTTTGTTTTATTTCTTCTTCCACCTCCTTTAAATATTATTAAAACATGAAAATATAGTAAAATAAGTATATAAAATATACTTATATGTTATTATGTTAATATAATAACCTATATCCATCTCCAACCTCCATAAAATGGGATAGGAATTCATCGTTCTTATGTACAGCTGACTACCACCTCGTAAAATGATGTAATTCATTTTTCATCACCTCTTCTCACGAATGGTTATAATGATGTAATTAATGTTAATATATTATATTAATAACATATTTATAAATTTTAAGAGATAATATATCATTTAATTTATTACATTTCTTTTCACTGAAGAATGATAAATGTCGTTTGTGCATACGTGTGGACTACCACCTCCATAAAGTGATGTGATTGATTGACTTAAAATTAAATTTTTATTATTTCAAACACTTTTTATAAAAATGTGATAAAACATGAGTTAAACCAAAAAAGTATATAATAGAGCCATTAAAGATAAATTTAAGTCTACCAGAGTTATTCTCCCTAAATAATTTCTAGGATATGGTGGATACCTGAGTGTTTGGCTCATCCAGTATCAGATCTTCAAATTCAAAGGGCAGTTTGTCCCAGGACTGAATGTACTCCTCTAGACTTATTTTACCATTGTTGAATCCCCCAATAAGAATCATGTCCTTATTGTCTATCCAGTTGTATTTCTCCTCATTTAGGGTCACCCTTATTGACCTCCCCATCATTTTAGCAGCTTCCTCTTCAGTAGTATTGAGTATCAAAACCTGTTTGATCACTTATTCCGAACTCAAAATAAACTCCAAGGATTTATCACACACACCACATTAATTCTTCTTGAAAATTTCCTTGTTGTCTATATTCTTAGTATTTAACTTATAAACTGAATGATTCTCCATTGTAAAATGGAAATGCTGCTCATGCGTATGTATGACCTATCGTCTCCATGATTGTAACATAGTTCATTTTTCATAACCATTTTTCATGATTGGTTTTAAAAGTATAATTTATGTATAAAAATGATAATTATGTGATTATTATTATTCTATATATGATGAAAAAATTAACTCGTTGACCATAGTCAGCTTACCAAATTCATTTTGTACTTATGAACCAAATATCATCAAAATGTCCAACCTGAACTTAATTGATTAAGTAATTGATTATAACATGATGAAAGAAATAATAAAATTGAAAGAGTTTATTAAGAAAGTAAATAATTAAATTAATTTTATTATTCATAAATACAAATAATGTACATGATGAGTCAGGTACAAGGTAAGAGACTTTCATTTAAAATCTCTTTTAAGGTTTCTCTTCCAATAGTTTTTATTCCATGTCCATATTTTTTTTAAATTATTATATATATATATTTATATTTACATAAAATAATTATAAATTAAAATTTTATCACTTTTTAATTTATTTAAAAAAAATAAAACTAACCTTTTTATAGAAAATTTTGACTTTCTTTAAAAAATACAAATTAAATGTTCTATTTTAACATATATGACAATAATAACTTTTCTCAACATTGTAACCAATATTTGAAATACTTTATAAGATTACATGTTTTATTCAAATAAAAAACCTCTTTCATTATTTTATGGTTATTTTAAAAAAAATTATAGAATATATATTTCAATATCTATAAATGTTTTCTTATGGGTACAAATATTATTTTGAAAACAACAATATTTTATATGTTATGATTATGTTATGGTTCTTGGGAATTATTTATAATGACAAGAAGTTTCATTATAAACCAAGTATGGGTGGTTATATGATATCATTCTAATAAGTTGGGTAATAATAATGTTTGGAAGTTGAATATGAGGGTTATTCCAGGTATAACCATGATGATTAATTCAAGTGTAACTATGATAGTTAATCTATGTGTAACTGTGGTGGTTACTCCATGTATAACCATGTTGGTTTTTCCATATGTAAGAGTGATATGAAAATTATGCCTAACATTACCAGTATGTTTTATTTATTATTTATATTATTTATGGAAATCTTAAGATTTATCAAGGTAAGATAATGATCTTATGTTTAAAGGAAAGTATATGCTACTTTTTTTAAGGGTTAAAAGTATAACTTTGTGAAAAAGTTATATTGAGTTTTTCATGATTTCAAAGAATTATTTAAGAGTTTTATTTTTCATTCAATATTTCTTATGAAATATTTTATAGAAATATTTGGGAATTAATTTTATTTCTTGTATAAGAAAATATTTATTTTGATCCCAGGGTTTATTTTGAAAATGAAATATTTTTATTCATGGGCTAATGGTTTCCTTCTTTCTTTCTTTCTTTTTATGTCCCTTACTAAGATTTTTGTGCCCATCCCATGTTTGAAATTTATTTTCACAAGTTTTTAATGATTATTAGGTATAAGGATGATTTCAATATAATAATTTTGAAGATATGTCATGAAAATAAAATGTGTTCCATTTTAAATGTTTTGTTTTATGGGAAATTGGATACTTAGTAGAAATGTTAAATTATAATTTTTGGGGTTATTATATATAATTTATGATCTAATTATTTAAAAATATAAACCCTAAATATATTTAGGAATTTAATAAAGTGAATTATATTTTAAATTAACTATAATCACTACAAGAAATTTTCAATTTAATGACATTTAAAAATAGTGCTAATAAATTTAATGATGTTGCTGAAAAACATCGCTAAATTTTGGGTCCCAAATGAGAGACATTTATAAATGTCAATAATTGTAGATACTTATAAACATCTCTAATTAGAGACACACCCTTTACTAATCTTTTTCATAAACCTTAGTAAATTATCCTTTAAATAGCCATGTTTTCTATAAACGTGGTTTTTTTTAAATTCACGGTATAAAATCTATTTTTTAAAAAAATCATGACTTTTTTTAAATTTCTAGCCAACATCCCCTAATTAGATCCCCTGATCTCCCACCTTGGAACCACAAAACCTCACTAGCAACTTCATGACATGACGTCGCACCCAAACCTAATAAGTCACGCCCGATGAGAATCAAAGCTTAGATCTCTTGATTCACAAATTGAAACCATAACAACTCACCTATTAATTTTCTTATTATAAAATTATATTATCCTATATTTATACATATATCAAATATTTCCATATTAAAAGAATTAATATTATATATATATATTATTTATATATATATTTGTATATATATATATATATTATTTATACGTATATTAATATTTTTCAGTATTAAAAAATTAAATTGTGTGTGTGTGTGTGTTTATTTATTTATTTATTTTTATTTATTTTAAATATATATATAAATATTTGTGTCTATTTATATGTCTGTTTGTGTGTATTTGTGTGTGTGTGTGTGTCTATTTGTTTGTGTGTTTATATATATGTGTGTCTGTGTGTTTATATACACACACATAGATATATATATTTGTGTGTGTGTGTTTATATTTATATATGTGTCTGTGTATATAAATATATATGTGTATTTATGTTTATATATATATCGGTGTGTCTTATATATAATATGATATTTAAATATATGTCAATGTATTTTTATATCAATATAAATTCATATATATACATATATATAATTATAAAAATATTTTTTTATTTTTATATACATCTAAATTAATATAATTATAATTATATATATAGTTATCCATGTTTTAAAACACTGGTAAAATTATCACTAAAATAACCACATTTTCTTAAAAACATCACTAAAATTAAAATTAGTCACATTTTCTTAAAAATATTGATAAATTATCCATGTTTTTTTAAAAACGCTGCTAAATTAGCCAAGTTTTCTGGTAAACATGGATATTTGTAAATTCATTGATTTTTTTAAACATTTCTAATTCAGAGATGTTTTTAAATGTGGCTAAATCAGTCATGTTTTTTAAAACTATTTCTAAATTAGCCATGTTTTTGAAAAAAGTTTCTAAATTAGCCATGTTTTTCAAAAACATCACTAGATTTAAAATTAGTCATATTTTAAATTTCTATAAATATAAAATTAGATATGTTTTCAAATGTTTCTAAGAAAACATTGTTAAATTTTGCATGTTTTTTAAAAAAATTGGCTAAAAACATTGCTAAATTTTAGTTTTTTTATAGTATATATGTAAGTTTAAGGTTGGATCCTTATAGTTGGTATTAGAGCAGGGTTTAGAAAACATTAGATATTGGGATTTTTTATGTGTGGTTAACTTAAGAGTTATGTATACCCTCATGGGTTTATAAATTTAATATTAATCAAAATTTTAAAGGCATAAAAACCCCTTTGGATGTTTTAAGTGATGATTTTATAGTGATTAATGAGATTTTGGGGGATGTTTTATTAGGTTAAGTTATATGAAACCTTTAGGTTTAAAATAAAGATTATTTCAGAAGAATATTGTCACATTTTTGGGGATGTAAGTGGAAAGTGTAACACCCTAAGATTTTTATAAGATGGATTTTTTTAATAATTTGGTTTATTTTATGTCTTTTGTTACACACAACACCATCTTATCTTGCAATACATGCAACACTGAGTTTCCATAAAACATCTTTTTATTATTTAAATTATTTAAACAAGACGATTATAACCTATCCATTATAATGAAGGGTATGAATAAGATTAACTGAATTATGAAATTATGGTTTATAAATGTATATATAATTCATTTAATAGTTAATTATAAATGAATGTAAAACCCTTCTTAAAATAAAAGGAAATGTTTTTCTAAAAAAAGATTTAAACGTGCACAAGTGTGTTTTATACCAAGAAATAAATAAGTAACTCTTTTTGGATTATATTTATGATATATATATATAATATTCAATATAATTTTTAAAATTCATTCTACATGTTTTCTATATATTATATAAGAACAAATCCAATTTTATGTATAAAATATATATTTTTATAAAAAGAAAGTTTTACCGCCTTTTGATAGCACACTTATTTTAAATATAGTTTTTCACACTTTTATAAATTTTATTTGAAAAAATAAACTTCTTATTTGAAATCATGGTATCAAAATTTACTTTGGTTGAATTTTGGGTATTTTCCTGTTAAGTTTCTTGTTTTTGATGAATAGTGAAAAATATTGCTTTTTAATTGAAAACAATTTTTTCATATAAATAATTGATAATGATAAACTATATTTTTAATTGTTTTTTAAAGTATAATTAGATATATTTCTATCATTTAATATTATTTATGTAATTGGTATTAATTTTACATTAAATTTTGATATAAAAACATTTCAATCTTTTGAATGTTTTCCCTTTAAAAACTCTTTGTTCGTCTCATTTGTGGGATTAATTTTTAACTAATTTCTGAAAATTATGTGAATTTAATTTGTAAAAATGTATTACATGTTTTTAATTCTACGTAAAAATTTTATTAACTAGGTCCCTTTTATTTTTTAAAAATATAAATAGTAACTTTAGGAATTTTTATTACCATAGTTAAGGGAAAATTGGGTAATTGAGGGTAAAAATAATATTATAAATATTAGAAAAAAACACTAACACTTTAAAAAATATTATTTAATGAATTTAATTCAACAATAAACATATAATTATCAAAATTTATTAATTTAATGGATACTTTTCCATAAAACAATACTTGGATATTATTAAAACCAAAGAGAGTGACAAAATGTCACACTCTTACATTTAATAAGTATAATATTTTTAATATGGGGTTAAATACAAGATATGGTAGAATATATATATTATTATGAAATATAAAAGTTTTATATACATCATATAAATTTATTTTTAATTTTTAGTGAATAAATAATTATCATTAATAATTACACAATAATGATGTAGTAATTATTCGATTACTGAAAAAACCAAATAAGTGATATTAAAAATATTAAAATAAATATCATTTAATTAATTAAGTTTATACATGAATTTTATATGTGAATATGACATATTAGGGGTATATTAAATTAAATTTTTATAATTTATCTTGCTGGGTTGATTTTATTAAAGTCAATGTAATGAATAGTGTCAAAATTGACCCTAATGATATTTTATGAAAATAATATTTTATTAAATTACTTAAAAATCATAAATAATACTAAATAATTACAAAGGGGATAAATTATGGTCTAAAATATCATAAATTTTCCATTTAAGGTTTAATTTACACCTTATAAGTAATAATATTTACCTTTTAATATTGAAAATGTTGTCTCCATAGTTTAAATTAAAATAGGTTAACAAAGGGTAAATAATAAAGATAAGGTTTAAAATTACAAGAAAAAATTATATAAAATATATTTTTTTATGTAATTAAACTCTATACCAAATTATATTCTAATTCATTTCCATTTGGAGGTATTTGGACTAATATTTAATTTATTATAATTTAATCTTTTGAGAAATTTCCAAATTGCACATCACCTTAATTATAAAAGGAAACCTACTCCACCATCCAATTCCACCAATTTGATTCTTATATATTAACCAATATATACCAATTTATCTTATCCACTTACCTATTTACATAATATAGTTTTTGGAATTCCCAACAAACCATCTTTAGAGTCTTTTAGAGGAGATTTAAAGGAGTCGTTTTGAGGAAGTGGTAATCGCTCTAACCGGTCACCCACTTTTTCTACTCCTTTATACCTCCAATAAATCTATGATATATATCATAAAATAATAAACTAAGAATCCTAAATATTCTTAAATGTTATTATGATTATGAACACACCATTATACATCCCCTTTTCTATCAAACAATAAGTGAAAGTTTTATTCATGCATGCATACAGCTTATTATCTCCACGCAGTGATACAATTCATCTTCCATCACCATATTTTATAAGTGGGAATTATTATGGGTTTAATATTTATATATGATATTTATGACATGATTGTACTTCTAGAATTATATTATAATATCTACCTTTTTACCACATAATATTTTGGGAAATTATAACGTCCCTCGTGCGTACGTATGGCTTACCATCTCCATGGTATGATGTGATTCGTTTTTCATATATATTTCACATGGGTGGTAATAAGGATAAATTTTATGAATATATATAATATATATAATATAAAAAATATTATTTAATTATAATATATTATATACTTTTCTTTATTTTAATTAGAAAATAAAATGAAAACAGATTTCATGTGAACGTACGTCTTACAGTATCCATTGGTCCTATGGGACACAGAGCCTTTATTCCACTCAAGGCCTTTGGGACACAGAGAATTCAGGCCATAAAGACCATGGATCATCCTAGATTCCACACAGAACAGGCCCTATAAGAGGATTCAGAGCAAAGTAGCAGCCACCAGAGTAGAATAAACCAAATTAGAAAGATGAGTGGGTATAGAAATCACCATTGGGACCAGGCACCATGCAAACTTTCACGGGGAAATGTTATCCGATAAAAAATTTGAGGTGGGTAACAACACACTTTCAATGATGTAGATGATAGGGAGGGTCAGTTCTAGTGGGTTGGGCCTTTGGGTCATGTATTGTGCATTATTTCTATAGGACTTCGGGTCATGTACTAGGCCTTATACCACTGGGCCTACAGGTCATGTAAGGGTTCCCCCTCATCCCAATTTAAAATGGTGATTATCCAAAATAAATAAATAAAATGAAGGCCTTTGGGCCATTTGAGGGGGATTATTGTCTCCATGAACAATGTATTTTATTTTCTATCTCTAAATTTTATGAATCACCATGAATAAATATATATTGAATATATATATGATATTTATATCATTTTTATCATTTTGGAGATGATGAAATAATGATCTATATAATATTACCAAGGATAAAAAGTCAAAACCTGAATGAAAAACAAAATGGTTATTACCCAAAACATAACATTAACATGTAATTGTTAATAACCAACTAATATAAAGTTATAAATAAATCATATATGGTATTATATATATATATGGTTTTTTGGTAAATTTATAATAAATTTATATTTATCATATAGTAGGTTTGAATGTATACGAAGGAAGTCAAGACTTAAGGTAAGAGATTTATGTTTCACTTTTATTTCTATGGGACATATTCCATATACACTATTTGTTTCTTCTACATGGTGTATATACAGACCATAAATATATTTTATGATTATTATCAAGATGATTATGGTATTTTAATATCCATATAATTTTCTTTATTTCATGAGGCATGTGATTCTACTGATTATAAAGTGATGAGTATTTATTTCACAATCTCATCAATATTTGGGATTGTTTCGTTTTAAGTCTATTGGGAAATATTTATATTCCATGTACATGTTTTCAAAAAAATACTTCAAAAAATATTTTTAATATTATCCTATTGGTTTTTAAAGTCATTTTTACCTATTTTTGACTTTTTAAAACACGGTTTTAAAGGAATTATTTTGTCATTTTCCAAATAAGGTACCCTGTGACTTTTCCGGAAAAAGTACAAAAGGAATGCATTTTTAACTTATACGACATGAAATTATTTTTTTTCTTTCATGATTACTTAATTCTTTGAATATTACTTTATAAAATTCCAAGTTTATTTTTAAAGAAAATGTTTTCATTTAAAATTTCATGGAATTTTATGAAAAGAAAACATTTTCAAAGCAGAAATGATATTTTCCTCAAGAATTATTTTCAATTGAAGTCTCAAAATTATTTTACATCTATGATAACATTATTTGATGTTAAAAATGATTTAATAGGGATATTGTTTTAAGGATAATATCCTTATTGTTTATATTATTGGTTTATATTTATGATGGAATGATATTTATGAAACCCATTTCTTTTCCATGGGTTATGTATGACTGAATGATGTTTATGAAACTCATTTATTTACTTGGGTTTTGATGTGATGATTGATTTATGGTCTTGTGAAACACATATGTATAGTTTAATTAAGTGGTGGGTGGGACCTATATCTACCTTCAATGCATTGGGTAATGATAAATGTTCTATGAGATCAAAAGGGTATATGGGAGGTCATCCTAAGACCACAACAAGAGGGTACACGGGTGGTCATCCTAAGCCTCCAATAAGAGATTACACAAGAGTTCATCGTAAGCCTAAAACTAAAAGGTACACAGGAGGCCATCCCAAGCCCGAAGAAGGTACATGGGTGATTAACCCAATCCTAACATACTGTGAATTTCTTAGTAAGAATCAATGATATAAGATATCTGAAGTTTATGTCTATGTCACAATTTACATGTCTTGTTTCATTTTTATACTCTCATGGCTCGTGTTATTTGATTTTCTTATGATTTATATCTTATGATCTGAAAATATTTATTCCATTACTCATTTATATTATCATTGATATAGATTTTATGATATTCAAATGTTATTATCATGTTTTCATACCCTTATGCTCATATTATGCTTACGTATCTTCCATATTTACCCTTAGCTCACCCTTTCTTATGTTTCCTTTCCTTAGGTTATAAATAAAGGTTTTAAGTAGGTTTACTAAAGGGGAAGATCTTTATATGATATTTTGAATATATTTTACCAAATTAGAAGAAAGTTTTCCAAGTTTACAAATGACCTAAAATATTACGGTCCTTTTTCATTTATTTTTTGTAATGTAATGAATATTCATCTAAAAATATGTATTATCCATGTTAGAAAATATTGGGTCATTATATTTGGTATCAAAGGAAAGGTTTAGTCAACATTTAGAAACTAGGATGAGAAAATATTAATATGATCTCTAAGGATAAGTCTAAGAATAGGTTACAATCCTAAAGTTTTCATAAAAATCATGAATATACTAGGATTAAACCTAATATGTCATATATTGAAGGTAATTTACCTTGATTATGAGTTTCTCCCAGTATTATTAGTGTTTCTCACACTATTATTTTTTGGTTTTAGTCAATGGATAGATACCAAAAGAACCGCATTAATGCTGAATGTGGTGGTAAATGCAATGATTTTCCACATTAGAAAGAAAATTTTATGGGTGTTGTAATGAAAAATCTCATCGCTATACTCATAAAAGATATAAATCATGCTGGACTTAAAAATGATCAATGGAGGCAAAAACGTTATATTTATTTCTTTATGAGGCAATACCCACCTTCTTTTAGTGGGTCTTCTGATACACTTATTTCTAAATAATGGATTAGTACCACTGAAAATATATTTTTCATCCTTCAGTGTTCTGAAAATGAAAAATTTATTTTGGTTGTTTATCAGTTGGAAGGTGAAGTTGATCAGTGGTGGACCCTTATTAAGAGCACAAGGGAAAAAATAAGAGATTGAATCTAGGGAATGGGAAGAGTTTAAGGGGATATTTCTCATTAAGTACATCCCATGTATTCTACAAGAAAATATGGAGAAATAATTCTTTGATATTAAGAAAAAGGATGATGAATCAATTGGTACCTATGAGGATAATTTTACATGACTTTTAAGGTATGATTATGGGTTTATCATCATCCATGAAAGAAAAATCAATCGATTATTTAGTGTCCTAAAACCAAGTCTCTAAAAGGCCTTGGCTATAAGATACTTTAGTAACTATGAAGAAGTCATTCAATATGCATAGAAGGTATAAATAGAAAATGAATATTCCCACTATTTCTCTAGTTTTGATAAGAAAAGGAAGATCAAGTCTCATGAAAACATAAATGGTGGAAATAAATTTTAGGTATCTGTATGCCAGAAATGTGGGAAGAAGCACTCAGGTGAATACCTAAAAAGGACTAGAGTGCGGTACAAGTCTGAAAAGTAAGTTCATTGAGTGAATTAATTTTGAAGTCATGGTAATAAGGTAGATAATTATGTTAATAATGAGAAATATCCACAAAATAAACCTCTCAAAATTTAGTTTTCAGTTGAAAGGAGTTTGGTAATTATGCTAACAAGTGCCCCAATCTAAGGACTAATGTGGATGATAAGTCACAAAAACCTCTGTGTAAAAAGGATAAAGGAAAAGCTTATGTTTTCACAATGGATGAAGTGAACCATGATAATTAGTGAATAATTATCCTTCTCTCCTTAGTTGGGAATTTCATTTTTTATTTTGTATGAATAAACCCTATAAAAATCTTATTGTTCATCCATTAGTGAATTTTTATATGATTATCTACTTGGATTTTGGAATAATTAAATCACATATTTTTTTGGTATAAGGATGAAACCAATCTTCCTATGAAATTTTAGAAAAGAGATTATATAAGGAATAAAGAAGCATGTGTGTATTCAATGTGGTTTTACAAGAATAGATGATGAAGGTATTAACATGTCTGGTATGTGAGAAACAAGAGATACTTTTTTATATATGGGGGATCAATGATAAAATATTTTGATAAATTTAGTGGCCTTATTTATAAAGTTTTAGACTTTCAACTTTAGGAAGGGTTATAAGATAAACCATTTATGGAACATTATATGTTAAACTTTGGATGAGATTTAAGAGGTTAAATTATTATCTCACTATATGAGGACTTATTAATATTGGATAAGATGTGTTAACCTTTTTGTTGTAATGTTAAGATAGATGGAATAACCTATCATCCTATGGATCTCATGATCTATTAATGCTTCAGGAATGAAAAATTCACCTTCATTTCTTAGAATAAGATATGAAGTAGAGATTGATCAAGGAACAATGAAATGATTAGATATGCTTATGGAATGTAATGAAATAAAGTAAGTATTTATTCTCAAAAAAATTATTCAAATCTAGGGAAAGGATCTTAAAAACAAAAAAAAATTATCCTAGTACCTTCTTTTCTAATGAATCAAATGGTCCCTTAGATCATTGAAAATTTATGGCCTTGTGATTGTTAACTTTCTTTTGACCATGTTTTATATCACTCTCTATCAAAACTTGGTAGTTATATTTCTCTTCCATCTCCAGGTTTACACTTTCCACCTATGTTATTCTATGTGGAAACCTAGTTATGAGTTACTTTGGGTAACTTTTATGTTTCCAACTTTTCCTTTTTAAAGGGAGTTTTAGTATTCATTTTTATGATGTGGGTTTCTATGAAAGAAACTTTCTAATATTAAACCTATAATAATCCTGACGAATTTCAAGGGTGAAATTGACTTTAAAGGGGGTAGAATGTAATGCATCGATGTTTTTATGAGATATATATTTTTCAAATAATTTTATTTTTATAATTTCTTTCATTATACACAACACTATCTTATCTTGTTTTACATGCAACACTACATTTATACGAAACATATTTTTATTATTGTAATTATTTAAACAAGACAATTATAACCTAGAAATTAGAATAGTGAGAATGAACAGGATTAACTAAATTATGAAATTATGGTTTACATATTTATATATAATTCTTTGACCAATTAATTATAAATTAATTTAAACCCCTTTTTAAAATAAAAGGAAAATGTTTTTCTGAAAAACTCTTTAAACGTGTACAGGTGTATTTTATACTAATAAATAAACAAATAACTATTGTTGGATTATATTTATGAAATATATATATATAATATATTAAATATAATTTTTCACATTCATCTTATGTGTTTTCTAAACATTATATAATAAAAAAACCAATTTTATGCATAAAATATATATTTTTATAAAAAGACGGTTTTACCGCCTTTTGATGGCCCACTTATTTTAAATCTAGTTTTTGACACTTTAATAAATTATATTTTAGAAAATAAACTTCTTATTTGAAATAGGAATATAAAAATTTTCTTTGGTTGAATTTTTTGAATTTTTCTATTAAGTTTCATTTTTTGATGAATAGTGAAAAATATTGCATTTTAATTAAAAACAACTTTTTCATATAAATAATTAATAGTGTTAAATTATATTTTTAATTTATTTTTTAGTATAATTAGATCAAATTTTTATCATTTAATCCAATATAGGTAATTTTAATAAATTTCACATTGAATTCGGATACAAAAACATTTTAATCTTTTGAATGTTTTCACTTTAAAAACTCGTTGTTTCGTCCCATCTACGGGATTAATTTTTAACTAATTTATGAAACTTTTGTAAATTTAATTTGAAAAAATGAATTCAATAATTTTAATCAGAAGTTATAAATTTATTAATTAGGTCCCTTTTATTTTTGGAAAATATGAATAGTAACTATAGTAATTTTTATTATCATAGTTAAGGGTAAATCGAGTAATTGAGGGTAAAACTAATAATATAAATATTATAAAATAACCCTAACAATTGTAAAACTATTATTTTATGAATTTAATTCTACCTTTAACACATAAGGATCTAAATTTAATAATTAATGGATGCTTTTTCATGCAAAAGACTTGGATATTATTAAAATCAAAGATAGTGACAAAATGTCACACTCTTACTTTTAATAAGTATAATATTTTTAATATGGGGTTAAATATAAGATATATTCAACAATATATATTATTATGTAATATAAAAGGTTTATATATATCATTTAAATTTATTTTTAATTTTTAGTGAATAAATTTCTATCATAAATAATTACACAATGATGATGCAGTTGTTATTCAATTAATGAAAAACTCAATTAAGTGGTATTAAAAATATTAAAATAAATATAATTTGAATTACTTAATATGATAAAAAATTCTAGGTGAATATAACATATTAGGGGTATATTAAATGAATTTTTTTGAAGTTATATTGGTGTATTTATTTTATTAAAGTCAATTTAATGAATAGTGTCAAAATTGACACTATTGGTATTTTTTGAAAATAATATTTTATTAAATTAGTTAAAAATAATAAAAATGATAAATAAGGAAAAATAAGATAAATTATGGTCTAAAATATCATTAATTTAACATTTATGGTTTAATTTTTATCTTATAAGTAAAAATATACACCTTTTAATATTGAAAATGTTGTTACCGTAGTTAAAATTAAAATAGGTTAACAAAGGGTTAATCAAAAACATAAAGTTTAAAATTACAATAAAACATGTCTAAAATATATAGTTTAATGGTATTAAAACCCTATCACACATTATCTTCTAATACCTTTCCATTTTGAGGTATTTGGATTGATATTTAATTTCTTATAATTTAATCTTTTGTGAAATTCCCAAAGTGCCCCTCACCTTCGTTATAAAAGGATACCTCCTCACTCATCTTATTTCACCACTTTGAGCCTTCAATATTAACCAATATCTACCAAATTATATTATAAACTTCCTTATACACGTTATATATGTTTTTTCTTCCTAAAATACCAACTCTAAAGTCCTTTAGAGGAGATCTAAAGGAGTAGTTTCGAAGAAGAGTTAATCGCTCTAACTGATCACTCTCGTTTTTAACTCTTTTATACCTACTATAAATTCATGTTATATATCATAAAATAATAAATTCATTAGAATAAATATTATTAAATTTTATTATGATTATGAAAACACCATTATACAGATCATTTCCCATCGAACAAGAAGTGAAAGTTTCGCTTGTGCGTACGTACGACTTACCATCTCCACATAGTGATACAATTAATCTTCCATCACCATATTTTTTGAGTGGGAATTATGATGGGTTTAATTTTTATATATGATATTTATAAAATTATTATACTTCTTGAATGATAATATCATATCTACCTTTTTACCACCCAATCTTTTGAGAAATGATAATGTCGCTCGTGCGTGCATATGGCTTACCATCTCCACGATGCGATGTGATTCATTTTTCAACTATATTTCACATGGGAGATAATAAGGATGAATTTTATGATATATATATAATATATATATATATAACATAAAACTTATTCTATATTATAATATATCATTTTATTTTATTTCTTTTAATATGATAAGAAAATGAAAATAGTGTTTATGCATACGTACGACCTATCATATCCATGAACGGTGTATTTTAGTTTCAATCTTTAACTTTTATGAATCACCATAAAGTACATATATAATGAATATATATATATATATATAATATTTATATCATGTTTATAATTCTTTAGATGATTAAATCATGATCTATGTAAGAGGGCTAAGGATAACAAGTCAAAACATGAACGAAAAACAAAATAGTTATTACCCAAAACATAACTTTAACATGGAGTTCTTAATAAATGAGTAATATAAAGTTATAATTAAATCATATATGGTATTATATATATGAATATAGTTTTGTGTTATATGTATAATAAAATTATATTTATTATATAAGAGGTTTTAACATATATGAAAAAGTCGAGACTTAAGGTAACAGATTTATGTCTCACTTTTATTTCTTTGGGACACATGCCTTATACACTACTTGTTTCTTCTACGTGGTGTATATAAAACCCATAAATGTATTTTATGATTCTTATCTAGAATATTGTGATATTTTAATATCCATATAATTTTATTTATTTTATGGGTAATATGATTCTACTGATTATAAAGTGATGAGTATTTATTTCACAATCTCATCAGTATTTGGGATTGTTTCATTTTAAGACTTTGTTGGGGAATATTTATCTTCCATTTCCATTTTTTTGAAAAAAAATTTCAAAAAATGTTTTTAATATTATAATATGGATTTTTAAAGTTATTTTTACCCATTTTTTACTTTTTAATACACATTTTGAAAGGAATTCTTTTTTCATTTTTCAAACAAGGTACTTTATGACTTTTCTGGAAACAAAGTACGAAAGGAATTTTTTTTAAATTATACTACATGGAAAAAAATATTCTTTCATGATACCTTAATGATTTGAAACTTCCTTTATAAGGTTCCATGTTTATCTTCAAATAAAATATTTTCTTTTAAAATTTCATGACATTTTACAAAAAGAAAACATTTTCAAATAAGAAAGGATATTTTCCTCAAAATTATCCTCAAGTGAACTCTAAAAATTATTTTCCATCTATGATAACATTATTTAATGTTAATTATGCTTTACTGGGGATATTTTTTTAATTATACTATCCATATTATACCTATTATTGGTTTATTTTTATTATGGAATGATATTTATGAAACTCATTTCTTTTCCATGGGTTATGTATGATTGAATGATATTTATGAAACTCATTTCTTTACATGGGTTTTTATGTGATGAATGATTTATAGTCATGTGGAACACATATATATCATTTTCATTAAGTGAAGGGTGGGACCTATATCTCCCTCTTAGGAATTGGGTAATTATAAATGTTATATGGACTTAAAAATGGTACACGTGAGGTCATCCTAAGCCTAGAATAATAGGGTACATGGGAGGTCCTCCTAATCCTGCAAAAAGAGGGTACATAGGAGGTCATCCTATGTTCAAAAATAGAAGGCACATGGGAGGCCATCCAAAGCTCGAAGTAGGTACATGGGAGATTAACCCAAGGCTAACATACTATGGATTTCTTGGTAGGAATCATTGACATAAGATATTTTAATCTTATGTTCATGCCATAATTTCTATGTCTTATGTCATTATTATACTCTCATGGATCATGTGATTTGATTTTCTTGTGATTCATGTCTTATTATCTACCAATATTTATGACATGAATCATGTATATGATATTTGATATGTAGGGTATGATCTTCAAATTTTATGGTCATTTTTTCATACCCTTATGCTCATATTATGCTTTCATATCTTCTATGTTTACCCTTACTGAGCATCTAAGATCACCCTTTCTTATGTTTCTTTTCCTTAGGTTATAAAGAAAGGTTTTAAGTAGGGGTGCTAAAGGGAAAGATCTTTATGGGAGATATTGAAGATCTTTTACTAAATTAGAATAATGTGTTCCAAGTTTCTAAAGGCACTAAACAATTATAGTCTTCAAGCATGTGTTTTTTGAATGTAATTAATATTCATCTAAAATGATGTAATATACATGTTAGAAAATATTGGGTCATTATAGAAATATATAAGATAACCTTTGAGGTTAAAACATTATTTAATATTGAATTTATTAATCTTGTTTTTTAGTATTTTAAGATTAAAGTATTATATAATTTATATGGATATTGTCTTTATAAGGACCGTTTTCATTTTAACATGAAATAATTAATTTCATATTTTAATGATGTTCTTATCTACAGATTGAAGTTAAATTATCAAGATGGAAGTAAAAGTATCTTACACAACATTTGTATCACTTATAGAAGATTTAACAATCATTATTATGAAAAAAAAGGTTAATCAAATGATTTTGAAATATTTTTAAACATCCAAATCACCTGTAATAAACTATTTAATCTATCCAACACCTTTTCATTTCTTCAAAATTTATATATATCATAGAATATTTTTTATTTGATTTAAAAAATTCAACATATCTATATTACTTAGAAATGTAAATACTGCCAAATATTTGACCATTTCTTTTCCCAAGATATGAAATTCATGCTGGAAGATAAAGGGTATATCAATATCATAAAATATTTCCCTGATGTCTGGATTCAATTTATGAATTATTTTATTATGATCTAAGTATGAATCGTGATTGAGTTGATATTAAAGAATCATAAGGACATAATTCATATCTGTAAAACCCCAAGGTTTTGAAAATAAATATTGAATCCATGAAACACTAAGTCCCTAAAAAACAACACATTTTATAATCTAGTCATTAAACACAACTTTTCCCCTTCTATGTTTTGAATTTTGAAAAACAGTCATCTAGAGTTACAATCACTAAGTCATTTGGAGTCTGTTAATACAAAACTAATTTTTGATTAATAGTAACATACCCTTATGAATAGTAACATATCCTTATGAATAGTAACATATCCTTATGAATAGTGATGAATAGTAAATTGGTCAAAAAAATAGAAACTTCACCCATAAATGTATAAATACAATTTAGACATCTTAAAAGTGAAAAAACGATCATAGTATAAGTATTGGTATTTTTGTATGCAATAAATATTTTATTCACAATTTTATGATTAATTTAATAATTTAAAATGGAAATTTATTTTCATAAAATTTAATCATAAATTTTTACTTTATTGTCTTATAGTTATAAGATAATTTTATGGGTCCTTTATTAATTTCTCAATCTGTTATAAAACGAGTTCTAGTTTTAAAGTTGTTTTTTGGAATAAATATGATTTTATTTAAAAATTAAATTAAAAATATTTTGAAAATTAATTTTAAAAATTGGATTAAATTTTTGAATTCTACACAAGGAAAAATGGTTGGGCTGAATTTTGGGGATTTTTCTAAAATACTTGAATTTTTCGTGAATATTAAAAATACCCCTGAATGGCATGAAGGTCTTCATTTTTATAGATTCTTTATAACCACCCTTTCAAGGGATGAGGGGGAACTCTTACAAGGCTCATTGGATCAGAGATAACATGGCCCGTAGTCTTAGTATATTACATGACCCGAAGGTCTTAGGGAATTCAACCAGACTATCTACAAGGAACTGCCAGTCCCCAGCATCTACATCATGATAGTAGCTCTCCACCTTCACATGGCCATCTGGCTAGGATTCCCATGCTAGTACAGGCTGGTCCCGATGGCATAACTATACCCTCTCATTATTACAAATTCATTTGGCTCTGCTCTGGTGAGTGCATGTGCTCTAAATCCTCTTCTAGGGTTGCTCCTATTTTTATAGTGTGTCTGGGGAAACTACAAGTGGCCTAAAGGCCTTGAGGTGTCCAAAAGGCCTTAAGGGTGGCCCGAAATCCCTACTAAACTGAAGGCATGGGTGTCCCGAAAGCCTTAAGGACTCCAATACCAAACCAGTGGCCTAAGGTGAATAGTTCCAACTACTGCAGTACCGAATAGTACCTACTACAGTAACTGCTACAGTGCCTACTACAGTGTACGCACAATTTATAGTACTGCTACAGCATTACTACAGTACCTGGAAATATGCCTCTACCTAGTTTTGAACCTGGGTCCTGTGGATGCACTTAAGGATACCTCACCAACTTGGTTGAGGCTCATGTGCAATAGTAAAAATACAGTTTTGAGTTTTCGATATGTTTAATGACATCATAATGATGTAATAATTAAAATAAAATGATGGTCGATATTTTTATAGAAAAATATGATATGAGGTGTCCAGAGTGGCTAATACCATGGGCAAATACTTTTTTTACAAAAACCATTAATGAGGTGTCCTTTTAAATTAATAAAAAAACTCCCTCTCGTTTACTATAAATACCCACTCATTCTTTCGTTTTCTTTCATTCCAAACTCATCATCCTTGAATATCTAGTATTCTTACCTCTCTATTATTCCTCCCAAGGTTTCCTCAATCCCCTAAGGTCCCAACCTTCAAGTCTTAGGATTTACTCTATAATGTAAGAGAATTCTCAACTCTCTTTTCCATTCAAGTTCTCTTTTATGTGGTATGTATTTCAAATTTTCATACCATGTTATTATTTCCTTATTATTCTTTCCCTTTACTATTTTATGAGTCTTTTATTAATGGGTGACCCATGTCCCCTATCTTTTTAATGTTTTCTAAAACCATGTTGCATAGCTGTTATGCTGCAGAATTTTCATCTTAAAATCTCTCTCTTTTTCAAGAACTCTTATTATGTTATTATCTTTTAATTTAAATTAGATTATGTTTGGATATGTCATTAAATATCCCCCTTAATTTCCATATTATATATGAATTATGAGATACCCTTTTTCTCTCAACAAAATATTTTATGAAATTTTAAGTGACATCGTTAGGCTGTCAAATTTTCGTAAGGGGTCCCTCAACTTTTCTTTTATTTTCAAGTTTCTTTCTTTTATTTTTCTTTCTTCGCCTCCTTTCATCTAAATTTTATGATAACTACAATACCTTACATATGCTAGAATTTTGTTTGGATAATGTAGTAATTCATCAGCATCTCTCCTTTCTCATTCTTTTATACTATAAATGAAAACATCATCCGAGATGTGTTAATTTATCACATTCAAGGACGACGGGTTTCTATTTCTATAACCATATTCAATTCTGGTCATGAAACCATTTTTATGGTTGAACTAGACTATAATATTTGTTTTATAACCTAATTAGTATTCAAGAACCAGAATATGTACATAATATTAAATCATATGACCAAACTAATTCTTAATAATCAAAATACCGCTAAAATAATCCAAGTGAATGTCATTAATATTTCATCTAATGATTAATCCTCATTAAATGTAACCAAATGATATAAATTACCATTAACACCTATTTATGTTCATAAATAATTTTAAATTCAATTCTGGATATTTACATCTTTTCTACATGAACTCCATTAACTAAAAACAAGTGAACCAATTATGAAAATTAAGAAAACGAACACTCCGGAATGACGGAATTCAATAACTTATCACTAAATACATAATAAAGTAAATAAAATTATGATAAACTAAATACATGAATAATAAGTTCTTATTTAATTTATTAATAAGTCTAATTTCATATTAATGGATCTTAAGTTCAAGAGCGGAACACTTTTGGACTGAAGATAAGGGTTTCCACCTGAACCTCCATTTTTTCATTCAGGTTACTTTCATTGTCTAATTACCTAAATAAAATTATTATGTATTATTATTTAATCCTCAGAAATTTTGTATGAGTTTTCTATATAATTTCACCAACCATAACACTTTCTTATTTTATGGATAGTTACACGTTTTAAAAAGGAACTTTCAAAATTATTTCAGAAATACATGCCCGATTCAAGGGAATTTCTCAAATTCATACCTATTTTCAAGGGCACTCTATAATCTGTTTTTGGAAACCCTTATCTTTATGAAATCACTCTTTTTATTATGAAAATAATATCTTACTTCACATATGGTTTTATAGAAATATTTTTTCAAAATAACTCTTCTTTTCAAAGTAAAAGAGTATTTATCTCAAGAATTACTCAAAGATTTTATAAGAGTATCTTCATCCATTTCAACACTCTTGTTGACTATTATGTATTATTAGGATTAATATTTCATGGAATCATCTAACATATTTAATTTATTGTTTTTTTATTATTTTTTCAGGTGGGGCCCGCTATAGCCTCTCAGTGCATCGGTGGGTCTCCTGAGACAAACTATGGTCTTGGCACAAGGCCTTGAAAAAATGATTATTTATTGGGATTATTATGAATGAATTTCTGAAATAACCTAAGAGTTATGGATGTTTTCGAAGAAATTTCTATGTTGTTTTTTGTTTCAAGTTGTAATGATGAACTTATGTATGTATCTTGTTTTAAATGATACTAAACTACTCATTTTTTGGGATGTATATTCCTTTTTTATATGTCAATGTTATTAAATAAGGCATCGGCTCCAGGCAACTAGGTTCAGGTCCTTACAGTTTGTATCATAGGAAGATTAGTAGAAAACTTGGAAACTGGATTTAGAAAATGTATATTAGGGGAAAACTCCCTAATATAGTCTTTGAGGATAAACATGAAAGAATGTCCTGGTATTTTTTTTAAAGAATGGATTATGTGTATATTTCTAGAAAATACACCTCTATCTGGGTACTACAAGTGGGCGTGGTTCTGTAAGATATGTACCTAGGAGTGAAAACTCTGACATGGAGTTTCGATCTTGACCTAGGGTATCCTGGTACATGACAATGGGCCTTACGGCGCACCTAGTTTGACACTCCCAGGGGATATGCTGAGGAAAAATTGCATTTTCTTTACAAGCCATTATGAAGGATTTAAATGCAAATTTTTTCTCAAAGAAACCATTTTTATGATTAAGATATTATATATGTATAGAATTTAAATTTTTGCTAAGTATTTTTCTACATTGAGATTATACATTATGATTCTTACCCTAATATAGTGTATTCCATTATTTAGAAATGGTTCCTAGTGGAAGGAATGTAAACCGCATGAATGTGCATGTCCCGTGTAGGGATTTCCCTCTGATGCAAGATAATGGTGTTGGATCTGGTATTGTGACTGGTGATGAGTAACTTATAACTATACTGGGATAGATGAAGTAGGTTATGAATAATAACCTTACCCATATGGAGCATCTGGATCCACAACGTGGGGGAGCTATGTTAGATCACTTTATGCGACAACAGACTTCAGCATTCAATGGGACTGTAAACCCATTTGTAGCTGACTAGAGGATATGTTCCCTAGAGAATATATTTCTCACTTTGGGATGTAACAAAAGAGAGAAGTTTGTCATGAAAGTTTATCATCTATCAGGAGATACAGATTAGTAGTGGCCATTAATCCAAAACACAAAGGAGGAGGAAAAAATAGAAGATATGGAATGGAGGGATTTTAATAAAATATTTTTAGAAAAATATTTCCCTTGTGAACAGTGAGCAGATATGGAAAGGCGGTTTTTGAATCTGAGGCAAAAATAGGATGAGAATGTTGCAAAGTATGAAGACAACTTTAGAAGGCTGTCAAGGAATGCTATGGACTACATACATAATCCAAGGAACAAAATCTATCGATTATTTGATGGTTTAAAATAGTTCCTCTGAAGTTCACTAGTCTCCCAAAGTTTCTCATCATATGAAGATATAGTCTCAAGTGTTATCAAGATGAAAAAAGAATTTTCTAAGTCTTATGACATTAAAGGAAAACAAGAGAAGAATACGTCTACTAAAAACTCTGGAAAAGGAAATAAGAAAATGGAGAAGAAGGGAATAGTTGACCTTCCATCCTATAGTAATTGTGGGAAGAAACACCCAGACACTTTCTTGAAGAGAATGGGAGTCTGTTACTAGTGGGGAGAAAAAGGCCACCTATCTTGGGATTGTAATGGAAAGAAAGAAGCTACCAATGTTCAATGCTAAAATTATAGGGGGATGGTAAATTATGCACATGAATTCCCTAAGTGTCAAGGAAACATTCCCCAAAGAAGGCAAAGGGAAAAAGTCATAGCTTATTCAGTCACAACTGCAGAGGTTGAAGATCTTAACGAAGTGGTGGTAGGTATATTAATTATTTCCCCAAACCTAGAAAATGCTTTATTTGATTTTGGATCATCACATTCTTTCATATCTTCCCAGTTTTCCAAGAAAATTAGATATTTCCAATTTGATTTAATAAGAGAGTTGTTACTAAAAACTCTAAAAGGAAGTATCATTACAAAAAAGTTGTGTCAGGAAGTCCCCAATATGGCATATAAATGTGCTTTATCTACTGATTTTATTTTCATACCCATTAATGAATTTGATATAATCCTTGGTATGGATTGGATTTTGAACAATGATGTGAAAATTTATTTCAAGAAGAAGGAGGTTACAATTTTTGAGGACGATGTATAATCCCTTATCTTTAAGGGACAAACATCACCATCTCATTCTCATCTAGATCCACCCCCAGTAGCTCTATTGAATTAAATTATTAGGGAGGAATGGATTGCAATAACTATGGGTAAGGAAAATAATGTTCAAATAGAGTATGTACCTATTATAAAAGAATATGTTGACATATTTCAAGAGGATTTACCTGGACATCCTCCAGATTAGGAAATTGAGTTTTCCATTAAATTAATTATTGATTCAGGTCCCATATCAAAGACCCCTTATAGAATGGCCACTGTGGAGTTAGTGGAACTGAAAGAAACAACTAGAGGAATTGAGTGATAAAGTATTTATTTTCCCTAGTGTTTATCCATGGGGATACTTTATTCTTTTAATTAATAAGAAAGATGGATCTATGAGGTTGTGCATTGACTATAGGGAGATCAATGATATAACAATAAAGAACAAGTATCTCATACCTCACATTGATGATTTATTTGATCAACTTTATAGAGACCAATATTTTTTGAACATTGATCTTTTATTTGGATATCATTGGTTGCTTATGAGGAATGAAGACATTCCAAAAAACAGCATTTAGTACCAGGTATGGGCATTACAAGTTTACATTAATGCCTTTTGGACTAAATAATGCACCCTCTATTTTTATGGATCTTCTGAATAGAGTTTTCAAGTAATATCTTGATGAATTTGTGGTGGTATTTATTAGTGATGTCTTTTTATACTCCAAATGTTATGAGGATCATGA
Source organism: Viscum album (assembly GCA_963277665.1). Taxonomy (NCBI): domain Eukaryota; kingdom Viridiplantae; phylum Streptophyta; class Magnoliopsida; order Santalales; family Viscaceae; genus Viscum; species Viscum album. Next base: position 1,149,212,433 of record OY728132.1, on the reverse strand, counting down.
AAATCACTTGCACACTATTCTGAAGACTCTTAAAAGAAATGAATTATATAGGAAGTTTATCAAGTGTGAATTTTAGCTTCAATCGGTTTCATTTAGAGGACACATTGTCTCTAAATATGGAATATATGTTGATCCTATGAATACAAAGGTTGTTCAAGAATTTCCTACTCCAATAAACATAACTGAGGTATGTAGTTTTAATTGTTTGGTAGCTTATTATCGACGTTTCATTCAGAACTTTTCCCATTTAGCCAACCCAATGACCAAGCTTACACATAAAGGGGTTAAGTTCATATAGATAAAAGAATGTGAAGATTGTTTTAAGGAATTGAAGAGGAGATTAGTGAATTCTCTTATCCTAACCCTACCATCAGGGATTGATGAGTTTGTGATCTATAGCAATGAATCAAAGAAAGTACTTGGTTGTGTCCTTATGCTGAATGATAGAGTTATTGCCTACGAATCAAGGCAGTTAAAAATTCATGAACAAAACTATCCCACTCATGATCTTGAGTTAGTAATGGTATTATTTACTCTAAATATATGGATAAATTATCTCTATGTCAAAAAATGTGAGATATATACAGATCACAAGAGTCTGAAGTATATCTTCTCACAGAAAGAACTCAACAAGAGGCAAAGGAGATGTCTCAAACTACTCAAGGATTATTATTTTACTATAGACTACCACCCAAGAAAGTAAAATAAGGTAGTTGATTCATTGAGTAGAAAGGATCATGGAGTTTTCAACAAAATGAGTTTTGAGAAGGATCTTTTGTACATAGATCTAGTGAGGATGGATATGGGGATTATCAAGGAAGGTAAAACATCACTACTTTTTCAAATGGTTGCCTAAAAATATTTATTAGAGATAATTAAAGCTTCATAGTCTGATGAAAATAATATTCAAAATAAAATTAATGTTGTGAAAGATGGGAAGATGGATGACTTTGTGTGTGAAAACGGTGCTCTGAAATTTGGGAAGAGGCTTTGTGTTCCAGTTATACCTGAGTTGAAAATGGGGTTATTGGATTATTCTCATAGATCAAATTTCTCTATACATCCTAGGAGCACTAAAATGTATAGATATTTGAAGGAACATTTCTGGTGGGAAAATATGAAGTGGGAAATTGTAGATTATATATCAAGATGTTTAGTATGTCAACAAGTGAAGGCCGAAAGGCAACATTCAAAAGGATTCATGCAACCTATACCTATTACTACATGGAAATGGGATGTCATCACTATGGAGTTTTTCACTGTATTACCCAAAACTCCAAGGAAAAATGATGAAATATGGTTAATTCTGGATAAACTTACAAAATCTGCACATTTCCTCACTATAAGGGGGGATTTTTAACTGGAGAACCTAGCAAGACTCTATATTAATGAAGTTTTGATACTTCATGGAGCACTTCTCTCAATATTTTCTGCTCTTGATCCATGATTTACATCAAAATTCTGGAAAATTATTCAGAAATCTTTGGATACTGAGCTTCGATTGTGTACTGCTTACCACCCACAAACTGACATGCAATCAGAGAGGACGATCCAAACTGTAGAGGACATGTTGATATCATGTTCAATTGACTTACAAGGTATTTGGGATCAATATTTACCTTTAGTTGAGTTTTCTTACAATAATAGTTTCCATTTAGGTATTCAAATTGCATCATATGAAGCATTGTATGGAAATAGATGTCGTACACCAACTTGTTGGGATGAAGTTAGAGAAAGGAAGCTTGTGGGCCCATAGTTTATGAAGGAAACAATAGTGAAGGTAAAGACTATTCAAGGTAATATCAAAGTATCTCAAAGTAGACAAAAGATCTATATCGATAATCGAAGGAAGGATCTGTAATTTGAAGTGGGAGATCATGTTTTCTTGAAAGTATCTACATGGAAGGGTGTTATAAGATTTGGAAAGAAAGGGAACCTGAGACCAAGGTACATTGGTCCTTTACAAATTCAAGAGATAATTGAATCCTTTTGAAGATAATTTGGCTATGTCTCCAAGCCTGTGCAAAGTACACAATGTGTTCCATGTCTCATTGCTGAGAAAGTACATGCCAAACCCAATGCATGTCCTCACTTATGAAGGTATAGAGTTGGAACCTAACCTATCTTACTGTGAAGAGACTATCTAGATTCTAGACACTAAAGAACAAGTTTTGAGGAATCACATAACTCTTATAGTAAAGATACTTTGGAGAAATCATAAAATCAAAGAGGTAACATGGGAGGCTGAGGAGCATATGATGAAGACCTACCTAAATATTTTTGTGAGGTAACATTCTGTGAATTTCGAGGATGAAATTTTTGTGAGGGGAGAAAGTAAAACCCCATGGTTTTGAAAATAAATATTGAATGCATGAAACACCGAGTCCCAACAAAATAACACATTTTATAATCTAGCCGTTAAACACAACTTTTCCTCTTTTATGTTTTGAATTTCAAAAAACGGTCATCTAGATTTGTGATCAGTAAGTCATTTGGAGTCTGTTAAGAAAGAATCAATTTTTGATGAATAATAACATACCCTTATGAATAGTAATATACCCTTATTAATAGTAATAAATAGTAAATTGTCCAAACAAAATAGAAACTTCACCCATAAATGTATAAATACAATTTAGACATCTTAAAAGTAAAAAAATGATCATAGTATAAGTATTGGTATTTTTGTATGTCATAAATATTTTATTTAAAATTTTATGATTAATTTAATAATTTAAAATAGAAATTTTATTAAATAAAATTTAATCATAAATTTTTAATTTATTTTATTATGGTTATAAGATAATTTTATGGTTCCTTGACTAATTTCTCAATGTGTTATTAAACAATTTATAGTTTTAAAGTTTTTTTTTAATAAATTTTGATTTTATTAAAAATTAAATTAAAAATATTTATAAAATTAATTTCAAAAAATGGATTTAATTTTTTAATTATACATGAGGAAAAATTTTGGGGGTTAATTTTTGGTATTTTTTAAAAATACTTGAATTTTTGTGAATAGTAAAAATACAGTTTTGAGTTTTCAGTATGTTTAATGACATCATAATGATGTAATAATTAAAATAAAATTCTGGTCAAATTTTGTACAATAAAATATTATATGAGGTGTCCTAGGTGGCTAATACCATGGTTAAATACCAAGGGAAAGCCCATGGTTTTACAAAAACCACTAATGAGGTATCCTTTTAAATTAATAAAAAACTCCCTCTCATATACTTTAAATACCTACTCATTCCTTCATTTTCATTCATTCCAAACTCATAATACTTGAATCTATGGTAGTTTTAACTCCTTATAAGTCCTCCCAAGTTGTTCTAAAGCCCCCATGGTCCCAACCTTCATGTTTTAGGAGTTTCTCTTCAAGGTAAGAGAATTCTTAACTTCTCTTTTCCATTCAAGTTCTCTTTTATGTTGTATGTATTTCATGTTTTCATACCATGTTATTATTTTCATATTATTTTGTACCTATACTATTTTATGAGTCTTTTATGAATGTTTTACCATTTTACCCTCTCTTTTTAATGTTTTCTAAAACCATGTTGCATAGTCGTTATGCTGTAGAATTTTCGTCTCAAAATCTCTCTCTTTTTCAAGAACTCTTATTATAATATTTTAATTTAAATTGGATTATATTGGGATATTTAATTCCATATAACCCTTACTATCCATATTATGTAGGAATTATGAGATACTCTTTTTCTCTCATTAAAATATTTTATGAAATTTTAAGCGACGTTGTTAGGCTATCGAATTTTCATAAGGGACCTCTCAACTTTTCTTTTATTTCCAAGTTCCTTTCTTTTATTTTTATTCCCTCACATCATTTCATCCAAATGTTATGATAACTACAGTACCTTAAATTTACTATAATGTTTTTGTGATAATGGAAGAATTCATCATCATCTTTTCTTTCCCATTATTTTATACTATAAATGGAAACACCGCCTTAGATGTGTTAATTTATCACATTCAAGGATGACGGGATTCTATTTTTATCACCATATTAAATTATGGTCTTGAAACCATTTTTATGGTTGAAACATAATATAATATATGTTTTATAACCTAATTATAATTTATGAACTAGTATATGTACATAATATTAAATCATATGACCAAACAAGTTCATAATAATCAAAATACCGCTAAAATAATCTAAGTGAATGTCATTAATATTTCATCTAATGATTCATCCTCATTCCATGTAACCAAATTATATAAATTACCATTAAAAACTATTTATGTTAATAAATAATGTGTAAATTAAATCTTGGATATTTACATCCTTTTCACAGCAACTCCATTACCTAAAAACAAGTGAACTGATTATGAAAATCAAGAAAACGAACACTCTGGAGTGATGAAATTCAATAACTTATCACTAAGGAAATAATGAACTCAATAAAATTATGAAAAACTAAATAAATAACTAATAGTTTCTGATTTAATTTATTAATAAGTTTAATTTTATATTCCAGGACATTAAGTTCAAGACAAGATCACTTTCGGACTGAAGGTAAGTGTTTTCCACCCGAACCTCCATTTTTCATTCAGGTTACTTTCATTGTCTAATTACCTTAATGAAATTATTAGGTATTATTTTTTAATCCTCATAAATTCTGTGTGATTTTTCTATATATTTTCACAAACCTGAATCCTTCCTTATTTTATGGATAGTTACACGTTTTAAAAGGAACTTTTAAAATTGTTTCTGAAATACAAGCCCAATTCAAGGGAATTTCTCAAATTCTTACCTATTTTCATGAGAACTCTATAATCTGTTTTTGGAAACCATTATATTTATAAAATAACTCATTTTATTATAAAAATAATATCTTACTTCACTTATGTTTTTATACAAATATTTTTTCAAAAGAACTCTTCTTTTCAAAGTAAAAGGGTATTTATCTCAAGAATTACTCGAAGATTTTATAAGAGTGTCTTCATATATTTCAACATTATTGTTTATTATTATGTATTATTGGGATTAATATTTCATGGAATCATATAACATATTTAATTTAATGTTTTATGATTATTTTTTCTATGGATTTTCTATCTTAAAACTATTCACCAATTTACTCTGAATGGTTAGTGTTTTTGCTTAATGTTCGGGGAAAGTTATTTGTATTTCATATATTAGTTTCAATATGAGTGTATATGTTGTTTATGTATGTCCCCATTCATATGAGGAATTAATTGGACATAGTAAGTGTCGTGGGGTCTCTATATCCCCTTGGTGCATTAGTAGGTCTCATGAGACAAACTACAGTCTTGGTATAAGGCCTTAACAAAATGATTATTTGTGGTCTTTTCACAAGGCCTTGATGGTATAGTTATGATTTCCCGCATTATCCATTCCCTCATTATAAAAATATTATTGATGGTTCATGTGGTTATTTGAATATTATAATATCCATGATTATTGCATTGTTTATTTAGCTCTTATTCCTGCCATAATGTGTTCAAGTTTTCGTTAAAGGCATATGTTTTTAGTTATTCAACATGCCTAATGTTTATGTTATGATATCTTATGTTGTATTGCTTACCCTTACTGAGTGTTTGAGTTAACTCTTTTATTATGTTTCATTTTCTCAAGACATGAAGAATTTTATTATGAATGACTTGCTGAAAAAACCTAGGAATTATGGATGTTGTTGAATAAATTTCTATGTTGTTTTTTATTTCAAGTTGTAATGATGAACTTATATATGTATCTTGTTTTCAATGATACTAAACTACTCGGTCCTTCGGGATACATATTCCTTGTTTATATTCCAATGTTATTAAATAAGTCACCAATTCTAGGAAATTGGGGTTAGGTCCTTACAATATCATTGAATAAGATAACAGATCATGGTTAAAAGTTTAAGAATGAAGTTGAATGAAGAATGTGCTTATCAATGATATTATGATATATTCTAAATATTATAAGAATTATGAAACCTTCTATAGTAGATTTTGTTTTCAAAATTTGGATACATATATTATATGAAATTGATACCTTTGAAAAGTGATGTAGTGAAAAGGTGATATTTTTTTGAGACACTCATTTAATGACATATGATAAAGAGATGAATAAACCTTTGAGTTAATACGTGCTTGATGATAGTTAATTAATATTATTTGATTTTGTTTAAAATGAGCTATATAGAAAACCTCAGTGGTTAAAAAGTGATTTGATAGTTAATGATATTTTTTTAGGATTTTCATCATATTTTTGGGAATTTTATAGGAATTATATTAATATAGTATTAGCAAAAGGACAGCCCACAAGTTGAGCGATGACCCGTCATATCTGGTAAGGTTGTAGGGTTTGAATCCATAACCAAAGGGTGACAAAGACGTAGCACCTACCATGGGCCTATGTGATGTCCTGGTTATTATGACATTTTTTTCTAATTATATTGATTTTGGGAACATATGTTTTATCATAGAGATAACTATGGGATTGAAAATTGATTTGGTGATTAGGTGATTAATGTTATTTCTGAAGAAGTTCACTATTTTGGGAATCTTATAAGATTAAGGTAAACATAAAATTATGGGATTTTATTTGAGGATTAAAGGTTGAATTTTATTTTGGAGACATATATTATTTTAAGGTGGTTTTATCACTACTACAAAATAGGTCTTCAACAGTGATAAAATTGGCCTTTTTCAATGCTAAAAAGGTACTCACTACCAGAGAGTGATTAAAATCACTAATATTTTATCAATGCTAGATAAGTGATGATTAAGGAACCCATTTATCAACACTTTTATGTAGCACTGATGAATGAAATCTTTATCAGTACTTCCAAAAGAACTGATAAAGGGGGGTACTATAGTGTACTACTAAATTTATAGCACACTACAGCAACAGAAATAGCAGATCACAAGTACAAATAAAAATTATAAATGAAATAAGACTTAAAACACAAATACAATAAGAAGAAACACTATATTATAGAAATTTAAAACATTGGTTTGTAAAATTTCATCAGTAAGTAAAAATTCTCACAAAAATTTAAAAACATCAATGTTTCTTTTTCTTTATCACCAGGCCCCTATACATATTATTAGTGAAAAAACCACCCCAGTTCGAGTAAAATAAAGCACCTGTATAAGAAAAATTACTATTATATTAATACTATAAAGAAATATATTAAACAAAAGGTGTTAATTTTAAACTAAACTTTGAGTCATACCAGTAACACTATCTATCGGATTGAGTTGTGTTTGATTCTTGTATGTCACCCCATTTCTTATTCATCTTCAAGCATTATCTCTGTGAAAATTAACTAAATAAATATAATATAAAATGATAAGGAAATTAATTAAGTAATAGTAGATATAAGGATTATAAAATAATCTAGTCTCATTTTCTCAGTTTTGGCGATGTGATGCATGTTTTAAATTAAAAAGGCACTTATATATTAAGATCAAGTACTTGGAGTCATACCAGTAACGCCATGCATTGGATTTAGGTGTGTCTAATTAATATACATATCAAATGACTTATGGATAATTTTCCTAATGTATCAAAATAATATGAATGTGTTTTCTCAGTTTTGAGTTTTTCACTTATGTTTTTTTACTGAAATGTCATTTTAAACTAGAAACTTTCACTTTGAGGGATATTGGTCACATCATGTGTCAGTTTGATGTGAGACTGATTCCTATACATGGAAATTAATTATGATTTGTTTTCCAAAATTATCACGACAATCTGAGTGTGTTGGATTGGTTTTTAGTGAGTAGAACTTTTTGAACTAAAATGTCAATTTTAAGATAATAACAAACACTTTGAGTCATATCGGGAACATCATGTATCAGATTGTGGTTCAAATAATTCTTACACATCAAAAATGATTTATGGATCATTTTCCTAAAGTATAAAAACAATCTGAATGTGTTTTCTTGGTTTTGAGTATATTAGTTGTCTTTTTTACTAAAATTAATTTTAATTATAAATAAGAAGACACACTTGGAGTCATATCAGTCAAAAAGTGTGTTGGGTTGAGGTGAAGTTAATTATTACACTTCAAAAATGAATTATGGATAAGTTTTATAAAATATCATAACAATATGAATTTGTTTTCTTGGTTTTGAGTATGTCACTTGTCTTTTTTACTAAAATGTCATTTTAAACTGGAAACACACACTTTTATTGATAACGGTCTCATCATGCGTCTGTTTGATATGATACTGATTCATACATGTCAAAAATAACTTATAAATCATTTTCCTAAATTATCAATACAATATGAGTGTGTTTTCTTGGTTTTTAGTGAGTGGAATTTTTTGAACTAAAATACCAATTTTAAACTGATAACGAACATTTTGATATAGATCGAGAACATCATGTATCAGACTTAGGTTTGGATGATTCCAATGTGTAAAAATGACTTATTTATCATTTTACTAAAGTATAAAAATAATTAAAATGTGTTTTCTTAGTTTTTAGTATGCCAGTTGTCTTTTTTACTAAAATTAATGTTAATTTTAAATAAAAAGACTCACTTGGAGTCATATCGGTCACACTATATATTATATTAAGGTTTTGATGATTCTTAAATGTCAAAAAAAAATTTATCATTTTCCTAAATTATAAAATGTGTTTTCTTAGTTTTGAGTATGTCACTTGTGTTTTTTCCCAAAATGTCATTTTAAACTCAAAACATGCACTTTGAGACATAATAGTCACATCGTGTGTTTGTTTGATGTGAGAAAAATTCCTACATGTCAAAAATGACTTATGAATCACTATCCTAAATTATCAGGACAATATGAGTTCATTTTCTCAAGTTTTAGTGAATGACATTTTTTGAACTAAAATGTTAATTTTAAATTGATAATAGACACTTTGAGTCATACCGACCACATTATGTATCAGATTGAGGTAAATATGATTCTTACATGTCACAAATGACTTATGAATAATTTTAATAAAGTATCAAAATAATATGAATGAATTAGATTGGTTTTTAGTAACTAACTTGTCTTTTTTATTAAAATGAATGTCGATTTTAAATAATAAGACACACTTGCAGTTATACCAGTCACAATGTGTGTTGTATTGAGGTGAATATAATTCCTAAACATCAAAAATAAATTATGTATACTTTTACTAAAGTATCAAAAACAAACTGAATGTGTTTTCTTAGTTTTGAGTATGTCCCTTGTGGTTTTTACTAAAATACCATTTTAAACTAAAAACACACACTTTGAGTCATATCAGTCACACCGTGTATCAGTTTGACATGAGATTGATTTCTACACATCAAAAATTACTTATGAATCATTGTGATAAATTATCAATATAATACAAACCCTTTTTCTTAGTTTTTAGTGAGTGACACTTTTTGAACTAAAATGTCCATTTTAAACTAATAATAGACACTTTGAGTCATATCGGGCATATTGTGCATCAGATTGAGGTGAGGATAATTCCTACACATAAAAAATGACTTGTAGATTGTTTTCCTAAAGTATCAAAGCAATCCAAATGTTTTTGCTCAGTTTTGATTATTTCACTTTACTTTTTTACTAAAATTAATGTCAAATTTAAATAAAAAGACACACTTTGAGTCATATCAGTCACGTTGTGCATCAGATTGAGGTGTGTCTGATTGATACGCATAAAAAATAACTTATTTATTTTTTCCTAAAGTATCAAAATAATCAAAATGTTTTTTCTTGGTTTTGAGTATGTCACCTGTCTTTTTTACTAAAATGTCATTTTGAACTGGAAACATGCATCTAGAGTCATATCGGTCACATCATGTGTCAGTTTTATGTGAGAATTATTATTACACATCAAAATTGACATATTAATTTTTTCTGAAATTATCAAGATAATATGAGTTTGTTTTCTTGGTTTTTAATGAGTGAAACTTTTTGAAGTAAAATGTCAATTTTAAACTGATAATAGATACTTTGGGTCATACCAAGCACATTGTTTATTGGATTGATGTGAGGCTGATTTCTACACATCAAAAATGACTTATCAATCATTTTCTTAAAGTATAAAAATAATCCATTTTTTTCTCATTTTTGATTATGTCAATTTTCTTTTTTACTAAAATTAATGTCAATTTTAAATAAAAAGACACACTTTGAGTCATATTGGTCACACTGTGCATCATATTGAGGTTTGGCTGAACCCTACACATCAAAAATGACTTATGGATCATTTTATTAAACTATAAAAATAATTTGAAATCATTTTCTTAGTTTTGAGTATGTCACTTGTCTTTTTTACTTAAATTAATGTAGATTATAAATAAAAAAGACACACTTGGATTCATACTGATCACACCACACATCGAATTTAGGTGCGGATAATTCCTACACATCAAAAATGACTAATGGATCATTTTTCTAAATTATAAAAAAATAGGAAAGTGTTTTCTCATTTTTAAGTATGTCACTTTTCTTTTTTACTAAAATGTCATTTAAAACTAAAAGCATACACTTTGAGTCATACTAGTTACATCGTATGTTAGTTTGAAATGAAACTAATTCATACACATAAAAAATGAATTATGAATCATTTTTATAAATTATCAAGACAATATGAATATGGTTGCTCAATTCGTATTGAGTGCCACTTTTTGAACTAAAATATCAATTTTAAACTGATAACAGACACTTTGAGTATCAATCATCACATCATGTATTAGATTGAGATGAGGTTAAAACCTACACATAAAAATTAATTACAGATCGTTGTACTAATGTTCCAAAATAATATGAATTAATTTTCTCAGTTTTGAGTATGTTAGTTGTCTTTTTTAATAAAATTAATGTCAAATTTAAATAAAATGATGCAATTAGAGTTATATCGATCACACCATGTGTCAAATTGATGTGGTGATACTTCCTACACATTAAAAATGATTTATGGATAATTTTCATAAATTATAAAAATGATAAAAAAAAATATATCAGTTTTGAGTATGTCACTTGTGTTTTTTACGAAAATGTCATTTTAAACTGTAAACAAGAACTTTGAGTCATACCAGTCACATCGTGTGCCGGTTTGATGTGAGACTAGTTAATACACATAAAAAATTAATTAAGATTCATTTTACTAAATTATCATGATAATATGAGCATGTTTTCTCAGTTTTCAGTGAGTGACACACGTTTTGAACTAAAAATTCTAGTTTTAAATTGATAGTGGACACTTTGAGTCATACTAGAAACACTATTTATTGGATTGAGGTGAGGATTATTACTACGTTTCAAGAATGAGTTATAGATATTTTTTTTTGAAGTATCAAAACAATATGAATGTGTTTTATTGGTTTTTAGAATGTCAGATGTCTTTTTTATTAAAATTAATGTCAATTTTAAGTAAAAATACACACTTGGATTTATACCAGCCACACCATGCATCGTATTGAGGTGAGGTTGATTCCTACATGTCATAAATGACTTATGTATTGTTTTACTAAAGTATCAAAACAATATTAATGCATTTTATTGATTTTGAGTATGTGATGTGTGTTTTTTACTAAAATGTCATTTTAAATGGAAACAAGCACTTTGAGTCATACCAGAAACATTGTGTTTCAGTTTGATATGAGACTAATTCCTACACATAAAAATGAATTATGAATCATTTTAATAAATTATAAAAAAAATTGAGTGTCTTTTCTTAGTTTTTAGTGAGTGACATGCTTTTGAACTAAAATTTCAATTTTAAACTGATAATGGACACTTTGAGTAATATTAGGAACACTATGTATCGTATTGAGGTGTGGTTGATTTCTACACATCACCAATGACTCGTGGATATTTTTCCTAACATATAAATACAATATTAATGTGTTTTATAGTTTTTGTAATGACTTGTATTTTCCTATTTCTATTTTTAGAAAATTATTTGGAAAATTATGAGATCAGGCATTGAGATAGCATGTGATTTCAAAGACTGTAGTGCCCAAAATAATCTATCAAAAAATGTTAAGTTTTTAAATAGCGCGAGTGAGAAGTTTTCCTTAAAAAGTGTAATAACTCTTAAATAGGTACCCGGATCAGAAATCTAAGGGAACCATTATGTTCAAAGAAGTGGGTTTACCCTAGGCATGACTTAAGTTTAGTCAGCACAGGTCTCTGGTGAGAAAACCAGAAAATGGAATAACCATAAATAAAATTATTAAATAAAATTATTTTATTTGTTAAGTCCTTATAACTCATGAATTGTGACTCAAATTGAAAATTTGAGACCACTATTGAGCTTTTGAGGGCATACTTTCCTTAGTTGGATCCTAACATTGGCCGGCACAAGGCAACTGTGGAAAATAGTTTTTGGGATGTGACCGTAAATAAAATAATTAAATAAAAATTATTTTATTTTTAAAATACTTATAACTCATAAATGGTAACTCGGATTATAAATATGACAGTACCATTGAGCTCATAAGGGTTTTATTTCCTTAGGAGAACCTTAACCACGACCGGTGTGGGTCGAGGGTATAAGTTAATTTTTTGGACTTTTTAAAGGAGAATAAAATGAACTTAAAGAAGTTTATTTTATTTCCTTTTAACATTTTGCAGTGTGGAGATGTTGGGATGTAATGATAGAGCAACCCGTTCTCCTTTCATAAATGAAGTAGCATGGCGACGCTGTTTCAAAGAGAAATAGTAATGTTGAAATGCGTTAATGTGTTAATGCATTTCCCCCATTAATCAAGGGATGACATGAGAGTTTTCTCTGAGGCTTTGGAGGAAATATGTTGGTGAGTGATGAACAACGATGAACAATGTATCACCAACGATAATGAATCGTGACATCTCTCAATGAATCACCAATGATAATCAAACCCCGATTTCGACTGATCATGTTTTCTGGGTAGGGTTGTTATTTAAATTTCATTCTTTCCCCGCATTTGAATTCCTAATATTAAAGTGAATTAATCGATGAATAGATCAATTCATGGATCGTGCATATTGTTGTAGGATGGTTTTCGCCTTATGGGGTTTATTGGGGATTGATGATTGTTTGATTTATTTCTTGTTTTTTCGTCATTTTCTTGATCCTTCAAATAGATGAGATCGAGGATGGAACGAAAAATGCCTGAGGTTCGATCCTTGGGTTACCTATTGTGATTTTCTCCCCCATGTCTTTCGCGTTCCTCATGGGTTGACAAACGATCGATCTTTGTGCAACCTTTTCTTATCACAATGATCTGACGTCTTGGATCTGGAATGGATATGATAGGAAAGAGGTGCGACGATGATGGTGTAGAATGGATTGAGGTGATGTGGGAGATGTTGTCACTCGAACAACATTGCACTATGATGGATCGCAATGAGGGTTTGAACCCCATGCAATGAAGAAAATGTCCTAGGGATCCCATAACCTCTTCCAAATCGAAGAAAAGACCACCAGAGTACATCCGCTGGTTCACGGAAGGTCCCACCAATGTGCTGGCACTGGAGGCGGCCTCATGACGGTGCGGCGGACAAGGCAGCCGCCGCATCGGAGGAGTCATGGCTTCACACCATAGTGGGAGGATTGGGACCCGCAGATCAGGCCATGGAGTGGTTTGGAAGATGTGGATGGTAAGCCACATCATGCAGTTGGAGGCCACGATCCATCAAGACTATGGTGGCGACCTGTAGTAATGGTCATGGGTGGGATGCAGCACCCACTGTGTCTCAAGCAGAGAACATCAGCCTACTCCAACGGTCCTGGTTGGTCAAGTGTACCAGACCTGGGCCAGGCCCATCACCTTGGGTCGGGCTGAAACAGTAGTATAGGTCAGCCCGATTGGGTCAAGTTGGGTCAGACCGGACCTAGACCCCACTGAACCCCTTTTCACTAAAACGCCCATATCTTTCAAACCATAAGTCTGATTGATGATCCATCCGTGGTTTTGGTACCCTTCCGAAGAGGCGGCCCTTTTGAGATGGCTTAGTAGAGTTTTAGTTATACTAGAAAGGTTTTGTGGAATTTTCTTTATCTTTCTTATGATGGATTTATGCAAGGTTCTGATCCTGTTATAGAGGGTGATATTAGAGATTGAGACAATACCTTTGGGATTCTCTATGAAGGTACGATATAGGATCCCATTCTTGGCATAGAGAATGACTCATTTTCTGAAGTGAGTTGGTTCAAAGAAGATCTCAATGGCCTAGAAGACCTCAGTGATGAGAGTATCTAGATGTTCCAGTAGAAGAACGGACCTCAGTGGCCCAATAGATGAGCATACCTCAGTGTCCCAACAGACTTTAGTGACGAGTGGACCTCAATGGCCCAGCAGACCTCAGTGACGAGTAGACCTTAGTGGCCCAAAAGAAGAGTGGACCTTAGTGACCTAGAAAACGATCAGACCTCAGTGGCCTAGCAAACCTTAGTGACAAGCAGACCTTAGTGACCCAACAGACCTCATTGATGAGAAGCCTTAGTGGACCAGCAAATGAGCGGATCTCAGTGGCCCAGTAGACAAGCAAACCTTAGTGTCCAAGCAGACCTTAGTGATGAGTGGACTTCAGTGGCCCAGCAAACCTCAATGATTAGCGAACCTCAGTGGCCCAGCTGGCCATAGTGAATCATCAGGGATGAGTCCCTTAATAGTACAAGATTTTCATCATTACAACTAATGGTCTTTATTTTTATACTTTATGTTATATCTGTGTGATCGGTCTACTAATTTGTGCGTACTTTTTTGTGGACTTTTCTTTGTGGTTTGGGGTCCCTACTGAGTATTGTGTTACTCACCACTACACAGACTCTACCCGCACATATCGTGTCTTATGAAAATGACCAATGTCTTGATAGAGACCTTGGCAGTCTAGGGATAGGCGGTGACCAGTGAGGACAGACAGGAGAGGAAAACTCCTATAGCTTCAGGCAGCTACTCTTCACCTACTCTTCAGGTAGGGTTTTCTTTGGGCAGGTTTCTAGAGACTTTGTTACCCCCCTTGTTTACAACTTGTATTTTGTTTGGTGTGTATTCTATACCCCTTTACTTCCATATTTGTACTATTTACTCTTAGTGGTTGTCTTAGTAGAATGCAAGTTTTCTCTTTTTAGAATTGTGGACTGGGGTTGTGAGTGTGTGTGTGTGTGTGTGTACAGGTACTCGGAAAATACCTCCCACTTGTAGGATAATTCCTTCAGCACTAGTTGACAGCCCCAGGCCTTTGGGAGGCGGGCTTGGGGTAGTCATGGAATGATCCCTAGGGAATGGGTCGTGATAGGTTTTGAGAATTTCAGTTGTATTTTTTACTAAAATTAATATCAATTTTAAATAAAAAGATACACTTGGATTCATAACAGCCACACCGTGTGTCGGATTGAGGTGTGGATGATTCCCACATGTCACAAATGACTTATGTATTTTTTCTGAAATTATAAAAACAATATTGATGTTTTTTTTAGTTTTGAGTATGTGATGTGTGTTTTAAACTAAAATGTAAATTATAAACTAAAACATACAGTCTGAGTCATATTGATCACACTGTGTATCGGATTTAGATGTGCATAATTGAGTATGTGGTATGTGTTTTTCTTTCAAATATCTACAAAAATCCAAAAAAGATAGAACATGTTCTATTCTAATGGAAGAGGAAACTTCATGATACCTCAAACACTTCACATTTCAAGCAGTGTGGGGTTTCCACTTCCATAAGAAAGGAATATGTTGTTTCTTTTCTGGCTTGTTGTAGATATTTTAAATCAAAACACATATCACATACTTGAAGTCCAATATCTCATGAGCACAAGCATCTTAAAACAAACCACCCCAACTTGAGAAAAAGGATCCACCATCATAAGAAAACAATTCTTATGTTAGTAATATTATAAAAAAATAAATTAAACATAAATATGAAATAATTCATTCCTAGTCCCATTTTTTAAAAATATTATTCCAAACAATGACAAATTTTATTCACCCACTTTGGATACATATGATATATTTTATAATCTCAATCCCAACAACATGATATATTTAATCACTTTACAATAACATAACATTCACATATTACACAAAATTCTCATACAAACTTTTTTCCTTTTGAATTGGTGTAAAACTCATATATAAAAATTTTCCTTCTTATTTTCTACAAAATACTAGCATAACACATTATATATTCATAGATTATACTAAACATTAGTGTATCCATTTATTTATTCATATAAAGCATAGTTATTACTATAATCCTATTAGCGCTCATTAATTGAACTAAAATAAATATTTACATTTGAGTCTTTATAGAACATAATAAAATCTATCTTTCCCTTTCACCGTCAAAGAGAGTAAAATGTAACACCCGAGATTTTTATGAGAAATATTTTCTTTTTATGTTATATACATCATCAAAGTAATCTTTCACTACGCACAACACTAGCTTGGATTGCTTTACACGCAATCACAACTTTCCTCAATATCTTGCATTGTACGCAATACCGAGTTTCACTAAACAACGATATGCTATATAAAATAGCCGTTATGAATAGTAATAACCACTTTTTGAAATTATATAAATTTTATCTTTCAAAATGGACTTCATTTTTTGATTCAGAATACCGAAATTAGCCTAGGGTGAAATTTTTCTATTTTTCTGAAAACTTTCAATTTTTGATGAATAGTGAAACCACTAAGTGGTAGTTAAAAAACTAAATTTTTCATAAAACTTAATTTTACCACTTCTGTGAAAGGAATTTCAAAAATCCGAGAGACACGGTTGATATCAGTAAGTAAAATGTGGTTCAATGAGATAAAAATAATTTTTTGGTGAATAGTAACTTTTTACTTTTTTTTTACCGTGGTTAATAGTAAATAGGGTAATTAAGGGTAAAAATGATATTACTATTACCCTAACACATGTCCTAATTCTATTGGATAAGTTTAATTCGACCAAAAACAACCTTATGAATATAATATGACCATTTAGGTCCACTTGGATTAGATTAGGACATTTAATATTATTTTATTTAAAGAATAGTTAAAATAGTTAAAATCAAAGTTTAATAACTAAAAAAATTTTAATATAGGGTTATACATAAGATAAATTCTATTATAAATATTAATTAGAAATCTAAAAATATTTCCTATATAATGGTATTTTATTTATAATTTTTAGACTTTAAATATTTTAATTTATTTATGACACAACGATGATGCAGTAATTACCTTTTTAAGGAAATATTAACATAATGGATGTTATAAATGCCCAAATAAATGTAATTTTAGACTTTTTATGAATTCCACTAATTTTATAGGTTAATATGACATATTAGTGTTGAATTAATTAACTTTTTTCGAACTTATCATTCTGTTATGATTTTCACAAAAATCATGTACCAAATAGTGTCAAAATTGACATATAATAGTTTTCAAAACAAATATTATATTATTAATTGATATTTTATTCCTAAAAATATAAGGTTCGGCCAAATGACATATATAATTATATATATATTAATAATAAACTACTTGGGGTTCGTTTGACTTGTTATGGTAAATGTATTAACCATATAGTGTAAAAAAACAAAAAGACACGGTAAAGGTTAAATTATTTAACTTAGAGTTAAATGTAATCAATAAGGTTAAAATAACAACCTAAACTTGTCTAAACCCCATTGGATGGGAGTATTTCGACCCATCCCCACTTTATATTCGAAATAAGACCCTTTGGAACCATTATAAACCGAATGTGACTTTAATATAAAATAATATTTTGAGATTTTCCTAAGGTGCCCCTCTCCTCCCTTATAAAAGGGCACCTCCTCCCTCTCTTCCTCACACAAATTTGAGCATTAAATCTCGGCCAAACCCTGCCAAAATCTCTTCTCCACTTCCCTAGAATCATCCTATAGGTCCTGGTCTTCTTCAAAGACCATCCTAAGTTCTCTAAGAGGAGGTTAAGAAAAGGCGCGTCAAAAAGAGGTAATATCCATTACCGATCTTTTTCAATTTCTTTCTTCTTCAACTTCTTCTTCTTTAATTGTTTCATGATAAAGTAATAACATCAGTATTACTTATATACTGATATGTTATTATAAATATGAAACAACCCTAATTCTCTTTCTATCCATCCTACGGAAAAATGAAATCACCGCGCGTGCGTACGTACGGAATACCGTCTCCACGCCGTGGTGTAATCTATTTTCCACCACCACCTTACTTGGATGGGTATATTGGTGTAATGAGTAACTATATATGATTATTATAAAGTGATATTGATTCTTAAATAGTATAAATACACTTCAATTCAATTCCACGATCATGGGAACGATATCATCACTCGTGCGTACGTACGGCCTACCGTCTCCACGATGTGATGCGACTCGTTATACATGATCTTCATTACATAGTAATTATATAAATGAATTTAATGAATAAATATGGTATATATTACACTAATACCATTTTTGGATATGAGGTATCTATAACCTAAAAACAAGAATAAGAAATTATTCGGCAAAACACGGATAAGAACAAAAGGCAATAAAGACCCGAATAACAAGTTACAATGAAAATTTTCTAATAAGAAGCTAAGAATATGACCATATATGATATCATATCAATAAGTATGATTCTTTAATAAGTCAATAACATTATTTAAATCATTATACAGGAGCTTCAGACACGTACGAATCAAATCGGACTTAAGGTAAGGTAAAATATCACAATCTCATCTTTATTCGAGATTGATTATACTTCGGTATTTACTGGGTGTATTTATCATCCACATCCATGTCTCTTCAATATGTAATATTATTCATATCCTCCTAAAATTGTTTAAATCCAATTTTAACCTTCGGTATGTTTTTAGTAAACGATATTAAAGGAATCTTTTGTAGTTTTTCATACGAGGTACTTTTTGACTTTTCCGACCAAAGTACGAGAAGAATGTTTTTTTAACTTATACGGCATGAATGGATTTTTAGAACAATATTTCAATGAAGCTTAATTTACAAGTTTTCAAGTTTATTTTTAATTAACTTCTTTTAGTTTAAAATTGTGTGACATGTTATGAAAGGAAAAATGTTTTTGAAGTAGAAAGGATATTTTCCTCAAGAATGGAGTTCAAATGTTTTATCAAAATTATTTTCCATCTAAGATAGTATTGGGTTATGTTTCTATCCCTATTATTACATTGATTTGATTATGTTGTGATGGAATTATTTTTATGATGTCGTTTACCTTATATGAATTGTTATATAATGTCATGATGTTTTAAGATTCCCATTTTTATTACATGTGTTATGCGATGATGTATGATTTATGATTATGTGGCACACATAAGAAAGGATTCATTATGAGATGGGTGGGACCTATATCTCCCTCCAATGAATTGGGTAAAGATTTATATCTCATGATATAGACATGGCTGGAACGGCAGGTTAAAACCGGTATAGTGATATAGGACTGAAATGAGGAGTGAACTCGGTTCAGAAATGGACTTTGTCCGCTAAGATAGTCTTGGCAATGAGTCATGGCTAACAAGAAATGATTTTACATGATTATTTGTGAATGCCAAAAAGTTTCAAGTTTTATGTTATGATTATTGGGATTTCATTTTTACTTCTATGATTTATCCCATGTTAAGATATTATGATCTCTTTTGCAGGTTATGATTTTCAAAAGGTTATGATATGATTGATATTACTTTTATTTACCCTTACTGAGCATTTGAGCTCACCCCTTTTTATGTTTCTTTTCCCTAGTTCAGGAAGAAGTATATTAAGTAGAATATGCTAAAAGGGACTCTAGATATGATGAAATAAATGGGAGACACTGTAGAAGATTTATGAACTAGTTGTTTATGTTTCCTAGTTTCTAAAGACACTATACCTATTCAGTCCTTTAGTGGTTTTTGTTATATTTTGTAATAAGAATGATTCAATTTTTAAGTAATAACCATGTATGTAAAGTATGGTTCGTTATATAAAAAATCCATGATAAACCATTTACCTTCTTTAATGGAAAAAATCAGTGTGACCCATTATGTATTTTAGAAGACACTAAACTCTATTATAAATTTTTTTCCTATTTTTGACAGTATTAATGTAGAGACCCGAAGCTTGACGTACATGGACATGACATTACATTTGCAAAATACTTGATACATAATGAAAACAAAAACACAAGGACTGTAATAGTTTAGTGTCTTTGGAAACTTGGAGAAATAATCTTCTAATCGTGGTGAAATATCTTTAACACACTACTGGAAATTGGAACTTTCCCAACGCTTCTATACCAATGGTTTGTAAAAATCGTTGGTATAGGTCCTCTTTCCCAATGGTTTGGAAAAACCATTGGGAAATCCCACTTTGTGGCCACCTTTTCAAATGGTTTGGCCAAACCGTTGGGAAAGGTATACCCTTTCCCAATGAAGTCCCCAATATGGCCACCTTTCCCAACGGTTTGGCCAAACTGTTGGGATAGGTATAGACTTTTCCCAACGGTTTTTCCAAACCGTTGGGAAAGGTGGCCACAAAGTGGGATTTTCCAATGGTTTGGCCAAACCATTGGGAAAGGTGGCCACTTTGGGGACTTTTCCCAACCGTTGGGAAAGGTGGGCTGTATTTCAACATTGCGTTCACAATATAAAATAGAACCAAGGACCTATACCAACGGTTGTCAAAACTGTTGGTATAGGTCCTTGGTTTTTTTATCCGATCTCCTTACTGAGAATATTATATATATCAAAATATAAAATAATTTTGAGAAAACATATATATATTTATGTAATTATATACACAAAAGTTGTGTTAGGTTAGTGGTTAAGTCATTCAATGTTAAACGAGGGGTCCTGGGATCAAATCTCAGCGGATGTTTTCTTTTGAAACACATACACCAACGGTTCCATAACCGTTGGTATAGATTTTCATATTACCTATACCAACGGTTTTCAGAAAACCGTTGGTATAGACCTATCCCAATGGCTTACTTGGCAACGGTTCTCCAAACCGTTGGTATAGATTTTCATATTACCTATACCAACGGTTTCCAAATCCGTTGGTATAGGTCTATACCAACGGTTTTCGAAAAACCGTTGGTATAGACCTATCCCAACGGCTTACTTGGAAACGGTTCTCCAAACCATTGGTATAAGTTATACCAACGGTTTGGAGGCCTTTTCCAACGGTTCCAAACCGTTGGTAATGGTTAGTTTTCTAGTAGTGACATCTCCCATAAAGATCTTCCCCTTTTTTTATTACCTAAAACCTAGCATTGAATCCTGGGGAAAAGAAAACATATAAAAGGGGGAGCTCAAATTCTCAGTAAGGGTAAGCATAAAGATCATGAAATAATCCATAAACATTTGAATGCAATAACTTGAACATAAAATCTAAACATCAAAATCATGAGCAAAGACATAAATCTTGAAAGTACGTAAGGAATATATCATAAAGGAACATAGCATGGGAATAAAACATGTAATTTGTGGCATCCTTTAAGCACTTGTTATGATTTCCATAGTAGCCAAGGCATTGCTTCCAATACCATCTTAGTGGACAAAGTCCCTTTCTTAATCGAGTTCACTCATCGTTCCAGTCCTGTACTGAATCGGATTAACATACCGTTCCAACCATGTCTATCTCATGAGATATAAATATTTACCCAATGCATTGGAGGGAGATATAGGTCCCACCCGTCTCATAATGAAATAATTATTACTTGTGCCACAACATAAACATAAATCATTCATCATAACCCAAAGAATAAAATGGGTTTCATAAACATCATCCCATCATAACGTAATCCATAGAAACCAAATGGATATCATTTCATAATAAGAAAAGTGAAAACATGTAAATTATAGATACATTATACATGAAAAATACACTTATGATATATTGTTATCTTAGATGGAAAATGGTTTTGATAAAACCCTTGAAATGAATTCTTGAGGAAAATATCCTTTCTTTGTAAAAAATCATTTTCCTTTCACAAAATGTCATGAAATTTTAAAAGAAAAGGATTTTTGTTGAAATTAGACATGAAATAATTTTGAGTAAGCTTTATGAAAATAAGTCTTTATAAAACCGTAAAAATCCTTTCATACCATATAAGTTAGAAAAACATTCTTCTTGTACTTTTGTCGGAAAAGTCAAAAAGTACCTCGTATTGAAAACGACAAAAGATTCCTTCCATACCATGTGGTAAAAGGGTAAAAATGACTTTAAAAATACATGGAAGAATAGTAAACATTTAATAAAAACATTTTGAGAAATCATGGACATGGATGATAAAAAAAACCCAGTAAATACTTACGTATAATCAATCTTGGATAAAAAAATGAGATTGCAAAATTATCCCTTACCTTAGGTCCGATATGCTTCGTACGTATCCGAACCTCCTGTATAATGATTTTAATAATGTCGTTGACTTATTAAAGAATCATATTCATTGTTATGATATCATATATGGTTCACTTATGACTTTATATTACCCGTTCTTTTGTAAATTCCATGTTAAAGAAGTGTTTTGGGTAAAATCGTTTCATTTATCGTAGGCGTTTGGACTTGTTGTTCTTGACATTATTATTACTTATATCATGATTTACTTACTTCCAGAATATAAAAATTGATTTATATATCATATATATTTAGTATATATATATATAATAGATAGATAAAAGAAATGAAACACACCGTTCATGGAGACGGCAGTCCGTACGTACGCATGAACGTTGTTTTCCTTTCCTTATTGTCTTGAATGGAAGTAAGTAGATGAAATGAATATATATATACATAAATACAGTAGATTTATCATGTCATATATTTCATTATTATTCATTATATATACATTATAATCATTCTTGAATGGTTAACATGGAGAATGAGTCTCATCGCGTCGTGGAGACGGTAGTCCGTACGTACGCACGAGTGATGATATCGTTCCCATAGTCGTGGAATTGCATTGAAGTGTATGTATACTATTTCAGAATCAATATCACATTAGAATAATCATATATAGTTACTCATTACACCATTATACCCATCCAAGTAAGGTGGTGGTGGAAAATAGATTACACCACGGCGTGGAGATGGTATTCCGTACGTACGCACGCGCGGTGATTTCATTTTTCCGTAGGATGGATAGAAGGTGAATTAGGGTTGTTTCATATTTATAATAAAATATCAGTATATAATTAATAATTATGTTATTACTTTATCATGAAAAAACTAAAGAAGAATAAGTTGAAGAAGAAAGAAATTGAAAAAGATCGGTAATGGATATTACCTCTTTTTGACGCGCCTTGTCTTAACCTCCTCTTAGAGAACTAAGGATGGTCTTTGAAGAATACCGGGACCTCTATGATGATTCTATGGAAGTGGAGAAAATATTTTTGCATGGGTTGGCCGAGCTTGAATGCTCAAATTTGTGTGAGGAGGAGAGGGGCCCTTTGGAGGTGCCCTTTTATAAGGGAGGAGAGGGGCACCTTAGGAAAATCGCAAAATATTATTTTATATTAAAGTCACATTCAGTTTATAATGGTTCCAAAGGGTATTATTTAGAAGATAAAGTGGGTATGGGTCTAAATCCTCTCATCCAATAGGTTTTAGACAAGTTTAGGTTATTATTTTAACCTTATCAATTAGATTTAACTCTAAGTTAAATAATTTAACTTTTACCGTGTCTTTTTATTTTCTTACACTATATGGTTAGTAAACTTACTATAACATGCCAAACGAACCCCAAGTGGTTAATTATTAATATATATATCCTTATCTAAGTCATTTTTACGAACCTTATATTTTTAGGAATAAAATAACAATTAATAATATAATATTTGTTTTAAAAACTATTTTATGTCAATTTTGACACTATTTGGTATATGATTTTTGTGAAAATCATAACAGAATGATAAGTTCTAACCAAGTTAATTAAATCAACACTAACATGTCATATTAACCTTTAAAATTAGTGGAATTCATAAAAAGTCTAAAATTACATTTATTTGGGCATTTATAACATCCATTATGTTAATATTTCCGTAAAAAGGTAATTACTGCATCATCATTGTGTCATAAATAAAATACATTATTTAAAGTCTAAAAATTATAAATAAAATATCATTATGTAGGAAATATTTTTATCTTTTTAATGAATATTTATAATCTAATTTATCTTATGTATAACCCTATATTAAAAATGTTTTAGTTATTAAACTTTGATTTTAACTATTTTAACTATTCTTTAAATAAAATAATATTAAATTTCCTAATCTAATCCAAGTGGACATAAATGGTCATATTATATTCATAAGGTTGATTTTGGTCGAATTAAACTTATCCAATAGAATTAGGATATGTGTTAGGGTAATAGTAATATCATTTTTACATTTAATTATCCTATTTACTATTAACCGCGATAAAAAAAAGTAAGAAGTTACTATTCACCAAAAATTATTTTCATCTCATTGAACCACATTTTACTTAATGATATCAATCGTGTCTCTCGGATTTTCAACATTCCTTTCACAGAAGCGGTAAAATTAATTTTTATGAAAAAATCAGTTTTTGAACTACCACTTAGTGGTTTCACTATTCATCAAAAATTGAAAGTTTTCAGAAAAATACCAAAATTTCACCCTAGGCTAATTTAAGTATTCCAAATCCAAAAATGAAGTCCATTTTGAAAGATAAAATTAATAAAATTTCAAAATGTGGTTATTACTATTCATAACGACTAGTTTATATAATATTTTAATAATGTATCGTTGTTTAGTAAAACCCGGTATTGCGTACAACACATGCTGTCGAGGAAGGTCGTGATTGCGTGTAATGCAAGCCAAGTGAGGGATGCGTGTAGTGAAAGATCCCTTTGGGGTTGCGTATAACATAAATCCAACCATATTCCATATATATATACACTCAATATTGCATTAAATAACTACTATCAAACAAACTTGAAATTGTGTTTAACACGATCCATGATTAGTGTTGCGTATACTGCAAGCTAATACGATGTTGTGTATAGCACAAGATAATTTCGTAGTAGTGTACAACACAAGATATTAATGAAATTAAAACGAATAATTCTTATAAAATCTTGGGTTGTTATATTCTACCCCCCTTAAAATGAATTTCGCCCTCGAAATTCGTCGGGGTTATAAATGGTTTACTACTTGAAATTTTCTTTAATAGAAACCCACATCGTAAAAAGGGAATATCCAAACCTATCGTTAAAAACTAAAGTATGAAATGTAACGGTTACCCAAATTAACTAATTGTTGGGTTTCCACATAGGTGAAAATATGGATATGGAAGAGAAATCGAACCATCAAGTTCCGATGGAGAGTGGTAGAGAACATGGCTATGAAAAAGCCAACAATCACAAAGCCATAGATTTGTGATGATCTAAGGTACCATCGGATTCATCAGATATAAGAGTACTGGGAAAACATTTTTAATATCCTTTCCCTAAAGTTCAAAATTTTGAATTAGAAGAAATACTTACTTGATTTTTTTTGTACAATCTCACTGTTGTTTGTGCCTTAACCAATTTCCACTTCATCTCTTAAAGAAATGAAGTTGAATTTATCTTCTGTGAAGTGTTAGCAGATTAAGCGATAAAATGATAGGTCTTTCCATCTATCTCAAACAAAAGGATAGAAAAAGTTATTAAATATACATAAGTCCATCTATAGTGAGATTAATCATATATAGTTCCTAAAATGGACTTGTACTTCATATATCATACTGCTTAATATAATAAAACTAGTTTCTACTAACTAGGGACTTCCTGTTGGCCAGTGGTAGGCGATAAAGGTCTGTCGCACTTCGGTTGTGGGTTCGATTCCCACAGCCTAGTCCGACGCGACGGGTTGTCACACGTCCTATGGGTTGTCCCTTTTTCTAAAACTACACTATTATAACATTCCAGAAATAGTATCGAAAAAAGTTCTAGCCTTGAACAATACTATCTGATGTCCAACATAATCCATTCCAATCCTTAGGCTTATCCAAAATACATATGTCCAATCTCATAGTATAAAGAAAATGATTACTTGAAATGTCACATAACAAGCACGTGAATACCATCATTTATCTACCATATATCACAAGATATATCTTGTTTTGTCACATTCCAAACATGTGAATACCTTAAAAAATGAATACCCATTGAACCTTAGTGAAAACATGAATGCTGTCAAAAGTTATCTCTTTCCACATCCCAAAATTTCTATATACTCAAACCATGATATCACTTAGTCCTTATATCAATCATGAGCTCATGAATACTATCAAAAATCTCACTATCTCCTTGTCCTTTCATTATGCACATATCATCTATCTTCCAAAAATATTTGAATAACCTTTCATGGTTACCGGTACCATTCAACATATACTTTCAAATACTTTAGTAAAAACAAAAGTGTAACAATCCTTAGATGTGTCTTTATTCCATAGTACCATACATTATTCTTGATAAACAGACAATCATTACACTACCTTCTTAAACCACTAACTGAGCTTCATCATTTCTTCTATCTCATATATCATTTGTAGTCTCTTCATCATCATCCACATAAATACTACCCATATGGCCATGTTGATTCTCTTTATGAGATTTTACCTTAGGGAATTGGTTTGAATAATGCCCATACATTCCACATTTAAAACACTTAACCTTTTTTATGTATTATAAATACCATTATCCTTCTCCATGGTGTTAACTAAACCTTTTCCTTTACAATTACTAGCATTGTGTCCTTCTTTTCCACACCCAAAGCATCTTCTAGTCCCTTTGAAACATTCCCCTTGATGCCTTTTCCCACATGATTTACATGGAGGAAATTGAACTTTTTTTCCTCTATGATCATCATGAAACTCCATCTTTCTCTTATTAGCTGAGTCGGGAAACTTACCAAAGTTGAGATTATTGATCATATTATGAGATTGTTGATTAGCCATAATAACGATGTTTCTTCTTACAAATCCCATTTCATTTTCTTGATCATGAAGAATATAATTCCATTGTCCTTCATATCATCCATTATCGTGAATCTTCCTCTTTCCAGCCATTTTCTAAAACCCGAAAATAATATTGTGAGAGGCAAAAATCATGATAGGTAAAACAACATAATAAAGGGGGAGTACCTTCAATATCTAACCTCTTAGGTTTAATTCTATGATTGTTACCATAATTCTAGGACTATAACCTATACTTATACTTGTCCTTAGGGACATTACTAAACCTTAGGGACATCCCTAGACATACCTTAGAAATATCTCTAGGGAACTCACTAATGTTCTCGTGATCTCACTAATGTTCTCGCATCCTAGTTTCCAAAGGTTGACTAAACCTTTCCTATGATACCAACTGTAGAGACCCGAAGCTTGACGTACATGGACATGACATTATATTTGTGTAATACTTGATACATAATGAAAACAAACACACAAGGACCGTAATAGTTTAGTGTCTTTGGAAACTCGTAGAAATAATCTTCTAATCGTGGTGAAAGATCTTCAACATCTCCCAAAAAGATCTTCCCCTTTTGTTTTATTACCTAAAACTTAGCTTTGAATCCTGGGGAAAAGAAAACATATAAAACGGTGAGCTCAAATGCTCAGTAAAGGTAAGCATAAAGATCATGAAATAATCCATAAACATTTGAATGCAATAACTTGAACATAAAATCTAAACATCAAAATCATGATAAAATACATAAATCTTGAAAGTACGTAAGGAATATATCATAAAGGAACATAGCATGGGAATAAAACATGTAATTTGTGGCATCCTTTAAGCACTTGTTATGATTTCCATAGTAGCCAAGGCATTTCTTCCAAGACCATCTTAGTGGACAAAGTCCCTTTCTGAATCAAGTTCACTCCTCGTTCCAGTCCTGTATTGAATCGGATTAACATACCGTTCCAGCCATGTCTATATCATGAGATATAAATCATTACCCAATGCATTGGAAGGATATATATGTCTCACCCATCTCATAATGAAATCATTCTTACTTGTTCCACAACATAAACATAAATCATTCATCATAACCCAAAGAATAAAATGGGTTTCATAAACATCATCCCATCATAACGTAATCCATTGAAAACAAATGGATATCATTTCATAATAAGAAAAGTGAAAACATGTAAATTATAGAGACATTATACATGAAACATACACTTATGATATATTGTTATCTTAGATGGAAAATGGTTTTGATAAAACCCTTGAAATGAATTCTTGAGGAAAATATCCTTTCTTTGTAAAAAATCATTTTCCTTTCACAAAATGTCATGAAATTTTAAAAGAAAAGGATTTTTGTTGAAATTAGACATGAAATAATTTTGAGGAAGCTTCATGAAAATAAGACTTTATAAAACCGTAAAAATCCTTTCATACCATATAAGTTAAAAAACATTCTTCTTGTACTTTTGTCGGAAAAGTCAAAAAGTACCTCGTATTGAAAATGATAAAAGATTCCTTCCATACCATGTGGTAAAAGGGTAAAAATGAATTTAAAAATACATGGAAGAATGTTAAACATTTTATAAAAACATTTTTAGAAATCATGGACATGGATGATAAACATAACCCCAGTAAATACTTACGTATAATCAATCTCGGATAAAAAAATGAGATTGCAAAATTATCCCTTACCTTAGGTATGATATGCTTCGTACGTATCTGAACCTCCTGTGTAATGATTTAAATAATTTCATTGACTTATTACAGAATAATATTCATTGTTATGATATCATATATGGTTCACTTATGACTTTATATTACCCGTTCTTTTGTAAATTACATGTTAAAGAAGTATTTTGGGTAAAATCGTTTCATTTATCGTAGGCGTTTGGAATTGTTGTTCTTGACATTATTATTACTTATATCATGATTTACTTACTTCAAGAATATAAAACATGATTTATATATCATATATATTCAGTATATATATATATATAATATATAGACAAAAGAAATGAAACACATCGTTCATGGAGACGGTAGTCCGTACGTACGCATGAATGCTGTTTTCCTTTCCTTATTGTCTTGAATGGAAGTAAGTAGATGACATGAATATATATATAAATAAATCCAGTAGATTTATAATGTCATATATTTCATTATTATTCATTATATATACTTTATAATCATTCTTGAATGGTTAACATGGAGAATGAGTCTCATCGCGTCGTGGAGACGGTAGTCCGTACATACACACGAGCGATGATATCGTTCCCATGGTCGTGGAATTGCATTGAAGTGTATGTATACTATTTAAGAATCAATATAACATAATAATAATCATATATAGTTACTCATTACACCATTATATCCATCCAAGTAAGGTGGTGGTGGAAAATAGATTACACCATGGCATGGAGACGGTATTCTGTAAGTACGCACGCGCGGTGATTTTATTTTTCTATAGGATGTATAGAAGGTGAATTAGGGTTGTTTCATATTTATAATAACATATAAGTATATAATTAATACTTATGTTATTAATTTATCATGAAAAAACTAAAGAAGAATAAGTTGAAGAAGAAAGAAATTGAAAAAGATCGGTAATGGATATTACCTCTTTTTGACGCGCCTTGTCTTAACTTCCTCTTAAAGAACTAAGGATGGTCTTTGAAGAAGACCGGGACCTCTAGGATGATTCTAGGGAAGTGGAGAAGAGATTTTTTAGGGTTTTTACGAGCTTGAATGCTCAAATTTGTTTGAGGAGGAGAGGGAGGAGGTGCCATTTTATAAGGGAGGAGAGGGGCACCTTAGGAAAATCTCAAAATATTATTTTATATTAAAGTAACATTCGGTTTATAATGGTTCCAAAGGGTATTATTTAGAATATAAAGTGGGAATGGGTCTAAATACTCTCATCCAATAGGTTTTAGACAAGTTTAGTTTATTATTTTAACCTTATCAATTAGATTTAACTCTAAGTTAAATAATTTAACTTTTACCGTGTCTTTTTGTTTTCTTACACTATATGGTTAATAAACTTACTATAACATGCCAAACGAACCCCAAGTGGTTCATTATTAATATATATATCCTTATCTAAGTCATTTGGCCAAACATTATATTTTTAAGAATAAAATAAGAATTAATAATATAATATTTGTTTTAAAAATTATTTTATGTCAATTTTGACACTATTTGGTACATGATTTTTGTTAAAATCATAACAGAATGATAAGTTCAAAACAAGTTAATTATATCAACACTAAAATGTCATATTAACCTGTAAAATTAGTGTAATTCATAAAAAGTCTAAAATTACATTTATTTGGGCATTTATAACATCCCTTATGTTAATATTTCCTTAAAAAGGTAATTATTGCATCATCGTTGTGTCATAAATAAAATACATTATTTAAAGTCTAAAAATTATAAATAAAATGTCATTATGTAGGAAATATTTTTATCTTTATAATGAATATTTATAATCGAATTTATCTTATGTATAACCCTATATTAAAAAAAATTTAATTATTAAACTTTGATTTTAACTATTTTAACTATTCTTTAAGTAAAATAATATTAAATGTCCTAATCTAATCCAAGTGGACCTAAATGGTCATATTATATTCATAAGGTTGATTTTGGTCGAATTAAACTTATCCAATAGAATTAGGACATGTGTTAGGGTAATAGTAATTTTCATTTTTACCTTTAATTACCCTATTTACTATTAACGATGATAAAAAAAAGTAGAAAGTTACTATTCACCAAAAATTATTTTCATCTCATTGAACCACATTTTACTTACTGATATCAACCGTGTCTCTCGGATTTTTAAAATTCCTTTCACAGAAGCGGTAAAATTATGTTTTATGAAAAATTCAGTTTTTTAACTACCACTTAGTGGTTTCACTCTTCATCAAAAATTGAAAGTTTTCAGAAAAATACCAAAATTTCACCCTAGGCTAATTTCGGTATTCCAAATCCAAAAATGAAGTCCATTTTGAAATATAAAATTTATAAAATTTCAAAAAGTGGTTATTATTATTCATAACGGCTAGTTTATATAATATTTTAATAATGTATCATTGTTTAGTAAAACCCGGTATTGTGTACAACACACGCTATCGAGGAAGGTCGCGATTGCGTGTAATGCAAGCCAAGTCAGGGATGCGTGTAGTGCAAGCTCCCTTTGGGGTTGCGTATAACATAAATCCAACCATATTTCATATATATATATATACACTCAATGTTGCATTAAATAACTACTATCAAACAAAATTTAAATTATGTTTAACACGATCCATGATTAGTGTTGCGTATACTGCAAGCTAATACGATGTTGTGTGTAGTGCAAGATAATTTTGGAGTAGTGTAGAAACACAAGATATTAATGAAATTAAAAAGAATAATTCTTATAAAATCTCGGGTTGTTACAATTAAACATTAGTATAACCCATTATAACATCCAAATGACACTGAAATCTAGTGCATCCATTAAGTCTTCATGGATTGTGTTATATATTAGTATATCCTTTTCAATATTTTGGGTGATGATAAACTCTAACATAACATCGTCATTATTTGTTCATCAAAATGTGAACATCATTATTCTCTTCTATTTTTTATTGAGAATGATGATGTGTTTTTTTATTAATGAGCATGTGAACATGGATCATTTTATATAATGAATGTGAACAATCATATTAGTGATGAACTAATGGACACATTTTTTGATGGTGAACCAGTGAAAAAGTATCTATATGCATAATAAGGATAGTTTGAACACCTCTACTCATGTAATGAATGTGATATGATATGTGATATAGTGATGGGATGATTTAATTTCACATTATATACATTCAAAAGAATGAGTTTTAGTTAATTCTATTCACTAATGTAAACTTGATGTGTTACTTTTATGGATTTCACATGTATTTTTGATATTATATCATGCATCTAATTGATGATTGAATAGACCAAATAATTCCACCACCCACCAAAGTAAAACCACTATATTGTTCTTTTCTTATACCATTTACCACCACACATGATGGAACCCTAGATAAGTAATTAGTCTAATTTAATTCTAAAAATGATAAATAAATTAACTAAAAAAGTATATAAAATGATGATAAAATTAACTAAATAAGTAGTAGGATGTCACCTCTTCATGATGTTAGTATACATTCTCACACCATGTTTTCTACTCACTTCTAAACAAATTGATTTCCTCCATTATAATTATCCTTGAGAAACATATCAAAAAATTATATAACCATTCTAATATGAATGCTTCACGCACTAAATATATTTCTAAGGTCATGTCTTGTACAAGATCACAAACATAGCAGGTAATCACCTAAATTAGTTTTTGGAAAACATTTTAACACAATATACATTGCCCACTCATTACTTATTCTTTTGAGTACTAAGGTTCTTGGAAATATTGGTAATACTAAGAAAATATAAAAAAACAAATTATTAAGAAATATTTTTAATGAAATTTTAATTACCATTGGAAATTATTTATTCAGGGATGTTGGTCTTTTCATGGTTTATAACCTCTCTCATAAATTTGAAAACATAATATTCACAATAGTTTCTATTATTTTACTTCAGAAATTATAGAAACATTGGAAAAAATAAGTTAATTATTTTAAAATATGTTTTGATAGTTAAATATTTCTATATATACCTTAAATTGTTTCCATTTGAAGTAATTCGTAGGCTTTTTATGTTCAGTCACTGAATTGATTCCATGATTTAGCATGTATTTAACAATCGACCTATCATAAAAAAATCTTGTTAAAACACATACTGAAACATACAATTTTAAGTTTAATTATAATATATAGATTTCAGTGTATTAAAAATTCACACTACACATAATGTGTGTTCATTTTGTTGGATATCCATGCATTCAATCCAAAAAATAAATATTTGGTTTATCCAGATTGAGTACGATCAGAATCCAATGCTTCCTAAAAAAACAAAAATAAATAATTAATGAAAAATAATAATAATATATTTTATCTAATTAGATTGTATATTTTTACCCCTGTATTTTGGCATCAAGAATAGTCTTTCGTTAGTTATCTTTTTTTTCTCAAACTCATCATATATCTCATATTTCTTCTTATAAATTTCTTCCTTCTCCAAAAAATCATAGAAATGCTCCAAGGATTAATGAATTCAAATCATGATTCACATGATGTTACATTTATATAATATTACTATAAACACCTGTAGAAAATATGAATAGTTGTTAACTTTAATGAATATATTAGATCACTATTTGGAAAGACATATTATAAAAATACACTTTATATATGTATTCACAACTGAGGCTTCCGGCCATTCAAACTTGATAATCTCATTTATACTCTCAAGACTAACTGTATATGTAATGAAAGTTCCAAATATTTCTTCTTCATATATAATGTAAGATATATTTTCATCTTTAAATGTGGTCTTTTCATGAATTTGTAATGATAATAAATATTGATGTAGAACTGGTAGGGAGAAGGTATTCACTAAAATTCTTTTTGATTTATTAGTTGATTCACTATATTTTCTTGATCCAACCATCTATTTCCCCATCACTTTATCCATATGTAATAGCATACATGACTTATGACCTTTTTTCATCAACTTTTATAGGCTTTTTATAATAATTTTTTTAAAGGCATACCTCATGTATCTTTATAAGATTATATGTACATGCTATGAAAGTTACAATAGCATCATCAACCATTGTAATATCCAGATCATTAAGTGGAATAGCCAACTCAGTGATCGGATCTTGATCTACATCAATACCAACTCTCATGTGATCTTTTGGGAGTTATTTATTATGTAGCTTGTCTCCTAGAATATTATACATTATACCTGCCACAACAAGGTGTGGTATGGGTGTTGATAGATAAAAATCACATAAAAATTTACCCTACAGAATTTTAGTAATATAAAGTTATCATAAGTTGTTTCATTCTCATTTAGGAGAAGTAGTAATGAAAAAAATTGATTACCATAGGTAAGGTATGTGGTCTAGGGGAATGAATAGCCACAAAGATAGTGGGGTCATTTGGTTCTTCATATGTGAATAATTGTTCCACCACTAGTTATTTTTCATCCTTTCTCATATATTGGTCTACCAAACCAGAATAGACAACAATATCATGTAAATAATATATTTTTGCCTATAATCCTTTCATAGTATTATATGTATCTTCTTGTGGTCTTATCTTCTCAAAATATATTCAAGGAGACACTCCAAAACCTACTCCTCTAATACAATTATATTGTTCTAGCTTCTTCAAATCTACTGAAATTATTTTTTTTCTTCTGGTATGGTTGTTATTGATTTTTTTTTTAAATAAGTTTGAGGCTCAAGGGCCTCTTTATTATAGGAAGTTAAGAAGTGAAGAGGGACATACAAAGACATAACATTCCAAAACACAATAAGGTGAGGGGATCAAGTAACTTGTGACCTGGTGCTCATACTGTGGTGAGGGAGTCTCCCACCTCAGCCACGAGGAGGTCTTCCTATTCTCCCAGTTTTGGCTGTCAACCATGGTCCACCTCCATCATCAAAGAGTTCATCATTATTGACTATCATCATTTCCTGCACAGCGAGTGCACGTTCAGATTTTTGTACTTCTTCATCACTACTTGCGGAGGCAAGCAAATCAAATGAGTTACAAGTTTTCACTTTAGAGTGAACTTTGTCCCTATATTGGACATAAGCTCTTCCAGGAGCAGAATGTCCATCTCTTTCTGCTTTAGATTGGTAGGTGACAGTAGAACTGATAACCTTCATGCCTTGTTGATGTCCAAAAGAAGAGATTTGTTGAACCTGTTGAAGAGTAAAAGACCTACCACAATGAATAGGGGTCTTTTCTCCATCATCAACATGGTCTGGAATATCTGTAGACCCCCTGCCCTGCTTGGAAACTGAAGACATTGAGGCAGCACTGCTGAATATAACGTTGCAAGAGCCAGCAGCTCCAAACCCCTCGCCCTGCTCAGAAGCAGCAGCCAAATATAGATCTTGAAGGGCAATTGTAACTGGATTAACACCGCTGTGTGGTTCAGCTGGAGAAACACATGGCAGGATTTTTTTACAAGGGTCACCTATTATTTTCCCATCAAGAGAAGAGGAGGCCCTTATGGGAGCAGGTTTCACCAAGTTAGCTATGATTGTCTTTGACTTCCCTTTCCGAGCTTTGGCATCAACCATTTTCCTTTCCTGCCACAAGTTGTAATCCACTTCATCCTGGAACGAAACCTCTTTTTCAGCCTAACTGTCAACAGAATCCACCTCATCATACTCATTCACAAGTCCTTTATATGAAGCATCTCTAAAGGAGCCAATTATACAAGTCTTATTATCTTCATCAACCAAATCAGCCCATGCCTTTTTGGTTACGGGGCATTCCTCCAATTTGTCCTCTACTCGGAGGAGGAAAGTATCCTCAGGTTTAGTTTTATCAACAGGGTTTAAGTTCTTGTTTGAGGTTTCCAATTCAGTCTTCGTCTCTAACTGAGGGGGCTGGGTTAGAGTCAAGGATGGAGCGACACTTTGGTCCTTGGGAAAAACTACTGCAAGCAGATCATTTTCATTCTTTGGTTTCCTTCGATAGTGAGTTGAGTCATGGCCTTTATTATCACAATTGGATCAGATAATTTTGTCCCTAAAAAACTCAATAGTGTGACCCACTATGCCACAAGAGTCAAAAAAGGGGGGGGTTTCATATTCAATTTGTAAATATACCTCATCTTGAGGCGTGGAAAGAATCAACTTATGAATGAGAGAAGTATTGAGGTTTATTTCAACCAGAACTCTAGCGTAATGTCCAAAACTCACCCTCTCCATAGCCAGATCCATTCTAATAGGGACTCCTATTACTACAGTAATGTCAAACAGTATCTCAGGGTGCCAAAGAACCCAGTTTAACCCATAAATTGTAACCCAAAATTGGGCACAGGTTTCCTTAAAATCATTCAAATTAAAGTTTAAACTCCAATTATGGATTCTCAATATCCCCAGTCTCAAATTCACTATACCCACACTCCATTTTCTTCCCTTCAAATTCACAGAGGGGAAAAGAACATGGGAAAAACCTCTACCAAGTGAAATGCATTTGAAATCTGAGAATCCCCAAACAGACGAAAGACGAGAAATCAGATCATTTTGTTTCCAGGGTTTCATACCTTTTGAAAGAGAAATGCGGGCAATGAAAGAATATTTGAATAAATCCATTCTCTCATTGATTGCTCCATCCAAGGCCGAGACATGTGTTGTATCTCTTTTGCGGATAATTCTCTGTAAGACTCGTTCCTTAATTAGGGCAAACAAACTGCTCGAGAATTCAGAGAAAGAAGAGAATCCAACCGATTCGCTTCTATTATGCTTCTTATGGTTCTCTGATCTGAAATGCTCTGAGTGATGATTTTCAGCATAGAAGAATAGGTTGAGACTCTGCGTATGATCAGAGCCGACATGATCCGTGAAGAGGTCCGGTGGTTTCCGCTCCCGTTCCATCACTCGAAGTGTCTTCAACCAAATCAACTATCATGGTATGGTTGTTATTGATTATTTTGTATCAAATGTATAAAAAATATATAAACATGAATATATATTTTTATGTAATAATATTATAAATCATAATGAATTAATATTATTTCATACTTATACATGTTTCCCATACTTATTTTATGTTTTCATCAACTAGTTTACCCTACTAATTTACACAATCCTCCTTCCATAGCACATGATGTGGGACAAAAGTGGCTTTGGATTTTGATTCATCAGTCTAAATATAAACAAAGGAACATATTTTGGTTCATATCACATAAAACTTTTATTTTAGATTTAAAATACATACCAATATATTCTCTGGTGAAGTGTATCCCATCCTTAATTTTCGATTGTGGTACATTGGTTTTGATGCACATTATTTATTTTCATCACTCTTTTTTTGTTTCATAAATTAACAATTTTGAATCAAATTAGATAAAATAAATAATGTCAAATAATATATTATCTACTAAAATGCACTAGAAATGATTTATCATCATGAATAATGATGAAATTATTCCATATTTTCTTCTTTAGAATGTGTGCATAACTAACTGGTGGGTGGGGCTTTACTTTCCCATCGACATCCCTAAGATTTAATTTGGTAAGAAGAGTTTTGAAGCCTCTGTGGTATTTTCTAGCAACCATTAAGAAATTTTTCTTACAAAAATATTCTAAAATAAAT
Source organism: Viscum album (assembly GCA_963277665.1). Classification (NCBI taxonomy): domain Eukaryota; kingdom Viridiplantae; phylum Streptophyta; class Magnoliopsida; order Santalales; family Viscaceae; genus Viscum; species Viscum album. The sequence goes on along the minus strand of OY728132.1, from coordinate 1,149,175,253 downwards.
TAAATCTAAAAGGAATAATGAAAAATAAAATCAATGTTTTATTATATAATTTTTCTTTAAAATACAGAAATTATATTGTAACATTACATTTATATATTCCCAAAAGGTTTCCTTCATTATAGGATAGACTTGGCGCCATGAATCTATATCAATTGGTACATTCATCCTCATTGTGACCCCAACATAACTAATGAACATTGACTTGTTGGGGTGAATAGGTTGTCCTTGTTGATTCTAACCAACCTCAAATTTTATACACTAACTTATTTCTTTGATAATTTTATTCAACATTGTGATATTTCTCCATTATTGTTTTTTTAATCAACATGCTATTGATCTATTAATAATTGTGTAGTTTCAGAATCAACGGTCTATTCTTACCTAAAATTGGTAACATCATTATGTGTATAAGACATTGTCTATATGAGTAGTTAAGCATTTAATTTAGATTATGTTAATACTATAGAGAATAGATTATATTTTTAGGAAAAGAATAGTATATTAAAAAACACATTTATCATCTCATTGAACTATCTTTATTTTTTTAATAGTTAAAGGGATTTGGATCCTCAATCAATAATCCAAATCCCATCTTTGTGCTCCCCTCTAGCATATAGTATATTGTCTACATTAGGACCACTATGAACTAATTGTGATCTCCCAATGAAAGGGTCATCCTTGATTGAATTTTCATCTGACCTTGTAGTTATTTTAGTCACCAATATGATAATAAACCAATTCTTGTTTTCTAGATCTGAGATATAAAATACTTTCACTTCTTATGATTCCATAATGAATGGATCATCCTTTTTCAATTCCATGCTGAAATTCACCTTATTGAAGATCATTTCATTGAATTTCACTACAATCCTATTGTCAACCAATTTTAAATGGAAATCAGGACTTGAAATTTTGTATAATACAACTCTTATATCTATTTGATAATGAAAAAATATCACATATTCTCATAAATTGGATTTTTATCCTTGGAACCAGATATGTGCATCGCTTCTACCATAAGAATAACTCCATTATTTTGCATTGTACAGTATTCATCATGTTATTTTGTATAGAACATATAACCATTGATTACAAAACTAGTGTAAGATAAAACATTTTCATTTAATCCTCAATCTAGCCATAAAATCTATTTGATTATTGAATTCATATTTTTAGATAACTTCTTATAAATTTGATCTTGGAACCATACTATAAACTATTTATTATATGTATTTGATATCCATACTTTATCCCTTGATGGATTCAAATATCTAAGATTTGTTTTGTGGGATTCAACGTATGGATCAACATCTTCACTATTATGTAAAATTTAAAGGTGTGCTGATATCGCTTTGTGATGGAAATTGTAACAATACCTCTTCTAGAAATCCCTTTGTCCATAAGGTGTCTACTATGACAAGACTTTGGGAGACGTATGTTGTAATCATCTGATAGGTAATTAGTATAGAATTCAATAACTTCTTCAAAAATATATCATTCTGCAATTCAACCTTATGGTTGACTTCAATTCTTAATATACCATATCAAAATCCTCATATATCATTCAATGTGGTACATCCATCTATAATGGATAAGACCACATAGTTAAACCTCTATAATCAAGTGAACCATTAGGTGGACCATTATATCAAATAATTATGATGGTAAGAACATCTCTAATTCACATAATATGACTACAACATCTTTATTCATGATTGGAAACTATATAAAGTCTATAACTTTACTATATATGGATTTTAAAAAAATAGTAGATTCTGGTTAATAAATGCCATACATTTTTTGGAAGAATGTAATATAAAGAAATGAGCATCAAATCTTGCATGAAAACATGACATTCATGTGATTTTAGTCTCTATAACTTCAAATTATTCATTAACACAACATTATTTATATTTAATGAATATCCCTATGTAACTTTTATACTATTAAGTAAAATGAAAAATTGAAATTTTTTCTATCTGGATCGACTATAAGTTGTGTGAGGAGGAAAAGTATACCCTTTACCCTTAACTGGTGTCAAATCTTCCCTTGTCCCCAAGTCAATCATGACCAACCTATCCTTAATTCCGTTTTTTGTTTTTCTAGGAACATTTAGTAACATGGTAATAACACTATCAAATATATTTTTTACTACATGCATGACATCAAAAAAAATTCTAATGTACAAAAAATTCAAATATAGTAATTCAAAGAAAATTGATCTCTTTTTTCAATATAATTTCATAAGGTTCTTCAAAAAAAAATTATTAAAAATAGTGTCAATATCTTTTACTTTATCGAATAGTTGATCACTTGTTAGTGGAGATGGTATTTTACCTTGTTCAGTATTCCCATTGAATGTTGTCATCCAGGATTGGTATTGATTTAATCAAGGTAAAAATTTCAGATGTCCTAAAAACAGAGTCTTCTATGAATGTTTCAATCAAACTAAATGTGTAAATTCTTCACAAATGTGACACCCCAACATTACTTTAATGTTATAGCTTAAAAAATCCATAAGTTGGAAATTAATTTATCATCCCATACAACATGGACCTCAATGTGAATTCTTCATTTCGATGAGAATCATAAATTATAACACCTATATCTCACATCAATTTCAGATCTTCATTAAATATATCCAAATAAACATCAATATCATTACAGGGATTCTTTGGTCTAGATATAAGAAGAGATAACATAATATATTTGCACATTATGCATAATTATGGTATAAAGTTATAATTTACTAGCATGATAGGCCATTTACTATGGGTACTACTCTGTATACCAAAAAAAATTATTCCACCTCTAGATAACACAAGATGAAAGTTTCTTGGATCATTTCTAAATTCAGGATGCTTGTAATTAATTTTCCTCCACTGAGTAGAATCTATTGGATGACGTAGGTTCCCATATTTAATTCTTGTATCAGCATTCCATGTTAATTGTCTCGTGAATTACTGAAATCTATATCATCTTCTAAACCTTATAATGTTTTTAAAGTACCATATATATTTTGAAGGACTTGATTCATTTTTCTTGTATCGATCTATGCCACACTTAGGGTATTTTATGAGTGATTTAGGGATCTTGAGAAATAATATACAATCATTTAGACAAGTATATAATTATTTAGAGATCATTCCTATTGAATGTATCATTAGTTTAGTATAATATGTTCTACATGGAAGTTAATTGTATTCTAGTATCATATCATTCATGAGACGAAGTAGTTATATAAATATGATGTCGCTCTATCTGTTATTAGCTTTCAAATTATAAAACTTCAATATAGCTGAAAATGTTGTTTATTTAGTACAACCAGTAAAAAGTGGTCTCTTAGAAAATCTATTTAACTTCTCAAACAAATTTTTAAAATCACTAAGTTCATCTTAAATTTATATTCTAATTTCTTCCATGCGATTTCAAACATTTACACTGATATTTATATCAAATTATCCATAAATCACAGTATCATCCCAATTGGTGCGAATGTTCTATTTTCTCCATGTTTAGTCCAACATTTGGAGATATGATCTATTATATAACAAATAAAATATTATTAAAAATATTCTAGACTAATTTTTCATTAATAACAACAACATAAACATTTAAAAAGTGTTTGAGAAGGGTCTTATGCATTTTCTATTACAAACTTGATGAACTCTTTAACTCCATCTTTATACTCGTTTATCATAAAATTTGCATGCATCTATTTTCAATTCATATCCATCTTATTAGGTTCATAAAATATTATTTTTTATAAAAAATAAATAAATACACATAAGATATTCATTATTATAGGTGAAATTTATAGATAATTATAATAAGGGGAACGCAACATTTTATTTTTTTTAAATGATTTCAGCATGATTTGAAGGAAATGGGTTATTGAATTTATGAAAATAATTTCTCCCCTATGGTAGGTTTTATCCTCATAATTCATCCAAAATGATCACCAGTACCCATTATGGGATGACTACTGCACAAAGTAGTTCAAGAAATATAGGTTTCTGTTCCAGATAAATGGGGGATGAGTCTCAAGAAATAAAATGTAATAATAAATGTTTGGGTTATGAAGTTGATGAGGATGATAGTTGTCTCTTTAAAACTTTTAAAATTACCACATCTTAATTTAAAATTTAAAATCAAATCACAAAACCACTTTCAAAATTCAAAAGTCTTATTTTTTAATTTTTAAACCCTACTTAAAATTTGTTTTTTTTTAATTCCACATGAAAATTGATGGTTTTTTTCAAAATACTTAATGGGATATGAACCCCATTTTCTATAAAAACTATTAACATCAAGTGAAAAATATTAAAATAATATTCAAAAACAATTAACAATAAATTACATGTTTAAAACCATTTCCATAGAAATATGTACACTTTGAAATGTTTAAAAATTGACTAGTTCACTTTGAAATCACTTCATGAATTTCAAAATGCTAGATCCATTTTAGTTCATTTTAATGTAAAACCTCATTTTTTAATTTAAAAACAAACTTTAACATTTAAAACCAAGTTTCCTTTTTCAAAAATTAAATTTAAAATAGACATGGACATAAAAATGAAAACTATGCCACCCACCAGTCTAAAGTAAATAATGATTATTAAACATTTCATAAACATTTTATAAATATATCATGAATAAAAAAATCAAAAGTTGATAGTAAATTAATAATTTAAATCCAAAGATAATTATTCTGGACTACCCACCTAAATATTGAGGTTCTCATGGGATTCTTTAAAAAATCAATTAAGGGACTATTCATTTATCAAAAATCAATATCATTAAATATCAAAAAAGAATCCACAAATCCAATATTTCACATGCCATAAAATTTATTCAAGAATAAAAATCAAGAAGGTTTTAAAAATATTCATTAAATTGAAAACTATTTTCCAAAAGATCATGTGGTGTTAGACGGAATCTATGTGTGATATCGGTCTTAGGTTTGATTTGAATTTATCTGAGTGTGATTTGAATTGGAGGTGCTCTAGTACCTAGCATGAGAGAATGATAACGGATTTGGTTTTTGTTTTGAAAGGAACCAACCATAAAGTTACACAATGTTTTGAGTTTATACATTTTTTTGGGTGTTTAGAAGATCATGAGATGATTTAGGTTTTTTAGGAATTGTGATAGAGTGATGAGATAGTGCATAAACAGGTGAAACTAAGCATTTTTAGTGAAAATTTATCCATAGGAGGACTGAATAATATTTTTTCATGATATTGGGTGTGGTGATATAGAAACCACATCATGCATGTTTTTCACATTATATATTTATGCTTTTTTTGTATAATTTTTTTTAAACATGTTTACTTGTTTTAAAATTATTTATTCTATGAAATTAAAGTTTATACTTGTGTTATTTAATTATTTACATTATTTCATTTATATAAGTTTATGCTTATAAATTCTATAAGCTCCAAATAATTTTAAGATCCATAAAGGAATGTATCTATCGTATGTTTGGGTTATGTTACCTTGATTTATTTTGATAAAGTAGCCTAAATATTCACATGTCTTAAAACTTTGTTCAAGGAAGGAAATTATTATTTGGTATATATTTGTTATCTGATATATTGAGTACTTTTAGTAAACCTAAATTTAGTTTTAAATCGTGATTTTAAATAGTATGAATATAATTAGTTAAGTATTCCCTTTTATACCATGTGATCATAACCTCAGAACATATATGAAAACATAAAATCTATATATACCCATATGGGTGTGTGTGTGCAGGGTGGGAGCTAAATAGGCTTAGTAAGATTTCACCAAATAGTCAATTAAATTTAATTTATAAAATATTTCAAAAAAAAATAGTTTGAACACCTTTTAAAAAATGTTTCAAAAGAGGAAAGTATAAAGGAATGAAATATCATACATTTATCTCTTTTCAAAATCCCATGGTAAAACCTTTTTGGAAAATAAAATACAACCATGATTAATATCAATATATTTATACTCATGTACATAAAAAATCATTTAAAATAATTCTTTCAAAATCCAGTTTTTATTAACCAATGGATGGAATCATACATTTAAAAGTAAAAACACTTTAAAATATTAAAATTTTAGAGTTCAGAGATTATGAAAATAAATCAAAATCAATTTTATTCATTCAAAACATTTCTCAAAGAACATTTTATAATAAAAACAAAAAATAAACACAAGAATAAATTAATATAGAATATAGATCAAATGAGAACCATTATAATAATGATTTATAATAATAGTAAATAAAAATAAATTGTTACAGCATGTCTATGAAATGTAAAAAGGGATGAAAACAATGTGTGTAGAGGGGATATCTAAGATAATATTATCAAATAAAAATGATCAAGGGAATATCATTGGATACTAGGGTGTGAAAATATTAAACATATATCAGTGGAATCAACAACCCAAGAGTTCCCACCAATAAAAACTCCATTGACAGAGAAATAAATCCATCACATCCCTAACACTATAGGTGAAGAAACATGGATATTACATCACTAACGGTATGGGAAAGTAAATAAGGACACCATGTCCAGAAACTATGACACAAAAGATCACTAACATAGTTACCTTTGGTTCCCATGGCATAGTAAAAGTGGAGGTGAGAAAAAAATATGAACATGATTAATTTATTAATCAATAATAAAGCATAATCAATAAACATCTTCTCACCTCCAACACCCTCTCAAGAAATATCCACCAATCACATCATACAAGCATCACATAATAATAATCAATACACATCCCATTAAAGTAAAATAGCCTATAGAAAACAATAACCTAAGGTTTTCCTAATAAGGGTGGTAAAATCATAATGATTTTTTTAATAAAGTGACAACATGCCTCTAATAACTATATGGGTGAAAATCTTGTTACAAAAGCATCCTTGTTATAAAATAAGGATACCATTTATCAATTACTAAAGGCATAAAAATAATCATGTAAAACCATGTTATAAATATCATTTAAAAACATAATTGGTATCAATACATTGAAAACTAATAATTCCTCTCATGGGGGTCAACTAAAAATCATACATATTCTTTTTTTCTAAACCCTTAAACCACTCGTTATATCCTTTGGAACTAAAAATAGGGTAAAAACCATTTTTCATTCATATTATTAATTATAAAGATAATCTTATTCATTTAAAAAACACTTAAAAATCATAAATTAATAGTTTTATAATTATGGTTCTAATCCCCATGAAAACCCTTTTATGTTCCACATAGGAAGCATCGAAAAAGAATTATGAACCCATAATGGGTGTCAAATAATTATTTTCCTTTGATAATCAATTTAAATCCATGGGATGAATACATAGAAAATGGAGAAAATGGAGGAATCTATAAGAGATGTATTTTACATCATTCATGTGATATGGGATTTAGAGGAGATTCGGGTTGAGTTAAATCGAGTAGAAGAAATCTGTAAGTAGAAGTTAAACAAAAGAACACAAAAAGAAACAAAAATAGAGAAAAAACTAAATTGTCTAGATTCTTGAAAATATGTAAGAAAATGAACGTTATACTAAACCCAGACAAGAAATCAATGAGTGAGGAGGAGGAGAAAATAACATATCGTGGACTCAAGATTTGATTCCTTTGATAGAAAGTGTAATGTCTCGGTTCCAGAAGTCGCCCAGAGGCACCCCATACCTGGTTAGTCACATGGCCTCAAGCGCATTTCCCTGAACTCAAGAGGATACCAACTAGCAGCGAGGGCCTTGGGTGTGATAGTGGGGAAACTATTCCCTCATTGTTAGATTAACACAGCGGAAGAGAAACAGATAACAATAGCAGAAGCAGTAAGTATACCAACAATAGTAAATATCGGAAGACTGATGAAAGAAACAACTAGAGAACATATTTATAAATGATGCATGATACATATGTTTAGAAAAGCATCCAAACAAAACACAATGCTGAAATACAGTACTTAAAAAGTACAAGAAAAGAAATAAATAACTCCACAGCATCGCAAGCCTAAGCTTGGTCCCATGCTCTCCAGCTCCAACGCAGTCAAGTACCTGAAGTAGAAGGATGCTTGCCCTTATCTATACCTGCAACAATATAATCTGTTTGGGCCCAAAATCATGACCCAAATAGGGTGTGAGACTAAATCCCAGTAGGAAACCACCAAGAGATCTGTGCCTAATAGTCAGTGAATATATATGGTAGGTAATAAGAAAAACAAGTAGTAAACAAGGAAGTACTCAACAGTAAACATTTGTATAGTTCAATTGCATTCAATTCCACATATCAAGTAAGCAAATAAACAAAGTAGGTAACCCTCTGGGAAGTGCTCTCAGCATAACCCCTCTAGTTCAACCAAAATAACACAAGCAAGCAGATAACACAAAAGGTAACCCTCTGGGAAGTATGCATAGCCTATCCCCTCTGGTCCTACCTAGAAACACAAGTAACCCTCTGTGAAGTACACTTAGACTAACCCCTCTAGTTCAGATTAAATATAGACTCTCTGAGGAAGCACTCGTCATAAATTCCTCATATAGTCTCGTATCGGTAACTAAAGGCGCTCTGAGGAAGAACTTATGTCACATTCCCCCTATGGCCCGTGTCGAGGAACTACAGACACTCTGAGAAAGCACTTATGTCAATTCCCCCTGTGATCTCATATCGTAAGTATAAAAGACACTCTAGAGAAGCTCTTATGTCCACTCTCCCTATGGTCTATACACTAGGTTCTCACGACCCTGTGTAAGTCAAGAAAGTACAGCGAAGCGTATTGTCCAAAGTGAACCTCAAGAACTACTTAGCTAACAGTCTACAGAAAACAGTATGGCAGATAAACAATCACTCCATCCTAACAATACTAGGCATGGTAAGTAAACGGCCTAATAGTTAAACAAGACCAAACAGTCAAAATAGGAAATCTTGCACGGGAAAACACTTCCAAAGCATAGCAATTAACCATATTCTCATCCAATTAACCTCTACTCAAGCATACAAGCATAGAAGTCAATTAATAGGGCTAAAATAATAAACACGCAATACCCCATTCAAGGGTATTGTGCACTTTAGCACATATAACTCAAAGAATTTAAATGGAAAGGCACAAACCACCTACCTTGGTGTTGGGAGATCGCTATACGCCAACCTCAATCCTTGAATCTCCCAAGAACACCTTAGATATATAAAAACACAAAAAACTCTCAACCAAAGAAAACTTGAGAAAGATGAGTAATTAGGAAACGAAGCTCTATAAGAAGGAAGAGCTTACCGAGGTGATCCCAATGCAATCGACGGTAGTTGAATCGGAGAATGGACGCTCGATCGGGGGCTCGAAGGAAGATCGCGGTCGTATGGGTTCTCTCGGATGAACTAGGTCAAGAAGTAGATGGTTCTGTCTGTCAGACGTGACCCCAGTACGTTTAATGGAAAAAAATAAAGTACATGGCATGTACTTTCCTTCACTTTCCCCCACATTAGGCGGTCTCTAGGTCACCACACACGGTCGTGTGCATGGCCGTTACACAACTAGCACCTGGCTACCCACAGTAACTAAGTACATGGTGTGAACTCATAAAGTACACAGTATGTACCTAGGAAATTTCTAGAAAAAACTATTTTTCTCAAAAACAGTAAAAAAAGAAAAACATACCTAAAAAAGAAGATTCGGGTTCTTACAAAATTTCCCCCCTTAAAGAAATTTGTCCCCAAATTTCCCTAGTAAGGCAGCGTAGAAGAATAATCCTCAAACAGCTCCGGCCACTGTGATCGTACATCACCCTCCCTCTCCCAAGTCTTGTCATGTATCCACTCGTGCTTCCATAGAACTCATACCAGAGGGACAGACCATGAATAAAGAACCTTCGTACTGTGATCAAAAATATGGATAGGATACTCCTCAAACGAGGTTTCTACCTCTAACTCAACCTCCTTGGCTTGAAAATCATGATGTGGGTATGAGAAGTAACATCGGATATGAGAAACATGGAAGAAATTGTGCATAGACCGATATATCTGAGGTAACTACAACTAATAAGCAACCAAACCAACTCTCTCCAACACATCAAATGGCCCAACGTACCTCGGCAAAAGCTTACCATGTCTCCTAATCCTCTTGTGCCCTAACCTTGGTGTGACACGTAGGAAAACCTAATCCCAGACCTTGAACTCTAGAGGTCATCTTCACTGATTAGCATAAGACTTCTATCGAGACTGTGCAGTAGCCATCCTCTTATGAATCAACTCTATCTGCTCGGTGGTCTCCTAGACAAGACGAGGTCCTAGCATAGCTGTCTCTCTTTCCTCTAGCCAACATAAGGGTGATCGCCATGGCCTACCATACAAATTCTCATAAGGTGCTATTTGAATAGTTTCTTTAAAACTATTATTGTAGGAAAACTCCATAAGAGGAAAGTGATTCTCTCAAGAACCTCCAAAATCCAGGATACATGCATGAAGAATGTCCTCAAACACCTGAATCATACGCTCGGACTGGCCATTTATATGGGGATGATAAGATGTACTCAAAAGTACATGTGTACCCAAGGCCTTATGCAATACCTTTCAGAATCGAGAAGTAAAATGGAAATCCCTGTCTGAAACAATGGAGTTTGGAACTCCATGTAGACATACTATCTCATATATGTACAACCATCCCATCTCATCAACATTGAAAGTCCCCTTGATCAGAAAGAAGTGAGAAACCTTCGTGAGTCTGTCAATGAAAACCCAAAGATCATAATTCCTTCAAGGAAACCTCAATAAACCCATCATGAAGTACATTGCAACATCATTCCATTTCCACTCGGTAATGGGTAACTTCTGCAAAAGCCCCACGGGTTACTGATGCTCCACCTTCACCTACTGACAGGTGGAACACCTCATGATGAACCCAGAAACATCGCTCTTCATACATGGCCACCAATACTGACGGTGTAGATCACAATACATCTTGGTGACACCAGGATGAACTACCCAAACTGAGGAATGAAAGTCCCACATCAACTCCTCACGTATGTCTGATGGCACCCATACGCACCCAGGAAAACACAAGATCTCATCCTCACCTATGGTCCATCCAGGAATAGGGTCCTCTCCTAACACACTTTCCCATAGGACTAGGCATTCAAAATCTAATAGCTACCCCATTCTCACTCGATCAAGAAGAGTAGAGGTAACAGCTACAGAAGAAAGAAAAGTTTTCCCCTGTCTGTTGTGCACCTCTAAATGCATCTTAGAGAATAGTTCCATAAGCTACCACTCACTGCTGGTCTCCCGAACTGCATGTATCTGAGTAATCCTGCTCAACAAATCTGCTAATGCATTTCCTTTCCCAAGCATATAGAAAAGCTCAAAGTCAAAAGACTAAAGGTACTCAACCCACCTTCGTTATCTCAAATTCAGGTCACGTTGAGTGAAGATATACTTAAGACTTTTTTGGTCGATAAAAACCACAAAATTATCTCTGAGAAGATAATGTCTCCAACATCATATGCATGAACAACTACAGCCATCTCGAGATTTTTCATCAGGTAATTCCTCTCATGGGGCCTCAACTGCCGAGAACCGTATGCAACACTCCTTATCTCCACATAAGCACTGCTCCTAGCCCGATACCTAAAGCATCACAATAAATAGTTTAGCTCTTTCCCGACTTTGGAAATACTAGTATCGGTGCTAAAGTAAACCTCACTTTCAGCTTCTGAAAGGATTACTCACAAGAATATGACTGTAAGAAATTCTAACCCTTCTTAGTTAGGCCCATAAGTGGCACTACTAAGCATGAAAAGTCTTGTATGAAACATCTGTAGTATCCATCCAGCCCTAGAAAACTTCATACCTCAAAGACGTTCTTAAGCTTCTCCTAGGAAACTACTGCTCTCACTTTATCTAGGTCCATTGATACTCCTATCTCTGAGATAACATGACCCAAGAAGTGAATCTGGTCCATCTAAAAGTGGCATTTTGAGAGCTTAGCATATAACTGATGCTCTCTCAATGTACTCAAAACGATCTCAAGATGGATAGAATTGTCATGTTGAGTGTGAGATTACACCAAGATATCATCCACGAAGACCACCATGAAGGAATCCAAGTATAGATGGAACACTCGGTTCATCAGTGCCATGAAGACTGCAAGCACGTTTGTGAGACCAAACGGTATAACCACATACTCGTATAGATCATACCTGCTTCAGAAAGCTGTAAGAGGTATATTAGATGGTCTAACGTGCAACTTATGATAACCAGACCTCAATTCAATCTTAGAGAACACACTACTCCTCGAAGTTGATCAAAGAGATCATCAATCCTTAGCAAGGGATATCGGTTCTTGACCATAAACTGGTTCAACTTCTGATAATCCACACAAAGCCAGAGGGTACTGTCTTCCTTCTTTGCAAACAGGACAAGAGAACTCTAAGAAGAAGTACTAGGTTGGATGAAATCCTTTGCCTGTAACTCCTACAACTGCTTCCTGAGATCCTGAAACTCTAGTGTATCCATCCTATAAGGAGGAATGGACACCGGTTCTGCTCTTAGAAAAAGCTCAATAACAAATTCTACCTCTTTCTCTGGAGTCAAACCTGAAAATTCCTCTAGAAAGACGGCCCTAAAATGATCCACAACTTGGGGAAAGTCCATCTATGAAGTCCCCTGGTCATCCAGATAAAAACTAGCAATATGGCATGTAACTCCTCCAAACCCATGATGCTCGGGTCCTGCTCTGCTCTCCTAGACATCCCATTCACCCTTATGAAAAAATGATTTGCCCTCTAGTGATGTGAAACTCACCCTATGACGATAGAAATTGACAACTACCTAGAAGGGAACTAACCAGTCTATTCTAAGAATGAAATAATATCCTCTCATCTCTAGGACATAAAGTTCCCATAAGAAGTGACACCCACCAACCTCAAGAGGTCACTCCTTGAACTGACTTACATTAGTCATTATTATCCCCAACAATGTGTCCAACATTAAGACGTCAGTAGAAGTAAATATACAGATCACAAGGTTCTCCACAATAGCAACAGATATAAATCTATGGGAAGCCCCTATATCAAAAAGAGCAGAAGCTAAAATTGAGGCAACTAGAATTGTACCTTGAACAGTAGAGGGTTCGGGATCTTACTCCTACTGGGTCTACTCCACTACAAAAGTCTGACTTGTAATGTGGCCCTGTGACCCTGCCTGACCACTCTGAGCTAATCTACCCTATTGTTGATGAAATCTTGGTGACTAACTACCATGGCCGCGACCTCCACCTTGGCCTGAATGGCCAGAAGAACTCCAGTTCCTAGACTGATGAGAAATTGGTGGCACTTATCTTGAACACGGAGTCATAGAAGAACCCCTGTCATCAACTTCTAGTGAGAATATCTGATAGAAACGCTGAAGATGACCCATCTTTCCACAAGATCGACACTCCACTGGGTCTCTCGGGCAATGTGGCCACGTATGACTGCTCTTCCCACACTGGTAGCACACTACCTGGCTACTAGAAGAAGTGTCTCTTCTCCTTATATCATCATGAGAAGACCCCCTACAGTGCTTCCTACTATCAGTAGGAGGGATAATAACTCTGGATGTCAAACCGCCCTGGCTCACAACTCCAGAATCCCTTGGATTGTGATCCGTGATCAGTGCCTGGTTGATGATATAAGTGATGGAAGTCAACCTGAAGATGTTCACCTACGATCAGATGTCGTTCCTGAGACCATCCTCAAACTTCCTTTCCAAGAATAACTCATCACCTCCTGGGATGGGCGTAAAGTGCTGCAGCTCTGTGAAGCGAGAAGAATACTTCATAACAGAAAGAGTACCCTGCTCCAGACTCATGAACTCTCGGTCTCGATCGGCCCTCAAGGTATCTGGATAGAAGTAGTCATAAAAATCACTCTAGAAGTCATCCCAAGCCATAACCTTCTGGAATCCCACCTGTGAGATCACATCCAACCATCTCTTGGTGGAATCCCGAAGAATGTACATAGCAAGCTTGACTCTCCTCTCTAGAGGCATCTCCAGATGCTTGAATATGGAAAGCATGGATTCTAACCATGACTCTACAACCTGAGGTCCTCCTTCCCCTATGAAGGTGGGAGGATGATTCTACTGGAAAACCTGTGTCAACTCTGCCATAGAAGGGGTAGGATGTGGTACTCCTCAGAAGGTCTTCATAAACCTCATAAATCCCTCTCAGAACTTTACGTCAGCACCTATGTCCAGAATGATGGATTGTTCCAAGAATAGAACAAATGGAGGATCTATAGGTAGTCCTTGATCAGTCATGTCCAGTGTCTAGTCATTTCCCTGTAACTGGTATACAACCAGAGGATGTCTCGGTGGCATGACTCTATAAGGTCAAGAGAACACCTTAGATCAAGATTATCAAGGACTGAAAATTAAAAGAGCAAGGAGGGAACAGGTGAAATAAAGAATTCAAGTTTTTTAAAACATGAATACACAACGTTTATAATGCCTACACAGCGTGTTCCCTTAAACCTTTCACATGGGTGTGTACCTTTGCCCAAAATGGTCATGTAACACCCCATACACGGTGTTTTATCATTACACACGGCGTGTACTTGAATCCACTTCCCCTGCCCGAGTTCCCTTACACAGATAGGCCAAACGATTCTCCTAGAACAAGAATACATGGTGTGTTAGTGCCAGACACAGCAGGTAATAGACGAGCTTCACCGACCTGTGTTATTAGTGGCACGGCATGATACACGACTCACACTACATGGCATGTTCCAGATAGACACGGCGTGTACTAGGAAGACTTCGCCGACCAGTTTTGTTAGTGACATGGTTGGATTCCACGGAATAAACTACATGGCGTGTTTAAGACTGACATGGCGTGCATTAGAGAATACTCAACCAACCCGTGTTGTTAGTGACATGGCCGACTACACGATGAGGGCCCATACTCCCCATGAATCAAAGCTTGGAATCTTATACATGTCAAAAACAAGCATAATAGATCAATGATCAACCAAATTCTGGTCTATGAGGGCCTATAATACCTCGATAACCAAAGTTTGGAATTCATTCAAAAAAACATTACACAAGAAATACCCTATCAAAATCACGCATTATATCAAGGCATCTATCACAACAACATGCTTATCTTGCACAACATTTATCACAACAACATGTAATTTCTAATACACCCTAAATGGCATGTCAAGAATGCATGACATGTGATTTATATCAAGTTCCTACATGATGCATGAGATGGAATACCATCATCTCATCAGGCTGCAACAGAAATAGAACCTCAATAATATCAACATTAACAGCACAAAACATGTGAATCACTCAATGGTGAAATCAAATCAACTGTAATAATTGAAAAACTAGAAAACTTGCAATAAGGAGGTAGATTGGATTTTCCCTATACATGATTTAGCTACTTTCAGGAATAGATTATTACCAAGTACCTATTTCATCTTATCCCTGGCTATAGGCTCCAAACAGTAAGTCAATAGAAAATAATTCATCTGATACCACTTTGTAACGTCCTAGTTCTGAAAGCCGCCCAGAGGCGCCCCATACCTGGTTGGTCACATGACATCAAGTGCATTTCCCTAAATGCCAGAGGTTTCTGACTAGCAGCAAGGTCCTTGGGTGTGATAGTGGGGAAACTATGCCCTCATCGGTAGAGTAACATAGTGGAAGAGAAACAGATAACAATAGTAGAAGTAGTAAATATAGCAACAACAGTAAACAGTGGAAGACTGATGAAAGAAACAACTAGAGCACGTATATATAAATGATGAATGATACATATGTATAGAAAATCAGCCAAACAAAACACAATGCTGAAATACAGTACAAAAAAAGTACAAGAAAATAAATAAACAACTCCATAGCATCTCAAGACTGAGCTTGGTCTCATGCTCTCCAGCTCCAACGCAGTTAAGTACCTAAAGTAGAAGGGTGCTTGCCCTTATCTATACCTGCAACAATATAATCTATTTGGGACCAAAATCATGACCCAAATAGGGTGTGAGATTAAATCTCAGTAGGCAACCACCAAGAGATTTGTGTCTAATAGTCAATGAGTATATATGGCAGGTAATAACCAAAAGAAGTAGTAAACAAGGAAGTACTCAACAGTAAACATTCATATGGTTCAATTTCATTCAATTCCACATATCAAGTAAGTAGATAAACAAAGCAGGTAACCCTCTAGGAAGTGCTCTCTACCTAACCCCTCTGGTTCAACCAAAACAACACAAGCAAGCAGATAATACAATAGGTAACCCTCTGGGATGTACTCATAGCCTATCCCCTCTGGTCCTACCTAGAAACACAAGCAACCCTCTGGGTAGTACACTCAATCTAACCCATATGGTTTAGCTTAAGAATAGACTCTCTGAGGAAGCACTCGCTGTCAATTCCTACTATAGTCTCATATCAGTAACTAAAGGCACTCTTGGGAAGCACTTACGTCACATTCCCCATATGGCCCACATCGAGGAACTACAGACACTCTGAGGAAGCACTTACGTCAATTCCCCCTGTGGTCTCACATCGTAAGTAGAAAAGACACTCTGGAGAAGCCCTTATGTCCATTCTACCTATGGTATATACACTAGGTTCTCAGGCCCTGTGTAAGTCAAGAAAGTACAGAGAAGCATATCAGACAAAGTAAACCTCAAGAACTACTTGGCTAACAGTCTACAGCATAACAGCATGGCAGATAAAAAATCACTCCATCCTAACAATACTAGGCATCGTAAGTAAATAGCCTAACAGGAAAACAAGACCAAATGGTCAAAACAGGCAATCCTTCATGGGAAAACACTTCTGAAGCATAGTAATTAACCCTATTCTCATCCAATTAACATATACTCAAGCATACAAGCATATCAGAAAATTAACAGGGCTAAAACAATAAACATGCAATACCCCATCCAAGGGTATTGGGAAGTTTAGCACATATAACTCAAAGAATTTCAATGGAAAGGCACAAACCACCTACCTCAATGTTGGGAGATAGCTATATGTGAACCTCAAGCCTTGAATCACCCATGAACATTGTAGATCTACAAAAACGCTAAAAATTTTCAACTAAAGATAACTTGAGAAAGAGGAGGAATCATGAAACGAAGCCCTAGAAGAAGGAAGAGCTTATCGAGGTGATCCCAATGCAATTGACGGCAGTCGAATCGGAGAACGGGTGCTCGATCAAGGGATCAGAGGAAGATCGTGGTCATACGGGTTCTCTCGGACGAACTAGGTCGAGAAGAAGACGGTTATGTCCATCAGACGCGACCCCCGTATGTTTAATGAAAAAAAGGAAATCACACGGTGTGTACTTGCCTTCACCAGCCCCCGCATTAAGCGGTCTCCAGGTCACCACACACGGTCGTGTGCATGGATGTTACACGGCCAGCACCCAGCTACCCATGGTAACTAAGTACACGATGTGTACTTAGGAAATTTCCAGAAAAAACTCTTTTTCTCAAAAACACCAGAGAAAGGAAAACATACCTAAAAAGAAGATCTGAGTTCTTACAGAAAGTAGTGATATCACAAAAGATTGGATTTGTTCGAGCCTTGGATTTGTTCAACCCTTGATTAGAGTCTTGGATTCATTCAATCCTTGATTCGAGCCTTGGATTTAAGGAGGAAGAGCGCCGACAGTAGGGGACTTCTACGAAAGCTTGAGATATCGTGACTCAAATTAGTACGTTGGGGCTTTTCAAGTAGATCAAGGATACTTTTATCAGCACTTCCAAAAAAGAACTAATAAATCTCTATATTTATTAGCACTAAAGAAGTGTTGATAAAAGACGTCTTTATTAGTGCTAAAACATTAGCGCTGATAAAGGATTTACAATTATAATTATAAATAAATAAATTTGTAAATGTATTTACATAATTATATATTTATTTATTAATATTTTATAATTATTTAAATATATTATTTATTTATAATTATATAAATATTTTTAAAAATATATATTTTTTTATTTATAATTATAAATATATAATTTTATAAATATAATAAATATATATTTATAAATATATTTATAAATAAATATATTTGTAAATATATTTATAATTATCTATTTATAATTATAAATATATTTATATGATTATATATATTTATATTATTATATATATATTTAATAAATATATATAAATATAAGCATAGAAAATATATTCATTATTTAAATATATTTATTATAATTTTATAATTATAAATATATTTATATCTTTATATATATATAATTATATATATATTGAAGAAATATATATATATAAATATAAATATAATAAATATATTCATTATTTAAATATATTTATTACAATTTTATAATTATAAATACATTTATATCATTATATATATTTATATAATTATATATATTTATATAATTATATATATTTATATAATTATATATATTTATATAATTATATATATTTATATAATTATATATATTTATATAATTATATATATATATATATATATTTAATAAATATATATATAGTAAATATATTCATTATTTAAATATATTTATTATAATTTTATAATTATTTAAATATATAATTATTTATTTATAACTATATAAATACTTTTTTAAAAAATCATATTTATATATTTATATCATTATATATATTTATATAATTATATATATTTTTTAGTAAATATATATAAATATAAATATAGTAAATATATTCATTATTTAAATAAATTTATTATAATTTTATAATTATTTAAAAATATATAATTATTTATTTATAAGTATATAAATATTTTTTAAAAATATTATTTATTTATTTATATTTTAAATATAAAAATTTATAAATATAGTAAATATACATTTATAAATATATTTATTTATAAATATTTATTTATAAATATATTTTAAATGTTATTAATGAATATATAATGTTAAATGCATGCATGTTAAAAATGAATGAAATTGAAGAATTAAAAATAAGTATACTTTAAAAATATTGAAAAAATAGATAAATTTTATTAAATAATTATATTTTAAAAAAAATGAATATATATTGAAATAAATATGAATACATATTGAAAATATTAAAATCTAGAAAATATTTGTATATATAAATAAATAATAGAAATTGATTAAATTCCAAAAAAATAAAAAATATTAAAAATATTAAAAATGAATAAATAATACCTAACTGTAAAAATATTAAAAATAAATAAATAAAATTTACTGATTAAAAACATAATATATTAAATGTATCATTTTATAATGAAATTCTAAAATGAATACTAAAATTTGAATAAATTACATAAATATTAGGTGTATGTTTTTTAAAAGGATGGAGGTAATGCCTCTTTTATTAGAAACAAGAAAAAAAGTAACAAAACCAAAGAGGGTATAGGAAAATAAAGCAAAAAATTCCAAAAGCATAAAAGTTAGCCACCTAAATTTTTTCTAAAACTTTCATCTATTTTTCTTTCTTCTTCTCTAATTGCATTCCAGTCAACTCTTTCGTGTCTGCACCCCTAACCTATGGTTCTCCCCCTACTTGAAGGAAGAGATTTAATCCTATCAAGTAAGGTCTCGACATCAGTTCTTTCTGAGTCAGAGCTGTTATCCTGCTACTCCTTGATTTTTTTCAGGAGAGGCATCCCTTTATAACAGAGTCAACATCCCCTCAACCTATTTTGTTTCATCTTGAGGAAGTGTCTCTTAGAGTTTTGTCTCTTTATGAAGCATATTCGAAGAACGAATAATTTCATCCTGTATCTCATTGGTACAAAAAAATAATATGTTCATCAAAAAAAGAAGATTTACCATCAATTGATTGTTCAACCACCACTTGAGAGTCAACTGAAGAACTTGTCTTCTTGTAAAAAATAAGTTAAAAAACCTTTTTATCCATGATTTATTTTGAAGAAGCATGGAAAACTTTATGAATCACTGGAGAGTTAGATTATAAAATTTTATTACCCTTTCGAGTACCCGAAGCATCCATCCTTTCTTATGAAAACTATTGATCAACCGCTTTTTGAGTATCTTCTTAATTAACTTATTTAACCATCAATCCATCATCACTTCTACCTTTGCTATAAATATCAGCATTGTTAGCCTCTTCAGAGGAGATGGTAGCCCAAGTTTTCATCTTAGTCATAGAAGTAGATGCATTGACATTAGATGAATCACTTGGTAGGTATCCCTTCTAATCATCCATTAGTTTAACTGTGTCATTAGGAACTGATCCTTGTTCATCTCTCTTATGTTTGAAATTATTAGTAGAAATGTCATTTACATCATCATTATAAGGATTATTGTTATCAGAAGGCAACAACATTTTAGGAACAACATCATACTTCTGAATAGATGCATTTTTACTCTTCTTAAGACAATTTCTCATATCATGTCCACACATAAAACAGAAATTTCACACTATAGAGAACCTACAGTTAGATGATTCATGACCTATAACATTACAGTCCTTGCAAAATTTTTGGGATTTTTTCATACATAATTTTCAACTCAATAATATCATCATCTGTTGCAAGCATTACTTTATCAACCATATCCAAACCCAATTCAACCTCAACCAAGAACCTGGAGAAGTTTTAAAATCTTTCCACTTCCATTTCCTTATCAATTTTAATCCAGACATAGATAGACAGTGTAATTTCATGAAGAATTTTAAGATTCCAAAGTATCCAATTCAACCCATATACCCTTACCTAAATTTGATTAGTGGTGTTACGGACCTCAAATGGGTTGAATTTTTTATCCCTTTCATGAAGGTGAACAATACCATGTTTGAGCGCAATTGAACCGAACCCCCAGGCTTAGACATTCAATTCTTTATAGGGAAAAAGAAAATTGAAATACCCTCATCCTAGTGATACACATTTCCAAGAGGAGAAGCCCCATATCGATGAGATCCGCTCCTTCAGTTCACCTATTTTCAAGGGATGAGATCCCTTAAGAAGAAAAATATGAGCTATGATCAAGAACTTTTCTATTCTAAGTTGATCTAAAATAGCTTCAGGGTCTGATTTGATGTGCTCAACACTTCCTTTCCTTCGAATAGAGGAATCGGTCGCACCTTTGTGTTTGTGTGTTGTAAATAAAAATGCATTAATTATATATATGTATGTGAAATCAAAATGACACACATTTAATATATGTTAAATTTAAAAATCAAATGACATTCAATTATGTTAATTACTCGATGCAATTAGTCAGTATTTGTAATTAATATTAATTTTTAATTATAAACTATTCTTCACTAAATATATGACTTATTTAATGTAAGAATAAATATTTTGTATTGAATAAATCATATTTTATGAAATATTATATGCATTGATATACATATATATATATATATATATATTATGAATATATTTTTATATTAAATGTATTAATGGATAATTATTTATAAAACCCATTAAAAATGAATAAGATGTTAATTTGTTTTTAATTATTACATTTTATTTATTTTCCATATTTATATTTAATATATATTATTTATTACTATTTATAATTAATATATAAATATATTAAAATTATTCATTTTTATTAATAATTTTTTCATTAATGGATTTTTTAATAATTTTTAAATTTATTCATTTTTAAATTTTTTATTCAATTTTTACAATTTATTCATTTTCAATTTTTTTATTTTATTATTATAATTTATTCATTTTATATAAATATATTTAATATATACTATTTATTAATTTTTATAATATATATATATATATATATTAAATTTATTCATTTTTATCAATAAATATTTAATTAATAAAATGTTCAATATTTTTCTTAATTTACTCATTTTTATTCTTTATTTCTTTAATCATTACATTTTACTCAATTTACATATCTATATATTTGATATATATTATTTATTAATATTTATAATTTATATATATGTATATCAAATGTAATGTCCCGTGTTTTGAACTAGACAGAAATTCAAAAATAATTTGAAATTTTTGTTTTATTGGACGGGTTGTTTTTAAAACCGAGCTTCAAAATTGAATTTTGAGATTTGGAATGCTTCTAGGTGATGTTTTTTGGACTTGGGTGAAGGCCTGAGAAGTTTCCTAATTGGTTCGAGGGGTTTCAGAAGCACCAGACCCAAAAAAGCACGGTTTTGAAAAGCTATGGAGGGTGCACGGTTTGTATGAAACTGTACAACCCACTATAGGTAACCATGTGGCTCGTTTTAGGTGGGCAGAGGCATTTCGCATGGGTTGTGCATGGTGTGTTCTTGGAGGCAGTAGCTCAACATAGTTCACTGCATGGTTGGTTCACAATTTTTAAATGGTGCGGCCAGCCCGTGTGGGGTGCCCCATGTGTCCATAAGGGGGTGTACAGTTGGCGCACAGTTTTTCAAACTCTGCAACCCAAACCATGTGTCAAGACCTATATTAAAAATCAAATTTAATTGATTTAAATTAAAATAAAATAAATAAAAATCAAAACCCTCACACCCCTTTCCCCAAAATCACGACGTACCCCTCCCTGGGGGTCCCCTTTGGCGTGCGACGGTTCCCCTCCGGCTCCCTCCTCCGGTTTCTGATTTCCACTAGATCCTTCTTGTTTCTCCTTAAAATCTATGAGGTAGGCTCTCTTCACCCTTCTCCTCCCTAATTCTAGCCGATTTTCAGCCTCCTCATTTCCCTATTTTGGTTTGACCGAACCCTAGGTCAAAGGTTAGCTGGATTTTAATTTCTTCTTTTGTTGTTAGGGTATGCAACAGGTTCCTTGGGTCTTGTTCTTGCATGTTCTGGGAACCGCCACCGAAGGTGAAGAGGTTCGCTTCAATTCAGTCTGTCTCCGCCATTTGAGGTGATATTTTTTTCTTGTTTCTTGGTTTCACACCATCTAAATTATAATCTTTAATTATTTTAAGGTTTGTAGTAATTATTTTGTAGTATGTTGTACCTTGCCTTGTTGTTTTGAGTCACCGAGTCTAAGGTGACTCGCTTGCATTTTCATAGGTAAGTATATATGTATATATATATAGGTTCCCCTGATATGTGTATATTCATCCATGGTAGTGAATATTCTTGTATGGGGCTAGGTGTTCATATGTTTATATATGAAGATGCATACGTTGGTGAGTGGAGATGGGTATATGAATATAAGCATATGTATAAGGATCCCCTTGCACATGTTTATGGACATGTGGATGTGTGTATAGGGGATATATGTCCTTATATGTATGTAAAGGTGCATATGCTCAGTGGGGGAGCAGTAAGTTCTAGTTAAAAAGTGCCAAGATATGAAATGTTCGGTTCGGCTCTACACCATAAGGAAGAATCCATTTACATGCCCTTTAAATTCAAGTGCAGCTTTAATTAAGTTGAATTATGATTCCTTTTGATAAATTGAACTGTGAGCCTTGAGTGAACTGCTAAAACATGAAAAATGGTTTGTTTGATAATTAAAGTCATGATTTTATAATAAAACCCCTCTAAAGAAGGTGTGATACCTTCAAGCTAAAAATGTAGTGATTGACTTTTATATATGTCTGCCTTATTACCTTGCTATTATATTTATGCTTCGAGTTATAATTGAAAAATGACAT
This sequence comes from Viscum album, assembly GCA_963277665.1. NCBI lineage: Eukaryota > Viridiplantae > Streptophyta > Magnoliopsida > Santalales > Viscaceae > Viscum > Viscum album. The sequence continues at coordinate 1,149,151,704 of OY728132.1, read as the reverse complement.
GTTTTGGTGATTGGCCCTTTTTGTTTCATTTTCTCAAATGATTAAATGATTTGTTTTCATAACACCTCTCCTCTACAATTGATCCCTTGAAATGTAGTTGCCATGTCTTAAGTGGTTAAATGAATTGGTTAAGGTAAATGGTCAGTATAGGATGTCTTATATAGGATTGCATTATCCTATATATATATATATATTGAATGTGGTACTTATCATTGGTCTTGAACTTCAATAGTGGTTTTGGCATGTGTTGGTATAAACCATGAAAATAACATAAAATTGAATAACCCCAAGGGATGGTAAGACCATGCCCTTTTTTATGCTTCATAAAATGTTTGACATGAGTTGAAATGTTTTGAAAGAAATTAGACTCCTCTTAGTTTGACATGTAAGAGGTTATGTCATATGTATTGGATTATGAACGTAGAAATGAAAAATGACATACATGAGAGGTCTTTACCTCATGTAATGATTTGAATGTGACCAAGCCTGAGTTGATGTTTTAATTTAAATTCTTAAGATTTTTTGCCTTAAGTACAAGTATTATAATAGATATAGATGGGAGGCATTATTACCCCATGCTAGTATTATAAATGATTATGTATGGGAGGAATTCTTACCCCATACCGGTATTGTAAACAATTATGGGTGGGCAGCATTCTTACCACATGTCAGTATTGTAAATTATTATGGATGGGAGGCATTATTACCCCATTCTAGCTAATTATATATGTATGGGTGGGAGTCATACTTACCCCATGCCAGTTATAACCTCTATATGTATATGGATGGGAGGAATTCTACCTCATGCTAGTATATAAATGATTATGGATGAGATGAATTCTTACCCCATGCCAGTTATATTCTATTTATGGATAGAAGGCATTCTTACCCCATGCCAGCCTATTATATAATTATGGGTGGGTGGCATGATTACCCCATGCCAGTTACAACCTTTATATACATGTACGGATATGAGGAATTCTTACCTCATGCTATATATAATGTGTGTGTGTGTGTGTGTGTCTGTATATGTATATAGTGACATGATCAGACTATTATCTCAATAATGATCCAAAGCTGGTATAGCCATCAGGTGTCCCTTAGAAACCTAGATGTGTGTTATTTATTTATGTAGTTCCATTTATTAGATTCTCCATACCTGCACAGTATCTAATTTATATTCCACTGGATTGGGCTTGACATTGTGGGTGTCGACCTACTGATATTTCATCCCACACCCTACTCAGTTACCCTTGGTACCCAGGAAGACCTTCTTGTTCACAGGGCCTTGGACCTTCATTGCTTTTGTATGCTTATACCTGGGAGTTTGGAGCAAAAGACTAGGCTGAAGCTCAGGATGCTCATGAAGATCACCCATGGGGATTACTATTTTTCTTTATTTGAGTATTGTATTGTATCTTGTTGTATTGTTTACCACTTTTAGTTTTTTAATATTACCATGTCATGCATTCATCTATTATATTAACCGGTGTTGGCCACTTTTGTTCAATTATATCAAATCTGGCTTTTGTTGCTTTGTCATTTATGTATTACTTCTTTGTTGTTGATTGTAATTCATTTTGTTATACAACTGTTAATATCTAATAAGAGGGTATAGTCTCCCCACTATCACCTCCCAATACCCTCACTACTATTCGATAGCCTCTGAAACATGGGTAGATACACTTGAGACCATGTGACCCACCAGTCTGGCCATCAATTTAGTGGTAAGTCGGGCTGAGACATTACAAAGTGGTATCATAGGTTGTTTCATTTCTTTTGTCTTACTATTTTGGGATGGTATATATGAGATTAGAAATTTGTTAGAACTTGTTTAATAATCATTCTTGGGACTGATCACCCCACATACAGGAAATAACCAAGTGATCAGGGCTAGGATTGTTGTTTGTGTTATTTTCTATTACAATTGATATGATTTCACCTAGAGTGATTTTTGTAATTTCCACTACTTAATGATTTATAGAATTTTTAGTATTTTTAACCTTGGCTTGGTTTGGTAAAGATAAATCATCACATGAATCATAATAGGCACATAGGAATTAACATGTCATGCATATACCATGCCATGTAGTTGAATTTTTAGAGCTTCCTGCTGATTTAATTTTGTGCCTTGAGTGTTATGCCAGGCCTAATTATATAACATGCTTTTGTGTTATTTCTTATGTTGGCATGCTCTACTTTTTTTATATATGGGTTGTGAATGGATGGGAACCAATTTTCAATTGTATGGTGTATAGGTTCCTTAAAACTGGGAAAGGGTAACCCATATATTCAAACCATTTTGAGCATAATATGAATACATTTTAAGGAAATTGATAAAATGTAAAGACTGGTAAGGTTTGATTGATGAGGTGAATTGGTTAGTAAAAAGGATCCAAATTACAAACTATAAATTGTATGGGCACTTTATAGGTTGGTATATGGCCACCCATACAGTTGGTCTGATATATATTTGAGAATACTATAATTAGTAATGGGATTGGTTTCGATTAATGGGAGAAAATTCTCAATCCATGGATTGTATGGGTGCTTCATGGGTTGGGACATGGAAACTCATGTAGTTAAACTCTTTATATGAGATTATGTTAGATTTGGAAATGTTTACAATTGTAAAGGGTTGTGTGATTTCTAATTGAAATGAATTGGTTAACTATTGAATTCTCAACTGGATCCAAGTAGGTCGGTTGAGGCATTCTTCTTGTGGGATGACCCGTTTGGGTGCTTAAAACATTAAAATGAAGCAACTGCTATTGGGTTTCATGATAATGAACCTTGGTTGGCTTACTCGGACCCTTTTAGGTCGCCTTAATTGTTGAAAAAAAAATTAGATGCTTAAATTCCTAGAAATTATGGGATGTCAAAAGTTTTAAATGTTAAGTTTGATATAACTCACCTATTTTTACCTGGGGGCATTAGCTAAATCAAGTACCTTGTGTTTTGTTTTAAAAGGATACTTGATGTTTTGAATGAAATATTTTTATGATTAAAGATTAAATGTGATTAAATATAAAGGTATTGTAAATGGAACCTTTAGTGGTGTCCTCTATTTAAAACCCTCATGTATGGGTGGTTTTGAGTTTCCTTGGAACGGAATCATGGGTGTTTTTCATAGAAGTTGTTTCTTTAGAAATGGTTTAGATATTAGTGTCTTGAGCCTGTAACTTCTGTTTGGTGTGACCAAATGCTTGGTTTTATGCTTGTTCTATGTAAGGGGCTAGACCATGGTAGGTATCACCCTTATAGTTTTTTTTCCTTGCTTATACAGTGATCTTTATGAAGTTTGGTGTTTTCGGGTGTCATTGTCCCTAGTAGGACTTTTAGTTTCCAATGACACCCTTGTTTGGATGGGTGTTCATGTTTCTTTTGAACTTCTTCATATGTTTTGATGTTGTGATTGTGGCTTGATGGAGCATCACATGTTTGTTTGAGTTGTCTGATCTAGCATGCTAATGAGCAATTAGTTTTCTTTTTCTTTTTACTAGGAAACTCTTAAGGTACAGAGTGTCATGTCGAATCTGGTAAATGTATCCTTATAAGTAGAAGTGAAACTACCTAAAATTACTTCTGGGAATGGTTGATTTTTATTAATGCATTTTAGGCATGCGTGCCTTAAAATCACATTGACACATCGGAAGGTGAAGCTGAGTTTCTTCCTATGCAAGTCAACCAGTGGTGGTTCAACCTTTCTTTCTTCTAGTAGTCGAGTATGTTTGACTGGAATCCATTGAAATATTTTTAATGAAATTTTGTTTATTGAAGATCATGTCCCCTATCTTTTCATCATATTGAATGCACTAGGAGAGCGTTGGTCTTACGCTGTGCTAAATATTTAAAAGTTGTTGAGATTGTTGGGTGGTTCTCTTTCAGTGTTGTATACTGGATTTATTGTTTCCTTGGTAGTTTGATCTTGAAAACATAATTGGAATTCGGGTGTAGGTTCTAGTGAATGTGTTTGTGCTAAATGAAACTTTTCTTGGATCAAGGCATTTTGGGTCTTCTTGGAATATGCCAACCATTTAAGCTGGGTGTTTTCGTAAATAGTTAGTCGTATATGGCTCGACTCAGGGTTTTTGTTGTTTAATTTCTATGATAGGTGATGGACCATTCTATGGCATGTCATCAAGTGGAAGCGAGTGCAAGTTTTTTTCATCCTGTGATTTTCTTGAAAAAGTCTCCTCAACTTGGGCTATGAAGTTGATGGAAAATTAACTATTTTTTTATTTTAAAATCATACTAGGAGTGTCGTCAAAATGCTTAACGGCATACTTTGAATGGAAATTCCAATAGTGGGTTGAACCATGGATTGGAATTGGTTGATTAATGTTAAATAATAAGGTGGGGTGTACCTTTTTCTAAATGTTTAACAAGATGATGATAGGATCATGTCTCTAGGTAAATGAGATTAGGTAAGTGTCATCTTAGTGTTTGGTTAGGAAACGATTGTTGGCTCGAGTTTTAAATGGATTAAGTATCGTTTACCTTTGAAATGATTAAGGGTGCATTGGGTGTTTGAAAACACAACATGACCGGTCAAGTAAGACTTCACAACCCTTGAAGGTCAATTCATATTTATGTTATTCCCTAAGGCTTCTCATGGATGAGAATTTATAAGGTTGGAAGGTTGTAATGTACCGTGTTTTGAATTGGATGGAAATTAAGAATGAATTTGAACTTTTTGTTTTACAAGATGGTTCTTTTTTAAAACTGAGCTTTAAAATTGGATTCCAAGAGTTGGAATGCATCTAAGTGATGTTTCTAGACTTGTTTGAAGTCCCTAGAAGTTTCTCAGGTGGATAAAGGGGTTTTGAGAGTTCCAGAACCAAAAAATAAGGGTTTTGAAAAGCTGTATAAGGCGCACGATTGGTCTAAAACCATGTGTCCCACTCTAGGTAATTGTGCAGCTCATTTCAGGTGGGAAGAGGCATTATGCATAGGTTGTTCATGGTTTTCCAAATCCTGTTCCTAGCCCACTCGATGTGTGTTTGGAGGCAGTATCTCAATACTGTTCACCACATGTTTGGTGCATGGTTTCCAAACCAGGTGACCAACCCTTGTGGGGTTCCCTAGGTTTCTAGAAGGTGGTGCATGGTTTTTCAAACCGTGTGTTGATACCTGTATTAAAAATTAAATTTAATTAATTTAAATTAAAAGAAAATAAATAAAAACTAAAACCCTCACACCCCTCTCCCCAAAATTGTGACGCACCCCTCCCAGGGGGTTCCCCTTTAGCATGCGACGGCTCCCCTCTAGCTCCCTCCTCTTGTTACTGATTTCTATTAGATCCTTCTCGTTTCTCCTTTGAATCTCTAAGGTAGGCTCTCTTCTCCCTTATCATCCCTGATTCCAACTGATTTTTAGTCTCCCTATGGCCCTATTTTGGTTTGGCCAAAGCCTAGGTCAAGGGTTAGATGGATTTTGATTTCTCTATTTGTTGTTAGGGTATGCAATGGTTTCCTTGGGTCTTGTTCTTGGATGTTTCAGCAACCGCCGCTGAAGGCGAAGTGGTTCGCTTAAATTCAGGCCACCACTTCCATACAAGGTGAGGTTTTGTTCTTGTTTTTTGGTTTTAAACTATCTAAATTAAGATCTTTAATTGTTTTAAGGTTCATGGTATTTATTGTGTACTAAATTAGACCATACCTTATGGTTTTGAGTATCTGGGTCTAAGGAAACTCACCTATATATGCATAGGTAAGTGTATATATATATTTGAAGGTTCCCCTGTTATGTGTATATTCATCCATGGCAGTGAATATTCATGTATGGGGCTAGGTGTGTCTATGTATATATATGAAAATGCATATGTAGGTGAGTAGAGGTGGGTATATACATATAATTATATGTGTAAGGATATCCTTGAACATGTTCATGGCTATGTGGATGTGTTCATAGGGGCTAGGTGTCCTTATATGTATGTGAAGGAGCATATGATCAGTGGGGGAGTAGCGACTTCTAGTTATAAAGAACCAAGAGCCAAAATGTTCGGTTTGGATCTACATTCTAAGGTAGGATCTCTTTTCATTCCCTTTAAATTCAAGTGCTGATTTAATTAAGTTGAATTATGATTCCTTTTGATAAATTGAACTGTAAGCCTTAAATGAACTGTTGAAACATGAAAAATGTTTTTTTTATAAGTTAAGTCATGATTTTATAATAAAATTACTCCAATAGAGGTGCATTGCCTTCAAGATGAAAATATAGTGATGGAATTTTATACATGCATGACTTATTTCTTTTATATATCTTTATGCTTAAGTTATAATTGAAAAATGACATGTTTTGGTGCTTGTCCCTTTTTTTTTGAATTTTCACAAATGGGAAAATGTTTTTGTCATAACACATCTCCTCTACACTTGATCCCTTGAAATTTAGTTGTCATGTCTTAATAGGTTAAATGAATTGGTTAAGGTAAATGGTTAGTATATAATGGCTTATGAAGGATATCAACATCCAATATATATACATATAAATTGAACACGGTACTTATCATTGGTATTGAGTTTCAATAGCGGTTTTGGCATGTGTTGGTATAAACCATGAAAATGAAATCAAATGGAATAACCCCAAGGGATGGTAATACCATTCCCTTTGTTATACTTCATAAAATGTTTGACATGAGTTGCAATGTTTTGAAAGAAATTGGACTCATCCTAGTTTGACACGTAAGAGGTTATGCCATATGTATTAGATTATGAATTTAGAAATCCAAAATGGAATACATGAGAGGTATTTTCCACATGTAATGATTTGAATGTGACCAATCCCAAGTTGATGTTTTAATTTAAATGCTTAATATGTTTTTCCTTAAGCACAAGTATTATAATCAATATATATGGAATGCATTCTTACCACGTGCCATTATTGTAAATGATTTTAGATGAGAGGAATTCTTACCCCATGCCAGCATTCTAAATTATTATGGATGGGAGGCATTCTTACCCCATGCTAGTATTATAAATGATTATGTATGGAAGGCATTTTTTCCCCTTGACAGTATTGTAAACGATTATGGATGGGAGGAATTATTACCACATGCCAGCTTATTATATATTTATGGGTGGGATACATGCTTACCCCAAGCCAGTTATAACCTCTATATGTATATGTATGGGAGAAATTATTTCCCCATGCTAGTATATAAATGATTATGGATGGGATGAATTCTTACCCCATTCCAGTTATCTTCTCTTTATGGATGGGAGTCATTCATACCTCATGACATCTTATTATATATGTATGGGTGGGAGGTATGTTTACCGCACTACAGTTACAACTTCTATATACATGTATGAACAGGAGTCATTTTTACTTCATGCCATATTATATATATTTGTGTGTGTGTGTGTCTATTGTGACATGATCAAACTATTATCCCAGCAACGATCCAAAGCTGGTATAGCCATCAGGTGTCCCTTAGGAACCTAGATGGGTATTATTTATTTATACAGTTCCATTTATTAGATTCTTCATACCTTCACACTATCTAATTTATATTCCACTAGATTGGGATTGACATCGTGGGTGCTAGCCTACTGAGATTTCATCTCACACCCTGCTCGGGTACCCTTAGAACTCGACTAGACCTTCTTGTTCACAGGTCCTTAGACCTTTCTTACTGTTGTATGCTTGTACCTAGGAGTTAAGAGAAAAGGACTGAGTCGAAGCTCAGGATTCTCATGGAGATTGCCTATAGGGCTTGTATTTTTTCTTTATTTGATTCATGTATTGTAGCATGTTGTATTGTTTACCGCTTTTAGTTTTTTAAGATTACCATGTCATGCATTCATCTGTTGTATTAACTAGCGTTATCCACCTTTGTTTAATTATATCAAATCTATATTCTACTATTTTTTCATTTATGTATTAATTCTTATATTGTTGATTTTTATTTTTCATTTTTTTATACCACTTTTAATCTCTGATAAGAGGGTATAGTCTCTCCACTATCACCTCCTGAGACCCTCGCTACTAGTCGGTAACCTCTAGCGTACGGGGAGATATGCTTAAGACCATGTGACCCACCAATTCGGCCACCAGTTTAGTGGTAATTCGGGATAAGATATTACGTTAAATTTATTCATTTTTATCAATAATTATTTAATTAATGAAATTTTTAATATTTACTTAATTTACTCATTTTAATTATTATTTGTTTAATTATTTTATTTTGTTTTTCTTTACCTTTATTAGCACTAAAAAATCACTAATAAAGGATACCCTTTATCGATGCTAAAAATAAAGTATTTATAAAGGGTACCCTTTATCGGCACTAAAAATAAAGAGTTGATAAAGGGTACCTTTTATCAGTTCTAAATAAAATCACTGATAAAGGTTAACCTTTATCAGTGCTAATAAAGGGTGTATTTTATAAGCACTTTTGTTTAGCGTATATAAAATTTACCCTTTATGGTTTAGCATTGATAAAGGTCAATGCTATTAAAGGCCTATTTTGTCGTAGTTTATGGTGATTCATGTCATCTATATAATGATTATCATATCTTAGAGATTATATAACTATGTCATATACATTTTTGGTATGAGACTTCAAGAGTGATTGATGTTATTTAGAGATAAATGTTAAATTTTTTAGGAAGGTTATGTTATCAAATAATTATAATATTTGGGTTTCAATCTTAGTCTAGAATATTTTGAAGAACTTTAAGTTTAGTTTTTTACTAAATGATCTAATTTTAACATTGGTTGTTATTATTAAGACTTTAGATATTAATGTTGTATTTCTTCATATGTAGGTTTGTTCATTTTGGGAATTATCTTACCTTGTGCTAACCATTTTGGTTTTTGTTAATGTCTCAAGATAGGATAAATATAATTTATCCTTTTATGGAAGTATATGATTATATGGAATTTGATTTTAGTGCTTCAAGCATAAAAAATCATTTTAAATACTTATCATTTGGAGAAAGGATGAGATTATGGTAGAAATTGATTAAAGAGTGAAATTATAATTTAAAGTATGTATATTTAATTATGAATTTAGTATATATAGTAAATAAATTCTTCTACTATAGTTAAAAGGATCATGAAACAAAAAAATTACCCTTGTCATGACCCGTCCCCCGAGGCCCATACCGTGACTACCCCAAGCCCGTCTTCTATAAGCTAGGGGCTGGAAACTAGCACCAAAGGCATAAATCTCTAAAACGGGGAAGGTATTGCCTTTAAGTAGAGTAACCTCTCTCAACAGAGTACGAGCTGAAAGTAAAAGCTAAGTAAAGTTGTATACAAAAGAGTGCTGAAAAAGTAAAGGGGGTCGGAAATACAAGCCCAACAGGAAAGTACAAGTACAACTGAAAAGAAAGTACAACTGAAGAAAAGTAAAGCATCCATAAGGTCATCCTCTGGGGTTCCTACCTGAAGGGTAGGTATAGATGGCCTCCTCAGTACTCCACGTACGTCAGTCTCCTCTGTGAACCGACTCGTCATAAGGTCCACCTCCAGGTTTTGTCCAGTCCTCAGTCAATGCTATCCGTCATCTGCATCCAACACAATGAGGTGTGGGCATAGCCTGTGCAGGGGTGAGTATAATAATACTCAGAAGGTACCCCGAGACCCTCAAGGTCTCACAAAATTCAACAAGGATAAACTACAAAGTATGAAATCAATAGATAACCCCACTTAGGTATATGCCCATTCATATACCTAAGTTATCAAGTAATCCATCTCAATCACGATAAAACACAAGATTTACTGACTCATATCATATAGGTATACAACTTATATAGAGATATGGAGATGATTAGATATAGACACTGAATCATAAGATCTATCAGACCAACACATGATCCAGGACTAGCTATTCTGTCAGACCAACACATGATCCAGGAACAGAAGTCAAAACTGTTGGACCAACACATGATCCAGGAACAGTCGTCAGAGCTGTAGGACCAACACATGATCCAGGACCAGCTATTCTATTGAACCAACACATGATCTAGGAATAGAATTCAGAACTGTCGGACCAACACATGATCCAAGAACAGTCATCAGTGCACAGCCAGCCTCAGGGTTTCTACTAGCATGCTTGATTCCAGGAGGGTCTGATTCTAAATCCAAGAGTTGATGAATCAACTTCTACGTCATCCCAAGTTGATTTATCCTGAAGTTCCGTCTCATCAAAAGGAACACAATGCGACAGACAGTGCGTTAATCGGACGCCCGGTCTAAGAGTTATTGGCATTTCCGTTCTGAGGGCCCGATTAGATTTAGATTCAATCGAACCCAAACGTACTCCAATTGCATCCAAACCTCAAGTTAAGTATACCAAATGAACCGGCTTTCACCAAGATTTTTTCCTCCGCAAACAGTTTGTCAATCGGACACCCGTAGCCCAAGTTATGGGCGAAAAGGTGGAAACAGACCAAAACGGGTCCGGGTCCGGACTAGGGTCTGACTCGATCCGTGGGTCCGACCTAGCCCACAGGGGCAGCCCGGCCCATGGGGGCATCCCGTGTGGCCTAGCTGGCAGCCCGCATGGCCCGGGTGGCCAGCGGCTAGCGGCGCCCTGCGGGGCCCGCCCTAGCCGCGTAAGGGGGGTGCCATGCCCCCCCCCCCCATCCCCCGAACAGAACTAGCGCCTGGCACCAGTTCAGTTGCCCGCGGGACCCAGGAGGGTCCCACCTTGTCCGGCTGGCTGAGTGGCCAGCCGGTCTACTCCACCGGCGGCTGGCCCAGCTGGCCGCTTCTGCTCCACCGTTGCGGCCAAGGGGGCACGACTTCTTCCTTTGCGTGGCGCGATGGCGTCGTGCCCCTCCAGCAGTCTGGCGTCCGCCCGTGTGTATTTTCACAACCAGAGGCCACGACTTTTCCCTCTGTGTGGCACGATGGCACCGCACCCCTCCGGCAGTCTGGCGGCCTAATATTCTGCGCGGCGCGACAGCGCCGCGCCCTTCCAACGACCCGGCTGCCCTACGTATCTGGTTTCCTTATCGGTCGGCCTGATTCCAGCTGTCGTTGTACCGCCACCATCATCAATAAGCGAGGGAAAAAAGAGGGGGAGGGTCGGGCCGTGTTCGTTCAGCCCGCGCCCTCCACTTTATGGTGATATCAATCATAAAATCGTAAACCAAGATTTGAACGATGAAGAATGGGAACAAATTCAAACTTAAATCCCCTACCTCAAGTTCGTTGTTCATTGACGATGTTGTAGAAAGGTGGTAATCGATTTGTTGACGTCGGGGAAGAAGATGAAGAATTTGAGGACATCGTCGGCAGCATTCTTCAAGTATGGCACTTTCCCCCTTACCCCGGTTGAAGATCGTTCTTCGTTGGAGAGAACAAGTTTCTCCCAATTTATCCCCTCTTCCCAAGCTCCACCCAAAAGAAAATGAGTCCCTCAAGAAAATAATACATTTATCATATTATTTAGTTGTTGGCACACATTTCAAAAAGATTCAAATTAAATAATTAATTAGGCTAGCCCCACTTAATCAATGTGGAGGATGGTGGCACCATTAAGTAGGGAGCTCAAGAGGTTTCTCCCCACTTAATGGGGAGTTCAAGAGTTTAAGTGGTCTCAGGTGGTCCCCACTGCATTAACTCCACATGAAGAGGGGTTTAGACCTCGGTTGGGCCCCACCACCATAACCTCTCATGGGAGGTTAAGGTGTGGTGGCCCCCACGTCCAACCTCCTCTTGGAGGTTTTAACCAACTAAAAATAAAAAAAATCTACAAATTTATTTTTATTAAATTTATTCATAAAAACCCAAAAATTAACTTTCATTCCCGACCATCTGCCATCGAGGTGGAAGTCTTCTTAAGAGAATACCGGCACTGCGAGTTCAACGGTGCCCTCGGATTTCAGTTCCGAGCACCGGTTCAAAAGTTATAAAATCTCACTCATACGTTTACTGAACATACCCAAACAAAACTTCAGAAATTGATTATGGGCACACCAGGCCTCATAATCACGCGCCATCATTTTTTGAGGTCTCGTAAAATTCTCATGTATTAAAAAAAATTCCACGGGATTTCCGGGTCTTTACATTCTCCCCACCTCAGGGATTTACATCCCTGTAAGCTACAACTCAAACTAATGAAACAAATGGGGGTACTGAGGACGCATCTGAGCCTCCCGCTCCTATGTACTCTCCTAGAGGTTCTTGTGCTGCCAGTGAACGCGCACCAGAGGTATCGATTGTCCACATAGGACCTGCTCCTGTCGATCCTCAATCTCTATTGGAACCTCCTTAAAAGTCACTCCATTGTCGACATCCAACTCCCCATGGTCAATGATGTGTGAAGGGTCATGCACGTATCTCCTCAACTGGGATACATGGAAGACGTCGTGCACCTGATTCAACTGAGGTAGAAGAGCCAGGCGGTAAGCCACCTCGCCTACTCGGCTAAGGACCTATAAAGGTCTGATGAATCATGGAGATAACTTGCTGCCTTGGCCAAATATCCGTAAACCTCATCGGGGTGAGACCCTTATAAAGACGTAGTCACCATCCTTGAACTCTATAGGTCTCTGTCTCCTGTCAGCATATGACTTCTACCTGCTCTGTGTAGTCTTCATCCACTCCTGGATGATCTGCACCTTCTCTGTGGTAGCTCATAACATCTCTAGTCCCACAAGTGATGACTCTCCAGGGTCTGTCCAGCACAGTGGCGATCTGCAAGGTCGACCACAAAAGGCCTCAAATGGTTCTATACAGATGGTGGAGTGATATCTGTTGTTGTAGGAAAACTACACCAAAGGTAAGTGGTCCTCCCAGCTGCGACCGAAATCGAGGACATAATCACGTAGCATGTCCTCGAGGGTCTGAATGGTCCGCTCAGTCTGGCCATCTAGCTGAGGATGGAAGGCGGTGCTCAGACGTAGCTGCATCCTGAAAGCCTCTTGCAACCCCTTCCATATCCAGGAAGTAAACTGTGTGTCACGTTCGGAGACAATAGAAGAAGGTACTCCATATAGATACACAATCTCGTGCACATAAAGGCATCCCATGCTCTCTACTGAACTTTGAGCTCTGATCGGTAGGAAGTGGGCCGACTTGGTGAGTCAGTCAATGATCACCCAAATCGATTCATGTCCCCTAGATGTATATGGAAGACCCGTCACGAAGTCCATGGATATCCCATCCCACTTCCACTCTGGGACCTCTAAAGTCTGGACCAAGCTGCTGGTACCTGGTGCTCTGCCTTTACTTGCTGACAAGTGAGGCATCGAGAGACAAACCCTGCTACTGCCTTCTTCATACCTGGCCACCAGTGCTGTCATCAAACTTCTTGGTACATCTTCACCACTTCTGGATGTACCGCTAGAGGGGACATGGAAAACTCCCTCAACACTTCCTCTTGAAGTGACACTGGTACCATAGTACGTCCTCTGAAAAGGATGACGTGCTCCACACCTTCAGAAAATCCATTAGGTGACTGCCCTGTGGATATCTGAGCACGTCGTGTCTCGCAGTCAGCATCCCCATGTTGTGCCTCCCTGACTCGCTGAAGAAGTGGGGGAGTGACCGTAAGAGACTATAGGAAAGTTTCTCCATCTCTATCCACAAAGGATATCTGTAAAGCATCCAGTTGCTATGTCGCCTCTCCTAGAAGTTGTATACCAGATCTCCTGATGAGTGCATCTGAAACAATGTTCCCCTTTCCATAAGTATAGACTATCTCTAAGTCATAGTCCTGGAGGAACTCAAGCTAATTTCGTTATCTTGGGTTCAGGTCCTTCTGAGAGAAGATATACCTGAGACTCTTGTGATCAGAGTACACGGTAAAATGCTCGCCCATAATATAGTGTTGTCACATCTTCAAGGCGAAGACCACTACTGCTAACTCTAGGTCATGGGTAGCATAGTTCTACTCATGCTGTCTCGGCTGATGAGAACTATAAGTGATCACTTCTCGCCCCTGCGTCAGGACACACCCGAGTCTGGTCCCTGATGCGTCGTAGTAGACAACGTACCCTACGCCTTCCTCTGGAATCCTCAAGATGGGGGCACTAGTCAGCCTCTGCCTCAGCTCTTGAAAGCTCTGCTGGCATCTCTCCGACCACACGAAGGGTTTCCCTTTCTTCGTCAAGGATGATAGTGGTGTTGCAACTCTGGAGAAGTCTGGTATGAACCTTCAGTAGTATCCAGCCAAACCTAGGAAACTTCCTACCTCCGTCACACTCTTGGGTGGCTCCCAAGCAAGTACCATCTCAATCTTCTCTGGATCTACTACAAATCCAACCTCCGAGATGACATGTCCGAGAAAGTGAACCTCTCAGATCCAAAACTGGTACTTAGAGCGCTTACCATAAAGCTGGTGCTCTTGGAGTGTGTCTAGTACTACCTGCAAACGGTAAGCATGATCCTCCTCAGTAGTCGAGTAGATCATAATTTTGTCGATGAAGACTACGACAAAGTAATAGAGGTATGGCTGGAAGATCATGTTCATGAGACCCATAAACATTGTTGGTGCATTGGTTATGCCGAAGGGCATAACCAAGAACTCATAGTGGTCGTACCGACACCTGATATAAAGACCTTATAACAACCCGAGATTTTATAAGATATATTATTTTTAATTTCTTTCATATCTTCTGTTTTATGCAACACCAAGATTATCTTGCGCTATATGCAACACCGTATTATCTTGCAGTATACGCAACACTAATCTTGGATCATGTTACACACAATTTCAAGTTTGTTTGATAGTAGTTATTCTACGCAACATTGAGTGTATATATATATATATTCAATGTATAAATGAAATATGGTTGGATTTTGTTATACGCAACAACAAAGGAGTCTTGCACTACACGCAACCCTGACTTGGCTTTCATTACACAGAATCGCAACCTTCCTCGATAGCGTGTGTTGTACACAATACCGGGTTTCACTAAACAGCGATATATGGTTATAATATTATTATAAACTAGCCGTTATGAATAGTAGTAAATACATTTTGAATTTTATGACATTATATTTCATCTTACACATTTTATAGAACATGGTATGAGAACAAAATAAATTTTTTGGGTAAAATAAGTATTTTTAAAAAAACGCAGTTTTACCGCCTTTTGATAGCGCACCCATTTGAAATATAATTTTTGACATGTTTATAAGTTAAATTTTACAAAATAAAATTATTCTTTGGAATCAGGATATAAAATTTTATCTTGGATAAATTTTTCATATTATTCTGATAACTTTCATATTTTAATGAATAGTAAAAAGACGCTATATTTTAATTAAAAACAACTTTTTTTGTCGTAATAATTTATCTAGTTAAATTATAATATTGAATGGTTTTAAAGTATAAATAGAATATATTTTTACCATTTAATATAATTTATGTCATTAACATTGATTTTACATTGAATTCATAGGTAAAATCATTTCAATCTTTGACAATGTTTTAACTTTTAAAACTCATTTTCTTAATAACAAGATTAATTTTGAATTAATTATTGCAACTTCTTTGTTTTGAATTTTGAAAAATGGATTCCATATTTGGATTCAGTGGGTCAAATTATGTTAATAGGTTACTTTTATTTTTTTTGAAATTATGAATACTAACTACAGTAATTTTTATTTACTACTGTTAAAGGTAAATCGGGTAATTAAGGGTAAAAATAAGATTATAAAATTACCCTAACACCTGAAAAAATCCTATTGGATGACTAAAAGTCAACCCATATCACTTAAGGGTCGTATTGGATTCATTTAATGGACTTTTGTCCATGAAAATAATTTAATTATTATTAAAACCAAAGAAAGTGACAACATGTCACTTTCTTAAATATTATAAGTATAATAATTTTAATTTAGTGATAAAATTAATGAATATTAAAAAATTAATAGTATCCAGAAATATAATAAAATTTTCTAGATCATGTGATTTTATTTAGAATTTTTAGGGATTAAATAATTATCATTAAAGGTGACACAATAGTGATGTTGAATGGATTGAAATATCAAATAAATGGTTTTAAAAATATTAAAATAAATATTATATGAACTATTTAATATTATACACGAATTTTCTAGATTACTATGACATGATAGGAAGATATTAAATCTTTTATTTCGAATATATTCTCTGTGTGTATTTTATTTAAATTCAAATAAATGAATAGTGTCAAAATTGACACTATTGTTATTTTATAAAAATAAAATATTATTAAATTGATTAAAAATCACAAAAAATATTTAAAAATTATAAATTGAAATTTATATAGTCTAAAATTTCATAAATTATCCAATTATGGAAAATTAACAACGCATAAGTGATTATTTATTACCATTTAAAATTTATAATTTTATTATCACAAATAAAATTTAATAGATTAAATAAGGATAAATCAAGTTGATAATGTTTAAAATAAATTCCCTACATGTCTAAATTTTATTGGTTGATGATATTACAACTCTATATCATCTAGTATTAGAATATGAGTCATTTTTGGAGGTTTTTAAGTGGGGTTTCAATTTATTATAAATTAATATTTCTTATATTTCCAAAGGTGCCCCTCTCCTCCCTTATAAAAGGGCACCTCCTCCCTCTCATATTTACACAACATTGATCCTTAAATCTCGGCCAAACCCTTCCCATTTCCCTTATCAACTTCCCTAGAATTATTCTAGAGGTCTTGGTTTTCTTCAAATACCAATTTTAGTGCCCTAAGAAGATGTTTTAAAGAGGCGTGTCGAAGAAGAGGTAATATCTGTTACGGATTCTTTCAGATTTATTTCTTCTTCTTATTCCTTTTATTTAGTTGTTTAATTATGAAGTAATAACATCAGTATCACTCATATACTGATATGTTATTATAAATATAAAACAACCTTATTCCACCGTCTATCCATCCTACGGAAAATGAAATCACCGCGCGTGCGTACGTACGGAATACCGTCTCCACGCCGTGGTGTAATCTGTTTTCCACCACCACCTTACTTGGATGGGTATAATGGTGTAATGAATAACTATATGTGATTATTGTAAAGTGATATTGATTCTGAAATATTATACATACATTTCAATACAATTCCACGATCATGGGAACGATATAATCGCTCGTGCGTACGTACGGACTACCGTCTCCACAACGCGATGAGATTCATTCTCCATGTTAACCATACAAGAATAATTATAAAGTATATATAATGAATAATAATGAAATATATGACATGATAAAGCTACTGTATTTATGTATATATATATATTTCATCTACTTACTTCCATTCAAATCAATAAGGAAAGGAAAACAGCATTCATGCGTACGTACGGCCTACCTTCTCCATGAACGGTGTGTTTCATTTAATTTATCTATCTATTATATATATATATACTGAATATATATGATATATAAATCATGTTTTACATTCTGGAAATAAGTAAATAATGATATAAGTAATAATAATATCAAGAACAATAAGTCCAAACGCATACGATAAATGAAACGATTTTACCCAAAATGCTACTTTAACATGGAATTTACAAAAGAACGGGTAATATAAAGTCATAAGTGAACCATATATGATATCATAAAAATGAATATGATTCTTTAATAAGTCAATGACATTATTTAAATCATTATACAGGAGTTTTGGATACGTACGAAGCATATCGGACCTAAGGTAAGGGATAACTTTTCCAATCTCGTTTTTATCTGAGATTGTTTATTCGTAAGTATTTACTGAGGTTATATTTATCATCCATGTCCCTGTTTTCTATAAATGGTTTCATGTAGTTTTAAATTCCTTTTTACCCATTTTTGAATTTTACTACATGGTATTTATGAAATCTTTCTTTTGTTTACCATACGAGGTACTTTTTGACTTTTCCGACAAAAGTACGAGAATAATGTTTTTTTAACTTATATGGAATGAAAGGATTTTTATGATTTTATAAATCCTTATTTTCATGAAGCTTCCTCCAAAATATTTCATGAATATTTTCAAAAAAATCCTTTTCTTTTAAAATTGCATGACATTTTGTGAAAAGAAAATGATTTTAAAGAAGAAAGGATATTTTCCTCAAGAATTCATTTCAAGTGTTTTATCAAAACCATTTTCCATCTAATATGACATTATTTCCTATGTGTATTGTTTCAAGTATAATGTATCTATTATTTACATGGTTTCACTTTTATTATTATGAAATTATATCCATTTCTTTTATATGGATTATGTGATGATGGGATGATGTTTATGAAACCCATTTTATTCGTTGGGTTATTATGAATGATGTATGTTTATTTTGTGGCACAAGTAAGAATGATTTCATTATGATATGGGTGGGACCTATATTTACCTCCAATGCATTTGGTAAAGATTTATATCTCATTAGATAGACATGGCTGGAATGGCAAGTTAATATGGTTCAGTGTTACAGGACTGGAACGAGGAGTGAACTCGATTCAGAAAGGGACTTTGTCCACTAAGATGGTCTTGGCAGCAATATGGAAATCATATCATGTGATTAATGTTTTGCCACAATTACGAGAGTTATTTACAAGCTATTTTATCATGATTGATGTTCTATTATGATATATGCCTTACTTACTGTCATTTTTTATGCCATTGCTCAAGATTTTGATGTTTAAACATTATGTTCATGTTTTTATGTTCAAATGTATATGGTTTGTTTTATTTTCTCCATGCTTATCCTTACTGAGCATTCGAGCTCACACTTTTTATGTTTTCTTTTCCCCAGGATATAAAGAAAGGTTTTAGGTAAGAAAACAAAAGGGTAATATCTTTATGGGAGATGTTGAAGATCTTTCACCACGATTAGAAGATTATATTCCAAGTTTCCAAAGACACTAAACTATTACGGTCCTTGTGTGTCTGTTTTTGTTATGTATTAAGTATTCCGCTAAAGTAATGTAATTTCCATGTACGTCAAGCTTTGGGTCTCTACAGTTGGTATCATAGGAAAGTTTTAGTTAACCTTTGGAAACTAGGATGTGAAAACTTTAGTGAAATCCCTAGAGATATTTCTAAGGTATGTCTAGGGATGTCCCTAAGGTTACATATAAGTATAGGTTATAGTTCTAGAATTACGGTAACAATCTTAGAATTTAACCTAAGATGTTATATATCGAAGTTAATCCCCCTTGATTATGATTTTGGCCTCTCACACTATTCTTTTTGGGTTTTAGAAAATGGCTGGAAACGGGAAGATTCACGATAATAGAGGATATGATGGACAATGGAATGATATTATTCATGAGAAACCAAATGAAATTGGATATGGAAGTCCACATATAGTTATTATGCCTAATTAGAAATCTCATAATATGATCAATAATCTAAACTTTGGTAAGTTTCCCGACTTAGCTAATAAGAGAAAGATGGGGTTTCATGATGATCATAGAGGAAAGAAAGTTCAATTTCCATCATGTAAATCATGTGGGAAGAGGCATCAGGGAGAATATTTCAAAGGAACTAGAAGATGCTTTGGGTGTGGAAAAGAAGGACACAAAGCCAGTAATTGCAAAGGAAAAGGTTCAGTTAACACCATGGACAAGGATAATGGTATTGCTAAGACATCAACATGGTTAAATGTTTTAAATGTGGAATGTACGGGCATTATGCAAACCAATGCCCTAAGGGAAAATCACATGAAGAGAATCAACATGGTCGTAAGGGTAGTATTTATATTGATGATGATGAAGATACTACAAATGATATATGAGATGAAAGAATTGTTCAAGATCGGTCAATGGTTTAAGAAGGTAGTGGAATGATTACATGTTTATCAAGAGTAATATTGTATAAGTAATCTCATGGTACTATGAAATAAAGAGACATCTAAGGATTGTTACACTATTGTTTTTCTTTATGTTTTTGAAAGTATATGATTAATGGTACCGGTAACCATGAAAGGTTATTCAAATATTTTTGGAAGGTAGAAGATATGTGCATAATGAAAGGATAAGGAGATAGTGAGATTTTTTATAGTATTAATGATCTCATGACTGGTATAAGGAAAAAGTGATATCATGGTTTGAGTATACAGAATTTTTGGATTTTGGTATGCGGAAAGAGTTAACTTTTGACATCATTCTTGTTTTCACTAAGGTTCAATGGGTATTCAATTTTCAAGAGAATACATGATTAAGGTATTCACATGTTTGGAATGTGACCAACAAGATATATCGTATGATATATGGGGAATAAATGATGGTATTCACATGCTTGGTTGATGACATTTATAGTAATCGTTTTCTTTATACTATAAGATTAGACAGAAGTTTTTTGGATAAGCCTAAAGATTGGAATGAATTAAGATAGTATTGTTTAAGGCTAGAACTTTTTTCGATATTATTGTAGGAATGTCATAATAGTGTAGTTTTAAAAAAAGGGACAACCCATAAGACGTGTGACAACCCATCGCGTCAGACAAGGTTGTGGGAATCAAACCAACAACCAAAGTGTGAAAGGCCTTTATCGCCTACCACTGGCCTACAGAGAGTCCCTGGTTAGTAGAAACTAGTTTTATTCTATTATGCAGTATTATAGATGAAGTATAAGTCCATTTTAGGAACCATATACGATTAATCTCACCATATATGGACTTATGTATATAACTTTTGTTATCCTTATGTTTGATACAAATGGAATGACCTATCATTCTATCTCATGATCTGCTAACACTTCATGGAAGACAAATTCAACTTCATTTCTTTAAGCGATGAAGTGGAAATTGTTCAAGGCACAAACAACGGTGAGATTGTACAAAAATCAAGTAAGTATTTCTTCTAATTCAAAATTTTCAAATTTAGGGAAAGGATATTGAAAACCAAAAATGTTGTCCTAGTGCTCTTATATCTGATGAATCAGATGGTACCTTAGATCATCACAAATTTATGGCTTTGTGATTGTTGTCTTTTTCATAGTCATGTTCTCTACCACTCTCCATCAGAACATGATGGTTATATTTTTCATCCATATCCATATTTTCACTTATGTTCTCCTATATGGAAACCTAGTGATGAGTTACTTTGGGTAATAGTTAAGTTTTATACTTTAGTTTTTAAAATTAAGTTTTAGTATTCCTTTTTACTATGTGGGTTTCTATGAATAGTAAATGATTTATATCCCCGACGAATTTCGAGGGAGAAATTTATTTTAAGGGGGGTAGAATGTAACAACCTCATATTTTATAAGATATATTATTTTTAATTTCTTTCATATCTTCTGTTGTACGCTACACCAAGATTATCTTGTGCTACACGCAACACCGTATTAGCTTGCAGTATACGCAACACTAATCTTAGATCGTGTTACACACAATTTCAAGTTTGTTTGATAGTAGTTATTCTACGCAACATTGAGTGTATATATATATATATATTCAATGTATAAATGAAATATGGTTGGATTTTGTTATACGAAACAACAAAGGAGTCTTGCACTACACGCAACCCTAACTTGGCTTGCATTACACGGAATCGCAACCTTCCTCGATAGTGTGTGTTGTACACAATACCAGGTTTCACTAAACAGCGATATATGGTTATAATATTATTATAAACTAGCCATTATGAATAGTAGTAAATAAATTTTTAATTTTATGACATTATATTTCATCTTACACATTTTATAGAACATGGTATGAGAACAAAATAAATTTTTCGGGTAAAATAAGTATTTTTCAAAAAATGCAGTTTTACTGCCTTTTGATGGCGCACCCATTTGAAATATAATTTTTGATATGTTTATAAGTTCAATTTTACAAAATAAAATTATTCTTTGGAATAAAGATATAAAATTTTATCTTGGATAAAATTTCCATATTATTCTGATAACTTTCATATTTTAATGAATAGTAAAAACACGCTATATTTTAATTAAAAACAACTTTTTTCGTCGTAATAATTTATGTGGTTAAATTATAATATTGAATGGTTTTAAAGTATAAATAGAATATATTTTTACCATTTAATATAATGTATGTCATTAACATTGATTTTACATTTAATTCATAGGTAAAATCATTTCAATCTTTAAAAATGTTTTAACTTTTAAAACCCGTTTTCTTAACAACAAGATTAATTTTAAATTAATTACTGCAACTTATATGTTTTGAATTTTGAAAAATGGATTCCATATTTGGATTCAGTGGGTCCAAATTATATTAATAGGTTACTTTTATTTTTTTTGACATTATGAATAGTAACTACGGTAATTTTTATTTACTACTGTTAAAGGTAAATCGGGTAATTAAGGGTAAAAATAAGATTATAAAATTACCCTAACACCTGCCAAAATCCTATTGGATGACTAAAAGTCGACCCATATCACTTAAGGGTCGGATTGGATTCATTTAATGGACTTTTGTCCATGAAAATAATTTAATTATTATTAAAACCAAAGAAAGTGACAACATGTCACTTTCTTAAATCTTATAAGTATAATAATTTTAATTTAGTGCTAAACTTAATGAATCTTTGAACATGAATAGTCTCTCTAATAAAATTTTCTACATCATGTGATTTTATTTTGAATTTTTAGGGATTAAATAATTATCAATAAAGGCAACACAATAGTGATGTTGAAATTATTTTATGGATTGAAATATCAAATAAATGGTTTTAAAAATATTAAAATAAATATTATATAAACTATTTATTATTATACACAAATTTTATAGATTACTATGACATTTTAGGAAGTTATTAAATCTTTTAGTTTGAATATATAATCTGTGTGGATTTTATTTAAATTCAAATAAATGAATAGTGTCAAAATTGACACTATTGTTATTTTATAAAAATAACATATTATTAAATTGATTAAAAATCACAAAAAATATTTAAAAATTATAAATTGAAATTTATATAGTCGAAAATGTCATAAAGTATCCAATTATGGAAAATTATTAACACATAAGTGATTATTTGTTACCATTTAAAAATTATAATTTTATTATCACAAATAAAATTTAATAGATTAAATAAGGATAAATCAAGTTGATAATGTTTAAAATAAATTACCTACATGTATAAATTTTATTAGTTGATGAGATTATAACCCTATCTCATCTAATATTCTAATATGAGTCATTTTTGGAGGTTTTTAAGTGGGGTATCAATTTATTATAAATTAATATTTCTTATATTTCCAAAGGTGCCCCTCTCTTCCCTTATAAAAGGGCACCTCCTCCCTCTCATCTTTACACAACATTGAGCTTTAAATCTCGGCCAATCCCTGACCATTTCTCTTCTCAACTTCCCTATAATTATTCTAGAGGTCCTGGTCTTCTTCAAAGACCAATTTTAGTGCCCTAAGAAGAGGTTTTAAAGAGGCGTGTCGAAGAAGAGGTAATATTCGTTACCGATTCTTTCAAATTTATTTCTTCTTCTACTTCCTTTTCTTTAGTTGTTTCATTATGAAGTAATAACATCAGTATCACTAATATACTGATATGTCATTATAAATATGAAACAACCTTATTCCACCTTCTATCCATCCTACGGAAAATGAAATCACCGCGCGTGCGTACGTACGGAATACCGTCTCCACGCCGTGGTGTAATCTGTTTTTCACCACCACCTTACTTGGATGGGTATAATGGTGTAATGAATAACTATATGTGATTATTTTAAAGTGATATTGATTCTGAAATATTATACATACATTTCAATACAATTCCACGATCATGGGAACGATATCATCGCTTGTGCGTACGTACGGACTACCGTCTCCACAACGCGATGAGATTCATTCTCCATGTTAACCATACAAGAATAATTATAAAGTATATATAATGAATAATAATGAAATATATGACATTATAAAGCTACTGGATTTATGTATATATATATTTCATATACTTACTTCCATTCAAGTCAATAAGGAAAGGAAAACAACATTCATGCGTACATACGGCCTACCGTCTCCATGAACGGTGTGTTTAATTTAATTTATCTATATATTATATATATATATACTGAATATATATGATATATAAATCATTTTTTACATTCTGTAAGTAAGTAAATCATGTTATAAGTAATAATAATATTAATAACAACAAGTCCAAACGCATACGATAAATGAAATGATTTTACCCAAAACGCTACTTTAACATTGAATTTACAAAAGAACGGGTAATATAAAGTTATAAGTGAACCATATATGATATCATAACAATGAATATGATTCTTTAATAAGTCAATGACATTGTTTAAATCATTATACATGAGGTTCGGATATGTACGAAGCATATCGGACCTAAGGTAAGGGATAACTTTTCCAATCTCATTTTTATCCGAGATTGTTTATTCGTAAGTATTTATTGGGGTTATATTTATCATCCATGTCCCTATTTTCTATAAATGGTTTCATGTAGTTTTAAAGTCCTTTTTACCCATTTTTAACTTTTACTACATGGTATGTATGAAATCTTTCTTTTGTTTACCATACGAGGTACTTTTTAACTTTTCCGAAAAAAGTACGAGAATAATGTTTTTTTTAACTTATACGGAATGAAAGGATTTTTACGGTTTTATAAATTATTATTTTCATGAAGCTTCCTCCAAAATATTTCATGACTATTTTCAAAAAAATCCTTTTCTTTTAAAATTTCATGACATTTTGTGAAAAGAAAATGATTTTAAAGAATAAATGATATTTTCCTCAAGAATTCATTTCAAGTGTTTTATCAAAACCATTTTCCATCTAAGATGACATTATTTCCTATGTGTATTGTTTCAAGTATAATGTATCTATTATTTACATGGTTTCACTTTTCTTATTATGAAATTATATCCATTTCTTTTATATGGATTATGTGATGATGGGATGATGTTTATGAAACCCATTTTATTCGTTGGGTTATTATGAATGATGTATGTTTATTTTGTGGCACAAGTAAGAATGATTTCATTATGATATGGTTGGGACCTATATCTCCCTCTAATTCATTGGGTAAAGATTTATATCTCATGAGATAGACATGGCTGGAACGGTAAGTTAATCTGGTTCAGTGTTACAGGACTGGAACGGGGAGTGAACTCGATTCAGAAAGGGACTTTGTCCACTAAGATGGTCTTGGAAGCAATGCCTTGGCTACTATGGAAATCATATCATGTGCTTAATGTTTTTCCACAATTACGAGATTTATTTACAAGCTATTTTATCATGATTTATGTTCTATTATGATCTATGCCTTACTTACTGCCATGTTTTATGCCATTGCTCAAGATTTCGATGTTTAAACATTATGTTCATATTTTTATGTTCAAATGTATATGGTTTGTTTTATTTTCTCCATGCTTACCCTTACTGAGCATTCGAGCTCACCTTTTTTATGTTTTCTTCTCCCCGGGATATAAAGAAAGGTTTTATGTAAGAAAAGAAAAGGGGAAGATCTTTATGTGAGATGTTGAAGATATTTATGGTTTGAATATTAGAAGATTATATTCCAAGTTTCCAAAGACACTAAACTATTATAGTCCTTGTGTGTCTGTTTTTGTTATGTATTAAGTATTCCGCTAAAGTAATGTAATGTCCATGTACGTCAAGCTTTGGGTCTCTACAGACGCATCCTTATTACATACATAATCATGAATTTAGTCAAGAAAACACTTCCTTTTACATTTATAATCTTTTCAAGTTGAGAGATTTAAAGAATTAGGACAATACATTCATAACATTACACATTATTACAAAGTGGATACCATAAAAACAGTTTCTATTTTTCTTTTCAAAAATAAAACATTAAAACTTAAACATGACTTATTGATAATTCTTCAACATTTAACATGGATTCCTTATTTTTATTACACGTCCATTAACCTGTGAAAAACATTTAAAAACTTGGGATGAGTAAGAAATCTCAGTAAGGGATGAAAAAGAAGGAAAGAGAACATTAGTCCATGAATACTCGTAACGTATGAAAACATTTTCAAAAGACATGATTGTCACTCATATATACTTAATTTGTGTAACATGATATTTACACAAGATTCCCACAAAACATGAGAACATAAACATAATCATAAAGTTATCTTGGGAAATTACTTACATAATCTTGTAACCATTCTTGGCTACCTTATAATTTGTAACCTTCACGGCTACCTTACTTTGTGTAACCATCGCAGTTACACTTGGAGTAACCATACGACCAACCTCCAAATTACTCATACCCAATGCATTGGAGGGAAATATAGGTCCCACCCTTCATCATAAATAATTCCCAAGAACCAAAACATAATCATACAACATGAATAATTCCATAAAAACGTTACTTTGGAATTTCGTAAAACCGAATTTAAAAGGAGGATTTTTAAAGAAAAGCCCCTTATAAAAATCATACAATTGAAGAGAGAATTAGAAGAGTGGATGGAGTATGTATATTTAATTTAAATACACATAATATAAATAGAAACCATCACACAAAAAATTTAAATAGCACATAAATAAAGAAGTAGAAGGTTAACCCAAAGAATGGAAATCGGGTTAAGAATTCTCTTACCTTGGGTTTGTATTACTTCCAAATTGTTTAAACCTCCTGTATAATTGTTAAAAGAGTGTTATTAATATTTTACAGAAACTTATTCATTTTTATAACATCTTATATGGTCATTTAATAACATCATTTAACCCTTAATTGTTAGTATTTTTCCCCTTGCACTGTTTTTGGGTGAATTCTTTATATGATTTCTATGATTGGTTCATGGTGGACATTCTTGTCGATTGGAAGTGAAACTCCAGAATTGGAATGGAGTAATATTTACATATATACAGTAACATAAATTATTCCATTTATCATTTTGAATTCTTACATGAGGATGATTCATAAGTTAGAACATTAATGATGTTCGTTTAGATCATTTTAGTGGTTCTTTGATAATAACAACCTCGTTTTGTCTTATAAATTAGAACCATGAGTAAAAAATAATTCCAGAACCATGGTTGAGTAATAACACATATATTATAATCTGTTTCAACCATATAAATGGTTTCATGACCATAATTGAAAGAATTAATGGAAATTCAAATCACATCGTCCACGATGTTGATAATTTGACACGAACGGACAATGTTTTTATTCTTTAAATAAGTGGGAGAGGATAAGAATAATGATGAGTAATTTTAAATTAACATGATATCATCCAGAATATACATGATTCTGGATATTTCATGTCATTTGGGTAAGAATAGATGAAGAAATAATGATAAAGGAACTCAAAATAAAAGAATAATTGAGAAATCCCTTACAAAAAATTCAGCAGCCTAACGGCTAAACAACATGGTTTTAGAAAATATTAAAAATAGAGTGGAAAAGGGCCACCCATCCAGAAATGAATCATAATATAGATTAGATCATAAATAATAAGGAAATAAAAACATGTTATGGAAACTTAAAAATTATACCACATAAAAGAGAACTTGAAAGGAAAAACAAAGAAATTGATAATTTTCTTACCTTGTTGAGTAACCCTTATAACTTAAAGGTTGGGACCTTGGGTGATTGAGGGAGCCTTGGGAGGACTACTATAAAGGTAAGGAGGCCAAAGCTTCATTGAGGGAGAATTGGGAATTAATTCAATGAAGGGAATAGTTGTTATTTATAGGAAAAGTGAGGGATTATTTTAATAATTTTCAAGGGACACCTCATGAGTGGTATTTACAAAACCTTGGGATTTCCCATGGTATAAGACACTTGTGAAACCTCACATATTATTTAACTATACACAAGTCGACCAGATTTATGACATCATTATTATATCATTAATTATGTCATTAACACACCGAAACTAAAAACTGCATTTGTTACTATTCACCGAAAAATCAACTGTTTTAGAAAAATTCCTAAAATTCACCCTAACCATTTATCAATGTGTATATTTAAAAAATGATGTCCATTTTCTGAAAATAATTTTCTAAATATGATTAATTTAATTTTTAAATAAAATAATACTTAATTAAAAAATTAACAATTCTAATTATGTAACTACTTCTATATCACAATGAAAAATTAACCTAGATGTTATTATCTTAAAGCCTTAATAAAATAAAATAATAATAAAATTTACTATTCATTAGGTTCATATCACTATTCATATTACTGTTCATAAGGGTATATTACTATTCACCAAAAAAACAAGTTGGTTCTAATAGACTCCAAATAACATATTGAACACAATTGTAGATGATAGTTTCTTGAAATTTAAAATATAGAAGTAGAAAAGTTATGTTTTAAAGGCTAAAAAATATCTAATTAAAACAAAGTTCCATGCATTTATATTTATTTTTAGAAAAACTTGGGGTGTTACATTATTCCCACCTTCTTGAAATTGCGTCCTCACAATTTTATTTACTTATTAAACAACTGAGGGTACTTTTCCCTCATAGCATTTTCTGACTCCCATGTTGCTTCTTCAACCATGTGGTTTCTCCACAAAACCTTTACCTGGTGGATTTACTTATTCTGCAATACTTGTTCTCTTCGATCAAGAATTTGACTGGTTTCTCTTCATAAGAAAGGTTCTCTTCCAGTTGAACTGCTTTTGGGCTCAAGACATGTGATGAATCTGGCACATACTTTCTCAACATCAAAACATGAAAAACATTGTGTACCTAAAACAAACTTGGAGGCAAAGGTACGTGGTATGAAATTGTTCCAACTTTCTCTAAGATTTAAAAAGGACTGATGAACTGTGGACTTAGCTTTCCTTTCTTACTGAAATGCATTACACTTTTCCAAAGAGAGACTTTAAGGAAAACATGGTCACCTACCTTGAAAGAGAAGTCTTTCCTTCTGTTATCTACATAACTTTTTTGCCTGCTCTGATCTATCCTCATGTTCTTCTGGATCATCCTCACTTTCTCAGCCACTTCTTCTACTAATTTTGGCACCATTAACTTTCTTTCACCACCTTCATCCCAAAATGCTGGAGTCCGACACTGCTTCCCATACAAGGCCTCAAAAGGTTCCATCTGAATACTAGAATGAAAACTGTTATTATAAGAAAACTCAACTAAAGAAAGATGTTGATCCCAACTTCCCTGATAATCCATTGAACAAGCTCAAAGAATATCCTCCAATGGTTGAATTGTTCATTCTTACTGCCCATCTGATTGAGGATAAAAAGTTGTAATGAAATTTAACTCTGTTCCCAACGACTTCTAAAGTCCCTTCCAAAAGTTAGAAGTGAACCTGAGATCTCGGTCAAACACAATGGAAAGAGGAAATCCATGTAACCTGACAATCTCCTTGAGGTACAATCGAGAAAGCTGATACAAATCATAGTATCTCGAATAGAAAGAAAATGTGCATACTTTGTTAGCCGGTCAACAATAACCCAAATCGTATTGTTACCTCGAGAAGTCCTTGGTAGTCCCACCACAAAATCCATGTATACATTCTCCTATTTCCACTCTGGCACTAGAAAAGGCTAAAGCATCCCATTCGGTAACTTCCACTCTGCTTTAACCTGTTGACACATCAAACATTTCATGGTAAAATTAGCAATATCTCTTTTCATTCCATCCTACCAATAATACTCTTGAAGGTCTCTGTACATCTTAGTACTACCAGGATGAAAAAAAATAGAGAACTATGAGCTTCACACAACAAATATTTCCTCAACTGAGAATCACTAGGCACACACAACCTTTTCCCAAATCTTAAAACACAATCTTTATCAAAGTTAAATTCTGGAAACTTACCAATTTTAACCAATTCTACCTTTTTCTGTAGCTCACCGTATTCCTTCTGTGCTTGCTTAATTCTTTCTGACAATAAGGACTGCACTAAAACCTGAAACAAAACAGAGGTATTCCCTGCACCAAGAACTTCTAAGCCAAAATTTATCAAATCATAAATCAAGGGATCATGTTCCAAACATAGCATGGTTAATGATGCATGATGTTTCCAAATTAAGGCATTATCTAATTTGTTTACTTTCCCAGGATGGTAATTGATCATGCAGTCATAATCCTTTATCAGTTCTAGCCATCTTCTCTACCTCATGTTTAATTCCTTCTAAGTGAATATATACTTTAGACTTTTATGGTTAGTATATATTTGGCATTTAGTTCCGTATAGATGATTCCTCCAAATTTTCAAAGCAAAAACCATAGCTGCCAATTCCAAATCATGTGTGGGATAATTTAGCTCATGAGGTTTAAGTTGTCTCGAAGCAGAGGCAATTACCTGATCATTCTGCATCAAAACAGAACCAATTCCCTTCAAAGAAGTATCATTGTAGATGAAAAACTCACCATTTTGGGAAGGTAAGGCCAAAACTAGACCATTCACCAATATATTCTTCATTTCCTGAAAACAAACATCACATTCCTATGTCCAAAAAAATTTAACCCCTTTCCGTGTTAACTTAGTTATCGGGTCAGATAACTGTGCAAAGTTCTTAATGAACCGTCAGTAATAACTTGCTAATCCCAGAAAAATACGAATCTCTATAACATTTGTGGGTCTTGGTCATTCATCAACTACTTTTGTTTTTGAAGGACCAACTATTATTCCATCCTTATTTACAATGTTCCCAAGAAAATAAATTTGTTGCAACCAAAAATCACACTTGCTGAATTTTCCATATAGTTTCTTTTCTTTTAAAGTTTTCAAAACAACCCTTAGATGTTTTTCATGCTCCTCTTTATTTTTAGAATATACCAGAATGTCAACAATAAATACAACCACAAACTTATCCAAGAACTCATGAAATACTTTATTAATAAGATTCATGAATACAGCAGGTGCATTAGTTAATCCAAACGACATAACAACAAATTCATAATGCCCATATATAGTACGAAAGGCTATTTTCAGGATGTCATCCACCTTCACCTTCAGTTGATGGTATCCAGATCTCAATTCAATCTTGGAAAAATACTGATCTCCCTGGAGCTGATCAAACAAGTCATCAATATGAGGAAAAGGATACTTGTTTTTAACAGTGATGCTATTCAAAGCTCTATAATAAATGCAAAGTCTCATGGAACCATCTTTCTTTTTAACAAACAAAACAGGGGCTCCCCATGGTGAAGTGCTAGGAAGAATGAAGCCTTTGTCAAGCAAACCCTGCAACTGATTTTTTAATTCAAGAAGTTTTATTGGAGCCATACAATATGGGGGTTTTGAAATTGGCTTAGCATCAAGAACTATGTCAATTGTGAATTTGACTTCTCGATCAGGTATGAAACCGAGTAACTCATTAGGAAAAACATCAAGGCATTCATTTACCACTAGCACATCATTAATTTGAATAGTTCCCTTGTTTTCAACAATATGAGCAAGATAACTTTCATTTCCATCTATCAATAGTTTCTCAGCTTCTTGATATGTTATCAATTGTATGGGTTCATTCTTGTATTCAAACTGAAGCTCTTTCTGAAAAATAACTTCTTTAGCTCTACATTCAATCTTAACATGATAATCAGAAAGCCAGTCCATCCCCAAAATAACATCAAACTCTATTAAGGTTAAAACAGCAAGGTTTGCAAGTAAAGTCTTTCCACATACCACAATAGAAATATTATTATAATTCCTCTTTTCTATAACATTTCCCCTGGTGTTTTAACACAAAAATTCGGGTCTCATTTCTTAAGGTGATATTTCCAATTTATCAGAAAATTTCTTAGAGATGAAGGAATGTTTAGACCCCGTATCAAACAAAACTTTAGAAAAATCTGAGTGAACAAACAAAGTACCTAATACAACTTCATTGGATGGCTTGACATCTGCTGACGTAGTCGCAAAGGATCTCACTACACCTTTCTGCTTGTAGTCTGGCTTCTTTGCATCATTTGGATCTCTCTTTGGGTAGGCATTTGCATAATGACCCATTTCACCACATTTAAAACACTTTATAGTCTGCTTATCAGGATTAGTCTTTAGATCATTTTCATTACAATCTCGGGCCATATGTCCAAACTTACCACATTTAAAACACTTCCCAGTTTTTCTAAGACATTCCCCAGGGTGTTTCTTGCCACACTTTTAGAAAACTGAAAATTAGATTTTCTTACCATCAAATTTCTTTGGTTGATTCTTACCCATTGCTTGCCAAATGGACCTCTTCTTCTCTTTATTTCCAAAATTCACATGATCATCAGCAAACTCCATCTCTACCCTCTCATCACATCGGACAAGTTTCTCATAACTTTTTAATTCACGGGAGGCCAACGCCCTTCAATACCTTGGCTTCAACCCTAAGTAAAAGCAGTTGATTTTTCTATCAAGATCCAGAATAAGATTTGGATCATACCTCACCAGTCAGGTGAATTTTTCTTCATACATAGCCACTGAGTCTTCCTCTTTCTGTTTCAATTCAAGGAATTGCTTCTCCATTCTAAGTTTCACCACCTTAGGAAAATATTTTTCAAGGAAAAGACTTTTAAATTCATCCCACTCTAAGGTATCAAAATCCTCTCTACACTTGATATTCCTTACCATTGACCACCACTGATCAGCTTCCCCTTCAAAACAATAAATGGCAAGACTTACCTTTTTATTTTCTGAACATCCCATAGCATCGAGTATCTTTTCAATGGCTTTGATCCATCCTCCAGCTGCTACTGGGTCAGAAGATCCATCGAATGTAGGAGGATGTTGTCTCATAAAATGTTCCACTATTGTCATGTTCCATTATGGTACATCTATTGGGTCTCTTGCATGGATTCCACCACCATTTATTTCCTACATTAGCTGAGCCATTAGTGTCACAAACTGCTCAGTTCCAATCCCTACCATTCCGGGCTGTAGTACTGGAAGGATGCCATTATGTCGGTGCCTCTCCTCTTCAGCATCCCTGTTCATTATACAGACAACCATTCTAAACAAACATGTCTTAGATAAAGCAACATGGTAATTTTTAAATTCTATAACATTTTAAATTAAACATATATTTAAAATCATTTATGGTATTCTATTAACATCACCCTATCCCCTAAAGTTATCTAAACCATCCTCTGATACCAACTATAAGGACCCAGACTTATTACATCCCAGCCTTATTACATACATAATCATGAATTTAGAAAAGAAAACACTTACTGTTACATTGAGAATATTTTAAAGTTTAGATATTTATAGAATTAGGACAATACATTCATAACATTACACATTATTACAGGGTGGATACCATAAAAACAGTTTCCATTTTTTTTCAAAAATAAAACATTAAAACTTAAACATGACTTCTTGACAATTCTTCAACATTTAAAATGGATTCCTTCTTTGTATTACACATTCATTAACCTTTGAAAAACATTTAAAAACTTGGGATGAGCAATAAATCTCATTAAGGGATGAAAAAGAAGGAAAGAGCACATTAGTCCTTGAATACTCATAACGTATGAAAACATTTTCAGAAGACATGATTTTCACTCATATATACTTACTTTGTGTAACATGAGATTTACACAAGATTCAAACAAAACATGAGAACATAAACATAATCATAAAGGTATCTTGGGGAATTAATTACATAATCTTGTATCCATTCTTGGCTACCTTATAATTTGTAACCCTCACGGCTACCTTACTTTGTGTAACCATCGCAGTTACACTTGGAGTAACCATATGGCCGACCTCCAACTTACTCATACCCAATGAAATGGAGGGAAATATAGGTCCCAACCTTCATCATAAATAATTCCCATGAATGAAAACATAATCATACAACATGAATAATTCCATAAAAATAGTACTTTGGAATTTCGTAAAACCAAATTTAAAAAGAGGATTTTTTAAGAAAAGCCCCTTATAAAAATCATACAATTGAAGAGAGACTTAAAATAGTGGATGGAGTATGTATATATACTATAAATACACATAATATAAATATAACCCATCACACCAACAATTTAAATAGCTCATAAATAAAGAAGTAGAAGGTTAACCCAAAGAATGGAAATCGGGTTAAGAATTCCCTTACCATGGGTTTTTCTTACTTCCAACTTGTTTAAACCTCATGTATAATGGTTAAAAGGGTGTTATTAATATTTTAAAAAAACATATTCATTTTTATAACATCTTATATGATCATTTAATAACATCATTTCACCCTTAATTGTTAGTATTTTTCCCCTTGCACTGTTTTTGGGTGAATTCTTTATATGATTTCTATGATTGGTTCATAATGGACATTCTTGTCGATTAGAAGTGAAACTCCAGAATTGGAATAGAGTAATATTTAAATATATCTAGTAACATAAATTATTCCATTTATCATTTTGAATTCTTACATGAGGATGATTCATAAGTTATAACATTAATGATGTTTGTTTAGATCATTTTAGTGGTTCTTTGATAATAACAACCTCGTTTTGTCTTATAAATTAGAACCATGAGTAAAAAAGAATTCCAGAACCATGGGTGAGTCATAACACATATATTATATCCAGATTCAACCATATAAATGGTTTCATGACCAGACTTGAAAGAATTAATGGAAATTCAAATCACATCGTCCACGATGTCGATAATTCGACACAAATGGACAATGTTTTTATTCTTTAAATAAGTGGGAGAGGAGAAGAATAATGATGAGTAATTTTCCATGAACATGATATCATCCAAAATATACATTATTTTGGATATTTCTTTCCACTTGGGTAAGAAGAGATGAAGAAATAATGATAACGGAACTCAAAATAAAATAATAATTGAGAAATCACTTACAAAAATTCGGCAGCCTAACGGCTGCACAACATGGTTTTAGAAAATATTAAAAATAGAGGACACAAGGGTCACACATCCAGAAATGAATCATAATATAGAGTAGATCAATAATAAGAAGTAAATAAGAACATGGTATGGAAACTTGAAAATTATACCACATAAAAGAGAACTTGAAAGGAAAAACAAAGAAATTGAGAATTTTCTTACCTGGTAGAATAACCCTTAGAACTTGAAGGTTGGGATCTTGAGGGCTTGAGGAAACCTTGGGAGGAATAATATGAAGGAAATGAGGCTAGATATTCATTGAGGCAGAATTGGGAATGAATTCAATGAAGGTAATAGTTGGTATTTATAGGAAAAGTGAGAGATTATTTTAATAATTTTCAAGGGACACCTCATGAGTGGTATTTACAAAACCATGGGATTGCCCATGGTATAAGAAACTTAGGAAAACTCACATATTATTTAACTATAAACAAGTTTACCTGATTTATGACATCATTATTATATCATTAATTATGTCATTAACACACCGAAACTAAAAACTGCATTTTTTACTATTCAACGAAAAATCAATTATTTCAGAAAAAATCCAAAAATTCACCCTAACCATTTATCGACATGTAGATTTCAAAAATGAAGTCCATTTTTTGAAAATAATTTTCTAAATATTATTAATTTAATTTTTAAATAAAATCATACTTAATTCAAAAATTAACAATTCTAATTCTGTAACTACTTCTATATCACAATGAAAAATTAACCTTGATGTTATTATCTTAAAGCCTTAATAAAATAAAATAATAATAAAATTTACTATTAATTAGGTTCATATCACTATTCATATTATTATTCATAAGGTTATGTTACTATTCACCAAAAAACAAGTTGGTTCCAATAGACTCCAAATAACATATTGAACACAATTGTAGATGACAGTTTCTTGAAATTCAGAACATAGAAGTAGAAAAGTTATGTTTTAAAGGATAAAAAAATATCTACTTAAAACAAAGTTCCATGAATTTATATTTATTTTTAGAAAAACAAGGGGTGTTACACCTGAAGGTCTTCTTATGCACATCCTCATCTCAAACTCTGAGCTGGGGATAGCCTGATCTGAGGTCTATCTTTGAGAACCACCGCACTCCCTTCAGCTGATCAAAGAGGTCGTCAATCCTTGGGAGTGGGTACTTGTTCTTCACAGTCACCTAGTTCAGGAAATGGTAGTCGACACAAAGCCTCAAGCTTCCATCCGCCTTCTTGGCAAACATAATCGGGGCTGCCCAGGGAGAAACATTGGGCTGGATGAATCCCTTCTCCTGCAAGTCCTCTAGCTTTACCCGTAGCTCGTGAAGCTCTGCAGGAGCCATCCGATATGCTAGTGTAGATATTGGTGTCGTCCCAGGGTACAAGTCAATGTAGAAGTCCATCTCTCTACGAGGAGGTAGACTCAGGACATCATCAGGGAGAACATCTGTGTACTGGCCCACCACTATAGGATAGCTCAAATTCTCCACATCTACTGCTCCGAGGGTAAGGCAGGCCAACTGATGAGTGATCAGCTGCACCCTCCTCTGAGTAAGTCTGTCCTGTGCTGTAAAGTCTCCCTTCTCATCAGTGAAGGTGAACCTGGTCCCATCTGTGCGGACACACCACACTTTTCACCTAATACATTCGATCTAAGCCTAGACTGTAGATAACCAGTCCATCCCCAAGATGATGTCGTAAGGCCTCAATGCCACTACGAGGAGATCCCAGCCGAAGCTCTCGCCTCCTATAGTAAGACCACATTGTCGGAAATAGTGTGTAATCATCGAGTCTTCTCCCATAATAGTCTCTAATCGTAATGATCGAGCCAACGGCTCTGCCGGAATCTCCGAGCTCCGAATGAGGGTAGTGGCAATGAAAGAGTGACTGGAACCTGTGTCTATAAGAACTGAAGCTAAGGTGAAGTAGACACAGATCGTACCTCAAATCATCTCTAGGGCGCCATGGTCATATGCCTCAGTTGCCTGGAATTGAGTTATCCCCTATCCACCTGCTCCCTGCGGTTGGGGTGGACCTCCTGGTGGTGGTGGCGGTAACACCTCGAATCATCATCCACCACCAGCTACACGGCCAGCTCCTCTGCCACGTCTTCCTGCTCCCTACATCCCACCTCGATCGAACATCTGCCTCTGCTTTGGAGGTCCCTCAACTATCTGTTGATCATTAGTATGGCGGGTCGGACAATCAAGAGTCATGTTACCATGCCCACTGTAAGAGTATCATTGCCCGCTCCTATCATGACTGGCTCTGTCTCGTGTGCCCCGCACAACTGAACCTGTATCCTGAGTGCGTCCACCGGATAACCTGGTCAACTTGGACCTCTATGACATCTATCTACTACCAGCTACAGAAGACTTCGCTGCATGTCAACTAGTGATGGGTCTCTCTACTAGTGACTTCTCATCAAGGAAACTCTCCACTATGAGGGCTCCCTCTAACACCCTTGCCTACATCGGGATGTTGAGGGAGATCATCGAAGCTTTGATCTCTCACCTGATCCCCTTATCAAAGGTTTGGTCCCTGAAGAATGGGTCTCGTGCCATATTTGTGGAGTAGCGCGAGAGGTCGGTGAACATCACTGAGTACTACGCCACCATCATGCTACCCTGCTGTAGATGCAGTAGCTCCTGTATTTGTACCACACATAGGGTGGCAGGGACAAACTCCGCTCAAAAAATGCCCTCGAAGTCTGCCCAAATAAGTGTCACATCATCATGCACCTGGAGCATCAGGCTCCACCATCTGCCTGTTGTTTCCTGAAGAAGACTCGCGGCAAGGATTACCATAAAGGTCAGATGGTGTCCCTACCAGTCTGAAGACTCTCACCACAGCCTCTAGCCAATCCTCAGCTACCTACGGGTTCGTCTCACCCCTGAACTTGGGCAGCCTCTGGCACTGGAACTCGTGCAACATACTCAGGTGGCATTCACTCTCTGCTATTGGGGTTGGTGTCATTGGTGGCCCAACAGGTAGAGGTACCTCTGGTGCCTCTACTGGAAAAGGGCCCTGCAATGAGGCCTCGTCACTCGGTAGGTTGTCATCTCGTACAAATCTTAGAACCCTAGCAGGCTGTCTGCGTGGAGACATCCTGAAAATAAACCGGTGTGCCACGGTCAATAAGTTATACCTGGTGAGATGACTCAAGATATCACA
The DNA here is from genome assembly GCA_963277665.1 of Viscum album. Lineage (NCBI taxonomy): Eukaryota > Viridiplantae > Streptophyta > Magnoliopsida > Santalales > Viscaceae > Viscum > Viscum album. The sequence continues at coordinate 1,149,113,861 of OY728132.1, read as the reverse complement.
AAGAAAAATCTTGAAAACACACACGCAATCATTGTTTCCATGCACTGAGTCGGAAATCAGAAGTCAGGGTCCAGGTGTATGGATACGTCGGCCGTCGCACCAACACTGGACTCCCTGAACTGAAAACCACACTTAGTACCCTTAACACTATTTCTTCACAAAAAGGACAGATCAGAGTCCTGAGTTATGTGGTAGAACCGAATCCTCTGATACCAATTTTTCATGACCCATCCCCCGGGGCCCATGCCGTGACTACCCCAAGCCCGTCTTCCATAGGTCAGGGGCTGGCGACTATCACCAAAGGCGTAAATCTCTAAAACTGGGAAGGCATTGCCTTTAAGTAGAGTAACCTCTCTCAAAAGAGTATGATCTAAAAGTAAACGCTAAGTAAAGTTGTATACAAAAGAGTGATGAAAAAGTATAGGTGGTTGGAAATATAAGCCCAACAGGAAAGTACAAGTACAACTGAAAAGCAATTACAACTAAAGGAAAGTAAAGAATCCGTAGGGTCATCCTATGGAGTTCCTACATGAAGGGTAGGTACAGATGGCCTCCTCATCACTCCACGTCCATAAATCTCCTTCGTGCACTGACTCGTCGTAAGATCCACCTTCAGGTACCATCCAGTCCTGCTACTCAGCCTCAGTCAGTGATGTCTGTCATCTGCATCCAACACAATGAGGTGCGGGCATAGCCCGTACGAGGGTGAGTATAACAATACTCAGTAGGGACCCTGAGACCCTCAAGGTCTCACAAAATCCAACAAGCATAAACCAAAAAGTATGAAATCAATAGATAACCCCACTTAGGTATATACCCATACATATATCTAAGTTATCAAGTAATTCATCTCAATCATGAGAAAACACAAGATTTACTAACTCAGCTCACACAGGTATACAAATTATGTAGAGATATGGAGATAATCAGATATAGCCACTGAATCATCAGAGCTGTCGGACCAACACATGATCCAGGACCAGCTATTCTGTCGGACCAACACATGATCTAGAAACAGAAGTCAGAACTCTCGGACCAACACATGATCTAGGAACAGTCGTCAGAGCTATTAGACCAACACATGATCCAGGACCAGCTATTTTTTCATACCAACACATGATTCAAGAATAGAATTCAGAACTGTTAGACCAACACATGATCCAGGAATAGTCATCGGTGCACAGCCAGCCTCAGGGTTTCCACTAGCATGCTTGATTCCGGGAGGCTCTACTCATCAAGAAAAGATTTGATACATCACCTTCCACTTTGTCCCAATTTGATGTATCTCGAAGTTTTGTCTCGTCAAAAGGAACACAACGTGATAGACGGTGCGTCAATCGGATGCCCGGTCTGGGAGTTATTGGCATTTCCATTCCGAGGGCCCGATTAGATTTAGGTTCAATCCAACCCGACTATACCCCAACTACGTTAAAACCTTAAGTGGGGTATACCAAATGAACTTGCTTTTTCCAAGCTTTCCTTCATCGCAGATGGTTTGTCAATCGGACACATGTAGCCCAAGTTATGGGCGAGAAGGTGGAAACAGGCCAAAATGGGTCTGGGTCCGGCCCAGCCCAGTCGGACCGACCCAGGTCCGGATTAGGGTCCGAACCGGCCCGCGGGTCTGACCCGGCCCACGGGTTCGACCCCTCCTGCAAGGCCAGCCCATCCCGCGAGGGCGGCTCAGCCTGTGTGTCCTGGCTGGCAGCCCACGTGGCCTGCGCCGACGACCCGTGTGGCCTAGGTGGCCAGCGGCTGGCGGCTCCCTACGGGGCCCACCCTAGCCACGTAAGGGGGGGTTTCATTCCCACCATTCTCCCGAACAGAACCAGTGCTTGGCACCAGTTCGGTTGCCCACGGGACCCAGGAGGGTCATGCCTCGTCCAGCTAGCCGAGCGGCCATCCGGTCTGCTCTGCTGACGGCCGGCCCAGCCGGCCGCTTTTTCTCCACCGTCGCAGCCAGGGGGCGGCGTCTTCTTCCTCTACACGGTGTGATGGCCTCGCACCCCTTTGGAAGCCTGGCGGCCTCCCATTTGTACTGCTGCAGCCAGGGGCCGCAGCTTTTTCCTCTGCGCGGCGTGACGGCACCGCGTCCCTCCGGCGGTCTGGCGGCCTACTATTCTGCGTGGCGCAACGACGCTCCACCCTTCCAGCGACCCGAAGGCCCTACACCGCTAGTTTCCTTCTCATCCAGCCCAACGCCAACCACCGTTGCACCGCCACCATCGTCAACAAGTGAGGAAAAAAAGAGGGGGAGGTTCAGGCCGTGTTCGTTCGGCCTGCACCCTCCGCGTTATGGTGATATCAATCGGCAAATCATAAACCAAGATTTGAACGATGAAGAACAGGAACAAATTCGAACTTAAATCCCCTACCTCGTGTTCTTTGTTCGATGACGATGTCAGGGAAAGGAGGACATCGATTCGTTGATGTCGGGGAAGAAGATGAAGAAGTCGAGGATGTCGTCATCGGCATTCTTCAAGGATGACACTTCCCCCCTTTCCCTGGTTGAAGATCGTTCTTCATTGGAGAGAACAAGTTTCTCCCAATTTATCCCATATTCCAATGCTCCACCCAAAATAAAATGATTCCCTCAACAAAATAATAGATTTATCATATTATTTAGTTGTTGGAACACATTTCAGAAAGATTGAAATTAAATAATTAATTAGGCTAGCCCCACTCAATCAATGTGGAGGATGGTGGCACCATTAAGTGGGGAGCTCAAGAGGTTTCTCTCTACTTAATGGGGAGTTCAAGAGTTTAAGTGGTCTCAGGTGGTCCCCACCACATTAACTTCACATGAAGAGGGGTTTTAGACCTCAGGTGGGCCCCACCACCATAACCTCTCTTGGGAGTTTAAGGTGTTGTGGCCCCCACCTCCAACCTCCTCTTGGAGGTTTTAACCAACTAAAAATAAAAATAAAGCTACAACTTTATTTTTATGTAATTTATTCATAAAAACCCAAAAATTAACTTTCATTCTCGACCATCTGTCATCGAGGTGGAAGTCTTCTTAAGCGAATATTGACCTTGCGAGTTCAACGATGCCCTAGGATTTCCGTTCCAAGCACCGGTTCAAAAGTTATAAAATCTCGCTGATACGTTTATTGAATGTACCCGAACAAAACTTCAGAAATTGATTCCAGGCACACCGGGCCTCGGAATCACGTGTCGTCAGTTTTCACGATCTCAAAAAATTCCCGTGTATTAAAAAAAATTCCACAGGATTTCTAAGTCTTTACAACCCTATTACCTTTATCTATGATGAATCGATGATCTCTTTACCCATCATGGGTTTAAGATTTTATGGTTGTTAACTTTCTCCTAACCATATTATTTATCATTCTCTATCAATCCTTGGGTATTTTTTTTCTCTTCCATGTCTATATTTCCACATCCCACTAATGTTTTCCAATTGAGAAATATAGTTATATATTATTTCAAATGACCTTTATACTTCCCTTTCCCTCTTTTTAAGAGGAAGTTTTATTAACTCTTTTTATGGTGTGAGATATCAATAAAGGTGTTTTCAAATGTAAAACCATTGATTATCAAGACTATTTTAAAATTTAGGTCACACAATTTATTAGGGGGTTAGAATTTAATATCTAGATATTTTAAAAGAAATACTATGTTCAATAGTGTATAAGATACACAACACCAAGCCTAAACGAACCCCAAAATATTATTATTTAAAAATTATCATTAAAACATAGTAATTGAATTGGTGGGTATGGATAGGAATAAATAAATTATCAAATATATATATATATATATAAAAATTTCCTCATAAATACAAATTTATTGACTAATTCTTATTAAATAAGCACTGAATTTTTATTAAAGACTTTTTATGCATCAAAAATACATTTTCTTCCAAAATGATTTTTATTGTTATTTGTGATAAAATATTATAATTAATTTATGAAACTTTTAAAAAATAAATTTTATAAAATGATATTCATTTTTTAAATTATCATATCAAAATTATCTTAAGTTGAAATTTTTATAATTTTCTAAAAAGATAGATTTTTCAATGAATGGTGAAAAATAGTGATTTTTATTGAAAATTGGATTTTATTTTTGATTATTTATAAAGAAATTTTTTATTTTAGATTAGTTTTAAATTTTAATTAGTTAATTTTCATTTAAAATTATCCAATTATGATTTTTTAAATAAATTTTACACTTTAATTTAGTATAAATACATTTTATACTTAAAAATGAAATTTTCTGAAAAACCATTTTTCATCACCCTAGTTTAATTTTAAATTAAATTCTACCACTTATAAATTTTGAATTTTGAAAATGGATTATATATTTGGATTTAGGATATCCAAATTTGGTAAATATTTCCCTTTTATTTTTGGTTAATATGAATAGTAACCATAATAGTTTGTGTTGTCGTGGTAAAGGGTAAATCAAATAATTAAAGTAAATAATAAAATGATAATGACTAAAAATGACTCTAAAACTTGCCTTAATTTTATTGGATGATTATGTATCATCCATAATCATCAAAAATTCAAATATATGTCCTTTTTCTATATTGGGACATGATTTTATCCCTTCTAACATTTAAGTGAATATAATGTCACACTCTTTATTTTAATAACTATAATATTTTTAATATAGGGATCAAAAAATGATATGTTCATTTGTAAATGGTAATTTTAAATTTAAATGGCTTTTTTATTATGGTAATTTATTTTTAATTTTTAGTTGAGTAATAATTACCTTAAAAGCCTATGCAATGCTGATACAGTGATTATTAGATTAATATAAAAATAAAATTAATGATTTGAAAAATGTTAAAAATAATATTATTTGAATGAATATTTATGTTACATGATTTTTTAGATAAAAATGACATATTATAGTGGTTTTTATACATTTTATTTGAATTAATTTTTTGTCTTGATGTTCTTAAAGTCAAAGTAAATGAAAATTTATAAAATTGACATTAATGTTATTTTAACATAAGTAATATTTTATTAAATAATTTAAAATTTTATAAAAAACTTATTTTAAACCAAGTTAATGGGATATGGTTGATTAAATAAACTATGTTCCATTTATGGGTCATTTTTTCTTTTATATTAACTATATTAACCCCCCTTAGAGTAAAGAACAGTGATATCACTATAATTGTCAAAAGGGTTAATGAAGGGTTAACAAAAAGATAAGGGTAAAAATGTTATCCAATCTTGTAAAAATTTTATTGAATGAGATTATTTTGACTCATACTCATATTATATTATAATATTAATAGTTTATATCTTTTTTTACATTAAAATTAATTTATATTAATTTAATATTTTATGAAATTTCAAGAGTTCCCCTCCCTTCTCTTATAAAAGGGCACTTATTATTCTGATTTCTTCACACTTCAAAAATATTTTTTTAGGACCTACCCAAATACCTTCCTAATATACTTCATTATATTTTAGAGGCATTATTTTGGTAATAATATCAATATTATAGGTATTAATGTGCAAAGAAAAGGAGATTGTTTGAAGAAAAGGTATAGTGTTTAACCGAATGTTTTTATTTTATTTCTTCTTCTACCTCCTTAAAAAATTCTTAAACTATGACTATATAGTAAAATTACTATCAATAATATAACAATATTTTATTATTTTAATGTAATAACCTATATCTATCTCTAACCTCCATCAAATGGGAAAGGAATCCATCGTTTGTGTATACGGTGGACTACCACCTCGCGAACCGATGTAATTCATTTTCCATCATAACCTATCACGAATGGTTATAATGATGTAATTAATGTTTATATATGATATTAATTACATATTTATTATTATTAAAATATAATATATCATTTAATTTCTTACCTTTCCTTTCACTAAAGAATAATAAACGTTGTTTGTGCGTATGTGTGGACTACCACCTCCACGAAGCGATGTGATTCATTTTTTATCATAATATCACATTGATGAAATATATAAGTATGTTTAATGAAATAATATGGTATTTATGATATAGGTATTATTATATAAATATAAATTAATACTTTCTTTATTTCCATAATGATCATTGAAAAATGGAAACGTTGCTCATGTGTACGTACGGTCTACCTTCTTCGGGATTGTAACATGGTTCATTTTTCATAACCATATTTCATGATTAGTTTTAAAATTTTAATTGATGTATAAAAATGAATATTATTTCATGATTATTATTATATATATGATTTAATAATGACCTCATTTACCATAGTCCACCTATCGAATTCATTTTGGACTTATAAGTCAAATATCATCAAAATGTCCCATGTGAAATTAATTGATTAAGTAATTGATTATAACATGGTGAAAGGAATAATAAACTTTAAAAGGGTCATTAATGAATTATTTAATTAACTTAATTTTATTATTCAATAATACAAATAATGTACATGATGATTGAAACACATGGTAAGGGCCTTTTTAAAAAATATTATTTTAAAGTCACCCTTCCAACTCTTATTCTTACATGTCAATATTTTTAAAAAAAATATTTTATAGAAGCATTTATATAGAAATAAAATAATTATAAGTTACCTTTTATGTCTCTATTTAATTTATTTAAAAGGTTTTAAAAATAAATTTTTTTATTTAGAACATTTTTAATTTATTTATAAAAGAGAAAAAGAAATGTTCTATTTTAACATATACGGTGAAAACAACTTTCTGTCATAACCATTATTTAACATCATTTATAATATTCCATGTTTTATTAAAAGAAAAAATATCATTCAATATGTTCTTTTTATTTTCAAAAAGTGTTTTAAAATTGAATATATATTTCAATATCTGAAAAAAAAATCTTATGGGTGCAATGATCATTTTGAAAACTCTAATATTTTATGTGTTATGATTATGTTATGGTTCTTGGTAATTGTTTAAGATGATGGGTGGTTACATTATAAACCAATGATGGGTGGATCTGTGATATCCCTCTAACTCATTGGGTAAGATTTATGTTTGGATGTTGACTTTGAGGGTTATTCCATATATAACTGTGATGGTTATTTCAAGTGTAATTGTGATAGTTACCCCAAGTGTAACTATGATGGTTACTCCATGTACAACTATGATGGTTATTCCATATGTAATAAAGATATGAAAATGACTCCTCAAGTTACCTAAATTTTATCTATAAATTCTGTGTGTTTTTATGAGAATCTTATGATTTCTCAAGGTAAGATAATGATCTTATGTTTAAAGGAAAGTATATGCTACTGTTTAAGGGTGAAAATTTATAACTTTTTAAAAAAGTTATTATGAGTTTTTAATGATTTCAATTAAACCTTTATGTTATAAATTTTTCCTTTAAGATTTATTTTGAAATGTTTTATGGAAATATTTGGGTAGTAAATCTGATTTTTTGGGTAATAAAATGTTTATTTTGAGGCAAAGATTATTTTAAAACAGAAAAATTTTTATTCATGGGATAATAGTTTCTTTCTTTATTTCTTTTTTTTATGTCTCTTGTTGAGATTTTTGTGCTCATACCACAATTTAAAATATTTTTCACAGGGTTTTAAGGATGATTAAGGGAAAGTATTTGGTAATGATGAAAATTTTGAATACATGTCATGGAAATAAAATGCGATCCATTCTAAAAGTTGTGTTTAATGTGAAAAATGAATACTAAGTAGAAATGTACACTTATAATTTGTGGGTTGATTATGTTTGATTTATGACCAAATTATATAAAACTATAAACCAAAAATATCTTTGAGGGTAAAATAAATTTTATTATAGTTTAAATTCATTAGAATATGTAATGCTTAAGGACAAGTCCTTACACTCACACATAATATCTAAACCTCAACAACTATAACCTTGAGAAACCAGTCCTAATATCCAGGTAAAATCCAGTATCTCCTCAAAGATTCTAATCGATCTCATCTTATGGGATAAATATAAAATAACCTCAAATAAAACTATATTGGAGTCCACAATCCATGCCAATTAACAAGCTCTCAACCCTCACCTAGGCCTTGCAACTCACAACCTAACCCACTGGAATATTTTGAATCCAAACCTTAAATAAATCCTTCTAAAAATGATCACGAAAACCAAAACACTATCTAGATAGCCTCTAAAAACCAAAATGATACCAACATCACAATATACATGTAAAAAACTCATAATGAACTTATATCATGTTTAATTATGGATCTAAGGAAAAAATGGCAAAACAAGCCAAGGCGGGAAAAGTACATGTTGTGTGCATTGGGTACATGATATGTACCCCCAATGGTCCTTCCTAGACATGTTACATAGGACACTCAGTGTGTACTTTACCAAAGTACACAGTGTGTACCCCCAGAGGTCCTCTTTTTCCATATTCCAAAGGACACTTAGTGTGTACTTTCCCAAAGTACATAGCGTGTGTTCCCTATACATGGTGTGTACCCTACATGGGGAACCAGACTGTATACCTCATCCTTACACAACATATAGAACACATGAATAAAATCTATGTACCAAACATACACATTTTGTGTCCCACATCAGGTACCTAGTCACGTACCCTAAACGGGGTCTATCCAAGTATTCTACATGGCCATTGATCATGTACATCATATGGGCTCTGACTGTGTACCCTATACAACCATGTTCCCCTGATACAGGGGTGTCTAATGAAGCCCTCAGCCACACCCTGTGTCACCCATACACGATTTGTACCCTATTTACATAGACTTTAGTACCAAAATAGAATTTTCTCTATATAGAAATAACACATCGCATGTTTTCCCTGAACCATACATTGTGTACATGAGTTCTCTCAAGTAGAAAACCCCCAAAACAACCTAAAACCCCCGATTTCTCCCAAAAATCCATAGATCGACCCCCCACAGCGTACCCAGTAACCTAAAAAGGATTTAAATCCTAAAATGGAAAATATAATAGTATATTGGAAAAATCATTAAAAACAAGTCTACATCTGAGAGAAACCACGGAAGCTTCGCATTGGATCCACTCCACACACCTGTCGAGCCTCAATCTACCTCCGTACGAGATCCCCTGGCAGTGCCTTCTACTCCCTCTCCCTCTTATCTACCTCTCCCTCTCTTGGTTGAAGACCCCAAAGGGGAGAGCCCATAGGCATGTATGATAATACAAGGGAGAAGAAAAAGTAAAAAGGAAAAGGGGGGAAAAGAAAAGAAGAAAAAAAGAAAAGGAAAAAAGGGGTCTGAGCCCATACCTAGTGCCCTTGATGAGGTTATGTCGCACCTAAGAAAATATCCCCATTCCAAAATCAATAACGGAGATGGAATCTCAATTCGAATATCAATTTAAAAGATATCACCAAAAAAACATGTGAGAATAAATTAATATTTAATTAATGAAATATTAAATATTCTATGAAAATTTTAATGTCTTATATCTCCACAAAACTTCTGTCCTAGGGTAAACACCCTATTCTGGGACCAATAATGTGGTCAGAAAAATTATCTGAGATCATATTATAGAAGAATTTACTATTTTCCCTAAAACACTTCAGGGAAAAAAGTTCACACTTCTTCTAATTTTCACAACTCGTGATGATGAAAGTCACTACAAACTCCCAACCTAAAATGCTTATTACCACTAAGAATCCTTGGTGTTCAACCAAAATCCATGTTTCCACCCAATAACTAGCACATCCAATGCTATCTCAACCATCCAATGTCCAATCCTATAGTGACCATAACTCTCTCCCAACATGAGAGATGTTTAATTGTGACTGATCTAATTCTCCCCACCATAAGAGTATCATTATCATCACCCCACTTCCTAAATGGAAAATGACACTTCCCATGCTATGTCCATCACTGAATGTAATAGATATACATGGCCAAACCACTCACACCTGAGCGCCATAAAAAAACTCAAAATAAGAAATATTGATTCTCAGATCACCAGGAACAGCAACCTCCATGCTCAATAAACTATTTAAAATGAGGTTTACAGCCCCCAATAGCCTACAGTGGGATACCCACCATAATTAATTACTTATCCCACTCCTCGATTTCACAATAATATCACACTCATACAATCCATGTCCTCAGTAAATAAGGAAAACACACCTAAAACCACCAACCATACTCCTCAGGAAGGTTGATTCTAATAAACTGGATCACCCTCAGTACTCCTAAAAAATGAGTCATCTCCCTTATGCCAAGATCAACCACATGACCACCCTCTACTCAAGAATTGATCCAGATCCACAAGCATCCAGTGATTCTCTCATCGCACTACCCATGGTGCATCCAAAAATGAACAAGTTGAGGTAACCAAACAAAATATCCCTCACAATCCATCCATGAGACTAAGAGCACTCCCAATGGTCTACTTCTCAAACATCATACATCTTCAAGACTAACCACACCCTAGATAAAATATAACTCCCATCCCTATTAAGGAATAATATCCATGACCACAAAATCCATTAGTGATAGTAGGAACATGATCCCCGTTATATGACCTAGAAGAAAACATGTGGAAAGAATAACTTCATCCTAAGAAACATGAACTTGGGAATTCAGGGAAACCACCACCTCATAGAAAATTGAGCCTAATTTAAAGAACTATTAGATTTCCTCTCACTCATTGAGCTAACAATATGGCACTCAAATCCCATTATTGACCCACAAGGGTCTCTATTCATCCCTTGATGAAGGGACTACAGCTCCAATGGCAAATCACTCAGAACAAAGACCACATGGCCTATCATAAAAAGAAAATATATACATGTGATTCAACTGAGTAGAATTCCACCATGGAGATATATTTGATACACCATATTGATCATTGGAGACACTTTAAACAACTAAACCTCCATATTTAATAAAATCACACATAGATAGGTGTATATCATGTGAATCTTATGTGCCTAGAAGGATACATGAACACTAGCATCTTTCCTATGGGATAAGAGAGAAAAACTAGTATAAACCATAAATCCAAAAACTCAATTGCATAATACAAGGTGAAATAACACAACCATAAAAATTAAAACCAAAAATAGAAATCCCATGCCCTAGAAACTCGTACTTCCTATCGAAAAAAGTGTTTGTGACCCACCAGTATGACATCCATCACAAGTTATTAAACATTCCAAGACCACCTATTTACTAAATCCCCAAATCATAAAACTAAACACCTCTAATACCATTTTGTAATGAACCAGCTTAGGTTAACCTAACATGTCCCCTGATCTACCTCATCACAAGGCATCAAGTATGCCTCCCCATATGAAAGAGGTTACTGACTAGCAGTGAGGGTCTAAAAGATATATTGGGGAGACTATAACCTCTGGTCATAGTGAAATAACAATGGAAAATAACCAAACTCATACACGTGGATAAACATCAGAGTACACATAATGAATAAAATGAAACAATTGTATTCTATAATAAATAAAATGCGGCATATAGATATATAGACTCACCATAATGAAAAACAAATGACGTCTGGTTACCCACTGGTTCGATCACATATAAAAAATAAAAAAATGAAAATAAATACATTAGGATCTACCAACACCAATCCAAACCACATACCCAGTCTTCACTACTCTCGAGTTGTACAAGATTGACCCTAAGACTCTGCACTAGTGGATCTACTCAATCAAGAAATATTAGGCATCGGTCCTATCCACCGTTCAACCTATGATCAAACCTAAAAGTGGATATATAGTATATATGCATAGCAAGGTGAACATATTGGGGGAGAGAAATAAATCTTAGTAAGACAACCCCACTGGTGAACTTATAATCTACTGTTATAAAAAATGCATGAACATGTGATTTTTTCAGCTTAGTTGAAAACTAATAATAGCTGGAATAAAAATAACATCTATATAAAATAAAGAGGGATAACTAAAACAAGGAAAATAGCCAACTATATGTTCTAGTATGACAACTGAGGTAAATCTACCCCCACTTTATCCCATTATAAAGGATTTAAAGCACGTGGCTCATCCCACCACATAACATTGGGTTCATCCATGAGATCTACATAGGATATCCAAGATTTCTAAATCAAAAGGCATGAATACTAGACCCTGGGGTGTAACAATAGGCATCCACACAACAACATGAAGCTACTGGTCTCTATGACTCCAATGGAATAATCCAAACTTGATACAAAATCTATCCTCCACACATATAAAAAACTATCACATCCCAAAAGTATTTCAAAATGAATCAATATTCAATATAGACCAAACAGATACACCTCCCTATAGGCTCCATCCACATGGAATTAAGGGATGCACTACCCTATGGGCTCTATATATAGAATCAAGAATACAATAGTATCCACACAAAATATATCTACCCTCTGGCCAAGGTGCATACTCAACTAGAGGGGGTTCACTCATACAAATCATCCATCATCTCCCTAATACCATCTAACTACAGTCATCCAATAATGGAAAGAACCAAATCAAAAAACAAGGCCAAAGTCCAATAAAATATATTCTAAGGGTCTCCTCCCCAAACCATAGTCCTAAGAAAAAACTATCTCAAACATCATGGCCAAAGTCCAACCGAACATGGGATGATCTAACTCTCAAACCCACTATCCAAATAGTTGAACTAGTAGTGCCGATTAACTCTTAGAAAATAAATCATGGGGATCTCATGGTCCCTGGATTTCAACATCCAATAAATAGCCACCATGGGATCTCCATGACCTTACTCAAGTTCAATTAAAACTCATGGATCCCATGGTTATTGGGATCACAACATCAATTGATGTTCAACTAGGGACTCTCCTACTACACCCAAGATCTTGGGCCATGCTCGTCAAAAATAAATAACTAGCCCAAATTCCATAGTAAGATAAGGACACCCTATGAGGGGTTCCTTTAGCTCATCCAAATCATGAGACATTCCTACTTTAGAAACATACAAAACAGCCTTCACTGGAATCCAACAGATCCTTGATAAAAAAATACACCCAAAGGGGTATCCAAAATCACAACCACATTTATAAGGGAACTCACAAAGGTTATCATGAACACCTCAAAATCTAAAAACCCCACCAAGGGATTATCAACGCAAACAATACCTTGGGGAAATGACCATGAAAGAAAACATCATATGTACTTCCTAGAAAAAAAAACCATCCACAAATACCAAATAGACCATAAGGGAATCCAAATAACACCATTCCACTTGGTCATCATCTTTAGAAACCCATGGAATCCACTAATCACGTGATCAAAAACCATCCTACAAGGGAATTATCATGAGTCCCTCTAACTCATCTCAACAACACAATGAAACTCGACTATAACTGCCATCCCATGGCGTCAACCCATCCTAAAGGCTCCAAAAATTATGATCCTCACGAATTGGATCTAAACCTCAATATCTCTAACCTTAAGCAATTGGTCTCGACATCCAAGGACCATCCAGGATATCCTTAGAGATACTACTTGATCTTTCCTTCTGAGATCCATCTAAAATAACCTAAAAAAACATATTAGAATCTATAATCCATTCCAACTAACATGATTGTAACCCACACCTAGGCCTTGTTTCTCACAACCCAAACCACTAGATTATTCTAAATCCACACCTTAAAAAATCCTCTTGAAAATTATTTCCCAAACTAAAACACCATCAAGATGGATAATAAACACCTAAAGGATAACAACATCACGATATATGTATAAAAACACCCATAATGGAATCCTCACATTTCCAATTCAATATCTAGGGTGAAAAATAATCAAAAAAAGCTAAGGCGAGAAAAAGTGCATGGCGTTTACATCGGATACACAGTGTGTACGTCGGGTACACGATGTGTACCCCTAAAGGTCCTCCCTAACCATGTTTCATAGGTCACTCAGTTTATACTTTCCCAAAGTACATTTCATGTAACCATAAAGTTTATCCTTGACCATATTTCATAGGCCACTCGGCATGTACTTTCCCAAAGTATATGGTGTGTATTCTCTACACACAACATGTACCCTACATGGGATACCAACCTGTGTACCTTAACCCCACTCGAAGTGTAGAACACTCAACTACTCATCATGTACCAAACACACATGGTGTGTATCCCACGCGAGTTACCTAGTCGTGTACCCTACATGAGGTCTGGATACATGGTCATTGTCCATGTACATCATATGGGCTCTGATGGTGTACCCTACATGGACATGTTCCCCTAACATAGGGTGTCTAGTTAAACCTTTGGACACACCTAAAGTCACCTCTACATGGAGTGCACCCTAAGTATACACTGTATAATCCCAAAATAATATATTCCCTAAATAATAAGAACACATGGTGTGTGTTTCCTGAACCACGTGATATGTACACTGGTTCTCCAAAACAGAAAACCCCCAAAATGGTTTGAATCCCATGATCTGTCCCAAAAATCCATAAATTGACCCCCACGGGGTCCCCAACAACCCAAAAATGATTTAAAACTTAAAAAATGGAAAATATATGGTTATATTAGAAAAAAATAAAAAAATGGGCCTACCTATGGGCATAAACCACTAAAGTTTTGGACTGAATCTATGGCACACACTTATCAAGCCTAAATCTACCTTCGAAAGAGCTCCTCAAGTGGTGACCCATTCTCTATCTCCCTATTATCTACCTCTCACTCTCTTAGAAAAAGACCCCAAAGGGGATATCCCATGATCATGTACAATAACCCAAGGGATATAAGAAAGGAAAAAAGAAAAAAAGAAGAAAAAATAAAAGAAAAAGAAAAATGGGACTGACCCCAGCACCGACACCATGACGAGGTTATTTCCTGCCTAGGTAAAACCCCTTATCCTGGATACAACCACAATGATAGAATATGAATCTAAATCTCTATTTAAATGATATCACCGAATGAAAATGTGTGAATAAATTAATATTTAATTAATTAAATATTAAATATTCTATGAAAATTCAAATGACTTAGATCTCCATAAAACTCATGTCCTATGGTAAACACTCTATTATGGGACCAACAGAGTGGTCAAAAAAATTATCCAATATGATCATATAGAAAAATTTTCCATTTTTATTCGAAACCACTTCAGGGAAAAAGTTCAAATTTCTCTTCATTTTCACAACTTGTGACGACACGAGGCATCACAATACCCTTTATATGAGAGTATAAATCCCATATTGGTTGAGTTCCAACTAATCAAATGATCAATAACATACCTAACCACCACCTGATTAGCTAAACCTCAATGGATTTTTTAAGAAGGTTATCAGAGTATGAAGGTTCTCATGCTAGGTATCTCACCATTCTTAGGTAATGGGGACTCTTATATGATCCAATCACCCCAAGTATACTAGTAACATAGTTTATAACACTCTATGTGGTATACATAGTGGGCCATCCAGTGCACAAAATCACTTTTTGTACCTCATGAGAATATTTCATATCTCATAAAATAATCTTACTCATTATATCCTCAACATTTCATCATAATTTATAATTCCCCATGATGAACATTAGTTAGTGATAACTCAATGTCATACTTTGAGAGGTCAATTATCATTACACTTCAAAAAATTAATATCTATATATACATTTTTTCATCCAATGTGAAATAATGATAATATAGAGATTTCCTTTATATGATACATTTTATATTCTTAAAAATAATTTAAGAATACATAACAAAACCCTACATAAGCACCTGTCTATCATATCGTATATAAAATATTGCTAAATCGGACTTATGTTTGCTTGAATTTCTAAGGTTTTGTTAACTAGTAACATTTATATATAATTACTACCAAATCTATATGTTACTATTTTATAAAACTCTAGCACTAAAATCTTTAGTAACTGAAATATATGAATAAAGTAAGTTTGAATAATAGTTATATTTAGGAATCATATTCCCAATGTTAAACTCCATGAACATATTCAAACTTATTAACTTCAC
Source organism: Viscum album (assembly GCA_963277665.1). Classification (NCBI taxonomy): domain Eukaryota; kingdom Viridiplantae; phylum Streptophyta; class Magnoliopsida; order Santalales; family Viscaceae; genus Viscum; species Viscum album. The sequence continues at coordinate 1,149,097,934 of OY728132.1, read as the reverse complement.
AACATCAAATGTTATGATGTCAACTTTCATTATCTATTTAGAACTTTACTAAGTTTAATATCATCATCCTCAAACCCTTTTTCATAAAAATTTTCATTTATAATAATATATTAATTAATTTAACTTTTTATATTATTAGTTACTAGCACATCCTAAAATCATTTAGAATAAAGTGATATTCACTTTATTACAGTAACTAAATGTAACTATTTACTTTTTTACCTCCATACCCTAAAACTATTTTATGATATCAAGTGAAATTTACTTTTAAATTTGACTATATAATCCTTTAGTAAATAGTGATATTCACTTCCTCGTGATAAATAAATGTAACCTTTACATTTTTTATTTTCCATCACATATTCTAAAATATTTAGGATATTAAGTGGAAATTACTTTATTTATAGATTGGTATAATATTCTATTAGTTAACCTTGAATTTATTTAAGTTTAAAAATACTCCCCTAGCCTCTTAGATGCTATATTCTCTTCAGAATATCATTATAAGAAACAAAAACTTCATTATGTTAGGAAATGGCACTTAATTCCATTTATTATAAATATTTATTAAATAAACCATTGTTTATATATCATATATGGTATTCTATGTGTTTGGATTATTTTCCTATAAAAATAAAAATATTTATCAAAATATTCCACTAATGGGTAGTAGGAACATTTTCTCTCGTATTTTGATAAATATCTAGATAAGAACATTATTCCAAATAAAACATTTCTATCCTTATCTTCTTTATAAAACATGTTATAAAATTTGATGAATCATAAACCATGTGTATAAATTTAATCATATCGTTTTGTTTTTAGTAAATCTTTGTTAATGAAAAAAATCTTTTATCGTATAAGGGGAATAAGATGATAATACGCATACTTTTCTTAGATCTATCTTAGATTGATTTATTCTTTTGCATTCAAATATTTGATATAGAAAATATTTGTTCTTTGAATGGAAACTATAATCTCTATAAATTCTTCCATCGATTTTGGAAAACTATATATTTGAAACACTTGTAATATATAAATTCGATATCACATACCCTTTAAAACCAAAGAATAAAATTCTATAACACTAATACCTGATATTGACATTTCCTGGATTTTCTAAAACCCCTTCAGGTGTCATAAAAAATACCATCATATGGAATCATTGATCCTCCCTAATTTTACCTTTAGGTTTTAATAACTTCGATTGTCTACTTTAAAAAACATTTTTGGACTCTCTAATTAACTTTTCTTCTTTTGGTTTGAACTTTTATTCACTTGTACTATCTACATAACACCATAACCTAGACATCACATACCTAGTTAATTTATTATCAATACTTGATAATATTAGGTAATAATTTCTTGAATTCATTCATATTATTAGAATATTTCTATATATGATAATAGAATTAATATCTTAACTAGAATAAACCTTGAAGAAACCTCCAATCTCACCAATTTATTTTCATAATCAGTCATATTGTGCATCATTGACGTACCTAATAATATTGAGTATATAAGACTAAGATTACTTAGTTCATTTTTCATTAAAATCCTTTAAAACCTATTAAATAATCCAATTATTATTATAAGAATCTATATTCGACACTTGGTTACTCAGGAAGGTATTTATCTAACACACATAATTTTTCATTACTTATGAACTCTTCTTATGATACCAATATATGGAGTTTATTACATTAAGCTTCTCCTTTCTCAATGATTAATCTCAAATTTATGTTTAATTATAATGATGATGTTATTATCTATAAAAAATTATTAGATGATAATTTTGTATTATTTCTATTTAATAAGGATGATTATTAAATGAGCTCCCACTAAAATAATGAACCCTTTTGAATTCATCATATCCATTAGTGGAACAAGATCCATATTTCATCATGACTTAAACTAGTCTGTGCATTTAAATCATCCATGACTAAATTTATTAGGCAACTATTTATAATCTTTTCATATATGAATCTTGGATAGTCGAGCATACAACTCCTTGTATAATCAATCATATGGATATAAACTCAACTGTATTCCTCAAGTGTCTTAATGGTTAGGGTTTCCTAGCTAAGTATTACCCAAAAAATGACAAGAATAAGTAACCTAATAGTTATGTTCACCTCATTACTTTCTTTACTTATAAAATATAATTCATGGGAATCTAACAATTAGGGTCACCCATACTAAATTATCGAGGTTTTGGTATGTTTGGATTTAGAAGTAATCTAACACTTGGTATTTAGAAGGGGTTTTAATATCACTATTTTATCTCAGGTTATTCCCTTTATATATGCATGCTTCTAACAATTTAGTTTGGAATACTATTCCTTTAACCAAATCAATATGCTAAAACCATATTGATGTGTAACTCTTTACACAACCCATAGTTTGTGTTTCTCAATAAAAAATAGAATCCAAATATATATACACATATCCAAATGTATCTCATTCATGAGTTACATTAACTCTTGATGTAAAGTATTATAATTATATGATATTGACGATCTCTCCATGAGAAATCTTGTAGCCATAGATATACAACCCCCACTTTTCTAGAATAAGGTATAAGCCTTCAGGCCAGTGGGAAGTCAAATGAAAATTACCTCTACCCAGGGATACTTTACTCAAGAGAGAATAAAATTCATCATAACTCTAAAACCTAATGTTTATAACTATAATAAATAAACAAATTCAAGATAATAACTCCAACTATAAATTGAGGTCAAGGTAGATGAAATATAAATCATATGTGATCATACCTATCATGTTACTCTTAAATTCTTGTATGAAAACTAAGAATTGGTTTAAATAATTGAAACTAAAGCATACACATATTCACAATATAAAAAATTTATAACAATGAAAAAATTGGGCAATAACCTTTAAATAAATAAACATTTCAAATATTTATATCATGAGATAAAACTTTGAAAAATTCATAAAATAATGATTATAAACATTTTATAATTAATTCCATAATAAGATAAATTAAGAAAATTAAAATTTATTTCTAATATGAACTCCTTAATATTCATTATATGGAATTTTATTTTAATATATGATATTTTAGAAAATAGAAAAAAATTATATATCAATTTTTCTATTATGTAAACATTTTACATAGTCAAAATATCACATTTTAATATTATTTAAATATTTTATCATATCAATTTATCAAAACTCTTTTGATAAGATTCAAATAATTTCTAAATAAGTCTCTTTTAATTTGAACATTTTAAATTAATCTTTATAAATATTTCATAATTCACTTAAATATAAACACTTAATATTATAGCTTTATTTTTTAATTTATAAACACTTTATAAATTACTCTTATAATTTTTCATATAAACACTTTATATTTAAATTATAAGGTATTACATATAAATTTGAAAATATATTTTCATATTAACACTTAATATTAGTGGAATATTTATAAAAAAATATTTAATTAATTATTTATAAACATTTCATAATTAATTAATTTATAAAACACTTTTATAAATTTATAAATATTCCAAAAATATATTTTTTCATTATTTATAAAAAAAATTATAAATAATAAAATACAATTATTAATTGAATCTTAAGAAAAATAAATTTTTATACTCAGTCGTATTTTATGATTGATGTTATATCATAACCTATAGTATGCTACATTTTCTATCATATTTTACAATAGATAAAAGGTGGTTGTGATATAACCCCTCAATTCCTATATATCATATTTTATTATATGAATCATATCATTCTTACAATACAATGCTCTGTATTTATAACATATGGTGACATTATCACCTTATATGATATTCCCTAAAGTACACAATGGTATTTTAAAAAACAAAGTCTTTGTATTGTGTTTCCATTTATGATATCCTATATAATAGGGTATGACCATGTCATGACTTGTGTTATGAGATATCGTATGATCATCCATAGTAAAAAAAACTAGTTGTATTTTATGACTTCCAATGAAATAGGGAATACAATTATGATTTCTTTATTTTTTGAATGATATCATAAATCTAAATGAATGGGATATTTTAATATAATTATTGGGATTCTTAGGGGTATATTAACATTTAATAAATATAATATAAGTGATCAAAATACTAACCTAAGATCTCCATGCATAAATAAATGAAAAACATATGAAACTAGAAATGAAGATATTGTGTATACCTTACAATATAGAGAATGAAAACATTTGTCTTCATCAATGCTTGATAAATATCATAATAGAGAAGATGATATCCATCCTCTATGGTATATCCATGGGTTAATCTAAAACACTCATCATATGAGAGGGATCCTCCATCCATCATGATGTTCTAGCACCTTAGGTGTAAAGAAGGTAGGATAAGAGAGCATCAGGCAATTAGAGTCTCAGTCGAGCATCATGTATACACACATAACACTATTATCACATGGAAGTAGTATTTATATATCCTTAAGGATGCTACTCAGTGACTCATGCATTAACTTAGGTATAATAATTCATGATTTAATGCATCATCCAACAAATTCATCATATGTATGAATTTATATAACTCTATAAAATTAAATTATATGTAACTCCTTACTAAATTATTGTTAATTGTGGTAAGGACTCATTTAAACATGAACTCTTAATGTTCATATACCCAAACCTTTGAAGACAACACTAAGAAGTTTCCATATAACATGGTGATCATACCCTATAAATTCATAGATAATGATTCTTATGACTTGGTCCAATCATATTCTATGATTTCATATGTTATTAATGGAAGTGGAATGAAATATTATTTTATTCCATGATTTATGACTACCCCAATTATATCTTGTGATTGAGAGGGAAGTAGGCATGAAACCATGAAATTAAATTCCCTTATTATATGATTCGATTTTTAATTATTATTAGGACATTTATATAATATTAAAATGTTCTTTAGGGAATAACATTACCTTCAATAACTTGCATGAAATACATGATATGTCCTTAGGTGTGTAGTGCAGGTGACTAGTAATGAATCACATGTCATATGGCTAGTTATACATGCCATGTAATTTGATCCAAATAATTTAAGGTACATGTTGAGATAGAAATTTCATGTGATCTAACACAGAGATAAATTAATTAATTAAAGTGAAACTAAACTAAACAGAGAGCAGCTGGGTGTACACACCATATGATAGTGTTTTTCACAAGGTTTACATGCTGAGTGATTTTGGAGGATTTTATGTGATATTAAATTCTTTATTAATTATTTTATACCTTATTATATGGATACATGACACGTATGATTTTCATACACACTATTTATTACATGAGAATCACCAATGGTGCATGTTTCATATGTATAGGCATGTCATGTGGTCAGACGCATCATGCAGATGACACATGATGACCTACAGAATATCATGTCATGCATATCACAACATGTCATGTAGGAACACATTCCATTTATGTAAAAAATATATGACATAAACCATACACAACATTATCCACATGTTGTATCTTTTAATTATATGAGTTGTGTAATAGTTAGATTCTCAAAATGGGTTAAAACAAAAGTAGTATGGTGCACTCCATACCAACTCTAATACACATCATGTACTTAAACAATTTAAAACTAAATTAATTAATTTAATTTATTTAAAAATTAATTTCATGGGGATATCAATGAATATTTTTATGAATAATTAAGATTAATTAATTAATTAATTAATAAGATAATTAATTTATTAATTCAAGAGATTTATCTTATTAAAGAATGGATTGAAATGAATGGTAGATAGATTAAATGTTTAGTCATTTCATTCATGGATGATCATGAGATGTAATGATCTATGTATGTGTTGGGTTACAATTTAATTTAGATACTTATTACATGGGTTTTTATGATAAAATTATTATTAAATTAAATATAATGATCTATGAATCATCTCTTCATTCTCATTATGTATGGGTTGGTGTTCCCATGGTTTATTTATGTAACCCCAAACCCTGAGTTCCCCTCACCTACAAGTGAGTAATCATATGTAAAGGAAGGATCTTCTATGTGAGATCATATAGTTCGAGACTGAGTTGAGGTGAAACTAACCGAAAATATATTTAGGTTAAAGGTAGAATGTTGTAACTTGAGACAATCCTAGATCATTGAGTTAATACCCTATGGTTAAGGGTTAGTTTATCATTTTCTCAACAAACTAACCAGTATTTAAAGCTAATTATCATTCCAAATGTTTATTTTATTTTTTCCAGTGCATCGTTATTTATTTGTTTATGAGATGCAATATTTATTTAATGATTAAACACTACCATATAAAGTAAATTAAATAATGGTCATACTTAGATAAATTAAATTAAATTTATTATGTTTAAATTATTTTATAAAAGTAAAGTTAATTAATTATGTAAAATACATATAATATTAACAAGCATGTAAAATATAAAATAAAGAATATTAATTCATAAAGATAAATAAATTCTCTCAATAAAATTTTTAAGCCAGAATAACCTTTCATTACTTATGTTAGAACACAACCATAGTCCAAGTTACTTGACTAGACTCTATCAGGGTGCTTTAAATTATTCAAATATTCTAATTAAAGTTTTGAATAAAATTAAACTAGATAACATCAAAGGTTGACTACCTATTAAAGACTTGGTGAAATTTAGAGGAAAGTTTTGATGAAATCCTAGTTAGGATTTTAGCATTGGGGAATCCACTGAATGAATTGAGGAACTTTCATTTAATGCAGTTGGATAGATGACCTACATAAATTTATTCAAGTAATTTGATGAGGCCATATTATGGATTATGATAAGGGGATATAGATCCTTGAACTAGAATATACATCAAATGGGATATTCAAAATACAATGGTGAGGTTTATTATGATTTAATAAAATAGTGGGAGACTAATAAAATAAAATTTATCAAGTAATACCTTTTGGTAATCAAGATAGAATATTAAAATATACATTTATTTGTTATAGAAAATTAAAATTCTCTCAATGAATGAATTATCCTTGTGTTATATATTGGATAAATACAATATCCTAACCGAAGTGAACTTCCAAGAGTGGTACAATCACTTGTGCATCATACTATGCAAAGAGAATAAATTTTACATGCTAGAGTTTGTAGCTTCTAATGATCCTTCTAAGGAGGAAAATTTATAGGTTCATTATATCTTCTAGAAACATGTATATGATGCATTGGATGTCTAATTCCTCATGTTATCATCTATAACTAGTGTTCTCCAGAATCTGCATGAAGACATAGATGTATACACCATGTCATCCCATATCCATGCTATTTATCCGAATAAGGAAATAAAAGATACATACGAGATCACTAAGTCACTCTTTAGGTGTAAGATTAGATAAGGTGCACTAATTTGGCCTCATATAGTCAAGATGACTGGTAATGTCACACCATAATCCTACATGAAACCCAAGTTCAAATCCAATTGGAGGTGAATTTATGAGTTACTTCAATGGTACTATTGCACTATAGTAGTGTGGTATTGTAGAAGTGGTATTATTCATGTAAATGAGATTTTGGGCCATGTATTGGGCTTTCAGGCCATAGGGACTTTGTCCCATCACTAGCCTTCAAGACATAGGGTCTTTGAGCCATCATTAGAGGTCCTTCAGGATATCTAGAGTAGCTTATATCTATGGATGTGACGGTGTTATGGAATTTAATAAAGAACAAAGATTTATGATGATCATTTGTGTGATCATTCACTGACAGTAGTGAATGAATTTTAAATCATACTAAGAGCCTCAATATAGAGAAAATATGGTTGGATGCAACCTTGACGTTATAAAATTGGGCTAGTGGATGACTGGATGGTGGGAAAGACTACTATATATTAGTTATATATTCCTTTAGGACTTAATGTATATATTCTAGGTCCTTTAATCCATGTATTATAGGGATTTAGATCTATTTAAGGTTTCCCTCTCAACTAAGTTAAAAAGAGGACTTATCTAAAAATAAAATAAAAATGGAGTTTGAAGGCTATATTGAGTGGATGGAAAATCTTGGTTTCAATCTATTCAATTAGTTGTGCACATAACTTGTTATCACCTCACTTCTTCAGAGATTATCTAATTTTAATACTAATTTTAATATGAACAATATGGATAATTCAATCCTATATATCTTAATTCTGATTCTCTAGGTAGATAAGGTCATGATGCATGGAAAACCTTCAGTATTTATGGTGAATAAAAAGAAACTAAATGAGAAAGTCCCCAAGAGTAACACCCAATCTAAGGAACCTTCACACCACCTGACCAAGAGGAGGAGGATCAATGGGTAGGCTAAGGAATAAGATGCAGTCTATTTTTTCATACTTTAATATAGTCCACAAGAAAAAAATAGAACCTTAGTAAATAATCAAGGGGATCTTTTGGTACATTTTTTATTGAATGTAAACTTTCCATTTCTATAAATTGGGTATTATATATAGCTTATGGTACTCAAATTTATATCCAAATATAGAAACCAAGTAGATCAAGGAAGCTTTCAAAAGGTTAAGTGGATATTTGATTTTCCATCAGAGAAAGACTAGTTTCACTGGATATTGGAGACTACCATATTACTTTACCAACAATTTTAAGTTTTACTTTAAAGAATTGTTATTATGTTCCCAATGTTACCAAAAAAATTATATGTGTGTCTAGTTTAAACATGTATAGATTTACTTTAAAGTTTGGAAATAAGAGTTTCTAATTTTTAGATATAGAATATGTTAGGGTATGAAATGTTAAAATAATGGTCTTTATGTATTATAATATGAAAACCAAGTGTTAGTAATTTATAAAAAATAAATTTTGCATGACTCGTATCACACCCAGTTATGGCATCACCATCTCATTCATGTAAACTAGAATATTTTAACATGATTATAACACTCAAAATTCAATATTGTAGTAAGGATGGAGAAAGGATAAAACAAGGGAGGGAGGGATCACTCATCAACCAGTCATGGGTGTCTGAAAAGGCATATCCCAAGGGATACTCTATAAATTATAGCCTTATAGTCCATAGGTAGGGGAGTAGTGGTAGAGTAGATGATGAGAACCTCATCTTGACTACCTTTGGAGGTCCAGAGGAATATTTTGATTCTTTTTAACTAAAACACTTGGATATATGTCATACTTATTTTCAATGTAAAATGATTATATCTTAAATTAGTGGAAAGGGTGAAAGGGGAATAGATATTATTGAATTATTTCATACGGATGTGTGTAGACATTTTCCAATTGAATCTACGGGTGGATACTCTTACTTCATAACTTTTACTGATGACTATAATAGACATGGACATATCCACTTAATGAGGTATAAGTTTGAATCCTTTAAGAAATTTAAGAATTGAAAGAATAAAGTAGAGAATAATCTTGTTGAGAAGATAAAGAAACTCCACTCAGACCATAGAAGAGAATATATTTTAAAATGTTTCATTGATTTTATAAGGGAGTTTGGGATTCTATCACAACACACTCTTCTTTAAACACAATATTGGAATAGTGTCAGTGAAAGGAAGAAATTCACCTTATTAGACATGGTGAGATTTATGATTACTCATATGGGTATTCCATTATTCTTTTAAGGATATTCATTACAAGTTGTTGTGCACATACTCACTCTAGTGCCAACTAAAAAAATAGAATTCTATGAGTTGATGCATGAGAGGGAATCTATTTTGTCACACTTACATGTGTGGGGTTGTGAAGAATTTGTTAAGGATATCTCTAGATAAAATTCACCATATGGAATTAAGTTTATATTTATAGGATAACCCAAGTAAATAAGGGTATATTATCTATAAAACCACTCAAAAAAAGTTAATAGTGAAAAGACAAGTCATATTTCTAAGAGGGGGAAAATTTACAAAAGAGATAGTTGGAGAAAGATCAATATTGATGAAGTTGAGGGTAAAGATACAAAATATTTATTACAAGAAAAAAAATCTAAAAATCCCTCTATAATGAGTTATTTAGAGACATAAGTATTGTGTAGGAGCACTAGAGAGGTTACAAAACTAGAGAGATGTGGTTTTCTAGTCACCAAGGATGGTGACTCGCTGTTAGTTGATAATTATGAACCTTTGTCAAATATGAAAGTAGTGATTATATTATTAGTTATTAGGTGTAAATAATCCATGAATTATAAAATGGATTCTATGTACCACAACCAATTCTGGATATTGGTAGATCCTCTAATGGATGTAAATTATGTTGGGTGAAAATGGGAATTCAAGAAAAAACTGTGCATGGATAGTAAAGTTGGTACCTATAAGGCATGAAAGGTTTTTAAGGGATTTAATTAACATTAAGAAATAGACTATGATGAAACCTTTTCACCAGTCACTATATTGGAATCCATCAGAATTATGCTTGCCATAGCATCTTACCATGATTATGAATGTTGGAAAATTGATGTCAAAATAGCCTTATTTAATGAAAATCTTATGGATAATGTCTATATGATATAACCATAAGGGTTTGTGAATAAAAATGATTCTAATAAGGAATTAATGTTATAGAGATCCATTTATGGGTGGAATAAAGCATCAAGATCTTGGAAGATTCATTTTGATGATTCCATAAGATGGTTTTTTTATAAATAATGAATGTGATACTTGTGTATTTTAAAGGTTTAGTTGAAGTACAATATTTTTCCTAGTAGTATATTGTGATGATATATTACTAATTGGAAATGATATACCAGTATTATAGTCCATTTAATAGTGATCAAAAAAATACTTCTCCATGAAGGACTCGAGTGAAACAACAAATATTATAGGGATCAAGATCCATAGTGATAGATATAAGAGTTTAGTTAGGTTAATTAGGGTGTATAAATTGATAATATACTAAAGATATTAAGTATAGAAAAATTTAAGAGGGGATTGTTTCCAGTTTCACATGGTATAAATATCTCTAAGAAAATGTTTCCTTGAAAACAAGAGGAAAGAGGGGGAATAAGCAGGATTCATTATGCATCAGTTATAAGATCGGTTATATATTTCCTAATATATATCAGGTTTTATGTTGTCTGCACCTTGAGAAAGTTATGAAAACCTAAAGAATACCTAGGTGATAAATATTAGACTACTATTAATACTATCCTAAAGTATTTGGGGCATACTGAGGATACATTCCTATTTTATAGAGGATATAAGGAACTAGTAATTAGGGGATACATAGATGCTAGTTTCAATACATAATATAATGATATTAAATCATATCCAAGATATGTGTTCATCCTTAATAGAGGTGTTGTGAGATAGAATAGTTTTAAGAAACCAGTGGTTGGAGATTCTATAGCAGAGTATGAATATATTTCAACTTTTTATGTATCTAAAATTTAATTTTGGATATAAAAATTCATCCAAAAGATTGATGTAGTGCCTAGAATTAAGGATGTTATCACACTGTACATTGATAATATTATAGCAGTGGTCTTAGCCAAAAATAAAATATCAAATTAGAGGATGAAACATATAATTTATAAGTATCTCCTTATATGGTATTTTTCTACAAGGGATGTGGTTATAATAATTAGAGTTTCTATGGAAGAGAATATGGTTGATCCATTGACTAAAAGATTTATCTTAGAAGAAGCATGAATATCATATGAGAGTTGGTGGACTATAAATTGTTAGCAGTTAGATCTAGTGTAAGTGGGAGTTTGTTGGAGTTGGTTCATAAGAACCAACTAACTCTATAACCTTGATTAATTTTATATTTAATGACCTAAATATTAATAAATATCTTATCGAATTATAAGTTTTCTTCTATATAACATTAATGTGATAATGTTCTTAGAGTGTTTGTCTCATAAAAAGGTTATTATAGTTCCTCGCTATAATGAGAACCTTGAAGTGTTATGATGATATTCTTAAACGTATATCATATGGCCAGATGACATTTATATAACGTGAAATAGATGATGTTTAACTATTAGTTTTTGGAGTCTCGTGATACATTGATACTTCTTCTCATAAAGTTCTCACTTCCTCCTCCAATGGCCCGAAGGCCTTCATTTTTTATTGATTTTTGGTAATCCACCTTTCAAAGGGTGAGGTGGAACCCTTACAAGGCCCGACGGTGTAAGTATTACATGGCCCGTAGGCCTTAGAGGAATTCATTGCCCGTAGGCTTCAAACATTACATACAACCCAGACTAACTACTTGGAACTGCTCCTCCCCAGCATCTTCATCATGAAATCAGCACTCCACCTTCGCATGTCTATTTGGCTAGGCATTCTCCTGCATGCACAGGCCTGTCCCGATGGCAGGTGCCACACCCTCTCATTCTTGCAATCCGTTTAGCTTCTGCTATGGTGAAGGCTCCTTGCTCATCCTCCTGTAGAGCTTTTACCATGTAGGTTGTCTGGTTTGCATCTGCACTGAAGGTGGCCTGAAGGCCTTGAGGTGGCCCAAAGGAATTACTGACCCGAAGGCCTAGGTGGCCCGAAGGCCTTACAGGACTCAGGGGCCAAATCGGTGGCCCGAAGGCCCAAACGGGGGCATATTCCCGGCTGCTACAGTGCCAAACAGTGCCTGCTACAGTACCTGCTACAGTATTGCACAGTTCCCACTACAGTACCCGCTATAGTACTGCTACAGTCCCTGGAAATCCTACCTCCACCTGGTTTTGATCCCTGGTCTCTTGGATACACTTAAGGATACCTTACTAACCGGGCTAAGGCTCATGTGCTAAAGTTCTCACTTGGTAATCTCTAATAAGGTAGGTTATGAGTACGGGCCCGTCGATGGGAATTCCACATGTTATATGTGACATTGGATATTTCTATTTTTACACATGTGTATTGGTCTTTAGACTAGAGATTATTATCAATGTATATCATGAATCACATACTTTGATTTATTGATGAAAATCATGATGCATATGCTCATTGTGAGGTAGGAAACATCGGGTGTTTCATAAGTGATATAACATTGTTTTTTTAAGTTAATAAAGGATTTATACCTTCCAAGATTGGATGATGATATATCTATCCCTTTTATTGAAATGTAATTATCTAACTAAGTCCATGGACATGGTGGTTTATTTAAAAGTTCATTTTAGGTATTCAAATAAAGATATATTAAGCATATAGGTTGATGACACAAGTATTCAACATGCATGATGAGATATCAAGAAAATTTGAATATATTACACAGTAAGGATTCATGTGATATTGTTTTCATTATGACATTAACATCTTTACCTATGGGTATCTAGATATGTTTCCAGATTCTAATCATGGAGTTTAGGTATGACCGCTTAATTCAACTAAGAAGAGGCCTGGAGGATCTCACACTAAGTGTATCCAATAACTCCATTAAATTCTATTTGAATTTAATATTCAAATAAAATATTGATCTTCAGACTAAAGAATAATAATTATTCATTTATGTTGATCACATAAATTCAATCACTGGTTATTCAAGATGAGAATATATGCGAGTTAAATATTAAGAAATATTTATTCACTAGTTAGTGGATACAATATTTATTTATTTATTTATTTATTAAACAAATAATATACTAATATTTATTTAGAATAAATATTTTTTATTAAAGGTTCGATAAATTTAAGGGAGGATCAGCGAGCTAAGTTAAAAGCCTAACATAAATGATATATTTTATTTAATATCATTTAAATAAATATTTATTTATTTACTTTAGAAAATAATATTTAAATATCTATGATTAAGTTCATGTCATGAAATATAATTATGATAATATTATTATTATTAGACATGGGGTTTTCTTATAATAAATTAATTATTTAAGAGCCTTTATGGAATAATTAATTGTTTAATCCTATGTTTATAACCCAACTTATATCATTTCTAGGTTAACAAGAATTTTTGTGCATAATGATATTCTCTCAAGATAATTCTCTTGAATACCTTGGGAGAACCTATCAAAAAATGATCTCTAAAATGAGAGATAATCCTCCTCCTCCTCCCACTCAAGACCAAGAGAATAAGAAATAATTCTTCAAGTCTAAAGAAATTTGTATTTTAATCAATGTCAAATAATTGGTATCCTTATTCTAGTACTAGGAGTTCTATCAATGATGTTCTAAGATTCATGGAGCACATGTGGATAGTTTTAGATGAATTTTTCTTTGGATTCTTCATCCTAACCATGACATGATAAGAATTATAACCAAATTAATTATCAATGATGAAATAATTATCAAGCCGAGGTAATTCTTATCATAAATTAATTATAAATTTTATATGAAAATGATCCTTATAGGAATATTACAGAGTTGTGTTCATCTAATTCTAAGGATTTACCCAAATAAATCAATGAAAAACATTTTTGATCATGGGTCCAACCACTTCTACTATTCCCTAGAACCTTCAAGTGGTATCAAAGTGTTTACATATTAATTTATAAGTATTTGTTATTTTTTGATCAATTGTAATTTTTTTTATAAAATTTCATTTACATTTATCATTCTTTAATTATAAAGTCAAGATAATATGATCATTCAATTTCATATGACTAAGAATAGGCTAAAAATAGATGAATAACACTTAAAAATCCAATCTGGAAGTGTTGGGGATGTTGTCCAATAGATATAGTTACATGGTGTGTAATGGAAAAATTGTATGTAGTGTACCCATGGTTAACCAAACTCGGATGAGTCGCACAAATCATGAAACACTGTGTGTAGGGGTTCATTATATGGCATCCTTACATGCCACATAATGACTGCTAGTTGATGCATGGAATGACATGGAGTATATGGTGTGTGGTTGGTGTATATTCCCTGTAACCCCAAATGGTTTTTTTTTTCAAAAAGGTTGGGTCTAAAGCCTAATTTATTATTTAAATCAAATACCTATTTCAAAATGGGTAGAGGGAGACCCATTACATAGCCTGAAGTCCAAAGACCAAGTGGTCTAAATACAAGGCCTGAAATCCCATTTTTTGGCCCAAAGGGCCCTTCAGTGAATGTACTGCTACAGTACCTAGCCTGCTACAGTGTTTTCACCACTACAGTTCTTACTACCATAACCTCAAATGGTTTTTTCCTATGTAAATATCAAAATTCATGTTGTCAAAGTACACAAAATTTGATAATACACATCATGTATTGATTATCATCCGAGTGAAATGACATTACTTGAAGTACATGGTGTGTAGTGGATTGTACACATCATGTAATTCTATACAACTCATGCATGTTACATGCCAAGATAAGCATATCATGTGAGTAAAAATGTGAGAAATTAATTAATTAAAGAAAAAACAAACTACACAATGTGTAGCTAGATGTGTACACCATGTGATAGGATTTTTCACATAAATTACACATCGAGTTATTTCAATGGGTCACGTGAAATTTTAAATTCTTTATTAATTATTTTACATGTCATTATATAGATACATGACATGTATTTTTTTTATACATGTTGATTACTTCATGAAAATCATCCACAGTACATTCCACATATGTACAGACATGTCGTGTGGTCAAACACATTATGCATACTATATAGGCTAACCCATGGAACAACACACCATGTACATCATGAGATGTCATGTAGTAATGCATGTAATATAATTACATGGTATATGATAAGGTCCATACACAACATTAGTCATTCATGATGTTGTGTGATGGTACACATCATGTAACGATTAGACACTATAAATTGGTTTAAATAGAATAAGTTGGGTGTATGTCATACAACATCCAGTATATGTTGTGTACTTAATTAATTTTAAACTAAATCAATTTATTTAACTTATTTAAAATTATAGTGAATGGGTATGTCAAGGACTGTTTGGATGGATAATTAAGATAAATGAATTAATTTATTAATAAGATAATTAATTTATTAATTCAAGAAATTTATCTTAATAAAGAATGGATTTAAAAGAATGCTAGCTAGTTTAAATGTGCATTCGTTATATGTGTGGATGATCATGAGCTTAACCAACCTATGTATGTGTTGGTTTTCTATTTAAATTAGATATGTATTTTATGGAATTTTGTAAAAAAGAGTATTATTAAATAAAATATGATGATCTATAAAACTCCCTTCCTCTTTATTATATATGAGCCTATGTGTCCACAATTTATTTATATAACCCCAAGCCCCTAATTACCCTCACATCCAAGTGAGTAATCATGAGTAAGGTAAGAAATTCCTAGGTGAGAGTAGATAGTTCAAGACCAAGTCAAGGTGAAATCAATCAAGGAAATACATATGTTAGGGTAGAATGATGTAACTTGATCCAATCCTAGCTCAAGGAGTTATTCCCCTAAGGTTAGGGGTTGGTTTATCTTATTCTCGATAAACTAACCAGTAATTAAAGCCTATAATCATGCCACATGTTTATTTTATTTTTTCTAGTGAATAGTTATTTATTTATTTATGGAATATAATGATTATTTTATGATAAAAAATGATCACATAAAGTAAATGAAAGAATGATCATGCTAAGATAAAATAAAATAAATAAATTTCAAGTAATTTATATTATCAATACATGGTTAATTAATTATGTAAAATCCATATAATATTAAAAAGAATGTAAAAGATAAAATAAATAATACTTATGAATAAAGATAAATAAAATACCTATATAAAATATTAAGTTGGAAAATATTTATATTATTTATGTTAGAATGAAACCATAGTTCAAAGAAATTTTCTAGCCTCTATCAGGGTTCTTTCAATTATTAGGGAATTCTAATGAATTTTTTTGGTCAACTTAAACTAGTTATCATAAAGGTTTGATTTCATCTATGAGACTTAGTGCAACTTGGAGGGAAGTGTTGAAGAAATCTCATTCAGGATTTTAGGATCGGGGAGTCCACTCAACAGATCAAGGAACTTCTGGTTGATGTAGTTGGCCATGTCGCTTACTTACATACCTTCAAATAATTTGAGCAGTCCCATTTCTGGGTTATGAGAAGGGATATATGAATCTTTTCCACTAGAATATACATAAAACTAGTATTAATAATCCAATGGTGTGGGCTATTGAGATTTGATAAAATAGTGGGAGACTAATAAAAAATTATCACACCACACCTTTTGGTATTAAAAATTAAATATTAAATCTTTTTTCTTATTATAGATAATGGAAAGTCACTCGACCATGAAATTATCACTGTGATAAATATTGGTGAAAGATAATATTATGACTAATGAAAATTTATAGAGGTGGTACAGACACTTGCGCATCATACTACACCAATAGTATAAGTTTTACGTGTCAAAGTCCCCAGTTCTTGATAATCCTTCTAAGGAAGCAAGTGAGGAGGATTATTATTTCTTATAAAAACATATAGACAATGTATTTTATGTATAATGTCTCATGTTATCATCCATTACTAGTGATCTCCATAAGCTGCACAAATACATGTATGCATACACCATGTTGTTTTATCTTAGTAATATTTATCAAAAGAAGGCAATATAAGATGGGTATGAGATATCCAAGGTACTCTTTATGTGAAATATTAGAGAAGGATTACCATTTAGACCTCATGTAATCAATATGATTTAATATATTGAGTGTCTAGAAATTTTTTTTTTCAAGATACTTAAGGGATTGGACATAGACCTCATTCTTGCCTCAGTTCCTCAAAGCTTCGTTATTTTTATTATGAATTTCAATATGAATAGTATTAAGAAGTCAATCCCAAATATCCTGACTATGATTCTCTAATCAGATAATGCCATGAGGCATGAAAACCCTTAATCTTTATGGTGAATAAGGGGAAGGAGAAGGTGAAAGGCCCCCAATACTAGCACCGAGTCTAAGTATCCTCTGTAGTGCCCAACTAAGAGGAAGGGGTTCAAGAGGTAAGATAGGGAACAAGATGTTGTATATTTTTCATGTGGTAAGAAAGGCCATTATAAGAATAATTATACCTCAATGAATAAGCAAGGGTAATATTCAAGTATATTTTTTATTGAATTTATCCTTTTTATTTCTATAAATTGGGTATTATATATATCTTTTCATACTCATGTTTGTATCAAAATACATGAACTAGGCATATTTAGGAAGGTTTTCGTAGGTTAGTTGGATCTTAGAACTTCCAATAAAGCAAGATTGGTTACACTAGTTATCATAGACTATCATCTTACTTTTCCTATAGATTTAATTATAGTTTTAAATAATTTTTATTATATGCCCAGTGTTACTAAAAACATTGTACCTGTGTCTATTTTAAACATGGATGGATTTATTTTCAAGTTAATAAATAAGAGTTTTTACTTTTATAAAGATAACATATTTTATGATATGACATATTTTAATGAAGGTAATTTATGTATTTGAACATGAAAACCAAGTGTGGACAATCAATAATGAATCAAGTTCACGTTACTCATGTTACACCCGGTTGTGGCATCACTCGATTGGTAATATAAACCAAAAGTGCTTGACACAACCATATCAAGAGGGATATTTATATTCTTTTTAATTAAAACATTTAGATATATTTCATGCTTATTTACAAGTAAAAAAGATCAAATATCCATTTTCATAAAATGGTGAAAGGTTTATGAGTCTCCTTGAATTAGTTTATATGGACACGTGTTGACCTTTTCTAGTTGAAGATATGGGTGGATATTCTTACTTCATAACTTGTACCAAAAAATTTAGTAGAAATGTTCATATCTAATTAATTAAGTATAAGTTTGAATCCTTTGAAAAGTTTAAGTATTATAAGAATGAAGTAGAGAGACATCTTGTTAAAAAGATAAAGAAACTATTCTTATTCTATGGTGGAGAATATCTTAACCAAGAGTTTATAAATTTTATATAGAAGTTTGGGATTATATATCAACTCAATCATCCTTATACACTAGAGTGAAATGGTATTAGTGAAAGGAGGAACCACACCTTGTTAGACATGGTGAGATCCATGATGAGTCATGTGAGTCTTCTGTTATCCTTTTTATGATATGCATTATATACTATTGTGCATTTACTAAATTGAGTGGTAACTAAGTGGAACATGGAATTTCATATGAGTTGATGTATGGAAGGAAATTTTTTTTTGTCACATTTACATGTTTGGGGTCATGAAGCATCTTTTAATGTTATCTTTGCAAATAAACATTCTCCCTAATACACAAAGTGTATCATTATAGAATATCCAAAGGAAACAAGGGGATATTATATATATTATCCCTCAAACAAAAAGGTAATAGTGACATGAGAAATCATATTTCTTGAGAAGTAATACATATAAAAAAGAGATAGTGGAATCAATATTGGCTTTGATGAAGCTGAAGAACAATATATAAAAGATTTAGCATAGGAAAAAATTCCACAAAGCCTTGTGGAAGGAATTATTCCAGAGACACAAGTACAATGTAGGATCACTAGAGAGGTTAGAGAACTAGAGAGGTATTTTTCTCTAGTCACTAAGAATGGTGAATCATTATTATTTGATAATGATGATCCTCTATCCTGTAAGGAAGCAGTAATTGGATCAAGAGTTTCCAAGTGGAAAGAATCCATGAATTTTGAAAAATATTCCATGTACCAGAACCATGTCTGGGTTTTGGTAGATCCTTTAGTGGATGTAAATCTATATGGGTTCAAATGGGTATTCATAAAGAAATTATACGTGGATGGTAAAGTTAGTACCTACAATACATGGATGGTTTCTAAAGAGTTTAAGAAACATCAAGGTGTATAATATGGTGAAACCTTTTCACCAGTCATTATGTAGAAATCCATCAAAAAATTTCTTTCCATAGAAGCTTACCATGATTATAA
Source organism: Viscum album (assembly GCA_963277665.1). Classification (NCBI taxonomy): domain Eukaryota; kingdom Viridiplantae; phylum Streptophyta; class Magnoliopsida; order Santalales; family Viscaceae; genus Viscum; species Viscum album. The sequence continues at coordinate 1,149,078,121 of OY728132.1, read as the reverse complement.
AATTTGTTAAATGGGTTTCAATATAGCCTTCCCTGACAAGAACCTTGTGGAATAAGTATATATTTCATATCCAGAAGGGTTTGCGAATCTAAAGGATGCTAATAAGATATTCAACTTGAAAAGATCCATTTATGGGTTTAATCTTGAATTAAGATCATAGAAAATTTATTTTGATGAATCCATAAGACAATTTGGTTTCATAAATAATGAATGTGATCATTATGTCTACAAAATTTTTAGTGGGAATATAGTCATTTTCCTAGTAGTATATGTAGAAAATATATTATTGATGGGAAGAAAGATACCAATTTTATAGTAAATTAAGAAGTTATTAACTAATGCTTATCCATGAAGGACTTAGGTTAAACAACCTATATTCTAGGGATCAAGATCCTTCGTGATATATTTAAGAGGCTTCTTGGACTAAATTAGGGTACATGTGTTGACAAGATACTAAAGAGATTCAATATAGAATAATTTAATAGGATATTATCATGAGTGTCATATGGTATACATCCCTCTAATAAAATGTATCCTTAGAAACAAGTGGAGAGAGAGATAGAGAGAGAGTATTCATAAGATTCAGTGAGAGGATATGTCATGTATTTAATGTTATATACTAGGCTTGATGTTTCCTACACCATGAGCATGGTAGGTATATACCAAGAAAAAATAGGATGGTAGTATTGGACTATTGTTGATACTTTCCTAAAGTATATGATTTATACTAAAGATATGTTCCTATTTTGTGGAGGACATAAGGAAATAGTCATCAGGGTATATATAGATGTTAGTTTTTATAAGATCCTGACCTTTTATGGAGTTGACTTGGGCTTGTTTTCAGATCCTTCCAGAGAAATTCCAAAGTCATCTGAACTCTGTTCTTGTTGATTCAAAGCCTAGATAGAAGATCTTATCCTCTTCTAGGTTTTTAGATCTTTATTTTGATCTACATAATTGTACTTCTCAATTTTGGGGATTTCTGTTGGGTGATTTTTCATCGACGATTGAGGTAGTTGGTCTAATATTCAAATCTCATTGTCGTGATTTTGATTACATGCATGAAAATTATATAATTACTAGATTTTTTTATCAAGTAAATTTCCTAATGGAATTAATTAATTTTTTAAATTAATTAATTATGGAATTTTGAAATTGTGGTTTTTAGGGATAATTAATTGTGGAATTAATTGTGTGATATTGATGTTATGAATTGGATGATTAATGGGTGAATTAATTTTGAGACATTGAAATTGTGTGTTTGAATAATTAATTAGTGAATTAATTATTGGATATTGATATTTTGAAAATATTAATTAATTATTGAATTAATTAATGGGTGGTTGAGATATATGTAATATTGTGTTATTATGATATAAGTGATTTTTAAATGGTGAATGGTAACATGGACATTCAGCCAAGTGTTATGAATGGCAACATGCTCATTTAATTATGTATTATTAAATAATGAGTGGTAACATGGACATTTGGTCAAGTATAAATAATGATAACATGGTCATTCAATTGTGTGAATTAATGAATGATAACATGTTCATTCATTTATGTGAAATAAAGAATGGTAACATGGTTATTCAATTGTGTGAATTATTTAATGGTAACATGGTCATTCATTTGTGTAAAATAAAGAATGTAAATATGGTCATTCAATTGTGTGAATTAATGAATGGTAACATGGTCATTAATTTTTGAAAATAAGAATGGTAACATAGACATTCAGACATGTGATAACCCTTGGGGATAGTTCATATTTAGGCATGGTTGAAGCAGGTATTGAGGTACAGGTGTCTACAGGAACCTAAGGTTTATTTGGTAAAATAGAGATTAATTGATAATGTGATAACGATTTAATTATGCATTTTAATTACTTATTTATACAATTTCATACACTATTTTTGTTGAATATTGTTTTAGACACTATTGGTGGTGGCCTACTGAGTCATACTCACACCCTACATGGGTTTCCTGATAGGTACCCAAATAGAATTTATTTTTATAGGATAGATTAAGGGAAAAGACCTTGTACTAAATGGATGATTTGGGGATAGATATTGGATGATGGAACTAGACATGGTTTGGGACCCACTTGGTAGTCATCGTTGTTTTTATTTTCAGTTTTCATTTTAGACACTTGACACATAAATTATCATGGAATATTTTATACTTTAGCTCGATATTGTATTTCCTGAATTGTTTATCTTGAGATATTGGTATTGTTTATGGTTATACATGATTCTTCTATTTTTTGTTATTTTTGTTGGTGTTTACTCTAATAAAAGAGGGTATAGTCTCCCCTTGATTGACTTATCAAACCCTCACTACTAGTCAGTAGCCTCTGGAATATGGGGAGGCGCAGTTGAGGTCATGTGACTGACCAGCTCAGGGAATTGGCATGTGGCACCCATGTTGGGATGTTATAGTTTCTAAATAGAAAAAATGATCTAAAATCATATTTTTGATATGTGTTCTACGTTAATGGAGGTGTTTTAATCTAGAAGAGTTTAGAGAAGCCAATGGTCATCAATTCTATAGTAAAGTTTGAGTATATTATGGATTTTGATGAAGCAAAAGAAACAGTTTGGATGCATAACTTCATATAGGATCTTGATTTGGTGCCTAGTAGTAAAGATGTTATCACATTGTATTATGATAGTACTCCAGCGGTGGTCTTAGGAAAGGATACATGGACACACCGGCAAGTGAAGCATATAATTCAGAAGTATAGCCTCTTGAGGGATTTTTCTTAGCGGGGTGAATTTGATGTTAGTAGAATTTCCATGTAAGATAATGTGTAATACCCATTGACTAAATCCATATCTCAGTAGAAACACCAATTTCATATGAGAGGTAGAAAACTAAAAAACATTAGTATTTTGATCTAGTGTAAGTGTGAGACTATTAGAGTTAGTTCCCTAGAACCAACCAACTTTTTTACTTTCAATTATCTATATATTCAAAGGCCTGAATATTAATAAATATCTTATCAGATAACAAGTGTTCTTATACATAACATTAAAGTGATAATAGTATTTGTCACATCGAAAGGTTATAGTGATTCCCCATTATAATGAGAACCTTGAATTGTTAAGATTATATTATTAAACATATGTATTATTGTTTTATTACATCTATCTAATGGGATATAACTGATATTTGACTATAAGTTGTTGGAGGCTTATAATACATTGAGTCTTTTTCTTAGGAAGTTTGCACTTGTTAATCTCTAAGATGGGATGTTATGAGGATAAGCCTGCCAATAAGATTTTTTCATATTATATGTGTCATTAGATATTCCTATTTGTGGATGTGTTTAATTGTTATTAAATAAGATATTATTATCAACATATATCAATAATCACATACTTTTTTGTATTGATGAAAACTGTGATGGCATATTCTTGCAGCGAGGTAAGATATGTTGGGTGCATTATAAGTGGTATGAAATTGATTGATTATGTCAAGAAAATATTTTTCCCTTCCATGACCAGAAGATGATATCTTAGACCATTTAATTAAAATGGGATTGCCTGATTAAGTCCATGGATATGGTGATTTATCAATGAGTTCATTTCAGGTACTTAAAGAAAGATATATCAAGTATATAGGTTGATGACATAATTATGAAACCTACTTGATTAAATATTGAGAAAAAGAGATTATATTTCATAGTAATCATTTCTATGAGGTTATTGTCATTGAAAATTTAACATATTTCTCTATATATTCCTTGTAACATCCCATTACCTACTTTCAGGTAATTCCCTCCCCTTTACTTGTTTTACCATTTAATTGGGTGCATCTTAAGACTACTGAGAATGGAGAGTATTTGTTAGGTAAAATGAATTAAAGTTAAGAAATGTATATTTTATGAATTAATGAAGTCCAGGTATAAATGTGTTAATATATTTGTGGGGTTATTCCCAAGTTCAGAGGATTCCTAAGGTGTTTTAGGTTTTCATGTAAGAATCTGCAACTTTTACAGACTGTAGAAGAAGTTCATGCCTTGTAATGGGAGTACATTATGTGTAAGTTATACAGAGAAGATGTCATGAACCCAGTACATAGCATTAATGGATTACATGACATGTAAAAATTACACAGTATGTAATGTTAAAAGGTTATTTTTTAATAAAAAGGAGACGAGTTTTTTGGTGTATCCAAGTCTAGAGGATTACACAACATGTAAAGGGATTACACTCCATGTAAATGTCATAGATAGGGATTTAGGGTGTCACTCGATAGAAATATTATTTCTTTATTCTGTGTCACCTTTGGCTCTTGACCTAGAAGGCTTCTCCAATGATTTTGGGAATCTCCATTCAATCAAGATTGATCCATTCAGTGATTGATCACTATTTTGGTTGGTTTTCGGATCTTCGAGTGAGTAAGTCTTTCTACTTCTTCATTTATTTGATCGTGGTATCATTGTTGAATTGCATTATGTAATCATTGGTCCATAGTGATGTTTCCTTTTGTTACTCTTTGGATCTGTTGTGTGATATTGTTTTGGGGGTCATTTCCTTTGTTTTTTGTGGTGCGATGGGTGTGAGTTCTTGATGTATGTGTTGTTTCCTCTTCTCCACCAACTCTTTTGTTAAATTTAATCAATTATAAGATGTGTAGATTGATTATAGGGCCTTTTTTTGTCATTTTTGTGATCTTCTTGTTGGATGATCCTTTTTGGGCATGTAAGACCTTGATTTTTGAGGTAGGTGGTTCCATCTCTAGCTTGTGTTGGATGAACTATATTTCTACAGTTTTTATAAATTTATTTATAAATAAATTTGGCTTGATTATTTTGTGTGTTTAAATGGATTTATGGTAAAAGGTAGTTTTTCCCTAGTTTTTGGTAAATGGAAAAAGGGGTATTTTCAAAGCATTGAAATGATTTATGAAATGCAGCACATGGGAAGCCTTGGGTATGTAAGTGGAAGGTTTAGCTTAGGGACATCATCCACATTAACATTGTAAAGTTAGCTCATGGGGATTTTCTCTTCTCCCTAGTCTTGTAATTCTAGGGAATCATTTTTGACATTGATGGGGGGTTCACTCATGTGTTATTCCTCTACACCTTAGGTATGTGTTCTAGGGACTTGTTTTTTACTAGTCATTATTTTGGTATGAGTAGTCTTCTAGTCTCACCTGTTGAGTTCCTTAACATGATTTACCTATGCTTGGATTTGTACTATTTTGGCTATCATATGCATGCTTTGTCTTTTGATAAATGATAATGGAAAATTATGCTTGAAATTTATATACTAGCCTTTGTTTTGGAATTGTTGGAAAAAAGGGAAATATTTACCAAGCTTTGATAAAACCGCTTTACTTATTATCATGCCATGTTTTATTTAAAATGAGCATACTTGAGATTTTGTACAGAGATTTGGTATGGAACACCTGGGTGGGAATCTATTAATCTTGTTATCTTACACCATGCATTTCCCTTCGGCGATGCATAGACCTGGTTATTTATTTCTATGTAGGGAAAGGAAAGAAATTACAGTGAGGTGGTGGGGTTTTTTTCAGATGAGTTGAGTATCTAGTCATGAGATAGTGGGAGTTTTCCCATGTTATCACATGGAGTAGTTGTTTTTCTGGTTTGGTAGTCCTTTTTAGTTGGACTTGTACTTAGAGATTGTTTTTACTCTTGAGTTGTTTGATTTCTGCAATCTACTTTCAGTTCTGGCATATATTTATCTTTTTTTTTGTTCATGTTGTATATATATGTTTCATATTGTAGATTCAAGTCGGGTTAAATCATTCCATCTGGTTTTTGTTTGATATTTGGGTGCTAGGATCCAACCTATGGTGATCGGGAATGCCCTTTGAGCATGTGATAGGTTGGATTGGGTACCAGTTTGATAGGGTATTCAGGTCAATTCATTATACTTTGGTATCAAAGAAGGTCTTTCCTCAAGAGTCTTTTTTTTTGGGATGTTTGGTAGATCGGAGATAGGATTTTTAGGACTTGAGAGGTATATTATGATGAGTGCATGTCCAAATCTTATAGTGATGCGACTCAAGTTACCATGGGATATTGGGATGTGTGTCTCTTTTTTTGAGTTCTTGATGTCAATCTCAGTTTTTTTATGAGTTTTCTAGTTTAAACTAAGTTTTTCTATTGTCTGGTCATTTCTTTTGTTTCAATGTGCCACAGTATGTTTCTGAGATGTGTTATGTGAATTCCTTAAGAGATTGTAGTTGATGCTCATCAAGGAAATCTTCTGATGGATCATAACTTTATTGAGGATATCACACGAGCAATTCGTTCTATTGATAAAAATGTGCCACTAGTTCAAAATGAAATCATTAAGGTACATCCATGAGTGGGAGTAGAAAGGGATCAATCATATGAGTTCTTGTGTGATAAGCCAATGTTCTTTAAAGGTACGAATGAACCTCAAGAGGAAGAGGACTGGCTGGACAAGATCAATCATATCTTTGACTTCCTGGATACACCTTATAGTGTCAAGGAGAAGTGTGATGCATTTAGAATCAAGGTCCCCAGTAAGAGGTGGTGGGATTCCATGGTATAGGCTAATAAGAATGTGGGCTTGAACTATAATGGTTTTAAGACTCTATTCTTCCAATAGTTTTTTCTAGATTTTCTAATGATGGTAAAGTCTCCATAGTTTCTATATTTTTAGAAGGGAGATCATGTGGTGTCTACACACACTAATTGTCTTGATGAGCTAGTTAGTTTTTCACTTGAATTTGTAAATAATGACTAGATGAAAGCTTAGAAGTACCTGTAGGGATTGTGACTGGATATCAGATCACAAGTATTTATGTTAAATATTTTGACATATGTAGAGATAATGGATAGAGATATAATAGAAGATCTGAATATAGTAGGAAAGGTTAGATAATCTTCACCTTCTCTTCCACCTAGTGGTAGCTTCAATGGTGTGCTAGGGAAAAAGAGGAAGTGGTAGTATCATCACAAGAGTGGTGGAGGTGGTTCTTGGCAGAAGGCCTATTTGATGCCTCCATTTTCTACTAATGGTGTGCTTATGACTTGATATCAGCATGGAAAGGTCGGACACACACAACTTTATTCTCCTTCACCTAAAAATATGAGTAATATTTTTGGGTGTTATGGTCATCTACATAATTTTTATCAAACCATGTATACTCCTTGATATAGTCAGGGATCGTCAACTCTAAAGGCTACTGTGGTGTAGTCAGATTCTTCAAGGACAACAGGCTCTAGGCATAGACCTTAAGAGTGAACCACTTTCATGCAGTCAATGAGATTCTAGTGGAGTTATATGTGAGTCCAACTACAGTAAGAGGTACCATCTTTATTGTATCTTCAATAGTGATTTGTTTGTTTGATACTGGTGATTCCCACTCATTTATATCTAATCATTTTGTTGATATTCTTAACATTCCAATAGAACCCATGTCCTTTATTATGGAGTTAGAAACACCTCTTGGGAAGAAGAAATAGCAGGGGTTTTTGTGTCCTTGTGCATTATCAATAGCTGAGATGGATATAGTCTGGGATTTTCTTGTTCTTGATTTAGATCTATTTGACATCATCAATGGGATGGATTGGATTGTTTCTCATTATACTAAGGTTGATTTTTATCATCATCATGTCTCATTTCATGCGGCCTATTGGATCTCACAGGTGATTCAGGGAGAGTGGGATCCAAGGTTTGGTCGTGTAGGACCTTCCCACATAAAACTTGTGAGTTTTTTGTTTGCTACTAGAGTTGAAACCAATTATATTTCTTTTATTGTTGATCTTCCCACTTTTTTTTGGGATTTTCTTGACATTTTCCCAGACAATTTATCTAGGCTTATTCTAGAGAGGAAGGTAGGGTTTGTAATTAACCCGGAACTAGGGACCCGACCAATATTAATACCTTCTTATCATATAGAACCTATAGAGATGAAAGAGCCCAAGATTCATTTGGATGACCTGGTGAAAAAAGGGTTTTGTTCACCCTAGTGTTTTGCCTTGGTCAGTCTCAGTACTCTTTACCAAGAAGCTAGATGGTTCACTCTGATTGTGCATGAACTATTAAAAGTTAAACTAGGTGAAGGTTAAGAACAATTATCCTTTGCCTTCTGTGGATGATTTTTTTGATCATTTAAATGGGGGAAAGTGGTTTTTGAAAATTTATCTTCAGTTGGGTTATCATCATCTCAGAGTTCAGAAGTGTGATATACCAAAGAAAGCTTTCAAGAGAAGGTATAGCCATTATGAATATCTTTTTATGCGGTTTTTTCTTACTAAAACTCCTCCAATTTTCATGTATTTGATGAATAGTATATTACATCAGTATCTCAACACTTTTTTAGTAGTGTTCATAGATGAACTTTTAGTTTACTCAAGATCAGAGAACGAGCATGAACACCATTTAAGGTTGGTTATGGGAATCCTGATAAGTTACCATCTGTATGGAAAGATTTTGAAATGCACTTTATAGATTCAAGAAGTAAAGTTATTAGGGAATTTGATTTCTGAACATGGTTTATCAGTTGATCTTGAGAAGGTAAAGTTTGTCTTTTCATGGGAAGATCCATGAAATGTATTTAAAATTCATTACTAGGAATTATCAATGGTTCGTCATAGATTTCTCAAAGTTAGCTTCACCTTTGACTTCTCTAAAAATGAAAGGGGTAAAATTAATATAGGATGAAAAGTGTTAGTCCTATTTTGATGAGATGAAAATATTTCTAATTTCGTATACTATTTTGATCTTACCTGATCCTGGTAATGGGTATTTGGTTTTCTGTGATGCTTCTAGCACTAGTTTGGGTTGTATGCTCGTGAAAGAAGATAATGTGGTGGATTATGGTCCCCATTAGCTTAAACTGCAAAAGAAGAATTATCTCACTCATGATTTAGAGCTTGTTGAGGTTATTCATGTGCTTAAGTGTTAACAATATTATCTTTTTGGGGAAAATTTCATAGTCTTTTATGACTATAAGATCCTAAGTTATATATCTTCTCAAAAATATTTGAATCTCAGATAGAGATGATGGGTAGAATGCCTTTAGATGTTTGAATTTGATATTGTCTTTACCCTAGAGAAGGGGAATTTTGTTTTAGATACTCTTAGTAGTAAAGTATCATCGCATGATTTTTAGGAATTGAAAGAAGAGTGGAACCTTATGGTTATTTTTTCTCAACTGCATATGGATTCTTAAGAGAATGTTTCAGGCATGGTTTTGACCAGTATTAAATTATATTCATCTCTCCTTGAGTCTATTATATAGATTCAGAAATATGATTTTGAGTTTAGAGGAATTCAAGAAACCCTATAAAGTGGGGAGACCATTTCAGTTTGGTATCTCTCTTCAGATGGTATGCTTCGTTTTAGGGATCAATTTATTATCCCAACACCAGTAAGGAACTCGGTTTTGTTTTATGGTCATATTTCTTCATGGGTTGTTCATCTGGTCACTAAAAGGATGTATTATGACATGAGATGACAATTCTAGTTTCTAGGTATGAAGCTTGATATTATTGATTTTGTGTCCCTCTCTTACACCATCCAATAGGTTAAATCTGATCATTTGAATCCTTTTGGTTTACTTCAACCTATTCAAGTGCTTGTTTGGAAGTGGGATAAGGTATCAAAGGAATTTTTTGTTGGATTACCATGGACTATCTAAGATAGAAATTCTATCTAGGTGGTGATTTATTAGTTTAAAAATTCTTCTCATTTTATTCTGATCAAAGACACTGTAAAATTTGAAGATCTGGGTAAGTTATATGTGTAAGAAATTGTGAGGTTACATGGGGTTCCTTCGACTAATTATTCAGGAAGGGATCCTAGGTTTACTTTGAGGTTCTAGGGAAGTCTCTAAGAGGTGATGGGGACTTAGGTTAGATTGAGTACAAATTATCATCCACAGACAGATGGTCAGATGAAGCATATTATTCAGGTTCTGGAGGATATGATTCATACATGTGTCTAATCATCAATTAGAATGGATCCTTTCAAGCCTTTGTATGGTCACCTATGTATGTCACCTCTTTGTTGGGTATAGGTGGGAGAAACTTCTTTGGTGGGACTGAGTTTAGTTTAAGAAATGTTCGCAAAGATTCAGGATATACATAGGCTTATGGTTATAGTGTAGAGTTGGTAGAAATCTTATGTGAATCAATGACATCATCCTTTGAATTTTTCCATAGGTGACCAAGTTTTCTTGAAATTTTCACCTTAGTTGGGTCCCAATAGGCTTGGAAAATAGGGAAAGTTGGCTCCAATATATGTTGAACCGTTTGAGGGCACTAAGTATCTTGGGTAGGATTTTTATCAATTGGAATTGTCAGTTCATTTGATAGGAATTCATGATTTTTTTCACATATCGTAGCTCAGGAAATATCATCATGACCCCTCTCACATTCTGAGTTGTGAAGAGATTGAGTTAGATCCATATTTTTCTATTATGGAATAGCCAATAGATATTTTAGACTCTCAAGTCAAATTCTTGCATGTGAATTTTATTTGTTTGGTCATATTTTTATGGCAGCATGGATCAGATTCTCATGAGACTTGGGAGCATGAGTCATTGATAAGTGATCAATGACCTCACCCCTTTACCAGACTTCATTCTTCCACATTACTTCCTAGGGACAAAAAGTCTTATGGTGGAGAGTTTATAACATCTTGTTACCTGCTTTCAGGTAATTTCCTTACCTTTAATAGTTTTCCTCTTTAATTGGGTTCACCTTGGGAGTCTTGAGAATGGAGAGAATTTATTTGGAAAAATGAATAAAAGTTCGGGGGTGTATGTTGGTTGAATTAATGGAGTCCGAGTATAAATGTTTTAATAGCATTGTGGGGTTCTTCCCAAGTTTGGAGGATGCTCGAGGTGTTTTAGGTTTTCATGTAAGAATATGAATCTTTTGCAGACTATAGAAAAAGTACACATCATGTAATGGGAGTACATAACATGTAAGTTTTGTAGGGAAGATGTCGTGAAACCAGTACATAATGTTAATAAATTACACACCATGTAAATATTACACATCATGTAATGTTAAAAGGTTGTTTTTTTAATAAAAAGGTGATGGGTTTTTTGGCATATCTGAGTCTCAAGGATTACATAACATGTAATGGTATTACATGCCATTTAAATTTCGTGAACATGAATTTTAGGGTGACGCTCAACTGAAATGTTATTTCATTCTCTCACATCTCCTTTATCTCTCAACCTATAAGGCCTCTCCAATGATTTTGGGAGTCTCTGTTTGATCCGAATTGATCAGTTTAGTGATTGATCACCATTTTGGTTGGTTTTCATCTCTCCAGGAAAGTAATATTTTTTGCTTCTTCATTGCTTTGATCACAATAGCATTGTTATATTGCATTATCAGACCTGTTGGTCTGTAGTGATGTTTCCTATTATTTCATTCTAGATTTTTTGTGTGATCTTGTTCTGAGGTCCATTTACTTTGTTGGTTATGGTGTAGTGGGTGTGTGTTCTTGAGGTATGGGTTTTTCCTCTTCTTTTCCAACCCTTTTGTTAAATTGAATCAATTCTGAGATGTGTAGATTGGTTCTAGAGTCTTCGTTGTCATTGTTGTGATCTTATTGTTGGAGGATCCTTTGTGTACATGTACGACCCCAAGTTTTGAGGCAGGTGGTTCCATCCCTAGCATGTGTTGGATAAACTGTATTGCTCCTATTTTTATAAATTGATTTATAAATAAATTTGGCCTGATTATTTTGTGTGTGTAAATATATTTTTGGTAAAAGTCGGTTTTTCCCTGGTTTTTGGTAAATGGAAAAAAGGGGTATTCTCAAAGCATTGAAATTATTTATGAAATGAAGCACATGGGAAGCCTTGGGTACGTAGGTGGAAGGTTTATCTTCGGTCCATAGTTCATATTACCATTAGGAGGTAAGCTCATGGTGCTTTTCTCTTCTCCCTTGGCCTCTCATTCTAGGGACTCATTTTTGACATTGTTGGGAGGTTCACTCATGGGGTGTTCCTCTACTCCTTAGGCCTGTGTTCTAGGGACTTTTTATGCACTAGTTGTTGTTGTGGTATAACTAGTATGCTAGCCTACCCTATTGAGTTCCTTGGTGTGATTTACCTATTCTTGTATTTGTATTGTTTTGGCTATCATATGCATGTTTTGTATTTTGATAAATGATAATGGAAAATTGTGCTTGAAATTGATATACCTGCCTTTGTTTTTTAATTATTGTAAAAAGGGAAATATTTACCATGGTTTGATAAAAATATTTTATTGCTTATCACATCATGTTTTATTTAAAATGAGTATACTTGAGATTTTGTACAGAGACTTGTTATAGAACAACTAGTTGAGACCCTACTGAGCCTATTAGTGTAACGAACCAGGTTTTTGGAATGGGTTAAAATCCCACCCGGTTTGAACTTTTTTCAATTAGTGGTTAGGATAATTTTTGATTCATTGATAGAAACTCAAATCTGAGATTTATGTTGGACTTAAATGGTTTTTTGGGTTGGTTTAGAGGCTATGAGAGTGCCTCGGGTGTTCATAAGGGTTTTAGGAATGTCAAAGGCCCGAAGGCCTAGTTTTTGGGAAGCAGGTGCAGGCGCACGATTTAGGGAAACCGTGCGAGTCATGGAACATGGTCGTGTAGATGAATCTTTAGAATTCCATAGGGTTACTGCATGATTTGAGCATGGTATGAAAAACCATGTGGGGTGGTCGTGGGAGCCTGGGTTCTTAGGTAGTGGCTTCCGCACAGTTGTCGCACAGTTTGGAAAACTATGCGGGTAAACCATGAAACTCAGTAAATGAAGCAAATTACTATTTTCCCATTATTTTTCTATTTCCTCCCTTCCTCCCTTTATTCCTCTCCTTATTGTTCTCACACATATAAGGGAGATCCGCTCCCTTACTCTAGTGTATTTTGATCAAAATCCTTCGTTCGACCTTCATTCTTTGATCTTTCAGAATCTATAGGATCTCCTCGGTAAGGCCAACCCAGCACACCCTTCTTCTTCCTTGATCTTCCACCTTACAGACTATTATTTCCATCCAAACCAATTTCATATTTTAATATGGAAACTCAAATCTATGTCGATCTGCTTCAAATTGGACTTCAATATCAGATGTGCCTATGTCTACGAGTCTAAGGTAGGTGGTGCATACCTTTTTTTGAGTTTTTGGAACATTTGGGGGTTGTGACTTCTTAGTGCAATGATGAGTATTGAGAGATACCCTATTATAGCATGTAAAAATGATTATCAAACCATGTGGTATGTCGTGAGCATGTCCAATGCCTGTTACTCTTGAGCGAGTCTGGGTTAGAGGTCATTGCTTCATTGGTTATTTTGGTCAGGGGTGCCAAAATGGTTTTAATTGAATTGTTTTTATTTGAACTGGTATGTTTAAATTGTTAAGGCTTGATTAATCTAATTATAGTAATTAAATACCCCCATACTAATGTGTTAGAGCTTGTAGCTTGGGTAATTCAATATATTTTAAAATTGAATTGTTGATTAAAGTGTTTTAATGTGATTTATATATATATACTGCTTGATATTACATATGATGAGACCCATGGGGTTGTGATGGGCTTGGACTGAGTTTGGGATGACATTTCCATCAGGATTAAGTGATGTTGTTCACTGGTTGGGCTTGGCCCAGATTGGCTTGGGTGGTTTTAACCATGGGTTTTGGCGTCATGGACGCTGGTTTGAGGTAGTTTGACTGTCAGGTTGGGCAAATCCCATGATACTTGGATGGAATGGTCATAGGATTTGAGTGACATGGTCATAGGGGAATGAGATTCTAGATATGGTATGGCTTAGGTTCTTATTTGGTGATTTCTGCTCACCCATGATGGCCAAATCGCTGATTAAGTCGTGTACACACAGGTAGAATTTATGATGAGGTGGTTTTGACCACTCGTGTGTGTAGAATGTAAGAAACCAATTTTTGCTGCGAAAGAATTTGGAATATTCTTGATATTATTCCAGAGCAGCACCTTCATACGGCGAGCGATTCTGAGCCCCGATGTGGCCGGAATTAAATTTTCAGTGCGTTCACACTGGAAACACCAAATAAATGCGATATCTCCTAAACAGTGATTCGGATCAGAGATACGAGTGTATCGATGCGTATGTAATGGGGTTTTTACCCTAAGAACGACATAAAACTTGTCGGCGTGGGATGTTTGGACCCCTCGCTCGCTTTCGGAGCGTGGAACAAATAAATTAAATAATTAATTTATTCATTTAATGGTTAAACTCAAGTATCTCTTAAACGGTGGCTCGGATTGGGAAACCGAGGGCACCGTTGAGTTCAGAACGTTCCGTTTACCCTAGGAGGGGTATAAGTTTTGCAGGTGCGGCCCATCTGTAAAAAATGGCCCCAGGGGCGTTTTCGTAATTTGCCAGCCTCGGGCGCTAAGTTTAATAACTTTTGAATGGGGCCTCAGGCGGAGGTTCAGAGCATGGTTTTTAGCCTAGGGGAGGCTTAATCCCGACTCCGTCAAGAGTTTGGGTACGGGGCCAACGGGTGGGGGTTTAAGTGTTTCCCACTTAAACACCCCCACCCTTTTTCCCCTTCTTCCTCAAGCCCCCTCCCCTGGTGGATCCCTCTCCACCTCGATCTCCGGCGAGGCGGCTCCGGCGAGGCAGCTCTGGCAAGTCAGCGGCACGAGGCGGATCATGCGGGAAGCGTCGGGTGAAACCCAACGAGGTAGGAGGTTTTGTTCTCGCTTTTAAATTCTCGCACCTACTTTGAATTGGGTTTTTAGTATCGAATTGCTACCCGATCTTCGATCTAAGTCCATAGCCTCGTAGAGTATGTTTTGATCTTTCTGATGCTTCTTCCAAAATTGAATTTCGAGCTCCGAGGTGATTGCAATCATCCGCCGAAGTTCTGTGGGTTTTTGGTTTTTTTTCGGCGTCCGGCGGTTTCCGGCGACTCCAGGCGGCGACGACGGTTTCGGGACGGCGGCGGCGGCTTCGGAAGGCGGTGGTTGCGGCAGGTCCATCCGGCGGTGGCAGTGGGTTCATTTGCTAGCGGCGGAGGAGGCCGACCATCCAGCCGGCCGGGCGGCGCTCGCCGGTGCGGGCGAGGAGGGGTTGCGGTGCGCGACCCCGGCGGGAGACCAAGACCCGCCTATGGCGGGTCTTCGCGTGGAAAAGGACCGGCCTTGTCAGCTGGTCGGTGAGAGCAGGACACGGCCAGTTGGCCCCGGTGAAGTAAACCGGACCCACGGCTGGGCCGCGGGCAGGCTGTGCGAACCGGGCCGGCCGGCGTGGGCCGGCCCAAGCAGGGCGGACCGGCCGGACCGGGCCGGTCCGGCCCAAGGGGTTTTCCCTTTGAATTTCCGACGCCCGTACCTTTCGCTACGGGCGTCTGTTTTGTGTGTTGTCTGCGGAAGCGCGGACCTTACGTCGAGGCAGACTTTTTTAGATGGTTTTGGGAATTTTTAATTCCCGAAACAAGGGGCCTCTGAGGCGTGACCCGTCATTAAGTGATTTGGCATTTTTTCGGGGGTTCGTGTTTTGAGCGGTTCGGACGCATCCGACGTCCGATTTGAGCGCCGTCAGTGGCGTTGGGACCCTGGCGCCAGGGCAAAGCTTTCCAGTGTGGTTTTGGGCATTGAATCCATAGTTGAGGCATGGGCCCCACGGCCCGTCTTTTGAGCCACGAGTAGCGTTTAGCGACTTTTTCATCGGGCATCCGTTCGGGGCGTGCGAGCAGTCGATTTTGGGTGTTTTTCCAAGGGCATCGCATTGGTGCAATCCGCCCGCTCTAATTCTGCACACTGGTGCGGGCCCCATGATGGTCGTTTGGGCGTTGACAGTGATTTCCCATCTCTATCACCAGGCGACCGTTTTGGACAAGTGAATAGTCTAACTTGTGTACTTTTTCGAGAGGATCACAATGGTGCGATCCGTTCGTTGTGTTTCGGGACCGCGATGCGGGTCCCACAAAGCACCACTCGTGTGTGGTGCGTTGGAATGCATCTTCTTCTCCGGATATCTATTGCGCTCAAGGGATCAGTCTTTTTGACGTGTTTTTCTGTGATCTTTGCAATGGCGCAATTTTCCCGACCTCTTTCAGAGAGGTGGTGTGGGTCCCACCCAGCCTGACTATGGTGAATAGTGCCTTTTTCACCGGGTGTCCATTGTTGGAGATTGAGTAGTCAATCCCGTGTGTTTTTCCGAGGGGATCGTAGTGGTGTGATCCATTTGATCAGTTTCGGGATCTTGGGGTGGGCCCCACATGGGTTGGTTACAGTGAATAGTACCTTTTCCACCGGTTGACCGTTTTGGGCGAGTAAGTAGACTATATCGCGTGTTTTTTCACGAGGATTACAACGGTGTAATCTGTTTAGGTGAGCGGAGCCTCTTATGCGATCGTATTAAATATGGAAGCATGAAAGGTGCTCCAGTGGTGGTTTGTCCTACCATGTTTGTAGCGGACCCTTGGCATGTGATCGCGCACTCTTGGGAGAGTGATGTAAATGACTCATGAGATGTGGATGGCCATTCTTGGGCCTTTGAGGTGGAGTTACGTTCACTCCTTCGCGTTGACGTTGGGTGTCATGTGCACAATAGCCTTTGGGCTGGAACGTGGTATACTCTGGGAGTATACGGGAATGCTCGGAGGTACATGTGGATGTTTGTACCTAAGAACGTTTGTGCACCCGGTTGGGGTTGACTTGGGGTCACACGTCGTTTGGGCCCCATGTGTGTGTCGTGTTATGCTTTGCGTACTTTGACCTCTCGTGACGTAGAGGGTCCCTCTGTGCTCATTTGTTTGATGAGCAGGGTTGAGTGGTCTCCCCCTGGTTTCATTCTCGATGGATTGGCTGGCAGAGATGGTTTGGTTCCTCTTTTTCTTCAGCTATGAGGGGTTTCAGTACCGTTCCCCTTTCATCGGACTACGGCACCGTTTGCAACTATGTGAGCTCGTACAGTGTGGGTGTTTTCCCCACTTTCTGAGATGAGTTGTCTCAGTTCGCTTTGACAGTGACTCAGCGGATTGGAGCATGATCTCCCTGAGAGGCCGATGAGTTTCTCCCACCCTTAGTGTTTCTTGGTAGAGTTCTCGGAGATTCGGTGTGACCAACACATTACGCGGGCACCGATCCTCTACCCAGGAGGTTGTTTCCAGCAGGGCTGGCCAGTGTGGTCGTTTCCGGTAGGGATGTCCAGAGCAGTTCCAGGTTTACCCTCCAGCGGGGCTGGGAAGTGGGTTTCTCATCAACTTTTTTGGGTTTACCCTCCAGTAGAGACTCGGTAGTGGGTTGCTCACTGACTTCTAGGGTTTACCCTCCGGCAGAGACTGGGCAGCGGGTTACCCGACACTCTTAGGGTCTACCCTCCAGCAGAGAATGGGCAGTGGGTCACCCGATGACCTCTTAGGGTCTACCCTCCAGCAGGGCTGGGCAGTGGGTCGCCCGTCGTCTAGTTCCAGTTCTACCCTCCAGCAAGGCTGGACAGTGGGTCGCCTATCGACTTATTCCAGGTCTACCCTCCAGTGGGGCTAGGTAGTGGGTTGCCTGATGATGTATTAGGGTTTACCCTCTAGCAGGGCTGGGCAGTGGGTCACCCAATATCTGGTTAGGGTTTACCCTCCAGCATGGCTGGGCAGTGGGTCACCTATTGACATTTTAGACTTAGTCCTTTCTACTAGGCTAGTTTGTGGCTTTACTCCATGACTACCGGAGTGGGACCCTCGTTTGTACGGGTCAGTGATGTGACAGCTTTGACTTTGAGCAAACCTCTCGACTGCAGGGTAGTGACTTGGTGTGGTTTAACATTCCCCCAGAACTCTCAAGTGCGAGGGGTGCTTTCCACACCGAGACACGTCCTTATGACGCGACCTAAAACCGTGCGGGCGAGTCAGTGCCACCCAAAGCGGATAATATCAAGGTGCGGTGATTTGAGCCCCTTGACTTGCAGTTCAGGGAAGACGTGTGGGATGTTGGGCATCGATGATGGTTACTTCTGAGACTAATGGTGACTCTTTTTCTTGGGCTGAGCTATGGGACGGATATCCCCTTACAGTCTTGTTCGGGCTTCTTGATTGAGCATATGGTTTTGTGTATACCTTATTCCGGTACCCACTTCTTGGTTTTGGTTACTCTCCTTCCGGGAGAGGTGAAGATGTGCGGGTTATGCCACGTGCTTTCTATGTCTAGATTCTCATGGTTAGATGAGTCTACTCTCCTGCTATAGGTAGAAAAGACTCGATGAGAATTTCATCTTCTCACCATTTCCAGCTCCTTGTGTCTGGACGAGTCTACCTTCTTTTCTCTTGTTGGGTTGAGCTGGACTCTTTACTTCTGTACTTTTGACTGCACTCTCGGTTGCACTCCCTTACTTTTCTATTCGATCCACTGTTCACCCTTCGGTACCTCCTTTGTTTCTCCCTTGAGCCTTCGAGGTATCCTACTGAGTATTTTTATACTCACCCCTGCTTGGGCTTTGCCCGCACTTGGTGCGCCCTTGAAGACGACGGACAGGTCGATCATGACGTCAGAGGATCTTAGGATCCGGGAGCTTGGACTGCATGTGGTGGTCGTAGTTGGGTTCCAGGTGGGGGACCCTTCAGCTGTTTACTTTTTGTTTACATGTTGTCTGGTTGTGGCAGTTTTCTGGTTGGGCGTGTGTTTTTTCCCTTTTCTTTTTCAGCACTTGCTTTATACTGTAGAGGTCGATGCACTTTTGTGGTTTATATATAGCAGTTTCACTTTACTCTGCTTGTCTTTACTTTTACTCTGCACTTTTACATTAAGTGTTCTGTGTGTGTGTGTATAGGTACTTAGGCAAAGGCCTCCCCGAGTTGTTTAGCCTTCGGCGCTGGTCGCCAGCCCCTGGCCTATGGAGGCGGGCTTGGGGTAGTTGCGGCTCGAGCCCAGGTTGGGTCGGGTCGTGAAAAAGTGGTATCAGAGGTGGTTCGTTCCTTGGTACGTTGTGCGGATGTCCCTAAAAAAAGGAATTGGTTGGGATTTAGGGCAATAGTGTTAAAGTGTCTCGAGAGCAGCTCTTAGGCCAGGGAGTCCAGTGATGGTGCGGCGGTCGACGTATCCATTCACCAGGACCTTGATAACCCGCTTGTCGACTCGGCATGCTGAGGCACTTGTTGCAGAGAAATTGGTTTGTGCATCACATAGGATTGAGTCTTTGACTGTCCTTCTTGAGTCAGCTCTCCATCGTTGTTGTTGTTGGTATATACATATATGCTCATCTGACCGTGGCACTCCTTGATAATATTTAGGATGTCTCCGTGAAGATAGCCAACCAGGATACCATCTTGGGTTCGTGACGACGACCCTGTGAGCTACGAGGCCACAATCTAGGACCCATCATGCGAGCCCCTTTATCCGGGTGGGCCGGTAGCAGCACCCCCACCTGTTGAGCAGCAGACAGCTTCAGCAGAGCAGGCTGAGGTTGAGTGCAGGTTGAGCACGCTCCATGAGTTCCAGTGGCAGAGACGGATGAGGTTCAGTGGTGAGCCAGACCCTCAGGCAGCAGAGGTTCGGCTCGAGGTAGTGGATCTCCTTTTCAGGCTTGTGCAGACACCGACAGATCAGAGATTGGCTTGGGAAGACAACCTTTTTCGTGGAGCAACTTGGCGTTGGTGGAGTCTGGTGACTCAGTTTCTTAACGATTCGTCACTTTCGTGGGGTGACTTTCAGTTGTTGTTCCGTGAGGAGTTTTGCCCCTCCTTCTTGCGCTCCTTTCAGATTCAGGAGATCCTGCAGTTTCAATAGGGAGGGATGACGGTGGCCGAGTACGCGGCTAGTTTCGCAGACCGTGCACGCTTTTACCCGGACTTGGTCCATCACGACAACATCCGAGCGCGGAAGTTTGAGCAGGGTCTCTGCCGAGAGATTTGTGCTGTCATAGTACCCTTGGGCATTTCCATATATGATGGGGTTCTAGAGAAGGCGCTGGTGACAGATAGATTCATGTCACGTTCTAGAGTTGGTGGTGGCATCAGGTGCACCACCACGACAGAGGCAGCGCCGTGATCAGAGTAGTACCCAAAGAGGTGGTGCTAGCAGAGGAGCGGGAGGAGTTGGTAGTGGGGGACGACTTTACGAGATCTTCCCATCACCACTAGGCGGTTCACGTCAGGCTCCGGAAGCTAACAGTTGGGATCGTGGGAAGCCGTGAGCTTTGGATGTCTATGATCCTACAAAGCATGAGGTGATAAGAGGTACGCTCTACAGCTCTTCTACTTCTTGCAGTAGAATTGTTAGACTCTGTGTGTGGAACGCTTTCCTCCCTGCTCCTTGCTTGAGGTGTTACCAGGGTGACGCGGGGCGTCGGCGCAGCCCTGTGTTGGGAAGGTAAAAAGGTGTAGGACCTTTCTCTTCAGTCGATGGTGTCGACTCCATCGTTCTCCGAGCATATAAGAGAGTCTTGGTTGAGAGACATCGACTGTGAAACCCTACGTGACTAGATATCCTTGGGTGTTTCACCATATGGATATTCTGAAGGAGGGAATCACCGGGCTCTGTCTCAGGTCCAGCCGGTGATTCCAGTCGCGGCATGCAACGTAGAGGTTCGATCGGAGAGGTGAGCTACCCTCGGGGTCCTTTGGACCATTTGAGACCGTGCAAAGGGATGGCGAGGTTGTCTACCCCCTTGCCCTAAACCCAAAGGCTGGGTTGAGTGCTTGACGTCTCCCACATGACTCACCCAAGAAGATGTGTGCATGCCCCTATGCACGTCATCGGTGAGGGAAGACCTCGCGTGAAACAAATCAATCCTTTGGTCTATGTGCGGTGGCACAGAGCTGTGCGTGAGTTCTTCTGGGTACGGGAGAACCAGTTGCGGGCCTAGTACCCTGAGTTGTTCCCTGGTTTTGTTTTTTGGGGATAAAAATCTTGAAGGAGGGAATAATTTAAGAACCCAGTTTTTGCTTCGAAATACTTTGGAATATTCTTGATATTATTCCAGAGTAGCACCTTCAGACGGCGAGCGATTCTGAGCCCCGGTGTGGCCGGAATTAAATTTTCAGTGCGTTCACACTGGAAACGCCAAATAAATGTGATAACTCCTAAACGGTTCTTCGTATCAGAGATATGAGTGTACGTATGGGTCTGGAATGGGGGGTTTAACCTAGGAATGACATAAAACTTGTTGGCGTGGGATGTTTGGACCCCTCGCTCACTTTCAGAGTGTGGAACGGATAAATTAAATAATTAATTTATTCGTTTAATGGTTAAACTCAAGTATCTCTTAAACGGTGGCTCGGATTGGGAAACCGAGGGACCCATTGAGTTCGGAACGTGTCTTTTACCCTAGGAGGGGTATAAGTTTTGCGGGTGTGGCCCGTCTGTGAAAAATGGCCCCAGGGGCGTTTTCGTAATTTGGCAGCCTCGGGCGCTAAGTTTAATAACTTTTGAACAGGGCCTCAGATTAAAATTCCGAGACCTCCATTGCCTTCAAAGTGTGGTTTTTATCCTAGGGGAGGCTTAATATCGACCCCATCAGGAGTTCGGGTACGGGGCCTACGGGTGGGGGTTTAAGTGTTTCCTACTTAAACGCCCCCACCCTTTTTCCCCTTCTTCTTCCTCAAACCCAATCCCCTGGCGGATCCCTCTCCACCTCGAGCTCCGGAGAGGCGGCTTCGACGGGCGTCCGTTTTGCGTGCCGTCTGCGGAAGCACGAACCTTATGTCGAGGCAGACTTTTGGACATGGTTTTGGGAATTTTTAATTCCTGAAATGAGGGGCCTCCTAGGCGCGACGCGTCTTTAAGTGATTTGGCGTTTTTCTGGGGGTTCGTGTTTTGAGCGGCGCGGATGCATCTGACGTCTGATTTGAGCGCCATCAGTGGCGTTGGGACCATGGCATCGGGGAGAAGATTTCCAGTGTGGTTTCGGGCGTTGAAGCCAGAGTTGAGGCATGGGCCCTACGACCCATCTTTTGAGCCGCAAGTAGCGTTTAGCGACTTTTTCATCGGGCATCCATTCGGGGCATGCAAGCAGTCGATTTTGGGTGTTTTTCTGAGGGCATCGCATTGGTGCAATCCGCCCGCTCTAATTCCGCACGCTGGTGCGGGACCCACGAGGGCCATTTGGACGTTGACGGTGATTTTCCATCTCTATCACCAGGCGACCGTTTTGGACAAGTGAATTGCCCAACTTGTGTACTTTTTTGAGAGGATCACAACGGTGCGATCCGTTCGTTGTGTTTCGGGACCGGGATGCGGGTCCCATGAAGCACCGCTCGTGTGCGGTGCACCGGAATGCATCTTCTTTTCCGGATATCTGTTGCGCTCAAGGGAGCAGTCTTTTTGGCGTGTTTTTCCGTGAGCTTTGCGATGGCGCAGTTTGCCCGACCTCTTTCGGAGACGTGGTGTGGGTCCCACCCGACCTAGCTACGGTGAATAGTGTCTTTTCACCGGGTGTCCATTGTGGGTGATTGAGTATTCAATCCTGTGTGTTTTTCCGAGGGGATCGCAATGGTGTGATCCGTTTGATCAGTTTCGGGATCTTGGGGTGGGCCCCACACGGGTTGGTTACGGTGAATAGTACCTTTTCCACCGGTTGACCGTTTTGGGCGAGTAAGTAGACTATCTTTCATGTTTTTCCATGAGGATTACAAAGGTGTAATCTGTTTAGGCGAGCAGAGCCTCTTACACGATCATATTAAATATGGAAGCATGAAAGGTGCTCTAGTGGTGGTTCGTCCTACCATGTTTGTAGCGGACCCTTGGCGTGTGATCGTGCACTCTTGGGAGAGTGATGTAAATGACTCATGAGATGTGGATGGTTGTTCTTGGACCTTTAATGTGGAGTTACGTTCACGCCTTCGCGTTGACGTTGGGTGCCGTGTGCACGATAGCCTTTGGGCTGGAACGTGGTATACTCTCGGAGTATACGGGAACGCTCAGAGGTACATGTGGATGTTTGTACCTAAGAACGTTTGTGCACCCGGTTGGGGTTGACTTGGGTTCACGCGTCGTGTGGGCCCCATGTGTGTGTCGTGTTCTACTTTGCATACTTTGACCTCTCGCGACGTAGAGGGTCCCTATGTGCTCATTTGTTTGACCAGAAAGGTTGAGTGGTCTCCCCCTGGTTTCATTCTTGATGGGTTGGCCAGCAGAGATGGTTTAGTTCTTCTGTTTCTTCAGCTGTGAGGGGTTTCAGTACCGTGTCCCTTTCATCGGACTATAGCACTGTTTGCGACTACTTGAGCTCGTACAGCGTGGGTGTTTTCCCCACTTTCTGGGATGAGTTGTCTCAGTCCACTTCGACAGTGACTCAGCGGATTGGAGTGTGATTGCCCTGAGAGGCCGAGGAGTTTCTCCCGCCCCTTCGTGTTCTCTGGTAGAGTTCTGGGAGATTCGGTGTGACCAACACATTACGCGGGCTCCGATCCTCTACCCAGGAGGTTGTTTCCAGTAGGGCTGGCCAGTGTGGTCGTTTCCAGTAGGGATGGCCAGAGCAGTTCTGGGTTTACCCTCCAGCAGGGCTGGGTAGTGGGTTGCTCATCGACTTCTTTGGGTTTACCCTCCAGTAGAGACTGGGCAGTGGGTTGCTCACTGACTTCTAGGGTTTACCCTCCAGCAGAGACTGGGCAGCGGGTCACTCGACACTCTTAGGGTCTACCCTCCAGCAGAAACTGGGCAGTGGGTCACCCGACGACCTCTTAGGGTCTACCCTCTAGCAGGGCTGGGCAGTGGGTCGCCCGTCGTCTAGTTCTAGGTCTACCATCCAGCAAGGCTGGGAAGTGGGTTGCCTGTCGACTTATTCCAAGTCTACCCTCCAGCGGGGCTGGGCAGTGGTTCTCCTGATGATGTATTAGGGTTTACCCTCAAATAGGGCTGGGCAGTGGGTCACCCGATATCTGGTTAGGGTTTACCCTCCAGCAGGGCTGGGCAGTGGGTCACCCGTTGACATTTCAGACTTAGTCCTTTCTACTAGGCTAGTCTGTGGCTTTACTCCGTGACTACCGGAGTGGGACCCTCATTTGTACGGGTCAATGATGTGACAACTTTGACTTTGAGTAGACCTCTCGACTGTGGGGTAGTGACTTGGTGTAGTTTAACATTCCCCCAGAACTCTCAAGTGCGAGGGGCGCTTTCCCCACCGAGACGCGTCCTTGTGACGCGACCTAAAACCGTGCAGGTGAGTCAGTGCCACCCAAAGCGGATAGTATCAATGTGCGGTGATTTGAGCCCCTTGACTTGCAATTCGGGGCAGACGTGTGGGATGTTGGTCATCAATGATGGTTACTTCTAAGACTAATGGAAACTCTTTTTCTTGGGTTGAGCTACGGGATAGAGATCCCCTTACAGTCTTGTTCGGGCTTCTTTATTGAGCATATGGTTTTATAATACCTTATTTTGGTACCCACTTCTTGGGTTTGGTTACTCTTCTTCCAGGAGAGGCGAAGACGCGTGGGGTATGCCATGTGCTTTCCATGTCTAGCTTCTCGTGGTTCGATGAGTCTAATCTCCTGCTATAGGTAGCGAAGACTCGACGATAAGTTCATCTTCTCACCGTTTCCATCTCCTTGTGTCTGGACGAGTCTACCTTCTTTTCTCTTGTTGGGTTGAGCTGGAATCTTTACTGTTGTACTTTTGACTACACTCTCGGTTGCACTCCCTTACTTTTCCGTTCGATCTACTACTCACCCTTCGGTACCTTCTTTGTTGATCCCTCAAGCCTTCGGGGTATCCTACTGAGTATTTTTATACTCACCCCTGCTTGGGCTTTGCCCGCACTTGGTGTGCCCTTGCAAACGACAGATAGGTCGATCGTGACGTCAGAGGAGCTTAGGAGCCGGGAGCTTGGACCGCGTGCGGTGGTCGTAGTCGGGTTCCAGGTGGGGGACCCTTCAACTATTTACTTTTTGTTTACCTGTTGTCAGGTTGTGGCAGTTTTCTGGTTGGGCGCGTGTTTTCCCCCTTTTCTTTTTCATCACTTCCTTTATACTGTAGAGGTCGATGCACTTTTGTGGTTTATATATAACAGTTTCACTTTACTATGCTTGTCTTTACTTTTACTCTGCACTTTTGCATTGAGTGTGCTGCGTGTGTGTGTGTACAGGTACTTAGGCAAAGGCCTCCCTGAGTTGTTTAGCCTTCGGCACTGGTCGCCAGCCCCTGGCCTATGGAGGCGGGCTTGGGGTAGTTGCAGCTCAAGCCCGGGTTGGGTTGGGTCGTGACATAGAAGCCCCTGATAGTTGCGGATTAGGTATTTATGGTTTGGGGGTGCTTACCATAGAAAGCCACGTGGAAGGTGAGGAGCCTTCATTTGATAGTGATGAGGATATCGGGTTGGGGGCTGAGGCTCTCCATGTTTGAGGCCATGGTCCTGGATAATTATTTTAGGACAGACATCATTGTTCCTCCAGTTGTTGTGCCATGGGATAATGTGAGCTTTCAAGAAGGGGTCCGTGAGACTGGGATACTATTGTTTGGATGGGCCTTTGGGACATCGGTACTTTGAGACATGAGGTGTCAGGAGGCACATGGTACTGGGCTATATGATTGAGGTGGAACCTGAGGGTTCACTAGGACTTTGTGATTACAAGCGTACCTTGGGCCATGGTCTAAGGACTCGCTTTGCTTATGAGATTCTGGTGTTGGTCTAAGTAGGTGACACTTCCTGGTGGCTACTAAGCACCAATGGAGGTTGTGTTTATTACTGCATTGCACTATTTACTTTTCTTGGAGATGCTTATCTACTTAAACACTTATACTAGGTACACACCATTGGGTGATATCCTACTGAGATTCCTCTCACACCCTATACGGGCCCTTCAGAATGCTAGTAGACTTTATGGATTTACATACAGGTAAAAGAACAACCTCAGGAGTTGGATCATAGTACTATTTGGCATGGAGATTTGCATGGACCTTGAGGTCGTGCCTAGTTGGAGTTTTACTTTTGTTTAGCTTTCACTCTTGTATTAACATGATTATTTTGTATATAGCTACAGTGGTTAGTGATGACGCTATCCTGACACGCCAAATTGATTATGTTTTTAAGGTTGATTTATAGTCTAGAGAAGACCCTAGGTTTTCTCTCAAGAAGCGTTGGTGGGTTTAGAGTGTGTGTTTTTACTAAGTAGTACTAAAATAGGGGGGTAGTTTTGAAAATAGTTTTAGGATGAAATTACTTAATTGAAAGTTTAAAACTTGAGAAACCAAATGGGTTTTGAAAAATATGAGATAAAAGAGTTCATTGTGATTCCACTACGCACTTTCAAGTTCATCATTCTTGGATATTAATTTAGGTTTGGAGTAATTATTTGGTTGAAATTAATTAGAATCCCGATTAATTCCTAAGTCTTTATTTCATTGCTTGAAGAACCAAACCTTGACATAACAATCGTATTGACAAGGTCCAAAACTTATGCATACAATAAGAGCTTCCAAAGAAAATTTAAATCTCAAGAAAGTGGGTAGGAAAAGGATTCTTGTGTTACTCAATTGGAACAACACAAGTTACACACTCAAAACCTCATGCCGATCAGTTAGAAATTAAGAGAATCTCATTCACACGCATCAAAACAAGCATTAAAATATGAAAGTATGTAAGATACATGGAAAGGAATGTTTTAACGCCAAAATTAATCCAAACCTGTAGTTAATATATGTGTTGGAACTCCATTGACATGTGTGTATCTCCCTTACAACGAACGCCCACCGATTAGCTCAACATCGGGTGGAGGAGGAACCTTGGGTGGAAGTCCTTCTTCATTCTCGATCACCCTATGAGGATAGGGGCCTCCAGAACTTAAAATATGAGGAGAGTAATCCTATGTAACTCCAAATTTTCAGCACTTCACTCTGTGTCCGAACTCACAAATGAGGTTCCCATGGTGCCTTTTTATAGCCAAAATGGGACATGGTTTTGGGCACCCTATTTTTTTAATACCAATTATGTCTTGGTTTTAGAATAATAGAAAGGCATATCATGACTTGACCAAAAGATCAGAGTTTTTTGAAGGCCACTTTAATATCTCTCTATCGAATTTTGAGGTCATTAGACAACTGGATTGGTATATATGGTCAAAAGATCGAAACAAACTTTTGAATTCGGGCAGATTCTGTCCCCTGGACAGAATGGTTCGGATGGGACAACAGATGGACTAATTCGTCTTTGGTTCCTTAATAATAGTTGTATCCCATGATGTTTTGGAGATTATAAAAAAGTTTCAGACCATTTGAAAGCATGTATTTCTCTTACTGTTCAAAATAACAGACAGATGTCCATGGGATGCCATGCAGTTTGGCCCATTTTTCTTCTAGATGATCTCTGGGCCCCCAAATCACCTCCACCTTCAATGAAAATATAAAAAAAGTATAATTTACCTTTTTAAAAGTAATAAACATTAATTAATTTAATAAAACATTAATTTCAACTTATTATTATATTTTTAATATTCATTACAAAACTAGTTTAAAACAACGGTGTAAGGGTGGAATTGAATAGTGAATCGTTATGCAATCACACCCCCACACCTAAACATTTTCACTTCTGGGAAAAGTCACATATCCAAAAAAAATAATGCATGTATATATTCCCATCATCATGAATATTTAACATTTTAGGAAATTTTCATTCATTAAAGTAATGTGATCAATGCACAAATCACACCAAGCAGTTCTTCCTAGTGAAAATGAAAAAAGATGTCTCATAAATCATATCACAATGAAATTCAAAGAGATTCATGACACCAAATTGAGAAAAGAATTCAAAATTCAACCATTCCACTAACTCTCCACGTGTGTGTGTGAAAACCATTCCAGGATATTCTTTCCACTTTATATCCAATAAATATAGGTTATTTTAACATTATTCAACTTTAAATGATTTTTCCCACCAATCCTGCCCTACATCCTTTGAAATCATATTTCAAAAATCACTCACTTAATCATTCCCAGAAGTCAAACCATAATCTCCTGACCAAGATATCCCCATATGTTGAACATTTCATCACTCCCCTCATTTATTATTTTTGTTTTTTTAGAAGTTACATTTGGAACAAATCTCACACTCATATCTAAACCCTTATTTGATCTCCTCACGACACTAATTGAAATAGTTATAAAAAGATAAAAGGTTTAAGAGGAGTGGTTTTTGACCTTCCCAAGACACAACCCAATTTTTTTTAGGGCGTACAACAGTCGGACATTAGGTACACACACATAGGTAAATCTAGTACAGTAATGAAATAAATCGGATAAGGAACGAACATATGAAAATATCATTTAAAGCTGAAAAATATTAACCTAACATATATTTACCTTATATTAATTAATAAAGATTCACACTTTGTGGTTTGGTGCAAAAAAATGTGTGGAGATATTAGTGACATAGTTTTCCCAAAAACTACTCACACAAGGGGCATCAATCATCTCAAATGTTTCACAGTGATACAACCATTTATATCATTGATAGAAAACTAGTTCACTAAAAATCACTCCCCAATGTTAAATTCATACAAACATTCAATCCAAAATAGAGACATATTTTTTATCAAATGTTAAATCAACATGGAATCAAAAATTTCAACATGCATTTTTAGTAAGTTCCATGATTTGGTGACCATAAGGGGGGGTAAAAATACCATAAAG
Source organism: Viscum album (assembly GCA_963277665.1). Taxonomy (NCBI): domain Eukaryota; kingdom Viridiplantae; phylum Streptophyta; class Magnoliopsida; order Santalales; family Viscaceae; genus Viscum; species Viscum album. Next base: position 1,149,049,559 of record OY728132.1, on the reverse strand, counting down.
AAGGTGAAAAAGAGAAGAAAGAAGAAAGACAATGAAAATTATAATGAACCCAAAAAGATTGGTAAAAGTGGAAATACCATAAAGAAGGTGAAAAAGAGAATAAAGAAAAAAGATGATGAAAATTCCTAACTAACCCAGGAATGTACCCACCCCCCCACACACACCTAGAATGTGCAGTTTTCTCACTATAATAAATTAAAATGTGAGAAGGAAGGATAAAACCTGGTGTGTTTCACTGATATGTTGCTTCTTGAACATGGAGTTCCTCCATCGGGAATCCGGAAGGGCTTCGTGGAAGTGTTTCAGCCGCTGCCCATTGATAGTGAAGGTTTGCTTGGTTTCTTCATTTTGAACCTGAACAACACCAAATGGAGATACATTAATAACAGTGTATGTGCCAAACCAATGGTAACGAAGCTTACCTAGATGCAACTTCAGACTTGAATTATAAAGAAGGAACTTCTACCCAATGTGGAACTGACGATGAAGTATAAGACGATTGTGGGAAGCCTTGGATTGCTCCTTATAAATCTTGAAGTTTTCATATGCATCTCTTCTCATTTCCTCCAACTCCTGAATTTGCAACTTCCTTTGAGAACCTACACCTGAAAGATTAGAATTGCATGGTTTGATGGCCTAGTAGGCCCGGTGCTCAATCTCAATAGGTAGGTGAAAACTCTTTCCAAACACAAGATGATATGGTGACATTCCAATTGGAGTTTTGAAAGAAGTATGCGCCCATAATGAATCATCAGGTTGAAGACTCCAATATTTTTCTATTGGGTTGAACCATTTTTTCAAGAATCTGTTTTACCTCTCTACTTGACACCTCATCTTGACCATTGGTCTATGGGTGATATGCATTAGACACTCTATGACCGACCCCATACCAATGCAAATGTGATTTCATTGTTCGGTTGTAGAAATGAGAACCCTGGTCACTAATGATGAACTTAATTAATCCAAACCTATAAAAGATCTGAGTTCTCAAATATTCCACAACTATTTTGGAATCATATGTCCTTGTGGCTTGGGCCTCTACCCATTTTGAAACATAATCAACCACCAAAAGAATGTACAAATTTCCAAAGGAATTGGGAAATGGACCCATAAAGTCAATGACCCAAACATAAAAAATGTCATGAAAGAGAAACGGTTGTTGTGGCATTTCATTTCTTTTAGATACATTCCCCATTCTTTGACAACGAGGACAAGATTTTCAAAAATCATGGGCATCTTGAAAAAGTGTTGGCCAAAAGAGTCCAGAATCAAGGACCTTATGAGTAGTCCATTGGGGACCAAAGTGGCCCCCACAAGCAAGAGTGTGACAGAATATAAGGACGGACTGAAACTTGCCATCGGGAACACAACGCCTAAGGACTTGATCACTACATGTGTGCCAAAGGTAGGGGTGATCCCAAATGTACCAACGAGACTCATGTTTTAGACGACTATCTTGGTTTTTATTGAAATCAGTAGGAATACAAGATGCTACCAAATAATTTACAATTTCAGCATACCAAGGAATAACATCTTGCACTCGGTACAATTTCTCATCAGGAAACATATCATTTATAAGAATACAGGGGGATAAGTCAATGTCTGAGGATGTGGGAATCCTACTGATATGGTCAGCCACCACATTCTCTGCTCTTTTTTATCTCTAATTTCTAAATTGAATTCTTTAAGGAGGAGCATCTAGTGAATGAGACATGGTTTGGATTCTGGTTTCTTGAGGTGATACCGAAGGGCTACATGGTATAAGAACACAATGAATTTAGACCCTAAAATACATGACCTAAATTTGTCCAAGGAAAACACAATGGCAAGGAATTATTTTTCAATTGTGGTGTAGTTCGCTTGGGTAGGGTCCAGTGTACGTGATGCATAGGCAATGGCATGCGGAGCTCAATCGACCCTTTGTGACAAGACTATCCCAACTGCATAGTTAGAGGCGTCACACATGAGCTCAAATAGTAAATCCCACCGAGGTGGTTGTATTACTGAGGATGATGTGAGACTCCATTTTAACTTATTAAAAGATTCCTCATATTCATTATCGAAAATAGATTCTTTTTCTTTTTGGAGTAATCGGGAGAGGGGGAGTTCAATTTTACTAAAGTCCCGAATAAAACGACGGTAAAATCTAGCATGACCTAGGAAAGACCGCACATCCCATACATTTTTGGGGAATATTAGGGAAGAAATGACATTCACTTTTGATTTATCTACTTGGATACCATCCCTGGAAATGACATGTCCCAAAACTATACCTTATTGCACCATGAAATAACATTTCTCATAATTTAATACAATATTCTTTTCAATACAATGATATAGGAATGAACCAAGACTACTTAAACATTCATCAAAATAGGATCTATAAACAGTGAAATCATCCATGAAAACTTCTATGCAATTATCCAGGTAATCTGAAAAAATACTAACCATGCATCGCTGGAAAGTACTCAGATCATTGCACAGACCAAATGGCATCCTCCTATATAAAAATGTACCAAAGGGGCAAGTGAAGGTTGTCTTTTCCTAATCCTCGGGGAAATATGGATCTGAAAGTATCCAGAATACCCATCAAGGAAATAGTAGTGGTACTTAACCACTAGCCTCTCTAGAATTTGTTCAATGAATGGAAAAGGGAAATGGTCATTCCTAGTGTGTTGGTTTAGTCGGAGATAGTCTATACAGACACGCCAACTATTCTGCACATGAGTTAGAACCAATTCATTGTTTTCATTTTTGATTACTATAAGGCTAGTTTTTTTAGGAACTACTTGAATAGAACTGACCCATTGGCTGTCAGAGATGGGGTAAATGATTTCAGCAGTCAATAATTTTGTGATCTCCTTTTTTAAAACTTCTAGGAGGTTTGGGTTCAGTCGACGTTGTGGCTGCCTCATTAGTTTAGCCTCATCATTTAATAAAATGTTATTTGTACAAATTGATGGGATAATACTAATAATGTCAGCAAGTGTCCATCCCAAAGCTTGTTTTTACTCCCTCAAAAGTTCAAGCAGTCTCAATTCATGCTCAAGAGGGAGTGAACTAGCAATGATGATGGGAAACTTGTTTCCATTCTCAAGATATGAATATTTTAAATCTTGAGGTAGTTGTTTCAATTAAAATTTAGGTTTATTTTGGATTAATGAGAGTGTGTGTGAAAGTGATATGTCACTGATCTCATCTAACTACTCAATGGTATCATACTCAGATGAGGAATGAGATTTTGCAAGTTTAGTAGTATCATCAATGGTTATTGGATCCTCAGTGTTCAAGAAATCATCAATCAATGAACATGCATGACACTTTTCTAGACCACTACAATAATCAATGCATGAATCATTTCCTATAATTTCTATCAATGAAGAAAACATAGAAAGGGGATCAGGGTAATGAAATGAAGTTTTGTCAAGGGAAGGGAGTACATCTATAGAATTAATAGAGAGAGAGGAATGTTCTTCTGAGGGGTGCTTCATGGAATCAAGGATATTGAAGTGGACAATGTCACCACAAAACTCCATAGACAATATACCATTGTGTACATTAATTATGGTTTTGGTAGTTTTCAAGAAGGGTCTCCCCAATATAATCTGGGAATGTCCATTCATCCTATCATCCTCCATTTTAATCACATAAAAGTCAGCAGGAAAAATTAAAATTTGAACCCTCACAAGAACATCCTCTAACACACCATAGGGGTGTGCGGTAATCCGGTTAGCCAGTTGAACAACAATTCCAGTGGTCTTCTATTCCTCAACCTGTAATGTAGAGTAAATAAAGTGAGGCATCACATTTATAGAAGAACCTAAATCAAGCATAGCATTAGAAAATGAATACTCTCCTATGGTACACAGAATTGAGAATGTTCCAGGATCATTGCACTTTGTGGGGAGTGATGGCTCTATCAATGTTGAAACATTCCTCCCCAAACTCACTTTCTCATCACCTCGAAGTCATCTTCAGTGTGTACACGTCTCCTTTAGAAACATGGCATACCGTGGAATTTGCTTCACGACATCAATCAAGGGGATGTTAACCTGCACTTTTTTTAAAGTTTCCAATATTTCCTTATCAAGTTCAGTTTCCTTTTATTTTCTATATTGGGTGGCACTTTGTGGAAATGGAAGAGGAATGGTTGGGCTAGGTGACTCATCAAAAGACACACTCTTTCCTTTATAAGGTCTTTTCTCAGGACAAGGATTTTCAACATTTGGAACATTTTTAATGGTTGAGATGGAGGTTTTCTCAAGAGGGGATGAATCTAATAGAGGATTCATCTATTTTCCACTCCTAAGGGTGATGTCACTAACATTTTCCTTTATCTATAGGGTTGACTAATGGTTGATATGGTAGTTTACCCAACCCGTGACTTTGAATTTCCCCCACCGAGTTAGTTAGTTGGCCTAATTGGGTTTTGAGGTCTTGTATGTATGCCTGGGTGGTTTGTTGGAATTGGAGATTATTGGCAGCCATTTGTTTCATCATATCTTCTAGGCTAGGCTCGGTTTTTTGAGGGGCAGTTGGAAAGGCCTTTGGGCTGGTTGATGATTTCTAGGTGGTGGTGGTGGATGACTACTCTAACCTTTTTGGTTCCATAGTTTATGAGGCTAGTTTGAATACCCCCCTTTCCTATAAGCTTGGTTTTCTTTCCACCTAGAGTTGGATGGATAATATGGTTCTTGCCTAAAGTATTGGTTATAGGGGAGGCCTGGAAAGATTGCCTCACAACTCTCAGAAGTTTCTCCTAATTGGGAGAATTGGTCAGAATAATGGGTGTCAGAAGAGCATATTTCACAATGGATGGGAGGAGGAGATTGTGATTTCACTTAGGAGAGAGAAAGTTGTCGTAAAATGGTACTTACCTCTTCAAACTTTGTGTCCACATTCTTCTCGAATTCAGTACTTTTCACCTCATGGACACCTCGAATGGGTACACTAGACCTTGTACCGAATTATTGAGTGTTTTATGCCATGTTCTCAATCAGGGTCCTTGTAGTGATTGGGGTTTTATCCACTAGTGCACCACCTGCAGCAGCATCAATCATGTTACAATCAATTGGAATTAAACATTCATAAAAATATTGAACTAAAAGTTGATCAATTATTTGGTGGTGTGGACAACTTGAACATAATCTTTTAAATCTTTCCCAATATTAATGAAGTGTCTCCACTTGAGATTGTCTTATCCCACAAATTTCTTTCCTTATTGTTACAGTTTGAGATGCTGGGAAATATTTTTCAATAAAAAATCATTTCATGTCCGCCCAGCCTCTTATTGGTGAATTAACATAATAAAGCCAGTCTTTCGCAATGTCTTCTAATGAAAATGGAAATGACCTAATCTTTACTTATTATTCATCCAAATTTGCAGGTTTTAATGTTGAACACACATTATGAAATTATTTTAAATTTTTATGTGGGTCTTCTCCCTTGAGTCCATGAAATCTAGGCAACAAGTGAATTAGACCAGATTTTAATTCAAAATTGGGTGCCTCACCTTGTATTTGAATATATTTGGGTTGGATTTCAACATCAATCGAGGTTAGTTCTTTTAGTGTTCGATTGTTTTCATCCATTTTATACTCATTAATTTTAGGTTCTAATTTGGTTCCAGAAGAATAAGGGTTTAGAAAAGTCTCAAGTTGTGGTGTGTCCTCCTTCAAAGAGTTGTCTTGTGCATCTCAGGGCCGCTGACGTAAGATCCTCTCCGATTCGGGTTCAAAAGGTGGTAAATATCTCGGATTAGAACGCGTCATGCATAAAATCTACACAAGAAATAAATCATAACACAAATATATAGGTAAAGTTATAAGATAAAACAAATAAATATTCACAAAATTTACAAAAAACTTATAAAAAACACGCACTAAAAACTAAAGCGCTCCCCGACAACGATGCCAAAATTTGACCATGCTGTCATGACACGTTAAATTGATTATGTTTTTAAGGTTTATTTATAATATAGGGTAGACCCCAGATCATTTCTCAAGGAGCGTTGGTGGGTTTAGAGTGTGTGTTTTTACTAAGAAGTACTAAAATAGGGGGTGGTTTGAAAGTTTAAAAATTGAGAAACCAAATGGGTTTTAAAAAATATGAGATAAAAGGGTTAATTGTGAGTTCAATATACACTTTCAAGTTCATCATTATTGGAGATAAATTTAGGTTTGGATTAATTCATTGGTTGAAATTAATTGGAATCCCAATTAATTCCTAAGCCTTTATTTAATTGCTTAAAGAACCAAACCTTGACATAATAATCGTATTGTCAAGGTACAAAACTTATGCATGGAATAAGATCTTCCAAATAATATTGAAATCTCAAGAAATTGGATAAGAAAAAGATTCTTGTGTTACCCAATCGGATCAACACAAGTCGCATACTCAAAACCTCATGCCGATCGGTTAGAAATTAAAAGCATCTCATTCACACGCATCAAAACAAGAATTCAAATATGAAGTATGTAAGATACATGGAAAGAAATGTTTTAACACCCAAATTAATCCAAACCAGTATCTAATACATGCATTGGAACTCCCTTGACATGTGTGCTGCTCCCTCACAACGAATGCCCACCGATTAGCTCGACATCTGGTGGAGGAGGAAGCTCAGGTGGAAGTCCTTATTCATTATCGATCACCCTATGAGGATAGGGGGATCAAGAACTTCAAATATGAGTAGAGGACTCTTATGGAACTCCAAATTGGAAGCACTTCACTCCTTGGCCGAACTCACAAATGAGTTCTCATGGTGCCTTTTTATAGCTAAAATGGGACATGGTTTTGGGCACCCTGTTTTTGTGATACCACTTGTGTCTTAGTTTTAGAATAGTAGAAATCCATATCAAGACTTGACCAAAAGTGAAGAGTTGTTGGCCAACATCTTTAATATCTCTCTGTCAAATTTTGTGTCCATTAGAAAACTTTATTGGGATATATGGTCAAAATACTGAAACAAACTTTTGAATTTGGGCAGATTTTATCCCCTAGACATAATGGTTCAGATGGGCCACCAGATATTCGAATTCGGCTTCAATTCCTTAATAAGAGTTGTATTCCATAATTTTTTGGAGAGGATCACAAAGTTTTAGACCATTTGGATGCACGGAAAACATTGGATAGATGTCCATGGGATGCCATGCAGTTTGTCCCATTTTTCTTCTAGATGATCTTCGGGCCTCCAAATCACCTCCACCTTCAATGAAAATATCAAAACAAGAATAATTGAACTTTTCAACAGTAATAAAAATTAATTAATTGAATAAAACATGAAGTTCAATTTATTATTATATTTTGAATATTCATTACAAAACTAGTTTAAAACAGCGGTGTAAGGGTGGAATTGAATAGTGAATCGCTATGCGATCAGTTAGCCATGAGTGCCCTTTATATATTGACATGTATGAACTATTATGAATGCATGCCTTGTTTGTTTTAGTATTGTTTAAAATTGGTTCTAACATGTTGTTTTGTTTACTTTCTAATGTTGTACTTGTTTCTATATTGTTTCCGTTGTTTATTGATTTTGGATGTGTTCCGCTCTACGGGTTTGGTTTGAGTCTGCTGAGACATTTATTTCCATTGTATATTATCTTATTATGATCAGACCAGTATATTATCTATTCCCAAAGGGTATATCCTCTCCACCATACTTGTTTACACCCTCACTGCTAGTCGGCAGCCTTTGGAATTCGGGGAGGTGCGCCTAAGGCCAGTGACACCCGGTCCGTTAACACTGTTCGGGTGGCTATTCAGGTCGCGGATGCTACAGTTAGCTTACACCATGTATACCCCTTTGGTGGTGCATAGACCTGGTTATGTTTTTTTGATGTAGGGAAAGGCAATGTGTCGCAGTGAGACAGTGAGGTTTTTTGTCTGTTGAGTTGAGAAGCAGGTGGTGAGATGGTGAGAGTCTGCCCATGTTATCACATGGAATAGTTGTTTTTCCTATTTAGTAGTCCTTTTTGGTTGAACTTGTACTTGAATATCGTTTCTACTCTTGAGTTTTTTGGTTTCGCTGTCTACTTTCGGTTATGGCCTATATTTATCTTTCCAGTTGTCGTTCATGTTGTATATATATATGCCATGTTGTAGCTTTAGGTTGGTCTAAATCATTTCATCTGGTTGTTGTTTGATGTCAGGGTGCTAGTCGCCAGCCTGTGGGGATCATGAACACCCTTCGGGTATATGACGGGTTGGGTCGGGTATTAGTTTGAGAGGGTATTTGAGCCAATTCATTACATGCCTTGATATGTTTCTAGACACTAATCTTGGACTTTAGGCAAGACTGCCTAATGTCACTGAGAAATAGGCCTAGAGGGTCACACGCTAAGTGTATCCATTGAATTTAATATTCAAAGTAAATATTATTCTCAAGGCCAAGGAATAAAACTATTCAAGTTTTGTTGATCGCATAACTTGAATCACAGGTTATTCAAATTGATAATATATGTGATTTGAATATTAATAAATATTCATTCACCGGTTAATGAATATTATATTTATTTATTTATTTAATGAATGATATAATGATGTTTATTTAGAATGAATATTTATTATTCAAGGTCTGATAAAGGTCAAGGAGGATCAATGGGTCAAGTAAGAGACCTAATGGACACAATATATTTTATTTAGTACCATTTAAATAATATTGATTTGTTTATTTGAGAAAATGACATTTAAATATATGCAAGTTAGTGTACATCATGAAATATAATAATAATAATATTATTATTATAAAATGTGGGGTTTTTTTAGAATAAATAAATTAGTTAAGGGCCTCTATACAATAACTAATTGTTGAATCCTAAGTATACAACTTAACTTATATCATTTCTAGGTTAACAAGAATTATTATGTGCAATAATATTCTCTCAAGAGAATTCTCTTAAATCCCTAGAGATAACCACTCAAGAACACTTTCAAGAATGAGATACGATCATCCTCTTCCTTCCTCTCAATACTGAGAGAACAAGAAAACATTCTTTAAGACAGAAGGAATTCTTGTTGTGATCAATGATGAACAACACAAGAAGATCATTATCTTTGTGCTAGCACCCAAAGATCAATCAGTGATGTTCCAAGGTTTGTGGAGCATGTGTGGATATCGCTAGAGGAATTTTTATTTGGAATCTTCATTGCAACGATGACATGATAAGAATATCAACCGAATTGACCATCAAGAACTAAATAATTATCAAGTTGAGGTAATTCTTATCTAAAATTAATTATAAATTATATGTCAAAAAGAACCTCTATATGAATATTCGCGGGTTGTGTTCATCCAATTCTGAGGGTTTACCCAATGAAATCAATGAAGAACATTGTTGGGCACAGGCGCAGTCACTTTCACTATGCTCTGGAATCTTGAGATATAAGGTGAAGTGACATATGAGTCTTTTAGGTTTTAGTGCAAGTGAGGGAATGATATAAATGTTCTCTAAAGTCCTGAATATCATATAATATGAAAAGCATTGTCTTAAAGTACGACAAACATATGGGAAAAGGGATTATATCCTAGCATATGCCTATATCATATTTGACAATACGAGGATGTTATAAAGACTATCCTGGGCAGTTGTATTTTACGGCAGGGCGATATCTTATACAGGTTGCATGGGCATATCGTATCATACAATATGGTTAAGTCATAATTTCATGAATTGAATGTTTCGATGCATTTTGAATTTCTATGACTTATTTAGCCTCTCAAATGTCAAAGAGTTTAACGCTCGAATCTCAAATGCATTGGTTTTCATTATCAAGCTGTTTCATAGGATGAAACATATGAGAGAGTAATTAGCTGAGGGTTACATGTGATGTAAACCAATGGATTTACTCATACGTTTATGAAATGTACAAGTAATGCATGGCTTGGGGAGCATCCTTATAAGCATATATAAAGAGGTCTTGCCCATTGGGAGTGTGTATGTAATCCTCAAACAACCACTGATTGAAACCCACCCCTCCTAAAACTGTCCTCCTTCCACTTTCTTTGCTTTTGAGATGCTAGAATATTATGAAGGTTGAAGAATGTGTTTGGGTGATTGAATGCAATCAGTGGATACATCTTGAAGGGAAGAACCTTTTGGTTGTTCCTTGGTGATCGCCATCAAACACCGATTGATGACGATGACAACGGGCATTCTACAATGCAAGGTGCACATTTTCATTTCCAGTATCATATGTTTTCATATTCAAACACATGGTTTTCTTAGGTTTAAAGGTTCTTAATCACTCATGCGGCTTTGATTAATGGTTAATCTATGCTTAGAAACCTTTCATTAATTAGCCAACTTAATTACCATTTTCACTTCTTATTTGATACATGTGTTTACTATTTAAAAAAATAGGGCGACTTCATTGGTTTGCATATTTTCAAGGGTGATGGAGTGGTTATAGAAATCTCAAGAAACATTTAAAGTAAAACAAATCAAAATATGGTGGTGGATGAACAATTTTGAGGGTTCAAAGCAGGGAAGTTGGCACACCTAGCAAGGGAGTTTCAAAACTTAATTAGACTCCCAATTTGATGTAATTTATGTTTAGAAACCTTTCATGTAATTGTATCTTAATATAATTTTGATTAGATCACCATATTTTGGTACGATCAATTTATTTAAAAAATGAAGATCATTTTTTAACTTAACTTATTGACTTTGGAATTTTGACTAGTGAACTTGTGTTGTTTCAATTGACAACACAATAGTTGCTTTATATCCCATACATTTTAGATCTTGGCGTACTTTGTTGACCCTCATACCGTGCATAAGGACTGAATCATGGTCATATAATATAAAGTTATTATCACGATATAATGTGTTAATGGAAAAAAACGTAAGATTGTGATAATAAATGAAAATTTTCATTTCATACATGATACGATCAATGTATTTTGTTGTTATCTCATGATTTGTCTCTATTACACTTGCTACATTTGAAAGATGCGGTTTTACATTATTTTTTATCATTTTTTTTAGTTTTCTCATGTGTTTTAATGAATATGTAGTCATGTGGAATGTTTTTTATGACATGAAAACAATTTTAATTTAAAATATTCATTTTTTCACATGTTTAACATCATTGGATTAAGAAAAAATAAAAATAATATCAAGCACTTTTCTATCATATAAAAACAAAAATTATTGTTTTTTACTCTTCTTTGATTATATTGAGCCTTCAAATTAGATTGTAAGAATAACCTTTTTCTTATTAGCCATTTAAACCTCAATGAAGAACATTTATATAAGTATAGATATACAAAAAGATAATACTTATTTTGGATTTCTTTACTAATATTTATAGTTTATAAATTAATAGTGATTATAATTATTTTGGATTTCTTTACTAATATCTATAGTTTATAAATTAATAATGAGAATAATTATTTTGGATTTCTTTACTAATATTTATAGTTTATAAATTATTATTAGCATAAAAAATGAAAAAGTAAATAATATTTATGCGGTATTTCTAATTTTTAGTTGATAGAGGAATTTCAGGCCTGGACTGGATGTAGGCGGTAATGATAATGGAGAAGCCAGTGTAGGGGAGGATTGTCTATGGGAAGGGTGACGACTCATCTGATATTCCAGTCGAAGCTCCTCTGTTTCTCTCTCCTCTATCTCTTCATCTCCGTCTTCCTGGCTCTCCACTTCTCCCTCTCCTCCACCAAATGCCTTTTTAGGTATTCGCCCTTCGATCCTGTGCAGGCCCCTCTCTTCTCCTACCCGTCCAACTATGGGGAACACAAGTATGCCGTCCCGACCCATCGTGCTTCTTGCGAATCTCGGATCTTCTTCTCGGGTACAGTTCCATCATTCTCAGTTATCATGATTCAAATGCGTTGCTTAAAAAATCCCATTAACATTGCATTGATTGGTTTTGGCTTTTCTTTGTTCAGATTATTGGATGGCGTTAAAAGAAATTCAGGATTTGCTTAAGAATTCTTCCTCCTCTTCCCTGTGTCTGAGGTATGCGCAGAAGAAGAGTGATAGTTTTGGAGGAAATTTCAGTGCGCCGGAGAGGTTTTCGTTCTTTAATCATCAAGATTGTCTCCCTGAAGTTCCTTGTGGATTTATGAAGCCATTCCCTGTTCGTATCTCTGGTTAGCTCAGCTTGTGGATTTATGTCGACGTAGTATTGTCTTCAATGGGTTTGAATTGGACAACGGAATTATGTTCTATTCAAATTCATTTGGACTGTTGAGCGGATTTGAATTGTTGTTTTCCAGATCTGTTCATTTAGTTGTGAATTCATACTAATGCTTCCCCCCTCCCATGTCTGGATTTTAGATGGAATTGCAATGGAGAATTGTAAGGGCGTTGTGGTGGTCTCGGCCATATTTGGTGACCATGACAAAATTCGGCAGCCAGTTGGCCTTGGATCCAAAACCCTTGATATCGTTTGTTTCTTCATGTTTGTGGATGACACCACTTTTGAAAGGCTCCACTATCACACATTAATTTCGAGAAAATCTCTGGAATATAAAATTGGTGCATGGAGAATTGTGAAGGTATCGGGCGAGCATTTGTATGATGATGCAGCAATGAATGGAGTTGTACCCAAATTTTTAGTTCACCGTCTTTTTCCAAACTCAAAATACAGTATTTGGTTAGATGCAAAACTGCAACTGATGATTGATCCACTGTTGCTGATTCATTCGCTAGTTATTTCTAAAGGGGTGGACATGGCTGTATCGAAACATCCACACTATATTCATACAATGGAAGAGGCAATGGCAACTGCAAGATGGAAGAAATGGTGGGACATTGATTCATTGAACGTGCAAATGGGGACATATTGTGAGAATGGTTTGCGGCCATGGACACAAGAGAAGCTCCCTTATCCCTCGGGTACCTTCATATTTTGCTGCTCATCTATATTTCTGCAGTTCCTCAAATCGGAGCCTGCATATGGTTTCAATATGCATGCTATTTATTTGGATAGAATCCATCAGCTAATGTAGCAGAGGCAATGATTTCAGAAAATATTAGGTTCCGTTTGGTTTGAGAAAACGATTCATGTTTTCATTTTTTGAAAATGCATTAGAAAATGCGTTGATGTTTTGGGTAGTAAGCGAAAATAAGAAAGTATTTGTTTTACCTCTTATCGCGTTCTCAATTTTCTGAAAACTTAACATGTTTTTTTTTCCTTCAATAAATCTTTCATTTTCATTTTCATTCTCTAAAAAATGTTTTCTATTTATATATCTCAATACATTTTCTGATGCATTTAAAAAAAATGAAAGCCAAAAATGTTTACCAGAACCAAATCCAACCTTGGTGCCTTTGAAATAAATGTTTAATCTAATGCAACGGTCCCATTCCTTTGTTTTACTCATAGGTGATTTATTCCTGTTGAAAATGTTGATTTTTCAGCTTAGACAAAATGCAATAAAACGTATCATGAATGTTAGAATGGAGGAGCCGTGACCTAATCCCCAAGATGCCTCATAAAGCAGGTCTTGGCCTTTATTTATAGAGAATAATAGAGATGACATTTTACATAAAGTCTGATGTGGACTTAGCTTGACTTATCCTCTAACATTCCCTCTCAAGCTGGGTGTACCTCGCTTGGATGCATAGTGAAGGAAAACAAAGAAAAGACTCTCCTAATAGACCCCCTCAAGCTGGACATACCCAGCTTGGTATATGGATTCAAAGTACTAAAAACATAAAGGCACAGCTGCAATGAAGCCTGATGGTGGTCCGGGCAGAAGCCAAAAGGCCTGACAGAGATATGGGCACCGGAAAAGAGTTATGACAGTGGTCTGGGAATCTTGATGGAAATCCGAGCATTAGCAGAGCCTGATGGTGGTCCGGGCAGCAGCCAAGAGGCCTGACAGAGATCCAGGCACTGGAAAAGAGTTATGACAGTGGTCTGGGAACCTCGACGGAATTCTGAGCATTAGCAGAGGAGCTCGATGGAGATCCAGGCAGAAGGAAAGGAGCCCGACGGAGATCCAGGCAGCCCGACAACAATCTGGGCAGTATCAGAGAAGCCCAACGGAGATACGGGCTGAAGTCAATAAGCCTGATGGAGATACTGGCAGTTTCTTGAAGAAGAGGGGTTCTGGCAGCAATGGGGACAGAGTGGGAGGGTGTCCTGGAGAAGCTGCACCAGCCTGGGTTGCCTGTGTCAGCGCATGTCTTGCGCTGGAGAAACTGGAGGAGGCTTGGCCTGGGTGCGCGCGCGCAGAGGCAACACAAACCTCTTTTCCTGCCTGCTCTTCAATGAACTGGTGGCTTTCAACCCAAGGGACCAGCTGCCCTTTGGGTTTGTCAGAGACCACATGAACCCCAAGCTGAAGCTGAACATGATCGAGGTTGAGGTATTTGAAGGAATTGTCATGGAGTACCGGCACAACCTTAAACGAGGAGGTGGGTTGGATCCAAAACTGAAAAAACCGCACAAGACCAGAAGGGCGAGACCCGATATATCTGTTAATGGTACTTGGAGCATCTGTGGAGACTATCTCCGGGAAATGTGGGATGAATCACATTAAGGATATGTTTGGTAGAGCAAACGTGGCAAAAAGGAATGAGAAATGGAAAATGAGTTTTTAATGTTTGATATGCAGCATTTGCAATGTGCTGAAATCTAAATGTTGTCGTTAGAGGTACTTTCTCATTCTCTCTTTCGCATTCCATTTCTCATCTCATACCAAACACGACCTAAGGCGACGAACAAGAAATTCTAGTGTTCAAATTGATGAAAGCAAGAAACACGATGATTAAGATTTTGTGTATGTAGTTTTTCATGGTTTTTTTCATGAGATCATATTCATAAATTTTTGTTTGGATTTTTCTCATGAAGTTCCTTGTTTTGTTGTCTGTGAGGTGGCGCGATTAAAATGTGTCAAGAGGTTCTGAGACATTGACAGGTAATTCAGTTGGTTGATTTTCTTCAGGTGTGAACTCTATGAAAATGGGCATCATGTTTTTTGTGTTGTCATGCGTGTTTTCTGGGAACCAAAACCTTTACTGTTTATGCGACAGCATCACAAGCACTGCGAGGATGAAGAATTTGCAGTGCAAAATCTCTTGTAGTCATAAATGTTGGTATGGTTTTCTCTCTCTCTTTTTCTCTTGTAGTCATAAATGGTGAATATTTCATTAATCCTATTAAAATGTCATTATCTGAGGTAACTTTAATTCTGATCATGAACATGAATTGATTATGTTGCATAAAATTATGAATGTAGCTTAATTTTCTTTTAGGGAAGTAATGGATGATTGTTTGGTCTAATGCATTATATATGCATCGTAAGGGAGTATTGGTCAAATTTGTAACGCGAGGGTGTGTTGTGAAGGCACACCAAGGGGTGAGTCGACTAATGTCAAATCTCTTATCATGAGAGACATTTAACTGGAGTGTTCAATTTCTTATTTGAAAGTTTTTGAAATATTTTCTCTTGTTTTTCAGTAGAGTTTTTTGAAAATTTTTCCTAGATTTTTTTTTTATCATTATCCCTAGTTTTTACTTCAATTTATTTGGAGATTTTCCATGTTAAACATGTGTCTTTATGGTATGTGAAACATAATGATGGTAACTAATTTTTTGACATGTTGGACAACCTTGACCATGCATTGTTGGGTAAGGTGTGAGAACATTATTGTTGTGAAAACGCCGAGAGCAATGAAGTGAAAGAAACGATTCAAAGAAGAGTAAAAAGGAAAAAAAAAAACAGAAGAAAAGCTCTTGGACACAAAGATTTATGTGGTTTGAGAAATGTTTCCTATGTTCACGGAGAGACAAAAATATCACTATGAAATTCGGGAGCACAACTCTCAGAGTTTCTAACAACGCAGAAACCCTAGCCCGAAATGGGTTAATAAGAAGGAAGAAACACTATTCCACCAACAACATTGAAAGTTCGCTTTGCTACAGTTAAAGGTGGCTGAAAATTTGCATCGCAACAGTGTCGTGACCACACAAGTCTAAATTGTTACAATTGTTGGTGGTTGGATGTCCGTATCGCTACAGTACTGTTGACTCCAAAGTCTGACCTGCTACAGTGACATGTCGGTGTCTGTTGGTCAACTATGCTACAGTGTAGAGTTGCTACAGGCCTCAAAATTTGGGTTGGGACGCTTCGACCCCCAAACCCTAGAGCAGGGGCGCGTTGCTCCCTACGACCCCCAATGAGTTCACCGCGGAACTTGACCCGTGAAGGTTGTGGCCTGGTGCACAGTACAGGTCGCAAGCATTCGACTCAATCATCATCCAAGCTGGATCGGGGCACACCAATCCAACAAACATGACTTTGATCGAATAATTATAGATGGTGATCATTGAGTCATGTTATAAGGCCACTTTCATTATGATTAAATTCACCCTAATTACTAAGGTAGTACTTTGGGCCATCAACAAATCATCTTTTCGGTACAACAATGATAATTTGATATTCCACAACAAAACTAATTAAGAAATATAAAGAACTTGAAAAAATTAAGAGAAGGATGATTGGTTCTTATTATTGCACCCCAACAAGAAGCTTTTGATGTTTGTTGGAGTGGTGTTTTAGTAGAGGGGGAAATGGAATTATGATTGATTCGATAGCTATTTCAGCTCTTGAATGGGTATTTATATAAACACGTGAAATGCTCATTTATATAAAATCTTCCAGCATTTTGAATTGGGGCATGTGCCTATTTTGGATAATTGCATGTTTTTTTAGGATTGAATATGATCCCCAAACCAACCTAACACATGAATGCTCAAACTCAGGTCAAACTGTTATGCATAGTTTTAGTGAATTTGACCGAAATCGGGCTTGAATGATCTATTTTTGACTTGATCTGTTTGGATTTGGGCTCCAATCCACCATCGATGCATAGAAACCATCTAATTGATCCCATGATTCAATATGATGATCTATCCAACAAAATTTTACACCCCACAACGCACCCCACATTGATGTGTTATGCAAAGTGTAAAATGTCACATTAAAACAACACTTTGTGCTATGAGTTTGCGATTGCTAATGCATTTGCATGTTAGACAATGCAGTTCATCACACACTAAATCATATATGCTACTTATATTTTGTGCATATCTTTCATGAAGAATTTGAAAGCAATTTGGGATTTTTATTGCATAATATTTCTTGTTTTTAATATTTTGAGGCATGATGTACATAATTTTGAAGTTTAAGTAAGTTTAGAAGAGAATTGATAAAGGAAAGCTAAAACCATGCCTTATACCGCAACATTTTAATATTTTTTAGAATATTTTTAAAGGAAGACCATAAAACAATTATACTTCATACCACAAATGAATTAAAATGGTATGGTTGTTGTTTTCTGATGTATGCATAAACAACGCCCATGGTTCATTTGAACTGAAGTCAATTTGAAGATTACAAAGTTGTGGTTTTGAAGATGAAGAAGATGATGTTGGATACAGTTGTTTTGAATACTGTGAATTTTAGAGATGTCATTTTGAATCAAAGGTCACAATTAGTATAACAACCTATAACTCATAAACCTAACTTTGCAACATTTCCGCATAAAACAATAAGAACTTATATAAAAATACACACCCCAGAATCTAAAGGTATGGTGTCTTCAAAGTTTAGCTACTTATTACATATCATTTAACATAACACCATTCAAATTTATTTCAATCATCGTATTTGTCTTCTTATGAAGACTTTATACTCATATCATTGCATGTGAATCCTTGGGGATATACATCAAATGGAAGGGTGGGCTAACAACCCAGTAAATGGATAATAATAAGGAATACATGAAGATTATAGTCAATGTGAGATACCGTGAGAACATATAGTGAATCATGAGATCATATCATATGAAAAACAAGAATCATAACATAGGAACATGCCATATGAATGTGACACAAACATAAAATATAACATTATAATCATAAATCATGGCTCATTGCCAAGGTGTCATAACACACTGTACTCATGCAGCATACATACCATCTAATTAGGTATATGCTTTACCCAATGTATTGCTGGATTATATAATTCTGGGTTTGCTCATCATATCATAACATGTATATGTATATGTGTGATACATAGATTTATAGGGATGCAAAATATCACATATCAATCATAAACATGATAACCCATAAAAAGGAAATGAGTTCCACAACAATGTCATAATGCATAATCAAAGCAATAGGCCAAAGAAAAATTATGCAAGTCCACAAAAGAAATAGGGATATAAAAATAGAATGCATTCCAAAGGATTAAATACAAAAATCATAGATAATTATAGACATTGAAGAAAGAAAGATAAAAAAACGAAAATAAAGAAGAAAATAAGAATAAGTTAATGAGAAACCCCTTTACCAACATTGTACGGTGTAAATTAAGCATTGATAATTGTGTTGGAATAAGGCCATTCAAGGTGGAGAATGTTGGAGTTTGGTGGATCAAATAAGGATTTTTTTGAAGCATGCCAAAGTGATAATGTTTACTGGTAATATGTCTTATTGGATTCAATTTGACTATGGTGCAGACTTAAAGAAGTTTGGTGGAGCTTTAGACCGAATTTTGCAAAGCAAAAACCATGGCGCAACATATTTGGTCATGCCATAATGGTTGTCTTGTAAGATTAAATGGTCTTTGCATGGCTGAAAATTACAAGGAAGAAAACACGCCACAATTTTAGGTGTTGTGTCGCAATTTTGGAAAGTATATTGTAAATGGACTGGTCGTAGGATTTTATTATTATTATTGAAATCGTGCATCACACTGTAAAAAAATACATCACGCTGCAATGGGGTCGAGAACCCTGCAGATTTGCAGAATCATATTGTGGTTTTTGAGGAGTAAAAAAAGGAGATTTGATTCAAGATTTTTTGAGCTGAGTTTAATTGGGGGTCATGACATAACTACATCTGTTACACCGTAATGTGTTTCTTGGGAGTTATGCCACGACGAAGGAAGATTATGCCGTGATTTTAAGGATCACAAAAAGGTGGATATTTAGATTTTTTTAAATATGTGAAAGTTGACTTGAAATTCAAAGGTTTTAAGTCACCCATGGTGGATGGTTTTGAAGGGCAATAAGGTATTGACTGAAGGAGATATTCCTGAAAGTTTTCATGCATATGATGCATATAGGCCATATCATAGTGCATGACATGTATGTCATATGACATGGTATAGAGATAACCAAGACATATCATATGCCATTGGTTTGGGCATATCATAAGAGGCAACATGGAGATATCACCCCCTGCCATTTTGATATATCATATGGTAAGATCAATGTGGCAATCAAATGTTAAGCTGTTAACATTTGGACCAATCTTCCATGCAAGCTTTCATTAAACACATGGTGAATGATTGCACTTAAGAGTTTAGTGCATGATCGAAGAGTTACAAGCTGTTGTAACTGCATGCCATTTACTCATGCATTACGTAATGCAAGAGTAAATGCATGAGACTTGGGGAGTGTCCCTGAGGCCTATATAAATAGGTTGAAGGCCATGAAAATGGTGACTGATTTTAGTGGATTCTCCTTATAAGCTCTCTCTCTCCACCCTTTGCTCGAGTGAGAAACCAGTATATCATGGGTGATGAGAGGGTCTTGATTCGATACAACCCGTGGATACACCACAAAGGAGGGATGTCTTTAGGTTGTCTGTAAGGGATCTTCGATAAGCATTTATGATGGAGACGGTGGTAGAGGCATCTACGGTGAAAGGTACACATTATAGTTCTTCATTTTATGTTTAACATGGTTTCAGTTTCAACACATGGTGATCATGGTTTATGGGTTTATAATTCGTTTCTTCTACTTGATTAAGTGTTAATCTATCCTATCAAACCCAACAATGGCATCCGAGCTTACCATGTGTTTGATTCTTGAAATCATGTTTTTAAAATGAAGAATATGAACCGTGGATGGCCATACAATATGAGATATTATAGGCCACAATTTGATAACTTTAACAAATATAAGATATCATAATCCCCGACATGGTGCACGACATGTCGGGAGTCATATTTAATGAAAGCACTTGAATAACGGAGCATCATATTACTAATATGATACTGATGCCAATCATAGAATACAATTGCCTAGGTGCCAAATGTTTTGATCTTTTTCAGGTCCCTATGTCATAAGCCATGGAAGTCGAAAGCTACTTGGGTTAATCCTATGCAAAGGCCATGTCACAGGTTTAATCTTACATTGACCACCCTGAATTAATCTACGTGGCCGATTGTTGTAGCCTAAGATTGCCACTACGTGTTGATTTTAAACCTACACATGCCCATATCGCAAACCACACTACAAGTTTATCACACACAAATTGCTGCACACCGAGATCATATTACGCAGGTCAACAATATTACGTAAGGGGTGTATCATAATATGCTATTCTCTTTGTCGCTTGTTAATATTACGTATCCCGCCCCATGTTTGTTTTTCCTTACACAGATCATTTTTAATCGTGACTCATGATAGATAGCATTTAAAAGAGTTTGATGCACTCCTGCTTATCTACCATAGGATACAATTCAAGTTATATCATGGGAAAATATATAGTAGAGTTTTTTTAAATATTTGAATTATGAATTGATTTAAATGGTTTATATTTTTTTATAAATAATAAAAAATGTATTTTGGGAAATTTATTACTTTATAAAGGTGTTTTTAAATTAATTAATTAAATCTTTATGAAACATTTAATAAATAAATATCTATAGATATTAATTGTTAATATTCAAATACCTTGTACAAATTATATGACATGACTTATAATTTAGATATAAAGGGTTTATATGAAAATTATAATAGTAATTTATAAAATGTTTGTAAATTACAAAATAAGGCCAAATATAAAGGAGTTTATATTTAATATTACGAATTGTTCATAATATTTAATTTGAATTGTTCAAATTAAATGTCTTATTTGAGAAATTATTTAACCCACATCAAAACAAAATTTGATGATTGATTTGATCAAGGTTTAAATAATTATTAATATGTGATATTTAGATTATATAAATCGTTTACATAATAGAAATTGGAATGAAAATTGTTTATATTTCATTTAATATTATATATTCAAAGAAAATGTCATATAATGAATGATATGAAAAAGTTCATATTAGGAATAAATATAAAATGTTTATATTTATTTAAATTATGGAATATCGACAATAAATAACTAAATTATAGTGTTTATAATTAGCTTCATTTATGAAATGTTTATAAATAGTGTATCACATGTTTAAATATATGAATTGTTCATTTATTTATTTATTCCTTTCTTTATTCATAGATATAAAGTGTTAATGGCGCCTCAATCTCCTGGTCGCGCTCGGGCTCTTGTCTTGGCCCGCTCCTCCTTCTAGGGTTTCTCTATCCCTTCACCGGCGATGGAGTCTCCGCTACGTCTGGTTCTTCTCTCTTTCTCTCTCGCTTTTTCCTCTCTCTGGGCTCTAGCTTCTTCTCTCTTGTTCCGTCTAGGGTTTCATCCCCCTCTCCTCCCTCTGCTTCGTAGCGCTTCAGATTTCTTCCAGGCCATCTCCTCCGCACTCTGACCTTGAGCTCCACTGCTCCAATCCAGGTCAGATCTGGAACGAGGAGACTCGGAGGTTTTGGGTTTAGTGGACTGGCGGTTGTGGGTTTCTCAGCACCACATCTTTCCTTCGTTCGGGTGTTGGCCCCTGTTTTATCTCAGTCTTCGTTCCTTCTAGGGTTTCATCCCCCCTGTTTCCTTCAGTCCTGGCATCTGTTTGGGTTCCAATCTCATTTCTCCCTCCTTTTTCTTGATGATTTTGTATTGCATTTCGGCTTTGTTGGGGCATCTTGTGGGTGCTGGTTTATCTTTTTGTTGAAGGTTTAAGTGACGACGCTTGCTCTCGGTGGCTTGCTGTGGAAGTCTCCGCTCGCCCCTCTCTGGACTCCAGGACCACCTCCCCCTTCCAGGTCGGCCAGGTGTGATGGTCCGAAAGAGGCTTTGGGTATGCGGTGCGTTGTGGTGACAGGTTCTCGGTGGTTCAGGCGAGGAGCATTGGTTTTGTGTGGCTATGGTGATGGCATGTGGCAGAGGCGGTGGTGCGGCAAGGTTGATCGAGGTGTAGGTGGTGCGACGACTAGGGATCTGTTTGGTCTTCTTCGATGCAGGTTTCCTCGACGGCTCACTAGTCTTCGTGGAGTGTTTCCATTTCACAGTTTATTGGAGGGTTCCGGTGGATCGTGAGGTCGCCAACGGTTTTTGTTGCTTGGGGTTGATGGCAAAGGTCGCGTCGGCGTAGCTGATTTAGGAGGCTTGTTTTCCAAGGTTTGATTTGTCCAGTTTCTTCTGGTTGTTGCTTGCCCCTGGTTCGAGGTCTTCTTGGTGTGGTGCTTTGTTCTCTGATGACGACGATGTTATGTGGATGGCAATTTGCAGCTGTGATCAACTTAGGTGAGAATGGGTTGCAGTGTGGTTCTTTGTCCTTGATCTGGCGGATGTTTGGTCTTCTGTATGGGCGGGATTTTGCGGGATATGGTGTTTTGTTTGTCTGATGGCATGTGGTTGGAGTTGTACTGGGTTCACACTCTCCCATTAAAAGTGTCTTTTTAAAATACAAAAAATATGGATTGTGGATAGATATAAAGTGTTATATTATGAATTGTGATGCATGCTTTAATTTAAAGAGTTAAACTACTTCTAAAATAACATACATGTATCTAAGGAGTTCCATGCTAGGCATGATAATTGATTTCATTTTCTTCTAGCTTGACTTTGGCTTGTATTGAGTCATGAGCTTGAATTAAGTAGTTAATTATGTCACATATACATATTAAGTGTTAGGATTATAATAAGAATGAGATCTCTCTTGAGTAAAGTATCTCCGGGTAGAGGGACTTTGGATTAGACTGCTCACCAGTCTAGAGGCCTATGACTTGTTTAGAAAAGTGAGGGTTAACTATCTGTGGCTCCAGGCTTACTAATGTGGGGATTGTTGATTTCATACAATTTTAAGCCTTTATATGAAAGGGTTTCATGTACCTTATGCATGAGATGCATTTTGATATGTATGAATATAGTTGTATTTTGATTTGGGTTTGTAACACAAGCTATGACTTGTGTAAAGAGTTGCACATCAATATGATTTGGTGGAAGGAATATGATTCCAAACTAAATTGTTTAGAAGCATGCATACATGAAGGGAATACATAAGTTAAAATGACGACTTTAAATCCTCTTTAAAATACCAAGTGTTAGATTCCTTCCAAAGTAATCACATGTCAAGATCTCGATCATTTAACCAGATAGGTTCAACCAAAGAAGGGTTCCCATGAATTATCTTGTGCAAGGCATGGTGGAAATGGATAACCCTACGAGTTGGGTAACCAAATCCTAATAGGTTTCGTATGAACATCATATGATCATAAATAGTGGAATAAAACCCAAAAACCACAAGTGACCTATCTTCAAGAACAATGCATGAAAAAATACTATAAAAATAGAGTACCTATAATTTGTTTATAGCAGTGATTTCCATCTTCTTCAGCAAAGAATGTTTAAAGAAGATCATGAGGAGCAGTGAATGTAAGCACCCTATCTCCAAGGGAATACAACAAAAACTTGGATCCCTGATGGCGTCATGAGGAAATCCGAGTGCTGAAGGGGTGCTAGTACCTTCATTTGTAAAATGATAAACAACAGTACGAGAGGAAGAGAGTTTGCAATATCCACCATACCCAATAGAAGAGGATCTCATCCTCTTTATATAGCCAAAGCTTGAGGCTCCTCACACCATATGCATTGTAGACTAATGGAGATAATTCATTAAACATTTTCAATGAATTTAAGGCAAATCCTTTATTCACTCATAAAGAACTACAACTGATGAAAAATCATTTGGGAGAAATAATAATAAATATATCACATTCACACACACACATTTATTATTCTTATACATCGCATGCATAATAAATATATGCATCATATCCATATAGTAAAACATACACTATATGTATATATATAATATCATATACCACATATATACTTCATGCATCATATGAATGTGTACATGAATCTCATGCATGTGTATTTTAGTGCACACCCAACAAATCCCACAACGAGCTTTGGGTTACACTTTACTAGGAAACCCTAAGAGTTAGGATACCAAAGGAATGATGTTGAGTTTATCCATATGATGGGTAAGGAAAAAAGTTATCCACTCAACCATCCAAGAGTCATATATGGTATGATTGACATGATGGCATACCTAAATAACAAAGTGGTGAGAGGAACACCAAATAAGACTCATTTCTTAGTGAAATATGGATCTTGACCCATTGATGGGTATGGTGAATAAGGGGCATCATTTTAGCAGGGGAATATTTAATAAAATTCATTATTAAATGTATGTAAAACATGATACTCATCTGATAAAAATTTCCATTGTAGATAGATGAAATTATCGTTATTCAACTTAACTTTGAGATCAATCTTTGAAATGAGAAGCTTAATGTAAGAAACTATGTAAGAATGGCAGAAAATTGATACTTGTTCTTAAGAAAGAAAATTCTACATGTTAGAGAAACCCCTTCATGAGTAATTGTTGAAGTTGTTCAACAATTGAATCTTGATGCTTATGAGAAGCATAAAATTAATTACTTATGGTCATCCTAAGGATTGGTCTAACTATAAAGATCATTTTGTTTTCATCAATGGAAATGTTTTGACAATGAGAATGAGTTTAAGAAAAGTTTACCATATTTTCTCAAAGTGTTGAGGAAATATGAACTAGAGTATTTAATGTCCAGGTTCTGGTGCTCCGTTGATAGTACAAGTGGGTAAAAGTTCAAACCGGATGAAGAAAAGTTAGTTAGAGAATCCAACAATATTTCTTCAAATAACTATCCAACATTATTGGAACCTAAAGGTGGTTTTAGGAATAAACTGTAATAATCCCATAGGATGGAGTTGTCCAAGATACTTGAAGGGGTTTGTGAAACTTCATGGAATGTTTATTTCTGGTATTGATGTCATAGAAATCAAATCATTGATTTTGAAGGGTATATGATACCAAATATATACTTTACAAACATTGTAAATATACAAAAGTTTTAAATCAAGGAAAGAATAAATAGAGATTGCAGTTTTCATTCAAGTGATGAAGCAAAGAGTTGGTACATCAATGATTTGAATTTAAAGGAATATATCATGCTCAAATAAATCATAGTAAAGGATGTGTATAGTCATCTTATTTCTCTTATATGATGAGAAAAGATATTTGTTAACAAAGTGTTGTTACGAGCAACATGATATAATGGATTCTATATACATGGTTTATGATTCACCAGGTTCTATAATATGTTCTGAGAAAGGAGAAAAAGGATAAAAATGTATTATCCAAGATAAAGGAGATTTTTTGAGACATTTGTTAAAATATGAGGGATATGATCCCACTTCCCTCCAGTGGAATATTTTAAAGAATAATAATTTTTTAAAGAAAATGATCCAAACACATAGAATACCATATATGATGTGGATACAATATTTTTTTTGTTAAATATTCCCACTAAGAGGAAATAAGTTTTATTTCCTACCACAAAGGAGTTTGTGTATCTTAGCATGATATTCTAATGAAAATAGTGTCTAAGTGGTTAGTGGGAGTATGTTTAGAATTTTAGAAGTTCAAAGTTAATGGATAAAAGATCATTTCATTAAATTAAAGTGAATGTCACTTTGTATCCTAAAAAAGTTTAAGATATGTTGGAAAAGATAAAACAACGTAAAAACTTACATTAGTTACCAAAATATTTCAAGAAAATTTTTTGATGGAATGGGTTCTAAGAATGATGATGATGTACTTAGAAAGAGTTATAAGTAGAAAACATACCTTATTAACATCATAGCATTGAATGTTGTAGAGTTAAGGAGTTTGAATACTTGTTCAAGGAGTTGAACATTAAGAATTTGATTCCTAAGTCTCACCATTTTTCAAACTGGATTACTATATAGATGTTACTCAATAAAGAGTTTAGTGGGATGGTTTTATTAGATGATCACATAAAGATGTGGTAGGAATTGTATAGAGATGTAATGAGCTTAACAAAACCCCTAAAAGTGCATCAACTATAAGGATAATTTGGAAGTCTATCATATATGATATGTTTGATAAGTTCTTATGTATATTTTTGTTAAGTATTTTTTAAAGATTTTAAGAACATAAAATATATCATGTTATTCAAAAGGAAATCTATACTTTATCATTCTTTCATGTTGGCTGCATATATTTATATACTGATATACATTTCACAAAATGTAATGATAATTGACCTCTTAAAGTATGATTTTGATTTATTTGTAACTGATGTTTTTCAGAGTATTATAGGTTATGATGAAATGTTAAGGTTTGTGCGGGTATGGTTCTTGTATTAGGTTATGAAATATGCTCACGAGGTAGAAAATGAGTTTTGTGCACCAGATGAGCCATGAAGTGTACCACATGGAGTGTCATACAATATATATTTGGTATACCAAGGGCGCATGGTTCATATTTACAGTCCAAAATACCCAAGGTTTCCAAGATACCTAGCATGTGAACCTTCATACTTTGATACTTTTCTTACACAAGTCTTGAGGCTTAGCTAATCAGGGGGTGGTTGGGAATGTTGTTGATCATTTCATCAGTTAGAGATTAACCAAGATAGGAATTTTCCTCTCGTATAATGAGTATGAAATCTGGGCCCTTGATTTAGATAGACTAAGGAAGTGTATGACCGTACCTAGATAATACATATGATGTGCTTATTTATTCGGGTGAGGGACATGTGATGTGCTCATCTATAAAGGTGAATGACATGTGATGTATTCATCGATCTAGTTAGTATATACTTGGATAATTGAGAATATATGAGTAGGATATATGGGATTGATATACATTGTGTCCTATGTTTACTCAATGTCGTGGAAAAAGGAATCATATGAAAATGCATGCTTGCAGATGATGCATCTGTTGGTACCGAGGGAACATTGGGAGCATCAACGCAGGGAATTTATCATTTTCACGCCAAGATCAATGTTGTAATATCATCACCGACATAACCACACCTGGTTATCAATCTGAGGATCTCGTGTGAATTAAATAAGCATGACAGATCAAAATCAAAACTGTACCTTATTTGATTTTGATCGAGCGCGTGTTCTGCTCATTGTCAGTGATTATCTCTTGAAGGAACTAAAGCCAGAACCTTATAGACCACCACATGAGCTTAAAAGGATTTTTGGAGTGTTTTTATTCGGTCTTCAGGTGATAAAATGGAGAGAAGAAGACACTTATAACATTCCTTCGATCACAAGGACAAAAAATTGATCCGAGAAGATGAGATCAATTCGATCTTGTTCTTCTTTCAGTTTATATCTCTCTTTATTTTGAGAGAGAACTTGGGAGAGAGAAAATTCTTGAAAATGGTGGTATCCACTATATATGAGTCTAAAATTCATTCATATACTTAAGTTTACTTTCTAAAATTGCACCATGGTCCCTGGAAAGTTATAACCTTCGTTTTAGACATTTTTGTGTACTTATGACTTAAGTAAACTTGTCATAAATGTCACAAATATTTTATCACTCACTCATAACACATTAACATGTCACTTGATAAAATATGAACCATTAAATCAACTCGTTAGCTTCCATAATTATTTAACGAATCTTGAATGCATAACATTCATTTGTTAAATAATATTTTCTCTTATATTCACTGAACAACTTATCAATACAATGTACTAATAAATTCAAAACATATTATTCTAAACTTGAATAATATTGATTTTTTATTTCTTAGAAATCATTCAAACCTAGACATTACCTGACCATGGCCATGAGGCCCACCATTGTAATAACCCAACTTTTCATGAAGGCATGAATCGTTGTTTTTCCAGTTTAGTTTCATTGTTTTATACTAATGAGGGTTCCCAACGACCTCAGGTAGGTATCAGGAGCATCTGAGGCCTGTTCGGAGCCCAGATTTCCAGAAGTTGGGGAGGCAATCTGAGATGCACTGTTAGCGTACGGTTAGTGCTAACCATGCAACTCAACTGTGCGAGGCACCTAGTGCACATGAGATGTCACATGGTTTGTCTGAAACTATGTGATCCAGGCTGCACATCCGTGCAAAAATTTCAGATTTCGCACAGCTTGTGCATGGTTAGGAAAACCATGTGCCTAGCCCATGCGAGTGGGGTTCATGGATAGTGGCTGGTGCACGATTGACACGGTTTGGCCAATCATGCGTCCAAACCGCATGATCCCTTAAAATGAGGGGAAATTTCCAAATTTCCCATGAAATGTTTTTAAACCTTTATTCTTTCTTTTCCTTCTTCTCCAGCGGATAACCCCTCCTTTTCTCCTCTATGAGCTCTTCCTCAAGCCTAAGCTAAGGATCTTGATAACTCCAACGTTCAGACTTTGTTTTCATCACTGCCGGTCACGTTGGATCCACAACGATAAGATCCTTAACCCCCTTGCTTTCTATCTTAGTTTATCTTCCTATCTCTTGCACTATTTTGGTGTGATATCATATGCCCTATTTTTAGGGTATTGGTCCATTCTTTCATTTTCTTCTGTTCTTTGAATCAAAGGCTGATTCCTAATGAGTGGTCATCTACGGACCTAAGGTAGGTGGTCTAGCAATTTTAACTAAAAGTCTAGGTGTTCTTATATCTTTTTCTGTTGTAAAACACGCTATACATTCTCGCGCATTTCTTTAATATAGCGACCCGAGCTTGCGCTTCCAGATTCAGTGCTAAAACATGCTGTGTCATTTTTTTATAAAAAGAAATTGAATGATTACACAACACATTACATAATCGAGGACCTTTTCTGGTCTAGGTTTTGGAGAATTAAATACAAATATTACATTTCATTGAACACATAAATATAAACCATAAAATGATTGATTAAGCACAATTTCTAACCTTTGTAAATGGATTTGGAAATAAAATATCAACCCCTCTTTATAAATAAATTCATTTAAATATATTTATATACATAAACATAAATCCTTATAACTTATACATAAAATGATGTTTTGAAAACATAGGCAATCCCTTGATAAACATAAATAACCCCTTTACAAAATATAGGCTTAGAGATAAAATTTAAAAACAAAACCGTTATCTGAAAAATTCTGAAAAAAATCGAAAGTTATATAAATAGATATCAATACATAAATATATATATATATACATACACATATATACATATATATATATATATATAGATGTATGTATATCGTTGTAAACAACATAAATTGATCAATGATAAAATTAAAACCCTTACAAACCGTAGGCTTTAGAAATAAAGATTTAAATCAAAACCCTTATCTTATATTTTATGAAAAAAAGATAATCATATATGTATATCTATACATATATATGTAAATCTTTGTAAAATGAAGATAATTTGATTAAAAAGAATAAACCCTTACATGAGTTTATAAAATTTAGAAGAAAATATACTTATTTAAATTGCAAACAAAAATAAACCTTATAAAAAAAACTAAGAACTGACACTTGTAGAAACTCTCCTACCAAGTGGGTGCTCGAACCATGTGGAAAAGAGGGGAATTTCAGATGAAAGTAGTGGCTTGCCTTTACTTCGGGTGTAGGCATGGGGAGAAAATTAGAAGGGAGGGATGGTGACAATGGTTTTATTCTAGTGATGGATGGGTATTTTCTTTGTGCAAGTGAGTGTATATATAAATACTCAAAGAGGGTTGGATACTGTCTTGCAGGAGAAGCCACATTTTTTGACATGGGTTATAGCAGACCTCAAACAGTATACCTAAGAAAAAACGTCAAACACTTATTCTTATTATAGGCTTCTTCTCTACGCCATGCCACAATTGAAAAATACAGCAGATTGCTCAAATACAAAAACAACTCCACAGCCAAAAGCTTCGTAACCTACATAAAGGATTTGACCTAGAAATAGGTGTGGGGGTGGTGGTCAACTCGTGTTCATCGGAGGGAAAACGACAATAAGAGTGTGGGGGCGACAATGGGGGTTTTGCTGGTGCTAGATCGTAGGAGCAGTGTGGCCTTACTGGTTCTGACTTGGACGACTGACGGTGGTGGTGGTCACTGGAGGAAGGTATCGTCGGCGGTGGTCGAAGTGGTGCTGACGTCGATCGGGGGTTGCAGTTGGCTGGGTGAGGAAGACGACACCCAAAAAAACCATTTGTTTCATTTTTTTGTTTATTATTATTATAAATCAATAATTAACTTAAATATTATATTCAAATGCACAAAAGTATTCATATTTTATTTATAATAATTATGAATCATCTTTAATAATAACTATTATTATTTATAAAGAATTAATATATATTTATTAATATATTTTAAAAGAAAACAAAAATAAAAACATAAATTATTTAGTTATAATCTAATATATGTTTTGTTTAAAATTACCTATTATAATTTATATAAATTTAAGTATTTATAAGTTATAAACCAAATTTAAGAGTTTGATTATATATAATATATTTGTTAAAACAAGTATTATTTCATGGTTAAATGATAAAATGATAATTATATAAAATTATTTGTTAACTGCAAAAAACATTCCAGTAAATAAGTTGATTTATTATATTAAAACATGTAATTCAATTATTCAAAATAACATATTGTTTATAAAAATGGCATTTGTTTAAAAATCAAATATTATTTCTTAATAATTTATTTAATAATATTATAACATAAGTTTTGAAAATTATATTTTTTTATAAAATCACAATTTAGTATAATTTATTTATTAATTACTAAAAATTTTCGGGATGTTATACTTAAAATGCGTTAAACCTCTTAAAATAATTATTCCATGTTTAATTACTCCCGTAGACCGTATTAAATGATTAGAGGATGGCAACCTAATTGATTGAAACCCCTTGGGTGTGATAATTTGTTTACCCTCTTTTATATAAATGTTAAATGACCAAAACACTGTATAAGTGTTTGGCTTGACCCTAGAATGGAATTTCATTTCTTAATAAGTTAAAAGGACTCAATTAAATTGATTGTAAGTGGGTGGAAAGGTCATGCCATGTGTCCTATATTTATAAACATGAACTATATGAATTGTGGAACCCATAGTTATCTTGGGTTATTGATTACAATGCTTTAGAGGCAATTCCTCATGTTTATTATCATTAGACCATGGATATTGGTCGGTGAACAATGGTTAAGGGTTCTGTTGAGCATGGTTTTTCATGCTCCCTTATGTTGTTTGATAGGCATGACATCTCACACCATTTATCTTATTTGGGTGATGAGAACGATGTTCCACTTTCCTCTATATCGGGTGTTGGGCATGACGACTCACCCCACTATCTTGAGTGATGAGAATGACGTCTTACATTCATATGAGATTCAGGGCTAGTACCCTTTTCTGGAGCCATTGGCTTGTTAGACTAGTTATGAATGGCTGAGTTATGCCCTAGGTCCAATTAGCACCCAGTATCCATGTATATACCTCTAGATGTCCATACATATAGAGTGTATATTCATGTATACATATTGTATATATATATATATATATATAATTACTATATATATATGGTAAACTAATCAGAATCATTCTGACCCATGCCAAAGCAGGTAGAGTCAGCCAGGTGTCCTTTCAGAACCTGAGCTAATCAATATTTACTTTTATAGCATTGTTTATTATTAATTATACCAGTACATTACTCTTCTATACACACTGAATGGATTATTCTGGGCACTATTGGTGTTGGCCTACTGAGTTTATCTCACACCCTACTTGGGCCACCTTTAGTACCTGAGTAGACTTCATGACTGTATGTGTGGACAAGGGAAATCACCCTATCATAGATGATTGATCTGTTTTCGTATAGATTGGATCATTGGAGTAGAGGATCGATCGTATGCTCGTGATGCTAGTGGAGCCGCCTTCTAACTTTTTTGTATTTTTGTATAACATGTTGTATATGCCTATAATCTATATTCCCTACATCCCTTTTTGTATATCAATATTTCATGACATCATTTTGTATATGACTCAGGCTATGGATTTGATTATTATTTTAATTGCTTGGTTGTTTTTTCTTCCACTATTTCATTTTGGTATCTATTTCGACCATGTTGTCAGTTATAATATACCTTTTCTATTTCCATTTATCTATTATTATCACTGTGCCACTCTGATATGAGAGTATAATCTCCCCACTATACCACCTTAGACCCTTGTTGCTAGTTGGTAGCCTATGACATACAGGGAGGTGCATTTGAGGCCATGTGACCCATAGGCTTGGGGCATAGATTTAGTGACTCCTGAGTTGGTATGTTACAATGTGACATCAAAGATGCTTCTTTTCTTTTGTGTTACTGTTTAAGTATTAAATAGGACACTAGGAGGTAATGGAATTTGGTAATGGGCATGTTCCTGAGAGTAGCTAACCCACATACAGGGGAAACCCAAACTACCTGGGATGAGTTATTAATGTTCTGATTTTCACATATTAAAGTTGATTCAATTTCACCATTGGGTGACACACATGTTTTGTCATGTTATTGATATTGATACTAAAATTTTTATGGAATTTTTACCCTGTTCTGCTAAGGCAAGGAATTTTCATCTCATGCAACATCTTAGGCGCCTTGGGACTAATATGCCATCTATTTTTCCATGCCACGTCTACTTCCCGCGTGCATTTTCCTATTGTATATAGTTAGTGCCTAGATTATTTTATATGTAAATGTGATAATTCATCTTGAAGGGATAACATAATTGGATTAAATAAAGTGTCTATATCAATCTAAATGTTTTACCACATAGATTGGTGATGACACCTTAATTGGCCAATTATTCCATGTTGTGGGTTCTGGACCTACGAGTTCTATGGACTGAAACAACATCAGTTGATTTGGTTACTTGAAGGCCAAAGGTAATTTATGGAGAAAGTACTTTTGTAAATCTTGAAGGTGACTCATTCAATCAAATCATTTCGTATGGCCTGTTACATCCTGATATCAGGTGTAAAGGCTAGGCTGTAGTTAAATGATGTGCCAATTATAATTTATAAGGTGTATTAATTTTGTAAATTGGTAATGGCGATGCATATAACTGGATCATGTTATATAAAAATACACATATAAAAGAGTGTGAACAAAAATGAAATCAAACTTTTAAATAAAACGGTTACCGCTAAATGGGATGTCAATTGAAAAGTAAAGGATGTTTTCCTCTATACCTTGCAATTGACACTCCATATATTAGAACCTATACTATTATATGAGACCTAAACCTGAACCCATACTTAGTAGTGGGTAGTTGGGGGTGTCTCCTACATCCTTATGGCTTGTTATAGTCTTTTCTTATCGCCTAGATTTATCTTTTTGAGCAGGCAGAGAGGTGTGACCTTTTTCCATTGGAAGGTTGTGTACCTATCCTATTATCTAATGGTGATATTTTAAACTGATAATTCCTTTTTGAGGCATGAATTTGGAATTGAAGAATCATGACATCATGAAGGCCTCGAGTCGTATACCAAGAAGTTGGTGATGACCATGCACTATAGGTGGTGGTCCCTGAGCCGTCAATGTCACCTCCTATAGTACCACCTATGATACTGCCTAATATTCCTGAAATGGTCACCAACACCCCGTTTTGAGAGGGTTTTCTTCATATGATATAGAATATGTATGGAGTTGCTCGAACTGCCCCGACTATGGTAGAGTTGACTCGAGAGTTTCAACAGCATCATCCTCCCACCTTTTTGGGGGATGGTGGACCTCATGCTACAGAATCATGGCTAGAGGCCTTCTTTATATATTCAATCATCTAGAGATTCCTCACAGAGAAGGGTCAAGCTCGCTTTCAATATGCTATGTGATTCTGCCAAGCGATGGTGGGATGTCATTACCCAGGTAGACCAACATCGAGATATGGTATGGAGGGGTTTTCAAATGGTCTTCTATGATTACTTATTTTCACAAACATTGAGGGATGACTGGGTTAGATATTTCTTAAATTTTTAGTAGGGATCCATGTCTGTCATGGAGTATTCTGCTCACTTTACCAAGCTGTAGTGATTTGGCCTGACCTTAGTGGGTGATGATCTCATAACTGCGAGGTGATTCAAGGATTGGATAGTATACACTATCTGATTGTAGGTTAACATCTTCCAGTTGACTACTATTTATGATATAATCAGCTAATCCCTCACTACTGAGTGAAATTTGAGGGAATCCAGTTGTGTGAGCCAAGGCGGTTCAACACCCAGACTTGGCAGTGGTTATTCTAGCGGGTTAAAGCGGCGTTTTGAGGTTTCTCGTGAGGGTAGTAGAAGTTAGGCAACTCATACTGACATATTCTTTATATGTCACCAACGTGGGAATCCAGGACACACAAATCCCTAATGTATGTGAGATCTATTTGAGTGCAGAGGCTGTGGAAGGATGAGACATATACAGGTCTTATGCAGGACTTTCCACCAGTACCGAGTGAGAGATGGTCTACACTGACTCCATGTTTAGGTGCAGGACTGGTAGTATCTTTCTAGGAAGGAAGATGCAATACCATTAGATACTTAGACTGAGGTGGTGGTTTATGAAGAAGAAATTAGACTCAGGACTTACAACACCATCAGAGCGGGCCTACTCAGGCAGTTAGGTTGTGACATAGGGTCGTGGTATGGGCCATTTACATGAAGTGCAACCTATGCTAGATGAGTAGAGCGCCAAATCTTCTATTGTATGAATTACTATTCTAGAAGCCTATACTCTAGTGTCTACTTTATTTGATACAGGTACATTTCACTATTTTATATCTACAACTATTCTAGAGCATTTGTGCATTTAGATAGAATACTTTTTTTGGCGTGATGACACTCGATACCCCATTGGGTATTCGATCAGCGAGTGTTCACTAATGTAAGGATTGTCCCCTTGAGATAGGAGGGTATCTTTTCATGTGGAATATTTTTGTCCTTGATATGACAAGGTTTGATGTAATACTTAGGATGGATTGATTAATTTCCTATCAAGCCCATATTGATTGTTATCGCCAGAGGGTGATGTTCACATCACCAGAGGGTGATGTTCACATCACCATAGGGTGGTAGACATGTAAAAAAGGGAGAATGGGATGTCCATGTGTCTCGAACTAGACCTAAGCATTAGGGTCTGGGAAGAGTGATGGCCTAGATAGCTAGTCCTTTCTTGGATGATCAGGGGTTACAACCTACTATTTTCCCTCCCATGATGGATTGTTTTAGGAACTTTTTCCCTAATGACTTTTTTTAGGATACCTCCAGTGAGAGAGGTAGAATTCACCATTTATCTATTTCAAGGAGAAACACCAATGTCCATTCCTCCTTATAGGATGACACCTATTGAGCTTCTGGAGCTCAAGAAGTAGTCAGAGGACCTGGAAGCTACATGTTTTATCCAACCTAGTACTTCTACTTGGGGTTTATCAGTCCTTTTTTCCAGGAAGCTGGATGATATTCTAAATATTTTCATGGATTACCGAAGGATGAACTAACTCAAAATTAAGAATAGGTATCCATTGCCTTGAATAAATGATCTTTTTATCAGCTCCAAGGAGATCAAGTGTTTTCAAAGATTGATTTGAGTTCAGGTGATCATTAAGTACATGTCAGATCCTCAGACATACCTCACATATAGTTCTGGAGAAAGGTATAGCCTTTATGAGTACCTTCTAATGCCATTCAGTCTCATGAACATGATAACTATTTTTATGGATCTGATGAATCGGTTTTTCCACCCATATATAGATTCATTCATAATAGCCTTTGTTGAAGACATCTTAGTGTATTCTCACACTCAACATGACCATGAAAAATATATTGAGATCATGCCGAATACACTAAGAGAGCACCATATTTACGCAAATCTCACTAAATGAAACTTTTGGATAAAAAAGTCCACTTCCTAGGTCACATCATCTCAGAGTCAGGAGAGTCTGTAGAACCAGAGAAGGTGAGAGTTGTAGTTTCCTGAGATCATCCGAATAAATTATTTGATATATGGAGTTTCTTGGGGATAGATGGGTACTAAAAATGATTCATCTAGGAATTCTCATGACTAACAGTGCCTCTTACTCATTTGAATATAAAGGGTGTGAAATTCTTATAGTAAAAAGCTTTTGAAAGATCTTTTCAGGAATTGAAGGGTTGGTTGACTTCAGTATTGATTATGATTCTATTGGATCCAGCTCAGAGCTACACACTTTATTATGATACATCAGGTATTGGGTTAGGAGTAGTTTTGATGTAGTATGAGCGAGTAGTAGCATATGGGTCTTGTCAGTTGATGCCTCATGAGTAAAACTACCCAATGCACAACATTGAGTTAGCTGATGTTGTTCATGATTTACGCTATTAGAGGAACTATTTTCTTAGAGATCATTTTTTTGGAATTCACAGACTACAAAAGCCTTAAGTACATCTTTACATAGAATTATCTAAATATCAGGTAGCACAAATGAGTTTAATACCTATAATCCTTCGGTTTCAAGATTGCCTATATGCCTAGAAAATGCAATACTATAGCTGATGCTCTAAGTCGGAAGACTCAAACACATGTGGTTCAAGAATCCATTAGTGAGTGGTATCTCATGACCTTGCTTTTAGAAATGCATGTTGAGGTTCAAGAGGATCATGGGAAGACCATCCTCTTAGCTTTAATAGTGACCTCTACTCTTCTGGAATAGGTGAGAATGAGGAAACTCTCAGATCCTAAGGGATTTTCCTGAGGGAAAGTGTCTCAAATGACGATTCATCTTCTGGTTGATCCATGGATGAGGATGAGACCTTACGCATACATGGGCATGTCTGGGTTCCAACAGATGTCTGAGAGGAGTTGATGTGGGAATTTCAGGCTTCATATTGGGCAGTATATCTTGGTGTCACCAAGATGTATCAAGAATTACGTCTCTAGTATTGGTGGCCTGGTATGAAACGGGAGATAGCCATCTTTATCCCTTGGTGCTCTACCTATCAATTGGTGAAGACAGAATATCAGTGACTGATAGGACTTTTTCATCCATTATCCATCAAGTGGAAATGGGACAATGTATCCATGGAATTCATGTTAGGTTTTTCTAGAGTGCCTCAAGGTAATGACATAGTTTGGTTGGTCGTTGATCGGTTGATGAAGGCCACACACTTCTTACCTGTTTAAGTGGATTTCTCGATAGATGAGCTAGGGAGGCTATATTTTAGGGAGATCGTATGTAATATCTCACCCCTAATCATTGGATTGAGTTGAGGAAGAATTTCTACTTGGACTTAGGTGACATCCCCAAGACACTAAAAGCCGACAATAAATGCCACAGGCTTCAATACAATTAGGGGACAATTTTTCCTTTGAAATAAAATAACCAAGATATCCATAGACAACAACCACTATATGATGCATGATAACCATTTAATACAAAATGAAAACAATACCAAACTATACTATAACCCATATTATAGTACAATGCAGAATCCAAATCCCAATATCAGAGTATAAAGCGAAAGAAAAAACCAACAAAAATAAAATATTCCAAAGATACCAACTCCATAGCTCCCAAAATGCTCTAAGATCCAACTCCCCAAGCCATGCTCAAAGTATCAAAATGAATCACTAAAGAAATAAGATACTTTTCCTTTATTTGTGTCTCAATAAATAATATCTGCAAAAGCACCAAAGTTCCAAAGTGGAGGGTGAGTAATGAAACTTAGTAGGTTTTATTCAAATGAATTCCATACTTATGCCACTAGGATATAACATGTTAGAAAATTATTATATAAAGAAATTTATATAAAACAATTTAAAACATTTTATATCAGAATATAAAATAATTTCCATACCAAAACAATTTTCCCAAACCAAAGGCATTTCCATGGAAAGTAACTAAAAAATAATTTAAAACTATTTCAAAACATTCATTTTGGCATAGCCCATTCCATTACACATATCTGCACGTGCAACCATGGAAATCCCTATACTCTCGAGTTGTGAGTCATCCTTTCACCAAGTCGTCACTTGGTGAACCATTTTGATGAGGGAAAGTTCATACCCTTATCCATCCCACTTTTGATGAGGGAAAATTCAAACCCTTATCCATATTGAATGCACATGAACACACACCAACAATTATACCAAAAATCAATCCAAACCAATTGTGCGAAATAATTTCAATAAAATAATATTTTTATTGAAAATTACTTCAAAAAACATTTTCCCATTAATCAAACCAAGAAACTATTTTAAAATCATTCAACAACACACTTTCACAACAATTCCATAATTCCAAAAACCATCACTAAAGAAGGTTTCTACCAATATTTGTAAAAAAAATTCACAATCAATTTCAAGAAATACAAAAAATTTTAAATCTAGCCCTCAAGTTCTAATTAGAGGAGTCGAGAGTGAAGACACCTACCTCGTAAACTATGGCGGAAATGAAGAATGACACAAATTCTTCAACAAAATGGGTTAAAACTCCAGAAACCCACCTTAGATCTTGTTCCCTATCTTTAACACAACCAAATCTCACCATGATTAGCATCAAATATAATAGATCTATCCCCAATGGACTAGATCTATGAATCCAAGGGAGGGAAGAAGAATAAATCTAAGAAAAACAACCAAGAATAGAGACTTGACAAGGAATTCGAGCTTCAGCGCACCAAGAATTGCCAACATATTGCTCCCAAATCAAAGGGAAGAGTCCCCAAAACCTTTGGGAGGAGAGAAAACTAAGTTAGGGTCATAATAGAGAAAAAACGAGGGGTTAAGGGGATAAATTGAGTGAGATCCACAATATTCAGATCTCACTTTTTTCCATGCATTGTTATCTCACATGGTTAGAAAAACTGTGTGCTAACTATGCACATGCCTCTACCTCAAGAAGCACCTTGAATGATTGGACCACACAGTTAGACAAACCATGCAACAACTATGCATAATCCCTTTATCTCACTTCACACAGTTACTCCTAGGTGGCCGTACAATTTGGCCAAACTATGCGCCTAACCGTACGCCTACCTCATAGCCTTTGTTTCACTTTGCATGGTTTCCTAGAGGTGTTTCCCGATTTATACTATCCATTCTCAAATGGTGAACCTCTAGAAAATCCCCCAAAATATTCCAAAATTCTTCCAAACCCTTTAACCAAACACTTTACATACATAAAATAAATAAATAATGGGGTACTTACTTGAAACCAGAGGTGCTACATTCTCCCCACCACTGACCTTTCCATACCTAGAAAGTAGAAAACCACCACTATCTTGAAAGAGTTTGGTCCTTTGCTCGACCATTTCCTTCTCCCGTTTCCAAGTTTCTTCCCGAATCTGACCATGTTTCCATAAAACCCATACTAGACCGATGTTTTTTTCCATGCAAGACTTTCTCTTGCCTATCCACAATCCTCATTGACACATGAACCAATGAAGCATACCGATCTAGGTCAACGTGATCCCACATGGTAAGGATCAAGCTAATAATTTTTCAACTGAGATACATGAAACACATTATGCACCAAACTAAACCATAGTGGTAATCCCAACTGATATTCCATCTCACCAACCTGTTCAAGTATCTCAAAAGGGCCTATGTATTGAGGAGATAACTTTCCTTGATTCCCAAAATAATGATTCCCAAGCCTTAGAGAGATTCTTAAGAACACATGATCACTCACCTTGAACAACAACGACCATCAACAATGATTTGCATATGATTCCTGATGACTCTGTGCCATCTCCATCCATTTCCTGATCAACCAAATATTCTCTGTTGTCTCTTGGAAAAGGATCAAACCAATAGTGAAGTCTCACATATTTCCACCCAACAAAGTGGAGAATGATAAGGATGCCCATACAATTCTTCAAAAGGAGCCATATGTATCGAGGTTTGAAAACTATTGTTATACGAGAACTCCACTAATGGTACACGATCCTCCCATAAGCCACTAAAATCCATTACACAAGCCCTAAGCATGTATTCCAATGTTTATATTGTATGTTTGTATTTTCCATCCATCAGAGGATGATACACTATACTCATGGTCAACTAAGTCCCAAGGGCATGCTGTAAGGATTTCAAAAAATAAGATGTAAACCTCATATTTTGGTATGATACTATCAAAACTAGTATGACATTCCTCTCTTCCACTTCACAGATATTGATTTTAGACAAGTTATACACTATATGAGATTCATGAATTAGGATGAAATGAGCCAAATTTGTGAGCTGATCCACTATCACCCATATGGAATCATGTATTCGAACCATCTTTGGGAGACCTGTCAAAAAATCCATGGTTATCATCTCCCATTACACAATCTCTAAGAATGTCTTCCAATGTTTATATTGTATGTTTGCATTATCCATCCATTCGAGGATGATACACTATACTCATGGTCAACTAAGTCCCAAGGGATTGCTATAAGGATTTCAAAAAACAAGATGTAAACCTCAGATTTTGGTCTGATACTATCAAAACTAGTATGCCATGCCTCTCTACCACTTCATAGATATTGATTTTAGATAAGTTCTACACTATATGAGATTCACGAATTGGGATGAAATGAGCCAAATTTGTGAGATGATCCACTATCATCCATATGGAATCATGTATTTGAACCATCTTTGGGAGACCTGTCCTAAAATCCATGGTTATCTTCTCCCATTTCTAAATAGGAATAGGTAAATACTACAACATACCCACTAGCCACTGGTGCTCAGTCTAAACCTGCTGACAATTGAGGCATATTGAAACAAAATCAACCACCTTCCTTTAGTTTTTGCCATATTTACTTATGAAAGATGTTTTTTGGAATATCCTCCTTCTGAATCCACAATTGGTGATATCCCAATCATAATTCAATTTTAGAGAACCACTAGTATCCCCTCAATTGATCAAACAGATCATTAATGCATGAAGTGGACACCGATTCTTTATCGTAACTTGGTTAAGCTTACAATAATCCACACATAGCCGAAGAGTTCCATCTGCCTTTCTCACAAACAAGACTGATGCTTCCCATGGAGACATACTAGCCCAAATGAACCCTTTTCTTTCTATCTCTTCTAACTTCACTTTAAATCCCCTTAATTCTATTGGTTCCATTCTATAAGACAAAATGTAAATTGGGTTGGTCCCTCAGAGGGATCAATCGTAAGCTCAACTTCTCTTATGGGTGGAAACCCTGATAAACTTTTGGGGAAAACATCTAAAAACTGATTAACAACTATTGGAAAACCATTACCCTTGATCTCATACACCGATGCCAAAGTAAAAGCTTCCAACTAGTACAATATAGTTCCAACTTCTAGTGTTAACAAGCTTGTTTCACCTTCCTTTACATTCTGGTCTCCTCTAAAGAGATTCTTGACGCCATCATCAGTCATAAAACTAACCCTTTGGGTATAACCATCGATGTGATCCTTGAACCTTGTTAACCAATCCATACTCAGGACTATATCATGGATTTCCATCTCAAGCACAGAGAAATCTCATATCAACTTAGCTCCATCAACATTTATAGAACATGTTATACATGTAAAGGCTTGACATTCTCTTTAACTAAGAGGAGTTTGAAGTTTCAAAATAAAAGGCACCGTCTCAACATTCAAACCCATAAGATCAATAGTATGATAAGAAATAAACAAATTATATACACTCATATCAAAAAATGCTTGCATAAGGGTAGAATTCAAAAGAATCGTACTTCTCACCATCGATGGTTGCGATTGATCACCCACAATCACTTTCTCATCTTCATATAATTTCCTACTCACTACACTTTGTTTCTTATTTCCCTATTGAGATTACACTACCTGAGGAGTCATGGTATTCCTATAATCATCATGGCTAGCTCAGTTCTACCAACTAGAGGTATTCTGCTACCCTCGTCCGGTCGAAGCATACAACATTTTTGAAACATGATATGTGTCCCTAACACCTAACCTTGGAGCACTAATACAATAGGATCGAATATTCCACATTTGGTTTCCATTGTGGCATGCTCTAGGTGGTGTCGTACAATCTTGCTTCACATGGTCGAACGAACCACATTGAAAATATCCAGGTTTTCTCTTTAGTTTTAGAGAAAGATTTATTAATTCATCCATCTAATTCTGAGTCATACTCCCACCTTGGAAATAGGTGTCTCTCTCCCGCTTATTTCCAGTATTAGAGTTCCCACTATTTCTCATAGGTATCAACATGATCCCTTGACTCGTAGCTCATGAGATGTCCCTTTCTTACACTGTCGCTCTATTGACCATCTCCGTATAATATATTATACAAATAATGACAATATTCGAGTGAATTTATTAGCTTATACTTGATAAAAAAATGTGTTCCTTTAAGGATGAACTAATAGAAACTTCAGGTGAAAAATAGACAAAATTCATTAATTTATCTACATCCTTTATCACTAAGAGATTCTCCAGCTTCAAGCAGAAAAATTCCACCATTCTAGAAATCCTAAATGTGTGAGGATCAAATTTTTTATTGAACAATTCTTCAAAATCCTCCCATTCAATTCCTTGGTCTAATTTAGCATGAACTTCTACATCCCACCACTAGCATGCAAGATCCTAAAACATATACATCAAAAACACGACTTTCTGCTCTGCTGGTGTGCCAAGGACATCAAATATTTGATTTATCCTATTCAATGACACCTCTGCTTTCTCTGGTGTTAAATCACACCAAAATATGGGTGTATTCTTCTTCTAGAACCGAATGGAATGATCCACTTGTCTTGGTTCATCCCTCATATTCCCTCTATCCACAACCTGAAAGTATTGGATAATACTTTGAACTAGTTGTTGGTTTACCTATGGCTCAAGTACAACCACATTCTCAACAACTTCTTCTGGTTGGTTTCTTCTATTCCTAATTAGTTCCATTTTCTATCAACACAAAAAATTCATTAAGTCTCACTCTCTAGAAACTAAAGTCTTAACAATTTCAAATTTATCGTATCACAACTATCACTAAAAGTCTTTCCCAAAATTCCAAACTTTCTATTTTCAACTCATTTTTGAAAAGTCCACCATGTTTTGAAAATAAAAACATTTTCAAAATACTACAACCATGTCATTTTCAAAATATCAAATTTGGAAACAATTTCAACATTTTTAAAAAATCATCTATTTTGCACCAAATCATAAATCATTACTCAAAACAAAATATGAAGTCCTAGTGGGAAGTCATTTCTACAATGCATTTTCTACTCTTCTCATTGGTTAACCCCATGATAATGAGATTACAAATCCTATAAGTGTCTCAAAACACTCATGCACTGAACTCCCTAGTAACTTGAAGTTCAACATAAATAGGTCAGCTATGCCTTTTTATGATCTACAATTCAAGTCTCGATGATCCTACTCCTTTCTACCATCCTAACTTAAGGACTAATCAAGAATGATTTTCCAACTCTAAGACCAACAAAT
Organism: Viscum album; assembly: GCA_963277665.1. Taxonomy (NCBI): domain Eukaryota; kingdom Viridiplantae; phylum Streptophyta; class Magnoliopsida; order Santalales; family Viscaceae; genus Viscum; species Viscum album. The sequence continues at coordinate 1,149,006,104 of OY728132.1, read as the reverse complement.
CAATGCCATTTTTTCCAAAATGAAAGACGGACTAGCCAAGACTGATACCACTTGTAACATCCCATCACTCCCCATTGGATTGAGTCAAGGAGGAATTACTATTTGTCCTTTGGATATATCCCTAAGACACCAAAGGATGGAAATAAATGGAAAGAGATTCAATACAATTTGGGGACAATTTTCCATTTAAAATAAATAAACCAAGATATCCATAACCAACAACCACTATATGATGCATGATAACAATGTAATGAAAAACGAAAACAATACCAAACAATACCATAACCCATATCAGAGTACAATACAGAAACCAAAACCTAATATTAGAGTATAAAGAGGAAGGTAAAACCAACAAAACTCAAAGATTCCAAAGACATTAACTCCACAGCTCCCAACATGCTCCAAAATCCAACTCCCCAATACATTCACAAAGTAACATGATGTATCATCAAATAAATGAGATACTTTTCCTTTACCCATGTCTTGATAAACAATATCTGCAAAAGCACCAAAGCACCAACGCACCAAAGCAGGGGGTGAGTAATGAAACTTAGTAGGCATTCTCCAAATGAATTCCCTACTCACGCCATTAGGATAGAACATGTTAGCACATAATTATATTTTTTTTTACAGAAAACAATTTAAAACATTTTATATCAAAATATAAAACAATTTCTATACTAAAATATTTTTCTCAAACCAATTCCATTTCTAAGGAAAGAAACCAAACAATACATTAAATCTATTTCAAAAATTCCATTTTGGTACAACCCATTCCATTCCACATATCCAAACATCTAACCATGCATGCAACCATGGAACTCTTTATACTCATGAGTTTTGATTCATCCTTTTACCAAACTATCACTTGGTGAACCATTTTGATGGGGGAGATTTCATACCCTCATCCATAGAACTTTTGATGGGGGAAACTTCATACCCTTATTCGTCCCAAATGCACATGAACACACACACACTATTATTCCAAAAATAAATCCAAACAAATTATGCCAAATCATTTCAATAAAATAATCTTTTTATTGAAAAACTTTCCGCAAAACCTTTTTCCATGAATCAAACCAAGCAAGTATTTTAAAATCAATCAACATTACAACTTTCAAAAAAATTCCACAATTCCAAAAACCATAACTAAAGAAGATTTCTACCAATATCTGCACAGGAATTTCATAATAAATTTTAATAAATACAAAAAATTTGATATCTAGCTTTCAGGTTTTAATAAGAGGAGTTGAGAGTGAAGCCACCTACCTCCGAAACTGTGGAGGAAATGAATAATGACATAAATTCTTTAATAAAATAGGTTAAAACTCCAAAACCCACCTTAGATCTCGTTCCTTATCATCAACATAGCCAAATACCATCATGATTGGAATCAAATATCATAGATCTATCCCAAATGGACTAGATCTATGAATAAAAGAGAAGGAAGAAGAATAGATCTAAGGAAAACAACCAAGAATGGAGACATACCAAGGAATCCGGGTTTCAATGCACCAAGAATCACTAATAGATCACTACCAGATCAAAAGGAAGACTATCCATAGTCTTTAAGGGGATAAAAAACTTAGTTAGGGTCATAATAGAGGAAAAGAAGTGGTTAAGGGGCTAAACTGAGTGAGGTCCACAATTTTTGGATCTCACTTTTTTTCCCATACATGGTTAGCTCACATAGTTAGGCAAACCACACACTTACCACTCACAATCCTCTGCATCAAGAATCACCTTGCACGGTTGGAAATTATGGTTAGACAAACCATGTACCAAACGTGCATAAGACCTATGTCCTACTTCACATGGTTACTCCTAGGTGGCCACACGGTTTGACCAAAATATGTGCCTAACTGCGTGCCTACCCAGTAGCCTCTATTTCACTTTTCACGATTTACTACAGGTGTTGCATGGTTTCTACTAACCATTCTCAAATCATGCACCTCCAAAAAATCCCCAAAATATTAAAAAATTATCCCAAAACCTCCCAAACTTCACCCAAACACTTTACATACATAAAATACATAAATAAAGGGGTACTTAATTGAAATTGGGGGTGCTACATCATACATCTCTATGAAGCTCCACATTCTATCATATCTAATAGCGATGCTCGCTTCACATCTCAATTTTGGAAAGGGTTGCAGATGGCCTTGGGTACATAGGTGATTTTGAGCGTGACCTATCACCATTAGACTGATGGTCAAACAGAGTGCACGATTCAGGTTTTAGAGGACATGCTCCATGCATGTGTCCTTACCTTTGGGGGTTCTTGGGAGAAACATATACCCCTAGTGGAGTTAACTTACAATAACATATTTTAGGCTACCATCAATAAGTATCCTTATGATTTTTTATATGGTAGGCCATTCTGATCATCTCTATATTGGTTAGAGGTTGGGGATGAATCTTTTCTTGAACCACATATTTTTCAGGAGACTTTAGAGCATGTTCAATAGATCAGAAAGTGCATATTAATAGCTTAGTACAGACAATAGTCATATGAAAATCAATGCTGATGACCTCTTGAGTTCAAGTTTGGGGATTAGGTCTTATTCCATGTTTCACTCAGGTTGGTCCATCGGTGAATTTAGAGGCAGGGTGAGCTTTTACCTCAATTTGTTGGGCCCTTTGAGGTTGTGGAGCGAATCGGGCCAGTGGCTTAACGAATAGAGCTTTCCTAGTGATACCGGTCTATGCACAACGTCTTTCATTTTCCTTATCTTTGCTGGTATTATCTAGACTTGATGCATATTTTACAATATGATGAGGTTGATTTAGATATGGATTCTTTTATCGAGGAATATTTGGTGTGTATCATGGATTAGATCATTAAGACACTTCAAGGCAGGTCAATTCCTTTAGCATGAGTGCGATGGAAAAAAATCCAAGTACATGATAAGTCCTAGGAGTAGGAAGCTGATGTACATTCCTAGTGGTTGAAGCTTTTCTCATACGATCCCTCTTTACCCTTTGAAGGTCAACTCGGAGATGAGTTTCTTTAAGGGGGGGGGGGGGGGGGGGTTAAATGACCCAACTTTTCATAAAGGTAAAAAAATTGTTTTTCTAGTTTAGTTTCCTTATTTTATCCTAACAAGGGTTCCCTATGGCCTTAGGTAGGTCTCAGGATCATTCAAGGCTTGTTCGGAGCATGGAGTTCCATAACTTGGGGAGATAGACCAAGCTGCATGGTTAGAACTAACCGTGCGACTCAATAACATGAGGTACCCAGTGCATAGAAGAGGCTGCACAGTTTGTTTGAAACCATGTGATCCAGGCCACACACCCGTGCGAACATTTCTGACATCTTTAAAGAGGCATTTCACATTACTTTCACATGTTTAGGAAAACTGTCCTCCTAGCCCATGCAAGTGGGGTTCATGGCATTGGCTGGCACATGATTAGAGCATGGATTGGCCAACTATGTGACCAAACCATGCAATCCCTTAAAATGAATGGAAATTACCAAATTTCCCCTAGAATGTTTTGAAACCTTTATCCTTCATTTTCCTTATTCTCCAGCAGACAACCCCTCCTTTTCTCCTCCATGAGCTCTTCCTCAATCCTAAGTTAGGGATCTTGATAACTCCTATTTCCAGAATTTCTTTTCATCATCATCAGTCATGTTGGATCCAAAATGGAAAGATTCTTAATCCTATTGCTTCCTATATTAGTTTATCTTCATATCTCTTATGCTATTTTGGTGTGAGCTCATATGCCCTATTTTCAGGGCATTGGTCTGTTCTTCTGTTTTCTTCTATTTTTCTTCGAATCAAAGGTTGATATCAGATGAGTGGTCTTATATGGACCTAAGGTAGGTAGTCTAGAAATTTTCCTTAAATGGATAGGTGTCTTTATATTTTTTCTATTATTTCACACACCATACATTCCCACACGTTTCCTTAAAATGTGTTAAACCAATTAAAATAATTATTCCATGTCTAATTACTCCCATAAATTGTGTTAAATGATTAGAAAATTCCGACCTCATTGATTGACACTGTAACACCCCAAGCTTCCACGGTACGTTTCCCTTAGAATAATGCAATAGCGTGTGTTGTACGCAACCTCAAGTTCTAACACACCACAACTAATTAAACTAACCATTGTGAACTGTAATACCTACTTTTTGAAATTTTATAAATTTTATTTATCAAAATGGACTTCATTTTTGGATTCAGAATATCGAAATTAGCCTAGGGTGAATTTTTGGTATTTTTCTGAAAAACTTCATTTTTTGATGAATAGTGAAACCACTAAGTGGTAGATAAAAAAACTAAATTTTTCATAAAACTTAATTTTACCGCTTCTGTCAATGGAATTTTAAAAATCCGAGAGACACGGTTGATATCAGTAAGTAAAATGTGGTTCAATGAGATGAAAATAATTTTTGGTTAATAGTAACTTTTTACTTTTATTTACCACGGTTAAAAGTAAATAGGGTAATTAGGGGTAAAAATGATACTAATATTACCCTAACACATGTCCTAATTCTATTGGACAAGTGTATCTCGACCAAAAACAACCTTAGGAATAAAATATCACCATTTAGGTCCACTTGGATTAGATTAGGACATTTATTATTATTTAATTCAAAGAAGAGTTAAAAGAGTTAAAATGAAAGTTTAATTACTAAAACATTTTTATTATAGGGTTATAAATAAGATAAATTCGATTGTAAATATTCATTAGAAATCTAAAAAGATTTCCTACATAATGATATTTTATTTATAATTTTTAAACATTAAATATTTTAATTTATTTATGACATAATGATGATGCAGTAATTACCATAATAGTGAAAAATTAAGATAATTGATATTATAAATACCCAAATAAATATAATTTGAGACTTTTTATGAATTAAACTAATTTTATAGGTTAATATGACATGTTATTATTGATTTAATTAACTTTTTTGAACTTATAATTCTGTTATGATTTTCACAAAAATCAATTACCAAATAGTGTCAAAATTGACATAAAATAGTTGTTTAAACAAATATTATATTATTAATTGATATTCTATTCCTAAAAATCTAAGGTTCGGCCAAATGACTTATATAAGGATATATATTTTAATAATGAACCATTTGGGATTCTCTTGGATGTTTATAGTAAGTTTATTAACCATATAATATAAAAATACAAAGAGACATAGTAAAAGTGAAACTAATTAACTAAGAGTTAATACTTAAAGATAAGGTTAATTTAGTGACCCAAACCTGTCTAAATACTATTGGTTGAGTTGTTTTTGACCCATCCCCACCTTATTCTCGAAATAGATCACTTTGGAGACATTAGAAACCGAATATGAATTTATTATAAATTAATATTTCTAACTTTTCCTAAAGTGCCCCTCACCCCTCTTATAAAAGGGCACTCCCCCTTCTCTCAATATCACACCTTCAAAGCCTTTTGGTTCGGCCAACTACTGCCCAAATACTCTCCCAAATTCTCTTCCTTCATCCTAGAAGCCCTCCTTTAGTCAGAAAGCCATCTTAAGGAGTCCTTTTGATCAAATCAAAAGGAAGAACCCGAAGAAGAGGTAACGTTTTCACCACCCTCTTTCAAATTCCTTTCTTCTTCCACTTCCTATTTGTTTATTATTTCCATTCTAAAATAATAACTCCAGTATCTTCTACATACTGTGATGTTATTATAAATATGGTACAACCATATTCGGTATTATACCCATCATTTGAATGACATGTCACCATACGTGCGTACGTATGACTTACCGTCTCCACGTCGTGGTGTAATTGTTATTCAATACATTATTATTTTTATGGGTATAATAATGAGTATAAATGATGTAAACAATTAATATGACATTATAATGATTCTGTATATATGATATACCATCCAATTATATATTATTTTAATATCAAAAGAATGATATTTTCGCTCGTGCGTACGTACGGAATACCGTCTCCACGAACGCAATAAGATTCATTCCCCATCATATCCATTCAAGTCTAACTCTCATTTGGTGATTACAAATAATGTTTAAGGACTTGATATTATTCTGGATATGGATAATATACATCCCATCCATAAGAATATGGCTCACATAATGAAGAATATAAAGAAAACGAATCCGTTAACACCCGAAACGATAATAATACTAAGATATTATTAACAAATAAACGTTAAAAGATCATATATGATATCATATTAGTGCATATGATTCTTGTATAATTTAATAACAATTATTTCACCATTATATAGGAGGTTAACATACCATCGACTAAGGAAAAGTACAAGGTAAGAGTTTACTTCACAATCTCTTCCTTATCCGAGGTTGTTTATACGTATTTATCTAATGGGACACGTTATCATCCACATCCATGTTTCATAAAAATTTCTTTCAAAACATTTTTACTATTTAATAAAATGGTTTAAATTCATTTATACCCTTATATGTTTTTGAAAGGAATCTTTCCGTCGTTTTCCAAACAAAGTACTTTTTGACCTTTTCGACAAATTTAAGGTAAGAATGTTTTTTAACTTATACGGCGGGTGCGACTATTTTCTGCCGTTATAACTTCATCGAAGCTTCTCTTACAAGCTTATAAGAATATTTTCAAAGTAAATTTATTATTTTAAATGATTTCAAAAAGGGGAGTTATTTTCTCAAATAGTTTTGATTTCATCTATGTCAACATCCTTTGATGGATTTTAAGCTTATTTGAAGTTGATTCATTATGATACAAAACTTCCATATTGTATTTAAGGTTTTGTGGTATGTTTGACTGCGAATGTATTATTTTTATACCATTCACGGTTTATGAAGAAAGTATTGACATTTCATATGCTAGTTTTAATACGAATGTTTATGTTATGTTTCAACCTGTTCATATGAGGAATGCATTGGACTTAATAAGTGACGGGTGGAGCCCGCTATAGATCCTCGATGCATCGGTAGGTCTCATGAGACAAACTAGTGTCTTGGCACAAAGCCTTGACAAAATCTTATTTGTAGTCTTGGTACAAGGCCTTGACTATGTGGTTATGATAGTCTGGCATTATGCATTCCCTTAATATGAAAGTGGTTATTGATATTGCATGTGATTATTCGACTAGTAGAATATCCATTTGAGTAAGTAAATGGCATAATTTTATTTTAATTTTGCCATATTATGCTGAAGTTCAAGTTTAATAAGGCTTTTGTTTTAGTTATACATTGCCTTAAATGCTTATGTTTTCTTATGAAAGTTTCCACTATATTATTATCCTTACTGAGCATTTGAGCTCACCCCTTTCAATGTTTTATTTTTCCCAGGATGTGAAGAAGTGTATTATGATTGACTTACAGGAATAGTCAGTGGGGATATGAGTGTGGACTATAGAGACTATATTGTTGTAGTTTTCATTTTATTGATGTAATGTAAAACTTATGAATATATCTAGTGTTTCCAAGGCTACTAAACCAATCGGTCTTTCAAGATTTGATCTTTCTTGTGATCATGCCAATGTTATGTAATAATGCACCGACTTTGGGTAACTGGGGTCGGGGTGTTACAGCCACCCCTTGGATGTGCTAATTCTAGTACCCTCTTTTATATAAATGTTAAATGAAAAAAATACTGTCTAAGTGTTTGTGTTGACCATAGAATGGAATTACCCTACTTAATAAGTTAAAAGGACTCAATTAAATTGATTGGATGTAGGTGGAAAGGCCAAACCACACGTCCTATATTTATAAACCCGAACTATATGAATTGTGGCACCCATAGTTATCTTGGGTTATTGATTACAATGATTTATAGATAATCCCTCATGTTTATTGTTATTATACCATTGATATTGGTTGGTGAATAATAGTTAATTGTTTTGTTGAGCATGGAGTTTCACACTCCCTTATGTTGGGTGATGGGCATGACATCTCACACTGTTTATCTTATTTGGGTGATGGTCATATAACACTCCATGTTTCTCTGTATCGGGTGTTGGTCATGATGACCAACCCCATTATCTCGAGTGACGAGCATGACATCTTGCATTCATATGAGATTCAGGTATAATACCCTTTACTGGAACCATTGGCTTGTTAGACTAGTTATGGATGCTTAAGTTACACTCTGGGTCTAGCTAGCACCTAGTATCCATGCATATGCCTCTAGATGTCCATACATATAGAGTGTATATAAAAGTATACATATTATATATATATGATTACTATATATATATGGTAAACTAATAAGACTCATTAAGGCCTATTCCAAAGCAGGTAGAGTAATCTAAGTGTCCTTTTAGAACCTAAACTAACTGGTATTTACTTTTGCAGGATTTTTTGTTATTCATTATACCAGCACACTGCTATGCTATACACACTGACTGGATTATTCTAGACACCATTGGTGATGGCATACTAAGTTTATCTCACCCCCTACTTGGGGTTTCTTTAGTACTTGAGTAGATTTCATAATTTCATGTGTAGATAGGGGTAAGTTCCCTATCATAGATGCTTGATCTATTTTACTTATAACTTAGAGCATGGGAGCATAGGACTGAGCATATGTTTGTGATGCTAGTGGGTCTTCCTTTTTTTTGTGTGTTTTTTATAGCATGTTATATATGTTTGTAATTTTATTCTCTATATCCCTTTTTGTATATCAGCATGCCATGGAATTATTTTGTATATGACTCTACCTATGGATTTGATTACTATTTTCATTTCTTGGTTGTTTATACTTCCATTGTTTCATTTTGGAACCTATTTTCACTGTGCTATCAGTTATAATATACTTTGACTATTTCCATTTATTTATTATTACCTCTTTTACACTCTGATATGAGGATATAGTCTCCCCACCTTACCACCTTAGACCCTCACTGGTAGTTAGTAGTTTCTAGTGTACGGGGAGGCATGCTTGAGGCCATGTGACCCACCGGCTCGAGGCACAGTTTTAGTGGCTCTCGAGTTGAGATGCTACAAAGTGGTAATAGAAGTATTTATTTTCATTTGTATTATTATTTGAGTATTAGAAAATAGACTAGGAGGTAATAGAATTTGGTAATGATCTTGTTCCTAGGATTAGCTAACCCACATATAGGGAAAACCCAAATTACCTAGGATGAGTTATTTCTATTATGATTTTTGCCTATTATAGTTTATTCAATTTCACCATTGGGTGAAGACCATGTTTTGTGATGTTATTGATATTGATACTAAAATTATTATATACTATTTACCTTGGCCTACTAAGGTAAGGAATTATCATCTCATGCATCATTTTAGGTACCTTAGGACTAATATGCCATGCATTTTTCCATGCCATGTCTACTTCCTATGTGAATTTTTTTGCTGTATATAGTTAGTGTCTAAATTATTATATATGGAAATGTGCTAATTATTATTGCATGCATAACATAATTTGATTAATTAAAGTGCCTACATCAATCTAAATGGTGTCTTCCCACATAGATTGTTGATGGAAAATTAATTGTACAATTATGCCATGTTGTGGGTTCTGGACCTATGGGTTCTATGGACTAAAACAACATTAGTTTATTGGGTTACTTGAAGTCCAAAGGTAATTTATGGATTAAGTAATTCTATAAATCCTAAAGGTGATTCATGTAATCAAATCATTTCTTATGGCCTATTACATCCTAATACCAGATGTAAAGGTCAGGTTATAGTTAAATAATGTGGCAATTATAATTTATAAGAAGTATGAATTTTATAAACTGGTAATGGTGATGAATCTTTCTAGACTATGTTATATATAAATAAACATATAAAAAAGTACACAAAAATAGAATCAAACTTTTAAATGAAATAGTTATCGGTAAATGTGATGAAAATTATAATGTAAAGGGTGTTTTACTCTATACCTTGAAATTAAAACTCTATATATTGGAAGTTATACTGTTATATGAGATGTAGAACTGAACCCGACTTTAGTAGTGGGTATTTGGGGGTGTCTCCTACATCCTTATGTCCTATCATGGTCTTTCCTTACCTCATATACCTAACTTTTGGAGTAGGAAGAGAGGTGTGACCTTTTTCTATTGGTAGGTTTTGTACCTATCCTATTATCTAACAATGAACTTTTCAACTACTAATTCCTCTATAAGGCATGTATTTGGTATTATATAACTATGCCTCCATGATGGCCATGAGTTGTATGCCGGGAAGGTGGTGATGACCATGCATCGAAGGTGGTGGGCCCTGAGCCACTAGTGTTACCTCCTATAGTGCCACCTATGGAACCACCTGCTATTTTTGACATGGGCACCAATGCCCAATTTTGAGAGGGTTTTCTACATATGATGTAGAATATGTAAGGATTATCTCAACCTATCCCGACTATGGAAGAGTTAATTTGGGAGTTTCAAAAAAAACATCCTCCTTCCTTTTCAGGGGATGGAGGACGTCATGCTTCAGAATCATGGCCAGAGGCCATGTTTTTTATATTCAAGCATCTGAAGAAATCTCCACAGTGGAGGGTCAATCTCACTACCTATATGCTATGTGATTCTACCAAGATATGGTGGGATGTCATTACCCAGGAAGACTGACATAGAGATATGATCTAGAGGGATTTCTAGATGGTATTCTATTAGGGATACATGTTTGTCATGGAGTGTTTTGACCACTTTATCGAACTGTAGTGATTCACCCCAACCTTAACAGGTGATGATCTCATGACTATAAGGCGATTCGAGGATGGGATGGTATATTATATCTGATCATAGGTTAACATCTTTGAGTTGACTAATATTTCTATGACAGTCAACCAAGCCCTCATTACTGAGTATAATTTGAGGGATATCAGTGGTGTGGTTTAGGGTGGTTCAACACCCAGACCTGGCAGTGGTTCTTCTAGTGGAAGTGAAAATTTGGGGTTTTCACAGGGGGTAGTAGCAGTCAGGAAACTTCCACTGATAGCTTCCTTATATGTCACCAGTTTGGGATGTTGGGACACATGATGCCCTAGTATATGTGAGATCCAGTTGAGTGTGGAGGTTGTGGCAGTATGGGACATATCTAGTGCTTTTGTAGGACATTTCCACCAGTACCTAGTGATAGAGGGACTACAACGACTCCAAATTCAGGTGTGGGACTAGTAGTATCTCTCCTTATAGGTGGCCGAAATACCATTGGCCACTCAGGCCGAGGTGGTGGTTGAGGTAGATTAAATCAAACTCAAGACTTACAGTACTAGAAAAGTAGGCATGCTCATGGAAGTCATGTTGTGACTCAGGTTCATAGTACAGTCCAGTTACATGTAGTGCAACCTATACCGGAGGAGCATAACACCAAACCTTCTATTATTTGATGTACTATTCTAATATCCTCTACCCTAGTTTCTACTTTATTTGATATAGGTGAATCACACTCTTTCATATATGATACTATTCTGGAGATTCTAGGCCTTAAGATAGAATACTTTTGTGGCTTGATGACACTCAATACCCTGTTGGGTATCTGATTAGAGATTTTTTTTTCTGATTTATTGATTTTCCCCTTGAGATAGGTGGGTATCTTTTTGTGTTGAATATTTTTTTTCATAGATCTGATAGATTTTGATGTAATACTTGGGATGGATTGGTTAATTCCCTATCAAGCCCATATTGACTGTTATCGTTGGAGGGTGATGTTCACCTTACCAGAGTGCGGTAGACATGTACACAAGGGAGAATGAGATGTCCATATGTCTCAAGATGGACCTGAGCATTAGGAGCTAGGCAGAGTAATGACCCAGATCACCAATCTTTTCTTGGATTATCATGGGTTACAACTAACTATTTTTCCTCCCATGGTAGATTGGTTTAGGTAAAATTTCCTTGATGAATTTTAGAGGATACCTTTAGTGAGAGAGGTAGAACTCACCACTGATCTAGTGTTATGAGTGGCACTAATTTCCATTCATCCTTATTGAATGGAAACTATAGAGCTCCTGGAGCTCAAGAAGTAGTTGAAGGACCCAATGCTAAAGGTTTTATCTGACCTAGTACTTCTCCTTAGGGTTCATGAGTCATTATTTTCAAGAAAGTGGGTGATAATCTTTGAATTTACATGGATTACCGAAGGTTAAACCAACTCAATGTTAAGAATCAGTATCCATTTCCAGGAATAAAAAACCTCTTTAATAATCTTAGAGTATCATGAGTGTTTTCAAATATTGATTTGAGGTCAAGTTATCATCAGGTATGTGTTAGATCCTCAGACATACCTCTCATAACTTTTTGTAGTAGGTACAATCTTTATGAGTACTCAGTAATTCCGTCTAGTCTCACCAACATGCCAGCTATTTTTACAGCTCTCATGAATCATGTTTTCCACTCGTATATGTATTTATTCATTGCAATATTCATGGAAGAAATCCTAGTGTATTATCACACTCGACATGACCACACCCAACATCTTGAGATTGTGATTACTACACTGATAGAGCACTATTTTTATGCAAATCTCACTAAATTCCACTTCTGGATCGACAAATTCCACTTCCTTGGTCACATCATCTTAGATTCGAGATTGTCAATAGACCCCAACATGGCAAGAGCTGTAGTTTCCTAAGAGTATCCTAAGAAGGTATTTGATATATGAAGTTTATTGGATCTATTTAGGTATTATAGATGCTTCATCCATGATTTATCACACCCATCAGTTCCTCTTAGTGGTTTGAATAAGAAGGGTGTGTAATTCATATGGGTAGAAGCTTGTGGAGTATCCTTTTAGGAGTTTAAGGTCCAATTGAATTTAGTGTAGATTCTAATTCTGTTGGAGCTAGGCAGGAGCAACAAAGTTTATTATGATGCATCAAGTATCAGGTTGGGAGTAGTTTTGATATAGGAAGAGTGAGTAGTAGTGTATCAGCCTTGTTAGTTGAGGCCTCATGAGAGGAACTACTCAATGCACAACCTTGATTTAGTTATTTTTTGTTCATGATTTACGCTATTTGAGGCACTATTTTCCTAAATAGCATTTTTTGATATTCATTGTCACGACCCGTCCTCGGGGCCCATGCCGTGACTACCCCAAGCCCGCCTTCCATAGGCCAGGGGCTGGCGACTAGCACCAAGGCGTAAATACCAACAAAAAGGGAAGGCATTTCCTTTGAAAAGTAAACAAGCACCACAGAGTAAGCAAGCGGAAAAGTAAACACTAAGTAAAAACTGTACAAGCTGTGCGGATAGTAAAAAGGGGCCGGAAATACAAGCCCAACTGTAAAGTACAACTGAAAGGGAAAACAACAACTGAAAGGAAAAACTGCAGCGCCGAGCCGTCCTCTAGAAGTCCCACCTGAAGGGTGGGTACAGATAGCCTCCACTGCTCCTCGGGTCCACCTAACCGCTCCGAGTACGTTCCGCCCAGTGGTCCATCTCCAGGTACTGTCCTGCTCCGCACGCCTCCTCCACGATCAGCGCTGTCCGTCGTCTGCAACCAACACCACAAAGTGCGGGCATAGCCCATGCAGGGGTGAGTATAAGCTACTCAGTAGGGACCCCGAGACCCCCGAAGGTCTCCCGAAATCCACAAAGGATAATCCACGAAGGAAAGATACAATCACGAAGTAACATCTGACACAGCTTAGGTATATGCCCATACATATACCTAAGTCTTCAATTCCCGTTCGGCTCCAACGTCCGAGCCCTAGCACAACCCAGTCCACACAGGAAAGCAAAATGCATACCCACGCAGGATAGGACAACACAATCCACAAAGGAGAGTAAACAGTAAATCCACACAGAATACCTCAACACAATCCACAAAGGAGAGTAACACAAGATTCAGCTCACACAGGTATACTTCTTTGGATGACGATAAAGATGATCATTGAACCATCTAAGTCGTCGGACCCACGAAGGATCGATAGGTACTAACCTTGCAGTGACCCACACAGGATCGGGCCCACGCAGGACCTGTAGAAGTTGGCTCACACAGAACCGCTGAGAGATGACCCACACAGGATCGGGCCCACACAGGACCGGGCCCACGCAGGACCTGTAGGCGCTGGCTCACACAGAACCGCTGAGCGCTGACCCACGCAGGATCGGACCCACACAGGATCGGGCCCACACAGGACTGGGCCCATGCAGGACCTAAAGCACTGATCCACGTAGGATCGCTGAGTGCAGGAGTCGTCGCAGTCCGCTGAGGATCTCTGCACAGTCGTCGCCGCAGTCCACGGAGGATCTCTGCACAGTCGTCGCCGCAGTCCACTGAGGATCTCTGCACGGTCGTCGCTGGAGTCCACGGAGGATCTCTGCACAGTCGTCGCCGCAGTCCACTGAGGATCTCTGCACGGTCGTCGCTGTCGAAGTAGTAGTCGCAGCCAGCCTAGGGTTCCCGCACACAGCAAGCTCGTTCGGGAAGGTCCGCTCCGCGAGCCGAGAGGCTGATACATCAACTGACACGAAGTCCGAAGTTGATGTATCCAAAACTTCCGTATCGTCAACAGGAACTCAACGTCGCAGACGGCGCGTCAATCGGACGCCCGGTCTGAGAGATATTGGCATTTTCGTCCCAGGGGCCCGGTTGGTTTTTAAGGCAAAACCAACCCGACCACACTCCACCTGCGTCCAAACCTTGGGCGGAGTATGCCAAAAGATCCATCTCACTTAGAGGAACTCAACAAAGCTGACGGCACGTCAATCGGACGTCCGTAGCTCAAGATATGAGCGTTTCCGCTCCCGGAGGCCCGGTTGGTCTCGTGTACGAACCAACCCGGCCGAACTCAAAGTATTCTGAAACCTTGAGTGCGATATACCGAAACGACCGTCTCGATCCAAGGATCGCGTTGCTGCTGACGACGAGTCGTTTGGAGGCACGAAGCTCAAGATACGGGCGTTTGAACGTAAACGTCCGAAGATGGGGGGACGGGCCCGGGCCGACCCGGGTCCGACCCGGTTGGCCCGGCTCGGCCGGCTCGGCTTGGCCGAGCGGCGCGGGTGGAAGCTGCGGGCGCTGACCCGCGGCTTGAGGAAGAACCGCGGCCCACGTGCGGGCCGTGCTGGTGAACCGCGGACGCGCTGAACCGCGTCCGCCTGGACGAACCGGACCCGCGTGCCGCCGCGGCTCCAGCCGCGGCGGTCTCGTCCGGCGGCGCGCCGGGGCGCCGCCGCCTCCGGCTGCCGGCGCCGCCGCGCCAGCGACCCGCGCCGCCGACAACTTCCGCGGGCTACCGGCGTCGCTCCGGTGGCCCGTTTTCCTTCCCGTCTGCGCCGTTGCTCCTCCCGGGATCCGTTCTTTACTGCGGGATCGTCAAGCGTCCGCTGCGGCACGTTCCGTCGTCGTCCGTCAAATCCGCACAAAATGAAGAACGGCGGAGGGTCGTCGGGCCGTGTTCGTTTGGCCCGCACCCTCCGCGTTAGAGATAATCAACCGGGAGAAATTTATTCCACACAGGAAACAACAATTTTTAATAAGATTAGAAATTGTTCACAAAACGGTTCTTTAATTTCTTTAAAGAAATATTGACGGGAATAAATTAAAAAGGGGTAATTTCCCAAAATAAATCCCTACCTCGTCGATCTTCGTGCGCGGGCGTTCTTCGCGGAAAAGATCGTCGCGGAAGAGAGGGATCGTCGCGTCGTCGCGGGAAGGCGTCGCGTCGTCGCGGGATCCAGCGTTGAGTCGGCGAGCTCAACGAACCAAGAACAACAGATTTAAATTATTAATATTTAAATTTGTGTTTTGTTTAAAACCAAAAGAAAAGAACTTGAGAGGAATACCGAGATCACTCACCTCAAATGGTCGGTGATCGGAGATCGGAGATCGGAAGAACGTCTCGGGCGAAGGCGTCGTTGATTTCCGGGTTCGGCGTTCTTCGCGTTCTTCGTGTTCTTCACGTTCTTCGCGTTCTTCGCGAGGGAGAAGAAGTTACGAGGGTTCTCTCAAATCTTCTCAAGCGCAAATAACCAGAGGTTAAGCGTTGGCCTTATATTATTATTACGCCAACGAATTTGAAAAACTGGTTAAGAAACGATCCATCAATTCGTTGAATTAATTCAACGAAAGAAACGACCCATTTAATTCACGAAATAAACCGCCCAATTAAATGGTCTGTTAAGGATTTAGAAAATGCGTCGGTTGACTTTCATTAAGACGGGTTTTCACGGGTGCGTTTCTTAGCGGAAAGAAACGGCGGGGCTCGTGTGGGCCCACCTCACAAATATCCTACCAAGGGGGGTAGGATATTTCTGGATAGCATCCTATCCAGTTCAACTCAGTTCAAGCCGCCTTTAAGTGGCTTCAAGTGGCTTCCAAGTGGCTTAAGTGAAATAAAATAAAGTTGTCGCAAAATTATTTTATTTCTTATCTTTAAGCCCGAAAATTAAAAACCACACCCGAGAAAACGCAACTCCGGAAGAGGCGTTTCTAAGCGAATACCGGCGCTGCGATTTCATCGGTGCCCTCAGAATTCGATTCCGGGCACCGGTTCAAAAGTTAGAAAAACCCGCTCGTCCGTTCACTGAACGTACCCGAGCCAAACTTCGGAAAATGATTCCGGGCACACCGGGCCTCGGAATCAGGTGCCGTCAGAAACTGCGTTCTTGTAAAATTCCAACGAAAATTAAGAAAAAAATTTCCTTGAAATTTACGGGTCTTTACATTACTCCCACCTCAGGACTTTACGTCCCCGTAAAGATACATCAAAAACTAGGGAAACAAATGTGGGTACTGAGCACGCATCTGAGCCTCCCGCTCCCAAGTGCTCTCCTGGAGGTTCCCGTGCTGCCATCTGATGCGTACAAGAGGAATCGATCACCCACGTAGGACCCGCTCCTGTCGATCCTCTATCTCCACTGGGACCTCCGTAAAAGTCACCCCATCATCCACGTCTAGCTCCCCATAGTCGATGATGTGTGTCGGGTCGTGCACGTATCTCCTCAGCTGGGATACGTGGAAGACGTCGTGCACCCGGTGCAACTGAGGTGGCAGAGCCAGGCGATAAGCCACCTCGCCAACCCTGCTGAGGACCTGGAAGGGTCCGATGAAGCGTGGAGACAACTTGCCGCCTCGGCCAAATCTCCTCAAACCACGTCGAGGTGAGACCCGCAAGAAGACGTGGTCACTATCCTCGAACTCTAGTGGCCTCCGCCTCCTGTCAGCATATGACTTCTGCCGGCTCTGTGCTGTCCTCATCCGCTCCTGGATGACCTGGACCTTCTCTGTCGTGGCCCGGACCATCTCTGGTCCCACAAGTGCTGACTCTCCAGGGTCTGTCCAGCACAAAGGAGATCTGCAAGGCCTGCCGTACAACGCCTCATAGGGTTCCATCCCGATGGTGGAGTGGTAGCTATTGTTGTACGCAAACTCTACCAAGGGTAGGTGGTCCTCCCAACTGCGACCAAAGTCGAGGACACATGCGCAGAGCATGTCCTCGAGAGTCTGAATGGTCCTCTCCGTCTGACCATCCGTCTGAGGGTGAAAGGCGGTGCTCAGACGTAGTCGCGTCCCGAACGCCTCCTGCAACCCCTTCCAAAGCCGGGAAGTAAAACGAGCGTCCCGATCGGAGACGATAGTCGATGGCACACCATGAAGTCGTACTATCTCCTGAACGTAGAGACGCCCCAAGCTCTCCACTGAGCCCTGCTCTCGGATGGGTAAGAAGTGTGCCGACTTGGTGAGTCGGTCAACAATCACCCAAATGGAATCGTGACCTCTGGAAGTGCGTGGAAGTCCAGTCACGAAGTCCATAGATATCCCGTCCCACTTCCACTCCGGGACCTCCAAGGGCTGTACCAAGCCTGCTGGTACCTGATGCTCTGCCTTCACCTGCTGGCAGGTGAGGCACCGTGAAACGAACTCTGCCACAGCCTTCTTCATGCCTGGCCACCAGTGCTGTCGTCTGAGATCCTGGTACATCTTCGCCACTCCAGGATGTACCGCCAAAGGAGAAGTGTGAAACTCTCTCAGAACCTCCTCTCGTAAGGCGACTGGTACCAAGGTACGTCCTCTGAAAAGGACATCGTGCTCTGCTCCAAGGGAGAAACCATCAGGTGCCTGTCCCGAGGATATCTGTGCACGCCGCGTCTCACAGTCAACGTCCCCATGCTTTGCCTCTCTGACCCGCTGAAGAAGTGGAGGAGAGACTGTGAGAGACTGAAGGAAGGCTGCTCCGTCTCTATCCACGAAGGATATCTGCAAAGCGGCTAGCTGCTCTGTCGCCTCCTCAAGTAGCTGGATGCCCGTCCTCCTGCTGAGGGCATCTGCCACCACGTTCCCCTTCCCAGGAGTATAGACTATCTCAAAGTCATAGTCCTGGAGGAACTCGAGCCATCGCCGCTATCTCAGGTTCAGGTCCTTCTGAGAGAAGATGTACCTGAGACTCTGGTGGTCAGAAAAGACTGTGAAGTGCTCGCCCATCAGATAGTGTTGCCATGTCTTCAGGGCAAAGACTACTGCTGCCAACTCCAAGTCGTGGGTAGCGTAGTTCTGCTCATGAGGCCTCAACTGACGTGATCCGTAGGCAATCACGGCCCGCTCCTGCATCAGGACACACCTGAGTCCGGTCCCTGATGCTTCGCAGTAGACTACGTATCCAACTCCCTCCTCAGGCAACCTCAAGATAGGTGCGCTGGTCAACCTCTGCCTCAGCTCCTGGAAGCTCTGCTGACATCTGTCTGACCACACGAAGGGTTTTCCCCTTCTTCGTCAACGCTGAGAGTGGGGCCGCAACTCTGGAGAAGTCCGGAACAAATCTCCGATAGTATCCGGCTAGGCCCAAGAAACTCCGCACCTCTGTCACGCTCTTGGGTGGCTCCCAAGCTAGCACTGCCTCGATCTTCGCGGGATCCACTGCAACTCCCACCTCAGAAATGACGTGCCCCAAGAAGTGGACCTCACGTAACCAGAACTGACACTTCGAGAGCTTGCCATAAAGCTGGTGCTCTCAGAGTGTGTCTAGTACAACACGCAGGTGGTAGGCGTGCTCCTCCTCCGTCGTCGAGTACACCAAAATGTCGTCGATGAAGACCATGACAAATCGTTCGAGGTATGTCTGGAAGATCCTGTTCATGAGGCTCATGAACACTGCTGGAGCATTGGTCACACCGAAAGGCATAACCAAGAACTCATAGTGGCCATACCGACACCTGAAGGCCGTCTTCTGCACATCCTCGTCTCGAACTCTGAGCTGATGATAGCCTGACCTAAGGTCTATCTTCGAGAACCACCGTTCTCCCTTGAGCTGGTCGAAGAGATCATCAATCCTGGGTAGTGGATACTTGTTCCTCACTGTCACCTGATTCAAGCGACGATAATCGACACACAGTCGCAAGCTCCCGTCCGCCTTCTTGGCGAACAAAATCGGGGAAGCCCAGGGCGAAACACTGGGTCGGATGAACCCCTTGCCCTGCAAGTCCTCCAACTGTACCCACAGCTCTCGAAGCTCAGAGGGGGCCATCCGATATGATGGAGTGGATATCGGGGCTGTCCCGGGGTACAGGTCAATATAAAAGTCTACCTCTCTGCGAGGAGGTAGTCCTGGAACGTCATCGGGAAAGACGTCCGCGTACTGATCCACCACTGTAGGAAAACTGGGACTCTGCACGTCAACTGCTCCCAGGATGAGGCTAGCCAACTGATGAGTGATGGGCTGACCTCTCCTCTGCGTGAGTCCATCCTGTGCTGCTAAGGCTCCCTTCTCGCCGGTGAAGGTTAACCTGCTCCCGTCGGTGCGCACACATCGCACCTTGCGCCTAATGCAGTCAATCTGAGCATGGACCGTAGATAACCAATCCATGCCCAAGATGACGTCGTAAGGCCTCGACACTGCTACAAGAAGATCCCAGCCAAAGCTCTCGCCTCCTAGAGTAAGCTCACACTGCCGGCACCAGTGTGTAATCGTCGAGTCTGCTCCTGTAGGAGTCTCTAGCCGTAAGGATCGAGCCAACGGCTCCGTCGGAATCTCCGAGCTCCGAACAAGGGCAGTGGCTATGAAAGAGTGACTCGCTCCTGTGTCTATCAGAACTGCAGCAAGGGTGGAATAGACACAGATCGTACCTCGAATCATCTCTGGCGCGCCGTGGTCGTAGGCCTCCGCTGCCTGGAGCTGAGCCTGTCTCTGCCCGCCAGCTCCCTGTGGTCGGGGCGGGCCTCCTGGTGGTGGTGGTGGCAGAGCCTCAAAGCGTCGCCACCACCTGCTGCTCGGCCAGCTCCTCTGCCTCGTCCGCCTCCTCCCTGCGGACCGCCACGGTCGACCCTCTGCCTCTGCCTGGGTGGTCCCTCCACCGTCGGCTGCCCCTCGGTACGACGGGTTGGGCAGTCACGAGCCATGTGGCCCTGCCCGCCGCACTCGTAGCACTGTCTGCCTCTCGGAAGGCTGGGTCCGGGCCGGGTGCCCTGCACTGCTGAGCCAGTGTCCCGAGGTCGCCTGCCAAAAGGTCTGGTCCGCCTGGAACCCTGAGTCATCCGCCGGCTACCAGCTGCCGAAGACTCCGCTATCTGCCGCCCTGCGGTGGGTCTCGTTGTGGACTCAGCCAGGAAGCTCTCGATCAGGAGGGCTCGCTCCAGTACTCCTGCCTGGGTCGGGATGCTGAGGGAGATCAGTGATGCCCTGATCTCGTGTCTCAAACCCTGCTCGAAGGTCCGGGCCCGGAAGAAGGGGTCCCGTACCATGTATGTCGAGTACCGATAAAGGTCGGTGAACCTCGCCGCGTACTGAGCGACCGTCAAGCTGCCCTGCCGCAGCTGAAGAAGCTCCTGGATGCGCACCGAACGGAGGGTGGCCGGGACGAACTCTGAGCGGAAGAGGCTCTCGAAGTCCGTCCAGATGAGGGTGTCCTAATCGTGTACCTGGAGCATCAGGCTCCACCATCGTCCGGCTGCTGCGTGCAGTAGGCTCGCCGCGAGGATCACCATGAGGTCTGCTGGTGTCCTCACTAGCCTGAAAACTCAGACGACCGCCTCCAGCCAGTCCTCAGCTGCCTGGGGGTCCGACTCACCACGGAACCTGGGTGGTCACTGGCGCTGGAACTCGTGCAGAGCTCTGAGGCGTCGTGCGTCGTCAGCTGCCAGTGCTGGAAGCATTGGGGGCTCGGCGGGTAAAGGTACCGCCGGTGCCTCTGCTGTCAACGGGCCCTGTACCGAGGCCTCGTCGCTCGGCGGGCTGTCGTCGCGCACTACTCTAGGAACCTTAGCTGGCTGCTGTCGTCGTGCCATCCTGAAAAGGAAACAAGTATGCCACGGTCAGAACAGTATACCTGGTGAGCTGACACAAGTAATCACAAAGAAAACTTGAAACACACATGCAATCAATGTTTTCGTGCATTAAGTCGGAAATCAGAAGTCAGGGTCCTGGTGTATGGATACGTCGGCCGCCGCACCAACACTGGACTCCCTGGACTGATAACCACACTCAATACGCTAAACACTATTGCTTCACATAGAAGAAAGATCAGAGTCTGCGGTAGAACCGACCCCTATGATACCAATTTGTCACGACCCGTCCTCGGGGCCCGTGCCGTGACTACCCCAAGCCCGCCTTCCATAGGCCAGGGGCTGGCGACTAGCACCAAGGCGTAAATCCCAACAAAAAGGGAAGACATTTCCTTTGAAAAGTAAACAAGCACCACAGAGTAAGCAAGCGGAAAAGTAAACACTAAGTAAAAACTGTACAAGCTGTGCTGATAGTAAAAAGGGGCCGAAAATACAAGCCCAACTGTAAAGTACAACTGAAAGGGAAAACAGCAACTGAAAGGAAAAACTGCAGCGCCGAGCCGTCCTCTGGAAGTCCCACCTGAAGGGTGGGTACAGATAGCCTCCACTGCTCCTCGAGTCCACCTAACCGCTCCGAGTACATTCCGCCCAGTGGTCCATCTCCAGGTACTGTCCTACTCCGCACGCCTCCTCCACGATCAGCGTTGTCCGTCGTCTGCAACCAACACCACAAAGTGCGGGCATAGCCCGTGCAGGGGTGAGTATAAGCAACTCAGTAGGGACCCCGAGACCCCCGAAGGTCTCCCGAAATCCACAAAGGATAATCCATGAAGGAAAGATACAATCACGAAGTAACATCTGACACGGCTTAGGTATATGCCCATACATATACCTAAGTCTTCAATTCCCGTTCGGCTCCAACGTCCGAGCCCTAGCACAACCCAGTCCACACAGGAAAGCAAAACGCATACCCACGCAGGATAGGACAACACAATCCACAAAGGAGAGTAAACAGTAAATCCACACAGAATACCTCAACACAATCCACAAAGGAGAGTAACACAAGATTCAGCTCACACAGGTATACTTCTTCGGATGACGATAAAGATGATCATTGAACCATCTAAGTCGTCGGACCCACGAAGGATCGATAGGTACTAACCTTGCAGTGACCCACACAGGATCGGGCCCACGCAGGACCTGTAGAAGTTGGCTCACACAGAACCGCTGAGAGATGACCCACACAGGATCGGGCCCACACAGGACCGGGCCCACGCAGGACCTGTAGGCGCTGGCTCACACAGAACCGCTGAGCGCTGACCCACGCAGGATCGGACCCACACAGGATCGGGCCCACACAGGACCGGGCCCACGTAGGACCTGAAGCACTGATCCACGTAGGATCGCTGAGTGCAGGAGTCGTCGCAGTCCGCTGAGGATCTCTGCACAGTCATCGCCGCAGTCCACGGAGGATCTCTGCACATTCGTCGCCACAGTCCACTGAGGATCTCTGCACGGTCGTCGCTGGAGTCCACGGAGGATCTCTGCACAGTCGTCGCCGCAGTCCACTAAGGATCTCTGCACGGTCGTCGCTGTCAAAGTAGTAGTCGCAGCCAGCCTAGGGTTCCCGCACACAGCAAGCTCGTTCGGGAAGGTCCGCTCCACGAGCTGAGAGGCTGATACATCAACTGACACGAAGTCCGAAGTTGATGTATCCAAAAGTTCCGTATCGTCAACAGGAACTCAACGTCGCAGACGGCGCGTCAATCGGACGCCCGGTCTGAGAGATATTGGCATTTTCGTCCCAGGGGCCCGGTTGGTTTTTAAGGCAAAACCAACCCGACCGCACTCCACCTGCGTCCAAACCTTGGGCAGAGTATGCCAAAAGATCCGTCTCACTTATAGGAACTCAACAAAGCTGACGGCACGTCAATCAGACGTTCGTAGCTCAAGATATGAGCGTTTCCGCTCCCGGAGGCCCGGTTGGTCTCGTGTACGAACCAACCCGGCCGAACTCAAAGTATTCCGAAACCTTGAGTGCGATATACCGAAACGACCGTCTCGATCCAAGGATCGCGTTGCTGCTGACGACGAGTCGTTTGGAGGCACGAAGCTCAAGATACGGGCGTTTGAACGTAAACGTCCGAAGATGGGGGGTACGGGCCCGGGCCGACCCAGCCCGACCCCCCCTGGGTCGGCCCGGCCCGGCCCGGCCAGGGCCGGTCCGGCTCGGCCGGCTCGGCCGGTTCGGCTTGGCCGAGCGGCGCGGGTGGAAGCCGCGGGCGCTGACCGGCGGCTTGAGGAAGAACCGCGGCCCGCGTGCGGGCCGCGCTGGCGAACCGCGGACGCGCTGAGGCGCGTCCGCCTGGACGAACCGGACCTGCGTGCCGCGGGTCCGTTGGCCACCGCCGCCGCGGCGGTCTCGTCCGGCGGCGCGCCGGGGCGCCGCCGCCTCCGGCCGCCGGCGCCGCCGCGCTGGCGACCCGCGCCGCCGACAACTTCCGCGGGCTGCCAGCGTCGCTCCGGTGGCCCGTTTTCCTTCCCGTCTGTGCCGTTGCTCCTCCCGGGATCCGTTCTTTACTGCGGGATCGTCAAGGGTCCGCTGCGGCACATTCCGTCGTCGTCCGTCAAATCCGCACAAAATGAAGAACGGCGGAGGGTCGTCGGGCCGTGTTCGTTTGGCCCGCACCCTCCGCGTTAGAGATAATCAACCGTGAGAAATTTATTCCACACAGGAAACAACAATTTTTAATAAGATTAGAAATTGTTCACAAAACGGTTCTTTAATTTCTTTAAAGAAATATTGACGGGAATAAATTAAAAAGGGGTAATTTCCCAAAATAAATCCCTACCTCGTCGATCGTCGTGCGCGGGCGTTCTTCGCGGAAAAGATCATCGCGGAAGAGAGGGATCGTCGCGTCGTCGCGGGAAGGCGTCGCGTCGTCGCGGGATCCAGCGTTGAGTCGGCGAGCTCAACGAACCAAGAACAACAGATTTAAATTATTAATATTTAAATCTGTGTTTCTTTTAAAACCAAAAGAAAAGAACTTGAGAGGAATACCGAGATCACTCACCTCAAATGGTCGGTGATCGGAGATCGGAGATCGGAAGAACGTCTCGGGCGAAGGCGTCGTCGATTTCCGGGTTCGGCGTTCTTCGTGTTCTTCGAGTTCTTCGCGTTCTTCGCGAGGGAGAAGAAGTTACGAGGGTTCTCTCAAATCTTCTCAAGCGCAAATAATCAGAGGTTAAGCGTTGGCCTTATATTATTATTACGCCAACGAATTTGAAAAACTGGTTAAGAAACGATCCATCAATTCGTTGAATTAATTCAACGAAAGAAACGACCCATTTAATTCATGAAATAAACCGCCCAATTAAATGGTCTGTTAAGGATTTAGAAAACGCGTCGGTTGACTTTCATTAAGACGGGTTTTCACGGGTGCGTTTCTTAGCGGAAAGAAACGGTGGGGCTCGTGCGGGCCCACCTCACAAATATCCTACCAAGGGGGGTAGGATATTTATGGATAGCATCCTATCCAGTTCAACTCAGTTCAAGCCGCCTTTAAGTGGCTTCAAGTGGCTTCCAAGTGGCTTAAGTGAAATAAAATAAAGTTGTCGCAAAATTATTTTATTTCTTAACTTTAAGCCCGAAAATTAAAAACCACACCCGAGCAAACGCAACTCCGGAAGAGGCATTTCTAAGCGAATACCGGCGCTGCGATTTCATCGGTGCCCTCAGAATTCGATTCCGGGCACCGGTTCAAAAGTTAGAAAAACCCTCTCATCCGTTCACTGAACGTACCCGAGCCAAACTTCGGAAAATGATTCCGGGCACACCGGGCCTCGGAATCAGGCGCCGTCAGAAACTGCGTTCTTGTAAAATTCCAAAGAAAATTAAGAAAAAAATTTCCTTGAAATTTACGGGTCTTTACATTCATAGATCACAAAATCCTCAAGTATATCTTTACAAAACATGATCTAACTCTCATACATCATAGATGGGTTGAATACCTATAATCCTTTGATTTCGAGATTGCCTATATGCCTAGAAAAGGGAATACTATAACCGATACTCTGAGCTAGAAAACTCAAACACAAGAAGTTCAGGAATCCATTAGTGAGTGGAATCTCATGGAATTTCTTTTAGAAATGAATGTTGAGGTTCAAGAGGATCATGGAGAGGCTATCCTCTCATCTTTAGAAGTGACCTATACTCTTTTAGAATGAGTGATAATGAGGAAACTCTCAAATCTTGAGGGCTTAGTCCCAGGGGAAAGTGTATCAAATGAAGATTCATCTTCTGGTTGGACTATGGATGAGGATGATACCTTATACATACATGGGAATGTTTGGGTTCCAACAGATGTATGAGAGGAGTTGATGTGGGAGTTTCATGCCTCTTGTTGGGAAGTATATCCTGGTGTCACCAAGATGCATTGAGACTTACATCGCCAGTATTGATGTCCTAGTATGAAATGGTAGATAGCCGACTTTATCACTTGGTGTTTTACCATTCAGTACATGAATACAAAACATAAGCAATCGTCATGAATTTCACAGTCGTTATCCCTTCCCAAGTGTAAATGGGATGATGTCTCTATGGACTTCGTGACAGGTTTTCCTAGATCACATGGAAGAAATGATGAAATTTGGGTGGTTATTTATCAGTTGATGTAGGTCACACACTTCTTACTTATTCTAGATACTTTCCTAGTAGATGATCTAGGGGGGTTATATTTCAAGGAGATTGTATGTCTCCATGGATTTCCATGTTCTATAATAATTCATAAGTATTCTTGCTTCATGTCTTGGTTTTGGAAGGGTTTGTAGAAGGCCTTGGGTACACAAGTGATTTTAAGCATGACCTATCACCCTCAGATCGACAGTTAGATAGAATGCATGATTTAGGTGTTAGAGGATATGCTCTGTACATGTGTCTTTAACTTCGAGGATTCTTAGGAGAAACATATACCACTAGTGGATTTATCTTACAATAACATATTTCAGGCTACCATCAAGATGAATCCTTATAAATATGTATATGATAGGACATTCTGATCACCTCTGTGCGGGTTAGAGGTAGGGGGGAAGTTTTTCTTGGACCACATCTTGTTCATGAGACTTTAGATCATGTCTAGATGATCAGAAAGTGCATATTTAATGCTCAGTACAAACAATAGTCATATTCCAATCAATGTTGATGACCTCTTGAGTTCATGTTTGGGGATTAGGTCTTATTTCATGTTTCTTCCAGGTTGGGCCATCAGAGAATTTAGAGGCAGGGTAAGATTTCGAGCCAGGGGCTTACCAAAGAGCACTTCTTCAAGTCTATCCACGATGTCTTTCATTTGTCTCAGCTCTGCTGGTAATATCCAAACCTGATGCACATTTTACAACTTTATGAGGTTGAGTTAGATGTGGATGCTTCCTTTAAGGAATATCTAATGTGTATAATGGATCAGAGCATTAAGACACTCTGAGGTAGGTTGGTTCCATTGGTACAAGTGCTATGATAGAACATATGAGTGAAGGATGAGACTTAGGAGTGGGAAGATGATGTACATACACAGTGGTTGAAATTTTTCTCATATGATCCCTCTTTACACTCTGAAGGCCAACTCAGGGATGAGTTGCTTTAAGAAGGGGAGGTTGTAACGATAAAAATTTTCATGAAGGTATGAATCATTATTTTTCTAATTTATTTTTCTTGTTTTATCCTAATGAGGGTTTCCTATGGACTCAGGTAGGTCTTGAGAGCGTCTAGAGTTTGTTCGGAGCTTGGAGTTTCAGAAATTGGGGAGGCAGACTGAGCCACATGGTTAGTGCATGATTTTTTCTAACCATGCAACTCAACTGTGCAAGGTACCCAGTGAACAAGAGAGGCCGCACAGTTTGTCTCCAACTATGTGAGCTAGGCCATAGGATCATGTGAAAATTTTAGACATCTTGACAGGGGCATTTCACACAGCTTGCACACAATTAGGCAAACCGTGCACCTAGCCCGTGCGAGTGGGGTTCATGGATAGTGGTTGGCACACGGTTGGTGCATGGTTTGGCCAACCGCGTGGCCAAACCATGTGATCACTTTAAATGATGGGAAATTACCAAATTAACCTGAGATATTTTTAAACCTTTCTTCTTTCTATTCCTTTTTCTCCAGAAAACAACTCCAACTTTTATCTTGTGTGAGCTCTTCCTAAAGCCTAAGCTAGGGTTCTTGATAACTCCCACATCCAAACTCCATTTTCATCACCATTAGTCATGTTGGATCTACAACGGTAAGCTCCTTAATCCTATTTCTTCCTATCTTAGTTTATATTCCTATCTCTTGTGCTATTTTGGTGTGAGATCATATGCTCTATTTTCATGTAATTGGTCTATTATTCTATTTTATTCTATTCTTATTTGAATCAAATACTAATACCTAATGAGTGTTCATCTACATACCTAAGGTAGGTGGTCTAGAAATTTTACCTAAAAGCATAGGAATTCTGATAGATTTTTCTATAGTGCTGCACACTGAACATTCATACACATTTCCTAAAAAATGGTTAAATCTATTAAAATAATTATTCCATGTTTAATTACCCCCTTTGACCATATGGAATGATTAGAGGATTCTAAACTCAATTATTTCCACCCCTTGGGTTTGCTAATTTGAATACCCTATTTTATATAAATGTTAAATGACCAAAACATGGTCTAAGTGTTTGGATTGACCCTAGAATGGAATTTCCCTAATTAATAAATTAAAGGACTCAATTAAATTGATTGGAAGTGGGTGATAAGACCATGCCACATGTATTATATTTATAAACATGAACTATATGAATTGTAGCACCCATAATTATCTTGGATTATTGATTACAATGATTTAGAGGTAATCCCTCAAGTTTATTATTATTAGACCATGGAGATTATTCGATGAATAATGGTTAAGGGTTCTGTTGAGCATGTCATTTAACACACCCTTATGTTGGGTAATGGTCATGACGTCTCACACTGTTTATCTTATTTGGGTTATGGGAATGACGTTCCATGTTCCTTAGTATTGGCTGTTGGGCATGATGACTCACCCCACTATCTCAAGTGATGAGCATAACATCTCACATTCATATGAGATTCAGGGCTAGTACCCTTTATTGGATCCATTAGCTCGTTAAACTAGTTATGGATGTCTGAGTTATGCCTCAGGTATAGCTAGAACCTAGTATCCAAGTATATGCCTCTATATGTTCGTATATATAGAGTGTATATACATGCACACACACACACACACATAATTACTATATATATATATATGGTAAGCTGACCAAACTCATTTCGGCCTATGACAAAGTAGGTAGAGTCATCTAGGTGCCCTTTCGGAACCTGATTCGACTAGTATTTACTTTTCTAGAAATGTTTATTATTAATTATACTTGGACACTGCTATTCCATACACACTGACAAGATTATTCTAGACACTATTGGTGGTGGCCTACTGAGTTTATCTCACACCCTAGTCAAGCATCATTTGGTACTCAAGTAGACTTCATGAATACAAGTGTGGACAAGGGCAAATACCATGTCATGGATGATTGATCTATTTTACTTATAGATTGGAGCATGGGAGTAGATTTCCAAGCATATGATCACGATTCTAGTGGAGATGCCTTTTTCCTTTATTTTTATTTTTATATAGCATGTTTTATATTCCTACGCTATGTATTCCCTGTATCCTTTTTTATATCAGCATGCCATGAAATCATTTTGTATATGAATCAACCTATGGATTTGATTATTATATCAGTTGCTTTGTTGTTTGTGCTTCCACTGTTTCATTTTGGTATCTGTTTCCGTTGTGCTATCAATTATAATATTCTTCTTCTATTTTGGTTTATCTATTATTACCACTATTCTACTATGATATGAGGGTATAGTATCCCCACTTCACCACCTTAACCCCTCATTTCTAATCGGCACCCTCTAGTGTATGAGGATGTGTTCTTGAGGCCATGTGACCCACTAGATCAAGGCACCATTTTAGTGGCTCTTGGGCTGTGATGTTACAACCAATGCCCTAAACTCTAATTCATTATAATTTTACAAGCATTTGAATATGATTTATATGTGAACCTATATGACCTTATCTTGATAGAAATGAATCATACTCATAAAGTAAGAGAGGTATCTTGAAACACATCATAACCCCTAAGGAGATAAGGTTTAGTCATAGCAAAAAAAACCTCCTACAAACACACCCCATGTAATATAATCTCTTTGTATCATGATATCACATAAAGTAGGATGAATCAATTATGCCACCATCCATACTTGCATTATTTATTCTTTCAATTACCATTCTTGAAGGGCTCACCTTCTTCTATTATGGACATGAATTTATTAAAGGTACTTCCATCTTGGTAAAATGGGAATGAGATATCTATTCCTTTATGGAAGAAAAAAAATACTTTTATGATCATTTAATCAATGACATGACACAAATGATGTACCCAACCCAATATACCCCTACACAACACAAATATCATGGTTTTAGTCTTTCATCAATGTTTATGATCTAATGGTACACATTGATAAGGATCCCAAGTCGAGAGACTAATAAACATGCTCGTAAATTAGAACAACCAATGATACCCAAAATATGTGGTGTTCTTATTAGTGGGACATTACCCACAATCTTCTCTACTCAATATCACCAAGTGTGAGCTTCATGAGAATAAGTTTCAATTCTTATGATCCCCAACACCTAATAGTCATATATCATCTGTGTCCCATCAGTATGATGCAACTAAAAGATATGATATATGTTTAAGAATACTATCATAGTATCTCAAGGTTCTCATTATAGTTGGGAACTAATTTAACCTTTTTATATGATAAGTAATCTAAGTAAATTAACACATATATAGTGTAGGTAGACGTAAAAACACTATTATGTAAATATAATATCATGCATAAATCTCTATATGCATGAAATTATAATAATTGTTTTGCATAAGTTGGGTCCAAGGAACCAAATTTCATAACAATCTCAATTGTACGAGATAAAACTTTCTAACCATTAACTTTTTTAACTCTCAGATGATAAGATCACGCTTCAACTGAGTAATGGATTTAGTCCTTAAGCATGCTACATCTTACTGCATGGCTGCTCTATTATCTATGACTTCACCTCCTTGAGTAAAATTATCCATAAAGAGATGACATCCTTGAGTGTATCATATTTTTTACTCTATCATAATATTAACATATTTTCTAGTACCATTGTTATAAACTTATCATAATTTATATTATGATAACAATTTCCTCTCTTGGTACAATTACAAGAACCATAACAATTTTTTGCATTTTTATACTGCTTATTTAGACTTATCAAAAGTCGTGACATACTTTATATTTGTAAATATGGACACCACTATCTTCAATGAGATACTATTTCTCATTTCCTTAGCCTATCTATAATATTTGATCATTTGTTCCATAATAATACTAGTTTGTGTCTCCTTTATAACTAGTGTTTCTTCCTCTCCATATACCAGGTGCACATCCCTTGTACATTCTCAATTACTAGTAAATATCTCAAAATTCTTATCTTTCAGTTCTCCTAGATTTATTTGAATTTTCCTATAATAATGTATGTGTTGGAAATATCATAGTACATAGCATGACATATGTGATAGATCCCATCAATGAAGTGTTTGGAGTTTTACTCAACATTTTAATCTCTTCCCATGTCTTATACATGTCTTCTTGGATAGATTTATTCCATGTGTCATTAGAAATAATTCTCTCTCAAATTGTTCTAACTTGTATTTTTCAATACCTTTTCAGCATATGTAATTTGACTTGGTCTAAGCAGCCCATAGATCCATTTTAGTAAATCTTGTTCCCTAGAACCCAGGTTACTAATTTAAGTCAATATTTAGAGAGTTTCTATTAATATATAAATAATTATAAGACTAATAACTATTCTCCATATGTAATAAATATATTTTACTTGGAAAATTATTATTCTCTCACTAACCTCTTACAGTCACATGGAAAAATTTCATTCAAAATGAATATTCTAAGATCAAGATGCTCAAATTAATATATAAATGGATCTCTATAACTTGAATTCAAAGTTTAAATTCTGCGGTGTCACTAATACTTTTTGGGTTTTCATATAGACATATTTTATAAGGTTTCATTCAATAAAGGTGTTATTGACAACCAATGACCAATATAATGATCATAGAAAGTTTCCATTACAAGTATAATTCTAATGGATGTTTTAATGTTCCACCACCAAGAATATTGATTGGTGCCCAGATCGGTGGTTGCTACTGTTGAAATAGTGGGTGCCCTAGACCCAACTATTATGTGCTTTTGATTACCATATGGTGTATAGAGTTAACTATGCAAGATGTCATCTTACCATTATAGTGTAGAATTTTCTGCGTCCACTAATGAAATGGTAATGTCCAAAGATTAATTGTCGTATTGAAAGGTTATAGCAGTTCCCAGGCTATAATGAGAACCTCTAGATACTATGACATTAATCTTAAATATATGTTCTATGGTCTAGATACATCTTACTAATTGGACATAGTAGATGTCTGACCATTAGGTGCTAGGGGATCATAATCATTGAGACTTCTTCTCATGAAGTTCACACTTGGTGATCTCTAGTAGTGAGATCATGAGGACTGACCCACCAATAGGAACACCACATGTTTCAGGTGTCATTGGATGTTCCTATCTACGATCATGTGTAATGGTATCCTGACTTGAGATCATTACCAATGTATGTCATTTGATTGCGTACTTTGATGCAAGATGAAAACCATGGCAATGAAGTCGTGGTGAGGTAGTTTGTGACAGGTGCATCATTGGTGGAATTCCATTGGTTGAATGGTCAAGAAAGGATTTGTCACTTCCGAGTTTTGGAAGTAATATATCTCCAGCCATGTTGATATGGATGGAAGTACCTTTATAAGACCATGGCCATGACAGTCAAGGGTAAATCCTTCCAGTTACATCAACAAACTATAAAGTAAGAAAAAGACGATGACATGTGAGTGCGTCCTACTTTATGAGATATTACAGAAAAAGAGATTATATTACACAGTGCATGTTCGTAGGTTGGTTGTCGCTGCTGTGATAATCTTTATTTCTTCAGGGGCCATGATGGGTTGCTAGATCCCGCTCTTGGTCTATGAATACTATTTGTATAAATAAGGTCCTAGATGGTCACACACAATAGCGTATTCAAGAATCTTCCCAATTCAGTTGAATAGGAGTATTGGACATAGTGGGCCCCGCCATAAGGGGTCTGGGAATTGTCCAAAGTTAAATGATCACTAATGAAATAAATAAATTCATATTATTCGAGTTTAGAATAATGAATATTGAATTTATTTATTAAATTTATTTATGAGTTTTAGTAAATACATGAAAAAATATTAATTAACGAATATTAAATTATTCAAGGTTCAATTAATATTTATGGGAGCAAAGAGTCGAGTTTATGACTTAATTATTATCATGTGATATATTTTAATATATTTCAAGTAAATGATAATAATATTTATGACTCAGTGTAGTAGTCATAAATGTCGTTGATAGTGCGTTAAGTATTCGGGCGCCGGTGAGGCGATACCGGGTATTTTAATTGTGCACTATAAATAGAAAAGGAGGGGAATTTGCCAAACACTATTCATGGAGTTTATCTCTCATATACTCTCTCCCAAATTCTAGAGAGAGATGCACTGGATCCAAGGAGCTCGGATCAAGCTCTCTCTCGGGCATCGTAAGCGATGCGACGCGGTGGTCGTTGGAGTGTCGAAGGCATCGTCACAAATCCGCACTATCACTCGGATTACGACGAACATCGCTCCTGCAGATTCCTTGAAGCGCGTGTGGCTGATCTAGAGGAATTCGGCTTCAGATTCTTCGAGCAGCGATATCCAATGACTAGAAGACGTTGTGTGCGGTTTCAGATCTAAACCAGGTATTTTATGGTTTATGTTTGTGCTTAAAACCCTTCACGCGTGGTCCTCGGCTTTGACCGAGCTGATTTTCACCGACGTCGGCAAGTTCACGTCGAACAGCGGTGGAAAAAATTTAAAAACCCACCTGTTTGGGGCTTCCACTACACGCTCGGTTCCATAAAGTGGTATCAGAGCGACTTGTGTTGATTTTAATCCAAGAAAAATTAAATTTTCATTAAGTTATGAAGAGGGCGTCGATACGGTCCAACACCACAGACCGTGTTTTAATCCGATACCGGATGACCATTCTGCGGTCATCCAAAGTTCTAAATTTGGATTAAAACCGATAGTTTAATGAGGTTCTAATTTGATGAACCAATTTTATCTTAATCCTTTTACACCGGAATAGTATTTTCCGGTGAAGATTATTAATTTTATTGTTATAATAATTTTATTATAATATTAATTGTTTAATTATAATAATAATTTTATTATTATAATATTATATTATAATAATATTTTATTATTATATTCTTTAATATTTTCTAGCCTAAATGTAGGCTTTAGAGAAATTTTAAAAAATGAAAGGAGGCTCACATGCAAAGCAGGTCAAGAAAAGAAAAAAAAAAAATTAAGGGTTGGTGGGGGTGACGACCTCATGTGCAGGTCGTGATTTTTTTTGAAGGAATGGGACTTGCTTTGCAAGTCTTTAATTACAAAAAAAATTTGGTATGGGGGCCGATCGGCCCCCCTATTCAGAGCCCGGTGGCCATGCAGACCGCCTCCTCCCCACAGGGCCCTGCGCGACCTCCTGGCCGCCCCAAGCCGACCAGCTGAATGCCGGCTCCCTCCTTCCTTCCCTGTGAGGTGCAGCGCTGCAGGTCGGTGCTTGCTGCACACCCGCAACCCGCCTCTCCCAGGCCGCGCACAAGCTCCACCCTGCGGGCCGCCTTCACCTCGCCTTCCTCTGTGCTCAGCGCGTAGCGGCAGTGGCACACCAGCCCTGCACCCCGTCCGCGTCCCGCACCCTGCATCCCTATCGGAACCGCCTAGAACTGGTGCCAGACGAGCATGCCTTCTCCCCATGGCGCAACAGCAGTAGTACGGCGCACAAGGCCGCTCTGTCCCGCACCCCGCGCCCAGTCCGTCCCGACTGGTTTCTTCTCCCTGCACTAAGCAGCCTTAACCTGCGGCGCTGCAACCGATCATCCCCGCGCCACTCCGCCTCAATACCCAGGGGGTCATTCTCTTTCCCCTGTCATACATGGCAGCGCACCGCCTTCACTCTAGGCATCTCCCAGCCGCACTGCCCCGTTCGGTTTCTGACCGCAAGCAGACCAACCACAACAACGACCTTTCCTGAACCAGGGCGGCTCCTCCTCCTTGACGAGAGAGCCAACTAGCCCCTCGGTCGAGCACTGTGGACGTGGTCTCGTATGATGTCCGCAAGTCCCGCGGCGCAACCCCGAGCGGCGAGGCCCACTATCGCAGTTTGAAACTCCGCCCGCCGCCCGGTCCTCCTAGCGGGCAGGTACTCTCTAAGCCCGCGCTGTCCCGAAACAAGTCCAAGATGGGCGTGCGTGGGTTCTCCCTAACCCGCACACCCCTGCCCAAGTTTATGGGACTCCGGTAATTTTATTTAAAGTCAAAAATTAATTTTAATAATTAATTTAATTGCAATAGTTAATTAAATTAATTAATTATTATTTTTTGGTTAAATAAATTAATGCGGCGTAATTAATTTAATTAGGTGTTAATTAAATTAATTAATTTAATTCTAGTTTTAAAATTAAATTAATTAATCGGGACCAAAAAATTAAATTATTGAATTAAAATCAGAGTGAAATTTTAATTCAATAATATGCCCTCAAGTTTATTTTAATACAAGTTTAATTTTTATTCTGTACTTATTTAATATACGCAAGTTTAATGTGTATATGACTGATCATGAGCTGAGACCTACCAATGCATGTATGGTGTTTGTTTACTTATTTAATTATTTATTTAATTATTGCATGTGGTTTCGTAATAATTATTTTAAATAAAAAAGGCGATCTGCGTGTCGTCTCAGAGTCGTTATATGTATAAGGGTTTGCGCACCCATTCTTAGAGTTGTATATTTATACCCTGAGACCCCCTCGCCTATGTGCGAGTACAATTGTATAATGATGAGACGACTGGTGACACATTTTGTGCCAAGTGACGGCGACACACCAGACAGGAGTTGGATGCATTGGATGAGCAGACATTGCTATTCAAGTTGCAAGCTACACGACTAAAGGTATTTAATCCTAGGGTTTCGGTTGGTACATTATTCACTCAACGGATCAATCAATAGTACCGGATCATGATCAGGTGTTCATTTTATTTCTGCATGGTTTATTATTTTTGTGCATGTGTAATTTATTGCGCAATCACATAGTATAATAATAAACAAGAATTCAAGATAAAATGAACATGTGACGCGATGAAATTTCTATTTCTTGCACGGTCAGTTGTGAGTGCGATCACATAGTACGTTCTTATAAAATTATAAAATGATTTCTTTCATCACACTAAAAGTAATAAAACCCTCAAAGATATATTAAGTCATAATTGCCTTCCATCATTCAAATTTGGACAAAACCAGCAGTTTGAAGTGCCGGTTCATGCCTTAGCCGAGGGTGCCTCTTACTACTAGGGAGTCCTTATATGAATGATGGGTCAACTTAACTGAAGTGCTAGTAAGGATTAGCCCTAGCTAACTTGCTATCATTTTAGAGGCCAGTGTCGAGTAAATCAAATTTTGATTTTAAGAAGCTGGGACTTCACTCAACAGATCAAGGAACCGCAGACTATAAAGCGGTCGGCCATCCAAAAGCCTACCTAGAACCCTCCAAGTAGTGGTGTAGCCTTAGCTTGTAGACTATGAGGGGTGGTTCCAGGATCCTTTCCACTAGAATACTCAAGCGATATAGTATTCTGATTCTAGCATAGAGGGTTCCTAGAATCGGATAAAATAGTGGGAGACATAAAATGATTTAAGTAATTAATCAAAATGTCTAAACCGGTAATCCAGATAAAAGGTACTCATCTGCTAAAATTTATTTTTTGTAGAAAAATGGAAAGTTATACCACAAGATTAAAACTACAATATTATAATGGAAAAATTAAATGTCCACAGTGACACGAGTATCCATGAATAGTATAGGTGCGTGCACATAGTACTATGATATAGGAAACTAAAGGTTTCAGTGTTCCCAACACTGTTAAACTATCTCAAGAAGCGAGGGTGAAAAATTGCTTACAAGAGACTAATATACAAAGCACATGATAATTATATCATTATT
Source organism: Viscum album (assembly GCA_963277665.1). Taxonomy (NCBI): domain Eukaryota; kingdom Viridiplantae; phylum Streptophyta; class Magnoliopsida; order Santalales; family Viscaceae; genus Viscum; species Viscum album. The sequence continues at coordinate 1,148,969,667 of OY728132.1, read as the reverse complement.
CTTTCATCAATGTACAGTGTTAGTTGCGATTGCTACACCAGGACATAGATGATATAATATAAAGTCTCATCTCTGAGATGTTTGCAAGGAGAAAGTGGAGCAATGATATGAATAAGGCAAAGTTTACACCGGCATGTGTAAATTTAAAGATTGATCATGATCTTTAAATATCATTTTCACCACATTACTCAAGTCTCATTTTAAGTTACGAAACGAACAAGTATTGAGTAAACGCTTCATTACCTATCTAGGTAAGGTTCGCCAAGTGAATAAGAATAAAAGAAAATTAAGCTTTAATTCTTATAGCGGATAAATTGAAAGACAATGTGAAAAGGTCAAAGGAATTTAATGCCAATGACACATTCATGATGTACTTCAATTAATGAGGTATTAACAATGGTTATATGCATTACATATTATAAAATAATGCTACGAAAGTTTAAAAGCTGTAAACTGATTTAAAAAAGCAAGTTTCTGCTTCTACATCGGGAATAATCATCAATGTGATGTTTCCTTTTACTACTTGGATATTAAATACAATATGCTGGTAACATATGTGTATTCTAATACGATAAACAAGTTAGTATAGATTCCTTACTAGAAGTCAGGTTTATTCTCCAAATAGGCTGTGAAAGGGTGATACCTAGGCCAGTGGTGAGAAGTACACGACTTCTTTAATTGCCAAGGGAAAGATTCGTGTTGAACTATTGTTGAGTATAACCAAAAACATTAATCTCATGTATCCTTGGATGCAAGGATACATTCTTTCAGTTTCTGAAATGAATGTTGTTTTTGGTAAACTCAATCACTAGTTCAGTGATACTTGAATCATAGGCAATTAGTGATGAATATAAATGTAAGACTTATACCCAGTTGTGACAGGATAATTCTTTGTCAAGTAATACTAAAAATGGACGTTATGAATATACCAAGTATGGTATTTAGGCTTGGCACAACTAAATACTTTTGGTATTATTGATGTCTTTAGTTTGGACACAGGAGCCTTTAGAAATAAAGGTACGTCACAAAGCTTTTGGAAATAGTTCAATATGATAGTATGAACTATTCCAAGTATAAGCTAGATGTATATATACTTCATAAGATTTTTTTAAGTGATTAAGGAATATCAAAGAGAAGTATTTTCATGGTCAGGATATATGAGTTTCTTCGAGTTGGGAAACCGAAGAATATCTCGACCAAGTATTCATCAATCATGATAATGTAGCATGGAGCAATTCCTAAACGCACATTACCTTATTGACATCACGACATTTATGTTAATGGAGAGGATTGATTATGAAGTCTTACATATCACCATTGATCAACAAAATGTAGCGTAGAGTAATTCCTAAATGCACATTTTATACATCAAAGTATTGATGTAAGTAATATCAATGTTGGAACTAGCAGAAACTTCCATTATATTTCATGAAATTCTTTGCAAATAACAACGATATCCCACAACCATATTCCAACTATAATGACAAATGGATATCATATGATTCATAGTATGATGTAAACCCATTATGTCATAAGAACATGTGTTTGGATGCAAAGAGTTTGTTAGGACATAAACAAACTAGCGTCAAGATAAACACATTGTACATTTAGTATAATAAGCCTAATAGTTGTTTAGGATGTTACATAAATCCCTGAGATAGAAGAGTAGGTAGTCAAGAAATAGACTACACTTCTATATAAGGGTGCACATCTCTATTAGAGATAGAATGAGCTATATTGACTTGTGTTTAGTCAATGCTCAAAATTAACAAGTAGTTGGCATAGGAACTAGTTCCACAAGCGCATGTGGAACAAAGTATGTTCTAGAGACAAATACTGCATAGGAAGGATAAAACCATGGTGATGGTTTTTATATTCACCACGGTCGGTGATCTTTTATTCAATGTGAATAAAATTTCCTACAAGTAAGTAGTGTATGGAAATTAGATAAAATTGATAAGACCAACTAAAATTCAATTAATGGATTCCATGTATCAAAGTGAAAAAGGGGGCTATTATTTTGAATACTGCGGTGGGTATTCAAGTGAGTTGATACATGGATGGTACGAGCTTAGTACCAATAAGGCTCAATTGGTTTCACCAAGTTGTTATGCCTAAATCCGTTATAATTTTACTTATAATAGCTAATATCCATGATCAATTTATTTTGCGTTGGATGTCATGACCCCAAATTATGGATGGTGTCTATACGACGCAACCAGAAAGGGAAGGTCACATCACAAAATGCTAATAATGGTTGCAAGTTACTGAAATCAGGTTTAGGATTAAAGTATGAAACATGATCATAATATATACATTTTAAAACAAATGTTTTCCATGTGTTTACCAGAGGTTAGTGGGAGCGCTAAGGTTTTCCAATAAGAAATATGTTCGGTAACATATGGAAAACACACATTGGTATGATAGTTAATTAAGACCAAAATGAAATTTACTCTCCAATGATTGACTTAAAGTAGCAGCCTAAGTTCTGGGGAACAAGATCTACTAAGGTAGATCTATAGGTTGCTTGGTCCTAGTCAATCGTACATATAGTGACATTGTATTGAAAAATACATGTTGGAACAATTCAAGAGATGAATTGTTGCCTATGTCACAGTGCATAATCTCTCCATGTTGACATGTTCGTGACATGGGAAGAGATAAATACGGTGAGTTGAAATCTATACATCAGAGCGATGGATCAATCACATATTCCATGATATGTACAAGAACCGATATTTCCAAGGTATATTTTACAATAGGAAAATATCAGTTATATCCAGGAGCACTGTAAGGGATACAGTCAGAACAATCTAATTGTACTTCGGCAAGTATAAAAGATTTGTACCTGGTAAGTGGAGAAGAAAGGATACTAGTTTTCGGGGATAAAAACTAGTCTTCCATAGATCAAGAGATCAAGTATTGCAGTTATGATAAAGGTGATGAGCGAGTCAAGCTCATATAAGCCTGTGGTGGCCATATCTACAAGACCGAGTACATTGCAGCTTCTAAGATATCTAAGAAGTAGTTAAATGAAATGATTTGTTCCAGTTCTTGGAATGACACCTGGTGATAAAAGTATTATCATAATGTAGATTATGATATTCTTACTAGCCAAGATGTCAAGTTATGACAGTGGACAAAAAGGTATATACTCAGGATACTATCTCAAGAGAATTTTTAATCAAAGAGATGAGGTCGCTATAGCAGAATAGCCACACGGTGGAACCGTGGCAGACCCAGTATCTAAGGCCTTTACTCAGCAGAAACATGATGCTTATCATGTGATTAGCTAACAAGTTTAGTTAGCAAGTTGGCTCTAGTGCAAGTGGGAGTGTTGAAATAGTGGTTTCCCTAGACCCAACTATTATGTGCTTTTGATTACCATATCGTGTATAGAGTTAACTATGCATGATGTCATCTTACCATTATAGTGTAGAATTTTCTACGTCCACTATTGAAATGGTAATGTCCAAATATTAATTGTCGTATTGAAAGGTTATAGCAGTTCCCAGGCTATAATGAGAACCTCTAGATACTATGACATTAATCTTAAATATATGTTCTATGGTCTAGATACATCTTACTAATTAGACATAGTAGATGTCTGACCATCAGGTGATGGGGGCTCATAAGCATTGAGACTTCTTCTCATGAAGTTCACACTTGGTGTTCTCTAGTAGTGAGATCATGAGGACTGACCCTCCAATAGGAACACCACATGTTTCGGGTGTCATTGGATGTTCTTATCTACAATCATGTGTAATGGTCTCCTGACTTGAGATCATTACCAATGTATGTCATTTGATTGCGTACTTTGATGTAAGATGAAAACCCTGGAAATGAATTCGTGGAGAGGTAGTTTGTTTCGGGTGCGTCATTGGTGGCATGACATTGGTTGAATGGTCAAGAAAGGATTTGTCGCTTCTGAGTTGTGGAAGTAATATATCTCCGACCATATTTATATGGATGGAAGTACCTTTATAAGACCATGGCCATGAAAGTCAAGGGTAAATCCTTCCAGTTACATCAACAAACTATAAATAAAGAAAAGGACGATGACATGTGAGTGCATCCTGCTTTATGAGATATTACAGACAAAGAGATTATATTACACTTTGCATGTTCGTAGGTTGGTTGTCGCTGCTGTGACAATCCTTATTTCTTCAGGGGCCATGATGGGTTGCTAGATCCTGCTCTTGGTCTATGAATACTATTCACGACTGTCAAAATAAGGGCCTAGAGGGTCACACACAATAGTGTATTCAAGAATCTTCCCTATTTAGTTGAATAGGAGTATTGGACATAGTGGGCCCCGCCACAAGGGGTTCGGGAATTGTCCAAAGTTAAACGATCACCAATGAAATAAATAAATTCATATTATTCAAGTTTAGAATAATGAATATTGAATTTATTTATTAAATGTATTTATGAGTTTTAGTAAATACATGAAAAAATATTAATTGATGAATATTAAATTATTCAAGGTTCAATTAATATTTATGGGAGCGAAGAGTCGGGTTTATGACTTAATTATTATCATGTGATATATTTTAATATATTACAAGTAAATTATAATAATATTTATGACTCAGTGTAGTAGTCATAAATGTCGTTGATAGTGCATTAAGTATTCGGGCGCCGGTGAGGCGATACCAGGTATTTTAATTGTGCACTATAAATAGAAGAGGAGGGGAATTTTCCAAACACTATTCATGGAGTTTATCTCTCATATCCTCTCTTCCAAATTCTATAGAGAGATTCTCTGGATCCAAGGAGCTCAGATCAAGCTCTCTCTCGAGCATCGCTAGCGATGCGATGCGGTGGTCGTTGGAGCGTCGAAGGCATCGTCGCAAATCGACACTAGCACCCGGATTATGATGAACGGTGCTCCTGCAAATTCCTTGAAGCGCATGTGGATGATCTAGAGGAATTTGTCTTTGGATTCTTTAAGCAGCGATCGCCAGTGATGAGCAGACGTCGTGTGCGGCTTCGGATCTAAACCAGGTATTTTACTGTTTATGTTTGTGCTTAAAACCCTTCACGCGTGGTCCTTGTCTTTGACTGGGCAGCTTTTCACCGACGTCGACAAGTTCACGTCGAACGATGGTGGAAAAAATTTAAAAACCCACCTATTTGGGGCTTCCGCTGCACACCCGGTTCCAACAGCTACATCACCTTAGATGGGCCTCCCTATATGCCAAAGGCTATCGATTATACCCTCAATTCAGTGTAGAAACAATAATAAAAATAATAAACAACCACATAAACTGGATTGAATGACATCACAAACAATACAAGGAAAGTTCCAAAAATAACTATAGTATCAGAATTTTATTACAATAGAGTATTCTATGCATATCACAATAGATACCCCTAGGGTGGATACACACATGATAAAAAAATAATGAAATAATAATAAATTAGAACTCATCCCAACTGGTCCTGAGTTTGGTCTGGTACCATCCTCCATACTCCATTCTAGCATGATAAAAAAACATCATGAAACAACCACTTTCCCTAAATCTATAACCTATAACTAAATAGTGATATCTTCTTGGGTACCAAAGTGTCATGGAGGCCCGAGCAGGGTGTGAGTACAACTCAGTATGCCACCATTAATGACATTCTAAATATAACCAATCTATAATAAAAGTGTATGAAGAAGTGTTGTGATTTATTTTAATAGTTTAAGAAATTTAAAATAAAATCATTTATTAACCATTGATGTTTGAGATTCGTATTAACACATGAGATCAGACTATACCACCATCGATCCTCAGGCTTGTGACCTCGATCGATTATACCTAATTTGTAAGAACTCGATTTTTCACTTAGGTATGGATCCTTTAATTTTTAGTATAAATATTTACTTTGTACCTAATATGGATTCCTACTGAGTTAGTAAAGGTTACGAGGGTGTATGGGGCTTGTTTAGATCCCATAACCCATCTTTTTGGGGAAAACTGGCTTGGTGCATGGTTTAGAGTAAACTATGCAGGATTCTCACACGGTTTTCCTAACCATGCAGATGGTGTTTTTTTTAGAAAGAGTCATCTTTCACAGTTGGTGCACGACTATGCGACCTAACCGTGCAAAAACCCTTTTTTCCTAGGTACCTATGCATGGATTTCGCACGGTTTGATCAAAATTGTGCAGACAAACCGTTTGGGTAGAACCGTTTCGCACGGTTTGCGCATGGTTTGACAAACCGTGGAGACAAACTGTGCACATGCTAATTTTTCTGGGTAAATTTCCAATTTTTTCCTTAATGATCTATTAATACTCCTCTTTCCTCCCTAATCCATGAACCAGCAGGATTAACCGCCTTTCCTTTCATTCTAAAGATTTTTGAAGGCCAAAGATAGGGATCAAGCGATCTCCTTCATCTGACATCTGATCGATCTTCTTTTCATCACGTTGGATGCGTAACGGTAAGTACTCGAGTATCCTTTAGCCATTATTATCTTTTTATCTCGACCTAGATATCCTCATGTGAGCGTTTTTCACTTTTTCTTAGATCTACTCTGATTCGAGCCAAATCAAGGGCCAATACTGGAGGAGGAGATTCGTACAAACCTAAGGTTAGTGGTATATAACTCATCCCTAAAGTTCATTGACTTTGGAATATTCATGTGGGGGCCACAGGTTTCGTTGGAAGACGTTTATTAAATTTACATTCCATGATTATACATGTTATAATCATATGGTTATACTCTTTCCAAAGATGTGATTAGTTGTTAGTGGTTACACCCACAACTCAATCTGCCTCATGTCGAAGGTTATGCCATAATTGGGTTTTAGTGTTTCAGCACGTTTGAGCCACCGTTCAGGTGTGCCCTTGCTTGACCTTTCTAAAGGCGAGTCTTCTTATAATAAATGGCTTGTTATTAATGAGAATTGCATAATGGCATGTACCATGTATGCTCACCACTTGGCCTGCCTAAGGTAAGTGCTTTCAAATGATTATTAAATGTGAAATATGATTTGCAAGTACACTAACTATATAACTTGACCTTATCAAAAGAGATTGAATAAAGGTTACATGTCTATAGCACCCATTTCTATATTGATAGAAGGTATCAGAGTGAAACTCAATGATTGAATATGCCTTAATGGTTAATAAAGAATTGATTAAACAATTTCAATGCTACTTGGCCTATCCAAACTAATGGAAGACAATGATTGGACGTAATAATTGATTACATGATTAAAATATCAAAAAGGAATGGACTACCTCAAGATATCCTTGGATTCTGAGAGGAGAATACCTTGGGTCTCGTGAACCCCATTCTGATTCAAGGATGCAGTTTTCTTTGTTTGATACCCACCTAGACTCTAGTTCTTGTTTATTTCTCGGATTCCCGGTATACTACCGTAGGGTCCTTTACATTATTATAGGATACCTCAGATACAATCCTTGGATATATAATTGACTAGTAGGTTCCATGGTGAAGGTCCATAGGGCCCTATCTTTGCTTATCCCCATTTTACCTTGGTTGATCACCTTGGACTCGGTAGGCACCTTATTGTGGAATGCCTTGGATTAATCTCCTTGTATTACACTCTTACCCCTTAGAAAGAATCAGATACTACTGAGTTAGTGTTCCAAGAGATTTGCGTTACCTTGATTATTACCCTAGAACTCCTTCCCTAAATATCATTTTCAAGTTTCCTTGTTATGTCTTGGGACCTTCACTACTTATAATATCACAAGGTGATGTCAGTGCTGGCTATGCCTCACATGACCTATTAACTTTAAATGGTAATACTTAATTAATGAACTAGTTACATGTTCAGACACTAGATGAGGGTTAGATCATGTAATTGAGTATTTAGTTAGTTTGTACTACTTTCTTTAATTTATTTATGCATTCCTACACACTGCTAAATTCCATTACACAGGCCAGATGTTATAGACACCGTTGGTGGTGGCCCACTGAAATTTATCTCACACTCTCTCCGGGTTATATTTGGTACCCGAAGTAGATTACATGGTTACAGGTGTTGACAAAGGGAAGCATATGACTTCAAATGCTTGATTTATTACTGTTAGGGATAGATCTTGATAGCAGATTATTGAGTTAGATCTCAGGATTCTTGGATTAGTCTTTTCTTTCTTTACTTTGTGGAACTATTATGCCTATTGTCTTGTATCCATGTTTTCTAGTTTTCTAGTGACATGTCATAACATAATCATTGTTCCAGTTGATACGATTATTATTATTCTCGTTTAACTATTGCATCAATCTTCTTCCACTGTTTATTTATATTATTTATATTTCTTCTACTATTTACTATTTCTTTATATTCCTTCCATCATGATACACTCTGCTAATGAGGGCATAGTTTCTCCACAGACACATCCTAGATCCTCGATACTAGTCGGCAGCCTCTGGCGTTCGGGAAGATGTGCTTGAGGCCATATGGCCCACCGGGCTCAGGGCACCCGTTAAGTGGTATCTAGGTTCGGGACGTCACAAAGTGGTATCAGAGGATGGTTTCTTTTCTTGATTTACTATTTAGAGAAAATAGATTAGAGAATAGGAACACTTGGGACTTGGTCAAAAGATGTGCTTGGGCATCGCGAACCCATGTTCAGGGTAAAAACCAAATTGCCTAAATTATGATTATTGTTCTACTTTTTTCGAATATAATTGATATTATTTCACCATTGGGTGATGCACATGTTGTGTGGTGTTGTTGATTATTACTCTATTTGAGAAATTCTTTCATCCTTAGCATGATGATATAAGGGAAAAGAGCATGTTACATGCATCATTATTGGCACATAGAGTTCACATGTCATGCATATTGGCATACCATATTGGTGAATTTCACTACTTTGCATTTATTGATATGATTTTTGATTTTTGAGTGATGTTGTGATAATTTACTTGTACTTGTATTACTTTGGCTGCGATTGAGTGATTGTCTATCTCAATTCATGAGGTGTATGGGCCCTCATGGGCTGGGATGAGTAATTTATCGATTCGAGCCATTATGCTATAAGTAAGTGGGTGGCATTTCTGGTGATAGGTGTATGGGCACTAATTCATCAGAAATGGATATCCATTATAAAGTGAATCCTGAATTCTAAAATGAATTGGTTTCACATCCTTATCCTACCTTGTCATGTCTATTAATGGTAAAGGAGTGAACTTGGAAATTAACTACAAAATGACATGAAACTTATACTTGAGCACTTATTGATACCCAACTGTCTGAGCAGGTAGTTTGGGGTAGTATGCCTTGGGTAGTGAGTTTTCTTACTTTTAGTTTCTACTAGTGATGCTATATTATGCTTCTATGTTTCTTCTAAGGTGTGTTCTTGGCATTTTTAGACCAATGCCGCCACAATGTCCTCATGTCATTCCCCAGGAGGGTGATGGCGAACATGCTCCCAACAGAGTGGGCCTTGAGATGCTAGTCTTACCTCCAGGAGTGCCACTTGAGGTACCACCTTCTATACTTGATTCAGACACTGATGACCAAGTTCGTGATAATTTCCTATTTCTGATGCAGTCCATGCTTGGTGCTCCATGGGTTGCACCTACGATGACTGATCTGACCCGCAAGTTCTAGCAGTATCATCCTCCTAATTTTTTCAGGGGATGGTGGTTCTCAGGCTACTGAGTCTTGGATAGAGGCCATGCTGTCTATATTTGAGCATCTGGAAATGCCTCCAGAGTGGAGATTCAAGATTTCTATATACATGCTTCGAGATTCGTCCAAGCATTGGTGGGATGTGGTTACCCAGGCCGGTCATCATCAGGGCATGTTATGGGATGATTTCTAGACTGAATTCTATGATCAGTTCTTTCCACAAGAACTGATAGATGAAATAGCGATAGATTTCATGCATCTTGAGTAGGGTTCTATGTCATTTATGGAATATTCAGCACGTTTCACTGATTTACAGCGCTTTGCACCATTTCTAACTGGTGATGAGTTTTCACGTGCTAAACATTTTGAGGATGGGCTCCAGTACACCATCTGAACTCATGTGAATGTCTTTTTTCCTTCCTACATTTTCCGAAATAGTTGATCAAGACCTTATCACTAAATTTAACCTGAGGGACGACTCAAGTACCAGGTTTAAAGGATCAATGTCGCGTTAGGAAAATAGTTTTTCTGATGATAGGAAATGTTCCCTTGAGGTTTTTTTTTCAGGGCAGTGGTAGCTAGAGTATCCTATTTGATAGCTATTTGGTGTGTCATCAGTGTGGAAGACCAGGGCATAAGAAGCCCCAATGTGAAAAAGACCCTATGAAGTGTCGGGCTTGTGGCCGTATGGGTCATCTTCAGCGTTTCTACAAGATATTTCCTCCAGCTTTAAGTGGGAAAGGATCGCATCTGTTCCACTTACATGAGTGAGTTATTTTGCACCGTGTTAGGTGGGGGAGTTGGAGTAGCACCGATAGGTCTGGCTGAGGAGGAGGTTGTGGCCATGGTAGTCCGACCCCCGATCACCAGCTGCACTAGAAGAGAAGTCATGATCATGGTAGTCCGTCTATTTCATAGGGCCGTGGATCAGGTTAGTTGCATGCTTTAAAACTAATACCCGAGGATCAGGCTGTGGGACCATCTATAGTACGAGATACTATTCTTGTAGTTGTTACTGTTTTCTCTACTTTTTTTGACACATGTTCTTCAAACTCCTTCATTTTTGTATCTATTGTGGAAAGTCTAGGACTAGATATATAATATCAATACAGATAGAGGGCATACACTAGTGTAGGGACTATCCCCTTGAGGTTGGTAGTTACCCTTTATTGTGGAATTTCTTTGTTCTCGAGATGATGGGATTCAATGTCATTATTGGGATGGATTGGTTAGTCCACTATCATGCCTTTGTAGACTACTATCACCCCATGGTCTCTTTTAAATCACCAGAAGGAAATAATTATCTTTTTAAAGGTGAGTCGGATGTCCAGGTTGGGAGAGCTAGACCAAAGCATCATGGACTAGGTGGAGTGGCTTCCCAGATTGCAAATCTTTTCATAGAGGATTAGGGTTTGCTTCAAACTGATTTCCCTCCAATAGTTGATCGTTTCAGGGAAGTATTTCCTGATTAATTTTCTGGCTTACCTCATAAGAGATAGGTAGAGTATACAATAGATCTTGCTCTAGGAGCAGCTCTAGTGTCCATTCCTCCTTACAGGATGGCACCTACTAAGCTTCAGGAGCTCAAGTGGCAGATAGAGGACCTTGAGGCCAAAGGCTTCATACGGCCTAGTAAATCCTCTTGGGGTTCACCTATGGTTTTTTCTAAGAAGGTGGATGAAACTCTTTGTTTATTCATTGATTACAGAAGGTTGAACCATCTTACGATCAAGAATAGATATCCACTTCCTTGAATAGATGATCTTTTTGACTAGCTCTGAGGATAAAAGTTTTTCTCTAAGATCAACCTGAGATCAGGTTATCATCAAGTGTGAGTTAGACCATTAGACATACTTCGTACAACTTTCTATAGAAGGTATAGTCTATATGAGTATCTTGTTATTCCATTCGGTCTTACAAACGTGCCTTCCAATTTCATGGCTTTGATGAATAGGGTTTTCCACCCCTATTTGGACTCTTTTTTCATGGTCTTTGTGGATGATATCTTGGTGTATTCTCGTACTCATAATGACCAAGCCAAACAACTTGATATCATCTTGAGTACACTAAGAGAGCATCATATTTATTCCAAGATTTATAAGTGCTACTTCTAAATCGACAAGTTCCACTTCTTGGGTCATATTATTTTAGAATCAGAATTATTTATTGAACCTAAATAGGTTTGTGTTGTTGTTTCCTGGGAGCATCCCAAGAATGTGTTTAATATCATGAGTTTCTTAAGGCTCACTAGATATTATAGGTGTTTTATACAGGACTTCTCACATCTTTATTCACCTCTTACTGGATTTACAAAGAAGGGTGTTAAGTTCTTGTGGTCATAAGCATGTGAGAAATCCTTTTAGGAACTGAAAGGTGGGATGGTTTCAACACTGATTCTGATTCTTCTAGAACCTAGAAAAGGTTATACTATCTTCTACAATGCATCATGCATTATCTTAGGAGCAGTGTTGATGCAGGAAGAAAAAGTCATTGCGTACAGATCTCGGCAGTTGTGGCCTCATAAGAGAAATTACCCAATGCACGACCTCGAGCTAGCAGCAGTTTTCAGTACCTTATGTTTCTGTAGAAATTATTTGTTGGGTGAGTTCTTTGTGGTGTATACAGATCAAAAGAGCCTCAAGTATATATTTTCTTAGTGTGACTTGAACCTCAGATAATGGATATGGGTCTAATATCTAAAATCCTTTGATTTTGAGCTTGCCTATACTCCTAGAAAGGGAAATGTGGCCGCTAATTCATTGAGCCAGAAAAATCAAACACATGATGTACATGAAGCCAATGACGAATGGAAGTTAACGAACCTCTTTTCTGAACTTCATCTAGAGTTTCATGATAGTCATAAGCAGTCTTACCTCTCATCCTTAACATTGAACTCTTCCCTCCTTGAGAAGGTGAAGAGTAGGCAGTTTTATATCAGGAGATAACCCACCTTCGGATTGGTCTATGGATAGATATGACATCCTACATCTACATGGACATATCTGGGTTCCTACAGATATGAGAGGGGAGTTGATGAAAGAGTTCCATGCTTCTCAATGGGAATTTCATCTAGGAATCTTGAAGATGTATTGAGATATGTGACACCAGTATTGTTGGCCTGGAATGAAATGTCAGATTGTAGGCTTCATCACTAGGTGTTCCACCTATCAGCAGGTGAAGGCGGAGCACCAGAGACCTGCAGGCTTGTTACAGCCACTTCCAGTCCCATAATGGAAATGGGAAGATGTTTCTATGGATTTCGTAGTTGGCTTACCTGGGTCACTAAGGGGTAGCGATGCTATCTGGGTAGTAATTTACTGACTAATGAAGTCATCCCACTTGATTCCTATATGGGAAAATTTCTCAATTGATTAGTTGGGCATACTATATGTTCATGAGATCATACGAATACACGGGGTTCCACATACTATCGTTTCAGATAGGGATGTTCATTTCAATTCATAGTTCTGGAAAGGGTTGCAGAAAGCTATGAGGACTTAGGTGATTCTAAGCATAAATTTTTACCCTTAGAATGATGGAAAATAGAAACAAAAAATATAGGTTCTAGAGGATATGATCTGAGCATATGTCCTTGATTTTAGTGGTTCTTGGGAGAAGCATACCCCTCTCGTCGAATTCGCTTATAATAACAGCTTTTAGGTGATGATTAAAATGGATCCTTTTGAGGCCTTATATGGTAGTCCATTCCATTCACCATTATGCTGGATAGAGGTAGGTGATGTTTCCCTACTAGGTCCTCATCTCATTCAAAAGACTTCAGAACATGTTCAACTGATCAGGAAGCGTATGACTACTGCTCAGTCTAGAAAAAAAATCTTATGTCGATCATTGTCAATGAACTCTTGAGTTCAAGGTTGGGGATCATTGTTTTCTTCGAGTATCACCCAGGATAGGTAATATATGGTTAAGGAAGTAGGGAAATTTGTCGCCTCATTACGTTGGGCTGTTTGAAATTCTAGAGAGATATAGGCTGGTAGCCTATCGGTTGCTACTACCTCAGAGGTACCATGCCATGAATGAAGTCTTTCATGTCTCACAGCTTTTTCAATATCATGATGAACCATCTCATACCTTTGATCCTAAGGAAGTTGAGTTAGATATTGATGCTACCTTTCAGGAATATCCAGTACGCATTGTTGACCGAAGCATAAAGGCTCTCTAAGGCAAGTCTGTCCCTCTCGTACGGGTGCTATGGAAGCATGAGTGAGTACAAGATAAGAATTAGGAGAGGGAAGCTAATGTACATGCCCAATGGCCAGAGTTGTTCTTAGATAGTGTTTCTTTAACTTTGGAAGGAGAACTCAGGGGTGAGTTATTTTAAGGGGGAAAGACTGTAAGAACTCAGTTTTTCACTCAGGTATGTATCTTTTAATTTTCGGTTTGAATATTTACTTTGGACCTAATATGGATGCCTAATGAGTTAGTAAAGGTTCTGAGGGTGTTCAGGGGTTGTTCAGAGCCTAGAACCCATCTTTTTTAGGAAAAAATGGCTTGGCGCATGGTTTAGAGTAAACCGTGCAGGATTCCCACACAGTTTTCCTAACTGTGTGGATGGTGTTTTTTTTGGATAGATCCATCTTGCATGGTTGGCGCATAGCCATGTGGCCTAACCATGCAAACACCCCTTTTTCCCAAGTAATCGTGCATGAATTCCACACAGTTTGATCAAACTATGTAGACAGACTGTTTGGAAAAAACTGTCTCGCACGGTTTGTGAACGGTTTGATGAACCGTGCAGAAAAACCATGTGCAAGCTAATTTTTTTGGGTAAATTTCCAATTTTTTCCCTTAATGATATATTAATCATCCCATTTCCTCCCTAATCTAAGAACCAGTGGGATTAACCCCCTTTCCTCTCATTTTGAAGCTTTTTTAAGTTCAAAGCTAGGGATCAATAGATATCCTTCATCCGACATCCGATCAAGCTTCTGTTCCTCACACTGGATGCGTAATGATAAGTACTCGAGTCCTCTTTATCCATTATTCTTCTCTTTTTATCTTGACCTAGATATCTTCATGTAACCATTTTTCAACTTTTCTTAGATCTACTCTGATATGATCCAAATCAACAACCAATACCAAAGGAGGATAGTCGTACAACCCTAAGGTGGGCGGTCTATAACTCATCCCTAATGTTTGTTGATTTTGGAATATTTGTGTGGGCCCCACCAGTTTCATTGGAAGATGTTTCTTAAATTTACATGCCATGATTATACTTGTTAGAATCTTATGGTTACGATCTTTTCAAATATTTGATTAGTTGTTAGTGTTACACCCACAACTTAATCCGCCTCATGTCGAAGGTTATGCCATAATTGGGTTTTAGTGTTTTGGCATGTTTGAGACACCGTTCAGGTGTGCCCTTGCTTGACCTTTATAAAGAAGATTGTTTTTATAATAAATGGATTGTGATTAATGATAATTGAATAATGGAATTTACCATGTATTCTCACCACTTGTCCCGCCTAAGGTAAGTGCTTTCAAATGATTATTAAATTTGAAATGTGAATGGAAAGTATACTAAGTATATACCTTGGCCTTATCAAAAGAGATTAAATAAAGGTTACATGTCTGTCACACCCCTTTCTATATTGATGGAAGGTAGAGAAGTGAACTTCAATTATTGAATATTCCGTAATGGTTAATAAAGACTTGATTAAATAGTTGAAATGCTACTTGGCCTATCCAAACTAATGGAAGAAAAGGCTTGGACCTAATGAATTATTACAGGATTACAATATAAAAAAGGAATGGACTAACTTGAGCTCTCCTTGGATTCTGAGAGAATAATACCTTGGGTCTCGGGAACCCCATTCCAATTCAAGGATACAATTTTCTTAGGTTGATACCCACTGAGACTCCAGTTCTTGTCTATTCCTTGGATGGTCGGTATACTTCCATAGGGTCCTTTAAATTATTATAGGATACCTCAGATACACTCCTTGGATCTAGAATTTACTCATAGGTTCCATGGTGAAAGCCCATAGGGCCCTATCTTTGCTTATCCCCATTTTAACTTGGTCGATCACCTTGGACTTGGTAGGTAACTTATTATGGAATTCCTTGGATTGCGCTCCTTGGATTACACTCTTACCCCTTTTATAGACTTAGATACTACTGAGTTAGTGTTCTGTGAGATTTACGTTACCTTGGTTATTACCCTGGAACTCCCTCACTAGATATCATTTTTAGGTTTCCTTATTATGTCTTGGGACCTTCACTACTTATACTATCATGAGGTGATGTCAGTGGTGGCTATGCCTCATGTGACCTATTTACATTTAATGGAAATACTTAATTAATGAATTGGTTACATATTCAGATACCACATGAGGGTTAAGCAAGTACTTGGGTATTTAGTTATTTTTTAATGCTTGCTTTACTTTATATATTCATTCCTACACACAACTAAATTCTATTACATGGGACAAATGTTATAGACATTGTTGGTAGTGGCGTATTGAGATTTATCACACACCCTCTCCAGGCATCATTTGGTACCTGGAGTAGATTACATGTTTGTAGGTGTTGAAAAAGGGAATCATATGACTTCAAACACTTGATTACTTACTATTAGGGATTAATCTTGATAGCAGATGACTGAGTTGGATCTTGGGATGCTTGTAGTAGTCTTTGATTTCTTTTACTTTATGGATTTGTTATGCCTATTGTCTTGTATCCATGTTTTGTAGTTTTTTAATGACATGTCATAACATCATCATTGTTCCAGTTGATACAATTACTATTATTATTTTTTAACTATCGCATCAGTTTGCTTCCACTATTTATTTATATTATTTATATTTCTTTTGATATTTACTATTCTTTTATATTCTTTCTACTGTTTTACACTCTACTACTGAGGGAATAGTTTCCCCATAGACACACCTTAGGCCCTCACTACAAATCGGAAGCCTCTGGCGTTCGGGGAGATGCGCTTGAGGCCATGTATTCCACCAGGCTCAGGGAACCCATTAAGTGGCAACCAGGCCTGGGATGTCACATGATTCGACCAATGGTTGGTTGTCTCTAAGAATATTGTATGGAATATTCCAACCATAGTATCATGACCTCCCCAAAGGGAGTTTTCTCAAGTTATCACATACCACCCATATGAGTGTTTTCTTAGTTACCACAAACATCCTTATGAGGGGAGTTTTCTTAAGTCCCCATAGACCTACCTATAAGTGGAGTTTTCATGGTTATCACTGAACTCCCTAAGAGGTGAGTTTCCATAGTTATCACCGATCTCCCTACAAGGTGAGTTTTCATAATTATCATAGACCTCCCCACGAGGAAAGTTTTCATAGTTATCACTGACCATGTACAAGGTAATTTACATTTAGTAACACAACACTATCTTATAGGGAATTTTATTTAAGTAACTCAAGACCATCTATGAGGGAATTTTCATTTAATTCCAATCTATAATTTAGGAATTTTCATTCCATTTCATAATACCATTTCAAATATAATTCATCATTTTACAATTCATCACTTACAAATTCATTTAAAAATTCATTTCTATTAATAAGTCAACAATTTATATTATAACATTCATCACCCATTCCATAAACCAAGATTTACTAATAAACCATATCTATTTCATTTCATGATACACTTTCTATTTCATGAAAATATATTTGAATTCATCAACATGTTTAGTCAAGTAGAGTTCTAATTTCAATATCAATGTTTTTGAAATTCCATTTCAAAACCATTGATTTAATTTAAAAATCACTTTTAACCATTTCAAACATAGTTATCCATTTAATAATATCAAACCAAACAAGGTTAAGGGTTCAACTAGAATCACCCCTTTAACATTATCCATTTTCATTTTATAAATCATAGATTACCATTTAGTAGGCGAATTCCCAAGGTCAATTTCATCATTATGGAATTTTACTTGTAATTCTCTCTTTACCAAGGTTCAAGACATGTAAAAGGGTGTTAAATAGGGGAAAAAAATTAAAACCAGTAATTCAAATATTATGTTGATACCCAATGAAGTCGATATGACCACACAACACATCATTTTAAGAAAAAGTGGCGTGACCTTGGGTTAAATTTTGGGACCACCAACCTCATGCCTAAAGAATCCTAATCTCCCAATATTTTCTTACAGTTCAAAAAAAAAGAAATCAAGAAACCATTAAAACCCCCTAAAAAAAGACATATTAGACATATACAATGAGAGAGATTGAGATAGGGGAACAAACTAGAAAGAGGATAGGACAAGATCATAGATTTACCATAAACTTGTCAATGCAATGAATAAAACTTGATTTAGAGTTGAAATGGAATCGAAATATTAGGAGGAAGGAAATGGGAGGAGGGGTCATGTGTTAGATGGGATTCTGGCCAAAAGGGTCCAAAAATCAGGTTTAAGGATCAAGGGGTTGTAAGGGATTTTTTTTTGTAAAATTTCACTTTTTAAAGGGGTTATTTTTTAGCCTCATAGTTTGATAAACTATGTGCCAACTATGCTAACATAAATTTTTGGGACATACAATTTTGCATAGTTTACCAAATTATGTGCAAACCATGTGAAATGCCTCTAAAATTTCCCACAAAGAATGCATGGTCTTCTAGATCCCCAAGAATGGTTAAACAAAACATGCACCTTTTTCCATCAGGCCACATATTTGTGGTGCACAGTTTGTGATAATCATGTACTATCCATAAGCCCTAGGATCCTATCCCCACAAATAAAATTTAAAACACCAAACACCCAGGATGCTCTTGAGACCTCCCATACTCGTAAAAAAAAATTCCCAAACAAGGTCTCACTTGAGGTTAATTTTTTTAAATAGGTACAAGCCTCAAGTTGGGGCAAGATTCTTGCAACCTCCCCACCATATAACAACTCATCTTTGAGTTGGGTTCCTAATTATCACCAAGACTCCTCGGCGAATGGACCTACCCTCAATGGACTTCTTGAATTCATAATTTACCAACACTATACCAATGAAATTGATGCCACTGGTATGAACTGGATAATTCTCACTCAAAACCACACCTTAAAACCTAGCCTCACCCATGACTGAAAATTCCAACCAACATGCTACTCCAAATTTTTGAAGTCTGTAGACTCCAATATCACACAATCAATTTCTATAGACACATTTGGTCAAATCACCTGACCATCACCCATATCTAGTAGTTATAAAACACCAACCACACAAATTCCACCTAAATCCAATAAGCAATACCCATACCTGGGTACCTTCTGTTCCTTCCCATCCCAGCTTCTTATATCCATGCAACACTATAATATTGTAGCTACCTTAGTGTTTGGTTTCATTGATATGTCACCTTCAACATTTTTTTTGGAATTTCTTGAGGTGAGCACCATGCGTTCAATCCATCCATGGTGCACTCCCCACCACAGGAATTCCTTATCAAACATAGCTCATATGTGAGGACACTAGTTAATATGTCAACACCATCTATGCACAGGGCCCAAACTCACCGACTTCCCCTCAAAAATCCCTAACTGATCCCAAAGCACATCTACCACATATAAAACAGCCCACCCAATGTAGTTCTCATCCACTACATTTGTTTTTGTGTAAGAAAATAGGCTATACCTTCTCCAATAAACCTATCTCAAAATTTCCATCTTTCACCTCCAACTCTCCATTAAAAACTAAATCATTCTTCCCTAAAACCTAAAGGCAATATCATGGTAATCCAAAAACCCACACCAATGTCTATACCCAACACCCAATTTGATTTCCACGACTAAATCACCAATTGATCAAAACTACCATCAAGACCTATGTAGGTACTGAAGTATTAACATTCATCCAATTATTAGTCTTATTACACTCATGACCCTTCTACCTGAGGGTCATAACACCATGAATTATCCGACACTCACCACTATTTGAGTTTCTTTATAGTCACATCACTAATCTAAAAACCTAGTCTCCATGGCTCATTTCCTCTCCATCACTGAAAAAGATGGCTAGACATGTTCATCTTACTTATGTACACATGCCAAAATAAACATAAACTACATCCCATTCTCAGGTCACATGTACATCTTCATTATCACAACCCAAAGTTTACTTTCATAGTGAGGGTCACACCCCTCATAGTCAATGTCACATTTCCCACCATATTACTTTACTGACCCCACTAAAGATCAAAAATAGAACATTTTTATTTATTGAAATGTGCATATCACTCCTCTTGATCCATGCTCATCTTCTAAAACATTGATTCCTGTTGAAAGGGAAAACCATCCCACTGCACATCAATCTACTCATTGGTATCACCCATTAATAAAAGGACCTTTAAAAATCCTATCAAGAGCCTCAATCATCCCGTCTACAGGTATTTCATTACTTGTTTAGGGAACCTCACTTTGAGGGGGGCCTATCAAATGAAGCCTGCTATGGACCCATTAATCTCTAGCGAGAAGTCATGAATTTAGGCTCATTATGGCACCAAAATCACCCCATTTCTTGACTAACCAACATATTACCCAATAACCCCATGCATAGGCAATGCGTAACACCTCCCTATCATTAAATCCCAAGGGTCATATGCTCCCTTATGACCAAATACAGATCCTGAATCATAATACCATCAGCAGTAAGCCATTAGGCTCATGTGCCTAAACCACTTACCATGCTCTTATGACATGCCAATCCCATAAAGAAAATAGAAACCTTAGTGTATCCTTTCCAACATTATATATCTTACCATGACAAAGGTTAATCATGTTATTTACCTCTAACTAACATCATTAGATACAAAAGTACCTTCCCACTCTCTTAATGTGCACTGAAGCACACCTAAGATCAATAGGGTTAGGCAATTAGACGACCTTACTCTCCAAAACCCAACATTGACACCCAAAAACACTATCCCTTGAGGTTAATTACGTCAACAAGCACTTGGTAACTCACATGAGAAACCTAAAAACTTTTAAGGATGTACACTTGCATAGGGAACCTCACACATAATCTGGTCACACCTGGTTGGCCTCCCTTATATGTATATACATCCTCAAGGCATTTTTCCATTCCTTTGACACATATCCCAAGCCACTTCCCATGATAAAACGTAAACACAATCGTTTAAACTTAATTTAAACATCTAAGAAACTTTCATAATCATATAACTCCTATCATAAGTCACCCTTTCATGTCACAAGGCACTAAATCACTAAAGTTGAGTTGCATCTAAGGGTCACTAGATTGTTACACCTATCTTGTACATACCATATCACATAAGTTGTAACCCAAAGACCACCTTATCATCCCAATTTCAAACTTACATGAAATCTAACATTCCTAAACAATAATATACAAGGTTATCAAATAAATACATAATGGAATCACATGCCATACATTATCTTACAAGGGATCCAACATTCACAACACACTACAGTTCTCAAGGTCATAAATTAACAAGATGTCACGAGAGATACGACACTCTACTAAAAAATACACCCCACATAAATAGGTTTTCATAACTCAAGATCTCCCCCTAGCCCCATCTATCCTTACCAGGGTTTGGTCATATCTATAGATGTAAGGTCCACATTAAAACATAGTATAACCAGATATTTTTTTCTCTAACCTGAAATTTCAAAAGGAATTATAACATGCCTAAGAACCAATACTCACCCAACTCATATTACAAGAACCTTATAAATAAAGTGACATCAATATTTTAAATTTATATACACAGAGACAAGTCAATAATACAAGTTCTCTAAGTCACCACGTTCATTTAAGGTTCATAATTTCAAAATTTTAAATTCTTAAGATTTTATCATTTCACAAGGATATCACAAATTTATCATCATTAAAGTGGCTCAAATTTTTAACCTTTATATTTAATTCCATTTCTTTATCAAGTCTCATGTTCTAAGGATTGGTTAAATAATACCCCATTCACAAATTACAAGGGAAAACACATGATAAGTTTCTTATTGAAATTTTATTTAACAAAAAAATCATTTAACAATCCATTTATACCTACCTTTACATCAAGAGATCGTCTAGGGAATTGGCTAAATAAGATTCCACCATACACTTATATGGGAAAAAACCATATAATATTCTACTAATAGTATAAATAACCAACCCCCTCTTTTTACTAATAGGCAGTTATAAATCATAGACACATATAAATTAGATAGATATAATCATAGGTTAATATAAATCATAGGAATCATGAAGTTGACATCTGAATCCTATGTCCCTAGCATGAAGTATGTCATTTGAATCCCTAAATGCTTAAAATGATTCATGAACACACAAACACCCTCTATCTCCATACTAGTCTAAGAGTAAACCCCTATAAATCATAACATCATAAATCAACTGCATCACTCAAGGTGAAATATCACAACCGTAACAAGAAAAACCCATGAAAAATAAGTCCCATCCCTAGAAACTTGGGCTTTTCCTCATACATGGGTTGATAACTCCCAGGAAAAAGATCATTTCCAATACCTTACACATCTTATTCAATTTTATACCTTAAGTAATATATAGAAAAAGACTTTGATATCACTTTGTAATATCCCACCACCCCACACCACTGATCGATGCTCTAACCAACAATCACTAGATCACATCAGGCATGCCTCCCCATATGACTGAGCCTTCTAACTAGTGGTCAAAGAGTAAGTTGGTGCAATGGGAAGACTATAACCACTAGTCAGAGTAGAAACAACATTATAAATAATTATAAATGATAAAAACCAGATCAAAGAACATAAAAAAAGACAAAGAAAGTACCAAAATTAACTACAATATTATAATTCTATAAAAATAGAGTATTCCACGCATGTCATTATATATCCCCCAAGGGAGGATCATATACACCAGATGAAAAAATAATGAAATAAAATTGAACTATAAATCATCCCGAATGGTCTTGAGTCTGGACCAATACCATCCTCTATACTCCATACTAGTATGCCAAAAAACATCATGCATTGAACTCTTTCCCTAAACTTGTAACCTATGACCAAATAGAGATATCTACTTGTGTACCCAAGTTCCATGGTGGCCTGAGTAGGGTGTGAGTATAACTTAGTATGACACCACCAATGGAATCCCAAATATAACCAGTCTATAATAAAATCACATGAAGATTTGATGTAGTTTCTTTTAAAAAATTATACAATTTAAAATAAATGTAGTAAATAATTGAATATCCATTGTGATGTTTTGTTTTAATAAAGTTTTTTTTGAAAAATAATTTTTTGTAAAATAATGTTTTTGTAAATCAAGTGAAATAAGTGTTTTTGATATTTTATAACTTTTTTTTGAGAACTTGGTGAAAATATGGAAAAATAAAGTGTTTTGGAAAGTTAGTGATTGGAATCAGTCCATTAGATTTATTTTTTTATGAAATTAAAAATTTACTAAAATGAAGTAATATTGAAAGTTGTTGAGACTTGAAAATATGGGAAGTTTTATAACTTTACAAAATAATTTATATGATGCTATGATGTTTTTTCAAGTTCCTAAAAACATCATGAAGAATTCATGATATAAGGTGTAATTAGAAGAAGAAAAGAGAAATGAAAATTTATGAAGTTTTATGTCTCAAAAAATTTGATTTTTTTGATATAGATTATTAGATAAAAAAGAAACAGATGCATAAGTTTTCATAAGTATAGAAGTTTGAACTTGTATAAATTTGATAGTTTATAAAGTTTTTGATCGGACATGCTGCAGACACCGATCCATCAGTAAAGAAATAGATACCGATCCAATAGATGAGTCGTCTATAAATAGTTATTCATACCAATTCCATAAATGAGTTATTAAAAATGATTCATTAGAAGATATTTTGACACTTATTCAATAGACGAGTTGATGATATTGATACATCATATGAGAATTTGATACCAATATATTGGATGATCATTTGACACCAATAAGTCATTATAAGCAGAGTTCAATCAGACATAGTTTGATCAGATAAAGATAATTGTTGAAGACTGGTGAATAAATAAGTAGAAGAGTTTAAAGTATCTAGATATAGAAAATATTATAAAGGTTAAAGTTGTTACTGGTTAGTTATTGCAAGTTTCTAAAGTCTTTAAAAGTTTCAAAAATGTAGTCAACCATTTGTAGCTGGATTTGAGAATTGGAGTGAATAGTCCTATTTGTTTTTTTCAATGGGTTAATAGAAAAAATGTGTTTTATTTAAATTAGGTCAAGATAAAAAAATGATCATTAGAGTTACAGACTCAAATGCTCTATAATTGTAGTTTCTGGATAGAGATTTTACAAATTGTGAGCTATTGGTAGAATATATTTTAAGTAGTTTGATAAGATTAGAAAAATAAAGAGTTTTTTGGATTACTATTTATGTATTAAAGAAATATTCTTTCAAATGGTTATATATATTGTTTAAAGAAATAAAATTTTATAATAGTTGTGAATAATTAATATGTTTTGAGAAGACACCAAAAGAGATGAGAAGGTTTGAAGTGGTATAGATTAAGTTCAAATGTGAGTGAAACTCAGAGATTTAGAATTTGGATGAGTGGGAAAATATTTTAGTTTCCCACATTTACTATTTTTGGAAGACCTATAAATAGAGGTGGAAAGTAAAATGGTACTTTAAATTGTTCACCTATGTGAAAAATTTAATACTTTGTAGAATTGGTGTCAGATGTGATTTTTCCAACTGAAGTTGTTTCGAGTTGAAGAAGTGTTTCCAGACAGAGTATTCTAATCAGAAGACTAGACTGAAGTAAGTTTACATTACAAAAAAAAGAGTGTTGGACTAAGAGTATCGATTTGAGTTTTTGATTAGTTATTTGATAATTAGTTTGGTACAACATATATTGGGAAAATGCTATTAGTACAAGGGTATCAGATGCTAATAATTGGATAAAGGATGTCTGAACACAAATTTATAGACCAAACTTCATGGAGAATAAAGTTTAAAGTTTTTCATTTTTTTGTGGATCAATTTTTGTAATATTTTTTTGTAAAATTATAGGAGTTAGTATAATAATTCTTATCAAGATATGAAAGGTTTCCAATGGTAGTTGAGACAAGTTGTATTCACTTATTTATAATAGTGAATTTCCATAGACCCATAGGAGTGGCTATGAAAAGAATACAGGTTCTCACACCAAGGTTTAACCTTGTAAATCATGTTTTCCATGTTTATTTTTCTATTTCTTCATGAATTTGAGTTTACTAAAATTTTATAATGAAGAAACTCTAAAACTTTTAGGGGTATTATTTCCTAAAGTTGAAATTTTTAAAAAGGCAACAACTAATTCAACTCCCCTTCTCAGTTATTCTTAGATCCTTTGGAATATAAATTGGTATCTAATTGAGGTTACCTTTTTGAATCCTTATCATGGATAATATCAATTATATAAATATTATAGGAATCCCTAGTTTTTATGGAAAAAATTATTATGGAAAAAATAGGATGATTCCATATCTTTTATCACTTAACCTTTATGTTGTTGATGTTTCTATGATTATTTATCCTCCCATTGAGAAATATTCTTCTATTAATTTCTTTGACAATATAAATATTGAAGTTGATGAAAAATCTAGAAATGATATTCTTATGTCTCTGTCAGAAAATGTTTATATGAAGTTTATGTGTCTCAAAATAGAAAAACTATGTGGGACAAGTGCAGAAGTATTTTTGAAGGGAATAATAATGAAAAGGAAGAAAAACTAAAAATATGGAATAACAAGTTTTAAGAAATAAGAATGAGATATGAATAAACTATTGAATATTACTTCACTAGAGTAAATAAAGTTTCTTGGAACATTAGAGGTTTTGGAGATGTCCTGGAATATTCTACAATTGTAAAGAAAACCATGAGAAATTTTCCAGACAATTTTTATTCTAAAGTTTTTTCTTTATAATATAAATATGATTTATCTCTTGATGAACAAAATAAATTTCTTATTTCTTATGAAATGATAAAATATAAAATGTTAAAAAGCAAGGTGAAAGATGAAATAGATTTTGAAGCTTTGAGAAAGATGGAAATTAAATATGTTTAAAATGTTTATCCTTAGGATTCCTAAGATAAATAGGATGATGAGTTTAATAAAAAAATCATGTCTTTTATATCCAAGAATTTTCAAAGAGGAAGAAGAAAGTTTGGAGTAAAGATTCCTCTCAAATATTTTAGTGTGGTGGAATCAATCATTTTTCTATGAATTTCCCAAAAAATAATGTTGATTAATTGGAAGATAATTCTAAAGAAAAAACTTAGTGGAAAAAGTTTGACAAAGATTCCAAGGAAGAAAATAAGTACTTTGGTGGAAAGAAGTAGTTCACTGAAAAAAAGAAGCATGCTGAGTAAGAAAACCAAATCAGACTCAACTGAAAACAACTCTTCAAATGATGAAAGTTTAGAAAATTTCAGAACATTCATAGAAAAATTTTACGAAACAAAATATTCCTCACATAGTGAAGAAGAAGGAGGTAAACAATCTTACAAATAGTATCAACTCGAATAAAAAATTGTTTTATGTATTGAAAAAAACTGAACTATGAAGAAACAAATCATAATGATGAAGAAATATATTTTAAAAGTTGTTAAGGGTAGAAAATATATTGTCAAGAAGGAAGACGAATACATCCAGGAGATCTTAATTTATAAACTAAGAATTGATGAACATGGAAATATGATTGAAGATCTTAGTAAAAGGTTAGCAGCTAAGGAAGATAAAGTTAATAAGTCTTAATAAAAAATTCAATAGTATGAAAATAAAGTTTAATGAAAACTTCCTAAAGTCTTTTAAAGTAAAATCTGAATCATATAAAGCTGTAGAAAAACCTCACTCCAAGAATCAGGTTAAATTCACACCCAATAAACTAAAAAGGTCATTTTATTTTTCTAATGTTTTATTTTTAAAGAAAAGTGTTGGGAAATATTTGGTTGAGAAGGGTTGTAAAAAACCTATCACATCTAAAAAAGTTGAAAACTAATGCCAGAGTAAAGTTTTCACATGCCCAGAGGTAACTAAAATAGAAAGATGATATGAAATTTGACCATATTTTTAGAAGTAAAGATCATTATTTTATAGAAAACCAAGATTTAAATAGTTTAATTAGTGTTATGGAATTTATGAGAATAAATATTACAACTTTTTTAATAACATATCTCTACCTAGAAAGAGGTTTGAATAGAGTGGAATAAATGGTATAAATAGAATGAGTAACTTTCCTAACCCATAGAAAATAAGAAAAGTAAAATATAAAGATGTTATAAAAATTACAATAAAAAATTAGTTTGATTACCTAGAGGAAATATGTGGAATATGTGACCAATTGGGTCAATTTCTAAAAAATGTATGACAATCCTTTCAGAATAATTTTCTTATAATAGAAAAAGAAAAAGAAGATGGAAAAAGAAAGTTGAGGAAAGCATTTTTTGTTGTTGATATAGATTTGAAAGATAGAAAAAATAACAAACCATGGATGATTGATAGTGGTTATTCATCACACATGATAGGTGATATAAACATCTTGAAAAATGTTGAAAATAATGATGGAGGAGCAATTAATTTTTTAAATGATAGTTCCATAAAAATTAGAGGAATAAGGACTACTAATATAAAACCTAATAAACTAAAGACTAAGGAGGTTCTATTTTTTGATGAACTCAAACATAACTTACTTATTTTGAGTCAACTATGTGATGATGGAAAAGAAGTTATTTTAAGAAAATATTCTTATATCATCATAAGTATAGAATATGGAAAAAATTTTACCAAAGAAGAAAGAACTAGTGAAAATATCTTTCAAATTGGTGAACCTTACAACTCATGTTACCTGAGTGTTGAAGATGAAAACAAGTTGTGGCACCATAGGCTTGGAAACCTTGGGAAGAAAAGTATAAACACAATTTCTAAAATTCATGCAGTATGAAATTTTATATAATTGAAAATAAGGGAAGAAGTTGTTGGTATAACTTTTCAAAAAGGGAAGATGACTAATAAAAGTCACAAGAAAGTTGAGATTTAGTCTAACAGACCTCTTGAAATTATTTATTCTAATTTATATGGGCTAATGAGACATCAATAAATAAAAGTATATTTGTAATTTATCACTTCCATTGATTATTTTACTCTAATGACCAATATAATATATATGAACCATAAATCAGAGGCTATATAAATGCTCATTTTTTTAGAAAATATGTTGAGATAGAAATGGGGGTTTATATAATGAAGTTGGGAACAAATATTGAAACAAAATTCGCATGTAATAATTTTGAATATTATTTGAGAAATCATAGAATCAAAAATCATTATAGTGATCCCAACACCCCACAAAAAAATGGAGTTTCAGAAAGGGAAAAAAAGTTTGGTTGAAATGGGAATAATCATGTTAGAAAAAATACAAACTTTCTAAGTTCTATTGGAGATAAGCTGCTAGTATTGTTGTACATATACAAAACATATTTTTATTGAGACCAGAATCCAACATGAATTTATAATAAATGTGGTATAATAAGAAAACTTCATTGAAATACTTTAATGTTTTTTTAAGTCTATAATTATTAAAAATAAAAAATCAATATCTTGGAAAATTTTATGAGAAAAATAAAGAAGGAATTTTCATGGGATATTCACCTAATGGAAAAAGTTACAAATGTTGGAACAAATGTTTACAAAATTTTGTGGATTCTCATGATGTGAAAGTTATTTAAATTTTGAATTCCTTAACAAATAATGTTGAAAATGTTGAGGAATACAAACTGAAGATATCCAATGAAAATGAGAGTGAGTTAAAATAGACTTATCCTGATTTAGAAGAATTGTGTGATGATGAAAGTGGAGCTAAAAGAGAAAGTTTGAAATTTACAACTTTACAGAAACATGTTGTAACTAAAAATATTCTTGGGAATAAAAAATCTTCAGTTTAGATAAGAAGAAGGTTGAGATTAGAAAATAAGACATCACTCATTTCAAAATTTGAACAAGAATCAGTTTCAGAAGCAGTTGAACACAAAGAATGGGATGATGCAATGAATGAAGAGTTGTATCAGATTGAGAAAAAAAACCTTGGTAACTTGTTCCACATCCAGCAAATAAAAATGTTATTTGAACAAAATGGGTGTATAAAAAAAAGTTGAATGAACATGGATAAGTTTCAAGAAACAAATAAATACTTATTTTCAATGGCTATTCATAGGTGGAAGATGTGGATTTTGAAGAAAATTTTCCCCCGTTGTAAGATTATAAAGTATTAGAGTGTTTATATTAGTGGATGAACATAAAAACTATAAATTTTAATAGATGGATGTATAGTCTTATTTTCTAAATGGTGAGATTGAAGAAGAAGTTTACATTAAGAAACCCTGTGGGTTTCTACTTGATAATGATGGAATCAAGGTTTGTAAATTAAATAAAGCCTTGTATGGGTGGAAACAATCCTCACATTATTAGTATTAAAAACTTGAAAAATGTTTGAGAATGTTGAATTTTTTTAAAGGAAAATTTAATAGAAACTTATATGTAAAAGATTTTATCTCTAGAACAAATAAGCCAAATTGATATACATATTTTGGAAACATTTATTAAAGGTTTATTCATGTTTTATTCGATAATGCACTAGGTTTTGGATCCTTTTTTCAAGAAATATGAAATTATGACTCGAACAAAGAATTGATGAAAATTGAAAAAAACAGTATTTACACTTTGTGAAAGTCATTCATGATGTGTATTCCTTATTCACAACATCTCCAAGGACCAAAGGATAGTCCTTAAATCTTAAAAAGATGTGATTCCAGTGCATGACATGTAAACACTTAACACATTGTGAGATCTTCAAAATCAAAATCCCATTGAAATTTCATGATGTGAATGAAGTACAAGACGCGAATCACATACATGACATGTAGAATTTAAAAAATGTAAAAAGTTCAAAATCTCACCCCATAAAACATAAAATCGATGGATTTCACAAGAGGGAATATTT
The DNA here is from genome assembly GCA_963277665.1 of Viscum album. NCBI lineage: Eukaryota > Viridiplantae > Streptophyta > Magnoliopsida > Santalales > Viscaceae > Viscum > Viscum album. Next base: position 1,148,940,078 of record OY728132.1, on the reverse strand, counting down.
TTCAAAGGATGTTTTGGATATAAAGTACAAGATTTGAATCCTAATTACACATCATATAGAAGTTGATATAAAATTCACTTAAATCCATTATAGGAATTGAAGTATTTACACATAATTTACTTTTCAAGTTTATATATTTTTGAGAATCCTCATCACGTAAAGAATCTCATAATTATGTTAATTTCTCTCATTATATCTTCTATTTATTCTTTTTTTACCTTGAAAACTAGTTGTAACCCATTCCTTTCATTGTTCTATTAAATACTTTGCACTGTTTACCATTCTATGTCTATTTTTTTTTGTTTTGTTTCCACCTTCCATTTCAGCAACTTTTTTGATACCAATCATTGTTTGACTTCAACACTTGCACTTTTTTTAATTATTTCTTCATTGAAGGTAAGTTTTTGATTGATTTTTACTTTTTTTAATTGTGGATTTATTTTTTTACAAATTTTCTAATGAATATTCTGAGCATGTTTCACAAATCATTACTTTTGTTTAACACTATCACACATGGATAATCCTATTAGGGTTAGGGCTCTAGTGTAGGGGTGCAATTAGTCTTAATGAATCTATAAATTGAAACTTGGTAACCATAAGGACAGTAATTAGGTTAACCAATAAATTTTTTCTCATTCCTTTACACAACCCTGACCATGGTGGGTGAAATTGAAGGACCCTGACCTAGTTGGAGTTGAGCAGGATATGAACATAGTCCATGACACTTTTTTTCTATAGAAGCTAAGTGTACTGGATTTGGGTTGTTAGCTATATCTAGACCAAGGAATAACTACAACTTAAGTAGATCCAATTAGTTTTACCATAACCAATTGGTGACCTTTGAACCACTTTGTATCCCAATCCATAAGTCTATCCCAAGTTATATTTAGGACTATCCATTTTTCCTGACTCAAAAATTGGCCCTGAATCCTATTCTATTTTCTTAATTAAAATAAAAGCTACATAATTCTTGGAAAAACAAACTTGATGAGATTTTATGATGAATCATACCTTAATGTTTGAATTGATAGGTTGTGTTCTTGCTATTCGTCTTTATGGGTTCGACCTTGCACTACCACTTTACTACACCTTTGTAGCCAAGTTTCATTTGGCATATAAATTTATAATCAAATCATGCATGGAGGATTTAATGACATCTAATAGATGTATAAATTTTTTGGCATTGAAGAACCTACTTAAATACTTTCCATAATGATGAACCTAGAAACTTAGTAATGAGATTCAAAACATCACCCAGGTATAAGGAGAATTAGCTTGGGAGGGATGGGACCGATTCAAGTAACTGCCACATAAATGACCATATCATGGACTTAATGTGTGACTTCAGCTCCAAATTTTATATCAAGGACTATAAACTACTGCCCAAACTATTGTAGACACCATTGCCTATAAAGGAATAATGCTCAAAATGATAGAAGTCAGAAGATCACTTCTAGATGAGGTTTCCTATAATTCCTATAATTCCCTAACCCCAGTTACCTAGAGTCAGTGCATTATTTTAATACATTGGAATGATTACAAGGAATCAAGTCCTGAAAGACCGATCAGTTTAATAGTATTGGAAAATAGATTACATACATGAATGTTACATTACACATTAGAAAATAAAACACAACATCAATGATCCTTTGAGAACTCCATTAATCCCCTAGATTAACCCTTTTTATCAATCATAATACACTTCTTGGAATCCTAGGAAAATAAAACATAGAAAGGGGTGAGCTCAGATGCTCAGTAAGGATAACAATATAGTGGAAACTTTCATAAATAATCATAAACATTTAAGACAATGTATGAGATTAAAACAAAAGACTTTTAAACTTAAATTTCAGCATAATATAGAAAAGATAAAATCAAATAATTCCATTTACTTATTCACATGGATATTATACTAGTTTAATAATCACATGCAATATAAATAGCTACTTTCATAATGATAGAATGCATAATGCCAGACTTCATAACCACATAGTCAAGGCCTTGTGCCAAGACTACAAATAAGATTTTTTCAAGGCCTTTTGCCAAGACACTAGTTTGTCTCATGATACACACCGATGCATTGAGGAGCTATAGCGGGATCCACTCATCACTTACTAAGTCCAATTCATTCCTCATATGAAAAGGTTTAAACATAACATACACATTTGTATTAAAAATAGCACATGAAATGTCAATAATTTATCCATAAACCATGAATGGTATAAAAATAACACATCTACAGTCAAAAATATCACAAAACCTTCAATACAATATGAAATATTTGTATCATAATAAATCAACTTCAAACAAGTTTAAAAATCCATCAAAGGATGTTGACATAGATGAAAATGATTTGTAAAACTCTTGGAGAGAAATATCCCTTTTCATGAAAACATTTAAAAGTAACACAATTTAGAAAGGAAAGCATTTAAAGAAATCTTTGAATCAAAGTGTCCCATACCACTTTGAAACTTTTGAAAGGAATTAACATTTTAAAAACATTCATGTCCATATAAATAAATCCTTAAAAACCATTTTGAAAACATGGACATTAATGAGAATGATTTAGAAGAATAAATATTTAAAATATTTAAAATGATGTTTTAGTAAAAAATTCCCTTAAAATAATCCATTTGAAAACTCTTTTATGAAACATTGACATGGATAATAAATATATCCTAGTAGATACTTACATAAAAACAACCTCTGATAATAAAGAGATTGTGAAATTAACCCTTACCCTGTACTTTCCTTTAGTCGAGGGTACATTTAACATCCTATATAAAGACCGTAGTATGTTATTAAACTATAACATAGCCATATTAATATTTATGATATCATTTATGATTTATTTATGAATTTATACTACCCATTTAATAATAATTTCCATGTTAAATTAACATTTTTGGTAATAATCACTTTCTTTATCGTACGTGTTTTAACTTGTTACTATTGATTGTATCACTTAGATCATGATTTAAATACTTCTAGAATATAAAAAATTATTTATATATCATATATATTTAGAAAATAAATATGTATAATAGACATATATATGAAATGGAAAATACCATTTATGGAGACGGTAGACCGTACGTACGCATAAACGCTGTTTCCATTTTCATATCGTTTTGAACAGAACTAAGTGAATAAGATATATGTAAGTAAATAAATATATATATCTATAGTATAATTGTTATGTAATATATTACATACTTATTAATGATATATATATTTATAATCATTGTTGAATGGTGAACGTGGAAATGAATCTCATCATGTTGTGGAGACTGTAATCCGTACGTACGCACGTGTGACAATATCATTATATTTATGGTGAAATCATATGTAATTGGATGGTATATCATATATAAAGAATCATTAACATGTTATATTTATTATTTACATTAGTTATACCCATTAATATACCCATCCAAATAATGAAGTTTTTGAATAACAAACTACACCACGACGTGGAGACGGTAATCCTTACTTATGCATGTATGGTGACTTTGTCATTTATAGGATGGATAGAGTAATGAAAATGGTTGTAACATTTTTATAATAACATAAAAATATATAGAAGATACTGGAGTTGTTATCTTAGAATGGAAATAATAAATAAAGAGGAAGTGGGAGAAGAAAATAACTTGAAACAGGTGATGGAATATTTACCTCTTCTTTGGGTTCTTCTTTTTGATTTGATCAAAAGGGATACTTAGGTTGGCTTTATGACCAAAGGAATGTCTCTATTATGAAGGGATGAAAGTTTATAGGGTATTTGGGAAGGTGTTGGCCTAGCCAAAAGGCTTTGGAGGTTTGAAATTAAGAGAAGGGGAAGTTCTCTTTTATAAGAGAGGTGAGGGTCACTTTAGGAAAAGCTTGAAATATTATTTTATAATAAAATAATTTTTGGTTTATAATGACTATAAAATGAATTATTTAGAGGATAAGGTGGGTATGGGTTGAAAACCTCTCAACCAATAGGTTTTAGACAGGTTTAGGTCATCATATTAACCTTATCTTTTAGATTTAACTCTTAGTTAAATAGTTTGACATTAACCATGTCTCTTTGTATTTTTATATTTTATGGTTAATAATCTTACTATAACAAGCCAAGAGAACCCCATGTGGTTCATTATTAATATATATAACCTTATCTAAGTCCTTTGGACGAACCTTATATTTTTAGGAATACAATATCAATTAATAATATAATATTTGTTTTAAAAACTCAATTATGTCAATATTGACACTATTTAGTATTTGTTTTCTTGAAAATCTTAATAACATGATTACTTCAAACAAAAATAATTTAATGAACCCTAAAATGTCATATTAACATATAAAATTAATTTAATTCATCAAAAGTCTCAAATTACATTTATTTTGATATTTATAATTTCAATTATTTTAATCTTTCATTAATAAGGTAATTACTACATCACCATTATGTCATAAATAAATTAAATTATTTAATGTCTAAAAATTATAAATAAAATAAAATTATGTATGATTTTTTTATCTTCATAATAAATACTTATAGTCAAATTTATCTTATATATAACCCTATATTAAAAATGGTTTAGTTATTAAACTTTGAATTTAACTCTTTTAACTATTCTTTAAATAAAATAATAATAAATATTATAATCTTATCCAAGTGGATCAAAGGGGGTAATATTTTATTCCTAAGGTTGTTTTTGGTCGAATTATACTTATCCAATAGAATTAGGAATGTGTTAGGGTAATTATAATATCATTTTTACCCTTAATTACCCTATTTACTTTTAACCGTGGTAAATAAAAGGCAAAAGTTGCTATTCACCAAAAATTATTTTCATCTTATTAAACCAAATTTTACTTACTGATGTCAACTGTGTCTCTCATATTTTTGAAATTCAACTCACAGAAGCAGTAAAATTAAGTTTTATGCAAATTTGCTAACGTGCCTAGAAGGTGGGAAAAAGAGGTTAAAAAGTTCAATAGAATTTTATACATCTAATTTTATTATAAAATGAATACAATGAATTAAATTGAACTTATATAGGTATTATATATCTATTTTTAATTAAAATAAATTAAAATAAAATTAATAATTTTTTAAATAAAAAGTCAGTTTTAAATAATAACACAATGTTTTCACTATTCATCAAAAATTGAAAGTTTTCAGAAAAATACCAAAAATTCATCCGAAGATAATTTTGATATTCAGAATTCAAAAATGAAGTATATTTTACCAGATTAAAAACATAAAAGTTTCATTTATAATTTAAAATTAATTCCCGTTGTCAAAACCAAAAAGCGGGTTTTTAAAAAGTAAAAACTATCAAAAGATTGACATGTGTTTTTGTCAAATTTAAATATAAAATTACTTATAATGATCTACATTGTATTAAAGGATAAAAATATAATCTAATTATACCTCTAAACTATTCAAATTCATAATTTATCACTATAAATTATTTCTATTAAAAAAGTTGTTTTCAATTAAAAAATAGTATTTTTCACTATTCATCAAAATATGAAAGTTATCAGAAAAGTACCAAAAATTTATCCAAACTAATTTTTTATGTCCCTCTTCTATAAAAGAATTTAATTTTATTAAATTGAATATATAAAAGTGTCAAATATTAGTTTTAAAAAGGGTTCACCATTAAAAAATGGTAAAATTGTATTTTTTGAAAAATACTTATTTTATCCAAAAAAATGAATTTGTTCTTATATTATGTCTAAGAAACACATAATATGGATGTTAAAATTATATAGAGTATATAAGATCCAAAATGCAGTTAAAATTATTTATAACTGCTTTTTGAATGGTTAGTTTAGTAAGTTGTGGTGCGCTCAAACTCGGTGTTGTGTGTAACACAATATATTGAATTACTTTAATGAGATAACATACTTTGAAATCATGGGGTGTTACATTCTCCCCTCCTTCAATAAATTGAGTCCTCAAAATTTGAAATTGTTCTTCAAAAATAAATGGTTAAAAATTGAAAAATACCTTTGTGGAAAACCCATATCGGAAATTGGTTGAATAAAATTTACTCTTAATAAGAGGGAAAGGGAAATGAAAAATTCCCCACCAAATTATGATCTCAATTAGAAGAACATTGGTGGAGATTAGAGACACATAATTGGAGGAAAAATGTAAATATTTTTAGGGAGCGATTGTGTTCATCAATCACAAACAAGTGTAAAATTGAGGGCCTCAAATCCATCAATCTAAGATGATGTAAAATATCATCGGTTCAACAAAACATAAGGTGTTATGATAACACATTTTTGGTTTTAAGATCCTTTCCCTAAAGTTTAAAAATTAATTTATTTATAGAATAAGAGAAAAAAATATACTTGACAAGTAGAGTTTCATCCTTTAACTAATTCCCACCAAAAACTCATTTTCACTCCGAAATATAATATAATTCAATTATTCTATTTATCCGAATTATATAGGGTTCCAAAAATAATGAATTTATAATTCATTTTTCATATTATTTAAAAAAACTACATTATACAAGCTAGTAAATCACGTAGGATAGTGGTAGGTGATGCACCCTTGTCACCCTTGAGTTGCGGGTTCAAGTCTCGCGGCCTTGCTGGACGCGATGGGTTATCACCCAACCTCTGGGTTGTCCTTTTTATGAAAATCCAAAAATAATCTCAAGAAATTATTTAACCATAACAATAGTATTCAATGTCAAACTTAATCAATTCTAACCTTTAGACTTATCCAAAATACTTCTGTCAAAACTCACAATGCAAAATTTATAAGTAAGTTAAACACAATGAAGATCCTTTTTTCCATGTAATAACATGTGAATACCTTAATCATGTATTCTTTTAAAACATGGTAACACCCTGAATTATCATATAACCATTTTGATTACATTCATGCTCCCTTATTCCTTATAGAATACTGGATATACTCCTTATATCCAAAAATGTTGTAAACTCCAACAATGATGGAATATACAAATCATTAATCAGTTTCAAGGTAGTCAAGAATATCCAATGTAATTTATCCAAATCAATCATATTTTATTCCAAAATCACTACCTCAGTATTAGAATCATATTAAGGTTTATCTTTCTCTCAACCATATATTTTCCAAAAATTTAACCTGCCATTGAGTCACTTTTCTTGGTTCCACACAATCTCAAGTCCTAAATGAAATAGTACTGCAATAAAATCCTTATATACTCTATAATTCTTATAACATGTAAATCATTAATACAATACTCAAATGTAACTATACTTTAATAACAACATAAGAACTCTTAATCATTCCTCTTCATCTTCGGTAGTATCATAACTTGATTATTATCCAATAGCAACATTTGGGGTATACTCTGATGATTTGGACATTGATTTATGTAGTGTCCCAACTCCTTGTAGTTGAAGCATTGTACATTTGAAACCTTTTTCCTACCCTTGAAATCATGTACTTGGTGTCATTTTTCTCCACACTTATAACAAACTCCCATTCCCTTCAAGCATTTACCATGGTGATTCTTTCCACAATTATCACATATGGGAAAATCCTTCTTTCCCCTCTTCCCTTTATCCACCTTTCTCTCTTCCATCTTTTTCTTCTCTGGTTTCCCTTAAAATCCATAAGACTTGGAGAATTATTTACTTATCTTATTAACACATGATACTATTTCTTCATATAATGATAATACATGGGAGACTATTTCTATTTTAAATTTTGGAATAATACCATGAAAGATATGATCCATCTTAATCTTTCAATCATGCGTATTGCTGTAATTCTCATTTCTTCCACTAGGCACCATTTCTAAACAATGACATACACTAGGTTAGTTTATGAATCACAATGAATAATTCCAAACTTGTAAAATAGCTAACATAAATTGAAAATATTATGCATATAATCTATAATTATAAAATATATTCTTTGAGGAAGTATTTACTCCTAAATCCATCATAATGGATTGTAATGAAAATATAAATTATCCTAAGAATATCTATCGGGAGTGTCGAAACCAAGAGTGCAGCAAGGCCCATTGTCATGCACCAGTTCCCATTCGAGTCTAGCTCAAAGCAGTGTTCTCAGATTTTACCCCTAGGTACATATGTTCCAGAGCTACCTCTACATGCTCGTATCCAGACAGGGATGTATTTCTTGGAAAATTCATAAGATCTCTACATTACCAAAATTATAGGAAGTTCTTCTATACTAATCCTCAAAGTCTATCTTAGGGTAATGATCTCTAATAAGAATTTTTCTAAATCTAGTTTCCAAGGTTATTGATAAACTTCCTCTGATACCAACTATAATACCCCGACCCCAGTTACCCAGAGTCAATGCATTATTTTAATACATTGGCATGGTTACAAGGAATCAAGTCCCGAAATATTGATCAATTTAGCAATCTTGGATAATAGATTACATACATGAATGTTACATTACACATTAGAAAATAAAACACAACATCAATGATCCTTTGAGAACACCATTAATCCCCTAGCTTAACCCTTCTTATCAATCATAATATACTTCTTGGAATCCTGGGAAAATAAAACATAGAAAGGGGTGAGCTCAAATGCTCAGTAAAGATAACAATATAGCAAAAACTTTAATAAATAAGCATAAACATTTAAGGAAATGTATAAGACTAAAACAAGACTTTTAAACTTAAACTTTAGTATAATATGGGAAGATAAAATAAAATAATTCCATTTACTTATTCAAATGGATATTCTACTAGTCGAATAATCACATTCAATATCAATAGCTACTTTCATAATGATGGAATGCATAATGCCAGACTTCATAACCATATAGTCAAGGCCTTGTGCCAAGAATACAAATAATATTTTGTCAAGGCCTTAGTCCAAGACACTAGTTTGTCTCATGAGATTGACCAATGCATCGAGGAGCTATAGCGGGCTCCACCCGTCACTTACTAAGTCCAATGCATTCCTCATATGAAAAGGTTTAAACATAACATAAAAATTTGTATTAAAAATAGCATACGAAATGTCAATACTTTATCCATAAACCATGAATGGTATAAAAATAACATATCCACGGTCAAACATATCACAAAACCTTAAATACAATATGAAAGATTTGTATCATAATAAATCAACTTCAAACAAGTTTAAAAATCCATCAAAAGATGTTGACATAGATGAAAATTCTTTGTAAAACTCTTTAAGAGAAACATCCATTTTCATAAAAACATTTAAAAGTCACAAAATTTATAAAGGAAGATATTTAAAGAAATTCTTAAATCAAAGTGTCCCATACCAATTTGAAAATTTTGAAAGGAATTAACATTTTAAAAACATTCATGTCCATATAAATAAATCCTTAAAAACTATTTTGAAAACATGGACATTAATGAGAATGATTTAGAAGAATAAATATTTAAAACATTTAAAATGATGTTTTAGTAAAAAATTACATTAAAAAAATCCATTATAAAACTCTTTTATGAAATATGGACATGGATAATAAATATGTCTCAGTAGATACTTACTTAAAAACAACCTCGGATAATAAAGAGATTGTGAAATTAACCCTTACCTTTTACTTTCCTTTAGTCGAGGGTACGTTTAATCTCATGTATAAAGATCGTAGTATATTATTAAATTATACCAGAACCATATTAATATTTATAATATCATACATGATTCATTTATGACTTTATACTATCTATTTAATAATAATTTCCATGTTAAATTAACATTTCGGGTAATAATCACTTTCTTTATCGTACATGTTTTAACTTGTAACTCTTGATTGTATCACTTAGATCATGATTTAAATAATTCCAGAATATAAAACATGATTTATATATCATATATATTTAGAATATAAATATGTATAATAGACATATATATGAAATGGAAAACACTTTTTATGGAGACGGTAGGCCGTACATACGCATAAACGCTGTTTCCATTTTCATATCGTTTTGAACGGAACTAAGTGAATAAGATATAGGTAAGTACATATATATATATGTATATATATCCAGTAGAATTATTATGTCATATATTACATACTTATTAATGATATATATTTTTATAATCATCATTGAATGGTGAACGTGGAAATGAATCTCATCGCATCGTGGAGACAGAAATCCGTACGTACGCACGAGCGAAAATATCATTATATTAATCGTTAAATCGTATATAATTGGATGGTATATCATATATACAGAATCATTAACATGTTATATTTATTATTTAAATTAGTTATACTCATTATTATACCCATTTAAATAATGAAGTGTTTGAATAACAAACTACACTACGACGTGGAGACAATAATCCGTACGTACGCACGTATGGTGACTTTGTCACTTATAGGATGTACAGAGTAATGAAAATGGTTGTACCATTTTTATAATAACATCACAGTATATAGAGGATACTGGAGTTATTATCTTAGAATCGAATCAACAAAGAAAGAGGAAGTGGAAGAAGAAAATTACTTGAAAGAGGTGATGGAATATTTACCTCTTCTTTGAGTTCTTCCTTTTGATTTGATCAAAAGGGCTCCTTAGGTTGGATTTCTGACTAAAGTAAGGCCTCTAGGATGAAGGGATTAATGTTGGGAGGATATTTGGGTTAGGTTTGGCCAAGAAAAAAGGCTTTGGAGGTGTGAAATTAAGAGAAGGTGAAGAGCCCATTTATAAGAGAGGTGAGGGTCACTTTAGGAAAAGCTTGAAATATTATTTTATAATAAAATCATTTTCTATTTCTAATGGCTCTAAAATAAATTATTTAGAGGCTAAGGTGGGGATGGGTCGAAAAACTCTCAACCAGTAGGTTTTAGACAGGTTTAGGTCATCATATTAACCTTATCTTTTAGATTTAACTCTTAGTTAAATAGTTTGACATTTAACATGTCTCTTTGTATTTTTATATTATATGGTTAATAATCTTACTATAAAAAGCCAAGAGAACTCCATGTGGTTCATTATTATTATATATAACCTTATCTAAGTCCTTTTTCCAAAACTTATATTTTTAGGAATATTATATTAGTTAATAATATAGTATTTGTTTTAAAAACTCAATTATGTCAATTTGACACTATTTTGTATTTGGTTTTTGTGAAAATCGTAACAACATGATTACTTCAAAAAAAAAAATAATCAACCCTAACATGTCATATTAACCTAGAAAATTAGTGTAATTCATCAAAAGTCTCAAATTACATTAAATTTGATATTTATAATATAAATTATTTTAACCTTTCATTAATAAGGTAATTACTGCATCATCATTATGTCATAAATAAATTAAATTATTTAATGTCTAAAAATTATAAATAAAATACCATTATGTATGAATTTTTTTTATCTTTATAATAAATATTTATAGTCGTATTTATCTTATGTATAACCCTATATTAAAAATGGTTTAGTTATTAAACTTTGAATTTAACTCTTTTAACTATTCTTTAAATAAAATAATAATAAATGTCCTAATCTTATCCAAGTGGACCAAAGGGGGTAATATTTTATTACCAAGGTTGTTTTTGGTCGAATTATACTTATCCAATAGAATTAGGAAATGTGTTAGGGTAATTATAATATCATTTTTACCCTTAATCACCCTATTTATTTTTAACCGTGGTAAATAAAAGGCAAAAGTTACTATTCAACAAAAATTATTTTCATCTTATTAAACCACATTTTACTTACTTATGTCAACTGTGTGTCTCATATTTTTGAAATTCAACTCACAGAAGTGGTAAAATTAAGTTTTATGCAAATTTGCTAACGTGCCTAGAAGGTGGGTAAAAGAGGTTAAAAAGTTCAATAGAATTTTATACATATAATTTTATTATAAAATGACTCCAATGAATTACATTGAAATTATATAGGTATTATATATTTATTTTGACTTAAAATAAATTTAAATAAAATAAATAATTTTTTAAATAAAAAGTCGGTTTTAAATAACACAGTGTGTTTCACTATTCATCAAAAATCGAAAGTTTTCAGAAACATACCAAAAATTCACCCTAAGATAATTTTGATATTAAAATTAAAAAATGAAGTCTATTTTATGAAATTCAAAATATATAAGTTTTATTTATTAATTTAAAATTAATTCCCGTTGTTAAAACCAAAAAGTGGGTTTTTAAAAAGTAAAAACTATCAAAATATTGACATGTGTTTATGTCAAATTTAAATGTGAAATTAATTATAATGACATAAATTGTATTAAATGATAAAAATATAATCTAATTATACCTCTAAACCATTAAAATTCATAATTTATCACTATAAATTATTTCGATTAAAAAAAGTTGTTTTCAATTAAAATGTAGTATTTTCACTATTCTTCAAAATATGAAATTATCAGTAACGTACCAAAAATTTATCCAAAATAAATTTTTATGTCTTGATTATAAATAATTCTTTAATTTCATTAAATTGAATATATAAAAGTGTCAAATATTGGTTTTAAAAAGTGTTCTTCATTAAAAAGAAGTAAAATTTCTTTTTTTTTGAAAAATACTTATTTTATCCGAAAAAAATTAATTTGTTCTTATATTATATATAAGAAACACATAATATGGTTGTTAAAATTATATAGAGTATATAAGATTCAAAATGCAGTTAATATTTTTCATAACCTCTTTTTGAATGGTAAGTTTAGTAAGTTGTGGTGCGCTCGAACTCGGTGTTGCGTGTAGCGCAAGATATTGAATTACTTTAATGAGATAACGTACTATGAAATCATGAGGTGTTACAATTATAGTATATGGAAGAGGGATCAATGGATTCCTCAATGTGGAATACATAAAGCAGAGAAGATTACCCACCTCATACCCCAAGTGTAGTCTCTTACAAAAAAATTAGAATCATTTCAGTTATCCGTTACACCACCACTTCCTCCTGACCCTGTTATGGAGATCTAATCCTATGAGATGTGTAGAGTCCTACACCCACACCAATGATGCATGGTAGGTATAGGGGAATCTCAATCCCAATATTGTAATTATATAAACTATAATCAATAAAATAAATAGTTTCAGCTACCACAGTTGTACCGACACTAGTACTGTCAATAGAGGCTGACTCAATAGCCACAAAAACCCACCTAGAAATATTATTAGTAGGGGAGTGGTCAAGCACCATAATGTAATTAAATACCACCTGGGTACCAACCAAAAGGTCTATCTCCTTGACCATAACAAAAAATACCTCAATTGCCTTTTCCACCTAGAGATCAACATCAATTTCAACCCGCTCTTCCAAGTCCACCAAAACAAGACCCACCTCTATAGTCTAATATAGAAATTATTATCACCTATTTCATTCAAAATGTGTATTAGAGGATGAACACCCAAGAGATGAAAAAAAACAAAGTGAGAACCTATGAAATATTGAGCACCAAATGAGATAAATCTCAAAGACCTTATCAGTCTAATTACTAGGTATGTTACCTAGTAATACTAAGACAAACCCTAGAGAAGAGGAAAAGGATGTGGTTCTTATGAGTGGGAAAGTGACAGAATTTTAGAAACAATAAAAATGTGAGGAAAATAAGCTAGAAGAACTTGAGAAACATGAGAAAATCATCAGTGAGGATGAAAATGATAGAAAAAGGATGTTTGTTGAGAAAATAATCTGAATTCAAAGTCAACAGAAAAAGATATTATATAAGAGAAACTAGAAAAAGATGACAACTATGTGGCACCACCAGCTTTAAAAAACCCTATCACTTTCATAGAAATAACAATGAAAGGCATGATTGAGGGGGAATATAACAGTTTTCTTGATATGTTTAAGAAATTAAACATAAAAACCCCCTTCATTGAAGCCATCACTCAAAATTCCACTTATGATTTTTTAAAAGAATTGATTTCCCATAAGAGGAAAATGAAATATTAAGGATTCATATCCTTGAATGAATAATTATCTACTAAGTTCAATAGAATCTTCCACCTAAGATGTGATACCATGAAATTTTCTCTTTTCTATGAAGCGGTCAAGGATCAGTTAGATACCACCGAGAGGGGGTGAGTTAGTGGTCTACTGTTTTTAAAAATTCATTAGCCTTTGATCCAACCTCTGTGACTGATTAAATTCCTGATCCTTTTTCTTTAATATTCATCATTACCTTGAAATAAATATCAAACAAATCAAAAAAAAACAAATAGGTATTTACAAGGTTCAGTACAAATACCTACTCCTTGCCATGTTGGTTAGTCCACCAAACATGGATTCTACACTATAACAGAAGGTGATTACAATGATAATTGATTATACCCCCAATTTAAAACTAGAAATATCTCCCAGTTCCAAGTAGCCTTCAATAGTTTGTTATACCCCCCCAACTGCACCTTCTTCACAATGATTGGTTAGACCCCCTATCACAATCTTCAGTAACTGGTTAGACCAACCAACTACAACCTTTAACTTCTCTTTGAAGCTGATCTATAGATAGGATGATCAGTTGATCCTCCTCTAAAAGCTTATTGGATCACATAGGCTCGTGTACAAAACAAGATCCTTGGCACTGGATATGGTATTTCTCAGATAATTATGATCACTGTATTCAATCAGTTGACTCATTACATCACTACTCAGGAAAATATTCTATCTTATGTATAAGACCCAACCTCACTGACCTCTGAAATCTCGGATACAGAAATATTCTGAAACACTGAAAGAATACCGCTCTGGATTTAGTCTCAAAACACTGCACACTGAATATGCAATATGAATCACACATTCAATTTCTCAAACATCATGCATTTATTTAATACATTTCACCGCTTTCATATTTTATTCATGAAATATTTCATGTGCATGAAAACTTCCAAATGCACCTTCTAGTAATGTGTAAATGAGTTTTCACACTACGATGCACACACAAGTCACTTGCACCGCCTCATGCACACTTTTTATATGTTCAATGGATATGCACACAAAAAATTTAATTCTCTTTCACTAACTATAGCACATAATATTTATCTTTGCTCACAAACTATCTTCTTGAATGCATAAACCCAAATGTGTATAAGAAGGTGCGTAAGTTCTTCACATTATACAACTTCTTCCTCAAACTCAACTCATCAGTATATGAAAACAAATAAATCGAATCATGCAAGTCATTGTATAACTTGTATACTCTTAAAAATGTAGGTGTGAAAAGTAACTTCTTGAAATGTAGTGCAAGTATACACTGTCCTATGGAAACTTCAACAATGTTTTTGAAAACTAATAGCATGCATGAGTTCTCAAACAAAGCCTCTGTCGCACAAGACCTTCAAGCATATATGAGCATAGGATCATGGTTTATCATGTAGGAAAAAGCTATGTGAAACTCAAATCATCATGAAGCTATCTGAGTGTGAAAAACACATGTTGAACAATAATGGTCACTTCCCTTTCCTCACGTAAACAGATCTTTATGGGATCCTTCGCGAATGAGACACTCACGGAGCACAACTTGTCTCACAAATACTGCACTCGAGTGGGAGGAAAAAACAACCACAAAAAATGAACTTGGATTAAGTATTTATATGAATCAAATATCACCTCATACCCATTTGAAATTATTTAGATTTACTTCATCATCAGTTCTATTGAACACTGCCTCTATTTAGTGACTTAGAGGATCACCATCTCTAAAATTTAGATCTTATGCACATCAAATATCTTAAGTTTATTCATCTTAATATTACGAAAATAATATTGCATAATATATTTTGATCATATAAAGATTCTTAGGATCTTCAAATATAGATCGAAATATTAAGTTTAAGCTTCGATTGACGTCACCTAATGAAGTCCTAGTGAACAGTTATTCTTAGGTTTTATCTGGGAGGAAGAAAATACATAGTGAGATCAAATAATCGGTTTAGATGAATCTCAAACAGATCACACATTTATGGAGTACGGATGGAAGATCAAACGGTTGTGATATTTCAGATCAGTAGATCAGATGGTTGATATTCATTCTTTATTAAAAAACTACATCCCACTTTGAAACAACCCATGTTTCAACACTTCTTTATAATACTCAGTGCAACTTTGGTGGTTCAATAATTTCTCTTCCTCCCTGACCGGTACTGCTCTGTACGAGTGTTCTCCTGTGGGAGCACTCTGCACCCCCTCTATTCCGCCTCTATTCCACCCCATACAATGGTTCCTACACTGATTTTGTGTGCCTCATGTAGGCACGACCACACCCACGTCCATGGCCGACCTCATGTTGGATGGCTAGTTGGGGTTTAGCTCAGCCACCCACTCAGTGGTGCGAGCCGCTTCCCTAGTTGGCTGGCCAATGTGTTGGAAATTTTTTTATATAAAGACCATTAAGGAAATTTTTTCGAAAATCCCATAAAACATATAACCAATCAACATAAAAATAAAACACACCGACCATAGAACCTTCTTTCATGAAAATTAAATCACATTTTCATGGAACCTTCAAATCAATGTAGTAAACATTGTGCATTCATATTTGAAAAACTATTAGAACTTAAGACTAGATCTATAATAATATAATTTATAACACCTTAAACACATTTAAATCTTCCACCAAACACTCATTGACAACAAATTCAATTCACCAGATACTTAAATATCCCCCTTTTTATTTTTTATCAATACTTAAATGATGTCAATGTGTATGTTTTTCTTTCTCCCATTTATTAGAAGTGAATATAAAGGTTAGTTTAGGAGTTCAAACATCAATCAACTTATTCTCCAACTTTCAAAGAATGAAACCTAACTAAATCAACAACAATGAGCTTCTAGTAATCAACTCTAAGTCTAAGTGGGAAAACATGATGTAGAAAACAAGAGAGACTTTAACCAAGCATCAAAGCAATTCAAATCTTATAATGTGATTCCAACCACAAACTTGTTTCAACAACTTCATCTCAGGGAAATGTCTGAACAAGATTACTAAGATATTTCCTGCACACACCTTAACAAAAAAATCAGAAATTTCTAGTGAAAAAACAAATAGCTCCCCTTTTAAAATTCAGATTAACAACATGAGAGTGATCATTATTTTCATATAATTTTGAAAGATAAAATTCTTTAGAACATAAATTCTCCCCCTCAAGGGATGCACCCATCTCCTTCAATTTCCTACATGTTAGTACAAAAGTATTTATAAAAAGGGAATAAGGAGGAACCTATTTGTTCCTTAGAAATAACACTCAGGCTGAGAGCTTCTTCTCAACCTTATTTTTCCCTTCTTCCTTTTAAAATCTGATTTGGAAGAGTTCTCCTCCATCTCTTGGGCTGTTAAAAGTGTCATGAAATGATCTATGTCATGACCAATTTTTTCACACCTTTCATACTTCATGATTTATAATTGATCATTTTTAAATGACTCCTCATCATCATTAAATTCTTCACATGTCACCATTTTCTATTATTTTTCTCTAAAAAGCTTCTTATCTTTTTCAAGTTGGTTCAACTTCTCACACAATTCACTGGTGACTATATCATTATTTACTATTTGAATTTTCTTCTCACATTAATTATAAGGAATATCACTAGATAAACAAACTCTGTGTTTCTCAGCTTTATGACCTTCTTGACCACATCATCCACAGACTTTATTCAAACATTCATTTAAGTTTTTAACTGATAGTTTAGATAAATTCTTGATCATAGGCTTCTTATTCTGATAATCTGATCATATTTATTCAGAATTTATCCCCCTTGATCCATGCCTCCTCCTTGGAAGTGACATATTATACCAGTATGAATAAGTTTTATGGACAAACACTCCACATAACCAACAATATCCCCTAAACCTTGATCTTACATACTGATAGAAATTCAGTTCTGAAGATTGTAGCTGTTGAATTTTCACAGAATACGAATGTATCTATTTAGGAGGAAATATTCTAACTAAATTTGTATACTATTCCTTTGTGGGAATAATTTTCTCATTTTTTTATCTTAATATAGTTAGATTAAGCCTTGCCTTTCAGACTTACATCAATAGTTACACCAAGTGTACTATGAGATTCATTTGATTTGAAATCATCCTTTTTATTTAAACCCTTCTTATCTGTAGCTTTAAAAGATTCACCCTTAATTTCAACAGATTTGATGAAGTTTTCTTTCATCTTCTTCAACTCACTTTGAGATGCAATATAAGGCCCCAACCTTAAACATTACTTAATCTTGAGTTATTTAAAGAATACACATTGAGGATCTTTTCAGGTTTAGAGTTTTAGAGAATTAGATCATAAATCATGCATTACATTCCACTTGTAAACAAGGTGGTTACAACAAAGACAGTATTCACTCTTCTCATTAAAGAAAACATATTTAAAATAAAACATGTATTCTTTCTTGACACTTCCTTGACACTATAATCACATCATTCAATTTTCCCTTGACCTATGAAAAACATTTAAAAAACTTGGGATGAGCATAAAAATCTCAATAAGGGATATAAAAAAACAGAAAGAAAACCTTAGTCCATGTATACATAAGAATCAATGAAATCATACTTCACTCATAAAACATAATCACTTTAAAATACCTCATGAAATAAAAATATTTATGAATAACTCATAGAAATAATAAGACATAAAGGTAACTTGAGGCATTCATAACATTCTTACGTAGGGAGTAACCCTCATGGTTACGTTTGGAATACCCATCATAGTATATTCCCTAAATTTCTTCTAAGAAACCTTAGAGTTTAACCCCTTCACGTTACCCAATGCATTGGAGATCTATATCGGGCTCACCCACCCATAGTTTATCATGAAACCACCCGTCTCCATAAACAATGCCCAAGAACCATAACATAATCGTATCACATAAAACATGCATAAAGGAAACATAACATTTCCACATTTCAATCAAAAGATATCAATACAACACATTGAAATACTCAAAACATTATCAAAAAAAATTTTCAATACCAAAATAAAAGAAAAGTAAAACATGGTATTTATTTTTCATTTAAAAAAAGTTATGGCTTGTAGAGGAAGCTGGAACCCAAATAATGGTCATGACGGTGGAGAAGTCATTGTCACCGCATACGTAAGACAAAAAAATTCCTTTTTAATAAAAGTAAAAGTCAAAGGGGTTTATACACCATATAAAATAAAGTTGTGTATAAAACAATATATGCCTCAATGAATGGAGATTGAGACGAAGTCCCTTACCTCATGTCTGACTTGACTCGATCGTTCTTTAATCTCCTGAATAATAAACTTGAGTTAATTTATACTTTATTAAGAACATTTTTCAAGTTAACTATTCCTTTTATGTCACTTATTACCATGTTATGAACACTATGTAATTATTTAAGTTAATAACGGTCATTTTGTCGATCATTGGTACTTGAGTAAAAAATAAACTCCTTATAATTACAAGTTGTTCATATGGTAAAATATACATTATATCCAAAATTATATTCATGATGCAGATATCATATATATCATATATATATAGTATATAAATTCATTTATAATATTACATAACATTTAGATGTAAGAAATGAAATGCACTGTTCATGGAGATGGTAAGCCGTGCGTACGCATGAACGCTACTTTCATTTATATTTCATATTTAATGGAATGAAATCATAATGATATAAAGGTATATTATAATTCCTGTATAATATCATATATATTATCATTAACTCTATCCTTTATACTTCCCACATATGGCATTAATTAATCAAATCACTTTGAGGGGGCGGTAGTCCACACTTCCTAAAATGAAGATATCACGTTTACCCATAATGGAAACCATAAAGGTATGCCATAAATGAAAAATACAGAATCATAAGAAAATAGTAAACATAATATATATCATATATAAACATAGTGACATCTTAATGTCCACCATGAAAGGTGTTAGAATAATATTGAACAATCATCGTTTCGTGAGGCAAAAATTCTCCATCCACAGAAACAGTATGTTCTTTAACCATTAGACAGAGTTGTGTGTAAGTGTATCTTGAATCCTTCTTATAAAAACATCCTAGTATATTAAATATTAGGTTTTTGTTACAAAAGAAAGGAATGAAAAGAGTTTAGGGGGTTGTAGAATCCAAATAAAACAAAAGAACATTAGAGAAGACTCTACCTTTAAATCGAGTAACTCTTATTGGATTGAACCAAAAGGGTTTCTTGAAGAGATTTCTGCCTAAGGTAAGGATTATAAGATGAATAGAGGGATGTGGAGAGATGAAATTATAAGAGTTTGGCTGAGACAATGGCTTGAGAGGTGTGGGTAAGGAGGTAGAGGTGGGGGAATTTTATAAGAGGGAGGAGGGCCACTCTTGGAAAGTCAAGAAATGTTACTTTATTTTAAAATGAGTTTCGGATTTTAAAGGTCCCACATTGATATATTTCTAGTATAATGTGACAAGGGTTCTAAATATACTCATCCAATAGTTTTTTGACAAGTTTAAGTCTTAGATGTTATATTATCTTTTCATTTTATTTAAATTGTTCATTAATGAGGTAATCGCTGCATCATCATGGTGTCATAAATAAATTAATTTATTTAATGTCTAAAAAATATTAAAAAAATACTATGATGTAGGAAACCTTTTTATATTTAAAATTAATATTTATATTTTAAGAGATTATTTACACAAACAAAACTAAAATTGTTTTACTTGGGTGATACATACTTTTGTGATATTCTTCTTTAAAAATAAAATGATAAAGTGTCACTATCACCCAAAAGTGATTCCATGGGGTCCCAAAGTTTGGCACAAGGCATACCATGGTCGGTCATGACACAACCAGTATCATTAGGATACATGTTTGGGGAATTTGTTATTATTATTATATTATTTTATTATCCTTAACTACCCGATTACTAATTAATCACGATAATTAAAGATAATTACCGTTGTTACTATTCATAATGTCAAAAAACAAGAGTCTTAATTACATAGTTTGGAACTTAGGATTCCAAATATGGAATCCATTTTACCAAATTCAAAACACAGAAATTTCAGTAATTAATTTAAAAATAATTCCCGTTGTCAAAACAAATAGCGGGTTTTTTTGAAACAATATCTATGAAAAGTTTGGCACTTGTTTATGCCCAATTCAAAAGTGAAATCAATTCTAATGACCAACATTGGATTAAATGGTAAAAATATATTCTAATGACACTTTAATACCAATTAAAAATATAATCTAACCATATAATTAAATTAGATGAAAAAGCAGTTTTGAAGTAAAATTCAGTATTTTTCACTATTCATTAAAAAAATGAACATTGTCAGAAAAATACCAAAAATTTATCCAAAGTAAATTTCAATGTACCAATCCTAAAGAATAAGTTTATTTTGACAAATAGAGCTTATAAAATTGTCAAAAGTTTGATTTAAAAATGGTTTTCCATCAAAAGGCAGTAAAACAATCTTTTAAAAATATTAGTGTATTCAATGCTTAAGATTGGATTTATTCTCATTTTAAGCCTCTAAAACACTATCTAATTCATAAATAGACATAGATAAGAATATATATTATTCATTAATTACTTGTGATGTTACATGAAATATAGATATATTGCATCTCCGATAATTCTCCTTCTTTCTCAGAAATTCTCTCTTCAAGATCATTCACCATATTTTCAAATTTATCTAATTTCAATTAGTTTTGTTTATTCTCTTCAAAAAATGCGAATTATTCCTTATCAAGATCTTCTTTTTGAATAGTTTTCATCTTTCCTTCTAACCTAGCTATCTTCTTCTTATTTTATCTTATCTCATTAATATGAATCTCCTCTTTATTTTCATGTTCTTTATTTTCAAATAAGATGTTGTAAAATTATTTCTTTATCATTTTATTTTATTTATTTATTTTCATATTTTCAACAAGAGAAGCTTCAAGATTTTCTTTTAACATCCATTCCAAATTAGTTCTTTAATCACCACCATCATCTTAAAATGAGTCTCTAGACTTATCGGATTTACCTATAATGCACATTTGATTCTTAAACTATCTTCCATCTTCTGTTTCACAACTTGATGATGTGAATTCATATATTTCTCTACTCATAATATTTCTCTTATTGGAAGTAAATATCTTATTATGCTTCTTCCACTTATTTTTTATGATATTTCTTATCCTCTTCATCTGATTCAGTATTTTCAGCTTTCTTATTATGACAGTTTCTAGAAAAATGACCACTATTGTGACAATTACAACACTTTAGTGATTGTTTTCCATTTCCTTTACTTTTTACCCTATTGAAATTTTTTACAACCAATTCCATTATTTGTTTTAAGTCCCGTTTAGATTCTTCATCCTTAGAATCACTTGATTCAAGTTCATATTTGATTTTAGTTTTACCTTTTATCATGGATTAAAGGCTATCTCATCTCTTGCCTTTTTCTTGATGTTGAAACTTTTATCATTGCATAATATATGAGAGTATTATGAAGTTTATCAAATTATAGATCTTCTCTCTCTTCTAGTGTAGAAATATTTGAGTCGAATCTATCAAGAAAATTTCTTATAAGATTTTTCACAATAGTAGAATTATCCAGCTTTTCTCTAAAACCTCTGATATTTCTGACAATTTCATTCAATATTGCAAAGTAGTCATTAATACTTTCATCATTAGTCATTTTAATATCTTCAAATTTACTTCTCTAAATTTTCAACTTCTCTTCTCTGACTTTAACATTGCCTTCATAACTGCTCAATTTATCCCAAACTTCCTTGGTAGTTTGAAGACCAATAACTTTAGTGTATACTTTTTCTGATAAAGCCATGAATATTGCATTATGAGCCTCGCTATCAATTTAAATATTTCTTTTCTTAGCTTGATTCCTAGAAACATCTTCATTAATATGATGGAAACCCATTGTTACTTCATTTCTCACTTCTAGGATAAGAGATAGAAGGTAAGTAATCATCCTATTCCTCCAACTATGATAGTTCATTCCATTAAAAGTAGGAATTCCTCAGTTGTTCACTAAATTCAATTTCTCCATTTCTCAGAAACCCTTCTATATCAATAGAGGGTACCTTGTACTCTGATACTAATTGAAGTGGTCAAGGATAGGTTAGATACTACTGAGAGGGAGTGGGGGGGGGGTGAATTAGTGGTAAACTATTTTTAAAAATTATTTTACTTTTGATTCAACCTATATGACTGATTAAGTACCAATCCTTTGTCTTTAATACTCAAATTTACCCTGTAATAAATATAAAACAAATAAAAACATAGTACATAGGGATTTCCAAGGTTCAGTAAAAATACCTTCTCCTTTCCAGGTTGGTTATTCCCCCCAACATGGATTCTACACTATAATAGAAGGTGATTATAACAATAATTGATTAGAACCCCAATTATAAACTAGTTATACCCCTAGCTCTAATCATCCTTAAAAAATTGGTTATACCCCCCAACTGCACCTTCTTCACAGTGATTGGTTAGACCGCCCAATCACAATCTTCAGTAAATAGTTAGACCCCCCAGATGCAACCTTCATCTTCTCCTTGAAGCTGATCCACAAATAGGATAATCAGTTGATCCTCCTCCACAAGCTTGCCAGATCACATAGTCTTCTTTAACAATCAGGATCCTTTTCACTGAACCTGGTCTTACTCAAATAATTCTGATCACTATATTCAATCAGTCGACTTAGTACAACACTGCTCGGGAAAATATTACTTCTTCTATAGAAGAGCTGACCTCACTGACCAGTAAAATCTTGAATTGAGAAATATTCTGAAACATTGATAGAATACTACTCCAGCTTCCATCTCAAAACATAG
This sequence comes from Viscum album, assembly GCA_963277665.1. NCBI lineage: Eukaryota > Viridiplantae > Streptophyta > Magnoliopsida > Santalales > Viscaceae > Viscum > Viscum album. Next base: position 1,148,916,320 of record OY728132.1, on the reverse strand, counting down.
TACACTGAATATGCAACATGAATCACATTCACACTTTCTTAAACATCATGCATATATTTAATACATTTCATGGATTTCAAATTTTATGTATGCAATATTTCATGTGTATGAAAACTACCAAGTGTACCTTCTTGTAATGTGTAAATGAGTTTTCACACCAGTACACACACACAAATCCCTTGAACTACCTCATGAACACATTTTCTATGTTCAATGGAAATGCACACACAAAATTTAATTATCTTGCACTAACTACAACACATACTATTTATCTTTTCTCACACACTATCTTCTTGCATGCACAAACCTAAATGGGTATAGGAAGGAACATAATTCCTTCATGTTATATATCTTATTCCTCAAGCTCAACTTATCATTATATGAAAACAAATAAATTGGATCATTCAAGTCACTGTATAAGTTGTATACTACTAACAATGTAGGAGCACAAGCACACTTATTGAAATGTAGTGCAAGTATACACTATCCTATAGAAACTCAAACAATGTTCATGAAAACTAAGAGCATGCATGATTTCTCAAAAAAAGCCTCTGTCACTCAAGCCCTTTATGTAGATATGAGCATAGGACCATGGTTCATCGCACAAGAAAAAGCTATGAAAAAATAAAATCATCATGAAGCTATCTGAGTGTGAAAAACACATGTCAAAAAGTCATGATTAGTTCCCTTTCTTTGCACAAATAGATATACACGGGATCCTTCACAAGAAAGACACTCATGAAGCAAAACTTATCTCACAAAAACTGCACTCGGATGAGAGAAAAAAACAACCACAATAAACAAACTTTAATTTAGTATTTATAGGTGTCAAAGATCCCCTCATAACCTTCTAGAATCACTAAGATTTACTTCATCATCAGTTCTCTTGAATACTGCCTCTATTTCACAACTTAGAGAATCACCGTATCCAAAATTTAGATCTTCTACACATCAAAGATCTTCAGTTTATTCATATTAATATTATGAGAATGAAATTGCATAATATATTTCAATCATATTCAAATTCTTAGGATCTTCAAATGATGCTCAAAAGCTTAAGTTTAAGCTTCGTTCGACATCACCCATGGAATTCCTAGTGAATAGGTATTATCAGGTTTGCTTCGGGAGGACGATAATACATAGTGATACCAAATGATCGGTTTAGATGAAGCTCAAATAGATCACACAGTTTTGGAGAGAAGATGGAAGATCAGATGGTCAAGATATTTCAGATCAGTAGATTGGAGGATCGATATTTATTCATCATTAAAAAACCACAACCCACATCAAAACAACCTTCATTTCAACACTTCTTTGTAATACTTAGTGTGATTTTGGTGGTTCAATATTTTTTCTTTCTCCCAACCCGGTACTTCCCCGTATCGATGTTCTTCTACAGGAGTGCTTTGCACCCACTCTATGCCACCACCATGCTCTCCCGTACGGTGGTGCCTCCTCCACTTTTGTATGCCTCACATAGGCGTGTTTACACCCATGACCATGGCCAACCTCATACTGGCTGTATGACTGGGTTTAAGCTCAGCCTCCCACTCAACGGTGTGTGCCGCTTCCCTAGTTGGTTGTCCAGTGTGTATGAATTTTTTTTATATAAAAACTATTAAAAAATAGTTTTCTAAAATCCCATTCAACACATACCCAATCAATATAAAAATAAAACACACTAACCATAAAAACTTTTTTTATGCAAATTAAATCACTTTTTCATGGAACCTTCAAATCAATATAGTGAACATTGTGCATTTATATTTGCAAATGTCTTAGAACTTAGGAACAACTCATCAATCTTTTGATTTATACCACCTTAAACACATTAGAATCTTCCACCAAACACTCATTGACAACAAATACAATTGACTGGACACTTCATTCCTGCACTATAGAGGAATATATCTTTGTAATAGCCTTGTATGATCTAGGCACAAACATCAATGTCATACTGATGAGTGTCTTACAAAAACTAGGTCTTAAAGAACTAAATCCAATGAGAGTGGAAATACAGCTGGATGACTAATCAGTAAAGTAACCTTGAGGAATTTTTGAGGATGTATTAATCAAATTTGTAAAATTCATCTTTCCTATAGATTTTATCATATTAGTATTAGAAGAATAAGGATACATTACAATTATCCTAGGAGGAAATTCTTTCATCATTGGGAAGGAATTAATTTATTTGAATCAAGGGAGATTGATATTTAGGGTAAGAGATGTACAAGTTGCATTTGAATTAGTAAATGATTCTAATCAAGGAAATGATTCATAAGATTGTTAATTCATATTTATTACTGATGATAGAGATAATTTTATGGCCATCAAGGATGAATGATATGTTCTATCTCTAGATGAAGATGAAAGCAGTGACCATGATGATGTGAACTACACCGAACCTCTAGTGAGATATATTATTTCACCATTTATACCTTCAATCATTAAACTACTGATTATGGAATCAAAACCACTTCTAAGAACTCTAAAGTAATCATTATCAGAGACTACATCCGCATTCTATATCATTATTAGCTAAAAATAACTCAAATTCAAGAATAAAAACTCATTAAATTTCTTAAAAGACAAAAAAGGTCAATTTCCTGGGGAGTGGATGATATTAAAGGGATCAACCCTATGATATGTACCCACAAGATTTTTTGGAAGATGATGGTAAACCCAAACACCAACCCTAGAGGAAAATCAATCTACTAATTAAAGATGTGTTAAAGAAATAATTACTAAAACTTCTCAATGTTGGGATAATATTTTCAATCTCTGATAGTGAATGGGTGAGTCCTATACAAGTCTTCCTAAAGAAATATGACTTAACAGTTGTTAAAAATGCTAAAATAGGAGTTAATCTCAACTCAAACCATCATTGGATGGAAAGTATGTGTCGAATATAGAAACCTCAATAAGGCAACCTAAAAATATCATTTTACATTACCTTTCATGGATAAAATTTTAGAGAGATTATCTGGGCACATATTTTATTGTTTCTTGGATGGATATTTAGGATACAATCAAATAGTTGTTGATCTAGTAGAATAACATAAAAATACTTTTATATGCACTTTTGGAAGCTTCTACTATCAAATAATTTCCTTTAAAATGTGTAATTCACCATTTACTTTTCAATGGTGCGTGACACATATATTTCATGTTATGGAGGAATAATTTATGGAGATCATTATGGACAATTTCTCTCTATATTAACATCCTTCAAGGCATACCTAAGAATTTTGGACCAGGTCCTGCAATGATATGAAGAAAAATTACTAGTATTAAATTGATAAAAGTTCCATTTTTTGGTCCAAGGATGTATAGTCCTCAAACAACAAATTTCAAAAAAATGCATGGAAGTTGATTCAATGAAAATTTATGACATTAAAGATTTACTTGAGCCTATAAAAAAAGGCATAAGGAGTTTTCTAGGCCAAAATGGATTCTATCACTGCTTCATACAATATTTTTTAAAAATATCCCAGCCATTGACACACATCATATCGAAGGACACTCATTTTGATTTAACTAAAGAGTGTTGGTGGGAATTTATCACCTTAAAGAACAGCTTGGTGGTCGATCCTGTCATTATTTCTCCAGATTAGGACAAGGACTTTGAGCTGATGTGTGACACCAGTGATTTTGAAGTAGGCACTATTTTAGGAAATCAGTTTGGAAACATCTTTTGTACCATTTATTATTCCATTCATACACTAAATTAGGATTAGTTCAATTATAATACCACTGAAATGGAACAAATAGAAGTTTTTTATGAGTTTAAAATTTTTCGATTATACCTCTTTTTGTCCAAAATAGTGGTTTATACTAATAATGAAACACTAAAATATTTTCTAAATAAAAAGGATTCCAAACGATAGTTGTTACAGTATATCATATTATTATAATATTTTGATATAATCATCAATGATACCAAAGGAATCAAGAACTTCATTGATGATCAATTTTCTAGAATATCACTTCCCAACATTGAGGATGATGAAAATCTAAACTTTGAGGAAAACATACATGATGAAACATTGTTTAACATGAATACATAGGTATTCCCATGGTTTTATGATATTTTAAATTATATTTCTACAGGATATCTGTACCCACACTTCTCCTATCATCAAATAAATAGGTTTTTGGTTGATGCTTCACATTACTACTAGGATGAGCCATTATTATTAAAATGTTATTATGATGGCATAATGCGGTGCTACAATGGATAAAATCCTTCAAATAGTGTTTTTATTAATCATGCTTCATCGATATTCAAGGAAATTTGTTCAAAGCTATGACCAGTTCCATCAGGCAAGTACCATAGGGAAAATAAATGAAATTCCCCAAAATCCCATTTTGGAAGTAAACATTTTTAACGTATAGAAAATTGACTCTATGAAACCATTTAAAAATTATCATGGGAAATTTTATATCTTGGTATGCATTGATTATGTTTCAAAGTGGGTTGAAGCCAAGGCCAACACCCATGACACAACAAAAGTGGTAATGAACTTTTTAAATAAGAATATGTTTTCTAGATTAGGATTCCCCGAATTACTCATTAGTGATCGGGGAACTCACTTTACCAATAATTTTGTGAAAGGATTACTTGGGAAGTATGTCATTCATTATAATATTAGTACTCCCCACCATCCATAGACTAGAGGAAAAGTTTAATTGAAAAATAGGGAAATTAAAAAGATTCTTGAGAATACATTGAACACGAGTCAAAAGGACTGGAGTCTCAAACTAGATGACGTGCTTTGGGAATATCGTACAATATATAAAAAAGAAATAGACACTACTTCATTCCACATTATATTGAAAATATTTATCATATACCAGTAGAATTATATCATTGATCTTATTGGTCCATAAAAAAATTGAACATGGATGGTTAACAAGATGGGGAATTTAGAATGTTACAAATAGATGACCAAGAAGAAATCAGGAAGGATACCTATGAAAATTCTAGAATCCATAAAGAAAAGATAAGAAAAGAGCATGAACAAAGAATTATGTATCAAATATTCACACAAGGAGATAAAATTTATTCTATTCAATTCCTGATTTAAATTATTCTCTTTAAAGCTGAAATCCTGATGGTCGAGTCCTTTTGAAGTCATCAAAGTTTTCCCTTATGGGGATATTGAAATTAAAAAAGGAGAAGAACCCCCCTTCAAGGTTAATGATGAAAGAATGAAAATCTATCAAGAACCATTTCAAGAAGTATGTGTCATTACTTTCAAATTCATTTGAACTGAGAAGAATCTAGCTCTCTAAGTTAAACAAAGCATTGATTGGGAGGCAACCCATGGTAAGATCAATAGGTTAGTTTAGTCTTTAATAAGATTTCATATTGATGGAATATTTTCAAGAGAACTTGACCCGAAAGGGGAACAAAATGAAAAATACAAGTTGTGTAACCTTTACACAACATGTAAATTTTGAAGGCCAAAAATTAATATAAAATTATGATTTACATGTTATGTATAATATATATAATGGGAAACTCTCAGGGTGGATTTATAATTTTGTAAACCCTAGGTTCATACCCACCGCCCATACATCTTCATCCTCTCACATGAATGACCCCTACTCCTAAATACCTATACTAATCTCTCACCATTTCTCATCCTCCCTCACCATACATTTTTTACCTATCATTCGTTCATCAACATTGTAATGACTCGGACCCGAACAACCACCCGAACAGTGCTAAACGGGTGGGGTGATACTACCTTAGGCGCACCTCCCCAAATGCCAAAGGTTTCCGAATAACAGTGAGGGTCTGATAGGCATAGTGGGGAGGCTATACCCTCTTGAAGAATAACAATGACGGTACTTTTCCAAGTATAATAGTAAAGATGCAGCGGAATAAAAGACTCAGCAGACTCAAACCAGACCCGCAGAGTAGAAGCACATTCAATATCAATAAATAGCGAAAGCAATAAATATAAACAACAACAACCGAAAGTAAACACAATATCATGCTAATCACTGGTAACTACTAAAAAAACCAAACATGCATCCATAACAAGTCACTAAACAAAAGGGGCGCCAATGGCTAACCAATAGTAGCTACAAACAAGTAAGCATGCTGATAAAAGTAAAGAAAGAAAAATAGAGTAACCCCTACTAGGTAAGAGATCAAGGTCCTTACCATATCCATGCAACAAATAATGCATCCTAGCTCTTAAAGTAGGCCTCTTTCCTACACGTAAATCCATAAAGTCTGCACGCGTCCTGAAGGGCCCGTGCAGGGTGTGAGAAAAGTCTCAGTAGGATACCACCCAACGGTGAGTACCTAATATGAGTGTTTAAGTAGTCATGAATTTATAAGGAAAGAAGTAAACAATACTATGCAAAAATAAACACTAACTCCATTGGTGCTCAACAGCCACCATGAAGTGTCACCTGCTTCGGCCAAAATCGGAATATCTATCATGTAACCCGACACCATGTGCCCCCTGACACCGCATGTCTCAAGTACCGACGTCCTGAAGGCATGACCAAGAAGTAACCTAGAGGAACAATGATACCTATCCTCAATAAAAAACCAAAGGGACAACGATATCTACCCTCAAATAATGTAACCGGAGGGACAACGATGTCTGCCCTCAAATCACGGCAAGCCTCAGCCCCCAACCCGATGGTCTCGATGCTATCCCTCGAAGGATCCTAACCTTCCACATGGCTTCCTATGGAAATAACCCCCAACCAAAATACCTAAAATGAAAATATGGGGGCCTCTACCCACACGAGTGGTCAAAACCACCTCATCACAGAGTATCTCTGTGTGCACACTACTCAAATTTTCCAGGTGAGCGGTAATCACCAAAAATAGCACCCAAGCCACAACACCTCTGACACCTCATGCCCCTGTGACCATGTCTCTCAAGTCTAATGGCATCGCCATCCCAGTAACCCGGGCCATTCCCAACCTGACAGTCATCCTGCCTCAAACCGATGTCCATGACACCCAATCCCGTAGTCAGAACCACCCAACGTGACCCGGGCCAAGCCCAACCTGTGATCAACATCACTCAAGAATATCCGAGCTATTCCCAACACAACCCAAAGGGTCTATCATGTGAAATTCAACAATTGCATATATAACAAATTAAAACAGGACACATAAACAGGAAAAACAAACTAAACAGTTGAATTGCACTATGCAAGGTGCTGTCCCATACCAGCACCGAGGCCTTGAATTCCTCTAACAAATTTATATCAAGTTCAAAATAATAAACTCAACAGTTTATAACAATATAATTTAAATTATACCATTTTGGAATTCCCTGACCAAAATGCCCCGATGAGCAACGACCCCTCACCCGGCTCTGCTCAAGAAAAACTGGTAACATGGTATACCCAAAGGTATCCTATAGGTCAATGAACAATATAATATGCAATATAAAATAAAAGTGGGTCCCGCTCAAAATACCTGAAAACGCGCCAAAGGCTGCGTCACCCAAATGACCACGAAAACACAAAAAAATGTATGCACCACCTGCCTGAGACTCGTACGATGCTACTCCTCCGGTAACAACCTCCAATTCGATCTAAAGCACGGTAGATCTACAAAAGAATCCAACCCACTCAAATCCCTATAACTCATTCTAGAACAGAAATCAAACAAAACGGCTCAAGATGAATCAAGGCCTTACTGAGGGGGTTCTAACGGAACAATCCGTGTTCAGATTGAGGTTCAGATGAAGAACCGAGAGGGATTTGATGTCCCATCCAACTTGGTTCATGAAACCCGGTGGAAGAAACGATTTCCTCCTCAAAATGAGGATACTGCCCATTTTAACACAAAAAAGAAAGTACACGACATGTACTTCATGACTACACATAGTGTATATCATTTAACAGTTCATTTGGCGGCTAAAATTCCGCCGAGTTACTTTCCTGAACCTGCCGACATGAGTACACGACGTGTACCTATGGGCACATGATGTGTACTTGGTTTCTCTTCTCTTACTTGCCGACTAACCCACACGCCATGTATATCCCTTATACATGGCTAGACTACACGGCGTGTCCAAGGGAAACATGGTGTGTACTTGGTTTCAAAGACTCTCCCCGTCCAATAGGCCTACACTCCATGTATGGCCACGACATGCTTAAGGGTACATGACGTGTCACAAAACCACATGCCATGTAGTAAGAAATTTCTACACGGTCATCACACGGCATGTACTCGGTGAGCACACAGCCGGTCACTCGCTTAACATATATATGTCGTGTACTTAAAGTACACGACGTGTAGTCTTGAAATTTCTAAAAACTTCCCACATTCTCCAGTTTTCTCAGGGACAAGTCAAAAATTCAAACAGGGTCGGGATTTTGACCAGTTCTAAAAACCTTGGTTCTTAAAATCTCCCCACTTTAACATAGCTCGTCCCAAAGCTATCAAACGAAACCCAAGGATGGAACCAAACATACCACCCCGATCAAAGTAACTCGGAATTCCCTGATCTCAAAGATCCCGACTAAATGTCTTAAGGGGGATCCCCACCTTATGAATCTCCTAACTCGGTCTCAACCCAACAAAACTCAAAGAAACAAGGTTTACTAACCTATTTTCTGGATGCATAGTCCTTCCGTGATGCATCATCACCCCTACACCTCATTAGTGCTCCTGTGTCGTCCCTGAAACCCAACGTATCCCGCACAACATCGGTGTCCGCCTCCATGAGGTCCTGCATCCCATGGATGCTTAAAAATGAAGCTGGTGCCTAGAACCTCAAGTAGCCTCCATCCTCGATGCCCCGATGCCCACGACACCTCAAGTAACCCACATCCTCGATGCCCCGATGACCAATGTACCTCAAGTAAGCCGCATCCTCGATACCCTGATGCTATGTATCTCATATCTATATGTATATATATATATATAGAATATATCACACACCTGATATGGTTTCAATCCCACTGACTAGCATCTAGTCATTCCACATAGATCCTATGCACCATGTGCACTCAAAACAGACATGCCTCTATAGGTCATGCCAAAAAGGAAACATGGAGAACAAGGCCACACCGCGGTGTACCTCTAACCATCATCGGCTCACCAGCCTGCTCAGCCTCTGGCAGCTCCACAGTGTGCACCTGGCCTAAAGTATGGCTGCCTGATGCTTGACCCCCCTGCGGTGCTACTCCCGCCACCGGCCACTGACCCCTCAGCTGGATCCTATTGTCTCTGTCACATCCTCCACATGCAGCTGAAACCCATATACCCTCTCCTGGTACCGAACCTGAACCAACTACAGATGCCACCATCTGTCCTGGTCCTTGCTTTCCGGATGTCTAAGAAGGCTTCTTACAAAATCTCTCCAGATACCCTGCTTTTCCACATTCCTAACACTCCTTAGGAGTTCTATCGTACTAAGTCTGAACATTTCCCGACTTTCCACATTGAAAGAAAATCACTGAAGAACTACCATGATGTGGTCTAGCTGAATCCCTGTCCTGACTGACCTGCTGGAACTCATCCCTTACTCACTTCCTGCTGTCCTATCCCTCATCTGAAACTGTTCCCCAGCCAACCTGGGGCCTATCCCTCTGGTTTCCCTCAGCTATAAGCACTTGGTTAACTACCTCGGAGAAGGAACCCAGCCTGAAGATGTTCACCTAGACCCAAATGGCGTGTCATAATCCATCCTCAAAGCGTCTCACCCTAGCCACATCATCACTTACCATACCAGATTCAAAGAAAGATAACTCTGTGAAGGTAGCTGCATAGTCCATGACGGACATATCTCTCTGCTGAAGACTCAAGAACTCCCGAGCTCTCTCTTCCCTCAGTGTCTCTGGATAGAAGCACTCAAATAACCTATCCTCTAAGTCCTTCCATGCCAGTCCCTCATGCCTATGAGCCTGAACCTACACATCCCACCAACGCTTCGCCAGTCCTCTCAGCATGTACGTCGCTAGCTTAACCCTCCACCCTGGAGGCGTCTCGATCTACTTGAAGATCATCTTCATACTCTATATCCATTTCTCAGCCGCCTACAGACGACCCTCACCCTGAAAAATTAGCAGGTGCTATGATTGGAACTCCCGCATCAGATATGCCAAAAATGGCTCTGTACCCTGCGCGCCTATGTTGATCCCCTACAAGACACGCACTGGACTAGCTCAGAGCTTCTCATCGAGCCATTGCCTGAATGATGCCAAACCCGGGTGTTTTCCTGCCTGTATTGAATCCTAGTCCTGATTCTATCCCTGAGCCTATACCTATAGATCATGCTCTGCTTGTACTGAATCCTGAACCTGATCGTGCACCTACGGCACTGTACCATCTCCTTTCTGATGCTCCATCTGAGTCGCCCAAAAAGGAACCCATTGAATACCATAAATGGTTAGACATCTCATATATATATATATATATATATCAATATATATTCAATGTAGATAAGAAATAAGTAAAAGACATTGCATACTACTACCCTTACTCTCCCCCATTGCAACCCATGCCCCACGAAATCCCGGCCTCATGGACTACTTACCCGCCCTTAACAGAGCCAAGTATCAAAAGTACCTCGGGCCATGCCCATCCTGACAACCAACATTGCTTCAAACCAACGATCGAGTCGCCCAATCCTGTTGATCAAAATCACCTCAACCAATAGTACCTACCTGCTCTCATAAGAGCCAGACCCAAATACTATGCCACATGCAATTCTACAAATATACAAAGCATGGCATAACACATTTCAATAAACAAGAAATTGTATCAGTAATTTCACCAATTCACATTTCAGAGCATTCAAAGCATGGAAATTGATTTTTATTCACATGACATTATCACTTCACAAAGCATACGTGCAATTATAAAATTGAAATACCCTAAAAATGTGCCTATTAAAATCCAAGAAAACAAGCCTTGCCATAACGGGCCAAGGTCCAAGTCTCCCTTACCACACCGGGTCAAGGGTTACATATCACAATCAATAACATCACACACCAAGTGAGCCACTGAGGTGGAAATCATATATCAACTATAATTTGAGAAAAAATCAAACAAAAATTCCTACCCATGGCAACTTGGTCCTTCCCTCGTACCTAGGGCTGTAGGCACCCAAGAACAAGCTGGAAACCCAGTTCCAGTAACAACCTATCTCCAATTTATCATAACCCAAATAGTAAAACCTGCATAAATAAAGAGAGAAGTCTCAATCTCATTAGTATCTAGCAAGACACTACCACTAAATCCCTATCAAGAACCCCTTTGATACCACTTTGTAATGACTCGGACCTGAACAGCCACCTGAACAGTGCTAAACGGGTCAGGTGCTACTATCTTAGGCGCACCTCCCAGAATGCCAAAGGATGACTACTAGCAGCGAGGATCTGATAGGTATAGTGGGGAGGCTATACCCTCTCGGAGGATAACAATGATGGTACTGGTTGAAGTATAACAGTAAAGATGCAGCGGAATAAAAGACTCAGCATACTCGAACCAGACCCGCAGAGAGGAAGCACATTCAATATCAATAAACAGCGAAAGCAATAAATATAAAAAATAGCAGCGGAAAGTAAAAACAACAGCATGCTAATCACTGGTAACTACTAAACAAACCAAACACACATCCATAAAAAGTCACTAAACAAAAGGGGCGCCAATGGATAACCAACAGTAGCTACAAACAAGTAAGCATGTTGATACAAGTAAATAAAGAAAAACAGAGTAACCCCTAATAGGTAAGACCTCAAGGTCCTTAACATCTCCATGCAACAACTAACGGAGCCCAGCTCCTAAAGCTGGCCTCTTTTCTGCACGTAAATCCATAAAGTCTACACGCGTCCCGAAGGACCCGTGTAGGGTGTGAGACAAATCTCAGTAGGATACCACCCAATGGTGCATACCTAATATGAGTGTTTAAGAATTCATGCATTTATAAGGAAAGCAGTAAACAATACTATGCACAAATAAACACTAACTCCACTGGTGCTCAGCAGCCACCACAGAGTGTCACCTGCTTCGGCCAATGCCAGAATATCTCTCATTTAACCCAGCACCATGTGCCCCCTGACACCGTGTGTCTCAAGTACCGATGTCTCGAAGGCATTCCCAAGAAGTAACCTGGAAGAACAATAATACCTGTACTCAATAAGAAACCAGAGGGACAAAAATATCTGCCCTCAAATAATGTAACCAGAGGAACATCGATGTCTGCCCTCAAATCACGGTGAGCCTCAGCCCCCGAACTAATAGTCTTGATGCTATCCCTTAAAGGCTCCTCACTTTCCACATGGCTTCCTACGACAAGCATCCCCAACCAAAATACCTAAACTACAACTACGAGGGCCTCTACCCACACGAGTGGTCAAAACCACCTCATCATGGAGTATCTCTGTGTGCACACTACTCAAAGTTTCCAGGTGAGCGGTAATCACCAAAAATAGTACCCAAGCCACAACACCTCTGACACCTCATGCCCTTGCAACCATGTCGCTCAAGCCTGATGGTATCTCCATCCTAGTAACTTGGTCCATGCCCAACCTGACAGTTATCCTGCCTCAAACCGACGTCCATGATGCCCAATCTCATGGTCAGAACCACCCAACGTAACCCGGGCCAAGCCCAACCTATGATCAGCATCACTCAAGAATACCCAAGCCATGCCCAACACAATCCAAAGGGTCCAGTATGTGCAATTCTATAATTTCATATATAAAAAATTAAAACAGGACACATAAACAGGCAAAACAAACTAAACAGTTGAATTGCACTTTGCAAGGTGCTGTCCCATACCAGTATCAAGGTCTTGAATTCCTATAACAAATTTATATCATGTTAAAAATACTAAAGTCAATATTTTATAACAATATAATTTAAATTAAACCATTTTGGCATTCCCTGACCAAAATGCCCTAATGAGCAATGATCCCTCACCTAGCCATGCTCAAGAAAAACTAGTAACAGGGCATACCCAAAGGTATCCCATAGGTCAATGAACAATATAATATGAAATATCAAATAAAAGTGGGTCTCACTAAAAATACCTGAAAATGCACCGACGGCCGCGTCACCCAAATGACCACAAAAACAAAAAAAAAGTATGCACCACCTACCTGAGACTCGTACAATGCTACTTTTCCAGTAACAGCCTCCAATTCGGTCTAAAATGCGGTAGATCAACAAAAGAATCCAACCCACTCAAACCCCTATAACTCATTATAGAACAGAAATCAAACAAAATAGCTCAAGAGGAATCGAGGCCTTACTAAGGGGGTTCTAACTTAACAATCTATGTTCGGATTGGGGTTTGGATGAAGAACCGGGAGGGATTTGAAGTCCCATCCAACTTGGTTCACAAAACCCAGCGGAAGAAATGAGTTCCGCCTCAAAACGAGGCTACTGCCCATTTTAATGCAAAAAAAGAAAGTACACAGTGCGTACTTCAGGACTACACGCCATGTATATCATTTAACTATTCATTTGGTGGCTGAAATTTCACCAACTTACTTTCTGTAACCTACCGACATGAGTACACGGCATGTACCTATGGGTACACGGTGTATATTTGGTTTCCCTTCTCTTCCTCGCCGACTTACCCACACGCCATGTATATCCCTTATACACGGCTAGACTACACGACGTGTCCAAGGGGAACACGGTGTGTACTTGGTTTCAACGATTCTCCCCATATAACAGGCCTACACGCCATTTATGGCCTCGACACGCCTAAGGGTACACGAAGTGTCACAAAACTACATGCCGTGTAGTAAGAAATTTCTACACGGTCATCACACAACATGTACTCGACGAGCACATGACTAGTCACTCGCTTAACATATACACGACATGTACTTAAAGTGCACGACATGTAGTCTAGAAATTTTCAGAAATTGCCCAAATTCTCCAATTTTCTCAAGGAAAAGTCAAAAATTCAAACAGGGTTGAGATTTTGACCCGTTCTAAAAACCCGGGTTCTTACAAATATCTCTCCTTTCCAACCCCTACTTGATCCTCCCTTCTGAAATGGATAGGACTAAAACTGCCAATACTTTTTCCTAGAAATACATGCCCAAGAATAATTATCATCCTCTTCCAAAGATCCTAGTGGTTGATCCTACTTCACCACTCGTATATCCATCCACTTTAATCTCTTCTTCAACCTCTTCCTCTACTCTAGCCTCTGAGGACTCACAATTGACTTCTAGTAGGTCGTAGGGTGTTCCCCAATGCCTGCACCTATACCAAAACCTTTATTTCTCAGCACCCAATAATCAAGTGTCATTAGTACAATATAGGTATAGCCTATGAGGACTAATAATACCCTAGATCTTACCATGATCAAGAATATCACTACACAAAAATCAGTAATTAGTGGTGGTTTAAGAAACCGCCGTTATTTTTTTTCCAAAAATATAGCGGCGATTTTTTAAAAACCACCTCTAAAACTTTTATTTTTTAGGTGCAACACATCTTCCCTGAATCCCCCCAAAAATTGAAACCCCCACCCTCTTCCTTTGATCCCATCAAACCCTATACCCCTCACTACTGGGATTCTCCAGAGTTCGTCACTGCCAGGATTCTCCATCACTGTCAACCCCCGTCACAACCTCCTCCCTAGAATCCCATACCTCATTGCCGACCCACTTCTCCCCCAAGCTCCCCAATCCCAATCCTAAGCCACCAAAACATCTTTCCCCTGAACCATTACTACCACTGCTCCCTTTGATCGATGCCCACCACTGCTCCATTGATTACAGGTTGTGTTTTGGTTCATTATTCAATTTTGGATTGATTTTAGTTAGTTTTTTTTAATTTTTATGTCTAAATTTATTCTATAGTGTGTCTTAGACCTTGTTAAGGTGGGATAATGCCACCATTTTCAAAGTGAACAAGTTTCAGATAAGCGAACCATTGTTTTGGGTCTTTAAATCTTATTATGTTTTTTGATTGTATTTTTAATCCTTTGTTTGGATATCAAATTATAATAATAATTATGTTCAAAAGGTATTTGATGTGGAAATCAAGATTCACTTGATTTATAATTCAGTTATAAGGTTTTTCTTTAATTTAATGTTTGTTAAAACCCCACTTTAATTTATTTTTCACACCAAATATTTTTTAAATGACCAAACAACCTTTAATTAATAAATTAATTTTTTTAAGAGAGGTTTTGGTTTTAAAAGTGGGGATATCTCTTATCCTATTTTTTTATTAAATTTATAGGTTTTTAAAAATTCTCTTTATATATATATATATATATATTGGTTCAACACATATACATAAGTATACATATATATGTCTGTGTGTACAAATTCACTTGAGAAAATGTGAATTTGTTCAACGCGATATATTCATATACATAAATATGTAAATATAAATGGGTATAATAATAAAAATAGTGACTTTTAACCTTAATCTTGATTATTTATTTGGTTTTCTAATTGATTTTATCTATTGTGAAGATAACTTTTCATTTAATGCTTAATAAAATATTTTATATTATTAATTGTTCTTGTTTGTTAAACCTTATGATAAACCTAGGGTTCTTGGGCAGGGTAACCTTAATAGGAAGAAGTGGTTGGATAACTGCTTGTTCTATATGACTACTCTTTAAATTATCAAAAGTATCCCTATAATGATTATAAAAAATTAAGTCAAAATATTTTAAAAGTATTCTAGAGAGTGGATGAGTTATCTTACAAAAATATTTGACGAATATTCTATAAAATCCAACATTTCCAAAAAAGTATCTAATATGTTTCTCTCAAGTTGGGAAAGGTAATGAATTGAAAATTTCAATTTTAGTCTCATAAACCTCAATCCCCCTTTGTAAAATTACATATCCAAGTATAATGCCTCTTTCAACCATGAAATGAAACATTTAAAAATTAAAAAAAAGATTTTATTCAATACATGTTTTCAAAAAATTTTCAAGGTATTCTAAATATTGATTAATGTAAATTCCAAAAAAAGTGAAACCATCAAAAAAACTTAGGTAGACTTTAATAAAATCAAGGAAAATGATTACCATATATCATTAAAATGTAACTATTGTACTGAATAGTTCAAATATTATTTTTATGTAGGGAAAAATATCATAAGGACATGTGAATGTTTTCTTTTCATGGTACTTAGGTTCAATGGGAACCTAAAAATACCATGAAAATCCATATAAAAATATGAAATGAGTTTTTTAACATTATTAAATTTGTTCAAAAAATGGTATGTGAAAATGATATTTTATTATGACTTGATTTGGTTTTATATAGTAAATACAAACCCTCAAACTGTATTGGAATCCTATAGGAACTAACCCAAATTGTTCATTATTCACAATGGGCAATCCAATTTTCTTGGGAATTAATTGAATGGGTATGACCCACTAATAATTAGAAATTGGGTTAATGATTTAATATTCTAATAACTTTTTAATTTCCTTATCAACTAGTTACATAATTTTTTAGGTTAAGTCTTGTTTGGGGTTACCTAAAATATTTTCCTCACTTTATAATAAAATTATATGCATATATATTCTATAAATTATTCCAGGTTTGTCTATTTAATTCTATAATATAAAATGGGAATTTTATCTCAAAATATCTAATAGCTTTTGTTCTCTATTAAGAGAAAATTTTCTTGAAATTATCATTGGTGTTTTATTTCTCTCTATTAGAAATACATATATTAAATTAGTAGGCAAGGGTTTTAATTATAGATATAGAGGGTAGACTAAAAATAAAAATATATTTGGGTACTTAACTTAATGGTTTACACTTCCTATGTATGATATGAAGTATCAAATATTTTTTCATTGAATAAATAGTAAAATACATCATATAAATAAAAAGTTATTTCATATTCAGATGGTTGGATATAATATTTATGTTTTCCCCAATTGTTTTTCATAAAAATTTCAGAGATTTCTTTGTTTACCAAATGAAAAATTTATTATTTCAAACAAATTTATTCACATGGATTATACTCACTAGAATATGACAATATAAAAAATTTACTTATCTAATTATGGGTACATAATAGAATCAAAAATATTAAAGTGGAAAACATTTTAACCAAACTCTATTATTATAGTACCTTCATGGAAATTTATGATTGCATTTTATATTTCTAGGAAAGGTTTATCCAATATGATAGGTGAAAAAGTAGAGGTCCTATCCTCTTATATGATTAAAACATAAAAATCAGTAGGGAAGATAAAATTATTCACTCCAAATAAAACATATTCAAATACTCTTTCTTGGAATGTAGTTGATCTGTTAGGTAATTTCAAAATCACTCTAGTTAGTTTGAGATGTACCACATGTAAATAATAAAAAATAGAATGTGATATACATAAATAGAATCTCTTAGATCACCACTTGAAATTCTAGTAAAGCATTATGTGACACCCCTATAGCTATAGATGTGTTAGAACTCTAAATACACTATTATGGTGATAGAGAATTACTAGGTTCACTTAGACTTAGTGACCCTTTTTTGTTTCTCCCATGATGTCTCTTTTAAAATAATGATTGTATTATTTTTATTTTGCTTCTATTTTACATAATACTATCCATGATTGTTTTCCTTTTTTTTACTTTGACCTTTTTAATACTTATATGACTTTTCTTATAACTACATAGGTTGAATTTTTTTTACTTCATTTATCTCTTTTCCTACTTATTAATACTTATGTGTTTTATTTTTTTTAATAAAGTGTAGTCACATTGTGATATATATTGATAAAAGCTAGATCACATTACAGAGGAACACACCTCAGTATGCTAAGGGTTTGGAGGAGTTTTTAGATTTTTCAATTTCCAATTGATCCGTTGATGGGAGAATAAGATGTCCATATCCTAAATGTAAATTTAGAAGATGGTTGAAGAGAGATAAAGTTTATGAAAACATGATATTGAAGCAATTAACTGCTCAATATTTGTGTTGTATTTGGCATGGAGAATCAAACGTTACAAAAAGTTTGAGAACTGATGTCAATCGAAAGAGTGATCTCCCAACTTCATCAACAATGGAAAATGAAATGAAAAACCTTATAAATGATTCATTCAACATTTCAATACATCGACATCAACATCAAAACATATCAGAACAACTAGTTAAGGGTGATACAAATAATAACTTTTCAAGTGATATTTTTGAGACTATAGGACAACCATATCAAGATTGTAACATATAATTGGATAATTCTCTTGATTATATGGAGACTAATGTAAGAGAAAACTTTACTAAGAAGAAAAATGTGTTTCATGGTTTAGTTGATGATGGAAATCAAGAGTTAAATAGTGGATGTTTTAAATATTCAAAAAATTATTTTCTGCTAAAGTTGTATCATATAAAATGCCTACATGGAATTACAAATAAGGTGATGTGCATGATATTGGAATTATTGTGTGATGAATTTCCTGAAGCAAAGATCCCTAAGTAGTTTTATGATATAATTTTTTTAATAAGATTGTTCTAAATTATAAAAAAATACATGAGTGTCCCAATGACTATATTCTTTATTGGGGAGAGGATTCAAGCAGATAGGATTGAAAAAAATGTTCTTCTTCTAGATGGAAGTAAATGGGTGACATTATAAGTCTGAATCAATATAATACTATGAATAAGAAGAGAAGGAACACACCTATAAAGTTTTTTTCACTACTTTCCTTTAAAGTCTTGATTGAAAATATTATTCATTTCATCGAAAACTACATAACACATAGAGTGAAATTCTATAGATAATAACAATGATGGGTTAATGCGACATCCAAGATATTCACAATCCTAGAATACATTTGATTTATTACATAAATATTTCTCATCTGATCTTATAAATGTTCTATTATTATTAGAAACTAATGGATTCAACCCATTTGGGACTTTGAGCACCAGTTATAGCATTTGGCCAGTTTTTTGTTCCCTTAAAATTTAACTTTGTGGATGTGTATGCAATAAAAATATTTTATCATTTTGATGATTGTTCCTAGAAAAAAATTCTTGTAAATGAAATTAATGTATACTTTTAGCCTCTTATTGATGAATTATAGGTGTTATGGAGCAACAATGTTGATACATATGATGCATCTTCTAGAACAATGTTCAAAATGAAAGTTGCTCTAATGTTGACCATTAGTGAATTCCCTAGAATTGTGAATTTAGTTGGTTTTAACAATTACAAAGGTTTGGATTGTCTAGTTTGTAACTTTGATTTTGAGCCTGAACGTCTACCTCACAATAAAAAATGGTGCTTCTTGTGTCATTAAAGATTTCTTGATGAATCTCATAGATTTCTGTTAAACAAGTAAAAATTCAATGGTTCTATTGATCATAGACCACCTCTAATGTTTTTAATAGGTTTTAAAAATATTATAATAACTTGTAAATGTTGAAACACAATTTGGGAAGGTGCACCATTTAAATGATAGTGGGAAATGAGTTCGAAGTTCATCATTAAGTGAAACCAGAATGCAACAATGGAAGGAAAAAAAGTATATTCTTCAAACTATCATATTGGGAATTTAATTTTTTTATAGAATAATCTTGAGTTTATGCATATTTAGAATATTTTTTTGACTATTTGATCTTCAATTTTCTTAATTATTATGGAAAATCAAAGGATCATCTCAATGATTTGAAAGACTTACAAACAATGAACAAAAAGCATGATCTCTAGCAAGATGAGAATAGAAAGTATGCTCTGACATTTTTTACAATGAAAAATAGGTATAAAGTTACATTACTTTAGATTTTAAAACATGTTAAGGTATATTATGGGTGTTTAAGTAACATATAAAGGTGTGTTGACTTAAAGTATCATATGTTACATGGATTGAAAAGTCACGATTCACATATTTTTTTACAGTAGTTACTACCATTGGCATGTGTACATTATTGTATGAATGGGTTACTACTTTTATACTCCAATTTTTCACATTATTCAGAAAACTATGTGAGAAAACTATACAACCATTTGATATTTCAAACCTTCAGGGGATATTTTTATTGACACTTTGTGCAATAGAGATGATCTTTCCTCTATCATTTTTTATTATCATGATGCATTTAAATGTGCATTTAGTCAAGAAGCTAAATTAAGAGTCCTCGTACATTATCTATGGATGTATTAAATTGATAGGTACTTTATTAATATGTTTTTTATTTATATAAAATATCCTTGGAACTTCATTAAATACATAATTATGTTTATTTTATTTTATTTCAGATGATTCCTAGGCATTTAAAATCATACGTAAAAAATAAATCTCATCCTAAAGTCTTTATTTATGTAGTCTATTTGGAAGAGGATTATCTTAACTTTTATTCTAGATACTTTGATTATATTGAGAAAATATTCAATCAAGTTTTATATATTGAATACACATCGATTCAATCTCAATTACATGGGAAATGAAAAAAATATTTCCTACTATTGGCCAATCAGTTGGGAGGAGGTCAAATATTATACTGATAAAAATGGAATTATTAAAGGCATATAGATATGTACTATTGAATAGTGAAAGATTAGATTCATTTATTGAATATTTAAGGATACAAATAAAGATACAAATGAGAGGATAAACATGAAATGAGAAAGATATAACAAAAGATATTAATAAAGGGATTGTAGATTATTTTGCACAATGTGTAAGTTCATAAATATTATAATCAATACAGATATTAGGTTGAAACATATATTTTGTATATATAATAATGTATATTAATTTTTTTAGATCATGAATACTGATACATGAGTTGAGTTGTAAAAATATTTGAAGTTTCTTGCTTGAGGTCCTCTAAAATAGGCTAGAAAGTTTGACACTTATAATGTGAATTAATTTAAATTTCATACATTTGATTGGGAAGAGGGTTTGGAAACATAGAATAGTGGTATATTTATATTTTACAAAGTGGGTTACTATAGAATGTTGATTGATATTATTGAATTAAAATACAATGGGAATTTTTTAGTTGTTTTATTAAAATGCAATTGGGTCGATATTATTAGGGGTGTTAAAAGTGATTCATTGCATCTTACTTCTGTAAACATCTCTCAATTGATAGATGTTAGTGACCTTGAATTACATGATCCATATATATTATCATTATAAGGGAAAATGTTATATTGTGTGGATGATTTTTTGGATGAAGGTTGGAGTGTGTTTACTCACATAAAACAAAGAGACTTGTTTGATATGGATGATGAAGTGAAAGATTTGACCTTCGACATTGAATCCCAATAACAACAAGAAGAAAAATTGTTTATCCCTCTTGATTTCGAAAATATTAGTCTTGTAAGGGTGGATAAAGTAGATGAAGTAATGATGGAGTGGGAAAATGACATTTTTGAAGAAAAAAATGATTGTATATGAAATAATACATTCATTTATCAACCACTTAGGTTATTCATGCAGTTATTCATTATCCTAACTATGTATATTTTGTTTGTTAGTACTGTGCATCTGTTATCATTTCTAATTTTTTTTCCTGCATGAATTTTCTGAAATATATGTTTTGAAGTTTATTTTATTTGATTAAATGACAAAAATGCTAAGGAGGAAGTATTATACTGATTCTAATTGACTCTCAGTTGATGTTCCCTCTACCATACCAATAGATGATGATCCATCAGTCTCCCTCTCCACAGCATCTGAGACACCCTCCTCTTTCCCCTACACTATCTCTCACACCCTCTGTCAGCATCCCATTAGCAGCTCAACCAATACCTCCCCAACTAACAACCTCATCAGGGAGGGAGTTGGTTGCCACTCTGGGTTCTTCACTGGGATATTAAAGGGTGACAATTTTAGGTACAAATTTTAATATGAATAAACTTATTTCACTTTTTTATACTACTAAATATTTTTTCATAAAATATGGAAAAAATTCTACAATGGAGAGAAATCTGAAAAGTTCAGATGTCTGGAATCTAAAATGACTAAAGATAGTTGTCCCATTTGACTGCTATAGGGTCCCTACAGATGACACCATAAGATTATTTGGCTAGATTCTAGGATAGCTGGCGACAGAGCTAGTTACCCTTCTGATTACCTATGCTAATTGGAGGCATATGCCTTCATCTTGAAAAAAAAAGTTTTTGATTCATAGATAAAGGTAACTTTAATACATTATGGTGTAATTGAATGTCATTATGTTATTAAATTCTAATATTTTTAAAATCAATCTCTTTTTATAGATTTTTTCCCACTTTCCCATCGCCAATCTTATAGCAAAAAAGTGGACATTGAAAAATTTGGGTAAGAAATGGAAGGATTTTAAATGAATATTATGGAATGAATTCAGTGTTACTTCATTGAGCACCAAACAACTGTATGATAAGGTACCCAATGGGGTACCTAGAGAGAAATGAAAAGGTTTTTTTGATAGCCATCTTTATGATATGCATATGGTATTTCAATATATATTATTATATTAATCCCATTTTATATTTATACATGAATATGACAAGGAGATTACATTTCATACATTACTATTAAATTCCATGTTATTTATTTTAGTATGTTTTATAGAATAATGCATCAATTCGAGCTAAGAAAATCATCCCTCACACTGTTGGGTCAAAGAGTTTTTCAAGAAACTAATCCAATCTAGTATTATTTTTCATTAGTTGAAATATTCATAAGACAATATTATCTATTTTATATATTAAATTGTTGATTTATCTTTGTTTAATGCAGTCAAAGAATTTAGGGTACCAAGTGTCCTGAACAGAACTATGGTTGGGTGTTCATAAAAAAAGACGGGAGCAATTTTAAGGAGTCTACCAAATAAGATGGGATATGAATTCATTTTTCATTAAAATAAATTATTATCAGTTGTCACTATGTTAATATATATTACTTCAAATATGAATGATATTTTATTTATAGGTAAAAATTAAAGAACTATGAGATTCCAATCCCGTGTAGTCCTTCTTAGTCCCCAAAGATGACCCCGTTGATGAAGTCCTTAGGAAGGAGCATCCTAGTTGAGTGCATGGGATGAGTTTGGGTCCATTACCATCTGAGGTTTTTAGTAGGACATCAGGGATTGTATCTACATATACTCCTAGTTGTAGTCACTCCATACCCCAATATGATCAGAGAGAGTTTGTTTTTATGAAAAGAACAATTCCAGAACATGAGGGATCATATATCCACTTTGCAGAAAGCATTGGTTGATTTATATCATAAGACAGTCAGATCTATCCCCAGTGATATTGCATCGATGAATGTTGGTGAGCAGTTAAAGCACACAACTTCAAACTCATTTAGTTCACAAAATTTTATAGGTTTTAAGTTTAAATATAAATTTACACCACTATTTAATTTTAAATATAATTATATTTCATGTACCAGTAGTAGTAAGTAGAGACAGATATGGAGAAGGTGACAAGGAGAGTTCGTCATCAGGTAGCGATTAGTGATTTCTTTGATCTCTTGGACCAATATGGAGATATAGGGTGTTTTCATGTATTATTTGTTTCATAGAGTATTTACATTACATTTTCATGATTTCTTTTGTTTGAAGAGTCTAAAACCATTTATATCATGTTTTTTTGGTATAATTGTATGGTGGAGTGTTCTAGTTTGTGTAAAATGGTAAGGTGTAAATATTATATTTTCCTTTTTGTGGAATTTTATGTGCATTTTTTTCTAGGGTTGTTCTGGGGATACATATTCTGCAGTAGTGTGGCTTGATATAGTTATTCAGAAGTGTGGATGATATTGGACAAGGCTTAACAAAACATGGTGAGGGGTTAACACCATTTTGAAGCAGGTGGTCCATAAAATATAAATTAATATAATTATTTATATATGATTAATTTACTTAATTCATGTTTTAGGGGACTGTATAGATGAATATGGTCTAAGAAAATTATAGAGAAATATATAGGATTGTTTTAGACCTCTTAAGCTCAGAATAAGTCCTCTTTAGCACTATATGTAATTAGAATTTTCCGGTGACAATGTCACCATGGTTAGAGGGTACCATGTAAGTTGAAAAGATATGTTGGGTGGTATCTAGATATGAGACTTGACGTGGGTATCCTTGGTTGGTTTCTATAAGGCTAGCCTGATATGTATGAGAGGATTAAGACTAATGAAAAAATGGGTGAGACGACCATATGAATCAAGATTCATGTGAAACATCCTCATAAGTGTGGGTTGAGGCTTAATGAGCACTTTGAGTGTGACAAGTCCTTTGGGATGATATGTTGTGTGATAGAGAAGGGTTCTAACTAAGTGGAAGGCTTAAATATATTCCTTAATATATGGTAAATGGAACCTAGGTGTAGTTCATTGGAGTTGTTCAATACATGGAATCATGTTTCCAAGGGGTATAGAGCATGATAGGTTGGGATGATACCTAGGTAGTAAGAACAAGAGAGATAAGGGTTTTTTTATAGTTGTACTAGGACCTGAGGTTTGGGTCAAGGGATATTATGGGTAGTGGTGTGACTGATAGGTGAAAGGTATGAGATCATATTAATGAGGTTAGATCATGATGGGTATGGGGGATCTAGTAGGTGCTCTAATAGGAAATACATTCTTTGAGATGAGGGGATAGGTCTCAAGTGACTAGCACCATGGGATATTTTGTAGAGCTATGTGATTGGATTCATGCCATATTTGTTATTTCATGTGTGTGATTTTGTGTGGTTATGATATGTGATAAACCTGGTGGGGGAGAGGATCCTAAGTCCTGGCCTCTCTATGAGTGATATGGATCTACCTAAACTACTAGGAGTGAGATGGATTCCTTATGTTCATGAAGTAGTACCTTGCCCTGAATAGTCTTACGTTGGGATATTGGAACTTTCCTTGAGTAATATTGGGTTGTGATAGTGGACCACGATGATTGAGAGGGTTGGGTTATGGTATAAGGAGATTCATGGATGATGGACACTACCTTGATTGATGAGGTAGTGGGTTAGGATTTTGATGTAAGATTTTATCATGATTTATTAGGTAGTTAGTTAAAGACTTAGATGATGCCCACCCCGAGTCTTCAGGTATGCCTCGAGTTGTGAGCACAATGACACAAGGTGAGGTGATGATGAGACTTTGGCATAGAATCAATGTAGGTATGATAAGTTATAATAGTGTCCCAGTTAGCACATAATTACCTAATGAAAATAGAGTCATGGTATCCAAGTTATAAAATTCAATTAGGATCTTATGTGATATGTTTATTTTTACCTTGTGCATACATGTATATGAGATTTTGTGCATTGTTTGTTTGTTTTTTTTTCTAGGGATTTTCTGGGGATGAAAATTCTACAATTTTATTTTTTTGTAAATCATCATATAGCGGGGGTTAAAACCTATACTAAATATGCCATTTTTTTCATGGCGGTTAAAACCACCGCTAAATGTTTGACATTTTTTTGGATGGAAAACCACATATAAAATGAAGGAAACCTCAAATAAATATACATTCTATGAAGCTTACTATAAATCACCACTAAATGGAAGGAACCAACATATGTTGGATTCCGACACCAAATTTAGTAGCGGTTTTTGGAAGCCATCACAGAAACATTTGGAGATGGTTTAAACCGCTGCCAAAAAAATAACCACTGTAAAATAGAGATTTTCATGTAGTGGATATAGATTAACCAAGAGTCCTTTGACCATATTAGCTGTATTCAACTCTCCACCATCACCAAGGTGTGTGGGGAGACCTTTAGAGAGCTCTTTCTAGGGTTCCTAGCCACCTTCGAGCTATCCATCACCCACATAACTTTCTGGCTTAGAGGGAGGCCATGGGATCTCACACTAGGAGGTTTTAGTGTCGGCCTCATCATTTACTATACCAACTTTATTTCCCCTAGTTTTTCCAACCTTACAGCTTGAGCTAGACAATAAGTAAGCAACATGATGTTGGGAATTGATCGCTTGTAATCAGTATAGAGTTTATGACCCATGCACAATGAAGATCACCCAAATCCATAGTGATACCTTACAGATCCTCCTATGGGTTCTTGATCATACCTAACTTACATGAGGTTATGATCATGGGATCATTATATAGATAGATGTAATTAACATTTCTTTATCCATGGGTGGCCCTACCATCAACATGAAATGCTAGTTTGATGTTTATTACTAGAATCCGATATGGTGGACTCCAGACACTCTAATGGGTGGAATCTTCGTTACCCATCTCACTCACCAGCTCAATTCCTTTAATACCACTCAGTCCCATTCTTATATTGGGCTGATGGATCCCATCGACCATATCATGCTCCAAAAAAAGGAAACTATAGAAGATTGTGGGGAGTTACTGATGGGACCCTAAGTACATTGAGGATGAAAACGGGGCGCCAAATCATCATGACCTAGCCCACGATCTCACTCACGATGAACCTGTTCATGCTAAATCAACCCCCTCATCCATTTCTCCCTCTATTACCATCCCAACATCTATCCTTTCTATCACTATAGGCCCCCCTTCTTATTCTACCACACCACAACCCCCAGCCACATATCCACCCACCCCACCACTTCCCAGTAACATCTAGCTATTTCCTTAGACCATATCAAAGAACCAGAGGCATATTTGTCATCGTCTCCATGTCTAGTTCACCAACCCATCTCACTTCACCCCCAACACTAGTCCTTCCATCTTCCAAAACACCCCCACATGTTTCTCCAACTTCTACATCTTTCCCCACACCACCTCCCACCATGACCAATCCGCCTTCCAAACCCACCAACCCTACTACCCATTAGGATTATCTTATGAATAAAGCCTAATAAGAAAAGGGGCCTACCATCCCATCTTCCTCATAGGTTCCCCTGATTGATCTAGGTACTAGACGCACTACCACAGTATGGATTGGAACCTCACCTCCTCCATCCTCGTCCAATCCAACTTCCATCACCATAAAATATATTATGGAGGTCGATCCTCCAACCCAATCCTCCATCAATGAGAAAGATTTAAAAGAGATGATCCAGACCCCCGCTATTTGAGTGGGGACTTCTGATGCAGAGACTGATAAGCACGCCCCTTCTATTTAGTCTTTTCCTTATACCCATCCCCTATTGTACTCTCTTCTGGGTCTGTTTTCTATACTATATATATTCCCTTTTATAAAGATGTATCATTTATTATATATATGGATGAGATATAGTTTTTGATTTCACTTCATGGTTGTTTTTTTTCATTTTTCACTACTGAATCAGTTTACCCATGTCTAGATTTTCTTCATCCTCTATGGGCATTAACACATCTATAAGACCACCATATGACCTCCCATATGTGATGGATCAACATTTGGATGAAATCCAGAGATATATTTATGATCTCAAACTCTAGATCCATCCTCAGTGGGTGTCTCCTCCATAATGACTATGAAAACTATTTCTACCAAATTAGATTCATGTTTGATACCTTCTTGAGATTTTTAATACCACCAAGTGTCCCCATGAGCTCTGTGAAACTTCCACCAGCTCTTACATGAGGTAGTAGACCTCTGAGCTAATAGAAAACACCCATTGATCTTTTTTTCCATACATCTAGATGATGATATCATAATTAGTGATTTTTTAGAGGAAGCCCATATTTTTTTTCTTTATTTTTGTTATGTACTTAGGACCTATGTTTTTACATTACTGTATTTTTTGTTTGTAGGTCACCCCAAAATTCACTTTACTCACTTGAATGAATTTATCTAACTTGTGTTATTTTATTTTTAAAAGTATTCACCTATTCATTTTACTTCTTCTATATTGATTAAACCATATAGACTAATGATTTATCTACTGTAGGGATTTTTTTTCTAACAATTTTTACAAGACATATAATTACCAATAACTATACAACAATTTCCCCCATAGAATGACCTTCACTACAGGGAGTTATCGATTCCCTATTTTTCCATTAATTATTTCCATTTCATTCTTTTCTTTGTTGTATTTTATATCTCGCTCACAATGATACTTAGAAAAGTGCATAAAATATATCATTTTAAGTGTGGTGGAGTCTTTCTTGAGAGTTATTGTTGATACAATTGGTTTATTACCTATTTTCACTATTTTAGGATACATTTTTCATTTAAATCATGATTTAAACTTGAAATCACATTAAAACCATTAAAATAAAATAAATATTTAGTTTTGCGATTGTTAAGATCTATTTTTATTCCTATTTAGATTTTTAGCATGATTTTTGAGTTGAGTACTTAAATTCTAATTTTAGATTCTTACAATTTATTTTGATTGAATTATCACCAGACACTATTCTCTAAGTGATTTCCAGTTATTTTAGTATACTCCCATTTTTGAGAGAATTATAAACCTACATTTTCATATTATTTTATGAGTATATTTCTTGAGAGATACTTGGGGAATGTAAAACTATTATAACATGAATTAAGATCTTATTTTAGCTGTGATTAAACAAATACACTTTGAAAATGATTTAGGAACTCTTTGTTGAACCCTTTTTCCTAAGACCCACCTGTACTTCTTTCCTTTTTAACCCGCATCAACCTTGAATAAATTTATTAGGATGGATTCATTTCAAGCCTATTATCCCTTCTCACCCTTCTCTTGGAATGATGCATATTGTCCTTTGAACAAGTGTGGGGGAATTTTCACTACTAAAGGACACAAGATATTGATATTTTGGTGACATATGGTGACACTATAACCATATTGATAAGAAGTGGTTCATGATTACTTTTTTAATTCTCTACACTTACTCTGTTGTTTTAAAAAAATGGGTTGTGTATTAGAAAGGTTAAAAATCATCATTATTAGACCGATGAACCCTATGATGGATTATATGTGGTTAGGTGATAGATGTCAGATCTATCCTAGACACAAATTTCAAAAAATAAAATAAATAAAAATAAAATGAATGGAAAATGGTACATTATTGATATTTACTTGATATATTCATGGACCCACTTTGATCTTCTTGGAGCATGGACACATTTTTTCCAAGAGGAGTTACTTCATTTTACTTTTCATGATTATCATGAATTATACTATAGATCTTACCCTCTTTTCAAGATTTATTTTTTTCTATCCACATTACCTAAGCCTCAGAGACATTTGAACCTTATTTATGAAGCCCTCCTGATTAATTTTGTATTTATATTTACAATGTGGAAATGATAGAACCAATTCAAGACTATGGTTAAGAACATGTATTCAGGGTATGATCATAATCCTAGTTTTATTTTACCTCAAGTGATGAGAGAAAATTCATTGTGAGGTAAATTGAAAAATGGGTATAGCATCTAAGGAGAAATTATAAAATTATAATTAAAGGAAGAAATAATATGAATAAAGAAGTTGACTATGAGGCATGAATGATTTTCCTTGCATTATTGATTCTGGAGGAATTAATTTTTCTACTTGCACTTTATTTTATTTTCCTAGTTGTAATGCATGTTTCTTTATTTAAAAATTATTTCATTTGGAATCCTTATTGAGATAAATTTTTCTTGAGGATAAGAAATTACTCATGTATGGGGGAATTTTATAAGTAATATTTATATACATATTTTGGATACATTGATTCAAGGTTTAATCATGTTTTATTCTATAATGATCTAGGTTTTCATTCATTTATAAAGGAAATAGGAATTTATGACTCAAATGAATAATTTCTAAAAATTTGGAAAAAATAGATTTACACGTCATGAAAGGCATTAATGATGTGTATTCCTAATTCATAATATCCTTAATAACCAAAGGCTAGCCTGTGAATCATTACATGACATGATTCCAGTACATGACACACTTTACACGTCATGAGATCTTCAAAATCAAGAATTGCACTGGAATTTCATGACATGAATGAAGTACAAGACATGAATCACATACATGATGTGTAGAAATTACATGATGTGAAAAGTTTGAGATCTCACCCCGTAAAATATTCTAGTTGTGAATTTTTCAAGATTAAATATTTTTCAGAGGATATTGTGGATCTGAATTACATGATGTGAATACTATATAGATGTATTGTATAATTCAAGACAAAATCCACTTAAATCTAGTAGACAATGTTAAGGATTTACATGTCATGTAATTTTTGAGCCTATATGTTTTGTGTGCCCTTGCCATGTGTAAGAGCTAAGACTTATGTTAATTTCTCTCATATTCTTTTCTGTTTCTTCTTTGTTTCCATTCAAAACTAGTTTTCACACATTCCTTTCAATGTTTTATTTAATAATTTTCATTTTTACCATTCTATGTCCTTTCTTTTCCCATTTAATTTTCTCATATCTTGGCATCCGATTTGATACCAATTGCTGTCTGACTTCAATGATTTCAATGTTTCTTCATTCAAGGTTTGTTTTTGATTGATTCTTAATTGCTTTAATTGTGTATTTATTATTTATAAATTATATTATGTATATGACAAGAATGTTTCACAAATACTTACTTTCATTTAACAATAACATGTGTGACTTATCCACTAAGGGTTAGGGGTTGAGAGTAGGGGTGCACTTAATCTTAATGAATCTATAAATTGAAACTTGGTGACCATAAGGCTAGTAATTAGGTTAAATAATAATTTTTTTACCTCATTTATTTGAACAAACCTGACTGTGGGGGTGTAATTAAAGGAACCTGACCTAGTTGGAGTTGAGTAGGCTATTTCCATAAGCCTGTGACACTTTCTACCATAGATACTAAGCATACTACATCTTGGTTGTTATCTATATATGTACCAAGGAATATATTCATATTAGGTAGATCCAATTGGTTTGAACATTACTAATTGGTGACCTTTTCACCTCTTTATAGCCTAATTCATAAGTCTATATCAAGTTATATTTAGGATTATCCTTTTTTTCCGGACCAGAAAATTTGTTGGATTATAAGAGTTTATGATGGCTATAAGACGGGGGTGGGGGTGAATTATAGTTTAAAAATTAAACTAAAAAAATGATTCATCTTAAGTAAAAATTACCAGTCTCATAGACCATTTGATGATTAGAGTGTTTAAATAAGAACCAGAAACAATCCAATTATATTAGATTATGTTTATCAATAACATAATCACATCGATAAAATAGTTTTTTAGAAAGATAAGTATAAAACCAACTTTCTAAAACACATTCATAGTGGAAAATAAATCTTTTATAAACAATAAATAAAAATTATTATATTACTAAGATTGAATTATAATATTATCAAAGTATTTACTTTTTAACCTTAAGATTTAAGGTAGTCAGGAATCCCGACTAAAGATATCCAAAGTTTTATACCTATTGTAAGGTCCATCATTCCTTACCAAGAAATCCTTTGATATGATGATTTATATAGCTCTATCTTCTAATAAAATAGAATCCCTTGATACAATGATGAGTCTTTTTCATCCTATCCTCATAATAACTTGATTTGATGGATTGAATTCACCATCTTCCTATCCCCAGAATCCCTTGATCAATACCATAATCGGACAATGAATACAAAAGAAAATTGTTTTAAGGAATATATAATCCTTATAAGGATTCCTTATAACTTAAACTCTATAAAGAATTAAAAATACTTGGAATGAGGTGTTCACACATATAAATCTTCAGACATCTTGAGTTGAGAATGCATCAGCTCCCAACTCTTCAAATGACCTGCTATTTATAGGCGATATCTCAATGTTCATATTTTTGAGTTTGTTTCCACAGTCTCATACAAATTTCACTTTGAAAACTCACAATGACCTCGATCTAGAAATTTACATCTAAACATTTCATAGTTATAATTCATTTATTTTAGCACCATTAAAATGATATAAAATATTATATTTGATAGAAATAATTTTATATACTATAATTATAAACTTTGGATAGTCTGATGGAATTCTTTATTGTTTTTCAATCTAATAAACTGAAAAATGGTCAATTATAAGAATAAGTACTAATTTTAGTCTAATGGTCATTAATTTTTTCAGTTTAATATACATGACATATGTTTAACCACCAATTACAACAAAAGTTATCCCAATGAATTAGAATCTTCTTCAGTACGATGTATCAGATTGAATAATAAAAGTTTATATTGATTATACATTAGAACTATTTCTATGTTTGGTATAATAAGATGTTTTTCTAAAAAAACATACTAAAACACTTACGAAATAAAAATTTAGTAAACAAAGTTTTAAGAAAGTGCTTGTGATTTTCAAAACTAAGGAAGGAAAATTAGAAAGTAATACTTTTGACTCAACAGTCTCCCCCTTTTTGGAAAGCAAAAAACATAACACTTAAAATGAAAACTAATAACCTTGAACAAATTACATCCCTTTTGATATTTTAGTAACTTCAAAGATATACATTATATCTTAAATCCCACTAAATTTATGACATCTTTATGATATGATGATAAGCAATAATACTTTGGATTCTCCAACTTTTTAAAAATATTTCTTAGAGATTTATCCCTTTTTATAACTCTCCCCCTTAAACATAACTCCCGAAACGTCTCTAAAATTTTCTTAAACTTCCCCCTTTATAAAGTTCTCCCCCTTTATAATTTTCTACTTTTATACTTATCAATTAATCTTTTTAGACTTATAAATTTTCCACCCTTTGTGATTTACAAAAATAATAGGGAAGAAACTTATAATTTTCTAAAAATTTAGTAAAGTAATAACACATGAAATAGTTATACATGAATAAAATAATCATCCAAAAATAAAATCAAAGAAAGAATATACTTCCAAATAGAAATAAAAAATATTCAGAACTAAAGTATTTTGATGAAAAGTTATTCAGATTTAGAATTCATTATGAATGTTTCAAAAATATTATAATAAGAGTTCAAATGAATTAGATTATTCTCAAGTCAATAAATTATTTGTGACTGTGTTCATATTTTTTACATCATCATGATCCTTCTGAGCTTTTGTAGCTGATTCCTTAAGCTTCACAATCTTATCTTCAAACACTACCTACTTCTAAACTTCTATTTTCAAGATTTCAACTTCCTCACTCAAATTATTATTTTCTTCCTTTATAAAGAACAACTCACCTTCACATTCATTGAACCTGGTGTTTTCTAAATCCATATTATAAACTTTTTCTTTTAAAACATTAACTTCTTCATTATGATCATCAGTCTTGTCTCTGAAGTTTTCTATAAAATTGAATCATTCTGAAACATATTTTGATAATTTTTTAAATGATTATTCCATTTCTATAGAATGTTTCTTTAATTATATGAGCTAATCATCATGGTCCCTAAGATCACTTTAAACTTGGTTTGACCAATTAACTATATGATTGTATTTCCTAATTTTTACTTTAGTCTTTTCTTTAAAAGATTTCAAATCTGTGTCAATATTAACATTTGATTCTATCAAAACTCTCATTGATTCTAAATTTTCATTTATACTATTTTGAATTAGTTTACACCTTACCAATTTTTTTGAAGATATGCAATCAAATCACTTAACCTTTTCAAGGTTTGGAAAATATATTCAAAACCTTTTGAGATACTATTCCTATAGAGTCTGATGATCTTGATATTGCTTGAGGAGTATTGCTTGAGGAGTATTTGGATGGCTTGGTCTGATATATTATTTTTCTTTCATTTCAACTTTCTCTCAAACATTCATAGAAAATTTTACTTCTTATAATATTTGTATAATATCCACCTCCTTATCTTATTCAACTTTATCAGATACTCTCATATGGGATTGTTGATCCCTTTCCTCTTTTGGATGATGAATTTTCGTCCACTTTAAAAGATGATTTTTATTCTTTAAAATTTTCCAAATTAGGATCCTTATCAGACTAGGAAGGTAATGGATTTATTTATGATAATGATTAATCTTATGTACTATAATTTTCCTTTGTATCTTTATTAGTTTCAATTTACTCTTCAAAAAATTATTCTTCCTCCTCCTCCTACTCTTTTTTATCTTCTACCACTTCCTATTCTTCTTATTCCAATTATTTCTCTAAATATCATATAGTTATGATAACACCTTTTCAAATCTTTTTAAAAGATTATTCTTTTTTCCTTCTAAACAACTACTAGGGATAATTCTTTAATAACTTCTTTCCCTTTACACTTGTCAAGAACTGATGGAATAATTAACGGTACAACTAATGTTTAAAATAATTATATTCTAGCATTAGGATGTGACTGATCGATATGATGGAATTTTTCAAATTGAAGAATTAGTTACACATCTGATAATAGTGAAACTAATAGTAATGGATTATATGAATATTTTTCCATATTATTCATCAAACTTTCTATGATCTTTTCCACATAAAAAATTTTCTTTTGTTTCCTTTTTTTCCTTTTTCAACTCTTCTTCAGTATGAATCTTCAAGGATTATCCCAATGACTTATCTAGCTCAAACATTGTATTCCAGGGTTTATTATTTACCTTATTATCCATAAGTTTCTTTAACTCATCATCATTCATATTCTTTAGCTTCTTTTGTTTATTTTGAGGGGAAGATACAACTATTCTTATACCTTTCTTAGCTTCTTTCAAATTTAGAATTTCCTTTTCTTTCATAGGACCTGCATTGGACATAGTCCTTTCAACTATATCAACAAACATCTTTAATTTTTTATCAAAAACTAATTTTATCATTGTTATAGTTTCTTTATTGATTAGGGAAATATTTTCCATCATGGGATAAGTCTGATTATTTATTTTTGAAAATTTCATCTAATTTTCCAATAACATGTTAATAAAGGAAGAAAACATCAAAATATTTAATTTAATTGAGGCAATATTAATAGATTCAAACTTAATAAAAATAAATTTTACAAGATTAATCTACCTCATATTCACCAAATAATCCAAAACCAAAATATCTGAAACATTTAGGGTATCCCTATCACCCTTTCATGGTATGAGAAAACCTTGCATCCATAATGTGATGAATCTTGCATCTGGTGAGAGGTGTGAAACCTTATTGAATTTTTCATAAGAAGGAAATAAGGATTCCTTAGCTTTTTACCTATTAAAACTTCCAATCTTATCAGGTAACTTACGTGATTGAAGATATGATTCACCATGATATGGTACATCCACAAAATCTACTACTTGTGGAAATTAAAGCTTATAAATTTTAGAAAATAGAGTAAAAGATACTTCATCCTTATAATATTTTTAAATAAACTCAGATAAAGCACAAAACTATCTAATAATTTTGGGGTAATATAATTCAAACTCCTTATATAATTTTTCTATGCAAAATTTCTCCCAGTTTTGAAAACTAATGACCTTTTTTAGTATTGGATCATATTTTTCATACCATTTTCTATAAAAAAGTATTTCTCTAAATAATTATCTCTTTGTGAGATCTCTTACTATGGCTATCTAATTGAGTCTTGTGCTGATGGTCTGACTAAAGACAAATAATTAGAATGATAAATTAAAGGGGTAGTGAGAGTTGGTACTAAAATCTTGGAAAACTAATGTAGGATATAGGGTGTCCCATGATTATATAGGTATGAGAAGTAATGGTTTATATTCCATAAATCTTTATACAACATAGATTTAAACTCTTTTTAATCTAATGATTTAAATTTACTGGAATGATGTTTTAAAATATAAATCTAAAATAATAATATTTTTTTAAGAAAACTTTCCTCAAAGTGTATAATAGTCCAATTGAAAAAAATATTATGTTTGAAAATCAAAACAAAGTTTTAAAAACCTAAAAATAATATGTTCAACAACATATATAAACTAAATTAATGAATAAGTGAAAAAAATAAAAAAAGATTACCTTTCATAGTAAAAAATATTCCTTAGTATGAGTAATTTGTTCTTCTTGGTTTTTGTAATAGAAACTAATTATGAAATAGTTTATAATATAAGGTTTTTTTGAATGTTTTATAAAAATTTTAAATTATGGGAAATTTTATCTTAAAAAACATTTTTTATAACAAATTTTTGTTCCAGAGTATTTTATAATTAAAACTAAATTTTAAAAATTTAAAAAAGTTTTTGAGTCCAAAAATTTTTATAAAAGTGTTTTTACTTCAAATAAGTAAGTGTGAAAACTAAAAACTTTAGAAGATTTTTTTTAAGAAACAAAAAGTTTATAAAAACTAAATTATTTAATAAAAGTAAAATATTTAGAAATATTTTTTTTACGAAACTTAAAAACATATGTACTGCCCCCTTAATAAGGAGTTCAATAATGTAAATATATTGGTAAAAAATAATTCATTATTAATAATCACTTTATATTGATTATTACCAAGATTCTATTTAATGTATTCAAATATATCAGAACTAAGGGGTTAAGTAAAAATATTATAAACTTGTTTTTTCATTCCAATGAATTGTAAAATGATATCTCTTTTGAGTTTTTGGTCCAAAAGTAAATGATATATTATATATATGTGATTATCACATGATTTATGTTTTAGGTTTTTACTTAAACTAATGAAACTTCTGTAGTCACACAAAATTTGAGTTTTAGTAAAACTCATGTCATAGTCCGTGGGTGTGCGTTTCATCCACAACACTTGATCAAAACAACTTCTAGATGCCACATATTCAACTTCTGTAGAGACCCGAAGCTTGACGTACATTGACATTACATTACTTTTGCGGAATACTTAGTACATAACAAAAACACACACACAAGTACCGTAATAGTTTAATGTCTTTGGAAACTCGGAATATAATCTTCTAATCGTGGTGAAAGATATTCAACATCTCCCATAAAGATCTTCTTTTTTTAAAACCTATATCCTTTATTTATCTCCTGAGGAAAAGAAAACATAAAAGGGTGAGCTCAAATGCTCTGTAAGGGTAAACAAAAGAAATATCAATCACGTCATATTCATATGAACATATCTTTTGGAAATATTAACCTGAAAAAGAGATCATAATTTCATAACATGGGATAAATCATAGTAGTGAAATGTAATCCCAATAATCATAACTTAAAACATGAAACTTTGTGGCATACACACATAATCATAGAGAATCATTTCTTATTATTCAAGACTCAATGCCAAGACTATCTTAGTGGACAAAGTCCCTTTCTGAACCGAGTTCACTCCTCATTTCAGTCCTGTTTCACTGAACCGGTATAACCTACCATTCTAGTCATGTCTATCTCATGAGATATAAAATCATTACCCAATTAATTTGAGGGATATATAGGTCCCACCCATCTCATAATGATACCATTCTTATGTGTGCCACAAAATCATAAACCATACATCATAGCATGACCCATGCAATAAAAATGGGAATCTCAAACATCATGAAATCATAAAACAACTCATATAAGTTAAAGGAATTCATAAAAATAATTCCATCACAACATAATCAAATCAATGTAATAATAGGGATAGAAACAAAACCCTTTATTATCTTAGATGGAAAATAATTTTGATAAAACTCTTGAACTCCATTCTTGAGGAAAATATCCTTTCTACTTCAAAAACATTTTTCCTTTCTTAACATGTCATATAATTTTAAACTAAAAGAAGTTGATTAAAAATAAAATTGAAAACTTTTAAAGTAAGCTTCTTGGAAATAATTTTTTAAAAATCCATTCATTCCGAATAAGTTAAAAAAACATTCTTCTCGTACTTTTGTCAGAAAAGTCAAAAAGTACCTCGTACGAAAAACGACAAAAGATTCCTTTCATATATTTACTAAAAACTCACCGAAGGGTAAAATTGGATATAAACTACTGTAGAAGTATGGAAATAATATTACATATTGAGGGAACATGGATGTGGATGATAAAATACACCCCAGTAAATTTCAAAGTATAAACAATCTCGGATAAAAATGAGATTGTGATATTTCCCTTACCTTAGGTCCGATTTGCTTCGTAAGTGCCCGAACCTCCTGTATAATGATTTAAATAATGTTATTGACTTATTAAAGAATCATACTTATTGTTATGATATCATATATGGTCATATTATTATCTTCTTATTAGTAATATTTCATTACTACTTGTTATTCAGGTGTTTATTACTTTTTGTTCTTATGCATGTTTTGTCAAATAAATTCTTATTCTTCTATTTAGGTTATAGATACCTAATTTATAGAATGGTATTAGTGTAATATATATCATATTAATTCATTCAATTCATTTATATAATCATTATGAAATGAAGATCATGTAGAACGAGTCGCATCACATCGTGGAGACGGTATTCCGTACGTACGCACGAGTGATGATATCGTTCCTATGATCGTGGAATTGTATTGGAGTGTATGTATACTATTTCAGAATAAATATCACTTTATAATAGTCATATATAGTCATTATTTATACCATTATACCCATCCAAGTAAGGTGGAGGTGGAAAATAGATTACACCATGGCGTGGAGACGGTATTCCGTACGTACGCACGCGCGGTGATTTCTTTTTCCATAGGATGGATAGATGGTGAAATAGGGTTGTTTCATACTTATAATAACATATCAGTATATTAGTGATACTGATGTTATTACTTCATAATGAAACAACCTAAGAAGAAGAAGTGGAAGAAGAAATAAAGTTGAAAGAATCGGTAACGGACATTACCTCTTCTTTGAAGCGCCTCTTTGAGATCTCCTTTTAGGGCACTAAAATTGGTCTTTGAGGAAGACCAGAACCTCTAGGATGTTTCTAGGGAAGTGGAGAAGGGAATTTCGTAGGGGTTGGCCGAGCTTGAAGTCTCAAAGTGGTGTGAGGAAGAGAGGGAGGAGGTGCCCTTTTATAAGGGAGGAGAGGGGTACCTTTGGAAAAACTAAAAATATTATTTTATTATAAAGTCAAGTTCGGTTTTAAATAGCTCCAAATTGATTTATTTCAAAGCTAAGGTGGGGATGGGTCGAAATACTCTCATCCAATATAATTTATACAAGTTTTGGTTCCTATTTTAACCTTATCATTTAGATTTAACATTAAGTTAAATAATTTTACTTTTACCGTGTCTTCTTGTGTTCTTATACTATAAGGTTAATAAACTTACTATAAGCAGCCAAACGAACCCCAAGTTGTTCATTATTAATATATATAAACTTATCTAAGTCATTTGGCCTAACATTATATTTTTAAGAATAAAATAACAATTACTAATATAATATTTGTTTTAAAAACTATTTTATGTCAATTTTGACACTATTTAGTAATTAATTTTTGTGAAAGTCATAACAGAATGATTAGTTCGAAAAAAGTTAATTAAATCAATACTAAAATGTCATATTAAACTATAAAATTAGTGGAATTCATAAAAAGTCTCAAATTACATTTATTTTTGTGTTTATAACATCAATTATGTCAATATTTCATTAATAAGATAATTACTGCATCATCTTTGTGTCATAAATAAATTAAATTATTTAATGTCTAAAAATTACAAGTAAAATACAATTATGTAGGAAATCTTTTTAGATTTCTAATTAATATTTATAGTCTAATTTATCTTATGTATAACCCCATATTAAAAATGATTCACTTATTAAACATTGATTTTAACTATTTTAACCCTTCTTTAAATAAATTAATAATAAATGTCCTAATCTAATCCAAGTGGGCCTAAATGGTCATATTTTATTCCTAAGGTTGTTTTTGGTCGAATTACACTTGTCTAATATAATTAGGACATGTGTTATGGTAATACTAATATCATTTTTACCCTTAATTACCCTATTTACTTTTAACCGTGGTAAAAAAAGTAAAAAGTTACTATTCACCAAAAAATTATTTTCATCTCATTGAATCACATTTTACTTACTGACATCAACCGTGTCTCTCAGATTTTCGAAATTCCACTCACAGAAGCGGTAAAATTAAGTTTTATGAAAAATTCAGTTTTTTAACTACCAATTAGTGGTTTCACTATTCATCAAAAATTGAAAGTTTTCAGAAAAATACCAAAATTTCACCCTAGGCTAATTTCGATATTACGAATCCAAAAATGAAGTCCATTTTGAAAAATAAAATTTATAAAATTTCAAAAAGTGGTTATTACTATTCATAACGGCTAGTTTTAATAATATTTTAATAGCATATCATTGTTTAGTGAAACTCGGTATTGCGTACGACGCAAGCTATCAAGGAAGGTTGAGATTTCGTGTAAAGCAAGCCAAGAAAGTGTTGTGTGTAGAAAAAGATTCCTTTGATGATTTATATAACATAAAAGTCTCGGGTGTTACATTCTACCCCCCTTAAAATGAATTTCGCCCTCGAAATTCGTCACTTTGTAACAAACAGATGAGGATACCTTTCCCTCATCATATCCTCAAGCTCCCATGTAGCTTCTTCTAATTGATGGTTCCTCCATAAAACTTTCACCAATCGAGTGGCCTTGTTTCGTAGGACTTTTTCGCTATGATCCAGAATCTCTATCGGTTGTTCTTCAAAAGAATGATCTTGCTCCAGCTGTACAACTTTTGAGCTGAGTACATGTGAAGGATCAGGTATGTACTTTCTCAGGAGAGATACATGGAACACATCGTGAACTTGAGAGAGATTCGGTGGAAGCGCCAATCGGTAAGCTACCTTCCCAACACGATCCAGTATTTCGAAAGGACCAATATATCTAGGGCTCAACTTCCCCTTCTTTCCAAATCTCATAACCCTCTTCCAGGGAGATATTCGTAAGAACACTTTATCACCCACTTCAAACTCTAGGTCTTTTCTTCGGTTGTCGGCATAACTTTTCTGTCGACTCTGAGCTGCTCTTATGTGTTGTTGAATAGATCTGACCTTTTCTGCCATTTCATCAACGAGATCAGGTCCTAATAGATTTCTTTCCCCAACTTCATCCCAGCAAGTTGGAGTCCTGCATTTCTTTCAATAGAGAGCTTCATAAGGATCCATCTGAATACTGGAGTGAAAGCTATTATTATAAGAAAATTCCACCAAAGGTAGGTGTTGATCCCAACCACCTTTGAAATCCATAGAGCAAGCTCTCAACATATCTTCTAGAGTTTGAATTGTTCTCTCAGACTGACCATCTGTCTGAGGATGATAAGCAGTGCTGAAACTCAACTTTGTATCTAGAGTATGCTGAAGACTTTGCCAGAACTTCGAGGTAAATCTCGGATCCCAATCAGATATAATAGAAAGTGGTACTCCATGCAATCTTACCACTTCCTTTACATATATCCTGGCAATATGATCTAGAGAGAAATCCTCTCTAATAGCAATGAAGTGTGCAGACTTTGTAAGACGATCAACTATGACCCAGATATCATTATTGCCTTTGGATGTTTTAGGAAGTCCTGTGAAAAAGTCCATAGTGATGTTTTCCCATTTCCATTCGAGTATGGGTAATTTTTGTAACATCCCCTTAGACTTCTGTCTCTAAGCTTTAACTTGTTGACAAACCAAGCATCGCGAGACATATTCAGCAACATCTCTTTTCATGCCATCCCACCAGAAGTACTTTTTCAGGTCCCTATACATCTTCGTGCTTCCAGGATGAATAGAGAATGAAGAACTATGAGCCTCATCCAACAGCTCCTTCTTTAATTCGGGGATGGGAGGAACACAAAACCGATTTTTGAACTTTATTATCCCATCACAATCAAGGTTGAATTCAGGAACATTTCTCACCTTCTTTTGTAACTCAACATCTTCTTTCTGTGCCTCTTTAATCTTCACATGTATAGATGGTTGAAAATTCATTTGAGAAAGATACGATTTTTCCCCTTTTATTATAATTCCAAGATCCATCCTTTGTAAATTCATAAATATTGGATCTTTTGTGATCCTCATCATGGATAAACTAGCATGGTCTTGTCGACTTAATGCATCTGCCACTTTGTTTGCTTTCCCAGGGTGGTAATGGATTGAGCAGTCATAATCCTTAATCAGCTCCAACCATCTTCTTTGGCGCATATTCAGCTCCTTTTGTGTGAAAATATACATTAAACTTTTATGATCAGTATAAATATCACACCTTTCACCATAAAGGTAATGCCTCCAAATCTTTAAAGCAAAGATTACCACAGCTAACTCCAAATCATGAGTTGGGTAATTTTTCTCATGTATTTTCAACTGTCGTGAGTCATAAGCTATCACCATATCATTTTTCCTAAGAACACATCCCAATACCTTCTTGGATGCATCACTAT
Source organism: Viscum album (assembly GCA_963277665.1). Classification (NCBI taxonomy): domain Eukaryota; kingdom Viridiplantae; phylum Streptophyta; class Magnoliopsida; order Santalales; family Viscaceae; genus Viscum; species Viscum album. The sequence goes on along the minus strand of OY728132.1, from coordinate 1,148,874,279 downwards.
AGATCACAAACCTTTCTCCACTACAAGGCAGTGTGAGCACAGGTGCACTGGATAACCTTCTTTTCAACTCCTTGAAATTCTCTTCACATTCCTCCATCCAAACAAACTTAACTCCTTTCTGAGTCAACTTGATGAGTGGATTAGATAACCGTGAAAAATCTTTCACAAAACGTCTATAATATCCAGCCAAACCAAGAAAACTTCAGATCTCGGTTACTGTTGTTGGTCTCGACCATCTTTCGATAACCTCTGTTTTTGCTGGATCCACAGATATCCCCTCCTTTGAGATTATGTGACCCAAAAATGCAAATTTTTGAAGCCAAAATTCACACTTGGTAAATTTGGCATAAAGCTTCTCCTTTCTCAGGGTCTTCAATATAATTCTCAAGTGATCTTCATGTTCTTCCTTGCTCTTTGAATAGACAAGAATATCGTCTATAAAGACTACCACAAACTGATCAAGATAGTCTCTAAAGACTCTATTCATTAGATCCATGAAGATAACAGGGGCATTAGTACGACCAAATGGCATCACTATAAATTCATAGTGTCCATACCTTGTACGGAAAGCCGTATTTGGTATATCCTCCCTTTTGACCCTTAATTGATTATACCCTGAACGAAGATCAATCTTGGAAAAGTATTGAGCTCCGCGTAGTTGGTCAAATAGGTCATCAATGCGCGGGAGAGGATATTTGTTCTTGATAGTGATCTTGTTATGTTGTCGATAATCAATGTAGAGTCTCATTGATCCATCTTTCTTCTTAACAAACAGAACAGGTGCTCCCCAAGGTGACGCACTAGGGCATATGAACCCCTTATCAAGATTCTCTTGGAGTTTCTTATTCAATTCCTACAAATCAATTGGGGCCATTCTATAAGGTGTCTTTGAAATAGGCAAAGCACCCGGTACGAGTTCTATTGAAAACTAAACTTCACGATTCGGTGGAAGACCCGGTAATTCCTCTATAAAGACATCATAAAACTCCCGTACAATGGGCATATTCTTAATCGTGAGTTTTTCACCAACCATTTGAGATAAATAACCTTCATTTAGTGGAATCAATACCCATAAAATGGAAGAAATTTCCACTGGAAGGTTATGTTCATCCTTGCATCGATAGACGATCATAGATTGATCTGGAATGTGAAATGTGACTTCCCTTCTTTGGCAATTGATATGAGATTTATGTAGAGAAAGCCAATACATGCCAAGAATCACATCAAATTCCACTATAGTAAGGATCACAAGATTTGTAGGAAGCACTTTCCCACAAACTTCAATTGGAGAAGAATTATAAACTTTTGATGCGACTGTTGTGCCATTAGGTGTTGTCATAGCTAACTCAACATCTAATTGTTGAGGTAATACGGTGATACCCTTAGAAAAGTTTTCAGAAAGAAAGGAGTGGGTGGATCCAGAATCAAATAAAACATTTTATACTTTAGAGTGGATGGTAAGTATACCTTTCACCACATCGTTATCATACTCCACATCGTTGATAGAAATTGCATGTGACTTTACTTTGTCTTTAGCCTTAAGAGTTTGTTGACGTCGACCATCATCATCAACCCTTGGATTAGGGAATTTATTGGCATAATGTCCCATATCCTTGCACTTGAAACATTGAAGTGTAGTAGGTTCATTCTATGCATCCCTTCCTTTTTTTGCATCATTAGACATCTTCTTCCCATCATCGCGGCATTCAAATGCCCGATGACCTTCCTTTCCACATTTGAAACATTTACTTGTCCCTTTAAGACAACCCCCTCCATGTTTCTTTCCACACTTTGAGCATAAGGGAAATCTCATCTTCTTTTCAGTGTGCTCTTTATATTTTCCTTTGAATTCCATTTTCCTCTTCTTATCAAACCCATATGACTGATGGGTTATTCCAATCTCCATCTCAACTTTTAGAGCACATCGAACGATTTCCTCGTAGCTATTGAAGTCCCTTATGGCTAAGGCCCTTTGAAGACTTGGTTTTAAGCCACTAAAGAATCGATCGATCTTACTCTCAGGTTGGATAATAATACCAGAAGCGTACCTTACAAGTCTTGTAAAATTTTCTTCATAGGTACCAACAGATTCATCATCCTTTTGATTCAGTTCAAGAAACTCTTTCTCCATCTTTGTTCGGTGAATACGAGGGAAGTACTTATTCAAAAATAAGTTCTTGAACTCGTCCAATTCCATAGACTCAATTTCATCCCTTTGCCTCATATTCTTAATATTATTCTACCATTGATCAGCATCACCTTCCAAACGATACACTGCTAAGATGACTTTATCATGCTCAGAACATTGAAGAACTGAAAATATCTTTTCAGTAGTACTAATCCATTGTTCAGAAACTAATGGATCAATAGACCCGCTGAATGAAGGTGGATGCTGTCTCATGAAGGATTCAATAGAATGTTGCTCCTTCCATTGCTCGTTTGGAAGTCCTGCATGATTCATAGCTTGAGAAAGTTGTGTGAGCATGGCTACAAGATTTTTCATTCCAGCTCCCATAACGTTTGGTTGCTCAGGGGGACAATCATTGCATTGCCCGTCGCATTCCGCATTAACACGGTTCCTTCGGGTTCCAGCCATTGACTAAAACCAAGAATAATAGTGTGAGCAACACTAATTATAATAGGAAAACCACATAATCAAGAATAAAATTTCACACTTAAGGTCTTATTCTAGGTTATTCATGGCCATTTCTAAAACACTAAGATTGTGTTCTATGCTTAGACTTATCCTTAGGGTTCTTACTAAGGCTTTCACATCCTAGTTTCCAAAGTTTGAATATACCTTTCCTCTGATACCAACTATAGAGACCTGAAACTTGATGTACATTGACATTACATTACTTTTGCGGAATACTTAGTACATAAAAAAACACACACACAAGGACCGTAATAGTTTAGTGTCTTTGGAAACTTGGAATATAATCTTTTAATCGTGGTGAAAGATCTTCAACATCTCCCATAAAGATCTTCTTTTTTTAAAACCTAAATCCTTTCTTTATGTCCTGGGGAAAAGAAAACATAAAAGGGTGATCTCAAATGCTCAGTAAGGGTAAACAAAAGAAATATCAATCACGTCATATTCATAAGAACATATCTTTTTGAAATCTTAACCTGCAAAAGAGATCATTATTTTATAACATGGGATAAATCATAGTAGTGAAATATAATCCCAATAATCATAACTTAAAACATGAAACTTTGTGGCATACACACATAATCACATAGAATCATTTCTTATTAGTCAAGACTCACTGCCAAGACTATCTTAGTGGACAAAGTCCCTTTCTGAACCGAGTTCACTCCTCGTTTCAGTGCTGTTTCACTGAACCGGTATAACCTACCGTTCCAGCCATGTCTATCTCATGAGATATAAAATCTTTACCCAATGCATTGGAGGTATATATAGGTCCCACCCATCTCATAATGAAATCATTCTTATGTGTGCCACAAAATCATAAACCATACATCATAGCATAACCCATGTAATAAAAATGGGAATCTCAAACATCATGATATCATAAAACAACTCATATAAGATAAAGGAATTCATAAAAATAATTCCATCACAACATAATCAAATCAATGTAATAATAGGGATAGAAATATAACCCTTTATTATCTTAGATGGAAAATAATTTTGATAAAACTCTTGAACTCCATTCTTGAGGAAAATATCCTTTCTACTTCAAAAACATTTCTACTTTCTTTACATGTCATACAATTTTAAACTAAAAGAAGTTGATTAAAAATAAACTTGAAAACTTGTAAAGTAAGCTTCTTGGAAATAATTTTTTAAAAATCCATTCATTCTGTATAAGTTAAAAAAAACATTCTTCTCGTACTTTTGTCAGAAAAGTCAAAAAGTACCTCGTACGAAAAACGACAAAAGATTCCTTTCATATATTTACTAAAAACTCACCTAAGGGTAAAATTGGATATAAACTACTGTAGAAGGATGGAAATAATATTACATATTGAGGGAACATGGATGTGGATGATAAAATACACCCCATTAAATTTCAAAGTATAAACAATCTCAGATAAAAAATGAGATTGCGATATTTCCCTTACCTTAGGTCCGATTTGCTTCGTAAGTGTCCTAAACTCATGTATAATGATTTAAATAATGTTATTGAATTATTACAGAATCATACTTATTGTTATGATATCATATATGGTCATATTCTTATCTTCTTATTAGTAATATTTCATTACTACTTGTTATTCGGGTGTTTATTACTTTTTGTTCTTATGCATGCTTTGTCGAATAAATTCTTATTCTTCTCTTTAGGTTATAGATAACTCATTTACATAATGGTATTAGTGTAATATATATCATATTCATTCATTCAATTCAATTATATAATCATTATGAAATGAAGATCATGTAGAACGAGTCGTATCACATCGTGGAGACGGTATTCCGTACGTACGCACGAGTGATGATATCGTTCCTATGATCGTGGAATTGTATTGGAGTGTATGTATACTATTTCAGAATAAATATCACTTTATAATAGTCATATATATTCATTATTTACACCATTATACCCATCCAAGTAAGGTGGTGGTGGAAAATAGATTACACCACGGCGTGGAGACGGTATTCCGTACGTACGCACGCGCGGTGATTTCTTTTTTCGTAGGATGGATAGATGGTGAAATAGGGTTGTTTCATACTTATAATAACATATCAGTATGTGAGTGATACTGATGTTATTACTTCATAATGAAACAACCTAAGAAGAAGAAGTGGAATAAGAAATAAAGTTGAAAGAATCGGTAACAAACATTACCTCTTCTTTGAAGCGCCTCTTTGAGATCTCCTTTTAGGGCACTAAAATTGGTCTTTGAGGAAGACCAGAACCTCTAGGATGTTTCTAGGGAAGTGGAGAAGGGAATTTGTCAGGGGTTGGCCGAGCTTGAAGGCTCAAAGTTGTGTGAGGAAGAGAGGGAGGAGGTGCCCTTTTATAAGGGAGGAGAGGGGTACCTTTATAAAAACTAAAAATATTATTTTATTATAAAGTCAAGTTCGGTTTTAAATAGATCCAAATTGATTTATTTCAAAGCTAAGGTGGGGATGGGTCGAAATAATCTCATCCAACAGAATTTAGACAAGTTTTGGTTCCTATTTTAACCTTATCATTTAGATTTAACATTAAGTTAAATAATTTTACTTTTACAGTGTCTTCTTGTGTTCTTATACTATAAGGTTGATAAACTTACTATAAGCAGCCAAACGAACCCCAAGTTGTTTATTATTAATATATATAACCTTATCTAAGTCATTTGGGCGAACCCTAGATTTTTAAGAATAAAATAACAATTAATAATATAATATTTGTTTTAAAAACTATTTTATGTCAATTTTGACACTATTTAGTAATTAATTTTCTTGAAAGTCATAACAGAATTATTAGTTCTAAAAAAGTTAATTAAATCAATACTAACATGTCATATTAATCTAGAAAATTAGTGTAATTCATAAAAAGTCTCAAATTACATTTATTTTGGTGTTTATAACATCAATTATGTCAATATTTCATTAATAAGATAATTACTGCATCATCTTTGTGTCATAAATAAATTAAATTATTTAATGTCTAAAAATTACAAATAAAATACAACTATGTAGGAAATCGTTTTAGATTTATAATGAATATTTATAGTCGAATTTATCTTATGTATAACCCCATATTAAAAATGATTCACTTATTAAACTTTGATTTTAACCATTTTAACCCTTCTTTAAATAAATTAATAATAAATGTCCTAATCTAATCCAAGTGGGCCTAAATGGTTATATTTTATTCCAAAGGTTGTTTTTGGTCAAATTACACTTGTACAATAGAATTAGGACATGTGTTAGGGTAATAATAATATCATTTTTACCCTTAATTACCCTATTTACTTTTAACCGTGGTAAAAAAAAGTAAAAAGTTACTATTCACCAAAAAATTATTTTCATCTCATTGAACCAAATTTTACTTACTGAAATCAACTGTGTCTCTTGGATTTTCGAAATTCCACTCACAGAAGCGGTAAAATTAAGTTTTATGAAAAATTCAGTTTTTTAACTACCACTTAGTGGTTTCACTATTCATCAAAAATTGAAAGTTTTCAGAAAAATACCAAAATTTCACCCTAGGCTAATTTCGATATTCCGAATCCAAAAATGAAGTCCATTTTGAAAAATAAAATTTATAAAATTTCAAAAAGTGGTTATTACTATTCATAACGGCTAGTTTTAATAATATTTTAATAGCATATCATTGTTTAGTGAAACTCGGTATTGCGTACGACGCAAGCTATCGAAGAAGGTTGCGATTTCGTGTAAAGCAAGCCAAGCAAGTGTTGTGTGTAGAAAAAGATTACTTTGATGATTTATATAACATAAAAGTCTCGGGTGTTACAACTTCAGTAGTGGAAATTGATACTAAGTGTTATTTCTTACATGAACAAGAAACTATAGTTTCTCCTAATAAATGAAAAGTTCTGGAAGTACTTTCCCTATCCATTATACATCCACCAAAGTAAACATCTAAAAACATTTTTATTTTAAAATAATTTCTCGAGGATTAAAATAATCCTAAATCTATTATTCCCTTAAGAAAATGAAAAATTCATTTTATAGCTTTAATATGGGATTATTTTGGATTGGATTGATATCTAGCACATAAGTATACTAAAAACATTAAATCTAGATGAATAGCTGTTATGTAAAGTAAAATTCCAATCATACTTCTAAAAGTTTTCTGATCAATTATTTTCCCAACTTCATTAAGATCTAAAGTATTTGAGGTTTCAATTAGAGTAGTATAACTTTTAGTGTTTTTAAACCCAAATTTCTTAAGTAAATTTTTTATATGCTTATGTTGATATATAAAAGTTCCTTATTGTTTTTGTGAGATTTGAAAACCAAGAAAGTATATTAACTCACCCATCATACTCATTTCAAAATAAGACTTAATAATATTCACAAAGAAATCTATTAAATATTTTTTAGTTAAACCAAATATATTGTCATCAACATATATTTACTTAGTAATAATAATTTTGTTAACATTTTTTTATGAAAACTGTTGGATCTGATGCTCCCTTAACAAATTTTTTTTGTAACAAAAATCTTGTTAACCTATCATAACAAGATCTTGGGGATTGTTTAAGTCCATAAAGTGACTTGGTAATTTTATAAACATGATTTGGATGTTTTGAATTTTCAAAACCTGGTGGTTGTTCTACATAAAATTCTTCTTGAATATATCCATTAAGGAAAGCACACTTCACATCCATTTGAAATAGTATAAAATTTAAGAATGCTGTATAATCTAGAAGTATATTAATAGATTCAAGACTTGCTACCAGAGCATAATTTTTGTCATTGTATATTCCCTCTTGTTGATTATATTCATTATCAACAATTCTAGATTTATTTCTAACCATTATACTATTTTCATCACATTTATTCTAAAATACCAACTTTACTCTAATTATATAATCATCTTTAGGTTGTTGAAATAAATTCAATAATTGGTTCCTCTCAAACTCATTGAGTTCATCTTCCATTTGATTTATCCAATCCTCATCACCAAATCCTCATTAGGATTCTTAGGTTCAAATTTTGATAAGAAAGTGAGATGTTCAATTACATTTCTCAAAGAATTTCTAGTGCTATCTGGTTGATCAACTTCAACAATGATATTATCACTAGGATGATTCCTAATAAATAACTAGTTTATTAGATTTTAGAAAGTATATTTTTTCAACAATAGTTTGAAAATATTCTTGAGGAAAAACATTAGAAATATATTCTTGGGTTATTTTCTTATGATAATAAATTTATAAAATAGGTTGGAAATTAGTTTTAGAAATAATATCTGAGAATGTATGATGGGGATGTTTATAAATAAAGAGACCAGTTTCGTAAAACTTGACATGTATTGTTTCCTCAATAGTACTTTTATTTTTATTAAAAAATCTATAAGCCTTACTAATTTTGGAATAACCTAAAAAATATCCCTTCATAATATTTTGGTGAAACCTTATATTAATTAACTTTAGTATTTAGGATGAATACTTTTTATCCAAAAACTTTGAAGTAAGAAAAGTTTGGATTTATTACCTTACAAAAGTCCTAAAGAGTTTTTTTTTGATAAAAGGTCTAATTAAAACTAGATTTATAGTATAATAGGAAATACTAACAAGTTCATCCCATTTTTTTTGCAACTGTGTATTCACTCAACGTAGTTCTAGTAATCTTCTAAAGAACTCCATTTCTTCATTCAGTGACACCATTTTGCTGTGGAGTTCTAGGTACTGAGAAGTTATGTATAATATCTTTTTTTCTATAAAAAGTTTCAAAATTAGAATTTATGAATTCTATACCATGATCACTATGGATAGTTATCAAGGAGAGGTTCTTTTTCATTTTTAACTCTGGATAAAAATGTGTTAAAATAACCAAGGCTTTAGATTTTCTTAATGGAAAATAGACCCCTGTGTATCTAGTTTAATCATCAAATAGAATATATACATAGTATTTTAGACAAATGATTCTATTTTGTGTAGGACTAAATAAGTCTGTGTGTACTAAATGTAAAACATCAGAAGTTGAGACTTCACTAATATATTTAAAATTTTACTTATGTTTCTTACCAAATTGATAAGGATCACAGACTTTATAAGTATCAAACCTATGTTATGGTAGGTCCTTAACTTGCCCCTTCTTAGTCAACTTAGCTATATTTATAAGGTTATAGTTTCCTAACCTACTATGTCGTAATCAATATTGATCTTCCATTTCACAAAGACAAGACTGGTCTTGGATACTAATGTCTTCTAAGTTTAAAGTGTAAACATTCTCACACTTATTGGATAAAAGAATAAAATCATATTTTGAACAATCTATATTACATTTTTCATTCCTAAAGTTAATAATATAACCTTCATCACATAATTGAATTATTCTTATAAGGTTGTGCTTGAGTCCCATAACAAATTAAACATTTGAAATTAAGGATTTTCTAATAAGAACAATATTACCTACACCAATAATCTCTACTTGAGAATTATCTCTAAAGTTTACTTTTACACCTTTCATATTTATAATATTACTAAAAATTATTTTCTTTCATTCATATTACTAGAGAAACCAATATCCATGAACTAAATTTTTTTGTTGATACTTTCTTTATTTTCCTAAAAATAAAACCATTTGATTTTTTGAATGCACACCTTCTTGGGTCCAGTATTGTTAGAAAAAAATCTTAGGTAACCACATTTGTCTAATATTACCACAATGAGAAAATTTCATTTCTTTTAAAAAATATTCTTTGTGAATACCTTAAGACTGAAATTTATTAATAAAAAATTTATTTTTCCAATTTACACCACCTTTTCATCTTTTTCTAGATGGATCACTTTTTGAAACAAAATAGTTATGATTAAAAATAGTTTTTAATAAGTAAAAACCATTTCGGAAACATCAGTAAACAATAATTTTTTTTCTAAATATTATAAAAGTTATCCTTTATAAAATTAAGATTTGATAAAAGATTTTTTAAACTAGAAATTTCAGACTTTAGTTTAATAAAAAAATCTTTATCCTTAATAGTTGAAGTATTCAAACTAAGTTTTACAAAATCATTTTTTATAATATTTTTCTGAGAAAGAAACTTTTCAATTTCTTTAGAAAGATTTTATTTTTCAAAAATTAGTCGTATCAAGATCCTTATAAAGACATTAGATTTCATTAGTTAAAATTGAGATTATTGAATCTATATTAACAAGTTTTTCTTTTTAATTTTCAAGTTTTTTAAAAACTTTACAATTTTAATTTCTAAAAGTTTAGAAAACCTAGATACGTCATCATAACTAGGTAAGGAATCATCCTTTTCAGACGAGGAATATTCTTAATTATAATTTTCATTATTACTATCGGGGTAATTAGAATTTAAATTAAGTTTTATAATATATTCAGTAGTGTGTACCTTTTCCATCATAAATTTATTCACCATTGATATTTCAACAAACAAACCGATATTCCTTTTTCCAGGAAATTTTTTATCTAAATAATCAAGTGTTAGAATATTTATGATTATTATTATTCTTATTCTTTTAGTACTTTTTATAATTCCTTTATGAATTCATATCTTTATTATTTTTTATTTTGATCTTAGTATAATCTGGTCTAATGTGTGTATTCTTTTTTTATTCATAACATATCACTTCATTATATTCTTTCTTTTCATTCTTATCCTTATGAATTTTATTATATTTGTGTTGGAAATATTTCTTTCCAATAATATTATTCATCCTTCTAGTAATATTGTCTAACTAATTTTCAGAATTTCCTAAAAAACTACTATATGATTCAATAAAAACTTTATTCTTTATAGAAGATTTTACTAAATTATTTATTGATTAAAATTTAGTAGGAACATTTGAAGCAGCTGCAAAAGAAACTCCACCATTTTTATTTTTCATTTTTTCATCATTTATTTTTAGTCTTCCTTCATATTTCATGAGGGTACCAATAAAATAATCAAGAATAAGATTTGTAATCTTCCTTTTGTAATCCAAATTAGTCCTTTTGTATTCCCACTCATTTGGAATAATATCTATGATTTTATCAAAAAAAATATTATCTTCAAAAACATTTCTCTCCAAGATATTGAAAACTATTTACAATAGTCATAAACCTTTAGTACATCTTTTCAATTGACTCTCCAAGTAGAAAATCAAAGGTTTGATAATCATCATGAAGCATTTCCCTTCTAATTTTGATGACTTTGGTAGTTCCAAAATGTGTTACCTCAAAATTATTCTAAATACGATTACCAGCTTCACAAGAAGAAATCTGACTATATATATTTTCATGTCATGGAACATAAAAGAGTATTCCTTACTCTATAATTGAGTTGATATTCTATCTTTTCTTTATAAGTAATGGTAGTAAAATAATTATTATGAATATTTTAATTTCTAGTAAGAATAACAAAATTATCTACTACAATATTAATAATGGAAGTCTTCATCTAATCTCTACAATATTCATAATCAACACCATCAAAGATAGGTGGTCTACTCAAATTAATATTTTCAAGGGCTCTAATATTTTACCCTACCATATTATCAAAATATAAAAAAATATTTCATACAATTGAATGTTAGGTTATTAAAAATTTATAAAAAAGAAGTTTATAAAACTTCTAATTAACAGTGAAAGTAAAAACACATAAATTACTTAGTAGAACCTCTTCTAAAACCAATTGTTGGATTGTAAGAGTTTATGATGGATACAAGAGGGGGGGGGGGGGTGAATTTTAGTTTAAAAATTAAATGAAAACAAAAAATTCCTCATAAGCACAAATGATCCAATTTATAGATCATCCAATGATTAGCATGTTTAAATCAGAATTACAAACTATCTGATTATATCAGAGTATGTTTATCGGTATCGCAATCACACTAATAAAATAGTTTGTTAGAAGGATACATATAAAAATGACTTTCTAAAAGACATTAACAATGGAAAATAAATCTTGTATAAAAAATAAATAGAAAAGAATATATTATTAAGAATGACTTAAAATATTATAAAATAATTTACTCTTTAATCTTAAGAGTCAAGGTAGACATAAATCCTAAATAAAGATATCTAAATTTTTATACCTACTTAGGTCTGTCTTTACATTCCATGAAAGCCCTTGATATGACGATCAATATAGCTATGTATTCCAATCCCTTGGAATCCATAAATATGACAATTGGTATTTATATTCCTAGCCCTGAAATCCTTCGATCCAATGGATCAAATTCAAGATCTTTTTATCCCCAGAAGCCCTCAATCAGTACCACGATTAGACAATTAATATAAAAGAAAATTTTTCTAAGAAATATTCTATCCTTATAAGTACTCCTTATAACATAAAATATCTAAAGAAATTAAAATACTAGGAAAGAGGTGTTCATGAAGATAAATCTTTAGATGTATTGAGTTGCGAAATAATTAGCTACAAAATCTTAAAATTACCTAATATTTATAGGTAATATACTAATGGTTATATTTTAGAGTTAGATGAAATGATCTTAGACAACTTTCACTTTGAAAGCTCATAATGATCTGGATCTTGAACTTGATAGCGAAGCATTTTATAGTCTGACATCATTTAGTTTAGCACCATTAAAATTCTATAAAGTATTCCATCTGATAGAAAAAAATCTATATACTTTGATTATAACTTTTTGATAGTCTGATGGACTTAATTATTTTTTATCCAACCAATATACTAAACCAAGGTCAATCCAATGGATCAGTATCAATGTTAGTCCAATGGTCTTGAATTTTTTCAGTCTGATAGACAAGACATAAGTCTAACCAATGGTGATAACAAAAATTAGTTTGATGAATCGAATTCTCCTTCAGTATGATGTATTAGATTGAATAACATAATTTATAAATTATACATTAGAAATATTTCTATGTTCAGTATAATAATAATGTTTTCAAAAAAAACATAATAAAACATTTGGTAAATAAAAAGTTACTAAACATAGTTTTAAGAAAGTGTACGATTTTCAAAACTAAGGAAAAGTAGAAAGTAATACTTTTGACTCAAAAAAATTGACTTTTAACCCAATTCTCTTTTCTGAATTTAAAACCAAGCTACATAACTCTTGAAAAACCAAACTAAAAGAGAGTTTGTGAGGAATCCTACCGTAGGGTTTGAACTAAGAGGTTGTGTGCCTGTTAGTCGTCTCTTTGGGTTTGAACCTGCACTACCACTTTACTTTTCCTTTGTAGTCAAGTATAATTTTGGATATAAATTTATAACATAATCTTGATTAGAGGATTTAACGATGTCTTCAAGATTCATCAGACACCCTAATTTTTTATGCAGATGATATAATTTTTACTGGGGATGAAAAAAGAATTTGTAAATAATTTTTTATGGAAATAAAGAAGAATTTTGAGATGTCAATATTGAGATAATTAACTTTTTCCTTGGTTTACAAGTTTTAAAAAATAAAAATAATATTTCCTATCTCAAGAAAAGATTTCTACGTAATTCTTAAATATGTTTGGTATAGAATAATACAAAGATGTTTTAACTCTTATTTTAGTGAGAACAAACTTGAATAAAGGTGAAACTAGAAAAAGTGGGAATCAAAAAGGCTTCTGAAATCTAATAAAAGGTTTTATTTATCTCATAGCCTCAAGACCTGATATTATTTATGCTATGATTATTTCTACTAGATGTTAAAGTGATACAGACGAATATCATATGTTAGAAGCAAATAAAATTATGAGATATGTTAAAGGAACAAATTAACATGGTATATTATAAAAAATAAGTTATGAAATGAACTCTAATGGTTATACTGATACTAATTGGGATAGATATGGTAATGAAAGAAAATAAAATTTTGGAGGAACATTTTTCCTAGGAGAATGTTGTGTGTGTTGGAATAGTAAGAAACAGATTTTAGAAACATTGAGAGTAGAAAAACTAGAATATGTTGCTATTACACAATATTGTACTAAAATGTTGTGGATGAAGGTTGAGTTGGGAGATTTGAAATTTGAAGTTTGAAAACCATTTAAGACACTTTGTTATAATTAGTGTGAAATTTTTTCAATATAGGGGACCTGAACCTTAACCTTTTCTAAAACAATTAGAGTGAAATTTATCTTTCTAAAATCCTTTCCAATACTCATGATAAAAAAACATTGATATTAAGTTTCATTTAATAAAATAAAAAGTTATTAGAGATGATTTTTTATGGAATATGTTTCTACTTAGTATCAAATTGTTGATATCTTCAAAAAATAAATGTTGAAAGAGATATTTATGGATTTGAGCCTACATATTCATGTTTTTCACCACCAAAGACTTCCAAAACAACTTAAATAAATCCACCACCATGCTATGGATTATGTTGGAAAGCGAGGATAATTTATAAAAATTTATCATATAATGGGGAAAGAAGTACTTTTCTTAATTAAAAAAATATGAAGTTATGGTTATCATAGAATTTGAGAGAGAAATAAAAATTAGAGGAAAAGATAAAATTTAGGGGGAGTTTATCTTTACATGGCTATGAATTTTCTTTTCACCAAGCAATGGAATTCCTTCAAAAAAATTAATTTATCAAGTAGTGTGGTTTTAGGAAACTCTTTTTTTTGAGAAAGGTTGTGTTTTGTTAAATGTTCCAAAATGAGTTGTAAAAAAGTCTAAGTATTGAAAATTCAAGAGTTAAAAAAGTTGTTAATGAGAGTTGTTAACAAACCCAAAGTGAGATATTGAAGATCATTTATGATGTTTTTTAATAAAGTTTTTTATTGAAAACTATTTTTTTGTAAAATAATGTTTTTATAAATAAGGTGAAAGATGTGTTATAGAATGTTTATAACTTTTTTGTTAAGAAGTTGCTGAAAATATGAAAAAAGAAAGTATTTTGAAAATTTGGTGATCAAACTTAGTCGATTAGAGCGAATTTTTAATGAAAATAAAAATTTATTAAAATTAAGTAAGATTTAAAGTTGTTAAGAATTGAAATGATGGTAAGTCATAGAACTTTAAAAAATTATCTAGACAATTCTTTTTTGTTTTTTCAAGTTCATAAAAATGTCCTCAATAATTCATGATATAATCTTAAGTAAGGATAATAAAAGAGAAATGTGAATTTCTAAAGTTTTTGGTATCTGTAAAGATGAATTTTTTCAGACATAGATAATTAGATTAAGAATCACCAGACACAAAAGTTATCAGAGGTATAGAAGTTTTAACTTGTTGAAATTCAAGATTTTTTAAAGTTGCCTACTAAAAAAGCTACAAACACCAATCCATAAAACAAGAATAAGATACCAATACAATAAATTATTTTTCATAAGAGTTTTTGATACTAATTACATAGACAATTTATTAACTAAGATTCATTAAAAGTTTTGTTTAAACTAATAGAATCAATGAGTTGATGATATTATTCCATAAGATGAGAATTTGACACTGATCTATTTGATGAGCATTTGACACTGATAAGTCATTGGATACAGAGTTCAATTCGACATAGTTTGATCGAATAAAGAGGGTCTCTAAAGACTTGTGAAGAAAGAAGTAGAAGATTTCAAAACCTATATATAAAGAAATTATTAGAAAGGTTTATTTTTTTACCAAACAGTTATTACTGGTTCATGAAGTCTTTAGAAGTTGCAACAATGTAGTCAACCATTTGCAATTGGATTTGAGAATCATAGCGAGAAATCTTATTTTTTTTGTTTCAATGGGTTATATAAAAAATGTATTTTATTTAAATTAGTTCAAGATAATTGAAATTATTAACCAATTTTTGAAATATAACGTTCTATATTTTCAATTTTCAAATAGAGATTTTACAAAGTGTGAGATATTGGTAAAATATATTTCACGTGGTTTGAGAGGATCAGATAGATGAAGTGTTTTTTCATATAACCATTTCCAGGTGAATAAATTTTCTTTCAAATGCATTCCTATCTTATTTAAAGATAGGAAATTTTAGAAGAGTTTTAAATAATCAAGAAGTTTTTGAGAAGACACTGAAATATATGAGAAGGTTTCTAGAAATCAAGATGAAGTTCAAATGTTAGTGAATTTTGGAGATTTGGAATTTAGATGAGCGGGAAAATATTTCAGTTTCCCATATTTACTATTTCTAGAAAACTTATAAATAGAGGTGGAAAGTATAATAGTACTTAACACTGTTCACCCATGCATAAAATTTGATACTCTATATAATTAATTTCTTAAGAGAGTTTTCCCACCAAATTTGTTTTGAGTTGAAGAATAGTTTTCAGAAAAAATATTCTAATAAAAAGATCCGACCAAGGAAAGTTCATATTACTAGATAGAGGGAGTCATACTGCGGGTATCGATCATAGTTTTTGAGTAGTTTTTTTAGAAGTATTTCGGTAAAACACATATTGAGAAAAATACTATTAGTTTGAGGATATTGATAGCTAACAATCTGAAAGCGCATGATCAGACATAGATTTATGGATAGAGAATTATGGATCAGAAAGAGTCAGGTTGTTCATTTGGGTTGTGGATAAATTTTTGTAAGAATTTTTTTTAAAATAATGGGATTCAATATAATCATTTCTATTGAGAGATATAAGGTGTCTAACAAGAGTTGACACAATATTTATTCACTTCTTCATAATAGTGAATTTCCATACATCCCTGAGAGTGGATATGGAAGGGATATAGGTTCTGACACTTTGGATGAATCTTATAAATTGTATGTTCTATGTTTAATTTTCTATTTCATTATGCATTTGAGTTTAATAAAATATGATAAGGAAGAAACTCTAACAAGTTATAGGGGTTAGGTTTTCTAAAGTTGAAATTTGTAAAAAGGTTAAAACTAATTCAACTCCCCCTTATCAGTTGTTCTTTGATCCTTTGAAACTTCAATAACCAATGATGTATAGGATCTATAGTGATACTAGATATTATACTATACCACTATAAGTCCTTAGTTCCATGACCCTGATCAACCATACTTTCTTCAGCTAGTTCTAGGGTGTCTTTGAGCATGTCATGTGGACTGTTCCTGTGACAACCCCAACCCCAATATCCTAGAGTTGGTGGTTATTTTATTACAATATCATATATACAAGAGATCACATCACCAAGAATCAATTATTTTAGTAGTCCTGAAGAACTAGACATATACATGGTTTCCTTATTACATTGGTAATTAAATATAGAACATAACAAAGGAAAATAAACTACTTCCTTGACACTTATTCAAATATTTCATCTTTATAACCTGTGGAAGAGAAAAAAAATAAAAGGATGAGATAAAATTATTAGTAAGGGTTATATATTAAAGAAACATGAATAAATAATAGGAAAATAATAATAAATAAGGAATAATCAATATGGGAAGGTAAATAACTGAAAAAACATTCCATTTAATAAATAAACTGAGAATGAAAATGAATCCATCTTTTAAGGTTGGGTCCGAAACCTCATTTTATTATTAAATCAAAGCAAATACCTCTTTTAACTGTGTAGAGGAAGACCCATTACATAGACCGAAGGCCCAGTGGGATTTTAGACCATTACATAGCCCGTATGCCCAATTTTTTTTGGACCAATTCCCATTCATGTATCTTATACATGAACCAATACCATTAATACATTTTATAAGATGGTTTAAGTTTGTGTAAAGAGACCCCTTTGATTCTGCTTGGAAACAAACGCAAAGGGTTCGTCACCTCATGAGACCTATCAATGCGTAGAGTGGTTATATAATCTTAATACCCATCCATCACTACACTTACAAATAATTATTAATATATAGATTTTATTCATGAACAATGGGACTTATCAAAATATCTGTACTGAGTAGAGGATACAGATTTATCAATATTTCCTCAGTTAAAATAACAAAGTAAACACCATATGAAAAAATGGTATACAACTTAGAAAATAATCATATTCATGATACAAGAAATATGGATATTTAATAAAATATTAAATTATTTATGATCATAAATAAAAGGGTTATCACACAAAGGAAATAAGTGATGAACATTGAATATTTCCCTTAGAAATAAAAGTGAGACGAGAAACCTCTTACCTTATACCCAAAAGTGTTCTACACTTATAATCAATGTACTAGATAATAAAATTAGATTCATTAATTACTTAATACAAAACCTATTTAAATTAAATTTTTATTACTATTTTTTTTAAGTTCATTTATGGCCATTCCAATGAGATATAATGTTTAACTTCATTGTTCCGGGAGCATTCATTTCATGGTTTTATGCTGAGTTCCCTTGTGTATAATTATGTGAGTTCTCAAATGAAATATAAACTCCAGATGTGGATTGGAATGATATTAATATAATTAATTTTTTTAAATGGTTCTAATATATCATTTTGTTGCATGGTATGAGGACGATTCATTAGATAAAATATTAATGAAAAAATTATTAGTTTATTTTGGCAGTTTTTACAACCATCATGAACTAGTATCAATTTATTTAATATTATGTTTATATACTGGTTTCAGAATATTAAATAAGTTTTAATACACATATTATAATCTTTTTTAACCATAAAAATGGTTTTATGACCATAATTTAAGGTATTAATGAAAAATTAAAACTCGTCACCCACGAAGGTAGTGAATTGACACCTCACAGACAATGTTTTATTTTTTAGAATTAAAAGGAGAGGAGAAGATATTTGATGATGAGTATTTCATTAATACAATAAAATTATAGTATATATATGTGATACTGAAGTTACTATTCCACTTTATATAGGGGATTCAAGGATAGGATAATAAAACAAAAGAAATTAAAAGCAAATGAAGGAGTATTTTACCCCTCAAATATCATCTCCTTAGGGACCTCCTTAAAACATTTGGATTTGGTATTTTGGTAAGAAAAATTGGTCATGGATATGGGGAAGAGGATTGGGAAGGGAATTTGGTATAATTTATTCAATATTAAAGTCATATAAGGTATTAGGATAAGTATTAGCAAGGTGTGATATTTATAAGGGATGAGAGGGGTGTTTTTTAGTATTTTATTCATTATTTTATTATTTTGTCTCATGAAAATCAATGGTTTTGATTCTCATGAATAATTAATATAAATAGTGCATGTGATATCAAAATAATGGGTTCTTACCTCATCTATACATCATTCATGACTCAAAAATTTATTTATTTACTTATAATGTAAATGACCATATTTTACTATTCACCAAAAATTCAACTATTTTAGAAAAATACCAAAAATTCACGATAACATTTTTCGAAATTTAGATTTATAAAATGTAATCCATTTTAAAAAAATAATTTTCTAAATATGAGAAATTTAATTTTTAATTAAAATCATCATTTATTCGAAAAATACCGATTTTAATATTATGACCGATTTTACAAAACTTTTGAAAAATTAATTATGGTCTCAAAAATTTATCTTATAATTATAATAAAACAAAATATTAATTTTGGAATCTATTTTATGAAAATAATTTTTATTTTAAATCATTATATTAGTTATAAAATTGCAATTAAACATTTACGTTTCACAAAAAATACCAACACTTAATTTATTATTTTTAAAACATTTCATTACTTATTCCATGATATAAATATATCATATTTTAATTTATGAGATTACAAGATTTTATTTATAATTTCATTAACAATTTTATTATTCTAAGGGTCACATTACTATTCTTAACAGTCATGTTAATATTTAATAGTATATCATATGTTGTTTGTGAAATGTAAAATATCGAATAAATTAAATTAATTTAAGAAGATACATACTGTACAATCTTGAGGTGTTATATTATTCCCTCATTCAAAAATTTATTCCTCAAATTTTTTCATGAATATTGACTTCTAAAAAGATGAGGGTGGTTTTTCTTCATAACAACCTCTGGTTTGAACATTACTTCTTCCATTTTATGGTTTTCTAAAGAACTTTTACCAGGTGCAATGTTTGATTTTTTAATACCTTCTCTATAGTGTCAAGAATCTCGGTAGGCTCTTTGTATTAAGAAAAATTAGGTTCCTATTCTATTTCTTTATAGGTGAGTACATTCATTGGGTTTGGAATGAAATTATTTAAAAATGATATATGGAACACATCATGAACATTGTAAAGACTTGGTGGCATTGATAATTGGTAAGCTACAAATCCAATTCTTTTCAGAATTTCAAATGATATTATGTACCTGGGACTCAGTTTTCCTTTACTACCAAACCTTATAACACCCTTCCATGGAGATACTTTTAGAAATATATGATCTCTCACTTTAAATTACAAATCCTTTCTTTGGTTATCAGCATAACACTTTTTCTTACTTTGAGTTGCTTTAATATGATCCAAAATAGTCCTTACCTTTGTCATTGTTTCTACAATAAGTTTTGGTTTGATAAGTTTCCTCTTACCAACTTCATTCCAAAAAGTTGGATTACAATATCTCTTTTCATATAATTCATCAAATAGCACCACTTGAATACTTGAATGGAAACTATTATTGTAGGAAAACTCTACCAAAGGTAAATACTGATCCCATATAACTTAAAAGCCAAGTTATCATGATATCAACATGTCTTCCTTTATTTGAATTGTCCTTTCTGACTATTCATCAGTTTGATGGTGATATGTAGTACTCAAATAAATCTTAGTATCCAAATCCTTCTAAAGACTATTCCAAAATTTTAATATAAAATGGGGATCTCAATCAGACACAATCAATAGAGGTGCACCATGGAGTATTACATCTTCATTAGTATAATGTATTTCTAGGAGATCAATAGGTAAATATTCTCTTATAGTAAGAAAATGTGCTGATTTTGTACGATGATCAACAACAACCCATATCACATCATTCCTTATAGGGTTTCTTGGTATTTCTATGACAAAGTACATCATAATGTCATCCCACTTCCATATAGGAATTGGTATAGGTTTCATGAATCCCCTAAGATGATGCCTCCCAACCTTCACTTGTTGAAAAACTAGGTATCTTGACATATAGTTACATATTTCCTACTTTATATTATCCAACCAATGATGTTCTTTTAGATATCTATACATCTTGGTACTACCAGGGTGTATAGATAATTTTGAGCTATTAGAATCATCTAATGGTTCTCTTTTCAGCTAATGTATTTATGAAACACATAACCTCTTTCCAAATTTAATAATATAATCCTCATACAGAATGTCTACCAATCTTCCATCCTTAAGGACTTTAATTTTTTTTGAAAATTCTCATTATCAAATTGAGATATTTTTATATTTTTCAATAAATATGGTTTCAAAATCATTTGAAAAATGAGTGATGTTTCCCCTTCCTTAACAATTCCCATATCCATCTTTGCTAAATCCATAAACATATGATCTTTCTCAATCCTCATATGGTTTAGAAGTCCATGATATTTCTTGCTTAATGCATCTGCTACCTTATTTTCTTTTACTGGGTGGTAGTGTATTGAGAAATCATAATCCTTGAGTAACTTGAGCCATCGCATTTTCCTCACATTGAGTTCTTTCTATGTAAATATTTATTTCAAACTCTTATGATATTTATATATCTCACATATTTCACCATAGAGATAGTGTTTCCATAACATCAGAGAAAAGATTACGGATTCTAACTTGAGATCATGAGTTGGATAATTTTGTTCATGAATCTTCAACTACCTTGATGAATATGCAATAACTTTATCATTTTTCATAGTGAAAAACCCAACCCTTTCTTTGATTCATCACTTTATATTACAAACCCATCATTTTCTAATGGTAGAGTCAAAATTAGAGAATTTACTAATCTTCTCTTCAATTCTTCAAAACATTCTTCACATTCTTCTTTCTATACAAACTTAACCCTTTTATGTGTGATATTAGTTAACGGGTTATCCAATTGGGAAAAATTATAAACAAAACCCTGATAGTATCCTTCTAAACCAATAAAACTATGTACCTAGGTTATGTTCATTGGTGTATGACATTCTTGGATTTCCTTTTTATTTATTAGATCAACAGAGATTCCATCCTTAGAGATAATATGGAAAATAAAAGAAATTTTCTAAATCCATAATTCACACTTGATAAATTTACAATACAACTCTTTCCTACTAAGAGTCTCAATAATGATCTAAAATTGATTCTTAGGGTCTTCATAGGTTTTGAATATACCATAATATCATCAATGAATAGCACAAAAAAATCATCAAGATATTCCTTGAATATTCTATTCATCAAATCCATGAAAATTGAGGGTGCATTAGTTAATACAAATGGCATTACTATAATCTTGTAATGTCCATGACTCATCTAAAAAGCTATATTTGGAATATTCTTCCTTATTTAATTACAATTGATGATACCCAAAATGAAGGTAAATATTTGAAAAATATTAAGCTCTATGAAGTTAATAAAATAATTCATAAATTTGCGGCAGTGGATACTTATTATTTATTGAAATAACATTGATTTCTTTATATTCAATGAAAAACCTCATGTATCCATATTTATTCCTAATAAAGATAACAAGGGCTCCCTATAGAGAAACACTAGGGTGAATAAATCCCTTATTACTCAACTCATCTAGTTGTTTTTTAAGCTCTACTAATTCTATAGTGCCTATTCTATAATGATTCTTTTATATTGGTCTTTCATCAGGGATTAAATCAATGGTAAACTAAAATTCATGATCTAGAGGGTGTATGAGTAATTCCTCAAGAAATACATAAATATATTCCTATAAAATTAGTAAATCCTCAATTTTAATATTACTTTCCTCATCCATAGATGTTTTTTTTCTCTTCCTCTATAAGAATTTCATTCCATAGAGCTACTAGGGGTGAATCTATATAGGAGCTAGATGATGAAGTTCCTACTCTAAAGATAATAAATTCCATGTCTTACTGAAAATTTTTAATTAAATTATTATTATAATAATTTTTCACATCATATTTTGAAATCCAGTCCATTCTGAAGATTATATCAAAGTCAACCATAGGTATGATGATATAGTCCGTAAATAAAGAACATTTATTATAACAACCCAAAGTTTTTCAATGAAAATTCCATTCTTATATTTATTTCATAAATTAACATGAAAACACAACATAATGAACTACTAAGTGATAAGTGACCTTTAAACATAAGTTTGTCACACCTGTGTTTGGAATTTTGAAAATCCGACATACACGGTTGTGTTCAAGATGATTTTTGGAGTCTAATGAAACAAAAATAATTTTTGGTGAATAGTGACATACCCTTATGAATAGTAACATACCCTTATGAATAGTAATATTACCCTTATCAATATTTTATCATCCAACATAAGAGTAACATTACCTATGATTAATTAAATAAAATTTAGACATCTTAGAAAGTGACAATTTGACCTTAGTAAACGTTTTGGTATTTTGTAAGTCATAAATAAATAATTATAATTAATTAATTAATTTAAAAATATTTATTTCCCTAAAATGTATTCATAAATTATTTAATAAATGTCTTATAGTTTTTAAATAATTTTATAAGACCCTACGTAATTTTTGAAAGCACTATAAAATCAGTTTTAATCTTAAAAACTGTTTTTAAAGTAAATTATGATTTTAATTAAATATTAAATTATTAATATTTATAAAATTATTTTTTATAAATGGAATTAATTTTTTGATTCTACACATTGAAAAATGGTTGGGGTAAATTTTTGGGATTTTTCTGAGATACTTGAATTTTTGATGAATAGTAGAATCCGATAATTTGCAATAAATGCTAAATAGTGGATTAATTGAGTCATCAATGATGTTATGATGATGTAAGCCCACTTGGTTCAGGATTAAATTATAAAATTACCATTATTGGTCATCCAAGACTCACTATTCCTTGTCTTTTGGGGAAATAATAAACTAATGAATTTTATATTAAGGAAACCCCTCTCCCCTCCAATATAAATACCACCCTTCACTCCCTCATTTCCTCACACATCTCAAGCTCCAAGCCTTCTATAAACTCTCCCCAAACACTTTTCCTAGCCCCTAACCCACGTCCAAAATCTTCTGGTCTCATCAAAAGACCAAACCTAGCTTCCTTAAAGAGGATCTCAAGAGGAAGATTTAAGAGGCAATTTCCCTCCCTCTTCTCCTTTAATTTCCTTTCAAGTTCAAGTTCATTTCTTGATCTCTCCTCACATATATTCACCCATATTTTATTTTAACTCCATAATTATAAATTTAATGTAATTTTATGATTCTAATAGGATATTATATCAACCCACCCCCTTTCCCTCTTCCTTTTATTTTATTAAAGAGAACGTTGTTCGTGAGGTGTTAATTTATCACCTCCAAGAACGACTTGCTTTATTCTTTCATTTCTAACTTCAGATCTGGTCATGAAACCATTTTTATGGTAGAACCAGAATATTTTATATGTATTATCTCCTATTTCAAGTTCTGGAACTAACTTATGACCATATTTATAGTGATGAAATAAAACAAGTTCATTATGATCAAAAAATCACTCAAATTAACCCAAATAATCATCATTTAATTCTTTTCTAATGACTCATCCACATGGATCTAACATAATTCATTATAAAATAATTCAATCTCCTTAATATCATTAATAACATGTAATATCAGTTCTGGATGTTTTACTGATGTTCTACCCAAACTTCAATTTAAGAATACAAGTGAACCACCCAAGAAAAACCATAAAAACGAACATCCCCGAATAATGTTTTTTAAACTCTATAAGTCATCCAAAGGAACATAATATGAAATAATGAAACCATAATTTACCCTATTAATTTACACATGGTTCTGGATTTCTAATTAATGAATATAATGTCATTATACAGGACATTAAAGAGAAGGAAGCATTTGGGTACAAGGTAAGGGGAAATCTCAAACCCAATTTTATTCCTTCGGGTTCTCCCTCTTTCACTCCATTTTTTTGATATGGTTACTCATCAAAGATAATTTTTTCATCATTTACTTTACTTTTCTGGGATATACATGTTTGTCACTAGTTTTTATTTTGAACAAAATGTTTTCCAAAAGAACTCT
Organism: Viscum album; assembly: GCA_963277665.1. Taxonomy (NCBI): domain Eukaryota; kingdom Viridiplantae; phylum Streptophyta; class Magnoliopsida; order Santalales; family Viscaceae; genus Viscum; species Viscum album. Next base: position 1,148,849,652 of record OY728132.1, on the reverse strand, counting down.
TCTTTTAAGAACACCCCTTTTACTTCTCACTCAAGGTGGACGGTTCAAGTATCAGGTATGTTATTCCCTTTTTCTTTTGGGAACCCAAAGATTATGAATGTGTTATTATAATATGAAACCCATTCCTTTTCATGGGTTCATTATGTTAATTTATGTTATATGTTCATTGTGGCAAGCATGATAAATGATAATGTTATGATGTGACAGGTGCTCCTGGAATTATATAGCGCAATATGAATGTTTAAATGTGATGGGTGATCCCAGAATTATATAGTGCTCCAATGCATTGGGTAAAGTGATAATCTCATGATTAAATGTGAAATGATGTGTTAACAAGATTCTAGCTTGGTTCACAAGTATGTGTGGTAGTTAACCACTAAGACATGATGTTTCATTTTTATGCATTGCCACATTTCAAGTCTATTATTTATGCTCCTATCATGTTCATGATCTTTTGCCTATTTTATGTTTATGATCACCCCATGATCTACTGTTCTTATCTATCCTCTTACTGGGCTTCTATCTCACCCCTTTTTATGTATATCCTTAGGTGGATACATGTAATAAGGAGAGGACAAGTGCCAATAAGAAGCTAGAGAAGAAGAAATTAAATAAATGTTTATGCTTGATGTTGTATTTGTTATGCGTGGTCCTAGTTTTCTCAAGACACTAAATCTCTGGATCCTCTATGTGTAATACTATTATGTTGTTTATCTTTGAAATGATGTAATAGTAATTTAAGAAAAGGCTGGGTCACTATATTTATATTCCATAATGGGGTAATTCCCCACATATCTTTATTACAATGAGACTTCCCTTAGGAGTTTTGATTGACAAATCCCTTATTAAATCAAAAGGTTAATATATATTTTTCTTGGAAAACTGGGTAGATATTAAAGAGTACGATGATTTAGAATCAAATAAATCATTGGATAAATTTGAATAGATGATTAATGTACCTGACACCACATCATTGAGTACTTCTACTTCATCTGTGGTGATCACATAATCTTGGCCATCTCCCCTTGGCCTTTTCTACCATAGATTCCCTTGACTCTTTGTACATTGGTTTGAATAAGTCCCCATTTCATTAACGTTTAAGCATTAAAAATCATTCATTTGTTTCTTCCCCTTGCATTAATTATCTCTATGACCCTTTTCTCTACACTTATAACAATCTCCCATGCCTTTCAAGAACTTCCTAGGATGGTTATTTCCATAATTTTTACATAATATGAATTTCTTTGTTACCTTATTATTATTTGATGCTTTAACTTTTTAATGTTTATCAGAAGACCTATTCTTATCTTGATTTACCTTGAACATATAGGATCTATAAAATTTCTTATCAATTTTGGTGGCACTTACTACTATTTCATCATATGATGAAAATGTCGGAGAAGCTAGTTCCATGAAGAGACTTTTCTTAAGAAATTAAAATAAATGATCAATATTTTTTTACAAGACACATATGTAATCTTTAGCTTACTTGGATAGTCTTGTGAAGGTATCCTCATACTATGTAACACTCTCTTCTTCCATTTACTTTAATATAAAGAATTTTATCTTCATTTTAGTTAGTTATTCACTAGGAAAATATTTGTCGATGGATGTTTCTTTAAAAGTTCTCCATTCCATGTCTTTTATTTAATCTTCCTCATTAGTTAAATGGATAAATGGACACCATTGATGAACATCACCCTTGAGGAAATATACCACAAGCACTACCTTTTCCATTTCATCACATCCTAATGCCATAAATATCTTTTCAAGGGACTTGATCCATTTATTTTCTACCATTGGATTAGTAATAACACTAAAATATTGGGGCTTCTACCATATAAAAAGATCAAACATTGGTGTAGTATGGTTATTCAGCATAACTAGAGTAATATGTCCTAATATGGTCATGATCTTCTTAGATCCAACACTAATTGTGTTAACTTTCTCAATGGGAAATCCTTACATTATCTACAGGTATTGATTTCCTTTATTACATTAGGTTCCATTACTAAATAATTCCACACATTGAGTTAGCTCATAATCATCATGAGCATTGATCCAAAAATTCACTATAAGGAATTATTATAATTCTCATGTTTATTTAACAACTAGTTCCCAAGGTTTCTATTAAACCTACTCTAATACCAATTGTGATAACCTCGACCCCAATATTCTATAGTCATTGGTTACTTTATTACAATGGAATATATATAATAGATCACATCACCAAATATCTATTAGTTTAGTAGTATTGAAGAACTAAATACATACATTCCACTTATTAAATTGTAATTAAACATAGAACATAATAAAGTAAAATAAACTACTTCCTTGAGACTTATTCAAAGATTATATCATCATAACATGGGGAAGGAAAAAAAATAAAAGGGTGAGATCAAATTATTAGTAAGGGTTATATACAATAGAAACATGAATCAATAATAGGTGAATCATAATAAGTAATAAATATAAAAAATAAAATAAATAAAAAACATATACCATTTAATCAATAAATTGAAAATTAAAATGCATCCATAGATTTTTTCATAGTAAAAATATCATGGATAATAATAAATAAATACCAAATAAAGGGAATGATTAATTATTTAACATCATGTATCTTTAACATGAACCAATACTGTTAAGACCTTTCATAATATGGTTTAATTCTATGGGTATAAACCCCTTTGATTATTCTTAGAAACAAACGCAAAGGGTTTTTCACCAACTATTTTATCTCATGATACCTTTCGATGCATCGAGAGGCTATATAATGTCAGGCCCCACCTATCACTGAAATTCCAAATCATTATTCATATATATATTTGATTCATGAACAATCATACTTATCAAAATATTTATATTGAGTAAAGGATACAAATTTATTAATATTTCCCCAATTAAAATAACATTCAAAGTAAACACCATATATAAAAATGGTATACGAATATGAAAATAATCATATCCATGATATAAGAAATATAGATATTTAATGAAATATTTAATTATTTATGATCATAAATAAAATTGTTAGTACATAAAGGAAATAAGTGATGAGCATGTCATATGTCCAACATAAATAAAAGTGAAATGAGAAACCCCTTAACTTATGTACGAAATCATTATAAACTTGTACGTAATGTTCTGGATAATCAGATTAGATTCATTAATTACTTAATACAAAATCTATTAAATATATATTTTATTTATTATATTTTTTATTAATTTCATTTATGGCTATTAATATGAGTTATAATGTTTAATTTCATTGTTCCAGGAGCTTTTGTTTAATGTTTTTATGGTCGGTTCCCTTATGTATAATTATGTGAGTTTTTGTAAAATGGAATAAAAAATTCATAAGTGTAATGGAATGATATTAATATACTTACATGATTTTAAATGGTCCTTATATATCATTGGGTTATGTTGTATGAGGATTATTCATTACATAAAATTTTATTGAAAAATGATTATTTTATTTTGGTGTTTTTTACGACCATCACATACTAGTATCATTTTATTTAATATTATGTTTATATAATAGATCTAGAACATTAAATAAATTTTAATAATCATACTATAATATTTTTAAACCACAAAAATGGTCTTATGACCAACCTTAAAGGCGATAATGAAAAATGAAAAATCGTCGTCATGAAGGTGGTGAATCGACACCTCATAAATGATGTTTTTATTTTTAGAATTAAAATGAGAGTAGAAGAGATTTGATGGTGAGTATTACATTAACACAATAAATTTATAGTATATATATTATAATGGAGTTACCATTCCACTTTGTATAGGGTATGTAATTAGAGGACAAGGAATTAAAAAAAATTAAAAGAGAATGAAGGAGTATTTTACCCCTCGAGTATCGTCTCCATGTGACCTCCTTATAAGACTTGGATTTGTTTTTCTGGTAAGACTAGAAGGTATTGGATGTCGATAAGAGGCTTGGTAAAGAAATTGGGAATAATTTATACAAAATTCAAGGCTTAGAAGGTGTGAGGATAAGGGGTGGTATTTATAGGGGAAGAGAGGGGTGTTTTTTGATTATTTTATTCATTATTTTATTATTTTGGATCAAGACTATCAATAATATTTAGCTTTGTGACTAAGTAAAGTAAATAGTTCATGTGAGTTTGAAATAATGGATGATCACATCATCCATACATCATCTATGACTCAAAAATTCATTTATTTACTTGTACCCCAAATTACAATATTTCACTATTTACAAAAAATTCAACTATTTTAGAAAAATAAAAAAAAATTAACTCTAACCATTTTTTGATATGTAAATTTAAAAAATGGAATACATTTTATGAGATTAATTTTCTAAATATGAGAAATTTATTTTTGAATTAAAATCATCATTTATTCAAAAAAATACCAATTTTAATATTATAATCGATGTTACAACACTTTGAAAAATTAATTATAGTCTCATAAAATTATATTAAATTATAATAAAAAATACTAATTTATGTATCTATTTTATGAAAATATTTTTTAAATAATTATATTAATTATAAAATTGTAAATAAACATTTACATTTCACAAAAATACCAACACTTAATTTATCATCATTAAAACATTTATTTACTTATTTCATGATATAAACATATCATATTTTCACTTATGAGATACCTGATTTTATTTATACTTTCATAGGTGAATATATTATTATAATGACCACATTATTATTTCTAATGGTCATGTTAATATTTAATAGTATATCATGGTTCGTTTGTGTAATGTAAACTATCAAATAAATTGAATTTATTTAAGAAGATATATACCATAAAATTTTGTGGTGTTATAGTGACAACCATATTATCATGACATCCCCAAAGATAGTTTTCCCAAGTTATCATAGACCACCCATATGGGTGTTTTCTTAGTTATCATGTACCTCCATATGAGGGTTGTTTTCTTTAGTCATCATAGAACTCCCTACAAATGGGGTTTTCATGGCTATCACAGACTTCCCCATGAGGAGGAGTTTTTATAGTCATTACAAAAATTTCTATAAGGGGAGTTTTCATAGTTATCACAGACCTCAATACAAGTATAGTTTTTATAGTTATCACAAACCTCTTATAAGGGATTTTTAGTAACTCAACAATGCTTTATAGGGTGTTTTAAGTAGGTCAAGACTGGCTATGAGGGTATTTTAATTTAATTTCAATCCATAATTTAGGAATTTACATTCCATTTCATAATACCACACTACACTAAATTGAAAATTTATAAGTGGTTCCTTAGTAGTGGTTTATTGAACCATTGTTATTTTTTAAATTATTTAGCAGTGGTTTCTAAAAAACCACCTCTAAACCCTTACACATTTTCATACCCACGACACTCTCCCCCTCACCCGACACCCCTGACCCCCCGACCGCCTGACTCCCCAAAGCCCTACTAGCCCCGTCGCCACTCATCACCCCCTCGTCGCCCTCACCGCACCTCGTTGCCCCTCACAGCACCTCGCTGTGCCTTGCTTCTCCTCTCTGCACCTCTCCACCACTTCACCGCCCATCAAATCCTCCACTGGAGTCGGTATTATCTATAGTAACATAATTTTAGGAAGATAACTAATTTATAACATTACCATATTCATTTATATAGTCCTGATGTAGTTCAATTGATCCAAGATTTTCATAACATAAGGAATTAATCTTATAACCCACTCATATTCTCCACACATGATCTATAGCTATCGAAGGAGCAGCTGGACAAAAGGAAGTTCTATAAGAAGTTTCTTAAACAATACGAGACCCATTCAGAATGGGAATCAGCTGATGCTGATGACACGATCAGGTATGGGGGCGGTGACTATGATTGTTTTGACTTGTAATCTCTCTCTCTTCCTCCTCCTGTTTCTGCACTTTTATTTTATTAATAAATTTGGTGGTCCAAGCTTGCTTGGATCGGACTTTCTGGTAATGATTTAATGTTCATTATTAGTATAGGGTTAAAAATTATTAAGGAGTTAAAATGTAGCATAATCCTAAGTAGGGTGAAATATTATTATATTAGATAAATAAATTTTTTCCATTTTTAGGAGTAATTTTGTCACCTAACCATGTTAGTAAAACCTCTAACTAATAACATTGTATGGTGGGATACATTTTTCCAAAACCATATAACTAAATAGTTTTCATGATTCAAATTTAAAACTATTTAATTTTTCTCTTTTACCTTGCTCAATTTAATTTTTTTGGGTATCTTCATTCCTATTGAACAATTCTTGGACACTCAAGAATAACCCCTTCATTTCAACCCCTTTATGTTAGTTTCATTAATGTATTATTTTTACCCATGGTGATAACACTCAAGTAAATTTGAAAAACACCTCTTCCTCCCTTTATCAAGATACTTCATCATCACAATTTCAATATTTTATTCCTATAATATGTATATAGTTTCTAGAGATTTTACACTAATCTAATTTCATTATAGGTTTCATTATTTTAGGGATCATTATGGTGGTTTAATGGTTTATCTTTCCATCATGACTAGAATAAAAACCATTGTCTTTATGTTTAATGATTTTAAATAGGATTATCCATATGATTAATTATAAAATAACTATAGTATTAATTTATTATATGATATAAATGATTCAAAATTGTTTAATTATTATATAATTTATTGTTATTGTTTTTTCATTAAAATAATTTATTTTCCCTATTTATTTTCATTTGGAATAAAATTGAATTCTCAAATTTCAATTCTAAAAACTAGATTTTCTGAATGATATTCCCATATGGAGTGTTATGAAATATATCCCTTAACGTATCTTGAATAAGTTAACGTTACTTTCAATGAATGATTCCTTATAAATACAAATATTGTTTTGAATATTTTAAAAAAGATATAAAAAGAATTCACCTTGAGTTACTTGATCTCATACTTTTAGGATCTCAACTCTTATTTCAATTTATTATAATCTCTTTATCAAATTCAGTTAACAAGGTAGATGAAAAGGATTTCATTTCATAACTATCTAATATTTTACTCACCGATAGTGAATCCTTATGAACTAGAGGTGGTGATGACATTTGGGGTGTATGAGAATGGTTAATAGTCTCTATACCCCCATCAACGACTCTATCTCCACAAGCAGGTGGTCCAAGAAGAATTGGATACACTTAATGATGATCAAATGTAGATCTAGGTTTTCCTTTAACAACTAAAACAATAGGAACCATCTCAATTGGCCTTTCTCCTGGAACTAAAATAACTGTCTTAACAACTAGATCAACATAATTAACTCCTTTAGTGGATTCAATTACTCTATATCCTTGAATCTGACCAATATCTTACACTGTAGGATTGACCTATGATAGCTAAGTCATTTCTCTAGCCACATCTGATTCCTACCCCTCCCTAGTAGTCACCATCTCAGGAGGTGCTACATCCCTAGGTGGTGAGGTTTGAGATGGCTACCCCCTGAGCCACACCTTCATGGCCTACATGATTCAAAGAGTTTGAATTGGTATCCTAGTATTATCCAATAGTATCCAATAACATGAAAAATATTGTATTAGTCTTATGGAATTTTACTACATTTCTATAATTTATATCCAGTTAGTGTTTCTTTAAAACCAGGTCGATCAACATACAATAGGGGTAATCATTAATTTTTTATTTTCCTTTACAACAATGATGCATAAACCACATCATATAGCTTTGATGGTTCAACTTTATATTATTGATGAATATATATAAAACCTACATATCCTGAAACAATACTTTCTCTATTTATTAATCTCTTTAGGAAATCATAGTTTGAAAAAACTTACAAAAAACCTTCCACTTAGGCTCTAAATCCTTCACTAGATTCTTCTCAAAGGAAGAGGTTCTAAACATGAATTTGAAAACCTATTTTGTTCCAACTGTACATGTAGCAGCCAATTTATAACTAAAATTTTACTTCCCTTCATGGGGAAAATGAAGAATATCAACAAAATCCACTGATGATGCCATCACATCTTTCCCATTTACATTTAATGACACAATATCCTTTGTTCCACAAGACCGAAAATCAACATTCCTCATGAAAACAATTACCTATTTCTCAAATAAAAATCATTTTATCCTTCTCTAATTTTCTTCCACTAAATTAAATTTAAGGCTTGAATTTATTGAGAGGAGGATTAAATTGAATTTCTTAAAGTTGTAGGACATGAATGGGATAAATCAATGTCTATGTGTTCCATGATTGGAATATAAAAAAAGTGTTATTAACTCAAAAATTATGGAAATCATTAAAATTTCAAAAGTTTTTTCAACTATTATATATATATATATTATCAGTGTTGTGCATCTGTTATCATGTTTAATTTTTTTATCTGCATATTTTTTTTGAAATATATGTTCTAAACTTAATTTTATTTTATTAAATGATAGGAATGACAAGGAGGAAGCATTATACTATTTCATCGACTACACTGACAAATGATGATCCATCGGTCTCCCTCCCTACGACATCTAAGACACCATCCACTTCTCCCCCTACACCATCTTCCCATATGCCATCTATCACACCTTTTGTGATCGTCCCTTCAGCTACTCCATAATATCCTTCCCTTTCAAGAGCCTCAATAGTGAGGGAGTGGTTCAATACTTCTAGTTATTCATAGGGATACTAGAGGGTGACTACTATAGGTACAAATTTTAATATGAAAAAATTTACTGCACTGTTTTTATACTAATTTTTTTTCATAAATTATGGAAACAATGCCAGTATGGAGAAAAATATGAAAAGTTCATATGTATGGAATCTTACTTGAGAGAAGATAGTTGTCCCATTTAATTTCAATGGGGTCCCAATGGATGATGTCGTAGGATTACTTGGCCAGATTCTAGACCAGCTAGCCGCAGAGATGGTTTCTCTTCCTATTATGTATGATGATTGGAGGCATATTCCTTCAACTTGGAAAAATGATGTTTTTGATTCCCAAATAAAGGTAAATTTGAAACATTATAGTGTAATTTAATGTCATTATGTTATTAAATTATAATATTTTCAAAATGAGTTTCTGTGTACATATGTTATTTCACTTTACAGTTGCTAATGTACTAGCATAAAAGTGGGTTTTGAAAAAATTTGGCAAAAAATTGAAATAATTGAAATGGAGATTGTGGAGAAATGTCAACAATACTTATTTGACAACCCAACAGATGCATGACAAGCTACCCGATGGGATACCCAAAGAGTAATGAAAAGTTTTTGTTGAAAGACATCGTGATGAGAAGAAGATGGTTTAAAAATATATATTATTATATTAATATCATTTTACATTTATAAATGTATATGAAAAGGAGATGATATTGAATACATTACTATTAAATTAAATTTTATTTATTTCAGGATATTTCAAGGAAGAATGCATTAAGCTGTGCTAAGAAAGTTATCCCTCACACTGTAGGGTCAAAGAGATTTTCTAGAAGCCGATCAACTCTGGTAATATTTTCATTAGTGTAAATATTTATTAGACAATATTATCTATTTAATATATTAAATTGTTGATATATATTTGTTTAATGTAGTCATAAAATTTAGGGAACCAGGCATCTCGAACAGAAGTGTGGTAAGATATTAAAAAAAAATTTGATAGAAGTTTTTTTAATGATCCTGCCAAAGATATTGGGGTATGAACTCATTTTTCATTATAATAACTCATTATCAGTTGTCACTATGTTATATTTTTTCTAATATGACTAATATTTTTTTATAGGTAAAAATTAAAGAACTATGGGACTCCAATCCTGTGTAGTCCTACTCAGTCTCTTAGGATGACCCAGTTGGTAAAGCTCTTGGGAAGGAGCATCATGGTCGAGTGCATAAGATGGGTTTAGAACCCGTACCATCTGAGGTCTTTGACAGGTCATCGAGGATTGCAGTGGCATATACTCCTAGTTATAGTCAGTTCATACCCCAAGATTCTCGGAGAGATACTGTTTCTCTACAAAACACAGTCCAGGAACAGAGGACTCAAATATTAAATTTGAAAAAAGCGTTTATTGATTTATATCAGAAGATACTGAATCTATCCCCAGTGGTATTTCATCGACTGGTGATGAGAAATTAAATGTAAAAAATTAAAAATCATTTAGTTTTAAAACATTTATTGGTTTAAATTTTTAATATAAATATACAATAGTATTTTATTTTCAATATAATGTTCTTACACGTTCCAGTAGTAGGAAGTAGAGGTGGAGGTAGAGAGGGTGACAAGTTGTTTTCATCATTAGATAGTGATTAGTGGAGAGGGTGATAATAACATTATTTTTATATGTATCATGTGTGGCTAGATTAGTCACCAAACATTTTCATAACCTAAATTTTTCTTGATTTCTCATGTTTCCTTTTAGGTATTATTAACTCAGTCTTCAAAAGACACTAAAAATTTACAATCCTTATATTTTATTAACGAATATTTATATTTATGAATCATATAATAATATGTGTAAAAATTCCTTGGTTGTTATATCTATGGTGTAGAGGACCAGGCGGAAGTTAATGGTGCTATTTCTAAAATCATCATAGGTTTATCATAGAGATAATGGGTTCAATATAATGGCTAATGGTGGAGTTTTTAGTGGTTATACCTTTTTAGGAATAGTTGCACCATGGAGAAGGTATGTGGCATAACCTCTTCTTAATAAGATGCGACAATGTATGTTAATACTTATGTATTTTAGGGGGTTTTTTAATTGAAAATTTAGATGTTTAGAGTTTTTTTAGTTTCATAGGCATATAGATTGATAGTATAGAGGTTTGAAATCTATGGGTTTAATGGATTCAGTGATTCTCATTGTAAGTTTCTAGTCTCTAGGTTTGTAATTTTGTAAGTATTAGGTTTAATGTTTTTCAGGTTTGTAGGTTTGTAGTTTTCTAGTTACATATTTTTTGTCTTTTTTTATTTAATAGTTTATACATTTTTTGTTTTTTAAGTTAATATTTTATTGGATTTCATGTTATATGTTTCAATTTTTGTACATTTCCAGTGTTTAGTTTTTCACTTTTCATGTTTATAAGATGTTTTTTACATATTTTAAAGTCATATGTTCACATGAATTATAGTTTATCAAATTTATAGAAATATCTTTTCCAGTTTTCATATTTTAAAATTTATAGATTTCATATTTATTATATTTCATGTTTTCAGGTTGTCGGATTTGAAATTTGATGATTTCATATGTTTTTATTTTTAGGAGAATGGTTAGATGTTTGCACATTTTTTGTTTTCAATAAACAAGTTTGTAATATGATAGGATTTTAAGCATGGGTATATCATGTTTAATGATCTCTAAAGTTATAATATTCTTGTATATAGGTATGAGGATTCCATGTTTTCAGTATTATAGTTTTTAGTTTTGTTTTTTTAATAAATCATTAGTTTTAATGTTTTTTGGATGAATGATTTTCAGTTTGAAGGAATGCATGTCTAGAAGTTTAAAATTTTATGGATTAAATGTTTACATGTTTTCAAGGTACTGGTACTGGGGCTGTAGAATCTATAACATTTTTTTATTTTAAATCTACCTTTAGTGGTGGTTTAAACCACCGCTATGTAAATGGACCTTATTTCATGGTAGTTCAAACCACTACTATAATTTGGAATCGTACTATCAGTGGTAGTTACAACTGCCGCTATATATATGAACAATATATTTTTAGTGGTGGTTATTTTGATTTAGTGGTAGTTATTGTGAAAAAATTTGTTTTTTTTGTAGCAACGGTTTGAACCGCCGCTAAACATTTCTCATTTTTCATTACCATTTTGTGGTGGTTTGGGTGGGTTTCATGGAGTTTTGGCCAGAAAAAAATGAAATGATTTTTAGTGGTGATTTAAACCGCCGCCATTTTTCTTCTTCATATTTTCCTAAAAAAACTTCCACGAAAACCACAATAACCATTTCAAAATGTGTTTACTATGATGGTTACCAAAAACCACCATTAAATTAAAGAAACCACCATGTATTGTGAACTAAACCCAATTTATCAGAGGTTTTATGAAACCAACACTATAGTAAAAAAACCACCTCTATGAGGTGATTTTATTGTAGTTCCATTTCAAAAAAAATCATCATTTTACTATTCATCACTTACCAATACATTTAACAATTAATTTCCTTTCAAAAGTAAAAAGTTCACATTAAAAAATTTATTACCCATTCCAAAAACCAAAATTTACCAATTTACCATATTATTGTCATTTCATGATCTACTTTCCATTTTATAAAAGTACATTTTCATTCACTAACACATTTAGTCAAGTAACATTCTAATTATAAATTTTTATGATTATGAAATTTTATTTCTCAAAAATCAATTTAATTCACAATTCCTCTTTTAAGCATTTCAAACATAGTTATCCATTTAATTATATAAAACTAAATAAGGTTCAGGGTTCAACTATAATCACTCCTTTAATACTATCCATTTATGTTGTATAAAACATAACTTAGTATTTATTTGTCCAATTTATAAGTTCAATTTCATAAATAAGTCATTCTATGGTTCAAGGTATTTCAAAGAGTATTTACTAAGGTAATAAGAAATTAAATCCTTTAATTCAAAAGTTACGTCGATACCTGGTGAAGCTGACATGACCTCATAATGCATCACTTGAAGAGAATATTGTGAGGCCATGGGTTAAATTTTTTGACCACATACCTCATTCTTAAATAATAACACTCACCCAATAATGTTTTATAGTTCCACCTAAAATAGGAGTAATCATGAAATTAGTAAAAACCCATAAAAATAGAACATATTACACATAAATAGTGAGAGGGATTGAGATAGTGGAATAAAAAAGAAAGTGAAGGGAACAAACTTTTATATTTACCTTAATATTTTCAATAAAAGGAAAAATAATTTATTCTCAGTTGAAATGGAAGATAAATATCTATAGGAAGTAAAGGGGATTAGGGGTCACACATTGGAGGGGATTTTTTTTCCAAAAAAGACCAAAAATTAGGTTTAAGGTTCAAGGGGTTGTAAGGGATTTTTTGTAAAATTTATCTTTTTAAAGGGGTACATAATTTGAAAACATTGTTGGGAAAATCATGTGCCTAGCATTTTGACCTCACTCTTTAGGAAATATAATTCCACATGATTAGTTCTCATGGTCTACCAAACCATATGAAATGACTCTAAAATTTTCTGAAGAGATCACATGGTCTGTTGGATCCCATAGAATAGTTAAAAAATCACATTCATATACACATGAGGATACATGGTTTGGTTGAATTCTTAGCGCTAACCTACACCCTAGGATGTTATCCCCAAAATTAAAATTTTAAACTTTGAACCCCTATGATGTTCCCAAGACCACCCCTACTCTCACAAAAATTCCCAACTAAGGTCTCACACGAGGTTTGATTTTTTTAAAATAGGTACATGCCTCAAGGTGGGGGAAGGATATTATAAATTTAAGAATGATAATTTGGTATAACCAATAAAAATTTATTGGAACCATTCTTGTGACACTCCTTGTATAGTTTCTCTTGAATACCCACCAATGAATTTACATCAATTAGTGAAACTACTGAAACAAATACTTGATTTTGGTACATGAAATCCATTTTTATGAATTTATATAAACTTTTTTATCATAAAATATATCCATTTAGTACTTATAGGATATAGATTCATTATTCTCCTTGAATAACATATCACACTGACTTGGTGATCATAAAACCATCTCACTTTAGCTTTTATCTTTCTTACACAGTATGTGTCTCTAGAATATTACTTTTCTAAGAGCTCTTTTGGAACCTGTTCCTATTACAACTAGTTGTTCATATCTAGAATTGAATTATATCCAATTAAATATTGATCCCACTATCTCAAACAATATTTTAATTCTTTTATAGAATTATTTCAATTCACTTGACTAACTTTTATATCTTAAGGATTCATTTAATATCCTTAAAAAATTTAGGATATATAACTGATAAGTATTATTTATTTTTCACAATGAAAGTTTTTCGATTTACATATCCTCAATAACATCCTTACATCTGAACACATAAATCTATGAATTAATGGGTTTTTTTTCATATTATAACTCATATGATATCCATTCATCATTATAGTTGGCATATGGTTATGGGATAATGCTGATATTTTTGAAGCATGTATTGTAAAGATAACTCAAGACAATGTATAACTTAAAAGACTCATCATTTTTCCTCTTTATACTTATATCATGAATTTGATGTGTATACAGAAATGTGAGTTTGGAAAGAAATCCATTATACATTTTAATGATCAATGGATGTTTATGAGACTCATCAATCCTCCTTTTACTAACATCACAACTCCGATATGTAAACATAAATATGTGTTAAGGAATAAATAAACTCTATATTTTTAGTGATTGATGAATAATGGGATAATATATAATCTAAAAATACCTCCTATAGGTTCTAATATACTTAACCAAGAATATTCTTCTCCTATATTTTTAATTTCCTTAAATTTATTAAAGTAATCTCATGAATAATATGAATTTATTGAACCTCTAATGTGTTTTTATAATCACAATCACTTAAGGTGTTTAAAACCATTATTTGAGTTTATTTGTATTATTATGTTTAGATATCAAGTTATAAATATTTCATAATAAATTAAGGATTTCAAATGATTTTGGAAGTTCAATATGGAATCTTCAGGGATTTCTCACATCATGATTAACTATATCACATTATGAAACCTTTTTTTGACATTGAAAATGGTTTTCATGAGGAATAGTGATGATGTTATGGTTACTTAACTATCATTAATTCCATTAATATTACTTCAAATTATGAATAAATCAAGGAATTTTTTAGAGTTTTTGGAATAAATATATTTACATCATGAATCATCTTTCATGTCATGAAAGCGGGAAAGCATGCAGTCAACACCTTCATCCATTATGGTCAAAATACCATTAATTCTGTCTCTAATAGCTTCAATGAATCTAGTATAATTACAAAATACCTTCAACACCTATTAAATCTATAAATTTATACCTAATGAGTCTTTAATCTCAAATATTAATTACAATAAACCTCTATAATTTCCACTTACTTCTGAATTGATCCACGATATTCATTTATAAGTTATCTCCAAGAGAAAATTTGATTCTCAAAATGTAAATCAAGATTAAATTACATCAATCCAATCTCATTTTCCTCTTTATTTTTGATCCAATTTCTCCCTTGTTTTAATTTCTTAAAGGATCTTATTTTTCTACCTTCTCTCTCTCTCACTCTCTATATTAATCTTTAATTTTCTTATAAATACCTTAGAGAGAGTTGATTAATTTATAAAGGGTAAAAAAATCTATCTTATTCATATTATTCTTTAGGCTATCACCACTATTAATGTGAGGGTTCTTAGTTCTTGGTTACTGTTAAAACCAAGGGTCTTATTTTGGTTCTTTTATTTTTTATAAAACAAAGGTTTTCCTTCTTCATCTTTGGTTATTAGTTTCTATTTGAAACATTAAAGTGATATAACCATATCAATCCTCATTGAGGGGAAGATATATAAGGGATAATTCTTGATACATTTGAAAAATCCATTGTTAAAGTGTGCCTTTTTTAATTTCCATAATTTATTGTCCTCTATGCTTAAATTCAAATTTTCTGTTATACTCACTATAATTTGATTATTTTTTTCTTTAATTTAATCATTTCATGTTAACTTATTTTATTTTATAGATTCATTTTAAAATAATTTTTAGTGTAAATTCACCACCTTTATTTCAATTTTATCTTTGACTTATATTTGGTATCATAGGTAATATCTATGTTTTTATCAAAATATCCTTGTTTTCGAAAATAGATTTTTGTTTTCAATATTTTAACTAATTTAAAAGTTCTGTCTTCTTTTAAATGGAATATTTTTCAAACAGTCATGGTGATCCTGAAGGGAAATATATGGGCCATACACCTTATTTTTATGGTTCTAATTATAGTAATTGAAATACATGTATGGAAATATTTCTTATATCTATTGGTTATCCTATATGAGAATTTTTTATGCATGGTTATATTCCTACTATTGATAAAGAAAAAAAATGGACACCTAATGATATTTTTGATTTTGAATTAGATAGTAAATTTATTAATTCCTTCCATTTGAGTTTATATAAAAATTAATTTAATAATATATCTACTTTCAAAATGGATCAAGAAATTTGGAAACTGCTAGTAGTTACTTATAAAGGAATAAATAAAGTGAAAGAAATTAGACTTGATATGTATAGTAAATATTTTGAAAGTTTTAGTATGCATACAAATGAATCTATTACTAACATGTTTATAAACTTTTCTGATATATGCAATGGTAGAAAGTTTCTTGGTGATACTCTTACTGAAGAAACTTTATTCAATAAAATCATTTGGGTTTTACCAAGAAATTGGGCACCTAAAGTGATGATAATCCATGAAGCGAATGATATAAAGAATATGATGATCGAGTAGATAATTAGATCTCTCATTACCTATGAGATAATAATAAAGTTATAAGAAGAGAAGTAAGAAAAATAATTCAAGGAGAAAAATATTATTTATTTCAAAGTAATTAATGTCTAATCTTAAAATTATGATGAAATGGATCATCTAGATAATAATATAAATAGATTCTTCAAAAGAAATAAGTCCTAAAAACATGACAAAAAAGGAGGATAAAATTTAACAATAAGTGATGTGATTGAAATGAAAAATAAGTGACACATAAGAATAAAATCCACCTTGATCAAAAATAAAAAAATAGAAGAATAATAAAAACAAGAAATTCTTAAAGGTTTCAACTTGGAGTGAAACTGTTGATTCTCTCTCCTCAAAATTATTCTTTGTTGGAACCAAAGCTGTTATTTACTAGAAATGGAGTTTGGTTTATGTTTGTTAAAAATACTCACTAGGTTGATCAACGATTTTGCAGGGAAAGTATTCTTATGGTTCATGCTGACAATAATGTTGAAGGTGGTGTTGTTTCATAGTTTTTACCATTGTTTTGGTACAAAAATTAGAGAATGAGGAAAAGTGTTTTTGGAAAAGGATGTTTCACGATAGGCTGAAGGTTTATTTGAATGTCGTATGAATGTTATGTTCTAAGATCATCTCTTTAAAATATGGAAAATTAAATAAGTATGCACAAGATCTTATTTTTGTGTGAAATATGTGGTTCAACTTGGAAGAGACTTATGTGCCCAATGTGACATTAAAAGTGTTTTTTTGTGCTTAGAGAAATGTTTCATGTAAGAAGTTAAATGAGTGAGAATCTCATCCATAGGGTCATTGAGGTCTATAAATATGTAGCTACCCCCATTCAAGATATATAACTTTTTCCTACTGAATATCAAGTGTCTCTACCATGTAAAATAGTTTCATGTGAAAGTCTTACGAGTAGTACAAATTATGTGAAAAAAATGTTCCTTGAGTCTATGAAGAACAAGTGAATATCGTGGTGCAGTTGCATGAAAGATAATGATTGAGTGAAAGACATCCTGCATGGAAATCCCAAAACTTGCGTGCAAGAAGAGGTGTTATGCGTAAGTGCTGTGTTGAGATTCTATCAGGTTTTGAATATCCATGTTTGATTATTCAATGATTTCAAGGGAATCAATTCAATACTTCAATTTAAGAAGAGTCTAGTGCTAGATAAGGACAAAAAATTCAATGCCAATCTATTGAAGTGACATTTAAGTCAATAAACTATGTAAGAGTTCACCCAAGGCAGTGAGTTAGTGGGAGTCGATGGAAGTGTTCGGAGGGACGTAGGGTGCTATACCTAAAATCTTACAAATCTAGTGTGTTTGGAACAAAGTGACTATGTATGAACTCTTTTATTTCAAAAAAAGTGATGATTAGTGGATTTTGGTACGACTGACACACTATTAGCATATGATCCATGGACTAGCCCTTAGTGGCGAACCAAGTAAAAATGATATATTGTATCTTTTCATGTGAATGTTTAAATTACTTCACATTATCATCAGATAGGTTTAACAGGTTGCTACCAATATGGGAACATGATCTGTCACTTTATAAGAAAAATTTTACACCCTGATTCACCCTCCCCTCTCAGGGTATTCTGGGGTCCTACATTCTTCCTTATAAAATTAATCTTCTTCATCTTCTTCTTCCAATAATCTAAGCTTTGAAGATACAAAATATTCTTTTGATTAACTAGAAGATGGTTTTTTTTCAAACTAACTACAATGCACCAAGATCATAAAAAGAAGTATTATCAAGATCCTAATGAAAATAATCAACTCACAATCAAAAAATATGAATTATCAAAAAAATTAAATGATCGACCAAATATGAATGAAATAAAATAAAATATCTATAATCTTGAAAAATAACCCATGAAATGTTGAAAAGTCAAAGAAAATTTAAATAAAATTTTGGGTTCTCAAAAACCTATAAAAAATCTTTATGGTTTTGGTTTCTTTGAATAAGGTTAGTTCTTCCAAAATGATGACTTTTGAAAAAGGTATTTTACAAAATAAGTTTTTTAATTATTATCATAAAACTAAAAATTTAATTCATGAGTATAATTTAAAAATTTATTGATATGGTTGACCAAAAAGTATCCATTTTTTTATCCCATACCACTTCTCAAAAATCATAATCAAAAAAAATTTGGGTATCAAAATCCCTATTAGCTAACATATGTGTACCCAATAATTGGGTACCAAAAGAATAATTTCTAAATTTTATAAGAAATGAATATTAAGAGTAATACCAAAAACCAATGTGGTACATGAATATTGGATTCCATCTAAAAATGTGTGGCAATCCTTTCAAATTTAATCAACTTGATAAACTAAATGGAGGATACATGAATTTCAGTGATAATTCATGAAGTAAAATCATCAGTGTAGGTACACTCTATTTTCTTAATTTAAATATTATAAAATATGTTTTATTCATTAATGTATAATTTATTTTTCAAATCATTATCTAATTGCATGAAAATTGTTTTAAAATATTTTTCAAAAAAGATTTTTACAATGTTTTTAATCTCAAATAAAAACTTTTTTTACCACTTTTCATTTGAAAAATGTTTATATTATTAATTTAAAATCTATTTATTCTTAAAATGTTAGATGTTTTGTCATTAAAGATTGTGATTGTTTGATTTTTTATAGAATCTTTGGTCATTGTAGCACACACACACACTCACACCTATTAACAACTCTTTCTTCAAATATGAATAAAAAGGAACACATAATCTCTTCTCAATTCTCAAAAACACAATTTTTATCAACGTTTAATTTAATTTAGTAAACTTACCCTTTATAATGCCCCAAACCCATAATCCTAGAGATGGTGCATTATTTTAATACATTTGCATGATTACAAGGATTAAAATCCAAAAGGACTGAGTATTTTATTATTTTTGGAAAAATAGATACATACATAGGTTCAACATTAAAAATTGAAATGAAATACAACATATATGTTTTATTGTGAACATCCACAACTCTAAGTTTATCCCAACAGTTTATTCATAATAAACTTATTTCTATCCTAAGAAAATGAAACATAAGAAAGGGGTGAGCTTAGATTCTTAGTAAGGGTAATCAATATAACAAAATATATCATAAATGTAACATTAGGCATGGTGAATAAATAAAAACTCATGCCTTTAAAAATAAACTTGAACACATTATGGAAGGAATAAGAGATGAATAAATAATGCCAAAATTAAACATAATCATGGGTATTCTACTAGTTGAATAACCAATTGAACTATCAATAATATTTTCATAATGATTTAATGCAAAATATGGTACATCATAACCATACCATCAAGGCCTTGTGCCAAGACCATAAATAACCATTTTTTCAAGGCCTCATGCCAAGACTGTAGTTTGTCTCATGAGACCTACCGATGCACCAAGGGGCTATAACGGGCCTCAACCGACACTTAATATGTCCAATTAATTCTTCATATGAATGGGTATCAACATAAAAAACATAAACATTCATATTGAAACTAACATATGAAATGTAAATAAATTTCCCTAATTATTAAATATAAACACTAACCATTCAGAGTAATATAGTGAATGGTTTCAAGATTGAACATCCATAATCAAACTATACATAAAACATTCAATAAATAATGTTGTATAATATAATAGAAGATAAAACTAAATGAAATAAAAGATTCAACAAAGTATGTTGGCATAGATGAAGATACTTTTAAATGAGACCATTGAAAAATCCTTGAGGGAATAATCCTTAAACATTCCAAAGCGTCCCATACCACCTTGAAACATTCAAATCATAATCAATTAGAATATCATGATAATAAGTATACTCTTTATATAGAATACCAAAGGGAAGTAAATACATCAAAATAAATAAAAAAGTGGTGATCAAGGCATATATCTCATAAAAGTTAAAGTGTGATGAGAAAAATCCTTTTTTACTTTGGAAAGAAGAATTCATTTGGAAAATAATTTGTATTTTTCAAAAATATGGTTTTAAAAACATATATCCTAGAAAAGAAAAGTTAAGGAAATTGATATTACATTTGAGGTATAAATGATGTCCCACTGAAGTGAAATCATGTAAAAAGTGTTTTCAAAGAAGCATTATAATTAAAACATTTTATTGCAGTTTAAGGAATTATTAAAGAGATTTTAAAACACAAAGGAATGTTTAATTTCATAAAATAGGAAATGAAAAAATTATATTTTTCATGTCAAAATTTTTGATTTTAGAAAGATAAATCTATCTTAAAACAGATTATAGAGTGAACTTCAAAATAGGTAAGAATTCGAGAAGTTCCTTGAATAAATCTTTCATTTCAGAATAATATTTGAAATATTCTTTTAAAACATGTAAATTAACATAAAATAAAAAATTAATATGATTTTTAGACATATATAAAACATTAAAAAATAATTTATGATGAGTACATAAGAATAAAAAATCATTTCATTGAGGTGAGTAGATAATAAGAGCAACCCAAAAGAAAATGAAAATTCTGGTTGAAAACACTTAAAAATTTGTAATAAATTGAATCATATCCCTCAAAATTAATAATAATAAAATGATATATTGAATATAATTAAAATAAATATATTTATGATGTGAAACATAAATGGGTAGTATACATAAACCATACACAAGTGATAATAGTGAATATTGAATATCTCATAAAAATGGGAGTGAGATGAAGAAACCCCTACCTTAAGTCTGATGGTGTTCTTCACTTGATATTAGTGTCCTATATAACCAAATTAAATTCATTAATTAATATTTAAATAACCTATTATTTATGTAATTGATTTAGTATAGCCTTATTAAGTTCATTCATGGACTTCTTTATGGGTTTAAGATGTTCAATTTTATTGTTTGGGAGTGTTTTTTCCTTGGTATTCATGACCAATTTACTTATATGCATGTAAGGAAAAACATGTAATATGGGAATGGTTGTACAGAATAGAAGTTTTATTTTATTTATTAAAATATATAAGATTACATGGTTATAAAATTCATTTGGTTATTGGGAGTGAAGATGAATCTTTATATAAAACTATAATGATAATTGTTTTGGGTTAATTGGCGGTTTTTTATCAACGAACTCATTTTAATATATAAATTAATATAATTTGTGTAATAAAGATTACAAAACATTAAATAAGTTATAATACATATATTATAGTTTAGTTCAACCAAAAAAATGGTTTCATTACCATAATTGAAGATGGTAATAGAGATTGAAAACCCGCCGTCTTTGAATGTGATAATTTAACACATCTCAGATGGTGTTTTTATTTCTAGTATAAAAGAAGGGGAAATGAGAGATGATGATGAATTATTCAATTATCACAAAAAATTTAAAGTACATGTAAGTTACTATAGTTATCATAAAATTTGTATGAAATGAGGTGAGAAAATAAAAAATAAAAGAAAGAAATAGGAAATAAAATAGAAGTTGAGAATTCCCTTATGAAAATTCAGTAGCCTAATGACATCACATAAAAATTCATAAAATATTTTGATGAGAGAAAAGGGGTATCTAATAATTATTAAATAATATTTAAAGTAAGTGGTATATTTAATGACATATCCCAATATAAGACAATTGAAAATAGAAGATAATAACATAAAAAGAGTGCTTGAAAAAGAGAGAGATTTTGAGACGAAAATTCTGCAGCATAACAACTATGAAACTTGTTTTTAGAAAACATTAAAAAGAGAGGGGACAAGGGTCAAACATTCATAAAAGGATCATAATATAGTATAGGGACATAATAAAATGTAAATAAGAACATTCTATAGAAACTTAAAATACATACCACATAAAAGAGAACTTGAAATAAAAGAAATAAAAATAAGTATTTACCTCTTGGAGTAATCTTTTTTGAGTGCCTCCTTAGGGGAGAGGTTTTGGTATTTTTATGAGAAAAAGGGATTCTGGATGTGGGGGAGGATATTGGGAGGATATTTGAGAATAATTTAAACAAGTCACAAGGCTTGAGAGTGACGAGAATGGGGAGTGAGGGGGGGGGGGGTTATAGTGGCAGAGAGGAGTAATTTTTGAATATCTTATTCATTATTTTATTATTTCCCTCAATACAACAAATAATGATGATTCATTTGACCCTTAATAGTAATAAGTTCATGTGAGTTCGAACCATGTGTGCTTACATACAGTAAATTACTGTATTTTATTATTCATAAAAAAATCGAGTATTTCAGAAAAATCCCAAAAAAATCCCCCAACCATTTTTCAACGTGTAGAATTTAAAAATTAAATCCCTTTTTTGAAAATAATTTTCTAAATATTTTTAATTTAATTTTTAACTAAAATCATAATTCATTCCAAAAAAACTACTTTAAAACTATAAATCATTTTATAACACCTTGAGAAATTAATCAATTTCCCATAAAATTATCTTATAACCATAAAAAAATAAAGTAACAATTTATGATTACATTTTATGAAAATACATTTTCATTTTAAATTATTAAATTAATCATAAAATTGTGATTAAAATATTTATGACATATAAAAAAATGAATACCTATAATATGATGGTTTTTCCACTTATAAGATGTCTAAATTGTATTTATACATTCAATGGTGAAGTTTATATTTTTTTGGATAACTTACTATTCATTACTATTCATAAGGGCATGATACTATTCATAATGGTATGTACTATTCATTAAAAAAATTAAGTTTGTCTTATCAGACTCAAAATATCTTACTGAATGCAACTGTGTATGTCTGTTTTTTGAAATCCAAATTTCAGAAGTGGAAAAATTATGTTTATTGGTTAGGTTATAATAAAGTGTTGTTTTGTAGAGACTTAGTGTTTCATGAATTATATATTAGATCTATTTGAAAATTCTTGGGGTGTTACACCTTTTTTAACCAATTCTAACTTTTTTATTAAACTCATAGTCTTCCTTACATGGTTTCTTAATTTGATATGATAGAGAAAATTTCAGTAAAACCTGAAATAAAGCATAGTAATTTCCTACACGAACAACTTCCAAGACAAAATTCATCAAATCATTAACCAAAGGGTCATGTTACAAACGTAACATGGTTAATGTAGCATTACTTTTTTTGAATCAAATCATCAAACACTTTATTTTCATTTCCTGGATGATATTGAATCATGCAATCATAATCCTTGATTAGTTTCAGCCATCTTCTCTATCTAATGTTCAATTCGTTAAAATTGAATATATACTTAAAGCTTTTATGATTAGTATATATTTCACATTTTACTCCATAAAAATGATGCCTCTAATTTTTTAATGCAAAAACAACATCATATAATTCCAAATAATGTGTAGGGTAATTTTACTCACGTGGTTTAAACTGATGTGAAGCATAAGAAATTACATGATCATTCTTCATTAGGACACAACAAAGTCATTTCAGTGAAGCATCAATGTATATAAAAATTAACCATTTCTGGAAGGCGTGACAAAAAATGGAGTATTTAACAATCTTATTTTAAGTTCCTAAAAACAATCATTAAAATATTTTATCCAGATGAACTTAACTTCCATACATGTTAACTTAGTTATTGGGTTTGATAAATGATAATTTTTTTCAACAAACCATCATTAATAACCTTCTAATCTAAGAAAACTAAAAACCTTTGTGACATTGGTAGGTCTTGGAAACTCTTAAACAACTTTTTTTAGAAGGGTCAATAGTTATTCCATATTTAGAAACAATATGTCCAAGGAATGAATTTTTTTGCAACCAAAATTAACTCTTAAAAAAATTTCCATAAAGTTTCTTTTCTTTTAAAGTTTCCAAAAAAATCATTAAGTTCCTTTCTCTTTACTCTAGGGTTTTAGAATAGACCAAATATCGCATATACACATAGCCATAAACTGATCCAAAAACTGATGAAATACTCTTTTCATGAGATTAATAAATACAATCGGTGCATTAGATAACCCAATGGTCATAACTACAAACTCATAAGGCCAATACCTCGTTTGAAATGCTATCATTGGAATGTGATCCTCCTTAACCTTCAACTAATGGTACACAAACCTCAAATTAATCTTCGGAAATACTAAGCTCCTTGGAGATGATAAAAAAAATCATCAATATGAGGAAAATCATACTTTTTCTTTATAGTTATGTTATTCAAGGCTCTATAATCAACAAAAAGTCTCATGGAACTATATTTCTTTTTCAAAAATAAAACAAGAGCACCCCATGTTGAAGTGCTAGGTCGAATGAAGCCTTTATCAAGCAATTATTGCAACTATTTTTTTAATTCCACAAGTTATACTTGATCCATTAGATAAGGGGGTTTAGAAATAGGCTTAGAATCATGCACTAAATCAATAGTAAAGTAAAATTCTTGAGCAGGAACAACCCCATGAAATTCATCTGAAAAAAATTAAATTCATTCACTACCAAGATGTCACTAATCATAACTATTTCTTTCTTTTCAACAATATGATCTAGATAACTTTCATTGCCATATTTAATCAATATCTCAGCTTCTTGGTATGTTATCAAAGGTATGCAATTATTGAATAAAACTTTCTTATCATTGAAATCTATTTTAGCATGATAAAATGAAATCATATCCATACCCAAAATGATACCAAACTTCACTATGAAAAGTTCAAAAAGAATTATAGGAAAGACCATCTCAAGTAATATATTCTTAAATTAATCCCATTCCATGACATCAATCTCTTCACTTCATTTGATATTTTTAACCATTGACCACCACTGATCAAATTCACCTTCAAAATAATAAATTGAAAGTGTTAAAATTTTGGTTCTACAAACAACCCATGATGTCAAATATATTTTTTAGAGATTTAATATATCCTTTAGTTAGCACAAGGTCAGATGATCCTCTAAATGATGGAGGTTTCTATCTCATAAAATGATCCATTATTTTCATGTTCCTCTGTGGTAGATCAGGTTTCTATATTTCATGGAATTCACCACTATTTATTGGTTGAGTCAAATAAACCATCACTACAACAAATCAATTAGTTCCAATTCTAACCATCTTAGGATGTTGATTCAGAAGGATGGTTTCCTCTCAGTTCATTCCCACTATTATTTCCCTATTTCCTCTGTAGAAAACTATTCTGAAAAAAAATAGTTTAGATAAAGAAACATAGTAATCTTAAAATACTATAACATTTTAACCTAACCATAAGGTAAAATATTTCAATGGTAAGTTATTAATATTATCTTAACCTTTAAATTTATCTAAACTGACCTTTGATACCAACTATAAGGCTCCAGCCTTAAAATGTTACATAATCTTGAGTTAAGTTAATAATTTTACTTTATTTTACATTGAGGATCATTTCAGGTTTAGAGTTTTAGAGAATTAGGCCGTAATTCATACATAAAAATGCACATATTACAATGTATACACTACTACTCAATATCTATTTTTCTTACAAAACAAAAACTTTTAAAATGAAGCATGGTTTCGTTTCATGTTCCATCATCACATTTTTTTCCTTGAACTCATTCTTGTATCTATTCCTCCTTAAATCCTATGTAAAAAAAATATAAAACTTGGAATGAGTATAAAAATATTAGTAATGGATACAAAAAGAAGGAAAGCTGTAAGTATTGTGAAAACATGAAAACCCATGAATACTATATCATAAAGTAAAACTTTTCACCCTTAAGAAGTAGTAAATACATTCCTTTGAAAGTAATCTCATTGAATACCCTTTTTAATCAAAATATTATCATAAAACCCATTTCAACCATTGATAAAACATAAAGGTAACTTGGTACATAATTATACTTAAACGGAAGAACCATGCGGTTAACTTCCATACATGTCACTCTTACAAAATAGAATAACCATACGATAAACATCCGTACCCAATAAATTAGAGGTTATAACATAACCACCTATCCTTGGTTTATCATAGAACCACCCATACTTGGTTTATCATGTAACCAACCATCAAATTTCCAAGTACCATTATATAATCATAACACATAAAATATTGAAATTTTCAGCATTTCACTCTTAAAATTTCATTTGAAATCATATGAAATAATTTCCACATATTGAAATAATAAATCCATTTTCAAAACCATTTTTATTAAAAAAATACCATGAAAGAGAAAAATGGGTTTCTTTTCCTTTTAAAAACATGAAGTCTTATAGAGGAACCAACTAGATAATAATTGTCATGGTGGTGAAGAAGTCATTGTGGCTATATACATTAAAAAAATAACATTCCATTTTTTTCATTTGTAAAGAAAGTAAAATGATATATTTATATATAAATAAAAATATTTATTTTTGAAAACCTTTTAATGAAATTAAAATTAAAATGGACTATTTATACAACTCCTCAATGAAAGTGGTTTATAACATCAAAATATGCCTCAATGAAAGAAGATTACAATGAAGTCCCTTACATTGATTCCGATTCATCAAGTATATTCATTATCTTCATAAATAATAAAATTAGGTTACTTATTTAATTTTTTGAGAACCTTTTTAAAGTTTATTATTCATTTTATATCATATATTACCATGTTATAAAAATTACTTAATTATTTAAGTTCTTGTTAAATGTTTTGATGATATTCGGTACATGAGTCCAAAATGAATTTGTTATGATGTCAATTGTCAAAGTTGGGCATCATTACATCATCTCCAGAATAATATTAATGACATAATAATAAAATTTATACATTAATTATACTTTTAATTACATCCATTACATATGGATATGAAAAATGAACTACGTTACAATTATGGAGACGACAAGCCGTATGCACACATGAGTTATGTCTCTATTTTGCAATGATCATTATGGAAAGAAGGTATGTATTATTTTAACTTTAAATAATGATAATAATATCATTAATATCTTATTAATAATTTAAATATACTTATATATATTATTCATGCTACGTGGTGACTAAAAGTGAATCACATCACTTCACGGAGGTGATAGTTCATACAAACGCACAAACATCCTTATCATTTTTATGTGCATAGAAAGTAATAATTTAATTGATATATTATTCTGTTATAATGATAAATATTTCATGAATATTATATATAAAAAATAATTCCATCATTATAACCAGTATTTAGAGATAGTAATGTAAAATGAGTTATATCGGTTTGTGGAGGTGATAGTACATACATACACAAAAAAGATTAATTATGTTACCATTTTATGGAAGTGGATATAGATTTAGGTGATGATATTAACATAATAACATATAAGTATTATGGGGATATGTGATTTATTATTTAATCATGGTTTAAGAATATTTTAAGTAAGTGTAAGTTTAAATAAAATTGAAACACTTAATTAAAAACGATGCCTCTTCTTTGAGATATTTCCTTTTATTATCAACTTAACACCTCTAAGAAGGGTGTTCTACCTAAAATAAGGCCTCTAAAAAGTGGTTAAGGATTATAGAAATGTGTCTAGGTATATATTTTCTGAAAAAATTGGTTTTTAGGTGCGAAGAAATGATAATAATTAGCACCCTTTTATAAGAGAGGGGATGAGCCCTATTGTAATTCTTCAAAGTAATAAATTAATATAAATAAATATTATATTAAAAGTGGATCCAAATTGATTTATTTCGAATATAGGATGAGTATGGGTCAAAATAAATTCATCAAATAAAAATTTAAAATTTTTTGATTATTTTTTTAATCCTTATCTTTTTATTTTAACCCTAATTTTACCCTTTTAACTCTTACCATGTTATCATGTAATTTATACTTGAGGGTTAATATAATTATAATAACATGAAAAAAGACTTGTAAATGAGACATTTATGATATTTTACGAATTATAAAAATTATTTTCTATTTTAAAATACCATTAGTGCCAATTTTGACACTATTCATTTCTTGACTTTTTAAAAATATCATAACAACATGATATATTTAAAAAAAATATTTTAAAACTTTAATAAAATATTAAATCTATACAAAAAAAATCATGGATTAAATTAATTATATAAATTCAATTTATTTTAATACTTTTAATATCATTTATTTGATATTTCCCTTAATTAAATAATTATTGCATCATCATTATGTAAATGATTTATTTAATTATTTCTTCTCTAAAAATTAAAATTAAAATATAATGATGAATATAAATATATTATATTTAAATGAATATTTATAGTCTAATTTATCTTTTCTATAACCTCGTATTAAAAATATTTTACATGTCAAAAACAAAAGTGTGACCAAATTGTCTTTTCTTTGATTATAGTATTATAAATTTCATACTCTCATCCAAATGGATTATAAAGGTTATAACTTCAGCCCAAGGATTATTTGGGTTAAAAAGACTCATCTAATAAAATTAGGACATGTGTTACGGTATTTTTATAATATTTATAATATTATTTTTACCTTTAATTACCTGATGTACCTTTAACCTTATTAATAAAAAAATACTAAAATTACTATTCATATTGTTCAAAAATGAAAGGGTAATATTTATTAAATTTGGACCTTATGATTCAAAATATGGAATCCAGTTTTCAAAATTAAAAACAAATAATTGGCTAAAATTTATTTAAAATTGATCTCGTTGATGGATCGATAAAAAAGTTTTTAAAGTAAAAAATGTTCAAAAGTTCACAAAGTTTTTATATACAATTTCAATGTAAAATTGATTCCAATGACCAAAATTGGATTAAATGATAAAAAATTTATTTAATTATTCTTTTAAATCAATTAAAAAATCAATTTTACTACATAAATAAATTGGATGAAAAAGTAGTTTGGAACTAATATTTTGTATTATTCCCTATTCATCAAATTATCAAGGTTCTTATAAAAATAACAAAAAATAAAAAAAATTAAATTTTGATATTTATATTTCAAAAATTAAGTTTAATTTTTCGTATAAAAATTATATAAGTTTCAAAAATTAGATTTAAAATGGGTTCTCCATCAAAAGGCGGTAAAATTATCTTTTAAAAAATATTAGTGATTTTTATGCTTAAAATTAGATTTATTTTTATTTTAAGCCTATAAAATTTATTAGATGAATGTAAAAAAAATTTAATTAACATGTTTAAAAGTAATATAGTTTTTTCTGTTAATTCTTTTTGATACAATTTCTAGGTGATTACTACCACTTAAAATAATAATATTAACAATATATTATTTTCCGGTATAATTCAATCTTTTGTGCAATGTAAGAATTCAGAGAAACTAATTATTACGTGTCAAGTACACTATTAGACATAGAGTAAAATTTAAGGTAAAATTACTATCTAATTCACAAATATTAATAAATATGAAAAAGCCTTATTCTATAATTACCTGTGATGTTTCACTTAATCTTTCATTTTATTTTATATCCTCAAGAGAGATATATGTGCTTTGTAAAGTGTTTGTAAAACCCAACCTATATCTTTTTCATATTCCACTTTAGGTGATCACTATTTTTAAAGTGATGGTTCTTGGATCATGATTTTTTGAAACCAAGGTTCTTATTTTGGTTCTTGGTTTCCATTAAAACCAAGGGTTTCCTTCTTCTTCTTTAGTTCTTAGTTTCTATTAAAACCATTGAATAAATATAACCCTCTAAATAATTATTTAATAGAGTAGATGTAGGATCTCATTCTAGAGTTATTTCTGAACTCCTTTATCAAAATGTTCATTTTTAATTTCCTTAATTTATTTTCCACTATGCTTAATGTTTTATTTTCAACTATACTCCCTCTACTTTGATTATTTTATTCTTAAATTGAATGATTTCATGCTAAAAAATTTTATTTTATATCTTCATTTTTAAAATATTTTTAAAGGAAATTCACCCCTCATATTTCCATTTTATCTCGTACCTAAATAATTTACCTCTAGATTATTATTTAAATAGTTCACATGTATATTTTTGAACTAGTTCTTAAAGATTTATGGCTTTATCACCTTTAATGTTCAAAGGAATAATGGTAAATATTTAGCCTAATAATAAATCATGTTCGATACACAATATTTTTAGCTCACAAGTATAAACACCCTTCTTGGTATTTTTTTGAAATTTTATTTTTAATTTACTTGACCAAGAATCAACTTTCCATAATTTTGTATTAGTGAGTTTTATATTTTATATTCATCATTTATTGATGATGATTCAAGTATTACTAAATAATTAGTTGAGTATGAGACACCAAAAACAATATTCATTCACTAAATAAATAACGAATCATTGTTTATAATGAAAAAATGTGATGTTTTTTTGGTAATACTCAATAAAAAATAATAGATGAACTAGAATTAATTAAATTATAAAAATAGAAGTCATTTTCTTCTCACTACTGACATAGGAATCACCTTTCCTCACTTACTTGGAGAAGTAAACTAACTTTCTATAATGTTTCTTAACTTACTTGGATAAAAATGTTTGACACACACATATTATCTAATTACCAAGAAGTAAAATAGAAATATCAAATTCAATGATGAATATACCTGAATTTGAAGCTTCTTATTGATTCCACTTCAATTCATTACACTTTCTCTTCTAGTTTATATTCTTCAGACATGAAATACAAGTAATAACATGATAGATGTTATCCCTATTTACCTTTGGTTTCTTAGAAATAAACTATTAAATATTTTTTCTCTTAGGAATATTCATGGGGTTTTCAACCTTATCTTTCACCTCATTCATCATAATAACTAAATATTTTTCTCTCTTTAAGTTATTATCTTCTTGGAAGACCTTACCCAAAATATATTAATGTGGTTTATCTATACTATTTGGTGACTTCTTATGGGTCATTTTGGTTTTTGTTGGATTAAAAAGTTTTATACTTTGTTGGTGATATTTTGGTGAATTTTATTAGCTCATCTTGTTATTTCTAGTGATTAGTGTTTATTACAATGTAGGAAAGTGAATAAAGACTCATCAATGGATACATGAATTATGGGTAAGGCAGTGGTATTGTGATGAAATCAATGGTATATCATCTGATGGTGTTCTCACCAGTGTAGTAGGTGAATATGATACATCAGGGTGTACATCTAAAAAAGGCTCATAGTCCATGGCCATGACATGTGAGATTTGTTTTGAAATTTGAATATGTTGGTGTAGGAACCATGACTCAACATGATGACGTGAAAATGTTTTTTGATATTTTGTGATGTTTTTGATTTTGGTCTCCCATGGGGTGTAATTTATTGGTTCTCACTCAACCAAAAAGTGATTTTTCAAAAAATAAAAATAGGATTTAGAGGAGTGTAATTATAACCCCATTCAGTTCTTGATTTACTTTATCCCAAAAAAATTCATAGAGATGATAAAACATGGTGAAACCATCCATGTCATGATGTTTCCTTCATAAACGAGTAGACATTGATGAACAAATTATTATGTAAACATAAAATGAATAATCCATGAGTCTTCTATAAGTATCCTTTTAAACCTCGCTTCTTAAGGTGGCTCAATAAGTAGTGGGACTCTGAAACATATAATTTCCTTTCACATGATAGTACCATACACAAGATCCTATAACACTCTTATAAATTAGTGCTGGTTATGACATGTTAATTTTCTAGTATTGATCACAATGTTACTTTGGTATTAATTTCTATTTTATAAAAAATAAAACATTATCAAATTAGTACTTATATATTGACAATCGATTATGAGACATTATATAATTATTAACCATAAATTCCTCCCACTATTTTATCAAATCCCAATAGGAATAATTACTATATTTGAAATACTTAATCTATTGAGAATTATTGTGTAAAGGTTTTTTAAATATACTTCTCATAGTCTAAGATACGAAGACATAAATACTCAGTGTAACGACCCAATACTTTTCAATGGAAATTCCTTTTTTATAAACATGTAATAATCACTTGAAAAAACAAAATAAAGAACTAATAAGTGATACGTGACCATTAAACATAAGTTTATCACTTATGTGATGTTAATTTCGAAAATCTGACATACACAATTGCGATCAGTAAGTTATTTGGAGTCCAATAAGAAAAACTTAATTTTTTGTGAATAGTAACTTACCCTTCTAAATAGTAACATACCCTTATGAATATTGATATACCATAATGAATAGTAAACTTACCTATGATAGTATATAAATAATTTTCAAGTGAAAGTACGATATACCTATTCTTTAGAATAAGTAAATAAATGTTTTAAAACTGTGGTTTTTAGAATAAATTATAATTATAATTAAATATTAAATTAGTCATATTTAGGATTTTTTTTGAAAAATGGACTTTATTTTTGGATTCTACATGTCGAAAAATGGTTAGGGTGAATTTTTGGCATTTTTCTAAAATACATGAATTTTTGATGAATAGTGAAATACAATAATTTACCAAATAAGATAAATACACTAATTATAGAGTCATGTATGATGTTTTGATTATGTAAGAACAATTTATTAGAATTAAAATGATAAAATTACTATTATTGGTCATAGAAGTCTCATTATTCCTTGTCTTGGGGAGAAATAATAAATTAATGAATATAAAATCGAGAAATCCCCTCTCCCATCCACTATAAACCCCCCATCACTCTCTCTTCACTTCACTCCTCTCAAGACTTGTGCCTTCTAAAAATTCTATCCAAATATCCTTCCAACCTCCTATCCCACATCCAGAAAGCCTTGGTCTCATGAAAAGACCAAAACCTCTCCCTTAAGGAGGCTCTCAAGGAAGTTCGGTTCAAGAGGTAAATTCCTCTTTTTAATTCTTTGTCTTTCCTTTCAAGTTCATTTGTTTTATTTTTCTATTATTAACTCTCCTTATCCAAATTTTGTGATGAATCCAGTACCTTACATGTAATGGAATGTTTTCATGATAGTGGAATAAGTTATCATCATCTCTTTTTTTTATGTTCTTTATACTAGTAGCAAGAACACCATCTGAGATGTGTCAATTTATCGCATTCAAGGATGATGGGATTTCAATTTCTATTATCATTCTCAATTCTGGTCATAAAACCATTATTTTTATGGTTTAACCAGATTATTATATATTTAATATACCCTATTTAAGGTTCTATAATACTTTTGTACAAATGGTATTAAGTTATAAAGAAAAATGAGTTCATTGTAATCAAAACCCACAAATTAACCGAAACAGTTATCATTAAAATTCTATATAATAATTCATCCCCATTCCATGTAACCAAGTTATATAAATGAACATTAACACCTATGTATGATAATAAATAATATTTGAATTCAATTATGGTTTTTTACAACCATTTCACATGAACACCATTACTCAAAAACAAGTGAACCAATTATAAAAATCAAGAAAACAAACACTCTGGAATGAATGAATTCAATATAATAACTTATAAATAGGAACATAAATGAAATAAAAATAATTATGAAAAACTAAATACATGTGTATTAGGTTCTTAAATAAGTTATTATTATGTATAATTTCATATTCCAGGACCTTAAGTTCAAGAGAAGAACACATTCAGACTTAAGGTAAGGGTTTTCCACCCAAACTTCCATTTTCATTCAGGTTACATTCACTGTCTAATTACCTCAATGAAATTTTTATTTATTATTATATACTTCTCATAAATTATGTGTGAGTATTCTATAAATGTACACCAACCAGAATCCTTCCCTATTTTATATATAGTTACATGTTTTAAAAGAAACTTTCAAAATTGTTTCCAAAATACAAGCCCAATTCAAGGGAATTTCTCAAATTCTTATCTTTTTTCAAGGGCGCTCTATAATATATTTTTGGAAACCATTATCTTTCTAAAATCACTCATTTTATTATGAAAATACCATCTTACTTCAATTCTGGTTTTATACAAATATTTTTACAAAATAACTCTTCTTTTCAGAATAAAGAGTGTTTATCTCAAGAATTGCTTAATGATTTTATAAGACTATTCTCATATGATTCAACAATCTTGTTGATTATTATATATTATCGGGTTTAATAATTTATGCTATCATATACCATATTTTAATGAATGGTTTATGATTAATTTTATTATGGATGAGATATCCTAAAACCTTTCAGCATATTACTCGGAATGGTTAGTGTTTTATGTTCAATGATTGGGGAAAGTTAGTTACATTTTATATGATAGTTTCAATATGAATTCATATGTTGTTTATGTTTATTTCCGCTCATATGAGGAATTCATTGGACTTATTATGTAATTTGTGGGTCCCACTATATCCCCTTGATGCATCAGTAGTTATAATGAGACAAATAGACATGGAATTGGCCAAGGCCTTTCCCAATGTGATATATGGTTTTGGCCAAGGCCTTAATAATTTTTAGACGTCTTGGCTGAGGCCTTGACAAAATATTTCAGAATGTTTGGAATATTAACTTCCCTCATTATAAGGCTAGTAATTTAAAGTTCACGTGGTTATTCGACTAGTAGAATACCCATGATTATGTTTTATTATGACATTATTTAGTAAGCTCATATTCCTACCGTATTATGTTCAATTTTATATTTTTAAAGGCATTTGTTTTCAATTATTAACCACATATTATGTTTATTTTATATCCTACTGTATTCATTACCCTTACCGATCATTTGAGATCACCCCTTTATTATGTTTCATTTTTTCAGGATATAAAGAAGTAAATTATGAATGACTTTCAAGTATAATCTAGGAGGCATGGATATTTCTAATGGAATAAATTAGTGTTTTATTTTACTTTCATATTGTAAAGTTAAACTTATTTATGTATATTTTTTCCAATACTACTAAACTAATTGGTCATTCAGGATGCATATTCCTTATTTATATGCCAATGTAATCAAATAAGGCACAGGATTCGGGAAACTAGGCTCGGGTACTAACAGTTGGTATCAAAGGAAGTTTAGTTGGAAACTTAGGAACAAGATTTAGAAAAATTAGATTAGGGAAGAGTCCCTAAGATTATCTTTGAGGATAAACATACAAGAACATCCTAGTATTTTGGTAAGTAATATATTATGTGGATCTTTGAAGCAATACATCCCTATTTAGATACGAGCAGGTAGAGGTGGCTCTAGCATGGATGTACCTAGGAGTGAAAGCTTTGACAAAGAGTTTAAGGCTTGACCTGGGGTATCCTGGTACACCGCAATGGGCCTTGCTGCACTCTTAGTTATGACACTCCCAGGGATATGCTTAGGATAATTCACATTTTCATTACAAGCCATTAAAAATTATTTAAATGTAATTTTTTCCTCAAAGATACCATGTTTATGATTAAGAGGTTAGATATGTGTAGAATTTCGATTTATTCTAAGTATTTTTATACATTGAGATTATAAATTATGATTCATACCTTAATCAAGTCTATGCCAATATTTAAAAATGGCACCTAGTGGAAGGAATGGAAACCGCACAAATGTATGTGTCCCCTATTGGGATTCCCCTTCGATGCAAGATAATGATGTTGGCTCTAGTGCTGTGATGGGTACTGGACAACTTATAACTATACTGGGACAACTTACTCAGATTATGAATAATAACCTTACCCATATAAAGCATCTAGATCCACCACATGGAGGAGATATGTTATATCACTTTATGCAATAACAACCACCATTATTAAATGGGACTACAACCCCATTTGTAGTTGAGCAGTGGATAAGTTCCCTAAAGAAAATATTTCCCTCTTTGGGATGTAATGAAAGAGAGAAGGTCATCATGGCAGTTTATTGTCTATTAGGAGATGCAGATCAGTGGTGGTTGTTAATTCAAAACACAAAGGAGGAGGAAGAAATAGAGGATATGGAATGGAGGGAATTTAAGGAGATCTTCCTAGAGAAATACTTTCCTTATGAATAAAGAGAGGATATGGAGAGGCAATTCTTGAATCTATGGTAAAAGGAAGATGATAATGTTTCAAAGTAGGAAGATAACTTCACAAGGTTAGAAAGACATGTTTTTGACTACATACGAAATCCAAGGATCAAAATTGATCGATTATTTGATGGCTTAAAGCCATTCCTCCGAAGAGAACGAGTCTCCCAAAGTTTTTCATCATATGAGGATATAGTTTCATGTACTATCAATATAGAAAAGGAATTCTCTAAGTCTTATGAATTTAAGGGAAAGTAAGAAAAGAAGAGGGCTGCTGAAAACTCTAGGAAAGAAAATAAAGAAATAGGGAAGAAGGGAAGAGTTGAATTTCTACCCTATGATAATTGTGGAAGGAAACACCATGGTGTGTGCTTAAAGGGAAAATTAGTATGCTACAAATGTGGTCAAAAAGTCCATATTGCTGGTGATTTAAAGGGAAAGAATGAAGCCATTAATGTTCAATGCTTTAATTTTCAGGATATGAGACACTATGCTAATGATTGTCCAAATCATCAAGAAAACATGCAATAGAAAAGGCCAAGGAAGTAGGGACAAGCATATGCGATCACAAGTGCAGAGGTTGAAGTTCTGAATGACGTGGTGGCAGGTACTTTGATGGTTTTCTCAAACTTAGCCAATGATTTATTTGATTATGGATCATTGCACTCATTTATATCTTCCTAGTTTTCCAAGAAAATTAAATATGTCCAATTTGATTTAATAAGGGAGTTATCAGTCAAAACCCCTAGTGGATGTATCATTGCAACAAAGGCATGTCAATTAGTCCCCCTCATGACACCTAAACATGCTTTAGTTATTGACCTTATCATCATACTAATGACTGAATTTGATATAATTATTGGTATGAATTGGCTGTCGAATTATGATGCAAAGATCTATTGCAAGAAGAGGGAAGTTACAATTTTTGAGAATGGTGTATAATCCCTTTTCTTTAGAGAAGAAACCTCACCATCTGATTCTCATCTAGATCCACCCGCAATAGATCTACTGAATACAATAATTGGGGAGGAAGGGAATGCAATAACTATGGGTGAGGAAAAGAATGTTCAAATAGAAGATGTACCTATTGTGCAAGAATCTGTTGATGTCTTTCTTGATGATTTACCTGGACATCCTCCTAAGCGGGAAATTGTGTTTTCCATTGACTTAATTTCTGGTTCAAGGCCCATATCAAATACCCCTCATAGAATGACCACTTTTGAGTTAGTGGAACTAAAGAAACAACTAGAGGAATTGAGTGATAAAGGATTTATTAACCCTAGAATTTCTCCATGGGGAGCCCCTGTCCTCTTTGTCAAGAAGAAAGATAGATCCATGAGGCTATGCATTGATTACCAGGAAATCAATGATATTACAATAAAGAATAAGTATCCTCTACCATGAATTGATGATTTATTTGATAAACTTCATAGAGCCCATTATTTTTTGAAGATTTATCTTTGATATAGATATCATAATTTTCTTGTGAGGAAGGAAGACATTCCAAAAATAGAATTTTAAACCAGGTACGAGCATTACAAGTTTACAATAATGCCATTTGGACCAACTAATGCACCATATATTTTCATGGATCTAATGAATAGAGTTTTCAAGGAATATCTTGATGAATTTGTAGTGGTGTTTATTGATGATATTCTAATATATTCTAAAAGCTATTAAGATCATGAAAATCACTTGCATACTATTCCAAATACTTTGATAAAAAATGAATTATATGGGAAGTTTAAAAATTGTGGTTTTTGGATTCAATCAGTTTCCTTTTTAGGCAAAATTGTCTCTAAGGATGAAATATCTGTATATCCTATGAAGAAAAAGGTTGTTCAAGAATGTCATACTCCAACGAACATATCTGAGGTATATAGTTTTATTGGTTTAGTAGGTTATTATCGGCGTTTCGTTCATAAATTTTCCCATTTAGCCAACCCAATGACTAAGATCACATGAAAAGGGGTTAAGTTCATATGGAAAAAGGAATGTGAAGAATGTTTTGAATAATTGAAGAAGATGTTAGTGAATGATATGATCCTAACTCTACCATTAGGGAATGATGAGCTTGTTATCTATAGCGATGCATCGAAGAAAGGACTTGGTTGTGTCCTTATAAAGAATGATAGAGTGATTGCCTATGCATCCAGGCATCTAAAAATTCATGAACAAAACTATCCAACTCATGATATTGAGTTATCAATGGTAATATTTGCTCTATAGATTTGGATACATTACATCTATGGTAAAAAATGTGAGATATATACAGATCATAAGAGTTTGAAATATATATTCTCACAGAAAGAACTCAACATGAGACAAAGGAGATGGATCAAGCTACTCAAAGACTATTAATTCACAATATGCTACCACCCATGGAAGTAAAATAAGGTGGCAGGCGCTTTGAGTAGAAAGGACCACAGAATTATGAACAAGATGAGAGTTGAAAGGGATCCTCTATTCATGGATCTAGTAAAGATGGATATAGGAATTATCAAGGAAGGTAACACATCAATAATTTTTCAAATATTTGCAGAACCTTATTTACTAGAAAGGATAAAAAGTTATCAGGCTGATGATGAGACATTTCAAAAGAAAATTAAAGCTGTAAATGATGGGAAATTGATTGAGTTTGTATATGAAGGTGGTGTTTTGAAATTAAAAAACAGGCTTTGTGTTCCTGTTATTCCTGATCTAAAGAGATAACTATTGAATGATGCTCAGAGCTCTAATTTCTCTATACACCCTGGTAGAAAAAAAATGTATAGAGATCTAAAGGAACATTTTTTTTGGAAAAACATGAAGAGGGAGATTTCTGATTATGTGTCGAGATGTTTGGTGTGTCAACAAGTGAAAGGCTGGAATACAATGTGCTAGAGGAGTCACACATCCCCTTCCTATTTCTATGTGGAAATGGGATGACATTAAAATGGAATTTTTCATGAGAATACCAACGACTCTAAGAAAGAATGATGTGATATCAGTCATTGTTGATCATCTTACAAAATCAGCACATTTTCTTGATATAATAGAATATTTACCACTTGACCGTTTAGCAAGACTATATATTAATGAAGCTGTAAGACTTCATGGTGTACCATTATCAATTATTTCTGATCATGATCCCCATTTTACAACACAATTCTAGAAAAGTCTTTAGAAGGCCCTAGATACTGATCTTCATTTGAGTACTGCCTACCACCCACAAACTAATGGACAATCAGAAAGGATTATTCAAACTTTGGAAGACATGTTGAGGTCTTATTCACTTGAATTTCAAGGCATGTGAGATCAGTATTTACCTCTCATAGAATTTTCCTATAATAATATCCTCCATTCAAGTATTCAGCTAACACCATATGAAGCGTTATATGGAAATAGATTCCAGACACCAAATTACTGGGATGATGTTTGTGAAAGAAATCTCGTGGGCCCCAAACACATATCAAAATAGCTAAAAATAGGCAAAATAGCTATGCTGATAACCAAAGGAAGGATTTGGAATTTCAAGAAGGAAATCTTGTTTTCTTAAAGGTATCACCATGGAAGGCTATTATACGATTCAATAAGAAGGGAAAATTAAGTCCAAGGTACATCAGAACTTTTGAAATTTTGAACTGAATTGGAGATGTAGCTTACCGTCTGGAAATGACACCAAGTCTCTCCAAAGTTCACAATGTGTTCCACGTATCAATGTTAAGGAAATACATTCCAGACCCAACACATGTACTCACCTATGAGGAAATATAACTTGAGCCCGATCTATCTTATTGTGAAGAGCCTATCAAGATTCTTGATACCAGAGAACAAGTATTGAGAAATCAAATGACTCATCTAGTAAAGGTTCTTTGGAGGAACTATAATATGGTAGAGGCAATATAGGAGCCTGAGGAGCTTATGTTGAAGACATAACCAAATCTTTTTACATAATATTTTGTAAATTTTGAGGACGAAATTTTTGTAAAGAGGGGAGAATGTAATGACCCAATATTTTTCAATGGAAATTACTTTCTTATAAACATGTCATAATAACATGAAATCAAAACATAATTAACTACTAAGTTCTATATGACCCTTAAACATAAGGTTATCACTTCTGTGATGTGAATTTCAAAAATCAGACATACACAGTTGCGATCAGTAAGTTATTTAGTGTTCGATAAGAAAATCTTAATTTTTGGAAAATAGTAACCTACCCTTATGAATAGTAACATAACCTTATGAACAGTGATATACCCTAATGAATAATAACCATAACTATGATAGTATATAAATAATATTCAAGTGAAGGTAAGATATAGCTATGCTTTGGAATAAGTAAAAAAATGTTTTAAAATTGTTGTTTTTAGAATAAATTATGATTTTAATTAAATATTAAATTAATCATATTTAGGAATATTTTTTTGAGAAATGGAATTCATTTTTGTATTCTACACGTCGAATAATGGTTAGGGTTAATTTTTGGTATTTTTCTGAAATACTTGAATTTTTGATGAATAGTGAAATACCATAATTTACCAAATAAGCTAAATACACTAATTATAGAGTCATGTATGATGTCTGGCTGATGTAAACCCAATTGATTCGAAATCACATGATAAAATTTCTATTCTTTTTCATGGAATAATCACTATTCCTTGTCTTTTGGAGAAATAATAAATTAATGAATATAAAATTGAGAAATCCCCTCTCCCCTCCACTATAAAACCCACCATCACTCCCTCTTCTCTTCACTTCTCTCAAGCCTTGTTCCTTCTCCAAATTCTATCCAAATATCCTCCCAACCTCCTCTCCCATGTCCAGAAATCCTTGGTCTCTTAAAAAGACCAAAATCTCTCCCTTAAGGAGGCTCTCAAGGAAGTTTGGTTCAAGAGGTAAATTCCTCTTTTTAATTCTTTGTCTTTCCTTTCAAGTTCATTTGTTTTCTTTTTCAATTATTACATCTCCTTATCCAAATGATGTGATGAATACATTACCTTACATGTATTGGAATGTTTTCATGATAGTGGAATAAGTTATCATCATCTCTTCCTTTTTCCTTCTTTATACTAGTAGCAGGAACACCATCTGAGATGTGTCAATTTATCACATTCAAGGATGATGGGATTTCAATTTCTATTATCATTCTCAATTCTGGTCATGAAACCATTATTGTCATGGTTGAACCAGATTATTATATATTTTATATACCCTTTGTAAGGTTCTGTAATACCTTTTTACAAATGGTATTAAGTTATAAAGAAAAATGAGTTTGTTGTAATCAAAATGCATAAATTAACCGAAACAATTATCACTAAATTTCTATATAATAATTAATCCTCATGACATGTAACCAAGTTATATAAATGACCACTAACACCTATGGATGATCATAAATAATATTCTAATTCAATTCAGGATATTTACAACCATTCCACATGAACTCCATTACTTAAAAACAAGTGAACCAATTATAAAAATCAAGAAAACAAACACTCTAGAATGACAAAATTCAATATAATAACTTATCTATAAGAACATAAATGAACTAAAAATAATTATGATAAACTAAATACATGTATATTATGTTCTTAAATAAGTTATTAATAAGTATAATGTCATATTCTAGGACCTTAAGTTCAAGAGTGGAACACATTCAGACTTAAAGTAAGGGTTTTCCACCCGAACATCCATTTTCATTTGGGTTACTTTCATTGTCTAATTATCTCAATGAAATTATTATGTATTATTATATAATATTCCTATATTATGTGTGAGTATTCTATATATATACACTAACTACAAATCTTCCCTATTTTATGGATAGTTACATGTTTTTAAAGAAACTTTCAAAACTGTTTCTAAAATACAAGCCCAATTCAAGGGAAATTCTCAAATTCTTATCTATTTTCAAGGGAAATATATAATCTGTTTTTGGAAACCATTATCTTTCTAAAATAACTTGTTTTATTATGAAAATAAAATCTTACTTCACTTCTTGTTTTATATAAAGTTTTTTTCCAAAATAACTCTTCTTTTCAAAATGAAGAGCGTTTATCTCAAGAAT
Organism: Viscum album; assembly: GCA_963277665.1. Lineage (NCBI taxonomy): Eukaryota > Viridiplantae > Streptophyta > Magnoliopsida > Santalales > Viscaceae > Viscum > Viscum album. The sequence continues at coordinate 1,148,807,232 of OY728132.1, read as the reverse complement.
TGCTTAATGATTTTATAAGAATATTTTTGTCTAATTAAACACTAATGTTGATTATTATGTATTATTTTGTTTAATAATTTATGATGTCATATGCCATATTTGAATGATTTTTTTATGACTAATTTTATTGTGAATGAGATATCCTAAAACCATTCACCATATTACTCAGAATGGTTAGTGTTTTATGTTCAATGATTGGGGAAAGTTAGTTACATTTCATATGATATTTTCAATATGAATGTATATGTTGTTTATGTTTATCCCCGCTTATATAAGGAATGAATTGGAATTATTATGTGATGGGTGGGACATTCTATAACTACTCAATGCATTGGTAGGTCTCATGAGACAAATAGACGTAGAATTGGCTGAGGCCTTTCCCAATGTGATATATGGTTTTGGTCGAGGCCTTAATCATTTTAGATGTCTTGGCCAAGGTCTTGAAAAAATATTTCAGAATGTTTGTAATATGCACTTCCCTCATTATGAATATAGTAATTTAAAGTTCATGTGGTTATTCGACTAGTAGAATACCCATGATTATGTTTTATTATGGAATTATTTACTCAGCTCATATTCCTTTCATATTATGTTCAAGTTTATATTTTTAAAGAAATTTGTTTTCAATTATTCACCATGTCTTAGGTTTATGCTATCTTTCACTATATTTCTTACCCTTACTAAGCGTTTGGTCTCACGTCTTTCTTATGTTTCATTTTCTCAAGATATGAAGAATTAAATTATGAATGACTTGTAAGGATAATATAGGAGGCATGGATATTTATAATGGAATAAATTAGTTTTGTATTTTCCTTTCATGTTGTAATGGTGAACTTATTTATGTATTCTGTTTCCAATACTACTAAACTACTTGGTCCTTTGGGATGTATATTCCTTGTTTATATGGCAATGTAATCAAATAAGGCACCGACTCTGGGAAACTGGGGTCGAGTCCTTACACTCAGAGAGTTTCAAGGTAGTGTAACACTGATGAAAAAATGAGTCTTAATAGAGTAAATGTTACTACTAATGTCAACAAGGTGCAACTTTCTTTTTATAAGAATATGTAATTAAAACTCTACAGTTAATCATTCTTGGCCTAAATAAGTTCTGGTCTGAGTGACCTTCTAGAATGTTTCATAGGATGTGTGTGAGTGAAGAAGAAGATCACTTAAATAACATATTTTAGACTATAGTGATAACTATTTGTCTAATAAGAGACCCTATTGGGTAATATATTGTAGTGTGTTGGAAAAGAAACCAAGGTATTAAAAGAGACACATGATGTTAGTTGACAAAGTTTATGTCTTGAGGATTTTAGGTCATGAAAAATGGTATCAGATCCAATACCCAGTCAGAAGTGTATTGAAACTGACTAAGTTTGAGGTGAAGGGTACATAATTAATATGTTTTGATTTAAAGGGAGAGAGTGTAACACCCATAGAAAAGTGATACTTAAAAGACAAAATGTTACTACCATGTCAATAAGGTAAACCATTCTTTTTGAGAGCCCACCTGATTAGAACTCTATAATTAATTATGCTTGGCATGGAGTAGTTTTAGGATGGGTGAAATTTTGGGAAGGTTTTCAGGGTTAGTGTGAGTGAGAAAAAACAACACTAAATGAATATGTGTTTGTTTATGGGTAAAATCATTATTCTGATAAGTGACTCTAGTGGGTAATAGCCTATGGTGTTCTGGGAAGGAAAGAACGGTCTTATAGAAGACCCATGGTGTTATTTGACTAGGTTCATGACATGAGAATGTTTTTTTGGGATGAAAAATTGAATTAACTCATGGATCCATGATTTATTGAGTGGAGTCCTATCTTTTATAAAGCATAAATTTGTTTTACTTGATTTTTTGCCTCTAAAATTACATCAAGAATGATATAGCTTCATATTTGATTCTAATTTTAGTTAAATCGACCCACCACTTTCATATGAACTTCCCAACACTAAGATAAACCCTTAAAAATGGATAATGAGCATTTTATATGTGTGTTTTTGTTCAAATTCTAATGATGGAATAAAATAATTACATAATATTTTATTTGAGGATTTTTTTTATAGTTTTCCTAGAAAATGAATTATGTTTTTATTTATTAATCTTATTACTATGCGATTATACTCACAACTTATCCATGAATAAATAAAATACTTCCATTTTATACTAATTCCATTTTTATCCATGGATGCTTGTTTATTATTCTATGTGACCACATGAAATAATTAAACATACACACAATAATAAACCATGCATATGATAAAAAATAAAACAATGTGATCATGATATTTTCCTAATGTATGATCCACCAAGTGAGTGATAGATCAACCAAGAACCTAGGTGTAACTCCTAATCCACGTATAACTTGTGTAACAGTTCCCATCCCATTTAATGTATCTAACTCTCATATAGAATTCCTCCATTTCTCTGCATGATATGAATCTCCTATTATCTTTTGAATTATACAAAAATTCTCACACACAGGTGAAGATGTCTCAAGAATGCGGATACAGATGAATAAGATCACTCATGGATACAATACCCTTTTACATATAATGTGGTGAGAGATGAAAAAAATAATTATTTATTAAATAATTTCGATAAACATCACACATGAAATAAATAAATAAATAAATAAATAAAATACCAGACATAAATTGGTGGGTTAAGATCATGATTAGTTATAATGAGGTAAAATTGCATAAATAAATCAAATTTGTGAAAAATTAAACCCAATTAAATTTATTATGAATTGAAATAAAATAAAATAATTTTAATTTGTAAAATAATAACCTCATGGTATCTAGAATAATTTTATAAAATTCATCATTTTTTTAATTTCATTAGGAATTTGTTTTATAATTTTTATATTTCTAAGGTCTTCAAAAATATCCCTAGATGGCTTTTGACCCCTTACTGAGTTTGGAGTAGATAGATTACTATAGGAAGGTCATCCAAAGTAGGGGATAATTGGATGGGTAACTGGGTTGTTGGAAATTCATTCCCTATACAAGAGGTGGGGGGGGGGGGTGAAGCACCACCTTTTATCTTATTTAATTTTTTTAAATGATACTAAAAAAACTAAAGTGGAGATTTTACTCTTAATATTCCCCCAATTAGTGTGGGGAATGATGAAATTTGAGTAGATTTTCTAGCTACTAAATATTGTTTTTGACTTATACATCCACATTGATGTCAATAGACCCCCCTTGTGAAATCCTATTCACTAGGATGATGCGATAGAATTCTCTAGTATATATATATATATATATATTTAGTTTTTAATCTTAATTTAAGCCCTAAAACCATATTTAGATATTTATAGAACCATATATCAACAATATGAGCTCGTATTGAAGTTCCATCAGTGGATTTGGGATCATTACAGTTCACTATACTTGAATTTATAAAATTTAATTTTAATTTGACTTAATTTAATACATGATTACTCTGATACCACTTTTTGGTAACACGAACACAACATAAGTGTTAAATAAGGGAATTAAAATTTTCACTCTATGATCAATTTTGAAACATCATCATTAGCATAACTATACCTGGTTATCATCCTACAGATCCCATGTGAATTAAATAATCATGATAAAAAATCAAAATCATACCTCATTAAATTTTGATCAGTTTTGTGTTTTTCTCATCCTTGGTGATCATATTTTGAAGGAACTAGATACTGAACCCTACAGATCACCCGTATACACTTTAAAATCTTGTTAGAGAACATTTCTTTGGTTTTTGGGTGCTATTATAGAGTGGTAAAGGATCTTATGACATTATTTCAATTGCGAGAAGAATACAAAACTGATTTGTGAAGAAAAAATCAATACAATCTTGTTCTTATTTTGGTTTATATATATATAACTTAATACAAAACTTGGTTGAGAGATAAAATTTATTAAAATGGTTCTGGGCACTATATCTGAGTCTAAAATTCATTTTTACACTTAGGTTATACTTTCTAAAATATAACTTTTTTCCCTAGAAAGTTATAACCATAATTTTAAACCCTTATTCACAATTATGACTTAATTAAACTCATTATAAATGTAAAAAATATTTTTCCACACACTTATAACACTTTAATGTGCCACATTATAAAATAATAACCATTAACTCATCTTGTTAGCTCCCATAATTATTTAACAAACCTTGAACATGTAATGTTTGTTCAATAACTAATATTTTCTCTTATAGTCAATAATTAACTTATGAATACAATTAATTAATAAATTAAAAACCTACTATTATAAACTTTTTTTAATAAAGTTTAGTTGAAGAGGCCCCATCATTGAATTAAAAAAGGAGTCTAGGAGAGGAACAAGGCAGCAAAAAAATAAAAGGAAAACAACATGAAAATTTAACCTGTTTTAGGGCGAGTACTCATGCTGTGGTAAGGAAGGTTCCCACCTTTGCCACGGGAGTGGTGACCCCTACTTCCAGACATTGCATACATCCATTCTCCACCTTTATCATTAGAAGGCTCATCTACAACATTGGAAGTAATCACAACGGGGGTTTACTCAACATCACTAAAATTGGCAGAAAGAAACTCAAATGAATTTAAAACATTGACATTACTTATTACCTTCTCAGGAGTTGGTGTGATATCCTGCATGGGATTATTACCATCCTTCTACAAAGAGTTTCTATTCCTCTCCAACTTCTACATGTCAGTGCTATGCACACCCTCTTCTTTGCTGCTGGTAACCAAAGTACCTTCATTAGCCAATGCATCAATGCGAACACCTGAGACCTTTAGTGGAGAGGGTTCCAAAACTACCTCATTCTTTCCTTGCACTCTACTGCTATCACTATTTATAGCTTGACCTTTGGTCTTACACTTCTTTGAAGTTGTAGAAACAATCAATAACTTACCTTTCCTCAATTTAAGGGCATGTAACTCATGCCTAACCCTATCATCCGCAACCTCTTGTGCTAAGAATTCCCTTTCATCTTAACTATCTTCTGAGTCATATCCATTTATTTCACCATCCATTTCTCTGACCAGAGCATCCTTAAAAAAGATTATTCCCTCATTTTGATTACTTCCTTTAGTTTTATGAGCCCAACTTGTTCCATCCACTCGTGGAGTGGAATAAACCCTTGGTAAAGTATCCTCAACATGAATCCTTTGACCCTTGTCAGCAGGTTGTTCAAACTTCATCTATCCAGTATGGCAATTAACCACCAAATGCTCCTCAGTAGCCTTCTGAATAACATCCTGATTCTGCTTCCATGGACAGTGAAGTGCATCATGTCCCTTAATTTGACATTTAGAGCATAACACATCTCTCCTACATTGCAAATCTGTATGTCCAATAATTTGACAAACTTTACAGAATGGTGGCATTTTTTCATATTCAATTATTAAGAAAATTTCATCATTAGATTTAGATAAAACAACTCAATCAAACAATGTAGCACTTAGATCAATTTCAACCATCACCCACACATAATGACCAAAGCTAACCTTTTTAGTTGCATAATCCATTCTAATCAGAATGCCAATCGTGGAAGCGATGTAAAATAGGATCTCAGGGTGCCATAATACTCAGTTCAGACCATGGATTTTTACCCATACTTGAGCATAAATATCTTTAAAATCATTCAAAGAGAAGCTCAATTTTCAATCATGAATCTGCAAGGTTCCAGGCTTGAGGTTAACAGAGCCTGCGCTCCATGCACAACCTTTGATTTCCGCAGAGGGAAAGATTATATAGAAGTTAACCTAACCAATTGAAATGCATTTGAAATCAGAAAAACCCCAAATCATGGGAAGACAATAGACAAGATCTAGTAATTTAAAGGGTTTTATACCATGAAAAAGTGAAATCTGAGCTATAAAGGAGTGCTTTCAGAGATAAATTTGAGCTGCAATCACATCCTAAAAAGCTGAAACATGGGCTATAGTACCTTTTAGAAAGATTATGAATACACTTTTTGTGTGAACCTCTAGGACCTTACCTTGATAGAAATGAGTCATAATAACATACCAAGAGCGATATCTAGAAATAAATCATGACCCTTAAGAAAATAAGGTTTAGTAATAACAATAATAACCTCCTATGAACTCACATCTTGCAATATAATCTATTTGTCTCATGACACCTCATAAAGTGGGATGATCCATTTATGTTATCATCCTTTATTTATTTAATATTTTAATGAACATTATAGATGGAATTACCTTCTTATAACATGTACATGAATTTATTAAAGGTACTAACATCCTGGTCAACTAGGCTCGAGATATCCATTCCTTTAAAAAAGCGACAAATCCCTTCTAGACCATTTAATCAGTTCCATACCACCAATGAAACACCTAATGCAAGCTACCTCACCCCAACACAAATACCATTATTTTTTTCATCAAATCACCTGATCAAATGGTTCACATTAACAATGATTTCAATTCTAGAGACCAATACATGTGCTCATAAATAATAACAACCTATAATTCCTAAATCATATGATTTTAATATTGGTGGGTTAGTCCTCATGATATCCTTTACTTGAGATCACAAATTGTGAAATTCATGTGAATAATTATCAATGATTATGTTATCCCAACACCTGATAGTCAAACATCATCCATGTCCTACAAGTATGACATATCTAGACTATAGGACAAATATTTAAGATTACTGTTACTGTATCTCAAGGTTCTCTTTTTAGATGATAAATACAATAACCTTTTAACATGACAAGTAATCTAAGGATATTACCATGTAAATGGTGTATTACGAAGTAAAAAACACTCTTATGATAAAATTAAACCATGAATAACTCTCTATATGCATGATATGGTAATTGAAAAGTACTATCCAGTTCATGTTTAGGGAACCCACTTTCACAACAACATTTAGCAGATAAAGGTATAGAGATACTTGTGTTTGAGGGAGATCATGTCATTTCTATTTTTAGATTAAGTATCAATGATTATTTTACAAAGGATATTATTTGCATACATTTATGAATTTTGGAATTCATATTTCTATTCAACACTATAATGGAACGTGGGTTCATGATTTATGGTTGATTGAATGGTGATTAAGTTTTTCTTAGTGAGTTTCTATAAAATTGTTTTAGAGTTCATCCAAAATGAGTTTGGGAATGATATTTGTAAGGTATTACATATGATATGATACATTCTGATGTTAATTATAGCTTTAAAAAAGTGTTTTAGGATATATTCAAAAGGAATTTTAGATATGGTTTCATAAATTATTGTATATGATACAATATAAGGTGAAATGGACCTAATTCTACGAGTCTTTAGTAAAATTTAGAGATTAAAGGTGATATTCCCTAAATAATTCATGAATATGAAGAATATATTCTATATAATAGTGTATGATATATTTTTCAAATGATATGACCTATAGATAACCAAGATATATCATATGCCATTAGTTTGGGAATATTGTAAGATATGATATGAAGATATCATCCCACTGTAATTTTGATATTTTTTATTGTATGATCTATGTGAAAATCAAATGTTAATCCATTAACATTTGGATAATTCTTCCATGTAATCTGTCATTAAATATATGGATAATCAATTCACCTAAGAGTTATGTTCATGGATAAAGAGTTTAATGTTTTTGTAACTACATTACATTTATTGATGTATCATGTAATACATGAGTAAAAGAATGGGATTCAAAGAGTGTCCCTAAGTCCTATATAAAAAGTCCAAAGTTTATGAAAATGGTGATTAATTTCAGTGGATTCTCCTTGTAAGTTCTATTTCTTCCTCAACCTTTACTTGAGTGAGATACTATCATATCATGTGTGATGATAGGGTATCACTCAAGCATCTAGTGATTCAATAATGTTTGTGGATATAACATAGAGGATGAATTTGTTTAGGTTACCTATAAGGGTTATGTAAAATGATTTTGTATTCAAAGAATGGTGATCCTAGTTTATGGGTTCTAATTCATTTTCTATTCTTGATTAAGTTTTAATATATACTAATGAACAAAAAACTAATATCAAAGATTACCATGTGTTTGATTCTTGATATCCTATTTTTAAAATGAAGAGAAATAACTATAGTTGTCCATATGATATGATATATCATAGGCCAATATTGGATTAGTTTAAATGATATATGATATCATAATCTATAACACAATGTAATTATTTGGTTTTTGGTGTATCATAGTGTATGATATATTGAGAGTCATATTTGATGAATTCTATAAATAATGATTGAAAAATTGAGCATTGTATCATTAATATGACACCAATGATAATCAAAAAATATGATTACCCAAACTTTGAAAGATTTAAACCTATGCAAGTATCTATGTCATAAGTTGTGAAATATGAGATTTACATGGGTTAATCCAACATAATGGTTGTACTGTATGTTTAATCTTCATAGAACACTGTGAATTTATCCTATGTGACCTTCTATCATAGCCTACAATCACGTCTACAAGATTATTCCAATCCTATGAATACCTATATTGTAAGCCACACTATGGCTTAATCTCACACATATTGCTGCATGTCGAGATCATCTAAAATGACCTATAATTTTATCAATGGAATTTCCCTACTTATAATTATGTCATATTTTATAATGTAGTATAGAGAACATGTACCACATGATGAATTTTTATATATATTTATTTTAGCATTACATTTAGAGAATAAAAATGGTTATAAGAATTGAAAATATTACAATGGGATAAATATAGAAAATAATATAACTAAAATATGAAAATTTGGATATACCTGATCCCCCAGAATAATTTCACTCGTGAATAACACTGTAGAATTGAAATAGAATATAAGTAATGTAATATTCATCTTTAAAATTAAAATAAATAACCTTGATATAAAATAGAGTTGAATGAATAATAAATAAAATATTTTATATTTATAGGAACTAGGGATTACATATGACCATTACAAATATAATAATTAGAATAGTAATATGACTATTAGAATAGTAATATAACTGTTGGGAATAGTAACCTGGACATTAGAATAGTATACTCACTTTTTTAAGTGTAAAATAATATTTAATAATCTTATAAAATGATAATGTAGAATATTTCTATATTGATACAAATAAATACATGTTTCAAAAAAGATAAATTAAGTGTTTGTATTTTTATAAAACCTAAATGTTTCAGTTGAACTTTTTAAATAAATATAATTATTTAAAAGAAAGTTTATTTTAATAAAATGGATTTAAAAATTATTATTAAGTTTTATTATAATGATAATATAATTTTATGAGATGTTAAGTAATCTTTCAAAGGGTTATAAAACTGATCATAATACTAAAATTAGTATTTTTCAAATAAATAAAGATTTTATTTAAAAATTAAATTTCTCATACATAGAAATTTATTTTAATAAAATGGATTTTATTTTTTAAATCTGAACACCAAAAAATGGTTATGTTTTTTAATTTTCTAAAATAGTTGATTTTTTTTGTGAATAGTGAAATATGATAAAATACGCTATTTAACATTATAAGAAAAAAACATGAATTTTTGAGTCATAGATGATATAAGCACCCAAAATTTAAAGACCACATGAAACATTTACTATATATAGTCATAAAAATAAATACTATTGATATTATTTATCAATAATAATAATCTAATGAATATAATATTCAAAACACCCCTCTCCACCCCTTATAAATACCACCCCTCACAACCCCTTCTACTCAAAACTTCTAAGCCTTGTATATTTAAAAATTTCATTAAAATTAACTTCTAAATTCTATCCCCCATGTTCTAGTTATTATAGTCTCATCCAAATACCATTTTAAGGAGTCTTAAGAGGTAGCCTAAGAGGAGAAAACCAAAGGAAGATGTAAGATTCTTGAGTAATCTCTTTCAATTTTATTATTCTTATACAATACAATATGTTATACATACACCTAAAATAGTGGAATAATTATCCTAAATATTATTAAATGTTATTATTATTATATAATATCCATCTTATACCCTGACATCTTTCATTTCAAAAACAATTTGTTTTTTCACAATATGATTGGTTCACCACCTCCATGAACAACATACATATTTTTTCTCCACCACCATAAATACTGGTTACATAAACAATATCATGGTTAAATATGATCATAATAAGTACATAATAAATTATTTTAACTTAATTAGTTTTTTAATATTCATTTAATTAAATAAAATGAATCCAGTTTCTGATAGTTGGAAAAATGACCTAAATGAACTAACCAAATAACATTAAGATTTTTACTAAGTGAACCATACCTATATTGAAACACATATGGTTATTTGGGAGCATTTAAATTTATGTAATAACAATAATACCATTTCATTTAACTTCTATATTTTTATTAACAATTTATAATAACTCCAATAATCATTCACAAGTGATCCGACCATGGAACCATGAAACAAACGCTCTCAGAATAATGAAATTAAACATTATATCTCACTGGAATGGTTATAAATTAAAATAATAAATTCATATAAAATAAAATATAAATGTAAAATTTTATTAATTAAGTAATTAATTAATCCAATTTGATTATATAGGATGTTATGTGCAAGTGTAGAAAGAAACTAAAATATAAGGTAAGTGATCTCTCTGAACCACCCTATTTTCTTTGGGGTTATGTTTTCTCTCTCTTACCCCAAATTATCACTCTAATATTCTTATTTAATTATTATATATTATATATATATGTATCACACATATAAATATCTTAATTAACCTTTATTTTATGGGGATATACATGTTGTAAAAGGTTTACTTTTCAATTTCTCTTAATAAGAAAACCCGATTAAAGGGAACTTCATTGTTTCTTACCCCATTAAAAGTACCAATCCTTTAAATGAGTTAAAACAACTATTTCTTCTAAAAATGATCATTTATTTCATGGAAATTTTTTTATTCAATTTCAGTGTTTATAGAAATTATTTTTCCCTTACACTATTTAAAGACTCATTCCCCTTTTTCCTAAAGCCCCGATTAAGAGGTACATTTCCAAAAGGAAATTATCTACCATTTTAAAAGTATTAAATTCACTTGGACATAATTTTATAGGATATATTATTATGAAAATAAAATAATTCTTAAATCCATTATTTCATGGAAACTATTATGATATTCCACATGGTTACACTATATGACATGGTTATTTAACCCATTTATTTCAATGGTAAATCCTTATGTTTTTTGCCTTATGATTGATTTCATTTTTTTGGAACACATAAGAATTTATATGTTGTGATGGATGCACCTGGACATATCTAAAATTAATTTGGTAATGTTTTTTTTCTCAAGATAAGTTATGTATGTGATTAATGAGTAGACTTAATCCATGATGGGACTCTTCCCACTTTGTGACGTTGTCTTAGTGGTTATCCTTAACTTATTCTTATGTCAGGTTTTATATTACTAACAATTTATTATGTTTACATGATATTATGATAAAATAATATTTATATTTTTATCCAATGTATTATTCAAAATCCCTATCATGTATGATACCATGTTATTCCATTTGACTCACTTATTATGCCTCGTTACCATGTTTATTTCTATATAGGGATTTATAGGCCACCCCTTTATTTTAGGAATTTCTCAAGTTATCCTATGTAGTTTTAGAAGATCAAAGGTATTTAGAATCTCATTATTAAAATTTAAATAAATATTTTTTTTTTGTTTCTTTTTGATTTGTATAAACCCAGTATTACAAATACATTAGGCCCCATGATCATTGGGTTGGGTTTATTGGATGTTTATGTTAAAAATCAAGTAATGATATGTGTAAAAGGATTGGGTTTCTATAGTTGGTATCAGATAAAGGTCTAGTTATTTTTATGTATTAGGACAAGAATACTTTAGTTATAAACCCAGTGATAAATATCAGTATATGATAATATCCTATAACTTTTGTGAAGTATAGAGTGAGTCGTTTCCAAGAAATTACATCCCTGCCTTGATAAAAAACATGGATGTGGATTTGGAAAAATTATACCTAGGGGAAATAACTTATAAAAGGGATCATTGGGTAATAAATTTATTTTCTCCAGGTGCATAATAAAGAGGCCTAACATTACACTTGATTTTACACTCCTAAGGGATATGATTTAGAAAATTAAAAATATTTAAGAAACATTATGAAGTACTCAAATAGATTATTAGGATAGAATAATTAATAGGAAAATTACCACTTATAACCTAGATTGAAAACTAGAGGATAATAATTTAGGATTTACATGTCATTTATAAATTATTTATTTCATTTTCATAGAGTCCCTATTATATATTTTTAGTTTTACTATTCTCATTCATTTTTTATATTAGTTAATGGTGGGAAATAAGAGGAACCATGCCAATAACCAACATGATATGCAATGTGATGATTTACCTAATGATATGCTAAACCATATAGGAGTGGGGGTTTGGAACTTCAAGGAAGTATTGTATTAGATGAATCATACTATAAATAATAACTTGAATCATGTGAAACACCATCATCCTCAAAAATATCAAGTTATAGTTGGGTCCATTTTATGACAAAGGCCTCCAAACTTTAGTGGATCTTATGATCCCCTCATCACATAATACTAAATTAACCCCATTGATAGGATATTATATATCCTCTAATGTTCATAAAAAGAGATAGTCATGTTGGCTGTCTATCATTATAAATAGGAATTTGATCAGTGGTGGACAATGATCAAGAACATTCCAAATAGAAAATCGATTATATGGAATTGGAAGGATTCCAAAATAGTTTTTTAATATATATATATATATATATTTTCTAATCTCTCTATATTAAAATGGAGAGGGAGTTTCTTGGACTAAATAAAAAAATAAGATGAGTCTATTTGGGTATGTGAGGAAAACTTGATAAGACTTCCATGGAATGCCTCCAACTTCATCATCAACACCAAAAGTAAGGTGGACCATTTCTTTAGCAGATTAAAACAAATGATATAAAAATATTTAGTGATTTGTGAATTTGAATTTTGTGAAGAAATTCCCCATTGTGCCCTCAAGGTTGAGATGGATATTGGAGACTCTTAGTGGCATGATGGTTCTAGAGATAAAAATCATAAAATAGAGATTTATTTAGGAGAATCAATAGATAAATATCATAGAGGAAATAATTACCAACATCCCACATGTCAAAAATGTGGGGATAAAAATCATGTAAACTGTCTCAAGGTATTTGGGAGATGCTTTAAATTTTTAAAAAGGAGTATTGGGATAATCAATTCCAAATAGATATGAAGAAACCTAATAATGTGATGGAAGAAAAGAAGTTTCAGATCAATAATCAGCCATAATTGTTGTGTTTTAACTAAAACGAACATGGTAATTATAAGAAAAAATTCACAAAGCTAAGTGTTGTTAGAGAAAATAAATAACAATAACCTCCAAGTAATAGATAATAAAGAAGGGAATATGCTATCACTATTGCTATGATAAATCTAGAAAATGATGTGGTGATAGGTACACTAGTTATTTATTAAATAATAGAGGATGTATTTTTTGATTCCAGTTCTATGTATTCTTTCATATATTTCATGTTTAATATAACTATTCTAACACCACCTCAAAACATGGGGATTGATCTATATATGAGAAAAAACGGAGAAATTATTGCATCCCAAGTATATAACTCCTCCCCGGTGAATTTTTGTGGACCAAAACACCCAAAAATTCATTTATTACTTCCTTTAGTGGATTTTGATGCTATTTTGGGCATGTATTGGATGTCCTTATATAAATCCAACATTAACTGTCCGGAGAGAGAGATCACTATTCAAATCATGAGTCATCCTATGATTTTTTAATAGTGAAAGGAGAAGGATGAATCTATTTTGGAATATCATTATAAACCAGGGATGTTATTACCTTACATGAAATAATATCTAGCCCAAATAATTGAGATATTAGAGAGAATCATGCCCAAATATGTTCCCATTTTGAGGGATTATATTAATGCATTCCTGAAAGATTTTTTTGGTCTTCATCCTGAATAAGTGGTTGATTTATCAATAAAACTTATTACTAGATCTCTTCCAATATACAAGACTCCCTACATAATGGCCTCCAATGAGTTTAAAGAACTCAAGAAGTAGTTATAAGTGATAACTGTATTGGGAAGGATGAGGGGGTATGAAATCATCCATCGGTACTAGGAACCCTTCATCTCTATAAAGGGTAATTCAAGTCAAACTATGATGCAAGATGGATATCAAGGAACTATCAATGATATAGATTTTTCTGAGGGATAGTTCTAGGGTAGTTGGGTCTTTAGGGTCTTCTGGTCATGTACTAATTCAATTTGTCTGTAGGCCTATAGATCATGTACAAGTTCCCTCTAAACCCATTTTAAAATGGGATTATATAAAAAATAAATAAAAAACTATGGCCTTTGAGAAATTTAAGGAAGGACATGATATTATTATTTTTCAAGAATAAGTATGGGTAAATATGTCTCTGAATTGATTAAAATAAACTTAAAAAAACCATGATAAAGAAAAATTATCCCCTTCCACAGATAAATGACTTGTTTGATCATCTTACCGGGCCCCAGTATTTATCTAAGGTGGAACTTCGAACAAGATATCACTAATTAAATGTGAATAAGGAATATATTTCCAAGAATTCATTTTAAGTAATATATAGATATTATAAGTTCTTAGTGATTTTATTTGGACTCACTAACAATCCTTCAATCTATATAGACTTAATGAATATTATGTTTATATATCACCTTAAAAAATTTATGTTAGTCTTTATAGATGATATTATGATATACTCTAAAATTAAAGAGGAGCATGATGAGCATTTTAATACTGTGCTAAAACTTTTTAAAATGAGAATCTATATGAAAAGAATAGTAAATGTGAGTTTTATATAGATGAAGTATCATTATTGGGTCATGTCATCACCATAAAAGGGATATATAATGATCCTTCTAACACAATGGAAATTGAGGACTGTCCCAGGCCAATATCTATAATAGAGATTCATAGTTTCTTTAGAATAGTTGGGTATTAACAATGATTTTTGAGAAAATTATCATGATTTTCAAACCTACTAACCAAGATAACTCAAAATGGGGTAAATATTTTCTAGACTAATGAATGTAAATATAGATTCAAGGAATTATAAAAGATACTTATCACAACACCAGTCCTCACACTTCCCCCATGTGGGTAACTTTTGATGGTATAAAATGATGATTCAAAGAAGGTATTGCGATATGTACTAACATAAAATGATATAGTGATAGCTTATGCCTCAAGGTAGTTGAAAGTTCATGAGTATAACTACCTAATGCATGATCTGGATTTGGATGTTGTGATCATCATGTTGAAAATCTATCAGTATTATCTCAATGGGTAGAACTATGAAATATATACAAAGCATAAGATCTTACAATATATATTCACACAAATGGAGCTTAATATGTGCCAAAGAATATTGTTACAGTTGATCAAGTACTATGACTACTCAATACACTACCATCTAGGGAAAGAAAATAAGGTGTGACGATCTATGTTGGAAGGATCTAGAAACCTTATTAATGATGATAATTAAGAAGGATTCAATTATCTTAAACTTATAATGGTTAAACATGGAGATAAAAAATAAAGAAACATAATATTTTTTTCTAAAATGATTTCTCAACCACCCATTACAGAGAATATAATGGATACTCAAAGAGATGATGTGGAAATACAAAAGAAGGTGAATACTATGAGAAAAGGTAAATCCAAAAATTTCAAAATTGATAAAGATATAGTTATAAGATTTAGGTCATGACTATGTTTATGATAAAATCCTAATATAAATAAGGATTTTTTGAATGATTCACCTAGATCATCCTTATATATATCCACTCAGAGAGAAGGAATATGTATCGAGATCACTAAGAGCATTATTGGTGGGACTATATGAAGAAGGAGACAATAGAATATAAATCAAAATGCCTTAAATTTCAGTAAGTGAAGGTTGAAAGGAAAAATTATAATGAGATGATGAAACCATTACCCATAATTATATAGAAATAGGAAAACATCACCATGGAAATTATCATTAGTCTTATGATGAAATAAAAAGCAAATAATTCTATATGGGTTGTGGTGGATCATATTACGAAAATAAATCACTTTATTATGATTAAAGAGGACTTATAACTCAATCAAATTACAAGGACATACATCAAATAAATAGTGAGGCTATATGGTATACCACTATCAATTTTATTCGATTGAGATTCAAGATTTACATCTAAGTTCTAGAATATTCTCCAACATGCTCTAAATATTGATTTAAACATTAGTATGACATATTACCCTGAAAATGATGGTCAATATGAGTGGACTATCCAAACACTAGAATACATATGGAGATAATTCTATATGGATTTTAAAGGAGGCTGGGATGAACATATTTCTATTGTTATGTTCTTATACAATAGTATCATTCACATAAGAATCCAAATGGATTCATATGAAATCCTTTATGGGAAGAGGTGTAGAACACCTTTGTGATGGGATGAAGTTAGAGAATGAAATTGTATGGGTCTTGAAATTGTATAAGAAATGATAGAAAAGTTTAATAACATTCATTATCACATCATTTATATTTAGAGTCAACAGAAGATCTATACTGAAATCATCGATGATACCTCAAGTTTTAGGGTGGAGATAAATTATTCTTATGCATATCTCAATGGGAAAGAGTGCCAAGATCTAGGAATAAGGGTAAGAAAAGTCCCCAATACATCAACTCCTTTGATATTGTCAATTTCATCAAAGATGTGGTCTATTAACTAGCAATACCACTAACTATTTCTCAAGTACAAATCATATTCTATATATCCTTATAGGGGAAGTACATACTAGATCCCTTGCATGTACTGAATTTATAGGTGCTAAATCTAGAAAATGATCACTTTTATAATGAGTATTCGATGGATATCTTTGACCATAGAGATAAAGTATTACACAAATATACAAATTACCTAGTCAAAGTACTATAGAAAAATAATAAGGAAAAGGAGGATACATGGGAACCAGATGAATCCACGAAGAAGATGTACCCTAACCATTCTTAACTTTAGTATACAATTTTTTTTTGGAAAAAAATTCTTAAAGGGGGAAGAATGTAATGACCTGAATTTTATCAATGAAATTTCCTTTCTTATAATTGTGTTATATTTTATAATGTAGTATATAGAACATAGAATATATGATGAAACCAAAAAAAATTATTATATTAATTTTAAAAATTATTTTAGAGAATAAAAATTTCTATAAGAATTGAAAATATTAAAATAGGATAAAAAAGATAAAATCAAACAACTAAAATATGAAAATTTGGATATTCTCAATCCCCCAGAATAATCACACTCACAAACAACACTATAGAAATAAACCAGGATATTAGTAATGCAATATGATTTTTGAAAATTAAAATAAATAACCTTGAGAGAAAATATAAGTGAATGAATAATGAATTAAATATGAGGTATTTATGGGAATTTGGGATCCCATATGACCGTTACAAATTCGACAGTTAGAAGGAATATTAATATGACCATTAGAATAGTAATATGACCTTTAGAAATAGTAAACCAATCATTAAAACAATATCATCACTTTTATATGTGTAAAATAATATATATTAATCCTATAAATGAAAATATGGTGTATTTATATAATGATAAAATTAAATAAGTGTTTTAAAAATGAAAAACTAAGTGTTGGTTTTTTTTAAACATAAATGTTTTAATTGATTATAATAAATATAATGATTTAACAGAAATTTTATTTTCATAAAATGTATTTATAAAATACTATTATATTTTATTAAAATGATAATATAATTTTATGATACCTCATGTAATTTTTCAAAGGGTTAGAAAATTGATCATAATATTAAAAATAGTATTTTTCAAACAAATGAGGATTTTATTTAAAAATTAAATTTATCATATTTAGAAAATTATTTTCATAAAATTATTTTCATTTTTAAATCTACACATTGAAAAGTGGTTTTGGTGATTTTTTTTTAATTTTTTAAAAAATAGTTGAATTTTTGGTCAATAGTTAAATATGATAAAATAAGATATTTAACATTAAAAGCTAAATACATGAATTTATAAGTCATGGATAACGTAATAAATCTATATTTTTGAATAAAATGAACCATTTACCATATATATTTATAATAATCAATGCTATTGATATTATTTAGTGAAAAAATAAACTAATGAATATAATATTCAAAAACATCTCTCTTATATTATAAATACCACCCCTCACAACCCCGTATCATCACAACTTACAAGACTTATATATTAAAAAATGTCTACCCAAATCCCTTCCCAATCCACTCTTACATGTAATATTTCTTTTTTTATCATAAAAAGAACATTTTGAGGAGCCTTTAGGGGTAGCATAAGAGGAGACTACAAAAGGAAGAGGTAACATTCTCGACTAATATATTTCAATTTTATCCTTCTTCTACTATACACATATGTTCTAAATACACATAAAAATATTAATAAAACTATCCCAAACATACTAATATGTTATTATTATACTGTAATATCTCTTTTATACCCTCTCTTATTTTGTTACTAAAATGAAACCATTGTTCACAATATGGTTGGTTCACCATCTCTCTGAACAACGTATTTAATTTTTCTCCACCACCTTCAAGGTTAGTTAAATACACAATATTACAGGTAAATATGATTATAATAAGTATATTATAACTTATTAAAAGTTATTTAATTTAACAATAATGATTTAATTAAATAAAATTAATCAAGTACGTGATCATTGATAAAATGACCTAAATGAACTAACCACATAATGTTAACATTTTTACTAAGTGAATCATACCTTTGTTAGAACACATATGGGTATTTGAGAAAATTTAAATTTATTTAATTACATGAATACCATTTCATTTCACTTATATAATTTTAGTCCCATTTTACTAGAACTTCAATAATTATCTATGTGTGATCCAACCTTGGAACCATGAAACGAATGCTCTAAGAACAACAGAATTAAATATTATATCTCATTGAAATGGTTATAAATAAACACAATAAAATTATATAAATTAAAATAGACATGTAAATGGTTATTAATTAAGAAACTAATTAATTGAATTTTATTAAATATTATTTTAAGTTCAAGTGCAAAATGATTTTAAAATATAAGGTAAGGGATCTCTCCAAACCACCCTATTTTCTTTGGGGTTATGTTTTCTTACTCTTTCCTCTCTTTATCACTATAATATCATTATTTAATTCTTATATATTATGTATATATGTCCCACACATATAAATAACTTAATTAATCTTTATTTTATGTGGATATTCATATTTTAAAAGGTTCCCTTCTCAATTTCTCACAATAAGTAAACCCGATTAAAGGGAATTTCTCTATTTCTTAACCCATTAAAAGTACCAATACTTAAAAGGTTTTATAAAATATGTAACAACCCGATATTTTTATGAGAAAAATTTTGTTTTTATAATTAATCAAAGGAATCTTTCACTACACACTATCTTGTCTTGCTTTACACGCTATCGCGACTTTCCTCGATAGCTTGCGTTGTACTCAATACTGAGTTTCACTAAACAACGATATGCTATATAAAATAGCCGTTATGAATAGTAATAACCACCTTTTGAAATTATATAAATTTTATCTTTCAAAATGGACTTCATTTTTGGATTCGGAATACCTAAATTATCCTAGGGTGAAATTTAGGTATTTTTCTGAAAACATTCAATTTTTGATGAATAGTGAAACCACTAAGTGGTAGTTAAAAAAACTAAATTCTGCATAAAACTTAATTTTACCACTTCTGTGAATGGAATTTTAAAAATCCTAGAGACACGGTTGATATCAGTAAGTAAAATGTGGTTCAATGAGATAAAAATAATTTTTGGTGAATAATAACTTTTTACTTTTATTTATCGCAGTTAATAGTAAATAGGGTAATTAAGGGTAAAAATGATATTACTATTACCCTAAAATATGTCTTAATTCTATTGGATAAGTTTAATTCGACCAAAAACAACCTTATGAATATAATATGACCATTTATGTCCACTTGGATTAGATTAGGACATTTAATATTATTTTATTTAAAGGAGAGTCAAAAATAGTTAAAATCAAAGTTTAATAACTAAATTTTTTTTACTATAGGGTTATACATAAGATAAATTCGATTATAAATATTAATTAGAAATCTGAAAAGATTTCCTACATAATTATATTTTATTTATAATTTTTAGACTTTAAATAATTTAATTTATTAATGACACAACGATGATGCAGTAATTACCTTATTTAGAAAATATTAACATAATTGATGTTATAAATGCCCAAATAAATGTAATTTCAGACTTTTTATGAATTACAATAATTTTATAGGTTAATATGACATGTTAGTGTTGATTTAATTAACTTGGTTTGAACTTATCATTCTTTTATGATTTTCAAAAAAATCATGTGACAAATAGTGTCAAAATTGACATAAAATGGTTTTTAAAACAAATATTATATTATTAATTGTTATTTTATTTCTAAAAATCTAAGGTTCTGCCAAATGACTTATATAATGATATATATTAATAATAAACAACTTGGGGTTAGTTTGGCATGTTATAGTAAGTTTATTAACCATATAGTGTACGAAAACAAAAAGACACAGTAAAAGTTAAATTATTTAACTTAGAGTTAAATCTAATTGATAAGGTTAAAATAATAACCTAAACTTGTCTAAAACCTATTTTATGAAAGGATTTCGACCCATAACCACTTTATCTTAGAAATAAGACCCTTTGGAACCATTATAAACTGAATTTTACTTTAATATAAAATAATATTTTGAGAT
The DNA here is from genome assembly GCA_963277665.1 of Viscum album. NCBI lineage: Eukaryota > Viridiplantae > Streptophyta > Magnoliopsida > Santalales > Viscaceae > Viscum > Viscum album. Next base: position 1,148,786,286 of record OY728132.1, on the reverse strand, counting down.
TTTCCTAAGGTGCCCCTCTCCTCCCTTATAAAAGGTCACCTCCTCCCTCTCCTCCTCACACCAATTTGAGCATTCAAGCTCAGCCAACCCCTGAAAAAATCTCTTCTCCACTTCCCTATAATCATCCTAGAGGTTCTGGTCTTCTTAAAAGACCATCCCTAGTTCTCTAAGAGGAGGTTAAGAAAAGGGGCGTCAAAAAGAGGTAATATCCATTACCGATCTTTTCCAATTTCTTTCTTCTTCAAATTCTTCTTATTTTATTTTTTCATGATAAAGTAATAACATCAGTATTAATTATATACTGATATGTTATTATAAATATTAAACAACCCTAATTCCCCTTCTATCCATCCTACGGAAAATGAAATCACCGCGCGTGCGTACGTACAGAATACCGTCTCCATGCTGTGGTGTAATCTATTTTCCACAACCACCTTACTTGGATGGGTATAATGGTGTAATGAGTAACTATATATGATTATTCTAAAGTGATATTGATACTGAAATAGTATAAATACACTTCAATACAATTCCACGATCATGGGAACGATATCATCACTCGTGCGTATGTACGGAATACCGTCTCCACGATGTGATGCGACTTGTTCTACATGATCTTCATTACATAGTAACTATATAAATGAATTGAATGAATAAATATGATGTATATTACACTAATAAAATTCTGGATATGAGGTATCTATAACCTAAAAAGAAGAATAAGAATTTATTCGGCAAAACACGCAGAAGAACAAAAAGCAATAAAGACCCGAATAACAAGTAACAATGAAATATTACTAATAAGAAGCTAAAGAATATGACCATATATGATATCATATAAATGAGTATGATTCTGGAATAAGTCAATAACATTATTTAAATCATCATACAGAAGGTTCAGACACGTACGAAGCAAATCGAACCTAAGGTAAGGGGAAATCTCACAATCTCATTTTTATCTGAGATTGTTTATACATTGGTATTTACTGGGGTGTATTTATCATCCAAATCCATGTTTCCTCAAAATGTAATATTATTGCTTACCTCATAAATTTTTTTGAATCCAACTTTACCCATTGGTGAGTTTTTAGTAAATGATATGAAAGGAATCTTTTGTCGTTTTTAATACGAGGTACATTTGGACTTTTCCGACCAAAGTATGAGAAGAATGTTTTTTAACTTATATGGCATGAATGGATTCATAGAACATTATTTCAATGAATATTCCTTTACAAGTTTTGAAGTTTATTTTTAATTAACTTATTTTAGTTTAAAATTACATGACATGTTAATAATGGAAAATGTTTTTGAAAAAGAAAGGATATTTTCCTCAAGAATGGATTTCAAATGTTTTATCAAAATTATTTTCCATCTAAGACAATATAGGGTTCTGTTTCTATCCCTATTATTACATTGATTTGATTATGTTGTGATGGAAATATTTTTATGATGTCCTTTACCTTATATGAATTGTTTTATGATGTCATTATGTTTTAAGAATCCCATTTTTTATTACATGTGTTATGCGATGATGTATGATTTATGATTTTGTGGCACACATAAGAAAGGATTAATTATGAGATGGGTGGGACCTATATCTCCCTCTAATGCTTTGGGTAAAGATTTATATCTCATGAGATAGACATGGTTGGAACGACAGTTTAAAACCGGTTCAGTGATACAGGACTGAAACGAGGAGTGAACTCGGTTCAGAATTGGACTTTGGTCGCTAAGATAGTGTTGGAAATGAGTCATGACTAACAAGAAATTATTTTCCATGATTATTTGTGCATGACACAAAGTTTCATGTTTTGTGTTATGATTATTGGGATTTTATTATCACTTCTATGATTTATCCCATGTTAAGATATTATGATCTCTTTTGCAGGTTAAGATTTTCAAAATGTTATGATATGATTGATATTACCTTGATTTACCCTTACTGAGCATTTGAGCTCACCCTTTTGTATGTTTTCTTTTCCCCAGGTCAGGAAGAAGGATATTAAGTAGAATATGCTAAAAGGGACTCTAGATATGATGAAATAAATGGGAGACACTATAGAAGATTTATGAACCAGTTGTTTATGTTTCCCATTTTCTAAAGACACTATAACTATACGGTCCTTCCATGGTTTTGTCATATATTGTACTAAGTATGCTTCAATTATGAAGTAATAACAATGTATGTAAAGTATGTGTTGTTATAATTCGTATCAGAGGAGTGGTATAGTCAACCTTTGGAAACTAGGATGTAAAGGCGTTAGTAAGAACCCTAAGGATATATCTAATCCTAGAACAATCTTAGTGTTTTAGAAATGGCCATGAAGAACCTATGATAAGACCTTAAGTGTAAAATTTTATTCGTTATTATGTGGTTTTCGTATTATAATTAGTATTGCTCAAACTATTCTTCTTGGTTTTAGTCAATGGCTGGAACCCGAAGGAACCGTGTTAATGCGGAATGCGACAGGCAATGCAATGATTGTCCCCCTGAGCAACCAAACGATATGGGAGCTGGAATGCAAAATCTTGTAGCCATGCTCACACAACTTTCTCAAGCTATGAATCATACATGACTTCCAAACGAGCAAATAAACGAACAACATTCTGTTGAATCCTTCATGAGGCAGTGCCCACCCTCATTCATCGGTTCAACTGATCCATTAGTGGATGAACAATGGATTAGTACCACTGAAAAGATATTTTCAGTTCTTCAATGTTCTAAACATGATAAAGTCATCATAAAGTCATCTTAGCGGTGTTTCATTTGGAAGGAGAAGTTGATCAATGGTGGAATCTTATCAAGAATGCGAGGCCAAGAGATGAAATTGAGTCCATGGAATGGGACGAGTTCAAAAACATATTTTTTAATAAGTACTTTCCTCATATTCTTCGAACAAAGATGGAGAAGAAGTTTCTTGAATTGAAGCAAAAGGATGATGAATCTGTTGGTACCTATGAAGAAAATTTTACAAGACTTGTAAGGTACGCTTCCAGAATTGTTATCCAACTTGAGAGTAAGATCGATCGATTCTATAGTGGCTTAAAACCATGTCTTCGAAGGGCATTAGCTATAAGAGACTTCAGTAGCTATGAAGAAATTGTGTGTTGTGCTATCAAGGTAGAAATGGAAGTTAGTGTTACATATCCATCTCATGGTTTTGATAAGAAACGAATGGTGGAGTTCAAGGAGAAATCTCAGGATAATGGTGAAAAGAAGATGAAAGTTTCTTTATGCTCAAAGTGTGTAAAGAAACATGGAAGAGATTGTCTTAAAGGGACTAGAAAATGTTTTAAGTGTGGAAAAGAAGGTCATCGAGCATTTGAGTGTCAAAGTAATGGAAAAAGAGTTGCTAATGATATGAATAAAGAAAAGACCACAGAGAATGCATCACCAACACTTCAATGATTCAAGTGCAAGGAAATGGGGTATTATGCTAATCAATGCCCTAATCCAAGGGCTAATAATGATCAAAGTGAGAAACCTCTTAAGGAAAAGGATAAAGGGAAGTCACATGCAATCACTATTTGTGATGTTGAGAATGACAATGATGTTGTGTAATGATTAAGTGTTTATGTAATGGGATTTCAAAATAGTATCATGGAATCTCATTTATGGTATCATGGAGTTTTGGAATATCTATGTATTGGTTTTCAATAATTATATGGTACCGGTAACCATGAAAAGTGGTTGAAATATGTTTGGAAAGAAGATGATATGCGCATAATGAAGGTATAAGGAGTAAATAATATGTTTGATAGTATTCATGAGCTCATGATTGATATAAGGACTAAGTGATATCATGGTTTGAGTATATAGAAATTTTTGGATGTGGAAACAGCTAACTTTTGGCAGCATTCATGTTTTCACTAAGGTTCAATGGGTATTCATTTTTTCAAGAGAATACATGATTAAGGTATTCACATGTTTGGAATGTGACCAACAAGGTATATCGTATGATATATGGGGAATAAAGGATGGTATTCACATGCTTGGTTGAGGACATTTATAGTAATTGTTTTCTTTAAGATTGGACAGAAGTATTCTCGATAATCCTGAAGGTGGGAACAGATTAAGTGGAACATCAGATAGAATTGTTTAAGGCTAGAACTTTTTTTTTCGATACTATTTCTGGAATGTTATAATAGTATAGTTTTAGAAAAAGGGACAACCTATAGGACATGTGACAACACATCGCGTCGGACAAGGTTGTGGGAATCGAACCCACAACCGAACTGCGACGGGCCTTTATCTCCTACCACTGGCCTACAAGAAGTCCCTGGTTAGTAGAAACTAGTTTTATTATATTAATCAATATAATATATGAAATATAATTCCATTTTAGGAACTATATACGATTAATCTCACTATAGATGGACTTATGTATATTTAATAACTTTTTCTATCTTTTTGTTTGAGATAGATGGAATAACCTATAATTCTATCGAATAATCTGCTAACACTCCACGGAAGACAAATTCAACTTCATTTCGTTTATAGATGAAGTGGAAATTGTTCAAGGCACAAACAACAGTGAGATTGTACAAAAATCAAGTAAATATTTCTTCTAATTCAAAATTTTGAACTTTAGGGAAAGGATATTAAAAATGTTGTCCTAGTGCTCTTATATCTGATGAATTAGATGGTACCTTAGATCATCACAAATCTATGGCTTTGTGATTGTTGGCTTTTTTATAGCCATGTCCTCTACCACTCTCCATCAGAATATGATGGTTAGATTTCTCTTCCATATCCATATTTTCACCTATATGGAAACCCAATGATTAGTTAATTTGGGTAACCGCTATGTTTCATACTTTAGTTTTTAAAGTTAAGTTTTGGTATTCCTTTTTACAATGTGGATTTCTATGGAACAAAACTTACAAGTAGTAAACCATTTATAACCCCAACAAATTTCGAGGGTGAAATTCATTTTAAGGGGGGTAGAATGTAATAACCTGAGATTTTTATGAGAAATATTTTGTTTTTATACTTCATCAAAGGAATCCTTCACTACACACTATCTTGGATTTCTTTACATGCTATCGCTACTTTCCTCGATAGCTTGCGTTGTACGTAATACCGAGTTTCACTAAACAATGATATGCTATATAAAATAGCAGTTATGCATAGTAATAACCAACTTTTGAAATTATATAAATTTTATATTTCAAAATGGACTTCATTTTTGGATTCGGAATACCGAAATTATCCTAGGGTGAAATTTTGGTATTTTTCTGAAAACTTTCAATTTTTGATGAATAGTGAAACCACTAAGTGGTAGTTAAAAAAACTAAATTCTACATAAAACATAATTTTACCGCTTCTATGAATGTAATTTAAAAAATATGAGAGACACGGTTGATATCAATAAGTAAAATGTGGTTCAATGAGATAAAAATAATTTTTGGTGAATAATAACTTTTTACTTTTATTTACCGCGGTTAATAATAAATAGGGCAATTAAGGGTAAAAATGATATTACTATTACCCTAACACATGTCCTGATTCTATTGGATAAGTTTAATTCGACCAAAAACAACCTTATGAATATAATATGACCATTTAGGTCCACTTGGATTAGATTAGGACATTTAATATTATTTTATTTAAAGAAGAGTCAAAATAGTTAAAATCAAAGTTTAATAACTAAAACATTTTTAATATAGGGTTATACATAAGATAAATTCTATTATAAATATTCATTAGAAATATAAAAAGATTTCCTACATAATGATATTTTATTTATAATTTTTAGACTTTAAATAATTTAATTTATTTATGACACAATGATGATGCAGTAATTACCTTATTAAGAAAATATTAACATAATTGATGTTATAAATGCCCAAATAAATATAATTTGAGACTTCTTATGAATTCCACTAATTTTATAGGTTAATATGACATGTTAGTGTTGATTTAATTAACATGGTTCAAACTTATCATTCTGTTATGATTTTCAGAAAAATCATGTACCAAATAGTGTCAAAATTGACATAAAATGGGTTTTAAAACAAATATTATATTATTAACTGTTATTTTATTCCTAAAAATCTAAGGTTCGGCCAAATGACTTATATAAGGATATATATATTAATAATAAACATCTTGGGGTTCGTTTGGCATGTTATAGTAAGTTCATTAACCATATAGTGTAAGAAAATAAAAAGACACGATAAAAGTTAAATTATTTAACTTAGAGTTAAATCTAATTGATAAGGTTAAAATAATAACCTAAACTTGTCTAAAACATATTGGATGAGAGGATTTCGACACATACACACTTTATATTTTAAATAAGACCCTTTTGAACCATTATAAACCGAATTTGTCTTTAATATAAAATAATATTTTGAGGTTTTCCTAAGGTGCCCCTCTCCTCCCTTATAAAGGGCACCTCCTCCCTCTCCTCCTCACACCAATTTGAGCATTAAAGCTTGAAAAACCCCTGCCAAAATCTCTTCTCCACTTCCCTAGAATCATCCTAGAGGTCCTGGTCTTCTTCAAAGACCATGTTTAGTTCTCTAAGAGGAGGTTAAGAAAAAGCGCGTCAAAAAGAGGTAATATCCATTACCGATCTTTTTCAATTTATTTCTTCTTCAACTTATTCTTATTTTGTTGTTTAATGATAAAGTAATAAAATCAGTATTACTTATATACTGATATGTTATTATAAATATGAAACAACCCTAATTCACCTTCTATCCATCCTACGGAAAATGAAATCACCGCGCGTGCGTACGTACGGAATACCGTCTCCACACTGTGGTGTAATCTATTTTCCACAACCACCTTAATTGGATGGGTATAATGGTTTAATTAGTAACTATATATGATTATTCTAAAGTGATATTGATACTGAAATAGTATAAATACACTTCAATACAATTCCATGATCATGGGAACGATATCATCGCTCATGCGTACGTACGGAATACCGTCTCCACGATGTGATGCGACTCATTCTATATGATCTTCATTACATAGTAACTATATAAATGAATTGAATGAATAAATATGATGTATATTACACTAATACCATTCTGGATATGAGGTATCTATAACCTAAAAAGAAGAATAAGAATTTATTTGGCAAAACACGCATAAGAACAAAAAGCAATAAAGACCCGAATAACAAGTAACAATGAAATATTACTAATAAGAAGCTAAATAATATGACCATATATAATATCATATCAATGATTATGATTATAGAAAAGTCAATAACATTATTTAAATCATCATACAGGAGGTTCGGACACGTACAAAGCAAATCGAACCCAAGGTAAGGGGAAATCTCACAATCTCATTTTTATCCGAGAGTGTTTATACATTGGTATTTACTGGGGTGTATTTATCATCCACATCCATGTTTCCTCAAAATGTAATATTATTGATATCCTCCTTAAATTTTTTGAATCCAACTTTACCCATTGGTGAGTTTTTAGTAAATGATATGAAAGGAATCTTTTGTCATTTTTAATACGAGGTACATTTTGACTTTTCCGACCAAAGTACGAGAAGAATGTTTTTTTACCTTATACGGCATGAATGGATTCATAGAACATTATTTCAATGAAGCTTAATTTACAAGTTTTCAAGTTTATTTTTAATTAACTTCTTTTTGTTTAAAATTATATGAGATGTTAAGAATTGAAAATGTTTTTGAAAAAGAAAGGATATTTTCCTCAAGAATGGAGTTCAAATGTTTTATCAAAATTATTTTCCATATAAGACAATATAGGGTTCTGTTTCTATCCCTATTATTACATTGATTTTATTATGTGGTGATGGAAATATTTTTATTAAGTCCTTTACCTTATATTAATTGTTTTATGATGTCATGATGTTTTAAGAATCCCATTTTTTTATTACATGTGTTATGAGATGATGTATGATTTATGATTTTGTGGAACACATAAGAAAGGATTCATTATGAGATGGGTGGGACCTATATCTACCTACAATGCATTGGGTAAAGATTTATATCTCATGAGATATACATGGATAGAATGGCAGTTTAAAACAGGTTCAGTGATATAGGACTGAAACGAGGAGTGAACTCGGTTCAGAATTGGACTTTTTCCGCTAAGATAGTCTTTGCAATGAGTCATGACTAACAAGAAATAATTTTCCATGATTATGTGTGCATGAAACAAAGTTTCATGTTTTGTGTTATGATTATTGGGATTTCATTTTCAGTTCTATGATTTATCCCATGTTAAGATATTATGATCTCTTTTGCAGGTTAAGATTTTCAAAATGTTATGATATGATTGATATTACCTTTATTTAACCTTACTGAGAATTTGATCTCACCCTTTTTTATGTTTTGTTTTACCCAGGTCAGGAAGAAGTATATTAAGTAGAATATGCTAAAAGGGACTCTAGATATGATGAAATAAATGTGAGACACTGTAGAAGATTTATGAACCAGTTGTTTATGTTTCCCAGTTTCTAAAGACACTATGCCTATACGGTCCTTCAATGGTTCTGTCATATATTGTACTAAGTATGCTTCAATTATGAAGTAATAATAATGTATGTAAAGTATGGGTCGTTATAAAATCACTCATATTATCAGGGAAAACCATTTTAGTTATTTTTTGGTTTTATGGAAATTATTATTCCTTACCCTCTAGAAAGACCCGTTCCCCTTTTTCCTAAAGCCTTACTTAAGTGGTATATTTCCAAGGGGGGATTTCTATACTATTTTTCAAGTATTCACTTGACATGGAAATAATTTCTCATGAAGTATTATTATGAAAATACAAGAATTATTAAATCCATTATTTCATGGAAACCATTATTATATGCTATTGGGTTATGCTATATGACATGGTTATGCAACCCATTTCTTTCCATGGGTAATCCTTATTTTTATTCATTATGATTGATTTTTTTATGGAACACATAGAATGTATAGTTTATTATGGATTCAACTAGATAGTTATCCAATGAATTGGGTATCATTTTTGTCTCATGGGAGTATATGTATGGGATTAGAGAGTAAATCTAATCTATGATGGGACTCTATCCACCATGTGATGTTGTCTTGGAAGTTAGCCTTGAATTATGATTATGTAATGTTTTATGTTGATAACACTTTCCGATGTTTCCATGATCTTATAATACCATGTTATTTATGTTATGATTCCATGTTATTATTCTTGAGCCTTATCATTTATGATATAATGTTATTCTATCTGATTCACATGTTTTTCCTTATTACCATTTTTATCCCCTTAATAGGATTTATAGATCACCCATTCATTTATGTATTCCCTTTGGTTATCCTTTTCATTTTTATGAGTTAAAATGGATTTTGGAGATCATCATGGAGATTAAAAAAATATGTTCTATTTTATTTTCTTTTAGAATTATTATGAACCTAGTCTTCCAAATACACTTGGTGTCACGATCTTTGGGTTGTGTTTATTTGATGTTTATGTTAAAAATAATGTAATAATATGTGTAAAAGGCTTGGGTATCTATATCATATTTCATAGGTTAGTGAGTATATATAAATATTATGTAAGTGGTATAATGTAAGCTATTATTCCCTTTTCCAATTTTTAATATTACATAGGCCATCCCACATTTGTTTTTCCTTATGCAAATCATTTTTAATCATAAATTACGATAGAAAAATTTAACAGGGTTTTATATGATCCCACTTATCTATCATATGATATAATTCAAGCTATATTATAGAAAACCATATAGTATATATATATATTTCTATATTTTAGTTATGAATTGATTAAATTGTTTATAAAATGCTTATAAATCATAATAAAAGGTATTGTGGAATATTTATTAATTTATAAAGTTGTTTATAAATTAATGAATTATATATTTGTGGTAATTAATTAATTAAAAGTTTATGAAACATTTAATAAATAAATTTATATAGATATTAATTTTTAATATTGAAATAACTTTTGTAAATTATATGAAATAACTTATAATTTAGATATAAATGATTTATATGGAAATTATAATAGTAATTTATAAAATATTTATAAATTAAAGGATGAGTCTAAATATAATGTATTTTATATTTAATATTATGAATTTTTACTATTATTTATTTTTATTTGTTCCAGTTAAAGGCCTTATTTGAGCAATTATTTAAACTACATCAAAATCAGTTTTGATGGCTGATTCGATCAAGGTTTAAATAAATATTAATATGTTATATTTAAATTGTATAAATTATTTACATAATAAAAATTAGAATAAAAATTGGTAATATTTAGTTAATATTATATATTAAAGTAAAATTCATATAATGAATAATATAGAAGGATTTATATTGAGAATAAATATAAAACATTAATATTTATTTATCTTTTGGAATGTTCATAATGAATAGGTAAATTATAAAGTGGTTATAATTAGTTTTATTTATGAGTTTTTCATAAATAACATATCACATGTTTAAATATATGAATTTTTCATCTATTTATTTATTTCATTATTTATTAATAGATATAAAGTGTTATATTATTAATTGCGATGTCTTCTTTAGTTTAAAGAGTTCAACTAATTATAAATTGACATAAATTCATCTAAGGAATTGCATGCTATGTATGATAATTGATTTAATTTTCTTCTAACTCGATTTTGTCATGTATTGAGTCATGAGATTAAATTAAGTTTTTAATTATGATTTAAACATATTAGGTGTTATAATTATGATGAGATTGGTTTCTCTCTTGAGTAAATTATTTGAGGTTAGTGGTACCTTGTATTGGACTTCTCACCATCCCAAAGGCATATACATTATCTAGAAAAGTGAGGGTTGACTATCTGCGTATCTAGGATTACTCATGAAGAGATTTTTGATTTTATATAATTTTAAGGAATTATATGAAAGGGTTTTATTTAACTTATACAAAATATGAATTTAGATATCTATGAACATACTTTTCTTTTGATTTGGGTAAGTAACACAAGCTATGAGTTGTGTAAATAGTTACACATCAATATGATTTGATCATGCTAATTTAGTGGAAGGACTATGATTAAAAAATAAATCCTTAGAACCATACATACATTAATGGAATAAATGAGATAAGATGGTGAGATTAAATCTGATAATAATTGTTAGATTCCTTCTAAGGAAACCACATGTTAAGACCTTAATCACTTAAATAGATAGGTTCTACCAGAAAAGGGATCCCATGCATTATATTGTGTAAGGAATGGTGGAAATGGATAACCATGAGAGTTATATAACCAAATAAAACTAAGAAATTTAGGTTACACTTAACTAAGAAACCATAAGAGTTAGGATAAAAAGGGAACGATGTTGATATTATCCATATGATGGATAGGGAAAAGAGTTTCCTACTCAACCATCCAAGATACATATATGATCTTATTAGAATAATGGAATACTTAAATAACTAAGTGGTGCAAGGAATTCTAAAAAAGAAACATTTCTTAGTGATATATGGATATTTTACTAGTAATGGGTATGATGAATTTAAAAGGGGTCATCATTTTAGTGGTGATACATTTAACAAAAGTTCTTATTAAATACATGTAAAACATGATACTCATCTTATAAAAGATTTTATTCTAGATAATTGAAATTATCATCATCCAACAAAACTTTGATACCAATATTTGAAAGGACAATATTAATGTATGAAACTCACTAATACTAGAACAAACTTTAGAGTTTTTTGTAAGAAAGGAAAATTTTATGTGTTAGAGAAACCTCCCAATGAGTAACCAACTGTTGAATTTTTTCAAAACATGAATATAAATTCTTTTGAGAAGTATAAAATGATTCAATTAAGGTTATTTTAAGGATTTTTATGGCTATGAAGATCATTATGTTGTCATCAGTGAAATGTTCTATCAATGAGAATGATTTTAAGAAAAAATTTACCATATTTTCTTAAAGTTTTTAGGAACAATGAACTATATCATTTTATTTCTTGGTTCTGTTGCTGTGATGATAACAAAAATGAGTAAAAGTTAAAATCATAAGAATAAAAGTTAGTTGGAGTGTCCAAAAATATTTCTTAAAATAGAAAATCATGGTTTTGAATCCTAAAGTTGGTTATAGAAAGAAGTAATAATTCTACAGTATGGAATTGTCCAACATACGTGAAGGGGATTATGAAACACTATTAAAGGTCCATGTTGAGTATTGATGTTATATAAATAAATTATTTTATTTTTAAGGGTATAAGATACTAAATACATACTTTTTGAATTTTATAAATATATAGAAGTTTAAAGTCAAGGAAATAATTGATATATAATTTAGTTTTCATTCAAGGGATGAAGCAAAGAGTTTCTATATAAAATATTTTAATAAAAAGGAATATATCATCATTATATAGATCTTAGTAAAAGATGTGTATACTCCTCTTATTTCTATTATATGATGAGAGATGTTGTTTGTTAACAAAGTGTTGTTATGAAAAATATGATATTATGGATTCTATAGATATGGTTTATGATTCACCAAGTTATATAACATGTTTTTAATAAGGTGAAAAAGGATAAAAATATTTAATCCATAATAAATTAAATTATTAGAGATGTTTGTTAAAATATAATGAGTATGACCCCACCACCCTTCAATATAATATTTGAAAAAATAATATTCTTTTATTAAAAATGATTTAAACACATATAATACCCTATATGATGTGGATGAAATAGTTTATTTATTAATTATTATTATTAAAAGTAAACTAGTGTTATTTCCTAACAAAAAAGTGTTTTTGCATCATATCATGATATTTTAAAGATATTATAGAATTTAAGTGGTTAGTGTGAGTATGTTTGAACTTTTTAGTTTTTTAATGTTAAAAAATGAAAGATTATGAAAATAAAATCTAAGGGAAAGTCACTTTGTATCCTAAAAGTGTTTAGTATTTGTTGTTTAATATAAAACAATGTAAAGAGTTACATTAGTTACCAAAAATATTTTTATGAAAATGTTTCTGGGAAAGATTCCCAGGAATAATAATGGTGTACTCATAAAGATTTATAATTATAGAATATAATTTATTAACATAATCACATTATATGATGTGGATTTAAGAAGTTTTAAATTTTTTTAAGGAGTTGAACTTTAGGAATATGATTCCTATGCCTCATCATTATTCAAACAGGGTTTTAACATATATGCTAATCATTGATGATTTTTTGGGATGTTTTATTAGATGGTCACATAGAGATGTGTAAATAATTGGATATAGATTAAATAAGTTTAATAAAAACCTTGAAAGTGAAGAAAACATAAGGTTGATCAAGAATTATATCATATATGATATGTTAGATAGGTTCTTATTCATTGATTTCACAAATTTCTTAAAGGAGTTTAATAATATAAATTGTAAAATGTTATACAAAAGAAAATACAAACTTTATCATTATTTCATATTGAATAAATATATGTCTATATTGATATGAATGTTTTGAAGTGTAATGATAATTGATCTCTCAAAGTATGAATTTGATTTATCTATAACTAATTTTCATCATTGAGTATTACATGTTGCAATGAAATATTAAGGTTTGTGTGATTATTACTCTTGTATTGGGATGAATAATATGCCCATGTGGCACAATTTTTTTTCACCTGATGACCATGAATTATACCACATGGTGTGGAATAAACTATGTATTTGATATAATAGGGGTGCATGGTTCATATTTGAAGTCCCCAATACCAAATTATGGTAAGATAATTTTTCTGAGAAACTTTATACTTTGATACATTTCTTATGCAAGCCTTAAGTCTTAGGAAATTTGAGGGTGGTTGGGTCTGTTGTTAATTATTTTGATGGTTAAATCTTAACTAATATATGATTTTTACTATCCAATGATGAGTATGAAATCTTTGACCTTGATTGAGATAGACGGAGGACGTACATGATTATACCTAGATTTTATATATTATATGCTTATCTATTCAAGTGAGGAATATATGATGTGCTTATCTATGAATTCAAATAACATGTGATGTATTCATAATCTTAGTTAGTCTATACTTGGAAAATCAATAATATATGTGTTAGATATATGGGATTGACATATTCCATGTCCCTTATTTACTCAATGTCTTGGAAAAAGGGATCATATGAAAATTATAGCTTTCCTATAATACAACTAGTGGACATATATAAAGAGATACATTTATTTGATAGATATCACACTAGATATAGTTGTAGATTGAGTAGTACTGATGCTTTTCTAGAGGAAAATACTTGATTAAATTTATGATTTCAGTAATTCATAATTTTTGTAAATTCTACAAATTCCCATGGGGCCACACTTTGTGGTTTTCTTATAGGGGATTGATTTTGACTCAGAGAAATAAACTAATAGGTTTTAGTGATTATACAAAAGGATATTTAGAGGTGTATTCATATTTTATTTCATATTATATGATACATGGTGAAGTTAATTTTATATTTACAAAATTATTTTGGGATATATCTAAAAGGAGTTTGGGATATGGTTTCATAAGTTATTATATGTGATATAATATAAGGTGAATTGAAACTAAGTGTACTATTAGTTAGTGAAAGTGGGAGATTTCATGATATATTTCCTAAATCCTTATTTCATATGATTTATATAGGATTTATCATAAATAAGATATGTATGTTATAGGATATGACATAAAGATAACCAAGACATATCATATTCCATTGGTTTGGGAATATCGTAAGAGGTGATATGAACATACCACCCCACTTCCAATTTGATATATCATACTATACAATCAATGTTGAAATTAAATGTTAATCCACTAAAATTTGTATCATTCTCACAAATAAGCTTTCATTATTCACATAGAGAATCGATTCTCTTAATAGTTATGTTCATGGCCATGTGGAGGCACATGATCAGTGAAATCATTGAGAGGGGTGATTCAGTGATTTAATGATTTTATGTTTTCCCTTTAAACAAACATTGATACTTGTAAAAGTGAAATTATTTTCTATATTACCACACACACAAGTACACACCAACAAAAAAAGTGATTTATAAGGTTCACTCTGTGAGTATCCAATCCTTAGCATGATT
Organism: Viscum album; assembly: GCA_963277665.1. Classification (NCBI taxonomy): domain Eukaryota; kingdom Viridiplantae; phylum Streptophyta; class Magnoliopsida; order Santalales; family Viscaceae; genus Viscum; species Viscum album. Next base: position 1,148,771,213 of record OY728132.1, on the reverse strand, counting down.
TAGTAAAATCCATGATCAAAAGATCCACAAGTAAAATCCCATAAACAACTTTGAGTAGGGAAATTACTTATAAATCACTTTAAAAATCTCCCAGCTATTTGATTACATGACACACATTTAGTGAATACCACACTAATATAATTTATCAAATTTTTAGGTAACATAAGATAAGTATTCCTCCTATAGAAAATTATCTATATTTTGGGTGTGTTGAGATCTTTTTCATTTCAAATCAAATACACAACACTATATGAAACAACTTCACAGGATGAGTATGTCACCATTGAGAATAATAACCATTATTGAATAATGGAATCAAGAACCTCTCCTTTATTTATCTCTTACATAAAAACTTCATGACCAACTCATCTAATTAATCTCTTCACAGATTACACTATAATTTTTTTCCTTGATCTAAAATATTATTCTCAATATACCATGTGAGTAATAATATATATTTTATTTCCTCTATGAAGGTCTTCCAAATTTAATTTTATAGATATAATAATTTGAATTTAAAACCTCTTAAATACTTGGATTCGAAATATTAAAAACTCATACAATTTCTGCCATTATAACCGATGAACAAATGCATGTAGAAACTACTATTTAATCTTGGAATTATTCCTTTCATCCCTCCATAATAATAAACATGAATTTAAACACATATAAACATATATTCATGCATAAATTTGTTATAATGGATACTGCACTTATATAATGAAAATTCCCCGTGAGAAGTGCCTTCCATCTTTAACCCACAAAATCCGATTCACATTAAAATTATCACATAAGGATGATACCATTCATTTACAGTTTACATGATCATATATTCCTTAATTTTTGGGATATAATTATTTTGAAAATGCATACTCTTTGACCTGTAAGAATCTTATTTTAATCTTATCCCTGAAATACCATATTGAATGTACAATAACTATTTCGGGTCATCATTCTTTGAAATAGAAAATGAGAAAATCTCCTTATATCCATAATGATTTTAATGTTTTTAAGATCTAATATGAATATGTATTCCTAAAGATCATGGATTTATATTATTGTGGGGAAAAGTAACTCACAAAAACATCCTTAAATATAATTTCCCAAAACATGATATAAAAGAGTATTGTGATATTTTATTTTCATTCAAGGAAAAATTACTTTATATTATATGATATAAGAGACTCAAATCATTATCAATCATTTTAAAATTGGACACTTGATTAACCATGTGACATGTAGTCACTTGATCGAATATGCCCCACGTATCCACTCAATCGATCATGTTCCCTATCATCACTTGATTAACTATGAGGAATACAGTCACTTGATAAATCATATGAACAACACCATGGATTGAACATACTTTATCAATTTAAAGAATTTGATCGACGACACCACTTATTCTCATCCTGGATTTCACCTTGATTCCTTTTCATAGAGGGTATAATATTTTAATAATATTTACACAACTAAGTATTACCCTTATGTATCTCTAATTATATATGAGTTACCTTTCCATGTGCTATATAAATTCTAAATGAACCTTATATAGTAAAAGAAATTTCTAGATTACCTTTACGAATGAATCAAAGTTACCTTTATACAAGAAGTGGAGCTTCCATGTGACCTTTACATAAATGTATATTAATTATAAAAAATTCATAGAATACCCTTACATAGGTCATGTAATCCTCTAGTTACTTTCACATAGGTAGATAAATCTTCAGTTAAACTCTATGTAGAAGATGGATTTTAGTTTTACCAATATGAATCAACTAAATGACCTTTACATGAGTAGTGTAAACTCTAAATTACCATCATGTAGTTTTTAGGTTACCTCAAACAACAACAAAAAACTCTCAAAAGTTGTTTTAGACAATGTCTCTATTTCCATCAATACTTTATATTGATTTACTTTAAGAACAGCTCCAAAATCATCAAATTAATTTTGAATATTATTTATGTTTTAATAAAAAATGACAATATAATAATTATGACTACTTAATCCCACTACATAATTTATTTTATATATAAATGTGAAAACCTAAAGGAAGTTATTCAAACTAAATACTTAGTCCTAAAAATCAACCTCTTTTGATTTTTTTGAAATAATGAATTATAAATCACTTTTAGACTTATCACAACTAATAATAAATAATCATTAATAAATTCTAAGCCTACATGAGCGAACATAATATAAGAAATAACAATATTTAATGATAAAATCATACTTTCCATTTGAAAACAGTGACATATATTCACACCACTTCAACCTTAAAATTATTTAATTGATCATATAATCTATAACACAAAAATTAATGCATTTACTTTAACAATATTTTAAAATAAATCACAAATAAAAACATATTTATTTCACAGATTACCCCCTTAAACACCCTAAAAATATTATCCCCCTAACTAGATAAATAACATATCAATTGATACTTTATAAATAGTTTTCCTGCCTTTGTAATTTTTAAGGAATAAATATTAAGAGATTTATGTTATCATATTTCTCCTTCATTTAAAACAATATCCAAAGAAAAGATGAGAGTGAGGACTTTAACACCATACCTGAACCTTGAGATGTGTGGGGTTGAAATTCTTATATCAACCTCACATTCTAATAAGCATCCTTAGAAAACGGCTTGGTGAACACATCTATAATTTGTTCCTTTGTAGAAACATAATCCAACTTCAATTAATTTATCTCCATAAGATATTTGATAAATTGATATTTTTTATCAATGTTCTTTGAACATGAATTTTGAACCAAATTCTTTGAGATATTAATAGCACTTTGATTATCACATCCCAAGAGAAGTGAAGACTTCACTTAAACTTTTAGGTCTTCCATATGAGTTTTCATCCACTTTAATTGAGTTATAACTTGAGTGGAAACCACATAATAAACATCAATAATGATTATCATCACATAACTCTACATGTTATTATGAAAACTCAAATACATTTCACCCAAGAAGAAAACTCCATATGATGTGGATCTTCTCTTATCAATACTTCCAACCCAACCTATATATGTATAACCAAATATATCTAACTTTATTGTGCTATTATATTTCAACCTGAAATTTATTACACCATTAAGATACATGGGAATAATTTTTCTATCAAGAAATGGGGCTCTTTTTGTTTAATTTTATACCCAGAACAAATTGTAACAACATACACTAGATCTGGCCGTGAAGCTGTGAGATACAATGAAATTATAATCAATTTTCTAAAACCTTTAGGATCAAAACCTTTTCCATTTTAATCTTTTTAAAACTTTATTTCCAATAAAATTGGTTTTGAAATAGGATTTTGATTATCCATAATAAATATATTAATATGTTATTTATCATATTTCTCTTGACAAATAAATATGAGATATTTCTTTTTAGAGATTTATAGTCCAATAAAATAACTAATTTACCCAAGCATTGAAATTTTTCAAAAGATTCTTTATCTTCATAGAGAATAATTCACAAACTCCTTCATATTTATAGTAAATATAATATCATCTATATATATAACAATAAATAGAGATAAGTTATTGTCTTTTTTGATGTAAATATTGCTATTTATATTCCATTTTTTGAAATAAAACTACATCCCATTGGAATCTAGCATATAATACCAAGATTTGGTGGCTTCTTTTAGCCCATATAAATCCTTATTTAACATAAAAACATAATTATCATATTTTCCAAGTAAGAAAACACAAGGTTGTGCAATATATACCTCCTCTTCTAACTCACCATCTAGGAAGGAAGACTTGACATCCATTTGAAAAATATTTTATTAAATTTATAAATAAATATCAAGAAATATTATACTATTTTCAAGACATGAAACTAGAGAAAAGTCTTATAAAAGTCCACTCCTTAAATATATGAATAGAATTTACACACAAATATTTCTTTAATTCTAGTGACTTCTCCCTTTTCGTTCAACTTATTTCATAACACCCACTTTATTCCTATCATATATTATCCTCAGGTTTGGAAAATTTTCCCAAGATTCATTCCCATCAATTTGGTCCAATTATTTATCCATAGAATCAAAATTATCTTGATTCTCAAATTATTGTTCAAAATATTAAGGTTTAACTTTAGAGAATAATGAAGTATGATATTCTGTCCTCAATGTTATCCTAGTTTACACCTGCTAATTTTTATTACTAATCACATTTTGGACTTATATTTTTTTATTATCCCTTGATGAGTTTAATTTAGTTATTTCTAATCACTTGAAATTACTAAGTCATCTTCTACAAATTTTATATCTTCAACATTTTTATCCATTTCTAGAATTTCTTCAGGCTATTTAACAACATCAACTTCACTTATTTCTTTAGGATCTTCAACTTCCTTCATTTTATGTCCAATAATCTTCACATAACTAGTATCAATAAATATTTCAATATCCCTATTATAATAGTGACATCCCCTTCTATTTGGAAGATAAGCTAAAAAAATTCTAGAAACTCATCTTGGATCGAATTTCCCTATATTTCCCCATTTTATTTTTATGATATAGGGGCTACTAGACACTCTAAGATATTTTAAACATAGATTATTATTATAGTATGCATAATATGAAGACTTATCATAATTTTTTCTATAAAAGGAATGGTTTTTAATATGAACTGATTATTCGATAGATTTCATCCAAAAATACAAAGTGTTATCATTATCTATCAATATAATTCAATCCATCTCTACCAAGATTTTTTTATTTTGTTCAGCTGAACTATTTTTTTGATGTGTATAATTCACAAAGTTAATTAAATATTATTTAATTTTAAATATAAGATTCTAATTTTTTATTAGCATTCCCAACACCATTATATGTTTGAAATTTCTTTAGAGAGTAACCAAACTCTTTCTTAGTACTTCTCCCAAAACTCTTGAACATATTTAGAGCCTATGATTTATGTTTTAAAAACATAATACATGTAATGTGAGTAAATTCATCAATAAAATAAATGAAATACTCATATCCAATTATTCACTTTTTTATCATGGGCCCAGATATATCAGACTAAATCAACTCCAATGGATGAGATGTGTGAATCTAACTCTTTTTGTGTGATGAATTAGTAATATTACCATACAAATTTGTAGAAAAATCTAGTTTTTGTCCCCATAAGGCACTTTAGTGACCGATTCCATGGGTGGGGGGGGGGGGGTGAATCAGGGTGTGGAAATCATTGTAATTACTCCTCATACCCATGAAACCCTTACTATCATAACCAATCTTAACCTCACTTGTTATTATGGTAACGATTTTGTTCACCTATTAAGTGATGATAAAATTAACCAGTGAAATTATATTAGCCTTATTCAGATATTATTGATTATCACTCAATCCATATGCATTAATTGTTATTGTATATAATATAAGAAAAGAAATCAAACAATACACAAGTATCTTACTTGGTTCACCCATAATGGGATACATCTAAGGAGAACACATAGATGTTGTGTCGATGTGATAAAATACACTAATATTTTTTTAGTTTCATGGATAAAATGATTCATATATGGTCACTCTATTATATTATCACATCATTTTCAATATTTATGGTTTTCCTCATTTCCACCCATGAGACACTCCCTTTGTCCTCTACCTTTTCTCACTACTTTAGGAGGAAAGTATTTTTGTTTAATAGGATAATGAATTAATTAACTATCTGATTGATGCATTGAATAGTTATCATTGAACTTCACACTGTTATTTCACAAATTGGTTTTGAAAATCAATATTATAGAATCTTAACTTTCCATGTTGAACTAGTGTTCATGGAATACCAACTTCCTTTAGAAAGGTCTACAATGAGTGGAAATCACTTCATGTACCATTATCCTTAAGTGAATTCCAGATACAAAATTTCATTCATCTATTAATTGTTTTTCACAACTCTTTCACTTTCACAAAACTCTAAGTTTTTATGCACTTTTCATTGTTTCATGAAACTTCATAATTTCACACAACATTCGATGTGTCATGAAAATCACAACATTCACAAGATTTTAAATCTTTCATGAACCCCCTTGGTCTTATATAGAAGTTAATTTTTTTCACACAATTAATATTACCACTACTTATTTATAAAAGAAGTCATTTTTTGAAACTGATGTAATCATGAATTACATTTTAAAAACTCTATCAGTCAAATTGACACAATTAATTTCATCATGCAACTCATGTTTGCATGAATTCATCGTGTAAGAAAGATCAACATGTAAATATTTCACAAATTTAGAGCCACTAGATCACCGTTGAGTATTGATTATTCAAGGGGGTTTATCCATTATTTATATACATTTTCCCCTTCACACAACTTCCTTTCATGCCAACGACTGTTCAAGTAACTTTCTTGGTTTTTTGAACTTTAATAATTTAGTTTTTCCTTTAGCGCGTAACTCCATATTTTTTAGGGTTCACAAAAATATATCTAATTCATGAAACTACACTTTCATGAACTATCTAGAAATTTTAAAAAACATTTACTTTTCCATATATGAACTAGGTAACTTAAAAACAACACCTTCATGAAGCATTGTGCATATTCATGAAACCTTTCCTCTTCTTGAAACTCTTTCACCAATCAATCGCCATTTAAATTTTTTGATGAGATAATATCTAATCTTCACTTGTGTGTAAATTCATGAAACTATTGATGTAATTCATGAAATTTTTTCACTTGTGTAAAAATCCTTCCATTACCATATTGATGAGGGGACTCGGAAGCACCATATTCGGGAAACTTCTAATCTGCATGAGCCTTCTTCATTTTCTCCATTTTCCTACCCAAAATTTATACACACACTTAAACACTTTCATACCCATTTTTTCTTGAATATATAAAGTTATTCATGGTCTTGGATCTTCTCCATTAAATTTTCATGATGCAACCCTATCTATATGCCCCTCTTCCATGGATAACTTCAAACTGTCTCTCAGTATGATTAAAATCGATATTCTGAGATCACACACTACTTCATTCAATCCACCACTTTACCTTTATCAAGAATTCCGTATTATCTTGAAAATTATGAGATGGTGAACAAAAAATAAAAAATTCTCTATCACACCGTGTTAATGGAAACACCAAATCTAACACTTCAACATGCCAGGGTTGAAAATATATCCAACACACAACACATGAAAACACTAATTTCCATTGGTGTCCAATAATATCCCTTTTGGATTTATTAGAAACATTTTCATAAATACTTTTCCTATTTCACTATATATACCAACTGATAAACCATTGTTGATAAAAACTATCCATTAATGATAGTACAAATTATTGATTATTATTGGTGATTGATATCAACTGTTTGATAATGCATGGCATACGAGAAGACCACTTCTTCAACCCCACTAGGAAATAAATTTCATCATGAACTCATTCAATGATTTATATTCATTTAATGAACTAATTATACATCATTATATTTACAACCTTCACTTCCCACTCCACTTATTAAGGGATATATGGGAAAAAATACAGATCCATGATCCTTTTAACTCCTAGAAGAAACTACACATGGATTCATGATCCTTTGTTATCCCCCTTTGACATCAAATCCAAATTATAATTTTTACCATATGAAATAGATATAGGATCTTGAGAAAACTCATACCTTGGGAAACTATGATAATACTTTTATAATCATATCATTCTCCCTTATTTTCTTGATATTATACAACATAAGTTTCCATTATTTCTATATAATTGAGACCATATATTATGTCATTAAACATTTTTTCCTTTATCAATGATGCAAATAGGTTAATTTATACTTCTCCACATTTTTCAACATGGTTATTTCATATAATAAGAAGTGATAATTATCCCACTATAATATATAACTCCTCCAATTGTTAGGATAATTGGTTAGAACCACAAATTCACTTATTCTTATGTATAGTTTCTTCAGATATGACTACAGGTTTGAGAAACCTCTCCAGATTAAAAAGAAAATTATACCTGTAGCTTCTTTCAAAAAAATTCTCAGTGGGTAAACTTACCACTTAGAAAAGATCCAGAAAAAATCTATAATACTACTGAGTCGAGATATGATGTAGGAAAAAATAGATAAACTAAATAACACCATCGCTATCCATTTTACTCACTCACTTCTATAAAAATAAAGAAACCAAATAACTCCAACTTCTTTGAAGGAATTATTCTAGATTTTTATTTAGCTCTAAAAACAAAGATGATACCAATTATTGAATTATACTTCATAACTGATTTCATCTCTTATCCACTGGGTACCTTTCCTTGTATACTAAGGATACCATTTATAAAATGTTTATTTCAAAAACCCCCTTTACTTTATCACCCTTTCCATTTAACATAAAATTGAAATTAATCATAAGAGTTATCTATCCATAGAAGGCTCTCATATCCTTAGAAGAGTTGATGATACCACATGTTAGACCAGAAAACAAATAAAACATGTGTTCTTCTTTTGTTGTTGCTTCCCAATTATTCTATCTTCAAGATCTAATGTTGGTGGGATTATATGATCTTGAAATCAATTCTTTATAGATATTTATTCCACTTATCATCAATTAAAATATAAAAATTTAACTCCTAATGATAATTAATCACATGATTCTTTTTCTATTCTCATTCATTCAGAATCTAGATATAGATTTTTTTCTCATACTGATTTGAATCAGTTAGAACTCTAGATTACATCACAACAACACTTTCCATCTTTTTATGTAACTTCCCTATGGATTTTATATTCTATAAAACCTGAAAAACATTAAAAATAGTTAATATAGTTTAAATACATAGGGAGAGAGGACATTTCACTTTCTCATGTTGATGAATAAGAATGATCTTGATAAACCAACCCTTCATTAACACACTTTCTTTTTCCCCTTTTTAGATTTAAGGAAATGAATTCCAAAAGAACAATAAAATTATCTTCTTCCTAATCATTCTTCATGGTATGATTCTTTAGTTCCATGAAATAATCTCTTTATTGAGTGATTCTATTTATAAAACTTTTATTTAAGATATTTTCTTTAGAATTACCCTTTCATATCTTGGGAATTTATTTTTCTTCATCAACCAACTCAAAAACTGTACTTCCATGGGTACTCTTACTAATAAGGATATCCTCACATGTTAATGATTGGATCCTTCTTCTCTAGGTCTTCTTATATCACTATTTATCCCTGCCTAATTTATCAATTTTCACAATACATGTCTTTTTTTAGGATGCCTCTTTCACACTAGTGACTTTTGGAGTCCTTTTAATTTTCAAAATCTTCTTCTTATCTTTTCAAGAACCTATTGTTTCAATGCTTGATTTAAAACATCACTTTATACCACTATTTTCCCTTCTCTTTGGAACTCCCACAATTCTACTCTTCTCATTCCTTATGAAACAATTTTAAATCACACCCAGGAATGCCTCAAATTTTTCCTCTATAACAGGTAATAGAAACACCTTATATGTTTTCTTCCATTATGGATCCTTTATTACATGCTAAACCATCTTTATCATAGTAGGAATAACTTTATTCTTTTCATTTCAGAGTTTTTTCTTTATTTATAGAAGGAATTCCATGAGTAATTGTTTTTGTTTGATGAAACTTTTATTGAGATTAATTATTTTTCTCTAGCGTGGTTAATTTTTTTCTTTAACATAAAATACTTTATTTCAGTGAAAAATTTCTTTCCATTAGTCTTAGTAATGAAGGATTTAATTGTGACACTTTTAGTTTTCTTTTTGATATAATTCCTAGACATATAATCTTGGTTACAAAAAATAATACTTCCCATATAAAAACCATACCTCATAAAGTCATGCCTTAATTGATATATTATTATAGTATATTTCCTTATTACTTTAATCCATTAGGCTTCCTGGTAGACAGTCATGGTATCACTTATGATTTTATAATAAAACTTAGTGGCTACCTTCCTGCGAGATTCATATCTTTCAGGTTTTGAAAGATGCTTCATATTACATGCTAAATTTTAATTTTTCCCATTTGTGGACTCCAATTGTTTATACTCTAATGGGAGGGATATTCCCTTTCTCATTTAATATTTTTAACCTTACTTTGATCTCCTTGATATTCAAATCCATGTCTATTAACTAGTTATTCATATCTTTGGGAATTGATCTTGCTTCTTTTTTAGATTTTAACCTCTCTTACAATCTTATTTTGCGAGGGATAATTCTATTTTTAGATCCTTATCTATGACCATTTTATTTTAAACTTGATGTGAAAGTTTTTCAATTAAGTAACTTTGACTCTTCAATTTTTCACACATATTCATAATGACATCATTCTAGGCCACCTTTACTTTCTTTAGCCTTTTGTTCTACTCAAACAACAATATAATCTGTGTAACCAATTAATCCTTCTTTTCCCTTAGATTTTGAACCTAAATTGAGTTAAATATTTTTTTTGGAACCAGATATACTGCCTTTCACATTGAAATACATTTAATCTAAATACTTGGCTTGAGTATCATTTTTATACATCAGATCTATTTCCATGTCAATCAGTCTTTGATTGAGGTTTTTTATTTTTTATAAACCCAATTTTTATCACTTCAACATTGGTCCCTTGAGTTTCATTCTTCTTTCTCAGCTCCATGTTTTCTTTCTTCATCCTTCAATCAAGATACTCTGATATGTGAAAAACTTCCACATTTGGATCTCTTGATATCTTATCATCATCAGTATTTCCTACATCACTTTGAATATCATAATCCTTGGATAGTCCTACAACATCATTTTATAAGAAAGTAGATACATAATCGTATTTATCCATACATTTTGTTAGTGAGTTGCTGGTCTCCTTTAGCTTGATTAAACACTTATCGAATACCATTCCATTATATGAAATTCCATTGGAGTTCTTTTTATTTAGATTCTTCATCTTTCCCATGTTGTATTGGAAGAATATATTTTAGCTCCAAAAACTAATTTGATAAATTTAGAACAAAACTAATCCAATAAGATAAACCTTTCTTATGATACTAATTGTTGTCACCATAAGGGAATTTAGTAAGATATTCCATGGGGGTGAATTAGGGCATCAAACTCATTCATGTTTCTCTATGTACTCATTAAACCCTCACTTTCTGGACTAATATTGACATCACTTGTTAGTAGGTTCACTCTTATAATCACTTATTAAGTTTTGATCCAATTAACTGGATCACTTATCTTAGAATTATTCAGATAATATCAATGATCGATCAATTTATATGCACTGATTATCATCCTACAAAATATAATAAAATCAAGCACACAAGACAAAATAATTTTACTTGGTTAAACCACACTAGGATATGTCCAAGGAGTACACACCAAAATTGTGTCGATGTGCCAAAATATACCAATATTCACTAGTCTTATGGATAATTTTTTTTGGCTATGGTCACTCTATGCAAGGATCACTACCTTTACAAGATTTAGGGTTTGGTTCACTTCCACCCAATGGTCACTTACTTTGTCCTATCCCTTTACTCAATTCCTTTGGAGGGAATTGTTTTTGGATCATAGGACAATGCATGAATTCATTATCTTTTTTATTCACTAAATAATGATTATTCAACTTTTCACTACACTTTCAAAAATTATATGTGAACATCACTATTTTTAGAACCTCAATTTCCATTTTGAACTAGTATATAAGGATTACCAATTTTCTTTGGAATGATCTCTAATGAGTTCCAATCACTTCCTTTAAAATATTCCTTAAGATAATTCATAATAAAAACTTGCATGAAACTCTTCCTTATTTTTCATAAATCTAGAAAATTTTCACAACTCCTCAGTTTTCATGAAACAATACACTTTAACTCAATTTTTTTGTGTTGTGAGATTATCAAATTTCATGAGACTTTGAATCTTCTGTGAATCTACGTTGGTGTTTCACACATGTTTCTTGATTTTCATAATTGATGTTATCATTATTCATTTTCACAAAAATTTCTTTCATGAAATTAATATCTGCCTAAATTTCATTCGTGAAACTTACCAAGTCAAACTCACACAATTCCTTTCTTCACAGAACTCATGTTTGCATGAATGATTTGTGAAAGAAATGAATTCACACAACTCTTTCACAAATTTATATCCTAGGGATGTTTTTTGAGTATAAATTTTTAAAATGATGGGGAGTATCACCCTATTTATAGACTTTTATTCCCCTTCATGTAACTACCATACACACCACAAACCTTGCACACAACTTTCTTGGATCACTAAACTTTAATGATTTGAAATTTCCTTTCACAAATAACTCCATACATATTTATAGGGCTCATGAAATTCTATCTACTTCAAAAAAATCCACCTTTCTGAACACTACTTTATTTCATGAAAATCATTCATTTTCTAAATACGAATAAGGAAACTTCAAAACACCACATTCAAGAAACTTTTTTCATGTCCATGAATCTTTTCCTCTTCACAAAACTATTTTTTAAATCACATAACTTTTACATTTTTGAATGATATAGTCTCAAATATCCATTTTTTTTAAAACTTTATGAAATAATTTTTTTTATTTTGAACAAATTTTCCACTTGTGTGAAAATCCTTCATTTTCAATTTTTTTGTTAGGTGATTCATAAACAACTTGTTCAGGAAACTTATGATCTGCGTGGGTCTTCTTCCTTTTCTATGTTTTCTAGTTCCAAAATACCACACACACTCAAAAATTTATAGTCAGATTACTTCAAGAATATATCATGGTATTCATGTTCCTAGAACTTCTCCATGAAAGTTTCATGATACAACCCTATCTGGGTGATTCTCTTCCATCGATAGCTTCAATACATCACTTGGTATAATCAAAGTTAATATTCTGGGATCTCCTAATGTTTCATGAAATCTTACACTTTCCCATTATCAGGAACACCATATTCTCTTTCAACTATCGATATATTTAATAATAAATCTACGATGATCTATCACACATTGTCAATAGCAAAAACATATCCAACACTTCAACATGCCAATGTTGGAATTGATAGGGTTGATAATGAATCCAATAAAAAACTCATGGAAACCTATATTCTCATTGGTTTCCAACAATTATAAATCTTTATCTTCATATTATGAACATCAAAAATACTTTATATTTGGGTGAAGTTTCTCATATAACTTTTTCCTAGATGTACAAGTATTTTTTTTCAATTTAGAGTTTTTAGATTTAGCACTTTTGGAATCAAAGTTTGAAATTTAATAATTACCAAATGTTTGAGGCTCATATAATTTAGCCATAAACTTAGATCTTTTGATCTTATAATTATTCTCATAATTTATACCAACTATTTCAACATTAATATCATCTTGGAAAGATGATTTATATTGATCTTATAATACTTAATTATTCTTTGAACATTCAATAGATTATTGAATAGAGTTTAGAAAAATGAGTCTAGATAGATTTAGTTTTTCTTAAACCTTGAATAGTTTTAGTTCAATAAGATTAATATCCTTCTTTCAATAATCAACCTATTCTTCCTTCTTGATACACTAGTAATTCCCATTATCAATAAATATATTTAGACCATTAATATTTTTCAAAAGATTAAATTTTTATGTTCATGGAATGATTTCATACTATAAAAATATTTATCATCTTTCTTCAACTATCTATACTCTTTTTAAAACATTGGAATTTTTGAGATACATTCTATCAAATATATCATAATCATAAACTCTTTTTGAGTTTAATAGTCTTTGTTTATATAATTTTTACTTCCATAATTAGTGGAATATTAATCATTAACTTTAATAATGAGAAGTATTTTACAAAAATCATTATCAATATCAACCTCTTCTTCTTCATTAATACTTTCACCTTCCTCACATTTAGATAAGATATTCCTTCTTTTGTTATTTAGGAAATTATTTCCCTTTATTTTTTTTCACCTGGGTACATTCTCTATTGAGGATCTTGTAGATGTTGTATCTTCTTCATCAATAGATTTAACTTCCTCTAGTTTTTGATGGGTTACTATAAAATTTGCAACAACCCCAGAATTTAAGTATTTAATTGGTAGCTACTATTTGAAATTAATATTTCATCTTATAAATTATGTAAATATGATAGACATAATTTTACCAAACATGATATTTATATATGAATCTAAATTTTAATATCCAACTTCATCATCATCACAAAAAACCTTTTTACATTTATCAAATTTTGAGTCTTTAAAGGAAATTTCTTTTTCAGCCATTCTTTTTTTCTTGACCACAACTTCTTTCCATATTTCATAATAAAATAAAATTATATAAAATTATTCAAGGGGAATATCATGTGGATACTTTTCTTCTAAAGTAGAAACTTTATCATTAAACATTTTGGTAAGATATGTCGAATGTTTTCAATAATATAAGAATCTTAAAATTCTCACAATATCCACAAATTGTAATAAAAAATTAATTAGCTATTTTGAAGAAAATATTAATATAATCATCATAATACATCCATAGATATTATAGTTAAGTCTTCGAAACTATAAATTATGTTGCTTCACTTTAGTATCTACTTGATATATATTTTTATGTTTAACCCAGAAATGTTTTTCTATTTTGATTCTTTTAACGTTCATCAATTCACACCCTAAAATAGAAGATAAAATAGAATTCTTATCATGAACATAATTTTAAAAATTACATTAATTCTCTACTATCATGGGAGAAAATTTATCATGGGGAAAAAATCTTTCAGTTGTCACTTCCAAGATGTCATAACTAATAGAAAAGAGATATGGTAACATTCTGTTCTTCCAAATTTGAAAGACCCTCCCTTCAAACATGGGAATCCAATTATTATTTAATAAATTTAAATTATCCATTTAAGATAATATAAATTAGTGAATTATTAAATTTAATAGATACTTCAAAATAAAAATCTCCAAACAACCAATCATAAGTGAAGATATGTAACACCCCAAGCTTCCATGATATGTTTCCCTTTGAATAATGCAATAGCTTGCGTTGTATGCAACTTGGAGTTTTAACACACCACGACTAATCAAACTCGCCGTTATGAATAGTAATACACACTTTTTTAAAATTTTATAAATTTTATTTTTCAAAATTTACTTCATTTTTGGATGAAGAATATCAAAATTATCTTAGGGTGATTTTTTGGTATTTTTCTAAAAACTTTCAATTTTTGATGAATAGTGAAAAACACAGTGTTATTGTTTAAAACTGAATTTTTATTTAAATAATTAGTTATTTTATTTAAATTTATATTAGGTAAAAATAGATAAATAATACCTATATATTTTCAATTTAATTCATTGGAGTCATTTTATAATAATATTAGATATATAAAATTTTATAGAACTTTTTACCGTCTTTTACCCATCTTCTAGGCGCATTTGCAAATTTTCGTAAAACATAATTTTAATGATTTTATGAATTGAATTTAAAAAATCAGAGAGACACAGTTGACATTAGAAAGTAAAATGTTGTTCAATAAGATGGAAATCATTTTTGGTGAATAGTAACTTTTGACTTTTATTTACCACGGTTAAAAGTAAATAGGGTAATTAAAGAAAAAAAATGATATTATAATTACCCTAAAACATGTCCTAATTCTATTGGATAAATGTATTTATACCAAAATCAACCTTAGGAATAAAATATGGTCTTTTTGGTCCACTTTCATTAGATTAGGACATTTATTATTATTTTATTTAAAGAAGAGTTAAAAGTGTTAAATTCAAAGTTTAATAAATAAACCATTTTTAATATAGGGTTATACATAAGTTAAATTCGACTATAATTATTCATTTAGAATCAAAAAATATTTCCTACATAATTGTATTTTATTTATAATTTTTATACATTAAATAATTAAGTTTATTTATGATTCAATGATGATGCAGTAATTACCTTATTAGTGAAAGATTAAAATAATTGATACTATAAATATCCAACTAAATGAAAATTGAGTCTTTTGATGAATTAAAATAATTTTATAGGTTAATATGACATGTTATGGTTTATTAAATAAATTTTATTCGAAGTGATAAAGTTGTTATGACTTCTAAAAAAACAAAATACCAAATAGTGTCAAAATTGACATAAATGAGTTTTTAAAACAAATACTATATTATTAATTGATATAATATCCCTAAAAATATAATGTTCAGCCAAAGGACTTATATAAGGCTAAATATATTAATAATGAACCACTTGGGGTTCTCTTTGATTTTTATAGTAAGTTTCTTAACCATTTATTATAATAATTAAAGAATACAAGGTAAATGTTAAAATATTTAACTAAGAGTTAAATATAAAAGATAAGGTTAATATGGGGACCTAAACCTGTCTAAAACCTATTGATTGAGAGGTTTTATACCCATAACCACATTATCCTCGAAATAAATCATTTTAGAGCCATTATAAACCGAATATTATTGTATAATAAAATAATATTTCAAGCTTTTCCTAAAGTGACCCTCACCTCTCTTATAAAAAGGGTACTTCCCCTTCTCTCGAAATCACACCTACAATTACATTTGTATTTGAAAAACCCTAATAAAATATCCTCAAAACTACCATAAATTTTACATAGAGTCCTAACTTTGATCATAAAGCCAATCTAAGGAGCCCTTTTGGTCAACGTAAAAGGAAACACCCGAAGAAGAGGTAATAATTTCACCATCTCTTTCAAAGTTCTTTTCTTCTTCCATTTCCACTCTATTTGTTGTTTCCATACCAACATAATAACTCCAGTAACTTATATATAATGTGATGTTATTATAAATATGATACAACCATATTCATTATTCTATCCATCCTATGAATAACAAGTCACAATACATGCGTACGTACGACTTACCATCTCCACGTCGTGGTGTAACTTGTTATTCAAACACTTAATTATTTGGATGAGTATAATAATTAGTATAACTGATGTAAATAATAAATATAACATGTTAATGATTTATTATATATGATATAACATCCAATTACATATGATTTAACTATCAATAGAATGATATTGTCGCTAGTACATACATACAGATTACCGTCTCCACAAATGCGATGAAATTCATTCCCCATCATAAACATTCAAGAATAATTTTCATTTTATGATTAAAAATAATGTTTAATAACTTAATATAATTATGGATGTGAATAAAAATACATCCTATCTATAACAAACATGTCTTATGAACCAGGCATATAAAGGAAAATGAATCAGTTAACACCGAAAATAATGATACTATTGAAATATTATTAACAAAGATATATTAAAAGATCATATATGATATCATATTTATATATTTGGTTCTGGTATAAATTAATATCAATGATTTAACTATTATACAGAAGGTTAACATACCCTTGATCAAGGAAATGTACATGGTAATGGTTAATTCTACAATCTCTTCATTAAATGAGGTTGTTTTTATGTGAGTATCTATTAGGACCTCTTTATCATCCACATCCGTGTTTCTTAAAAATGTATTTCAAAACATTTTTACTATTACCTATACTATGGGTTAAAGTAATTTATACCCTTATTTTACTTTTTATGAGATGTTGATAAAGGAATTTTTTGTTGTTTTCCAAACAAGGTCCTTTACGACATTTTCAACAAAATTAAGGAAAGAATGTTTTTTAACTTATACGGTAGGTGTGACTATTTTCAGTCGTTATAACACATTCAAAGCTTCCATTACAAGATTATAAGAATATTTTAGAAATAAATATTTTCTTTTAAAATTACAGGACTTTTAAATGATTTCAAAATAGAAAGATATATTTCTCTCAAATAGTTTTGATTTCATCTATGTCAATATCCTTTGTTGGATTTTACTCTTGTTTGATGTTGATTTATTATGATACAATCTTACATATTGTATTGAAGGTTCAGTGATATGTTTGATTGTAGATGTTATATTTTTATACCATTCATTATTTATGGTTAAAGTATTGACATTTCGTATGCTAGTTTTAATATGAATGTTTATGGGATGTTTCAACCTTTTCATATGAGGAATGCATTGGACTTAGTAAGTGAAAGTGGAGCCTAATATAGCTGCTCGATGTATCAGTAGGTCTCATGAGACAAAATAGTTTCTTGAAATAAGGCGTTGACAAAATCTTATTTTAGGTCTTGGAATGAGACCTTGACTATGTGGTTACGATGTCCGACATTATGCATTCCATCATTATGAAATTGGCTATTGATATTACATGTGATTATTCAACTAGTATAATATCCAAGTGAATAAGTAAATGGATTTATTTGATTTATCTTTGCCATATTATATTCATGTTTAAGTTTAAAAGTCTTGTGTTTTAGTCTTATACATTTCCTTAAATGTTTATTCTTATTTATGAAAGTTTCTGCTATATTGTTATCCTAACTGAGCACCAGAGTTCACCCCATTCTATGTTTTATTTTTCCTAAGAATAAAAGAATTATATTTAGACAAACTAGTAGGTATAGTCTAAGGGAGATTGTTGTGTTAAAAGGAGACACAATGTTGTTTTTATTTCATGATGTAATGTAAAACTAATGTATGTATCTAGTACATCCAAGGCTATTAAACTGATCAGTCTTTTGGGATAGAATTCCTTATATCATGACAATGTTATATAATAATTCACCAAATATGGGTAACTGGAGTCGGGGCATTAGAGTTGGTATCATATGAAGTTTAGTACAAACCTTGGAAGGTAGATTTAGAAAAAATCTTATTAGATAACATTACCCTAAGATTGAATTTGAGGATTATTATAGAATAACTTCATATAATTTTGGTAATTTAGAGATTTTGTGATTTTTCCAAGAAATAAATCCATGTATGGATACAAGCAGGTAGATTAAGCTCTGGAATAGATGTACCTAGGAGTGAAAACTCTAACAAGGAGTTTCAGGCTTGACCCGAGGTATTCTGGTACACGACAACGGGCCTTGCTGCATTCTTGTTTACGACACTCCCAGGGTATATGATTAGGATAATTCACATTTTCTTTACAAACCATTATGAAGGATCTATGAGTATATACCTCCTAAAAGAATTTTTTTTATGATTATGGATTATATCCATAAACTGTTCAATTTATGTTATGTGTTTTACAAGTTTGGAATTATGTATTGCGATTCATAAACTAATCTACCGTATGCCATTGTTTAGAAATGGCACCTAGTGGAAGGAATAGAAACCGTATCAATGTACATAATCCATATAGGGACTGCCCTCCTACTCAAGATAATTATAGTAGAGCTAGTGATGCAACTGGTGCTGACCAGCTTATCACCACACTGAGACAACGCACTCAGGTTATGAATAATCACCTTACCCATATGGAGAAACTAGATCCACAACATGGAGGGTCAATGTAAGACCACTTCATGATCCAATAACCACCAACATTCAATGGGACTAAAAAATTAATTTTTAGCTAAGCAGTGGATAAGTTCCTTAGAGAAAATATTTCATGTTTTGGGGAGTAGCGAAATAGAAAAAGATATCATGGCAGTTTATCACCTTACGAGAGATGCAGATCAATAGTGGTCATTAATTCAAAACACCAAGGAATATTAATAAGTATAAAATATGGAATAGAGGGATTTTAAACAGATTTTCTGAGAAAAATACTTTCCATGTGACCATCTAGTGGATATGGAAAGACAATTTCTGTGTTTGAGGAAATATAAGGATGAGAATGTTGCAAAGTACGAGGCTAACTGTACAAGGTTATCAAGGCATATGGAAAATTATATACATAACCAAAAGAGTAAGATTGATAGATTCTTTGATGGGTTAAAACCATTTCTCCATCGAACATTAGTCTCACAATCCTTCTCATCATACGAAGATATTGTCTCAGGTTCTATCAAGACAGAAAATGAATTCTTTAAGTCTTATAATTTTAAAGCAAAGCAAGAGAAGAAGAGATCTACTGAACACTATAGAAATTTAAATAAGGGGAAGAAGGGAAAATTTGAATTTCCATCCTGCGGTAAATGTTAGAAGAAAAACCCTGACACTTTCATGAAGGGAATGGGAGTCTGTTACAAGTGTGATGAAAAAATCCACTATGCTTGGGATTGTAAGGGAAAGAAAGAGGCTATAAATGTTGAATGATACAATTTTAGAAAAATGGGGCATTATGAAAATGAATGTCCTAAGATCTAAGGAAACTTAGCTCAAAAAAGGCCAAGGGAGAAAGGACAAGCTTATGCGATCACTACTGCTGAGGTTGAAGCTCATAATGATGTAGTGGCATGTTATTTAATGGTTTTTCAAATTCGGTCAATGATTTATTTGGTTCTATATCATCATATTGTTTCATATCTTTCTAGTTTTCTAAGAAAATTAGATATTTTCAATTTGATTTAACAAAGAAGTTGTCTGTCAAAACTCCTAAGGGAAATATCATTGCAACAAAGTCTTGTGAATCAGTCCCCATTAGGGCATATAAAAGTTCTTTATCTACTGATCTAATCATCATAACCTTGATTGAATTTGATATAATCCTTGGTATGGATTGTCTTTCAGACCATGATTCCAATATTTATTATAATAAGAATGCGGTTACAATTTTCGATGATGATAAAGAGTACCTTATCTTTAGAGTAGAAATGTCACCACCTGATTCTTATCTAGATCCACCCACAGTAGCTCAACTAAATTAAATTATTGGGGAGGAAGAGAATGAAATAACTCTGGGTGAGGAAAGGAATGTTTCAATATAGGATGTACCTATTGTTCAAGAATATGTTGATGTGTTTCTAGAGGATTTACCTAGACATCCTCCAGAATGAGAAATTGATTTTTCCATTGATTTAATTTCTAATTCAAGGCCTATATCGAAGAACCCTTATAGAATAGACACTGTGGAATTAGTGGAACTAAAGAAACAACTAGAGGAATTGAGTAATAAAGGATTTATTCACCCTAGTGTTTCTCTATGGGGATCCCCTATTCTCTTTGTTAAGAAGAAAGATGGATCTATGAGGTTGTGCATTTAATACAAGGAGATCAATGCTAAATAATAAAAACAAGTATCCCCTACCTCACATTGATGATTTATTCAATCAACTTCATGGAGATAAATATTTTTCAAAGATTCACCTTCGATATGGATATCATCGGTTGTGTGTGAAGAAGGAAGACATTACGAAAACAACATTTCAAACCAGGTACGAGCATTACGAGTTTACATTAATGCCTTTTGGACTGACTAATTAACCCTCTATTTTCATGGATCTAATCAATAGAGTTTTCAAGGAATATTTTGATTAATTTTTAGTGGTATTTGTTGATGATATCTTGGATTACTACAAAATCTATGAAGATCATGAAAATCACTTGTGCACTATTCTGAAAACCCTCAGAATAAATGGATTATATGGGATGTTTGGAAAGTGTGAATTATGGAATTAGGAAATTTCTTATATTGGACATATTGTCTATTAGGATAGAATCTCTATTGATCCTTCTAATACAATGGAAATACAATAATGGCCATCACTGATGAATATAACTAAGGTACACAGTTTTATTTGTTTAGAAGGTTATTATCAGCATTTCATCCAGAATTTTTCCTAATTGACTAACCCATTAACTAAGCTCATACGTAAAGGGATTAAATTTGTTTGGAAAAAAGTGTAAAGAATATTTTGAAGAACTGAAGATAATATTAGTCGTTGCTACTATCTTTACTCTACCATCGGGGAATGATGGGTTTTTTATTTAGAGTGATTCTTCAAAGAAATGACTTGGTTGTGTCCTTAAGTATAATGATAGAGTTATTGCCTATGAATCATGACATTTTAAAATTAATGAACAAAACTATCCCACTCATGATATTGAGTAAAAAGCTATAATATTTTATTTGAAGATATGGAGACATTATCTCTATGTTGAAAAATATGTGATATAAACTTATCATAAGAGGATGAAGTATACTTTCTCACAGAAAGAAATCAACATGAGGCAAATATGATGGATTGAACTACTCAAGGATAATTATTTCACTATGCACTACCACCCGAGGAAGGAAAATAAGGTGGAAGCTACTTTGAGTAGAAAGGATCATGGAGTTTTGAACAAGATGAGTGTAGAGACCCAAAGCCTGACGTACATAGAAATTACATTACTTTTGTGGAATACTTAATACATAACAAAAACAGACACACAAGGACCGTAATAGTTTAGTGTCTTTGGAAACTCAGAACATAATCTTCTAATCATAGTGAAAGATCTTCAACATCTCCCATAAAGATCTTCCCCTTTTTTATTTCTTACTTAAAAACTTTCTTTAAATCCTGGGAAAAAGAAAACATATAAAAGGGTGAGCTCAAATGCTCAGTAAGGGTAAGTATAAAGATCATGAAACAATCCATAAACATTTGAATGCAAAAACATGAACATAAAATCTAAACATCAAAATCATGAGCAAAGACATAAATCATGGAAGTACGTAAGGAATATATCATAAAGGAACATATAATGGGAATAAAACATGTAATTGTGGCATCCTTTAATCATTTGTTATGATTTCCATAGTAGCCAAGGCATTGCTGCCAAGACCATCTTAGTGGACAAAGCCCCTTTCTGAATCGAGTTCACTCCTCGTTCCAGTCCTGTACTGAATCGGATTAACATACCATTACAGATATGTCTATCTCATGAGATATAAATCTTTAACCAATGCATTGGAGGTAGATATAGGTCCCACCCATCACATAATGAAATCATTCTTACTTGTGCCACAAAATAAACATACATCATTCATAATAACCCAACGAAAAGAAATGGGTTTCATAAACATCATCTGATCATCACATAATCCATATAAAAGAAATGGATATCATCATCATAATAATAAAATTGAAACCATTTAAATCATAGAGACATTATACTTAAAGCATACACTTATGAAATATTGTTATCCTAGATGGAAAATGGTTTTGATAAAACCTTTGAAATGAATTTTTGGGGAAAATATCATTTCTTTGTAAAAATCATTTTCCTTTCACAAAATGTCATGAAATTTTAAAAGAAAAGGATATTGTTGAAAATATAAATGAAATAATTTTTAGTAAGATTCATTAAAATAAGTCTTTATAAAACCATAAAAATCCTTTCATGCCGTATAAGTTAAAAAAAACATTCTTCTCGTACTTTTGTCAGAAAAGTCAAAAAGTACCTCATATTGAAAACGAAAATATATTCCTTCCATACCATGTGGTAAAAGGGTAAAAATTACTTTCAACATACATGGAAGAATAGTAAAAATTTTATAAAAACATTTTGAGAAATTATGGACATGGATGATAAACATAACCCTATTAAATACTTACGCATAATCAATCTCAGATAAAAAAAATGAGATTGCAATGTTATCCCTTACCTTAGGTCTGATATGATTTGTACATATCCAAACCTCCTGTATAATGATTTAAATAATGTCATTAACTTATTACAGAATCATATTCATTGTTATGATATCATATATGGTTCACTTATGACTTTATATTACCCGTTCTTTTGTAAATTCCATGTTAAAGAAGCGTTTTGGGTAAAATCGTTTCATTTATCGTAGGCGTTTGGACTTGTTTTTCTTAACATTATTATTACTTATATCATGATTTACTTACTTCCAGAATATAAAACATGATTTATATATCATATATATTTAGTATATATATATATATAATAGATATATAAATGAAATGAAACACACCGTTCATGGAGACGGTAGTCCGTACGTACGCATGAACACTGTTTTCCTTTCCTTATTGTCTTGAATTGAAGTAAGTAGATGACATCCATATATATATATACATAAATCCATTAGATTTATCATTTCATATATTTTATTATTATTCATTATATATACTTTATAATCATTCTTGAATGTTTAACATGGAGAATGAATCTCATCGCGTCGTGGAGACGGTAGTCCGTATGTATGCACGAGTGATGATATCATTTCCATAATTATTGAATTGAATTGGAGTGGATAATATAATATATTAGAATCAGTATGATGTTATAATAAATATATATAGTTATTATTTACACCATTATACCCATCCATGTAAGGTGGTGTTGGAAAAATAGATTACACCCCGGTGTGGAGACGGTATTCCGTACGTACGCACGCGTGGTGATTTCATTTTCTGTAGGATGAATAGAAGGTGAAATATGGTTGTTTCATATTTATAATAACATATCAGTATATGGGTGATATTTATGTTATTACTTTATAAAGAAACAACTGAAGAAGAAGAAGTTGAAGAAGAATGAAATTGGAAAGGATCAGTAATGGATATTACCTCTTCTTTGAAACGCCTCTTCTTAACCTCCTCTTAGGGAACTGAAGATGGTCTTTGAAGAAAACCAGGACCTCTAAGATGATTATAGGGAAGTGGAGAATAGAGTTTGTCAGGGTTTTTCTGAGCTTGAATGCTCAAAGTGGTGTGAGGAGGAGAGGGAGGAGGTGCCCTTTTATAAGAGGGGTGAGGGGAACCTTAAGAAAAACTCAAAATATTATTTTATAATAAAGTAACATTTGGTTTTTAATAGCTCCAAATTGATTTATTTAAAAGATAAGGTGGGTATGGGTCGAAAGCCTCTCAAAAAATATAATTTAGACAAGTTTAGGTTACTATTTTAACCTTATCATTTAGATTTAACTCTAAGATAAATAATTTAACTTTTACCGTGACCTTTTGTTTTCTTACCCTATATGGTTACTAAACTTACTATAACAAGCCAAAAAAACCCCAAGTGGTTAATTATTAATATATATATCCTTATCTAAGTCATTTTTCCGAACCATATATTTTTAGGAATAAAATAACAATTAATAATATAATATTTGTTTTAAAAACTATTTTATGTCAATTTTGATACTATTTGGTACTTGATTTTTGTGAAAATCAAAACCAGAATGATAAGTTCGAAAAAAGTTTATTAAATCAACACTAACATGTCATATTAACTTAGAAAATTAGTTTAATTCATAAAAAGTATCAAATTACATTTATTTGGGCATTTATAACATCAATTATGTTAATATTTTCTTAATAAGGTAATTACTACATCATCGTTGTGTCATAAATAAATTAAATCATTTAAAGTCTAAAAATTATAAATAAAATACCATTATGTAAGAAATCATTTTATATTTATAATGAATATTTATAATCGAATTTGTCTTATATGTGACCCTATATTAAAAATGTTTTAGTTATGACATTTTGATTTTAACTATTTTAACTCTTCTTTATATAAAATAATATTAAATGTCCTAATCTAATCCAAGTCGACCTATATGGTCATATTATATTCATAAGGTTGTTTTTGGTCGAAATAAACTTATCCAATAGAATTAGGACATGTGTTGGGGTAATAGTAATATCATTTTTACCCTTAATTACTCTATTTACTATTAACCGCGGTAAAAAAAGGTAAAAAGTTACTATTCACCAAAAATTATTTTCATCTCATTGAACCACATTTTACTTACTGACATCAACCGTGTCTCTTAGATTTTTGAAATTCCACTCATAGAAGCAGTAAAATTAAGATTTA
Source organism: Viscum album (assembly GCA_963277665.1). NCBI lineage: Eukaryota > Viridiplantae > Streptophyta > Magnoliopsida > Santalales > Viscaceae > Viscum > Viscum album. Next base: position 1,148,745,601 of record OY728132.1, on the reverse strand, counting down.
TTTAAATTTGCAAAATCTCCTAGGAGGTGAGTAAAAGATGGTGAAAAGTTCAATAAAAATTTTATATATCTAAAATTATTATAAAATAACTCCAATGAATTACATTGAACTTATGTAGGTATTATGTATCTATTTCGACCTAAAATAAATCTAAATAAAATAAATAATTATTTTAAAAAAAAGTTGGTTTTTAAATAGTAACCCCGTGTTTTCACTATTAATCAAAAATTTAATGTTATCAGAAAAATACCAAAAAATTCACCCTAAGCTAATTTCGATATTACGAATCCAAAAATGAAGTCCATTTTGAAAGATAAATTTTCAAAAAGTGGTTATTACTATTCATAATGGCTAGTTTATATAATATTTTAATAATATGTCGTTGTTTAGTGAAACCCGGTATTGCGTACAACACACGCTATCGAGGAAGGTTGAGATTGCGTGTAATGAAAGCCAAGTCAGGGTTACGTGTAGTGCAAGACTCATTTGTTGTTGCGTATAACTAAATCAAACCATATTTCATTTATACATTGAATATACATATATACACTCACTCAATGTTGCATTAAATGACTACTATCAAACAAACTTGAAATTGTGTTTAACACGATCCAAGATTAGTGTTGTGTATACTGAAAGCTAATACAGTGTTGCGTATAGCGCAAGATAATTTTGGAGTAGCATACAACACAATACATCAATGAAATTAAAAAGAATAATTCTTATAAAATCTCAGGTTGTTGCATTCTATCCCCCTTAAAATGAATTTCTCCCTCGAAATTCTTTGGGGTTATAAACAGTTTACTACTTAAAAGTTTTGTTTCATAGAAGCCCACATCATAAAAAGGAATACCAAAACTTAACTTTAAAAACTAAAGTATGAAATGTAACGGTTACCCAAATTAACCAATCCTTGGGTTTCCACATAGGTGAAAATATGGATATAGAAGATAAATCTAACCATCAAGTTCTGATGGAGAGTGGTAGAGGACATGGCTATGAAAAATCCAACAATCACAAAGCCATAGATTTGTAATGATCTATGATACCATCTGATTCATCAGATATAAGATCACTAGGACAACATTTTTAATATCTTTTCCCTAAAGTTCAAAATTTTGAATTAGAAGAAATACGTACTTGATTTTTGTACAATCTCACTATTGTTTGTTCCTTGAACAATTTCCACTTCATCTCTTAAAGAAATAAAGTCAAATTTTTCTTCCATGAAGTGTTAGAAGATCATGCGATAGAATGATAGGTCATTCCATCTATCTCAAAGAAAAGGATAGAAAAAGTTATTAAATATACATAAATCCATATATAGTGAGATTAATCGTATATAGTTCCTAAAATGGACTTATACTTCATATATCATACTGCTTAATATAATAAAACTAGTTTCTACTAACCAGGGACATCCTATAGGCCAGTGGTAGGCGATAAAGGCCTGTCGTACTTCAGTTGTGGGTTCGATTCCCACAGCCTTTTCCGACGCGATGGGTTGTCACAAGTCCTATGGGTTGCCCCTTTTTCTAAAACAACACTATTATAACATTACAGAAATAGTATCATAAAAAGTTCTAGCCTTAAATAATACTATCTGATGTCCAACATAATCCATTCCAATCCTTAGGCTTATCCAAAATACATATGTCCAATCTCATAATATAAAGAAAATTATTACTTGAAATGTCACATAACAAGCACGTGAATACCATAATTTATCTCCCATATATCACATGATATATCTTGTTTTGTCACATTCCAAACATGTGAATACCTTAAAAATGAATACCCATTGAACCTTAGTGAAAACTTGAATTTTTTCAAAAGTTAGCTCTTTCCACACACCAAAATCCAAAAATTTCTATATACTCAAACCATGATATCACATTGTCCTTATATTAGTTATGAGCTCATGAATACAATCAAAAATATTATTTTCTCTTTATCTCTTCATTATGCGCATATCATCTACTTTCCAAAAATATTTCAATCACTTTTCATGGTTACTGATGCCATATTCTTATGGAAAACCACAATGGACCAATATATAGGTATTCCAATATACCATAAAAGTACCTCAACATCATTATTCTTGAATACCAATACATAAACACTTCAAACCATACTCTTCAATGTTTGTTATGGAATAATTCCTTCCTTGATTTAGAAGTAACCTCTTAGGTTAGGGCATTGAGTCAGGTAATGCCCATGTTCTCCACAGATAAGACATTGAACTCCATAACAGTCTGTCACTCTATGACCCTTCTCTCCACATAAGTAACATCTTCCCCTCCATTTGTTGTATTCATCAAGGTTCTCCTTCCCTTATTTAGAAATCTCAATCTTCCTTTATTTATGCTCCTCAACATGTGAACATGCATAAAAGTCAATCTTCCTCTTATTTGATGAATTGGGAATACCACTAATGTTCACCTTGTTAATCATATATCGCGATGTCTGATTCGGCATAATCATAATATCATTCTCTCTAGGCATTACGCAATTTCGCTGCTCATAGTCAAAATATGTCCATCGGATTCTATGTCAACCCAATTCCTTCTGGTTCCCTCCATTAACTAATACCAGAAACCATTGTGTAAGAAACAGTTAAAATAACGAGGAACCGCATAATCATAAAAAGTCATTTATAGGATGTATAACTTATGTCACCTTCTTTAAACTATGATAGATTAAGTTCACCCTAGTTTATTCATGATCATAAAAATAATTCTAGGACTATAACCTATATTTATACGAAAGATTAGGGACATTACTAAACCTTAGGGACATCCCTAGACATACCTTAGAAATATCTATAGGGATCTCACTAAAGTTCTCATGATCTCACTGAAGTTATCGCATCCTAGTTTCCAAAGGTTGACTAAACCTTTCCTCTGATACCAAATTTAGAGACCCGAATCCTGACGTACATAGACATTACATTACTTTTGCGGAATACTTAATACATAAAAAAAATCAGACACATAAGGACCGTAACAGTTTAGTGTCTTTGGAAACTCGGTACATAATCTTCTAATCGTGGTGAAAGATTTTCAACATCTCCCATAAAGATCTTCCCCTTTTTATTTTCTTACCTAAAACCTTTCTTTCAATCCTGGGAAAAATAAAACATATAAAAGGTTGAGCTCAAATTCCCAGTAAGGGTAAGCATAAAGATCTTGAAACAATCCATAAACATTTGAATGCAAAAACTTGAACATAAAATCTAAACATCAAAATCATGAGAAAAGACAAAAATCATGGAAGTACATAAGGAATATATCATAAAGGAACATATCATGGGAATAAAACATGTAATTGTGGCATCCTTTAAGCACTTTTTATGATTTCCATAGTAGCCAAGGCATTTCTGCCAAGTCCATCTTAGTGGACAAAGTCCCTTTCTGAATCGAGTTCACTCCTCGTTCCAGTCCTATACTGAATCGGATTAACATACTGTTCCAGCCATGTCTATCTCATGAGATATAAATCTTTACCCAATTCATTGGATAGAGATATAGGTCCTACCAGTCACATAATGAAATCATTTTTACTCGTGCCACAAAATAAACATACATCATTCATAATAACCCAACGAAAATAAATAGGTTTCATAAACATCATCCCATCAACACATAATCCATATAAAATAAATGGATATCATCATAATAATAAGAAAATTAAAACCATTTAAATCATAGAGACATTATACTTGAAGCATACACTTATGAAATACTGTTATCTTATATGGAAAATGGTTTTGATAAAACCCTTGAAATGAATTCTTGAGGAAAATAACCTTTCTTTGTAAAAATAATTTTCCTTTCACAAAATGTCATGAAATTTTAAAAGAAAAGTATTTTGTTGAAAATATACATGAAATCATTTTTAGGAAGCTTCATGAAAATAAGGCTTTATAAAACCGTAAAAATCCTTTCATGCCGTATAAGTTAAAAAAAAAACATTCTTCTCATACTTTTGTCAGAAAAGTCAAAAAGTACGTCGTATTGAAAAGGACAAAAGATTCCTTCCATACCATGTGGTAAAAGGGTAAAAATGACTTTAAACATACATGGAAGAATAGTAAACATTTTATAAAAACATTTTGAGAAATTATGGACATGGATGATAAACATAACCCCCGTAAATACTTACGCATAATCAATCTCGGATAAAAAAATGAGATTGCAAAGTTATCCCATACCTTAGGTCCGATATGGCTCGTACGTATCCAAACCTCCTGAATAATGATTTAAATAATTTCATTTACTTATTATAGAATCATATTCATTGTTATTATATCATATATGGTTCACTTATGACTTTATATTACCCGTTCTTTTGTAAATTCTATGTTAAAGAAGTGTTTTGGGTAAAATTGTTTCATTTATCGTAGGCGTTTGGACTTGTTGTTCTTGACATTATTATTACATATATAATGATTTACTTACTTCCAGAATATAAAACATGATTTATATATCATATATACTCAGTATATATATATATATATATATAATAGATAGATAAATGAAATGAAACACACCGTTCATGGAGACGGTAGTCCGTATGTACGGATGAACGCTGTTTTCCTTTCCTTATTATTTTGAATGGAAGTAAGTGGATGACATAAATATATATATATACATAAATCAAATAGATTTCTCATGTCATATATTTCATTATTATTCATTATATATACTTTATAATCATTCTTGAATGGTTAACATGTAGAATGAATCTCATTGCGTCGTGGAGACGGTAGTCCGTACGTACGCACGAGCGATGATATCATTCCCATAATTATTGAATTGAATTGGAGTAGATAATATAATATCTCAGAATCAGTATGATGTTATAATAACTATATATAGTTATTCTTTACACCATTATACCCATCCATGTAAGGCGGTGTTGGAAAAATAGATTACACCATGGCGTGGAGACAGTATTCCGTACGTAAGCACGCGTAATGATTTCATATTCCGTAGGATGGATAGAAGGTGAAATAGGGTTGTTTCATATTTATAATAACATATCAGTATATGGGTGATACTGATGTTATTACTTTATAAAGAAACAACTGAAGAAGAAGAAGAAGTTGAAGAAGAATGAAATTGGAAAGGATCGGTAATGGATATTACCTCTTCTTTCAAACGCCTCTTCTTAACCTTCTATTAGGGAACTAAATATGGTCTTTGAAGAAAACAAGGACCTATAGGATGATTCTAGGGAAGTGGAGAAGAGATTTTTTTAGGTTTTTTCCAATCTTGAAAGCTCAAAGTGGTGTGAGTAGGAGAGGGAGGAGGTGCCCTTTTATAAGAGGGGTGAGGGGCACCTTAGGAAAAACTCAAAATATTATTTTATAATAAAGTAACAATCGGTTTTTAATAGCTCCAAATTAATTTATTTCGAAGCTAAGGTGGGGATGGGTCGAAATACTCTCAACCAATATAATTTAGACAAGTTTAGGTTACTATTTTAACCTTATCATTTAGATTTAACTCTAAGATAAATAATTTAACTTTTACCATGACTTTTTGTTTCCTTACATTATATGTTTATTAAACTTACTATAACAAGACAAAATAACCACAAGTGGTTCATTATTAATATATAAATCCTTATCTAAGTCATTTTGGCCGAACCTTAGATTTGTAGGAATAAAATAACAATTAATAATATAATATTTGTTTTAAAAACTATTTTATGTCAATTTTGACACTATTTGGTACATGATTTTTGTGAAAATCAAAACAGAATGATAATTTCAAACCAAGTTTATTAAATCAACACTAACATGTCATATTAACCTAGAAAATTATTGTAATTCATAAAAAGTCTCAAATTACATTTATTTGGGCATTTATAACATCAATTAGGTTAATATTTTCTTAATAATGTAATTACTGCATCATTGTTGTGTCATAAATAAATTAAATTATTTAAAGTTTAAAAATTATAAATAAAATACAATTATGTAGGAAATCGTTTTAGCTTTATAATGAATATTTATAATCGAATTTATCTTATGTATAAACTTATATTAAAAATGTTTTAGTTATTAAACTTTGATTTTAACTATTTTAAATCTTCTTTAAATAAAATAATATTAAATGTCCTAATCTATTCCAAGTCAACCTAAATGGTCATATTATATTCTTAAGGTAGTCTTTGGTCGAAATACACGTATACAATAGAATTAGTACATGTGCTGGGGTAATAGTAATATCATTTTTACCCTTAATTACCCTATTTACTATTAACTGCGAGAAAAAAAGGTAAAAAGTTACTATTCACCGAAAATTATTTTCATCTCATCGAACCACATTTTACTTACTGACATCAATTGTGTCTCTCTGATTTTTCAAATTCCACTCACAGAAGCAGTAAAATTAAGATTTATGTAAATTTGCAAAATCTCCTAGGAGGTGGTTAAAAGACGTTGAAAAGTTCAATAAAAATTTTATATATCTAAAATTATTATAAAATGACTCCAATGAATTAAATTGAAATTATATAGGTATTATGTATCTATTTTGACCTAAAATAAATTTAAATAAAATAAATAATTATTTAAATAAAAAGTCGGTTTTTAAATAGTAGCCCTGTGTTTTCACTATTCATAAAAAATTGAATGTTTTCAGAAAAACACCAAAAATTCACCCTAGGCTAATTTCAATATTCCAAATCCAAAAATGAAGTCCATTTTGAAAGATAAATTTTCAAAAAGTGGTTATTACTATTCATAACGGCTAGTTTATATAATATTTTAATAATATATCGTTGTTTAGTGAAACCCGATATTGCATACAACACATGCTATCGAGGAAGGATGCGATTGCGTGTAATGAAAGCCAAGTCAGGTTTGCGTGTAGTGCAAGACTCCTTTATTGTCACGTATAACTAAATCCAACCATATTTCATTTATACATTGAATATATATATATATATACACACACTCAATGTTGCATTAAATAACTACTATCAAACAAACTCGAAATTGTGTTTAACACGATCCAAGATTAGTGTTGTGTATACTGCAAGCTAATACGGTGTTGCGTATAGCGGAAAATAATTTTAGAGTAGCATACAACACAAGACATCAATGAAATTAAAAATAATAATTCTTATAAAATCTCGGGTTGTTACAATGAGAGTTGAAAGAGATCCTATGTTCATTGATCTAGTAAAGATGTATCTGGGAATAATCATGGAATTTGAAACATCAATACTTTTTTAAATGATTGCTAAACCATATTTACTAGAAAAGATAAAAAGTTCTCAAACAGATGATGAGGAGTTTCAAAAGAAAATTAAAGCTGTGAATGATGTGAGATAGATCGACTTCATATATGAAGAAGGTATTTTGAAATTTGGGAAGAGACTTTGTGTTCCTGACATACCTGATCTAAAATGGGAATTGTTGGATGATGTACATATCTCCAATTTCTCTATAAACCCTAGTAGTACTAAGATGTATAGATATTTGAAGGAACATTTTTTGTGGAACAACATGAAGAGAGAGATTGGTGATTATGTGTCAAGATGTATGGTTTTTTAACAAGTGAAAGCTGGAAGACAACATCCAATAGGAGTCATGAAACCTATTCCCAAACCTGAGTGGAAATGGGATGATATTACAATGGAATTTTTCATTGGACTACCAAAGAATCCTAAAAGTAATGACGCAATATTGGTCATTGTTGATCGTCTTACCAAGTCAACACATTTTCTTATTATAAGAGAAGATTTACCACTTGAACTTCATGTAGGAATATATATTAATAAAATTTCAAGAATTCATGGATTACTCCTATCGATTGTTTCTAACCATGATCCCCATTTAACATCAAGAGTATGGAAAAGTCTTTATAAGGCCTTGGATACTGAACTTCGTTTGAGCACTGCCTACCACCCTCAAACTGATGGACATTTAGAACGGACTATTCAAACCTTATAGGACATGTTGAGATCTTTCTCGCTTGACTTTCAAGGTATGTGGGATCAATATTTACCTCTGGTAGAATTTTCCTATAATAATATCTTCCATTAAAGTATTCATATGGAACCATATGAAGAGTTATATGGAAAGAGATGTATCACACAAACTTGTTGGGATGATGTTGGTGAAATAAAACTCATAGGACCATAACTTGTTGAGGAAACAATGGAAAAGCTGAAGGTTATCCAAACCCACATCAAAGCAGCTCAAATAATGCAAAAGATCTATACTGATAATTGAAGGGAAGATTTGGAATTTCAAGTAGGAGATTATGTTTTCTTGAAGGTATCTCCATGGAAAGGTGTTATACATTTATGTAAGAAGGTTAAAAAAAGTCCCAAGTATATAGGACCTTTCGAAATCCTTGAACAAATTGGAGCTGTATCTTATAATTTGACATTGCCGCCAAGCCTTTCCAAAGTTCATGATGTGTTCCACATATCACTATTGAGAAAATACATGCATAACCCAGAGCATGTACTGACCTATGAAGAAATAGAACTGGAACCTGACTTATCTTATTGCAAAGTTCCTATCATAATTCTTGATATGAGAGAACATGTGTTTAGAAACCGAATGACTCATCTGGTGACAGTTCTATGGAGAAATCATAAGATCGAAGAGGCAACGTGGGAACCCGAGGAACTTATGATGAAGAACCACCCAAATCTTTTTATTCAGTAATGTTCTAGAAATTTCAAGGATGAAATTATTTGAAGGGTGTGAGAATGTAACACCCCAAGATTCCAGGGTACGTTTCCCTTTGAATAATGAAAAAGCTTGCATTGTACGCAACTTGGAGTTTTAACACATCATGACCAATCAAACTAGCTGTTATGAATAGTAATACCCACTTTTTGAAATTTTATAAATTTTATTTTCTAAATGGGCTTCATTTTTGGAGTTAGAATATCAAAATTAGCCTAGGGTGAATTTTTGGTATTTTTCTAAAAACTTTTAATTTTTGATGAATAGTGAAAAACATTACGTTATTGTTTAAAACCAACTTTTTATTTAAATAATTAGTTATTTTATTTAAATTTATATTAGAAAAAAATAGATACATAATACCTATATATGATCAATGTAATTCATTGGAGTCGTTTTATAATAATATTATATATATAATTTTATTTAACTTTTTACCGTCTTTTACCCACCTTGTAGGCGCATTTGAAAATTTGCATAAAACATAATTTTACTACTTCTATGAATTAAATTTAAAAAATCCGAGAGACACGGCTGAAATCAGTAAGTAAAATGTGGTTCAATAAGATGAATTTTTTGGTGAATAGTAACTTCTGACTTTTATTTACCACAGTTAAAAGTAAATAGGGCAATTAAAGGTAAAGAATGACGTTATAATTAACCTAACACATGTACTAATTCTATTGGATAAATGTATTTAGAGACAAATAAACCTTAGGAATAAAATATGGTCCTTTTGATCCACTTGAATTATAGTAGGACAGTTATTATTATTATTTTATTTAAAGAATAGTTAAAATTATTAAATTCAATGTTTAATAAATAAACCATTTTTAATAAAGGGTTATACATAAAATAAATCCAACTATAAATATTCATTAGAAATATAAAACGATTTCCTATATAATGGTATTTTATTTATAATTTTTAGACATTAAATAATTAAATTTATTTATGATTCAATTATGATACAATAATTACCTTATTAATGAAAGATTAAAATAATTGATATTATAAATATCCAAATTAATGAAAATTGAGACATATAATGAATTACTCTAATTTTTTAGGTTAATATGACATATTAGGGTCGATTAAATAAAATTTTTCGAAGTGATAAAGTTGTTATGACTTATACAAAAACAAAATACAAAATAGTGTCAAAATTGACATAAACGAGTTTTAAAAAAAAATACTACATTATTAATTGATATAATATCCCTAAAAATATAAATTTTAGACAAAGGATTTAGATGAGGTTAGATATATTAATTATTAACCACTTGGGGATATCTTGTATCTTTATAGTAAGTTTATTAACCATTTATTATAATAATACAAGATTACATGGTAAAAGTTAAACTATTTTACTAAGAGTTAAATCTAAAAGAGAAGGTTAATATGTTGCCCTAAACCTATCTAAAACCTATTGATTGAGAGGTTTTCGACCCATTCACACATTATCCTCGAAATAAATCATTTTTTATCCATTATAAACTGAATATTATTGTATAATAAAATAATATTTCAAGATTTTCCAAAAGTGACCCTCACATATCTTATAAAAGGGTACTTCCCTTCTCTAAAAAACAGAAATCCAAATCCATTTGTATCATCCAAAACTTACTCAAATATCCTCCCAATTACCCTCACTTTTACATAGAGGCCTTACTTTGATCATAAAGCCAACCTAAGGATCCCTTTTGATCAAGTCAAAAGGATACACCTGAAGAAGAGGTAATAATTTCACCACCTCTTTCAAAGTTCTTTTCTTCTTCCACTTCCTTTTTCATTGTTGTTTCCATAACAAAATAGTAACTATAGCACCTTATACATAATTTTATGTTATTATAAATATGGTATAACTATATTCATTATTCTATCCATCCTATGAATGATAAGTCACCATATGTGCGTACGTACGCCTTATCGTCTCCACGTCGTGGTGTAGTTTTTTATTCAAACACTTCATTATTTGGATGGGTTTAATAATGAGAATAATTGATGTAAATAATAAATTTAACATGTTATTGATTCTTTATATATGATATAACATCCAATTAAATATGATTTGACCATCAAAAAATGATATTGTCGCTCGTGCGTACATACGGAATACCGTCTCCACGAACGTGACGAAATTCATTCCCCATCATAACCATTCAAAAATAATATTCATTTTATGATTAAAAATAATGTTTGATAAAATATCATTCTGGATATGAATCAAATACATTCTATCCATAAAAAACATCACTTACCTAATCAAAGATATCAAGGAAAACGAATCATTTAACACCCAAAACAATGATACTACTAAAATATTATACACAAAGGTATATTAGAAGATCATATATGATATCATATTTATGTATTTGGTTCTGGTATAATTTAATAAAAATTATTTAACTATTATAAAGGAGGTTATCATACCCTTGATCAAGGAAAATTACAAGGTAAGGGTTAATTCTATAATCTCTTCATTATCCGAGGTTGTTCATACGTGAGAATCTACTGGGACCTCTTCATCATCCACATCCGTGTTTATTAAAAAAGTATTTCAATTTTTTTTACTATTTCCTAGACTATGGTTTAAATTCATTTATAACCTTATTCGAATTTTTATGAGATGTTTATAAAGGAATCTTTCATTCGTTTTCCAAACAAGGTCCTTTACATCCTTTTAAACAAAATTGAGGAAAGAATGTTTTTTAACTTATATGGATGGTGTGGCAATTTTACACCATTATAACACCTTCAAAGATTCCATTACAATCTTATAAAAATATTTTCAAAATAAATGTTTTATTTTAAAATTATAGGAGTTTTAAATGATTTCAAAATAGAAAGAGATATTTCTCTCAAATTGTTTTGATTTCATCTATGTTAACATCTTTTGTTGAATTTTATGCCTTTTTGAAGTTGATTTTTATGATACAATATTCCATATTATAATGAAGTTTTTGTGATATTTTTGACTATGGATGTGATATTTTTATACCATTCATGGTTTATGGTTAAAGTATTGACATTTATTATGCTGTTTTTAATAATAATGTTTATGTTATGTGTCAACATTTTCATATGAGGAATGCATTTGACTTAGTAAGTGATAGATGGAGCCCACTATAGATCCCTGAAACATCAGTAGGTCTCATGAGGCAAACTATTATCTTGGCATATGGCCATGAAAAATATTATTTGTAGTCTTGGAATGAGGACTTGACTATGTGGTTACGATGTCCGACATTATACATTCCATTATTATGAAATTGGCTTTTGATATTAAATGTGATTATTCAACTAGTAGCATATCCATGTGAATAATTAAATGGAATTATTTGATTTATCTTTACCATATTATTCTCATGTTTAAGTTTAAAAGTATTGTGTTTTAGTCTTATACATTGCCTTAAATGATTATGCTTATTTATGAAAGTTTCCTCTATATTGTTATCCTTACTGAGCAACTGAGCTCACCCCTTTCTATGTTTTATTTTTTCCCAGAATGCAAAGAAGTATATTATGTCTGACCTGTAGGGATAGTCTAAGAGATATGATTGTGTTAAAAGTAAAAACAATGTTGTTTTTTATTTCATGATGTAATGTACAACTTATGAATGTATTTAGTACTTCTAAGGCTACTAAACTGATCGGTCTTTTGGTACATAATTCTTTATATCATTACATTGTTATGTAATAAAGCACTGACTCTGGGTAGCTGGGGTTGGGGAATTACAGTTGGTATCAGAGGAAGTTTAGTAAAAACCCTTGAAGCTAGACTTAGAAAAACTTGGATTAGATAACATTACCCTAAGATAGACTTTGAGGATTTGTATAGAAGAACTTCCTATAATTTTGGTAATGTAGAGATTTTTTGAGTTTTCCAAGAAATACATCACTGTCTGGATATGAGAAAGTAGTGGCGAATCTGGAACATATGAACCTAGGAGTAAAAACTCCAACAATTAGTTTTGGGCTTGACCTGGGGTATCCAAGTATATGATAATGGGACTTGCTGCACTCTTAGTTACGACACTCCTGAGGGATATTCTTAGGATAATTAACATTTTATTTATATTACATTATAAAGGATTTATGAGTATATACCTCCTAAAAGAATTTTTTTTATGAATATGGATTATATACATAAACTTTTAAATTTATGTTAAGCATTTCACAAGTTTGGAATTATGTATTGTTATTCATAAACTAATCTACATTATGCCATTTTTTTAGAAATGGTGCATATTAGAAGGAATGTAAACCATATCAATTCACATAATCTTTGTAGGAATTGACCTCCTACTCAAAATAATTATAGTAGAGCTAGTGATGAAAACGATGCTGATCAGATTATCACCAGACTGGGATAGCTCACTCAAGTTATGAATAATCACCTTACCCATATAGAGCACCCAAATCCACAATGAATAGGATCAATGTTAGACCGCTTCATGAGGAAGGAATCACCAAAATTAAATGAGACTAAAAATACATTTATAGATGAGAAATGGATAAGTTCCTTAGAGAAAATATTTCATGCTTTGGGGAGTAGCGAAAGGGAAAAAGTTGTCATGGAAGTTTATCGCCTCACGGGAGATGAAGATTAATGGTGGTCATTAATTCAAAACAAAAAGGAAGATGAAGAATTATAAAATATGGAATGGGGGTATTTTAATGAGATTTTATTAGAAAAATACTTTCCTCGTGACCATCGAGCAGATATGGAAATACACTTTATGAGTTTTAGGGAAAAAAAGGATAAGAATGTTGCAAAGTATAAGGCTAAGTTTACAAGGTTGGAAAGGCATGCAATATATTATATACATAACCCAAGGAGTAAGATTGATAGATTATTAAATGGGTTAAAAACATTTCTCCATCAAGAATTAATCTCACAATCCTTCTCATCATATGAAGATGTAGTATCATGTGTTATGAAGACAGAAAAAGATTTCTCTAAGTCTTACAAATTTAAAGCAAAGTAAGAGAATAAGAGATCTAATGAACACTCTGAAAATGGAAATAATGGGAAGAATGGAAAATTTGAATTTCCATCATGTGGTAAATGTAGGAAGAAACACCCCGGTACTTTCTTGAAGAGAATAAGATTCTGTTACAAGTGTGGTGAAAAAGAACAACAAGTTCATGATTGTAAGGGAAAGAAAGGGTCTGTCATTTCTGAATGATACTATTGTAGAGAAATGGGGAATTATGAAAATGAATTTCCTAAGTGCCAATAAAAATTACCTAAAAAAGGCCCAGGGATCAAGGCCAAGCTTTTACGATCACTACTGCTAAGGTTGAAGCTCTGAATGATGTGGTGGCAGGTAATTTAATGGTTTCCTTCAATTTAACCAATGCTTTATTTGATTCTGGATCATCACATTGTTTCATATCTTCCATGTTTTCTAAGAAAATTATATATCTCCAATTTTATTTAATAAGGACGTTGTCAGTCAAAACTTCTAAGGGAAGTATCATTTCAATAATGTTTTGTGAATCAGTCCCCGTTAGGGCATATAAATGTTTTTTATCTGTTGATATCATCATCATACCCATGATTGAATTTGATAAAATCCTTGGTATGGATTGGATTTCAGACCATGATGTAAAAATTTATTGTAAGAAGAAGGAGGTTACAATTTTCGATGATGATAAGGAGTAACTTATATTAAGAGTAGAAATGCCACCACCTGATTCTTATCTAGATCCACCCCTAGTAGCTCAACTAAATTCAATTATTAGGGATGAAGAGAATGAAATGACTATAGGCGAGGAAAGGAATGTTCAAATAGAGTATGTACCTATTTTTCAAGAATATGTTGATGTGTTTCTAGAGGATTTACCAGGACATCCTCCAGAATGAGAAATTGAGTTTTCTATTGATTTAATTCCTAGTTCAAGGCCCATATCAAAGACCCCTTATAGAATGGCCACTATGGAATTAATGGAACTATAGAAACAACTAGAGGAATTGAGTAATAAAAGATTTATTTTTCCTAGTGTTTCTCCATTGCGAGCCCCTATTCTTTTTGTTATGAAGAAAGATGAATCTATGAGATTGTGCATTGACTATATAGAGATCAATGCTATAAAAATAAAGAACAAGTATCCTCTATCTCGCATTGATGATTTATTCGATCAACTTCATGGATGTAACGCCCCGACCCCAGCTACCCAGAGTCGGTGCATTACTTCGTAACATTGGCATGATCACAAGAAAGATCAAATCTCGAAAGACCGATTGTTTTAGTATCCTTGGAAACACTAGATATATTCATAAGTTTTACATTACATCATAAAATGAAAAACTACTACAACAACATAATGTCTCCACAGTCCACACTATTATCCCCACATAATATCCATGCAGGTCATTCATAATTTACTTCTTCACTTCCTGAGAAAAATAAAACATAGAAAAGGGGTGAGCTAAAATGCCCAGTAAGGATAACAATATAGCGGAAACTTTCATAAATAAGAATAAACATTTAAGGCAATGTATAACTAAAACAAAAGCCTTTCAAACTTTAACTTTCAACATTGTATGGCATAAATAAAATGAAATAATGCCATTTACTCATTCACATGGATATTCTACTAATCGAATAATCACATGAAAAATCACTAACCAATTTCATAATGTTGGAATGCATAATGCTAAACTTTAATTTCTTTTCAAGGCCTCGTCCCAAGACCTTGGGGCTAACTATAACCGGAACCCAACCCGGAGTGCCTCTAATAACCGGACACCAACCCAGAGTGCCTCTAATAACCGGACACCAACCCGGAGTGCCTCTAATAACCGGAGACCAAACCGGAGGGCTTACTTTTACCAGTCCCTAACCTAGAGGGCTTACTTTTACCAGTCCCCAACCTGGAGGGCTTACTTTAACCAGTCCCCAACCTGGAACATACTTGTCCAACACATTCATATGAAGTAAAGGTTGAAATATAACATAAACATTCTTATTGGAACTAGCATATGAAATGTCAATACATTCACCATAAACCATGAATGGTATAAAAACAGAACATCCACAGTCAAACAAATCACAAAACCTTCAATATAATATAGAAGATTTATATCATAACAAATCAACTTTAAATAAGCGTAAAATCCATCAAAGGATGTTGACATAGATGAAATAAAAATTCTTTTTAAAGAAATATCTCCTTTTATTTTGAAATCATTTAAGATCCATATAAAATAAAACATTTTCTTTGAAAATATTCTTATAAGCTTGTAAGGGAAGCTTTGAAGATTTTATAACGGTAGAAAATAGCCGCACCCGCCGTATAAGTAAAAAAAACATTCTTACCTTAATTCTGTCGAAAAGGTTAAAAAGGACCTTGTTTTGAAAACGACGAAAAGATTCCTTTATAAACCTCTTATAAAAAGTCAAACAATGGTATAAATGACTTTAACCCATATTCTTGTAAATAATAAAAATGTTTTGAAATACATTTCGAAGAAACATGGATGTGGATGATAAAGAAATCCCAGTAGATTATTACATATAAACAACCTCGGATAATGAAGAGATTGTGAAATAACCCTTACCTTGTACTTTTCCATGGTTGGGGTAGGTTAACCTACTGTATAATGGTGAAATAATTGTTATTAAATTATACATGAATCATATGATATCATATATTATCTTTTAATATTGATTTGATAATAATATCTTAGAATTATCGTTGTTTCGGGTGTTAACTTACTTGTTTTCTTTTATAGGTTTTGTTATGTAAGACATGTTTATAAAGGATGGGTTGTATATTATTCATATCCAGAATGATATCAAGTCCTTAAACATTCTTTTTTTAAATCATCAAATTATAATTATACTTGAATGGATACAATGGAGAATGAATCTCATCGCGTTCGTGGAGACGGTAGTCCGTACGTACACACGAGCGACAATATCATTCTTTTGATATTAAAATAATATATAAATGGATGGTATATAATATATACATAATCATTAACATGTTATATTTATTATTTACATGAGTTAAACATCATTATTATACCCATCCAAATAATAATATATTGAATAACAATTACCCCACGACGTGGAGACGATAAGCCGTACGTACGCACGTATGGTGACATGTTATTCAAAGGGTGGATAGAATACTGAATATGGTTGTACCATATTTATAATAACATCACAGTATATGTGAGATACTGGAGTTATTATTTTAGAATGGTAAGAACAAAGAAAGAAGAAGTGGAAGAGGAAAGGAACTTGAAAAGGGGTTGTGAAAACATTACCTCTTCTTCGGGTTCTTCCTTTTGATTTGATCAAAAGGGAACCTTAGGTTGGCTTTCTGATCAAACTAAGGCCTCTAGGTTGTAGTGAGGGATTTGGGGAGCTTATTTGGGCAGGGTTTGGACGAGCCAAGTGGCTTGAGAGGTGTGAGGAATGAGTATAAGTGGTCTCCTTTTATAAGGGAGAGGAGGGGCTCTTTAGGAAAGAGTGAAAGTATTACTTTATAATATAATTATATTCGGTTTATAATGGTCCAAAAATCATTGAGGTCAAAGATAAGATGACTAATATTCTAAATAACATCAACCAATAAGAATTTGACAGGTTTTAGATAATATTTTAATCATTATAATCTTATTTATTTAAATGATTTATTAATGAGGTAAACATTGCATCATTATTGTGTCATTAATAATTTAAATTATTTAATGTCTAAAAATTATAAATAAAATATCATTATGTATAAAATCTTTTTAGCTTTATAATGAATATTTATAATCTAAAATCCAACAAGTATAACCCTATGTGAAAATTGTTCTTCTAAAAGATGTAAGCTTATGCCATTTTTAATTTTATTTTAACTTTATTAATATAATGTGTCCCTACCACATACAAGTGGCTCCAAGGGGTCCCCAATTCGACCCAACGATGACCATGGTCGGGTATGTGTCCACCAATAAGGTTAGGACACGTTTTAGGGTAATTTTGTATTATTATAATATTATTTTTTAACCCTTATTTACCGGATTTACCCTTTAACCATGGTAAATAAAATATTTACCGCAGTAATTATTCAAAATGTGTAAAAATAAAAGTTACCTATTTACATAATTTGGAAATCCTGATTCCAAATATTGAATCCATTTTTCTAAATTCAAAACACAGAAGTGGCAGAAATTAATTTAAAATTAATTCCCGCTGTCAAAACAAAAAGCGTGTTTTTAAGAGATAATAACTATCAAAAGATTGACACTTGTTTATGTTCGGTTTAATTGTAAAATTATGTCCAATGACCAACATTATATTAAATGGTAAAAATATATTCTAAATATACTTTAAAACCACTCAAATTCATAATTTATCAGTATTAATTATTTTGATTAAAAAAAGTTGTTTTTAATTAAAATTTAGTAATTTTCACTATTCATCAAAATATGAATGTTATCCGAAAAGTACCAAAATTTCACCTTAGGCTAAATTTGATATTCCGAATCCAAAAATGAAGTCCATTTTGAAATATAAAATATATATAATTTCAAAAAGTAGGTATTACTATTCATAACGGCTAGTTTGATTGGTTATGGTGTGTTAGAACTCGGTGTTGCGTACAACACACGCTATCACATTATTCAAAGAGAAGCGTACCGTAGAAGCTTGGGGTGTTTCATTTTAAATTTTTTTTGATGTCCCCATTTAGTCAAAATTTTTAAAATATTGTATTTAAAAAGGTTTCACTATTAAAAGTTGGTGAAAGTGAAATACTGAAAATGAATTTGTTCTTACATTATGTCTAAGAAACTCATAATATGGATTCTAAAATTACAAGGATTATATAAAGTTTAAAATTTAGTTAACACTATTCATAACCTCTTTTGAATGGCTTGTTTGGTAAGTCATGCTGCGATTGAACTCGGTGTTGCGTGTAGTGAAAGTTATTGTATTATTTTAAAGAAATAACACACTATGAAATCTTGGGGTGTTACATTATCCCCTCCTTCAATAAATTGCGTCATCGCAATTTGAAATTGTTCTTTGAAAATAAAAGGTTGAAAATAAAAATATCTTTGTGGGAAAACCCACATCGAAAATTGGGTTACTAAAATTTAGTCTTAATATGAGGAAAAGAGAAATGAAAGGGTCACCACCAAATTATGATCTCGATTAGGAGAACATTGGTGGAAATTAGAGACATATAATTGGAGGAAAAATGTAAATATTTATAGGTAGTGATTGAGGTCATCAATCACAAACAAGTATAAAATTGAGGTCCTTAAACTCATCAATCTATGATGATTTGAAATACCATCAGTTCAACAAAACATAGGGTATTAGGATAACACATTTTTGATGTTTCAAAATATCTTAGTTGAAATCCCACATCGAAAAATGAATTAATGAGGCCTCTATTTAAAATAAAGAGTGGAAAGTATGAAGATTACTGAAAATAACACATACTAGGGTTCCATGTAGGAAAATATGGATATGGAAGAGAAATCTAACCATCAATTATCTGATGGAGAGTGGTAGAGAACATGGCTATGAAAAGGCCAACAATCCCAAAGCCATAAATTAGTGATGATTTAAGGTACCATCTAGGACAACATTTTTGTTCTATGTTCCTTTTCTTAATGTTGAGGAATTTATTTATGAGATTGTCTAAGATCATAAGGAGATATACTTACTTTATAATTAGAGTTTTGTCCATTAATAAATTTATACCACAAACTCATCTTTCACTCGTAAAAAAAATTCGATTTATACTATTCGTACAGGGTTCCAAAATATAAGAATTTATAATTCATCTACCAGATCTTTTAAAAAAACTATATTATTTAATCCAGGACATCTCTTGGGCCAGTGGTAGGTGATACACCCTTGTCTCCCTTCGTTTGCGGGTTCAAGTCTCGCGGCCTTGCCGGACGCGACGGGTTGCCGCCCGACCTCCGGGTTGTCCTTTTATGGCAATCCAAAATTAATCTCAAACTAGAATTTATCCAAAATACTTCTGACCAAACTCACAGTCCAACATTTATAAGGAAGTTAAACATAATGTAGATCCTTTTTACCACATAATAGCATATGAATACCTTCATCATGTATTCTTTTAAAACACTGAAACATCCTGAATTACCATAATCCATATTGATTACATTCATGCTCCCTTATTCCATATAGAATGCTGGATATACTTCATCAATCCAAAAATGTTTTAAACCCCAAAAAAATGATGGAATATACAAATCATTAATCAGTTTCAAGGTAGTCAAGAATATCCAATATAATTTATCCAAATCAATCATGTATTATTCTAAAATCACTAACTCGGTATCAGAACCATATTATGGTTTATCTTTCTCTCAACCATATATTTTCCAAAAATTTATCCTGCTATTGAGTCACTTTTCTTTGTTCCACACAATCTGAAGTCCTTAATGAAATAGTACTGCAGTACAATCCTTATATACTCCATAATTATTATAACAAGTACATTGTTGATACAACACTCAATTGACATAATCAACATAAGAACTATAATCATTCCTCTTCATCTGTGGTAGTATCATAACTTGATTATTATCCAATAGAATCATTTGTGGCATAGTCTAATGACTGGGACATAGGTTCGCGTAGTGTCCAAACTCCTTGCAAATGAAGCATTGTACATTTGAAACCATTTTCTTACCCTTGTAGTCAGGTACTTTGTGCCCTTTTCCTCCACACTTATAACAAACTCCCATTCCTTTCAGGCAAGTTACAGGGTGTTTCTTCCCACAGTTGTCACATATGGGAAAATTCATCTTTTCCCTCTTCCCTTTATCCATTTTTCTCTCTTCCATCCTTTTCTTCTCTTGCTTCCCTTCAAAGCCATAGGACTCAGTAAAATCTTTACTTATCTTATCAACACATGATATTATTTCTTCGTATGATGATAATAAATGGGAGACTATTTCTCTTATAAATTCTGGCTTAAGGCCATGAAAGATATGATCCTTCTTTCTCTTTGGATCATGTGCATTGCTGGAGTTCTCATTCCTTCTACTGGGCGCCATTTCTAAACAATGGCATACACTAGATTAGTTTATGAATAACAATACCTAATCCCAATCTTGTAAGACATATAACATAAATTAAATAGTTTATGGATATAATCCATAATCATATAAATTTCTCCTTTGAGGAAGTAAATCCACATAAACCCTTCATAATGGTTTGTAAATAAAATGAGAATTATCCTAAGCATATCCCCCGGGAGTGTCGTAACCAAGAGTGCAGCAAGGCCCGTTGTCATGCACCAGTTCCCATTCGAGTCTAGCTCAAAGCGGTGTTTTCGGGTTTTACCCCTAGGTACATCTGTGCCAGAGCCGCCTCTACCTGCTCGTATCCAGACAGGGATGTATTGCTTGGAAAACTCACAAAATCTCTAAAATACCAAAATTCTAGGAAGTTCTTCTATACTAATCCTCAAAGTTCATCTTAGGTCTACGTGCTCTAATCAGAGTTTATCTAAATCTAGCTTCCAAGGTTTGTACTAAACTTCCTCTGATACCAACTATAACGCCCCGACCCCAGCTACCCAGAGTCGGTGCATTACTTCGTAACATTGGCATGATCACAAGAAAGATCAAATCTCGAAAGACCGATTGGTTTAGTAGCCTTGGAAACACTATATATATTCATAAGTTTTACATTACATCATAAAATGAAAAACTACTACAACAACATAATGTCTCCACAGTCCACACTATTATCCCCACATAATATCCCTGCAGGTCATTCATAATTTACTTCTTCACTTCCTGGGAAAAATAAAACATAGAAAAGGGGTGAGCTAAAATGCCCAGTAAGGATAACAATATAGCGGAAACTTTCATAAATAAGAATAAACATTTAAGGCAATGTATAACTAAAACAAAAGACTTTCAAACTTTAACTTTCAACATTGTATGGCATAAATAAAATGAAATAATGCCATTTACTCATTCAAATGGATATTCTACTAATCGAATAATCACATGCAAAATCACTAACCAATTTCATAATGTTGGAATGCATAATGCTAAACTTTAATTTCTTTTCAAGGCCTCGTCCCAAGACCTTGGGGCTAACTGTAACCGGAACCCAACCCGGAGTGCCTCTAATAACTGGACACCAACCCGGAGTGCCTCTAATAACCGGACACCAACCCGGAGTGCCTCTAATAACCGGAGACCAAACCGGAGGGCTTACTTTTACCAGTCCCTAACCTGGAGGGCTTACTTTTACTAGTCCCCAACCTGGAGGGCTTACTTTAACCAGTCCCCAACCTGGAACATACTTGTCCAACACATTCATATGAAGTAAAGGTTGAAATATAACATAAACATTCTTATTGGAACTAGCATATGAAATGTCAATACATTCACCATAAACCATGAATGGTATAAAAACAGAACATCCACAGTCAAACAAATCACAAAACCTTCAATATAATATAGAAGTTTTGTATCATAACAAATCAACTTTAAATAAGCGTAAAATCCATCAAAGGATGTTGACATAGATGAAATCAAAATTCTTTTTAAAGAAATATCTCCTTTTATTTTGAAATCATTTAAGATCCATATAAAATAAAACATTTTCTTTGAAAATATTCTTATAAGCTTGTAAGGGAAGCTTTGAAGATTTTATAACGGCGGAAAATAGCCGCACCCGCCGTATAAGTAAAAAAAAACATTCTTACCTTAATTCTGTCGAAAAGGTTAAAAAGGACCTTGTTTTGAAAACGACGGAAATATTCCTTTATAAACCTCTTATAAAAAGTCAAACAAGGGTATAAATGACTTTAACCCATCTTCTTGTAAATAATAAAAATGTTTTGAAATACATTTTGAAGAAACATGGATGTGGATGATAAAGAAATCCCAGTAGATTATTACATATAAACAACCTCGGATAATGAAAAGATTGTGAAATAACCCTTACCTTGTACTTTTCCTTGGTTGGGGTAGGTTAACCTCCTATATAATGGTGAAATAATTGTTATTAAATTATACAGGAATCATATGATATCATATATTATCTTTTAATATTGATTTGATAATAATATCTTAGAATTATCGTTGTTTCGGGTGTTAACTTACTTGTTTTCTTTTATATGTTTTGTTACGTAAGACATGTTTATAAAGGATGGGTTGTATATTATTCATATCCAGAATGATATCAAGTCCTTAAACATTCTTTTTTTAAATCATCAAATGATAATTATACTTGAATGGATACAATGGAGAATGAATCTCATCGCGTTCGTGGAGACGGTAGTCCGTACGTACACACGAGCGACAATATCATTCTTTTGATATTAAAATAATATATAAATGGATGGTATATCATATATAAAAAATCATTAACATGTTATATTTATTATTTACATGAGTTACACATCATTATTATACCCATCCAAATAATAATATATTGAATAACAATTACCCCACGACGTGGAGACGGTAAGCCGTACGTACGCACGTATGGTGACATGTTATTCAAAGGGTGGATAGAATACTGAATATGGTTGTACCATATTTATAATAACATCACAGTATATGTTAGATACTGGAGTTATTATTTTAGAATGGTAAGAACAAAGAAAGAAGAAGTGGAAGAAGAAAGGAACTTGAAAAGGGGTGGTGAAAACATTACCTCTTCTTCGGGTTCTTCCTTTTGATTTGATCAAAAGGGCTCCTTAGGTTGGCTTTATGATCAAACTAAGGCCTCTAGGTTGTAGTGAGGGATTTGGGGAGCTTATTTGGGCAGGGTTTGGACGAACCAAGTGGCTTGAGAGGTGTGAGGAATGAGTAGAAGTGGTATCCTTTTATAAGGGAGAGGAGGGGCTCTTTAGGAAAGAGTGAAAGTATTATTTTATAATATAATTATATTCGGTTTATAATGGTCCAAAAATAATTTAGGTCGAAGATAAGATGACTCATATTCTAAATAAAATCAACCAATAAGAATTGGACAGGTTTTAGATAATATTTTAATCATTATAATCTTATTTATTTAAATGATTTATTAATGAGGTAAACATTGCATCATTATTTTGTCATTAATAATTTAAATTATTTGATGTCTAAAAATTATAAATAAAATATCATTATGTAGAAAATCTTTTTATATTTCTAATTAATATTTATAATCGAAAATCCAACATGTATAACCCTATGTAAAAATTGTTCTTCTAAAATATGTAAGCTTATGCCATTTTTAATTTTATTTTAACTTTATTAATATAATGTGTCCCTACCACATACAAGTGGATCCAAGGGGTCCCCAATTCGACCCAAGGATGACCATGGTCGGGTATGTGTCCACCAATAAGGTTAGGACACGTTTTAGGGTAATTTTGTATTATTATAATATTATTTTTTAACCCTTATTTACCGGATTTACCCTTTAACCATGGTAAATAAAATATTTACCGCCGTAATTATTCAAAATGTGTAAAAATAAAAGTTACCTATTTACATAATTTGGACATCCTGATTCCAAATATTGAATCCATTTTTCTAAATTCAAAACACAGAAGTGGCAGACATTAATTTAAAATTAATTCCCGCTGTCAAAACAAAAAGCGTGTTTTTAAGAGATAATAACTATCAAAAGATTGACACTTGTTTATGTTCGGTTTAATTGTATAATTATGTCCAATGACCAACATTATATTAAATGGTAAAAATATATTCTAAATATACTTTAAAACCACTCAAATTCATAATTTATCACTATTAATTATTTTGATTAAAAAAAGTTGTTTTTAATTAAAATTTAGTAATTTTCACTATTCATCAAAATATGAATGTTATCCGAAAAGTACCAAAATTTCACCTTAGGCTAAATTTGATATTACGAATCCAAAAATGAAGTCCATTTTGAAATATAAAATATATATAATTTCAAAAAGTAGGTATTACTATTCATAACGGCTAGTTTGATTGGTTATGGTGTGTTAGAACTCGGTGTTGCGTACAACACACGCTATCACATTATTCAAAGAGAAGCGTACCGTAGAAGCTTGGGGTGTTTCATTTTAAATTTTTTTTGATGTCCCCATTTAGTCAAAATTTTTAAAATATTGTATTTAAAAAGGTTTCACTATTAAAAGTTGGTGAAAGTGCAATACTGAAAATGAATTTGTTCTTACATTATGTCTAAGAAACTCATAATATGGATTCTAAAATTACAAGGATTATATAAAGTTTAAAATTTAGTTAACACTATTCATAACCTCTTTTGAATGGCTTGTTTGGTAAGTCATGGTGCGATTGAACTCGGTGTTGCGTGTAGTGCAAGTTATTGTATTATTTTAAAGAAATAACACACTATGAAATCTTGGGGTGTTACAAAGGAGCTCAATATTTTTCAAAGATTGAACATTGATTTGGATATCATCAATTGTGTGTGAATAAGGAAGACATTCTGAAAAAAACATTTCGAACCAGTTACGAACATTATGAGTTTACAGTAATTCCTTTTTGAATGAATAATTCACCCTATGTTTTCATGGGTCTATTGAATAGAGTTTTCAAGGAATATTTTGATGACTTTTTAGTGGTATTTATTGATGATATCTTGGTTTAATCCAAAAGCTATGAAGATCATGAAAATCACATGCGCACTATTCTAAAAACCCTCAGAAGAAATGAATTATATGGGAAGTTTAGCAAGTGTGAATTCTTGTTTTAGGAAATTTATTTTCTTGGCCATATTATCTCTAAGGATGAAATCTCTGTTGATACTTCTAAGACAAGAGCAATACAAGAATGGCCAGCACTGACAAGTATAACTGAGGTACGCAGTTTTATTATTTTATCAGGTTATTATCGGCGTTTTGTCCAGAATTTTTCTCGATTGGCTAACCCATTAACCATGATCACATGAAAACATGTTAAATTTGATAGGACAAAAGATTTTAAAGAATGTTTTGAAGAACTAAAGATAATATTAGTCAATTCTCCTATCTTGACTCTACCATTGGGGAATTATGTCTTTTTTATTTATAGTGATGCTTCAAAGAAAGGACTTGATTGTGTACTTATGAAGAATGATAGAGTTATTTCCTATGCATCATCATAGTTAACAATTCATGAAAAAAACTATCCCACTCATGATCTTGATTTATTACTTGTAATATTGGCTTTGAAGATATAGAGACACTATCTTTATGGTGAAAAATGTGGGATATATACTGATTACAAGAGTTTGAAGTATATTTTCTCATTGAAAGAACTCACCATGAGGCAAAGATGATGGATTGAACTACTCAAGGATTATGATTTCACTATACAATACCACCTAGGGAAGGCAAATAAGGTGGTATATTTTTTGATTAGAAAGAATCATGGAGTTTTGAAAAAGATGAGTGTTGAAAGAGATTCTATGTTCATGGATCTAGTAAAGATGGACATGAGAATAATCATGGAAGGTGAAACATCTATACTTTTTCAAATAGTTGCTAAACCATCATTACTAGAAAGGATAAAAAGTTCTTAGACTGATGATGGGGAGTTTCAAAAGAAAATTAAAGCTGTGAACAATGGGAGATTGATCGACTTTGTATATGAAGATGGGATTTGGAAATTTGGGAAGAGACTTTGTGTTCCTGACATACCTAATCTAAAAAGGGAATTTTTGGATGATGCTCATAGCTCCAATTTCTCTATACACCATGGTAGTAATAAGATGTATAGAGATTTGAATGATCATTTTTGGTTGGACAACATGAAGAGAGAGATTGCTGATTATGTGTCAAGATGTTTTGTTTGTCAACAAGTGAATGTAGGAAGACAACATCCTAGAGGAGTCATGAAACCACTTCCCATACCTGAGTGGAAATGAGATGATATTATGATGGACTTTGTCATGGGACTACCAAAGACTCCAAGATGTAATGATGCAATATGGGTTATTGTTGATCATCTTACCAAGTTAACACATTTTCTTTCTATAAGAGAAGATTTACCACTTGAACGTCTGTCAAGAATATATATTAATGAAGTTGTATTACTTCATGGAGTACCCCTATCGATTGTTTCTAATCGTGATCCCTATTTTACATAAAGATTATAGAAAATTATTTAGAAGGCCTTGGATACTGGAATTTATTTGAGCACTTTCTACCACCCTCAAACTGATGGATAATCAGAATGGACTATTCAAACCTTATAAGATATGTTGAGATCTTTCTCAATTGACTTTCAAGGTATGTGGGATCAATATTTACCTCTAGTAGAATTTTACTATAACAATATCTTCTATTCAAGTATTTAGATGGCACTATATGAAGCATTATATAGAAAGATATGTCACACACCAACTTGTTGGGATTATGTTGGTGAAAGAAAACTCATAGGCCAAGAAATTGTTGAGAAAACAATAGAAAAGGTGAAGGTTATCCAAACCCACATTAGAAAAGCTTAAAGTAGGAAAAATATCTATGTCGATAACCAAAGGAATGATTTGGAATTTCAAGTAGAAGATCATGTTTTCTTGAAGGTATCTCTATGGAAGGGTGTTATACATTTTGGTAAGAAGGTTAAATTAAGTCCCATGTATATAGGACCTTTCGAAATTCTTGAACGAATTGGAGTTGTAACTTATCATTTGGAAATGCCGTCAAGTCTCTCCAAAGTTCATGATGTGTTCTACGTATCACTGTTGGGAAAATACATGCCTGAACCAACGTATGTACTCACCTATAAAGAAATAGAACTGGAACTAGACATGTCTTATTACAATGAGACTATCAGAATTCTTGATACCAAAGAACAAGTGTTGAGAAACTGGGCAACTCGTCTGGTGAAAGTTCTTTGGAGAAATCATAAGATGGAAGAGGCAATGTGGGAACTCGAGGAACTTATGATGAAGAACCACCCAAATCATTTTTTAGTAATATTCTAGAAATTTCAAGGAAAAAATTATTTACAGGAGGGGAGAATGTAACACCCAAGCTTCCATAGTACATTTCCCTTTGAATAATGCAATAGCTTGCGTTGTACGCAACATGGAGTTTTAACACAGCACGACCAATCAAACTAGCCATTATGAATAGTAATACCCACTTTTTGAAATTATATAAATTTTATTTTTCAAAATGGACTTCATTTTTGGATTTGGAATATCAAAATTAGCTTATGGTGATTTTTTTTTTATTTTTTTGAAAACATTCAATTTTTGATGAATATTGGAAAACACTGCATTATTGTTTAAAACCGAATTTTTATTCAAATAATTAGTTATTTTATATAAATTTATATTAGGTAAAAATAGATACATAATACAAATATATTTCCAAAGTAATTCATTGAAGTCATTTTATAATAATATTAGATATATAAAATTTTATTGAACTTTTTACCGTCTTTTACCCACCTTCTAGGCGTATTTGAAAATTTTCATAAAATTTAATTTTACCGCTTCTGTCAATTGAATTTCAAAAAACTAAGAGGCAAGGATGAAATCATTAATTAAAATTTGGTTCAATAAGCTGAAAATAATTTTTGGTGAATTTTAACTGTTGACTTTTATTTACCACGGTTAAAAGTAAATATGGTCATTAAAGGTAAAAAATGAAATTATAATTACCATAAAAGATGTACTAATTATATTGGATAAGTGTATTTCGACCAAAATAAACCATTGGAATAAAATATGGTCATTTTTTCCCACTTGGATTAGATTAGGACATTTATTATTATTTTATTTAAAGAAGAGTTAAAAGTGTTAAATTCAATGTTTAATTAATAAACCATTTTTAATATAGGGTTATACATAAGATAAATTCATCTATAAATATTTATTATAAATATAAAACTATTTCCTATATAATGGTATTTTTTTTATAAATTTTATAAATTATATAATTAAATTTATTTATGATTCCATGATGATGCAGTAATTAACTTATTAATGAACGATTAAAATAATTGATATTTTAAACATCCAAATAATTGTAAATTGGGGATTATGATAAATTCCACTAATTTACAAGGTTAATATGACATTTTAGGGTTTATTAAATAATTTGTTTTTGAATTGATAGTGTTTTTATGACTTTCACAAAAACAAAATACCAAATAGTGTCAAAATTGACATAAATGAGTTTTAAGAAAAATACTATATTATTAATTGATATAATATCCCTAAAAAATTTAAATTTAGGACAAAGGAATTATATAAGGTTAAATATATTAATAAATAACCACTTGGAGTTCTCTTGTCTTTTTATCATAAGTTTATTAACCATTTATTATAATAATACTAGATTACATGGTAAAAGTTAAACTCATTAACTAAGAGTTAAATATAAAAGATAAGGTTAATATGGTGACCTAAACCTATATAAAACCTATTGGTTGAAAGTTTTTCAACCCATCACTATATTAGCCTCTAAATAAATCATTTTGGATCCATTATAAACCAAATATGATTTTAAAATAAAATAATATTTCAAGTTTTCCCTAAAGTGACCCTCACATCTCTTATAAAAGGGTACTTCCCCTTCTCTAAAAATAACACCTCAAAATTCATTAGGCTCGGTAAAACTTTACTCAAATACCCTAACAACTACCCTCAATTCGATATAGAGGCCCTAATTTGATCATAAATCCAACCTAAGGATCCCTTTTGATCAACTCAAAAGGAAACACCCGAAGAAGAGGTAATAATTCCACCACCTCTTTCAAAGTTCTTTTCT
Source organism: Viscum album (assembly GCA_963277665.1). Lineage (NCBI taxonomy): Eukaryota > Viridiplantae > Streptophyta > Magnoliopsida > Santalales > Viscaceae > Viscum > Viscum album. The sequence goes on along the minus strand of OY728132.1, from coordinate 1,148,716,152 downwards.
TCTTCCACTTCCTATTTATTTGTTTTTCCATACCAAAATAACAAATCCAGTACCTTATACATAATGTGATGTTATTAAAAATATGGTAGAACCATATTCATTATTCATCCATCCTAGTAATGACAAGTCACCATACATGCGTACGTACGACTTACAGTCTCCACGTCGTGGTGTAGTTTTTTATTCAAACATTTCATTATTTGGATGGGTATAATAATGATTATAACTGATGTAAATAATAAATCTAACATGTTAATGATTATTTATATATGATATACCATTCAATTACATATTATTTTACCATCAATAGAATGATATTGTCACTCGTGTGTAAGTATGGATTACCGTCTCCACGATTGCGATGAAATTCATTCCGCATCATAAACATTCAAGAATAATTTTCATTTTCTGATTAAAAATAATGTTTAAGAACTTAATATCATTATGTATATGAATCAAATACATCCTATCCATAACAAACATGACTTATGTAACCAATCATATAAAGGAAAACAAACCAGGTAACACTCGAAACAATGATACTATTGAAATATTATTAACAAAGCAATATTAGAAGATCATATATGATATCATATATATGTATTTGGTTCTTGTATAATTTAATAACAATTATTTAAATATTATACAGAAGGTTAACATACCCTTTATCAAGGAAAATTACAAGGTAAGGGTTAATTCTACAATCTCTTCATTATTCGAGGTTGTTTATAAGTGAGTATCTATTGAGACCACTTTATCATCCACATCCGTGTTTCTCTAAAATGTATTTAAATTTTTTTTACTATTTCTTAGACTATGGGTGAAATTAATTTATACCCTTATTTTAATTTTTATGAGATGTTTAAAAAGGAATATTTCTGTTGTTTTCCAAATAAGGTCCTTTACAACCTTTTTGACAAAATTACAGAAAGAATGTTTTTAACTTATATGGCGGGTGCGGCTATTTTCCACCTTTATAACACCTTTAAAGCTTCCATTAAAATCTTATAAGAATATTTTCAAAAGAATTATTTTATTTTAAAATTAAATGAGTTTTAATTGATTTCAAAATAGAAAGAGATATTTCTCTCAAATAGTTTTGATTTCATCTATGTCAACATTCATTGTTGGATTTTACACTTTTTTGAAGTTGATTTATTATGATACAATCTTACATATTGTATTAAAGGTTTTTTGATATGTTTTACTGTGGATGTGATATTTTTATACCATTCATGGTTTATGGTTAAAGTATTGACATTTCGTATGCTAGTTTTAATATGAATGTTTATGTTATGTTTTAACCTTTTTATATGATGAATGCATTGGACTTTGTAAGTGATGGGTAGAGCCCACTATAGATCCTCGATGTATCGATAGGTATCATGATAAAAACTAGTATCTTATCACAATTCCTTGAGAAAATATTATTTTTAGTCTTGGCATGAGGCCTTGACTATGTGGTTACGATGTCTGACATTATGCATTCCATCATTATGAAATTGGCTATTGATATTACATGTAATTATTTAACTAATAGAATATTCACATGAATAAGTAAATGGAATTATTTGATTTATCTTTGCCATATTATTCTCATGTTTAAGTTTAAAAGTCTTGTGTTTTAGTCTTGTACATTTCCTCAAATGATTATACTTATTTATGAATGTTTCCGCTATATTGTTATCCTTACCGAGCACCTGAACTCACTCCTTTCATTGTTTTATTTTTTCCAGTATGTGAAGAAGTATATTATGAATGACCTATAGGGATAGTCTAAGGGAGATGATTGTGTTAAAATGTGACACAATGTTGTTTTTCATTTTATGATGTAATGTAAAAATTATGTATGTATCTAGTAATTCAAAGGCTACTAAACTGACCGGTCTTTCGGGACATGATTCCTTGTATCATGAAAATATTATGTAATAATGAACCAAATCTGGTTAACTGGGGTTGGGGTGTTAAAATTGGTATCATAGGAAGTTTAGTACAAACCTTTGAAGCTATATTTAGAAAAACTCTAATTAGATATCATTACCCTAAGATAGAATTCAAGGATTAGTATAGAAGAACTTTCTAGAATTTTGGAAATGTAGAGATTTTGTGAGTTTTCCATGCAATACATCCCTGTATGGATATGAGCAGGTAGAGGTAGCTCTGGAACAGATGTACCTAGAAGTGAAAACTCTAACATGGAGTTTCGGGCTTGAACCTGGGTATCCTAGTACACGACAACTGGCCTTGCTGCACTCTTGGTTATGACAATCCCATGGGATATGCTTAATATAATTCACATTTTCTTTACAAAACATTATGAAGAATTTATTAGTATATACCTCCTAAAAGAAATTATTTTTATGATTATGGATTATATCCATAAATTTTTCAATTTATGTTAAGTGTTTTACAAGTTTGGAATTATGTATTGTGATACATAAACTAATCTACTATATGCCATTGTTTATAAATGATGCCTAGTAGAAGGAATGTAAACCATATCAATACATTCAATCCATGTAGGGATTTCCCTCTCACTCAAGATAATTATAGTGGAGCCGGTGACTCAACTAGTGTTGATCAGCTTATCACCATATAGAGACAACTCAATCATGTTATGAATGATCACCTTACCCATATAGAGAACCTTGATCCAAAAAGTAGAGGATAAATGTTAGACCGCTTCATGAAGAAACAACCACCAACATTCAATGGGACTAAAAATCCATTTTTAGCTGAGCAATGGATAATTTCCTTAAAAAAATATTTCATGCTTTGGTGAGTAGCGAAAGGGAAAAAGTATTCATGGTAGTTTATTGCCTCATGAGAGATGCAGATCAATGGTGGTCATTAATTCAAAACAAAAAATAGGATGAAGAAGTATAAAATATGTACCAGAGAGAGTTTAAAAATCTTTTATTTGAAATATACTTTCCTCGTGACCATCGAACAGATATGGGAAGACAATTTATGAGTCTAAGGAAAAAGGAGGATGGGAATGTTGCAAAGTATGAGGCTAACTTTACAAGGTTATCAAGGCATTTAGTAGATTATATACATAACCCAAGGAGTAATATTGATAGATTATTTGATGGTTTAAAACCATTTCTCTATCGAGCATTAGTCTCACAATCCTTCCATTATAGGAAGATATTGCCTCATGTGCTATCAAGACAGAAAATGAATTCTCTAAGTCTAAAGACTTTAAAGCAACTTAAGTGAAGAAGAGATATGATAAACACTATGGAAATAGAAATAAGGTGAAGAAGTGAAAGTTGAATTTTTATCCTATGGTAAATGTGGGAAGAAACACCCTAGTAATTTCCTAAAGGGAATTGGAGTCTATTACAAGTGTGATGAAAAAGCCCACCAAGATAGTGATTGTAAGGGAAAGAAAGAGGCTGTCAATGTTGAATTCCATAATTTTAGAGAAATGGGGAATTATGAAAATGAATGTCCTAAGTTCCAAAGAAACTTACCTCATAAAAGGCCAAGGGAGAAAGGACAAGATTATGTGATCGCTACGACTGTGGTTGAAGCTCTGAATGACGTGGTAGCGGGTAATTTAATGGTTTCCTCAAATTTATCCAATGATTTATTTGATTCTGGATCATCACATTGTTTCATATCTTCCCAATTTTCTGAGAAAATTATATATTTCCAATTTGATTTAACAAGGAAGTTGTCAATCAAAACTCATAAGGGTAGTATCATTGCAACAAATTTTTGTGAATCAATCCCCATTAGAGCATATAAATGTTCTTTATCTTATGATCTCATCATCATACCTATGATTGAATTTGATATAATCCTTGTTATGGATTGGATTTTGGACCATGATGCGAAAATTTATTGTAAGAAGAAGGAGGTTTCAATTTTTGATGATAATAAGGAGTACCTTATCTTTAGAGAAAAAAAACATCACCACCTGATTTTTATCAAGATCCACCCCTAGTAGCTCAATTAAATTCAATTATTGGGGAGGAAGAGAATGAAATAACTATGAGTGAGGAAAGAAATGATCAAATATAGGATGTACCTATTGTGTAAGAATATGTTGATGTGTTTCAATAGGATTTACCTAGACATCCTCTAGAATGAGAAATTGAGTTTTAGATTGATTTAATTCCTAGTTCAAGGCCTATATCAAAGACCCCTTAAAGAATGGAAACTATGGAATTAGTGGAACTAAATAAAGAACTAGAGGAATTGAGTAATAAAGGATATATTTTCCCTAGTGTTTCTCCATGGGGAGCCAATAGTATTTTTTTAAAGAAGAATGATGGATCTATGAGGTTGTGCATTGAAGACAGGGCGACCAATGCTATAAAAATAAAGAACAAGTATCCCCTACCTTGAATTGATGATTTATTCAATCAAACTCATGGAGCTCAATATTTTTCAAAGATTGACATTTGATCTGGATATAATAAGTTTTGTGTGAAAAAGGAAGACATTCTGAAAACAACATTTCGAACCAGGTATGGTCATTATGAGCTTATAGTAATGCCTTTTGGTCCGACTAATGCAACCTCTATTTTGATGGATCTAATGAATAGAGTTTTCAAGGAATATCTTGATGGATATTTAGTGTTATTTATTGATGATATATTGGTTTTCTCCAAAATCTATTAAGATTATGAAAATCACTTGCGCACTATTCTAAAAACCCTTATAAGAAATGAATTAAAGGGAACGTTTAGAAAGTGTGAATTCTAGCTTCCCAAAATTTATTTTCTTGGCCATGTTATCTCTAAGGATGGAATCACTATTGATCCTTCTAAGACAATAACAATACAAGAATGTCCATCACTGATGAGTATAACTAATGTACGCAGTTTTATTAGTTTTGCAGGTTATTATCAGCATTTCGTTTAGAATTTTGCCCAATTGGCTAACCCATTAACCAAGCTCACATATAGGGGTTAAATTTTTTTGGACAAAAGAGTGTGAAGAATGTTTTGAATAACTGAAGATAAGATTAGTGAATGCTTCTATCTTGAATCTACCATTGGGGAATGATGGGTATGTTATTTATAGTGATACTTCAGAGAAAGTACTTGGTATTTTCCTTATGCAGAATTATAGAGTTATTTTCTATGCATCAGGATAGTTAAAAATTCATGAACAAAACTATCCCACTCATGATATTGAGTTAGCAGATATAATCATTGCTTTGAAGATATGGATACACTATATCTATGGTGAAAAAATGTGAGATATATACAGATCATAAGAGTTTGAAGTGTATATTCTCACAGAAAGAACTCAACATGAGACAAATACAATTGATTAAACTACTCAAGGATTATTATTTCACTATACACTACTACATGGGGAAGGAAAATAAGGTGGAAGATGCATTGAATATAAAGAATCATGGAGTTTTGAACAAGATGAGAGTTGAAATGGATCCTATGTTCATGGATCTAGTAAATATGGATATGGGAATAATAATGGAAGGTGAAACATCAATACTTCTTAAAATGGTTTCTAAATCATCTTTACTAGAAAGGGAAAATTTTTATCAGATTTATGATGAGGAGTTTCAAAAGAAAATTAATGCCGTGAACGATGGGAGATTGATCGACTTCGTATATAAATATGGGATTTTGAAATTTGGGAAGATACTCGCTATTCCTGACATACCTGATCTAAAAATTGAATTGTTGGATGATGTTCATTTCTCTAATTTCTCTATTCACTCAGGTAGTACTAAGATGTATAGATATTTGAAGAAACATTTTTGGCGGGATAACATGAAGAGAGAGATTTCTGATTATGTGTCAAGATGTATGGTTTGTCAACAAGTGAAATCTATAAGACAACATCCTAGAGGATTCATGCAACCTATTCCCATACCTGAGTGAAAATGGGATGATATTACGATGGATTTTTTCATGGGACTACCTAAGAATATTTGAATGAATGATGAAATATGGGTCATTGTTGATCATCTTACCAATTCAACACATTTTTTTGTTATAAGAGAAGATTTAACACTTGAACATCTAGAAAGAATATATATTAATGAAGTTTTAAGACTTTATGGAGTACCCCTATCGATTTTTTTTATCGTGATCCCCGTTTTACATCAAGATTCTGGAAAAGTCTTCATAAGGCCTTGGATACTGAACTTCGTTTGAGCACTACCCACCACCCTCAAACCGATGAAGAATAAGAACATACTATTAAAATCTTAGAAGACATGTTGAGATCTTTCTCACTTGACATTCAAGGTATGAGGGATCAATATTTACCTCTGATAGAATTTTCCAATAACAATAAATTCCATTCAAGTATTCAGATGGCACCATATGAAGAGTTATATGAGAAGAGATGTCATACACCAACTTATTGGGATTATGTTGATGAAAGAAAACTCGTAGTCCTAGAACTTGTTGAGGAAACAATGAAAAAAGTAAAGGTTATCCAAACCCACATCAAAGCAGCTCAAAGTAGGTAAAAGAGCTATGCTGATAACTGAAGGAAATATTTGGAATTTCAAGTAGGAGATCATGTTTTCTTGAAGGTATCTCCATGGAAGGGTGTTTTACGTTTTGGTAAGAAGGGTAAATTAAGTCCCATGTACATAGGACCTTTCTAAATTCTTTAATTAATTGGAGTTGTAGCTTATCATTTGGAAATTCCTCCAAGTCTCTCCAAAGTTCATGATGTGTTCCACATATCACTGTAGAGAAAATACATGCCTGACCCAACCCTTGTACTCACCTATGAAGAAATAAAACTAGAACCTGAACAATATTATTACGATGAGCCTATTAGAATTCTTGATACCAGAGAACAAGTTTTTGATAAACCAGACGACTCGTTTGGTAAAAGTTCTATGGAGAAATCATAAGATGGAAGAGAAAATGTGGGAACCCGAGGAACTTAAGATAAAGAACCACCCAAATATTTTTATGCAATAATATTCTAGAAATTTTGAGGACAAAATTATTTGAAGGAGGGGAGAATGTAACACCCAGGCTTCCACGATACATTTCTCTTTAAATAACGCAATAGCTTGCGTTGTACGCAACTTTGAGTTTTAACACACCATGACCAATCAAAATAGATATTGTGAATATTAATACCCAATTTTTGAAATTTTATAAATTTTATTTTTCAAAATGGACTTCATTTTTGGATTTGTAATATCAGAATTATCTTAGGGTGAATTTTTGGTATTTTCTGAAAACATTCAATTTTTGATGAATAGTGAAAACACTACGTTATTGTTTAAAACCGACTTTTTATTTAAATAATTAGTTATTTTATCTAAATTTATATTAGGTAAAAATAGATACATAATACCTATATATGTTCAATGTAATTCATTGGAGTCATTTTATAATAATATTGGATATATAAAATTTTATTGAACTTTTTACCATCTTTTACCCATTTTCTAAGTGCATTTGAAAATTTAAATAAAATGTAATTTTACCTCTTCTGTGAATTGAATTTAAAAAATTCGAGAGATACGGTTGACATCAGTAAGTAAAATGTGGTTCAATAATATGAAAATAATTTTGGTCAAATAGTAACTTTTTGACTTTTATTTACCATGGTTAAAAGTAAATAGGCTAATTAAAGGTAAAAATGATATTATAATTACCCTAACACATGTCCTAATTATATTGAATACATTTATTGAAACCAAAATCAACCTTAGGAATAAAATATGGTCCTTTTGGTCCACTTTTATTAGATTAGGACATTTATTATTATTTTATTTAAAGAAGTGTTAAAAGTGTTAAATTCAAAGTTTAATAACTAAACCATTTTTAATATAGGGTTATCAATAAGATAAATTCAACTATAAATATTCATTAGAAAGCTACAAAAATTTCCTATATAATGGGATTTTATTTATAATTTTTATACCTTAAATAATTAATCTTATTTATGATTCAATGATGATGTAGTAATTACCTTATTAATGAATGATCAAAATAATTGATATTATAAATATCCAAATAAATGTAAATTGGGAATTATGAAGAATTAAACTAATTTTATAGGTTAATATGAAATGTTAGGGTGAATTAAATAATTTTTTTTCGAAGTTATAAAGTTTTTATGACTTCCACAAAAACAAAATACCAAATAGTGTTAAAGTTGTCATAAATGAGTTTTTAAAACAAATACTATATTATTAATTGATATAATATCCCTAAAAACATAAGGTTAGGAAATTAGACTTAGATAATGTTAGATATATTAATAATTAACCCCTTTAGGTTATCTTGGATTTTTATAGTAAGTTTATTAAGCATTTATTATAATAATACAAGAATACATGGTAAAAGTTAAACTATTAAACTAAGAATTAAATATTAAAGATAAGGTTGATATGGTGACCTAAACCTCTCTAAATTCTATTGGTTGAGTTTTTTTGAACCATACCCACCTTTGAATCGAAATAAATCATTTTGGAGCCATTATAAAACTAATATTATTGTATAATAAAATAATATTTCAAGCTTTTCCAAATGTGACCCTCACCTCTCTTATAAAAGGGTACTTCACCTTCTCTCAAAATCACACCTCCAAAGCCATTTCGCTCGGCCAAACCCTAATAAAATATCCTTCCAACTACTCTAAATTCTACCTAGAGACCTTACTTTGATCTTAAATCCAACCTAAGGATCCCTTTTAATCAACTCAAAAGGAAACACCCGAAGAAGAGGTGATAATTTCACCACCTCTTTCAAAGTTATTTTCTTCTTCCACTCCCTCTTTCTTTGTTGTTTCCATACCAAAGTAATAACTCCTGTTAATTATACATAATGTGATGTCATTATAAATATGGTACAACCATATTCATTATTATATCCATCCTATCAATGAAAAGTCACCATACGTGCATACATACGGCTTACTGTCTCTACATCGTGCATACGTATGGATTACCGTCTCCACGAACGCGATGAAATTCATCCCCCATCATAACCATTGAAGAATAATTTTCATTTTATGATTAAAAATAGTTTTTAAGAACTTAATATCATTCTAGATATGAATAAAATGAATCCTATACATAACAAACATGGCTTATGTAACCAAGCATATAAGAGAAAACGAATCAGTTAACACTCGATACAATGATACTACTGAAATATTATTAACAAAGAAATATTAGAAGATCATATATGATATCATATTTATGTATTTGGTTATTTTATAATTTAAAAATAGTGATTTAAATATTATATAAGTGGTTAACATACCCTTGATCCCAGAAAAGTACAAGGTAAGGGTTAATTCTACAATCTCTTCATTATCCGAGGTTGTTTATACTTGAGCATCTACAGATACCTCTTTATCATCCACATCCGTGTTTCTTAAAAATGTATTTCAAAACATTTTTACTATTTCCTAGACTATGGTTTAAAGTCATTTATACCATTTTTTGAATTTTTATGATATGTTTATAAATGAATCTTTCCTTCGTTTTCCAAACAAGGTCCTTTACGAACTTTTCAACAAAATTAAGGAAAGAATGTTTTTTTAACTTATATGGCAGGTGCGAATATTTTCCACCATTATAACACCTTCTAAGCTTCCATTAAAAGATTATAAGAATATTTTCAAAATACATGTTTTCTTTTAAAATTAAAGGACTTTTAAAAGATTTCAAAATAGAAATATATATTTCTCTCAAATAGTTTTGATTTCAACTATATCAACATCCTTTGTTGGATTTTAGGCTTATTTGAAGTTGATTTATTATGATACATTATACCATATTGTATTGAAGGTTTTGTGATATGTTTGACTGTGGATGTGATATTTTTATACTAATCATGGTTTATGGTTAAATTATTGACATTTCGTATGCTATTTTTAATATGAATGTTTATGTTATGTTTCAACCTTTTCATATAAGGAATGTATTGGACTTAGTAAGTGACGGGTGGAGCCCACTATAACTCCTCAATTCCTCAATAGGTCTCCTGAGACAAACTAGTGTCTTTTCATAAGGCCTTGAAAAAATCTTATTTGCAGTCTTGGCATGAGGCCTTTACTATGTGGTTATGATGTTCAACATTATGCATTACATCATTATGAAAATGGATATTGACATTACATGTGATTATTTGACTAGTAGAATTTCCATGTGAATAAGTAAATGGAATTATTTGATTTAATTTTCCATATTATGCTCATGATTGTGTTTAAAAGGCTTGTGTTTTAGTCTTATACATTGCCTTAAATGTTTATGCTTATTTATGAAATTTTCTGCTGTATTGTTTTCCTTACTGAGCACCTAAGCTCACCCCTTTCTATGTTTTATTTTTCCTAGGATTCGAAGAAGTATATTATGACTGACCTGCAGGGATAGTCTAAGGGATATGATTATGTTAAAAGGAGACACAATGATATTTTTTTATTTCATGAGGTAATGTAAAACTTATGTATGTATTTAGTACTTCCAAGGCTACTAAACTGATCAGTCTTTCGAGATATGATTCCTTGTATCATGTCAATGTTATGTAATAATTCACTGAATCTAGGTAACTGGGTTTAGAGCGTTACAAGATAGCTAGGCTATGATATAAATTATGATGGCACATGATTAGTGAAATCACTGGGGGGGGGGGGTGGGGGTGAATCAATGGTTTATCAATTTTAGGTTTTCACCATTAAAAAAATTTTAAAACTTGTTAAAGTGGAAATATTTTTTTCTTACAACACACGCAAGCGCACAAGAACAAAGAAAAAGTGATTTATAATGTTTACTATTAAGTGTTAAGATCTAGTTATTGGAATGATCCTGTAAAACCCATGATCACATGATCCTATAGATATTTCCCATAAACCACTATGAGAAAGGAAAATACTTATAAATCACTTTATAATTATCTCAACTATTAGTGTGCGTCTAAAAAAATTAGTGTATACCAAGCTAATAGAATGATATTAATTGTTTGGGTAAAAGCATATATGTCTTCTTATTATAGAAAATTATCTAGTTGGTAGGTGTGATGAGATCTTATTCACTTCAAATTTCATGAACAACACTATATGAAACAAATTAATAGGATGATTTCATCAACATAGAGAATAAGAACCTTAAAAAAATAATGGTAGTAGTAACTTCTCTATTATTTCACTCTTAAATGAATACTTCATGAACAACTAACCTAATTGGTTGGTTCACAGATCACACCACAAAAGATTTCCTTCCTTGATTGATAATATTATTTGAAAAATAATATGTGAATAGTTATAATTATTTTATTTTCTCCAGACTGGTTTCTAGATATAAAAATATAATTATAATAACCTGAATTTAAACCTCAAGAATACTTGGATATGATATTTCAAAAACTCTGAATATTTATCTCATCATAATTGATGAATAACTACATGTAGAAACTGCATTTGATATTGAAACTATTTTTATTCTCTCTTTGTGATAATATGCATGAATTTAAAACAAATATAAATATATATATATATATGCATTCATTCATTTTTGATAGTGGTTTATATAATCACAATATGAAAATTCCCCATGAGAACATACTTATTCCATTTTAAAACCATGAAATAAAATTCACATCAAAATAACTATATATGTATGAGGAAATGCATTCACATCGGGCACAATCATATATTACTTCATTTATGAAATATAATTATTCTGAAAATAAATATTCTTTCATCTAACAACATCTAATTTTATTCTTTTCCCTTGAATACTGCATTGAATATGATGTAACTGTTTCAGGTCATCATTCTTCAAAACTAAAAATGAGTCCATATCCTTCTTTCTATAATGATTTTCATGAATTTAAGATAAAATATGAATATAAATTTAGTATAAATATGGATTCCTCATATTATGGTGAAAATAAACTCTCAAAAAAATTTCTTCATTACATCTTAAAACATCATATAATAGAGTATCATGATATATTATTTTCATTAAATAAAAACTTACCTTGCTTCCTCTAAAATAATAAACTCAAATAAATGGGTCATATATGTAAAAACAGGTTACTTGATTGACTGTTATCCACGTGGTCACTTGATCGACCATGTTTCATGTAGTCACTTGACTGACTATACACCATATGACTATTTGATTAACTATGAGGCAAACAATCACATGATAAATCATATGAATAACAACATAGATCAACTGAAATACTTATTATTCTCCCATATTTCACTTTATTTCCTTTATGTATAGGGAATAATATTTGAACAATCTTTATGAAATAATAATATTCATGAAACTAATTATTACCTTTATGTATATCCAATGATATCTGAGATACCCTTATGTGTGACGTGTAAATTCCAAATAAACATGACATACTAAAATAAGTTTCTATATTACCTTTACACATGAATCAAGGTTACCTTTATATGAGTAGTGGAACTTCCATGTGAAATTTACATATCCATATATTAAATTTAAAAAACAAAAATAATAACCTTATTATTTTCATGAAATCCTATAATTTCCTTTAAAAATGAATAAAAATACTCTGGTAACCTTTACATAGAACATGGATTTCAGTTTTACCTATACATACTAACTGAACAACCTTTATTTTAGTAGTGTTAAATTCAAATAACTTTACACAGTTTTTAGGTTACCTAAAAAGATAAAAAAACTATCCCAAGATGTTGTAAATAGTGTATTTATATCCACCAATACTATCCCTTTATTTCCTTTATGAAAATCTCCACAATCATCACATTAATTTAGAATATGTTTAATGTACTGAAAAAAGGACAACACAAGAATCACAATCACTTTATCCTACTTTATTCTTTCTTATCTAGATGAATATCACAATCTATAGGAAATTCTTCAAACTAAATAATTGTTCTCAACTAGATGAAGAGGTATAAGCTATTCTAACTGCATACTCTTTACTCATGCATTATGTAATGAATGATTAAATTCATTGGGATTAACGAGAATCCTCAAGGAATATATAAATAGTCAAAATTCCATAAAAATTATGATTGATTTTAGTAGTATCTTATTTTAATATCTCTTTATCCCTTACCCTTTACTTGAGTTAGATACTAGCAAACCATGGGTGATGAGAGTGTCCTACTTGAGCATCGTGTGTGTAAGAACCAGGACCTTTCTTTCAGGTTTGTTTTTCCTTTTCTGGTCATTTTTGATAAAGAGGAAATTCTAGAAATTTTCTATGTACACACCTTGTACTTTATGAGTACATGCTGTGTACTTCTTTTCCGCAGGAGGCTGTGTGCTGGCCGTATAGTCGCCACACACAGAACCGTATAGGAGTGAATTGGAGGCTGCTTAAAGTGGAGTATGGAAACAAAAAGTACATTCCATGTACTTCAAAAGTCAATGCCGTGTATTTTATTTTATTTCATTAAACACACCGGGGTCACATCTAACGGAAAAAACACCCTTCTTCTCAACCTAGTTTTTCTGAGAGCATCGAGCAGCCGTAGATCTTCAACAAGCCCCTGAGCCTCCATTCGTCCTCTAATTCGTACACTATTGATTGAGTTGGAATCACATCGGTGAGTTCTCTCTTCTCCAAGAGCATCATCTTCTGATTCCTCTTCTTTTCTAAGTAATCATTGGTTGAACGTTTTATATGTTTTCTTAGATCTACTACGTTCCAAGGAGATTAAAGATTCAAGGTTCAAGTATATTGATCTATTAACCCGGAGGTAGGTGTTTTGTGCCTTTCTGTTGAAAGTCTTTGAGTTTTATGTGCAAATTTTCCCAATACCCATGAACGTGGTATTGCGTGTTACCGTTCTAGCCCTATTGTTTCTCTACTATGCTAGTATTCCCCAGTAGATGATTATTGGTTGTGAATAGGGTGAATTGTTGTGCCTTTGATGTTTTTACCATGCACTTTTTGCCTCTTATGTTTTTCAGGTCTTGTTTTCCTGTTAGGATGTTGTTTGCATTCCCATGTCTAGTATTATAGGATGGTGTGACTATTTTTCTATTATTCTGTTGTGCAGTAGAATGTTAGTGAAGTAGTTCTTGAGGTTTAACTTGTCTGTTACACGCTGCTACACTTTCTTGACTTACACAGGACCGTGAGAACCTGGTGTATAGACCATAGGGAGGATGGATGTAAGGGCTTCTCTAGAGAGTCTTTATAATTTACGCTGTGAGACAATAGGGGGAATTGATGTTGAGTGCTTCCTCAGAGTGTCTGTAGTTCCTAAACGTGGGCCACAAAAATAATGAGATGTTGAGTGATTCCCCAGAGTGCCTTTAATACCATTATGAGACTATAGGGGGAATTGACTGTGAGTGATTCCTCAGATGTTCTATGCTTAAGCTAAACTACTGCCCAGAGGGTTGCTTGTACTTGTTAGGTAGGACCATTGGGGATAAGCTGTGAGTACTTCCTAGAGGGTTACCTTGTGTTTAGCTGCTTTCTTGTGTTTCTAGGTAGGACCAGAGGAAATAGGCTATGGCTACTTCCTAGAGGGTTACATATTGTGTTATATTCTTTGTTTAGATGTTTCATGTTGTGTGGTGATTTGAATGCTTTAAACTGTGGATTGTTTAATGCTTAGTTCTTCCATATTTACTGCTTTATGTACTTTTACCTTCCATATACTCACTGAATATTAGGCACAGATCTTCGGGTGGTTACCTACTGGGATTTAGTCTCACAACCTGTTTGGGTCATGCTTTTGGGCCCAAACAGATTATATTGTTGCAGGTATATATAAGGGAAATCACCCTTCTACTTCAGGTACATGACTTTCTGTGGAGCTGGAGATCATGGGACCAATCTATGGCATGCGATGCTGAGGAGTTTATATGCTTTCTTTTTCACTTTTTTTAGCACTGTTGTATTCCATCATTGTGACATGTTTGGCTGCTTTCCTAGACATATGTATCATGCATCATTTTATATATGTGCTCCAGTTTATTCTATCAGTCTTCCGCTATTTATTTTTGTATGATATTAATACTGCTTCTGCTCTTGTATGTATTTGTTTACTTCTGCTGTGAACTCTACCAATGAGGGCATAGTTTCCCCACTATCGCACCCAAGGCCCTTACTGCTAGTCAGCAGCCTCTCGCATTCGGGGAAATGCGCTTGAGGCCATGTGATCAACCGGGTACGGGGCACCTCTGGGTGGATTTCAGAACCATGATGTTACAAAGTGGTATCAGAGGAATTATTTTCTCCTGACTTACTGTTTGGAGCCTTAGCCCGAGATAGGACAGAATAGGTACTTAGTAATAAGCTGTTCCTGGGAGTAGCTAACCCATGTATTGGGCAAGCTAATCTACATCGTTTAAATTACAATTTTTTAGGTTTTACAATTATTACAGTTAATCTGATTTCTCTTTGAGTGATTCACATGATTTGTGCAATTATTGTTGATGTTTTTGAGGTTCTATTTCTATTGAAACCCGATGAGATGAGGGTATGCCATCTCATGCATCATATAGGCACTTACTAGAAATCACATGTTATGCATTTGTCCATATCATCTAGGATGCATTAGTGATTGCATGTTGTTGGGATAGATGATGTGTAAAATATGAATGTTGTTGTGATAATTGCCTTGATAAAAATATCTTTTATTTGATAGGGTATTGTTTTTTGTAGAGATTTACTTGAATGAACACCAAAATTTGGTTCTTGAGGTGTTATGGGACCTCCTGGACCGGAATTTGGTGGATCATTGCCTTATTTTCCATGTTATAATGTGTAAAAGATGCCAAACTTTGATTCATGGGGAGTATGGTCTCTCACAGATTATAATTTAACACATTCAATGTTTATTTCAGTGTTTTTATGGGTTTCAGAGTAGTTTCAAAGGCTTACTATCGGAAAAAAACTAGGATACATGCCGTGTAAGGTTGAATACATGCCATGTGTTCTTCAATTCGAGAATGAACTATTTTTCTTAAGTATACGCCATGTACTTTATGTACACACCATGTAGTCTCTTACCGTGTCATAGGCCATGTGGGCAGAGACACATGATGGAGAAAAACCTAGAGTGAACATGCCGTGTATTGTTCATACACGTCATTTAGTCTAGACCCCATGCCCACCCGTGTTACTAACAACACAGGTTGGCCAAGTCATGAATAATACACGCCATGTGCCTTCTAAACATGCCGTGTAGTCTGAACTAGGTACCCGACTGTGTCATGGACAACATGGGTCGGTGTTATCCCTTCTCATACATGCTATGTCCATCTAGAACATGTCGTGTAGTTTGAGCTGTGTGTTAGGATGTGTCACTAACAACACGGTCCAAGTGAATCTTGTCTAGTACACGCCGTGTAGAAATTTGTACATGCTATGTAGTCTTGCCTTAGGAGAGCTGTGTGTCTTAACTATTTAGAAGGAATCAGGTAGGGGAAGAGGATTCAAGTACATGGTGTGTGTTAAGACAACACGCCATGTGTTTTGGGTTTTACACGACCAGTTTAGGTTGGAGTACACACCCATGTAACTGACTTAACGGAACACACCATGTAGGAAATGTACACGCTGTGTAGTCATGTTTTGTAAAACTTGAGTGATTTCTTTATCCCGTTACCTTCTTTCACTCCTTGTTTTCAGTCCTTGATAATCTTGATCTAAGGTGTGTGATTGACCTTGCCGAGTCATGCCACCGAGATGTCCTTCGGTTGTGAGCCAGTTGCCAGACGGTGATCAGACACTGAACATGGCTAATCAGGGATCACCTGCAGATCCTCCAGTTGTGCCAGACTTGGAACCATCCATTGTACCTGACATAGTTGCTAATTCACAGTTCAGGGAGAGATTTCTGAGGATTATGCAGACCTTTCCGGTAGCACTGCCTCCTGCCCCGTCGAAAACTGATTTGACGTGGGTCTTCCAGTAGCAGCATCCTCCCACTTTCTCTAGGGGAAGGAGGACCTCAAGCTGCAGAGTCATGGTTAGAAGCCATGATGATGATCTTTGAGCATCTTGAGACTCCTATAGCGAGTAGGGTCAAGCTCGCTACCTATATTCTTTGGGACTGCACCAAGAGGTGGTGGTATGTGATATCACAGGCGGGAAGCCAGTAGGTTATGGCATGGGATGAGTTTCAGCGCATCTTCTTTGACTACTTCTATCCGAATACCCTGAGGGCCGATCGATCCCAGAAGTTTATGAGTCTGGAGCAGGGTACTCTTTCTGTTATGGAGTATTCATCCTGCTTTACCGAGCTGCAATGATTCACACCTATTCTAGGAGTTGATCAGTTGTTCATGGTAAGGAAGTTCAAGTATGGTCTGAGGCACGACATCCAATCGCAGGTGAACATATTCCGGTTGACTTCTATCACATCTCTAGTCAACCTGGCACTGATCACAGAGCGCAATCTGAGGGATTCTGGAGTTTTGATCCAGGGTGGCTCAACATCTGGGGTTAGTATTCCACATATTGACAGCATGAAGCATTGTAGGGAGTCTTCACGCAGTGAAATGAAGAGGAAAAACACTTCTTCTGGTATCCATGTAGTGTTCTACCAATGCAGGAAGAGCGGGCATAGAAGTCCACACTTCCCAAGAGACCCAATGGAGTGCCGATCTTGCAGCAAGATGGGTCATATTCATTGATTCTATAATATCTTCTCACCAGTAGCTGGTGATAGGGGTTCTTCTATGTCTTCCCATTCAAGAGAAGCATGACCAGTTTCTCACCAGTCTAGAAAATGGAGTTCTTCTGGCCATTCGGGCCAAGGTGGAGGTCATTGCCGTGGTAGCCAGTCACCTGGTTTTCAGCGACATCAGGGCGGATCAGCTCAGAGTGGTCAAGCAGTGCCATTGGGCCGTAGTACATGCCGGAATTTTTCAGTGGATTAGACTAAGTAGGAGCAGGATCCCAGAACTTCTACCATTCAAGGCACAATCTTAGTAGCCTCACTTTTATCTTCTGCTCTTTTTGATATAGAGGCTTCACATAGATTTATATCTGTTACTGTGATGGAGAGCCTTGGGCTCTATATCTTTTCCTCTGCTGATATCTTGATGCTTGACACTGTTGGGGACTAGAACAGCTAGTGTACGTTAGTGTAGAGAGTGCCCTCTACAGGTTGGTGGATGTCACTTGATGTGGGACCTTTATGTCCTAGAGATGACATGCTATGATTTCATTCTTGGAATGTATTGGAAAGTTTCCTTCTAGGAATTCGTCGATTGTTATCGCCATAGGGTGAGTTTTGTGTCACGAGAGGGTGGATCCTTTCTTCATAGGGGTGAGTGGGATGTCTAGGAAAGCAGAGTGGGTCCAAAGCGTCTTGGGTTGGGAGGAGTTACAACCCAGATTGCTAGTATTTATCTGGATGACCAGAGGACTTCACAGTTAGACTTTCCTCCAATGTTGGATCGTTTTAGAGATGTCTTTCTAGAGGAATTTTCAGGGTTTCCTTCAAAGAGTGAGGCAAACTTCTTTATTGAGCTTGTTTTAGGAGTGGCATTGGTTTCCATTCCTCCTTATAGGATGGCTACACCTGAGTTGCAGGAGCTCAAGAAGCAGTTGGACGAGTTGCAGGAAAAGGGTTTCATCTGACCCAGTACTTCTCCTTTGGGTTCGCATGTCTTGTCTAAGAATAAGGCAGATGGTACCCTCTAGCTTTGTGTGGATTATCAGAAGCTGAACCAGTTAACGATCAAGAATCAATATCCCTTGCTGAGGATTGATGATCTCTTTGATCATCTTCGAGGAGCCTGGGTGTTCTCAAATATTGACTTGAGCTCTAGTTTTCATTAGTTACACATTATACCATTAGATATAACTCTTACATCCTTCAGGAGCAGTTATGGTCTATACGAGTACTTGGTTATGTTGTTCAGTCTCACGAACGTGCCAGCAATTTTCATGGCACTGATGAACCGAGTGTTCCATCCATACTTGGATTCCTTCATGGTGGTCTTCATGAATGATATATTTGTTTACACTCACACTTGAAATGACCATGCTACCCATCTTGAGATCGTTTTGAGAACACTGAGGGAGCATCAGTTATATGCTAAGCTCTCAAAGTGCCACTTTTGGATGGATTAGATTCACTTCATGGGACATGTTATCTCCGAGGTAGGAGTATCAGTAGACCCAGAGAAAGTGAGAGCTATAGTTTCCTGGGAGTAACCGAGGAATGTATTTTAGGTGAGGAGCTTTCTAGGGATAGATGGATATTACAGAAATTTCATATAGGACTTTTCACACTTAGAAGCACCGCTTACATGTCTGACCAAGAACGGTGCGAAGTTCATGTGGTCAGATTCTTGTGAGTTAGCCTTTCAGGAGATAAAAGGGAGGTTGATATCAAAAATGATACTAGTCTTTCTAGAGTTAGGAAAGAGCTATAATGATTACTATTATGAGTCAGGTATTGGGCTGGGAGCTGTGCTTATGTAGAGAGATGGAGTTGTTGTGTACGAGTCTCGGCAGTTGAGGTCACATGAGAGTAATTAACCAACACACAATCTAGAGTTGGAAAATATTGTTCATTCCTTACTCTTTTAGAGACATTATCTTCTAGGAGAGAATTTTCTGGTTTTCACCGACCACAAAAGTCTCAAGCACATCTTTACTCAGCATGATCTGAATTTGAGATAGCGCAAGTGGGTTGAGTACCTACAGTCCTTTGACTTTGAGCTTGCCTATACGCCTGGGAAGGGCAACGTAGTGGCTGATGCGTTGAGCAGGAGGACTCAGATATAGGCAGTTCAAGTGGCCACTAGTGAGTGGCTGCTTATGGCTTTGTTCTATGAGATGCATTTGGAGGTGCATGACAGACAGGGGAAGACATTTCTTTCTTTTGTACCTATTACAACTACTCTTCTAGATAGAGTTCTAATGAGAAAAATTTCAGATTCTGAAGGCCTTGCCCTAAGGAAAAGTGTGTCAGGAGAGGACCCTATTCCTAGATGGACTATAGGCGAGGATGAGATCTTACATTTCTAGGGGAGCGTATGGGTTCCAACAGATATATGTGAGGAGATGATTTGAGATTCTCATTCCTCACTTTGGGCAGTTCATCCTGGTGTCACGAAGATGTATCATGATCTACACCGTCAGTATTGGTGGCTAGGTATGAAGAGGGACGTTGCTGGTTTCGTCATGAGGTGTTCCACTTGTCAGTAGGTGAAGGTGGAGCATCAACAACTAGCAGGGTTTTTATAGTAATTACCCATTCCCAAGTGGAAGTGGAATGACGTTGCAATGGACTTTGTGACCAGCTTGCTAAGGTCACCTCGTGGGAATGATGCTGTTTGGGTTGTCATTGACAGACTCATGAAGGTTGCTCAGTTCTTTACAATCAAGGAGACCTTAAATGTTGATTAGATGGGATAGTTGTACATCCAAGATATTTTACATCTACATGGAGTTCCACACTCCATTGTTTCAGACAGGGATGCACGTTTTACTTCACAGGTCTGGCAGGGGATTCAGAAGGCTTTGGGTACATAGGTACTTTTGAGTACAGCTTACCACCCCCAGACGGATAGCCAGTCTGAGCGTATGATTCATGGGATTGAAGAAATGCTCCGAGATTGTATTCGTGATTTTGGAGGTTCTTGGGAGAAGTATATACCCCTTGTAGAGTTTTCCTACAATAATAGTTTTCAAGAAACTATCTAGATGGAACCTTATGAGGCTTTGTACAGTAGGCCATGCTGATCACCCTTATGTTGGCTGGAGGCAAGAGAGGTAGCTCTGCTGGGACCTCATCTTGTTCAGGAGACCATAGAGTAGATTAGTTGATTTGGAAGAGGATGGCTACTACACAATCTTGACAGAAGTCTTATGCTACTCAGCAGAGTCGACCTCTGGGGTTCGAGGCCAGAAATCAGGTTTTCCTGCGTGTCACACTGAGGTTGGGACACAAGAGGATTCAGAGATATGGTGAGCTTTCACCAAGGTACGTTGGGCCATTTGAGTTGTTGGAGAGAGTTGGTCCAGTTTCCTATCAGTTGCAGTTACCTCAGAGGTACCAGGATTTCCACGATGTCTTCCACGTTTCTTAGCTTTGATATTAATTTTCAGACCCGTCTCATGTCTTTCAACCCAAGGAGGATAAGCTCGAAGTGGATGCGTCATTTGAGGAGAATCCTATCCAGATTGTGGATCACAGTACAAAGGTTATCCGTGGCTAGTTTTTTCCTCTGGTACTAGTTCTATAACAGCACGGGTGAGTACATGATAAGACTTGGGAGAGGGAGTCCGATGTACGAGCTTAGTGGCTAGAACTATTTGGGGTTTCTTCTTCTACGCCGCGCTAGGGAAATTCAAGGAAGAATTTATTTAAGGGGGGAATATTTTAAGAACCCGAACCTTCTTTTCAAGTATGTTTTTTTTCTTGTCGTTTTTGAGAAAAAGAAGAAATTATAGAAATTTTCTAAGTACATGCCGTGTACTTTATGAGTACACGCCGTGTACTTCCTTGCCGCATGAGGCTGTGTGCCGGTCGTGTAGTCACCACACACATGACTGTGTGGGAGTGACTTGGAGGCCACATAAAGAGGAGTATAGAAAAAGAAAGTACACACCTTGTACTCCAAAATTATATGCAGTGTATTTTTTTATTAAACGCACCGAGGTCACATCTGACGGACAGAACACCCTCCTTATCAACCTAGTTTGTCTGAGAGCACCGAGCAGCCACATATCTTTGATGAGCCCCTGATCCTCTATCCATACTCCCATTTGAACACCGCTAATTTCATTGGAACCACATCGATGAGTTCTCTCTTCTCCTAGAGAATCATACTCTGATTCCTCTTCTTTTCCAAGTTATCATGGGTTGAACGTTTTATACGTTTTCTTAGATCTACAATGTTCCAAGGAGATTCAAGCTTCAAGGATCAATTATATTGATATAATAACCCTGAGGTAGGTTTTTTGAGCCTTTTTGTTGAATGTTTTTGAGTTTTATGTGAAAATTTTCTCAATAACCATGAACGAGGTATTGCACGTTACCGTTCTGACCCTATTGTTTCTATACTATGCTGGTATTCCTGAGTAGATGATTATTGGTTGTGAATAGGGTGAATTGTTGTGCCTTGGATGTTTTTCCCATGCATGTTTTTCCTGTTATGACATTCGGGTCTTTTTTTCCTGTTAGGATGATGTTTAATTTCCCATGCCTAGTATTATAGGATGGTGTGACTGTTGTTTTGTTATGTTGTTGTGATGTATAATTCTATCCAAGTAGTTTTTGAGGTTTACCTTGTCCGTTACGTGCTGTGACACTTTCTTGAATTACACATGGCCGTGAGAACCTGGTGTATATACCATAGGGAAGATGGATGTAAGGGCTTCTCCAGAGTGTCTTTATAATTTACAATGTGAGACCATAGGGGGAATTGAATTTGAGTGCTTCCTCAGAGTGTCTATAGTTCCTTGACATGGGTCATAGGGGGAATGAGACAATGAGTGCTTTCCTAGAGTTACTTTAGTACCTTTATGAGACTATAGGGGGAATTGACGATGAGTGCTTCCTCAAAGAGTCTATTCTTAAGCTGAACCAAATGGGTTAGACTGAGTATACTACCCAGAGGGTTTCTTGTACTTGTTAGGTAGGACCATAAGGGATAGGCTGTGAGTACTTCCCAAAGGGTTACGTTGTGTTTAGATGCTTGCTTGTGTTGCTAGGTAGGACCAAAGGGGATGGGATATGGGTACTTCCTAGAGGGTTACCTGTTGTGTTATCTTTACGTTTAGCTATTTCATGTTGTGTGGTGATTTGAATTCTTTAAAATGTGGATTGTTAACTGCTTAGTGCTTCCCTGTTTACTACTTTTTGTACTTTTACCTACCATATACTCACTGACTATTAGGCACAGATCTTCGGGTGGTTGCCTACTGGGATTTAGTCTCACACCCTGTCTGAGTTATGATTTTGGGCCCAAACAGATTATATTGTTGCAGGTATAGATAAGGTAAAGCACCCTTTTACTTTAGGTACTTGACTTGCTATGGAGCTAGAGAGCATGTGACCAAGATATGGCTTGCGATGCTGAGGAGTTTATCTGTTTTATTTTTCACTTTGGTTTAGCACTATTTTATTTCATCATTGTGACATGTTTGGATGCTTTCATATACATATTTATCATGCATCATTTTATATATGTGCTCCAGTTTATTCTATCAGTCTTCCGCTGTTTATTTTTGTATGATATTACTACTGTTTATGCTCTTGTTTGTATTTTTTTTAATTCCACTGTGTACTCTGTCAATGAGGTCATAGTTTCCCCACAATCACACCCAAGGCCCTCGCTACTAGTCGGTAGCCTCTGGCATTCAGGGAAATGCGGTTGAGGCCATGTGACCAACCGGGTATGGGGCGCCTCTGGGTGGCTTCCGGAACCGGGACGTTACAGAGTGTTTTGGTACAACCCTTGGATACACCATTGTGTAAGGATTTATTTAGGATACCTATATGGAATCTTCACTAATAATTTGTGATAAATACAGTATTAGAGGCATGTTTGGTGGAAGGATCACATTATAGTTCTTCATTTTTTGTTTAACATGGGTTCAATCTCAATGCATGTTAATGCTAGTATATAGGTTTTAATTCATTTTCACTATTTAATTAAGTTTTAATCTATCTTATGAAACCTATTAGTGGTATTATATATTACCATGTGTTTTATTTTTGAAATCATTTTTTAAATGAATAAAATAAAATGTAGTTGGCCATACAATATGAAATATCATAGGTAATAATTAAATCTCTTTAAATGGTATAAGATATCATAATCCATGACACATTGTAATTATTTGATTTTTGGTGTACCATATAATATTATATGTTGGGATCCATGTTGGATGAAAACACCAAATATCACTTGAAAAATAGAGAATTGTATTTCTAATATGATATCAATGCCAATCACGCAATACAATTTTCCATACATTAAAAGTTTTAACCCTACATATGTCCCTATGTCGTAAATTGTTGAAGTTTAAATCCACTTGGGTTAATATTATACAAAGTCCACACTAAAAGTTTGATCTTATATATATCACCTTTAATTAATCCCAGGTTCCCACTTATCATAGACTAAAATCAACACTATGCATTGATTTTAATCCAACACCTGCCCATATTGCAATAATCACTATAGGATAATCTCTTGTAGATCCCTACATACTGAGATCATCTAACAAAGGTTGATGAGAACATATTAATATTAAGTAAGGGGTATATCATAATCCCCTATCCCCTTTACTGGATGTCAATATTATACAACCCACATCATTTTTTCCTTCACATAGATCATTTTTAATCATAAATTATGATATATAGAATTTGAAAGGGTTTGATACACTCCTAATAATAAATCTTAGGATTCGATTCAAGATATATTGTATGAAACGATTTAGTAAAAAATATTTTTTCAATATTTTAATTATAAATTGATAAAAATGGTTTATAAAATATTTATAAATTATAATAAAAGGTATTTTGGAATATTTTTATTAATTTATAAAGTTTTTTATAAATTAATTAGTTATGAATTATTTATAATTTATTAATTAAGTGTTTGTGAAACAATTAATATATATATATATAAATCATTAATGTTGAAATAACTTTTAGAAATTATATTGAACGACTTATAATTTTGAAATAAAGTGTTTATATGGAAATTATAAGTGTAATTTATAAAATGTCTATAAATTAAAAAATAACTCCAAATATAAAGGAATTTAAATTTAATATTATGAAATGTTCATGATATTTAATTTAATTTATTCAAATTAAAGGTCCAATTTAATAAAATATTTAAAACTCATTAAAATGAGATATGAAGATTGATTTGATCAAGATTTGAATATTTATTAATATGTTATATTTATATTATTTAAACTGTTTACATAATAGAAATTGGAATATAATTTATTTATATTTCATTTAATATTATATATTCAATTTAAATTCCACATAATGAATAATATGAAAGTGTTAGGATTAAGAATATCTATAAATTTTTTAAATTTATTTAAATTTTTTAATGTATATAATGAGTATCTAATTTATAAAGTGTTTATACTTAGATATTTTATGAGTTGTTCATAAATAGTACATCACTTGTTTAAATAGATGAATTATTTATTTATTTATTTATTCCCTACTTTATTCATAAATATAACGTGTTATATTATGAATTACTGTGAATTATTTTGTTTAAAGTAATAAATTGATTGTAAAATGACATACAAGTTTATAAGGAGTTACATGATAGGTATGATAATTAATTTAGTTTTATTATACCATGAATTTGGCTTGTATTGAGTTGTGATATTGAAATAAGTTGTTTATTATAATTTATATATATCAAGTGTTTGAATTAAAATGGGAATAAGATCTCCCTTGAGTAAAATATACCTGGGTAGAGGGAATTTGGGTCAGACTACTTACTACCTTGAAGGTTTATTCCATTTCTAGAAATGTAAGGGTTGACTATCTCTAGATCCATGCTTACTCATGTGGGGATTATTTATTTTTTATAATTCACATCCTTAACATGAAAGGGTTTTATGTATATTATACATGGTATTCATTTGTATATGTATGAATATTGTTGGATTTTGATTTCAGTTAGTAATATAAGCTATGAGTCATGTAAGGAGTTACACATCAATATGATTTAATCATATGAATCTAGTGGGTATAATAATATTCTAAAATATATCATTATAATCATGAATGCATGAATGGAATACATGATATAAGATTCTAATATTAAATACCATTTAAAATAATAATTGTTAGATTCCTTCTAACGTAAGCACATGTTAAGATGTTGATCAATCAACCAGGTTTGTTATACCATATGAGGGTTCCCATTTATCGTCTTATGCAAGTTATGGTAGAAATGGATAATCCTAATAGTTAGGTAATAAAATATTTTTGTGATATTTGAGTTACACTTAACTAGAAAACCCTAAGAGTTAGGAATGAAATGAAATGATCATGTGTTTATCTATTTGATGGATAGGGAAATGAGTTTTCTTCTCAACTATATAAGATTCATATATAATATGATTTACATAATAACCTAACAAAATAACTAAGTGGTGATAGGAATTCCAAAGTAGACTCATTTCTTTGTTAAATATGGATATTGTCCCACTCATGGTTATGATGAATTTAAAATTTTTCATCATTTTAATGGGTACACATTTAATAAAATTCCTTATTATATGTATGTGAAATGTGACACTCCTTTTATAAAAGCTTTCATTATAGATATATTACATTATCACCATCCAAATTAATTTTGAGATAAATCATTGAAAGGGTAAGCTTAATTTAAAAAACTCCCTAGACTGATACAAGCTTAAAAATTTGTTCTTAAGAAAACTTCTCTATGTTAGAGCATCCCCTTTCTGAGTAACCAACCACTAAATTTGTTTAAGACTTTAATCTAGATGATTATGAGAAACATATAATTATTTACTTAACTTCATATTAAGGCTTGTATTTATTATTAAGATCATTTTTTTCGTCAATAGATATTTTATAACAAACAAAATATGTTTAAAAATAGTTTACCATATTTTCTAAAAGTGTTGAGGAAAGATGAACCAAGGCATGTGATATTCATGTTTCGGTGTTGTGTTGACATCACAAGTGGGAAAAAGTTCAAATTGAAAGAAGAAAATCTATTTAGTGAGTCCAAATTATTTTATTAAAATAGTCAACCAAAGTAATTTAAATTTAATGGTGGTGTTAGGAAGAAATAGTAATAATTACATAGTATTGAATCTTCAAATATACCTAAATGTGTTTGTGAAATTTCATGGAATACCCATGTCAAGTATTTATGTCATATAAATTAATTTTTTGATTTTAAAGGGTATATGATTCCAAATATATTATTTTAAAATATTTTAAATATATAATATTTCAAAATCAAGGAAATAATTGATAAATATTTTTTTTTTCTTTCATGAGATCATGAAGAGAGTTTCTATATCAATAATTTTAATGTAAAAGAATACATCCAGCTCAGATGTATCTTAGAAAAGTATGTGTTTATTCATCTTAATTCTCTTATATTATGAGATAAATTTTATGTTAATAAAGTTTTGTTATAAAAAATATGAGGTAATAGATTCTATACACAAGGTCTAAGAATCATTAAATTCTATGACATGTCTTAAAAATGGAGAAAAAAATGAGAAAACTGTTTTATCTAGGATAAAGGTGATTACCAGAGATGTTTGTTAAAATATGAGAGATATGATACCACCACCATTTAATGGAATAATTTAAATAATAATATTCTTTTAACTAAAATTCTCCAAAAAAATAAAGTACTATATATGATGTGGATTCAAAATTTTATTTATTAAATATTCCTAATAATAGAAAATATATATTATTTTCTAACACAAAGTATTTTGTGTATCTTAGCAAGATATTCTTAAGAGAATATAGAATATAAGTGAGTAGTTTAAGTATTCATAGAATTTGAGAATTTAAATGTTCACAAATCAAATATTATTATAGTGAAATAAAATTGAAATTCACATTATTTCATAAAATATTTTAGTATATTTCTATAAAGACAAAACAATGTAAAGAGATATATTATATATAAAAAATATTTCGATGAAAAATTATAATAAAAAATTTTCTAAGAATAATGATGTTGTACTTAGAAATACTTCTATATTGACAAAATAAGTTATCAACATCATAATATTTTATATTGTAGAGTTAGGGATTTTGAATACTTTTAATGTTGTACAAACTAATGTTGTTCCAACATATCCCAATACTTCATATGTTTTGATAGTCAAAAAATATTCATTTATTATTAATAATTTTATCTGAGTTGATTTTAGATTTATATTTTCATTTACTTAAGTTTTATTTTCTTTTTGTTGATCTTAGTTCAAATATATTTTATTCAAGTGGTTGAATATTTTTTAATGTAAGTTATCTTACATGACTATCAAGTAAATATTTTCTAAAAATTATTTTATCCGACATGCTAAGGATGTTATCTTATGGCCGGTACAATTTATGTTTTCCTAATGAATTTATCTTATTGATGAAAAAATTGTATTGTTTTGGAAGTTTGTATTTGAAAATGATTTTATCTTATAGGAGTATCTATGACAAAATAACAATATAATAGACATAATTTTTTATATGTTGTCACTTCATGTGTAAAATATCATATGAAATGAAATTTATAATAGAAATTATCATAGAAATCCAGAAACACTCATGTTCTAATTATTTTATTAAATAAAATATATTATAAGATAAGAAAGTTTGAGTGCTAATGTTTAGGAAAATTGAATTCACATATATGGTTAAAAAGTATCTTACACGGTTCTAAATTTTCTTATGTACGATCGATTTATCTTACAAGAGGATAATTATTTTATGAAAATAGTGTTTCTGGATCAAATTATCTTATGATTATAAAATTATCATATGAGGAGTTGTTCAATATACTCTTGAAAAAGGATTTCCTTTTAAGAAGAACAATTATTCACTGAATTCATTTAAGACTTTTAATCAATGGACTTGTGAAACAAAATCAATCGAAGTAGAATTATTTTGAATATGAATATTATTTTATTTTATTTAATTGATATGATGAGGAACTTATTACCATTTATATATTCTAATATAATTCTACTAGAGATTTTAGGTTTACTATAACCAGTGATGTTTGAATAAGGAAAAGACAAATTAAACAAAGCATATATTTCCTAGAAATTTAATAATTACAAGAGGAAACAATTTTTAGTCAATGACTACCTATAACTTTACAATTTTCAAAGAAAAAGGCCACATGCAGAGGGAAACATCATCGTTTTTAGTATTATATTATTTTAACTCTCAACCATTGAAGGAAAAAAATGTGCGATGAATAAAAATTAGAAGAGTTATAATTCAAATAAAAGTGTATATTCTATGATTATTAAATAACATGAAGAGAATACACTATTTTCACTTAGTATTTTTCTTACTATGCAACTATGAAAAAGAAAAACCTACAAGTGATTCTATGCATTCAATATCTATCTACAATAAACAAACTATCTTCAAAGTTACATTATAAGTCTACTATTTTTAGAAAGAATCTTGATCTTAAATCATTTTCTACTTGCCTTTACTTCATGTCAATATTATACAACCCACAACATGTTTCCACTCCTTATATAGATCATTTTTAATCATAAATTATAATATATAAAACTTAAAAGGGCTTGATACACTCCTGATTATAAATCATTTAATATGATTCAAGCTATCTTGTATGAAATGATATATCAAAAAATAGATGTTTTTTCTATATTTTAATTATTAATTGATAAAAATGGTTTGTAAAATATTTATCAATCATAATAAAATATATTTTGGGATAATTTTATTAATCTATAATGGTGTTTATAAATAAAATAATTATAAATTGTTTATAATTTTTTAATTAAGTGTTTTTAAAATATTTAATAATTAAATAAATATTGATAGTAATTATTAATGTTAAAATAAATTTTATAAATTATATTGAATGAGTTAAAATTTAGATATAAGTAGTTTATATGGAAATATAAGTGTAATTTATAAAATATTTATAAATATAAAAATTAGTCCAAATATAAATGACTATATTTAATATGTTTAAATTTTCATGATATTTAATTTGAATTGTTCAAATTGAAGGTCTAATTTGAGAAATTATTTAAATCACATAAAAATGAGTTTTTAAGATTGATTTGATCAAGGTTTGAATAATTATTAATATTTAATATTTAGATTAAGTAAATTGTTTACATAATTGAAATTAAAATATAATATATTTATTTTTCATTTAATATTATATATTAAATGAAAATAATAAATAATTAATAATATTAAAGAGTTTAGATTCAGAATATCTATCAAATGTTTATATTTATTTAAATTGTGTAGTTTCTATAATTATTAGATAATTTATAAAGTGTTTATAATTATATTTTTTTATGAATTGTTTATAAATAGTACAACACATGTTTAAATATATGAATTGTTTATTTATTCCTTACTTTATTCATACTTATAAAGTGTTATATTTTCAATTACTACGAATGATTTACCTTAAATTGTTAAATTGATTCTAAAATGACATACATGTATATAAGGAGTTGCATGCTTGGTATGACAACTCACTTAGTTTTATTCTACCATTAATTAGGGTTGTATTGTGTTATGATGTTGAATTAACTAGTTAATTATGATTTATACATATCAAGTGTTTGAATTATGATGGGAATGAGATATCTCTTGAGTAAAATATCCTAGGGTAGAGGGAATTTGGGTATAACTACTCACTATCTTGAAGGATTATTCCATTTCTATAAATTTAAGGGTTGAGTCTCTATGAATACAGGATTTCCTATGTGGGGATTGTCTATTTAATATAATTTTTAACCTTTACATGAAAGGGTTTTGAGTATCTTATACATATAATGCATTTGGATATGTATAAATATTTTTGGATTTTGATTTGGGTTAGTAATATAAGCATTGAGTTTTGTAAAGAGTTACATGTCAATATGAATTGATCATATAGATTTGGCGGATGGAATAATATTACAAACTATATCATTATAAGCATTCATACATGAAGGGAATACATGATATAATAAGGTGAGATTAAATCCAATTTAAAATACTAAGTGTTATATACCTTCCAAAGTATGCACATGTCAAGACATTAACCAATAAACCAGGTTGTTTCTGCCATAGTATGGTTCCCATTGATTATCTTATGCAAGGAATGGTAAAAATGGATAACCATAAGGGTTACGTAATAAAATATTATTATGATATTTTATTTATACTTAACTAGGAAACCCTATGATCTTGGATACCAAATGAATGTTGATGAGTTTATCTATATGACAAATAGAGAAAAGAGTTTTCTTCTCAACTATAAAAGATTCATATATAATATGATTATCATAATGACCTAAACAAATAACTAATTAGTGATAGGAATACAAAATTAGACTAATTGCTTTGTGAAATATGTATCTTGGCCCGCTAATAGGTTTGGTGGATTTAAAAGTTTTCATCATTTTAATGAGTTCATATTCAATAAAAGTCATTATTATATATAAGTGAAATGTGATAATCATTTGATAAAAGCTTTCATTATATATATATATATATAACATTATCATCATACAAATTAAAATTGAGATCAATCTTCTAAAGGAGAAGCTTAATGTAAACAACTCTCCAAGTCTGATACAAGCTTACAAATTTTTTCTTAAAGAAAATCCTATGTGTTAGAGGACTCCCTTCTCGAGAAACCAACTACTGAAGTTAGTCAACACTTTAATCTAAATGCTTATGAGAAGCATACAATTATTTACTTAAGGTTATCTTAAGATTTTTATTGGTTATGAATATCATTTTTTTTCATCAATGAATATTTTCTAACAATAAGAATTAATTTAAAAAAATTTACCATATTTTACCAAAGTTTTGAGGAAAGTTAAACCAAGGAATGTGATATTAAGGTTGTGATGCAGTGTTGACATCAAAAGTGGGAAAAAGTTCAAACCATAAGAAGAGAAATTAGTTAGTAATTCCAATTTTTTTTCTTCAAATAGTCTTCCAAATCTATCAAAACATAAAGGTGATGTTAGGAATAAATAGTAATAATTCCATAGGATTGAATCGTCTAAGATACCTAAATGTGTTTTTGAAACTTCATGGAATATCCATGACAAGTATTGATGTCATAAAAATTAATTCTTTGATTTTTAAAGTTATATGATATCAAATGTATTATTTTCAAATGTTGTAAATATCTAATTGTTAAAAATCAAGTAAATAATATATATATCTTGTATTTTTCTTTCATGTTATCATGAAAAGTGTTGCTATATCAATGATTTTAATGCAACAAAATATATCCAGCTCAAATGGATCTTAATAAAGGATGTGTATAGTCATCATATTACCCAAGATTTTTGTTAAAATATGAGAGATGAGATCCCACTGCCCTTTAATGGAACATTTTGAAGAATAGTATACTTTTCACAAAAATTATCCAAACACATAATATACCATATTTGATGTTGATTCAATATTTTATTAATTAAATATTCATACTATGAGGAAATAAGTCTTATTAAAAAAAAGTATTTTGTGTACCTTAGAATGATATTCTTAATAGAATATAGTTTCTATGTTGTTAGTTTAAGTATTTTTTGACTTTAAAAAGATAAATGTTAATAAATAAAATATTATTCTAGTCAAACCAAAGTGAAATTAACTTTATATCATAAAATATTCTATAATATGATGGTAAAGATAAAATAATGTAAAGAGTTAAATTATTTACAAAAATATTTTGATGAAAAAGTTTAATGCAAAGGTTTCCAAGAATAATGATATTTTTTGTATAAACACTTCTATATTGACAATAGAAGTTATCAAAATAATAGTATTTGATAATGTAAAGTTAAAAAGATTGAATAATTTTTCATGTTGGATATAATAATTTTTTTCCAACATATCCTAATACATTATATGTTTTGATACTAAAAAAATACTCATTTTTACTAATAAGTTTATCTAAGGTAATTTTAGATTAATATTTTTTTATTTACGTAAGTTGTATTTTCATTTAGATTATTTTAGATAAAATATTTTTTTTGAATTGGTCAAATTTTTTTAAAGTAATTTATCTTACATGGCTATCAAGTAAATATTTTCTCAAAAGTTTTTATTCCTACACACTAATGAAGTTGTCTTATGTCCACTAGAATTTATATTTTCCTAAGAAATTTATGTTTTTTATGATAAAAATATATTTTTTTAGAATCAATTATTTGAAAAAGAATTTATATTACATGAGTCTCTATGAATAAATAACCTTATAATAGAATTAATTTATCATACATAGTCACTTAACAAATAAAATATACCATGAAAGAAAATTTCTTATATAAATTATCCTAGAAATCAATAAACACTCATGTAATGAATATTTTCTTATGGAAATTATATTATAATATAAAAAATTTCAATTTCTAATGTTTTGGAAAATTTTGTTCACTTATATAGTTCAAAATTATCTTATACTATTCAGAATTTTCTTATGTGCACTCGATTTATCTTACAATAGGGAAATTATTTTATGAAAATAGTGTTTCTGGATTAAATTATCTTATGATGATATAATTATCATATTAGGAGTTAATATATTACTACTAGTTTAGTATACTAATAAAAAAGGATTTCTTTCTAAGAAGAATAATTTTTCATTGAATTAATTTATTCCTTTCGATTGAAGGAATTAAGAAATAAAATCATTCGAAGTAAAAGTATTTTGAATCTGAATATTATTTTATTTTATTTAATTGATATGATGAAGAAATTATTACCATTTATATATACTAAGATAAGTCTACAAGTGATTTTAGTTTTTTCATGATCAGTGACATTTGAATAAGGACAAATGAAATAAAGCATATATTTACTAGATTTTTTCTAGTTCTAAGAGAAACAAATGTTGTAATCAATGACTAACTCTATCTTTAACATTTTCAAAGAAAAAGGCCACATGTATAGAGAAAGATCATCATTTTGAGTATTATATTATTTTCTCTCACAATTATCGAAATAAAAAATAAGCAATGAATAAAAAGGTGAAGAGTTTGAATTTAAATATAAGTGCATATTTTGTGATTATTGAAGAACATGAATAGAATACTATATTTTTTACTTAGGTTTTTTATTACTATCCAATTATGAAACATAAAAACCTATTAGTGATTTTGTGCATTCAATATCTATATACCAAAAACAACTATCTTTAAAGCTACATTATAAGTCTACTCTTTTTATGAAGAATCTTGATCTTAAATCATTTTCTACTTGAAATTCTATTCAAAATTGAAACTCCTTTTTCAAAATATTTTTTTGTTGGAAGTGAACACTCCTTATAATGAGTATATTTAGAGGCTTCATACAATCCTTGTATATAGGAGCCCAATAAATATCCTTGATATTGTAACAAGTGATGGATACTTATACTTAGCTGGTAATCCTCTAGAAAAATGTCTTATTTAGTGAAAATCATTAAGATCAATGAGAGAGTGTTGGTGGAGTATACTTGAGGATCTTTATTCCCAAAACAACTATAAATATCAAGTGTCTTACTTCTTATATTTTATTTATTTCTAGTTCTTATTTTATTTATAATAGTGGTATAGAATTGATTATATTTTTAAGATGGTTGTTTTAAGTGGGAAAAAATTTTAAGAACTTAAATCACCCCCGTTGAGTATTTGTAAAGCTCTAAAGTACCAATAATTGGTATCAAAGCTTGTGAATTTTGAGTTCTAAAATCTTAAATGCTGAATTCTAAAGATAAGGAGATAAAGTTTCTATAATGTTTGACATGAAATAAAGAATTTACATAGGAAGAGATATATTTTTTAATGGATATAATTTTGGTTTTTGAAGGTTAGAATGGTTATATATCTAAAAATATTGGTTTGAAAATCTATATCAAAGTTATTAAGGTTAAAAACATCTTACTTAGGAACAATAATTATGAAGAACTTATTAAGAAATATATTGCCCCTACTTTCTATGGTCAAACACTAGTTTTAAATTTATTTTTTCTCAAACAACCTTCTAACTACCTATAAGTGTATTATAGCCAATAGAAGTTGATGTCAAATAGAGAGGTAATGGGAAACTCTAAAATTCAATAAATAAGATCATGAAATAGGATGAAATAAAACTAATTGTACTAATAGAAACCATGAATGAGATGATAGTATGGGGAATTCACTTGTTTAGGTTTATGAAATAACAAAGAAGATAAAATATGTATGACAAACATGATGGTGTTATATTTTATTTATAGTGAATCTCTTTGTCTAGGTAGATACACTTAACACTATAATATGAACTTTTATCAATGGTTATAGTACTTAATATTACTAAATGTTGGGAAACCTAAAACCATGGTGAATGTCTTAGTCATTAGAAATCACCCTAAAAGCACCCTAACCATAGTGAACCGAGTTTTAGTAAAATATTCCTTCTTAAATTGATAGTTTGATCTATAGGAAACACTAAAACCAAAAAAATATAGTCTGTTTTAGGGTAAGTATATAATTGGTAGTTATAAATAGTGGTAACATAATTATGAAATATATAAAAATATCTATAAAAAAGATAAAAAATAAAGTTCACTTTAAATATTGAATTGACTAGTTTAGCTAAGAAACTAATAAAATATTTCTCTTCTAAAATTTATTATTTTACAGTTGTAATAAATTTTTTATGAATAAAGGATAAACACTAGTTTAATTAGTAATTTATAGGATACATGAAGATGAATAGATAATATTCAAAAAGTAATTTTCCTATAAAAAATTTTTTCTCAAAATTTTATTTTTTTATTAAAAAATAAAATTTATATATTTTTAGATTTTAATTTTAAAAAATTAAATTCATTTTTGAATTTAACATGAAAATTACATCTTAATATAATTTTTTTAAGATTTTTTAGAAAAAAATGATTTTTAGTTCAACAGTGAAGTATACAGTTTTTACAAATACCATGACTTTTATGGAATTATTAGTTGATAAGAATGATTTCTAAATTTTTTTAAATAATTTTCTTAGAAAAAAATTAATTTTATGATATGTATTTTAAAATTTAAAATATTTATTCTAATTTATGAACCAATATTTAATGTTTTAGAACTAAAGTAATATTTTTTCTTAAGAAATTATTTTTAATACATTATATACTTATTATTTTAAAATTAATTTTTACCACATAAAAAATGAATCTAATTAAATGGATTTAATATTTGGAATAATTTATTATAAATTATATAAAATTGACCACTTTATTTTTAAGCATAAAGGATACATTATTTAGGTAAAAACTAGTTACAATGGTAAAAGATAAAATTGAAAATGTAAGAATCTAAGATTAAATGAATTCAACCACATTTTAAACATGTGTGGGAATGTTTTTTTAGTCCTTAATCGACATTATCACTTACCATCCCCAATATTTCTCAAATTTTTAGCCACATTTTTTGAGAGTGACCTCCTATTATTGAGACTTTAGGGGTATTTACAAAAAAATACAACCCCCTTTAACTTATAAAAGGGGATCACCTATCCTCACTTACCATCACACCCAAACCATCTAATTACATCCCAAAATATACCTAAACCTCTTCTAAATACTCCTAGTCACCTTAAATATGTTCTGGTCTTCTTAAAATACTATCCTTGAAAGGTTTAACCTCCTTCATAAAGAAGATAATCCAAGTTCTGATGTATAAATTTCTTACTGCTCCTTTCTATCTCTTTATGTTCACTTATTATTCCTAAAATTACATTAAAAAATATAAAATTGATAACCTCAGTATCACTATTATAATTATATGATATTATAATGATGGTACACACATTAACCACCCTCATCTTTTCTATTAAGAAAAATTAAAACGTGAATCATGTATATGCAGACTACCACCTCCATGAAAAAAAAATATTTAAGTTTATTCCACATAATAAAATGGATGGTATAAAAGGTTATTTTAATAAATAATTATGTAATATATTACATGTTTAAGAGTCTTAAATAAATAACCATATTTCTCTATTATCATGTTCTTAGAAAAATGAAATCATTATCAATGCAAACGTGCAGATTACCACCACCATGGAATGATGCATTCCATTTTTCTATAGTAAATTAATGGTTAATTTGGTTTATAAAGGATGAATATATATGATATATATGAGTAATATATATCATTAATATGAAACTTTATGAATAAATTACTAACATTTATTTCATGGTAATTGATTGATATTGATAAATAGCCTGAAACAAGTTCATTATCAATTTTGATACCATGAAATGATAAAAAAATCACATGTAAAGGAATTATAACATTATAATAAATTATGTTACATCAATTTCAGTACCTTAAATTGGTTTTAATGATTAAATTTAGAAAAAAAATAAATATTGATACCACTACAATAAAATTAGTTTGAACGCTCTACAATAATTTATAAAAATCTAATACACAAAGAGAATTATTATAAATTAAGGTTATAAATGGAAATGAAGTTGAATAATGTTATTAAATTGTTAATTAATATTTTTATCATTATGATACAGGAGGTTGAATAAATTCTTTGGGATTCAATAGTAAAGGTAAGGGAATTTAGTAACAAAATATATTGCTTTGAGTTTTGCAACTTTTTTTGAACATTAACCTTAAATATTCCCTATATTCAACGATATCCTTTTATATATGATTTAAATTTGTATATATCTAGGAAAAATGATATCCTAATTAAAATCTCCTTCTATTAATTATTTTCTATACCATAAAATTATAATATGTTTTGAATGATTCCCATCCTCTTAAGTATTCACTTCTATTAAATGAATATTTCTTTCAAGTATATGTCTCAATTACCACCAAGGTTCTCTTTTATTATTTTGAAATATAAATATATATAAATTAATGTGAAATTAATAACTTCTATTTAAAGATATTATTTGTTACTGTCACTTAAGATTTATATTTTCCCTCTTTATCCAAAAAGAATTATATATTTTTTATGATTTAATTTTTTATAATTCACCCTATAAATGATTTAATAAAATTCTTATTTTAGGTGATTGAATTTTAAATAAATTAATCTAGTTTATGTGTTTATTTAGTTTTACCTTTTAAAATTTAATGTGAAACCCATTATTATTCATGGCATATAATTATGTGATGATTAGATATTTTCTTATGGAACACAAGTGTATGATTAATATTTATATGACCGGTGGATCCTACATTACTCTCCAATGAATTTGGTAATGATTTATATATCATGATATTAAGGTGAAATGAGTAGTGGAGCTCGATACATAATGGTAAAAAGGTTCTTATTATTGATCAGCTATGGGAAATATGTTTTGAGGCCCAATCCAGTTTGGGAAGTAGGTGGTAATGCCTAATCCAAAATGTTGTGTTTACATGATTGTGTTAGTGCCACTTTCCTTTGATATGTGACTATGATATGTTCTATATAGAATGATTTAATTATCTTGTTTTCATAGTATTTATTCCATGTTATATGTTTGATCACATGAGATTACTTTTTCTCTGATCATTCCATATGAATCATTTTTATGATTTCATGTTCTTTTAATCATAGATTTATCCCCTGCTTATGTTTTCTCATATTCTTCTGATCTTACCATGGGTTACATATTTATTTTTTTATTTCTACCTTACTAAGAATTTGAGAAAACATTTTTCCTATGTTTTCATTTCTCAGGGAATGAGTATTAGTTTAACATAGGGGTTGTTTATAAGATGATATGATATGATGAAATTATTAGAAATTGTTCACAAGTTTTTTAAAATAAGTTTTTTTATGTTTCTATTCTCCAAAGACACAAAACCCATAAATTCTAGGTATGTTGAGTTTATTATCTAATCTACTATTTTAATTATAGAAATGATATAGAATAAAGGAATATTTTGCTTAGGTTCCTCCAATTGGTTTTGGGGGGGAGGTTTAGTTATTTTTAGAGATTAGTTTAGTTATATTTGGTATTAAGGTTAGATAAATTTAGTCAAAACCCTAAAAATGAGTTCAAGTATAGGATGATATCCTAAAATATTGATAAAGTATTGATTATGTGGCTTTACTAGTAATATCTCCTTGTATAGATACTTAAATGTGGATATGTTCGTGACATAGATGAAGCTAGGGGTAATTACTTTAAAAAGGGTTGGTCGAGCATCGAATGTATCATCACTCTAATATAATATTAGTTATCCTATGACTAGACACCGGGATATAAAATCATAGGGGATATGATTTGGTTGATCATATTCTTATTAAAAACCATAATTAAGGAATTATTTCATTTTTAATTTGAGGGACTGGGTTAAGAAGTATAAGATAACCCAACTTAGATTAACCTAGGTTAAACTCAAAATATATTTAGGTCACACTAAAATAATTATAGGATAATATGATGATGTAAATGGGTAAAAGTTTTTAGGTTTTAATCTCTTTTATGTTATTAATCATTATAATACCCCTATGATGTTAAATGTTTATCACTCATGTTAACCCCTTTTGGTTTTAGAGATGGTTGGAGCTAGAAGAAACTAAATTTACATTGGTAAAGAGGGAAAATGTGATGACTACCAGAATGAAAAACTAATGGAATTAGCGATGTAACTTAAAAACTCATAGTAGTTGTCAATTAAATCTCAAAATATATAAATAATAACCCAAATCACATTGAGGTCCCAAACACGCAAGGAGGAGGAAACTTTCTATTGAGTCTTTTAAGAGGAAATTTCCAACCTCATTAAGTGGATCTTCCAATCCACTTATTTACAAGAAATGGATAAATTCAATAGAAAATATATTTTCTATTATCTAGTGATAGAAACATGTGAATTTGATTTTGGTATCTATTAGTTGGAAGGTTAGGCTAACCAGTGGTGTTCTTTTATTAAAAAAATAATAAAGAAGTGGGAAGTAGACTCTATGGTATGGGAAGAGTTCTAGAAAGTGTTATTCAGCAAGTATTTTTCACAAACTCTTCATAAAAATATATATAGTGAATTATTATATAAAAAAAATTAGGAAGAATCCATTGATAATTATGAAGTAATATTTATAATATTTGTGAGGTATGGCTCCAGATTTGTTATAGATGCTAAGAGTAAGATTGAATGATCATTTAGTGGCCTTATATAAAGTATTTAAATGGAATTTTCTATAATAGAATTTGGTATATTTAAAGATATCGAATGATGATTAATTATAGTGGATATAAAAGCTAGAGACTCTCATTGCTCTATATATAAGAAAAAAATAGGTATTTTTAGGGGAACTCAGATAAAAAATATCACGAATAAATGAATATTCAAATATATTCATGATAAAAATTTGGGAGGAAATATATAAGAATATATTTAAGAGGCTTAAGAATATTTTTAAATAGGGTAGAGTTGGACATCAATACCAGGAATTTTTAAATGATGTAAAAAGGAAAATATAAGAGTAAAAGGTCCCTGCTAATGTTCTTCCCACTCTTTAAAGATTCTAATGCATAGAGTTTGGTAATTAGATGAATCAAATCCATAACCCTAGACCTAATGAAGAGAATATTCCTCATCAAAATCACAAGCCTAGAGAATAAGGGATACTATACATAAATACTACTACTGATGTTGATCTTCAAAATGAAGTGATGTGAGGTATAATTACCCTCAATTATATATTAGTGAATTCCTTATTTGATTATGGTTCCTCACATTATTTCATATCAAACAAGTTTGGAAGGAATATGAAATTATCACCTTAATATTTGGATATTGAACTATATATAAAACATCATGGTGGTATAATGATTTTATATAAGATATATAAATCCCATCTTATTAAAATTTATAGGAATATAATTTCTGAATATCTAATTCTTCACCCCTTGGTAAACTTTCATAGAATAACGGGCATAGATTGGATATACATATATAAATCCACTATCAATTTATGGGATAAGGAGATCTCATTTTATATCACAAATCATTCTTTTATCAAGTATCATTATAGGGATGATGTCCCCTTAGAATTAAATTCCACAATGTGGGTTATTATACCTATTAATGAGATATTTCTAGCTCAAATGACTTGAGATAAAGTTATCATGGACGACATACCCATTTTACAAGAATATATTAATGTATTCCTAGATAAAATGCATAGTATTTGCATAGAGAATGGGGAAGAGTTCTCGACTAAAATTATACATGGATATATTTATATCTTAAAATGTTTATATATTATGGATTATAGTGAATTATAAGAATTAAAGAAGTAGCTAAATGATAATTTGGGAAAGGGTTTTATCAAACCCAATGTTTCACCATGGGGAGTACCAATCCTATTTATTAAGATGAAATACGGATCAATAAAATTTTTCATTAAATATCATTATATTGGAAAGATCACAATTAAGAATATTTTTTAATCCATATAAACAACCTATTTGATCAACTCAAGGGATCTCAATTCTTCATAAATATTGAATTTTATTGTGTATATCATCAATTAAGAGTCAAAAGGGGGGATATTTCTAAAAATGATTTCCAAATAAGTTAAAGACACTATGAATTTATAGTGATTCCATTGAGGACAAATATTTATCCTTTAACCTTTATGGATCTATTGAATAGAGTCTTTAAAGACTACCTTGATCAATTTGTGGTTATCTTTATAGACAATATTCTTAAATACTCAAAGAGTAAGTTATAACATGAAGATAACTTATATATTGTGTTAAAAAACTTGATAAAGGAGAATCCATATGATAAAATTTTCAAATGTGACTTACTGATACATAAAGTATCATTATTGGGTTATGTACTCACAAGAAAGGGAATATCAGTAGGTCCATTAAATATGGATGTTTTTAAGCAAAAAACTAGACTAACCACTATAACTGAGATCCATTGTTTTCTTGGGTTAGTAGGATATTATCAATGTGTTCTGATAAATGTATCATAGATATCAAGTCCATAAACTAATTTAACATGGAAGAGAGTAGTGTTCATTTAGGCAGAGAGATTTGAAGAAAGTTTCCAGGAACTAAAAAAGCGGTTGGTCACCACTCCTATACTTGTATTATCGTACCATTGGGAAAGGTTTTTATAATATATTAATTATTTAAAAAAGGGTTCTAGTTTCATCCACATGAAGAATAGTAAGGTAATTTCTTATGCCTCATACTATTTAAAGTTTCAAAAAAATTTTACCCAACACATGATTTAGAGATAGAGGTAGTGATCTATGCATTAAATATTTAGTGGCATTATATATATGTAGAAAATTGTGATATATATACTGATAATAATATCATGAAATATATATTCACATAGAAATAGTTTAATAGGTTCTAAAGGATATATTTTGAATTGATAAAGGATTATGACTTCTCAAAACATTACCACTCTGGGAAAGAGAATAAGGCAACTGATGCACTGAGTATAAAATATCATACTATCCTTTCTATGATGAGGATTAAAAAAGACCCATTACTCATGGATTTTTAAAGTATAAATCTTGAATTAATAATGGAAGGTAATAAATCATATATTTTTCAAATGACTGACCAAACATCCATTCATGTAAAGATTAAATAAGCCTAGATATATGATATAAAGTTACAAAAAAGGTGGTGAATATTCCATATTTACACTTTTATAAAGTTGGAGTTATAATGTTTGGAACCTAGATATATATCCAATCAAAACAACAATTGAATAATGAACTTTTGGATGATACACATATATCATATTTCTATATTCATCTAGGAAGTTCAAAGATACATAAATACCTAAAATAAAACATCCAGTGGGATAACTTGTATAGAGAAATTTAAAAATACATATCTTGATTCTTTTTATTCTCAAAAGTTAAGGATGAATAAAAAAATAATATGGTTATGTTATAAATATTAACCATACTAGTATGTAAAAGAGAAAACAACACCATTTATTTCTTCATTGGACTCCAGAAAATGTCTAAATTCCACAATTCTATGTTGGTTTTGGTCATTTGACAAAAAAAATTTGAAATTTTATTTTCATCAAATAAGATTTATATATTGAAAAATCACCAAGATATACTTAAGAGAGGTTGTGAGGCTCTTTGGAGTACCAATATTAATTGTATCTGATTAGAGTCCAAGGTTTACATTGAAATTAAAGAGAAGTATTTAGAAGGATTGGGAGATAGAGATGAGTTTCATATTTTCTTATCATCCTCATATGAATTATCAGTCTAAAAAGATCATTAAAACTCTATAGGATATGTTGAGATGTTATTCAAT
This sequence comes from Viscum album, assembly GCA_963277665.1. Taxonomy (NCBI): domain Eukaryota; kingdom Viridiplantae; phylum Streptophyta; class Magnoliopsida; order Santalales; family Viscaceae; genus Viscum; species Viscum album. The sequence goes on along the minus strand of OY728132.1, from coordinate 1,148,673,224 downwards.
GGATTTCCAAGGATATTGGAATTATAACATACTTATGGTAGAATTCTCATATAACAATATTTTTTATTATAGAATTCATATAGAACCATATGATCCTCTTTATGGGAAGAGATGTAAGACTCCAACATGTTGGGATGAAGTTAGAGAGAGGAAGAAAATAGTCCACGACCTTTTCTAATAAATTATAGTGAAGGTTCAAACCATCCAGTGCCATATGGAAGAGGAAAAAAATTTATTGAAGAGTAACATAGATAATCGTTGATGAGATCTATAGTTTGAAGTTGGTGACAAGGTGTTTCTATGAATACCTTTGTTGAAGCGAGTTATGATATTTGGGAAGAAAGGGAATATGATCCTTATATATAGTGTTCCCTACATGATTATTTAATGTTTCAGGGGTCAAATCCTATCAGATAGTACTCCCTTAACTCTTCTCTTAAGTATATGATGTATTCCACATATCGCTTTTAAGGAAGTACACAAAAAATAAATCACTTGTACTGAAATTAGACGCTAAATAAATGGAACATAACAATTAATATGGGAAAAAAACTAGGTAATTTTTGGATTTAATAGAAAGGGTTTTGAGAAACAAGACCACCAATCAATTAAAACTTCTATAGAGAAATCCAAAGTACCATTACTTATTTTCTTGTAAGTAATAAAATTTATTTTCATATATTAAATTGGTTTTACCTATATTTTATATTTTAATTTAAAGTAAAATTTATAAATATTAGAATGTTAATTTGGAAAAAATAAAAAACGTTTTAGATTTATCAAGGAAATATTATCTTAAGATACATTTTTTAGATTTTTCTAAAACAATTTATTTTTAGGTGAATTGGGAAATATACAATATTTACAAAAATCAAACCTTTTATGAAATTTTTAGTTATAAAAATTATTTAAAAATTTATAAAACTCTTTTATAGATAAAATATTCATTTTATGATATATATTATAAATTTAAAAATATTTATTCTAGTTTACAAACCTATATTTAATGTTTTCGAGCTTAAGTAATATTTCTTTCAAGAAATTTTTTAATACATTATAAACTTATTATTTTGAAATTAATTTTAATTCCATTTATAAATTGAATAGATTTAAATGGATTTAAAATTTATTATTAGAGGGTTTATATTATATAAATGACCATTTTATTTTTAATCATAATGGAAAATTTATTTTAGTAAAAACTAGTTACTCTAGTAGAAACTAAAATGGTACAAGTAAAAATTTAACCGTAAATGAATTAAAATATGTTTTAAACGTTTTCTAATGTTTTTTTGAGGTATTTATTGACCTAATAATTTTTTCTATCCATTATTTCTCAATTTTGGATCCACTTTCCTTGAGAGTGACTTCCCATTATTAAAAATTTATGGGAATTTAGAAAAATGTAATCCATTTTCACTTATAAAAATGGATCTCTGCTAACTTCTCTGCACATAAAAACACAATAATCTTGGAAAAAATATATATATAAACTATCCAAAACAATCATAGACACATCAAATAGGTTCTTTTATTCTTAAAAGGCAATCTCTCAAAGGTTTACCACCATTCTCAATAAGGATAATCGAAGTATTGTGGTATAAATTTCTAACCACTCCTTTCTATTTTCAATTTCTTTACATGAAATTATTCTTCCTAAAATTCAATTACACCATATTAGAATGATAAAATCAGTATAAATTATATACCAAGATCTTATTATAATTTTTGTACATTCATTAATAACCCTTCCATTTTTCATTAATAAAAACTAAAATATGATTCAAGTGTATGTGTGGGCTACCACCTCCATGAATAAACATGTTTAATTTTACTTCAACATAAACATGGATAATATAAGATTGAAATTTAATAAATAATTATGATATATATTATATTTTAAATAGTCTGAAATAAAAAACCATATTTACAATTTCTCTCGTTCCTCAAAAAATGAAACCATCATCCATGTGTACATGGAGACTACCGCCTCCACGGATTAATGCATTAAATTTTTATATATAACCTTAATAGATGGTTTTAGTTTATATTTTATAAATATATATGATATATATGAGTTTTATAAATTATTAAAATGACTATTTATAGAAAAAACTAATTAATGGTTGTTATAAAGTAATATATTAATATCGATATATAACCCAAAACTAGTTCATCATCGAATTATTTTTTAAGAATCACAAATAAAATCTCATGTAAGAGAATTATAACATTATAATACATTATATAAAATTAATTCCAATTAATTTAATGGTTTAATTTGGAACTTTTGGAAAATAAGTAATCATGACATCATTATTTATTAAGTTAGTATAAACACTGAACACCCTTTATATAAAATATAATACATTAAGAGAATTATTAAAAATTAAGGTTATAGATGTAAATTTATATAAATAAGGGTATAAATAGGAAATTAAGATGTTTATAATCATGATACAGGTGGTTGAATAACTTCCCTTGGAATCAAGAGTAATTGTAAGAGACTTTTGTAATTTAAATATCATTCTTTGTGTTACATAACTTCTTTATAAATTTGACCTTCAAAATTACCTATATTTAATGAACTATTTATAAATATGATTTTAACTTTTATTTTTCAAGGGAAAATGAGTTCTTAATTTAAATCACTTTCTATGAATGATTTTATTTCCTTAAATTTATAATAAATTTTGAATATTTTTCATCCCATTAATTATTGATTTCTATTAAATGAATCTTTCTTTCATATCCATGTTTGAACTACCACTAATGTTCTACTTTCATATTTTGAAATCCAAATATTTATCAATTCATGTGATCTTCATACTTTCCTTTTATGGATAATATTTTTTACTATATTTTATGTTTTTGATTCTTTTTTCTACTTTATATCAAAATGAATCTATTTTTCACAATGTTATGTTTTATAAATCACCCTCTAAATGATTTTATAAACTCCATATTTTGGGTGATTGAATTTGGTATTAGTTAACCAGGGTAATGTGGTTATTTATGTGATTAATTTTGAAATATAATGTTAAAACCATTGTTATTCCAGGGTTTTAATGATGTGATGATTATATTCTTTCTTTCTAAACACATGTTCAAAGTTAATCTTTAAGTGATGAATGATCTCTATATATTCCTCAAATGTTTTGGGTAAAGTGTTACATCTCCTAATATAATGGCGAAATGAGAAATGACACTTGATATAAAACAGGAAACATGTTGTGATGCCTAAACCACTCTAAGAAATAAGTAGTGATGCTTAATCCACTACGGGAAATAGGTGGAAATTCTTGATCCACAGTCTTGTGTTTCTATGCTTATATTAGTCCCACATTACTTTGATATGTGACTATAATATGCTCCTTAACTCATTCTTTACATCTCATATTTTCCCATTATTTAAACCATATTATTTGTTTGATCATATGAGATTACTTTTCCTCTTATCATGCTATATGAATCATTTTTATGATTATATGTTATTTTAATCATATATTTATCTTCTATTTTTGTTATCTCATATTATTTTTCTCTCACACTAGGTAACATATTAATATGTTTATTTTTCCATTAATGGTTTTTTGATCTCACCGCTTTATTCTGTTTCTATTTCATAAGGAATGAGGATGAGTTAAACTTGGGATATGTTTAAAAGAAAACACAGTACAATAAATTAATGGGAAATGTTATCAAGAATTAGAAAATAAGTTTCTTATGTGGATAGACACTAAAACTATCGATTATAGGGATGTTGATTTTATTATATAATGTAATGTTTTAATTATATAAATGATGAATAATAATAGAATGTTTATCTTGGGTAAGATCATGAACACTCAATGGTAATGATCATGATCATGTGAATTAATGAGTGTTGATCACTCTCCATAACCCTTTAAAACAATTTTCATTCTTATAAGATAAATAAGGGATAATAAATTTAAGAACAAGTGAATAATAACCCATAATAAAAACCATAAAAATTCTAATTTTATTAATAAACGCCTCTTACTTTGAAAAAAATGAAACAAACTAACTATCCTCCCATATTTTTCATGATAGGTTGAAGAATAAGATAAAAAGGAAAACAAAACTAAGAGAGACTATATGGTATCCTCTAGCGGAATATAGCTATTTTTTTAAAACCTATGCATAAAATAAATCCATAAAATACCCCCAAACATAAACTCATGCTTATAATAAAGTATCATATCTCAACTCAAACTATATAGAAAATATATGGTACCAATATTTAAATTTAAAAAAACTAGAATAAATATCAATTAGGAGATAAAACATTCAAGATTAACAAAAAAATGTCAATATAAATCATCACTTTTCAAAGAAACTTAATTAATCATGTGTTTTACTCTTCTCATTTAAATGATAGATCTTCTATTAATATCCATTCAATTATATTAATTAATAATTGGTAAGTATTTCCATTGTGATCTACCTTACCTTAAATTATTTTGACTCATTACATAAGGTAAAAATTTAAATATAGTTTTTATCATACCTTTAATACACACACCTTTCCATAAAATTGAAAAGGATGTCAAATCTTATCCCCATAAATAAAATACCACAAATAATAATGATGAATTAGAATTAATATCATATGAATTTGAGTCCTAGGGATGGTTGATATTAATGTAAAAAAATTAAAATGATAAAAAAGAGGTTTAACTCTTTATCATTATGCATGATAATTAATAAGATTGAAGAAAACATTAATTTTATAAATTTCATCACCCCACACCCATAAAACTAAAATGAGGATAATAAATTATACTTGTAAATTATAATTAATAATACCTTCTTTTTTATCAACCATTCCATTTTTTTCTCAAATTTTATGCTTGGAATAAGTCTCAAATCAATTATCCAACTATTGATACCCAAATATGTGTTCCATAAGAAAGGTCAAGGAGGGAATGATTGTTTCATAGATAATATGAGCCATGATAGCCCAAAAAATACCACAAAGGTACAATTTCATGAAGCTCTCTTCCTATGCGAATATTCGAGGCTTGTGAAGATCCCATGCCACAGAGCTCCTTTGTGAGAATGAGAAGGCATGATGGTAACCTCCACATAACTTCAAGGCTGAGTCACAAAGTTCTCTACAAACTAAAAAAGGGTTAATGGAAATATCCAAACCATAACATTCAGACCTGTAGATAATTCCAAGTCATGAAGTGCATAAATCTTTGTGAAAGCCTCCAATCATCATGAAACCCACACTTCTTTAAATACCCATTATGTCCATGTGACACCCTGAGATTTTGTGAAATATTTTTTTTAATGAATTAATTTTCACTGATTTATTTAATTTCACCAAGTAAAACATTCCTTTCATGTGACATTGGTTTAGCTTGCGCTACATGTAACACTGACTTGGCATATGTTACACGCAACACCTTGTTTCTACAAAACATAATTTAATTGTTAGAATTATTTAAACGATATAATTATGACCTAGACGATAAAATTTGTTATATGAATAGTAATAAATAATTTTTAAATAATTTTTATAATGTTTTTATATAAATAAAACATATTTATTAAGATAATATAATTATTGGTTAAGTTTTTATCTATTTAAAAATATAATTTCTTTAAATGGTTTTTTTTCATGTCCTTCTTTGAAAAACAATAAAATTAATTTTAGACACTTATAAATTATTGTTTATAAAATAAATACCATTTTTTAATTCATAATGTCGAAATTAACTTAAGGTAAATTTTCAAGATTTTTCTGAGAAACTTTATTTTTTGATGAATAGTGAAAAATACTGTATTTTAGTTAAAAACTGCCTTTCCGTTTAAATGATAATTAATATTAATTTATATTTTACTTTGGTTTTTAAAGTCTTAATAGATACATTATACATATATTAAACCAATATTGGAAATTTGAAATAATATTTATCGAAATTGGTCATAAAAAACTTATTGAACTTTTGTACTTTTTTACTTTTAAAACCCACTTTCTCGCCATGTCTCTGGGATTAGTTTTAATATTAATTTTCCCACTTATGTGATTTTTATTTAAAAAAAAACATAATTTTAATAAATATAATATTTATAGTCTAATAATATCAACTTAATTTTTCCCCAAAAAGATTTGTGGAAGTGATTAAAATTAATCACCATAATTAATGTAAGACTAAGCTTAATTAGGGGCTAAACCTTAATATTAAAGACCAAAATGACTTGGAAACTTGTAAAAAATTAATTTGATGAAAATAATTCTACCATATACCCTCTTGGTTTTAATTTAATGGTTTATTAGGATATTATTTATTGGAAGCGCCTTATATAAAAGGTTAAGTAAGGAAAAAGACAAAAAGGGAACCTTCCCTACGTTTAACATTTATAAAACTTTGAGATATGTAAAAAATAATATTTTTGGTTATAAATATCATTTTTAAATATTAATGTTTTATTTTTATTTTAATAATTTTTTAGTAATTTTTATAGATGGTTTAGTTACTTAAAATGCTTACAAAATACTGATGCAGTGTTTATTTTGTTAATAATTAACTAAAATAAATGATACTATAAATATTAAAATCGAATTGAATTGATTGAATTATTTTATTGAATTATTTTTTAATATCAATATACCATTTTACAAATATTTAAACTTAATTTATTTTAATTCCAATATTATTTTTATATTTTAAAATTAAAATGAAATTAATAATATCAAAATTGACATTATTATAATTTAACAAAAATGATATTTTATAAAATGATTTAAAATTAATAAAAATAATATATTCTTTTAAGTGATTTTTAAGTGTAAAAATATATTAAATAATTTCTACTAATATAATAATTTGTCTTTTATAATTATCATATGGTCCCATAGATTGTAAAAACATTGTTAGTATGGTCTGGGTTTAAGGAGTGTTTTTCCTACCACATACACTTGTTTTTTAAATTAATTTCTAAAAAACATGAGTTTTTTATTTTTTAAAGAATTTATAATATTTATAATTAATTTTATATGGATTATATAATAAATTTCACTTTATTTTATTCTTAATGGTCAAACTACTTAGGTTATAAAACTATATGCTTTAATAAAAACCAGAATAATAAAATAGGGGAATCATTGAAGTTAAGGAACCAAATTATTAAAATTAACATATTTTTTGTGGTGTAGATTTCATTAGACCATAATTTAACATTAATACATTAGATTTTCATTTTAGGGGCACATTATGTAAAGTTAACCTCCCATTATTGAATATATTTTGATATTTACAAGAGTGCCACTCCCCATCCACTATTAAAAGAAAAGAACTTCACACCCTCCTCACACCTACCAAGACACATTTTATCATAGAAAATATAAAAAATAGTCTTAAAACATCCCTAATTGACTAATATAATCATCCCCTTGGTCATAAAGAAATCCAAGGAATATTTTTGGGGAAAACCAAAAGGAGTTACCCGAATAAGAGGTAACATTCTTCCTTAAGTTCTTTTAATTTATTTTAATTATCCACCACTCAAATCATCTTATTCCATATTTTTATAAGAAAAATAGTATCCTAAATAAACTATTTTTATGGTAAGTTTTCTACCTACAATTACAAACACTTCAATCAAATGAGTGATGAACATACTATTTATGTGTAAATCAAACTACCGCCTTACAAAACAATGATTGTTCATTTTTTCCTTTACTACCTATCATGTTGGGAATTATGATGGAAAATTTGTTTATATATTTTATAGATTATATTTATTATGTATTTAAGGTTATCTAATCCTTTTACAACACATATATCTATACTTTCCATTTGGTTTAAATATAATAATTTCGTTTGAGGAAGTGTGGACTACTGCCCCCTCAAAGTGATGTGTTTCGTTCATACACTACATGGAAAGTATAATGGATGGGTTTAGTGAACTTATATCATATATATGATATGATAATTCTACTAGAATAATTATATATATACATATATTTCATTTACTCTCTTTCTTTTACTACGACAATAAAACAGAAAAAACATTCATTGTACGTACGACCTACCATCTCTATTAATGGTGTATTAAATTTCATAATTATATATTATATATATTATTACAATACTAATATATAGAATATAAATGATATTTATACCATGTTTTTCATTTTTTAAATCATGATATACTTATAAAGACCGACGATATAACAAATTACGACAAAAGAGAAAAAAAGAGAATATTACCTGGAGTGAAACCTTAACAAAAAATTGTTAAAATGAGGGTAATACAAAAAAATATATGGTATTAGATATAATAATATTATTCTATAAAATATTTACAATAAAATTACATTTATTATACAATATTATTTTTTGAGTACGAAGAGAGTCAAAACTTAAGGTAAGGGGATTTTATCTCACTTTTTATTCCAATGAGATACATGACTTACCCACCAATCAATTATTTTTTTTGGTGTATATAATGAAAATGAATGTATTATATTAATCATATAATTAAATTTATGGGTATTTAAAATTCCATTATATGATCTTTATCTCATGGGGTTTAAGTTTCAAAAGTTACCAAATTGGTAAGATAATTTTGTCTCAATTTGCCTTCTTTGAGACATATATTTGGTTATGAGCCAACATTCTTTTTCAAGGTGTATTTGACATGTTATAACATGAATATACTTATTTTGATGATATTTTATACTTCATGTAATTTCATTTTCATACATGGAGAGTATGATCCCATGTTACCATGTGGTAAGAGTTTATTGAAACAATCCCATCGTTTATCAGGATTGTTTATGATTATCATTCCTTTGATGAAATCTTACGATCCGTCTCTCAAGAACACTCATAATTTTTATTATACTACATTTATTCAAGATATATCCATGTATTATTACCATTTTCCACTCATTAGTATATAATATAGTCAATAAATTATTTTTAAGAAAGCCATAATTTACCATCTCTTCTGTAAGAAATCTATGTTCCTATAAAACCATGTTTTTAAAAAAAGGTTTCCCAGAATATTATTCTATTATACTATAATATTTAAAATAAAATTTTACCCCTTTTGTATTTTACCAATGTTCCGAATGTTATTTTCTTATCGCTTTTCGAAAAAGGAAATTTTCTTACCTTTTAACTGTATAAAAGTAATGTTTTTTACCTCATAAAACTTGTATGGATTTACCCATATCCATTTCTATAAAGCTTCCCTTGCATGTTTAAAAGCTTAATTTTTAAAAAATATTTTTAAAATTAATTATCAATGAAATTGTTTTCAATTTTTTTTCAATATTTTAATATATCTTTTCAAAGTATTTTTCAAGAAAAGTGCTTTTCAAAGTATTTTTCAAGAAAAGTCATTTTCAAAAGGTTTTTAAGATTCTTTTACAAGTTTTCAAGGAAAATGAGTTTCAAAATGTTTTCAATATTATCTTATAAGTTTTCAAGAAAAATGGTTTTAAAAATGTTTTCAAGCGTATTTTATACATTTTCATGGAAAATAGTTTTAAAAATGTTTTCCATCTTCTTTTATATGTTTTCAAGTAAAATGGGGTTTAAAATGTCTTCAAGATTATTTTATAAGTTTTCAAGGAAAATAATTTTCAAAATGTTTTCAAGATTTATTTATATGTTTTTGAGTTTATTTTAAAGAAAATGGTTCTCAATAGGTTTCAAAATTTTAAAAAGTGTTTCCTGAAGAAGAGATGATATTTTTCTGAAGAAACGTTCTTAAAAGATATTTTGAAATTAAATTACATCTAAAATTATATCTATTAATGTTACTCAGTCTTTTATGAGAAATGATCTAAAGGTTTCTTTCATACTCTTTCTCTGAATTGTTTTTTTGATATCATGATGTTTATAAAACTAGTTTCTCTTTCACTGGATGTATGTCTGTGAAACCCTCTTCTTTTTGTGGGTTATGATTTGATGAAATGATTATAAAACCTAAAATTTTCACAAAGTCTATGATAAGATTATATGTTTATGATACCCATTTTATTTCATGGGTTATGATATTATAGTTTATGATTTTTTTGGCACATGTATGTATGATTTAATTATGATATGGGTGGGACCTATATATTCCTTCAATGAATTGGGTAAGGATTTATATCTAATGAGATAAAATAAGATAATATTGGGAGTGAACCTTGGCTACTAAGATGGAAATGGGAGTGAACTATGACTACTAAGATGGTATTAAGAGTGAACTCATGCAATTAAGATGCCCATGGTAGTGAACCATGACTACCAAGATAGTTTGGGGAGTGAACCCATACTACCAAGATGGCATTGGAAGTGATTCCTTGACTACTATGGAAATCATATTGTATGCTTATGTGTTCATTACAATTCCATGTTTTATTTGATGTTATTATTTCATGGATTATATTATTTATTTTCTTATTATTCATGTGATATGAATTTCTTTGTTTTATTCCATGATTCATGTTTATGATATTTGATATGCATGGTATGATCTTATAATGTTATGATCACGTTCTCGTACCCCTATACTCATGTTTATGTTTATATGTCTCCCTTGTTTACTAGTTAAATTATAATGATAAATATTTAAAGTTTCTAAAATATATTACCTGAAATAATGAATGTCCATAGGAAGAGATCTATTTTTCAATAGGGAGATTTTTTTAAAGGTCAGAATGGTTATATATCTAAAGAATATTGGTTTGAAATTATATATCAAAGTTGTAAAACCTGAAAAAATCCTACCAGGGAGCCATAATTATGGAGAACTGATTGGGCCATAGAATTTCATTACTTTCTATAGTCACAAGAAAGTTTAAAATTTATTTTTTTCACAAAAAACATACTAATTACCTATAAGCATATTACATCCAATAAGAAGTCGATGTCGAACCTATAGGGACTAGGAAACTCGAAAATTCAATAGATAATATCTACAAATAGGATAAAATAAAACTATACATACTAAGAGAAACCAAGAATGAGATTATAGTAATGGGAATTCACATGTTTAGGCTTTTGAAACATCAATGTATAGAAAATATGTATGATAGAAATCATGGTGTTAGATTTGAGTTATAATAAACCCCTAAGTCTAGGTAGATACACTCAACACTCTAATATAAACTTTTATCAATGGTCATGGTAATTGAAATTACGAAAGGATGGGAAACCAAAAACCATATTTAAATATAGAATATAAACCAATCCAATGGTCCTCGTGGATGTCCAAGTTACTAGAACTCACCCTAAAAAGCACCCTAACTATAATGGACCGAGATTTAGTAAAATATTCCCTCTTAAATAAATACCATGTTTAATAGTTTGATCTATAGGAAACACTAAAACCAAAAAAATTGAAACCTTTTTAAGGTAGGTGTATAATTGGTAAGTATAAATACTTGTAATAGAATTTTGAAATAAATATAAATATATATAAAAAGATAAAAAATAATGTTCACTTTAAATATCGAATCAACTAGTGCAGTTAAGAAACTAATAATTTTTTTTAAAATTTATTAATTTTCAATTATAATATATTTTTTATGAATAAAGGATAAACACTTGTTTAATTAGTAATTTATATGAAACATTAAGATGAATAGATAATATCTAAAAAGTCATTTTCTAATCAAAAACATTTTCTCCATATTTTATTTTTTTAATTAAAATTAAAATTTATAAATTTTAGGATTCTAATTTTAAAAAATTAACTTCATTTTTTAATTTAACTTGAAAATAGTATCTTGAGACAAATTTTTAATTTTTTTTTAGAAAAAAATGATTTTTTGTTGAATAGTGAAATATATAGTTTTTATAAATACCTTACCTTTTATGGAATTATTAGTTGATAAGAATGAGTTCACAATTTTTTGAAAAAATTTTATAGGGAAAACATTAATTTTATGAGTTATATTATAAATTTTAAAATATTTATTCTATTTTACAAACCAATATTTATTGTTTTTGAACTAAAGTAATATTTTTCTCCAGAAATTTTTTTTATTACATTATATACTTATTATTTTAAAAGTAATTTTCACCCCATATAAATTGAATCTAATTAAATGAATTTTAAAATTTAGAATAATTATTTTTAAATTATATAAAAATTACCACTTTATATTTAAGCATAAAGGATACTTTATTTATTTAAAAACTAGTAACTGTGGTAAAATCCAAAATGATAAAAGTAAGAGTCAATAATTAAATGAATTTAAAAACATTTTAAACATCTGTAAGAATGTGTTTTTGAGTTTTGTATTGGAATTATCACTTATGTTATATGTTATTTCTCAAATTTTTAGCCACTTTCCTTGAGAGTGAGCTCCCATTATTAAAAATTTATCGATATTTACAAAAAATGAAATCCCTTTTCACTTATTAACAGGGATCTCCTATCCTCAATTCCCATAAAAAACCCCCATAATTCCATCCCAAAATATACCCAAAACTCTCATAAATAATCATAGTCACCTTAAATATGTTCTGGTCTTTTTAAAATACTACCCCTTAAAGGTTTAACCCCCTTCGTAAAGGAGATAATCCAAGTCGTGAGGTATAAATTTCTTACCATTTCTTTCTATTTGTTTATGTTCACTTATTATTCCTAAAATTCTATTAAAAAATATTAAATTTATAACATTAATATCAATATTATAATTTTATTTTATTATAATGATGGTACACACATTAACAACCCTCCCCTTTTCAATAAGAAAAATTAAAATGTGAATCGTGCGTATATACAGACTACCACCTCCATGAATAAAAATATTTAATTTACTTTCAATTAATAAAATGGATGGTATAAAAGGGTATTTTAATAAATAATTATGGAATATATTACATTTTTAATAGTCTTAAATAAATAATTTTATTCCTCCTTTCTCGTATTCTTAGAAAAATGAAATCATCATTCATGCTTACGTACGGATTACTGCCATCATGGAATGATGCATTCCATTTTTCTATACAAAATTAATTTTCAGTTTGGTTTATAATTTATAAATATATATTATATACATGAGTAATATCTATCATTAAAATTGAACTTTATGAAAAAAAATTATTAACAATTTTTTATGGTAATTCATCGATACTGATAAATACCCTGAAACAAGTGAATTATCAAATTTTCTTTCATAAAATAAAAAAAATCACATTTAATGGAATTATAAAATTATAATACATTATGATACATCAATTAATGTACCTTCAATGGGTTTTTAATGATGAAATTTTGGAAAAAAATAAACATTGATACCACTATAATAAAATTAGTTTTAATGATTAACACTCATTTATAAAATATAATACATGAAGAGAATTATAATAAGTTATGGTTATGAATGGAAATATATTTGAATAATGATCTTAAATTGGTAATTATTATTTTTATCTTTATGATACATGAAGTTGAATAACTTTCATGGGATTCAATAGTAAAGGTAAGGGAATTTAGTAACAAAAATCTTTCCTTTGAGTTATGCAGCTTCTTTTGAATATCAACCTTCAATATTCCCTATATTCAGTGATATACTTTTACATATGATTTCCACTTTTATCTGTCTAGAGAAAATTAGATCTTAATTAAAATCCTCTTCCATTAATGATTTTCTATACTATAAAATTATAATATGTTTTGAATAATTCCCATCCTCTTAAGTATTGACTTCTCTTAAATGGATATTTCTTTCAAGTATATATTTAAATTACCACCAATTTTCTCTTTTATTATTTTGAAATATAAATATTTATAAATTCATGTGAACTTCATAATTTCATTTTAATGATATTACTTGTTTCCCTCTTTTAGGATTTGTATTTTTTTTCTTTTTTATCCCAAAAGGAATATATTTTCCATGATGATTTTTTTATAATTCACCATATAAATTATTTAATAAAGTTTTTATTTTGGGTGATTGAACATGGAATAAATTAATATAGTTTATGTATTTATTTATGTGTTACCTTTTTAAATTTAATTTAAAACCAATTCTTATTCATGGGATTTAACGATGTAATGATTAAATATTTTCTTGTGGAGAACATGTATATGATTAAAATTTATATGACTGGTGGATCCTATATTACTATCCAATGCATTTGGTAATGCTATATATCTCATGAGATTAAGGTGAAAAGATTAGTGAATCTCAATAAAAATTGAAAAAGGTTCTGATTCTTGATCAGCTATGGGAAATCTGTTTTGATACCTAATCCAATTTCAGAAGTAGGTGGTGATGCCTAATCCAAAATGTTGTGCATATATGATTCTATTAGTGCCACACTCATTTGATATGTGACTATGATATGTTTCCTAGAGAATTATTTAATTTTAATGTTTTTCTAGTATTTATTCTATGCTATATGTTTGATCATATGAGATTACTTGTTCTCCTATCATTCTATATGAATCGTTTTTATGATTCCCTGTTCTTTTAACAAAATATTTATCTCCTGCTTATGTTTTCTCATATTCTTGTAATCTAAAAATGGGTTACATATTGATTTGTTTATTTTTACCTTACTAGTAATTTTACCTCACCATTTTCCTATGTTTCTATTTCTCTGGGCATGAGGATTTGTTAAACTTAGGGGTTGTTTAGAATATGATATGATATGATGAAATTATTAGGAATTTTTCACCGACATTGTAAAATAATTTTCTTATGGTTCTAGTCTCCAAAGACACCAACCACATCAATTATAGGTATGTTGAGTTTATTATGTAATCTATTATTTTAATTACGGAAATTATGTAGAATAAAGGAATATTTTGCTTAGGTTTCCCCAATTGGTATTGAGGATAAGGTTTAGTTATTTTTGAAGATTAGTTTAGTTATCTTTTGTATTAGGGTTAGAGAACTTTAGTGAAAACCCTAAAGATGAGTTCAATTATAATATGATATCCTAAAATATTGATTAATTCTTGAGTAGGAAGCTTTACTAGTAATATATCATTGTCTAGATACTTGAATGTGGATATGGTTGTGACATAGATCCACCTAGGGGTAATCACCTAAAAAAGGGTTGGTTGGGTATTGAATGGATCATCACTCTCATGCATAATGAGAGGGCCTAATACTAGACACTAGAATATACACTCATTGGAGATATGATTGTTTTGATAATATTCTCATTATAAACCACAATGAAAGATTATTTTATTATTAAAATGAGGTACTAGGATCATAAGTATATGATAAACCAACTTAGAGTTACCTAGGTTAAACTCAAATTTATTTAGGTAACACTAAAGGAATTATAGGCTCTTATGATGATGTAAAAGGGTAAAAGGTTTTAATTTTGAATCACTTTTATTTTATTAATCATGATATTCCCCCTATGATGTTAAATTTTTATCACTCATGTAAACCCCTTTTGTTTTTAGATATGGTTGGAGTTAGAAGGAATAAAATTAACAATGACCATGAGGGAAAATGTGATGAATACCTGAATGAAAAACCTAATATAATGAGGTATGTAACATTAAAACTCATAATAATTCTCACCCAAGTCTCACAATATATAAAAAATAACACAAATCACATTGATATCCCAAACATTCAAAGAGGGAGAAAGTTTCTATTTAGTCTTCAGGCATCAATGTCCAACCTCCATAAGTGGATCCTAATCAACTTATTTACAAGAAATTTATCAATTCAATATAAAATATATCTTCCATTATCTTGTGCTATAAACATGATAAGTTTATTTCGATATCTATGAGTTGGAAGGTTAGGCTGACCAATGGTTTAATTTGATTAAAAATATAATAAAGAAGGGGTAAGTAGACTCTATGGTACATGAAGAGTTCTAGAATGTGTTATTCACCAAGTTTTTTTCCAAAAACTCTTCATGAGAATATGTAGAGTTAATTATTAGAGATAAAAAAATTTATTAAGAATCCATTTACTCTTATGAAGTAATATTTATAATATTGGCAAGGTATACCTCCATATTTGTTATAGTTCCTAAGAGTAAGATTGAAAGATTCTTTAGTGGCCTTAAATCTAGTATTAAAATGGATTTATCTATAAGAGAATTTGGTATCAATAAATATATTTAATGATGTTTAATTAAGGTGGATATGGAAGCTAGAGACTCTCATTACTCTATAGATATAAAATAAAAGATGCATTTTTAGGTGGACTATGATGAAAAATATGAGCAATGAAAGATGATTCAAATATGTCCATGATAAAAATTTGGGAGGAAATACCTAAGAAGCTATCTAAGAGTCTCTAGAAGATTTTTAAATTGGGTAGAGATGAATTTCAAGCTCGTGAATGTTGGAATGATGTAAAAAAGAAAACAAAATCATAAAAGGTCCCTTCTAATTCCCTTCCCACTCTTCAATGTTTCAAATGAATAGAGTTTTGGAATTATATGAATCAAGGCCATAAACCAAAATATAATTAGGAGAATATTCCCAAAAAATATCCCAAACCTAAATAATAAGGGATACCATACATAAATACTAAAACTAATATGGGTCAATTAAATTAAGTGATGATAGGTATAATTAATCTTAATTATATATATGTGAATTCCTTATTTGATTTCTGTTGTTCACATTATTTCATATCAAAATGTTTGGAAAGAATATGGAATTATCACCTTAATATTTGGATATTGAAATATATATAAAAACGTGTGGTGGTATAAGGATTATAACTCAGATATATAAATCCTCTTTAATAAAAATTTATTGTAATACACTTTATGATGATATAATTCTTCTACCCTTGGTAGAATTTTATATAATAATGGGTATATATTGGCTAAAAATAAATAAACCCAAAATCAATTAATGGGATAAGTAGATCTCATTTCATATCTCAGACCGTCCTAGTATTAAGTATCAATATAGGGATGATGTCCCCTTAGAATAACAATCCATAACGTGGGTTCTTATACTCATTAATGGTACATTTATGGCTCAAATGACCATAGAGGAAGTTATCATTGACAAAATACCCAATTTTCAAGATTATATTGATGTAATTCTTGATAAAATGAATAGTCTTCTCCTAGATCATGAGGATGAGTTCTCGACTAAACTTATACTTGGATCTATTCATATCTCAAAGAGTTCATATATTTTTGGATTCTAGTAAATTATAGAAATTAAAGAAGTGGCAAAATTATAATTTGTACAAGGGTTTTATCTACACTAATGTTTCACCATGGGCATCACCAATCCAATTTGTTAAGAAGAAATATGGATAAATGAAAATTTTCATTAAATATCATAAGATTAGAAATATCACAATTAATAATAATTTTTTAGCCCATATCAACAACCTGTTCGATCAACTTAGAGGATCTAAATTCTTCATGAAGATTAAATTTTAGTGTGTATATCATCAATTAAGTAACAAAATGGGGGATATTTCTATAAAATATTTTTGAATGAGATAAAGGCACTATGAATTTATAGTGATTCAATTCAGACCAAATAATTATACTTTAACCTTAAAGGATCTAATTAATAGAGTCTTTAGAGACTACCTTTATCAATTTGTGGTTATCTTTATAGAAAATATTCTAAAATACTTGAAGAGAAAATAATAACATTAAGATAACTTATAGATTGTGTTAAACAACCTAATAAAAGAGAAACCATATGCTAAATTTTTCAAGTGTGAATTATGGATACATAAAGTATCATTCTTGGGTTATGTAATCATAAGAAAGAGAATATCTGTAAGTCCATCAAAGATAGAAGTTATCAATAAATAGACCAGAATAGCCACTCTAGCTGAGATCCACTGTTCTATTGGGTTATTAGGATATTACCAATGTGTTATGATTAATTTATCTTGGATATCAAATCCATGAACCAAGTTTACATGGAAAGGATTACTGTTACCTTAGACAAAGGGATGTGAATAATGTTTCCAAAAACTAAAAAAGAGGTTAGTCACCACTCCTATACTTTTATTACCATACCATTGGGACTGGTTTATAATATATATGAATTATTTGAAACATGGTTTAAGTTTCATCCAAATATATACTAATAAGTTAATTTATTATTCCTCATTCTAATTAAAGTTTCACAAAAAAAATTACCCAACACATGATTTAGAGATGAAGGTAGTGATATATACATTAAATATTTGGTTACATTATATCTATGGAGAAAAGTATGATATATATACTGATCATAAAAACTTCAAATATATATTCACATAGAAGATTTTAATATGTTCGAAAGGATATATTTTAAATTGATAGAGGACTATGAATTCTCATAACATTTCCACTATGGGAAGGAAAATAAGGTGGCTGATGCACTACGTGGAAAATATCATACTATTTTATCCATGATTATGATTGAAAAATAACCATAACTCATGGATTTATAGATGATTGATCTTGAATTAATAATGGAAGGTGAGAAATATTATTTTTTCCAAATGACTAACCAACCATACATTCATGTAAAGATCAAATAAGCCTAGATATATGATATATAGTGACAAAAAAGGTAGTGAATATTCTATAGTTTAAATTTAATGAAGTTAAAGTTATAATGTTTGGGACCTTGATATATATCCCATCAAAATAAGAATTGAAGATGGAAGTTTTGGATGATACACATAGATAATATTCCTCTATTCATCTAGGAAGTATAAAGATAGATAGAGACCTAAAATAAAAATTCCAATTGGATAATATGTATAGAGAAATTTTATAATACGTATCTTGATTCTTGGTATGCCAAAAAGATAAGGATGAATGAAAAAAATTATATGGGTATGTTACAGACATTAACTATACTAGTATGTAAACGAGAAAACAACACCATTTATTTCTTCATAGGACTCCCCAAAATATCTAAAGTCCACAATTCTATTTGTGTTGTAGTCATTCTACTAAAGAAATTAGAAAATTTTATTTACATAAAATAAGATATCTACATTGAAAAAATCACTAAGATATACTTAAGGGAGTCTGTGAGGCTCTTTGGAGTACCAATATTAATTGTATCTGATCAGAATCCAAGGATTACATTGAAATTTCAGAGAATTCTTCAGAAGGATTTGGAGGCAGTGATGAGTTTCATATTTTCTTATCATCCTCATATGGATTTTTGATCCAAAAGGATCATTAAAACTCTATAGGATCTATTGAGATCTTATTCAATGAATTTCCAAGGTTATTGGGATTAAAAACACTTTCTAGTAGAATTCACATATAACAATATTGTTTATTCTAGAATTCCTATGGAACCATATGAGAATATTTATGGGAAGAGATGTAGGACTCCAAAATATTGGGATAAAGTTAGAGAGAGGAATCTAATAGGCCATGAACTTGTCTAATAAATTATATATAAGGTTCAAACCATTAAGTGGCATATAAAATAAGTAAAAAATATATTGAAGAGTTATGTAGGTAATTGTCGATGAGATTTATTGTTTGAAGTTGGTGCCAAGGTGTTACTGTAAATACCTTTATTGAAGTGGGTTATGACATTTGGGAAGAAAGGGAATGTGATCCGTATATATAGTGGTCTCTATATGATCCTTGAATCTGTTGAGGTCATATCCTATCATATAGTACTCCCTAAACACCACTCTCAAATATACAATGTGTTCCACATATCACTTTTGGGGAAGTACGTACAAAATCAATCACTTATATTGAAATAAAAAGCTTTATAAATGGAACATAACTGTTCATATGAAAAAACTATGGAAATTTTGGATTGAATATAAAAGTTTTTGAGAAATAAGACCACAAATCAAGTAAAACTTCATTGGAGAAATCCAAATTACCATAACTTGTTTTATTCCAAGCAATAAAAGTTATTTTCATATAAAAAATTGGTTTTCCTATATTTTATATTTTAATTAAAATTAAAATTTATAAATTTGAGAATGGGAATTTCAAAAAATAACAAAATTATTGGTTTTATCAAGGAAATATTATATTAAGATACATATTTTAGGTTTTTCTAAAATAATTTATTCTTAGTTGAATTGCGAAATATACTATTTTTACAAATACCATACCTTTTATGACATTATTAGTTATAAAAATGATTTGTAAATTTATTAAACTCTTTTAGAGAAAAAATATTCATTTTATGATATAATTTATAAATTTAAAAATATTTATTCTTGTTTACAAACCTATATTTAATGTTTTAGAACATAATTAATATTTCTCACAAGAATTTTTTAATATATTATATACTTATTATTTTAAAATTAATTTTTATTACATTTATAAATTGAATAGAATTTAATTTATTTAAAATTTCTAATTACTGAGTTTATATTATATAAAAGGACCATTTTAGTTTTAAACATAATGGGTAATATATTTTTTTAAAAAATAGTTACCATAGTAAAAAATAAAATGGTAAAAGTAAAAATCTAAGAGTAAATGAATTAAAATATGTTCAAAAAATATTTTAATGGTTGGTTGAGGTATTTATCGACATAATAACTTCTCATCTCCATTATTACTCAATTTTGGAGCCACTTTACTTGAGAGTAACTTCCCATTGTTAAAAAGTTATGGGTATTTCCAAAAATATAATCCATTTTCACTTATAAAATGGGATCTCCTATCCTAACTTCCCCTCACATCAGAACCCCATAATTTTGGCCCAAAAATATATAAAACCTATCCAAAATTTTCACCGACACCTTAAATAGGTTCTTTTATTCTTAAACAACAACCCCTCAAAGGTTTAACACCATTAACATTGTGGATAATACAAGTATTGTGGTATACACTTTTTAACCACTCTTTTCTATTTTCTACTTATTTATATGAACTTATTATTCATAAAATTCCATTACACCATATTAAAATGACAACATCAGTATCAATAATATACCAAGATCTTGTTATAATTATGGTACATGGATTAAAAACCCTTCCCTTTTCCATTAAGAAAAATTAAAACATGATACAAGTGTATGTGTGGGATACCACCTCCATGAATAAACATGTTTAATTTTCCTTCACCACATAACATGGATGGTCTAAAAGGGAAATTTAATAAATAAGTCTAATAAATATGATATTTTAAAGAGTCTTAAATAAAAAAAAAATTTACCATTTCTCCCATTCCTTGAAAAATGAAACCAACATTCATGTGTATGTACAGACTACCGCCTCTATGGAACGATGCATTCAATTTTTCTCTATAACCCTCATGGATGGTTTTATATTATAATTTATGAATATATAAGATATATATTAGTCTTATATATCATTAATATGACTCTTTATGGAAATAATTAATAATGATCATTATAAGGTAATCTGTTGATATCGATAAATAACCCGAAACTAGTTTATCAACAAATTATTTTTCATGAATCAAAAATAAATCTCATATAAGGTAATTATAACATTAAAATAAATTTTAGAAAATTAATTCGATTCACTTTAATAGTTTAATTATGAAAATTATAAATTAAGAAATCCTGACATCGTTATTATAAAATTATTATAAATGATCAACACCCATTTATAAAAATCTAATACATGAAAATAATTATTAAAAATTAAGGATATATATTGAAATATATATGTAAATGGTTATAAATAGGTAATTAATATGTTTATAATTATGATACATGAGGTTGAATCACTTCCTTGGGAATCAAGAGTTAAGGTAAAAAACTTTGGTCACTCAAATATCATTCTTTGTGTTACATAAATTCTTTAAAAATTCAACCATTAATTTTACCTATATTTAATGATCACTTTTTATATATGATTTTAAATTTTATCTGTATAGGGAAAATGATTTCTTAATGAAATTTACCTTCCATGAATGATTTTATTTTATATAAATTTATAATACTTTTTGAATAATTGGTATCCTCTTAATTATTGATTTCTCTTAAATGGATCTTTATTTCATGTTTATGTGTCACATATCACTAATGTTATCCTTTCATATTTGAAATCAAAATATTTATCAATTCATGTTATCTTCATACTTTCATTTTATGGATAATATTTTTTATAATACTTTATGATTTTAATTTTTTTTCCTCTTTATCTCAAAATGAATCTATTTTTCACGATGTTGTGGTTTATAAATCACTCTATAAATGATTTTATAAAGTTCATATTTTGAGTGATTGAATTTGGTATTATTTGATCAGGTTAATGTGGTTATTTATGTGATACCTTTTGAAATGTAATGTGAAAACCATTCTAATTTCTGAGTTTTAATGATGTGATGATTTGATTATTTCTTGCTGAACACATGTGAATGGTTAATCTTTAAGTGATGTATGATCCCTATATACCCCTCCAATATTTTGGGTAAATTATTACATCTCCTAATATAATGGGGAAACAAGTAGCGACACTTGATATAAAATGAGAAACATGTTGTGATGCCTAACCCACTCTAGAAAATAGGTAGTCATTTCCGATCAACTATGGGAAACATGTGGCGATTCTTGATCCACAATGTTGTATTTCTATGCTTATATTTGTCCCACATTACTTTTATATGTGACTATACTATGCTTCATAACTCATTATTTATGCCTCATATTTTCCCAGTATTTACAGCATGTCATGTGTTTGATCATATGAGATTAATTGTTATCTTATCATGTTATATGAATCATTTTTATGATTCTAGGTTCATTTAATCATAGATTTATCTCACATTTATTTTATCTCATATTCTTTTGATCTCACCCTGGGTAACATATTGATATGTTTATTTTTCCCATACTGGGTGTTTGATCTCACCCCTTTATTCTATTTTTATTTTACAAGGCATGAGGATGAGTTAAAGTTGAGATATGTTTAGAAAAAAAATCTAGTATCATAAAATTAATGGGAAATGTTCACAATAATTATAAAATAAGGTGCTTATGTTGCTAGACACTAAAACTATCGATTCTAGGGATATTGATTTTATTATATAATATAATGTTTTAATTATTGAATTGATGTATTATAATGACATGCTTATCTTGGGTGTGCTCACCAACACTCAAAGCTAGTGATCATGATCATGTGAATGGAAGAGTGGTGATCACTCTCCATAACCCATTAAAATAATTTTCATTCATAGAAGATAAATAAGAGATAATAAATTAAAGAACAAGTGAATAATAACCCATCATAAAAACTATAAAGAAATATTATTTTATTAATCAATACCTATTAATTTGAAAAAAATGAAGCAAACTAACTAACCTCTCATAATATCTGTGATAGGTTGAAGAATATAATAAAAAGGAAAACAACACTAAGAGATACTCTATAGTATCCGCTGGTGGAATATAGCTATTTTTTTAAAAAATATGCATAAAATAAAGGCATAAAACACCCCACACTTAAACTCATGCTTGTAATAAAGCATAATATATCAACTAAAACTATATATGAAATATATGGTACTAATATTCAAATGAAAAAACAACAAAACTGAATAATTATCAATAAGAAGATAAAAAATTCAAGAATCACAACAAAATGTCAATATAAGTCATCAATTTTCAAAGAATCCTAATGAATCATGTGTTTTACTCCTCCCATTAAAAATGATAGATCATATATTAACATCCATTCAATTATCTTAATTTTCTATTGGTAAGTATTCCAATTGTGATCTACCTCACCTTAAATTATTTTCACTCATTACTCAAGGTAAAAATTTAAATAGAGTTTTTCTCAGACCTTAAATACATAAACTTATCTATAAAATTGAAAAGGATCTCAAATATTATCCCCATAATGAAAATACCACAAATAATCATGAGGACTTAGAATTAATATAACATAACTATGAGTCTTAGGTAATGTTGATATTAATGTAAAAAAATTAAAAGGATAAAATATAGGTTTTAACTCTTTATAACTATGCATGAAAATTAATAAGATTCAAGGAAACACTAATTTCAGAAATTTCATCACCCCACACCCCTAAAACTCAAATTAGTCTCATAAATTGTACTTGTAAAGTATAATAAATAATACCCTATTTTGTTCTCTACCATTTAATTTTTTCCAATGTTATGCTTGGAATAAGTCTCACATCAATTATCCAACTGTCAATACTAGAATACATGTGCCAAAAGAGAGGTCGAGGTGGGAATGATTATTTTAAAGAAAATATGATCCCAGACAGCCAAAAAAATCCCTCAAAGATAAAACTTGATGAATCTAACTTCCTTTGCAAATGTCCGAGGCTCACAAAGATCCCAGACCATATAGCTCCTTTAAGATAATACGAAGGCATGATGGTAACATCCATGTAACTTTAAAGATGAGTCGTGAAGTACTCCACAACCTTGGAAAGGGTTAATAGTAATCTCCACACCATAACATTTAGACTCATATAGATTTCCCACTCGAGTAGTGCGTAAATCTTCACGAAAGCCTCCAATCATCATGAAACAAACACTTCTATAAATACCCCTATGTCCATGTAACACCCCGAGATTTTGTGAAATATATTTTTTCAAATGAATTAATTTTCATTAATTTATTTCATTTCCATAATTCAAAAATTCTTTTCACATAACGTTGAATTAGCATGCGCTACATGCAACACTGACTTGGCATACATTACACAAAACACTATGTTTCTATAAAACATCATTTTATTGTTATAATTATTTAAATGAGATAGTTATAACATAGATGATAAAATTTATAATATGAATAGTAATAAATAATTTTTATATTGTTTTTATATAAATAAAACATATTTATTATGAAAATATAATTTTTGGCAAAGTCTTTATATATTTTAAAACACTATTTTCTTAAATGAACTTATTTTCATGTCTTTCTATGAATAATAATAAATTTAATTTTAAAAACTTTTATACAATAAGTTTTATAAAATATAAATCATTTTTGAATTCATTATGATGAAATTATCTTAGGGTTAATTTTTGGTATTTTTTTGAGAAAATTTATTTTTTGATGAATAGTGAAAAATACTGTATTTTATTTAAAAACCACCATTCTATTTAAATAATAATTAATAATAATTTATATTTTAATATTATTTTTAATGTCACAATAGATAAATTATACATATATTAAACCAATGTATTTAAAATTAATCGTTTTTATATGGAAATTGGTTATAAAAAACTTATTGAACATTTGAATGTTTTAACATTAAAAACCCACTTTCTCAAAACATCTGTAGAATTAACATTAAGATTAATTTTCCCAATTCTGTGATTTTAATTTTGAAAAATTGATATAAACCTTTTTAATCAATATAATATTTATATTCTAATAATATCATCTTAATTTTTAACAAGAAAGATTAGTGAAAGTGATTAAAATTAATCACAAAGATTAATGTAAGATTGAGCTTAATTGGGGACTAAAACTTAATATTAAGGAACAAAATGACCAAGAAACTTGTCCAAAATCCATTGAATGAAAATATTTCGACCATATACCCTATTTTTTTTAATTTTATGGGTTATTTGGATATTATTAAATGGAAGCTCCCTATATAAAAGGTTAAGTAAGGAAAACTAAAAAAGGAACCTTCCCTAACTTTAACATTTATAAAACATAGGGACATGAAAAAACATCATATTTTATGTTATATATATAATTTTTAAATTTTAATGGTTTATTTTTATTATAATAATTTATCAATAATTTTTAGAGATTATTTAGTTACTTAAAATGCTTACGAAATACTAATGTAGTGATTATTTAGTTAATAATTAACTAAAATAAATGATACTATAAATAATAAAAGTGATGTGAATTGATTAAAATATTGTATTAAATCTTTTAGAGATTAATATTGCAGTTTACACATATTTAAACTTAATTTATTTGTATTCAAATATTATTTTGATATTTTAAAAATAAAATTAAATAAATGACGTCAAAATTAACATTATTTGTTATTTTACAATAAATGATATTTTATTAAATGATTTAAAATTAATAAAAATACTGTAATATTAAAAGTTATTTTTAAGTGTTAAAAAAATATTAAATATGTTCTATTAATATAAAAATTTATCTTTTATAACTAACATATGGACCCATAGATTGTAAAGACATTGTAAGAATGATCCACATTTAAGAAGTGTTTTATTTGTCACATGTGCTTGTTTTAAAAATTAATTTTAAAAACACATGAGTTTTTCATTTTGTAAAGTATTTATCATATTAATAATTCTTTTTATCTGAATTATATAATAAATCTCACTTTATTTTAGTCTTAATGGTTAAACTATTGTGGTTAAAAAACTAGATGCTTTAATAAAAACCAAAATAATAAAATTGGGGAATCTTAGAAGTTAAGGAACCAAATAATTAAAATGAACATATTTTTGTTTGGTTTATATTTAGTTCAACTATAATTTAACATTAATTCATTAGTTTTTTTTTATTTTAGGGGAATATTAAGTAAATGATACCTCCCATTATTGAATATATTTTGGTATTTATAAGAGCGCCACTTCCCCTCCAGTATAAAAAGAAAATATCTATAACCCTTACTCACAAATAACAAGCCACTTTTTCTCATCCAAAATCTAAAAAATTAGTATCCAAAACTCCCTATATTCCTCAGGTAATCCTACCCTTGGTCCTAAAGCTATACAAGTGATACCTTTGGTGCAAACTGAAAGGAGTTACCCAAATAAGTGGTAACATTCTTCTTTAAATTATTTTATTTTATTTCAATTCTCTACCCCCTCAACTTCTATTATTCCATGTTTGAATAAGAAAAACTTTATACAAAATAAGATAGTATGTTTTTATGTGATGGGTTCTACCTTCACTAACACACACTTCAATACAATGAGTGATGAATATACTATTTATGTGTATGGAAAACTACAGTCTCTCAAAATGATGATTGTTCATTTTTCCTTTACCGTCTATCATGTTGGAAATTATAATGGAAAAATTGTTTATATATATATATATATTATATTATATTTATTCTGTATTTAATCTTATTTAATCCTTTTATAACATATATATTTATACTTTCCATTTTGTGTAAATATAATAATTTAATTTGAGGAAATGTAGACTACCACCCCCTCAAAATGATGTGATTCATTTACACACTACATGGAAAATATTAAGGATTGGTTTAGTGAAGATATATCATATATATGATATGATAATTGTACTATAATCATGATATATATACATATAGATACATATATACATATATATACATATATATACATATATATACATATATATACATATATATACATATATATACATATATATACATATATATACATATATATACATATATATACATATATATACATATATATACATATATATACATATATATACATATATATACATATATGTCATTTAACCTCTTTCTTTCACTTTAACAATAAAACAGAAACAACATCCATTATACGTACGACCTATCGTATCCATTAATAGTGTATTCAATTTCATAATTATATATTATATATATTATTATAAAACTAATATAAAGAATATAAATGATATTTATATCATGGTTTACATTCTAGAAATCATGATATATGTCTAAGGACCAAATATATTACAAAATATAACACAAGAAAAAAAAGATAATGTTACCTGAAGTGAAACATCAACATAAAATTATTAACAAGAGTGTAATATAAAACCATATATAGTATTAGATAAAATAATATTATTCTACAAAATATTTATAATAAACTTACATTTATTATACAAGAATATTTTTCGAGTACGAAGAGAGTCAAGACATATGGTAAGGGGATTTCATCTCACTTTTTATTTCTATGTGATACATGCCTTATCCACCACTCACTTATTTTTTGAGGTGTATATAATGAACATTAATGTATTCTATGAATATTATAATTAAATTTATGGGTATTTAAATGTCTATTTTAAGATCTTTACCTCATGGAGTTTATGCTTCAAAAGTTACCAAATCGGTAAGATAATTTTGTCTCATATTTTCTTCTTTGAGACATATGATTTTTTATGCACCTATATTGTTTTTCGAGGTGTATTTGAAATTTTATAATATCAATATACTTATATTTATGATATTTTATACTTTATGTAATTTCATTTTCTTACATGGGGAGTATGATCCCACGTTACCATGTGGTAAAGGTTTATTGAAATGATCCCATCATTAATCAGGATTATTTATGATTATGATTCCATTGATGAAATATTTTGATCCAAATCTCAAGAAAACTCATAATTTTTATTATAATATATTTATTCAAGATATATCCTTGTATTATTACCATTTTCCACTCTTTGTTACATAATATAGTTAAATATTTTTTAAGAAAACCTAACTTTACCCTTTCTTTTGTCGAAAATATATATTCCTTCAAAACCTTGTTGTTTAAAAAGGGTTTCCAAGAATATTAAACTGTTATCCAATAATATTTAAAATAAAATTCTACCCATTTTTTTCTTTTACCAATGATTTCAATGTAGTTTTCTTTTCAGTTTTGAAATAAGGAATTTTTCTTACCTTTTAACTGTGTAAAAGGAATTTTCATTTTACCTTTTACAACATGTGTAGATTAACTGTACTTCTTTTATATGAAGCTTACCTTGTATGTTTTAAAGGTTAATTTTTAAGAAAATGTTTTTAAAATTAATTATCAATGTTTTTCAATACTTCTTTATAAATTTTGAAATTATTTTTCAAGTAAAGTTTTTTCCAAAGGGTTTTAAGATTATTTTATAAGTTTTCAAGAAGAAAGAGTTTCCAAATGTTTTCACAATTCATTTATATGTTTTCAAAGCAAATGTATTTAAAAATGTTTTCAAGCTTATTTTATAAGTTTTTAGGGAAAATTATTTTCAAAATGTTTTCCATCTTCTTTTATGGGTTTTCAAGTAAACTGGTTTGAAAAATATTTTCAATCTTCTTTTATAAGTTTGTATGGAAAATGATTTTCAAAATGTTTTCAAGATTTATTTATAAGTTTTAAAGTTTATTTTAATGAAAATAGTTCTCAACATATTTCACATTTTAAAAAGTTATTTTTGAAGAATAAAGGATATTTTTCTCAAGAAATGTTATTTAAATATATTTTAAAATTATTTTCCATCAAAGATAACATCCATTGATGTTACTCATGACTTTATAAGAAATAATATAAAGGTACCATTAATATTATTTCTTTTAATTGTTTATGTTTTTATTTCATGATGTTTATAAAACCATTTTCTCTTTCACATGACATATGTCTATAAAACCTGCTTCTTTTCAGGGGTTATGATTTGATGAAATGATTATGAAACTGGTCATTTTCCCATCAGTTATAATAATATTACATGTTTATGATACCAATTTCATTTCATGGGTCATGATATGACAATTTATGATTTTTTGGAACATGTATGTATGATTTCATTATGATATGGGTGAGACTTATATCTCCCTTAAATTCATTGGGAAAGGATTTATATATCAGGACATAAAATAAGATGGTCTTGGGTGTGAACCTTGACTACTAAGATGGCCATGTGAGTGAACCATGACTAACAAGATGGTATGAGGTGTGAAATCATGATACTAATATGGAAATTAGATTGAACCATGATTACCTAGATGGTATGGACAGTGAACCCATACTACTAAGATGTCCTTGGATGTGATGCCTTGACTACTATGGAAATCATATTACATGCTTATTTGTTTTCTACAATTACATATTTTATTTTATGTTATGATTTCAAGGATTATATTCTTTATTTACTTATGATTCATGTCTTATAAATTTATATGTTTTATTCCATGATTCATTTTTATGATATTTAATATACAAGGTATGATTATATAATGTTATGATCACATTCTCATACACATATGCTCATGTTTATGATTATATGTATCCCTTGTTTTCCCTTACTAAGGATCTGACCTCACCACTATTTTCTATTTCCTTCCCAAGGTTATGAAGATATGTATTAAGTGTGATGTGTCTAAGAAGGATCCATGTCATCAAGAACCTAGTGGGAGATAATGTATCTCACTCATGTACCGGTGTTTATGTTTCCATTTTTCCAATGATTTAAAACTAATACGATCTTTGGGAATCTATTTGTGTAATGTTTTAAGTATTCTGAAAAAGTTATGTAATATCTATGTACATGAACACTAGGTCATTATATTTTTTATGAGATAAATTTTTTAGTTAAACTTTGGAAAATAAGTTGATAAAACTTTAGTGAGATACCTAGTTATATTTCTAAGGATATGTCTTGGGATGTCCCCAAGGATATGTATAAGGACAAGTTAACATTTAGGAAAATGTACTAGAATTTTTCTAAATGATAGAGTGAGTGGTTTCCTAGAAATAAATCCCTATATGGATTCTACAAGTGTATTTGGATCTAGAGAAGACGTACCTAGGAGAAAAAACTTTGAAAATTTGTCCCTGGCAAGAATCAGGGTAATCTAGTACATGACAATGGGCCTTGCTGCACACCTGGTTTGACTATCCTGGGAGATATGATTTGGGAATTCACAAACACTTTATGAATTATCATGAAGGATTTAAATAGAGGATTACTGTGA
Organism: Viscum album; assembly: GCA_963277665.1. Classification (NCBI taxonomy): domain Eukaryota; kingdom Viridiplantae; phylum Streptophyta; class Magnoliopsida; order Santalales; family Viscaceae; genus Viscum; species Viscum album. The sequence goes on along the minus strand of OY728132.1, from coordinate 1,148,642,651 downwards.
ATAAACTAGGATAAAACTAAGGTTTCATAGATTAAAGATGCAGGATATATGATTTAGGCACCCTATAAGTAATTTTTAATGATTATATGGTATCCCAATATGATAATTGTTTCTCACATTGTAGAGACCCGAAGCTTGACGTACATGGACATGACATTACATTTGCAGAATACTTGATACATAATGAAAACAAACACACAAGGACCGTAATAGTTTAGTGTCTTTGGAAACTTGGAGAAATAATTTTCTAATCGTTGTGAAAGATCTTCAACATCTCCCATAAAGATCTTCCCATTTTGTTTTCTTACCTAAAACCTAGCTTTGAATCCTGGGGAAAAGAAAAGATATAAAAGGGTGAGCTCAAATTCTCAGTAAGGGTAAGCATAAAGATCATGAAATAATCCATAAACATTTGAATGCAATAACTTGAACATAAAATCTAAACATCAAAATCATGAGCAAAGACATAAATCTTGGAAGTACGTAAGGCATATATCATAAAGGAACATAGAATGGTAATAAAACATGTAATTTGTGGCATCCTTTAGGCACATGTTATGATTTCTATAGTAGTCAAGGCATTACTGCCAAGACCATCTTAGTGGAAAAAGTCCCTTTCTGAATCGAGTTCACTTCTCATTCCAGTCCTGTACTGAATCGGATTAACATACCATTCCAGCCATGTCTATCTCATGAGATATAAATATTAACAAATGAATTTGAGGGAGATATAGGTCCCACCCATATCATAATGAAATCATTCTTACTTTTTCCACAAAATAATCATACATCATTCATAATAACCCAACAAAAAGAAATGGGTTTCATAAACATCATTCCATCATCACATAATCCATATAAAAGAAATGGATATCATCACTATAATAAGAAAATTGAAACCATGTAAATCATAGAGACATTATAATTGAAGCATGGAGTCATTTTATAATAATTTTAGATATATAAAATTTTATCAAACTTTTTATTGTCTTTTACCCACCTCCTAGGAGCATTTTCAAATTTCCATAAAAATTAATTTTACCACTTCTGGGAGTTAAATTTCTAAAATCCGAGAGAAACAGTTAATACCAGTAAGTAAAGTGTGGTTCAATAAGATGAAAATAATTTTTGGTGAATTGTAACTTTTAACTTTTATTTACCACAATTAAAAGTAAATAGGGTAATTATGGGTGAAAATGATATCAAAATTACCCTAACACATGTCTTAATTCTATTGGATAAGTATAATTCTACAAAAAACAAGCCTAGGAATAAAATATTATCCTTTTTGGTCCACTTGGATTAGATTAGAAAATTTATTTTTATTTTATTTAAAGAAGAGTTAAACGAGTTAAATTCAATGTTTAATAACTAAACCATTTTTAATATTGGGTTATACACATTATAAATTCAACTATAAATATTCATTATAAAGATAAAAATATTTCCTACATAACGGGATTTTATTTATAATTTTTAGATATTTAAATAATTTAATTTATTTATGACTCAATGATGATGCAGTAATTACCTTATTAATGAAATATTAAAATAATTGATATTATAAATATCCAAATAAATATAAATTGAGACGTTTGATGAATTAAACTAATTTTAAAGGTTAATATGACATGTTAGGGTTGTTTAAATAAATTTTATTCGAAGTGATAAAGTTATTATGACTTTCAAAAAAATCAAATACAAAATAGTGTCAAAATTTACACAATTGAGTTTTTAAAAAAAATATTAAATTATTAATTGATATAATATTCTTAAAAATCTAAGGTTCAGCCAAAAGACTTAGATAAGGTTATATATTTTAGGAATGAACCACATGGGGTTCTCTTGGAATGTTATAGTAAGTTTATTAACCATATAATATAAAAATACAAAGAGACATGGTAAATAAAAAACTATTTAAATAAGAGTTAAATCTAAAAGATAAGGTTAATATGATGACATAAACCTATATAAAACCTATTGGATTAGAGTTTTTCAACCCATCCCCACCTTAGACTTTAAAAAGTTAATTTTTGAGCCATTATAAACCGAAAAGTATTTTATTATAAAATAATATTTCATGTTTGTTCTAAAGTTACCCTTCGCTCTCTTATAAAAGGGAACTTCGCCTTCTCTTAACTTCACACCTCCAGAGCCTTTTTTCTCGGTCAAACCTTGACAAAATATCCTTCCAAATTTACTTACTTTATCCTATATGCCTTCCTTTGGTCATAAATACAACCTAAGAAGCCAATTTGATCAAATCCAAAGGAAGAACTCGAAGAGGAGATAAATATTTCATCACCTCTTTCAAGTTCTTTTCTTCTTCCACTTCCTCTTTCTATGTTGTTTCCATTATAAAATAATAACAATAGTTTCTTCTATATACTTTGATGTTATTATAAAAATGGTACAAACATATTCCATATTCTACCCATCTTATAAATGACAAAGTCACTATACATGCCTACGTACGGATTACCGTTTCCACGTCGTGGTGTAGTTTGTTATTCAAAAACTTCATTATTTGGATGGGTATAATAATGAGTAAAAATGATGTAAATAATAAATATAAATGTTAATGAATCTATATATATGATATACCATCTAATTACATACTATTTCTCCATCAATATAATGATATTGTCACTCGTGCGTATGTACGAATTACCGTCTCCATGAACACTGTGGGATTCATTCCCCATATTAATCATTCAAGAATAATTTTCATTTTATGATTAAAAATAATGTTTATGAACATAATATCATTTTGTATATGAATCAAATGCATCCTATCCATAACAAACATGGGTTACGTAACCAAGCATATAAAGGAAAACATATCCATTACCACCCGAAACGATGATACTACTAAAATATTATTAACAAATAAATATTATAAGATTATATATGATATCATATTTATGTATATAGTTCTTGTATAATTTAATAAAAATGTTTTAACTATTATAAAGGAGGTTAAAATACCATCAAATAAGGAAAAGTACAAGGTAAAGGTTAATTTCACAATCTCTTTATTATCTGAGGTTGTTTTTATGTAAGTATCTACTAGTACATCTTTATCATCTACATCCATGTTTCATAAAAATGTATTTCAAAACATTTTTACTATTTACTAGAATATGGGTTAAAGTGATCTATACCCATGTTTTTATTTCTATAAATTTTTTTGAAAGGAATCTTTCTGTTATTTTCCAAACAAGGTACTTTATGACATTTTTTACAAAATTAAGGTAAGAATATCTTATTTTAAACTTATACGGTGGGTGCAACTATTTTCCACCATTATAACATTGTTGAATCTTTACTTACAGGATTATAAGAATATTTTCAAAATAAATGTTTTCTTTTATAATTATATGAATATTAAATGATTTCAAAATAAAAAGAGATATTTCTCTAAAAAAGTTTTGATTTCATTTTTGTCAACATCCTTTGATGGATTTTTAGCTTGTTTAAAGTTGATTTATTATGAAACAAATATCCCATATTGTATTAAATGTTTTGCGATATGTTTGATTATGGATGTGTTATTTTTATACCATTCATAGTTTATGGATAAAGTATTGACATTTCGTATCCTAGTTTTAATATGAATGTTTATGTAATGTTTAAACCTTTTCATAATAGGAATGAATTGGACATAATGGGTGATGGTTGGAGCCCGATATATCTCCTCGATGCATTGGTATGTCTCATGAGACAAAGTAGTGTGTTGGAATAAGGCCCTGACAAAATCTTATTTGTATTCTTGGCACAAGGCCTTGACAATGTGGTTATGAAGTCTGGCATTATGCATTCCATCATTAAGAAAGTGGCTATTGATATTTCATGTGATTATTCGACTAGTAGAATATCCATGTGAATTATTAAATGGAATTATTTGATTTTATCTTTGCCACATCATGCTGATGTTTAAGTTTAAAAGGATTTTGTTTTAGTCTTATACATTTCATTAAATGTTTATGCTTATTTATAAATGTTTCTACTATATTTTTATCCTTACTGAGCATCTGAGATCACCCCTTTCTATGTTTTATTTATCCTAGGATGTGAAGAAGCATATTATAGTTGACTTTTAGGGATAGTCTAAGGATATAAGTGTGTTTAAAATGGGACAAAATGTTGTTGATGTTTTTATTTCATGATGTAATGTAGAACTTTTGAACGTATCTAGTAGTTCCAAAGCTACTAAATTTATCGGTATTTTGGGAAATAATTCATTGTATCATTACAATGTTATGTAATAATGCAGAAAATCTAGGTAACTGGGGTTGAGGAATTATAGTTGGTATCAGAGGAAGTTTAGTACAAATATTGGAAGCTAGATTTAGAAAAACAATAATTAGAGAACATTACCCTAAGATAGACTTTTATGATTAGTATAGAAGAACTTCCTTGAATTTTGGTACTATAGAGATTTTGAGAGTTTTCCAAGAAATACATCCCTGTCTGGATATGTGTAGGTAGAGGTAGCTCTGACACATATATATCTAGGGGTAAAACCCAAAAACACCGCATTGATCTAGACTTGAACAGGAACTGGTGCACAACAACAGGCCTTGTTGTAGTATTTCTTACAAAACTCCCAAGGAATATGCTTAGGATAATTCTCATTTTCTTTACAAACCATTATGAAGGATTTTTAAGTACATAATTCCTCAAAGAAAACATTTTTATGATTATGGATTATATCCATAAACTGTTCAATTTATATTAAGTGTTTTACAAGTTCAGAATTATTTATTGAGGTTCATAAACAAATCTACTATATGACATTGTTTAGAAATGGCGCCTAGTGGAAGGAATGGAAACCGTATCAACACATGTAATACATTTAGGGATTTCCCTCCTACTCATGATAATTATAGTGAAGCTGGTGATGCAATTGGTTTTGATCAGCTTATCACCATACAGGGACAAGTCACTCAGGTTATGAATAATAACCTTACCAGTATGGAGCACCCTGATCCACAACACAAAGGATCAATGATAGAATGATTCATGAGGAAACAACCACCAACATTCAATATGAGTAAAAATTAATTAGTAGCTGAGCAATGGATAAATTCCTTAGAGAAAATATTTCACACTTTGGGGAGTAGCAAAAGGGAAAAGGTTTTCATGATAGTTTGTCACCTCACGGGAGATACAGATCAATGGCAGTCATTGATTCAAAATAAAAAGGAAGATTATGAAGTATCAAATATGGAATAAAGGGATTTTAAAGATATTTTCTTAGAAAAATACTTTCCTCATGACCATCGAGCGGATTTGAAAAGGCAATTTCTGAGTCTGAGGTAAAAGGTGGATGAGAATGGCGCAAAAGATGAGTCTAACATTACAAGGTTATCAAGGCATGTATTAGATTATATACGTAACCCAAGGAGTAATATTGATCGATTCGTTCATGGGTTAAAACCATTTCTTTATCCAGAATTTGTCTCACAATCCTTCTTATCATACGAAGATATTGTCTCATGTGTTATCAAGCCATAAAAATAATTCTCTAAGTCTTACTACTTTAAAGAAAAGTAGGAGAAGAAGAGATTTTCTAAACACTCTGAAAATGTAAATAAGGGGAAGAATGGAAAATTTGAATATCCATCCTGTGGTAAATGTGGGATGAAACACCCTAGTACTTGCCTAAAGGGAATGGGATTCTATTACAGGTGTGGTGAAAAAGGCCACCAATCTCGTGATTGAAAGGGGAAGAAAGAGGTTGTTGAATGATACAATTATAGATAAAAGGGGCATTATCCAAATGAATGTGCTAAGCACTAAGGGAAATTAAATTAGAAAAGGCCAGGGGAGCAAGGCCAAGCTTACACGATCACTACTGCTGAGGTTGAAGCTCTAAAAGATGTGGTGGAAAGTAATTTAATGGTTTCCTCATGTTTAGTCAATTCTTTATTTGACTCTAGATCATCGAATTGTTTCATCTCTTCTCTGTTTTTTAAATAAATTAGAGATATTCAAATTGAAATAACAAGTGATTTTTCAGTCAAAACACCTAAGAGAAGTATCATCACAACAACGTTTTGTGAATCAATTCCAATTAGGGCAAATAAATGTTCTTTATCTGTAGATATCATCGTCATACCCATGATTGAATTTGATATAATCCTAAAAATGGATTGTATTTCAGAACATGATGTGAAAATTTATTATAAGAAGGAGGAGGTTACATTTTTTGATGATGATAATGAGTGCCTTATCTTTAGAGAAGAAATGTCACCACCTGATTCTTATCTAGATCCTCTCTAAGTAGCTCAACTAAACTCAATTATTGGGGAAGAAGAGAATGAAATAACCATGGGTGAGGAAAAAAATGTTATAATAGACAATGTACCTATTGTGCAAGAATATGTTGACATGTTTCTAGAGGATTTACCTGAACATCCTCCAGAAAAAGAAATTGAGTTTTCCATTGACTTAATTCCTAGTTCAAGGCCCATATCTAAGTCCCCTTATAGAATATCCATTATGGAATTAGTGGTACTAAAGAAATTACTAGAGTAATTGAGTAATTAGGGATTTATTCACCCTAGTTTTTCTTCATTTGGAGCCCTTGTCCATTTTATTAATAATAAATACAAATATATGTGGTTTTTCATTGACTTCGGGGAGATCAATGCTATAATAATAAAAAACAAGTATCTCCTACCTCACATTGATGATTTATTTGACCAAAATCATGGAGATCAATATTTTTCAATGATTGAACTTCAATCCGGATATCATCAATTGTGTGTGAAGGGGGAAGAAATTCCAAAAACAACATTTCGAACTAGGTACGAGTATTACAAGTTTACAGTAATTCCTTTTGGACTGACTAAGGCACCCTCTATTTTCAAGGATCTAATGAACAATGTTTTCAAGTAATATCTTGATGACTTTTTTGTGGTATTTATTGATGATATCATGGTATACTCAAAAAGTTTCAAAGATCATGAAAATCACTTGTGCATTATCCTAATGACTCTTAGAAGAAATTAATTTTATGGGATGTTTAGAAAATGTGAATTCTGGCTTCAGGAGATTTCTTTCCTTGGCCACATTATCTCTAAGGATGGAATCTCTATTGATCCTTCTAAGACAAAGGAAATCCAATAATGGAAAAAACCAACGAGTATAACCGAGGTATGTAGTTTTATTGGTTTAACAGGTTATTGTCGGCGTTTTGTCCTAATTTTTTTTCAATTGGCTAACCCATTAACCTAGATCACACGTAAAGGGGTTAAATTTTTTTGGACAAAAGATTGTGAATAAAGTTTTGAAGAACTGAAGAGAAGATTAGTCAATGATATTATCTTGACTCTACCATCAAGAAATAATGGGTTTGTTATTTATAGTGATGATTTGAAGAAAGGACTTGGTTGTGTCCTTATGAATAATGATAGAGTTATTGCCTATGCACCACGACAGCTAAATATTCATGAGAAAAACTATCCTACTCATGATCTTGAGTTAGCAGCCGTAATCTTTGCAATGAAAATATGGAGACACTATCTATATGGTGAAAAATGTGATATTTATACTGATCACAAGAGTTTGAAATATATTTTCCTACATAAAGAACTGAATATGAGGTAAAGATGATGGCTTGAACTACTCATGGATTATTATTGCATTATACACTACCACTCGATGAAGGAAAATAATTTGGCAGATGCTTTGAGCAGAAAAGATCATGGAGTTTTGAACAAGATGAGAGTTGAAAAGGATCATATATACATGGATCTAGTAAATATAGAAATGGGAATAACCATAGAATGTGAAACATAAATGCTTTTTCTAATGGTGGCCAAACCATCTTTACTAGAAAGGATAAAAATTTCTCATACTGATGATGAGGAATTTCAAAGAAAATTAAATATGTGAACGATGGGAGATTGACTGACTTCATATATGAATATGAAATTTTGAAATTTGGGAAGAGACTTTGTGTTCCTAACATACCTAATCTAAAAAGGGAATTGTTGGATAATGCTCATAACTCCAATTTTTCTAGAAACCCTGGTAGCACTAATATGTATAACTATTTGAAGGAACATTTTTTGTGGGACAATATGAAGAGGGATATTTCTGATTTTTTGTCAAGATGAATGGTTGGTTAATAAGTGAAAGATGGAAGGAAACCACATGGAGGAGTCATGCATCCCCTTCCCATACCTAAGTGGAAATGGGATAATATTACGATGGACATTGTCATGAGGCTACTAAAGAATACTAGAAGGAATGATGCAATATGGGTCATTGTTGATCGTCCTACAATGTCAACACATTTTCTTGCTATAAGAGAAGATTTCCCACTTGAACATCTACAAATACTATATATTTATGATGTTTTAAGACTCCATGGTGTACCCATATCGATTGTTTCTGATTGTGATTCCCATTTTACATCAAGAATCTGGAAAAGTCTTTAGAAGGCCCTGGATACTGAACTTCGTTTGAGCACTGCCTACCACCCTCAAACCGATGGACAATCAGAATGAACTATTAAAACCTTAGAAGACATGTTGAGATCTTGGTCACTTGGCTTCCAAGGTATGGGGGATCAATACTTACCTCTGGTAGAATTTTCTTATAGCAATAGCATCCATTCAAGAATTCCGATGGCACCATATGAAGCGTTATATAGAAAGAGATGTCGCACACCAACTTTTTGGGATGATGTTGGTGAAAGAAAACTCATAGGACCATAACTTGTTGAGGAAAATATTGAAGAGGTGAAGGTTATCCAAACCCACATTAATGTAGCTCAAAGTAGGCATCAGAGTTATGCCGATAACCAAAGGAAGGATTTGGAATTTCAGGTAGGAGATCATGTTTTCGTGAAGGTATCTCCATGGAAGGGAGTTTTATGATTAAGTAAGAAGGGTAAATTATGTCCCAAGTACATAATACCTTTAAAAATTCTAGAACAAATTGGGGTTGTAGCTTACCATTTGGAAATGCCGCTAAGTCTCTCCAAAGTTCACGATGTGTTCCATGTATCACTATTGAGAAAATACATGCCTGACCCAATGCATGTACTCACCTATAAGGAAATTGAAATGGAACCTAATATATCTTATTGTGAAGAGCCTATCAATATTCTTGATACAACATAGCAAGTGTTGAGAAACCAGATGACTGTTTGGTAAAAGTTCTATGAAGAAACTATAAGATGGAAGAAGCAACGTGGGAACCCAAGTAACTTATGATGAAGAACCACCTGGATCTATTTATGCAGTAATATTCTAGAAATTTATAGGGTGACATTATTTTACGGAGGGGAGAATGTAACAACCCAAGATCCCATAGTACGTTTCCCTTTGAATAATACAATAGCTTGTGTTGTACGCAACTTCGAGTTCAAACACACCACATCCAATCAAACTAGCCGTTATGAATTGTAATTCCCAATTTTTAAAATTTTATAAATTTTATCTTTCAAAATGGACTTCATTTTTGGATTCAAAATATCTAAATTAGCATAGGGTGAAGTTTAGGTATTTTTCTGAACACATTCAATTTTCGATGAATAGTGAAAAAACATTGCATTATTGGTTAAAACCGACTTTTTTATTTAGATAATTAGTTTTTTTTATTTTAATTTATTTTATTTCAATATTGATACATAATACCTATATATGTTCAACATAATTCATTAGAGTCATTTTATAATAAGTATAAATATATAAAATTTTATCAAACTTTTTACCATCTTTTACCTACATCCTAGGAGAATTTGCAAATTTGCATAAACATAATTTTACCACTTCTGTGAGTTGAATTTTAAAAATCTGTGAAACACGGTTAATATCAGTAAGTAAAATGTGGTTCAATAATATGAAAATAATTTTTGGTGAATCGTAACTTTGGACTTTTATTTACCACAGTTAAAAGTAAATAGGGTAATTAAGGGTAAAATTGATATAATAATTACCATAACACATGTCCTAATTCTATTGGATAAGTATAATCCGACCAAAAATAACCTTAGGAATAAAATATGATCCTCTTTGTTCTACTTGTATTATATTAGGACATTTATTATTATTTTATTTAAGGAAGAGTTAAAAGAGTTAAATAAAATGCTTAATAACTAAACCATTTTTATTATAGGGTTATACACAATATAAATTAGACTATAAATATTAATTTGAAATCTAAAAATATTTCATACATAATGGTATTTTCATAGAAAATTTACTATTTAAAGACTATGGTTTAAAGTCATTTATACCCTTGTTTGACTTTTTATAAAATGGTTTGAAATGAATCTTTTTGTCATTTCCCAAACAAGGTACTTTATGACCTTTTTGACAAAATTAAGGCAAGAATGTCTTTTTTAACTTATATGGTAGATGATGCTATTTTCTATCGTTATAACATTGTCTATGATTCCCATACAAGATTATAAGAATATTTTCAAAATAAATGTTTTTTTATAATTATATTACTTTTAAATGATTTCAAAATAGAAAGAGATATTTCTCTAAAAAGTTTTTGATTTCATCTATGTCAACATCCTTTGATAGATTTTATGCTTGTTTAAAGTTGATTTATTATGATAAAAATCTTCCATATTTTAATGAAGATTTTGTGATATGATTGATTTTGGATGTGTTATTTTTATACCATTCATAGTTTATGGATAAAGTATTGACATTTTGTATGCTAGTTTCAATACAAATGTTTATGTTATGTTTAAACCTTTTCATATGAGGAATGCATTGGACTTAGTAAGTGATGGGTGGATCCAAATATAGATCCTCTATGCATCGTTGGGTCTCATGAGACAAACTAGTGTCTTGGCACAGGGCTGGAAAAAATCTTATTTGTAGTCTTGGCACAAGGCCTTGACTATGTGACTATAATTTCTGGCATTATGCATTACATTATTATGAAAGTGGCTATTGGTATTCCATGTGATTATTTTACTATTGGAATATCCATGTTAATTAGTAAATGGAATTATTTGATTTTATCTTTTCTATATTTGGTTGAAGTTTATGTTTAAAAGGCTTTGGTTTTAGTCTTAAACATTGCCTTAAATGTTTATTCTCATTTATGAAAGTTTCCACAATATTTTTATCCTTACTGAGCATCTGAGCTAACCCCTCTCTATGTTTTATTTTTCCTAGGATGTGAAGAAGTATTTTATGATTGACTTTCAGGGATAGGCTAAGGATATAATTTTTTTCAAAAGGGGACAAAATGTTATTGATGTTTTTATTTCAAGATGAAATGTAAAACTTATGAATGTATCTAGTACTTCCAAGGCTACTACACTGATCCCTATTTTGGGAAATTATTCCTTGTATCATGCCAATGTTATGTAATAATGAACCAAATATGGGTAATTGGGGTTAGGGTATTACATTGGGTGTCATCCTTGCGTAGGGGCGAACACTTTCATTATAAAAATCTATTTTCTCATTCCATCAATGAGATTAGTTTCAAATTAATCTTAGCCAACAAGTTATTTTGAATTTGGAAAAATGGATTTCATATTTAGAATTATAAGTTCCAAATTTAGTAATTATGACTTTTTTTAGAAAAAATGTGAATAATAACTTTAGTATTTTATTTAATTACCACAATTAATAGTAAATCAGGTAATTAAAGTTAAAATCAATATTATAAGTATTATAAAATTACCCTAAAACATTCCATAATTTTATTAGATGATTTATATTTCACCAAAATCGTCAGTGGGAATATTTCATGGCCTCTTGAAGCCACTTGGATGACTTTAGGCCATTTATAGTATTTTATTGAAAGAAAAGCAAATTTTATTATGCTGTTATTTTTAACAAGTTAAATATTTTTAATATGGGGTTATATAGGGGATCTTTTAAACCTATAAATATTATTTTGAAATATAATGTATTTTTATTTATCATAATAATTTATTTATAAATTTTATATAATAATTAATTAACATAAAGGATTGCTCAGTGATGATACAATAATTGTATAATTAAAGGAAATATCAAATAAATGATACTAATAATTCTAAAATAAATATAATTTGAGATTATTAATGTCATCAATGATATTTATAGATGAATTTATAATTTTAGCGGTATTTTTGGAAGTATTTTTGGGAATTTATCTTGCTATTATGATATCATCAAAATGTAAATTAATGAATAGTATCAAAATTGACATTATTCATATTTTAAAATAAATAACATTTTATTAAATTATATAAAATTAATAAAAATTAAAAAATCAGCTAAATTACTGAGATAAAGTTTAAAATTTCTTCCATTACTCATTTATTATTCTTTTGGAATTTTATTGTAACATTATTAACCCTTAAAGAGTAAAAAATACAAGATGTTGCAGTAAGAGTTAAAGGGTTTAACTAAGTGTTAACGCAAATGGATAATGGTAATAATGTGACCTAAAATTATTTAAAAATTACTGGTTAATAGGATTTATACCCATACTCACCATATCTTTTAAATAAGTCACTTTGGATCCATTTTTATATAAAATGAATTTATATTAATTTAATAGGTTGAGAGATTACAATAGTACCCCTCACCTCAACTATAAAAGGTAACCTCCTCACTCACATCCTCAGAGAACTTTGAGGCTTATAGATCAACCAAAAACCACCCAAATAAACTCCCAACTTCTATCCCATAATCTTATAAGCCTCAATAAAGGTATAAATCAAACCAAGGAAGGATTTTGGTATAAACCAAAAAGAGTTAACAAAATAATAGGTAACATTCTTCAACGATCGCTTTAGTTTTATTTCTTTCCCTAATCCATAATTTATTATTATTAAATTATTATATGATAAAATAAGTATCATTAATATACTGATATTTTTTTATTTCATGGTTTTAACCTAAAACATCACACACTTCCATTAAATGGGTAACACATTTACTGTTTTTGTATAGCAAACTACCACCTCACAGAACAATGTCGTTCGTTTTTTCCTTTACCACCTCTCATGGTTGGTCATTATGATGGAAATGTTGTTTTTATATATTGATATTTATTTTGTATTCATACTTATTTAAATTTTATATAAAACATTCCATCATGCTTTTTGTTTTGTATGAATATGATAAAATCATTTGTGAAAGTGTGGACTGCCGCCTTCTCAATGCGATGTGATTCGTTCACACTATACATGGAACATATGAAGGATAGTTTTAATAAAAATATATGATACATATGACATACATATGATATTGAAATTATAATATATATATATATATATATATCATTTAATTTTATTTCTTTTAATACGACAAAGAAATGAAACTAGCATTCATGCGTACGTATGACCTACTGTCCTCATTAACAGTGCATTTCATTTCTTCCCTCAAAATATTATGGACTATTATAAATACCTATATAATTAAAATATTTAAAAACATTTCATGATTTAAATTCTTTAGATGATTAAATCATGACCTATTTAACAGCAATGACAAATAACATGTCAGAACTTACTCGAGAAACAAGGAAATTAACACTCGAAATGGTAAAAACAATGAAAGATTATTAAATGGGTAATGAGATATTATAAGAAGATAATATATTATATCATAAATATTAATATGGTTCCAGAATAAGTTATTAACATGATTAAAACTATTATACAGGAGGTTATAATAATTTTACACAAAAATGAAACACAAGTTAAATGATATTTGTCTCAATTTTATTTCTGTGGAACACATACCTGATACACTAATTATATATTTTGTGTGGTGTATATAGATACCATGAATTCCTTTTATGAGTATTATTATGAATATTATCATATTTTAATATCTATATAATTTCCTTTATTTTGTGGGCATACAATTATACTGATTGTAAAGTGATATATATTTATTTCACTATCTCATCATTATTTGGGATTGTTTATGTTTTAAGTCCCAACCAAGAAATATTTATTTTCCAATATAGTGTTTTATAAAAATGTTTTTACTATTCTACTTTGTTTTCTAAATTCATTTTTACAACTTTTTTAATTTTTAAAAATTTCTTAAAAAATGAATCTTCTTGTTGTTTTTAAAAATAAGTCACTTTATTAATTTTCTTAAAAAAGTAAAAGGAATGTTTTTTAACTTATACAGAATGAATGGAATTTCCCACCGCCATGACACCCTAATTTTTAGAATATTCATTTACAAGTTTACAATGTAATTTTCAAACAAAATATTTTCTTTTATAAATTCATGACCTTTTAAATAAATGAATTCAATTTGGTAAAGAATTTCATCTCAATTTATTTTAATTGAGGCATATTGTAATGTTGTGGACCTAGTTTCTTTTATATGGTGTATATACTACCTTCTAACATGTTATATCCCGAATATCTTTATTTTCATGATATTATAAGTTTCATTTATTTTTATTCCATCATGGGAATTATGATTCAAATGTTTCAAAGTGGTATGGGACTCTTTGGAATGCTTAAAGATTATTTTACTTAATAATTTTCTTAATGATATTTATATAGTACTTCCATTCATCAATGTCAACAACCCATGTTGTTACATATCCCCCACTATGTAATTATTGATAAATCAATATTGGTTATTCAATATGGATATTTGAAAAGGAAAATTTTTTGTAAATCAAATTCATTACTCGATATGAGGAATTCTTTAGACTAGTAATGATGGGTGAGGACCAGACATTATATATCACCTTGATGAATTGATAGGTTATCATGAGACAAATAAGTTATCCAAATTAAATGGGTTTCTACCTGTGGTTTTAGACCATCTTGTGACAGTTCCTGACGGTATAGGTTTTCATGTTCCTCAGACATGGAGTATAATAATTAGTCATTTAATTCATTGATATTTCATCTATCATTATTATTATCCATGAGGTTTCCATACGATAAAATCTACGGATGCATTTCATTATCATTTTATTAACTAAATGACATATGTTTTTAGTTATTCACCATTCTATATTGATTATGACTTATCCAGTTATTTAAATGGATTTTGGTCTCAATTATTTACCATGACATAGATATTTATTCCCATTATTTTATTATTCTAAATTCTTTATTTACCCTTACTTATAATTTGATCTCACCCATATTATGATTCCTTTCCCAATGTTTTGAAGAGGGATCCTTTGAAAGTGATTCAAGTATGATAATTTTTTTATTTGTGTTATGCTTTATTTTCATTTTCCAATGTATTATGGGTATCATGTATGTATTTTGGATTTCAAAAACTACTAAACTGACCAGTCCTTTAGGATTTGATTCCTTATAATCATGGCAATGAAATAAAATAATATAGTAGGTCTCGTCATTTGGGGTCAGGCCATTATAACACATTCAAATAAAATCGAGAGAGATAAACTCTGGGTAACCTAATTACCAACTTAACACAATGTCCATAAATTTGATCCAATGACATGGTATCTTGAATATTAAATAAATCCATATATTTATTCAAAAGATAAAAAAACCCAAATCAAATTATTACTTCATGATATTTTTGGTAATCCCACCACAAAATATATGGATATGTTTTCCCAATTCCTTTCTGACACTAGAAAAGGTGAATAATCACTTTTAGTAGTTTTCATTTATCTTTAACATAATAACAATAAAATATTTCTTTGTAAAATCTATAATTCCTTTCTTTATACCATCCCACCAATAACATACCTGAAAATCTATGTTTATCTTACTATTGTAATAAAGAACAAATATAGAGAGCTATGAGATTTACATAACAATTCCTTCTTTAAATAATAATCCATTGGCACACCCAACCTCTTTCTAAACCTGAAAAAAAAAATATTTATCAAAATTAAACTATGTAAACTTACCCTTAGTGAGTGATTCCACTCTTTCTTCGAAACCAGGTTCTTTCTTCAAAGTCTCTATAATTATTTATAACAAAGATAATGGAAATGATACCAAATCCAAAAATAGAATAAGTTTCTACTTACAAAATTTCCATCTATCATTAATTAAATCATTAATTAAATGATCACGTCATTGTAATATAATAGTAAATAATAGATTATTTTCGGGACTTTAGGCATCAAATACATTATTTTATTTACTTGGATGATAGAGAAATATCCCATGATAATACTTAATAAGTTATAGGCATATTATATTATTGGACTCCTCCTATTTTAATGATGTTTTAATGGTAAAAAATCCTATACATCCCACAAATCTTGTTAATCCTGTTTAATCAGTTTTTCTGTCACGTGTAAATATGGTCAGTTTCTTTATGATTTAAATAAATTTTCACCTGATGTTGATTCCTATAATTCATGAATGATTTATATAAACTATAATTAATTTTTTTTATAATTAATTTCTTTTTTGAATGATTAAGTCTAATTCACTATGTAAATTTTAATTCTTATGTCAATAAGCAGATATTTGGCTAAGTTTGAGAAACTGTGAGTCTGCCAGCAGTTCCATTTTTTTGGAAAAAGGAACTAGAAACAATGACCCAAACAGCATGAAAAGACACCGTGACTAGACACCGTGACCCAAACACCATGGCCAGACACCGTAACCAATTTCAAATTTGTTGAAGTCTGTGACACCAATTCCTTGCTAAGACACCATTCGATGTTTGGAAAATGATCAAAAACCATGATCCTAACACCACATCTGTGCTACCGGTTCCTAATCTCTATACGACTCTGCCATCATAACTATCTCACCGCACAAAGGTAAAGAAGAAGACACCATTTCGTGGTGACACCATTTCCAAGTGACACTGATTCCAAAATAGACTGTGAATCTGTTCTTTAATCTATTTTTTCATTCTCAATTTAATTTATAATGGCTGTATTTGAGTCTTTTAAATGCACTAAAATAATTAATATTTCTCTGTAGAGAAGTCACATGACTGTATGAGGTACGAGGTGCATAATACATGCATCCTGTTGGCTCCAACACAAGCACTCCAAGAATAGAAAAGAAAAATATGGCCTTGAAACAATGTGTCATAGAGAAGAAGAAACATGATAATTTTTGAGAATATAACAAAAACATGCAATCAGATACATATAAAGTACACACGAAGCATCCACAAACCCAAAAGATGGGATACCATAGATCAGAGTGAAGAACGTCTTCACAATACAATCTCCATGAAAAAATAATCCATATATAACTAAAAACCAGAGCACTAGACTTGCAATACTCTATTTACCATAATAGCACTCGATACTTGCATCTGCTTCATCCTAGAAGTCAAGAGCTTCATAGAATAACACTTAGATCACTTCTAACCTTATCTCTTCATCTTTTCTCCATTGTGTATTGTTTTTAGCTTTCGACCAGTGTGTGTGTGTGTGTATGTATTTAAACACACTGTCTTCTACACTAAACTGAAGGATACAAGATATCCTTCCTCTCATTTATTCTCACACTTATTTACTCCCATAGATATGTGTGGAAGAGGTCTATGTGTGACCTGGTAGTAGATACCCACAAAGAATTGTGGAATAGGTCGCATGACCTGGACAGTCATGTGCACTATTGTTTACCTCAATCTAGGGTGTGGATCAAGTTTATTAATATAATTTTCTTGGTGGTAGGTGGTCACCAAGTGGATTTGATTAAGTCTTGGCTTGAGACTAAACCACTTATTTTATATCCACTGTGTTGTTTATTTTAGTTTTATCGATTTTACTGTATAATTCAAAAATCACTAGATTTACTTTGATAGTTAATATTGGAAATAATTTATAAATGTTGTTCCTTATTAGAATATATTCAAAAGTAATATCAATAACTGATATTGAGATTACTAAGAATTAATAAATCTTCTGAGAAGTTATTTGAATAGTAAAACATTCATTACCATATTACCCTGATTAGATAGATTATATTTATTTTGTATTAGGGAACCTTTTAAAAAAACTTTTCAAATAGAAATTTTTATAGATACCTAATTCAAACCCTTATTGAGTACTCTACTCTGACCAAAACTTTCTATCAAAGGAGTCTGTTATTGTTATTAAGAATATATTTTAGAAATTATTAAAATGTCATTTTAGTTGTACATTAAAGATCTATAAATTTTTTATTAATTCTAAATTTCTGTATCTTTAAAAGTATTTCTTATATATAATAAAGTAGAAGGTACTGCAGGAAACATACCACCATTCATTACGGGAACTAATTATTCCCAATAGTAAATTAAAATGAAAATTCATTTAAAAAGTATGGGTTTTGAAATTTGGACATCAATTATAGATGAGTATAATATTATTGTGACTGATTGAATAACGTGGGATAACCAAACCAATACTGCCTATAATAACATTTTCAAAGACATGAATACTCTGTATATCTATTTAGGAGATGAGGAATTTAACATAATTTTCTCATGTAAAACTACCCATGAAATTTGGAATCTTTGTCTGTTTCACATGAAGGAACATCTAGTGTGAAATAAAAGAGACTTAATACTTATACTATTAAATATGATAACATTAAAATGAATCCTGATGAGCCTATTTCTAACATGTATCTCATGTTAAAGTAAATTGTTAACAAAATGATTTCTCTTGGAAGAGAAGTTACTGACAAAGAAAAAATTAGAAGTATTCTCAGATGCATACTTGATAGATGGAGATGAACCTCTGTCTCTATTAGAGAGTCAGCGACATGAGTAAGTTACCTGTAAAGGATTTTATTGGGAAACTAATGATGTATAAATAGAAGTAGAAAGTCAACAAGGAAGAGGAGGATGGACACAAAATAAAATTTGTTGCATTTAAGACCATGACCTCTAAACAAAAATAAAAAGGGAAATTGGAAGTCTTTGAAGAATATTCATGTAGTGAACAATCATCACCTGACAGTGATGAGAAGATGGATCAACTATCCAAAAGGATTAAAATATTTTAAAAGAAGATGAAATTTTTTCAGAAAGAATAGACATCAATGGAAGATATGATCAAAAGGGGATCTGGAAGAAAGATTGAAAATTAAGTCATAAGTCAAATGAGATAGTATGCTATGAATGTAAGCGAAAGGGACATTTGAAGTGCAATAGTCCCAAGATCAAGTAAAAAATAAATATGAGAAAATACATAGAAATTATATAAAGGCAATGAAAGCAATGTGGAGTGCTTCTGAAGACAGTTCAAGTGACTGAGAATCTTCACATGATGAACAGGCTAACAAAGATAATATGTGTTTTATGGAAGACACGGCTAAGGTAATACTGGAATCTCCTGTACAAAATTCTTATTATTTTCGATATGATAGTGATTCTGATAATATTTCTAAAGAAGAAATGTTTGATGAATTTAATATGATTGAAGAGACATAAAATGAACTTAAAGTTAAATAAATTTCTTTAAAGAAACTGTATGATCTTACCTCAACTGTTAAATATGAACTTTCTATAGAAATGAGGGAAAATGTTCAATTACTCAGAAAAAACAATGAACTAAAGCTATCTAATGACTAATTGAAAAAGGAAC
This sequence comes from Viscum album, assembly GCA_963277665.1. Classification (NCBI taxonomy): domain Eukaryota; kingdom Viridiplantae; phylum Streptophyta; class Magnoliopsida; order Santalales; family Viscaceae; genus Viscum; species Viscum album. The sequence continues at coordinate 1,148,623,148 of OY728132.1, read as the reverse complement.
TTAAAATGTTTACTAATGGTAAAGATACTTTGGTACAAATTCTAGGTAAACATATTACTACAAAATATTATACTGGTATTGGATATTAACATGGTTAATGAAATTTTGAAAAAACCAATTTCGTTTCTAAGTCTAGGACATACAACTTTACTCCTCTTTCTGGAAAACATTAAGCTAGTTCAAATCATGATACACTCTATACTTTTTCAAGAATTTTTGGACCAAATAGAGTTTATTTTTCAAGCACTTTATATATTTCTTATAGGAAACCTATGAGGCAGATGTTGGTTCCTAAAACACTAGTCACTAATATTATTGGACCCAAAAAAATATGGGTACCAAAGTCTCTTTTTTATTTGACTATTTTTTAGGAAAATTGCATAAATAGATTCTATAAAAGATTATGGTACCTGGATAGTGGGTGTTCAAGACATACGACACGAGTCTATTCATTCTTCAAAAACGAAATAAAAATTGATTGTGGATATGTCACCTTTAGTTACAATGCCAATGTAAAAATCACTGGAATTAGACAAATCAGTAACATTAACTTAGTTTTAATATCCAAAGTACTTTTTTTGATGAATTGAAATATAATCTACCTATTATTTTACCACTATGTGATGATGGATTTCATGTTAAATTTTTAAATGATGCTTGCAATGTTTTCAATTCTAAAAATGAATTAGTGTTTTCTTAATTGAGAAATGAAAATGTATACTCTGTTAACTTGTAGTCTTTAGTTTTTAAAAATACTTCATGTTTAAGTATATTTCACAAAGAGTCTTTGCTTTGGTATAGGAGACTAAGACACTATAATATTCACTCCCTTATAAATCCAACTAGAAAAATATCAGTCAAAGATCTTCCCAAACACGAGTTTCCAAATGAAAAAGTGTGTAATCATTATCAAATGGGAAAACAACACAAAATTTCCTTCAAACTAAAGAAAGATGTGTCATCTTCTCAACCTCTCAAATTGGTTCACATAGATTTGTTTAAACCATCTGGAGTGTATATTTTAAATGTAAATCACTATGTTAATGTTCTTGTAAATGACTTTTCTAGATATAATTGGACATTCTCTTTGGATCACAAAAGTGAAGCCTGCTCTCATTTCACCAAATATTTTAAAATGTAGATAATATTAGAAGAGTTAGAGTTAAATCCTAAGGATGTGATCATGGTCATGTGTTTAAAAATCAAGAGTTTGAATCCTTTTGTTCAAAAAATGGCTATTGTCACAATTTCTCTTCCACTAGAAAACCTTAACAAAATAGAGTTATAGAATGAAGAAATAGAACCTTGCAAGAGATTTCTAGAACCATTCTTAGTGAATAATACATACCTATTTATTTTTGTTCTGAAGTAGTAAATATATCATGCTATATTATTAATAGAGTGATGATTATAACTATTCTTAAAATAAATCTATTTGAGTTATGGAACAATAGAAAACCCTATGTAAGATACTTCAATGTTTTTGGTTGCAAAGTATATATCCTTAATACTAAGGAAAATATTAAAAAATTTGCATCCAAGAGTGATGACGGAATATTTCTAGGATATTTATTCTCTAGTAAAGCCTATAGAGTGTTTAACAATAGAACTAAATGTGTGGAAGAATCTGTCCATGTCAATTTTGATGAGACAGAGCCCCATGATCCTAATAACACTCTAAAAAACCTATAGAATGATGTTTCAAATACAGAAATCAATTAAAAATCCTCTAACCATCCTGTAAAGGAATCAGTGAAAACATCAAATTTGGGAAATTCTTCAGATTTAAGTCATAATGAACCAGAACCTGTTGAAGAACCTGAAATCATTAGTCATTCTTTTTCAAGAGCTGTTAGAACCCTTAGAAACAACCATTTAGATGCTCTTGTAGGAGATTTAGATAAAGAAACTCAAACTCAAACTTCTCTTAGAAATCAGATTGAACATCAAGTATTCTTGTCACAACATGAACCTAAAAACAATAATGATCCTATCAATGATGAGTTTTGGGTGATAGATATGCAAGAAAAACTTAATCAGTTTGAAAGGAACAATGTTTGGAAACCTGTTGACAGACCCAAAGACTCATTTACCATAGGCACTAAGTGGGTGTTTAGAAATAAGGTAGATGATGCTGGTAACATAGTTATAAACATGGCTAGATTGGTTACACAAGTATATATTCAAGAAGAGGGAATTGACTATGAAGATACCTTTTCATGAATAGATAGACTTGAAGCCATCATAATTCTGCTAGCTTATGATGCACATATGAATTTCAAACTATATCAAATGGATGTTAAGACTGCATTCCTAAATGTGTATATAGCTGTGGATGCCTTTGTTGAGAAACCCTTTGGTTTTAAAAATCCTCACTTTCAAAATCATGTTTTTATATTATCAAAATAATTATATGGTTTAAAACTAGCTCCAATATCTTGGTAAGAGAGATTAAGTACATTTATTATTTCTAAAGTTTTTACAAAATGTATAGATAATCCTACCTTTTTTATAAATTGAATTTCCAATGATGTTTTAGTAGTTCAAATTTAGGTAGATGATATTATCTTTGGATCTTAAAAAAAATATTTTTGCATTGAATTTTCTAAAATGATGTAAAATGAATTTGAAATGAGATTAATGGGTGAACTAAAATTACTTCTTGGATTTAAAATCTTTCAAAATAATGATTTTATTATTTTAAATCAATGAAAATATACTAGAGATATTCAAAAACGTTTTGTCTTAGATAACACTAAAAGTAGTAACACTCCAATGAGGACTACTCGTATGTTGGATCATGATGAAGATGAAATATCTGTTGATCAAACCAGTTACAGAGGAATGATTGGAAGCTTACTCGACTTAATTTCTAGCCAACCAAACATTATGTTTAGTGTATTTATATGTGCTCATTTTGAGGCAAACCTTAAGGAATCTCATTTAAATTACATTAATAGAATTTTGAAATACCTCAAGCATACACCTAATATAGAACTATTCTATACTAGAGGACAATCATTTGAGTTATTCAGATATTATGATGATGATTATAGTGGTTGTAAGTTATATAGAAAAGGAACCACTAGAACATGTCACTATTTAGGAAAGTCTCTAATATCATGGTGTAATAAGAAACAAAACTCTGTTGCATTATCTACTGCCGAAGATGAATACATAGATTTTGGTAGTTGTTGTGCACAAATTTTGTGAATGAAACACAAATTTCTAGATTATGGATATCAATTCAGGCATGTACCTATAAATTGTGACAATACAAGTGCTATTAACATCTAAAAAAATCATGTTTCACACTCTAGTACAAAACATATTGATGTAAGACATCACTTTTTGAGATACCATTATCAAAAAGGTGATATCACTTTGGAATTCATTGGAACTGAATATCAGCTCACTCATATATTTACCAAACCAATAAATTCTAAAAGAATAGAATAAATCATACATGAATTGGGAATGATAAATCTTAAGTAGTAAGTGTAATGTTTCACAACTTATTGTTTCATAGTTCACGGTTTCACAAGTCACTTTCTTAAGATTATTGTCTAACTCATATAGTTCAATAGTTTTCTATCTTAAGAGTTTCTATATCATGTTTACTGTCTCATGGTTACTATCTCTCAGTTACCATTTTTCACATACTATTTCAAATAATATGGTCACACAAATTTAAAGTCAGACAGAAAAAATGACATCGTGAAAACCTATTCCGGTCTCATCGTGAAAACTTGTTATGGTCTAACCATGAATATCTATTCTGGTCTCATTGTAAAGACACTTTTTTGTATTATTTACATATTATAACCCGTATAACTATAATTAATTATTTTATTCTTTTTATTTCCCATTATTTTGAATTAGCGATGCTTAATATCCCTAAATGATAAAAATGAAAGAACGTTCACTCTTTTCTTCACCCGAGCTCTCTTATTCAATATCGAAAGACCTCCTTCAATAGTTTAGTTATTTATCCCTCTGTCGAACCTTCGTTGAATGGCCAATATGAAGAACCCATATTCTACAACTCCTGAGAAGCAATGATCTCAGAAGAAAATGAAAAGAGAACCAAAGATAACACCTGAAGGTCCTCTGAATCCAAATCTTATTGACAGAATAGTGGTACCAGCAAAGGAAATCTTACCTAAGTGGCTGCTATCAAGTAAGTATCTAGTGTAGAAAGTACTAAAAGTGCAGGGATGGCGGGATTGGTTCACATATGAGACAAGGACAATTTACCCAAAACTAGTTGATTAGTTTTATCAGTTCGTTCAATTCTCATTTGACACAGAAGATGGTTTTGTTTTGAGAAGTTGGATCAATGACCAAAGATGTATCTTTTCATTGAGGTTATGGGATGCTTTCCTAAAGACACCTTATGAGTGATTTTTTGAGGACTACTAGAGAGGTCCTACTCTTCCATGTGAGATCTTTGTTTTAGAATAAGACTTTGGAAGCTTGAATGGAAATAAAAAAAGAGAAGAGCTATTGTTACTAAGCTATATGGTGTATTCAAATTATTTTTTTAAGTTTGTTCCAAATATGATTAGTCTATGAAAATGATAATTTTCTATGCTCAATTATTAAGATGTATTTTTGAAACATATTATGAATAATTGATAAAAGGTTAACCTATGTAAGTATGTTATACTTCATATTGGTGATTTGATAAAGACAACCTCAAAGTCAACCTCCTTGTTCTAATAAAGGTTTATCTCTGCTATGCTTCATGAAAAATGGTTGGTTGGAATGGATGAATAAGTAATTAAAGACTATGAATTTTGTACCTCAAAGGATACAGTAAGAAACATGAAAATTAGTTGGAATCCGTGGAGAAAAGCATTAGTGGAGGTTAATAATAGGGTTTATGAAAATTTCAACCTGATTGATCATTATTCAATACCTAATAACATTTTAGATCCTATTCTGGAACCAGATGAAATTTTTGACTATCCCATTTAAGGGGAAGAATAAGAGGTTATTTCACCTACATGGGAAACTATCCTAGATAAGTTAGACAGTGGACCTATTCCTCAAGTCATAACTGAGACGGAAGTACCCATTCCTAAAATAAATATTTTTTTGGAAGAAGAACATTATTTTGTTGTAAATGTAAAGGAAATGACTATTCTAGAAGAGCATATTGAAGAATTCATTTCTCTTGATAAAGAAGATAATTTTGAGGAACACTTATAGGAATAAGCTATTCATGAGATTATCCCATCTGTTGAGGAAAGGATGGAGAAAGCTTTTTAGTTGGATAGAAAAGACAAGGGTAAATTAATTGGGGATGAAATTTTGGAAATAGATCAACAAACTAAATCTCTTAGTATTGTAAGAAATGCACTTGTTGAGGGGGAGAAACATCCTAATCTGTAAGGTGTTGAAATTTCTAATCCAGTTGATCAAAGCATTGTGAATACATTGTATAAATTCACTAGTTACATTGATGTGAATGATTCTCAAGAATCCTCAGTTAAAGGTTTAAATATGTATGTTGTGTTTCAATTGAAAAAAGTATCTTCTCTTATTGTTATCTCTGCAAAGGAACCTAAGCCTATATCAGTTCCTATTCCCTAACCTTCATAAGAAACTTCTAACCTAGAAAGTAAGGATGAATTGAAAGCCTTTGGAGATAATTTATTGGATAAATTTTAAAGGATCATGAACTCCCAACCTGCTCCTGTGAAAAAATTGACTGAAATAGATGCTGCCATACTATTAGAAAATATTATATTGTAGATTCAGCCAAAAATTCTTCATGAAATTCAAGAGGACATAATTGAGAACAAATAGTTGAGTGATTATGTGAAGTCTCTCAGAGATATTGTTGAAGATATGTAGAGAGTGTTGAAATAAAGACTAGATCCTATTGCTCATTCTTTTAAAGATGTTAGTGCTCAGATTCCATATAAAGTTTTCACTCTAATTCAACCTAAACTAACTTCCTTAGATAAAAAGGTGGATCAAAGAAACACAATTCATGAAATGCATGAGCTTGTTATTGGCCTAAAAAAATTGACTGATGAGTATAAGGGATGTCTACCGAAAGTTTGGAATCAACTAAAGCCCCTTACTTTAGCTGTTACAGCTTCTTTCACCTTTGGATAGTCATCTTAACCCTCCTTTGATAGTGATATTCTCAGAATGGTTGTTAAGGAAGAACTTCAATCAGTGCTAATTGTCTTTGACAAAGAGTCTCTATATTTGGTTGTTATGAATAGTGATAGAGTTATTGATGCGGAAAGAATTCATTTTCAGATTACAAATAATGCTCATGACGAAATTAATAAATAGGTGGATTTCTACTTTAATAAGACAATCTCTAAGCATGATATGACAAACCATTTCAAGTACCTTGTAGAGAATTTGAAAATCCCTCCTATCACTCAAACTTTCAAAACTCAAGTTGAAGAGAATAAAGATTTCACCCCTTGGTTGGACAAGTTCACGGAGAAAAAAGATGACTTTGAGAAAGAGATACAATATGTTGGTGAGATTATTACTGACTTCATTAGGTAATTGAGGCATTATATTTATATACAGAGCACTCCTATTGTGGCTCCTACAACTGCACCCTTATAGCCTGATTTTCCACCTTCCTCATTCAATGCCTTTGCCTCTACCTCTATGTCCATCTCTCAGGCTCTATGTCAGATTAGGCCTGTTATCCTTGACCAAAAATTTCCTCAGTCTTACACTAAACCTACCTTGTCCCCTTATGTTTTTGAAGGACCCTCTATTCCTTCTTTGATAGTTGGTTTACTCCCTTCTTCAACTTCTATCTCTGCTCCTGTGACTTCTCATGATGCTAGTGCCCTGGGAAAAGTGAAGACAACTAGTGCTGAAGAATAATGAACACTATCTTTTGATAGGGATATTTTTTGTATTTTTGATTCCTGTTGTTTATAATGAAACATCTTTCTCCATATAATGTATTGTGACTAATTATTTTTTATTCTCTTATTTCCCTTTGTAATATTTTTGATAATCCCAAAAGGGGGAGAGACACATACACTAAGGACAAATATCTCACTCATATGATTTGTGATCATCAAAAAGTGAGAGATTGTTGGACTACTATAATTTTAATCATGTTTTAATGATCAAATATTCTATACATCCTACGAATCTTGTTAATTCTATTTAATTTTGTTCCAGTCATGTGTAAAGATGGTTGGTTTCTTTATTCTTTTAATAACTTTTCTCATGATCTTGATTCCTATAAACCATGAATGATTTTTTAAACTATATTTAATTTTTTTATAATGAATTTATTATTTGAATGATTAATTCTAATTCACTCTATGAATATTACTACTTACATCTTTATTCATATATTTGGATAAGTATGAGAAACCATGAGTCTGCCATTGGTTCTGATTTTCTAGAAAAGGACTGAGACACCATGACCAGACACCGTGATCAGACACAGTGACCCATACACCTTGTCCAGACACTATGACCAAACATCGTGACCCATACACCATGAACATACACTGTAACATGTTTCAAATATATTAAAGTTTGTGAAACCCATAACTTAGTAAGATACTGTTTGATTTTTGGAAAAAGACTAGACACTAAGATCCTTACACCACACCATTGTTACGTCTTCCTGATCTCTATTAAAATATTCCATCATAACTATATCACTACTCAAAGGCAAAGAAGAAGACACTATTTCACAGTGACACCGTTTCCAAGTGACACTGTTTCCAGATAAACTGTGACACCGTTCTTTAATCTGTTTGGTAGTTTAAATTTAATTTCTAATAGTCATATTTGAGTCTTTTATATGCACTAACATAATTAATATTTCTTTGTAGACATGTCACTTGACAGTACGAGTTAAGAGGTATAGAATAAATGCATCATGTCGGCTCCAACACATGCACTCCAAGAATAAAAAAGAAAAGCGTGGACCTGAAACAACATGTCGTATAGAAGTATAAAGACATGCATTCTTGGGAAAAGAACCAACACATGATACAAGGTACATCTAAAGAACACACGAAACATTCATGAATCCAAAATATGGAGTACCATAGATCAGATTCAAGAACATCTTCGCAATATAAACTCTACGAAGAACATGATACAGATCTAACTGGAAACTAGAGCACTAGACTTGCGATACTCAGTTTCTCGAATGATGAATTGATACTTGAATCTACTTCATCCTAGAAGTCCAGATCTGCATAGACTAACTCTCATAGCACTTCTAACCTTATCTCATCAACTTTTCCTTGTTGTGTATTATTTTTATCTTTCGAGCAATGTGTGTGTATGTATTAAAATACACACTGTCTACTATACTAAACTAAAGGATACAAGATATCCATCCTCTCATATCATTTTACCCTTTTTTACATCCTTGGATAAGTGTGGAAGAGGTCCTTGTGTGACCTCATAGTTTATACCCATGAAGAACTGTGGAAGAGTTCTAGTGACCTAGACAGTCCTGTGCACTATTGTTTACTCTGATCCAGGGTGTGGATCAAGTTTATTAATATAAACTTCTTGCTGGAAGGTGATCACCAATTGAAGTGGATTAGGTTTCATCTTAAGACTAAACATAATTCAGAAATCATTAGATACACTTTTATAGTTAATCTTGGATAGAAGTTATAATTGTTTTACCTTATTAGAATAACTTCAAAAGTAATATCAATAACTAATATTGAGATTTCATAGAATTAATCAAACTCCTAAGATTTTATTTGAATAGTCAAACTTTCATAACCGTATTAACATGATTAACGGGGTTGTATTTATTTTTATTGGGGAAACTTTTAAGAAAATGTTTCAAATAGAAATTTTTATAGATACTCAATTCACCCCTATTGAGTACTATACTCTGACTGACATCTATGTATCATGTTCCAATAATTTTAAGTGAATATATAATTTATACTTTTATGATAAATATAAATTTCACATTTTATACATATAAATGATCTATCTTGATTTTTTAAGAGAAAACAACTATAACCAACTAAAGTTCTTGTGTAGGAAAATTATGATAACATGTCTTCAATTGGAGATATTAATATGCAATAATCTGATCATTTTGCATCAAGATATATCAAAATCCCTTTAAAGAAGCATCGCTCTAAATAAAAAAGTCATTATTTCTTCTTATTAAGGATAACACTAGAGAATTAACCAATCTTATTTTCATTTCCTGAAACTATCACTACTGGAAATCCAGCCTTTCCCAACAGTTCAAAACCGTTGGTATATGTTATACCAATGGTTCTGCAAACCGTGGGGAAGTAAGCCATTGGGAAAGTCTTTTCCCAACAATTTACATAGAACCATTGAGATAGGTTAGAAAAAATCAACCTATCCCAACGGTTTGGCCCGTTGGGAAATCAAGAGACAATTTTCTTTTCCAACGGTTTACTTGGAAAAGGTTTTTACCAACGGTTATATGAACTATTGGTAAAAATAACAATTCAAAAAGATATCCCAACAGTTCATTGAACCGTTGGTAAAAACAATGACATAGGGGCTATGCCAACGGTTTGAAACTGTTGTCATAGGATTTGCTATGCAAATTACACAACAGCCTGCAATTTGCACAACAGGTCTGGTTTTGGGCATTCAACCTCATTTTCGATTCAATTTTCAATCCAATTATTGTACCTATAACACATATAATGCATACATATTGAGAACAAACCAACACATACAAATAATTCAAACCAACAAACCAACACATATAATGCATCCTGGAAATATACACATCCATAATTAAATTATAATTCATAACATAATTATAAATATACATAATTCATTTAGAATTCAATTTAAAATTTAGATGACAATCATATGTGGAATCCGGAATTCAATTCATAATTTGATTGGTTTTTCGTATACCATATATTTTTGCTAGAAATGATATCCATTTTAAACAAAATACATACACCTAGAATGATACTGGTCACACTGTGCCTCAGATTGAGGCGAGGTTAACTCTTACACGTCAGAAATGACTCATTTATCATTGTCCTAAAGTACCAACATATTCCGAAATCGTTTGGTCAGTTTTTCCATATGTCAGTTGTTGTTTTCACTTAAAATGAAGTGTTTTTTAAATAAAAGAGAGACACATTGAATGGTGCCGGCCACACCGTGCCTCGGATTGAGGCGGGGTTGACTCGTACACATCACAAATGACCCATAGATTGTTGTGCTAAAATATAAACACAATCAGAATGCGTTTGGTTGGTTTTCGGTATGTATTTAAAATGTAGACCATTTTAAATAAAAGTGATACACTTAGAGTGGTCTCGGACAAACCGCGACTCGGATTGAGGTGCGGTTGACTCTTACACATAACATATGACCCATAGATCGTTGTCCTAAAATTTCAACAGATTCTGAATGCGTTTGGTCAGTTTTTCGTATGTCAGTTGTTTATTTCACTTATAATCTTGTCCATTTTAAACAAAAGAGACATAGTTGGAGTGGTACCAGCCACACCGCGTCTCGGATTTAGACGGGGTTGACTCATACACGTCTCAAATGACCCATTAATCATTGTCCTAAAGTATCAACATAATCCGAATGTGTTTGGTCGGTTTTCCGTATGTCAGTTGATGTTTTTCACTTAAAATGATGTCCTTTTGAAACAAAAGGCATACAATTTAAGTTGTGTTGGCCACACCGTGCCTCGTATTGAGGCAGGGTTGATTTTTACACATCACATATGACCCATGGATCATTGTGCTAAAGTATCAACATAATCATTATCTGTTTGGTCAGTTTTCCATATGTACTAAAAATGTTGTCCATTTTAAAAAATAGAGAGCCACTTAGAGTTTTCTTGGCCACACCTTGCCTTGGATTTAGGCGGGGTTGACTCATACATGTCACATAGGACCCATGGATCGTTTTCCTAAAGCATCAACAAATTTCGAATGCGTTTGGTCAATTTTTGGTATGTCAGTTGTTGTTTTCACTTAAACTGATATCCATTTTAAACAAAAGAAAGGCACTATGAATGGTTTCGGACACAGCGCACCTCGAATTGAGGAGGGGTTGACTCGTACACATCACATATGATCCATGGATCATTGTGCTAAAGTATCAACACAATCAGAATCCGTTTGGTCGGTTTTCCATATGTCACTTGTTGTTTTCACTAAAAATGAAGTCCATTTTAAACAAAATAGAGACACTTTGAGTGGTGTCGGCCACACCGTGCCTCGGATTGAGGTGGCGTTCACTTGTGCACGTTACATATGACCCATGGATCTTTCTCCTAAAGTTTCAATAGAAACTAAATGCGTTTGGTCAGTTTTCCGTATGTACTTAAAATGCTGTCCATTTTAAACAAAAGAAAGTCACTTAGAGTGGTCCCAACCACACCATGACTTGGATTGAGCCCGGATTGGCTCGTACATGTCACATATGACCCATGGATCGTTGTTATAAAATTTCAACAGATTCCGAATGCGTTTTCTCGGTTTTTCGTCTGCCAGTTGTTTATTTCACTTATAATCTTGTCCATTTTAAACAAAAGAGACACAGTTAGAGTGGTACCGGCCACACCACGTCTCGGATTTAGACGGGGTTGAATCGTACACATCTCAAATGACCCATGGATCATTTTACTAAAGTATAAACACAATCCGAAAGCTTTTGGCCAGTTTTCCGTATGCTAGTTGATGTTTTTCAGTTAAAATGATGTCCTTTTGAAACAAAGGACATACACTTTGAGTTGTGTCGGCCACACCGCACCTCGGATTGAGGCGAGGTTGACTCGTACATGTCACATATGACCCATGTATTATTGTGATAAAGTATCGACACAATCATAATATGTTTTGTCTATTTTCCGTATGTCACTTGTTGTTTTCACTATAAATGAAGTTCATTTTAAACAAAATAGATACACTTTGAGTGGTGTCGGCCACACTACTCCTCAGATTGAGGTGTAGTTGACTCGTACATGTCACATATGACCCATGGATCTTTCTCCTAATGTTTCAATAGAAACCGAATGCGTTTGGTCGGTTTTCCCTATGTACTTAAAATGCTATCCATTTTAAACAAAAGAAAGTCACTTAGAGTAGTCTCGACCACATCGTGACTTGGATTGAGCCCGGGTTGGCTTGTACGCTTCACATATGACCCATGGATCGTTTTCCTAAAATTTCAAGAGATTCCGAATGCGTTTGGTTGGTTTTTCGTATGCCAGTTGTTTATTTCACTTATAATCTTGTCCATTTTAAACAAAAGAGACACAGTCAGAGTGGTACCGGCCACACTGCATCTCAGATTTAGACGGTGTTGACTCGTACACGTCTCAAATGTCCCATGGATCATTTTCCTAATGTATCAACACAATCCAAATGCGTTTGGTCGGTTTTCCATATGTCGGTTGATGTTTTTCACTTAAAATGATGTCCTTTTGAAACAAAAGACATACACTTTGAGTTGTGCCAGCCACACCGCGCCTCAGATTGAGGCAGGGTTGATTTTTACACATCACATATGACCCATGGATCATTTTCCTAAAGTATCAACACAATCCGAATGCGTTTGGCCGGTTTTCCGTATGTACTAAAAATGTTGTCCATTTTAAACAATGGAGAGCCACTTAGAGTTATCTTGGCCACACCATGCCTCAGATTTAGGCAGGGTTGACTCATACACGTCACATATGACAAATGGATTGTTTTCCTAAAGCATCAACACATTTTGAATGTGTTTGGTCAATTTTTCGTATGTCAGTTGTTGTTTTCACTTAAAATGATATCCATTTTAAATAAAAGAAAGACACTATGAATGGTGTCGGCCACAACACTCCTCGAATTGAGGCGGAGTTGACTCGTACACGTCACATATGACCCATGAATCGTTGGGATAAAGTATCGACACAATGATAATATGTTTGGTCGGTTTTCCGTATGTCACATGTTGTTTTCACTAAAAATGAAGTCCATTTTAAACAAAATAGAGACACTTTGAGTGGTGTCCGACACACCGAACCTTGGATTGAGGCAGGGTTGAATTGTACACGTCACATATGACCCAAGGATCATTCTCCTAGAGTTTCAACAGAAACTGAATGTGTTTGGTTGGTTTTCCGTATGCACTTAAAATGTTGTTCATTTTAAACAAAAGAAAGTCACTTAGAGTGGTCCTAACCACACCGTGACTCAGATTGAGCTCGATTTGGCTCTTACACGTCACATATGACCCATGAATCATTTTCCTAAAATTTCAACAGATTCCGAATGCGTTTTGTCGGTTTTTCGTGTGCCAGTTGTTTATTTCACTTATAATCTTGTCCATTTTAAACAAAAGAGACACAGTCAGAGTGGTACCGGACACCCCACATCTCGGATTTAGACGGAGTTGACTCTTACACGTCTCAAATGACCCATGAATCATTTTCCTAAAGTATCAACACAATCTGAATGTGTTTGGTCGGTTTTCCGTATGCCAGTTGATGTTTTTCACTTAAAATGATGTCCTTTTGAAACAAAAGACATACACATTGAGTTGTGCTGGCCACACCGTGCCTCAGATTGAGGTGGAGTTGACTCGTACAAATCATATATGACCCATAGATCGTTCTCCTAATGTTTCAACAGAAACCGAATGCGTTTGGTTGGATTTCTGTATGTACTTAAAATACTGTCTATTTTAAATAAAAGAAAGTCACTTAGAGTGGTCCCAACCACACTGTGACTCGGATTGAGCCCGGGTTGGCTCATACACGTCACATATGACCCATGGATCGTTTTCCTAAAATTTCAATAGATCCCGAATGCGTTTGGTCGGTTTTTTGTATGCCAGTTGTTTATTTCACTTATAATCTTTTCCATTTTAAACAATAGAGAGCCGCTTAGAGTTATCTTGGCCACACCATGCCTCGGATTTAGGTGGGGTTGACTCGTACACGTCACATATAACCCATGGATTGTTGTCCTAAAGCATCAACACATTTCGAATGCGTTTGGTCAGTTTTTCATATGTCACTTGTTGTTTTCACTTAAAATCTTATGGAAATTCATATAGAATATTTTTATATCATATTTAGTATGGATTAGATTTTAGTTGATCGTGCTATGAAACATTTCAGAGCTAATGAAATTAAGGAGGGTGGAGGGGCTATCCGGGGGGCTGTCTGGGGGGCTGTCTGGTGGGTGTCCGGGGGGCAGTCTGGGGACCAAGGAGGAGGGTGGGGGGGGGGGGGGGCTGTGCGGGGTCTGTCCGGGGGGTGTTTGGGGGCTGTCCGAGGGGGCTGTCTGTGGTCCAGGGAGGAGGGTGGGGGCTATATTAGGGGATGTTTAGGGGGCTATCCGGGGGGCTGTCCAGGGGGTATCCGGGGGGTGTTTGGGGGGCTATTCGTAGTCCAGGGTGGAGGGTGGGGGCTGTACGGGGGGCTGTCCAGGGGGCTGTCCGCGGGGCTGTCCGGGGGGTGTTCGGGGGGTGTTCGGGTCCAAGGGGGAGGGGGTGTTGTCCAGGGTCCAAGAATGAGGGGGGTTGTCCAGTGAGTTCTCAAACACACAACCACTAAAAGACAACAAAATCCATAAAAATAGACAATATATAAAAATAACTCAACTCCAATACTATACTACGGGTCAAGATAAAACCAACAACTAGAATAGATTAAACATCAAATCTCAGTAATATAAGTCAAAAATGTAATGGATCAATATGTCCCACATCACCATCACCATCATCATCATCAACCTCGTCATCGTCCTCCTCATCGTCCTCGCCCTCCACATCGCCCTCCTCCTCACCCTCGCCCTCCTCCTCGCCCTCCTCATCTCCCTCCCCTTCCGCATCAGACTCCTCGCCATCATCATCATCAAGCTGGACATAGGCCTGACCACCACTAGAACTGCCACCTGGTGCACCATATAAAGAATGTATCGATGACATGTATTCATCAATCGCTGGGCTGGCCTCTGCTGGAAGTGTTGAACGTAGAACTTCAATAAATTTCATAAATGCACGCTTTGCCCTAGCAGACTGTTTTTCCGTCTCTGTGGCCCTTTTCTCAGCTTGTTTGCATTTTCCCTAACTTGCTGCAGCTTGATGGCACTATAACTCATACCTGAGGTGGGTTAATACCTCGTCAGGGCTATCCTAGGTCGGCAACATACTCTGCCAGAATGCTCCTCTCCCGACACTTGATGTAAGTGATCAGATGGCCCAAAAATTGTCTGCTTCTTGGGCATCAAGGGCCTCTAAAGAATCCTGTTACAAATATAAATATATTATTAAGTTACAAAATAGATATTAAAATATAAAATCAACAGATTAAAACATACAATCTGCTGCTGAGTCGCTTCGTTTACAGCACTTCCATCCTTTTTTTGTATACTCAAGAAAAACAGTTTTGCTCGAGGCACACGTCCTTCAATATTCTTTACTTGCCTCTAAAATTACATTGAAAACAAAATTTATATAAAAACTTTAGCAAACGATTAAATAATTGAGGAAACAAAAGAAAATATAAGTCATAAAGAAAACTTATAAATAATTATCATACCTTCTTCCTCTCATGATCTGACATCATCATGCGTCCTAGTGTATGGAGGTATTTTTTTTGCATCAATGTTTTTTTTTATTTTTTCCAGATGATTCCTAAATAAAATTCGATAATTCAAAGGATAATATTAATGCAAAACTTGAAAGTTATTATTTAAATACCTCAAATGTAATTAATACCTTAAATTGGGTACTCGTCCAATGAGTAATCATCTGACGATACTGCTCTATAGGACAATCATCCACGACTGGTACCGCCTCTAATTCATTTCCAACTCTTGCACGCCAGCCAATATATAACTCATTTATGTAGGCTCTCCAAAGCTCACCTAAATCCTTTAGATGTTCTGGTCATGCACCCTCACCATCAGGAAAATTAAATCGAAGCTGAAATCAAAATATTAATTCATATAAATACAAAAATAATTCATGGCATTAAATACAACAGATTTTTTTACCCATATCTCTGCCCAAGATCTATCCTTGACCTCATGTGGCAAATGTCTCCATGACAACAGGCCGACGGGAATGATGTCGGAGTATTTGGCAAGCATCGCCAAAAAACTCCGACATTGCTGCCCCGTTTTCTCAACCATCTAAGTGTCTTCATTATATTCCACCATAACCTGTGTGTGGCAGTTCCATACCGAACACATGCATATACGGCCCCGCCCCGACCTCCTGTCAGTATATGTATCTGTCATGAAATAAAAACAAATATTTTATCAAAACATGTTATAATGAAAATAAGTATTGTTATAAAAATTTGTTAGGGTTTTATAAATATACCTGCGCTAGTCTAATCAATGAGCGTCACTGGATCCACAGAACCTGATGGAACACTCTCTGGTAGAACAGGAGTCGAAGACGATGGAATATAAAAACTCAGAGAGACATAAGTAGAAGGAAAAGTAGATGGAACAACTGTATGACCTGATGCTGACTGGGGAGTGGGAATCATCATGGGATGTGAAAATGATGGGGTAGAAGATGAAGAAGGTAGTGAAAACATGGGAGGCCTAAATACCCCGTGTGTAACGACACACCGGGATAAGAATGTGGGAAGGCTGAAATGTCAGTAGGAGGGGAAGGATCTAGTCGGGCACGCGCAGCTCTACGTCCACCTCGAGTACGAACCCTCCTCGTACCACTGGCCTGAGTACTAGGACCAGTACTAGGATCCTCGTCGAATAACTGTCGACGTAATGGTGGATCCTACAAAAAAGTTTACAAAAAAATTAATCACATGACATTATATATTTTGTAAATATATATATATATATATATATATATATATTTGAAATAAAGTACTCACTGTAGGCACTAATGGTGGAATGCCCAGCTCCTCCATCTGACGATTGTTCTCCATCATTTTTTTTCTTCGTCTCTCTTCAATTGGCTGCATTTCCTGCTTTTGAAAAATAATATGTAATTAATTAGAAAAAGGAAACTAATATGTAAACCAAAAAACTAAATATATGAGGGAATGAAGGGATTCATTGGTAATTTAGCTATCAATTGTTTTAGAAGAGCTTGAATGAATTTAATAAAACATACAAGTTTTAATGTTCACCAAGTTAGAAATATTGTTTAACTTGGTTTGAATACAGTTCAATTACAAATTAGAAAATGCAATTCAAATAAAAAAGCAACCAATAAACATTGAAAATTCACATAATGGTCAAGTCAGCTAAAACATATTTGTGATCAATACTAAATCAATTTGAATATTACCAACCTTAACAACCAAACTCGAGGTAAACCAAAATAATTGAGAACATGGATGAATGATTCTACATATTTCCAACCACAAATTCAGGTTCAAAATCAACTCTGACAATTGAGATATTGGAGTCATCAAAAGAAATAAATGGATTGGTTCCAATGGAAATAGGGACAATGTCAATTCCATCATCACCATAATCAAAAATATGTCTTGGAATTACTTCAATTATGACACCAAATTTAGGTTGAAGTTGATCTTTGACATAAAAAACTTGTTTAGCCATTGATGCCAACACATATGGTTCTTCGGTAGCAAGAGTGCGAGTTATATTAATTACTCGAAATCCACAATCATCAATAAATGTGCCATGTCTCGTCTTCGAATCAAACCAATGGAATTTCATCATTGTGACTCGTCCATGAGAGTAATAATCCAATATTATTATTTTCTAAACGACTCCATAATAACCCACATTTTCAAGTTGCGGTCTACTATCTGATGCACTGGCATAACAATCTGTTGTGGCAGTAATCATAATACCATCATGTTGTGTTCTCATGTTTTTGGCTCGTTCAGTGACAATAAATCTGTACCCATTGATAATAATTGATTTACAGTCATGAACCACATTATTAGGACCAAAAGCCAAAGCTCTTATTTACTCAGAGACAGAGTCAGTAGACAAACTCAATACCTGCAATATAAATGACTGTTAAACTTAAGTAAATATTGAAATAATTAATTTAAACATTAATATTTTTACCTTCAATTTTAACCAAGCAGAAAACTCTTTGCTATGCAAAGTCTCTCCCCTTCTCAAAGATAAAGAATGATGCTTCCTATTTATCATTGTTTTATGTTCCCTGTAGATAAAAAATATGAATAGTTTAACAGATATATATGTAAGATATACATATTCAATTTTGTTACCTGATATAGTCATTGAACAAATCACAGTTGAACAAAATTGTGTGATGTGCCATATCCCACTCTTCATGGCTTAATGTCTTCAATGTATATGATCCAGGAATTCCTCCGGTTTGAGGAAGTGATGGAAAACTAGGTTCAATTTTCTCATACTGTTCTTCTTCATTTCTCAGTGGTCTGTTCATTCTTGTAGTAAGATCAGAAAAATACATCGAGCAGAAATCCATACATTCTTGAGCCAAATAACCGTTCACGATAGAACCTTCGGGATGATTCTTGTTTCGAACATAAGACTTTAATGTGAACGTATTTCTTTTAGTTGGATACATCAAATGAAAAAAAGGTCCTCCGAGAAGTATTTTAGTTGGAATATGGACAGTCAGATGCATCATGCATGTGAAAAATGATGGAGGAAATATTTTCTCCAACTCACACAAAATTAATGGGGCATCTGTCAACATTTTTTGCAAGAAAGACTTGGACAACTTCTTAGCACAAAGATCTATAAACAAATGGCACAACTGAATAACACCAACCATTACATTATTGGATAAAAGATGATGGATTTCTATTGGAAGCAACTCATGCAGTAGAACGTGATAATCATGAGTCTTCAAATATTTTAGCTTCAACTCTCTTCTGTTGACCCGTTTAGATATGCTGCTTGAATACCCATCAGGAAATCTAATAGTCTCTAATAGTTCCAGAAATTGTTTTTTTTTCTATAGGTGTCATCACATAAGAAGCACATGGAAGTTGCCATTTATTTTCACTGATACGCACAGGATGCAATTCTGGTCTGATGCCCCAATCCACCAAGTCACGTCGAGATCGTAAATCATCTTTTGTCTTCTCCTTGACATTTATAAGAACCAAAAGTAACATTTCTCATATATTCTTTTCAATATGCATTACGTCTAAGAAATGACGTAACAAATTGGTTGACCAATACGGAAAATCAAAAAAGATACTCCTCTTCCTCCAATTGTAATAGGTTTCTGTGGAAACATTCTTTCTCTTTCCAGATTTCATTTGACCCTTCCCGAACGAAAAAATGAAATCTTTCAATTCATTAAGCACATCAGTTCTAGACATACGCTGAGGTGGATCATCAGTCTCTATAGTATTATCAAATCTTCGATGATTCATTCTATATAGATGATCCTTTGGAAAAAATTGTCGATGTCCCATAAAACTGAAACTACAACGATGTTTCAGTCTTCTGGATCGTGTATTCTTCATACAAACTGGACATCACAGTTTTCCCTTCATTCTCCATCAAGACATCATTACATAAGCCAGAAAAGCATTGATCATCAACATAAGCATAGCACGCATCTGAAATATGTCTTTCGAACATGCATCGTATGTGTGCACACCCACATCCCAAAGAAGTTTCAACTCTTTTATTTAAGGTTGAATGTATACATCAATATCAATGCCAGGATCAGAAGGACCAGATATGAGTATACTCATGAAAGTGAAAGATTTTTTCATACACAACCATGGGGGAAGATTATAAATGTGTATAAAAACTGGCCATGTGCTGTGCGAAGTAAGCATCTGCCCAAACTGATTAAAACCATCGCATGAAAGACCCAGCCTCACATTACGCATGTCAACTGCAAAATCAGGATGTAGAGAATCAAATCTCTGCCATGAAAATCCATCTGCAGGATGAACCAAATCATCATTAGTCTTCTTTCTCTCGGTATCATGCCATCTCATTTTTATTGATATGTCTTTAGACATAAAAAGATTCTGGAGTCTGGGGATCAATGGAAAGTTCCACATTACTTTCTTTGGAACACGGGATGGTGTTCCATCAGATTTTGACTTCCAACGGGATGTGCCACATTTTATACAATCATTTCGTTCAGCGGTTTCTTCCCAGAATAAACTGCAATCTTTCGGGAAACCATGAATTTTGTTTCTGGAAAATCCAACTTCTTCAACTAACTTCCATTCCATATAGTGGTTTGAGGGAATATCTGCATCATATGGAAGTAAATCCTTCAAGAGGGTAAGAATGTAATCGATTGCTGTATTATAAATCCCATACATAGTTTTCCCATGAAAAAATCAGATTAAAAATTACAGCTTTTTCATTTTATCGCATTGTCGATATACTGGAGTCGTGGTAGCATCATTCAATTTTTTCACCCTATCAATATCATCATTTTCACTAGATGCATCGGTTGTCCTCATATCGAAGTCTTCTTGAGTAGAAATCCTTTCTTTTTCATGATGACGAATAAACAGATATTGATCATCTAACAAATTCTCCACTCCAGTCCTTTCATTTCAATCATCACCAATTTGAGATTTCATTTTCTCCCCATTGTGATACCACACAAAGTAGTTTGCTTGAAAACCATTTTTGGTTATGTGGTATCTGACATCTTCACGGATCAACACAAGTCTACCAACACAATTGGAACATGGGAAGTGTATGAGACCACTATCTGAAGCATTTTGAAATGAAAAATCTATAAAGCTCTCTAAATTGTTTTGAAAATCGCTTGAGATCTGATCGGTTTCATACATCCAACTTCTTTCCATTATGTAAAAAGAATTTATATAAGTCATTTTGTCATAAACAATTCAATAGGATTGAACTTTAATAGAAAATACATTTAAGTAAATGATAAAGGAAGAAAATAATCAAGGTATCAACTATACATATGAAAAAGAACATACTAATGTGTTATTTAAAAAATGTAAAACCAACAAGAACTTAATGTGTTATCACATCAGAGCATGACTCATCCCATAACCATATTAGTAGGGTATCTTGAACATGAATAACATCATCCTTGTGTCATCCTCCTACCCTACATGACCCCAACCACATGCCACATCTTATTATAGCCTTATCACATCGCACCTCACCTGAAGACACTAGGGAAATCATTGTACATCACACCTAAAGACACATGGACAATCACATCGCATCTTGTCTAAAAACACATGGTCAATCACTTATGAAGGAAGAGTAGGGAAGAGATGGTAGCTATCCAACCATATAACCACCATCCTAGATATTAGAAAAAATACTCATAACTCAAAACCTCCGATCGTTGGTAAGTTTATCCAACTCTGGTTGGGAATGTGTAGAAATAACATAAAATACATGATATATAGATAGCACAAAATACCCAACCTATGGGTTCACATTAACTACATAATCACACACTTAACTACTACCATACAACACATAAACCATCATAACCACTTTCACCACTATATGCAATACACCACACCACCACCACACAAGACACATAGCATTTCCCAATTCCATTTATAATCCACTTCATTCACACTTGGAAAACCCTACCCCACCCCACCCACCGCAATTAAAACATTGAATTTAGGGTTCCCACCCCACTTGTACAACCCTACCCCACCCCAACCACCCCACTTGGACAACCCTACCCCCACCCCACTTGGACAACCCAACACCCCCTACCCCACCCCACGTGGACAGCCCTACCCCCACCCCACTTGGAAAACCCAGCCCACCCCCCCATACATGGACACCCCTACCCCCCAAAAACCACTTGGAAAACCCAGCCACCCCCCCCACACATACCTGAACACCCCTACCCCCACAACCCACTTGGAGAACCCAGCCACCCCCCCCCCCACAACACCTGGACAGCCCTACCGTCACCCCACTTGGAAAACCCATTCCCCACCCTACCTAGACAGCCCCTCCCCCACCCAACCTGCACACCCTCCTCCACCCCAAACAGCTTTACCCCCACCCCATTTGGACAACCCAGCCCCTCCCCCACCCTACCTAGACATCCCCCTCCACCACCCTATATAGAAAGCCCCACCCCCACCCCAAACAGCCCTACCCCCACCCCATTTGGACAACCCATCCCCCTCCCCAGCCTACCTAGACAACCCCTCCCCCACCCCACTTGGTTATAATCCTCCCCCACCCCATCTTCACACCCTCCCCCACCCCAAATGGAAACATAAATTCATCCAAATCAAAATCCAATTTCAACTAAAATAAATTCCACAAGAAGTACCATATCACCCCAGTAAACAAACCCTTTAACATGTTTGAATTGTAGCACAAAAAACATAAAACAAATCCAAGGGTTTCATTCACACGAACCCTAATTTATCCAAAATAAAAACATCAAACGCCAAAAAAATAGAGGAATAATGCTAAAAATAAGTTATAACTTACTAACGTGATATGTGAAATAAGATTTTGTTGGATTGAAGATGGATTTTGCTAGAATGAGTGTCACGGCTGAGAGGAATTCCAGAGGAGCCGTTATGTCTGGAATCAGCAGTCTATAATCGGGCTGGGGGGGGGGGGGTTCAGCTGGTGTTAAATTGGGAGAAATATTTCCCAACGGTTCTTAAAACCCATTGGGAAAGATAGTGTTTTCCCAACGGTTTAATGAAACTGTTGGGAAAAATAATTTCCCCCCCGTATTTACCAACAGTTACATCAAACCGTTGGGAAAGATCTATAAAAATTGATCTTTCCCAATGGTTTATGAGAACCATTGGGAAAGATCTTCTATACCAACAATTAGTTAGAACCGTTGGTATATAACTGTTGGGAAAACTATAATTTCCAGTAGTGTATTAATCACAATGCTTTATGTAGAATAATTTAACTCCTTTTTGAGTTACCTTAGTTAGTGGGAAAGATAACTAAGATAATTTCTAAACCAAAAAATAGTAGTAACCAACTAGTCCTAGAAAATATTGAATTTTAGTGACATTTTAGGCCTTGTACACTTCTTCAATACATTATTTTTATTAGGATCAACAGTTATTCCATCATTAGACATAATATTCCCAATAAAATAATTTTGTTTCATAATAATTAAGAGGTTTTTATGGTCTTTATAAGATGTATAGTATAAAAAATATCATTGATAAACACTACCAAAAATATAAATAAATATCTATAAGACACTCTATTCATTAGATCCATAAATAAAATGAGTGGTTTTTTTAACCTAAATTTTATAACCAAAAACACATAATGACCATACTTAGTTATGAATGATAACCTTGAAATGTACTCTTATTTTACCTTTGGTAGATGGTATATAGACTTAATATAAATCCTTGAAATATACTATTCACTATAGAGATAATAAAATAATTAACCAATATAAGGAAGAAAAATAAATTTTCATAAAAACGATGTTATTCAGTGCTCTATAATGATTGCATAACCTTATAGAACCATATTTATTTTTAAAAAACAAAATTAGATCATCCCTGGTGAAGTGTTAGGGGCGATGAAACTCTAATCAAGAAAATCCTATATTTTTTTTCAATTTTATAGAATAATTAAATCCATATGATACAGGGGATTTGAAATTGGATTTTTTTATAAACTAAGTAAAAAATAACCTCAACCTCTCATCATGAATATCACAAGGAAAATAATCATAATATATAAATATATATATTCATTTATTATTGAAACATAACTAATTTGACAAGTTCCTTTATTTTAAAAAATAAATGCAAGACAACATTCATTCATTATTTAATTTTTTTCTTATTATTTTGATTTATTATCAAAGGAATTAAATCATTGTTATATAAAAATTAAAACTCACCCTAAAACTTGAAGAAAACATCTTTAGCCCCGAAATCCAATCCAAACCCAGAATAACATGAAACTTAACTATTTTAAACACATAAAGGGTTACTAAAAAAAACCATTCCAAAGATGATAAAATTAATATTTAAATAAATTATTACATCCTTAATACTACTAAAAAAATAATGAATTCATTCCTTGATGTGGTATTTCCATTCTACATGAAAATTTCCAAAAAATAAAAGAATTATCAATCCTCGAATCAAATAATACATTATAATAATATGAACAAAAAAATAATGTACACATCAATAGTTAATTTTATGGTCAAAAAGATTCTACAGTATTAGAAAAATAATTTTCTATACCTTTCTACTTTCTGTGTTGATGATTCTCACATTGAGTAACTGACTTTGGACATGAACTATAATAGTAACCCAACTCATTTCAACTGAAATATCTCATTTCTAGTTAATAATCTATTTTCCCATTATTGGTATAATTATAACTATTCTCATTGAATTAAAAATCAAAATTACTGATATTACTAAATCAATATCACGTTTCCCATAAAATATTCTTTAAAATGAATTTTACTATATTTGGAACAATTGAGGGGATTACCTTGAGATGTCTTCGTGGACTTCTTTCCCCTTTCATTCCACCTTGACCAATTGTTAATTTTGTCATCATAAAGTATATAAGTGTCTCCAAACTCCATATAAATTGTATCATCACAATAAATAAATTCCTTGTGATGTTTAAATTCAGAAGAGACCAATACTCTTTGTAAACAAGGTTTTTGACCAATGAAAAACCTATAAATTTTACTCTCATGGTCTATAATGAAAATCGGTCCATACGTGACCAGTCTGGAAAAATTTTCCTCATAAATGGCCATTGTGTCTTCTTTATTTTAATTTAAATATATAAATTTCATTACCATTCTATGATTATGAACTTAAAAAAATAGTTCTCAAGAAAAATTTAACTAAAGACCATCCAATCCATGGAATCAATCCCATCTTTCTTCTTTAGAATTTTTTTAATCAGATACCGCCATCAATTGTATTCACCTACAAAAAAATAAATATAAATAATTACATTTTTAAGTTTTGTAAATCCCAAAACATCAAATAAAAACTCTAGTTTATTTATCCATCCTTAAACATTCATTGGGGGTGGAAAATCCACCAAAATAAGAAGGGTGTTGTTCCATGAAATTCTTTACTATAGATATGTTCCTCTATAGAGAATTCAATATCTCTATTTAATGGGATCCACCATTAATAGTCTATGTTAACTGAGAAAACACCGCAAAATTATGATATATTTCAAAAATTCTATATTTTTTATTCAGAAGGATATTATTCCCATGATTATTTCATACTTTAGCTACCATGTTTCCTCTATGGAAAAACATTTTGAAAAGACAGATTAAATGAAGATATTTTGAAAATAAAAAAAATATATCTTAGGATAATAAAAATATAACTTATAGTCACTTTAAATTGTATTTTATCATCCTCTTAACTAATAAATATATGTATAACTTTCCTCTAATTCCAAATATAATGACCCATGACCGATTCAACCCATAATTAAATGATTTATTATAAGGTTTTCACATGTGTACACATTTAGGTTCTTTTAATTTTAGTGTTTTATAGAAGTAGGTAAAAAATTACATAATAAATTAGAAATTTTCACATAGTATACATTTTTTACACAAAAATAGAGATTTAATTTTATAGACTTATTTTATTCAAGACACTTTTTCTTCTCTTAAGATGAGTCACCATAACAAAAATCTCATAACCTAATAAAATTTCTACACATCATAAGATATTATGAAAACCATTTTTAAATGTGGTATGAGAAAAACAAATCTCAGTTTGGGATAAAATAAATAAATCATGTTATTGCAGTGAAAAACATAAAATCCCATGATAAAATTTTATATTTTTATAGTAAAACTTTTATCATTTAAATAATTCATTTTCCTAAGTAAAATAGATCTATACTAACATAAAACCATTTAAACCTATTATAAAGTATAGTAAAAAAAATGATGGGATCTTGATTGATGTGGTAACTAAAGAAAATATTTATTTGAAAATAACCTTTCATCGTTAGAAGTTTATAAACATTCTTTATAAAATCAAAATATTTTCTTAAAAAATAATTTTTTCATGAATAATATAGGTATCTCAGATCAACACATTCATAAATAATGTTCATTCATTTTTATAATGTTTTAGATTAAATTAGTTCTAGTCTATTCCATAGGAGTAACCTACCCAGTTATCTCCCTCATTTTTTACCTTTGGATCATATTCATTACCCAATGCATTGGATATCTAAGTTGGGCTCACCAATTATCATGAGATATATCGGTATCAACCATCATCGTATATTATTCTAATATATCATATCATGAACAAAAACATTTATTATTCAAATAATTCATCATAAAAACCATGAAAAACTCATTCTAACTGGTAACCAAAATGGTTTCAGTTATCTCAAAATGATCATAAAAAATTTATTTTTTAGGTAGAAAATTTTTTAAAATAAAAATCCCATAATATTGAGATAAATATTTTAATTTAAAATAACAATTTAAATTTTTAATGTGATATTGAAAATGAATAATATCAATTATGGTAGAAAAATTAGGTTAAAAAATTTACATTAAAAAAATATTATATTTTCACTTTGGTAAAAAACATCAAAATGATCTGTATGGTTAATGTTTAAAAGAACACTTTTTTATCCTTTAAAAATAAATTCAGATGTAGTTAAAAATCAATATAAACAATATTTTATAAATAAATATGAAAATTCATGGAAAAATTTTATGAATATGGATATATATTAGAAACAGATGAACAGAATACTTTAAAACTATGGTCTATGGAAGAATAATTT
The DNA here is from genome assembly GCA_963277665.1 of Viscum album. Lineage (NCBI taxonomy): Eukaryota > Viridiplantae > Streptophyta > Magnoliopsida > Santalales > Viscaceae > Viscum > Viscum album. Next base: position 1,148,596,422 of record OY728132.1, on the reverse strand, counting down.
ACCTTATGTACCATCTAGCTTTATACATTATTTAGATCATAAATAATAAAATTATATTTTTTTACTACCTGTTTAAAATCCTTTTTAGGTTCAATTAATTATTTATATTTCTTATATTTCATTTATTTCTATGATTTATTTAGTGGCTAAAATTGTTATGTTCATGTTGAATGTTTTGAGGATGTTCAGTTAGTAACCTGAAAATAAAATCAGTACATTGAACATGGTCAAAGGTGTTATAGTTAACTTAAATATATAATATTAAATTTTTTATAATTATCTTATTTTTTCATTTAATACAATTTTAAAATAAGTCATGTAATGCATTCATGAAAAATGAGCAACATTGTTTCATGGATATGCTAGAACAAACATATGTTTGAATGATGTTTTCATTTTTCAAACGAGATGAAAATAAATAAATTAGATAATGTTTTATTTTTAAAGAATCTTAGATATGTTAAATATGAAATATTTATTCATTATTTCTATCCTTCTAACCATCATTTTACGGTAGAAATGAAAAATTAATTACATCACTTCTTGGAGGTGGTATTACACTTGTACACCTCAACGACGTTATTAATTTCCAATGGATGGAAAGGGTAATAAGATAAGTAGTATATTGTTTTAAAAGAATAATATATATACTAAATATAATATAATATAATATAATATAATATATATATATATATATATCTTCATTTTTCTATCATTTTATCTTGCAATATGACTCGGTGATGAAAAGCAGAACACATCTCTTCATGAATGTGGTAGTTTACACATACGCATGAGCGATGTTTTTATTTTCCGTTATATGAAAAAGGCTATGAAAAAGAGTTATATCATAATCATAATGACATTTAATTATATGAAATATAAATTTTTTATTATTTCACCATGGTTAAAGAATATTTTTAAGGTGGTAGAAGAATAAATAAACATGAAATAGGTCAATTAGGACTTATACCTTCTCCTCAGGCATCTTTTTTTCTTCTTAAAACTAAAGACTTCTAAGATTGGTATTTTATGAAAACCAAGACATATAAAATACGAGGAGGAGAGTTGTAAGTGGATTTATTTATGCCTTATATTAAAAAGAGTTCCTAAAGTATGTTAAGAAGTCAGAAGAGGTGGTTCTCTTTTATAAGCGAGGGAAGGGGCAATCTAGGAATTCTTCAAAGTATTTAATTAATGTTAATTATTATTCATGGTAAAGTAGAATAATGAAAACCTAGTTTTTTTGAAAATATAGTATAGGGCCTAAATAATACCAACTAATAAAATTTATACATGTTTTCGAGATATTTTATGCATTATCTCTTATTATAATCTTCTTTTATCTGTTTTAACATTAACCATGATAATTTTAATTTTAATCATGAAAACATAATTATATGCATAAAAATAAAAGGGGCCTTATATATTTTTTAAAATTATGATTCCAAATATGGAATAATTTTTATCAAATTCAAATTATATAATCGATAGAGAGAAATTTTAATATATGTATATACAACACATGAAAACTATTTTTTTAGAAAATACATGATTTGAAAATAAAAATAATTTCACCTTGAAATCATGTTAAAAATTATTTACAAGAATTTTTTTTGAAATAATAAATAAATTATATTTTTTAGACTTTTTTTCAATAAAAAACTAAATGGAACCCTCCAAAAATTCCATTAAATGAAAATATCCAAAAATTGTTTTTAATTTGAATAAAATTTAACCTATGTTCATAAAATTATGGCTTGGGTTACTAAATTAAAAATAATGTTTTAATGTATATTATTGAACTCCATTAATATATATTTGGCCAATAATTTTTTTTCGCAATTTATTAATCAATTTTTACATAATAATATTGTCATAAAAGTGACGATATTTAAAAAAATCAGTTTTTTTAACTATTCACTAAAAAACAAGAGTATTTAAAAAATCCCAAAAATTCATCCTAAGATATATATGGAATATTAATGAAAAATATTAATCATTTTTTTATCAAATTAACTTTCTAAAATCATTAAATTTTTCTTTTAAATAAAATTTTGTAATCGAGGGAAAACAATTTTGTTAAAAAAAACTCTTGTTTTTCAAGTGAAAGGTTTTAATAAATTATTTTTGAAACTATGATGAATATAAATCCATAAAATAAATACCAATGAGATATAATATTTACTTATTTTATATTATTACATGGGTTATCACAATACCACTCTTCCATGACCTACCCCCACTGTAAACCCTTCATAGGTTGACAGTGAAAGTGAGTGTGAACTCCCCAAGTCCCACCTTCAGTAGTCCTTGGCATGGCAATTAGCTCTGATGGTGTAAAACACTCAAATGAAAGGAATGACCCTTAAAGAAATTGAATGTTACAAGAGATAATATAAAAATTCACTAAATTTTTTTATTATATAATATAAAATAATCCAATCCACCCTATAATTCATGTCAAGTAATAAAAAATAAATCTCCAAAATAAAACTCCAAAACAACTCTTAATAAGCACATCTATCAATGACTTTATCTCCAAGATATAATGAACCATATCAATAAAAAAAACCCCTTTATCACCTGAAATATATATATGTGTATATATATAGGGGTGAAAATAACATGTATACTTAGTAGGATCCTTCCAAGGACCTCTTGTGCAAATGATTGAAAAGTATATTAATTCACCAAGGACTAAACAGTATAACCTACATGCACCTAATATGTCAATTACCCATTCCTAGCCTCCCCAAGTCTTACTCACCTAATATTACATCAAAAAATAATAAAGTTAAATTAAGAATCATAAAATCAAGGGAACCTATTACAACTTCTCCACTGGTTTTACACTCTCACGCCCCAACATCAAATTTCATGAGCTTAATCACTCACCAACATGATATGAGTTGGATCACAACACAGCCGACCTTAGCATACCAAAAGGCCCATCATCTCCTTATGGAATCAATGAATCTCTATAAGTCTTATATCTTAGTCACATCATCTATTTCATATAGTGTGTCTATCCCTAATCACTTAACTAGGGTAATAGGGTATCTTGAATATAAAGGAAAACAACCTCGTACCATCATCTTACCGTGAATTCCCCCACCACATATCATCATCTTATCACCAAACATCACCATTAACTATGATATCATTATATGGTACTATGCCAGTAACTGTATACTACAATAAAATAGTACTTCTAAATAGAGAGAAGAAAAGAGGGGGTAGTCAGCCATCTGTTCTCTCACCATCCTGGATATTTGAGAAATGACCCCCAAAACATTTTCATACTAGTATAAAAATACTCTATTTGGGTATGGTGAGCATAGAAATACTAAAAAGTACATTAATATATAATCACACAAATATCCCATCCTAGAGGTGGACATAAAAAACCCTATGATAACTCATAATTCTCTTTCACAAGGTAACCACTACCCATCAACACCCAATACCACCTCTAGAATAAAAACTATCCAATTACAAAACCAAAAAATCATGAAAACCTACCATAGTTCCAATTTCATTCATTTAATTTAAAAATTATGTATTTTCATTCACCGAACATTATTATTATTATCAATCCATTTATTTTCCATATTCAATGAAAACCATTTAAAACCATCATATATATTTACTCCCATCCACTGTTCATTTATATCATGCATTAGTATTTAAATTTTATCCTAGATTTTTATATTTTCATCCATTCTACTTTACAAGATTTAATTTATATCCCACAAAATCTTATTTAATTCATAACCAAGTTTTCACATTTATTAATTTTATTTAATTTTGTACAACTAAGTAACACTAATAACCACGCATCACATACCAAATAGATCACATTTCATAGCCCACACATCATGCCCCCCACTATACCATAACCAAACCATCATCCAAAAACTATCCCCAAAGATAAAATAAAAATATCTATCCACACCATATTATATATCACAACCATAACCACACATCATTAATCAACAATCATATCCCTGTGTATATACAATACACATGCTAACATGAACTATAAGGGCCCAAAATTTAATAATCTATAAATTGTATCTTTAATAAATAATTAATTTTCTTACATTCCAAAATATATTTTAAGTTTATAGTTTTAGATAATTTGTTCATCACCCTTACATAAATAAATCATATATCAAAAAATGGACACTTCCACTCATTATCCATTTTCCCACAATGAAAACATTTTAAGAAATAAAAAGATTTCTTCATATGACATATCTTCAGAATTTTCATCTTTTCCTCATCCTTGTCCATAATTATTCTTAAAAACCTATGAAAAATAGTTGAAAATGTGTAATGGGAACAAAAATATTATCATGAAAAATATAAAAATAAATAAAGATACATGTTAGTCCATGAATACTCCAAAATCTTCCCTCTAAATAATATAAATTGTGATCAAAATAAAAAATTTCTTATCTAATAAATAAAATTCTCCCCCCATATATGTTTATAAAAAATTCATAAAAATATTCAATGGAAAATAAATATCATAAAGGTTTCTTTACAATAATGAATAAATCATAAAAAAAGTTATACATTTTACCCTTAATAAGTTGTATAAGATAACCTTTAAACATAATCTCATTTGATTACCTTGTAAAATTATAATATTTCCAAAAAATAAAATTTAAAGAATAAATAAATAATGTATGAATCTTGAGATCTCATTTTCATATCACTATTATAATAACTCTTATAAATGTAATAACAAAACCATTAAATTATAATAATTTCTTTAGAGAAACCTATAGTCGGTTAACTCTGTACCTTTACCCAACACATTAGAGAGCTATATTAGGATAACCCATCATCATGAGATATATTGGGATCACCCATAATCATAAAATATTCCCAAGAAACATAACATAATCATAACTTATGAAATATGTAATTTCTATCATCATACTCATGAAAATATTCTTTATCCCCATAAGAAAACATTTCCAGATATTGAAATATTTGTTACATTTAAAACACCTTTTGATAATACCCAAAAAATAGGGGGGGTTTTGTGAAGAAAAAAATGGAATCATTTAAATTAATATAAAAATGAAATAATGTTTATGTATGTATAAAAAACTATTTATACTATATAGGTTAAAACAACACATTTCTTTTTCCCTTTTTGTAAAAACGTTTCGTATAAAATATGTAATTATATTACTTTAGAAAACCTCTAAAATAAAGTTAAAAGTGATATAAAATATTTTTTACAATTCATTTATGGCCATATAAATACATCTAAAAAATAATTTTAATAACATGGGCATGGAATAAAATGATTTATAAAATATATCTTGTAAACATTTAAAATGAGTTTTTAAGGTAAGGTGTCCATTACCTCGAGTCTGAAATGTCACATAATTTATTCATCTTCTTGAATAATAAAAATACATTAATTATTTACCTAATAATATTTTTAATGTATACTCTTCCTTTTCTTTTATTTATGACCATGTTATATTCAACTACTTAATCAATTAAGTTCATGTCAGATGTTTTGATGATATTTAGATCATATGTTGAAAAATGACTTCAGTTGGTGGAATAAGGTCAAAGAGGTCATTATTCTACCATATCCATAATAATAATAATTATCAAAATATAATTTTTATAAATTAATTACACTTTTGAAACAAAAATTCCATGATATTTATGAAAAATTAATTATGTTTTAATCATGAAGATGGTATGTCGTACATACTAATGAGTAACGTTTTATTTTTACAGATAACACATGGTAAAGAAGTTAAGAAATATTTTATCTTTAAATAATGATGATTATATAATAATTATATTATTAAATCTATAAGTACACATATATAAATATTTCATGCGATGTGATGATGAAAAAATCACATCGCTTCATAGAGGTGGTAATCCACACGTACGTACGAATGAAGATATCTTTTTTAAATGGATGGAAAAGTATGAAAATATGTGATATATTATCTTTAAATAGTGATAATTATTTAATTAATATCTTGTATATAAATTAAATCCATAATCATAATCATTTATGAGATTCATTGATGGAAAACGAATTACATCAGTTCTTGAGACGGTAGTCCTCCATACACACGAATGATGGTTTCATTTCCCATTTAACTGAAGGGGAGATGGATATAGGTTATAAAATTAACATGATAAAATCTAATTAGATATATTATAATTATTTTATTATTACAATACTTTTTAATAATATTTTATCATGGTAGAATGAGAAAGAAAACAAAAATTATCGGTTAAGAACTATACCTCCTCTTCAAAAAATATCTTTAGTTTTATAACTAAATCCATCATAGGATAGTTTTTTTATCAAACTAGTGACTCTAGGACATGTGGAGTTATGTTAATAAAATATTTGAGTATTTATTTGATGAAAAAATTGGATCTTGTAATGTGGATATGAGATGAGAAGTGGCTTCCTTTTATTAGTGGGAGAGAGGACACACTTGGAATGTTTCCAAATATTAAAATATATTAAGGTCTTACTCAAGTATAATGGATCCAAAATGGAAAATTTATGAATATTGGATGGTATATGGAAATTGTTTTTTCATATAATACGAATTATATAGGTTTTATTTTCATTTTAACCCTTATAAATTTAGTTTAGCCCCTAGTATAACCATTTTAACCTTAACTGTGGTAATCGATTTTTACTATTTTTAATATTATTTATGGAAAAATTAACATAAACTTATTAAATAATATTAATTATTATGATTCAAGATATATATTTCAATTTTTTAAATTCAGTTAATATAATTAGTACAATTTAATATAAAATTAATCTAGAAATATGTGATGAAAATAAATTTTCCAGAAAAAATGTCTTCATAGGTATAAAAAAATTTTATACAAAAATAAATAATTAAATTTATTATAATGATTTTAATTGTATTATTAATAAAATAAATGAACTAATTTTTCTTTTAATTTTTTTTTAAAAAAATTAATATTTATTAATTATGTAAATGAAAATATAGTTTTCAAACAAAATCATTATTTTTCTCAATTCATCATAAAAGTATAAATTTTTAGAAACTTATAAAAAATCATCCTAAGAAATTATTTACATTATTAATTTAAAAATTATATCCTTCTTAAAATTAAAATTATAAATTTTAAAAATTATATTTTTTAAATTAACCATATAACGTATCAAAACCTAATTTTGTTAGAAATAATGTTTTTTTTTCTTTTGAATAAAAAATTTCTTAATATTATATATTGAATATAAATATTTAAAATCTAATTGAATAATATTAATAAGATAAGAAAATGATATATTTTAATATGAACAAGGTTGTTACATTTTCCCCCTTTTAAAAATTCCATCCTTATAATTTTATTTACTATTTAAAAAATTAGGGATATCCTTCGAACATAGCATTTTTCAATTCGCATATTGATTCATCAATCAGATGGTTTTTTTGAAAAACCTTCACCTGTTAAATTACTTTATTCATCAACAATTAATCTACATGGTCAAGAATTTTTACTCTATTTTCATCATAAGAATGATTTTCTTCCCACTGAACTACATCAATGATCAGAACATGAGATGCATCAGTAACATATTATCTGAACAATAAAACATGAAATAGGTTATGTACCTAAGATAAACTCAGAGGCAAGGACACTTAGTAATAAATAAATAAATTATTCACTATAATTTCATATTGTCTAATGAACTACAAAATTACCTTTCCTTATTTAGAAACATTTATAACATATTTTCACAGAGATAATTTTAAAGAAACATGATCCCTTTCCTAAAATAAAATCTATTTACTCTTATTATATACTGAAATTTTATACCTACTCTAAGATGTACTCATGTTGTAATGAATCATATTTACACTCTCAACCATTTATTTTACCAATTCTATTTTCATATACATTCTTTCCCTTACTACATCTCAGCAAGATGGAGTCTGACATCACTTTCCTTATAATACCTTGAAAGGCGTCATCTATATACTAGAATGCGAATTTTTATTATAAGAAAACTCGACCCAAGTAAGATATTGATCCCAAATTACATGATATTACATTGAAAAATATCAAATAATATCCTCTAATGTTTATATTTTTTTCTCTGACAATCCATCATAATGTAGTTAAATAGATGTGCTAAAATTTAATTTATTACCCAATAACTTCTAAAGTCCTTTATTGAAACTATATGTAAATATAAGATTATTATCTGATCCATGAAAATAGTGAATCCATGTAATATAATTATCTGTTTATCACAAATTCATGAAATTTAATCCAAATAAATATTCTCTCAAATGGGACCAAATATGCATATTTAGTAAATTGATCAATAGTTACATAAATCATATTATTACCTCAAGATGTCTTTTGTAATAACACTATAATATTCATGGATATATTATCCCATTTCTATTCTAACAATGTCTAAGGATAAATTATAACCTTTTGTAATTTTCATTTTACTTTAACCAATTGATAATTCAAAAATTCCATGGTAAAATCAGGAATATCATTCTTTATTCTATCCAACTAGAAATATTTCTAAAGGTTTTTACATATTTTTTTAATCAAAATTATAAAATTAAAATGGAGAGCTATTAGCTAAAATCAATAGTTCATTATTCAACTAGGGATCACATAGATCACATTACTATTTTTAAATCTAAAAAACTCTTTTTTGATTAATATAAAATTCAGGTAAGTTATCATTCTTAACCATTTATACATTTTCCTATAAATCATGGTCTTCCTTATCTGATTTATTAATCTTGTCTAATGAAGATGACTATAATAACACCAAAAAGTAGTGAGATTTTCTACATAGAAAAGCTCTAATCCGTCATTCATAAAATCATTAACTAATGTGTCATGTTTCAAATGTAACATGTTTAATATAGCATTATCATTCCAACTCAAAGAATTAACTACTCTTTTTCTTTACCTAGATGGTAATGAATTTTGTATTCATAATACATTATCAATTCCAGTTGTGTCCTCTTTTTTCTATTCAAATTAGTTTCAGTGAATATATACTTTTAAATTTTGTGATTAGTATATATTTCATATCTTACTTCATTTAAATGGTTTCTTTAAATTTTTAAAGAAGAAACCACACCCACCAGTACAATTTCATGTGTAAGATAATTTTACTAATGGGGTTTTAACTGAAATGAAGAATTAGAAATTACCTAATCATTCTATATTAAAACAAAACCAAGACACTTCAATGAATCATCACTCTAGATAACAAAGTCCCCATTTTTTTATGGCTGGTCCAAGATTGGTGCTTTTAAAAATCTTATTTTTAGTTCTTAAAAAAATTCAACACTTTTTTTTGTCTAAATAAACCAAATTAAATTTTATATTAACATATTTAGTGGGTTATATAACCATGAAATTTTTCAAAAAACCATTAATAATTTATTGATAATATAAGAAAAATATGAATCTAAATAATATATTTTGGTCTTGGGAATTTATTAACCACATTAGTTTTAGTAGGATCGATTGTTTTGACATCATTATTTATGATATAACCTTGAAATAAAATCTATTTTAACCAAAATGATTTTCTTTTTAAAATAACATATTTTCTTTCAAGGTTTTTAGTAAAATATTTAGATGTTTTTTTGGTCCTCATAACTTTTATAATAAAGAAAAATATCATTAGTAAGCACAACCACAAACTTATCCAAATATTCATCAGAAAATATATTCTTAATATCCATGAATAAAACTAGATAATTCATCAACCCAAAGGGAATAACCACAAACCCAAAATTCCTATAATTATTATATAATGATATCTTAGGTATATCCTCCACCTTTAGCTTTAGCTGATAGTTCTTAAACCTAAGATCATCCTTCAAAAATACTGATCTCCATGGAGTTACTCAATGAAGTCTCCTACACAAGGAAAAAAATAATTAATCTTAATAGTGATGTTATTAAATAATCTATAATAAATGAAAAGAATTTTGGAACAATATTTTGTTTAACAAATAAAATAGGGGCACCCCATATTGAAGTTCTATGATGAATAAACTCTTTATTAGCATCTAAAACTAAATTAATAGTAAATTTTACTTTTTGATAAAGTATAATACCAGGAAACTAATTAGGAAAAAAATTTCGATAATATTTTACTACCAACACATAATTAATATAGATAGTTTCCTTATTTTCAACAATATAAGGATGATAATTTTCATATACATCATTTAAAAGTTTCATAGATTCTTGATATTTTTCCAATGTAATGAATTCATTCTTATATAAAAAATGAAACTCATTTTAGAAAATAAGATATTTGTATCTTCAATCTTTCTAATCATGATAAAAAAAATCCAATCTATAACTATAATAAAAAAAATTCAAAAATGGAAAAGACAAAAATGTTTTCAGGAAAAATACTTACACATATTATAATATGAAGATATTTATAAATTCATGTTGCCTTAATATCCCATCATTTGTTTTTAAAATGATCCTTAAATTCTTTTCTCAAGGTGAAATTTTCATTTTACAAAAAAAAATATCAAAAATAAAAAAATATATAGACATTGAATCTAATAAGACATTAGCATAATCTGAATAATCAAGTAATATACCTTTTACCACTTTATTTTATAGCCAAATATCTTCCAAAGTAGTTAAGAAGGATTTCACCACAACCTTCTATTTATAGTCCTTACAATTATCATTATTCATTCTCTTATTTAGACACACATCCAAAAAATATTCCATCTCATTACATATAAAATAAATTACTGCCTACATATCAAAATTTTTCTTACCACTAACAATATCTTTATATTTATAATAATGAAAAAATTTCCAAACGTACCACATCAAAAGAAACTACCATATTACATAATAGATTCGCTGTTGTGCTATTTAATACTAATATCACAAATTAAATCGTGATTTTCTTAGCTTCAGCTTTCTTTGATGGATTATACCCATTTTACTTCCACCTAGGCCTCTTTTTCTACTTTTTTTCATTAGAAGAATTATCAACAAAAAAACACTATTTCTAATTTCGCAGCATAGGTAATAGTTTTCTCATATATTTTTATTTAGTGAGAATTAAATACCATTTTATATATTGTGTTTCATACTGAGTAAAACCAATTAATTTTACTATCATTATAATGAATATAATTTGGTGTGTACCTTATAAAATTAGTGAATATTGATTCATGTGAATCCATTAAATCTTCTAACTTCTACCTTAATTCTAGGAATTTATTTTCCATCCGAAGTCAAAAAAATCATTGGAAAATACTTATAATGGAAAATATTCTTAAATTCATCCCATTCCAAGGAATCAATATCTCCTCTTTATATGATATTCTTAACTATTTCTTACTACTTATTGGATTCATCTTCCAAATGTTAAATATAAAGAGTTACTTTTTTATTATCTAAATAACTCATGACTTTGAATATATTTTTTCAATGCTTTAATCCATCCCTCAATTACCATTGGGTTATAAGATCCACTAAATACTGGAGGGTACAATATCATAAAATGCTCTACCATAAACATGTTACTCTATAAAAGATCTATTTTTTCTCTAGAATTAATGCCACCGATGTTTATATATTGGGTCAACTAATCCATTGAAATAATAAACAACTCAATTAAAATTCCAACTATTCCAGATTGTTGATTTAAAGGATATTTTCCTATTCATTCCATTCTAAATAATCTTCCCTATTTCCTCTGTGAAATTTTTTTTTGAACAGAAATATTTCATATAAATTAAAATGGTAATATTCACATTATATATAATTATTAACTGTAATCCTTAAGAATATATAATTATGTTATTATAACCTCCAAAATTATCTAAACAATTCTCTGATATCAACTATAAAGACCTGGCCTTAAACAATCCATAAATCATATATTCAAAGAACAATTCATTTTCTTGAATTACTAAATATCTTTTAGGTTTAGAATAATAGATAAATCGACAATAACCCTTAAATAAATAAATATTAAATCACAAAGTGTACTATTAAACATATTATCCATTTTTCTATAATACAAAAATTTGAAGATGTAATAAGTTTTCGTTTCATGACATTTCTTCACAATTTTCAACATGACCTCATCCCTGTCCCTTCCCATCCTTAAAACCCTGTGATTTTTTTAAAATGTGGTATGATCTCTAAAAGTCTAGTAATGGACATATAAGATGAATGATAAAAATCCACAAGTCCATGAATACTCATAAAAATTTCCCATTTTCAAAATAAACATTGAGTTAAAAATAAACATATTCTTACCAAAGAAATCAAAAAATTTCACCAAATATTTTCATAAAACAGTTCAAAATATATTTTAAAGGGAAAATAAATCTCATAATGGTTTCTTTATAATCATGAAAAAATCAGTATTTTCTTCACAAAGTTAAAAATTTCACCTATAAGAAGTTAAAAAAACTCCCCTTTAAACTTAAGCTCATTATCTTATCTTGGGAAATCATAATCATTCTTTTAAAAATGATACTAATAATAGATAAATAATATTGGTAACATGGGAAATAATATTTATATCTATATCAAAATTGTTTTTTTTTAAAGAATAACCTACGTAGTAAAAGTCAATAATCTATTATAAGATACCTATAACTAGATAACTCCTCCCCTTTACCCAATTCATTGGAGAGCTATATCGGGATCACCCATCATAATGAGCTATATTGGGCTCACACATCATCATGAGATATATCAGGATCACCCATCACTATAAAAAATTACTAATAACCATAATATAATCATAACACATGAAATAATTCATTCCATCGTCATACTCATAAAATTATTATTTTCATCCATAAGAAAACATTTTCAAATATTGGAAAATCCATTCAATTTAAAACATTTTTGAAAAAAAAACAAAGATATTGAGTATTTTTTTTGAATTGAACATGGAATATTTTAAACAAATATGAACATCCACTATTGGAAATCCAACTTTTACCAACACTTATATCCCTACTGTTTATCTAAACATTTGGGAATGTCTATTTATACCAACAGTTTTAAAAAATCGTTAGTATAAAATCTTTTATAGAAGCTTTTACCAATGGTTTTGAAAAACTATTGGTAAAGGCCTTATCCATATCACTTTTTACCAACGGTTTAAGTAAACTGTTGGTAAGACATACATTCCCACTGGTTTTTAAAAACCATTTCAAAAGATTTAACCTAAATACAGATAGGGCATCCAGTACCCCCTCTATTCGATTGTAGTTCTGCACCGCTAGATTGGTGCCCTAAATCCAATCTTCCTCCTAACAAACTTATTCCACATATCTACCCATCTTCAATCATAGAATTAATTTCTTCTACAAATCAAATCTGTAACTGATTCCTTGGTTTTTTTGTTCTGCAACTTTGTATTTTTTTTCACTTTTCATTTGGCCGAAAGGGGATATTTGTGGTCATTAATCATGGTTGTTGTTGGACATTTAGGATGTAAGATAGTATGAATTCATTTTACATGATATATTAAATATTATTATTGATTTATGTTAAATTTGATTATCTTTGAAAAGTGATGTTGTTTAATAAGTTGTTATTAATTGTTGTAATAATGACGATATGGTATAAGGGTTCACATGGTGTGTATAATGCTTGACATGGTGTCTACGATAATCTAGTGTCCTGGGAATGTACATGGGAATGTACAGACAGTACATGACTTGGATATCCATGTAAATATACATGGTCAATATTTTATGGTGAAAAGTTTGTTTGGCCAAATGGGGTGTTGAAAACATCCCATTTACACATGGATTTGTTTCATGGGTATGACAACATGATGTGTTGGCCATACTATAGAGTAGGTAGTAATTAGCTCAGTCAAAACACTTTCATCCCGGAAATTCAAGACTACATGGTTAAAGGAAAGAACCCATGTTCTAATGACATTACCAACATGGTTTCTAACTCACCTCACCTTAAAATAAACTAGAAAACTGGTTAAATGCAAGAATTAATCCTAAATGTACACTATAACATTGGTAAAATGGAAGAAATCAACCTCGTTACTCAATTCCATACACATTTGAAAAAAAACATCATTTATGAACATCACTGTAATGTATAGGCTTTTCACAAAACACATATCCCTTAAATGTCATCAAATTATAGTAGGCACTAATTTACAGTTTTCATATTTATAGGTGGAATCTTTGTAGGTTTGGATAATATATTCTCAGAACTATAGACTGGAACCTCATTCGGTGTTTTGAGGTCTACCCAGGACAACCCCCCTCCTTCCTGGACCCAGGACACCCCCTTCTTTCTGAACCCTAGATAGCCCCCACCCTCCTCCTTGGACCCCAGACAACCCCCACCCTCATTCCTGGACCCTGGACAGCCCCCCTCCTCCCTGTACCCCGAAAATCCCCCCACCCACCTTTCTGGACCTAGGGCAGCCCCTCTTCTTCCTGGAACCTGGACAACCCCCCCCCCACCCTCCTTCAAAGACCCCGGACAGCCCACCACCCTTCTCCCTGGACACCAGATAACCCAAAAATCATTATTCGTATATGAGATAAAACATAATAGAACATGAAGGTCCCTCTTCAATGAGTGGCCATCTAGGTTCGGGTCACTAATGAGTGGCATCCTGGTTTGGGATGTCACAATTCCTGGATATCCTTTTTATAGGTGTTTCTAATCAAATTCATACCTATAACTATTGAAGGTCCCTCTCCAAAATTAATTGGGACATGATTCAATGAATAAACCCTACCAACCTATGATCTATGGCCCCAAACCTAGGATCCATTAATCCATGGTTAAGGTAAAACTTGATGAGGCCATAACAACTTTTTATGTGATCCTCATCCTACTCCTCATCCTGATCTCCCTAAAGAAGTGAAAGTATAAAACTCATGTACTCCCAACAAGACCCTTATAGATTATGTATTCCTTGATCCACTTCCAATATCTTACTAGGTAATCCTTGAATATAGGCATTAGAAATTATGTATCTCATTTTCTTATATACACTATATTTTGTTGTGTTTCTTAATATGATTCTCATATAGAGTAATGTGTCAGTTATGCTTTTATATAAAGTAAATAATTGTCATTTATGTATATATTTTTTGGATTGAACTTCAAGATTATTGAATTACTTTGAAATGAATTATTGCAATTTTCTTACAGAATGGATAGAAGTTGGATCTATGAAACTGATCGGATTTCAACCGATTTTCAAAATTATTTGAACATCTTTTTAGATTTTTCATTCGACAAGGCTTCAGATAGTGGTCTCATACACTGCCCATGTTATAATTGTGTTGGAAGCCCATGGTTGAGTCATGAAGCAGTTAGCTATCATATAACCAAATATGGTTTCCAAACAAACTATTATGTGTGGTATCACAATAGATAGAAAATGGAATCTCAAAATGTTGATGATCCAAATGATAGGACTCAATTGGAGAGTATGATATATGATTAGTTTCCATTTATTCGGAATCATGAAAAGGAAAGGATGTCCTACCAACAAGATTTCGATACAAGCACACATGATGCGTCCAATGAAAAAGATGATGTTGATAGGGTGAAAAAATTGAATTATGATGCGACGACTCCAGTATATCGTCAATGTAATAAAATAAAAAAGTTGGAATTTTTAATTTGATTGTTTCATGGGGAAACTATGTATGGGATTTGAAATACTACAATCGATTACATTCCTACCTTCTTGAAGGAATTAATTCTAGATGATGTAGATATTCTCTCAAACCACTATATGGCATGGAAGTTAGTTGATGAACATGGATTCTCAAAAAAAAAATTCAGGCTTGCTCGAATGATTGCAGCTTATTTTGGGAGAAAACTGCTGAAAAAATTGATTGTATCAAATGTGGAACCTCCTTATAGAAGGAAAAAAATGATGGAACACCATCTCGTGTGCCACAAAAATTAATGTGACACTTTCTATTGATCCCCGTATTACAAAACCTTTTCATGTCTGATGAAATATCAGTAAAAATGTGAAGGCGTGACACTGAGAGGAAGAAGAAGAATGAATATTTGGTTCACCCTGAAGAAGGATTTTCATGGAATAGATTTGTTGCTTGATATCCCGAATTTCAAGATGACATGCGTAATGTGAGACTGAGTCTTTAATGTGTGGTTTTAATCCATTTAGGCAGATGCTTACTTCACACAACACATGGCTGGTTTTCATACACATTTATAATCTTCCCCCATGGTTTTGTATGAAAAATTCTTACACTTTCTTGAGTATGCTGATATCAGGACCTTCTGATCCTAGCAATGATATAGATGTATACATGCAACCTTTAATAAAATATTTGAAAATTCATTGGGATGTGGGTGTTCCCACATACGATGCATGTTCGAAAGACATATTTTAGATGCGTGCTGTGCTTATGTGGATGATCAATGATTTTCCAGCTTATGAATTGATGCCTGGATAGAGAACAAAATAAAAATTGTCATGTATTATTTTTATGAAGAATACTGGATCAATAAGACTGAAATATCATCGTAGTTTTAGTTTTATGGGACATCAGTGATTCTTTCCAATGAACCATCCATATAGAAATAATCGTTGAAGATTTGAAAATACCATGGAGACTGAAGATCCACCTCAGCGTATGTCTGGAATTGATGTGCTTAATGAATTAAAAAATTTCAGTTATTCATTTTGGAAGGGTGTAATAAAATCTAGAAAGAGAAAAAAATGTTTCCAATGATACCTGTTACAATTGGAAGAAGAAGAGTACATTCTTTGAGTTGTCATATTGGTCAACCAACTTGTTACGTCATTGCTTAGATGTAATACACATTGAAAATAATATATGTGAAATATTGATTTCGATTCTTCTAAATGTCAATGGGAAGACAAAAGATGATTTACAATCTCAGTGTGACTTGGTAGATTGGGGGATCAGACTAGAATTCCATCCTATCTATATTAGTGAAAATAAATGACAAGTTCCATGTGCTTCTTATATGATGACACCTGCAGAAAAAAATAAATTTCTGGAATTTCTAGAGACCATTAATGTTCCTAATGGCTATTCAAGCAATATATCAAAATGGTTCAATAGAAAATACTTGAAGTTGAAATCTTTGAAGACTCATGATTATCACATCCTTTTGCATGAGTTGATTCCAATAGCAATCAGTCATCTCTTTTCCAATAATGTAAGAGTCTCAGTTATTCGGTTGTCCTATTTGATTAGAGATCTTTGTGCTAAGAAGTTTTCCAAATCCTTCTTGCAAAAACTATTGGTAGAGACGCCATTAATTTTTTGTGAGTTGCAAAAAATATTCCTTCCATCATTTTGTAAATGCATTTTGCATTTTACTATCCATCTTCTGACCGAAATACTTTTTGGAGGACCCGTTGCTTTCCATTGGATGTATCCAACTGAAAGAAACATGTACACATTGAAATCATATGTTTGGAACAGGAATTATCCCAAAGGTTCTATTGTGAACGGTTACTTGGCTCAAGAATGTATGGATTTCTGCTCAATGTATTTTTCTGATATTATTATGAGAATAAAAAGACCAATGAGAAATGAAGAAGAATAGTATGATCAAATTGAAACCAGTTTTCCATCACTTCCTCAAACTAGAAGAATTTCTAGGATCATATACATTGACGACATTAAGACTTGGAGAGAGAGAGATGGCACATCACATTGTGTTGTTCAATTGTGATTTGTTTGATTAGTATATCAAGTAAGTAAATTGTACATGTATTTCTTATCTCATCTCTTGTAATTTTAAATATTTATTAAACTATTATTATTTTTATCTACAAGGAACATAAAGAATTGATATATAGAAAGCATCGTTCTTTATCATTGATAAGGAAAGAGACTTTGCATAGCAAAGGGTTTTCTGCTTGGTTGAAATTGAAGGTAAAAATATTTCTGTAATAATAAATAAAAATGATATTTATTTAATTTTACAATTTTTTTATATTTCAGGTATCGAGTTTTCCTACATACTCTGTTTCTGAGGAAATAAGAGCTTTGTATTTTGGTCCTAATACCATGGTTCATGTTTGTAAATCACTTGAGATCAATGGATACAAATTTATTATCCCTGAACGAGCAAGAAACATGAGAACACAACATAATGGTGTTATGCTAACTGCCACAACAGACTATTATGCTAGTTCATCGGATACTAGAACTCATTCTGAAAATTTAGCTTATTATGGAGTCGTAGAGAAAATAATAATTTTGGATTATTACTCGCATGGTCAAGTCATGATGAAGAAATGTCAATGGTTTGATTCAATGAATGAACCTTTATTGATGATTGTGGATTTTGAGTTATTGATATGACTCACACTCTTGCAACCGATGAACCATATGTATTGACATTAATGGTGAAACAAGTTTTTTATGTCAAAGATCATCGTCATCCTAAATTTGGTGTAATTATTGAACTAAATCCCAGACGCGTTTTTGATGATGGTGATGATGAAGTTGAAACTATCCCTACTGCAATTGGAAGCATTCCATTTATTACTTATGATGACTCCAATAGCTCAATTTTCAGAGTTGATTGTGAACCCGAAGTTGTGGTGGAAAATATATAGAATCATAAAGTCATTTTCTCACCAACATGTTTCAACTACATCATTCAGAGTGTGTATCCTAGTACATACCTTCAAACCACCATAAATCTTATGTTTCTTTATGTTTATGTATCATAATGGTTTTTCTATATTTTGTTTTTTTGTTACACATTAGTTATCTGTTTCTAATTACTTCAATATTTGTTTTCATTGTAGGAAAAGACACCCATTGAAGAGAGGTGGTGGAAAAAGATGACAGAAAATAATCATCGCATGACACAGATGGGTATTCTTCCACTCACCCCTATTGTGAGTATTTTATTTCAAATATATATATTTCAATAACTTATAATATCATGTATTTACTTTTGTGTTAAACTTTTTTTCAGGATCCACCCCCCCAGATGAGAGATATCTGACGAGGAGCCTGATATTGCTCCCAGTACAGAGGTTGGTGGTTGTAGGTGGGGGGTGTCAGAGTTAGAAGATCATATGGTGGTCTCAGTACTGAGGTTAGTGGTATGATGTCTCATGGTGCGAGTGTTAGACAATCCCTTGGTCATACCCAATTGGACTATGCCCCTACAACAAATAAATCTTCTATGCCCCATTTTGATCCTGGTGTGTCTTTAGGGACACACAAGATATTTAAACCTCTTATGTTTACACTAACAGTTGGTCAGAAGTCTGTTCCATCATCATTTTCTTGTGGTTCATTATCTCCGAGCTGTTATATTCCACCTTCTTCGACTCCTGCTCCGACACAGTATGTGGATAAGGAGCGTACACTGAGGAAAACTCCACCTATAAAGGATATTCCTTCAGCTTCTACACATCCAGTGACACCCATTGATCCGACTACCATAGATATATTTATATAACTCTAACAAATTTTTATAACAAAATTTATTTTTATTATAACTTGTACTGATATTTTTTTTTCTTTAATAACAAATTCATCTACTAATAAAAGGCAGGGGAGGGGGAGTAATCGGTTGCATGCAGTATGGAACCACAAGACATAGTTGATGGTGGAATACAATGATGATGGACAGATGATTGATAAATCTGGGTAGGAATGTCGGGTTTTTTTGGCGACGCTAGCCAAGGACTCCTTCATCATTCCAGTCTGCCCTCTCTCTTGGAGACATCTTCCACACGAAGTCAAGGATAATGCATTGGCACAAATATGGGTAAAAAATATATTGGATTTAATGTAATATTTTTTTATTTATATGAATTAATCTATTGGGTGTTAGCTTCCGTTTAACTTCCCTAATGCCGAAGGTGCATGATCAGCACTTTTAAAGGAGCTAGGAGAGCTTCAGAGAGCTTATAAGCATGAGTTGTATGTTTTTTGGTGTGATAGAGTTGTTACGGAGTTGGAGATATTACCTATCATGGATGACTACTCAATGGAGCTATATCGCCAAATGATTACCCATTGGGTAACTGCCAAATTTAAGTTTTTAATCCTATTTGAGGTATTTAAATGATAGTTTTCATATTTTTAATTAATATTATATTATTTATTGTTAAACATTATTTAGGATTCTTCTGAAAAAAAATAAAAAAACATTGATTCAAAGCAATACCTTTACACTTTGGGGCACACAACTATGTCAGATCATGAGAGGCAGCTGGTACGATATAGTTGTTTATAATTTTTCTTTAGGCCTTTCCCTTTTTATTGTTTCCAACTTAATTTATGTAATTTATTTAATATTGAATATATGATTATATTTTCACTTTATATTGTTTCAATTTAATTATAGAAGCACAAATTAAATATTGAAGGACGTCTCCCTAGAGAAAAATTGTTTTGTTCGAGTAGAAGGAAAAAAGATGGAACTATTGTTAATGAACCAACACAAGAAAAGATTATAAGTATTAATTTGGTTATTTTGATGTTTAATATCTATTTTGAAATTTAATAATCTATTAATATTTTTAACAGGCTACTTTAGAGGCCCTTGATGGGTAGGATCCTGACAATTTAGGGCCACATGATCATTTATATCTGGTTTTGGGAGATGAGAACTCTAGCCGAGTACGCTGTCGACCACGTAATAATATAGTCCTGACGAGGTATTGGTCCTCTCCAGGTATCCATTCTAGTACCACCAAGTTGGAATAGGTCAAGGAGCATGCAAGATAGTTTGATAAAAGGGTCACAGAGTTGGAAGAACAAGTTCAACCGAGGGAGAAAGAATTTATGAAACTGATCAAATAATTATCCTCATCACTTCCACCAGAGGCCAGTGAGGCTTGTCAGATATAAATGTCGTCGATGGGTGCATTATTCAATGCACCAGACCGAAGTTCTAGTGGCGGTCAAGATGATGATGTTCCGGGTGATGATGAGGATGATGAAGTGGACGAGGGAGAGGTTAAGGATGAGGACGAGGTTGAGGATGGGACCGAGGGCGAGGATGGGGCCAAGGGAAAAGGATGGGGCCGAGGGTGAGGATGGGGCCGAGGATGAAAATATGGAAAATGTCAAGGATGACAACGAGGACAGAGATGACAGTGAAGATGAGGCTAATGATGACAGTGGTGATGGTGATGGTGATCAGGGGCAGATTGGGTATATCTCTATTGACTATGGGTGTATTTTATAATTGACTAATGTATTTATTAAACTGACCATGAAATACATATTTCCCACAATACAAAAGCACTACAAATATAATAGATAGGCACTACACACCACAAGACACCCATGGGAGAAACCCTTTCAGGTAGAGTCCCTCTCCTCGCCTCTTTAATTTAAGAATGCTTTAAATTGAATTAGCTTATGTTTATGAAAAATCACAATGATAGTTTAGTGTGTGATAATTTGACTCTGAATCAGTAGTTTTAACTACATAGTACCACTTTTAAAAATAAATAATATAAAATATATAACTTTATCATACCACAATACCCAATCAAGAGTCTGTTTTTTAACATAAGATTAGTTACAATAATGTGAAGGACAACTACATAGGATTTATTTGGAATGTTGGCCGGATGATGCTGCCCCGTAGATGTCACAGGACCGGGCCAACACACTGCGGTCACACCACGGTCACACCAAGGTCACGCCACGGTCACTCTGCAGTCACACTGCAGTATTGCTGTGATTTGGCCCTAGTCTAGGACAACACCCCACGACGGTTCTCAGTCCTGTCGGAAATATATGTATCATACCTAGATAGAGTTTTAGATAAATTACCCAACCTCCTCCCTAGACCCCGAAAATCCCGCCACCCTTCTCCCTGGACCCCGAATAGCCCCCAAATTTCCCCCCACCCACCTCAATCCGAGGCACGGTGTGGCCGGTACCACTCAAATTGTATATCTTTTGTTTAAAATGGATACACTTTTAAGTAAAAATAACTAGCATACAGAAAACCAATCAAACACATTTGGATTGTGTTGGTACTTTAAGAAAACTATCCATGGGTCATTTGTGACGTGTAAGAGTCAACCCCACGTCAATCCGAGGTGCAATGTTGCTGACACCACTCAAAGTGTCTCTCTTTTCTTTCAAAAGGACATCATTTTAAGTGAATACAACAAATAACATACGAAAACCCAACGAAAGGCATTCAGATTCTATTTAAACTTTAGTAAACCTATTCATGGGTCATATGTGATGTGTATGAGTCAACCCTGCCTCAATTAGTGGCACGGTTTGGCCGGTACCACTCAAACAATCTTCTTTTTGTTTTTAAATGGATATTATTTTAAGTAAAAACAATGGCATATAGAAAACTGATCAAACACATTCGGATTGTGTTGATACTTTAGGAAAACTATCCATGGGTAATTTATGACATGTATGAGTCAACCTTGCTTCAATCCGAGGCGCGTTGTGGCTGGAACCACTCAAAGTGTCTCTCTTTTATTTCAAAAGGACATCATTTTAAGTGAATACAAAAACTGACATACGGAAAACTGACCAAAGGCATTTGTATTCTGTTAAAACTTTAGAAAAACGATCCATGGGTCATATGCGACATGTACGAGTCAACTACACCTCAATCCAAGAGCCAGTGTGGCCGAAACCACTCAAACTGTCTCACATTTATTTGAAATGGATATGATTTTAAGTGAAAACGACAACTATCATACTTAAAACTGACCAAAAACATTTTTATTGTGTTGATAATTTAGGAAAATGATCTATTGGTCATTTTTGACATGTAAGAGTCAACCCCGCCTCAATATGAGGTCCGGTGTGTCCGGAACCACTCAAACTATCTCACTTTTATTTGAAATGGACAGTATTTTAAGTGAAAACAACAACTAGAATACTTAATACTAAAAAAAACATTCGGATTGTGTTGATACTTTAAAAAAATGATCTATGGTTCATTTGAGATGTGTACTAGTCAACCCACCTCAATCTGAGGCATGGTGTGGCCGACACCACTCAAAGTGTATAACTTTTCTTTGAAATGGACAACATTTTAAGTGAAAACAACAACCGACATACGGAAAAGCAAACAAACAACCTCAGAAATCCATGAAATCAGATGAAAACAAAGGGTGGTTGAACTGTGAAATGGTCGACTAGATGGCACGTCAATCAGATGTGTCGTGTGACTATGGTGGCCGAAAATGCACTCTTCATGTTGTAAATGGACAAAACATGCATTTAAAAATCAAATGCATACTGAACGACATCAGAATGACATGAAATCACAAAAAAACACCCTGATTCTTATTCATGATGTTTACAAGGAGACGATTTTTCATTCATACATGTGGTTTTTGTTGGACGGAGAGTGATGGCAAGAGGGGGGGGGGGGTGAATTTCCTTTTTAAAAAATAATTAACAATTTAAAACAAAGTAAAAGGTGCAGCGGAAATAAACGAGGCAAGACACAAAACTTGATAACGGAGTTCGGCTTAAACCAAAGCCTACGTCTCCGCTCCCAACTCAACCGTTGAGAGATTTACTATAGCTTTCTTTTTAATGGTTTTAGCAAGAAACCCACTAGACTTTAAGGTAGTCTAGAACCTATTACAGCTTGCTTTCAATGGTTGAGCAAGAACCCACTAGCCTTCTTACAGGTGAAGGCTAGCTCACCTATGACTCAAGCCTTTTAAAGGGAAGGATTGTCTAACCTCTTCACACCTTGAAGGTGGCGTGAAAACCCAAAGAAAGAGGATGAGAGAAAGAGATGGGGGTTTGTAGGAACAAACCCAAATTGATGCTCAAAAAAGATAAGATAAGAAAAACCGTAAGAGGAGAAGCCTTGGGCACCAATGGATTTATGAAGTTGATGAAGAAGGGCGCTTCCAAGCTTCTATGGTGGTGCTCCTTGATTATGGAATTGAGTTGGAGCAGGTGGGGTTCCTTGAAGGAATTCGTCGGAGGTTTGCCAAATGATGGAAAAATGTTCCCGTGGGCTTCAACAATTTTCCGGGGCTTCCTAGTCCTTTATTTATAGAGGGGGAACCGTCATATGGCCGTTCGGGGTCTTCGGAGCCGTTGGAAAGGTCTTCGGAGCCATTGGGAGCAGGCTGGTCAAACCCCAACGACTAGTTTGACTGGCTCCACCGGCTGACCGGTGCTTGTCCACCGGTTGGCCGGTGCTTGGAAAAGGGAGGGGCCTTCTGCCCAGGCACCACCGGCTGGCCGGTGAGGAGGCCACCGGTTGGCCGGTGAGGAGACAGTAGCTGTCTCTTCTGTCTGGGTTCCACCGGCTGGCCGGTGGTGATACACCGGTTGGCCGGTGGTCTGAAATCAGTCCACTTTTGGCCTTTTTCCTTCTTGGCCCAATTCCTTGGCAACCTAAAATCATGCCTATCATCCAAAAACACTTAAAACAAGATTAGATAAAAAAGAGAGTGATTGTGATCATGAAAATTAAACCACGAGGGGTACGAGAGGTACAACAATCTCCCCCTATTTTGATGATCACAATCACCAAAACAAGCAATGTAAAAGACATGATTTAAAGGATAAATTGAAAAGAAAAGCAAAGCATGAGAGAAAGATTTCCCCCCCAATCAACCAAGAATTTCTCCCCCTTTGTGATTATAAAAATAGCACGGGGCATAAAACTTGATTGAGGGAAAAGGTTTGAAAAACAAGATAGAGATTTTAAACCAATTGAAATTTTTGAAATTTGAATTGAAAGTTTTGAATTGAAAGTTTTGAAAAAAGTTTTGAAATTGAAAGTTTTGAAATAAAAACGCAAAAAGACTTAAACGATCCTAACTCCCCCTAAATAAAAACAACAAATCACCGGGGAGAGGATTTTGAAACCGAGACAAATTTTGGCCCGGAGAGACTCGCTAAAAGGGATTTTTCAATCCAAACTTGTCTTATGGCGGGTCTTCTCCTATGAAATTCATCATTAAAGAAAATAGTTTTGGGCCTTCCATACCGGGCATTTTTGCAATTGCACTCATAAATTAAGTGCCCGGGTTTTTTACAATAGTTGCAAAATTTATATTGGGAGCTCCCCCTTACAAAAATAGTTGGAGCATGGGAAGAGGAAGCTTTCTTGGAATAGCCAAGCCCTTGGGTGGTTCTAGATATGCATTGGGAACCAAGGAGCTTCGAGAGGTTATGTTCACCTTCAGTGAATTTGGAAAGAGACTCCCTTAGATCTTTGATTGTTGATTCCATAGAATCAACATCGGGAAGGTTTTGGACCTTGAGGGACAACTCTTCCTTCTCTTTGAGAAGTTTTTCCTTTTCGGAAGAAAGTTTTTTGAAATTATTTTTTAAAGCAACAAATTTGGAAGAATGTTCGTGAAAACCTTCCTCCAATTGATCTCTTGCATATTGGAGATCCTCATAAGATAAATGATTGAAAGAATTTGAAGAACTAGAGGAAGAGGAGTCAGAAGAGGTTACCTCATGAAATGCCATTAGACATTTTTTACCGTTGTCACTTGAGGAGGAGGAGGAGGAGGATGTGGAGCTATCACTCCATGTGGCCTTGAATGCCTTCTTCTTTTCCTTTTGCTTGGCCCTTGTCTTGTGGAGTGGGCAATCGGGCTTGTAATGGCCTTTCTTGCCACACCCGTAACATGTTACCTCGGGCTCGGATTTTTCGTTGGGTTGAGCCTTGAGGGATTTCTTCTTCTTGTGCTTCTTCATGAATTTGTGCATTTTGCGGGCAAGATTATCTATTTCTGAATCGCCGCTTGAAGAGGAAGAAGATGAGGAGGAGGAGCTTTCTTCTTTTTGAACTTTGAAGGCGATGTTCTTTGGAACTTTGATCGGTTTGCCTGCCTTTTCAGCTTGCCTCCTCATGGTTATCTCGTAGGTCATGAGGGATCCGATGAGCTCTTCGACCGGCATTTCTTTTAAATTCTTCGCTTCTTGAATTGCCATCACCTTTGGTGCCCATGAGCTTGGTAGGATCCAAAGGATCTTCTTGACCATCGTTTCTGCAAAAATATTATCTCCTAGAGATTTTATTCCATTGCAAACTTCAGTAAAGCGAGTAAACATATCAATAAAAGATTCATGTGGGTGCATAGTAAAAGACTCAAAATCTTGACGGTACATATCCAATCGAGTATCCTTGACTTTGTTGGTCCCCTCATGGGTAACTTCCAAAAGTTTCCAGATTTCATGGGATGAGGTGCATGTGGAAACTCGATTGAATTCATTACGATCAAGGCCGCAATGTAGAGCGTTCATGGCTTTGCCATCAAGCTCGAAATTTTTAATATCGGCTTGAGTCCATTTGGATTCATCGGGAGAAGAAAGAGAATAACCATGCATGACAATTTTATAAATAGGATAACCAATGCTTCTAAGAAAATTGGTCATGCGGGTTTTCCAATAGGTATAGTCAGTTCCATCAAAAAATGGAGCACGACCCAATGAATAACCTTCGGGGGCGAAAGAAGACGAAGCCATCACAAAGGATCTGGAATTTGAAACTGGTGAAGGTATTACTCAAATTTTGCCTCTGATACCAAATGTTGGACGGAGAGTGATGGCAAGAGGGGGGGTGAATTGCCTTTTTAAAAAATAATTAACAATTTAAAACAAAGTTAAAGGTGCAACGGAAATAAACGAGGCAAGACACAAAAATTGATAACGGAGTTCGGCTTAAACCAAATCCTACGTCTCCGCTCCCTACTCAACCGTTGAGAGATTTACTACCGCTTGATTTTTAATGGTTTTAGCAAGAAACCCACTAGACTTTAAGGTAGTCTAGAACCTATTACAGCTTGTTTTCAATGGTTGAGCAAGAACCCACTAGCCTTCTTACAGGTGAAGGCTAGCTCACCTATGACTCAAGCCTTTTAAAGGGAAGGCTTGAATAACCTCTTCACACCTTGAAGGTGGCGTGAAAACCCAAAGAAAGAGGATGAGAGAAAGAGATGGGGGTTTGCAGGCACAAACCCAAATTGATGCTCAAAAAAGATAAGATAAGAAAAACCATAAGAGGAGAAGCCTTGGGCGCCAATGGATTGATGAAGTTGATGAAGACGGGCGCTTCCAAGCTTCTATGGTGGTGCTCCTTGATTGTGGAATTGAGTTGGAGCAGGTGGGGTTCCTTGAAGGAATTCGCCGGAGGTTTGACAAATGATGGAAAAATGTTCCCGTGGGCTTCAACAATTTTCCGGGGCTTCCTAGTCCTTTATTTATAGAGGGGGAACCCTCATATGGCCGTTCGGGGTCTTCGGAGCCGTTGGAAAGGTCTTTGGAGCTGTTGGGAGCAGGCCGGTCAAAGCCCAACAGCTAGTTTGACTGGCTCCACCGGCTGACCGGTGCTTGTCCACCGGTTGGTCGGTGCTTGGAAAAGGGAGGGGCCTTCTGCCCAGGCACCACCGGCTGGCCGGTGAGGAGGCCACCGGTTGGCCGGTGAGGAGACAGTAGCTGTCTCTTATGTCTGGGTTCCACCGGATTGCCGGTGGTGATACACCGGTTGGCCGGTGGTCTGAAATCAATCCACTTTTGGCCTTTTTCCTTCTTGGACCAATTCCCTGGCAACCTAAAATCATGCCTATCATCCAAAAACACTTAAAACAAGATTAGATAAAAAAGAGAGTGATTGTGATCATGAAAATTAAACCACGAGGGGTACGAGAGGTACAACAGTTTTCACAACACGACTGAATATGTGTTTTTTTAGGTGTTTGGCGTGTTTGAAAAGAATGCGTGGGGTGTTCAAAACTAGCCAAACGACCTTGGAATTCCATTAAATCAGACGAAAAGAAGGGTGGGTGAATTGTGAAATTTTCAGCAATACAACATGTCGATCAGAGGTGTCATGTGACTGCGGTGGACAAAAACGCACTCCACGTGTCGTAAATGGCCAAAACATGCATTTAACGGTCAAATGCATACCGAACGACATCAAAATGCCTTGAAATCAAACAAAATCAATGTAATTATTATATGTGAGGTGTATGGAGAGAGAAAAAATCATTCCGATGTGCGGTTTTCACGACATGGTTGAATACGTGTTTCTTAGGTGTTTGGTGTGCCTGAAAAGCGTGTGTGGGGTGGTCAAAACTGGCCGAAAGACCTCAGAATTCCATGAAATCAGATGACAAAAAGGGTTGATGAATTGTAAAATGGTTGGGCATACAACACATAAATCTAAGATGTCGTGTGACCACGACGGCCGAAAACACACTCTACATGTCGTAAATGACCAAAACATGTGTTTTACTGTCAAATACATACCGAATGATATCATAATGACTTGAAATTACACAAAAACACCCTAATTATTATTCGTGAGGTGTATGAAAAAAAGACACATCATTCAGATGCACGGTTTTTGTGGAATGGTAGAATATGTGTTTTTTAGGCATTTGGTGAGCTTGAAAAGAGCACGTGGGGTGGTCAAAACCGGCTAAACGACCTTGAAATACCAAGAAATCGGATGACAAAAAAGTGTGGGTTAATTGTGAAATGGTCATCCATACAACACGTCAATAGGAGGTGTCGTGTGGCCGCGGTGGTTGAAAAATCACTTCGGACATCCGCCCCCCAGACAACCCCCTCATCCATGGATATCCCCCTGCACCCCCCGGACACCCCCCCACCCCGGACAGCCCCCCCCACCCACTGGACAACCCCCCCACCCCAGACAGCTCCCACCCCCCAGACATCCCCAAACCCATTGGACAACCAACCTTACCCTGAATGGACCCCCACCCCCAGACAACCCCCACCCCCCGGACAACCCCCTGCACCACCCTGACAACCCTCCCACCCCCGAGACAGACACACGCACCACCAGGATAGCCCCCACCCCCAGAAAACTACCACTCAATTATTTAGTTCTAATATTTATGTCCTAATGTTATTGATCTATTTTTTATTTTCTATTTTTATTTGGTCTAAAGTAGATACCTCTCTCTTTACCCATGTTGGGAACTCCTTCCTACCTATAGATCCATCTAAAGTCAATAAATATTTTAGTTCTACACTCCAAATCGGTAAGGCTTAACTTAGTTTTAATATTTTTCATATATTAGGAATGAGTCTCGACCTCCCATCGTGAACATGCACCAACACTCATGTTCTAATTCTCAATCACGGGTCATTCATTCTATACAATAACATACAACAAATAAATATCATATAGTTATTTCATATGAAACCTATGAACACTCAAGAATACCATATAACAAATTGGTCAACAAGGCTACACATATATTCATGAAAAATAAGTTTCAAAGTCTCATAAAAATACCCCAATGGTGAGGAATTCATATGGTGACACCATAGCTCCATGGATCACCTCAATCCCATCCTCAAACAGTGGGTTCTAGGACCAAACCAAAGTCCCTTTGGGAACCAAATACTAAAGACTTAATTGAATATTCATACCCACTACCCAAGATGTGGATTCATTTCACATCACACACAGGAGATAAAATTACAATTAGCCCCATACCCCCCTTATTCTAATTTAAAGTCTATGAAAAAAATGTAGACTCTTCCGATAACCCATCTCAAATGTCGAGATTGACCAATGTTTCCCACTAACACATCAAGAACCATTTATACATGGATAAATAATAATTAGAGGAATATAAACATCCCATGTGCTTCCTATAACTCATCCAAGGTCTAAGCACATGACCAATACCATTTTCTATCTCATGGGTATCATGATCCTTGCCACTCTACCCATGTTTTTCTATTGGTTTTAAGATAATCAACCCAAGACCATGAATAAACATCCCATTTGCTTCCTATAACATGTAGGTTTTTTTCTTGTGTGTATTGGTGTTGTTGTTTGAGTGAGGAATGAATTCGAAATTTTGAATACTCTTATGTGTGTTGGTGTTGTGGTTCGAGTGAGGAATGAATTATAAAGTTGGAATACTCTTATGGGTGTTATTTCATTTCCTATAACATGTAGGCCTTTCTATTATTGGAGTTATTAAATTTGAATTTCTAAGTTTCTAAATTTCTAAATTCAGGAATGAATTCTAAATTTTGAATACTTTGGATGGGGATTTTGTATTGGTGTTTTTGCAGGTCTGGAGAGGGGTTGTTGGGTTGATGCAGGTTAGGAGAGGGGAGAGGGGCCTGCTGCTGTGGAGCTGAGCAATTTTATACCAACATTTTCAAAACCGTTGGTATAGATACTATAATATAACTATACCAACGGTTTGTTATAACTGCTGGTATAATCTTTTACCCACGGTTATAACAAAACCATTGGTGTAGCCTTATGGCTTTCCATATCCCCTCTATACCAATATTTTATAACTGTTGGTATAAGTGTAACACACATATACCAACGGTTTACAAACCGTTGGTATATGTTATACTTTAACACACATATACCAACAGTTTGTAGAAAACCATTGGTATACCTTATATTTTGACACCTATACCAATTATTTTCATAGAACCGTTGGTATATTCCTATTGTAACGCATTATGTAACACCCCAAGCATCCATGGTACGCTTCTCTTTGAAATAATATAACAGTGTGTGTTGTATTCAACCTCGAGTTCTAACACACCACCACCAATCAAAGAAGATGTTATGAATAGTAATACCCATTTTTTAAAATAACATAAATTTTATATTTCAGAATGGAATTAATTTTTGGATTTGGAATATCAGAATTATCCTATGTTGAATTTTTGGTATTTTTCTGAGAACTTGCAATTTTTGATGAATAGTGAAAAATACTTAAAAATAACTTTTCTAATCAAAATAATTTATAGTGATAAATTATACTTTTGAGTGGTTATAAAGTATAACTAGAATATAATTTTACCATTTTATCCAATGGTGGTCATTATAATTAATTTCACTTTGAAATTGGACAAAAACAATTGTCAATCTTTTGATAGATATTATTTCTTAAAAAAACGCTACTTGTTTTGACAACAGGAATTAATTATAAAATTAATTAATGCAACTTATATGTTTGTAATTTTTTAAAATAGAAATTATTTTTTAATTCAGAAAATCAATTATATCTTAGGATGATTTTTTGGTACTGTTCTGAAAAACTGTAATTTTTGATGAATAGTGAAACCACTAAGTGGTAGTTAAAAAAACTGATTTCTTGTTTAAATTATATTTTACCACTTCTACAAATTGAATTTAAAAAATCCAACATACATGGTTTTCATTAGTAAGTAAAATTTGGTTCAATGGGATGAAAGTAATTTTTGGCGTATATTAACTTTTGAGTTTTATTAACCGCGATTAGAGGTAATTAGGGTAATTTAAGGTAAAAATGATATTATAAGAATATAAAAATATATTGACACATTTCCTAATCTGATTGGATGAGTCATGGCCGAACAAGAAAAACCCTGGGATGATTTTTGGGACCCAATGGATCCACTTGTGTAAGATAATGACATCAATACCTTTTATTTAAACTAAAAAAAATGTCACAAACAGGTATTGTTTTACAAAAACAAATTTTAGAAGGGGTTATACAAGTAATATTTTTGACTATAAATATCCATTGGAAAGATAAAAATATTTCCTACATCATGGTAATTTTTTTATAATTTTTAATCATTAAATAAATTTATTTATTTATTACACCATGATGACGCAGTGATTACCTCATTAATGAACAATTTAAATAAAATGAAAAGATAAGGTAAAATATAAAAATTACACTTGTTTAAAGACTATTGGATAGGTGTATTTCTAAGACTTATCAACTTATCCTAGAAATATATTATTTTGGGACCTTAAAAATCCTAAATTCATTTCACAATAGTGTAACATTTCATTACTTTCGTAGAGTGCCCCTACTCTCCTCTTATAAAAGGCCCCCACCTCTACCACCTTATTCACACTATCCAATACATTTGGCTCAGACAAAATATGACCGAATACTCTCTAAAATTCCTTCTATTACTTCTAGAAGCCACACTTTGGGCAGAAGTCTTCCCAAGGAAGCCTTTGGCTAAAATCAAAAAGATTTACTTGATTTTAAGGTAATGTCTTCTCTTATGTTCTTTTGTTTTATTTTGCTGCTCCAACCCCTTAAACTCTTTTTATTCCTTTATTTTGTAAAAAAACCAGTATCTTAAATATACTAGGATATTTTTATGAGAAGGATTTGATTTACACTCACAAAAAACTTCGTCTAATGGTTAAATAACATATTATTTCTATGGGTGGTGAATTACTACCTCACGAAATGATGATTGTTCAATCTTCTTTTAACACCTTCCATGGTGGCCATTAATATGTCACAATATTTATATATGATAAATATTATGTTTATGATTTCCTTATGCTTCTGTATTTTTCATTTACGGCATACCTTTATGATTTCCATTATGGGTAAACGCGATAATTTCATTTTAGGAAGTGCGAACTACTGCCCCCTCAAAGTGATTTGAATCGTTAATGCCATATGTGGGACATGTAAAGGATGGATTAAATGATGTTATATATTATATTATACTGTAATTATAATATACCTTTATATAATTATGATATCATTCCATTAAAGACGAAATAGAAATGAAAGTAGCGTTCATGCGTATGTACGACTTACCGTCTCCAAGAACGGTGCATTTCATTTCTTACCTCTAAATGTTGTGTAACATTATAAATTAATATATATATTGGATATATATGATATATATGATATCTACATCATGAATATAATTCTGGATATAATTGATATTTTACCACATGAACAACTTGTAATTATAAGAAGTTTATTTTTGACATAAGTACCAAAGATCGACAAAACGACCGTTATTAAATTAAATAATTACATAATGTTCATAACATGGTAATAAGTTATATAAAAGGATTAATGAACTTTAAAAGGTTCTTAAGCAAGTAAAAATTCACTCCAGTTATTATTCAGGAGGTTAAAGAATGATCGAGTCAAGTCGGACATGAGGTAAGCGACTTCATCTCAATCTCCTTTCATTGAGGCATATTTTGTTTTATACACAACTTTATTTTATACGGTGTATAAAACCCTTTCAATTTTACGTTTATTCAAAAGGAAACTTTTTTATACGAATCGTTTTACTAAACGGCAAAATGGAATGTTTTTTCGTATGTATGCAGCAACAATGACTTCTCAGCCACTGTGACCATTATTTGAGTTTCGGCTTCCTCCTCAAGCCATAACTTTTTTTAAAAATTAAAAATAAATACCATGTTTTACTTTTCTTTTATAATTTTATTGAAAATGGTTTTATTATATCAATGTGTTACATTGATATCTTGTGATTGAAATGTGGAAATTTTATGTTTCCTTTATGCATTTTTTATGTGATACAACTATATTATGGTTTACGATATGTTTAAACCTTTTCCTATAAGGAATGAATTGGACTTATTATGTGATGGGTGGAGCCCGTTATAGCTCCTCGATGTATCGGTAGGTCTCATGAGACAAACTAGTGTCTTGGAATAAGGCCTTGACAAAATCTTATTTGTAGTCTTGGCACGAGGCCATGGCTATGTGGTTGTGATAGTCTGGCATTATGTATTCTATCATTATGAAAGTGGTTATTGATATTGCATGTGATTATTCGACTAGTAGAATATTCATGTGAATAACTAAATGGAATTATTTCATTTTAGTTTTTCCATATTATGCTGAAGTTCATGTTTAAAAGGATTTTGTTTTAGTTATACATTTCCTTAAATGTTTATGTTTATTTATGAAAGTTTCCGCTATATTGTTATCCTTACTGAGCATCTGAGCTCACCCCTTTCTATGTTTTATTTTCCCAAGATGTGAAGAAATATTTTATTACTAACCTAAAGGGATATTCTAAAAGGGATATGGGTGTGGACTATGGATACTATGTTGTTGTAGTTTTCATTTTATGATGTAATGTAACATTTATGAATGTATCTAGTGTTTCCAAGGCTACTAAACTAATTGGTCTTTCGAGACTTGATCATTTGTGATCATGCCAATGTTATGTAATAATGCACCGACTCTGGGTAACTGGGGTTGGGGCGTTACAGTTGGTATCAGAGGAAATTTAGTACTAACCTTGGAAGTGAGATTTTGATAAACTCTGATTAGAGCACATAGACGTAAGATAGACTTTGAGGATTAGTAAAGAATAACTTCCTAGAATTTTTGTATTATTGAAGATTGTGTGAGTTTTTTGAGAAATACATCCCTAACTGGATATGAGTAGGTAGAGGTGGCTCTGGAAAATATGTACCTATGGGTAAAACCCAGAAACACCGCTTTGAGCTAGACTCGAATGGGAACCGGTGCATGACAATGGGCCTTGCTGCACTCTTGGTTACGACACGCCCGAGGGATATGCTTAGGATAATTCTCCTTTTCTTTAAAAACCATTTTGAAGGGTTTATCAGTATATAATTCCACAAAGAAAACATTTTTATGATTATTGATTATATCCATAAACTGTTCAACTTATGTTATGTGTTTTTCAAGTTTGTTATTATGTATTTCGATTCATAAACTAATCCAGTTTATGACAATGTTTAGAAATGGCTCCTAGTGTAAGGAAGGGAATTGTATCAATGCACGTACTCAATGTAGATATTGCACTCATAATCAAGATATTTATAGTGGAGCTGGTGATACAACTAGTGCTAATCACCTTATCACCATACTGGGACAACTCACTCAGGTTATGAATAATAACCTTACTCGTATGGAGTACCCTGATCCGCAATGTGGAGGATCAATGTTAGACCGCTTCATGAGGCAACAACCACCAAAATTCAATGGGAGTACAAATCCCTAAGTATCTGAGCAATGGATAAATTCCTTAGAGAAAATATTCCATGCCTTGGGGAGTTGTGAAAGGGAAAATGTTATCCTGACAGTTACTGCCACACTGGAGATGCTGATCAATGGTGGTCATTGATTCAAAACACAAAGGAAGATGATGAAGTATCAAATATAGAATGGAGGGAGTTCAAAGACCTTCTCTTAGGAAAATACTTTCCACATGACCATCGAGCAGATATGGAAAGACAATTTCTGAGTCTGAGGCAGAAGGAGGATGATAATGTTGCAAAGTATGAGTCTAACATTACATGGTTAGTGAGGCATGCAACAGATTATATACGTAACTCAAGGAGTAATATTGATCCTTTCTTTGATGGGTTAAAACCATTTCTATGTCGATCATTGGTCTCACAATCCTTCTCGATATACGAAGATATTGTCTCATGTGCTATCAAGACATAAAAGGAATTCTTTAAATCTTATGATAATAAAGTAAAGCAAGAGAAGAAGAGAACGGTGGAACAAGAGATAGATAAAGGGAAAAAGGTAAAGAATGATTTTCCATTATGTGATAATTGTGGGAAGAATCACCCCAGTTCTTTCCTAAAAATAATTGGAGTTTGTTATAAATGTGGAGAAAAAGGTCACCAGGCTCATGATTGTAAGGGAAAGAAAGAGGCTATCAATGTTGAATGATGCAATTATAGGGAAATGGGGTATTATGAAAATGAATGTCCTAAGCGTCAAGGAATCTTACCTTATAAAAGGCCAAGGGATCAATTACAATATTATGTTGTTACTACAGTTGAAGTGGAATAATTAATGTATTGGTGCTTTTGGGCTCAAGGATTATATTCTGGTTATAAAAATAATGTGATATATATAAGGATTGTACTGAAGTAATTTTTATTTTCATTAATGATTTAATATGATGAAGGTAATCATATTTTTAGTATGTGACAATAAGAGAAACTTTACTTTGTTTGGGGAATCTGATGTTACAATTGATTTTGGGAATTTAGATACCTTTTAGAGAAAGTCTGGACATAGGTATTTTGGATAACTATAAAGGTTGGAATGGATTATGATGAACATTGGATAGTATTGTTTATGGTTAAAACATTTCTGAAGATTATTTTAGGAATATTATAAAACAATAGTTTTAGGAAAAGGACAACCTGCAGGTTGGGTGATAACGCGTCGTGTCGGACAAAGCTGCAGGAATCGAACCCACAACCATAGTGCGACAGACCATTATTACCTACCATTAGCCTACAGGAAGTCCCTGGTTTTTAAAAAATATTTTTCCTAATCTAAATGGTATGTGTTAAAATTTTGAACCTTGTACGATTAGGATAAATATAATATTTTTGAGTTCTATTATCTTTTTGAGGAAAAGATGCGTTTGTGGTAGAAATTAGATGATGGTTGAAACTCTACTTATAAATTATATATATATATATATATATATATATATCTCTTATTCTATGAAAAAATTAATTCTTGAACATTAGGAAAGGGATACTAAAACAAAAAATGTTTTATCCTAATACCTTATGTATTGTTGAACTGATGATATTTTAAATCAACATAGATTGAAGGCTTTGAGGTCCACAATTTTACACTTGTTTGTGATTGATGACATCAATCACTACCTACAAATATTTATGTTTTTCCTCCAATTATATGTCTCTAATTTACACTAATGTTCTTATAGTCGATATCATAATTTGGTGGTGACTTTTTCATTTCCCTTTCCCTCTTATTAAGGCTAAATTTTATTAACCTTATTTTTGATGTGGGTTTTCCACAAAGGTATTTTCTATTTTCAACCCTTTATTTTTTGAGGAACATTTTCAAATTGCGAGGACACAATTTATTTAAGGATGGGAGAATGTAACACCCCAAGAATCTATGGTACGCTTCTATTTGAAATAACAGAGCAGCGTGTGTTGTACGCAACCTCGAGTTCTAACACACCGCGAACAATCAAAGTAGCTGTTATGAATTTTAATTCCCAATTTTTGAAATTATATAAATTTTATATTTCATAATGGGATTTATTTTTGGATTCGGAATATCAGAATTATCCTATGTTGAATTTTTGGTATTTTTCAGAGAACTTCCAATTTGTGATGAATAGTGAAAAATACTTAATAACAACTTTTTTAATAAAAATAATTTGTTGTGATAAATTATACTATTTAGTGGTTTTAAAGTATAATTAGAATATACTTTTACTATTTTATCCAATTGTGGTCATTAGAATTAAGTTCACTTTAAAATTGGACACAAACAATTGTGAATCTTTTGATTGATATTGTTTCTTAAAAACACGCTTTTTATTTTGACAATAGGAAGTAATTATAAAATAAATTAATGCAACTTATATGTTTGGAATTTTCTAAAATAGAAATAATTTTTGAATTTAGAATATCAATTATATCTTAGGGTGAATTTTTGGTACTGTTCTAAAAAACTTAAATTTTTGATGAATAGTGAAACCACTAAGTGGTAGTTAAAAAAAATGATTTCTTGTTTAAATGAATCATTACCATTTCTACAAATTGTATTTCAAAAATATGACATATACGGTTGTCATTTGTAAGTAAAATTTGGTTCAATGAGATGAAAATAATTTTTAGTGAATAGTAACTTTTGGGTTTTATTAACCGCGATTAGAGGTAATTCAGGTAATTTAAGGTAAAAATGATATTATAAGAATATAAAAATATATTGAAACATGTCCTACTCTTATTGTATGAGTCATGGCCAACCAAGACAAACCATGAGATGATTTTTGGAACCCCATGGATCCACTTGTGTAAGATAATGACATTAAAACCTTTTATTTGAAGTAAAAAAATAAAAATGTCACAAACATGTATTATTTTACTAAAACTATTTTTAGAAGGGATTATACAATTCATATTTTTGACTATAAATATCCATTGTAAATATAAAAATATTTCCTACATCATGGTAATTTTTTTTATAATTTTTAGGCATTAAATAAATAAATTTATTTATCACCCCATGATGATGCAACAATTACTTCATTAATAAACTATTTAAATAAAATGAAAAGATAAGGTAAAATCTAAGACTTAAACTTATCTAAAGCCTATTTTATGGGTGGATTTAGAACCCTAATCACCATATCCTCTAAATATATCATTGTGGGACCTTTAAAATCCGAAAAGCATTTCATAATAATGTAACATTTCATTACTTTCCAAGAGTGCCCCTTCTCTCCCCTTATAAAAGGCCCCCAACTCTACCACCTTATTCACAGCATCAAAGCCATTTGTCTTGGACAAAAACTACCCAAATAATCTCTCAAATTCTTTATATTACTCCTAGAAGCCTCACTTTGGGCAGAAGTCTTCCCAAGTAAGCCTTTGGCTCAAATAAAAAAGAGTTACCCGATTTTAATGTAATGTCTTCTCTTTTGTTCTTTTGTTTTATGATGCTTCTCTAACCCCTTTAACTCTTTTTATTCATTTATTTTGTAACAAAACCAATTTATATACTAGGATTTTGTTATGATAAGGATTTTATTTACACTTACACACACCTTCTTATAATAGTTAAAGAACATACTGTTTCTGTGGGTGGTGAATTACTTTCTCACAAAACGACGATTGATCAATATTATTTTAACACCTTTCATGGTGGCCATTAAGATGTATCTATATTTATATATGATAAATATTATGTTTATGTTTTCCTTATGCTTCTGTATTTTTCATTTATGGTATTCCTTTATGATTTCCATTATTAGTAAATGCGATAATTTCATTTTAGGAAGTGCGAACTACCGCCCCCTCAAAGTGATTTGAATCGTTAAGGCCATATGTGGGACGTGTAAAGGATAGAGTAAATGATGTTATATATGATTTTATACTATAATTATAATATACCTTTATATCATTATGATTTCATTCCATTAAATACGAAATAGAAATGAAAGTAGCGTTCATGCGTACGTACCGCTTACCGTCTCCATGAATGGTGCATTTCATTTCTTACCTCTAAATGTTGTGTAATATTATAAATGCACATATATACTGGATATATATGATATATATGATATCTACATCATGAATATAATTCTGGATATAATTGATATTTTACCACATGAATAACATTTAATTATAAGAAGTTTATTTTTGACTCAAGTACCAAAGATCGACAAAATGACCGTTATTAACTTAAATAATTATGTAATGTTCATAACATGGTAACAAGTGATATAAAAGGAATAATGAACATGAAAAAGGTTCTTATGAAAGTAGAAATTAATTCTAGTTTATTATTCAGGAGGATAAAGAACGATTGAGTCAATCGGACACGAGGTAAGGGAATTTGTCTCAATCTCCTTTCATTGAGGCATATTTTGTTTTAACAAAACATTCTTTTATATGGTGTATAAACTCATTTGACTATTACATTTATTCAAATGGAATATTTTTTATACGAATCATTTTACTAAATGACAAAAGGTAATTTTTTTCGTACGTATGCGGCGACAACGACTTCTCCGTCGCCGTGACCATTATTTGAGTTTCACCTTCCTCTACAAGCCATAACTTTTTTTAAAAATGAAAAACAAATACAAAGTTTTACTTTTCTTTTATTATGGTATTGAAAATGGGGTTTTTATATCAATGTGTTGCATTGATGTCTTGTGATTGAAATGTGGAAATGTTATGTTTCCTTTATGCATGTTTTTTTATGATATGACTATGTTATGGTTTATGATATGTTTAAAAATTTTCATATAAGGAATGCATTGGACTTAGTATGTGATGGGTGGAGCCTGCTATAGATCCTCGATGTATCGGTAGGCCTCATGAGACAAACTAGTGTCTTGGCACAAGGCCTTGAAAAAATCTTATTTTTAGTCTTGGCATGAGGCCTTGGGCGCGTGGTTGTGATAGTCTTACATTATGCATTCCATCATTAAGAATGTGGTTATTGATATTGCATGTGATTATTCTAATTGTAGAATATCCATGTGAATAAGTAACTAGCATTATTTCATTTTACTTTCGCCATATTATTCTGAATTTCATGTTTAAAAGTCTTTTGTTTTAGTTATACATTGCCTTAAATGTTTATGTTTATTTATAAAAGTTTCCGCTATATTGTTATCCTTACTGAGCATCTGAGATCACCCCTTTCTATGTTTTATTTTCCCAGGATGTGAAGATATATTTTATGAATAACCTGCAGGGATAGTCTGACGTGGATATGGGTGTGGACTATGGAGACTATTTTGTTGTAGTTTTCATTTTATGATGTAATGTAACATTTATGAATATATCTAGTGTTTCCAAGGCTACTAAACTAATAGGTCTTTCCAAAATTGATCTTTTGTGATCATGCTAATGTTAGTTAATAATGCACCGACTCTGGGTAAGTGGGGTCGAGGCGTTACCATTGGTATCAGAGGGAGTTTAGTACTAACCTTGGAAGCTAGATTTAGATAAACTCTGATGAGAGAACATAGCCCTAAGATTGAATTTTATGATTAGAAAATATGAACTTCTTAGAATTTTGGTATTATAGATATTTTTGTGAGTTTTCTGAGAAATACATCCCTGTCTGGATACAAGTTGGTAGAGGCGGATCTGGCACAGATGTACCTAGGGGTAAAACCCGAAAGCACCGCTTTGAGCTAGACTCGAACGGGTACTGGTGGATGACAACGGGTCTTGCTGCACTCTTGGTTACAACACTCCCAGGGGATATGCTTAGGATAATTCTCTATTTCTTTGCAAACCATTATGAAGGGTTTATGAGTATATACTTCCTCAAAGAAAACATTTTTATGATTATGGATTATATCAATAAACTGTTCGACTTATGTTAAGTGCTTTGCAAGTTTGTTATTATGTATTTTGATTCATAAACTAATCTAATTTATGACATTGTTTAGAAATGGAACCTAGTGGAAGGAATGGAAACCATATCATTGCACACACTCCATGTAGGGATTTCCCTCCTGCTCAAGATAATTATAGTGGAGCTAGTGATACAACTGGTGCTGATCAGCTTATCACCATACCGGGACAACTCACTCAGGTTATGAATAATAACCTTACTTGTATGGAGCACCCTGATCCGCAACGTGGAGGATCAATGTTAGACTGCTTCATGAAGCAACAACCAGAAACATTCAATGGTAGTACAAATCCCTTAGTAGCTGAGCAATGGATAAATTCTTTAGAGAAAATATTCCATGCCTTGGGGAGTAGTGAAATGGAAAAGGTTATCATGACAGTTTACTGCCTCACTGGAGATGCTGATGAATGGTGCTCATTGATTCAAAACACAAAGGAAGATGGTGAAGTATCAAATATGGAATGGAGGGAGTTCAATGATCTTTTATTAGAAAAATACTTTCCACATGACCATCGAGCAGATATGGAGTGGAAATTTCTGAGTCTGAGGCAGAAGGAGGATGAGAATGTCGCAATGTATGAGGCTAACTTTACAAAGATAGTGAGGAATGAAACAGATTATATACATAACCCAAGGAGTAAGATTGATCATTTCTTTGATGGGTTAAAACCATTTCTCTGTCGATCATTGGTCTCACAATCCTTCTCGTTATACGAAGATATTGTCTCATGTTCTATCAAGAAAGAAACAAAATTCTTTAATTTTTATGACAATAAAGTAATGCAAGAGAAGAAGAGAATGGTGGAACCAGAGATAGATAAAGAGAAAAAGGGAAATAATGATTTTCCATTATGTGATAATTGTGGGAAGAATCACCTTGGTACTTGCCTAAAAGGAATGAGAGTTTTTTATAAATGTGGAGAAAAAGGTCACCAGGCTCGTGATTGTAAGGGAAAGAAAGAGGCTATCAATGTTGAATGCTACAATTGTAGGGAAATGGGGCATTATATAAATTAATGTCCTAAGAGTCAGGGAAACTTACCTCAAAAAAGGCCAAGGGATCAAGGACAATCTTATGTTGTTACTACAATTGAAGTGGAATAATTAATGTTTTGGTGCTTTTGGAATTAAGGATTATATTCTGTTTATAAGAATAATGTGATATATATAAGGATTGTAATTCAGTACTTTTTGTTTTCTTTAAGGTTTTAATATGATGAAGGTAATCATATTTTTTGTATGTGACAATAAGAGAAGCTTTACTTTATTTGGGGAATCTGATGTTACAAATGATTTTTGGAATTTAGAGACCTTTTAGAGAATGTCTGGATAGAGGTATTTTGGATAACTATAAAGGTTGGAATGGATTATGTCTAACTTTGGATAGTATTGTTTAAGGTTAAAATATTTCTGAAGATTATTTTAGGAATATTATAATACTATAGTTTTAGGAAAAGGACAACCTGCAGGTTGGGGGATAACCTATCACGTCGGAAAAAGCTGCAGGAATCAAACCCACAACCATAGTGCGATAGGCCTTTATTACCTACCACTAGCCTACAGAAAGTCCATGGTTATTACAATATAGTTTTCATAATCTAAATGGTATTTGTTAATATTTGGAACCTTTTACGATTAGGATAAATA
The DNA here is from genome assembly GCA_963277665.1 of Viscum album. Classification (NCBI taxonomy): domain Eukaryota; kingdom Viridiplantae; phylum Streptophyta; class Magnoliopsida; order Santalales; family Viscaceae; genus Viscum; species Viscum album. The sequence goes on along the minus strand of OY728132.1, from coordinate 1,148,554,025 downwards.
TAATATTTTTGAGTTCTATTATCTTTTTGAGGGAAAGATGAGTTTGTTGTAAAAATTAGTTGAAGGTTGAAAATCTACTTTTCAATAATATATATATACCTCTCTCTTATTCTATGAATAAATTAATTCTTGAAATTTAGAAAAGGGATATTAAAACAAAAAATGTGTTAACCTAATACCTTATGTTTTGTTGAACTGATAACATTTTAAATCAACATAGATTGAAGGATTTGATGCCCATAATTTTACACTTGTTTGTGATTGATGACCTCAATCACTCCCTAAAAATATTTACATTTTCCCTCCAATTATATGTCTCTAATTGCCACTAATTTTCTCCTAATCGAGATCATAATTTGGTGGTGACTTTTTAATTTCCCTTTCCCTCTTATTAAGGCTAAATTTTATTAACTTTATTTACGATGTGGGTTTTCCACAAAGGTATTTTCTATTTTCAACCTTTTATTTTCGAGGAACATTTCTAAATTGAGAGGACGCAATTTATTGAAGGAGGGGAGAATGCAACACCCCAAGCATCCATGGTACGCTTCTCTTTGAAATAATAGAGCAGCGTGTGTTGTACGCAATCTAGAGTTCTAACACACCAAGACCAATCAAAGTAGCTATTATGAATAGTAATACCCACTTTTGGAAATTATAAAAATATTATATTTTAAAATGGACCTCATTTTTTGGATTTGGTATATCGGAATAAGCCTATGTTGAATTTTGGGTATTTTTCTGAGAACTTCCAATTTTTAATGAATAGTGAAAAATACTTAAAAACAAATTTTTTAATTAAAATAATTTTTAGTGATAAATTATACTCATGAGTGGTTTTAAAGTATAATTTGAATATAATTTTACCATTTTATCTAATGGTGGTCATTATAATTAATTTCATTTTAAAATTGGACATAAACAATTGCCAATTGATTGATATTGTTTCTTAAAAACACGCTATTTGTTTTGACAACGTGAATTAATTATTAAATTAATTAATGCAACTTATATGTTTGGAATTTTGTAAAATAGACATCTTTTTTTAATTCGGAATATAAAATATAGCTTAGGGTGAATTTTTGGTACTGTTCTGAAAAACATCAATTTTTGATGAATAGTGAAACCACTAAGTGGTAGTTAAAAAAATTGATGTCTTGTTTAAATGAAACTTTACCGCTTCTAAAAATTGAATTTCAAAAATCCGAAATACATGGTTGTCATTAGTTTGTAAAATTTGGTTCAGTGGGATGAAAATAATTTTTGGTGAATAGTAACTTTTGAGTTTTATTAATCGCGATTAGAGGTAATTAGTGTAATTTAAAGTAAAAATGATATTATAAGAATATAAAAATATACTGAAACATGTCCTACTCTTATTGGATGAGTCATGGCCGACCAATACAAACCATGTGACGATTTTTGGGACCCCATGTAGCCACTTGTGTAATATAATGACATTAATACCTTTAATTTAAAGTAAAAAAATAAAAATGTCACAAACATGTATTGTTTTACTAATTTTTTTTAAAAGAGGTTATACAAGTAATCGTTTTGACTATAAATATCCATTGTAAAGATAAAAATATTTCCTACATCATGGTAATTTTTTTAAAATTTTTAGGTATTAAATAAATAAATTTATTTTTCACACCATGATGATGCAGCGATAACCTCATTAATGAACAATTTAAGGAAAATGAATAGATAAGGTAAAATCTAAGAATTACACTTGTCTAAATCCTATTGGATGTGTGTATTTAGAACCATTATCACCTTATCCTCAAAATATATCACTGTGGAACCTTTAAAATCCGAAACACATTTCATAAAAATGTAACATTTCATTACTTTCCAAGAGTGCCCCTCCCCTCCTCTTATAAAAGGCCCCCACCTCTACCACCTTATTAACACCATTAAAGCCATTTGGATTGGCCAAAATCTTCCCAAATACTCTCTCAAAATCCCTCTCTTACTCCTATAAGCCTCGCTTTTGGAATAAGTCTTCCCAAGGAAGCCTTTGGCTCAAATCAAAAAGAGTTACCCGATTTTAATGTAATGTCTTCTCTTATGTTCTTTTGTTTTATTTTGAAGCTAAAACCCCTTAAACTCTTTCTATTAATTTATTTTGTAACAACACAAGTATCTTCAATATACTAGGATATTTTTATGAGAAGGATTTTATTTACACTTACACACAACTTCATCTAATGGTTAAAGAACATACTGTTTTTGTGGGTGGCGAATTACTACCTCACGAAACGATGATTGTTCAATATTCTTTTAACTACTTTCATGGTGTCCATTAAGATGTCACTAAATTTATATATGATAAATATTATGTTTATGTTTTCCTTATTCTTCTGTATTTTTCATTTATGGAATACCTTTATGATTTCCATGATGGGTAAATGCGATAATTTCATTTTAGGAAGTGCGGACTACCGCCCCCTCCAAGTGGTTTGAATTGTTAATGCCATATATGGGATGTGTAAAGGTTGGAGAAAATGATGTTATATATGATATTATACTGTAATTATAATATAACTTTATAATATTATGTTTTCATTCCATTAAATATGAAATAGAAATGAAAGTAGCGTTCATGCGTACGTACGACTTACCGTCTCCATGAACAGTGCGTTTCATTTCTTACCTCTAAATGTTGTGTAATATTATAAATGAATATATATACTGTATATATATGATATATATGATATCTAAATCATGAATATAATTCTGGATATAATGTATATTTTACCACATGAACAACTTGTAATTATAAGAAGTTTATTTTTGACTCAAGTACCAAAGATTGACTAAACGACAGTTATTAACTTAAATAATTACATAATGTTCATAACATGGTAATAAGTGATATAAAAGGAATAATGAACTTGAAAAATATTCTCAAGCAAGTAGAAATTATATCTAGTTTATTATTCAAGAGGTTAAAGAATGATCGAGTCATGTTGGACACAAGGTAAGGGACTTCGTCTCAATATCCTTTAATTGAGGAATATTTTGTTTTATACAAAACATTCCTTTATACAGTGTATAAACCCCTTTGAATTTTATGTTTATTCAAAAGGAATATTTTTTATACTAATAGTTTTACTAAATAAAAAAAGGGAATGTTTTTTCGTATGTATGCGACGACAACGACTTCTCCGCCGTTGTGACCATTATTTGAGTTTTGGCTTCCTCTACAAGCCATAACTTTTTTTTAAAATGAAAAATAAATACCAGGTTTTACTTTTCTTTTATTATGGTATTAAAAATGGTTTTATTATATCAATGTGTTGCATTGATATCTTGTGATTGAAATGTGGAAATGTTATGTTTCCTTTATGCATGTTTTATGTGATACGACTATGTTATGGTTTATGATATGTTTAAACCTTTTAATATAAGAAATGCATTGGACGTAGTATGTGAATGGTGGAGCCTGCTATAGCTTTTCAATGCATCAGTAGGTCTCATGAGACAAACTAGTGTCTTGGCACAGGGCTTTGAAAACATCTTATTTGTAGTCTTGGAAGGAGGCCTTGGCTACGTGGTTATGATAGTCTGGCATTATGCATTCCATCATTATGAAAGTGGTTATTGATATTGAATGTGATTATTCGACTAGTAGAATATCAATGTGAATAAGTAAATGGAATTATTTCATTTTACTTTTGTCATATTATACTGAAGATCAAGTTTAAAAGGCTTTTGTTTTAGTTATAAATTTCCTTAAATGTTTATGTTAATTTATGTAACTTTCTGCTATATTGTTATCCTTACTAAGCTTCTGAGCTCACCACATTCTATGTTTTATTTTCCCAGGATGTAAAGAAATATTTTATTAATGACCTGCAGGGATAGTCTGAAGGAGATATGAGTGTGGACTATGGAGACTATCTTGTTGTAGTTTTCATTTTATGATGTAATGTAACATTTATTAATGTGTCTAGTGTTCCCAAGGCTACTAAACTAATCGGTCTTTCGAGACATAATCTTTTGTGATCATGCCAATGTTTCGTAATAATGCACCGACTCTGGGTAACTGGGGTCGGGGCGTTACACCTTACTTGGACATGGTAGAGGAAACCGTTGGTATACTATATACCAACGGTTTCCAGGACTTTACCAATGGTTTACAACCGTTGGTAAAGTGTAAAATTCTAACAGTGAATTAATAATGGTTACAGTGGTGGGGAAAATCATTGATACTGTAGAGGTTAAAATAGAACATTTCTTTTACCTTTTTTTCAAACCTTTTCACATAAATTACATAATAAAATTTCTTTTTGAAAAACCTTGAAATAAAGTCAAAAAAGGAATAAAATTTCTTCTATAATTCATTTATGTTCATATTAATACATAAATAAACTAATTTTATGATTATGGTAATCAAATAAATTTAATTTTAAAATTAATCTTTTAAATATTTCAAATGAGGTTTTACGGTAATGTGTACCTTACCTCGAATATGAATTATCATGTACATATTTATCTTCCTAAACAATAAAATTATGTAAAAAATTTAATTTATTAATATAAATTTTAATATTTATTATACCTTATATTTTAGTTATTTCTGTGTTATAGTCAAATACTTAATCATTTATGTTCACATCAGATGTTTTGATGATATTCATATAATATGTCCAAAATGACTTTGGTAGGTAGACTATGGTCAAAGTGGTTAATATTAAAGAATATACAAAATAATATTCCTGAAATAATTATAAATTTTATATATTAAATATAATTTTAAATCAATACATTTAATATGGTTATGAAAAATGAATTATGTTATAATCCCGGGGACAGTATGTTGTACGTATGTAAGATTAATATTTCAATTTTTTAGAGAACATGAGGGAATGAAGATAATAATTATTTAATATTTAAATAATTATTTTTATATAATAAAAATCATATTCAGTCATTAAATAAAATTACATATATATATATATATCATATATGGGATGTGATGATGAAAAATGAATCACTTCGCTTTGTGGAGGTGGTAATCCACACATAATCATGAACAATGTTATTATTTTTAAATGGATAGAAATGTAAGAAAATAGATGATGTATTATCTATAAAAAATTATAATTTTGTTTGGAATATAATATATATATATATATATATATATATATTAAATCCATCATTATAATCAACTGTGAGAGGCACTGATGTAAAATTAATCAAATTGATTCACAAGGCGGTAGTCCATCATACACATGATTGCTGGTTTATTTCCCATTTGATGGAAGATGAGATGGATATTGGTTATTACATTAACAAAATAAAATATTATTATAAGGAAGATAATTATGTTATTATTTTATCATGGTTTAATAATATTTTAAGGAGGTATAACAATAAATTAAATGAAAATGACTGGTAAATAACTATACCTCTTCTTCGGAAAACCTTTTTAGGTTTATACCTAAAACCTTACTAGGATAGTTTTATGAAAAAGGGCTTATAAGTTGAGGGGAGGGATGTTAAAGAGGGACTTGGAAATGTATTATTTTGAACTAAAAGGCTCTTTATGTGTGTATAGAAGAGGATATTGGGTGTCCTATTATAAGTGGAGGGACACACTAGGATTCTTTCATAAAATAAAATATATTATGGTCTTACTCAAGTCAAATGATTTCAATATGAAACATTTATAAAAATAAGTTGTTATTTGGTCAAACTATGGTAATAATGTAGTATTTATAGAAGTTTTTGATGTCATATTAACCCTTATTACTGTGGTTTAACACCTGATAAACCTATTTTAACCATAACCACAGTAATAGTTCATTTACTATTTTTTCTATTCAGTATAAAAAACAATTAAGTTAAAATTATTACCTAATTTTATCTAATATTATTCAAAATATTGATTCCATATGATGAAATTTAATTCATATAATTGTTATAATTTAATTTAAAATTAATAAAAAAACGAGGAAAAAAGTAATTTTCCAGAAAAATGTCTTATTTAATATAAAAAGTTTTTACACAAAAATAAAGCATAAATTTTATTTGAATGACCTTAATTGGATTTCTAAGAATATAAATCAAATAATTTTACATTTAAAACATTTTAAATATAAAATTTAATCTTTTAAATGCTTGAAATGAAAAGACAGTTTTTAATAAAATGATTATTTTTCACTATTCATTTAAAAAATTAATTCTTTTTGAAAATTATCAAAAATTAATCCGAAGATAATTTTTAAATGATGGGTTCAAAATTGATATAGTTTTTTAAATAAATATTTTAAAATTTATAAAATATATTTTTAAATGGAACAATATAATGCATCAAGACCAAATTTAGTTAGAAATAAATATTTATTCCCTTTGCCTAAACAATTATGTAATATTATTATAATGAATATAACAATATAAAACATAATAGAAGAATATTAATAAAACATGAAAACTATTTAATTTAACATTATTTGGGATGTTACATTAACATATTTCTAGTATGAATTATTCAAACAACCAATTTACTTATCAGATTAATTAATAATTTTATTTTGAAAAGTGGTTCTATCAAATAAACAAAATAAAAACTCATAAAATTCAACACGAATAATTACACAGAATTTAAGGGGACAAGTCCAACAAGTGAAATTTATAACAAAATTTCATTTAATCAAGAATCCTAAAATATATTAGAAATACCAAAATTCATATGACTATTAATTTTCATTAATTTCCCACCTCTTTTACTACGATATTTATTTTTAGTAATTTATTCTATTTTAGTATAGATTAAATAGAAAAATATAAATATTTAAAATAACACAAAAATGTAGGAAATATATTTTCTCTACATCCCCTTTCTATCTTCCATTAATCTTATTATAATATTTCTTTAAGATAATTTTTACCAATTACCAAGGGATGTAGATGAATTATGAGTGTATAATTTGTAAACAGTAATAGATAATATTCTGTAACACCCTACATTGAAGGGATATATGTCATGTTGAACCAAAAATAGGGGAGATATATAGATTATGTTATAGTTTGGAAATCACAAGGATACAAGATGGATTGATCACACAATACATGAAGGGGAGAATGAATATGAGATAGAAGTTAAATCTCCTACCTCAAACACTACACAATACTAATAAAAATCAAGATAAAAAAAGTTGATGACCACACCTAGAAATAATAAGATGATGGGATTTTGGACAATGATAGATGAATACCAATACTCATGCACACTTTTATGGATCATCCATTTGGGAAGATATCTGGAAATATTCGAATGAAAGAAATATGGAATCATAAAAAATAATAGATATAAATTTCAACAGATATCTCAGAAAACAATAAATCCAAACATCCCTTTTAATTCATCATTAATTTGGTATCCATTTTTTTAAATTTATACCTACATAAATCATTTAAAGACACTAATATAAAGGTATTCAAGATACAATTCAAAACCTAATTTTACCCTTATTTTTTTCTTATTTTCATTAAAAACAAGTTTAATATCTTTCAGAGAAAATATATAATTTTTATACACAAACAAATGAATTATTGTGAGGATAGAATATATAAAGAGACTATGTGTATCAACCACAAAAGAAACTAATTGACTACATAAATAAAACAAGAGACCACATAGATCAACCACACTATATAGGTCAACCACATGAACAAACTATCGACCATGCTGATCAACTTCATGAAAAAAGGATCGACCACATGACCAAGGTTAGATCATTTGAAGAAAAAGATCAATCACACAAATAAGGAGATCTACCATATTTACAATGGCATTAACCACATTAATAATGATATTAATTTCATGGGAAAAGGTATTGACCACATAAACAAGCTTATAAATTAATATGGTGAGAAGAATCTCATCTCCCTCTAGAATGTTTGAAGCCTTGTAAAAAAACAAAGGGTCTTAGAAATATATGATATTACATGTTATGTATTATTAAATATGTTCAATAATATAAAATTTATCATGTTATAAAAAACAATTTCCTATTTATCATTCAATCATGTTGGCTACATATATATATTTTTGACTTAAAATTTAGGAAGTTTATTGAAAATTGACCTCACAAAGGATAACATTGTGTTATACCTAATTGATGTTCTCTATATATTGAATAGTATATGATCATATTTTAAGGTTTACAGGAAAATAATTCATGTATCAGGACACAAAATATTCTCACGAGGCATAAATTATTTTTTTTCAAGATGACTCATGATGTATACCTCATGGAGTGTTATAGACATATCTTAGATATAATATGAGTGCACAATTTATATTTAGAGTCACTAATACATGAGTTTGGTGTGATACCATTCTTGATAAACATAAAACATTGATACTTTTCTTAAAAAAATCATGAGGCATAGATAATCGGGGGAGGCTAGGTATGTTGTTGATCAAATTGGTTGTTGGAGCTTAACAAAGATGAGATTAGTCCTCTCCTTTTACAAGTATAAGATATGGGCCCTCAATTGAGATATATTGAAGAAGTGCATGGATATTACTAGATAGTACATATAACTTGATTATCTATTTAGTTGAGAGACATGTGATGCGATCTTGCATAAAATTAAATGATGTGTTATGTATTCATAGACCTGGTCAGTCAATACTTGGATAATGGAGAATTTATAAGTAAGATATATGTGATTTATATACTCATTATCCCATGTTTTCTCAATTTATTAAATAAAGGTATCAAATATAAATTCATAATTTCATAAGATGCCACTAGTGGATAGAAGTATTGAGACATATGTGATTGATGGAGATCATTCGTGTTCACCTTATAGCTTGAGTAGAACTAATAATTTTTTTTAGGCCAGTTTTTGTTTATATTTATGAAATAGGTAATTCATTAATTTTCCAAAACTAAAATGGGTCATGTGTTCTCTCTTTATAGAACTAAATAGGGATGTACTTTGATATAGGGAGATAATATAAAAGTGTTTTACAGTTTATCCAAAATATGTTTTGGATGGATATTCACAAGGTATTGTATATATTTTGATACACGATTAAGTTAACGAAAACTTTACAAAATTATTTTTAGAGATATCTAAAATGAGTTTTGGATATGGATTTAGAAGTGGTTGTATATAATGCATTTAAAGGTTATTTAGAAGTAAGTCTATGAGGTCTAAGATAATGTGGGGGATTCTAGAATGTATTCCCTAAATCCTTCAAGAATATGATGCATATCAACTATATCATATATATTAATATGTATTTCATAAGATATTACATAGATATTACTAAGACATATCATTTTCCATTGGTTTGAGAATATCTTAAGAGTTTATATGAATATATAATCCCAATGTAATTTTGATATATCATATTGTATGATCAATGTCTAAATATATTGTTTTTATATTACCCTTTATAATATTATTCTTTATAATTTGGTATTAAAAACATGAATAATTAATGCACTTAGTATTTAAGTGTCTTGATGAATAATTTTTTTATAACTTCATTCCATTTACTCATGCATTATGTAATATAATAGTAAACTCATGGGGCATAGAGAGATTCCGTAAGGCCTATATAAATAGGATGAAGGATATGAAAATGATTGTTAGTTTTAACGGTTTCTCCATATAATCTCCATTTCTCTCAAACCATTTACCTAATTGAGGTACTAGAATATCATGGGTGATGTGAGGGTCTAACACGAGCCTTGAGTGATTTAGTACATCGCATGGATGCACCACGACTGATGGATATATTTAGGCCATCTTCTATCTTTTCCCTAAATTCCATTTAGTCTGAAAGTCCCATATCGTTTTGAAGGTTTCCCTAACCATCCAATTTCACCCGTAGAATTTAATGAAACCTCATATCTACTTAATCTCACTCTTATTTCATGGTTTAATCGGTGACGTCCTTCGGTAGATGTATTTGATAGGCATGTTTTCGGATTTTGGGACATATAATATCGTGCGGCGGTGGGTTTATTAGACAACAAGAATACCATGATTTGGTATTCAATGGAGATCGACCTAATTAGGGAGTGGTCCATTGCACCCCACACTTAAAAAATATTATAGTTCTTTAATTTTAGGAAGTCATTTGACTTTCAAAAGAAGAGTGATATCCTGAAAATGTTATTTTGGGATAGTCTCCCAAAAATTCCATTACCATTCCAAAATCCTTCGATTTTTCAAAAGATAAGAAATTTGATAGAAATATATCTATGTTTCGATAGTAGTACTCAGTCAATTTTTCATCTAATCTATACTTAAATCTATGGGGATTTAGACATCTCTTGAAGTTCAATTGATATCATTTAGATTACTTTTAGGGTGGAATTACACTAGAAAATACATGTTGCCTTTGAGCTGTGGACTAATTTTTCCCATCATATAATAAATTACATCATTTAATGAAAACTTATAGGTGTGAGAGGAATATTATCATAGGATATAGAGGTAGTGATAAATATCTAGTCACTGGATCTGGTGAAGGCTAGATAGTTCAAACATATCTGAGTTCCTCCAGGGATAAAAAAGGAAGATATGTTATAAGAAAAGATAACAGAGAGAAACCCGAAGGTGGCCGATATTTTTAATCATATGAGATAAAATATGTGAGATACCAAATCTAATGAACAGGCTCTCGTGTGTTCAATTGGAATTCATTAAATAACTTCTAATGGTGCTTTGATATCAAATCCTTGCACCTACTCTATGGATGTGCATGCAGGCAGTAGTAGAAACCCTGAAGGGGTGATTCAACTGATTGGTGAGGAAAGTTATAAGGTTGTTCAAGTGAAGGAGGAACCAAGGAATGTCTCATGTAGTCAGATGAATTCCAAACATGGGTCCAATCCAAGAAGTAACATGTCCTATTGCATCCTGAACAATCGTTTTAATAGCTTGAGTGTCGATGGATTGGTAGAGTAAAACTCTAAATGTCCATCAGAAAAAAATTCTGATGAAGAAATAAAATCCTTAGATGGCAATGTAATACAATGATATCATAAAAGTATACACAACCTAAGTTGGAAGAATGGAAATAATGAAAACTATGACCTATAGAGTTTCATTATCACCAAAAGCATAAATTAATGGGATGTAAAGACTACTCATATATAACTAGAAGAATAGCGACATGATCATCTAAAAATGTGATAAATCCAAGGTACTAGAGCTATAGATAGTGGGAGGTGTCAAGGAGAATGAACATATAGGAGACACGATAACTATAGAGAAATAAAAAGAGGTAACAAAGGTTGAGGTTATCTAAGATGTTTTGGCGGTACCTCAAGGGGATGAAAAAGGGAAGAAAAAGGAACAACATGAGGTGATGTTACTGCACTTTGAGGATGCACACCTAGAGAAGGAGGCTACATACCCTCCTATATAGAAGTGGGAGATAGATGAAAGTTCTGATTAAGATTTAAAATTGATCATGTAGTTGGGAGAATAAATAGTGGGAAAGGTTCTAGTCATTAATTCCACACAAGAGGTCTATGTGATGGTTGTAGGCTATGAGGCAGTTCCTCTCAATATGAATCTAAATGGTCCTCAGTAAGAGAGATATTTGGTTCCAGATCATAATCTCGAACTGATCATGTACTCGGCTGAAGAAATGATGGAGAAAATTCTAGATATTAATGATAAAAACGGGATTCTAAAAAAATGATTGGAATATTGCTTCTAGTGGATACTACTAAGGATCAATGTGATTGGATTGATAAGGAAGACCACATATTGATAAAAGGCATCAATGTGTGGAAGATCAAAAAAGGGTAATACATGTAAAATTTAGACTATTTGGAATATCATTTTTAATACCTTTTAAAGGATGATCTAGGAACACAGGATGCTTTTATTCCTTGGAAATTGTTTTTGAAGAATGATTCCAATAAGATTAAAATTTCCTTCAATAATTCTATAGTTTATTTTACTGTTTGATTAGGTTAAGCTATGAGGGTTCTATCTTTTCACATAAAAGTGTTTTATATTAAAAATTTACATTGAAGAGAGATAAAATTGAATAATTTATCTATGGAAGAAAATAAAAATTAAACAAATACAGAACATATTGTAAAAAGATAAGATTTTACACATATAATGATATCTTGATGAGTTTTCTTTAAATACATTTATTTTTATTAAATATATAGACTATACTGAAGGATGGAATAAAAAAAATTCCCTTTTGGATTTAGTGTTTGAATATTCTATTAATATTCATTATGAGTGACATATAAATCATCTATTTTTTCTATTTTTTGTTTTAGTGCATGGATATAAAGATAAAGACAATTTCACTTGGTTTGGTAGTGATATATAACTGAAAAATTATTACCCCCTATAGTGGGTAGTGGTTTTCAGTACACTAATACATCACTATTTATATGATCCTTATTTGTGGTGAACTAAATAAATTAATTATTTCATTTCACTTATTTTCATATTTGGCTTCATTGGTTGTTTTTTTGATTTTATAGGTTTATAAAATTCTTGATAAAATAATCAAAAAATATATTTATTCAAAAAATTAACTATACACTGAAATTCTCCCTTAATTTGGTGTGTTTTTTCACGTGGTTATAATAAGTGGTATCAAATCCATATGGTCATGTCTTAGTGAATCTATGTTGCAATGATTTTTGATAATAGAACCCTAAAAATGTGAAAAGTGATAGAATTTTTTTATTGATAAAATTATTATATTTTTTAAAAACTAAATGAGATAAAATATATAGTCTCTTGGTCTTAATTTATTTTACAATACAGTGAATGGAATTTATATTAGTTATCTTATAGAGTTATATTTAATTGGTGTAAAAATAATTTTATTTAATGATTATGAAAAGGAAGAAAATTAATTATCAGGTGATTTATCAAATTATATTTATCTTAAAGTTATGAGTTTACATATTATAAGGATATTTGGTATAAATTATTCAATTTCCTTGAATGAAACATTATTTTATGTATTGATCAACAGGTTTAATGATTTGGAGATATACCCAAATTAGAACATTGATGGGTTCTCTGACCAAATCAGTTAAGTAATTGGATATATACATAGACATGATGATGGAATAAATGATATAGAGATTTCTAATATATTATTAAAGAAATTACCATATTTTTATAATCCAATGGTGATGAATCATAAAGGGAGAAACTTTAAATAACTTTCATTGGATGAATTTTCAATATATTTGATAAATATATAATTGACGAGTTTCTATCATGTGTGAAAATAAACTTCAAAATAGGGAACTGAAGGTTTGATGGAAATATATCAATTTTGTATTTAAATTATGTAAATATAGGGTTAATTTCATTGAGGTTCCTATGGATGTTTTATGGTGATGTTGTGGGTCATTACTCATGAAAATAATAATGGATGTATCCATCAAAATGAAACTAAATACTTGGAAGTACATACTGAAGGAAATTTTAAAGAAATATTATAGTGAGTAATGAACATTAATATGATATGGTTTACATTTAAGAAGGAGAAACATAGTTTAAATAAGATTTTAAGGATGTTATAATGGAAATAATTGAGAAAGATCAATATGAACCAAAATAATAAAATCAACCAAAATGTGTTTTTGATATTAATGTTAAGATTTAAGGTTTACATGAGGATATTATAAAACAAAAGAATAAGAAAAATAAATTAGGTATACTGTTCAAGGACTGAGCAGAGGATATTGATTAATTTGGAGCTAAAATCACTTGAATAGAGATTATATTAGAAGAACAAAGTGTTTATAATAATATCCTTGATAATTTACAGATTTCAAGAAAAAAGGAAAAGATAAAGTTTAATTAATCAACGACCATAACACTTATACTGAGTTGTGACCATATATGATTAAAACCCTAAAATAAAAGAAGTTTTAAAATTGATTTATAAAAATGAATAAGAAATAAATGAAATGGTTTCAAGAAAAAGTTTTTGTTTAGAAACTTTTTGGATGAATTAATGAAAGAGGGGATTTAAAGAGGTTTGAGAAGTTTCAAGCAATTATTGACTGACCCAAGTTACAAATGAAGAGAATATTACTTAATGATTTATATATATACATGATATATATAAGTCAATATATATATATATATATATATAATTTTCATGGGAACTAGATTTCCAAGCCATTTTTGACATTAGATATCATTTAAGGAACTATTTTGTAATATAAAATGGTGAAGAGTAATATATAGAGACCCTTGATTTTCATATATTAACATTACATAACATTTTTGAAATAATTAAAACATTACAAAAAAATATTCAAAAAACCCTACTGGTATAGTTCCTTTAGAAACATGGAAACCTAAACACAAGTACATAAATGAGCTATATCATCCCCCATTAGGTTCTTATTTATTAACAACCTTCATAGAAACATCATAAATAATATATATTTTCATAACTTGGTGGGAATGAAACATAAATATGGGTGAGATCATATGCTCAGTAAGGGTAAAAAAGGGAGATATGTAAGCATAATCATGAGAATAATGGAATGAGAACAAGATCCTGAAAATAGAAGATCATACCACACATATCAAAGATCATATACACGAATCATGTGATAAAGATTGACAGTTTATAAGACATGAATCATATATAAATAAAGGAAATAAGCCATGAAATAAAAATATATGAATAAAACATGGAATTTTGGTAGACACATAAGCATATATAATGATTTCTATAGTATTCAAGATATTACATCTCATACCATCTTAATGGAAAAAGTACTTTACTAAAACCTGTTCACTCCCCATTCCAGCCCTATAATACTGAATTGAGTTCATTTCCCATTCCAGCCATGTATATCTCCTGATATATAAATCTTTACCCAATTAATTGGATGGATATATAGGTCCCACCAATCTCATAATGAAATCATTAATACTTGATCCATAAGATCATAAATAATCATATCATAAACCATGAACCGAAATGGGTACTATAAACATGTAATCATATCATAACACATGTAAAAAAGATAAGTTTCATAATCATTTTATCATAAACATAACTCTTGAAAAGAACAAGGTTTAAAAAGCATATAACCAGTGAAAGTGAAACATGTTTCATAAACATCATGTCATCAAAACATAATACATTCAGGGAAAGAATGTGAATGGAAATATTGAATAACTTCCCTAAAAAGGACTGAGTAAAACCAAAATATGTTATATATGATGGGAAATAATTTTTAAATACATTTTAAAAAAGTTTCTTAAATAAACTATAACTTTTTTTGAAAAATTAACTTTAAAACATAAAACTTTCTGAAAACTTTTTCTTTGAAAATTTCTTTGAAAACATATAAAGGATGCTTCGAAAACAATAAAAAATTTAAAATACATTTTCCTTGAATATTATCATCATGTATAATTTTAAAACATTTTTTAAAACATTTTTGAAAACATGGTTCTTAAAAGAAAACATATTCTTGATCAAAGAGAGAAATACAGTCAGGTTTTCTTAAAAACATTTTTTTAATTATCTTATATAAAAAGAGTGAAAAATTATACTAATACATGGATATATCTTTAATAAATAAAGTATAATTATGCTCATAATTTTTCATGATAGAAGAATAATAATATTTCATCAAATATGTATAATAATTAACAATCTTGGAAAGTGATGAGATTCATTCAATAAAATATTACCACTTGTTTAAAAAGGATCATACTCCCCATTTATAAAAAGGGAAATTAAATGAAGCTTAAAATATAATTAAAATAATTATATTCATGATACAACATTTAAAATGGAAGTATATACACCACGAAAAAGAATTTAGGTGCACAATAAAACATAAGTCTCAAAGAAGGAAAATTGAGACAAACCTATTTTTCTGATTGGGTAAATTTTGAAACATTAACCACCTGAAAAAAAAATCATAAAATGGATACATAAATACCCATAAATTTAGGTATAAGAATCATTTAATACATTCATGTTCAGTATACACACCATACAAAATGAATGTGTGGTGAATAAAGTATGTATCTCATGGAAATAAAAAGTGAGATGAAATACCCATACCTTGACTCTCAAATCTCTTCAGACTTGTTCAAACACCTATATGAAAAATATAAAAATATTAATCATATTCTACATAACCATTTTATTATATCTAATACTATATTTGTTTTCATCATGACCTAATATTTCATTATTGTTAACAATCCTATGTTAAGGTTTCAACTCGGGTAATATCCTCTTTGTTCATCGAATGTGTCTTAATTTGTCATATCTTAGGTGTTTATACTTATATCATGATCCTAGAATTTAAAAAATGATATAAATATAAGTTATATTTAGTTTAAGTGTATTATAAAAATATATAGAACAAATATGTATGAAATGAAATATATCATTCATGGAGATGGCAAGTCATATATACACATGAAGGATGTTTCAATTTTTATTTTCATATTGAAGGAAAGA
Source organism: Viscum album (assembly GCA_963277665.1). Classification (NCBI taxonomy): domain Eukaryota; kingdom Viridiplantae; phylum Streptophyta; class Magnoliopsida; order Santalales; family Viscaceae; genus Viscum; species Viscum album. The sequence goes on along the minus strand of OY728132.1, from coordinate 1,148,537,536 downwards.
AAGAGAATGACACAAAAACACACATATATATAATATAATTAAATTATAATTATAATTATATATATATCATATAAATTCACTAAAATCATAATTAATACATTCCAAGTAGTGTGTAAACTAATCACATCGCTTTGAGGGGGTGGTAGTCCAGACTTCTTCAAATGAAATTATCATATTTACACCAAATGGAAAGTAAAAATATTTTTGTTTTAATAGAAATAAATAATAATAAATAAATAATAAATATACTATATGAAATATATAAATATTTTTTTCATCATAATTTCCACCACGAGAGGTGGTAAAGGAAAAACGAACAATCATAATTTAGTGTGGCAATAGTTTGTTGTACACATAAACAGTATTTTTGTTACCCATTAGATGGATGTGTGTGTAAGTATAGGTAGAAAACATAGCATAAAAAATAATTTTATAATTAAGATACTGGTTTTTTTATATAATCATGGACTATGTAGGGTATAGGGGCGGAGAATGAAAATAAAAGAAAGTTGTTGGAGAGAATATGTTACCTCTTAATCGGCTAACTCCTTTTGGTTTTACTAAAAGGATTCATTGGGTTTATTTCTACAAAAATGAAGGATTAAATGAAAAAGGGAGGGATTTTGGGAATTTTATTGGGAAGATATTGGATGAACCTAATTTTTTTGTGATGTGTGAAGAAGAGCGAGAGGTGGTGGCCTTTTATAGGGAAGGGGAATAACTCACTTGGTATTTTTGAAAACAAGTTATGCGTGCCCATGTTTTAACCTAAAAAATTCATACCAAACCAAACAAATTCATTAATTAATGTTTAATGGACTACTAATGGCCGTAAAATGTGGTTTTTACAAGTGTATAAGTCATTTTGGATCTTAAATGTAATGTTTAGCCGTTAGTTAAGCTTAATTTTCCTTAATATATGTTATTAATTTAAATTACTTTCACTAATATTTTTAATAAAAAAAATATATGAAATTATTAGATATTATACATAATAATTATTACAAATATTTAATCCATTTTTTTTTAAATTATAATCACATAACTGGATGGAATTAATTTAAAATTAATCCTGCAGTTAGGTCGACAATGTAGGGTTTTAAAGTGAAAACATTCAAAAGATTGCTATGTTTTTATATCAAATTTCAATGTGAAATTGATCACAATGAACTAAATTATAATAATTTATAAAAATATTATCTAATTAAACTTTTAAACCAATTTAAAATATAATTTATCTTTATAAATAAATTATATGAAAAGATGTTTTGAATTAAAATCCAATATTTTCATAATTCATCCAAAAATAAAGTTTCTCTGAAAAATCCCAAAATTTCACCCAAAATAATTTTGAAATTATAAAATAATAAATGAATATTTTTATCAAATTAAATTTATAAATGTTTCAATATTTAATTTTATTTTTTCCCACAAATTGAATTGAAAAATAGTTTATTCTAGAAAATAATATTTTTAAACCTATACAGACTTTACCAAAAATTATATCTTTTATTATAAATATGTTTTATTTATATAAAAACATTATAAATAATATTTTAAAAGTGTTTATTTATATTCATATTACTAATTTTAAGGGATGTGTTATAATTATCTCATTTAAATAATTATAATAATAACATGATGTTTCATACAAACATTGGTGTTGCATGTAATATATTCCAAGTCATTGTTCCTGGTAACATATGCCAATTTGATGTTACGGGTAATGTAAGTAAAGTACATTCCATGTGAAAGGAATGTTTTAATTAGTTAATTACAATAACTAAATGAAAAACTAATTTTTTTGAGAAAGAAACGGTCCCTAAAAACATGGGGTGTTACAGTATAACATTTATTTGATGAACATATTTTCTATCCAATGAATTCAATCATGAATTATGAATTCAATAATGAAATATGAATTCATGAGTAAATTCTATAGTCTTAGGGTTTTTCATGTAGATTTATAAACTATTTTCATATGATGGAGGTTTAGATATTTTATGTTTGAACAAAATTTCTAAATACGTATAACATTGTTCTTCTTGTTCTTTTGCATACTAAGATACTAAAACATCAAGAATTAAAATAGAATCCAATGTGTGTGACTTATGATTGAGTTAAACCACAGATAAAATATGAATTGTGGATTTCATTTGGATTCGCTTTGTGATCTTTATCAAACACATTAAATTGTGTTTGAAGATGATGCATATGATCCTCAATGTAAGGTATTCATTTATAGTACTTCATCATTTATATTTTATATTTGCTATCATATTCTCTTGAATTAAGGTACTCAACAAAAGGAATTTTAATCAGTTTTTCTTTATATTATAATATTTATTATACTCTAAAAAACTTATAATATTATCAGAGTAAACCCATGATTTAGATTTATGTAATATTGCATTGTGATTAAGAAGGAAACCAAAACAAGAGAAACATTTTTCATTTCTAGAATTTTTTTTAAATAATATACTCATACACAGATGGGATGCATTATGGTAACAAATGATTATCCATTTCATGTATTTTTTTACATAAGTTTCATCTAACCATTCTATTATATATATTGTTCTATATAAGGGTCACATGATTTTACCCTTATTCATAAATTTTTACATAAGGGTATAAAATTATTTACTATGACACTTAAATAGAAGCTATTTTAGTGTTGTTGAGGTTTTATTAATTCCATGTAAAGGTAAACCCTGACTTACCTTTAGTGAAGTGGTTCACATAGGGGTAATTGTAATGGACCAAAATTTTATTAATGAAAATTCCTCTTTATCTAATGTCTTATTCTGTAAAATGGTTCTATAACATATGCACATATTTGGTATTATGATTTTTGATTTCAAAATACTATTAGGAATTTCTACCATTGCTAATATAGATATTAAACAGTGATAAATTGATTAGTATAAATATAGGGCTTTAGCAAATCCAATTTACTCAGACAATAGATGTGATGGACTCATCCATTATAATTTCTCTATACGAATCCCATTATTTATATATTGGAAAGGAGGTGGAATAAATGGGCTTCACTCTTGACCAATACCAAGACGATCTTTAATATGTTATGATCAAACAGAACCGCCTATAGTAGTTGTGAAAGTTGATAGGGATTACCCCCCGAGTGATGTTATCCGTGCCACCCCAAGAGTATTTTACTATCACACACCTTACCCTTAGGTCATATGTGGGTGTTATAATGGGTTATGTAAAAATACCTTAGCACTACGATTATATGCATTATTTTTTATATAATAATGAATACACATTCAATTTATTATTATTACCTTGTAAATGTTTTTTAAAGAATATATAGTATTTTAAATTAATATTCAATTAAGAAATATATCTTAATGAATTAATGAATTTTTAAATTAAATATTATTTTAATAAAATATTAATACTAAATTTATTTTTATTCAATATAAATTATCGTATAATTTTTAAAAATTCAATTGTAATTTTTATAGGGTTTGAAAGCCGTTTTTGTCAAAACCCATGAATTTTCAAAAAATGTCAGTTTTTATTTTAAAAGTAAAAAGTCACATATTTAGAAAATAATTTAGATAAAAAAAATATTATTTTTGGAATCAGTATGTTAAAATTATTCAACAGTGAATTTTTCATTATTTTCTGAGATAATTGAATTTTTGGGTAGAAATTAAATACCATTTAATTATATAATGTATTTTATGACATTATTATGACCTAATAGTGATGTAATAAAATGTTATAAATTGTATGTTAGAATAATATATGTTCTACTATTAAAATAATGTGATTTTAGGTTTGTTTTATTTATTTTAGAAAGCTTTAGTGGACCCTCCAAGACATATAAAACATTACGTCCTTTTAAAATGATTTCCTTGAGAGTGTGACTGAACACCACATAAGAAAGCCTAATATTTTAATAAGTTCGTCAATTAGACATATAAAATATTTTTCCACTCCCTTTTGAAAAAAAATATGGGCAAAAACCATGGTTTTTTGTTGTTTTTATTAGTTTAATGTGTGGTGGCCAAAACCTAAATAATAAAAAATTCCCTCTTTTTTCCTATATAAACCCATCTAATATCCCACTTCCTCTTCCTTCATAGCCTTTGGAGATCGAAAAAAAAATCTTCCTTTCACTCTTTATAATCCTACCAAGGTTCCCCAAGATTCCAAGAAGCCTCTCTCAATCCTTTACTAAGCCTTTGGGATCACACTTGCAAGTAAGAGATTTCATCCTTTCTCATTTTTATCCAAATTTAGTTTTGTTGTTTTTCCCTTTAATTTTCAATTTAAAATGTTGGGGTATGATTTATAACCTCATCTATACATACCACTTTATGTTTTAATGATGAGATACCCATTTATCTCTCATTAATTCCTCCAATGTACAACCGTTACCATGCTAAAATTCTGCAACGGATTTCTCTCTCTTCATATACATTCATAAAATTATTTTGTATTATGAATATAAACTCAATTTAATATTTTTGGACATGTATTTATATGAACCCCTTACTTTCTAGTTCATGTAAATGTTATTAGACACCCCTTTCTCTCTCATCAACCATTTTTTATGAATTCTTATGTCACACCGTTATGCTTCCGAAATTGCACCCCGATTTTCCAAGACAAAGTCATTGTGTAGTATATTCCATGCCCGTTTCTCTATAAAGGGTATTAACATTTTTCAAATTTACTTATTGATTATAAAGTTTCATGTATTAATTACACATTATTTTATCATGTAATAAATGATTATGTTTAATTAAGCCATGTTGTATGATCTATGTGGCACACTTATGCGTGAAATGAAATGATTAAGAAGGGTGTGCCCTAATAGTGCGCTAATGCATTGGGTAAAGATTAGTGTCATGATACATCAAGTGAAATAAGGTTTTACTCATTCTAATTCAGATTTAATTAGGTTTTACTCATGCTTCATGTGTAATGAGCATTGGATCATGCTAAAATCATGTTAAATGTTGGTGCTACATTTCCTTGTTATGATAATCATGCTATATATTGCCTTAATGTTCATGTATATTTCATAATACATTGATATTCCTATTTCCTAACATGTATGGTATTATTCATGTTATGCCTTGTTTACTCCCTTACTAGGATTTATATCTCACCATTTTCTTATGCATATCCTCAGGTTAAATCATTTAATGTTAAGTACTAAAGAATGTGTGTGGCCATGTAAAAGAAGTTTTCCATAATGTTGTTTGGTTCATGTTTTTGGTTGTTATGTAATATTCCTAATACCCACATACACTTGACCTATCAATCTTCTATGTTGTATCAAGTGAAGTTTTTATGTAATAAATTTTGTTTATGTTTGAGATAAAGAGCATGGTGGTTTTAGTTTGTATCATAGGATATGTTTAGTTATTTTTGGGATTAGGATTAGAAAACCCTTGTGAAATCCTTAGGGATAATAATAAGAATAATAAAAATGTAACACCCGAGATTTTTATGAGAAATATTTTCTTTTTATGTCATATAAATCATCAAATGAATATTTCCCTACACATAACACTAACTTGGCTTGCTTTACACGGAATCGTGACCTTCCTCGATAGCTTGCGTTGTACACAATACCGAGTTTCACTAAACAACAATATGCTATTAAAATATTATATAAAATAGCTGTTATGAATATTAATAACCACTTTTTGAAAAGTTATGAATTTTATCATTCAAAATGGACTTAATTTTTGGACTCAGAATACCGAAATTAGCCTAGGGTGATATTTTGGTATTTTTCTGAAAACATTCAATTTTTGATGAATAGTGAAACCACTAAGTGGTAGTTAAAAAACTGAATTCTGCATAAAACATAATTTTACCACTTCTTTGAATGGAATTTCAAAAATTTGAGAGACACGGTTGATATCAGTAAGTAAAATGTGGTTCAATGAGATGAAAATAATTTTTGGTGAATAATAACTTTTTTTTACTGCGGTTAATAGTAAATAGGGTAATTAAGGGTAAAAATGATATTACTATTACCCTAACACATGTTCTAATTATATTGGATAAGTTTAATTCGACCAAAAACAACCTTATGAATATAATATGACCATTTAGATCCACTTGGATTAGATTATGACATTTAATACTATTTTATTTAAAGAATAGTTAAAATAGTTAAAATCAAAGTTTAATAACTAAAATATTTTTAATATAGGGTTATAATTAAGATAAATTACATTATAAATATTCATTAGAAATATAAAATTATTTCCTACATAATGGTATTTTATTTATAATTTTTAGACTTTAAATAATTTAATTTATTTATGACACAACAATGATGCAGTAATTACCTTATTAAGAAAATATTAACTTAATTGATGTTATAAATGACCAAATAAATGTAATTTGCGACTTTTTAAGAATTACACTAATTTTATAGGTTAATATGACATGTTAGTGTTGATTTATGTAACTTGTTTCTAACTTATAATTTTATTATGAATTTCATAAAGATCAAGTACCAAATAGTGTCAAAATTGACATAAAATAGTTTTTTAAAAAAATATTATATTATTAATTGTTATTTAATTTATAAAAATCTAAGGTTCAGAAAAATGACTAAGATAAGGATATATATATTAATAATGAACTACTTGGGGTTCTTTTGGCATGTTATAGTAAGTTTATTAACCATATAGTGTAAGAAAACAAAAAGACATGGTAAAAGTTAAATTATTTAACTTAGAGTTAAATCTAATTGATAATGTTAAAATAATAACCTAAACTTGTATAAATCCTATTTTATGAGAGGATTCCGACCCATCACCACTTTTTCTAATAAATAAGACCCTTTGGAACAATTATAAACCGAATGTGACTTTAATATAAAATAATATTTTAAGATTTTCCTAAGGTGCCCCTCTCCTCCCTTATAAAAGGGAACCTCCTCCCTCTCCTCCTCACACAAATTTGAGCACTCAAGCTCTGCCAAACCCTGAAACAATATCTTATCCACTTCCCTAGAATCATCCTAGAGGTCCTGGTCTTCTTAAAAGACCATCCTTAGTTCTCTAAGTGGAGGTTAAGAAAAGACGCGTCAAAAAGAGGTAATATCCATTACCGATCTTTTTCAATTTCTTTCTTATTCAACTTCTTCTTCTTTAGTTTTTTCATGATAAAGTAATAACATCAGTATTAATTATATACTGATATGTTATTATAAATATTAAACAACCCTAATTCACCTTCTATCCATCCTACGGAAAAATGAAATCACCGCGTGTGCGTACGTACGGAATACCGTCTCCACGCCGTGGTGTAATCTATTTTCCGCCACCACCTTAATTGGATGGGTCTAATGGTGTAATGAGTAACTATACATGATTATTATAAAGTTATATTGATACTGAAATAGTATAAATACACTTCAATACCATTCCACGATCATGGGAACAATATCATCGCTTGTGCGTACGTACGGAATACTGTTTCCACAATGTGATGCGACTCGTTCTACATGATCTTCATTACATAGTAATTATATAAATGAATTGAATGAATAAATATGATATATATTACACTAACACCATTCTAGATATGAGTTATATAAAACCTAAAAACAAGAATAAGAAATTATTCGGCAAAACACGGATAAGAACAAAAGGCAATAAAGACCCGAATAACAAGTAACAATAAAACATTTCTAATAAGAAGCTAAGAATATTACCATATATGAAATCATATCAATAAATATGATTCTATAATAAGTCAATAACATTATTTAAATAATTATAAAGGAGATTCTGACACGTACGAATCAAATCGGACTTAAGGTAAGGGAAAATATCACAATCTCATTTTTATGCGAGATTGATTATACTTTAGTATTTACTGGGATGTATTTATCATCCACATCCATGTTTCTTAAATATGTACTATTATTCATATCCCCCTAAATTTTCTTAAATACAATTTTACCCTTTAGTATGTTTTTATTAAACGATATGAATAGAATCTTTTGTCGTTTTTCGTACGAGGTACTTTTTGACTTTTCCAACCAAAGTACGAGAAGAATGTTTTTTTAACTTATAAGGAATGAATGGATTTTTAAAACAATATTTAAATTAAGATTCCTTTATAGGTTTTCAATTTTATTTTTAATTAAATTCTTTTAGTTTAAAATTATATGACATGTTATGAAAGGAAAATGTTTTTGAAGTAGAAATGATATTTTCCTCAAGAATGGAGTTCAAATGTTTTATCAAATTTTTTTTCCATATAAGATAATATAAGGTTCTGTTTTTATCCTTATTATTACATTGATTTGATTATGTTGTTATGGAATTATTTTTATGAAGTCGTTTACCTTATATGACTTGTTTTATGATGTCATGTGTTTTAAGAATCCAGTTTTTATTACATGTGTTATGCGATGATGTATGATTTATGATTATGTGGCACACATAAGAAATGATTCATTATGAGATGGGTGGGACCTATATATCCCTCCAATGCATTGGGTAAATATTTATATCTCATCATATAGACATGGCTGAAACGACAGGTTAAAACCGGTTCAGTGATACAGGACTGAAACGAGGAGTGAACTCGATTCAGAAATGGACTTTGTCCACTAAGATAGTCTGGGCAATGAGTCATGACTAATAAGAAATGATTCTCTAGGATTATTTGTGCATGACACAAAGTTTCATGTTTCATGTTATGATTATGGGGATTTCATTTTCATTTCTATGATTTATCCCATGTTAAGATATCATGATCTCTTTTGCAGGATAAGATTTTCAAAATGTTATGATATGATTGATATTACCTTTATTTACCCTTACTGAGCATTTGAGCTCACCCTTTTGTATGTTTTCTTTTCCCCAGGTCAGGAAGAAGGATATTAAGTAGAATATACTAAAAGGGACTCTAGATATGATGAAATAAATCGGAGACACTGTAGAAGATTTATGAACCAGTTGTTTATGTTTCCCAGTTTCTAAAGACACTATACCTATATGGTCATTTTGTGGTTTTTGTTATATGTTGTACTAAGTATGCTTCAATTATGAAGTAATTACAATGTATGTAAAGTATGAGTCGTTATAAAAAACATCCTTAAATTTTTTTGAGTATTGAGTAAGTGTTTTATCATTAATATACATCTCGGTCTGGATACGAGTAGGTAGAGGCAGCTCTAGTACAGATGTATCTGGGGGTAAAACCCAAAACACTGCTATAACCTATAATCGAATGAGAATTGGTGGCCGACAACGAGCCTTGTAGCACTCTTGGTTATGACACTTCTGGGGGATATGCTTTGTTAAATTCATAAGCTAAGTAAGAACCATTATTATTGGAAATAAAAAAATTCCCCCTTAGAATATATGTTGGGATGTGGATCATGGATAACAAATATTGAAGCCTATAAATTCATAAGTTGAAGAAATAAAAGTAATTTATAAGTCATCTATTTTTGTCTTCTTATTACCCTTTATGTGTTACCCCTAACTTTCCTTTTATTTTAGTCAATGTAATTTTATAGGAGGGCTCAGTCTAACAACTGATACAAAGATCATTGCAATGGTTGTTCTAATGAGATGCCCAATCCAATGGGAGTGGGAATCATGAGATTTTTCATGACACTCTCTTAGTTAACTCAAGTTTTGAATAGAAACATGGGTCAAGAAGAACATTAACCCCCTAAGAATAAACAAGTTGCAATCGAGAGCTTCATGAGATAAAGTAATCCTACTTTTAATGGATCAACGCCATTGAGAAGATCTTCTCCATACATCACTTTTCTGAAAAAGAGAAGGTACTTCAGGTTGATTATCATATGGAGGGTGAAAATGATTAATTGTGGAAATTGATAAAAAAATACAAATCCTGAGGAGGAGATCAAGGTGTTGGAATGGGAGGATTTTTGGAAAATGTTTTTCAAAAAATATTCTTCTCACACTCTCAAACATAAGATGGAAAGGGACTTCCTTACCATAAAAAAATAGATGATGAATCCATCAGATATATGAGGAAAATTTTACAAGGCTTTCATGATATGCCTCTGGATTTGTTGTTACCCCCAAATACAAGGTTGACCGCTTCTATGGTGGGATAAAACATTGCCTATGGAAAAGCCCTAGTGATCAGTGACTTCAAGATCTATGAGAAAATTTTCTGATGCGACCTCAATATCAGAATTGAGTTGTAGAATCTCAGGGGTATCATGGGGATAAGAAGCATAAGGTGGAATTAAATTTTGGTGGTCTGATGGATAAATCCAAAGGCGCTAATAAAATAAAGCACCCCACTTTCCAAAGGTGTAGAAACAAGCACCATAGAAATTTCTTGAAGGGGATGAGGAAATCCTTTAGGTTTGTAAAAGAAGGGAACCTGGCCATTAACTTAAAACAAGAAAACCCTACGGCTGTGATAGAGTAGGGGAACGCTCTATTCGACCCTCAATGCATTGTTCATTGCTTCAAATACACGAAACTAGGGCACTTTTCAAACTAGTGCCCTAAGCCCAGCGTTTTTGAAGGAAAAAAATAACCTCCAAGGTATAAAGGGAGAGCTTTTTCCATCACTACCACTGAAGAGAACCCTAAAAAAAAGTGGTGAAAGGTACTCTAGTTAATTATTCAATAATAGTGAATGTGATTTTTGATTCTACTTCTGTACATTCTTTTATATCCCAAAAGTTTAGTAGAAGAATTCCAAAACCACCTAAAAATCTAGAAGTAAAGATGTCGGGGAGAATGGAAAATGGTGAAATCATTGAATCCCATGAATATAACTCCCTCCCTTTCATAATTTGTGGATTGAACTTCCCAAAGAACCTTTTCATACTCCCTTTAGTGGAATTTAATTCAATTATTGGAATGGATTGGATTTACTTATATAGAGCCAAGATAAAGTTCTCTGAGGGGGAAATCACTCTTCATATTGTGAATCAACCACTAATTTTTTACAAGTGCAAGGAGGAAGATAAATCTTATTTAGTACCCTCATCTCAAGCGTGGATATTATATACCTATGAAGAAGCATTTCTGGATCGAATGATTGAGTCTAAGGAAGAAACCATCCTTGAAGATGTACTTATTGTGGGAGAATTTACTAAAATGTTTTCTGAGGAATTGTCCGGTCTTCATCCTAGAAGAGATATTTAATTCTCAATCAATATTATACCCAAGTCATTTCCAATATCCAAGACTCCATATAGAATGGATATTGTGTATCTTGAGGAGTTGAATAAAAAACTATAGACGAATACAGATAAAGGGTTTATATTCCAAAGTGCTTCACCATGGGGTGCACTAGTCCTCTTTGTCGAGAAGATGGATAGGTCAATGCACCTTTGAATTGATTATTGTGAGATCAAAAAATTCACCATAAAGAACAAGTATCCTTTTCACCAAATTGACGACTTGTTCAATCAGCTACATGGTGCACAATACTTCTCCAAGGTGGATTTGTGGTTGAGAAATTACCAAGTAATGGTGATGAAGGAGGATATCCCCAAGACTGATTTTTGTACAAGATAAGGGCACTATAAATTCGTAGTAATTCCTTTCAGACTCATTAATACTCCAGAAATCTTCAGGGAATTGATTCATATAGTATTTAGAGATTACCTCTACAAATTTGTTGTAGTCTTTATTGACGATATTCTAATATACTCCAAAACCAAGGAGCAGAATAAGAAGAATCTAAGCACAGTACTAGAGACCTTGCAAAAGAAGAAGCTCTATGCAAAGTACATCAACTGTCATTTATTGTTAAAGGTGGTCTCATTCTTAGGTCGTATCATCATAAGCAATGAGATATCTATGGATCCCTCCAAGTCAACTGCAATTTAAAGATGGTTGATGCTATCATCAGTAACAGATATTCGTAGCTTCCTGAGGTTAGCTAGATGTTATCTCTCATTTGTGAGAAATTTCTCATGATTTTCAAACCCTCTTACCAAGATAAATTAGAAGGGATTCAAGTTTTCATTGAGTGATGAATGAGAAAAGAGCTTCAAGGAGTTGAAAAAGAGGCTTATCACTACTCTTATGCTCACATTACCCACAAATGGAGAACTTTTTGAGGTATTTAGTGATGCTTCGATGAAGGGCTTGGGTTGTGTGTTGATAAAAAATGTCAAAGTCATTGCCTATTCTTCAAGGTAATTGAAAGTTCATGGGAAAAACTATCCAAAACATGATCTGCAGTTGGCTATAGTAATCTTCACTTTGAATATTTGGAAACATTACCACTTTGAGGAGAAGTGTGAAATATGCATGTATCACAAAATCCTTAAGAATATATTCACACAGAAAAAGTTGAATATGAACCAATGAAGATGCTAAGAGTTGATCAAAGACTATGACTACTCAATCCATTACCACCATAGGAATGAGAACAAGGTGGTGGATGCTATAAGTAGAAAGCACCCAACCATTATATCATTGATGAGAATTTAAAAGGATCCAATCTTCTTAGATTTTATGAATATGGACATGAGAATCATATATAAGGGAGCATAATCAATCATTTCACAAATTATTACTCAACTATCTCTTTTGGAATGGTTAAAGGATGATCAAAAGGATTATGTGGGAATTCAGAAGAATGTGGAAACTATCAGAAAAGGAAAATCCTCAATGTTCAATGTTAATGAAGAATGAACTGTGGGATTTGGGTTAAGACTATGTGTTCCATCAAATTTGAAGTTAAAGAAAGAACTTTTTGATGATGAACATAGTTTGAATTTCTCAGTTCACCCAAGAAACAAAAAAATGTATCAAGATCTCTGAGAGCATTACTGGTGGGATAACATGAAGAAGGTGATCACTGAGTATACATCAATGTGCCTGGTATGTTAGCAGGTGAAGTCCTAGAGGTATAAGTCTAAGGGGATGATTCAACCATTACCCATTCCATCATTGAAATGGGAGAACAACAACATAGACATTTTCACCAGACATATAAAAAAATCCAATGAAAAAATGACATATGGGTTGTTGCAGATCATCTTACAAAGGCTGCACACTTTAATGCAATTCGGGAGAATCTCTCATTGGATCTGTTGTCACAGATATACATCAAAGATGTTATAATACTTAATGGAGTACCACTATTGATTGTATCTGATTGAGATCAAAGGTTCACCTCTATGTTTTGCAAGTCTTAAACATACCCAAGATACCGAGCTTTACTGCATTACGGATTATTAACCTCAAACTGATGGCCAATCTGAGAAGACTATCCAAACACCCGAGGACATATTGAGAGCATACTCAATGGAATTCAAAGGAGGATGGGATCAACATATCCATCCAGTTGAGTTCCCCTACCACAACGGTTTCCACTCAAGAATCCAAATTGATCCCTAGGATACCCTTTTTGGGAAGAGGTGTAGAACATCGACATGTTGGGATGAAGTTGGGGAGAGAAAACTCCTTGGTCCAGAAATGGTTAATGAAATGGTGGAGAAGGTTAAGACCATCCAGTAACACATTAAAGCTACTCAGATTTGAAAAACGATATATGCTGATAATCATCGAGGAGACCTAGAGTTTGATGTCGGAGATATGGTATTCCTCTGCATATCACCGTGGAAGAAAGTTATGAGATTTGGGACAAAGGTAAATCTTAGTCCAAGGAACATCAACGCTTTTGAGATCCTTGATCGCATGTGAGTAGTGACCTGTCAACTAGAACTACCACCGAAACTATCTCAAGTACAAGATGCATTCTATGTATCAATCCTGAGGATGTACATACCTAAAACATTTCATGTACTCAATCCATAGGTGGTACCATTGGTAAATGACCTCCCATATGAAGTGAATCTGGTGAAGATCTTAGATCATGTGAAAAAAGTTCTACGAAATAAGACTATGACCCTCGTGAAAGGGTTATAGAGAAACAACAAGTTTGAAGAAGCAACGTGGGAATCAGAAGAAGTGATGAAGCAGAGTTACCCTCATCTGTTGTATCTAATGTCTTATGATGTAAAATAGTTATATAACATATGAACTTATTTGGTTTTATGATTTTTGATGTCAAAATACCATTAATAATTGTTACCATTGCTAATATAGCCATGGAACATTAATAAATTCATTAGTATAAATATAGGGTTTAAAAAAGAGAAATTTACTCAGACAAAGGAAGTGATGAACTCATTTAGTAGAATTACTCCATACGAATCCCATTTTTTAGATATTGGAAAGGAGGTGGCATAACTGGGCTTCTCTCTTAACCAATAACAAGCCAATCATTAACATATTAAGCTCGAATGAAACCGCCTATGGGAGAAGTAGAATTTGATAGAGATTACCACCCGGGCGATATTATCCAAGCCACCCCAAGAGTCTGTCACCATCATACACCTTACCCTTAGGTTATATGCGAGTGTTATAAGGAGTTATGTAACAATACCTTTTCATTATGATTATGTGCATTATTTTTGTATATAATAATGAATATACAATAATTTTATTATTGTTACCTTGTAAGTACTTTTTTGAAGAACATATTGTATTTTTAATTAATATTCAATTAAGAAATCTATATTGATGAATTAATGGATTTTTGAAGTCAATAATATTTTAATAAAATATTAATAGTAAATTAATTTTTATTAAATATAATTGATCTTATAATTTTTATTAATAAAATTGTAATTTTTATTAAGGTTTGAAAGCTGTTTTTGTCAAAACACAAGAATTTTCTTTAAATGACAGTTTTTATTTTAAAATTAAAAATTAACATATTTAAAAAAAATTAGATAAAATGAATATAATTTTTGGAATCAAAAAATCAAAATTATCCATTAATGAATTTTTAATAATTTTCTGAGATAGTCAAATTTTTGGATAGAAATTAAATATAGTTTAATTATATAATGTGTTTTATGTCATCATAATGACCCAATAATGAAGTAATAAAATACTATAAATGGTATTTTGTCAAATATATATTTTAAAATTAAAATTATATCATTTGAGGTTTGTTTTATTTATTTTACAAAGCTTTAGTGGACCCTACAGGACTTTTAAAACATTTTGTTATTTTAAAATGATTTGCTTGAGAGTGTGACTTACAGCCACATAAGAAAGACTACTATTTTAAGAATTTAGGACTTTGGACTTATAAAATAGTGTTTTTCACTCTCCTTTGGTGAAAAGGATGGAAAAAACCATGTTTGGGTTTGTATTTTTGATTAGTTTAATGTGTGGTGGCCAAAACTTAAATAATAAAGAATTTTATCTCTTTCCAATATAAACCCACCCTATCTCCCACTTACTCTTCACTCAAAGCCTTTGGATCTCGACCAACCTTTATACTCTTCTCTCCATAATCCTTCAAAGGATCCCCAAACACCTAATAAGCCTCTCTCAAGCCTCTCGCAAGCCTTTGGGATCAGAATTTCATGTAAGGGATTTCATCCTTTCTCATTTTTGACCAAATTTATTTATGATGTTGTGACGTTTTATTTTCAATTAAAAATGATGGGGTATGATTTCAAACCTCCCATATAATTCCCTCCTTATTTTGGAATGATTAAAGTCCCATTTCTCAATCATTAATTCCTCCTATGTACACCCATTACCATACCGAAATTCTACAAGGGATTTATCTCTCCTCATATACATTCAAGAAATTATTTTGTATTATGAATATAAATTCCATTTAATATGTTGGGACATGAATTTATATGACCCCCTTTCTTTCAATTTAATGTATATGTGATGGGACACCCCTTTCCTTATCATCCACCAATTTTATGAATTCTTATTTCACGCCATTATGCTGCTGAAATTGCACTGCGATTTTCCAAGCCAAAGTCATTGTGTAGTGAATACCATGACCATTTATTTATCAAGGGTATTAAACATTATAGAAATTTAATTATTGATTATATAGTTTCATGCATTAATTCAAAATTCCTTTATCTTGGAATAAATGATGATGTTTAATTAATCATTTTTGGTTGATATATGGGGCACACTTATGTATGAAATTAAATGATTAAAAAGGGTGCACCCTAATAGCGCTCCATTGCATTGGGTAAAAAAATATTATCATGATGTGTCAAGTGAAATTTGATTTTAATCATGCTAATTCAAGTGCAATGGGGGTTTACCCATGCTCCATGTGCAATGATCCTTACCTCATGCTAAAATCATGTTAAATGTTGTTTCCACATTTCCATGTTATGATAATCATGGTATATCAAGCTTTTATGTTCATGTGTCTCTTAAGATCCATTGATATGCCTATTGGATAACATGTACTGTATTATTCATGTTATTCCTTGTTTAATGCCTTACTGGGCTTTATAGCTCACCATTCTCTTATGCATGTCTTTAGGATATCCCATGAAATGCTAAGTACGAAATAATGTGTGTGGTCATGTAAATAATGTTTTCAATAAAGTTGTGTGTTTCATGTTATATGATGTTTTGTAATGTTCCTAAGACCTAACGACACTAGACCTCTTGATCTTCTATGTTGTATAAAGTGAAGGTTTTATGTAATAAAATATGTTTAAGTGTGATATAAGGAGTAGGGTTATTATAGTAATAATATGTTTTTATATCACTCCTTAAGGGTTATGAAATATTTTAAACCATGCTTAAAGGATATGAATTTTTAAAAGGGTCTACATAAGGTAATGAATTATTTTAAAGGATTGCGTAAATGTATTCATGAGATAACCTATACATGATGGATCTAGAATTGGATTACCCTTATGAGGAGTGTCTACCTAAGGGTAGAGGGATTATACACTAAAACAGAATACATATTCTATGTAAGTGTAAATGAAAATTTTACTAAAATTTGGTTTTAATTTCTTAAATGATTTTAATGGTTTATAAATTTTTTATAAATCATTGTAAAAGGTATTTTGTGATATTTTAATTTTTAGAGGCTCTATAATTTAATTAATTATCTATTTTTTATAATTAAGTAAAGTTTATCAAACTTTTTATTCGCAAATAATTAATGTTAATATTTAAAATATCTTTTATCCAAATTTTACTACATGACTTATGACCTAGAAATAAACGAATTTGTTTAAAAATCATACTTGAGAATTTATAAAGTGTTATAAATTATAAAATAAGGCCAAAATATAAAATTTTTATATCTAAATTTTGAATTGTTTAAATTAAAGAGGCCTTATTTGGAATATTATTTAAACAAGAAAAGGGTTTTGATGATTTATATGATCAATGATTAAATAATGAGTTAGTATAATATATTTAGATTATGTAAAATTTTTAAATAACATAAATTAGATTATAAATTGTTCATAATTATTATTATATGAAATATTTAAAAAAAATTCTATATAATGATAAATATGATATACTCAATATCTATGGGAATATACCTAAGTAGGGTTGATTGATACTTTGTGGTGGAAACTTTTGTCTTTTTCTTATCCTTAGTGGATATTGTGAGACCCTGCAGGTCTCGGGGTCCCTACTCAGTAACGTTATAATCACTCCTGCATAGGCTATACCCACACCTCGTTGTGTTTGATGCAGATGATGGACAATGCTGACGGAGGCCGGGAGCGCCACGACTGGATAGTACCCGGAGGTGGACCTTGCGAAGAGTTGGCACACGGTGGAGACTGACAGACATGGGTGTTGAGGTGGCCATCTGTACCTACCCTTCTAGTATAAATCCCCAGAGGGCGATCTAGGAGATTCTCTTTACTTTCAGCTATTTTCCCTTTACTTGTACTTGTTGTTCAGTTGGGTTTGTATACCTTCCCATTTACATTTCATCACACTCTTTTGTATTCAGTTTTACTTAGTATTTACTTCATGTTGCATACTCCGTTGTGTTTGTTTACTTTCATAAAGGCAATTCCTTACTATCACAAGGATTTATGTCTTTGGTGCTAGTCGTCAGCCCCTGACCTATGGAAGGCGAGCTTGGGGTAGTCATGGCATGGGCCCCGAGGACGGGTTGTGACAAATTGGTGTCAGAGGAGTCAGTTCTACTGCAGAACTCAGGACTCTGATCATTAAATTCTGGGAAGAAATTGTGTTAAGATTATTGAGTGTGGTTTTCAATCCAAGGAGTCCAGTGTTGGTGCGGCGACCGATGTATCCATACACCAGGACCCTGACCTCTGATTTCCGACTCAGTGCATGAAAACACTGATTGTGTGTGTGTTTTCATTGAAAGTTTTTCATTTTTGATTACTTTGTGTCAGCTCACTAGGTATTCTGTTTAACCGTGGCACACCTGTTTCATTTCAGGATGTCCCCATGAAGGCAGCCTGCTAGGGTTCTGACGTACGAATTGATAGCCCACCAAGGGATGATGCGTCGATGCAAGGCCCATCACAATGGAGGCACCAACGGTACCACTACCCATTGGGCCACCGATACCACCTGCCCCTGCAGTAGAGAGTACACGCTGCTTGAGTGCATTGCACAAGTTCCAGTGACAGAGGCCGCCCAGGTTCTATGGAGAGACAGACCCACATGCAGCTGGGGATTGGCTGGAAGATGTCGTGAGAGTTTTCAGATTGGTAGGGACACCAGCCGTCCTTATGGTGATCCTTGCCACGAGTCTCTATCATGCAGCAGCAGGCAGATGGTGGAGCCTGATGCTTCAGGTGCATGACTAGGCATCTTTACTCTAGAAGGAGTTTGAGAGTCTCTTCCACTCAGAGTTTGTTCCATCCACCCTTAGTGTGGTGTGAATTCAGGAGTTACTTCATCTACAGTAGGGCAGCATGACTGTAGCTCAGTACTCAGCGAGGTTCACCAACCTCTCACGATACTCCACAGATATGGTATGGGACCCGATCTTCAAGTCCCATACAATTGTGCAGGGACTCAAGCATGAGATCAGTTCTTCTAAGATTCCTCTCAGCATTCTGACATTGGTGGAGGTGCTGGAGCGAGCCCTTCTAGTGGAGAGTTTTCTCACTGAGCAGCCACCAGTGGCGATACCCACCACAGGGCAACACGTAGCAGAGTCTTTTGCATCCAATAGTAGATAGATATCACAGAGGCCTAAGTGGACCAGACCATTAGGTGGGTGATCCCAGGATGCAGGTTTGGTTGTGCGGGGCACAACAATTAGAGACAGCTACATGAGAAGCAGGTAGTGCTATGCATGCGGCGGGCAGGGCCACATGGCTCGTGACTGCGCGACCCACCAAGCAGACGAGTAGCAGACAGTAGAGGGACCTCCCAGGAAGAGGCAGAGGTTCGCCCGTGGTTGTCCACCAAGAGTAGGAGGACATAACAGAGGAGTTGGCCGAGAAGTAGGTGGTGGATGACGTTTTGAGGCTCCTCCACCACCACCACCAGGAGGTCCACCCCAACCACAGGGAGTTGAAAGACAGAGCTAGGATTAACTCCAGGCAGTCGAGGCCTACGACCACGGTGCACCTGAGATGATTCAAGGTACCATCTGTGTCTACACCACCTTTTCTGCAGTAATTATAGACATAGGTGCGAGTTATTCTTTTATTACCACTTCCCTTGTTCGGATCTCCGAGATTCCGATAGAGCCATTGGCTTGATCCTTACGGCTAGATACTTCTATGGGAGCAGACTCAATGATTACGCACTGGTTCCGACATTGTGAGCTTACTCTAGGAGGCATGAGATTCGGCTGGGATATTCTTATAGTAGCGTCGAGGCCTTTTGATGTCATCTTCGGTATGGATAAGTTATCTATAGTCCATGCTCAGATCGACTGTATTAGGCGCAAAGTGCGGTGTATCCACACAGATGAGAGAAAGTTCACCTTCAATGGTAAGAAGGGAGCCGTTGCAGTATAGGATGGACTTACGCAGAGGAGGGGGCAGCCGATCACACATGAGTTGGATAATCTCATCCTCGGTACGGTTGATGTGTGGAGTCTGAGTTTTCTTATTGTGGTGGATCAGTACGCGGATGTTTTCCCTGATGATGTTCTAGGACTACCTCCTCGCAGAGAGGTAGACTTCTACATTGACCTGTACCCCGAAACAACACTGATATCTACTCCAGCATATCAGATGGCTCCCTCCGAGATTCGTGAGATGTGGGTACAGATGGAGGACTTGTAGGGGAAGGGATTTATCCGACCCAGTGTTTTACCCTGGGCATCACCGATTTTGTTCTCCAAGAAGGTGGATGGGAGCTTGCGATTGTGTGTCAACTATCATCGCCTGAATCAGGTGACCACGAAGAACAAGTACCCACTTCCAAGGATTGATGAACTATTTGATCAGCTCATGGGAGAACAATGGTTCTCAAAGATAGACCTCAAGTCAGGCTATCACCGGCTCGGATTTCGAGATGAGGATGTGAAGAAGACGACCTTGAGGTGTCAATATGGCCATTACGAGTTCCTGGTTATGCCCTTTGGTGTAACCAATGCTCCAGAAGTGTTCATGAGTCTCATGAATAAGATCTTCCAGCCTTACCTTGATCGTTTTTTCGTAGTCATCATCGATGACATATTGATTTACTCGACTACAGGGGAGGAGCATGCCTACCATTCGCGGGTGGTACTGGATACACTCCGAGAGCACCAGATTTATGGTAAACTCTTGAAGTGATATTTTTGGATTCGAGAGGTTTACTTCTTGGAACATGTCATCTCGGAGGCTGGAGATGTAGTGGATCTAGCGAATATCGAGGAAGTACTTTCTTGGGAGCCACCCAGTAGTGTGACGGAGGTGCAGAGTTTTCTAGGACTGGATGGATACTATCAGAGATTTGTACCAGACTGATCCAGGATTGTAGCACCACTTTTTTTCATTGATGAAGAAGGGGAAACTCTTCGTGTGGTCAGATAGATGCCAGAAGATCTTTCAAGAGTTGAGGTAGAGGTTGACCAGTGTGCCCATTTTGAGGCTACCAGAAAAGGACGTAGGGTATGTAGTTTACTATGAAAAATCAGGGACCAGATTCGAGTGTGTCCTGATGCAGGAGCGAGTAGTGAATGCATATATTTCATGGTAGTTGAGACAGCACAAGCATAACT
This sequence comes from Viscum album, assembly GCA_963277665.1. NCBI lineage: Eukaryota > Viridiplantae > Streptophyta > Magnoliopsida > Santalales > Viscaceae > Viscum > Viscum album. Next base: position 1,148,516,527 of record OY728132.1, on the reverse strand, counting down.
ACGCTACTCATTACCTAGAGTTAGTAGCAGTGATCTTCGCCTTGAAGATGTGGCATCACTAGCTGATGTGTGGGCGTTTGACAGTCTATTCTGAGAACCAGAGTCTCAGTTACATCTCCTCACAGAAAAATATGATCCTAAGACTGCAGCGATGGCTCGATTTACTTCTGGACTATGAATTCAAGATATTCTATACTCCTGGGAAGGGGAACGTTGTAACAGATGCTCTCAGCAAGAGATCAGGCATTCAGTTGCTAGGAGAGGTGAAAGAGTAGGTAGTTGTGTTGTAGATATCATTTTTGGATAAAGATGTAGCATTATTTTTCAGTCTCTCATAGTCACTCTTCCACATATTTAGCGAGTCATAGAGGCACAACATGGGGACATTGACTGTGAGACGCGACGTGCTCAGATATCCTTAGGGTAGGCACCTGATGGGTTTTATGAATGTGGGTAGCACATCAACCTCTTCAGAGGATGTACCATTTTACCAGTTGCATACATGAGGAGGTGTTGAGGGAGTTCCACATTTCCTCTCTAGTGGTACATCTAAGAGTTGCGAAGATGTATCAGGACCTTAGACAATTGCACTGGTGGCCAGGTATGAAGAAAGCAGTAGAAGACATTGTCTCTTGATGCCTCACTTTTCAGCAAGTGAATATAGTGCACCAGGTACCAGTAGGCTTGATATAACCCTTAGAGGTCCCAGAGTGGAAGTGGGATGAGATATCCATGGATTTTGTGACGGGACTTCCACATACATCCAGAGGACATGACTCTATCTGGGTGATCATAGACAGACTCACCATGTCAGCCCACTTCCTACCGATCAGAGATAATGGATCAATAGAGAGCTTGGGACGCCTCTACATTCAGAAGATCATACGACTTCATGGTGTACCATCGACTATCGTCTCTGAGCGAGATTCTCTTTTCACTTCTCGGCTATGGAAGGGGTTATAGGAAGCATTTGGGACGCAGCTTCACTTGAGCACTGCCTTCCATCCTCAGATGGATGGTCAGAATGAGAGGATCATTCAGACTCTCGAGGACATGCTCCGTGCATGTGTCCTCGACTTTGGTCGTAGTTGGGAGGATCAAATACCCTTGGTGGAGTTTGTGTACAATAATAGCTACCACTCCACCATCAGGATGGAACCTTATGAGGCACTGTATGGCCGACCTTGTAGATCACCTCTGTGATGAACTGACCTCGGGGAGTCAGCACTTGTAGAACCAGAGATGGTTTAGGCTACGGTGGAGAAAGTGCAGATCATCTAGGAGTGAATGAAGACTACAAAAAGCAGATAGAAGTCCTATGCTTATAAGAAACAGAGACCCCTAGAGTTCGAGGATGGAGACCAAGTCTTCGTATGGGTCTCACATCGACGAGGTCTACGGAGGTTTTTTCGGGGCGAAAAGTTATCTCCACGATTTATCAGACCATTCTAGTTCCTCTACAGGGTAGGCGATGTGGCTTACCACCTGGCCCTTCCACCACAGTTGCATCGGGTGCATGACGTCTTCCACTTATCTCAGTTGAGGAGATACGTGCACGACCCATCCCACATCATCGACCATGGGGATCTAGACATCGATGATAGGGTGATATTCACGAAGGTCCCAGTGGAGATCGAGGATCGACAGGAGTGGGTCCTATGTGGATGGTCGATTCCTCTGGTGGTCATTCACTGGCAGCATGGGAACCTCTAGGAGAGCACATGGGAGCGGGAGGCTCAGATGTGTGCTCAACATCCTCATTTGTTTCCCTAGTGTGTGTTGTAGCTTTACAAGGATGTAAAGTCCTAAGGTGGGGGTAATTTAAAGACCTGGAAATTTCATGGAATTTTGTTTTGAAAATTCTTTGGGATCTTACGAGTCCGCGGTTTCTAACGACGTCTGATTTCGAGACCCGGTGTGCTTAGAATCAATTTCTAATGTTTTTTTCGGGTACTTTTAGTAAACATACATTTTAGTTTTTCTATATTTAGAACTGGTGGTCAGAATTAAAATATGAGGACACTGATGAACTTGCAATGTCGGTATTCACCTAAGGAGACCTTTACCGCAGTTGCGTTTTCTCGGGAGGAGAAGTTATTTTGTTTGGATTTATTTAAAATAAATAAAAATTATGTGATACATAATTTTTGATAAGGGATGGTTATCTTCTACAAAGAGGATTTGGAGGTGGGGACCACACCCCACATAACCACCCATGAGAGGATAATATGTGGGGGGGGTCCACACGAGCACCTAACCCCTCAACCCCCCTTTAACTCTTAAACCTTTCACCTCCTTCCATTAAAGATGCCAACACTCACTTAATTAATTAGTAATTAATTAATAGGCTCACCGAATTTGAATTATTTTGAAATTCATAACATGAATAAAAATAATAGCCAAGCTATTATTTTTTGGTTAGAACTTCTGGTTTTGGGGAGCTTTGGAGAATAGAGAGAACATTCTTCCACCGAAGAATGACAAACTCTCTCGATGAATAAAACAAGGCCTTTGAACATCTTCTTCTTTCTTCCTCCCCCGCGTCAAGGGAGAAGACACCGCCTGCAGAGAACATCACCAATGAAAAAAACTCTCCCTTGATGTTGATGAAATGACACCGTCTTCCATGACGCTGTCTTCCGCACTTCCATTATCTGCGACTATGATGAACGAACCTTGAATCGATTTAGGGGGGTTTTGTATAATTTTAAATGAATAAAAATTATACTCTTGATCTTGTAGAATGCTTAGTTAAACTATGGACTTTTGTTATCACCTAACGCAGAGGGCGTGGGCCGAACAAACATGGCCCGATGAACCTCCGTTGATCCTTGTTTGTATTGGCGATGGAGGTGGTTTTAAAAGAGGTGGAGGTGACCGGAGGCAGTGGTCGCGGGGAGGAAAACCACGGCCTGCAACCGTGGGCCGCTCGGGCTAATGAACTGGTGGGCTATGGTTGGACAGGTTGGGGGACCACGGCACCCGCAGGTGCCGTGCAGAGGAGATGCGGCCCGCATCCATAGGCCGCTCGGACGAGCCAAACCGGCCGGCCTCGTACTAGCCCAGAGGTAAGACTGCAGCGCTGCTTGGTACCACGCTGTGCAGAAGACCGCGACCCACGGTTGCAGGCCGCTCAGAGGATGAACCGGCCAGCCACCTGCCGGCTGGATGGATAAAATCGTGGTGCCACATGGTGTCGTGTGGGAGGAAAGTAGCCCGCTGTGCGGGCCGCTCGCGCTGGACCAAACTGTCCAGCTTATGCTGGCTGGGCAGGGAGAGGCGGCGCCGCCGGGCGAAGCAGACTGGCCTGCTCCGTACGCCGAGTCTGGGGGTGGGCCGCGCCCCACCGGGATGGGCTGACCCCCCAGCCAGGTCGGACCCACCAAACTGTGCTGGGCCGACCCCGTAGCCAGGTCGGACCCGCCGAGTGAGGACAGGCCGACCCACCAGCCCACTGGGCTTGACGGGTAGAGCTCGTTTCGCTTAAACGTGGATATCTTCAAGACCGTGCGCCCGAACGACGTGCTGTCTGTGGCACTGGGGCCCCTGCGATGAGGAAGTCCTTTTTCATTACTCTAAGTGAGTTTTGGACAATTTTGGAAAATGGCTGGGTTTGGATCGAGCGTAAATCCAACCGGGCCCCTGGAATGGAAAAGCCAATAACTGTCAGACTGGGCGTCCGATTGACGCACCGTCTGTCGTGTTGGTTTTTTTTATGAGACAGAACTTCAAGATACATCAACCCATGACTTTGTGATAGTTTATGTATCAACCCCCTTTGCTTGAGGAGCAGACCCTCCCGGAATAGAGCGTGCTGTGTGCGGGAACCCTTGAGATGGCTGTGACTGCGTCGACCTCTGTACCAGAATCCTCTGTGGGTTTGACAGAGATGACTACCATACTAGAATACTCCATTTTTTCGATGATGACAACAACTGTATCGGAATCCTATGTGTGTTCGACAGTTCTGACAAAGTTGCTGGTCCTGTATCCTGTGTGGGTCTGATAGCTTAGATGAATCAGTGACTACATCTGATCATCTATATTAATCTAGAATAGTTGAATTTTATCATGTGTAGATCCGACAGCTTAGAGGGGATAACTAGACTGTATCCTTTATGGGTCCAACAGCTTAGCTGGACTATTTTTTGTGTGGGTCCGATAACTTAGTTGATCCAGTGGCTACTTCTGATCATCTATATCTCTCTACAATTGTGGCATACCTGTGAGAGCTGAGTCATGTCTTTCAACGATTATCTTCATGGTGTTTGACTTTACTTCCGGTGTGGATTGAGTTGTGCATGGGCTCGTGAGTTGGAGCTAGACTGTGACTAGTAATTTAGGTATATGTATGGGCATATACCTAAGTAAGGTTGGTTGATACTTTGTGGTTGTATCTTTCTTTTTTTTCTTATCATTAGTGGATATTGTGAGACCTCACGGGTCTCGAGGTCCCTACTGAGTAACGTTATAATCACCCCTGCATGGGCTATACCTGCACCTCATTGTGTTTGATGCAGATGACAGACAGCGCTGACGGAGGCTGAGAGCGCCACGACTGGACGGTACCTGGAGGTGGACCTTGCGACGAGTCAGCACATGGTGGAGATTGATGGACGTGGGTGCTGAGGTAGCCATATGTACCTACCCTTCATGTAGAAATCCCCAGAGGATGATCCAAGAGCTTCTCATTACTTTCAGCTATTTGTCCCTTTACTTGTACTTGTTGTTCAGTTGGGTTTCTGTACTGGACCATTTATTTTTCACCACACTCTTTTGTATTCAGTTTTACTTAGTGTTTACTTCTTGTTGCATATTCTGTTGTGTTTGTTTACTTTCATAAATTAAATTCCTTCTCAACTTATGGATTTATGCCTTTGATGCTAGTCTCCAGCCCCTAGCCTATGGAATGCAGGCTTGGGGTAGTCACGGCATGGGCCCCGAGGACGAGTCGTGACATCACCCATGGTATTTCATACAATGTGATATAAGGTTAGTTAATGATAGCTTTCCAAAATTGATTTGGAATATATCCAAAGGAGTTTTGGGTATGGTGTCACAAGTTATTGTATATTCTCCAACCTATGGTGAAATGGTACAATATATAATATGATTTAGTGAAAGTGGGATATTGAAGGGAATATACCCTAAAGCTTTATATATATACACACACACAATAAGATATATATGTATATATATTATATACACTATTTTTTCGTGAGATCTAGACACCTAAGACATTATCTATATTGCATATCACATAAGGAACCATTTCATAAGATAAAATAGTGATGAGTTTTAATATTCATATAATAAATTCACTTACTATCCAAAATATTCACTCATTTGTTATGAACACATGAGCCAATGCTATAGCATAAGGGTTTTCCTTATGGATTTATAAACCATTACCATATTATGGTGGTGTATATGTTGTATACTAGTACCAAACTCCCAATCACCCATTACTTTTTTCTTCTTCTTCCTTAGTATGTTGATATTCTAGTATAGTGTGGAAGAAAGGTAAATCTTGTGTGTACAAAATGTGATTCGGTTCGCCTGAAGATACATTATAGAGTGGGTATGTACTTGGGATACCCTTGGTGATCTTTATCAATCCCATGAAATGGTTTTAAATATTATTCAAATGCTCTTAGGTGTAATTTATGCATTTAAAATATTTATTTATTTCCATTTTATACATAGCATTATATTATCTTGCATTAAGAACTTCAAAAAAGGTTTTTACTTGCTTCCACTTCATCCGAGAATCATTTTTAGTCATTAATAAAACACTACACCAACAACATGGGTAAAATCATAATTGTATTTGATGGTGAATCATATGAATATGGGAAAACAGGTTCTATAGAGAGGGAAAAAGTTTATAGATAAAACACAATCTTCAAGGAATTATAAATAATCAAGGTGGTATTTAGAGGCTATGAATATATAGAATAGTGTGATAAGATATTTCTTCTAATGAAGTGAAAATCTTATAGATACTTATTTCACAAAATAAATTATTTTTAGGATTGTAAAAGTATTAAAAAAGTTACACCACCATAATTCCATAGAGGGAAATAAAAACATATCATATATATCAAATAATACATTATTTTTATTGATATAATTTTGGTTTCTCTAAATTTGTTCATAAATTTGTTTATTTTAATTAAATAATGAATAAAAAGAAATTATATTAAAGTTAAATGATAATTGATGTGAAAATAAAGAATATTATTTCATTAGATATCAAAATATTTCCTTCTTGAAGTGGAAGAAGAATACTATGACTCTCATGTTAAAATCAATTATGAGAGTTCCAAGCTTGTCACAATTAAATTTTAAGAATCATGGTAGGAAAAAAGAAAAAATTATAATGCTACCCTAGCTATATTATCTATTATATTGATGAATAACAAACAAATAAATATTTTTGATACTAGGTGCTCATATAACATATGCAGTAACATTAACATATGAAATAACATTATTGTTCATGTTGATGAAACCATTAGATTTATAAATGATTTTTATTTTAAAATAAATAAAATAGAAAAATGATGCTTGATTTAGATGAACCCATGAAACAATAATTGATTTTTTATGTATATTTAATCAATATCTTAAGAGAAATTGAAATATGTTACCCAGGAATCAAAGTTACATTCATTATAATGGGATATATAATAAAAGATAAAACTATAAATTCCATGATGAAAGGATAGATTACAAATAAGAATTTATTTCAATTAGAAAACTAGAATAATACTTATATACTCATGGTAGAAGAAGATATAATATTGTGGAATCAAAGGCTTAGTAATATACATCACTGGATCATGTAAAATATCACTAATATAAAGGATTTGATTGATATTTATAACATAAATTCAAATATAAAAAACATGTGTGATTCATTAATGATAGGAAAGGTGGTGATAAATACCAATAGTAAAAAGAAGATTAAACCCAAAAATTTTCTAGATTAATTTATCACTGTTGTGTGTGGTCTATAGAAATATCTTGAAACTCATAGTGAAATTTATTTTATATTTCTTTTATTGAGTACAACTGGATGGGTTTCATTATATTCTTTAAACACAAAAAGGAAGTGATGGAATGATTCAAAATGTTTTAATAGAGTGATGAAATTGAAAATGAAAAGTTGATAAAAATTATTTGATTACAGAATAGTATAAATTATACCTCCAATAATCTGGAAAACTATTCGGAGTAACTTTTAAATAAATATTATTTTTTCTGATGATAATTCCATTGAATATGTATTTTTTGATAGGATAGTTGACATGTTGAACCATATGCTAAAAATATTTGTTATTGAGAGTAGAATTTCAGGGTACTATTGCAATATAAGTGGTGAATGTAGTAGTTACACTAAATATCGGGCTTTATTAAGTCCAATAGAGTTGAAAATAACAATTGAAATGTGTTATGTAAGAAATACAACATTGAAACACGGTTATTTGTTAAAAAAATAAATGATATATTCAAAATAAGGATAAAAATCAGAGTTAATATGAATATGTGACTGATGAATGGATATTCTTAGTATACATAACAAAGAGTAACACTTAAACATTCTTCCATAAGAGGCTAAATAAAATTTGAGAGAGGTATGGTGTTTTAGGGATAGAGAATACAGATGTAATAAATTTTGGAAATAAATAATTGGGTGTATATTATGAAGAATAATGAGATATTGATGAATATTTTAGAGGTTTACAAATCATAAAAAATATATGAGATTTTAGATGAAGAAGTTAGTCTTAATGAAAGTGAATCATTGGCTCAAAGGAGGAAGAAAAAGTTGAAATCAATGAACCCAACATTATTAAATAAAAATATTGTCAAAATAAAACTCAAAAGCTTATAAATTTCGATCACACTACTATATTAACTCAATTAGAGATGAAAATATTTAAAGAGGAATCATAACATGATTCATGGGTAAATGTAATGAATTAAGAGTTGGATAAAATAGAGAAAAATGGGAGAGTTTTTTGTGGCCAATTGATGAAAATGTCTTCATAACAAAGTGGGTTTTCAAGAATAAGTATGTCAACCATGAGAATGTAATTTTAAACTAATCAAGATTGGTATAAAATGGATATGCTATTTTGAAGAGAAATACATGGGATAAATGTTTATATTGGTGGTGATATTTGAGTTAATTTGAAATTTATTAGTGTTTAGAATTCAAATATTATTTAAAGTTTATCAAATGGATGATAATATGGAATTATTTAATGGATTGATTAAGTAATAATAATACATTGAGCAACTCAAGGGTTTTCTAATTCCAGTTCAAGAAGCAAAGGTTTGTTGATTGAATAAATATTTTAATTGATTGAAATAATCACTATATGATTGGTATGCTTGATTTGAATCTTACTTGAAAAATTTGTTAGTCAAAGTAGGTGGTGTTGATCACAACTACTATGAAAATTAATCAATGTAAGAATATGTTATCATTCCTTTTTATATTGATGATATCATATTTAGTAGAACAAATCTATAATACATAGATTAATTAGTTATTGTGATGCAAATAGAGATTTAGAAATAATTGTTCAGTGAGATTAATTACCTTTTCAAGCTTCATGTGATTATATTTAAAGATTGTAATTTTATATCTCATTTTAAGAATTCAAGAGATTTTTGGATTTTTTTGGAATAAATAATTTTAAGGAGGTTTCAACTCTAGTTATGGTTAATACCAAACATAAGAATCATGGGGTTGGTATGAATATGGATCAAAATTTATATCAATGAAATATTGAATGATTTTTTATAAAAGATACCAATAATTTCATACATATTATATGATACTTTTTTGGTTGTGATATTTTAATTTAACCCAAAATAAAAACATCTCACTATTATGAAAATAATTATGAGGCATGTCCAAGGCTCTCTTTATTATCATTTGGTTTATTTGCAAGAAATTAGTGATATTAATTATTATTTATAGATTTGGATCTGGTATAGTATTTTTGGATAAAAATCAACAATTTTTAGAGATTTGGATGAATTATAACTAAATAATAAACTATACCTTTCAACATAACTACAGTGGATTTTTATCTCAGTTATAAAGGCATGGAAACAATTTTATTGATGAAAAAATAGTCATATGATCTTAGTGAATAATTTTTACTACCTTTGGGTATTAATTATGGTAGATAAGTGTTATTGGGTTAATGAATAACTTGGCAGGACACTATCAAATAAAATAAAATAATATATAAAACCATTTTATTATGAAAAAGGTGTAATATGGAGTGGTAAAAATTGATCACACTAGAACTTATGAATAAATGGAAGATTAATTTTAAAAATATTTTAACACAGATGTGTTTTAGATGAATCAATTGAATCTTAGTTATCAATCACATCCCTTGGATTGGGAAGGTTTTGGAAAATACTCAGTCACCATATGATTTTATTATCTTATTTGATTGTTTAATAGATCGTGGATCTTTTTATTTGGGTTTATTTTCATAGGTGGATAAAAATTGATATCTCCATTAAAGGGATGAATCAATGAAAATTTAGAATAGAGATCAATGATATTAATAATGGTATTCAAAATATTAGTGTTAAATCATGGGGGAATAAATCAACTCTACTATTAATGGGTGAGTATTATGTATAAGGGACTGAGATATATTACCACCTAGGATAATCAAAAAAGGATCGATGATGATAGTGGGACCTGTATGAGGTCTATTGTTTTACATGTTGTTTTTAATTATAATATATAGGTATTATTGATATAATAAATATAGAGTTATGCATTGTGGGAATAAATTTATATCTTGAAATATTATTTTCCAACCTGAGCATTACTAATGTAGTCATAAATTGTTATTTTTGGTATCCTTTTTCTATGTGGATTTTTGGAAGATAAGGATATTTTTATTTCAACTTGGATTTCCAAAAAACCAAAAGTGTGAGAATGATGTAACCTTGGTCACTCAAGGTGATGTATATTATAGTTTTTTGGATCAAGTAAATATTTTTTCAAAACATAAAAAATGGGGTTCTGTTTCTTGGTAATTGGTCTTATTGGATGAAATTTGACTATGGTGAATAATTGGATAGGTTTGGTATAAACTTTTTGAAGTAAGAAAAAACCATTCAATAACATATTTATTCATAGATTAATTGTCATCATATAATATTGAATGTTCTTTATATAATGTTTTATGGTTTGATAGATGTAAATTGTTGGAAATAAATATCACTACATTTTTAGACATTGAACCATATTTTTAGAAACTATCACATAATGGATAGGATATAGGATTTTGGTGTCTACACTTAAACTATCCTTGACACTATAATGAAATATTCCACATCATAATGGGGTTGATATATATGTGTATTTTAAGAATCATGTTATGGTTTATGAGGGTTAAATAATGAGATTTGAACTGAGATTTTTGGATCAGTGTTTTACTCTAGATTTTTCCATAACTATAACTATTATTCCATAATGTTTTCTAGAAGTGTTCTATGCTATGATGATGTAATATTTCAACATATTTTTTATTATAATTGAAAAATATGAAGGTTTATATATTATTACAAAATGGGAAGGTTGGAATGGAATTATAAGTATTCAATTCACCCAAGGAGGATGTTTTAAAGGTTATTAAGGGAATAACTTGTGGAATTCAAAGAAGGATGTTATTATAAGATTAAATTAAAGAATATTTTATAGTTATAAAAGAGAAATTAAGAAGATAAAACACATATTATAATAATATAGTATTATTCACATATAAATACTTTATAAGAAGGCTACTATGAATAGATTGATTATCGTTGAAAATATAGACTTTGTTGAAGTATGAAATAAAAGGAATACACCATTATTGATTTTTTGTTTGAATATTCTATTGGTAATCATTTTGAGTGGATTCAACATCAGATATTTCTATTTACATCAATGAATTAGTGAAAATATATAAGATGATAGTGGTTGTGTACCTTGGTTTGGTAGGGATTTATACGTAAAATCTTGCAAACACATACAATGAGTAATTATATTTTATATACTGAAACATGATAATTTATATTCTTTTTTAATGTATCCATTTATGGAGTACCAAGTAAAATCATTGTTTAATTTAATGTAATTTTTATATTAATCTATTTTGTATAGGTTTTTTGGATTTTATATTAATGAAAAATTCTTTTCAATATGGTAATAAGATCCATTTTTTGTGAAGAAAATTGGACACCCAAATTCACCCCCCCCCCTTTTAGGGTGTGTTTTGGACTAATGGTCTCAAAAAATTGGATAATGATAATGAAAATTACATATAAAAAAATAGAAAACCTGAAATAGATATTTAGTAATTTGATATAAGAATCAGTAAAGAATATAGAAAATAGAGGAATGCTTCATCAAAAAGAAAGGTGATCAAGAATATTTTCACATACCTCAAGTTATGACTCACTTAGAAAATAACTATAAATTCTTGTACAATAAATTTTTTTTTTGTTAATTACATAATACCAAACCATATTCATGTTTTATTTACTTATTAATACTTGTTTTTGTTCATTTATTAATTATATATTTGGTACATTTTGTTCATGTTGGTTATTCAGAGATATTAATTTGATAAATTTATATTTTCATTAGTGTGAAAATATATTTCTTTATTTTCCCCAATATTTAATCAAATTCATAAGTTACAAGGTAATATGTATATAAAATTACATAGTTTTAGATGTTCCTTATGTGTTACATAAGAGGTAAAATTCATTTTTATAAAGAAATCATCACATGATATGTTCAATAAGGATTTTCTATTAACTACATCGACATATTTTAATTTAAATATTTTCATTTTAATTTTACATTTCAAAAATATTAACCATATATATTTTCATCATTAATTTAATATTTAATCATAAATAATATAATTATAAACAACTATGAATATTCATGATTAATATGAAATAACATTATCTATGTAGTAGGTTTATACATACCATGGAATGGGCATTGTTTAAAAGAATGGATAATCATAAATGATTGATATTTTATTTTTTTCAACTTATTAAATTATTATTATACTATTTATTCTATATTATTAAAGTGATTAATCATATTTCAATAGACTAATTTTGGAATAGAAAATAAGCAAGATTCAATAAAATTTCAGACTTATTTATTGAGACCTCTCTATCTATTTGACTTGTTCCTTGAGTACTTGAGAAAAGGTGAGACTATAATATGAACAATGTATAAGAGAATAATAGAATAATTGTGATATATTTTAGTTGATGTAATGATTTTTTCCAATTATCATGAATGGGTTAGGAATGACGTTATTTATAGGTGACGAGAAGTGCATTTTTTTAATAAAAATTGTATAAATTTTTATTTTAATTCCAAACTATGAATATTATTGAATATTGTGATAATGAATTTTATTTTGGGTCATATGAGTCTTAAAAATATATACATTCATGTTATATAATTCTAATTTTACATGTATTACCATATTATCCAAAATATCATTTATACCATATATATTATCTACTTCCGTATTTCACTATTTATAATAAAACGTCAATGTTGCCTAATATTATCAATCTAATTATAAAAAGTTAAACTATTTTATCAAAATATATTTCTTTATGATGTATATTAAATATTTAAATTTAATATTAAAATATTATAATTTCATTGATAAATGTAAAACATGTTATAATAAAAATCATACCACTATACTTTCTTTGAGTAACATGAATTAAAAAACAAGATCAATTATTTTAAATATTTATTTATGGTTTATTCATAATTATATTTTCTACTAATATCTATGGTATATATTTAATGATATGGATTTTTCAAAAATTATCCATAATGGTAACCCTTAATGATTAGTTTAATCTACAAATAATCATCTGATTATTTAAATAATCATATTTTTATTAGATACCTAACCCATTTATAGTGTTTATATAATCTATAACATTCTTATATATACAACTTAAGTCATATTCCCTTAATTAATTTATTTTTTTTAAATGTTTTATATTTATTATATAATATTTATATCTAATTAATAATTATTTTTATTATTTTTTAATTATTCTTATAGTATGATATTAATAGGGGACCACAAACCATTGAATTTCCAACTTCAAGTCATGATACTTGTTTGAATTTATTATCCCATTTTATTTCTATCTATAATAATGAATTAATTTTCCTTGTAACATTATAATATTAATAAATAAATTATATATATGTAATGTATAAGATTTATTTATGGAATACCTTAATACCTAGGAAAAGAAAGATACATTTTATTATTATAAACATATATGGGAAAGGAATGTTTTAGCTATTAATAACACTAATGGTATCTGTGAATACTATCTCTTATTATCATGGGATGAATCAAATTTAGGATATGATTTTTAGAGATAAAACATTGAATAAAATAATGATAAAAGGAAAATAAGTTTTTACAATTTAGTATGTAACATTTTAAATATATATAGAAATAAAAATTTTGTTTTTTGAGGTAACCTTATTTCTTTTCTACAATTTTCTTTCTCATTCCATTTATCATATCATACAAAATAGTATCTAAAATTATATTTAATAAATTTTATGCTTGAAACCACTGAAAGAAAGATTCATGAGGTTGGTGAGGTATATGTTTGTGTGTGTTCCAGTGTCGGTATAAATTTTGTAAGATGACAATGATTATGAATTTTTTTATATAGGTTTTTGGTGTATTTTTTTACATAGTTTCCAATAAGAAGATATTTATAATTTTATGAACTCTATTAATGGGTATAAATGTTTTTTTGTTTTTCATTCATGTATTATGTAGACCAGAATGTTATAATTCTTATAAAAAGGTCATCACAAAAACATCACAGTTATTCATAGGATAAAGAATAAATAGAGTAAAATATCTGATAGTCCTAAAAATGTTGATATACAACTCATGTTTTGTGAATAAGTTTTCATTATATGAATGATATTATTTACATCCATTATAATTAAAGAATTTTACTTAGTAAAATAATATCTTTCACTCAGAAATACATATGAACTCATATAAAACTTTTCATGGAATAAAATATATAAATTAATGATAATAGGATTAATATATAGTGAGGAAAATAAATGTAATATAACTTTCATAAGAAACAAAAAATAATATCCAATCCATCCAAAAACACATTATTTTAGTTTAGATTTGATAAAATAACTATGTTGATAATGAATGAAAATATCTAAAGTTTGATGTTTGAGATAAATTGTTCATTTAAATATTTTCATGGAAGTGTTTTTTGGATAAGGAAGAGTGGAAATCTATGTGATAGGTACATTTCTCCAATTGATCATACTTATCATGGAGGGGATGTCATCTATCAACATACAATTCTGCCAAATTTATCACAAGTACCTTAAGTGTCTCATGTGACTCTCTTAGGGAAGTATTTTAATGGAGAAAAGCTTCCCTGATTTTCTTCTATTTTTAGGTATTATATGTGTTTATATGGGTATTAGAGATGACTTAATGGAGGAATATTGAGTTATGAAACAATCAAGGATAAAATGCCTATTTTTAAGAGGATTTAACTATTTTTAAAGCCTTGATTTCATCAAACCACTACCCTCCTCTCTCTAGAATCCTCCCAAGGAACCCCAAGCTCCCAAGAAGTCTCTCTCAAGACTCTCTAAAGCCTTTGGAATCAAACTTCCAAGAAAGGGATTTCTTCCTTTTTCATTTTGTCCAATTTTCTTTAAGTTGTTATGCCCTTTTCTTTTGAATTACAAATGTTTGGGTATGACTTTACACCTCCCCCATACTGACCTATTCATGTTTGAATAATGATAGATCCCCTTTCTCTCTAATTAATGCCTCCCACATACACCCATTACCATGTTGAAATTCCGTAAGGAATTTCTCTCTCCTCATTTACATTCATGCAATTCTTTTGTATTACATATCTAAATTCCATTACATTTGTTTGGAAATGTATCTATATGACCACGTTACTGTCCATTTCTTGTACATATGATTAGACACCCATTTATCTCTCATCAACCATTTTTATGTATTCTTATGTCACGCCGTTATGCTGCTGAAATTACACCACGTTTTTCCAAGCCAAGATCATAGTGTAGTGAATACCATACCTGTGTATCTATCAAGGGTATTCACATTTATACACATATACATATTGAATGGAACATTCTTGTATTTATTCCACATTCCTTAATCATGGAATAACTTATGATGTTGATTGATAATATGTTATATGATCCATGTGGCACATTTATGCATGAAATGAAATGTTTAAGAAGGGTGAAACCTTGTAGCGCTCCAATGAATTGGGTAAAGTGTAGTATCATGGTACTTAATTTGAAATGAGTATTTACCCATTCTAATTAAAGTGTAATGAGGGTTTACTCGTGCTTCATGTGCAATGAGGGTTTACTCATGCTCCATGTGCAATGAGCCTTGGCTCATGATAATTTCACGTTAAGTGTGTTTTCCACATCTCCATGATATGATTATCATTCTTTATCGTTCCTTTAGGTTCATGTTTTTCTTGTTCTCCATTTATATTCTTATTTTATAACATGTATTATATTCCTCATGTAATTCCATTTTTAATCCCTTACTGAGCTTTATAGATTACCCTTTTCTTATGCATGTTCTCATGTTATCCCATGCAATGCTAAGTACGATGGAATGCAGTGTTCATGTAAAGAAAGTTTTCAGTAAAGTTTTTGTATTTCATGTTTTATGTTTTTATGTAAGGTTCTTAAGCCCCAAAGACACTAAACAACTCAATATTCCATGTTGTATCAAGTGAAGAGTTTACGTTATAAATCATGATTAAGTGTGTAATAAAGAGCAGGGTTATTATACAACTTGTTTATTTTGAGTGCAATATTACTTCCCATGATGTATTTTATGATTATTCTTTGTTTCATGTTTTATGTTTTCATGTAATTTTTCTAAGCCCCAAAGACACTAGATTCTCACGTGCATTGTATGGGATAACCTGAGAACATGCATAAGAAAACGGTAATCTATAAAGCACAGTAAGAGATTAAACAAGAAATAAAATGAGTAATATAATACATGTTAGAAAATAATAATTTCGATGGAGAATAAGAGAAACATGAATATAAAGTCATGATAAATAATGATAATCATAAAATGGAGATGTGGTAAAAACACTTAACGTGACATTAGCATGAGTCAAGGCTCATTGCACATGGAGCATGAGTAATACCTCACTCCACATAAAGCATGAGTAAACCCTCATTGCACATTAATTATCCAGATTCAAAAACCATTTCACATTACGTATCATGATACTATACATTACCCAATGCAATGGAGTGCTATTAGGGTGCACCCTTTTAAACATTTCATCTCATGCATAAGTGTGCCACATGGATCAAATAACATAAAATCAAGCAACATCATAAGTTATTATATGAATAAGGAATGCAGAATAAATACATGAATGTTCCATTCAATATGTATATGTTCATAAATGTGAATACCCTTAATAGATACATGGGTATGGTATTCACTACACTATGATCCTAGCTTGGAAAAACGCAGTGCAATTTCGGCAGCATAACAACGTGACGTAAGAATTCATAAAAATGGTTGATGAGAGAGAAATGGTTTTTTCATCATATTTACATGAAATGGACAGTAAGGGGGTTATATATATACATTCTCCAATAAATGTAATGGCATTTAGATACATAATAAAAAATAATTTCTTGAATGTAAATGAGGAGAGAGAAATTCCATATGGAATTTCGGCATGGTAATGGGTGTACATGGGAGGCATTAATGAGAGAGAAAGGGGATCTCTCATTATTCAAACATGAGTAGGGTAGTATAAGGGAGGTCAGCAATCATACCCCAACATTTTTAATTGAAAACAAAAGGGCATAACAACTTAATGAAAACTAGACAAAATGAGAAATGAAGAAATCCCTTACATGGAAGTGTGATTCTAGAGGATTAGGAGAGGATTGAGAGAGGCTTCTTAAAAGATTTGGGTGCCTTGGTAGGATTCTATAGAAAGTATGGTAGATGTTTGATGAACTAAAAAGGCTTTGAGTGAAGAGTAAGTGGGAGATTGGGTGGTTTTATATAGGAAAGGAGAGGGAATTCATTATTATTTAGGTTTGGGACACCACACATTTAACTAATCAAAACACCGAACCGTACCATGGTTTTGTCCTATGATTTTTTCCAAAGGGGAGTGGAAAAAAATATTTTATGAGGCCAATGACCGAAATTCTTAAAATAATAGGGTTGCTTATGTAGAGGTGAGTCACACTCTCAAGGAAAACAATTTAAAAAGACAAAATGTTTTATAAGTCTTGAAGGGTCTACTAAAGCTTTTCAAAATAAATCAAAAAACTACAAAATCACATTATTTTAATGGTAAAACATATATTAGACGAACATAATGTTTATAGTATTTTATTACATCACTATTGGGTCATTATGATGTCATAAAACACATTATATATTTAAACGATATTTAATTATTACCCAAAAATTTGATTGTCTCAGAAAATTATGAAGAATGCACCATTGGATAATTTCAACATCATGGTTACAAAAATAATATTCATTTTATCTAAATAATTTTTTTTAAATATGTGAATTTGTACATTTACAATAAAAATTGACATTTATAAAAAAATTACGTGTTTTGACAAAAATAGCATTCAAACCTTAATAAAAATTACAATAGTATAAATAAAAAAAGTATTTGATCATTTATATTTAATAAAAAGTAATTTATGAATTTTTTTAAATATTATTTAATTAAAAAATCCATTAATTCATCCAAATAGAATTATTTAATGAATATTATCTAAAAAATACTACTTGTGTTTTAAAAACTATTTACAAAGTAACAATAATAAAATAAATGCACATTCTTTATAAAAAAATATTGTACATAGTCATAGTGAAATGGTCTTGTTACATAACCCCTTTTAACACTCGTATAAGACCTAAGGGTAAGGTGTGAGATGGTGACATACTCTTGGGGTGGCCCAGATAACATCGCTTGGGTGGTAATCTCTATTAACTTCTAATTCTCCCATAGTCGGTTCCACTCATGCCTAACTTGTTCATTCTCAGCTTCAGCTTGGTCAAAAGAGAGTCCCAATGATTCCACATCCCTTCTGAGCTCCAAAAAATGGGCTTTATACTAGGAAAGTCTACTGGATGAGGCCACCTCTTCCTTTGTTTGAGTAAATTGGATTTGTTAAATCCCTATATTTATACTGATAACATGATCACTATTCAACGACTATATTAGAAATAGTCACAATTATTAATTGCATTTTTAAATCCAGAAACATAAACCAATTAAATTCACATTTTATATAACCATAATAAGACATTTAATTATATCAAGGTTAATTTTCATTAATGAATTTTTGGGTCGTTACCATCTTCCCCCCCTTAAAATATTGCATCATCACAAATTGATTATATACAAAAAGAACTCTAAAATTTAAACATGACATTAGGGTTTCTTACCCGCCACCCTTAAGCATTATCTAAACCTCATTAGCATGTTGATCACAGAGTGTGAGGGTCCACTTAGTGAAAAAATACCTTAATGAACATTCAATTTCTTCCACATCCTTAGTCGTGATGCAGTCCGTGAAACATGGATCATACCGATATAAAATATGATGTAATTTTAGAAAAGAATTCTTACTAATGTAAAGTTTCAAAACATCACCATGTACCAGGTTTTTGTAAAATATTTTGACATAGTCAGATTTGAAATTTCGGAAATTTGTTTCTTTTAATATATTTTCTAAATTTCCAAAAAGATTGGAAGACAATACTATATATATATATATTGATTTCTCAGAGGTATCCCTCTTTAGAAACTATTCTAAAATAAAATGGTACATCATAATAAACAGATATGGGGATGTTTTTGAAAATACCCTGATGGTACCTCCCTCATCTTGAAAGGTGGTAGAGTTGGGAGCTTAATATTTGATCATAGGTGTTCCATGATCCTTGATTATTCCATGGTATGGAGGAGGTGTTTGATATTTCGGAAAGCATATTGCATGAAATTTGGACATTGGAAAAGGTTTTGATGCTTTGTGAGCTTGAATTTGCAATAATTATAGCTAGTAAGTCCTCAGGAAGGGACAAGTGTGTTGTATGAGGTTCTTCCCCATCCATCTCGAAACTATCCTTTATCCGGCTGACGAAACATATCAAATTATAAGTTACCCACTAGACATGATAAAAGTGTGATATAAAACTACCTGATGTGGAACGATTTATTATTCCTTAATGAAAGGAAAATTAGGGATAACACATAATGGTTAATAGAAATACAAAAATGGATGACTAATTAATTACTTTTATTTTCTTAACTTATAAATCTATAAGATTCCATATATGTTATTCATGATCTACATTATAACATTTATTCTTAGAAGAATATTTTGAAGTTCTCTTAATAATGGTTCATACATAGCTTATTAATTTACCAAAGCATATCTCCTAGGAGTGTCATATCCTAGAGTGCAGAAAGGCCCATTTTCATGTACCAAGATACCCCGGGTCCAGCCCAAAACTCCTAGTCGGGGTTTTCACCCCTTGATAAATTCGTGCTAGAGTCACCTCTACCTTCACATATCCAGAAATAGATATATTTTCTTAACAAAAAACATAATCAATACGCAAAAAAACATTGTGATTTTTTTATTATACTTTTCCATATCCCTAAGGCTTTACTGGGGTTTTCTAATCATAATTCGAAAAATAACTAAACCTATCCTATGATACCAAATATAAAAACCCTTGTCTTTATTATACACTTAAACATGATTTATTATATCAAATGTTTGCTTGATACAACATGGAAGATCATGAGGTCAAGTGTATTTGGGTCTTAGTAACATTAAATAATAACATAAAACATGAAACACAACATCTTTATTGAAAAATTTCTTTATATGATCACTACATTCCCTCGTACTTAGCATTGCATGGGATAACATGATGACATGCATAAGAAAAGGTTGAGCTATAAAGCCCAGTAAGAGAATAAACATGAAATAACATGAGGAATATAATAAATGTTAGACAATAGGAATATCAATGGAGAACAAGAGAAAGATGAACCTAATGGCCTGATAAAGCATGATAATCATAACATGGAGATGTGGCAACAACACTTAACAGGGAATTAGCATGATCCAAGGCTTATTGCACATGGAGCATGAGTAAACCATCATTGCATGGGACTCATGGGTAAAACCTAGTTACACTTAAATTAGTATGAGTCAAAACTCATTTCACATGACGTATCATGATACTATACTTTACCCAATGCATTGGAGCACTATTAGGGTGCACCCTTCTTAAACATTTTATTTCATGCATAAGTGTGCCACATGGATCATATAACATGGAATCAATCAAAATCATAAGTTATTACACAATTAAGGAATGTGTAATAAATACATGTATGTACCATTCAATATTTATATATGCATAAATATGAATACCCTTGATAGAGACATTAGTATGATATTCACAACACTATGATCCAGGCTTGGAAAAATGTGTTTCAATTTCGGCAGCATAACGACATGACGTAAGAATTCATAAAAATGGTTGATGAGAGAGAAATGGGGGTCTCATCATATGTACATTAAATGGACATTAAGGGGGTTATATAGATACATTACCCAACAAATGTAATGGCATTTCGATATATAATACAAAATAATTTTTTGAATGTAAATGTGGAAAGAGAAATTCCTTAAATAATTTAGGCATGGTAATGGTTGTACAAGGGAGTCATTAATGAGAGATAAAGGGGATATATAATTATTAAAACATTAATAGGGAAATATGATGGAGGTTATCAATCTTACCCCAAAATTTTTAATTGAAAAAATGGGCATAACAACTTAAAGAAAATTTGACAAAAATTAGAAAGGAAGAAAT
This sequence comes from Viscum album, assembly GCA_963277665.1. Classification (NCBI taxonomy): domain Eukaryota; kingdom Viridiplantae; phylum Streptophyta; class Magnoliopsida; order Santalales; family Viscaceae; genus Viscum; species Viscum album. The sequence goes on along the minus strand of OY728132.1, from coordinate 1,148,495,453 downwards.
CCCTTACATGGAAGTGTGCTTTTAAAGGCTTAGGGGAGGCTTGAGAAAGGCTTCTTGGGAACTTGGACCACCATGGGAGGATTATAGAAAGAGGAGGGAAGTGTTTGGATGAACTTCAAAGGTTTTGAGTGAAGGGGAAGTGGTATCTTGGGTGTGATTATATAGGATATGAGAGGGAATTGTTTATTATTTAGGTTTGGGACACCACACATTAATATAATCAAAACCACAAACCAGGCCATGGTTTTAACCATGGTTTTTTTCAAATAGTAGTGGAAAAAAATATTTTACGAGGCCAATGGACTAACTTATTAAAATAAAAGGGTTGCTTATATGGAGGTGAGTCACACTCTCAAGGAAAACAATTTATAAAGACAAAATGTTTTATAAGTTTTGAAGGGTCCACTAAAGCATTGTAAAATAAATACAACAAACCCAAAATCACATTATATTAATGGTAAAACACATATTGGATGAATGTAATGTTTTTAGTATTTTATTAAATCACTATTGGGTCATTAGGATGTCATAAAACACATTATATATTTAAACATTATTTAATTTTTACCAAAAAATTTGACTGTATCACAAGTTACGAAAAATTCACCATTGGATATTTCTCTAATTTTTGATTCCAAAAATAATATTAATTTTATCTGAATAATTTTATATATATGTGAATTTTTACTTTTAAAATAAAAATCTGAATTTATCAAAAATTCATGGGTTTTGACAAAAACAACTTTCAAACCATAATAAAAAATATAATTGTATTCATAAAAAAACTATACGATAATTTATATTTAATAAAATGTAATTTATTAATAATATTTTATTAAAATATTATTTAATTAAAAAATAAATTAATTCATCAAAATATATTTCTTAGTTGAATATTAACTAAAAAATATTATTTGTGCTTTAAAAACTATTTACAAATTTACAATAATAAAATGAATGCACGTTATTTATACAAAAATAATGTACATAGTCATAGTGCAAGGGTGTTGTTACATAACGCCTTATAACACTTACATAAGACAAAAGGGTAAGGTGTGCGAGGGTGAGAGACTCTTGGGGTGGCTCGGATAATAACGCTCAAGTGGTATTCTCTACTAAATTTCACTTCTCCCGTAGTCGGTTCTGCTCAAGATTAACATGTTCAAGCTCAGATTGGGCTTGGTCAAGAGCGGATCCCAATAATTCCACCTCGTTTCTGAGCTCCAACAAATGGGATTCATATGGGGAAAGTCTACTAGATGAGTCCATCTCTTCCTTTGTCCGAGTAAATTGGATTTGTTAAAGCCCTATATTTATACTGATCTGGTGATCACTGTTCAATGACTATATTAGCAACAATCAAAATTTTTAACATAATTTTTAAATCCAAAAACATAAATTACATGAATTTCACATATTATATAACTATAATAATACATTTAATTAGATCAATAGAAATTTTCATTAATGAATTCTTGGGTTGTTACCAGTTGTGAATATTATATATGTCTCAAAAAAATGTGAGATGAGAAACCCTTACCTAATGTCTCATTTTTCTTCACAAGGGTTCAAAACTCCTATATAATAAATACATAATATAAAAATATTCATACATAACATACCATGTACCATTAATTCATAATTTCCAATTACCCCATTATGATAAATTCGTTCATAAAATGGTTACTCAGGTTGAAACTGGTATGTTTTCCATGCATGTTTCCATTTGATAGTTCCAATACTTGAAAAATGGTTATGGTTAAGTAGTATATATAATAATAATATGAATGAAATAAGTATAATATTTATTTATTATCTACTCTTTCATAACCATTCACATAAACTAGTGATGAAAAATTAAATACATCACTTTATGGAGATGGTAGCTCGTACGCATGCACAAGTGATGTTTCCGCATTTGAAATTATAGAATGAAATAAATGTAATTTATAAATATCCCTTAATTTTTTTTATTATATTGTAAATATCATATATATTTATTAAATATATCCCTATTACCATCCATTAAAATCAAAAATTAAAAATAATCACAGCAGTTCGTGGGGGTGGTAGTCCACACATACGCATGAGCGACGTTATTATTTTCCAACAGATGGTATAGTAATAAGATTGAAAAGATATTATAATTAGGGAAGAATAATTATGTCATAAATATCATATATAAACATTAAATCCATTATAAAAACAAATATTAATGATAGTGATGGAAAATGAATCATATCCTTATGTGGAGTCGGTATTCCACACATATGCACGAGCAAAGCTTTCATTTACCATTTGATGAAAAATAAGGGATGGAAAATATTACACCATTAAAATAATAAAATATAATGATATGTTATATAATTATGTTATTATATCAGAATTTTTAGGTTATAATTTAAGGAGGTAAAAGAAGAAGTAAAGTGAAAATGCTTGAATTAGACAATTAGAACCACTTTAAATCACCTCTATTTGATCCCTCCTTAAGGACCCTATGCACAAGATTTTACGAAAAAAGAAACTACATATTTTTTATAAGGATGTTAATAAAACTTTTTCTTAGGTTTTTGGGTAATTGGATCAAGAAGTGTGAGGAATATAGGAGATGTGGTGTCCATTTATATGTGAGTAGAGGGGCAGCATTGGAATTACATAAAGAATTAGATTAATAAAAATTTACTTTCAATTTATTGAGGCCCAAAATTAATATGTTTATAATATTATATATATATATATAATTCTAAATACTAAAATCAAAAAAAATGTTTATATAATTTATGGATATGTTTTAACTCTTATCTCTTAGTTTTAACCCCCATTAACAATGTTTGTTGATTAGTGTGACACTAATGTTTTAATAGAATATGGGTCGAAAAAGTTAAAATAAAATGAAAAGTATATAATAAGTGAAAAATTGTGGACATTATTGACACTTTAAAATTAAATTTTCCAAATACAATATTTTTAATAATTTTAATCCAATTAATAAAATATTATTTAATATAAAATACCATTAAAGTCATATTCAGGATTATTCACAAAATTTTATTTTAAAAAATATTAATAAAATAATTTAATTTAATATAAAATTTTAACACATAAATATTAAATTATATTTTAATAAAAAATATTTTTAAACCATAAATTTCTCAAACCATATTTCTATTATTGTCTTTCAACCATTTATATGAGTTTTGTACTGCTTGCAAAACCCTTGTGTCATCATTATATAAGAATCTAAGGTAATCATTCAACATCAAGAAATAAAATATAAATTAACCTCATAAAATAAATAAACAAATATAACAAAAACTTTTAAAACAATTCTATACTTATTTTAATCAATATTGAAAAATAGTATAGATATTAAAAACAAGAAAGAGACATTTTGGAATTTTTCTTTAATTTAAAGAACATAAAGATATTTATCAAAGAATAATGGAATAAAAATTCCATATTTTTGAATATATTAAGTTTTGGTTGTATTAATATTATAAAATGAAAAATGTTAATTTTTATATATGATTTTTAATCCTTATTTAACAGTTTTAACTTTGTTCTACCTATTTTATCTTTACCGTAGTGGAACCATTTTTACTCTGGTTTCTAGTTATTATTAAAAAAATAGCTAACAAGTTAAAAAAATTTAACATGATGATTAAAAATATGGAATCAATTTTATATAATTAAATCCATATAATAAGAAAAAAATACTTTTTAAATAAACCCACAAAATGCGATAGAAAATGGTTTTCTTGAAATATGTATTCTTACTTAGAAAATTGTTCCTATACCAAAATTCAACAAAATTTTTATTCTAATGACATTAATTAGAATTTTTTAAATAAAAATTTAAAAATTTAATTTGACAATAAATAAAATAAAATAATACTTTTTAATACTTGAATGGAAAAAATAGTTTTTATGTAAAATCAGTATTTTGTTTCATTCCCTAAAAAAATTAATCTTTTTAGAAAAATTCAAAATTTTCATCTTATGATAATTTTTATATTTTGTTTTAAAAAATTATATCCTTTTTATGGAATAAATTTTATTAAATTGGATGAAATTAATTAAAATATTCACTCATAAAAATCAATAAAAACTATTTTGGAATAAAACTTATTTATAATGCATGAAATTGGTTTAAAAAAAATAGAGTGGTTGTTTTATAATAATTAATAAATAAATTTTTATTATGTAGGAATATTATACATATGTTACATAATAGGTTAAACTTATTCATATCTACTAATTCAATGGCATGTCTATAAATTTTATATTTAAAATAATAATATTTTGTGTTTTATTTATGATCAACGATGCATTTCGTATACGCTATTGAACAAAATATTATTTCAAAATAAATATTTGGTGTGTTATAATTATTTTAGTCACTTTGGAAGATTTATACTATGAATCATTATTGGTTTGTATTATTGTGATTCCATTCACCATTTATAATCATATAATCACATAAATATGGTTATGAATTATAGGAATAGAAATATAAAATTTATAATGTTATTTTTTATTTATAAGAGGGTAAATTTATATAGAGTCTTGTTTCATAAAGATTTAATGATGTGGTTTTCAATTGTAATTATTTTTTTTCATATTTTTATGTTTTTTTCCATCTCTATTGTTAGAATAGTGTTATTAGGTATTTCTTGTGGTTGGTATTGTGGTGTTAGCATGATGTTTCTATTATGGTGGTTGTTTAGATTGATTTTTATTTTTCTTTTGTCCATATAATGAGGAAGTAGTTTTTCATTATGGATATGTTAGGGTGTTTAGTGACTATTAGCATGGGTTTTTGTGGAGGGGTCAATTTTGTTTCATTATTGTGGCTTGGGAATAAGGTTTGAGTCTGATTAAATGAATAATGAATAATTAATTGAAATAGAAATGGGTTGATGGGATAATTCTATATTGAAATTAATAAATAATGAAATGGGTAAGTGACGATTCATAAAATGGGATGGTAATTCTGAAAAAGATCGGTTTATATGAAATGTATGTATCTATAAATGAATTCAACATAATTAATATAACGTGGATGGAAAAAATAAAATCTAGGAATAGGTTATAAAGTTATTAAATGGAAATTTTGGATTATTGTTTCATTATTGCAGGGTTTGGTATGGTTGGCTCATGTTGTTGTAGTCTTGGAAGCAGTGGTTAGTTTGATGTTGTCAAATTATTATTGTTTTGGCAGGTTATAGTAATAAATAAATCCTATTTTGATTTAACCCTTAATTTGAGATTATTTTTGACTATTATAGTCATTGTATATTTCTTTTCCATTTCTTATAAACCACCATCTGAGTTGGGTAATCATACCAATGACCATATGATTTAGGGTTTAACATATTTTTTCCAACATCCATGTTGTAGAGAGAATAGATGTTTAACTACACACTTTTCCCCTCCCTCTATTATGGATGTAGTATAATATATAAATTCATAAGGTTATTTTTCATTTTCTATAATTTCATGGGGGTAGTGTATCTAAGATGTGATTATGGTGTGGATGAATGTTATGTTACATTCATGGTATAAAGAGGGAATAAGGTTGATACCCTTTATGCTCATAGACCCTACCATGATGAGGATAAAATATATAGTTGAGATGAATTGATAATTTATATAGAAGTTTTGGTAGTTATGTGATGATGATTTCGTTTTGGTATGTTGTGATGTCAAAGATAATGTGCATGTGGCTATGATATAGTATGTGGTCATGAAATTATTTGGTCTTGTGGATGTGGAATGGGTAACAACACTAGAGCATATTTTGTTGGGGGTGTGAGAGTGACTAGATTAGTGGAGAAGTGATTATAGTGAACTTTATTGATATATATATATATATATATATATATTTGATATTATGTTACCAAACATGGATATGTTGTTGGGAAGGTGAGGCATGTTGAGGAAGGGTGATAGTTGACCTAACACAGGTGATGTGTTGTTTTAGTTTTTTTATTCACTTAGGAATTAGTATGATTTTACACATTTGTATAAGAGGTTTGGGGGGGGGATTCTAATGGGAATTCTTTTATACTCACGCCTATATGTGTTTGTGTGTGTTTATAGGTTTCCATGTGGAAGTTGGTGATTGGGCTGAACCCTATTAGCTTGTTTTGTTCATGATCAGTTTTATTATCTCTAATATATGTTTTTAATTATTACATTACTTGGGATAATTTTGGTTATGTATGCAATTTACATTAATTATTTACTAGGTTTTATTTTATATTATATACTGTTTTTGGTTTATTTATATCATTTTTATGGAATTTTTGAGGTTAATACCCCTATTTGTGCATTTTTATACCCTCAGTGATAGTCACCAACCTCTTTCCTATTAGAGTTGGACTAAGAGGTGTAATTATTGGGTGTGTCATGAAAAAGTGGTATTATAGATTTGTCTAATAAATAATATAATGTTTGGAGTTAGGCACTAGTGAGGAATGTATGGTTTTTTTAGAGAAATGATGTTATTCTCTGTTAGTTATGACATAGGAAAGAGAGGCTCTCTTGGATATAAGAGTTTAAGGACCCTGTGATCTGATGCAAGGACCTTAAGCATACTGAACATACTAGGTGGGATGATATTGATTCTGTGGAAGGGTTCTAGGTGCAGAGCATTCATTTTGTTTGATTGATCCCATGTTTGAATTAGAGAAATCTTGGGGGAAAAAATTAATCTATTTAAATAATCTTGAATAAAATTAATGTTTTCTCTCTTAGGTGTTCCCATCTTATATGTTATAAAGATTCATAAGGAGCATCTTTCTTATATATTTTAGATTGCTTAAGTGTATTAGGATTACCTAATTGAACATAAGAGAGTCAATGCTAATGAGGATGATTATTAAAAGAAGAAGTTTCATGAGTTTCAAAATTAGATATCGGATAAGTATTAAGAGATTGTGACCAATTAAGAGATAAAATAGTGGTTAGAGTTGCTCGATATAAATTTCAGTATGATTTGTGGGTAGATGGATTCTTGGGGCTCAATTCTCAATAGTAGGTTGATATGTTCTTATCATAAGATGTGGTTTCGTTTAACAGCTTATTAGAATGAGTTGGTGGTCTCATGGGATGATAGTGTGAATCAATTCTATATAGATAATATTTCTTTAACATTGAAGGTATTAATTCTATAAGAGTTTGTCTCTCTTCATTAAGGGATCCCAAGCACGTGGGAGCTAGTACCATAGTTCAAGAAGATTCATTTTTCCCATGGTATTATTTATTATGAGATGACTATGATGATAAATTTTGAGAAGTCATCTTGTTTAGAGATCAATTTATAGACCACACCATTTACATTTCCAATATATCATGAGGTGTTAGTGAAAGTTGAGGCGATTAAGAAGATGCATGTTCTGATTAATTCATCTCTAGAGGGGAGTTATCAAGAAATTTTTAGGATCATAGATACAATTTAAGGTTCTCATTTTTTAGGAAGTTGAAGTTTCACCAAATAAGGATTTAGTCACAACCTTCTTCTTCTCACTTGTCTAAAGATGAAAGTTCTTGGGACTCTACCATGATTTTTTTCAATGGGTTTTCTTTATGAAAGTCATGGTCATCTTCAGTTCATGTACTTTATCATAATTGGTTCTAAATTTGGAATAGTTAGTTAGTTTTATATAAAAACTCATCCATAGTTTCCTCAGATACCTTACAAGCAATAGCTGTAAGGCCAATAAGCTTATTGAAATTAGATATAATATGGATCTGGTAGAGGAAAACCCCATGATATGACTTTACCCTGGGGATATATGACTAAGCATGCTTATGTAGATAGTCATCATCAAGGCTAGAAAGTTAAATAATAAGGGTAAAAAATGTTTCATTCCATGGAGTTTTTAATCAAAGGTAGTCCAGAGATCCTGCAATGTATTTTTTTATCTTTTACCATTTCTTATTCTATAGAGATGGACACTTTTGATAAATAAACATTGAATCATATTAGATGAATATTCAGTAAATATAATATTAATACACTCTTAAATAACATAAAGGTTTAGTGTATTTTGAAACGTGGATACATACACAATTGGTATATAAAAGATCTACATCATTTCCAACATTGTTCTTTACAAATAACACCATATTTATAAATTCCGTACCTGAAAGCATTATCCATAACCCAGGGAAGGGAAACATAATAAAATATGAGATTATATTCTCAGTAAGGGAAACATAAGATATATCAATTAATGATCATATGTGATCATAATATAAGTATAAGGATATAATAATATGATCAATACAAAAAACAGTCATAGAAAAAAATAAAATGTCTTTAATAATGAAACATGGTGTAAGGATTTATCAAACAAATAAAATAATACATCAGAGTGTGAAATCATCAATAATCAACCACAAGCCATGAAAAAATATGATATGTATAAGAAAAAAGTTTCTTGGAATGTATATATGCATAGAAAATCAATTCCTTTATCAAGGTTCAGTACCAAGGATATTAAAGTGGACTGGGTTCACTCACTATTCCATCATTTTCTTTGTGAGGGTTCACTCTAAATACAATCCTATTAGAAAAATTCCCTTTATGATCTAGGTTCACTCCCCATTCCATTACTTATTATCTCATGCTATATCATTCTTTAGAAAAAATATTGGAGGGATATATAATTAGAATCCCACCTATCACATAATAATAACCATATATATGTGTGATAAAAGGACATAAAAATTCATTATATCACCGAATCATAACCCATGAAAAATAAATAGGTTTCATTACAATTTTATCATTGTAATAAAAAACCATCAATATAATGAATAAATATAGTAACATTGGATAATATCCCCATTAAATAATAAGTTTTAAAGGATGTTGTTATAGTAAAAAATACCTTAAAAATATCACTAGAACATTTCTTGAAGAAAATAACCTTTTTATTTACAACCATTTATTTAGAATATAAAAATTTCATAAATATTTAAAAAAACATTTTATTTCAAAATAACCAAGAAACATATAATGTAATCTTTATATTAAATAGTATTCATGATGGTGTACAAATTTTTTCATGTGGTGTACATTTAAAAAAGAATTCCTTACACATTGTCTGTAAAAATTAAGAATCACCTTATTCCAAAAATGAAAATAAGATTATATAAAAAAATTATCTAAATTAGAACATGTGTAAAAATAAATTTATCAATTTTTTTAGACTAATAAAAAAATATTTAAAATAAGATAATTAATATTTGAACATAGAATAAAAAATTTCTAACCAAAGAGAAAAACATGGTCATTTTTCCTTAAAAAATATATTTCAGTCTATTGAGTACATTAGGATTGGAAAATTGGAGGAATGAATTAAATATCTATAAATATAAGATCAAAACAAAATAAATCACCCTTTGAAAGGATATATCATATAATTTCATCATCATAAAATTTAATCCTAAATAATCTCAGTAAAAATGAGATTATAACATAAAACATTTACAACATATGCAATATTTGAATTAGAATTCATTAGATACTAGAAAATTAAATCAATTTATAAATACCATTTATTAAATCATGTATTATTCCAAAATAAATAATTTTGTATTATATTTAGAAATTTGATTAGAAAATGGTGCATAAAATTACAACACATATCAATGAATTCAAATTGAGACGAAAAAGAATTACAACATTGGTATCTTTTTAATCAAAGGTTATGTATAGAAAGAACATGATATGGCTCTTAGATCCCAATTAATTATATTTATATGTAAAATTAAATTCATTAGGTAGTAAACACACCACATAAAATAAATTATGGTGTTTAATATAAAATATATCTCGTGGATTTGAAAATGAGACAAAGAAACCCTTTACTCAAGGCTCACTACCATTGCTATCAAATTGGATTGGGTTCACTCCATATTTCAACATATTATTAGTAAATGTTCACTCCCAATACTATCTTATTATAAAAAGTCCCTTTCTGATCTATGTTTACTCCCAATTAAAGTCTTTAGTATCTCATGCTATATCATTCTTTAACAGATGTATTGGGTGGACATATAATTCGAATCCTAACTATCACATAATAAAAACCATATATATGTGTGATACATGTTCATAAAACATTCATCATATCATTGAATCATAACCCATGTAAAGGGAATAGTTTTCATAATAATTTAATCATCATAATCATAAACCATCCATATAAAGAATAAATATGGTTTTCATTGGATAATATGCCCATTAAATCATAAATTTTAAAGGTTGTTGTTATAGTAAAAAATACCTTTAAGAGATCACTAGAACATTTCTTGAGAAAAAACCCTTTTTTAATTAAAATAATTTTTTTATAATATAAAATTTTCCTAAATATTATGGAAAAATTTTTCTTTGAAAATATATAATAAACATATAAAGTAATATTTATATTAAATTTTATTCATGATGGTGTATAAATTCTTTTATGCAGTGTATATTAAAACCAAAATTCCTTTCACATTGTCTGTAAAAAATTAGAAAAATCTTGTTCAAAAAATTGAAATAAGATTCTATAATAAAATTTATGTAAATTAAAACATGGGTAAAAATAAATTTAATAATTATGTTTAGAATAATAAAAAAATTATTGAGAATAGAATAAAGAAAATATGTACATGGAAGAATAGATTTCTAACTGAAGAGAAAAACATGGTGGGTTTTCCTTAAAACATTATTTCATCTTATTGAGTACATAAACAGATGAAAATTGAAGGAAAGTACTAAATATCTATAAATTATAAAATTAGATCAAAACATATCATACTTTTAAAAGATTGATCATATAATTTCATCATCATAAAATTTAATCATAAAAAATCTCGATAAATATGAGATTATAATATAAAACCCTTACAACATAAGTAATATTTTAATTAGAATTAATTTTTTACTAGAAAATCATATGGATATGTAAATAACATTTATTAAATCATGGAATATTCCAAAATAAATTATTGTGCATTATATTCAGTAATTTGATTACAAATTTGCGCATAACATTAAAAAATTTCTTAATGAATACAAATTGAGATAATAATTCCTTAAAACATTGGTATCTTTTTAATCAATTGTTATTTATAGAAAGAACAAGATTTGGCTCTTATATCCCAATTAATTTTATTGATATGTAAAAATAGATTCATTAGGTAGTATTCACACCATAACAAATAAACGATCGTGTGTAATATCAAAATTGTCTCTTGAATTTGAAAATGAGACAATGAAACCTTTTCCTCAATGTTCATTACCAAGGCTTTCAAAGTGGATTTTGTTCAATCCATATTACATTATTTTCTTAGTCAAGATTCACTCCCAATACTATACAATTAGAAAAGGTACCTTTCAAATCTTGGATCACTCCCCATTCCATTCCTTATTATCTAAAGCTATATCATTATTTAGCTAATGCATTGGAGGGACATAAAATTCGAATCCCACCTATAACATAATGAAAACTATATATACGTTTGATAAAATAGTCAAAAAATATTCATCATATCATCGAATCATAACCCATTTAAAGGAAATAGTTTTCATAATAATTTCATAATCATAATCATAAACCATACATATAATGAATAATGATGGTATCACTAGATAATGTCCACATTAAATCATAAGTATTGAAGGTTATTGTTATAGTAAAAAATAAATTTAACATATCACTAGAATATTTCATTAGGAAAATACACTTTTTATTTAAAATCATTTATTTAGAATATATAAATTCCCAAAATTCTAAGGAAATAATTTTATTTGAAAAAAACCATGAATAAGATAAATTAATTTTTATTTAAAATAGTATTCATGATGGTGTAGATATATTTTCATGTGGTGTACATTAAAAAAAATTCCTTTAACATTGTCTGTAAAAAATTAGAACTAAATTTTTCTATAAATGAAAATAAGATTATATAATTTTTTTATATAAACCTAAAAATGGTTAAAAATAAATTTAATAAATATGTTTAGAATAGTAATACAATTCTTGAAAAAATGTTAAATAAAATATGTACGTCGGAAGAATAAATTTTTAAACGAAGAGAAGAACATGATCGATTTTCCATAAAAACATTATTTCAGTCTCTTCACTACATAAAGAGGTGAAAATTAAAGGAAAGTATTAAAAATCTATGAATTATAATATTAGAAAAAAAATAAATCATCCTTTTGAAAGAGATATCATATAATTTCATCATCATAAAATTTAATCATATACAATCTAGGTAAAAATTAGATTATCACATAAAACAATTAAATCTTAAGTAATATTTGAATTAGAATTCATTAGATACTAGAAAATCATATAGATTTATAAATACCATTTATTAAATCATGGATTATTACAAAAATATATTATTGTGTATTATATTCATAAATTTCATTAGAAATTGGCACAAAACATTAAAACATTTCTCATTGAATATAAATTGAGACAAAATAATCTTACAACATTGGTATCTTTTGAATCGAAGGTCTTGTATAGAAATGACATAATATGGATCTTAGATCCAAATTAATTTTATTTATAGGTAAAAATAAATTCATTATGTATTAATCACACCACATAAAATAAATGATGGTGTGTAATATAAAACATGTCTCCTGAATTTGAAAATGAGGCAAAGAAACCCTTTCCCTACGTTTTTCTTTTTTTTAAGAACTATAACCTCATATATAATAAATATAAATTTTATTATTGTTATATATCATGAAAATAATCATAATTTTAATTCCATAAATGTTATACTTATAACATCTTATGACCGGTTCATTAATAATATTTTATTATCTCATCATTTTGGGTGTCAACTGCTTCATTTTTCATATATGTTTTGGTTCAATGGTTATAGTCCATGCACATTGATCGTAGATAATTTATCTAAATAAATTTAATCATGATATAAATATAATATATATTCATTATATAAAAATATATAAAAATTCATATAAATCAAATATGAAAAATGGATTATATCACTATGTGGAGACGGTAGTCCATATGTGCATATGAGATATGCTTGCTATTTTCAGTAGATGGAATGAAAGAATGTTAAATATTAATCATTCTATAAAAAATTAATATTATAAAATCATTATCATTTATAAACACTAAAACTATCATAATAAAAAACTATAAATTTTGGTGATGGAAACTGAGTTGTATTGATATATGGAGGTGGTAGTCCACATGTACGCATGAGAGATAGTTTCATCTCCCACTGGATTGAAAAGAGGTTATAAATGATTATTTAATAATAATAATAAAATCATAGTATATTTATTATACTGTATTTTTCATTTTTGATAGAAACTAAATTTTTATTTTATGTATAATAATTAATATTGAAAGAGTTTGGTTAATATGTATACCTTTTCATTGGGAGACTGCCTTTGGCTTAATCCTTACACCTTGAAGGATTCGAATTAAGAGAAAAAATCTCTAGGATAAATGAAATGATTCTATTAAGTTTTTATAGAATATATTTTATTATTTAGAAGGATCAAATATTTTCAAAAATAGAGGAGAATATGTTCCCTATTATAAGTGAGGGGAGAATGGTACATGGAATTTCTTAAAAGATTTGAATGATTTAAGGTCACATTCATGGGAAAGTTGATTTAAAAGACTAATTATTTTATTTTATGATAATATAATTTTTAAATATATTCCTAAAATGATATTTTTATTAGTTTTATTTTGAATCCTACCATTTTATCATAGTTTAACCCCCTGGTAAACCCGTTTTAATCTTATCCATTGAAACACGATTTTTCTTATTTTTATTATTCACTATGAACAAAAATTAATTTTACCCAATTAATTTTTATTAATTTGATAAATCAAAAAATAGAATCAATTTCATAATATTAAATGTTTATACGAGTAATAATTTTATTTTAATTAATTACTCAAACCATAATGAATACGTTTTAAAAAAAGTATTTTAAGCACAAAAAATAATTTAATTCTATTTACATCCTTTTAAAAAACCATAAAATAAATGTTAAAAATGTTATATTGAATATATAATTAATAAAATTAATTATAATAATTAATCAATAAATATTAAATTAATTATTAAGAAAAAAACACATTGTGTGCCTAAAAATAATTCTTTAGAATTTTTTTTAAGACAAAAAATTAACATACCAAAATCAAATATAATGATGATTAATATGAAATTATTATTGTTATTTCTAATTAAAGAACAGTTATTGTACAATATGATCAAATTTTAAAAATAAGACATATTCTTGTAAATAAATGACATTTTTTAAAAAAATCATTATTTTTCAGTATTACCTAAAAATATTTTTTTTAAATATTAATGATTAAACCTAAGAAAATATTGAAATACTGATTTAAAAAATGATATTATTTTAATATAAAAAAATTTATAAATTAATTTAAATTAGTTATATAGTTAATGTGAAAAATGCAATAAAATACGTTTTTGATGAAAAAAAATTTTAATGCATAAAATGACTTTACTAAAAATTGAGTACTAATTTATTATGAATTAATAAATATATATTAATTATTGAAAAACTATATAAATATTTTTCATAAAGTGGGTATTATTATTCATAACTTTAAATATAATAGCTAGTTTGTAATGGTTTGCTATATCATAGTTTAAATCGATTTAGGGATGTGTGTAAAGAGAAATATCAAATACATCATGTTTTATTTCAAATGGAATTCACATAAAATCATGGGGTGTTACATATTATTTTGTTTTGTTTCATGAGCTTAAAATTCCTTCAATAAACCTGCCATTGTTTTTTATTTAGAGATCAAGGTAGGGATACTTATAGTTCCCCAGGTGTTGGGTATACTAGTTGGAGGTCTGTCTAATTAGGTTGATTTATGATAAGGTCTTGGGTTGATATTGATATAACATTAGCCTCGAGGGAATATATTCTTATTTTGGATAAATAAATTCAATAACATTATAAGTATGGATTGGATATATTATATGTGTATTGTTATTGATTAAATTCATAGTATAATCATATTATTTGATTTGAATAACAAGAAAATAGTGTTTTTTGGATAGTGATATCATATGATGGATTGAAGGTGTGCTTATCCCTTTAGTTTTTAGTTAGAATCATTGATATTGTTCTCTTTGGACATTTATAAATCTATATTTCAAGGGTTTTTAAGGATTTTCCTAGTGTTTTTTTCAAAAAAGGGTATGATACTACCCCTTGATGTGATATCAGGTTAGGGAAAGAGTTATTAACCATCAACTTTCTAATCATAATAGTTCTTTATTGGATAATAACATCAAGAAATAGGTGTTGTGTATTGTGATTAATGATCTATTATAGAATGGTTTTGTCTAAAAAAAATTTCCACCTTAAGGTTCTCTAGTGTTGTTTTATAATAAAATAGATGGTAGTATGATGTTGTGTATAAACCACCATAGGTTTAATTAGGTAATAATCAATAAAAATTATCCCATCCCAATGATAGATGATTTTTTTATTAGTTTAATTGAGAAATCATGTTTTAAAATAATGACATACAGTTTTGTTATCAGTAGATGAGAGTGAAGTTGGAGGATATATCAAAGTCTGCATTCAAGTGTCGTTATGGTAACTTTAGGTTTGTGGTTATATTATTTATAATTATTAGTGAATAAAATTTTTTTATAGGATTAATGAAATCAATGTTTAATGAGTTCTTGGATTAGTTCATGGTAGTTTTCATCAATGAAATCCTTGTATATTCATAGCCTTTGTAAGACCATAATGGGAATTTGGGAGACTCTTTAATTTATTTATGAATAAATCATCTCCATGTAAAGTTATACAAGTGATGTTATGGATATGTGAGGTATATTTTCTTAGATATGTGATTTATTATTTTGTTTTATCAAGGATCCCTTGAATATTGTGATGGTTTTTTCAAGTACAATAGCCAATATTGTCACATTGGTTCTTAACTTATTATGTCTTAAAAGATATTATAGGAGGTTCATGTCTAGATTATATTTATCATTAATCATTAAAAATACATGTCCAAGATGTAATAGTCATTTATATGTATTGATTTGTGATATGTATCTTTTGAGCATCTGAAATTGAGGTTGATTAATGATCTTACTCTTCACCTACCAGAGGAAGGAGTTATGTTTGAGTCTTATATGATGATTCTTCTACTGAACATGCATTTTTATTATATTAGAATAAATTGGTAATATCATATAGGTATTAGTAATTATGTACATGTGAGAATAACTATTCCAACCCAAATATTGAGCTGGAATCCATGGAGTTATCTTTGAATCTGTAATGACATGTCCTCATTAATGATCACTTTATGGTATTCAGTGATCACAAAAGACTATGGTATATTTTCTCTATATGATATTTAAAATATATTTCAGTGATTAGAGATGGAGTTATTTTAGGACATTGAATTTTATGTCTTCCATACAGTAGGTAAAGAAAATGTGGTTTCTAATGTGTTGAGAAGAAACTCTCATGGAAGTATTGTTCATGATTTTGGGGATGAATGGAAAACGATGGAGAATATAAAATTTCATATTTATTTGGATAAAATTTGTTGTAGAGGTTACCTAAATCATATTAAATTATATTTATCCTTATTTTAGTTAGTTAAGGAGTCACGATTTAGAGATCTTGAGTTAGAGGTTTGACATGATCATATCATTTGTGGTGATTCTCATAAGGGATGATCAAAGGATGATCAATATTTGGTTCTATTTACGAGGATATAGTTCATTCTATTGATGTTTCATTAAGTGGTTATCTATAAATTTAATAAATAACCAAGAGACGTATATCCTATTATATCAAAAATATATCATTCTTTTAGAAATTAGTTATGGTGTTCAGGGACGAGGAGGTTAGTGGATTAGTTTTTATCCCGATGTTCAATATGTTAGTTGGTAAAATCCAAGAATCTTGTTCCTGGTGGGATTTCGTACACATTAGAATGCCTCTAAGTATAAGTGTTAAGAAAATAAGATATATTTCATTGTCATTTTTTCATTGGCATATGGAGAATGTGATGCAATCTGGGTAATTGTGGATCATTTGAAAAAGGTAGATCATTTATTAGCATTTTAAGAGTTTAGGCCAGTGTATGGTTTAGTGAAGTAGTTTTTGGAGAAGATTTTAAGGCTTCGTGGGTTACTGGAGATGATCATATTTAACGATGGGCCTCATTTTACCTCATGAGTCTGGATGGGATTTCCATGTGATTTTGGATCTCAGTTATTCTATAACATTTCATTAGATCCTCAAACACATTTTAATATAATATGGATGATCAAGACACTAGAGGACATGTTTCATGAATTTTATTTAGATTTTGGAGGATCTTGGGTGAATCATATTCCCTTGGTTTTGTTTTTCTAATAATAGTTTTCACTATTATAATGGTATGGATCAATTTTATGCACTTTCTAAAAGGATTTGTAGATCTCAATTGTGGACTAAGGTTGAGGAGTCAACGATCTTTAGTATATGTCATGTGAAAAGTAAAAAAATAAGGACAATATGATTATTGAGTAGATGGAATCTACTCATGATTTTTAGATGTCTTATACTAAATACACTAGGAAACATTTAGAGTTTGAGTTTGGTGATCTTGAATTTCGGAAAATTTATTATCATCATAGGAATTAGAGGATCAATCATAAGAATAAGTTTTCTCCTTGGTTTATCATACCTTTCAAGGTTTTAGATCATGTTGATAATGTATTATAATAGTTATCTCTTCCTTCGTAGTCAGATTGGATCCATGATTTATTCTATATATCATATATGTGTTAGTATCTTCATGATAACTACCATATCCTTTATTGGGGTGAGTGTGATGTCAAGGAGGATGAATCATTTTTGGAGAGTCTGTTGAGAATCTAGATTATTGTGAGAAGATGTTTTTTTGGTCTGTCATTACTGTGGTCCATGTATTTGGGAGGCTTTGTTGCCTATGGGACTTTATATGAGTATTTGAGTTGAGGTTTCATGCTTATAATATATATATATTTTTTTTGAATTATTGATTATATTTTGAGATACTTAATTTTTGGGTTTATATTCTTTTGGATTACTACTTTGTTTTATTTTTCATATGTTTTGAGACAGTTGATGTTCTTGATCGATTAATACCTTATGGGGATAGTTAGTTTATTAATTTTCACACTTTCTGTGTTTTTTTATTCTTTTGGATGTAAATAATTTGATAGGTCTATAATGTAATGTCATATAAGTTTTTAAATGTTTTCTTTTTTAGTTTTCAATTGTTGAAGGAGTAAAGTTGAGGTTTAGGGGTGATTTTGAGTATAAAGATTGAGTGTTTTTCCTGATAAATACCAAAATTCCTATTTTAGGGGGATATCATTGTTTTAGATGTAATTTTGGTATCATAATAATTTTAGTTAGTTTTTTTGGGATTTGAGTGGAAGTGGTCATTTTGTGTTTTGGTTTGGGTGTTTTAGTGGTATAAAATATAGAAGATGACATTTTATAAGGATCGGAACATAAATAATTCTTAATGTAATTAATATATAAAATGAGGATAGGAGAAAAAAATATTTTGAGAGTCATTAATATACAATTAAATGGTATATGGAGTACTTCAATGTGGTTATTCATATGGGTAAGTTTGTAACAATGATGGTAGTTCTCTTATGCTGTGGTGGTTCTTTGATTAGATTTAGAATAAAGGATGATATGGAGGATATGGAATCCACTAAACTATTGTGTTTGTAAAAATACATTTAAAATGACTAAAACAACCATGATTTTATTTTTTGTATAGCAGTTTCAATCATCTAGAAAATTAGGTCCCTCTTTGATCAAGACTGAAATACCCATTTGGGATATCAAAATTTTTATTTTTAAGGTCTCCAAAATTTTATTATAAATAAATGTATATATTTTTCCTTTGGATTAAATTATTTTATCTTCATCTAATCCTATCCAACTCTATTCTATCTATTTTTTCCCTATATGAAAATCCTTTTGAATTTAAACCTCTTAATTTTTTATGGTCTATAATTTTATATTAGTTTTTTTTCTTACAAAAAATTAATTATTGTCTTCTATTTTTTTGATTCCTCTATATATGGTTAGGTATTCATTGTGGGTTTCACCAATACTGGGTAGTAGTTGGTTGGGGTTTTCATGTATGTTCATTGATTTTGGTTTTATGGTGGTTCACTTTGGGTTTAAATGCACTTGATATATTGCTCTCTCTCTCTCTAGTATTTAACATATCGAAGAGTCAATTAATGTAGAGGATTTTATAATTTATTTATATTCTTGTCTGAATGTGGAAGTAACACGACTTTTTTTAATTAGGTTAATATTATGAATTAAACAATCAAGATAATGATCCATGTTCTCCAAAATTTGAAGGGAGATGGAATTTTCATATTATTTATTTTTTTACAAGATATTTAGTATCATGATTATTTATAATTATTTAGAATTTTTCTACTATGAATCCTTGTTTATTTCATTGGTTTTATGCCTTCCACTATTCATAATCATATAATCACATAAAGATGTTAGCAGATTAGAAAAATTGAAATATGTAATTAATAATGTTCTTTTTTATGAAAAAGAGGTTAAATGAATATAAAATCATGTTTATGGGAGGTTTCTTGGGGTGGTTTACTTTTTTTAATTTTTATTTATTGTTATTTTCAGGTTTTTACTATTATTAGAGTTATAATTTATATAAAAGTGAGTTTTTGGTTAATATTAGTGTATTTTAAGGATATTGTTACTATGGTGTAAATTGTTGGTGCTACAGTTTTATCATTGTGGCTAGATGATATGAATATTGGCTGCTATTATAGATATATTAGGGTTTTTTGTGCATATTATCCTAGAATGTTATAGAGGTGTCTATGTGGAAGCATCATAGTAGACCAGGAAGATGATTCTTGGTTGATTTAAGGAAATCATGAATGACTAATTAAAAGAGTAATGGTTTTATGGTTTAATGATGTGCTAGAATTAAAAAATTATGAAAGTTCTATGTGATGAATGTTAACATGCACTAGTAATGTTTTAAATGATGATTTTATATGAAATAATAGATTCTAGAAATGAATGTGACATAATTAATGTAATTTGTATAGTAGTGGTATCATTTAGAAATTAATTTTAATGTGATTAAATGGGAAGTAATTATTATTACATAGTTCTTGTTCGATATGGTGTGGTTAGATCGGGTTGTGGTAGTTACGGATGTAGTGGTTGATGTGATGTTTTTTCAGTGGTTTTGGATATGAAATGTTATAATAATAAATTGAACATATTTTTGAGTCAACCCTTAGGTTGTGATTGTGTGGGACTATTTTACTTATTGTGTATTCCTTATTATTTCATATACACCACTACCCAAGTTGGGTAATACTACCATTGTGCATATGTTTTTTGGTTATGATTTTTTAACCAATATAAAGGTTTTAGAGGGAATGGGTGGTTGAGTAACATATCTTTTCCTTTCCCTCTTTTATGTATTTATAGTATGTGATGGAATAAGGATAAATTTATTTGGATATAATGGATTGAGAATATTGTTCTTATGTTTTATAGTGTGGAGGCATGGATGGGGGCCTGCATGGAAGGGGGAGAGAAAGAGGTTGATTTTCATCATGTTCTTACTACCCTACTATGATGGGGATGTGATTTGCGGTAAAAATGTAGTGATATGGAATGTGGAAATGTCTGTAATTATGTGATGATGATGTGGTTGTAGTATAAGGTGATGATGATGAAGGTGTGAATGATGCATATGTGGTTGTGATGTAGTATGTGGCCATATAGTTATGTGGTCATGTGGATATGGAATGTATATGGTCACCAATATATATGTTATTGAGGAAGGAGAGAAAATATATTAACTAGGAAGTAGTTATGAGATACATTTTTTATTCACATATTCATTAGAGTTTATGTTACCACACATGGATGCATTATTAGTTGAGAGAGACTTAGTGAGGATATGTGATTTTTTAATTGTAATAATTAAAGAGTTTGTTTGGTTTTTAGTTCACTAATGAATTGGTATGCTTCTTCCACATTTTTATGAGAGATTTTAGAGTGGATCCTATTAAGTATACTTATGTTCTCACCATTATATCTATCTATCAATCAATCTATTTTTATAAGTCGTTAAGATAAATTTGGAGAGTGGGATAGACCCCAATAGATCATGGATTTCCTGATCATTATCATTTTCACTACCATTGGTGTTTATCAGGAACTATTATTTATAGAATTTTTGTAATGTATGAAATTTATAGGCATTTTTATTGGGTTTATTTTATATTATAAGGAGTTTTTTAGTGGTTTTCTTTCATGTTCTTGGGATTTATGATGGAAAGGTCTCACATATATGTGTTTTCATATCCTCAGTTATTGTTTATAACCCGAAAGCGATTTAAGGTAGGATTCAGTTATTAAAAACCAAGATTTTATATTTATTTCCATTAAAACAAACTTTATGTATTCAATAGATTTCATTACACGTAACACAATGTTTAAAAAACTAAATTTTACTATTGAATTAATATTATTTAATATGGATGTTATCTCTTATTTATTGGATGGGGGGTATGAAAAAAGGAAAAATAAATTATAAAAATATTTTTTACACATGTATATAATTAAATCATTGGTTATCAATTGATAAAATCATTTAAAAACTAAAAGGAAATATTTTTTTTAAAATTATTTTTATACACACAATGAGTTTTATCTTAAAAAAATTAAATTTGTAAAAATTAAAAATGATTTTAATGAAATTTATATATTATAAATCCAATTAAATATTTTGAAGTTAATCTAATGGTTTTTACTAGGAAAGAGACATGAATAAGGTCCAGTTTTTTGCTTAAAACATTGTTTTATAAAAATGGGTTTTATTACATTTTTAACACTTATTTTAAAATGGATATATACCATTTCTATAAATTTGATATATAAAAATGTATTCAAAATTTGGAATCTTCATGTTCTAATTTGGTAAATATTTATGCTTTATTTTTTGTCATTAAGAATAATAATCATGGTAAATATTTGTCACATTGGTAAGGGGAAATCATGTATTTATGGTAGAAATTAATTTCATAAGGCTTTGAAAAAATAAATAAAACCTACCATAATTATATTAGATGATTTTATTTTGAAAATTCTCATCCAATATTCGAATATATGGCATCTTGGTTCCATTTTCATTGATAGTGACCATTAAATTTTTTATGAAAATAATAAATCGAAAACATCATGTTCTTTATTTTGAAGATCAATGATGCATGTTGCCCAAAGTGATAGATCGAGTAACAAATTCCCCCTTTGATCCTACCTAGGAAAAATCTTTCGAGCGACATGCCCCACATGCACAGGAAGATCAGACAACCCCTAAAAATGTCGATCAGGTCGTGACTCAAGAATTCAATGGGATATCTTATATAGAAGCTCTTAAGGGCTCAGATAATGCATAATCTTCCTCGTGCGATGGCCTCATGCCTTAAAAAACTCGATAATGGAATATTTTCGGTTGCTGTTGATCCGGAAGTACTATATCATAGGGAAAAAATGTGTATGTTCTCTGTACTTTGATTAATCTCTTACCATAAAGAAGATAAACTGTTGTCAGTGGATGAACTAAAAATGAGAATCGCTCACTGCTATGGCACACCCAATTGGAAACTTGTTCCTATTGGGAAAGGATACTATCATATAATTTTTCACTTTCGAGAGGAATTGGATCAGGCTTAGAAACAAGTCACCATACAATTGAAACCTGGTCTCCAACATATTTCTACTTGGGATTATACTTTCAATCCTTTTATGCATAGGAACTCTTTGAAACAGATTTGGGATCACCTACACGGACTTATCTGGTTCTTTTGGCACCAAAAAATGTTAAATGACATTATCTCTTGCATAGATATACCTCATAAAATAGATAAGATAACATTAAATGGTGATTTGGGTCTATATTCAAGAGTCATGGTTGAAGTAAATCAAGAAACAAAACTTCTTCATGTCATTGATTTCAATGAAGAGGATTATAAGATAGAGGTCAGAATTGAGTATGATCATAGACCACCCTTTTTTGACTATTGTAAGATCATTTGAGACTGCATTTTGAATTGTAGAATTGTGAAAAAATAGGTCTAGCCTCATGCTGAAATGGACTGGACTGAGGTTAGAGAAAAAAAGAAGAATAAAAAAACATGTATTTCATAAATCTGACACAACCATAAAAAACAAGAGGTTTGGAGGAGGAAGACTAGTGTGTCATCATCATCAAAGGGCCCTTCTTAGCAATAATAGGTTGATATGGTGAAAATGGAGGAACTGGATAATGAAGAGCAGGTCTTTGCTGAGGAAATTGCTATTATGGTCTTGAACATAGTCCAATAGAATGATCATGAAGAAGGTGTGGATGCACATCCAGATAAATATAGGAAAAAATCTCAGATAAAGACTAATACTGCTACAATAGGTGATCTACCTGGAGTTCATTCTACTCCTACCTCTGAAGCAACAATACACACTGACTAGATTCCTATAAATAATACGACACTGGACACTCAACCTACTATTATTGCTTCTAACTCTACCTCTACTTCATGCTTTGATGTGGATAATTTATCACTAAAAGAAAAAAAATAAGGGACTTGATAAACCTAAGGTAAAGCAGGTAAAAGATGATAGAAAACATCTGGTTAATTAGATGAATAGTGTGAACATAAATAGCGTTGTCCATAAAGCTGTCAGTGTAACTCCTAAACTGAAGTCTTGTAATCCTGGCCACTCAACAACAGAGCATGAATTAGAAGTTCTCACGCACCTGGACAATGCTATACAAGACACTACTTCAGCTCCTATTAACACTCCAAATCAGCTTCAAATCCTTTCACCTTCACATAGCGAGGAGATGCTGGAAAATGCTGCAGTTCGGAATCCAGGCTACAACATACAAATGTTTTATATGAGCAATGCACAACACATGCAGGATGATGGAAAAGGCTAGGAACTAAAACAGAGGCACACAATCAACACCCATTCCACGGTTGACCTCAACATAAAGAATCTAGTTATAAAATTTAGAGATTCTAATTAAATAATAGCAGACGTAGAAGGGATAACAGTACAGAAGAAAAATGGGAACAAAAAAATGCACCAGAAGGAGGACTAAATAGATAACAAAACTAAACATAGCTCCCCTAAACCTTTAAGGACATTGCAAGAAAAAAATGAAATGACGCCTAAGGAACATTCTATAAAGCAGTTATGAAAATCCATGTGAAGAAAGAACGCTAGAGGTAACAAACACAAGGGGCCTATCCCCAAGAATATGTATAAATAAATATTTTCTATTGAAACTGTCAGGGTATTGCTAACCCTAACACCATATCAACCTTAAAAATATTCTTTTTAATCATATGATGTTGATTTTTTCTATCTCTGAGCCTAAAATTACTTTTACTTCTGGCTTTAATAATCTTGATAAATATAGTTATGATTTTATAGGCGCAACATCTAACAATGACAAATGTAATTCGTTGTGGGTATTTTCACATGTTTCTATAAGTAAAGTTCATATTTTTAATGATGATTCTCAGTCTTTGACATGTGAAATAACATTACATGACATTATCATCTTCTATAATTTTTTGTATGCCTACAGTAATTATCAAGATAGATGAACTTTGTGGCACAAAATATGTTCCATTAACAACTTTATTCATGCACCTTGGATTGTTGTTAGTGACTTCAATGCTATCCTTGGGCCTAGTGAAAAGCTAGGTCCCATATAATCAAACACTTCCATTAAAGATTTTAAACTCTTTATTGATGATAATAACCATGTTGAGATTAATTTGGTTGGTGCTAAGTATACTTGGTATAGAAGACAACACAATAGAATTTTAGAAAGTAAACTAGACAGAGCATTCACAAACTTCAAAGCTATTGACAACTGGATTACTATATCTGGTATTAACTTGGCTAGGATTAATTATGATTATTGTCAAATTTTGGTGAGCCTAAATACTAGATACAAAAATCCTATTCTTACTTTTAGATTCAATAATGTCTGGAACACTGTTGAGGATTGTAAAAAAAATTTCAAAGACACTTATAATTCAATCACTTGGAATAATTCATTTGTCTGCATTTTAAAGGTAACAAATCTAATGAAAAAACTGAAAATTTAGTGCTAATACAGAACTCAATATAATGATAATGAAAGTATCTTCCTTGAGAATTCTCTCAATCAAATTCAAACCAAATCAACCCATAATGACTTTGATACTAACTCAAAGCAGAAAGTGGACATAAGAAAAAAACCAAACTCTCTTATCACCTTAAGAAACAATCTTAGGAAACAAGCTCTCAGAGTAAACTGGCTCAAGAATAGATACAGAAACAATAAATTCTTCAATGCTTTGAAAAGAATTAGAAATCCCAATAAAACTCTAGCCTTGATTAAATATGGGGACAATATCCTGGATAATGATGAAATACTAGCAAATCATGTCACCTCCTACTTAAAAATATATTTAATGGCCTTACTCTAAACAAAGATATCAAACCTGATATCATTCCATGCCTAGTTGGGGACAATGATAATGACCACTTGAATTGTATTCCAATTGACCATGGAATTAAGGATGTGGTTTTTAATCTAAAGTCACATAGTGCTCCCGGTCTTGATGGCTTTCCCAATGACTTTTCCAACATCATTAGGTCATTTTTTGCAATGATTTCTGTCGCCTAGTCAAATCCTTTGTCATCATTGGATATCTCCCTTAGGGTATTAATGACCAATTTCATACCCTTATTAATATAGAGGATAATGCTTCAAAAATTCAACTTTTTAGGCCTATTTCCCTTATCAACACTATGTATAAAATTATTTCCATGCTCTTAGATATGATATTGGAACCCATTGCCAACAAAATTGTATCTTGGAACCAATTTGAATTTCTAATAGGAATGAATATACCAGACTTCATTTTACTTGACTATTAAAGTACAAAATTACTTAAAAATAAATAACGAGGGGAAAGTTTTTCCATTAAACTTGTCATTAGAAAAGTTTTTGATACCATTGATTGGAGTTTCATTTACAAAATCCTTTATAGAATTGGATTTAATGAAAAATTGGTAAACAAATTAAAAAATATTTTTAACTCTGCCTGTATTTTTGTTCTGATCAATGTCTCCCCAAAGGGTAATTTCACTTATAAAAAATGTGTTAGACAAGGATATCACCTTTCTACCCTCTTATTTGTTATTGCTGAAAACTACTTCAACAGATTGATTACAGATTCAATATGTAGGGGTGAGTTCAAGCCCATCATTTCCTCTAGAGATATTAATGTTCCCTCACATCTTTTATACATGGATAATATAATCCTCTTCCTCCAAGGAGACATGAGGAATATAAAAAAGTTTAAATATGTCATATCCCACTATGAAGACATCTTTGTTCAATCAATAAACTAGAGTAAATATTCTATTTTCTTTGGTAATCATTTCCTGTCCAACAGGAAAGTTGATATTATGAATGATTTGGGTATAAAGGAAGGGTATTTCCTCTTTATGTATCTTGGGGTCCCCATATTCTGGGGAATACCAAAAAACATTTATTTTTTCGAGTATTTTTTATCAGATCAATAGAAAAATATCCTCCTGGAATGAAAAAACTTTATCAATGGTAGGGTAGATATTCATTGTCAAATCTACCATTTTTTCTAAAATGGTTTACTCTAGGATGGGGTATAAATGGCATACTGATATTCTCAAAAAGATAAATAGAAATATTAAAAAATTTATTTGGTGAAAAAGAACTATTGAACAGAAACCTGTCACTGTCCCTTGGAAAATATGCTACACCACCATTGAGAATGGTTTCCTTGGTATTAAGAATATCAATCATTTTAATGAGGCCCTTCATGCCAATATTAATTGGAATATTTTGAACAACAATTCCTAGGCTTATGATTTCCTTCGTTGAAGATTTTACAATATCCTTAGAAAAGGAAAACACTTATATATGGAATCCTCTATATGGCCTTCCATCAATCACACTTTTTCAAAAATCATGTCTCTCTCTAGATGGATAGTTAATAGTGACTCCTCACTACAGTTTTGGTTGGATGACTATAATGGAATCCTAATTTGTAACATCATTGATCCCATGCAATTACCTACTAATATAATCATCTCCATTAATGATTGTTTAAACTCCACTGATATTAATTTACCTGAAGAAAATTTTACTATTATTAACAACTATACCTTTATCACCACCAATGATTTTTTGGTTTGGGAACCTACATATAATGGTATTATAACCTCTCAACTTTACTATAATTATAATTTCAACACCCACAACAATGAGTTTCACTAGATTAGGAACTTTAATAAAAGTTAGATCCTACTATCCCGACTCACCCTACTATGGAGACTTAATCATAATAGAATCCCCATGGATTCTAATCCACAGATGTGTGGTATTTAGCTTTGTTCTAAATGTCACATGTGTAACCAACATAAAGAGGATTCTAATCACTTATTTCAATCTTGTACTACTGCTTCTGATATTTGGACTTTTATTTTTTATATCTTTGATATTAGATGGACAGGTTTGAGATCTATTGGACTGCAGCTTCAGAGATGCACTACTATGGATACATATCCTCAAATTTCTCAACGTTCCCTCACGTCTGCGGTAGAACAGATCCATCTTATTTGGTATGAAAGAAATTATATTATTCATTAAAATAACCCATTTAGTTTCTGTAAAGCTAAAATTAGGATTTACACTGCAATCAAAGATATCAAAACCATTCAAATAGGGACCTGTCGCAACACAAAAATGATTTCACTATCCTATGACAGATAGATATTAAAAGAAGATATAGCCTGCCAAAAGAATTTTTAGAAGTATTCTGGAAACCTTATATTCTCGGATGCATCAAAATCAATGTGAATAGTGCTTCAAAAGTGAATCCAGGACCTACAGGTTGTGGTATCTTTTGTGTAAATCAAAATGGTGATATACATGGATGCTGCTTTGGATCCAGTGGTCATGCCTCCAACCTAGAAGCAGATATGTGTAGTGTTATCAATGATGATGATTTAATTAGACAATGTGGGTGGAACAACATCTAGATTAAAAGTGATTCAACTACCATTGTCCTGTCTATTATACATTGTATGATCACTTTGTGTGGACCCTCACTGCTAAATGAATTTCCTATCTCAGACACATATTTGATCTCAATAATACTATCACTCATACCTATAGAGAGGCGAATAGGGTGGCATATAGTCTTTCTAATTAGAATGTCTACAACAATTAATTTTCATTGAGAATCTTCTGGCTGATTTTACCCCCGGCATACCAATTATTGTAATATATTCCCCTCCTTTAGACTTCTAAAACCTTTTTATCTTTTTATATCTTAGTGATTTGGTCCTTTGACCAAAGCATCATCTTTTTTTTAAATAAAAATGGTTATTTGAAATGTTAATTATTTTTTATCATGATTATTTATTTTTAATTTTTATTGATGAAATAATTATGTTGAATTCTTATGTAATTCCAATACACTACTTGTTCAAGTAATTAAAAATAATAAATAAATAATATTAAGTGTATTAAAAGTAAAAAAATGGATTAATTATTTTGTTCAACAATTTTTATATCCAAATATAAAAGATTAGTAATTTTTTATTTTATCATTAAAATTCCATTTCTATATTGTTTTATTTAATGTAATATTATGTGAATTGTATATAAAATTACTTTAATAGTATCATATATTAATTAATATTTTATTAAATCCGTTAAAATTCATAAAAAATTTATCTAGGCAAGTAATTTGAATATAGTCTATAATATCAATCATTTTACAGTTATGTTACACTTTTACTTCTATATTATCTTTCAAAACCATTAAAGCATAACATAGTTTTGGTATTGTGTTAATCCTCAAAATGGTTAACTGGTGGGTTAAAAAAAAGAGACAATGGTTTAAATAACACATAAACTTGTCAAAATTTTTATTTTATTTGATTATTTATACTCATAATCCTAATAGATTTTAAATATATCAATTTTGGGCCACTTTAACGTGAAAATTTGTATATATTAATTTAATACATTTGGTAATTCAAATGAGTCCCTTCCCCTCACTTAGAAAATGGTACCTCATCATGTCACTTATTAACAATTTTTTATGAATATAGATTAGAAAATACCTATCCTAACACCATTATAAAATAATATAAAACAACATATTGGTCATATTTGGATCATAATATCATCCTTTAAAGGTTTATGTTGTAAGGTGAAGGATGTGTCTCAATTAAGATGTATAACATTTAACTGAGCAATTTCAATTTTATTTATTTTTCTACCTTCTCTAAACCTAATGTATCCATCATAATATTACTAAAATTTTATCATCAACACAATAATATATTATTCTATTGATTTAACAACCATTTTATACCTCTTATCCATCAAATGTTAATTCAAAGTATTAGTCGTACGTACGTGTGGACTACCGCCACAATATAGCGATATAACTCATTTTACATCACCATGTTTCATGGTTTTTTATAATAATGGGTTTAATACATGTATATTATTTTTATTATTTTATAATTAATTTTGAATGAGAAAATAATTTTTATCATTTTTTAATTCTTTTCATTGTAAAATGAAAACTATGTTTATGTGTACGTACGAACTATCATATATTTGAACAGTGTAATTCAGTTTTTATCACTAAATTTATTGGTTGATTATAAATATGTTAATAATGAATATATATATTATTTATATAATTATTACCATTATGTAGATGATGTAACCATGATCAAATTAAAATTATTGAAACTCATATGGAAAATTAAATAGACAACACCAGAAAATGTTGTTTAAAAAACATATTAATAATGGGTATTACAATTTTTCAAGTGAGCCATATATGGTTTTATGGTTATTAATATATTTATTGTATAGAATTATAATAGATTTAAATTTATTTTATAGGATTATTGTAACACCCGCGATATTTATGAGAAATATTTACTTTTTATATATACATCATCAAATGAATCTTTCACTACACACTAGCTTGGATTACTTTACATGCAATCACAAACTTCCTCAATAGCTTGCGTTGTACGCAATACCGAGTTTCACTAAACAACGATATAGTATTAAAATATTATATAAAATAGCCATTATGAATAGTAATAACCACTTTTTGAAATTTTATAAATTTTATCTTTAAAAATGGACTTCATTTTTGGATTCAGAATACCGAAATTAGCATATGGTGAAATTTTGGTATTTTTTTGAAAACATTCAATTTTTGATGAATAGTGAAACCACTAAGTGGTAGTTAAAAAACTAATTTTTTCATAAAACTTAATTTTACTGCTTCTGTGAAAGGAATTTCTAAAATACAATAAAGAAGGTTTATATCAGTAAGTAAAATGTGGTTCAATGAGATAAAAATAATTTTTGGTGAATAGTTACTTTTTACTTTTATTTACCGCAGTTAATAGTAAATAGGGTAATTAAAGGTAAAAATGATATTACTATTACCTTAACACAAGTCCTAATTCTAGTGGATAAGTTTAATTCGAACCAAAACAACCTTATGAATATAATATGACCATTTAGGTCAACTTGGATTAGATTAGGACATTTAATATTATTTTATTGAAATAATAGTTAAAATAGTTAAAATCAATGTTTAATAACTAAAACATTTTTAATATAGGGTTATACATAAGATAAATT
This sequence comes from Viscum album, assembly GCA_963277665.1. Classification (NCBI taxonomy): domain Eukaryota; kingdom Viridiplantae; phylum Streptophyta; class Magnoliopsida; order Santalales; family Viscaceae; genus Viscum; species Viscum album. The sequence goes on along the minus strand of OY728132.1, from coordinate 1,148,464,551 downwards.
CGATTAAAAATATTCATTAGAAATCTAAACAAATTTACTACATAATTATATTTTATTTATAATTTTTAGACTTTAAATAATTTAATTTATTTATGACACAACGATTATGCAGTAATTACCTTATTAAGAAAATATTAACATAATTGATGTTATAAATGCCCAAATAAATGTAATTTTATACTTTTTATGAATTAAACTAATTTTATAGGTTAATATGACATGGTATTGTTGAATTAATTAACTTGTTTCGAACTTGTCATTCTGTTATGAGTTTCACAAAAATCATATACCAAATAGTGTCAAAATTGACATATAATAGTTTTAAAAACAAATATTATATTATTAATTGTTATTTAATTCCTAAAAATCTAAGTTTCGGCCAAATGACATAGATAAGTATATATATATTAATAATAAACAACTTGGGGTTCGTTTGACTTGTTATGGTAAGTTTATTAACCATATAGTGTAAGAAAACAAAAAGGCACGGTAAAAGTTAAATTATTTAACTTAGAGTTAAATCTAATTGATAAGGTTAAAATAATAACCTAAACTTGTCTAAAACCTATTGTCTAAGAGGATTGGGACCCATCCCCACCTTATCTCCTAAATAAGACCCTTTGGAACCATTATAAACTGAATGTGACTTTAATATAAAATAGTATTTTGAGATTTTCCTACGGTGCCCCTCTCCTCCCTTATAAAAGGGCACCTCCTACCTCTCCTCCTCAAACCAATTTGTGCATTAAAGCTCAGAAAAACCCTGAAAAAATATCTTCTCCACTTCCCTAGAATCATCCTAGAGGTCCTAGTCTTCTTCAAAGTCCATCCATATTTCTCTAAGAGGAGGTTAAGAAAAGGCGCATCCAAAAGAGGTAATATCCATTACCGATCTTTTTCAATTTCTTTCTTCTTAAACTTATTATTATCTAGTTGTTTCATGATAAATTAATAACATCAGTATTAATTATATACTGATATGTTATTATAAATATGAAAAAACCCTAATTCACTTTCTATCCATCCTACGGAAAAATGAAATCACCGCGCGTGCGTACGTACAGAATACCGTCTCCACACCATGGTGTAATCTATTTTCCACCACCACCTTACTTGGATGGGTATAATGGTGTAATGAGTAACTATATATAATTATTCTAAAGTTATATTGATACTTAAATAGTATAAATACACTCAATACAATTCCACGATCATGGGAACAATATCATCGCTCGTGCGTACGTACGGAATACTGTCTCCACGATGTGATGCGACTCGTTCTACATGATCTTCATTACATAGTAATTATATAAATGAATTTAATGAATAACTATGATATATATGACACTAATACCATTATGGATATGAGGTATCTATAACCTAAAAACAAGAATAAGATATTAATCAGCAAAACACGGATAAGAACAAAAGGCAATAAAGACCCGAATAACAAGTAACAATGAAAAATTTCTAATAAGAATCTAAGAATATGACCATATATGATATCATATCAATATTTATTATTCTAGAATAAGTCAGTAACATTATTTAAACCATTATACAAGAGGTTTGTACACGCATGAATCAAATCAGACTTAAGGTAAGGGAAAATCTCACAATCGCATTTTTATCCGATATTGTTTATACTTTTGTATTTATTGGGGTGTAATTTATCATCCAAATCCATGTTTACTCTATATGTATTATTATTCATATCCTCCTAAAATTGTTTAAATCCAATTTTACCCTTTGGTATGTTTTTAGTAAACGATATGAAAGGAATCTTTTGTAGTTTTTCATATGAGGTACTTTTTGACTTTTCCGACCAAGTACGAGAAGAATGTTATTTTACTTATACGACATGAATGGATTATTAAAAAAATATTTAAATGAATATTCCTATGAAAGTTTATTTTTAATTAACTTCTTTTAGTTTAAAATTATATTACATGTTAAGAAAGAAAAATGTTTTTGATGTAGAAAGGATATTTTTCTCAAGAATGGAGTTCAAATGTTTTATCAAAATTATTTTCCATCTAAGATAATATAGGGTTCTGTTTTTATCCCTATTATTACATTGATTTTATTATGTTGGGATGGAATTATTTTTATGAAGTCCTTTACCTTATATGATTCATTTTATGATGTCATGATGTTTTAAGAATCCCATTTTTATTACATGTGTTATACGTTGATGTTTGATTTTTGACTATGTGGAACACATAAGAAAGGATTCATTATGAGATGAGTGGGACCTATATCTCCCTCCAATGAATTGGGTAAAGATTTATATCTTATGAGATAGACATGGCTAGAATGGTAGGTTAAAACTGGTTCAGTGATACAGGACTGAAACGAGGAGTGAACTCGGTTCAAAAATGGACTTTGTCGGCTAAGATAGTCTTGGAAATGAGTCATGACTAACAAGAAATGGTTTTCCATGATTATGTGTGCATGCCACAAAGTTTCATCTTTTATGTTATGATTATTGGGATTTCATTTTCACTTTTATGATTTATCCCATGTTAAGATATTATGATCTCTTTTGTAGGTTAAAGATTTTCAAAATGTTATAATATGATTGATATTACCTTTATTTACCCTTACTGAGCATTTGAGCTCACCCCCTTTTATGTTTCTTTTCCCCAGGTTAGGAAGTAGGATATTAAGTAGAATATGCTAAAAGGGACACTAGATATGATGAAATAAATGGGAGACACTGTAGAAGATTTATGAACTAGTTGTTTATGTTTCCCAGTTTCTAAAGACACAATACCAATACGGTCCTTTTATGGTTTTTGATATATTTTGTAATAAGTATGCTTCAATTTTGAAGTAATAACCATTTATGTAAAGTATGGGTTGTTATAGTTGGTATCCAGGGAAAGGTATAGTCAACCTTTGGAAACTATGATATGAAAGCCTTAGTAAGAACCCTAAGGATATATCTAAGCCTAGAACAATCTTAGTGTTTTAGAAATGGCCATGAAGAACCTATGATAAGACCTTAAGCATACAATTTTTTTCTTTATTATGTGGTTTTCATATTATAATTATAGTTTCTCACACTATTATTATTGGTTTTAGTTAATGGATGGAACCCGAAGGAACCGTGTTAATGCGGAATGCGACGAGCAATGCAATGATGGTTCCCCTGAGCAACCAAACGATATGGGAGCTAGAATGCAAAATCTTGTAGCCATGATCACACAACTTTCTATAGCTATGAATCATGCAGGGCTTCCAAATGAGCAAAGGAAGGAACAACATTTTGTTGAATCCTTCATGAGGCAGCGAACACCTTCATTCTGTAGTTAATCTAATCCATTAGTGGCTGAACAATGGATTAGTACCACAGAAAATATATTTTCAGTTCTTCAATGTTCTGAACATGATAAAGTCATCTTAGCGGTATATCATTTGGAATGTGAAGCTGATCAATGGTGGAATCTTATCAATAATACGAGGCCAAGAGATGAAATTGAGTCCATGGAATGGGATGAGTTTGAAAATTTATTTTTCAATAAGTACTTCCCTCGCATTCTTTGAACTAAGAGGGAGAAGGAGTTTCATGAATTGAAGAAAAAGGAGGATGAATCTGTTGGTACCTATGAAGAAAATTTTACAAGACTTGAAAGGTATGTCTGGAATTGTTTTCCAACCTGACAGTAAGATCAATCGATTCTTTAGTGCTTAAAACCAAGTCTTTGAAGGGCGTTAGCAATAAGGGACTTAAATAGCTATGAAGAAATTGTTCAATGTGCTCTCAAGGTTGAGATGGAGATTGGAGTAACCCATCAGTCATATGGGTTTGATAAGAAGAGGAAAATGGAATTCAAAGGGAAATCTAAAGAACACACTGAAAAGAAGATGATTTTCCCTTATGGTCAAAGTGTGGAAAGAAGCATGGAGGAAATTGTCTTAAAGGGACAAGTAAATGTTTCAAATGCGGAAAGGAAGGGCATCAGGTATTTGAATGCCGCAATGATGGGAAGAAGATGTCTAGTGATTCAAACAAAGAAAAGTCTACACAGAATGTACTTCCTACTCTTTAATGATTCATGTGCATGGAAATGGGTCATTATGCTAATCAATGCACTAATCCAAGGGTTGTTGATGATGATCGATGTCGACAACCTCTTAAGGCTAAAGACAAAGGAAAGTCACATGCAATTTCTATCAGCGATGTGGAGTATGATGACGATGTGGTGAAAGGTACACTTACCATCCACTCTAAAGTAGAAAATGTTTTTATTTGATTCTGGATCCACCCACTCTTTTATTTTTGAATAATTTTCGAAGGGTATCTCCATATTACCTCAACAATTAGATGTTGAGTTAGCTATGAAAACTTCTAATGGCACAATGGTTGCATCAAAAGTTAATAATTCTTCTCCAATTGATGTTTGTGGAAAAGTACATCCTGAAAATCTTGTGATCCTTCCTATAGTGGAATTTGATGTGATTCTTGGCATGGATTGGATTTCTTTATATGGAGCTCATATCGATTTCCAAAGAAGGGAAGTCACATTTCATATTCCAGATCAATCAATGATCATCTACTGATGCAAATATGAACATAACCTTCCAGTGGAAATTTCTTCCATATTATGGGTCTTTATTTTACTAAATGAAGGTTATTTATCTGAAATGGTTGGAGAGAAACTCGTGATTAAGAATATTCCCATTGTATGGGAGTTTGATGATGTCTTTCTAGAGGAATTTCCAGGTCTTCCACCAAATAGTGATGTTGAGTTTTCAATAGAACTCATAACGGGTGCTATGCCTATTTCAAGGACACCTTATAGAATGGCCCCAATTGAGTTGCAAGAATTGAAGAAGCAACTCCAGGAGAATCTTGAAAAGGGATTCATACGCCCAAGTGTGTCACCTTGGGGAGCACCTGTCCTATTTGTTAAGAAGAAAGATGGATCAATGCGACTCTGCATTGATTATCGAGAACCTAACAAGATCAATATCAATAACAAATATCCTCTCCCGTGCATCAATGACTTATTTGATCAACTACACGGAGCTCAATACTTTTCCAACATTGATCTTCGTTCAGGGTATCATCAATTAAGGGTCAAAAGGGAGGATATTACAAAGACAGATTTCCGTACAAGGTATGGACACTATGAATTTATAGTGATTCCCTTTGGTCTTACTAATGCCCCTACTATCATCATGGATCTGATGAATAAAGTCTTTAGAGACTATCTTGATCAGTTTGTGGTAGTCTTTATAGACGATATTCTTGTCTATTCAAAGAGAAAGGAATAACATGAAGATTACTTGATAATTGTATTGAAGACCCTGATAAAGGAGAAGCTTTATGCCAAATTTACAAAGTGAGAATTTTGGCATCAAAAAGTTTCATTTCTGGGTCACATAATCTCAAAAGAGGGGATATTTGTGGATCCAGCAAAAACAGAGGTTATCGAAAGATGGTCGAGACTAACAAAAGTAACTAAGATCCGATGTTTTCTTGGTCTGGCTGGATATTATCGGCGTTTTGTGAAATATTTTTCATGATTATCTAATCCACTCACTAGGTTGACTCGAAAAGGAGTTAAGTTCATGTGGACAGAGGAGTATGAAGAGAATTCCAAGGAGTTGAAAATAAGGCTATCCAGTGCACCTATTCTCACACTGCTTGGTAGTGGAGAAAGGTTTGTGATCTATAGTGATGCATCCAAGAAGGGGCTTGGGTGTGTTCTTATGCAAAATGATATGGTGATTTCTTATGCCTCATGACAGTTGAAAATCCATGAGAAAAATTACCCAACTCATTATTTGGAGCTATCTGCGGTAATCTTTGCATTAAAGATTTGGAGGCATTATCTTTATGGTGAAAGGTGTGATATTTATACTGATCATAAAAGTTTGAAGTATATTTTCACACAAAAGGAGCTGAATATGCGCCAAAGAAGATGGTTGGAGTTGATTAAAGATTATTACTTCTCAATTCATTACCACCCTGGGAAAGAGAACAAGGTGGTAGATGCATTAAGTTGACAAGACCATGCTAGCTTATCCATGATGAGGATCTCAAAAGATCCAATATTTATGGATTTACAAAGGATGGATCTTGGAATCATAATGGAAGGGGGAAAATCATATCTTTTTCAAATGAATGTTCAACCATCTATGCATGTAAAGATTAAAGAGGTGCATAAATAAGATGTAGAGTTACAAAAGAAGGTGAGAAATATTCGTGAATTCAACCTTGACTGTGATGGGATAATAAGGTTCAGGAGTCGGGTTTGTGTTCCTCCCATCCCAGAATTAAAGGAGCTACTGGATGAGGCTCATAGTTCTGCATTCTCTATTTATCCTGGAAGCACGAAGATGTATAGGGACCTGAAAGAGTACTTCTGGTGGGATGGCATGAAAAGAGATGTTGCTAAATATGTCTCTCGATGCATGGTTTGTCAGCAAGTTAAAGATAAGAGACAAATGTCTAAGGGAATGTTACAACCATTACCCACACTCGAATAGAAATGGGAAAACATCACTATGGACATTGTCACCAGACTTCCTAAAACATCCAAAGGCAATAATGCTATCTGGGTTATAGTTGATCATCTTACAAAGTTGGCACACTACATTTCTATAAGAGAGGATTTATCTCTTGATCAGCTTGCCAGGATATATGTAAAGGAAGTGGTAAGATTGCATGGAGTACCACTTTACATTATATCTGATCGGGATCCGAGGTTTACCTCGAAGTTTTGGCTAAGTCTTCAGCATACTCTAGATACAGAGTTGAGTTTCAACACTGCTTATCATCCTTAGACAGACGGTCAGTCTGAGAGAACAATTCAAACTCTAGAAGATATGTTAAGAGCTTGATCTGTGGATTTCAAAGGTGGTTGGGATCAACACCTACCTATGGTGGAATTTTATTATAATAATAGATTTCACTCCAATATTCAGATGGATCCTTAGGAAGATCTCTATGGAAAGAAATGATGAACTCCGACTTGCTGGGATGACTTGGGGAAAGAAATCTATTAGGACCTGATCGCGTTGATGAGATGGCAGAAAAGGTCCGATCTATTCAACAACACGTAAGAGAAGCTCAGAGTTGACAAAGAAGTTATGCTGATAACCGCAGAAATGACCTAGAGTTTGAAGTGGGTGATAAAGTGTTCTTGCGAATATCTCTATGGAAAAGAGTAATGAGATTTGGGAATAAGGGAAAGTTAAGCCCTAGTTATATCAGTCCTTTTGAAATACTGGATCGTGTGGGGAAGGTAGCATACCGATTGGCACTTCCACCGAATCTCTCTCAAGTTAATGATGTGTTCCATGTATTGCTTTTAAGAAAGTACATACCTGATCATTCACATGTACTCAGCTCAGAAGTTGTACCACTGGAGAAAGATCTTTCTTATGAAGAACAACCGATAGAGATTTTGAATCGTAGCGAAAAAGTTCTATGGAACAAGACCACTCACTTGGTGAAAGTTTTATGGAGGAACCACCAATTATATGAAGCTACTTTGGAGCTTAAGGATATGATGAGGGAGAGGTATCCTCATCTGTTTGTTACAAAGTGACGAATTTCGAGGGAGAAATTCTTTTTAAGGGGGGTAGAATGTAACACCCAAGATATTTATGAGAAATATTTTCATTTTTATATATACATAATTAAAGGAATCTTTCACTACACACTAGCATGGCTTTCTTTACACGCAATCACGACCTTCCTCGATAGCTTGCGTTGTACACAATACCTAGTTTCACTAAACAACAATATGCTATTAAAATATTATATAAAATAGCCGTTATGAATAGTAATAACCACCTTTTGAAATTTTATAAATTTTATCATTCAAAATGGACTTCATTTTTGGATTCGGAATACCGAAATTAGCCTATGGTGAAATTTTGGTATTTTTCTGAAAACTTTCAATTTTTGATGAATAATGAAACCACTAAGTGGTAGTTAAAAAACTAATTTTTTCATAAAACATAATTTTACCTCTTCTGTGAAAGGAATTTCGAAAATCCAAGATACATGGTTAATATCAGTAAGTATAATGTGGTTCAATGAGATAAAAGTAATTTTTGGTGAATAGTAACTTTGTACTTTTATTTACCGTGGTTAATAGTAAATAGGGTAATTAAAGGTAAAAATGATATTACTATTACCTTAACACATGTCCTAATTCTATTGTATAAGTTTAATTCGACCAAAAACAACCTTATGAATATAATATGACCATTTAGGTCCACTTGGATTAGATTAGGACATTTAATATTATTTTATTTAAAGAATAGTTAAAATAGTTAAAATCAAAGTTTAACAACTAAAACATTTTTAATATAGGGTTATACATAAGATAAATTCGATTATAAATTTTAATTAGAAATATAAAAATATTTCCTACATAATGATATTTTTTTTATAATTTTTAGACTTTAAATAATTTAATTTATTTATGACATAATGATGATGCAGTAATTACCTTATTAAAAAAATATTAACATAACTGATGTTATAAATGCCCGAATAAATGTAATTTTAGACTTTTTGTGAATTCAACTAATTTTATAGGTTAATATGACATGTTATTGTTGAATTAATTAACTTGGTTCTAACTTATCATTCTGTAATGATTTTCACAAAAATCATATACCAAATAGTGTCAAAATTGACATATAATAGATTTCAAAACAAATATTATATTATTAATTGTTATTTTATTCCTAAAAATCTAAGGTTCGGCCAAATGACTTAGATAAGGATATATATATTAATAATAAACATATTGGGGTTCGTTTGACTTGTTATGGTATGTTTATTAACCATATAGTGTAAGAAAACAAAAAGACATGGTAAAAGTTAAATTATTTAACTTAGAGTTAAATCTAATTGATAAGGATAAAATAATAACCTAAACTTGTCTAAAACCTATTGGATGAGAGGCTTTTGACCCATCCCAATTATATCTTAGAAATAAAACCCTTTGGAACCATTATAAACCGAATGTGACTTTAATATAAAATAATATTTTGAGATTTTTCTAAGGTGCCCCTCTCCTCCCTTATAAAAGGGCACCTCCTCCCTCTCCTCTTCACACCAATTTGAGCATTCATGATCGGCCAAACCCTGCAAAAATTTCTTCTCCACTTCCCTAGAATCATTCTAGAGGTCCTAGTCTTCTTTAAAGACCATCCTTTGTTCTCTAATAGGAGGTTAAGAAAAGGCGCATCAAAAAGAGGTAATATCCATTACCGATCTTTTTCAATTTCTTTCTTATTCAAATTCTTCTTCTTTAGTTGTTTCATGATAAAGTAATAACATAAGTATTAATTATATACTGATATGTTATTATAAATATGAAACAACCCTAATTCACCTTCTATCCATCCTACGGAAAAATGAAATCACCGCGCGTGCGTACGTACGGAATACCGTCTCTACGCCGTGGTGTAATCTATTTTCCACCACCACCATACTTGGATGGGTATAATGGTGTAATAAGTTACTATATATGATTATTCTAAATTTATATTGATACTGAAATAGTATAAATACACTTAAATACAATTCCACGATCATGGGAATGATATCATCGCTCGTCCGTACGTACGGAATACCATCTCCATGATGTGATGCGACTCGTTCTACATGATCTTCATTACATAGTAATTATATAAATTAATTGAATGAATAAATATGATATATATTACACTAATAGTATTCTTGATATGATGTATCTATAACCTAAAAACAAGAATAAGAAATTATTCGGCAAATCACAGATAAGAACAAAAGGCAATAAAGACACGAATTACAAGTAACAATGAATAATTTCTAAAAAGAAGCTAAGAATATGACCATATGTGATATAATATCAATAATTATGATTCTGGAATAAGTCAATAACATTATTTAAACCATTATACAGGAGGTTCGGACACGTACGAATCAAATCGGACTTAAGGTAAGGGAAAATCCCACAATCTCATTTTTATCCGAGATTGTTTATACTTTGGTATTTATTGGGGTGTAATTTATAATCCACATCCATGTTTCCTCAATATGTAATATTATTCATATCCTCCTAAAATTTTTTAAATCCAATTTTACCCTTCGTTATGTTTTTAGTAAATGATATAAAAGGAATCTTTTGTAGTTTTTCATACGAGGTACATTTTGAATTTTCTGACCAAGTACCAAAACAATGTTATTTTTATCTTATACGACATGAATGGATTCATAAAACAACATTTTAATGAATATTCCTTTACAAGTTTATTTTTAATTTACTTCTTTTAGTTTAAAATTATATGACATGTTAAGAAAGAAAAATGTTTTTGAAGTAGAAAGGATATTTTCCTCAAAATGGAGTTCAAAGGTTTTATCAAAATTATTTTCCATCTAAGATAATATAGGGTTCTATTTTTATTCCTATTATTACATTGATTTTATTATTTTGTGATGGAATTATTTTTATGAAGTCCTTTACCTTATATGATTTGTTTTATGATGTCATGATGTTTTGAGAATCCCATTTTTATTACATGTGTTATGCGTTGATGTATGATTTATGACTATGTTGCACGCATTAGAAAGGATTCATTATGATATGGGTGGGACCTATATCTCCCTCCAATGCATTGGGTAAAGATTTATATCTCATGAGATAGACATGGCTGGAACGGTAGGTTAAAACTGGTTCAGTGATACAGGACTAAAACGAGGAGTGAACTCGGTTCAGAAATGGACTTTGTCCACTAAGATAGTCTTGGCAATGAGTCATGACTAAAAAAAAATGATTTTCCATGATTATGTGTGCATGACACAAAGCTTCATGTTTTATGTTATGAATATTGGGATTTAATTTTCACTTTTATGATTTATCCCATGTTAAGATATTATGATATCTTTTGCAGGATAAAGATTTTCAAAAGGTTATAATATGATTGATATTACCTTTATTTACCCTTACTGAGCATTTGAGCTCACCCCTTTTTATGTTTATTTTCCCCAGGTCAGGAAGAAGTATATTAAGTAGAATATGCTAAAAGGGACTCTATATATGATGAAACAAATGAGAGACACTGTAGAAGATTTATGAACCATTTGTTTATGTTTCCCAGTTTCTAAAGACATTATACCTATACAGTCCTTTTGTGGTTTTTGTTATATGTTTTAAAAAGTATGATCAAATTTTGAAGTAATAACCATGTATGTAAATTATGGGTCATTATAATTATATAGTTCTCAAAAATATTGATGATATTGGGGTAAGTGTTTTATGTTATAATCCCATTTTTACAAGGGTTATTTATGTTTGAATTTGTAATGATGAAATTATATGATCTTTCACACCAAAATAATATGAATTTTATGATAATATTGTTACATAGAGATTTTAAATTATTCTATTTAAATTTACTCTCTTTAAATAAACAATATAGTAAAGTATTATTTTCAAGGAAAAATGAATTTGTTTTACTATTAGGCCATGAATATTTTTCTTTCATAACCATATTTTTATTAAAATATTTTATAGAATGTTTTTACTATTCTAAAATGATTTTTAAAGTCATTTTTCATGTACTAACATATACATACATACATACATATATATATATATATTTTAAAAGGTATCTTCTTACAATGTTTTGAATGAGTTACTTATGACTTTTGGATGAAAATGTGAAAGAAATATCAATCTTAACATACATGGCATGAACATAATTTATTTTCATAATCAATTCATAATTATTTAATGCTTCCTTTTTTAGGATTCCATGGTATTTTTCAAATAATTTTTTTCCGTAATATTTATCAAATTTGTATATTTTAAATAAGCGATTTCAAAAGGAAATGGTTATTTTGCCCCAGAAATATTTTAATGATATTTTAAATTTGTTTTTTATCTATGATAATATCCTTATATGATTATTACACTTAATTGGGTGTATGAACCTATGATATAATCTTTATTATTTATTAGTATGTTTTCAGATTATGATGATGAAATATTGACGAATCACATTTTCTTTTCTGTAGGTTGAGCTATAATGTAGTGATAAATGTTTTAATGATCTACTAGTATACATAAGAATGTATTTTGATTATGTGATGGGAGTATACATTATAGACATTAAATTTATTTGGAAAAGAATAATGTTTTGTAGTCTCAAAGGGTACTTGGGAGGTTATATCAATCCTGGAGCTGGTAAAAAAGTTCTTATCCCAATCATAACATATGCTGAATGTCTTGGTGGGTATCCTTGACATAATATTTCTATCTTTAAAATTATCCTAGACATTGTGTCACTCTTTAATAGTGTGATTTTAAGGCAATGTTATGATATGATAGACCATGTTATTTGATTTATTTCAGATTCATTTTTAGAAACTACCAATATTTATGTTAAGACTCATGATTATGATCTATGAATTGTTAGGTATTATTTTGAAATGTTAATAACATCTTGTGATACCTTTATACTCATATTATACTGAAATGATCATTGATATATCTCTCATTTACCCATACTGAGAATCTCATTTCACCCTATATTATGTTTCCTTTTCCCTAGTATATGAATAAAGGTTTTAGTTTTGATATAACTAAGAAGTGTGAAATTTTTAAAGAAATAAGTGGGAGGTGATGTATTAATTTAATATACAAGTTGTTTATGTTTCTAGGTTTCCAAACCATTATAGTTTTCTCATGGATTGTAAGGATATGCAATGAATATTTATATAATAATATGACTAGTGAAAAAATTATTTTCACATTGGGTTTTTAGATTTTTATTTTCAATTAGTACATAATATTATTACTGGTGATGCTGAAAATAGGTTTTTAATTTAGGTTAATAAAAATAGACATTGAAAATCAATAATGTTAGATTTTTCACATTTTTTATTTCATAAATGACGTGAAAATGTCCCACATTATTTAATTTCACGTAGTTATAATATGATCGATGTGATATTTCTTAATAAAAATTATTCAGATTATTCCCCTACAAAGAAAACAGAAGTAGAAAACCAGCAGAAAACTAGTATTAAAATAACAGAACACTAGTCGAAAAATAGTATAGCACACACTTAGAATTTTAACTTTCAAGTTTATAATATATATTAAAAAGAGACAAAAATCCAACGAAACCTATAAAATGATTCTTTTATTGAATTTTTAAGTGTCTCAATTACTATCAGTAATAAGGATGAATTTATTAAAAAATATACAAGTTAAAAAGAATTAATTTAACATATATTTTGAATAAAATGATTTAAATATTAAGTATATCTTTATAATGAGATCTAACCTTCCAAAACATTATAAATATCTAAATTGAAATTATTTCATATATAAATCATAAAAAATATTATCCATATTCAATTACTCCTTGTTGATGATTTTTTTCAAATTATTATTCAATTAAAAATAACATTTTTATGTAATATATATTTAATTTATTAATTGTAAATGGAAATTAACCATTTTATTTTACATATCTGGTTATTTTTCTCTTATTTCTTGTGGTATCTATAAAGAAATTTCATTCCATATTTGGAAATAATATGAATAGAATAAATATAAATGTCATTACAAAAATGTATTAAAATACTCATAATTATGTGATTTATACATTCGTAAAATTTTCTTTCTCTTCACCTAGAATTGGTCATAGGTAGTAATGTGTTTTCTCGCATTAATAAAAACACCCAAAATTTAATTATATAAATATATAAGAAAATATAATATGAATTGTTTTTAATTTTAGAGATATATAAATCTTTTTGATATATATGTTGCATACTCTTATAGATAAAAAACATCCAAAACTAAATAATTCCATTCATTTGAAATATTTCATTAATATGATCTGTTATTTCTAGAATAGTCATTGCCATCGGTATTGGTGAAATAAACTATGGGTCTATAAATCCATACACTTCTATCATTTCATACAATGTTAAAATTGTATAGATAAACCTAATACAAAAAACATAAGTATAGAATTTTAATTAATTAAATAAATAGATTTTGTTAATTTCTTTACATAGAAAAAAATTGCATTGTGTTCATGACCAACTGATATCTAGTTACAAGCTCCATGATATCTTTATTCATAAGTATAGTAGTTATTACATGACCATAAATTCCAACTTCTATTGAAATCTCATAAACATACAAAATCAAATTTGAATATGTTGATAATCTATCAAGACTACTAGAAATTTTATCTATAGTCATGACACTATGTATTTTTGTTGTTCAAAGAATATTTTGTTAACATTAATGTATTTTTATAAAAAATTGATATATATATATATATAACATTAAATGTTAAAAAAAATATAAATTTAAAATGAAGAAAAATATAAAATGTACACATATTGATTTTTTAATATGTTTAAAAAGTCTGGATGAAAAAACAAAAGAATTTTTCGAACCTTCTCAAGATATACTCACCTAATCTATAGGAAATTATGTTCTTACTGATACATCTATAATGTCATGTACATTAACTCTATTATGCTCTTTATCTATCTATTATTGATTAATGGTATCATCAATAAAAAATATCATCCCATATAAAACCATATGATGATGGGGTCATCAGCATAAATCTTAAAATAACTGGGAATATATGGAGGAGGATGTGTAAGAGTGGGATAAGAAGGAATGTCGTCTTGAGTTGAAGGTCTATGAGTATCATAAGTAAGAGGTGTGGGATCTTCTGACAGAGGTAGAATACTGGGATATATACTTTAAAATTATCTCTAAATGTCTATAAACATCGACTATACTGAAGCTATGATCTTATCCTCCATCTTCACACAAATATCCTAAACTTTATCTTTTATGGTTTCTATTTTTTTAAAAAAAATCCTCCATGGAGGAAGCTTCAAAATGTGGATATGTTTTTTTACTAATTCACCTATCAGGTATCCTTGTACACGACCTGGGTGTTTTGGATTTCTCAATTTCATAGCTAAAATATCATTCCTAACCTCATATATAAATATCCTTTATGTTATCTTCTCATCAAGATAATCTTTTATAAAATATTTGAAAAAATCTATAATGAATCACAATATAAAATTAATTGATTGAACATAAATAAATAATTAATTTAAACATCTTATAATACTCTTAACTACAACCCTTGACTCTTCCATAATATATAATCCTTTTTTCTCATCCAATCCCACTTCCATATTTCAATTATAGTGGGGGGGGGTGGTTAACCTATGTAGAGAATGAAGACTCAACTATTAGTTTTTGAAAATTTTAGTTATTATTTGTTCTTCCAATAACATACACCCTCCCTAAGAAAAACTTTGATGGTTCACATTTTTAGATTAGATATCCTAATGATATATCTTCCATTTATATAAATTTAGAGTAAATAAATCATTAATTTGATCATTGATATTAGAAAAACATTTAAAAGTTAAATTTTTATTTACCAAAAAATACTTCTTGTTGGATAGTTTTAAAAAATTTATTTGTTGTATCTTAATTTATAAATGGATTTATATCTTATGAATTATAATGTTTTCTATGACCAAAAGTTATATCTGATGTGAGAGTTTATTTTAATTCCCCTATCTCATAGAAACCAATGAAAAATTTTTCCTCCTGACTCCTCAAGTATCAAGAATATCATATGTCATATTATATGAATGGGTAAAAATATATTACTATAAAAATTTCAGGAAATGTTAAATAATAAAAAAAGAGGTTACCAAAACGGTCTCCCATAAATGAGATATTGTCAATTTATCAATACTTCTCTAATCTTCCATTAAAATACTAGCTTTTCTTTTAGTTTGAACTACTATAAAATTCTTGTATTGTTTTGAATTTAGACCTCTTCCAATATCATTATCATTATGTTATAATGGTATACTATAGTACTAGATATTGGAAGCTGATATTTTTGGTAAATGTGTTCATCCATGTTTACTGACACTCAAATGATTTTACCCCTGTGGAAGTAGATGTATCTTGTTGAAAAGATTGAGGAGGCTCATAAAAAGGATCATTTGTATGTTCCTCCCCTTAGTAATGAGTATGATCATCTCCAAAATTATATGGATGATTTTTTTAGAAAATAAGTGACATGAATTAGACACAGAATTAATGTCCTAATGAATTTATTAAGTCGAACATCCAATAAAAAATGAGTTGTAATGAGCATAAACTAGCAGGGATTCAGGGGGAAACAAACTAGGATTAATGAGAATGATAAGAAAAAGAACCACTTTCAGCCTGTTTCATCATGTGGATGCATATAGTCCCAAAATATCCATGCAGAGATGTTCCTAAAGAGATCTAATAACTTAGAGAGTAGCAACGGGCCAACACCAAAATTTCATAAATCCATATGTTCCTCATAATATCAAAGATCATGTCATCCAAGTCCTCTAATGCGTTAAACTCAAAGATGTATGCATCCAAAGGATTTTCAACAAGTACCAGTCAAAAGAGCTCCCTTATATTCTGAGAAACTGTCAAACATACCTAATGGGTGTCATTTCTCTAAAATATGTTGGACATCCCTCTCATTCACTGTTTCAGAAACAAACAAAACCACACTGACAAACATGTAATGAAATCTTAGCTCTATCTTCACACAAAACAAGTACCTCATAATCACATGGGTAGAGTAGGACCAAACTAGAGTTTAATTTCTTACCATCATCCCATGTAAGCTTAGTACCACTACTGATTATATAAAAATTAAGTTCTCTTCTACAACAACAACACAATAAACACACTCAAAGAAGCAGCAGATCAATCTTCGAACAGGCAGGCTTGGAGTAGCAACACTCAAAAGGGGGAGAAAAAAATCCTTAAAAAGACCTAAAAAAAGTTGGAAAAAAGTGTTGCAATCCCAGAACACCCAAAGTTTAAGACTCATAGTGACACAACCTGTGACAATGAAACTAAAAGTAAACAGGAAGACTCAAATGCAAAGTATTTCCCTAAAGCTGAAATTTTGATTTTTCTTGTATTCATAAACCATCTTTATTAAATAAAAAGTAAAGTAAAATAATATTAACTCATTTTCCTTATATTTTTATAGTTAAATAAAATTAAAACAACATTAATGATAAATGAAATGGAACTTAGGAACGAAAACAAATCTAAAAATATTGTTTGAATAATAACAATGTGAAAAACTAAAAAATACTTTTTTATACTGAAATATTTTTTTGAATATAAACTAATATAATATTTTATTTATTTATTATATTATATTTAAAATATTTTTTTTCTACAAAATCAATTAATAGGGAGGTTACTTAATGGTAAACATGGTTATATAAATAAAACTAAAATAATATAAAAATCAATTTATCTTATTTTTTATAATACATTTTTAATAATGAAAATAAATTTAAAATATATAACATTTATGAAATTATAAAAATTAAAATAGAAATAAACATATTTTACCTGTTATATTATGAATTTATTAAAGGATTATTTTTCCAAATTCCTTCTTCATGATCATTACACATGTGACAAAAGGATCATATTTGTATTCCAATATATTCATATTAACTAGTGTTATTATAATTTCATCATGTATAACATTGTTGTTATTAATAAATCATTTAAATTTAAACAACGGAACTTGAAATTTAATGTAATAAATCTCTCATATTTATTCAATGATTACATAATGTGCACTTGATGTGGAGATTATGTATTTTCCTTTGGGACTTGAAAAATAAATTACATATGGGATAAGAATACAGAACTATATTGAACTAAACTTCTTTTTTCATAATATTTTGTGGGAAATGTATATCAATTCATGTCATACCCTGACCATTTTATAAAATTTAAACATGGAATCTGCACTAACCATATTAATGGTTCTGATTCATGTGACCTAACAATCACGATTTCTTGAAACCTTGGAAAAATTGTTTTTCTATGCAACATCAAAGTCCACATATCTTTCCAATTTGGATAACATTATTAAAACACATTAATATGATGTTTTATATATTTCTAAGAATAATCTACATTATTAATGATATTTAAATGTACCTTATTTCAATATTCACCTATCAATGATTTTATATTCAATTCATGAATCTTCTTTCCACCATAATTGATGTGTTCATGCTGGGAAGTACTTTAACTAATGTGTTATATTACTGACAGGTATCTTGTAAAAAACTCTATTACCTCTTCAAAAATATAGTTCTCATCAATAGCGGCTTCTAGTCAATAGGTATTCATAACATTCCCCTTAAATATATCATATAACATTCAAAATGTTACATCCAACATAGATATAAAGCTATGTAAATATTTCTTTCTCACACAAATTGAACCTTTAATTACACCATAATATTAAGAAAAGATAGAGGAAATAGATTTCAAATTTAAAAATTATGGAAACCAATTCATTCCCTATGTATCTCGAAGCATTCAGATTAATAAACTTATTACAAATTGAATTGAAAAAATAACACACCTTCATGATAGTTATTCTAACACAGATGAGAACTATTCCACACAATGAAACTGGTATGATATATTGCATCATGATGTGACAATCATGATATTTAATACCTAGAAACTTCAAATACAATAAAGATACAATATTTCTTACATTTTAACAAAAATCATGTAACAATTTTATTTCATTAGGAAACTGAAAAAACATAACATTATCCCTCCTAAATAATATATGAAAATATGGGGGAAAGAATGCCCACCTTCCATCAAGAGTTGTAGCTAACTCCAAATTTATTCATATAGAGAGTAAATTTAATATTACATTAAACCCATATTTAGGGTTTCTATAAATATCTAATAATGTTCTAATAATGGTTTCATAGATATTTTTGTCTATGTTCATGAAATCAATTTTATGTTTGACCTCATGATATCTCCAATATGGAAGCATAAAAAATATTTACTGTTTCTTCCAAATATTTATATAATTACCATATTTTATGTATCCTCAAAAATTTCACATCAATGATTTGAACCCTCTTAAAATACTGACCAATGAACAATGTTTTTGGAGAAATATAAAATTCATATGAGCTGTTAAATTCCTTTTTTAACCTTCTATAAATGTGGTACATAGAAAAAATGGTTTGATGACCCATGTATACTATTTTTCTCCGATCATGAAATTGATAATATGAAGTCTTTCATTCACACATTGGTTGAGTTCATTCCCCTTAACATAGTATGTTGCCAATTTTCTATATGATTGGAAGTCATTTATAGTGGACTTGATCATTTCATTCTAGTTAAAAATACTCAATTCTATAAGAATCATAAATCCCAATACCTTCCTCCCATAAAATATTCAAAACATAAATTAATAGTGATAAGAAAACAACAATATCATTTCTAGACTATTTTGGTTTTGAGATAATAAAATTCCATATGATATATTTTCACTTTATAAAATATTTCAGAGATAAGTTTTAAATTACATTTAAAATAGACAAGGAACTATTTTTTATAATAATTATTTAATATGGATTTAGTTCATCCATACGCTTTCTAAGTCTAGTATTTCTAACTTTATTTCCAAATATAAAAACTAGAGATCAATTTTTTTCTATTTTGGAAAATCTGCTAGATGTAATAATTTTCCATAACATATCCACTCATATCTATGACTTCATAACCTCTTTACATCCTATGAATTTTCATAAAAACGTTTCAAACTAAGAATTATAGGAAACTACCAAAATTCCATGGCATGTGTCTCTGTAACTACAAAATCATCATGTGATTTTTTAAACTTATACCATGACATCCCACATTTAGGAAATCCTAATAGAAATTCATATTCTTTTCTATATAGCACAGAGTCATTCAGGTTGATATTTATTTATTTTGTTCCCTAGTATTATAAGGCATAATATTTTCTTCATTTAAAATGTAAATATGGAAGATCATTATCCATAGGAAGAGTGTCTTTCAAAAAATTTGATAACTTTTATATAACCCTTCCAACTCCATCTATATATCTCTTTAATGTTAATCAATCCTAACACAATTAATTAAACCATAAATTCAGTATAGCCTAGATATAATGGTTATTTAGCATATCCATATAGATTTTAAACTAATGGTTCTTTCTCAATTTCCTCTAAATTAATATCATGTTTCATTTCGTCAATTTGTTCTCACTTATCATCATTCATCATTAATAGATATGAAATTCTTCCATGTTTCACCATGCCCAATCTAAGGGATATTAATTGATTTAAATCCATTAATTGTTAAATGATCTGTGATATCTTTACTTTTCAACTTATTTATATTTAAACATTTTGTGCATGGAAAGAAAAACATTTTGTTGTTTGGAACATTTCATTTACCAAATTCCAAAAATGTATCAAAACTTTCCTCATATTCATCACTTATTTTAAGTGATGTAATACAACATTGACTCATTATTATCTATACTAAATATAAAAAATATATATATTTTAAAAATAATTTATTGGTGATAAAATTGATTTATAAAAAGATATTTTAGATTATTTTAATGATCATCAAGACTACACAATTGTGGTATTATTAATTAGTAAAATGTTCTTATGATTTTAAATTATATTGAATACAATGTTTAAAAAGATAATAACATTATTGATGAAATTTAATATTAATTGGAATGATTATAAAATAAAATATAAATTAAAGGTAATAAATTTTTGTCACTATAGTGTATGAGAGAGTCTTATTATAAAGGAAAAAAAATGAAAGCATTAGAAAAGTGACTGAATATCTAGAAATCTCAAGGGAAGAATTTATTGAATTGGAAGAAAAAAAATATTGAATAATAATATAGGTTTATTATTTAATATAATGATGTTTTTGAAGATAAGATACTAATAATATAATTATTTTAATAATTATTAGTTTCTAGAAAAATAAGATGGTGGTTAAAGTCAAGACACTGAGTACGAAAAAGGTCCTACATTAATTGTCTTTCTAATGAAATGTCAAAAAAAATATTAGTGAATAATAACAAGTTTTAGAAGAATTTATTAACATATAATGATATAAATTACTAAATTAATAACTCTTATATTTGAATAGTATATTATTCATCCAATAAAAATAAACATTTTATTGAATAAAAGGATCAATTTTGTAATATAAAATAAGGTAAAATTTTATATATAAACTCATTAATAAAAATAGGGTAGTAAATACCTGAATATATTTCCATTACATTGGAGGGATATAAATCATTCACTCATCAAATAATGAATAAAGTTTTATATTTTTGTAACA
Source organism: Viscum album (assembly GCA_963277665.1). Taxonomy (NCBI): domain Eukaryota; kingdom Viridiplantae; phylum Streptophyta; class Magnoliopsida; order Santalales; family Viscaceae; genus Viscum; species Viscum album. The sequence continues at coordinate 1,148,443,258 of OY728132.1, read as the reverse complement.
TAAATGAGAAAATAATCAGAATCCTAACTTATCATATTGAAAACATGATAAATAAATTGAATTAAAAATAATTTTAAAAATATAATCATAATCAAAACTAAAAAATAAGATGGTTAGTTTCATTAGAGTATATATCAAGTGGATAATAAGAATAATTAAAGAGTGTTAATGTAGATGAAAATTACCTTATAATAGAATTATAAAACTTTATTTAATAATAATAAGATGTTACATTTAACCTTTTTATTCACGATAATTATGAAGGGTGTAATTTATAAAATATTGAGAATATAAAAGACATTGAAAAATCTAGAAAACAAATAAGGGAAACATTATAAGGAAAATCAATGATTTTTATGTGAAAATTAATTCATGTTGAAAGAATATAGAAATAGATTCCTTTCAGATATTTATAAAGTAAAAAAATAATATAATGTTATAAAATTATTAAAATATATACAATGTCATCTAAAAAACAATATATATAATATATACATGATGGAGAATGATTATAATTTTAAAAAATGATATTAAGAAGGGTTAACATACATGAAACAACAAATTTGATTTCTTAAACATGGGGATAATATATTGTAAGCTGAGACATAAAATTCAAAATATAATGATTACACTGAACATTTGTAAGTTGAAATATGATACAAAATCCTTCAATAAATTAAATTATTTCATCTTTATCACATAGTTAATCTAGTTTCATTTATTATTAGATATTAAATATTTCAAAAAAATCATGATAATATATATTTAGAAAGGATCTTTATGTTGATAAGAACATAAACAGGGATAATAAATTTGTTCTAATGGAGAAAAATTAAAAATAATGGTTAAAAATCCCATGACATTTCCAGAATCAAAGGATCTACGATACTATCATTCAATGAATGAAAAGATAAAGAGGGAAAATATTGAACATGATGCTATTTTTATGTGTAAAAAAAGGTTACTAGAAGGAAAACTACATTAAATTGAACTTTAATCCTGAAAATTCTTTATCTTTTTGAATATTAGTCATTGTATCCAATATTTCTATTTTTCATTTGGTTTTTTTATTTTTTTTTATTTTTGTCTTTAGTATAACAACTATATAACCGTGTATGTTCAAAAACATTAGAAAAATTAAGGTGTGTTCTTCTAGTAGTTTAAGGGTGATTTTTGTGTTAGTACTGAGAAGAATATTAACATTATTTTTTCCATGTTGATTGATTCTAGTTGAACTAATTTTTATTATTAAGTCTTATAAAAAAAATTATAATAAGGTTTACATTTTGGATAGTGGGGAATTATTTCATTTTGGAAGGAATATTATTTATTATGTATCATAATCGACTAATAGTATTGAAATACTTGAATAATTAATTATAAAGGATGAATATAAAATATATTAATCAATAATACTCAGTTGTGGAAGGTTAAATCTAGTTCATCTAAATCTAAAAAATATTGTAATAAAAATATCAAGAAGGAAGTGTGGATTCATTATGAGATAAAACACTTAAATTATTTACATGACTTTTTATCAGGGTTAAAATGGCTAAGATCCATGAAGCATTAATGGTGATAAATATAAAAAATTATATATAAATAAAATATATATTTTAAATTTTTTATGTTGAATCTAGAGGTAAATTCTTGTTATTCATTAAATTCCTTTACAAAATTAATTGATTTTAAATTTAATGAAGGTAATGTACTTTCTAATAGATATTCCAACCTTTAGGTGAGCTGGTTTGAGACAAGAATATGTATATTAGAATACTCAATGATCACACTGATCAAACCTGTGGGTTTATAAACCTAGTAATTCAAGATTGGATTCCACTATATCTAACAAATAAGGGTTATCAATTCCATTCCATTGAATGACTAGTAGAGATAAATGATTTTTTTTGAATATTACTTGATCAAATATAAGATCTATCTTTGACACATAATGAAAAGGTTGATAAATCCTAAGGGTATATAAAGATCATAACATGATATTGGAGTCCACTAAAGTGAAGAAACCATAGTTAGGGTTTCTCTGTGAGAGAAAAGATAATACTATCACAAGAACATAAGGCAAAAAAATGAATCCACCTAATGATTCATAAAACTATGAAAGGTATATTACTTTAATAATTTTATAACTAACGTTAAAAATCCATTAAAACTGATTTTTCACATCAATTATACAATAACCCACATAAAAAATCTGTGGAAGTTTCTTTTTCACATTAGTTATATAGAACCTACATGGAAAAGATGGGGAATTTGTCTTTTCACATAGGTTATTTAGAACTATAGTGAAAAGGGTGAAAAAATAAATAGTTTTTTACTAGTGTGTCTAAAATTATATATATGAAATTTTTGGGTCACCTTAATTTGTCTCATAGAATGTTTTAGTTATTTTTAGAAACCAGAATGAGAAAACTTTAGTCTAAAACCGTAGTATAAGCCTTAGTAGAGTGGACCAAACTATTTTATGGAAAATAAATGAGTGTGGTTTTGCATGAAAATACATCCTTGTCTATATACAAGATGTTGGATATGTATTTTTCCAAGTTACAACTAGGTGTAACAAATATGAATGGGAAATATTGGGTATTAACTTGTTCTTTATTAGTGCATGATAAATGATCCTAAGACTATACAACTAGATAGACACTCCCAAGGGATATGTATAGGTTAAATAAAATTTTTATTATAAACCATTATGTAGGATTTTAATAGACTATGATTATGTATAACCAAGGTTAATCCTAAGGTGGAATCTATTGAAAATAAGGTCACATGATTTAGATATCCAATGAATTACTTTTCATGATTATATGGTTCTTCACTATGATTATTTTTTCTCACATATTGTTTTTATTTTATTCAATGGATGAAACATAAGGGAATCATGTTAAACCTAAATATGATGGGAAATGAAATTATTTTACCCTAATAAAGAAAATGTTATGGGAGTTATAATGAAAAATATAATTGATATTCTTATATAACTGTCTCAATCTATGAACCATGATTAGATTCTAAATGGAAAAGGAGGGATCAATATTCTATTGAGTAATTTATGAGGATACATCCACTTTATTTTAGTGGGATGTATAATCTATAAATTAATTAGTAATGGATTAGTAACATTGGAAACATATTTACTATTATCTAGTGTTCATATAATGAAAATTTTATTTTTATTGTTTATTGTTTAGAAGTTTACAAAGATCAATGGTGTACTCTCCATTAAAACATAAAGTAACACGAAAAAATTGACTCTATGGAGTATGATGAGTTTAGAAGGATATTGTAAAATAATTGATTTAATCATATTCTTCCAAAAATCTAGAAGTAATTCCTTGAGGTAAATAAGATGGATTAAAAATCCATTAGTACATATGATAGAAATTTAATATTTCTTTTGAGGTAGGCTTCCAGTATTATCGTTGAACCATATAGTAAGATTGATAAAGTTCTTAGTGAATATAAACCAAGTATCTAAAGGTTGTTATCTATATGAGAATATAGTAGCTATGAATAAAATTTTTTAGGTGATACAAAGGTAGAAATATATATTTTAATTACCCATAAATCTCTTTGTTTTGATAACAAATGAAATATATAATTTAAAAGAAATTTTAATAATAAAAACCCTTGAGGGAAGAGGGAGAGACATTCCTTATGCCAATAGTGTTGACATAAAAATTAATGAAACTATTTTCAGAAAACTAGAAAATTATTTAGGTCATAAAAGAAATTTCATTGGTGAATTTAATGTCGAAGTGATGGTAAAAATGTAACTAACAATTTAAATATAGATAATGATCCATATAATGGACTACCCACACTATAGTGATTCAAATACAAAGAATATGGGCATAATTATGACACATTCTTAAATCTAAGGTTTAATGATGATGATAAATTCTATTAACCTACTAATTTTAGAGAAAAAGATAAATATCATGTAATCACTATTATCAATGTGGGGTATGTTAATAGAGTGGCGAAAGGTAAACATATAATCTACTCTAAAACTGATAATGATTTATTTGATTCTAGATCCACCAAATATTCTATATTTTAAGAATTTTATAAGGTTATCACAATAAAAACCAAATGATTAGAAGTCAAAATAATAGTGAAAACTTTTAATGATATGACTATCACATCTTAACTATGTGATTTTTCTACAATTGAAGTTTGGGTAATGTGCATCATGGAAATATTAGTATTCTACCACTAGTTAGATTTTATGTCATATTGGGATTGGATTGTATTTCATTATATAAATCCAATATAAATTTTTGAGGTTGGTAAGTCACATTTTATATTAGGAACCAGCCTATGATCATATATCTACATAAGGATAAATCTAAACTTACAATTCAAATCATATCCATTGTATGGGTATTGATTCCTATATAAAGAGTGTGTTTATCTTATATGATTGGAGGGATAATCAACATCTATTATATACTAATTGTATGGGTGTTTTTTTATGTATCTTAGAAAGGGATTCCTAGTATACCTTTATGTTATAATGTTGAGTTTTCAATAGATCTCATACCTGGTGCTAAATATATTTCAATGAATTCTTAAAGAATAGCCCCGATTGAGTTATATGAATTAAATAGGAAACTCAATAATAATCTTGATAAGGGGTTCATTCAGAAAAGTGTGTCATCACAGGGTGCACCTGTACTTTATTCATTAAGAAATATTGATCAATGTGACTCATAATTATTTTTTGGGTACTTGACAAGATCACAATCAATAATAAGTATCCTTTACCTCATATTGATGATTTTTTCAATAAAATATACTGATATCAGTATTTTCCTAAAATTGATCTTCGATCTATATACAATCAGTTAAGGGTAAAAAGTGAATACTAACATAATAAAATATTACTTATAAGTTATGGACACTGTTATTTTATAATGAAGCTATTTGGAATTACTAATTCCCCCATAACAACCATGGATTTAATTAATTGATTTTTTAGAGATTACATTGATCATTTTATTTTAGTATTTATAAACAATATTATTATATATTCCATGAGAAAGGGAGATCATGAGAATACATTGAGAATTGTATCAATGTTGCTAAAGTATAATAACTTTTATGAAAAAATCACAAAGTGAGAATTTTGGCTAAAAAAGGTTTAATTTTTTGGTTATATAATCTCATGTGAGGTTATATCAGTGGATCCATCAATGATAGAAGATATTAAAAAATTTACTAGGTCAAAAATGGTGATTGAGATCTATAGTTTTCATGGTTTTTGGGATATTATCGACACATTTTGAAGAATATATCATGGATATTTAATATACTCACTATGATAAATTGTAAGTAAGTCAATTTGTTTTGGAAGAACGAATATGAGGAAAATTTCAAGGAACTTAATTGAGCTTTGGTCAGTGAACCTATATTCACACTACCCTGATTTAGAGAAGGGTTTTTGACTTGTAGTGATTTATTGAAGAATGAATTGGGATGATTCCTCATATAGAATGATATAGTGATGGATTATTCCTCATGAAAATTGAATGTTCATGAAAAAGGTTTCCCAACTCATGATTTGGAGTTATCAATAATAATTTTTTTATTAAATATATGGAGGCATTAAATTTTTGAAGAAAGGTGTCACATACATATTGAAAATAAATTTTAATGTATATATTCACAAGGAATGAGTTCTATGTAATCTAGAGAAGTTGGTTGGATTTGATTAAAGATTTTGACTGATCAATACTGTACAAACATAGGAAGAAGAATTTAGTGGATGCTACTCTAAGTCAAATGGATCATGATAGATTATATATGGTGAGAATAAAAATGATCCAATATTTCTATATTTTAAAGGATGGATTTGGAAATCTTGATGGAAGGGAGTAAATATTATCTTTCTCAAATGAGGGTTCAACCACATATTCTTGTGATGTTTAAGATGCACATAAGGAATCTGTAGAGTTAAAAAATAAGGTGAGAAATGTTTTGGAGTTCAAACATGATTATAATGTAATGATAAGGTTATAGAAATGTGTTTGCATCCAATAAATATTAAACATTAAGAATGAGTTGTTGTATGACTCTCATAGTTTATAATTATCTATTAATATTGTAATTAATAAGGTATATATTGATATTAAAGAGTATTTGTGATTGGAAAACATGAATAGAGATAATTTAGAGTTCATATATTAGTGTTTATAATTTAATTATGTGAGATTTTAGAGATATAAGTCTAAGGGGGTATTAAAAAAATTTCCCATACCAAAATTGAAGTGGGAGAACCTCACCATATATTGCATAGATGGACTCCACAAAACATCTAATGTCTATAATTATATTTAGGTTATAGTCGATCACAGTATGAAATTAGTACATTTAATTTCCAAAAGTGAATATTTATCTCTTTATCATATTTAAAAAATATACATTATGGAATTTTTAATGTGTTTGGAGTACCACATTCTATGATATTTGATCAAGATCTGAGGTTTACCTCAATGTTTTAGTGAAGCCTTCAATACTATCTTGATAAAAAGTTTTATTTAGCACGGACTATCATCCATAGATAGATAGTCAGTCTAATAAAATTATTCAAACCTTAGAGGATACGCTGATATAGTTTTATCTAGAATTCAAATATTTTGGGGGAAAACATTGTAGACTCAATGGTTTTTCTAAAAAAATTTCTTTCATTGATGAATTTAGAAGGATTATTATGAAACCCTCTATTGAAAGAGGTGAAAAACTATTATATATTGGGATGATGTTGGAGAAAAAAATCTATTGGGGCCAAATCTAGATGAGGAAATTGATGATAAGGTTAATCTATTTAATAGCACATCAAGTCAGCTCAGATTTGATAGAATAGTTTAATAGACAATGGACAATGAGATATAGAATTCAAGATGGTGATAAGTTATTACTTTAAATTTCTATATTAAATAAGGTTAGGATGTTATAAAATAAGGGCTAGATAATCCAATGGTATATTGGTCTCTGATATTCATGATCAATTAGGGATTCTATCTTATTGCCCGATGCTTCCACCGAATCCCTCTCAAGTTAATGATGTGTACCATGTATCTCTCCCAAGGAAGTACATACCTGATCCTTCACATATGATGAACTCAGTGGTTATAAAAATAAATAAGGATCTTTCCAATGAAGAAAAACTAATAAAAATTATATATTTTAGAGATAAAGTGTGATAAAACAAGATAAATCTTCTAGTTATAGTTCATTGGAGGAATTCCAAAGTTGAAGAAGATATATGGGAACCTGAGGATGTAATGAAATAAATATTTTCTCATTTTATTGGATCAGAGTGTTGAAATTTCAAGGTTTAATTTCATTTTAAGGAGGATATAATGTAATAACCTAATATTTTATATGTATTTTCTTTAAAAAAACAAGAATTATTCAATATATTTTTTCACATAGAACACCGAGTTTAAACAAACGCCATTATACAAGAATTATTATTATTTGATGTGAACCATTTTATTTTAAGATATGATTAAGAATATCTAATTTATTAAAAACATATTCTAGAAACATTTATAGAATTAATTCATTTTTATCAATTGATAAAATCATTTGAAAGTGAAAAAGTGATTCTTTTTTAATTTTTTTAGGTGTGTGATGTTTTTTTATCTTAATAAATTAAAATAATCAATATTGAAAAAATTGTTTGAATTAAATTTATTAATTATATATTCGATAAAATGTTTTATGATTCTTATATTGGTTTTTACTAGACAAATTATATTAATAAATCGCGTTTTTTACATAAAACACATTTTTTCAAAAACATTTTTCTTTGAAATTTTTATGTTTATTTTAAAATAGATTTCTTAAAATTAATAAAATTTAATCCCTAAATTAGATTCCATAATTCAATCTAGCATGTTCTATTTTGGAAAATATGTAATGTTTATTTTTGGTCATTATAAAGAGCAACTATGGTAAATATTTTCCACCTCGATAATGGAAAATATGGTAATTAAAGATAAAACAATGTGACAAGGAATTATAAATATATATAGAACATGAATTATTTATATTGTATGATATTAGTTTGACCATACTCATCCAATATTCGAATACATGAAAATATGGTGTTATTTTTCTTTGATAATTTCTTTATATAATTTTAAGTAATCAATTAATCCCAAAAGTCATTCCCTTGGTTTTAATAATCGTAAAATTTATTCATAGGGAATGAATAAGTTTATCTTCAATTATAAATGTTTCTTTTAAAGATGAATTAACTTTTCTATATTTTTTTTTAAATTTTTAGTGATGTAATAATTACCTTATATACTTATGAAATGATTATATAATGATTATTTAGGTAACATAAAATTCTTAAAGTCAATATTAAAATTATTAAAAAAAATAAAATTTTGAATAATTATTGTGTTACATGAATTTTATAGATAAATATAATATATTATTAATTTTTTAAACATTTTTATTCAAATTAAATTTTCATCTTACTATATTTAATGTCAAAAAATATTAATAGTCTTGAAAATCAGTTAATGATATCTTATATTAAATAATATTTTATTTAATAATTTCAAATCCATAAAAAAATTATCTTTGGCATGTTTAAGAGGACACGTTTGAGAATATAAAAAATTTTACACTTATGTTTCAATTTTATTTTTATAGTATCTTTCATGACCACTAAAGTGTTAAAAACATTGATATCACATTAATCATTAAAAGGGTTAACAAGGCGTTAAAACCAAGAGATAAGGGTTAAAAAAAACTAAAATTTTATAAATTATATTATATAATTATTTTTTGACTCATATTCATCATATATTCTAAATATATAAATTATGGTCCACTTGAACATGAAAATTAATTTATATTAATTTAATAATTTAAGTAATTTGGATAGTGTACCTCCACTTACTTTTGAAAGGGAACTTTTTATTCAACCTTATTAACAAAGTTTGAGACTTATAGACAATAAAATAACCTCCAAAATACCATTCTAATTTCACTTAACCATAATTTAGAACCATTTTTTATTAATATAATCTTCTTTTATGGAATAATGTGTCAGCCAAAACAGGTTTCTCAAAGAAGAGCTATAACTCTTAACCGAGTATTTTCAATTTTATTTTTTATTCTATATTCTATAGACACATTATATCTATCATAACATGAATATTATAGTATATTAAATATAATTATATGTTAATATGATGATGTAACAACCATTATCCACATCCTTTCCATTAAATAAGAATTTAAAGTGTCGCTTGTGTGTACGTGTGGACTATCACCTCCACATAGAGATACAATTCATTTTCCAACACTTTATTTCATAGTCATTTATAATAATAGATTTAATAAAAATATATTATATTTATTATATACTTATAATTATTTAATGATAATATACTAACTATATTTCTTTCCTTAATTTCATTAAAAACAAAAATATCATTCATGCCTATGGATGAATTACCATCTTCATGAATAGTGTAACTTATATTTTCACTATATCAGATTTCGAGGATTATAAATATTTTTTTATTCAATATATAATATATTTATATCATTATTGACATTATTTATATTATTTAACCATGATCAATGTACATTCTCTAGAACTATTAAACTAAAACGCTCTAGAAAAACAAAACAATTAACACACAAAAATGACATTTTAAAAAAGTAATTACTAATAAATGTGTGTGGAAATTTTAGAAGTGGAAAATATATGAAATTATGGTTATATATATGGTTATGGTATATAAATATAATATATTTAATTCTAATATACATAAGTTTATAGTTCTTACAAATCAAGACAAATTTGATGTAACAGTTTTAAGTTACAATCTCATTTTTACAGGGATTGTTTATGTTTAATTTTTTTATGATGAATTTATATAATATTTATATACAGATTATTATTAATTTTATTATATAATTTTTATATGTGTGTATTAAATTTTTTACATTCATTTTACTCTTTTTAGGTACTCAAGAGACAAGAATAATATTTTTTAGGAAAATCGACATTATTTTACTGTTCGATCGAGAATATTTTTATTCAATTACCATATTCTAATAAAAATATTTTCAAGAAAATTTTTAATATTATCCAATTATTTATGATTTAAATTTTCCTTTTTTAACATTCTGAAATTTATTTAGAAAGGAATATTCTTGTATATTTTCGAATGAAATACTTTTCACTTTTCACCAAAAATGTGAATGGAATCCTTTTTTTAAATTACATGACATGAAAATAATTTCCCACCATCATGACTAATCAATTATTTGAATATTCATTTTTAGGTATACAAGATTCTTTTCAATGATAATTTTTTTCCTTGAAATTTTAGTTTTTTTTAGATTTTAAATAAATTATTTCAAAATGAAAAGGTTATTTTACTCAATAAATATTCCAATGAACTTTTAAATAAAATTTTCATTTATGATTACATCCTTGGATGTTACTTATTCCTCAATGTGTTTATGATCTTATGATAAATTCCTTATTCTTTATTTGAATGGTTTATGATTATGATGATGAAGTATTGATAAATCCAATTTTATTTTCCATGTGTTAAGATATGCTGAAATGATTAATGTTTTGATGATCTTGTGGCATATATATAAATGGATAATGATTATGTGATAGGTGGGTCATTTATATAACTCAAATGAATAATGTAAAGATTAATGATTTATAGTCTCAAAAGGTTCATTAAAGGTTTTCTGAATCCCAAACCATGAACATTGGTGGTTATCCCAAACCTATCATATGGAAAATCTCTTGATGGGTTGCCTTGACACATGACTTCTTTGATTATGGTAATGCCACACATTATTTAATTATTTTATTAAATTAAATTAAGACAATGCTATGATCTCATGGCTAATGTTATTTAATTTCTCTAGGATTCATTTCTTATAAACATCTATGATTTATTCCATGACTCATGATTAGGATATTGATTAACTCGGTATGATTTTAAAGAGTAAATGTCATTTTATTATAACTTTATTATCATTTTATTCTTAAATTATCATTTATATCGCAATTATTTACACATAATGAGAATCAGATATAACACTTTATCATTTTTCATTTACGTTAGGATATGAATAGATATTTTAATCATGTCATGATAAAGAAGAGTGATAGTTTTAAAGTACCAAGTTATAAATTTTGTAGATATTTTATATAACAATTATTTGTGTATCCAATCTTCCAATGACTCTAAATATTTTTGTTTAAATCACTTTTGGTAATGATATGTAATTAGTATTTATATAATAATATGTAATATTTATGTAGAATATTTTGGGTCACCTCTGTTGATATCTGATTTTGTTTTGTTATTTTTATAAACTAGGATGGGAAAATATTATTCATAACCCATTGTCTAAGAATAATTATCAGGGAACATCATATGTTATGGTAAAAAAGGAGTGTGGATTTCCTAGAAAATACATCCCATTTAGGATACTAGAAAGTATATATAGATATGGTATGAATACACCTAGAGGTAACAACACTGAGTTGGGTATATTGGTTACTAACTCGAGCACGAACTACATACGATGAGTGTGAATAGGACTAATTTTTTTTTAAACACCCTTAATGGATATGCATGGGTTAATTCACATTTTCTTTACGAACCATTATGAAGGATTTTAATAGATAATGATCATATATGACCTATGTTAAATATATTTTGTCATAGATTGGAAAAAGGTGATATGATTTAGACATACTGTGAATTAGTTTTCATTATTATATAGATTATCACAATGATTATTATAGATCATGCTATACTTATTGATTTTAGTTAGTGGATGGAAGTGGAAGAAACCTGTTTATAATGAATGTGATGCAAAATTAAATGAGTGTTTTTATGAGTAACCATATGTTATGGTATGTGGAATAAAAAACATCATTGTTATGATTATGCAAAAATATTAATTGATGAATCATTATTAGAATAAAAAAAAGAAATGTAGAGAAAAATATAAAGTTCATTCCTTTAGGATATAACATCCAACTTCTTTTAATGGTTATAATGAACTTATAGTTTCTAATAAATAAATCAGTGACACTAATGTAATATTTTCTATTATCTCGTGTTCAGAGTATGATTTTTTTATGATTTTTATCATTTTAGAAGGAGAATCAAATAAATAATTGACTGTCATCAATAATAGAAGGTAACACGAATAAATTGACTCCATGGTGTTAGATGGGTTTAAATGGTTATTTGTCATCTAGTAATTTCATCCATTGTTAGAGAAATATAAAATAATTAAAGACCTTAAAAATATAGAAATTATAGTAAAAATTACATGAAGTACAAGTTAGACCTCCAATCAACATTTTTTATTTTGAAATCCACTTTTTGTTTAAGCGGGAACCTATAAAACCATACACCACCACACATGCAACCACTAAAACAAGAAGAAAAATTAAAAATTAATAATTAAAACTACAAAAAATATCACCACCTTGGGCCATAACCCAACTCATCACATGTATCCTGAAAAAAATGGACCCATCATCACACTGTATCATGGGCATGTAATGATTTCCAAAATCCATCATCATCATCTTTAAATCACCATTATCATCTTCAAAAAAACCCAAACTAAACACCAAAGATCATTAGAAAATTCATTGATAAACATCATAAATGGATATAACACACCAACACTAAATAACATTATATATGATCACCACATATCATAAAAAACCATGAAGTTTAAGCTGCTACACAATCTATCATAAATATCATGCCCTTTGGGAACTCATTAATAAAGATACAGCCACCGTAGAGAATATCCTCCCAAAGAACTATAGGTTTCTCAAACTTAACATCCCAAAACATCATGGGAACCACTATAAAAAATATTATCGGGACAATTTTGGTGGAATCCCGGAGAAAGAGTAGAGTATAGAGTAGAAAAAGTCATCAATAATGAGATGAAACCACCACCATGGCCACCAAACCATCCATTAAGATCAACCACTAGGAGAAGAACACTAAGAAACCACCATTGACGTCACAAAAGAAAATGTCACCATCATGAAAAGACATCATCTGACTATAGGCCCTTTACTTTAAAATAAAAATAGTCTTTTTCATCATATAATATCAAAATAGAATATGTGAACCCATAATACCAAAGTCAAACACGTAGAAATGAAGATAAAAATCTTGATCCAAAAGGGACTGTCGGGGGAGAAGAATAGAACCAATGAACCAAACCCCCATACTATGTTAGATGAGGTAGAGAAAAATTCTCTCAACCTAAAGTATTTAGAGATAGAGTTAAAGTTGTGAAATCAATAAAAAAGACATGATAAACCTTCTCAAATAACATTGAAGAGTATTAATGCCATATAAAATTATGAGACGGTTCATTCCCTAAACAATATTACAAATTATGGAAATAATATCTAGGGATTATTAAATTCTCAACTCATAATCAACACATTAAAAAATATATCTCATAGTGTAGTTAAATCTATGAAAACTAATTATATTTGGATGACCAGTAGAGGATAAATTGTAAAATATATAAAAAAATGAAGTCCAAAAATGTTTAGAAACTCACCAATGAGTCAAAGGGTGATTTTATTAATTTTTAATAGAAAAAATCCCTAAAATTATCCCAAAATATTGGGGTCTCCACTAAAAAATAGCATAGTTCTAAAGAAAACATATTAAAAAAAATCCATCTATCTAAATGGATCTATAAGCACAGTTTAGAAAAAATATGGGTATAAAGTTTCTGCCCAAGCCTATACTAATTGTTTTTAAAAAAACCCCTATTATATTTTGGTCTATACTAATAGTTTTAAAAACTATTGGTATACAGTTATGAATATTAGAAGCATGTTTTGGGCTACTCCTCCCCTCCTTCTCGTTTGATCCCTTCCTCATCCTGTGTGTTCACGTATCCCCCCTCCCCTTATGTGACTTCAGCTGACCTCCCCCCTCCCCTTCAGTGATTTCGGCCACCCAAATACCCTCACCAAGTGAAATCCACTAGAACACTACCCCCCTCAATCAATTTTGTCCACCCCATTTCCATCCTCATGCTATTTTGGAAACCCACCCATCCAAAGTGTTCTTTCTCTTTTTTGGGGAAATTTGTTGTTGTGATGTTTGAGAGGAAAATTTTTCATCTATCTTCTTATTTATTATATATAGTTATTTAATATTTTTCATGTTTTTTACATTATAGAGGCATTATTTTTTATTTTATTTTATGTATTTTCTTCTATTTTGGTTGACATTCCATTTTTGGGTATTATAATCATTGATTTTAGAACAGTTTTGGCTTAAGTAAGTGGAAATTAATTTATGGGGTACCTCATTTGTTACATAGGTTCTTTTTTAAATTTTACATGCATCATTTTCTATGTATTTACTTATGTGTTTTTCACCATAGAACATTATTTCTAGTTTGTTTGGGCATGGTATACACCTAGGGTGAGTAAATGTTTGACCTATATGTGTGTCCCATGAATGGACAAGTTAATTTAAAGGTCATTTTAAATGATGGAATGGGATGGTAATCCATGCCATGTGTTTGTTAAAGATACTAAGTGGATTTTAATTAATATCTATTTTTTCTAAAAATTTATTCGTAAGCACTAACTTGAGATTTTGAAAAGTGTTATCTTTTTAAATAGATTTCAAAACTCATGCTACTGTGTTCTAATAGTGTTTAAATTATTTGACATGGGTTTATGGATTTTATAAATAATTGTTTTAACCCATCTTATCTATATTAGAAATCATTTTTTTAATAATGGTTCATTTCTAAATGAAAATTTCTTGATTTTTAGAACACAAAAAAATAAAAAAGGGTTTTTTGATTTCAATAGGTTGAGTTATCCCATGTAGATTTTCTTTTGAAAATCATTAGTGGATGTGAATGTTTTAAAAGGTTTTATAAAGGGAATTGTGGGTTCCCATTGATTTTAAAAAATTGTTTTAATAAAATTTGTCTCAAAATTAAATTGATATTTCTTTTTAAGGGTGAGTTAACTTGTAATTCTAATCAAGTTTTATTAAATTGAAGTAATGTTAAGTATTTTATTAGGAATGAGTTTTTATAAAATGGGTGAGACCCTTTTGTGCCACTTTTCTATCATGTATGCCTATGATTTATTGTGATATCATAAGGTGACGTTTATTATATATAAATTTTTATATGCTACTTTTGTTTTGTAATAAATAGGTATTCTTCTATGTGAGTTTAGGGGGAGGATTGGGTAATTTAAAATGATTTATACTTTATATTTGTAATTTATTGATTATTATCACCTAATTATAATTTTAATGGTAGACATTGGGGAACAAGGTAGGTGGATTAAGGAGTTGATTCCATGACTTAGGATTTCATTTTCAAGGAACATTGACCAGGACCAAGGGATCCATTGGATTAGAAATTTTCCCTAGAGTCTGGGTGATCTTCCAAATTATATAGGCATGTAGTGTGATTCAAGAACCTTGGGTTATTATAGGACATTCTAGAACCCCTTTCTTAGATCCCATTAGTTATATTCATGATACTATGAACCATTTTTTGGTCACTTTATTTTTCTTGTATATCGATTATATCCCCTTGCTCTTAAATTATTTCTTGGAACCTAGGTTATTGTTGTTTACCATTTTTGTGAGGTTTGACGTAGTGGTTCATAACTATGTTCTACCTTGTTATTTGTGTGTAGTTTATATCTCTATGTTTTGAAATGTGATTTCGAAATTTTTTAATTGAAATAAAGGGAATGTGTAATCAAAAAACACTTTCAAACTATTTTGTAAATAAATTTGAAAAGGTGTGTTCTTTAAAGTGTAAAATTTAGTTTCCAAAAATAGTTTTTGAATAACTTTTATAGGATATCCTTTTTTAATAAATTTATGTGTGTGTTTTTTTTTTAAATATTTTTTTGGAAAATGTTCCATGTTTTAACACACTTTTGATGTGTTTTCATTTCATTTCGTAAAACCTTATAAAGATGATTATTTTTTCATTTCATTTCAATTTTTTCACCTCATGATCATAATGGGGTGATTTTTGGATAATGACTATGTTAGTGAATTATTAAATGTTAGGGATACCCACCGGGGTTTTTTATTTGAAGTCATTTCATATAACACATGTTATTTATATTATTCTGTGTTTTTATATCTACTAGTATTATTTGATGTATATAATATTTAAATTGGTTGTAATAAATTTTTTAATTATAGTTTACATTATTGATTGGAAGATAAATTTTTCATTGTAATATAATGGTTAGAAGTTGGATGTATCATACTGATCGAATTTTGACCATGTTTCAAATGAATTCAGAATGTTTTTTTATAATTTTCATTTAATAATGCTTTATATGGGGGTTGATTATAGTGTATGTGGTATAATTTTGTTGGAATAACATGTTTAATATAAGAAGAAGATATCTACCATATAACAAATGATGGATTTCATACAAAATATTCTATTTGGTATCACCATGGAGAGATGGAAAAATCATATACTATTTTTAAATGAAAACAAAAAAATGGTATGGAGAATTTTATATTTGATCAGTTTCCATTTGTGAATCATAATGAGAGAGATAGTATACTAGTACAAGAAGTTAATTATTTCAATACAAATGAGGAAAAGACTGAAGATGATGATGTTGAGAGTGCAGATTTCAATGGATGATTCTAGAACTCTAATATATCAATAATGTACAAAAATAACCAATGTAGAATTTTTAATGTGGTTAAATAAATAAAAAAACTTGTATAGAATTTATAATACTTCCATTTATTATGTTCATACCTCTTAAGGACTTTATTCCTGATGGTTAATATATTCCCTCAAATTATTATGAGGCAAGGAAGTTAATTAAGCATCACGGATTTTTTACTAATAAAGTTAATGCTAGTTTAAAATACTACAGTTCATTTTGGGAGGAAACAACTTGCATTAATGATTATAAATAATATGTTACATCTCTGTGAAAGGAAAATGTAGATGAAACACCATCTCGGGATCCATAGAAAGTCATGTGTCACTTTCCATTGATTCGAAGAATTAAAAATAGATTCTTGAATGAAAAAATCTCAGCAAATATATAATCGAATGATATTAAGATAATTAAAGGTAATGATGAGTTGATTTATCCTGATGACCTATTATCATGAAAGGAATTTTATGCACAACATCATAATTTTGTATCTTAGGTGCATAATTTCATTTCCGGTTTATCCTGTGATGGTTTTAATTTATTTGGTTAGATGATTAGTGATCACATCACATGGACAATTTTTACACAAGTTTATAATCTTCCTCCAAGGATTTTTATTATTTTGGTTTCAAATTATTGAGTATATAGATATCTGGACATTTTAACTCCATTAAATATATATACATCTACTTGCAACCATCAATAAGAGAGTTGAAGCAGCTTTGGCTTATCAGGGTGCGTACATTTGATGCTTCATAAAAAAATATATTTCAGATGTGTGCTACCCTTATATAGACTATAGATGATTTCTCTACTTATGAAATTATTTATTGTTGGAGCATTATGGGAAAAGTATCTTGCCCGGTATGGTTGAAGAATACATGATCGAGAAGGCATATATATCGATGTAGTTTCAGCTTCATGGGGAATCAATGATTCTTGCCAATGGTTCATCAATATAAGAATAATTTGTAGAGATTTTATAATATTATTGAGAATAAAAAACCACCGTAATGTTTTTCTTGTATTTATATTCTTAATGAATTGAAATATTTTAGTTTTTCATTAGGGAAAGGTTAGCTCTAATCTAAAAAGAGGAATAATGTTGACACTGATTCCACTTTCAAATGATAAAAAGAGAAGTATATTTTGTGAATTTCTAAATTGGTATACCAATTTGTGACATAATTTTTATACATAATTGTATTTTAGAAAATTATATGTGAAATGTTTCTTGAAATTATACCAAATATCAAGGGGAAACACAAATATAACTTCTGATTTTATTAGGACTTGTTGGATTGGGGTATTTGACTAGAAATACATCTTTTGTGTATCGATGAAAACAAATGGAAAGTTTCTTGTTATTATTATGTGATGACAATGTCATAGAAAGATCAATTTATGGTAGTATTATAGAATATTAGTGTTCCTGACGTCTATTCCAGCAACAAATCTAAATGAGTCAATAAAAATTATTTTTTATAAAACTATCTAAAATTGTGATTATCACATCCTTCTTTAAGAATTTATTCCACTAGAAATTCAGTATTTTATACACAAAAATGTAAGGTTTAAAGTGATTCTATTGTGCTATTTTTATATAAATTTATTCTAAAAGGTTATCTTGGTCATTCTTGATAAAAATGAAATAGGTTGAACCATTAATTTGGTTTGAGATGGAAAATAATTCCTCCATCATTTTTCACATGCATGATACATTTAAGAGTTCATCTTCCAACTAAAACACTTATTGGGGGACTAGTTTATTTTTGGTGGATGTATCCCATAGAAATAAATATGTGTAAAATGAAATCATATGTTGAAAATAATAATTATCCCAAAGGTTTGATTTTGAGAGGTTATCTGGCCTAAGAATGTATAGATTTTTATTTAATGTATTTTTTTATGCGAGAACAATAAATAACCAGCCAATGTGAAATGTATATAAGCATTATGGGGAAATTGAGCCCTCGTTTCAATTCCTTCCCAAAATACGAGTAATTTTCGGGTCTTATACATTGTCTACATTGACCCTTGAAGAGCGACATATGGAACATTAAATAGTCTTATTTAACTGTGGTTTGTTCGATGACTATATCATGAATGTAATTTTTATATTTATATGTTACCTTAAATTATAGAATATTAAATATACCACAGAATTTTATTATTATATTATTTTTAGAAGATAAAAAAATTATATGTAGAGTTCCTCAATCTTTTCTTTTGAGAAATAGAGAGGCTTTACGTAGCCAAGAGTTTACTACTTGGTTTAATTCTAAGTCATGACCATTACATTAATTAGATTAAAATATAGATATCTATTTAATTATATTATTATTATATATTTCAGGTATTGTGTTTACTTGTTCACTCTGTTTCTCAAAAAATAAGAGTGTTGGATTTTTGGTCCCAATTATATAGTTTGTTAATGAAACTCTTTTATAATCAATGGTTATAAATTTGTTACAACTGATCAAGAATTAAAAATGAGAACATAGAATGATGGTTTTCTATTAACAGCTATAACTGATTATTATTATAGTGTATCATATAGTCATCCTTGATATAAATATGCATATTTTTATGGACTTGTTGAGAAAATATTGTTATTAGATAACCACTCTCATGGTCAAGTCACTATGATTAAATGTAAATGGTTTGATTTATTGATGTCACCATGTACATTTATTTATAACTATGGATTCAAAGTTATTGAGGTGAGTTGATTCCTTTATTAGGATAAACCATACTTTTTTGGAATTAACAAAAAAATGAGCGATTTATGTGAAATTACACCTAAGACCTAATTATGGTGTCATTAATGAAATAATCCCAAGAAATGTTTCTCTTGATGCTGGTGATGAAATTTCCACCATTGACAGACCATTGGTGTTGAAAAAAATATTTCATTTGATGACTCAAATTTTACCATTGTGAGAGTTGATGTTGAACCTGAAGTAGTAGTGGGTAATATATAGAAGAAGCCATATATGTTAACCGTTCATTCAGTTTACCTTGACATGATTTTCTTAGGTTATTATTACTGTAATTAAAATAATTTAGTTTCATTTTTTGTAAGATATGTTTGTTATATCATTGTATGTTTTTGTTTCATTTAATATTATTGATTTATATTTAGAAAACATGGTTTTAAATAAGTTCTTAAATAATGTATAAATGGTTTTAAATCATTATTACTAAAAGATATTGAGAAATTGTTTTTGACTTATTTTAATTCTAAGTTGTGTGTATTATTTATAAAAATTGTTTATAATAAATGTACATTTAATTCTTATACAAATTATTAAAAATACTTTCAAAAATTGAAGGAAGATGCTATTTTATCGTAAAATATGAGTGCTTGAGCATGCGTTGCCTCCTACTATTCCCTTAGTGAGTATAATAATTGTAACATTTTCCTTCTACAATACATATAATGTATTTTTAATATTCAATATCAAAATTTTTCTTGAAATTCAGTTTTAAGAGTGATCAATCCTCATCTTGCTAACATGGGTCAGAATGGGGTTGCAACTAGACCTAGACGGAGCACCTATCATACTCATTCCCATACCGACCCACCAACGAACACTCCATTTACCACACCTTTCCATCATCCACTTGAGTCTTCATGGATTTTCCCATTCACACCTCCATCATCATCTCATTTACCCTCTTATTCACAAACTATGTCTACACCACCTCTAGTAATGTTCCCATTGATGACTCCACCATCTCATTTAGAAACTTATTTCCATAAAATGTCTATTCTGCCTCAAAACATTTTCCCACCAGTACCATATCTGTATCTAATGATGTACCCCTAGCCTGCTCTCCTTATTCTGCCATACCTATTACACCTCTATTACCTACCATCCATCAAGCCCCAGATGAGGTTGTTCCTTCAGCTTTTACTCCAGTGCATGAAGACCACCCAAAACATGGATTAAAAGATATACTTCCTTCAGTGGCTACTAATATAGGACAACCCATAGATCCACCGCATCCTATTGGGGATCCAACATGAAGTTTGTTTTTGTTATAATTATGTCAAATTCTATCACTTCATTTTTTCCTATTATACCACGACTTAATTCTTATTTCCCCCCTCTTTTATTATTCAGTAGGATCCCATTCAAGGAAATGTGGGTACACTCCTATGAAAGAATTATAGAATTAAAAAATATAGTTAATGGTTCATTAAAATGAAGAAAATCATATAATAGATTAAAATTCAAGGCGGTGTAGAAGTTTCATGGCCACTTTATCTAAGTACCATGATGTCATTCTGGTTAAACTAATCTCATGGACATAACTTAGTAAGGATATCATGGACAAAGAATGGGAGTATATATGGGTAATAAAATTTTGTGTATATATATATATATATTATTTTATTTAAATGAATTAAGAAGTTCATTGTAGAGTCGGTTTAAGTTTTCTGATAGTAAAGCTGATAAGAATATAAGGTTTATCGATCTTGGGGAGTTATAATGATCATACAAGCATGAGTTGTATATTGATTGGAAGAAAAGAGCAGGTCCTAATTTAGAGGGTTTACCCATATTACCCGAAAATCCAAAAACACAATATAAAAAAATTACTTCATCTTGGTAGAATTATGAGTTAAATATATTCCCAATAATTAATTGGTTGAGTATAAATTTTAATTCTTATTACTTGTATAATTATTTTAGGAAGTTTTAGGGGAAAAATTCAATGACAAATTTAAACACATTGGGGCGCACTACAATGCCTGAGCATGAGAATAACTAGATACATTAATTTGAAATAAAATAATATCCTTATTTATATTGTAACATAGTATGATTTTCATGCTTAATTGTTAGTTTTATTTTCAGGAATCCCATTAATATAAGTCTGAAAATACCCATTTTAACTGTCCATTAGTCCTAGAGGCCTAATATCCAATTGGAAATTCGACCTATTTGCCTAATATCCAATTAGCCTACAAGCCTATTGGCCAATTGATGAATTAATCCTAATGAAAAATTAACCTATTGGATAATTAGGCTTAACTGACCATTCGGAGATAAGATTAATGTGAAATTCTCCTGTAACCCTAATAGACAATTTACCAATTAGGCCAAATGACCAATTTCTCTACAGGTCTAATAACCAATTGTCCATTTGTCATAATTTATAATTGGACCATTAGACTAATAGACAATTGGACAACATGTCTAATGTCTAATTGGGAATTATTCCTAATTTTTCATTAGGACTATAGGCCAATTGGACAACAGGACTATAGGTCAATTGGCCATTAGTGATATAGGGAAATTGGCCAATATGCCAAACTGGACAATTGAGAATTATGCCTATAGGTTAATTGGTCATTAAGACTATATGACAATTGCACATTATGCCTAATGGCTGATTGACTAATTGGTCAATTCGGCCTAACATCCAATTGTCCAATAGTGCTAACGGACAATTGGCCTATAGGGATAATGGCCAATTGGCCTATAGGGCCAATGGCCAATTGGCCAATAGGGCTAATGTCCAATTGAATAATTAGGTGTAATGTCAAATTTCCCTGTAGGCCTAATGGCCAATTACCCATAGGCCTAATTTACAATTTTCTTATAGGCCTAATGGCCAATTGGCTAATAAGAATAATTTCAAATTGGCAGTTTGGCATAATGTCTAATTTTTTATGAAGCATAGTGTCCTATTAACCTCTAGGAATAGTGTCCAATTGGGTATTTAATGAATAATATAGAATTCATATTGTAAAATGAATATAAATACTTCATATTTAATATTATTTAATGTTTCTAATGAGTACCTAAAATTATAAAGTGTTTATGATTATCTTTTACAGATAATTTTTTTATTAATTTTTATCAGATTAATTATACTTTTTTCACCATTTTAAATTTATTTTCGTTTATTATAATTCATGATTATAAAATTTTTAAATTATGAATATGTGTATATTAATCAATGTCATTTGTATCAAGCTATATTTGGCATCGAAGGTTGTGTACCTCTTAATAAATTATTTTTCACAAGTAGGAAGAAAAAATGTGGAAGTACAGCAAATTCACAAACACAAGAAAAGATTGTATGTTTTTTAGTTATATTTCAAATATATATATGAAATTAATAATTAAATATTTGTTTATATTTTCAATAGAGTTCCCTGGAAGCCCCTGATGATAAATAAGACGAACAATTTGGGCTGAATAATCATTTGAGTCGGGTATTAGGTGATGAGCACTAGGGAAGAGTCTAATGTTGACCAAGAAAAAACATCATCCCCTCTAGGCACTGGTCCTCATCAGGATCTTCTCAATCCTTTCAAACCCATGAGCTAAAAATTACTCATGCAGAAGCATATGAAGAAAAAAGTATCTTTAGAGGAGCATGGAATAGGTAAATAGGATAATGAAACAAGTAATATGATTACTGGACAATTCCTCAATGCTATGTCAATTATAAATCAATCAGTTACATAAGATGTTTATTATACTATTGATTTATAAAAGGCATAAAATAATTATTTAAATTATTCCCCGAGTGAAGCCAATAAGGTTCATAGTGGCGATCGAGCTGAAGTTGGTGGCAATGATGTTGTTGATGATGTTGCTGCTCCAGATGATGTTATTGGTGAGGATGATATTGCTGCTTCTGCTATAGGTTCTGCTACTACTGGTGATGATGGTGATGATTATGATGCTGATTCTATTGAGGATGATGACAATGGAGACAAGGGAGATATTTATCCCTTTCATTTTTGACTAAACATAAATGAGACTTATACAGTTCAATAATAACTTAAATTGATTTGTTTTATGGATGTATGTGTATATTTTATTATTTTATATTGTTTTTAAATTATTAAAAGATGTCTATTGGATGAAAAATGTTGAAAATATGTACTTTATTGAATGTATATTGTCTGGTTTATTTGATTTATAGTTTCATGCGCAAGTGGAATAAGGTGGCGGGGATGCTATCAAATGCAAGTAGCAACCTATACCCACAGTTTCTATAACCATGGGTATAGGTTCTCTGATGGGAATACATATGCCAATGGTTTTGAAACCATGGGTATAGAGCTATACCCATTGTTTATTAAAATAACAGGAATTACAAAATCAATGTGACATATACCAACATTTTTTATACCAACCCTGGGTATATGTCTATACTAATGCCTTAACATGCAAATATTATCAAAACCATGCATATAGCCTATACCCATGGTTTTGGGGGATATGACCATCTTTTAAAACAATGGGAATAAGTTCCTTTTCTAGTACTGAAAAAGTACATCCTACCCCTAAATTGAACTAAATAAGATTTGTTGGTTACAATTTCTATTTATTGAGATTTGGTAATATGGCCATTGATTTTGGGAATAATATATCATCTCATACATGTGATATATGGATATAATTAATGGATATAAAATTTAATGTTGAGAAGTAACTAGATTTACAGAATTTTCACAATAAAGAGAATCTATCAGATATAAGAGGATTGATTTCATTGAATATTTTTATAATTTTTTTAACATGTCCAGATAAACATATTTTTAATTATGGTATATTCCGACCATTAAAAACTATTATATTGGTATGATGGTTTGATAAAGTAATAATAAACAAATAGATAAAATGATGATTTAAATGAAAAGTATGAAATTGAATAAATATTCTAAGAAGAATACTCTTGATAGGAAAATGTTTAAGGATGGTGAAATAGTGCATGGAAGGTGAAAAAATGTTGTTCATAAGGCTATTAAATGTATTCCATGGTTGATGGTCAAAGGAAATTGGTTTTTGACTAATATAAAGCATTATTGATACCACATAACAAATAAAATACTAGAAAGAATAAGTACAAACACAAATGAAGGAATGAATTGCCCCATGGATATTTTTATCAAATGAAAAGATCATAAGGTAGAATCCATGAAGCTATAGAAAGATGAAAAGATTGGATGTGCCTTTCTAACTCAATAAAATAAAACTTTTCTTGCTAAGAAGAAATAAGAATGATATGAGAAAAAAGTGTAAGTATAGGGTAAAAAATATATAGAAAATCAAAAAAAATAAAAAATCCAAAAGAATAATAGACACTTTAGAGATTTAAAGAAATATACTTATGAGTTGATAAACAAGTCATATCCAAAGTACTGAAACTAAAGATAAATGGAAAATTAATTTTATTCCTACACTATAGTGGTTGTTATTTAAAGAAGAACATGAAAGTGAAGTTGTAATATATAATTTCCATCATGATGTTTTGAATTTTCAATTGGTATTTATTTTCAAGTAGAATCTAGCATCAATTGATATTATTTTTTCTAAGAGATTATTTTTGGTAGAATATTTCAATGATAAAGATATATGGAAAGTATCCCTTTGTTAGGTCTTGGTGTACAGAACGATTAACTAGAGGGTGGGGGGGTGGATAGTCCTTTTTAAAAATAATAAAATAAATTTAATCATCATAATAATTATCAATGTTAATTATACATGGGAAAATAAAACAAAGAACACAACATTTTTATAGTTGTTCATTTCACTAAGACCCAAGTCATATTATCAAACATCAATACATGATGTGAATATTTAGATTTACCATATCCTCACATTTCATAGGGAGTGATAACCCAATTTATGGATAACATACATTTTTCACATTGTCATATTACCCCAACCGACTTTTATAAGAGTCGCAACCCACAAGGATTTTGTTTGGGAGTCACAACCTAACTGAATTTTGTCTAAGAATCACAACATTCCCTTCTGTTTAGATAAGATAAGTAATCTTTTTAAACACCTTATAGATAGAAAAATATAAAACTAAATCTAGATGAAAAATTATCGGATAAAAAGAAATACAATGATAAAAAAATAGGCATAAATTTAGAATAACGATAGAGCAGAAGATGTTGAATATCTATGAAGCTCAAAAAATTAGATCACTTTAGAAGTAGATGATCCAAATTATGAAGTAATTCATGATTGAATAAATGGAACTATATTCATAGTTGAGATCTAGTATATCATGATCCTACTATGAAAGTTTTATTTCTCTCTCTATATGATTCTATAAGTCTTTGTCGTCAATTTCATTGAATAAAATTTATCAAGTTTATTTTATCACAGACAATAATTTTCATTGAAATTTCTAATTGTGTGTCATTAAATCCAAGATATTTTTGACTATGAAGGTTTTTCTAATATACTAATCATATAATTTCTCAATAGAAAATAATTAAACCAAAAATATTATCATTACTAGTAATTTTAAATAATGGAATCATACTTAGATAATCATCAAATCATTTTATTTTTTCATGAAATAATGTCACAACACCTCAGATAAGATTTTTAACATAAATGATAATTATTCAAATGATGAAAACATCAAAAAATTCAAATATTTTTTTAGTAATTTAATAATTGAAAATATATATACAACATAGCATAAAATAACTATTATCAAAATTATTACTTCCCAAAAATTTCCCCACTAAATTTTTACTTAACAGATAATATTAATTTCATTATAAAAAAATATTTATTTTATAGATCATTATAATGGAAAAATAAATTTATTAATTTTAGAGTAATTTAAAGAATCAAAACAATACTAAAATAAATAATATTTACACATTTAAGAACAACCAATAGAATATTTCATTTCGATTTAGGAAAATTCACAAATATTATTCACAAAGGAAAATCAATGTATCCAAAATTATGTAGGTTAACTAACATAGATCTATTCACATAGGTGAATCAATGTAGTCAAATTCCAATCATCGGATTGATGTATCCTAATTCACATTGCAAAATTGATATATCCATATTCACATAGATGACTATATTGAAAATTCATCAATATAAAAATATGTTTTATGTGTATATTATTGAAAATTCTATATGAAAATACATCATATTCATGATGTTCTCCATGATAGGTTGGTTGAAACCACATGGTAGGTTTGATAACTCGGTTTCAACATACAATAGATCCAATTCAATGTGCATATGACATATAAGATTTCAACTCACATTCCGAAAAATTTAACATATTTTTGATCCACATCAACATAATGTTGATCTAAATGACCCACTTTAACATATAACTGATTCGCATGTTATGCATTCAATTTTCAGGTCACATGGTTGCTTAAAAAGATTTTCACAAAAACTATAAACCCATTATAGGTAATAAAATAAATGTAATGTGCGATTAAACATTTTAATCAACATAATTAAGATATACTAATTAAAATTAAGAAATGGGATTTCAATTTGAAAAAGAAATAGAATAAATAGAAATCATATACTATTAGTGTAATCAATCCCTTCTTTCTTTATATTGAAAAAATAAATCTAAACCTTTATTAGAAAAATCCCGGTTTTCTCCTCAAATCTCTCCCCTAT
Organism: Viscum album; assembly: GCA_963277665.1. Taxonomy (NCBI): domain Eukaryota; kingdom Viridiplantae; phylum Streptophyta; class Magnoliopsida; order Santalales; family Viscaceae; genus Viscum; species Viscum album. Next base: position 1,148,416,030 of record OY728132.1, on the reverse strand, counting down.
TTTGAAGTTTATAATAATGAAAAAGGGAACAAATTTTATGAATAGTATTATTAATAAAAAAATTACAAGAAAGATATAACTCATCCTAAATTAATATATTTCTAGCAAAAATATAAACAAATAAAAAAATTAGCATGCTTTCAAAAATAAAAATCTCATCATGAAAATATCAACCATTAATTTTTCAAACATCAAAAAATATAGTTATTTAGTAATGATATTCCTAGTTGGTTTCCTATTGCAAAAAATTCCAAAGTAATATCTCATTTATTAACATGATCACTTAGAAAGTGAAATATAACATATATAAGATTGATCAGAGTATACTATAAAATATTTTTAAATAACATATGTTTTTTAACATAATATAGGAATTTTATAATATCCATGAACCCTCACTCCTTAATCTGATCCTAAAAACATGAAATCTATATTTTAGGATTTCATAACGTTGAAGGTGGGTCATTTTTTTCCATCCAAACATTAAAATATTAACATGATAAAATTTGATCACTTACACGATCAAGAACCATTCAGGTATAGAATTTTTATAATCCTCTCAACCTTAATCATTATATAATATTATGTTTTAGTGCAAATTTTTCTTTCTTTCACATTCAGAAAATTTTTAGGTTTAGAGTTTTAGAGAATTAGATAATAAATCATACATAAATGACCATATAATACATAGTGGGAACTTCTAATTTGTATCCATTTTACCATAATGTATAACTCTTAAAAAAATAATGAATTGTTTTTATATAAAATTACTATTTATTTAAAATTAACTACTTACTCTACATTACCCTTATCTAGATACTAGGAAAATTAATTAAAAATGTTTATGATCACAAAATCTCATTAATGGTTTCAAAAATAAGTAAAACAATTATTCTAGTGAAAACATAAAAAATCATAAAATGTTTACATGGATCTTCCATGTTCTTTTAGAATATGAAGAAAAATATTTTAACATGTAAAAACACACTTTTTCCCTAAATAAAATAATTAAAACCCATATAAATCAATTAAATATCCTTTAGTTGACCTAGAGCATCATAAAAACAATACCCTTAATTTTTATAAATATAATAACCATATGACAAACTTCTAATATTTTCTTTACTCAATGCATTGGACATCTATAACAGGCTCACCCAATGCTATTTGTGCCACCCCATCATGTAAAATTTTACAGGCTCCCCCAAAACTATCTAGTCCACCCCATAATGTAAGCACAAATTGGCTCTACCAACACTATATAGGAATCCTCATCATATAAACTATAATGGGATCACCTGTTGCTATTTGGGATTCCACATCATATATGCTATATTAAGATCAGCTGTTGCTGTTTTGGCTACCCATCATGTAAGCTATAACAGGCTGACCCCACACTTTATGTTCCACCCCATCATGTAATTATAAAGTTCATATTCATGAATAAAACAATTTTATCATAAAATACATTGAAAAAATATTATAAAATCATATGGAAACACTTTCAGAAAAAAATAAAATTTTCTTTTAAAATCCCATTTTTCTTAAAATACCATTTTTCTTTGAAAAATTATTTTAAATTAAAAAATAACCGAAAATGGGAAATAAATATTTTCATTTATGAAAAAACATTAATAATTAAAAAGAGACTAGAAATTAAATAATAATCACAGTGTTTGAAAATTTTATGTTTTGTGTACTTTGTGAATATAACATTCCTTTTTTCATTTTTCAAAAATGTTCCGTATAGAAACTATAAAAAGAATCATTTTTGGAATCCTTGGAATAAAATTCAAAGTATGGATACAATTAACTTTAAAATAATCTTATATTAATTTAAATATAAAATAATATTTATGATTTTCATATGTAGGAAATGATTTTGAAATTAAACCTTTAAATATAAAAAATTATATTTTTTAATCAAAATGTTCCATACCACTTTGAATCAATTAATTCATAATACCCATGGAATAATAACATTTAAGAAAGAATTAAATAACATGAGAATAAATAAATTCATGATATAATATGAACAATAGACTATATATTCCCTCATAAAAGAAGGTTGGTGTATAACATCAAAATATTCCTAAATGAAAGGAGATTTAGATGAATCCCCTTACCGTGAGTCTAACATGTCTAGTGTTTCATTATATTATGCTATATTAAACTTATGTTAATTATTTACTTGATTAATAACCTTTTAATGTTTTTAATAACATTTATTTCACCTATTTCAATGTTTCATACAACTACCTAATCAATTAGTTTTACATCAGATGTTTTGACCATATTTGACTTATGTATCAAATAATGAATAGGGTTGGTTGAATATAGTCAAGGAGGACAATAAAATAAATATATAATAATAATGAACTAATTATAATATTTATACATCAAGTATACTTTTAAAACCAATTATGAATGATGGTTTTTAAAAATGAACCAATGTTACAATAATTGAGATTGTAGGTCGTAAGTATACGTGTGCAATGTTCCCATATTTCAATGATCACTATGAAAAGAAGGTATGTAAAGTTTACAATATATAATGATAATTATATCATTAATAACACATTTTTTAATCATATATATATTTTTTGATGTAAAAGGAATCACATCGCTTTGAGGAGGCAGTAGTTTAGAGATCCATAGTCGACATTATCACTTTTTAAGTGTGTGAAAATGTAATAAAAAAATGATATATTATATTTGATGAAAGGTAATTATTTCCTTAATATCAAATATATTTCATTTATATCATATATTTTTAATAAACCCATCCTTAATTCATTTCATGTAAAGTGTGAATGAATCACATCACTTTGACGAGACGATAGTCCACACGTTCACAAACAATGTTATAGTATTCCCAAAAAATATAAATCCTAAAGGTATATGGTATATAATAATTTAAAAAATATGAATATATCATAAATATAATATATATCATATTAAAATATTATGTACATCATAATTACCAACCAATAAAGGCGGTAAAGGAAAAAACAAATGACATCGTTTCGTGGGGCGATAGTCTGTCGTACACACAATGGCGGTTTCATTATCAATTTTATAGAAATGAGTGTAGGTAAAGGTATAAACCTTAACATAAAAAATATAATTGTATTTATTATAATGTGTTTATTAAATAATGAATGAATCATAATTTTTTAAGTGGTGGTGAAATAAATAAATGACAATTTATCGTTGATGATGTTTACATATTATTCAGGTAACACCATTTTTGAACCATATATCTTCATTGGTTTGAATTCTACCCAATATGACCTAGATAATAATATAGGAGAGATGTTTTGAGAATATTTTTCCATGTTTTGGATAATCCAACAAGCATGAGAGTTGTTAATTAGAGAGGGGGAGTTCCATTTTATAGTCGAGGAGGAGTGGAATTCTTGTAAATACAAAAAGGTAAACAGTATTGAGAGGTATCCGTTACATAATGTGCCCAAACAATTGTGGAATAATGGTATGTAGGTAAAATATGGTTGAGATAAACTTAAACTATACAAAAATAAATGAAATTTTATCATTTTTTTATTCTTTATGTTTAGTCAATTCTATCATCATTGATTTTTCAAGGGTAACTTCTATCTTTTTATTTAGAAAGGTAATTTATACTTTAATACTATAATTAAAAATATATTTATTATCTAATTTGGACATTAATATTACACATATTAATTATAATTAACAAAATAAAAATCCTATGTCTGTGTAAAATTAATTTTAATACAAATGCATGTCATGTGAAAACCCACATTATATCATTAATCATGTTAATTAATTTGGACTATTTTCACAAATTATTACGGTCAAAAAAATTAAGCTTAAATTATAAGAATTTTAATATTATATTGATTCTGAATAAGTATACCGATTTTCTAAATTCAATTCACCATAGTGAAAAAATTTAATTTAAATCTAATCTCATAGAAGTGACCAGAAAGCAATTTTTAAGTGACAATGTTAAAAAGAGTATAATGTTTTTATATATAAATTAATTATAAAAATGATTCCAATAACTTAATATCGATTAATAGGATTATAATTGATCTAAATTTTCATTAAAACTAATTTAAATTATAATTTAACTATATAAATACAATATAAGAAAAATCATTTTTCAATTAAAATTCAGGGTTTTTTACATTTCATCAGAAAATGGAACTTCCCCGAAAAAAACCAATTAATAGATATGTTAAATTTTTTATATTACTCTTACAAAAATTTTGTTTTAAATTTAAAAAAAATTATAAAAGTGTCAAAATTTAGTTTTAAAAAATCATTCCATTAAAAGGTTTTAAAATTGTTTTTGAAAAACAAGTCTTCTTATGTATAAAATTGGATTTGTTCTTATATTATGCCTATCAAATATATTTGATGGATGTTAATCAAATTTATAAATTTGGGAAAATAATAATATAGTTAGTCATTTTCATAAGCTCCAATATTAAATCTAGAATATATTTTCTATATAAAATTATAATAGTATCTTTTTGTTAAGAATAACTCAGTCTTCTGTAGAACACAAGATTTAAATGAAACTAATTTTTTTGGGTAACATAAGATAAAAAATTTATTTCATATAACACAAGCTACAAAAGGATTTGAATTAATTTCAAAGAAAATATATTCCATAAAATCTCAATATGTTGCATCTTACCCCATTAAAAAAGAATTTCTCCCATGAATTTCTTCTTGGTTATCAGAACATTAACATTTTGAGAATTCCTTTATGAAAACCCACATTGAAAAAATTAAATAAATAAAACATAAATTAATAAGAGAAATTTGGTAACATAATGATCACCCAAAGTTATGCATAACTATGATTATACCGAGGGAGAAAAATATGGTAAAATAAAAAAAGTAAATAACTATATTGAGTGATTGAGGTTGTTGATTACTAGAAAATAAATGATCAATGGAAAGATAAGGAACACAGAACTATAAATCTATAATGATCCAAAATTCTCTTGATTTAATATAATTTAAGCTAATAATATAATAATTTTTTTTCATGATTCTTTTCCTAGAGTTGAGGAATCAATTTACTGTCTAAGAATATAAGGGAATATAATTAGTTGATATATCCTCATAAAATTCCCAGAAATATTATGAGCATCCCTAAAAATAGTTCTAATCATAAAATATTATACAAAACCTAGAGTTTATCAATACCTTAAAGCTCATTCCCAAAATTAAAGTCAAACTACTCATTAAACTAATGTTTTTTAGAAAATAATCAACTTACCATATCCCAAATAGTCCTTAATCCCTTTATAATCACATAACATAAAACATAAAAAGGAATTTCTAAAACCATTAACATAGGGTTAACATTGGAAAAATATTGTGCTTCTTAGAGATTCCACCACTTCATTTGATGACCCAAATTCAACTGTAGTAGTATAAAATGACTTTTATACACCTTTTAGTTTTTGATCATGATGATTTACATCCTTTAAAACTAACTTAGCACATGAATTTCCATAATGAACCATATAATTTCAACAAAAACTCATAACCATTGGATGGATATCTGATATCCCATTCCATAGTTGTTTATAACTCTTTTGTTTACAGTCAAAAGCCCTATAACCAAACTAACCACACACACAAAAATTCCTAGACCCAGAAAAAATACCTTGAAATGTTTTTTTAGCAAACATGGAACATTTTCAGGGATTAAATCTAAACCACTAATCTTATTTTTATCTATTTCCTACACCCTTGAAATTTTCTTATTATTTTCATCTTGAGGAATATACATGTCATCAAACTCCTACTCAACATTATTAGCACAAAGAATCACTTTCTCATATGTTTTTAAATTATCATGTGGCCAAATATATTTATAAACTTGGTATCAACCATGAGAAAAACTAATTAATATTTCTATTAGTTTCCCAAATAAAATAAGGAACATACCTCACGAATCATGTCATCTTTTCCTCACATTACACTACATAATTTTCATCTTTCTGCATGAATTATAGGAATAATTTTTCCAACTAGATTGAAAAAACATATGGAAATATTTTCCAAGGAAAATATCCTTAAAATTTTCTTACTTAATGGAATCAATATCATCTTTCTCTTTGGTATTGTTAACCAAAGAACACCATTAATTAGAATCACCTTGAAAATGATAGATGGAAAGAGTTATCTTTGGATATTCCAATCATCCCATGACATTAAATGTCACGACCCCCTCCCCACAAATTATACCCCTCCTGGGCCAGCAATGTGAGAAGGGAGATAATGACCCCGGAGTCCCGCCTCCAGTAGGCCCCGAGTTGGCGACTAGCACTGAGGGTATATGTAGATGCCGAAAAAGTCCGTTTATCCAAAAACAAAGTTCGGAAAGAGTAAAGAGAGGTCATATTTGGAGTCAGAGGCCCGATTCGGAGGGCTTGGTGGCCTTGCGTGAAATAAAGGAGGCCCGCATGCAATAGTTTGCTCCCGTGCGCAAAACATCCGGGTTTCACACAAAACCCTGGGCCGGTGCGCTAAATTGAGCGCATGGGCCCCGCGCGGTGAGCGCTAACGCGCGGACCGGAATTCTACGCCTGCCTAAGGGATCCCATTCCGAAGGACTTGATTATGCGCTAGTGAGATGGATTCCGCGACAGGGGTCGCCTATAAATATAAGACAACCCCAACCGGTTCAGGGTTGATGAAATCCGGACCATCTCTCATGCGGGCAATCGGCTTCCCCACGCGCAAAGATGGTCTTCAGGTACATTTTCTTTTGCGCAACCTTGCCCCGGGGTTCGCCTTTACATGCAACCCCTCTGGCCCAATTTAATTGACAAAATCCTCTAAGTATAGGCCTTTGCGTGGAAAAGAGTCCACTTGCGCGCAATCGCCCCCGGGTGGGCGCAATCCCATTTTGATTGCGTGCACCCCCTTATTATAGTTAGAAATTCCTTAAGGAAATGGCTATTTCCCCCGCGCACTATTCAATGCCCGATGCGCACAATTTCCCCCATCCACACACAATACCCTGGCCCAATTGCATGCCAGAGTGCTGTATTGTGCGATGACCTGCTGTTTTGCTCGCCAAACTCCCTATTTGCGTGCAAACTGCCAGGGTCTCTCCTTTTTACCCCCCAAGGGTACCCACTTGTGTAGCACCAAATGATCTCTAAATCAGGCATGCGCACTGTGAATTGTCTTTCCGTGCGGCCCTCCAGGCTCATGCGAAGTGACGTGGACCCATCGATAACACCCTTCATCCGCACTGCAGGACGTCAAACTGCCCAACACACGTCTGCGTTGCAAAATGTTAAATTGCCCAGCATACGTCCCTATTGCATGATGTTAAACTGCCCAGAATACATCTGTGCTGCATGACGTTAAACTGCCTAGAATATGGGCTTCCACCCTAGAGTAAGTCCCGACACCATGGGCCTGCCAATGCCTTCCCTCCCATGAGAGGTAGAGGGTGCTTGTCATGTAAGACCTAGGGGTGCGGTGTAAACCCCCCACGTCCGAGCTGTATGACATTAAACTGCCAGGCACCTTCGTCCTCAACACATGACTTTAAACTGTGATCCACTCGGCCGTTCCAACCCCTTTGTGTTGGTTCAGTTCAATCCCACCACCTGGCGGTTCCAACCCCTTTGTGTTGGTTCGGTTCAATCCCACCACCCGGCCGTTCCAACCCCTTTGTATTGGTTTAGTTCAATCCCATCACCCGGCCATTCCAAACCCTTTGTGTTGGTTCGGTTCAATCCCACCACTCGGCTGTATTGACTCCCTTTGTGTTGGTTCGGTTCAATCTCATAACCCGGCCGCTCCGACCTCTTTGCGTCGGTTCGCCGCCGTCCGGAAAGACGTTAAACTGTATCTCGTCCGACAAGACGTTAAACTATATCCCATCCGACAAGACGTTAAACCATCCTCCACCTGGGTGGCCTCAGAGTGTAAGCCCCATGGTTTCGTCCTGCATGATGTTAAACTGTCGCACCGTCCCACCTGATGCCATGATCACAGTGGCGTAATCCCAAGAGCGTTGGAATCCGTTCAAACATTCTATCACTCCACCCCATGCTTTGCATGCCCGTTATTAAGAGATTCACCATTTGTGTCTAGAGGAACCCCACGAATAGTCTTGTCGTCAGACATTTGTTCTGCCTCCTGTAGCAATGGGGAGTTGTACCCTTGGTCCGCCTGTCACGACAGTATGGTTGATTGATCCATTGTCCGCTTGCTGTTCTGGGAACGATATGAAAGGCTGGTCATGTTTTATGGGATCCCCTGACAGCATTGACAATAGACCTGTGGTCCGCCTCCTGTAATTATAGGGTGATGTACATTTTCTCCACCTATTGCGGCAGTATGGTTGATTGATCCATTGTCTGATCGTTGTCCTGGGTCTTTTCCCGGAGACTGATCGACGACACTCTGAGTTAGGCCCGGTGTTGTGAATATGGTCAGCGTTTGGCCCTCATTTGTTGTCCCATCTAGGCTAATGAGATATGTATGTTGTGCTTCCACCAAGGTTGACAGTTATCATTTATCGTCACGCCTCGTGGAGTTCCGAATTCAGGTAATGCGATTCACACTTTTCACATCCCTTTGTTCGGGCCGATTTCAACGTCCTTGGTGCACTAGTGCATAGGTGAGGACCATGGTCGAATGCCTCAACCCACTAGCGTGTTGGGATGCCCTCATGGCCAGACATGAGAAAGACATTGTGGGCCGCATCAGAGCCTAAGCCCTATAATCAACATCCATGTCCCATCCCGATCCTCACCCGAGCCGCCACATCCCGGTGGGATCATGCCACTCCACTCCACTCCACTTTACCCGGGAAGACGCCCACGTGCTGCCCCATCATCGGAAGTTCCCCTCAGGGGGTTCTGTCATCTGATCCACCTTTGGTGTTCCGACCAGTCCGATGCCATCCCCGCTGGATGTTAAACTCGCAGCATACCCCGTGTTAAACATGGGAAGCTGAGGAAAACCTCAGGTGACAGACAATTCCCCACATCCATTGCGGGATTCCTCGGGCTTCCACACCCTCGAGAAGCCCTGTCGTATGAGACAGAAGGCCGACATGCAAACCCCGATGTCAAGACACGCCACCTACACCCAGCGCAACCGTTCTTCTCACCGCTGGTTGCTGCCCTGACCAGCCCCCTTGGAGCGTCTGGAAGGAAGCAGTGTAATTAACTGGTGTCCATGAATATTTGGCACTGGTAATGAGCATCAAGAACATGTCTTAAATCTATGAGGGAGACTCGGACTAGGTGACGATCTCCGGGGAGATATCCACGGAAGGAGAAGCCAACATCCCATCATCCCGTTTTCGAGAAAGGAGTAGATGCCCCTGAACAAGGAGCGGATGCTACCCGCCTTTGGAAAGTGGGAATGTGGGGCCACAAGCCGCACATCCTCCCCCTAGGTTGACTAATGCACGTGCGAGAACGCCCTGACGGAAGTGCGTCGAGGCGGAAGCCCGACGTGAATCCGCAACGAAACAGAAAATGGTGAACCCGACGTGAAGCTCTTCTCCTCAGTATGGAGACCGGTTGCTTTATGAGGTGTTGGAAGACTAGCATGTCGCTCGGCCTAGCATTCAGTGCCGGGGCACGAAACCCGCCAGGGGCTGGGGTGGTTAGGAAATTGGGCACTCCGTCTTATGGTGTTGATGGCCTGGATTCCCCCCATGGAAGGCGAAGTGGCACTGGATGGTTGATAGTCGATTTCATTTTCTGTTAGTATTAATGGGTTCTTCTCCCTACTTTTAGTAATTAGGTCACTTCATCCAGTGCCCGATCGCCGCCCGCCCACTGGCGCAGGGGCATGGGCAACGCTGACGCGGCTACTCTGCGCGGTCCTGCCCATTCCACAATCGTCCCAACTACCACGGCTGCAGGGAGCCCACGCCCCCTCTCCCCCTCGGAGGTCATCCAAAGAAGGGTGATCAACGATTTGGTGTGGAGATATGAGGAAGAGGGAGTCATCCCCACCAGGGGTATGCCTCATTTGGACCTCGAGGCAGTGGCGTCTCGCTACCATCGCCGCCCCCAATGGCCGCACAGGGAGGCATTGTTCCCACCTCAACGTCCAATCGTTTCGGGAGTCTATCCCTGGAACGCTCTGACAACTCCCTCCCTCTCTATGGATGAGGTAGAGGATGTCCCAGACCGCCCTATTCGAGACCCGCTCTAGTGGTCTACGATAAGGGCTCCCGTCAGGCCATGTCGACACCGCCTCCCGGCTACTCGAGTCAAAGAGCAGGCGGTCTACGTACCTGCACCATTGAACCCGACTCTTCTGTCCTGGCGCCAGCATCGGGAATGAGAAAAAAAGGATGCCCACCTTTGGGCCCTAACATCAGCACCCACTGTGGCCCGAGCCACCATTGGCTCTAATTACCAGACCCCTACACATGCTGAGCAGGGGCACTTATATGCCCGACCCAGATCAAGGCCCCGACCGCCCCACGGGAAGGTTGGTTTGACTCTCTCAGTTGTCGGCACAAGAAATGACCTCCGTGGATTACCTCGCGGTAGTGCTTTTCACCATCAAGGTCTACTCTGTGTGGCCGATCCAGAAGGCATGGGTCTTCCTGTCTTCTGATCCCAGCCCGGAGGCCTGCCCGGAGTTATCCCTTCTACTGTCGGTTGCGAGTACGGACCCGCTGCGTATCCGGTCGCTCGCCCACGTGGAGGTCCTCCCCATCTCCCTTTTGATATCTGTCCCAGTGCTCCTCGCACCCCGGCCTTCAGTCCCCTCGGCCCCAGCATCAGTGCGGCCGGAGGATGGAAGGAAAGAAATCAGCCATACCTCAAGGAGCTACCCAGGGGCAGGAAGGCGGGACGTCAGCACCGTAGGATGAATTCCAGGGAATTCCGGACAAAGATCAGATGGGTCCGCTTCTCTGACTCAGAGGCAGAGTACGATTCAGCGACAGAGCCCTCCCCCCAGTCCCGCCAGTCAAGGGCAGGGATGGGAATGCAGCACGTCAGCCTCGTGATCCCTGAGTGTGAGGTCCATATGATCCCCGCCACTCTCCGAAGGTATATCCGGAGTGACAAGGGCTCAGTGGACACCCATGGGTTAGGCTTGCGGTCATCACCAGCCCCTCAAGACGTGTCTTCCGCCTCGATCAGAGACGACAGAGACCTTTTCTGGGGACCGGCGGCAGGGCCACGACATGGTGAGCCCTCGGAAAGCGCCGACGATGCGGCAGAAGGCCCTCTCACGGCCCATCCAATCGTGATGTGGTGTCCGGGGCACTACAACCCTCGGAAGGTGGCCCAGGATATGGGGGCCAATCGGCCTGCTCACAGTATTCACCGCCGGCCAGCCCACTGGCCTGGCAGCCTGCCTCGGCACCGCTTTCAATTCCCTAGCCATTCTCAGACCGCGAAGGGAGCCAGTAAGAGCTGGGTCCCGAGTTTTAGTCGCGGAGCTTCTATACCGTCATTACAGAAGGCCACTTCCCCAAGAATCTTTGGCCAGTCACGGGACTGGACTTTGATGCACCAGAATCGCTCACTTCGGAAGAGTTTGAATGCTTCCTCTGAACTCTCCGAGCAACTCACTCCTATCTTCACCACCAAAAAATGCCATCTCTCGGGAGTCAAGCACACCTTGATGATTTTTGTGAGCATTGCCGTCAGATTGACCTAGTCACGCTCCCCGCAGTTCGACACCCTGGGTCACTTGGCCACCACATGGCCCTCCAGCAACGATGCGTTGAGAGTTTTCGAATACTACGAAAAGTTATCAGGGAGTCCACCCCCCACGTGTATATCTATGGATGGGGGCAGTACGCAGCCCTACGCTTCAGTGCGATTCATCGACAGCCCGACTCACTGGGAGGCCCTGAGGGTACATCCCTAGGGACGGAGACAGTCCATATGGCTGACCTGTTGGGAGAAGGGAATGGCTTGGAACTTCTCGACAGAGACTCACCCCCCGAAGACAAGCCACCGCTGGATCCACAAGGGAGAGTTACTCACCACCAGAGGAACCTCCTGGGTCTCCCCACGCCCATTGAATCGTTGACGTTGAGCCGGAACATCGGCAAGGGTAAGAAACACGGCAGGGCTGTAAATCTCGCCGACCCATCTGCCTCAATGCAGAAGGCAGAGGAAGATCCCGAGAAGGCCATGCTACGTCAACAGCTTTTCGAGCAGAAGAGACTGGTTGATCAGCTCCTCACTGAGTGCGTTGCAGAGCGGTAGCCTGACTACAATGATCCTAGGCTAGGAAAACCAAGGCAGAAACAACCTCCCCCTGACAAGGCACTCTCAGGGAACCGTGATTATGTTGTGTTCGCCGACAAAGGAGAGGCTGTCACTTACGGAAAGAGGGCGCGGTATGTTTCACCAAACCCTCCCAAGCGGTGTGATCACCTGAGAGATCCCACTCGGATTCCGCCTGCCTCCCCATGGGCTACTCCTCCATGCATCCCGCCAGCTGCTGAGTTTGGCTATCAAATAGAAGAGCCAGGCAATGCACTCATGGTTAGGGATCCCCATCAGGACCGGAACCCGTGTCCCAACGATATGATGGCGGTGCTCATTGCCCATTTGGAGGCCTTGGAGACTCGGCAAGTGGCGATCCCACAGGACGGTAATCCATACCCAGCATGGGTGGATGATATGCCGGAACCTCTGGGATTCGAAAATCCCACTTTCGCCCCCTTTAACGGGGCTAGAGACCCACCACAACATTTGGCCCACTTCAACTCGAGGTGAGGACCTATGTTAGGGACTCCGACGTAGCAGGAGGCCGCTAAGCTCCGCTGCTTCATCCAGACACTATAAGGGCCAACATTCGTATGGTACAGCCAGCTCCCCATTGGATCTGTGACAAGCTGGGAGGACCTTCACAGGAAATTCATCTACCAGTTCAGTTCCACGACCTGGAAGACGAACATCGTAGAACTCTTCAGGTGAAAGCAAAGGCCTGATGAGTGAGTCACAGATTTCATCGCCTGATGGAAGGGCCTCACGTACTCCCTTGACATGCCATTAACTCAGGAGAAATTACTGACAATGTGCGTCGAGAATATCAAGGCAGAGATGGTTCCTTTCTTGATTACCCAAAATTACCCCAGAGGGTTCAGGGACTTCTCAGACAAGGCTCAACTCCTCAAAGAAGCCCTGCAATAGGCAAGTCAAGCACGCCCGCTGCCTCCTTTAATCCCTTCAAGAAGAGCCTCCAGGGTTGATCCCACTGCTGTGGCCCAGGTAGAGGCCCCCTGGTAGCTGGAGTTGCTGCCAGTGAGGCTAGCTCTGCAACCCCATGGGGGTCCACCCCCACAGGCGCAGTTCCCGGCCCAGCAGCGACCACCTCAGAATTGGCCGGCACCTCCACGTAACGCACTGCCACCACCCAGGCGAGATAATCAGGGTCCACCTTCTTGGCAGGCCCCTCCAGCCCCTTGTTAGGGCCAGGCTCCCAGAGCCCCGCGGTACCTGACTTACTCATTGCACGAGAATCGGGTCCCCGGTTACTTCCGAAGCGCCCTAGAAAAAAGGATTGTGCGGCTGCCTGAGTGTCGGAAGCCAGAGGTGGCACATCTCACTGATCACCCCCACTACTGCCATTACTACCGGGCCCTGGGGCACACCAACCAGCAGTGCTACATGTTTAAGGACTGGCTCCAAGACCAGATTAACAACAACGTAATCAGGTTGGTCCCAACTCCTGCAGAAGTGGCAGGTGTGTTCGTGAGACCAGATGATGATAGTGGTGAAGAGGATGAATGGCAGCTAGTCTCCAACCGTGGGTCCCAAAAGTACAATGACTGGATGGCCTTCAAGATGATCATATGTGCCCATGGCATTATCCGTGCACGCCTGAATCAGCCAGAGCCCCCAGAAGCTGCGGGTGCTACCTCGGCATCGTCGTCCCAGCCTGCCTCTTCCGAGAAGAGCAAATGGTGGCGGCGCAAGAAGGAAGAGAGCGCCCCACCAGTTCTGCCACTATCCTGCACTCTTGGCGATTTCATGCCCCCGGAGATGGGGATCCCTCCAGGATCCACCAAGTGGTGGATGATTCATCAAGTGACAGTCCATGTTACGCATCGGTTAACACTGTAGAGTTGGTAAATCCCTTCTCAGTTCCCGACGTTGAGGAATGCCATGCGGACCTCTCCAGTGTCCCTAGTTGTTTCCCACGTCAGCAGAGCCGTGGAAATAGGAATCACTGGGGCACAGCAGTTGGCACCTCCAGCCAGGCCATGCATGCCACTGAGACTAGGCAGCATGCCCAATACCGAGCTTAGTGCACGCAACCCCCTCATCCGGTGTCGATGAATTCGCCTCCACCACCGTTTGTGTTGTGGGACCAGGCAGAATCACCTCGACCGTGTTGCGACCCGCTCTGTCCTGCAACCAGTCCATTCCAGTCTCCCGGTCCCAATCTGGTGACCACTCCCTGGGCTTCAACCAGCGAGCATCGAGATACGCCTAGCACCAGTCGGCCGCCGGTTCAGCCGACAAGGCCCGTCATGCCTCCAATCGTAGAGCAGTCTCCTGTAAGCAGGGGCTCACGCTTGACGCGAAAGTATTACATTATGAAGCAATTGGCTGACAATCCAGTAAGGCTCTCTATCCTTGAGGCTCTTTGCCTGTCATCTGGAATGTGTGAGGTGCTCGCTGAAGCCCTAAAGAGCTTCCTCCATTTTGAGACAGAGGTTTCGGCTGCAGAGGCCTTCCACGCTGAGAGGATTGAGAACGCCAAATTTCAGGAAGTTATCTCATTCTCTGGTGAAGATGAAGACTATCTTATACAAGGGCACATTCGCCCACTGTATATCACCATCCAGTTCAATGGACTTGAAATCCGACGTTGTATTGTCGGCTCGGGGACTGGGATTAACCTGATTCCAACTCGGATGCTCTGAAAATTGGGGTTGTTTGAGGAAAATTTAATTCCCTCTGACCTCAGGATCCAGGGGTATGACCGAACTGAGCAAACTCCGGTTGGCATGATTCATTTGAAGACCCAGTTCGGTGGCTTTATTTCCAACACTGAATTCATGGTGGTATTTCAGGACACTGCGTACAACGCATTGATGGGAAGTCCATGGCTCCACCTTCACGCGGCATTCCCCTCATCATACCACCAATGCCTCAAATACTCCCTTAATGGTCGAGTAGGCATGATTCAGGGAGATGCGTCTCCTTTTGCCTCATGTGAAGCCTGCTATCTGGACGCAGACTATTACAAGGGAAAGGATAAGCTGATCCTGGCAGGTGAGGTTGATCCCGTCGTTGTCTCATGTGATCCCTGGGCTAGCTTGGATGACTCTTACGTCCTCCCAATCCATCGGTTGGACGTCGCCATGGTCTTGGTGGCATGTGAGTCTCCGGATGTGGTAACCGCGACCACCCAAGCCAACACCAGCTGCTCGACAGGTTCTAGTAGCCCCAATGTAGTTCCTCCCGTGGGATATCTCTCCACAAGCGGAGAGGACATGGAAGATGCACCCCCATCATTGGAGGAGGACGTCTCCACCACGTTCGACGAGTTAGTGCAGGTGAACCTCGGTAGTGAGGCGGATCCATGACCCACATTGGTCAGCGCCGCTATGCCCCCTAAGGGGTGGTAGAAATACGTGAACTTCCTCAGAGAGCACTGTGATGTGTTCGCTTGGAGTTACGATGAGATGCTAGTACTAGATCCCTAGGTAGCCATCCACCAGTTTGGCCTTCCGGCAAACCATCATGGGTTCAAGCAGCCTCCAAGGAAGATGCACCCTTCCCACGGTGACATGGTTGAGGCCGAAGTTGAAAAGCTTATCAAAGCCATCTTCGTGAGGGAAGTTCAGTACCCCAGGCGGCTAGCCAAAATTGTGCCGGTCAAGAAGAAGAACTATCAGATCAGGGTCTGTATCAACTTCCGCGATCTCAACCGCTACTGTCCGAAGGATGACTTTCCCCTTTCGGTGATAGATCTGTTGATTGATGCCACGACCATGTTCCAGGACCTCTCCTTCAAGGATGTATACGCTGGGTATAATCAGATCCGGATGGCCCCTGAGGATGAAGAGTTCACTACCTTTAGGGCCCCCAGGGAACCTTTTGTTACCAGGTCATGCCCTTCGGCCTGAAGAATGCGGGTGCCACCTATCAACGGGCCATGCACCGCATATTCAAGCCAATTATTAGAACACTGGTGGAATGATATGTGGATGACTTGGTGGTTAAATCACACCAGCGTCAGGACCATCTCAAAGACATTGAGAAAGTGTTCGGCTTCCTTTGGTCTCGCCGCCTGAAAATGAACCCGTTGAAGTGTGCCTTCGGGGTCACCTCCGGGAAATTTCTTGGCTTTGTGGTCAGATACCAGGGCATTGAGATCGACCCAGAGAAGATCAGGGCGATCATCCAGATGCCTCCCCCAGGAAACATTCGGGAACTGCAAGGGTTCCAAGGCCACTTAGCCTATATACGTCGATTCATTGCGAATCTGGCTGGCAAGTGAAAGCCCTTTTCTTGGCTCATGAAGAAAGGCACCACCTATGTATGGGATAAAGAGTGTCAGACCTCCTTTGAGGAGATCAAGAAGTACCTGCTCCAACCTCTGGTCTTGATGCCACCCATTTCCAGGAAGCCACTGGTCCTTTATGTGACCGCCCTAGAACGGTCCCTTTGCGCACCTCTCGCCCAGAAGAACAATGATGGAATTGAGAATAGCCTCTACTACCTCAGTTTCATGCTCCTCGATGCGGAAGTTAGGAATTCCCCCATCGAGAAGAGCTACCTGGCGCTCATATTTGCCGTACAGAAATTGCGGCACTACTTGCAACAACATGAGTTATAGTTGGTATCTCGGGTAGACCTGTTGAGATACATCCGGAGCCGACCCATGTCGACTGGCCGTCTAGCACGATGGGTTGTGATCCCCCAGCAGTTCGACATCAGGTACGTGTCTCAGAAGGCCATCAAAGGACAAGAATTGGAAGACTTTTTGGCCACTCACCCAACCTCTGTGGATCAGCCACGGGATCTAGGTTTTCTTTATGGCGCCATCCTATCAGTCGATCGTGTCATTCCACACTGGCATATGCACTTTGATGGTGCTTCTCGGAGCCCCACAGGTAGAAGACTCCATGATCCTAGGCTCAATAGAGTGGGCCTAGGTATCGTCTTCATTACCCCAGAGCAATCCGTTCTGCCATATTCTTTCTTGTTGTCAGAGGTCTGCACCAACAATGAGGCAGAATACCATGCCCTCATCACTGGCCTTGAGCTGGTCCTTGAGATTGATGTGCCCCATCTGTATGTGAAAGGGGACTCCGAGCTTGTTATTAGGCAGATAAATGGCGATTATACTGTCAGGAAGCCGGAACTCGTGCCATTGCTGGAGTGTACCCTCCACCTGATGGCTCAGTTCCCTTCTTGGCCAGAGGTCATTCATATTCCTTAGCCACAGAACGGTCGAGCAGATTCTTTGTCCAGCCTGGCGGCATCACTCGCGAAGCCTGAATAGGACGACCTAGTCATCTGCATGACGCACCAGAGGCTCATCGCTCCTGTTATCCCGGGGAAAGATCGCGGCCCGTGGGTGAATAATCTCACCACAGGTGCCCCTATGTCTGGAGCCCCGAGTACTTCAGATGAGACAATCAAACCAGTTCCTAATTGGAGGATGCCTTTGTTTGAATACCTCCAACATGGTACTCTTCCATTAAACCGGGCCGAGCGTGAGCGAATCTGACGCCGCGCGTCGCAGTTTGTCCTTCAGAGCGGTCCGAGCCTTGAGCAGATCCTTTACAAACACGGGTTTGATGGTATTCTCCTCGGTTTTCTTCAAAAAGTTGAGATCCCGCAAGTTATGCAAGAGTTTAATGCTAGTTCTTGCGGTGCCCACCAAGCTGGGCCGAAGTTGTCCCACCAAATTTGGAGGTTGGGATACTTCTGTCCCTCCATGATCCATGACTGCATCGAGTACGCCAAGAGGTGCCATGCATGCCAAGTTCATGCTAACTTTTTGCATCGGCCACCGGAGCCTCTCCAGAACACCAGGTATTCAGGGCCCACTGCAGTCTGGGGGTTAGATGTTGTGGGAACTTACCCACTAGCGACGACTCACCAGTGCCGGTTCATTCTGACCGCTACGGATTTCTTTTCCAAGTGGGTAGAGGCGATCCCACTTAGAGAGGTTAGGGCCTGTGCTATTGCTGACTTCATGACTTCCAACATCGTTTATCGATTTGGAGTGCCTCACGCTATCCTCACGGATAACGGAACTAATTTCCGAGCAACCGAGATGAAGAAGTTATATGCCAAGTACAATATTCGCTCGAACCATACATCCCGCTATCATGAGAAGGCGAATGGAAAAATTGAGGCATTTAACAAAACCCTCTCTAACATTTTGCAAAATATGGTTGGTCAGAACAAGAAAAGTTGGCAGTACAAGCTCCCCAACGCCCTTTGGGCTTATCGGACGACGACTCACAATTCCACCCAGATGACCCCGTATTCCCTGGTGTATGGAGTTGAGGTTGTCCTTCCCATTGAGATTCAGTTGCCATCCTTGCGCACTGCGGTTTACGACCAGCAAGCGCCGAACAGAGTGGTTGAAGCCCATCTAGCTGAATTGGAAGCGCTGGATGAGAACAGACTTCGTGCTTTGCATAACTTGGAAATGCATCAGGGCAGGATGGCTCGAGCTTTCAATAAGAAGGTTCGCCTCTGCCTTTTCCTACAGGGTGACCTGGTACTGGCCCTTAGAGCGCCAATGATCCCCGGTAGGAAACCGCCCAAGTTAGATCCCAATTGGGAGGGGCCTCTCGTCATCCACAAGGTCTATCCCAGTGGAGCGTATTCCATGGAGACTACGAATGGTGAGCATGTCACTCCTCCCACCAACTCTAGGTTCCTAAAGAAATACTTTGCTTAAGCCCTTATCATCCCACATGACGTCAAACTATGATTCACGTCCTACATGACATTAAACTATGTTGTATGGTCCTGAATGACCTTAAATTGTACGGTCCCGCATGACCCTAAACTGCTCCCTTTGGTCTGAGCTCTAAGACCATAAACTAAGATCTCTTCAAGAACTACGTGTGGCCTGATCCTCATCCTTATGAGGTACGTAGGAACGCCCAGACATTTCATCTTGGGTCTAGCCCCAGGGATTACTGAATCCCGCCCTGTTTTCATGGTCCTGTACGACCATACAATGTACCGTCCTGCATGACCTTAAACTGCCCCTATGGTCCGAGCTCTATGACCTTAATCTATGATCTCCTATAGAACTACGTGCAGCTTAATTCCCATATCCATGGGATACATAGGACCGCCTGAACGTTCATATTTCAGGTCCAGCCCCATCTTCTGGGAATCTCTATCCCACTTCGGGCACCTGGACAAAGTTCCCCGGGGTATGTGGCGTATTGTGTGAGCACGAGATTATTTTCTCGTTCACGTCGGTCTTCTTGCCGCACCATACGCCCCCCATGTTTGGGAATGCCTCACACCCCTTTCCGTCCTGCATGACATTAAACTGCATCTTGAGAACTATGTGTGGCTTGATTCCCATCTCAATGGGATACGTAGGACCACCTGAACGTTTATGTTTTAGGTCCATCCCCGTCTCTTAGGTGGTCCTGGGATCTCACGGTTACCTCGGCCAGTTGTCATGTCCCACCCCACGAGGGGGACACCTAGGTGAGGTATAGGGTTTGGCTCTATGCCCCCTTCTCCTGGGGATCTGCCGCGTTCAGCCACTCTCAAGGTGAGCCCTTCGACCCTTTTCAGTTGTCTGTTAACGTGTCTAGAGTACTTTGGTCTAGGACCTGTAGTGTTGGGTTCGATGTTGGCGAGTCTTCATTCACTTGCCCAGTTTCACGCTCCCTCTTGTTCGGGATTTTGATATCTTCCACTCCCAAAGGGATCCCCATGAATGGTTTGGATACAATGCCTCAGAGCAATACCACTGTCACAGGTCGATTTCCCGGAGGGTCTTGGGCAGCAAATCGATACAAATCCTACATTTAAGCAGTTGATGCTTGTTTGCTTTCCCCATATCAGGCTAACGAGACAGGATGTTGTGTTGCGAATATGGTCAGCAGCAATCCCTGATCTCCATGCCGACTCCTTTAGGCCCTGAATATTGGTTGCGTGATTCTCATCACATTCTTCCTCAACACATTGTAGTGGAATCTCGACACTCCTCACACTAACCCTCAGTGCGCCTCCACACGTTAGTCAGACCAATCTGGATAATGGTGTCTTTTGGGGCTCCTGCGATCTAAGCGCCAAGAGTATGTTTTTAGGTTTTCTCTAAGGGCCATGTGCAGCTTGACCCTCGTCCCCATGAGGAAGAAGGAGTCGCCCGAACATAACATTTTGGGCACAGATTAGCTAGAGGTTAGCATCTTCTGCCCCCTGATTGATGGACCTGTGCAGGCCCCTGACCCGGGATCCCTCTCCCGGAATTGTGCGTAGTAGTGGAATCGGGGTATATACTCATCTCCACCGAATACACCTTATCTCAATATGCGAGTTCCTCTTTTGTCCGAGCCACATAACCTTAAACTATGCTACCTTGTCCAATCACATGACCATAAACTATCATCGTCCTGGCCGCCCGACGAAAAATGGCACTGCATTACAGTGCTCTCCTCTCAGGGGACACTCAAGTTGGGTGTTGGTTAATAACCACACCATTTTTCAATGACTATCATGGCTTGATTATTGTGGCGATGCCAGGGATTTCTATCCCAGGAAGGTTGCTTCACAATGAAAAACCATCTACTTTCAAGGACAAACGAGAGATATCAAATACCGCTTCTTCTGGGTGCGAGGGCTAGACCCGCACGCCTCCTTGCGCAGGCGCCCTATTGTGTTGCGCTGCTTTTCAAGAACTATGTATGGATTTATTCTCATTTTTATGAGATACATAGGAATTCCTGGGTACTTCCCCACAGGCCCAGCCTAACTCCGTATTTATCCCCTTGGCCTGAGTGCTTTTCCAAGGAGCACGTGGTAAGCAGGACCTCGTCCTCTCCTACATCGAGTTTTCCCAACCGCTGAGTCATGTGCCTCCTGCTTCCATTTCCCCTAAGGTCCGAGCTCTAAGACCTTAAACTAAGATCCTCTCTCCTATGGTCTGAGCTCTAAGACCTTAAACTAAGATCTCCCCAGATTGAGTTCGTCTAGTTTGACTCTTCTGTCCTGACTTCAGGACCCTAAATCCGGAACTACGTGGCCTAGTTTGGGACTATGCCCTTATTCATGTTGGGTTTGCAATAGCTGCGCCGCGCATACCCTGTCTTGACAATTAGTTGTCCTCTCCGGCCCACAAGACGTTAAACTACACTTCAAGAACTATGTATGGCTTGATTCCCATCCTGATGGGATACTTAGGACCACCCAAATGTTTAAGCTTCGGGTCCAGCACCACCTCTTAAAGATTCCCCCTTCTCTTGTGAATCTGCCATATTTTGGTCACCCACAAGGCATGTCCCTCGACCCCTTGTAGTGGTCCACCCGTGTGTTAAGAGTACTCTGGTATATTACCAGGAGTGTCAGGTTCGGCTTAGTCGAGTTCCATCCACTTTTCAAGGTTCATGCTCCGCCTCATTCGGACTCTCACCACCTTTCACGCCCCGAGGGACCCCCGTGAGCGGTCTGGGTACGATGCCTCACAGCTCTCCCACCGATCTGGGCCAGTGTCCCCGAGGGTCTCGGACAACAAATTGATAAAATCCCGTGTTGCGTATATGGTCAGCAGTCAATGCTCGTTTGTTGTTCCCATCATCAGTCAGTGTGATATTGATGCTTCTTTTCTTCCATAGTCGGCAGTACTCCCATATCGTTACACCGGTGCCTTCAGCCCTTGAGTGAGTGGTTTCATGATTCAAACTACATTCTCCACCTCCCATCCTACCCAGGTGGAATCTCGGTATACTTGTCACTATCTCTCAGTGCATATTCGCATATCCTGGGGATAAAGTTGCAATATGGAGTACTTTGGTGTCCCTATGGTCCAAGATCTAAGACCTTAAACTAAGATCTGCCCCTTTGGTCCGAGCTCTAAGACCTTAAACTATGATCTATTCAATAACTATGTGTGGCTTGATCTTCATACTTATGGAGTACATAGGAACACCCGGGAATCTCATCTTGGGTCCAGGCTTAGGGATTACTGAATCCCGCCCCACCTCGTTGTCGGCCTTCTGGCCTGGCTTCTTGTAGAGTGGAGCAGTTGTGACATTCACCCTGGATTGTTTCAGGATTCCCCATGGTAATGATGTGAAGGGACATTTCCCTCATCAGAGAAGGTTCTGTTTGATAATTGGGGTGATTCGCGACTAGATTAGTGCATCCACCTAATGCATTTTCCCCGAGGTGGTGCAATTTTGGGGAGTGTTTGATTTTGTTCGAACGAGTCCTTTTCTTTCCCCGCTTCGTGTGCCTCGTTATTCGGATCTCTACCTTTCATGTCTGGAGAAACCCCCTCAACGACATTAGTGACATACATGTGGTCCTCCTCCTTTAACAATAGAGTGATGTACCTTTGGTCCACCTATTGCGACAGTATGGTTGAATTGATCATCGTCTGCTTGCTGTTTTGGGCACGATCCGAATGATTAATCATGTTTGACGGGATCCCCTAACTGCATTGTTGATAGACATGTGGTCCACCTCTTGTAACAATAGGGTGATGTACCTTTGGTCCAACTATTACGACAGTATGGTTGATTGATCCATTGTCCGCTTGCTGTCCTGGGTCGATCTTCCCGGAAGACTGATCGGTGACAACTTGAGCCAGGCCCTGTGTTGCGAACATGGTCAGCAGGTGGCCTTCATTTGTTGTCCCCACTCTGGGCTAATGCAATATGGATACTGTGCATCCACCACAGTTAACAGTCATCCCTTATCGTCACGCCCCGTGGATTTCCAAATTCGGGGAACATGATTCGCCTTTCTTCGTCTCCCTCTGTTCGGATGAATTCTAATACCCCCAACATTGTCCCGCTCGTGCATTGGAGAACGTTGAGGGATGATGCATCGATTAGGTCTGAGGTCTCCTCTCTTAGGATTGACCTCCCTCTTTTCCTTAGAAATCCAGACCCGACCTCGGTTGCCTGATGTTTGGTTAACGCTCCCGCGAGATAATAAATTTTGGTTGAGCATGTTAAAGCCAAAGATGCAGATAAATATGTTGGTTCATACATCGGATCAAAATCTTAAGTAGCGAAAGAAAAATTTTCTTGAGATGGCAAAAAACAAAGCCCTTAAGGATCAGCATGCTAGATTGATCTTTCTAGTGCCGCAACCCTTTGGCTGGTGGCCTCCAGAGCTGCTTCTCACTCTCTGCACGCTCTTTCTTCATCAGCAGCCACGATGTGCAGTTCGCCGATTCGGGCATGTGCATGCGCCCGCTCAGCTTGATGTACGATCATTTGGTGGCTCGCCTCCATCAGCTGTGCCTGGGAGTCAGCCAACCGGGCCGTCAATTGCTCCACGAGCTCAGCGCACATTGCGACGGAGGCCTCCTTCTCTACCGCCTACCCTTCGAGGTGCCGGACATCCTGATCCACCCTCAGGAGTGCCTTGGTGTTTTCCGACCTATCCCGACATTGGGCGACGTCAACACGCCGTCCGCTCTCATGAATCTTTTCGGCCATGTAGTCACGGGCCGTTAGATGGAGGCGTTGAGCGTCAGCCCCCCCCAGCGCACAAGAAGTGCAGCCAGGTCTGGAGTGTTCCTATGCACCTCAGCCAATCCGACTGGGGTTTCTTGAGAAAGCATTAGATGCACTTCCACCCCTTACATCTTGTCATATAGCTCTCTTCGGCTACCTCCGAGTCTGAGTCGTCTATCTACTTGGGTTCGGCAGGCCGATATGTAGGGAAGACGGCCAGCAGGTCTGCAGCAGGGTCCGCCTCTGTGATGTCCTCGTGAGAGATAGGGTCCTCGACATCTGGAAGACCTTCTTCTCTCTCCCCAGTGGCACTAACGCCCTCATCAGACCCCGACATTACTCCGATGACAGCGCCACTGATGTCCATTGCCCCCTGTTCAACAATTGTTGGGGCTGACTCAGTTTGAGAAGCCTGTTCCGGAGGAGGCGATGTGTCTGCCACTGGCCCGATCATGGACGACCTGGGCTCAACAACCCGACAAGCCTCCATAGTCGAGATCACTGTGCAAGGCACGCCCTGGTTAGTCACGGATCATTGCTAGCATGTAGCAACAGTGAAATAGGAGACTTATAGGAGCCCAGAGCATCAGCCTCTGCTGTCCCAGCTGCTGCAGGAGCTGTTTTAGATGGGGACCCCTCGACGCTTGTCAGTTCGATGATAGGAATCGGGGCCCCACCCTGTCCTGTCAGCGCCTCTCCTAATCCTACTAGGGATGATTGAACCACATCCGTGCATTCCTGAGTGAGATAGGGAAATAGGTTAGAAGTTACATTAGAGAATGGACAGAGAATGTAGAGTAGGGATAGAGATGGACCTCAAGTAGCTCGGTTATGTCTATGTTGTCAGACCCGGTTATCTATCCGCTCTCCTGCGGGCCCCTGGATGGGACCCTCCTTCAGATCCTTCATCCTCCCCCGTCTCCTCCTCCTCCTTGGAGTCATCATCACTGTCACCCTACCCCAGCGGCATCTGTTCAGAAGCAGGCTCTTGACCGAGCATCACCTTTTCCAAAATGGATGGCTTCACGCACCGACCCCGCCGGCGCGCATACACGTCCATAGCTATCAGATATAGATGCCGCCGGTGGAAATGTACCCTATCAGTGACTCGAAGGCGCCTGACCTCTGGCAGATGGATCCCATCCCTCATTATCTTCTGCCAGAGGGCTTCGGTGCTCAGCGACTGTCGTAGGGTCATCCAGGCCGACCACAGTGCCGGGAAGACTCCGTCGTGGGAAGGTTCAAGCAGATTTCTTAAATGCTTCCCGGGCCGCTCCCTGGCCGTCTCGTGTGCCCCCTCTTTGGGCAGTGAGGTCGTGGCAGTAGCCTGTGATGTACCCGCTGCTGAAGCTCCCGCCTGCGCCGGCCCCATTGCTTGGCGTGCCCCTGTTCCTCCCCTCGTGACAGCGCCTTGCATCCTTTCCTATCGCCCGGTTTCCACACGGTAATCCTCGAGTCGCTGAACTAGTTTTCACAGAAGCCCCTCAGGGTACGCAATGGCCCAATGTTCGGCGTACTCGGTTTCCTAGCTAGCGTTGATCCCGGTGGGAGGGAGAGTGATGATGTCTCCAGAGATTAAGGTGGTGAACATCAACCACATCTGGCGAAGGACGTCGAGATTCCTCTCCTCCCAGACAGCTGTGAATACCCTCTTCTTCATTCATTAAAGGCACCTGAATTGCCTGGCAAATCGGGTTGGCACGTAGGGCTTGCAGATCACCTTCCCGTCGATCCGAGCCACGAGCACCCTACCCCGAATGCTCTGGAAGTATTCATGCTTCTCAAGTAGGCCTTGCCCATTGTTGATCATCTGGCCAACAAGAGTGGGGAATGGGCTGAAGTTAAAGTTGGCATGATTTCCAATCCAAATCCTCACGCCCTCCTTGTTGAGCGTCATCTGTGCGAACCCCGCAATATTCAGCATGGAGGGTCGCAGGCCATTGCCCGGAGGACTGACGATGTTCAATAATGTGTACCCACTAAGGTGAGCATCCACCCAGCCGTGGAAGATCTGAAAGGGCACACATACCCTCCATGGTGACCCCCCATGTGAGATGCGCCCCAGGATGGCATACAACTTGGCCAGCACAGGGACCCCCGAGGTTGAATCTTCTATTGGCGGCCATGGTGCCCGCCATCACCAGTGTCGCCAGGAGAAAGCCCATCCTCACATCCCGCACAAGAAGGAGCCACCCGCTAAGGAAGGTAGCGAGAAACGCCTCGTACTGGACATATGGGTCCCGGGGCTCAATGATGCGGTACCCCCATGAGTGGTAGTTCCCCATCTCCAGGACCCACCGGTACGACCCTTGTCTGCTCCCTTGAGCCGCGGTCTGGCACCGCTTTCTTCTGCCTGACATCTTGACCATCGGGTCATGCTCCAGGAACTGGCTGAACCATTCCTTGTAGGCTATGTCCTTGTGGAAGTCCTTGACCCCCAGCCTCTCCTTGGCTAGGTCCAGCAGATGCCACGTCAGGATGGGAGTCCGTGACTTATCTTCCCAAGTGTTCCTCGGAGGAACGGACTCATCGTACTGGTAACCCTCCAGCGGGATACCTCCAATGCATTTTACATCCCAGAGGCTGATGTCGACCTCCCCATGATGAATATGGAAGGTGATGGTATCAGGGGACCACCGGGTGAACAACTTCGGCCCGAGCTCGGGCTGCTGGTAGAAGTGGAACTGTGACGTCCACACCGCCTCGAACATGCCGATCTACCATAGCTCTTCCGCGATGTGGTCACAGGTGTGGTGAACCCAGAATGTACAAGCCCACTCACTGGTGAAATTACCCCCGGACCACAGGTCCCAGTCCTTCAGCCAGCCCTTTGTGTCATCAGTGATGCTCTGGTGGTACGTGCTCGCGTAGAGGGATGGAGAGTTCTCCGTAGCGGGCTGACCCCCAGTAATGGTCTGGGTCCTCGGGTTCAGGAAGTACACATTCATGTGCCTGGTTTCTCTGGCAGGATGACCGTTGTTGGTAATGTTGTAGCTAGAAAGATCATCCTCCCGAGTCCCCCATGTCTACGGCGCATCGACCTCGAACCCCGGCAGCGGAACCTCTTCCAGGATGCCGTAGTTCCAGAGAGGTAGGTTGTCGGACAGCGGGTAAACCTTCTGAGCTGGCGTTAGCAGGTCGAATAAGGATTGATAGTTGGAGACAATCACCTTGGTTCCATGAACCTCCTCGATCGCCGCCATTTCTGCTCTGCGAGCGGCGGCTACCCCTTCATCTACTGGATTCGTAGCCATCTCGGATGTTTCGGGAGTTGCGCGGAATCAGGATGAGTTGCGCGGAACCAGAGGAGGCTTGTGAGGAAAGTTGAGTGTTGGTGCGCAATCTAAAAGGGAGGCGTGCAATCGGGCAGGTTGTCAAGCAAAAGTCCAGGTCTACGCGCAAAAGCTGCCGAAATTTGGATGGTTTGTGCACGGACAGAGCGAATTTCACGCAACAGAAGCGATTTTGCACGCAAGAGCACAGTGCTTATCACACGGAAAGGCGTTGGTATGGTGCATGGGATCCAGTGCCCCTATTTATAGGCAAGGCCAGGATCCCGTGCCGCGCGGAATGTGTATTGCACGCCGCAGTGGAAGATTCCGTGCCGGACCCCCAGTTTTGCACGCCTAAGCCCCGCGCAGCCCAAGACTTCGATATTTCGGCGTTTCCTTCAGAATCTGATCGTTGCGACCTCTCACCGATCAAATTCTGAGGGGGGCATTTGTAGACGCCGAAAAAGTCCGTTGCTCCAAAAATGGAGTTCTGAAAAAGTGAAGCGAGGTCATATTTGGAGTCAGAGGCCCGATTTGGAGGGCCCAGTGGCCTTACGTGAAATAAAGGAGGCCCACACGCAATAGTTTTCTCCCGCGTGCAAAAATTTCGGGTTTCACGCAAAACCCCGGGCCGGTGCGCTAAATTGCGCTCCTGGGCCCCGTGCGGTGAGCGCTAACGCGCGAACCGGAATTCTGCCCCCGCATAAAGGATTCCGCGCCGGAGGCCATGATTACGCGTCAGTGAGAGGGATTTCATGACGGGGATCACCTAAAAATATAAGGCGACCCCAACCGGTTCAGGGTTGACGAAATCCGGACCATCTCTCGTGCACGCAATCGGCTTCCCCCGCATGCAAGGATGGTCTTCAAGTAGTTTTTCTTTCATGCAACCTTGCCCTGGGGTTCACCTTTGTACGCAACCCCTCTGGCCAAATTTAATTGACAAACTACTCTAAGTATAGGCCTTTGTGCGCAAAAGAGTCCGCTTGCGCGCAATCGCCCCCGGGTGCGTACAATCCCTTTTCGATTGCGCACACCCCATTATTATAGTTATCCATTACTTATGGAATTGGTCGTTCCCCCCATGTGCTACTCAAAGCACAGTGTGCACAATTTCACCCATCCGCGCGCAATACCCTGGCCCAATTGTGCGCCATAGTGCTGTATTGCGCGCCGACCCTCGGTTTTGCATGCCAAACTCTCTATTTGAGCGCAAACTACTAGGGTCTTTCCTTTTTACCCCACAAGGGTACCCACCTGCGTAGCACTTGATGATCTCCATACCGGGCATGCACACTCTGGTTTGACTATCCGTCCATCCCTCCAGGCTCGTTCGAAGTGACGTGGACCCATCAACAACACCTTTCGTCCGCGATTCTGGACGTTAAACTGCCCAGCACACGTCCGCACTGCAGGACATTAAACTGCCCAGCATACGTCTGCGCTCCATGATGTAAAACTGCCCAGCAAACGTCTGCGCTGCATGACATTAAACTTCCTAGCATATGGGCTTCCACCCTGGACTAAGTCCCGACACCATGGCCTTTCCAATGCATTCCCTCCCACGAGAGGTAGAGGGCGCCAGTAATGTAAGACCTAGGGGTGTGGTGAAAACCCCCCACATCCGAGTTGCATGACGTTAAACTTCTAGGCGCCTTCGTCCTCAACACATGATGTTAAACTGTGATCCACCCAGCCATTCCAACCCCTTTGTTTTGGTTCGGTTCAATCCCACCACCCGGCCATTCCAACCCCTTTGTGTTGGTTCGGTTCAATCACACCACCCAGCTATTCCAACCCCTTTGTGTTGGTTCGGTTCAATCCCACCACCCCACCGTACCAACTCCCTTTGTGTTGGTTCGGTTCAATCTCATCACCCGACAGCTCCGACCCCCTTTGTGTCGGTTCGCCGTCATCTGGAAAGACGTTAAACTGTATCTCGTCGGACAAGATATTAAACTGTATCCCGTCTGGAAAGACGTTAAACTGTCTGCCGCCTGGGCCGCCTCAGAGTGTAAGCCCCGTGGTTTCATCCCGTATGACATTAAACTATCGCTCCATCCCACCTGATGCCATGATCATAGTGGTGTAATCCCAAGAGCGTTGGAATCCATTCAAACATTCTATCACTCCACCCCACACTTTGTGTGCCCGTTATTAGGAGCTTCACCATTTGTGTCTGGAGGAACCCCCTGAATAGTCTTGTCATCAGACATGTGGTTCGCCTCCTGTAGTGACGGGGAGTTGTACCCTTGGTCTGCCTGTCACGACAGTATGGTTGATTGATCAATTTTCCGCTTGCTGTTTTGGGAACAATCCGAAAGCCTGGTCATGTTCGATGGGATCCCCTGACAGCATTGACGATAGACATGTGGTCCACCTCTTGTAACAATAGGGTGATGTACCTTTGGTCCACCTATTTCGGCAGTATGGTTGATTGATCCATTGTCCGCTTGCTGTCCTGGGTCTTTTCCCGGAGACTGATCGACGACACTCTATGTCAGGCCCCGCGTTGCGAATATGGTCTGCGGTCAGCCATCATTTGTTGTCCCATCCGAGCTAATGCGATATGGATGTTGCGCTTCCGCCATGGTTGACAGTTATCCTTTTTCGTCACGCCTCGTGGAGTTCGGAATTCGGGTAATGTGATTCACTCTTTTCACATCTCTTTGTTCGGGCCGATTTTAACATCCTTGGCATTGTCTTTATTGTGCACTAGCACATAGGTGTGGACCTTGGTCGAATGCCTCAACCCACTAGAGTGTTGGGATTCCCTCATGGCCAGACATGAGGAAGACATTGTGGGCTGCATCAGAGCATAATCCTCATAATCAACATCCATGTCCTATCCCGATCCTCACCCAGGCCGCCACATCCCAGTGGGATCATGCCACTCCACTCCACTCCACTTTACCCGGGAAGCCGCCCATGTGCTAGCCCCAGCCTTGGAAGTTCCCCTCAGGGGGTTCTGTCATCTGATCCACCTTTGTTGTTCCGATTAGTCCGATGTCGTCCCCGCTGGACGTTAAACTCGCGGAATACCCGATGTTAAACATGGGAAGCTGAGGAAAACCTCAGGTGACACATAGTTCTCCGCATCTTTTGTGGGATGCCTCAGGCTTCCACACCCTCGAGAAGCCCTGTAGTATGAGACAGAAGGCCGATATGCAAACCCCGGCGTCAAGACAGGCCGCCGACACCCAGTGCAACCGTTCTTCTCACCACAGGTTGCTGCACCGACCAGACCCCTTGGAGCGTCTGGACGGAAGTAGTGTAATTAACTGGTGTCCATGACATATATGGCACCAGGAATGAGCTTCACGGACATGTCTTAAATCTATGAAGGAACCCGGACTAGGTGATGAGCTCTGAGGAGACATCCACGGAAGGAGAAGCTGACATCCCATCATCCCGATTTCGAGCAAAGGAGCAGACGCCCCTGAACAAGGAGCGGATGCCGCCCGCCTTTGGAAAGTGGGAATGCGGGGCCCCAAGCCATGCATCCTCCCCCTGGGTCGAAGGACGCACGCGCGAGCATGCCCTGGAGGAAGTTCATCGAGGCGGAATCCCGACGTGAATCTGCACCGAAACAATATAGTAAACACACAAATTGGAGGCATTACCCTCTAAGATAACACATGTAGAATAGGGAGATAGGATAGACACCAATCAACTCCAACTCAGAACTAGAATATAAAAGAAACCCAAGAACACATATGAAATGTCATGCAAAATTACTACAACTGGAAGTGAAAAATGAAAAGTACAGAAAAGAAAATAAAATAGCATCAACCACAAGCCCGAACAGCTCCTGCAACCCCAAGCTATTAGAAACCAGATTGATCTCCAACATGCTCCAAGTTACCTGAAAAACAATTTATATATACATAGGGTGAGTATAACATTATATTTAGTAGGATCCTCCCCACAGCCTCTCGTGAAAAAGTAATGAAAGAATGCTAAAGCACAGTGAACAACAAGTGAAACAAACTCGTCACCTAAGAAGGTATACTAAGTTACCAACCTCACCATGGATACTCTAACCAAGTAAAACATACAAGAATATAGCATATAGTAAAGAATATCAAGGGTACCCCACTACTACTCCCCCACTGGTTTGCCACTTTTCCCCAACGTCGCATGTCCTAAGCATCTCTCTCTAAAAAGGCTTGCCCATAGACACCTGGGAGATGCACTAAAATTCGCACCTCATCCACCACAAAGGCTTGCCCACAGACACCTGGGTGAAGCACCACCCCATCCTCACAACAAAAAGTAACTAGGTAGTTTCTGGGCGCCACCTCAGCCCGCATAACGTGTATCATACATCAGGTACTATACCTCAAGCCACCACAACCCATAAACTGAGTAAGGATCCCCAAGCCATCACAACCTATACATGTTAAACCTATAGTAGTCTACAAGATACTATATTCAGAATATATGTGTGTGAATAAACACAAGCCATTATAACCTTCTACACACATATATGGGGAAAACTAACTATTGTTCCTACTAGAAGTAGTATATTCCAAGATAAGAGAGTGGGGCCAAATGGGGTTGTCATCCATTCATCCTCCCACTCGAATGTTGGAGGAAACACCCCCAGGGCTAAGAATCCTCGGGGGGCCAGTTACCCTTACTAAAAGGGTGGAGTAGCGTATAGAAACACAAAAAGTACAGAATATACTATATCTCACAACCACACTATGGGCATTACCGAGTCTTAGACACAACTGCAGCTAACATCTCTCAGACTCTGGGCTGCTACATCTAAGACTGGGTATCCTATCAGCACACACCCACATAAATAGATTTATTAGATTACTTTATTCCCTTTTTATTAGTTCCACTTTACGATAATTAGTTCTTTAAGCATCAACCATGAACAATTCCATGTTACGTTCCATTAGTATCACACCCAAAGTCAACTCTCCCTTTTAAAAAAATTACAACCTCATCATTATGTTCCTGCGAAACCCAACCCCATTAGTTAACACCATTTATTCAAATATTATTTACAAAATTACTTTCCCATATTCCCAGGCATTCTGGAAAAGAATCCTACGCT
Source organism: Viscum album (assembly GCA_963277665.1). NCBI lineage: Eukaryota > Viridiplantae > Streptophyta > Magnoliopsida > Santalales > Viscaceae > Viscum > Viscum album. Next base: position 1,148,384,013 of record OY728132.1, on the reverse strand, counting down.
ACTAAACACAAGGGAGATCAACACGGTGAGTAGATGTACTACCCATCAAGCCATTTCCGCCTATATCAAGAGCGTAGAAACATTATCCCTTGATAATCTAAACACGGAAATCACGTGGCATACCCCATGTGTCTTCACCTATTTTAGAAGAATGGTGAGGAAGACCAGCAGCCTTGAGCAGTGAGGAAAAGTAAAGTAGATAAACAACAAATAAGAATCAGCAAGCACCCAACAGTCACATCCATCCCATTCCATCATCCCTGGTGTCCTCCCTTACACCCACATGCATAAAACGATGCATCTCTCCACTCTAGGCGTCATCTTCTGTCACAACCAAAAGCATCCAAGCCCCCACATATCATAATATCCATCCAAGCTCACATCACAACATAAGAAGAAGGAAACAAAATCACATCAATAGGCTCTTAGCCCTTTAAAAATCAAGAGGGTAACTCAAAACCCTTTAACATATTATCAAACAATCAGTTCCTTAATCCATCTTGAATTAACAGATTTATTAAAATTAGGTTCAAAATTCATGAAACATAATCAGTAGGCTACCACAAATAAATAAATAGGCTTACTGCACTAATTTGATCTTATAAAATTACAACAAGAACTAGATTAATTTTCATGAATATTTATCTTTATCCAACAATTATTAATTAATCCCAGTTTATGTTCTTTATCGATTTCCATCGGGAACAAATAGATAAAAAAATCAAGCATAGATATCACACAATCACGAAAAACAAGAGGCAATAACATACGATAGATAACAATTTATTTGTTCAGTTCAAATATTTATTATGTCAATTCCATTGTTATCCACTAGGATAAAACATGATAACAATATAGTTGCATGTAAAATAAAAGAGTAGCAACGAATCCCCTACCTTGAAGAGTTCTTAACGTTCTTTATCCGCACAATGGGTCATGATCCTCCCCTCGTGCCAACTGCATCCACCTGAGGATTCCACGGAATGACCGCACCAACCATACCCCATGAAAACCCCATTAGAAGCATGGAGATTACATGCTACAATATGGAAAGGATATATAGGAGAAGATGAACCCCCAATGAATGATGAGACAACATACCTTATATTAAAGATTGATCGATAAAGCTTGGTTATATCAAAAGAGAGCATAACCAATCCTAGGCGTAATGTTTGATTGTGCAACTTATATAGGAAGGATTGAAAGGTTCTATCGTCTCATAGCCGATAGCAAAGAGGAAGGACAATGGAGGATGATATCTTGTCTCTTTTTGAAGATTTAATGGGGCGACAGTTTATGAGGCACTTAATTCCCCATTAAACGCGGATCACATTAACCCACTCAGTTTGACCAAGTAAAAACATCCCGAGCCATTGGAATAATTTATTTAGGAGTTATGGCCTTTGAATTGGCCTTTGAGTCATCAAAACAAGGCATTAAATGCATTTTATGTCAAAGGAAATGTCAAAAGGGAGAATCTATAGAAAGTTGGAAACACTATTCACATACTCAAAATTTGGCAAAGGAAATAACTGTTAGAACCTCACTGATCTGGAAACACTATTCTTGAACTCAAAATTTGGCAAAGGAGATAACTGTTAGAACCTCAATGATCCAGAAACACTGTTCATGAACTCGAAATTTGGAAAAGGAGATAACTGTTAGAACCTCACTGATCTGGAAACACTGTTCACATACTCAAAATTTGGCAAAGAAGATAACTGTTAGAACCTCACTGATCTGGAAACACTATTCATGAACTCGAAATTTGGAAAAGGAGATTACTGTTAGAACCTCACTGATCTTGAAACACTATTCATGAACTTTAAATTTGTCAAATGAGATAACTGTTAGAACCTCACTGACCTGGAAACAATATTCATGAACTTGAAATTTGGAAAAGGAGATAAATGTTAGAACATCACAGATATGGAAACACTATTCATAAACTCGAAATTTGGCAAAGGAGATAACTATTAGAACCTCACTGATTTTGGAAACACTATTCACATACTCAACATTTGGCAAAGGAAATAACTGTTAGAACCTTACTGATCTGGAAACACTATTCATGAACTCAAAATTTGGCAAAGGAGATAACTATTAGAACCTCGCTGATCTAGAAACACTATTCATGAATTCCAAATTTGGAATAGGAGATAACTGTTAGAACCTCACTAATCTGGAAACACTATTCATGAACTCTAAATTTGGCAAATGAGATAACTATTAGAACCTCACTGGTCTGGAAACACTGTTCACATACTCGAAATTTGGAAAAGTGTTGGGGATAAGTCACCTATACCTCCCAGAACACCTCAAAACCCATAATTCAAAAAAGGAATGGACCAGAGAGGTCAGGTACATTACATCAGATACCTCTCAAAACATTCTCGTCCTTGAGAACTCAAAACCAACCTAAAGAGACAAAAAAAACGGGGTTCGAACAACCACCCATCGAGATACTTTTTCAAAAGAAAGAAAGACACAAAAGAAACAAAAGAAATTCCTAAATATAACATGAAAGGTCTAACAACAAAGGGAACATCATTACATAAAAATGGTTAATCATCAAACAAATATGGGTACTGAGCATGTATCTGTGACTCACATTCCCGGGTACTCTCCTCCAGGCCACCGTGTCACCACAAGACACGATCTAAGGGGATAGAACGCCCACACAACACCTTCTCCTTGTGGTCTTGGATCTCTATAGGTCTCTCCTCGAAGGTTTCATTATCATTAACATCGATCTATCCCCAATTGATAATGTGGGTGTCATCATGAAGATAATGACAGAGATTTGATACATGGAAAACATCATGTATTCGACTCATCTGTGGGGGAAGTGCTACTCGATATGCCTCAGCTTCAACACAAGCTAACACCTCAGAAGGCCCAACATACTGGGGAGAAAGCTTACTCCCACAACCAAACCATCACTGCCCACGATGAGGAGTCACCTTCAGAAACACATGATCCTAAACATTAGACTATAAGGGTATCCTCCATTGATCAACATATGATTTCTGATGATCTTGCGCTATCTTCATCCTCTCACGAATCACCTGGACCATCTCTATTGTATTCTGCACTAGTTTCAGTCTGAGAATTGCTGACTCTCCGACCCCAGTCTAGCATAATGGAGAATGGAAAGGGCAGTCATATAAGGATTCAAACGGCACCATACCGATGGTGGAGTGAAAACTATTATTGTAAGCGAACCCACCAGGGGTATGTGCCTCATCCATGAACCTCCAAAATCAAGAACATACGAGTGTAACATGTCTTCAAGAGTCTGAATGGTTCACTCTCTCTGACTATCTGTTTGAGGATGAAAAGAAGTGCTAAGGCATAGTTGATAACCGAAAGCTTGTTGGAGACCTCTCCACACCCTAGAGGTAAAATGAGGATCTCGATCAGAAATGATCGTCCTAGGGACTGCATGATGTCTCACCACCTCCTCTAGATACTACCTCGACAAAACTTCCACTGAGCTCGAATCGTTGATCGCTATGAAGTGGGCCGATTTTGTTAGACGATCCACTACCACACAATTAGCATCATGTCTTCCAAGAGCTTGATGTAAACCTGTAACAAAGTCCATTGAGATGTCCTCCCACTTCCACTGAGGAATCTATAATGGCTGAAGAAGACCACTAGGAACACAGTGTTTAGACTTCATCTTCTGGCAGACTAAACATCGAGACACAAACTATGCAACCGCACGCTTCAGCCCAGGCCACCAAAACTGAATCCTCAAGGATTGGTATATCTTTGTCACAGTAGGATGTAATGATAATGGAGAACTGTGGAACTCTCTGAGAACCGACTTTCCCATCATCAATGGAACAAATAGTCTTCCATGGTACCACACTCGTTGTTGTTCATCCTCAAACCAACCATCAGGGGCCTCACCACAAACAACTTGGTCTCTCCAAACCTCCACTTCAAGATCTCCCAAATGATACTCTTCCACCTTTCGCATCAGGAATGACTATACCATCATCTGAAAAAGATAACCTCTACCCCCAACTTCTCCCATATCAAGATGTAATGCTGAAAGCTCTTCTATTACTCTCCAGGAATCCTCGGATTCACACACAGCATCACTACGTGACATTCAGCTCAGTGCATCAGCAACAACATTTCCTTTTCCAGGTGTATATGATATTTTGAAGTCGTATTCTTATAATAACTACATCCACCGACATTGTCGCAAGTTAAAGTTACGCAGAAAGAAAACATACTTCAAACTCTTATGATCGGTGTAAACCACAATGAACTTAAAAATGAGGTAATGTCTCCACAACTTTAGCACAAACATCATGGATGCAGAATCAAGATCATGGGTGGAATAGTTACGTTCAAGGGGACATAACTTCCAAGAACCATAAGAAACAACTGACCTCTGCTGCATGAGGACACACCCTGGCCCCTGATGTGAAGCATCACAGAGACCATCAAACTGAACTCCCTCAGCTGGAAGATAAAGGACTAGAGCACTTACTAAATTCTCTTTTAGATACTCGAAATCTTCCTTACACTAATCAGTCCATAGGAATGCTATATCTTTCCTAGTCTAAGCTATCAGCAGAGTCACAACTTGGGAGAAATTGGTTATGAATCTCTTGTAGTAGCCTGCAAGACCAAGGAAACTCCGCACCTCTGACACTATCTTGGGGGGTGCCCAAGACACAACTGATTATATATTCTATGTATCCACATCTACTCCATGTTGGGACATAACATGCCCCAAGAAACAGAATTTTCGAGCTTAAAACTCAAACTTTGAAAACTTCTCAAACAATTGATGTTTACGATGAACTCTAAAAACCACATGTAGATGCTCTGCATGCTCCTCTTCAGATGTGGATTAAACAAGGATTTCATCGATGAAAACCACCACAAACATGTCTAGGAACAGACGAAACCCAGAATTCCTCAATCCCATGAACACATCTGAAGCATTCGTCACGCCGAACAGAATTACAATGAACTCATAATGCCCATGATGACAACGGAAAGCAGCCTTCGGGATATACTCATCCTTTACACGCATATGATTATATCTTGACCGCAAGTTGATCTTTAAGAACATCCTTTTAACCTTCAGTTGATTGAATAAATCCTCAATCTGTAGAAGAGGATAGCAATTCTTTATTGTCACTTTGTTTAAGAGACGATAATCTTCACACAACCGCACACTATCGTCAGCCTTCTTCACAAACAAAACTGGTGCAGCCCATGGCGAATCCCTTGGATGAAAAAACCGAACTGCAAAAGACCATCAAGTTGTATACGTATCTATCATAACTCATAAGGGTCCATCCTATATGGAGACATAGAGATAGGAGACACTCTTGGATGTAGATCAATCCCAAACTCGATCTCTCGTTGAGGGGGTAATGCTTCATCCTCTTCTGGAAAGACATCAGAGTACTCCTCCATGACCGTAGGAAAGACCAACTATTGAAAATCTGAAGAACTCAACATTATCTCATCCATCATGGATGATAAGGATGGAACACTCCGATGACCCATCTGAGGGTCTCTCTCACCAAATAACACCACTTTCTCTCCATCCACACCAATGAAAACAACCTTCTTCTTGAAGCAATCCACAATAGCCTACACCGAATACAACCAATCCATGCCAAGGATGACATCATATGGTTGTATTAAAAAACATAGAAAATCTCCCCAAGAGCAGTGTTTCCCCAACACTAGCTCACAGTCTCTACATACTTCAAACAAGTCAGCTCGACCTCCAACCAGCGTAGTCAATGCCAAGGTCACTGGAAGCCTCTATACCTCAAGTCCCAAAGCATGGACAATGGTAGGTGATATGAAGGAGTGTGTCACTCCTGAATCAAAAAAGGCATACAACAAAGTGGAAATAAGCAAAGGGTACCTCAAACGATGTCTGGTTCACCTGGAGCTGGCAACGGTAGAGCATGAAGCTGACCACGACATCCTCCACGGCCTCTCTGACCCTTATGAAGATCACCACCATGGCCTAGATCTACTCTCTGAGGATGTGGAGCGTTATGTGGATGTCCTCTGCCTATACCATCTACCCTATTCTGATATAAATCTGGTGCAACTGGCTGATACTACCTCGGCTGGAACGGCCTCAACAGAAGAAGCTGGAGCCTATCACTTGGTGCACGATGACCGCTCTGAATGGTCAGGCACTACCACTGTTGATGACCATGACCACCACAAGAAAAACAAGCGCCTGATCCCTTGGAATAAGCCTGAGAGTTTCTACCTCTTTAGAAACAATATGTGAAGGGCTGAGACCTACCCCCTAGTGAACGAAAACTCTTCTACCCTGAAAACTAAGAACCCCAGACCACAGCTCTGCTTCACGAGGAATCATGTCGATTCCACTCTCATGATGATCCTGTCCTAGCCAAAGTCCTATCGATAACCTATTCCCTCACCAGAACCTCAAGATATGTTTTTATCATAAATGGGGTGACGTGGCACTGGATCTCTGGATTCAAAGCCTCGTCGAAATGCCTCGACCTGGCCTCCTCATCTGGTAACAAGTATGATGCATATCGTAAAAGGTTCCTGAAACAGATTCCAAACTCTCGAACACTGGAGGTCCCCTGTCAAAGGGTAAGAAGCTCTTGGAGACTGGATGCCTTCGTGGTTGAAGAAAGAAACTCATCTCTAAAACTATCTTGGAACTCCTCCCATGAGATCGCTGACTCCTCACGATCGCCGAGGAAGAAGAACCACCACTACCTCACATCTCCACGCAACATCGCACAACCAAGGACACCCAATGCTCCTTTAGAGCATGAATCAAATTGAAGCTGATATCGACTACCTCTAACCAATCTTCAATGACTGCATCTGAAACATAGCCATCATACTTCTATAGGCTCTGGTGCTGAAACACTCAGAGTGTCTTCCTCCATGTGTCATCATCGCCAACCTCTACCCTGCAACGATCTGCTAGAATAGCCTACTGGACATTTTCTATGCAAACCTGAGGAGGAATTCAACCTGGAGCCATACCTGTATAATAACAAACCAATAGATCTCTTAATCCAGAAATATGGAATACTCAAGATTAATTAATTAATTGTTTTCTTTTATTCATTATAGGTTAACCTATCCCAAGGTCTACCCATTCAAACACATGCACAAAAAATAATAATGCATGATCCTTTCCTAGGTCTCCACCCTGAAACTAGTATCACCTTGTTTAGTAGCCATTGTAAATGTAAAGGTTTATACATTAGATCATAGGGATCCCTAAACGCCTATTTCTCAGCTAGTCTCCAGTGTTTACCTCACTTGCTAAACATGAATGACACTGTTGACCTACCAACCCATGCAACCTCACCTGTGCCTAACTCCAAACTCCATCCTATCCCTCAACTAGACCTTTGATACCACTCTGTCATGACCCCCTACCCCCAAAATGTACCCCTCTTGGGCTAGAAATGTGAGAAGGGAGATAATGACCCCTAGAGTCCCACCTCCAGTAGGCCCTGGGTAGGTGGCTAGAACTGATGGTATAGTAATCACACAAATGGGAGGCATTACCCTCTAAGAGAACACATTTGGAAGAGAGAGATAAGATAGACACCAATCAACTCCAACTCAGAACTGTAATATAAAAGAAACCCAAGAACACATATGAAATTTCATGCAAAAGTACTACAACTGGAAGGGAGAAACTGCAAGTACCCAAAAGAAAATAAAATAGAAGCAACCACAGGCCCGAACAGCTCCTGCAACCCCAAGCTAGTAGAAACCATATTGATCTCCAACCAGATCCATGTAACCTGAAAAACAGTTTATATATACATAGGGTGAGTATAACAATATACTCAGCAGGATCCTCCCTGAAGCCTCTCATGAAAAAGTAAAGAATTTATGCTAAATCACAATGAACAACAAGTGAAACTAACTCATCACCTAAACATGTATACTAAGTTCCCAACCTCACCATGGAAACACTCACCAAGTAACGCATACAAGAATATAAAATATAGTAATGAATATCAACGGTACCCCGCTACTACTTCCCCAATGGTTTTACACTTTTCCCCAATGTCGCACGTCCTAATCATCTCTCTCCAAAAAGTCTTGCCCGCAGACACCTGGGCGAAGCACCACAATCTGCACCTCATGCACCACAAAGGCTTTCCCGTAGACACCTGGGTGAAGCACCACAACATCCTGACAACCAAATGTAACCAGGTAGTTTTCAGGAGCCACCACAGCCTGCATAACATGTATCATGTGTCGAGCACTATACCTCAATCCATCACAACCCATACACCGAGTAAGGATCCTCAAGCCATCATAGTCTATACATGTTACACCTATAGTAGTCCATAGGATAATATATCCAGAATATATGTGTGTGAATAAACACAAGACATTACATCCCTCTACACACATATATGGGGAAAACTAACCGCTATGCCTACTGGAATTAGTATCTACCAAGATAAGAGAGCAAGACCAAAGTGGGTAGTCAGCCATTTATCCTCCCACCAGAATGTTAGGGAAAACACCCCAAGGGCTTATAATCCCAAGGGTGTCAGTTGACATTACTGATAGGGTGGTGTAGAATATAGAAACACAAAAATTATAGAATATACTATATCCCACAACCACACTATGGGCATTACCTAGTCTTAGACACAACCGCAGCTAACGCCTCTCAGACTCCAGGCTGCTACTTCTAAGACTAGGTATCCTATAGGCATACGACCAATTAAAGAGCATTATTAGATTACTTCATTCCCTTTTTTTCAGTTCTACTATAAATTAATTAATTCTTTAAGCTTTAACCATGAACAGTTCCACATTAAGTTCCATTAGCATCACACCCAAAGTCAACTGTCTCTTTTGAAAAAATTACAACCTCATCATTATGTTCCAGCGAACTCCAACCCCATGAGTTAACACCATTTATTCAAATATTCATTAAAAAATTACTTTCCCATATTCCCAGGAATTCATGAAAAGCATCTAATGCTACTAAACATAATGGGGCTCAACACGACAAGTAGATGAACTACCCGTTGATTCTTTTCCGTATATATCAAGAGTGTAGACCCATTATCCCTTGAGAAGCTAAACACAGAAAGCACGTGGCATACCCCGCGCGTCTTCCTCTCTTTTAAAATAAGGGTGAGCAATACCAGCTGCCTTGAGCAGTGGGGAAAATTAAAGCAGATAAACAACCAATAAGAATCAGTAAGAATCCAACAATCACATCCATCCCATTACATCATCCCTGCTGTGCTCCCTGACAGCCACATGCATAAACCGATGCATCTTGCCACTCTAGGAGTCATCTGCAGTCGTAACCAAAAGACTCCAAGCCCCCATAAATCATAATAGCCATCCAGGCTCACATCACAACACAAGCAGCAGAAAACAACATCACATCAATAGGCTCTTGGCCCTTTAACAATCAAGATGGTAACTCAGTAACCTTTAAGAAATTATCAAACAATCTGTTATTTAATCCATCTTAAATTAACATATTTATTAAATGTAGGTTCCAAATTTGGGAAACCTAATCAGTAGGCTATCAAAAATAAATAAACATTCTCACTGCCCTAATTTTATTAACATCAAATTACAACAAGAACAAGATTCATTTTCATGACTCTTTATCTTTAGCCAATAATTATTAATTAATCTTGGGTTATGTTCTTTACTAATTTCTATTGAGAACAAACAGATAATAAAAGAAATCATAGATATCACACTATTAAGAAAAACAAGAGCCAATAACATATGATAGATATCAATTTATTTTTCCAGTTCAAATATTTATTATGTCAATTCCATTATGATCCACTAGAATAAAACATGATAACGATACCGTTTCTTGTAAAATAAAAGAGAAGAAACAAATCCCCTACCTCAAAGAGTTCTTGACGTCCGTTATCCACACAACAGGTCATGATCCTCCTTTCGTGCCAACTGCATCCACCTGATGATGCCACGGAACGACCGCACCAGCCAAACCCCAAGAAACTCCCATTAGAAACATGAAGTTTAAATTTTATAATATGGAAAGGATATATAGGAGAAGATTGACCCCAAACAAATGACGATACAACATACCTTATATCAAAGATTTATCGATACAGCATGGTTGCATCAAAAAAGATCAGAACCAATCCTAGGAGTAAAGTTTGATTCTGCAACTCCTACAGGATGGATTAAAAGGTTCTAGAATCTCATAGCTGATAACAAAGAGGAATAACAAAGTAGGATGATATCTTGTCCCTTTTTGAAGATTTAATGTGGTGAAAGTTTAAGATATGCTTAATTACCCATTAAAAGTGAATCACATTAACCCATGCAGTTTGACCAAGTAAAAACTTCTTGAGCCATAGGAATAATTAATTTAAGAGTTATGGCCTTTGAATTGGCCTTAGAGTACTTAAAACAAGGATTTAAATGCATTTTATGTCAAAGGAAACGTCAAAGGGGCAAAACTGTAGGAAGCTAGAAACACTGTTCACATACTCGAAATTTGGCAATGGAAATAACTGTGAGAACCACACTGATCTGGAAACACTATACATGAACTCAAAATTTGGCAAAGGAGATAACTGTTAGAACCCCACTGATCTGGAAACACTATTCATGAACTCGAAATTTGGCAAAGGAGATAACTGTTAGAACCTCACTGATCTGGAAACACTATTCACATACTCCAAATTTGGCAAAGGAGATAACTATTAGAACCTCACTGATCTAGAAACACAATTCATGAACATGAAATTTAGAAAAAGAGATAACTGTTAGAACATCACTGATCTAGAAACACTATTCATGAACTCGAAATTTAGAAATTGAGATAACTGCTAAAACCTCATTGATCTGGAAACACTATTCAAGAACTCAAAATTTGGAAAATGAGATAACTTTTGGAACCTCACTGATCTGGAAACACTATTCATGAACTCGAAATTTGGAAAATGATATAACTGTTTGAACCTTACTGATCTAGAAACACTGTTCACATACTTGAAATTTGGCAAAGGATATAACTATTAGAACACCACTGATCTGAAAACACTATTCATGAACTTGAAATTTGGAAAAGGAGATAACTGTTAGACCCTCACTGATCTGGAAACACTATTCATGAACTTAAAATTTGGAAAAGGAGATAACTGTTAGAACCTCACTAATCTAGAAAACACTATTCATGAACTGGAAATTTGGAAAAGGAGATAACTGTTAGAACCTCACTGATCTGGAAACACTGTTCACATACTCAAAATTTGGCAAAGTGTTGGGGATAAGTCACCTTTACCTCCCAGAACACCTCAAAACCCATTATTCAACAAATTAATGGACTGGAGAGGTCTGAGCCATTACATTAAATATCTTCTCCTAGAAATTGATCCATCCTTAAGATACCATTGTGTTAGATGATCTATTGAATTATTGGGGATGTTTCTACAAGGAATTCTATAGTATATATTTGTTCCTTTGTGGTAGACAATGTTCCTCTAAATCATAGATAACACCACCATTAATAGATTATTTCGACTGAGCCATCATTGTAACAAACAATTCTTTTCCAAATCCAACCACCTCAGGATACTGATTTGGAAGGATATCATCCTCTCAGTTCCTTACCACAACAGCTTCCATGTTTCCTCTGCAAAAAACATGTATTCCCAAACATACTTTTGACAAAGAAACAAGGAAATTATATAATGATTTTTCATTTCAACTTAACCATAAAGTAAAATATTTTAAGGGTATGCTATTTACACTATCCTAACCTATAATTTTTTTAATCATTTACTTTGATACCAACTATAATATTCAGACTTTAATCATTACATAATCTATAGTTTTAGTCAAGAATTTACTTTTTTCACATTGAGGATCTTTTTTGGTTTATAGTTTTAGATAATTAAGCCATAAAATATACATAAAAAACAATAAAATAAAAATTGGATACTCTGACCAGTATCCATTATCCCCTAAATATAAAAATCCTAAAATAATGTTTGAATTATTTCTATAAAAAATATCTACGACTTTCAACTTGACTTCTTCCATTCTCATACACATATTTAATTATAAGAAAAAAAAATTAAAATATAGGATGAGCACAAAATATCAATAATTTATACAGAAGGAAAGAAACATATTAGTACAATTATCACATGAATACTCATATAACATTTACCAAGATCATAACATTCCTTTAGTATATGGAATAAAATATTTTAACATAAGAGAAACATATTTTTCCCTTAAATACAATAATTTAAACCCTGTGAAAACAATTAAAAATCCTTTAGGTGAATTAGAGCATCATAAATATAAAAAAATTTCAAACCCATATTATTTAGAATAACTATATTACTTACTTCCAATATTATCATTACTCAATGAATTAGAGAGTTATGACATGCTAACCTGGTGCTATCTGGGTTTCCCCATTATGTAATCTGTAACAGGCTCACATGATTCTATCTAGTAAATCCAATTGTGTAAGATTTAATGGGGTCACCAAATTATGTATGGTCCACCACATTATATAATCTATAATTGTCTCACCCAATGATATCTAGGGTGCCTCATCATTTAAGCTATAATGGGATCACCCAACAATATCATGGATGCCTCATCCTGTAAGTTATGATGGGCTCACTCAGCACTATTTGGGCCACCCCATCATGTAATTATCAATTTTCACATCATGAATAAAACAATTTTATGCTAAAACCCTTTGAAAAACTCTTTTAACATCATTTGAAAACACTTTTACATAAAAATAATATTTTTATTTAAAAACCCATTTTCAAAATAAAAATACATTTTTTATTTGAAAAACCATTTTGAAAATCAAAAATATGAAAAAGGAAAGAAGGATTTTAATTTAAAGAAACATGTAATCTTTCAAAGGAAGAAAGATATTATATAATATTCAGTGTGGAGAAAAATTCTTTGTTCCATGTAAATTAGGAATATAACATTCCTTTTATCATTTGTCAAAATATTCCTTATAAAAAATGTAAAAATATTAATTTTTATAAACCTTGTATTGAAATTGAAAATATATATAAAATTTAATTTACAATCCTTTTATATAAATAAACATATAAAATATTATGAATAATATTGACATGGAAGAAAATATTATTTAAAATTAAATATTTCAACATACAAACAATGAATTTTAAATAAATGTGTCCCATACAACATTGAAATAATTGAATCATAACACCCATGAAAGAATAAAATTTTAAAAAACATGATAATAAATAAATTCCTGATATGATATTTCAAATGGTTTGTATATAAACCTCATAATAGAAGGTGGGTGTCTAACATGAAAATATGTCTCGATGGAAGAAGATTGACATGAAGTCCCCTAGCTTGAGTCTGACATGTCACGTGTACATTTTACATCATGAAAAATAAACTTATTTTAATTATTTAATTTATTGAAATTTATTTTATGTTTTATCATTACTTTTATTTCACTTATTACATTGTTTTATACAATTACCTAGTCAATTAAATTTTCGTTATATGTTTTGACCATTTTCAGATTATGTGTCAATAATGACTAGGGGTTGGTTGACTATTATTATATAGGTAATTATATAAACATTTACAGAATAATAATGAAATAATTATTATATTTATACATCAATTATTCATTAAAACCAACCATGAAATACGGTAATGAAAAAATGAACAAAAATTATATTCATGGAGACAGTATGCTGTATATACACAAGAGTAACATTCCTAATTTTCAATAATCAATATGGAAAGAAGGTAAGTACAATTCATCCTTCCATAATAGTAATTATTTGATCAATAAAATATTATTTAATCATATTTACTTATATATTAAAATCTTGTGATGTAAAAATAATCACATCACTTCGAGGAGGAGGTAGTCCACATGTCCACGAATGACATAATCACTTTTTTAGTGTGTGAAAAGGTAATAAATGAAATGATAAATTATATTTATAGAAAAGTAATTATGTCATGAATATATAATATATTTCATTTATATAATGTATTTTTATTAAACTTGTCCTTAATACATTCTATGTAAAGTATGAATGAATCACAGTGCTTTAAGGAGGTGGTCGCCAACACATTGAAAAACAATGTTATCATATTCACACAAAATGGGAATTAGGGAGGTTTGTGTTATATAAGGAATATAGAAGTACAATTAAATAATAAATATCATATATATCATATAAATATAGTATTTACATTATATTTCCCAACCATGAGAGATGGTAAATGAAAAATGAACGTCGTCATTTCTTAAGGCGGTATTCCTCCGTACACACGAATAATAATTTTGTTACCCATTTGATGGAATTGTATAATGGTGTAAGTTGGAAACATAAAATAAGAACATATAAATATATTTAAGATAATTATGTTATTATAAAATCATCTAATAAGATTAATTTAATAGGTGGAGAAAGAAATAAACAAAATTGCTTGCTGAATAACGTTTCATCTTCTTATGGTAACTCTTTTCCGTTTACACCAAAGGAATTCCTTGGTATTATTTCTACCCAAAGGAATTATTCTAGGAGGAGAGAAGATATTTTGGGAGTATATTTGGGTAGGGTTTCAATGATCCAAAGGTATTCAGAGGTGTGAATAAATAATGGGGTTGAGTTCCCTTTTATAGTGGAGCAGGATTGACATTCTTGTAAATATAAAAAAGTTAAACACTATTTGGAGATCTCCCATAAATCATATTCCTAAAAAATTTATAAATAATGGATTTTAGAGAAGTTATAGTAAATGAAAACTCACACTGCACAAAAAAAGAATCTTTATCAAATTTTTCCTTAGTCTTTATGTTTACTCAATTTTATCTTTATAGTTTTTACTAAGGTAACTTGTATCTTTTTATTTACCTTGGTAATATACATTTTAAATGTATAATTAAAAATATAAATATTATATAATTTATAAATAATGATTCTAAATATGAATTATAATTTTTTACATAAAAAACCTACGTGTGTGTAAAATTAATTTTAATATAAACACATTTCATGTGCAAAACCCTGTTTTATCCAAAATTACATTAATTAATTTAAACTATTTTCAAAAATTATTAAAACAAAAAATTACATTTAACATATTAAATTTTATATATTTTACTAATTCCAAATACAAATTTTTTTTCAAAAATTAAATTCACATTATTGGAAAAATTAAATTTGATTCTAATCATATAGATATGGTGAGAAAGTGTTTTTTAAGTGAAAATGTTCAAAAGAATGCATAGTTTATATAAATAAATTCATTTATAAAAATAAGAAATTATATGGGATAAATATTTATAATTGATCTAATTTGACTCTGAAACCAATTTAAAATAAATATTAACTATATAAATAAAATAGATGAAAAATTAGTTTTCAATTAAAATTCATTAATTTTACTTACCCTAAAAAATGATACATCTCATAAAAATACCAAAAATTTACCCAAAGTTACTTTTGATACCCCACATAAAAAAATAAGTTTATTTTTTAAAATATAATTCATAAATGTTTTAAAATATAGTTTTAATTTTTTTCCATCAAAATATGGTAAAACTAGTTTTTTAAAAATAAGGCTTTTATGCATAAAACTGTAATCGCTCTTATATTATGCCTATAAAAATCATTAAATGAATTTTAAAAATAATTATACATATGTTTTCTTTATTTTTTTATTCTTATTTAGATGAGTTAATATAATTTCTAGGCAATAAAAACTAATTTAAAAAATAATAGTATATTATGGTTCTTTATAACTCAGTCTTGAGTGTAACACAAGATTTCAATGAAACTCTATATTGCATGTAACACATGGTAAAATTTTTATTTCAGGTAAAATAAATCAAATTAATTTTAATGAAAATATATTTTATAAGATCTTGGGATGTTATAATTTTAGATAATTAGAAAAAAAAATATTACATAGACAATACCAATGTATTTAAATAATAATATCTCCCACCTAACATTACTTTTATTACTTCACATTAATTCATCATCACCATACATATG
Organism: Viscum album; assembly: GCA_963277665.1. NCBI lineage: Eukaryota > Viridiplantae > Streptophyta > Magnoliopsida > Santalales > Viscaceae > Viscum > Viscum album. Next base: position 1,148,367,928 of record OY728132.1, on the reverse strand, counting down.
AAATTCATTTTTGACATAATTCATTCAAACCCATTATTTATAACCTGAGGAAAATGAAACATTAGAAGGGTGATCTCAAATGCTCAGTAAGGGTAAACATAAGCATTAACAAATGAATGTCATCTGTGAGTATAAGAAGAGAAGAATCATATGATGACATAAGGAATTTTACAGAGGTTAACATAGTAATATTCATACTCTTCAATACCATGACCATCAATAATTAAAACATGGAATAAGGATTTAACAAATTCAATAGTCATCAGAATCAATAATCATGATCCATGTTATATCAATCTTGATCATTAAAATAATTATTAATCTTTATCAAGAATTGATAAAATATATTGATATATTGGAAAAATTATATTCATAACTCATTTTGAACCCATTTAAAATATAACTAGAGGCTAGTAAAATAAATATGAGAGAACCATATGAAACTCCCTCCTTGATTTATATTATTAAAAGTGACATCACTTAGTGTATTGGAGAACTATCTGGGTACACCAATCATATAAACTATATCAAGCTTACCCAATTATACCTGGCTTCACCCATCCTAAAATATATATTTGTGTCACCCAACACTATCTTGGAACACCCATCATATAAGCAATATCGGGATCACCTGGTGTTATCTGGGCCCACCCATCATATAAGCTATGTGATGATCACCAAGCACTATATGGGAACTCCCATTTCTCCTAAAATAATCAAGTACCATATATTTAATAAATCATTTTATGATTTAAATTTTTCATCATAAGAAATTTTAATCAGTATTTTAAATTCAATTAGAAATAAATTTCAGATATTAAAATAACCTTTTCTATTAAAACCCATTTTCAATTCAAAAATACCTAGAAAAATGGAATTAAGGTATTTATTTGAAAAAAAAACATGAAATCTTTTAAAGGAATCCAAAATTCAAATATATCTTATTTTGGTTGAAAATTCATTATTTACCTATAAAGTAAAATAGAATATTCTTTTTTTGTAAATAATGTCAAACATTTCATACAAAAATTCCTTTTTTCAAAAAAAAAAGTAATGAAAGGCATAAATTTCATTTATAAAATTCACATTTCCATTATAAAATAATTTTAAAAACATCGACATGGATGAAAATGTGAGTTAGAATGAAAACATTAAAATATATATTTTCTTAAAGAAAATATCCTTATAACATTAAAATATTTGAATCATAAGACCTATGAATGTCACACCCTGATTTTTATTTTTCTCCATTATTTTTTATCAATTTTCCATTTTCTTTTCTATTTTGTATTTGGTGTTCTGAATCATAATTTTGAGTCCTGTTCTATTTTTAATAAGTTTTAGAGTTTGTGGAGACAGTTAAGGGGAAACAATGTGAGTCTTTAATGCTGAGTGTCTTTTATGTTAATTTTATGTTGGTACGATTTTTGTTGCACATGTAGAACATAGTTGGGGTCAAACTGTTTGGATCCTAGAAATTACTATTTGGGTCTTAGGGTGTTCGTGGTTGAGAGAAATTGCATTGTACTTGGTTTTTCCAAATCATGCGAGGAACATGGACATGATTTTTCATTTTGTGAAAAAGAAAAACTACATGATTGGTGCACGGTTTCCCAAACCATGTGGTCAAACAATGATGGTGTATTCTAAGTCTAGTAAGAGAGAACAACTGGCACATAGTTTTCAAAACTATTTTACCTAACCATACATAGTTATTATATTCATTAAAAATTTCAAATTAATTTTATACCCCTCTCATGGATTAACCCTAAAACATTACCACTCTCCTCATTTGGCTCGTGCGACCTATTAGAGGATCCTTCCTTATTTGTTATGACTCCCACCACCTCACCATGGTTATTTCAAGTGTATTAATTTATTTCTTTTGGGTGATTTATGAAGGTAATCACCTCCTATTTTCTCCCTCTTCTTTCTTCTTCTCTTTTCATTCTATTTTCTCTTCACTTCTTATTTTATTGGTCCAGGGTTTAGGTTTCTTTGGTTTTAATTTGGAGGATTTATCTTCTTATGGTTCCAAAATGGTTTTCTTGCCACATTATATGTCTTTAAAGCTCATTAGTGAGGCTATTATCCATGTATTGCAAGTTTTAAGTAGGTTACCTTATACATTGGCCTTTTAATTAAACGAATAACTGATTTCTTGACTTTCAAACCATGTTTTGAATTAATTAGTAATGTATAACACTTAGAATAATATTTTAATATGAAATAAAGTGAATTTATCTTTATATAAAACTGTGTGAAATTATTTTATTAGAATGACACACTATGTGTTTGTCAAACTACCCGATTTTCCATTGCAAATGTGTTTTTATTTCCAAATAGTGATTCAAGTTTCACAAATTAGTTTATAAATAGTTTTGAGATTCATAAAATAGTTTTTTTAATCCTTTTGGAAATGGTTTGTCACCTTAAGGTTTAATGATGGCCAGATGGAAATTTTGAAATAGGATCTCTTTAGAAAACCCTCATTATGGTAATTCCCTTTCAATTTTCTTATTGTAAGAAATGGGAGGTCCTTAGCGCGGGACCTCCCTTGTAGATTTATGGTTTAAAAAATGGATAATTTATTGGATAGGTGTTTGGGGATGATCCTTGTGTGTTTTTATTTAATTTATTTCGTATACAAGGTTGGTTGATTGTCATTACTTAGCTCTCCCCCACTTTAGAAATGACAAGGGAAATATAGCGACCTAAACCCAGAGAGCCTAGAGCCAAGGTTTACTATCGATTAAATTGGCATAATTATGAGGAATAAAATACTAAAGGACTAAATAGTTAAGTAGTCTTGGTAAAGAAAATACATTAATGAGTCTTTTATTACAAAATAATACACTAATTAAAAAATATTTTCCCCCTTTCTAAATAAATAATGTTGAGAATAACTTTAATTCATCTAGTAAATCCATGCATATATTTCATAGTACACTTTATGGAATTCTGGGGAAGGAAACACAATATGGGTGAGACAAAATCCTCATTAAGGTAAAAATATAGAGGAATCAATTATTAATCATTGAGATTTATAATTATGACATGGTAAATAACTGATCTCACATACCATATAACCAATAAACAGATAAGAAATGTCATACAAAATATAGAAAGGTAAAAAATGGATACACTTTCCATTAAGATAACGAGATAAAGAAAAAATAAATTTGGAAAGGTATAAAACTAAAACACATGCAATTTAGTTAATTAATTGAAAATGAAATGTATCTATAGATATGTCGACCCAAAATTACAGGGATAAATAATAAAAGAAACTATTATGAATGAAATTATTAATTATTGGAATCTATGTTTACTAGGTACATGGAACCATTACCATCAAGAGACATCTTGACTATTCCAATTTGCACAACTAATTCATCCCATGAGACTGTCGATGCTTCGATGAGATTTAATTAACTGATTACCAACCTATAGGGCTTCCCTTAAATAGTTCCCAACTCATGTATTTTATGTTCAAAACATTCGTCATATTGAATAAAAAATATTCCTAATAAAATAATCATATTGAAAAAGTAAAATGATTTAAATATATTTCCCAAAATAATCAAATAACATTCAAAGTAAATACCATATGAAAAATGGTATATGGTTTTGGAAATATTCATATCCATGAAGAATGAAATATATATATTTAGAGGAAATTCTAAGTAAAATGATCTTATGAAATTTAATATTTCAAAGAGAATAGAATAATTCATGGAAGTGATTTTGAATCCTATCATTGTCCAAATGAATCAAAAACCATCTAGAGGAATATTATATATGGTATCAATAAAACATACTAAAAGTGTAGTTAAAAAGGTATTTTTTTTATTGATGAATTCAAATATTATAAAAAGATCTTTCCTAAAAGTCATTCGTGATGAAAATATCATTTGTATTTCAAAAAAGTTTTTAATAACCTTTTATTTGAGAATAACTTTATGAAAACATTTTATTTTAAAATTTAACCTTTTAAACCTGAAATGAAATATTCTATGAAATGGTAGTGGGTAAATCCGTACAAGCTATATGAGGAAAAAATAATATCCATTTTTCATGGTTAAAGGTTAGAAAAATAACTTTTTCGAAAAGTGATAATAAGACTCATTAGGAAAAAAAATTATAAATGAAGAAAATGGTAAAAATGTATTTACAAAATATTTTTTGAAAACATTTTAATAAAAAATGTATTTAGAAGAAAAAAGTGAGAGAAACAATGTTGGGTTTTCTAAAAGACATTTTCTAAAATATTTTGTGTACCAACGAGTAGAAAAATGGTACTAATACAAAAAAATGGTCATTAATAACAATAGGATAGAAAAAAAAGGTTTTATTAGAAAAATTATTATAATTTCCTCTACTTGAAATACTATTAAAAGATCATTATAATTATTTTTGAGGAAAATAAACTTTAGACATTCCAAGGTTTCCCATACCACCTTGAAACATTTTAAATCATATAGATTATGAAGAAATAAAATTAAGAAAAAGTTATAATATCATGTGTATGGAAATTCATGAAATATAATGTAAAAGGGATTTATATACACCATATAAACAAAATAGGGTTCAAACAACAAATAAGTCTCAATATAATGTAAATTGAGATTAAATCCCTTGAGTTTTCTTTAGGGTAGACGCCCTTTAACTTCATGTTTAATAAACTTATATTAATTTAATAATTTTTTCTAAACCTTTTTCTTGTTTATAATTAATTTTATTTCACTTATTACTATGATTTATACAATTACTTAAACAATTTTGTTTACGTTGATTATTTTGAACAAATTAATTTATATATTTAAAACTGCATTGGTAAGTCGACTATGATCAAAGGGGTCATTATATAAAATATCCGGAGTAATAATGATGAAATAATGATCATATTTATACATCAATTATAATATTAATATAAATAAATAAATATAGTTATGAAAAAGATGAATCATTGTTACGATCATGGAGACTGTATGTTGTACGTACGCTTGAGTAACGTCCCCATTTTTTAATGATAGTTATGGAAAGAAGGTAAGTAAAACCAAATATTTACATAATAATTATTTTTTCATAAATAACATGTTATTTAATAATATATACTTATATATATATGACTATTGTGATGTAAAATTAATCACATCGTGTTGAGGAGGAGGTAGTCCACACATCCATGAAAGACGTTATCAGATTTTAAGTGTGTGAAAGGGTAACAATGAAAAGGAAATATATATATATATATAGTATATTTACACAAATTTAATTATGTAATTAATATAATATTGAGTTTTTTAGGTCTCATATATTCAATTGAAACCATTATTTATACATTCCATGTATAGTGTGAACGAATCACATCGTTTTGAGGGGCGGTAGGCCAAACTTTCTAAAATGATGTTATCTTATTAATGTAAAATAGAAATTTTTAATGGTATGTGTAATAAAAGGAATAAATAATTAAAAAAAATATAAAAATAATAATAAATATCATATATAAATAGATTTTCCATAATAATGTACACCAAGTGATGTGGTAAAGAAAAAATGAACAGTTATCGTTTTCTGAGGCAATAGTTCTCCTCACACAGAAACAACATGTTCGTTCCCCATTAGATGAAAGTGTGTGAAAGTCTATGCAGAACCCTTATTAGAGAAAAAACATAGTATTTCAAGAATATAAGTGATTTTATAAAAGATTATAATAAGAACATTTTAGTGGTTTGAGAATGGAAACACAACTAAATAGGTTAGGGAAAATGTTACCTTTTAGTCGGGAAACATCTTTTGGTTTGTACCATAAGCATTAATTGGAAATATTTATAACCTAAGTGTAAATTAAAGGTCTAGAGGATTGATTTTAAAAATATATATGGGTTGATAGTGTCTTAATATTTGGGTTTTGTGAGGTGTGAGAAATGGGGAGAATTGGTGGCCTTTTACATTGGAGGAAAAGGACTCACTTGGTATTTTTGAATACGAGTTTGTTATACCCACGTTTTTAACTAAAAATGTAATCCAAAACCCAAAAAACTAAAAACTGGAAGGTTTTTGTCATAATTATGGCCATAAAAGTAGTTTTTGATAAGTTTCTAAGTTATTTGGGCACTTACCTTAAAGGTTTAGTCCTTTATTAAACTCAATTTTCCTTAATAATTGTAATTGATGTTAAATAAAAAACTAAGTTAACATTATTATAAATTATAAATAATTATTATTATAAATATTTAATCTATTTCTCTAAATTTTAATCATAGTAGTGGTAGAAATTAATTTAAATTTCATCCCGTATCCAGGATGACAATGCACATTTTTAAAGTAAAAATGACAAAAACTTGTTATGTTTTTATAATCCACATCAAAGTGAAATTGACATAAATAAAATAAATTGTATTAATTGATAAAAATAACATCCAATTAGTCTTTAAAACCAATTAAAATTATAATTTAACTTTATAAAAAAATTAGATGAAAAAGTAGTTTTGAACTAAAATTCAGTATTTTTAAGTATTCAATAAAAAGGAAACTTCACAGAAAATAAAAAATTACCCTAAACAAAGTTTTAATTTTTCTAATAAAATGATGAAGTTTATTTTTAAATATTTATTTTATAAATGTTTCAAAAATTGGATTTAAAATATGTTCTCCATTAAAAGGTGGTTAAAATGCCATAATAAAATTATAGGTTTTTTTGTGTAAAATTGGGTTTATTATTATCTTATGTTTATCAAATATATTAGGTCAATATCAAAATTATTTGAATCAATATATAAAATATATAATTAATTAAAATCATTAGGTAATTGTAATTAATTATTCTTATTATGAAAAAATACCGTCGGAATGATGGAAATAATCATATTTCTTATTATATTCAATTGGTTCTTATTTTTGTTTCTAATTAATCTATTACCAATGAATTAATTTTATATTTATATAAAAATTATCTTATTATAATTTAGTTAATAATATTTATAATGTATAAGATAATGGCTAGGTTATATCGAATTATATTAAATAATAATATTTTAATAATACATTATTATTTGGTGAAAATCGGTCATGTGTGTTATAAAAGATATTGTGGAAGATATCTCTTTCATGCAATGAATGCTAAATCAGTGTTGTGTGTATTACAAGATATATCTTGTATTGAATTTACTTAAAATATTAAATATATATTAGAGTCTAATGATTTTATATTCCCCAACGTTCTTGGTGATGCTTGACTTATACGCTACCGAATACAAAGTTGCTCTTTAGAATTTCATTGTCATACAACTTCCAAACCTTAATAAAACTACATCCTCACAATTTAAACTCAACCACTATGAATGATTATTTGATGTTTCGTATGATGAAATCTCACATCATGCGAAGAGTTCGTAAAAAATCCTCTGGAAAAGATATAATGGGATGTAAAAGGGTAACATGGAATAACATATAACTCAGTCTCTAGGTAAGAGACCATCAGTGAAAAGTTGAAATATGTACTAGGAGGAAATGTGTAAATATTTATAAGGATTGGATGAGTTCATAAATCACAAACAATTGAATGATAAATTGAAAGTATGGGGCCTCAAATCCATAAATCGATGATGATTTAGAAGACACTCAGTTTAAGAGAAATTTATATATTAGGGCAACATTTTATTTCCATGTCATTTAACTATTGTTGGAAAATTCATTTATTGAACAAGATTATAATGAATTATTCATACCTGATAGGTTTCAATTTTTTATAAACAATCCTAACTTTTTGTAGTGCTTTAATAAAATTTTAATTTATCCCTTTACTCCCAAAAATTAATTACCAATAATGATTTTTTATGCCTGAAGTACTAAAAGATACATTTAGTGGTTTATAAGGTCTATAAAAGAGAGAAATGTCTAACTATTATTCTTTTACTATTTTATTAAACTAATATGGTTAATAGATTAATCTCAAATCTTCAAAATTGTTACTACTGGTTCATTAGTAACATTTATTTTTCAAATTTTTTAACTAAAAACAATGAAAATTTAACCAAGACACCATCTAGGTCTATTGTAGGCATGAAACCCTTATTATCCTTCGGTTATGGTTTCATGACCCTTGGCCATTCCAAATTTTTCTAGTTGTTTCCTTACAAGTTTTTTTTTCAAAAATCATATTAATATAATTTCCAAAATAAATCTAATGAACATCCTTGAAATAAGGTTAGTCACAAAATATCCATTTATCTAAGGGGTTTAATAAAACTGAATACATAAATACACCATCCACTTATTTCCCCATTGATCATTGTTTATTCTTGAGTTTATCCATAATATCACATATAAGATTTCTATATCATGACACCTTATTGTTAATCTAAAACATTGTTGGTTTAGCCTAGGTTATTCATTGTCAAAACTATTCATATTGGTTTTTAAATAAAATTTGATTTATTCTATGAGTATCCCCCATGATTATTAAATTAGGTGTGCAATATGTCCTGTTTTCATGTACTAGGTTACCCCTAGTCTTTCTTAGAAAAACTATTTAAGGTTATTACTCCTAGGTACATCTGTGATAGAACCATGTCCAATTTTTGTATCCAGATTTAAATTTATAGCTAGACAGATCCAAATAATATCTAACTTACCAAAATTATATAATTTTATTCAATACTTATCTTCAAATTCTATATTAGGGTTATGTTTTATAATCTATTTTTTCCTAAATCTATTATCCAAGGATGTTATTAACTACCTTTGATACCAACTATAGAAATCTGATCCGAGATATCCCATAACCGGTGTTTTCTATTTATTACATTGGAATTATTACAATTAATTAAATCCCTAATGATTGAAGATTTTACTATTATTGCTAAACTATATAAATAAATGAGTATCTTATTACAAAAGAATACACCAATTAATACATAAGTTTTTTGTCTATCAAAATTAATAACTTTGTGGATAACTATAATACATCTACTAAAACCATCCATATCATTTATTGTATGCTTCATGGATTCTTGGGAGAAAATAAACATAATAAGGGCAAGATAAGATTCCCAGTAAGGGAAAAATATAGTGGAACCAATAATGAGTCAATAAGAATAATAACAATGACATGGTAAATAACTAAACTCACATGCTATATAAACAATACATTGTGAAGGATGTTTATAAATAATATTTCAAGGTAATAAATGGAAACACATTCCATTAATATAACAAGATATTGAAATACAAATATGGAATGGAAAGAAACTAAATCACATGCCTTTTAATCAATAAATAGAAAATTAATTGTATTCATGGATTTGTTGACGTAAAATCTTATGGATGAATAATAACTAAATCTTATATTAATGAAATTATTAATTATTGTATGAAATGTTTCATAGGTATATGTAACCATTATCATTAATATATTGTTTACCTATTATAATTTCTAAAACTAATTTTCCCCATGATAATAACATTGCCTCATAGGGATTTGATTAACTGGTCCCCCACCCATATAGATTACCTTAAATGGTCCTCAATCCATGTATTCCATGTCCATCACATTACTCATATTGAATGAAAAATATTCTTTATCAAATATTATTATTGAATCAAGTATATATATTTATCAATATTTTCCGAAATTATCAAATTACATCCAAAGAAAACACTGTAACACCAAAATATATTGAGAATTATTTTGTATGAATTAATTTGTGTTTTCAATATTTCTTTTAATTTCACATGATACTAGAAATATTTATATATATATATATTAGATCGCTTATTTAAACATTCCTTTTACATGTAATACCAACTTTTCTTGCGCTACAAGCAATACCAACTTGTCTTGCACTATAAGAAACACCGACTTGGCATATGATGCATGCAACAATGAGTTTCTATGAAACATGTATTTTTGTTGTTTTAATTATTTAAATAAGATAATTATAACATAGAAATTCAACAAATTAATATTTGTATTAATAAATACTTTAAAAATATTTTTCCTAATTTTTTTACATAATGAAAAAAATTTGATAATGAAAGAAAATAATTTTGGGGAAGTCATTTTATGTTGAAATTATTTGTTTCATGAATGAATCAATTTTAATTATAAAAGTAATTTTATAAACAATTAGAAAATTAATTTTATAAAAAATATTCATTTTTTAATTCAAAATGTCAAAATTATCCTGGGGTTAATTTTGGGACTTTTCTGTGAAATTTCATTTTTGATGAATATAAAAGAATACTACTTTTTAGTTAAAAAGTTCATTTTTAATTAATTATTAATGATAAATGATATTACAAATATGTTTTAAGGTCACATTTTATGAATATTACATCTATTAATACAATATAATTAATTATAATCAGTTTCACTTTGAAACATAATATAAAATCTTAACAAACTTTTGAACTTTTTCTTACTTTTAAACACTTTTTATTTCTTCCAGTTTGTGGGATTTGTAGTAATATTAATTTTTTTTCTTCAGTTATTTTAAGTTAAAAAAGATGACACAGACCATTTTATTCTATCAAATATTGAGATTATAATAGTACCATGTTAAATATTGACAAAAATAATTAGTAAAAGTGATTAAAATTAATCATAGTAGTTCAGACCAAATTAAGCATAATTATGGACTAAAAATTAAAATTAAGGGCCCAAATGATCTAGGAACTTTTACAATGCCATTTTTCTGTTCATATTTTGTATATTATTCTTACATTATTGATTTGGTCTTTTTGGTATGACTTTTATTTGGTAATAAAATTTGAAGAACTAACTTGTTTCTAAAAATTCCATGTAAGGCCTTTCCATTCCCTATGAAAGACCACTACATCTACCCATTCCTAACACCTATCAAACCATGTATGTTATTCCATGATCTACCCATGTAACATTCCAAAAATCCTCCCATATTCCAAGAATCTTTTCTTTTGGAAGAAATATTCTCAAGGAATCATTTTGGCATAAATCAAAAAGATTTACCCAATTAAGAGGTAATGTCTTCTCTCAAGATCCTTTCCTTTATTTCCATAAATCTCCACTAAAAATATCTTTATTACATTAATGTGGGACATAAAAATTATACTCTATATACTAGTATGTTTTTATGAATAGGTTATGACCTACACATATACACACCTCAATATAATGGTTGTTGAACATACTGAATCTGTGTACGGTGAACTGCTGCCTCACAAAATGATGATTGTTTATTTCTTACTTACCTCAAAAAATAGAGGCCATTATGATGAAAAATATATTTATATATGTAATATATTATATTTAATATGTATTAATCTTTTTTATTCCTTTTACAACACACATAACTTTAATTTCCAATTAGTGTTAACAGAATTATCTTGTTTGAGGATGTGTGGACTACCGCCCCTCAAGGCGATGTGATTCGTTCACACACCGCATGGAATGTATTAAGGATTTTTAATTACATTATATGTTATATATGATATATTAATTCTACTTAAAAAATTAAATATATATATATATATATTTATATATATGTCATTTACATACTTTTGTTTAATTTTAAAGTAAAAAACGGAAAACAACATTCATGCGGTTTACCGTCTATATGAATGATGAATTCCATTACATAACAAATTATACTATAGATTATTTTATTATCATTATATTTGATATATATATTTTTTATATTATGATCTACATTTTTAATCATTATATAAGTATAAGGATCAACAGTATAAAAAATTAAGACACATGCGAAAAGAAAAGCGAATATTATGCAAAGTGAAACCTTAACATAGGCCCATAAACAAGAAGGTAATATAGGGTTATAATAAAAACATATATACTAATATATATAATAATATACTTCTGTAAAAAATCTATAATAAACCTATATTTATTATACAGAATTTTTTATGAGTATAGAGAGTCAAGACACATGGTAAGGGGATTACATCTAATTTTTAATTTTTGGGAGACACAAGATTTGTTCACCACTTTTCCCTTTTGTGTGGTTTATCTACATAACATGATTGTATTATATATATATTTTAATTAAATTTTTGGGTATTAAAATTCCCATTTAATTATCTTTCTTTCATGGGGTTTATGTTTCAATAGTTACCAAATTGGTAAAAATGTTTTATCCCGATTAACCTTGTTTGAGACTCATGTTTTATTATAGACCAATTTTTTTTAGTTTGTATGTACTTAAATTATACATTTCATATCTTGAATCTAAATATTCTCATGATATTATATGCTTTATTTAATATCTTTTCCTTATATGGAGTGAATGATCCCAAGATACCAAGTTATAAGTGTTTATTGAGACAATCTTATAGCTTTTTGAGATTATTTATGTTTATGCATTATTTAATGATATACTATGAACCATATATAAATAATATTCATGATATTAATTATCCTATTGTATTTTGTTATATACTAATGTATTGGAACCATTTTCTACTCTTTTTACTTAATAAAGTTAAGAAATTGTTTTTAGGAAAGCCCCACTTTTCCCTCCCTTTGGTCAGAAATCTATGTTTCCTAAAAAACATTTCAAGGAATATTTTACCATTAAAATATAATATATAAAAGAAAAATTTACCCTTTCTTCATTTTACCAATCTCTTCATTGGAATATTCTTGTCACTTTCTGAATAGGGAAATTTTTTATCCTTTTTACCGTGCAAAAGAGATGTTATTTTTACCTCATACAACACGTACAGATTTACATGCCATCATTTATTTAAAGCTCTGTTTGCATTATGTTAAAGGATAATCATTATGAAAATGTTTTTAAAAGAAAATTTCTTGTAAAAATGTTTTTAAAATGGTTTTAAACATCTTTTATATGGTTTCATGGAATGTTTTCTTTCAAAATGTTTTTAAGTCTTATTTACACGTTTTAAAAGTGATTTTAATGAAATAGTTTTCAAAACGTTTTTACGTTTCATTTATAAGTTTTCAAGGAAAATGATTTTCCAAAAAATTTCACGATTTCATATATGTTTTAAAATTATTTTTTATGAAATGGTTTTAAAAATATTTTCAATCTTTCATTAAATGTTTTAAATGTTTTAAAAGAAAAAGGTTTTTAAAATGTTTTGAACTTATTTTAATAGTTTTTAAGGAAAAAGGTTTTCAAAATTATTTCATTTATTCTTTATAAGTTTTCAAGATATTTTATAAGAAATTTATTTTCAAATGGTTTTATGTATTATTTTTTTTCAAATCAGTAATGATATTTTCCTCAATAAGTGTTTTTAAAAGATATTTCAAAATTACTTCCTATCATAGAAAATATCAATTAGTTTTAATCATGAATTTATGGAGAATTATTCAATGTATCCATTCAAATTATTTCTTTAAAAAGATTATATTTTTATGGAGTAATTTTATGAAACCATTTTCTCTTTCCTAGGTTATATTATTTTTAAACCCACTTCTTTTAATGTGTTATGTTTATGATGAAATGATTAGGAAACCTGTCTCTTTCCACAGGTTATGATATGTTTAAATATTTATGATACCCATTTCATTTAATGGGTTATGATATGTTAATTTATAATCTTTGGGAATATGTATGCATGATTTCATTATCTGATGGGTGAGACCTATATGTCCTTCCAATGCATTAGGTAAAGTTTTATATCTCATGAGATAGATTATGATGGTATACAGAGTGAACTCATGCTTCTAAGATGGTGTGGGGAGTGAACCTTGACTAATAAGATGGACATGGATGTTAACCATGACTACTATGATGGTATGAGTAGTGAACTCGTGATACTATGATATCCATGAAAATAAACCAAGACTAATACATTGGTCTTGGTAGGGATTCCTTGGATACTATGGAAATCATTAATGTTTATGTGTTTACAATAATTTAATATCTTATTCCAATCTTATGCTTTCATGGAATAATCTCTTTATTTCATATGATTCATTTCTTATGAAATTTTAATATTTTTCCATGATTTTGGTTATGATATTTGATATATAGGGTATGATCTTCAATTTATAGGGTCACACTCTCATACCCTTATATTCATGTTTTTTCACACATGTCTCTATTTTTAACTCTTATAGGGCAATTGATCTTGCCCCTTTTATTATTTCTTTCCCTGAGGTTATGGTTATATATACTATGTTTGATATGTCTAGGATGGGTTATTTTCAATAAGAACCTTGTGGGAGATGATATAGATCATATATGTGCAAGTGTTTATGTTTCCATTTTTGAAAAGGCACTATACCAACTATGGTCTTTGAGAATCTATTGGTATAGTGTTAAGTGTTCTGAAAAAGCTATGTTATGTAAATGTTTGTAAAGAGAGGGTTGTTATAGTTTGTATTAGAGAAAAGTTTTATTTATCTTTTGGAAACTATAATGAAAAACATTAGTGATATCCCTAGGTTTATTTATAAGGATATTTCTAGGTATGTCTCTAAGCATAAGTATAAGGAGGAGCTAATGTTTAGTTAAATGACCTAGAATATTGATAAAGGATAGAGTGAGTGGTTTCTATGAAATATATCCATCTGTGGATACTACAAAAAGATGTTTCTATAGCATAGATGTTCCATGGGGTAAAAACACAGATAAGATATTTTGATCTAGACATAGGGAAATATGGAACATGAAAATGGGCATTTCCACCTACCTGGTTTGAAACTCTTAGGGGATATGTTTTGAGAATTCAAAAACTCTTCATGAATGATCACAATTTTATTAGACACATGTTATATATGAATAAACTAGGATACACCCAAGGTGTGAAAGATTATGGAAGGTGTCTCAATTTAGAAATTATATATAAATTCTTTTCATGGTTATATGGTTTTCTGATATGAAAATTAATACTCACACTATGCTTATGGTTTTATTAAGTGGTGGGAACCAAAAGGTACTAGATTAATGTTGAATGTGATGGAATCTTTTACCATGAGAATTCAATTGGGATAATCCCTGGAGTGAAAGGAGTCATGATCATGCCTAATCAGTTTTCACGAAACATGAGTAACAATGTTTATCTTAACCAGCTCTTAGACTCACCAAGGAAGAGAAAGAAGGATTTAACTGAGATTATGTATAATGGAGACCATGAAAGGCGGAAGATTTGGTTTCCATTGTGTCAAGAATGCGGAAATAATCACCTAAGTTAATGTCTTAGAGGAAGAATAAGTTGTTTTGATTGTGGACAAAAACCAAAAGCCGTTAACTCAAAGGAAAAAATGAAGTGTTTGGTTAATGAAATGGAAGAAAATTTTGGCCTCCCTATGTTTTCATCAAAGGTTAATTATTTTAAGTATGGATAAAATGGTAATTAAACAAGACAATGTTTCAATAGGAATGTTCCTAAAGAGAATAAGTAATGTGGTGTGAGAAATGATTACATTGTGGATGATTATGACTACAAAAATTATGTGAAAGGAAAGAGTTATTATTGTTAATGGATTAAGGAAAACTAATCGAAGTATTTATGTATTATAATTCTAGAATTTAGAGTAGTGAATTATGTATGGATAATTTACATTATGCTATTGCTAAGGATTTAGAAGAATATATTGAATGGTAATGATGAACTAGAAAGTTCATCTCATGAAAGTTAACATTTTTTCTTATGGATGGTAAAACTTAATATGTTATTTATGTTACGATAATGTTGTATGGATAAAGATATATCTTATATTATTATTTAAATTAGATAGTATTGATTACCTTGTAACTATTTAAGGACTTTTAAAATGGTGTTTTATGATATCATTGATGAAGCTCATAGTATTTTTGGATTTATTGAGTAAATCTAATATACTTTGGAATGAGGAAGAATATATTTTTTCTAAAAGTATTTATGGTAATTAAGGTTTTTAACATGTTTTTAGTGAATATAAAATAATGGTATTATAATTTTTATAATGTAACAACCAGGTGATTCTTTGTGGTACATGGGAATCGATGTAAATCTGATTCAATAACTCTCTTTTCATGATTTTGGATTTTCATATTTCTAAAGGGTTATAAGGTTATCCATTCCTGAAATGTTTAAGTTAAACATTAGTGGAAGTGTTCTTTAATTATGTTTGTGATGAAAACCCATGTTCAAGGGATAATAAGTGATTAAAATTATTTCAAGGATGTCTATATTATATATTATATTACTGTGGTTTTAAAAAAAGGACAACATGTATGTTGGGTGATAACAAATCAATTTTTGGTAAGGATGTGGGTTTTGAACCCATGACCATAAGACAATAAATGTTTCACACCTACCACTAGCCTATGTGATGTCCTAGTTAATGCATATTTATTTGTAATGAATAATTTTTTATGATGAACTATTAGTGTTACTTTTTCTTTTTATATATTAATACAAGCCTTTTTTTATTCTTTTTGGGCCTTAAGATACTTTAAAACCGTTTTTTAGTTGTTTATTCATCAATTTTATTTTATAGACATTCCTTCAATGATGGAATGGATGTATTAGAAATTTTTCAAATAGTAACCCAAGAATTAATACTTTTTCTAGTAATTTATAAATAATTACTCAATGTTCATAAAGTGATCAAAAAACAACTACTATCATAATACCATAATTTTCATTGAGAAAATGGCCATTTAAATCATCATAGATCTATGACATTAAGGCCCAAAATATTCCTTTGATAATTCAATTGTTTATAATTTATGGTCATAATTACTCCCTATAAATATTTACACTTTTCCTCCATGTCCAATCTTCACACCCGACCTATGTTCTCTTATGTGGAAACCCAGTTATATGTTTATTTAGGTAACCATTATAGTTCCAATATTTTTTATGGGTAGTTTTAGTATAAATTTTTATGATGTGGGTTTATATGAATGAAACTATCAAGTATTAAATCTTTGATAAACCCTATGAATTTGGACGGTGAAAATCATTTTAAGGGTAGTAGAATGTAACACCCTGAGATTTTGAGAATTACTTTTTTTGAATTGATTTATATTTTTAATATTTTGTTTTCATTTCAAATGACACTAGAAATATTTATATATATATATATATATTAAAACACTATGTGAAAAATTCCTTTCATTTTCAATACTAACTTGGAATGAATTACACGTAATACCTACTTGGCTTGCACTACTAGCAACACCGACTTGGAGTACGATGCACACAACACTGAGTTTCTAAAAAACATATTTTTATTGTTTTAATTGTTTAAATAAGATAATTATAACAAATAAATTAATAATAATAATATTAATAGTAGTGACTATTTTTAAAATATTTTTTTATAATTTTTGTATGTAAATAAAATATATTGATAAGGAAAGATAATACTTTTGATAAAGTTCATTATGTTAAAAATATTGTTCCCTTGGATAAATCACTTTTAATAATAAAATTAACATTAGAGAAATTTAGAAATTGAATTGGAAAAATAAAATTCATTTTTGAATTCATTATGATGAAATTATCCTAGGGTGATTTTTTGGGATTTTTTCTAAGAAACTTCATTTTTGATGAATAGTGAAAAATACTATTTTTTAGTTAAAAAATAGTTTTTTATAATTAATTATTAATGATAAATGATACTATAGATATATGTTTTAAGGTAATATTATAATAATATTACATTTATTAATAATATTTAATTCATAATAATTTATTTCACTTTGAAACCGAATATAAAATGTTAACAAACTTTTTAACCTTTTCATACTTTAAAACCATGTTAATACATACCGTATACGAGATTAGAACTAATATTAATATTTCCTCTTATATTAATTGAATAATAAAATAAAAAAAACATTGTATTATTTCTAATATTTATATTTTAATAATAAATTGTTATTTTTTTACCGAAATGATTAGAAATAGTGATTAAAATTAATCACATCAGTTAAGGCCAAATAAAACATAATTAGGGACCTAACCTTAAAATTAATGGTCCCAAATGAACTATAAACATTTCCAAAACCCATTATATTTCTATATTTCAGAAATAAACCTTTCATTATTGAGTTTTAATTTTCTTATGACTTTTGTAGGTAAGAACATGTGCACATATAATTTGTTTCTAAAAATTCTCTATCAGTCCTTTTTCTTCTCGATAAAAGGCCACCAACTCTAGCCATTCATCAAAACTATAAAACCATTTAAACTATTACAAGATATACTAAATTATATTTCAAAATATCCTCCATTATACCCTTAATCATCATTTCATTCATAAATCTTCCCAAGGATTCCTTTGGGCATAAACACAAAGAAGTTACCTGATTAAGAGGTAACATCTTCTTTCAAGATTCTTTTCATTATTTCCTTTATTCGCCCCATAAAATATATTTATTCCATTATTGTTTGAATAAACCATTAACCTTTATATACTATTATGTTTTTATGAAATGGTTCTGAACAACACTTATAAACACCACCATCTAATGAATGTTTAACATATTGTTTCTGTGTATGGAGAGCTGCCGCCTCACGAAATGATGATTGTTCATTTATTCTTTACCACAAATCATGGAGGCCATTATGATGGAAAAAATATTTATAAATGAAATATATAATATTTAATATGTATTTAACATTTTTATTACTTTTCAAACACACGTCTCATTACTTTCTTTTTTTTAATAAGATAATATTTTTTGAGGAAGTGTGGACTATTGCCCCCTCAAAGCGATGTGATTCGTTCGTACACCACATGGAATATATTAAGGATGGTTTTAATAAAATACATGATATATAATATATAATAATTATAAATTAATAATTATATATACATACATACATACATACATACACACATATATAGAGATATATATATCTCATTTATATATATTATTTCAATATGGTATTACAAACAGAGAACAACATTCATGCAGTTTACCGTCTACATGAATGGTGCAATGTATTAATTAATTCATTACGATATAGATTATTTTAATATAAATATACTAGATATAACTTATTTTTATTTAATTATATACATTCTGGAATCATGATATAAGTATACTGACTAACAATATAAAAAATTAAGACACATGTGGAAAGGAAAGCAAATATTACCCGAAGTGAAACATTAACATAGGATCGTTAAAAAGTGGGTAATAGAAATTTATAATAAAACTATTTATTTAAGTAGATATAATAATATGATTCCGTAAAATATATATAATAAACTTATATTTATTATAAATGAAACATGTATGAGTATAGATAATGTCAAGACACAAGGTAAGGGGATTTCATCTCACTTTTAATTTATGTGAGATAAAAGCTATCTTCAACACACTTTCCTTTTGTGAGGTGTATGTACTAAAAATGATTGTATTATATGTATGATATAATTAAATTTATGTTTATTTAAATTCCAATTTTATACTACTTCTTTGATGGGCATTAAGATTCAAAAGTTATGAAATCAGAAAAATGTGTTGCCTCAGTTTTCCTTCTTTGAGACTCATGTTTTATTATGGACCTATACCATTTTTTGAGGTTCCTATACTTAAATTTTACCTTCTATATCATCAATATCAATGTTTTAATGATATTATATGCTTAATTTAATTTCATTTACTTATACGTAGATCTTGATCACAAGATACCATGTTATATGTGTTTATTGAGACAATCTCGTTGCTTTTCAAGATTGTTTTTTCTTTATGCTTCCTTTAAGGAAA
Source organism: Viscum album (assembly GCA_963277665.1). Lineage (NCBI taxonomy): Eukaryota > Viridiplantae > Streptophyta > Magnoliopsida > Santalales > Viscaceae > Viscum > Viscum album. The sequence continues at coordinate 1,148,348,237 of OY728132.1, read as the reverse complement.
TATTATGATATATATCATGTGAATAATATTTAGTTTTATTATCCTCTATTTTTTCATCAAATACTCATGTATTAGTACCATTTATTATTTTTTGTTACATAATATAGTTAATAAGTTTTTTAAAAAAAGACCGACTATAAACTATACTGTTGGAAATATATGTTTTCTGAAAAGAGATTATAAGAATATTATACCATTACCCTATAATATATAAAAATAATTTTTAACCTTATTTTTACTAATAAATTTAAGGGAATAATTTTTTTACTTTCTTAACAAAGGCACTTCTTTATCCTTTATATTGTGTAAAAGGAATGGTCTTTTTACTTCATACAACATGTACAAATTTAGTCGCCATCATTTTCATGAAGCTCTATTTGCATTTCTAAAAATGTTAATCATTAATAATTTTATATTAAAAGAAAATTTCAAGAAAATGTGTTTTAAAAATGGTTTTAAATTTATTTTATATTTTTTCGTGGAAAATATTTTCAAAATCTTTTCAAGTCTTATTTAGAAGATTTAAAAGTCCTTTCAAGGAAATTACTTTTGAAAACGTTTTTATACTTCTTTTATATGTTTTCAAGGAAAATGAATTTCAAATAATTTTAAAATTTTATTTATATGTTTTCAAATTATTTTCAAAGAAATAGTTTTCAAAACATTTCAATGATTTCTTTAAAAGTATTCAAATATTTTCAAAAAAATGTTCTTAATATGCTTTGTTGCTTATTTGAAAAGTTTTAATGGGAAACTGGTTTCAAAATGATTTCATGTCTTCTTTATATGTTTTCAAATTAATTTCTATTAAAATTATTTTCAAATGTTTTTATGAATTAAAAAACCTTTTACATGCTAGAATGGAAATTTTCCTTAAGAAGTATTTTTAAAAGATCATTCAAAATTATTTCCCATATAAGATAATATCAATTTGTTATAGTAATCCCATTATGGGGAATTAATCAATGTATCCATTCATATTACTTCTATGAATGGATTATGTTTTTATTGAATGATGTTATGGAACCTGTTTCTCTTTCATGAATTATATGCTTTTGAAACCCCCTTCTTTTTTTAAGTTATGTTTATGATGAAATTATTATGAAACCTACCCATTCTCATAGTTTATGATATGTTTCCAGGTTTATGATACCCATTTCATTTCATGGGTTATGATATGTTCATTTATGATCTAATGAAACGTGTATGTATGATTTAATTATATGAAGAGTGAGACCAATATCTCCCTCTAATGAATTGGGTAATGTTTTATATCTCATGAGATAGACTATAATGCTATAAGGAGGGAAATCATGCTACTATGGTTGTCTTGAGAGTTAACCCAGACTACTAATATGGCCATGGGAGTGATTAGTGACTACTATGATAGTATTATGAGTGAACTCATGCAAATATAGTAGCAATGAAAATGAACTTTGAATACTGAAATGGTCTTGGGAGTGATGCCATGGCTATTATGGAAATCATTATATGCTTATGTGTTTTCCTCAATTCCGTGTCTTATTCCTATCTTATTCATTCACGGAATATTCTATTTAATTCACATGAATCATGTCGTATGAAATTCCAATATTTATGCCATGATTTTAGTTATGATCATTGATATATAGTGTGTGTTCTTATATTTATAGGGTCATATTGTCATACCCTTATATTCATGTTTGTGCTTACATGTCTCCCTTATTTACCCTTATTGAACATTTGAGATCACCCCTTTTATTTTTCCTTTATCCCAGGTTATGATGATATTTATAATGTCTGATATGTTTAAGAAGGGTTCTCATCATGAAGAACCTAGTGAGAGATGATGTATTTCACCTATATACCAATGTTTATGTTTCCTTATTTCCAAAGGCACTATACCAACTATAGTCTTTAGGTGTCTATTTTTATGATGTTTTAGAATTATGAAATGGCTATTTAATGTCATTTTTTTAAATTTTAGGGATATTATAAACATTATATAATAAATTTTATAAGATTTAGGCAATAATAATATCCCTGAAAAATGATATGGTTATTTTGGGGAAATTCAATGTCAAATGATCTTAGGAAATTGAATATTTTAAGTGGAATAAAAGGATTCAAGAAATTGAATATGAATAATATTCTTGGAAAAATAAATCCTAAACCATCTAGAGTATGATTAAGGAATTTATCAATTTAACATATCACATGTGTAGTAAAAAAGGGTTGTTGTCATTGATGAATGTAATCATTATAAAAATATCTTTCGTAAAAAAAATTTCTAGCTGAAAATATCCTTTTTTTAAAAACATCATGAAAAAGTGTTTCTTTGATATTAATTTTATAATAACAAATCCTTTTAAAAAATACCCATTTAAACATGAAAAGTAATATTCAATGAAATTATGGAGGGTAAATTTATACAAGCCATACAAGGTAAAAACATCATTGTTTTTGTACAGTTAAAGGTCAGAAAAATTCCTTATTCTAAAATTGAAAACAATATTCCATTGAAAAAAAAATTAAAATTTAATAAAATTAAAAATTTATTTACCAAATATATTTTTAATTTTTTTTAATAAAAATGGGTTTTAAAAGAAAACTTGTCCTTCGACAAAAGAGAGAAACAAATTTGGGTTTTAGAAAAAACCTCTCCTAAAACATTTTGAGTATGATTGAGTTGAAAAATGGTAATAATATTTGAAAATGGTTAGTAATAATAAGAGGATATAAAATTAAAGGTTTTATTGAATAATTTTTATATAATTTCATCAAAAGTAAATACCATTCAAATATCATTAAAGTTTTTATTGAGGAAAAAATTATTTAAATATTCTAAAGAGTCCCATAACACTTTGAAACATTTTAAATCATAATCATCATGATGTAGTAAATTTAAATGAATTTAATAATATCATAATTATAAGAATATTGATGATATATCATGTAAAATGGAATTATATTCATTGTATAAATGAAATTAGGTTCATAGTAATAAATAAGTTTCAATAAAATGTAAACTGAGATGAAATTCATTACCTTGAATTTCTATTTGGTTGAACATCCTATAAATTATTACATAATAAACTTATGTTAATTCAATAATTTCTTCAGAACCATTTTAATTTTTATGATTACTTTTATTTAACTTTTTTACTATTTTATATACAACAACTTAAATAATTACGTTTAAGTAGGTTATTTTGAACAAATTCGGTTTTTTGTTAAAAAGAGCTTTGGTAGGTCAACTATGGTCAAAGGGGTTTTTATATAAAATCTACATAATAATAATAATCTTGTAACAATTTTCATATTAATATATAAATTAAAATTTTAAAATTAATCATTAAATACTGTTTTGAAAAAAAATGAATCAATGTTACGATCAAGGGGGTGATAGGCCATACGTACGCTTGAGTAACGATCCCATTTTTCAATGATCGTTATGGAATGAAGGTATGTAACACTATGTCTTTAAATAATGTTCATTATATCATAAAAATAAAGTTATTTATTCATATATACATATATATAAAATTATTGTGATGTAAAATGTATATCATCGTGTCGAGGAGGCGGTAGTCCACATGTCCATGAACAACGTTATCACTTTTTAATTGTTTGAAAGGGTAAGAATGAGAATGATATATATATATATAGTATATTTATATAATATTAATTATATATTGAATATCATATATAGGTTTATATGTCACATATTTATAATTTAGACAATCCTTTATACATTCCATGTATAGTGTGAAGGAATCAGATCGCTTCGAGGGGCGATAGTCCATACTTCCTCAAACAAAAATTTCATATTAACGTAAAATAGAAATTATTAATGTGATGTGTAATAAAATATTAAATAAGTATAATGAAATTATAAATATCATATATATCATATATAAATATATATTCTATTATAATGGCCACCAAGAGAGGTGGTAATGAAAAAATAAACAATCATCGTTTCGTGAGGTAGAAGTTTACCTATACAGAAACAATATTTTTGTTACCAATTAGATAGAAGAGTGTGTATGTATTGGTAGAGGTATTAGTTTAAAGAAATAATAGTATATTACGGATACTGAAACAATAATACAAGAGCATAATAGGAAGAGTTGAGGGTTGGAGAATGAAAATAAAACTAAAGAGGTTAAGGAAAAATGATACCTCTTAATCAGGTAAATTCTTTTGATTTGTACCAAAAGGGTTCCTTGAAAGTATATCTGACCAAAGGAAGGATTCAAGGATGAGGTGATGGATTTTGGGAAAATATATGGGCATATCATGGTAGAACCTAAGTTCTTTGAGAGGTGTGAAGAATGGGAAGAAGTTGTGGCCTTTTATAGTAGAGGAAAAAGACTCACTTGGTATTTTGGAAAACAAGTTTGGTGTACCCACGTTTTTACAAAAAAAAAGTCACAAAAGACCAAAAAAAATCATGAATTTCAGTTTAATGACTGACGTATGTCAAAAAAATGGTTGTTTATAAGTGTATTAGTCATTTGGGAATTAAAATAATGGTTTTGTCCTTTGTTTAGCTTAATTTTGACTTTATAATTTTTATTAATTTTTATTACTTTCACTAATTATTTTGGTAATAAAATAATTTGAACTTATTCAAAATTAGAATTATTATTATTCCAAATATGGGATCTAATTTTCCAAATACCAATAATATAAGTGGAATAAATTATTTTGAAATTCATCCCATATATGGGATGACAATACATTTTTTTTAAAGTAATAATGTTTGAAAGAAAGCTATGTTATTATAATCAAATTCAAAAAGAAATTTATTACAATTACATAAATTGTATTAATTGATAAAAATATAATCTAATAAAAAATTTACACTAATAAAAAGTATAATGTTACATTATAAATATATTATATTAAAAAGTAGTTTTGAATTAAATTTCATTATATTGAATTATTCAATAAAAAAAGAAACTTCACAGAAACACACCAAAAATTACCCAAAATTATATTTTATGTTTTCTATTAAAATATTATTTTTATTTTTACATATTAAATTTATTAAAGGGTCAAAAAGTTCCTTTAAAATATGTTCTCTATTAAACGAAGTCAAAAAAAATTTAGAACAAATATAGGTTTTTCTGTGTAAAACTGTGTGTTTTCATAGCTTATGCTTATAAAATATATTGGGTGAATATAGGAAATATATAATTTAATATGTAAAATATATTTTTCAATAAAAATTATTAACTAATTTTAATTAATTATTTTTGTTATACCGAACTACATTGGAAGCATAAAAATAATATTATTTCTTTTTTATATTCAATTGGTTCTTATTTTAATTTATAATTAATTTATTACAAATGAAATAATTTTATACTTATATAAACAATAGATTTTAATACGTTAGTTAATAAAATTTAGAACCACTAACATAATGTATTGGTTATATCATATTATATTAAATTATATTATTTTAATAATACATTGTTATTTAGAGAAACAAAATCTTTTGTGTAATACAAGATGTCCTGGAAGGCCGTTCTTTCATGAGAATGAAGCTAACTCATTTTTTCATGAATTATGAGCTATATGATGTATTTAATTTATTAAAAAATTTAAATATATAGTAGATTCTCATGATATTTTATTACCTTACATGCTTTGTGATGCATGTCATAGATGATGTCGAATAAAAAGTTGTTTATTAGAATTTTGCAGTGTTATAGGAACCTAGAATAATTAGATGAATATACATGAAAAATGGATATACTACTTTAGGATTACACTCTTTCTAGTGGACCCTTAGTATGGAAACACTAATATTTGGTAATTATTTCTCTATGTTAGTCCAATTAGCGTATAAACATGTGTAAGGGCTGTTTGATTGCATTAGGAACACCAATGAGATGAATTAGGTTAAAATATGTTCAAGACTTTCCCCTGGGATCCTAGGTATTTCCACCTTCAAAATATTTTTTTATCTATGGGGGATAATTAGGGTTCCTTATCTAGTACGGTTTATTGAGTATTGTTTTCGATTCCCCTCTATATTGTATTTTCTTAATTTCTTCTTCTTAGTGATGCTCATCATTTTGGAAATTAAAAGACTAGTTTTTCTTAAATGTTTTCATGAAATGTGTTTTGAAATATTATTCACACTCCCCCTTATCACTTACATTGCACATTTTTAAAAAAAAACCCAAACCTACCTTTTATGAAAAATATATTTTAATCAGAAAGGGAAATAAAAATTTATTTTTTATAAAAATAAATGTGTCAAAAAAACTTATGTTCATATATTTTATTTCAAAATAGAATTATATATTTTGTTTATTTAAAGGAAATTCATTTGGAATAGTTTACATTGACATGACTAGTATGTTTTAACATTCAACCCTAAACATATACATTTTTTTAGCCTCAAGTGAAGGTTTGATTTTGGTATCGATCATCAGGGAGAGATGTTGGGTCTTGGGGACTAGTGAGTGACCCACAGGGTCATACAAAGATCAATTGGTTGTCATGTTCAAATTGGTTATGTTTTTTTATGTTTTATTGTTATTTCTATTTAGTTTATTTTATATTGGGATTATAATTTAACTTTATACTTCTTTGTTTATTTTTATTCAATGAAATTTTTTCCACCATTACTCTATGTTTCTCAAGTGCTTTTCTCCACCCTAGAGTGATCAAGAAAGCACCTTGAGGATATCACAAGATGACTCAGGTGACTAGTTTGGTGTTGACCCAGGTTTCTTTATGAAAATGAAATAATAACATTAAAAATAATAAATACCACTATAATAGTGAAATTAATGATATTAAATGTCAATGGGTCTATATATACATTTATTAAAAAAAATATAGGTTCATAACATCAATATATGCCTCAATGAAATGAAATTGAGATAAAGCCCTTTACAGTTTTGGTAGTATATGAATAAAGCCCCATGAAAATAGAGAAAGTAATATATTTAAAATCCTAATAATTTTAATCAATAGAACCATAAAATGCATACATGGTAAGTATAAGAAAAATAAGTTATAAATATTACATATGTCTCAGAGAAGTAAAAGGGAGATGAGAAAACCCACACCTCAAGTAAAAACATTCCATGCATCTAATTTAACTACTATATAATAATATTTTATCAATTACCTGATTTATTAATAACATATTCAAGGTTTTCCACATAATACTTTAATCATTTTTTTTCTGTTTACATATTTGAATACTTAATTAGCAAAGTCCATATCGTGTGTTTCGAGGAAGTTCAGTTCATTATTTCAAAAAGACTTCATATGTTTGATGTGGTCAAAGAGTTCATTATATCAATATATATAGAATAATAATCATCACTATTGAACTCAACTGTTTTGATAATCCCAATTATGTTTTCATATACTATGATAATCTCAATTAATATTAATCTATATATTAATTCCTTAAAATCTATGATCAAGATGATAATAATATTAAAATAGTCTCTGAAATATGGAAATCATTGTTTATATATGTTTATATAGGTTCTGAAGTAATTCTAACCCAATTGGACGTGTTTTGCATAAAACAGATACATTTAAGTGTCACTGATCTACATATTGCTACTGATAAAGAGCTACTGGTTCTCAGTCTACCGATAGATTTAGTCTACTGCTAGACAGAGTCACCAATACACCAAAGTCACCAATTTGTATGGAGCTACTGATGTGCATGTTTAACAGTGGTTACCGATAGAATAAAAATACTGATACGACAGACAAACAGACCAGAGCTACCGACAGACAAAAAGACCAGAGCTACTGATAGACAACTACCGACAGAACCAGTTCACTAATAGCTACTGATAAAGTTAGTCTACCTATACAAGTTCAAATATCTACCGATGCAAGGAGCTACCAATAGACAAGGTCTACTAATACAATTACAGTAATCAATACATCAAGCTACCAAAAAGATACTGACAGAAAATCCTGCTTCACTTCATCAAAAAAAAGGCTACCTATGATTGACTCTCTAGTCAAACTTTATACTTGCAATACAATTATTTATTAATCTAATGGTAACATTTTATGTTTTTAATGCAGTTAATATTATTTAATGATTTCTATTTCCATTTCAAGAAACCGTACCTAGTACCCATGAAAAGTGTAATCATTTCTATTTCCAGAGTGGAAAGCTATAAAGGGGAAGGAAAAGAGTACACCGGAATAACACCGGAGAACACTGGATACACACAGAAAGATACATGGAAAGACCTACACAAAAATTATTGAAAGAGAAGATTGATACGAACATGATCAAGATCTAACTTGAGAATAACAACTAAAAAGTGGGGCATACAAGAATACTACATCTAGACTCCAAGAACACTGAACGTACACAGATAAATCCTTGCTAAAGAAGAACACAAGATGCACTCTGAGTGAAGATCTACCACAAACTCTTCATACACTTGAGCTGACAAGCTGAACCTGGAATCACTGAAGAAAACGATTCTCTATTTTCCAGAACAAAGACCAAAAAAGGACTCAGAAGCTTTTCTTACCAATCAAACGAGTCCAGAGCAGCACTGATAATCACTAAAGCATTCTTAAACTCAGTCTTACCTTTATTTAGTGATTCATTCATATACATTTCGAGTAGTGTGTGTAGTCTACTTATTTTACACACACACTGACTCCTGTGCTAAGCTGGAGGATTCCAATCATTATTCAAACTCCGTAACTCTTTTATTTCCCACTGTGGATAGTGGTAGAGGTCGAGTAAGACCTGGAAAGCTGTGAGCTATTGATTGGTTTCCCATGTAGAACTGTGGTAGAGGTCTTTGGACCTGGAAAGTGTGGTCACTATTGTTAACCCCGATCCAGGGTGTGGATCAATTTATATAAATTGTTGAGAGGACTAAGTCTCGGATTGAGACTAAACCTCTTGGTTACCTCTTGTGTTTTTATTTTTAAGTCTATAAGGATACTATATATTTATTTCATATTCCGCTGCTATTACTTTGAAATACAATATAATTTTAAAGCTACTTTAATAGTTAAATTAGCAAGTGTTTATATTTATTGTAAACTAGTAAGTTAGTTTCAAAAGTCAATTTAATCTTGAGATTAAGTTAACTGGGAACTAATCAATCATAGAGAAACTAATTGAACATTTATAATCTGTATAAATTCACTACAGTTTAACTTTGTTTTAAATTGGGGGATTTTTATGATAAATATTTATAACAGAAATTTTAATTGGAACTCAATTCACCCCCCCCCCCTCTTGAGTTTTCAATCTGACCAACATATGGTATTAGAGGTTTGTTTTTGTGTAAGGATTTTTGAAATACTCTGTTTTCCAACTGTGATTTTAGTTGTATCTTTAAAGATCTTAAATTTCTGTTTGGTCTAAAATTTATCTCTCTAAAACTACTTTCTAAAATCTAGTTATGGACAATAGACAAGAGGGTGCTGCTACAAACATACCACCATTCTTCAACCGTACTAACTATGCCTAGGGGAAGCTTAAAATGATAATTCATTTGGAAAGTATGGATTTTGATATTTGGACTGCTATTATGTCTCAATATAAAATTCCTGACACTGAATGAACTACATGGGATGAATCTACTAATACTGCTTACAATAATAATTGTAAAGCTATGAACGCCCTGTATTGTTCTTTAGGAGATGAGGAATTCAATAGAATTTTTTCTTGTAAAACTGATTTTGAAATATGGGATACTTTGAGTGTTTCTCATGAAGAAACAACTAAGGTTAAAGAAATGCGACTGAATACATATACAATAATATATGATAATTTGAAAATGAAAACTGATGAACCTATTTCTGACATGTATCTCAGGTTCAATGAGATAGTCCATACAATGAGTTCTCTTGGAAAGGTTGTTCCAGTGAAGGAACAAATCATGAGAATCTTAAGATGTCTACCTGACCGATGGAGGAGCACTTCTGTTTCAATCAGATAGTCTTGTGACATTGGAGCTCTACCTGTAAATAAGATTATTGGTAAATTAATGATGTCTAAGTAAGAACTCAAGGTGAATAAGGAGGAAGATGAGGAACCCAAAAGAAAATTTGTAGCTTTTAAGTCTACTGCTTCGAAGAGAAAAGTTAAGGAGAAAATGAAAATAGAGACTGAAAGTTTAAAAAGAGAGAATTCAGCATCTGATAGTGATGCTGAGATGGCTTAAATAGCCAGGAGGTTTAAGAAGTTTTATAGGAAGAATAAATTCTTCATAAATTCTAACTACAAAGGAAAGTATGACAACAAAGGTCATAGGAAGAAGGATTGGAAGAGAGCTGACAAGAATGATGAAGTAGTCTGATATGAATTCAAAAGGAAAGGACACATCAAGGATGACTGTCCAAAATTGAAGTTCATAAAGAAATATGATTATAAGGACAAGAACTAGAAGAAAGCTATGAAAGCTACTTGGAGCGATTCAGAAGATAGCACAAGTGAATTTGAAATTTATGATTCTGAAATGTATCATGCCAATATGTGCTTCATGACCAATACTTCTGAGGTACCTGTTTCCCCTATGCAATATGATTATTACCCTAGAATAACAGTGATTCAGATAATGATGAAAATATGTCTAAAGATAAATTATTTGAATATTGTGATATTTGAGAAGAAACGTGTAATGAACTTAAGGACAAGCATAAGTCATTAAAGAAAAAACATGACCTTACTGAAAATGTTAAAACTACCTTTGATATAGAAAAGGAAAATAATTGTCGACTATTAAAGGAAAATAAAGAACTGAAACTATCAAATGAGAAAGTTAGAAAGGACATAGAAAAACTCACAAATGGAAAGGATAATCTAACTCAAATGTTAGAAAAGCAGGTTGCACATAAATACACTACTGGCTTAGGATACCAACCTGGATAGAGACAGTTCACTAGAACTCGATTTATTCCTAAGTCTAAAAAAAATCTGCTTATTCTAGTTTTGGAAATTCGTATGATTCAACCAGTTATTCATATGGTTATAGATCCAATAAAGTTTATCATTCAAAATATATTGATTCTATTAATTATATGGGACCCATAACACAAATCTGGGTACCTAAAGCTTTGGTTGCTATCCTTTCTGGACCCAAGAAGATCTGGGTACCAAAGTCATTCCCTATTTAAATCTGTTTTGTAGGAATCCTGCTTGAAGAGTTCTCACAAGAAGGTATGGTACTAAGACAGTGGATTTTCAAGACACATGTCTGGAGATTATTCATGCTTCAAGATCTTAATAATGGTTGATGTTGGTCATGTCACCTTTGGTGATAATTCTAAAGGAAAAATCATCGCCCTAGGCCAGATTGGTAACACTGATTCAATTTTGATTTCTAAAGTCTTATTTATTGATGGACTTAAGTATAATTTGTTATGTATTTCTCAATTATGTGATGATGGTTTTAATTTAAAGTCTAAAAATGATTCCTGTGATGTTTTTAACTCTAAAAATTCTTTAGTATTTTTTTCCCTAAGAAATGAAAATGCTTATGTAGTTGATTTAAATTCTTTAGCCAAACAAAATGTTACTTGTTTAAATGCTTTTCATAAAGAATCTTGGCTATGGCTTAGAAGATTAGGACACTGCAATATCCATTCACATAGAAAACTGACTAGTAAAAACTTAGTTAGAGACCTACCTATGCTTGAATTCCCAAATGACAAAGTTTGTAATCCCTGTCAAAAGGGAAAGCAACATAAAGTTTTTTTTTAAATCAAAGAAAGAAGTCTCAACTTCTCAACCTATTGAGTTGGTTCACATGGGCTTGTTTGGACCTTATAGAGTTTCTAGATTAAATGGGAAGCACTATGTCTATGTCTTAGTAGATGACTTTTCTAGATATACTTGGGTATACTTCTTATCTCACAAAAGTGAAGCCTATTCTTACTTTATTAAATACTCCAAATCTGTAGAAAACCTTAGTGGACGTAAGATTAAAACACTAAGAAGTGATCATGTTCATGATATTGAAAATCAATACTTTGAATCTTATTTCTCACACAATGGCTGTAGTCATAACTTTTCTGCTCCTATGACACCTCATCAGAATGGTGTAGTAGAAAGAAGAAACTGAACCCTTCAAAAAATTGCAAGAACCATGCTTAATGAGTATGACCTGCCTATTTACATTTGGGATGAAGCTATGAATACTGCTTGTTATATTATTAATAGAGTCTTAATTAGACCTGCTCTTAAGAAGACCTCATATGAGTAATTGAATAATATAAAACCTAAAGATAGTTACTTTAGAGTCATTGGCTGCAATGTTTTTATTTTTAATACAATGGATAATCTGGACAAGTTTTCTTCTAGGAGTTATGAAGGAATCTTCCTTGGTTATTATTTAACTAGGAAAGCTTATAGAGTCTTTATTAAAAGGACCAAATGTGTGGAAGAATCTGTTAACATCATGTTTGATGAAACTGATCCACATGAGCCCAAAACCTCTCTTGAAAATCTTGAAGAAGATTTGACTGTTCTGGACCATAGTGATAAATCTAAATAACCTACTATAATAACATCCTATTATGGACATATTCCAGAATCTACTTCTATTGAAACCGAACCTATTGATGAACCTGAAATTTCTAGTCCTACCTTTACTAGATCAACTAGGATTCTAAAGAATCATCTTTTAGATGCAGTTGTTGGTAATATTGATAGAGGAACATAGACTAGAGCTTCTCTATGAAACCAAGATGAACATCAAGATTTTCTATCACAACTAGAACCTAAAAATGCCAATGATGCTATCAATGATGAATTTTGGGTAATGGCAATGCAAGAAGAGTTAAATCAATTTGAAAGAAACAAAGTCTGGGAATTAGTTGGCAGACCCAAGGACACCTTGACAATAGGCACTAAATGGGTTTTTATAAGTAAAGTTGGTGAATTTGGAAACATATTTAGAAACAAATCTAGAGTAGTTGCACAAGGATATAGTCAAGATTAAGGTATAGACTATGAGGAAACCTTTGCACCTGTAGCTAGGTTAGAAGCAATTAGGATCTTACTTGCATATGCTGCTCATCTAAATTTCAAGTTATAGAAAATGGATGTCAAAGGTTCATTTCTAAATGGTTTTATAGTTGAAGATGTTTTTGTTGAACAACCTCTTGGATTTAATAATCCTAATTTTCCAAATCATGTTTTTAAACTTTCTAATTCTTTATATGGTTTTAAACAAGCTCCAAAGCATGGTATGATAGACTTAGTAACTTTCTTGTTTCAAATGGTTTTACTAAAGGGATTTCTGATCTAACTCTTTTTATTAAAATAATATATAATGATGTTTTAGTTGTAGAAATATATGTTGATGATATTATTTTTTGATCTTATAAACACTATTTATGTACTGATTTTTCAAAGAGTATGCAAAATGAATTTGAAATGAGTTTAATGGGAGAACATAAATATTTTATTGGATTTCAAGTGTTTCAAAATGACAATGGTATTATTTTGAATCAAATTAAATATACAAAGGATCTTTTAAAACGTTTTGGTTTGGATAGTATTAAGGAAAGTGAAACTCATATGAGTACAGTCTGTAAATTGGATGCAGATGAAACTGGGAAACCGGTGGATCAAACCAATTACAGAGGTATGATTGGAAGCCTACATTACCTTACTGCTAGTCGACCAGATATTATGTTTAGTGTATGTATGTGTGCAAGATTTCAAGATAACCCGAAGGAATCTCTTTTACTTACTATTAAATGAATTTCTAAGTATCTTGCACACACTGTAAACTTAGGTTTGTTTTACCCAAAAGGAAAATCCTTTGAGTTAGTGAGTTATTCAGATGCTGACTTTGCTAGTTGCAATTTTCATAGAAAAAGAACTTTAGGAACATGTTATTTATTGGGAAAATCCATTGTATCTTGGTTTAGTAAAAAGTAGAATTCTGTAGCTTTATCCACTGCCGAAGCAGAGTATATAGCTGCTGGTAGTTGCTGTGCAAAAATTCTATAGATGAAACACACACTTTTGGACCATGGATATGATTTTAAGCATGTTTTCATTAATTGTGACAACACTAGTGCAATAAATATTTCGAAGAACCATGTGTCTCACTCTAGAACCAAACACATTGATGTAAGGCACCATTTCCTGATAGATCATTATAAAAAGGCTGATATTTCTCTTGAATTTATTGGTACTGAACATCAATTAGCCAACATTTTCAATAATTCTTTATGTTCGGATAGGTTAAGTTACATTAGGCATAATTTAAGAATGTTTAATTTCAACCGGTAGAAATTCTCACCGATGTGAAATTCTCACCGATGTGAAATTCTCACCAATGTGAAATTCTCAGCGATGTCAAATTCTCACCGATATGAAATTCTCACCGATGTGAAATTCTCACCGATGTCAAATTCTCACTAATGTAAAATTCTCACGGATGTGAAATTCTCACCGATGTAAAAATCCTCACTGATGGACCTCACTAATAGAAATCCTCACCGACAAACTCTACTGATAGTGCACTATTTTAAAACATCTGTCTGCCACTAGAATCTGAATCATTTTTATTTTATTCTATTTTATTCATTTATTTTATGATTCCTAAATGATAAAAACTATGTCCTAGATACTCCTCACTCCACCGATCCTCAAACACTTTACCCTCAAATCATAGCTCCAGAATCATTTTAGAACCCTAAATCCCTCGAACCAGTGATGGAAAAAACCAAACTTCCTACCGTCAGAGATGACAATGTTGAGCCTAAAGCAAATAAGTAGAAGTCAGAGCAAGAAGCAAGTGGTAGTGCTATTAGAACTAGGTCAGGGATGCAACTAGTGAACCCTCATCTGCAGAATAAAGCTATTGTGATCGAAAAAGAGCTATGAGTAGAATGGTTGCTGCCTAGCAAGTCTTTGGTGCTCGAAGTACTTGAAGATCAAAGATGGGTAGATTGTTTTTCGAACAACAATGGTCCCTACTACCCAATTTTAGTAAAGTAGTTTTATGAGTATGTAAGCTTTGAGAAATCTTAGAATGAAAACCGAGTGACTTCTTTTGTAAATGGAAAGGAGATGTCATTTTCATTAGTAGAGTGGGATGAATGATTAAAGGATCCACATGAAGGTGTATCAGGATATGTCTTGAGAGAGATGCCACCTACTAGTGACATTTTCGATTATGAGACAACTTTGAAAGAGATGACTGGTGATGGAAGTCAAAGGCAAGTAGTTGCTACATAAATGAATGGAGAGAACAGGTTGCTGTTCAAATTTGTTCACCTTGTTTTGATACCGAGGAGAGGAGACTTTGCCAATTTGAGATATTAGGATATCTATCTCCTACATCCTTTATGTAATGGTATAAAAGTTAATCTGTGCAGATTAATAATGATCCAAATGGAAGATATGACAAGGCTGAAATCAAAGACAATTTCCCTATTCTTTTCTAAGTTGATCTCTGTGATGATTAAAGTAAAAGGGATAGCTGATTATCAAGATGAGAAAATAGTAGTTAAGAATAACTTTTGTATTACTTCTACAGTCTGCAAATACATGAAGATCAATTGGAACCCATGGAGAGAAGAAACGGTCAATGATGACTAGAAGGTATATAGAAAATTTAATCCTGTGAATCATCCTTCATGACCTAAGGATGTGAGGGATTCAGGTCTAGGACTTGATGAAGAGAAACCTGAATATAGTGATGAGATAGAAGAAGAAGAATAAGAAGAAGAAGAAGAAGAGAATCTTATGGATGATAGAGGAGATCCGGATTTTCCTCGAGTCCTGTTGCAAAAACTGTATCTTCAAAGAAGGAAGCTTTAGCAGAGGAAAATTCACCTGTTTATGAGGTAGACCATCCAGTACTTTAGTATGGAGAAGGAATAGAGAATTCCTCGGAATCTTATGATTCTATAAGTTTATGTCTGAGTCCATTAATGGGAAGCTCAGTTCTTCCTACTAAGGATGTAGTAGGAGAAAGAGAAGAAGTTGTACCAAATCCAGAGAACCCTCTTGCTGCTGCAGAGATGGAAGTGATTGTAGAAGATTCTTCTGATGAAGAAAGACCAGTTGAGAATGCTATTGCTGTACATGGGAATGCACCCATTGAGGGGGAGTATCAAACCGAGTTTGTAAGTGTTACAGTGGCTGTTGGATTTGAAGAATGGGTAGAAGACCCAGGTTTTGTATTCTTTGGTTTAGACTATCCTGATTCAGATAATGATGCCTCTTTAAACAGACCAAAAATCATTTATGATATTGAGTCTGAGTTGTTTCCTAAAGATGTGATCAGAGTACATGATTTGGAAAATATGAAGGAAAATCTCAAGAACAGTTTTGTAGAAGTGGTAAGGAAGATTGAAGTTTCTCTGGTATCTTCAATCCAATCGGTTATGACTGACTCTATGGTCAGTTTAGCTTCTGAAAGAGTATCTACTAATGTTACACCTATTTATTTGGTTTCCAAGACTGAACTTGAATCCCTAAAGGATGAGAAGAATGAATCGTTTAGTGCCTCAGTTGCTGAGATGAAGCACATTTTGCTGAAGAAATGAAAATGTTAGAAAGATCCATTGAGATTTCTCTTGCTTGTAATTTATCAAATTTTATGGGTAAGATAGTGGATGAATTCAAAGTCTTCCAAACCCAATTTTCTAGGCTATAAGAAGATCTTGAAGCTCTAAAAAAATCTTCTATTTATTTAGACTCTTACATGAGCTCAAAATCCTAGGCAGACAAGGACTTGGCCTATGTGAAGAGTGTTGTAAGCCAGATGGTCTCAGTGTTTGAAGGATTCAAAACAACTATGAAAGGTCATGTTAAAAACCAGGACTCTGAGGTTCAAAATCTTATTATTGGATTGACCAAAAGCTTCAAAGAGACTATATATTTCTATGTTGGTTCTCTTTCTTCTAAACCCTCAGTGGACCTGAATCAAATTTGGATTGTGATGAAGGAGGAGCTTGGTTCAGATTCAACCAGTGGATCTATGGACTCATTACACCTGATTTGTGTTGTTCTTTCAACCAGGTATTCTGCTAGAGAGATAGTGAAGATAGTCCAAGACTACATGAGAGAAGCTTTTGCCTCTCAGAAAGAAGTGAAGGACAAGGTGCACTACTATTTCCAATGGATTTTCACCAAACATCAAATCAACCATCACTTCAAACTCTTGTTATAAAACCTAAAATTACCGCATGTCACTCAAGCCTTCAAAGAAAAAGTTAGCAAGATAAGGCAATTGACTCCTGCCTTGGAAAAATTCATGGAGAACATGGATGAATTCATATACGCTATGGAAAGAGGAGGAGGAATCATTATGGATTTCAGAAATCTATTGCTGACTTTTCGGCATGTTGATGCTCGACCGGTAATTGTACCTCCTACTTTACCTGCTTTTGCCTCTACTACTTCTCTAGTCCAGATGACTCCTGCACAAGTTATTTGAAGCCTCACACCTATGATCACTCAAAGAACTTCTATATACAGGCCCGAAATAGTGTCAGTTTCTCAGCCTCCTGTGATCATTTCTAGAATTCCTAAGCCTTCATTGACATCCTCAACACCTGAATCCTCTTCTGATCTAAAAAGAAAATCTCACATTTAAGATGTGGATTGATCAAGTGGAAAAGATGTTTGATAAGAATCATTTGTCTTTTATATTATGTCTTTGTAACTTTTTGTACGATTTAATACAAGTGGATTTCTTTTATCTCTCATTTTATTCCTCTTCTCTATATTATTTACCACTTTTTGATTTTCACAAAGGGGGAGATATCCGAGGGAGAAAAATATTAAGGGGGAAAAATATTATCTAAGGAAGAGCTATCCTGCTTTGTTCCTCTGATACCCTTGCATTTCCTTGATACCATTAATTTTAATTTTATCTCTGAAACTATCACATTTAATTCAAACTCTGATAAATTATGTTATATAACATACTGTTTTATCTGAGAAAATTGCATTTAATGATGTATCCTCTGATACAATTTCTTACTATATTAAAAAGACCATATCATAAGTTGTGATTATCAAAAAGGGGGAGATTGCTGACCTCACCTGTTTTGATAATCCCAATTATGTTTTCATATACTATGATAATATCAATTAATGTTAATCTATATTTTAATTCCTTAAAATCTATGATCAAGATGATAATAATATTAAAATAGTCTCTGAAATATATCAATCAATGTTTATCAATGTTTATATAGGTTCTGAAGTAATTCTAACCCAATTGGATGTGTTTTTCATAAAACAGATATGTGTAAGTGTCACTGATCTACTTATAGCTATTGATAAAGAGCTACCGATACTCAGTCTACCGATAGACTTAGTCTACCAATATAAAAATTCCCCGATACACTAAAGTCACCAATTTGTATGGAGCTACTGATGTGAATGTCTACCAGTGGTTACTAATAGTGTAAAACTACTGATACGAGAGACAAACAGACCAGAGCTACCGATAGACAAACAGACCGGAGCTATTGATAGACAGCTACAGACAGAACCAGTTCACTTATAGCTACTGACAAAGTGAGTCTACTGATACAAGTGAAAACATCTACCGATGTTTGGAGCTACAGATAGACAAGGTCTACAGATACAATTACAGTCACTGATACATCAAGCTACCAAAGAGCTGCTGACGGAAGGACCTGCTGCACATCTACCAACAAAAGGCTACCTATGATTGACTGTCTAGTCAAACTCTATAGTCTCAATACTATTGGTTGTTAAGATAATAGTTACATTTGATGTTTTTAATGCAGTTAATGTTATTTAATTATTTTTGTTTCCATGTTAAGAAATCGTACCTAGTACCCATGAAGTGTAATCATTCCTTTTTCTAGAGATAAAAGCTATAAAGGGAAGGAAAAGAGTACACTGGAATAACACTGGAGAACACTAGATACACACAGAAAGATACACAAAAAGACCTACACAAAAAGGATTAAAATAGAAGATTGATACGAACGTGATCAAGCTCTAACTTGAGAAAAACAACTGCAATGTGGCGCATACAAGAATACTACATCTAGACACCAAGAACACTGAACATACACAAAGTAATCCTTGCTAAAGAAGAACACAAGCTACACTCTGAGTGAAGATCTATAGCAAGCTCTTCATACACTTGAGAAGACAAGCTGAACCTGGAATCATTGAAGAAAACGATACTCTATTTTTCAAAACAAAGACCAGAAAAGGACTCAGAAGCGTTTTTGACCAATCAAACGTGTCCAGAGTATCACTGCTAATCACTAAACAATTCTTAAACTTAGTCTTACCTTTATTTAGTGATTCTTTCATCTACATTTCGAGCAGTGTGTGTAGTCTGTTAATTTTACACACAAACTGACTCCTGTGCTAAGCTGGAGGATTTTCAAATCCTTACTCAAACTTTGTAACTCCTTTACTTCCCACTGGGGATAGTGGTAGAGGTCGAGTAAGACCTGGATAGCTGTGAGATTTTGTTTGTTTTTCCATGTAGAACTGTGGTAGAGGTCATTGGACCTGGACAGTGTGGTCACTGTTGTTAACCCTGATCTAGGGTGTGGATCAATTTATATAAATTGTTGAGATGACTTAGTCTTGGCTTGAGACTGAACCTCTTGGTTACCCCTTGTGTTTTTGTCTTTACGTCTATAAGTATACTATATATTTATTTCATATTCCGCTGCTATTACTTTGAAATAAAATAAAATTTTAATGCTACTTTGATAGTTAAATTAGCAAGTGTTTATATTTATTGTAAACCAGTAAGTTAGTTTCAAAAGTCAATTTGATCTTGATATTAAGTTAACTGAGAACTAATCAAACTTAGAGAAACTAATTGAACATTTATAATCTGTATAAATTCACTACAGTTTAACTTTGTTTTAAATTGCAGTATTTTTATGAGAAATATTTTTAACAAAAATTTTAATTGGAACTCAATTCACCCCCCTCTTGAGTTTCCACTCCGACCAACAATAACATAATTAAAATATTTATTCTTAAATTACACTTGTAAAACCAATCAAGAAAAATGGTTATGAATAATGAACTATGTTATGATTATGGAGAGGTTTGTTCGTATGTATGTTTGAGTAACATTTTCATTTTTCAATAAACATTATTGAATGAATGTGTAATATGACACCCCTCCTAATTGGATTGAGAAGGAAGATGTAAATTATGTGTCCTTAAGAGACAAACCTAAGACTCCAAAGGCTGAATATAAATGTCAAGGGCTTCATTAAACGATGGTGGACAATTTTCCATTAGAAAATTAAATAACCCTACCAAAAGTTTCATCACCGAAATACAACTACATCAGGCATGATAATAATGGGAAATAACTCAATAAAACCATAATATCAAATTCAAATTATAATGAGTACTATAGTAGAGGACTATAAAACATCAATATAAATAGCTGAATACCATAACCAACAAATCCCATAGACTCCTAAATAAAATCCCAAATCACCCAACATAATCCATGCTACAAATCTAAAAAACAACCCATGTATCATGATCCACCACTAAATATGTGTGATGTGTTACCTTTTCCTGTGTCTTGGTAAACAATATACGCAAAAGTACCAAAGTTCCAAAGAAGGGGTGAGTAATGAAAAATAGTAGGGATTACTCAATTGAATTCCTTACACACACCAATAAGATAAAACTTGTTATAACATTTATATAACACAATTCATATAAAACAATTGAATAAAATTTATAAAAAATAAAATATGTTTAATACTAAAACATTTTTATATACTAAAATATTATTTTATGAAACGCAAGCAAACAATGCTCTAAAACCATTTCAAAATTTCCATTTTGGAATAATCTATTCCATTCTACATATCCAAATATCTTACCATCCATGAAACCATGGACCCCCCAATACTCATGAGTGGCGAGTCTTTCTTTCACCAAGCTATCACATATTGAACCATTTTTATGGGCGAAAGTTCCTACCCTTATCCATCTCACAAATGATGGTGGAAAATTCACACTCTTATCCACCCCGAATGCACATGTACACACACCAACCCTTTATGCCAAAACCAAGGCCAAAACAACCATTACAACCATTTAAATAAAACCTTTTTATTATTAAAAAATATTTTTGACAAACCATTTTAAGAAAACTATAATTTTATTGAACCCCTTTTTTCATTCGGAAAATCTAGACATCCATTTTAAAATCAACATTCTCAATTTTTTTATCAAAGATATTTTCACAAACATTACACAAATTTAAAAAAAATACACAAACCATTACTAAAGAGGGTTTTTACCATTATTTTCAAGAAAATTTCACAACCAATTTCAAAAAAAATTATCAATTTCAAATAAATACTTTATTTTCGAAATAGAGGAGTCAATAATGAAACAATCTACCATAGGATTTATGGAAAAACAAAGAATGAAACTAAAATGATAATGAAAGTTGGTTGAATCTTCAAAACCCACCTAAGATCTATTCCCCTGAAATTAAAAGGGAAATATATAATCATAACTGGCATAAAAACCTTAGATGTATCAGTAGTGGAACTATATCAATGAAACAAAGAGTGAGAGGTGTGAAAATAAAAGAAAACCGATAAAACCCAAAACAAATGGTGAAATACCATGAGAATGAGGCTTCAATGGACTATGAAAAACATCTGGATCGCCTTTAATTTGATGGGAGGAGTGTTCCAAATCCTTTCGGAGGGAGAAATATTGAGTTATGGTCAGTTTGGTGTAAAAAATATGAGTTAAATCTTAATTTCAACTAAGATCCATTTTTTGGGGTCTTTCATTAAAACCGTTCATGGTTAGTCACATGGTTAGGAAAACTGTGTGCTGAACATATGCCAGTATCTTCCTCATAGAGGAACCTCACAATGTTTTCTCACATAACTAGAAAACCATAAACTAACCATGAAAAATCCCACTATAGAACTTTTCACAGTTTTATTGTTGGTGGCTACACTGTTTGGACAAACCATGCACCTACCCGTGCACCTTCCCCTTATCCCTTATCACATTGTGAACTATTTCCTATAGGAGTTTCATGGTTTCCACAAACTGTGAACCAAACATTCACATTTATAAACGCTCAAAAACATTGCAAAAGATTTAAAAACCCTCCAAAACATCACACAAATATTTTACATACTTAAAATAAATAAATGAAGAGTTACTTAATTGAAACCAAGGTACTACATTCTCTACACCACTAGCCTTTATATATATTGAAAGTTTAAAACCATTATTTTCTTAAGGAATTTAAGGCCTTTGATCCACCATTTCATTCTCCCATTCTCAAGTGTCTTCCTGAATCTAAATATGTTTCCACAAAACCCACACTATACTGATGATTATTCAACACATAACATTATCTTTCTTATCCACAGTCCATACCAGGGCATATACCAATGATGAATATAGATCTAGGCCTACATGATCCCATCAAATCACATAGTAAAAATATGGATGATACATTTTCAACTAAGATTCAAGAATCTTATTATGCACCACATTGAACCATGTTGAAAAAGATAATTGATAGTCCACATCACTAACCAATTCAAGTATCTCAAAGACATTATTTGCTGGTTTACAAGATATAATAACTTATATATTTTATGGATCCATAGAAATAACTTTTTCAGAGATTACATGGCTAACGTAACATACCTCTTGTATCAAAAAATATAAATTTTATAGTTTTAAATACATTCGATAATACCTAAAAATTTCAAACTCTGTTGCCCTATTTTTTTCATGCTCAACCCTTATTATTTAGTACACCAATATTCCATCCAAAGAACTAACATAAAATAATATAGATACCTCTAAAATATTTGATTAATCAATTACATAAATACCGATGGTGAATTCACATAACCGAAATCTAGTACCGTATATTTATAATGGCCATATCTACTCCTAAAATCAACCATTGGAACATCCTCCTTCCATACCTGCAATTCGTGATATCCTAATCATAAGTCAATTTTGGAGAACCATTGATCTATCCTCAACTGATCAAATATATAATCAATTCATGGATGTCAATAATTGGTCTTTATCATAACTTGGTTTGTCTTATGATAATCCACACATAACCAATGATTTTTATCAACCTTTTTGAAAAACATTGCCGATTCATCACACAGAGATGTACTATGCCGAATGAGCCATTTTCATTCTTGAACTTCTAACTACACTTTCAATACTATTATTTTTATTGGTACTATCCAATAAGATGGGTGGGAAATAGGATTATTCCCCAGAAGGAGATCAATTGTAAACTCCACTTCCATTATAGTTGCTAACCTTGAGAAATGGTCATGACAACAATAGGAAAATGATCAAATACAATTGGAAAACTGTTATCTATGATCTCTTAAATCGATTACAAGGTCAAAGCCACCAAATGGTATGATATAATTCTAACTCCTTATTCCAACAAGCTCATTGCACCTACCTTTACATTTCTATCTCTTATAAAGAGATGCTAGATGCCATCATCAATCATAAAACTGAACATTCTGGTATTAAAGTCAATGTGATCCTTGAACATTGTCAACCAATCTATACTTAGGATTATATCAAAAATATCCATCTCAAGAACAAATAAATACCATATCTTCTTGGCTCTATCAATAGTTATAGAACATTTTCTATACATAATGGGTCTCCATTCTTGTTGAATAAAAGGATTTTAATGTTTCAACACCATAGTCATCATATAAATATTTAAACCCATTTAATCAAAAGTATTGGAAGAAATAAAGGAATGGGATGAACCTATATCAAACAAATATTCGATAAGGGTAGGATCCAAAATAATCACACCTCTCACCATTGATGGTCAAGAATGATCATCCACATAACCCTATTCAGCTCTATATAATTTCTTACTCTTGGAACGTTGTTATTTGTTTAATAGTTGATATTTCCCTTCTTGAGGAGTCATGGAATTTTTAGAATCACCAAAGTTAAATATATTCTAATGATGATAAGTATTATTCTACCCTCGTACTATCGAATCATACACCGTCTACAACCTAGGAGAAGAGTCCCAAACACCAGACCTCAAAGTACTATGATAACAACACTGAAGATTCCCAATATGATTAAAATTATGGCATGATCTAGGTGGTTTTGGATAATTTTGCTTCTTGTGGGTATACAAACTATAATAAAAACATCTAAGTTGGCTCATTGGTTTTGGTGTAAGATTTATCGATCCCACCATCCAATTCCAAATCATCCCAATTTTTTTTGAAAAGGTTTCCCACTTCCACTTGCTCCGATTATTGGAGTTCCCACCATTTACCATAGGCATCAACATTCTCCCTCCACCCATAGATTTCGATATATCAATTTCTCCCACCACCACTCTATTGAACGTCTTTGTATAATATGTGATACACAACATATGAAATATTGATTGAATCTCCTACATCAATCCATATTCATATATGTGTGCCTTCAAGGACATACTGGTAGTGACTTTATGTGTAAATAACACTAAATTCATCAATTTTGTTGTATAATCTATCAATATGAGTCTCTCTAATTTCAAGCTAAAGAAGCCCATTGTTTTTCATATTCTGAACATGTGAGTATAAAATTGTTTATTGAAAAATTCCCCAAAATCCTTTAATGAAATTACATTGTACAATTTTTCATTAAATACTAAATCACACCATTATTATGAAATATCCTCCATATTATACATTTCCAATTTGACTTTATGTTCTGCTAGCATGGCAAGGAAATCAAATATATGATAGATTATATCCAACCACACCTCAACCTTCCCTAATTCCAAATCACCCCAAATTATGGGTGGATTCAGCTTCTTTAACAAGGAAGAATGATCCACTTACCTTATGTCATCCCTCATGTTCCAACTTTCAATAGCTATAAAATCCTAGAATATAGTCTGAAGTAACTTTTGGTTCACTTGTGGATTAGGTGCAACCACATTATCAACATCTTCTTGTGGTTGGTTTCAAATGGTTCCTACCAAGTTCCATTTTTTAAACAACCTACTAGTTCCATAAGTATCACTCTCTATCAATTGAAGGCTCAACCATTTCAGATTCTACCACATCACTATTATCACAACTGTGTTATCCAAATTCAACCTTTTCCACATTAAACTATTTTTGAAAAAAATCAACTTACTTTTGAAAATCAAATAATTTTCAAAATACCACAATGATGATATTTTTAAAATCATACATTTGAATAAAATTTCATCATTTCTCAAAAATCAACAAATATCCCCAAATAATTACACAAAATTAAATATGAACTCTTTGTGGGAAGTCATTTTTAATTAATTTCATTCTTTTATCATTGGTTATGCCCATAAAAATGATATTTCAATTTCTATAAGTGTATCCATAACACTTATGTACCCAATACCCCGAAAACATGTTGTTGAGAATAAAAATGTTAGATATATATTTATATTCTCTATATTTCAATTCCAAATTATCCTACTCCTTTTTACCAACCTGACACAAGGAATATACCACAATTAATTTCAACACAAACACTAAGATAACTAATGACCATTTTTTGTCAATGACTGAACAAGATGATAACACTTGTAATGTCCCACCCCCACTCATTATCTCAAGAAAAGGGAAGAAAATTTCATGGCTTTAAGAGTCATCCCCATGACCCAAATGGATGGAAATAAATTCCAAGGACCCCATTAATAGATGGGGGAAGAGTTTCCATTTTAAAATAAAACATCCCAAAGAAACATGTCATAAAAAAATACCATTACATGATTATTGGTAAAAATGTAAAAAAACTGAGTAATACCATTATTTCAAAAATAAAACTACCATGATAACCACAATAGAAGACTACAAAACATCAAAATATACAATGGACGACCAAAACAAATAAAACCCAAAGACTCCAAAATAAACTCCAAATCTCCCAACACACTCCATTCCCCAACTATACATAACAACCAAAGTATCATGATGCACCACTAAACAAGTGTGGTACTTTACATTTTCTTGTGTCTTGATAAACAATATCTTAAAAAGCACCAAAATTACAATGGAGGGATAAGTAATGAAACTCAGTACGATTTTCCCAAATGACTTCCCTACTCATGAAAGTAGGATAGAACATGTTATCTCATTTATATAACAATGTTCATATAAAAATGACAATAGTTTATAATAAATCCCAGAAGTTAAATACTAAATAGTTTTCCATAATAAAATATTCTATAATAAAAAAACCAATCATTTCCCTAAAACCATTTAACAATTTCTATTTTTGAATAATGCATTACATTCAACATATCTATACATCCAACAATGCAAGAAACCATGGACTTCGCTACACTCAGGAGTGGTGAGTTATCCTATCACTAAGTCATCACATAATGAAAAAAATTTATGGGGGAAAGTCCATACCCATATCTATTCCATAAATGATAGGGGAAACTTCATACCCTAATCTTTTATGAATGCACATGAACACACACAAACCCATTATGCCAAAACCAACACCCGAACAACGAATTCAACAATTTTAAAAAATTTATTCTTTTATTGAAAACCATTTTATCAAACCATTTCAATAAAAGAAATATTTTATTGAAAACCCTTTTTTCCATGTATAAAAAATAAAAACAACCATTTTAAAATCATTCATCACAACACTATATAGAAAAATTCTACAATTTCACTAAAATAAACAAACCATCACTGAAGAGGATTTCTATCATGTTTTTCACAAAAATTTTACAAAACAGTTTAATAAAAAAATAAATTTGAAATCAATAATTAAAGTGATAAAATGAATTGTCGAGAGTGAATCCACATGCCTTGGAAATTATGGTGAAAATAAATAATAAAACTAAAACTCCAACAAAACTAAGTTGAATCTCTAAAAATTGCCTTAGATATCTTCATATAACATTAAAAGTGCAAATATAATCATTATTAATATCAAAAACTTTATATCCATCCACAATATAACTAGATATTAAAAACTGAGAGAGGGAGGAATGTAGATCTTAGAAAAACCTAGAAAAACTACCACAAAAAATGACAACCCAAGATAATTGGGCTTCAAAGAACCATGAAACAAATATATATCGCTTAAAATTTTATGTGGGAATGGATCCAAAACATTTTAGTGGTAGAAATATTGAGTTATGGTCATTTTGGAGAAAAAGAGGGGTTAAAACATAATCACAAACAGATCCACTTTTTTAGAATCTTGT
This sequence comes from Viscum album, assembly GCA_963277665.1. NCBI lineage: Eukaryota > Viridiplantae > Streptophyta > Magnoliopsida > Santalales > Viscaceae > Viscum > Viscum album. The sequence continues at coordinate 1,148,320,992 of OY728132.1, read as the reverse complement.
TTTTAAACTGTACACAGTTAGTCACATAGTTTGGAAAACCATGCACTAACTATGTGCAAGTCTCTACCTCAAGGAGGAACCATTAATGATTTTATTATATGGTTATAAAATCATGCACCAACAGTGAAAATACTACTACCTCACTTTGTAAAATTTCACTATAGTGGCTGCACAGTTTGGAAAAATCATGCACCTACCCAAGCGCCTTTTCCTTAGACCCTATCTAATTGTGAAAGGTTACTTGAAAGAGTGTCATGATTTCCAAATACTATGAACAAACCATGAACCATTATAATGGCCCTGAAAACATTATAAAAGTATTCAAAACACTCTTAAACTTTACCCAAACACTATAAATTCTTAAAATAAATAAATGAAGGGTTACTTACTTAAAACCAATGGTGATTCAAAAGGAATGTGTTATTTTATCTTCAAAAACTTATCATAATATCATAAATAAAATATTATTTATTTTAACATAATTATATATATCATTATAGTGATGTGATGATGAAAAATTAATCCCATCGCTTCATGGAGGTGATATTCCACATGTATACGTACAACATTACCATTTTTGAGTATAAAAATTAAAATGATATATTTTATTTTTACAATGATAAATATGTCATGAGTATAATTATTTATTAATTTAGTTCAAATTTATTCATTAAATTTACCATTATTTATTTCCATGTAAATTGTTATTGAAAAAATAATCACATTACTTCGTGAGGTGGAAGTTTTTCGTACACACGAGCGACATTATTGTATCCCCCACTGAAAAAGGTAAGTTGGTATATGTGATATAATAACTATATAAGTATAAATATGTTACAAATATCATATAAATTCATGAAATAATTCCTTAATATAAACAATGAGGGGTGATGATAGAAAAATAATGTCATCGGTTCATGAGGTGGCAGTCTACTGTACTAATGAATGATGATTTCATTTCTTATTTGATGGAAGAGGAGATGCATTTATATTATTAAATTAATAAAATAATATATAAACATATAATAGATACTAGTTTTATAATATTATAATATTATAATAATATTATAGGAATTTGGATGATGAAATAAAACAAAAATTCATAGTTATGAATTATAACTTTTCTCGAACTACCTCTTTAGAATTATACATAAAGTTTTACTAGAATGGATTTATGACCAAACCAAGGACTCTAAGATGAGGGTATAGAAGTGGGTAATTTATTTGGTCAGTTCATGGATAAATCAAAAGGGTTTGAAGGTTTCAGTAATAGGGGAGAGTTGGAGGACTTTTATAATTGAGGTGAGTGATACACTTGTAATTTTTGAAAAGAAAATGCTGCACCCACATTTTTTACAGGAAAAAGCTCAAAAAAGAACATTAACCATCCTGTGATATTATGAGGTCAAAATATCTTTTTAAAATATATTTCATAAAATATTTATGTCATTTTAATCCTTATCATTTTATTCTAACTCTCAATAATTCTACATTTAAATCACTTATCATATTGAAAATAAATGACATTTTTAGAAACATCTATATTTTCACTCTTCAATGAAAAGTTAATATTTTCCCAAAAATAAAAACATTTAACCCAGAGTAATTTTTTATTTTTTTTTTAAAAAAACAAAATTAATTTTATAAAATTAAATTTCTAATATATCCAAAAATTATTTATAAAACATTTTCATGAAATGCAATAAAAATAATTTTTTAATAAAATATATTTTTGGATAAAAACGTTTCTTTACAAAAAATTGATTGATTATTTATTAAAAATTTATCAATAATTTAAATTTAAAATGAAATATTTATATATATCATAAATTTGTTTATATTTTTCATACTTTGTAATTCAAGGGATAGGTCATAATGGTTATATATATCATGGGTAATTTAAGATCAGTGTTTTGTGTTAAATATTCTTCGAACATGTTTTTATTTTCTAAAATATCAGGGTGTTACATCCTCATACTTTAATAAATTATGTTAGTAAAATTTCAAATTTACCTCGGTAATCAATGGTTGGATATTTGAAAATACTTTTCTTAAAACACCCAACATAAAATTGATAGATAAACCATTCTCCTGATTAAAGAGAAAGAGATGTATGAATGTCATATGGAATAACACAAATTAGGTTTCCAAAAAGGATATAATATGTGATAAGTGATGATTTGGAACTATAATGAAAGTATAATTCCCCTAAAATGAAACACAGTGATAGAGATCTCTGATCACAAGAAAGTAAATGGCCAAGAAGAAGTTAACACCCAAAAAACATTACATAGTTAAATTAAATAAATGATGGGTTACCTATATGAAACTGGGGTTCTCTAGAAAGAATGTATTATTTTGTATTTAAATAATTATCATAATATCCTAAATACCATAACATTTCATTAAATATACTTATATATATAATTATTGTGATGTGGTAAGGAAAAAAAATTTCACCGTTTCATAGAGGCGGTATTCGACATGTATACGTACGACATTTCCATTTTTAAGTATAAAAAATGAAATGATAAATTATATTTTAGAATGATAAATATGACATGAGTATCATTTTTTATTAATTTATGTCACATATATTTATTAAATGTATCCTTATTACTTTCCATTTAAAGAGTTAGTGAATAATGAATCACATCTCTTAATGAGGTGATAATATGTCGTATAGACGAGTGACATAATTGTATCCCCCAAAGAAATAAATGTAAGAAGGTATATGGGATATAATAACTATATTAAAATAAATATGTTACAAATACCATATATATACTATAAATACTTCCTTAAAATGAACTGTGAGAGGTGATTGTTGAAAATGAATGACATCAGTGGAAGTAGTCCACTATACAAACGAATGACAATTCCATCTCAAATTTGATGGAATAGGAGATGGATTTATATTATTAAAATAATATAATAACATATAAATATATAATAGATACTAATTATATAGTATTATAATATTTTAATAATATCGTTTTTTAGTTCGAAGAAGAAATAAAACCAAAATTCATAGTTAGGAATTTTACCTCTTCTCAGACCACCTCTTTATAATTATATGTAATGTTAAATGAGAATGGATTTAAGACCAAGCCATGGATTCTAGGATGATGGTATGGAAGTTAGTAATTTATTTGGTTAGTTCTTGGCTGAACCAAAATGGATTTATGGTTTTAATAATAGGGGATAGTGGGAGGCCTTTATAAGTTAGGTGAGTGACCACATTTAATTTTTGAAAAGAAAAACGTGTACCCACCTTTTTTACAAGAACAAAGGCTCCCAAAATGAACATTATCCATCCTTAGATACTATGATGTATAAATATGTTTATAAAATAGATTTTATACAATTTTTAGATAATTTTACCCTTATCATTTTATTCTAACAACTAATAATGGTACTTTAAATAACATAATTTATTGAACACAAATGATAATTTTAGAAAAATCTATAGTATAACTGTTCATTGAAAAATCAATATTTTCCAAAAAATTACACAATTTCATGAAATGTAAATTAAGATATTTTTATTTATATAATTATGTTCATTTTATAAAATACAATTTCTAATATTACCAAAAATTAGTTATAATGTTTTGTCATGAAAATCTATAAAAATAATTTATGAAGAATTTTTTTTTGGTAATACAATTTCATTACTAAAAATTAATTTATTATTTACAAAATATATAGAAATTTTTTAAATTTATGATATATATATATATATATTAAATTAGTTCATATTTTTCATACTTGTGAATTCAAGGGATATGTTATAATAGTTATATATTTCATGGATGACAATACTGCAAATAAGGACCTTAAAAGAGCTAGAAAAGTCCATTTACAGTGCTAAAACAAGCTCTATTAATCGAGGGGCTAATAAAATCGGCTCCTTTTATTAACGCTAAAAAAGTGATGATAAATGGGTCCTTTATCAACACTTTTTAAAAGATGATGATAAATGTTAAAAAACTTAAAAAAATTTACCAAAATATTTCTGCAATTTGGGGAAGGGATTCAACAGTGCTTGAAGCTCCACTTCAACAGTGCCCCCAGCCCACATGCCCCATCACCCACCCCACCCACCCTTTAACATAATCCCTCCCACCCTTTAACAGAAAAAGCTATAATTCCACTCGCATGCACAACCTACTTACCCCTAGATTTGAACCCAAGACCTCTTGCCTATGCACCTAAACCATTACCACTCCCCCAGATTGCATTTCTCTCCATTTAACAATATATATATATAGTTATATTTACTCATATATTAATATATATTAATATTAACATATATAGATTTATATTAATATATATATATATATACATAGTAATATTAATATATATATATATATCCACATATAAATATAAATATAAATATATAGTTATATTTATATATATATATATTTATATATTTATTTTCATATTAATATATATTAATATCTAATTATTTATATATATTTATATTTTTTATCCGTATATTTATCCTTATATTAATATATATTTAGAAGTTCAGTTTTAAACGCATTTATAAAATATCCCTTTTTATATTTGTTTATAAATAAATAAATACATATATACAACACACACACACACCCAAACACAAATATATATTATATTGGTATCTTTACATATATTTATACATATTTATATATATTTAAAAATATTATATATTAATATGTATATACATATGTATAGAATATATATATAATATGCATCCGTTTGTCAATATAGATGCACACAAATATATATATATAAACATACACATTATATAGGTATATAAATATTCATATATTTTTATTTTAAATAAAATAGATAATAGTTTTTTATTTAGATAAGGTTTATATATTGGGAAATATATTTTATATGTAAATATTTTTAATTATTTATTTATAAAATTAAATATTTATGGGAGAATATATAAAAAATATGTATATATTGTTAAATATTAGATTATAAATAATAGTAAATTATTAAAAAATGATAAATTTTCAATTAAAAAATATTAACATTAACATAATCCATTGAAATAGAATCATTCCCCACTAAAAAGGGAAAAGACCCCCTTAAATGAGCTTAAAATTTCATCAAATGTTATAAAATTTGGGTATTCAGACTAAAAAATCCGTTTTGGAGGCCTTCTGAGCCATGTTTGGCCTAAAAAAATGTGATAAAGGCTTCCCTTATGTTTCCTACAAATAGAGATAGTCGTAGGCTTTGATTTGATATACTGTAGAGCTCAAACAGACTACCATATCAAAATTTATGGTCGTTTGATGTTTGAGTTACGTTTTCATCTTATTTTAGATCTTTTATTAATTTTTTTATTTTTGGTGTCTTCAAATTGAAATTAAATGATTATTAGTCGATGGTAACTAGAAAATTATTAATTAGTTTTTTATGACATTTTATAAGTCATTTTCACTACATATCTTATATATTTAGTTAAAATGTATATTTATTCTTATAAAAAACATATTTAATAAATATATATAATATTTATATCAATATCAAAATACTTATATATTTATATATCAATATATTACTTTTTATGACTTTTTTTTTGAAATATACACTTTATCAGTGCTAGAAAAGAAACTAATAAACCCCCTACCAGTAGTACAAAAAAATGAACTAATAAAGTCGGCCGCTTTAACAATGCTAAAAAAAGAGATGATAAATATTGTGCCTTTATGAGGTCTAAAAACACACTGATAAAGGGACACTTTTAATAACGCTTTTTTAGTGTGTTAAAAGTACCCTTTATCAACACTTTGTTAGTGCTTATAAAGGATCCTTCTTCATCATTGGTTTTTTAGCACTATTGAAGGGTGGCACTATGGAAACCAAGTTTTATGGTAGTGTAATTTATGATTAGTGTTGTGTGTATAATACTCTATTGAATATATTTTTCTTTTCTAAAATATAAGGGTGTTATATCATACTCATTTAATAACTTATGACAACAAATTTTTAAATTTACCTTAGTAATCTAATGTTTGATATTTGAAAATGATTTTTTAAACCCACATCCTAAAATTGGATAATAAAAGATTCTATTGGTAAAGAGAAAGGGATGTATGAAAGTCATGTGGAATAACAGAAACATGGTTTCCAAAAATGAGATTATAGGTGGGAAGTGAAGATTTGGACCAAAAATGAAATTAAAATTCTCAAATAAGGAAATGGAGTGGAAGATATCATTGATCACAAGAAAGTGAATAACCTAGATAAAGTTTACACCCAGAAAACCATAAACTAAAGAGTGTTAAAAGGTTATTGATATCATCAGAAATGATGGAAATAGGGATAATTTTTTTTCAATATCATTTTCCTAGAGTGAAAAAATTACTTTACCATATAGACCATGAGAGTAAGTAAATATACCTACATGGTGAGTATAATTTAATCCTTCTATCAATTTCCACAACAATTTCATTTTTTATACAAACAATGGGTATTCACGATGAATTTTTTTTCTTGCCTAAAGAATTAAAATCATCTTTCAATGGAACACACAACAATAAAATGGATAATAAAGATATTTCATATTTCTTAAATTAGTATCTTAAATCCAAATGGTTACACAAATGTAATATTTTTACCAAAATGATATAATCACCATACTATGAAATAATACATTAATCTACAATATTCAATTGTAACACACAAAGTTCATGCTAAATCATTCCAAAATATCCTCAATATTAAAGAGTGTTTTAACCTCAAATTTTATCTCTTATCATTCTTCCTTCAAAAAAAATACGACTTGATTTTTTTGAATTTACATTAATCACACGAAGTTATCAATACTTGTAATATTACTTCCACAAAATGTAATTTAATAATTCAAATTACACCAAATATTTATATTTACATTAATATAAAAAATGTCTTCTAAAATTTCATTAATCATTTTAAGATATCGTCGTATAAAAACTAATAGGGGAGTTGAATAATTTTATCATATGAAAATCATTATTATTACTGACTTGTGATAGTATCCATAAATATTATGATAACATCACTATAAATCACCATAACATCCAAATTTAACAAAAAAATTCCATTGACACCAACTATAATATCTTAGAACTCACCCTCTCTTATTAGTAACTAAAAAAGTGAAATTAACATTTCAAGAATTGATAATGATGATTGTGACCCAATTTTATCCATTCAAACTATACAACATTAAAAAGAAATAATCTGATCACTTATATTCTTAAGAACCTTTTAGGTTTAGAGTTTTAGATAATTATGAAAAAATAATACATAAAAAATACACATGAATTTAAATGATTCAATATTTTACCTCACCCATCAACTCTTAGATCACATTAATTCATCATTTTTAAAAATATTAATTCCCTTATAGACATAATTTTCAACATCATTTTTTATAACCGAGGTAAAATGAAACATAAGAAGGCTGAGCTCAAATTATTAATAGGGTTAATGTAAGAATTAATAGTAGAATGTAATCATCAAGAACCAGAAGAGAATAATGGTATAATGACATAATAAAAGTGAATGAGTATAAAATATAAATATTCAAACCCCTTAATACTTGGATTGTCATACATAAAAACCTAAAGAAAGGATTTATTAATGGAAAGAGTCATCGGAATCATTAATCATGGTTCATGTGATATATATCTTGATCATTAGAAACATTATAAATCTATATTAATCACAAATAAAACATATTGGTATCTTGTAAATACTATATTCATAACCCATTATAATCTTGGGTTAGAGATAATTGGATCCTAATTAAATCTGTAGGGAAAACCCATCAATGACTTTCTCTTTATTATCTGTTAAGACCTAGAACATTACATAATGCATGGATGTGCTATCTTGGAACTTCTAACATATAAGATGTATCAGGATCTCACGGTGATATATGGGATCATCCATTGTATTATCTATATCGGAATCACCCAGTGCTATTTGGGAACAACCATCATATAATCTATATCATGCTCACCCAGTTCTATCTAGGAACACCCATTTTATGAGGTATATCAGGATAAAAAGACACTATCTTGGAGTAACAATTTCTCATATAAATCTAAAGTACTATATCATGCATAAAAAATTTTTTGTTGTCATTTTTTTCATCATAAAAAATTTTAAAAGATATTTTAATCTTGTATGAAAATTACTTTTGGATATTAAAACACCATTTTAAATTAAAAACACATTTTCAATACAATAATACCAAAAAAACTAAATGAGGGATTTTATTTGTATAAAACATGAAATATTATAAAGTAATACAATCATCGAATATTTGTTATAGTGGTTTAAAAATCTTTTGTTGTCGAATATATAAAAATAGAACATTCTTTTTTTTGTAAAGAAAGTCAAAAATTCCATAAATGATTCATTTTTTTAAAACACAAAAACATAAACTGAAGATATAAATTTCCCTTATAAAAGATTCATTTCCATAATAAAATAATTTTAAAATCATGGACATGGATGAAATAGTGAGTTATAAGGAATACATTAAGAGATATGTTTTTTTAAAATGTCCCTTATCACTTTAAAAATATTTGAATCATAAACCACAAAGAATAATTACATTAAAAAACATTAAATACAATTATAGTAGAGGTATTCATGATATAACATATAAAATGGTTTGTATATACACAAAATGAAAAAATATATGAGCATAAAATCGAAATATTTCTCAACAAAAGTAAATTGAGATGAATTCCCTAACAAATTTGGTAATCTATGGATCAAAACCCCATGATAAGAGAGAACACAATATGCGATTTTAAATCCAAAAAATATTCCTGAATTTAATCCCAAATGACATATATGGGATCTATATACACCACCCAACATAAATAAGGGGTGAATATGGAATATTTCTCACATATGTAAAAGTGAGATGAGAAAATCCTTACCCCAAGTCCATATATTCCATGAATGTCCTTTTAACTCTTTTATAATAAGATTATATAAATTATTTTATTTCATACAAAAATATTATAGCTTTAAAACTTATAATTAAATAATGTATTTTATTTATTTTGAATTAAACATTTGAATACTAAATTAATCAATTCCATATCAGGTGTTTTGAGGATGTTTGGTTCATTATTTCAAAATAGATTTGGTGTGTTGACCGTGGTGAAACATGTCATTATTTCAACATGTATAGAATAATAACGAAAAAATTATTATCAATTTTATTCAATAATTATAATCTTCAAACCAATCAGGAAAAATGGTTAGGAAAAATGAAGTGCATTACGATCATCAAGATGGTAGGTCGTACATACTCATGAGTAATGTTTCCATTTTTAAATGATCATTATGGTAATAAGATATGTATTGTCCTAAATTTAATGAATTATCATAATATTGTAAATAATATATTACTTAATTAAATAAACTTATATATATCATTCTTGTGATATGGTGAAGAAAAAAAATCACACTACATCATAGAGGAAGTAGTCCACATGTATACAAACAAAATTATCATTTCTTAGTTTATGAATGAAAATGATATATTATATTTTCATAATCATAATAATTTAATGAGAATAATTATGATTTAATTTATATCATATATATTAATTAACATTATCCTTGTTACATTTCATGTAATGTTTTAGTGAATGATGAATCACATCGCTTCACGAGGTTGTAGTCTGCCATGCCTAGGAGCGACATTATCGTATCCCACATTTAATATAAATTAAGATAGTATATGTGATATCATAACTATAGAAGTAAAAATATTATTAATATATCATATATATATATACTATAATCACATAATTACAATAATCCTTGAGGGGAGTCGATGGAAAAGTAATTACATGGGTTCATGAGGTGCTAGTCCACCTTACACAGGAATTATGATTTCATAACCCATTTGTTTGAATAGGGTATGTGTTAATAATATGAAAATAATATGAAAATAATATAATAACAACTATGTATATAATATATACTAGTGTTATAATATTATAATATTTAAAAAATATTTTAATGCGATGGAAGAATAAATAAAACCAAAACACATAGGTTAGAATTTTATCTATTCTCAGACCACCAATTTAAGATTATACTTTATGTATTTATAAAATGAATTTATTACCAAAACAAGGATTCTAGGATGAGGTGATGAAATATCTGATGTTATTTAGATTTGTATTTATTGAACCAAAAGGTTTTCATGGTGTGAATTATAGATGATATATGATGGCCTTTAAAAAGTGAGGTGAGCGACAAACATGTAATTTTTGAAATGAAAATTGTGTATAATGTTTTCACATAAAAAAGGTTAAAATGGAATATTATAATGAATTAAAAATTATATGGTCTAAATATTTCCATTAAATATATTTTTAAAATGTTTTTTGGTAATTTGTTCCCGTAACATTTTAGTTTATTTTTGGGTAAACCCATTTTCACCATAACCCGTAAAATTATTTTTTACTATTTCCACTATTATTTAGGGTCTAAAATTAATTTCACATTATTATATAATATATTTTATTATGATTCAAAATATTGAATATATATTTAAAATTAAATACAAAGAAGTGGAAAATTTAATTTAAATTTAAATCCACAGGCATGATGAAAAACGGCTTTTCCAAAAGTGTATTTAGTGAGAAAATGGTGATTTTATATTAACTATATGAATAAAAATAAAAATTATATTAATAAAAATTAATATTTATTGATATATAAATATAAATTTAAGTTAAATAATTCCTTATTTCATTTTTAATTAATAAAAATGGCAAAAATTATTTACATTAAAATAGATTTCAATAAAATCGCTTCTTTAAACCCTAGGAAAAACTAATACTAAAATTTAATAGGTTGTTCATTATAAATAAATTTAGTGTGATAAATATAAATAAATAATACTTATGGTACATTAAATCACATTCAAAACATTATGGGGATTCTAAAATTTTCAATTTATTGAAAATAAATGATTTTTTTGAAAAATAAGTATGTCTCAATATTTAGAAAAAAATCAATATTTTATGAAAAATAAGAAAATTTACCCCAAAGTAATCTTGATATTTTATATAAAAAATTTAAGTAAATTTTATTGAATAAATTTTCTAAAAGTTCAAAAAAGTTATATTAATATCTTTTTTTCTGAAATGTAATAAATATCATTTAAAAAACATAATTTTGACGAATAAAATTACTTTAACAAAAATTGATTAACTATTTACACAAATTTTATTAACAATTTCTATCAAGTAGGACATATATATAGTTTTCATAAATTAGTCAAATCTATTTATACTTTCCAATTAAATATCTAGGATATAATTGTAAAATATTTCTTATGTGATTTATGATCGGTGTTACGTATTGAATGCACCATCGAACATAGTTTTCTTTTCAAAAATCTCATGGTATAACAAATTTTATCTAAATAAACATTAAAATTGTAAAGATTTTATTCTATCCTAGGGCTGTGAGTACCACAATTTATAGTAGAAATATATTCAACCTTAGCTCTGGGAAATCCAACTGGTAATTTCTTCTTGAAAATACATGATATTAAACATTTACCTAATATTTGACACAAACCTAATAAAATTTTACTATTAAGTATGTAGCCTCTAAAGTATGATTCAAAATAATATAAAACTTGATTTTTTTATTTGATTAAAATAAAATAGTGGTGATAGTTCCATTAACATGTATGATTAATCTTTTCATAGCATTTAAATGACTTTATTTTGGGTTAGATTGATAAATGACCAAAATATAGAGAGAAAACATAATATCAGGCCCTGATACAGTCAAATATAGTATGGTTCTTATCATTCATCTATAAATATTATCATTTATAGATTTTAAATATTTATCCACATCCAATATAGAATCAGTTCTCATAGGGGTTATAATAGTTTTACAAGAATCATGATTATATTTTTTATGATAATATTTAGCATATTTTTTTTAAATTTAGAAAAATGCTTTCTTTGATTTTTACAATTTTAAGGGTAAGGGAAATTATAGTTTGCCTATTAGGCTCAAATAAAATTCATTTTTCATTTATTTTGATAACCAATTATGAATTATATCATTTTTAATTCTAAATATAATATGATCAATATATATTTGGACAATTAAAATATTATTAGAAACATTCTTTATAAATAATGAAGGATCAACAATTCCTTTGTTAAAATAGTTTTCTAGAAAAAATATATTTAGTCTATCATAAAAAGCTCTTGCAGCATGTTTTATACCCTACAAAGAATTTGAAATTTCAAAAACATTATTTTGAAATTAATCTTTTTAGAAACTAAGTGGTTGATTAACATAATATTATTCGATGTTTTCACTTTGTAAAAAAGAACTTTTTCCACCCATTTTAATTTTTTCAGAATTTTGTAATCATTAAAAATATAATAAAATATAAATGTATTTAACAATAGAAGGTGGTGAAGAGTTATCTTCAAAATTAATGAAATTTTATTTTATATAACCTTTAAAAACTATGATAGAATTATTTCATACTATATTACTAGAATCAATCATTCTATTTTGAAAAATCCATTCCGTTTTCATTGACACATTATTATTAGACAACTCTTCCAAATTAAAAACATTATTTATATCAAATAATTAATTTCATCATGGATATAATTTATCCAATATTAATCTACTAATTCTTCATTAATATTAATAGTAACAAAATCAGCAACAAAAGTATAATTAGTACCACGATTAAAAAATTTATTTTTTAGTTATAATTATTGGGTCAACATTTAAATTTACATTTTCTAAATAATGAACTCAATGTTTTTCATAATTCATAGAATTAGATTTGGAATAGTTTTTATCCTCCTCAATTGATGAATGATCATTTTCATGTTTTTCATTTTCAATGTTGAATTATTAAAATTGTTTAAGAAAATCAATAGAATCTATAATATATTTTTCATTATTTTCAATGAACATTACACACATAGATTCCCCCATTGACATGGTTATCTTGTTATATACTCTATAAGGTTATCAATTATTTAAATATCAAGTAAATATTACCTTATCCTTTATATCATAATATTTTTCCAAATTTTCTTTAGAATTTAAAACATAAACTCTAAATCCAAATAATTTAATGTAATCAATCTTAGGGTTCTTTCTTTTAAATGGTTAATAAGGAGTTTTCTTTATCACTGATATAATGTAAACTCTATTTAAGATATAAAAAGTAGCGTTAAACAATTTACCCCAAAAATAATTTAGTTATTTGAATTCATTAATTATATTCCTTTCCATATCTTAAATAGATCTACTTTACCCTCTATAACACCATTTTGTTGTGGTTCCCTAGGGGTATAAAAATTATAGAGTTATACAATATCTTCACTAAATTTCTGAAAGTATAAGATAAAAAATTATCGTCCGTTTTCATTTAAAATGAATGTTATTAAATGATATTTTTGATCATAAATCGATTTATTTAATATAAAAAACTTATTTAAGGTTTCACTTTTATGAGATAAGAACAAGGTCCAAGTGAATCTACACAAATCATATAAAATTAAAAATATATACATGTTATTACCAAAACTAGCAGTAGTCATTATCCAAATAATTCAAGATTAAGAAGTACTAAGAATATATCTGTATCGATATTATCATCAGATCTTAATTTATCACCAGGTTTCTAAACATTTAGATAAGAATCACAAAAAAATAATTACTTTATGTAAACATTAGATGCTCCAAAACCTGTCCTTTTTCTAACTTATAAAATTATCAAAGATAAAAATTTACAAATATTCTATTAAAAATTATATGATATACTTATATAATATTTAAAAATATTACATTTTTCATGGAATGTTCTAAAAATATAAAGAATTTATATTTTATTTTCTATTGGAATGAAATAAAATTGTATTGCATTTATAATTAGGATATTTATTGTCTTCAAACATCACACTCATTCCATCATCCCATGGTTATAATATGTAATTAAATTTTGTTTTAATCCATCTATATACAATACTTTATAAATTCTAATATATTTTTTATTTATATTTCTCAAAAACCTTTTGTCGTTCCTTTAGATTTATCACTAAAAGTGGTAGTTCCTCCATCACATGAATGAAAATACAAAAAATCTATATATATAAAAAATTATTTTCCTGCAGGATCCACTATCTTTATAATATAAAATAGATTAATAAGATAAAAAATTTTATATCTATTCTATTTTCTGTACAACTGGATTAGTAATAAAAATTTTACGTACCCATACTGATTTGAGAAGTTTTACATAGGGTATTATATAAGATATATTCTTATAAATACAATTCTTGGTGTGTCATAATGATTATTTAAATCATAAAGAACATCCATTTTCATAATCAGATCTCAAATAACTTCTATAAAATATAATATTTAAAACATTTCCATTAATTATTTTAGCAAAATTAGTTTAGTACATATTAAGAATATGTATTTTTTTTGAAAAATATTGTTTTATCTTTATTTTTCATATCCATCATCGTATCCAATTTTTCATGACCTTGAATAAAAATAAATAATGTTTCTTTAAATCAAGTAATTTTATTCTTGGTATTTTTATTCTATTTTGGAATAACATCAATTTAATCCCATGTTTTCAAAGTTGAACATTATCTTATATTTTAAATTTAATATTTTCATGTTTAAACATATTAAATTCATTATCAATTATATCTAAATCATCACAATGTATTTTAAATATCATATGTTAATATTCATCATTTTGTACATGAAATATTTTAATATATCATTCTTATATTTTATCTTAGTCATATTAAAATCAAAAAACCTTTTATATTTTATATTTACTAAAATATAAACATTATGTTTCTGATACTCTTCTTTAAAATTCTTATTTTCTATTTTAGTACTCTATAGAGCTAAGAAATTCTAAAAATATAAATTTAATAATTTTCATTTTTTCCAGTTAATTAATTAACATAACATTCAATATTAGACTCATAACTAGATTTTTAATCAAAATATGTTTTTACATTATTTATAGTTGTTTCAATTATTTATAATTGTTTCCACAAAACATAGATTAGAAAATTATTTTTCCCTCTCAAAATAATCACTACTTAATTCATAATCTTTTTGAATACTCTATTTTTCACAATATGATTGTTTAAAATATTTCAATCCTTTATTATTTTTACCTACAAATTTAAATTTTTTACAGTATAATTTTATATGTCCCTTTTTCTTACACTCAAAATAAATTAATTCTGAAACATTGAATTTGCTACATCATATTGTTCTTACTTCCCTTTGTTTCATTCTTTTTTGATCTCTTCTTAGATGCTTTTTAAAAATCCTCTTTCCCTTCATGTACTTATAGGATCCTTTAGTAATTTTTTTTTTCAAATTTATCACATTACTAAAACTCAAAATCATTAGAATTAAGTGAAACATTTAAATTATATCTTAATGATATATTTTTCTATTTATCAGGATCATAAGTATTTTCATAATTTATTTAAAACACATAATGAATAATTTATTCCATATATTCATAAAATTAATACTATGTTAAATCCTTACATTATTTAATCACATCCTTCATTTTATTCCATCATCATGGAAGTGCTCAAGGAATTCATTCAACTAGAATTCCATTATTTGTTATCCATTAAGAGAAACAATACTATTTAAAATCATTGTGAATATGTTGTAAATATAATATATGACATCTTGATTATTCATTCTAAATTATTGAAACCCAGCTCTGTGAATGACCATCTCCATTCTCTACAACTTATCAGTACCTTGATGTGTGACATTTAAATTCATCTAGATTCAATAATTTGTTTTATATGATGAAATATGGATATTGATATTTCAAATTAAAGAAAAATATAAGTAATTAATAAATTTATAATTAAAATTTATTTTCATAAAATAATTTATAGTTAGTTTTTACAAATCTATATTAGGATTTTTTTTGGATTTTTACATAATAGCCCAAAATTAAACAATAATATATTTTAGAAATACCTCCATACAATCTTTCCTGTAAATATAATCGCTTAAATTAAAGTGAGGTGGTATGATGAGATTCAACATCTCAAATTCTTAATATACCATAATCAAACCAATGGATACTACCTTAGGCTATTACATATTTGGTAATGGTTCTTTCAAAAAGATAATGAAACAATAATAACCAATCCATTAAGAAAAGACACCTAGGTATAATACTAATTGATAGGTCCCAGTATATGGAATGATTGAATAGAGGAGGGGGGGGGGGGTAAATAGACTTTCTAAATAATAATCAACTAAATATAATTTTAATAGTAAACAATAGTGTTAATTGTTGGGTGGAAAAGAAAACAAATAACATAAGATTTTAATCGAGGTTCTAGTCACCATTATCGTAGACTACTCTTCAATGTTCTCTACTTAGTGAGAAGACTAAAATTACTAGATCCTCACTTTTGAAAGGGAGTGATAACCCAATTTAAATATGATAAAATTTTCCTCCCCACCTTGTGTAAACCCAATTGGATTTTACAAGATTCACTACCCACCAAACATTTATCTGAGAGTCCTAACTTGAATGAATTTTTTCTTAGAGTGGCAATCCACCCTTACATTTAGATAATTTGAATTGGATAATTAAATAGGTTTTGGATGAGAAAAGATTAAACCATATATAGAATAAAAAATGGGATAAAAATAAATAAAATTATGGAAAACCATATAGAATTTAGAATAACATTGAATTAGATGATGTTGAATATTGACGCATCTCTTGAAATTTGACCACTTCAATAAGGAATTTTAAAAAAATGTGAAGTCTTTCATGATAAAAATAATGGTATAATATTCATATTAAATATTTCATACTTTGAAATTATGGTATTAAAGATATATTTTTCACTCTCTTTGATTATATTAAACATCATCATCAATCTCATTGAATAAACTCTTTAAATTTTATTTTATTACAGTCATGGATTCTTATTACCATAGGTAATAGAATTTTATTAACTCCAGGGTCATCTTGATTGAGAAGGCCTGTCTAAAATTTAGATAACATAATTAAATGTCAGAAAATAATTAAACATTGAATAAATTAGTTACCTTTAATTTGAAATAACAGTCTCATACTTAGATAATTGTCATGCTCTTTTATTTTAACATGAAATAACATCACGAAAATTTGAATAAGATCATTAAAAATGATAATTATTCAAATGAATAAAAACCTAATATAAAATTTAAACCAGATTGAAGTAATTTCAAAATTGAAAGGATATATAAAATGAAGAATAAAATAATTATTATGGGAATTATTATTTTTATAAAAATTTCATTTTTATTTTAAACTCTATATAATATAACATGATCTTTAAAAAACATATTTTGTTATAGATCATTTGAATAAAAAAATAATATTATAGTAATTAAAATAATAAAAATAACAAAAATTAAGAATAATTATAGATTTTACAATAAATTGTAGAAAATTGTATAACAAAATAGAAAAATTCATATAAATGATTCACACAGGAAAACCGACATAGGGAAATTCACATGGATGAGTCAATGTATCCGAATTAACATAGGTAAATTGGCGTAACTGAATTTACATAAGAAAATTGATGTAGATGAATGCACATAGCTAAATTGAGATACCAAAATTCACATAATTTAATGGGCTTATCCAAATTCACTTAGGTAAATTGGCCTTGCAAAATTCACATAGGTGAATTGTCCTTGCCAAATTCACATATGTGAATTGATGTTAATAAGGATTTGACCTACTTTTCATATTTAAAAAAAATTCCACTACGTTGGTAGATTTTATTCTTGGAAGTAATAATATTGTTGAGGGGATTCTCTATTGTCTTTGTTAGTCACATTTATAGACGATATCAAATAATTTACCCCCATAAATGACTTAAAAATGGTTTAATGTGAGATATTTTAGGATTTTACATTATTTTAGTAGTAGTAAAGTATTTTAATACTACTTTTATATTTTATTAGTAAGGAAATAACTCTAGGATTCTATATCTAGTGATTATTTTAAATAATTAGTTGATATAGAGTTAAAACATCCTTCTGTATGATGTATGTCTTACACCGTGATATCCTCTATTGATGAATAAATAGAATTATGGATTCCATTTTCTAATATAATTCATAAAACTACATGATCCCCTATGATGGGGTTTAGGGAATTACATTTTAGGTATAAATTTTCAACATCATATGATCACCTATTTGTCCAGTGATATCCCCCAATTTCAATCAATGTGGTAAAATTAAGAGGTATTTTTGTGTGTGTTTCTCTATGATTTTTTTATTTTGGGATTGATTATTCTCATGAACATGGTTGTTATTTTATTTGATGATATAATCTTTTATGTGATATATTTTGATACCTTATAGACGTGATAGCATCCTAATAGGGTTTGACCAAGATTACTTTTGGGAGGTATTGAGTAGTGAAGTCATGACTATATATTAGGATTTCATATAAATTAGTTCTTTTGTATGTTTATGTTTATCTATATCATTTATAATCTTCATAGATATCCAATTGGGTCATCACACTCACCATTTAATGGGTACTTTCATGGTGATTTACTCATAGTTATAAAAAGTTATAAATCTCATTGGATCACAAGGAAAATTTGGAGCTAACAGAGATGGTTTGTATTGATTGAACCATGGATAATCACTAGAGGTGTATTAAAAAAGGCAGTCACATATTTTTATTAAGGTGTATACATTAATTTATATATTTATATTAATGTTTTATATTTTGATTGTTATTTGTAGTAAATAAATTTTTTATCATAATAATGATATGTATTTATTCCTTCTTGAAAAATGTTTTGACATGTATGAATTAATTTATTTTTAGTTTATGATATGTATGTTCACTATGTATATTATTAGTATAAGTGATTTGTAGTTATAAGTTAATGGGTAAATGGCTCCCATTTTTTGTGTGCACCCTCTTAGTGATAATCATTGATCTAAGCATGTTGATGATGAGATTTGTGAGGTGTACTCAACCTTTCCACTGACCTAGGTGAAATCCTGAAAAGGACATGTCATGTCATAGAGGCATCAAATGTGTTTTTAGTGATAATATTTATAGATAGGCATATGTGGTGTTTTGGTATATGATACTAGATCAATAATAATATAATATTTTATATCTATTTATGAGGATTGATACCTCAAAAAAATGGTGTGGTGACCAATGCATTACTCATCAAGGAAAATGATCATTTTAATTAATTTGAGTTATTAGAGAACAATTTGATGATTACAATTATGTTGTATATACAAATATTTTAATTTTTACACATACTTATGTGTGATATAGTTTTTTATTGGATGGATAGATTAGAAAATTATTGTTACTTTTTTGAATACTACTATTAATTACATTGTGAAATTATCTCAAAATAATTGAGTTATTCAACAAATGTTGGCATCATTAAGTAAAACAAAATTGCAAAGTTATGAGTCATTAAGTGTTGGTCCACAAATATTAATTTGTAATCTTTGATGATCAATTCATGTGTACTTCACTCAAATTTCTACATATATGGGACTAAAACTTATTTCCATAGAAAGAACATTGTTCGTTTTGGATGGTGAGAAAACTCATGACGTTGATAAGTTAAATGAATTTCAGGGCTTGAAACTACCTATGTTATAGGACGAACATGAAGTTTTATATAGGTGGATTGGAAATGTGATATTGTTAAGATGTTCTAGTTAATGAGGAAATGTAAATCCTATGAGTTACTTTTATAAGGAACATTATATGTTATGGTTGTTGGTGAAAGGGTGGAGGATGAACTTTTATCTCAGAATAGGAGAGAATTTAACACCATATAGGTGGAAATGTATCCATTAACATGGTTTAATCTAAATAATCATTTAAGAGCATAACTTCTTTGTTTATATTATATGATTATAGATATCCACTGTTTTGATATTTCAGATTACATTATTTATGATCTTTTATTGAGATACTCTTTAAAAATATTGTTTTTGGAATAGATGTATGAGATTTCCTTAGAGACACAATTATGTCTAAGTATAATCATTTACTCTCATATAGATTTTTAGATAAATTATACTTGTAATTTTATCATAGTTAATCAATTAATTTTTGTGTAAAAGTTTGAATGAAATTAGGCTATCATATGGATTTTTATGTTGTTAAATATATGTGGAGATATAGATATATGTACTATTTACATGATTATTGATGTTAGGGTGATTGTTAGATGAAATTTTGAGTTACATTATGAATAAAATCAAGATAACCTATATGGTTTTTCATGTTGTGAGATGGATGTGGAGATATCGATATATATATTAATACTCATTAATTTAATGGTGATGTTACAGTAAAAATTGGGAATGTTTTTAAAGGAGATATACCCTAGGTCCCATTTTAGAAGTGTTTTAATATTCCATATCATATTATATGATTAAGGTATATCATAATGTATTGAATAATATTTAATTCCACTACCATATCATATAATATTTAATGATTTATGGAAATTGCAAGGCATGATCATTCCACTTCCTTACCTTATAATATTGTATGATTTTGTGATATTGTATAACTGTGTTATCATATGGTATATTATTTATTAATGATAAGATTAATTTTATGTTAAATTATGATAACTATAATTTACAAAAAAGTATATGTTTTCTATCATTAATAACCATTCCATGAGATGAAATAGACACGAGTATATGAATTCTTGCAAGGGTTTCATGAATTAATTGAGGCTTTTACTAATGGAATATAACACAATAAGAAAATGCATGAACTCTATAGGATCTCCATTGAATGATTTATAATGATAATACTACCATGTTATAGTGTGCATGAATGTCTACCTAATCCTTGGATGAAATTACTTTATCTTGATTCACCCTTTTCCTACCTTTTCTACCTAATGAGGCACTATTTTATCATAGAGGTTAGAGGATATTTATCTTGGGCCTAGTGATTTATATTCATCCTGTGGATACCTCAAAATGAGGGATATCATTTATTTTACACTTGAATATATTTATCAGGAACTTATAAGGATGGTTAATGTAAGAACCCAATTTTTGTTATAAAAGAGTTTGGAATATTCTTGATGTTATTCTAGAGAAGCACCTTTAGACGACATGTGATTCTGAGCCCTAGTGTGGCCAGAATTAAATTTTCAGTGCATTCACAATGGGCATGCCAATTAAGTAGAATAACTCCTGAATATTAGCACAGACTGGAAAACCGAGGGCACCATTGAGTCTGGAGCATTCCGTTTACCCTAGGAGGGGTGTAATTTTCTCGGGCACGGGCCTCTTGTGAAAAATTCCACCAGGGGAATTTTTATAATTTAGCAGCCTCAGATGTTATGGTTTATAACATTCGAACGAAGTCTCAGATTAAAATTCTGAGACCTCCATTGCACTCCGAACGTGGTTTTTACCTTAGGGGTGGCTTATCCCTGACCTCGCCGAACGTTTGGGTACGAGGTCTATGGGCGGGGTGTTTAAGTGTTTTCTATTTAAACACCACCCCCACCTTCTTCTCCCCCTTAGCTCTTCCCTGGAGGTTTCATCTCGATGAGATTCTCCCCTCACCTCTGCCACTCCGGTGAGGCGCCGAGGTTTTGGCGGACCAATCGTGATGCTTCAGGCTACACCCAGCAAAGTAGGAGGTTTCGTTCTTCGTTTTAGTTTTCGCTTGGTCTTTAAATTTAATTTACTATGTTGAATTGTAGTCCAATCATTGAGCAAAGCCCCTGGTTGCGTAGGTCTTGGATTTATCATCCCAATTATCTTTTTGGATCAAAAATTCGAGTCTTGGGGCGTCCAGGGTGGCCCCGAGATGTTTTCCGGCCGTTTTCCCTTTTTCTGGCGGTTCCAGGGAGGTCCGGCAAGCGGCGACAATGACGCAGTACGTTACAGGCAGCGGTGGCGCAGTACTAGTGGCGGTGGAGGCTATCCAAGATATCGTTGCATCAGCGGACTCCTCAGCGGCGGTGGATTCGTGTGGCGCACTGGCAGCTCTAGGCGGCAGCGAGGTCGACGGCGAGGCAGATCGAGGTCGCGGCACGCGACCCCGAGCGGGGACTGAAACCCACCGTCGAGGGGTCTCCGCGGAAGACGACAACTAGCCATGAGAGCTAGTTAGCACTTCCTGGACCTGGGGTCCATGGACAAGCTGCGCGACTGAGCCGCGGGCCAGCGCTATGATCCGGGTCAGCTGCACAGGCCGGCCTATACCGGGCGCACTGGCCGAACCAGGCCTGTCTAGCCCAAGGGGTTCGCCCCCTCTATCTTTAGACATCCGTAATTTTCTCTACAGGTGTCTGTTTTGTGTGCCTTCCACAGCAGTGAAATTCTCAGCTTGAGAAGATGCTTTTGAGATGGTTTTAGGGGTTTTTTAATTCCCAAAATGGGGGGCCTCGGTGGCACGACACACCTTTAAGTGGAATGGCGTTTTTCCAAGGGTTCTTGTTTTGGGTGGCGCAGATACCTCCTATGTCTGATTTGAGCACTGTCAGTGGTGTTGGGACCCTTGCATCAAGATGAAGATTTCCAAGGGGTTTTTTGGCTGTTGAAACCGAATTTGATTCATGGGCCCCATGACTTGTATTTTAAGCTGCGTGTGGCGATTAGCAAATTTTTCAACGAACATCCGTTAGGGGCGTGCGAGCAGTCATTTTGGGTGTTATTCCAAGTGAACCATAATAGTGAAATCTGCCCGTTTTAATTCCGCACGGTGGTGTGGGCCCCAGGAGGTCTTTTTGGGAGTTTGTGGTGATTTCCATCTTTAGCATTGGGTGTCCATTTCAGATAAGTGGATAGTCAATCTTGTGTACTTTTTTGAGAGGATCGCAACGATGCGATCTGTTAGGAGCACTTTGGGACCGGGATGCAGGTCTCACGTAGCACCACTCATGTGTGGCATGGAGAGATGCATCTTATTCTCTGGATATCTTTTTAACTCTAGTGAGCAGTCAATTTGATGTGTTTTCCCAAGGGCATCGCAGTGGTGCGATGCAACCAATTGTTTTTGGGACCAAGGCTTGGGACCACATAATGCCATTCGGGCGCAAAACGGTGTTGGAAAAATTTTCCATCAGATGTTTGTTTCAGGAAATTAAGTGGTCTATCTTGCCTGTTTTTTTCGAGGATTAAAACATCACGATTTGTTTGCATGTGCAGAGACTCATTCGAGATCTCATTAAATGTATAATCCAGAAAGGTGTACTGGTGGTGGTTCTTCCTGCGGTACTTGCAAGAAACCCTTGGCATGTTACCGTGTTTACTCATGTGGAAGTGAAGTAAATTCTTAAAGGGAAGTGGTTGGTCATGTTAGGGCCGTGGAGGATGCAATTTAGCGAATTTACTTTTACACCCTTCGTGTTGACGTTGGGTGTTGTGTGCACGATAGCCTTTGGGCTAGAAATTTGGTATACTCTAGGAGTATAGATGAATTTATTTGAGGTGTATGTTGTGGTTTGTACCCATGTACATTTGTGCTTGGTTTGGAGATGAGTTGGTGACACACCTCGTGAGGGCCCCATATACGCGGCGTGTTCTGATTTACATAAATTTGATCTCTCGCAACATAGATTATCCCTATATTCATGATGGTTTAGACCAGTAGGGTTGAGTGGTTTCCCCTGGTTCTGTTCTTGACAGTTTGATCGACAGAGTTTTTTGGGTTCCTCTTTTTTCCATTAGCCATGTGGTATTTCAATATCACATCCTTTCGTGTTCCCTTGTATAGTTTTTAAGGATTTAGTGTGACTAATACTTTATGCGGGCACCGATCCACTACCCTGGAGGTTGTTTCCAGTAAGATAAAGAGACCCAGTGAGCCTGTGAATAGATTCACTAACTTAGTATTGAGATCATACACTCCTTCTGCGATCTACTGTGATGTGTTTCCATAGGCAGCGCTCCAGGTATCGTTGGGACCCATACTAAACGGGTGTTGAACCTCTACTTGGTGAATTGTTTTGTAGTTGGGTGGTTGTGCGATACCCACTCCGTGTTCTATTGGCCAGTGTTGTACCATCCATTAGGGATAGCTTGAGCAGTTTCGGGTTTACCCTCCAGTGGGGCTGTGCAGTGGGTTGCTCATTGACCTCTTAGGGTTTACCCACTAGAAGACACTGGGTTGTGGGTTACCCGACAACATCTTAGGGTTTAACCTCTAGTAGAGACTCGGATGTGGGTTCCCCGATGACCTATTTGGGTTTACCCTCCAGCAGAGACTAGGCAGTGGGTTACCCGATGACCTCTTAGGGTTTACCCTCGAGCAGAGACTGGGCAGTGGGTTAAATGATGACCTCTTAGGGTTTACCCTCCATTAGAGACTGGGCAGTGGGTTACTCGACAAACTCTTTCAGACTCAGTCCTTTCTACTAGAGTAGTCTGTGGAATTTCTTCGTGACTACCGGAGCAGGACCCTGGGTTGTACAGGATAGTGATGTGACATCTTTTACTTTGAGAAGACCTATCGATTGTGTGATAGTGACGAGGTGTGGTTTGAATTTCCCTAGAACTCTCAAGTACGAGGGCACTTTCCCCACCAAGACGCGTCATTGAGATGTTCCCAAAACTGTGTGGGTGATTCAGTGCCGCCCAAAGTGGATAGTGTCAAGGTGTGGTGATTTGAGCCCCTTGACTTCCAGTTCAGGGAAGATGGGTGGGATGCTGGGCATCGATGATGTTTACTTCATGGAATATTGGCGACTCACTTTCTTGGGATGAGCTATGAGATGGAGATCCCCTTATGATCTTGTTCGGGTTTCTTGTTTGAGCATATGGATATGTATATACCTTGTTCCAGTACCCACTTCTTGGGTTTTGGTTACTCTCCTTCCAGGAGAGGTGAATACGAGTGGGGTATTCCACATTCTTTCTATGTCTAGATTCTCGTGGTTGGATGAGTCTACTCTCAAGCTATAGGTAGCAAAGACTCGACAAGAAGTTCATATTCTCACCTATTCTTGGTCCTTATGTTTGAATGATTCTACTTCCCTCCTCTTGTTGGGTTGATCTGTACTTTTTACTACACTTTTGGTTGTACTCCTATACTTTTCCCTATTCGATCTACTACTCACCACTTCATTAACCCCTTTGTTGCTCCCTCAAGCCTTCGGGGAATCATAATGAGTATTTTCTTACTCACCCCTTCTTGGGCTTGGCCCGCACATGGTGTTCCCTTGCAGACGATGAATAGGTTGGTTGTGACTTCAGCAGAGCTTAGGAGTTTGGGAGAATGGACCGCGTACGGTGGTCGTAGTTGGGTTCCAGGTGTGGGACTCTCCTAGATGTTTACTTTTGTTTACCTGTTTCTAGGTTGTTGCACTTTTCTAGATGGGCAGGTGTTTAGCCCCTTTTCTTTTCTATTTTCCTGCAGCAATTACTTTGTACTGTTTAGAGGTCTATCCACCTTTTGTGGACTGTTATAGCAGTTGGCACTTTACTTTACTTTACTTTACTTTTTTTACTCTGCACTTTTGCATTGAGTGGGATGCATGTGTGTGTATAGGTACTCAGGAAAAGGACTCTTAGAGTTGTTTAGCTTTCATTTCTTGTCGCCAGTCCCTGGCCTATGGAGGCGAGCTTCGGGTAGTTGCGGTTCAAGCCCGGGTAGGGTCAGGTCGTGAAAAAGTGGTATCAAAGGTGGTTCGTTCCTTGTGATTTTATTCAGACGTTCCTAAAAAGTAAATGGCTGGGATATAGGGAAACTGTGTCAATGTGTCTCAAGAGCATCTCTCAGGCCAGAGAGTCCAGTGACGGTGCGACGACTGACATATCCATTCACCAGGACCCTAATAACTAGCTTGTTGACTCGGAATACTGAGACACACATTGTAGGGAAATTGGTTTGTGCATCTCATAGGATTGAGTCTTGACTATCCTTCTTGAGTCAGCTCCCCATTGTTGTTAATGTTATATACATATATTCTCATCTGACTACGACACTCCTTGATAACATTCAGGATGTCTCTGCAAAGACAGCCTACCATGATACCAGCTTTGGTTCATAACGATGACCCTGTGAGCGATGAGGCCTCATTCCAAGACCCATCATGTGAGTTCCTTTCTCTGGGTGGTCCAGTAGCAGCACCCCCACCTCGTGAGCAGTAGACAGCTCCAGTAGAGCAGAAGAAGCTTGAGCACAGGTTGAGCGCGCTCCATGAGTTTCTAGTGATAGAGACCGATGAGGTTCAGTGATGAGACAAACCCTCAAGAAGCCGAGGTTTGGCTCGAGATAGTGGTTTGCCTATTTGGGCTCGCACAAACACCAGCCAATTAGAGGGTGTCTTTGGCAGCCATCCTTTTCTGTGGAGCAGATGGGTGTTGGTGGAGTCTGGTGACTCAGTTACTTGATGAGTCGTCACATTCATGGAGAGACTTTCAGTTGTTGTTTCGTGAGAAGTTTTACCCCTCCTACTTATGTTCTGTTCAAATCTAGAAGCTCATGTAGTTTTAGCAGGGAGGGATGACGGCGACTGAGTACGCGACTAGTTTCGCTGACCGTGCATGTTTTTACCCGGACATGGTCCATGATAGCAAATTCTATGTGCGGAATTTTGAGTAGGTTCTACATAGAGAGATTCATTCTATCATAGTACCCTTGGGAATTCCCACTTATGTCGAGGTTCTAGAGCTGGCACTGTTGATAGAGATTTTCCTATCATGTTCTACAGTTGGAGGCAGTAGTAGGCACTATGGAGCCAAGATGTCTTCCATATCTACCAGGCATCGAATGACAGAAACTTGACGCTGGTGGCCTTCCCATTTCCGGTTTCGGAGACGTGGTTGTGCACCACTAAGGAGGTAGAGAGCAGGGCCCCAGCAGAGAAGAACCTTCCATGAGTGGACTCCGAGCTGTGGTCTTACCCCACAGTGCAGACAGAGGGAACTAGGGCAGTCCAAAGAGTGCCAGTGCTATGCTTGTGTTGGTTAAGGTCACTTGGCACAGGACTGCCCAACCAGGTATGTCATGAACTTCAGGCTGGCAACAGGCGCACCACCACGACAGAGGTAGCACCGTTATTGGAGTAGGGCTTGGAGAGGTGGTTCTAGTAGAGGAGAGGGGGGAGTTGGAAGTGGGGGACGACATTACGAGGTCTTCCCATCACCACCAGGTGGTCCATGTAAGGCTCCAGGAGCTAACAGTTGGGAACACGAATAGCTCCGAGCTTTGGATGTCTACGATCCTGCAGAGCATGATGTGAAAAGTGGTATGCTTTACGACTCTTCTACTTTTTTTAGTATAATTGTTAGACTCTGTGAGTAAAATTCTTTTCTCCCTACTCTTTTCTTGAGTTGTTACCAAGGTGACGTAGGGCATTTGGTGTAACCCTGTGTTGGTAGAGTAGGAGGCATAAAACCTTTTCTGTTAGTCGATGGTGTCGACTCCATCGCTTATCGAGCGTGTAAGAGAGTCTTGGTTGTGAGACCTCGACTGTGAAATCTTGTGTGACCAGATATCCTTGGGTGTTTCCCCATATGGATATTCTAATGGAGGGAATCACCAAGATTTTTCCCAGGTCCAAATAGTTATTCCAGTCGCAACGTGTGATGTAGAGGTGCGATTGGGGAGGTTAGCTACCCCCGAGGTCATTTTGTCCATTTGAGACCGTGTGAAGGGATGGCGAGGTCCCCACCGACTTTCCTTAAACCCAAAGGCTGCTTTGGGTGCATAATGTCTCCAATGTGACTCACCTGAGGAGAAGTGTGCATGCACCTATTCACTTCATCAACAAGGGCAGGAACCAAAAGAATGGACCAAATCCTTTGGTCCCTGCGCGGTGACACAGAACTATGCAAGAGTTCTTTTGGGTACGGGAGAGCCAGGTGTGGGATTAGTACCCTGAGTTGTTTCCCTAGTTTTTCTTTTTAGGGATGAAAATCTTGAATGAGGGAATGATGTAAGAACCTGGTATTTTCTATACAAGACTTCAGAATATTCTTGATGTAATTCGAGAGAAGTGCCTTTAGACAGTGTGTGATTCCGAGCCCTAGTGTGGCTGGAATTAAATTTTTAGTGCGTTCACACTGGGCATGCCAATTAAGTAGAATAAATCCTAAAAGGTAGCTTGGACGGGAAAACTGAGGGCACCGTTTAGTCCAGAGTGTGTCATTTACCCTAGGAGGGGTGTAATTTTTGCGGGCGCGGGCCTCCTGTGAAAAATGCTACCAGGGGCATTTTCTTAATTTAGCAGCCTCAGACATTAAGTTTTATAAAATTCGAACAAAAGCTTGGATTAATATTATTAGACTCCCGTTGCACTCAGAACGTGGTTTTTACCCTTGGGGTGGCTTAACCCAAACCCTGTCGAACATTCGGGTACTAGGTCTATGGGTGGGGGGGAGGTTAAGTTTTTTCTATGTAAACAGCACCCCACCCTATTCTCCCTCTTAGGTATTACCAGGAGGTTTCACCTCGACGAGTTTCGTCCCTCTCTTTCACCACTTTGACGAGGCGCGGCGGCTTCGGTGGACCAATCATGAAGCATTGGGCTACGCCTAATGTGGTAGGAGGATTCGTTCTTCGTTTTAGTTTCCTCTTTGTCTTTAAATTTAATTTCCTATGTTGAATTTTTGTCTGATCATAAATCGAATACTTGGTTGTGTAGGGAAGGGATTTATCTTCCCATCGATCTTTCATATCAAATTGTTGAGTCCTGGGGCATCTGGAGTGGCCCCAGGATGTTTTCCGGCCCTTTTACCCTTTTTCCAGCGATTCCAAGGAGGTCCGGCGAGCGACGGCGGTGGCGCGGTTCATTCTAGGTGGCAGCGACACGATTCCAGTGGCAGCAGCAGCTTTTTGGGATGGCGGCGCAACGACAGACTTCTCAGCAGTGGCTCCAGGTGGCGGCGAGGTCGATGGTGAGGCGGACCGGGGTCGTGGTGCGTGACCCCGAGCGAGGACCGAGACCCGCCTTCGGTGGGTCTCTGCAGCAAACTGCGACCGACCATGAAAGTCGATCGTCATTTCCTAGACCCGGGGTGCATGGTCAGGTTGCACGGTTAAGCTGCAGGCCGACGATTTGAGCCGGGCTGGCCGGCGTGGGCCGGCATAGGCCGGGCGGACTGGGCGGACCAGGTCCATCCCAAGGGGTTCGCCCCCTCTGACTTTGGACACCCGTAATTTTTGCTACGCGTGTCCGTTTTTTGTGCCGTCTACGTAAGTACAATTCTAGGCTCGAGACGATGCTTTTGAGTTGTATTTGGGGGTTTTTAATACCAGAAATAGGGGGCCTTAGTGGCGTGACACGCCCTTAAGTGGATTTGCATTTTCCCTGGGGTTCTTGTTTCGGGCAGTGCAGACACATTCGATGTCCGATTTGAGCACCGGCAGTGGTGTAGCGACCCTGGCATCGAGGTGAAGATTTCAAATGGGTTTTTGGGCTTTGAAACTAGAGATGAGGCGTGGTCCCCATGGCCTGTCTTTTAAGCTGCGGGAAGTGATTAATAACTTTTTCATCGAACGTCCTTTCGGGGCATGCGAGTAGTCATTTTTTGGGTGTTTTTCCAAGGACATCGCAATGGCGCAATCTGCCTTCTTTAATTATGCACGGTGGTGTGGGCCTCATGAGGACTGTTTTGGGAGTTGGCAGCGATTTCAATCTTTATCACCGAGTTTCCGTTTCGGATAAGTGGAGAGTCAATCTTGTGTACTTTTTTCAGAGGATCGCAATTGTGCGATCTGTTCGTAGTACTTCGAGATCGGGATACGGATCCCACGTAGCACCGCTCATATACAGAATAGTGAGATGCATCTTTTTATCTGGATATCCGTTCCACTTAAGTGATCATTCTATTTGATGTGTTTTCCGGAGGGCATCACAGTGGTGCGATGCGCCCGACTATTTTAAGGACTAAGGCTCGGGACCACGGGACGTTGTTCAGGTGTAAAGTAGTGTTGGATGAATTTTTTGTTAGATGTTCATTTTAGGTGAGTAAGTGGTCTATCTCATGTGTTTTTCACAAGGATTACAGTGGCATGATCCATTTGGATGTGCAGAGACTCATTCGAGATATCATTAAATGTGGAATCTTGAAAGGTGTTCCAGTGGAGGTTTTTCCAACGGTGTTTGAAGGAATCCGTTGGCATGTGATTGCGTTCACACCTATGGGAGTGATGTAAATTCATAAAGGTAAGTGGTTGGATGTGCAAGGGAAATGGAGGAAGCAAGTTGGTGAAGTTACATTCACACCCTTCGCGTTGACGTTGGGTGTTTTGGGCACGATAGCCTTTGGGATGGAAATGTGGTTTACTTTGGGAGTATACAAGAATTCCAAGAGGTTCATATTGTGGTTAGTACCCAAGGAAATGTTTTCTTGTTTTGGATATGAGTTGGAGACACACATCACGAGGGCCCCCATATGCGCTCTGTGTTCTTCCTTACGTACATTTGATCTCTCACGATGTAGAGGGTCCCTCTTTCCATGATGGTTTAGACCAGAAGGGTTGAGTGGTTTCCCCTGGTTCTGTTCTCAATGGTGTGATCGAAAGAGTTGTTTGGGTTCCCCTTTTTCATTTAGCCATGTGGGCTTTCAGTATCATGTCCCTTCGTGTTCCCTGGTAGAGTTTTTGAGGAATCAGTGTGACCAATACTTTACACCGGCATCGATACTCTACCGAAGAGGTTGTTTCTAGTAGGGTACAGAGCCCCAGTGAGACTAGGCATATATTCCCTAGCCAATTATCGAGATCATACCCTCATTACAAAATCTATCAGGATGTGTTTTCCTAGGAAGAGCTCCATTTATCAGCATGACCCACACTACATGGGCGCTGAACCTCCACTAGGTGAATTTTTCTGGAGTTGGGCGGTTGCGTGAAACCCACTTCATGTTCTTTTGGCCAGTGTTTTACCATCCAGTAGGGATGGCCAATGCAGTTCTAGGTTTACCCTCCTATGGGGCTGGTAGTGGGTTGCTCTTGGACTTCATCGGGTTTACCCTCCAGCAGGGCTGGGCTGTGGGTTGCTCATTGACCTATTAGGGTTTACCCTCCAACAGAGACTGGGCAGTGGGTTACCCGATGACCTCTCAGGGTTTACCCTTCAACAGAGACTGGGCAGTGGGTTACCTGACAACCGCTTAGGGTTTACCCTCCAGCAGAGACTGGGCAGTGGGTTACCCGACGACCTCTTAGGGTTTACCCTCCAGCAGAGACTGGGCAGTGGGTTACCCAACGACCTCTTATGGTTTACCCTCCAGCAGAGACTGGGTAGTGGGTTACTCGAACACCTCTTTGGGTTTACCATCCCATAGAGACTAGGCAGTGGGTTACCCAACGACCACTTTCAGAATCATTCCTTTCAACTAGGCTAGTCTGTGGATTTTTATCCATGACTACCGAAGTGGGACCCTTGGTTGTACTGGTCTGTTATGTGACAACTTTGACTCTGAAAATACCTCTCTACTATGTGACAGTGATGAGGTGTGGTATGAATTTTCCCCAAACTCTAAAGTATGAGGGGTGTTTTCACCACCAAGATGCATCCTTGATATGGGACCTAAAACCATGTGGGAAAGTCAATTCCACCCAAAAATGATAGTGTCAAGGTGTGGTGATTTGAGCTCCTTGACTTGCAGTTCGGGGCAGATGGGTGGGATGCTGGGCATCGGTAGTGTTTACTTCTAGGATCATTGGTGACTCACTTGCTTGGTATGATATATGAGATAGAGATCCTCTTATGATCTTGTTTGGTTTTTTTGTTTGAGCATATGGATATGTATATACCTTGTTCCAGTACCCACTTCTTGGGTTTTGGTTACTTTTTTTCTAGGAGAGGCAAAGATGCGCGTGTTATGCCACATGATTTCTGTGTCGAGATTCTCGTGGTTGGAAGAGTCTACTCTCCTGATATAGGTAGCGAAACCCGAGGATAAATTCATCTTCTCACATTATCTAGCTCCTTGTGTTTAGACGAGTCTACTTCATTATTCTTGTTGGGTTGAGCTATAATCTTTACTTCACTCTTGGTTGTACTCCTTTATTTTTCCTTGTTCAATCTACTGGTCACCTCTTCAGTACCTCCTTTGTTGATCCCTTGAACATTTGGGGAATCCTACTGAGTATTTTTATACTCACCCCTGCTTGGTCTTTTCCCGCACTTGGTGTGCCCTTGCAGACGACAGACAAGTTAGTCATGACTTCAACAGAGATTAGGAGTTCGGGATCATGGACCACGTACGGTGGTCGTAGTTAGGTTCCAGGTGTGGTATTCTCCCATCTATTTACTTTTATTTACCTGTTGCTAGGTTGTGGCAATTTTCTGGTTGGGCGCGTGTTTTTTCCCTTTTCTTTTCAGTTGACCATCAGCACTTACATTGTACTGTTTAGAGGTCGATGCACCTTTTGTGGTCTATTATTGCAATTGGCACTTTACATTTCTTTTCTTTTCTTTTTTACTCTACACTTCTACATTTAGTGGGCTGTATGTGTGTGTACAGGTACTCAGGAAAATGCCTCTTCGAGTTGTTCAGCCTTCGGTGCTTGTCACGAGCCCCTGGCCTATGGAGGTGGGATTTGGGTAGTTGCGGCTCGAGCCTGGGTAGGGTTGGGTCATGACAGTTGATAAAAATCAAGGTAGTGGCTCTCTAAGGTATAAGGCATAATGTTTCATAATTTTTAGTTTACACATGTTTACAGTTATCTATCATGATTAATATTTGTTTGGGTTTATTTATTAATTCTATTATGTTTAAAAAGTGTTGTTAGGTCTATCAAAATAGAGTAGTGGATTCAAAACCATACCATGTATTTTTTTTAAAATATTGTGAATAAATTAACTTTTCTAAAACTATATATCTATTCATATTCCAATTATAAAATACTATTTGTAAATTTATCCTGGATGGTTGAGTCATGAATTATGATATGGGATATCATGGTTATAAACATTATGAAAATAATTCATATTTATTTTGGTTATAGCATACAATTCTTAGATAACATATATTATGATTATGCTATGTTGTGGTTTTTAAAATAATTCATCATACCACCTTTAATATTCTGATTTGAATCATAAAATATGTTTCATACATAAGGTTTTTTTCACTCACATGTAAGGATTTAATCATTCATACATTTTTTCACAAGTAAAAATTTTAAAGCAAATACATAAGAATCTATCATATTTGATGATAGGAATATCAATCATAAAGTACTACTAATAATGATTAAACAATTTATGTGTTGTAATCCCTATAAATTGCATTATTTGATTCTGAACATATCTTTAAATTCTATTTGGATAGAATTTTTTTCATAAATTTCAGTTAAGAATTTATTAATATGGTATATAAAATGATCAAAATTTATTATAAAAGGTATTTTGGGATATTTATTAATAAATTAAATTGTTTAAAATTATAAAATTATATATTTTTTATAAATAATTAATTAAATGTTTGTAAAACATCTATTAAGAAATATTCAATAATATTAAGTGATGATTTTAAAATAATTTTTACCAAATTATGTTTTATGCCATACGATATATAAATACAGTGTTCATTTTGAAATCCTAAGGGGAATTTATAGAGTTTATAGATTATGAAAAATAGTAAATATAAGGTTTTTATGTTTTAATGTTAT
This sequence comes from Viscum album, assembly GCA_963277665.1. NCBI lineage: Eukaryota > Viridiplantae > Streptophyta > Magnoliopsida > Santalales > Viscaceae > Viscum > Viscum album. The sequence continues at coordinate 1,148,287,259 of OY728132.1, read as the reverse complement.
GGATTTCTCAAAATACTTAATTTTAATCATTTAAATTAGAAGGTTTATTTGGTATATTATTTAAACCACCTAAAAAAATTTGATAAACAATTTCACCAAGATTCAAATAATTTCATGCATGAGATATTTGTTTTATATAAATAGTATTAATAATTGGATTATAAACTGTTTATAATGTATAGAAAAATCTTCATTTAAAGTGAAATTTCATAAAACGATTTAAATGAAAATGTTCTTATTTGAATGAATATAAAGTGTTTATACTCAATATTATAAAATTTAAACAATTAATAACTAAAATTATATCATTTTTATGATTTAATTTTCTTTATAAATTGATTTTAAATATTTTATTCATGTTTAAATATATTAATTATTCAGTTATTCAAAAATTATTTCCCTTTTTATGATTAATTTATATAAATTATTTATATTGTGAATATGTGTATGCTTTTTTTTAAAGTTACTGAACCACCTCTATATATTATCAAAAATTCATATAAAGAGTTACATGCTAGGTGTGATAATACATTTAGTTTTCTTCAACCTTGAAATTGATATTTGATTAATGATATAATCTTGAATTTAGTTGTTGAATATAGTTTATACATATTAGGTATTAGATTTATGATGAATTTGATATCATATTGAGAAAAGTATCTCTTTTTGAAGATATTTTGGGCCATACATCCCCCTAGAGTAGAGGTTTATGAATTATTTTAAAATGGTTTGGGTGCTGATTTGTGGAACAAGGATTACACATGATGGAATTGATAATATTATAAATTCATAAATCATTACATGAAACCATCATGTTCTTTATGCATGATATTAATTTGGATGTGTATTGTAACTCCCTAACCAGAATTACCCGATTTGGGATGAGATGGTACATAACCACATGCAAGCCTCCTTATGTGCAAGATGATGATGAATATAATCTATTGACTAAGGAAAAATTGGGGAGACTATACCCATGGTATTTATGAATATCAATGTGGTGTAAATAAAAAAAAATAACCAAATGAATCATCAAGGAACATGCACAAGGAATAAAATAAATATATGTAATAACATCAACATAACATGACAAAATGAGAAGAAATACATTATGAATAATCATACAGAAAATGAACATGGATCCCAACAAGTATTGGATCATCATACCAAAAGAATAAAAGAGAATATTGATAAATAGGAATCACTAAAAAAATTTCTAGGAGTACATTTTGATATAACCACTTTCCAATGCACTTGATCATACTCATCAATCAATTATAGATCTCTATCCCATTGCTGGATCACTGATCAGAAACACATCATGCATATCATGATTCCCATGTAGGGTGTGTGAAAAAACTAAGTAGTACACCACTAATGGGCCCTTAAAATAAATACAATAAATTTATAAAGGTGGATACATCGATTGAAAATACATACATTATCAAATCATAAAATTTTTGGGTCATCAAGTACTAACCAAGATTCCATGATCCCAAAAAATACATGATTTAGCTTCATTTTGGAAGTAATGTTTTTCAAAACCACCATAACCAAGCATAGCCCATGACCCACACCTACCCTACAGGCTATGTCCTCAACCACACCATGAACAACTATATTAAACTAGTGAGGTAAATCTTATACACCCAAAAAATCCAGAGGTTTTTTTTGTATGTGAAAAATATCACACCGATCCATACCAAAGGCTCTTTGGAGGTCATTATATCACACCAACCCATCCAAAAGTTTCTTAATATGTCCTACATATCACATCGACCCATCCCAAAAGATACTGGGAGGTCAAAAAAACATCATGAATAACAATATAAATATGCATTTAAAAGTATAAAAAATTAAGGGAATCACCATTCTATCTAAAACAACATCAATTTGAGCCCAATCATCTCCAAAAAAAGTCTAAATAGACCCCTGATGTCAAAATTACTAAGTAGAACACCCCAAAATCATTCACAATTAGAAGTATATTTTTTATTCTAATAAATAATTAAACCAACACACCCACTTTAATGGGTATAATGATCCTATACCAAAATTACGAAATGATTTTATTCATTACATGATGGTATTATAGGATAAACATTCATCCAAATATAAAATTATACATAAATCTATATGAAAACACCATAAAATGGAAATGGATTTTTTAGATTAGTCTTGGAGGGAGTAAACCTCCAATAATTATCTTGCTCAATTATTCTGACACACAAAAACACTAAAATATTCTTCAAATTCAAATCATTAGGGTAATATAAAATCTAAAGAAGGAGAATAAAGGATTAAAATGTTTATTAGTGTTATATTTAATTGGAGTAACCCACAATAATGAACCTCAATGAAATAAATGAAGATATGATGTAAAAAGAGGTAAATCCTTTTAAATTAACCCTCAACCACTATAAAATCTTATAATAATTTATGAATGGGGGTGGGGTGGTGTAATTGGAATTTTTGGTGAAATAAAAAAACAATCCTTATAAAAAATGCTTCTTAAGATCCCACTAATAAGCTATTAGACACCATCATCTAGCTGGTGGGTCCATGAAGAATTCCCAGACATCAGGCAGACCACCAACTGGTCGATGTACCTACTATAACTTTTTGTAGACTTGAGCCCTTCTAAAAAATCACTCAAACCACCTAAAGACACCTCAATGTTCCAAAAACCATTAAAATGCAAAAAAAATAAAATTATGTAAAATTTAAATCCCCTTGAATTTTGGAGGGGCATTACAACCCCCCAAATAAGTTAATCATATCCCCATGAATTACCCCTAGGGGTATTGTAAAAACTGGTTTGACCACTGCACCCATAAATAAAATTTTCAACCCTCTATATACCCATGGATCCAACAATGTTACCATAACACTAGAATAAGAGGTACTTCCTTACCAAGAAACACCTTCTCACATTAATACCCAATTAGCAAAGGATGTACCTCAAATAGAGAAACTTCATCTAACTAGACATACACACCATCAATCATGTGTGTAAGGGTCAGTTCATAATTCTAAACCTATGACACACGATGCATGTTTTTCAGACATTAATGTCATGTTGATTGATATAATATATAATCCCCCATTCTAACCTGTTCTAAAATCTTTTATGGACCAACAAACCATGGTTCTAGATTCCACTATTTCTTTAAGAACTTATTCACAAGATGAGGAAAAAAAGAATGATTACCCAGTCTCCCATGATGAAATCTTAGGGTTTCTACCTCAAGTCGGCATATGAATGATTCCAATTATGGGTGGAAAATGAACACTTCTAATTCAGTTGAAACCAATTGCAAATATCCTATACTATTATTTTTTCAATCATTAAAAACTCACCCGTCTCATTCTAGGATAATGAAGAATTACATCATCAGCCACAAATATCCTCGAAAAGTGCTATATAAATTGAATCATGTAGACTATTTTTGTAAGAAAAATCTACCAAGCCTATGTGCTCATTCCGTGTTCCACTAAAATTAGGCATACATTCTTTGAGAATATACTCAAGAATCCTAATCATCCTCTCATATTATCCATCTAAATACATGTTATATGAAAATATCAACTTCATATGAATTCACAACACCTTCTACAGGGATTTCCAAATTTGGTATGTGAAACAAGCATATCAACATGAAATGATTCTCATAGGAACAATATTCAACCACAATATCTATCGCATATAAATCATTGAAAATTCTCCAAATTATTGGGTCTATCTAATGGGTAAAATTTTTAAAAACATTATGAGATGTTCATCATCAGATGATAAAACATATCGAATCCTCAATGTTCTAATAAACCCTGTAAAAATGTTTATCAACACCTCATCTCATTTTTTAAATGCCACTAGAAGTGGGTGAAGTAAATTTCCATGTTTTTTGATCACTTCTTTAACTCTCTAGCAATAAACTAAGTTAGTGATGAAGCCTAATATTTCAGTAGTCTTCTTCGACTACCAGAAATGAAATTACATATCGTCATATATGTTGGTCGATTTTGGATACATCACCCACTGTGTAGAGAGAGAGTCTTTCAAAAATTCATCTATCATTTTTGTGGGAATAAAAAAGAATCCCATGCATAATATTTATTTAATTACAATACATAGAATATTCTATAAACTGATCATCTCCCATCAATCTCTCTTGCATCACCTAGTAATCTAAAATAGATTCATGATTGGCCTTAGCCTGTTAAAACAAGGATGATCAAATAACTAATGATGAATAGATCATAACATCTTATTCTAGTAAAATGTCCACATAAAATTCCTCCTAACAAACTAATGAGATTATAATATTCTTCTAATGTTGAAAACCCCACTTTAGGTGAGTTCATGCAAGGGGAATCCACAAAAAAAATCACCTTTCATGGGGCATCACCATTTCATAATTAAAGGTATATAATTACTCAACCTAGCATCTTTGGAGAAGGCTCGATTCTCACTAATAAAATATGTATCATAATATTTTATGGTCAATGTAGATGAAATAATATATCTGATGAGATAATAGTTCCAAAACATCTGATCTTGAACCAAAATAGCTAATATTAGGTTATGAATAGGGTAGTTCTACTCATTGAGTCTTTACGAACATGACTAACACCCGACTACCCTCTTAACCTGTATCAATAAATCCCCTAAAACCCCCAAAAATTTCACAGTAAACCATATACACAAAATCATGTCCCGAAAAAATAAAAATTAGAGTGTACATCAACTTCTTTTTTAACTCATAAAAGGCCACTTCACACATGTTAGTCCACAAAAATATGACTCCCTTCCATGTCAACTCTGTTATAGGAACATCCAAAAAGAAAAATTCTTGAATGTATTTCCTTTATTTACCAATAAATTTGAGAAAACTCTGGATCTCAAACACATTACTAGGCCAAAATCAAGACAAAACATCCTCCACCTTATCTGGATCAAAATAAATATCTACCTTAAAAACAACATTCCCATGTAAGCCTTATAATTTGATCTAGAAACAAAACATAGACAGATTGGAACATAGGTGATGCACTAGGAGTGTAATAAAATTTATCTAAATGTGCCAGGTATACATCATTGGAGCACGTGAGTTGACAAGAATATCATCAAAAAATTCAATGAAAATAGAGTCTAGGTTAGGGTAAAAAATATGGTTCATGAGAGCAATAAACATTGGATATTGATTTTTTAGACATAATAGAATCAAAAGATACTCATAAAACCCATACATACTCTTTAAATTCATCTTTGGAACATCCTTATCCTTGAACCATAACTGATGGTACTGTAATCATTGTTCAATCTTTAAGAATAACCAATACCCCCCTTGAAAAATAAAATAAACCATAAATCCAAGTTAGTGAATATATTCTTTTTATCATAACATCATTAAGTTTTGGTTAATACATCCATACAAGAAGGTTTTCTTTGTAGAAAATCATAAAATAATAAATTTTTGATTAATAGTATGTGAAACATGCAACACCAAGCCTAAAGAACACCTTAAAGGTCATGTGATAAGGAAATCTAAGTGGAAGGTGCTTAGCTGTAACTTAGTGTTGGACTTATGCTGAAGAAGGCCAAGGAACTTTGAAGGGATATGGGTTTCTAAGTAAGATCAGACACAGTTGGGAATATTTCCCATAAAGAATAGGTTTGATTAGAAATTTTGGGTTGGAACCTTCAGGATGCTTCCAACGTATCCCATATGGATGGGTATCAAATCCCATATTGTTCGATAAATCTCATAGGAGAGTATAGTCCTATGAGAGAGATGTGTTTGGGATTACTTCTTGAAAAGTATTCCTTGATGAATAGAGGATTGAATTTGGGGATTATTTCCTAATGAGGATGCCCAAATTGGGAGAATTAAGGTTGGATTTTTGAGTAGAATATTCAGTGAGCTCAGGCACTGAAAGAGCTTCCTATGTATCCTAATTTTGAACAAGAATCAGAGTTCTCGTAGTTCCTTCCAATGAGTGTTTGTGCATATGTTTCAACCATCATGTATCTCTAAGCCCACGTGAGTCATGCTCGGTGTGAGAAATAAGAGGATTTGAAAGATTCAACAAAGGCACTTCACCCTTCCAAATTTTTCCTCCATGTTGATGGTAGAGGGTGAATAAACCATGGAAGAGGGCGTGGCAATGAACCTTCCGTCTATTCTATTTACATTAGACAGGGGTCCAATGTATTGAATAAGGGGTGAAGGTGAGTGGCTTATACCAGGATGGGTACCCTAAAATTGGTGTTGGTAGGGGAGGGAGACTTCTCCTATGCTTGAGCGGAATGATTAGTACGAAGTGTATCTTCTTTAACCGAGACCGTAGGTTCTGGGTCGTCACTTTGAGAAGGGAAGGCCGGTAGGCAGCCATCCTCCAAACTAGGAACTTCCCAACAATTTTCTAGGAGAATAGTCCATGTGACTGTTGAAATACAAACCCAAAACATCCCATGAATCCTAACCCCATTGTGAAACAAATGTGTGAATCCTTTTACTGTGGAAATACAAATCCAAATAAGAGACACGTTGATGTGCCTTTCCCAAAGGTTTGATAAGTCAAGAGGTTCTTGTGGAGGTTTTGACCTTGTCCCTTTCAGATAAGGGAACCAATGAAAAAGATACCCTTCCATGAATGGCTTTTAAAAGAGGGTACTTGATCTGGTCTTATAGGTACTTCGCGCAAGTATACTTCAAAGGTATCCCATGTTGCTCGTATTGTGCAGGTATACCGAGCAGCTATGTCGTGCAGGCATACCGCATAGCTATATCACACAAGTATACTGCGCAGTTATGTCACGAAGGTATCCTACACAGCTATGGTGCACAGATGAGGATGATGACTGAAGAATGTAAAGGACTTCACAACTTGATAATCCCATTTAATTATCTATTCTCTCATGGTTTAGAGACCAACCTGAGACAATTTTAGGAATCTAGGCGAAGGATCTTCTCAAAGGTAGATTCAGAGAGTTTTTCACATTTTTTAGTACAGAAATGGGGATCCCAAGGGCTCTATTTATAGGCATGGATGGGCCTACTCGAAGAGATGTTGCTCACGCAAGTCATTCATATAGATCCTCCGTGCAGGTTCTTGGTGTAGGAGCACCGAGTATCTAATGGTGTGGAGGTCATCCGCAGAGGCGAGTCGCACAACTATCTTGCACAGGTGTTCCGAAGAGGTGCATATCAAATCATCAGGGGTAGAGTTTGGCCATGGCAGTCAGTCGTGTAGGTTGGCTGTGCAGCTCTGTGAATTTATTTTGTCCCGAATCTCTATGGGAGTATTGTTTATTTTCCCTTTGTCCTTTTCAAACCATGCTATTGGATCTGAAAGATCTAGAGGTCTCTTCATGGTCATTTTTTTTAATTTTTCATGTCGTGTCAAAAAAAGCCCCCCCCCCCCTCAAGATTGGATCAGAAATGTACAAAGTGGGATGAGTCCTGAGGTGAAAGTTGCAGAACAGTGCAGGTTTCCCGCACAGGTTTACTGCACAGCCACTTCATGGAGGTACGACGCAAAGAGGGTGCACGTAGTCTGGACATGTAGTTCTTTAGTTTCTTATAAATAGGTCTCACCTTTCACAATTTTTTCTTCACCTGTGCTTCCTCTGAAATTTTGAAGCTCTCATTGCGTAGATTGTTCTCCCAACTCTTATTGTGTTGTTCTCTAATGTAATTTCTTTGAGACTTTTTCAAGGTGAAAATAATTACGTGATGGGGCTATGCCAAAGGACATCACTGATGGGATTGTGCTATGATCCTTGTAAAAGGATCTACGCAAAGGACATCATCAAAGGACCTATGTAACATGCCTCACTGAAGGACCTATGTGACAGGCCTCATTAAAGGACCTACTCGAATAGTGTCCTTTGCCAAATTTCTTGGTTTCCTCTTTAAAATTATAACCTGGAAGTTTGGTAATTCTTATGTTGTAAAAATGACTCATTTGATGACTAATACTAAAGAAAATAAGGCTCACCAAAATGAAATGATAAAGATCATCAGAACAGACTATTATGACATTGTTGAGAGTACTCTTCCTAGGCTATATAAGGGTCTAATTCCGTACCAACGTGACTATGTAGAAAGATCTTATTTACCCTTTTATAGGCATGGGATTTTTCTAGATTCCCATGTTCCATCTGTTAAAAATTACTTTCCAAAAAAATGTTTTCTTAAATAAACCAATTGTTACTGCATAAATATTTGTGCAAGGTGGGTTCCAATACATGTAGGAACGGTCTCTATTAACTGCATCCTTCATCACAGTGGTTGTAGTCCGGATATGAAAGATCATGTTATAGAACCAAGACCACATTGTTATGATTCTAATTTTCGGGCTTCTAAAATAGATCAATATAATGGTTGGAAATATGATTGGGACCTTCGTTCTCCAGGGAGTGTAAAACCCGAGTGGATATAGGAATTCTGGGAATGTTGGAATTGTGTAGAATTCAGAAAAGTTTTATCAGACGTTCATATCTATGAATCTATCTAAATGGGGAAAACTTATGTTTAAAAAATGAATTCATTCATGAATTACTGAGTCAATGGAGTCCAAAAATGAATTCATTTCATTTAAAATATGGTTAATTTGGTACTAGTCTCTTGGACATTTACCAAATAGCTGATTTTCCCATTCTTGGGGAAATGTATGATGAATTCACTCTTCCTACTACTACATGGGTTAATGCTTCTAGAATACCACCGCTAGCCCATAAATTATTTAATATTCTGATGAATTTACCTAAGTAAAAGAAATATATTCATGCTAGAGAGTGGATGGAAGCCTTCTTAGAACCAACAATAGAGGAAGGTCCAACCTGTGGACGTCCTACTATTTGTCCTTCTGTAGATAATCAAGGTAGTTCAGGAACCTATTTTCCTATGCTGGAAAGAGGTGATTATAAGCACTGGGGATATAAAGTCAAACACGATATAGATGCAAAAGTATGCTTAGCTACCTACCTTGCTATGTGGATAAGTTTTTATTTTCTTACATTCCGTGAATCCAGAAGTGGTGTAAGATAAGGGACATTCATCATTACAGCTAAATTGGTAGAGGGGAAGTATATTGGTCTTGCAACCCTTTTATTAGAAATAATTGACCATCTTTTTCTGCATTTATACTATGGGAAGTCTCCATTTAGGATTTTAGGGCCATTCAAGTGTTTTGGGGATGGATTGCAGCACATTTTTCTTCATACTCAGTGTGGAATTTAATCAGGGTTTCCAATGGTCCATTCACCCAATTTTTAAAGAATGTTTCTGGTATTAATCCCATAAACTTGAGACCTAATGAGGTGGTGAAGGTATTGAATGTCTTAGGAATATTCAACTTCTTTCCTTTCGGTAACCCACCAACTGGAACATTTATTGATGATGGTAAATAAAATAATTATGAGCTGAGATCTTATATGATCGAATTCATGGATGTCGTATTATCAACCCGGATTAATGGTGAAAATATCTGTGAGGATTACATCCCCTATAGGTTTTCACTTCAGTTCAAATGTCTCAACAATCAAGCACATTTCCTCCCACATATGTCAAACATGAGAAGTATCCAATGGTAGCGCGAAAACTATGGATTCTATCAGCTTTAGAGGTATCTAAATTTTTGATTACTTTACCTCCACCAGTTACATCAATAGGATTAGAAGCTAGGTATGCCAAAGCTTGGGTTTCTTCATATCCTCAAGGAGCTCTAACAAAAGGAATATATCCATTGGTGGCTACAACGACTGTTGCACAAGAAAATCGTGGTTATTAGTACAAGACTAGAGATGATACAGAATCTTAAGAGGTTTCAGAGCCCTCAAAACATCTTCACAGGAAGTATTCCAGAAAGACTAGGGCTAAAGGAGAAAAACCTCCAACACCAAGGTGATCCAGTTGCCACCATCAAAAAAAGATTCTTATTCCATCTATTGAACTTTTTGAGGAAGGGAGGCCTGAAGAAGCTCTCAAATTAGAGGGTGTTGAATCTCCTCCACCTTTAACCATGCCAAGATTAAATTATGTGCGACCTTAAACCATTTTTCATTGGGAGAGTGTAACCTATGATGTTAGGGACACATGAGCATTTCTCTAGCATGGCATTCGAATTCCAGATACTGGTGACATAAAGGAACCCTCTGATTGCAATCTAGAAAATAAATTTGCTGAATTATAGAAGTATATTGTAGAGCTATAGAATTTTATATATGCAACTGATGAACAAATCAGAGCCTCTAAATGAGTATCTCATATGCTGGAATTAGGAGCCCGTGATGGGGTAATTATCAACTCTGAGGAGGAGTGGGATATTTATGTTAATACTAAGAATGTATTTCCCTTTTTCTTCTATGTCGAATCTAATTTATCATTTATCATCATTAATCATGATGAAAATAAACTTATGCAGCTTGAATGTCGAGAAGGATGATCTAGACCAATTCTCGAATTACCTCAGTATGGTCCTGCAGGATCTCTTATTGATGCAACAAATGATCCTTCCAGGTCTCCAGAACATTCTGCAGAAGCAAGTATCATGACTTGGGTAATGGATACTGAAAATCCTCAACTATTACCTAAAGTTTCCTCTACTAAGAGGAGTGTTTCAATAAATCCCTGAGCTTTTGAACGAAAATGCAAGAGAGAAATGAGATTGATTCAATGCGTTCACCGAAAAAGTAAGTATTTATATGATCTTTAGGGAATACAACCTTCTTGATAAATTCTGGTAACCACATTTTATCCTCTTTTAGGATCTATGTCTCGCTCCTCTCTCAAGGGATTAAGAGCCGATTCTTCAAGACCGGAAAAAGAATCCCTAGGGGAAACTCAGGTTCATGCTGACGAATATTCAATTTTATTAGATAAAACGTTCAAAGATTCAGCTATACCTACCCCTGGATCTGTTGAGTGAGACGAAAGTCATGGTAAGATTAAATAAATTCCTCAGTTGCTTTTGTCAAAGGATCCTGAAATAATCAATGATGATATTCCTATTGTTTCAGAAGAAAAGAATGAAGATACAGAGAATTATAAGACCAATGATGATGTTGAACCAAACCTGGAAAGACCTGATTCTGGCATAAAAATTAAAGATCCAATGGGAAAAAATTTCAATGGAGCCAATTTGGGCCTCAAAAAATGTTTGTTGGATACATTAAATTGTGAGGATGTTGTAACATTTCCAGCTGTATATTATGAAATGATGGACACCCTTAATCCAAATATTGATATTCCAGGTTCCATCATGGATTTTGGGGATTTTCATGAAGCATATCAAGGGTGTAAGTCCCTATCCTTGTATTTATTATACATTATTGATCTTAAAATTGATACTTTACATCAATGTTCTCCTTATGCCACATTATCTGTAGAAAATTTTGTAAAGTCTCTTCAAGGACACGGTGTTCCACTTTATCCTTCCGCTAGGACAAGAGAAATATATACATAGGATCCTTCATCAAGAGATGTTCCAGAGCCTTCAAATTTCATAACTGAGAAAATTCTAGGAAATACCCCTTCTGGAGAACCATCTACTCAATATACTAAGGATGAGAATATGACGAATGAATCCAATAAAGTAGCTATCTTATTATTGGGTAAATATAATCAGCTCTATGAATCATATTTGTTTTCTCCATTTGAAACTAATAATGACCTTGATTTTATCATTTAGGGTCATCAGTTCCTAGATCCGAAGGTGAAGCTTCCATTATCCCAAGAGAAGTAGAACAAGGATTTTCTTTAAGAGACATGTTTCTAGAGTACATTTTACCTCATGGTAGTGACTTAGATTCACACATAGAGATGCAATATGCTCTTAGTATGGCATGTAAGAAGATAGGGCGGCATATCTGGAGCATAATTGTCGAAAATCCTTTAGATGAATTGTTTTCCCATTTTTCAAAACTCCCAGAACTATTATGCGTATTGGGATTTGGTGGATCTAATTATCGGCCAGTCTATGATGCCATGAAAGAGATTATTTTCCAATGGGAGTAGGAGCATAATCTACGACAAGCTTTTGAAGTGGCTAAATGATGCATTAATATTTAGAGCTTTCAAGATGCAGTAATTGAGGCGGAGGAAAATCATAACAAGAAATCACTCGAAATCAGCCAACAAATCAATGAGGCCATGAAGGGGTTGTTATATCTTCAACAAAAATTGGATGTTGTTCATAACAAGCTTGAAAAGATTAATTAGATATTGGGAGAAACCCAATTAGAGGGAATAACTACCATTTCAGCTGCTAAAGAAGCACTTCGTCAGGCTGAGGAGACTAGATTTTCTCAAATATCTCAACTTCAACAAGTAGCTAATAGGCCTTGAGAAGCAATCCAACTAATGCAAAGTCATGTTGAGAGTTTATTATAAAACATGACAGAGAGGCTCCATTTTGTGGATGTCCCTCTATTTTTATATGAATGAAAGATTTTTTTTTCAATCATAAAAATCTTCAATTCTGTTTTTCATGATTGCAATATGAAAGGTAAATGATGATAATGATTCCTTTATATTAAAAAATCATTATTATTATAATAAAAATGAAGTGCTCAATTTTTTTATTAAGCTGAGAGACCTAAGGAGAAAAATTTGACTATTGTTAGGGTTAAATAGATAACCCCCAAAATTTTGGGTCTTTTGACCTTTTTTTCTTGATCAATAATACCTAAATCATACAAAAATTTATGTTTTATGAGCAGGGACTCGACTTTTGTTTAGATTTCCCTTTGCAGGTTCTCAGTATAATGAGTACTGAGACTTTTGTTATGGGAAGTTTAAAGTCATGTAGGTTGGACTGTAAATGGATAATATTTAGCATTGAATAGCTTTGACCAAAATTTTGGAATTAGATTCCAAACAAGAATCAGTGGCTAAGAATATATTTAATATTCATTAATCATTTCCAAGGGGAATCTTGAGTCATGATTTTTTATGGTCACCAAATCTAAAACCTGTATCAACATAAGGGGTGTCTTTCCTAGGAATGATATTACCATTATTTAACAAACCCATTATGGGGGACATGTTATGAAGGGACAACTAGGGCCTATGCTGTATAGCCAAATAATCACATCTTTTGACTAATAGGCCTATTATAGGAAACCTAATGGCACGTGCTACATAGTCAGACAAAATAGATCTTTAAGAATTTTATTTTTTTTGTAGATAGATTGAAGGAAATAAGATTTGGATGACTTAAGACCATAGTAGGTGGTTTTTCCAAAAAAATAAAATTTAAGAATAAAGAAGAGCTATTTTAGACCAATAGAAGTCATGAATAGGAAAACAATTTTTTAATAAGAATTTAGTGTATGAGTAATTGTTAAAAATTTATCAGAAAAGGGGAGATTTTTGATATTGTATTGTGTATTTTTATGTCATGTAGTAAGGAAATTGGTACTGTGCTTTATTAAGTCATGCAGTGAGGACATAAGTACTGTGAAATTTTAAGTCATGCAGTGAGGAAATTGGTACTGTGATGTTTTAAGTCATGTAGTGAGGACATTAGTACTGTGAAGTTTTAAGTCATGCAGTGAGGATATTGGTATGAGAAAAGTCTCCCAATTTCTTGATAATTTGTTTTTAAACATACTATCATATTCAAGTATGATAGGGAAAATTTTATACTATGATTTGGGAATTTCTGAAAGTGAGGAATGGTATGGGAAAAGGGCTAGAATCATTAGAGAAATTATTTTCTAAGAATGAAGGTAACATTACTTGAAAACCCATTATTGGGGCTATATTATGTAGGGCCAACTAAGGTATATGCTACCTAGCCAAATAATGGCATCTTTTAACTAATAAGCCTGTTATGTAGGCAACTTATGCAAAGCCGCCTAAGGTCACATGCTACATAGTTATCCAAAAGAGCTCTTAGAAGTTTGAAGTTCTATCGCTAAAAGTCCACGAAAGTTTATAGAGATTGATATTTTCCAATGAATAGAGTTTGATTTATGGAGAAAGGTGCCTGAATATGGGAAGGGTATTTCCAATCAAGATATCCAATGAATTGGAGGAGCATTATTTTTACAAAGGTCTAACCCAAACATAAAAGATATAGTGTCTGTAGTTTTAGATTATACAACTAGGACCAGAAATGGAAAAAATATATGATATGTCACCATGTGAATTCAAGGTTATTCCATATTGCATCAAACACATGGTGAATTAAATGTGTGAACTATGGTCTTGAATATTTTCATATTGTGAGAAAGATAATGGGACAAATATACTTGAATGACTATTTTAAAATATAGATTCTTATATGTTGACAACAATAATTAAAGGGGACAAAGATAATATAACTAAAAACGAAGATACCATTAATTGACAAACCTGTTATGTGGGTTTTATTATGCATGGAAAACTAGGGCATATGCTGCATTGTCAAATAGTGGTTTCTTTTGACTGACATGACTGTTATGTCGGAAACTTATACAAGGACACCTATGGTAATGTGCTGCATAGTCAGGCAAAAGATCTCTCAGGTATTAAAAATCTTGTCACCAGAAAACATAAGAAAATTTTGAGTATCTGGAAATACTCAAGATTAAGAGTCTAAAATATAGATGAGGGTTTATGTTCAATGTTTATGAGAAATATTTTAATCAATAATGACTATGAGATTGATTTCCATTACATAGATCTGACTCATATGTAAAATGAAGTCTTTCTTTATTTCCATTGAATGTATATGATGATGTGCAGTTTTACGTCATCCAGTGAGGACATTGTACTATGCAGTTTTGAGTCATGTAGTGAGGACATTATACTATGCAATTTTGAGTCATGCAGGAGGAGATTATTAACCATATAATAAATTAAAACACCTTATATAAGAATCCATTTACCCAATTCCTAAGACCACGTGAACTATGCTCGATGTGAGAAACAAGGTGTAGTAAGGGTTTATTTTATAATTCAAAGGTGATGCAAATGAAGAATAGGATTATTAGATTTCCATGTAGTTTAATGTCATGTGGTAAGGATGAAAATAAATATAGATGAAAGGAATGACATATTTTAACTGGATTAAGGGAAAAAATCTATGTGTCACTATATGTCTTACTGGGGAGAGTATCAAGTCATACATAGTTCTTACAACATTCCCAATGTAGATTTTATTTTTATACATGAAATTAATGGGTTTTTTATCTTACGGCTAGACCCAAGATTGGAGATATCAAAATTTCTACTTATCTCATTGAATATGAGAATCAAGCCACATATAGTTCTTGAATTAATCATTCCTCATGCTATGTCTGACATGAGGAATGCATTATTTTAACACGTTCTGTGATAATGGTAAATCATTAAGACATAAAATGGTAAAAGGACCAAATCATATACCATAAGGAAACACTCTGTATAGATCTGATTCATATATAGGAGGAGAAAAGAAAATAATATTTTGTGATTGTGGCTGGGCCTAAAAATGGAGATTTATGTGTCTCTACATATCTCAAAAAATGAGAATCAAAACATATCTAGTTCTTGAAGCATGGTATATATGCAGATTTGACTCTAATATAAGAAATAGAGGGCATATACTACTAAAGAGTAGTGATGAAGTCAATGATGATTGCTTATGGAATCTTTTAACGTCTTATAGAGAAAATGTTAGTTTTAAAAATGAGTTCATGTAGTTTAATGTCATGTGACAAGGATGAAGATGCTACAATCTTTAACATCATGAAAAATGGATGCATATGGTTGTAATGTAGTTTAATGTCTTGCAACAAGGACATGGGTGATGTGTAGTTTTAAGTCTTGCTGCAAGGACATTGTACTGTGTAGTTTAAAGTCTTGTAGTGAAGACTAATGTTGTTGTTATGAAGTTTAATGTCTTGCAACATTAACATGGGGGATATGCAGTTTTAAGTCATCCAGTGAGGACTAAAATGATGTATAATTACACAAAGTATTTCTTCAGGAATATCACATTGGTTGGAGATGTAATGAGGTCTCCATCCATTGAGATTAGAGAAAAATCCCCATTTGAATAAACCTTTTGTATGGAATAAGGTCCTTCACATTTTGTTTCATGTTTTTGAGGTTTATGCCTTGGTATCATTAGAGTACTAAGGACTAATAACAATTCTACTTGAAAGAATGAATGAAGAACAACTTTCTTATTAGAAGCTCACACAATTCTGTTCTGATAGATTTCTAGATGATGGAAGGTATGAAATCTTTTCTCATATAATCGTTCCAACTCATTGAACCATTTTGAGATCTTTTATCTGTAGAAAACTAATCACATATTGCAACTCTATGTGAAGGAAATTGTATTTCTATTGGGAAAACCACTTCAGTTCTATATTCCAATGAATAAGGAGTAACTTGGGTTGCAATACATGCAGTTGTTTGATAAGCTGATAAAGAATTGAAAAGTTTTTTAGGCCATTATTTCATAACATTATCAACCATCTTATAGAGTATATTTGATAGAGTCTTATTGGAGGCTTCTATCTATCCATTGGCTACCGCATGATAGGGATATGAATGGTTGGATTTGATATTATGTTCTTGATACGACTTTTTTACTTCAATAGAACAAAAATTGGTTCCATTTTCCCTCAAAATAGTTTGAGGGATGCCAAATCCGGTGATGATATTAGTTTTTAAAAAACTAACAACGCTTTTAGCTTCGACTTTCATGAGAGGTATTACCTCATCCCATTTAGAGAAGAAGTCAATAACACTGAGAATGTACTTGAACTACTTAGTCTTGGCTAGAGGATATGGCCCTACTACATCCATTCCCAATGTGGCAAATGGCCATGAGTATTTAGATATATATAGAAAATCTGGTGGTTGATGAATAATGTTGGCATTAACATGACATGTATGGCATTTTTTAGTGAAATATGTAAAATCTCATGTCATTGAAGGACAAAAGTATCCAATCCTTCAGATCTGATCGGAGAGTCTGTGCCCTGATTGGTGGGAACCACAAGCTCCTAAATGTACTTCTTTCATAACAACACTAGTCTCTTCTACATTAATACATCTGAATATAATTCCATCAAAGCCTCACTTGTAAAGGATCTTTTGGTGGTCTTGACTATCATAAAGTGTAAAATTGGCAGCTCGTCACCGGATTTTTTCTTTCTCATCCTTGTTTAGTGGAAGTACCCCATATTGAAGATATTTCATAATGGATGTTCTACATCCCATGGTATGACCATATAGTTCAGATATAGGAAAAATTTCATTAATATCATCCATTCCAGTTTTAACAAAAGGTAAAACCACATGGTGATGGGTTATGTTGATAACTATCTCATCCCGATTTGGATCATCCAAGGCTGTAGCTGCATTAGACAGTGCATCTTCTTGAGCATTTTGTGATCATGATACATAGGAAAATGTTGTCTATGAGGGAAATTCTACCATTTACTTTCTGATGTAATCACACAAAAGGATTAACTCTTCTTTTCTGATAGAATATTCCCCATTGATTTGTTTAATTACCAATTTTAAATTACCTTTACCTTTAAATGGTCCATTTCCACCAGAAGGGCCAACTCCAAACCTAAGATGAGTGCTTGATACTCTCTTTCATTACTGGTAACACTTTCCAATAATAGAAAAGAATAAGGCAATACTGCCTTTTCTGGGGAAATAAGGAAAATTCTTAATCCAACCTTGTTGAGTTTAGAATTTTCCATTCTCTTCCCTTTTACAATTCTAAAAGAACCATAAAAATACATTTCCCATGTTTGGGAATTATCTTAAATAGAGAAGACCTATTCATTAGGAAGTTCGATATTAAATTATGTGTCTTTCATAGATGGGTGCTCAAAAAGGAAATTAGCTAATTCATGGTCTTTTATTTCTTGTTGACGGAGAATCTGGATACCAAACTGTGGCAAAATAACTACCCACCATGCCAGATGCCATGTAAGGATAGGATGACTGAGGATAAATGGGTTATTACGAGACACCAATTGGACCTCATGATGTTGTATGTAGTTCATTAATTAATGAACTGCAAAGATTATTTCCAGGAAAAACTTCTCAATACTTGAATACCGAGTTTTCACATAAATCATAGTTTTAATGAGATAGTAAAGGCTATTTTCATTCCCAACATCATTCTTTTGGGTGAGGAAGGTACCTAGTGATCACTCTAAATCTGTCACGTAGAGAATAAGTGGTCTTCCTTCAACAGGTGGCATCAATACTGGTTGACTCAAGATATATTTCTTGAGTGTATCAAATACATCTTAGCAATACTATATCCATTGGTAGGTAAGTCCCCTCTTCATTAATCTTGTGAAGGGTAAACATTTTCCAGCCAAGTTGGTGATACAGCGCCGAATATAAGCCTAGTGTACTTGAAGTCCTCTAAATTATTTTAAATTTCATGGTGGTGACATACCAAGGGTTGATTTTTCTTTCTCAAGATCAACATCAATACCAAGATGGCATACAACAAGGCCAGGAAACCATCTTGAGGTTACCCGAAAGCAAATTTTAAGGGGTTCATCTTCATATTATGTTCCCAAAGTTTGTGAAATATGGTTTCTAAATCAGCCAAGTGATTGGAATGTTGTTTGGATTTGACTACCAAATCATCCACATAACATTCAATGAATTTCCATAATAAGTGTTTAAAGATGTTGTACATGGCATGTTGGTATCTTGCACCTGCATTCATTAAGCCAAAGGGCATTACCCTATAGAAAAACACACCTTGAAGAGATCTAAAGGCTATAGATTATTCATCCTCTAGGGCCATTCAATGTTGATTATACCTAGGGTAACCATCCATAAAGGAACTATCATCATAGATAGTCGTTGCATCAATTAGAAGTTCTGTAATTTTGACTGGAAAATCATCTTTTGGACAATGCCAGTTAAGATCTCTGAAATCAATACAGACTCTAATTTGACCATTCTTTTTTTCACTAGGAAAATATTGGCTAGCCATTTGGGATACTGAACTTCCCTGAAAAAGTTATCCTTTATAATCTTATCAACTTCAGCATCAATTTTAGAAGCATGAGTTTTGTGTGTTCTCCTTGCTGTATGCTTGAATCTACAATGTTCTTCTGGAAAATCCAAATGATGGGTGGTTACATCAAGATTAATAATTGGAATTTCCATATAATTCTAAGAAAATATATCTTGATGTTGCTTTAGAAAGGATGTATACACCTCTTTCTCTTCAGAGGTCATGGTCGCACTAATTAGAGTGTGGCATAAATCTTCTTCTGTGACCTGATTTATTTCACTGTGTTCATCCACGGTGGTAGAGACACCTTCTTCAAATTCAAGAGGATCATCCCCAAGATCATCCTATTCTTCCTCATTATATGATTCCTATTTTTTTATACTTTCATAGTAGATGATATTTCAATACTCCCAGAGATAGGAGAGGAGTAAGTATTTGAACATTCTGAAGAAGAAGACACCATATCTGACCCTACTGATGAAGAAGGGTCTTGCTGTGGTAAAGAGGGCAGTCGTGGCTCTCATCCAAATATAGGCACTCTGTATTGAATGTTTATTCATGAAGAAAGACTTTATGATGATGTTTCCGGTGATAAAAATCTTAATTACAACTACCACTACAAAATTTTGGTAATTAGAGGTTAGGGTATTGAGCAATAATAGATAAATGTCTGAGGGATTGAAGAACTACAGTGTTAAAAAAAGATAAATCATAACTTGACTCTTGATTTTCCAATGGTGATTTGTGAGACTTCATTTTGGATGTTCTCTTATACTTAGTTGGGGACACCTTCTAGGAGAAGTGGTTATAATGGGATGGTGTATGTGCCTGCCTAGGAGTAGTTATCAGAATACACTGATTAACTCCAATTGGAATGGGTGTATGTTCCTGATCCTATTGTCTAAATTATATGGAGGAATATGCCCCATGACCCTTCTTTACTAGAACAGAGGTGTGTATCTACTCTGGGATAGCATGTTGATGTGTCATCCCATGTGTGAGGACAAATTTACATGTCTATTCCCCTGATACTACTGATATAGTTGTTAAAATATCGTAGCATGCTTTCAGAATAAGGGTAGCGATATGCGTCTGTCATTTCACCATTGATAAGATGTGTTTTGTGACTTCAGCAGTCGGAACAATAAGATAAGTCTATTTATTATCTGGAGTAGGTGTATGTGCCTTCCCCTGTCCTCTTTTTTCTGTCAATGGATATTGATATTACTCACATAAGGGGGCAGAGAGTTGGGCCAACC
This sequence comes from Viscum album, assembly GCA_963277665.1. NCBI lineage: Eukaryota > Viridiplantae > Streptophyta > Magnoliopsida > Santalales > Viscaceae > Viscum > Viscum album. Next base: position 1,148,267,007 of record OY728132.1, on the reverse strand, counting down.
AAAAATTCGTCATTAGTGTTTTCCGATTGACTTCTCTGACTGCAACCAAATGATACTATTGGAAGGCTAGATGAACATTGGCAGGTGTATGTGTCTGCTTGCTGTTTTCCATCAAGTATGGTTGATGGACTTCCTTCAATACTGGTAGATGAGATTGCTGACATAATTGGTTATTGTAAATAGGTGTATGTTCCTATTTATCATTTGCCACCATATTAGATTGGAAGACCACTTTAAATGCAGTCAAAGGAGTCTGGTAATTGGATGGAAACTTGTGAGAAGGTGTATATGCCTATTCACAATACACTACCAGGTTTATCTGATGGGATTTGTGGGTTTTTATCAGACGAGACTGCTGAGCAACACAATTAGGACAGATGAGAGTATGTGACCACTCGTTGTTTGATATCATGTTTGATCAATGGAGTTCTCTGGAAGAGGTATAGGTGAGAACCTACCCCTCATTGATCGGAAATTTTCTATAGTAGTTCATCTTGCATTCCTGAGTCTGAGAGACTTGGGCTGAATTTTTCGAGGAAGCACCCCAATCATGTTGGGGGTTCACTACCGCGTGATTCTGGCAGTTATTTCTGATGGGAGTCCTCAAAAAGGACCTTTTCATTCTTGAATTAAGTCCTTGTGTGACCTCTTGATCCACCTCCCTATATTATAGAAGGGGATGGTTATTGCGTTTAGAGGATAAGGACCTAAAACTATTTGAGACGTTGGTTTATACCACCTGCTTCTTGATCATTGGTTGTTGTTGGCTAGATGATCGAGGATTGTTGTAGACCTAGAGGGCCTATAGAGCAGCCTCTATAGTCGGGATTGAACCATGCTAGCAATATTCTTTTACCAATACATTAGGGACCCAGCGTTGAAGATGCTGGGTTGGTGATAGCATCCTTTCCGAGGATGAAGATCCAACTTGAGCAGCGATCAGGAATATCACAGTTGTTGTCTTGGAGAAATACATTCTTTGGTTTGAAGAGAGTTTTGTGGAAAACTGAGAACACAGAAAATCTCAATTAAAGAAAAAAAAATTCTGATGGATGCTTATGTGATTAATTCCTTTTTTGGCCTTGTTTTATCAATTTATAGGGGCCAAACTTGTGGGTAACATTATTAACTTGGATAAGGATTCACGTCGAGTTCACCATTTTTTATTCATAGTTCCTTGAAACGTGTGTTCTAGATTTTAGAATCACTATTTCCATACAGTTTCCATTGGATTTATTCATGGAACTAGAAACTTCAAAAAATTATTTATCCAATGTGGACCTCCTTTCCAAAAGCAGTTGTTCATTATGTTTTGATATTTACGATACTTAAGAACATGAATTGTTTGAGACGATGGGAGGTCGGACTCATGACACCCTTTTGCGGGGAATTATTGTCTACTCTGGGACTCTCTTTGTAAAATGAAAATATTTTCATGAATCCTTTTTAATTCACTAGGTAGATCATAAGTGTCACTTGGAATTTATAATCATTTATTAAAATGTGAAAAACTTTAGAATCATCAGTATGTATTCAAGGTTCTCAATTAATGGAAATGTCTATATGTATTCTAGGTTTTACATCAATGGTATCCTCTAATATATTGATTAAAGATTCTTTTAATCATTGTTGTGATGATAGTAGTTTTTAAGCCACTCAGTGGGGGCACTCTAGAATTTATTATCATCCCCAGAGACAAAGGTTTGATGGGATCTTGGGATCGTACTCATATAATGGGCTACCAACGTATCCTTGTGAAAGGAATCAAAACCCTCATAGTTCAGTGTTTCTTAAAATGTTACATCATACCATTTAAGGTCATTTGATACAGACCTCTAAGCGGAAAGTGTTTAGTTGAAACTTGGTGTGGGACTTATGCTGAGGTATCCCAAGGAACTTGGATGGGATATGGGTTTCCAAGTAAGATCAGAACCTGTTGGGAATATGGACCAAAGAGAATAGGATTGATTTGAAATTTTGGGATTGAACCTCTATGAGGCTTCCTACATATCCCATAAGGATGGGTATCCAAGCCCACATGCTTTGATAAATCTCATAGGAGAGTATAGTATTCTGAGAGAGATGGGTTTGGGATTACTTCCTGAAAAGGATGCCTTGATGATTTGAGGATTGAATTTGGGGCTTATTTCCGATGGAGGATTCCCAAATTGAGGGAATTAGGGTTGGATTCTTAAGGAGGATATCCAGTGAGCTCGAGCCCTAAAATAGCTTCCAATATATCTTAATTTTGAACAGGAATCAGAGTTATTGTATTTCCTTCCAATGAGTGTGTGTGCACATGTCGCAACTATCACGTATCTCTAAGATCACATGAGTCGTGCTGGGTGTGAGAAACAAGAGGATGCAAAAGATTCCATAAAGGAACTTCACACTTCCAAGTTTTTCCTCCATGATGATAGAAGAGGGCGCCTCGACCTTGCAAGAGGGCTACGTGATGAACCTTCCCTCTTTTCTATTTACATTAGTCAAGGGTCCAATGTAAAGAAGAAGGGGTGAAGGTGAATGGATTATACCAGGATGGTTGCCCTGAAATTTGTTCTGGCAGGGGAGGGATACTTCTCCTATGATTGCATGGAATGACAAGTGCGGAGTGTATCTTCTCTTCCAGAAACATGAGGTTCCAGGCCTCCTATTTGAGAAGGGAGAGACCGGTAACCAACCATCCTCTAAACCGGGAATTTCCCAATAATGTTTATAGTAGAAACTTCCATTTGACTATGGAAATACAAACCAAAAAACAACCCATGAATCCTAACCCCATTGTGAAACAAATGTGGGAAACCTCTGACTATGGAAATAAAACCCAAATAGGAGACACGTTGATATTCCTTTACAAAGGAATTGAGAAGTCTAGAAATTTTGGTGGAGGCTTCGACCTAGTCCCTTTCAGATAAAGAAACCATGGAGGGAGATACCATTCTATGAATGGATTTTAAAAGAGGTTACTTGATCTGGCCGCATAGGTACTTTTCACAAGTATGCCATATATGTATCCTGAATTGCTTTTATCGTGCAGTTATACCACGCAACTATGTCATGCAGGCATGAAACGTAGCTGTATTGCGCAGGTATAAAACACAATTATGTCGGGTAGGAATCCTGCGCAGCTGTGGTACGTTGATGAGGATGATGACTGAAGAATGTGAAGAACATCAAAACATGCTTATCCCATTTAATTATCTCTTCTGTCGTGGTTTAGAGAGATAAATGAGACAATTTGAGGGATCTAGGTGAAGGAGCTACACAATGGCAGCTTCATAGAGTTTTTTGCTTTTTTTAGTCTCCAAATGGGGAGCCCAAGAGCTCTTTTTATAAGCACAGATGGGCCTGGTCGAAGAGATGTTTCCTGCAAAGGTCCTTCATGCAGTTCCACCATGCAGGTTCACTATGTTGGCACACCAAGCATTTACTAGCGTAGAGGTCTTCCGCCGAGGTGAGTCACACATCTAGGTTGCGCAGGTGCTCCGCGGAGGTGCATATAAAATTATCAGGCATGGACTTCGGCCGTGGTAGTCAGCTGCAAATGACGGCCGCACAGCTCCATGAATTTATTTCATCTCGAAGATCTTTAGAAGTATTTCTAATTTTCCCTTTGTCCTTTTCGAACCTTGCTTTGTGATATAAAAGATCCTAAGGTCTCTTCCTGGTCATTTTGGTTAATATATCATGTAGTGTCAACATTCAGAAATCCATTTTTTTTATAAAACCATATTTTCTAGATATATTTCAAGATTTTTTAGCTCATTAATATTGATTTATTAAATATTTGTTTACTCATTTTCAATTTTCAATAAAATATTTGAAAATAATATCTATGTCATTTTTTAAAAGAACACACTTTCTTATTTTACTATAAAAGTAAAAGGAATATTTATTTTAACATGTATAGTATGATTAGAATTTCCAGCCTTCACGAACAATCAAATGTTTTAAGCTTACAATATATGCTTTAAAAAATTATTATCAAGGAAAATTATTTTCAAAAGGTTTGTTTAAATTTAATTTTACAAGTGTTTTCTAAAATTAAAATGATATTTTTCCCAAGAATTTTTTAATGATCTTTTGATGGTATTTCTATTCATCAGTATTAATAATCATTTATTCTTACTCCAATTGGTATATTTCATATTGATAACATAGTTATCATTCATCTGTATGGTTTATGATCATTTTTACCAAGGGAAGTATTTAAATTCACTTCCTTGATTAATTTTTGTAGTCACTAACTTCCCCTTGAATTATTAACTTTCATGTGGACATTAAATTCACCACAAATATCCATATTATATATCATGGATATATTTATTTTTAGATCATATATCATTAATAAATATGGGTTTCTACATTGAATGTTATTTTTGTATCTGGTTAAATATTGATAAATATGTATTCCCTACTCTATATGATTATTTTATGATAAGACACAATGTTCATGAATTTAATTGGTTATTAAATATAAGATTAATGCTTTTGGGAATAAATAAATATATGATGCCTGGTTAATCACACCCCCTTGAGGAATTATTAATCTCATGGGGTGATTCATTAATGAAGAAAAATATCATTTAGCCAAACCAAATGAGTTTATACCTAGTAGTTTTAAACATCCTCATGAAAGGTATTGATAGTTGAGGTATTATATGCACGAGATATGACTTATAATATATAAGAATCACCCTCATTCAGAATTTAGTGATTATTATCGACGATAATTTCATAGTGATATTATCTCTGTATGCATTTAATTCTCATTTATACATTAAATTTCAAGAGTTTCTAGAAATTTACCATTCCATATAGATTATGCCTTATCCAGTTTTGATAGTCATGTTATTGATTAAATGGAATGCATTTTTAGGTTTTTTACCATTACATATTTACTTTTATACATGATATTTTAAAAAAGATATTTTCTATGGATGCACGTTAATATTAGTATATTAATTATATAAAATTCGGGTTCAGTTATTTACTTTTCAATATTGATTATTTTTTATTGATTCATAATAGCTTATACTTTTTCAAACCCTTATTGAGAATTTGTTCTTATCTTTTTTTTTCATTCCCAAGGAATCCATAAAGTGTATTATTATCTACATTCAAGAAAATTCTATATATGAAAACGTTACTCTTGAAAAAAAATCATGTTTTAATTTTTGTATTCAGAAATTATGTAATGAAAAAAGTTTGTACCTAGTTTACCTAGACTTCAAAACTGTTCTGTCATTCGGGTTGTGATTCATTATATCTTATGAAAATATAAAAAAGTAAAAACTAGTTATAGGCTACTAGGGATGGTTTTTTATAGTTGGTATCATATGAATTTTAGTAAAACCCTGGGAAGTATATTTTCTAAAACATAGATTAGTGATCAAAAATCTATGATATACTTTGATGATAAATACACAAGGAGATCCTAATGTTTTCATAATGTAGATATTATGTGTTTTCCTTATAATACTTCTATTTATGAATTCTAAAAGTGTACATGGTTCTAGAATAGATGTATATTATGGTAAACTCTATAAAGGGTGCATTGGTATTGACCCTATTGTCACCTGGTGCATGATAATGAGCATTACTGCACAAGTAGTTTGACACGTTCAAGTGATCTTTTTAGTATAATTAACGTTTTCCTTACAAACCATTATGAGTGATTTATATATATAATGAAAATTAATTTTTTAGGTTATTTCTACGGTGTCATAGATTGAAAAAAGATATCTCGAAGGGATGTGAAAATGTTTTTATATAAAAAATGGAATAACATAATGAATTATGAAGGGAAAACTGAAGAGTTTTTCATAATGAAATAAAACTTTTCCTAAGGTTCCATTTTTAGTTTTTTGTATTAAATGTGGAAAACATGGGAATTATCTGAGTCAATTCGCTCTTCTAAAGGTTAAACCATAACCAATATAGGACCAACGTGGAAATGAAAATGGATGATGTATTATTATATCAAGGTTTAAGAATTAAAATTTAGTACTATATTTTTACCAATTTTATTTTGTTATTGAAAAATTTAATGATACTATTAAATTTCATTAATATTTATTTATTCATTAAATTAACCATTATAGACACCATTATTAGTCAATGAGTTTAATATCAATTATATTTTCAATGTCTTAAACACCTATTTTTGGGTTTTATGTGATTAGAGTTTACAAAGATTAAGGATATTTTGGGAGATAATTATGATGTAATATGTTTTCATGGAAATATTATTCGAGGAATAATGTATTTTAATTTTATAGAGACAATTTTAGAGGAATTTATAATGTTTATGGTTAATATAATAATTAATGACATTTTAATAATAGTTAAATAATATTATTAAACTTTTTGAAAAAAAAATAAGTTGTATTGGAAATATTAGTAAAAAGGTTTTTTAGTGATTAATATTATTTAAATGAAATTTAAAATACGTATTTTGGGAGAAATTATAGAAATTATATTAATATAGTTTATAAAATGGTCAACCTGTACATTGGGTCTCAACTTATCATGTTTGAAAATGCCATGAGGCTTGAACCCACAACTAAAGGATGATAAGTGTTTAACAGTTACCACAAGCCTATGTGATGTCATGGATAATATGCTATTATTTTAGTTAAATAAATTGAATGATACATATTAATTTCCAATCAGTGGTATTTCTATTGAGGTTTAGATATTAATTTATTATATTTGATAACCTTTGACAAACATTTTTTCATAATAATTACTAGAGATCAGAGGAATGAATTATTATTCTAGTAAAGATACTGTGTTCTGTGATAAGTGAATTTTATTCCTCTAGGTATAAAAAATTCATTTTTTGGATATTAATTCATTCATGAATGTGATGAATTGGAAAAATATCAATGCACAACCAAAGGATGTAATTGTGTATATTAAATAGAAACATATCATGTAAATAAATTTCTGTTTATCATTAGATATTAAAGAATTAATAATTTTTTAAAAAAGGATCTTCAAAAAATTTATCCTTTTAACTTCATATCCGATGAATAAAATGGCCTTTTAGATCATCAAATATTTATTGTTTTTTCTCCTTAAATTTATATCGACCATTCAAAATATTTTGATCAATGTACTCTATCAATATCTATAATTTTTTATTCTTTTCTTCCATGTCTTTATCTTTACTTGATATGTCACACCCTATTTTTATTTTCACCCTTTGTTATTGATCAACTTTTGGATCTTGGTTTTACTCTTATGTTTTGTGTGTTCCATATTTTGATTATGTGGTTGTATTTTTTTTATTTTTGGTCTCATGTTTATTATTTTGATTACCCAAGTTTTTTGAAGTAAAATAATAGATTTTTGTCTTGACAGTCAGTGGTTTGAGGATGGAATACAGATAAAGGAAACTGTGCACCATGCTCCAGGAAATTGTACGAGTCCTGAGATGCCTCTGGTTAAGGTAATGAAACCCATACATGGTTAGGAAAACATGCAGAAGGTGTGCGAATTATTCCACCATTTTGGGAAGAACCATGTCCTATGGTTGGAAAATGTTTTACCAAATTTTTCATCCAAACCATTTCAATAACCAGGTTTTCTTGTAAGGGTCCCATGGTTGGTGCACAGTTTGGGAAATCATGTGACCTAACCATGTACAGTTCCCAGGTCATTAAAAATGTGAATTGTGTGTTCGAACCAATTTGAGATTTAACCACAAACTCTTATTTTCTCCTCCTCCTGATTTATGTGACCCAAAGGTGGATTCCACCTTCCTCCCCAAGCATCCACTACACTCCCATTGTGTGGATCTAGTAATTTATTCATGTTTTTTGGGTGATTTGTTGAGGTAATATTCTCCCCTCTTCTTCCTAATCAATCTCCTACCATTTGTTCTTGAGTTCTTATTCTACCGTTTTATTTTATATCTTGGTTTCATGTTTCATATGGTTTTAATTTATGGGGTTGTGTGTTTAAGGTTACTTGTGGTTGTTATTTCTTCTTGGGGCCTTTGAGAGGTGGTTTTAGGAATGCGTTATTGAAGAGCATGTGATATGAGGTAGTTTTTCAATTTCAAATGCTCATTAAATTTAAGATTCATTTGTTTCTAGCCCTTTTAAACTTCCTTATATGTTAAATAGTGATATTTGATCATTGGAACAATTTTTTGATGCGAAGTAAGGTAGTTTTCATAATTATTTTGAAATATATGCCACTATTCTATCCAGTGTTTCACACCACGTGTTTTTTAAATTATCCGGCTCAACTTTTTATGTTTTTTGTGGTTTCTAAAGAATGAAATAGATTTTTAAATGTATCAATGAAATTAAAAATGGTGGTTTCTGTATATCAAATGGATTTCTAAATGAATTTGGGATTGAAATTAATTCACACTTAGTTCTTCAAAAATGGTATGGTGTGAGATGATGATGTGTGGCCCATTTACCATTTGATGAAGTGGATTGGTTTTTCAAATTTTGTGTGAGTGCTTAAATGGAATTTTCTAAAATGATTTTGAAATTTGAAATCAGGTTATTGAACACCTTTTGAAATGTGAAATTTTTTATTTTGAAATAAATGATTAATATATGGGTGTTTGAGGCCCGTTGTGCACCTTTGTGAAAGTGGTGACCTTTAAAACTATCCTTAGATAATTCACTTGCCTTATTAATGTTGATTAATTTGAGAGGACAACATTGAGAAGCTCCTTTTGAATTTGATTAATGAAAGTAAAGAGATTCTTCCATGGGATGGCTCTAGGGTGACTCATTTTGTGAGATTCTTATGTATGATATAATTGCATATGATTGTATTGTTGTTTAGAATTAATGGCTCACCCCTACATTACTCTTAACATGGGAACTTGGCATAGTTAGTGATTTTTTTGCTTAATGGTTACCACACTAGCTTAGGTTTTCACTTTGGCTAGTGTCCCATTATAGGGGACATCATTTTTTGTTGCTATGGGATAGTACCCCCTCTATTAGACTAGATAGGATGGGATAAAGTGTGTTGGAGAAATTTTATGTCATCATGTGAGGCATTCCTTAAGGATGAGTCAAGATGTATAGTATTTTATAGATTATTCTAATGAACTCCTAGGTTCTTCCATGTTCTTTGGAACTTATTTTTCTACAGTGGATGATTGAGTAGTACAATTGGTTGGTTACTATTTCATGATTATTTTTCATTTCCCATATTATGTGATAATTTTTGTTTCTCTATTGGGTGGTGTTATTATTTTGAAATGTGGTGAGTTAGTTTTCATATGTTTATGAAAAAGAGTTGGAAAATGATTTTCACTGCCCTTTCCCCTTTTTAAATGCTAAAACCATCTTGATCCTTAGAAAGCATTAATGTTTAATTCTCAGAAAGGAATTTGGATTTGAACTAAAAAATGGAAATAGAACATGTTTTGTTTTAAAGTGAGAAATGTCTTTGAAAATCCCAGTTTTATATATTGTATTCCAAACAAGAAATTGATTTTGATTTTAATTAAATGATTTTCATTATGATTTTTTTTCTATGCACACCTACGGAGTTTCAATACTTACACATACAATTCATTATTTTCTTTTAGCTTTTGTTGTAGGATTCATCTTGGTTTTGATATTTATTTGATATGTTGGGTTTTGGTATTTGAGAGTGACCCTCAGGGTCACATGAAGAATTTCTATTCCTCTGGTTCAGTTTCGTTTTTGTTGTATAGTTTTTTTATTATCTATTTTGTATAAATGGTGTTCAAATTATAATTTTTCATCTATTTCATTCATTATGCTCTTTTTATTTTTCTATTTTTTTCATTTATGTTGGGTGGAATAATTACCTTGGTATTTATTTAGATTACCAAAACTAGATTCTATCCCATGAGGATCATGACTACCTTTTGAGCCTTACCATAGATCGACATGCGTGACCAGTTCACTTTCTACTTGGGTTGGTTCATGAAAAAATGGTATCAGTGCTGAGTTGGTTTTTAGAGGAACTATCTTCCAGAGCACCCTTTTTTATTTGTGTTATCAATGTAGATGGAGTAGGACTACCAGAACATGGGCGGGGGAGTAGTTATGAGGGAGTGTTTGGCCAAAAATTTATATATCAAACCTTGGGTTTCCATGGGAAGCCTAGTTATGTTTTATTTATTTGGTTATTGTGGTTTTTTTTAGCTGGTAAATGAAAAGAGAGTTGAGATAATTATCTCAATGAGATCATAGGATCTGGAAAGATATGGGGAGCTATGGACACGATTATGAAAGACCCTATGTGATGGTGGCATTGTTGGCGTATGGACACCAACCATTTCGATAAGTCTTCTATTGAAACTAGTTTCCCCTTATGAATTATTTTGGATCTTCGTTTATTTTAAGGGTTTTTTTGAAAACCCTTTGTTGGAAATTATAAAAAATAGATTTAACATTTTAATGGTTTGATTTTGGAAAGATGGAAAATGAGTTGCCAAATATTATACAGGAATAGCCTTAGAAAAATGATTTATGGTAAAATAGTTTTTTTGGTAAAATGGGGATGAGATTAATAATATTGTATTTTTATAATAAAAAATAGGGTATATTTAAGTTTTATGTTTGGGAAATAAATTTTTATTTTGAATTGTGTTTTGAAATCTATTTTAAATCGAATGATGTTTTTGATGAATTGAGTTTTTAATCAAATTATTTTTTATAAAATGAGGTTTGTTGGGATGTTAATTTTTAATATTTAGATGAATTATATTTTTAAATGGAATCCAAGGATTTTGTTTTGAGAATGATAAAATAAATTTGTGTGTGGGGTTTGAAAATGGTTTTTGACTTGGTGTATAGTAAGGTTTTGAAAAGATTTATGAATTTTGAAATTGGAATAATATTGAGAAGTTGAAATCATGGGTTGAATGATTTTTTTTGGAAAGTGGAAAAGTAATTTCTTGGACTTTGGTAGTCCCGTGACTGTGAAAATGCATTGAAATGTGTAGAGAATTAGAATGATGTTGGAATGGGATGATGAGTACCCGTATTGAAATGTTATGATGACTGCTCGGGGTGGAACAAGAATGTGCATGTGTGACTCTCCATGGAATACCATTGGTTGTTTGGAAACCCATCAAGTTTGTTTTCATTTAAAAGTATTTTCTGTTGGAAAATTTCGTTTTTTATATCTAGTGGTTTTGTGGAATGTTTTCTTGTGATTTTAGGAATGATGTTTATGTGGTGATTTGAATTTGAAAATCCTTGTTGATGAATTGTTTTTTATTCACTTATTGGATTTCTTTATTGGTTAGTGTACACACCCTAATAAAGATTTGATGGATACTTGTAGTGCAGTTATGGGTCTTTCACCATTATAGGACCCTCCATTTGATTAATATAACGAATTCCTTCATGTGTTTTTAAAAATTAATCCTCTTCCATTTTATGGTCAATCATATCCTATCGACTTAGAGGAGTGGATGTGGGAAATTGATAGAAAATTTATTTTCATTGAGCTACTTGAGTAATTAATGTGGAATGTTTCTACCATTATCCTTGAAGGAATGCCCATGAGGTTGTGGAATTTGGTCTCTCGAACCATGCCTCGAGACAATCTTATTTGGGATTTCATGAAGGATTTGTTCATGCATTTGTATTTCTATGAGGTAGTAAAGGTGAGGAAGTAGATGGAGATGTACTCTCTATTGTAAGGTTATAGACTAGTGATAGAGTTAGTTCATCATTTTATGGATGAAATTCTTTTTCATATAGAGTGGGATGTTAACGATTCCTTGAAGGCTTGATGTTTTGAGAGGAGGCTTTTTCCTAAATTGTAGGTCAGGGTGTCACAGTTCAGTCTAACAACTTTTTTCGACTTGGTGAAGAAATATATTCATTCTCAAGTTGTCCTAGAGGGAGTTAATGAGGCGGACAACCAACGTCCAACCCCTATAACTGGTGAAGGGAATTCCAGTTAGGAGAAAGGGGAATTGGCCTGATGATTTTAGTGATAGTCTCGATATGTAAGGACCTATAAATAATTTTTAGCTTTTTCCATGAACAATATCAGAGTGTGTCATTAGTGTAGAAAGAAAGATCATAAGAATTCACTTTGTACAAATTCTTTGAAGACCTTTCATGAATGTTGACAGTTAGTTCACTTGAAACGGTTCATACAGTTTGTTTCGAGGTAGTTACATGGAGTCAGATCATCTCCATTGAAAAACACCCCAACCTATTTTCATGAGTGAAGATCTTACATGGGTTCAATTTTAAAGACCCTTTTGTTTGGTAGTTCCTTCCCTTGTCATAGTTTTTTTAGTTTTTTACTTTCTTCAAAGAAATAATGTTTAGTGGTGTTTTAGTTTTTTTAAAATTGTAAAAGTGGATGTTTTGGATATCCTGAGAACTTATTTTATAATAGAATCATGTTGAAATTTTGAATGTTCTAGATTTGTTTCATTCAAATAAGAGGTGATTCATGGTTATCATGTCCCTACTGTTTCTAGTTTATATTGAAAGATGAGGATGATTGTGTATCTTCTAAATCCCTATTTCGGTGGAAATAAGGGTTACTGATTAGGGATCAGCAACTCCTGACTTTTGGGTAACAGATGCTTCAAGACATCAAGATTATAGCTATAGTTATTAGAGTGAATCTTTTCAAACAATCACGAAATTTCCAGAGGTGTGGGTAACTATGTAAAATCTCTTCTCTCTACCATTGGAGTGTGTGAAGCTAAAATTTTAATGTCTTCGTTTTCCTTGACATTTTATGTACCTCCTCTTTACAAAATGCTTGATCATTCCATAATTGTTTGGATAACCCATGTGGATTAGTTTTGGTTTGATCTATTCTTATCTAGAGATGGTTTCATCCTGTGGAGATGAGGAACTAGGGATTAGATCACCATTTGGTTTGGGGTATCATTCATTGAGACTCCCCCTTTTGGTGTGAATTGTTAGTTCATGGTAGGTATACCATACCCGTCTTAGTTGGTTGGTCTAAATTTCTTATTTCTTAAATGGTTTGTAGATCCACTAAGAATCTTATTATAGTTTCTTCTGGATTTGATCAGTGGTACTTGGTTTTTAATTGTAGGGAGTGTATTTGGACCTCTGTTGTTGACAATCTAGTTTGGTTACTAGTGTGTGCTTAGAAATGGGTGGTTTCATTTGATGTTGTCTTATTTCGAGTCCCTCTTTATTTGGGTAAACATTAGGCTTTTTGAGAAAACCCAACATTACACTATTTTTTTGTTATATAGGATGTAGTTTGAGTTTTATGTTGTTTCTCGTGAAGTGGTTTTGACTTTATTTTCTGTTTTATGTAATAAGTAAGAGTTTCATTTGGTGCTGTTTGACGTGTTCATGGTTTGAGAGGTTGTATCATACGGATATGGAAATCCCTTTTCCTTGATTGATATATTAGAAAATTAATTGGATTTATGAAGGAAAAAGTGTTATGGTGGGTAGAATTGTCACACTTAGGTTTTTATGTTAATCCATTTCCACCACATATTTTGGATCATAGTTTTTCTCTTGTGTTTTGGGTGTTCCAGATTTAAATTTTGTTTTTAAATTTTGTTATGTTTTGGTCCCATATTTATTACTTAGTTTTCATAAGAGTTTTGGTTAAAAAATGATGATTTTAGGCTTAAAATTAGGTTGTTTATGTTTGGCACATGGTTATAGGAATCAATGCATGATACCCAAGGAAACCGTATGATCCCTAGAATGCATCTGGCCGAGGGCTCACATTCAAAACACTGTTTGAAAACCCATTGGAAAGGTATGCACATGGTTCTTCCATTTTTGGAATGAAACATGTCACATGGTTGGCAGACTATTTACAAAAGCATGTGGCTAAATCATGTGATTTACTTGGTTTTCCAGTAAGGGGTTCATAGTTGGAACACATTTTTGTAAATCATGCAACCTAAATGTGAACAGTGCCTTGGTCATTAAAAATGTGAATTGTATCAAATACCCTCTTTGAGGTTTAATTCCAAAACACCCAATTTCTCCTCATCCTTGTTCTTGTGACCCAAATGGGGATTCTACTTTTTTCTCTAAGCCTCCACTCATTTATGGTGTAGACCTAATGATTATTTTAAGATTTAAGGGTGATATCTCAAGGTAACCAACTCCCCTCTTATCCATATTACTTATCCTTCCATTTTCTATTTAGTTTTTCTTCTCTTTTGGTCTTTTGGATATAAGGATCATTTTTCTTTTGGTTTTAATTGGGAGTTTTGTATGTTTATGGTTATGTTTTGTTGTTTTTTCTTCTTCAAAACTTTATGAGGTGGTTTTATGTGTGCCTTGTTGAAGGGAATGTGATTCAAGATAGGTTTCCATTTTCACATTCCATTTATATTTATGAATCATTGGTTTCATTATTTTCACTCCTTCCTTATCTGTTAAATAGTGATTTGTGATATTTGGAATAATGTTTTGATGTTAATTGATGTAGTTTACGTAATTTTTTTATGTGCATGCAACATTTTTGTTAAGTGTTGCACAGAAAGTGTTTGTTAAAGTATCATGTATGATTTTTTGAGTGATTTGTTACTTTTAAAGAGAATATTGACCTTTTAAATGTATCAGTGGAGTATAAAATGGTGTTTTGTATTTATCCAAAGGATTTATACATAGTATTGGACTTGTAAGTAGTATGTGTTTGATTCTTGAAAAATGGTTTGACATGACATTATGGGGTGTGCCTTGTTTTTCATTTGTTGAATGTGGATTTCGTTTAAAAATATGGCGTGAGTTCATAAATGTAATTCTCTTTAATAAATGTGATATTAAAAATTTTATGACATAACCTCTTTGTAAAGGAGAACATGGGTATTTAGTAATTAATGATTTCTCAAACGGAGTTTGTGGCCCGTTGGGCACTTTTCTGAAAGTGGTGACCTTAAAAACTCTCTATGGATGATTGTCTTGCATTAGTTATATTGGTTGTTTTGGTAGTATTGTGATGAGAGGCTCCCTTATTTTTAGATAGTTGAAAGGAATGATATTTTTTATTACTGTGGCTCAATAGTGACTAATTGTGCAAGTTTTTTTGTAGTCTATTTGTTCATGTGATAGTATGCTTGTTTTGAATTGTTGGATCACCCCCACATTAATATTGACATGGTATCCTAGTATAACTAGAGGATTTTAAATGAATTATTTCTTTATTAGATAATGATTTCTCTATGTCTAGTGGACCATAGTAGGGGATATGTTTTGTTTTTGTATTTTCAGGATACTCCCCCTCGGGCTGAGTAGGTGGGGTACGATCGAGCATGTGGGAGAAATATGATGTCATCTAGAGGGGAATTCCTTATATATGAGTTGATATTTATAGTATTTCTATATTATTCCAATGAGATCCTCAATTATATCATGTTTTTTGGAACTTAGTTATCTTTTGAGGATGATTGAGATGCATTCCTAGTTGGTTACTCCTTTGGAGATTATTTTCCATTTCCCTTATTATGTGACTGTTGTTGTTTTTATATAGTGTGCTGTTCTTCTTTTGAAATGTTATGAGTAGATTTTTCAAAGGATAATAAAAACCGTTTAATTTTTTAAAAACATTCATTTCCCCTTTTTAAATGAAAAAATTATCTTACTCATTTGAAAACATTAATATCTGCTTCTTGGAAACGAATTTGGATATGAATGAAAGAAGGGAAAAGGATTGTGTTTACTTTTAAAATGGAATATGTGTGTGAAAAAACTAGATTTATATATTTTATTTCAAACATGAAATTTATTTATCATTTATTTTACAGATAAGAATTGGGAATATATTTGTTCGGACATACCCGCTGATTTTTTAATACTCAAACCTATAGTTAATTATTATTTCTATATCAAAGTGATGGTTTCAACATGGTTAAATTTTTATGGGAGATTATTGGTTTTGGTATTGGAGAGTGACCATATTGGTCACATGGAGATGTTTTGTGTAACAGCCCAAGATTTTATAAAAAAATATTCTTTTTAATTTTATTAATGTCTTGTGTTGTACGCTACACCAAAAGGAGCTTGCACAACACGCATCCTTGTCTTGCCTTGCATTACACGCAATCGCGACCTTCCTCGATAGCGTGTGTAATACACAATACCGAGTTTCACTAAACAACGATGTGCTATTAAAATATTATTAAAACTAGCCATTATGAATAGTAATAACCACTTTTTAAAATTCTGTAAATCTTATTTTTCAAAATGAACTTCATTCTTGGATTCGGAGTATCGAATTTAGCCTAAGGTGAAATTTTGGTACTTTTCGGATAACTTTCATATTCTGATGAATAGTGAAAATTACTAAATTATAATTAAAAACAACTTTTTTAATCGAAATAATTAATAGTGATAAATTATTAATTTGAGTGGTTTTAAAGTATATTTAGAATATATTTTTACAATTTAATACAATGTTGGTCATTGGTTGTAATTTCACATTTAAACCAGACATAATCAAGTGTCAATCTTTTGATATATATTGTTTCCTAAAAACACGCTATTTATTTTAACAGCAGGATTTAATTATAAAAATTAATTAATGAAACTTCTATGTTATGAATTTGGTAAAATAGATTTCATTTTTGAATTCGGAATATGAAATATAGCTTAGGATGAAATTTTGGCATTGTTCTGAAAAACATCAATTTTTGATGAATAGTGAAACTACTAAGTGGTAGTTAAAAAAACTGATTTTTTTTATAAAACTTAATTTTTCCGCTTCTGTGAATGGAATTTCGAAAATCCGAGAGACACGGTTAATATCAAGGACTAAAATTTGGTTCAATGAGATGAAAATAATTTTTTGGTGAATAGTAACTTTTTACTTTTTTTTACCGCGGTTAATAGTAAATAGGGTAACTAAGGGTAAATATGATATTACTATTACCCTAAAACATGTCCTAATTCTATTGGACAAGTGTAATTCGACCAAAAACAAACTTAGGAATAAAATATGACCATTTAGGCCCACTTGGATTAGATTAGGACATTTATTATTAATTTATTTAAAGAAAGGTTAAAATAGTTAAAATCAAAGTTTAATAAGTAAATCATTTTTAATATGGGGTTATACATAAGGTAAATTCGATTGTAAATATTCATTAGAAAGATAAAAGGATTTCCTACATGATGGTATTTTATTTGTAATTTTTAGACATAAAATAATTTAATTTATTTATGACACAACGATGATGCAGTAATTATCTTATTAATGAAATATTGACATAATTGATGTTATAAACACCAAAATAAATGTAATTTGAGATTTTTTATGAATTCCACTAATTTTATAGGTTACTATGATATATTAATGTTGATTTAATCAACTTGGTTCGAACATTTAATTCTGTTATGACTTTCACAAAAATCATATATCAAATAGTGTCAAAATTGACACAAAATAGTTTTTAAATCAAATATTATATTATTAATTGTTATTGTATTCCTAAAAATCTAAGGTTCGGCCAAATGACTTAGATAAAGATATATATATTAATAATAAACAATTTGGGGTTCGTTTGGCATGTTATAGTAAGTTTATTAACCATATAGTGAATGAAAACAAAAATACATGGTAAAAGTTAAATTATTTAACTTAGAGTTAAATCTAATTGATAAGGTTAAAATAATATCCTAAACTTGTCTAAATTCTATTGGTTGATAGTATTTCGACCCATCCCCACTTTGGCTTCTAAATAAGACCCTTTGGAACCATTATAAACCTATTTTGACATTAATGTAAAATAATATTTTGAGGTATTCCTAAGGTGCCCCTCTCCTCCCTTATAAAAGGACACCTCCTCCCCCTCCTCCTCACACCAATTTGAGCACTCATGCTCGGCCAACCCCTGCCAAAATCTCTTCTCCACTTCCCTAGAAACATCCTAGAGGTTCTGGTCTTCCTCAAAGACCAATTTTAGTGCCCTAAGAGGAGGTCTCAAAGAGGCGCTTCAAAGAAAAGGAGGTTCGGACACATACTAAGCAAATTGGACCTAAAGTAAGAGAAATATCACAATCTCATTTTTATCCGAGATTGTTTATTCGTAAGTATTTACTGGGGTGTATTTTATCATCCACATCCATGTTCCCTCAATATGTAATATTTTTTCCATCCACTTAAAATAGTTTAAATCCAATTTTACCCTTCGGTGAGTTTTTAGTAAAGAATATGAAAGGAATCTTTTGTCGTTTTTTTTCGTACGAGGTACTTTTTGACTTTTCCGACAAAAGTACGAAGAATGTTTTTTTTAACTTATACGGCATGAATGGATTTTTAAAACATTATTTACAAGAAGCTTCCTTTACAAGTTTTCAAGTTTATTTTTAATCAACTTCTTTTAGTTTATAATTGTATGACATGTTAAGAAAGGAAAAATGTTTTTGAAGAAGAAAGGATATTTTCCTCAAGAATGGAGTTCAAGTGTTTTATCAAAATTATTTTCCATCTAAGATAATAAAGGGTTTTGTTTTTATCCCTATTATTACATTGATTTTATCATGTTGTGATGGAATTATTTTTATGAATTCCTTTATCTTATATGAATTGATTTATGATGTCATGATGTTTCAAGAATCCCATTTTTGTTACATGTGTTATGCGATGATGTATGTTTTATGATTATGTGGCACACATAAGAAATGATTCATTATAAGATGGGTGGGACCTATATCTCCCTCTAATGCATTGGGTAAATATTTTATATCTCATGAGATAGACATGGCTGAAATGGTAGGTTATACCGGTTCAGTGAAACATGACTGAAACGAGGGTTACTCGATTCACAAAGGGACTTTGTCCACTAAGATAGCCTTGGCAATGAGTCATGACTAAAAAGAAATGATTTTCCATGATTATGTGTGCATGCCACAAAGTTTCAAGTTTCATGTTATGATTATGGTGATCTCATTTTCACTTCTATGATTTGTTCCATGTTAAGATACTATGATCTCTTTTGCAGGTTATGATTTTCAAAAAGATATGATATGATTTTTATTTCTTTTGTATACCCTTACTGAGCATTTGAGCTCACCCTTTTATGTTTTCTTTTCCCCAGGATATAAATAAAGTTTTTAGGTAAAAAAAAGGGAAGATCTTTATGGGAGATATTGAAGATCTTTCACCACGATTAGAAGATTACGTTCCGAGTTTCCAAAGACACTAAACTATTACGATCCTTTAGTGTGTGTTTTTGTTATGTACTAAGTATTCCGAAAAAGTAATGTAATGTCCATGTACGTCAAGCTACGGGTCTCTACAGTTGGTATCAGAGGAAAGGTTTAGTCAACCTTTGGAAACTAGGATGCGAAAACGTTAGTGAGATCCCTAGAGATATTTCTAAGGTATCTCTAGGGATGTCTCTAAGGTTAAGTATACGTATAGGTTATATTCCTAGAATTGCTCTAACGATCTTCGAATTTAACCTAAGATGTTAGATATTGAGGGTACTACCCCTTTATTATGTTGTTTTCCCTAGCATGATTTTTGCCTCTCATACTATTCTTTTGGGGTTTTAGACGATGGCTGGAACCCGAAGGAACCGTGTTAATGCGGAATGTGATGGGCAATGCAATGATTGTCCCCCTGAGCAACCAAACGATATGGGAGCTGGAATGCAAAATCTTGTAGCCATGCTCACACAACTTTCTCAAGCTATGAATCATGCAGGACTTCCAAACGAGCAAAGGAAGGAGCAACATTCTGTTGAATCCTTCATGAGGCAGCGTCCACCTTCTTTCAGTGGTTCTACTGATCCATTAGTTGCTGAACAATGGATTAGTACTAATGAAAAGATATTTTCAGTTCTTCAATGTTCTGAACATGATAAAGTCATCTTAGCAGTATATCGTTTGGAAGGTGAAGCTGATCAATGGTGGAATCTTATCAAGAATACGAGGCCAAGAGATGAAATTGAGTCCATGGACTGGGACGAGTTCAAGAACTTGTTTTTTAGTAAGTACTTCCCTCGTATTCTTCGAACAAAGATGGAGAAAGAGTTTCTTGAACTGAAGAAAAGGGACGATGAATCTGTTGGTACCTATGAAGCAAATTTTACAAGACTTGCAAGGTATGCTTCTGGTATTATCATCCAACCTGAAAGTAAAGTTGATCGATTTTTCAGTGGCTTAAAACCAACTCTTCGAAGGGTATTAGCTATAAGAGACTTCAGTAGCTATGAAGAAATTGTGCGTTGTGCTATCAAGGTAGAAATGGAAGTTGGTGTTACATATCCATCTCATGGTTTTGACAAGAAACGAAAGATGGAGTTCAAGGAGAAATCTCATAATAATGGTGAAAAGAAGATGAATGTTTCCTTATGCACAAAGTGTAAAAAGAAGCATGGTGGAGATTGTCTTAAAGGAACTAGAAAATGTTTTAAGTGTGGAAAAGAAGGTCATCGAGCAGCTGAGTGTCGAAGTAATGGAAAAGGGTTTCTAATGATGTGAATAAAGCAAACACTGCAGAGAACGCACCACCAACACTTCAATGCTTCAAGTGCAAGGAAATGGGGCATTATGCTAATAATTACCCTAATCCAAGGGTTAGTGATGATCAACATGAGCAACCACTGAAGGCAAAGGACAAAGGGAAGTCACATGCGATCACTATTGGCAATGTTGAATATGACAACGATGTGGTGGTATGATTAAGTGTTTATGTAATGGGATTCCAAAATAATGATGTATCATGGAATATTGGAATATTTATGTATTGGTCTAATGTGGTATTCAAAGTGATTGAGATATTATGCGCATAACGAAGGGAAAATGAGAAAATGAAATGTTTAACAGTATTCATGAGCTCATGATTGATATAAGGACTAAGTGATATCATGGTTTGAGTATAAATAATTTTGAGGATTTTGGTATGTGTAAAGTGTTAACTTTTAACTGCATTCAAGTTTTCACTAAGGTTCAATGGGTATTCAAGAGTATACATGATTAAGGACTTTGAATGTTTGGAATGTGACCAACAAAACATATCTTATGATATATGGGGATCAACGATGATATTAAATCTCTGGTAATTGTTTTCACTATGTTATGAGAGTGGACTGCAGTATTATGGATAAGCCTAAAGATTGGAATGGATTGTGTTGGACGTAAGTTAGTATTGTTTAAGGATATAAATTTTTTTCGATATTATTGATGGGATGTTATAGTAATATAGTTTTGGAAAAAGGACAACCTGCAGGACGGGCGACAGCCCATCGTGTCAGACAAGGCTGTGGGAATCGAACCCACAACCGAAGTGCGACTGGCCTTTATCACCTACCACTGGCCTACAGGAAGTCCCTGTTTAGTAGAAACTAGTTTTATTATATTAAGCAGTATGATATATGAAGTATAAGTCCATTTTAGGAACCATATATGATTAATCTCACTATAGATCGATTTATGCATATAATTTTGCTAACCTTTTGTTTGAGAAAGATGGAATGACCCGTCATTCTATCACATGATCTGCTAACACTTCACGAATAACAAATTCAACTTCATTTATTTAAGAGATGAAGTGGAAATTGTTCAAGGCACGAACAACAGTGAGATTGTACCAAAATAAAGTAAGTATTTATTAAAATTCAAATTTTCAACTTTAGGGGAAATGATCATGAAAACCAAAAATGCTGTCCTAGTGATCTTATACCTGATGAATCAGATGGTACCTTATATCATCACAAATCTATGGATTTGTGATTACTGGCTTTTCCATAGCCATGTTCTCTACCACTCTCCATCAGAACATGTTGGTTAGATTTCTCTTCCATATCCATATTTTCACCTATGTGGAAACCCAATGATTAGTTTATTTGGGTAACCGTTACGTTTCATACTTTTGTTTTTAAAGATTAGTTTTGATATTCCTTTTTACGATGTGGGTTTCTATTAAATAAACTTTCGAATAGTAAACCATTTATAACCCCGACGAATTTCGAGGGCGAAATTCATTTTAAGGGGGGTAGAATGTAACAGCCCAAGATTTTATAAAAAAATATTCTTTTTAATTTTATTAATGTCTTGTGTTGTACGCTACACCAAAAGGAGCTTGCACAACACGCATCCTTGTCTTGCCTTGCATTACACGCAATCGCGACCTTCCTCGATAGCGTGTGTAATACGCAATACCGAGTTTCACTAAACAACGATGTGCTATTAAAATATTATTAAAACTAGCCATTATGAATAGTAATAACCACTTTTTAAAATTCTGTAAATCTTATTTTTCAAAATGAACTTCATTCTTGGATTCGGAGTATCGAATTTAGCCTAAGGTGAAATTTTGGTACTTTTCGGATAACTTTCATATTCTGATGAATAGTGAAAATTACTAAATTATAATTAAAAACAACTTTTTTAATCGATATAATTAATAGTGATAAATTATTAATTTTAGTGGTTTTAAAGTATATTTAGAATATATTTTTACAATTTAATACAATGTTGGTCATTGGATGTAATTTCACATTTAAACCAGACATAATCAAGTGTCAATCTTTTGATATATATTGTTTCCTAAAAACACGCTATTTATTTTAACAGCAGGATTTAATTATAAAAATTAATTAATGAAACTTCTATGTTATGAATTTGGTAAAATAGATTTCATTTTTGAATTCGGAATATGAAATATAGCTTAGGATGAAATTTTGGCATCGTTCTGAAAAACATCAATTTTTGATGAATAGTGAAACTACTAAGTGGTAGTTAAAAAAACTGAATTTTTTCATAAAACTTAATTTTGCCGCTTCTGTGAATGGAATTTCGAAAATCCTAGAGACACGGTTAATATCAAGGACTAAAATGTGGTTCAATGAGATGAAAATAATTTTTTGGTGAATAGTAACTTTTTACTTTTTTTTACCGCGGTTAATAGTAAATAGGGTAACTAAGGGTAAATATGATATTACTATTACCCTAACACATGTCCTAATTCTATTGGACAAGTGTAATTCGACCAAAAACAAACTTAGGAATAAAATATGACCATTTAGGCCCACTTGGATTAGATTAGGACATTTATTATTAATTTATTTAAAGAAAGGTTAAAATAGTTAAAATCAATGTTTAATAAGTAAATCATTTTTAATATGGGGTTATACATAAGATAAATTCGATTTTAAATATTCATTAGAAAGCTAAAAAGATTTCCTACATGATGGTATTTTATTTTTAATTTTTAGACATAAAATAATTTAATTTATTTATGACACAACGATGATGCAGTAATTATCTTATTAATGAAATATTGACATAATTGATGTTATAAACACCAAAATAATTGTAATTTGAGATTTTTTATGAATTCCACTAATTTTATAGGTTACTATGATATATTAATGTTGATTTAATCAACTTTGTTCGAACATTTAATTCTGTTATGACTTTCACAAAAATCATATATCAAATAGTGTCAAAATTGACACAAAATAGTTTTTAAATCAAATATTATATTATTAATTGTTATTGTATTCCTAAAAATCTAAGGTTAGGCCAAATGACTTAGATAAGGATATATATATTAATAATAAACAATTTGGGGTTCGTTTGGCATGTTATAGTAAGTTTATTAACCATATAGTGAATGAAAACAAAAAGACATGGTAAAAGTTAAATTATTTAACTTAGAGTTAAATCTAATTGATAAGGTTAAAATAATATCCTAAACTTGTCTAAATTCTATTAGTTGACAGTATTTCGACCCATACCCACTTTGGCTTCTAAATAAGACCCTTTGGAACCATTATAAACCGATTTTGACATTAATATAAAATAATATTTTGAGGTATTCCTAAGGTGCCCCTCTCCTCCCTTATAAAAGGACACCTCCTCCCCCTCCTCCTCACACCAATTTGAGCACTCATGCTCGGCCAACCCCTGCCAAAATCACTTCTCCACTTCCCTAGAAACATCCTAGAGGTTTTGGTCTTCCTCAAAGACCAATTTTAGTTCCCTAAGAGGAGGTCTCAAAGAGGCGCTTCAAAGAAAAGGAGGTTCGGACACATACGAAGCAAATTGGACCTAAGGTAAGGGAAATATCACAATCTCATTTTTATCCGAGATTGTTTATTCGTAAGTATTTATTGGGGTGTATTTTATCATCCACATCCATGTTCCCTCAATATGTAATATTTTTTCCATCCACTTAAAATAGTTTAAATCCAATTTTACCCTTCGGTGAGTTTTTAGTAAAGAATATGAAAGGAATCTTTTGTCGTTTTTTTTCGTACGAGGTACTTTTTGACTTTTCCGAAAAAGTACGAAGAATGTTTTTTTTAACTTATACGGCATGAATGGATTTTTAAAACATTATTTACAAGAAGCTTCCTTTACAAGTTTTCAAGTTTATTTTTAATCATCTTCTTTTAGTTTATAATTGTATGACATGTTTAGAAAGGAAAAATGTTTTTGAAGAAGAAAGGATATTTTCCTCAAGAATGGAGTTCAAGTGTTTTATCAAAATTATTTTCCATCTAATATAATAAAGGGTTCTGTTTTTATCCCTATTATTACATTGATTTTATCATGTTGTGATGGAATTATTTTTATGAATTCCTTTATCTTATATGAATTGATTTATGATGTCATGATGTTTCAAGAATCCCATTTTTGTTACATGTGTTATGCGATGATGTATGTTTTATGATTATGTGGCACACATAAGAAAGGATTCATTATAAGATGTGTGGGACCTATATCTCCCTCCAATTCATTGGGTAAAGATTTTATATCTCATGAGATAGACATGGCTGAAATGGTAGGTTATACCGGTTCAGTGAAACATGACTGAAACGAGGGTTACTCGATTCAGAAAGGGACTTTGTCCACTAAGATAGTCTTGGCAATGAGTCATGACTAACAAGAAATTATTTTCCATGATTATGTGTGCATTCCACAAAGTTTCAAGTTTCATGTTATGATTATGGTGATCTCATTTTCACTTCTATGATTTGTTCCGTGTTAAGATACTATGATCTCTTTTGCAGGTTATGATTTTCAAAAAGATATGATATGATTTTTATTTCTTTTGTATACCCTTACTGAGCATTTGAGCTCACCCTTTTATGTTTTCTTTTCCCCAGGATATAAATAAAGGTTTTAGGTAAAAAAAAGGGAAGATCTTTATGGGAGATATTGAATATCTTTCACCACGATTAGAAGATTACGTTCCGAGTTTCCAAAGACACTAAACTATTACGATCCTTTAGTGTGTGTTTTTTTTATGTACTAAGTATTCTGCAAAAGTAATGTAATGTCCATGTACGTCAAGCTACGGGTCTCTACATTTTGGTCCTCAGGTAAAATTTGGGTTTTGTTTTGTAGTCATGTATTATTTTTAATTTTATAAAAATGATGTTTAAATTTGAATTTTTTATTTATTTCATTCAGGATTCTTTATTGATTTATATTGTTTAGTTCATTTGTACAGGGTGAATTCATTCCCTTGGTTTCTCTATTGATTCTAAACACCAGTTTCAAGATCGACTTGAGTGTCTGGTTCATTATTAACTCGGTTGGGATTGTGATAGAATAACAATGTTCTTCTAAGTAAAAATATATTAATGTATTATTTTAGATGGAATTTATTGTTCTTTTTTCCATCCTTTTAAGAATTATTTTTATTGACCATGTTCCAATGAGGTTTTTTCAAAATAGTATTTCCAAATGCCAAACTCATGATTACCAAAATCAATTTTAAATTTAGAGGGAAAAAAATTATATATTGTATAGATAATAAAACATCCCAAAATTATAAAAAAATAAAAATGTGTTCGATAGCCTATGATACATGAAATTATGATCCAAAATAAACAATTAAAAATATTTTATTAAATTTAATCTATTCAATAATGCTCGCAACACTTTTTCTAAATGAATTATAATATAGTATACGTTTATAACAAAATCCTTTAAATGAGACTGTTGGAATAATAATAAATAATTTATTAAAATGAAATTCTTTATATATGTAAAAATAAATACTTTTCTCATCTATTTATTATGAATAAAATAATAATCATTTTAAATAAAAATAATTTTTTTCTGAATAATGATATATATATTTTCAAAAAGACAGTTTAGTCATGATTTGTGAACATAAATTAAAATTAAATTTTACGGCATTAATAAATTTATCTGATAAAATTAACTTCATTTTTCAAATTATTATATCAAAATTATCTTAGAATAAATTGTTTTTATTTTTCTAAAATGTTTTATTTTTTTGATGTTTAGTGAAAAATATTGAATTTTAATTGAAAACTATAATTTATTTTAAATTATTTGTAAGGTTAAATTATATTTTGTCTTTTTTAAATTAAAACTATTCAAATTATATACTTATTAATTAAATTTTGTTTAATTTAGTTATTTTCATATTTAAATATGATATAAAATCACTGTTATGTTATGTACATTTCTTCTGAGAAAAAACTCTTTCTCATTGTGTCTGTGGAATTAATATTAAATTAAATTTAGACACTTATTGGAATAAAATTTAAAAAAATGGATTAAATTTTTTTTATAATACAAATTTATATCATATAATAAGGTTAAATTAATTAATTTACAAAATTTATTAGTGAAAACAGTAAAAATTATTTTCCATTGTTAAGGTGAAAATGGATTTACTGAGGGTAAACCAAAAAAATATAAGGTTTAGAAATGACCCTAAAAATGTAATCATACTATTGGACATATATTTTTACACAATTCAATTCCCATGTTATAATATAGGGTCCTTTGGTACATTTTTTCATGTGCATGAGTTTATCATTTTTAATTATTTTGGGAAATTTCCATGTAATTTCTAAGAGGGTCCCTTCCCACACATATAAAAGAGAAGACCCTCCCTTCACTTATTCAAACCTATAAAAAATTTCTCTAAAAAACTATACCTAATTATTTTTACAAAATTATTAGTTACACTCTATTTTTTTTGGTCCGCCCAAAATTTCATCCCTAGGGTCATTAAGAGGAGATCCAAAGGATGTTCCGTATAAAAAAGACACTTATCTTAACAAATATATTTTATTTTTATTCTTGTTTCTCAGAATCCAGTTAAATATTTAAAATTAAAATATAATAATACCATTATATTCCATATAATGAGAAAGTATATCATTTATGGAATAATAAATATCCATCTCCACTTCCATTAAAAGGGAATCGAAATCTTCGTTCGTGTGAACTCCAAACTACCGCCTCATGAAACAATGTAGTTTGTCTTACATCACCATATATCAAGTTTATATATAATTATTTATTTAACATATTTATATGATATTTATCATATTTTTATACTTATGGAATTTTAATATCACATATAAATTTTTTAATCTATTCTCTTTTAAATATGACAAAGTTCCTCGTTTATACGATAGACTACCACCTTACTAAGATTTGTGATTTGTTTTTCACATACAACATATATGAAATATATTAAGGATAAAATTAATGAATATATGTGAAATATATGATATTAGATATAATTTTTAAAATTGATATTTCACCCAATTATAAACCCTTTCTCCTGTTAAGGGAATGATATCATCGCTTGTTCGTATGTACGACCAATATCCTCCATGAAGATATGCGATTCACTTTCCATGAAAAATATTTAATAATGATTATAATTATGTATCTAACGAGTAAATAACATATTTTTAACATTAATAAATTTTTGATATTATGAATATATACCATTTACCTTGTAATGAGATCTTTCATGCGAAAGTGTGAATGAGAAAACATGGCAATTAACACCCAAAACAATGAAAATAAAAAAATGTTATTAAAAAATGGGTGATAAAATATTATAAAAGGATCATATATGATATTATAAATATTTTTATGGTTCAATTATAAGTTAATAGTTTTTTAAAACCAATATAAAATTTGTTAAATGATGTTGAACTAAAAATAAGTGTTAAGTAAATGATTTTGTCACAATATCATTTCATTGAGGAATATTTGTTTGTTATGAACCAATTTTTTTATATGATTTATATAATATACATTTAAAATTAAATATAATTAATACATAAAACATCATAGTTTATCCTTTTTCAATTCGAATTATTTCATTAATGTGGATTTGGATTGAAAATTTCTATGTTGTAAGGGACTTCGTCTAAATTTCTCTTAATTAAAAAATATTATAATGTCATGAACCTAAATTCATTTATATTATCTATATACAGACCCTTTGACATAAAATATCAAGATTTTATAATAATTCATGGAATTTTATGTTTAAACAAGAATTATTTCATCCCAAGTGATTTTGAATTTAATGTTACCTGGTGGTAGAGAATTTCATAACTCAATTTCTTTTCATTGGGTTATACTACATATTAATTGTCCTTGAAGTTATAAAACTATGTGTTTAAATAATTGTAGCTATATTACCAAGAGGTGATTATGTTTTATGTGGATTTAAATTTTATTTATGTAATATATTCATTGATTTATTATCACTTCAATTTTATGATCATTGTAAGAATTTTCTCAAAATCTTTTAATAGTAATGATTATTAATTATTTGATCATTTTATAATAAAACCATATAATTTTATCCTCCTCTAGTTATTCATGATATTTCTAAGTAATAATAACATTTTCATACTCTTTGGTAATTTAGATGTCTGAGAAAATGTTTTTATAAAAACCCAAAATCATTTCTCTCATCATTTAGAAATCCATTATCCAAAAAATCCTGATCTTCTAAAATTTATTTAAGAAATGTTTTTTACCCTTTCACCATTTAATTATAAAATATATTTGTCCCATTATTAGTTATTATGAAATTTGTTTAATGGAATTTTTTTTAAAATTAATGAATATTTGTGTTTTACCGACAAAGTGAAAGGAATTTTTCTGTTAACATGAATGGAATGAACAGAATTTACATTTATCCTCACGATTAAATTTTTTAAAATAGTTATTTACATGTTTCAAAAAATTAATTTTAAGGAAATTCATTTTAAAATGTTTTATGAAATTTTAATTTTAAAATTTATTTTAAAAATTAAAATAAAATTTCCACACAATTTTTTTTAACGATATGGTTATGGTATTTTTATTCATCAATGAAAAAAAACCTGTATTCATACTCTAATGGATATATGTTATTTTGATACCACTATTTTTCTTCATCATGAAGGTTTATGGTCATTTTTACCAATGAAAGTATTGAAATTCACTTCTTTTATTAATTATTTTATTCATTAAATTTCCCTTAAATTATTCACTTTCCCATGGAAGTTAAATTTCCCTTAAATATCCATATTATTTATCAAGGATATTTTTATTGACTAAACCATATATCATTTATAAATACACTTTTTCTGATGAGAATTTTTTTGTTTATATAGGGAAATATTTATAATATTTATTCCTTACTGAATACAAATATTTGATGATAACGCACATTGTTCATGAATAAAATTTATTATTTAATATATGAGGAATGATATGAGAATATAGACATGAGTGGGTCTTATGTAAATATATCTCCTCTATTCATTGGTAGACTGGTGATGAGAATCAGTAAGATCACATTAAATTTGTTATCCAATCCTAATGAGTTATACCCAATAGTTTTAAAATGTCTTACAAAAGGTATTGATGATAGTGGTATCATATTACTGAGACATGATGTACAGTAATAAAGCAGTACATTCATTCAAAATTAAATTTTTATTATCCATGAGATTTTAGAAATGATGTTATATCTTGATGAATTTAATTCTCATTTGTTGATTAAATGGAATTTATTTTCATTTACATACCTTTCTATATTCATTTTTTCATTTATAGTTATGATAGTCATGTTATTGATTATATGTCTTAGGTTTTAAGATATTTTCCTTTTCATATTGATTATTATAAATGAAAATTTCACATTGATATTATATCAGGATGTACTACCATCTTAGTTGACTGTTTACATTACTTTCATTTTTAGTTATTTACATTTCCATAGTTATTATTATTTATTGATTCATTATTGTTTACATTATAATTAACCCTTACTAAGGATTTCATATCACCCTTTTTTTCCTTCCATAGGAATCCATGAGGTGTACTATGATTGAAACATAATAATCTTCTAGATATAATAATGTTACTCTATAAAACAATTATGCTATAATATTTGTATTAAAATGAAATATAAGACTCAGTTATGAATCTAGTTTACCATGAATACTAAATTATTTACTCCTTCATGATGTGATTCCTTTTATCTTAGGACCATGTATTAAAATAGAACCTACCTAATGTCTATTATTGAGAGGGTCACTACAGTCATCTATTTTCTTAGCAAATAAAACCAGACCACCCCAAGAGGATGTTCTTAGGTAAATGATTCTCCTCACATATAGGCTGTCAAAATAAACCATATTCTCTCTTATCTCATCTAGTTTCATATGATATGAGGGAATCTATATAGGCCGTGTACCTAACATTAACTCAATATCAAATTCAATCCCCATATTAGGAGGAACACATGATAAATCATATAGTGAAATATCTTAGTAGAGATCCAAAATGGGAGGAAAAATTACTGTATCTGTCCCTTGGTTTGTTGGGCTCACCAAATCCCCCACAAGTAGAGTATTGTCTCTTATATGGATACAATTTATATTTTCTTTTCCTAATTCCAAATTCTACTCCACATTAAAGATATATTATTTTCCATTATAGGTTCCACCTCTTATAAAAATTTATGTGAGATTGAAAATGAGTCAACCCATTTATCCCAAAATGGATTCAAAATTAACAATAGAATTCACTAAGAAATACTATAAATTCCAATTGAATTTGACCTCTAAAAGACATAAGAGACACGTCTACACACAATCTATCATTTTTCTAAAGGTGTATCAAGGGAAAAAGTGGGGGAAATCTTTTGGAATCCCAAAACCATAGAAAACATGAGTATTAATAATGTAAAATGTAACCCTAGTATAGAATAAAGAAACTCAAAGTTTAAAGGTAACCAGAATAATACCTATCACCATCGATAGTCCCTCCATACCATCTACTTGATCCTAATCTGGTATATACACCATTATAACCTTATATTACTTACCCTATCAATATAATCTTCAAATCAATGGATGCTTTAAACCTTATTAAACATATAATTACCACTTTTTAGATCCCCAGTATGGTTCCAAACAAGATATTTACATGGAATTATAACAATACATATGAGGTTCTTCAGATAAATCCCTAAAGTCCTAAGAGTTCCCTGAACATTTACCCACACAAAACTATGTAAACCTCAAATAAAAGACTATATATTCCATATATAACCACATGAATGAATCTACTTTGAAAGACCAGAACAAGAGTTTCTCTAATTTCTCAACTCCCTACACAAGAAATAAAATGGGTTAGTCCCTCCTAAATCATGATGAGAAAAACTATTCAAATTACTTAATTCTCTTCTTTCTCCCAAGAATATTTCATCAGATATCATATTCTTACCACTGGAAGGAGATCCCCTAAAACATAGGAAACCACTCCAAAAAATAGATAGGAAACACCACTATATTTTCATTAGATAACCACTTCTCAGTATTATGAGCCTTGTAAACCACTATAGAATAGGTGGTCAGGTAAAATGTATGAAAATTATTCTTTAACTCTTGATAAATCACAATATAATTCATCTAAGACATCTAGGACACTTTTCCAGCGAATAAAATTCTACAATGAATCAAATCCATAAAATTTATTGCATACTCAACAAATTATTTCATTCTTCATTGAAGCTCTATAAAATTATGAGCTATTTATATCCTCAAATATTCAAAAAATATTTCATCTAAATAGTTTTCCTTAAAATATTCCCACATCAAATGCTCATGTCTCATAGCTTTTGTAATCAGAACCCATAAAATCATGATTGGTCATCAAAAAAATGTAACCAACTTCACTCAAAAATCAACGAGTGTCTCCACTGGTTCAAAAAACCACTCATTGATCTCCATATAATATTATACATATTGGGGAACACTTGTACCTATGATTGATGGAAGATATTGTAACAATAATTATTGAGTGAAATCCAACATGGTCATCCCTCCTTGGTGGGAACCTCCACCGCCACTACTATGATGTTGAACACACCCAGAGGAAGGGGATATTCTACTGAACTATATAGGATAGACATATATATTATGGTCAAAACCCCCCTGAATGTCTAGTGGTATAATAAGAATATTCTCTACTTGGGTAGAATCCCCACCCAGGTCCCTAGGTTGAACTATAAGATGATGATGAGTTGAAATTATCTGAAATGCCAAACACACTCTTATAACACCTTCAACAACTCAAATATTATGATACTTAATTAATTATCTTGAACACATGGACACACAACAATGAATTTTAATATTCCATAGATATACTTTTACACACTATATGTATTCCATTTAAGAAATTCCAAACAAATAAGCCCATATTAAGGTGCCTAAATATTTGAAAAAATTATACAATAAGAAAATCATAGGCATGATCTGGTAAAATTAATTATATGTCACAAAAATGTATCTGGGAAATAAAAAATTTCATTTTAATTAATTTGAACCTATATCTATCAATATATATTAGGTGAATTAAATTTGAGCATACACACCTACTCATGATGCATTAACTCACTCTATATTGGCAATGATTCAAGGTAAAATATCCCGTAAACTATAATGAAATAATGATACACAAGAACAACATGAAACTATAAAAATATATCTAGTAGAATCAATCCCATCTCTCCAAGGAACTCAGAGGTCCTGTACTCAAGTGTTGAAAAGGCACAAGTATAGCTCCTCTACTTGAGTCCCATAAAACATATCTCTATTCTACCAAGTCCCAAATAGTATGTCAATTAAAAATGACTATGATAACATTTTGTAACAGCCCATCCTGAATCACATGGTATGTACCAATGTAGTACAGAAATTGATGGGAACCTTCCCATGTGAAATATGCATCCAAATATTTGTGAGGGAAAAATAAAACATGGAAACACTATTCCCTCTTTATTCATGAATATTCAAGTGGTGTAAACAATAAAAGAAATAATCAATGGAAGAATCAATGAACATGTACAAGGAAAAAATGAAAGAAATAACATTAACTTAGGTTGATATAAAAATATGATATATAATATATAGAGTGATAAGATGAAGTAAAAAAAAGGATCCCTAAAAATGGTGGTTCAAAACACAAAAGTAAGCAATGATCAAAATAATAAAAGAGATATCTCTACCAAAGATACATGACAGCATTCAAATATCACCTTTATCTCATCCACCAGCTCCAACAAATAAATATATCATAGGTCACTTTACCTTCCTTGTATCCCTGATCACGAGGTCTGAAAACACAATAGGATTCCAATATAGCGTGTGAGAGTAAATATAGTAGTACACCACCAATATCCCCTTACCATAAATGTATCAAGTTAATAAATGTGGATGAATCTATATAGATTAAATAAAAACCTAAATAACAACTATACCATGGAATCATTAACTAACTAAACCCCATGAAATCCATACCTACCTAACTTGTAACCATGATTGAATGAAATTATGTTGAGACCACCATATCCTTGAATAAACCGAGACCTATGGCCTTCCCATTTGTCACGACATTGACCAAACCATGACCCATCATAAGAAAACAGGTGACTACATTCTCATACATTCCAACCCATATTAATGGTTCTTTTGTGGTAAAAAATATCACACTAATCCATCCTTATTGTTTTTAGGATATCACCATATCACACCAATCCATCGCAATGGTACTTGGGAGATCCAACATATCATATCGATCCATCTTGATTGTTTTTGGGATTTTATCACCGGAAATGACCATTAAAAAAATAATACTCCATAAAAAACCATAAATCCTGGGAAACACTATTCCATCACAACTATTATCTATCTGGGCCTTACTGGCCTTTTCTCATCTCAAATGGATCCCCCAAGGTCAAATTTACCATGTAGACAACCCCAAATTCATCTATAATAAGATGTTAAATTTACAATATAACCAAGAATTAAGATTATAACCCCCTATAAAGGGTCTACAATGACAATATAGACCCAACCAAATTCTTTGATACCTTAGGTAGAGGTTTCATAGGATACACATGCACCCTCATATAAAACGGTACATGAAAATTTATTTAATGAATACAACATGGAATTGGATTTCCTTCCTTACATCTTGTAAGAGTAAAAAACTAAGAATCATAGTTTCAAATAAGGATAAAACACTAAAACCCTAAAACTAGACCAAAACTTGAAGCATTTTGTTTATATAATATGAAACATAGAAGAATCAATGATTCAAATCTACAATGTGTAAGATTTGTCACATTTCTCATCGATAATTGATTTTAGTAATCCTAAATGATCATAAATTGTTTAATATTTTCCCTTAAATGATTTAAAATATGTTTGTGTTCTAATGATACAACTATTTGAAGACTCGTTATTGAATTAATTTTAATATCATTGAACATCGACTATGAAAGAACAAATAAAACCACACTGTAGGACAAGTATTGTGGCACAACATTAAGAACCACACTATAGGACGCTATTAAAATTAAGATTGAAACACAACCCTCAAAACCATGATTAATCCTAGCTTAGTAAAATCCATTTATGATATTTACAATGAAAATCCTGAAATTCCAAATGTATTCAAAATTGTAAATCCATGTAACCCAGCCATCTCTATGCCACAAGGTAAGCCCTATGCTGCAATGTTTAATTGGCATGAGTTTTCCAGGATATATCTCATAGGCTATGATACAACTACAATGGTTTTGGTAAAACCACGTGATCCTTCTCTAAAACATCATGTTTTAGAATCCTTCTTTAAATTTATAATCCCTCCTCAATGATGTATAATGCTATAACACGCCACAATATTCCAATATAAGCACTGTATTTATAACGGTCAGGATTAATTGAACTTGAAAGTCCTATTATTTAAATCTCTTAAAGGATTCCAAAAAATTTAATGATGGCTTTGGAGCCTATAAATATATAAATTTGGAGTACATCTCTATCTAAAACAATAAAAATATCATCCCTCACCAACGTGTTAAATTTCAATATGATATTCGAATCTTCTTAAGATCTCAAATATCTCTATTTATAAATGATATTAATTTAATTTAAATACTTTTCTAAATTGTATATCTTTCTCAACCCCATTATTTTCTCATTCCCTCATAGCATTATTCATATTATTTTAGGGACATGAGATGTACTAAAAAGTGATTTTCTCCTTGAAATCATCTCATCTCCCTCCTTCTAATTTTGGTTCTCACTATTGTTAAAGTGTGGTACATTTGGTTTCTTTCCATTTCAATTAAAAAGGAAGGGTAATAATATCCCCTATGTTTGTATCTTTATATTAATGTTAAAGTTTCTACTATATTTGGTTTCTTTCTGTAATATAAAAATAAAGGGTTAGTTTTGGTATCTTGTTAACCATTAAATCCAAGGGATTAATTCCTCAAATATATAAGTGACTGAGTTGGAAGACATAAGGGTGCCTTCAGGTAAAATTTCTGAACTGCCTTACCAAATATTTTTCATCATTTACATTCAACATGTTATTTATATATTTCATTGAATAATTATTTTATTCAATTTCATAATCCTTAAATTGTTGCATATTCATTTTTTCATCAAATTTCATAAAACTTTTATTTTCAAATCACATAGTCGAATAACTCTTTATTTTTTTATCACAGTTATTTTCTTCCATTTTAATATTTTTATATACTTTAATGTTTTTATTTTTTTATTTTTATATTCAAAAGGTATTAAATTATTAATTATTTTATAAATAATGTTTTAAAATTTGACTGGTTTCCTTTAATTTTTAAAGAAAAACTCACCTCCATCTTTCCATTTTACCTATATCTAAACTATATTTGGTAGAAGATGGACGTTTTAAATTTCATTAATTTATTCATTTTCATATTCTTTTAATGTTTTTAATATAAAAATATTTAATTGATTTCTCAAATAAATATCACTT
Organism: Viscum album; assembly: GCA_963277665.1. Lineage (NCBI taxonomy): Eukaryota > Viridiplantae > Streptophyta > Magnoliopsida > Santalales > Viscaceae > Viscum > Viscum album. The sequence goes on along the minus strand of OY728132.1, from coordinate 1,148,230,939 downwards.
TTTAAAATTTTATTTTCAGACACCCATGGTAGTCCCAAAGGACCTTCATTGGCTCATTATCCATTTTTTGATTGTAAATTTTAAGATTATTGAAAAAATAGAATGTATACATTTCTTAGATATGTTGGAAATACATTTTATAAATTTTTATATATGTTTATACTCAATAATATGATAAATAGGAAATATGATCTCTTGAGGATATTTCTTATCCTGAATTAGGTATAAAATCTATAATGCATTAAATTCTGGTTTATATAATATTGATTTTAAAAGTGTGTCTTCATGTAAAAATCCAGATAAAATCAATATAATATTATAATTTATGCTTGGAGTTAGAAATAAATTTATGGATAAAAAGATTGAAATGCATTAAAAATACTTTTAGAGTTTACCATTGAATCCTAATGAGTGTCTCACATCTATTTTTACATGATTTACTGATATTAGTAATCGAAAAATATCCCTTGGTAGACTGTTTATATAGAATAATTTGTAATAAAATCCATTTTGTTCTACCAAATAGTTGGGATAGAAATGTTATCGTGAACCAAAAATCAAAAGATATCAAAACTATACCAGTAGAGGAGCTCATAGGTTCTCTCATGAAAAATGTGATAAATATAAATAGACAAGTAACAATAAAGGATAATAAGGATAAGAAAACTAAAAATATATCTTCCTTAAATCCAAAGAATGATGAATCATCCATAAGTGACACCAAAATTACCAACATTAGTGAGATGATGGACGAGTACATGAAAAATAAGAGATTAGATAAAAAAAATTCAAAAATGAAAACAAATAATTTTGGGTAACTTTTTTAGTTTTGAAAATATAGGTCACATCACACGATATTGTACATTTATCAATAAGTTTTCAATATATAATAAGAATGGTAAAAAATGACTAAATATTTCAACTTGCAGTGAGATTTTGGACCTAATTTTAATATATTAATTGAGACATAATAGTCCCAAGTGTCTCATGACACACGTAGATGATAAAATTGAGTTTATTTATAAAATTTTCTCTTTCTCACATACATTATTCTCTATACTCTTCTACTTCTCCATCATATTTTTTAACATATAATGATATTCTCCATGCTAAAAATTAACCTCAAAATATTTTTTTGAGATCTTATTTAAAAATTCAATTATCTTAAAAAAAATTATTTTGAAAAAGATCATCTTTTAAATGAATAAAGAAGCTTTTATTTTAAAATTAAAAGTTCAACCAAATATTGAATGTTTTTAATTTTAAATAAAATATATTAAAAATATTTTTTAATATTTATCTCAAGGGAAAGAAAATTTAAATTATATTTTGGGATCTTAAAAACTTGTTAAAATTATCTATGGTTTTGGGTTTTCAAATCAATCCATTTTATAAAACCAAAAAAAATACTTCTTTTAAAGGGAATTTATCAAAATACATTTTTTATTTAGTTAATGAATGTTATTCTTCTATTTTATAAATGTTACAATTAAAATTATAGATATAGTAGTGTCAAAAAATTTAATCTATATTAATATATTTAAAATGGAAGAACATGTTCCAAAAAAGTGTGGATACTAAAATATTTATTAGATAACCTATGGGGACCCAATATATGGGTATAGAAATATATAATTTCTTAATATATTTTAGGAAAAGTTGTAAACCTGAGAAGATACATGATATATGAATATAACGTTATAAAGAGATATGTGTGGTGATCATTTTAAATTTAATCATCTATAATATTTTCAAGGATGGAATATCACTTTTTGAGATGATTTAAAATGAAAAAAATATTATAGGAACAATTATTTTACCCAACTCTACTCTAATTAAATAAGTTTTTTTAAAAGTTTTTAAGAATAATTTATTAAATTTTAGTCAATTATTTGATAGATATTTTGAAATTACTTTTATAAATGATTTTTTAATTTATTAATTAAAAAATAATGTTTCTATTTAACACATCACATTTAACAAATATTTATATTATAGAATTATAATATATATAATTTCAAAATGTAATGTGTTGAAATGAAAAAGATAATAATTCTTGGTGTTTTTATCATATTTTATTTCTTTTTAATATTAATTATCTTTTTTAGCACAACCATAACTGACTAATATGAGATTTACCAAAAGTTTCTTTTAAAGATAACTTAGTTTTTAAACCCTAATAATGTGTACAGAAACATAACTCTCCTTTCAAACTAAAAACCATAGTTCCACTTATAAATCTATAGAACTAGTCAACCTTAATATTTTTAAACAAAATCATATTATGACTATTAGAGGTAAAAATTACACCATTTTATTTATAGATGAATTTAATGTATTTGCATGGATTTTCTACATAGATAGAAAAAATACGACTGATAATATATTTATAAAATTTTAAAAGAATGTTTAAAATGAAAATGGCTATAAAATATTTTCTATTAGAAGTGAAAATGGTATGGAAGTTGATAATAATGAATCTAATGAATTTTTTACTTCTCATGGTTATCATAACACCTTTTACACTCCTAGAATACATCTACAAGATGAGGTTTTTGAAAGAAGAAATTGGACCCTACAAGAAATGTTTAAGACTCTCCATCATGAGCTTTCCCTTCTTCAATATTTCTAGGATGAAGTAATTAATAACAAAATATATATCCTTAAATATTTCCTTATAAGACCCATAATAGGAAAATTTGTCTCAAAATCCGATGATGAAATATTATTTATGTTCTCAAAATTTTGTAAACACTTATAACTCTTCAATAACCAGAAAAAGAACATAAAAGAGTCAATTCACATAAAATTTGATAGGGATTTTTCTAAATCACATTCAAAAAGGGATGATGATGGTTTATAACCTATTTTGAAACTTACTAAACCTCAATCTTCTAAAATAATTAAATATTCTTTAGACTCCCCTTCCTCTACATTACGTATGTCTTAGACTCAATACAAATACCATATTCTTGATAGTTTTATTAAGGAATTATAGTCATAAACTCATATAAGAAACTCAATATTAAATGAGATTGAACCTAATGATTTTTTCTCCCATAATGAACCTAAATACCCCAATGATTTTTTAATGATTATGATTGGATACTCTCCATGGAATATGAGATGAACCAATTTCAAAGGAATAACATTTTGATGCTCATGGAATTCCCTGACAATCATTCAATTCTTGTAACCAAGTGTTTTTTATGAAATACACTTTATAAAAACTGATATTTTATTCATTAGAGGATATAATTGTTGTTAAATCCTATAAACAAAAGAAGGTTTTGATTATGGTGAAACCTTTGAACATGTTTCTAAAATTGGATTGATTGAAATCTTGTTGGTATTCACTGATCATTTTAATCTATTTATTTTCCAATGGGATTCAAAAGATATTTTTAGGTATCATTGAATATAAAATTTGTTTTTTAGAACAAACTGTTATTTTTGGAAAACATTAATTTATAAATTCAAATTTTAAGGTAACTATATATACATATAGTTAAAAATATTCCACTCAAATTAAGTTTTAGAGGTTATCAAAATTTATTTCATCGAATGATTTTAAAATTGGAAAATTCGATTCTATCATTTTTCAAAAAAGATTTTCAAATTATTTATAAATCAATCAAATTTTTTTAATGATGTAATTTTATAATAATAAAATAGTATCAATTTTTAATTATGTTTCCAATTTAATTAAAAAAGAGTTTGAAATGAGTTTTTTAAGAGGAAATAAATTATTTTATGGTTCTAAAATTTAACAAAATTATTCTGGATCCATTTTATAACAAAGTAACTATACGAAAGAACATTAATTTTTTTTTGGTATGGATAATTATAAGAAATTATTACACTAATGAGTTAAATATGTAAAATAAATTTGGATGATTCCAATAAATTTCCCAACCATAATCTTTATCGAGGTTTGATTTGAAGTCTACTTTACGTAAATATTACCCATCAAGATAACATGTTTAATGTATTCCATTATGCTAGTTTTCAATGAAATAAAGTGGAATCACATTTAAAATACCTCAAAAAAAATTTATTTTATTTAAAAGAAACTAAAAACCATCTATTATTTTATCCTAAGGAAACCTATTTTGAAATATCATTCTTTTATATTAATTTTTTTTGGGATTCTAAATAGAAAGGAAAATAACTTGTGTAACTTTTCATATGCTTGGATAATCCATCATCTATTAAAGTAGTAAGAATAAAAACTTTGTTTCTATATCTACTAATTAATAGAAATACATAGCCTCTAGGATTTGTTTCACATATGTTATATGGATGAAATATAATATCTTTCACTTTGAGATAACATATTATTTGATCCCCATAATGTGTGAAAAAATATTGTGATTAATATTTCAAAAAATTATCATACACTCATAAATAAAATTTTCTTTAGACACCATTTTCTTTGATATCACTTTCCAATATGTGATATTTTTGTTGACGTCATTTTCACAAAGCTTTAACATTCCAATATATTCACTAAAATTTATTATATGGGTCTCATCGAATTTATCAACGGTAATTTGGATATGATTATTTTGGGATACATATCTATTATCTTCGAATGGATGAGAAGGTTTTTCAAATTTTAATACTATTTTTTCCATATTATTTTCCAAAATGGATTTCAAATTTCTTTTCATTAATTTTTTTAATAACATTTCATAAATTTGAAAATGTAAAGTGTGCTTAATAATCCAATAAAAACATTCCCGTAGTGATACAAAATAATAGATGTGGTTATGATGGATATTCTCCAAGTGATTTATCATAAAAAGTGTTGACTAGGTTCATTAAACATTTTTTTATCATCGGAACAGGGTATGAGCCTTACTACACATTTATTTTTACACTCATGGTGATTTTTATATGGTTTATTAATAAAAACATTACTAAACCATTAATCATTAAATGATTTTTCTCGATATTTATATTCTAAACCGTTTATTTATTTATTATATTCTTTTTTATCATGGATATTATACCTTCAAACACCCATGTAGTATTAAATAGAAAAGTATAATATTTTTAATATAAAAATGATTCTAGTGGAGAAATTTTGTAATTCAAAATCAATTTCCAAAATTAAATTTGGTTTTTTTTCAAACAATATTATTTAAATTTTCCAAAAAAATGAAAATATATTATTAAAGCTTATGTTTTGTAATTTTTTATTAAAATGATATATTTTAATTATATTATGTTTCATTTAAAATCATACTTTTAAAATATTTCATAGATTTAAAATTTTATTTTACAAAAAATTATTTTTATCTCCTCCAAAAGATCATTATTGATGAAAAATATAGGTTTAATTTTTATGTCTTTATTATATAACCCAATGAATGGGTTCATTTTTATAATATAAAATGGGGAGATTTTTTTTATTTATATAAAACCATTATATTTTATGATTTATTTATCTTCAATTTTATTTCATTAATATTCTGTGATAAATGCACCCTCGAGTCTAAATTAACCATACTATAGTATACCATTTCATCCAAACCATTAAAATAGAAGAATTTATAATAATATTTTTTTTAAATTATGTAAATGGTTTTAGAAAAAGGATATATATTTATAAATATTTATTTAATTTTCATTAAATTTATTATATTCATTAAAAAGTCATTTTTCTTCAAACAATTGGTTTGATTAATTTATGCGAGAAGATAAAAAAATTATTTTCTACAAATTTTAGAAAATTTATTTGAAAAAATCAAAGTTATTTTTTCAATAAACTTTTCAAAATTTCCATAGAGTTTTTTTTTATAATTTTCTAAAAATAATTATTTTTCAATGAATAGTGAAATATAATAATTTTTATTGAAAATTATATTTTTTTATTCATATAATTTATTAAGATAGATTTTTTAAATAGATTTAAAAGTAAAATTAATTCATTTATATTATTAAAAATAAAATATTATTCATTGAAATTAATTTTATATTGGATTTTTGGATAAACACATTTTATTTTTCGGAATATATTTTTTCTTGAAAACTGTTTTCATCATTTTTTGTGGGATTAATATTAAATTATATTCTTTCAATTATTTGGATTAAATTTCATAAAATAGATTAAATATTTGAAATAAAAATAATTTTTTTTATATGCACCACTTAATTTTAGTCTCAATGAATTGTAATAAAATAAAAAAATGCTTCTACTATTTTGGTGAAAATTGGTTTACTAGGGGCGGGAGTTAAACATGTAGATAAGGGTTTGTTTAAAAATTAAAATTATCTAAATAAAATTGTATTTATAAATAAAAACCTCATATTATCCCTATATTTTCCACTTTCCATTTGGAATCATTTTTAATGAGTGTGACATTATTAAATTTTATTCTTCTAAGACATTCTAAGTTTTCCCTCACCCTATCTTATAAATTAACACCCCTTTTTTCTCATAATCCCATAACTATTAGAAATATAGATTGACCAAAATACTCCAAATTATATTATTAACTTACCCATATAAGAATTATATCTTCTATTACTATTAAAATTCAAATCCACGGGTCCTTATGAAAGGATATAAAGAAGGCCTACTAGAGAAGAGGTAATCTTCTTACCCAACCATGATCAATTAATTTCTTCTTATACATCCTATAAATATATGGTATTTATTATAAAATAATATATTAAATATACTTAATAAAATGAAATATTGTTATTATTATAGAACCACCAATACCCACCCTCTATTCAATCATATGGGAAGTTAAAGTATCATTTATGCATACATATGGACTATCGCCACCACATAACAATACAATTTATTTCTGCTCAATATATCATATGGATGGTTATTATAATGGGTTTAGATTTATTATATTATATTTATGAAAAAAATATTATTATATAATTATAATATCATTTCTACAATCTTACCTTCAATTCTATTCGAAAATAAAATGTAGATCTTAGGTATATGTGGAATACCACTTCTACGAAGGGATGCGATTTTATTTTTATTTCTTATTTTCAAGGATGGTTATAATGATATATTTAATGAATATATATGATATATATGATATACAAATTATTATTTAATGGTGATTTATTATTTAATGTTCCTTCATTCCATTCTTTGAAAAGACAAAATATTGTTCATGCGTATGTATAGCCTACAATTTCCACAAAGAATGTAATTCATTTCACTATATCTACATTTTATGAAATAATATAAATAATTAATATATATATATATATATAATATTTATATTATTATTAACATTATAGATATGATTTAACCATAATAAAAGTATAAGGATTGAATCTAAAAAATCATAATTCTCATTAAAAATGAAACATTTAAAACCAAAAAATGATTATTTTAATTAAGAATTACTAACAAACCAGATATTAAATCTTATAAGTGAATCATTTATGATATTATATGTATATAAATTACTCTATTTTTAACTTATATTATATTTAATTTTATTTATTGTAGTATAGATCAATTTTGAAGAAAATCGAACTTAGGGTATGGGGATTTCTCGTATCGCATTCATTTTTTTGAGACACATTCTATATTCACAAACTATTTCATTTGTGTGATATATATAATAACAGGAAATTAATTTTATTATTATTTTCATGAAAATTATATTTATTTTGAAAAAAAAATATAAATTTTTATGATTCAAGAGGTTTTGATTTAAATGTTTCCAAATTTGTAAGGGTTTTATGGTATAATCTCATTTTTTATCGATATTATTTATGATCATGTTCTTGATGAAAAAATTATATTAAATATATTTCAAGAATCAAATTAATTTTATTAACATATTTTTATTTATTTACCTTACATGATTTCCTTTTATTTTCCTCTCTTTATTAACTCAAGATAATGAAATAGTGTTTTTAAGGACAACTGACTTTATTTATTTCTGTATCAAAAATCCATTTTCTTCTATATTAATTTTTTAAAAATTGTTTCCATGAATGTTTTTAATATTATCCTCCGATATTTTATATTTATATTTACCCATGATTTAGTTTTTAAAAAATTCATTAAAATGATTGTTCTTGTTGTTTTTCAAATTTGGTACTTTTTATTTTTTACTAAATATGTGAAAGGAATATTTATTTTATATAAAAGGCATGAAAAGAATATCTTACCATTTTTACCTGTCCATAATTTTAATCATACATTACATGTTTTTAAAATTCTTTTCAAATAAAATTATGGTGATAATTTTTTTTATATTTTTTAGTGTTTAACAAATTGATTCCAAAATGAAAAGTGTATTTTTCTCAAGAAATATTTGAAGTAATATTTAATTATAATTTTAATTTATGTTAAAATAGACTGATGTTACTTATGTTTGAATTTGGATATGATCTAAGGATACCATAATTATTCTTTATTTTTATGGTTTATGATTATAATTATGAGATGTTTATGACACCCATTTAATTTCAATAGGTTTTTCTCTGATGAATTGATGGCATATATATGAAACCTATTTCTTTTACTTGGATTATGATATATGTTGAATGTTATATGATATTTTAGAACACAAAATTCTTGATTTTGATTATATGATAGGTGAGAATAGAAGTATATATCCCTATAATACATTATGTAGAGATGCATATCTCATGAGATAATAAGGACTAGAATAGAGAGTGAACCTACATCGGTAAGTCACTCCGTCTACTATGATAGTCTAGCGACTAATCATTGACTAAGGATATGATGGAATGGTTAGTGATCCCAATCCCTGATTATTTCCTTGGAAGAAATCCTTGACTAATTAAATTATTTTGTATTATTATGTGTATAAAAAAACTTATATCTTATGTCTGTATTATCATCTCATAGTTCATGTTATTTGATTGTTTTATGATTTATGTCTTATAAACTACCATGATTTATTTCCTTACATATGATTATGATATTTAATTTATTGGGTATGGTTTATGAATGTTAATATTATATTATTATACCCATATGATCATGTTATGTAACATCATGACCTAAGTGTGTCATGTTGTTCCCCCGAGCTAGTCAGTTAAAAGGCCTCAATCATGCAGCCCTCTAAGCCAGAGGCTACCAAATAGTAGTAAGGGTTTAATATCGATCATGGAGATACTATACCATATTTAATCAATGTAATTCACCATTATAAATAAATAAAAATTTATAAATGAATAACCAAATAATATAATAACCAAAAGAATACCAGTATAATGAGACAACCAAAACTAGAAATACAATAGCAATACTAAACAGTAGATATTCTATGCCAAAATATTTGTGCAAGGTCAAAATGAAAACTCAAATTATATACACTAATGATTCCCAAGTTGTTCCCAAACAACATATGGTTCCATCATCTATGATCCATCCTAAATCAACTTCCTAAAACAGGGCCATTGGCATAATCCTATCCAGAAACAATGAAACATATTTAATTATCGATCAGGAAACCTAAGTAGGGTATGAGTACCACTCAGTAGGCCACCAAAAATGATGTCTAAAATAGTATCTAGTCAATAATTTTGTATGTAGTTATATAAATAAATAATTATAATTCATAAAAAAAATTATCATGTTATCAAATTATTCTTTATTTGACCACAAAACCCCAAGGTCCTCACTAACACCAAAACCTATTAGGACCAAGTTAACAAGGTTGATGATCATTTTATATAATTTTATTTTTTTAGGTAATTTTAAGATTAAAATAAATATCCTCAATTTGTGTTTGCTGAAAATAATAATGATCATCATATTCAAAACAATAAGACTCATAATGGATAAGAAAAACCATCGTATTGTGAATTTGTCTTATAATGAAAAAGTTCATCAGACTTACCTTGGGTCCGAAATTGAAGATAATATCATAATGAGGTGATTCATTATAGTCTTCCTGACTCTAATATAAATATAAAAATTCTTTTATTCTTTTTATTTATCACAAATCATAAGCACGCTGTGGAAATTTTAATTGAAGTAGTATAAAAGAAATGTAATGAAGTGGTATTGGAAATATTATTCTTCCAGATTGTAATCATTTTAATCATATTTAAACTAATAAGGAATGAAATATGTGAATTTTTTAAGTCACAAAACATTCCATTTTAAGTCAAATGATAATGAAACTAATCTTCAACATATTCAATTTCATTAATGAATTCATGATACAAGAAGAAGTTTGTTGGTAAATAAGAAGTTGTCTAGTATCACGATCTCTATAATGAGTTTTCCAGAAGTAAGTTTGTTTAAAGGATGAAAAAAATAATTTTAATGAAGAAAATAAATATGTTTTTGAATTCAAATATACCAACATCGGTCCATCATATACATCAACTAATGAATTTATTTTATCAAGGGATGTTTGAACTAATGATAAAGAAATTAATATTGTTTGAGCCAATTAAAAATGAAATATTATAGAACAATTAACAATGTAGTAAACAATTAATCAAGTTAAATTCTTTGGATTTCAAATGGTTTAAGAGTCATCATATTGAAGTTGTCTCCAATTCTCCAAATGAAGGTGAGACTACTAAAAATAATTAAACTCGCATCAATAAAGTAATCAAATTCCCAATCATCATCCCATAAGAATGATTAAGAGGAGTCTTGTTTGAATATTTTTCAAAAGTGTTGATAAAGGGATCAATAAACATGAATTTTAAAGGAGATAAAATGTTGCTGGAAGGGTGTTTGTTTTTTAAAGAAGTTGTTTGTCTTCATATGTTTGTATAGAGCACTATAATGAAGAAAGCATGTTGGGAATTTGACTAGTGTTTATTTTTTCATATATTAAATTGGTATAGAGAATAACAATGATAAAATAATATTGGATGAATCAGAATTAGGCTGATGTTTGTAAAGATATTCAAAGGTGATTTGATGTTGATAAAATATTAGAGAATGATTGAAAATAATCAAGAAGTGATAAGAAATATTGTGAATATAAAGATGAACTTGAGATTCAAAAGAAATGTATGATTCCGGTATTTTGGTTAATTAGGAAACTTTTTAAGAACCATGGCAAAACCATATTTTGTGTGTGTATAAAAGGAGAAAAGTGCATTGTACTTTTCAGACTGACGTATAATTCAAGAGTGGTAGAAAAAAGGTAGAGCACTGAAGAGTTTTCTAGAGAGAAGAAGATTCAAGATTTTCTTTCCTGATGATTTTTTTCTAGATAGATGATAAGGGATGAGAGGAAAAATTAACATGTATTTATCTGATTATCATATTTAGAATATTTTCATATTCAGCTGGTCATCACATTGAGATGAATCATAATTTTCAGGAAAATTGTATTGGGATTTTTAAATTGAAGAAGAAGTGGTCCATAATAATTTCAGTGGTAGTCTAATAGAGCTATATATTTTCCATATTGAGAAATTAGACTAGGAAAATATGACTTGGATTTCTAGAATAAAACCAAATTTGATTCGAATTGTTTCAACCCTATTATCACAAATATTAATATTTTTTTGTATTGAGCAACAAGACTTGGGAATCAGATAGAGAAATCAGACTGAGTTTTATAACAAAGAATTGGAAGTTCCTACAAGATTATGGGAAATAAATTAAATAATTTCTTAAAAATAAAACATTTATTAATGTTGATATAGAATAATTTTAACATGTTTTTTTAAATAATTGTTTATTACCTCACATATTCTAGATGGATCACATGCACTATTGAATTGTTTACATATTTCTAAATGAGTTAAAAGCCATATCCCACTCATTATATTCCACAGAAAATTATTATTTTCTAGTGGATAATGTGGTATTAGATCATTTCCAAACCATACCTATGACACAACCCTTCTTATTGAATAGTGAACCTTGTAAATTATTGTGTCCATTTGGATGTGTGTTTGAACTGATTTAAATAGGTAAGGTAATCATTAACTGGAGGTGAATGTTGTTTCATAATAAATGAAACATAAAAGAAAAACATTTCACAGATTCACCCCCTCCCCCTCCCAGTGATACATTTATCTTGACAGGGAAATTACAACTAGTATAAGAGCGAAGGTTCCCTTATTCTTTTTTCCTCTTCTAAAATTTTGAAGAGAAGTTAATAGAGAATCTGATTTTTTTCAAAAATAATGGCATCCTAATTATTAATGGTAAGAATTATCATATATGGAAAGATATAATGTTTCATTATCTTACCTCTACTGGGTTTGATGTTCTTGAAGTGGCAATAGATGGTTTCCCTCCAATGGATGATAATGTTCCTTTTATATCTATTAATATGAAGAAATCATTAGAATGATGGAAGTAACAATAATATTATACTATCATCACATTATGAAAGTGTATTTTTATGGGTGAAATTCTATTCCATAGAAAAAGTCATATGGGAAAAGTTAAAAAGCTTACAAGAAAGAAAAAAAAATTTATGGAGGGAAAATTAAAAATTTGGAGGCTGAAGTTTGAAAATATTAAAATGGGTGAGTATGAATCTGCTGGAGACTTCTTTACCAGGTTGGATGAAATTTTCAGCACTATTAGATGTATTGGTAAAAATTTTGAAAATTAAATGTTTTTTAAAAGATTCTAAGAATCCTTCCTGGAATGTTTGATGCAAAAGTATATTCGTTGAATGACTGTGATCCTAAAAAATTATCTATAGATGACTTGTATAGAACTCTCATAACTCATGAAATGAGAAGGGTTAAAAATTATGAAGATAAAAAAAGTTGATTGTGAATTGAAATTCAAGGATTCTAAGAAATAAAAGTTAAATAAAAGTATTATTGAATAAAATTCTTATGATTCTGATTTTAAAAACGAGGTATGAAAAAATCTTAATGATATTTTGTCCTTGTTTTTCCAAAATGTGAGAAGTTGTATAAGTAAATATTAAGGAAAAATCCCTTAATGTGTTTTGAATGAAGATCCACTAGGCACTTTTCAGCTAATTTACCTTGAAGAGAGAAAGAATAAGATAGTGATGAAGAAGAAAGATGGCCAATAAGGTCATGGAATAGATATGGTGATAAAGATAAATATTTTTGAGAGGGAAATATAAAAATATCATCAAATATAAAAGAAGATTATTTTTGTCTAAAGATTAAGAATAAAAATTTAGTAAATATTAATTCAAGAAATCAATTAAAAAGGTTGTGAATAATTTTATTTTAGGAGTGAATAATTAAGAGTTTGTAAGTGGATGTTCTGAAAAAGAAGAAACTCAATTAGAATATAATCTAAAAGATGTGTTGAAAAAATTTCTAAGAAAGACTATAAGGCTTGAGAATGAAAATATAATGTTGATAAATGGAAATTACTCATAAAAACCCAAGAAGGTTTTTTTGATGAGAACATGAAGATATTCAAATAGATTGATGGTCAGAAGAATTATTCTAAGGAATAAAATAATCATAATGAACATATATATGTAAAGTTAATGGTAAAATAAGATGAATTGGAACTTTTCCAACAAACACTATCTATGATAAATTAAGGAAGACAAGCTTCAATATTATATCTTTCAAATTGGTTACTATTCTCATAAGGATAAAAAAAGGATAAATAAATTCACCTACAAACTATGAGAATTAAGTTGGAAATGTTTCTAAAAAAGAAAAGGATGGAAATTTTATTTATGTGGCTAAAGGTAACCAAGGTAAAAGATCAAAAGTTTTAGAAAACTCTGAGAATGAAAATTTTTATAAACATCCTAAATATAGAAAATAACTTTAAAAAATCTACTTCCAATAATTCTAAAAAAATGAGCATAGAAAGATGAAATTGATTGGAAAAATAAAGGTTAGTGGTCAATAAATTTCATATAAAAAGAATGTTGAGAAACATACCTACAATACTAGTCAGTATGGAATCTACAATGGAAAATATTATTAATATGGTTATTTTTGTTATTACATTAGATTAGGATATACAAAAAATATGTTTTGGTGCAACCAACAACACTACTACTATTTTATTATTTAATAAATGCAGTGGTTTTGGGGGACTCTATTATATAAAAAGAAGAATTATGAAAAGAATGTTCTCATGAAATATTAGAATAATTGTGCAAAAATTAAAAATAGGTTCTAACACCTAGAAACTATTTGAGAAATATATAGACCACCAGGGTATATTTATATGGGTTTTCATATTTTTTTTCTAGAATAACAAAAGTTTCTTAATAATTCTTAGAAGTCTGAGGTGAAGAATGAAAAAGGAGAAGCAAAATATTGTTTTTGTGAAACTAATTTGAATGATATAAAATGAGAACATACATGGATTATTGATAATGATTCCTCTACTCAAATTATAGGATATTTGAAATTGTTAATTAATTTATAATATTTTTAATAAGGAACTACGACATTAGGAAATTATGAATCTTGATGAATAAAATATTTTGGATCAACTGTCATTGGGAAAGAAAAATTGAATTCCAAGGAAGCCTTCTTTCATGATGGTTTGAAACATTACATGTTGTGTGTTTCAGAATTGTGTGATGAAGGTAAAACAGTTACATATAGAAAATGTGATTTTTTTTTGAAAATTGAGAAGGATGGAAAGATTTTTATAGGAGGTCAATGTACAAAAGAAAAAATATTTCATGTTGTTGATGTAAAAAACTCATGTTCCATGGGCATGGTGGAAGAAAATAAATTTTTGAATAAATGTTTTGGAGACATTTTTTAGAGAAACATGAGCATGTTATCTAAAAGAAACAATGTTCCACACATTCTAGATTTTGTATGAAGAAGTGGCTCATGTTTCACTATTTAAAAAAAAGATTACAAATTATGTGCATTAGAAAGTTGTTATTCATCACAAACATCCCCTAGAACATATCCATTAGAATATTTGTGGGATGAAGATAAAATAATCAAAAAATAGAGATAAGTATTTCAATACTTTTATTGATGACATTACGCACACTAATTGTTTCATGTATATGAAACATAAATTAGAGGTTTTAATTTTCTTAAAATGTTTTAGGAGGATAGATGAGAAAGAATGTGAGTATTCAGTGAAAAAGATGGAAAATAACAATGATGTTGAATATAGAAGTGATAAATTTCAATGTTATCTTGATAATAATAAAATTATAAATGATTATAGATCATCCTATACTCCTAAAAATGGGGTTTCTGAAAGGTAGAATAAAATTCTAGTAAAAATGGGGAGAACTGTGTTACTAGAAAAAGAAATGTTTCATTCCAATTGGAGGCAAGAAAAGAGTACTGTTGTGTATATTCAAAATTGATTTTTCTATAGCCCAAATAAACATATTTTTACATATGAAATGTTTTATGATAAAACACTTTGTTTGAATAACTTATAAGTTTTCAGGTGTCTAGGACTTATAAATAAGAAAGGTATAAACCATGGTAAGTCTAAAAAGAAAGATCAAGATATTATATTTCTTAGATATGTCTAGAAAGAAGAGGATATAAATGTTTCCAAAAAGAAATATGAATAATTGTTGTTTGATTTGATGTGATTGTTATTTAAAGGGATATGGAAGATAATCAGACTCATGTTGAAAAGGATGTTATGTAGGATAAAGAATCTTTTCTTAACAATTCCTCTATGGATAAAAAATTGCAATCCTACTCAAGAAGAAGAATCATAATTAGTTATTTCCTGTAATGGATATGATACTTTAAAATATTATACAAGGATAAAAAGGAATGTGGAAGCTTATAAAATTATTGGTGACCAACATCAGAATGTTAAAATAATAAGAACATCTAATACCCTCACACACACTTCATTATACTCAAAAGTTGAACCAAAAGATATTGATGAATCATTTGAGTATCCAATGTTAGTTCAGTACATGAATTTAGAGCTAGATAAAATAAAAAATAATGATACGTGGGAACTTATACCCAATCCAGATAACAAAAATGTTATTTGTACAAAATGGGTTTTCCAAAACGAGTTAAATGAATATAATGAAGTGAGAAATAATAATGAAAGACATGTTTTCAATGGGTGTTCAAAGATGAATGTATTTATTTTGATGAAACATTTTCTCTAGTGGAATGGTTAGAAAAATTAGAATCATTCTTCATATTGCTGCACAATGAAGTTACACATTATTATAAATGGTTGTAAAGTCAGTATTTCTGAATGGGGATCTTGATGAGGAAGTTTAAATTAAATAACCCTGTGTATTTGTTTTTGGGAAATATGAAAGTTATGTGTGTATGTTTAAGAAATCATTATATGGGATAAAATAAACTATGAGGGCATGGTATAATAAATTGAATAATTTCTTAAGGAAGATGATTTTCTAGAAATAAAGTGATGATAATAATCTTTACATTAAATAAATTCATCGGTTTTCCCTCATCATAAATTTTTTATGTTGATGATATTATATTTACTAGGAATGATGAAATATATTATGAAATATTTTCGAAAGAAATGATTTTTTAGAGGCCCATATAGGGAGAAATGAAATACTTTATTAGGCTATAAATTCTACAAAAGTGGAATCCTAATTTTCTTTCTTAAGATAAGTATGCTAAAAAAACTCCTTAAAAGGTTCATTATAGAAAATTAAAAACCAATTTAAACGGAAATACTAGTGGAAAACAAGTTATGTAATGATAGAGAAGGTTTTGAAGTTGGTCAAAATGTGTTTTGGAAGATGATCAGAAGTTTGATATACTTTATTGAATAATGACCTAACATTGTTTATGCTGTTACATTATGTGAATGATTTTAGAGTTCTACAAAATAATCACATTTGAGGGCAGGAAAAAGAATTCAATGATATATTAAAAGGCACCAATTTTTTGGAATTAGGAATGATAGCTCAAAATTTATTGAATTTTTTGGGTACTCATATGTTTATTTGGAGGGAAATGTTGACGATAGAAGATCCATATCTAGTGAAGTATAATTTTTGGGGGAATGTGGGCTTTTTTGGTATAAAAAGAAATAGAATTTAGTAACTCTCAGTACATATGTATCTGAGAATATTGTTTACAATCAATCTGCTACCCACCTTATGTGGATAAATAATTGTTTAGAATATTTACTTGTTGATGATAAATTACCATTTCTCTTTGGATGTGCCAATAAAAGTGCAATCAACCTCCCCAGGAATCCAAAACAACATTTTCATTCAAAACACAATACTAGAAAAATGTTCTATAGCCGCGACCCTATATAAATGATTTTATAGGTTCATGGTTATAGATTTATTGATATCCATATATTAATTTGGATGGTGTCTATATGAATACTAAAATCCATGGTTTTACAAAATTCTTGAAAATATGGTTCATTTAATTTCCAATACACTCATGTGGATCCCCTCTTCCCTGGAAACCTCCTCACATTATCTTTGTGATACCATCATCTCTGGACATCGTAATACCATCCTCCCCTAATTATACCGAATCTCTCTATGCTACCCTCATCCATTAACACTACTCCCTGATGACCTCCCCAACACTTCTCCCTGATGCCCTCCCTAATGATCTCCTTATCACTGATCCTCAATGCCCTCCTAGACAGCACTCCCAATAACTCCCCACCCACCACCCACCCTACCTCTGGTGCCAATGATTATTTCTTGCTCACCACCACCCTTCTCGATGCCATCTCCTGATGCACGATACCCTCCAGGACCCCGACCCTTCTTCCTCCACCTCCACCTGAAGCTATTTATCCCTCCTCACCTAACTCCTCCTTGAATTTTATTTCTATTTTCAAATGGTTCCCACTACATACCAACTATTACCCCTCCACCACCTATGTACATTCAACCTGAATCAAGGCCTGCCATAAAACCCCAACACCCTAACTCTGAAGCATGTTTCTTACATTATTTTATTCAGGTTTTAATTTATATTTACATTATTCTAGTTTAAAGAATTCGTTAATTAATTAAGTGTTTGAAATATTTCAAAAATAATTTATTGTAATTTTCATGGAAATATTTCCCATTGAACATCTATGTTTTGAATGATAAATTAATTTCCATAAATTAGTAGATTAATCGATAATAAATTGTGTTAAATAAAATATTCTATGACATGAAATTCCAAAATTACTTATATTATTTTTATCCTATGTTTTTACAACATGATTTAAAACCACTACTTGACTAATTAAGCTACATGCTTTTTTACAAGAATAAAAAATTCATGAAGAAATCACTGGGTGACAAAAATTTCAAAATTATAACTTTGGTAATTTTATTTTAACACTATTGTTCAAAAATGTTTTTAAATTATAGGGGACTTGACCATTGTATATTTATAATTTTCTTTTCATTCGTTATATTATATAATCCTTATTACCATAGAGAAGATATGATTATATACCATAATATTATTCGTTATGATATTTGAGTTACATGACCTATCACTTTCTCATGAGTTTGGTATGTGTTAATATATTATTTATGGACTAATTATTGATTTAAATTTATTCTATGTGACTATTTAATTGGAAATTATTATAATTGGTATGAAATAGACTTTTTTGGGTGATTTGTAGAATGATGATCATGGCCCTAAAATGGTGATATATGGTTAGAATTAAGTGTGGACATGTTTAAACCATTGAACTAATCGGGGAAAGGTTATTATTAAATTCATAAGATAAATGGACAATAATGTGATGACTTTAGATAGGTACAGGCTAAAAACTTATGAAATAATGAGAATAATGATATATTCTTTGTAGAGTAGTGTTTTTTAATTTCATATGGTGGAATTATATGTTCTATTATGTCAACATTATATATTAAATGTATCTTAGTGGTTTTAAGAGGTATTGTCTCTAAATAAATGGTGGTTCATGCATGTAAAAATTAGTGTTTAATAGGGATAATAATGTCATGCCCACTTTGATTAATTAATGTCATTCTTGGAAGGTGACAATTTCTTAGGCCATTATTTATTCAAAGAAGTGAAAATACTAATATTCGGTTTTAGGTATGAAAAGTGATATTCCCTTAAATATTTTATTTCTAATTGCCATTTTTTAATCTTTATCTTCTTATCATCATTTTTAACCTATGTAATTCTTATTCTATAATTTTGTTATTAATAATTTTAATTCCTATAAAAGTTTATTCTATAGTAAAATTATATTGGGATGCTGGGTAATATATAACCATAATGAGAGGTTTTTTTCATGGGAAATAATTTTCATGATGCATTTTTTACTTCTGCTTACCTAATAATTTTATTTGAGTAATTAATTGTATATAAAATTATAAGGAAATGATAAAATGGTAATAAAATAATACAAAAATATATTTTTCTTCAAAAAAATTATTATTATTTTTATTTTTTATGAGTTTTTCTCAATTTAATATTACACCTTCATATAATTCTGAATGGTGAGAATTTCTCAGGCCATTAGGCATTCACAATAAATGAAACTAATTCTACTTGGTTTTATATATGAAAAGTGAGTTTCCCTTAATTATTGTATTACTAATTTTCATTGTTATTCTTTCCCTTATTCTCTTCATTTTTTAAATTATTTAATTATTATTCTATGATTTTATGTATGAAAAATTACCATTACATTGATAGATTTATCTGAAATAAAATTATAATGTGATGTTGGGTTTTATATAACCATAATGAGAGGGTTTTCATTGAGGTAAGTTGAAGTGATTCCCTAATACAATTAAAAATCAACCCCTTTCAGTCCATCGATCACATTAATTCTATCTTTAATTAGAAGATAATGCATAAATAACAGGGGATGAAATAAAATAATGAATGAATGTTTTCATTGGAAAATAAATTATGAATTTTTGATGATGAGTAAGATCTTTTTAAGAAACCAATGAAAAATATTGAATACAATAATCATTCAAGTGGGAAAAAGTTCTTATAATATGTTAGGATGTGCTACATCATGGATCATTAAAATACCCCCATGAAACTCAACAACGATAGGTGAAATATGAAAAGTTAAACACAATAAATTTAAGAATGTGATAGTTGACTTTGTATGGATATTGGAATTTTTATGGTGGATATTGAAAGGATTCCAAAAAATTGTTTCTAAAAAAATGAGGAAGTGGTGTATAGAAGGTCAAATAAGGTAGAGAAAATGGTGGCCAAATGTATGAATTCATTTCTAGGAATATGATAAATAAAATTAAAATCACATGTGATATCAAATTATAAAACTATTGCTATACAGAAGGAATCAACACCCCATAAAATTGATGACCATGTGATGAATGAATGTTGAACAATATAGAATAATCTACTAGATAATACTATGAAATATAATAAATCTAAATTGAATCAAATATCACTAGTTTCAAAAACTGAAAAAAATAATTTAGTTATTTAAAAAAATTTGAAAAGATGAAGAATCCCATGAGTCATATAGGTGAATAGTTTTTAATAGTGAATAATAGAGATTTCATGAAGGGTTATAGATAGTCTAGACCTTCTAATAATGAAGTATCAAGGTTTATAAATCAATATCAATAGTATTTATAAAGACAAGGACCTATTGGGTGATCCAAATTATTCCAAAATGTACTATTTCATTGTTCCAATGTTTGAAATTAACTGTGAATAATTTTTCAGAGAATCTCTTTGGTTGAGTTTTCAAAAGTTGAGAACATGCTATTGAATTTATATTTTTATAATAAAAATAATATTATAGACAACACCTTCAAATTTAATGGATGTGGTATGATTGGGTTTCCCCAAATAATATCTTATATAAAATTCATTATATATAATGTGGGGTATTGATTAACTATTTTTTTGAAGAAAACCTTGCAATTAAAATGTTTCGATTTTTTGTTCATGTGATCAGTGGTTTATAAATAATTATTGGAAGTTAATTTTGATCATCGCTTAAAAATTGAATTTCATAAGTAGGTTCATGTGTGTGGAAATTATACAGAGATATTTTTACTAAATTAACATATATTGATTTATAGACCAGTTTAGATTATATTGAAATAGAGTTGTCTGATAGAACAATTCTATGTTTGCTATGGTATCACCCTTATCTTAGAAAAATTTTGAAGTGTGTGGAATGTGGATGGGAAAAAAATATATTGATGTGGGTTTTCTTAAAATTATTTGAGTTTATTAGAGTTTAGATAACCTATAATAAAATTTTATCTATGTTTTATAACTCTATTACAAATATAAAATTTATTTTAAATTTAATGGAGATTGATTATTTAATCTTGAGATAATCTTTTACTAAAAAATGTATATGGTTGAATTTTACATTGATATATCGAGATGAAGTTGTGTTTTTTGTCAATGATTGAGATTAAATGTTTATTGTATCTTCTATTAAACATGTAAAGGATATAACCAGTTCTATTATGAAATACATGTGTATTGGATAACCATAGAATATTGGAAATAAACATGATTCCCTTCAATACATAACTATAAATGAGGTGTTCTAAAGTACATGGAATAATATAAGTATGTATATAATATGATTATATAAAATTATCTATGTATATAATAAGATTCTACATCATGGATTGAATCATGTAGTGGTTAGGATTATTTAGATAATATATATAATTAACATGATCTTTTTTGATGTGTCTTGAAGTGGGGTGGTATGCTTAGAAACCATTTGAATAAGCCCCAGAGTCAATTAAAAGAAGTATAGAGTTTTTAATTTGGAGATTAAAAATTTCATAAAGTCACATGTTTCTTAAATTTAGTGTTCCAAGAATATTTTATTACTTCTTTAGTACCATATGCATTTTTTCCTATTCATATGACTCGATCAGTTGAATTTCAAAATACTTTTATAATTCCCCTCTATAAATGACATTGATTTTTCATCAAACTACACCCTATGAATTTTTTGTATTACTTTTATATTGATTATATGACTTTTTTCGAAAACATACTTCCACCACATGACTTACATACCATTGTATGACCCTAGATAATGATACTTGCATCTGACTTATCTAGGTCATATGACATCTTTGTTAGACTTTGAGTATAAAATTATACATTGATTTAGAGTGTCATAATTTATTAAAATGACTCTTCAATGAATTTATGACCTTGATTTATTATACGGATAATAGAATTCAAGAAATTAGATTCATGAAATATATATTCAACCATAAGATATATCATATGAAATCATAGAATGTATGACTTTTAATGTCATACAAAACCATGAGTTTTATGAAACATTTATAATTACTTATTTAATGTGAGAAATCTATTTGTATTTTTTCTAATTTTATTCTTAATATTTCTCAAAATCATGAAGATTTTATTACATAATATTTAATAAAATTTGTAGATATAAGAAATGATGTAGAGACTAACTTATTAAGTGGGAATAACACATGATAAATAAGAGGTAGAATTTTTGGTTCTAAAAAATAATGTATTTGAATATCAATCATTGATAAATCTATTATCTATAGATTATTTCATTATATTATGATTTGAGATGATTGGAAAAAAAGGAAATGAGTTGATAATCATGAGTAAAGACTCCAGCCAATGTATATACTCTTTTCATTAGAAGCTCTCACGCAACAGATATATTTCCTCTCACAAGTTGAGTTGCAATAAAATTTTTATAGATGTGGAAATTGAATTCCTTATATTATTATTGATTTTTTGGACTAATATAAACCTCATCATATAGAGAAAAATAAAAGGAATATATAGTTTGAGGATTTTCAAATGTGATCTACAATAATTAAGTTTATTTTTTTACATCCTTAGTATAAAAAAGATGACTATGGAGTAGTTAATAATTGATATTATTTGGAAGGATCTAAAATAATATTTTAATTTTTTTCAGTTATGTAATATTGGAAATTATTGGATATATTTAAAGTAACTAGACATGAACATGAAAAAATCGAGATAGAAATTAATTTGAGAAGGAGAAGGAATTTTTGTTGTTTGTGTTTAGTTGAGAAATCCATGAAAAGAGAGAGTTTAAAAGACGTAGAACAAGGAGAATTTTGAAAACCCATGTAATGATAAAAATAATTTAAATTTAGGTCTTATTAATATTCACTAATATATATTAAGTATTTATATTTGTTATAATACAAGGTTCTTAGTAGAAAATGAATTAGTTTTATTTTAAATAATCTGTTTTCCCAATATATTATTTAGAATATAAATATGGAAACATTAGAATTTTTACCTGATAAAATAATTTATTTTTTGAATCATCATTAAAAATTATATTAGGATGAATTAGTAATATGTTTCAGCAATAATATAGTTTTATTTTTATAGTGTAAAATCCCATTTTCAGAAATACAATCACATTTATGATATCATCACTGTATAAAAATGAATTGATTGGTTTCGAATACGTTTCATAGAAGAATTACATAAATAGGTTATTAAAATAATCATTTAAAGATTTTATGTTATATTTATAAACATATGTTTTAAATTTTCTAATAAATGTTTTTTTATTTTAATTAAACAACTATTATCAATCATTTTCTTCATTCGGGTACTTACATGTAGACATTTTATTTTTTATTATATTTTAATTGAAATAAATACTTTTTAATCATATGATAACACTGTTTATGGGAATAAATTATTTATATATTTTAGTGTAACATATTTTTAACTCTTGAAAAAGAAATTTTGGTGAAATTTTTTTTCCTTGAATATTTTGTATTTATCAAGAAAATAACTCTAGTCACCTCTAGAAAATAAATCCTATAAAATAAAATATATAAATGGGATTATAGTAATTATATTAGTTATTAATTTTTATTTTATTTTTAGTCAAAAAATTATATTACTATTATAAAGGTGTGTTACTACAATAAAAGATAACATGTGTTAATGGGGTTAAAACAAAAAGATACAGCCATGTATCTCTCCCAAAAATATGAAAAATTATATTTTATGAGCAGATTTATACCTATCATATCATATCTTTTATTTCATTTTATTAGATTAACATGACCTTGTAATAACTAATAATATTATATTATTGCTAAGAGTGATTACAAGGGTTCCACTCCCCTCATCTATAAATAGGGCCCCTCAACCCCTCAGTACCCCACAAACATTTAGCACATTAGATTGAAAATATTCCTCCCAAATCACTTCCCTATATCCTTCTAAACATCTAATAATTTCTATTATTCCAAAAAATAAATTTATGATTCCTTAAAGTGTATTGAAATAAAGTTATCCAAGGAAGAGTTATTTGTTAAAATGAAGATCATTAATGTTTTATTATTATTATATATTCCTCAAAATAGTAAAAAAGAGACTAAATATAATGAAATTTGTGTCATTTCAATAGAAAAAATTTAATTGTGGTTTTGTTGAAGGAGTTGGGTGTTATGAAGATCATATAATTCCTGATTAATCTAGAGTCAATCCTTCACATTAGAGTTTTCTTCATAAGATGTATGTTTGTAATCTCCCCTAAAAATAATGGTTTTTATTACCCACTATATTGATGCCAATACCTAAGGGGAATATATACATATTTTAATCTATTCTTCCTTTTACTAATGAGTTTAAAATAGGGATCCTAAATTCAAAAAATAGACCACCATAACTCATTATCCTGGATGTTTTGGGAATGTATGGGATATAAAAAACATTATTCATGGTCTATTACCTAAAATTTTATCCATAAACCCTAGTTATTACCCATGAAATAGTTAGAGACTTCTTTGGATAGGTATTAGAAAACCAAGAAAATACTCATCCCACATGGCATAAAAGTGGATTGAAATATATTTAATGTATATAGAAAATAACAATGTTTTATAAACAACGTTATGTTTATATTAGTTATTGTTTACCTTTTCATAAACTATAATGTGATATACATGTGAAAGTAACACCATGTTTAGATTTCCCCATTGAGTGTTTCTCTACAGTGATGAACTCATTATTTTCACAGTTTTGACTATACAACTGGATCATGCATTGTTATTTCCATGCTTGATTTTTTGAGAAGATCCCATGCGACATATGTAATAAAAAATGTCATGTAAAATAATTCAAATTATTTGGCATCTATGGAGAAAGATAAGGTTGATGAAAATATATTAAAAGAAGGTGAATATTAGAATAGATAAAGAGAAAGGTTTGAACAAAATATATTTCAATTTGAAAACCAACTAGATAAAAAATAGGATCTGGAGTAATAAATTGAGAGACTGGGGAAAGATAAGGGTGATATGAATGTATTAATATTAGCTGAATATTAGAATAAAGAAATAGATATTCTCCAAAAAAAGATAGTTCAATTAGAAAACCAAATAGATAAAAACTAAGAACTAGAGTTGAAAATTGAGATACTAAACATGATGTTGAATGTTTTAAAGCATATAGAAGAATATGATGATGTTGACATTATGAAAAAGGTTGAGGGAACTTTCAATCTCTTGAGATAAAAAGAAGAAGCCCCTGAAATTTTAACAGCTTTGAACCAAACACTGGTACTGAAATAGAAAATTAGCAATGTTGAGAGGTAATATGCTAATTGAGAATTAGTTAATATAATATCTTGAATTTTAACATTGTTTAAAGAATGTGATTTTAATAAAAAAACATTTTGATCATTAATATTATGGCTCTCAATTTTCCAAGACATGATCTTGGAGTCCTAATGAGTAAATCGTTTAAAAAAAATTCTTTTCTCCAATGAATTGAAGTGATTTTCTTATATAATTTTAACTATATGTGTTTTTTCTTATAATAAGGGGCAACTATTTTGTTTTTAATGTGAATTTTTTGCGTCAGATTATTCATATGCCTCTAAATGGATGAACAAGTGATATCATCATATGATATACATGAAATGATAAGGATTCTGGGGTCTGTCATGAGTTAATCATATTCTAATTTTATTTGAAGGGATTATATCACACATAAGGACATATTGGTTTGAATCACATGAGAGAATTCAACAATAATTCATTTCATCAAGAAACCCAAACGATGTATCCCAAGGAAAATGATGAACATGCTATATTTATTTCTCACTATAGGAAGAGTACATTAAATATTATTCATCTTACCATTTGAAAATTATAGAGGTTGATTGGAAAAATAATCCCAAGGTATGTTTTTGAGTTAAAAATTTTATTGGTTGTTTCTTCGGTAGAAAATGATTTTTCATATTCTTTGAAACATTCTATTTCCAGAAGTGATAAATGAGAATCCTGAAAAGTCATAGTGTTTTAATAGATGACATGGGCGATGAAGCATACCAATATGTTGCTACAAAATTTTTGGAAATAAATGAATACAATTCAAGTGGTAGATACATTTTTACAGAAATCTAGAATCATATAGAAGGAAGTGTGCCTACTATGAAGGAGGTTGTTTAATTGATCATTAATCTATAGAAGGCCGTGAGGAAACAATAGGGAATGTATTATAGGTTATTGTTAATGTTTATACTATTTTTTAATAAAATATATGTTTTAATTTATTGATAACTTGTGCACATTACATTAACATTAAAATCATAGGCTTTATTGGAATTAAAATACTAATCATTATGCATACATATTACTTATGCTTATATTATAATTTTGTAAAATGTAAATTAATTTTGGTGTTTGATGAATTATATTGAATAATATGGCAGGTCTACTTATTAAATTTGTCATGACCTGTCCCTCGGGGCCCATGCCATGACTACCCCTAGCCCGCCTTCCATAGGGTAGGTGCTGCCCACTAGCACCGAAAGGCGTATTCCATAAAATCGGGAAGGCATTTCCATTATAACCTGTAAACACACGCATCCAATCACACAACAAGATATGAACCCAAGTAAATAGAATAGTAAAAATGAGTGAGTATAGTAAGTAAAATGGGCCAGAATAAAAACCCAACTGGAAAGTACAAGAAAAATATGAAAGTATATGACAATTGATAGGTGAAAAGCAGCTCCTGGATCATCCAACACGAATCCAACCAAAAGGGTAGGTACAACCAATGAACAACCATATCCATGGTTCCCCTCTTCTAATGTCCACCTTCATGCTACCTACAGTTCTAGTAATATCATCATCGGTCAGTGTGGTTTGTCGTCTACACCAAACAAATCAGTGTACGGGCATAGTCCGTGCAGGGGTGAGTATAACGATACTCAGTAGGGACCCCAAGACCCTAAAGGTCTCAGAAAATACACAAAGGATAAACCAAAATCCATGAAATCTACTGACAACCCTAATTTGGTATATTCCCATACATATACATAAGTAATCAAGTATACCAATCTCAATTATAAGGAAACACAGAGTACAAATCAAAAGCCCAAAGCTCAACTATTCCACAAAGGAAAGAATACCACGTAGGTAAGTACTACATAGGTACGCCACACAGAATAATACCACCAAGGTATTACCACAAAGGAAAGTACCACAAATGTATGGACTTAGCTCACACTAGGTATAACATAAGTACAAATGATTAGTCGAAAGCCAGATCACCTTATCCAATTAAGAGGCTCTGTTGTTGACCCACATAAGATCGCTTGGTGCTGACCCACAATGGATCTCTAGGTGCTTCCCCCCACAGGATCGCTTAGTGCTAACCCACACAGGACGGCTTGGTGCTGACCCACATAGGATCGCTCGGTGCTAACCCACACTGGATCACTAGTTGTTGACCTACAGAGGATCACTATTCATTTTTTCATGTCTCAACTAGCTTCTGGGATCCCACACTAATCTTTCCCATCTCCAAAAAAGTCCATTCCTCAAGTCACTATTTGATACTAAAACTTAGACAAAGTATGATAAAGAAGTATCAAAAATGATCATCATTTCATAGGGGTCTCAATGCAATAGGCGATGCATCAATCGGATGCATGGCCTGTAAGTTATTAGCATTTTAGTTTCGAGGGCCCAGTTGTATTCATGCACGATCCAATGAGAATGTATCCCAAATTTATCTCAATCTCATGTGGGGTATACCAAAGAGGCCATCTTTCTCCAAGGATTACAGCTCCATTGACAGTTTTTCAGAATGACACCTGGTGCCAAATTTATGGATGATAGAGCGAAAAGCTCGTAGCTGGTCTGGTTCTGGTCTTATATAGTTGGACTGACCCATCCTGACTCGGCATGGGCTGACCTAACCCGGTTTATGGCGACCCGGACCGCTGGGTCTGGCTCGGCCCGTGCTGGGTCCAGTCTGGCCTGCCGAGTTCGGCCCGGCCCGCACTGGGCCGCGTGGGGGGCACAGAGCGTCGCGAGAGTACAAGGGCCACGGAGGGCCGCAAGGCGGCGAAGGCTGTGAAGGTCGTGGAAGGCTGTAGGGTGGTGAGGCTGTGACACTATGGAGGGACATGGAGTGGCGGCGGCCATGAATAACGCGAGTTCATGGGGAGATGGAGGCCGCGGGCAGTGCGATCGAATGGTCGCGGGGAGGCGAGGCCGCAGGGTGCCATGGAGGGCTGCTGGGTGGCAGAGGCCAAGGGAGGCCGAGGCCGGGGGACGACGAAGTCCGCGGGCGGCGGAGGCTATGGGGTGGTGGTGGTCATGGGGGGCGAAGGAATGGGAAGGTGGAGGCCGTGTGCGGCTGAGGACGCAGGGCGGCGGCGGCCACAGACGGTACGAGGCTGCGGGCAGCGCGAGGCCACAGGGAGGTTAAGGTCGTGAGTGGAGTTGGTTGTGGGCAGCGCAAAGGGCCATAGTGTTTTGTGGAGGGTTGAGAGGAAGTGAGGCCATCATGGAGCCCAGAGGGCCGTGGGGCGGCAAGGCCATGGGGCGCTGTGAAGTTCGTGGGGCGGCGAGGCCGCGGGGTGCCGTGGAGGGCCGCATGGTACCACAGAGGTCGTGGGGTGGTGAGGATCTACAGGTCGTCACCTTCGTCTCGACCGATGGTGTGCCGGCCACCGCATCCATTCGTCGCTATGGCACAAATCCTCTTTTTTTTATCATGAAGAACCCACAATTCATGAAGAACGACAGAGGGGTCAAGCAATGTTTATTTGGACCACACCCTCAACGTTAGAGCAGTAGCAAGCGGTCAAAAAAATCTTGAATAAAGAACATCAAACCCTACAACCTCCCACATTGATTATTCCCAAGCCCGTAAAATAAAACATCTATGGGTCAACTAATTCAAGTTTTTATCCGAGTTCATTGTTTTATAATGGAAGAACATGGAAATATATAATCATACTCAACTAAACCCCAACCTCGATGGTTCAGTTGAAGATTTTCCACAGTTGAGACGGATTGGTATTTGTTGATCCCGAAACAAGTCTCCTCTAACGACATTGGTGAGGAGAGGAAAAAGATGAATTTGGTGACGACGATGTTTCCTTGATCTATGGTTTGTTCATCATTAGAGATCCTTTAATGGAGTTTGGAGAAAGATTCGTCAAAGGACAAGAGTTCTTTGTTGGCATTCATCCTTGGAGAAGCTCTTCCACAAGTTCTCCCCTGTCCTTTGCCAACCCAAAAATCATCTCTCAAAAGATGAGGTGCCAACATGAAAAATGATTTAACATTTTAATTTTTGGCACCATTATGATGCCATCATATTATTGGAATAATTAATCAGAGGGTGTGGCACAATTAAAGAGGGGGAAGTTCAAGAGTCTTCCCCACATTTATGTGGGTGGTTAAGGGTCAGGTGGTCCCCACCTTTGAATTCAATTTTGGTGGGTTTAGGCTTGGTTGGTACCCACCACCATAACCCATGTGTGAGGCTTTAGTTCAGGTGGTCTCTACCTTTATAACATCCATAAGGGAGGTTTCAACAAAAATATAAATGTTAAACACTGTATTTCACTCTCGACCCACTGCGGTCGAGGTGAAGGTCTCTTTAAGAATATAACGGCACTGCGAGCACAACAGTGCCCTCATATTTCAATTCCATGAACCGGTTCAAAAGTTACAAAATCCATCTCCCATGATTACTGAACAAACCTGAAAAAATGTTCAGAATTTCATTTCAGGAACACTGGGCCTCTGAATCACGCGCCGTCAATTTTCAAAGACTCTTAAAATTCATATATAATGAAAAAAATTACATGGAATTTTAGGTTCTATACATTCTCCCCACCTTAGGGATTTGCATCCCTATAAGCCACATCACAAAAACAAGGAAGAAAAGTGGGGGTGCTAATCATTAATCTAAGCCTCCCGCTCCCATGTGCTCTCCTGGAGGTTCCCATGCTGGCAGCGAATGCGCACCATAGGTATCGACTGCCCATGAAGGACCCTCTCCCGTAGATACTCAATATCTAATGGAACTTCCATAAACGTCTCCCCATCGTTGACGTCTAGCTCTCTCTGGTCGATGATGTGGTAAGTGTCGTGCATGTATCTCCTCAGATGGGATACGTGGAAGACGTCGTGAACCCGGTGCAACAGAGGTGGAAGAGCTAAGTGGTATGCTACCTTGACAACTCTGCTAAGGACCTGGAAGGGTCCAATGAACCTCAGTGATAGATTTCCACCTTGGCCAAATATTTGCAAACCTCGTCAGGGTGAGACCTGTAGAAAGATGTGGTCACCATCCTCACACTCTAGAGGTCTCTGTCTCCAGTCGACATAATACTTATGCCTTCTCTATGCCGTCTTCATCTGCTCTGGGATGATCTTCACTTTATTTGTGGTAGCCCATACTATTTATGGTCTTAGTAGTGCTAACTCACCTAGGTTAGTCCAGTACAAAAGTGATATACAAGGTCACCCATAAAAACCCTCAAAAGGTGTCATCACAATGGTGTAGTGATAGCTATTGTTGTATGAAAACTACACCAAATACATGTGATCCTCCCAGATGTGACCGAATTCAAGGACATAGGCATGCATCCTGTCCTTGAGGGTATGAATGGTCTGCTCAGTCTGACCATCCTTTTGTGGTTGGAAGGTGGTTCTCAAACGAAGCTACATACCGAAAGCCTCCAACAACCCCTTCCATTATCAAGAAGTAAAATTTGCATCATGATCAGAAACCATCTTCGAGGGTACTTCATGTAGCCACACAATCTCTTACACATAGAGGAGTCCCAAGATCTCCACTGAAGCCTACTCACTGATCAGTAGGAAGTGGGCCAACTTAGTGAGTAGGAAGACAATCACCCAGATAGAATCATGACCTATGGATGTAGGTGGAAGTCTAGTCACGAAGTCCATGGATATCCCATCCCAATTCCACTCTAAAACCTCTAAAGGGAAAACCAAGCCTGCTGGTACCTGATGCTCTACCTTCACTTACTGTCAAGTGAGGAACCAAGAGACAAATTCTGCTACTGCTTTCTTCATTCTTGACCACTAGTGCTGTCATCATATATCCTAATACATCTTCTCCAATACTGGATGTACCGCTAGGGGGGTTGTGTGGAATTCCCTAAACACTTTCTCCCGAAGTAACACTAGTACCATGGTACATCCTTTGAACAAGATGAAGTTCTACCACCTTCATAAAATCCATCAGGTGCATGTCCTATGGATATCTGAGCACATCGAGTCTCGCAGTCAGTGTCCTCGCGTTACATCTCCCTACCTCACTAATGAAGTGGGGGAGTGACTGTAAGAGACTGATGGAATTCTGCTCCATCTCGATCCACAAAGGATATCTGAAAATTGTCCAGCTGCTCCATCGCCTCGCCTAGTAGTTGTATACCAGAACTCTTGCTGAGTGCATCTGCTACAACGTTCCCCTTCCCAAGAGTATAGACTATTTCGATGTCATAGTCCAGGAAGAACTCAAACCAACTTTGCATTCTCAAGTTCAGTTTTTTCTAAGAGAAGATATACCCGAGACTCTTATGATCCGAGTAGACTGTAAAATGCTCTCCCATCAAGTAATGTCACCATATCTTCATGAAGAAGACCACTGGTGCTAACTTTAGGACATTGGTAGTGTAGTTCTACTCATGTTGTATCAGCTGTTGAGAACCATATGCGATCACTTATCTCTCCTGCATCAATAAACATTT
The DNA here is from genome assembly GCA_963277665.1 of Viscum album. Lineage (NCBI taxonomy): Eukaryota > Viridiplantae > Streptophyta > Magnoliopsida > Santalales > Viscaceae > Viscum > Viscum album. Next base: position 1,148,199,000 of record OY728132.1, on the reverse strand, counting down.
GAGCCCGGTCCTTGATTCGTCGTAGTTGATTACTTACCCTACACCCTCCTCTGGAATCCTCAAGATGGGGGCACCCGTGGGCCTCTGCCTCTGCTAAAAAAACTCCATTGGCATCTCTCCGACCAAAAAAAGGGTTACCCCTTCTTTGTCAACACTGATAATGGTTATGAAACTCTGGGGAAATCTAGCACAAAACTACTGTAGTATCTGGCCAATCCCAGGAATCTCTGTATCTCCGTCACACTTCTCGGTGGCTCCCAAGAAAGTACTACCTCATTCTTTATTGGATCCACTAATCTCTATCCTCTATGATGACATGTCCAAGAAAGTGAATCTCTCAGATCCAAAACATGAACTTCGAGTGATTACCATAAAGATGGTTCTCTCAGAGTGTGTCATGTACTACCAGAAAATGATAGGCATGTTCCTCGTTTGTAGTCGAGTAGATCAAAATGTCATTGATGAAGACTACTACAAAGTGATAAGGATATGAATGAATGATCTCGGTCTTAAGTCCCATGAACATTACTGGAGTAATATTTATGCTGAATGGCATGTCAAAAAACTCATAATGGTTGTACCGACATCTAAAATCCATCTTCTACACATCCTTGTCTCATACTCTGAGATGTAGATAACCTGATCTAAGGTCTATCTTTGACAAACACTGTTCTCTCTTCAGCTGATCAAAGAGGTCATCAACCCTTGGGAGTGGGGACATGTTTTTCATGGTCACCTGGTTCTGGAGCCGATTGTCAACACAAAGTCTCAAGCTCTCATCCGACTTATTGGCGAACAAAATCAGGTCTACCAAAGAAGAAACACTATGCTAGATGAATCTCTTTCTCTAAAATTCCTCTATCTATACTCGCAGCTCATGAAGCTCTGTGGAAGCCATCTGATACGCTAGTGTAGATATCAGTTCCGTCTCGGGGAACAATTCAATGTAACAGTCCACCTCTCTATGAGGAGGTAGTCCCAAAACATCATCAGGGAAGATATATGCGTACTGTTCCTCCACTACAAGATAACTCAGACTCTTCACATCAACTGCTCCAAGGGTAAGGATAGCCAACGAATGAGTGATTGGCTGCACTCTCCATCGGGTAAGTCCATCTTGTGCTATAAAGGCTCCCTTCTTTCTACTAAAGGTAAACCTATTCCCATCCATGCATACAGACCACAATTTGTGACTAATACAGTCAATCTGATCATGGATTGTAGATAACTAGTCTATACACAAGATGACATCATAAGACCTTGACACCGCTACTAAGAGATCCCAGATGAAGCTCTCACCTCCTAGAGTAAGCTCGCATTGCCGAAACATGTTCGTATTCGTCAAATCTGCTCCCATAGGAGTCTCTATCTGTAAGGATAAAGCTAATGGCTCCATAGAAATCTTCGAGCATTGAACTAGGGTAGTGAAAATAAAATAATGGCATGAACCTATGCCTATAAGTACTGCAACTAAGGTGGAGTGGACACATATCATACCTCATATCATCTTAAGAGTGCCATGATTTTGGGCCTCAGCTGACTAGAGCTAAGCTCGCCCCTGTCCACCTGCTCCCTATGGTTTGGGTGGACCACCTGCTGTTGGTGGCGGTAACATATCAAATCATCACCCACCGTAAGCTGCACGACTAGCTCCTCGTCCACATCCTCCTGCTCACGAAGGACATCCTCTGTCGAACCTCTATCTCTGCTTGGGCAAACCTTTGACCATCTGCTGATTATCTGTACAACGGGTTGGATAGTCACAAGCCATGTGACCCTGCCCGCCGCATGCGTAAAACATACCACACCTGGCATGATTGGCTCTACCTTGGGTTCCTCGCACAATAGACCCTAAATCCTGTGGTCGTCCACCTGTATGTCTGGTCCGCTTGGACCTCTGTGTCATCTATCAGTGCTAGCCATAGAAGACTCTTCTACATGACGACTGGTAGTGGGTATTCTTGCAGGTGAATGCTCAGAAAGAAAAAAATCCTCTATGAGGGCTCACTCTAACCCCCCACCTGCATCAGGATGCTGAGTAAGATCATCGAAGCCCGGATCTTCTGTCTGAGCCCCTGCTTAAAGGACCGAGCCTTATAGAATGGGACCCACATATTATTAGTGGAGTATCATGAGAGTTCGGTGAACCTTGCTGAGTACTGATCCACAATCATGTTGCCCTGCTACAGATGAAGTAGCTCTTGAATGTGAACTGCACGAAGAGTTGCTACGACAAAATCAGCCTGAAATAGGCTCCCAATTTCTGTCTAGAGAATTGACACCTCGTCCTGAGCCTGGACCAACAAGCTCCACCATCTGCATGCTGATTCCTGTAGTAGACTGGCTGCAAGGATCACCATGAGAATAGATAGTTTTCCAACCAGCCGAAAGACTCTCACCATGGCCTCCATCCAATCCTCAGCCGCCTATGGGTCTGTCTCTCCCCAGAACATGGGCTGCCTCTCGCGCTAAAACTCATGCAACCCACTCAAGTGGTGTGCACCGTCTGCTGCTAGGGCCGGTGGCATCGGTGGCCCAACAGGTAATGTTACCGCTGGGTCCTTCCCTAGCGCCTCTACTGGAAGAGGGCCCTACACAGAGGTCTCGTGTCTCGGTGGGCTATCAGTGAGTACTATATCTAAGACCCAAGATGGCTGTCTATGTGGAGGAATCCTAAAAAGAAACAGGTGCTCCATGGTTAATAAGTTATACCTTGTGAGCTGACTCAAATAGATCAGAAAAAAGACTCTTGGAAACACACACACAATCAGTGTTTTCATGCTTTGAGTTGAAAATAAGATGTCAGGGTCCTGGTGTATTTATACGTCGGCCACCACATGCACACATGATTCCCTAAACTAATAACCACACACACTACACATAATAATATTGATTTTAAAAGAATATCAGAGTCCAATGTTATGTGGTAGAACCTCCTCCTCTGATACCAATTTTTCATGAACAGCCCCCCGGTGCCCATTCTGTGACTACCCCAAGCCCGCCTTCCATAGGCCAAGGGCTGGGGAGTATCACTTGATGGCATATTACCTAAAACAAGGAAGGCATTAACTTTATAACATGTAAACACACACATCCAAACACATAGCATGATATGAACTCAAGTAAATAGAATAGTAAACAGAGTGAGTACAGTAAGTAAAAGGGGCCAGAATATAAGCCCAATAGAAAAAATACAAGGAAAAATGGAATTTACAAAATGACTGATAGGTGAAAAGAATCTCTTGGATCATCCACAACGAATCCTACCTGAAGGGTAGGTACACCTCATGAAAGGTCATATCTATGGTTCACCTCATATAACGTCCACCTCTATGTTACCTCCAGTCCTAGTACTCTTGTCCTCAGTTAGCGTTGTCTGTCGTCTGCACAAAACCCAACAGGGTGTGGGAATAACCCATTTAGGGGTGAGTATAATGATACACACTAGGGACCCTGAGACCCTCAAGGTCTCACAAAATCCCCAATGGATAAACCAAGAGGCATGAAATCAACTAACAACCCTACTTAGGTATATGCCCATACATATACTGGCAGGCTTGGGGTAGTCACTTCGGTTGAGGTGAAGGTCTCTTTAAGAGAATATTTGTGATGTGAGCTAAACAGTTCCCTCATATTTCAATTTCGAGCACTAATTCAAAACATACAAAAACCTGCTCCCACGTTTACATAACCTACCAAAAAAAATTCAGAAATTAATTTCGGGCACACCGGGTCACATAATCACTCTGTTAATTTTCATGGACTCTTAAAATTCCCATATAATTTAAAAAAATAACATGGAATTTTCGGTTTTAGAAAATTATGTTGCGTATAAAATTTTTATGGAAAAATTATTTTAGAAACATGAATATATCATTGAGATATCCGACATGTCATTATCTATTATAATCATCTGAATGATTTTCATATAGTGTACGGTTTCTTTGATCATGGTTACTTCTTTGATAGAAAATGAGCATCTTGGTAGGGGTTTTTATATCTTATAATTATATATAAGCAAGTCACATTGGATAGTTTTTTGAACCCTGTTTTTTTATGACCCTTTCCATCTTCCATTGATTAGTTATAGATATGAATGTAGTATATATCATCCTATTAATTAATGAATCTAATTTTACTATACAAGAAATTAAGTTCATGGAAATGACACCTTCTAACTTAAGGTAAGAGATTCTACCTGAACCTGCATTATTCCTTTGGGTTACACTTTCTTTATTTATACTCAAATGAAGTAATATTTTATATTTTAGGAAATATTCTAAATTTGGAGAGTATTTTTCTAAAATAATGTATCATGATCCATTAATCCTTCTTCTTTGGGGATATATATGATTTTAAATTGTTCCCTTCTTAATTCTTCCTGATAAGCACACCTGTTTTATGGGAACTTCCGAAATTATTACCCATTTCAAGTACACAACATAAAATTTTTTAATCCAAATTTATTTTTATAAAATCACTATTTTTATTATTAAATCCTTCTTGGTTTACTTTGTGTTTTATATAAAACATTATTCACTTTTCTTTAATATATTCTCTTTAATATTTTCCTTAAACTACACTTAAAAGATTTCATTATAAAATTTATTAAATATGCTTTTTAAATGATATCACATAATTTCTACCTCACATATCATGATATATTCCTATTATACATTATTAACATCAATATATGATTTAATTACTTTACTCCATGGATGCTTTTATGATACACCCATTTATTATGCTCTATGACATGATTATAGTACCAAATTCATTCCATGGATTACCCTTTTGTTTGATTCCTTATGAATTATTCTTTTTCTAGCACAAATATTAATGAAACTATTATGATGGGTGTACCCATATATCACTTCAATGCATTGGGTATAGTTTATTCACATAATAAATTATGTGCAACGGTCCTGGAAGTTAGCTTTGACTAATGATCTATGTGAAATGGTCATGGTTGTTAGCCTTTACATGTTCCCCTCTATATGAAATGAGCCTCGAATCATGGTAATGTCATGTTTTATGTTACCTACAAATTCCTATAATTCCATGATTATTTAATACCATGTTAAAAATGTTATGATTTCATGTGTTTAATCATGTTATATTCCTTTTTATATCATTATGTTAAGTCTTATAACCCATGTCATAAGATTTATTCTTATGTTTATTCCATTACTGGGATTTTATCTATTCCATTTGTTCTTGTTATCCCCAGGTTATCCTATGTTGATGAAAGGGATAAAAGGAATTTAGGAGGACTTTATGACAATTAAATAATGAAATGTTTTATTTAGTCCCATGTTTTCAATTCTATGTACCTAGTCTTCCAAAGGCACTAGAATTTATGATCCTTGGCTTGTAATTTGATTTTTAATTATACTTAAAGTCATGTAATAAAATTTTTGAAAAGAAAAGGTCACTATAGTTGGTATTATAGGATGGTTTAGTTATTTTTAGTGATTAGGAATAGAAAAATTTAGTAAGAACCTTATATATAATACTAAGACGAAGAAAAAATCCCTAAATTATGGTAAGTATAGACTAAGTGATTTATCATGAAAATACATCCCTATCTCAATACTACAAGTGGACTTGGTTATGGAAAATATGTACCTTGTAATAATAACTCTAACAAGGTGTTCCAAGCCTGACTCAGGGTATCTTGGTACACGAAAATGGGTCCTACTACACACCTAGCTTGACACTCCCATGTGATATGCTTTGGTAAATTCATAAGCTCATTAAAAAAAACATATTAAGAAAATAAAGAAATACACATAAGAATATATGTTAGGAAACATATCATGGATAACAAATATTGAACCCTTGGGAATCAGAAGTTATGGAATAATTTTCATTTACATGTTTATCCTTTTATGTTTAATGATTCCTTTAATATATGTATTAGCTAAGTATTCAATCCCCCTAATTGCACCTTATTTTTCATAGCCAATGGTGGGAAATAGATGATGACATGCCTACAATCAATGTTGTAGGAAATTTGATTATTTACCTAATGATATTCCAAATATTATGGCAATAATTGTTCAAAAAATTATGACAATACTTTCTAATCTTTCTCAAGTTTTGAAAAATAACATGAATCATGTGGAACGCCCCCCTTCTCCTAGGAAAGATAATGTTTCTGAAGAATACTTTATGCAGAAAAGGCCTCACATGTTTAGTGGATATTTTTAACACTTTATCAAGGAATAGTGGATTAACTTCATTGAAATAGATTCATGTATGATATGTATTATAAGGGTGTTAGTTTTTTTATAACTCACTGGGAGGTGGTGTTGAATGTAGATAAACAATTTTTTATGTATTATTTTTTCAAAGACACTAAACCAATATGATTCTTGCATTGATCCTAATGTTATGTATTGAATATTCATATAATATGATGAAATATTTTTTTATAAATGTGATGGTCTCTATAGTTAGTGTCAGAGAAAGGTTTTCTTATATTTTGAATTAAGGATTATTTTTTTGTGAGACACCATAGGATAATATTATGTATAGGAGAACTACCTATGTTTTGGTAAATAAATGTGTGTTGTTTTCCTAGAAAAACATCCATTTTTGATACAATGTGTGGAATTGGTTTTTGGAATTAATGCATCTAGATGTAACAACCTTAAATAATGTTGGTCGAGTATATATTGACAATCAATCAAGTGAATGTTTATTGTGCCCTTACTGTACAACTGGGTTGACACTCTTGGGGGTATGCTTGGGTTAAAAAAAATTATTTATGAACCATTATGGTGTATTTTAATAGATAGTGATAATTGATGACCTTGGTAAAATATAATGTTTCATATATTTAAAATAATTTATCATGATTAAGACATCATTTTAGTGTTTTTTTCAAATTAAATTGTTTTAGGATCACAATATATGTTTTGGTTTAAGTAGGTTAAAGGAGTTAGAAAAATGAAGTTAAGGTGGTGAAAAAAATTACAAAATATTCAATTATAATATTTTAACATAGTCATATAAATTCATTTATATCATAAAATGTCTCAAAAAATATTAATTCATATGCTTAATGATAAGTTTTCAAATTAGAATTAAAAACTCTTAGTGTTAAAATTATGAAATCTCTATTATATGATTCTTCTATGATTTATTTTTATGAGAATTTACATCATAAAAATATATTTTTTGTCACTATAGTTGAATTTTATATTATCTTATGCACATAGTGGATTTCTTTACCTAAATCCAATAATAAGTTTCATGGAAGGGATGTTGCATTTGATATTTTGAACTGACCTATGATTGTCTATTTTTTGATGATAAATATAAACATACACATTAATGAGTATCTATTATATGGGTATTGACTCATATTCAAAATGGGTTTTTATCTCATATGGTTATGGAGAAACTTTAAATTAAATACGTGACTATTTTAGGATATTTTATTGGATTTTTTTCCAAAATAATTCACATTGATTCCTTAAATTCTTTAGGTTGATTTTTCAATATAAATCATACCTGGTTATACACATATTCAATAATATCTAAATAAAATGTTTCCATTTGAGTTACAAGAATTTATGAAGTAACTCCAAGAGAATCTTGATATGAAATTCATTTGTCCATGTGAGACACATTGGGGTACACCAATTATTTTTGTTAAGAGGAATGATAGATCAACCATACTTTTCATTGATTATCTTTAAGTTAACAAGATCATATTCAAGAATATATTTCCTCATCCCATATTGAAGATTTTTTCACTTAATATTGAAATGATAAATATTTTTACAAGATTGATATTTCATTTGGATACTATCTATTGAGCATAAAAAGTGATCACATACCCATGAAAAATTTGGTACGAGGTATGTACACTTTGAAATTTTAGTGACAACATTTGTTATCATCAATTACATGACTATATTTAGGGATTTAAACAATAATGTATTTAAATATTAATTTGATCTGTTTGTGGTATTATTTTTAGATGATATTCTAATATATTCCGAAATAATGAATGATTATGAAGATCACTTTTCAATTGCATTGAAGACCATATGAAAGGTTAAATTTTATGGAAAATTTAAAAAATCTGAATTTTGGTAACAAAAAGATTCATTTATGGGTTATATAATCTGAAAAGAGCATATATCTATGGATCCATCAAATATATAAGTTATCGAACATTGGCTCGGACAAGACATTGTGACTGTGATACATAGTTTTCTTTGTTTTTATGGATATTATTGAAGATTTTTGGATATTTTTTATAGATGTATAATCTAATATCCAATATAAATTATAAGGAACCAAGTTCCATTGCATAGATGAATTTAGGGAAAATTTAATGTAATTAAAGATAATGTTAGTCATCACATCGATTTTTTTCACTATCATGAAATCGATAAAAGTATTTGATCAATGGAGATGAATACAATAAAGTAATAGGATACATTCTAATATTTAATTATATTGATATAGCTTATTCTTGATGAAAAATAACAGTTCATGAGAAAAATTACCCAGCTCATGATTTGGAGTTACCAATAGTAATTTTTACATTAAATATATGGATGTACTATATTTATAGTTAGAGGTGTGACATATATATATATCATAAAATCATCAAATATATATTAACTAAAAAATAGTTGAATATGTGATTAAGATGATGGTTTCTTTTTATTAAAGATTATTACTTCCCAAAACATTACCATTATATGAAGGCTAAAAAAAGTAAGATGCTATGATTTGATTGTATCATGTTGTATTATCTAATATGAGGATAATAGAAGATCCAGCCTAATAGAACTATTGTGTTGTGATCATTTACATGGTTATGATACCCTTAAAAGGATGAATTTACGATGATCTTAACCTCCCCAAGATGAAGAATATTTTATGGATCAAAATAAAATCTATGAATCTATTATACATGTTAGACATCATGCATAGCTTGGTAACTTGGATGTAACTACTACTGGGAGGATATCAACCAAACTCTATCCAATAACATGAAGGTCCATACATAATGAAGAAATAACTTCCCTTTTTATAAATCAATTTATTCTGCATTCCCTAAAAAATATTGTAAGAAAACCAGATTCCCCACCTTGAACTCAAGTTGTCGATGGCAATTATTGGTGTATGATTTCTATATATATTTATCTATATTAATCCACTTCCAAATAAGTTAAACCTTCTCTAAATTCTATTGAATGGCATGATGACCCAGTATCACTACCTCTCGTTCCACTAACTAGCATAGGATTGACTATAATGACCTACCATATAGGTCCTCATAAGGATCCATCAATATGGTCTATTAGAATCTATTATTATAAGTGAACATGGATAGAGGTAAGTGTTTCTCCCTAGAACCCACAAAATCAAGGATTAAATCTTAGAGCATATACTCTAAAAACTATAATGTATTCTTGAACTGATCATGGGTCTATGGATGATTGGTTGTACTCAGTAGTACCTATGAGCCTTCTTCCTTATGCAACCCTTTCAAAAAAAATAATGTGAAATGGGAATATTTCTTTGATAAAATATAATGTTGAACTCCATGGAGGTGTATGATCCTAATAATATTAGGCATCCAAAGCTCATACACTGAAAGATCATGTCAAATTGTTTGAAAACATGTGGCCTTTTTCATAATTTCTATGATCACCCAAATGGAATCACTATCTCACAGTGATCTCGAATATCCATTCATGATATCCATGGTGACATCACCTCATTTCCACTATAGAATATCTTTCAGCTATAAAATCCCTACTGGGTTTTAGTGTTCTTCCTTCACCCATTGATAGGTGGAACACTGAGTAAAAAACCATGATATCTCCATTTTCATCTATAACCACAAGTATTGGTGGTTTAATTCACTATAAATATGCATAATACATATATTTACTACTGATATGGAAACATGGGACTCTCAAATCAACTCCTCATGGTTGTCTATAAGAACAAAAATTCATAATTTAATATGCATGATATTATCCTTATTAATTTAGAAACTCGGAGGTGGTTCATATCCTGAAATTCACTCTTATAGGACCATTCCCTCATAATCTTATACCTGCATCATCTTAACTCTCTTTAGAAGTGAATTCGCCACTGATAAAGATGAAATTACAAACTATACATGATGATCTATAACCTCTATGTGAATCTAATTAAATATAGAAATAATATTTCACACTCTACTAGTTTCAATAACATCAGTGTCTGAGTTCTCCTACATAGAGCATTGGTAATTGTAATTTCTATTTTGAGCATATGGCCAGGCTATAATTTGAAGGAATGAAGGTATTCAACTAGCCTTCATTTCTTGAGATTTATGTCATGCTGTTTAAATAATTACATGTGGATTTTTTTTCTGTATACCCAAAAAAATGATCTCCCAATAATTAATTCCTCTAACGACACAAGTCATAAAAATGAATAACTCGTGATTCTGCGTTGGGTGGTTCCTCTCTTCTGACCTCAACTAACAAGACTCATATGTTGTAAATATCACCACCAACATAAAAACTTATCCTAGAAAAACACATGAAACATCAAAATATACTATATTGATTCTACACATCTCATAAAAAATCAGAATCAGTGTCGATTCAATTCTCACATTAAATGCCTTAAAGGATTTATCACTTTATTCTAACCATATAAACATTGTACAGTTATTAATTAAGCCTCTAACATGTTCTTATAAGCAAGAGAAGTCCTATATTAAACACTTGTATTAACAAGTTATCCCCCAAAAAACACTATATATCAAAGAATCTCATGGTATCCTCCTAGGAAACTATATATCTCACCTTCTTTGGGTCACCTGATACTCATTTCTCTAGGATAATATGACACATGAATTTAATTTTATAAATAAAAAAGTAGAATTTTGTGAGATTATCATATACCTGATTTTATCCCATTATATTCAATAATATTTCAATATTATTTGATTGGTTGTGTTGAGTGAGATAATACACCAATAAATCATACTTGAATACCAACACAAAACAAATCCATATTTTTATGGAAAAATTGGTTCATTTGTTCCTTGAAAACTACTAGTGTATTAATGAGGTTGTATGTTGTGATCAAATAATCATACAAGCTATATATTCTATATAATTTTTTATGTTGTATATTTGATGTTCTATCACACACTTAATGATAAACTATTCTCAAAAAAATCTCAGAAAAAATCATTGCCCCTCAAATCTGATCAAATATATTTTCCATTCGAGGAAAAAAATACACATTCTTAACCATAATAAGGTTAACTAGTGATAATACATGAAATGCCTTTGTGTATGGTCTCTTTTCTTATAAAAAAAATTTTTGAACCCCAAAACAATGAACTAAGTCATATAAAACCCTTAGCTTCCAAATACTCTAACTACCTCTTAAGATCCTAAACTTAGTAGTATTTGTCATGTAAGGATTAATAGATACTTCTAGAACTCTAGGAACTATATTGATGGAAAATTCCACCCCTCTCACAGGTGGTAGTCCTAAAAATTATTCTAGTAAAACATCCTTTAAATGATCTACAACAATAGTTAAACCTACCTACTTTGATTTCTGGTCATCTTGGTATACACTAGCAATTTGGTAAGTCATCTTGCCTATCCCACAATGATCAGGTCCATCTTGAATCGCATGGACACCTTATTCAACCATGTGAATAAAATCCCCTCCCTATTTTGTTGTGAATCTTGCCCTTTTGTGATAGAATTCAATGTAATCATGAATTTAGACAACCAGTACATTTTTAGTATGATATATAAAACATTCATGTCGAAGAAAAAAGAGGTCCCATATAATGAGACAGCCACCTATCTCAAGGGGGGACTCTGTACACAATTATACACTCTCTGATCATTCCCCCAATAGAGTATTGTGATTGACCATACCATATGAAATACTAAACATCAATACCAATATTATCTTCAATAGGAATATATATATATGAAGGAATATTAAGAACCAATATCAAAAAAAGAGAAGATAATATTATAAAGGCTATTGGAATAGTACCACTCGTCATAGAAGGTCTGACACTCGATTCCTAATGTATCAGTTGTAATGTATAAGTATGGACTTACCCATGACCCTATTATATATCCAAGATACATGATAATGCCCTCTTCATTTGATCTCTCATCATGGTGTCTAGATACCCCATCAATGACCACAACCTCATCCTGATCGGTTGGATATACACTAGTTCCATTCTTGAAGAGAATATTCAAACTGTGCTCCTAAACATGGTGCTGGTGAAGATCCTCTCAAACTATATAATCAATTATAATCTCTAAAAAATAATTATATATTATCCATATTACTACAATATTAGTTATTGACTATGTCCCTCGTACACTGAAGTCTCATATTTACTGGTCTTTGACATTAATGGAACCTCACCTAGGTACTTGAGTATATACCCTAACTACTAATATCACCAATTGGAATATCCAGATGATGATTACAATAGTTGGTCGATGTAGTTCTATATCTAGGTATTGAAATTTCTTGTCTCACACCTCTAATCTAAGTCATGTTGAAATCTATGATATGCACCAGATTCACAATACCAGATACAGTAGTAGGACAAAAGACATTCAAATGAAATTAAATGTCATACCTTAGGCAATCCTTGAATCACCTCTCTTTTGATTACTCCTCACAAAATATTATAGGGTTGAATTAATAAGTCTCTTTAAAATGGGTTGAATAATCAATAAATGATAAGACTCCCTACTCCTAATTCATAAACTATATGGCTTGATCTGCCATTGGAATCTTAGGATAAAAATAATCATCGATGGTTTTATGAAAATTCATCCTAGACATATATTGATGATGATCCATCTGACTAATATCATCCCACCATATATTGGATGAATCTCTAGTTATATGCAAAGAGAGTTGCACTCAAATCTTAGGAAGTGTCCCTAGATTCTTAAGAATTAATAACATGGCCTCTATCCGTGATTCTACATCCAATGTTCTTCTATTCCTTGAAAATGTCTGAAAATGATGATGCAAGAACACATGATTCAACTCTTCCATTAGAGAGATCAGTCATGGGGCACCATAAATAGTCCACACAATATGAAGGAACCTATCTTGAGAATGGGAATCAGTGCCCATATCAGATATAACTAGAGATGCTACAAGGGGAACCAATGTAGGTTCTACTAGTGTCTTATGTCCCACCACCATTGTAGAATTTCATTTCCACCCACCTAGTGCACGAATAGTGGTTGTTTTAGCGGAATGTGTCTACCAATCCAAAAAATATGACTCTATTTAAGCTTCAAAAACTTCTAAAATCATATATTTAATAATATTATAAGTACAAACCCTCTTATATAATAGTCACTCTCCCTATGACTTCTTCTAAATCAACGTTCTGGAAATATATATATCATAATAAAAGAAAGTGACACTTCTAAAATCCCACTACTATAATACGGCTTGGTTCAAGTCCTCTGTTATAATATTGAGGTCCAACTATATATGGAGTTAATTTCAATTACTTAAGAAAAATTCCAATTAGATTGAAATTACAATCTCTATTTATTAGTGACTATTTATTTCAAAATTGGGTTTTATTTTAAATTCCTTTTCATTTACATAAAATGTCTCTTAAATTTTTAAATTTAATAGATCACTATTTCTAATTTATAAGGTCTCGTGTTCCTTATAAATTAAAATTTGGAACCCATTTAATCATAATAAAGTATTTATTCTATCTCTATAAGATATGTTAGGACAATTCCATGGACATAGAAATAAAGCTCTAAAACTTTTATGTAGAAAATGAACATAGTAATATAAATGTTCAATGGTATATGAATGGAATAATAATCATAAAGTGCCTATGATGATTCATGATGAAATAAATCTATGCCATATTAGACATTGGTAAAAATATATCCCAATAATGAATATAAAAGAAAAAGTGCATCACCCAACTATGAAATCAAGAAAACAATAATAGAATAATCTAGAATGACATGTCCCATCCTAGGTAATATATCATTTCACAATATATGGTTAAATAATCCCAATCATGGGACCATAACCAAATACTGGTGCGACATATTTCTCCATTCAGCCATACCTATTAGTAATGTAAATTAATGAAACCTCTAATACCACTTTTTGAAATATTGAAATTTTTTTACTCAATAGTAACTGAACCCGATTAGCCACATAACCTCAAGTGCACCTCCATGTATGCCAGAGGTTTCCCATAAGTAGTGGTGCTCCATGTCGGAATAGTGGGGTTACTATACACACATGATAAAAGTGTATCATATTACTATAATCATGTCAATAAATAGAATAATCTTAATAGATTTCTTATCATCTGAATAATAAACATCCATCATATAAATAACCTTGTGGTGTCATTCATCATATTTATATTCAAAATTAAGATGATGTCATAATATAAAAAAAATACATGAAGACATAATAATAGGTACACATACTTACTTGTATACAAAAATAACCAAAAAAATACCAAAACAATCTCTCCAAATAGCATCATAATCCATAGATCAGTCTTGTTAACCCCCTCTACTATGATAAAATAAATCAAGCATAAAAAATTGGGTTCATTCCCCTATCCTTACCAACATTCATGATGATTGTCCAGGAACCAATATGTGGTTGCAAATGGGTGTGAGATAATCTTAGTAGGACACCACACATAGTTTCTAATTCAATTGAATATATTAATGTATAAAAGAAATTTTAAATATAATATTTAAGATTTAAAGGAATTTCCTTCGCAAATAACCTACATAAGGCTAGTTTCCTAGAGAATATCCATCGTCAGCTACCTACTACGATCTAATACATACTATATCAATGTAAATATTCAATTAATATTAAATTTATAATAAATTATCAAGGACATGGTCATAGAAAAGTCATCACAACATTATCATGTCCAACATGATATACCTATATATTCTATCATTAAAATGTATGGCTCTGACCGAATCCAAGATTGTGCCTTGTCCTATTTGACATGACATTTAATCATTTAATTTAATAATTCAATGGTATCATAAGACCATAAATGGAGTTCCTTATATGGATCCTAATTTTTACTCCTAGAATATCATGAACCAAACACCTAAAATTCCCATCCAACACATCCCTTGTCAGAATCTTGATATCACTATAGGTGTGGTATAATATCAATACCTTATGAGTCCTTCTTTGGTGGCCTATAAAGGGAAACCAATTGTCACTAAAGGTGTATATTATATTCTTCCCTATAATTACAATTTTAGTATTATCCATAGTATTTCTATGTATTACATGTTTCATAACAACAATATTCCCTCTGAGTCCATCCTTTGCAGTCTGTAGGGGACTCCAAGTATCTCTCTAGCATATGAAATATATCCACCAAATGAGTTATCCATGGAATTCATCTCATAAACCACTTTTAAACTCCAATTTATAATCAATTTATTATAATATTTTAATTATTCAATCTTGAATATTCCTTCTTTTGTGATCTTATGTTGGAACCCACCTCTCACTCTCGGTATGACAGTATGAATGGTTATTGGTACAAAGAATAACCATACGACTCAAAATCACATTTAATTCCATTATACCATCACATTTATATATTAATTTTGTCACCTCAGAATGTGGATCAATTCAAATCATAGTCATAGTGGGACTATCATAACTTAAATCCTCCCATTTATATATATTGGGCATTTGGATATAAAGAACATCACATACATAAACTATCATGAACAATATCCATGTTCGTAAGGACATGGTCATCCATTATTCTATTTTATTCAATTATATTATATAAAATAATTTTATTTGAAAACACCCAAATGGTGTAAATACCACACCTAAAAATATTAACAAATATACAGGCTACCCATGGTGGTTTAATCTCAGTTAATAATACACCCATGGGGTGGCTCCAATTCTAGGTCATTAACCTTTAACAATATAAAAATGATATTGTGAGTAGTATAGGTCATGCCTATTAATTAAATTCTATAACAATTCCCTATAAAATAAATCACATACAAAATCTTGGGAGCGGTATATAAAAATATACACATATCTCAAAATTTAGAGAAAATCATAAGACCGCCTACCTTATTTTGGTGGTTGACTCCTTGTCTGTTGTTGGCCTCAAATTTAGTATAGAAAGAAATAAATTAATAAAATAAAATGATTTCCAGAAAATAGGGGATATGATCATAAAACTAGGGGATAAGATGAATAGAGAACTCATAGGTGGAAATCTAATAAGACTAATAGTGTCTCTATCAAATTCTGAATAGAAAAGATCAAAAAATTCTCTCATAGGATTAGATGGAATCATTAGGTGTTGGAGAAGGCTAGCCACTAAAGGGAATAGAAAAATAAGGGGAGGTTTATGTATTTAATAAACCCGGTGAACATGGTATTTTCACCAATTTAAAATAGATTCACATGGTTTCACCCCATGGTTGGCCAAATCATGCAGTCATCACTGTGTAAATACCCCATGTAAGGTCATTGTTCATAGTTAGACAATGTGTGACATGACCATGTACTATCCCTATATTAAAATGATGGAAGAAAAAGAGTGTGCATGTTTCCTAGGTCCAATGGTTAGGAAAAAAACATCTGGCACTAGACAGGGAACTAGACCACCTAACACATTTTGATCAAACCATGTGACCTAGGCTACACAGTTTATACTAAACATGTAGCCTAGTTTCCACCTCTAAAATATCAGGATGCTAGATCCTTACAAGCTCAAGACACACCATTTTCCTCTATTACTCAACTAGAAACTCCCATAAAGATAAAATTTAAGATTAAAATAGAAATGAAAATGCTCTATAACTCATATAAAAATTAGGGTTTTACATGAATATTGTTATTAATGAATAATTATTAATAAAAGGATAGTTATAACTGATGAGGGAATGATATATAGTAAAATTTATATTAATATGGTCATTTAATATATGTATAATAAATCTATATTTATTTTACATGAGGTTTGAATTCTTATGAAGAAACATGATGCCTGATATAAGGGTTTATCATCTCACCTTTATTTATGTAAGACATATTCTTTATTCACCACTAGTTTCTTTTATGTGTTCAATGTAAAAACTAGAATGTATTTTATGATTTTTTTCATAAGTTTTATTGGGATTCTTTAATCTATATAAGTGTCGATATTTTATGAGGTTTTGAATTAGATATTACCATAACCATAAGAATTTTTGTTATAATATAATTTCTTTTAGGGTGTTTCTATTTTATATTTACATTAAAAGAAAATTATAAATGCTTTTTCCTTTATTTTATTCCTCTATATTTATTCATATAATTTTAAATTATTATTACATTGTTTGTCTTATTGGTAGATAAAATGATCAAGATAATGTTATTACAGAAAGATAACATTATTTCATCTCTGGTCGATGAATCATTTATTTAATGTCCATGTCCATAAACTATTTTTTGGTTATTTTACTGATACATAAAAGTTTATGGAATATTATCTTTTCTGAATTTGAATTTATTTAAAAAATATTAAAAGGCTTATTTTCAAATGTTTATGTAAAAATAAAATTTAACTTTTTACAAAAGTTTGTAAAGAATGAGATCTTTTAATGTATAAGGCATGAATGAATTTTCATACCATCATGAACATTATTTTCAATGAATCTTCCTTAAGATTTTTTTTGTGTTATCTTCAAAGAAAATATTTTTGTCAAAATGGATTTATTTTTAGGTTTAAAAGATACCAAAATAAAATGGATAGATTCCATATTTTTAGTGAAATATTGAAATTATCATTAAATGTATTTTTAATCATTTTCAACATCTTTTAAGGATTATTTTCCTTCCCTTGATAAATGATCATATTTCTCCAGCCACTTTAATTCCTCTTATTTTTTATGATCAGTTTAAAAGAGTTTTTATGAAACCCATTTCTATTATTTGGTTAATTATAGGTTTTTGTAATTAAGATTTTTAAAGAATGAATTTACATAACCAAATACATTCTCATTGGTTAATTGAGATATGATGAAATATGTAATCATTTTATGATACCATAGACTTTTTTTCTAGATGTATTATGATTTTTATGATGAGATTACTATGAAACCAATTTTATTTCCATGGGAAATGCTATGAATAAATGATAAATGATTTTTAATACTGTGGACCCATATGTATGATTTTCATTATGTAACTGGTGTACTTGAAATTATATAACCCTCTAATGAATTGTGAAATAACTAATTACTCAAAAGATAGTATTTACTTAAATGGGTAGTGAATCCATTTAAATAAGAAATCTTTACCACAATGATATTCATGAGAGTGAACATTAATTAGGAACTGATGGAATGATAGGTGGAAGAATTCCTAGAATGAAATGTAGATAGAGATTTTTCAAATTAAAAGAATGAAAAGGGGATGGGCTGTGAACCCATTATAAGAATGAATATTTGTTGGGGAATAAAACCAGTTTACTATGGAAGTTTATCCACTATGATAGTATTAGTAGTGGACGATTAAACCGAATATTATTTTTTTAATTGATTGTGCACCACAAACATACCCCAACTATATCTAGATCTCGAGTGGGGTATACCGAAAGGACTATCTCCCTCCAAGGTTTATGGGTCCATAGACAGTTCGTCAAACAGACGCTCGATGCCAATGTTATGGCCGAAAGAACATAAAGGTTAAGAACTAGTCTGGGTCTAGTCCAATCCGGTCAGACTGACCCGACCTGACCCATCCTGGGCCGACCGGGTTTTGGTCGACCAAGACTGACTCGTGGTGTGACCCGACCCATGGTGCATCCTGGACTGCTAGGTCCAGCCCGACCAGCTTTGGGCGGTCTGACCTGCACTGGGCGGCCCGCCCTAAGGGGGTGGGCATGGTGCAGCGAGGTAGACATAGGGCAGTGGGGCACCAGGGTGAGGCGGTCGAGGTGCGGCAGGGTTCCGTGGCGTAGTGGGGCTGGCGCGGGGTGGCAAGGCGGCTGTGGTGAGGCGGGGCGTCGGTCCGCCGCAATTGGCTTAATGGCCAACCGCCCTCTCTGTGCGGTGAGGTCGTGCGTCGTGCCAGCGTTGGCGGCTGGCTTAGCCGGCCGTCCTCCCTTGGTCACCACAGCACAAGTCGCAACCCTTCCTCACCGAGCAGCGCAGAAGCAGGCCTCCATCCCTGTCATGCGGCCTACATCTGGATGTCTTCTTCCACATCGTAAAGATTTCATCAAATACTACAAGGTATTGCGGAGAGGTCAGGCCATGTTCATTTGTCCCTCACCCTCCGCATTAGAGTGGTAAAAAGTGGTTCACAACCTTTTAGTGAAAAAGAACATCAATAATGGGTAAGATAGGTATTTAAAACATAAAAACCTACATCATGTTTGTTGGAGAGCGTCTATGTTTGAGGATGTTTTGGTGTTCATCGTCCCTGCAGCAAGCCTCAAACGACGTCGCTCGATCATCATTCTTTGTTTCATGGTTCAATGTCTCTTGTCACTACCCATCAGAACTGACTCCATACTCCACGTTTTGGGCATCACGAAACATTACCAGAGGTTCATCGCTTGGTGAAGCCAAGCCAATTCCTCCCCCCAAGATCTATATAAATAAGAGAGGGGTAGGGTAAGTAACGATCGAGGAATTTATTAAGATTTATTTAATATTAACCTTTATAAATTCAAATGACGTTGTTATGTAACATTTGAAAGGTCAATCCAATTAATTTACGTTTGCACAATTAAATGGAATAATTTAATTGCATTTTTTGGCACAATTTAATTAAATTGCGTTGGAACAATTTAATTGCATTGCATTGGTACAATTTTATTTGAGGAAGTCCCTAAGTTAACTCTTTAGTAATGAATCATTTCAAGGGGTTTCTCCCATTAAGAGGGTTTGGGTTACCCTTACCTTTAGGAATTCAAAATATGGGTTTTAGTTTAGGTGGTCCCCACCTATTTAACTTTCACATGAGAGATTTCAACAAAAATAAAGTAAAATATTATCTTATTTTATTTTTATTTCCATGAAAAGGTGAAAAAAAATCTTTCACCCTGGACCCCCTACAATCAAGGTAAAGGTATCTATAAGAGAATACTGGAACTAAGAGTTCAATGGTGTCCTATGATTTTAATTCTGAGTACCGTTTTAAAAGATAAAAAAACATTCTCGCATGTTTACAGAACGTACACGAAAAAATGTTCAGAAATTTATTCTGGGCACACAGGGCCTCAGAATCACACGCCGTTAATTTCGCAGTCTTAAAATAATTTCATATAATTAAAAAAAATTATACATAATTTCTGGGACATTACATTCTCCCCACCATAGGGATTTAAGTCCCAGAAAGCCGCAACTCAAACTAAGGAAACATGTGGGGGGTACTGGGCATTAATCTAAGACTCCCACTCCCACGTGCTCTCCTAGAGTTTCCCCTACTACAAATGAACGCAGAACAGAGGTATCGATCACTGATGAAGGACCCACTCCTATCAATCCTCAATCTCCACTAGAACCTCCTTAAATTTCGCCACATCTTCGATGTCCAGCTCGTCATGGTCTATGTTGTGAGAAGGGTCATGCACATATATCTTCAGCGATGATACATGGAAGTCATCGTGCACCTAGTTCAACTAAGGTGGAACAACTAGGCGGTAATCCACCTCACCAAATCTTCTGAGGACCTGGAAGGGTCCAATGAACCTCATAGATAACTTGTCTCCCTAGCCAAATCTCCACAAACCCCATTGATGTGGGACCCGTAGAGAGACGTGGTCTCCATCCTCAAACTCCAGAGGTCTTTATATCCTGCCAGAATAAGACTTCTGAATGCTACGTGCAGTCTCCATCTACTCTTGGAGGATCTTCACCTTCTTCATGATAGCAAGTACCATCTTTGTTACTAGGAGTGCTAACTCCCCTCGGTCAGTCTTGCACAAATGTGATCTGCAAGGTTGGTTGTACAAAAACTCGAATGGTGCCATCCAAATGGTGGAGTGATTGCTGTTGTTTTATGAAATCTCCACCAATGGATAGTTTTCCTCCCAACTGCGACTGAAGTAATGGATGCAAGCACACAGTCTATCCTCGAGGGTATGAAAGGCCCGCTCAGTCTGGCTATCCGTCAGAGGATGGAAGAAGGTGCTCAAACGAAGCTGCGTCCGGAAAGCCTCTTATAACCCCATCCATAGATGGTAAGTAAAACATTTATCCTTATCAAAGACAATATTCAAGGGTACTCCATGTATCCCCACAATCTTCTACACATAAAGGTATCCCATGCTCTCTACTGAACCCAGCTGTTTGATTTGTATGAAGTGGGTAGACTTGGTGAGTCTTTCAATGATCACCCAGATAGAATCATGACCCCTGGATGTACATGTATGTCTCGTCATGTATTCCATGGATATCACATCCCATATCCACTCTGGGACCTCTAAAGGCTGAACTATTTCTACTGACACCTGATGCTCTGCCTTTACTTGCTGACAAGTGAGGCACCGAGAGACAAAATCTGCTACTGATTTCTTCATTTCTGACCACCAGTGTTGTCATCATCGATCCTGGGACAGCTTTGTCGCTCTTTGATATACTGCTAGAGGGGATGTGTGGAACTCCCTCAACACATCCTCTTGAAGCAACCCCAATACAATGGTATGACATCTAAAAAGGATTTTGTTCTCCCCAACTTATGTTAATCCATCAGGGGCATATCCTGTAGATATGTATGCACATATAGCATCACAGTCAGTGTCCCCACACTGTGCCTCCTTGACTCGTTGAATAAGTGGGGGACTGACTGGAATGGACTAGAGGAATGCTACTCCATCTCTATCCATGAAGGATATCTGCAACACAGCTAGCTTCTCTTCTGCTTCACTCAACAACTGCAGACCAGACCTCCAACTAAGTGCATCTTCTACTACATTCCCTTTCCCAATAGTATATACTATCTTGAAGTCATAGTCCAGGAAGAACTATTTCCAATGTTGTTGTCTCAGGTTCATGTCCTTCCGAGAGAAGATATACTTGAGACTCTTGTGATTAGAGTAGACTATAAAACTTTCACCCATCAAATAGTGTCAGATCATTTTTAGTGCAAACAACACTACTGCTAACTCCAGTTCATGGGTAGCATAGTTCTACTTGTTAGTCTCTATCTTATCTTTTGAAATCACTTCTAACCCTTCTCCATCCACAGGAAAGACTCCCCCTTTTCATCAAAGTAGACAAAGGTGTCGCTACACTGGAAAAGTCAAGTTCAAATCTCTGGGAGTACCTAGGCAAAGAAGACATCCCTCTCTCTTCATAGAGGTATTCTAGGAACAATCTTTTGAAAATATGTCCCCATGCTCTACTACTTTTGTTTGGAACTGAAAACTCAAAAATCCTATGCATGAGTTTATCCTATGCTGCCCGATTTTTTTTGCTGACCAAGGAAAACGCATCCCAACATTGTAGATAAACCACAACATTTTTGCCTCATACAGTCAATCTGTCTATGAATTGTGGATGTCCAGTCATACCCAAACTAATATCTTAAAACCTCAACGCTTCCACCAAGAGGTTCCAACCAAAACTCCCGCCTCAAGGGTCAAATCACACTGTCGGTGTATGTGAGATTATTGAGTCTCCCCCCCCATAGGTATCTCCAAAAGTGAGGGTCAAGTCAATGGTTTAACCAGAAACTCTACGTCTTGGAAAAGATTCATGGAAGGAAGGAATTACTGGTACCTATGTATATTGTAATGATAGCTAGTATTATACACATTTGGTGCCTCGAATCTTTCCTAGAGCCCTGGGGTCACACTCTTTGACTACATGTAGCTACTCTCTTCCCTTGTCCTCTAGCTCCCTAAGCCTGGCAGGGACCACAAAGGTGATTTGCTTTAATATGTCAAAATATACACCACCACATGGTGCTCCCCTTTCTCTGCATCCACATCTATAACAAAGCTCATTATACAATAAAAATTATATTATTTTAAAAAAATCTCTGATATTCACCCCAACTATATTTTGATGTGTAGAATTCATACCCAGTGATCTTCTCCTTCATATTATCCCACCAATAATGCTCATGGATATCATGATACATCTTTGTGTTTCCTAGGTGAATAGAGAAATTTTAACTATGTGCATCATCCAAAATTTTCTTCTTTAGCTCCAGATTTGATGGAACACATAGTCTTTTCCCAAATATCACAATTCTATATTATCTATAACGATCCTTTCATTGGGATGTGACCAATTAATGGTGATGAAAGAATATATTCCCAAGACTACTTTTAAAATGAGTTATGGAAACTATAAGTTCATAGTGATTCCCTTTAGACTCAATAATTACCCAATAATCTTCATGGATATAAAAAATACTTTCTTTAGACATTACCTTAACAAATTTATGGTAGTCTTTATCGATGATATTCTAATATACTCCAAGAGCAAGGAGAAACATGAGGTGTATTTGAATAATATGTTAAAGAATTTAAAATGGGATTAAATTTATGCAATGTATAGAACATGCGAGTTCTGGATGGGAGAAGAATCATTATTTGGTATTTTATCACCATCAAAGAAATATCTATTTAACCTTCCAAGACAAAGGCAATCAAAGATTGGCCTAGGCCAACATCTGTAATGGATATCCACAGATATATTGATCTATCTGAGTATTACCAATGATTTGGGAAGAACTTATCATGATTTTCAAACCTAATAACCATGTTTCCATATAAGGGAATGAATCTTGTTTGGAATCAAGAATGTGATGAATGTTTTAAAGAGCCCAAAAGAGGCTTATCACTGTGTTAGTACTCACACTCTTGAAAAGTGGAGAAATCTATGTGGTGTAAAACGATGATTCCTAAAAGATCTTAGGTTGTGTACTGATAAAAATTGGTAATGTGATAGTATATTCCTCAAAGTTGTTGATAGTACATGAGAAAAACTATCCTATATAAGATATAGTTGGATAATGTGATCTTTTCAATAAAATTCTGGAGGGATTATCTCTATAGGGAGAAGTGTGATATATAAACTGATCATAAGAGTCTCAAATATATATTCACACAAGAGGGGAAAAATATGTGCCAATGAAAATGGTTATATCTCGTTAAAAAGTATGACTTCTTAATCCAGTACCATCCCGGTAAGGGAAAAAAGGTATCATATACTGTAAGTAGAAAGGATCATGAATCGTTATCAATGATGAGAATTGAGATGGATAAAATCTACTACTATTTTTAAAGGATGGACATGGGAATCATTAAGGGTGGAACATCATCAATCCTTTCAAAAATGATTTCTCAACCATCCCTCATGGAGAAATTAAAGGATTCTCAATGAAATGATGTGGAAATTAAAAAAATGGTGGAGGCTATCCAAAATGGGAAATCCGTTGAGTTAAAGATAGATAAAGATGGAGTGATAATATTTCATTCATGATTATGTGTATCATCAGATCTAGAGATAGAGAAGGCTCTTTTTAATGATGTACATAGCTCAACCTTCTCTATTCACCCATGGAGTATATAGATGTATCAAGATCTCTGAGAGATCTTCTAGTGAGACAATATAAAGAAGGATATTGTTGAATATTCATCAATGTGCCTCATATTTCATCAAGTGAAGGATTAAAAACAAAAATCTAAGGGGATAATGCAACTAAAACCTATATCAACATAGAAGTTGGAGAACATTACCATTGAATTTTTCACTAGACTTCCAAGGACTTCCATAGGAAACAATGCTATATGGGTCATTGTGGATCATCTTACCAAGATAACTCACTTAATTGCAATTATATATGAATTATCATTGGATTAACATGCACAGATATATGTCAAATATTCGGTAAGGCTACACTGAGTACCACTATCAATTATATCTGATCATGATTCGAGATTCACCTTGGTGTTTTAGAAAAGTCTCCAATATGCTATAAGCACTGAGCTGAACTTCAGTACGACCTATCTTCCTCAAAATGATGGAAAATTCTATTTAAATATTAATACACTATAAGATATGTTCAAAGAATGGTATATGGACTTCAAAGGAGGATGGGACCAACATATACCTCTGGTCAAGTTTCCTTATAATAATAGTCTCCACTCAAGCATCTGAATGGTTCAATATGAAGCCATTTTTTGGAAAAGGTGCAAAACACCAGCATTCTGGGTTGAATTTGGTGAAATTAATCTACAATGACCTGAAATGTAACACCCCAAGAATTCATAGTATGTTATTTCTTAAATGTAATGCAATAACTTACTCTACACGCAACACTGAGTTCAAGCGCATCATGACATACCAAACTAGCTGTTCAAAAGCGGTTATGAATAGTATTAAATGAATTTTGAACATAATAAAATCAATATAATTTTTGAATCCATACTATGAGATTCTTAGACACAATATAAGAAAAAATTCATTTTTTTCTGATAAAAGAAGTATTTTAAAAAAAATTCAATTTCACCACCTTTTAATGGAGAACCCTTTTAAAATCAAATAGTTGACACTTTTATATATTCTATTTGACCAAATAAACTTATTCTTTAGAATCAGGACATAAAAATTTAGTTTCGATGAATTTTTGATGTTTTTCTGATAAATTTCATATTTGGATGAATAGTAAAAAATACTAAATTTTAACTAAAAAAACATTTTTAATCAAAATAATTTATAGTGTTAAATTTTAAATTTGAGTGGTTTTAAAGTATAATTATATTATATTTTTACCATTTAATTAAATATTATTTATTTCGAGTAATTTCACATTGAAATTTCACATAAACAAGTGTCAATCTTTTGATAGTTACTATTTCTTAAAAACAGCTTATTGGTTTTGACAACAGAAATTAATTTTAAATTAATTAATGCAACTTCTATTTTTTGGATTTGGTAAAATAGACATCATTTTTGGATTCAGAATATCAAGATTATCATAGGGTGAATTTTTGGTATTTTTCTGAAAACTTTCAATTTTTGATGAATAGTGAAAAACACTCAGTTATTGGTTAAAACCGACTTTTTAATTAAATAATTATTTATTTTATTTAAATTTATTTTAGTTTAAAATAGATATATAATACCTATATAAAATCAATGTAATTCATTGGAGTCATTTTATATTAATTGTAGATAGAAAAAATTTTATTGAACTTTTTACTGTGTTTTACCCACCTCTTAGGAGCTTATGCAAATTTTCATAAAACATAATTTTACCACTTATGTGAGTGGAAATTAAAAAATCCAAGAGACAATGTTGATATCAGTAAGTAAAATGTGGTTTAATGAGATGAAAATAATTTTTTCTGAAAAGTAACATTTTACTATTATTTACCACGGTTGAAAGTAAATAGGGTAATTAAGTGTAAATATGATATAAATATTACACAAACACATGTTTTAATTCTATTGGAAAAGTTTATCTCAACCAAAAACAACCTTAGGAATAAAATATTATCATTTAGGTCCACTTGTATTAGATTAGGACATTTATTATTATTTAATTCAAAGAAGAGTTAAAAGAGTTAAAATAAATGTTTAATAACTAAAACATTTTTAATATAGGGTTATAAATTTGATAAATTTGACTATAAATATTCATTAGAAATATAGAAATATTTACTACATCTTGGTATTTTATTTATAATTTTTAGACATTAAATAAATAAATTTATTTATGACACAATGATGATGTAGTAATTACCTTATTCATGAGAGATTCAAATAAGTGGTATTATAAATATTAAAATAAATATAATTTCATAGTTTTTATGACATCCAAGAACTTTTTAGGTGAATATTACATGATAGAGCTGATTCAATTCATATTGTTCAAAGTAATCATGTTGTTATGACTTTCACAAAAACAAAATACCAAATAGGTTCTAAATTGACATAAATTAATATTTAAAACAAAAACTATATTATTGGTTGATATAATATTCCTAAAAATGTATGGTTCATAAAAAGGGATTAAATAATATTATATATGTCATTAATGAGCCACTAGAAGTTATCTTGTATGTTTATAGTAAGTTTATTAACCATATAGAGTGTGAATACAAGAAGACACGGTAAAAGATAAACTATTTAACTAAGAGTTAAATCTAAATGTTCAGGGTAATATGGTGACCTAAACCTATTTAAAATCTATTGGTTTAGTGTTTTTCTATCCATCCCTACTTTATCCTTTAAATAATTCATTTTGGATCCATTAGAAACTGAAAAGTATTTATTATAAAATAATATTTTTAGTTTTCCTATGGTACCCCTCACCCCTCTTATAAAAGGGAACTCCCCTTTCACTCTATTTCACACCATCTAAACCATTTGGCTCGGCCAAACCATACCCAAATATCCTCTCAACATCCCTCAATTAAAACTTTAATCCCTCCTTTGGTAAAAAATCCAACTTAAGGATCTCTTTTGATCAAATCAAAAGGAAGAACCCGAAGAAGAAGTAATGATTTCACCACCCTAATTCAAGTTCTCTTATTTTTCCACTTACTCTTTCTTTTTTGTTTAAATTATAAAATAATAACTCCTCTATCTTATACATACTGTGATATTATTATATATATGTAACAACTATATTCATTATCCAATCCATCGTATGAATGATAATGTCACCATGCGTGCGTACGTACGGCTTACCGCCTCCACGCCGTGGTGTAATTTGTTATTCAAAACTATGTTATTTGGATGGATATAATGATGAGTAATATGGTTATATATAATAAAAAATAACATGATAATGTCTATATAAAATTAATATACCAACCAATTTCACAACTTTAAGGAAATGATATTGTCGCTCATGCGTACGTATGGATTACTCTCTCCACGACGCGATGGGATTCATTTCCACGTTCACCATTCATCAATGATTATAAAAAATATATATTACTAATAAGTACATAATATATGAAATAATAATTCTACTGAATATATATATATATATATATATATATATGTACTTAAATATATCTTATTCACTATGTTCCGTTCAATACTAGATGAAAATGGGAACAGTGTTTATGCGTACGTACGGACTACCATCTCCATAAATGGTGTTTTTCATTTCATATATATCTATATTATACATATTTATATTCTAAATATATATGATATAAAAATAATTTTTTATATTCTGGACATACTTAAATCTTGATCTATGTGACACAATCATGAGTAACAAGTTAAAACAGGTACGATAAAGAAAGCGGTTATTACACGAAATGTTAATTTATCATTGAAATTTTTACTAAATGGGTAGTATAAGGTAATAAATGAATCATGTATGATATCATAAATATTAATATGGTTCTGGTATACTTTAATAACATACTACTATCTTCATACATGAGGTTAAACATACCCTCGACTAAAGAAAAGTGCAAGGTAAGGGGTTTTCATATCACTCATTATTCCCATGAGATTAATGCCATATTGCCACTAATACCTTTTGTGTTGTGTATGTACTTCCCATAATTGTATTCTTTGTATAACACACTTTAATTTATTTGTATTTACATATTCATTTTATGATACTTCTTTGATGGGGTGTATGTTTCGTATGTTACCAAATTGGTAATGGTTAATTCCTCAATCTCATTATTATTCAAGATTTTTTATGTGTAAGTATTCACTGGGACATTTTTATCATCCAAGTCCATTTTCCATAAAAATGATTTCAAAATGAATATTTTAATTATTTATGAAAGGTACACTTTTTCAAGATCATAATTTTAAATGTTTTAAAATTTTATCTTTCTAAATGATTTTAATGAATGTCCATGTTTTCAAAATTATTTTAAGGATTTTTTTATATGGACATGAATGTTTTGAAATAATAATTCTTTTAAAAAGTTTCATAGTGGTATGGGAAACATTGATTCAAAAATCTCTTTTAAATTTCCTCCTTTATAAATGTGTGACATTTAATTGATTTTACAAAAGGTATATTTCTCTCAAAAAGATTTACTCTTCATTTACAACTATGCCAGCATTCTTTACTGGATATTATTTTTGATTGAGGTTGATTTATTATAACATAATATTTCATATTGTATTGAATGAGTTATGATATTTTTTACTATGGATGTTCTATTTTTATACCATTCATGGATTATGGTTAAAGTATTGACATTTCGTATTCTAGTTCTAATACGAATGTTTGTGTTATGTTTCAACATTTTCATATGAGGAATGTATTGGACATAGTAAGGGATGGGTGGAGCCCACTATATCTCCTCGATGCATCGGTAGGTATCATGAGACAACTAGACGTGGAATTGGTCGAGGCCCTTTCCCAATTTGATATTTGGTTTTGGCCGAGGCCTTAATCATTTTTAGACGTCTTGGCTGAGGCCATGACAAAATGATTTAGAATGTCTCGCATTATACATTCCCACATTATGAAAATAATATTAATGGTTCATGCGGTCATCAGACTAGTATAATACCCATGATTAAGTTTTATTATGTCATTACTTACTTATCTCATATTTCTTCCATAAAAGTATTCATGATTAATATTGGTAAAGGAATGTGGTTTCAATTATTCCCCATGCTTAATATTTATTTTATCTTCTGCTTTATTGTTTACCCTCACTGAGCGTTTTAGCTCACCCCTTTCTGTGTTTTATTTTTTCCCAGGATTCCAAGAAGTTTATTGTGATTGATAAGCAGGGTTAAGCAAAGGGAATAATGGTGTGCTCAAAGCACTATATATGTTGTGTAGTATGTTTGAAATTGTAAAGTAATGTTCATGTATGTAATCTATTTTCCAAGACTGATAAACTAATCAATCAATCGGGACTTGATTCCTTGTAATCATGCCAATGTATTAAAATAATTCACCGACTCTATGTAACTGGGGTCGGGGCATTAAAGTTGGTATCAAAGGAAGTTTAGCAATTACCATGGAAACTAGATTTAGACAAACTATGATTAGAGAATATTACCCTAAGATAGACTTTGAGGATTGGTATAGAAGAACTTTATAGAATTTTGGTAAGGTAAATATTGTGTGAGTTTTCCGAGCCAATACATACCTGTCTTGATACGAGCAGGTAGAGGCGGCTCTGGAACAAATGCACCTAGGTGAAAAACCCAAAAACACCACTTTTATCTAGACTCAAACAGGAACCGGTGCATGACAATGGGTCTTGCTGCACTATTGGTTACGACACTCCCGAGGGATATGCTTAGGATAATTCTCATTTTCTTTACAAACCACTATGAAGTGTTTATGAGTATATACCATCTCAAAGAAAACATTATTTGTGATTATGGGTTATATACATAAACAATTCAATTTATGTTGGGTATTTTACATGTTTGGAATTATGGATTGTGATTCTTAAACTGACCTAGTGTATGCCATTGTTTAGAAATGGTGCCCAGTAGAAGGAATGATAAATCCAGCATTACGTATGATCCAAAGAGTAAGAAGGGTCATATCATTAATGGTATTAATCAAACATTTAAAATGTAAATATTCTCCCATGTATTAACATCATATTAATAAATAGTATCATAACATCAGTACAGAATTATTTGAATCCTATGGCTTTGAAGGGTAGAAAGAGATGAAAAGGATGGTAGGAAGAAAGATTGTTAAAGGGAATATGGGAAAGAAGAATTTACCTATATGTGAAAAATGTCGAATGAATCACCTTGGTAGAGGATTGAAGGGAATGTGAGTTAATTATAAATGTGGAGAAAAAGGACACCAATTATTTGATGTCAAGGGTAAGAAAAAGTTTTCAAATGTAAAATGCTTCATCTGCAAGGCGTTGAGACACTAGGCGAATCAATATCCGATTCATAAGTGTATACCACAAATGATTTTATTGGATAATAATAATGTTATGATACTAACTCATAGGAAGAAGAAATACTAGCTAGAGTAATTATGTTGTTATTATAGAATTATTTCATTTGAGTGTTGTATCAACAATATACTGGTCATGTGAATTATGGAGATAAGTATGGATTGTATTGTAGTACTGTTTTATTGAGGATTTGAGATTATATGATTCTAAGAAAAGGGACATAATAGTAAGATATAGTTTTGGTAAAACACATGGTTGAAGGAAATGTAATCACTAATATGGTCTTGATAATGAGGTAATGATTTTGGAATTAGAGATAGTTGATTTGAATAAATTATATTGGATATTCTTGACTACCTGGAAACTGATTAATGATTTTTCATTGTTGAGGTTTACAAAAAATTTGGATAGAAGGAGTATATATAGTATTCTATAAATAACAATGGACCATGAATGTAATCAATAAGGATTTATAGTAATTCAGGATGTTACCATGTTTTAAAATAATACATGATGGAGGTGTTCACATGTTATTACATGGAAAAAAGGATCTTCATCATGTTCAACTTCCTTATAAATTTTGGACTGTGAGTTTGGATAGAATTATTTTGGATAAGTCTAAAGGTTGTAATGGATTATGTTTGAAAGGTTATTTTTGGATTTTTATAAAAAGACAACACGCAGACCGTGTGACAACCCATCGCGTTGGACAAAGCTGCTGGAATTGAACCCACAACCATAGTGCGATTAGGATTTATCGCATACCACTGGACTACGTGAAGTTCCTAGATTATATAATGTAGTTTCTTTTTTTAAAATATTCTGATATGTGAATTAAAATTAATTATATTTGGAACCCTATAAGATTAGGATAAAAAGAGTATTTTTTAGTTGTACTATGTTTTGGAGTGAAAGATAAGTTTTGGTAGAAATTAGTAAAAGGATGTATCTCAACATGCCAAGTATACTTTTTATCATCCTATGAAGGAATTAATCCTTAAACATTAGGTAAGGGATCTTAAAAACAAAAATGTGCTACCCTAATACCTTATGTTTTGTTGAATAGGTGATATTTTAAGTCATCATAGATTGATGGCTTTGAAGCACTCAATTTTACACTCGTTTGTGATTGATGACCTCAATCACTCCCTATAAATATTTACTTTTTTTCCTCCAATTACGTGTCTCTAATTTCCACCAATGCTTTCCTAATTGAGATTATAATTTGGTGATGACTTTTTCATTCCTTTTTTCCTCTTATTAAGATGAAATTTTATTAGCCCAATTTCCCATGTGGGTTTTCCCACAAAGGTATTTTCTATTTTCAAACATTTATTTTCGAAAAACAATTTCAAATTGTGAGGACACAATTTATTGAAGGAGGGAATAATATAACACCCTATGATTTCATATTATGTTATTTCTTCAATGAAATGCAATAACTTGCTCTACACGCAATACTGAGTTCAAGCGCATCATTATATACCAAACTTGTCGTTCAAAAGAGGTTATGAATAGTATTAACTAAATATTGAAAATTATATAATCCTTATAAATTTAGAATCAATAATATGAGTTTCATGGACATAATATAAGAAAAATTCATTTTTGTCTGATAAAAGAAGTATTTTAATAAAATTCAATTTTACAACCTTTTAATGACAGACCATTCTAAAATAAAATATTTTACACTTTTATATATTAAATTTGAAAAAATAAAATTCTTCATTTGAATAAAGTCATAAAAATTTAGTTTTGATTATTTTTTGATGTTTTTCTGATAACTTTCATATTTGGGTGAATAGTGAAAAATATTAATTTTAACTAAAAACAACTTTTTTAATCAAAATAACTTATAGTAATAAATTATACATTTGAGTGGTTTTAAAGTATAATTAGATTATATTTTTACCATTTAATTAAATATTATTCATTGGGAGTAATTTCACTTTGAAATTTCACATAAACAAGTGTCAATCTTTTAATAGTTATTATTTCCTAAAAACCTGCTTATTGGTTTTGACAACATGAATTAATTTTAAATTAATTAATGCAACTTATATGTTTTGTATTTGGTAAAATATACATCATTTTTGGATTCATAATATCAAAATTAGCATAGGGTGAATTTTTGGTATTTTTCTAAAAACATCCAATTTTTGATGAATTGTGAAAAGCACTTATTTATTAGTTAAAATTGACTTTTTATTTAAATAATTTTTTATTTTATTTAAATTTATTTTAGGTCAAAATAGATACATAATACCTATATACTATCAATGTAATTCATTAGATTCATTTTATATTAATTGTAGAATATACAAAATTTTATTGAACTTTTTACCTTCTTTTACCCACCTCTTAGGAGCTTTTGCAAATTTTCATAAAACATAATTTTATAGCTTCTATGAGTCAAATTTCAAAAATCCAAGAGATGTGGTTTATATCAGTAAGTAAAATGTTGTTCAATGAGATTAAAATAATTTTTGGTGAATAGTAACTTTTTACTTGTATTTGCCACGGTTAAAAGTAAATAGGGTAATTGAGGGTAAATATGATATAAATATTCCCATAACACGTGTCCTAATTATATTGGAAAAGTGTTTCTCGACCAAAAAAATCCTTAGGAAAAAAATACTATCATTTAGGTCCACTTGTTTTAGATTATAACATTTATTATTATTTAATTCAAAGAAGATTTAAAAGAATTAAAATAAATGTTTAAAAACTAAAATTTTTTAATATAGGGTTATATATAATATAAATTCAATTATAAATATTAATTAGAAATATAATAATATTTCATACATCATGGTATTTTATTTATAATTTTTAGACTTTAAATAAGTAAATTTATTTATGACATAATGATGTTGCAGTAACTACCTTATTCATGAAAGAATCAAATAAATGGTATTATAAATATTAAAATAATTATAATTACAAAGTTTTTATGACATCCACGAATTTTTTAGGTGAATATGACATGATACGGATGATAAAATTCATATTTTTCTAAGTAATCAAGTTGTGATGACTTTCACAAAAATAAAATACCAAATAGTGTCAAAATTTACATAAATTATCATTTAAAACAAATAATATATTACTGCTTGATATAATATTTATAAAAATTTAAGGTTCAGCCAAAGGAATTAAATAATATTATATATGTCATTAATGAGCCACTAGAAGTTCTCCTGGATGTTTAGAGTATGTTTATTTGACATATAGAGTATGAATACAAGAAGAAACGGTAAAAGGTAAACTATTTAACTAAGAGTTAAAACTAAATCTTAAGGTTAATATGGTTACCTAAACCTGTTTAAAATCTATTGGTTTATAGGTTTTCAACCCATCACCACCTTATCCTTTAAATAATTCATTTTGGAGCCATTATAAACCGAAAATGAGTTTATTATAATATAATATTTAAAGTTTACCAAAGGTGCCCCTCACCCCTCTTATAAAAGGGCACTCCACCTTCACTCTATTTCACACCATATAAACCATTTGGCTCGGCCATAACCTATCCAAATATCCTCTCAACTTTTATCACTTCAAACTAGAGGCCCTACATTGGTCATAAAGCCATCTTAAGGATCCCTTTTGATCAAATCAAAAGGATGAACACGAAGAAGAGGTAATGGTTTCACCAACCTCATTCAAGTTCTCTTATTTTTCTACTTACTCTTTCATTGTTGTGTAAATTATAAAATAATAACTACATTATCTTCTATATAATGTGATATTATTATAAATATGGCCCATCTATATTCATTATCCTATCCATATTATGAATGATAATGTCACCATGCTTGCGTACGTACGGCTTACCATCTCTACACTGTGGTGTAATTTGTTATTCAAAACTATGTTATTTGGATGGATATAATGATGAGTAATATGTATATAAATAAAGAAAATAACATGATAATGTGTCTGTAATATTAATATACCATCCAATTCCATAACTTTAATAAAATGATATTGTCGCTCGTACGTACGTACAGATTACCGTCTCCACGACGCGATGAGATTCATTTCCACATTCACCATTCATCGAAAATTATAAATATATATATATATATTACTAATAAGTTTATAATATATGACATAATAATGCTACTGAAGATATATATATTTGTGTGTGTGTGTGTACTTACATATATCTTATTCACTTAGTTCTGTTCAATACAAGATGAAAATGGAAACAGTGTTTATGCGTACATACGGACTACCGTCTCCATAAATGGTTTTTTTCATTTCATATATATGTCTATTATAAATTTTTATATTCTAAATATATATGATATATAAATCATGTTTTATATTCTGTAAGTACTTAAATTTTGATCTAAGTGATACAATCAAGAGTAACAAGTTAAAACATGTATGATAAAGAAAGAAATTATAACCCGAAATGTTAATTTAACATGGAAATTATTACTAAATAGGTAGTATAAAGTAATAAATGAATCATGTATGATATCATAAATATTAATATGGTTCTAGTATACTTAAATAACATACTACTATCTTCATATATGAGGTTAAACATACCCTCAACTACAGTAATGTGCAAGGTAAGGGGTTTTCATCTCAGTCCTTATTCCCGTGAGATTAATGCCATATTTCCACTATTACCTTTTGTGTGGTGTATGTACTGCCCATAATTGTATTCTTTGCATAATAAAATTTAATTTATGTGTATTTACATATTCATTGTATGATACTTTTTTGATGGGGTGTATGTTTCGAAATTTACCAAACTGGTAAGGGTTAATTCCTCAATCTCATTATTATTCGAGATTGTTTATGTGTAAGTATTCACTGGGACATTATTATCATCCATGTCCATTTTTCATAAAAATGATTACAAAATGAATATTTTAAGGATTTGTGAAAGGTACTCTTTATCAAGATCAGAATTTTAAATGTTTTAAAGATTTATCTTTCTAAATGTTTTTAATTAATGTCAATGTTTTCAAAATGATTTTAAGGATTTATTTATATAGACACGAATTTTTTGAAATAATAATTATTTTCAAAAGTTTCAAAGTGGTATGGGACAATTTGATTCAAAAATCACTTTTAAATTACCTCATTTATAAATGTGTGACATTTAATTGATTTTACAAAAAGGATATTTCTCTCAAAAAGTTTTACTCATCATTTTCAACTATGTCAGCATCCTTTTCTGGATATTATATTTTATTGAGGTTGATTTATTATAATGTAATATTCCATATTGTATTGAATGAGTTATGATATGTTTGACTACAGATGTTCTATTTTTATACCATTCATGGTTTATTGTTAAAGTATGGACACTTCGTATTTTTGTTCTAATACAGATGTTTATGTTATGTTTCTACCTTTTAATATGAGGAATGTATTGGAAATAGTAATTGACAGGTGGAGCCCTCTATTGCTCCTCAATGCCTCGTTAGGTCTCATGAGACAACAAGATGTGGAATTGGCCGAGGCTCTTTCCAAATTTGATATTTGGTTTTGGCTGAGGCCTTAGTCATTTTTAGACGTCGGGGTCGAGGCATCGAAAAAATGTTTTAGAATGTCTCGCTTTATACATTCCCTCATTATGAAAATAATATTGGTGGATCATGTGGTCATTCGACTAGTAAAATACCCATGATTATGTTTTATTATGGCATTATTTACTCATCTCATATTTCTTCCATAAATGTATTCATGTTTATTATTAGTAAAGAAATGTGGTTTCAGTTATTCCCATGCTTAATATTTATGTTATCTTCCACTGTATTGCTTACCCTCACTGAGCATTTGTGCTCACCCCTTTCTATGTTTTATTTTTTCCCAGGATTCCAAGAAGTGTATTGTGATTGATAATCAGGGTTAAGATAAGGGAATAATGGCGTGCTCAAAGCACTATCTATGTTTTATTGTATGTTTGAAATTGTTATGTAATGTTCATGTATGTAATCAATTTTCCAAGAATGCTAAACTGATCGGTCATTCAGGACTTGATTCCTTGTAATCATGCCAATGTATTAAAATAATGCACTGAATCTGGGTAACTGGGTTCGGGGATTTACATGAAATAGTCAAAAAGATGTTTGAGAAGTTGAAAATTATTTAGTAGAACATCATAGTAGCTCGAAGTCAACAAAAGTGTTATGGAGACAATCATCGATGAGACCTTGAGATCAAAGTTGGAGACATGTTATTCCTATAAATATCTCTATGGAAGAATGTCATGATATTTGGGAAGAAAATAAAGCTAAGTCTCAGGTACATCATCCCCTTCATGATTCTTGATCATTTCAGAGCTATAGACTATCCAATAGAACTTTCACCTAACATGTAAAATGTACATGATGTATTCCATGTATCCATTTTGAGGAATTAAATACCAGATCCTTTACATGTAATAACCTTAGAGGTGGTATGTTTGGAGAATGATCTTTCCTATGAGGAGATTTCAATGAAGATATTTGATCATGGAGATAAATTTCTATATGACAAGACTACTCATCTGGTCAAATTACTTTGGCAGAACCATATGTATAAAGAGGAAACATAGGATCTAGAGGAAGTGATGAAATAAAAGTACCCACACATGTTTTCAACATTGAATGTAAAATGAAATTTCAAGGGAAGGATTTCATAGGGGGGAAATATAAAGACCTAAAGTTTTATCAATGGAAATTCCCTTCTTATAGTTATTTCATATAGTATATTCACATTAAATCTCATTAAGAGCACAATACAAACTTTATGAATGATGAATTAATTAAATAAAAGGAATTTCTAGATGTTAAGGAACCCATACCGATGAAATACAAATTTGACATTAGGAATAGTAATGTGACCCTTATGAATAGTAAACTGGCCAATGTAATAGTAACCTCACTAAGGGAAGTATAAATAAAATTTATCCATATTATATAATGAAATTATGATATAATTTTATCATAGTATATGTAAATAAATATTTTAAAAATTAATAATTAATATTGGCATTTTTGTAGGTCATAAATATTAAATTACAATCTTATGATTAATTTAATATTTTAAAAGAAAATTTATTTTCATAAAATTTATTCCAAAATTAATAATTTTAGGTCTTATTATTATAAGATAATTTTTCAAGACCTTTATTATTTCTTCAATGTGTTAGAAAATCATTTTTAATTTTAAATTTTGAATTTTTAATGTAAATTATCATTTTAATTAAAAATTAAATATCTCATATTTAGAAAATTATTTTTTAAAAATGTAGTTTATTTTTGATTTCTATATGTCAAAAAATGGTTAGGGTGAATTTTTGGTCTTTTTCTGAAATAAATGAATTTTTAGTGAATAGTAAAATATGATAATTTGAAATAAATGATAAATACATAAATTATGGATTAACTAATGATTTAGGGATGGTTTAAGAACCATTGGTTTGAACTAAAATAATTTAATTACTATTTTTAGTCTCATTAATCAGGAATATTATCTTTCATTGTGAAAAATAATAAACTAAAGCATTAAATAATGAGAAAACACCCCTCTCCCCCACAATAAATACTACCCATCACTACCTCTTCATATCACACATTTCAAGACTTATTAATTTTCCAAATTATACTCAAATATCTTCCTAATATATCCCCCACATCCATGAGCTTTTTTTCTTATCAAAATACCAAGATCAATCCCCTAATGAGGTACTCAAGAATAAGGAATCCAGAGGTAAACCCCTCTTCTTTTTTCATTGAAGTTATTTTATCATTTCTCTTCTTCCCACTTCCCTTTTTAAAAATTGAATAATAAATACAGTACCATAAATATGATATAATTTTGTTTTCTAATTTAATAATTAATCATCATCCCATTTCCCCCTTCCTTTATACTAAAAATTAAAACATCGTCCGAGATGTTTTAATTTATCACATTCAAGGACGATGGGTTTTCAATTTATGTTACCGTCTTCAAGTCTAGTCATTAAACCATTTAAATGGTTGATCTAGATTATAATATATTTATTAAATCTTTTTTATTTTTCAGGAATAACTTTTTACTCATGATAATAATTTATAATCAAATTGAGTTCGTTGTAATCGAAAAACCGCCAAATAAATCCAAGTGATTATCATTAAAATTTTATATAATGATTAATCCTCATTAAATTTATCCAAATGAATTATATAATGATTTTGTATTATTTAATTTAATTAGTTTAATATAATTTCACTTCGGTAAAACCATTCCCATTTTACATGAACTTCTATACTCATAGTCAAGCGAACTGATCATGAAAACTAAGAAAATTAGCACTCACAAGCCATGAAATTGATCACTATAACTAATAAAAAAGTCATAAAAGAACCTAAAAATGATAATAAATAAATTAAATTTATCAAATATCATATAATTATTAATTAATGAATCTATATTGGTAATCCAGAACATTATGGTCAAGGGAAGGACACCTTCAGACTTAAGGTGTGGGATTCTACCTGAACATCTTTTATTTCTTCGGGTTACTATTTCATTCTTTATTCCCAAATGAATTATATTTTATTTTTTATGTACATATTATAAATGAATTTTATATGTTATAAACTCATTTATCATGATCCATTCACCCATATTCATTAGGTATATAAACATTTAAAATGTTTCCCCTCTCAATTCTTCCAGATAAGCATGCCCGTTTTAATAGAACTTCTCAAATTCTTACCCATTTCATGTGAAATCCATAATATATTTTAAGATACATTTATTATTAAAATATAAAACTTTTTATTATGAAAATCATATTGTTTCAATTTTGTTTTTATACAAAATATTATACCATTTTCTTCTTTAAATGCCATTTAACATTTTCCCTAAATGACACTAAATTGTTTTAATTCTAAAATTTCATAAATACTCTTTTTACATGTTATCACTTCATTTTGACAACAATTATCATGATATATACCTATTATACTTTTTTAATATCAATTTATGATTTAAATTATTTCCTTAATATAAATTTAATGATACATATATTTATTATGTTATAGGACATGATTATGAAACCTAATTCATTCCATTAAAAACCCTTATATTTTATTCCTTATGTATGATTATTTATATGGAACACATATTCTTGGATATGTTATGATGGGTGCACCCAAATACAACTCCAATGCATTGGGTAAATTTTATTTTCATGAGATGTTATGTGCAATGGTCTTGGTGGTTATCATTGACTTGTGCTCTATGTACAACGGTCTTGGTAGTTATCCTTGACTCGTGCTCCTTTTTGGAAATGATCCTTGACAAGTGCTCCTCTATGTGAAAATAGCATTGCATCATGCTAAATTAATGTTTTATGTTTCTTCCACATTACTATGATTCCGTGATTATAGGATCTAATTTTCTAAATGTTATGAATATTTTTTTAATCATGTTCTATGAATTTTTATACTATTATGTTATACCATCTAAAACATGTTCTATGCTTTATTATTATGTTTATTACATTATCATGCTTTTAGATCATCCCTTTGTTCATGTTATCCCCAGGTTATCCTATGCTGATGTAAGTTATCAAAGTATGTTTGGATATCTTTGTAAATATGAAATAAATAAATTTTTTATTTAGTCCTATCTTTTCAGTTTTTTGTACCTAGTCGTCCAACGACACTAGACTTTACTGTCCCTCGATTGTAATTTGATGTTTAATTATCATTAAACTCATGTAATGTTATGTTCAAAAGGATAAGGTCACTTTAATATTAATTTGATATTAATATATGATATGAGAAACCAATTAATTATTTTTAAAAATAAATATATCTTATAATATCTTATCTTCCCCTCCATTTAAAAATGATAACTTTATTCATGGGTATTGAGGAATACGGCCTCACGAAGCGATGTGATAAATTTTTATTACTATATCTCATGTATGGTATATGTAAGGGTATTAAAAGAAGTATTATGATATTTATGACATAATTATTATCCTAGATACTATAAATAGTATTTACCTTTTTCCAATCATGATATTCAAAAAAAGGAAATGCTCTCAAGTGTAGATTTGTTCTACCACCTTTGTGATTGTAACGTATTTCATTTTTGATAACCATATATACTGGTTGATTTAAAAGTATAATTTATGAATAAAAATTATTATCATTTCATTATTTCCATTATGGATATTACTAAATAATAATCTATTTAACCTTAGTCAATCAAACAAAGTTATTTTTTACATATGAGGTGTTTATCATTAAAATGTCTGACATTACATTAATTGGTAAACTAATTGAATATGACATAGTAATAATAAAATAAATGTAATTGTAAAATTTAAAAAACATTTCTAATTAATTATAAAATTAACATAAGTTTATTATTAAGAATGATAAATAATGCATGTGAAAAATTATGCTCAAGGTAATGTATATTTTTAACACATTATTTTCTTCATGTTATGTCCATTATATCTCTAACTAACTATCTATATATTTAATGTTATATGATGCTTAAAAATTATTTATATGTTTCTTCGACATGTACACCTAGGTTATTCTACCTAATTTTTATTGGGTAATAAGGCCTTATAACCATCACTCATATTTCATCTTTAAAGAACCTCTTTTCATTATGTTTTGAGACATCATTATTTGTCCCATTTATTTCAAGGAGTAATTTTTATGTATATTCCCCATGATTGATGTCCTTATGGGGAATTCATATTAATATACATGAAATGAATTTTATGGGTGAACCCTGAATTATATTTCCTTCTAATGGATTGAGAAATGTTTTATTCTCATGAGACATCATGTATGGGATTTTGAGTGAATGTAATCCATTATGAGATTCTGTTCACCATGTCATGTTATCTTAGTACTAATCCTTGAGTTAATTTTATGTGATATTTATTTAATTTCTAGTTTCCCATTTTTAAATGACCTTATGATACCATGATTTTATGTTATTATCTAATTTTACTACTGAAGTACCTTCTCTTTTAGGATATCATGTTATACATATGACTCACACATTAAGCTTCTTTATTATATTTATTACCTTATTGGACTTTTTAGATCTCCCCTTTCTTTTATGTATACCCCATGTTATCCCATGTATTTTTTGTAGATCAAATGGATTTTAGGACCTCAATATAGAAAATAAATTGACAGATAAATTTTTTAGTTTCATTTTATGAAATATGATCCTATTATTCCAAATACACTATCCCTCATGATATTTGGGATTGTACTTATTGTATATTTATGTTTAAAAATCATTTAATAATATAGGTTAAAGGTATCATCCACTGTAGTTGGTATCATAGATAGGTTTATTTAACCTTTGGAAAACAATATTGGAATACCCTAGTGAGAACCATTAGAATAAGTATAAGTATAAGTCTAAGGATAAGACTATGAATATCAAAACATCCTATAATCTTGATGAAGTGTAGATTGAGTGGTTTCAAAGAATTTAAATCTCTATCTAGATACTAGAAGTGTATATGAATCTAGAACTTATGTACCTAAGGGTAATAATTCTGAAAAAGGTGAATCCATTTTAATTTGATTATTTCCTAGTACAAAAAATGGCCTTGTTGTGCTACTGGTTTGGAACTCCCAGTGGATATTTTTACGAAATTCATATAATCTTTATGATCCATTATTAAGAAGAAAATTCCAATTATATTTTATGTTAGGAAATATATCACTAATAACTTATGATAAAATATAAATATTTATATGTTAATGAATATATTTAATTTATGTTTTATCCCTTTAATTTTATAGTTTCAATGGTTTGTGTTTAATAGTATCAAACAACTCATCCCTAATTCTAATTTTTTAGTCAACATGCTGGAAATATGAGAAATAGATTCCAAAGACATTATGAGGGGTAATGTGATGAATTTCCAAATGATATTCCCATCCTGGTGGAAGAAGGGGTGAAGAACATCCTGAAAATACTTTCATAGATAAATCATGTTTTCAATAAAAACTTGAATCTGGATTAATGCATAAATCACCCTAAGAATGATTGAGTTTCAATTGAATCCTTTATGTGAAAAAGGACTCAAACATTCTATGTATCATCAAATACTTTAATTTATAAACAATGGATCACCTCTATTGAAATGATCTTCTTTATCCTTCTATCATTTATGTAAAATATGTTTATGTTGGATATTTATCTTATAAACAGTGAAGCTGATCAATGTTGTGTGTTGATCAGAAATATGAAGGTTGAGGAAAATATCCATGAGATGGAGTGGAAGGAATTCAGGAAGATATTTTTTAAAATATATTTTTCTCACTCTCCTTGACATAAAATGGAGAGGGATTTCCTTATCCATAAGAAAAAGGATTATAAATCCATTGGGGTGTAAAAAATAAATCTTCACGTGACTTGCAGGATATGCCTCAATTTTTATCATCTCCCCTAAATGAAACATTGAATGCATCCTTGGTGGGAATAATACATTTTTGTTAAATGAGTTGGTAATTTGAGACTTTGAATGATAAAAAAAATGTATGATATTCCCTGTTAGTGTAAATGGATATTATTGAATCTCAAGTCTCTCATAGGGTTAATAAGTATTAAATGGAGTTTATCTCTGGTTGTATGATGGATAAATATACTGGTGGAAATAAATTCCAATATCCTACTTTAAAAAAAGTGTGAGATGAAGTATCCTTTAAATTATTATAATGATAACATTAAAGGATTTATATTCTAGAAGGAATGGAACCATGATAGTGTTTTCTACTGGGATAAACCCACCAATGAGATGGAATAAGGGAATGCTCAAGCCAACCCTCATCCTATTGTCCTATATTACAAGTTCATGAAACAAGGACACTGTTTAAACCAGTACACTAAGATAAAGGTAATTAATAGAAACTTATGAAAATAACCTCCAAGACGAAGAGAGAAAGTGTGAGTTTATTCTATCACAACTATAGAGGTGTATCCTAAAAATGAAGTGGTGATGGGTACCCCAATTATTTATTCTATAATAGAGAACATACTGTTTTGATTCTTGTTACATGCATTCATTCATATCACACATGTTTAGTAGAACTATTATAGAAGCACCTAAAAGCATGGAAGATTAGTTATCATTGAATGTGGTGAATATGAATTTATAACATCCCAAATATATAAGTCATCACTTGTCCATATTTTTAGGGATAACATCCCAAAATACATTGTGATACATTCTTTAGAAAAATTTTATAGAAATTTAGGAATGTATTAGCTTTAGTTATATAGTGATAATAGAAAATTTAGAGATAGGAAAATCACCCTATGAATCATGAATCGATCTATGATTATATACATTTATATGTATGAGGTTGAATATTCTTTGATATAATCATCTAAAGCATGGATATTTTTTCGATCTTAGTAAGCCTATCTTTCCAAAATGATTGAGACTAAGGAAAATATCACTCTTGAATTGATGACCTTTGTGAGTGATTATTCCAATGTATTCCCAAAAGAGTTTCTATGTATTCCTCCTAAATAAGGGATTGGATTTTCAGTCAATATTATATCTATATTTTTTCCAATATTCAAGACTCCATATAGAATGACCATTGTTAAACATGAAGAGTTGATGAAGAATCTATTGGAGAATCTAGAAAATCGGTTTATAAACAAAATTTCTTCACCATGGGATGCAACAGTCCTCTTTATCAAGAAGAATTTTGGGTCAATATACCTCTTCCTTGATCACTATGAACTCAAAAAATCATAATAATGAATAAGTATCGCCTACCAAATATTAAAGAGGGGTTCTATAAACTATGTGGGGATTAGTATTT
Source organism: Viscum album (assembly GCA_963277665.1). Classification (NCBI taxonomy): domain Eukaryota; kingdom Viridiplantae; phylum Streptophyta; class Magnoliopsida; order Santalales; family Viscaceae; genus Viscum; species Viscum album. The sequence goes on along the minus strand of OY728132.1, from coordinate 1,148,154,219 downwards.
TACACAGGTGGACCTTTGGTCTGGATTCCTTTAATTAAGGGTGAAGAGTGATGATATTCTCAAAAACTACCTTTCGAACAATGTGTGGACACTATGAGTTCATAGGGATTCCTTTTATACTAACGAATGATCCATAAATTTTTAAAGACCAAATATATAGAGTCTTTAGATATTACCTTCAAAATTTTACGGTTGTATTTATTGATGATATTTTGATTTACTCCAAAAGAAAGTAGGGTATTGTGGAGAATTTTAATACCATGAAAAATAATTGAAAAAGGATAATATATATGCAAATTAAAGTAAATGACAATTTTGGATGAAGAAATTATAAATATTGGGGAATAATATCACCAAAAAATTCATATATATGGAACCTTATAAGAAAAATGATATTGAGGAGTGGCCCAAACCAGAATCCTTAATAGAGAACAATAGTTTCTTTAAAAATTTTGGGTATTTATGATGATTTATAACAACAATTCATTATTTTCATATCCAATACCTCATAGGGAATGATGTTTTTTGTGACTAGTAAATATGAAGAGATCTTAAATGAGTTGAAAAAGTGTCTTATCACGTCTCCATCACTCGTGGTACCCTCAAGTGGATAACCTTTTGGCATTTAAAGTTATGCTTGAAAGAAGGGTTTTGGTTTATTTACTAATGTAGAATAATAAATGGATATCATAGGCCTTATGAAAGTTGAAATTCCATGAGAAAAATAATCCCACACAAGATCTGGAGTTGGATGAAGTGGTATTTTCGTTGAGAACATGGTGAAATTATCTCTATAGGGAGAATTATAAAGTACAAACAGATCATTAGAACCTAAAATATATATTCACATATAAGGATATTAACAAGATACAATGAATATAGTCCGATCTGATCAAGGACTATGAGGTATCAATCCATTACTTTCCTATAAAAGAAAACAAAGTTGTAAAATCTCTATATAGAGTGGATCTGAAAGTTTTATCAACAATGAGAATTGAAAATGATAAAATGATCTTTCACTTGGAAATTATAGATATTGGAATAATAAGATTATATTCATCAAGTATTTCTCAAAAAACTTCTTAACCATCCATTCCTTAGAGGGTCATGGAGGCCCATAAAGATGATGAGGTGATATAGAAAAATATAGATGACATTTTTGAGTTAAACCTTTATAAATATGTGGTTATAAGATTTATAAAAAACATATATGTCATGTCAAAACCATAGTGGAAGAGGAAGATTCTTGATGATAAAAAATCTCATCCTTACCTGTTCATCTAAGAATCACTAAGATGTATATTTTTTGAATAAAATTTTTTATGGGATATCATGAAGAGTTATATTGCATAATTTTTATCTCAATGTTGATTATTCTAACAAGCCAAGGAAAAATGACAAAATTATAAAGGAATGATGGAAAAATCAACAATTCCTATATGGAAATGGGAAAATATACCCATATATTCCATCAAACAACTCCCTACGATACCTAAAGCCAATGACACCACCAGGGTGGTAGTCGATCACCTTGAAAAGTCATCACATTTCATTTCTATTGGGGAAAGATTCACTCTTGACCAACTTTCTCTGATATAGATAATAATAGTCGTAATATTTCATTGATTGATAATCTCTATTGTATTTTTTCTTAATACAAGGTTTACCACATGGTTCTGGAGAATCTTTTAATGAGAAGTTGATACATAAATCAAATTTATAACTACTTATCACCAACAAAAGGATTTTTATTATGAGATAACGATTCAAAATATTGAGGATATGCTTATGTATTATTCAATGGATTATCAAGGATATTTGTATCATCCAATTTCCATGGTATTGTTAACATATAATAACATCTTCAATCATAGAATTCAAATGTATCATTTTTAGGCTCTTTATTGGAATTAGTTTCAGAATATAACAAGATGTGGTGATGTTTCAAAGAGGAAAGTAATGGGACCTAATATTTCCCAAAAGATGATATATAATGTTAAAAACATTCAACATAAATTGAAATCTATTAGAGGTCAATAGAATATATATATATATATAGACATTCGATGAAGATACCTAGAGTTTAAGGTTAGAGATAAGGTGTTCTATCATATATAACGATGGAAAAAATTGACTTGGTTTTGCAAGAATGGAATGCTTAGTCCTAGATACATTGGCCACTTTGAGATCCTTGACCACATTAGAGTAGCGGAATATCAAATAAAACTACCACCTAACCTATCTCAAGTAAAATATGTGTCCCATGTATCCATATTAAGAAATTAAATACCATTCCCCTCACTTGTATTGAATCCAAAGGTTGTACAATTGGTGAAAGGATTTAAAATAATGATAATCTAAGGAAGATCTTATATCGTAGATACAATATTATTTGAAAAAAAATAATTCACCTAGTCAAAGTGATGTAGTCAAACCACAAATTTTGGGAAGCATCATTGGAAGTGGAAGTGGTGATGAAGAATAAAAACCCTAATCTATTTTTATCATAGTATTTAATATGAATTTTTAGGGAAAAATTTATTTAAGGGGGGATAATGAAACACCCGGAGTTTTAAAAAGGGAAAACATTGTTTGATAGAGAATAAGAAACACTTTAAGGGGGATATGATCCAATAATAACAATCTTATTCATTCTTTAATGGTTAATGTTTTTATAGAGTGATGTTTATTACACCTTACCTTCTTCTATGGGTTATATGCTTTTGAAACCTACTATTTTAATAGGTTTTTCATTGATGAATTGATTATGAAACCTATCTATCATACTTAGAATATGATGTGAGTAAATTTAAATGATACCAATTTCATTTCATGGGTTATGATATGATGTTTACGAAACCCATCTTTTTTATGGCTCATGATATGATGATTTTTTTTCTTGTGGCACATACATGTACGTTTTCATTATGTGATTAGTTGGACCTATATCTACCTCAAATGAATTGGGTAATGACAAATTGTTTATGATCTCAAGATGGTATATGGGAGTGAATACAAAGACCTAAACAAGGGTGTAAATGAGGGGGCATAGTATGGCTGAAATAAGAGGACATCATAATCCTGAAATGAGATGGTACAAAGGAGGGAATCCCAAACCCAAAATAAGAGGGTGCATGGGAGGGAATACCAAGCCGGGAACAAGAGAATACAGAGGAGTAATCCAAATCCTAAAAAGAGGGAAACTAAATCCTAAAATAAGAGGCTACATGGAAGGACCTCCCAAGCACAAAACAAGATGGTACATGGGAGGTAATCCTAAGCTCAAAGTAGTTAAATTAGTGATTATCCCAAGCCTGAAATTTGACGATGGTCTTTGTAGGTAGCCTTGACATAGGATTTTCTAGGAATATGTGTATGAACCAATTCTATTTTTTAATCCTATGTTATTTTTTCAGGCATTATTCTCTTGTTTACCTTCTGATTCATCTCTTATTAACTTTCTATATTTATTCCATGATTCATGTTTATGATCTTTGATATGTATGGTATGATATTATAATATTATGATCATGTTTTAAAACCCTTATTCTCATGTTATTCTTATATATCCCCCTTGTTTAACATTACTGAGCATCTGAGATTACCCCTTTCTTATGTTTCCATTCCCTAGGTTTTGAAGAAGGGTTTTAAGTAGGAGTAGTAAAAGGGTATGATCTTAATGGAAGATATTGAATATATTTCACCAAGTTAAAATATTATTCTTCCATGTTTCCAAAGAAACTAAACTATTATGGTCCGCAGACATGTATTTTTGTAATGTGAGGTATATTCATCTAAAAATATGCAATGTCCATGTTTTTTAATCATGGGTCCCTATAGTTCCTACCCCACCAGTGGAGGTCCCACACCCCAACCATTATGGGTATATTTAACTCCATTAATAGATGAACCACACCCCATTCTTCTGAAGAATAATTAGTCTATTAATGGAGGATAGATTCCGTTTTCATTAAGGGAGTACATAACACCTATAATGGAGTTCCCACACCTAATCATAGAATGCGTATATACTTCATTGATATAGGACCCACACCATAGTCAATGGGGTGTACCAAACCCTATCCATCATTGAGAGGAATATCACATTACTAATAATACAAAAACTAAGGGAGTACCTAACCCTAACATGTATATGGTGACAAGTAAATTATCAATGAAAAAATGATAAGGGAGTGTACGACCCCATGCCAATTCTAATAACTCAACACCACTAGGATACCTATATTGTTATTAGTAAAATTCTAAAATAAATATCTTCCTAAACATTTGATATAATGATAGTTAATAATCAAAAAAATAAATAAAAACAATCTTTAGTTCTTGTGGTGATATTGTCATCCATAGAAGGTTTGTATTACATATCTAATTAATAAATCATTCAGTTATGTTCTATATCATCATCATATAGTGAAATCACTATAATTAAGAATCCATGGCATTAAAATGACTATGATGAAGCAAAACGTTTCTGTACAAACTAACATAACTATACCCTATGATCAAAAAGCGAAATATTCAGTCCAGATAGTGCTCGCATAAGAATGTATCAGTTATAATTTCCAATAACTCATTTTTCTAGTCTGTAAACTATGATCAATTACTAAAAAATTGTTTCCCCAAATTCATGAACAATAACCCATGTGAATCATATCTATAATCCTGAAACTAGGATCAAAAACTCTATCTAATATCTCTTTATTATGTCTCATCTCCAATCATGATCATCCAAGGTAAACCAACATTACAATCAAGTACATTCCTAACTACAACCTATGATAGGTATAGGGTTAACAACTATTGATAAAGTATCCAAATAATGAAATTCTTGGAATTACCTCAATATGAAACATATGACCTACAAACATGTATCTCCAACTACAATGTAATGGAATAAATCTAAAAATAATGATAAAAGTTACAGGAATGTATATCATAATACTATAAAAGTATAATATTGATGTTATAAAATACCATTCAATAAAAAACATCTCATGATAAAAACATGAGGTGTCATGGAAATTAAAAAGTCGTTAATCTGATGTGGTTTCCTATATAAAGACTATAATATTTCCACTACCACATCTATTGTCTATTTTTAGTAACCAAAAGATGGATGAATTCATTGTTAATTATCATGATCACAAGAGAGGAAACACACAAGTGGAAAATCAAGGGTGGATATTGAAACTGAGTATAGTCATCCCAAATAGTGATATAACCCTCTATAAAACAATAAGAAAGTGTATATTGAAGATATAAACTATATATGTGATTAGTAACACATTCCAATAAACAAAACATTCCATACCATAGTTCCTACATAGGTTCCACCCAAGGTTCACCACATTCATTACTTTAAAATAATCATTGAGAAAGAATTGTATTGAACTTATCTTGGAATAAACAAATTATTCTTATAACTGTATTGCTAGACCCAACCAAAATATAGAAATGTTCATAGTTTGAGTGATCCCGGCCTCATGGATGGAGGACACATTCCCCCAACCACTTTCGGAGTACCTAAATACATCTAAACTATAGGAATACATTTAAGTTATCAATAATAAGTTGATAGAGGGAGTACATAACCATATACAAAATGAAAAATGTGCTTCCTCATGTTTTAATGAAAATGAGCGACAATAGAGGGGGAGTAATTTCATAGATGTCACCATCAAACTCATCCATGATCGATAGTTGTGGAATTAAGATTCACTTAGATGGAATTATTCACTCTTCCACAAGTCAATAAGTAAAGATAATCATAAATACTATGTTTCCGTTATTATACCTATATCCTACAACTGCATAGATTCATGACACATATCCTCAGAGTTGCATCATAACTCGTCAAAGTTATATAACACATTAATTGTAAGGGACTTAAATAATAACATTTAAAAATTTTATAAACAATGTTTATCATGTTCTACATCCTCATCATGGAAAAAATATTATCCATCCTCTTTTATAGAATATATCATTTATAAATCATCACCCATAACATTCTCAACATTATCATACTTCACTATTATATACTCACGAGAAATTTTTTTGAAACTCAATTTAAAATTGTTTTTCTAAAACCGATGTTAAAAAAATTAATGTTTGTTATAAAATTAATGACATGAAAAACTAATATCCATATTGTTCACATCAGTTATAAAATAATATATGTACAAAACCATAAAAAAACTTAACAAATTCTAGGAATGAATTTTTTGTTTTTGTTTTCTCAATTCTATTGATCTTTATAAAATTATCCCCAACATTCTATCTTTATGAGAACCACTCCATTGGTTCATATCCCTATCCTCCACCATCGATCACCACCAATCTTCATTTTCATTCATCTATTGTCCTTTATTTTTTTCCCTCTAGAAATTTCATCCATTTTAAGGTCATATCACTTAAATAATCTACACATTCAATTTTATCTTTATTATAAGTTTCTAAAACTAAAATCTACTAATGAATTTTAAATATTATATATATTATTTACCAATATATTTTATTATTCTTGAATTACATATCTGAAATAGATATTTTTGTATTGATTTATCTGTCACAGATGATATCATTCATATCGTTTGTAATTTTTTGAAATTTCATATCTATATTGTTTCCTTATTAGTAACATTATGTACTTATTATTCATAAATTTCCGACTATTTTAAAAAAAAATACATTTTTTATTTTTATATTTAGCTTTCATTGAGTTTATCATTTAGAATTTGATTATTTTATTGGGAATTACAAATGAAATACTATATTTTTTATTATTTTTATTAATTTACATGAATAGTAAAATTTTAATACTATTATTCATATTATTTTTATATTTATGAAATGTATTCAATAATTATTTTCAAATATATATGGAATTTGAATATATATTATTAATAGGAATATAAATATGTGTTAGTGTTCTTTCATAATTTTCTTTTTATGTTAAAATTCATATGACATCATCTTATTACTCTATATATATATAAATTTAACATGGTTTATTAATATTTAGTATATATATATATATATATATATAATTTAATTTTAATATTATTTAAAAAAGTTATATTAATATTAATGTTAAAATTATTAATTATATTGTTAAAATAATTAATACTTGTGTTAATATTATCAATTTAAGTTTCACTATTATAAATATTATTATTGTTTTTAATATTATTTTAGATAATTATAATATTAATTTAAAAGTTATTTTTGTTAAAATTAATTTTATTGTCATTATAGTCACAATTGGGTAAAAGTTAGTTCCCGCATTAATGGCTAAAATATGGTAACTATTTTAAATCAAGGGGTAAAGGCATAACATATCATAAAAATGTAACATTAAATGATTATATGGGTCTTTCTCATCCTTCCCTTATCTTATCATCTTTTTGTGTCTAATTTTTATCCACTTGAACTGAATATGACATTCGTTTTTAAATTATAAAGTCAATAATTTCAAAAATTCCACTCCTTTCACTTATTAAAGTATCCCCCACCAACCATTTAAGAAATAATTACTGGAAATATGTGATATTAGGAATTATATAATTGATTGGGTTCTAAAACAGTAATATTAATAATTTACACATTTTTAATATAAGACCTTTTACTTTTTAAAAAATCAACGACAAGCAGGTTATAGATTTTATCTTGATAGACCTTATCCAAGACCCTCATGGACTAAACCATGAACATCATAACTTATTATAAAACACATATTATAGTACCTTGACTATTTTTTAGATTTTTAACTCATAAAAATGTAGTGATGATAGAAATTTAATAACAAAACATTCATGGAATGTATAAGAAAACTAAGAGTGATTATCAATATTAACACAAATTTACTAATATCTATATGTAAATAAATATAAAAAATTATTATAAAAGAAAATATACGTGGATTAGGTTTTTAAATAGTCAGTTAAATAGCCTATAATTATTATATAGGAGTATAGAGGGTTTCTGACCATGTAGGAATCCAAATAATGGGTTCTTTACCTGAATTTTAATTCCTTAACCCATATTTCATATTATGCACCCATTATTCTTTGGAATGGTGTATCTCATCATGAAATAACATGATTCATATATAAAAAATACCAAGGGATAGAGACCCAAAGTGGATATCCAAACCATACAACTTATACATACATAAATTCGTCAAACATAATGAAAGGACACAAATATGATGTTCAATGGAGATGGATGATAAACCACAAAACACTAAATATGACATTCAAATCCAAAATAAACAACTATAATACCCATGTAAAAGTGTGAATTAAAATACCATCTATTACTACCCATATTAAAAAGGTACACATTTCTATTCAATAGCAAACCTGATTAGAACTCCATAATCAAGCATCCATTACCTAGTATAGTGACCCATACTTTTCACACATAAATACCACATCTTATTGTATGAATATTCAACACATAACATTAATATCTATGTAAGTATCATATAGATATAGTATCTTTGGAATCTTGGAAGCATAAAACACTTTTTTATAAGATATATATAACATATCGTAAAATTTATTTATAAATAGAACCTTATTAGACCTATCATACATAAAACATTGCATTATAAAAATAGGAATAGAACCATTAGACTGTGTGAGCTCTAATGCTCAGTAAGGGTAAACAAGAGTGATTTCAACGATCATTAAGGTGTGAGAACATGATCATAACAGTAGAAAACCATACACTGTATGTCATATATCATAATCATGAGTCATGGAATATGGCTTGGAAGTTCATAAAACGAGAATCATACAGGAACCACAGAACATGATCTATAAGAGCATAACATTGGCATAAAACATAAGTTTTTGGCATACACATAGAGAGAGAAAATTATTTCCCTAGTCAATATTAATTGTGAAGTCCCATATAGTGGATTTGGTTCACTCCCAATTTCATCATATCCTTAGTCAAGGTTCACTCCCAAGATTATCATATTCATTAATATCCTTTACTAAACTCGATTTACATCCCATTTTAGTTATTACTATCTCATTAGATATCCATATTTACCAAATTCATGGGAGGTATATATAATTTTAGTCCCACTGATCACATAATTAAAATCATATAAATGTTTACTATAATATTTTAAAACATTCATCATAGAATAATGCATGGAAATCTAACATGGTACCAAGACATTCAATCATTCCATCATAGAAAAACCATTTGAGATGGATATTGTTTAATAAAAGTTTAAACATAACATATTTAACCAATGGGAAAAACTGATTTCAAAAAATCATCTGTAAATATTCATCATCATAAACCATCCAAAGAATGAATGTAGATGGTATATTTAGTTTTCAACCCCATCAATGAATAATAACATCAAATGATATTATCATAGATGAAAATATCAGTAAAAAAATTGGAAAATTTCTTGTGGAAAATATACTTTTCAACTTGAAATAAATTATTCAAAATATAAAAATTTTCAAAAAATATTATGGGAAAAAATTTATTTAAAAATAACATTAGTCAATTTTAAAAAAATCTAGTGATTGGTCAAGATGATGGGAAATTATGTTAATATCAGGAATTTCCAAATAAAGATTCATTTCACATTTTTCATAAAAGTTCAAAAATATCTCATTTGGAAAATAAAAATAAGATTCCATTTTAACCAATCTACAAAAACTTAAATATGAGTAAAAATGAATTTAAATTATTAAATGATAAATTTAATAAAATATTTTAGTTTTTTAAAAAATCTTGGATATGGAAGTAAAAGGATTTTTTATCAAAGTGAAAAATAATATATATATTACATGAAAAAATCTCTTTATCTATTGATTTATTAAAGATGAAAATGAATGAAAAAACTATGATCTCCAAAAATATCTATAATAGTAGAGAATTTATGGTATTTTTGAGATATAGGTCAAAAAAAATTCATCAGTTTAAACTTGATCACAAACAATATAGATAAATAATTAGAGTATAAAATAAATCTCTTATATCATGTTTGAATTTCATAAAAAGTTATCAGACCGACTATATAATAAATTTAAATTTATTATAGTTCTATAACATAATAATTTATGTAATAATAATATTATATATGATCCATATAAAATATTTCAACAAATAATTATTAACAAATCATTATTAAAATAGTTTTATTGGGGTGTTGAATCTTTAGTTTTTTCATTAGAATTTCATTTAAATATTTTCGATACTTGTTCATAGATCATAATTACATCATAAAATTAATTTTAATAATGATATAAATATAAAAAATATTCAATATATATATAGATAGATATTCATCTATATAAAGGTAGAGATAGAAAAAATGAATTACAATGTTCATGGAGATGGTAGGCCATATATACCCATGAACTCTATTTTAAATTTTCATTTAATAGAAAAAATATAATTAAATAAAAATAAAAATTTATTGAATAATTATTATATTATATTTATGATTTATAATCATTAAATATATCCTTATTACAATCTATTTAATGAAAAAATTAAAAACTAATCACATCACTTCATGGAGGTCGCAGTCCACACCTACGCATGAGAGACATTATCATTTTCCAACGGATTAGAAAGTATTAAGGTATTTTTGATATTATTATTATAAAATAATAATTATATCATAAATATCATATATAAAATTTAAATTATTAATAATAAAGATACATGAAATATTGTGATGGAAAATTAATTGTATCATTACATGGAGGTGGTAATCTACAAGTACACATGAACGATACTTTTATTTCCTATTTCATGGAATAAAGGTGAATATTGGTGGTTAAATAGTCATAATAAAATTTTAGAATATTTACTATAATAATTTTTTATTTTTTATTAATACCATCAACGTATAAGAGGTATAAAAAGAAATAAATTTAAATAGGTTGGGTAAGATGATTAACTCACCTTCGGTTGGACTCTATTAGATCTTTTCTTAATGGATTATGGTGGGGAATTATGTGAATAGAAATAGCTATAATTACTATATAAGGAATTTTAGAAAGTATTTTGGTAGTTTTAGGTCAATATATATGGATCAATGATTTGTAATTAAGATCGAGGGGTGTTCTTTCTGAATTTACGGAGAGGATACACTTGAATTTTTTAATAGATACAAAATATAATAAACTCATCTTGAAAAAAATTATCACAAATGAAAATATATTAAAATTTATAATTTTATTAGGTATAAATATTGAAAAAACATATGATCTATACATTTTTAATAGGAAACATTACTCTTTTATCTTAGTTTAACCCCGTCGTTAAACCCATTTTAATCTTACAAGATGTGATTTTTTAAATTATTTTAACTATTCAATATTGTGACATCATTATAGAATATTTAAGTCTTGATTAAGATATTTAATTCATTTTATCTTAATAAAACTATAAAATTAATATAAATTAATTTTAAAATATATTCTCAAACTGTGATGAAACATAGTTTTCATGAAAAAATGTTTTCTTATGTATACATACTTTTATAGCAAAATAAACATGAAATTAATTCCAATGATCATAATTGGATTATTAATAATACAAATGAATGAATTTTTATTTTTAAAACACAATAATAAAAATTAAAATATTTATATATTTTAAACAATAATTCAGTTTCAATAAAAATCAATATTTTTCTATATTATTGAAAATTTAATATTTTCAAAAAATCTCAAAAATTTACTCCAAAATATTTTAAGAATATTTACATAAAAAATAATTTTAATGATTTCAAATAAATTTTTTACCAGTTTTAAAAATTAATGATATTATTTTCTCATAAGAAGCGGTGAAACCCATTTTTTAGGAAAAATTATTTTTTGAAGAATAAAAAAATTATACTAAAAATAAATTCATTTAATCAAAAACCTTTTTAAATTTTTCTGAAATGTGATTATTTATATTAATAATTTAAATTTAATATCTTGGTTATAATGATTTATTATATTATGATTTATTAAAACTCTTGGTAGCATGTATCACAAGTTATTGAAGAAAATAAATTTATTTTAAAAAAGTGTTATAAAATCATAGAGTGTTACAGTATACCCCTCCCCCTCAAATTAATTTATCCCTCATAATTTCATCACTAAAACAAAAATACTAATGATATTTATGTATCATCAAATTTTATGGTTATTAGGCATCTTCTTCAAAATTTTAATTCCTCTAAATAACAATAACTAGATGAGTACATTATCTCTACCATTAATGATTTATCTTAGTTTTTATTCATATAAAAGACAGTGAGAAAGATGTGTAACCTATGATTTTATAACTTAGGATGGATAAGATATTTATTTCCTCTTGAGAGGTACATGGAACATATCATGAACTTGAGAATGTTTTGGTGGATGCATCATGTTATAAGATATCGTCCCTACTCTATATCAAATATTGAAGGGGACAATATTTTTGTTAGTAGGCTGAGATATTTCCCAAAAATCAAGACCACTTTATTGATAAAAAAACATAAATAAACTTGAAAGTATAAAATTTAAATTGACCCCTCCTATGAATAGGAAGAAGATCACCCGACACTTGATAAACCCAATGATAGGGAGAACCATTCACTCATTTGTTCAAAATACCATCCACCAATGAATTAGCCTCTCTATAAGAATGAGTAACGATATGTTCCATTGAAAAGATAAGGTCTAAAAATATGGTCCAATGATTGGTGAGCTTCTATGAATGATACAAAAAACCTATCCGAATGGCAAGGACAATAGTTAAAGAATCGCATTCAAGCCAGATCTTATTCCAACCCCTCTGCTCGGCTTGTTCAACTGCCATAACAACCCCAATAATTTCATCTTCTAGAGCTGATACATTACCACATGAGCCATAAAGACACATGAGAACATAACACTGATGATCCCTGAAAACTGCACCAAATCAGGAAGGGTTCAGATTCCCTCTTGAGGCACCATCTAAATTAATTTTAATCCATCTATAAATGGAGAATGCTAAAAACCCTCAAGAAAACCAAGTGGAGGGGAAAAATATCATTGACCCCAATCATGTTGAGAACCAAGAGATCATGGATAGAATTGGCACAATACTTAGTTCACAAGACTCTCACATCGTGTACAAAAGTTAGAATACAGGACATGGAATGTCATGTGCAGAAATGCTGGGACTCATGCACAACCTTGTTTTTGGAAGTCCAGATGAACTGCATGAGTTCTTATACGACATCTTGAAATATAATCAGGAGTTGTGGTGATAGGTTCAGGTTTCCCCAACTCCTAATAAAATTTCATATCAAACTGGCTCATGGAAATTGGACTTCAAAAATTTCAAATGCTACATTCAACATTGCTAAATCCCCTCCACAACTTAGAAAAATGTTATCAACATCCTCCTTGTGTTGATGGCATAACACACACCTAGAGAAAAGATAAATTCCACAAGAATGATGATAATTATCAGTTGGAATTTCTTATAAATCCTTTAACCTTATTCCATCATAAAATTTATAGGAATGACTTATCACAAACATTTAATTACATATTTTACTTATGATTGTATACATAAAATTCTTCTTGACTATGAGCTTCAATAATGTGTTACTACTTAGATCTAACATTATTTTTCATTTGATAAGATAGTTCAGGTCCCATTAATTATCATTATCCAACTTCATTATATCACATTGGATTTATACACCTCATTCCATAGCAGGATTCATAGGGATTCATAAGGAATCTTGAGTGAAAGTTATTTTCTATATGAAAATTAATTTAGAGGAACGTATTTTTCTCAAACATGTTTGAAATCCATAGAATAAGGCCTCAGAATATACTCTAGTGTTTGAATGGTTTACTAAGACTAAACACCTACCTATGGATTAGATATAATATTATATTCTACTCCATGAAACCTTACCACATCCATAATGAACATTTTTTTCAAAATTTTCAAGAGAGAAATATTGTATTTTTTTAATGAAGGGTGCTAACTTCATAAAAAGATCAACTGCTAACTAAATAGATTTATGTCCCTTAGAAATATTTAGGATTTCAATGAAAAAATCCATAGTAATGTTGTCTAATTTCCACCGTAGTATGGTTAATGGTTATAACTTCCCCTTTGACTTTTGTCTCTCAACTTTAGTTTTTAAACATATCAAGAACCATGATATGTACTCTAAAATATATCTCTTTATGTTATCCCACAAAATACTCCTTAAAATCAATATATATATTTATAATTCCAAGTTAAATAGAGAGTAATTAATTAATAGCTTCAAAAAATATCTACTTCTTCATGTCTGTTATACATGTTACACAAACATGGTTTCTAAACCTTATCATTCCATCATAATCGAGGTCTAACTCATGAATATTTCTTACCTTATTTTATAGTTTTATATCTCAATTTTGAGCATCTTTAAACCTTACCTTGATAGATGGTTAAACATTCATTGGAACAAAATATGATTTTCCCCCTTCCTTTAATATTTACTTATCCATCCTTATCAATATAGGAATATTGGATCTTTCATGATCCTCATCATAGATTATCTAGCTCTATCCTTTTGACTCAAAACCTTTGACACGTTATTCATTTTTCCAATGTGGTAATGTATTGAGATGCTATGATAATTAATCCAATCAAGACATATTATCTACCACATATTCATCACATTATATGTGAATATAAACATCAATAATATTATTAGTGTATATATCACTCATTAATCTATAAAGATAATACATCCATATTTATAATTAAAAAATCCCCACAACTATCTACAAATCAATATTTTGGTAATTTTCAAATGAAACTCCAATTATCATGAGTTGTAAGTTATAATCATGTCATTTTTCATGAGTAAACATCTTAGTCCCTTCATTAATGCATGAAAAACAATAAAAATCCCTTCTTCACTATAGGGTAGTGTCAGCGTAATTTCATTAACTAAAATTCTTTTTATTTCCATGAAATCATCCTCAAAATCATCTATTTAAACAAACATGGATCCCTTCTTTGTTACCTTGGTTATTGGAATGGATTTTTGTGTGAAATTTTCCAGAAATCGTTGATAATATCCATCCAAACCAAGAAAACTATGGATCTCAGTCACCGTGGTTGATCTAAAAAAATGATTAATAACTTTTTTCATTGACTGGTCTACAGATATACCCTCAATTTAGAATATATTACCCAAAATTTAATATATATTGTTTTCCAAAACTCAAACTTGGTAAATCTTGAATGCCACTTATCCATCTTTAGGGTCTTAAATAAAATCCTCTAGTGATATTCATACTCTTCCTTACCCTATGAATACATAATAATATCATCAATAATTTCTACCAAAATTAGTTCAAGTTAATCTATAAAGACTATATTAATTAAGTCCATGAACATATTCAGGCTATCAGTAATAAAAATTTCATAACTATAAATACATAGAGTCCATACCTTGTATGGAATTATATCTTAGGTATATCCACCTTATCGACCCTCAATTAATGATATCTAGAGTAAAGTTTAATCCTAAAAATGTATTAAACTCTTCACAATTAATCATTCAAGTCATCAATAGGTATAGATTATACTTATTCTTTATTTTGATCTTTTTATATAACGGATAACAATTATATAGTCACATTGATTCAAAATATTCTTAGTAAAAAGAATAAGTTCACCCCATGGTGGTGTACATGAATGAATGAATAACTTTTCAATATTATCCTAGATATTATTCTTTAATTCCTGAAACTAAATCAAGGCTCTTCTGTATATAGTCTTCAAAATAGGTATTACACCAAATTTTCATTCTATTAAAAATTTAACTTCATGATTCGATGGAATAAATACAATATATTATGGAAATACATCAAAAACTCCCACAGCATTGGAATATATTTGATGCTTATTTTCCACCAAAAAATCTAAGAGGAACAACCCTTTGGAAAATGAATCAAGACCCTTATAATGGATGATAGTTCAATGATAATTTCATAATTATCATCACAATGATGGATGATCATATGTGTTTTTTAGAATATCAACTGTGACTTACCTCACATGGAAACGAATATAGGATATATGTAGATAAAGACAATCCATGCCTATGATAATGTAAGATTCACCCAGACTGATAATTAAATGATTTTTAAGAAGCATATTCCCAAAAAAAATCAATGAAAGAATAATGTAGTGCCCCAACTCTAGAATAAAGGACGCGGTTTTTACCACAATTACATTGGCATGATTTCAAGGAATCAAATCATGAAGGACATGCCTTTTTAGTATTATTAGTAAACTAGATACATACATGAGTAATCATTTACTATGAATACACTAATTAGAATACAATTTTTTTTCTTTCGAAATTACATTATTTCCAATTCGGATATCCATGAATATCATTCTTAATACACTTCTTGGTTTCTATGGAAGGGAAAACAAATAAGTGTGAGCTCAAATTCCCTATAAGGGTCATGTATAGCATATGTAATAATAAATTAATGTGAATAGTCAATAGGGAATGGTAATAACCAAAGACACATGCCATGAAATTAATAAAGTGAGTAGAAATTCCATTGACAATATAGAAACTTACATAACTAGAAACACATGCCATTAAAATAACTAGATATGGAATAACCAATA
Source organism: Viscum album (assembly GCA_963277665.1). Lineage (NCBI taxonomy): Eukaryota > Viridiplantae > Streptophyta > Magnoliopsida > Santalales > Viscaceae > Viscum > Viscum album. The sequence goes on along the minus strand of OY728132.1, from coordinate 1,148,137,524 downwards.
TGGAAATGTGAGAAACTGAATGCACATGACATTAAATCAATAAAATGAGAATTAAAGGCATCCAAACATTTTATATATATATAAAGTATTCTGGATTTTAAATTCTAAATCAAAATGATGAAAATTCTTAATTATTTCATGTTGTGTATGATAAACATGAAAACCTATACTGTCAAGACCTTTCACAATAGAGATTAAAACTATAGGTAGAAACATGTTAAATTTTCAAAACTAATCTATCTCATGAGAACATATTGATGCATTGAGGGGCTATGTAAAGTTTGAGCCCCATCCATCACTTCATGTCTAATTCATTCCACATATCGAGTAATCTAATTATTTAATAAACAATATGCCTTATAAAAATTAAATAAAACATCTTGACGAACGGTATGTTCGTTACCCATTATATAGAAGTGTGTGTAAGGTTATGTATGAAAATTAATTTAAGAACATCATAGTATATTTATAATAAAAATATAATTATGTAATAATGTTATATAAAAATATTCTTGGTAACTTTTTCTCTTATGTTTAAGGTTTATTCTCTTATTAATCTAATTTTCCTCTTTATAAATGTAATTAATTTCAATTAAATTTACTAATATTGTTTGTAAAAAACAAATTTTATCTTATTAGAAATTATAAATTATTATTATTCTAAATATTTAATCCAATTTTCTAAATTTCAATCTCATAAGTGGGATAAATTAATTTAAAATTAATCTCGTAGACAGGATGAGAATGCGGGTTTTTAATGTAAAAATGTTCGAATGTTTGCTTTGTTTTTATATTCAATTTTAATGTAAAATTGGTTAAAATGACCTAAATTGGATTATTTTATGTATAGTTGACCTAAGTTGTATTTAAAACAAATTTAAAATACAATTTATCCTTTTAAATTAATTAGACAAAAAAACAGTTTTGAATTAAATTTCTATATTTTTTCAATATTCATCAAAAAAAATAATTCAGAAAAATTCCAAAGATTTACCCTATGATAATTGTAATGTTATGATTTAAAAAAAATAGTTTATTTTGAAATATAATATTTATAATTGTTCTAATAATTCTACTTCAGATAGTCTCTCCATTAAAATTTGACAAAAATACCATTAGAAAAATATTGATTTTAATGTGAAATTTTAGGTTTGTTCAAACTTATGGTTATAAAATCAATTGGATGAATGTTGAAAATATTTTATTGAATATATAATATAAATATATATATATTCTCATAAGCTAGTAAATATTCTTCCTAATTTCTAATTTTATCTTTTATGTTGTGTCCATTATATTAAATAATAATATATTGTTCTTCGGTTAAACTCAGTCATGCATCTAATGCAAGTCATTGAAGAAAGTATATGTTTCGTATGATGCATGGTAACTATCTGGTCTGTTCATTTCTAGATATAATATATATTAAATTTGTTTAATATATTTAATATATTATAAAGTGTTGGGATATTATATTCCCTTACGCTCTTAGTGTTACGTGTCATATATGCTATCAAATACAATGTTCTAAATTTTGTATTTTGGGGCATTAAAATGAATAGTAGACTATAGATGTGTTCATCGTACCATTATAGGTTCTCACTACTTATTTAACATCTAATAATTGAGGCAGCATAATGATACAATAAAAAATTCTTCAAATATAAAAGAATGGGTAGATCTAGAATCAAACAAGATATAATTAGTTCTAAAGTGGATGGTTAGTCCACCTCTTACCACATAAATATCATATCCCTCCTAATAAATAGTGTTCACATGATATTTTTATTTTTATCTATATTTAATAGGTTTCTGATGTTGATCATCATCATTAATGATCAAATTTGAGATATCATTATAATACTATACATACTCCATGCATTTGAGACACTAGAGTGTGGGTGGTTTATTATGTAGAGATTTCTCTCTATTCACATCATTAGATAACTTATTCACATTTATTTTAAATTCTATAGATCAGTGACCTTTCTTTACACACTTAAAACAATTAGCAATTCTCTAAATGAAATTCCTTCCATGTTTCCATCCACTCTTTGAGTATAAAGAAAATCTCATCTTCCATTCTCTATTTTGTGTTTAAATTTTACATTAAATTGCATATTTTATTTTATTATCATTAAAATGATATTTATGAGTAAATATAATCTATATTTCCACCTTTTTATCACATAAAATGATTTATTCAAAGATATTAAAGTCCATTATCACTAAATCCCTTCTTAGACTAGTTTTTAGGCAATTGAAGAATGAGTAAACCTTACCTTTAAGTTGGATGATAATACTAAAAGAGTACCTCAGGGGACTTATAAAGTTTCACTCATAGGTACTAAAATATTCATCATTATTCTATATTAGATCATGGAATTGCTTCACTATTTTGTTACAAAGAATATAAGGAAAGTAATAATTAAAAAATAAGATGTTAAATTCATCCCACCCCATGGAGTCAATTTCTTCCAATTTCCTTATGTTCTTGATAAGTGTCCATCGTTGATCTCATTGACCTTACAAATGATAAACATCTAAAATAACATTTTTATGTTATGAAAATTGGAGATCTAAAAATATATTTTCGGTGGCACTAATACATTTCCCAACTGATAATGGATTGGTAGAATAATTAAATTAAGGTTGATGGTGCCTCATTATTGATTGAATATAATTTTTTTCCCTCATCTTCTTTTCTGAAAAAATATAATGTTTTATAGAATAATAATATTACATAAGTATAGAAATGTTATTTTTCATTCAAGATCACATATAATTTAGTTTTCTAGTATGATAATCATTAAATTACCTATCTCATTCCGAAACAATATAGTTCTATTAACTTAAATCCATTTAATACAACCTGAAATCATTGTGTAGGAAACAATTATCATACTAACAAACCATATAATCAAGAAAAAAAATTTATATGATTTCTAAATCTAAACAACTTACATTTAATATATGACACCTTAAGATTAAACTAGGTCATTCATGGTCATAATCTGTTCAAATCCTTCATAATGGTTCATAAAGAAAAATTGTGTTACTTGAGAATATCCCTTGGGAGTGTCAAAATTGGTGAGTAGTAAGGGCACACTCATTGTGCACAGGAGTTATAAATAATTTGTACTCAACCAACTATTTTTTGGGGGAATTACCCCTAGATGAATCTATTTGAAAACCACTACCAATTTTTGTATAGAGACATGGAATTTTTTCTAGAAAAACCACACACCTTTCTTTTGTATGGCACAAGATGTTCTCTTATACATTAAATTAGCCTAATGGCTCTCACTAAAGTTTTCTCATCCTTTATTCCAAAGGTAACATAACCATACCCTAATACCAATTATAGTGACCCATAATTTTAATACATAAATATCACATATTGTTAAATTAATATTCAATACATTGCAATTCAATTCAAGGTAGAATTATATAGGTCTATTGTATTTGGAAAATTCTATACATAAAAAACATGTTCATGAGGGATATATAGAATATCACACTAATTTTTTCATAAATAGAATAATTCTTATACATATCATACCAAAAACCAATCATTATATACCAGGGAAAGGAAACATATAAAAAAGTTATCTTTTATTCTCAGTAAGGGTAAAAAAGGGATATATCTATAGTCACATAAGCATAACATAAGCATAATGGTATGAGAGCATTAGAATAATAATTTAAAACCACTCTTTCCATATTATAGATCATGACATTGAGTCATTGAATAAGGATTAGGATTTAATAATATATAAATTAGAAATGATCAAAGAAAAAAATACAATATATCATAACATTGTAAAATAAATAATATTATTACATGCACATAATCATGCCAAAAAAATTTACTCAAGGATCACTGCCAAGACTATCATAGTATATATTTTTCCCTATTAAGTCCATTTTATCCTTGATCAAAGACCGCTCCCTATACTATGATAATGGGAAAACTCCCATACATATCTAGGTTCACTCCCCATTACATCCATTATTATCTCATCAGATATCTATATTTACCCAATGCATTAGAGTGCTATATATTTTCTTGGCCGATTAATCACATAATTAAAATTTTTCATATGTGTTCCACAAGATCATTAATCATTAATCATATCATAACTCATGGAAATGAAATAGGTATCCTAAACATTTCATCATTCTATCATAGTATAACCCATGTATAAGAAATGGATTTCATAAAGGTTTTATCATAACATAAATAACACATTGGTACAAAATGTGTTTCTTAGAATCATTCTTAAATAATAATCATCATAATTAATCCAAAGACTGTAATTATATTATATAATTGGATCATAACCCCAATAAATAAAAATTAATATGAAATATTGTCATCATAAATTAAAATTTCCTTTCAAATATCATTATTAAATTATAGAGTAAAATTCCATTTTCACTTCGAAATCGATTATTTAATTTTTAATTTTTCTTAAAATATTATGGATAAATTTTTTTATAAAAATAATTTTGGAAACATTTAAAGGAAGCTAAAAACTATTTAGTGGTCATGATGTTGTGAAATTACATTTATGTCCTCTATATAAAAATAAATATTCCTTTCACATTATTGGGAAAAAATTCAAAATACCTCAATAAGAAAATGAAATGAATATTCCATTTAAATGTTTTTTTAAATTTACAATATATTAACAATGAATTAAAAAAAGGGAAATTTTAAAATAATTATAAATTTTTTTATAAAAATAGATTTAAAAAAATTGAAGAGAAAAATAATGTTTATTTTTTGAAAAAAATATTATTTTATTATATAGGGTTCTTAAAGAGTGGAAATTTAATGGAAAGCATGTAATCTCCATAAACATATAGAAGAGATGAAAAATCGTGGTATTCATGGGATATAGGTCATAAAATTTAATTCTCAAAAAAATTATCCCAAAAAATGCTAATAAATAACGAGATTATGACATAAATCACTCCTCCCAAACCATTTTTTCAATTTTATAAAAAAAATTGTAATGATAACCAGTAAACATAAAAAACAAAATATCTAAATTCAAAAATAGGAAATCCATAGTAGTTGTAATTTTCCATTCAAGATTTTATTTTAAATTTAAAAATATCAAATTTCGAGCAAAATCATGATCAACCTACGTCGCACACCACATGACTAGCTCATGTCACACAACCACATAGTGGTGTGTACCCTATCATTAGGCATCCCATTATCACATTAGATTAGGTCTCTAGTGATACCATCATTGTCGTTTTACCCATAAATATCCTCACCATTGGACCTTCTACATCATCATCCTCATCAATAAACAACCACATATCCAGAATAATGATGCTATCGACCACGAGGGATACCTAGAACTAGGGATAGGAGAGAATGAAATGAACCTCAAGCCTTAAACCTTAGTTCAATACACCTCTATGCACACTTTTATTGGACCATCTCCATCATCCCGAGCCACCAAACCTCTATAGAAACTATTCATCACATCGAAGACCATCACTGAATGAATGCTCCATGAAACTACTGAGCCATTGAAGACCTTAAAGAGGAAGAAGAAACCATTGGCCATATTTCCATCAGAACCGTTCACTACATACATCCCCAATCAGCACCAACAGTACCCAACGCTATTGTCAAAATGAAACATTGAACCCCCACCTATGACTCACCATCCAAATCCACCACCAATGTCATTGATCAAACATCCATAAACTAAGAAGTACCTGCCATCAAAAACCTAGAGCTAACCACACAAAATCATTTCCCAATGAACTAAGAATACCTCTATGTTGTTCCACCTTAAAGATAATGTTGGCGTCCTTAATAATGGTAGAGAAACAAGTGTATATAGGTTGGAAGAATCTCCAGTGATACAGAGACCCCTTACTTAAGTTATTATAAACCAGCCAACACAATGAAACATTATCACCATCACCAAAATGCCAAATCAAATCCACCACCACCAGAAATGTCTTCATTCAAACACCCTTACATGACCACAACATAGAATGGCACAAAACCCATATGAATCCATTACTCCTAATTCGACCTGGAGAGAAGTGGTGAAATACATGGTCAGAGAAATTTCAGTGGTTGAGGTTGAAGAATAAATGCTAACATTGGAAGTGACTGGAGACCCATCAACAACCAAACCAAAAACCCAAAAATTGAAGGATTCACCACACCATCTCTGGACTGGAGAGGCATAGAGCACCTTGAGGCCAGAGTAGGGAAAGGTGTAATGGTATTCTACTCAGAAAAGAGAAGAGGAGACATGAGAGTAGATGAATACAAAGAATCCAAAGATGGAAATAGACCCTAGAGGGGAGGGGAATCCATGCATGGATAGTGCTCTCTACAAGGAGTACATAGAGAACTCTCCTCTCCAAACATACATAAATCTCTTACCTCAAGTTCGAATGGATTCAAATTTTCCATAACCTCCAAAATAATAAACTAGAATTTATTATAATATTATTTTGGAATCACATACATACTTATAATATAATATATGATCAACTTATAACATTTTAACAACCATTTATTAATAATTCCGTAAAAAATTAATTGTTTCTAGGTGTAAACTGTTGTGTTTTTCAATAGAATTTAAGTTTAGTAGTTTCGGTCCTTGTTCTTTGATATTGGTTCCATCATCTCCAGAATGATAAAATATATATATAATTGTTATGTATTCATTATATATATTTTTATTCAACAATATAAATTTATAAATAAACAAATTAATTATACTATTAATAGAGATGGTAAGTCATATGTACGCATTAACATTGTTTTCACATTTTTGTTGGATGGAATGAAAGAAAGGTAAAGAACTGTTCACATTTCCATTATGATTATTATATCATATTAATAATATATATTCATTAAATTTATAATTATTACAATCCATGTATAGAATAAATGAAAAATGAATCGCATTGCTTCATAGATGAGGTAGTCCTCACTTACGCATAATTGACATTATCATTTTGCAACAGAATGAAAGGTAAGAAAGTATATATGATATTATAATAAATAATTATAATTATGTCATAAATATCATATATATAACCATTAAACCCATAATAATAATATTCAATGTGTCATGGTGATGGAAAATTTATTTTATCACTATGTGGATGTGGTAATACACACTTACACATGAGTGATACATTCACTTTTTATTTGAGGGAATGGAGGTAGATATTTGTGGTTCCATAATAATAATAACATTTATTTATATATAGGATACTTATTCGATTATTTTATTATTTATAACATAGATTTATATGGGGTATAAGAAGAAAAGAGATTAAAATAGCTCGCGTAAGATGATTACATATCCTTTAGTTGGCCTCCTTTAGATCCTTAATTAAGGAACCTTCGAATGGTAGATTAAGAATACCATAAACACTTTATCATGTCTATTTAATTTAGAAGATATTTGTCTATGTTTTGGTCAATACAGAAGTCTTAAATTTCTATAAAGAATATAAAGGAGGGGTGTCATTTTATAAGTGGGGGAGTGGTCACACTTGGAATTTATTAAAGGATTAAAATATAATAAATTAATTTTAAAAAAATTATTACAAATGTCAAGATATTTGAAGGTGGGAAAGTATTGGGATGAAATATGGATATAAAATAATATTTATTCAAGTTTAATTTTCAATTCTATCATGAACTCTTAGTTAAACCCCCACAGTAAAATCATTTTAAGATTAACCATGTTAACAAATATTTATTGCTTTTACTATTCAATAAGACCAAAAATAAAAGTGATATCATTACCAAATTTTGATATGATTATTTTATGTATGTAATACATTTAAAAAAATATAATCTCTAAAATTGGAAGAAATTTCATTTAAAATAAACATGAAAAATGCAACAAATAATACTTTTAACAAAAAAAAATTTCTTTGGTAAATGATGTTTTATTACAAGATCCACATTAAATTAATTTCAACGAACATTTTTAATTATTAATAATATAAATTAAATAATATTTATTTTAATATTATTTAAATAAAAATGGATCTTTCAATATTCTATAAGAGAGATGAAAGTGTTTTATAAAAATCTTTTTTATTCACTATTAATCTAAAAAATAATCATTTCCAAATAAATTAAGAAATTGATGATGATAATTTTCAATGTTAATTTTAAAAATTAAAATAAATTTTTATATAAATTTTCTAATAGTGTGAACAATTAATTATAATAATTTCTAAAAAAAATCAATAAAACTTATTTTTGAAGAAAATATATTTTTTAAAGCATATAATGACTATTAAAAAAATATTTTCTTAATCTAAAGACATTATATATACATTTGAAGTTTTTTATTCTTATTCATACTTCCAATTTAATACATTTTTTATAATGGTATTCAATATTACATTATATTTAGACTTTGGGTTTTATGTTTCACATGATACTAAAGAAACTAAATTTATTTAAAAATTATATACCAAAAAATCTTGTGGTGTTACCCCATGAGTAGTTATAGGATGGGTGATCTCTTGGGATGTTTCTAGAAGTTTTTTATGTGAGTAAAATTCATAGTGAATGAAAATGTGTTGGCTGATTGGAATAGTCATTATTTTGATAAGTGGTAACAGTGGGTAATAGCTTATGTTGTAGTGGGAAGGAAACTAAGGTATAACAGGAGGCCCGCAAATTGGTTTCCTTCCAAATACACCACACGATATTACCCACTGGGGTCAGTTGTCTAGATAATTACAATCCTAATAGGCCATAACATACTCATTTAGTGTTCTTTATCCCCACCTATACACACACAAACTCACTAAGAAACTTCCCTAGATCTCACCCATCCTAACACTACTCTAGGAAAAGGTCTCTTAACTAGAGGGTTGTAATCAAGTAGCCTCCAAAACAAATGTTCCCCTTATTATCATGAGTATTCAAATTTAGTTTTTTATGTATAAATTTATTAGCGGTCATACATAATTACCTACAATTAACTTATTATATAATAATTAATTTTTTATCCATGTGATTTGACGGTCTACATCATAATATCTTTCCACATGATTTTGATTCATATATTACCAAAACTATAAGAGTATTCTTATAACAATTTCAATATGTTAATTTATATCATTAATTTATTATGTTATTAAAATCTTAATTTAATTATAACCATTAATTTTTTTAAAATATTAATATTATCTTGATTTATTTGTATTTATATTTCTTTAACATGTTGTCTTTATTGATATATTCGTACCTTACATGTTACATTCTTTGTTTCTATCTCCTTTCCAAGTCTCTATTCATTTCAATTTTTATTATTTAATTCGATATTCTAACTTCCATGACTAAAATTAATGAATTAATGGCATTCATTCCTTACTTAAGGATTTATTGTTCATACCCAACAAGGTTAATAATTACTATCTCGCCAATATAATTTATAATTTATAATGAACCATGAATAATTTTTCTTTTAGGTAAATTGTATGATCTCTCTCTCTTAAAACCCATTTATTTTCTTCAACAAAATAAATTATGATATTTTTATAATCATTTTAACCTTTCAATTACATTTGGTTTAAAATTAAACCATTAGTTTTTATGTAAGTGGAACCGACCATGTCATTTCATTACACTCAAGAATATTTTCCATCCATTTCAATTTTATTTTTATTGAATCTTAATGAAATTTTTATATAAATAAATTATTATGTAAAGTTATTTTTTTATTTTAAAAATTTAAAATGAATCTTCTTAACATTTTAAAGATTTTTTTTTTAAATTTCATTAAGAAATTTGTAAAAGAATAACATTTTTTAAATTTTTTGGATGAATAATTTTTTTAAATTTGAAACCATTTTTTATAATGAATCTTCTGCTTCATGTTTTCCGAAGTAATTTATATTCCCATTATTTTAAGAATTTTCCATTTTAAGAATCAAGGAATGATTTTTAGAATAATAAATAAATGTATTCCATTTTACTTTCTTTTTTTATATTCCACGCTATTTTGTTTATCATTAGCATCATTTATTTTCATTGATTAATTATTTTAGATTATTTTCAAATTATTTTTTCAATTTACTATTTTCATTCACTTCAAATGAATTTTTTATGCGACTGATATATTTTTTAAACAATGATTCAAATGTTTCTTATGAATTATTTTTATAAATTTTATTCCATATTCCTCTCAATGAACTAAAATATATATCTCATTGGGAGTTATTTTTCATGTATTACCCTAAAATTATTTTATGATGTCATTATTTTCTTATATTTATCATGAAGTGTATAAAAATCATATTATTGATCTCTTCTTATGTGTTTCTATATAGAAGTGTGAAGTGATCCATCTTATAATAAATGTGTCTTTTTATTTATAAAAACATCACATAATACTTTTATGATTCAATGGGGATATACTCTAATAATAATATCCATATTAGTTTTTAGATTTAATATATTCTTGTTTTGTTGAAATCTTCAAGAACCCATATCGTTCTCAAGTTGATTATTATTTTATAAACTAATTATTATTTTTCATCCGTGTAACACATATTCTTGTTCAAATTATGATTTTATAAGTGGTTTTAGAATTATAAATTCCCCCAATACATCGGGTGTTGGTTTATATCTAATGATATAATATATATGGAATTGTATAGTAATCTCAATCCACTATGGTATAATCCCTTTTGATAGGTTGTCTTGGAAGTGATCCTTGAATTGTTATTGTGATTTTATATTTTATATTCTTGCTACCTTCAAATTATTCCATGGTTATTTGATACATAATTATTTGGGAAAAAATACTTATCTTTTCATCTATAATATATAATCAATGTTTTTTTGGTATTATTCCCCTAGGATGTATTAATGTACTTTTATTATGTTCTCATACCCACATGGTTTTCTAATGCTCACTTTTGATCTTCAATTATTCTTACCTATGTTTACCCTTACCAAGAATTTCGGATCACCATTTATTATGTTTCCATTTCTCTAAGATATGAATAATATTATTATTTATGATATTTAAATATGGGTATCTTGTATGGTGAATTTTATTCTATAAATTCAAAAAAAATTAAAAAAAGGAATTCTTGGTTTAGTTGGTAAACTATTCATTTTATTGAAAAGATATATGTTTTTTAGTTAAATTTTTTCCTTAATTATCTAGAATTATAAAACTAAATCGTATTTTGTATATAATTTACCTAATGTTACTCTTTAATATTTTATTTATGGATGGTAATTTTGGGTCTCTTTTGTTGGCCTCAATGAATGTTTGTGTTGATTGTGTTTTTATCAACCGATCCAAGAGTGTGGGTCTATGGAATTTCAGTTGTTATCATAGGTGGGATTATATAACATTTTAGGTTAGGATGTTATCATAAAAAAAATATTTTAATATCTTTGGATACCATCATGGGTTAATATGTTTATGGTTGATTGTAAGATTAACGGAATAGTTATAACTTCTAATGTGTTATGTTATTGTATTTTTTATAATTTAATGATATATTAAGATATCATTATTATGTTTAATAATAATACATGATTTGGATGTAGATATCCATCAATTTTGGTTTGTGATTTTATATATAATTAATTATTATTAATTATGATAAAAGTTTAATTGATTTTTGGGAATATCGGTTGTACTAAAAGATTTATAGTTTAAGCAAAAGTTTCACTATTGAACAAAATATATCATTGGTTGAAATATAGGTGTTAAAGGATAATACACTTATGAATTATTTTTCATATTAATATTATTATCAATTACTATGATAACTATTTTGGTTTTATTATTCAGTTAATTATATGATCATGAATATTATGTTGGGAAATGTTTGTCTATAGATTTTCACATGTCTTATAAAAAACTATGAAAGTATTTTTCACACAAAAATAGTTATAAAAAACTAAAATATAAATATATGTTTATCATGAGATAAAACATTATTTTCATAGTATTTATTAATATATTGAGATTAATATCTTAGTAGAAACTGTATTATGACTCATTTATTTATTTTGGACACCCATAAATAATTTTTACTGGTTAGTGATAATTAATATTGTAAGAATGAAATTTATTTAAGGGGGTGGAAGGTGACACATAGATATTTTATTAAATATTTTCTTTTAAATAAATACTCTAATTAATATCTTGTATCACATGTAATACCAAACTAAATAAACTATGATACATTGAATTGAGAAAAAAATATAATTTTAAAATGTGATCGTTATAACATAGTCATTGAACTAGAGGTGTGAATTGAAATAATATAATTGTAAATTACTTATAGAAATGAGAAAATTTCAATAAATTAGTTGAATTATTCATTATGAATCTCATTTTTTTAGCATATAATGGAGGTATCATCACAAGGGTTTTCCCTCAACCATTCCCAAGTTACACTTCAACAAGTATAACGTGAGTGAAATCGTCTCTGGGAAAAGATCACGATCTTGGAAATCACTACAATATCTATGCTAGCTAAATCAACAAGAATTACGATCATAATTCTTTATCATACCCTAGTATATCATGGAGTGTTCTTAATAGGTTTTAAAAGTTGAATTCTAGATGTTATAATCATGTAATTATCAATGAAGTAAAATTTACATGCATTTAAATACATTAAATTTTTTTAATCTAAATTTCAAAAAATGAATTCAGTTAAATAAGAAATGTTTTGTTTAAAAATAATTAATCGATAATATTTATTTAATGATTCATAAATTAATATAAAATTAGAAATAAAATTATTAACCATTAAATGGGATATATTTTAAATAACTATTTTTAAAATGTTCTTTATTTTTAACATATTTTAAATTAAACTATTTTAAAATATTAATCAATAATAATTATTTAAATTAAAAAATATATATAATGACACTCGTTTAACTAGTTATTGATATGAAATAATATTATGAAAAAACAATTTTTTCAAAAGTTATTTTTTAAAAAATAAATTTATTATTATTATTAATGTTTTCATTTAAAAGTTAAATTCTAAAATTCTAAAATTCTAATTTTATAATATTAGATTGAATTTTAGATTATTCATGTCAAAATTAACATAGTGTTTAATTTTTTGGTTTTTCTAAAAAGTTTGATTTTTTAGAGAATAGTAAAAAAGCAAATTTTAAAAATACAATAAATTTTATGAAAAAAATTATAATAATAGAAATAATAAAAGAATTATAAATATTTTTTATTCAGAAAAAAGTTATTTATGATGTAAAATAAGTTGTTTAAAAATTCTATTTTTAATTGAAAACCCCTTTTTCCATTTTCAATATAAGTTATATTTTTTTTAATTAAAAACTATTTTTTATATTTTTTTCCATTAATTAAGTATTAAAAAGATTCCATTAGGTTTTGGATTAGTTGTAAAATCTGATAAACCACTATTGTATAATAACAGACTAATAAATTTTAGGGGAATAATATAATATATAATTTTCTCCTTAATTAATTTTTATGCTTATGAATAGATTTTTTTAGAATAATATTTTTATGTATTATATTATGGAATTTATTTTTATGTCTTTGTGAAATTGAATATAATAAAATATATTTCATGTTTTTAATTAAATTTTCTAATTATATTATAAATTCAATTTAATTTTTTGCTAAAAAACATTTCATAGGTAAACGGTAGTCAGCATACTAAAGGCTAAAATATTCTAAAAGTGTTAAATCAAGTGCAATAGATCATCAATTAAAAAATTAATTTTTCAATTAATTGATGAGGCATTTATCAAACCCTCATATGTTATCTTCATTTTTTTAATTTGAATCCACTTTCATCAAATACGACATTACTTTTTATACTAATAAAGTTTTAATTACAAAAAAATCAACTCCTTTTAATTATAAAAGGAACCCTCCATAACACTTGTAGCATACCATGATTTTAGTATAAAATCTGATTTAAATAAATTTTGTGTGTTTGATTGCCTATGATACACAGGACATAAAAAATATTTGAATAATGTATTATTTCAATGTAATATGATCGAAATTACTTTGCAGTTAAATGAATTTGACAAAATAAATGTTTTTTTAAAAGGAATCTAATTCAATTAATAAAATGTCGTTGATTTAAAAGAAGCTATTTTGAACTATTTTGATGAATTATATATTTTTTATATATTTAATGCTTTTGTGAAAATAAAACTATTAATTATATTGATTAATGTTTAATTAATAATTAGTAAAAAAATTAATAAAATCTAGAAAATAATAAAATAATTTTAATGAATACTAATTACATAATTCTTCGATAAATTTTGTTTTTGTTTAAATACATTCTTTATATATTTTTAAATAAAAGGAAAATTTACATTATTTATAGGGTTATATTTTGTTTAAATTATTGTCTAAACATATGAAAAAATGAAAAATCAATCATACATTTATTTTCAATTAGTTAGATATGAATATAAAATATTTTAAATGTAAAAAAGATATATATTTCAAAAAATAATTTTTATATGTAGAATGGTTACTTTATAATATATTATAGTTATAACTATTTATTGATTATTTTAATAAAATTCATTACTAATATATTAACTAAAAAAGTTACAATTTATATATTTTTTTTACTAGGAAAGAAATTATAAAAAATTCATTTTTATGATTAAAGAAACATTTTTCCTAAAAATGGTTCTCATGCATTATGTTCACTATGATTAATATTTAATTCCACTACCTTTAGAAACTAAATGGAATAAAATAGTTCTAATTTTTATAGAAAGAATATTAAAATTAAGAAATGAGTTCCATTTCATTTTATATTATAAGATTAAGTTAACATGGTAAAAGATTGTCAATGTGATAAGGGTTTAAAAGATTAAAAGGGGTTAAACTGATGGGAAAAACCAATAATATTAAAAAACCATTTTTTTATTGATTGGTTGGGTGGATTATCAAGCTCTGTTATATTATCTTTTAAATCTATATAATTTGTTTCTAATTCCCTTTGAGAATGGCATTTATTCATTTAAATAATATATAAAAAAGCTATATCCCCTCACGGATAAAAGAACCCCATCCTTTCCTGACATCAGTCAACACAATTTTTTTATAGTTATCTTTAATACCTACCTAAATTATCTCCCTCATAATCCTCTATCAATTTTGGGGACCATTGGTCCTAAGATGAATTATTAAACCTCTCAATTCTAAGAGTCCCCTCAAGGGGATATTCAAGCTCTCAATTTAAGCGATGTCTCCTTATTGATTTTTTTTATGAATTATTCTTATTCCAATATTAAATATAATTTATGAATTTAATAAAAAAATTAAAATCATTATTCTTTTGTATAATTTATATTTCAATTTTGAGATAACATGTTTATACACATCCAGTCAATATAACATTCTCTTATTTTGGTCTTTTTTATCACCTAAAAGAATGATATTATTGATTTTTCCATGCATGAATAAATAATGTTAGGTAATGGTAAAATTAAGGAATTTAAGACATTTTATGGTCTGTTTAATGGTTATATACATATTTTTTGTAACACCCCAGGATCTTAATATTTTATTACCTTTAAATAATTCAATGTGTTTTATAACATGTGCCACACGCTACACCCAATGTAAATAGAAGAAAATATATTAATAATTCACTATTAATACATCTATAATAAATACTATGATGGAAAACACTTATTTTTCATTCCTTTTATATGGTAAATATTCTATATGTGTTCATCTTGAAAAATGTAACTTTTAATAAAAAAAAATTTCTATATTTTAGATATTTTCTATTAAAGATTAATTTTAAAAAAATTAGAATTTAAATTTGATAGACTAATATTAATTACTGAATTCCTTAACAAAAAAATTCTCTTAGGATATATTTTTTATATTTTCCTATAATAATAATCAATTTTTAGGTGAATAATAAAAAAACATTGATTTTTTATAATATTGTCACATTTATATGAATTCTACATTTTTAAAACATTTTTGACTTGCAAAATATATATTTCCAAATTAAAATAATGAATTTAAAAACACTATGATAATTTATAGAACCCATGAATATCATTTTATAAAATCAATTAATATTTTATGGATGTAATTTTTTTTCTGTTTCTTTAATTAAATTTACACATGAGGAAATTAGGTTGTATATCTATTTAACATTAAAATATATATTATCTGTTTATTAATAATTTTTAAAATATAATTATAATGACAAATATTGTTAAATTTTTCCTATATCGAGACTTTATGGTTAAAAATACAATTTTCTAAAAAACATGTAATCATGCATTACCTATGCTAAGGTTAAGAAAGTTTTTTCCTACACATAGAAATTTATTTTGATAAAATGATTCCAATTTTTTAGATAATAATTTATATATTATTAAAATTATCCATTTTCATTTTTTGTTATAAAATTTACATTATTATGATTAATTTTAATTACCAAGATAACGGTGAAATAATTATTTTAGGATTATTATTTAATTAATATCGAGTAATTTAATTTAAATAAATAAAATTAAAATCATTTAAAGAATTAATCTAATATTTTTTTATATACACATAAATAAGTATATTAACACTATTTTTTTGGAAATCAATCTGAAAAATTTTGAAGAACCTATTCTGGCCAAAATGACATTTTTCTACAAGAACATTTTTTATTCCCATTATATATTTTAACTTATAAGTCTATAATATATAATTTAGAAATTTAATTTTATTAGTTAAATGTCCGATTTGGTTCAATCATACCCAAATTTGGTTATATGGGTTATGTAATATTTTTAATAAATCATAAAATCACTTCGCTAAAAACTAGTTACATAGTTTAAAATTAAAAGAGTAAAATGAAATAACATAATGGTAAAACCCTATAAAAGTTTTTAAAATATATGGGAATACTTTTTTGTCTATACATGCCAAAAGAAACCCCAAAACCAATTATTTAAAAACCTGGTAACCAATGAACTTGGAATACTATCTAGGAATTATAAAAATATAGAGCATGGTCCCCAGGTGCCATTTCTCTCTCTTATAAAAGGGGGTGACTTACACCATTTGGAAAATGAACCTCATATTAAATTTTTATTAAAAAATCATCCAATATATCTTCTCATAGAATCCCCATTAACTTTTTTAATCCCATTATCACCCAATGTTATCATGTTCTCTTCAATTTCAAGGAGTCTTCCAAGGAAAGATTATGTCTCTAACATAAGTATAATCTCCTTATTAATTTTGTCCCTTTAATCACAATATTATAAATCAATACAATCTATATCAATACAATGACATAAGTATAGTTATAATACAGATATATTATTATATTAATGGACTAGCCACATGGGGAGTAGCCTATTGATTGTTTCCACATGGCGGTGTTTGGGTGGTCTCAGATTTGATCCTCCTCATGCTCATGTAGGGTTATTTTTGTTATTTATCCCTCTCACCACACTAATGTAATAATATTATACTAATAGAATAGCCATTTTTTATTACTCTTCATCCTAAACGAAAAACAATATTATTATTAGTGTGTTACATGGACTACAGCCTCCACAAAACTGCATCTTAGAGTTTTTTAACCACTTCCATTAATGGAAGAATAAATATGATGTATATAATATATTATTTTTAAATATTAAATTATTATATACCTATTTTACCTATTTTTCATTAATAATAGGTAACATTAACTATGTGTATGTGAAAACTATCCCCTCCATGAGTAATGAGTTACATATTTCATCACCACCTATTAAGGTAGGATTCAAAATTATATATTTGATATATAAATAATAATTAAATAAAAATATTATGGTTTAGGATATTTTGAAACTATATTACTAACCATTCTTCCATGATTTACATAAATGAGTAGTTATGAAAAAATGACCAAATTACCTCATGTCATTGACATTGGTATGAAATCTATATAATAAATAAATATCCTATGATAATAAATTCTCCATATCAAATTAAATAAATAATAATAATTTTCCTAAGAATGTTTCAAATAAATATATATTAATTATTGATGAATTTAAAAACTGGAAAAGAATGAACCTAGAACAAAGGGGATTCATCTCAATTTCCCTTCATTGATACACATATTATATTTATGCACCTTTTTTCATTTTCAAGGTGTTTATACTCCAAATTTTATATATTTTATTATTAATATCAATTATTTCATAACATATAAATATATATTTTATAGTTTAACACAGTAATTTGTATGATCCAAAAACTTTTGAAGGTCAAACAGTTTTCATCCCAAATTCCTATCATTGAGATATTTTATGTATTATACACATAATTTAATTCTTGTAGTGTATAAGAAACCCATATAAGATATAATATAATGAATTATCTTTGAATTAATGTATCTAATATTCAATTATGGGACCTATCTTTGATGGGGTATTTATTAATGTGTTACTAAAGCTGAAAGGGTTTTCATTGTCTCAATTTTGATTCTTTGATGCATAATACATTTTCTACACAATGTTTTATTTGAATGGTGTATTCATTGTCCATCGAAATATTTTTAAAGTACACCTTGTATGGCATTTTATTTACAAGAAAAATTATGTTCCATTATTCAAGTGTCTAGTGATATAGTTGTTTCCCTAATAGAAGGGATATTTGGTAACTCAAATCTCCTTCATTGAATTATAATATTTTATATTGAACATTGTTCTTCCATGGTTGGGTTCTCCCAGCATAATATTTTTTGTATATTATAGTCAACTATAAGAATTTATTTTTTTAATATAATTTTTTATTTCCCTTTTTAAAATGACTGTTTTCAACAAAGGTAATTTCAAGAATTAAAAATCACCCTTTCATTATAAAAAAATTTCAATCCACATTTTGTAATAAAAACATTATTTAATTTTCATGTATCCATAATTATATATTCTTTTAAAATTAAATTATTTCAATGAGTTTCACTTCACCATTTTAAAAATACATTTTCAATAGACTTGTGACATTCTATTTTATGAAAATGATAAAAATGATATCTAAAATACCTTTTTAGTTTTTTATTTTCATTTAACTTTACATTTAAAAAATGTTTTCCCTAATAGGGTTTATAATTAATTTTCAATAATCTAATCTATATATGTTTTTATTTGAAGGAAATAAAGTCAAGATACCAAAAAACCATTTCTTGATCCTATATAGGGTGCATTGTATACGTATTATTTTATGAGGATCTGTTTCATCAATGTCAACATCCTTCATTGTTTACTTTGTTAGATTGGGGATATTATCTTTTGAAACCATCCACCTCCTTACTATGGATGTCTTATGATCATGTTTTTCAATCATTTACTTAGTTGTATACTCGTTTCGCAATATATTGTGAACATCACATTTTGTATAATTCTTATTGGATGACATGAACATCCAATGAATATTGTCCCTTTTACTGATATAGGGAAAATTATTGACGTTCCTTATATAATTATACCAACACTGATGGTTATTATTAAGTTACTTAATTATTATTTGACCATCTATGTTCTTTCTTAATATGATTTATGATCATGTTATCTTGTTTATTGACATGAGGAAAAGTATTTGCATTCATAATGATTATTGACTACCAATAATTCTTGACCCTATATTGATATTTTATACTCATTATTATATAGATAGCCATGTTTTATTCAGTAATAGGCTCTTTAAAGAATCGTATGAATAATCTTGATGACTCTAATAGTGAAATAATTGGAATTAATTAGATTATGAGTTGAGAATATAATTATATTTCCCATCAAAACATCAATAGGTCTAATGAGACAAGGTAGGTTTTTGTATTTGGGGTTTTCCATCAAATTTTAGAAATATATCATGATTGTGGTCTCAAATACAAGTAATGTGTCTTATCAAAAGGCCTCGACAACAGTTTTTTAGGTCAATAATTTTGAGTTCCACCAGAATGATATTAGTATTATTTATATCCATGTTTTCATTTATTATCATGGATATAGCATGATTCCATTTTCAAGTTGATTACATATTCATGTAGTTTATATCTTCCTTTCGTAATGTTAATTCCATGTTTCTAACATGATTAATTTATTTATATGTTTCCATTACTAAGTAGTTGTTCTAAATCCTTCATATGTTTATATTTCACTAGATTATGGAGAAAATTAGTACATAAGAAAATATTAGATGGATAACATATGTGATGGAATTTTTTTCCATTAATAACTCCCCAAGCATTATGTAGTTCCAAATATAGTGGGAAAATTTTCCATTTGATTCCAAGAACAAGGGATTATTTGTTTATGTTTTTTAATATTTATCTAAAACTCTACACCTAAAAATATCCTTCATATGTAATATATGAAGAAAATAGTTTTTATTTTTTAATTAATATTGGATATATCTAGGAGATTATAGCAGGTATCAAATCATGTAACATAATAATTGTTCTTAAAATATTTAGATCTAGGATTGTGGGTCTAGGGAATCCCAGTTTGGATCAAAATAATGGTTTTAAAATCATAGGAGATTAGGATATTTGTTGAGGATAATTTAAGTGCTAATAAGTTATAGTTGATCACAATTTCATAGGTATAGATAACCCTTTAGAATAGTATGTGATTTAATTTTATATATGTAGTACACATTTTATTTTAGGAGTAGGATAGGATTACTTCAATGAGACCCCTATGAATAAGTATAAATATTATATAACAACCTGATGTTTTGGTAAAGTAGATATTATGTTCTTTTTCTATGAATTGCATCCTTGTATAGATACAGAAAAGTGGATGCGGCTATTGTATAGATACACCCAATGGTAATCACACTAAAATGGGTTGGTTAATCACTAACTCAATCATTATAATGATTCATGATGAGTAGGCCTATAAATAAACACCTAGGGGGATTTTCTTTGGTTGATATTCATTCTCTTTATAAACCCTTTTAAAGGATTCAATATTAATGTTATCTAATTAGGTAAGAGAACCTAGTAGAAATTTGACAAGGATAAGTAATTATTGAACAAGTTGATTCATAGGATTTACTGAAACTATCATATTTTAAAAATAATGGTGTTTTAAGGGAATACATATTTATAATAATGACTTCATATTCATAATTTTGGATATTATCATAAAAAAGTTTAGTTTTAGTATTTAGCCCAAAAAGGGTCATAAAACTGAATCTAATAATGGTATATATCCATTAACCACTAAGTATTATAACTAATTAAGTAAGCATACATTCTTGGTTGATAATTTCAATATATGATTGTCATAATAGGGAATGGTGAGTTTCCTTGTATAACCTATTGTAGTGTGGTTAATATTGTAATTGAAATAAATTATTAATACACATACATATTTTCATTAGATATTTTTATTTAATGATGATATTTCTGTTTTTTATAATAGTTATGGGGATTTTAAGAAACATCTAAGGATTTTCCTTTAATAGTATTACTTAAATGGTATGAAAACATATATTACATGTTATAAATAGAATTTAAATTTAACTTTATTAAATGGATATATTTTTTAGTATAACATATTAGATAAATTTATATACATATATTGGATACATTTATTAATATATTATTCATGTTTAATTTGAAAATGCATTAGGTTTTGGTTTATTTTCACAGGAATTAGAAATTTTCGACTTAACAAAATAAACGATGAAAAAGTAAAAAAAACATGCTTTAAACAGTATGTATCTCATACAAGACATGTAGAACTCATTCATAGTATTCCTGCAACACCACTGACCAACCCATGAAGCACTTTTATTATTTTAATATAGTACATTTCATGTAACATCACTAAATGACATGCAGTTTGAAATATCAGAATCCCCCTAAATATGAAATGAATACATGACGTGAATGTTTTTAAGGCTTCGATGGTCAAAGATATGAACCAATTTTTCCATGGGAAAAGAATATATTAATTACAAAATGTTTAACCAAGATACATTATGTGAAGATATTAGGACCCAAGTCAATTAATCCATTATAATACATGAATGTCTTGCACACCTTCTGATTCTCGGGCCTAATAATATTTCTAGTTCTCCTCCATATCAAAGATCTTCTCAAATTTTTAGATTATCTCTTTTTTAATACAATATTTTCATCATTTTTTATTCTAGATTATATTTATTTCATTTGTTACAGTGTTTTAGTTAATCATTGTGTGTTATTAATCATTTCACATATGTTCTTCATGTATTAATGTACTGTTTTCAATATCGTTGTCTGTTACAATGTCGTACACCATAAATCCTCAATTTTTACATCACCCTTAATTGTTTATTCACTTTCAGTAAGTTTATGGTTTTCTATTATTTTTTTAGATTAGTGGATTTCTCATTATTCATTGTTTTGTCATGTGAAGTCAGTTTTGGATTATATTTTTATTTATTTCAATTTTTTTACATTGATTATTTCTTTCTTAATATTGGATTGTCTCTTTTTCAACTATATTATGTTTATGCATAACATGATTAATATTTCCTTGATTTTGATCATCACCATCATTCGTGGCTAACCCACATATTGTTTGTGGTCAATAGTAGGGGTGTTTCCAAAACCAGTGAATCTTTTGATTGAACCATGGTCACCCTATAGCTAGTAATTAGGTTAATAATAATTGTTCATCACATTCTTTATCACATCCTCTACCATGGGAAGTGTGATTGAATGAATCTGAAATAATTAGAGTTGAGATGAACTATAACTGTTACTCTTTGACACATTCTATAAAAAATCCAAGCATAATACACTTAGGTTATTGGCTCTAACCTGATGATGGGATAGTTACAACATATGTAGATCCAATTGGTTTGACCAAAACCAATTAGTGACTATTTTACCTATTCACATCCATATCCATATGACCATTCCAAGTTAAATCTATGATTATCTTTTTTAAAGGGACCTAAAATTGATAACAACCCCTCAATTTTTTGTCTAAATTAAAACCAGAATACCTATATCAGTTATAAACCAAACCTGAAGAGTGAAAATAATGAATTCATCCAAGGTTTTTGTTTGATTAGCTACTGACCATCTATTAGTCCACATGGATT
Organism: Viscum album; assembly: GCA_963277665.1. Lineage (NCBI taxonomy): Eukaryota > Viridiplantae > Streptophyta > Magnoliopsida > Santalales > Viscaceae > Viscum > Viscum album. Next base: position 1,148,114,368 of record OY728132.1, on the reverse strand, counting down.
TGACCCTTCACTACCACTTTACCATTCCCTTGTAGTAAGTGTAGTTTTGGACTATAAATTTTTATATAATCTCATACTATATGAATTAAATGATGCATGTGGGTGAGTTAAATTTTAGTTCTACTATCGAGTATATGTATTTTCTTAGGCACAATGACTTATGGATCAAACCTCAGATTACCTCACCCCTCACCTTTCTTATTTTCCATCCACTTTTCAATATTACATTTTTTTCCCTTCTGGAGAACCTGCACCCTCTATAATTTTCTCATCCTTTCTTTATTCTCGGATAATACATGCACCTTAAAATCTTATCTTTATCATGAATCTTAGAAACACAATAACAACTTCTCTTTGTTCCTTAGATCAATAAAGAAATCACTGGACACTTCCACTTCATAAATGGATGATTGTAATAATCTTTCACTGCCACACCATCAAGGACCCCAATATGTACCACCTGCCAATTGAGGTGAGAGACTTGCACTGAAAAACCATGCTATTATAGAATTTGGTTTTAGATGTATTAGTGGTTTTGTGCTCAGTATTATACTACCTACTATTCAGGCACAAAATTTTTAAATCAAACCTAGACTCATTAAAATTATCCAAAATACGGGGAAATTTAGTGTTCTTTATAGAGATGAACCCCATGAGAAAATATCCAACTTATTAAAGGTTTATGATACCGTTCATAAACAATCCATGTCTTCAGATGAAATTATCCCTCGAGTATTCCCTTTATCCTTGAGCGAATGAGATAATGAATGGATAAAAATTAAATCTCTCAAATCAATCAGGACTTGTGAAAAAATAGAAAATAAGTTCCTTGAAAACTATTCGAACCTATCCAGACATGGAAGCTCCATAATTAAATTTTATACTTCACCTAGGTGGACAAAGATTCAGCGTTGGATGTATAGGATAGATTCACTGAGTAGTCCCACAAATCCCCACCACATAGACTAGATGTGTGGATTTGACATTATACATTTTATCCAGGATTCTATCATGCTTCAAGAACTGTAGTAGATTCTGCTACTGATGGTGGATTAATGATCAAGACACCATAAGTCGGCCATGAAACATTAGATAAAGTATATCATAATACCACTCTATGTAAAAAAGTGTTAAAGGACCGACTCGGTGTAGAATTCATCTGTCTGAATAAACTAACTGCCTCATTGCTCTAGTAGAGGCTTTAACAATGAATCTAGAATCATTTTAGTTACATAATTTACCACCATCCCCACCTAATCCAGTGATTTAAACTCAGCCCTGCAAAATGTGTGGAGGACCACATTCATAGGGAGGGCATGGGAGAACCCCATGATCATGATTTTAGTAATATTAATTACAATCAAATAGAAAAATTTTATAGTCATCCCGAACCGTATCAAAAAAAATCATCCAATAGAGGTAGGATTAGTAGTATCAATAAAAAGAAAGGTTACTTTCAATAGAGGATTGTATAATTTCCATAAATAAATTAATGACCACCAATTTACTGATAACAAGGTTCATCTCCTTAACCTCAATAATATTTCCCAAAACATTTTCCAAGAGGTTATCATTTCCCACAAACACAACTAAAATAGTTCGAATAAGCCCCATAAAGACCACCTCAATAAACCCAATATATCTCACCCAATATTGAAAATCATCTCATTTACTTCATGAAGAAATTATAACAAAGCATAAAACCCCTATAGATGAAAATAAAAAATTATGAGGCTACACTACCCAACCTGGAGCATTAAATGGGAAAAATTTCAAGGAACTTATCAAATTGGTTACTGATTACTTTTCTTGGTACTACTATGCCTTATTAGAGGAAAGAGAATAAATATATATTGGTTAACAATGAAAATGTGATCTATTTTCCGCAACCACATCTAGTTAAAGAAAAAAAGATAAGAAAATCATAAGAAGCTATTCGGGAGAGGTATCAAACGTTAGAACCATCTATAAATGCTCGGGTTGAGGAATAGTAGAAAAAGGATGATGACTATATAGTACCACAAGTATAAAACCCACCTTTACCCTTTCCATAATGGATGAAATGATGGAAAATGGAAGGGATGGACAGATAATCCATGGAGTTATTTATAAAATTTCATAAGAATATCCCTTTTGAAGAGTAAATTCCACAAGTACCTAATTATTCATAACTCTTTGGTGAATTTCTCTCGAGTAAAAATAAAATTGAAGACTTTGGAATCATCTCACTGAATGGAGATTTCTCCCAATTATTTAGATGAAAGTACCTCCAAAAGTGGGAGACCCAAGATGATTTTAAATTTTATGACCTATTGGGTCATGTACATTTGAAAAGGCATTATGTGATCTAGGCACAAGTATTCATATAATTCCTATGAGTGTTTATAAAAATTCAAGTCATAGGAAATTGAATCCAACTATGGTTGAAGTCCATACTTTGGATGGCTCAATCATGCACCCTATAGGAGTTCTTGATCACATGATATTAAAATTTCAAAAATTTATGTTCCCAACTGATTTCATTATTCTAGGTATGGAAGAGGAAGATTACATCCCCCGTATTCTGGGATGACCATGTCTCACCACTGGGAATGTGATGATTGATGGTAACCTAGGGAGAATTATTTTTGGAGTAGGTGAAGATCAGGTCATGTTTAATGTGTAGAAGGTCACTACTAAAAGTGAAAAGTTGTTAAATTATCAAACCATCTATATTAATGATAAGATAGATTATAATGAAACCCTTAAGAATGAGAATAAGATACCACCAGCTATTAAAAAGAGATCTAATGATCACAAGAAAGAAAATTGAACTACACCTATGAAAACAGAGGTCATCCAAACATTCATCCCCTTTGTCTTCTAAAATCATTCTACAAGGGGTATCAAATCAAAGTAAATGACTTATTCTTTGAAAAATGGATATCTCTATACAATAAATAAAGATATAACTTTGAGAAATCCTTGGGAAGTATAAATAGTTTAGGGTAGGTTAGTGTAGTCTTTAGAAATTTTCAGATGGATGATAGAAGTATGTTGAGAGCACCTAGTCTAGAAAGGTCAAAAAAATAAAAAAAACTACATGTCTTGTATGAAATACATGATGTGTAACAGTCGAGTGAATGATAATTTTTCTAATTTATAATTTTTATGTTGTGTATTCAATACACGATGTGTAATTTTCGAGATCAATTTTAAAATATTTTGTACCTAGGGTTCACAACGCCCCCTGCCCCCCATCACTCCCTTCTTCCATGCCCCCTCTCTCCAGAGATCCCCCATACTCACCATGCACCATCATACTGTCAAAATATCCACCTCCCATCATCATATCCTCTCTCATAACATTCCACCTATCCAAAATAGAATGAACCAAGGCAGTTCATACCCCACCCACCAACAGTAAACCTGAGCATGAGAAAACACCTTCTCTATCCAAGAGGAGGAGGAACACACCTCCTCCACCACCCAAAAATCCATTCTCCTCATCTTCTTCTTCCTCCATTGCATGATCTTCCACTTCAGTGGACTCTTAGTCATATTTTGGAGGAATTTAAGTTCGTTACCATCCTCAACATCATCCTTTATTTTATTTTTTTGACTCTGCACATATGGTTTGACTAGTCCACATGCAGGAAAATCCAATGCAGATAACAATTTGTTGGATCTATCCATTCTAGAGAACATTCACATTCACCATGAAGTCCTTAAACTCATGGAACACTTTCACCTGACCTCGATTAAATGAGTCTGAGAGGAGAATAATAGGTATATCTTCTTCACATTGTTTTCCACATTTGAGATGAGAATTGACTTTGTCTACTTCAGATATAAAGGTTTACCATGGGTAGTCAATATGGGATATTTTTTAGTTGTTCTTGGAATTTACTTCAAAGATCCAGTTGCCACCCCAATATTCTCCTCTTTATGGCTTGAGACTAACAAGGTTGACACTCAAAGACTCTAGACCAAGATCACATAAGACCTCCAGGATGTTTATGACCCCCACACTACAAAGAGCCCAATGATCTGTAGTGTATCCCTCTGAATCCTATAAAGGGACCTCGCACATGCTTGAATGTATTATGGTGATTCTCATGGAAGGTTTAGCTATGTCGAGGTCCTTATTCTCACTTTCATTATGGGTGGCCTCTCAAATTATGGTTTTTTAGGCATGTTTGGTGGTAACATCGATTTTTGATTTAGTTTATATTGTTTGATATTTTACTTTTGTATATGTATTTTGGTAAATGTTTCCCAAACCTTACTTTTGATACCCGATCACTTATGCCATCTCATGGGGATTGGGAATGACCTTGGCCCCTTCCACTGATCGATTTAGGCATTAGTTGGATAAAAAACTTGACTTGGATCATGACAAAATGGTATTAGATAAGGTTTAGTTAAGCCTGTTGAGTTATTTTAATTGGGGTGAATCTAGTTAGACCAGATCTAGGACTATCATGACTCGGAGCTCTGGTCGTGAGTAGGGTTCATGGCACACATATCTTGTGACAGTCCTCGAGTCACCATGGTATGTCATGATTCTTGTTAGACTTCTCTTCAATGTAGGACATGCAAGTTTCATACTATACATAGACATCGGGTGGGGTAGAAGTTGTTTCGTCATTATGTTTCTTATGCATGTTTGGTTTACAAATGATTATTGTTACTGTTAAAATTTTATTTTTCACGCCATTTTTATTACTAATGTTCAGATAAGATTATTTCTTCAACAACATCATGTCTCCCTAGAGAGATACCTTTCACCTATAAGAGTAAGCACTAGATATTTCTCCCTCTCCTCTTGAGTAATGGTTTGAATAAGTTGTAGTCTAGGTTGTTCAGGCATTAAGACAGTGAGCGACTCTAGCTCTTTCTCCTACTCTATCTAGAGAAGATGAGTCTCATCTCAGTAAAGATAAATCCTAAGAGTTTTTAAAGAATAAAACACCTTCATTATATGGTAGATCAAAACCTCAATAGGAAGTGGAATGGCTAGATAAGATTGAGAAAATGTTCGAGTTCCTTAACACAAATGAGAAGTTTGGGGTGAAATGTGCCTCATTTTTGTTAGATGGTCTCGGGTGTAGGTGGTGGGAATTATTGCATCATGCTGGGAGTATGATAAGATGATATAGAAGGATTTAAATACCATATTCAATGATCTTTATTTTCCCAAGGCCCTAGATTATTCTAGATCCTAGGAATTCATGAACCATTCCCATTAGATCAGTTACGGATAGAGTATGCTAAATGCTTTGGTAGATAGTGCAGTACGGGTATGATATTGTTTCTCGGGAATCTTTAGAATCATTGGGGATTGAGAAGGGGATGTGACCGGAAATTTGCTCTAAGATCTTCTTGTTCAAGCTGGGAACTTATTCTAGGGTTGTTGATCATTCTTTCATGGTTGAGATTTATCATAAAAGAATATATTTGTTTTCTGTAATGGTGACTACCATGGGTAGTGGTAGTTCATCCAAGAAGAATTGTAATTGTGATGATCAAGGAAACAAGGGTGATGGTAGCTAAGTCCATCCCTCCAAGAAGTGTTCATTTTTGTATTATGGTGTAGGTTCTATTTTCTACCATCAGTTTAGGAATGAAGGACACATCTATCATCAATGACCCTCCAATTGCAAGCTTTATTATCAATATAGAGTTCTGGGACACGTCTATCACTTTTGCAAAGTGAAATGCCCAAACCAGAATGGGGTAGTATCTTTGGATTCCTGGGGAGTGTCAGTTCAGTCAGAGCCAACGAGGACGATGGGATATCGTGCAGGTGTTCATGAAGGTAAGACCATATTTCCTTCTTGGTAGAACCTAATCAGGGGAGATCCACAAGAGATCTGTCATTCATAGTAAGGGACCATCCATCTGTATGTTTCAGATCATGCTCTTGTAGGATCAGATGCATGACATGTGACTATTTGAGGTACCATTCTTCTTGTATCTTATATTACTACAACATTATTTGATATTGGTTCTTCCATTTCCTTTATATCTACCTCTCTTTTGAACTTGTGTAACATAATACAATTCTCTTATCATTTGAAATGGAGTTGGTGGTACCGTTGGGTAATAAGTAAGAGTAAGGCCTTAGGTGTTCATCTCTAAACATTCTATGTTAGCAGTTGAGATGGAATGGAATTTCATGGTCTTGGAGATGGAACTCTTTCATATGATCCTTGACATGAACTTGGTGTTTTGATTCCCAGAGTATATCAATTTCTAATTTTTGTGAGTTAATATTTTTGGAACCTTGTGAGAGAACTCAGGTATTTCATGGGGAAAAGGTTCCTTGAGAACATCACAAATGACCTCCACAATTAGTGTCGAGAAATCATGAATATCACCTATAATTTCTCATGCGGGAAGGTGGTAGTGGCGCTTCTTAGGGTGGAATACGGCATGTAGTGGATGTGTTTCCAAATGTATTTCAACATGATTTTCTAGGATTACCCCTGTAACGCCCGTATATTTTTATGAAATATTAAAATAATTTTTATTCTTCTGTAGCTAGATTTTCACACAATCGTGAGTTTAAAAAAACATTGAGATGCACTTAAAATAAAATTACTGTTATAGACTAGCCATTAGGTTAGCAGGAATAATTAAAACTAACTTATGGAATTGCATTGTGAAAAATATAAATCAATATGATATTTTTATTTTAGAGTGAATTACTTTTTGTAATGAAATTAAAAAGATATATATGTTTTATATACATAATAAAATATTTTTGGTTTTCATTCAACTTATATTTTAGTCATAGGTTGTGAATAAAACCCTATTTGATATTATTTTTTAAAAAAAATTTACACCATTGAATAGAAAACCCAATTTAAATTAAGACTTTAACACATTAATGATCTTTATATGACAAAATTATCATTTTATTTTGATTTGGGGTATAAAAATTTACTTTGGAAACATTTTTTGATATTTTTCTGATAACATTCACATTTTGACGAATAGTAAAAATAAGCTAATTTTTAATTAATTTTTTTTCATTGAGATAATTTATATGGTTAAATTATTATATTGAATAGTTTTATAGTATTAATAGAATATATTTTAACTATAAAATTTATTTTAATTAATAATCATTAACTTTACATTGAATTGATATGTAAAAACATTTCAATTTATGCAATGTTTTAACTTTTAAAACATGTTTTCTCAACAATGGGATTGATTTTAAAATAGTTAATGCAACTTCTGTGCTTTGAATTTTGAGAAATGGATTCCATATTTATATAAAATAATTACCCACATTATAAAATTTTATTTATAATTTTTAGTTATTATATAATTACCATTAATTACTGCACAATAGTGATTTAGAAATTATTTTATTAATTGATATATCAAATAAATGGTTTTAAAAATGTTTAAAGAATTATCATATGAAATAATTAATATTCTCCATATATTTTCTATGAGACTATGAAATTTTAAGAGTGTATTTAATATTTTGTTTTGAATTTATATTCTATGGGAATTTTGTTTAATGACTAATAAATGAATAGTGTCAAAATTGAAACTGTTGATATTTTATAAATATAACATTTTATTAAATTTTTTAAATATAAAAAAAATATTTAAAAAATAAAATGTGATAATTTTAAGGTATAAAATATCATCAAGTATAAATTTGGGTTCAGTTAACACCTCATTAGTAAATATTGTTTACAATTAAATATTTAGAATATCTTTACAAAAAAATGAACACTAATAGAATAACTAAGGGTCAATTAAAAATATATGGTTTAAATTGACAAATAAAGTTGACCTGAATTTATTGGTTGATTGTATTACAACCCTATATCAGATATTATTTAAATTGGGGAAACATTTATGGTTTTTGGGTAAGTTAGTTTTGATTATAAATTAATATTTTTTGAGAGTTTCATAAAGTTCCCCACTCCACACTTATAAACTGTCACCTCCTCCCTCTCTTATTGACTTCATTTTATGCTATAAAACACAGAAAAACCCTGCCAATTACAATTCTATAAATTTGTATTAATATTATGGTGTCGATGGACTTATCAAAATACTATCTCTATCACCCTATGTGGAAATTCAACGGAGTTATGTTGATGAATAGGTAATCTCTTCAACCGATACTTTCAGGTTTCATTCTTCTTCAACATCCACTTATTTAGTTTTTTCATAATAAAATAAAAACATCAGTATCACTCATATACTAATATTTTATTTAAATATGAAACAACCCTATTTCACCTTTTACTGATCCTACAAAACAACCAAATCACCGCGCGTGCGTACGTACGAATTACGGTCTCCCCATCGTGGTGTAATGTACTTTTCACAACAACCATACATGGAAGGGTATAATGGTTTAAATAATAATTATATATGAATAATATAACAATATACTAATTTTGAGATATTATACACCTTCCACATTAAAACCAGTCAACAATTATGGGAATGATATCATCGCTCGTGCGTACGTATGGCTTACCATCTCCACGGTGCGGTGTGATTCGACCAACAAGATATTCATTAAACCATGATTATATTAATGAATTGAAAGAATTAATATGACATATATTACACTAATATCATGTTTTAAATGGTATAATTATAACCTAAAAATATGAACAATAACTTATCCGAAAAAACATAAGTAAGAACATATGGTTGTTTATACCTGAATAACGAGTAACAATGAAATATTACTAACCAAAGGATGAAAATATGATCATAAATTTTAACATAAAAATGATTATGATTCTATAATAAATCCATATCATTATTGAATTCGTTATACAGGTGGTTCAGATACATTGGAAGCATATCAGACCTAAGGTAGGGGATAATTTTTCCAATCTCATTATTATCTGAGATTGTTTATTATTTAGTATTTACTGGGGTTATATTTATTATCTTTGTCCATGTTTTCTAAAAATGGTTCAATAAAATGTTTATTATTATTCCTTTATGTTTAAAGTCATTATTACCCTTTGTAGACTTTTACCACATGGTATGGAAGGAATTTTCTTTTGCTTACCATACAAAGAACTTTTTGACTTTTCCAACAAAAGTACGTGGATAATAATTTTTTTACTTATACGTCATAAATTGTTTTTATTGATTACATAGAGAATTATTTCCAGGACTTTTTATTTTCATGTTTTAAATTTTATTTTAAATTAACTTCTTTTCTTTTTGAATTAAACAATATTTTGAGAAATGAAAATGTTTTTGAAGAAGAAAGGATATTTTCCTCAAGAACTAAGTTCAGTAGTATTATAAAAATTATTTTCCATATATGATTATGTATGGTTATGATTATATCCCTATTATTACTTTTATTTTATTATGTTATGAAGGAATGATTTTATTATGTCCTTTTATCTTATATAGATTATGTTATGATGGACTGATGGTTAAGAATTCAGTTTTTACATAGTTTATGCTATGGTGTAAGATTTATGTTTTTTTGGAATACATAAGAATGGTTTCATTATGAGATGGGTGGGACCTATATCTCCCTTCAATGAATTGGGTAATGATTTATTTCTCATGAGATAGACATGGTTAGAACAACACGTTAATCTTGTTCAGGGATACAAGTCTAGAATGAGGAGTGAACTCAGTTCAGTAATGTACTTTATCTGCAATAATGGTAATGGAAATGAGCCTTGACTAATATGAAATACTTTTCTATGATTATTTTTGTATGAAAATTTTTTTCATGACTTATGTTATGATTGTTGGTATTACATTGAACTTATATGATTTATCACATGACATGATATTTTGATAACATATGCAGAATAAGATTTTCAAATGTTATGTTATTATGAATATGATATGATTGATATTTACTTCATTTACCCTTACTGAGCATTTGAGCTCACCCATTTTTATGTTTCATTTCCCCTGATCAGAACTATGTGTATTAAATATTATATTTCCAAAAGGAGTCTAGTTATGATGAGAAAAATGGGAGACAATATAGATGTTTTATGAACCATTATTTATGTATCCTAGTTTCTAAAGAAACTATACTCATATTATCCTATCATGGATTTTTTATATGTTTTAATAAATATACTTCAATTCTAAAGTATAATAGTGTATGTAAATTATGGGTCATTATAGTTAGTATCATAGGAAATGTTTAGTCAACCTTTAGAAACCAGGATGATAAAGCCTTAGTAAGAACAATATGGATATTTATAAGTATAGGATACAATCCCAGTGTTTTATAAATGGCCATGAATAACCTATGGTAAAACATAAAGAGTGAGAAATTGAAATTTTATTTTTGATTTTGTGGTTTTTGGTTATTATTCGGTTCCTCAAACTATTCTTCTTTGTTTTAGTCAATGGTTGGAACACTAAAAGACAATGTTAATGTTGAATGCAATGAGAAATGCAATGATTATCTCCCTGAGTAACCAAATGTAATGGGTGTTGGAATGAAAATTCTTAGAGCCATGCTCACACAACATTCTCAAGCTATGAAACTTGAAAGACTTACAATAACGAAAAGGAAGGAGAAACCTTATATTAAATCTTTCATGAGGTAGCATACAATTTAATTATATGTGTATTCTAATACATTAGTGGCAGAACAATGGATTAGTTCCACTAGAAAGATATTTTCAGTTCTACAATGTTCTGAACTTGACAAAGTCATCTTAGTAGTATATTGTTTGGAATGTGAAGTGGATCAATAGTGGAATCTTATTATGAATACAAGGAAATGTGATGAAATTGTGTCCATGGAATGGGACAAGTTCAAGAACATATTTTTCAAAAACTACAAGCCTCATATTCATTGAAAAAATGATGGAGATGAAGTTTTTCAATCTAAAGAAAATGACGATGAATCCATTGATAACTGTGAAGAACATTTTACAAGGCTTGCAAGGTATGCTTCTGAAATTATTATCTAACCTGAGAGTAAGATAAATTGATTCTTTATTAGATTAAAACAAATTATCCAAAGAGAATTATTCATAAGGGACATCAATTACTAGGAGGAAATAATTCTATGTTGTCTCAAAGAAGATATTGAGATTGCAGTTACCCATTAGTCATATGGGTTTGATAAGAATAGGAAAATTGAATTCAAAGGAAAATATAAAGACCACACTGAAAAGATGATGATTTTTCCCATATGCTCAAAGTGTGGAAAGAAATAAAGAGGAAAATTTCATAAAAGGGAAATGTTAATTTTTTATGTGTGGAAAAAAAGGTCATCAGAAAATTGAATGATGATGTGATGGGAAAAAGATTTCTAATGATGTGAACAATGAAAAGAAGACACAGAATGAACCTCCTACACTTCAATGTTACAAGTGAAAGGAACTGGGGAATTATTTCAATCAATGCCTTAATCCAAGGGTTATTGATGATGATTGAAATCATCAAACTCTTAAGGACAACAACAAAGGTAAGTCACAAGAAATTACTATCAGCAATGTGGACTATGATAATGTAGTGGTGAAATGTACACATACAATCCACTCTAAAGTATCAAATGATTTATTTTATTTTGTATCCACCCACTATTTTGTTTCTAAAGAATTTTCTAATGTTATCATCATATTACATAAAATATTAGATGTTCGAGTAAGCTGTGACAATTCCTATTTGCACAACAGTTGCATCAAAAGTTTACAATTCTTCTCCAATTGATGATTCTGGGAAAGTGCATTTTGAAAATATTGTGATCCATATTATAGAGGAATTTTATATGATTCTTGGCATAGATTTTATTTCATTATATGTATCTCATATCAATTTTCAAAGAAGGGAAGTCACATTTCATATTCTAGATTAATCTACGATAATCTATTAATGAACGGATGAATATGACCTTCCATAATAAATTTATTCCATCTTATGGGTCTTGATTTAAATAAATGAAGGTTATTTATCTCAAATGGTTGGTGAGAAACTCATAATTACAAATACACCTATTGTACAGAAGTTTGATGTTGTCTTTCAGAAATAATTTTCATGTATTCCACCAAAATGTGAAGTTGAGTTTTCAATATAACTTATATTGGTTTATATTTCTATTTCAATGACAACTTTTAGAATGGACCGAATTTAGTTGCTAGAATTGAAGAAGAAACTCATAGATAATCTTGATAAGGGATCCATACACCCTAGTGCATCACCTTTGGAGAACTTGATCTATTTTTTTAAAAGAATGATGGATTAAGGAGACATTGTATTGATTATCGAGAACTTAACAAGATCACAATCAAGAAAAAATATCCTCTCCCACACATTGATGACTTATTTGAACAACTACCATAGCCCAATACTTTTCCATGATTGTTCATCATTTAAGATATCATTAATTAAGGTTAAAAATTAGGATATAACAAAGATGGAATTCCAAAAAAGGTATAGACCTTATGAATTTATAGTGATGTCTTTTGGTCTTACTAATTCCCCTGCTATATTTATGGTTCAAATGAATAGAGTCTCTATAGACTATCCTGATCAGTTTGTGGTAGTGATTATAAACATTATTCTTTTCTATTCAATAATAATGGGTGAACGTGAGGATCACTTGAGAATTGTACTAAAGATGTAGAAAAATGAGAAACATTATTCTGATTTTACTAAGTGTTAATTTTGTCTTAAAAAATTATTCATTTTTGGGTCACATAATCTCAAGAGAGAGGATATATATGGATCCAGCAAAAACAGAAGTTATTGATAGATGGTTGAGACCAACAATAGTAATTGATATCTATATTTTTCTTGGTTTGGATGGATATTATCGATGTTTTGTGAAAGATTTTTCATGATTATCTAATCCACTCACCATGTTGAATTGAAAAGGAGTTATGTTCTTTTGGATGGATTAATCTAAAGAGAATTTCAAAGAGCTAAAAAGAAGGTTAGCCAGTGCACCTATTCTGACATTGCCTTGTAGTGGAGAAAGGTTTGTGATCTGTAGTGATTTATCTGAGAATTGGTTGGGTTGTGTTCTCATGAAAAATGATATGGTGATAGCTTATTTTTCATGACAGTTTAAAATCCATGAGTAAAATTACCCAACTCATGAGTTTTTGTTAGCTATAATAATCTTTGCATTAAAGACATGGATGAATTATCATTCTAGTGAAAGGTGTGACATTTATACTGATCATAAATTATTAAAGTATATTCTCACACAAAAGGATATGAATATGCGCTAAAGATTATGGTTGGAGTTGATTAATGATTATGACTGCTCAATACATTATCATCCAGGGAAGGTAACCAAGGTGGTAGATGAATTAATCAACAAGACCATGCCAGCTTAAACAAGATGATAATCAAGAAAGATCCAATATTTATGGATTTCAAAAGGATGGAAGCTGAAATTATAATGGAATGAGATAAATATTATCTTTATCAAATGAATGTTCAACCCTTTATGCATGTGAAGATTAAAGAGGCACAGAAGGAAGATGTTGAGTTACAAAAAAATGTGAGAAATGCTCCTGAATTAAACCATGATTGTGATTAAATAATAAGGTTGAGGAATCGAGTTTTTGTTCCTCCTATTCCATAATAAAATAAGGATCTATTGGATGAGGATTATTGTTCTTCATTCTCTGTTTACCCTAGAAGCACGTATATGTACAAGGACTTAAAAGAGTACTTCTGGTAGGATGGTATGAAAAGAGATGTTGCTGAATATGTCTCTTGATGTATGGTTTTTCAGCAAGTCAAGGCTGAAAAAAGATATATAAGGGTATCATACAACCATTACCCATAAAAAATGAAATGGAAATACATAACTATTTAATTTTTAATCATACATCCGAAAACATCCAAAGGAAATAATGCTATCTAGGTTATTGTTGATTGTATTACAAGGATTTAACTTTTGATCTTATTTCTAGGATATATATAATGGAAGTTGTAAGATTGCATGGAGTACCACGTTTTATTGTATCTGATCGGGGTTCATGGTTTACCACAAAGTAATGGTGAAGTCTTCAATAGGCTCTGGATACAATTTTTGTTTCATGACTACTTATCATACTCAGACTGACAGTCTATCTAAGAAGACAATTCAAACTCTGAAATACATGTTGAGAGCTTTCTCTATGGATTTCAATGTTGGTTGGGATAATCACATACCATTTATAGAATTTACTTATAATAATATCATTCACTTTAGTATTCAAGTGGCTCTTTATGAAGCCTTTATTGGAAAGATGTGAGGAACTCTAACATGCTTGGATGAAGTTGGGTAAAGAAATCTATTAAGACCTGATCTTATTGATGAAATGGTAGAAAATGTAAGATCTATTCAACAACATATAAAATAATCTCAGAGTTGACAAAAAAGTTATGATGAAAACCGATGAAAATACCAAGAGATAGAAGTTTTTTATAAGGTTTTTATACGGATATCTCTCTAGAAGAGAGTAATGAGATTTGGAAAGAAGGGAAAGCTGAGCCCTAGGTATATCAGTCCTTTTGAAATTTTGGATCTTGTTGGGAAGGTATCATACTGATTGGAATGTCCACTAAATCTCTCAAAATTTCTTGATGAGTACCATGTATCTCCCCTAAAATATTACATACCCAATCCATCCCTTGTACAATGCTCTGAAATCATACCACTGGATCAAAATCATTATTATGAAGAACAATCGATAGAGATACTGGATCATAGGGAAATTATTCTATGAAACATGACCACTCTCTTAGTTGTTATTTTATAGAGTAACCACCAATTTAATGAAACTACGTGGTAACATTAGGATATGATGAAGGAGAGGTATCCTCATTTGTTTTGTTTCCATGTGATGAATTTTGAGGGAAAAATTAAATTTATGGTGGGAAGAATGTAACACCCGTATATTTTTATGAAATATTTTAAAAACATTTATTCTTCATTATCTTTCCTTTCATGTAATCATGAGTTTAAACAAACTATAAGATACCCTTAATTTAAAATTACAGTTATATCCAAGCAGTTTGGTTAGCGGGAAAATTTATAGCTAACTTTTGAAAATGAATTATGAAAAATATAAATCAATTAGATATTGGATGTATAGATTGAATTACATTTGGTAATGAAATTAATAAGATATATATTTGTTATATACATAATAAAATATTATTTATATTCATTCAATGGATATTTTAGTCATAGGTTATGAATAAAACCATATTTTATGTTTTTAAAGGTTTATTGTACACCATTTAATGATGAACCCATTTTAAATTAAGAATTCGACACAATAATGATTTTTATTAGACAACATAAACATGTTATTTTGATGTAGGGTATAAAAATTTAATTGGGATAATTTTTTTCTATTGATCTAATAACATTCATAATTTTATGAATAATAAAAATACGCTAAATATTAATTAAAAATATCTTTTTTCATTATCATAATTTATATCGATAAATTATAAAATCGAATGGGTTCAATGGTTAAATAGAATATATTTTTACCATTTAATATAATTAATGTCATTATCATTAATTTTTCATTGAATTTATAGGTAAAAACATATCAATATTTTACAATGTTTTATCTTTTAAAACATGTTTTCTCAACAATGGTATAAATTTTTCATGGATTATTTTATAGATGATTGATATAGAACACTTTCATGGAATCATACTAAGATTTCCATCTCACACCCTATGATTCACTAGTGATGTGAAAAGATATTATTATGTATCTGAAAGCATGGAACGGAATGGAAATGGGTGTGGTTGTGAGTTTATTTATTTCAGATGGGTTTAGGAAGATAGTTGTGATTTAATGGGACTTTTTATGTTCAATCACATAGAGACTAATAGAGTATCTATTTGAGTTCGGTCATCCTTTGAATTTGGACTTGTCTCTGAGATAAATATTTTCTACCTTTTCCTATGAATCACTTACATTATTCTCTGTCTATTATGAAATATATTTAACTTTTTTTATTTTAATGTATCATTATTTATATGTATATATGTATTTTTTTAATTTAGGTTGGGAGAATGTGTCCATATATTTATTTGATGATCTAGTGTTAGAGGAAAGCCCATGGAGATCATGAACTCCCTTAATGTATGTGAAAAGTTGAGTCATTTACTAGTATTTAGAAGATATCTAGGTCAGGCTCATCATAGTAGATGTGATCAAGAGTATTCATGTATAGCTAAGGTATTATTATAATAGATGTCCTCAGCACATCCCATGGGAAAGAGTTTCAGAGGGTGTATCTAGAATATATATAATCAATGTTTTGAATGGAGGTGAGTTTTTCAAATGTCTAATATTTACAATTATCATGGTGTGTAGCTTATTGTGTATCCACCATATGATCTGTGTTAATTTGATTCATTTATATACGTTTGACAATTTGATAAATATATTTAAAACCAATCTTTCTTTTCAAAATGGATTAGGTGTCCAAATTCATTATCATCCCAAACAATAGTTACCATTAGGGCATTTTAAAAATAAGGTCTATAGTTTTATGTTCTAATGTGAGAGGTCATATTTTGAAATTCTCCACCAATATGTAAATATTGTTGATTGTTTTAATTGAGGTCGACATCATAATTAATAGTGGGGTGGAGTAACTGGATGTGGATAATTTCATTCATTAGAGATGTTAGATCTAAGTAGGAAAAATACTGATTAAGGTACATTTTTAGTTCATCTACTCTTTGTTTTACTTGAATATTTGGATAATTTCATTCTTTTACATCTCCCACCATGGTTTACACCTTGGGACACAAGGTGAAGAGGCTTATAGTGCCACTTGTATTTAGTACACTCGTAGAAGTTCAATTTATATTTTTTAATATATATTGAGGTTCAGTGATATTTTTTTGGAATAATAATTCATAAGGTGATTGCATTATATTTTACTTATAAAAATATGTCATAATTTTTTCATCAAATAGTTTTATTTCATGTATTATATCCTTTATTTATTCCAGAAAAGGGGATTATTCCTTGATGGCTATAGCCCGACTGTGATGCACATTAGTCAAATACAACAATGGATAATCCATTATCACCTTGTATAAATATTGTATTCTCTATAAGAACAATCCTTGGGTTATGTATTTGATCATTTGGTGTAGTTTCTTATATATTATATGAAATTTATTAATTTTTATCCATTAGAGGTTATATCTGTAATCCCATGATGTGATATAGACTTTAGGATATTGTGTTAATCTATTTCCTCACCTATTTAAATTTCACCATAATATATATTACAATATAATATATGGTAATATATTATACAATTGAATATTGATAGTTAAGGGGGTTCATCTATCCTGTTGTCTATCCATTGGGTGTTACATAGTTATATTTCTAATTGAAAAATAGTGTTCCAATAATTTTTATAGACTATAAATGGTCACAAAATGTAATTTTAAACAACTATTATCCCCTCAAATGTATATGTGATATATTTGATCAATTAAAGGGATCTATGTGGGTTTTAATGATATATTATTTGCCTGGGTACCAACACATGAGTGAATTGAAGATGAATAAACTAAATACCGCTTAAACATTCCTCAATACATAATTCATGTTTCTATTTTTATTCTATAGTGTCATGAAAAAATTGAATATTTTTAATGGAATCATGATATCCCTGTTTCATGAGTTCCTAGATTAGCCCATTATAGTTCTCTTCGATGGCATTCTTGTATAATTATAGTCAAAGGTAGATCATTTCATGCACCTTCATGACATTTTTAATTCCATTTTTAGTCTCACCACTATTTTATGTTGTCTATGTGAATTTTTTGGATTCATGGGATGAATTTATATAGGCATTTTATCTCTTGTTTGGGGGTTGTAATCGATGAATCAAAAATATTGTCAAATTTTTCTTATGAATAGACAAAGGATTTTGTAGTGGATTTTGGATTTATGGGTCTCATGATTTATTCATTGAGGTGTGTCCATGATTTTTTTTGATATCTACTTTATAAATAGACTTGAATTGGAAGGAATAAGACTCATTTATGTTGATAAGTTTTGGGGATATTTCAACTAATTAATAAAGAAGTAAATCAGTGCTCGCAATCATCAGTTTTTAGTGGAAGGAGAGATGTTTATAGAAATAAATATTGATTCCCATATCAAATGTGGTTAAATCATGAAGAATTTTAAAAAAATTATCTCATGAGAGTTCATGAAGTTATACACCCATGTTCATTACTATTCGACTAATTATATAGAGGTGGTGGTGGTGTTTGATTTGAATCTATGGAGACATTATGAATATAGTGATTACTTTATAATCAACATCATTCGGATCTGGGGTTTGCGCGGCATGGCTGAATATCTGTGTTTTAGGTGATAAGTGCTTGAAAAGCGTGCGTGGGGTGGTCGAAACTGGCCGAACAACCTCGAAATTCCATAAAACTAGACAACAACAAAGGGTGGGAGAATTTTGAGATTTTCGGCCAGACGAAACGTCAATCGGAGGTGTCGTGTGACCGCACTAGCTGAAAACGCACTCGGCATGTCGTAAATGAACAAAACATGGGTTTTACAGTCAAATGCATGTTGAACGACATCGGAAGGACTTAAAATCTCATGAAAACACCATAATTATTATTAGTGAGGTGTAAAAGGAGACGACACGTCATTCGGATGCGCGGTTTCCATGGCACAGCTGAATATATGTTTTTAGTTGTTTGGGGTGCTTGAAAAGCATGTGTCGGGTGGTCAAAACTGACTGAACAACCTCGTAATTCCATGAAATCAAACAAAAACAAAGGGTGGGGGAATTGTGAAATTGTAGGCCAAACGACACGTCAATCGGTGGTGTTATGTTACTGTGCTGACAGAAAACGCACGCGGTGTGTCGTAAATGGCCAATACATGGGTTTTATGGTCAAATGGATGTTGAATAACCTCAGAATGCCATGAAATAACACGAAAACTCCCTAGTTATTATTCGTGAGGTGAACGATGAGATGATACGTCATTTGGACATGTGGTTTTCACGACAATGATGAATATGTATTTTTAGGTGTTCAGTGCGCTTGAAAAGTGTGCGTGGGGTGGTCGATACTGGCCGAACGACCTAAGATTTCAATAAAATCGAACAAAAACAAATTTTGGGTGAATTGTAAAATTTTCAGCCAGACAAAAAGTCAATTGTAGGTGTCATGTGGCCGTGCTGGCCGAAAATGCACTCGGCGTGTCATAAATGGACAAAACATGGGTTTTACAGTAAAATATTTGCCGAACGACATCAGAATGACTTGAAATAACACAAAAACACTGTAGTTATTATTCGTGAGGTGTACGAGGAGATGACAGATCATTCGAATGCACAGTTTTCACAGAAGAGATGAATATTTCTTTTTTAAGTGTTCAGTGTGGTTGAAAAGCATGCGTGGGGTGGTCGAAACCAGCCGAACGACCTCAAAATGCAATGAAATAGGGAGAAATCAAAGGGTGGGTGAATTGTGAAATTGTTGGCTAGACGACATGTCAATAAAAGGTTTCTTTTGAACACGCTATCTGAAAAAACACTCGACATTTCGTAAATGGCCAAAACAAGGGTTTTAAGGTCGAATGGATACCGAACAACATCGAAATGAATTGAAATCACACGAAAACAGCCTGGTTATTATTCATGAGGTGTACACAGAGAAAGCGCGTCATTCAGATGCATTGTTTGCGCAGCACGGCTGAATATGTGTTTTTTAGTTGTTCAAGGCATTTGGAAAGTGTGTGTGGGGTGGTCGAAACCACTTAGAATTCAATGAAATCAGACGACAATAAAGGGTGGGTGATATGTGAAATTTTCAGATAGACGACATGTCAATCGGAGGTGTCGTGTGATCGCACAGGCCCAAAACACACTTGGTGTGTCATAAATGTCCAAAACATGGGTTTTACGGTCAAATGCATGCCGAATGATGGCGAAATGACTTGAAATCACATAAAAACACCCTAGTTATTATTCGCAAGGTGTACAAGGAGACAACACATCATTCGGATGTGCGTTTTGCACAACACTATTGAATATGTGTTTTTTAGGTGTTAGGTGTGCTTGAAAAGAGTGTGTGGGGAGGTCCAAACCAGGTGAACGAACTCAGAATTCCATGAAAACGAACGACAACCACGGGTGGGTGAATTGTAAAGTTTTTGGCCAGACGGCATGTCAATCAGGGCTGTCGTGTGACCGCACTGGCTGAATACGCACTCGGCGTCTTGTAAATGGCCAAAACATGGGTTTTACAGTCAAATGTGTGCCGAACGACATCAGAATGACATGAAATCACATAAAAAGCCGTAGATATTATTCGTGAGGTGTACGAGGAGACAACACATCATTCGGACGAACGGTTTGAATGGAACGGCTGAATATGTGTTTCTTAGGTGTTAGGCGCACATAAAAAGCATGCGTGGGGTGTTCGAAACTAGCCGAATGACCTCCGAATTCCATTAACTCAGATGATAACAAAGGTTGGGAAAATTGTGAAATTTTCTGCAAGATAGCACATCAATCAAAGGTGTTGTGTGACCGCGCTGGCCGAAAACGCACTCGGTGTGTCGTAAATGGACAAAACATGGGATTTATGGTCATATGAATGACGAACGTCAACAGAATGACTTGAAATCACACTAAAATACCCTAATAATTATTCAAGAGGTGCATGAGGAGACAAAATGTCATTCAGACGTGTGGTTTGCGCAACACGGCTGAATATGTGTTTTTTAGGTGTTCGACTCTCTTGAAAAGCGTGTGTGGGGTAATCGAAATCAGCCTAACAACCTCAGAATGCAATGAAATCAGATGAAAACAAATGGTGGGTGAATTTTGAAATTATCGGCAAGACGACACATCAATCTGAGGTGTCGTGTGACTGTGTTAGCCAAAAACGCACTCGGCGTGTCATAAATGGCCAAAACATGGGTTTTACGGTCAAATGCATGCCAAACGACATAGGAAGGACTTGAAATCACCCGAAACACCCTAGTTATTATTCGTGAGGTGTATGAGGAAACGTTACGTCATTTGAATGCGCAGTTGGTAAGAAACGACTGAATATGTGTTTTTTAGGTGTTAGGCGAGCTTGAATATCATCCGCGGGGTGATCGAAATTGGTCGAACGACCTCAGAATTCCATGAAATTGGACGAAAACAAATTTTGGGTGAATTTTAAAATTGTCGGCTAGACGGAAAGTCAATCGGACGTGTCATGTGACCATGCTATCCAAAAACGCACTCGGTATGTCGTAAATGGCCAAAACATGGGTTTTACGGTCAAATGGATGCTAAAAAACATCTAAATGACATGAAATCACATGAAAACATCCTAGTTATTATTCGTGAGGTGTATGAGGAGAAGTCACATCATTCAGACGCATGGTTTTCATTGCACGACTGAATATCTATTTTTTACGTGTTCGGCGTTTTTGAAAAGTGTGCGTGGGGTAGCCGAAACTGGACGAATGACCTCAGAATTTCATTAAATCAGACGAAAACAAAGGGTGGTTGAATTGTGAAATTGGTGGCCAGACAGAACATCAATCGAAGGTGTCATGTGACCGCGCTGGCGGAAAACGCAATCATTATGTCGTAAATGGACAAAAAATCGGTTTTACGGTCAAATGCATGCCGAACGACATCAGAATGACTTGAAATCACACGTACACACCCTAGTTATTATTCGTGAGGTGTACGAGGAGACAACATGTCATTCAAGAGCGTGGTTTGTGCGGCACAGTTAGATATATGTTTTTTAGGTGTTAGGCGCACTTGAAAAGCATGCGTGGAGTGGTTGAAACCGGCCTACTGACCTCGGAATTCCATGAAATCAGACAAAAACAAAGGGTGGGAGAATTGTGAAATTTTCATCCTGACGTCACATCAAACGTATGCGTCATGTGACCGTGCTGGCTCAAAACTCACTCGGTGTGTCGTAAATGGCCAAAACATGGATTTTACGTTCAAATGCATGCAGAACTACATCAGAATGACCTGAAATCACACAAAAACACCCTAGTTATTATTCGGGAAGTGTACGACGAGATGGCATGCCATTAGAGGAATATAAATATCTCATGTTCTTCCTATAACTCATCCTAGGTCTAAGAACATGAGCACTACCATTGTCTATCGTATGGGTATCATGATCTTTGCCACACTACCCATGTTTTTCTGTTGGTTTTAAGATACTCAAACCAAGACCATGACTAAACATCCCATGTTCTTCCTATAACATGTAGGTTTTTTCCCTTGTGTGTATTGCTGTTGTGGTCTAAGTGAGGAAAGAATTCTATATTTTTAATACACTTATGTGTGTTGTTGTTTAAGGACTTGATATCATTCTGGATATGAATAAGATACAACCTATCCATGACAAATACGGCTTATGTAACAAAACATATAATAGAAAACGAGTAAGTTAACACCCAAAACGACGATAATTCTAAGATATTATTAACAAATCAATGTAAAAAGATCATATATTATATCAAATTAATATATATGATTCTTGTATAATTTAATAACAATTATTTCACCATTATACAGGAGGTTAACCTACCCCAAGAAAGGAAAAGTACAAGGTAAGGGTTTACTTCACAATCTCTTCATTATCCGAGGTTGTTTATACGTAATAATCTACTGGGAAATATTTATCATCCACATCCATTTTTCTTAAAAATGTATTTCAAAACATTTTTACTATTTAAAAGAATATGGGTTAAAGTCATTTATACCCTTGTTTGAATTTTTATAAGAGTTTTATAAAGGAATCTTTCCGTCGTTTTCCAAACAAGGTGCTTTTTAACATTTTCGACAGAATTAAGGTAAGAATGTTGTTTTAACTTATACGGCGGGTGCGGTTATTTTCTGCCATTATAAAATCGTCGAAGCATCCCTTACAAGCTTATAAGAATATTTTCAAAGAAAATGTTTTATTTCATATATATAAGACTCTTAAATGATTTCAAAATAGAAAGCGATATTTCTCTAAAAAGAGTTTTGATTTCATCTATGTCAACATCCTTTGATGGATTTTACGCTTATTTGAAGTTGATTTATTATGATACAAAACTTCTATATTGTATTGAAGGTTTTGTGATATGTTTGACTGTGAATGTGATATTTTTATACCATTCATATTTTATGGTGAATGTATTGACATTTCGTATGCTAGTTTTAATACGAATGTTTATGTTATGTTTAAACCTTTTCATATGGGAATGCATTGGACTTAATATGTTACGGGTGGAGCCCGCTATAGCTCCTTGATGCATCAGTAGGTCTCATGAGATAAACTAGTGTCTTGGCACAAGGCCTTGGAAAAATCTTATTTGTAGTCTTGGCACGAGGCCTTGGCTATGTGGTTATGATAGTCTGGCATTATGCATTCCTTGATTATGAAAGTGGTTATTGATATTGCATGCGATTATTCGATTAGTAGAATATCCATGTGAATAAGTAAATGGAATTATTTCATTTTACTTTTTCCATACTATGTTGAAGTTTTAAAAGGATTTTATTTTAGTTATACATTGCCTTAAATGTTTATGCTTATTTTTGAATGTTTCCGCTATATTGTTATCCTTACTTGGCATTTGAGCTCACCCCTTTTCTATGTTTTATTTTTCCCAGGATGTGAAGAAGTAAGTTATGAATGACCTGCAGGGATAGTATGTGGGGATATGAGTGTGGAATATGGAGACTATGTTGTTGTTGTAGTTTTTAACTTTGTGATGTAATGTAAAACTTTTTGAATATATCTAGTATTTCCAAGGCTACTAAACCAATCGGTCTTTTGAGATTTTATCTTTCTTGTGATCATGCCAATGTAATATAATAAAGCACCGAATCTGGGTAACGAGGGTCAAGGCGTTACAGTTGGTATCAGAGGAAGTTTAGTACAAACCTTGGAAGCTAGATTTAGATAAACTCTGATTAGAGCACGTAGACCTAAGATGAACTTTGAGGATTAGTATAGAAGAACTTCCTAGAATTTTGGTATTGTAGAGATTTTGAGAGTTTTCCGAGCAATACATCCCTGTCTGGATACAAGAAGGTAGAGGCGGCTCTGGCACAGATGTTCCTAGGGGTAAAACCCAAAAACACTGCTTTGAGCTAGACTCGAATGGGAACTGGTGCACGACAACGGGCCTTGCTGCACTCTTGGTTACGACACTCCTGGGTTATATGCTTAGGATAACTCTCATTTTCATTAAAAAGCATTATGAAGGGTTTATGAGTATATACTTCCTCAAAGAAAAAAATTTTATGATTATGGATTATATCTATAAATAGTTCAATTTATGTTAAGTGTTTTATAAGTATGGGATTATGTATTTTGATTCATAAACTGATCTAGTTTATGCCATTGTTTAGAAATGGCACCTAGTTGAAGAAATGGAAATCGAATCAATGCACACACTCTATGTAGGGATTGACCTCATGATCAAGATAATTATAGTGGAGCTGGTGATGCAACTGGTGACGATCAGCTAATCACCATACTGGGACAACTCACTCAGGTTATGAATAATAACCTTACCCGTATGGAGCACCCTGATCCGCAGTGTGGAGGATCAATGCTAGATCGATTCATGAGGCAACAACCACCAACATTCAATGGGAGTACAAATACCTTAGTAGCTGAGCAATGGATATTTTCCCTAGAGAAAATATTTCAGGCATTGGGGAGTAGTGAAAGGGAAAAAGTTATCATGGCAGTTTGCCGACTCACTGGAGATGCTGATCAATGGTGTTCATTGATTCAAAACACAAAAGAAGATGATGAAGTATCAAATATAGAATGGAGGGAGTTCAAATATCTGTTTTTAGAAAAATACTTTCCTCGCGACCATCGAGCAGATATGTAAAGGCAATTTCTGAGTCTGAGACAGAAGGAGGATGAGAATGTCGCAAAGTATGAGGCTAACATTACAAGGTTAGCAAGGTATGATGGAGATTATATATGTAACCTAAGAAGTAAGATTGATCGTTTCTTTTATGGGTTAAAACCATTTCCCCATCGAGCATTAGTCTCACAATCCTTTTCATCGTACGAAGACATTGTCTCATGTGCTATCAAGATTGAAAAGGAATTCTATATGTCTTATGAATTTAAAGAAACTCAAGAGAAGAAGAGACCTTCAGATCAGTCTGGGAATGGAAATAAGGGGATGAAAGGAAAGGTTGAATATCCATCTTGTGGTAAATGTGGGAAGAAACACCCCGATACTTTCTTGAAGGGAATGGGCGTCTGTTACAAATGTGGTGAAAAAGGCCACCAAGCTCGTGATTGCAAGGGGAAGAAGGAAGCCACCAACGTTCAGTGCTACAATTACAGGTAGATGGGGCATTATGCAAATGAATTTCTTAAGCGTTAGGAGAACTTACCTCAGAAAAGGCAAAGGGATCAAGGCCAAGCTTATGCTATCACTACTGCAGAGGTAAAAGCTCCGAAAGATGTGGTGGCAGGTAATTTAATGGTTTCCTCAGGTTTAGGAAATGCATTATGTGATTCTGGATCATCGTATTGTTTCATATCTTCCTAGTTTGCTAAGAAAATTAGATATTTCCAATTTGATTTTACAAGGGAGTTGTCAGTTAAAACTCCTAAGGGAAGTATCATTGCAACAAAGTTTTGTGAATCAGTCCCCATTAGAGCACATAAATGTTCTTTATCTACTGATCTCATCGTCATACCTATGATTGAGTTTGACATAATTCTTGGTATGGACAGGCTTTCGGACTACGATGCAAAGATTTATTTTAAGAAGAAATAGGTTATGATTCTTGATGATAATGATAAGGAACACCTTATCTTTAGAGAAGAATCGCCACCACCTAATTCTTATTTAGATCCACCCCCAGTAGCTCAATTAAATTCAATTTTTGGGGAGGAAGAGAATGAAATTACTATGGGTGAGGAAAGGAATGTTCAAATAGAGGATGTACCTGTTGTGAAAGAATTTTTAGATTTATTTCCGGAAGATTTACCTGGACATCCTCTAGAACGAGAAGTTGAGATTTCCATTGATTTAATTCCTGGATCAAGGCCTATATCAAAGACCCCTTATAGAATGGCCACTGTAGAATTAGTTGAACTAAAGAAACAACTAGTGGAATTGAGTAATAACGGATTTATTCGCCCTAGTGTTTCTCCATGGGGATCCCCTGTTCTTTTTGTTAAAAAGAAAGACGGATCTATGAGGTTGTATATCGACTACAGGGAGATCAATGCTATAAAAATATAGAACAAGTATCCCCTACCTCGCATTGATGATTTATTTGACCAACTACATGGAGCTCAATACTTTTCAAAGATTGACCTTTGATCTGGATACCATCAGTTGTGTGTGAAGAAGGAAGACATTCCGAAGACAGCATTTCAAACCAGGTATGGGCATTACGAGTTTACTGTAATTCCTTTTGGATTGACTAATGCACCCTCTGTATTCATAGATCTTATGAATAGTGTTTTCAAGGAGTATCTCGATGAATTTTAGGTGGTATTTATTGATGATATCTTGGTATACTCCAAAATCTACAAAGATCATGAAAATCACTTGCGCATTATCCTGAAGACTCTGAGAAGACATGAATTATATGGGAAGTTTAGCAAGTGTTAATTCTGGATTCAGGAGATTTCATTTCTTGACCATATTGTCTCTAAATATAGAATATCTGTTGATCCTTCTAATACCAAGTCAATCCATGAATGTCCAACACCTACGAGTATAATTGACGTACGTAGTTTTATTGGTTTAGCAGGTTATTATCTGTGATTCGTCCAGAATTTTTCCCGATTGGCTAACCCATTCACGAAGCTCACACGTAAAGGGGTTAAATTTGATTGGACAAAAGATTGTGAAGAATGTTTCTAAGAACTTAAGATAAGATTAGTCAATGATCCTATATTGACTCTACCATCGGGGAATGATGGGTTCGTTATTTATAGTGATGCACCGAAGAAAGGTCTTGGTTGTGTCCTTATGTAGAATGATAGGGTTATTGCCTATGCATCACGACAGTTGAAAATTCCTGAACAAAACTATCCTACTCATGATCTTGAGTTACCAGCTGTGATCTTTTCTTTGAAGATATGGAGGCACTACCTATATGGTGAAAAATGTGAGATTTATACTGATCACAAGAGTTTGAAGTATATTTTCTCACAAAAAGAACTCAACACGAGGCAAAGAAGATGTCTTGAATTACTCAAGGATTATGATTCTACGATACACTACCACCAGAGGAAGGAAAACAAGGTGGCAGATTCTTTGAGAAGAAAAGATCATGGAGTTTTGAAGAATATGAGAATTGAAAGGGATCCAATTTTCATGGATCTAGTGAATATGTACATGGGAATAACTAGGGAAGGCGAAACATCAATTATTTTTCAAATGGTTGCCAAACCATCTTTACTAGAAAGGATTAAGAGTTCTCAGACCGATGATGAAGAATTTAAAAAGAAGATTAAAGCTGTGAATGATGGGAGATTGAGAGACTTTGTGTATGAAGATGGAATTTTGAAATTCGGGAAGAGACTTTGTGTTCCCGATTTACCTGATCTAAAAAGTGAATTGTTGGATGATGCTCATAGTTTCAATTTCTCTATACATCCTGGGACCACCAAAATTTATAGAGATTTGAAGGGAAATTTTTGGTGGGACAACATGAAGAGGGAGACTGCTGATTTTGAGTCAAGATGTATGGTTTTTCAACAAGTGAAAGCTGGGAGGTAGCAGCCTGGAGGAGTCATGCAACCTCTTCCCATACGAGAGTAGAAATGGGACAATATTACGATGGACTTTGTCATGGGACTACCAAAGGCTCCTAGAAGGAACGATGCAATATGGGTTATTGTTGATTGTCTTACCAAGTCAGCATATTTTCTTGCTATAAGAGAAGATCTACCAGTGGAACGTCTAGCAAGAATATATATTAATGAATTTGTGAGACTTCATGGAGTACCCCTATCGATTGTTTCTGATCGTGATCCCCGTTTTACTTCAAGATTCTGGAAAAGTCTTCAGAAATCCATGGATACTGAACTTCATTTGAGCACTGCTTACCACCCTCAGAAAGATGGACAATCAATATGAACTATTAAAACCATAGAAGACATGTTGAGATCCTGCTCACTTGACTTTCAGGGTATGTGGGATCAATATTAACCTCTGGTAGAATTTTCTTATAACAATAGCTTCCATTCGAGTATTAAGATTGCACCATATGAAGCGTTATACGGAAAGAGATTTCGCACACCAACCTGTTGGGATCACTTTGGTGAAAGAAAACTTGTAGGTCTAGAACTGGTGGAGGAAACGATGGAAAAGGTTAAGGTAATCCAAAATCACATCAAAGCAGCTCAAAGTATGCAGAAGAGCTATGCCGATAATCGAAGGAAGGATTTGTAATTTCAAGTCAGTGATCATGTTTTCCTGAAGGTATCTCCATGGAAGGGAGTCATACATTTTGGTAATAAAGGTAAATTGAGTCCCAGGTACATCGGACCTTTCGAAATTCTAGAATGAATTGGGGCTGTAGCATACCGATTGGCAATGCCGCCAAGTCTCTTCAAAGTTTACGATGTGTTCCACGTATCCTTATTGAGGAAATACATGCCTGACCCAACGCATGTACTCACCTATGAAGAATTAGAACTAGAACCCGATCTGTCTTATTGGGAAGAGCCCGTCAGGATTCTTGATACGAGATAACAAGTACTGAGAAACCAGACAACGCGTCTGGTAAAAGTTTTGTGGAGAAACCATAAGATGGAAGAGGCAACGTGGGAACCCAAGGAACTTTTGATGAAGAACCACCCGAGTCTTTTCATGTGATAAGTATTCTAGAAATTTTGAGGACTAAATTATTTGAAGGAGGGGAGAATGTAACACCCCAAGCTTCTACGGTACGCTTCTCTTTGAGTAATGCGATAGCGTGTGTTGTACGCAACATCGAGTTCTAACACACCACAACCAATCAAACTAACCGTTATGAATAGTAATACCTACTTTTTGAAATTATATATATTTTATATTTCAAAATGGACTTCATTTTTGGATTCGGAATATCAAAATTATCCTAAGTTGAATTTTTTGTATTTTTCTTAGAACTTCCAATTTTTATGAATAGTGAAAAATACCTAAAAACAACTTTTTTAATCAAAATAATTTATAGTGATAAATTATATTATTGTGTGGTTTTAAAGAATAATTAGAATATATTTTTACCATTTTATCCAATGGTTTTCATTATAATTAATGTAACTTTGAAATTGGACATAAACAATTATCAATCTTTTGATAAATATTGTTTCTTAAAAACACGCTATTTGTTGTGATAGCAGGAATTAATTATAAAATTAATTAATGCAACTTATATGTTTTGAATTTTGTAAAATAGACATAATTTTTGAATTTGGATTATCAATTATAGCTTAGGGTGAAATTTTGGCATTGTTCTGAAAAACTTCAATTTTTGATGAATAGTGAAACTACTAAGTGGTAGTTAAAACACTGAATTTTTTATAACACTTAATTTTACCACTTCTGTGAATGAAATTTCGAAAATCCGAGAGACACGGTTAATATCAAGAAGTAAAATGTGGTTCAATGAGATGAAAATAATTTTTGGTGAATAGTACCTTTTTACATTTCTTTACCACGGTTAAAAGTAAAATAGGGTAATTAAGGGTAAAAATGATATTAATATTACCCTAACACATGTACTAATTCTATTGGACAAGTGTATCTCGACCAAAAACATCCTTAGGAATAAAATATTATCATTTAGGTCCACTTGGATTAGATTAGGACATTTATTATTATTTAATTCAAAGAAGAGTTAAAAGAGTTAAAATCAAAGATTATTTACTAAAACATTTTTAATATAGGGTTATACATAAGATAAATTCGATTGTAAATATTCATTAGAAAGATAATAAGATTTAATAAATAATTATAATTTATTTTTAATTTTTATACTATAAATATTTTAATTTATTTATGACACAATGATGATGTGTTAATTACCATAATTGTGAAAAACTAAAATAATTGATATTATAAATTCCCAAATAAATATAATTTGAGACTTTTAATGAATTAAAATAATTTTATAGGCTAATATGACATGTTAGTATTGATTTAATTAACATTTGTCGAAGTAATAATTCTGTTATGAGTTTCACAAAAATCAATTATTTAATAGTGTCAAAATTGACATAAAAGAGTTTTTAAAACAAATATTATATTATTAATTGATATTAAATTCCTAAAAATCTATGGTTAGGCCAGGAGACTTATATCATGATAGGTTCATCATTAATGGACCACTTTGGGGTCTCTTGGATGTATATAGTATGTTTATTAACTATATATTATTAAAATACAAAGTGACATGGTAAATGTCAAACTAATTAACATAGAGTTAATACTTAAAGATAAGGTTAATATACGTACCCAAACCTGTATAAATTCTATTGGTTGAGTTTTTTTCGACCTATCCCCACATTAAAATTTTAATAATCAACTTTTTAGCCATTATAAACCTAATATAAATTTATTATAAATTAATATTTCTAGATTTTCCAAAGGTACCCCTCACCCCTCTTATAAAAGGGCACTCCTCCTTCTCATTTATTCACACCTTCAAAGCCTTTTGGTTCGGCCAAAATCTGACCAAATACTCTCCCAACTTCCCTCAATACAACCTAGAGGCCTTAGTTCGATCAGAAAGCCAACCTATGGAGCCCTTTTGATCAAATCAAAAGGGAGAACCCGAAGAAGAGGTAATGATTTCACCACCCTTTTCCAAGTTCCTTTCTTCTTCCACTTCTTCTTTCTTTGTTATTACCATTCTAAAATAATACGTCCAGTATCTTATATATAATGTGATGTTATTATAAATATGGTACAACCATATTCAGTATTATATCCACCCTTTGAATAACATGTCACCATACGTGCGTACGTACGGCTTACCGTCTCCACGTCGTGGTATAATTGTTATTCAATATATTTTTATTTGGATGAGTATAATAATGATGTGTAACTCATGTAAATAATAAATATAACATGTTAATGATTATGTATATATGATATACCATCCATTTATATATTATTTTAATATCAAAATAATGATATTGTCGCTCGTGCGTACGTACGGACTACCGTCTCCACGAATGCGATGAGATTCATTCTCAATCGTATCCATTCAAGTATAATTATCATTTGATGACTTAAAAATGATTTTTAAGGACTTGATATCATTCTGGATATGAATAAGATACAACCTATTCATAACAAACATGGATTATGTAACAAAACATATAAAAGAAAACGAGTAAGTTAACACCCAAAACGACGATAATTCTAAGATATTATTAACAAATCAATGTTAAAAGATCATATATGATATCATATTAATATATATGATTCTTGTATAATTTAATAACAGTTATTTCACCATTATACAGGAGGTTAACCTACCCCAACCAAGGAAAAGTACAAGGTAAGGGTTTACTTCACAATCTCTTCATTATCCGAGGTTGTTTATACATAATAATCTACTGGGAAATCTTTATCATCCACATCCATGTTTCTTAAAAATGTATTTAAAAACATTTTTACTATTTAAAACAATATGGGTAAAAGTCATTTATACCCTTGTTTGACTTTTTATAAGAGTTTTATAAAGTAATCCTTCCATCGTTTTCCAAACAAGGTGCTTTTTAACATTTTCGACAAAATTAAGGTAAGAATGTTTTTTTAACTTATACGGCGGGTGTAGTTATTTTCTGCCATTATAAAATCGTCAAAGCTTCCCTTAAAAGCTTATAAAAATATTTTCAAAGAAAATGTTTTATTTCATATATATAAGACTCTTTAATGATTTCAAAATAGAAAGAGATATTTCTCTAAAAAGAGTTTCGTTTTCATCTATGTCAACATCCTTTGATGGGTTTTATGCTTATTTAAAGTTGATTTATTATGATACAAAACTTCTATATTGTATTGAAGGTTTTGTGATATGTTTGACTGTGGATGTGCTATTTTTATACCGTTCATAGTTTATGTTGAATGTATTGACATTTTGTATGCTAGTTTTAATACGAATGTTTATGTTATGTTTAAACCTTTTCATATGGGAATGCATTGGACTTAATATGTGACGGGTGGAGGCCGCTATAGCTCCTCGATGCATCGGTAGGTCTCATGAGACAAACTAGTGTCTTGGCACAAGGCCTTGGCAAAATATTATTTGTAGTCTTGGCACGAGGCCTTGGCTATGTGGTTATGATAGTCTGGCATTATGCATTCCATCATTATGAAAGTGGTTATTGATATTGCATGTGATTATTCGATTAGTAGAATATCCATGTGAATAAGTAAATGGAATTATTTCATTTTACTTTTTCCCTACTATGTTGAAGTTCTAATAGGCTTTTGTTTTAGTTATACATTGCCTTAAATGTTTATGATTATTTTTGAAAGTTTCTACTATATTGTTATCCTTACTGGGAATTTGAGCTCACCCCTTTTCTATGTTTTATTTTTCCCAGGATGTGAAGAAGTAAGTTATGAATGACCTGTAGGGATAGTATGTGGGGATATGAGTGTGGAATATGGAGACTATGTTGTTGTAGTAGTTTTTCACTTTGTGATGTAATGTAAAACTTTATGAATATATCTAGTGTTTCTAAGTCTACTAAACCAATCGGTCTATCGAGATTTGATCTTTCTTGTGATCATGCCAATGTAATGTAATAATGCACCCACTCTGGGTAACTAGGGTCGGGGCATTACATATTTTCATCACACTGTCTATATTAAAATGGAAAGGGACTTACCAGCCCTCAAGAAAAAACATGATGAATCTATTGGGGTGTATGAGTAAATGTTTGAATTACTTTCAGGATACACCAATGAAATTTTTATTACCCAAAATACAAGTATTACCACTTCTTCAGTTTCGTAAAACCTAGCCTACAAAATCCCTAATGAACTAGGACTTTGATAGCTATGAGGAATTTTTCTAATGATCCCTCATAGTTTAAACTGAGATAAAAAAAATAAAAGGTATCATTAGGATAAGATGTTGAATATTGAGTTTAATTATAAAAATGGGATGGGGAAATCTAAGGGTGCTAATAAATTTCAACATCCAATTTTTGAAAAGTGCGTAATGAAACAACCTAAAAAATTACTCAGGGGGACAAAGAAATGAGTTGGTTCTGGGAATTAAGGACACTTCGATAGTTATTTTTAATGATATAAACCCACTAATTCTATATTGTAATGGAATTATCTTGTCAACCCTTAGTTCATTTTTCATTATTTCAACTATAAGTTATAAGCTAACTTGGAAAACCAATTCTCTATGAAAAGGGGTTTTGGATACAACCAACAACCTACTATGTAGCTAAAGAGATCTTATGACATTACAACTACAATGGGGGATCTTGAAAATGATGGGGTGATAGGTAAAGTATAAATTAATTCAATAATAGTTATTTTACATTTTTATTCTTATTTTATGAATTCCATTATATCACACAAATTTATTTTAACTATTAAACCACCACCA
This sequence comes from Viscum album, assembly GCA_963277665.1. Classification (NCBI taxonomy): domain Eukaryota; kingdom Viridiplantae; phylum Streptophyta; class Magnoliopsida; order Santalales; family Viscaceae; genus Viscum; species Viscum album. The sequence continues at coordinate 1,148,080,765 of OY728132.1, read as the reverse complement.
CAAACCATGTAAGTTGAGCTATTAGTGGAAATGGAATGTGTGGAAATTATTTTATCCCATGTATTTTACTCATACTCGATCAAATTTTTTTAATAAACTTTAGTTCGAAACATATGATACTCAATTTAGAAATATTTTGTGAAATTATTAGTATTAATGGGATTTCCCAGTATAAATCCTTTATAAATTATCATTATAAAGAAATCATTCTCCATTATAAAAATCGACCCCTGATTCTATACAAGTTCAAGGAGGATGATGAATCTAATTTTTCATCAACATCTCAATAATGGATATTAGTTCCCCACAAGAATTTGCATCAAAATAAAATGATTATGTAGAATGAAAAAATTATCCTCAAAGACATGCCAATTGTGAGATAATATGCTGATGTGTTTCTAGAGGAATTGAATGGTCTTCCTACTAGAAAATTGGTTGAATTTTCAATACATATTATATATGGGGAATTTTTATTATCTATGACACTATATTGAATTACTATTGTGAATCTTGAGGAGCTAAAAAAACAACTACAATATAATATTATAAAAGGGGTCATATGCCCAGGTGCTTTATCATGGGGTGCATCAATCCTATTTTTCAAGAATAACGATGCGTCTATTCACATTTCTATTTATTTTCACAAGATCAAAAACAAAATTATAAAGAACATGAATCCTCTTCTATAGATTTATGACTTGTTCAATTAGATACGTGAACCCAATAATTCTCTAAAATTGATCATTGGTCTTGATATAATCATGTAAGCTTGAAGATGGAGGATATCCTTAAGGCCTCTTTCCAAATAACATACAAGCACTGGGAATTAATAGTAATGATATTAAAACACACTAATGTTACTTCAATCAATATGGACATGATGAATACAGTCTTTATATATTACCTCAACAAATTTTTGGTACTCTTAATATATGATATTTTAATATACTCAAAAATAAAGGAGGAGGATGAGGTGAAACTATTAATTGTGTTAATGACCATATGATATAAGAATATTTAAAAAAATTATAGAACATATATGTTCTAGTTGATGAAAGGCTTATTTATTGGTTATATTATCACAAGTAATGGGACATATATAGAACCTTCAATGATATAAGGAATTGAAAGATGGACATGGACAACATCTGTGATAGAAATACGTATATTCCTTGGGATATATTTTTACAATTATAGGTTTTTAGAAATTTCTCACTATTTTCCAAACCTCTAACCAAGATAACTCATAATGGAGTCATGTTTTTTTGGAGAAATTAATTTTAAAGAGAGAATAACTTATTTTAAAAATTGACTAATGGATATAATTGTACTTAAAAAACTAACATGTAGGGAACTTTTCATAGTGTCCAGTGATGCTTTGAAGAAGGTATTGTGGTATGTGTTAATGAAAAAAGAAAAAGTGATAGACAATGCTTTAAAAAATTTAAATGTTCAAAAAAAACTACCCAAAAATGATCTAGAGTTACATATAGTGATCTTCTCATTGAAAATATAGTGGTATTATCTCTTCGAGAAGAAGTGTGAAATATATACGGATGACAAGATCCTCAAGTATATATTCACACAAAAATAGAAATATATTATCTAGTGATGATGGTTAAATTTTATCATGAACTATGACATCTCAATCTACTACTATTATAGAAATGTTAATAATGTGATGGATTCACTAAGTATAAAGTATCTGATAATTTACTATTTCATGAGAATTGAGAGGGATCTGGTCTTCATTAGAAATGAAAATGATATGCATGGAAATCATAAAGAAAGAAACACAATCAATCCTTCTATAAATTATTTCTCAACCATCCCTTCTAGAGAAGATAAATGATGTCAAAATATATGAAGTGGGAATTCATAAGAAATTGTAAGTTATATGAAAAATGAAATATCCTATGAGTTCATTTTTAATGAAGGAGTTGTACGATTTTGGTTAAGGAAACTTGTACCATCAAATCATGAGTTAAAAATGGAATTTTTGGATGATGCACAAAACTCTAACTTCTCCATGCATTCAGGAAGCACAATGTTGTATCGATATCTTTGATAGAATTATAATTTTGAAAATATGATGTAGGAGATCAAAAAATATACATCAATATGTATTCAATGTCAACAAGTGAAGGATGAAATGAAAATATACAAGGGGAAGTTGCAACCACTACCTATTCTTATATAGGAATGTGAAAACCTAACAATGAGATTTATCACTGGTCTTCCTAATAAATTAAGAGGAAAAAATTATATATGTGTTGTGGTGGATCATCTTACAAATACTACTCTCTTTATTTCAATTCTAGAGGACTTCTCACTCGATCAATGTGAAACAATATACATTGTAGAAGTAGTGATGCTCTGATGAACACCACTATCAATTATATCTGAATGAGGTCCAAGATTAACTCCATTTTCTAGAAGACTTTTCAATATTTTCAAAAAACTGAGTTGAACAACATCAGGGTTTATCATCCTTAAACTAGTGGAAAATCTAAGTAAACTATCCATACACATGAGGACATAATGAGAGTATACACAAATCACCTCAAAATAGGGTCTGATCAAAATCTTCCTCTAGATAGGTTCTATTACAATATTTGTCTCCACTCTTGTATCATAATTGACCCTTATGAATCTTCTTATGCTAAAAGATTAAAAATACATTCATTCTAGGAGGAAGTTGGGAAACACAAACCGTTACGTCCTAAAATAGTCGAGCGAATTATGGAAATGGATAAAACCCTTCATTAGCACATCAAGGATGCCGAGAGATGAAAAAAATAATATAATGATAATCATTAAAGTAAAACAGATTTTAGTGTTGGATATAATTTATTCATCCCTGAATCTCTAAAGAAAAAATTCATGATATTTTGAAATAATGGAAATATTAGTCAAATATATATAGTTTTATGTGAGATCCTTGATCTCATCGGAGTGGTTGTCTTTCAACTAACACTCCCTCCTAACCTATCTCAAGTACAAGATCTGTTCCATGTATCATTCTGGAGTATGTACATAAAATACCCCTCACATTTTCAAAATCTGGAGGTGGAACCATGGGAGAATGAATTTTCCTATGAGAATAACTTGGTGAAGAAATTAGATTATGTTTCCAATGTTCTATGAAATTAGATAATGTACCTGGTAAAAGTGTTTTGGAGACACCACAAGTTTTCAGAAGTGATGAGGGAACTAGAGGAGAAAATGAAATATAGTTACCCTCATCTTTTTTCATGTCGGAAATGAAAACATTAAGGGTGAAACTTATGAAGGGTCCAATATTGTAATGATCCAAGATTTTATAAATAAATCCCCCTTGGTGTTTGAATTAGTTGCCTTATTATGCATTATGGTTATGGAAAACATAGAAACTTAATTGGTTTTATTATATCATATCATATTTAAATGTCCATTATGCATTATAATTTTTATAATATATTCATTGAACAGTGATCACGTGATTTGTAAAAATATAAAGTTTTGAAAAATCAAATTTTCATAGACAAAGGTAGTGATGTCATCAACTAGTAGGATCATACCATATGAAGCCCATTTATTAGAGCTTCCAAGGTAGATATCATCAATAGTATTTTTCCATGGCCTACCCAAGCTATGATAAAAAAATATAAGCATGACATAAATCATTTACGGGAGTAGTTAACATGTACGTCGAAAAACCCCATGAAAGTCTCACCATCACGCACCTTACCCTTAAGGATTTTTTCGATGTAGGGAAGGGCTTTGTATCAAGACACAAATAATATGAATATATAAATTTTATACATTAAATTAATATATTTTCATCTGATTTTTTTTATTTTTTTAATGGTTTTTATTTTAATACAATGAAACTCACATTATATTTTTGGGGAATACTATAATTCAATTAAGGAAAATATTTTAAAGAATTAATGGATTTTTGAAGTAAACAATTTTTTATTAAAATATTATTATTAAAAAAAAATTATTAAATTAAATCATCATATACTTTTTATGAAGTAATATTTATTGTTTATAATGTTTTAAAAAAATTATTTTAAAAAAATCATTATTTCTCAATAAATGATGATTCTTAAATTAAAAGAGTAAATATAAATTTTTATAAAATTATTTGGATAAAATAAATATTTTTTTCGTAATCATATTAGAAAAATTATGTTGTGATAAATTTTTAATTATTTTTTGAGACAACCAATTTTTTGGGTATAAATTAAAAACAGTATAAACATACAATGTGTATTATTACAATATAATGACCCAAAGTGTAATATTTTTTTAAGATAGGCCCTGGGAAAAATTAAATAATAAAAACAACTATGTCATTTTAAAAACCATGGAAAACCCCTTAATAAGGATTTTGGTGTTGATTTCATTAATATTTAGAGTGTAAAATCCGAGTTCAAGAAATAATAAAGAATTCTCAACTCATTTCCCATATAAACTCACCCAATCACAAATTTATTTTCAAAAATAACTTTTTTAGAACATATTTACTCTTCCCAACCCTCTCTAGAGTCATACCAAGGATCCACGAAACCTCTCCCAGAGCTCCTCCCAATCATTTAGAATCACCATCTCAATGTAAGGGGTCCTCTCCTTATCCTCTTTATTCAAGTATCTTCATTTTATTATGCATATTATCTCCAAATCCTATTTTTGGGAAATATTATTCCACATACATATTACTATACCTTTTATATATAAATTTTGAGAGACCCATTTCAATCTTATTAATCCCATCCATGAACATTTATACACAATAATTATATTGCCTAAATTTCACCGTGATTTTTTCGTGCCAAAAAATGTGTAGTGAATATCCATACCCATTTCCAATCAATGGTTTTCTCCTTTATGAATGTATATATCATTGATTGGAGAATTGAATGTATGTATTATAAACTCATTTTTCATGGAATAAAATATAATGATTAAAAAATACATTTTGTATAATATATATGGAACACATATGTGTACTAATGTAATAAAAATTTACGATTATGCCCAAAATTATATAAAGCTCCATGGCATTGGATAATGTTTTAGTCACATGAGACATCGTGAAATAGATTATGGGGTAATCCTAATCCATCATGGGACTTTTTCTATAATGATTTATTAGCAGTTATCCATGAACTAGGATTATGATTCCACGTTTTATGTTATTTCCCCATTTCCCATGTTTCCATTTTGTCATCATGCTATATCATTCCCCACTATTCATATTTATTGTTATCACCCATTTTTTTTCTCAATGATATGAATATTTTCTTGAATGTTATAATTTTTCATGTTAATTCATGTTTATTCCATTACTAGTCTTTATATATCACCCATTTCTTATGTATTTCCCCATTTTATCCCATGATGTTTTAAGTATGAAGGATAATTATGATCATGTTAAGGAAGTATTAAATAATAGTGATATATTCCCTTTTTAATTTGTTATGTAATGTACCTAATTCTAAAAGACAATATATTTACTATTATTTTGGGTTGTATTAATGAAATATTATATTATAAATAATAAATTATTTTTTAATAAAGAGAATGGTTTTCATAACACTCAAATGCATTGGGTGATGACTATGTTCACTATATAATTGTATAAGACTTCAATCATACATTTATTCCAAATTTACAGTTTCATTAAGGGTTCTATGATGATGATTTACCAATATAAAAAAATTATCTATTCTGTTCATGGTATTATTATCACTACCCATCCCTCAAGGCCCGTTCTGTGACTATCCCAATACCACATTCCAAAGTCTAGGGGTTGGTAACTAGCACTGGAAAGTTATAATCCAAAAAGGGAACGCATTTCCTTTAAACCAGTACACACACAAACAGGGCATTCAACACAAGGAAAACCACAAATAAAAGAAAGTATTACAACCAGCACAATTTTTCACTATTGAGAGTAATGTCTGTAAAATGATAGTAACGAGTCCAAAATAAGAACCCATCTGAATGGAAATTACTGCAAAAGAAGTATATGCTCCGGAGGTCATTGACCAAGCATCCTAACAAAAGGGTAGGTATAGCTCTTTGTCGAATGTCCCTGCAGCACAACAGGTCTATCTATCAACCACAGTGCACCATCTAGTCATGGCTCCCCAAAGCCCCAGTAAAGGTTTTATTTCATCTACACAAGACACAAAAAGTGCGAGTGAAGCCTGTTGAGGGTGAGTATAACAATACTCAGTAGGGACTGAGAGATCCCCAATGTTCTCTTAGTAATCCATGGTGGAAAACACCACAATGGAAGATACCACAGATGTAATTCCACCAAGAAAGATCCCATGCACATTGCACAAAGTAAAATACATATCTCAAACAAGGTGTAACATTTTTACAAATGTAAAGATGGTTATTCATAAAACTATATCAATTTATTATGTCGAGAGGCTCTACTGTGGACCCGCACAGGGTCGCTAGGGGCTGATCCAAATAGGATCGCTAGGTGCAGACCCATAGAAGATCTCTAGATTTTGACCCATATAGGATCTCTAGATGGGGACCCACACAGTATCAGTAGGTGTTGACCCACTTATGATCACTAGGTGTTAACCCACACAGGATCACTATTCTTTCTTCACGTCACATCTGGCCACTATATCCCCACACTTAGCAAACATAATTTTTGGAGGATCTACTCCTCAATCCATCATCTGTACCCCAACAAACCCAAATTACCACATATAGTGACCTAAAGTACCATCTCATCATAAGGATCCCAACACAACTTACGGTGCATTGTTCGAACGCCTACTTTGTAAGTTATAGGCTTTTTAGAAAAAATGACCCAGTTGGATTCGAGTATAATACAACCCATCCATACTCTAAATTAAACCAAAACTCAAGTTGAGTATATCATAATTAATCCTCCATCATAAGGTTTACAATTCCACTGATGTCATGACAATAAGACTCATGGTCTGAGTGATACGATTGTTTTAGTAATCAAGGGTTAGTTGCATTTGTGCCTGGTCCGACCCGGTTGAACCAACCAGACCTACTCGGACTAGGGGTCCCATGTACCCTGGTTAAATTATATGGACCATAAATAACCCTATCCAGGTTAGGGTTGTTCTAGTCCAGCTTGGCTTATGGTCCAGGCCCAACGGGCCCTGCTAGAGCAGGCCTATGTTGGCCGATGGTGAATCCCACCAAGTCGCCCAGCGACCCGATTTCGTCCATCCTAGACCAGAGTGCACGGGTTTGGACGGTCACATAGGACTAGCCCACTAGGTTCAGTACCAGACCACTGGGTGTGGATCCAGCCTTCTGGTGTGGGTACGACCCACTGGATGTGGGTCCGGCTTGCCGGCACGGGTTCAGTCTGACACGCTGGCTGGGGTGTAGCCCGTCAGCCGAAGACCAGCTATGCCATGAGGCCTATGGGGCACCATCCAACCGAGATGTGGTAGCTGTTCCATATATCTTGTCTCTGACATGGCCAGTCAGCCACAGCCTCCTGCCACCTTAGTGTGCCGACAGGCATGCTGCTCCACCCGACCGATAGCAGGACCAGTTGCCCTCAGTCCTTCCATCTGGCATGCATCAGTAGAACCATCAGTGGACCACTGAACATGCTCTGTTGATCCTTTTTCTCTCATCACCTATGTATATAGTCCCTAGAGATTTCCCTCTTCACTGTAAAGGTCTCAAATCAATCATGTTTTCAATTAGAGAGTTTGGCCATTATGAACACCCACGATGGAGGGCCTCAGGCAATGTTCATGTTGGCACATGCCCTCTGCGTTAGAATTTTATAATCAAGGGAGGTTTGGGTATTTTATTTTGATCAAAAAAGATAATTCATCCTTGGATAATGAAATCCAAGAAGAAATTTCCCCCTCTATCAAGATTGCACGGTCCGTGGAATAACATGTTCTTGGGTTAATCAGTGTTGGTCGTTTGAAACCAGAATAGAGAAACATTAAAATCAAATAACATATACATTGATGTTGTTCAATGTTGACACTTCCAACCTCAAGGTTTTGAGACATCGAAATCACTCTTCACTCCTATATCTATTCTTCGAGGTGAGTTGATGTCGGTGATAATCTTCTAGTTAATCATTCATTGTTCTTCATTGGTGAGTGATTTTTCCAGTAGTTTGTAAGAGTTTCCCAAAAAAATTTAATCCCCTAATCTTCAAAATGTTGTAATTATTAAAAGAAATAAAAAATGCAGTGTCGTTTCTCCCATTAATGATGATCTTTAAAAGAGCCACATTTACAAAACAACCTTTAATGAGTCATATAGATAACATTTTCTCAGTTTCAAAAAATCCATTATTGAACCCCCATTAATGTGCCTTGCCATTGCCTCAACATTTCACCGCAGTGTTGTCGTCCACCACGCAATGTTGAGAAATGAAGTAAAATAATTATTTGGAATTCATTTAATAATTTTCTAAAAAAAGTTTGTAAAATAACTTTTCTACTCGGCCCTTACTGGCCATAGTTAAGTCGTTTCATGGGGAATTCCAGAATTATGAGTTCAACGGTGCCCTAAGATTTACGATTCGAGCATTAGTTTAAAAAATATAAAAACCCACACACACATTTACTGAACACACATTAGAAAATGTTCAAAATTCAGTTTTGGACACTTTGGGCCACAAAATCACGTGTCATCTAACCGTGTGATCTCTTAATAATTACATATAATTAAAAAAATTACACAGAAATTCTAAGATGTTACATTCTCCCCACCTTAAGACTTTAAGTCCTTGAAAAAAATAAAACTAATAAAACAAATGGGGGTATGGGGGTTATGAGCATGAATTTGAACCTATCGCTCCCATATGCCCTTCTGGAGATTCCCATGAAGCCACTAAACTCGCACCAAAAAAAATAAACCACCCATATAGGACACACTCTTGTCGATCCTCTATCTCCACTGGGAACTCCGTAAATGCTGCCCCATTTTCAATTTTCATCTCACCTGAATCAGTAATGTGAGATGGATCATGCATATATCTCCTCAGCTACGACACATGGAATTTTTTTTACACATGGTGCATCTATGGGGGAAGAGCTAGGAAGTACACCACCTCACCTACTCCCATCAGAATCTAAAAAGTTCATATAAACCTTGGAGATAGCGTCCCTTCCCTGCAAATTCTATGTAATCCTCATTAGGATGAGACTCGAAAGAAAACATAATCTCCCTCTTCAAACATTGAGGGTCTACATCTCTTATCAGCATAACACATTTTACTACTCTCTGCAATTATCATCCGCTCTTGGATGATCTACACCATCATGGTGGTTTCTCATACAATCGATGGATCTCAGAGTTTCAACTCCCCAAGGACTTTCCAACATAGGGGTGATCTGCAAGGCCACCCATACATGGTCTCAATCAGTGCCATGACAATGGTTGAGTGGTAGCTATTATTGAATGCAAACTTAACCATTGGCAGGTGGTCCTCCCAACTACGACCAAAGTCTTGACACAATTACGAAGCATTTCCTCCATGGTCTCTATGGTTCGCTTCATCTGGCCATCAGTATCAGGGTGAAAGGTTGTGATCAAGCGCAGCTGAGTCCCGAACACCTCCAGCAACCCCTGCAGAAACATGGTTGTAAAGCATGTATCCCATTCAGAGATGATAGTAAAATGTACCCTATGAAACCACACTATCTCCTAGACATAGAGGCATCCCAATACCTCTACCTATCCCTACTCTCGTATGGGTAGGAAGTAAATTAACTTGTTAAATCAGTCAACAATCACCAAGATAGAATCGTGGACCAGGGATATATGTGGTATCTCCATCACGAAGTCCATCGAGATACAATCCAATTCCCACTATAGTACCTCATGTTGTTGGGCCAAGCCTAGAATAACTTAATGCTCATCATTTACTTACTAATGATTGAGGGAATGTGGACCAAATAAGGCCACTAATTTAATTACCCTCAGCCAGTAGTACTGACATTAGACATCCTGGTACATCTTTTCCACTCAAGGATGTACCACAAAAGGGGCGGTATGGAACTCTCTAAAAACCTCTTATAATAATTTCACTAGTAATGTGGTGCGTCCTCGGAAAAGGATTATGTGCTCCCCACCTATCGAAAATCTATCAGAGGCATCTCTTAAGGATATCTGAGCACGTCGGGACTCATAGTCAACACATACCAGCTGTGACTTCGTGACTCACTATAAGAGTGGGAGAGTGATAGTCATAGACTAGAGGTAAGATGATCCATCACTATCCAAGAAGGATATCAATATTGAGGCTAACCGCATTGTTGCCTCACTAAACAGCTGCAAACCAGGCCTCCTGCTAAGCGTGTCTTCCACCATGTTCCCCTTCCAAAATGTATAGACTATATCAATGTCATAGTGCTAGAGGAACTCTCGCCATCGCTGCTGTCTCATGTCTAGGTCCCTCTATGATAAGATGTACCTTAGACTCTGGTGGTATGAGTCGATGGTATATAATTCACCCATCAAGTAGTCCCACCATATCATCATGGAAAAGGCCATTACTGCTAACTCGTGGTCATGGGTCGCATAGTAATTCTTATACTACATCAACTATCATGAGCCATAGTCAATCACTATTCACTCATTCATCATGACCCATCCACGTTCGGTCACTAATTTATCACAGTAGATGACATACCCATCACCCTCTTCTGGTAGTCTCAGGATGGGGGCACTTGTCAGTCTCTACCTCAGCTCCAGGAATCTTGGTCATCACATCTCCTTCCACACAAGGGGATGTCCCTTCTTTTTCAAGGATGAAAAGTGTGGTTCCTCTTTGGAAATGTTGGGTACCAACCTCTGGTAGTACCCACTCAACCCCCAAGAAACAACACACCTCTATCACTCTCCTGCGGGGTTCCAAAGAAAGAATATCCTCTATATTCACTGGATCAACTGCAACTCTAGCCTCTTAGATGACATGTCCCAGAAAGTGGACCTCTCAAATCTGGAACTAGAACATCAAGAGATTACCATAAATCTAGGGCTCTCATAGTGTGTCTAGGACTATCTGTAGGCATGTTTCATGCTCCTTATCAGATTCTTTGTACACCAAGATGTCATCAATAAAGACAACCATGAAATGATCAAGGTAAGGCTAGAATATCCTATTCATGAGTCCCATGATCAATGTTGGGTCATTTCTCACACCGAAGAGCATAACCAAAAATTCATAGTGGTCATACCAGCATCATTATTTTGTCTTCGTTACATCCTCATCTTGTATCTGATGCTGATGATAGCCTAATCTGAGATCGACCTTCGAGAACCACCTCCATCCCTTTAGCTAATCGAAGAGTTCATCAATCCTTGATAGTGGATACTTGTTCTTCACGATCACCTACTTCAGGCACTGTATGTCCATAAATACTCTCCAACTCATCTATCGTCATGGAAAACAACACTAGGGATACCCATGGAGAAACATTGGGCCTTGTAAACCCCTTATACTAAAATTACTTTTGTTGTACCCTCAACTGATGAAGCTATGTGGGAGAAATCTAATCTTCAAGTGTAGATATCAGTTTCATTCTTGTGACTAAGTCAATGTAGAAGTCTACCTCTATATGAATAGGTAGTCCTAAGACATCATCTTGAAAGACATCCTCATATTTTTCCACCACTATAAGAATGCTTGGACTCCCCTCATCCACCACACTGATTATGATTCTAGCCAACAGGTCAGTGATTGGATTCATCCTTTTCTGAGAATGTCTATCATGTGATGTCAAGTTTCCCTCCTCGCCGGTGAAGGAAGACTTGGTCCCCTCCTCATGGACAAACCACATAGTGTGCCTAAAATAGTCAATCTGAGCATGGACTATGGATAACTAGTCCATACCCAAGATAACATCATAAGGGCATGACTTTTCTACTAAGAGATCCCAGCCGAATTTCTCACCTCCTATAGTAAGAATACACTGTCGAAACCAGTTTATAATCATTGAATCCCATCTTATAGAAGTCTCTAATTATAAGGATCGAGCCAAAGACTCCACAAGAATCTTTGAGCCATGAATGATGTTTGTGGAAAGGAAAGAGTGGCTAGAACCTATGACTATGATAACCTCATCTAAGGTGTAGTAGACATAGATCGTACCTCTAATCATCTCTGGATAATCTTGGTCATAGGCCCCCACTGCCTGTAGTTGGTCATACCCATGTCCACCAACTCTTAGAGCTCATGGTGAACCTCCTGGTGGTGGTGGTGGTAGCACCCCGAACCACCTTCCACCACCTACCCCTCGACCTGCTCCCATATCTTGTCTACAGCCGTAGAGACCTCTATGCTTGAACCTTTATCAATATATTAGCTATCCCTCGACCTCCTATTGATCATCCGTCTAGGGAGTCGGACAGTTAGGAGCCATGTTCCCATGTTTTCTGTAAAAGATACAAAATCAAGTCCTCGGATGACCTCTTATACATCGCAAGCACCACACCTCAGACCCTACATCCATGGGTGGTCCTCTGAATGGTATGGGCCATTTGGGCCAATGCATTATTTTCCTACTGCCTACTATAGTTGACTTGGATGCCTATCGCTTGGTGGTGGATCTCACCATTGGTGCTCCCTTAGCTTGGAAACTATGCACTAGTAGTGCTCACTCTAGCACTCCATCCTACTTTTAGATGTTGAGAAAAATTGACATCCTAATCTCCAAGATGATTCCATATTAAAAGGCCCAATCCTTGAAAAAAAGATCTCATACCATGTCGGTGGAGTTTCAATAGATGTTGGTAAACCTCACAGAGTACTAGGCCACAATCAGGCTGCCCTATTGTAGGTGCAATAACTCTTAAATATGCACTGAGCATAGTGTTGCTAGTATGAAATCTACCCTAAAGAGGCTCATTAATTCCAACCAGTAATGGACCTCCTCCTCGTTTATCTAGAGCATCTAGATCCCCCACATTTTTTTTATTGTATGAAAAGGGAAAGCATCTAGAACTACCATCAGGTCTGCTAGGGTATCTACCATTAAAGAAACGTGTGACACAACCTCCATCCAGTCCTCAGCCACATGTGGATCCATCTCTCCAAATATACTTAGAGACATCTGTCTCTAGAACTCATGTGTAATGCTTATTCAATGTTCTCTACACTCTAGTGGGGATATTAGAAACTTCTTCTCTCTGTGTGGTGGTTCTGATAGTACACCAATTGAAGGTGCAATCAATATAAGTGGTCTCTACACCATTGTCATATCGCTCGGTGGGCCATTGTCATGATCAATCACTGGAATCCTAGTGGGATGTCTTCAGGGAGGAATTCTATAGACAAACATATCCATTCTAGTCAGTATGTTATACCTGGTGAGTGGAATCAAATGAGATAAGGAGAAAGAAATTCCATAACACATGCAGCTAGGGTTTTTGTGTACCATGATTGAAAATAGAATTTAGAGTCCTATTGTTTAGATATGTCATACGCCGCACCGACCCTAGAATCCCTGGATTAAAAGATAGACTCAAGATACTTAACACTGCTTCCCCCATTGAAATAAAAAATAAAGACTCTTAGTCTTTTTGGTATAACTAACCACCCTTTGATAAATCTTTGTCATGACCCATCCACCAGGGCTCGTGCCCTGACTACCCTAGGCTCACCTTACATAGGCCAGGGGCTGGTGACTAGCATAGAAAAGCAATAACTAAAAAAGTGAAGGCATTTCCTTTACACCTAAACACAGAGAGAGAGATAGGGCACTCTGCACAATGAAAACAACAACGGAATTAAAGTAGTATAACTTCCACAAAGTATCACTACTAAGAGTAAAATTGTTAAACTCAAAGTAAAGGGGCCAAAATACAAGACCATCTTAAAGGAATGTATAGAATAATAAGTACAATCTCTAGAGTTCATACTCCAAAGATCCTACTTGAAGAGTATGTATAACTATCTGTCAGATGTCATTGGAGCACACCACATCTATCGATCCACCTCCGAGCACCATCTAGTCCTGGCTCCCCAAAGTCTCGGTCAAGGCTATCCATCATCTGCACAAGACACAACATGTGCCGGTGAATCCCATGCATGAGTGAGTATAACAATAATCCATAGGGTCCCTCAGACCCCCGATGGTCTCTCATAGTCCACGAAGAAAAACACCACAATGGAAGATACCATAGAGGTAATACCACAAAGAAAGATCTCAAACACATAGCACAATATAAAATACGCAGCTCACAACAGGTATAACATAAGAACAAAATTACTGATGGTTCTTCATATAGCTAGATCATCTTATTCTATCGAGAGGCTCTGGTGATGGCCCACACTGGGTCTCTAGGTGTTGACCAATAAGGGATCACAATGTGTGTAACCAGCAAAGAATGATAGGTGCTGACCTAGAAAGGATCCTTAGGTGTTGACCCATAAATGATCTCTAGGTGAGGACTCATAGAGGATGGCTATGTGCTAACCCACTGATGATTTTTATGTGTTTATTAAATCATGATCTCTAGGTGTGGACCCACACCAGATATCAATTCATTTTTCACTACACAACCAGCCATTGGATTCCCTAATTTGGGACTCTTAATTTATATAATATATTATCCTCAATCCATCGGTCATACCTCAACCACCATGAAGTCCCACATAGAGAAACCTAAAGGGACATCCCGTTTTTAGGGTCCCAATGTAATAGATGACATGTCATTAGGACCACCAGTCTGTAAGTTATATGCTTTTTAGTAAATAGGGACCAGTTGGATTTGAGTCCAATCCAACCCCCTCGTACTCCAACATATGAAAATACTAATTTGGAGAATATTAGAAGGAATACTCCTTCAAATGGATCTCAATGCCACTGATGGTGCATCAATTAGATGCCCATTATTAGAGATACATGTGTATTAGTAAATAGGGGTTGGTTGCGTCTGGGCACTATTTGTCCCGGTCGGACCAACCTGACCAACTCGGCCTAGGGGTACCGCGTACCCAGGTTTAATTAGATCGAGTCAACCTAACCGAGTTCAATTCTAGGTTGGTCTGGTTTGCCCTGGTAAGTTTTCCAGGCCCAACGGGCCCTCCTGGACCAAGCCCGGGATGGCCTAGGGTCTAGCCCGCTGGGTTTCTTGGTGACGCGGTCTCGTTCGGCCCGGACCAAAGAGACCAATTTTGGACTACCGGTATGGTTCTAGCACAATGGGTACAGGTCCGGGCCATCTCGCTGGTTGGGTTATGGACTGCCGGCCAATAATCATCCATGTGGGGTGGCTGATGGGGCAATGTCTGGTTGGGATGTGACTGACGCGGTGCGTCCGACCCTGCTATTTCTGTGGATGCATGTCATCCCTCCACATGGCACATGATTTTGTGTCTCCCTCTTCCATCGACTATAATGTCACTTCACCCAGCTAGCAGTGCTCGGTCCCTCCATCTGACACGTGGTAGGTGCTGTGGAAAAACCTTTAGCGATCCACCAGACGCACTCTGGTTGTCCGTTCTTTGCATTGCCTATGTCTATGACCCCCGAAGATCACACTCTTCACCTTAGTGGTCTCAAATCAGTCATTCCATCGATTTGAGAATTTGGACATGAAAAACTCCAATGATAGAGGGGATCAGGCCATGTTCATTTTGGCTTATTCCCTCCATGATGGATATTTATAATCAAAGGTTGTCTAGGGATTTTAGTTCGATCAACAAAGATAATTCTAACCTAAGTAAATAAATCCTAAAAAAAGTTACCCTCCCGTAAGAAGGCATGGTCTACAAATTTACATGTTCGTCGGTTAATCTGTGTTTGTTGTTTGGAAGAAGAATGGGTAAACCTTCAAATCAAAATTCCTCTTCCACATTGATGTTCGATGTTGAAGCGTTCGTCCTCAATGTTTCAATATATCGACATCACTCATCTCTCCCAGCTTTGTTAATCTGGGTGTGTCAATGTCGTTAAAGATCCACCAGCACTTAATTATTAGTTCTTCATTATAGAGGGATTTCACTGGTGGTTTGTTAGAGATTACTCACCTTTGTTAATCACTTAAACTCCAACATTTTGGAATTATTTAAAAAATAAAAAGGTTAGAGATGGTGTGATGATTAATTATGCTCATTAAATGAGGCACCTTTAATGAGTAATTTATATACCAACATCATGGTTTCAAAGGAGCCATTATTGAAACTCCATTAATCCACCTCGTCATTGCACCACAACATCACCTTCTTCCACTCAATGGTGAGAAATGTATTAAAATAATTCTTTACATTCTTTTATTATTTTTCTCGAATAGTCAGAAAAAAATTATGCTCGACCCTTTCCAGTCAACATTAAGTCATTTTTTGGTGAATCCTAGAATTCTGAGTTCCATGGCGCCCTTGGACATATGATCTTAACACTAGTTCAAAAAATTTAAAATCACGCGCACATGTTTACTGAACATACCATAAAAAGATCAAATTTCCATTTATATCTCTCCGGGCCATAGAATCATGGGTCGTCGAAGAGTGTGGTCTCGAAATAATACCATATAATTAAAACAATTACACATAAATTCCATGACATTACAATTATAATGAGTCATTTTATCAAGATTTATATCACATAGTTCATGATTATATATTCTTACAAAAATTTACATTTTTAAAGCCTAATAACATATTTCATGAATGAGGATTCAGGTACTGACGGGTATGAGTTATTTTATGATTTTCTCATTAACTATTATTATGTCGTCACACCCTTATGAACATATTTTTCCAATTGATGACATTAAATTTTTAATGCTTATGTTTTCCCATACTATGAATTTGGGATCACCATTATTTTATTTCCTTTTCCCTAGGTTATCAATAATGATGTTGAATGAGTTATGTCAATAATGGTTTTATTTGGATAATGATGATGATCTAACATGGAAAATTGAAATATAGTAAAAATGGGAAAAATTATCCCCTAAATTTATGGGTATTGTATATGTTACAATTTTTCCTAATTCTTTAAAAATATATACCAAAAATGTATTTGGTTATATAGGTGATCCAATATTTTCATTTTGAGGTTGTATGTTTTTTATAGTGAGAATTGGGTCACATTTATTATTATTAAATACCTAAATGAAAATTTTTTGATTTTAGAACTAGATCATAAAGTGTTGGTTCGTGTCTTTAATTGTTGGTATTAGAGGAGCATTTAAATTTCTCCACATGTTAGGAAACTTTCTTGTGATGTTATCTTAGTAGTAAAATATTCCATCATTGGTTTTTAAGATTATGGATGATCATATGTTAAAATTCTTAACAACTCTTTTGAGGTCTTATGGGATGCGATCATAAAGTGATTAACAACATTTTAGGAAAAATATTAGTATGTTGAGGTAAATTTAAATATTACCATAACAAGAATGAAGAAATTTAATTTTTTTTAAAAATAACATTTATGTTACTACATAAATTAATGGTTTATATGATCTTGGATATTGAGAACATATGTTTTTTTATTTAGATGAACATGGGATTGAAAAGTGATTTGATTACTAAATGGTAAATTTTACATCAGAAAAGGATTGTTATATTATTGTTTTTGTAAGTTGAAAGGCATACGATATCCTTTGATGATAAAACACTTTTAAATGTTGAGTTAATTGTGGTTATTATGGATATAGGGTTATTTATTTATGGAAATATTTAGTTTTAACATTTGTTATTATTGTTGAATTTTATAGAATACTATATCATATGAGGGATTACATATTTTAAGAATTGGTTTATCATCATCTAAGCATTTTCGTTTTGGTTAATTTCAAAAAATTGATGGAAAATATGTTTTACCTTTTGGGTAATCAGTTATTTAAAAGTTTACTTTAGTGCATCGAGAATAAAAAATGCATCTTCAATACTCATTTTCTAGATATAAATATGAGATTGTTGTGGGGATTGGATAAAGGATGGAATAATACTTTTCATGTAAGAATATATCACTATGTTTTAGTATAAATGGAAAATTAATTAATCAACTCTAGTAAAAGGATATTAAAACTAAAAGAAATCCAAGTACCTTCATTTCTATGATCTGGTGTAATTTTCACTCAACATAGAGTTTTCCACTTTGAAGAAGCACCAGCATCTTTCTTACTAACCAAAGACATTGTAAGAGTATTAGCCATCACCTACATACATATATCCTTATTTGAAATGATCTGTTCAACTTTTGGTGATTAATTCTCACTATCTGATATCTCAACAATTTTATCTTCATCATAATTTTGCTTCTCATCTTCTACCTAAGGTTCTCCTTGATGAAAAAATAAACATATTCATAAAACTCCACTATAAACTCCGAAATCACCGGATCCTCTTCCTTTGGTTTCGTTACAGTTATACTCTCCCAAACCATTTAACCAGATGTTCATTGAAATGATTGAATCGTACATAATAAAGAAGTTCAGTTCTACCTTCCTTGTACGATAAATCTGTTATTTAGATATTTCTTTTACGGCTGAAATTAATTTTTGAGGAGAATCTTCTTTAGACATTCATAACTAATAATGGCCTGAGAAATTCATAACGGTCTTATGTAGGAATGGGAAAAGTTTCAATACACAAGAGAATGTGGTTCGATGTGGGACAAAAATTGGGGGCCCTTTATATAGGCAATTAAAGCGGTGCTTCAGCTTCCCTGATTGATCCAACGGTTGAAAGCTTCTTAAGAAGATCTGACGGTTGAGACGATAACCGAAGAACGATTTTTTTAAATTCTGATCTTTTGAGATTTTTAAAAATAAATTTCAAATTTAAGGAAAAGTGAATCCAAAATTATTAAAATGAAAAGAAAATACCAACATGTAAAAGAAGATTATGAGAATTTAGAAAAGAGAATATACATTTCATAATGCTTGGAATATTATTCATATTAAGGAAAATTCTATTTATATAACTTTAGATTTCAAAATTTCAATTACAAAAAATTTTAGACTAAAATTTTTTTGACAACAAACATTTTAGATTATGAAAAATTTTAACTACAAAAAATATATTTGAGTACAAAAGTATTGATTTCTAAAATTGTTTACTACAAAATTTTGACTACTAAATTTTTTGACTACGAAAATTTTAATTATGCAAAGTTTTGACTATACAAAATTGATTAATAAGAAAATGTACTCTCCCTCTAAATAGGTGTTTATTACTGTATGGAGATAGGCTTCAACAAGAAGTTAATATGGATTATTACTTTATGGATATCATTTGTAACTTCTGTTTTATGTATTCAAATCTATCAGAGGGGAATTATTTTGTGAAAATATCAACAAGTTGATCTTGCATTCTGATAAGTTGAAGAATTATATCTCCTTTTTGTGTGTGATCCATAAGAATTTGATTCCTAATATATTTGTGTATTACATAAGAGTGATGTGTAGGGTTTTTAATGAAGGAAATGGAACCAGTATTATCACACAATGTTTGGGTTTTGGTAAAACTCATACTATAGTCTATGAGTGTGTGTTGTATCCACAACACTTGAGCATAAGAACTTCCAGTTTCTACATATTTAGCATAAGTAGTGGAAAGTTCATCTGAGTTTTTTTTATTTCATGAACAAAAAACTAATGAATCTATTTAGAAATAATAAGTTCCATATGTACTTTTCTAATCCATTCTAAATCCACCAAGTTCAGCATCTGAAAGAAAATTTAAAACGAAATCATTTCCAGGAGTATAAAAGAGTCCTAGATCCATGGATCCCTTTAAGTACCAAAAAATCCATTTCCCTGCCTTTAAATGAGATTCCTTAAGTTTGGATTGATATCTTGCACATAATCATACCAAAAACATTATGTCTGGACAACTAGCTATCATGTAAAGTAGATATCCTATCATACCTCTAAAAAATGTTTGATCAACAGGTTTCCAAGCTTCCTCAAGATCATGTGAATTTGAGGTACCAATGAGAGTACTAATACTCTTAGTGATGTTATATCCATAATTTTTAAGAATATATTTAATATACTCATGTTGGAATATATAGATTCATTCTGGTTTTTGAGAAATTTTAACACGAATGAAAAATGATAACTCACCCATCATACTCATTTCAAACTCAAATTTCATAAGATTCGTAAAGGAATCAATTAATGGTTGTTGAGTTGATCCAAATATAATTCCATCAACAAAAATTTGAACAATCAAGACATTTCTCTTAACATTATATATACAAAGTGTTTGATCTGCATCTCCCTTAACATAATTATTTTGAAGATAAAATCATGTATGTCTATCATATCGGGCTCTTGTGGATTATTTAAGTCCATATAATACTTTGGTATGTTTATAAACATGTTCAGGATGTTTTTTATCTTCAAAAATAGGGGTTGTTCAACAAAAACGTTATCTTGAACAAAAAAATCTAGGAAAGCACATTTAGCATCCATTTTAAAAGGATTGAAATTAATGAATGCTTCCAAGGCAATTAGAATATGAATGGAATCAAGTCTAGCTATTGGAGAATAGGTTTCTTCAAAGTCTATTCCTTCTTTTTTATTATATCATTTTTCAACCAAACTAGATTTATTTATTACTATGATTCAATTTTCATCATAGTTATTTCTGAAGACGCATTTTAGACCAATAACAGAAGTTTCTTTAGGTCTTTCAACCAAGGTCCAGACATTATTCCTGTCGAATTCATTTAGCTCAACATGCATAGCTTTTATTCAATCATCATCACCTAAAGCATCATCAGTTCAATTTGTTTCTAATTTGGAAATGAAATATAGATGTTCTACATCATTTCATAAGAAACTTATAATCCTTACATGTTGATTTACATCACCAATGATACTATCACTGGGATGATTCTTAAGAAACAACTGATTTGGGTTTTGTAAATAGTGTTCATCAATGTATGGTAGGAATTCTTATAGGGTAAATGCTTTAGAAACATTTTTCTACACATTTTCTTTATCGTAAGTATCTTCTATCAAGGGTTGAAAATCTGTCTTTGAAAACACATCTGAACATCTTGGTTGAGGGTGTTTAAAACAAAAGGATTAGTATTATCGAATTTAACATGTACTGTTTCTTCAATAGTCCAAGTAGTTTTATTAAAAAAATATATAAGCCTTAGAAGCTGTAGAGTGTATTAAGAAAATTCCTTCAGCAGATTTTGGTGCGAATTTGTGAAGATTATCTTTAGTATTCGGAATGAATATATTGAAACCAAAAACCTTGAAGTAGGACAGTCTAGGTTTTCTACCATTCCATGTTATAATCAGTTACTTAATCATCTAAGTTCACGTTGGATATTTTGATGATATTGTGCTCAAATGGAAAAAATGACTTCAGTAAGTTTAGTATGGTGACAGAGGTCATTATTCCGTAATATCCAGAACCATAATAATAAAATAATTTTCATTATTATAAATAAATTATTTTTTAAAAACTATCTAAAAATGAGAGTTATGAGAAATGAACTACGTTCCAATCATAGAGATGATATGTTGTACGTATGAATGAGTAATGCTTTTTTTTCCAATGATCATTATGGAAAAAGGTTATGTTATTGTGACCCGAGCCTTTTACATATAAAAATTCATGATTTTAAACATAATTCATCATCAGAGTACAAGACAAGGATCGTTAAGTCTAGTGTCTTGGAAGACTAGGTATATATAACACAAACGATGGGGCTAAAAAACCTTCTTTATTTAATCTTCATAATGAGCTCCTAACTTCCTTTGAGCCCTTACATCTTCCTAGGGTACCTTGGGGAACACATAAACAAAGGGTTGAGCTAAAATTCCCAGTAAGGGAAAGAACATAAGGATACATCTCAATCATATGAGTTAGGAGGCATGACATAATGATATCCAAAGCATGAAACTTATAAAATCCTTTGATGTAAGAATGGGATCATATAAACATGGAATCATATAAATGTTTCAGAATCATAAATCATTTCTTTAGTATGAGTCAAGGCTAACCACCAATCTCATTTCTCATTTCAGTACGGGTCAAGGCTAACCACTAGTCCCATTTCCCATCACATCTCATGAGACTTAACCTTACCCAATGCATTAGAGCGCTATTTGGGCACACCCATATCAACATATTAATGAATATACTTGACACATAAATATTATTACCACATATGCAATCATACATGTTCGACCATACACAGACATAAGGGTACCCCTGAAAAGAATTGGGTACCACAACCATGACATTAGTCATAACCAATTGGTGTATCATGAATGTGTCCATATAAGAAAAGAATTAGAAATATAGAGACATTAATTGGGTAAAATAGGTTTATAACATGGTAAGTGGTGTCAAACATAAGTGACAACATATGAGAGATGTATTTTAGAAACATTAGCATTAAAACATTTTATGTTGTTTTAAGGAAAATACCATTGAGCTTTTACAAATAGTAGAGAAGACATTCTTTTATATAAAACCATAATTGAACCAAGAAGGTTTTCATAATTAAAATACAGAATTTAAAAAGATAATGGTATCTTAAAACAAAAGGTAGAGTGCTCCTGAAATTGTGTAAAATTTTGGGAAGTTCCTTTAAAATAAGTGTGTTTATTGGGAAGTATCGAAGAGAGATTCACTTATAAGAATGTATAACCATTAAAGAGAGTGAGAGGTGGATAATGGAATAAGATATTGGAACATATAAATAGGTTGTTTTAGTTCTACATAAAATAAAATACCACAACAAAAACAAATATAGAGCAACCCGAAGGAATAAAAAAATTTCCGGTAGAATCCATCAAGGTTTATTGGCATGGTATCATGTATAATTAAGAGGGATTGATGAGAGAGATAAGAGGTTTCTCATCACTTATAAAACATTAGGGAAGTGTGGGTAAGGTGTATAAATGTACCCCATTACTTGGTATTACAAAAAAAATGCATAGCAAAGAGATCAATCTTGATTATGAGTAAAAAGGGGAGGATCCCTTACCTTAAGTCTGTTGGTGTCCTCCTCTAGATATTAATGACCTGAATAGTCAAATTAGGTTTATTAATCAATAGGTCCAAAACATTATATACATGTAAAATATTTAGTATAACCTTTTTATGTTCATTGATAACCATTTTGATTGATTATAAGGTCCAATTTCATGGTTCGGGTCCATTTGTTTCCCGGTTTTTAACGATAAGTTCACTTGTATTTAGGTTCAGATAAAATGTAAGATGAAATTGGTTGTCTAGAATTGATGTTATATAGCATTAGGGAACATCCATAAGGTTACAAAATTCATTTGGTTAATTGGAGTGAAAGAGAACCATGACATAAGGCATTAATAATAAAGACTTGAATTAATTTTAGCAATTTTACCCATAATTAACTTGTTTTGTATTATTATTTGATATCATGAGTGTATAAGGATTCCAGAAAAATAAATAGGATATATAACAGACATAAAATTCTGGTTCAACCATAACAAAAATGGTTTCATGTCCATAAACAAGGATGATAAAATAAATTGAAAACACATTTTCCACGATGTCGATCATGGACAGTGTTTTAATTTTAGAACATGTTGAAGAGGAGAAGAAGCATGATGCTTGAATTTTTAGATAAACATGATTACCATCTAGAATATATGAGATTCTAGAGCTTTCATGACTTTTGGATAAGGTAAAGGGAATACGGTATAAGAAAAGAATGAAATTGAAAACAAAACACTTGTAAATGAAAGTGGATCCTTACCCTTTGATCTCCTCTCTTTGAGATCCCTCTTAAGGCCTTTGATTTTGGCCTTTTGGTAATACCAGCATGCCTTGAACGTGGAAATGGATTTTGGGTTGATTTTTGGGAAGAATTCTGGCTAGGAACAAGGCTTGAAAGGTGTGTGGGAAAGATGTAAAGAGAGGGGGTATTTATAGTGAGGGAGGGGAGGTTTTTCCCATTTTTTAAGTATTAGTTTATTATCTAAGGGAAAGACTATGAATAATTGAGCCCTATCATAAAATATTCTAAAATAATTGAGGATGATTCGGGATTATCATATTAAATCATCCATACATTACCTATGATGCAGTATTTAGCATTTATTGTAATTCATCGCATTTTACTATTCATCAAAAATTCAATTATTTCAGAAAAATCCCAAAAAAGTCACCCTAACCATTTTTCGATGTGTAGAATCCAAAAATGAATTCCATTTTTCCAAAATAATTATTTTAATATGATTATTTTAATATTTAATTAAAATAATTAGTTGTTATCAAAACCAGTTTGAAAACATTCATTAACTCGTTCTAAAATATAGGTATATCATACTTCCAACATAAAAATTATACTTATACCACAATAGGTGAGGTTACTATTCATTAGGGTATATCACTATTCATAAGGGTATGTTACTATTCATTAGGGTAGGTTACTATTCAACATTTTTTTTATTAGACTAAAAAAACATCTTAAACACAACCGTGTATTCCGAATTTTCGAAATTCCAAACACTAAAGTGACAAACATATGTTTAAAGGACACTTATCACTTAGTAGTTCATTATGTTGTACTTTCATGTGGTTTTATGACATAAATATAAGAAGGGAATTTCCATTGAAAAACATTGTGTCATTACATATGTATTGTTTTATCTTTCCAGAATTATTATTATCTCATTAATATAATATTATTGATTTAAATATACACACACACACATATATATCATTCTTGTTATGTAGTGATGAAAAATGATTTAGATTGCTTTGTGGAGTTGGTAGTCCACATGTATGGATGAATAATGTTATCATTTTGTAGTGAATGGAAAGGTAAGAAAGTAAATGATATATTATATCTTTAGAATGATAAATATTTCATAATATATATATATACATATATTAAATCCATCATTACAACAAGCTATAATAGGATGTGATGGAATTCAAATTACATCAGTTAGTGAGGTGGTATTCCTCTATTCACAAGAACAATTATTTCGTTTCCCATATGATAGAAGACGAGATGGTCATAGGTTATTATATTAATATAATAAAATCCCAATATATGTAATATACTAGTGATATTATTTCAGTATGTTGGAACAATGTTTTAAGGAGTTAGAATAAGAAATAATATGAAATTTCTTGATTAAAAACTATACCACTTCATCAGAAAACCACTTAATGTTTACAATAAAGGATTTCATTGAGTGGTTCTAATATCAAAAAATCCACAAGGAAGGGAGTGTTAGTAATTTATTTTGGTAGGTATTTTTGAAACTAAATGGATATATAAGTGTTAATAAAAAAGAGCAGGTTCCATTTTATAATAGATGGTAACCGCAATCTTGGAAATACAAAAAAATTAAACTAATATAAATTAGTTTTCATATAAAAAAGAAGAAAAATTATTTATTTCAAATATATGATGTTGATCTCCAAAATAATTTCATAAAATAATTTTTTTATATTTTTAGTTTATGGTTTCACCATTATCTTTTTGTTTTAACCCCTCATTAACTCTTTGGATGATTATTGCGATAACAATGTTTTTTAATCTTTAAGGGTAAATATAGTTACTATAAAAGGAATAATTAAACATAAATAGAACATTATTGATATGATAATCCATATGTTCAACTTTCTCTATCAATTTGGGGTGTACCAAGATATACCATGATCTCTGAGAACACTTCTAGTGAGACAACAAGAAGAAAGATATTTTTTAGTATATCTCAAGGGGCATCATATTTTAGAAATTCAATGTCCAGTGAAATATGTAAAAATGGATGATGCAACCCTTTCATATAACCATGTGGAAATTGGAGAATGGCACTACAAACTATCTCATGCCCCCCCTAAATACATCCAAAGTAAATTATGTGATATGGGTTGTGGTGGGATGACTCCCCAAGACTGGAAAAATTATTTCTATTTGAGGAGATATCTAACATAATGAGTTTTATAAGATATATTTGAAGGAATAGTATAAAAATTATTGTGTTATATACTAGATTATCTCTGATCATGATCCCTGGTTGACATCTAAATTCTAGAAGAGACTTCAACATTCATTGTGTGCTAAATTAAATTTAAGCACGACCTATCACCCCCAATGAGTTTTATGGTATTTTGTTTTATATTTTCGGTTCATAACACATGATTAAAAAACTCATATACTAAAAATTAGACACTTATTTTCACTATCCATTTATCCCATTAATCAAATATGTTAAAAAGAAACAAATTCTATTTTCCTAGAAAATATTCATTACATTCAACTTGGATGATAATTTATTCTATAACATCCTTAAAACCCGTGGAGTTTTTTTTTAAAATTTGGCAAGATCCCAAATAGCTCATTAAGGGATATAAAAAAAGAAATCTGTTATTTCTGGAATACTTCCAAACTTTTTTTCCTTTTCAAAAATAAACATTATAGTAAAATAAAAAATTTACAAGTTATCTTCATTTATGATTGATGAAGATCATAATGTAGTCAAAATCAACCCTCCTTTATGGTGTATCCACATGCTAAACTAAGTCTCTCATCATGTGATATGGATACTTCCATCCTCCATGACATGCTAGTGAATTCGGAATAAATGTGGCCAAAGAAGCAATATTTGAGAAGGGGTGTCTCATATAGGGGTTGATCAAGCATAAATGAGACACATCCTATCAAATGGGTTCATTCCTCTTAAGTATCCTGCCATTATATTCCTCAGGAACTCTTGTATTAACTCATACATTTTAATGCATGAGTTAATGCCTCTCCCAATATGCATAATATGAATAGATTAAACTCCCTCGATTTACATATCATGTAACAATTATTTAAATGATAATCATCATGGAAGATTGAACCGAACATGAAGTCTTAGTGTTCAGATGCCAAACAATTTTCGTGGCTATGTAAAATGAATCATAGCATATGATTCATGGAAATATAGTCATATTATCATAATAATATGACTTATGATATAGTAAATTTTCTATTATGACTGCATGGCAAGGAAAAAACCCATGAACTAAATTTCATTTTATTTCAAAATATTTATTTTTAAAAAACTTTTCAAAAATGTTCTATTATTACCCTCTGATTATTAAATTTCATTTTGACCCTTGTAATACATTTTTAAAAAATTGATAAAAATATTCATTTCATTTGGAAAATAATATACATTTGGATTGTACCATAAATTTGAAATAAATCATTTTTAATGTATGATTTTATTTAACATGTAATTTACATGAACATTATTTTCATTGATTACTATATTATTTATTTCCATAGTTAACTTCAATTAATTTTTTTTTTCAAAAATTATATTATTTTAAACATGTTTTTTCAATGAAGATATGATATTTTACTCATGAATGGTTTTAAATGATTCTTATAAATAATATTACATATAAGATGAAATATTTTGACCGTGTATATTTTATAAAATGGATATGATCCAATTATACCACTCTTAATCATTCCATGAAATGTTTACATGTATGATGGAATGTTGTTTATGAAACCCATTTCCCTTCCAAAAGATAGAAATTGAAAATATTATTTTGAAACCATCCTCATTTCCCATCAATTATAATAAGATGAGGTGATGAAATGAATATCAACCGTATCTAATTTACATTATTTATATTATAATGAAATCTGTATGAAACCCATTTCATTTAATAGGGCATTATATGGTGAATGTTTATGATTTTTTTTCATAAATATCTATAATTTGAAAAATGTGATGGGTTGGACCTATATCACCATTTAATGCATTGAATAATGATATATGTTATAATAGCTTATAGTATATATAAGTGGTGATCCCATTATATGAAAATAGGGTATATGGGTAGTTATCCAACGACCAATGCAGTACATGGGGGGTTTTTCGAAATCTAACATGTGAGGAATTTCCATGTGGGTAGCCTTGAAATAAGATTTGTTATGACTATATGTATGTCAAAAATCTATTTTTGATGACAATTTTTTGCTCAAATAGATCATGTTCAACTATTCCCTTATTATTCTTGTGTTATGAAATATAATCATGTATTCCATGACTCAAGATTTGGATCTTTGATATGAAATGTTAGGTTTTAAACTTTAATGATCTTGTTCTCATACTCATATATTCATGATATTTATATATCACTCAATTTTACCATTTATGATCATCTATGGTAACAATTTATTATGATTCCCTTCCCTATATTATGAAAAAATTTATTAAGTATTATTTTTCTATGAATGGTTCTTGTTATAAAAATAATATAGGGACATAATGTAGTCTTCTGATGGACCATTTGTTTTTGTTTTAATGTTTCCAAAGATGCTAAAAATATGGTTTTCATGTGTGTGTTTGTGTGATATAATTAATATTCTCATAAAATTAGGTAAGATCAATGTATAATATCACATTGTCCTTATATTTGATACAATGTGTTTGTTTTAGTTAATAATTATAATCTTTTATGAGAAAACCATAGTGTGTTCACTAATTAAATGTTATAGGTTATATCTTAGAATGAGTCAATGTATAAGAAAATATCCTTGAATTTTCCTAAAGGATAGAGAAATTACTTTTCAAGGAATTATATCTATATCTAGATATTACAAGTAAATGAGGCTCTAGAACAGAGGCACCTATTGGTATAAAATATAAAATGGGATCATTCTATTGGAATCGATTATTACCAAGTGTACAAAATTGGTGAAGTTCCCAATCAGGATCCAAGTATCACTGAGAGGGGGAGGGGGTGAATCAGTGATATCTTTTTCTTTTTAAGTTTCCCCTTTTTGAAACAACCTTCGCCTCCTGTTAAAGAGTTTCTTCCCTGCTGACCACACACATCCACAGGAACACAAGATTTACAAGGTTCACTACTCAACAAGAGTAGCTACGTCCTTGGTATGGTACGGAAATAATCCAGTACCACACAATCCACTAGAAAACAATCCTTTGATGTGGAATACAACGAGTAGGATATACCCTTACACTCGTGCAGCACTTTGAAAACAATCCAATAGTGCGTGTGCTCCCTCTTAGCACAAATAGGATAACACAATGTTTCAGTGCTTCTTTACAATTAAACAGATGTATTCTCTGAAGTACAAATCTTCACTTTCTTACCAAGAAGCCGGTAAGAACTCTCTCGTGCACAGCTGAATACGTGCGAAGACCCCAAATATTTCGCGCAACCTTTAGGGTGCCTTGCGCGCAATTCAAATGGCTTGCGCGTAAAATTCCCTTTTGGCGCGAAAAACGTGTTCGCGCAACTTTCCTTTTACGCGCAACTTTTCTTCTTTTCGCGCAACTCACTTAGCGTATAATTTACGTGCACCAGAGCTCCGGATTTCTTCTAAGTGTCGAGCATTAACAACTAACAAGGGTTAGCCTCATATTTATAGGCATTTTTGAACCTGCGCGGAAAACACTAATCCGCGCGTAAAACCTCCTCCATGCGCGTAAAAACTCTTTTATGCAACTTCATATTGCGCGCCATGCTTCAATATTCCGCGCACCTCATGCCTTTGCCATATTTCATCGTTCTAAGCATGAAGCACCAATTGCGCGCAAAATTCCGCACCGCGTTCCATATTGCGCGCAAACCCAATCTTTCCTGCAACATCAGATTTCGCGCACTGCTCCAATATTTCGCGCATTTCATTCCTTTGCCAATTTTCGATCTTCTGATCTCGAACCATCATTTGCGCGAAAACTTCATTCCTCAATTTCGCGCACCATGCCAATATTCCGCGCATCCCGCAGATTTTTCGCGCAACCCGCTACTATTTCGCGCATCCCGCAGATATTGCGCGCACCACTTTATTTTTGCGCGAAACGTGCCTAAATTTCCGCGCACTCCATGACTTTGTCATTTTTCATAGTTCTGACCTTGAATAACTCTTTTTCACGTATAAACCATCTTCAATCGTATGTGCAACATCCATTGCCAAGCACATTTCCTCATCTCCCGATTTTCAGGCCCTAAAATTTGGCAAACACTGGAAAACGGCGCCACCTTAAACTGTGCTTTTCTGCCATCCCCAGATTGTCTATTGCTTTGCCATTTTATCTCTTTACTGCTTCCCATAACCATTCTTCTGCTCTTATCACGAATCCCACTATCGTGATATTTATCCTTTGATAGATCAGCTTAAGCATCGTCAGAGTTGCAATGGGAACTGAATCTTTCCTATCTTCCAGCAGCATCATTCCTTCCAATCATAACATTATATGACTGGCATCATCGTTTCTCCCCCTTTCCTTCATAAGGCTTACATCACAAGTTCTCCTAACTCATGATTTGTGTGAAATACATACCAGCAAAGCATCGTCTGATTTTTGATCCTTCTACACAGTGAATTGATTTATCGCCTTTGACAACAAAATACAACACTCTGTAAAAGCTAACTCTTCAAACTTTCATCTTCATTCAACCTGGTCCCAACAATTGGGCCTTACTAAACTCATGATTTGACACTATTGGGTGGTATGCATTGGATATTCAAAAACACTTTATGAACCAACATGAGGGATCTAAATATATGAAATCTATTAATGAACTAGGATAAACCGAAGTTGTTATGAATTAATGGAATCATGATTTAAAAATCCTATTGGGTTTTTATGTATATGTTATTTCCAAACATGATTATTGTTCCTTACACTATAAATTTTAATTCTTGTTGTTTGATGGATCCCAAAAGAACCATGTTAATGGTTACTGTAATAGAAAATGAAATGACTGTAGTCCTGGGAATCAGAACATTATGGGAGATGGGATACAAAATCTAGTTTCTATACTCAAAAAACATTCTTAAGATTTGAACCATGCTGGACTTCCGAATAAATGAAGCATAGGAAAATATTTTATTGGTTCCCTTAGGAAGAAAAATACACCATCTATTGTTGGAAATGTTGAGCCACAAGTTTTATAGAAATGGATCAGTACCAAAAATATATATTTTCAATTTTCTGTTGTTAGGAAGATGAAAATGTTCATTTGGTTGACTATTTTTTGGATGGTGAATCAGATTAATAATGGAATCATATCCATAATTTGATGTAACTAGTGAAATTGAATCCATGTATTCAGATTAGTTCAATAAATTAGTTTTCATTAAGTATATTCTTTGAAATATTTTCATGTGGATTGAGATGGAGTTCCATAAACTAAAAAAATTGTATGGGGAATCTATTTATAAAATTGAGGATTGTTTTATTTGACTTGAGAGATAATTTTTTGGTATTATCATCCTAGTAGAATGAAAGGTCGGTAAATTCTTCAGTGGCCTAAAACCAAGTTTCTAAAGGTAATAATCCAAAAGTTACATTAGTACCAATTAAGAGTTTTTTTTCAATTTTCTATTGATGTGAAATTAGATGATGGAGTTTCGTATCATTCCTATGGCTTTGATATGAATATAAAAGACTAATTTAAAAGAAAATATCGTAATCATCGATTTAAGAGGATGATTATTCAATTATGATAAATGTGTTAGAAGAGTCATGGATGAAATTTTCTTGAAGGGACTACTAATTATATTAATTTTAAAGTAGAAGATCATTGAGTAGCTAAATGGTAATTTAATTGGAAGAAGTTATCTTTATAATTAAATAATCATAATGCACTATATAATTCACCAGACACAAACTAATTTCATAAATTCATTGAGGTTTGTAACTTCTGAATACACAATCCCATATATGAGGGTTAATGATGGTGATCAATGCTACTATCCTCTAAAGCTGATGGAAAAGAAGAAATATCATGTGATCATTGTGTCTAATGATGGGTGTGATAACCACATGGTGAATGTAACACTTGTCTTCCAATCTTGAATTGATAATTTTTTATTTTACTATGAATATTACCATTTTTCCTATTTGAATTAATTATTTCTGGGTATCATGATTCCAACCATATTATTAGATGTAAAGTTAATAGTGAAATCCCTAAATTGTATGATGATTACATCTCAAGTATCTAATTCATCCCCAGTTCATGTTGAAGGAAATCTGCTTGCTAAAAATATTTTCACTCATCCAATGGATAAAAATGATGTTATCAATTCATGGATTATATTTATATACTTAAATACCAAATTAATTATTAAATAAGGGATGATAAAATTTGTATTAAAAACTAACATATGATTGTTTATTAATGTGAAAATATATATGAACTAATATTGGAGATAAAATATTTTGTATGGCTCTTATATTCCATTCATAAGGGGTGCTCTTCTTAAATGGGTGGGAAGATACATAAAATATATGATAATCATATTTTAATCAAATTTATTTATCTCTTTATGGAATAGGTTCTCTTAATTCTACCACAAGGTGTGGATAAGTTCTCAATAGAAATCATACTAAGTGCCTGACCAATTTCAAAGACTCTCTAGATAATATAAATGATTAATTTTCAAGAATTGAATAAGAAACTATAGGAATACCTTATAAAGTGATTAATTCATCCATGTGTGTGGCCTAAGGGTAATACATTTATTTTTTTAAAGATTAAACAATGAGACTCTTCATTGATCATCGAGATATGAACAAGAGAACAATTATGAAAATGTATTCTCATAAATATATTAATGACTTGATTGATAAACTATGTAGAGCTCAATACTATTCCATGATTAGGATTTATTATAGATTTCATTAATTGAGGGATTATATGTAGGGAACACCTAAGAAAACATTCTGTAAAATTAATAGAAACCATAAATTTATTATAATCCCATTTGGTCTAACTAATTCCTCTTTTATCTCATGAATTTAAGGACTGGAGTCCATAGATATTACCATGATAAGTTTGTGGTAATATTTATAGATTATATTCTTGTCTCTTATTATAGAATGGAAGAGAATGAAAACCACATAATAATTATAATAAAGGCCCAAAATAATTAGAAACTATGTGTAAAATTTACAATATGTGAATTTTGGATTGGAAAGTTTCTTTTTGGATTATATAATCCACAAGAGTGTGTATACCGATAGGTCTATCAATAAGTTACGATATTGAATGTTGGCCCATACCATCCATTATGAATGAGATCCATAATTTTCTTAGTTAAGATGTATATTATCAAAGGATTGTGGATAATTCATCATGAATATCTTATCCATTCACTATGTTAACTCAGAAGGGGGCCAAGGACCTATGGATAGATGAATGTGAGGAAAATTTGAAGGAACTACATAGAATATAAGTTAGAGAATGTGTTCTTTTGTTACCCTATTATGGATAAGGGTTTTTAGAATATATTGTTTCATCTATAAAGTTATTTGGATCGATTGTTATACAAAATAAAATCAGTATATATTATGGATCACAAAAATAGAATAGTCTTAAAACAAATTACCCAACTCTTGATTTGGCGTTAGTTGCATTAATTTATACAATAATAATATAGTGGAATTATCTTTATGGACAAAACTTATCTATATTTTCTTGTTATAAATGATTAAATTATATATCCATATAGATGGAGTAGAATATGTTCCAATTAATATGGTTTGATCTGATTAATTAACATATCAACTTAATACATTACGATAAATTGGAATGTGAAAATGGTGGCCAATGCCTTCCGTTAAAGTGATAATTCTAGATTATCCAAGATGGGTACTAAAAAATATTTAATATTTATGTATTTTTAATGGATGGATATAAAGATTATAATGGAAGTGGAAATAACTTATCATTCATAGATGAATATTCAAAAATCAATCCTTGATACGTTTTAAAAGGCCTAGATAATATAAATTGATTTGAAAAAGATGGATAAAATTATTCATAATTTTATCCTTGATCATTATAGAATAATAAGGTTCAAGAACCTTATATCTGTTCTTTCCATACTAGATTTAATGAAGGACTTGTTAGAGGAAGATCATAGTTCTTCATTCCCTATTCATCTGAGAATTACAAATATGTGTACAGATTTGAATGAGTATTTTTTGTAGGATGACATATAGAGAGATATCGTTGAGTTTCTATATCAGTTCTAGGTATGTCAATAATTTATGGATAAAAGATAAAATTATAAGGGGTTGTTAAATCCATTGCCCAAACTAGAATAGAAATTGTAAAACTACCCCATGTATTTTTTTGTTGTACTCCCCAAAAATTCTAAAGGGCATATTGCTATCTGGGATGTAGTCCATCACCTTACTATGTTTGAGTAATTCATCACTACCAGAGTAGACTTTCACAAGACCAGATTTATAGGATATACATTATAAAAGTGTTAATGTTTCTTGGAGTACCACATTCCACTATGTCTGGTCATGGACCAAGGATTACCTCAATCTTCTAGTAAAGTATTTAGGAATCTATAGATATGTTGTTGAGTTTCAGCACCAATAATCATCCTCAGTAATATTATTAGTCTAAGGGAATAATTTAAACAATAGTGGATATGTTGAGATATTTATCCTTTGATTTTAATGGTGGTTTGGATCATTATTTTTATCTTGTTTAATTTTATTAGAATAATATCATTAACTAATGAAATTTTGTGGCTTATTATTAAGCCATTTGTGGATTGAGTTTTAGAGATCCAATATATAAGAATGAAGTTGTAGATTGAAATATATTTGGACAAGAGAGAGATGAAAAAATGGTATAGAATTATAGATCTACTCAGAAATACATTAAGGAATATTAGAGTAGGCATAAAACTTATGTTTACAATCATCAATATGATCTATAATTTATATTTTCTGGTAGTATGATTCTATGAATTTCTCAACAGTAAAAGGATATGAGAATTTTTATGAAGGAGACACTAATCCCTATATATATTGACCTCTTTGAAATCCATGAACATATTGAAATTTTGTCATATAATTTGGAGCTTCCACCAAACATCTTCAAAGTCCATTTTTTCCCGTTTATCTCCCTATTAGATATACATTGTTTACCCTTCAATTGTATTGACCTCATAGGTTATACCGCTAGAGAAATATCATTCCTCTGGAGTAAAATCATTCATATAATGAACAATGTATAGAGATACTTGATCATACAAAGAATGTTTTTTGAAACAAGACAGCTCTCCTAGTGGATATTTTGTGGAGAAATTTCTATTTTGAGAATCCAATGTGGTAACCTGAGGAGATAATGTTGCTGATGAATTCTCATTTTATGATATCAGAGTGTTGATTTTTGAGGATGAAATTTAATTTATGGTGGGTATTATGTAAAAACCCATTTTTTATGAATTAATATTTTTTTGAGTAAATTAAATATCATTGATATTTTTCATTTAACATAACATCAAAATTAATATTTTATTATAACAAACACAACATTCTATTATCATTACATAAAACACTAAATTTAACACATAAACAATATATTATTATTATAATAATTTAAACATGATCATATTTACCTATCCCTAAACACATAAAGATATGACCATTAATAACTAATGAGAAATTTTTGTGAATAATTTTCTTATATAAATAATGTACATTGATAATATAGTTCTTAATTTCAGATAAAGCCATTATGTGTTTTGAAAATAATATACTCATAAAAACTTCATTTTATTTACCATTTTTAAATTAATAAATTTTATTTGTAATTTTTTTATATAATTAATTAGATTAATTGAACATATTTTTTATAATCAACATGTCAATATTATATAATGGTGAATTTTTGGTATTCTTCTAAAAAGATACGTTTTTTGATTAATAATGTAAAGTACTATAAATAAGTTATGAACATAATTTTCATTAATTAATTTATAATGATAAATTAAAATATTAATTGTTTTTAATGTAAAATTATTTCAATTATATATCTATTAATCCAATATAGGTCATTCTAATAAATTTCATACTCAATTTGGGAATAAATATTTTGTATTCTTCTGAAAATATTCTCTATAAAACCCCACATTCTCAAACCATTATGGGTCTTAATTTTAAATTATATGTTGGAACATTTTTTAATGATATTAGGAAAAATGGATCCTTATTTTGGATAATCATAATTTATTTATACGAATTATTTTACTAGATTAAGGTAAAATGGGTTTATGGGGTTGAGGGTTAAACTAAAAACATATTGGTTAAAATTACCTAAAAAATATTAAACTCTAATTGGATGTAAATATTTATACCATATCTCATTAAATATAAAACTTGGTCTATTATTGGATCCTTTTGACATGGAAGAAACATTTTTTGAATTTTTATCATTCATAAAATTAACAGTGTTTCACTCACATACCTTACAAATGACCACACATCTTCTCTCTTCCTCAATCTATCAAACCCTTTTAGTTAGACCCACACCTTATCAAATCACCTACCAACATCCCTTATAGAATCATAGAATCCTTAATTTTTATATTAATCCTACTAAATATGGATTTTTGGTGAACATTTAAGGAGGATACCCAAATAAGAGTTGTTTTGAACATGTACGATGGAATTCAAGACTTACAATAAAAGATATTTTTATTGATTTTTATTAATTGAGACATACATTATGTTAAAGAATTGTATTCCTTCACAAGGTGTATATATAACCACTTTGACATGAAATATCATTAATTTATATTTCCTTAGGATATATTCAATTCAATTTTATATTATTCCTTCAAGGGGACTAAAATTCAATGTTACCAAAGTGGAAATGATTTTATTTTAAAATATCATAAATTATCAATTTTTTTATGATTAGGTTTACCATAATAAAATATTATTATAAATTTCTCATGAAACTAATTAATTTTTTTTATTTCATGTTTTCAGGTTTTTTTCATGTAATAGTTCAATTGTATCACTCTTTAGTACCTAAATATTATAAATTTTTTCTAAATATCCTAATTTATTTCATTATTATATATAAAATGATTTTTATTCTAGAACCATGTTTTCTAAATATGATTAAAAAAACTAATTATTCAACTATAATTTTTAAAATAAATTTTTATATGTGTATTACTTTATAAGAAAATGGTTTAAAAAGAATCATTATGTATTTTTGAAAACAGTGCCTGTTTGGATTTTACCAGAAGATGAATATAATCATTATTTTAGCATTTACATCAAGAATAAAACAACTCATAATCATGACAATTTTTTAGATGATTAAGACTCGTTTTAATCTTATTTAAATACACACATTCGTCATTCTCATTCCGAGACCAAAAGGATTTGATAAAAGACCTTTGATAAGGAAAATTATCATGTACTATAGCATTTCATTCCCTGAAAAAATATGGAATATATTTAAATTAAACATGCAGTTCAAATTCATCACAATCAGTAATAAGAAATAATTTATCAAAATATATATAATAGAGATCATCATCAATCAGAAACCCTATATTGTGGACATACCTAGATATGTCTATTTCAAGGTAAATTTTGATGAGTATGCTGATTTTTAGAGAAATATCATGTATAATATATACATGTAAAATAATTTAATTGAGTCTAAAAACCATGACCCCAACATTAATTGAAGATATTAATACCCATTATGGATTGAATCATCAGTCCCATTCATGGATATAATGGAAACAATTCATGAGTGAAATGTTACGGAGGACCCAAGACTTTATATTTAGTTCCTCCAAAGGGAAGCCCATGTCCAAAAATCCACAACCCAAGCGTACATATTTCTATTGGGAAAAAAACAAATAGCACTAAGATTTGATCAAACAGATATGAAATTCTCCACTGTATTCTGTAATGGCTCGGACCCCCCTGGTCCATTATATTTCCAAATTTTAACTATTGTGGTGTCATGGAAACCATCCGTGATTCAGGAGGAAGTGGATTTCAATGGCATCATGTCACCGTGGTGTCACATATCAGTGCCACTAATTAGTCTCACTAATCATTTCCACCCATCGGTATCACTAATTAGTTTCACAGATTAGCTTCACTAATCAGCTGCACATATTAGACTCTCTGATCAACTTCACTAATCAAATTCACTCCCCATCTTCACAGATCGGCTTCACTTATCAACTTCACAGATGAGCTTCACTGATCAGCATCATGTGGTTATCTTCACATATCATCTCCATCAGTTTCACCCATCGGTCTCACCAATCAGTTTTACCCATCAGTCTCACTGGTCGGTATCACCCATCGGCCTCACAGATCATTTGTTCTCATTGGTCTCACTGATCGGTCTCACGGATCTGTTTCATCGATCAGTTTCACCCATCAATCTCACTGATCAGTTTCACCCATCAGTCTCCCCGATCAGTTTCACTAATCTATTTCACTGATCAGATTCAACAATCATTTTCACCCACTGGATTCACCAATAAATTTCACAAGTCGATATAACCAATCAGTTTCACCCATCAGTTTCACCTAACAGATTCACTGATCGGTTTCACTAATCCATTTCAAGGATCAGTTTCACTAATCATTTTCAGCCAATCAATATCACTAATCAGCATCACCTGATCAGTTTCACTGATCAACTTCACAGGATCTGCTTCACCTGATCAACTTCACTGGATCCACTGCACTAATTGGTTTCACATATTAGTCTCACCAATCATCCATAGAGGGGTGTTGGAGTTTCCCTCCCCAGTTTTCCCCTAATGCTACTATTAAAACATTAAACATTTTTAAAGTGGTTTAATCCCTTTTTTATCACCATAAACAATATTTTAAATCCCATAAGAGTGGGGAGACCCTCAAATAACCGGTTTTCTTCTCTTTAAAAGAAATCCTTAATTGAATTTTTTTTCCACCTCTACGATGGGAATTATTAAATAAAAATTAATTCCACCATGTGTAACCATCCAACCACATGGTGAAACCACGATCCACCATTAAATAAATTCAAAATTCATATCCTGTAACACAAGAATCATGCCGTTTATTTCATGAGATATATATTTTATTTTTGTCTAGTCTCTTTTTGTACCATGGTGTGTTTGGAGTCCCCC
The DNA here is from genome assembly GCA_963277665.1 of Viscum album. NCBI lineage: Eukaryota > Viridiplantae > Streptophyta > Magnoliopsida > Santalales > Viscaceae > Viscum > Viscum album. The sequence goes on along the minus strand of OY728132.1, from coordinate 1,148,041,841 downwards.
GTCCCCTAGAAAGTTGTGCAACTGTGATGGAGCCTTTCCTTCGCACTCTTGGAGTTCCTGAAGTTCGTCCCCTGCAAGTCGTGCATCTGTAGTTGTCTGCGCGTGAAAGAAAACATAAATTTTTTATCATCCAATTAGGGTTTTTTACTTCATCTCTCTTTAATGTGTATCATGTGGGGTGTGTATGATAATGTTCTTATGTGGAAGGATGAAACCAAACATTATCAAAGATAATAAATTGTATTTAAAGAATGAAGGTTTGTGTTGGAAGATGTTGTGGTACTATATTACATTTTATATATATTTTAAATCGTATGGACTTAATTCTACTAAAAAATATGTATGTTGGTGGTCCCCTCTTGCTCACTAATGAACCTTTGTTTTCTAGATATTTATGTGATGGAATGGAAGTAAAATAGAAACTGGTTAATCACATAAACTCGGTTGATTAAATTGATTCCTAATGAATCAGAATCTGTTTGTGGTCACCACGGTTTACCAAACAAAAATATGGAACTAAACGAATGTTATGCTTAAATATGAAAAATACCTTGTTTTGTTCTGATGATGTGTATGTTGGCTCTGCTTGGTGCTTATGAGTTGAAGTGGATGGGGATGGGATCCCCAGTTGGGGAGCAGTTGTTGGTTTGTGGATCTGAGGATGTGTGGGGCCATATGTTGGGGCTTTGTTTGGTTCCAGTACAATGAGGGGCCTCATATAACCCTTTTTTCATTATGACTTTGCAATAAAACTAGGTGTGAATGCTTGATTTGCGGCTTGGCTATTTTCTCTTCTTTGGCATGTGGTTATTCAAGTTAGTTTCTTGCTAGTGAATAATTATTTCAATGAAACCACTTGAATAAAATTACAATATTGGGTTCAAAGAGGATTTTTTTCCAAGAATGAGTTGTGACTTGGTTGTGGCTATTGTGCTTTTCATAAATGAATAGTAATTAGGGTGTTTGTGTGTGGACTGGTTTTGGAATCCCCAAGTTGGGATGAGTTCTAGTATACCTAAATGAATAATTTAGATCTTATGTTTCTTATTCACGCCCCACCTATGATGAGCACTTTGTGCCCCACACACCCATTTAATGGGGGTGTTTTTTCCAAAACATCTTTGAGTGGTTAGTTATTAGGTCATTTTCTGCTCCCTCATTCGAGTATCCTAATACTCATCGGTCATTATATGATGTCCTGAGGTCCATTAAATCTCATGATTCTTCTTTCAAGGTAGTAGGGGTTGTTTTCCAGGGTGTGTGCGGGTAGGTTGTTTCCCTAGTGTCTTAGGGATAAGTCATAGGTGTCTCTAGGCATGGAAATAGTTGTTCTGTCCTTTGTGTCTTTGGGAATGATGGTATATATTCTTACCCAGTTGTCTGCTGGGGTGGTTATTTATAGTTATTGTGGACTACTTGTTTGCGGGTGGGTTGTGTGGTTGTAGTAGCCCAGATATTTGCGGGTTGGGTTTGACAGTGGGATTGTGGTGGGAATGGAATGGGAGATCTGATGCTTAGGTTGATTTCAATAACCAATGGGAAAGTGGTGTGGGGTACCCAAACATCGATTAGTTTTTACTATTATTTTACTTGACTTGCATTGTTTGGGGAGTGTGCCTTGGTGAGGTTTGGGTGGATTATTTTAATTCTAGATGCATTGCTTATCTTCTCTTATCACAGGACATTATAATGCCTCCCACTTGGGCATGAGAGCTTTTGGTTTTCCCAACATATTATACCTGTATACTCACCCTATATATATAAAACTACTTTCAGGTTTTTAGGAGTAGCTCTAGGATCGTGCAGGACTGTACAAGTTTAGAAGTTGGGACAGTTGTTTTTGATGATTTTCATTTCATTGCTACTTCCCCTTGGAGTTTTCTTATACTTGTAGCCCTTATTATTAGAACATGCATATGGGAATGGATTTTTTTGTACTTTATTTTTACATTGAGTTTTGGTGTTTTTTGGGATTCACAATCTTATCTCTTGATCGTACAAAATAAAAAGGCTAATGCCTTCCATATTATGTGTGATTAAATACCCTTGGTGCTAGTCTCCACTCTAGGGTCTATTTGAGGCCCGTCTCGGGGTTCATTACCTCTCTTTCAACTTGAATAAAGATGTTTTAGGAAGTTTTATGTCCCTCCCATTATCTTGGTGAAGGCAGGTCATGACAGAATTGTATTAGAGGCAATGGTTGAGAGATAGGATAGAGATCGAGGTTAAACAGAGTGAGGATTGCATGGGAGGGTAGGGAAGCAGTTTTAGGGAATCTTGGTGTGTGAAATAGGTGATGGAAGACCGACTAGGACATGGGATTTTAGGGCCCCACCTTATCTGATGCAAGGATTGAGACCTACCGAACGACTAAGTGATACTACATTGATTACAGTGTAGAGACCCTAGGAAAGGTACACGAATAATAATGTATTGTGTTCTTGTGTTTTCTGGGTGTTCTAGAAATTTAAACAAATAAAAAAAATGTCAATGAAAAATTTAAAAGAAATATTCTAGACTACTTAGGATAAGGAATTCGCTGTTTAGCTTGCAGCTATGGCACCCAGAAGATGACCACGAGTAGTGTCGGTGATCGAGGCCCAAGAGGCTAATCTATCTGATTAGCAGAGAACTGATTGAGAGGTGGAGGATGACCAGTGGTATAGGATTCTTTGATCCTTTCATCAGCAGACCCATATGAAGTAAAAGAGAAACATCTCTAACAAAGAGACAGAGAGCTGGCTTGAGGAGTTGGTGAAAGCATTCAGCTTGATCCGGCTATTGACGGAGTACTAGGTTCCTCTAGCTGAAAGTCAGATGTGGGGAGTGGCGTGTCAGTAATTGAATCTCTATCTTAGGAAGTAGAGGGAGGATAAAGTTTTATGGACTAAATTTGAGAGGGAATTCTGGGAAAAATTTGTCTCTTACATGATGAAGGCGGAAAAGAGGCAGAAGCAACTCCCCCTTCAGTAAAGGATCATGTTAGTGAGGGAGTTTTGAATCATGTTCAAGGATCTCCTTTTTTTGCCTCTGGACCATTTTCCGAATAATATGTCTCTAGATAAGATATCTAAATGAGGCACTCTGACCTTCAATTTAGTATGTTGTTACTCCCTTTACACTATTGACATACTTGGAGGTCCAAAAGAAGGATGAAGTGGTTGAAAGGATGCAAAGGCTGGGAGGTGTACTACATGAGGGGATCCAGTTGGGCTCAACATATGGGAAGACCGTCAGTAGAAGGCCTCCAACATTAGGGCCTTCTATGTTTCGACCATTGGGGAGGCAGACGACCATTGAAAGGTACATGAGCTAGGCGTGGGTAGTTGCACGCTCAAGCAGCAACAATTCTACTAGTGCTGGAAGGATTTCATGGTACGATCATCTTATTTAGCACTCTTGCTTATATCTTGTTTGAATTGAGGTCTTCACACTCCATTGTTAAACCTAGTCTAGCCCATGAATTGGGCCTAGAAATAGAGAGACTCTCCATGCCCCCGGTACTAATTATGCCAGTTGGGGGTCATACGAGCTTGTTTGATGTTTTTCGAGGATGCAGACAGATGTTGGGGACACATCAGTCTAGTGGGGATCTCCTTCTACAGAAAATGATGTTATACGATGTCATCCTAGGCTTCAACTAGTTGTTTTCTATTCATTCTATTATTTATTGCATTATGATATGAGTCATGTTCTCCAATGAAGATGGCCAAGATGTGGCTATTATTGGTGAACGAAGTTGTTAGGGGGGAGATGGTGTGTGGGGTCTATTTTTTAAATGTCGTTCGAGATTTCTATAGAATTAGTGGATTCTAAGATGATGGATGTTATGGGTGTTTTCAGAGAGTTCCTAGAACTTTTTCCTGGGGAGGTTGTGACTCTACCCCTTCGACGTGATGTTGAGTTCGGGATAGACATAAAAACTAATGCCCAACCTATTTCTATGGCTCATTATCGGACCGATCCTTATGAGTAGCATGAGATTCGGATTCAAATTGATGAGCTAATAAATAAGGGTTTAGTCTGACCTAGTGTGTCTCAATGGGGTTCTCTGGTCTTTTTCACAAAGAAGGCAGATAGTTGTATTAGGTAATGAATAGACTACCAGATACTGAATTTGGTTATAGTCACAAATCGTTACCCTCTCCCAAGGATAGAAAATCACTTTTTTTAGTTGAGGGTATCAGGATGGTTTTCTAAGATTGATATGTGGTTTGGGTATAACCAGTTAAGGGTGTAGGATAGTGATAACCCAAATATTGATTTCATGGGTAGGTATGGGTACTTTGATTTTGTAGTCACGTTGTATAGAATTACAAACACACCAATTGTGTTCATGGGGCTCATGGAATCTATTTTCCACAAGTGTCTGGACCGGTTCGTCATTATGTTCATCGAAGAAATTTTTCTCTTCTCAAGATCATATGAGGAACAAACTAAGCACTTCATGATGGTCATGAATATCATTCGACATCACCATCTCTATGGGAAATTATTTATGTACAAGTTCATGTAATGGGAAGGGCAATTTCATGGACATTTATTGTCATAGCAAGGGGTAGCAGTCGACCATCAAAGTATTAAGCTTTAGTTTATTGAGAAGAAACCAAGAACATGGTGGAGGATCGTAGTTTTTTTTGGTCTAATAGGCTATTATCTAAGGATCACACCCAATTTCTCTCGAGTTGCAAATTTTTTGATAGCTTTGACCAGAATGGATGAAGCCTTCGTGTAGAGTGAGCAGTATCAGAAAGCTTTCAGCCATCTGATAGAATGGTTGGTCAGCGCTCCGGAGCTCAGGTTTCTAGAGAAAGGGGTGTTGTATGAGGTGTTTTATGATTCTTCTATACTTGGCATGGGGTGTGTATTGATGCAATAGTGGGTAGTGATCTCTTATTTGTCTAGGAAGCTACATCCTCATGAGTGTAACTATGCCACCCATGACCTAGAGCTTGTATTTGAAGTCTTCACTTTGATGGTGTAGCTGCATTACCTAATCATGAGCACATTGTGGTCTTCACAGATCACAAGGGTTTGAGGTATATCATTACCCAGAAGGACCTGAACTAGAGACTATGAAGGTGGTTAGAGTTTCTTCAGGACTACAACTTTGAGATCTTTTAAACTGAAATTAAGCTTGCTACAAAATGTATGGATGAAAATCCTCCTTGAAATGACTTGTACTAGCCTCCCCATCATGAAATAGGTCTGAAAAATATAATATATGGGTCAGGAAATGGATTCCAAAACCACACACACTAGAAGTTTATTTTTGAAGGGTATCCAGGTCATAGAGACTGGTTGTCTTTATAGTTGAAGAAATAAAAAATTAATGAATTGGTCTCATAACCTCTACATTGTGATCAAAAACTACGCATGATATTCATATAATAAGATCCACCACTATACTTCTCCTCCACACAAAATCATTATAGAGAAAAATGTGTGTCCCCTTGAGGATCATTGATCAAACTATAATCTATCTCAACCTACTTAACCAATATTTTCTAACTACATCTAAAATAGAACCCTTATAATTTTGATGAATCAGGATCTGAATCTATTAGAGTTTCCTCCTCAAAGTTTCTTCCTCATCAACCACCACTCTATGATGATATTATTTAACATCTTCCTAAAGTTATTCTATGAAAATCTGCAAGGTTTTTGACCTAGATCCATTCCTAAAAAATTAATTTTTAAAAACTTAGAAACATGGAATATGGAGTATTTAACATTAATTAATTAATTAATTATTATCCCTTATGTGTCTCTGAATAGAATTAATATTATCTTTCAAATTTTCTAGTTCCCTATAGATTTATTTCTACAACTTCATTCTAGTATGTTGGAGTTCTGAACTTCTTTCCATAAAGGACTTTATAAGAATCCATTTAAATACACAGGTGAAATATATTTTTTGAAGACAAATCAACATGAGGAAGATTTTGATCCTAAATATATTTTAAATCCATAGAATAATATCTTATAATATGTTATATGTTTTTAATTTTTATCTTAGACTGAACATTTGGATGGGGATATTATGTAGTGTATAAAGTACACTATGTGTCAAGATCTTACTGAGAACCCCAAAACCATATGGTATACTTCATTTCACAATTACATAAAATTTAATGTGGTACTCCATGAAACCTTACCACTAACTTAATAAATATTATGTAATGCCTATCTAGAGAGAAATATTATATTATAGGTTTGAAGTGTGATGAATTAATAAGGAGATCGACTATATAGCCTAATTACCACAACATCAAAAATAAGATAAATCCGTAAAGGTTACCAGTAAAATTAATCATTTGAATAAAAATTGTAAAGGTATTCTCCCAAAATAAAATTATCAATAAAACATATAAAAAATAAATGGTTTGTATTTTCATAAATAACTATTTATATATCATTTGTATTGATAAACTCCAATTACAGAAAACCTCAAAAGAGGTATCAATGGCTTCAATCATTATGATCAAACATAAACTCATAAACAAATGTTGTTATCCATAATTATTTGGTTATCATTACATGGAGAAATATACCATTACCAATGTTTATTCACCCATTATTCCATATTAATACTCTTATCTTATACAAATACAATTTAATTTGAATGTTGGGTTCATCTTTGTATCAATATAATATCATATATGATTTTATTATTCCAGAATAAATGTAGAGAGAGATAATCAAATTAAATTTCACCAATTGATGAGAAATAAGATTTTCCAATGTCTCATTAATACAAATTCAACATGAGATTCTTAATTGAGGTGGACAGGATATGTGTTACCTAATTATCATGATTAACATTATCATGTATGATTACATAATCCACATCTTTTTTCCTTTATCTTTAGTGGTTTTTGTGGCTTCTCATACACATTTTCCCTGGGATTGGGGCATTGAATCAAATAATGGACAAAATAATTTCACATGATGATGTAGAGTGTGAGTGGTGAATTCTATAGAGCTTTATCTCTATTTTCATTAATATCTAACTTCTTCCCATTATATTGAAATTCAACCACTCGAAGAAATTCCTTCCCACACTTTAAACATTCAATAGTCTCTTTAAGAGAATTCCCTCTATGTTTCCTTCTACTCTTCAAAAGATGAATGAAATATTTTCTTCTTTTCTATTTTTTTTTAGTTTCCCTTTAATTACATCGTTATTTTCTTATTAAATACATGTGATTTATGGGTGACTCCAATCACCATTTCCACACCGATAACACAAAGAACTATTTTCTCATAGCTAATGAAGTCCATTATGGATAATTTCTTTAATAGACTTGGTTTTAAGGAACTTAAGAATCAATAAACCTTACATTCAAGATGGATGATAATAAAAAAATTCATACCTTGAAATTCATCTAATTTGTTTCTCATAGGTACAAATGGATTCACCATCCTTTTATTTTATCTAAATGAATTACATTTTTATTTTCATACAAGTAATATAATGAATGTACTTATTAAAAAAATGTTCTTAAAGAAATCCCATTCCATGGATTAAATTTCATTTGTTTACCATTTATGTAACACCATAGGGCTTCATAATATATTTATTTTAGAATAAATTTAATTTCTTTGATATATTTTGATGTATGCAACACTATGTTTAAACAAAACACTATTTAGTCTTTATTTTCAAATTAATTTATAATTAATTTTTTTCAATTTTAGAAAATTTATTCTAAAAAATAAATTTTATTTTTATAATTAAAATACAACAATTATCTTAAGGAAATGTTTTGGGATTTCTAGATAATGTTCATGTTTTGATTAAAAGTAAAAAAATAAAGAATTTTAATTACAAACTATATTTTAATTTAAATAATTTATAATGTTAAATAATATATTGAATTGGGTGTTAATTAATATAAGTTCAATTATTAATCAATTATTTCAATTTAGGTCACTGGAATCATTTTAATATTAGATTTAGATATTCAAATTTTTAATATTTTACATTTTCACTTTAAAAACCCACTTTTACATCATGTCTACGGGATTAATTTTTGATTAAAACACTCGACACCAATGAAATTAATATTTAAAAAATTTGTTACATATTTGGAATCATATTAATTTATTATTACTAAAAATATCAACTTATTTTTTTACCATGATGAATAATGAATTCAGTAAAAAAAATACATAGTTATGGTGAAATATGGTTTACCTGGGGCTTAAACATAAAATGTACAAGTGAAAATGTCCTAAAATATTACCATGATTTTAATGAATGAGTTTATTTTTCCCCTTTACATAAAATTATATTAAATATCTAAATTTATTTCACTTACCATTGAATATGATCCATATAGTAAGATAATTAATTAAAAATACAAAAAGATACTTTTGTTAATTTTAATATCTATAATTCTTTCGGAATGGGAAAAACAATTTTAGTTTAGTTATATATATTATTATAAAATATTAATGTGTAAGGTTTTATATTTTCTCAAAGGTACAGACTATTGGTTTTTATATTTAATTCCTTACTTTGGCCCACAAAATGTTTCCTAATGATTTCATGGGGTTCTCTGTGGGTTTATGAGGATTCATTAGAGCCCAAAGCCCCGAATTTTGGTAGAGCTGATTGGGTCACATGGTAAGAATAAATTATGCATCCAATACCAAAATGTTTCCCTAACTATGAGGATTGAGATAGTAGGGAGACGATCTCCGCACAATTTCCTGGAAACTATGCATAGAGGCCCACACCACCATAAAATTTAACTCAGAAAAGTTACAGAGGTGATTTATAGGAGTTACACATGGTTATACAAACCATAACCCTTCCATGTGACTATCGTCCTTGGATAATGTCTTCTCTCACTGTTGGGACATGGTTTGACCAACTGTGTCACCAAACCGTTCACCCTGTGTCTTTGGGTAAAATTTAAATTTTTACCTTATGGAATTAAATACATCACCCTTATCTTCTCCCGCTCATTTTTTGTAGAATAAGTGCCTGAAACCTATCCATAACTATTTGTATAGTTTTTTGACATCTCACTCATATGAGCTAAAAATACCTCATCATCAGAAGAATTATAAAGATTGGGTTAAGATCTATACTTTTATCCTTTTTGCTCTTCATTTATTCTCATAACTATTATGATATTTAATATTGATCACATTTTAACAATTGTCATGGAATTTGATGATTTCTTTCATATATCTCATTATATTTTTATTCATGTATATATAACAAATGATTGGTATTCTACAAGTCCATGGTTGGTGTCCTAGTTCATTCGATCTTATTTTGTCACATTTATAATTTCTGCCACTATGCCACACTCCATACCCTTCCAATGAGACATCAAATATGTTAAATAAATTAATATAATTGGTTATTTTTGTCTATTGTGATCTTATCTCATAGAGAAAGCTATACATCGGGTGTTATCATTATCTAGGGCCACCCCTTGTGTGTTATCACCTTAAAAATCCTATTTGCGCTTTCCATAAAGATGTAAAACCACCAAGTGGTGTATATTGATATTTTAATAAAAGACATAATTAATGAATTTATTTAAGATAATTAAAACTCCACGAGTTTCCCTTTTTCTTTATGATTATTCTAATATTCCATTTTCTCATGCATTATTCTTATTCTTATACTGTGTTTCTTAGTGCCATATTGTAACACCCCGAGATTTTATGAAAAATATTCTTTTCATTAATGTCTTGTGTTGTACGCTACACCAAAAGGAGCTTGCACAACACACATCCTTGACTTGCCTTGCATTACACGCAATCGCGACCATCCTCGATATCGTGTGTAGTACGCAATACTGAGTTTCACTAAACAACGATATGCTATTAAAATATTATTAAAAATAGCCGTTATGAATAGTAATAACCACTTTTTGAAATTTTGTAAATTTTATTTTTCAAAATGGACTTCATTTTTGGATTTGGAATGTCAAAATTAGCTTAGGGTGAAATTTTGGTACTTTTCGGATAACTTTCATATTCTGATGAATAGTGAAAATTACTAAATTTTAATTAAAAAGAACTTTTTTAATAAAAATAATTAATAGTGATAAATTATTAATTTGAGTGGTTTTAAAGTATATTTAGAATATATTTTTATAATTTAATACAATGATTGTCATTGGATGTAATTTCACATTTAAACCAGTTATAAACAAGTGTCAATCTTTTGATAGTTATTATCTCTTAAAAACATGCTATTTGTTTTGACGACGGGAATTAGTTTTTAAATTAATTAATGCAAATGATATGTATTGAATTTGGTAAAATAGACATCATTTTTGAATTCATAATATCAAATATATCTTAGGCCTAATTTTTGGTATTTTTCTGAAACCTTTCAATTTTTGATGAATAGTGAAACCACTAAGTGGTAGTTAAAAAAACTGAATTTTTCATAAAACATAATTTTACCTCTTCTGTGAGTGGAATTTCGAAAATCCGAGAGACACGGTTAATATCAAGGACTAAAATGTGGTTCAATGAGAGGAAAATAATTTTTGGTGAATAGTAACTCTTTACTTTTTTTTACCACGGTTAAAAGTAAATAGGGTAATTAAGGGTAAAATTGATATTATTATTACCCTAACACATGTCCTAATTCTATTGGACAAGTGTAATTCAACCAAAAACAACCTTAGAAATAAACTATGACCATTTAGGCCCACTTGGATTAGATTAGGACATTTATTATTAATTTATTTAAAGAAGGGTTAAAATAGTTAAAATCAAAGTTTAATAAGTAAATCATTTTTAATATAGGGTTATACATGAGATAAATTAGACTATAAATAGTCATTAGAAAGATAAAATGATTTCATACATAATGGTATTTTATTTGTAATTTTTAGACATTAAATAATTTAATTTATTTATGACACAAAGATGATGCAGTAATTATCTTATTAAAGAAATATTGACATAATTGATGTTATAAATACCCAAATAAATGTAATTTCAGACTTTTTAAGAAATCAACTAATTTAATAGGTTAATATGACATTCTATTATTGATTTAATTTTATTTTCTCTAACTAATCATTCTGTTATGATTTTCACAAAAATCAATTACAAAATAGTGTCAAAATTGACATAAAATAGTTTTTAAAACAAATATTATATTATTAATTGTTATTTTATTCGTAAAAATCTAAGGTTCGGCCAAATGACTTATAGAAGGTTATATATATTAATAAAATACAACTTGGGGGTCGCTTGGATGTATATGGTAAGTTTATTAACTATATAATATAAAAATACAAAGTGACATGCTAAATGTCAATCTAATTAACTAAGAGTTAAAACTAAAATATAAGGTTAATATAGGAACCTAAACTTGTCTAAATTCTATTGGATGAGAGGAATTCTACCCATCCCGACCTTAGCTTCGTAATAAATCAATTTTGAGCTATTTAAAACCGAATTTGACTTTATAATAAAATAATAGTTTTAGTTATTCCAAAGGTACCCCTCTCCTCCCTTATAAAAGGGAACCTCCTCCCTCTCTTCCACACACCACTTTGAGCCTTAGAGCTCGGCCATCCCCTTCCAAATTCCATTCTCCACTTCCCTATCAACATCCTAGAGGTTCTATTATTCCTCAAAGACCAATTTTAGTGCCCTAAAAGGAGATCTCAAAGAGGCGCTTCAAAGAAGAGGTAATGTCTGTTACCGATTCTTTCAACATTCTTTCTTCTTCCACTTCTTCTTCTTAGGTTGTTTCATTATTAAGTAATATCATCAGTATCACTCATATACTGATATGTTATTATAAGTATGAAACAACCCTATTTCAGCATCTATCCATCCTATGGAAAATGAAATCATCGCGCGTTCGTACGTACGTAATACCATCTCCACGCCGTGGTGTAATCTATTTTCCACCACCACCTTATTTGGATGGGTATAATGGTGTAAATAATAACTATATATGATTATTGTAAAGTTATATTTATTCTTAAATATTATACATACACTACAATACAATTCAACGATCATGAGAACGATATCATCACTCGTGCGTACGTACGGACTACCGTCTCCACGATGCGATGAGATTCATTATCCACGTTAACCATTAATGAATGATTATAAAGTATATAAAATAAGAAGTCATGAAATATATGACATAATAATAATTTATGTATATATATATTTATGTCATCTACTTAATTCCACTCAATTCAATAAGGAAACGAAAACAGCGTTCATGCGTACGTACGGCCTACCGTCTCCATGAACGGTGTATTTCTTTCCATTTATCAATCCATTATTTATATGTATATTCTGAATATATATTATATATAAATCATGTTTTATATTCTGGAGTTAAGTAATCATGAACTAAGTAATCATATGAATAATTACAAGTTAAAACACGAACGACAAATGAGACGATTTTACCCAAAACGCTACTTTAACATGAATTTACAAAAGAACGGGTAATATAAAGTCATAAGTGAACCATATATGATATCATAACAGTGAGTATGATTCTGGAATTAGTCAATGACATTATTTAAATCATTATACAGGAGGTTTGGACACATACGAAGCAAATCGGACCTAAGGTAAGGGAAATATCACAATCTTATTTTTATCCGAGATTGTTTATACTTTGGAATTTACTGAGGTGTATTTTATCATCCACATCCATGTTTCCTCAATATGTAATATTATTTCCATCCATATACAATTTTTTAAATCCAATTTTACCCTTCAGTGAGTTTTTAGTAAAAGATATGAAATGAATCTTTTGTCGTTTTTCGTACGAGGTACTTTTTGACTTTTCCAACAAAAGTACGAGAAGAATGTTTTTTTTAACTTATACGGCATATATGGATTTTTAAAACATTATTTCCCAGAAGCTTCCTTTAAAAATTTTCAAGTTTATTTTTAATCAACTTCTTTTAGTTTAGAATTGTATGACATGTTAATAAAGGAAAAGTGTTTTTGAAATAGAAAGGATATTTCCCTCAAGAATGGAGTTCAAGTGTTTTATCAAAATTATTTTCCATCTAAGATAATATATGGTTCTGTTTATATCCCTATTTTTACATTGATTTGATTATGTTGTGATGGAATTATTTTTATGAATTCCTTTATCTTATATGAATTGTTTTATGATGTCAAGATGTTTAAGAATCCCATTTTTATTACATGAGTTATGCAATGATGTATGATTTATGATTTTGTGGCACACATATGAATGGTATCATTATGAGATGGGTGGGACCAATATCTCCCTCCAATGCATTGGGTAAAGATTTTATATCTCATGAGATAGACATGGCTAGAACGGTAGGTTATACCGGTTCAGTGAAACAGGACTGAAACGAGGGTGACTCGGTTTAGAAATGGACTTTGTCCACAAAGATAGTCTTGGAAAAGAGTCTTGACTAATAAGATATGATTCTCTATGATTATGTGTGTATGCCACAAAGTTTCATGTTTTAAGTTATGATTATTGGGATTTCATTTCACTACTATGATTTATCCCAGGTTATGAAATTATGCTCTCTTTTGCAGGTTAAGATTTCCAAAATGTTATGTTCTTATGAAAATTATGTGATTGATATTTCTTTTGTTTACCCTTACTGAGCATTTGAGCTCACCCTTTTATGTTTTCTTTTCCCCAGGATATAAAGAAACGTTTTACATAAAAAAAGGAAGATCTTTATGGGATATGTTGAAGATCTTTCACCACGATTAGAAGATTATATTCCGAGTTTCCAAAGACACTAAACTATTACAATCCTTGTGTGTGTGTTTTTGTTATGTACGAAGTATTCCGAAAAAGTATTGTAATGTCCATGTACGTCAAGCTTTGGGTCTCTAAAGTTGGTATCAGAGGAAAAGATTAGTCAACCATTGGAAACTAGGATACGAAAACGTTAGTGATATCCCTAGAGATATTTCTAAGGTATGTCTAGGTATGTCTCTAAGTTTAAGTATACGTATAGATTATAGTACTAGAATTTCGCTAACAATCTTAGAATTTAACCTAAGATGTTAGATATTGAGGGTACTCTCCCTTTACTATGTTGTTTTCTTTAGCATGATTTTTTCCTCTCACAAGATTCTTTTTGTGTTTTAGTTAATGGAGGGAACCAGAAGGAATTTGGTTAACATTGAATCCAATGGACAAATTGGTGACTATGAGCAAAAAAATTGTGTAATTCCTAGAGAGAAAGATCTTGTGATTATGCCAAACCAGTAATCGTGATATATGATTAACACGGTGAAATTTAGTGGTATGCCTAATTCATAAATGAAGAGGAAGATAAACTATTATGCATGTTCTCATGTTGAGGAGAATAAAGAAAAAAAGATTGAGATTTATAAAGAAGGGAATAAGAACCTTGAGGAATACCTCAAATGGAGGGACTGATGTTATCTGTGTGGAGAAAAGGGTCATAGAGTGACAGACTATTATGGAGTTCAATGTATTATTTGTGGAGAACATGGGCATTACCCAACTCAATGCCCTGACCTAAAAAGTTACTTCTAAATCAAGGAAAGACTTATTCTAGGACAATCATTGAAGTGGATGGACTGAAGTGTTTATGTATTGGTATTCATGAATAATGTTTTTGGGGTAATTTTATGGTGTATTGAAATATTTATTGGTCTGTTGTGGTTTTCAATAATTTTAAGGTACCGGTAACCATGAAAAGTGATTCAAATATTTTGGAAAGTAGATAATATGCGCATAATGAAGGGATAAAGAGAATCTAATATGTTTGATAGTATTCATGAGCTCATGATTGATATAAGGACTAAGTGATATCATGGTTTGAGGATATAGAATTTTGAGGATTTTGGTATGTGGAAAGTGTTAACTTTTAACTGCATTCATGTTTTCACTAAGGTTTAATGGATATTCATTCTTCAAGAGAATACATGATTAAGGTATTCACATGTTTGTAATTTGACCAACAAGATATATCTTATGATATATGGGGGATAAATGATGGAATTCACGTGATCATTTTCTTTATACTATGAGCTTGGACTAAATTAGTTTAGATAAGCCTAAAGATTGGAATGGATTATGTTGGACATAAGTTAGTATTGTTTAAGGATAAAACTTTTTTGATATTATTGATGGGATGTTATAGTAATATAGTTTTAGAAAAAGGAAAACCTGCAGGATGGGCGACAACCCATCACGTCGGACAAGGCCGTGGGAATTGAACCCACAACCGAAGTGCGACTGGCCTTTATCTCCAACCACTGGCCTACAAGAAGTCCCTGTTTAGTAGAAAGTAGTTTTATTATATTAAGCAGTATGATATATGAAGTATAAGTCCATTTTAGGAACCATATATGATTGATCTCACTATAGATGGACTTATGTATTTTTTGATAACTTTTCTAACCTTTTGTTTGAGACAGATGGAATGTCCCAGCATTCTATCACATGATCTGCTAACACATAACGAATGACAAATTAAACTTCATTTCTTTAAGATATGAAGTGGAAATTGTCCAAAGAATGACAAACGGTGAGACTATACCAAAATCACGAAATTATTCTTTCTAATTTCATCAACTTTAGGGAAATGATCTTGAAAACCAAAAATGTTGTCCTAGTGCTCTTATATCTGATGAATCAGATGGTACCTTAGATCGTCACAAATTTATGGCTTTGTGATTGCTGGATTTTCCATAGCCATGTTCTCTACCACTCTCCATCAGAACATGATGGTTAGATTTTTCTTCCATATCCATATTTTCACCTATGTGGAAACCCAGTGATTAGTTTATTTGGGTAACCGTTACATTTCATACTTTTGTTTTTAAAGATTTTTTTTGGTATTCTTTTTTATGATGTGGGTTTCTATTAAAGAAACTTTCAAATATTAAACCATTTATAACCCCGACGAATTTCGAGGGAGAAATTCATTTTAAGGGGGGTAGAATGTAACACCCTGAGATTTTATGAAAAATATTCTTTTCATTAATGTATTTTCTTGTATGCTACACCAAAAGGAGATTGCATAACATGAATCCTTGACTTTCCTTGCATTACACACAATTGCGACCTTCCTCGATAGCGTGTGTAGTACGCAATACTGAGTTTCACTAAACAACGATATGCTATTAAAATATTATTAAAACTAGCTGTTATGAATAGTAATAACCACTTTTTGAAATTTTGTAAATTTTATTTTTCAAAATGGACTTCATTTTTGGATTTGGAATATCGAAATTAGCTTAGGGTGAAATTTTGGTACTTTTCGGATAACTTTCATATTCTGATGAATAGTGAAAATTACTAAATTTTAATTAAAAAGAAAATTTTTAATAGAAATAATTAATAGTGATAAATTATTAATTTGAGTGGTTTTAAAGTATATTTAGAATATATTTTTATAATTTAATACAATGTTGGTCATTGGATGTAATTTCACATTTAAACCAGTTATAAACAAGTGTCAATCTTTTTATTGTTATTATCTCTTAAAAACACGCTATTTGTTTTGACGACGAGAATTAATTTTTAAATTAATTAATGCAAATTATATGTTTTGAATTTGGTAAAATAGAAATCATTTTTGAATTCCTAATATCAAATATAGCTTAGGCCTAATTTTTGTTATTTTTTCTGAAAACTTTCAATTTTTGATGAATAGTGAAACCACTAAGTGGTACTTAAAAAACTGAATTTTTCATAAAACTTAATTTTACTGCTTCTGTGAGTGGAATTTTGAAAATCTGAGAGACACGGTTAATATCAAGGACTAAAATGTGGTTTAATGAGACGAAAATAATTTTTGGTGAATAGTAACTTTTTACTTTTTTTTACCACGGTTAAAAGTAAATAGGGTAATTAATGGTAAAAATGATATTAGCATTACCCTAAAACATGTCCTAATTCTATTGGACAAGTGTAATTCGACCAAAAACAACCTTAGGCATAAAATATGACCATTTAGGCCCACTTGGATTAGATTTGGACATTTATTATTAATTTATTTAATGAAGAGTTTAAATAGTTAAAATAAATGTTTAATAAGTAAATCATTTTTAATATAGATTTATACATAAGATAAATTCGACTCTAAATAGTAATTATAAAGATAAAAAGATTTAATACATAATGTTATTTTATTTTTAATTTTTAGACATTAAATATATTAATTTATTCTTGACACAAAGATGATGCAGTAATTATCTTATTAATGAAATATTGACATAATTGATGTTATAAATACCCAAATAAATGTGATTTCAGACTTTTTATGAAATAAAATAAATTTCTAGGTTAATATGACATTCTATTATTGATTTGATATACTTTGTTCTAACTAATCACTCTGTTATGATTTTCACAAAAATCAATTACAAAATAGTGTCAAAATTGACATAAAATAGTTTATAAAACAAATATTATATTATTAATTTTTATTTTATTCCTAAAAATCTAAGGTTCGGCCAAATGACTTATATAAGGATATATATATAATAAAAAACAACTTGGGGGTCGCTTGGATGTATATGTTAAGTTTATTAACTATATAATATAAAAATACAAAGTGACATGGTCAATGTCAATCTAATTAACTAAGAGTTAAAACTAAAAGATAAGGTTAATATAGGAACATAAACTTGTCTAAATTCTATTGTATGAGAGTATTTCGACCCATCCCTACCTTATATTCGAAATAAATCAATTTGGATCTATTTAAAACCGAATTTGACTTTATAATAAAATAATAGTTTTAGTTATTCCAAAGATACCCCTCTCCTCCATTATAAAAGGGCACCTCCTCCCTATCTTCCACACACCACTTTGAGCCTTCAATATCGGCCAACCCCTACCAAATTCCCTTCTCCACTTCCCTAGAAACATCCTAGAGGTTCTTGTCTTCCTCAAAGACCAATTTTAGTGCCCTAAAAGTAGATCTCAAAGAGGCGCTTCAAAGAAGAGGTAATGTCCATTACCGATTCTTTCAACTTTATTTCTTCTTCCACTTCTTCTTCTTAGGTTGTTTAATTATAAATTAATAGCATCAGTATCACTCATATACTGATGTATTATTATATGTATGAAACAACCCTATTTCACCATCTATCCATCCTACGGAAAATGAAATCACCGCGCGTGCGTACGTACGGAATACCGTCTCCACGCCGTGGTGTAATCTATTTTCCACCACCACCTTACTTGGTTGGGTATAATGGTGTAAATAATAACTACATATGATTATTTTAAAGTGATATTGATTCTTAAATAGTATACATACACTACAATAAAATTCAATGATCATGAGAACGATATCATCGCTCGGGCGTACGTACGGACTACCGTCTCCACGACGCGATGAGATTCATTCTCCACGTTAACCATTCATGAATAATTATAAAGTATATATAATAAGAAGTCATGAAATATATGACATAATAATAAATTATGTATATATATATTTATGTCATCTACTTAATTCCACTCAATTCAATAAGGAAACGAAAACATCGTTCACGCGTACGTACCGCCTGCCGTCTCTATGAACGGTGTATTTCTTTCCATTTATCGATCTATTATATATATGTATATTCTGAATATATATTATATATAAATCATGTTTTATATTATGGAATTAAGTAATAATGATCTATGTAATCATATGAATAATTACAAGTTAAAACACGAACGACAAATGAGACGATTTTACCCAAAATGCTACTTTAACATGAATTTACAAAAGAATGGGTAATATAAAGTCATAAGTGAACCATATATGATATTATAACAATGAGTATGATTCTGTAATAATTCAATGACATTATTTAAATCATTATACAGGAGGTTCGGACACATACGAAGCAAATCGGACCTAAGGTAAGGGAAATATCACAATCTCATTTTTATCTGAGATTGTTTATACTTTGGAATTTAATGGGGTGTATTTTATCATCCACATCCATGTTTACTCAATATGTAATATTATTTCCATCCATATACAATTTTTTAAATCTAATTTTACCCTTCGGTGAGTTTTTAGTAAAAGATATGAAAGGAATCTTTTGTCATTTTTCGTACGAGGTACTTTTTGACTTTTCCAACAAAAGTACGAGAAGAATGTTTTTTTAACTTATACGGTATAAATGGATGTTTAAAACAATATTTCCCAGAAGATTCCTTTATAAATTTTCTTGTTTATTTTTAATCAACTTCTTTTAGTTTATAATTGTATGACATGTTAAGAAAGGAAAAGTGTTTTTGAAATAGAAAGGATATTTTTCTCAAGAATGGAGTTCAAGTGTTTTGTCAAAATTATTTTCCATCTAAGATAATATATGGTTCTGTTTCTATCCCTATTTTTACATTGATTTGATTATGTTGTGATGGAATTATTTTTATGAATTCCTTTATCTTATATTAATTGTTTTATGATGTCAAGATGTTTAAGAATCCCATTTTTATTACATGAGTTATGCAATGATGTATGATTTATGATTTTGTGGCACACATATTAATGGTATCATTATGAGATGGGTGGGACCAATATCTACCTCCAATGCATTGGTTAAATATTTTATATCTCATGAGATAGACATGGCTGGAACGGTAGGTTATACCGGTTCAGTGAAATAGGACTGAAATGAGGGTGACTCGGTTCAGAAATGGACTTTGTCCACTAAGATAGTCTTGGCAATGAGTCTTGACTAATAAGATATGATTCTCTATGATTATGTGTGTATGCCACACTGTTTCATGTTTTAAGTTATGATTATTGGGATTTTATTTCACTACTATGATTTATCCCATGTTATGAAATTATGCTCTCTTTTGCAGGTTAAGATTTCCAAAATGTTATGTTATTATGAAAATGATGTGATTGATATTTCTTTTGTTTACCCTTACTGAGTATTTGAGCTCACACTTTTCTGTTTTCTTTTCCCCAGGATATAAAGAAAGGTTTTAGGTAAAAAAAAGGAAGATATTTATTGGAGATGTTGAAGATCTTTCACCACGATTAGAAGATTATATTCCGAGTTTCCAAAGACACTAAACTATTACGATCCTTGTGTGTGTGTTTTTTTTATGCACTAAGTATTCCGCAAAAGTATTGTAATGTCCATGTACGTCAAGCTTCGGGTCTCTACACATATACTTATTTCTTGTGAATATGCTTAAGGCTTGTATCTGTATACCATATTTGATTGGATTGAATAAAGTGTTTTGGTTGGATTTCATATTTTATGGATTTTGGAATTACTTACTGATATTAGGTGATGTTGTATTCTATTCCAAAACTAATTATGTTCTGGGAGATAAAAAGGATCCCGACATAAGGACATCATGGATTGACTCATCACGATCTGAATCTGTATCTGTTGGATGCACTAGGAGTGAGCCTTGGCTTGATTAGATGGGAAATCTGGGAGGATTACCTATAATCTCGATTAAAACTAGTTATATCAGGGAGTAACTAGGGATTTTATTCTTATAAAGATATATATTTAATTCTTTTAGTGATACTTTATCCCCTATGTGAGATACCTGGGTTGGGATCTGAGGTTACCATGTCATGCGTGATTTGAGGGACGCTGTTATGGGCTTCCGTAGATAGACTCTATGGTATTGGTTATATCATAGTCCCTTACAATAACGATTGGGATTTCATATATATCCTATTATATGGGCTCATAACACTGTACATTATTTAACATATTTTATTCCTGGTCTATATGTGATTCATTATTATTAATTAAAATCATGCTTGATTGATAGCATAGGGTCACATCCCTTATGCCAAAGCACAATCTTGGGGTCAGTGCACATTTTTTATCTTATTTATGATGACCCATGAAGGCACATTTTTAATTATACATGTTCCTTTGGATAAAACCTATGTCATAGGCTGAAGTTGGTGGAATCAATCAGGTATTCATTGATGAACATGGACCAAAGTGTTATTTATTTTTTTCTTTAATTTTCTTATATTTTCACTCTATTTATTTTATATTTATTTAATTGGATTGATCATGACATTGTTCTTGGTGGTCTACTAGGATTATATATCACACCCTACTTGGGACTCCTTTTTTACCCTAGAATACATCATTATTACAGGTATAGATAATGGGAAGTGGCCAGCTTCTAATGCTTGACTGACATTTCTAGGATGGAGAATGGGAGAGGAGGACCGATACCATTCTCATGATTCTAGAAGTAACTATTTTGGATATTTTATTTTGGTAGATTGTGGTATATTAATGTATTCCCATTTTACCTACACTCATTTTTCATAGTCAAATTAAATCATAATCATCATCTTTTGTATCTACTTAGGTTTTAGATTCTGACATCGGTGTATTTTTTTGGATAATTTATTATTGTTTCTTCCCCTACAATGAGTTATTAGTCTAGTTATATAACATCTTCCTACACCATTTCTTATTTATTATGTACGACTATGCTCTACTATGATCTATTAGGGTATAATCTCCCCAAGGACACACCGTCGGCCCCCGCTGACAGTCGATAGCCTCTAGTATTTTGGGGAGGAGTGCATGTGGCCTTATGGGAATCATTTCGGGGCATCGCTAAGTGGAACCCAGAGAGGGACACTATAAAATGTGTTTTTATCAGAATAATATATCCTTAATTTTTAGTGTTTAATTAGTTATGTCAAATTCATAATAAATTCCAACATAGTAATTATTTAGTTAATAAAATACAAAATAATTAGTAATAAAAATAATAAAAGTGATGTAAATTTAATGAATTATTGTGTTCCATAATTTTGTAGATGAACAAAACGTGTTAAAAAAGTTAAAAAATAATATATTATAATTCAAACTTTGTCTTGATATATTTAAATTATATTGAATTATTAATTTCAAAAATGGTATTAAATTAATTTTAGTATAAATTATATTTTATTAAATGATTTAAAAAAATAATAATAATAAATTCTTCCATGTGAAATTTAAATGATAATAAATATCAACTATTTTATATTAATATACAAATTATTATTTAAAAAATTATGTTGACCCATAAATAGAAAAAACATTGTTAGCATGGTTTGGGTGAAATGATAGTTTGTTCATGTTACATGTGCTTGTGTTACAATTAATTTCCAACACACATGGAATTTATATTTTAAAAATTATTTACTATATATAGAATCAGTGAGTAAAAATTATCAAATTATTCTCACTTTATTTTATTATTAATTGATATATTCTATTGGTCAAAAAACTAGTTATGACTGTGAAAAACCAAAATAGTAAAAATAAGGAAAAACAAAATGTAATGATTGAAATGATTAAAAAATGTGTTTTATTATTTGGTCAAGGTGATTCTAAACCACATCATCCTTCCGTCCCAATAATTATCAATCATTTTTTCACTTGATTTATGTATGACCATCAAATAGTGAACACTTTTGTGTATTTACAAAAGGACCACTCCTCTACTATACAAAAAGACTCACTCCCCTCACTTCTTCGCAACTTGACACCTCTTTTGTTCATCAAAAACCCACATAATTTACATATAAAATTCACTAAAATAATAATATATGATTTTTTTAGGAATAAATATAAACTAGCAATTAATCAGTGAAAACCTAAGGAGGATACATGAAAAAGAGGTAATGTTATTCAATGGGAATATTTATTCTACTTATTTATCCACATCTTTTAATTTTTATTAAACCATGAAAATATAATAAATAAAGAATCCTATATATATATTTACTTTTTTATGATACGTTCATGACATAAAACTATATATACTTCCAAATAATGGGTTATGAAATCACTCTTCATGTGTACGGTGGGCTACCGCCTTGCGAACTGACATCATTCTTTTTTCTATTTCCACCTCTCAAGGTTGGGCATGATGTCATATATAAAGTATATATATTATATTTATAAAATATTTATGCAATGGAGTCACTATATCATATATATATTTTTAAATACCTTTTATTAGGAGATATGATAATGTCACTTGTTTGTATGGCGGACTACCACCTCGCAAAGTGTTGTGATTCATCTTTCACAAATGTTCCACATGAAAGGTGTTAAAGAAAAAGTAAATTATTATATGTGATATAAATGAAATAATTATCATATTATTTACCTGTAAACTTAGTAAGAGGCAATCCTTTTACCCTTTATTATTCTATAAGGATAATATATTTCATTTTACTTCTTTCCTTTTCACTCATGTATAGATGATAACGTAGTTCATGTACGTGTTGAGTAATGCATTAACAAAGTGACATGACTATATTTTCATTCAACAAACCACATAGATGATGTGTATAAGTATATAATATGGTATTAATGATATTATGATAATTATATAAATTTGGTATGTTACTTACTTTCTTTCCGTAATGGTCAGTGAAAAATGGAAACGTTACTCATACACATGTATAACCAACAGTCTATACGATCGCAACAAACATAATTTAACATAAAAATCATTAATGATTAATTTTAAAAGATATATTGATTTAGAAATATGATAATTATTTCATAATTATTATTATGGATATTATATAAAAATATAATATGTGAAAGAACCAAATCATTTATTATAAATTAAGCATGAGAAAACATGGCAATTAACACACGAAAAAATGTAAATAATGAAATTTTATTAATGAATGGGAAGTAGATGTTATAAAAGGATAATATATGATATTATAAATATTAATATGGTAAAATTACAAGTTAATAACTTGGTAAAAACCACTATATATGAGGTTAAATCTTATTCACCAAATATGACACAAGAGATAAGATACTTCTTCTCAATTTTTATTCGATTGAGACTTATTTGTTATTACACACCAATTCAATTTTATGTGGTGTATATAAATTCTATTTGACATGCAATATCATTATGCATTAATAATCCTTGGTATTTTAAGTTTAAATTCAATTTATCTCATACCAAGAGATTTTAATTAAATACTACCATGTGGTAAATGTTATTATACAATCTCACTTCATTTTGTGATTCTTAACTATCTCATGAAACAATCACTTTCATGATATCATTTTTCACTGAAAATTTAATTTATATTATATATAAACATTATTTTGTTATGAATATGATTATTTCCTAAGCCATATACCATTTTTACATATGGTTTTTCCTTTGAATGTTGTTTGATTAACAAGGGAAATATTGATAAATCTATATCCATTGCTCAATATAGATACTTAATGATAAGAAAATTTGTTTATGAAATAAATTTGAAACTCAATACGTGATTAATTCATTGGATATGTATGAAATTAGTTGGTTACCATGTATAGAAGGCTTCCTGATGCATCAATAGTCTCAATAGACAAATCGGTTGGCCAAATCAGATGGGTTTTACCCGGTATGTTTTAAAATGTATTGTGAAAGGTATGGAAGGAAAATGCATCGTATAATATAGAAGCATGGAATAAAATAAATAATCATTGAATTTATTAAGTTTTATGTTATTATTAACCATACTATTTTCATATTAAATTTTTTCTTGAGGGGTTGCATTTTAAATTTATTGACAATATAAATTTATTTTAGTTATTTAACTTTTCATATTGATTATTCATCCCCAAATATTTAAATTGAACATATAATATTTAATTTACCTTTCCATGATCGATATTATTATTTATTCATGATATCTTCCATTGTATATAACCCTTAATGAGATTTTGAGCTGAAAATTATTTTATTTCCTTTCCTCGGGTTATGAAGATGAATCCATTGAATGAGTTTCATGGATATTGATTATTTTCATTTGTTATGTTTATTTATTAATGTAAAATGTGTGTCATGTTTGTATATAGTTTTCAAAAACTACTAAACTATTTGGTCATTTAGGATTTAAACCATTGAATCTCTTTCAATTAATTAAAGTAAGGAAGCATCCTCGAGATACAAGGATTAGGGTAATTATTGTTGGTGTTAGAGGAAGATTATTAAAAATCCATGAGAACTAGATTTAGGATAATATAGATTAGCTAAAATTACCCTATGATAGAGTTTGAGGATATGTAAAGTAGAGCACCCCAACAGGTTTTAAGATAAATATTATTTTTTCTATCCTGTTAATACATCTCTGTCTAGATATGACAAGTGGATGTGGTTCTGGTACCAATGTACCTAGAGATAATAAATCTAAAAAATGAATATTTTTATTGTCCCAATCTCCACTTGGTGCATGAAAACGGACCTTAAAACACACCAATTTGAAACTCTAAGTGTATTTTTTGTATAAATCACAATTTATTTACAAATCATTATGAATTTTTTGGTAGTAAATATTTTGCCAATGTAACCAAAGTTTATGATTTTGAGATTGTAAAGGCATTATTTTTTAATCTATGTTATGAATTATATAATATTTTAAATTATACATTTTTATAACTAAATTTATTAGTTGATCTAGTATATTCCATCACATAGAAATAAGACCTATGAGAAGGAATGGAAACCAAATTATTCTTAATAATCAAAAGAGTAAACATGATCATTTCATTGATGAGTTTAAGACATTATTTTTAAGGGAACTAGTATCAAATACATTATAATAAAATGAGAACATAATATCTTATGCTAACAAAATCGAAGAAGAATTATATATGTATTATGTATTAACAGGGAAGCATGCGAACAAAAGGATAGTTGGGGAAAAGTTAGTTGAATAAAATATGAGGAATAAAGATTTTCTCACATGTGAGAAATGTGGAAGGAAACAACATAATACATTAAGGAATTGGATTCTGCTTCAATTATGAAGAGAAAACCCACTATTCTTTTGACTACACAGGAAAAAAATGTTACCAATGTATAAAGGTTTAAATGCATGATGATGGGTCACTACAAAAATAAATTTCTAATGTGTCAATTGAATATACCTAAAAATAAGCTAACAGATCACAATAAATATTTTTCTATTAAAATAGATGAAGAGGAATAATTAATTTTCTTATATTGGGATTCAAGATTATCTCATTTGATTATTTTATCAATGATGTACTAGTGATAACAATTATAAAATATTTTAGGATTGTACTTCAACAATTTTTCATTAAGTATTTGAATTTGTGTGTTGAAAAATATCCATGACCAACGAAAATGATTTTGTGGAAGGTAGATCCCTTTATAAATCACAAAATTGTGGGAAATTACAACCCTTAATATGTTCTGGATGTTGATAAAATGATTTTGGGATAATGATATGATTTATATGGATACATGAAAATGTATTGTGGTGATTACCTTGTAACATGTTAATCATTTGTTGAAAATGTTTTTGATTCTATCAATAATGGAGTTTATAATTAATGTGTCCAAGAATCATAGAGTCACACTGAGGGGTGAATCAGATGTGGCTTGATTTACCGAATTATTTTTCACCTTTTAATTCAAACCATTATCTCAAATTAAGATGATTTGATCATTTATGAAAAGTATAAAGTAAATGGAAATCATTAAATAATATTTTTAAAGGGTTTGTTAATATGAACAACATCCTTGTAATGTTTTTAGACCCCCAAAAAAGGATTCTAAACTATAATATTTTTATAAATTATAATTATTATGGGAAAAATAGTTATCTACCATAGTAGTTGATATACTAGTTAATCCTATATTTACACCAACAATCCCACACTTTGACATATGTTGGTTAGAAACCTCAATCATTTTACTGGTTATACCTCCAATCTCTAGATTCTCTTCAAAAACTTGTTTGACCCCTCCAGTCACAAGCTCATTATTATTCATTAGAAGTTTTGATCCACTGATAGGATGGCCACTTAATCTTCCTCCAAATGATTACTATATCACATTATTTTTTGTTTAATCTGACGTACCTTTTCACTAATTCTAGTCTTTTTCAAAAAATTATGATCACCTTTAGATAACTAGAAGCCACAATGCAACACTACTTGGGAATGAATGATTTCTTCGAGTAAAGACAAGACTACAATGATCATTGAATAACCTTGATATAATTATATTCTAATATAATGATGCTCTAGATTTAGCCTCAAATCACTATACCTGATCCATGAAAATTATTAATCATGTATGATTCTATTCCAACATCATGAATTTTTGAAATACATTCCATGTTATTCTCATTTTATGCATGAATTAATTCATGCGCATGAATATTGAATTATTTGAGAGATATTGCATGTTCATGTAAATATTTGTTTCATACACACCCAAAAACTCAAACATCCACCTATTTTTCCATTATGAACATAGTATCTATAAGGACACGACCTTAAAACATTAAATAATATTGAATTAAATGAATAATTTCCATTGAGGATACTTTTAGGATTAGAGTTTTAGATAATTAGGCCATAACTATTACATTACATCTCAAGTATTACAAACTAAACACTTCAACTAAGTTTCCATTTTCATCACAAAAATAAAATCTCTTGAAAAAAAGTGTCATGTCTACTTCCATGTTTTAGACATCATGTCTTTTCCTTGATCCCATCCTTGAATCTATTCATATTTAAGTCCTGTAAAAAACATTTCAAACCTTGGGATGAGCATAAAAATCTTAGTAAGGCTTATAAAAAAATAAAGAAAAAATTAGTTCATCATTACATGCATAACATAATCACTTTAATATACCTCATGAAATCCTAAAATTTATGAATAACACATTGAAATCATAAATCATAATGGAAACTTGTGGCATCCATATCATACTTACATTGTAGCTATCACAGCTATGTAGGGAGTTACATTTGCAATACCCATCACTGTATATTCCCTAAATCTCTTAGGAGAAACATTTATGTTTACCTCTATCACATTACCTAATGCCTTGGAGATCTATCTCAGGCTCACACACAATAGGTTTATCACGGAACCACCAGTTTACAAAATCAATGCCCAAGAACCATAACATTTTCATAGAACATAAAACAAACAGAAAGAAAATACATCATTTCCACATTGCAATTAAAATATAACTTTTAAATATATTGACATAACAAAACCTTTATCAAAACCTTTTTCAATACCAAAATATATTAAAGAGTATATGGTAGTAATTTTCCTTTTAAAAATATTATAGCTTGTTAAGGAAGCTATAGATCAACTAATACTCGAAGTGGCAGAAAAAGGACATTGTCACCGCTTACGTTAAAAAGAAACATACTGTTTTTTTGGTAGTTTAGTGAAAAAAAATCATAGAAAAAGATTACCTTTGAATGAAATAAAAATTTATAGGTGTTTACACCACGTATAAAATAAAGTCATGTATTAAAACCAAAATATGCCTTAATGAAAGGAGATTGAGACGAAGTGCCTTACCTTATGTCCAATTTGACCAGTTCGTTATTTAATCTCTGAAATAGTAAAATAAATTTAATTTCTAATTTCTTAAGATACTTTTTCAAGTTTATTATTCCTTTTTATCACTTATTATAATGTTATAAACATTATGTAATCATTTAATTTAGTAACAGTTGTTTTTTCAATATTTGGTACTTGAGTCAAAATTGAAATTCTTGTTATTACAATTTGTTCATGTTGTCAAATATCCATTATATCCATAATGATATTCAGGATTTATATACCATATATATCATATATATCTATTATATGAATGTATTTATAATAGTACAAAACATTTGGAGATAAGAAATGAAATGCGTCGTTCATGGAGACGGTAAGTCGTATGTACGCATGAAAATTGCATTAATTTCTATTTCTTATTTTAATGTAATTAAAACATAATGATAAATTGGTATATTATAATTAAGTATAATATAATATATAATTTCATTAACTTTATCCTTTATAGTTCCCACAGATGACATTAACGAGTCATATCATATTGATGGGGCGGTACTCCGCACTTCCTCAAATGAAATTATCGTGTTTACCATTAATGGAAACCATAAAGGTATGCTATAAATGGAAAATACAGAAGTAAAATGAAAACATAAAAATAATATATATCATATATAAATAAAGTTCCATCATAATGGCCACCATGAGAGGTGGCAGGATATAATTGAACTATAATCGTTTCGTGAGGCGTTAGTTTGACATCATCAGAAACTATATGTTCTTTACCGATTAGATGGAGTTGGGTGTAAGTGTTGTTAGAATAAATCTTATAAAAACATACTAGTATATTGAGGATACTATTGTTGTTATAAAATAATGGATTAAGAATAGTTTAGGTGGTTGGATAAGAAAAATAAAACAAATGGGCATAAGAGAAGACGTTACCCATAAATCGGCTAATTCTAGTTGGTTTGAACCGAGATGGTTTGTTAAAGTGCCTTATGACAATGTTAAAGCTTCTAGGAGGATGATATAGATGTAGGGAGCTTAATTGGGTAGATGTTGGGTGATCCAAGGGGTTTGGGAGGTGTGCGGCATGATGGCAGCCCACTGAGCGATGAGGCCTTAGTGCAGGCCCCCATCCTAGTGGCGACACCAGTGGTACCGCTACCCATTGAGCCACTGATACCTCCAGCCATAGTAGCAGAGAGTGCACACCACCTGAGTGCATTTCACGAGTTTCAGCGATAGAGGCCGCCCAGGTTCTACAGAGAGACGGACCCACAGGCAGCCGAGGATTGGCTGGAGGCCGTCATCAGGGTTTTCAGATTAGTAGGGACAACGACAAATATTATGGTGATCCTTACAGCGAGTCTCCGGAAAGAAGTAGCATTAATATGGTGGAGCTTGATGCTCCAGGTGCACGATGAGGAATCTCTACTTTGGACAGACTTCGAGAGTCCCTTCCACTCAGAGTTTGTTCCTGCCACCCTTCGTGCGGTACAGATCCAGAAGTTACTTCATCTGTAGCAGGGCAGCATGATAGTAGCTCAGTACTCAGCAAGGTTTAATGATCTCTCATGCTACTCAATGGACATGGTATGAGACCCATTCTTCAGGACCTGATCCTTTTAGTAGGGACTGAGGCACGAGATCAGATCTTTGATGATTCCCCTCAACATCCCGACTCAAGTAGGGGTGTTAGAGCGAGGCCTTCTAGTGGAGAGATTTCTCAATGAGCAGACATCAGTAGTGAGACCCACCGCACGGAAACACATAGAAGAGTCTTCTCCAGCCGGTAGTAGACATATGTTGCAGAGGTCCAAGAGGACCAGGCTATCAGGTGGGTGACCTCAGGATACAGGTTCTGTTGTGTCGGGCACATGAAATAGAGCCAGCTATACGAGGATCATGCAATGCTATTTATGTGGAGGACATGGTCACATGGCTCGAGACAGTCCCACCCACCATGAAAATGAGCAGCAGATAGTAGAAGGACCTCCCAAGCAGAGGCAGAGGTTCG
Organism: Viscum album; assembly: GCA_963277665.1. Classification (NCBI taxonomy): domain Eukaryota; kingdom Viridiplantae; phylum Streptophyta; class Magnoliopsida; order Santalales; family Viscaceae; genus Viscum; species Viscum album. Next base: position 1,148,011,485 of record OY728132.1, on the reverse strand, counting down.
ACCGGGGCAGTCCTCTAGGAGCGGGTAGACAAGGCAGTGGAGCTGGCCGAGCAACAAGTGGTGGATGACGTGTACATACCCGAAGCTTAACGCACATTGACATTACATTACATTTGCAGAATACTTAGTACATAACAAAAACACACACACAAGGATCATAATAGTTTAGCGTCTTTGGAAACTCAGAATATAATCTTCTAATCCTGGTGAAAGATCTTTAACATCTCCCATAAAGATCTTCCTTTTTTTATACCTAAAACCTTTCTTTATATCCTGGGGAAAAGAAAACATAAAAGGGTGAGCTCAAATGCTCAGTAAGGGTAAATAAAAGAAATATCAATCACATCATATACATAAGAACATAACTTTTGGAAATCTTAACCTGTAAAAGAGATCATAATTTCATAACATGGGATAAATCATGGCAGTGAAATGTAATCACAATAATCATAACTTAAAACATGAAACTTTGTGGCATACACACATAATCATAGAGAATCATTTCTTGTTAGTCAAGACTCATTGCCAAGACTATCTTAGTGGACAAAGTCCCTTTCTGAACTGAGTCACCCTCGTTCTAGTCCTGTTTCACTGAACCGGTATAACCTACCATTCTAGCCATGTCTATCTCATGAGATATAAAATCTTTACCCAATGCATTGGAGGGAGATATAGGTCCCACCCATCTCATAATGATACCATTCTTATGTGTGCCACAAAATCATAAACCATACATCATAGCGTAACCCATGTAATAAAAATGGGATTCTTAAACAACATGACATCATAAAACCATTCATATAAGATAAGGAATTCATAAAAATATTTCCAACACAACATAATCAAATCCATGTAATAATAAGGATAAAAACAGAACCCTTTTATTATCTTAGATGGAAAATAATTTTGATAAAATACTTGAACTCCATTCTTGAGGAAAATATCCTTTCTACTTCAAAAACATTTTTCCTTTCATAACATGTCATACGACTTTAAAATAAAAGAAGTTAATTAAAAATAAACTTGAAAAATTGTAAAGGAAGCTTCTTGGAAATAATGTTTTAAAAATCCATTCATGCCGTATAAGTTAAAAAAAACATTCTTTGTACTTTTGTCAGAAAAGTCAAAAAGTACATCGTACGAAAAACAACAAAAGATTCCTTTCATATTCTTTACTAAAAACTCACCGAAGGGTAAAATTGGATTTAAACTATTGTATAAGGATATAAATATTACATATTGAGGAAACATGGATGTGAATGATAAAATACACCCCAGTAAATACCAAAGTATAAACAATCTCGGATAAAAATGAGATTGTGATCTTTTCCCTTACCTTAGGTCCGACTTGCTTTGTACATGTCTGAACCTCCTGTATAATGATTTAAATCATGTTATTTACTTATTCCAGAATCATATTCATTGTTATTATATCATATATGGTCCACTTATGACTTTATATTACCCGTTCTTTTGTAAATTCCATGTTAAAGAGCGTTTTGGGTAAAATTGTTTCATTTGTCGTCCATGTTTTGACTTTTAATTATTCATATGATTACTTAGATCATGATTACTTAATTCCAGAATATAAAACATGATTTTTATATATATATATTCAGAATATACATATATATAATAAATCAGTAAATGGAATGAAATACACCGTTCATGGAGACGGTAGTCCATACGTACGCATGAACGTTGTTTTCATTTCCTTATTGAATAGAATGGAATTAAGTAGATGACATAAATATAAATATAAATAAATCCAGTATCATTATTATGTCATATATTTCATTAGTACTTATTATATATACTTTATAATCATTCATGAATGTTTAATCATTGAGAATGAATCTCATCGCGTCGTGGAGACGGTAGTCCGTACGTACGCACGAGCGATGATATCGTTCCCATGGTCGTGGAATTGTGTTGAAGTGTATGTATACTATTTCAGTATCAATATCACTCTATAATAATCATATATAGTTACTCCTTACACCATTATACCCATCCAATTAATGTGGTGGCAGAAAATAGATTACACCACGGTGTGGAGACGGTATTCCGTACGTACGCACGCGCGGTGATTTCCTTTTTCCGTAGGATGGATAGAAGGTTAATTAGAGTTGTTTCATATTTATAATAACATATCAGTATATAATAAATACTTATGTTATTACTTTATCATGAAACAACTAAAGAAGAATAAGTTGAAGAAGAAAGAAATTGAAAAAGATCGGTAATGGATATTACCTCTTTTGATGCGCCTTCACTGAACCTCCACTTAAGGAACTAAGGATGGTCTTTGAAGAAGACCCGGACCTCTAGGATGATACTAGGGAAGTTGAGAAGAGATTTCGTCAGGGTTTGGCCGATCTTGAATGCTCAAATTGGTGTGAGGAGGAGAGGGAGGAGGTGCCCTTTTATAAGGGAGGAGAGGGGCACCTTTGGAATTCTTAAAAATATTAATTTATAATAAATCTAACCCCACTTAAAAACCACCAAAAATGGATCATATTAGAATATTAGATTATATAGGGTTGTAATATCATCATCTAATCAAATTTAGACATGTTTGGATCTTATTTTAAACCTTATCATTTTGATTTATCCTTATTTAATCTATTTAAATTTTTTGTGGTAATAAAATTCTAAATTTTAAATTATAACAAATAATTACTTATTTGTTGTGAATTTTCCATAATTGTTTACTTTATAACATTATATACCATATAAATTTAAATTTATAATTTTTAAATATTTTTGTTATTTTTAAACAATTTTATAATATCTTATTTTTATAAAATAACAATAGTGTCAATTTTGACACTATTCATTTATTTGAATTTAAATAAAATATATACAGAAGATATATTCGAACTAAAAGATTAAATATATTAATAAAAGGTCATACGTATCTATAAAATTAGTGTATCACATTAAATAGTTCATATAATATTTATTTTATTATTTTTAAAACCATTTATTTGGTTTATCTCTTAATAAAATAATTACTACATCATTTTTGTATAATTATTTAATATACTTATTTGTTGCATAAAAATTTAAAATAAAATTCTATGATGAATTTAAATATATTACCTTCCACAATAATACTTTTACTAGAATTTATCATCTTAAAATCACAATATTTAAATTGTTATATTTATTAAATTATGAAGGTGACAACTTTGGCATCATTTAAAATAAAATAATATAAGTGTCATAATTCCTTGTATAAGACTCCAAATGGTCAAATATTCTACCATTGGATGATTATAGTTTAAATTACATGACCAATAAGTTTTGGTCGGGGTTTTGTGCCTTTTATGGTCACTATTAGTTTAATAAAAACTATATTCTTGATTTTTCACTAGATAAATAATTTCTGCATCACTATTGTGTCACAATTAATGATAATTATTTAATACCAAAAAATTCTAAATAAATTCTCATGATGTAGATAATTTTGTTAGATTTCTGGAGAATATTCATGTTCGATGTTTTATGATGTTTATCACTAAGTTAAAATTATTATACTTATATAATTTAAGAAAGTGACATGTTGTCACATTCTTTGGTTTTAATAATAATTAAATTATTTTTATTGAAAAAAATTTAATTAAATGAATCTAATCCGACCCTTAGGTGATATGGGTCGAATTTTAGTCATCCAATAGGATTTTGACATTTGTTAGGGTAATTTTAAAATATTATATTTACCCTTAATTACCCGATTTACCTTTAACTATGGTAAATAAAATATACCGTAGTAACTATTCATAATTCCCAAAAACAAAAAGTAGCTTATTAACATAATTTGGACCCACTGATTCCAAATATGGAATCCATTTTTACAAATTCAATACACAAAATATGCAGAAATTAAATTAAAATTAATCACATTGTCGAAAGAAAACAGGTTTTTCTTTAAAACATTGCAAAAGATTGAATTGATTTAACCTACGAATTCAAGGTAAAATCAATGCTAATGACATACATCATATTAAATGGTAAAAATATATTCTATTTATACTTTAAAACCATTCAATATTACCATTTAACTACATAAGATATTATGATGAAAAAAGTTGTTTTTAATTAAAATATAGCGGGTTTTTACTATTCATTAAAATATGAAAGTTATCGGAAAAATATCAATACTTTATCTAATGTAAATTTTTATATCTTGATTCAAAAGAAGAATTTTATTTTGTAAAATTGAATATATAAACATTTCAAAAACTAGATTTAAAGTGGGTGCGCCATCAAAAGGCGGCAAAACTGCATTTTTTGAAAAATACTTATTTTACCCGAAAAATTTATTTTGTTCTTATACCATGTTCTAGAAAATGTGTAAGATGAATAATAATGTTATAAAATTCAAAATTTAGTTAATACTATTAATAACATCTAGTTCATGACAATATTATAATAATATATCATTGTTTATTAAAACCTGGTATTGCGTACAACACATGCTATCGGGGAAGGTCGCGATTGCGTGTAATGCAAGCCAAGTCAGGGTTGCGTGTTGTGAAATAATTATTAGTTGTTTCGTATAACAGAATACAACCATATTTCATTTATACATTGAATATATATATATATATATATTTATATACGCAATGTTGCGTAGAATAACTATTATCAAAATTGTGTGTAACAGGATCCAAGAATAGTGTTGCTTATACTGCAAGCTAATACGGTGTTGCGTATAGCGCAAGGTAATCTTGGTGTAGCACAAGACATTAATGAAATTAAAAGAATATTTTTCATAAAATCTCGGGGTGTTACATTCTACCCCCCTTAAAATGAATTTCGCCCTCGAAATTCGTCGGGGTTATAAATGGTTTACTACTCGAAAGTTTGTTTAATAGAAACCCACATCGTAAAAAGGAATACCAAAACATGGCTTTTAAAAACTAAAGTATGAAATGTAACGGTTACCCAAATTAACTCATCACGGGGTTTCCACGTAGGAGAACATAGGTGAAAATATGGATATGGAAGAAAAATCTAACCATCAAGTTCTGATGGAGAGTGGTAGAGAACATGGCTATGGAAAAGCCAACAATCACAAATCCATAAATTTGTGATGATCTAAGGTACCATCTGATTAATCAGAAATAAGAGCACTAGGACAACATTTTTGGTTTTCAAGATCGTTTCCCTAAAGTTGAAGAATTTGAATTATAATAAATACTTACTTTATTTTGGTACAATCTCACTGTTGTTCGTGCCTTGAACAATTTCCACTTCATCTCTTAAATAAATGAAGTTGAATTTGTTATTCGTGAAGTGTTATCAGATCATGTGATAAAATGATGGGTCATTCCATCTGTCTCAAACAAAAGGTTAGAAAAAGTTATTAAATATACATAAGTCATTCCATAGTGAGATTAATCATATATGGTTCCTAAAATGGACTTACACTTCATATATCATACTGCTTAATATAATAAAACTTGTTTCTACTAAACAGGGAATTTTTGTAGGCCAGTGGTATGCGATAAAGGCCAGTCGCACTTCGGTTGTGGGTTCGATTCCCACAGCCTTGTCCGACGCGATGGGATATCGCCCGTCCTGCAGGTTGTCCTTTTTCTATTACTATAACATCACATAATATCAAAAGTTCCACCCTTAAACAATACTAACTTATGTCCAACATAATCCATTCCAATCTTTAGGAAATAATTCGGTCCAAGATCATAATATAAAGAATATGATTACTTGAAATGTCATCAACCAAGCATGTGAATACCATCATTTATCCCCCATATATCTTGTTTGTCACATTCCAATCATCTGAATACCTTAATCATGTATTCTATTGAAAAATGAATACCCATTGATCCTTATTGAAAACATCAATGCTGTTAAAAGTTAACTCTTTCCACATACCAAAATCCTCAAAATTCTATATACTCAAACCATGATATCACTTAGTCCTTATATCAATCATGAGCTCATGAATACTGTTAAACATTTCATTTTCTCCTTATCCCTTAATTATGCGCATATCATCTACTTTCCAAAATATTTGAATCACTTTTCATGGTTACCGGTACCTTAAAATTATTGAAAACCACAATAGACCAATACTTAAATATTTCAATACACCATAAAAGTACCTCAACAACATTATTCTTGAATACCAATACATAAACACTTCAATCCATCCACTTCAATGATTGTCCTGGAATAAGTCCTTCCTTTATTTAGAAGTAATTTTTTAGGTCAGGGCATTGAGTTAGGTAATGCCCATGTTCTCCACAAATAAGACATTGGACTCCATCACATTCTGTCACTCTATGAACCTTTTCTCCACACAGATAACATCAGTCCCTCTATTTGAGGTATTCCTCAAGGTTCTTCTTCCCTTCTTTAGAAATCTCAATCTTCCTTTCTTTATGCTTCTCAACATGCGAACATGCATAATAGTCTATCTTCCTCTTCTTTGATGAATTAGGCATACCACTAAATTTCACCTTGCTAATCATATATCGTGATGATTGATTCGGCATAATCACAACATCTTTCTCTCTAGGCATTACACAATTTTATTGCTCATAGTCACCAATTTGTCCATTGGATTCAATGTTCACCGAATTCCTTTTGGTTCCCTCCATTAACTAAAACACAAAAATAATTTTGTGAGAGGAAAAAATCATGCTAGAGAAAACAACATAGTAAAGGGGAAGTATCCTCAATATCTAACTTCTTAGGTTAAATTCTATGATCGTTAGTGTAATTCTATTACTATAACCTATACGTATACTTAACCTTAGGGACATCCCTAGACATACCTTAGAAATATCTCTAGGGATCTCACTAATGTTTTCGCATCCTAGTTTCCAAAGGTTGACTAAACCTTTCCTTTGATACCAACTGTAGATACCTTAAGCTTAACGTACATTGAAATTACATTACATTTGCAGAATACTTAGTACATAACAAAAACACACACATAAGGATCGTAATAGTTTAGTGTCTTTGGAAACTCGGAATATAATATTTTAATCCTGGTGAAAGATCTTCAACATCTCCCATAATGATCATCCTTTTTTTTATACCTAAAACCTTTCTTTATATCCTAGTGAAAATAAAACATAAAAGGGTGAGCTCAAATGCTCAGTAAGGGTAAATAAAAGAAATATCAATCACATCATATACATAAGAACATAACTTTTGGAAATCTTAACCTGTAAAAGAGATCATAATTTCATAACATGGGATAAATCATGGCTGTGAAATGTAATCACAATAATCATAACATAAAACATGAAACTTTGTGACATACACACATAATCATAGAGAATCATTTCTTGTTAGTCAAGACTCATTGCCAAGACTATCTTAGTGGACAAAGTCCCTTTCTGAACTGAGTCACCCTCGTTCCAGTCCTGTTTCACTGAACCGGTATAACCTACCGTTCCAGCCATGTCTATCTCATGAGATATAAAATCTTTACCCAATGCATTGGAGGGATATATAGGTCCCACCCATCTCATAATGATACCATTCTTATGTGTGCCACAAAATCATAAACCATACATCATAGCATAACCCATGTAATAAAAATGGGATTCTTAAACAACATGACATCATAAAACAATTCATATAAGATAAAGGAATTCATAAAAATATTTCCATCACAACATAATCAAATCCATGTAATAATAGGGATAAAAACAGAAACCTTTTATTATCTTAGATGGAAAATAATTTTGATAAAATACTTGAACTCCATTCTTGAGGAAAAAATCATTTCTACTTCAAAAACATTTTTCCATTCATAACATGTCATACGACTTTAAAATAAAAGAAGTTGATTAAAAATAAACATGAAAACTTGTAATGGAAGCTTCTTGGAAATAATGTTTTAAAAATCCATTCATGCCGTATAAGTTAAAAAAACATTCTTCGTACTTTTGTCGGAAAAGTCAAAAAGTAGCTCGTACGAAAAACGACAAAAGATTCCTTTCATATTCTTTACTAAAAACTCACTGAAGGGTAAAATTGGATTTAAACTATTGTATAAGGATATAAATGTTACATATTGAGGAAACATGGATGTGGATGATAAAATACACCCCAGTAAATACCAAAGTATAAACAATCTCGGATAAAAATGAGATTGTGATCTTTTCCCTTACCTTAGGTCCGACTTGCTTTATACGTGTCAAAACCTCCTGTATAATGATTTAAATCATGTTATTGACTTATTCCAGAATCATATTCATTGTTATTATATCATAAATGGTCCACTTATGACTTTATATTACTCGTTCTTTTGTAAATTCCATGTTAAAGAGAGTTTTGGGTAAAATTGTTTCATTTGTCGTCCGTGTTTTGACTTGTAATTATTCATATGATTACATAGATCATGATTACTTAATTCCATAATATAAAAAATGATTTATATATATATTCAGAATATACATATATATAATAAATCAGTAAATGGAAAGAAATACACCGTTCATGGAGACGGTAGTCCGTACGTACGCATGAACGCTGTTTTTGTTTCCTTATTGAATTGAATGGAATTAAGTAGATGACATACATATAAATATAAATAAATCCAGTATCATTATTATGTAATATATTTCATTAGTACTTATTATATATACTTTATAATCATTCATGAATGGTTAATCATTGATAATGAATCTCATCGCGTCGTGGAGACGGTAGTCCGTACGTACGCACGAGCGATGATATCATTCCCATGGTCGTGGAATTGTGTTGAAGTGTATGTATACTATTTCAGTATCAATATCAATCTATAATAATAATATATAGTTACTCCTTACACCATTATACCCATCCAATTAAGGTGGTGGCAGAAAATAGATTACACCACGGCGTGGAGACGGTATTCCGTACGTACGCACGCGCGGGGATTTACTTTTTCCGTAGGATGGATAGAAGGTTAATTAGAGTTGTTTCATATTTATAATAACATATCAGTATATAATAAATACTGATGTTATTAATTTATCATGAAAAAACTAAAGAAGAAGAAGTTGAAGAAGAAAGAAATTGAAAAAGATCGGTAATGGATATTACCTCTTTTGACGTGCCTTCACTTAACCTCCACTTAAGGAACTAAGGATGGTCTTTGAAGAAGACCAGGACCTCTAGGATGATACTAGGTAAGTGGAGAAGATATTTTTTCAGGGTTTGGCCGAGCTTGAATGTTCATATTGGTGTGAGTAGGAGAGGGAGGAGGTGCCCTTTTATAAGGGAGGAGAGGGGCACCCTTGGAATTCTTAAAAATATTAATTTATAATAAATCTAACCCCACTTAAAAACCTCCAAAAATGGATCATATTCGAATATTAGATGAGATAGGGTTGTAATATCATCAACCAATCAAATTTAAACATGTTTGGATCTTATTTTAAACCTTATCATTTTGATTTATCCTTATTTAATCTATTTAAGTTTATTTGTGGTAATAAAATTCTAAATTTTAAATTATAACAAATAATTACTTATTTGTTGTGAATTTTCCATAATTGTTTACTTTATAACATTATAGACCATATAAATTCAAATTTATAATTTTTAAATATTTTTGTGATTTTTAAACAATTTTATAATATGTTATTTTTATAAAATAACAATAGTGTCAATTTTGACACTATTCATTTATTTGAATTTAAATAAAATATATACAGAAGATATGTTCGAAATAAAAGCTTTAATATATTAATAAAAGGTCATATGTATCTATAAAATTATTGGATCACATTAAATAGTTCATATAATATTTATTTTATTATTTTTAAAACCATTTATTTGGTTTATCTCTTAATAAAATAATTACTACATTATTTTTGTATAATTATTTAATATACTTATTTGTTGCATAAAAATTTAAACTAAAATCCTATGATGAATTTAAATATATTAAATTTCACAATAATACTTTTACTCGAATTTATCATCTTAAAATCACAATATTTAAATTGTTATATCTATTAAATTATGAAGGTGACAACTTTGGAATCATTTAAAATAAAATAATATAAGTGTCATAATTGCTTGTATAAGACTCCAAATGGTCAAATATTATACCATTAGATTATTATAGTTTAAATTTACATGACCAATAAGTTTTGGTCGGGGTTTTATGCCTTTTATGGTCACTATTAGTTTAATAAAAACTATATTATTGATTTTTCACTAGATAAATAATTTCTGCATCACTATTGTGTCACAATTAATGATAATTATTTAATCCCAAAAAATTATAAATAAATTCTCATGATGTAGATAATTTTGTTAGTTTTCTGGAGACTATTCATGTTCGATGTTTTATGATGTTTATCACTATTTTAAAATTATTATACTTATATAATTTAAGAAAGTGACATGTTGTCATATTCTTTGGTTTTAATAATAATTAAATTATTTTCACTGAAAAAAATTTAATTAAATAAATATAATCCGACCCTTAGGTGATATGGGTCGACTTTTAGTCATCCAATAAGATTTTGACATTTTTTAGGCTAATTTTAAAATATTATATTTACCCTTAATTACCCGATTTACCTTTAACTATGGTAAATAAAATTTACCGTAGTTACTATTCATAATTCCCAAAAATAAAAAGTAGATTATTAACATAATTTGGACCCACTGATTCCAAATATGGAATCAATTTTTCTAAATTCAATACACAAAAGATGCAGAAATTAAATTAAAATTAATCCCATTGTCGAAAGAAAATAGATTTTTCTTTAAAACATTGCAAAAGATTGAATTGATTTAACCTACGAATTCAAGGTAAAATCAATGATAATGATATACATCATATTAAATGGTTAAAATATATTCTATTTATACTTTAAAACCATTCAATATTAAAATTTAACTATATAATATATTACGATGAAAAAAGTTGTTTTTAATTAAAATATAGCGGGTTTTTACTATTCATTAAAATATGAAAGTTATCGGAAAAATATCAAAACTTTATATAATGTAAATTTTTATATCTTAATTCAATAGAAGAATTTTATTTTGTCAAATTGAATATATAAACATGTCAAAAACTAGATTTAAAGTGGGTGCACCATCAAAAGGCGGCAAAACTACATTTTTTGAAAAATACTTATTTTACCCGAAAAATTTATTTTGTTCTTATACCATGTTCTAGAAAATGTGTAAGATGAATAATAATGTTATAAAATTCAAAATTTAGTTAATACTATTCATAACGGCTAGTTCATGACAATATTATAATAATATAACATTGTTTATTAAAACCCGGTATTGCGTACAACACACGCTATCGGGGAAGGTCGCGATTGCGTGTAATGCAAGCCAAGTCAGGGTTGCGTGTTGTGAAATAATTCTTAGTTGTTTCGTATAATAGAATCCAACCATATTTCATTTATACATTGAATATATATATATATATATATATTTATATACGCAATGTTGCGTAGAATAACTATTATCAAAATTGTGTGTAACACGATCCAAGAATAGTGTTGCGTATACTGCAAGCTAATACGGTGTTGCGTATAGCGCAAGGTAATCTTGGTGTAGCACAAGACATTAATGAAATTAAAAGAATATTTTTCATAAAATCTCGGGGTGTTACATGACGTATCAAGGCTCTACCACCACCACCACCACCAGGAGGTCCACCCCGACCATAGGAAGGTGGCGGACAGAGGCGGGCTCAGATCAAGGCAGTCGAGGCCCATGACCTTGGTGCACCTAAGATGATTCGAGGTACTATATGTGTCTCCTCCACCCTTGCTGGAGTACTTATAGACATAGGTGTGCATCATTCTTTCATTGCTGCTTCCCTTGTTCGGAGCTCGGAGATTTTGAAAGAGTCGTTGGCTCGATCATTATGGCTAGAGACTTTTACGGGACCAGACTCGATGATTACACACTAGTGCCGATAGCGTGAGCTTACTCTAGGAGATGAGAGCTTCGGCAAGGATATTCTTGTAGCGGCATTGAGGCCTTTTGACGTCATCATGGGTAAGGAAAAGTTATCTACTGTTCATGTTCATATCGACTATATTAGGCGCAAAGTGCGGTGTATCCGCATGGATGGGAGCACGTTCAACTTGAGTAGATAAAAGGGATCCTTAGTAGCGCAGGATGGACTTATGCAGAAGAGAGTTCATCCAATCACACATCAGTTGGATAGTCTCATCCTTGGAGTAGTTGATGTGCGGAGTTTGAGTTTTCCTATTGTAGTGGATCAACATGCAGATGTTTTTCCTGATGATGTTCTAGGACTAACTCCCCACAGAGAAGTAGACTTCTACATTGACTTGTACCCCATGGCAACACTAATATCTACTCCAGCATATCATATGGCTCCCACTGAGCTTCGTGAGCTGCGTTTACCACTGGAGGATTTGCAGGGGAAGGGATTCATCTGTCCCAGTGTTTCACCCTGGACTTCTCCAATATTGTTCACCAAGAAGGTGGATGGGAGCTTGCGACTATGTGTCCACTACCGTTGCCTGAATTAGGTGACTGTGAAGAACAATTACCCACTCATGAGGATTCACGACCTCTTTGATGAGTTAAATCGAGCGCGATGGTTCTCGAAGATAGACCTTAGGTTAGGCTATCACCAGCTTATGGTTCGAAATGAGGATGTGCAGATGTCGATCATCAGGTGTCGGTATAGCCACTATGAGTTCATGGTAATGCCCTTCAGCATAACTAACGCACCAGCAGTGTTCATGAGTCTCATGAACATGATCTTCTAGACTTACCTCAATCGCTTTGTCATGGTTTTCATCAACGACATTTTGATTTACTCGACTACTGAGGAGGAGCACGCCTACCACTTGCGGGTTGTACTGGATAAACTCCGAGAGATATAGCTTTATGGTAAGCTATCGATGTGTTAGTTCTGGATTCCACAGGTACATTTCTTGGGAGACGTCATCTGGAAGGTGGGAGTTGCAGTGGATCCAGTGACGATTGAGGAAGTTCTTTCTTGGGAGCCACCTAGGAGCGTGACAGAGGCTCGGAGTTTTATGAGTATGGCTGGACACTACTAGAGATTTGATCCAGACTTCTCCAGAGTTACTGCACCACATTCATCTTTGAAAAAGAAGGGGAAACCCTTCATGTGGTCAGATAGATGCCAGTAGATCTTTCAGGAGCTGAGGTAGAGATTTACCAGTGCGCCCATGTTGACAATACCAAAGGAGGGCGTTTAGTACTTAGTTTACAATGATGCATCAGGGATCAGACAAGGGTGTGTCCTGATGCTAGATAGAACAATGATCTCCTACAGGTCGCGGCAGTGGAGACATCACGAGAAGAACTACGCTACCAATGACCTAGAGTTAGCCGCACTAGTATTTTCCTTGAAGATGTGGAGGCAATATCTGATGGGTGAGAGCTTCAACATCTATTCTAACCACCAGAGTCTCAGGTAAATCTTCTCACAGAAGGACCTGAACCTCAGATAGTATCGATGGATTGAGTTTCTCTAGGATTATGAATTTTAGATAGTCTATACTCTTGTGAAGGGGAACATTGTAGCTGATTCTCTCAGCAAGATATCGGGCATTCAGCTTCTAGGAGAGGCGATGGAGCAGCTAGCCGTGTTGTAGATATCCATTGTGGATAGAGATAGAGAAGACTTTCTTCAGTCACTCACAGTAACTCCTCCACTTATTTAGTGAGTCAGAGAGGCACATCATGGGGACATTGACTATGAGATGCGACGTACACAGATATCCTCAGGGCAGACTCCGGATGGATTTTCTGAAGGAGAGGAGCACATCATCCTCTTTAGGGGACGTACTATGGTACCAGATTCATTACAGGAGGTGGTGAAGAGGGGGTTCCACGCATTCCCTCTGGAGGTACATCCAGGAGTGTCGATGATGTATCAGGACCTCAGATGATAGCACTGGTGGCCGGGTATGAAGAAGGTTGTAGTAGAGTTCGTTTCATGATGACTCACTTGTCAGCAAGTGAAGGTGGAGCACGAGGCACCAGCAGGCATGGTCCAACCCTTAGAGGTCCTAGAGTGGAAGTGGGACAAGATATCTATGGATTTTGTGATGGGGCATCCACGTACATCCAGAGGGCACGACTCTATCTGGGTGATTGTCGACCGACTCACAAAGTCGGCCTACTTCCTACCGATCAGAGAACAGAGCTCAGTATAGAGATTGAGACACCTCTATGTTCAAGAGAACATATGGCTAATGGTGTGGCATTGTCTATCATTTCAGATTGTGATGCTCCTTTCACATCCCGTCTATGGAAGGGGTTACAAGAGGCTTTTGGGATGTAGCTAAGTCTTAGTAACACCATTCATCCTCAGACAGATGCCTAGACTAAGAGGACCATTCAGACAGTCAAGGACATGCTCTGTGCATTTGTCCTTTCCTTTGGTCATAGCTGGGAGGATCACCTACCCTTGGTGGAGTCTGCGTACAACAACAGTTACCACTCCACCATCGGGATGGCAAATACGAGGCATTGTACGACCTACCTAGAAGATCACCTATGTGCTGGACTGACCTAAGAGAGTCAACACTTGTAGAACCAGAGATGGTTCAGGTTATGACAGAGAAGGCGCAGATCATCCAAGAGTAGATGAAGACTGCACACAGCATATAGAAGTCCTATGCAGAAATGAGACTGCGACCACTAGAGTTTGAGGATAGAGATTACCGCCTTTTGATGGAAAACCATTTTTAAATATAAATTTTGACAATTTTATAAGCTCTATTTGTCAAAATAAACTTATTCTTTAGAATTTGGATGTTGAAATTTACTTTGGATAAATTTTTGGTATTTTTATGACGATGTTCATTTTTTTAATGAATAGTGAAAAATACTACATTTTAATTCAAAATTGTTTTTTCATCTAATTTAATTATATGGTTATATTATCTTTTTAATTGGTTTTAAAGTGTAATTAGAATATATTTTTAACATTTAATCCAATGGTGTTCATTATAATTAATTTCATTTTGAAATTGTACATAAACAATTGTCAATCTTTTGATAGATGTTGTTTCTTAAAAACACGCTTCCAACAATCACTGTTGCCGATATGACAGACAATATATTCATATATTTATTATATTAATGTTATTATCAAATTATTATTCTTTATTCCTTTTGTAACACACATATTTTTACCTTAAATTTAGAGTAAATACCTTAATCTCGTTCGAGGATGTGTGGAATACCTCCACCTCAATGAATTGTGATTCAATCACACACCAGATGGAATGTATTAAGGATGGTTTTAATGAAATTATACGATATGTAGAATATAGTAATGGTAATGGAATAATTATATATATATAAATTCATATAAATATATATATATATATATATATGTCATGTATGTACATTCTTTTAATACAAAAATATACACCGAAACAACACTCATGCGTACGAACAGCTTACCGTTACCATGAACAGTGTATTCTATTTCATACTTAATTATACTATAATAAATTGTAACGTACGTATAATATATATTACTGATATTTATATCATGATCTACCTTTTTTAATCATGATACAATTATAAGGACCAATTCTATAACAAATTATGACACATGCGAAGAACAAAGCAAATGATTACTCGAAGTGAAATTTTAACATAGGATAATTAACTAGTGGGTAATATAAGGTCATAATTATACCATATATGATATTATTTATAAGAATATTATTATTTAAAGATTTTTATTAAACATATATTTCTCATACATGAATTTTTATTTGAAGACAAAGGGATTCAAGACACAAGGTAAGGTGATTTCATATCACTTTTACATTCTTTGAGATACAATCTATGGCCACCATTATTTCCATTTGTGTGGTGTATGTATGAAAAATGATTGTATTCTATATATCATATAACTATATTTCAATTTATTCACATAACCATTATATTATACATCATTCTTGTGGTTTAACATTCAATGGATATCAAATCAGTAAACAAATTTTGTCTCAATTTTCTTTCATTGAGACTCTTATTTTGTTATGCACCTAAACACTTATTTGATGTGCATATACAACCATTTTACATGTTATATCATGAATTTTATTATCTAAATTATATCATAAGATTCATTTAATTTACTTTACTTACATGGAGAGTATGATCCCATATTATCAAATTATAAGAGTTTATTGAGACAATCTCTCCTTTTCATTAAAGATTATTTATGTTTATGATTCTGTTGGGGAAATATTATGATCCATTATTCAAGAATATTCAAGAGTTTTCTTATCCTCAATTTATTCAAGTTATATTCATTCATTAATACAATTTTCCCACTCTTTGGCACTTAAAATAATGTTTTTAGTAAAATCGGACCACCGCTCCCTTTGGTTATGAATTCTATTGGATTCATAAAAAATGTTTTAGAAATTGTTTTCAAGAGTCCTTGAGGATAATTATCAAGGAAAAATGAACTTTAATTTTTTTTTATATTAGAAGATTACTTTATATGTTTTCAAATCTATTTTAAAATAAAAAGTTTTTCCAAATGTTTTATGTAATAAAAAGCATTTCTCAAAGAATACTTGATATTTTCCTCAAGAAGTGTTTTTAAAAGATATTTAATAATTATTTTCCATATAAGATAACATCCATTTGTGTTACTCATGCATATATGTGTAAATTATTAAATTTTTATATTTCTCCCCCAATTTGAAATTTCATCCTTACTATTCTAATTCACGGTCGGTAACTAAGGTATGAATTTCCAAAAGTAATTCATTTAAATACCACATTAGAAAAAGATTCAATGAAACATCCACTTTAAAATAATTAATGTGAAGTACAAAGGTCACTCAAGATAACAAATACAAGGATTCATGTAGGAAAACATGGACTTGGTGAAAAACAAACAATCATGTTCTTAAGGGGAGTGATATAAAACATGTTTAAGATAATGTTAATAATCTGAAAATCATAAACATGTAAATGGTTAAATGGTACTTTATTTTAAGAAGGAAAAGTAAATGGAAAATTCAATTATTTAAATATCATTTTCCTAAATTTTAGGAATTTTTTACTACATATAATAAGAACACAAGGAAATATACTTAACTGATAATAGATTTTCATCTATTAATAGAATTCCACAAAAAATTCTTATAATTCTCGAAACAATGAGTATTTAAGATGAATTTTTCATTTCTAAAGCAATATTATAATCTTATAAAAACTCACATCATCCTAAAAATGATAACTATCTATTTATTCTACATTTAATCATTAACAAAAACATAAAAGGATAGGATAAGATCAGATATATTCCTCAAAATAATAAACCATTTTAAGTTGAAAAACTACTTTTTGTATCGAAAATTAAAAAATAATGTCCAATGTTCAATATACATCATTTGGTAAATAATTTTCCTTAAAATTCCATAAAAAATCCAAAAATAATATTGAAACCCATAAATTACAAGGATTGGGTAAAATAGTATAAATATAAAAAATTTAACATTTATATCAAAATAACCTCAATCACAAATAATTTCTCATAACAAAAATGTAATTTTCAAAATCCCAATTTCTCTAAGATAGGTTAATCATTTACATAAATAAACTGAATCTCTATATTTCCTCAATAAAAAACATAGATTCTTCCAAAATAAAATTAACCCACTACTCGTAAAATAAAATCCCATAGTATTCTATTTTTTCCTTGGGAATATTGGTTTTCTAATATTATTAATGAATCCAATAATAAAATTTATCACATAATTCGTGAATTAGTTTCTATGTCCAAGGATACCAATTTTTAAAAAAATAATTTCCCAAAATCAACTTCTCCTTATCCCATTGAATCATTTAACTGAAAATAAAAATTCATTATAACAATGGACATCACCTAGGTCAGTGGTAGGTGATTCACATTTATCGCCCTTTGGTTGTTGGATTGATTCTCACAGCCTTGTCGGACATGAAGGGTTGTCACTCATCCTATGGTCTATCCATTTTCAAAAAATATATATTTAAAATAACATCCCCAAAATGAGATAAATTTATCAAAAATAACCACAACATATTTTAAATTCATATGTTATATCAGACCTTTAATTTTTCATCACCAAATTTAATATACCAAAATAACCTGAAAACAAATATCATATAAACCCTTAAGTTTATTCATATCATTATAATTATACAGACACAATAAAATATAATTATTATTTGAATAACATTTAATATATAATAATCCTAAGGGTTAAAGATACTAGAAAATGTATTCCAATGTAATCACATCATAAAATGAGTATAAAAACATTTTTTTTTCATTTCATAATCCATAGATCTAACTTAACTCTTGGATCCCTTTATGTAGACTTCTAAATCATTAAAAATATGCATGTTACTTTAACCAAAATTTTATATTTTATCCTCTAATACTTATTTCCTACTAAAAATCATAAATCATGTCCTACTATTCAATAATATCCAAACATGAGTCAAGAAATATTCCATAACATTCATATGCCATTTTTCAGTTTCCTCATCTTTGATTGGAATGGCACTAGGAATTGATAAAAATATATTTTTATGGTACTACTAATCCCATTTATATAACTTATTCATAGTATATTTACATTAATAATGACTATACTCTCTATATTTAAAACATTCAATTGAAAACTCGGATAAAACTTCTTTTCATTTCATGGAGTCAACTACATAATGCTACCTTTTTCCTTGGTATGTTATTACTTTATAACCATTATGAATATATCTAAAACCCATTTCCATCCCTTTAAAACATTTTCCTTGGTGTTTCTTTTCACATACTTAAAACATATGTTGATTAATATTCTTACCTTTATAATCATTATTAATTAAACATTTTCATGGATTCATTTCTCTCACATATGAAGAATCATAAAAATCACATTGATTTTAACATCTGCATGAAGAATGTTTTTTTGTGTATTATAGTTTTTTTTAAATATAGAAGGATTAAAAATTAGGAATTCCTATACCTGATCTTACATAATACACTAAAATTCTTGAAACTCATATCCCTATCAGTGTGAAATTGAATCATTGACCTGATGATTTTCCTCATATTTATTTTAAAATTATCAATGAATATAAATTTATATATAATGGGGAGTTCATTGATTAGAATGCATGTTGGAATAATATTCTAAATTATTGATATTTGACATTTTTCTATAATGGAAAACATATTTTCCTGGCAAGAACATTAAATATTTTTAACGGAAGTCAATTTGTCCATAAATAGTTAGCATTATATAGATATTGGGCAAACTTTAGATTCTTATTGAAAATATTCAAAAATAAAAGATTTGACAACAATTAATATTTATATATTTTTATCACAAACATGATGATTAAGGTATTTATTACCTATTTATGAGATATCAATTTTCATGATCGATGTTGGAATTCACCTATGGCATTTTACAAATCCATATTATTATGGAAATATCTACAAGGTATGCTGTCCTTTTATTATCATTTTGTATAATAATATGTCTTCCAAATGGAAGAACCTTTTTTATTATCTATTTTTAATCATACCACATCATTTAGTAGAACATTATATAAATAAATATTCAGAGTATATTGGATTACATTATTTCTAATTTTCCATATATTATTGATGATATTCGGCCAGAGAATATGCACAACATTTTGAATCCGAAAATTATGTTCATGATTTATCAATGAAAATTAGATTTAGGTTATATATCTATTTTAAAACCTTTATACGATCCATATATAATTTCTAGAATCCCCTAATGAAAGGATATATCAAATTTAATATTTGTATTGTGCCTAAATGAAATCCATTCCCTATAGGATAAAATTGAGGGTTTTAGAATTATAAGGGAATTTTGATGAAGTATTTTTTAAAAAAATAGGTATACCCATTATGATGGAAGTGTAATCAGAAGTCTTCATTATATAATTTCATTAAGAATTTCATGTAGGATAAAAATGGTTGTTGATTGGGATGGTCTCCCTTGGCCTGCAAAAAAACACATGCATAAGGAGTTCCACACCTATAAGGATATTCACTTATAGTTTGATATAATATCTTAATCCTTTAGTAGGGATTCAATTTTTTTTATCACTTTTATATTTAGAATCTAAAAATCATGAAAATGATATTAAAAACATGGTGTCGAGGAATTGGATTTGATTACCCTTTTTGATTTGTTAATCATTTGAATGAAAAAATACATTGTGGAAAATCTGGAACTAATGTTATCTATTCATTATAATTTATTTTTTATGTATTCCTTAGATATTTTTTCCATATGGTTTACTTTTATTGAAATGTTATAATAACAATAATATATTTTATCTTTTCAAATTTTTAAAAATATTTTTCATTATATTTTTAATTAAAAAATATATATCTTTTGCATTAATTAAATATTAATTTTTTTAAAGTATTTATAGAAAATATATATTATCATTTAGTTTTTTTAATGTAAATTATAATATTATAAATGGGTTTCTAATATTTTAAATTAAATATCGGTTTTTATATTTTCTATAAGAAATAAAATTTGATATTTCAATTCATCTGAAATAATAACTTCACATATTAAATAAAAGTAAAAGTGTATTATTTACTCTTATAAATGATTTTTTGTATTTTTTTGAATATATTTTAAATAAAATAATATAAATTTAAAATTGATGGTATATGAATTTTTTTTGAATGAAAATTCGTAGTTAATTTTTACTATTTTAGCTAAAAATGTTATTTTCATCAACTTTTTTGAGAAAAATGACTATTTTAAAAAAAATGTTACATTTATAATTTTTTGATGTAAATTTATAATTTTTTTCAATGAAATAAAAGCATAATATTTTTTTTATTATAAAAAATATATGATAAATTTTTAAAAAAAATTGGTTTTTTTTAAATTTTGTGGAAAACGATAATTTTTAAATCATTATGCAGAAAAAGGTATTTTAAATTAAAAAATTATTTTTTATTTTTCATTTATTTCTTTATAATAAAAAAATATTTTATAGATTTTTAAATATAATATATTTATTTTTTATAGTAAAATAATATTTTATTAAATATTTATTGTTCCAAATGGATTATATTTATAATTACAATTATTATTTTTAAAAATAAAAACAATTGTTCTTATTATATTATAATTATAAATATTAAATTTGGAAATATATTATATGTTTTTAAAAAATATTAAATGAAATGATATTTTCTATCATGGATTGTCCCCATTGGATCCCCACCTGGACTCATAGTTGAGAAGAGTATGACATGTGGTGCATGTATCCACTAAGCTACATGTCCGTGACTATAACTAAGGGTATTGAAACACATATATGAGAGGAATTATTCTAAATAATTTTAGAAAAAAAGAAAGAACCACTAATCAACTACATGATATGATAAATAAAATAAACCCTTAATGCCTGAATGTCATAGATAAACCAAAAACTATAAATTAAATAACATGAGATAAATCCTTAAACAATAACTCCATAGAAACCCAAGATCACCAACAACCACCCCTACTTTGTAATTTACGTTTCATTAATCATTATCAAATTACAAACATGATACACACACACCAACACATATAGGGGTTAAAAGTAAAATATATATAGTTTGATCCTCCCTAGATCCAATCATGAAAATTTGGTATAAGGGTACTGTAATGACTTTTTCAATCAATAATAAAACCAAATAATTAGCAATACTAGGTCATCTTGATTGCAATATTCACCGAGGATGAATCACCCAAATCTGCATAGAAGTTGGGTAATATAACAATCATGAAAAAATATAGGTAAATGGTACCCCAAAACCACTTCCCTATTAAAAAATTATCCCTCACACCGTACTAACATATGTCTATATTCTCCCAAAACCTCTATATTCACATAATTTCAAAACCACATACCCTCATGCATCCATACCACAAAATTAAATACCTAAACTCATCACCTCATATCTATTTATCTCTATATCATCACCATATATCCACATACCACCTGATGAAGTAAAAGATAATTATGAATGAAATTAACAATGTTTCTTCCAATTAAATACTCTCTCACATGGAACCCACATCATAAACATTGTATCCTCAATACGTCACATCTTATTAAATATAATTAAGAGATAGATAAAGGAAAGGGGTGTAGTTATCCATATGAATCACATATATCCTATATGTTAGGCAAATCACATAAACTGAAAACCTCATATGGTAATCAGCTACATTACCTGACAAGTGTGATGGAGTAGAAATAATATAAATAATAATAAATATAATAAAACACATAACCAACATAATGGTTCACGACCTAACACTATGACACTAATAATAACACCATCACTAGTGCATATCAATATTCTTTCTTCCACTAACCAATACACAACCATAATTATCAATTCCATATATTTCCCACACAATAAGCATAGAACTTCCCATAATTTATCTCATGATTTTTTTACATTTGTAATTTTGAAAAATATTTATTCTTCTTCTACATGTCACTAAATTACAATATTTTAATAAATTTAATTTAATTTATTATTCTTATTATTATTTACCATCCATTGTGGAGACACGAAGCCTGACGTACATATACATTACATTACTTTTTCGGAATACTTAATACATAACAAAAACAGACACACAAGAACCGTAATAGTTTAGTGTCTTTGGAAACTCGGAACATAATCTTCTAACCATGGTGAAAGATCTTCAACATCTCCCATAAAGATCTTCCCATTTTTTTTGTTACCTAAAACCTTTCTTTCAATCCTAGGGAAAAGAAAACATATAAAAGTGTGATCTAAAATTCTCAGTAAGGGTAAGCATAAAGATCATGAAACAATCCATAAACATTTGAATACAAAAACTTGAACATAAAATCTAAACATAAAAATCATGAGCAAAGACATAAATCATGGAAGTACGTAAGGAATATATCATAAAAGAACATAGAATGGGAATAAAACATGTAATTGTGGCATCCATTAAGCACTTTTTATGATTTCCATAGTAGCCAAGGCATTGCTGCCAAGACCATCTTAGTGGATAAAGTCCCTTTCTGAATCGAGTTCACTCCCCGTTCTAGTCCTGTACTGAATCGGATTAACATAACATTCCATCCATGTCTATCTCATCAGATATAAATCTTTACCCAATTCATTGGAGGGATATATAGGTCCCACCCGTCTCATAATGAAATCATTCTTACTTGTGCCACAAAATAAACACACATCATTCATAATAACCCAACGAAAAGAAATGGGTTTCATAAACATCATCCCATCACCACATAATCCATATAAAAAAATGGATATCATCATCTTAATAAGAAAATTGAAACCATGTAAATCATATATACATTATAATTGAAGTATACACATATGAAATATTGTTATCTTAGATGGAAAATAGTTTTGATAAAACCCTTGAAATGAAATTTTGAGGAAAATGTCCTTTCTTTGTAAAAATAATTTTCCTTTCACAAAATGTCATGAAATTTTAGAAGAAAAATATTTTGTTGAAAATAGACATGAAATAATTTTGAGGAATCTTCATTAAAATAAGGCTTTATAAAACCGTAAAAATCCTTTTATGCAGTTTAAGTTAAAAAAACATTCTTCTTGTACTTTTGTCAGAAAAGTCAAGAAGTACCTCATATTGAAAACGACAAAAGATTCCTCCCTTACCATGTGGTAAAAGAGTAAAAATGTTTTTAAACATACATGGAAGAATAGAAAACATTTTATAAAAACATTTTGAGAAATTATGGACATGGATGATAAACATAACCCCAGTAAATATTTACGCATAATCAATCTCGGATAAAAAAATGATATTGCAAAGTTATCCCTTACCTTAGGTTCGATATGATCTGTACGTATCCGAACCTCCTGTATAATGATTTAAATAATGTCATTGACTTATTACAGAAACATATTCATTGTTATGATATCATATATTGTTCACATATGACTTTATATTACCCGTTCTTTTGTAAATTCCATGTTAAAGAAGCGTTTTGGGTAAAATCGTTTCATTTATCGTAGGCATTTGGACTTGTTGTTCTTAACATTATTATTACTTATATCATGATTTACTTACTTTCAGAATATAAAACATGATTTATATATCATATATATTCAGTATATATATATATATAATAGATAGATAAATGAAATGAAACACACCGTTCATGGAGACGGTAGTCCGTACGTACGCATGAACGCTGTTTTCCTATCCTTATTGTATTGAATGGAAGTAAGTTGATGACATACATTTATATATACATAAATCCAGTAGATTTAAGATGTCATATATTTCAATATTACTCATTATATATACTTTATAATCATTCTTGAACGGTTAACATGGAGAATGAATCTCATCGCGTCGTGCACGAGCGATGATATCATTCCCATAATTATTGAATTGAATTGGAGTGGATAATATAATATCTCAGAATCAGTATGATGTTATAATAACATATCAATATTTTCCAAAAAATTAGAAAATTCACCATATGTTAAGTATGATATGATGATATAAAATATGGAGTTCATTTTATCAAATATATTTTATAAATGTTATAGATAATACTTATAATATCTATTTTGTAAAAATAAATAATTTTTTTGAATAAAACATAAAAAAATAAATTACCAAAAAATGATTGATTTTTTTATAATCATTAATCAATATATTAAGAACATATATGTATTTCATAAATTAGTTAATAAATTTAATATCCAAAAATTTAATATAAAGTTTTACAATATCAAGTTTAAATAATCACCATTTGTCTGGGGTTTGGTTTAGCATATCACATAGCCTATCTAACAAAGTCTTCTCTTTTGAAAAGTTGATGTGTTACAGTTTGAACCTTCCCATTTAACATATTTAATAATGTTTAAACTCTGTGGACTTTTTTTTATAGAGATTTTTTTTTTCTTTCAAGAAAATTATGCAGGCCTCTTGATTTTAAATCATCTTCCACCAAGTTTCTCCATGGAATGATACTCATCACAGGGTGGTCTTGATTCCTGAAAATTAATCTCAAATTTCATTATCATTTTTTCTATTATATGTATCTCATATCACTTAAATTATAAATTTCAAGATAGTGTGGGAAATATATCACAATATTCTTGGGGTGGGGGTCTTTCTTGTATTTTTTTCAATACACTTTTATTATTTCTTATTTTAAAGTATCTTTGATACATTTTTCATTGAAAGAATTATTTAATCCTAAAGACACTTCAAACCAATTTAAATAAAATAAAAAAAGTTTGGAAATTGAGTAAATCCATTTTTTACTCCTATTTATATTTTTACAATGATTTCTATGTTTAGTAATTTGATTCAAATTAAAGAAATTTGAAATTTCTTTTGATTGACTTTTTACTTGATTTTATACCATGAGTAATTACGAGTTATTATCTATACCCCAATTCCTAATAAGATTCTAGACCCATGATTTCATATTAATTTTTGATCATATTTATTAAGAGACACTTGGGACATTTAAACCAATCAGAACATGAATTGATATTTTATTGAGGCTATGAATGAAAAAATCCATTTTTAATATAATTAATGAAATCCTTATTGAGAAACTTTTTCCTAAGACCCACCTTAACTTTTTTCCTTCTTTAGCATGTAGTATCTATGAATAACATTTTTGGATAGAGTCATTTCTATTCAATTATCCCTTCCTAGCATACTATTGGTCTTATGAAAAATTATCTTTTTAACATGTGTGGGGGAAATTTTAGTTGATAGACATGGGATTGTATTTTTTAGGAGATTTATTTTGCAATAATCACTACTTATGTGATGTGATCGATGATTACATTTATCATATTACACATACCCTATTCCATTGTAAATAAATATATATAAAGAATAAGAAAAAGATATTATTTTTTCGTATTAGAAAGGTAAAAAATAAACCATTTCAAGAGTGATGAATCCTATTATAGATCATACATGGTTAGGGGATGGGTGTGAGGTATTTTATACACATCACTTTCAAAAACATAAATTAAAATAAAAATACAAAAATGAATAAGTTACATTTTTTACATACTTGATATGCTCATGGTCCTACTTGAGGTTTTTGGAGAAAAAACACCATCTGATCTGAGTAGAGTCCCTTTATTTCACTATTTACATTTATTATGAATTATACTTCATAGCTTTACCTCCTTTGAGATTTATTTTCACTTTCAATCCACCTTCCCTCAGCCACATATTCATTTTAAACCTTTTTACTGAATCCCTCGTGATTGATTTTGTATTTCTCTTTATTAAGATTACATGATAGATCTAAGGCAATCATATGGTTATAAACATGTATTTATGGTATGATCATAACTATAGTAAAATATTACTTTGAGTGATGAGAAAAAATTTGATTTAAATTCCAAAATGTGTATTGAATTTAAGAAATAGTTATGAAATTGAAATTAATTGAATAAATAATCTTCATAAATAAATAAACTATGAGGTATTAATGATTTTCTCTACCTGATTGATTCTAAATGACTGACTTTTCCATCATACACTTCGTTTTATTTTCATGTTTGTAATGAATGTTTTCAATTTTAAAAATAGTTTCCTTTGAAATCGTTGTAGTGTTTCTTTTTTCATGTGGAAAATATTCAAGTGTGGGGGGATTTGATTATATTAATTTAAATACATATATTGAATATGTTTATTAAGATAATATTCTAGTTTATTAAACGATGCATTTGGTTCTGGTTTGTTTTCATTGGAATTAAGAATCATGGGATTAAATGAAAAAATGGTGAAAAATTCAACAAATAGGCTTTACAAACCATGTATCACCTACACAATGTTAAGAACTCATTCACAGCCTTCTGGTAAGACAATGGATCATCATGTCAAGCACTTTCATGACCAAAAAAGTACATGTCATGTAACATCATTAAATGACATGACGATTTAAAAAAATAGAATCCCACCAAAAGTTAAATGGATACAGTACATGGAGAGATTGCACAATGTGAATGTTTCAAAGGATCATCCAGTAAAATATACAAAGTGATTATACTATAGGAAAAGTGGATCTCAATTACAGGGAATTTAACCAACTTTCATGATAAGAAGATATCGGGATCCAAGTCACTTAAGCCAATACATGATGTGTGTGTACTACTCAGGATTATTAATATTGATAATGCTCTGCCACGATAGATAGCTTCACACAGTTTTAATTTGAATCCATCTTCATCAGATAATTTTTTATATTTTCATTATATATTAGATTTATTTCATTCTATTCACTATTTTAGTGAATCTTTGTGAGTTATTAATCATTCCACATCTGTTATTAATCCATTCTAATACTGTTTTCAATCCCAACATCCATTTAAATGATTCACTTTTTCTTCAATAAGTATTATATCATTCTTCATCATTTACTCATTGACAATAAGTTCTTGGTTTTTTGTCATTTGATTGGATTATTAGATATTTCACTCTTCATTGTTTAATTACAAGAAGTCAGTTTCCAGATAGAACATTTTTTCTTTCAATTTTTTTTCATTGATACAATCTTATTTAATCCATTATTTTCTCTTTTTTAATTGTTTTATGATTATAAACATCATACATAATATTTCTTTGTTTTTGATCATCATCTATAGGCGCAACTAATCAAACTAGGGTTAGTGGTTGAGAGAATGGGTGTTTCCAAACCTAAAGAATATTTAGATTGAACCATGATAACTATATCAATATTAATTAGGATAATAAATATTGTTAATCACATTATTTCCCACAAAATTTATGATGGGATGTCTAATTGACCAAACCTGGCCTAATTGGAATTGATCCTGACTATGACCATTATCCTATAATGCTTTCAATATAAAATCCAATTGTAATTAACATAGGTTATTAGTAATACCCTGACCGTGTTATGGTTTTAACATAGGTATATCCAATTGGTTTAACCAAAACTAATTGGGGAATTTTTCACCAGTTTTAAGGCTAATCCATATGACTATTCCTTGTTAAATATAGAATTATCTTTTTTCAAGAGCCCAGAAATAGACCTAGATCCCTTCAATTATTATCTATTTAAAAAAACTAATTAGATTAGTTAAAACCAAAAACTATCAGTTTGATGTAAGGAATTCTTCCAATGGTTTTGTATGATTGGTTTCTGACCCACCAGTAGTTCTCATGGGTCAGCACCACAATGCAACTTTTTTATTCCCTTGTAGAAAATTTAGTTTGGGACTATACATTCTAATATTATATCTGCCTGCATAAATTATTTAATGAATATGGGAGAGTCATTTACTATTTATGAACATGTGATTGAGTTTAATATACACATGATGATTTGATAAAAATGGGTGATTTTATTTTGATGATGTAACTTAGATAGTAATTAATGACATTGGGATTAATAATTGATTCATGATATTTTTGATGAATTTAATTTTTTTTAGATTGTGATATGTAGTTACTATTGTGTAATGTTATGAACTAGTGGATAATACGATCTACTAGATAATGATAGAGTTAATTTGGGAGTAATTTATATAATCTCATTGTGTTTTAATGTCTTATAGATTCAAATAGGTTTAATGATAGGTATGTTATTGAGAGTGTATAATTTGGGTAAATCATACTTCAATATATTGTTATAGAAAAGGTTAATTTCATTTAATGAAGGATAATTTATATTTTTAAAGCAATGATTTCAGTTCTTATTGGGTTTATAATATTTCAAAACATTCATGGAAATTTTGGATCTCTATTATAATTATTGTGTTAATAAGTATTAGAGAACCCAACTCAATGTAACATTGGATTAACAATAAAATGATATAGTTAAAACTAAGTATGATGTGGGTTAAATAAAAGGAATTAAATTCTAAGATGATAATAATTGTAAAAAGAATTTATTTTGAGTCCCATTTATTTGTCAATTATAATAATTCCCCTGTATTATTAATGCTTCATCACTAATTTCACCCATTTTAGTTTTTGTAATGGATGGAACTAGAAAGAACCATTGGTGAGATATAATGTTGAGATTAACTCAATGAAAAACTCATAATAATTTAAACCTTACTTAATCTTGAGTTATTACAAGATTACACATTGGGGATCTTTTCAGGTTTAGAGTTTTAGAGAATTAGATCATGAAACTTGCATTACATTCCACATTTAAACAAAGTGGTTACATAAAAGAAAGTATTCATTCTTCCCATCAATGGAAAAATATTTAAAATAAAACATGGATTCTTTCTTGACACATCCTTGACACTATCATCACATCATTTACCTTTCCCTTGACCTGTAAAATAACATTTCAAAAACTTGGGATGAGCATAAAAAGCTCAGTAAGGGTTATAAAAAATATGGAAAGGAAACATGAGTTCATATATACATAATAATGAAATCATACTTTACCCATAAAACATAGGCACTTTAACATACCTCATCAAATCATGAATAAATCATAGAAATCATAAGACATAAAAGGTAACTTGAGGCATTCATAACATTCTTACGTAGGGAGTAACCCTCTTGGTTACGTTTGGAATACCCATCACAGTATATTCCATAAATCTCTTCAGAGAAACTTTAATGTTTCACTCCTTCGTGTTACCCAATGCATTGTAGAGCTATATCGGGCAAACCCGCCCTTAGTTTATCACGGAACCACCCGTCTTCATAATAATTCCCAAGAACCTCAACATAATCGTATCAAATAAAACATGCATAAAGGAAACATAACATTTCCACCTATCAATCACAAGATATCAATACAAAACATTGATATAAAAACATTATGAAAACCATTTTCAATACCAAAATAAAAGAAAAGTAAAACATGGTTTTTATTTTTCTTTTAAAAAAAGGTATGGCTTGTAGAGGAATCCAAAATTCAAATAATGGTCATGGCGGCGAAGAAGTCATTGTCGCCGCATATGTATGAAAAAAACATTCCCTTTTGTCATTTAGTAAAACGCTTCGTATAAAGAAAGATTCCTTTTGGATAAAAGTAAAAGTAAAAGAGGTTTATACACCGTATAAAATAAGGTTGTGTATAAAATAAAATATGCCTCAATGAAAGGATATTGAGACGAATTCTCATACAAAGACGGTATCCTTGGATTAAGGATAAATCAGTTACATAACTATGTGTGACAAACGAATACATGAAATATAAGTGGGTATTAAGTGTAAAACAATAAGAGGACATTCACACATAATCATAGAATGACATATTCAAGGTGTACAAGTTTATCCCAAAGAATTGAAATTGGGTTAAGAAGTTCCCTTGCCAAAATTAGACAGCCTAACGGCGTCACTTCAAAATTAAGAAAAAGAGTTGATGAGAGATTAAAAGGGTATCTCATCACTTGGACATAAAATTTACATCAATAAGGATATAGAAGAAAATATCCCAAAATAATATTATTTGAATTAAAAGACATAACAAAATAAGTCTTTTAAAAAGAGGAGGGTGAAAGGTTCCCTTACCGACATGGGTATCTTTCGAAACATACACCCTGTGAAAGAAGGACAATACAACATTGATGTAAATACTCATAAATGAAAGAATATTACACAATGAGTAAAATAATGGTCAGTACATACACCACTCAAAGGAAATTGTGGCAAATGTAGCATAAATCTCATGGGAATAAAAGTGAGATGAAAAATCCCTAATGAAAACTCGGCAGCCTAACAGCGCCACTTAAAACTTTCTAAAATGGATTGATGAGATCAAATAGGGTATCTCATCACATTACAATAAAATTTACAGAAATAGGAATATAAAAAAAAACATCCCCCATCATAACAAAGAGGAGCTTAAAAGAAGTGACAAAAATGAGAGTACTTAGAAAGAAAGAGAGAGGTTAGATCTCTTACGAAAATTTGGCAGCCTGACGGCGCCACTCAAAACATCCAAAATGGATTGATGAGAGAGAATAGGTTCTCTCATCACATGAACATAAAAATTACAGTAAGATTAATATAAAATAACATCACAATAACAAGAAAGATGATCTTTAAAAGGAATGAAATAAAAGAGTGTACTTAAAAAGAAAGAGTGGAGTAGGATCCCTTGCCTCAAGTCCAACTTGTCATGTTTGTTTCTTTATATTCCTGAATAATAAACTTTGGTCAATTAATAATTTCTTAATTACCTCCTTTAGAGATTATTATTCAGTTAATATCACATATTATAATGTTATAATACTTTTTTAACAATGTTAGTTCATATCAGATGTTTTTGCCGATGTTTGGTACATGAGTCAAAAATGAACTTGTTTGAAAAAAGATTTCCCATGTAGTTATAAGTAAATAATTTCCAGAATTGTATTAAAATATCATATATATCCAGTAAATATTCATTTTATACTATTCCATATCATTTGGAGATAAAAAACAAAAAGCACCGTTCATGGAGACGGTAGGTCGTACGTACGCATGAACGCTACTTTCATTTCTATTTCATATTTAATGGAATTAAAACATAATGATACATAATAGTATTTTAATTCCAGTATGGTATCATATATAATATCATTAAATATATCCTTTATACGTACCACATATGGTATTAATGAATCAAATCACTTTTAGAGGGCTGTAGTCCGCACTTCCTTAAATGAAGATATCGCGTTTACCCATAATGGAAACCATAAAGGTACGCCATAAATGAAAAATACAGAAGCTTAATTAAAATGTAAACATATTAGATATCATATATAAATATATTGTCATCTTAATGGCCACCTTTTAAGGTGTTAGAAGAATTTCGAACAATCATCGTTTCGGGAGGTAGAAATTCGCCATCCACGGAAACAGTAAGTTCTTTAACCATTAGATGTAGGTGTGTGTAAGTGTAGCTCGAATCCTTCTTATAAAAACATCCTAGTATATTTAATATACAGTATTTGTTAAAAAACAAATGAATAAAAAGAGTTTAGGGGGTTGGAGAATCAAAATAAAACAAAAGGACACAAGTGAAGACATTACCATAAAATCGGGTAACTCCCTTTGGTTTGAGCTCAAAGGCTTACTTGAGAATACTTATGCCCAAAGTGAGGCTTCAATGAGTAAGAGAGGGAAGTTGAGAGACAAAATGGGCAGGGGTTGGCCGAGCCAAAGGCTTTGGGAGTGTGGGTAAGGAGGTATAGGTGGGGCCCTTTTATAAGAGGAGAGGAGGGGCACTCTTGTAAAGTTACAAAATGTTACTTTATTTCCAAAAGAGTTTCAGACTTTAACGGTCCCACATTAATGTATATCAAGTATAAGGTGATAAAGGTTCGAAATCAATTCATCCAATAGTTTTTGGACATGTGTAGGTCTTACATATTACATTATATTTCCATTTTATTTAATCGTTAAATAATGAGGTCATCGCTGCGTCAACATGATATCATAAATAATTTAATTTATTTAATGTCTAAAATTTATAAAACAAATACTATGATGTATTAAATCTTTTTAGCTTTCCAATGACTATTTATTGTCAAACATATGACTTGTATAACCCCATGTAAATTTTTTTTGGTAAAACATCTCATGTTTGTGTCATTTTTACTTTAAAATTAAATAAAAATATATTTATGTCATTTTCCAACCAAAGTGGCTCCATGGGGTCCCCAAGTTGACCCATGGATTGTCTTGATCGGCCATGACAAATCCAATGTGGTTAGGACATGTGTCTAGGTCATTTCATTTTATTAAAACATTATTCTTACCATAAACTACACTAATTACCTATAATCGCGATTAAAAGCTTAATAAGTTACTATTCACCAAAAAATTATTTTTATCCCATTGAACCACATTTTACTTCTTAATGACAACCATGTATGTCGGATTTTTGAAATTCAAAACACAAAGATGGCAAAATTTCATTTAAACGGAAAAATCAGTTTTTATAAGTACCACTTAGTGGTTTCACTATTCATCAAAAATTGATGTTTTTCAGAAAAATCCCGAAAATTCACCCTAATCTATATTTGATATTATGAATTCAAAAATGAAGTCTATTTTAAAAAATTCAAAACATATAAGTCACATTAATTATTTTAATAATTAATTCACATTGTCAGAGCAAATAGCGTGTTTTTATGAAACAATAAGTATCAAAAGATTGACACTAGTTTAAGTCAGATTTCAAAGTGAAATTATTTCCAATGACCACTATTGGATTTAATGGTAAAAATATATTCTAATTTCACTTTAAAACCAATTAATAAGATAATCTAATCATATAAATAAATTATATTAAAAAGAGGTTTTAAATTAAAATACAACATTTTACACTATTCATTAAAAAAATGAACTTTATCGGAAAGATACCAAAAATTTACACAAAGTAAATTTTGATGTCCCAATTCTTAAGAAGAGTTTTATTTGGTCCAATAGAATGTATAAGTTTGAAAAAAAACTATATTTAATGACGGTTCTCCATCAAAAGGCGATAAGTGAACCTTTAGTGAAAACTAGGGCATATACGCCTAAAATTGAATTATTTCCATATTTTAAGCCTTTATATTTTATTGGAAAAATGTAAAAACATTTAAAAACATATATAATCATATATTAGTTATTTCTATCCATTCCCGCCAATACAACGGCTACATGTTAACTACCATTTAAAATAATATTATTTTATTATTAGAGTGCAACGTAAGATTCCCAAGAAACTCTTTTTTGCATGTTGGGTACGCCATCGAGCATAGCGTCCCCTTTAAATTCATACTAACATTTTATTCACAAATATGGATAAATATGGAAATTTCATATTCTTTATTTACCTGGGGTGTTACATCCTTCCCCCCTTTTGAGAATTGCGTCCTCGCAATTTTTAAAATTGAGCTTGGAAACATCCGTGAAAGTCCCACATCGGAACAAGAGTCTGTAAAACAATCACTTTAAAATAAAGGAAGATAAGTACAGAGGTCACCCGAGTTAACCCATACTAGGATTCCATGTAGAAAAACATGGACATGGAAGAAAAATCAAAGGGTCATGTTCTTGAGGGAGAGTGATAGTAAACATGTCTAGGAGAAAGTTAACCATAAGAAAATCACAAACTTGTGATGGGTTAAATGGTATTCGATTCCCCAGTAGGAAAAGTTAATAGACAACATTTTTGTTTTAAGTTAATTTTTATTGAGGAATTTATTCATAAGGAAACATAATCACTTATCATGTTGACTTTCAACTTTTACTAGATTCCTTAATCAAACTCATATTTTTTTCCAAAAGACGAGTATTTAGGGAGACTTGTTCGCATTAAGAGTACTATAATAAACTTCTAGAGAATAACCTAATCCACCAAAGAGAACTATATACTTATCATATCTTTAGACCTTAACCAAAACCAAAACCAAAAAGGTTAGTACAAGGTCAAATAATCCAGAAAAGGATAACCCTTTAAAAAGAAAATCTTTGCTTAATCTCCAAAATCTTTCCAACAAAACCCAAAGTTCAACGAGGACCATTCGATAAACAATTTGTCCATAAAATTCATCAAATTAAACCAATCTAAGATTGAAACCCAAAATTTGAAGGATTATGTCACAGAGTCTTCCAAGTAAAATCATAACATTTATCTCCAAACAACATCAGTTGCTCCTAAAGTCTCTTATTGAAAAGTAATTAACCTAATCACATATCC
This sequence comes from Viscum album, assembly GCA_963277665.1. Lineage (NCBI taxonomy): Eukaryota > Viridiplantae > Streptophyta > Magnoliopsida > Santalales > Viscaceae > Viscum > Viscum album. The sequence goes on along the minus strand of OY728132.1, from coordinate 1,147,976,730 downwards.
TCCATGATAGATTAATCATTTTCATATATAACCAAAAATCAACTTACTCTTAATTCATAAAATCATATAACTAAAAAGAATCAGTCAAACTAACCAAGGACTTCACGTAGACTAGGGGTAGGCGATAAATACCAGTCGCACTTTGGTTGTGGGTTCGATTCCCACAACTTTGCCCGACGCGACGGGTAGTCACACAGTCTGTGTGTTGTCCTTTTCCCAAAACTATATAATTCTCAAAAAATTCCCCAAAAAGAGATAAAATCATCAAAAATAACCATAAAATAATTTAACCTCAATTTTATCTCATGCCTTTCACTTCCATCATAACATACAGTAACCCATAATTACCTCAAAAAGTAAGGATCATATAAACTCTAATGGTCACCTTTATAATTATTACCTAAACTTCCACATCGATTGGTCATCCCGTACATGATGCATTAAAGATCATATCAAGGTTCAAGTGGTTGATCATGACTCCTTGATAGTTGGTTTAGAACAACCACGAGTTTCCTCATTGAATCCCCCATTTTATCTAGTATCTTAATCATAGAACCACCACAGTTTCCTTCAAACCTGTTGTCTGTTTGGTTCCTGCTAGATCCATCCATTCACTAAAAACAGAAATTTCAGTGTGATTATATCAATAAAACCATCATGTACCAATGAGGAAGGTAAACACTAAGATACACTTAATCATTCACTTTATCTAAAACTAGGACTCTTTCTGAAATCCAAACCATTATGGCAATTCCACTTATACTTAAAGAATACCCTAACCTCTAAAGTTATCTAAACCTCCCTTTGATACCAACTATAAGGCCCCAGCCTTAAACCTTACTTAATATTGAGTTATTACAAGATTACACATTGAGTATCTTTTCAGGTTTAGAGTTTTATATAATTAGATCATGAAACTTGCATTACTTTCCACATTTAAACAAAGTGGTTACATAAAAGACAGTATTCATTCTTCCCATCAACGGAAACATATTTAAAATAAAACATGGATTCTTTCTTGACACATCCTTGACACTATCATCACATCATGTACCTTTCCCTTGACCTGTGAAAAAACATTTCAAAAACATGGGATGAGCATAAAAACCTCAGTAAGGGTTATAAAAAATATGGAAAGGAAACATGAGTTCATATATACATAATAATGAAATCATAAATTAACCATAAAACATAGGCACTTTAACATACCTCATCAAATCATGAATAAATCATAGAAATCATAAGACATAAAAGGTAACTTGAGGTATTCATAACATTCTTACATAGTGAGTAACCCTCTTGGTTACGTTTGGAATACCCATCACAGTATATTCCCTAAATCTCTTCGGAGAAACCTTAACGTTTCACTCCATCGCATTACCCAATGCATTGGAGAGCTATATCAGGCTCACCCGCCCTTAGTTTATCACGGAACCACCCGTCTTCCTAATAATGCCCAAGAACCTCAACATAATCGTATCACATAAAACATGCATAAAGAAAACATAACATTTCCACCTATCAATCACAATATATCAATACAACACATTGATATAAAAACATTATGAAAACCATTTTCAATACCAAAATAAAAGAAAAGTAAAACATGGTTTTTATTTTTCTTTTAAAAAAAAGGTATGGCTTGTAGAGGAAGCCAAAATTCAAATAATGGTCACGGCGGTGGAGAAGTCATTGTCACCGCATACGTGTGAAAAAAACATTCTCTTTTGTCATTTATTAAAACGCTTAGTATAAAGAAAGATTCCTTTTGGATAAACATAAAAGTAAAAGAGGTTTATACACCGTATAAAAGAAGGTTGTGTATAAAATAAAATATGCCTCAATGAAAGGAGATTGAGACGAAGACCCATACAAAGACGATATCCTTGGATTAAGGATAAATCAGTTACATACCTATGTGTGACAAACGAATACACGAAATATAAGTGGGTATTAAGTGTAAAACAATCAGAGGACATTCACACATAATCATAGAATGACATATTCAAGGTGTACAAGTTTATCCCAAAGAATCGAAATTGGGTTAAGAAGTTCCCTTGCCAAAACTAGACAGCCTAATGGCGTCACTTAAAAATTCAGAAAAAGAGTTGATGAGAGATAAAAAGGGTATCTCATCACTTGGAAATAAAATTTACATCAATAAGGATATATAAGAACATATCCTAAAATAATATTATGTTAATTAAAAGACATAACAAAATAATTCTTTTAAAAAGAGGAGGGTGAAAGGTTCCCTTACCGACATGGGTATCTTTCGAAACATACGCCCCGTGAAAGAAGGACAATACAACATTGATGTAAATACTCATAAATGAAATAATATTACACAATTAGTATAATAATGGTCAGTACATACACCACTCAAAGGAAATTGTGGCAAATATAGTATAAATCTCACGGGAATAAAAGTGAGATGAAAAAATCCCTTATGAAAACTCGGCAGCCTAACAGCGCCACTTAAAACATCAAAAAATGGATTGATGAGATCAAATAGGATATCTCATCACATTACAATAAATTGTACTGAAATAGGAATATAAAAGAACATCCCCCATCATAACAAAGAGGATCTTAAAAAAAGTGACATAAAGGAGAGTACTTACAAAGAAAGAGAGAGGTTAGATCTCTTACGAAAATTTGGCAGCCTAACGGCGCCACTCAAAACATCCAAAATGGATTGATGAGAGAGAATAGGTTCTCTCATCACATGAACATAAAAATTACAGTAAGATTAATATAAAATAATATCCCAATAACAAGAAAGATGAGATTTAAAAGGAATGACATAAAAGAGTGTACTTAAAAAGAAAGAGTGGAGTAGGATCCCTTACCTCAAGTCCAACTTGTCTTGTTTGTTTCTTTATATTCCTGAATAATAAACATTGGTTAATTAATAATTTCCTAATTACCTCCTTTAGAGATTATTATTCATTTCATATCACATATTATAATGTTATAATAATTGTTTAACAATGTTAGTTCATATCAGACGTTTTTGTCGATGTTTGGTACATTAGTCAAAAATGAACTTGTTTGAAAAAATATTGCCCATGTAGTTATAAGTAAATAATTTCCAGAATAGTATGAAAATATCATATATATCCAGTAAATATTCATTTTATACTATTCCATATCATTTGGATATAAAAAACGAAAAGCACCGTTCATGGAGACGGTAGGCCGTACGTACGCATGAACGCTACTTTCATTTCTATTTAATATTTAATGGAATTAAAACATAATGATACGTAATAGTATTTTAATTCAAGTATGGTATCATATATAATATCATTAAATATATCCTTTATATGTACCACATATGGTATTAACGAATCAAATCACTTTGAGGGGCGGTAGTCTGCACTTCCTTAAATGAAGATATCGCGTTTACCCATAATGGAAACCATAAAGGTATGCCATAAATGAAAAATACAGAAGCTTAAGTAAAACATAAACATATTATATATCATATATAAATATATTGTCATCTTAATGGCCACCTTTTAAGGTGTTAGAAGAATGTCGAACAATCATCGTTTCGGGAGGCAGAAATTTGCCATCCACGAAAACAGTAAGTTCTTTAACCATTAGATATAGGTGTGTGTAAGTGTAGCATGAATCCATATTATAAAAACATCCTAGTATATTTAATATAAAGTATTTGTTACAAAACAAATGAATAAAAAGATTTTATGGGGTTGGAGAATCAAAATAAAACAAAAGGACACAAGTGAAGACATTAATAATAAAATCGGGTAACTCCCTTTGGTTTGAGCTCAAAGGCTTCCTTGGGAAGACTTATACCCAAATTTAGGCTTTAAGGAGTAAGATAGGGAAGTGGAGAGACAAAATGGTCCGGGGTTGGCCGAGCCAAAGGCTTTGGGAGTGTGGGTAAGGAGGTAGAGGTGGGGGCCTTTTATAAGAGGAGAGGACGGGCACTCTTGTAAAGTTACAAAATGTTACTTTATTTTCAAAAGAGTTTCGGATTTTAAAGGTCCCACATTGATTTATTTCAAGTATAAGGTGATAAAGGTTCCAAATACACTCATCCAATAGGTTTTGTACATGTTTAGGTCTTAGATATTACATTATCTTTTCATTTTATTTAAATCGTTAAATAATGAGGTCATCGCTGCATCATCATGATGTCATAAATAATTTAATTTATTTAATGTCTAAAAATTATAAAACAAATACTATGATTTATGAAATCTTTTTAGCTTTCCAATGACTATTTATAGTCAAACATATGACTTGTATAACCCCATGTAAAATGTTTTTTAGTAAAACATCTCATGTTTGTGTTATTTTTACTTTAAAATTAAATAAAAAGATATTTATGTCATTCTCCAACCAAAGTGGCTCCATGGGGTCCCCAAGTTGACCGATGGATTTTCTTGGTCAGCCATGACACATCCAATGAGGGTAGTACATGTTTCTAGGTCATTTCATTTTATTAAAACATTATTCTTACCATAAACTACACTAATTACCTCTAATCGCGATTAAAAACATAATAAGTTACTATTCACCAAAAAATTATTTTTATCCCATTGAACCACATTTTACTTTCTTAATGACAAACATGTATGTCAGATTTTTGAAACTAAAAATACAAAGATGGAAATATTTCATTTAACCGGAAAAATCAGTTTTTATAAGTACCACTTAGTGGTTTCACTATTCATCAAAAATTGAAGTTTTTCAGAAAAATCCCAAAAATTCACCCTAAGCTATAATTGATATTCTGAATTCAAAAATGAAGTCTATTTTACAAAATTCAAAACATATAAGTCACATTAATTAATTTAATAATTAATTCCCACTATCAGAGCAAATAGCGTGTTTTTATGAAACAATAAGTATCAAAAGATTGACACTAGTTTAAGTCTGATTTCAAAGTGAAATTAATTCCAACTACCACTATTGGATTTAATGGTAAAAATATATTCTAATTTCACTTTAAAACCATTTCATAAGATAATCTAATCATATAAATAAATTAGATTAAAAAGAGGTTTTGAATAAATATAAACACTTTACACTATTCATTAAAAAATGAACTTTATCGGAAAGATAACAAAAATTTACACAAAGTAAATTTTGATGTCCCAATTCTTAAGAAGAGTTTTATTTGGACCAATAGAATGTATAAGTGTGAACAAAACTGTATTTAATGACGGTTCTCCATCAAAAGGCGATAAGTGAACCTTTAGTGAAAACTAGGGCATATACGCCTAAAATTGAATTCTTTCCGTATTTTAAGCCTTTATATTTTATTGGATAAATGTAAAAACATTTAAAAACATATATAATCATATTTTAGTTATTTATATCCATTCCCACCAATACAATGGCTACATGTTAACTACCATTTAAAATAATATTATTTTATTATTAGAGTGCAACGTAAGATTCTCAAGAAACTCGTTGTTGCGTGTTGGGTACGCCATCGAGCATAGCGTCCCCTTTAAATTCATACTAACATTTTATTCACAAATATGGATAAATATGAAAATTTAATATTCTTTATTTACCTGGGGTGTTACATCCTTCCCCCCTTTTGGGAATTGCGTCCTCGCAATTTTTAAAATTGAGCTTGGAAACATCCGTGAAAGTCCCACATCGGAACAAGAGTCAGTAAAACAATCACTTTAAAATAAAGGAAGATAAGTACAGAGGTCACCCGAGTTAACCCATACTTGGATTCCATGTAGAAAAACATGGACATGGAAGAAAAAGCAAAGGGTCATGTTCTTGAGGGAGAGTGATAGTAAACATGTCTAGGAGAAAGTTAACCATAAGAAAATCACAAACTTGTGATGGGTTAAACGGTATTCGATTCCATAGTAGAAAAAGTTAATAGACAAAATTTTTGTTTTAAGTTACTTTTTATTGAGGAATTTATTCATAAGGAAACATAATCACTTATCATGTTGACTTTCAACTTTTACTAGATTCCTTAATCAAACTCAGATTTTTTCCAAAAGACGGGTATTTAGGGAGACTTGTTCGCATTAAGAGTACTATAATCAACTTCTAGAGAATCACCTAATCCATCAAAGAGAACTATATACTTCTCATATCCTTAGACCTTAACGAAAAACAAATCCAAAAAGGTTAGTACAAGGTCAGATAATCCAGAAAAGGATAACCCTTTAAAAAGAAAATCTATGCTTAATCTCCAAAATTTGTCCAACAAAACCCAAAGTTCAACGAGGACCATCCGATAAACAATTTGTCCATAAAATTCTTCAAAGTAAACCAATCTAAGATTGAAACCCAAAATTTGAAGGATTTAGTCACATAGTCTTCCATATTAAATCGTAACATTTATCTCCAAACAACATCAGTTGCTCCTAAAGTCTCGTATTGAAAAGTAATTATCCTAATCACATATCCTCCATGATAGGTTAATCATTTTCATAAATAACCAAAAATCAACTTACTCTTAATTCAGAAAATCATATAACTAAAAATAATCAGTCAAACTAACCATGGACTTCACGTAGTCCAGTGGTAGGCAATAAATACCAGTCGCACTTTGGTTGTGGGTTCGATTCCCGCAGCTTTGTCCGACGCAATGGGTAGTCACACGGTCTGTGTGTTGTCCTTTTTCCAAAACTATATAATTCTCAAATAATTCCCCAAAAAGAGATAAAATCATCAAAAATAACCATAACATAATTTAACCTCAATTTTATCTCATGCCTTTCACTTCCATCATAACATATAGTAACCCATAATTACCTCAAAAGTAAGGATCATATAAACTCTAATGGTTACCTTTATAATTATTACCTGTACTTCCACATCGATTGGTCATCTCATACATTATGCATTAAAGATCATACCAAGGTTCAAGTGGTTGATCATGACTCCTTGATAGTTGGTTTAGAACAACCACGAGTTTCCTCATTGAATCCCCCATGTTATCAAGTATCTAAATCATAGAACCACCACAGTTTCCTTCAAACCTGTTGTCTGTTTGGTGCCTGCTAGATCCATCCATTCACTAAAAACAGAAATGTTAGTGTGAGTATATCAACAAAACCATCATGTACCAATGAGGAAGGTAAACACTAAGATACACTTACTCATTCACTTTATCTAAAACTAGGACTCTTTCTGAAATCCTAACCATTATGGTAATGCCACTTATGCTTAAAGAATACCCAAACCTCTAAAGTTATCTAAACCTTCCTTTGATATTAACTATAAGGCCCCAGCCTTAAACCTTACTTAATCTTGAGTTATTACAAGATTACATATTGAGGATCTTTTCAGGTTTAGAGTTTTAGATAATTAGATCATGAAACTTGCATTACATTCCACATTTAAACAAAGTGGTTACATAAAAGACAGTATTCATTCTTCCCATCAACGGAAACATATTTAAAATAAAACATGGATTCTTTCTTGACACATCCTTGACACTATCATCACATCATGTACCTTTCCCTTGACCTGTGAAAAAACATTTCAAAAACATGGGATGAGCATAAAAAGCTCAGTAAGGGTTATAAAAAATATGGAAAGGAAACATGAGTTCATATATACATAATAATGAAATCATATATTTCCCATAAAACATAGGAACGTTAACATACCTCATCAAATCATGAATAAATAATAGAAATCATAAGACATAAAAGGTTACTTGAGGCATTCATAACATTCTTACATAGGGAGTAACCCTCTTGGTTATGTTTGGAATACCCATCACAGTATATTCCCTAAATCTCTTCATAGAAACCTTAACGTTTCACTCCTTCGCGTTACCCAATGCATTGGAGAGCTATATCGGGCTTACCCGTCCTTAGTTTATCACGAAACCACCCGTCTTCATAATAATGCCCAAGAACCTCAACATAATCGTATCACATAAAACATGCATAAAGGAAACATAACATTTCCACCTATCAATCACAAGATATCAATACAACACATTGATATAAAAACATTATGAAAACCATTTTCAATACCAAAATAAAAAAAAATTAAAACATGGTTTTTATTTTTCTTTTAAAAAAAAGGTATGGCTTGTAGAGGAAGCCAAAATTCAAATAATGGTCACGGCGGCAGAGAAGTCGTTGTCGCCGCATACGTATGAAAAAACATTCCCTTTTGTCATTTAGTAACATTCTTCGTATAAAGAAAGATTCCTTTTGGATAAATGTAAAAGTAAAAGAGGATTATAAACCGTATAAAAGAAGGTTTTGTCTAAAATAAAATATGCCTCAATGAAAGGAGATTGAGACGAAGTCCCATACAAAGACGGTATCCTTGGATTAAGGATAAATCAGTTACATAACTATGTGTGACAAACTAATACACGAAATATAAGTGGTTATTAAGTGTAAAACAATTATAGGACATTCACACATAATCATAGTATGAAATATTCATGGTGTACAAGTTTATCCCAAATAATCGCAATTGGGTTAAGAAGTTCCCTTGCAAAAATTAGACAGCCTAACGGCGTCACTTCAAAATTCAGAAAAAGAGTTGATGAGAGATAAAAAGGGTATCTCATCACTTGGACATAAAATTTACATCAATAATTATATAGAAGAACATATCCAAAAAAAATATTATGTGAATTAAAAGACATAACAAAATAAGTCTTTTAAAAAGAGGAGGGTGAAAGGTTCCCTTACCGACATGGGTATCTTTTGAAACATAAGCCCCGTGAAAGAAGGACAGTACAAAATTGATGTAAATACTCATAAATGAAAGAATATTACACAATGAGTAAAATAATGGTCAGTACATACACCACTCAAAGGAAATTGTGGCAAATGTAGCATAAATATCACGGGAATAAAAGTGAGATGAAAAATACCTTATGAAAACTCGACAGCCTAACGGCGCCACTTAAAACATCAAAAAATGGATTGATGAGATCAAATAGGGTATCCCATCACATTAAAATAATATGTACAACAAGAGGAATATAAAATAACATCCCCCATTATAACAAAGAGGAGCTTAAAATAAGTTACATAAAGGGGAGTACTTACAAAGAAAGAGAGAGGTTAGATCTCTTATGAAAATTTGGCAGCCTAACGACGCCACTCAAAACATCCAAAATGGATTGATGAGAGAGAATAGGTTCTCTCATCACATGAACATAAAAATTAAAGTAATATTAATATAAAATAACATCCCAATAACAAGAAAGATGGGCTTTAAAAGGAATGACATAAAAGAGTGTACTTAAAAAGAAAGAGTGGAGTAGGATCCCTTACCTCAAGTCCATCTTGTCTTGTTTGTTTCTTTATATTCCTGAATAATAATCTTTGGTCAATTAATAATTGCCTAAGTAACTCCTTTAGAGATTATTATTCAGTTCATATCACATGTTATAATGTTATAATAATTGTTTAATAATGTTAGTTCATATCAGACGTTTTTGTCGATGTTTGGTACATGAGTCAAAAATGAACATGTTTGAAAAAAGATTGCCCATGTATTTATAAGTAAATAATTTCAAGAATTGTATTAAAATATCATATATATCTAGTAAATATTAATTTTATACTATTCCATATCATTTGGAGATAAAAAATGAAAATCACCATTCATGGAGACGGTAGGTCGTACATACGCATGAACGCTACTTTCATTTCTATTTCATATTTAATGGAATTAAAACATAATGATACATAATAGTATTTTAATTACAGTATGGTATAATATATAATATCATTAAATATATCCTTTATACGTACCACATATGGTATTAACGAATCAAATCACTTTGAGGCGGCGGTAGTCCGCACTTCCTTAAATGAAGATATCGCGTTTACCCATAATGGAAACTGTAAAGCTACGCCATAAATGAAAAATACAGAAGCTTAAGTAAAACAGAAACATATTAGATATCATATATAAATATACTGTCATCTTAATGGCCACCTTTGAAGGTGTTAGAAGATTGTTGAACAATCATCGTTTCGGGAGGCAGAAATTCGCCATCCACGGAAACAGTAAGTTCTTTAACCATTAGATGTAGGTGTGTGTAAGTTTAGATCGAATACTTCTTATAACAACATACTAGTATATTTAATATACATTTTTTGTTACAAAAAAAATTAATAAAAAGAGTTTAGGGTGTTGGAGAATCAAAATAAAACAAAAGGACACAAGTGAAGACATTACCATAAAATTGGGTAACTCCCTTTGGTTTGAGCTCAAAGGCTTCCTTGGGAAGCCTTCTGCCCAAAGAGAGGCTTCAAGGAGTAAGAGAGGTAATTGTAGAGACAAAATGGGCAGGGTTTGGCCGAGCCAAAGGCTTTAGGAGTGTGGGTAAGGAGGTAGAGGTGGGGGCCTTTTATAATAGGAGAGGAGGGGCACTCTTGTAAAGTTACAAAATGTTACTTTATTTTCAAAGGAGTTTCGGATTTTAAAGGTCCCACATTAATGTATTTCAAGTATAAGGTGATAAAGGTTCTAAATCCACTCATCCAATAGGTTTTGTACATGTTTAGGTCTTAGATATTACATTATTTTTCCATTTTATTTAATTCGTTAAATAATGAGGTCATCGCTGCATTATCATGATGTCATAAATAATTTAATTTATTTAATGTCTAAAAATTATAAAACAAATACTATTATGTAGGAAATATTTTTAGCTTTAAAATTACTATTTATAGTCAAACATATGACTTGTATAACCCCATGTAAATTTTTTTTAGTAAAACATCTCATGTTTGTGTCATTTTTACTTTAAAATTAAATAAAAAGATATTTATGTCATTTTCCAACCAAAGTGGCTCCATGGGGTCCCCAAGTTGACCCATGGATTTTATTGGTCGACCATGACACATCCAATGAGGGTAGAACATGTGTCTAGATCATTTCATTTTATTAAAACATTATTCTTGCCATAAACTACACTAATTACCTCTAATCGCGATTAAAAACTTAATAAGTTACTATTCACCAAAAATTTATTTTTATCCCATTGAACAAAATTTTACTTATTAATGACAACAATGTATGTCAGATTTTTTGAAATTCAAAACACAAAGATGGAAAAATTTCATTTAAACGGAAAAATCAGTTTTCATAAGTACTACTTAGTGGTTTCACTATTCATCAAAAATTGAAGTTTTTCAGAAAAATACCAAAAATTCACCCTAAGCTATATTTGATATTCCGAATTCAAAAATGAAGTCTATTTTACAAAATTCAAAACATATAATTCACATTAATTAATTTAATAATTAATTCCGGATGTCAGAGCAAATAGCTTGTTTTTATGAAACAATAAGTATCAAAAGATTGACACTAGTTTAAGTCTGATTTCAAAGTGAAATTAATTCCAACGACCACTATTGGATTTAATGGTAAAAATATATTCTAATTTCACTTTAAAACCAATTCAAAAGATAATCTAATCATATAAATAAATTAGATTAAAAGTGGTTTTGAATTAAAATACAACATTTTACACTATTCATTAAAAAAATGAACTTTATCAGAAAGATACCAAAAATTTACAAAAAGTAAATTTTGATGTCCCAATTCTTAAGAAGAGTTTTATTTGGTCCAATAGAATGTATAAGTGTGAACAAAACTGTATTTAATGACGTTTCTCCATCAAAAGGCGATAAGTGAACCTTTAGTGAAAACTAGGGCATATACGCCTAAAATTGAATTCTTTCCGTATTTTAAGCCTTTATATTTTATTGGATAAATGTAAAAACATTTAAAAACATATATAATCATATTTTAGTTATTTCTATCCATTCCCTCCAATACAACGGCTTCATGTTAACTACCATTTAAAAAAATATTATTTTATTATTAGAGTGCAACGTAAGATTCCCAAGAAACTCGTTGTTGTGTGTTGGGTATGCCAACGAGCATAGTGTCCCCTTTAAATTAATACTAAAATTTTATTCACAAATTTGGATAAATATGAAAATGTCATATTCTTTATTTACCTGGGGTGTTACAGAGGATCCGTGTGATTATGAAAAAACATCAATCATGATATATGATTAATAATGTGAACACAGTTGAATTTCCAAACACACTATTGAAGATAAAAAGGTTTTCCCATATAAGATCAAGAAAAGAAGATGATTAAGATCTCCAGACTAACAAGTTCAAGGGAAATAGAGAATCAAAAAAATATTTCTTTAATTACAAGAGAGTAGGTAATTATGCATCTCAATGATCTAATCAAACATCCAACATGGGATGTAGTCACCAACAACCATGTAATCAAGAAAAACCCAATCAAACTACTACTAATGAACTAGATATGAGTTTCCAATCACTATTATATAGTTTTCTTTGAAATTTAAATTTCACTAGCTATTGAGTAATGAGTTATAAAACGCGTAGTGGTATGATTATCACATAAATAATTTTCATTTATTAGAGGAAATTATTTTCTATGGATCTAGATCTTCTTCCCTTTATAGAATTATATGTGAAATTAGGAATGAGTTATCACTTTTTCAAAATTTATTCTAACATTTTTTTATTTCATTAATCTCATTGGACAACCTAAATAAACTGATGATCATTGGTGGTGTATGGTTTATTATGAGTTCCCTATAGAAATTTCAACGATACAAATTGTAAGTATGTGATTTATTTAATGGGGGAGAATGTGACACAAAAAAATCTTAATAAATGATTAGTTATATGTAAGTCAATGTGATCTATAACATGTGTCATATGGTACACCCAATATAAAAAAACCAAAACATTTAATGAATTCATTATTTATAAATCTTTATTAAACACTAAGATGGTAACCCACTAATATCTCTTACCTTTATAGCATAAATAATTAAAATGAGTCAATATAGAAAAGAATATTACTAATAAAAGTTATTTTTAATATTACAGATTTATTATTAATTACAAAAATATTAATTTATATTTGATAAAATAAAATTTATTTTTCAATTCTTCAGAACAAAATAATATCAGGATATATTTTTGGTATTTTTTTATTTAATTGAATTATTGTTGAAAAAAAATAATATAGTCACTTTTATATAATATATATGTTTTTGAAAACTTATTTATATAATATATATATATATATATATATATAATTCAACACTTTAATAAACAATGTCAATTTTAAAAACTCATGAATATCATTTAATAAAATCAAGAAATATTTTATAATTTTTTTTAATTCATTAATATAATTTGAAAATTTGAAAATTAGGTTACAGATTTATTTCAATTTCAGATAACTCTTATTTGATCAATAATAATATTTTTAACATCATTGTAATCAATAACATTTATAATTGTTTCAAATATCAAAATTGTATTCATATAAAACAGTTTTCTAAAAAAATATTTTTACATGTTACAAAAGATAACATTTAGATTAATTTCAATACATAGAGAAAGATGATATGATAAAATGATTCCTATATTTGAGAAAAAAAATCATATTAATTAATCATGAAAATTTCATTTTTTATATAAAATATATATTTTTAGAATTAATGCTAATTACCATGATAATGGTGAAAAACTATTTTAAATTTATTATTTTATTAATCGCAAGGAATTTATATCATATAAATAAAATTTATATTTTTTAAATAGTTAATATTAAAAGTAATATAATAATAGAAATTACTATTTAATGTGTTAATAAAAATTAAATTTGATTATGAAACCATAGTGGTAAATATCACTTTTTTCTACTAGAAAATATTTTCTACACATCATATATTTTAATTTAATAGTTAATTTTATAGTATTTTGAAATTTAATTGAATTAAATAGATGTAAAAAATTCTAGAGTAACCAATTTTTTTATATGGGTTATGATATATGTTTAATAAAAAAATCACTTAGTTAAAAACTAGTTTCCATATTTAAAAGTAAAAGAGTATAATGTCAAATATTTATAGTAAATAGCGTATAAACTGTTTAAATTATGTGTTGATAGACTTGGTTGATTCTTGATCAACCCAAATACACCCCAAACTCCCTTATTTCAAATCTTTTGTTTCATTATCTTTTAAATAATGTCATGGTATTATTAAAATATAAAGGGTGTTTCCAAAAGTTCCATTTTCCTCTTGAATTAAAGTGTATCACTTACACCCTTTCAAAAATTCACCACACATTTGAATTTTTCATCGAGAACTACCCAAATATACACTCATATAATTCCATTAAACATTCATAATACCCAATTCACACTACATTAGCCTATTCAATTCAATTATAAGAAGTTTTCCATGGAAATATGAAGTATCCCATGTAAGTATTATCTCTTTCTTATGTTTTCCTCCATAATATTCCTCTTTCAAAAATCATATTTTAAAAAAATAATGACACATGTACAATTTTTATAATTATTTTTTATTATATTAATTGAATAACCATTAATTATTCCCCTCCATTATCTATAAAAAATCATTTTTAGTTCATTGTGCAGATTAATGCCTCAATAAAGCAAAATCGTTTGTTTTTTTTCAATGACTCCACTCATAGATGATAAAAATGATATAATGGATGAATAAATATAATTTATATAATATAAATATGATTATAATATTTAAATTTATCATTTATCTTCTTTTATTATCATCAATTAAGAAATGGAAACATTATTCATTTATATGTGTGAACTGACACCTCTATATGAAATTAGTTTCATTTTTCCTCTCTACTCTTCATGATTGGTTTTAAAAAGAATTATTTTATATATAAAAATTATTTCCATAAAACAATTTTTATTCTATATATTATGTAACTATTTTTTACACATAGTTCTATGGTCAACATATAAGAGGACTTACGAATAATTGATTGAATAACCCCAAGTGAGAGACATAACCAAGAATATATTATAATAAATAAATATCATATGATAATAAATGGTCTAAATTAAATACAATTATGAATAATATGGTTCCTAATATGGTATCTAATATTCATAACTTGATTTTATAGGATGTTATGTTCTTGAGCATAATGAATTTGGAACAAGGTTGGGGGTTTCTTCATAATTTCCCTTCATTGAAACAAGTATTAAATTTATACTGCTATTTTCATTTTCATGGGGTGTACAATGATAATTATAGATATTTTATCATGAATATACATTATTTTTGGTTATATAAATTTAAATTTCATATTTTAACTCTCAAATGTTTCTAATCCAAATTTTACCAATGTAGATAGGGTTTTCCTCTCAAATTCCTCTATTTGAGACATGTTTACTCTTATGAAACTAATATAATTATTTTAATGTATATAATGGACATATAAGATATGACATCATGAACTCTCATTTAATCATAGTTTTATAGGTTCAATTATAGGTCATCTATTTCAAGTGGTTTTGATTAATGTGTTACTTAATCTGTATTTTTTTATATTCTCAATTAAAATTATTTTTGACATAAAACATTTTTTGAATATTGTTTTATTTTAATGGTTTATTCACCACCCATGGAAATATTTTTATAATAATCCATTTATTTCATGGGATTTACTAGATAAATCAAGTTCCCTTATTCAAGTTGCTAGTGATATAGTAGTATCTCCAATAGTAATGATCATCGATAACTCAAATCTAATTCTTTGAGTTATAATGATTTATATTAATCAAATTTTTTCCTGATTAGTTTATCCCAACATAATTAATATGTAATAATAAAATCCACTTTGGTAAAATATAGTTTTTATTAAATGAAAATTTATTTACTCTATTCAAATTGCGGGTTTTCCAAAAAAGGTAACATCATGTATTAAAAATGTCGCCTTCATAATAAAATGTTTTGGATCAAAATATCCTAAATAAAACATTATTTCGATTTCAAGGCTCTATTATTAATTATTATTTTAAGATTAATGGTTTTAATATTTTTTACTTCACCATTTCAAACTGAAATTTAGAAGTGGGCCATAACTCCAGGTTTTACGAAATTGTTAAAAATGTTTAATAAAAGCTATTTTAAGTTTTCAATTTAATTTATATTTCAATTTATAAATTATTTTCCCTAAAAGGGTTTATATTTTATTTTCCATACTACAATAAATATATATTATCATTTTGGTGAAATTAACTCACAATAAAAAACAACCTAATTAATGATCTATTCTTTGGTGGTATCATTCAAGCATTATTTTATGAGGTTTTTTTATCTATGTCAAAATCCTTATAGGTTTCATTTGTTACACATGGATATATTCATTTGATACCACCCACTATATTACCATGGATGGATTATGATAATTTTTTCAAGAATTAAGTTGTTCATATACTCTTTTATATATTCATTTTGAAGAACACATTTTATATAATTCAGATTGGATGATGTTCACCTAGAAAGAATGATATCCATTTTTTGATAATGGGAAATGTATTATTGTTTTTATGTTGATATACCAATACATATGGTTATTGAAAATTTGAATATGTATTTTTGACAATCCAATTTATTTCTTAATTTCAGTTATGATAATGTTATCTCTTTTGCTGACATTGGGAAAACTATTCGCATTTATGGTGATTATTGATTGCCAACACAAGTTGATTATGTGTTCATATTATGTATTTTTTATTATATGCATATTTAAAATTTATTTAGTATGATTTTCCACATAAACAGGTATGAATGATATTTAAGACACTTATGGTTAATTCATTATACTTAATCAAGTAATGGGTGGGGCCCAAAATTTTATAGACCCTCAATGAATCAATGGGTCTCATGAGAGAAAGAAGGTTTTGGTATTCGGTACATTAATTCCCATTTCAATAAGATGTATTGATTATATTCTTAGTTACAAGTAAATAATATTGGAACATTGCCTCAATATAGGCGTTTTTTCTCCAAAATTAAGCATTCCATCAAAAGTAGATCAGTATTATAGATATATATGATTTTATTTATTTTCATGGATATAGAAATTTTTTAGTTTAATATTTATTTTGGATTTATGTTTTTTACTTAATACTTTCATAACATTCATGCCATTATTTCTTTTGTTATATATTTTCATTATTGATAACATGAGATCACCTATTTTTATGTTTTTATTTCCCTAGGTTATCGAGAATAGTAGTATATGTGACTAGTTATGAAGAATAACATGGGTTAAAGAATCCATGGGTAATGTTGAAGACTCATCAAGAATTAAGTTGTCTCATATATAATAGGCAAATTTTCCTTTTTATATAAATAAAATTTTACTTATTAGTTTATGTTATTTATAATTTCTATATTGATCTAATCATAAAAATATCCTTCATATGTAAGAGATGAAATAATAATTTCTATTTTTGAATTGATGTTATTATATCTTTAATATTTCATCTGTTATCAAAGAATGAAATTTATAGTATGTGTATATGATCATTGGATCTAGAATTTCATATACAATGTGTCAAATTTTTATTTTGTAATAAACGTAATTCTTATTATTGAATCATAATTTATAAATTAAAATATTTTTAATATTTATATGAAATTCCTCACTGTATGTTTAATTAAATCACCATGAGACTCTAGAACTAAATAAAAAACATAATATATTATCTCATGATTTTTATAGAGATAACGGAATCACGAACACAGTGTGAGGATGATAATGACTAATTCAGATAATGTGTTGAAAACTGAATAGTTAACATAAAGACATTTATTCAAAAAAATAATTATTAATAAATAAGTGATAATAAATTATAATTTTATGATATCTATTCATATAAATATAAATATAGTTATGATATATATTAATACTAAATTTAAATTTTTTATACAGGAAATTAGTGTTTTTTTGGCCATGCAAAACTCTTAGGTAAGGGTTTCTCATCTCATGTTTTTTTAGAGACATGTTTTGAGTTATATACACATAATCATTTATATTATGTAAATACATTCTATTTGAAATTTTATATCATAAATATATTTATACTCACTTTATTTTAGGATCATTATGATTTTATTTATTTTAAGTGTTTTTTATTTTAAATATCTTAAGTGGATTTATTTTAAAATCTATAATATAAAAGCTTTTATGTCTTTTACCAAAATCAATTATTCTATATCCATATTGCTAGTTTTTCTCAAAGAATTTTATTATAAATTAAATTTCATTTCCTTTTTAGTTATCATTTTTTTATAAAGTTTTCTAAAGGGAATATTTTTAATATATTTTATATGGGTTATTTTGTACTATCTATATAAAGGTATGAAAATTGTTTTTTTTATTTTAATATCATGATTTAATTTTCCCCCCATCATGGAACTTATTTTTTTATCAAAATTCTTCCCCACGTTTACAAGTTATTTCAATGAAAATCATGGTATTATTATTCAATATATTTTGTTTTTTGTATTTAAGTAAACTAAAAAATTGTTTTTTATTCTTGTTTTCCAAAAAAAATATTTTATGCTCTTGTAAAATTATTTTCAATAAATATAAACATATATATGCAATTTATCTTCACTATGGATATTATTTAATGATATGATCCACCTTCTTTATCTGATTGTATTATGATAATTTTTAAGGAAATATTTATGCTGCCTGTTTCATTTCAATGGGTTATGTATGGTTTGAAGGAATTTTGAATATTTTTTTGTGCTCTTGTGGAATATATATGTATGTTTTTTCATGATGTGATGGGTGAGCTAATTATATCCAATGAAATATTTTGGTATTTATTTATATCTCTATTGTTCAATAGTATACGAGGATGATTATCCAATGCCCATATGTGCATGAGTGGTTATCTCAATACCAAGTGATACATTAGGGGTTAGCCCAAGCATATGATGATTTGGTAAGGAAATTATCATAGAGTATTATATAATTTTTTATTTTTTATTTATCCTTTACATGTGTTATGATTCTTATAGGTATGTTTATTCCACACTCTTCTGTTACTTCATAATTCATATATTATCATTGATCATGATTATTAACTTATGAATCATGTTCATTAATACATATATATTAAATAAATTTAAGATTTATGATTCATGTCATGTTTTTATTGATTCAGATATATTATTTATTTTCACTCTAATTATGTTCTCATACTCCCATGTAGTTTTTATGGTAACTTATTATCTTTAATTCATATCTCTCACATTTACCTTTATTGGGCCTTTAAGATCACATATTTTCTAATGTTTTTATTCCCTATATTTCAAAGAAGTATATTAATTATCAAACTTCTAGAAAGTGTGTCTTGTGTAATACCTCATATCTTCCCATAATCCGTAAACACTACATCCCTAGACTATTGCTTAATAAACATCCTATTATTTTATTATTATAATTAAAATAGATCATTGTTATATTTAAATATTAAAATCAATAAATTTTAGAATTTGAGTTTGAAAAACATGGATTAAATTTTATGATTCAAAATGCTGAATTTATCTTAGGGTTAATTTTTGATATTTAAAAAAAAATGGGTGAATAGTAAAAATGTCGATTTTTTAAAAGCTGACATTTCATTTATTTTACTCAATTAATATAAAGTATCATTATTTTTTCAACTTGGATTCAAAGTAACATAAAATAAATTTTAATAAAAACAATATAATTAATTAAATAGGAATCAAGATTATTTTATATTTTGGTATAAGATTAATATTTTGCTTCAAAATGCATTTTTCTAAACAACAATTTTTCATTAAATTTTTTCGCTATATTAAAATTAATTTATGATACATAGACAAAATGAACATTGAAAAATTGGTTTAATATTTATAATTTTGATTTTCAAATTTATTAAAAAATAAAATTTCATTTCTATTATTATTAATAGTAATATTAATAAAAATATTGTCACCTTAGTAAATGGGTAAAACATGTTAATTAAAATTAAAACCTTGTGATAAGGTCACAATATCTCATCATAATTATTAATAGATGAGGATATTTTGACCCTTATTAGTATTAATTAAATATTAATTTTTTATGTTCTACTTTACAATGATTATGATACTTATAAAATTTAAATGTCAATAATAACTACAAGTTTTCCACTTCCCTCCATTATAAAAGGAAACCTTCTCTCCTCATGTATTTAGAAAAATTTATAACTGTATCATAGACAATACCTACTAAAATACCTTTAAAACATCATTATCCACACCCTAGAGGTCATAGTATCACAAAAATACCAACCTAATAAGGATTAAGGAGTAAGCCAAAGGAGATTTACCAAAGAAGGGGTATAAAACATAATTGTGTTAATTCCTATTTAGTTCTTATTCTACATAATTAAAATATGTCATAACCATGATTATGTAATTACATTAGAGTGAAAAATATACTTAAATTTTATTATGTATATTATAGATTTTTTTAATCTCCTTTTCCATCCTATGGGAAATGAATACATCAAATGTGCTTACATGTGGACTACTACCTAAACAAAGCGATGTATTTCATTTTTCTATACCACCTCAATGAGATGATTATAAAGATATAGTTAATCAATATATAATATTCGGATAAAATTATTATGATTATATAATGATAAGATACTATTAACATTCTTAGCCTTCCATATATTGAAAAAATGATAATTTCGCTCATGCGTACATGTGGACTACCTCCTCCACAAAGCAGGGTGAATTTTCTTTTCATTTCCCCCAAAAATAGAAGTTCAAAATAATGGTGTTATTGAATAAATATAATAATAATATTATTATTATATATAATTATACCTTATATAAATTATTTTATTTTCTCTAATTAGAAAAATAAAAGTATAGCTCATGCATATGTATGGACTACTATCTCCATGAAACGATGTATTTCATTTTTCAGGACTATTATTAATTGATGGTTATAAAAATATATTAAATGTATAAAAATGATAATTATAACAAGATTATATTCTTGTGATGATTAAACCATGACCAAGGTTTATGGACTAGTAAAATTAAAATGAAAATTTTATGGAAAACGAAACAGTTAACACTTAAAAATTGTTTTTACCATTAAATTATTAATAATAGGATAAGAAGAAATAATTAATGAATAATATCTAGTGAAATAAACCAAAATATAGTTCTTTTTTATATTTTTATATTGAAAAAAATTATTATATATGATATAAGATCATTTTAGGCCACATGGAAATCAATGGTAAGGGTATCTTTCACAATCTCATTATAATTAAATATTGATTATTTTTGAGTTTCTGTTGTTGGAATTATAATTTAATAATATCTAAAAACCCACCTATTTTCTTCTAATGTGGTTATTTATAGGTTTTTCATTTATTCATTCCATTTTATCTCTTTTTTTACTCCAAACTAATGAAATAATTTATATATAACAAACCGACATTATTCATCATTTTTGATCTGGTGTCTTTCTATTACACATAAATATTATTTATTTCACTTAAAGTTTGTCATTTTATATACATTAATAATTTCATAATGTCAATTATTTTGAAATGTTTCTTTCTATTAAAAAAAGGGAATATTTTTAATGTGTTCTGTACATTCTAATTTTTATTACTTATTGACAGAAAATTAATATTTTTATTTTCCAAACATTTTTTAGGAAAAAGTGAGAAACCAAAAAACACTTTGGAAAAAAATGGTAAACCATAAATGAATTAACAAAAAAAAACATCAAACACCATTGACCAGAATATTATATCTATCCTAAAAACTCATTAAACAAACAAAAAATCTACCACACCATCATTCAAACTAACAATCTTCACATCAGAAGTTGGAATCACCCAAGAGATAGCCAAGGAACCACCAAAAACTAGAAATCACGAACCTCAAAAAAGCATGAACAAACCTCAAAACTAGCCTACTAGAAATCCACTGATGCGACCATCAACACTAGACCAAATCCACCAACCCGCCAGTGATCTCCATTCGGAGGTCACCCAAACACTCCAGCAATGTGGGATGGACTCCCGAAAATCTTCTAGGAAGAACACATCCATATAAGTACAATTAAGAAACCAGATCGAGGAAGAATATGATGTTCAAAAGCTTCATCATACTCCATAGAGAACCACAACCCAACCTCGAATTCCAACTACAACCCCCTATGAGACATATGAAGCGCCCACAAACATCAAACCAGAGACACCCAAAGATTCATGATGCAAATTCCATTCCACCAATTCAACACATTCAACCAGAATATACAACATTCATGAGCCTTCAACATAGTAGTAAAAAACACCCAAATTAGGCCTGCGATTCACAGATCCTCTAATGTTGGAACATAAAATCATTCAATATTGCCAGGTCCTGTTTTATTCTTTCATACCCATAGAACAACTCAAAAATCAAGTGATTCAAGAACCACAAACCAAATATCCAAAAAAAATCACAGAACAAACCAACAAATAGATCCAAGACAGGAAGCTTCAAACAAAAGAAACCTAGATCACATAGCAAGATCTCGACATAAAATCATCCAAAACCAAAAAATAATCCAAGAACTCAAGATTCAAAAACCATCACCTTAGTCATCCACCCAAATGCCAACCTGCGGGGAAAAGGTCCCAGATGCAAGCCAGAGATGCAATCTTTTCACCACCTCCACAACTGCACTCAAGTCCACAGAAAACCGCACTATGCACCCACTATTGACATCGAAATGAGGCTTCTAGAGATGGGACTTGACCATGAACCTTAACCACGCTGCCATGAAAAACCCTAACAGATTTGGGGGTAGGGAAAGGAAAATGTAGCTAATAGTGGAATCGAAGGGTTGATCTGACAATGTCATGAGCCATACTCCACAAGTTCTTGGGAAGGAATCCATGGAGGGGACGCTGCCAAATGGATATATAGATAATGAAGGCGGAAACATGGGAAAACCCTAGAGTCACATATCCCTTTATTGGCTCATCTCCATAACCATTACTATTTAAAAAAGTGGAAAAAGTTTTTTTAAATGTTTACCACATGATTGAATTTCCCAACATCATATCGGTTATTTATCATTAGTTTTACTCTATAAGATTTCATAGATCTTAAATGAAAATAATATTCCCTATGATTTAGGGAATTTTCATTTTAAAATATTTTTAAAACAAAGGGATATTTCATCTTGATTTCAATGTGCGGTCATAATGTATTTGTAATGGTATTTTTATCTATTTAAATATTATTTAATGATCCTTATGATTAATTTGGTATATAAAATAATTATGGAATATATGTTATTTCATTGGTTGTATTATTATCATATTGTTTTAATTATTGACTACGAAAAAGATTTACATTTCTTATGTTTTTTTTCAATTTGAATTTTTACATTGATTATATATTGTACTGTTATTAATTTATTTTATGTAATATACCATTACAAACATTCATATATTTAACCTATATCTTTTTTAAATTCTTTATTTAGGTGCATTTTTAGACTCCTGAGGATGAAGATAATTTTCTAAGATAAATGACCTAAATTCTATTGTTGTTAGTTTCTTTGAATTAATAATTTTGGGGTATAAATGTGTTAAAGGATTTTTAGGGTTCTCTGAATATATAGATAATTATTGTGTTGGTTTGATAGTTTGAGTAGAATCTGGGGGTTTTTCTATCTACAGGTTGATTACAAACTGGGTAATTATCACACAATATGAATGTGGGTGACACACCATATAGATTTTACACATCATTTACTAGTCGCTAAGAAGATGTCAGGAACTAGTACATGGTGTGAGAAGTTTACACACCGTATAAATGTTACCCAAGGTATATTGGTAAACATATGGATTTTAATCGGAGGAGATTATGTTTTTATAATTTTTTTGTTTCATAGATTAAAAACATGAAAAGTGTATTCACGCCTTGTAATTTTTAGGATTTTAGATTTTTAGGGCACTACATGGATGATCATAATTTCATTTATCTATAGGTATCTCTTATATCAACCTAGGAGTACTCCCCATCAATTTTAGAGACCTATACTACTTTTGAATTGGATTTTTCATCAATTGATCTTTGTTTTGTTTGTGGTGAATTTCTCTTGGTGAGTAATCCATCTTTTTATTCATTGGAATTAATCATAGTATCATAGTTATGTTGGGTTATTAGATCTTTTGATCGGTGATGATAATAATTTGTATCCTTTCGGGATCTATTGAGTGATCTTCCTATGAAGTCTTAGTCTTGTTTTGGTTCTAGTGTGGCATATAAGTTTATTTGAGGTATTATGTGTTCTATACTATCTGCCGACCTCTTTTCATGTTAAATTTATTTTGAGATGTGAGGATTTATTCTAGTATATCCATTTTTGTATTTTCATTCTTACTTGTTAGTGGATTCCGATGCAGGCATTTGCGAAATGATTTTGAGGTCAGTGGTTCAGTCTATAGCCTATGTTGGATAAGTTCTGTTGCTCTTGTTTTGATAAAAAAATTTATAAAAAAATTACATGATTTATTTATTGGTTTGTGTGTGTTTGGAAACAAGTTCTTTGGAATATATTTTTTCCCTTATTTTGGTAAAATGAAAGGTATTTTTCAAATCATTTGAAATATTTTTCTGAAATTAGGTCTTTTAAGCTTCTTATAAATAAAACAATCTTGACCATCTAGGTATTTATAAACCAAAGAGTATTTTCTCTATTAATTTTCTTCTCTTAAAAATTTGGGTTACTATATCATCATATCAAACCAATCAACTAATGTTATAAAGAATCTTTGGGTTTTTTCTCACTTGTGGGTATATTGAATTTTTACTATTATTTCTACACGGCATATGGTCTCTTTAAAATAAATCAATCTAGGACTGCAGCATTTATTCTCATATATATATATATATATATATATATATATTCCATAAATGGATAATAATAAATAAGGGAGTTGTGGTAGAGTATTCAGGTCATGAGAAGCTCCAAAAAAATTTATTTGATCCTAATTAAAGAATTTAATGAAATTATAAATACATATTAAAGGTTAATATTGTTTATTTACACTACCAATATCAGAGAGTTCAGTAATTTCATTGAAAATATAAATCCTCATGAGGTCAATTTGGTTTGTTCCTGATAGACTTGGTGATGAAATCACCTCACTAAAATGGTGGAAATCAAATTGTATAGAACCTTTTTGAATATAATGGCTATTGATTCTTGGTCCTCAATTTCTTAATATACCCTTAAAAAAATTAATTCTAATCATCATACTATCTTGGTAAGTCTTCTTTCCAATGAGGTAAAACCATCATTCCACTTTAGATTCAAATAGTTTTTGGAACCTACACCCTGATTATAGAAAATTAATCGAATAAATAGAGAACTATTTCTACTTGAATGATGATGCCCTGAATTGTATTTTAAATATAAAAATTATAATGAAGAAGTTGAAAACATATAGAATAGAATAATTTATTCATATTGATGAAAATATTTTCCATTATGATTTTATACTTCACTCAATCTAGTAAAAATATTTTGGTTATGACTTCCTTAATGGTCCTCAGTAGGAAAATGATATTTCTCATTATCTGGACTTTTTATATAACCTCAAAGAATATATTAAGAGGGAAACACATAAAGACAAATAGATTAAATAAGGGTATATGAACACTAAATTTTTTAATTCCCTTTAATGTTTTGAGAAAATTAATAGTCTCCATTCCATTATTAGTGATAATGGGACTCTCTTTCATAAAAAATATTATTTTCATGCCCATGTTTTGTCTTACTAGATGAATCTCTTTCAATCTTTCAATTTATACACTAATGAAATGATAGAAATTATTCCCAAACTACACAACCATGATGATAAATCAAATATTTATGTATTTCCACCAGACATTGAGATCAAATATGCAGTTTTGGTTTAAAAACTAGGATTTTTCCTTGATCATATAGATTAACAAACTCGCTTTTCTAAACCTATTGGGACATCATTCACTGGGATTTTTGCAGACATGTTCACCACTTTAGTAAAGGTGATCAACTTACACAATGTATCAATGCTCAGTTTATTACCCTCATTCATAATGTTGAGAATAAAAATGACATTCATATTTTTAGACCAGTGGACCGGGTCAACATTATTTAAAACAAATAAATGAAAGTTCTTTAAAAATGGCTTTAGACCATTGAAAATAATATTTTCTCCTAAAATAAGTTAGGTTTCATTATATTAATAACTAATTAGGACTACCTTATCATTACCTCTAAATATAGTGTCCTAATTCATAAATCATTAAAAGGAGGACAATTTTCTATCAATATTGATGTTAAAAATCATTTAATACAATTTTATAGGGATTCATTTCTAATTTTTTTACCTTATTCAGATTTCTTGAGGTTTTTGTACTTTTGGATAAAATCCTTCATAGATATTCTAACATCTCAATTATAACCATTGGATCTTGAGAGGGATACTTCACCTGATCAATTGGCGTTAGAAATAGTGATCAAATTTTTTAAATATTATTCTCTACTTTAGAAGAATAGTTAACAAGACTTCAAAAAATGGTGGTTACAAAGAAATGGAAACCAATCAGGGCTAAAATATTCATTTTTTTGTAACTCATTTTTTTACATGGATGGAATTATCCTCTTCTGTAGGATCACAGGTATTTAAAAAATAATACTTTTTCATATCTATTAATATTTATGAATACGATATTAACGTTACATTAATGTGGAAACTTTGTCTGATTGTGTACTCAATATGAAATAAAAGGTTTCTTCAAATCATACGTTGCACACAACATTAAGTTACACTAAAAAATAATACAATAATAATATTATTACTATTTTAAATGGTAGTTAACAGCTAGCTTTTATATTAGTAGGAAGGAACATAACTAACTACAATATGGTTAAACCTGTTTATTACATTTTTTTACATTTATCCAATAAATTTTAGAGGCTTAAAATAAGAATTAACCTGATTCTAAGCATGAAATACTCTATTATTTTTAAAATTTCATTTTACCACCTTTTGAAGGATAGCACTTTTTAAATCTAAATTTTATCACATTTATATGTAATATTTCAAAAAAACATCTTATATAAAATCAGAACATAAAAATTTAATGTGGATAAAATTTTGGTAATTTTTTAGTAAAGTTATTTTTTTAATTAATAGTGACAAATAATGCCCTTTAATTCAAAACTACATTTTCATCTAATTTATTTATACATATATATTGTAATTTTAATTGGTTTTAAATTATAATTCCATTATTTTTTTATTATTTAATCCAATATTTTTATTTCAAGTATTTTGACATTAAAATTAGAGATAAACACGTTTCAATCATTTGGTAGTTTTTACCTCTTTAAAAGACATTTTTTTGTTTTGACAACTGGAATTAAATTTAAATTAATTTAAAACAATTCTATGTTTTGAATTGGGAAAAATGGATTCCATATTAGGAATCATAAGTCCAAATTGTTTAAATATGTATTATTTTTTTGACATTATAAAAAGTAACTTTAGTAATTATTATTTTTACCCTGGTTAAAGGGTAAATCTGTTACATAATGGTAAAAATAATATTATAATAATATAAAACTACCATTAAACATGTCCTAATCCTATTGGATGAGTTATTTCAGACCATGACCATCATAGGCTCTATTTAGGTACCTCATGTATCCACTTTTGTGTGAATATGACATGTTATAAGAATTAATTTAATGTAAAGAGAAATATGACAAAAACATGTATCTTTTACTTAAACAATTTTAATATGGGGTTATATATCTGAACGATTTTGGAATAAATAGTCCTTAAAATTATAATAATATTTCCTACATTATAAAATTTTATTATTTAATTTTTATTCATTAAATAATTAAATTTATATAAGACACAATGATGATGCAATGATTACATTATTAATGAATGTTTCAAATAAATGATATTATAAATATTAAAAAAATGTAATTTGAATATTTTGATGCCATAAATAAACTTTCTAGATGATATTAACGTATTATATTTGTATTTATTTCTTTTTTATGAAGGAATAATGTTTTTATGACTTTAACATAACTAAATTACTTAATACTGTCAAAATTTACATAAATGAGTTTTTAAAATAATGACCATTATATTAAATAATATAATAGTACTAATAATATTATATACAATAAAATGACTTATATAATGTTGAAAATGTCATTAAAAATTCACTTATGATTATCTTGGCATTTTATAGTAACGGTAGTTACCATATATTATGGAAATACACGAAGACGCGGTAAGAGTTAATGTTTTTAACTAAGGGTTAAAACTAAACGATATGGTTAATTTTTTGCCATAAACGTTTCTATAACCTATTGGTTGAGATTATGTCGACCCAAAATCATCTTATATTTTAAATAAATGAGTTTGAGAAATTTCTAAATCGAAAATAAATTTATAATAAAATAATATTTCAAAACATTCCAAAAGTTCCCCTCCTCCCTCTTATAAAAGTGAACCACCGCAACCCACCTACTAACACCTCTCCAGACCCTTGGCTCGTCCAAATTCAGCCCAAATAATCTCCCAACATCCCTACCTTCCTACAAGATTCCTTTCCTTGTTCATAAGGTAATTGAATAAATCCTTTTGGCTCAAATCAAAAGAAGTTACACGATTTAGAGGTAACATCTTCTCTCAATTTCCTTTCTTTTATTTTCATTCTCAAATACCTGTGATGTTATTATTATTTAATAACATAAGACAATATTATACTTAATATACTAGTATATTTTTATGATAAGTATTCATACTACACATACACACCTCCATCTAATTAATACGAACATACTATTTCTTTGTACGACGAACTATTTCCTCGCAAAATGATGGTTCTTCAATTTTCTCCTACCACCTCTCATGGTAGACATTATGATAAAACAGTATTTAAATATTATTTATATTATATGTATATTGTCTCTATTCTTATGTAATTTTTATTTACATCATACCTTTATGCTTTTCATAATGTTTAAATACATTAAGGAAGTGCAGACTACCGCCCCCTCAATATGATATGACTTGTTCATGCCATACCTGGAAAATATAAATGATGGATTTAATGAACTTATTTTTAATATCTAACAAATATATTATAATTTAATTATAACATACCTATGTATCATTTAGTTTTTCATTTCTTTAATATGACAACGAAATGAAAGTAGCATTCATGCGTATGTACGACCAACCATCTCCACAAACGGGGCATGTCATTTCTTATCTCCAAATGTTATGTATTATAATAAATACATATATAATGAATATATAAGATATTTAAATTATGAATAATATTCTGTATATGATTTACTGTTTACCACATGGTCAATTTACATCAAACATGTTCATTTTCGACTAAAGTACAGGATATCTATAAAACGGCCGATATAAACTTAAATAACTATCCAATATTTATAACATGATAATAAGTATTATAAAATTAATAAAAACATGAAAAAGGTTATGAAGAAAGTAATTATTAAAATATTTTTTTTATTTTGGATGTACAATTAACATACATGATGATTTGGACTTAAGGTAAGGGAATCTATAAACTCAATTTTCTTCTCATTGGGGTTTTCACATACTTTATTGATTATATTAGGCCATGATTATGTGTGGAATCACTATTTATTTATTTATTTTTTATTTTGCACTTCCCTTTGTGGGTATATACTGTTGTTACACATAATTACCCCATTGATAAATTCATACGAATTTAGTAAGGGAAATTTTAACTTAATCTTCATTCATTGAGTTAAATATCTATGTCCATTGTTATGTTCTTATATGAATATATGAGAATAACCACTAATTGTTTTATAATGAATATCCAATTATATTGGGTGGATTTATATTTCTTACACATAATTATTTCAATTATTTATCCTTTATCTAATGATGCGATCTTTGTATGGGATTTCGTCTCAATTTAAATTCCATTGAGACTTATTTTTTATTATGCACCAATTTACTTTTATATGGTGTATATATTGCACATTGACATATTGTATCATGAATATCCTTATTCTCATGATATTATAAGTTTTTTTAATGTTATTCTTTAATTATTTTTATTCAGTTATTTTCTCAAGTGTTAAGGGACTCTTTAACTGAAAAATCATTTTATATGATATCAAGATTTATTCATTTAAAAAATTCTATTTCAGGTCCATGTTTCCAAAATGGTTTCAATGAATTAATTTATATGGACATGAATGTTTTATAATTAAAATTTAGTTCAAAATCTTAAAATTGGTATGGGATATTTTGATTCAAAACACTGTTTATTAAATGTTTCAAATGGTTATAGAAATGGTTTGAATATTTATATATCTTAAAATGGTCTCTTATGGTTGTAGTGTGGAAATGTTATTTTTCCATTATATTTTTTTTATGTGTTATGATTATTAAATGGTACTTGGAAATTTTATGGGTGGTTATGTGATAAACCAAGGACAAGTGGTTACGTTATTAACGCTAATGCATTGGGTATTGAAGTTAGTCGTATGTCTATTCTATTTAGTTATATTTGTGGAAGCTGACCATATGGTTATTCAATTTATGTATGTTTATCTCCCAAGTTACCTTTAATGGTTATATGTTGCTTTCTATGGGATTTATGATCTTCATTCGGTTACAAAAAGGGTAAGAAGTATGATTATATTAAGTGAAGTGTTTTTGCTACTTATTAAAGGTGAGAAGTATTACTTTATGATAAAGTATTCATGGTTTACATGTTTTCTCAAGACTATAGTTTTCATTCTTTATGTATCCCTTACTGAGATTGTTATGCTCATACCATGTTTTGAAATGTTTTTCACATGACATAAAAAATAATAGAGTCAATGATGGGATCAAGAAAAAGTTATGTTATTAAAACATTAATCAATACCATTTTTATTTTTAATGAGATTTTGTTTTATTAAAAAAATGGACAGTGAGTATAAGTTTCTACTTGTAATATGTAAGTTTTTATGTTTGAGTTATGACCTAATTCTCTAAATCTCAAAACTAGAAAAGTTCTTCGATGTGAATTAAAGATAAATTAATGAATTATATCAAGATTAAGTAATGTTTATGTTCGGGGCTTATAGTTGGTATTAGAGGTTTGTTTTGATAACTTTGGATGTTGGTATACTATTAAATGAATAAACATAAATTATTTTTACTTTGTGGTAATATTTAAATGATATAGAATTTTAAGATTGACATGTTGCTTTGTTTATGATATTTCTGTATCTAGAATGGTTTTCTATAGAGGAAATAGGGTAGCTATGATCAGATAATTTCAAGAGGAAAATAACCTAGCAAATCAGCAGCTAGAAATGGTCAAAATTGGAAATTAATAGTTTCTTGTAGTGATTGAACATTTGACTCAGGCTATAAATGGTGGTTGTATAAATGCATGAGATCATCCAGATCAATCACAAAAGAACATATCATTAAGGAATAATTTTCTGAGGAAATATCCCCCATCAATTAGAAGATCATATAACACTGTTCTAGAAGAATGGTGAATTAATGTACTTGAAAATGTCTTTGATTTCTTGGGGTGTTCTGAACATTAAAATGTTAGTCTCTATATTTTTTATTTTTAAGTTGAATCAGATCAGTGGTGGTTTATCGTTAAAAATATCAGGGATAGTGAGGAGATTGCTTCTCTTGAATGGGATGCATTCAAATGTATGTTTCTTGAGAAATACTTTCCTAAGGCGGTTCGACATAGGATAGAAAAACAATTCTTTGAATTGAGGAAGGAGGATGACTCAGTGGTTTCTTATGAAGAAAAATAATCTTTACTAGAAAGGTATGCTCCAAATTTCATATGGGATCTTGATAGTAAAATCAATCATTTTAACATATGACTAAATCCAAAATATATAAAGAAAATTAGCTTTTCATGAGTTAAAAAGTTATGAAAAAATTGTTCGATGTATGGAGAAGTTAGAAGTTGAGTTTTTTGATGACCATGTGTCCTTTTTCAAACAACATAATAAGAGCTTGATGTGGTAGATAAAAGAGAAGAACTCTACAAAAAATTATGGTGGTAAGAAACTTAAGTTTACAATTTCTAATAATTATGGTAAAAAGAACACTAGGGAATACCTATTGAATTCTGATAAGTGCTTATGATGTGGTAAAATAGGGCATAAGGCCTGTAATTTCACTAAAAAAAGACCAGGGTTATGGTAAGATAAAATCTGATTTATAGTTAGAAACATGTTTTAAGTTCAATGAAATGTGTCATTATGAAAATTATTTCCTGATGAAGAACTCAAATGATGAAAAGCAGCTAGACTATAAGCAGAAAGGGGTGGTGAAATCCCTTGAAACTACTTCAGTAGATATTGGGCCATTAAATTAAGTATTATCAGGTATATTGTTTTCTTTTTTAGATCATGTCAATCTGTTGTTTGATTTCTGGTCTACACATTCTTTCATTTAGGATAAATTTTCTAGTATATTGGGAATTCCATATCAATATATGAATCCTAAACATGTGGTAAAAACCCATGGGAGAAATGTTATGAAAAAAAATAAATTATATGAACCATCATGTCCTTGTGTGTGGAAATAATCTACCTGCAAAACATGGTGTTTTTTCTCTAGTGGAGTTTGATGTTATTTTGTGTATGGATTGGATATCTGTTTATCAAACTAATATTGACTTCAGATTTAAATAGGTTTAATTTTTAGAAATAATTTCAGTTTGTGTACAATAATAAACCCTTAACATTGATAACATATCAGGAGGCTGAAAAACAAGTAAAATATGGAAATAAATGTTATCTTGAATATATTATTGAAAACAAATGAACTGTTCTGAGTAATGATGTGCCAGTGGTCAATAATTATCTTGATGTTTTTCCTGATGAGTTGTCTAGTATAATATGTAATTGGGAAGTTTAATTTACTGTTGACATGGTTTCTGATGCTATTCCAATTTCAAAACCCCCTAATCGAATGGATCAAAATGAAATTTTAGAGTTAAAAAAGAAAATATAGGAGTTTTTATTATGGTTGGGGCCGAAGCCTCATTTTTATTAATATAGAAAAGCAAAGACCTCTTTTAATGAGGTAGAGGGAGATCCATAACAAAACCTGAAGGCCCAGTGGGCTTGTAGCCCATTATATAGCCCATAGGCCCATATTTTTAGTCAAATTCCCATTCTGTGAATAGTAACACGACTGCTATAGTACCCGCACAGTATCGTCGCCGCTACAGTGCCCTGTCGCCGCTACAGTATCCGCCGGTCAACAGTACCACCACTGCTACAGTGCCTCTACAGTAATGCTATAGTACCTGCACCCAATGGGTTTTGAACCCCATTTTTCATGTAGTATTACGGGGTGCTTACCACTAAGCCAAACCCCAACTATATGTAGGAGTTATTATATAATGGTTTTATAAGATATAGCACATCACCATTTGGTTCTCCTTTATTGTTTTTTAAAAAGAAATATGGTTCAATGAGACTTTTAATTTTATATATAACCTTGAATAATATCATTGTTATGAACAAGTATCATTTTCCTCATATCGATGATTTTTTTGATTATCTCGAGGGAGCTCAGTATTTTTTGAAGATTGACTTGAGGTTGGTGTACCATCAGTTGAAAGTAATGGAAGAAGACATTCTGAATACCGTGTTTCATACTAGATGTGGCCATTATGAATTTTTAGTTATTCCTTCTATATTAACCAATTCACCTACTATATTCATGGATCTTATGAATAGAATTTTCTGTGAGTTCTTGGATAAGTTTGTGGTTGTGTTTATTAATGATATTTTGGTATATTATAAAAGTAATGAATATCATGATATTCATTTTAGTGTTGTCTTGAAAACATTAAATGAAAATAAAGTATATGGGAAATTCAGCAAGTGTGAGTTTTGGTTACAAAAAATTTCATTCATTGGTCATATTGTTTCTAAAGTTGTCATAACTGTTGAGCCATCTAAAACAAATGTTGTCAAATAATGTCCAAGGCCCACAAATATAGCTAATATTCATTGTTTTCATTATTTAGTAGGTTATTACCAGAGGTTTGTTAAACAAATCATGGTTATATAGCCTACTGACTAGGTTGACTCGAAAAGGTGTTAAGTTCATCTGGAAAAAATAATGTGGTGTAGGTTTTTAGGAATTGAAAATAGGATTGGTGAATGCACTAGTTTTGGTACTACCTTATAGAAATGAAGAATTTGTTTTATATAGTGATTCTTCTTTGAACAGACATGGTTGTGTCCTAATGATTAAGGATCATGTAATTTATTATGCTTCACACTAGTTAAAAACTCATGAGTTAATTACCCTACAAATGATTTGGAATTAGATAATGTTTTTTTTGATTTAATAATTTGGAGGCATCATCTATATGGAGTGAAATGGGAAATATATATTGATCACAAAACATTGAAGTATATATTCACTCAAAAAGAATTCAACATGAGATAGGGGAGATGGATATAATTAATCAAGGATTATGATTTCATGATTCATTACCATCTAGGAAAAGAAAACAAAGTGGATGATGCTTTGATTTGTAAAAGAAATTCCACATTATCCATTTTATGTTTGGAAAGTGACCCTTTCATTAATGATTTGATGAAATTTGGCATAAAAGTTGTTGGTGTAGGAAATTCCTATGGTTTGTTTTAGGTTTCAGTACAATCATCCCTAGTAGATAGAATAAAGCAAGCACAAAAATAAGATAGTGTGTTCCAAAAAAAGGTAGAATGGGTTTCAAAGGGTAAATTACTTGAATTTAACATTGATAATGACTGTGTTTTGAGTTTTGGAAATATATTATGTGTTCATTGCTATAAAATGTTAAATAAAGAGTTATTATGTGAATCTCATAGTTCTCCATTTTCAGTTTATCCATGAAGTACTAAGATGTACAAAGATATTTGAGAGTATAACTATTGGGATGGAATGAAAGGAGTTATTTCTAACTTTACCATAAGATGATTGAATTTTTCAAAGGTTAAAGCAGAGAAACAGTTACCGAAAGGGATGATTCAGCCTTTCCTAGTGCCAGAGTGGAAATGGAAAAATATATCCAGGGATTTCATAGTGGGATTACCAAAGACCTCTTGAGGTAACAATTAAATCTAGGTTATTATTTATTGATTGACTAAATATGCTCAATTTTTTCTATTCAAGATACCTTTTCTCTAGATAAACTTTCTCGATTGTATATTAACTATATATTTAGGATACATGGAGTTACCATCTCCATTGTATCTGATCGTGATCCTTGGTTAACTTCTAACTTTTGGAAGGTCCTCTAGAAGTCATTGGGTACTAAATTAAATTTTAGTATAGCTTTTCATCCTCAATTAAATGAGAAGTCAGAACAAACAATTCAGGCATTGGAAGATATGCTACGTGCTTTTTCAGTCGATTATCAGGGAAGTTGGGATAAACATATTTCTTTGGTTGAGTTTTCTTATAATAAAATTTTTCATTCCATTATATAGATGGAACCATTAAATAAATATATGAAAAGAGGTGTCAAACTCTAGTTTAGGGGATGAAGTAGGTGAAAGGAAGTTAATGGTGCCATAATTGGTAGAAAAGATAGTAGAAATAGATTAGTTGATTCAGAAGCACAGAATAATAGCTCCAAGTAGGAAGAAAATTTATGTGGATAATCATATGAAGGATCATTTTTTTGAGGAAGGTGATCATTTCTTTCTCAAATTTTCTCCATGGAAAAGTGTGATGTGTTTTGGTAAGAAGGGAAAGATGAGTTTGAGGTTCATTATACCCTATGAAATCTTAAAGAAGCTTGGATCAGTTCCCTACATAGTGTCATTACCTCGATGTTAATCACATGTACACAATGTATTTCATGTTTCAATGTTGAGAAAGTATATTCCTGATCCATCTCATGTTTTGAACCTCGAGGTAGTTCTGTTGGAAGAGAATCCTTCTTATGAGGAATAGCCAGTCCAAATTCTTGACTGCAGAGATCAAGTGCTGCAGAATAACATAATTCATCATGTAATTTTTAGTTCTGGAAAAACTATTTGGTTGAAGAGGCAATGTGGGAATCTGAAACTTTTATGAGATATAAATACCCCCACTTATTTGATATTTAAATAAAATTGCAGGGATGCAATTTTTAAAAAGGGGGAATGATATAGGATCCCAGGTATTTATAAAATAATATATTTTCATATATATTAATATTTATTAAAAAGATATTAATTTTAAGTTAAAGATGATTCTTTTTCGATAGTGTACTTGATAAACAACAACAGGTTTCTCCGAAATTTTACGTTGCAGACAACTTATAGTTATACTGAAAAATAAAACAATAATATTATTATTATTTTAAATGGTAATTAATGCCTAGCCATTATATTGGTAGAAATGAATAGAACTAACTACAATATGATGACACATGTTTGCAAAAAAAATTTACATTTATCCATTAAATTTTAAATACTTAAATTAAGAATGAATCTTATTTTAGCTTGAAATAGTCTAATATTTTTATATAGTTGTTTTACCACCTTTTGATGAAAAACCTTATTAAAATCTAGTTTTTGTAACTTTTATATATTCTATTTGAAAAATAAAATTATTCTATAGAATTGGGACATTAAAATTTACTTTAGATAAAATTTTGTTAATTTTCAGATAAATTTCATTTTTAATGAATAATAAGAAATACTGCATTTTAATTCAAATATGCTTTTTCATCTAATTTATTTATACATTTGGATTGTCATTTTAATTATTTTAAAAGTATAATTGGATTATTTTTTTATCATTTAATCAAATTATGGTCATTTTAAGTAATTTTATATTGAAATTAGACATAAACATATTTCCATCTTTTGGTAGTTTTTACTTCTTAAAAATGCTTTTTAGTTTTGACAACTGGAATTAATTTTAAATTAATTAATAAAAATTAATTGTTTTGAAATTTTAAAAATTTATTTCATATTTGGAATCATAAGTTATAAATTGTGTAAATAACTTTCTTTTATTTTTTGACATTATGAATAGTAACTTCATTAATTATTTTTATTTACCATGGTAAAAGGGTAAATCTGGTATAAAGGGTAAAAAATAACAATATAGTAGTATAAAACTACCCTAAAATGTGTACTAATACCATTGGATGAGTTATTTCCTACTATGTGAGTCTTTGGGTCTTTTTAGGGTCTTCATGGAGCCACTTTAGTGTGATATTGACATGTTATAAGAATAAATTTAAAGTAAAGATAAATATGACATAAACATGTATCTTTTACTAAAACAAATTTAATATAGTGTTATATATATGATCTCATTGAATATAATATTAATTAGAAATTTAATAAGATTCAATACATCAGGGTATTTAATTCATAATATTATTAATTAAATAAATTATTTATTTATGAAACAGTGATGTTGTAGTAATTAATGTATTAATGAATGATTCAAATAAAAGATATTATAAATATTAAAATAAATTTAATCTGAATATTTTGATTCCATAAACTCATTTTATGTAAGATTTTGACATATTATATTTGTTTTAATGACATTTTTTTAAGGAATTATGTTTTTATGACTTTAAAAAATTCAATTACTTAACAGTGTCAAAATTGACTTAAATGAGTTTTTCAAACATATACTATTTTATTAAATGATATAATAGTCCTAAAAATTAATATTTTTTCAAATGACTTATATAATTTTAAAATTTTCATAAATTATTTACTTATGGTTCTATTGTAATTTTATAGTGACTATAGTTAATATATATTAAGAAAATAAAAGAGGACATGGTAAGAGTTAATGTTTTTAACTAAGGGTTAATACTAAAAGAAAATGTTATTTTTGTGATCTAAACTTGTATAAAACCTATTGGTTCGGATTATTTCGTCCCAACATCATATTTTATTTGAAATAAATGAGTTTTGGATCTTTGGAAATACAAAATCAATTTATAATAATATAAAATTTCAAGACTTTCTTAAAGATCCCCCTCCCTCTTATAAAAGGTCACCACCTCTACCCACTTACTCACACTTCTCAAGAACCTTGGCTGGCAAACTTCTGCTGAAATAATCTCCCAAAATCCTAACCTTCCTTTTAGAAGCCTTATCTTGGGTATAATGTGATTCAAGAATGCCTTTGGGCTCAAATAAAAATAAGTTACTCGATTTAGAGCAAACAATATCTCTAAACTTCCTTTATTTTATTTTCATTCTCCACTCCCTATGATCTTCTTAATTTTTGATTACATAAAAAGTAGTATTCAAAACATACTATGATTTAATATTATAAGTATTCTAAATACACTTACATACACCTCCATCTAATGGATATGAGCATACTGTTTCTGTGTACGACAAACTACTACCTCACCAAATGATGACTGTTCAATTTTCTCCTACCACCTCTCATGGTGGACTTTATGATGGAACTGTATTTATATATGATATATTTTATATTTTTATTGTCTCTATGCTTCTGTAATTTTTATTTACAACATACCTTTATGTTTTCCATAATATGTAAATATGATAATTTCATTTTAGGAAGTGTGGACTATCGCCCCATCAATGTGATATGAGTCACTCATGCCATATATAGAATGTATAAAAGATGGATTTACTGAACTTATATAACATATATAATATATATATTACAATATAATTATAAAATACAAATGTATCATTCATCTTTCATTCCTTTAATATGACAAAGAAATAAAAGAAGCATTTCTGCGTACGTACGACCGACCATCTCCATGAATGGAACATTTCATTTATTATATCCAAATATTATGGACTATTATAAATTCATATATTCTATATATAAATATGAAATTATAATCATGAATAATATTCTGGATAAGATTCAATTTTTACCACATGAACAATATACATTAAACAAGTTCATTTTCAACTCAAGTGCCGAATATCGACAAAATGACCGATATGAACTTAAATAATTATGTAATTTCTATAACATGATAATATGTAATATAAAATGAATAATAAACTTAAAAATTTTCTAAATCATATAAAAATTAACATCATTTTGTTATTCAAGATGAATAAGGAACATATGTGATGATTTGGACTCAAGGTAAGAGAATTTATAAACTCAGTTTCCACTCATTGGGTTTTATGAATACTTTGTTGATTATATTATTCCATGATTATGTGTGGAATCACTATTTATTTATTTATTTAGTAATTTCCACTTCCCTTTGTGTGGTTATACTTTTTCGACACATAATTACCCCATTGATAAATCTAACGGATTTTTAAGGGAAATTATAACTCAATCTCCATTCATTGAGTTAAATATCTATGTCACCGGTTATGTTATTCTATGAATATGTGTGAATAACCCATTATTATATTATATTGAATATCCAATTATATTGGGTGTATTTATACTTTTCACATATAATTATGTCATTGATTTATCCTTAATCTAATGATGCAGTCTTTGTAATGGATTTTGTCTCAATTTTCATTCTATTAAGGCTTATTTGTTGTTATGAACCAATTCACTTTATTTGGTGTATATACTGACCATTGACTTATTGTATCATAAATATCTGTATTCTCATGATATTATAATTTTTCTTAATGGAATTATTTAATTATTTTTATTCAATTATTTTCTCTAGTGGTAAGGGACTCTTTAACTAAAACATCATTTTAAATGTTTTAAAGATTTATTTCATTAAAACCTTATATTTCATGTCCATGTTTCAAAAATGGATTTTAAGAATTTATTTATATGGACATGAATGTTTTAAAATGACAATTTATTTCAAATGTTTTAGAGTGTTTTGGGTCACATTGATTCAAAATTATATTTATTAAATGTTTTAAATGGTTTTGGAAATTGGTTGAATATTTATATATCTAAAAATGATCTCTTTTGGTTACAATGTGCAATTGTTATTTTTCTTTTATACTTGTTTTATGTGTTATGATTATTAAATTTTACAAGGAAATTTTATGGGTGGTTATGTGATAAACCAAAATGGGTGGCTACGTGATAAACCAAATGATAGGTGGTTACATGATAAACCAAGGACGAATAGTTATTTTATAACCGTCAATTCATTGGTTATGAAACTCAACAGTATGGTTATTCTATTTAGTGATATGTCTGGTTATCGACCGTATGGTTATTCGATTTAAGTATTTTTATGTGCCAAGTTACCTTTATTTATTATATGTAGCTTTCAATGGGATTTATGATAATCTTTAAATTTAAAAAAGTGTAAGCAATAATCTTATATTCAGTGAAGTGTTTTTGATACTTCTAAAAGGTGAAAAGTATTACTTTATGATAAAGTATTTAGGGTTTACAAGTTTTCACAAAACTAATAGTTTTCATTCTTTATGTATCCCATACTGATATTTTTATGCTCAACCCAAGTTTTGAATTTTTTCTATAAGACTTAAAGAATAATAGAGTAAAGGATATGATCAATGAAATTTTATTCTGTTAAAACATGATATGATACCATGTTTATTTTCAAACAGTTTCAGTTTTATGGAAAAAATGGATAGTGAGTAGAAGTTTCTACTCGTAATATTAAATTGTTATATATGAGTTAAGACCTAATTCTCTAATTCTCAAAAATAAAAAAGATCCTCGATGTGAATTTAAGTCAAATTAATGACTTATCTCAAGATAAAGTAAGGTTTAAGGTCAGGGCCTTAAATAATCACTCAAGGTTATAAAAGAAACGTTAGGATCATCAAGAATGATCTTCCTCATTATGAAAGGTTTTCAAATCGGGTGATTATTTAGAAAAAATGTTACTTTTACTTTGTATCAATAATTAATTATTCTAGAAAAGAGAATATCACCAATGACCTAGGTACAAAATAAGGTGTGTTCAATTTTACATATAATGGTGCCCCAAATTTTTGGGTAAAACCTCATACAGGGAATTTATCACAAATTGTATGCCATATTTGAAATAAACTTTCTTATGAAAAGTAAAATCTCTCTCAATGATACGTAGAATTTTCCTCGTAAGTCCTATTATTTGTGGAAAAAATTATTCCATTATGGTTTATAAATGGTCATCTACCCTTATCAAAATATTGAGTTCCTCTATAAAGAATTTTGGGTGATATGGATGCATTCTATAAAAAAATATTTTCATTGTTCAATATAAATAATGTTGTCTTCCTATTGAATATAGTGGTCTTGGTATCAATAATCATTAGAAGTTAAATAAATATTTATAGGAAAATTTTATTTGGAGACTCATTAATTATAAATTTAATTTAATTTCTTTTTTAATGGCCAAGATTCTTGAAGAAACTCAAAGTGGGAATTACAAATTACATAGAATTTTCTATAAGTATAACAATTAATGACTCCATTTTCAGTATTTTAATTAATAGTCATTGGCTTTCAAGAATCAAGTACTCTCTTAGTTTCTAATCTGACAACTGGATAGGAACTCCTCTCCTAAATTTTTTTATCTCTAATGATATATCTTTTAATAAAAATTTATTAATTATTGAAATGATTGAGTATTCTTTGGTTATTATTCCTGTGGATGTCAAGAATATTCTTTTGAACTATAATTTCATTAATAATAATGATATTATTGTTCGGGAAACTACTATAAATGGAAAACAATATTCAAATTCTTTATTAAGATATAATTCTATGGTATACCTTCACTTGGGAAAAACACATGAAATGGTCTTGAATTATTCATTATATAATGACTCTTTCTTGGAGAGTTATGCATTAAAAACATCCTACTTATGATTTTTATATCATTTTGGTATTAATATTTTCTTGATATGTTCCCTATTTAATAAAAATATAGAATATATTGATAACTTATATCTCAACTATGTTATGGTGATCGCTCTATGGATAGTTGTGGGATATCTATTTGAGGTCAATTTTCCTTTCACTGATAATATTAAATAATATCATACTACATCTATGTGGTATCCTAGATCACAGTAGCTCCATAATATTCTCTTGGTAGCTTTATCTAAAATGTAACATGTGATATGGTAGGTCAAAAAAATAGAAACATGAAGACACTCCTTTTATCCTACAATCTACACTTTCCAAAATCATTACTACTATGAAAAATGAAAATGTTCAACAATATGTTTTTTGTAACAACTACATACATAATCTTACTATTCTTATTCAATTTTTGTATTTTATGTAATTATCATACTCTCTCTATAACCATTGATCTCAATAGAATTACTCCACTTCCTAGTTGGATAAAATGAAACACAGGTGGAGCATCGAGATGAAATATTTTTCCTTCTGGATATGATGATATTTTCATAGACCATACTAGAAAGTCTTTTTGATCCATGTGGCTTGACCACATCTCTTGATGTTGAGATGCTCCGGATTATCAATGTAGTGAAGGTGGAGAAAAACATTGATGGATGAACTTGTGTCTTAAATTTGATTCCACCATTGTGGTGCCAACGATTTAAAATTGTACTACTCATTTATCATGGATGTTTAGTGACCTGTGGATTAATTTCATGGAATCCATTTTTTCCATTAAATATATCATAAATCAATTTTACCTGAATCTTACTAATTGGAATGCGATCTTCAAAACAAAGGGGTTATGACCACCGATTTGACTTTACACAATGGAGTTTCTGATGTTCACTTTTCCTTTTAGAAACATGAATTTTTAAATAAATATCATTTAAGACATTTGAAAATATTATTTTATTCAATAAAGGAAAATTATCCATTATGGTATGTTCTCATTTTCACAAAATATATATTTTGAAACTATTTTACCTACCTTATTTTCAAAATGTTGAAATAGGATAAATTAAATGTTTTTCTTTTCTTTTGTCAAAAAAATTTGATTAATTGTTTTTATCCTTGTTTTATTTAAAATTGAGATTATTTATATTATTATACTAATAATATTTAAGGAACATCTGGGTGGGATCCTACTAATCTTGTTTATCTCACAACCTTTCATTTGTGTGTAGACGTATGCATGTCTTTCAATGTTGGGAATGGAAATGAACTGTAGTGAGGTAGTGAGAATTATGTTTGAAAGGTCTAAGTAGGTGGTGGTGAGATATTTTTAGTTTTCTCATGCTATCACATGGAGTAGTCAATTTTTGTCATTAGTCCATTGATGTGGGACTTGTACTTTTTGATTTTCGGAGTTCTTTGGAGCTGAATCATTTCCACTATCATTTTTAAATTATGGAATATTTTTATCTTCTACACTATTTCTTTCTACTGTATATAAATATATATATTACATGTGT
The DNA here is from genome assembly GCA_963277665.1 of Viscum album. Classification (NCBI taxonomy): domain Eukaryota; kingdom Viridiplantae; phylum Streptophyta; class Magnoliopsida; order Santalales; family Viscaceae; genus Viscum; species Viscum album. The sequence goes on along the minus strand of OY728132.1, from coordinate 1,147,933,434 downwards.
TATTCCTTAGATTGGAATAAGTCATTCCCATGGGATTTTTTGATGCTCCGGTTCTAGCCCCTTGCTCGTAGAGATCGGTAATGCCCTTCGAGTATGTGGAAATATCATGTTGGCTACTAGTTTGAGAGGGTGTCCATGTCGATTTCATTATAGTTCGGTCTCACAAGTGTTTTCTCATCAATAGTCCTTATCTTTTTTACATTTTGTTTTTTTGATATACGATTTTCAAAACATGAGTGGTAGGATGTGGTTACTTATTTATTATCTCTTTCCATGGTGAGACTCAACTTACCATGTGATGTTGGGATGTGTATCTTCTATTTTCTATTCTTGAACTTAATATTAGTTTTTTCTTATCGTTTTCTAATTTGAACTGATATTATTCTATTGAATGGTTATTTATTTTATTACAGTGTGTAGTAGTATGCCTCTAATACAACTTCTGGGGGTTCCTCGAAACGGTGCATTGGATGCTCCGTAAGGGAATCCTCCTCCTGATCAGAATAGTATCAAGGATATCATGCGGAAAGTTCATATTATTTGTCAAAATTTACAATAAGTCCTAAAAATAGTTTTTGAGGTATGACCAAGATCTTAAGGATACATGGATGGAACATGATTATCCTTATGTGAGAATCCACCATCTTTTAAGGGGAAAAATAAACCACAAGAGTTAGAGGACTAGCTTGACATGATTGATTAGATAATTGAATTTATAGATGCACCTGATAGTATCAAGGTGAAGTGTGGTGAATTCAGACATGAGGGTCCCAATAAATGATGGTGTGATTCCATGGTATAGGAAGATAAGAACGCGGTATTGGAATGTGAAGGTTTCAAGACTCTTTTCTTCTAATAGTTTTTTTTTCAGAATTGCAAATAATAGTAAACTCACTAGAGTTCCTATATTTATATCAAGAATAGTGTTTAATGTTAGATTAAACTAATCATTTATCCAATCTTGTTCATTATTCACTAGAGGTAGTGAAGATTTACTAGAAAAAGTCTTATAATTACAATAATTGATTGTGAACAGATATTAGACCGAAGGTATGTATGCTAAATAATTTGACCAACAATAAGATATTTGAAAAAGAGATTATTGAAGAGATGAATATAAACGGAAAGGTTGGTTATTATACCCCTTATATTATATATAATTAAATCTTGAGTAGTGTTTATATAAAAATTAGAAAATTTAAAAATCGTCATAGGAGTGGTGGGGGTTCTAAATGGTATGCCTTCTCTATACCCTCAGTGATAGCTAGTAGCATTCCCTTGACTTGCTATTTGTGTAGAAAGATTGGGTACACATAGAATTTTTTTCCTAAACCTATGAACATGTGTAAGAGTTATGGATGTTATGGTAATCTACAGTGTTTCTATCAAGATATTTCTATGACTAGTTATGATTAGGAATTATCATCTCTAAAGGCTTCTATGGTGTAGTCAGATACATGTAACACTACAAGGATCTAACCACAAGCCTCTAGAATAATGAACATTCATGAATTAGATGATTTCTTAATGGAGGTAGATGTTAGACTATATAATGTGGGAGGTACCATATTTTTTCATCTTTAATAGATATTTATTTAATTGATACTGGTGGTTCTCACATGCCCATTTCAGGACAATTTGTTGATATTCTTAAACATTCCAAGGATTTCATGTCTTTTGTTGTGTAGTTAGTTATACATCTTGAGAAGAGGAATGATTAGTGGTTTTTATATCATTTTTTCTATCGATAAATGACATTGAGTAAATATGATATTTCCTCATTCTTAGTCTCAGTTTTTTATGCAATCATATGGATGGATTAGTTCGTTGCTCATTATGTTGAGGTTTATTCATATCAATGGTGTTTCTAGTTTATTATGGTTGATGGAATCTCATTGGTGTTTTTGGAGAGTGGGATCTGAGGCTGGTCATGTGGGACCATCCCACCCAAATCACGATGTTTCTTGTCTAATATCAAAATTGATCCTGATAATGTTTCTTTCATTCTTGATCTTCCAACTATTGTTCAGTATTTTCCGGATATTTTCATAGATTATTTATTTTTTATTCATATAGGTAGGGAGGTAGAGTTTATGATTTACCTAGTTCTTGTTAAATAGTGTATTTTGATACCTTCATATCATATAACACAAGAATAGATTAAATATCTCAATATTCAATTGGAACACTTTTTGGAGAAAGGTTTTATTCACCCTAGTGTTTTTTTGTGCATCCATTGTGCTATTTTGTAAGAAGGAATATGGTTCACTCCAATTGTGTGTAGACTATAAAAAGATGAGGTATGTAATTGTTAATAAAAAGTATCATTTTCCTCCTATGGATTATTTTTCTAATCACTAAAGGGGGAAATTTGGTTTTGAAATATTTAACTTTGGTCGGGATACCATTAGCACGGAGTCTAGTAGTCTCATACACTAACAATGACATTGAGGAATGGGTCTGGCCATTACAAAATATATGTTGATACCATTTACTCTAATTAAAACTCCATAAATTTTTATGGAATTGATGAACTAAATATTCCATGAGTATATTGATACTTTTTTAGTAGTTTTCATAGAGGATATTTTTTAATGATCTATATACAAGTATCAGAACAATTTTATTTTATTTTTAGAAATCTTGAGGATTCTATAATTGTATGAAATTATTTGAAAATGAAATTTCTATATCAAAGAAGTGAATTTCTTAGGGTACTTGATTTCTAATTTTGGAGTATCAATTGATCTTGAGAAGATGAAGGATGACTTATAATGGGAAGAACTACAAAATGTCTTTGAGATTCAAAGCTTCACTAGTCTTTCTAGATACAATCAGTGGTTCATCAAGTACTTCTAAGATTTGGTGTCACCATTGATGGTTATTACTAGAAAAGGGGTGAAATTAATATGGGATTGAATGTTTCAGTATTCTTTTATTGAGCTAAAAGGACTTCTGATATTGGATATTATTATGATATTTCCTAATCCTACTAAAAGGTATGTATATTTCTGTTACACTTTTGGTGCTGGTTTTCATTGCATAATTATGATGGATGATCATGTGGTGGATTATATCTCTCACTAGAATCAAATGTGTGAGAATAATTGTCCCACTCATGATTTAGCGCTTTCTGGGGTTATGCATGCGCTTAAATCTTGGTGGAACTATATTTTTCGGGAGAGGTTCATAGTCTTTTCTAAAAATAAGAGTATGAGAGTTATATTTTCTTGTAAATACATGAATCTAGGATAGAGGTGGTGTGTTGAATACATTACGATGTTTGACATTAACATGACCTATACCTCAAGGAAGGGGAATATCATTGTTTATGATCTTAGTATGAAAGATCCATCATAGGCTGTTCTATAATTGATGGAAGAGTGGAACTATATCGCTATATTTCCTCAGTTGAATGTGGATGAATAGGAGGATGTTTCTGGTATGGTTTTTACCATTTTTTGGTTATCACCATCTCTCAATGATTTTATTCTATAGATTCAGTAGTAGGATTATGACTTAGTAAAAATTCGTGAAACCCTATATTTTTGGGAGGGTATTTCTCATTAGTATCTCTCTTCAGATGGTATTATCCTTCTTAGGGACAGGATTTTCATCCTAGCATTAGTGAAGATATTTGTTTTTTTATTGTTATATTTTTTAGGGATCATTCATCTGTACACTATGAAGATTTATTATGACATGAGAAAGTGATTTTGGTGTCTTGGTATGAATCATGACATTGTTGATTTTGTGTCCCACTGTTACATCTTACAAAAAATAACGGTAGTTTATCTGAAACCCACCAGTTTTCTATAAACTCTTTCGATGCTGGTTTGAAAATGGGTTGTGGTTTCCATGATTCTTTTTTAGATTACCACAGACTCCCCAAAGTATGAATGTTATCTAGGTGGTGATTGACAAGTTGAAGAAGTTATCTGACATCATTTTGATTATGGATAATAATAATGTTGATGATCTGGGTAATTTGTACGTGCAAGAGATCATGATATTACATGGGTTTCCTTAAATAATTGTTTTAAAGAGGGATCCTAGGTTTACATTGAGGTTCTAGAGAATTCTTGAAGAGGAAATGGGGACTCGGGTCAGAATGAGTATAGCTAATCATCCATAGACAGAAGGGCAAGTAGAGCATACTATTTGGATCCTGGATGATATAATCCATGCTTGTGTCTTGGATTTTAGTCGATCTTGGTATAGCTATCTAGGATTAATTAATTTTTTTTATAATTACAGTTATCAATCATTGATCAAATTTTCTCCCTTAGGATTTGTAAGGTCATCCATGTAGATCACCTCCTTGTTGGGCAGAGGTGGGATAATCCTTTATAGTTAGCTGGAGTCTTATTTAGAAGACATCATCATATATTTAGAATATAAATCAAAATATGATTATATAAATAATTTTATATGAATTGTATGAAGATCAGAAAGACAGTCTTTTGGAGTTTTCTAATGGTTTCCATGTTTTCAAGAATCATTCTCAATGATTGGGTCACTGTCATCTTAGAATGTTGGGAAACATGGTTCTAATATATTTTGGACAATATGAGGCCATTGAGAAGCTGAAGAATTTTTTTTATTGGTTGTGTTTTTAGTTCATTTCATGGAAATTCCTGATGTTTCCCACATATCATAGAACAAGAAATACCATCCTGATCACTCTCACATTCTGAGTTGGGAAAGGATTGATTTTGATCTAGATGTGTCTATTTTATAGGAATCAGTGGAGATTTGTGAATACCAAATGAATGTTTATTGTGGGAATTCAATTCCATTGGTCAAAGTGTTATGGTGGAATAGATCATATTTTCACGAGACATGGTAATGTGAATCATCGATGAGGAAGTGGATTCCTTACATCTTTTCTAAATAGAATTCATAAAAATTACATAACTGGGACGGAGGGTGTGAATCTCTTAAACCTTGTAGCCCAATGTCATTGGTTACTTTATTACATTGTCCGAATATACAATAAATCACTTCTTAAATGACTGAATAGTTTATTAGTTTTAGAAAACAATATACAAACATGAATATTACATTACAATTGAAAAAATATAATATGACATAGATAATTCTTTTATAATGCCATTATTCTTCTTGATTAACCATACATATCAACTATAAAAAACATCTTATCGTCCTAGGGAAAAATAAAACATAAAAAAGGGGTGAGATCAAATATGTTGTGAGGGTTAAGTATAAAAAAATAATCATAAATAAGAAATAAAAATTTTGGAAAGGTAAATAACTAAAACTCATTACATTTAATAACTTCAACATAATATGTCTAGAATAAAATATGATCAAATAATGGAACATAAATGTTTCTGATGCTTTCGTCGGGGAGCGCGCATCTTGCCGTCGATACACATTTTCTTGTTGCCCCGCATTCCCGCTTTCCAAATGTGGGTGGCATTCGTTTCTTATTTAGGGAAGTTTGATCCTTGAACAAAATGACATGATGGGATGTCAGCTCCTCCCTCCGTGGATTCCTCCTCAGAGCTCATCGACTAGTCTGAGTCTCCCTCATAGACTTAAGACATTGTTCGTGAAACTCTTCCCAGTGCCATGTCTCCATGGGAGCCGATTAATTATGCTACTTCTATCAGGGAATTCCAAGGGGTCCGGTCAGGGCAGCAACCTTCGGTTGGGTGAGTAGTAACGCAGACATCACTGGCGTGTCTGGGCACTGGAACACTAGTGCATTTTGATTTCTTTCCCTTATGATAAGGTAATGGTAGCCCAAGGCATCCCACGTCCAGTGCGGGGGACCTTATGCCCTAGCCATGTCTCTAAGGTTTTCCTCAGATTCCCATGTTTGGCATGGGGTATTCCGCAAGTTTAACATCAAACGGAGACGAATCGGACTGATCAGAACACTGATGAGAGTGGATCAGATAGCGCAACCCTAGGAGGGTGCACTGAAATGGGGCTAACGCTTGGTCAGTCGCCCGATGGTTGTTAGGAGGAAAGGGAAGTGAGATGTCGTGATCCCAACAAGATGTGGTATCTCGGGTAGTGATCAGGATAGATGATGGAGGGTTGAGAGAGGATAGAGGATGGGATGGAAGCGTCGCTGGTGGGTGACGGTGATGTTGGGATTGAGATTCGAAGAGACTTTCTACATATCCCCGTGGTAGGTAATCAAAGTCCACATAGTTCAATGGGGAGGTGGGACACCTAGGGAGGTGACCCGTGAGAATGGATGCATGGATTTGACCCGAAGGAAGTAGAACCTTTGGGTAGGGGTATGGCATCAAGGTGAAAAAAAGGACAATGACCTGACGACATGCTTAGGATTATGCATGGTTAGCAGCCCGAGAGTTGGTCTGATGATAGGAGGGAAGATCATGGATGTGGGTCAAATGAAATAGACTACAATAGAATACCATTTTGTGGGGTCACAACAACATACCACTGGATGGGTTTGGACCTTAAGAAGGCTTCCTACATACCTTTCTAGGGAGGCAAAGATCAAACCGGAATATTTCCGAATGGGTGTAGTTTAGCATCGTGTAGGATGAGGTTGATGAACCAATGTAAAGATGGTATGAATAGATCAGTGAATGATGGAGAACCGACGTCAATATGGTCGGGACCAATGGGTGTTTGGACTGAACCTCATGGAGGCTTCCTATGTACCCTGCCTTTGTAAGGATCAAAATCTACGTAGTTCGGGTAGTATGGGGTCACACTCTAGGTAGCCCAGGGTGAACCGACATGAAGGGGGTGATGGGATTGAACCTTTGGAAGGCTTCCTACTTAACCTTCCTTGGAAAAGATCAAATTCCACGTAGTTCAGGTAGTATGGGGCTTACACTTTAGGCGTCCCACAGAAAATAACATAGTTTAACATCTTGCGGGACGTTGGTGAACCGACATGAAAGGGAGTAGAAACCACTGGGGTGATGGTCTTAAACCTTGGGGAGGCTTCCTATGTACCATGCCTTATAAAGGATCAAATTCCACATAGTTTGGTTAGTATGGGGCTTACACTATAGGTGGCCTAGATATCGGAATGTTGTTTAACGACTTGCGGGACGTTGGTGAACCGACGTGAAAGGGAGTCGGAACCTGTGGGTGTTGGGCTTGAACCGCGTGGAGGATTCCTATGTAGCCTTCCATTGCAAGGATCAAATTCCAAATAGTTCTGGTTGTATGGGGCTTACACTCTAGGAGGCCCAGGGAGAGGAATGCAGTTTAACATCTTACGGGATGTTGGGGAACCAACGTGAAAGGGAGTCGGAACCAGTGGGTTGTGGGATTTAACCTCGGGGAGGCTTCCAATGTACCCTGCCTTGACAAGGATAAAATTCCATGTAGTTTGGGTAGTATGGGGATTACACTATAGGTGGACTAGGGTGGATATCATGGTCGATGCTTACTCGAAGCCCACGTGAGTCATGCTAGGTGTGAGAAACAAGAGGTGATAATGACCCGACGATCGCATCACGAAAGGTGCATCTATGGAGAAACGAGTGGGGATTACACATGGTTAGCAGCCCAAAGATGAAACATGGGAATATTCATGGTCAATGGTCCATGAAGATGGATATTGTGACATACTCCAGGATGGAGGCCTGTTGGCCACAAAACCCGGAGAGATTTTTCATTGAAGAGAGTAGTTTCAGGGATACTACCTCCTGCAAGAATGGCTAGGGGCTTACACTAGGACGGTTTCCCTTCCTCACGGACAGACACCACTCCAAAAAAGAGGATCCCTTTCTATATGGAAAAGATCCCACTCCCGGGGAGACTAGCGGGCATGAAGAATCTCTGAGGTGGGGGACCTCGACATAGAGCATGGGGATAGGCTACAGTTCAATGTCGTCTATTGAGGATGAGGGTGCTTGTCAATTTAGCATCTTGCAGCTTGGACGAGGCGGGTTCACTCCACGCCCCCTAGGACATACATGAATGGTACCTCCCTCCCCTTGGGGAAAAGAAGGCATTGCAAACGCTGTGAAGAAGGGGTGTCATGAAGTGATCCAATGAGGGGTCCACGTTAGTGTGGCTACGAGAAGAAGTAATAGTCATTACTGTGCCTATGCAAAGAATCATGAGGGGAAGCAACGTAATGGGAAACACTGCCCAAGGGACTTCAAAGTTACTTTGTACAGGTCTGGAGGTCCGTACAGAATAAATGTTCGCAACACAGGTGTGTTGCACAGGAAACGAGCTCTGCCATGGCGTCTTATGGTAAGAATGACACATGGGGCACATGAGGAGGGCCACACGCAAGATAGGAGTCACAGGAAAGATGGGTTGTTTTCACAGAAATCGGGGGAGTGCGCACAAGATGTGGTTACTACTCGCAAACCATCAGGGTGCGCACAAGAATACTTCCCAGGGAAGAGAAATTTGTGCGTAATATGGGATTATTGTGCGCGAATGCCTTAGGGGTCGATGGGAGACTATAAATTGTACAACTGATGTGGGCCCACTTGAAGAGAGACCCGAGGAGGGCTGGCACACAAGATTTAATACCTCGACGCAATGACGATTTGCACTCGATGACAGAGGCAGTCTCTTTTGCACAGAATATCATCCCTTCGTTTTCTGTAACCATCCCTCAAGGGTCAGGGGTGTGCTTAAATTTATAGTTGAAATATCCCAAGGAGGCGTGGAAGGGGTGTGGTGCCAAAGGGGTAGTAAACGTCGCATCTGGTGCTCCAGTCTTGTGCGTCCAATAAAAACATGTGCGCCCCGGCCTTGGCGAATTTTGGTGGGAAGGCGCCGCGGAAGGAGGCCTTTGACGTCGCATTGGGCAAGCAAGACATGTGCATCCCAAAGAAAAACCTCCACGCACGTCCTCCTTTAGCGCCTAGCCTTGGTGAATTCTGTTCAGGAAGCCATTCCGGAAGGCGCCCCTGATGTCGAATTAGGTGCGCAAGACTTTGTGCGCCGGAGGGGTGTTTACGCGCAACCGTGGAATCTTGTGTGCACCTTCCTCCCAAGTCACGGAATCTATTTCCTGCTTTTAAACTCTTTTTTGGTACTATTTCTCATCCCAATTCAGGTCTTAATAAAAATTTGGTGCCAACAAATGCCCCCCCCCCCACAGAATCAAAGCTGAAGGGGGCCCCGAGGGTCGGATTCGGAGGACCACGCCAAAAATGACTATGTACCCTGTCGGGCTCGCAAGAACGACAATCGGGCACACAAACTGCCTTCACGCACATGGAAGACACGTTTTCACCTATAAATAGTCTGTGGGACCCACCCAATAGACCTAATTTGACTTTTCCCATACAAAATGCTTTGCTCTCGTGTGCAAAAACAGTCTCAATCTGCGCGTAAATTTTCACGACCGACGAAGGGTTTTGCGCGCGGCCTGCCCTTTTCCTCAAATCCCGGTAATCTTTCGTGTCAATGAATCTTGCATGCCGGATCGTCAGTCTTTCACGCCAATCCCTTATGATTTTTTCAAATGGATGCCTCATAGACTGCTGCGAGAGGGAGGCTTCTGCAACTACATGGAGGACTCATATGATTGTGAACCCTCAAATTCATCATGTGATAACGGTTGTGTCTGATAAACAAATTATTTTTGGCATGCTTACACAAGCTCAAAAATATTACATCCTGAGTGATAGCCTTCCCTTATGAAACTTTGGCCTTCGGGAGGAGGTGATGATGCCCGACATTTAGACAGACACCCCGCGGTCATGGGTGACCCTCGAGGATAGTCTTCTGTAGTTCCATATTACAAACAATGGCCATCATGCTAGGGAAACACAGAACCCAGCCATTTATGTCCTAAATCCATGGACCAGAACTATCTTGGGGAGCGATCTGGTTCCTAAAGATTCTCCCGTTATTTATTCAAGTACTTTCAGAAGCAGCAGCATGGATAAGACAAAGGGTTTGAAGGAGTGGGATTTTAGGTCCGGGGGAAATTTTACCAATGAATGGGCATGTGCATACTAGGTGCACCAGATAGGTGAGGAATTCAGGCCAGAGCTGTGGTCCATCAGGATTTTTAAAGAATTTTGGACATCCCAATTCCATTTCTACAGGCAGTAGGACCTAGTATTGGAGCTATATAGTCATTGGTCCCCTGAAACCAACACCTTCCACCTCTACCATGGGGAGGTGGGTATTAGTTTTTAAGACATATACTGTATTGGGGGAATCCCTTTGAAGGGGTACTAGTACGACGTGTTCCTTTTGACGAGGAATGTCTACAAGGATAGGATGTGCACCCCAATCCTGTCATGGAACCTGCTAGAGTTAGCTAAAGAGGAGATGAAAATAAAATATATTCTAAACAATATATTTTATTCATGATGGTTATGTATTTTCTAGATGTAGGACACTGCTATAAAGATGCCCGGCCGAGGGAATCTGTGCCCAAACACATCTCAGAGGGGAAAAGTAGGATCATATTTGAGGATCTTGGGGGAAGGAGTGTACCGATTGTGGGGCTTCGGTATAAATGAGAGTTGGAACCCTAATGTGCAATATTCTGGGTTTTTGGTTGCCTTCTTCAATAGATGGTTGCTGTCGGTGAGGGACACAAGGATGGTAGTCTACCCAGGGATGCTAGTGATGGCTAGGATTATGGCAGCTAAAAATAATGTCAACATGGGGGTTCCTGTGTTGGCTTGGTTGTACAATATTCTGAGGCACATCTCAAGAGGAATTACTCTGAGGAGGATATGCGGGTTGTTCCAGATTCTCCATGGCTGGGTCGTAGCCCACTATGGCAGGTATGACTTCCTGAACACCATTCATCCACCTGGAAACAGTATGTGTCCATACCTCCTCATCATTTCTGGAATCCACCCACTGATGCTCAGGGGAGAGGGAATCAATCTTATGATTTCCAGTCATAACCACTTCTACTTCCACCCATTATGGACCCTGGTTGGCCAGATGGTAGATGATAGGTGCGGCCCGCTGGAGTAGAGGGAATACATGCAGGGCATCCGAGGCAGTGTGCTGGTAGCCTGAATTGATGGAAAGATCCTCTACGAACCATATGTGTCGGCTAGGTTCACCAGATAGTTTGGGTGCATGTAGTGGATTCCCAAGAAAGTGTACATAGAAGATCGAGAAGGGCAGAACCCTTGCATTCTTCACCAGTTGTGGCTTATGTTCACAACTGTGGTCTTGGGTGAAACCATCATCACTCTTCCCCCCACTAATGTCAATGCAGGCGTGTCGATGGAGTACGCCGAGCACTGGACAAAGACATACCCTAATGAAATTCTTTGGAAATGCATCTGACAGCTCAAGGTGGCTAGTGCAGATCCCGAAGAGCAGGGAGATAGATGAGATGCCATAAAAGAGGTGGGACCAGGAATGGGTCGGGCGGCTAGCACAACACTAGACGGTACTTCATTGGTAGGAACATCCCAAGCTGAGAAAGTACCTCCACCTTCCGGGGAAGGGTGGTTCTGTACACAGCCTCATTGGCCAACTCGAGAACTTCTAGGGAAGAATCTGATGCACATCCTAAATCCAAGTGGCGATGCTATCTTCCCCTCTCTGTGGTATGCAAGGAGTACATTGCGGATATCTATGTCCTCTGAAGAATTGTGGCGGAGGTTGATATGCACCACGCTCGATTTTCCAGACATAGGGCGTATCCAGATGAGGTCAAGGGAGAAATTCCATTACCGGAATGCTTATTTGACATCCATGTACATGTACGCATTCCAACTGGGGTGGTACGAAGAACAACATCTTCTGGTGAAAGTAATGCTCGGCGAAGAACATGACCAAGAGAATCTTCCATCCGAGGATGAAAGTATAGAGGAGGAAGAATAAGAATAGGAAGGAGAGGAAGAGGATGTGGAAGGTGAAGACGAAAGTGAATAAGAAGGGGACCGGGTCAAAGACCATGGTGGTGAGGGGCCCTCAGCAGAACCTACTCACACCCAAATCCCCCAAGAGAGCAGCGAAATTGCAGGCTCTGATGCTCAGTTGGTGGAGCAGCTCGTAGTGAGTTTAAATCCTTGTTTCCATTAGTCTTCCCCTTTCATAACCCCAACATGTTAACCAATCTCCATAATGTTCAGGAACAAATGGGTGATACCACAAATGAAGCTCTCCTCCTAGGGAATGAAGATGCACCCATGGAGGCCCGAGAGCACTCTGATGAACCTGCCCTTGGGACCGCACATGGTGGGGATGCGACTATAGCTGGAGTCAATAGCGATAGGTTGGATGGAAGATATTAGACAGTGGCTTCTATGTCCCCTAACATTCCCATCATCCAGGAGAAATCGGCACTGATAATTGATCTGACATGCATTAAAGGGTCTCATGTGACAGCAGCCTCTACCATGACATGGGCATTGGACACTACTGTGCTCGGCTCTCCTAAGTCTATCTTCGTTGGCTCTCATCTTTGCTGGTGAATTCAGCTAAACAAGCTGCTGATTTTCGATGTAGTGATTGCCAGGCTGGAGGCTCGGCAAACCTTTGAGTCTGGGACATCTACAGGATCCCTGTCTTCGACTACATCATCCTCTACCGAAGAAATCATTCTAGGTGGCCCATACTCCGATACTTGATGATCTAGAGGCTAAAATCATAGAAGAATAAGCTACCAGGGTGGAGCTCCATTACTATGCGGGTGACGCTGCTGAAGAAGAAAGAATTCTTGAAGAGGACCCTTCCACTGCACTTATGGCTGCTGTAACAACCCGAGATTTTAGGAAAATCATTCTTTTTAATTTCATTGATGTCTGGTGTTGTACGCTACACCAAAATTAGCTTGTTCTATATGCAACATTGTATTAGCTTGCATTATACACATCACTTTTCTTGGCAAGTGTTACACACAATTTCAAGATTGTTTTGTAGAAATTATTCTACGCAACATTAAGTATAGATTTTCTTTAATGAATTAATGAAATAATTTTTGATTATTTTATACACAACACCAAAGGGAGCTTGAACTACACGCAACCCTAACATGGCTTTCATTACAAACAATCACGACCTTCCTCAATAGCGTGTGTAGTACACAATACTGGGTTTCACTAAACAACGATATACTATTAAAATATTATATAAACTACCCGTTATTAGTAATAACCACTTTTTGAAATTTTATAAATTTTATCTTTTAAAATAGCCTTCATTTTTGGATTTTTAATAACAAAATTATCCTAGGGTAGATTTTTGGTATTTTTCTAAAAACATTCAATTTCTGATGAATAGTGAAAACACGGGGTTACTATTTAAAAACTGACTTTTTATTTAAATAATTATATATTTTATTTAAATTTATTTTAAGTCAAAATTGATACATAATACCTATATAAGTTCAATGTAATTTTTTCGAGTCATTTTATAATAATATTAGATATATAAAAATTTTATTGAACTTTTCACTGTCTTTTACCCACCTCCTAGGAGAGTTTGCAAATTTACATAAAACATAATTTTACCGCATCTGTAAGTGAAATTTCAAAAAACTTGAGAGACACTGTTGATGTCAGTAAGTAAAATGTGGTTAAATGAGATGAAAATAATTTTTTGGGAATAGTAACTTTTTACTTTTATTTACCAGGGTTAAAGGTAAATAGGGTAATTAAGGGTAAAAATGATATTATTATTACCATAAAAGAAGTCCTAATTCTATTGGACAAGTTTAATTCGACCAAAAATAACCTTAGGAATATATTATTATCATTTAGGTCCACTTGAATTAGATTATGAAATTTATTATTATTTAATTCAAATAAGAGTTAAAAGAGTTAAAATCAATGTTTAATAACTAAAACATTTTTAATATAGGGTTATACATTAGATAAATTAGACTATAAATATTCATTATAAAGATTAAAAAGATTTCCTACATAATGGTATTTTATTTATAATTTTTATACATTAAATAATTTAATTTACTTATGACACAATGATGATCCAGTAATTACATTATTAATGAAATATTAACATAATTAATGTTATAAATACCCACATAAATGTAATTTGAAACTTTTTATGAATTCCACTAATTTTATATGATAATATGACATATTATTATTGATTATATTAAATTTTTTTGATCTAATCATATTGTTATTATTTTCACAAAAACCAATTACCAAATAGTGTAAAAATTGACATAAAATGGTTTTTAAATCAAATATTATATTATTAATTGTTATTATATTCTTAAATTCTAATGTTCATACAAATGACATAGATAAGGTTATATATATTAATAATCAAACACTTGGGGTTCGTTCGGCTTGTTATAGTAATTTTATTAACCATATAGTGTAAGAAAACAAGAAGACATGGTAAAAGTTAAAATATTTATCTTAGAGTTAAATCTAAATGATATTGTTAAAATAGTGACGTAAACATGTCTAAAACCTTTTGGATTATAGGATTTAGACCCATAAACACATTAGCTATGATATGAATCAATTTGGAGCTATTATAAACCGAATATGACTTTATTATAAAATAATATTTTTAGTCTTTCCTAAGGTTCCCCTCTCCTCCCTTATAAATGGGAACCTCCTCCCTCTTCTCTTTACACAATTTTTTGCCTTCAAGCTCGGCCAACCCCTACCCATTTACCTTCTCAACTTCCCTAGAAACATTATAAAGGTTTTGGTCTTCTTGAAACACCAACTCTAATCCTTTATGAAGAAGATTAAATGAGGTGTGTCGAAGAAGAGGTTATCTATTCTACCGATTCTTTCATGTTTCTTTCTTCTTCAACTTCTTCTTATTTATTTTATTCATTATAAAGAAATAAAATAAGTTTTAATTATATACTGATATGTTATTATAAATATGAAGCAACCCTATTTCACCTTCTATCCATCATACGGAAAATGAAATCACTGCACGTGTGTACGTACGAAATATCGTCTCCACGCCGTGGTGTAATCAGTTTTTCCACCAACACCTTTCTTGGATGGGTATAATGGTGTAAATAATAACTATATATTATTATTATAATATCATACTGATTCTTATATATTAAATCAACCACTCCAATTCCATTCAATAAACATGGGAACAATATCATCGCTCATGCGTATGTACAGATTACCTTCTCCACGACGCGATTAGATTCATTTTCCATGTTAACAATTCAAGAATGATTATAAACTATATATAATATGTAATAATGAAATATATTACATAATAATTCTATTAGATATATATATATATATTTCATCTACTTAATTCCATTCATGTCAATAAGGAACGGAAAACGACATTCATGCGTACGTACGGCCTTCCGTCTCCATGAACGGTGTATTTCATTTCATTTATATATCTATTGTATATATATACTGAATATATATAACATATAAATCATGATTTACATCCTAGAATTATGTAAATCAATATATAATTAATAATAATATTATGAACAACAAGTCCAAACACGTACGATAAATAAAATAATTTTACCCAAAACGCTACTTTAACAAGGAACTTTCAAAAGAAAGGGTAATATAAAGTCAAAAGTGAACCATATATGATATCATAACAATGAATATGATTATTTAATAATTTAGTGACATTATTTAAATCATTATATAGGAGGTTCAGATACGTAAGAAGCATACCATACTTAAGGTAAGGGAAAACATTACAATCTCGTTTTTATCTGAAATTGTTTATTCATAAGTATTTACTGGGGTTGTATTTATCATCCATGTCCCTGTTTTCAATAAATGATTTCATGTATGTTTAAAGTCTTTTTACCCATTTTTGACTTTTAATACATGGTATGTAAGGAATCTTTCTTTTACGAGGTACTTTTTGACTTTTTCAGCAAAAGTACGAGAAGAATGTTTTTTTAACATATACGGCATGAAAGAATTTTTACGATTTTATAAAGCCTTATTTTCATGAAGCATCCTCCAAAATATTTCAAGAATATTTTCAAAAAAATCCTTTTCTTCTAAAATTACATGACATTTTGTGAAAATAATATGATTTTGAAGAAGAAATGATATTTTCCTCAAAATTTCATTTCAAGTGTTTTATCAAAACCATTTTGCATCTATGATGAAATTATTTCATATGTGTATGTTTCAGGTATAATGTCTCTATGATTTACATGGTTTAAATATTATTATTATGAAATGGCATCCATTTCATTTATATAGATTATGTGATGATGAGATGATGTTTATTAAACCCATTTTATTTGTTGGGTTATTATGAAAGATGTATGTTTATTTTGTGGCACATGTAAGAATGATTTCATTATGAGATGGGTGGTACATATGTCTCCCTCCAATTCATTGGGTAAAGATTTATATCTCATGAGATAGACATGGCTAGAATGGTAAGTTAATCTGGTTCAGTGTTACAGGAATAGAATGAGGAGTAAACTCAATTTAGAAAGGGACTTTGTCCACTATAATGGTCTTGGAAGCAATGCCTTGGCTACTATGGATATCATAACATTTGCTTAATGGTTTCCACAATTACATGTTTTATTCCCATTCTATTTTATCATGATTAATGTTCCTTTATGATCTATGCCTTATGCACTTCCAAGATTTAAGTCATTGCTCATGATTTTGAGGATTAGATTTTATGTTCAAGTTTTTGCATTCAAATGTTTATTGATTGTTTTATGTTCTATATTCTTACCCTTACGGAGAATTTGAGCACACCCTTTATATGTTTTCTTTTACCTAGGATTTAAAGAAAGGTTTTAGGTAAGAATACAAAAGGGGAAGATATTTATGGGAGATGTTGAAGATCATTCACCGCAATTAGAAGATTATAATCTGAGTTTCCAAAGACACTAAACTATTACGGTCCTTGTGTGTCTATTTTTGTTATGTATTAAGTATTCTGCAAAATTAATGTAATGTAAATGTACGTCAAGCTTTGGGTCTCTATAGTTGGTATCAGAGGAAAGGTTTAGTTAACCTTTGGAAACTAGGACGTGAAAACTTTAGTGAGATCCCTAGAGATATTTCAATGGTATGTCTTGGGATGTCCCTAAGGATAAGTATAAGTATAGGTTATAGTCCTAGAATTACAGTAACGATATTATAATTAAACCTAAGATGTTAGATATTGAAGGTACTCCCCCTTTATTATTTTGTTTTACTAGCTTGATTTTTGTCTCTCACACTATTCTTTTTTGGTTTTAGGTGATGGCTAGAACCCGAAGGAACCGTGTTGATCAATGTAATGGAAAATGCAATGATTATCCTCCTAAACAAACCAATGTTATGGGAGATGGAGTGAAAAAATCTTATTTCTATACTTACACAAGCTATGAATCATTCTGGACATCCAAATGAGTAGATAAGGGAACAATATTCTATTGAGTCCTTCATGAGGCAATGTCCACCTTCTTTCAGTGTGTCTTCTGATCCACTTGTTGTTGAACAATGGATCAGTACCATTGAAAAGATATTTTCCATACTTCGTTGTTCGGAACATGAAAAATTCATTCTTGCTATTTACCGTTTAAAAGGTGATGCAGATCAATGGTGGACTCTATGTAAGAATACGAGGCCCTGAGATGAAATTGAATCCAAGGAATGGGATGAGTTCAAGAACTTATTTTTCAATAAGTACTTCTCTCATATTATTCAAACAAAGAAGGAAAAGGATTTTCGTGAGCTTGAGCAAAAGGATGATGAATCTGTCGGTATATACAAATAGAATTTTACAAGGCTTTCAAGGTATGTATCTGGCTTTATCATCCAAACTGAAATTAAAGTTGATTGATTATTTAGTGGCTTAAAACCAAGTCTTTGAAGGGCATTAGCCATAGTAGACTTCAGTAGCTATGAATAAATTGTGCGTTGTGCTATCAAGGTATAAATGGATGTTGGTGTTACATATCCATATCATGGTTTTGACAAGAAACGAAAGATGGAGTTCAAGGAGAAATCTTAGAATAATGGTGAAAAGAAGATGAATTTTTCTTAATGCTCAAAGTATGGAAAGAAGCATGGTGGAGATTGTCTAAAAGGTACTATAAAATGTTTTAAGTTTGGAAATGAAGGACATCGAGTAGTTGAGTGTCGATGTAATGGGAAAAAGGTATCTAATGATGTGAATAGAGAAAATAATACAGATAACGCTCCACCAACACATCAATGCTTCAAGTGCAAGGAAATGGGTCATTTTGCTAATCAATGCCCTAATCCAAGGGTTAATGATGATCGACAAGAGAAACCACTTAAGGCAAATGATAAATGGAAGTCACATGTGATCAATATTCATGATGTTGAGAATGACAATGATGTTGTGTAATGATTAAGTGTTTATGTAATGGGATTTCAAAATAGTATCATGGAATCTCATTTATGATATCGTGGAGTTTTGGAATATCTATGTATTGGTTTTCAATAATTATATGGTACAGGTAACTATGAAAAGTGGTTGAAATATGTTTGGAATGAAGATGATATGTGCATAATGAAGGTATAAGGAGAAAATAATATGTTTGATAGTATTCATGAGCTCGTGATTGATATAAGGACTAAGTGATATCATGGTTTGAGTATATAGAAATTTTGGATGTGGAAAGAGATAACTTTTGATAGCATTCATATATTCATTAATGTTCAATAGGTATTCATATTTCCAGAGAATACATAATTAAGGTATTCAAATGTTTGTAATGTGACCAAAAAGATATATTTTATGATATATGGGGTATAAATGATGGTATTCACATTCTTGGTTGATGACATTTCTTGTAATTGTTTTCTTTATTCTATAAGAATGGACAAAAGTATTTTCGATAAGCCTAATGGTTGGAATGGATTAAGTGGAACATCAGATAGAATTGTTTAAGGCTATAAATTTCTTCGATACTATTTATGGAATGTTATAATAGTGTAGAAAAAGGGAGAACCCATAGGACGTGTGACAACCCATCGCGTCGGACAAGGTTGCGGGAATCGAACCCACAACCGAAGTGCGACAGGCCTTTATCGCCTACCAATGGTCTACAAGAAGTCCCTGGTTAGTAAAAATTAGTTTTATTTTATTAAGCAGTATGATAGTTGAAGTATAAGTCCATTTTTGGAATCATATAGGATTAACCTCACCATATATGAACTTATGTATATATAGTAACTTTTACTAACCTTTTGATTGAGACAGATGGAATTACCCATCATTCTATGACATGATCTGCTTATACATCATGAATGAAAAATTCAACTTATTTTCTCTAAGAGATGAAGTGAAAATTGTTCAAGGCATAATCAAAAGTGAAAGTGTAACAAAATCAAGTAAGTATTTCTTCTATTTCAAATTTTTTAAACTTTAGGGAAATGATATTGAAAACCAAAAATGTTGTCCTAGTGCTCTTATATCTAATGAATCAGATGGTACCTTAGATCATCACAAATTTATGGCTTTGTGATAGTTGGATTTTTCGTAGCCATGTTCTCAACCACTCTCCATCAGAATTTAATGGTTAGATTTTTCTTCCAAATCCATATTTTCACCTATGTTCTTCTATGTGGAAACCTATTGATGAGTTACGTTGGGTAATCGTTACATTTCATACTTTAGTTTTTAAAGATACGTTTTGGTATTCCATTTCTACGATGTAGGTTTATATTAAAGAAATGTTCAAGTAGTAAACCCTTTATAACCCCGATGAATGTTGAGGGCGAAATTCATTTTAAGTGGGGTAGAATGTAACAACATGATATTTTATGACAATTATTTTTTTTAATTTCATTGATGTCTTGTGTTGTACGTTAAACCAAAAATATCTTGCACTGTATGCAACATCGTATTAGCTTGCAGTATACACATCACTATTCTTGGCAAGTGTTACACACAATTTCAATATTATTTTGTAGAAATTACTCTACGCAACATTAAGTATAGATTTTGTTTAATTCATTAATGAAATAAGTTTTGATTATGTTATACACAAAACGAAAGGGGACTTGCACTACACGCAACCCTGACTTGGCTTGAATTACATGCAATCACGACCTTCCTCGATAGCGTGTGTAGTACGCAATACTGGGTTTCACTAAACAATGATATATTATTAAAATCTTATATAAACTAGCCGTTATGAATATTAATAACCACTTTTTGAAATTTTATAAATTTTTTATTTCAAAATGGATATAATTTTTGGATTCAGAATATCGAAATTAGACTACGGTGAATTTTTTGTATTTTTCTGAAAACTTTCAATTTCTGATGAATAGTGAAAACACGGGGTTACTATTTAAAAACCGAATTTTTATTTAAATAAATATTTATTTTATTTAAATTTATTTTAGGTAAAAATAGATACATAATACCTATATAAGTTCAATGTAATTCATTGGAGTCATTTTATAATAATTTTATATATATATAAATTTTATTTAACTTTTCACCGTCTTTTACGCACCTCCTAGGAGAGTTTGAAAATTTACATAAAACTTAATTTTACCTCTTTTGTGAGTGGAATATCAAAAATCCGAGAGACATGGTTGATCTCAGTAAGTAAAATGTGGTTCAATGAGATGAAAATTATTTTTGTGGAATAGTAACTTTTTACTTTTATTTACCACAGTTAAAAGTAAATAGAGTAATTAAGGGTAAAAATGATATTATTATTACCGTAAAACATGTACTAATTCAATTGGACAAGTTGAATTCGACCAAAAACAACCTTAGTAATATAATATTATCATTTAGGTCTACATGGATTAGATTAGGACATTTATTATTATTTAATTCAAAGAAGAGTTAAAAGAGTTAAAATCAATGTTTAATAAATAAAACATTTTTAATATAAGGTTATACATAAGATAAATTAGACTATAAATATTAATTAGAAAGATAACAATATTTCCTACATAATTGTATTTTATTTATAATTTTTATACTTTCAATAATTTAATTTATTTACGACACATTGATGATGCAATAATTACCTTATTAACGAAATATTAACATAATTGATGTTATAAATACCCGCATAAATGTAATTTGAGACTTTTTATGAATTAAATTAATTTTATAGGATAATATGACATGTTAGTATTTATTATATTAAATTTTTTAGAACTAATAATATTGTTATTATTTTCACAAAAAATCAATTACCAAATAGTGTCAAAATTGACATAAAATACTTTTTAAAAAAAATATAATATTATTAATTATTATTATAATATTAAAAATCTAAAGATCAGCCTAATTACATATATAAGGTTATATATATTAAAAATGAACCACTTGGGGTTCTTTTGGCTTGTTATAGTAAGTTTATTAACCATATAGTGTAAGAAAAAAAGAAGACTACATAAAAGTTAAAATATTTATCTTAGAGTTAAATATAAATGATAAGGTTAAAATAGTGACCTAAACTTGTCTAAAACCTATTGGTTGATATTATTTCGACCCATACCCACTTTATCTTTGAAATAAATCAATTTGAAGCTATTATAAACCGAATATGACTTTATTATAAAATAATATTTTTAGTCTTTCCTAAGGTGCCCCTCTCCTCCCTTATATAAAGAAAACCTCCTCCCTCTTCTCTTTACAAAATTTTGAGCCTTCAAGCTCGGTCGAAAACCTACCCATTTCCCTTCTAAACTTCCCTAGAAACATTATGGATGTTTTGGTCTTCTCAAAAGACCAACTCTAGTGCCCTAAGAATAATTTTAAAGGAGGTGCGTTGAAGAAGAGGTAATCTCTTTTACCGATTCTTTCATTTTTCATTCTTCTTCAACTTCTTCTTCTTTTGTTGTTTCATTATAATGTAATAAAATCAGTATTAATTATATACTGATATGTTATTATAAATATTAAACAACCCTATTTCACCATCTATCCATCCTACAGAAAACAAAACCACCGTGCGTGCGTATGTACGGAATACCGTCTCCACGCCGTGGTGTAATCAGTTTTTCCACGACCACCTTACTTGAATGGGTTTAATGGTGTAAAAACTAACTATATATGATTATTATAACATCATACTGATTCTAATATTTTATATCATTCACTCCAATTCCATTCAACAAACATGGTAACGATATCATCACTTGTGCGTATGTACGGATTACCGTCTCCACGACGCGATGAGATTCATTTTCCATGTTAACAATTCAAGAATGATTAAAAAGTATATATAATAATTAATCATGAAATATATGACATAATAATTCTATTGGATTTATATATATATATATACATAGTCTACTTAATTCTATTCAAGTCAATAAATAAAGGAAAACAACATTCATATGTACGTACGACCTTCCGTCTCCATGAACAGTGTATTTCATTTCATTTATATATCTATTATATATATATATATACTTAATATATATAATATATAAATCATTATTTAAATCCTATAATTATTTAAATCAAGATATAATTAATAATAATATCACGAACAACAAGTCCAAACACGTACGATAAATAAAATGATATTACCCAAAACGCTACTTTAACATGGAACTTACAAATGAACGAGTAATATAAAGTCATAAGTGAACCATATATGATATCATAACAATGAATATGATTATTTAATAATTAAATGGCATTATTTAAATCATTACACAGGGGTTTCAGATACGTACGAAGCATATTGGACCTAAGGTAAGGGATAACTTTCTCAATCTCGTTTTTATCTGAGATTGTTTATTCGTAAGTATTTATGGGGGATATATTTATCATCCATGTCCCTGTTTTATAAAAATGGTTTCATGTATGTTTAAAGTCCTTTCTACCCATTTTTGACTTTTACTACATGATATGTGAGGAATCTTTCTTTTACAAGGTACTTTTTGACTTTTCCGGAAAAAGTACTAGATGAATGTTTTTTAACTTATACGACATGAAAGGATTTTTACGGTTTTATAAAGCCTTATTTTCATGAAGCTTACTCAAAAATATTTCAAGACTATTTTCAACAAAATCCTTTTATTTTAAAATTGCATGACATTTTGTGAAAAGAAAATAATTTTGAAGAAGAAATGATATTTTCCTCAAAAATTCATTTCAAGGGTTTTATCAAAACCATTTTCCATATAAGATGAAATTATTTCATATGTGTAAGTTTCAAGTATAATGTCTCTATGATTTACATGGTTTCACTTTTCTTATTATGAAATGACATCTATTTCTTTTATATGGATTATGTGATGATGGGATGATGTTTATGAAACCAATTTTATTCGTTGGGCTATTATGAAAGATGTATGTTTATTTTGTGGCACAAGTAAGAATGATTTCATTATGAGATGGGTGGGACCTATATCTCCCTCCAATGCATTGGGTAAAGATTTATATCTCATGAGATAGACATGGCTGGAACGGTAAGTTAATCTGGTTCAGTGTTACAGGACTGGTACGAGGAGTGAACTCGATTCAGAAAGGGACTTTGTCCACTATGATGGTCTTGGAAGCAATGCCATAGCTACTAGGGAAATCATAACATGTGCTTGATGATTTCCACAATTACATGTTTTATTCCAATGCTAATTTATCATCATTAATGTTTCTTTATGATATATGCCTTATGCATTTCGAAGATTTATGTCATTGTTCATGATTTTGATGTTTATATTTTATGTTCAAGTTTTTGAATTCAAATGTTTATGGATTGTTTTATGTTCTTTATGCTTACCCTTACTGAGAATTTTAGCTCACCCTTAATATGTTTTCTTTTCCCCATGATTTAAGTAAACGTTTTAGGTAAGAAAACAAAAGGGGAATATCTTTAGGGAGATTTTGAAGATCTTTCACCATGATTAGAAGATTATAATCCAAGTTTCCAAAGACACTAAATTATTACGGTCCATGTGTGTATATTTTTGTTATGTATTATGTATTCTGTAAAATTAATGTAATATCAATGTACGTAAAGCTTTGGGTCTCTACAGTTGCCTTCTTGGAGTATAGGACTGCGGACCCCGAGGAAATAGATGATTCTGACTCGGATGCAGCTGAGGAGAGTCACATGACGTGGTGCATGGCGTGGAAGTGCATCAGACGTTTTCTTGTTCAAGAGAAGGTGGAATGGTTGAACCAGATGGGGTCACTCCACACATGGCTACGCATTCTCTGCGCCAGAGGGGTGGACAATCTTCGTCTTCATCTGAAGATTCGTGACTTCATGTATGAGAAGATATAGGAGAGCAGCCAGCCTTCCAACATTGCCCAATGCTTGGAAGTATTGGAGAATACTTAGTAATTTGTGATGGTCGATCAGGAGGTTCAACTACTTGGAGAGAAATCAAAAAATAATGGGAGGCATTCATCACAAACTACTATGAGCTCGTTGAGCAACTGAGGGCCCAGCTGGCAGACACCCATGAACAGCTAGTAGTGGCAAGAAGCGAAATGACAGAGCTCGAGGATGACTAGGCACCAGAACATGCTAGGGTCGATGGGATATGCCCTACATCTACTGGGGAGGAGAAGGATCTCAGGGTGCGGGAAGTGATCTTGGAGGCCACAAGCTAGAGGCTGGCAACGTTGGAGCCAAACATCCAAAATGTTGATCCTTAAGGGCCCTGTTTTGGGTGAACTCATAAACTTGTCCTTCCTTGTTTCTTCTAACTCTGAACTGCATGCATGAATTAATTATTCATTTTCTTGTTTATTTTCATGTGTTCTGACCATAATCATGAAATAATTAACGATTAATCCCTAATTTCACATGGATCGTACCCGATGTGAGAAACAAGGGATGGACACGACATCACTTTGATCAGATGTGGGGGTAACCAACTGGACATCAGGCATCAGAAATATACATGACCTACCCAGGTTTCTGAGAAGAAGAGGGGGAAGACCTAACTGGAGGGTGAAATTCTCAGAGCAATCCAGTTGCGATTTTCCCAATGTGCTCTGGAACATGAGTGGGGTAACTCCAGGGGTGTTAGAATCAATCTAAACACAGGGGAGTGGAAGATGTGAATCTTGATACCCAGAATTTGAATTGTTCTAGGGGTGTCATGACATTAAGGGATAAGTGTTGACCATATTTGAAACACAGTACACCTATTGTGTTAGCCTGAAATGGAGATAACAAACGAGGGCTGACCGCTGACCGAGTTTGAAACATGGGGCTAGGATATAAATGCTATCTAATTGTCTTCAATAACATTGGCCTAGGATAGTAGAAAAGTCGTAGGCCAAGCATCCATGCTGATAGAGAGTTCTCTTAGATGTGAGAGAGGAGGAGGGTCCGAATAAGGGGAATGAAAAGTGTGGATAGTGGAGTGATGTTTTTTTTAATAGAGTCCAACACTCCTGACATTAGGAAACTGTGGGGAAGACAACTTAGGTGAGAGCATTGGTCTGATCAATGATTAAACTTAATTCCATATAGTACCTCTCTAGTGAGGAAACTAGCACATCCCGTAATTATTACTGGGTGTCCTGAACTTGTTCAGGGCATAGCAACTATTTATTGTCATGCGTCGAGGATGCGATTATCCAGGACAGGAATGCACAATGTGGTATATGTGTTGGAATGGATGAGGATTTCTGGAGTCCAAGTCACCCCATATTCCAAAATGAGTTCAAGATAAAGGGATAGGAATGAAGTGGGGGTACGATTTAGGATTCCTAGGGATGGACACAAAGACGAGACGTCCGGGCGTTCCTACCTATCCCATGAGGATGGGAATCAGGTCATACGTAGTTCTAGAAATGTGATGGAGTTAAATGTCATGTGGTAAGGACTCAGGGACATATTAGTTTAATGTCTTGTAGCTCGGACCATAAATGGAAACGAATGGGGGGGGCACATGGCATAGTAATCATAAATGAGGATATGGAATCCATACCCCACCATGTGTTCCCTGGGAAGGTTTTAGGTCAAGGGACCAAAAGTGAAAGTCAGGCTGGGCCCAAGGAGAAGTGAACGAGAATTCTTATGTATCCCATGAGTATGAGAATCAATCCATGCATAGTTTGGAGTAAAAGATAAGGGGTCGTGCGGGTCTGGCCCATGCCCCAAACGAAACAACATTTGATAAATCATGTTTGTCCTTTGGGATGGTTGTTGTGTGTTTTTTTGTGAAGTGATGAACCTAGGATAGGGAACCCAGGCATCACAACAAGAATTAATCCATAAGTAGGTCTTGAAAAATGGTATGGTGGGTAGCCAATACCAAACATCATGTCCCCTTAAGTGCAGGCATCACAACATGGTGCTGTTTATCATCAGGTATCCAGGACAATGTTGTCACAGTTTAAGGTCATATGATAGGACCAAACCCCTACATTTTGACATCCCATAGTAAGGACACAATAGTTTTAAAGTCATGTGGGACTGGGAAGCATATATTATTGTCATATGGCTAGGAAATAGGGGGAAAGGTTAACGTGCATGGTGTTAATAAGCATACCCGACATGAATGAGGATGAGGTCCATATCGCACTGCACACGATTCCAGGAATGAAACCTCAGGCCAAGGGGCTGGAAAAGGTTAGAAAATACGGGCTAGACCTGTTGATGAACCATCTAGGTATTCCTACGTATCCAATGAGGATGGGAATCAAGGTGTACATAGTTATTAAGATGTAGTTTAATGTCATGTCGTACAAGGAGTTGGAGGGGTTGGCTCCATGAAAGAAAGTACGCAGTACAACTATTGCAAACCCGACCTGAATGAAGGCATAAACCCACACCACACCACACACTTCTGGGAAAGAAATCTCGGACCGAGCTGGGGAGGAAATTAGTGGATCCTAATCAAGAACCAAAGGCAATATGCCCATGCATTCCTACGTATCCTATTAGGATGGGAATCAAGCTATACGTAGTTCTTGAGGGGAGATCCTAGTTTAAGGCCTTGGAGCTCAAACCATAAAATTCCAAAATCATTTCCAAGTGAGCGTGAATTCCAATCCAATACCTATGCCCACCTGATCCATTCTCGGTGTAGAAAACATGGGTGGAGGAGTTATTTTGCACACATGGAATGACTGCCAAGTGGAGAGCGGTGAGGTTCCCTGAACGATGCCTCTTCATGGCTCGTTTTCCTAATGTGCCAACACACAGTGAGGGATAACATAAGGAGTGTTGAAATTATATTTAGACATGGTGGAAAGGTGGAAGATGTGAATCATGCAACCAAAATTTAGGGCTTGAATAGGGTTGGTGTGATGATGGAGGATAACTTTTGACCATGTTCGGAACACAACATCCATATCGTGTGAACTGAAATGGGGACAACAAATGAGAGTCTCCCACTGACCATATTCGCAATGCGGTACTTGTAACAATTTTTTGTTCAAGATCCTTAGGGATGTTGGCTCAAAATGGTTATAGAGCCCTTAGGCATAGAATCCATGCCACTTGGGGGTCCTTTTGGAAATGAAAGATGATGGATGCCCAAATTATGGGGGGACATGAAGGCTGAAAATGGGTTGGAACATGTCTAAGTAGAATCCAACACTCTCAGTCTCAAACTAGAGTGCTTTTGGATATGTTGGTGAACCCTCAAGGAGATAAGGGTAAGGTACATGGTGTAGTTGTTACAAACCCAATGTGAATGATGACATAAGCCCATACCGCACCACAAACCCCCCCTGGTGGAGACTTACGCCAGGGGCCAATGAAATGAGTAGGTTTCAAGGAAACCGGGAGGGACCTGAAGACCAAATGTTTGGGTGGTCCTATGTGTACCATATGGATGGGAATCAAGCCATACGTAGTTCTGAAGGGGGGTATGCAGTTTAACATCATGCGGTAAGGATGCAGGGGTGGTAAAGTCGGGCTGGACCCATAGACGAGATGTCTTGTCTTTCCTATGTATACCATTAGGATGTGAATCAAGCCATATGTATTTCTAGAAATGGCATGTAGTATAATGTCATATGGTAAGGATGAGGGAAATAATAGTTTATGGTCATAGAGCACGGACCCTAAATTCCTAGATTAATGTCATGTGTGTGGGACAAGAAAAAGAAAGGGGGTGAATCAGTATTCCTATTATGTTGGAGGCCACGAAACAACCAAAATGATCGAGGATAACTATTGACCAAGTTCAAAACATAGTATCATTATTATGTGACAAGGGATTGGGGACAAACAATTGATCATTGACCATTGACCATATTCACAACATGGGACTTGTATCAATTTTCATCTAAGAACCTCAGGGACGTTGGCCCGGAACGGTAGGAGAGCCCATAGGCCTAGAATCCATGATGCCCGAGGATCTTTTTGATTATTAATGGATGATGGAAACCCCAAATATTGGGATGCATAAAGCGTAATGGGACCTGTGCAGTTTAACATCTTGCGGCAAGGACGATAAAAAAGGAGGAAGGTCTTAAGGGGATATGTGTGGCGTTTTGAAAGTAACTAGATGTGAATGAGGACATGTAGTCCATACCACACCACACACTCTAGGATGAGATCTTGGGCCATGGGGGGCCAAAAATATTAGAAGACCTAAGGCGGGAGGTCCCTACCAACCATAGACACGTGACCCTTTATGTGGGGATTACCTTACCAGAGTTCCTAAGCCCACATGAGCAATGATCGGTGTGGGAAACATGTAGTGGGATCAGGTTCATCTCAAGATATCAGATAATGACAACCAAGGAAAGGGATAAGTAAGACATTGACATGCCTTTGATGTTTAACATCTTGTGGGATGACATACAGTTTAATGTCATGTGGGATGACATAAAGTTTAATTTCATATGGGAAAATGCAGTTTAAGGTTATGTAGGACCAGATACAGTTTAACATCATACATGACAATGAAAGTGGGGGAAATCTCAGAAGGGGGGAATACATGGTGCAGCTGCAATGATCTCGACGTAAAAGGGAAAAAAGTTTTCCAAACACTGCGTGTCTCAACCCAAGGAGAGATTTTGGATATTGGGGCCTGGGCCAACAGAAAAAATGTCCAGCCTGTCCAACATATCCCATGAGGATGGGAATCAAGCCACTCATAGTTCTGAAAAGGTCATGCAGTTTAACGTCATGTGGTAAAGATGTGGGATGATAGAAGAACCAGGAGGGACACATGGTGTGGACTTTTTATCTGTTCCTTGAGGGGCTAAAGAGGCTTAGGCTGCGCCACCTGGGACCATCCAAAGGAAACTACACCCAGGGGGTAGTCACATGGGAAGAGTTTGGGGGGTTGGACTCTAAGGCAATATGCCTGAGCAGTCCTATGTATCCCATAAGGATGATAATCAATCCATATGTAGTCATAGAGGTGTACTTTAACGTCATGCAGGGCGTTATCTTAGTTTTTGGTCGTAGAGCTTGGACCAAGATGGTGTTTTTACCGCTCGTAGTTTAATGTCATGCATGAAAATATGCATTTTTAACGTCATGTGAGATGAGATGGTTTATGGTCATGTAGTACCATTTAGTTTAACGTCATGTAGGACCATAGTGAGGTTTTGGGTCACATAGGACCATACAGTTTAAGGTCATGCGAGACCCTTCAGTTTGAGGTCATAGAGGACCATGCAATTTAAGGTCACTCTGGACCTTACATTTTAAGGTCATGTAGGATCAATCGCTCCGGAAAAGTATTGCTTGAGGAATTTGTCATTGGTGGGAGGAGTTATACGCTCACCATCAATGGTAACCAGAGAGTAGGCACCATTAAGGTAAACCTTGTGGATGATAAGGTCCTTCCCATTTGGGCTCCTGCTTGGGTGGTTTCCTGCCAGGTATCATTGGCATTTTCAGATCCATGACCATGTCACCTTTCAAGGAAGATAAAAGGAGAACTTTCTTGTTGAAAGCTAGAACTATCTTGTTCTGATGCCTTTCCAGATTGTGCAGAGCACAAAGCCTATTCCCATTGAGTGCTTCCAATTCAGCCAGACAGATTTTATCCACCTTATCTAGTGCTTGCTGTTCATAGACAGTTGTGCGCAACGAAGGAAATTGAATCTCGATGGATAGGACAGCCTATGTTCCATACACCATAGAATATGGAGTCACCTGGGTGGAATTATGAGTCATCATTCGATAAGCCCAGAGGGAGTTGGGGAGATTATCCGGAAAACTTTTCTTGTTCTGACCAATCATTTTCTTTAAAATGTTAGAGAGGGTCTTGTTGAATTCCTCGATATTCTCATTTACCTGCGCGTGGTAGCAGGAGGTATGGTTAGAACGGATGATGTACATAGAGTAAAATTTCATAAGTTCCACTGCTTGGAAGTTGGTGCTGTTATCAGGGAGGATGGAATGAGGGACTCCGAATCGGTGGATGATGTTAGTTCTCATGAATTCAATGATAGAACGGGCCTTGACCATATTGAGCAAAATTTCCTCTACCCACATGGAAAAGAAATCCATAGTGGTAAGGATGAACCTACACTAACGAGCTGTCACCGATGGGTAAGGTCCCACAACATCAAGTCCCCAGATTGCAAATGGCCAAGAGAAATTGGTAGTTTGGAGAGGCTCGGGCAGCTGTTGCACAAAATTATCATGGATCTTGCATGCATGGCACTTCTTGGCAAACATATTGTAGTCACAGATCATGGAGTGCCAAAAATTCCCTAGTCTCCGTATCTTTTGAGATAGCTTCGGCCCAGTCTGATGAGCTCCACAAGAATTGGAATGAGCCACTTGCATGACCTAGAAAATCTCATCTACGTGAATGCAATGAAGGAGGATTCCATCAAACCCACATTTGTAGTGGTTTTGTTCGAAACCGAGGCCACTCTGGAGGGCCAACTATAGTGTGTGGTTCCTGATTTGCTCGAATTCATCTTGATCTACTGGGAGACTTCCGCGTTGGAGGTACTCGAGGATGGGATCCTCCAATGAGGGAACCCTTCCTATATGATGGTAGGGGGACTTGGGGGCCCTGACGTGGAAGCACCAATGGTGAGGTTGCTTACATGGGGTTGTCCTCATCGCTCGGAGTGATGTGAGCGATTACTCTATGGTGTGCCACGTGGATAATCATGTCAACCTTCTCGGGCTCTACAAGTGATGCAGCTAGGCTGGCTAGGGCATTGGCTCGACCGTTTTGGGAGAAAGGGATGTGCATAAATTCAAGTCGAGACCAGAATTGGGCCGTTAATTAAAGGGTACACTCCAATAGTGGCACAAGCTCTGGATTCATGACGACATAGTCCCTGTTGACCTGCTTGATGACTAGCTCGGAGTCCCCTTTCACATGAATGGGGGGAACATAAATCTCAAGGTCTAGCTCGAGGCCAGTAATGAGAGCCTGATACTACGTCTCATTGTTGGTGAAACCTTCTGACAGCTAGAATGAGTATGGAAGGATGGCCTATTCTGGCGTAATGAAGATAATACCCAGGACCACCCTATGGAGTTTGGGGTCATTGATTCTTCTTTCGGTAGGGCTTCGGGAAGCACCATCAAAATTCATCTTCCATCATCGACATGCTTGACCTACTGAGAGGGTATCCTCATCTAGAAAATCAAGGTCCAAGGACTAGTCTTCCGAAGCTCGATGGGAATCGAGGAAGTCTGTTAATGTATGCCCCTTGATAACCTTCTGAGAGACGAATCTGATATCGAACTTCTGAAGGATCACTGCCCACTAGGCTAGCTGAACGGTTAGAATGGGATGGTTCAAGATGTACTTAAGTGGTTCTACTCTGGATACCACCTAAACCTCATCATGTTTTAGGTAATGTCATAATTTTTGTACCACGAACACCAACACAACTCAGCTCTTCTCGATAGAGGATTATCTGGTCTCTGTATCGAGGAGCATGCATCTGAGATAATAGAGACTGTTCTCCATCCCCTCATTGTTTTTTTTTTGATAGGAGGGCGCCGATAGATCTCTCCAGTGTGGTCACATAAAGGACCATCAGCTTTCCAGCGATGGGTGGCATTAGGACAGGAGGCTGCAATAGGTACTACTTGATTCTTTCTAAAGCAGTTTGAAAATACTCATCCCACTCGTAAACAGTGCCTTTCTTCATCAGCCGAGAAAAGGGATTACACTTTCCAGCCAGATTCACGATTAATCGGAATATATAGGATAAGTAGCCTTGAAAGCTTCAAAGCTTCCGAATGTTGCTCAAGGGAGACATATGACTGATGGTCTTAATCTTCTCTAGTTGACCTCAATGTCTCTGTATCTGACAACAAATCCTAGAAACCTCCCAGAGGTGACCCTGAAGGCGCATTTCAGTGGCTTCATCTTCAGGTGGTGGGAATGAATAAATACAAACACTTTCTCAAGGTCTTTGAGATGGTCCTAGCGTTGGCGATATTTGACCACCAGATCATCCACGTAACACTACACCAGTGTCTCAATGATTGGCTCCGATATGCAATTCATGGCACACTGGTTGGTGGAACATGCATTTTTTATACCAAAGGGCATGACCTGGTAGAAAAAGGTGCCTTGCAGTGCCCTGAAGCCAGTGGATTCTTCTTCTTCTGGGGCCATTTAGATCTGATTGTACCCAGAATACCCATCCATGAAAGAGAGGGCTTGAAACCCAGCGGTGGTGTTGATTAGTAGTTTTGTCACCTAAATGGGAAAATCATCCTTTGAATAATGAATTTTAAGATCCCTGAAGTCGATGCAGACTCTGATCTTCTCATTCTTCTTCCTAACATGCATGATGATGGACAACCACCTGGGGTACTGAACCTCCCTGAAAAATTTGTCTCTGATAATCTTATCAACTTCAGCCTCGACCATGGCACCGTGAGAGGGGTGCATCTTTCTTGGAGGATTTTTGAACCTGCAGTGGTTTGTCGGAAGACCGAGGTGGTGTACAGAGACCTAAGGGTCTAGTCCCATAATCTCATTTTATGTCAAGGGAAACACATCACAATTATTATTTAGGAAGTCCACGTTCTGTTGTTGCACTTCAGCAGGAATATCAGCACTGATTACCATAGGACATGGGTCCGCCTCATTACTGAGTTTCACTTGTACCAACACATTGACCGTGGTGGAGACACCCTCCTCAAAGGCGGGAGGTGCATCTTCCAAATCATCTTCTTTGCTTACAAAGGAGGGGTCAATGATGGGAGAAGATTCCTCTTCAACAATAGATTCCGACAAGGTACTGGTGCCGCCCTGAGCAGTGGTTGATACCACATCCGAGGATTCTTGTGCTATCAAATCCATAGCGACGAAATCTGTCAAACAGATACCATATGGTCTTCGACCCAAGGGGCCACACTTGATAATATCAAAGCAATAGTTATGTGTCAGCTTGAATTGGTTTATCCCAGACCTGCAAAACAAGAAAGTATGATGTATTGATGTTGCCCTAGGGTGGACATCCCTGTACCTTAAAAAAGTATGGTGTTCTGGGATTATCCATGCCTGATTCATAAAAGAATACGAGGTAATATTCCAGCATATTTTTTGCTTGGTAATGTGATTACCCCTTGTCCCGGACACAATGAATCATTTCCCCAAATCCGGGGTTGTGGCCTCCAGTTGGTGGATCAGGAAGATGTAGGCTTCATCAAGATCTAACCACAGATTGGTTATAGTCGTAGTAGGTTCAACCTCATCAACCTGGATCTTCTTGTTCTTTCTCTTGTTATAGTCGGCATCCAGATAGCGGGATTTACAAGAGGCAAAGAGGTATGTGTCAGCTTGGAGTACACCTAATCTATCATTAAGGGAGTACTTGAGGGACTAGTGATATGAGGAAGGGACAACAGCATGCAGCTGAAGCCATGGTCAACCCATCAATGCATTGTAGGCGGTTTCCTGTGAGACAACCATGAACTCTGTGTTGGATAACAGGCCACCAAACTGGGTCTTCAGAATGATCATAATGAACTGTATTTGTTCTGTCCTGTTGTAACCTTGAATTCCATGGTCATAGGGGGATAGGTCGCCTTCAGATAAACCCAGTTTCCGTAATATCTGGGTCAGGATTAGATTGATCCCAGAACCCATGTCGATGTGACAGTGATGAAGTTTAACACCATCGAAATGGCCAGTGTTGTACTATTGGCCGATGTGCCCCTATATGGTAGTGCCTTCGTCTTCTGTGGAGAAATAGATAATGGATTGGCATTCATCATGTTCGACTGCCTCGGTATGGAAGGCCTCTGTGGTTGTCATCTCCTTCTCAAACTGGAGGGGGATTTTTAACGCCTCGGGTAGAGCTTCACGTATCTCTGGAGACATGCGAAGGGCCTCAAGGATGGAGAGCCTTGAAGGAATTATGGATAGATGCTTAAGGACATCGTACTTCCACACCAAGTGTGAACCTCTGCCCATAGGAGGTTGCTCTGTGGTAGGGGGAATAATGGGCCCTGCCAGCTAGGAGGGTGATTGGCTAGTGTTGGGAATGTCCCGCTGCTCGCTAGTTGAAGTCCATGGGGTGATTGCCGGACATGGGCTGGATGGTTGGGTCTGGTCCGTAAAAAAGTGTGGTTGATCTCAACGTGGTCGAGGCAGCTCTGGTTGATCAAACAACACATATGGAGGTGAAGACAGACCTGATGGTACCAGAAGAGGAGGTTGTGCATGTTGAGCACTGCACTGGGCCCACTGTCTAGTTTTGGTGGCATGCACATCCTAACTGGAGGAACTGATTGAGGAATTTTTCCGACCTATGTAACCATGGATCCGTCGACGATGGAGGCGTCTAGGGATGTTGGAAGGATCTTTCGGTCATTCCTCCTCTTCAGGGATCGTGTATGGGTTTACCAACTCCACGATATTAACCAAAGCGCAGCCTTGATCATCCCTTGAAGAATCCTCCACTACTGGTCTGATTCTGGGGGTGACTTCCATCTCTGGGGGAATGAAGTCGTCGAGAGTTCATGATGCAGATGACATTGGTGGGGGACTTCGTTTTCACTAGTGCTGCTGATGTTTGCTCTTCTGAGGAGGGGAAGGATGAGACGTCGATGCAGAAGTGCTGGCCGTAGATGATGCAATGGATTCTGAAGGATTGGGTCAATTCAAAGGTGACCAAATAATACAATGGGCATGGGAAACTGCCTTGTGATCCATCTATTCATCATACTTCTAGGACATGTGGTTAGGAACCTAGTGCCACTCAGCCTCACTATCACTATCACTGTCTAGCTTCATGACTACACATACCACCTGGGCTGGATTTGGGCCTAGCCTGATGATGTTCTTGTCAACCTAGTCTTGGAGAAAGTCTTTGAACAAATAGAACTGTTTGAGGGTGTGCCCCAGAATCTGGTGATAAGGGAAGTAGTTGGGGTGATCAATAAGATTTTCCTCCTCGGGCCTCCGGCACTCAAGAAGTCAGATAAGTCCCTACTCCAAGGCCCGACGAAAATAACTAGTGGTATGAGCCCTGTTGAACGAGTAGGCCAGATTCCTCTTGTCAGGAAAGGGGGCTCTAGGAGTCTTTCCCTGATGAGGGGTATGAGGCACCTATCGAGGGGGCAGATCCTAGTTATCTCGTCGAGGTGGTGGTGGTGCATTACGCGGAGGCGCCTTCCAGTTTTGGGATGGTCGCTGCTCGGTAGTAGGTTGTGCCTAATGTGGCTGGCCTCTATGAGGCTATAGAGGAGGCTCAACTAGCCATAACTCCAAATGTCTGGGCGCCTCTACATGAGCTACATGGTAGGCTCGACCCTGGAGGCCCCTCTTGGGGGAATCACTGGACATAAGGGGTGTGCTTTCTTAGCCTGCAGCAAGGCCTCTTCCAAACGCTCAGCCTTATCAGAGAGATCTCAGAATCCCTCAGGGTAATTCTGAGTGATAAGGTAAGGGACCGGCTCAATTTTTCCATCCACCACACACATCATCAGTAGCTGATCCTGAGTTAGTGGCATATCCAAGGAATAAATAAGGACTTTCCACCAAGCGATGAAATCTATTACGCGTTCTTCAGTCCTATGCTTGCACTTGAATAGATTTGAAATGTTAGTCTTCTGGGTGGTAGATCTGAACGGGTAAAGAATATTCTTGCATAGATCTTCCCAGCCAGTGACTGACCCCATGGGAAAATGGTTGTACCAAATAAACGTGGGCCCTACTAATGTTTGGAAGAAACAACAGAGTTTGATGGCCTCTTGCTGTGCTGGGGTACCCAACATATGTCCACATCTTGAGATGAAGTGGGATAGATGCTGTTGGGCGTCACATGTCCCATTAATGGTAGAAATGAAAGGTTTTCGAAACTTGGGGGTGCTGACATGTCGTCCACCCATGCCAGATATGGCATGCCATCAGGCGAGATTGCTACCTATCGGGTTTCCAATGCTTCGAGGCGAGCGAGAACCGCAGTCATCAGATCTTCCAATTGGTGATTACCATTATGACGGGGGTCCCTGACTACCAGTGTGTTTCTAGGTTTGTTGTTCCTATATGCAGGTTCATCATCTCATGGAGCAGCTGGTGGAATACCCAGCTGAGTGACTGGGGGAATATTGCACAGAGCGGTTGGGGGAACCCGAGCGGGGTATCAATGATTGTCACGCTACTTAGGTGGATTCGGCGATACATACCACACCCTCATATCATATGCTCCGGCTTCTACTCTATCCATGTGGTCAGGATGGTCGGGGTCACTCGAAGGCAATTTTCCAGTGATATGTTGTATTTTCCACTAATGCCCCGGTCGGGGTTCACCATAGTCTGATTGTCACCTTGCAGCGTGTTCAGCAAGGAGCTCGTCCATCATCCTCATATGCTCTATGAGCTATTGGTGCAATGTGGATTTTTCAAGATCCTATCTTGTCTTTTTAATTGATCCTAACAGGTTAGAGGGTTTGATGACCTTGAGATTCTCTTTTACTTTTTCAGGATTCCGACCGGTGACTAGTTACTCGGTTGGCATAGGGAGGCCTAATAGATTCCTCTGCTGGCGGGTAACCCTTACCAGTGGATATAATAGGTGTGGAACTCGTCTGGGGGGTACATTCCCATCAAGGATTTCTACCTCTATTTCCCCTCCCCCTGATAGATCGATCATGTTGACTACGAATCTACTAGGAGGCATGTCCTCAATATCATGTGGCGAATCTGGCTGGCGCCGGATAGCGCTGAAGTGTAGGGTTGCATACTACCCCTAACCATGGACCTGAACCTAGGGGGAAGCCTTC
The DNA here is from genome assembly GCA_963277665.1 of Viscum album. Classification (NCBI taxonomy): domain Eukaryota; kingdom Viridiplantae; phylum Streptophyta; class Magnoliopsida; order Santalales; family Viscaceae; genus Viscum; species Viscum album. Next base: position 1,147,896,440 of record OY728132.1, on the reverse strand, counting down.
TTAATGATTTTTCGGAGTAATTTGATACTCTCAACACATTTTTTTAGAGATTCTGATGGTGACTAGGAGACTCAGGGTGCTGGGCCACGGGGAGTGTAGCCAGGTAGACCCTACGACACTATTGACCATGGTCTTCAGAGTGTGCCTAGCTCTTGGGATAGGTCATCCGATGATAGTGGAGATGGAAGTACATCGCCCAGAGGGTCTAGAGGAAACATTCATCTTCCTATTATGTGAGCAATTTTGGTGCACTGAAATTTGTTGTTGCAATGGGCCAGAACATCTCTGGGAAGTGCTCTACTGTGAGGATGTCCCAGAAACATTGTTGGTCAGACTCAGGATCTGGCCCTTGGTTTCTCCACTCATCAACTAGAGGTGGTTGGGGAACCAGTAGAGGTATTGAGACACACTGCTGGGATGGCATATTGGTCGATGGAGAATATGGCGGACGATCTGACAATCCACCGTATCTTGGGTTACCCGACGATGAGTTCAGTGACTGGGCCACCACATATCAGTAGGACGGGCTAGTGGCCGCGATTTTCAGGGTAGGGGCTTCCATTTATATTTGTAGGATTTCTTTTTTCTCACCCATGATCAGTCCACAGAATAATTCTCTAAGTTTGCCCGTCGAGGTAGAAAATGACCCTGTATGCGATTGGGGAGACTGCGTGGCCAAATCTTGGAACGAGGCCAAATCCTCCTCCTCTTGAATGTATCTCCAAAGGGAGGAGGTAATATTATGGACCTCACACTATGGGAAGATGATGCTGATGCACCTTGTTCCTGCACTGGCCCCTAATGCAGAAGAGCGGGGTGAGGACTCCATTGTTGAGTCACATTCTGCCTCAGAATCCAAGAAGCATACTTGCTTAATTGTAGTCTGTAGAATCTCTGTGTCCTTCCTGCAATGTTGGAAACCTGCCCTCCTGCCCCGGTGTGGTTCTTCGAGGTAGGGTAGGTTCTTGGCGCGATGGATCTTGACTGAGCAGGCGATGGGGCGGAGAGGAATTCGATTTGGATAAAACTGGGGTGCGGCGAGAACCCGGAAAAAAGTCGAAGGGGATGTGGGGTAGACCTCCACATCTGTCTTCTAGAGCATGGATAGGCTCTCCGCAGGTGCTATCGGAGTGGTTAGGACCTCTTCTTGAGCCGGTAGGAGCATCGGCTGGGCCTGCATGCCTTTTTTCCTTTCCAGTAAAGACCTGAGGGGGGTCCCCATTTTGGTTAAGCTAAACATGGGTTGATCCGCCACATTGGGTGTCCCTGAAGTAGGGAAAACCTCTTCCTTTCTGATTGTCGAGATGGGGACGACTTTCATCTGCTACTGCATAGACATGGTGGAGACCCCCACACTGGTGGTTGGCCAGACGTATAGCATCCTCACATTGACGACCTATGGAAGGAGGAATAGTCCCATAGCTGAGATCGTAGGCACGGAAGAGGTCCTCGTACCGGGCATCAATGTAGCGAGGAGGGCATTCGATTTGATTGACGGAGACATGGGGAGAAAATCCACACCAGGCTTGGGAATGGGATGGCCCTACGCTCTCCTTACCGATGGTATGGAGAGGACCTTCATATTGAAATTAGAGGTGGGATGGCCTGACACTTTCATTGGAGGTGGTATAGGGAGGACCTTCGTATGGGGTTTCAACGTCATGGGTCGGCCTGAAACGGAGGCTACCTGCATCAGTGATTGGGAGAGTTGACCCAAACTTCCCATGGGGAGGTTGGGGCATTGATCTGTGTCACGCATATGAGTTCCCCTACTCATTGTAAGAAGGGGGATGACAGTATACGTCAGTGGTCACATAGACCATGGTGGTTATTTCCATTGATTCCCCTTGGTAGGCATCTTCCTCAACTTGTGCCCGACACTGGAGTTGGGTCAGCTGAACTAGGGCCAATGGTGCATGCAGGTAGATGGAATTTTCTTCCCCTAGTGGGATCGGGTGGCGACATTGGCATGTCCTTATGGGGGCCCTTCTCAATAGTCCATGGGAGAGGTTTACTGTTGGGCCTTCCTAGAGGTCCCTTACCTCATCGGTGTAGGGGAAGGAGTCATCAAAGCATCATGGGGAGAGGCTCCCAAAACGGTTGTGTATTGGAGTGGGGAACAGTGACTCCCTACACGACCCTTGGGGGTGGTGGCGACGACGTGGTGCAGAAGCCTCCAGGTCTTAATAAGCCATTTCCCGAGTCGGGATAATGCCCTCCTCCTAGTATTGGAGGATGAGGCCATTGATCATCCTCTTTTTGATTAGCTCAGAGGGGGATATTAGGCATGGTTTCCCATCAGTCGTGGATGCAGAAGCGCTCTCAGAAGAGGTGAGGCTACATGAGATTGTCACGTTATCGTTGCCCCTACCCCTGACCCTACATCGGTGGGTGGGTGACGATTGGTTCCCAATCATGACAGCTTGGTTCCTGGAAGCAGAGAACTTAACCATTAGCACTGAATAGAGGAAAGAAACTCCCAATTCCCCAGTATCATTCTGAATTAAATGGTTGGTATGAAGGATCCACGCTAACATGTTGTAGACCAGGATTTCTAACGTTAGACTGCCCGAACTTCTAGTGTGTTTCACAGCAGGCCCGCTATATGCTTGGCGGGACCAACTGCCAAATAATTTAATCTAGTGACATGTCAATCTACTGATGTCTCAAATGCTACTAATCTCCATATTGAGGAGAAGAAATTCATGTTGGGTTCATGGTTTCTATTTACGATGCTTTCACCATGGGAGCGTGTCTGTCCGTGGGGACGCACTGGCCTATTTCCCTACATTCTCGCTTTTAAAAGGCGGGAGGCATCTGTAACATATTCAGGGATGTTTGATCCTTGGTCAAAATGGGGTGATGGGATGTCAGATCCTACTTCTGTGGATTCCTCCTCAGAGCTCGTCGCCTAGTCCGGGTCTCCCACATAGACTTAAGACGTTGTTCGTGAAACTCTTCCCAATGCCATGTCTCCATGGGCCTCGGTTCATTATGCTGCTTCTGTCAAGAAATTCCATGGAGTCTGGTCTGGGCAGCAATCTTCTGTTGGAGGAGTAGTCACATCGGACATCACTGGCATGTTTGGGCACTGGAACACTGGTGCATCTGGTTTTCTTTACCTTATGATAGGGCTTCTTGAGGGAGTGGTAGCTCGAGGTATCCCACGTCATGTGTGGGGGTCCTTATGACCTGGGCATGTAACTAAGGTTTTCCTTAGATTCCCATTTTTAGAACTGGGTATGCCGTGAGTTTAAAGTCTTGTGGATATGGATCATACTGATTGGAACACTGATGAGAGTGGATCCGATGGTGTGACCCTAGGAGGGTGCACTGAAATGGGGCTAACACTTAGTCAGTGGCCCGATGGTTGTTAGGAGGAATGAGAAGTGAGATGGTGTGATCCCACCAAGATTTGGTAGCCTAGGTAAGGATCGGGATGGATTATGGAGGGTTGAGAGTGGATGGAGGATGGGATGGAAGCTTCATTTGTGGTTGACGGTGATTTTTGGCTTGAGCCTTGAAGATACTTCTTACGTATCCCCATGGTAGGGAATCAAAGTCCATGTAGTTAAATGGGGCAGTGGGACACCTAGGGAAGTGGCCCATGAGAATGGAATCATGGATGGGACCCGGAGAAAGTAGAACCTTCAGGTTGGGGGGATGGCATCAGGATGAACACAGAGGACAATGACCTGATGACATGATACGGCTTATGCACGGTTAGCAGCCCGAGAGTTGGTTTGACGCCAAGAGGGAAGACCGAGGATGTGGTTTCCAATAAAGGAGGCTACAATGGTTTACCGCTATGTGGGGTCACAATGGCATACCACTAGATGGGGTTGGACCTTGAAGAGGCTTCCTACATTCCTTGCCTATGAGGCAAGGATCAATCCCGTGTAGTTCAGAATGGGTGCAGTTTAGTGTCGTGTGGGATGAGGGTGATGATCCAATTCAAAGATAGTCAGGATGGATGGTTTAAATATGGTGAACTGATGTGAAGATTGTCGGGACCAATGGGTGTTGGGATTGAACCTCAGGGAGGCTTCCTACGTTCCATTCCTTTTTAAGGATCAAATTCCACACAGTTCGGGTAGTATGGGGTTACACTCTAGGAAGACTAGGGTGAACCGAAGTGAAGGGGGTGATGGGATTGAACCTTGGGGAGGCTTTCTAGATACCCTTCCTTATCAAGGGTCAAAGTCCATGTAGTTCAGGTAGTATGGGTCTTACACTCTAGGTGTCCCACAGATAGGAATGCATTTTAATTTCTTGCGGGACGTTGGTGAATCAACGTGAAAGGGAATTGGAACCAGTGGGTGATGGACTTAAACCTCGGAGAGTCTTCCTACGTACCCTACCTTATTAAGGATCAATGTCCACATAGTTCGGGTAGCATGGGGGTTACACTCTAGGCGGACCAAGGATAGGAACAATTTTTAATGTCTTGCGGGACATTGTAGAACTGACGTGAATGGGAGTTGGAACCAATGGGTGATGGGATTGAACCTCTGGGAGGATTTCTACGTACCCTTCCTGGGCAAGGATCAAAGTCCACATAGTTTGGGTAGTATAGAGATTATACTCTAGGTGGTCTAGAGATAGGAACGAAGTTTAACGTCTTATGGGACATTAGTGAACCGACATGAAAGGGAGTCGGAACCAGTGGGTGATGGGCTTGAACCTCAGAGAGGCTTCCTACATACCCTACCATGGAAAGGATCAAAGTCCATGTGTTTTGGGTAGTATGGGGCTTACACAATTGGTGCCCCATGGTGGATGTCATGGTCGATTCTTACTCTAAGACCATGTGAGTCATGCTCAGTGTGAGAAACAAGAGGTGTTAAAGACCTGACGATTGCATCGAGAAAGTTGTGTATGTTGAGAACAGAGCGGGGCTTATGCGTCGTTAAAAGCCCAAAGAGGAAGCAGGGGCTTATGAATGGTTAGCGGCTAAGGGAGATGGAGATTGGGACTTACTCCAGGATGGAGGCCCATTGATGGCAAAACCTAGAGGGATTTTCCACGGAAGAGAGGAGGGGAGGGATGCTACCTCTTGCAAGAAAGGCTAGGGGCTTACACCAAGATGGTCTCCCTTCCCCGCGGACAGGAACTGCTCCAACAAAGAGGATATCTTTCCGTATGGAAAAGATCACTCCTGTGGAGACTAGCGAGTGTGAAAAAATTCTGAGGTGGGGACCTGAGCAAAGTGCGCAAGGCGAGGCTACAGTTTAACATCGTGTGCAGAGGATGAGGGTGCATGGTAGTTTAGTGTCTTATAGCTCGAACGAGGCGGGTTCACTCCACACCCCCTAGGACTTACATGACTGGTACCTCCCACCCATTGGGGAAGGGAAGGCTTCAAAAAAGATGTGATGAAGGGGTGTTGTGGAGTGATCCAATGAGGGGTCCAAGTTAGCCTGGTTATGCGAAGTATCAATAGCCGTTAGCATGACTATGCGAAGAAGCAGGAGGCGAAGCAACACAACGGGAAACACCACCCAAGGGACTTTGATGTTACTTTGTACTGGCCTGGAGGTCTGTACAGAAGAAAGGTACGCAACACAGGTGTATTGCACATGAAAGGGGCTCCCCAATGGCGTCTTATAGTAAGAACGGCACATGGGGCACATGAGGAGTGATGCGCACATGATAGGAGGTCACGCACATGATGGGACATTTGCACGCAAACTGGAGGAGTGCGTGCAAGATGTGGTTACTACGTGCAAACAGTCATAGTGTGCGCAAGAATGCTTCCAAGTGGGGAGAAACTTTCACACAAAATGGAATTATTGTGCGTGAATGTCTTAGGGGTCGACGGGAGATAGAAATTATCCAATCTAAGTGGGCCCACTTGAAGAGAGACCCAGGGAGGGCTGGCGCACAAGATTCAATACCTGTACACCATAAGGGTTTGCTCGCTGTGATGGAGGTGGTCTCTTTCGAGCAGCAGATCATCCCTTCCTCTTCTGTAATTGTCCCCCAAGGGTCGGGGGAGTGGTTTAATATATAGATGAAATCCCCCGAGGTGACGCGCAAGGGGAACTATGTGCAAGGGGTGGTGGACGTTGCATCGGGCATGCCGGTCTTGCGCATCCTAGAAAAACATGCACGCCCATAAGGCTTGTGCGCCCCAGATTTGGAAAATTATGGCGGGAAGGTGCTGCGGAAGGTAGTCGTTGACATCGCATTGAACATACAAGACTTGCGCATCCCGGGGAAAACCCTCAGTGCAAGACTGCCTTTCGCACCTGAACTTGGAGAATTCCGGTCGGGAAGCTGCCACGGAAGGCGGCCCTTGATGTCGATTTGGGCATGCAAGTCTTTTCGCGCCAGAGTGGAGTTTACGCACAACCATGGAATCTTGCACTCACCTGCCTCCCAAGTCACATAATCTATTTCTCGCCCTTCAACGCCTTTTTGGTACTCTTTCTCGTCCAAATTCAGGCCCTATTCAAAATTCAACGTCAATAACAAACAATCGCATGAGCTAGAAAACATAACCATGGATATTCTAGAAATTTAATAATATCATTTAAATGAATTCCTAATCTCATAATTATGGAATAAATAATTCTAGAACTCTAAAAATTATCATTAATTCTTCATTTAAGACAGTGTACATAAATGGGTAAGACATAATCAAATACCCAAACTAGTTTGTCTCATGAATCTTACTGATGAATTGAGGGGAAATAATGGCCCCACCCATAACTTTCTAAGTCCAATAAATTACTCATATAAAAAGGGTGAAACATAATCAACATATACATTTTTACTGAAACTTGCATACAAACAGTAAATAAATTTCCCTCTAAATTAAACATAATCACAAACCATCCAGAGTAATATGATGGATGGTATCAAAATAGTACATCCCTAGTGTAGGGTCCTAAAAATTCTTCCAAGGGAGAAAATACCCACATGATCAATTTTTAGAAGGAAGAAAATACCCCAACAAGTATACCAGTGTGAATAGACTCAAATTGAGTCGAAATTTTCAAAAGAAACTTGAAGAAATTCATGTTTTCAATGGAACTCAAATGCTTCATGTACCATCATTGGGAAGGGTACATGGACCAGCCGAATAGCGAACCATTAGGCACACGAAATTATCCATGAACCACTAGCCCATAAGGCGATGGCCAGCCAACAGCGCAGGTCACGAACCGCATCGCCGAGAGAGGTGCGCTCAGGAATTCCATCCGCGTACTGAACTGCGAACTCCTCTGTTCATGGACGAAGTTGACCGGCAAGGTTCTGCGAACCATAATTGTGAACCGAAGCCTCTGTGAACCTCGGATGAACGACTCTACTATGAGTTAAGATGTCTCTACATGGGCCTCTGCAAAAGTTGCCATGAGCCTATAGATATGGCTACCCAAATACTCTATAAGAGGAGAAAAAGATGAAGAGAAAAATGACAAATGATGAAATCTTGGAAGGGGGTGAAGGCTTGAAGAAGACTCAACGGTTGGGAAGAAGAGTTCAAAATATGTTTCTGGCTTCAGTCTTGATTCTTCGATGAAGACAGAACCGCGAACCACTCTCCCCATAGGTATAGCCGGCTGCGAACCACAAAACGGGAAAACGTTATAATAAAATGAGAACAACGAACCTAAATGATGAAATCAAGAACTGTAACAACCGATATTTTTATGAGAAATATTTTATTTTTATGTTATATAAATCATCAATGGAATCTTTCACTACACACAACACCAGCATGGCTTTCTTTACACGCAATCGCGACCTTCCTCGATAGCGTGTGTAGTACACAATACCGAGTTTTACTAAACAACGATATATTATTATAATATTATAAACTAGCCGTTATGAATAGTATTAATTGAATTTTAAATTTTATAACATTATTATTCATCTTACATATTTTCTCAAACATGATATGAGAACAAAATAAATTTTTCAGGTAAAATAAGTATTTTTCAAAAAATGCAGTTTTATAGCCTTTTGATGGCGCACCCACTTTAAATCTAGTTTTTGACATTTTTATAAGTCCAATTTGACAAAATAAAATTCTTCTTTGGAATCAGGATATCAAAATTTACTTTGGATAAATTTTTCATATTATTCTGGTAACTTTCATTTTTTGATGAATAGTAAAAACACGCTATATTATAATTTAAAACGACTTTTTTCATCGTAATAATTTATATGTTTAAATTATAATATTGATTTATTTTAAAGTATAAATAGAATATATTTTTACTATTTAATATAATTTATGTCATTATCATTGATTATACATTGAATTCATAGGTAAAATCATTTCAATCTTTTGCAACGTTTTAACTTTTAAAACCCGTTTTCTCAACAGCGGGATTAATTTTAAATTAATTACTGTGACTTCTGTGTTTTGAATTTTTAAAAATGGATTCCATATTTGGATTCATTGAGTCCAAATTATGTTAATAGGTTACTTTTATGTTTTTGACATTATGAATAGTAACTACGGTAATTTTTATTTACTACAGTTAAAGGTAAATCGGGTGATTAAGGGAAAAAATAAGATTATAAAATTACCCTATCACCTGCCAAAATCCTATTGGGAAACTAAAAGTCGACCCATATCACCTAAGGGTGGGATTAGATTCATTTAATAGACTTTTGTCTATGAAAATAAATTAATTATTATTAAAACCAAAGAAAGTGACAACATGTCACTCTTAATACTTAGAAGTATAATAATTTTAATTTAGTGATAAAATTCATGAATCTTCGAACATAAATAGTATCTAGAAATCTAATAAAATTATCTACAACATGTAAATTTATTTATAATTTATTAGAGAATAAATAATTATCATTAATGGTGTCACAATATTGATGTTGAAATTATTTTATGGATTGAAATATCAAATAAATGGTTTTAAAAATATTAAAATAAATAATATATGAACTATTTAATGTGATACACAAATTTTCTAGATGACTATAACATGTTAGAAATCTATTTAATGTTTTTTTGAATATATCCTCTGTGTAAATTTTATTTAAATTCAAATAAATGAATAGTGTCTAAATTGACTCTATTGTTATTTTATAAAAATAACATATTATAAAATGGTTTAAAAATCACAACAATATTTAAAAATTATAAATTAAAATTTATATGGTCTAAAATGTAAAACAATATACAATTATGGGAAATTCACAACATATAAGTAATTATTTATAATAATTTAAAATTTAGAATGTTATTACCACAAATAAAATTAAATAGATTATATAAGGATAAATCAAGTTGATAATGTTTAAAATAAATTCCCTACATGTCTAAATTTTATTGGCTGATGGTATTACAACCCTATCTCATCTAATCTTCGGATATGAGTCAATTTTGGACGTTTTTAAGTGGGGTTGGAATTTATTATAAATTAATATTTCATATAATTCCTAAGGTGCCCCTCTCTCCCTTATAAAAGGGCACCTCCACCCTCTCCTCCACGAAACACATTGAGCATTCAAGATCATCCAACCCCTGCCAAAATCCCTTCTCCACTTCCCTAAAATCATATTAGAGGTCCTGGTCTTCTTCAAAGACCAATCTTAGTGCCCTAAGTGGAGGATTTAAAGTTGCGTGTCAAAAAAGGTAATATCCATTACCGATCTTTTTCAATTTCTTTCTTCTTCAACATCTTCTTCATTAGTTTTTTCATGATAAAGTAATAACATAAGTATTACTTATGTACTGATATGTTATTATAAATATGAAACAACCCTAATTCACTTTCTATCCATCCTACGGAAAAATGAAATCACCACGCATGCGTACGTACGGAATACCGTCTCCACGCCGTGGTGTAATCTATTTTCCACCACCACATTACTTGATGGGTATAATGGTGTAATTAGTAACTATATAAGATTATTTTAAAGTGATATTGACTCTGAAATAGTATAAATACACTTCAATACAATTCCACAATCATGGGAACGATATCATCACTCGTGCCTACGTACGGCCTATCGTCTCCACGATGTGATGCGACTCGTTCTACATGATCATCATTACATAGTAATTATATAAATGAATTTAATGAATAAATATGATATATATTACACTAATACCATTAAGGATATATGGTATCTATAACCTAAAAATAAGAATAAGAATTTATTCGGCAAAACACGCATAAGAATAAAAAGCAATAAAGACATGAATAACAAGTAACAATGAAATATTACTAATAAGAAGCTAAGAATATGACCATATATGATATCATATAAATAAGTATGATTCTGGAATAAGCCAATAACATTATTTAAATCATTATACAGGATCTTCAGACACGTACAAATCAAATCGGACTTCAGGTAAGGGAAAATATCACAATCTCATTTTTATCCGAGATTGATTATACTATGGTATTTACTGGGGTGTATTTATCATCCACATCCATGTTTCTTCAATATGTAATATTATTAATATCCTCCTACAATTGTTTAAATCCAATTTTACCCTTCGGTATGTTTTTAGTAAATGATATGAAAGCAATCTTTTGTCGTACGAGGTATCTTTTTGACTTTTCGGACAAAGTACGAGAAGAATGTTTGTTTTAACTTATACGGCATGAATGGATTTTTAAAACAATATTTCAATGAGGCTTCATTTACAAGTTTTCAAGTCTATTTTTAAATAACTTATTTTAGTTTAAAATTATATGACACGTTAAGAAAGGAAAGTGTTTTTGAAGTAGAAAGGATATTTTCCTCACGAATGGAGTTCAAATGTTTTATCAAAATTATTTTCGATCTAAGATAATATAGGGTTCTGTTTTTATCCCTATTATTACATTTATTTGATTATGTTGTGATGGAATTATTTTTATTAAGTCCTTTACCTTATATGATTTGTTTTATGAAGTCATGATGTTTTAAGAACCCCATTTTTATTACATGTGTCATGCGATGATGTATGATTTATGATTATGTGGCACACATAAGAAAGGATTCATTATGAGATGGGTGGGACCAATATCTCCCTCCAATGCATTGGGTAAAGATTTATATCTCATGAGATAGACATGGCTGGAATGGTAGGTTAAAACTGGTTCAGTAATACAGGACTGAAACGAGGAGTGAACTCAGTTCAGAAATGGACTTTGTCTGCTAAGATAGTCTTGGCAATGAGTCATGACTAACAAGAAATGATTTTCCATGATTATGTGTGCATGTCACAAAGTTTCATGTTTTATGTTATGATTATTGGGATTTCATTTTCACTTATATTGTTTACCCCATGTTAATATATTATGATCTCTTTTGCAGGTTAAGATGTTCAAAAGGTTATGATATGATTTATATTACCGTTATTTACCCTTACTGAGCATTTGAGCTCACCCTTTTGTATGTTTTCATTTCCTCATGTCAGGAAGAAGGATATTTAGTAGGATATGCTAAAAGGGACTCTAGATATGATGAAATAATTGGGAGACACTGTAGAATATTTTTGAACCAGTTGTTAATGTTTCCCAGTTTCTAAAGACACTATACCTATACGGTCCTTTTTTGGTTTTGTTATATGTTGTACTAGGTATGATTCAATTATGAAGTAATAAAAATTTATGTAAAGTATGGGTCGTTATAGTTGGTATTAGAGGAAAGGTATAGTCAACCTTTGGAAACTAGGATGTGAAATCCTTATTAAGAACACTAAGGATATATCTAAGCCTAGAAAAATCTTAGTGTTTTAGACATTGCCATGAAGAAACTATGATAAGACCTTAAGCGTGAAATTTTATTCTTGATTATGTGGTTTTATTATTATAATTAGTGTTTCTCACACTATTCTTCTTAGTTTTAATCAATTACTGGAACCCGAAGGAACCGTGTTAATGCAGAATGTGACGGGCAATGCAATGATTGTCCCCTGAGCAACCAAACAATATGGGAGTTGGAATGAAAAATCTTGTAGCCATGCTCACCCAACTTTCTCAAGCCATGAATCATGCATGACTTCCAAACGAGCAAAGGAAGGAACAACATTCTGTTGAATCCTTCATGAGGCAGTGAACGCCATCATTTAGCGGTTCTACTAATCCATTAGTGGCTGAACAATGGATTAGTACCACTGAAAAGATATTTTCATTTCTTCAATGTTCTGAACATGATAAAGTCATCTTAGAGGTATATCGTTTGGAAGGTGAAGCTGATAAATGGTGGAATCTTATCAAGAATATGAGGCCAAGAGATTAATTTGAGTCAATGGAATGGGATGAGTTCAAAAACTTATTTTTCAATAAGTACTTCCCTCGTATTCTTCGAACTAAGATGGAGAAGAAGTTTCTTTAATTGAAGAAAAAGGATGATGAATCTGTTGGTGCTTACGAAGAAAATTTTACAACACTTGCAAGGTACGCTTCTAGAATTTTTATCCAACCTGAGAGTAAGATCGATCGATTCTTTAGTGGCTTAAATCCAAGTCTTCGAAGGGTGTTAGCCATAAGGGACTTCAATAGCTACAAGGAAATTGTTCAATGTTCTCTCAAGGTTGAGATGGAGATTAGAGTAACCTATCAGTCATATGGGTTTGATAAGAAGAGGAAAATGAATTCAAAGGGAAATCTAAAGACCACACTGAAAAGAAAATGAGTTTTCCCTTATGCTCAAAGTGTGGAAAGAAAAATGGAGGGAATTTTCGTAAAGGGACAAGTAAATGTTTCAAATGTGGAAAAGAAGGTCATCAGGCATTTGAATGCCGCAATGATGGAAAGAAGATGTCTAGTGATACGAACAAAGAAAAGGCTACGCATGATGCACCTCTTAATCTTCAATGTTTCAAGTGCATGGAAATGGGGCATTATGCTAATCAATTCCCTAATCCAAGGGTTGCTGATGATGATCGACGTCGACAAACTCTGAAGGCTAAAGACAAAGTAATGTCACATGCAATTTCTATCAGCGATGTGGAGTACGATGACGATGTGGTGAAAGGTACACTTACCATCCACTATAAATTAGAAAATGTTTTATTTGATTCTGAATCCACACACTCTTTTATTTCTGAAGAATTTTCTAAGGGTATCACCGTATTACCTCAACAATTAGATGTTGAGTTAGCTGTGACAACTCCTAATGGTACAACGGTTGCATCAAAAGTTTATAATTCTTCTCCAATTGACATTTGTGGGAAAGTTCTTCCTGCAAATCTTGTGATCCTTCCTATAGTGAAATTCGATGTGATTCAAGGCATGGATTGGATTTCTTTCTACAGAGCTCATATCGATTTCCAAATAAGGGAAGTCACATTTCATATTCCAGATCAATCTATGATCATCTATCGATGCAAGGATGAACATAAACATCTAGTGGAAATTTCTTCCATCATATGGGTCTTGATTCCACTAAATGAAGGTTATTTATCTCAAATTGTTGGACAGAAACTCACAATTAAGAATATGCCCATTGTACGGGAGTTTGATGATGTCTTTCCGGAGGAATTTCTTGGTCTTCCACCAAATCGTGAAGTTGAGTTTTCAATAGAACTTGTACCAGGTGCTATGCCTATTTCAAGGACACCTTATAGAATGGCCACAATTGAGTTGCAGGAATTGAAGAAGCAACTCCAAGAGAATATTGATAAGGGATTCATACGCCCTAGTGCATCACCTTGGGGAGCACCTTTTCTATTTTTTAAGAAGAAAGAGGGATCAATGCGACTCGGCATTGATTATCAAGAACTTAACAAGATCACTATCAAGAACAAATATCCTCTCCCACGCATTGATGACTTATTTGATCAACTACGTAGAGCTCAGTACTTTTCCATGATTGATCTTTGTTCAGTTTATCATCAACTAAGGGTCAAAAGGGAGGATATACCAAAGGCGGCTTTCCGTACAAGGTATGGACACTATGAATTTATAGTGATGCCATTTGGTCTTACTAATGCCCCTACTATCTCCATGGATCTGATGAATAGTCTCTTTACAGACTATCTTGATCAGTTTTTGGTAGTCTTTATAGACGATATTCTTGTCTATTCGAAGATCAAGGAAGAACATGAAGATCACTTGAGAATTGTATTGAAAACCCTGAGAAAGGAGAAGCTTTATGCCAAATTTACCAAGTGTGAATTTTGGATTAAAAAAGTTTCATTTCTGGGTCATATAATCTCAAAGGAGGGGATATATGTGGATCCAGCAAAAACAGAGGTGATCGAAAGATTGTCAAGACCAACAACAGTAACTGATATCCGAAGTTTTCTTGGTTTGGCTGGATATTATCGGCGTTTCGTGAAAGATTTTTCACGATTATCTAATCCACTAACCAGGTTGACTCGAAAAGGAGTTAAGTTCATGTGGACAGAGGAGTGTGAAGAGAATTTCAAGGAGATGAAAAGAAGGCTATCCAGAGCACCTGTGCTCACACTGCCTTGTAGTGGAGAAAGGTTTGTGATCTACAGTGATGCATCCACGAAGGGTCTGGGGTGTGTTCTTATGCAAAATGACATGGTGATTACTTATACCTCACGACAGTTGAAAATCCATGAGCAAAATTACCCAACTCATGATTTGGAGCTAGCTGCAGTAATAATTGCATTAAAGATCTAGAGGAAATATCTTTATGGTGAAAGGCGTGATATTTATACTGATCATAAAATTTTGAAGTATATTTTCACACAAAAGGAGCAGAATAAGCGCTAATGAAGATGGTTGGAGCTGATTAAGGATTACAACTGCTCAATTCATTACCACCCTGGGAAAGCGAACAAGGTGGCTGATGCATTAAGTCGACAAGACCATGCTACCTTATCCATGATGAGGATCTCAAAAGATCCAAAATTTATGGATTTACAAAGGATGGATCTTGGAATCATTATGGAAAGTGAAAATCCAATCTTTTTCAAATGAATGTTCAACCATCTACGCATGTGAAGATTAAAGAGGCGCAGAAAGGAGATGTATATTTACAAAAGAAGGTGAGAAATGTTCCTGAATTACACATTGATTGTGATGGGATAATAAGGTTCAGGAATCCGGTTTGTGTTCCTCCCATCCCAGAATTGAAGAAGGAGCTGCTGGATGAGGCTCATAGTTTTTCATTCTATATTCATCCTGGAAGCACGAAGATGTATAGGGACACAAAAGGGTACTTCTGGTGGGATGGCATGAAAAGAGATGTTGATGAATATGTCTCTCGATGCTTGGTTTTTCAGCAAGTTAAAGCTGAGAGACAGAAGTCTAAGGGGATTTTACAACCATTACCCATACCCAAATGGAAATGGGAAAACATCACTATGGAATTTGTCACCGGACATCCTAAAACATCCAAAGACAATAATGCTATCTGGGTTATAGTTGATCATCTTACGAAGTCGGCACACTTCATTGCTATTAGAGATGATTTCTCTCTTGATCAGCTTGCCAAGATATATGTGAAAGAAGTGGTAATATTGCACGGAGTACCACTTTCCATTATATCAGATCGGGATCCGAGGTTTACCTCAAAGTTTTGGTGAAGTCTTTAGCATACTCTAGATACAAAGTTGAGTTTCAGCACTTCTTATCATCCTCAGACAGACGGTTAGTCTGAGAGAACCAATAAAACTCTAGAAGACATGTTGAGAGCTTGCTCTATGGATTTCAAAGGTGGTTGGGATTAGCACCTACCTTTGGTGGAATTTTCTTATAATAATAGCTTTCACTCCAGTATTTAGATGGCTCCTTATAAAGATCTCTATGGAAAGAGATGCAGAACTCCAACTTACTAGGATGAAGTTGGGGAAAGAAAGCTATTAGGACCTGATCTTGTTGATGAGATGGAAGAAAGGGTCCGATCTATTCAAACAACACATAAGAGTAGCTCAAAGTCGACAAAAAATTTATGCCGATAACTGCAGAAAAGACCTAGAGTTTGAAGTGGGCGATAAAGTGTTCTTACGAATATCTCCCTAGAAGAGAGTAATGAGATTTGGAAAGAAGGGAAAGTTGAGCCCTAGGTATATTGGTCCTTTCGAAATAATGGATCATGTTGGGAAGGTAGCATACCGATTGGCACTTCCACCGAATCTCTCTCAAGTTCATGATGTGTTCCATGTATCGCTCCTGAGAAAGTACATACCTGATCCTTCACATGTACTCAGCTCAGAAGTTGTACCGCTGGAGCAAGATCTTTCTTATGAAGAACGACCGATAGAGATTCTTGATCGTAGCGAAAAAGTCCTACAGAACATGACCACTCGCTTGGTTAAAGTTTTATGGAGGAACCACCAATTTGAAGAAGCTACATGGGAGCTTGAGGATATGATGAGGGAGAGGTATCCTCATCTGTTTGTTACAAAGTGATGAATTTCGAGGGAAAAATTCTTTTTAAGGTGGGTAGAATGTAACACCCGATATTTTTATGAGAAATATTTTTTTTATGCTATATACATCATCAATGGAATCTTTCACTACACACAACACTAGCTTGGCTTGCATTACACGCAATTGCGACATTCATCGATAGTGTGTGTAATACACAATACCGAGTTTTACTAAACAACAATATATTATTATAATATTATAAACTAGCCATTATGAATAGTATTAACTGAATTTTAAATTATATAACATTTTTATTAATCTTACATATTTTCTGGAACATGGTATGAGAACAAAATAAATTTTCCATGTAAAATAAGTATTTTTCAAAAAAATGCAGTTTTACCGCCTTTTGATGGCGCACCCACTTTAAATATAGTATTTGACATTTTTATAAGTTCAATTTGAAAAAATAAAATTCTTCTTTGGAATCAGGATATCAAATTTTATTTTGGATAAAATTTTCATATTATTCTGGTAACATTCATTTTTTGATGAATAGTAAAAACATGCTATATTATAATTTAAAACAACTTTTTTCATCGAAATAATTTATATGGTTAAATTATAATATTTATTGGTTTTAAAGTATAAATAGAATATATATTTTGCATTTAATATAATTTATGTCATTAGCATTGATTATACATTGAATTCATAGGTAAAATCATTTCAATCTTTTGCAACGTTTTAACTTTTAAAACCTATTTTCTCAACAGCGGGATTAATTTTAAATTAATTACTGCAACTTCTGTGTTTTTAATTTTTAAAAATATATTCCATATTTGGATTCATTGGGTCCAAATTATGTTAATAGGTTACTTTTTTTTGACATTATGAATAGTAACTACGGTAATTTTTATTTACTACAGTTAATGTTAAATCGGGTGATTAAGGGTAAAAATAAGATTATAAAATTACTCTAACACCTGCCAAAATCCTATTGGATAACTAAAATTAGACCCATATCACCTAAGGGTCGGATTAGATTCATTTAATGGACTTTTGTCTATGAAAATACCTTAATTATTATGAAAACCAAAGAAAGTGACAACATGTCACTCTCTTAATACTTATAAGTATAATAATTTTAATTTAGTGATAAAAATCATTAATCTTCGAACCTAAATAGTCTCTAGAAATATAATAAAATTATCTACAACATGTAAATTTATTTATTATTTTTAGGGAATAAATAATTATCATTAATGGTGTCACAATATTGATGTTGACATTATTTTATGGATTAAAATATCAAATAAATGGTTTTAAAAATATTAAAATAAATAATATATGAAATATCTAATGTGATCCACGAATTTTATGGATGACTATAACATGTTAGGAATCTATTTAATGTTTTGGTTTGAATATATCCTCTGTGTATATTTTATTTAAATTCAAATAAATGAATAGTGTCAAAATTGACACTATTGTTATTTTATAAAAATAACATATTATAAAATGGTTTAAAAATCACAAAAATATTTAAAAATTATAAATTAAAATTTATATGGTCTAAAATGTAAAACAATATAAAATTATGGGAAATTCACAACATATAAGTAATTATTTATAATGATTTAAAATTTAGAATGTTATTACCACAAATAAAATTAAATAGATTATATAAGGATAAATCAAGTTGATAAATTTTAAAATAAATTCCCTATATGTATAAATTTTATTGGATGATGCGATTACAACCCTATCTCATCTAAGATTCGGATATGAGTAAATTTTGGAGGTTTTTAAGTGGGGTTGGAATTTATTATAAATTAATATTTCTTATAATTCCTAAGCTGCCCCTCTCCTCCCTTATAAAAGGGAACCTCCTCCCTCTCCTCCTCACAACACTTTGAGCATTCAAGCTCAGAAAAACACTACCAAATTCCCTTCCCCACTTCCCTAGAATCATCTTAGGGGTCATGTTCTTCTTCAAAGACCAATCTTAGTGCCCTAAGTGGAGGATTTAAAGAGGCGTGTCAAAAAGAGGTAATATCCATTACCGATCTTCTTCAATTTCTTTCTTCTTCAACATCTTCTTCATTAGTTGTTTCATGATAAAGTAATAACATCAGTATTAATTATATACTGATATGTTATTATAAATATGAAACAACCCTAACTCACCTTCTATCCATCCTACGAAAAAATGAAATCACCGCGCATACGTACGTACGGAATACCGTCTCCACACCGTGGTGTAATCTATTTTCCACCACCACCTTACATGATGGGTATAATGGTGTAATGAGTAACTATATATGATTATTGTAAAGTTATATTGAATCTGAAATAGTATAAATACACTTCAATACAATTCCACAATCATGGGAACGATATCATCACTCGTGCGTACGTACGGCCTACCGTCTCCACGATGGGATGCGACTCGTTATACATGATCATCATTACATAGTAATTATATAAATGAATTGAATGAATAAATATGATATATATTACACTAATACCATTCTGAATATATGGTATCTATAACTTAACAAGAAGAATAAGAATTTATTCGGCAAAACATGCATAAGAAGAAAAAGCAATAAAGACTCGAATAACAAGTAACAATGAAATATTACTAATAAGAAGCTAAGAATATGACCATATATGATATCATATCAATAATTATGATTCTGTAATAAGTCAATAACATTATTTAAATCATTATATAGGAGCTTTGGACATGTACAAATCAAATTGGACCTAAGGTAAAGGAAAATATCACAATCTCATTTTTATCTGAGATTGATTATACTTTGGTATTTACTGGGGTGTATTTATCATCCACATCCATGTTTCTTCAATATGTAATATTATTCATATCCTCGTACAATTTTTTAAATCCAATTTTACCCTTCGGTTTGTTTTTAGTAAATGATATGAAAGGAATCTTTTTCTGTACGAGGTATCTTTTTGACTTTTCTGCCAAAGTACGAGAAGAATGTTTGTTTTAACTTATACGACATGAATGGATTCTTAAAACAATATTTCAATGAATCTTCCTTTACACGTTTTGAAGTTTATTTTTAATTAAATTATTTTAGTTTAAAATTATATGACACGTTAATAAGGGATAGTGTTTTTGAAGTAGAAAGGATATTTTCCTCAAAAATGGAGTTCAAATGTTTTATCAAAATTATTTTCCATCTATGATAATATAGGGTTCTGTTTTTATCACTATTATTACCTTTATTTTATTATGTTGTGATGAAATTATTTTTATTATGTCCTTTACCTTATATGATTTGTTTTATGATGTCATGATGTTTTAAGAATCCCATTTTTATTACATGTGTCATGCGATGATGTATGATTTATGATTATGTGGCACACATAAGAAAGGATTCATTATGAGATGGGTGGGACCTATATCTCCCTCCAATGAATTGGGTAAAGATTTATATCTCATGAGATAGACATGGCTGGAATGGCAGGTTAAAACCGGTTTAGTAATACAGGACTGAAATGAGGAGTGAACTCGGTTCAGAAATGGACTTTGTCCGCTAAGATAGTCTTGGCAATGAGTCATGACTAACAAGAAATGATTTTCCATGATTTTGTGTGCATGCAAAAAAGTTTCATGTTTTAGGTTATGATTATTGGGATTTCATTTTCACTTATATGGTTTACCCCATGTTAAGATATTATGATCTCTTTTGCAGGTTAAGATTTTCAAAAGGTTGTGATATGATTTATATTACAGTTATTTACCCTTACTGAGCATTTGAGCTCACCCTTTTGTATGTTTTCTTTTCCCCAGGCCAGGAAGAAGGATATTAAGTAGGATATGCTAAAAGGGACTCTAGATTTTATGAAATAATTGGGAGACATTATAGAAGATTTTTGAACCAATTGTTTATGTTTCCCAGTTTCTAAAGACACTATACCTATACGGTCCTTTTGTGGTTTTGTTATATGTTGTACTAAGTATGCTTCAATTATGAAGTAATAAAAATGTATGTAAAGTATGGGTCGTTATAAGAACAATGTATTCCTCACAGATGATCTCCCTAAGAATAACAATTCCCCAAACCCTCCTCTGTCATGGTGCTCCATGTAGCGCACTGCTGCATGAGCTTGACCTGGTGCCATGTACTGCACTAGTACGTGGGTGGAACCCGAGTGGCCCAATGATCCGCATACGATCTAGGTATGTGGTGCCTCCTACCCATGCTCGCGTACCACATCAGTACGTAGATGACTTCACTGCCCGCATACCAACATGGTATGCAGAGCCTCCCCCATCGTGCATAAAAAGCAAGAACACTTAATGGGGTGTTTTTGGGTATTGTTCCCTCTGGCTCCAACTTCACCCCTCCATTACCGTCCAGTTCTCTCTGGTCCCTCCACAAAATTTTCCCCTGACATCAGGAAAAAGCCTCCTCCAAAGCCACCGTACCCACATGATCAAACCATCGAGTGCATGAGCACACCCATTTGAGTCTACATACTTGTGGTATGTGGAGACGCGAAGGCCTACACCACAATGGTTCAGGCTTCAGGAATTCTTGTGAGTTTACATTCCCGTGGTAACCTAGAGAAAATCCTCGGGATGACAACATGGACCTCCCCATTCTCGAGATCTAGGGTGATCACTTTCTTTTCAATTCAATGAGGAATTGTGATCAGTCGAAGGAGTTAGATTCAATTATCCTTTTTATGAGGATGAAACTCTTCCCCTTCCAAGATCATATTTGGGGTCCCTCTCCTATAGGTATGTCCCCACTCTTCTGAGGCCAGACCGCGTGACCTTTATTGACATTCCAAATTAAAATGTTCTTTTCTACACGCCCTCACCTACGGTCGCCCCAGCCTCTTCCACTGAATGCTCTCCCTCCCCGACCAATAGTTTAGGGAGCATGTGCATTGTTGAATCTTAGACAACCTCTTTTTTCTCACACTGAGAATGAATCACATGGGATTAGATGTTTTAAATGATTAAAACATTCCAACTCATTCTAAACTATGAGAACATTGGTTTCTAATCAATCTAGGATATGTAGGACGCCTTCCTGAAGGCATGAGCTCAAAAGGGGTGCCCATCTAAAAGGGTTGAACTAATCATGTCTCATAAATGGGAAGCTCCCATGCATAAGGACCGCACATTAAAACTACATGGGTTCTAATTCCTCCATTAGGGATACGTAGGAAGCCCTCCTCGTGGGCCCAATCCCAACACCAAGTCACCTATCATCCCCCTTGAATGACGATAAACTCTAGAGCACCTTATAAAATGGCTAAAGTAAGCATCATCTTATTATAATCAGATATATATGAATTTTTTCAATGATCCTTCAAACCAAGGGTATCCTGTAGACACACTCTTCAGGAATGAACCAATGATTGATGAACATATGAAAACACCTTAAATCTATAAGAGAGTCCCAGAACAGGAAACAATCCTCCCCTAGAAGGGTGCAGTGAGCCTGACCTCCCATCCTCTCAACCAATGGAGTCCTTAAGTGTCTTTGGCCTAATAATCATCCAACAAGAACCTACCTTTGGAAATCAGGTCCCTGAATCATGGATACCTGGGTCATCTGGCATTCTTGGCTCCACAAATAAACCCATTGGAGACCATCTAAGGAAGTGATATTCAAGAAGGGCAGATTGCATGAGTATCTGAGCCCCACACAATCACCTGCTAAGACCAAAGATTCTTATAGGGTTAAGTCAACCTTCTTTAAAGGATAATGATGCTAAATGAGTTGAAATAAAGGATTGGTAAATTTTATGAGAACCCATTTCCATAGAAAAAAAGGATGGGTGATGACCATCTTCAGACCATTTCTGCACAACCTGCGGTCACGCCGCCTCGGAGGCAGAACAAAAATGGTGCACCCAACCAAAACACTTAACCAAGGTGGCTATTATACCCCAATAATAAAAGAAAAAAAGTACATTACACATCAGACCATTTTGTTCGCCCCAGTGCATGCAAGACGTGGCGACTCGGATGCTGAACAAAAATGTTGATCCTGACGTGAATCCTTAACCAAGGTGGCTGTCTCACCCAACCTAGGCCCATTTTCCCCATAGTAAAAGAAAAGTGGAGGTGGCAAAGCTGAATCACCAAATATGCATATGTTTAAAAGAATGATACTTTGATGAGGTTTTGTGGCTTTTATGTTATATTTATATTGTAGGTTCCCATAAGGAAACCTTTGATCCAAATGACATCCATGAGAGAAAATGTAGATATGTGTGTCAGTGATCCTGTAGGTAGCTGGGGTCCCAACAAAGAGAAGGACCCCCTCTCCCACCTAGCGTCTTCAACGCTTGGTGTCCAACACGCTAATCAAGAAGTACCACCAAAGCAGTACTATCCCAATGCTAGAGGCCGCAAGACTGGCCCTCCAGTCTGCAAAGACTCACCAACCGCCTCCCCAGTGGCGGCCGACACTCTGGCACAAGGCGACCCCGGTGGTTGTCTCAAACCATTTTGGTAGCCTATCCTTGAAATGTTGAAATATGTACCTCCCTTATCTTAGGGAGGCAGATGTAGTTGATACTAACAACTTTGCCTCAACTGCACCAGGTTCCTACTCACAGGCCCCTACCGGAGAACGTCTCCACCCACACCGAATGACCAGGCCTCCTCCCACCGAGGAGTACCTTATACTGAGGACACCTGCCAAAGTACAGGAGGCTCGGGCCCTTGGGATACCCGCTAAGGGAAGCGAAGATATAACCATGATCATGTTATTACCCTGGTCCCTGAGGAGTAACTCTGTCGTACTAACGTGGTGGCATTCAATGGGAATACATAAAACTCTGCCCTCTCTAATCAAATCCACCACAGAAATCAGGTGGCACTATATGAGCAGACACACATTTCTACTAATTCTTGTCAGTCTAGCTGCATAGATAGAGCATCCAACTACAGGCAGATGCAAATATCTGCAGATGCAAAAAAGGTCCCTTATCCAAATAAGACGGAAAATGGCTATACGTAGGCACAAACACCTACTGATTCACTTCAATCCCATCCCCTAAACAGGATGGAAAATGGCTATAGGTAGGCACAAATAACTGCTGATGCACTTCAAGACCGTCGCATAAATTGGATGAAAAAAGGCTACACATAGGCACAAATACCTACTGATGCACAAGAAGCCTTCCATTTAAATAGGGAAGAAAGTAAATATGAGAAGAGTCAAATTCCTATGGTTGAATACAAAGATCATGAGAAAAATATAGTGACAAGAGAGCAAATGAAAATCCATTCTCGTGAATATGAAGTCCATCAGCCAAATATGGTGGAAACTGGAGAATTCAACCGGAAAAAGACTTGTTCCACTGTCCCGGCACAAGAGAACATTCAATATCTACTGGAAACTCATGGAGGACTGGAGCAGGAACAAACTCTTGCTCCAACATCGGAATGGGCCTTTATACCCATTCCATCCAAAGATGTATCTCAACATATCCTGGAAATGATGGAAGACTAAATGTCTATTCCAGACCATATCCTTCAAACATGCCAAGACATCATTGCATTGGTTGTAAAGGTGAGAAATATGGTCAATGACCCGGTTTCCTCGAACGGAATGACTCACTAAAAAATTGATTTAGTCACTCTAGAGTAGTCATGCATCCATGATCTAGTCCAGGAGGGTCGATGGTAATATCCTGCAATATACCAACTACCGGATTGGGAACAAACACCCATTCCAACTAGTGGACACTGGTCTAATGTGGTGGCCACTCCAGGGAAGGCATATATCCCTATTAAAACTCAATATGTCCTTAGACATATTCCGACCACATCATAGGACCCAAAAAAACAGGGACCCATACATGAAAGCCATTACCAATAGTAGATGGCCCTATTTACCGGCAAGAGAGTTCCCATAAGTAAAATGTTCCAAAGGAAACCCAAAAATGAAGAGCACATGAATGATTCTGTTCTGATGTATGTTGGGGGTCTTGAAGCCCTCAAACTCATATTAATGAAGGCTTAAGACCATGTCAGTCCATTACTAAATTATGGAAGTGATAGTAGAGGTTGTGAAGGCCCTACCAGCAATGTCACTACCAATAGCTCTGAAGGTCCCCACAGAGCACCCATGGGCTCTCACTCTGTGGAAAAAGAATTATCGATCACGAGAGCCTATCTCCTGATGCGCATCAGGGTAACCCTACACTCGAACTAAAGATCAGATAGTATGAAGTTCCTCCCTTAACTGCCATCCACCCTAATGGTCCTCCCCATGGTATATGCTAATGATACGCTTCTCCCTGTAGTTTTAATTCAAGTCATGATGGTATTCCTCACTATGATGACAGTCATTGTGAAGGCCATCCCCACAAATGGCAGTTGCTGTGAAGGTCCTCCCCTCCAACTGAAAGTTACATTTTTTATTATCAAAACACTTTTGAGGAATAAAGTAAGAAACCACAAAATAAATATGATCATGCTAAAAAAACACAAGAAAATAATGAAAAACTAGAGAAAACAACCATACATAACCCACCCCAGCAAATGAGTCATGACCAAGCCTTCACCAACCAAGGACCCTTCGGCAAGCAGTCCCGTGTAGACTTGTACAGGCACGGTACCGATAGTGTAGCTATACCCTCTCACATCCCAATCCAAAAGGCCTCAATTGGTGAAGACTATGCACTCTTATCCCCATCTATCATAGGTCCAAGTTTAGAGCTCAAAAAATGCACAAAAAATTCAAACAAAGAAAACTAGCAGGAAAAAAACAGAGGGCTTCACATTCTCCCAAACAAACCTCTCAAATCAACATGGAAAACCCACCAACATAACCAGGGTCATTAAATAGAAACATAATATTACCTGAATCTCTCTCCCTTAAATGATTCCAGGATAGAGATGAAACATGTAAGTCGACAATGTCTAACATCCTCTCCTCAAACATAGAAGCAAGTTGATCACGCGTCTGAATGTACTCCTCGATGTTGATTTTCCGTCTGTTGAAACCCCTTACCATAATTGATTCATGTCTATCAATACATGAAAATTGTTTCTCATTAAGGGACACCTCTAGCGACATACCCATCATCTTCGCTGCCTTCTCCTTAGATGCATTGAGGATCAAGACCTACTCTACCACTTCTTCTTCAGAACATAAAAATTTAACCAAATCTTGATCACCCCATTCCCCTAGCCTCTAAAAGAGGAGAGACTCCTTTTACATCTTCTTTTTCTTTCATTTTCTTTATAGAACAAGTCTCTAAAGGAGGAGATAATGAGGATTAGTCCTTCTTCCTATTCCTCTTTCTAAAATTACCCCTTGGACTAGGAGCCTCCTCTGATGATTGACCATGTTTTCTTCCATTGGAAATCTGCACACCGACCCCATCTCCCTTACCTAGGGTAATGAATTTAGTATTCAAATCAGCCTCTGGGAGGCCTTCAAACCTATTAAACAATGAGAATGAAGCCTAAATCAGGTCCAGACCCCCTCCCATTGGAATCGAGCCTAGAAACCCTCCCTAATTCACCATTTAAACTTCCCTTCCAGGCCAATCACCACTAATACCCAAAAGTGTATTCACTATAACCAAACCAGCCTCCCCATATTGTAGCATCTGGCCTATAATCTTAGCTAGACTGGGTTGTAAGAAGCCAAGCCCCATGAAATGAGGCTACTTGCAATAATCCTCTAAAACCAAACCCTGTATAGCACAAAATATTATCACTATAGGCCACTCCTCATTGATTTCAGATTGAGCGTCATCTGCAGGTTTAGAATGCCTATCAATTGCATTATTGTTCGGTTTTTTGACTATCCTACCTACACCACTGAGATCATCAACAAATCTGATAAAAAAATCTTGGGCTTTTGGATTAGTAGGCAAAGCCAGTGGCTACTCCTGCCTTACCTGGTTGGCTAAAAAAGAATTCAAAAGACCCCTTCCAAGTGAATATATTCCAACCCATTGTTGTCTTGGACCATACCTTCAATCTAGACAACCGAAGCTATGCTTGGTGAATCGCTTCCCTCAGTGGATCTATTGCATATTTACCAAGCTATTCCATCAACCAATGCACCCTCCACCATGTTATTCTTAGTCTTTCCATGAATACAATTGCACACATCATTCTGAAATCTAGTATTCATAGCTCCCCACCTACAGTTCTCTTGTAAATGGCCCAATAGTTTGTAAACATGGAAAAAATGTAACCACGACTCATAGATAATAGTCTTTTTACACTAGAACTCTTCTCTTACTATGATCCAAACAAAGTCCAATGGCACCCTTGATGCGTCCACCTCCACACACACTCGAGGGTTAACCGGATGACAGATAGAATTGGTCCGGCTATCAGAACGCATATTTATTCCCAAAAGGTTGCCAAGAATTTTTACAATCGATGGATTTTGAAATGGAAGAGGGATATTTGGAAAACATACCCAGCCCTCTACTGAGGGTGAATCCTAATTCATGTGAAAATCATACGACCATCAGTACAGGTAGAACTGCGAGCCATTGCAGAAACGGGGAGCCCTTGACCATGCCTTTATCAGGTCTTCCTCTGAAGAAAATTGGAACAAAATATTCCTATTATCCAATAAACCTACAGTTTCCCTTTCTTGCAAATCCCAGGAACCAAGCACAAATCTGTCAAACAGATCAACTGGAGGTCTTCTCTTTGAAAAACAAGCAACTGAAGTCAAGCTATGGAGGTTTGAAGATTCATTAAACTCAGAAACCGAAATTAGAATGTTGGGGCATACATCTCTGAGATTCGGCACCTTAGGGATCATGAACCATGGGGGAAATAGAGGATGAAATTATAGGTTAGAGAATGGGATAAAGAAGGATTCCACTCTTCTGATAGATGGCGGAGGTCCCTCCCCTAGAGGGAGAGGAACTAGCTCGGAGGCCACCACCGTCACTGGTCTTTAGGTGAAATCATAGCAGAGGACTCCCGCTCCTCAGAGTTCATAAGGGTATTCCTCTATCCTTTTTCACCCACACCTACCCTGAATGGAAATAATTTTTCATGAAGGTCCTCCCCTCAGTAACATCAAGAAACGAGAAGGTCCTCCCCTCATTGCAGCACATATAGAAGGCCCTCCCCAGGGTCTGCCCTATAGAAACTCTCCATGTATCCAGAAATCAATCTATTATGGTAGTCCTCACCATCGATGTAGTTATCTAGAAGGTCCTCCCCTTAGTGACACCAAGAAGAAAGAAGGTCCTCCCCTCGCTGCAGCCCACCATGAAGGTCCTCCTCAAGGTATATGCCATAAAAACATTTCTCATGATCAGGAATCAAGTTGCAATGGTATTCCTTACTATTGAAGCATTGATCACGATGGTCCTCCCCATGGTCAAGATTCATGCTGGCAGGAAGGCCATCCTCTTTCTGGAACAAATGCGAGAAATCCCTCCTATGTTGAGGCACTCAGAAAGGAGTCAAACACATTGGGTACTCTATCTATAATGACTGATATTCTTTCTCAACTAGAGGATGGCCCAAGGACACGCTCATCATCAGATCCACCCCCTCGCTGTCCGCAAATCAATAAGCCCCCCTCTAGCTCGGTTGCTTGGAATGAAATTATCAAGAAGCAGTCAAGATGGACATATCAAGTAGATGAGAATTCGGAAGAAAAATTGCAGGATATGTTTCTTGTGAGAAGACAACTAGCTATGGATAATATCCTAGTGATGTATTGGCCCATGACCACTTCTCAGTTAGACATACCAAGAGAATTTTCTAGGGAATGAATGCATGACATTCACCTCAATATATGGACAACTCTCTATCTGCTGGAAAAAAAATTTCTGCCCTACGATGGGCATGCAGATAATGACAATAAAATAGGGGAGCTTCGCCATCTAATTGACATAGAATCCCTACCGTCAACAAGGAAGCCACCATAATAATGGAAAAATAAGGACCTTGAATTGGCCTACCTCCATGCACTACATAAATTAAGTCACCTCATTGGAAATGCCCCACCTGTAGTTCACATTCATGGGGGGAAACATAGAACCCTACACTTTACCCCACTCCCAGTCTAGAAATCTCTATTGGAAATGACATCCTGCAATGTCATCACCCAAAGGATGAAATTGAATGAAACCCCCACTCAAGGATGATGAAATAATCGAAAATGATTGGCTCGGAGTAAGTCTCAAAAGCCCCAGGATCGGAGAGATCAAACCATTGAAAATCTTCTAAACCAGGCCACCCAGAACTTCCAACAGGCTTCCCTCTTAAGGGAATCCAACCAACAAGCAGTTCTTATGTCTCCCATAGTCCATAGACTTCATGTAGGCCCAATGCCACACTCGGCTCATACCCATGCAGGAGTATGTGAATTTGAAAGAGTGGCAATGGGGGCGGCCACCGCCGCAATAAGGGAAAAAACCTAGCCCACATGGATAGGGCCATTTTTAAATCAAAATTCCCCCATAAGACCAACAAATCTAAGTCATAACGCATCAAAGGAAGAATCGGAATGACCCCATCCCACAGCTATGGGGTAATTTTAACCTCAAATTACCACACAACAGACGTCTATCTTCTATCGTCTAGGAAGAACAATGGATAGAGGAATTACCTATTCTATCCCTTCCCTTGGTTTGCACCCTTTGAGACAAAGGCGCATTATGAGGTTAGACTAGGGATCCCTTAAGGTAAATAATCACCAATGAACTCATAAAATATCTCAGAATTGAAGGGGAACGTCCCATAAAGGTCCTAGGAAGCCTTCTTACCATTCGACACCAGGTACACCACCCCAAATGCGGTATGCCTCAGTGAACGTGGTAAAAAAACCACATGGATCTCACAGAAAATGACATAGATTGAGAGGACTCAATAAAAGATGGTTCCCTCCCAGAGGCATCCCACGCTGAGCCTGATGGTGTACATACCTGAAACCATAGGACGGTCCTAAATTTGGGTCCCCCTCAGTCAATCTCTTGCTACCTCCCCAGTGAAATCCCAACAAGGAGAAAAATAAAACCAAGGTTGTCTATAACCCACCTTCTCCATCCAATAAAAATGTGTTTCTCACCCTTAAGGAATGGTTCTCCAACCCAGAGGAATAAATGAAGAAGCTCAGGAGAATTAATGACAAGCTACATCGAGGTAGCTACCCTGCCGGATGTGTTCCCCCAGTGGAATGGCAGAAGATGTTCTTAGAATAAGTGACCATGCCACAGGAACTCATCCTGATAAATGATTCCAAGACTAGAGGACCTCTCAACCTAGGACCGAAAGGATATCAAGACTTCCCCCATTGGGAAGCCTTCTTGAATACACACAAGAAAACCCACAAATGATACCCCCAACTGGGTATCAACCACAAATTCCTGTTGTAACGACACACCCAATCTTGGCCCCTACCATCCCATCTCAAGCCCAAGCTCGACAAGATATGCACCAAGTGATATTAAGCACCATCAAGAAACTAACAGCTCAACTCGAATACATGGAGGGATGACATGATCCAATATATCCAGAGTGAAAAACCTACCCCAAGTGTGTGAGAAACGTTACGCTACTGCCAAAATTTCGGAACCCTATATTATAAGTATTCAACGACTTGGTGGATCTGGAAAAGCATTTGATGCACTATGCCTCTTTTTGTGACCCCATGATGGGCACTCTAGCACAGCAAGAATCTGTATAACTCAGGTGTTTCGTACAAACCATACAGGTATCAAATGTCGTAGGGTATACTAGCCTACTTACCAATTCAATAACATGCTGGGAGTATATCCGGTGACTATTTATCTTCAAATTCAGTTCAACGATGCCTAATATGATGGTCAGTGAACTTATGAACTGCAAGCATTGAGAGAACGAAAGGGTCTTATACTTAATTTCCAGATGGAAGGGCCTAACTTACTACCTAAACCGGCCATTTCCCCATGATGAAATGATCTCCATGTGAATTGATATCCATCAAGATGAATTGTGAATGCCACTCATCCCGGTGAAATATACATGTGGGTTCAGAGACTTCTCTTCCATTGCTCAAAGGATAGAAGTATCCTTGAAACGGACCAACCATAAGTCCCAACTGGCCCTATTAGCCCCAGAGAAAAGAATGAAAAAAGATGAAGTGGATTTTATCATGCTTAAGCCACCCCTAGCATTGGCTCCAGTTGTGAGGCCCCACCAAACCATGTGGGACCCCATGGATGCCAACATCCACCCCCACCTCGGCAAGATGAGTGATAGGGTGTGAAAAGAAATCAGTTCAAGGAACGAAGAAATAAAGTTTACCTATTCCAAGATGACCAAGTTCGTAGATATTTCATAGCCGCCATGAATTGAAATCTACTCTTTCTACCAGAGGTAATGCGAGCCGATGAAGTGGGTCTTGATGACCGTCGAAATTACTATCCCTATCACTGGATATTGGGACACACCATCTAGTAATTATTTGTTTTCATGGATATCCTGCAAAAAATAGTGGATTCTAGACATGTCAAGTTGGGACACACCATCTAGTAATCATTCACTTGATGTACCCCTTCTCTAATGATGAATATGGCTATGAACTCAAATCCCCCATTCCCAATTGGAGGGATGGGGGAGAGTCCGTAGAGGCCTAAGGTTTCCGTGAATACATGATCGTGGCATGAGAAAAACTCCCCGCCACACAGCAATCCCAATTATTAACATCATGGAAACCCATGTAAGGACCGTCCAAAAGACACAACAAGAACCTGAATGCTTCTCCTCCCCTATCATAAGAAATCTAGGTCCAGTCATCTTTGAGTATCCTTTGGGGGAAGAACAAATCTGAAATTACCCAAGGCATATAGGTGGACCAGTCCGACCAAATGTAGAAAGGACATCTGTACCACCATCCTAGGTTACAGAAGCCGAATGCTCTACATCCAAAGCCCATGCTTCTAAAGTGTCTATGAAAGAGAAACACCGAGCTGGTAAGCACCGGAATTTAGAAAAGAAATATGATATTTTAATGTATGTAGCTTATGTTCCAACAAAACTATCAATCATGGATGCATTTAGTCTATCAGAAGACCATAGGGGGCACTCATTGAGTCCTTGATAAGTCCCAAGGAATTCGAGGCTAAAGTATAAGCAGCATAACTCTACTAGATGGAGATCGGTCCCGAAGAATGTCACGCCATCATCTCATTCATAGAAAAGGATGAAGATTCCATCGTCAAAGTTCACATAAAACCCTCATATATGTCTGACAATATAAACAGAATCAATATCTATAGGATATTCATTTCCAATATATTAGGAGTAAACCTTGTTCCGCTGCAAACGATTCGTTGGCTAGGCTATAACGAAGATAGCCTGACACCCTACACCACCACTCTACTGGGATACGACAAAAGCAAGCAGAAGTCATTGGGAAAAATCAAGATTAAAATGATGCTTAGATACCTTGTATCAGATTCCATTTTCCTGGTGTTGTGACAATGTACAACCTTAAAAATTCTATTTTGGAGGCCCGGTTTCACGAGCAAGTTGAAATCCCATCCTCATACCATCAGTGCATCAAATATAGCGCGAATGGAAAAAATGTAACACTGCATGCCGAAAAATCCCTATTCAAGTCCTGTGAATCGCATTATATCGATGCATGGTTCTATAAATCGGAAGAAAACTATATTTTGGATGGTGAAATTGATTGGATCAATTCCCCAAATGGATTGGAAGCGGCTCCCACCGACCCCCTTTAGCATCTTGGGGAAGAGTATGTATAACCCATTAACCATGTTGAATGCATAAGTACAAATCTGGATGGAGAATTAGTTGTCTGCATGGTCTATGTTATGACCACAAAACCCATAGACATGGAAAAGTAGGATTACTCCTGTGATGTTAGGAAAGCCCTATCACCATGGGAAGGGACACCCGTAGTCCCGCGGCATCGAAGTGGACCCCAAGAAAACCAAATCCATTCGTGGTATGTCCCCACCTCATGACCTCACCGATTTGAGAGGTTTCCTAGGGCACCACGACTACATTCGACATTTCATAGCCTACCTAGCGGGTAAATTCTTACCTTTCACCACACTCATGAAGAATAGAGTTACATACAAGTTGGATGATGATTTTCATGAGGTTTTTGAAAATATCAATAGATATCTCTTAAGCCCACTGGTACTAATGCCGCTGGTTGAGGGGGGACCACACATTTTATAAAAAAACGCCCTGGAATGATCATTAGGCACCTTCCTTATGTAGAAAAATGATTTTGGTAGTGAGAACAAACTCTACTACCTCAGCCGGACAATGATCTATGCTGACACTCAGTATTCGAAAATCTAGAAGAACTGCTTGGCCCTGATCTTCGTAGTTCAGAAAGTTAGGCATTACCAACAGCACCATGAGGTCCACTTGGTCTCCCGCTGCAACCCTCTCAAATATATCCTTAGTCATCCCATGCTAAATAGGTGTCTATCACAATGGGAAGTCATCCTACAATAGTTTGACATATGTTAATTCCCTCCGAAATCCATCAATAGTCAAGAATTATCATATTTCCTAGTTGAGTACCCCTCGGAGGAAACAATACTATTGGATGCCAAACTTCTGGATGAAGAAGTGTTTTCTATACAGAAGAACCCCTAAACATGGGAAATGTACTACGACAGTGCTTCTAGAAGCCCAATGGGGAAGAGGATGGAGGATCCCAAGCTTAACAAAGTAGGGCTGGGAGTTATACTACTATCCACCAAAATGACAGTCTTTCCCTACACTTTCCTTCTTTCGGAAGGATGTACAAATAATGAAGCAGAGTACCAAGCCCTCATGGCAAGCCTTGAATTGAATATTTATGTGCAAGATGAACACATAATGATAAAGAGGTATTTGGATCTAGTCATTAAACAAGTCAATGGTGACTACACCATCAAGAAAGTGGTGTTGGTTCCCTTTATGAATCCTATTCAAGGACTGATGGCAGAATTCCCATCAGAACCAATGTTGACCTATGTTTCTCATTCTCAAAATTCTCAAGACAACACTTTGAAAAATTCAGCCACCACCTAGGCTGATCTAGATCAGGATGAAACATTCATTATCATTGCTCTCCACCAGATGGTCTTGCCATTCATCCAAAGTAGTATGTAGGAGATTGATGAAATTAGCCATGTTTCTACACCTTATGGTCACACCTCCGGCTGGATGAAACCCATTGTGACTTATCTAAGGAATGGGTAACTCCCACCAGATAGGGATGGAAGGGAAAAATTCCGAATATGGGCCATCAAATTTTCCATATACAATGGGGTAACCAAAAAAAGGTCTTCTACAAATGAGGCCCTAACATAGTCCTACTCAGATTCATTTATGGATAAGAGACTGAAACCTTCAAGAAAAAAGTGATTGCCATAGCCTAGGGAGTGCACCAGTCAGAAACCAAGATCTCTCACCAAATTTGAAGGCTTGGGTACTACTGGCTCACCATGATACAGGATTGTGTAATATTCACTAAAAAGTATCATTCCTGCCTGTTTCATGCCAACATCATACACCGACTCCCAGATTTACTTCATACAACTATGTACTCCTAGACATTCACCACCAGGGAGATATATGTCATGGGACCATATCCTCCCATGATATTCAGATAGTTTACATTCATACTCACAGCGACTAACATCTTTCCCAAACAGGCCGAAGTCGTACCCCTTAAAGAAGTTAAGGTGGAAAACATCATCTGCTTTGTGAAGGCCAAAACCATCACCGGATTTGGTTTCTAGCATATAGTTCTAACAGAAAATGGAACCAACTTATGATCAACTGAGCTAGACAAGCTATACCAAGAGTATGTGATCAAAGCTAATCATTCTTCTTGCTACCATGCAGTGGACAATAGGCCGATATAGGATTTTAATAAGACTCTATCCAATATAAACCAAAAGTTGGTAAATAAGGAAAAGAAATCATGGTGATATAATCTCATTCATGCTCTATGGGCTTACTGAACCACGACCCGCGCCGCCACTCAGGAAACCTTGTACTCATTAGCATAGGGGGAAGAGGCAGTGTTGCCTATTGAAATCCACATTCCATTACGTTGTGTGGACATTTTCGATCAATTGTCTATGGATGTGCAATCACAGAGATGATTATATGAGTTGGAGTAAATAGATGAAAAAGGTTTCACACTCTACACCATTTGGAAATCTACCAAAATCGGATCACATGTGCCTTCAATGAAAAGGTTTGACTTCAATCATTTCTTGAAGGAGAAATGATGATAGTTCTCGGAACCCTGATGACACTTGGGAAGAATCCCCCAAAGCTTGAACTAAAGTGGGAAGAACCATATATCATACATAGGGTCTATTCCAATGGAGCATATGCCTTGATATCGATGGATGGGCGTCTCCTCACGGCTACCACAAACACAAAGTTACTGAAGAATTACTTAAGATAACAAAATGAGACAAATTATGGTCCAAGCTCTGAGACCATAAATTATGAGACAAAATGACATATATGATGGTCCAAGATCTAAGATCTTCAACCATGAGACAAAATTATACAATATTATGTTCCAAGCATTAAGACCTTAAACTATGGGTTGAAAATGCCCCCATTTTATGGTCCAAACTCTATGAACTTAAAGTATGAGTGAAAAATATAGTAATATCCCCCCCTTTATTCTATGATCCAAACTCTAAGACCCTAAACTATGAGTGAAAATTTTAAAATTACCTTTATAATATGGTCCAAGATCTAAGACCTTAAACTATGAGTGAAAATATAATAATGCCACCAATATTACAATCTAAGCTCTAAGACCTTAAACATTGATACAAAATGCCCTATGTTATGGTCCAAACTCTAAGACCACAAACTATGAGTAATGAAATATAAAAATTCCATTACACCATGATCCAAAATCTAATACCTTAAACTATGATTCCTCATCCTATCCACATGATGTTAAACTATATGAAACTCGTCCTAATCGCATGACAATAAACCACATGATCACATATAGAACTATGTACGACTTGATTACTGCCCTCGAATGATACTTAGAAACGCCTTGATCCTAGTTTCTGGCTAAGCCCTCACATTTGAAATGCTTCCATCATGCCCCCCATCAACCCATATTCGTAAGGGAAAAATTCATCACCCCTTGTTTCTCACAATCAATTATAACTCACGTGAGATTAGGATCAATGGTAGGGGTTCTCTTTCAAAAGACAATTCTGGGGAAACAGGGCCGAATTGGCCACCATGAGGGATGCAATGAAAATACTCATACCCCTTTGGAGAGAGCCAAATCAGGTACGGAGTTCATTTTGAAATATTTGTGCCTTGATTCTTGCCCTCGTAAGATACATAGTGACGCCTCGAACCTCGATCTACGCCCAGCCCCTCCATGAGTGAAAAAGAAAATTCCCCTATCATATTTCCTACTTCCACGCATTTGTGAATGCGGCCCTATGACCACTCCTAGTTTCCTGCATCGATTACACCTCATGTGGGCTTGGGAATATAGGTAAGATTTATCTTATGCAAATTAATAGTAGAGAAATATGGTGGGCTTGGCACCCATATCAAGTGAAACCCAAATGCCCATGGAATGAGCCAAATCAATACAACGTATATCCAAAACTACTTATGGCTAGATTCCTTCACACGTATGATATGTAGTGATTCCTTGATCTTCAATCATGGACCATCCATAATCATCAAAAAGGGAAAAATTCCCTCATGTTTCCCTAACACATCAAGAAAATTCCTACATGGAATGCCCTGAACTATGTGTGGCTAGATTCCAACATTTTCCAGATACGTAGTAACACTCGGATTCAAAACACCAGCCATGCCACCAGAAAAAATGCCCCCCATACTTAGGTTAGACTTGTATGGGGAGTCCGTAAAAGTCCATATCACATGGAAATAAAACTGTGAAATTCTTCAAGAGTTACGCGTGGCTCAGTCCTCAGTATTATAAAATTCTACACATTCCCCTTATTCAGAAGAAGTTAAGAGATCATGCTTCCCCCTACACATATGGGTTAGAACTATGTGGAAGCATCATGTAGTTCACGATTAATTATTGCCAGGGTATTCTCACATTCCTAGGTACATCATTCCTGTGTGCCACACTCTATGATTTGATAAAACTTGGATCCTCATAATCCTTCAAGGCCAATTGAGAGGGAAGGCTAGTGTCATGCGGACACCTTTGCTTGACTATGCACATCATTCCTGATGGTTCTGCAATTGTTTCCCACATAAATGGTTTTCAATAAAAGGAAAATTCTTCCCTGGTAGATTCCTCTCCTATCCCAGTATGCCCCATGTCATCCCTCCTAATTCAGGTTTCCCCCAGGACTATAGTTTACACCTTCTATAATCACTCACTTCTGAGGAATTACGCAACATCCTAATTGTGATTAACCTAAAACTATTGAATATATTGATGACAATATAATCGTCCTCACTAAATGACTCTAATCTACATAGCATCACATCCTCACTGCATGACTCTAAACTTCATAGCATCACGTCCTCACTGCATGACTCTAAACTGCATAGCATCATGTCCTTACCGCACAACATTAAACTGCAAGGCTATAAATGTATTCACATCATGAAATTAAACTTCAAGGCCCAAATCTTCCTTAATATACAATGTTATACATATTAACAATGGTTTAGGCATAATGGTTTCCTCTAATGCTGATTTTTCTATTCCCAAGCAATGACACCAAACCGTCGCGATTACTTGTGTCTCAAACCGAGAATAGCTCACGTGGGATTAGGAATTTATGTGAAAGGTACAATGTAAAATTATGGAAAAACATCTCAAAATTTTTTTCCTAGAAAGAACGATGCTAAAAGGAATTTCATGATTCCCTCCCCTACGAGAAATCTCACATCCTGACCATGTGATGTTAAATGGCCAAATATCCTAATGATAGAGCGAATACTTCACACTGCGTATGAGGCATATCTACCTGTGGGACACCTAATTCCATAAGAAAATCGCAGCCCAAATGTCCCCAATATATCCAGATGTAACCCTATCATATCTCAAACTCCATACTCTGAGAAAATGTGGATCCCCATAATCATTCAATGCCATCTGAGGCAGAAGGCCAGTGTCCCGTGGACACCTTTGCAGGAATATTCACATCATTCCCCGGTGGGTCTGCATATGTTTCCCACAAAAATGGTCATCAATCAATGGAATATTTACCCATGGTAGAGTCCTATTCTATCCCAATATGACAAATGGCTTCCAAGCCCCATTAAATTTCTCCTAATTCAAGGGCAGTCAAAGTCATATTTTACATGTCTTCCCTACACATACCCTCGATATATCAAAACATGCGAGCCTATTTCATATTTGGTCCCATTTGAGGTTTCTAGAGATATCCCGTCAGAATGTGTGGAGTCAATCAACATATGAGGGAATAGTACCCTCACTCCCTTCTGGGTTTCTCTAGAGAATCTCAATTAATGTTCCTCCTTTTTTGTTTGGAGGAATCCCTGGTCAAAGGCCACATACTATATTTAGAAAGTTCACAATCTCTGTAATCCTACACATGCCATCTGTAATAGAAGGCCAGTGTACTGTAGGCACCTTTTCTTAACTATGCACTTCATGCCCCGGTGGATCTACATATGTTTTCCACACAAATGGACATTAACCAAAGGCAATTTCTTCCCCCATAGAGTCCTTATAAGCTTCTTTACACCCAAATGACAATCATATCTTGTCACCCCCCCCCCATATTTTGATAACTTTTGGATAACGGCTTATGTTCCTTCTTCTTTCTAAGTGGACTTGACCTAAAAAGTGACTTTTAATTGAACTAACCATTCCCCAACTTTCCCTCATATAAGAAAGAAATGTGTGGGAACAGTTTCCCACTCAATGCCAGTAGAAATGTCCCTAAATATTTCAGACACCATTACTCAAGTCAGTCACCCACTGTGGCTCCCGACATCAAAATAAATTCAAGATGTATCCAATCCTAGAAAGGCCATCTGAAATGGAAGGCTAGTGTCCTGCAGACACATTTTCATGATTATTCACATCATACCCCAACTGTTATGTGTATGTTTCCCACAAAAATGGCCATTATTCAAAGGAAAATTCATCTCCAAAGGGTCCTTTCCTACCTCTGTATGCCTAAAAGTGGCTCTTAGATATTCTGTATCTCAAAATAAACTCACAAATCTAGGGTCAATAAAAATCCCTAATCAATGTATGAAAGATATTGGAACATTCTCGGTTGACTCATCCTGAGTCAGGACCCCGCCCCATCAAGTTTGGTCAAAGTTGTTCGACCTAAAAAATCAGTAACAAATTTATTTAGAAGAACTGTGAACTGCCAGCAAAAAAGAAACCATACTTGCTAGGAAACAAATTCGACACAAGATACATCTTGGTAAAATTAGAGTATTGGTTTGTTAAGATAACAAAATTTTGATCCATCTAAAAAGGTGTAATTCTTGTTAGGTTGAAAACCTACAATGGGAAGCCTAAGAAAAATTCATGTTATACCCGCTAAGCCCATGCAGAGCAGGCTTAGGCAAAAATTAGGGTAATAATGGAAAAGACACAAAAGTTTGTGAGGTGTTTCATACAACCTCAGCAATAGTCGAACTATGCTCATTTGGTTCCCTGAATCATGAAAAAAATAGAGCACAAATTGATCATTTTAGTTACTATTGTAAAATCAAGGTTTAAAGATAAGGCCTAATTGAGAAAACATTTAGGATCAATTATGGTTAATTAACACAACAAGACAAGATGAAGAAGAGGTGTTGAAAGCCAAATCTATTCTATTGAATCCAGAAAAAATGGATGAACATCCCCAATTTGGAGTCTCTCTAGAGAAAAAAAAACGAAATAAAATAAGAAGGGGGGGAGTACATGTCGTGATTTAGCACATGACTATAACAAAGCTCGATTCTCCCTCTCTATAAGGATGGTATGTTATTTCCACGAGCCGTTGATTGTCTTTTCCAAGGAATCCCTCTCTCTTTTGGCCTTCACCGTCATACGTACCTACTCCAGAATAACTTAAAGGTCTATCCCTCTCTTCTCAATGGCTTTAAGGTTGGCGTGTGATGAGACCGGATGATTCCTCAGACTTACTATACAGGATTCTCACTCCCATAGTTCTTCATCCTAGGCTGCCACCAAATCCCAAGATTTTACCTCCTTGGCCGATAGTTGGTCAAACTCTTCTGAAACATCCCAGAAAGTTTTATCCTAGTTGTCGGAATAATTAAACTTGGTTAGCTTGTCGTCGTAGGTGGAAATGTCTTCCTGAGAAATGATGATTTGGAAAATAAGAAGGTGTTTGTGCCGATAATTAAAACCATCAGAGCCCATCTCGGTGAAAAATCATTAAAAATTATGACCTTCATCAGCAAAATTGGCCTGAGGCATCCATGCGTAAAGGAAACATAATTGTTGTCATGCCTTTTTTCGCGCTGCATGGTGCCTTACCGCAACGCCAACACCCTGATCCTCCCTCTACACAACATTATTATAAACTATTAGTGCTGCCATGAGAGGGGGAAGGAACCTAAGACAGGCCACACAAGATGGAGGACTCTCTCTACTCTCAGATGTCTCAGCTGCCGGGGATGGATTGGAAAAACTAGCCGCAACCTCTGGGAGGGGTGGTGATACCCTGCTGGTGCCGACCTCATCAAGATCTCGGGGATTATCTTTAGTAGGGGACTGGTCTAAATCACTTCCCACCGAAATGGGTTATACTGATGAAACCCCTCTTAGATGCTTTTTATGATGGATCGAATGTATTTTTATCACAAGAGTTGGAGCATGAGGTGTATCCATCTCGGTTGCTGTAGGGACAGAAGTAGATGGTGTAGATGTCACAATCCTTATTGTAAAAAGGATATGTGGTCCTGTCATTGGACTAGGGATGGGGCCGGAAATAGTTAAAGGTCTATAAACCTCCCGGATAGGTTCTTTCATCATTCCACTAGGGTAACAATCTTCCCACAATTGACAGTACTCCAGTGATAGAATAGTGGGCCCTGGGGTGTTAGGAATGATGATCTCTCTAGCAGCACCTTCAGGCATCATCAGAAGCCACAATTGGAAGAGAAACATGGGACGAGACTCTCCCCTTAGTTGAACAGATGGAAGCAATGCAATCTTTTGAAGGAACCCAAATTGCCTGAATAACCGATAGGGGAGAGATGGCTCACAAATAACGACTCGGTCTACACGAGCAGTGAGCATCCCATCTCGAAGGCTGAGGAGGTATGAGAATTCATCCTAGGAACCACCCCTGTCACTTCTCAGAGATCCATGAGGAGTGAGATGCAGTGTTAACGAGAAACAAGAGACGTCATTCGACAACCCAACCGCATCGGTGACACTCATATTTTTAGGGTGAATAAAGAAAATGTTGAGAAGAGCAGGATGAAATTCATAATATAGAACCTTTGTAGTATGTTGGTATTCATAGAATGGGATGTGTTCTTCCATCCACCCATATAGGAATTGGAATAGTCCACTGAGATGATGTGGATTCATGCCTTCTTGTATCTATCCCAGAAGTTCATAAAGCCGATAAAGAGTGGTAAGGTCCAAATTTGTAGGCATAAACTCTTACAACTTGGCAGCCATCATTACGGTATAGGCCTGAACCCCAGTGTATACATCACGGGATGAAAAGAGCCCTCCACTTAAAAACATCGTAATGAAACCTTCCAGTCTAAGCGTAGGAAAAACGATTGGTAGAATCTCATATCCCCGTGATGTATTCCACCCTTCCACAATGGTTGAACAATATGACCCTTGGTTTGGCAGGAATGGAAAGTGGGATGAGTTCGACTATAGAGAGCCCATGTCCTAGGTCTATTTTTTATATATGAATAACCTTATCCATATGTCAAACAACATTAGATAACGAGACTCAATAGAATGATCCAGTGATATGGCTGTCATGACCAGTAAGCTCCTTGTCAAAAGAGACATGTGGTCAGTATCCTTCCACATAATGATGGATGGGAGAAACTCATTGTACATTTCTCCGAGAATGGGGAGACCTCCAAGCTAGTGTCTATCCCATAAACTAATTCCCACCTCCCTATGTAGTTGGTGGAAAGTGTTGGTGCTTGAACACCAACGTCTCCCCAATTCCAAAAGGATTTCACCTGGAATGAAGATTGCTAACTGAGAGACCCATGCTTTCTAGTACAATCCCACTGCCTCTAGCTAGTCAAGGGACTCCAGAAAGGTCTGATACACCCAAAATTCCTAGGTACACTCATCAGAGAAGCATCCTCTGGCGCTCAAGTTCCACTTGGAGCACCACACACATCTAGGATTTTCTCAAGAAATTCTGATAATATATGGGTATTCTTAGGCATCCAGCCTCGGGATGTCATCCCGGCTTCTGGGGTTTCCCTGAGTCTAGGAGAAACCTCACAGTACGAAGATGTTTTCCTGAATCAGAGTGATGGAGACTTCTCCAATCAGGGAAATGTTGGAACGATCATGACCCTGGGGTACCTCTAAGAAGATGAAAGGGATGTCAGGATTGGTAAATGGCATGGTCATATCTATAGGAAGACCAAAGCAATAAAGCAGCAGCTGTATGGATAACGGATACGAAAAAAGCTTTGGCATCAAGAAGACTGTCAAGAAAATTTTGCGGGGGATGATGTGGGCTCAAAGATGCTCATCTCTATTCCTCTACATGGTTTCCCTTTTATTTGTGAGTTTAACAAGAGCCCAGAAACCTGCAATTTACACCTACATGGGAAAATCCAGAAGTTGATAAGTCAGTCCAATACAAAATTGTTGGATAAAGACAATGGAAAAATGACTAAGAGACATAAAAACATATTTGCCAAAGGATCCGCGTACTGCACTTGGAAGAGGTATGCGAAAGGAGCATTCTGCGTACACCATCATATGTGGAAGCAATACTCGACCTACAGAAACGGTACGTGGATATCGGCCAATGCATACAGCCAAGGTACGTGAAGAATTCGTGAGGTGTTGTCCCACAAACCGATGGTCGGTGAATAGAACAGATTGCAAAAGGAAGAAACTGTGAACCTCGATCTCGATTAATTCGTGTTTAAAATATTGAGGATTAATGTTTTATGTCGGGGTTAAGAGTTCTTAAAGATGAATTCGCTGGTCCATGTTCGGTATGCAGACAATCCAACTGCGTAGCATTCTCCTATACGAAGACCTGATTTTAAGTCTTAAAATTCCACAGCTCCATTTGAGAAAATAAAAAATATGATACACAGATGGAGTGATAGAGAGGAAATGGGTTTGTGAAACATATAGTTTAGTACGTGAGTGGGATTTTTGCAAAGAATCATGTTATGAGGAAGCAGAGGAATGAGGGAGACACCAAGAGCTTTTAACCACAAAAACTGGTAAAAGACAAATGGCAGGGGCCCCCTTTATATAGGTGGTCCCCTTCTACTGGGTCCATCTATTCTACCGTGAACCATTTCAGTTCAGGAACGCTTCTACATCAGAATAGTCATCTTTTTGTTATGAACGAACCCCATTTTGAATAGGGAATTTCTAGGGTCCTAAAAATTCTACCAAGGGAGAAAATTCCCCCACGATCTATTGGAAAAAAGGAAGAAAATAACCCTACATGTATACTTGGGTGAATAGACTCAACGTGAGTCACAATTTTCAGAAAAAACATGAAAAAAATTCATGATTCCAAAGGAACTCAAATGCTCTACGTACCATCACCGGGAAGGGTATGCAGACCAGCCGAATTGCGAACCAGTAGGCACACAGAATGATCTATGAACCGTTGGCCTGCAAGGCGTTGGCCAACCAATTGTTCTGGCCACGAACCGCATTACTGAAAGAGGTGCATGCACGAAGTCCATCCGATTACCGAACTATGAACTCCTCAGTTCATAAATGAAGTTGACCGACAAGGTTCGACGAACCATAACTAGGAACTAAAGCCTTCGCAATCCTCGATTGACCGAGTCTTCCATAGGTTATGATGTCTTCATGTGGGCCTCCACCAAAGGTGTTGCGTGCCTATAGATATGGATACCCTGATACTCTATAAAAGGATCACGAGGTGAAGAGAAAAAAAGACGGATGACGAAATCTTAAAAGGGGGGTGACGGCTCGAGGAAGACTCAGTGGTTTGGAAGAAGAGTTCGGATGATGTTTCTGGCTTTAGTTTTGATTCTACAACAAATCCGGAACCATGAACCACTCTCCCTGCAGGTATTTATGGTCATGAATCATAAAACGGTGAAACATAATAATAATAGGAGAACTGTGAACCTAAATGGTGAAATTTCAAACCTTGTTCTCCAGACAGATGAACTCACTGTGGATAACAATTCCATAGACCCTCCTCTGACATGGTACTCCTCATAGCGCACTGCTGCGCGGGTGGAACCCGGCGCCGTATACTGCACCAGTATGTAGACGGAACCCAAAGCGTCCTAATGAAATGTGTACCATCATGGTACACAGTGTTCCATACCTGTGCCCATGTACAACATCTGTACATAGATTAATTCTCTACCTACATACCACCATGGTATATTGATCCTCCCCCATACCGTAGAAAAACCCAGTACACGCAATGGGGTGTTTTCAGGTATTGTTCCCTCTGGCTCCAACATCATCCCTCCATTACCGTCCAGTCCTCCATTGTCCCTA
Organism: Viscum album; assembly: GCA_963277665.1. Taxonomy (NCBI): domain Eukaryota; kingdom Viridiplantae; phylum Streptophyta; class Magnoliopsida; order Santalales; family Viscaceae; genus Viscum; species Viscum album. The sequence goes on along the minus strand of OY728132.1, from coordinate 1,147,852,465 downwards.
TACAAACTAGTCCCCCTTCATCTGGCCAAAGATTCTTCCAAATCCACTGGACCCACATGATCAGACCATCTGGCGCACCAGTGCACCCTTTTGAGACTACATACCCACGGTAAGTGGAGACGTGAAGGCCATACCCACAATAGTTTGATCTTTAGGAATTCTTGTGAGTTTACATTCCCACGGTAACCTGGTGCCCAACCTCAGGACGCCAACATGGACCTCTCTACTCTCGGGATCAAGGGTGATCACTATATTTTCCATTCAATGAGGAATACTGGTCAATTGAAGGAATTAGTTTCACTTCTCCTTTTGATGAGGATGAAACTCTTACACTTCCCAAAACATATTTTAGGGCCCTCTCTAAGAGGTAAGTCTCCACTCTTCTATGGTTGGACTGCGTGACCTTTAATGTCATTCCGAAATAAAAGGTTCATTGCTCTGTGCCCTTTCCCACAGTTTCCTCAACCTATTTCACTGAAGGCTCTCCCTCCCCCACCAACAGTGTTGGGTGTATGTGCATTGTTAAATCATTGGCATCCTCTTGTTTCTCACACCGAGCATGACTCACGTGGGATTAGAGGTTTGTAATGATGACAACATTCCCACAAATTCCAAACTATGAGAAATCTAATTCTGAATCAAGCTAGGATACATTGGATGCTTTCCTGAAGGCCTGAGATCAAAAGGGGTGCCCATACAAAAGTGTCCACCTAATCATGTCTCCTATATGGGAAGCTCCCATGCGTAAGCGCTAAACATTCGAACTACGTGGGTTCTGATTCCTCCCCTAAGGATACGTAGGAGTCCCTCCTCGTGGGCCTGATCCCAACACCAAGTCACCTTTGGTCCCACCTGGATGATGATAAACTCTAGATCACCTTATAAAATGGCTCAAGTTAGCATCATCTCAGTAGCATCAGATATATATTCATGCCTACAAAAATCTTGTAAACCAAGGGTAGCCTATGGACAAACTCATTGGGAATGAACCAAGGATTCACGAACATATGAACACTACTTAAATCTATAAGATAGTCTTGGAACATGCAACAATCCCCCCCCCAGAAGCGTGCGGTGAGCCTGACCTCCCATTCTCTTGACCAACGGAGTTCTTAAGTGTTGTTGGCCAAATCATCATCCAATGAGCACCTGCCTTTGGAATGAAGGTCCATGAATCATGGATACCAAGGCCTTTGGGAATTTTTGTCTCCATGAATAAACCCACTGGAGACCATCAAAGGAAGTGATTTCTGAGAATGTATGATTGCAAGCGTATCCGAGCCCCACACAATCGCCCGCTGGGAGAAACTGTTCTTATAGGGTTTATTCATCCTTATTTAAAGGATAATGACACAGAATGGGTTGAAATAAAGGAATGGTAAATTTGACGAGAACCCAACTCAATAAAAAAAGGGATGGGTGATAACCCTTGTCGAACTATTTCTTCACAACCCATGGCTCCACCTCAGAAGTGGAACAAAAATAGTGAACCCGACATGAATCCTTAACCCAGGTGGCAGTTCTACCCCAATAATAAAAGACATAAGGACATTACATGTCAGACAATTTTGTTCGCCTCGGTGCACGCAAGACGTACCATGTAACGCCCCAACCCCAGTTACCCAGAGTCGGTGCATTAATTACATAACATTGGCATGATCACAAGAAAGATCAAATCTCGAAATACCGATTGGTTTAGTAGCCTTGGAAACACTAGATATATTCATAAGTTTTACATTACATCATCAAACAAAAAACTACTACAACAACATATTGTATCCATAATCCACACTCATATCCCCACATAATATCCCTGCAGGTCATTCATAACTTACTTCTTCACTTCCTGGGAAAAATAAAACATAGAAAAGGGGTGTGCTCAAATGCCCAGTAAGGATAACAATATAGCGGAAACTTTCATAAATAAGAATAAACATTTAAGGCAATGTATAACTAAAACAAAATCCTTTCAAACTTTAACTTTCAACATAGTATGGCATAAATAAAATGAAATAATTCCATTTACTTATTCACATGGATATTCTACTAATCAAATAATCACATGCAAAATCACTAACCACTTTCATAATGTTGGAATGCATAATGCCAGACTATCATAACCACATAGCCAAGGCCTCGTGCTAAGACTACAAATAAGATTTTGTCAAGGGCATGTGCCAAGACACTAGTTTGTCTCATGAGACCTACCGATGCATCGAGGAGCTATAGAAGGCTCCACCCGTCACATATTAAGTCCAATGCATTCCCATATGAAAAGGTTTAAACATAACATAAACATTCGTATTAAAACTAGCATACGAAATGTCAATACTTTCACCATAAACTATGAATGGTATAAAAATAACACATCCACAGTCAAACATATCACAAAACCTTCAATACAATATAGAAGTTTTTTATCATAATAAATCAACTTCAAATAATCTTAAAATCCATCAAAGGATGTTGACATAGATGAAATCAAAATTCTTTTTAAAGAAATATCTCCTTTTATTTTGAAATCATTTAATATCCATATAAAATAAAACATTTTCTTTGAAAATATTCTTATAAGCTTGTAAGGTATGCTTTGATGATTTTATAATGGCGGAAAATAACCGCACCCGCCGTATAAGTTAAAAAAACATTCTTATCTTAATTTTGTCGAAAAGGTTAAAAAGCACCTTGTTTGGAAAACGACGGAAGGATTCCCTTATAAACCTCTTATAAAAAGTCAAACAAGGGTATAAATGACTTTAACCCATATTCTTTTAAATATTAAAAATGTTTTGAAATACATTTTGAAGAAACATGGATGTGGATGATAATGAGGTCCCAGTAGATAATTATGTATAAACAACCTCGGATAATGAAGAGATTGCGAAATAAACCCTTACCTTGTACTTTTCCTTGGTTGGGGTAGGTTAACCTCCTGTATAATGGTGAAATAATTGTTATTAAATTATAAAAGAATCATATACATTAATATGATATCATATATGATCTTTTAATATTTATTTGATAATAATATCTTAGTATTATCGTTGTTTCAGGTGTTAACTTACTTGATTTATTTTATATGTTTCGTTACGTAAGCCATGTTTGTAATGGATAGGTTGTATATTATTCATATCCAGAATGATATCAAGTCCTTAAACATCATTTTTAAATCATCAAATGATTATTATACTTGAACGGATACGATGGAGAATGAATCTCATCGCGTTCGTGGAGATGGTAGTCCGTACGTACGCACGAGCAACAATATCATTCTTTTGATATTAAAGTAATATATAAATGGATGTTATATCATATATATATAAATATTAACATGTTATATTTATTATTTACTTGAGTTAAACATCATTATTATACCCATCCAAATAATATTATATTGAATAACAATTACACCATGACGTGGAGACGGTAAGCCGTACGTACGCACGTATGGTGACATGTTATTCAAAGGGTGGATAGAATACTGAATATGGTTGTACCATATTTATAATAACATCACAGTATATATATGATACTGGAGTTATTATTTTAGAATGTTAACAACAAAGGAAGAAGAAGTGGAAGAATAAATGAACTTGGAAAAGGGTGGTGAAATCATTACCGCTTCTTCGGGTTCTTCCTTTTGATTAGATCAAAAGGGCTCCTTAGGTTGGCTTTCTGATCAAACTAAGGCCCCTAGGTGGTAGTGAGGGAAGTTGGTAGAGTATGTGGGCAGAGTTTGGCCGAACCAAAAGGCTTTTAAGGTGTGAAGAAATGAGAAGGAGGAGTGCCCTTTTATAAGAGGGGTGAGGGGCACCTTTGGAAAAGCTAGAAATATTAATTTATAATAAATTCATATTCGGTTTCTAATGGCTCCAAAGTTGATAATTTAAATTTTAAGGTGGGGATGGGTCGAAAACAACTCAACCAATAGAATTTAGACAGGTTTGGGTACTTATATTAACCTTATCTTTAAGTATTAACTCTAAGTTAATTAGTTTCACTTTTACAATGTCTCTTTGTATTTTTATATAATATGGTTAATAAACTTACTACATACATCCAAGAGACCCCCAAGTGGTCCATTAATGATTAAAATATCATTATATATGTCTCTTGGCCGAACCTTATATTTTTAGGAATTTAATATCAATTAATAATATAATATTTGTTTTAAGAACTCTTTTATGTCAATTTTGACACTATTCAATAGTTGATTTTTGTGAAACTCATAACAGATTGATTACTTCGAAATAAGTCAATTAAATCAATCCTAATATATCACATTATCCTAGAAAATTAGTTTAATTCATTAAAAGTTTCATATTATATTTATTTGGGTATTTATAATATCAATTATTTTAATTTTTCACTATTATAGTAATTACTGCATCATCATTGTGTCATAAATAAAATAAATTATTTAATGTCTAAAAATTATAAATAAAATATTATTATTTAGGAAATCTTTTTATCTTTCTAATGAATATTTATAATCTAAACTCCAACATATATAACCCTATGTAAAAATTGTTTTGCTAAAAGATATGTGCTTTTGTCATTTTTGTATTCATTTTAACTTAATTAAAATAAAGTGTCATTATCACTTACAAGTGGATCCATGGGGTCCCAAAATCGACCCAAATATGCCCATGCTCGCCCATGTATCAACCAATAGGGTTAAGACACGTTTTAGGGTAATTTAGTATTATTATAATATTATTTTGTAACCCTTATTTACCAGATTTACCCTTAACCGTGGTAAATAAAATATTTACCGCAGTAATTATTCAAAAGGTCTAAAAATAAAAGTTACCTATTTACACAATTTGAACATCCTGATTCCAAATATGGAATCCATTTTCCTAAATTCAAAACACAGAAGTGGCAGAAATTAATTTAAAATTAATTCCCGCTGTCAAAACAAATAGGGTGTTTTTAAGAGATAATAACTATCAAAAGATTGACACTTGTTTATGTTCGGTTTAATTGTATAATTATGTCTAATGACCAACATTACATTAAATGGTAAAAATATATTCTAAATATACTTTAAAACTAATAAAATTCATAATTTATCACTATTAATTATTTTGATTAAAAAAGTTGTTTTTAATTAAAATTTAGTAAATTTCACTATTCATCAAAATATGAAAGTTATCCGAAAAGTACCAAAATTTCACCTTAGGCTAAATTAGATATTCCGAATCCAAAAATGAAGTCCATTTTGAAATCTAAAATATATATAATTTTAAAAAGTAGGTATTACTATTCATAACGGCTAGTTTGATTGGTTGTTAGAACTCGGTGTTGCGTACAACACATGCTATCGCATTATTCAAAGAGAAGCGTACCGTAGAAGCTTGGGGTGTTACATTCTCCCCTCCTTCAAATAATTGCATCCTCGCAATTTCTAGGGTATTACTGCATAAAAAGACTCGGGTGGTTCTTCATCATAAGTTACTCGGGTTCCCACGTTGCCTCTTCCATCTTATTATTTCTCCACAAAACTTTTACCACACGCATCGTCCGGTTTCTCAGTACTTGTTCTCTCGTATCAAGAATCCTGATAGGCTCTTCGCAATAAGACAGATCAGGTTTCAGTTCTAATTCTTCATAGGTGAGTACATGCGTTGGGTCAGACATGTATTTTCTCAACAGAGATACGTGGAACACATCGTGAACTTTGGAGAGACTTGGCGGCATTGCCAATTGGTAAGCTACAGCCCCAATTCGTTCTAGAATTTCTAAAGGTCCAATGTACCTGGGACTCAATTTACCTTTCTTACCAAAACGTATGACTCCCTTCCACGGAGATACCTTCAGGAAAACATGATCACCGACTTGAAATTCCAAATCCTTCCTTCAATTATCGGCATAGCTCTTCTGCCTACTTTGAGCTGCTTTGATATGATTTTGGATTACCTTCACCTTTTCCACCATTTCCTCCACCAGTTCTGGGCCTACAAGTTTTCTTTCACCAACGTCATCCCAACAGGTTGGTGTACGACATCTCTTTCCGTATAACGCTTCATATGGTGCCATCTGAATACTCGAATGGAAGCTATTGTTATAGGAAAATTCTACAAGTGGTAAATATTGATCCCACATACCCTGAAAGTCAAGTGAGCAAGATCTCAACATGTCTTCTAGGGTTTGAATAGTCCGTTCTGATTGTCCATCTGTCTGAGGGTGGTAAGCAGTGCTCAAATTAAGTTCAGTATCCAGATATTTCTGAAGACTTTTCCAAAATCTTGAAGTAAAACGGGGATCACGATCAGAAACAATCAATAGGGGTACTCCATGAAGTCTCACAACTTCATTAATGTATAGTCTTGCTAGAAGTTCCAGGGGTAGATCTTCTCTTATAGCAAGAAAATGTGCTGACTTGGTAAGACGATCAACAATAACCCATATTGCATCATTCCTTCTAGGAGTCTTTGGTATCCCCATGACAAAGTCCATCGTAATATTGTCACATTTCCACTCCGGTATGGGAAGAGGTTTCATGACTCCTCCAGGCTGTTGCCTTCCAGCTTTCACTTGTTGACAAACCATACATCTTGACACAAAATCAGCAATCTCCCTCTTCATGTTGTCCCACCAAAAATGTTCCTTCAAATCTCTATACATTTTGGTGCTCCCAGGGTGTATAGAGAAATTGGAACTATGAGAATCATTCAGAAATTCCCTTTTCAGATCAGGTAAATCGGGAACACAAAGTCTCTTCTCGAATTTCAAAATTCCATCTTCATAAACAAAGTCTCTCAATCTCCCATCATTCACAGCTTTAATCTTCTTCTAAAATTCTTCATCATCGGTCTGATAACTCTTAATACTTTCTAGTAAAGATGGTTTGGAAACCATTTGGAAAATCATTGATGTTTCACCTTCCCTGGTTATTCCCATGTCCATCTTCACTAGATCCATGAAAATTGGATCCCTTTCAATTCTCATCATGTTCAAAACTCCATGGTCTTTTCTGCTCAAAGCATCTGCCACCTTGTTTGCTTTCCCCGAGTGGTAGTGTATCGTGCAATCATAATCCTTGAGTAATTCAAGCCATCTCCTTTGCCTCATGTTGAGTTCTTTTTGTGAGAAAATATACTTCAAACTCTTGTGATCAGTATAAATCTCACATTTTTCACCATAGAGGTAGTGTCTCCATATCTTCAAAGCAAAGATCAAAGCTGCTAACTCAAGATCATGAGTAGGATAGTTTTGTTCATGAATTTTCAACTGTCGTGATGCATAAGCAATAACTCTATCATTCTGCATAAGGACACAACCAAGTCCTTTCTTTGATGCATCACTATAAATAACGAACCCATCATTCCCCGATGGTAGAGTCAATATAGGAGCATTGACTAATCTTCTCTTCAGTTCTTCGAAACATTCTTCACACTCTTTTGTCCAAACAAATTTAACCCCTTTACGTGTGAGCTTCGTTAATGGGTTAGCCAATCGGGCAAAATTCTGGACGAAACGTCGATAATAACCTGCCAAACCAATAAAACTATGTACCTCAGTTATACTCGTAGGTGCTGGATATTCTTGGATTGCCTTGGTCCTAGAAGGATCAACAGAGATTCCATCTTTAGAGACAATATGGCCAAGAAAAGAAATATCCTGAAGCCAGAATTCACACTTGCTAAACTTCCCATATAATTCATGCCTCCTCAGAGTCTTCAAGATAATGCGCAAGTGATTTTCATGATCTTTGTAGGTTTTGGAGTATAACAATATATCATCAATAAATACCACCACAAATTCATCGAGATACTCCTTGAAAACTCTATTCATCAGATCCATGAATACATAGGGTGCATTAGTCAATCCAAACGGCATTACAGTAAACTCGTAATGCCCGTACCTGGTTCGAAATGCTGTCTTCAGAATGTCTTCCTTCTTCACACACAACTGATGGTATCCAGATCGAAGGTAAATCTTTGAAAAGTATTTAGCTCCATGCAGTTGGTCAAATAAATCATCAATACGAGGTAGGGGATACTTGTTCTTTATCGTTATAGCATTGATCTCCCTGTAGTCGATACATAACCTCATAGATCCATCTTTCTTTTTAACAAAAAGAACAGGGGCTCCCCATGGAGAAACACTAGGGCGAATAAATCCCGTATTACTCAATTCCTATAGTTGTTTCTTTAGTTCGACTAATTCTACAGTGGCCATTCTATAAGGGGTCTTCGATATAGGCCTTGATCCAGGAACCAAATCAATGGAAAACTCAACTTCTCGTTCTGGAGGATGTCCAGGTAAATCTTCCGGAAATACATCTACAAATTCTTTCACAACAGGTACATCCTCTATTTGAACATTCCTTTCCTCACCGATAGTTATTTCATTCTCTTCCTCCCCAATAATTGAATTATGTTGAGCCACTGGGGGTGGATCTAAATAAGAATTAGGTGGTGACGATTCTTCTCTAAAAATAAGGTGTTCCTTATCATTATCATCAAGAATCGTAACCTCTTTATTCTTACAATAAATCTTCACATCATAGTCCGAAAGCCAGTCCATACCGAGGATTATATCAAACTCAATCATAGGTATGACGATGAGATCAGCAGATAAAGAAAATTTATGTTCTCTAATGGGGACTGATTCACAAAATTTTGTTGCAATGATACTTCCCTTAGGAGTTTTAACTGACAACTCCCTTATTAAATCAAATTGGAAATATCTAATTTTCTTAGCAAAATGGGAAGATATGAAACAATGCGATGATCCAGAATCAAATAATGCATTTGCTAAATTTGAGGAAACCATTAAATTACCTGCCACCACGTCTTTCGGAGATTCTACCTCAGCAGTAGTGATAGCATAAGCCTGGCCTTGATCCCTTGGCCTTTTCTGAGGTATGTTCTCCTGACGCTTAGGACATGCATTTTCATAATGCCCCATCTCCCTGCAATTGTAGCACTGAACGTTGGTAGCTTCCTTCTTCCCCTTGCAATCACGAGCTTGGTGGCCTTTTTCACCACACTTGAAACAGACTCCCATTCCCTTCAAGCAAGTACCAGGGTGTTTCTTCCCGCATTTACCACAGGATGGATATTCAACCTTTCCCTTCTTCCCCTTATTTCCATTCCCAGATTGATCAGCAGGTCTCTTCTTCTCTTGCTTCTCTTTAAAGTCATAAGACTTAGAGAATTCCTTTTCGGTCTTGATAGCACATGAGACAATGTCTTCGTACGATGAAAAGGATTGTGAGACTAATGCTCGACGGAGAAATGGTTTTAACCCATCAAAGAAACGATCAATCTTACTTCTTTGGTTACGTATATAATCACCAGCGTACCTTGCTAACCTTGAAAAGTTAGCCTCATACTTTGCGACATTCTCATCCTCCTTCTGTCTCAGACTCAGAAATTGTCTTTCCATATCTGCTCGATGGTCGCGAGGAAAGTATTTTTCTAAAAACAGATCTTTGAACTCCCTCCATTCCATATTTGATACTTCATCATCTTCCTTCATGTTTTGAATCAATGACCACCATTGATCAGCATCTCCAGTGAGGCGGTAAACTTCCATGATAACTTTTTCCCTTCCACTGCTCTCCAAAGCCTGAAATATTTTCTCTAGGGAATTTATCCATTGCTCAGCTACTAAGGGATTTGTACTCCCATTGAACGTTGGTGGTTGTTGCCTCATGAATCGATCTAACATTGATCCTCCATGCTGCAGATCAGGGTGCTCCATACGGGTAAGGTTATTATTCATAACCTGAGTAAGTTGTCCCAGTATGGTGATTAGCTGATCGGCACCAGTTGCATCACCAGCCCCACTATAATTATCTTGAGCAGGAGGGAAATCCCTACATGGAGTGTGTGCATTGATACGGTTTCCATTTCTTCCACTAGGCGCCATTTCTACACAATGGCATAAACTAGATCAGTTTATGAATCAAAATACATAATCCCATACTTATAAAACACTTAACATAAATTGAACTATTTATGGATATAATCCATAATCATAAAAATGTTTTCTCTGAGGAAGTATATACTCATAAACCCTTCATAATGATTTGTAAATAAAATGAGAGTTATCCTAAGAATATCCCCCGGGAGTGTCGTAACCAAGAGTGCAGCAAGGCCCGTTGTCGTGCACCAGCTCCCGTTCGAGTCTAGCTCAAAGCGGTGTTTTCGGGTTTTACCCCTAGGTACATCTGTGCCAAAGCCGCCTCTACCTGCTCGTATCTAGACAGGGATGTATTGCTTGGAAAACTCACAAAATCTCTACAATACCAAAATTCTAGGAAGTTCTTCTATACTAATCCTCAAAGTTCATCTTAGGTCTACGTGCTCTAATCAGAGTTTATCTAAATCTAGCTTCCAAGGTTTGTACTAAACTTCCTCTGATACCAACTGTAACGCCCCAACCCCAATTACCCAGAGTCGGTGCATTAATTACATAACATTGGCATGATCACAAGAAAGATCAATTCTCTAAAGACCGATTGGTTTAGTAGCCTTAGAAACACTAGATATATTCATAAGTTTTACACTACATCATCAAACGAAAAACTACTACAACAACATATTGTATCCATAATCCACACTCATATCCCCACATAATATCCCTGCAGGTCATTCATAACTTACTTCTTCACTTCCTGGGAAAAATAAAACATAGAAAAGGGGTGAGCTCAAATGACCTGTAAGGATAACAATATAGCGGAAACTTTCATAAATAAGAATAAAAATTTAAGGCAATGTATAACTAAAACAAAAGCCTTTCAAACTTGAACTTTCAACATATTATGGCATAAATAAAATGAAATAATGCCATTTACTTATTCACATGGATATTCTACTAATAAAATAATCACATGAAAAATCACTAACCACTTTCATAATGTTGGAATGCATAATGTCAGACTATCATAACCACATAGCCAAGGCCTCGTGCCAAGACTACAAATAAGATTTTGTCAAGGCCTTGTGCCAAGAGACTAGTTTGTCTCATGAGACCTACCGATGCATCGAGGAGCTATAGCAGGCTCCACCCGTCACATATTAAGTCCAATGCATTCCCATATGAAAAGGTTTAAACATAACATAAACATTCGTATTAAAACTAGCATACGAAATGTCAATACTTTCACCATAAACTATGAATGGTATAAAAATAGCACATCCACAGTCAAACATATCACAAAACCTTCAATACAATATAGAAGTTTTGTATCATAATAAATCAACTTCAAATAATCTTAAAATCCATCAAAGGATGTTGACATAGATGAAATCAAAATTCTTTTTAAAGAAATATCTCCTTTTATTTTGAAATCATTTAAGATCCATATAAAATAAAACATTTTCTTTGAAAATATTCTTATAAGCTGGTAAGGTAAGCTTTGACGATTTTATAACGGTGGAAAATAACCGCACCCGCTGTATAAGTTAAAAAAACATTCTTATCTTAATTCTGTCAAAAAGGTTAAAAAGCACCTTGTTTGGAAAACGATGGAAAGATTCCCTTATAAACCTTTTATAAAAAGTCAAATAAGGGTATAAATGAATTTAACCCATATTCTTTTAAATATTAAAATTTTTTTGAAATACATTTTGATGAAACATGGATGTGGATGATAACGAGGTCCCAGTAGATAATTATGTATAAACAACCTCGGATAATGAAGAGATTGCGAAATAAACCCTTACCTTGTACTTTTCCTTGGTTGGGGTAGGTTAACCTCCTGTATAATAGTGAAATATTTGTTATTAAATTATAAAAGAATCATATACATTAATATGATATCATATATGATCTTTTAATATTGATTTGATAATAATATCTTAGTATTATCGTTGTTTCGGGTGTTAACTTACTTGATTTATTTTATATGTTTCGTTACGTAAGCCATGTTTGTAATAGATAGGTTGTATATTATTCATATCCAGAATGATATCAAGTCCTTAAACATCATTTTTAAATCATCAAATGATTATTATACTTGAATGGATAAGATGGAGAATGAATCTCATCGCGTTCGTGGAGACGGTAGTCCGTACGTACGCACGAGCGACAATATCATTCTTTTGATATTAAAGTAATATATAAATGGATGGTATATCATATATACAGAATTATTAACATGTTATATTTATTATTTACCTGAGTTAAACATCATTATTATACCCATCCAAATAATATTATATTGAATAACAATTACACCACGACGTGGAGACGGTAAGCCGTACGTACGCACGTATGGTGACATGTTATTCAAAGGGCGGATAAAATACTGAATATGGTTGTACCATATTTATAATAACATCACATTATATATATGATACTGGAGTTATTATTTTAGAATGGTAACAACAAAGGAAGAAGAAGTGGAAGAAGAAATGAACTTGGAAAAGGGTGGTGAAATCATTACCTCTTCTTCGGGTTCTTCCTTTTGATTAGATCAAAAGGGCTCCTTAGGTTGGCTTTCTGATCAAACTAAGTCCCCTAGGTTGTAGTGAGGGAAGTTGGGAGAGTATTTGGGCATAGTTTGGCCGAACCAAAAGGCTTTGAAGGTGTGAAGAAATGAGAAGGAGGAGTTCCCTTTTATAAGAGGGGTGAGGGGCACCTTTGGAAAAGCTAGAAATATTAATTTATAATAAATTAATATTCGGTTTATAATGGCTCCAAAGTTGATTATTTAAATGTTAAGGTGGGGATGGGTCGAAAACAACTCAACCAATAGAATTTAGACAGGTGTGGGTACTTATATTAACCTTATCTTTAAGTATTAACTCTAAGTTAATTAGTTTCACTTTTACAATGTCTCTTTGTATTTTTATATAATATGGTTAATAAACTTACTACATACATCCAAGAGACCCCCAAGTGGTCCATTAATGATTATCCTATCATGATATAAGTCTCTTGGCCGAACCTTAAATTTTTAAGAATTTAATATCAATTAATAATATAATATTTGTTTTAAGAACTCTTTTATGTCAATTTTGACACTATTCAATAGTTGATTTTTTTGAAACTCATAACAGATTGATTACTTCCAAAAAAGTCAATTAAATCAATCCTAATATATCATATTATCCTAGAAAATTAGTTTAATTCATTAAAAGTTTCATATTATATTTATTTTGGTATTTATAATATCAATTATTTTAATTTTTCACTATTATAGTAATTACTGCATCATCATTGTGTCATAAATAAAATAAATTATTTAATGTCTAAAAATTATAAATAAAATATTATTATTTAGGAAATCGTTTTATATTTCTAATGAATATTTATAATCTAAAATCCAACATATATAACCCTATGTAAAAATTGTTTTTCTAAAAGATATATGCTTGTGTCATTTTTGTATTCATTTTAACTTAATTAAAATAAAGTGTCATTATCACTTACAAGTGGATCCATGGGGTCCCAAAATCGACCCAAAGATGCCCATGGTCGACCATGTATCAACCAATATGGTTAAGACACGTTTTAGGGTAATTTAGTATTATTATAATATTATTTTTTAACCCTTATTTACCAGATTTACCCTTAACCATGGTAAATAAAATATTTACCGCAGTAATTATTCAAAATGTATAAAAATAAAAGTTACCTATTTACACAATTTGAACATCCTGATTCCAAATATGGAATCCATTTTCCTAAATTCAAAACATAGAAGTGGCAGAAATTAATTTAAAATTAATTCCCGCTGTCAAAACAAAAAGCGTGTTTTTAAGAGATAATAACTATCAAAAGATTGACACTTGTTTATGTTCGGTTTAATTGTATAATTATGTACAATGACCAACATTATATAAAATGGTAATAATATATTCTAAATATACTTTAAAACTACTAAAATTCATAATTTATCACTATTAATTATTTTGATGAAAAAAGTTGTTTTTAATTAAAATTTAGTAATTTTCACTATTCATTAAAATATGAAAGTTATCCGAAAAGTACCAAAATTTCACCTTAGGCTAAATTAGATATTCCGAATCCAAAAATGAAGTCCATTTTGAAATATAAAATATATATAATTTTAAAAATTAGGTATTACTATTCATAACAGCTAGTTTGATTGGTTGTTAGAACTCGGTGTTGCGTACAACACATGCTATCGCATTATTCAAAGAGAAGCGTACCGTAGAAGCTTGGGGTGTTACATACCACCTCATAGGTGGAACAAAAATGGTGTACCCAACGTGAATCCTTAACCAAGGTGGAAGTCTCACCCCACTCAGGCCCCTTTGGCCCACAATAAAAGAAATGGGTAGGGGGACAATGTGAATCACCAAATATGCATATGTTTAAGAGAATGCTACTTCGAAGTGGTTTTGTGGCTTGTATGTCCTATGTATATTGCAGGTTCTCGTAGAGAAACCTTTGATCCAAACGAAATCCAAGTGACCAAATGCAGACACGCGTGTCAGTGATCCCACAGGTGGCTGGTTCCCAATAAAGAGAAAGACCCCCTCGCCCACCAAGCATTTTCAATATTGGGTTTCCAATAGGCTGATCAATGAGTACCACCGAAACAGTACTCTCCCAATTCTAGAGGCCACGAGATAGACCCTCCAGTCAGCAAAGGTTCACCAGCCACCACCCCTGCGGCAGCCGACACTCCATCACAAGGAAGCCCTATTTGTCATCTCAAACTGTTTCAGGATCCATTCCCCAGAACATGACAGAATGTACCTCCCTTATCTTAGAGAGGCAGATGATGTTGATGTTGACAACATCTTCTTAGCTTCACCATGGTCCTACTCACGGGCCCCCTCCAGAGAATGTCTCCATCGACACCGGATGACCAGGCCTCCTCTTGTTAAGGAGGACCTTCTACCGAGGGCACCTCCCAAAGTCTAGGAGACCCAGGCCCCTTGGGCTGCCCGCCAAGGGCAACAAAAATATAATAAGAATCATGTTATCACCATGGTCCCTGACGAGAAACTATGTCAAACTAACACGGTGACATTCAACATGCTGACATACAGTTATGCCCCCTCCAATCAAGTCGACCACAAAAATTGGGTGGCACGATATGAGCAGACGCACATTCCTACTAATGCTCGTTAGTCTCACCATGCAGACAGAGCAGAAAGCTATAGGTAGATGCAGATATCTTCCAATGAAAAACATTCCCTTCATACAAATAAGACAGAAAATGGCCACACGTATGATAAACACCTTTTGACTCACTTCAATCCCGTCACCTAAATAGGATGGGAAATGGCTATACACAGGTTGTAACATCCCATTTCTAGGTGCCGCCCATAGGATCCCTATACCCAGGTGGTAACATGGACTCAAGAGCATTTCCCCAAATTCCATAGGCTGGTAATTAACAGTGAGGGCCTTATATGTGATAGTGGGGAAACTATTCCCTCATTAGTAGAGTAAAGCAGAAAAAATAAACAGATAACAATAGTGGAAGTAGTAATAATTCCATAAAATAGTAAACAGTGGATGAATGCTGGTAAATAAACAACTAAAAAACACATATATATAATGATGCATGATACATATGTCTAGGAAAGCATCCAAACTAGTCACAATGCAGGAATACAGTACAAAACCAAAGTAAAAAATAAAAACAAGTAAACTGCAACATAACATTGCAAGCCTCCGCTTGGTCTCATGCTCTTCTGCTCAATAGTAATCAAGTACCTGAAGTAAAAGGGTGTTTTCCCTTATCTATACATGAAACAATATAATCTATTTGGTCTCAAAATCATGACACAAATTGGGTGTGAGATGAATCCTAGTAGGAAACCAACCAATGATCTGTGCCTAACAGTTAGTGAATATATTTGGCGGTAAATATGAAAAATGAAGTAATAAATAAGGACACAATCAAAAATAAACAATCCAACAATTTTAACTACATTAATTAACATTTATTAGTTAAGCAACCAACAATCATAGGTATCCCTCTAGGATGTACTCATAGTCTAACCCCACTTGTTCAGCTAGACAAATAAATGTAACCCTCTAGGATGTACTCAAAGTCGAACCCCTCTGGTTCAACATCAGCACAGACTCTCTGAGGAATCACTCACCATCAATTTCCCATGTGGTCTCATATCGGTAACTATAGACACTCTGTGGAAGCACTCAACGTCCAATTCCCCTCTATGGTCTCATATGAAGGAATCTAAAGACATTCTAAGGGAGAAAAACGTATATCCCCCCTATGGTCTCGCAACATAAAAATTAAACAGATACTCTGGAGAAGCCCTTAGAGTCCATTACCCTTATGTTATTCTACACTAGGTTCCCACAGCCCGGTATAAGTCAATAATGCACAAATGATAATCAACATTCAAAGTAAACCATAAAAACTAATTGGATAAACAATCAACAAGCATATCATAGCAAGTAAGATAATAATATCACTCCATCCTATCAGCACTAGTCACAAAAATCATAACATCCTAATAGGCTAAGAACGACCAAATGGTCATAATTAAAAAAAGCATGGGAAAACACATCCATAGCACGGTAATTAACCCCATTCACATTAAAATAACCTCTACTCAAACACACAAGGAATATTAGGTAAAATAGGGCTAAAATACATAAACACGCAATACCCCGAACAAGGGTATTGGGGAGTTTTGAACATATAATTCAATGAGTAACTACGAAAAAGAAAAAACACCTACCTCAGTGTCGTATGTTCAATATATGTAAACTTCATGCCTTGAATCTACCTATAACTCTGTATATCTACAAAAATGTCTAAAATGTTCAACCAAGGATAACTCTTGAAAGAGGAGGAAACAGGAAACGATGCTCTAGAAGAAGGAAGAGCTTATAGTGGAGGTTCTAATGAAATCGACCTTGGTCAATTTAGAGAATGGATGGTGAGTTGGGGGCTCGGATAAGAATTGCACCGTACGGACGCTCCTGGATGAGATATGAAAAGAAGAAGATGCTTCTTCCAATTATACATGACCCTAGTCCATTTAATGAAATAAAAATAATGTACACTATGTGTTCTTTAAAAGTACATGGCATGTACTTCCCTTAATCGACCCCTGCTTTAGGCAGTCTCCAGGTCACCACACATGGCCATGTGTTTGGCCATTACATGACTATGACACAGCTACCCATGGCAACCTTGTACACAGTGTGTACTTATTTTTTCATGGCCTGTACTCAAGAAATTTATAGAAACTCCACATTTTCTATAAAACATCAAAAATTGAAAGGAAAATACCTCAAAAGAAGACACGGGTTCTTACAAACATCCCCCTAATAAAAATTCATCCCCAAATTTCCTTAGCAAGGTGTTGTAGAAGAAGAATCCTCAAACAGCTCTACCCACTGTGATTATACATCAGCCTCCCTCTCCCAAGTCTCGTCCTATACTCGTCTTTGATGCCATAACAGCTATACCAAAGGGACATATCATCCACATAGAACCTTCATGCTATGATCAACAATCTGGATAGGATTCTCCTCAAACGATGCATCCACATCCAAATCAACCTCATCAGGTTGAAAAATTTGAGATTGGTCTACGAAGTAATGCCAGAACTGAGAAATGTGGTAGACATCATGCATATACCGGTACCTATGAGGTGACTACAACCGATAGGAAACCATCCTGACCCTCTCTAAAATCTCAAACAATCCAATATATCTCAGAAAAATCTTACCCTGTCTTCAAATCCTATTGTGTCCCAACCTCGGTGTGACATGTAGGAAAACTTGATCTCTAACCTCAAACTCTAGATATCAACTCTTATGATCAACATAAGACTTCTGTCATGACTGTGTAGTATCCATCCTCTTTCGAACCAACTCTATCTACTCTGCGGTCTCCAAAACAAGACAAGCTCCCAGCATATCTGCCTCTCCTGCCTCCAGCCAACATAGGGGTGATCGGCATGGCCTACCGTATATAGCCTCAAAAGATTACATATAAATAGTATCCTAAAAACAATTATTGTAGGAAAACGCCACTAGAGGTATGTGATTCTACCAGGAACCTCTAAAATCTAGGATGCAATCCTCAACATGTCCTCCAGAACCTAAACCATATTCTCAAACTAGCCATCTGTCTAGGGTGGTAAGCTGTACTCAAAAGTACCTATGTACCCAAATCCCACTGTAATCCCTTCCAGACCTGATAAGTAAAACTGGCATCCCTGTCTGAAATGGGGGATTTCGGCACCCCATGTAAACATATTATCTCTCGTATGTATATCCTTCCCAGCTCATCCACACTAAAGGTATCCCTAATCTACAATAAGTGTGAAACCTTTTTGAGTTTTTCAATGACAACCCAAACTATATCATTACCTTGAGGTGACCTCGACAACCCTGTTACGTCCATCACAAAATCATTACACTTCCACTCGGTAATGGGTAACTACTGTAAAAGACCTGCCATTTGTTGATACTCCGCCTTCATCTTCTGATAGGTGGAACACCTCGTCACAAAATCTGCAACATCTTTCATCATTCATGGCTACCAATACTGGCGGTGTAGATCTCATTACATCTTGTTGATGCAAGGATGAACTTACCAAAAAGAGGAATACAAGTCCCACATCAAATCCTCACGTATATCTGCTGACACTCATACGTGACCTTGAAAATGAATGATATCATCCTCGCCTACGGTCCATCAAAGAATAGGGTCCTCTCCTAACACACTATCTCATAGAACAAGGCCTTCAGAATCTGATAGCTTCCTCATTTGCACTCGATAAAGAAGATTACAGCTAACGGATAGAGAAAAATGGAACATAAGCCTTTATATTTTGTGCACCTCTAAATGCATCTCGGAGAACATATCCATAAGGTGCCCCTCACTACTGGACTCATGAACTTCCTGTATCTGAGTCCTCCTACTCAACACATCATCCATTGTGTTTCCTTTCCCATATGTGTAGGCATGATCAAAGTCAAAGGATTGAAGGTACTCAACCCACCTTCACTGTCTCAAATTTAGATCATGTTGAGTATGGATATACTTGAGACTTTTTTGGTAATTGAAAACCACATAATGATCTTCCAAAAGATAATGAATCCAACATCACAACACATCAACAATAACAACCAACTTGAGTTCGTGTGTCGGGTAATTCCTCTCATGTGGCCTCAAATACCGAGACCCATACGCAATGAATCCTTCCCCCTGCATAAGTACTCCTCCAAACCCGATACCTGATGCATCATAGTAAACTATATAACTCATTCCTAGCTCTGGAAAGAAGAGTATCGATGCTGAAGTCAACCACTCTTTTAGCTTCTAAAAGGCTAAATCACAAGAATTTTACCACAAGTACTTCACACACTTCAAGGTCAGTCCTGTTAGTGGCACTAATAAGCGTGAAAAGTCCTATATGTTACATTTTTAGTAAACATCCAACCCAAGAAGACTTCACACCTCAAAGACGTTCTTTGGTTGCTCTTGGGAAACTACTGCTCTCACATTCTCTAGGTCTACTGATACTCTGGTCTCTGAGATAACATGACCCAATAAGTGAATATGGTCCACCCAAAAGTCGCATTTTGAGAGCATAACTTATAACTTATGCTCTCTCAATATACTCAAAATGATTTCAAGGTGTATGGCATGGTCATGTTGAGTGTTAGAGTACACCAAAATATCCTCCAAGAAGACTAACATGAATGAATCCAAGTATGGATGGAACACTCAGTTCATCAGTGCCATGAAAATTATAGGTGCTTTTGTGAGACTGAACGGCATAACCAAATACTTGTATAGACCATAACTGCTCTAAAAGGCTATAATAGGTATATATGATGGTCTAACATGCAATTGATGATAACCAGATCTCGAGTCAATCGTCGAGAACACCTGCGCCCCTCAAAACTGATCATAGATATCATCAATATATGGAAAGGGTTATTGGTTCTTGACTATCAACTGGTTCAACTTCTGATAATACACACAATGTCGGAGGGTACCGTCCTCCTTCGCAAACAGGACAGAAAACCCCCAAGGATAAGTACAGGGTCAGATAAAAACCTTTTCTGGAAACTCCTCTAACTATTTCTTGAGCTTCTGTAACTCTGGTGTAGCCATCCTATAAGGAGGAATAGACATTGATGTATCTCTTGTAACAATCTCAATAGAAAAGTCTACATCTTGCTCTAGAGGAAAACCAAAAAATTGCTCTATAAAGTCATCCCTGAAATGCTCCACCACTGGGGGAAAGTCCATCTATAAAGTCCCTGTGTCATCTAGATATAGACTAACAATCTGGGATGTAACTCCTCCCAACCCACGATGCTCGAGTCCTACTCTACTAGCTTGGATATCCTTTTCTCTATTATATGTAAAAGACACTCTCTCTGGTGAAGTAAAACTCACTCTACAATGTTAGAAATCGACAACATCCTAGAAGATAACTAACCAATCCATTCTGTGAATGACATTAAATACCGTCTTTTCTAAAACATAGTGGTCCCATAAGAAGTGAAACCCACCAACCTCAAGAGGGAACTCCTTTCACTGACGTAAAAAAATCATTCTAGTCCCGAACGGAGTGTCTAACATCAAATTTTCTGTAGAGGTAAATATAAACAGTTCTATGATTTCCACAATAGTGATAGATATGAAACTATGGGAAGCCTTTATATCGAAAAGTGTAGAAGATAAATATGAAGAAACTAGAATTGTACCTCTGATAGTAGAGGGTTCTGAATCCTGATCCGGCTTGATCACCTCTATCTCAAAATGTTGGCTTGCACCGCGGACCTGTGAAGAGGTCTGAGATCCCTGAGAAGAACCACCCTGTGGCTGTTGAAAACCCTGTATCAGAACACTAAATCCACAACCTCCACCTTGGAATGAATGGCCTAAAGAACTCCAGTTCCCGACTAATGAGTCACTTGTGGTCCTTCTCCGGTATGAGTAGTCGAATCAGAACCCCTATCACCAACTTCTTGTGAGAAAAATTGACAGAAGCGCTAAAGATGATCCATCTTTCTGCAAGCTCAGCACTCCATTGGGTCTCTCAGGAAATGTGGCCTTGTATGCCCACTCTTTCCACACTGGTAGCATACCACCTGGATACCTGAAGGTGTATCTCACCTACTATGATCTCCATGCATAGAGTCCATGCGGAGCTTCTTGCTCTTGGTCAGAGGGGTAACTTCTTTGGATGCTGAAACACCATGGCTCATAGTTCCATAATCCCTCATATTATGCTCGGTAATCAGTGTCTTCTTTACAATAGAAGTGATGGAAGTCAGCTTAAATATGTTCACCTGATATCAGATGTCATTCCTGAGACCAACCTCAAACTTCCTCGCTAGGAATAACTCATCACCTCCTAAAATGGGTGTAAAGAGATACAGACTTGTGAAGTGAGAATAATACTCCATAACTGAAAGAGTACCCTGCTCAAGACTCATGAAATCTCGGGCTCAGTCAGCCCTCAATGTCTCCGAGAAGAAGTAGTCCTAGAAATCACATTGGAACTCATCACAATCCATGACCTGTTGGCTTCCTGCCTGTGAGATCACATTCCACCATATCTTGGTGTAATCCTAAAGCATATATGTGTCGAGATTCACCATACTCACAAAAGGTGTCTCCAGATGCTCGAAGATAGACAGGTTGAATTCTAACCATGACTCAGTAGCCTATGGTCCTCCATCCCCTACAAAGGTGGGAGGATACTACTTCTGGAACACCCATGTCAACTTTTCCATAAATGGGGTACGATGTGTTACTCCTCAAAAGGTATGCATGAATCTCATGAAGTACTCTTGGAACTATGCATTACCACATGTATTCAGGATAATAGCTAGTTGCAAAACTGGCACAATGGGAGGATCAACTAGTAGTCTCTGATCAGCCATATCTGGTGTCTGATCACTGCCCTATTACCGACATACTACAAGAGGACATCTAGGTGGCATGACTCTGCAAGGTCAAGTGCACACCTTAGATCAAGATTAAAAAGTACTGAAACATAGAAGGGAAATAATGGAATATTAGAAAGAAAGTATTCATGTTTTTTAAAACATGGATACACATCATATATGAACCCTACACAATGTGTTCCCTTAAGCTTTCTCATGAGCATGTACTTCTGCCAACCCTGGTTGTGCATCACCCCATACACACAATGTGTTCTACCAAGACACGGCGTGTACATGAATCGTGTTCCCCTTCTCGAGTTTTTCTACACGACTAACCCAAACGGTTCTCCTAAAATAAGACTACATGACTTGTTTTTTTAGACACAACATGTACTATACGAACTTCACCGACCCGTGTTGTTAATCACAAGACTAGTTACATGATTAAATCTATATGGCGTGTTCGTGCCAGACACGACATGTACTAGCTACACAAAATCCACATGTGTCATTAGTCACATGGCCGGACACATGGCTCCTATGATATGGCATACACATCGTGTACACGGCGTGTTCCTTCAAGATTTCTCAACCTCGTGTCTCTGCCCACATAGCCAGTGACACAGTTAGAGACTACACAGTATGCACATACAGTCCACGATGTGTACATAAGAAAAATAGTTCTTTCCCAAATAGAAGGACACATAGTGTGTATTAATAAATACACACGGTGTATTCTAGGTTTTCCAGACATTAAATCCCATAAACTACACCGAAATCCCAGAAAGCACCGAAACAAATATTAAAGTTCCAAATTTCGATCCGTGAGGACCCATACTCCCCGTCAATCAAAGTTTGGCATCTTTATCATGCATATATAATCTATAACAGTGTTATGATCCACCAAATTCTGATCCATCAGGGCCCATAAAACCTAAGGGACCAATTTTTGGAGTTCATTAAAACAAAACCATACACAATCAATACCCTATAAAAAATTAGGTATTCTATCAAGGAATATATCACAAATCATGCATATCTAGCACAACATCTATCACAACAACATGAAATCAGTAATGCACCCTAAATTGCATGACAAGAGTGCATGGCATGTGATTCCTAGAAAGTTCCCATATGACGCATGAGATGGAATAACCTTATCTCATCATGTTGAAATAGAAATAGAACCTCTATAATATCAACAATAATAAAAAAAATATGAATCAACCAATGGTGAAGTCAAATCAACTATAAAATTGCAATATCATGGAAACATGGCTTTCCCTTGTACACGGGTTAGGTACTCCTAGCCACAACTTATTACTAATTACCCATCCCTTCCAATCCCTAGCTATAGGCTCTGAACTGTATGTCCAGAAGAAAAGAATCCATCTGATACCACTTTGTAATGTCCCGGTTTTGGGTGCCGCCTAGAGGTGCCCCATACCCGGTTGGTCACATGGCCTCAAGCACATTTCCCCAAAAGCCAGAGGCTGCCGACTAGCAGTGAGGGCCTTGGGTGTGATAGTGGGGAAACAATGACCTCATTGGCAGAGTAAATTAGTGGAAATAAAGAGATAACAATACTGGAAGCTATAATAATACTATACAATGATAAAAAGTGGAAGATTTCATGTAAATAAACAACTAGAATACACATATATATAATGATGTGTGATACATTGTCTAATAAAGCAGCCAAATACGTCACAATGCAGGAATATAGTACTAAAAAAAAGTATAAAATAAAAACAAGTAAACAGCTCCACAGCATCGCAATCCTCAGCTTGGTCCCATGCTCTCCTTCTCCACAACAATCAAGTGCCTGAAGTAGAAGGGCACTTTCCCTTATCTATACCTGCAACAATATAATCTTTTGGGGCCCAAAATCAGGACCCAAATAGGCTATGAGATTAATCCTAGTATGCTATTACCCAAATATCTATGCCTAATAGTCAGTGAATATATATGGAAGGCAACATGAAAAATGAAGTAATAAATATGGAAGTACTCAAAAGTAAACAATCCTACAGTTTTATCTACATTCATTTACAGTTTTTTGTTATGTAACCAACAATCATAGGTAACCCTCTGGGAAGTACTCCTAGTATAACCCCTATGGTACAACCAAAATAACATAAGAAACCCTCTGGGATGTTCTCCCAGTCTAACCCCTCTGGTTGTTCTTTAGAACAGACTCCCTGAAGAAGCACTCACCGTCAATTTCACATGTGGTCTTGTATCAGTAACTATAGAAACTCTGAGGATGAACTCAATGTCCAGATCCCACTGTGGTCTTGTATCGAGAAAACTACAGACTCTCTGAGGGATCAGAAAGTCCACCCCCTATGGTCTCGCAACGTAATGAGTAAACAAACACTCTGAGGAAGCCCTCAATGTCCATTACCCCTATAGTCTACTACACCGGGTTCCCACAGCCCTATGTAAGTCAATCATGCACAAAAAAATAATAGGAAGCCAAATTAAACCTTAAGATCTACTTAGATAAATAGTCTACATGCATATCACAAAATGTAAGATAATAATATCACTCCATCCTATCAGCACTAGGCATGGAAAGCACAATAGCCTAACAGGCTATGCATGACCAAATGGTCGTAAACAAAACAAGCATGGGAAAAAACATCCAAATCATGGAAATTAACCCTATTCACATTCAAATAAACTCTACTCAAGCACACGAATCATAGAAGGTAAAACATGGCTAAAATACATAAACACACAATACCTCGAATGGGGGTATTGGGAAATTTTGTAAATATAATTCAAAGACTAATTATAGAAAGGCACAGACCACATACCTCGGTGTTGTAGTATTGATATACATGAACCTCAGGCCTTAAATGTCCCTAGAACTCCATAAATCTACAAAAACATCTAAAATGTTCAACCAAGGATAACTCTGGAAAGTGGAGGAAATATGACACGATTCTCTAGAAGAAGGAAGAGATTACCATGGAAGTTCCAACATGATTAAACATGGTCATTTCAGGGAAAATATGGAGAGTTGGGGGTCGAAGAAGAGTTGTGCCAAACGAATGCTCTTAGACGAGATATGAAAAGAATAAGATACTTCTTCCAATTAGATGTGACCCCGGTCCATTTAATGAAATAAAAATAACGTACATGGCATGTTCCTTAAAAGTACATGACATGTACTTGCCTTAACTGTCCCCCTTTTTAGGTGGTCTCTAGGTCACCACACACAACCATGTGCTTTCCTGTTACATGTCCAGCACATGACTACCCGCGTCAACCTAGTACACGGCGTGTACTTATAATTACACGATGTGTACTCAAGAAATTTCTTGAAAATCCTCTTTTTTTCAAAAACACCATAAATTGAAAGACATACCTCAAAATAAGATCTGGGTTCTTGCACAGGTACAAATACCTACGAATAGCATAAGAAGCCGACCATCTAAATAGGTAAGCAAGTAAATATGAGCAGAGTCAAATTCTTGCGAATGCATACAAATCCTGTAAGACAAATATAATTTCAAGAGAGAAGATGAAAATCCCTTCTCGTGAATATAATTTCAACCAGCCAAATACAGTGGACACTGATGACAAACTCGTTCCTCTATCCTGACACAAGAGAACTGCTAGTATCTACTAGAAACTCATGGATGACCAGATCAGGCACAAACTCCTACTCCAACATCAGAATGGGCCTTTTTACCCATTCCATCCAAAGATGTATCTCTTTTTATCTAGGAAATAATGGAAGACTAACCATCAATTCTATATCATATGCTATAAACATGCCAAGAAATCATTTCATTGTTGTCAAAGGTGAGAAATCGGTCCCACAATCCAGTTTCCTCAAACAGAATGACACACTCGCAAAATGAGTTAGTCACTCTGGAGTAGTCACGCATCCATGCTCCAGTCCAGGAGGGTAGATTGAAATATCCCACGATATACAGACAACTGGATCGGGAACAAACACCTGTTCCAACTGGGGGATGCCGGTCCAACATTGCGGCCGCTCCAAGGCTGGCATATATCCCTTCCAAAAATCAAGATGTTCTCCAACTTATCCTAAAGACATCATGGGAACCAAAAAAAGGGACTCATACATGAATTCCATTACAAATAGAAGATGGCCCCAGTTACTGACAAGAGTGCTCCCAGAAGTAAAATGCACCAAAGGAAAACGGAAAATGAAGAAAACACTCATGATTTTTATCTGCTCAAAGTTGGTGTTCTTGAAGCCCTAAAACTCATATAAAAGAATGATCAAGACCTCATAAGTCCATTACTAAATTATGGAAGTGACCGTAGAAGTTGTGAAGGACCTCCCCCAATGTCGCTATAAGCAGTTCTGAAGGTCCTCCACAGAGCACCCAGAGGGGCTCACTCCGTGGACCAAGAATGATCGATCACGAGAACCTATCTCCTGATATGTTTTGGGGTGACCCTCCGATCGACCTGAAGATCAGACAACAAGAAGTTCCACCCCTTGCTGTCATCTTCCTTGATAGTCCTCTCTAGGGTATACGATTCAAATACACTTCTCGAACATCAAGTCATGATGGTAGTCCTCACCATGATGACAGTTATTGTGAAGTCCATCCAGACAATGAAAGTTGTTTTGAACGTACTCCCCTCAGTAACATCAAGCAACGAGATGGTCCTACACTCATTACAGCACATCTTGAAGGCCCTCTCCAGGGTGTTCCCTACAGAAACTCTCCCTACATCCAGGTATCGATCTGTGATTTTTGTCCTCTCTATCATTATAGTCATCAAGAAGGACCTCCCCTTAGTGACACTAAGTAGTTAGAAGGTCTTCACCTCACTACATAAAACCATGGAGGTCCTCCTTAGGGTATACACCATAAAAAAGTTTCCCATGGTTGTGCATCAAGTTGCAATGGATGTCCTCTCTATAATAGTTCCGACCACAAAGGTCCTCCATGTGGTTTAGATTCATGCTGGAATGAAGTCCCACCCCTTACCAGAACAATTGCGAGAAATCCCTCCTATTCTTGGAAGATGGAAAAAGGCTCGAGGAAGACTCGATAGTTAGGAAGAAGAGTTTGGAAGATGTTTTTGGCTTTATTCTTCTTTCATCGATGAAGATAGAACCATGAAAGACTCTCCCCATAGGTATTGTCGGCCTCGAACCATAAAATAGGGAAAATTAATAATAAATGGAGAAACACGAACCTAAAAGGTGAAATCATGAACCGTGTGCTCTACTCGGATGAACTCCCCATAGATGAAAATTCCCTGGACCCTCCTCCGACATGGTGCTCTGCTGAGCGCACTACTGCGCGGGTGGAACCCGGCACTGCGTACTGCCCCAGTACGTGGATGGAACCCAAATCGACTGAAGATCTGTGTACCATCACTGTATGTGGTAGCCCATACCCATGCCCACGTACCACATCAGTTTGCTGAAGAAGTATCTTCCCTCATACTACTACGGTATGCGGGGCCTCCCTCATCCCGCATAAAAATCCAGTATGCAGAATGGAGTGTTTTTGGGTATTGTTCCCTTTGGCTAAAAATTCACCCCTCCATTACCATCCAGTAATCCATGGTCCATCCACAAAGCAGTCCCATGACATCAGGCCAAAGCCTCCTATGAAGCCACCTGACCAGCATGATCAGACCATCGGGCGCACCAGTGCGACCTTTTGAGTCTACATACTTGTGGTAAGTGGAGATTCAAAGGCCAAGCCCACAATGGTTCAGGCTTTGGTAATTCTTGTGAGTTTACATTCAAGCGGTTACACAGTGCCCAACCTCAGGATGCCAATGTGGACATACCCTTTCTCAGGATCAATGGTGATCACTAGCTTTTCTATTCAAAGTGGAATAGTGATCAGTCTAAGTAGTTAGGCTCACTTCACCTTTTTATGAGGTTTAAACTCCTCCCCTTCCCATAACATATTTCGGGGCCCTCTCCCAGAGGTATGTGCCCAATATTCCAAGGTTGTACTGCATGACCTTTAATGTCATTCAAAATTAAAAGGTTCATCACTCCACTCCCTCATCCATGGTCTCCCCAGCCTCTTCTGTCGAAGGCTCCCCCTACCCCACCAAAAGTGTTGGGAGCATGTGCATTGTTGAATCTTTGGCATCCTCTTGTTTCTCACACCAATCAAGACTCACATGGTCTTAGAGGTTGGAAATGATAAAAACATTCCCACACATTCCAAACTACGAGAACTCGGATTCCTGATCAATCCAAGACATGTAGGATGCATGCTTGAATGCCCAAGCTCAAATTTGGTGCCCATCCAAAATGTTCCCCCTAATCATGTCTTCTAAATGGGAAGATCCCATGTGTAATCCCCACACATTATAACTATGTGGGTTCTAATTCCTCCTCGATAGCTACATAGGAAACCCTCCTAATGGGCCTAATCCCAGCACCAAGTCACCTTCTGTACACTTCAGTTCGTGGTTCTGGTTCGTGGTTATGGTTCACCGAACCATTCTGGTCAACTTCATCTTTGAACTGAGGAGTTCACGATTTTGTATGCGGATGAACTCCCCACAGATGACAATTCCCCATACCCTCCTCTGAAATGGTGCTCTGCGTAGAGCACTTCTGGATGAGCGGATCTCGGTTCCATGTACTGCACCAGTATGCAGATGAAACCCAAAGCGGCCTGACGAGCTGCTTATCATCATGGTATGTGGTGGCCAACACCTATGTATTTGTACCAATTGGTACAAAGATTACTTATCTACCCGCACACCACCACGGAATGTGGTGCCTCTCCTATCCAACATAAAAATTCAATATGCAAAATAGGGTTTTTTGGGTATTGTTCCCTCTTGATCCAACTTCACCCCTCCATTACCGTCTAGTCCTCCATGGTCCCTCCACAAACTAGTCACCCAGAATCAGTCCAAAGCCTCCTCCAAAGCCACTAGATATTCATGATTAGACCAATGGGCACACCAACATGCCCTTTTGAGTCTACATACCCATGGTAAGTAGAGATGCAAAGGCCATCCCCACAACGGTCTGGGCTTCAGGAATTCATGTGAGTTTATATTCCTGCGGTAACCCGAAGTCTATCCTTGGGATGATAACATAGACCTACCCATTCTCTGGATCAAGGGTGGTCACTAGCTTTTCCATTCAATTAGGAATAGTGATCAGTCGAAGGAGTTAGGATCACTTCTTTTTTTGGTGAGGAAGAAACACGTCCCCTTCCCAGAACATATTTTGGGGCCCTCTCTCAGAGGAAAGTCCCCACTCTTCCGAGTCCGGACCATGTGACATTTAATTTCATTCCAAATTAAAAGTTCAATCACCCCACGTCCTTTCCCACGATTGCCTTGGCCTCTTCCACTGATGGCTATCCCTCCCCCACCAACAGTGTTGGAGCATGTGAATTGTTAAATATTTTACATCCGCTTTTTCTTACACCGAGAATGACTCACATGGGATTAAAGGTTTTAAATGATGACAACATTCCCACACATTCTTAACTACGAGAACTCTGATTCCTGATCATGCCAAGATACGTAGGATGCCTGCCTGAAAATACGAGATCAAAAGGAGTGCCCATAAAAAAGGTTCCACCAAATAATGTCTCCTCAATGAGAAGCTCCCAGGCATAAGCCCCACACATTCGAACTACATGGGTTCTGATTCATCCCATGGGGATATGTAGGATTCCCTCCTCGTGGGCCCAATCCTAGCACCAAGTCAAATTCTATCACCCCTAGATGACGATAAACTCTAGAGCGCCTTATAAAATGGATCAATTCACCATCATCTCAGTAGCATTAGATATATTTGCATGCCTACAACGATCTTGAAAACCAAGGGTAGCCCATGGAATCACTCTTTAGGAATTATCCTTGGATTCACGAACTTATGAAAATGACTTAAATCTATAAGAGAGTCCTGAAACAGGCAACAATCCTCCCTAGAAGGGTGTGGTGAGCTTGACCTCCCATCCTCTCAACCAATGGAGTCCTAAAGTGTCGTTGGCCAAATCTTCATCCAACGAGTGCCAGCCTTTGGAAATATGGTCCATGAATCATGGATACCAGTGTTGTTGGGCCTTCTTGGCTCCACGAATAAACCCATTGGAGACTATCTGAGGAAGTGATATCCGAGAAGGACCAATTGCACTAGTATCTGAGCCCCATGAAATCCCCGCTCGGACCAACAGTTCATATAGGGTTAACTCTCCCTTCATTAAAAGATAATGTTGCTGAACGGGAAGAAATAAAGTGATGGTAAATTTCATGAGAAACTATCTCCATAGAAAAAGGGATGGGCGATGACCCTAGTTGGACCATTTCCGCACAACCTGTGGCCGCACCGCCTCGAAGTCACAACAAAAATTGTGGACCGGATGTGAATCCTTAACCAATGTGGTGGTTCTACCGCAATAATAAAAGACAAAAGGACATTAAAAGTTGAACCATTTTGTTCACCCTGGTGTACGCAAGATGCAACGCCTCAAAGGTAGAAAAAATATGGTAAACCCAACGTGAATCCTTAACCAAGGTGGTGGTCTCACCCCACTCAGGCCCCTTTACCCCTCAGTAATATAAAGTGCATTGGGCCACGCTGAATCTCCAAATATGCATTTTTTAAAAGAATTCTTCATTGAAGGAGCTCAATCCACCAGGATAATCTTGAAACTATATTCAATAAATTGTGACACACATTTTAATGATGAATCCCTTAAAATGCACCATTGGCGTCACTTAAAGAAAATTCCTCAGCTTCATCGTACACCATTGAGGCATCGAAGTCGACACAAAGAAATCCAAATCCATTATTGGAATGTCCCCACCTTGCAACCTCACAGAGTTGGGAGGTCTCTAGGGGAACCTCACCTATATTCAACATTTCATAGCCAACTTAATGGGTAAATTCTTACCTTTCACCAGGATCATGAAGAAAGGAGTTACATACAAGTGTGATAATGATTTCCAAGATGCATTTTACAATCTCTAGTGATATCACCTAAGCCTGCTGATACTAATTCCACAAGTTGAGGGGATACCACTCGTTTTTATACATAACCACCCCAGAATGGTCATTAGGTTCCATCATTGCACAGAAAAATGATACCTGTAGTGAGAACAGTCTTTACTACCTCATCCATAAAATGATCGACGTTGAAACTTTGTATTTGAAAATCAAGAAGAACTACTTGGCCCTAACCATTAATGTTTAGAATCTTAGGTATTACCTATATCACCATGAGGTCCCCTTGGTCTCCCACTACAACCCACTCAAATATATCCTTAACCATCCAATGCTAAATGGGAGCCTATCACGATGTGGGGTCATCCTACAATAGTTTGACATATGGTACATTCCTCTGAAAGCCATCAAAGGCCAGGCATTAGCATATTTCCCGGATGAGAATGCCTCATAGGAAAAAACACCATTGGGTGTCTAAATTTTAGATGAAGAAGTGTTTTCCATCTATAAGAACCCCTAGACATGTGAAATGTACTTACATGGTGCTTCCAAAAGCCAAACAGGGAAGATGATAGAGGATCTCAATCTCAACAAAGTGTTGCTGGGAGTAATACATGTATCCCCCAAAAATGATGTATTTCCCTACTCATTCCTTCTTTTGGAAGGATGTACAAATAATGAAGCAGAGTACCAATCACTCATTATAGGCCTCAAATCGGCACTTCATGTTCAAGAATAACACCTAATGATAAAGGGGTATTCAGAGCTAGTCATCAAACATGTCACTGGATATTACGCCATCAAGAAAGAGGTGTTGGTGCCCTTGATGAATCATGTTTGAAAACTGATGGAAGAATTCTCATTAGAACCAATGTTGACCTATGTTCCTCAGTCTTAAAATGATCAAGTCGACGCTTTGGAAAATGCAGCCTCTGCCTTGGCCGATCCAGATCTGGATGAAACGGTCACTATCATTGCTCACGGCCGGATGGTCTTGCCATTCATGCAAAGCAATATTGAGGAGAATGATAAAATTAGCCTCGTTTATTAATGTTATGGTCACACCTCTGGTTGGGTGACACCTATTGTAAATTACCTACAGAATGGGGATCTCCCACAAGATAAGTCTAGAAGGGAACCGTTTTGAAGATGGCAGTCATCTTTTCCTTATACAATGCGGTAAACCAAGAAAAGTTACTCTACAAATGAGGCATTGACGGAGTCCTTCTCAAATGCATTGATGGAGAAGAGACTACTACGATCATGAAAAAAGTGCATGACGGAGACTGTGGAGCACACCAGTTAGCAACCAAGCTCTCTCACCAAATTCGAAAGCTTGGGTACTACTGGCCCACCATGATACAAGATTATGTTGTATTCAATAAAAAGTTCTATTCCTACCAGTTTCATGCCAACTTCATACACCGACCCCCGGAGTTACTTCAAAGAGCTATGTACTCATGGACATCTGCCTCCTAGGGGATGGATGTCGTGGGATTGTATCATCCCATGATAGCTAGACAATATAGACTCATACTCATAGTGACCGACTTATTTTACAAATGGGCCAAATTCATAACCCTTAAAGAAGATGGGGCGAAAAACATTGTCAGCTTTGTGAAGGCCAATATCATCACCATATTAGGTGTCCCGCATACTGTCCTAATGGACAATGACACCAACTTCTGCACAACTATTCTAGACAAGCTATACCAAGAGTATGGGATCAAAGCTAATCAGTCATCTTGCTACCATACAACGACCAATGGGAAGATATAGGTTTTAAATAAGACTATGTCCAATATACATAAAAAATATGGTCGATAAGGATAAGAAATCATGGCTAGATAAGCTCCTTCATGCTCTGTGGGCTTACCAGACCATGACCTACACCACCACTCAGGCATCCCCACACTCATTAGTATACGAGGTAGAGGCGGTGTTGCCTATCAAAATCCAAGTTCCATCACTTTGTGTGGCCATTTGTGATCAACTATCTATAGATGATAAATAGTAGAGACGATTGGATGAGTTGGAGCTACTAGATAAAAAAGGTTGCACAATCTTCACCCTTTGGAAATCTACCAAAATCGGATTGGGTGAGCCTTCAACAAAATGGTTCTCCATCGATCTTTTCTCGAAGGATAAATGGTGGTAGTCCTCAGAACCCCGATGATACTTGGGAGGAATCCTTGAAATCTTGAACCAAATTGGGAGGGACCATATGTCATACACAGGTTCTATTCCAATGGATCATAGGCCCTGATATTGATGGATGTCCATCTCATCCTAGCTCCCACAAACACAAAGTTCATAAAGAAGTACTTCACTTATCAAAATGAGGAAAATTATGGTCCAAGATCTAAAACCTTAAATTATGAGGAAAAATGACATATATTATGGTCCAAGATCTAAGACATTATACTATGAGACAAAATTAGATAATATAATGGTCCAAACTCTAAGACCTTAAACTATGAGTTGAAAATTCCCCCATGTTATGATCCAAACTCTAAGACCTTAAACTATGAGTGAAAAAATATAGTAAAATCCACCCCTTTATACTATGGTCCATGCTCTAAGACCTTAAACTATGAGTTAAAATATAAAGATTCCACCAATATTATGGTCCAAGCTCTAAGACGTTAAACTATGAAACAAAATTCCTTATGTTATGGTCCGAACTATAAGACTTTAAACATTAAGTAAGGAAATATAAAAATGCTTTTACACCACGGTCCAAACACTAAGAACTTAAACTACGAGTAATCATCCCTTCCACATGATGTTAAACTATATGAAACTCATCCTAATCGCATGAAAAAAAAACTACATGATCACATAGAGAACTAAATACAGCTTGATTTATGCCATCACAGGATACGTAGTGACACCTTGATCCTTGATCCTGGCCCAGCCACCTCAGTTGAAATGATTCCATCACACCCTCCATCTACCCATATTCGTAAGGGAAACCATTATAACCCATTGTTTCTCAAAATCATGTATAACTCACATGGGATTAGGATCAATGGTAGGGGTTCTCTTATGAAATCCATTTATGTGAAAAAATGGCTAACATGGCCACCATGGGAGATGGAATGAAAATTCCCCTACCCATTTGGACTGAGCCAAATCAGGTATGGGGTACATACATAACAACGTGTGTCTTGATTCCTTCCTTTGTAGGATATATAGTGATGCATCGATCATCGATCTAGGCCTATCCCCACCAAGCGAGAAAATGAAAACGCCCGCGTCATATTTCCTACATTCCTGTGTTTGCGATGGAGACCTTGTGACCACTCCATGTTTCCCGCATCTAGTAAAACTCATGTGGGCATAGTAACATTTTTAAGAGTTATCTTACAAAAATGAATCGTAGGGAAATTTGGTGGGCTTGGCACCCATATCATGTGAAACCCAAATTCCCCTGAAAGGAGCCAAATTGGTACAGAGTATATTCAAAACTATGTATGGCTTGATTCATGATCTTGTTGGATATGTAGTGACACATCGATCATTGATCCTAGAGCATCCATCATCATCAAAAAGGTAAATATTCCCTTAAGTGTCCCTAACACATCAAACAAACGCATGCGGGGAGTGCCCAAAACTAGGTGTGTCTTGATTCCTACCTTTGAAGGATATGTAGTAACGCTCAGATTTGGCACCTTGGCCTAGCCACCAGAAAAAATTCCCTTATCCCCCATACTTAGGTCATACTTGTATGGGGTGTCCATAAAATGCCCTATCACATGGAAATAAAAATGTGAAATTTTTCAAGAGTTACGCATGGATTATTCCTCGATATTATGAAATTCTAAACATCCACCTTAGTCACAAGAAGTCAAAAGATCATGATTCCCCCTACACATATGGGTCATACCTATGTGGAAGAATCATTTAGTTCACAGTTAATTATAGTCTGGGTATTCTCACATTCCAAGGAACATCATTCCCATGTGTCACAGTCCATGTTATGAGAAAACTTGGATCCTCATAATCTTTTATGGCCATCTGAGATGAAAGGATAGTGTACTACAAACACCTTTTCTTGACCATGCACATCATGCCCCGGTGGCTCTGCATATATTTCCCAAACAAATATCCATCAATCAAAGTAAAATTCGTCGCCCAGAGAGTCCTCTCCTATCCCAGTATGCCCCATGGATTCCAGGCCCCATTTCATCCCAACTTATTCATGTTTCCCTAGGGACTATGGTTTACACCTTCTATCATCCCTCATGTCTAAGGAATGCCAAAACATCTTCATTGCAATTAAACTGAAACTTTTGAATAAATTGATGTAAATATAATCGTCCTCACTGCATGAATCTAAACTGCATAGCATCATGTGCTAACTTCATGACTCTAAACTGCATATCATCATGTCCTCGCTGCAAGACTCTAAACATCAAGGACAAAAATGTCTTCACCGCATGACGTTAAACTTCAAGGCCAAAATCATCCTTGTTATATGATGTTATACATCCTATCAATGGTTTTGGCCCAAAGTTTCCTCTAATGATGATTTTTTTCTTCCCAAGAAATAGCACAAAACCCTCACAATCCCTTATTTTTCACACCAAGCATAGCTCACATGAGATTATGGATTTCAGAGAAAGATACACTGTGACATTATGGAATAACAACTCAGGATTTTTGTCATAGAAAGCACAAACCTAAAAGGAATGTCATGATACACTCCCCCAGGAGGAATCTCACATCTTGACCACGTGATGTTAAATGGCTAGATATCCTAAATATTGAGTGAATACCTCACCCTATGTACAAGCCAGATCTACATGAGGGACACCTGATTCCATATGTAAATCGTATCCCAAATTTCCCCAGTATATCTGGATGCACCCGTGCCATATCCCATACTCCATGCTCAGAGAATAATTTGTTCCCCATAATCATTCAAGGCCATCTAAGATTGAAGGCTAGTGTCCTGCAGACACCTTTTCTTGACGATGCATATCATGCCCCAGTGGCTCTGAATATGTTTCCCACAAAAAATGTTCATTAATCAAAGGAAAATTCATCTATAGGAGAGTCAAATACGATCCTAGTATTCCCAATGGCTTCCAAGACCCATTACATTCTTCTTGATTCCATGAATCTCAATGTCATTGTTTATATATCTTCCCTACACATAACCTGGATATATCAGAACATGCAAGCCTGATTCATTTATAGTCTCTTTTGAGGTTTCTAGACAAATCCCATCTGAATGTGTGGAGTCAATCCACATATGAGGGAAGAGGTCCCCCCAACTCTCTTTTCAGTTTCCCCAAAGAAGCTCAATTAAAGTGCCTCCTTTTGTATTTGGAGGTATCCCTGGTCGAAGGTTACATACCGTATTCAGAAAGATCCCAATATTCATAATCATGCCCAAGACATCAGAAATGGAAGGCCAGTGTCTTGTAGACACCTTTTATGGACTATGAACATCATGACCTGGTGTCTCTACATATGTTTCCCACACAAATGGCTATCAACCAAAGGAAAATTCTCCCCCAGGAGAGTCATTATCAGCTTCTTTACACCCAAACGACAATCAGATCTTGTCACCCCCAAGATATTGTGGAATTTTGGATAATGTATTACATTCCATCTTCATTCTAAGGGACCCTAACATAAAAAGATACTTTTAATTGATCTAACCATTCACCAACTTTCCCTCACCGAAGCAATAAATATCTGGGAAATTTTTTCCACTCAAATCCAGTAGAAATGTCCCTAAATATTTCATACGACATTTCTCAAGTCATTCACCCACTGTGGGTACCAACATCAAAATAAATTCAATATATTTCCATTCCTACAAAGGCCATTAGAAATGGAAGGCTGGTATCCCACATACACCTTTTCTTGAATAATCACATCAGGCCCTCATGGATCTGCAGATGTTTCCCTCAAAAAAGGGACACGACCAAAGGCTAATTCGTCTCCAAGGGAGTCCTTTCCTACCACCGTATGCCTAAAAGTGGCTCTTAAGCCTTATGCATCTCAAAATAAACACACAAAACTAGGGTCAATAAAAATACCTAATCAATGTATGAAAGATATTGGAACATTCTCAGCTGACTCATCCTGAGTCAGGGCCCTGCCCCATCATGTTTGGTTAAAGTTGTTCGATCTAAAACATCAGTTACAAACTTAATTGGACGAACTGTAAACTGCCATCGGAAAAGGAACCACACTTTCTAGGGAAAAAATCCACAAAAGATACCTATGGGTAAAAAGTCGAGTATTGGTTGTTAAGACAACAAAAAGCCATCAAAAAACGTGTAAACCTTGTTAGGTTGAAAACCTGCAAAGGGTGGCCTAAGAAAAATTCAAGTTATACCCGCTAAGCCTGCAATGATAAGGGTTATGAAAAAATTAGGGTAATAATGAAAGACCCAAATGTTCGTGAGGTGTTCTGTAAAACCTCAGCAATAGTCTAACTATACTCGATGGGTCTCACAGCTCAGGAAAAAATTAGAGCACAAATAGATCATTTTATTTACTATTGTCAAATCATGGTTTAAAGATAAGGCCTGATTAACAATAAATTTGTGATCAGTTACGGTGAACTAACACAACATGACTAGATGAAGAAGAGGTGTTAAAATACAAATCTATTCTATTGAATACAGTAAAAATAGAGGAACATCCCCAATTTGGAGTCTCTCCAGAGAAAGAAAAATAAAAAAGGAAGAAGGGGGGGGGGAATGTTTTTATTTGGAATATGACTATAAAAAATCATGATTTTCCCTCTTTAGAAGGATAGAAAGTTATTGTTTCGAGCCGTTGATCATCTGTTCCATGGAATCCCTCTCCTCCATTTTGACCTTCACCGTCAAACGTACCCTCTCCAGAATAACATTAAGGTCTTGCCCTTTATTCTGGATGGCTTCAAAGTTGGTGCATGATTAGACCATATGATTCCTCAGTCATGCCGTATGGGATTCTCACTCCCCCAGTTCATCCTCCCGGGCCACCAACATATCCCAATCATTCACCTCCTTGGCTGATAGATGGTCAAACTCTTCTAAAACCTCACATAAAGTTTTCTCGTTGTGGTGGGAAGAATTAAACTTGGCCAGCTAGTCCTCGCAGTAGGAAAGGTATACCTGACAAATGATGATTTGGAAAATAAGAAGGTGTAGGTGCCGATAATCAAAACTATCAGAGCCCAGCTCGGTGAAAAATCATTGAAAATTATCACCTTCATCTGTAAAATTGGCCTAAGGCATCCCTACGGTAAGGGAACATATTTGTCTCCATGGCTTTTTTCACACTGTATGGCACCTCGCTGCAGCGCCGACACCTAGATCCTCCCTGGTTGTGACATTACTATAAGCTGGTAGTGCTGCCATAGGAGGGGTGAGGAACATTAGACAATCCACCCAAGATGGAGGACTCCCTCTAATCTCATATGTCTCAGCCGCCGGAGCTGGATGGGAAGGACTAGCCGCAGCCTTAGGAAGGGCCTATGATACCCTGCTGGTATCGACCTCATCAAGATCTCAGGAAATATCTGTAGGAGGGGAGTGGTCTGAATCACTTCACACCGAAATGGTTTGTACTATTGAAACCCCTCCTAGATGCTTTTGATGATGGACTGAATGCCATATTACCACAAGAGTGGGAGTAGGAGGCATATCCATCTCCGTTGCTGAAGGGATGAAACAAGAAGGCTTAGCCTTCACACTCCTTACAGTAGAAGGGATATGTGGTGCAATTTTTGGAGTAAGGATGGGGAAGTAAATGGTTAAATGTCATTGTACCCACTAGATAGGTTCTTTAATAATCCCACCAGGGTAACAATCTACCCACAATTGGGCATACTACAATAAGAGAAAGGTGGGTCTTATGGTGTTAGAAATAATGATCTATCTAGCAGCACCTTCATGCATAATCATAATCCACAATTGGAAAAGAACCACATGATGAGACTCTCCCATTATTTAAACAAATGGAAGCAATAAAATCTATTAAAGGCACCCAAAATGCATGGAAAACCTATAGGGGGGATATGTATAACAAATAACGACTTGGTCTACATGAGTAGTGAGCATCCCATCTCGGAGGTTGAGGATGTATGAGAATTCATCAAAGGAACTACCCCTGTCACTTCTCAATTATCCATGAGGAGTGAGATGCGATGTGAATGAGAAACAAGAGACGTCATTTAAAAATGCAACCGTATCAGTGACACCGAATTTTGGGACAAATGGTGGAAATGTTGATAATAGTAGGATGAATGTAAAAATGTGGAACCCATGTAGTATGCTGGTTTTCATAGAACATGATGTGTTCCACCATCCACTCATATTGGGATTGGAATAGTCTAATAAGACGATGTGCATGCATGTCTTCTAGTATTTGTCCCAGCAGTTTATAAATCTTATTAAGAGTGGGAAGGGCAAAATTAGTAGGAAAACCCTATTCCTATTTGGCCGCCATCATTAGGTTACATGACTGAACCCCGATGTATACATCGCAGGATGAAAAGAGCCATCCACTTTAAAACATGGAAAAGAAACCATTCAGTCTATGAATAGGGGAAATATTTGGCTGAAGCTCATATACCCATGAGGTATACCGCCCTACTATAACGGTATCAAAATATGACCCTAGGGTTTGGTGGGATTAGTGAGTGGGATGAGTTCGACTGCAGTGAGCCCATGACCTATGTCCATTTGTTTTTAAGAATAACCTTATCCATGTGTCAAACGGGAGGAGAGAATGGGCCTCAAGGGAATGATCCAATGATCCAGCTTTCATGACCAGTATGCTCGTTGTCAAAGGAGACATGTGGTTAGTATCATTCCACGTAACGATGGATGGGAGAAACTCATCGTGCATTCCTCTAAGAATGGGGAGACCTCCAAGCTGGTGGATATCTCATAAACAAATTCCCAACTCCCTGTGTAGTAGGTGGAAGGTTTTGGTTCTTGAACACCGACAGACCAGTAATTCCAGAAGGATTTCTCCTGGAGAGACGATTTCCAAGTGAGAGACTCAAGCTGCCTGGTACAAGCCCACTACCTCTAGATGGTCGGGGGACTCCAGACAGGTTTGATGCACACAGAATGCACAAGCCCACTCATTGGAGAAGCATCCTCTGGCCCGCAAGTCCCACTTGGAGCTCCACCAGTAGCTAGGATTTTCTCGATAAATTCTGATAATAGACGGGTATTCTCAGGCATCGAGCCTCAGGATGTCATCGTGACTTCTGTGGTTTCCCGGAGTCTTGGAAGAACTTCACAGTATGGAGATGTTTTCCTAAATCGGAGTGATGATGAATTCTAAAATCGGGGAAATTTTGTCATGATAGCGAACCTAGGGTACCTCTTATAAGATAAAATGGATGTCATGATCGAGAAACTGCAAGGGCACGTTGGTAGGAAGACCAAATCCATAAAGCAGAAGCTGTGCGAATATTAGATATGCCAAGAGATCTAGAGTCAAGAATACCGTCAATAAGCTTTTGCAGGGAATGATGTGGGCTTGACAATGCTCATCTCTATACCTCGCCATAGTTTCCCTTGTCTTCGACTATTTAGTAGGAGCTCAAGAACTAGCCATTTCCACCTACATGGTAAAATCCAGAAGCTAATTAGTCAGTCCAATATAAAATTGATTGATAAAGGCTATGGAAAAATGACTAAGGGACTTAAAAACATGTCCCCCAAAGGATATTCCTACTACCCTTGGATGCGTTACGCGGAATCAATACTCTTCCCACAACAATGGTACGCAGATACAACCCACCACGTACATCAAAGGTATGCGAAGAAGCCGTGAGGTGCTGTCCTGTGTACCGATGGGTGGTGAACGGAACGACTCACAAAAGGAAGAATCCATGAACCTGGGCCTCGGTTAAGTCATGTTTAAAAAATTGTAGATTAATGATTTAAGTTGGGGTTAAGAGTTCTTAAAACCTAGTTTGTCGATCCAAGTTTGGTATGCAGAAAAGAAAACTGTGTAGAGTTCTCCTACACGAAGACCCAATTTTATGTTTTAATATTCCGCAATTCCATTTTCGAAAATAAAAAATATAGTATGTGGATGGAGTGATGGTGACGAAATTGTCTCTCGAAACATACAGTTTAGTACGTGAGTGGGGTTTTCGCAAAGAAGCATGGTACATGGAAGAAAAGGAAGCAGGGATATGCCGAGACACTATAACTATGAAAACCAGTAATAGAAAAATAGAATGGGACCCCATTATATAGGTGGTCCCATACTACTAGGTCTATCTGTTCTAACATGAATCATTTCAGTTCAGGACTGCTTCTACATCGGAATAATCCCCTTTTCATTCTGAAGGGACCCAATTCTGGTGGGGGAATTTGTAGGGTCCTAAAAATTTAGTAAAGGGAGAAAATACCACCACAATCAATTTACAGAAGGAAGAAAATACCCCCAAAAGTCTACCAGGGTGAATATACTCAAATTGAGTCGCAATTTTCAGAAGAAACATGAAGAAATTCAAGTTTCAAAAGGAACACAAAAGCTCTGTGTACCATTACCAGGATGGGTACGTGGACCGGCCGAATCGTGAACCAGTAGGTGCATAGAATGATCCATGAACCACTAGACTGAAAGGCAATGGGTAGCCAACAATGTAGGAAGTGAACCATGTCACTGAAAGTGGTGCATGCGTGAAGTCCATTCACGTACTGTACCTTGAACTCCTCAGTTCGCAGACGAAGTTGACCAGAAAGGTTCCATGAACCATAACCACGAACCGAAGCCTCCATGAACCTTGGTCGACTGAGTCTCCCCACTACCACAAAAACATTTTTTCATAGTACTAACATTTATCGGCACTAATGAAAAAGCGCTGATAAAGGGGGGTGCCTTTATCAGAGCTAAAAAAATCCTGATAAAGGGACGCCCTTTATTAGTGCTTTTTTGTTAGCGCTGATATAGGGGGGCCTTTATCAGCTCTTTTAAAAGTGCTGATAAAGGGTCTACTTCAAAAAAAAATTGCAAATAATATATTAATATATTAATATATTCATATTGATATAAATATAATATATAATTTTTAATTATATTTTAGATAAGTATAAATATATATTTAAACTTAATATAATTAATATATAAAATATTTTGTTTAAATGGCATATAAAAAAAATTTAAAAAGAAGTTTTAATTAATAATTTGATAATTATTATGGAGTAATAGTCATTTAATAACAATTTGAAGAGTAAAAAATAAAAAAAATAAAAAAAAGATCCAAAATATGTTGAAAACGAAACTCAAACTTCAAATAGCCATAACTTTCGATCCGGGTGTCCGTTTGAGCTCTACCACATTTAAAATCGAAGCCTACGACAAGATATACATCATTTTTACCAAGGGTACCATAGTCAAGTGTTTTTTAAGGCCAAAATAGGCCTAGAAGGCCTCAAAAACAGAGTTTTTAGTCGGGGTACTCCAATTTTTTAACATTTTGTGGATTTTCAGCCTCATTTAAGGCAGTATTATTGGCTTCATTTGGTGGGGACTGAATTTATTCCACAGTATTACATTAATATTGATATTATGAATTTGAAATTTTATCATTTTTTATAATGCACAACTATTTATAATCAAATATATAACTATATGTACATATTTTTTTTATATATTCATGCCTAAAAATTAATTTTTTTAAATAAACAATTAAACGTATTTACATATAAAATATATTAGCTTTATCTAAATAATAACTATTATCCATTTTATTTAAAATACAAATATATGAATATTTATATACCTATATATTAATCTAGCTATGTATATATATTAATATAACTACATATATATATATATTAATCTAATAACTATATATATATATTAATATAACTACATATATATATATATATTAGTATTACTATAAATATATATATTAATATCATTATAAATATATATATATATTAATATCACTATAAATATATATATTAATATCCCTATAAATATATATATTAATATAACTATATATATATATTAATATAACTATAT
The DNA here is from genome assembly GCA_963277665.1 of Viscum album. Lineage (NCBI taxonomy): Eukaryota > Viridiplantae > Streptophyta > Magnoliopsida > Santalales > Viscaceae > Viscum > Viscum album. The sequence continues at coordinate 1,147,809,660 of OY728132.1, read as the reverse complement.
ATATATTAATATAAATATATATTACTATATGAATAAATATAACTACATATATATATATACAAATAGGGATATATATTAATATAACTATATATATATATATTAATTTAAATATATATTACTATACGAATAAATATAACTAAATATATAAATATATATATAGAGATATCATGAATTGGAAAACAAATGAAAATAGAGTAGTGGTAAAGGCTTAGGAGCGCAGGGGGGAGGTCTTGAGTTCAAATCCTGGTGGAGGTAGGGGTGCGCACACATAAGGAATATGGGAGAAAGCACTGTTAAAGGGTGAAAGGGGTGTGTGGGGCACTGTACAAGGGAAGAAAAGCACTGTAATAGGGGGGATCAAGTGCTATAAAAGCCCCCCGATTGGCAGTATTTTTTAAATTTTTGTAAATTTTTTAAATTTATTTTAAATTTTTAAATTTTCTTTTTTTATCAGTGCTATAATGAAAGCACTGATAAAGGAAGTTCCAATAAAGGGGTCCTTTATCATTGCTAAAACAAATCACTGATAAAGGACCCTTTTATCAGTGCTTTGTTTTAGTGCTGATAAACGACCCCTTTTATCAGTGATTTTTTTAGCACTGATAAAAGTGGTCTTTATCAGTGCTTTTCAGAGCGCTGATAAAGGGGACCCCCCCTTTATCTTCCCCATATTTATCAGTGTTTTTCTAGTGCTGATAAAGGATATTTTTAGCACTAATAAAAGCTGTATTTGTAGTAGTGCCCACAGTTTACAATGTCTCTATGTGGGCCTGCCCAAAAGATTCTACGTGCCTATAGATATAACTACACCGATACTCTATAAAAAGAGAATAGGATGAAGAGAAAAAGGACAAGTGAAAAAATCTTAGAAGGGGGATGAAGGATCGAGGAAGACCTAACATTTGGGAAGAAGAGTTAAAAAGAAGTTTTTGGCTTCAGTGTTGATTCGTCGATGAAGCCAGAACAACAAACCACTCTCCCAGTAGGTATAGATGGTAGTGAACCATAAAATGGGAAAACGAAATAATAAAAGGAGAAAAGTGAACCTAAATGATGAAATCACAAATAGTGTGCTCCATGTGGATGAACTCCCCATGGATGACAATTCCTCAGACCCTCATCTGACACGGTGCTCCCTCTAGTGCACTACTGTGTAGGATGAACTCGTCGCCGCATACTGCACCTGTATTTGGAAGAAACCAGAAGAGGCCCTATGAGCCGTGTACCATCATAGTACTTGGTGGCCCATACACATTCCTATGTACCACATCAATGTACCGACGACTTTTCTTCCTGCATACCACCATGGTATGCAGAGTCTCCCCCATCCCATATAAAAACCCAGTATGCGAAATGGGGTGTTTTTTTTTATTATTTTCCCCCCGGATCCAACTTCACCTCTCCATTAGTATCTAGTCCTCCATGGTCCCTCCACAAACCAGTCCCTTGGCATCAGGCCAATGCCTCCTCCAAAGCCACCGAACCCGTATGATCAGACCATCGGGTGCACCATCGCACCCTTTGGATTCTACATACCCACAGTAAGTGGAGGCAAAAAGGACATCCCCACAATGGTTTGGGATTCAAGAATGCTTGTGATTTTACATTCCCAGGGTAACCCAAGGCCCAACCTTGTGATGAAAACGTGGACCTCCCCATTCTTGGGATCAAGGGTGACAACTAGCTTTTCCATTCAATGATGAATAGTGATAAGTCAAAGGAGTTAGGTTCACTTCTTATTTTGATGAGGATGAAACTTATCCCCACACCATAACATATTTCGGGTCCCTCTCCTAGAGTTATGTCCCCACTCTTCTGAGGCTGGACCACATGGCCTTTACTGTCGTTCCAAATTAAAAGGTTCATCGCTCCATGCCCTTGCCCATGGTCACCCTGACCTCTTCTGCCGAAGGATCCCCCTCACCCAAAAATGGTTTCTGGAGTGTGTGCATTGTTGAATCATGGACATATTATTGTTTCTCACACCAAGCATGAATCACGTGGTCTTAGAGGTTTTCAATGATGAAAACATTCCCACACATTCTGAACTATGAGAAATCTAATTCATGATCAAGCCAGGATACGTATGAAGCCTACCTAAAGGCACGAGCTCAAAAGGGGTACCCATACAAATGGGTCCACCTAATTTGGTCTCCTAAATGAGAAAGCTCCCATGCGTAAGCCCCACACATTCAAACTACGTGGGTTCTGATTCCTCCCCTGAGGATACATAGTAATCCCTCCTTGTGGGCCAGATCCTAGCACCAAGTCACCTTCCATCTCCCCGGGATGATGATAAACTCCATAGCACCTTATAAAATGGATCAAACCAGCATCATCTCAGTAGCATCAGATATATATGCATGCCTACAATGATCCTTCAAACTAAGGGTAGACCGTGGACACACTCTTCAGGAATTAACTATGGATTTACAAACATACGAACACAACTTAAATTTATAAGAGAGTTCTAAAAAACGAAACAATCCTCCCCTATAAGGGTGCTGTGAGCCTAACCTCCCATCCTCTCAACCAATTGTGCCCTTAATTGTCATTATCCAAATCATCATTCAACGAGCGCCTAAATTTAGAAATAAGGTCCCGGAACCGTGGATTCTAGGGCCATTTGTTATTCATAGCTCCATGAATAATCCTATTGGAGACTATCTGAGGAATTGGTATCCGAGAAGGACCGATTACATGAGTATCCGAGCACCACACAGTCGCCCACTGGGACCAATAGTTCCAATAGGGTTAATTAAACCTTCTTTAAAGGATACTGATTCTTAATGGGTTGAAATTAAGGAATTGTAAATTTGACGAGAACCCATCTCCATAGAAAAAGGGACGAGTGATGACCCTCATTGAACCATTGCTGCACAACCCGTGGTGGTGCTACCTCGGAGGCAGAATACCTTGTCAAACTTATTAATAACCATTTAATAAAATATGGAATATAATATCAAAATATATCAACCTAATTTAATATTAATATTTAGAAAATGATTTTTACATAGATGAAAATAATTTAAACGTGATTATTGATTTATTTAATGAAAATACCCTTTTCCCTTTGAAAATAACTTATGTTTAAAATACCATGAAATTATAAAAAAAATTATTTTCAAGATAACATTATAAAAATTTAATGCAAGATTCATAACATTAAGGTTTCAGGAAAATGGTAAAAACCTATTATTTAATATAATTTATAAAATATTCCTTCTTTATTATTGTTGGAAAAGTCTCAGAAAATCATATTTAGAAAAAAATATACCTTTTGAAATTTTGTGTAAAAAGTAAAAATGAGTATAAAAGAATTTAACAAATCATTGGTTATTTTAAAAATATTTTTGGAAATAATTATAGAAATGATGGACATGGAATAAATAGAAATGTTTTAAGTAAAACATTATGATGTCAATTTTTTAAAAGAATGTATCTTAAAATTTTCATATCATTGAAGTGAGAATTAATCAAATTAATCAATTATGTATATTAACAATAAATCAATAAAAAAATTTTAAATATAACAAAAGTTAATAAAAGGTCATTTCAAACATAATATTGTCATGAATAATTTAATGGAGTAGAAGTTTAACCCAATGAATGCGAATTAAGTTAAGAAATCACTTACCACACACTTCACTAAAGGAATTTGTACGTCAACCTTATGTATAATGGTTTAAAATTGTTATTAATTTATTAAAAAACTATATTAATATTTATAATACCTTATATGATCCTTTTATATCAACTTTCCGCCCATCCATTAATAATATTTCATTATTTTTGTTATTTCGGGTGTGCTCATCTCATGGTTTCATGGTTGCTTCATTTGTGTAAAATTATGGATGTTATTTTTAAATAGAAATAAGTAAACTGAAATGGTTTTCATGAACTTATATAAATTTACATGGTCCCATATATCATTTTTATTTCATACAAGTTGATGTTTCATTTGATAAAAGTAAATGATAAATGTTTAATTTATTTTTTGTAGTTTTTCTGATCATCATGAACTAGTTTTATTTAAATTAATATTATATATATATATATTAGTTCAATAGCATGAAAAATGTTATAATGTACCTTTTAAAATCTAATTTAATCATAATAATTCATTTTTTGACAGCCTTTAATGAGGTAAAGGAAAATGAAAAACCATTATTTGCAGAGACAATTAACTACCAAAATTTGGAAAATGGAATTGTTTGTTTGAATAAGAGGAGGTGATTAAAGTGATTGATATAATATATACATTAGAAACATGAAATTTAAGTATTTAAATTATTATAAAGTTATTATTTATTAATGGAAGAAGGATGTGAGAATAATTGAGAATAAAAAAGGAAAATAAGAGAGGTGGATTGAGGAAATTACCTCTTCAATATCACCTCCTTGAAGGATTATATAAAGACCTTCCAATTGATATTTTGATAAGAAATGTAGAACATTGATGTGGGTAGAGTGGGTTGGAGATGATTCAGTTTATACTTTAGGATATTTGAGACTTTTTAGGAGAAATATGGTGGTGAGGGTTCGTATTTACACTTGAGGAGGGGTTGCTTTAACTGATTAAGTAATGAATGTTTTATATTTAAAGCCAACTACATTTTGGTGTAATTAATTCCCATCAATTTGGATGATAATTAATATTTTAAAGTATTTTTAGGCTCCATAAACACATAAATAATCCATTTAATGTTATATTTTTGTGGTATTTGAATCTTTTACCTTTTAACATTAACCAACTACATTATTTTACCTATACTGGGGTAAATGTTTTTTTACCACGAGAAATTTTTCATGCCTAAAGATGAAAATTTCCTTAAAAAATCACTATTATATTATGATTCATAACATGTAATATATTTTAAAAAATTCAATTCATATATATGAATGAATTATATTTAAAATAAATCCTATATACAGGACGAGAAAGGGTGTTTTTTGAGTTAAAATGTTCAAAATTTTACCATGTTTTTTAAAGTAAAATTACTATTAAAATGATTCTAGTGAAATAAATTATATAAATAGAAGTATAATTGATGTAATTTCAATTTAAATCCAATTTAAAATATAATTTAACCTTAAAAATTATTTATACATAAATTCAGCTTTAAATTAAAATTCAATATTTTTTACTATTAATCAAAAAATAAAACATCTCAGAAAAATATTAAAAATAAACCCTAACATAATATTAGAATTAATATTTAAAAAAAATATTATTTTTTCAAATAAAATTTATAAAAGTGTACAAAATTATTTTTAAAAGAAGTGTGTCATTAAAATCTGAAAAAACTACATTTAAAAAAATAAATCTTTTATGGGTAAAATGGGATTCAATCATATATTTTGCTTATAAAATTTATTAGTTGAATTCCAAAATTTTTTATTGAATATATAATATATAATATTTATTAATATCATTCAATAATTGTAAATAATTTATTTTATTAAGATAAAACATCTTTATCTTATAAAATAGTTTTTGTTTTTTATAAAATCACTAACTCTATATTCAATTGGTCATTATTTTCATTTCTAATCAATTTTTGACAAATGAAATTCAATGCATATTTTCTTATGATAGTTAATACTATTCGTAACCAATAATTTAATCTCTAGTTTATATATTTCATGTTAGAATATTATTTTAATAGTTTATTGTTGTTCGTTTAAGCTTACTGTGGTGTGTTGTATACTATATCAAACATAGTGTTCTTTTAAAATATTTGGTTTACATGCACTATAAGCAAACTAAGAGATTAAATTTATATAAAAATAAAATTATTGTAAATTTTGGGGGAGTTACATTATTCTCCCCTTTAAAGACATCATCCTTGAAATATTTATAATATCAACTCATAAATATATTTGGGTAGTTCTTCATCTTAATTTATTCAGGTTCTCATGTTACTTCTCATATATATATATTTTCAAAGTACCTTTACCCTCTACATCATCTGATTCCACAAAAATTGTTCTCTAGTATCCAAAATCTTGCTAGGCACTTCATAGTATTCTGAATTAGGTTCCAATTCTATTTCTTCTTAAGTGAGATCATGAATATGGTCTAGGATATACTTCCTTAACAAAAATATATGGAACAAATCATATAATTTATAAAGGATAGAAGGAATTTCCAAATGATAATCTACAAATCTAATTATTTACAAGATTTAAAAGAGTCCGATGTACCTAGTTATTGTAATTTCCTTTCTTACTAAATCATATAACAACCTTCCATGAAGGTAACTTCAATAAAACATGATCTCCCACATGAAATCTGAAATCCTTCCCCCAGTTTTTAGAATATTTACTTTTCTAAATTTGGGCATCTTTGATAAGATATTGAATAGTGTTTACCTTTTCTATTATTTATTAAACACGTTTTGGGTCTACAAGCTTCCTTTCACCAACTTCATCCTAAAAAATTGGTGTGTTCTATCTCTCGACATATAAAGCTTCATATGGTGTCATTTTAATACTACAAGAGATGATATTATTATTGTGAAATTATACCATAGGTAAATAATAAAATCACAAACCATGAAAGTCAAGTGAGTAGGATCTAATTATGTCTTCTAGAGTTTGGATAGTCCTTTTTGACCTCATATCAGTTTGAAGGTGATAATCATTTCCCAGAATAATCTCGGTATTAAGATCTTTCTAAATAATATTATAGAATTTTTTTGTAAATATTGTATCATGATCAGACCCAATTTAAATTGGTTTATCATTAAGTCTTACAACCTCTTTAATATAGAGATATATAGGGTGGTCTAGTAGAAAATATTCCCTTATATTGAGTAAATGTTCAGATTTGGTAAGATGATCAACAACTACCCATAGTGCATCATTACTTATAGAATTATTTCATAATAAAAGTTCAAGATCCATAGTAATGTCATCCCATTTTCATTTAGTAATAGGTAGAGATTGGATGACTCCCCTGTGAGGTTGTCTTTCATCATTTACCTATGTAATAACCAAACATCCTCATACATAATATGTAATTTCTCACATCATATTATCCTACAAAAAATATTTCTTCATACCTCTATACATCTTAGTGCCACGAGGGTGTTTAGAGAAATTATAACTATGAGAATCAGCTGATAATTCCTTATTTATATTTAGTATAGAGTGAACAGAAAGCCTATTTCAAAATTTCAAAATACCATCTTCATATGTGAAGTCTTTCAATTTTCCATCATTCATGTCTATAAATTTATTTTGAAAATTATTATCATAATATGGAGAAATTTTTATCATTACAAAAAAATGAGGGTTTGTTTACCATTTGAAGGAGGATTTATGTTTCCCCTTCCTTAATAATTCTTATATATCCCTTTACTAGAATAAAGAACATATGATCCCTGTCAATCTTTATTTTATTCCTAACTCTGTGATCTTTCCTACTTAATTAATCTTCTAACTTATTTTCCTTCCTAGTGTGTCAGTGTATTAAAAATTAATTATAATTTAGTAGCTCAAGCCATATCCTTTCTACCATGTTTACTCCTCTTAGTGTGAAGATATATTAGAAACTCTTGTAATCTATATATATGTCACATATTTCACTATAGGGATAGTGCCTCTATATATTGAGAGAAAAATTAATGCTACTAAATAAAGATCATGTGTTGGATAGTTATTCTCATGATTTCTCAACTGCAACTATGTATAATAGATAACTCTATCATTCTTCTTAAAGACACAACCAATTCATTCCGTCAATAGATCACTATAAATCACAAATCATCCATCCCCTAATTGAAGAGTCAATGCCAGAGCATTCATTAATCTCATCTTTAGTTCATCAAAACAATCTTCACATTTCTTTGTATAAAGAAACTTATCACCTTAATAAGTAATTTTGGTTAATTAGTTAGTTAATTATGAAATGTTTTGAACAAATTTTTCATCATGACCTTCCAATCCAATGAACCTATGTTCTTAAGTTAGCTTTTTTGGTATAGGCCATTATTGGACTACCTTTTATTCTCGAGAAAAACTGAAAATCCAACCTTAGAGACAATATGGTCAAAAACATAAACATTTAGAATCCATAATTCACACTTTCTAAACATTCTATATAACTCTTTTATTTTATGAGTCTCAAGAATGATCCACAAGTCATTATCATGATCCTCATAATTCTTTTATTATACTAAGAGATTGTTAATAAATACCACAAAAAAAATATCAAGATATTCATTAAATACTTGTTTTATTAGATCCATAAAAATAGAGGGTTCATTAGATAATACAAAAAGAATTACTATAAACTCATAAGGTCTATACCTTGTTCGAAATGCTTCCAATAGAACATATTACCTCATTACTCACAATGATGATATCCAGAAGAAATTTGAATCATTGAAAAATATTGATCTCCATGAATTCGGTTGAATGAATCATCAATGTGAGGCATATGATACTTATTCATTGTCATAATAGAATTTATTTTCCTAAGATCAATGCACAACCTCATAGGTCAATATTTCTTCTTAAAAATTGAATAGGGACTCCCCAAGGTGAAACACTATAATGTATAAATCCCTTACCAATCAAATATTATAGTTTCTCTATAAATTATACAATATATTTAGTTCACATTCTCTCTAGATTCTTTGATATATGTCTTTCACCAGGGGTTAAATCAATGAAAAACTCAACTTCCCACACTGTTGGATGTCTAGGTAATTCATTAGGAAATACATCAATTTATTTATGTATAATAAATACATCCTCAATTTCAATATTACATTTTTAATCAGTAGGTTTGATATTATCTTATTATCAAAGAATCTCATTTAGAAGAGATATTGGATGTAGATCTAGATATGACTCAATAGATGAACTCTGCCATCTAAAGATAAAAAATTTTATATCTTTATCAGAAATCAAAATTTTATTCTCTTTGAAATAAAATTTTTCATTGTATATTAAAATCTAGTCCACACCAATGATTATATCTAAAAAAACCAAAGGTATGATAATAAAATAATTAAATAGAGTAGATTTATGTGTCATAATAAGGACTACTTGAAACAAATTCATTGAAACTTTATTTCCACTCTAAGTTTTGACTGATAACTCCCTTATTATGGTGGTTGAGAAATGTATAATTTTTATATAAAACTTAGAAGATATAAAAAATGTGATGATATAAAATAAAATAAAAATTTACCTAAATTTGAGGGGATGATTAAATTACATACTGACATATCATTAGGAACATCGAATTCAGCTATTTTGAATATAAAAGAATTTTCTTTCACAATTTTTCTTTTATGAGGAATGTTTCCTTAAGGAATATGAACATCATTTGCATAGTGTCCCTTTTCCTCATACCTAAAAAACTACTCATTATTAGATTCTTTCATTCTATTGTAATCACAGTCTTGATGGCCTTTTCTCCAAAATTGTAGTAAACTCCCATTCCCAAGAGACATGTTCCATGATGATTCATTCCATATTTATTTCAAGATGTAAATTACACTATTCCCTTCTTCCCCAATTCATTATTTTTTTAGATTACTCAGCATCCCTTTTTTTATCTTTCCTTCCTTCAAATCTATAAGACTTGTAAAATTGTTTCTCTATCTTTATGGAACATTATATGATATCCTCATACAATTAGAATGTTTGATAGACTATTTCCCTTCAAAGAACTATTTTAAGACTATAAAAGAAATGATTAATTTTTCTACTTGGATTATGTATGTAGTCTGTGGAATGCCTTCTTAACCCTGTAAAGATAGATTCATACATGTAAATATATGTATTCCTCTATTTTATTAGACCCATGAATTGTATCTCTATATCTTCTTGTTGTTCCCGTGGAATATATTTTTCCCAGAAAATTTTCATAAAATTCATCCATTCCATGTATTTTATTTCCTCCTCTTCCATAGTGTTTTGAACCCATGACCAATATTGATCTGCATCTCCTGAGATATGGTAAATTACCATAGGAACATTCTCCTTATAATTACCTTAAAAACTAAGAAATATCTTCTATAAATAACTAATAAACTTCTCATCTATAAATGTATTTTTAGTTCCATTGAATGAAGGAGGTTGCTGTCACATTAAAGAGTCTAACATTTTTCACCATGTTATGGATCATGGTACTCTATGTGAGTATGTTTATTTCTCATAACTAGATTCATCTATCCCGATATAGTTATAAGTTTTTCATCTCCAATAGTAACTCAAACTACAACATCATTATCTTTCCTATAATGTTAATACCTACATTGAATGTGTGCATTGATATAACATCCATTTATTTCAGTAGGGACCATTTCTAAACAATGAGATATATGAGATTATATTATAAGTCATAATGTATCATTTCAAAAATAGTAAAACACTAAATATAAAATGAAAATTTATGTATAACTAATCTCAAAATCATAAGATTGGTTTATTTTTCAATATTTATAGATTTCTTTATAGGTTTTTTTCTCTACATTTTTTCCCTAAATCTAGTTCCCACATATTTTACTGAACATGATCTTTTACCAACTATAAATCCTCTGACCGCAGTAGCTCAAAGATAGTGGTTACTTTATTACATTGGAATAATATTCATTTAATCACATCACAAAGGACTGAACAATTTAGAAGTCATTGAAAACTAGATACATAGTTGAACCTCAAATTAAAATTTAAAATAGTAAACATGACATAGTGAATCCTTTGAGAAGACCATTATTATTCAAGAATAGCCTCTCAAAATATCCATCATAAAATTTATAAAATCCTTGGGGAAAACTTAAGAAAGTGGTGAAATAAAATTCTCAATATTGGTTATGAATAGTTCACAAAATAATAATTAATTAATAAAATTTATGGCAAGATAAATAACTAAAACACATTCAATTTAATAACTTGAACATAATATGGCCAACATAAAAGATTGTCAAATAATGTTGGATAAATAATCATATGAGTTAGAAAAAATAACCCTGTATATTCTATTAATCAAATAATCACTTAGAAATCAATAACCAGTCTCATAATGACTAAATGCATAATTTCATAATTCTAAAACATGCCATCAAGGTTATGGATAAGACACCATACACAAACGAGTAATATATAAGCCAATACCCAAAATTGTTCATCTCTAGAGGCCTACCAATGCATCAAGTGGCTATAACGGGCCTCTCCCTTCACTTAATATGTATAATACATTCCTTATATGAAATAAGTGAATCATAATCAACATATAATTTTTTATTGAAACTAGTATATTAAATTTAAATAACTATCCCCATTAGATAAACATAATCACAAAACATCCAGTGTAAATTGGTGGATGGTATCAAAATAAAACATTACCATTCAAAAAAGTCAATAAAAATTTAATAAAATATTGAATATGGTATCATAAGTGATCCACCTAAATGAATTAAAATAGTCAACAATGGATGATAACATAAATGAAAATACATTAAATGATATCATTAGAAAATTCCTGTAGAAAATAACGTTTTCACATTCTAAATCACATATATATGAAACAAAGTGAAATTATAAAAGAAAAATATTTTTTAAAAGATAAACTTATAAAAGTTTAAATTAATCGTACAAAAATTATGGATTCATGATGGTGAGAAAATATTCCCATGAAATTGATGTTAAAAAATAATTCCTTTCAAATTTTTGTACGAAAAGATTCAATAAACCTTGTTTAGAAAATGAAATAATATACAATAGAACTCATATTTTAAAAATTAAAAAATGACTAAAAATGACTTTAAACAATAATTTTATAATAGTAAAAAAAATTGCAATAAATTATGTATGACATGGACTTGGAAAAAAATATATGTTTTAAGGAAAATATTAAAAAGATAATTTTTTAAAATAAATTCTCTATAAAAATATCATATCAATGAAGTTAGAGTTAATAAAATTAATACATTATGTGTATCCTATATAAGTCCACATAAAAAAGTGAAAATACAACATATGGTTAAAAAAAGACAATTTTCACATAATTATATCATGAAAAAATCAATGAAGTCAATGTTTAACCCAATGAAGTAAAATTCAATTAAGAAATCCTTTATATCAAGATTTCCTTACACATTTCATAATTCAACATCTTATATAATGGTTTAAATAATGTAATTAATTTATTAAAAAAATCATATTTATAATACCTTATATGATCCTTTTATAAAATATTATCACTCGTTCATTAATAATGTTTCAATTTTTCCATTGTTTTGGGTGCGTTCGTTTTAAGGTTTCATGGTCAATTTATTTATGTATAATTATGAATGTTCTTTTAAAATGGAAATAAAACTCCAAATATAAAATGAAATGGTATTTATAAATTTCTATAAGTTTATATGGTCCCATATATCATTCTTCATTCTTACATTAGAATTTGATAAAATTCGCTGATAAATGTTTAGTTTATTTTGGAGGGTTTTCCAAACATCATGAACTAGTTGTGTTTTATTTAATATTATCTATATAAATTAGTTACATAACATGAAATAGGTTTTAATTTACCTCATAAAATATTATTTAACTATAATAATGCTTTTATGACCATACATGAAGGTGGTAATGGAAAACAAAAAATTATTATTCACCGAGATGGTTAACAACCATTATTTAATGAATGGTTTTGTTTCATTTAATAATAAGATGTAATAAAAGATATGGATATAATATATTTCATTAGAAATAAGAAATTATTGTTTTTATAATATTTTAGAGTTATTATTCTTTTATATATAATGTATTTGAGGTGAAGGTATAATAAGAAAACATAATATGAGAGGTGGTTTGTGAAAATTACCTCTTGAATATCACCTCCCTGAAAGATCCCGTAAAGAACATGGAATTAATATTTTGGTGAGACTAGTATAAATTTGACATGGAGATAGTGGTGAGGATATATTTATCTATATTTTTAAGAGCATCAAGGCTTTTGATGAGAAATGGGGTAGTGAGGGTGGTATTTAAAATTGAGGACGGGTGCTTTTAAGTGATTAAATAATGATAATTTTATATATAAAGCCAACCACATTTGGGTGGAATTATATCCCAAAAATTTAGATGATAAATAATGTTGTAAATAATTTTTATGTTCAATAAACACATCATCCAACCATTTAATATTGTTATTTTTAGGTATTCTATGGATTAACCTTTTCACTTTAACCCATCACTTTATTTTACATATTCTGCAGTAAGTAAATTTTTTTACCACAATGAATTTTTTATGAATAAAAATAAAAAAATAACTTATTGAATATTTCATAACTTTTAATTATAAATATTGAATTCATTTTACCAAGTTCAATTAGCTTAATTTGAAAATATTTTTTAAAAACAAATCTTGTATACATGATGAGAAAGCGGGTTTCTAAAGTAAAAATGATCAAATGTTTACATTTTTTTATATTAAAATTCAATATAAAAATTATTCCAATCAACTGAATTAGATTAATGGTTGTATAATTTGTGTAATTTTAATATAAAACCAATTAAAACTGTAATTCATCATTATAAATTATTTAGATCAAATGTTATATTTCAATTATAATTTAGTACATTTCAATATTCATCAAAAATGAAATATCATGGAAAAATACAAAAAAATAAACCTAAGATAATTTTGGAATTTAAATTTCAAAAATATTATACTTTTTAATGCTTTTTTAATATTCAATTTTTTTTTTAAAAAAAGTAATCCATTAAAAGATAGAAAAACTGTATTTAGAAAAATATAGCTTGTATGGGAAAATTTGGATTCAATCCTATATTATGACTATAAAATATATTTGATGAATGTAAATACATTTTATTGATTATATAATATATAAATGTCATTAATATCATCCACTAATAGTAATTAATTTATTTTATTAAGATAATACTCACTTGGCACTTAAAAAAAGTTTTTGTTTTTTTATAAAAACATTTTATTTATATTCAATTGGTTTTTTTATTTATCATGAATTTATGACCAGTGAATTAAAACATATATTTTCATAAGTTTGTTAATCATATTCATTACCCCCAATATAATGTATAGTTTATAATGGCTATGTTAAAATACTATTTTTATAGTATATCATAGGTGTGGTGGGTTGCATACTATATCAAACATAGTGTTCTTTTAAAATATAGGTATTTCATGCACTATAAGCTATCAAAGAGATTAAATATATTTAATAAGTAATATATCAAAAAATCATGGGGTGTTACAAAAAGTATTATGGTAGGGATTCTATAACATACTGGTACCCACTTGTAGGTAATTCATATCTCTCTTTTGTTTCATTATTTATTTAGGATTATTTTTGGACTCTTGAGGATAGAAAGAATCTTCAGGGGGGAAATGACAGGATTTTATAGAAGTATAGTTGTTTTAATTAATGGAGTTCAATTATGAATGATGTAAATTATTTGTAGTATTCTCTTTGAATTCAAATAATTATATTATTTATTTTGTCTTTTGAGCAAAATCTAGGGTTTCTACAATCTATTGGGTAATTAAAATTTTGGTAATGATTAAAATAAAAGAAAGTGTGTTATAAACTATATAATGTTTACATAGCATGTATCGGTCATAGGGAATTTTAAGTGAGCTAATACAAGGCGTGATCTCTTGACATGACATATAAATGTGACAAAACATGTTATTCTTGGGTGTTGGGATTATTAGGGAACTACATGGTTGATCTTCTTTTCATTCAGCTATAGGTCTCTACTATCGCAACCTAGGATCTCTCCCATGTGATCTTGGAGACCTCCGCTCCTACAAAATCATTCCGTTCAGTGACTAGTCTCTATTGTTATTATAGTGTGTTTCTCATGGGGAGTAATTCTTTTATTTTTTCATTTTTGTTCATCGTGGTAGCATTATTATATTACATTAATAGATTAATTGATATTTTAAGATAATCTTCTTCCGCCTTTATAAATCCATTTTTTGATCTTCCTGTAGAGGATAACCCTTTTGATGGTTGTGGTGCGGTGTGTGAGTTTCTTTTAGGTATGTTGTGTTCCATCATCTCCATTGAACTATTTTATTGTTTAATATATTCTGATAAGTGAGGATTGATTCTAGGACCCTAATTGTTTTCCTTACATTCATACTTGTTGTTGTATTCTTTTATAGGCATGTGTGACCTAGTTTTTTGGTTGGTTTTTTCATCTCTACCCTATATTTGATGAATTAAATTTCTCTAGTTTTGATGAGTTGTTTTATAAATGAAATATAACAATTGATTGATTGATTTGTGTGTGTAGAAATGATTTTTTGAGAAAATATGGTTTTCACCTTGTTCTGGTAAAATAAAAGGTATTTATCCAAGCATTGTGAAATGGATTTCTGAAATGGTTTTCAAAGCAAAGTTTTTATGAAATTGTTTTGAAATTATATTACATCGGATACCTTGGGTACTTAGATGGAAGGTATAGCTTAGGGCCATCATCCATGTATTATCAGGGGGTTCACTTATGAGGTTTACCCCTATTTAATAGGATCATTTCTCTAGGTAATCAAAATATACATCATTGGGGAGTTTACTCATGGGGTGTTCCTCTAGTCTTGAGGCTTCAATTCTCAGGACTTTATTTTGAATTTGTCATTGATTGTGGTAATAATAGTCTATTATCCAACCATGTACTGATATTTGGCCTGAAGTAACCATTGAGTTTGCTTATACTATTTTATTTTTTACTTCTATGGATATAATATGAAATTTAATGCATGATTTTATTGATTTTACTTCTTTGATGTATAAGAAATAATTTGAAACTGTTTTACGTAGATTTTATTTGAAATGTGGAAAATAAAGAAATTAAATTTATTACCATGATTTTTTTAGAAAAACAATTTAATTATTTACCTTGCCTTATTTTTTTTAATGTAGATCATGTTCAAATTAATATAAAGATAACTTTTATGGAACACCAGGTTGAGATCCTACTAATCCTGATTAGCTCAAACCCCAAGTGCCCCATTAATAATATATAGAAATTTTTATATATTTGGATACATGGAAATGCAAGGTTCCACAGTAGTATATTGAGGTTTCCATCAACTGGGTATAGGTTGATGGTTGTGAGAGGGTGAGAGTTTTCCTTTACTATTAAATTGAGTTATCAGTCTCATGTTTTTTCATTCCATCAATGTTAGTATTTTACTTTTAGATGTTATGACTACTTTTGAGTTATATTATTTCCATTGTCTACTTTTATATATGTAATATTATTATCCCTACCATTGTTTCTACCTATTTTATATACACATATATTCCATGTATTCTACTTTTGGTTGGTTTAAATCATTCCCCCTAGTTTTCGTTGATGTTTAGGTGCTAGTCGTTAGCCCTTGGGGATCCAGAACACTCTTTGGGTATGTGTAAATTTTGGTTCAGGTACAATTTTGAGAGGTTATATATACTGTTTTAGTCACATTTTTTATGATAAAAGAATTTTAAAAAGTAAGTGAATGGGTAGGGGCACAATATAAGATATACCCTCAATGTATCAGTGATAATTATGTGACAAACTGACATTGATTTTTGATGAATGCATTGTCTATTTATACATGATGTCCTGACATGATGCATTGATGATAATATTATGATGTCTAAGAATTTTCATTCTATAATTATGTAATGGGTTATTTTTATCCATGTGATTATTTATGTTGTTGTGTTATCCATTGATATATTCTCATTTCATGATATTAGTTATATAGAATATTTTATTATTATTTATGTCCAATATATTATTCATCTTTTATTTAATTTGTGAAAGATTTTGTCGTATGGTATCCCTTACTAAAAAGAAAAACACACACTTAATTATTTTTTCCTCTACCTATTGTATTTAGAAGTGAACTTTGAATGAATTTAGAGATATACTATAATAGATAATAAATACGTGATTATAATTTTATGATTTATTTCATGTTATTAAATAATGTGTGAATCATGTATGTTTCTAATCCCTCAAGTTTATTAAACTATTCGATCCTAAAAGATGTTATCTCTTTTATTTTTTTACCAATGTAGTATATTAACTACAGGATTTGGGTTACTAGAGTTATGTTGTAACATATCATGTGAATATTTCTTATAGAAAATATTTACTACATTTACAAAGAATTTTGTTGTGTTCCAAATCACCAAACAAACTAAAACCATAAGTTCTAGTCTATGTATAATTGTGAAAAATATTTTATATTAATCTAAAATGATATCATTTTCAATAATAATATTCTTGGGATACCTAAGTTGGTATCACAGTAGATTGTAGTTATATTTGTTTATTCGGTTAAGAAGGAAAATGATAAAAACCCAGAACATCCTATCTGAGGTAAGATAAGCAAAAAATATCCTAAGATGAAATGAATGTTTCATTATTTAACATATATGATGATTGATTTTACTTATGTTATGATTTCCTACTCTGATTATTTCTTAATGCATGCCCTTACCTTTTTTTGGTTTAGTTAATGGTTCTAACCAAGAGTAATTGAGTCAATAAAAAATCTAAGATCCAATTCAATGACAACCCACATAATGAAAAAACTAAAATGAGATCTTGAATATGAAATCATAGAGATATGATCACCCAACTCTCTCAATAAAAAAATAATAATGTGAACGTTGTTAAAATTATGAACAATAAAAGGAAGGATAAAATGATCATTGATTCCTTTATGTGACATCATCCATCATCCTTTAGTTTGTTCTTTAATCCTGTAATTTATATAAAAATGGATCAATATGATGTAAAATAAATTTTATATTCTCTAGTTTTAGAGAATGAGAATGTAGTTTTCTATTTTTAATTTATAAGGTGAAGAGGATCAGTGGTGAAATCTTATTAAGAAAACAAGTAAAGGAAAAAAATTGAATCCATTCTCTAGGAAGAGTTTAAAAAAGGTATTTTTCAATATGTAAATTTTATGTACACTTGTCACTAAGATAGAGTGATAAATTATCGAGTGAAAAAAGCAGGAAAAATACAATGGTACATATGAAAAAAAAATTATGTTATTCTATATACACTTATGGTTTAATCATTGACCCTGAATGAAAAACTAATTGTTTCATTAATGTAATGAATCTATGTATCTAAATTGAATTGGAAATAAGGGACTTTTGTAGCAATGGAGAAATTGTTTGATGTTATCTCAAGGTATAAATAAATTATTTTGATACACATCATTCTCTCAGTTTTTTAGAAAAGAATTGAAAAATGGAATTTTATGGAAACTCCAAAAATAATAACGTCTATATAAGGAAGAATACTTGATATCCCATATTCTAAAAATGTGTAAAGTAGAACGGGGGAACTATCCCAAGAAGTTTATAAACATATTATGTTTTGGAAGATAAGGCCATAGAGAATATGATATCGAAGGGTTCTGAAGAGGTTAAATAATGAAATGGGAGAAAATAAATCTTATCCTACTACACCACCTACACTCTAGTGATTTAATTATAAGGACTATGGTTATTAAACTAATCAATGCAGTAAAATAGTGGTTAATGATGATAACAGACATCATGAACATCAAAATCTAAGGAAAAATAGAATGCCGATGAAATCAAAATTAATGATGTGGATCATTGCAATAATGTTTTCAAAAGTACAAATATCATCAAGTCTATGAAATCCAATTTCTTGTTTGATTATAGTTTCAATTACTCTTTTTTATGTTTCATGTTTTCAATCGGAATCATATCATGATCTCAATGATTGTATATTTAATTATTTATGGAAAATTCTAATGGAATGATTATTGAATCTCAAGTATATAACTCGTCACTGATATATGTTTATGAGAAGGTTTTTTATAAAAATTTCATTATTCTACCTATAGTTGAATTTGATTTAATTTTTTTCATAGATTAGCTCTTTAAATATAGAGCCCATATCAATTTTCATGGTAAGGAATTAATTTACAATATCTCAAATCAAAATGTGATAATCTATTGAAGAAAATATGAATTCGAACTCCTAATAAAAATCAATTTCATTATATGGATATTAATACCCTTTGATGAGGGGTACTCATATCAAATGGATAGGGTTAAAATCAAAATAAAAGATATTCCTATGGTATAACAGTATGATGATGTATTTACCATATAATTTCATATAATTCCCCATGATTATGGCGTTGATTTTTTTTACTAAAGTTATACTTTGTATTGTGCTTATTTCAATAAAATCACATAAAATGGAACTGATTGAGTTATGGGGTCTAAATAAGTGAATTAACTAGAATCATAATAATGTATTTATATTCCCTATTGATTCTATATTAGGTACACTGGATCTCTTAATTAAGAATAATTATGGGAAAATGATTCTCTATATTAATTATCATGAACATAAAAATATTATAATCAAGAACAAGTATCATCTACAACATATTAATGGATTTTTTTCCAACTAAGAGGGTATACAAACTTATCAATGATTGAACTTTTATCTAAATATCATCAATTACTATTAAAAATATAACATATACCTAAGAAAACCTTCCATATAAGGAATGAGAACTATGAAATCATAGTAATTACTTTTTTAATTACAAATTCCCTTATAATCTTCATCGATCTAATTAATCGTGTATTTAGAAACTACCTAAAAATATTTGATATAGTGTTTGTATATTTTTTTGTTATATATTTCAATATTAATGAAGATCATGAATATCATTTGTGGATTTTTATGAAGAAATTGTAAATAAAAAACTTTTTTCAAAATTTATCAAGTATTAAATTTTGAAATAAAATGTATCATTCTTGAGCTATGTAATAACATGAAGTGGTAAATCTGTGGATGTATCAAAAAATTAGATTATTAAATAAAATTCTAGCTATACCATTATGAAGAAGTTCAAAAAATTTAAATGGTGTTGGGTTTTTGATATATATCAATGCATCAATTTAGGGATTGGGATATGTCAACATGAAAACTAACATGTTATGCCATATTCCCTACACAAATTGAAGGTTCATGATAAATATTACATGACTCATGATTTGGAACTAGGAACTGTAATTATATCCTTAAAAATATAGAGGAATTATATCTATAGTGAAAGGTTTGATATACATACTAATCATAAAATTTTAAAGATATATATTCACAAAAATGGAATTTGATAACTACTAAATAATATGGCTGAAGTGTATTATGTAATATGATTGCTTAATACATTACAACGCTAGGAATAAAAACATAGTGGATAGTGGTTTGAGTAAAAAGGATCATGTTACCTTATCAATGATGAGGATTGAAAAATACTAATGTATTTATATAATATATACAATGAAATCATAAATAAGGGGGTAAAATTTTCTATTGAAAAAATATATTTCTATCATCCATTCATGTAAAGATATAAAATTTTTAGGAGGATATAAAGTTGAAAAAAAGGGGTAAGGAATTTTCCAAATTTCAACATTTACCATGATGGGATGATAATGATTGGGACCCTAATTTGTGTTCTATCAATACAAGGAATGACGATGGATCTACTTGATGAAGCACATAGTTTAATATTCTCTATCTGTCACAAAATTGCAAAAATATATAGAGATATCAAGAATTAATTACGATAATACAACAATAAAATTGATATTTGGGAGTGCGTATCTTGATGCTTAGTATTCCAACATGTTAAAAATGAATATATGAAATCTAAGGGGATTATCCAACTATTACAACTACCTGTATAGTAATGGAAAAATCACAGTGTCTTTAATCATAGGAATCCACAAGACATAAAAGGCTATAATTATATTTTGTTTTATAGTTAATCTTATTATAATTTCAAGGTATTTCATTATTCTCAGATAAAATTTCTCACTTGAAAATTTTTCTATGATATAAATTAAGGATATGTTTATAGCTCTTAGAGTATCACTTTTAAGTATATTTGATTTTTTATTTAGGTTTACCTTAATTTTTTTATCAGTCTTTAACAACAATTAAATATGAAGTTTAGATTTATCATTGCATACCATATTTAGATAGATTTTCAGTCTGAGAGGCTAATTCAAAACCTAATTGTTATATTGAGATCATGTTTAATGGATTTCAAACGTAATTAATATTAACACCTTCCTAAAGTATTGTTCTCATAGGAAATTAGTATTAATTATACCATTATAATAGAACTATATAAGGTTATGTATTGTATTTTGTAGCTCCATGATGTTTATAAGAAGTTAGAAAGCATAAACTACTGGGACTGGATCTTGATCAAGATATGTTAAAGTATATTCAATACATACAGTGGCACACTAGAAGTGAACAATGTCAATATAAAATCTATGTTGATAATATTAATTTTTTTTGAAGTAGAATAAAATTAATGCCTTAAAATATGCCCACGAAATAAGGTTATGAGATTTGTAAATAATGGAAATATGACCCCTATGTACATTAGTCCTTTAATATCCCCTATCATGCATGAATGCCATCTTATCTTATTTTGCATCCTTTGAACATATAATAAGTTCATGGGGTGCTCCATTTTTTAACTTTTTAGAATGTAAAGACATATCGCTTCACATATATATGATTAAGATATTAGAAAATTGGATAATGGCCTTTCAGGTGGGAAGAAACTGGTAGAATTATTGGATCACAGAGATAACATAATTTGAGATAAGATAACTCACATGTTTATGGATCTCTAGAAAAATCCTAAGTTTATGAATGATGTATGGGAAAATGAGGAGGTAATGAGGTAGAGATAACATTATTTTTTTAATCAAATTACTATAATTTATTGCAATAAATATCAATATGGGGCTAGAATATAAAATCCCATGATTTTAGTATGAAATTACCCATAAAAAAATTTATTGCATTTGATAGCTTGTAATACATGAAAAGGTAAACATAAGTGAATAATGCATTATTTAAATGAAAAATTTAATATATTAATAGTTAGTTAAATAAAATTGATAAAATAAATAAAGTTTTAAAATAAAATGGGTCTAATTTCCCTATGTATATATCCTTGATTCAATAGAATTTGTTTTATACTGTTTTAATAAATTTTATATTTTTATTAGTTTAAAAAATTATATAATGATATCAATAAAATTTATTGATTAATGCTCATGAAATATTTAATAATTTTAATTAATAACATCCATGAAATATTTAATAAATTATAAGGAATATCAATATATTAATTCCTCAATAAAAAAATCATTTTTTTAAATTTTTTATATTCTTTTTATTTAAAAGGTAAATTTAACTAATTTTCGATTTTAAATTTATTTATCTTTTTTTATAAATGTAAAAAATGATATACAATAATTATCAATTTTATAAGTGAAGATAAAATCATTTTAATGTAAAAAAATATTTTTCATAAAACTAACTTTTTATGTCTAGATTTTATTATATATTAATTATAATACCCAAGACCCTACTATATAATGTAAACATCATATCCTAAATGATCGCATAATCCACACACTATGAAGAATTTATTCATGAGTATATTTGTAGGTTTTAATTCTCAATGTAATAATTTGACATTAAAAAATAACATGATTTTTTAAATCATTTTAAATATATATTCCTAATATGAAATTTTTGGATTTTTCAAAAGAGAATGATCTTTAGGTGAATAGTGTAAATTCCATTTCCTAAAAACTATAACTTTTATTCCACCACCACAATGTCAAAAGAAACTAAAACTCACAATACACTTATATTGAAAAAATATATATTTCATAAGAATCATTTTAATTTTTTAAAAATTATGTTTTATTTTTAAACATATATTTCATATCTTAAATCATAACTAGCATTTTTAACTAGGATTTTTTTAATGAATTATACAATCACTTAGTTAAAATTATATTATATAAATTTTATATATTTAAAATTGTTAAATAGATTTAAATAATTTAATCATTAACTCTAGATTCTATAAACAAGATTATTTTACCCTTAGTCATAAAGGATAAATTACTAGGGTGAAACTAGTTACCATAATAAAAGTACAAATTGTAAAAGAGGAAAATCTATAAGTAAAGAGTTGAAAATATGTTTAAAACATGTGTGAAATTTAATGGTAGAGTTTTTATTTACCTTATATCTTTACCACTATGTTATTTATTAGTTTTTATCCAAATTCAATGATAGAGACTTCCCATTATTAAAATATTGTGGGTATTTACAAAATAATCATCCCTTTTCACTTAAAATCGACATCTAGAATACCCTTAAATTCCAAAAATAAAATGTAGATTAGTCCTAAAAATCTAAGCTTTATCTTACCCATTAATCCT
The DNA here is from genome assembly GCA_963277665.1 of Viscum album. Classification (NCBI taxonomy): domain Eukaryota; kingdom Viridiplantae; phylum Streptophyta; class Magnoliopsida; order Santalales; family Viscaceae; genus Viscum; species Viscum album. The sequence continues at coordinate 1,147,786,309 of OY728132.1, read as the reverse complement.
ATCTTTATTCAATTTGATTATGGACACATGATTTTATCCTAATCTCTGTATATCTAAGGGATCCTCTATGGGAATATCATAGTGCTTAACATAAGTAATCCTATATAATTAAATTCTTTCTTTTATATAATAAATGTAATTTTTTAATTTTATCATCCATATATGTTAAAATAGATATGTTTTATATAATTAATGTTATTATTTAAAATAATAATCATTACCCACATTTTCCCTTTACCTTAATAAAAATAAAAGCATGATTCATGCGTATGTGTGGGCAACCGACTCCTTGATGTAACATGTTTTGTATTCCTTCACCACCTATAATATATATTAAAACTAAACATAGAATTTTATTATTATTATATATAGTATATATATATATATTTATTTAAATATTAATTCATGTTAATCATTATTTTCATTCTATGGGAAATGAAATCATTATCCATGTGTATTTGAGGACTACTGCCTCCATAAGATGATGTGTTATTTTTTTCATTACATCATTACATGGTTCAAATTTATAAATATTTCAAAGGATAAATATTTTTTTATTTTTCTATTAAAGTTTTATTAAGACAAATTTAATGACCTATCAATGGCATAAAAAATAAACAATAATTATAGAATTATCTCTCTTCAACATGCCTACTAAGAGGAAAATATTATTTTTATATTATGTAATATTTTCATATAAATTTTTTTTCTTATAATTCCATAAAATTATAATATATCACTCCAATAAACACATAATAATATCATTTTTCTTCTAGTATATTTATATTGCAACTAAAACCCGTCATTAGAAATCACTAAATCTGTATATGTTCTTGTTTGGGCCTGTTTAACCACTTAGTTCACCAATACTATAAATTTATACAAATGCATGACTATGTAAATTAAATTTCTAGTAACATAAAATATAAATATGTAAATAATTATATTTTTCTATTTTTAATGGTATGTCATGAACCATGTCACGATGGCTTAATAAATACGTGGGAAATTTGATCCTTTTTTCACTTTGGTAGATTTCAATGGAAAAAATGGTTAGTTCTCATAACTTGTGATCTTAGATAATTATTTTGACCACTATTTTGGTCTCAGAATAGTGTTTTTACCCTAGGATATGGTTTTGGTGGAATTCGGAGTTGTTCATATTTTAACTAAATATTTAATATTTAATTAATTAAATATTATTTATTCATGCATTTTCTTTTGGTGATATATTCTATTCATATTGTTGGATTTGAATTATAAAATCTAAATTGGGTCAATTTTAGGGGTGTTTTCTTATGTAGCTCATAACCATGTGTTGAGTGTTGGTTTGGGGTGGCCCCCCTTTTCTTCTCTCTCCCCATTTTCTATTTTATTTCTCTTTTCATTTCCTTTTTAATTTTTTCTCTTTTTTAATTTACCCCCATGGTGTGTCACATATTACAACACCCCCCTATAAAATTACATCATAAAATAGAGATTATTAGGTTATGATAGTGAGAGAAGAGGCAGAGGGGGGAATCAGGCATCGTCGTATAGGTCGGGTCATGCTAGATCGTCATACAGGAGCTGCAGAACATGAATCAAATCGAAGATTCAGCGGCTTCCACCCGAAGGTAGGGTTAATTTTATGTTTCCATCATAATTCCTCATAAAATAGTTGTTTTCAATTTTTAATCATGTTATTAGGTTGTTGGTGACCCATCAGCGGTTGATCTGGTAGTTTTATTGTGAATCAAGGAGTATCAGGGTGTTCTGAGTTTTCTATAGGGATCTTAGTTTGGGAAATCACAATCACACATTGTGTGGTTTAAATATTTTTTTCTTCTATTTTTGTAATATTATTTTTTATTAACAACGCACTATTTTTTATGGGTACACACCATGTAGTGGGCTTCAGGGGTTTGTTCGACTACTCAGTAAGACACCTCATGTGGGGGTGGGGGGGTACATGGCCATGTAGATTACATGACCAGCTCCCATGTGGGGTGAATGATGTGTAGGAATAAATTCAAATGATTGGTATGTGGATAGGTACATGGTAGGGTTCCCATATTGGGTTATACTCTATGTGCCTTCCATAGAGATGGTGTTCTTGAGTGTGTTACACACCGAGTGGGGCTGAAGTATATAGATGGATACCCATGCTGGGTTACACGCTATGTACCATGTGGAATATTGTGTAAATTGGGTAGATAAATTTTGAGTGGGTTGGGACACATGGATAGGGAGGACCTTTGTTGGTATATACTGTGTACCGAAGGTGCACGTCGTATACTTCACGTTCCATGGGTTGTTTGGTCTATATTTTACCCTAGAGTCTGGATTAGACTTGTGAGAAGTCAATTTTGAGTTTTCATATATTTATATCTCAGTGGTGGGATAAATAATGAGTTTAGAGGCTGTTTGGATGGTGTTTTGTACTATGAGTGTTTATTGATGGATTCTATTTTAAGTTACTATTCCAGAATTCTCATGGGATCTGGTTTGTGAGTTGTGAGGTTTATGTGAGGTTTTGTGCTTGTTGGAAACTGTGTATTGAGGATTCTAGGTGAGGTTTCATGTGTTTTTTGGATAGATTCTCGGAGTTAAGATTGAGTGTCTTTTTGGATGGGTTCATTGGTTTGGTTGTTTAAGGTTTTGATCTTGTCACCTGAGGTTAGGACCAGTAGGAACCTTTAAGGTACTTCAACATAGTTGATGTCAGGTTTGGTTGGGTACAATTGTGAAGAGTTTGAGTTATGTATGATGAACCTTTTAGAGGAAATTCCATTCTAGGAATGGTATTTCTTGAGGTTTCCCTCCTGGGTAGGATTTCTGTTCCATTGAGCTTGGATTTTAGCCACGGTTCCCTTGATTTTTCTGGATCAAGGTTTGGTTTTGTCATAGGATCCCCTTTTGGGTGTCCATATTGATATTTGGTTTACTAGAGTGTCCCTTTTAGGGTTCCATGTTGTGATGAGGTTCTAGGTATTATGGTGGATTCCTTGTGTTTTTTGGCCGGTGAGGTGGTTAGTGTTGGTTCATGGTTTTGGTTAGAGTGTGTGGGTGTTAGTCGACCCTAGTGCTTGATCAATGGAATGGAGGTTTGAGGGAGTTTTTATTTAGGAATGATGAGAGAGGATACATTTTGGATGTTGTTAGATTGGGATAATACCATAATATTGTTTCTATTACTCTCCCTTGTTGGTCATTTGGTTTTTATGAGGTAGGAATTGGGAGATAATGGATGATATAGATGAGTGAAACTGCCTTTTCCGGGAATATTTCCCAAGGATAGGGTTAGTGGATCATAGAGGATATTTCTCTCTCTGGAAATCATTTTATTGTAGTTTATAGTGCCTGTTCAGGCATCCCCGTGATGTACTGATAGGTTCATTCACACAGTTGGTTTTGTTATACGTCTAGGAATGGTAGTATACCCCTGAGTTCAACAGGGGGTCCCTAGTGCCAGTTCAGATTATATCATTAGGGTCATAGTACCCATTATATTTGTTTTGAGTATTAACACATAAGATGATATCTTAGGGTATAGAATGTGTTCCTATCCTTGTGGTGTACATGGAGATCCATATTGATCTAGATGACAAGATTCATGTGGTGGCTATGTGATCTATGCTTCCTAATTCTTCATGATAGGTCTATAGAATGGGTAGTTTAACTACAGGTATCATACTAGAACCCTAGGTTTGTTATTTATTACTTTTTTTATCCCGTTTTCATTTATATATTTTGTTTATATTTTATTTTAATATTAATTTACATATGGGATGTATATGATGTGTGTTGCATGCACATGTTATGACAACATATATTAGGGACACCACTGGGAGTGGTCTGCTGAGATTTTTTTCTCATCCCCTTCATGTGCACCTCAGTGCATGTGTAGAAAATATGTCTAATTCAAGTTGATCATGGTGTAATGGATTGGGTGGAGGCATATTGTTTCATGTTTGAGAAGAGATACTCATGTGGATTTTGAGCCTCATGCAGGAGTTGTTTTGTAATATTGGAGATTGGGTATGTGCTTTAGATCAGGGTAACAATAGAGCATTGTGAATTTATTTTCCATTATTTTATCATGTGTGTGGTTTTCCTAGTGGATAAATAGTGTATGTATGTTTTTTCCTTGAGACTATATGTATCATTTCATTTATATCATTTGTTTGTTTTTTATGTTCACTATGAGGTTCATAGATGCTTCTAGGTTTAGTTTTTTCTATTATTTTACTCCAATTAGAAGGTGTGGTGTCCTCATTATGTCAATTTTTCACATACTACTAGTCGAAAGCCTCAGGTGTATAACTTTTCAGACTTGAGGCCTTATTACAAGCTAGATTGGGTGATAGTTCGGGTCGAACCAAGCTGGTTATTGATAGATTGGTATTAGATAGCTTTTTTGTCTTAATATTTGGGGAGTCACTATACATGAGATCTAAAAATGTATCAGAACTTGTGATGGATATTGGACTGGTGCACCATGAACAGTTATTCTAGTAGGAATTCTAGGTTACCTGGGTTGTGGTATTGTTGTTATTGATTTTCTCTACTAATGTTTTCTCTCATCTCGAGTGATTCACTTGTATTTTCAAATGTTATGTTTTTTTTTTGATTTTTTGGATCTTGGCCTAAGGGAAATGGGCCTTTGTTCATGCATTGTTCTAGGTACATAGGACTTATATTCCTAACTGTGTGTGTTTTTACATAACATTATTTTAATGATAGGTAATTTGGATATTTTGGAAAGGTTTTCTATGGTGGGGGTGATTGATTCTCCTTGTCGATGGATGCATGGAATCCCTTATGGGTTGTTTTTGGATTTAGTGTTTATTGTTGCTGTTATAGGTGGTTGGATTGATGAAGGCTGTGATAACTAAGAGAATATTTGTGTGGGCTTGAGTTTCCTGGATATTTTTATATCCCTGAGAAGTTACATTGTATGTAGTAGTATACCTTAGGCTTGTGTGTGTGCGGGTGGGGGGGGGGGATTTTAGAGATCATGGTTTCTTGGTTTTGTGGTTGGATTCATAGTTTTGAGGTTAATTTAGAGGTTGGGTTTGGTTGGATGCAGAGCCTTATTGGTCCCGTTTTAACATTGGGGAGAACAGTTGGAGTGTGGTTTGACTTGTGGTCTAGGTTCACTTCCTATGTGAAGGGTGATCATGTTAGTGGATATTGGAATGACGGATATTCCCTATTTAAAAAGTGGATTTTGGAGGGTGCTCTAGTTATTTTTGATGATCCTACATGAGAAGTGTGATTAGCGTGTTTAGGCATGCTATCCAAGGTTTGTTAGGTTGTAACTTAATTCAAATTGATAATTTTGAAGAGTTTTTTCATGGATCACTCTCCATTATTGAGGGGAGTGGTGTTATTATGGATTTGTTTTAGGAATCCATGTTGAGAGAACATGAGCGTACTAGTTAGGCCTAATGCCATTTGGGCTATATGAGTTCCATGAGAGTTGTTTTGATCATAGGGAAGCCTTATGGTTGGGAGTGAACCATCATCCTATTTGGGTTTTCTGCTTTTTTTAAGGGTTTTGTTGAGCATGCAATTGTTATTCCTTGTGTGTCAGAAATGGGTGGTGCTTGGTTTTCTAGGTTGGTGCTATGGTGTGTGGGTTTAGCCACATTGTTCTATTGACTTTGATAGTGGATAGAGAATGGTTTGGGTCTTTTTAGTTATTGGTCAATGGGAAATTATAATGATAATCATATAGTGAGGAGTATCATATCTATCACGGTTAAACGTCCATCATATTCAGAGTATCATTGGTGTTGTGAGACTGGTCAATGGATGGCCATGCTAGTGTGGGAATCTATAGAGTTTTTGGTGAAGCTTGTATATTGGCTAACCACCAAGACTAGTTGGGGGAGAGAAGCATGTATAGTGGGAAGATTTTCATAAACCACATCATAACGGTTTAAGAAAATATGGGAAATTTTAATTTTTCTCTTAGGTGCATTTTATGTGAAAAAATGGTAATCTCTCATATCAACATATCTCAAATAATTTTTTGACCACTCTATTAGACCCCAAAATGGTGTTTACCCTAGGGTAGGGGTTCAGTGGAATTCCAAGTCATTCTGATTTTGGATGAATATATAATTAATTAAATTTTTTTATGAATTATTGTTCATTTAGTGATATATTCTACTTGGTGTTTCTAATTTCAATTCTAACTATGTGGTTTATTATGGAATGGTGGGTATTTCTAGGAAGGGAATAACCTCATGTCAGTTTCAGGGTCTAGGATGGGTCCCCATTTCTTCTCTCTCTTATTTTTCTTTTTCTTTTCAATTTTTCTTTTGTTTTTTATTTATTTCCTATATTTTATTTCCTCTATTTGTTTGTAATGTATTACCCCCACCCCCCATTTTTGGATCCCTTCAATAGAGGGATACTATGGGGAGAAAAGAGTGAGATAAGAGGGAGAGAAGGAGAAGGAGGCACTGCTGTAGAGCTTGGGTCTTGCTGGATCATTGTGTGTGTGTTGTAGAATGTGAATCGAATCGAAGCTTCGATGATTTCCACCCAAAGGTAGGATAACTATTTTTTTCTGATAGAAATCATTTTAGAAAAGTTTTTTAATATTTAATCCTATTTTTGGGATGTTGGGAACCCATCATTGGTCAATCTGGTAGTTTTACGAGAATTTAGGGAGTTTCAGGGTGTTCTAGGTAGTCCGAAGGGATATATGTTTAGGAAATCTAGATCACACACTGTGTTATTTGAGTAAAACATTCCATGTGTTCTTTCTATTCTGGGAAGATGTGTTTTCAAGAAATATACTACGTGTACCATAGGTACATGATGTGTAGTGGGCTTCCAGGGTGTGGCTGAGTACTTGGCCAGACACCCCTTGTGTGGGGTACATGGTTTTGTTGGGTACATAGCTTGTTCCCATGTGGGGTGCATGTTGAATAGGTTTACACTCCTAGGTGGGTTACATGTCTAGGTACATGGGTGGGTTCCCATTTTAGGTTGTGTGCCATGTATTTTTCGTCCACATCAGGTTCTCAGGTGGGTTACTTGCCAAGTGGGGCTAATAATACACATGTGGGTACCAATTCTTGGTTACCCACCCTATACTAGGAGTCACACTGTGAACTTTGGGTAGGCATACACCAAGTGGTCTAGGAAACATGGCTATACATGACACTTGGTGGGGTACATTTTATGTACACAAGGTGCACGTTGTGTACTTATCCTACGCTAGTTTGTTTGGAATGTATTTTTCCTAGAATCAAGGTTGAACACGTGAGTGGTTCATTCGGATTTCTCCTCTATAAGGACCATATTAGTGTAATCCTTTTAGAGTTTATAGGTTTTTGGGATGGTGTTTTGGACTATGAGTGTTTAGTAGAGTATTCTATTTGAGGTTGATATTCTAAAATCCTATTGGGGGTTGGGTTGTGAGAAGTGATCTTTGGGTGATGTTGTATACTTTTTGAAATCCTTGGATTGAGGATTCTAAGTGATTTTCCTTGAGTTTATTTGGATAGATTCTAGAAGTTTAGATAAATTTTCTTCTTGGGATGGTTTATTAGTTCGGTTCATCGACGTTTAGATTCTGTTTCCTAAGGTTATGACAAGTAAGATACTTTTGGGTAGTTCGACATAATTGGATGTCTTGTATTGTTGAGTTCCTTTTTGAAGAGTTTGATTTAGGTTCTGGGGACCACTTTTTTAATTCCCTTCTAGGTGATGTGTCAATTGATATTTCATTTTTGGGAAGGTTTGTTATGGGTTTGAGCTGGGAGTCTATCTATGGTTCTTTTAAGTGTGTTTGTGTCATGTTTTGGTCTTCCAAGAGGATCTCCTTTTATGGTTTCCATCATAAACTATGATTTTCTAGAGGATCCCGTTTAGGTTCTCATTTGGTACTGAGGTTCTAGAAACTGTGTTGGATAACCTATGGTTGTTGTCCAATGAGGTGGTGGGTCCTAGTATAGTGGTTGTTTTAGGGGTGTGGGCGGTAACCAACCTTCGTGCTTGAGTTGTGGATTGGAGTTTTGAGGTTGTTCTTCTTTTGGGATGATGAGAGAGGATACATTTGGGATGTTATTGGACTAGTAATAGACAAGATGATTTTCTATACTTCTCTCCACTATTGGTAAGCTAGTTGTTGTGAGGTAGGGATTGTCAGCTAATGGAAGATCTGGATGAGTGTGGACACCTTAGCCTATCATATTTCTTGAGGCTATGGTTAGTGGACTATAGAGGCTATTATGATCCCCATTACCTTGTTTTCTATGGGTTATGAGGCCTATTCAGGCATCCCATTTATGTGCTTATGGGATTATTCATCATGTTAGTTCTATAAGACTTTTAGGCATCATAGTATTCTACCTAGGTTGATAGGGGGTCTCTAACACAAGTTCATATCATACCATTAGATTCTTAGTTACTGATATATGAGTTTGGCGGCTTGATGCCTAGGATGAGATCCTAGCGTCTAGAATATTTTCATGTCCTTATGGTGGGATTGGAGCTCCTTCTTGATCAGTTAGATGCGATTGTTGTTGTGGATTCATAAGCAACGCTTCATAAATCATATAGATATCCCCATAGGGTGGGTATTTTACTTGAGGGTGTCAAAAATTGAGATTTTTTATTTTATTTTTATTAGATAATTTTGTTTATTTTTTGTCTTTTATTTATGTTTTATGTTTGGACTCATGTTCAGCTACACTGAACATGATTATTTTTTGCATGTGAATGTTATTCTTGTACATATTTGGACTACCGTTGGGGGTAGCCTACTATGATTTATTTTTCACCCCCTTCACATGCACCTCAGTGTGCTTTTAGACCTTATGTCTACATTCAGGTTGAGAATAGTGTAGTGTATAGGATTGAGTCCCATTTTTTCATGTTTAAGAATAGATTCTATATTAGAGTTTGAGGTTCTTGCTGGATTTGTTCTATCATTGTGGATATCGAGTATGTACTTCAGCTCAGAGTAGTATTAGAGCCTTGTGTATTTATTCTCCATTATTTTATTCTTTATGTGGTAAGTTAAGTGGGTGACCAGTGTTTGGTTTTTTTTCCTTGAGACTATATATATAATTCTACTTATTCAATGTATTTTAATTATGTATTTATTTTTTCACACTATGATATTGAATGATTCTTGTATGTTTAGTTTATTTAAGGTTTTATTGCACTCTGATATGATGGAATAGTCTTCTCATTATATTCTTTTTATCCCTCACCACTATTCATCATCCTCTAGTGTATGAGGAGGAACACTTAGTCCTTGTTAAGAGCTGGATCAGGTGATAGGCCAGTTCAACCAATTCCAGTTCCTGACATGGTAATATAAATATGTAAATCATTATTCATGAAGACACCTTTTATTCACTAAGATTCACCAAAAAATTCCTATCATTCATTTCACCTTTAATAATAATTGCCAAACTCACATAATATGATATTTTAAATTTATCAACAATAATTAATAGTAAATTCTAGTACTGTTTATGATCTAGTGATGCTTAAATTTTGGAGAATAATGAAAAGCAACACTTCTCTTATGAGACTACTATAATGGATCAAAACTATAAACACATGATGTGGATAATTGGTATAATTTATATAGATAATTGATATTTATCAAGAGAATAAATTAAAATGTATTAGATTAAGGTTAATATTTAATTTATCAGGATATAAATGTTTTTGATACATGAGGTTAATATACATTTTTGGAAGTTGGGATAATAGGTAAGGGTTTTATGTCTTAGATTTCTCTCCTTGAGATATGTTCTGTATTTTGAACCTAACATATAATATGTGATATATATATTGCCTATTTTAAATGTTATATAATGAAATTCATTTTCTTTAAGGTATTTTTAAATCCATTTTAATCCCTCTCTTTCAATAGTTTTTTTATTGAATTGTTACCCAATTCATAAGTGGGGTTTCTATCTCAATTTTCATTCCTTGGGACTCATTTAATATTCAACACTTATTTTTTTGTGGGGAATTAATTTAAATGGATGAAATTTTACCATAATACTATTTAATTTCAAGGTATTTAAAAATATATATTATTATCCTTCCCTCATATTCTTTTTATTCAAGATTTACCAAAAATTTCCTGAAACTCAATCTATTCCATGATGAAAAAAACTATCATTTTTTTGGTAAGGTAATAGTGTGTGTAGTTTTCTAGAAAATGCATCCCAATCAGGATATAATAAATTTTATGTGGTTGTGGAATAGATGAACCTAGTGGTAATCCCACCAAAAGGGTTGGTTGATCATTGATTATATCATCACTCCAATGCACGATGAGTGAAAATAAGATTTCACACCTTCCTAGACACTCCCAAGAGATACTATTTGGAATAGTAGCATGCTCTTTAAGAACCTTATTGAAGTACTTTCCGACCATTTCCAAGGTCTCCTATGAGTGACAGCTACCAAAAACAATTATTATCTTCCCTGGATGACCTAGTACGTTCAAAGTACCATTTAAAATATATTTGGTTGATAAGAGTACCTCCTATTACTTTGAATACCCCATATAGATTCTATGTTTATTTAGGTATCTTCTCATTGATATCCACTTTATTACATTAAATGGGGGATTATTTTTTCTTTATTTTTCATTATATTTGTACATGTTTTTATTTAGTAAAAGGTCTCTTTGTGAATGGTATGAAATTTTTAGTTGACTTTTTTAATGAATTCATTGGACTTAACAATGTGATGGGTTGGTCCCAGGATTAAATATCCACTTGATGCATCGACATGTTTCAAAAGAAAGAAATGAGTCTTAGAGTATAACACTCCTGAGGTTATTTTAGTATCATAGTACAAGGACTTGATAGCATGTCCTGAATTCATGAATTATATCATGAATCAATATAAGATTAATGATTATTGTAATCTACTTTTTTCTTTATTTTTCATGGAAATAATATTTCATAATTTTAGTTGATTATGGATTCTTGTTGTTTATTTATTACATACATATCACTTATGCAATTTTTTATTATGTTATCTTCCATTATATGATACTACATACTAATCATATGAGATCACCTTTATTTTTTTAAATTTCTCCAGGAAACCAAGAGGTGAACTATGTGTAATTTATAGTGATATGATGGAAGGGATAATTATGTTCTCATAGTTTTTTCATGTTATATATTATGTTATCAAATGTAATGTATCTATATATATAGCCTTATGAAACTACTAATTTTTTGGATCCTTAATGAACTCCTATTTTCTATACTAATAATGTAATATAACTTTAGCTTCAGGTTTCTAGAGTCTAGTTTGTAATGAATGGTAATACTAAAAGATTAGTAGAATCTGTGGGGACTAGATTTAGAGGAACCTAATTTGATATCAAAATTTATGTGAAAACTCAACATTATTTCTAGATAATTGTCTAGAAAACATATTAGGAATTATATTTTACAATTTAATATCATGATATATATATATGTGAATACCATTTTGGAGAGATGGAAACCAATAGGATAAATGGTATTTGTATTAAAACTCATATTCAATGTAGGTGCATTCCCCTTGATCAATTCAATGATGGTAGATTTGAGGCTATTCATGTCCTAACTATATTATGGTGGTTAACCTAGGTTATGAAAATTAATCTCACCCACATAGAGATACTTTATTGATCCATGACATGGTGTAACTATATAGGACTATTTTATGCAACAACAACCTCCAACATTCATTGGAGCTAATAATCCCTTAGTAACTAAACAATATATCAAGTCCCTAGAGAAGATATTTATTTATTTTTCAATTAGATAAAACGAAAAATTCATCATGCAATTTTATTGTCTGAAGGGTGATGTGGACTAATGGTGGTCCCTTACTAAGAACACTAATGTGTCATATGTTATAAAACATGTGGAATAATAAAATTTTGAAAATACAATATATGAAAACAAAATCCTCATGATAAAAGATTTGAAATGGAAACTTATTTCCACAATATTTTATAAAGGTTGGAAGAGAATATTGATGAGTATCTGGTTAAAATTACAATGTTATCTTTACATTTTGTGTACTATATACATACACCAGAATGAAATAATGATCATTTCATTGATGTGTCAAATCTGAGATATTAAAGGGGTTGGTCACATATAACTTTTATTCGCATATGAATATATTCTTATGTTCCACTAATATAGAAAGGGAGTGATCTATGACATATGTGTTCCATGGAAATCAGGAGAAGAATAGTATATTTTAGATTCATGGGAAGAAAAATATAGAAAAGGGTAAGAAAGTAAGGATGATATTTCTGACATGAGATAGTTTGGAGAAGAAGCACCCTCGGGTTTTTTGGAAGGGATATTGAGTTTACTAAAATTACTGAGAAAAAGGATATCAAGCTAAAAAATAAAAATAAAATTCATAAGCTATTGATTTCAATGATTTTACTGTAAGGATAAGGTAATTATTTAAAACAATTCCCCAAACATCATGGGAATTTGCCTCAAAAAGGCCATTGGAGAAAATAACATCTTAAAATATTACCATAGTTGAAATAAAATTTCATAATGTCATGGTGGTAGGTACCTAGATTTTAGCCTCAATTATAGATAATGTTTTATTTAATTATGGATCATCAAACTCTTTAACATCTTATATTTTTAAAAAAAATTAAATATTTCTATAACCTTCATGTAATGGAATTATCAATTAAGAACCCTACTAGAAATATTTTTTCAATAAATATAAATGATTCTGTTCTAATTATGATTTATAAACATACCCTATTTACAAAATTGGTTATTATACTTATTTTAAACATTGATATGATCATTGGAGTGTATTTTATTTCATTATATAATGAAAATTTTAAATTCCAAGAAAATGATTCTGCAATTCTTGAAGTTGATGTAGTATCTCTTGTCTTTATAATTAGGAATTGATCATCTAAATAAAATCTAGATCCTCCACCAGTATATTTCAAAAAAAATCATGGAATATATGAAGATCTATCATGATATATAGATAAGGAATATATCCAAAGAATATATTATGTACCCAAGGTAAAAAAAATATTTTGTGCCTTTCTATAATAATTACATGTTAATCTACCTAAGTGTGATGTTTAGTTCTCCATTGATTGTTTTCTGGATTCAATACTGACATCTAAAATTTCCAACAAAATGGAAGTAATGGAGTTAGTGGAATAATTAAATATTTGGAGTAGTTTTGTGATAAAGGATTTGTATTCCCTAGTGTTTCATTTTGGGGAGCCCCTTTTTTATTCATTAAAAACGAGGATGATACTATGATATTTTTCATCGATTACTAGGAGATCAATTCCATTAATATAAATAATATATATCATTTACCATGCATTGATGAATTACTGACTAAATTAAAGGATCTGAATAAATTTCAAAGATTGAACATATATTCTATTATAATCTAATAATGTTGAAGATATATAATATACCAAAGACTTCATTTTGAACAAGCTATGAACTTTATGATTTTACCATAGTTCCTTTTAGATTACCCAACAAACCTTCAATATTTATAGATATGTTCGTTATAAAATTCATTGATTACATTGATATGTCTGTGGTGACATTAATTGATGATATATTTATATACTCTATGATCTATGAATATAATGAGTTTAATCTATGAAAAATTTGGGAGACCCAAAAAAATTAATAATTATATGGTAAATATAAAAAGTGATAATTTAGGATTAATGGTGTTTATTTTAATTTCCATGTTTCCTCTAGAGATGGAATATATGTTGGTACTTTATAGACAAATGTTGTTAAATAATAGCATATGATGAATGATATATCTGAAATATAAAGTATCCATGATTTAGAAAATTAATTTTAGCAGTTTGTTCAATATTTCACCCTATTGAAAAACCATTTAACCAATATAACATTTGATGGGGTTAAATTCTAATTGTCAAGGTATTGAATGAATGCTTTGAAGAGATAAATAAGAGTTTGATTAATTCACTTTTATTAACATTACCATATGTTCATAAAGTATATGAAATATATAGTGATTCCTCAAAGAAAATACCTTGTCATGTCCTTTTTTTAAATGATAGGGTAGTTGCTGATGCATCAAGGATATTGAAAATACATGAACCAAAATATCTAAATCCAAAGCTTGATATATTATCTAAAATATTTTCTTTCAAAATATAGTGACACTACCTTTATGGTAAAAGATGAGATATATATATATATATCATAATGCTTTAAATTTTATCTTCGCTTAGAAGGATCTCAGAACGAGGTAATGAAGATTTTGGGAACTACTCAAGGTCTATGATTTCTCGATACACTACTAACCTATGAAGGAAAACAATAAAGCTGATGAATTTATAACGAGGGACCATGGAATTTATTTACCATGGTGAGGTTTATTAAGGAACATATATTCAGATATCTTTTAGAGATATAAATAGTGTTTTTTAATCATGGTAATCCATTATTCTTTTTTCCAAAAAATCTTAAACCATACATAATATAAAATATATTGATGTTCTACCTAGATTATGAGAACTTACCATAGAATATTAATGAATAAAATAATGGTAAATTTATATAAAACATTAATCATGATGTAGTATTGATGTTTTGAAATTGGTTTTGTGTTTCATTAATACCATAGTTGAATATGGAACTACTAGATGAATCACATAACAAAAATTTCTCTATACACCCTTGTATCGTAATAATGTATATGTATTTAAGAAAACATTTCTATAAGGATGTTATAAAGTGGAAAATTGAAAAATATGCATCCATATTCTTAGTATTACATATGATTAATGCATAAAGACAACATCCTAAGGGATTCATAAAACCTTTACCTTTTCTTATATTGTAGTGGTATAATATTATAACAGACATTTTATATGGAATTCCAAAGACTCCAAAGTTGAATTTTGTTATATGTGTTATTATTTACCACCTTACTAATTCTACTCATTTCATAGTGATAAGACAAGATATACCCCATAAGTACCTTTCTCATATCTACATTAATGAAATTATAAGGCCTTATGGGGAACACAAATCAACTGTATTTGATTCTAACCCTCAGTTCACATCAAAATTCTGTAAGTGTCTTCAAAGTTCGATCGATAATAAGACGAATTTAATAACTTTTTATCATCCCCAAACTAATTGATAGTATGAAAGGTCTATCCAAACATTAGGACACATGTTTAGATCATGTAATCTTGACATCCTAGGTATGTGGGATCAGTATCTACTTTTGGTTTCATTTTTACATAATAAAAACTTCCATTTGTGAATCTAGATAGAACCATATAAAGAAATGTATGGGATGATGTCTCTTACTCAAACCAGTTGGTGTGAAGTTAAATAAAAAATCTAGTTGGATATATCTTTTAGAGGAAAAGATAATTAAATTAAATACTATTATAAATAATATTAAAGCATCCAAGAGAATATAAAATTGTAATGATGATAATCAAAGGAAAGAATTATAATTATTATAGGGGAATCATGTGTTTTAGAAGGTTTCCCCAAATTAATTAGTTGTAATATTTTGTAAATGTTAGAAGTTAATACCTATATATATTAAGACTTTTTAAATTATAAAAAATGGATTTATAGCTCATCAATCAGCTATTCTACCCAACCCTTATAAATTACATGACATATTCAATGTTTCAATTATAAGGAAATACATTCATGATATAATTCAAGTGTTTAAATCTGAATAAACAGAGTTGAATCTATAAATGTACTATATTGAAGAAATTTTCCATATTCATAATACCATAGACAAATTGTTGTGGGATTATTTAATGAACTGGTAAAATCCCTTAGGAGAAATAAAAAAAAAGAAGAGGAAACCTGGGAACCTGAATAATCTAGGAGAAAGGAATGTTCATATATGATCAATAACTGATACATACCCTTATTTTGTGGATAAAATTATTTATGGGTATAGGATGTAATACCCAAGACCTTAGTATAGAAAGTAAACACTGTATACCAAACTACCACAGAATTCACGATCTAAAGAACCTTTAATCATTAATATAATTATAATTTGTATTTACAGATTCTAGAATATTATTTTAATAAATAAACATCATATATGAATTCTTCATAAAGATATTAGCATAAGATAATTTTTTTTTGTTTTTCTAAAAACATTGATTTCTCTATGAAGTTTTAAAATACCATTTTGTTAAATCCACAACTTTTATAGAGATTCTACGATGTAAACATAAAATAAAACTCAAAATACCTTTCTCTTGAATAGATACATATTTTATAGTTGACATTATATATTTTAAATTATTATTTTCTTATAAACCTATGTTTAATATTTTAAAACATTAGACACATTTTTTCACTAGAACTATTCTAATGTATTATACATTTACTATTTTAAAATAAACTTCTATGAAATTTAAAATTTTAAAGTTATTAATTGAATTTTAAATTTGGAATCATTGGGTAAAAATAATTCAAAATTAACCATTTTTTCATAATGATAAATTACTATGGAAAAAAAATATTTACAATGGTAAAAGTTAAAATTGTGATATTTCACAATATAATGGTAAGTAGTACAAAAATGATTAAAACATATATTAAAATGTATTTGAGAGGATTTATAAACATTATATCTTCCCATACTCAATTATTTATCAATTTTTTGATCCTCTTTATTTGAGAGCGACTACTTATTATTAAAATTTATAGGTATTTATACAAATGTCATCCCCTTTTATGAAAAAATCTGTCTATACCACCTCAACAATACCACTCCAAAAAATTTTCTTATGAAAACCAATCCTTTTTTAATTAACCTAAAATTCTCTCTTACTTCAATTTAATTTTGAAGAAAATATTTTAACCAAACCCCTTGATTTCGAAGGGATCATATTTGGCAATCTCAATGTGATCAACCTGATCAAGCATTTTTTATGAGCTTCTTTCCTTTCTATCAAACCTTTACAATTATAATTTTATAAACCCTATATGGAAACATTGGTATTATTTATATAAATAATTTTTTTTGTGTCAATGGGATAATCATTAACCTTTATTACCCTCTTTATTAAGAAAAACAAAATTGTGATTTATGTGTACGTGCGGGCGGCCACCTCCACAAAGAAACATGTTTTGTATTCCTTCACCGCCTATCATGCCTGATAAGAAAGGGAATGTTGACATTATTTGTGATAAATATATCATTTTAATTCTTTTATACTATAAACCATGTTACTCCTTTATTCTATCCTTTGGAAAATTAAACCATCATCCAAGTGTATTTTTATACGAGTGACTACACAAACGGTGTATTACATTTTCTTCGTTAGAAAATTTCATGGATAAACTAAGAATTGTTTTAAAGGATAAATTTAAATTTTATGTAAAAATTATGTTTATTTTTAGTAAAATTTTGTAGATTTTTAATGATATAAAAAGCAAAACATCAATGTAAAATCATCCTTCTTAAAAAAGAATACTGAATGTAAAATATTTTTATTCATATTATTTAATATTTTTATATCCATTATTTATTCTTAAAATTAAATAAAATTATAATATATCACAACAATAAACACTAAATAAGACAATAATTATTCATGTATAATTAAATTATAACTACAACACCTCATATTAATTTATTAAATAAAGGTATGTCTATGTTTGAGTCTGTTTAATCACCCACTAGAAAATACTACAAATTTATACCATAGATGACTATTAAAATTTAATTTATTGTAATATATAATATAAGTAATAATTAATTAATTTTTTTGTTTTGGATCTATAATATACTGATTTATCACATTACTTAAAAAACACGTTGCATTTAATATGAATCACTCAAACATGCCTATAACCAGTTTTGTAACGCCCCGACCCCAGTTACCCAGAGTCGGTGCATTAATTACATAACATTGGCATGATCACAAGAAAGATCAAATCTCGAAAGACCGACTGGTTTAGTAGCCTTGGAAACACTAGATATATTCATAAGTTTTACATTACATCATAAAATGAAAAACTAATACGACAACATAATGTTTCCACAATCCACACTATTATCCCCTCATAATATCCCTGCAGGTCATTCATAACTTACTTCTTCACTTCCTGGGAAAAATAAAACATAGAAAAGGGGTGAGCTCAAATTCCCAGTAAGGATAACAATATAGCGGAACATTCAAAATAAGCATAAACATTTAAGGCAATGCATTACTAAAACAAAAGCCTTTTAAACTTGAACTTCAACATAGTATGGAAAAAGTAAAATGAAATAATGCCATTTACATATTCACATGGATATTCTACTAAACGAATAATCACATGCAAAAATAAAAAACCACTTTCATAATGTTTGAATGCATAATTCCAGACTATCATAACCACATAGTCAAGGCCTCGTGCCAAGACTACAAATAAGATTTTGCCAAGGCCTTGTGCCAAGACACTAGTTTGTCTCATGAGACCTACCGATGCATCGAGGAGCTATAGCGGGCTCTACCCGTCACATATTAAGTCCAATGCATTCCCATATGAAAAGGTTTAAACATAACATAAACATTCATATTAAAACTAGCATACGAAATGTCAATACTTTCACCATAAACTACGAATGGTATAAAAATAGCACATCCACAGTCAAACATATCACAAAACCTTCAATATAATATAGAAGTTTTGTATCATAACAAATCAACTTTAAATAAGTGTAAAATCCATCAAAGGATGTTGACATAGATGAAATCAAAATTCATTTTAAAGAAATATCTCTTTTTATTTTGAAATCATTTAAGATCCATATAAAATAAAACATTTTATTTGAAAATACTCTTATAAGCTTGTAAGGTAAGCTTTGACGATTTTATAACGGCGGAAAATAACCGCACCCGCCGTATAAGTTAAAAAAAATTTCTTATCTTAATTTTGTCGAAAAGGTTAAAAAGCACCTTGTTTGGAAAACGACAAAAAGATTCCCTTATAAACCTCTTATAAAAAGTCAAAAAAGGGTATAAATGACTTTAACCCATATTCTTTTAAATATTAAAAATGTTTTGAAATACATTTTGAAGAAACATGGATGTGGATGATAACGAGATCCCAGTAGATTATTATGTATAAACAACCTCGGATAATGAAGAGATTGTGAAATAACCCTTACCAATTTGGTAACTTATGAAACATACAACCCATGAAAGAGGTATCATACAATGAATATGTAAATACACATAAATTAGAGTGTATTACACAAAGAATATAATTATGGGTAGTACATACACCACACAAAAGGTGATGGTGGCAATATGACATGAATCTCACGGGAATAAGGAGTGAGATGAAAACCCCTTACCTTGTACTTTTCCTTGGTTGGGGTAGGTTAACCTCCTGTATAATGGTGAAATAATTGTTATTAAATTATAAAATAATCATATACATTATTATGATATCATATATGATCTTTTAATATTGATTTGATAATAATATCTTAGAATTATCGTTGTTTCAGGTGTGAACTTACTTGTTTTCTTTTGTATGTTTTGTTATTTAAGACATGTTTGTTGTATCTTATTCATATCCATAATGATATCAAGTCCTTAAACATCATTTTTTAAATCATCAAATGATAATTATACTTGAAGGGATACGATGGAGAATGAATCTCATCGCGTTCGTGGAGACGGTAGTCCGTACGTACGCACGAGCGACAATATCATTATTTTGATATTAAAATAATATATAAATGGATGGTATATGATATATACAGAATAATTAACTTGTTATTTTTATTATTTACATGAGTTACAAATCATTATTATACCCATCCAAATAATAATATATTGAATAAAAATTACACCACGACGTGGAGACGGTAAGTCGTTCGTACGCACGTATGGTGACATGTTATTCAAAGGGTGGATAGAATACTGAATATGGTTGTACCATATTTATAATAACATCACAGTATATATATGATACTGGAGTTATTATTTTAGAATGATAACAACAAAGGAAGAAGAAGTGGAAGAAGAAAGGAACTTGAAAAGGGGTGGTGAAAACATTACCTCTTCTTCGGGTTCTTCCTTTTGATTTGATCAAAAGGGATCCTTAGGTTGGCTTTCTGATCAAACTAATGCCTCTAGGTTGTAGTGAGGGAAGTTGGGAGAGTATTTGGGCATAGTTTGGCCGAGCCAAGTGGCTTGAGAGGTGTGAGGAATGAGTAGAAGTGGTCTCCTTTTATAAGGGGGAGGAGGGGCTCTTTAGGAAAGAGTGAAAGTATTACTTTATAATATAATTATATTCAATTTATAATGGTCCAAAAATCATTGAGGTCGAAGATAAGATGACTCATTTTCTAAATAACATCAACCAATAAGAATTGGACTGGTTTTAGATAATATTTTAATCATTATAATCTTATTTATTTAAATGATTTATTAATGAGGTAAACATTGCATCATTATTGTGTCATTAATAATTTAAATTATTTGATGTCTAAAAATTATAAATAAAATATAATTATGTAGAAAATCTTTTTATATTTCTAATTAATATTTATAATCGAAAATCCAACATGTATAACCCTATGTAAAAATTCTTCTTCTAAAAGATGTAAGCTTATGCCATTTTTATTTTTATTTTAACTTTATTAATATAATGTGTCCCTACCACATACAAGTGGCTCTAAGGGGTCCCCAAATAGACCCAAGGATGGCCATGGTCGGGTATGTGTCCACCAATAAGGTTAGGACACGTTTTAGGGTAATTTTGTATTATTATAATATTATTTTTTAACCCTTATTTACCGGATTTACCCTTTAACCATGGTAAATAAAATATTTACCACAGTAATTATTCAAAATGTGTAAAAATAAAAGTTACCTATTTACATAATTTGGATATCCTGATTCCAAATATATAATCCATTTTTCCAAATTCAAAACACAGAAGTGGCATAAATTAATTTAAAATTAATTCCCGTTGTTAAAATAAAAAGCGTGTTTTTAAGAGATAATAACTATCAAAAGATTGACACTTGTTTATGTCTGGTTTAATTGTGAAATTATGTCCAATAACTATCGGTCTGAGAACTCTTAATCCTTTCTAGTAAAGATGGTTTGGCAACCATTTGAAAAAGAAATGATGTTTCGCCTTCCCTGGTTATTCCCATGTCCATCTTCACTAGATCCATGAAAATTGGATCCCTTTCAATTCTCATATTGTTCAAAACTCCATGGTATTTTCTACTCAAAGCATCTGCCACCTTGTTTTCTTTCCCCGGGTGGTAGTGTATCGTGCAATCATAATCCTTGAGTAATTCAAGTCATCTCCTTTACCTCATGTTGAGTTCTTTTTGTGAGAAAATATACTTCAAACTCTTGTGATCAGTATAAATCTCACATTTTTCACCATAGAGGTAGTGCCTCCATATCTTCAAAGCAAAGATCACAGATGCTAACTCAAGATCATGAGTAGGATAGTTTTGTTCATGAATTTTCAACTGTCGTGATGCATAGGCAATAACTCTATCATTCTGCATAAGGACACAACCAAGTCCTTTCTTTGATGCATCACTATAAATAACGAACCCATCATTCCCTGATAGTAGAGTCAATATAGGAGCATTGACTAATATTCTCTTCAGTTCTTCGAAACATTCTTCACACTCCTTTTTCCAAACAAATTTAACCCCTTTACGTGTGAGCTTCGTTAATGGGTTAGCCAATCGGGCAAAATTCTGGATGAAACGTCGATAATAACCTGCCAAACCAATAAAACTACGTACCTCAGTTATACTCATAGGTGCTGGCCATTCTTGGATTTCCTTGGTCTTAGAAGGATCAACAGAGATTCCATCTTTAGAGACAATATGGCCAAGAAAAGAAATATCCTGAAGCCAGAATTCACACTTGCTAAACTTCCCATATAATTCATGCCTCCTCAGAGTCTTCAAGATAATGCGCAAGTGATTTTCATGATCTTCGTAGGTTTTGGAGTATACCAAGATATCATCAATAAATACCACCACAAATTCATCGAGATACTCCTTGAAAACTCTATTCATCAGATCCATGAATATAGAGGGTGCATTAGTCAATCCAAACGGCATTACGGTAAACTCGTAATGCCCGTACCTGGTTCGAAATGCTGTCTTCGGAATGTCTTCCTTCTTCACACACAACTGATGGTATCCAGATCAAAGGTCAATCTTTGAAAAGTATTGAGCTCCATGCAGTTGGTCAAATAAATCATCAATACGAGGTAGGGGATACTTGTTCTTTATCGTTATAGCATTGATCTCCCTGTAGTCGATACATAACCTCATAGATCCATCTTTCTTTTTAACAAAAAGAACAGGGGCTCCCCATGGAGAAACAATAGGGCGAATAAATCCCTTATTACTCAATTCCTCTAGTTGTTTCTTTAGTTCGACTAATTCTACAGTGGCCATTCTATAAGGGGTCTTCGATATAGGCCTTGATCCAGGAATCAAATCAATGGAAAACTCAACTTCTCGTTCTGGAGGATGTCCAGGTAAATCTTCCGGAAATACATCTACAAATTCTTTCACAACAGGTACATCCTCTATTTGAACATTCCTTTCCTCACCGACAGTTATTTCATTCTCTTCCTCCACAATAATTGAATTTAGTTGAGCTACTGGGGGTGGATCTAAATAAGAATTAGGTGGTGACGATTCTGCTCTAAAAATAAGGTGTTCCTTATCATTATCATCAAGAATCGTAACCTCTTTCTTCTTGCAATAAATCTTCGCATCATAGTCCGAAAGCCAGTACATACTGAGGATTATATCAAACTCAATCATAGGTATGACGATGAGATCAGCAGATAAAGAAAATTTGTGTGCTCTAATGGGGACTGATTCACAAAACATTGTTGCAATGATACTTCCCTTAGGAGTTTTAACTGACAACTCCCTTATTAAATCAAATTGGAAATATCTAATTTTCTTAGCAAACTGGGAATATATGAAACAATGCGATAATCCAGAATCAAATATATTTTCTAAACTTGAGGAAACCATTAAATTACCTGCCACCACGTCTTTCGGAGCTTCTACCTCAGCAGTAGTGATAGCATAAGCCTGGCCTTGATCCCTTGGCCTTTTCTGAGGTAAGTTCTCCAGACGCTTAGGACATGCATTTGCATAATGCCCCATCTCCCTGCAATTGTAGCACTGAACGTTGGTAGCTTCCTTCTTCCCCTTGCAATCACGAGCTTGGTGGCCTTTTTCACCACACTTGTAACAGACTCCCATTCCCTTCAAGAAAGTACCAGGATGTTTCTTCCCACATTTACCACAAGATGGATATTCAACTTTTCCCTTCTTCCCCTTATTTCCATTCCCATATTGATCAGCAGGTCTCTTCTTCTCTTGCTTTGCTTTAAAGTCATAAGACTTATAGAATTCCTTTTCGGTCTTGATAGCACATGAGACAATGTCTTCGTACGATGAAAAGGATTGTGAGACTAATGCTCGATAGAGAAATGGTTTTAACCCATCAAAGAAACGATCAATCTTACTTCTTTGGTTACGTATATAATCACCAGCGTACCTTGCTAACCTTGTAAATTTAGCCTCATACTTTGCTACATTCTTATCCTCCTTTTGTCTCAGACTCAGAAATTGCCTTTCCATATCTGCTCGATGGTCGCGATGAAAGTATTTTTCTAAAAACAGATCTTTAAACTCCCTCCATTCCATATTTGATACTTCATCATCTTCATTCATGTTTTGAATCAATGACCACCATTGATCAGCATCTCCAGTGAGGCGGTAAACTGCCATGATGACTTTTTCCCTTTCACTGCTCCCCAAAGCCTGAAATATTTTCTCTAGGGAATTTATCCATTGCTCAGCTACTAAGGGATTTGTACTCCCATTGAACATTGGTGGTTGTTGCCTCATGAATCGATCTAACATTGATCCTCCACGCTGCGGATCAGGGTGCTCCATACGGGTAAGGTTATTATTCATAACCTGAGTAAGTTGTCCCAGTATGGTGATTAGCTGATCGGCACCAGTTGCATCACCAGCCCCACTATAATTATCTTGAGCAGGAGGGCAATCCCTACATGGAGTGCGTGCATTGATAAGGTTTACATTTCTTCCACTAGGCGCCATTTCTAAACAATGGCATAAACTAGATCAGTTTATGAATCAAAATACATAATCCCATACTTATAAAACACTTAACATAAATTGAACTATTTATGGATATAATCCATAATCATAAAAATGCCTCCTTTGAGGATGTATATACTCATAATCTCTTCAAAATGATTTGTAATGAAAATGAGAGTTATCCTAAGCATATCCCCCGGGAGTGTCGTAACCAAGAGTGCAGCAAGGCCCGTTGTCATGCACCAGTTCCCGTTCGAGTGTAGCTCAAAGCGGTGTTTTCGGGTTTTACCCCTAGGTACATCTGTGCCAGAGCCGCCTCTACCTACTCGTATCCAGACAGGGATGTATTGCTCGGAAAACTCACAAAATCTCCACAATACCAAAATTCTAGGAAGTTCTTCTATACTAATCCTCAAAGTTCATCTTAGGTCTATGTGCTCTAATCAGAGTTTATCTAAATCTAGCTTCCAAGGTTTGTACTAAAATTCCTCTGATACCAACTATAACGCCCCGACCCCAGTTACCCAGAGTCGGTGCATTAATTACATAACATTGGCATGATCCCAAGAAAGATCAAATCTCGAAAGACCGATTGGTTTAGTAGCCTTAGAAACACTAGATATATTCATAAGTTTTACATTACATCATAAAATGAAAAACTAATACAACAACATAATGTTTCCACAATCCACACTATTATCCCCTCATAATATCCCTGCAGGTCATTCATAACTTACTTCTTCACTTCTTGGGAAAAATAAAACATAGAAAAGCGGTGAGCTCAAATGCCCAGTAAGGATAACAATATAGCGGAACATTCAAAATAAGCCTAAACATTTATGGCAATGCATTACTAAAACAAAAGCCTTTTAAACTTGAAATTCAACATAGTATGGAAAAAGTAAAATGAAATAATGCCATTTACTTATTCACATGGATATTCTACTAATCGAATAATCACATGCAAAAATCAAAAACCACTTTCATAATGTTGGAATGCATAATGCCAGACTATCATAACCACATAGTCAAGGCCTCGTGCCAAGACTACAAATAAGATTTTGTCAAGGCCTTGTGCCAAGACACTAGTTTGTCTCATGATACCTACCGATGCATCGAGGAGCTATAGAGGGCTCCACCCGTCACATATTAAGTCCAATGCATTCCCATATGAAAAGGTTTAAACATAACATAAACATTTGTATTAAAACTAGCATACAAAATGTCAATACTTTCACCATAAACTATGAATGGTATAAAAATAGCACATCCACAGTCAAACATATCACAAAACCTTCAATATAATATAGAAGTTTTGTATCATAACAAATCAACTTTAAATAAGTGTAAAATCCATCAAAGGATGTTGACATAGATGAAATCAAAATTCATTTTAAAGAAATATCTCTTTTTATTTTGAAATCATTTAAGATCCATATAAAATAAAACATTTTATTTGAAAATACTCTTATAAGCTTGTAAGGTAAGCTTTGACGATTTTATAACGGCGGAAAATAACCGCACCCGCCGTATAAGTTAAAAAAAATGTTCTTATCTTAATTTTGTCGAAAAGGTTAAAAAGCACCTTGTTTGGAAAACGACGAAAAGATTCCCTTATAAACCTCTTATAAAAAGTCAAACAAGGGTATAAATGACTTTAACCCATATTCTTTTAAATATTAAAAATGTTTTGAAATACATTTTGAAGAAACATGGATGTGGATGATAACGAGATCCCAGTAGATTATTATGTATAAACAACCTCGGATAATGAAGAGATTGTGAAGTAACCCTTACCAATTTGGTAACTTATGAAACATACAACCCATGAAAGAGGTATCATACAATGAATATGTAAATACACATAAATTAGAGTGTATTACACAAAGAATATAATTATGGGTAGTACATACACCACACAAAAGGTGATGGTGGCAATATGACATGAATCTCACGGGAATAAGGAGTGAGATGAAAACCCCTTACCTTGTACTTTTACTTGGTTGGGGTAGGTTAACCTCCTGTATAATGGTGAAATAATTGTTATTAAATTATAAAATAATCATATACATTATTATGATATCATATATGATCTTTTAATATTGATTTGATAATAATATCTTAGTATTATCGTTGTTTCGGGTGTGAACTTACTTGTTTTCTTTTGTATGTTTTGTTATGTAAGACATGTTTGTTATATCTTATTCATATCCAGAATGATATCAAGTCCTTAAACATCATTTTTTAAATCATCAAATGATAATTATACTTGAATGGATACGATGGAGAATGAATCTCATCGCGTTCGTGGAGACGGTAGTCCGTACGTACGCACGAGCGACAATATCATTCTTTTGATATTAAAATAATATATAAAAGGATGGTATATCATATATACAGAATCATTAACATGTTATATTTATTATTTACATGAGTTACAAATCATTATTATACCCATCCAAATAATAATATATTGAATAACAATTACACCACGACGTGGAGACGGTAAGCCGTTCGTACGCACGTATGGTGACATGTTATTCAAAGGGTGGATAGAATACTGAATATGGTTGTACCATATTTATAATAACATCACAGTATATGTGAGATACTGGAGTTATTATTTTAGAATGGTAAGAACAAAGAAAGAAGAAGTGGAAGAAGAAAGGAACTTGAAAAGGGGTGGTGAAAACATTACCTCTTCTTCGGGTTCTTCCTTTTGATTTGATCAAAAGGGCTCCTTAGGTTGGCTTTCTGATCAAACTAAGGCCTATAGGTTGTAGTGAGGGAAGTTGGGAGAGTATGTGGGCAGAGTTTGGCCGAGCCAAGTGGCTTGAGAGGTGTGAGGAATGAGTAGAAGTGGTCTCCTTTTATAAGGGAGAGGAGGGGCTCTTTAGGAAAGAGTGAAAGTATTACTTTATAATATAATTAAATTCGGTTTATAATGGTCCAAAAATAATTGAGGTCCAAGATAAGATGACTCATATTCTAAATAACATCAACCAATAATAATTGGACAGGTTTTAGATAATATTTTAATCATTATAATCTTATTTATTTAAATGATTTATTAATGAGGTAAACATTGCATCATTATTGTGTCATTAATTATTTAAATTATTTTATGTCTAAAAATTATAAATAAAATATCATTATGTAGGAAATATTTTTAGCTTTCTAATGAATATTTATAATCGAAAATCAAACATGTATAACCCTATGTAAAAATTGTTCTTCTAAAAGATGTAAGCTTATGCCATTTTTATTTTTATTTTAACTTTATTAATATAATGTGTCCCTACCACATACAAGTGGCTCTAAGGGGTCCCCAAATCGACCCAAGGATGCCCATGGTCAGGTATGTGTCCACCAATAAGGTTAGGACACGTTTTAGGGTAATTTTGTATTATTATAATATTATTTTTTAACCCTTATTTACTGGATTTACCCTTAACCATGGTAAATAAAATATTTACCGCAGTAATTATTCAAAATGTCTAAAAATAAAAGTTACCTATTTACACAATTTGAACATACTGATTACAAATATGGAATCCATTTTCCTAAATTCAAAACACAGAAGTGGCAGAAATTAATTTAAAATTAATTCCCGCTGTCAAAACAAAAAGCGTGTTTTTAAGAGATAATAACTATCAAAAGATTGACACTTGTTTATGTTCGGTTTAATTGTAAAATTATGTCCAATGGACAACATTATATTAAATGGTAAAAATATATTCTAAATATACTTTAAAACTACTAAAATTCATAATTTATCACTATTAATTATTTTGATTCAAAAAGTTGTTTTTAATTAAAATTTAGTAATTTTCACTATTCATCAAAATATGAAAGTTATCCGAAAAGTACCAAAATTTCACCTTAGGCTAAATTAGATATTACGAATCCAAAAATGAAGTCCATTTTTAAATATAAAATATATATGATTTCAAAAAGTATGTATTACTATTCACAACGGCTAGTTTAATTAGTTGTGGTGTGTGTTAGAACTCGAGGTTGCGTACAACACACGCTATCGCATTATTCGAAGGGAAACGTACCGTGGAAGCTTGGGGTGTTACAAGTTTCACCATTACGAATCATAAAAAATATCATTGAATGAAATTGTAAATTTTTAAATAATTATTAATCAGGAATTATAGTATATTATATGATCTATTAATGATAAAATTTTATATAATGATGAAAAACACCATTATTATGATACTAGTACAGACTATCAACACTATAATCACCTGATGTCAAATATTGGAAGAATTCATATAGAGAATGACTCTTTATGAAGAGTATAAATGAAAATTAATTTCATTATGGTTAATAATTAATTTATTAATATGAATATGTTTTTTATACATGATGTTATAGTACATCCATGGATGTTAGAAAAAAATTTAAGGGTTTCTATCTCAAATTACTCTAATTGAGATATGTTTGTTATTATGCACCTAATATCCATTATTTGTTTTATATACTACATATTTGAGATTTTATATAATGAAATTACATTTATTCAGGGTATTTTAAGATTTATTTGAATCCCTCACTTTCAATAGGTTATGATTGAATTATTACACATTCTATATGTGAGTTTTTCTATATCCATTTTCATTATTTGGAAATAATTATCTATTAATAATTTATTTTCGTTTGTGTGGTGCATAAATTGGGATGATAGAATTTTAAAATATTCTTCAGGAATTTAGAGGTATTTAAATATATATATTTTTATCCATCCCCCCATATTCCATTGATTAAAGAGTTACCAAAACTGTTGTAAAACTCACTCTTTTCCTTAGTGAAAAAATGATCGTTTATTTAGGTAAAGTAAAAAATATGTATAGTTTCATATAAAATGTATCCCTATATAGATACTAGAAAGTGGATGTGGCTATGGTATATATGAACATAGGGGTAATCAAACTAAAAGTCATTGTTTGAACATTGACTGAATCATTAGATTGATGTGTGATGAGTAGGCCTAAGACTACACACCTTTCTAGACATTCCTAGGGGATATGCTTTGGAATATTCACCTTATCTTCACATACCATAATGAATTATTTTTCAAACTATTTCCTTAGTCTCCAACAAATTAAATTATTTAACCCAATCATTATCTTCCATGTAGTACCCAAAACATTAAAATAACCATTTATACTATATTAATTTGAATGGGTACTTCCTATTACTGTAAAGATACCACACATCTTCTAAGTTAATTAATGGGTGTTATCCTAGTAGTACATATAATTCTATTGAATAGGGATGTATTCCATTTCCATATTTTTCACTATAATAATATCCTAGTTTTTTTTCATCTAAAGGCACCTTAAGAAATGATAATGAATTTCTTACTAGCTCTCATAACAAATGCATTGGATTTAAATGAGTGATAACTGGGGTACATGATTATATATCCCCTTGATAAATTGATTGCTCTCTAAAAAACATTGTATTTAGTGTATTATTGTCCCCATATTAGTATATTTTCTTGGAATAAGGTTTTTAAAATACATTGTCATGTTTGATGTTATGCACTCCATTAGTATGATATCATTGATTTTTGGTATCTATTTTTTATTTGTTATGGGTATTGCATTTTATTGATTTCAGTTGATTATGGATTCATGTTTTTTATTTATTCCTACCACATAACATGTTTCGTGTTTATTTTATGATATCTTCCATTGTATTATACTCCTTATTGAGAATCTAATCTGATCCTTCTTTGTTTTCATTTCTCTACAAAAACTATTAGATAACTATATGTAATTTTTATTAATATGATGGAGGGTAAATTAATTTTCTTTTATTGTTTTTATGTGGTATATCATGTTTTTATATGTAATATATATATATATATATATCTGTGAATATCTAGTCTTCCAAGATTACTAATTTATTGGATCATTAGGTAAATCAGGAATTCTGTACCAACAATAGAATATAACTAGTAAATCTATGTCTCTAGATTATGGTTTATCACATTAATAAATTAAATTAACCACTATTGATGAATGGTTTTCATATTCAAAAATGTCATATTTGTAATGCCCCGACCCCAGTTACCCAGAGTCCGTGCATTATTACATAACATTGGCATGATCACAAGAAAGATCAAATCTCGAAAGACCGATTGGTTTAGTAGCCTTGGAAACAGTAGATATATTCATAAGTTTTACATTACATCATCAAAATAAAAAAAACTACTACAACAACATATTTTCTCCATAGTCCATACTATTAACCCCTCATAATATCCCTACAAGTCATTCATAATTTACTTCTTCACATCCTGGGAAAATAAAACATAGAAAAGGGGTGAGCTCAAATTCCCAGTAAGGATAACAATATAGCGGAAACATTCATAAATAAGAATAAACATTTAAGGCAATGTATAACTAAAATAAAAGCCTTTTCAACTTTAACTTCAACATAGTATGGCATAAATAAAATGAAATAATGCCATTTACTTATTCACATGGATATTCTACTAATCGAATAATCACATGCAATATCAATAACCACTTTCATAATGATGGAATGCATAATGCCAGACTATCATAACCACATAGCCAATGCCTCGTGCCAAGACTACAAATAATATTTTTCCAAGGCCTTGTGCCAAGACACTAGTTTGTCTCATGAGACCTACCGATGCATCGAGGAACTATAGCGGGCTCCACCCGTTACATATTAAGTCCAATGCATTCCCATATGAAAAGGTTTAAACATAACATAAACATACGACATGTCAATACTATCACCATAAACCATGAATGGTATATACAAAAACAGCACATCCACAGTCAAACATAACACAAAACCTTCAATACAATATAAAAGTTTTGTATCATAATATATCATCCTCAAATAAGTGTAAAATCCATTAAAGGATGTTGACATAGATGAAATCAAAACTCTTTTTAAAGAAATATCTCTTTCTATTTTGAAATCATTTAAGAGAAATATATTTATAAAATAAAACATTTTCTTTGAAAATATTCTTATAAGCTTGTAAGGGAAGCTTTGACAATTTTATAACGGCGGAAAACAACCGCACCTGCCGTATGAGTTAAAAAAACATTCTTATCTTAATTCTGTCGAAAAGGTTAAAAAGGACCTTGTTTTGAAAACAACGGAAAGATTCCTCTTATAAAAAGTCAAACAAGGGTATAAATGACTTTAACCCATATTATTGTAAATAATAAAAATGTTTTGAAATACATTTTTAAGAAACATGGATGTGGATGATAAAGAGATCCCAGTAGATTATTACATATAAACAACCTCGGATAACGAAGTGATTGTGAAATAACCCTTACCTTGTACTTTTCCTTGGTTGGGGTAGGTTAACCTCCTGTATAATGGTGAAATAATTGTTATTAAATTATAAAAGAATCATATACATTAATATGATATCATATATGATCTTTTAATATTGATTTGATAATAATATCTTAGTATTATCGTTGTTTCGGGTGTTAACTTACTTGTTTTATTTTATATGTTTTGTTACGTAAGCCATGTTTGTAATGAATAGGTTGTATATTATTCATATCCAGGATTATATCAAGTCCTTAAACATCATTTTTAAATCATCAAATGATAATTATACTTGAATGGATACGATGGAGAATGAATCTTATCGTGTTTGTGGAGACGGTAGTCCGTACGTACGCACGAGCGACAATATCATTCTTTTGATATTAAAATAATATATAAATGGATGTTATATCATATATACAGAATAATTAACATGTTATATTTATTATTTACATGAGTTTCACATCATTATTATACCCATCCAAATAATAATATATTGAATAACAATTACACCACGACGTGGAGACGGTAAGCCGTACGTACGCACGTATGGTGACATGTTATTCAAAGGGTGGATAGAATACTGAATATGGTTGTACCATATTTATAATAACATCACAGTATATGTGAGATACTGGAGTTATTATTTTAGAATGGTAAGAACAAAGAAAGAAGAAGTGGAAGAAGAAAAGAACTTGAAAAGGGGTGGTGAAAACATTACCTCTTCTTCGGGTTCTTCCTTTTGATTTGATCAAAAGGGATCCTTAGGTTGGCTTTCTGATCAAAATAATGCCTCTAGGTTGTAGTGAGGGAAGTTGGGAGAGTATTTGGGCAGAGTTTGGCCGAGCCAAGTGGCTTGAGAGGTGTGAGGAATGAGTAGAAGTGGTCTCCTTTTATAAGGGGGAGGAGGGGCTCTTTAGGAAAGAGTGAAAGTATTACTTTATAATATAATTATATTCAATTTATGATGGTCCAAAAATCATTTAGGTCAAAGATAAGATGACTCATTTTCTAAATAACATCAACCAATAAGAATTGGACAGGTTTTAGATAATATTTTAATCATTATAATCTTATTTATTTAAATGTTTTATTAATGAGGTAAACATTGCATCATTATTGTGTCATTAATAATTTAAATTATTTGATGTCTAAAAATTATAAATAAAATATCATTATGTAGAAAATCTTTTTATATTTCTAATTAATATTTATAATCGAAAATCCAACATGTATAACCCTATGTAAAAATTGTTCTTCTAAAAGATGTAAGCTTATGCCATTTTTATTTTTATTTTAACTTTATTAATATAATGTGTCCCTACCACATAAAAGTGGCTCTAAGGGGTCCCCAAATCGACCCAAGGATGCCCATGGTCGGGTATGTGTCCACCAATAAGGTTAGGACACGTTTTAGGGTAATTTTGTATTATTATAATATTATTTTTTAACCCTTATTTACCGGATTTACCCTTTAACCATGGTAAATAAAATATTTACCACAGTAATTATTCAAAATGTGTAAAAATAAAAGTTACCTATTTACATAATTTGGATATCCTGATTCCAAATATATAATCCATTTTTCCAAATTCAAAACACAGAAGTGGCAGAAATTAATTTAAAATTAATTCCCGTTGTTAAAATAAAAAGCGTGTTTTTAAGAGATAATAACTATCAAAAGATTGACACTTGTTTATTTCTGGTTTAATTGTGAAATTATGTCCAATGAAAAACATTAAATTAAATGGTAAAAATATATTCTAAATATACTTTAAAACCACTCAAATTCATAATTTATCAATATTAATTATTTTGATTAAAAAAGTTGATTTTAATTAAAATTTAGTAATTTTCACTATTCATCAAAATATAAAATTTATCCGAAAAGTACCAAAATTTCACCCTAGGCTAATTTCAATATTCCGAATCCAAAAATGAAGTCCATTTTGAAATATAAAATATATATGATTTCAAAAAGTAGGTATTACTATTCACAACGGCTAGTTTAATTAGTTGTGGTGTGTGTTAGAACTCGAGGTTGCGTACAACACACGCTATCGCATTATTCGAAGGGAAACGTACCGTGGAAGATTGGGGTGTTACATTCTACCCTCCTTCAAATAATTGCGTCCTCGCAATTTCTAGGGTATTACTGCATAAAAAGACTCGGGTGGTTCTTCATCATAAGTTCCTCGGGTTCCCATGTTGCCTCTTCCATCTTATGATTTCTCCACAAAACTTTTACCAGACGCGTCGTCCGGTTTCTCAATACTTGTTCTCTTGTATCAAGAATCCTGACAGGCTCTTCACAATAAGACAGATCGGGTTCCAGTTCTAATTCCTCATAGGTGAGTACATGCGTTGGGTCAGGCATGTATTTTCTCAACAGAGATA
Source organism: Viscum album (assembly GCA_963277665.1). NCBI lineage: Eukaryota > Viridiplantae > Streptophyta > Magnoliopsida > Santalales > Viscaceae > Viscum > Viscum album. The sequence goes on along the minus strand of OY728132.1, from coordinate 1,147,752,382 downwards.
CGTGGAACACATCGTGAACTTTGGAGAGACTTGGCGGCATTACCAATCGGTAAGCTACAGCCCCAATTCGTTCTAGAATTTCAAAAGTTCTGATGTACCTGGGACTCAATTTACCTTTCTTACCAAAACGTATGACTCCCTTCCATGGAGATACCTTCAGGAAAACATGATCACCAACTTGAAATTCCAAATCCTTCCTTCGATTATCGGTATAGCTCTTCTGCCTACTTTGAGCTGCTTTGATGTGATTTTGGATTACCTTCACCTTTTCTACCATTTCCTCCACCAGTTCTGGGCCTACAAGTTTTCTTTCACCAACCTCATCCCAAAAGGTTGGTGTACGACATCTCTTTCCATATAACGCTTCATATGGTGCCATCTGAATACTCGAATGGAAGCTATTGTTATAGGAAAATTCTACCAGTGGTAAATATTGATCCCACATACCCTGAAAGTCAAGTGAGCAAGATCTCAACATGTCTTCTAGGGTTTGAATAGTCCATTCTTATTGTCCATCTGTCTGAGGGTGGTAAGCAGTGCTCAAATGAAGTTCAGTATCCAGATATTTCTGAAGAATTTTCCAAAATCTTGAAGTAAAACGGGGATCACGATCAGAAACAATCGATAGGGGTACTCCATGAAGTATCACAACTTCATTAATGTATATTCTTGCTAGATGTTCTAGGGGTAGATCTTCTCTTATAGCAAGAAAATGTGCTGACGTGGTAAGACGATCAACAATAACCCATATTGCATCGTTCCTTCTAGAAGTCTTTGGTAGCCCCATGACAAAGTCCATGGTAATATTGTCCCATTTCCACTCTGGTATGGGAAGAGGTCGCATGACTCCTCCAGGCTGTTGCCTTCCAGCTTTCACTTGTTGACAAACCATACATCTTGACACAAAATCAGCAATATCCCTCTTCATGTTGTCCCACCAAAAATGTTCCTTCAAATCTCTATACATTTTGGTGCTCCCAGGGTGTATAGAGAAATTGGAACTATGAGCATCATCCAGCAATTCCCTTTTCAGATCAGGTCAATCGGGAACACAAAGTCTCTTCCCGAATTTCAAAATTCCATCTTCATACACAAAGTCTCTCAATCTCCCATCATTCACAGCTTTAATCTTCTTCTGAAATTCTTCATCATCGGTCTGAGAACTCTTAATCCTTTCTAGTAAAGATGGTTTGGCAACCATTTGAAAAAGTATTGATGTTTCACCTTCCCTGGTTATTCCCATGTCCATCTTCACTAGATCCATGAAAATTGGATCCCTTTCAATTCTCATCATGTTCAAAACTCCATGGTCTTTTTTGCTCAAAGCATCTGCCACCTTGTTTGCTTTCCCCGGGTGGTAGTGTATCGTGCAATCATAATCCTTGAGTAATTCAAGTCATCTCCTTTGCCTCATGTTGAGTTCTTTTTGTGAGAAAATATACTTCAAACTCTTGTGATCAGTATAAATCTCACATTTTTCACCATAGAGGTAGTGTCTCCATATCTTCAAAGCAAAGATCACAGCTGCTAACTCAAGATCATGAGTAGGATAGTTTTGTTCATGAATTTTCAACTGTCGTGATTCATAGGCAATAACTCTATCATTCTGCATAAGGACACAACCAAGTCCTTTCTTTGATGCATCACTATAAATAACGAACCCATCATTCCCCGATGGTAGAGTCAATATAGGAGCGTTGACTAATCTTTTTTTCAGTTCTTTGAAACATTCTTCACACTCTTTTGTCCAAAAAAATTTAACCCCTTTACGTGTGAGCTTCGTTAATGGGTTAGCCAATCGGGCAAAATTCTGGACGAAACGTCGATAATAACCTGCCAAACCAATAAAACTATGTACCTCAGTTATACTCGTAGGTGCTGGCCATTCTTGGATTGCCTTGGTCTTTTCTGAGGTAAGTTCTCCTGACACTTAGGACATTCATTTGCATAATGCCCCATCTCCCTACAATTGTAGCACTGAACATTGGTAGCTTCCTTCTTCCCCTTGCAATCACGAGCTTGGTGGCCTTTTTCACCACACTTGTAACAGACTCCCATTCCCTTCAAGCAAGTACCAGGGTGTTTCTTCCCGCATTTACCACAGGATGGATATTCAACCTTTCCCTTTTTCCCCTTATTTCCATTCCCAGATTGATCAGTAGGTCTCTTCTTCTCTTTCTTTGATTTAAAGTCATAAGACTTAGAGAATTCCTTTTCGGTCTTGATAGCACATGAGACAATGTCTTCATACGATGAAGAGGATTGTGAGACTAATGCTCGACGGAGAAATGGTTTTAACCCATCAAAGAAATGATCAATATTACTTCTTTGGTTACGTATATAATCACCAGCGTACCTTGCTAACCTTGTAAAGTTATCCTCATACATTGCGACATTCTCATCCTCCTTCTATCTCAGACTTAGAAATTGCCTTTCCATATCTGCTCGATGGTCGCGAGGGAAGTATTTTTCTAAAAAAAGATCTTTGAACTCCACCCATTCTATATTTGATACTTCATCATCTTCATTCATGTTTTGAATCAATGACCACTATTGATCAGCATCTCCAGTGAGGCGGTAAACTGCCATGATAACTTTTTCCCTTTCACTGCTCCCCAAAGCCTGAAATATTTTCTCTAGGGAATTTATCCATTGCTCAGCTGCTAAGGGATTTGTACTCCCATTGAACGTTGGTGGTTTTTGCCTCATGAATCGATCTAACATTGATCCTCCACGCTGCGGATCAGGGTGCTCCATACGGGTAAGGTTATTATTCATAACCTGAGTAAGTTGTCCCAGTATGGCGATTAGATGATCGGCACCAGTTGCATCACCAGCCCCACTATAATTATCTTGAGTAGGAGGGAAATCCCTACATGGAGTGCGTGCATTGATACGGTTTCCATTTCTTCCACTAGGCGCCATTTCTAAACAATGTCATAAACTAGATCAGTTTATGAATCAAAATACATAATTCCATACTTATAAAACACTCAACATAAATTGAACTATTTATGGATATAATCCATAATCATAAAAATGTTTTCTTTGAGGAATTATATACTCATAAACCCTTCATAATGATTTGTAAAGAAAATGAGAGTTATCCTAAGCATATCCCCCGGGAGTGTCGTAACCAAGAGTGCAGCAAGGCCCGTTGTCGTGCACCAGTTCCCGTTCGAGTCTAGCTCAAAGCGGTGTTTTCGGGTTTTACCCCTAGGTACATCTGTGCCAGAGCCTCCTCTACCTGGTCGTATCCAGACAGGGATGTATTGCTCGGAATACTCACAAAATCTCTACAATACCAAAATTCTAGGAAGTTCTTCTATACTAATCCTCAAAGTTCATCTTAGGTCTACGTGCTCTAATCAGAGTCTATCTAAATCTAGCTTCCATGGTTTGTACTAAACTTCCTCTGATACCAACTGTAACGCCCCGACCCCAGTTACCCAGAGTCGGTGCATTATTACATAACATTGGCATGATCACAAGAAAGATCAAATCTCTAAAGACCGATTGGTTTAGTAGCCTTGGAAACACTAGATATATTCATAAGTTTTACATTACATCATCAAAATAAAAAAACTACTACAACAACATATTGTCTCCATAGTCCATACTATTAACCCCTCATAATATCCCTGCAAGTCATTCATAATTTACTTCTTCATATCCTGGGAAAATAAAACATAGAAAAGGGGTGAGCTCAAATGCCCAGTAAGGATAACAATATAGCGGAAACTTTCATAAATAAGAATAAACATTTAAGGCAATGTATAACTAAAACAAAATCATTTTAAACTTTAACTTCAACATAGTATGGCATAAATAAAATGAAATAATGCCATTTACTTATTCACATGGATATTCTACTAATCGAATAATCACATGCAATATTAATAACCACTTTCATAATGATGGAATGCATAATGCCAGACTATCATAACCACATAGCCAAGGCCTCGTGCCAAGACTACAAATAAGATTTTGCCAAGGCCTTGTGCCAAGACACTAGTTTGTCTCATGAGACCTACCGATGCATCGAGGAGCTATAGCGGGCTCCACCCGTCACATATTAAGTCCAATGCATTCCCATATGAAAAGGTTTAAACATAACATAAACATACGAAATGTCAATACTTTCACCATAAACCATGAATGGTATATAAAAAAATAGCACATCCACAATAAAACATAACACAAAACCTTCAATACAATATAAAAGTTTTTATCATAATATATCATCCTCAAATAAGCGTAAAATCTATTAAAGGGTGTTGATATAGATGAAATCAAAACTCTTTTTAAAGAAATATCTCTTTCTATTTTGAAATCATTTAAGAGACATATATTTATAAAATAAATCATTTGCTTTGAAAATATTCTTATAATCTTGTAAGGGAAGCTTTGACGATTTTATAACGGCAGAAAACAACCGCACCCGCCGTATGAGTTAAAAAAACATTCTTATCTTAATTCTGTCGAAAAGGTTAAAAAGGACCTTCTTTTGAGAACGACGGAAAGATTACTCTTATAAAAAGTCAAACAAGGGTATAAATGACTTTAACCCATATTCTTGTAAATAATAAAAATGTTTTGAAATACATTTTGAAGAAACATGGATGTGGATGATAAAGAGATCCCAGTAGATTATTACATATAAACAACCTCGGATAACGAAGAGATTGTGAAATAACCCTTACCTTGTACTTTTCCTTGGTTGGGGTAGGTTAACCTCCTGTATAATTGTGAAATAATTGTTATTAAATTATAAAAGAATCATATACATTAATATGATATCATATATGATCTTTTAATATTGATTTGATAATAATATCTTAGTATTATCGTTGTTTCAGGTGTTAACTTACTTGTTTTATTTTATATGTTTTGTTACGTAAGACATGTTTGTAATGGATAGGTTGTATATTATTCATATCCAAGAATGATATCAAGTCCTTAAACATCATTTTTAAATCATCAAATGATAATTATACTTGAATGGATACGATGGAGAATGAATCTTATCGCGTTTGTGGAGACGGTAGTCCGTACGTACGCTCGAGCGACAATATCATTCTTTTGATATTAAAATAATATATAAATGGATGTTATATCATATATACAGAATAATTAACATGTTATATTTATTATTTACATGAGTTTCACATCATTATTATACCCATCCAAATAATAATATATTGAATAACAATTACACCACGACGTGGAGACGGTAAGTCGTACGTACGCACGTATGGTGACATGTTATTCAAAGGGTGGATAGAATACTGAATATGGTTGTACCATATTTATAATAACATTACAGTATATGTTAGATACTGGAGTTATTATTTTAGAATGGTAAGAACAAAGAAAGAAGAAGTGGAAGAAGAAAGGAACTTGAAAAGGGGTGGTGAAAACATTACCTCTTCTTCGGGTTCTTCCTTTTGATTTGATCAAAAGGGATCCTTAGGTTGGCTTTCTGATCAAACTAAGGCCTCTAGGTTGTAGTGAGGGAAGTTGGGAGATTATTTGGGCAGATTTTGTCCGAGCCAAGTGGCTTGAGAGGTGTGAGGAATGAGTAGAAGTGGTCTCCATTTATAAGGGAGAGGAGGGGCTCTTTAGGAAAGAGTGAAAGTATTACTTTATAGTATAATTATATTCGGTTTATAATGGTCCAAAAATAATTGAGGTCGAAGATAAGATGACTCATTTTCTAGATAACATCAATCAATAATAATTGGGCAGGGTTTAGATAAAATTTTAATCATTATAATCTTATTTATTTAAATGATTTATTAATGAGGTAAACATTGCATCATTATTGTGTCATTAATAATTTAAATTATTTGATGTCTAAAAATTATAAATAAAATATCCTTATGTATGAAATCTTCTTAGCTTTCTAAGGAATATTTATAATCGAAAATACAACATGTATAACCCTATGTAAAAATTGTTCTTCTAAAAGATGTAAGCTTATGCAATTTTTATTTTTATTTTAACTTTATTAATATAATGTGTCCCTACCACATACAAGTGGCTCTAAGGGGTCACCAAATCGACACAAGGATGCCCATGGTCGGTTATGTGTCCACCAATAAGGTTAGGACACGTTTTAGGATAATTTTGTATTATTATAATATTATTTTTTAACCCTTATTTACCGGATTTACCCTTTAACCATGGTAAATAAAATATTTACCGCAGTAATTATTCAAAATGTGTAAAAATAAAAGTTACCTATTTACATAATTTGGACATCATGATTCCAAATATGTAATCCATTTTTCCAAATTCAAAACACAGAAGTGGCAGAAATTAATTTAAAATTAATTCCCGTTGTTAAAATAAAAAGCGTGTTTTTAAGAGATAATAACTATCAAAAGATTGACACTTGTTTATGTCTGGTTTAATTGTGAAATTATGTCCAATGAAAAACATTAAATTAAATGGTAAAAATATATTCTAAATATACATTAAAACCACTCAAATTCATAATTTATCAATATTAATTATTTTGATTAAAAAAGTTGATTTTAATTAAAATTTAGTAATTTTCACTATTCATCAAAATATAAAAGTTATCCGAAAAGTACCGAAATTTCACCCTAGGCTAATTTCAATATTCCGAATCCAAAAATGAAGTCCATTTTGAAATATAAAATATATATGATTTCAAAAAGTAGGTATTACTATTCACAACGGCTAGTTTAATTAGTTTTGGTGTGTGTTAGAACTCGAGGTTGCGTACAACACACGCTATCGCATTATTCGAAGGGAAACGTACCGTGGAAGCTTGGGGTGTTACAATATTCAAATTAGCTAGAGAGTTTTATTTCATTTTTGGTCATAAAAATAATTTAACCTGGTAAAAAAAATTCATCATTATAAAGGATACATGGGTTAAAAAGGTGGATAAACTAAGTTATAAGGGAAAAAATTCAAAAGTGATTTTTTCAAGGGTTTCCTAGCCTCTCGCTTCCTATATTTTAAATTTTTATAACTTTTTCGCACATTAATTTGAGAATGATGATCATTTTATTTAAAGAATATTTAAAAAAGTTCCACCACTCTTATCACTTCCACAAACCACACCATTACTTAAATGTTATATTGAATAAATACTCCCATTATCTCGTCTATAACCCTCTCTCACATTTGGACACATATTATCCCAAGAAGAATTTTTGAACAACTTATTTTTAAGAGTTCCTTCAAGAAGATATTCAAGATCTCAACATACATGATATCTTCTAATTGATTTTTCTTCTTTCACTTCTTTGTCAACAGATTCCGAAAACTAAAATTTCAATTTCAGAACATGTTTTTTAATTCATTAAAATTCTCTAAAAATTATAATATCATTATGATATATATGTTTTTCATACACATTCTTTCATTATAACCAGCTGTTTTTTGTGTCCGTTTTACCACCTACATGAACATTGTTCCAATGTCTATGTCATGAATGATAAAAAATACAAGATAATATTAATATTAGGTATAATAAGTTAATTTACATTTTTTATATATTCATGAATGGTTTATACATATTTTTGATCAATAATAAAATATCTTCTTATAGTGTTGGAATTTACAACCAATGAGGTTTTTAGGATTTCCATGAAAATCATCAGTATAAGTTCCATGAAATAACTATGGGACTCTATAATTTTATTAAAAAAATTATACACTTTTATTATCAATCTATATTTGATGAAACAATGACCAAGGTTCAGGGTTTATAATTTCTGAGTAGGGTCATGAATGGAAAATTTAATAGTCTGTAGAAAGATATTGATTTGAACTAAGAAGTATCGCTAAATAGGAAATAAGAAATTATAAGTGATTGGGATCTAGAAAGGTAAATATAAATATAGTTCTAAAATTTATTTATAATAAATCTAAATTTCTCATATAGAATGTTAGTGTGTGTCAAACCAAGATGATGTTTGTGGTAATGGTTTATCATATCAAATTTCCTTCTTTGAGACATGTTACGAGTTATACACAAATATATATTTATATGGTGTCTATATTTCATGTTTGACATGTTTTATAGATAATATCTTCATACTGTTCTAATCATATGTACCTTATCAACTTCATTCTTTCTTGTTTTATTTTATTTTAAAAGTTGGCATGGGTTTTATTTTAAAATCATTAAATAAAATGTTTTGAAGTCCTTTCGCTAAATATTTTAAACCAAATCAATATTCTTTATTTTTTAAAATAATATTATTCTACATGATTCACTGATTTGTTAAGGTCATTTTGAAATAAAATGGGGTTTTTAAAGAGAATATTTTTAACACATTCCCCTAAGAGTCATTTTTTACATTCATAGTAAATGTGTAGAAAAATGTTCACTAACATTTATTTCATGACTGTATATTCCTCTAATCCTATTCATTATTTATTTTAAAGCTCACTCTTCATGTTTCCATGGTTCAAAAACAATGAATAATAATTATATTATTTTATGAATATATCATTTTGATTAAATTTACCAAAATAAATTGTAATTTATTATTTTTTTTCAAATCATATTTATAATGATTTTATATAGTTATTTTTAATAAATTTCAAAATTCGTTAATAATTTTTATTCTTCACTAGGGATTTGATTTAATGATAATATCCACCATCATTTTATGGATGACATATAAATTTTTTTAAGGAAATTTTCATGATACTAATTTTTTTCCATGGGGTAATTATAATTTTAAGGATTGGTCAATAATATCATGTTCTTGGGGAATATATTATTATGGGTTTTCATAAGTTGACTGGGGAATATTTTATATCTCTCTAATGAATTGGGTAATATTTTTTATCTCATGATCTCAAAATGGTACCTGAGTGGTTTGCCCAATTCCAGGGGAAAAAAGTTTCTAACCAAGACCAAATGATACATAGGTGGTTAACCCACACTAACTTCACATTTTGAATAAGGTTATCCAATCCAATTATGTTATGAATGACTTGACAGTTATCCTTAACATGTGTTTTGATTCTAATGCTTATGTTTATTCCACTGTATTATTATAAATATTGATTCCTATATTATCATAGATCATGATTATTGATTTAGAAATCATGTTTAGGAAAAATGATTAGTAATGAACCATCTTGAGCAATCCATCCAACTGATGCACAAATTGACCGTCCACAAGACTGAATGGAATTCCTGATCCCAATATGAAAGAATCTAGCATGTTGAAATCAAATGAATAGACTTGGGAACATATTTTCCTAATAATCTTAGAAAAATAAATAGTATGAAACTAACAAGAATATATAATTACACACCTATATATTAGAAATCCATTCCAAGTAAAGTATAAAAAATAATAAATATAGTAGTAAATGAAAGGAAAAAAAATCCATCTATTCACCCACAATATCCCTCCCTTTCAATGTATAGGCACAGAAAAATCCACCTCCAAATTAATTTTCCATAGACACTAGCAGGTTTAACTACCATTTATCTATAGAAACTATTAAAGGCAGAATTAGGAAAATATAAAAAGGAAATGAAAATAAAACAGAGATACCTAAACAAATGAATTATCTCAAGAGAATGAAATAGATTATTCCAAATCCTAAAATTAAAATATTATAGGAGTGAGCATCAGAGAACTCATTAGGTCATCACAACCACTGAGTATATTTGAATCCCCCTATATATAATATTTATAAATTTATTATTATAAAATAAAATATAAAATTCTATTTTTTATATTGTATAAAATAACTCTAATCAATATTCCACATGAAACTTTTTCAAAAAACAATCCATTTTAATGAAATAGAAACATGTATGAATAGCGATTTAAAATTAAATATTTAAACTAAGTAAATATGTATTTTAAGAAATGTAGAAACAAACTGAGTCCCCATTTTCCAAATTTCTAAGAATCTCATGAAAGTTACTTTTTTATAAATTATTTCAATGAAAACTATTTCTTGAAAACAATTTAATAAAATACTATAATTTTTCTTCAGAAACCACACTTTCAAAACGTAAAAAATAAAAAATTTAAATATAATCCAACACACAGTAAAGGTGGTACATAAATCATAGATAAACACTTAGGAATAATGTAAACACAATCCAATATTGGTGTCAAAAAATTATTCATACTAGGTGAATAAAATCGAATAATCAAAAATCCGCTAATGTGACCAAAAAATGACCTACTATCATGGAAATCACCCTAAAATTCTAGTAATAAGTAATGGATTACGAAATAGTTAACATAGTACATCCCTTTAAACCTATATCATCACTAATAGACCTATAAGACTCACAAAAAATAACCATTTGTATAATTCCTTCATCTATGGGTGAAAATAAGATATCTTGAGGCATTCTACCCTTTCTGGTATACCCATCTTGGATCATACAAGAAATACTCCACAGTCAAGCAACTATATACACTATAGTTTTTCATACACAGGGAATCGACCATATCCTCATGACTCCCATGACTATTCAAATTATGGGTTGAGTATTAACATGATCACCTACAATAAGAATAAGTCATTTGAAAATAACACTTGCACCACCTACCACACCCTCACAAGAATCATCTCCAATCACACATATAATAATTAAAACATAATATGATTCAGTAATATAAAAAATCAATTAATGAAGACTCGAGATTCCATAGGAAAAATGAGAATCACAAGGGGCTCAAAAAGGGTGTTTCTCCATATATAAAACCATTTCCTAAAGCACTAAACATGATTTTTTCAATAAAAACATGCAATTAAAAGATGAAAACACATCTTTAAAAGGACTCTTAATCTTATACTGAGATCACTATTATAAAATCTCCTTTGAAACAAGAGTGTAAAATCCCGCATCCTATTAAATTTATATTAAAAACAATTAAATCCACCAAAAATATTCAAAATATAATCCACACGGGATAACACACTCTTCCAAAGCCAACCATCCCATTTTGACAATATCAATATTATTAAACAAATCATACATTTTATTTGAAATTAAAAAAAAATTATAAATGTTCTCAAGTATCATATCATAGGTTTATTACCCCTTTTATGAAAAATTAATCTTTAAAAAATATAAAAAATGGATTCTAGAACCCATTTTAGAAACCACAAGTTCCTTTTTAAAGGCCATGTCAAAACACCATGAGACCAATGGTATCAAAACCATACATTTAAATAGGTCTGACAACTGTCTTCTAAAAAAATACTTTGAATGATTAAACACCCATTTCCAAAATGGAACTATCATTAAACCTACTTTTAACATAATTAAATCACGTTTTGTAACTCAAGAGAGTCATCTAAAGAACACTTTGCATGTGATCTAAGTCCATGTGAAGTCATTAACCTGCATTGAGAAACCAATAAGTAATTCCAGTTACATTAATTCGACTATTTATTTTTAAACACATGAATCATTTTGAAATTTCAACTTGAAATTTTTACTAGCACTTTGAATATGGCTTACAACCATGCTAAGCTCTATAACCATTTAAACAAATATTAAAGCCTTCTACAGGAATATAATATATTAATAAATGTCTAAAAATAATTTAAAAACACAATAAATATAATGATATGAAATAAAATGGATTTCCGAATAAAAATAACCTTAAATTGGTGCAAACTAATCCAAAATTGTTTGAAACAAATCACATTTAGTGTATAAATCCCAAAAAAGTACTAAAGGACCCACATGAGACCTTGAAAAAAATAAGGGAAAAAATCAACTAACCCAAATCCCCTAGGTTTAATCCAATCCGAAATCCTGATGGAAGAGGTAGAAGGAATATGTAATATGGGAGAGAGGAGAAAGAAGAGTCTGCACCATAATAAATCATCCATGAAACTACAAAATACTGAGTAGTTTCACATGAGGAGAGGAGGTCTGGTGTAGGTGGTTCTTCGGAACCATGTGGGTCTTGGATAGGGGGATTGATGTGATTGATGGAGAAAAATTATGGGAGGTAATACATGAAAATCATTATGAAAAATGGTGTGATTAAGAAATTTTTTTTTTTAAATTTCACATTTTTTACCAGCATGATTTTCTAAAACATGTGGAAATCATATTTTTGGAACTAGACCCTAAAAAACATGGAGCACAATTTTCCCTAATACCCTAAAAAGTCTGACTGACCATGTTCCATCCATTCCAAATGGACATATCCTCTTAACATAACCCCACACATGGTTACCACGTCATTACTCCTAATAGTACGCAGCCCATGTGATGTATAAAAACACTTAAATTTTTAAAATCATAAGCCTATGTCATATGGAAATTTTAATTGGTCAAAATTAAATTATAATAAAAATAATAATATTATATGTTATAGGAGGGTGTCATAATTCTCTCCATCATGCCAATTTCTTCCCTTAGAATGTCTATAGTCAATGTAAAGGTAATAGATTATAAGTATTGCCTATCACTATTTCGCAAGAACTGTAAAGGTTCAAATACAATTCAAATGATCCTATAAGAATGAAATATTAAAACATTATCCACCATAAAAATATCCAAAAAATCATCATGTAATAATAAAAACCATAAATTAAAAATATCCATTAGTATCCCTTTAGAAAAATTAAAATAATGTAGACTGAACTATGGTCTCCCCACCATTTAGAATTAATCTAAATGGTGAAATAAAAAATTACCACTCCTATAACAGTTGTTTCACTAAGATAACCACAATTTCCACAGAACCATTAGGGACCATGGGATTATACTAAACATGGACATCTATAAGAATCTAGTCCTTAAAATGTAATTATAGTGTATGAATCCACCAAAGTACCCAAAATCGAAGGAACTATCCAATATCCTAGGATTAATTCTAAAAAAATACAGATAATACACCCAATGTATCCAATGATCACAAGACCAGGTTACCAAGATTGTCAGATCTCAAATAACTCAAATTCAACTATAATAAAAAAATTCCCCAGTAAATAAAATGAAATGGTCCCTAACCGTAGATCAAAAATTGAGTAGAAATAGGATGAACTAGGACACCACAGTCTGGCTACCCTCTCATAGTAAACCCAACCATGACCAATATGACAATAGTCATTATATAATATCAATTGGTTCCATAGCCATCCTAGCCACCCTAATCACTCTCCCAAGTCCATCACACATCCATAAAATGAATAAAATACTATTCAAATCCCTCTCCCTAAAGAAAACATCAACAAAAGCAACAACATAAGGAATAAAGAGCAATAGGTGTGAGAAAAACTAAAAAACACCCACATAAAAAACTAATTGGAAAAACAATGATCCACAATCTAAAACCACTCTCAAAATAGCAACGAAGAATTGACCACATCACGGCTACACAGATTTATACCCATCAAATATGAGTCCTCAAAACAAACGATCATCCCTAGATAAAACATCCATCCCATCATATCAAAAATATCAATCCTTATATGTTTTCCCAGTTGATTAGCCAATGATCTCCTAGCCTAGTCTCCCAAAAAGAGGATATCTAACACCTTATCAGATAAATAAAATGGAAAAAAGAAAGGTAAATAGTAAAATACATGGGAAAAATATCCCCTAAGTCAAGCACTCAACCATTACTCTGACCATTTAGGGAGGCATACATTATATGCAATAGAACACAAACCAATCCCATCCATGTTCCCAAAATAATATCAAATGGTCCTGAACCATAAAACGGGATGAAATTTTAAAACAAAAACCAAATATAGAAACTCACATAAAATAAATTTCAATAAATATTAAAAAAATAGCATTCATGAATTACTAATAACAAGTTTTTCAAAAACATTTTACTCTGATTTAGAAACAACCAACTCCATTTGAAAACAAGACACTCACTCAGTTATTTCAAATTTCATTAATTAACACATTTCAAAAAATAATCTCTCTTCATTTTCAATAAATAAAAGCAATAACTTCTTTAAAATTACCCCATGGGTTTCAAATTAATTTATAATTAAACATCCAATGTAATTTAAAATGAAATCATTTTTAAAAAATTACTGTAAATTTATTTAAAATAAAAATAAAAAAAAATTTGGAAAAAAATTTCATTTTATGAACAACCCCAATGGTTTAAAACCTAAAATAAAATTATTTTGATAAATTTCAAAAAAAATTATAAAATTACTTAAGGGGATTATTTGAAATAAAAATCATATTTCTCAATGTCCCATTTTTATAAAAAACCCATTTCAAAAAAAAACACACCAAAAATGTTTTACACAAAACATCCACAAAACCAAATAAAAATTAAATATATCACAAGACCCACATGACCCATCCCTTTCCTTTAGTGATAATATAATAGTGGCCCAAATGACAACTCAAACATAATGAAAACCATTCAAATATTGAACACATGGATTAATAGTCTATGGTCCTGTCATACACCAATCAATGTATAACATTCTCAAGATCAATTATTTGGTTGATTCCCCCATTTAGAAGGATATTAAAACCAACATCTTACCACCTATATTTTTTCTATTCTGATCCTAAAATTTGATTTGACCTCTACTGAAACTTAAACCATTATAATCGGGATCAAAAAACACTCAACTATAACAAAAAAAATCTGAATCCAAAATTCAAATCTAATTTCTTATGGTATGTTGGGCTTCATCATGAAGGCTGGTGATCAAGCACCCACTCATGACTAACCTCTTGAATACAAAAATCCAAATCTCAATATATTTTTCCATGAAAAATAAAATAACAATAATGGGATACTCATAATATATCCTAGGACATTATTGAATGAAAAAGATTCTCTAATACCATTTGTAAATATTATTCCTTGGATATCTATTTGACAGATACCTGAACCAGCCCTCGACTAGCCAAAACTATGTTATGGATCTTTATGGGTTGGTAACTAGTGTCGGGGATTCATAAGAACAAACATGAGATTAGTTTTTCCTAATAATCAGAGTAAAAGTGATATTATTAATCTAAAATAATCTGGAATGACCTATCCATATATCAAACATCTATTATAATTCATATATAAAAAATAGTAAATAATGTATTAAAGTAAAGTTAACTAAAAATCCATATACTCACCACTAATATACCTCCACTGTAGTGAAAATTTGCACAAAAATTTTCACATACATTCATTTTCTTCAGCCACTAGTAGATATCACTACCATCTATTTATATAAAAAATAAAGGACAAATTATGAAAAAAAGGAAACAAAAAACTTTCATACCACAACCAATCATATTTATGAATAGTAGACAATATACAAATATAAATCCTAAAAAAGAAAAATATGGTAGGAATACACAAAATATAAAAAATTAGGCTTCCACAACCCACAAAATATTTGGAATCCCCCTTCATAGAATAGTTATAAATTTATATTTTGAACATAAAATATAAAATATGTTTTTACATTATTTTATAATACAAATATAATTAATTTTCCACATTCACCCTTTTCAAACAACAATCCATTTTAAAAAAATTAAAATAAGAATAATTGATAATTTTAAATTTAAACATTAAACTAAGGTAATGGATCATTTGAACTATTGAATAACAAATCAAGTTCCCATTTTCTACATTTTCAACCATCACATTCAAACTCCATTTTTCATAAACCATTTACTATGAACTCTTTTAAGAAAATTCAACCATTTTTCTTTATAAACCAAACTTTAAATCCTCATAAAAATAACAAAATTTTAAAATAATCAAACACACACTCAAGGTGGTACATAAATAATATATAGGAACTATGTAGAAGGAAGAAAAATTCAATAATGGTTCTAAAAAATCAATCAAGATAGGGAAATAAAATTGAATTATAAAACAAAATCCCCTAAATTATCCCCAAAAGGACCCAAATCATGATCATTTTCTTATAGATCTAGTAATATATACTTGACATGGTGAAAAATAACCTAGGATCACTAGTCAAACTAACTCATCCCCAACAATCCTATTAAACTCTCCCAAAATAAACCTCCTTAGAATGTCTGTAACCATAGGAGAAAATAATATAACTAGAATAAATTCCTTTCACCCCTTACGATTTAAACATATCATAGTGCCCATACAACACTCTCTAACCAAACCGCTATCTTAAATATGGTTTTTCATCACATGGGTCATCTACCATATTCCTATGACTCTCACAAATAGTCAAACAAGGAGGTGAGAAATAACATGATCACATGCAATAAAATTAAATCATTTTAAAATAACTCATTCCTAACCACACACACCATCTCATAAAGAAGTTTAGATCACACAAAAAATCATAAAATCTTTAAATAATTAACCAATATAAAACATAAAATAATGGGATAAGAAAATAATATCAGTATTACAAGAAAAAAATTGGGATCAAGGAGGGGTTCACACAATTTATAAAACCATTCCATTGAGTGTGAGCATTCCTTTTTCAAAAAATAAACACAGAACAACAAACTAATTAACTATCATAAAAATTCATGCCAATCCACTCTTGAGACAAATATTTTCAACAAAACATTTGAAACTCAAGTGGGAACTCTTACAAGAAGTAAAATAACCCTTGGAAACATGAAAATCCACCAATGTGTTTCAAAATATAATGCATATGGGATAACACACACCTTTGAAACCAATTGGCCCAATTTGAATATCACAATATTTTTAGATACTTAAAATCATTGATTTTAAAATTATCCAAGGTTGCAAAAATGTTTTCAACTATCACATACAATGGTTAAGAAATCTATTTAAACTAAATTAATCACTTAAAAAAGGAAAGAAATGGTTTCAAGAACCCATTTCACATACCATAAATTACTTATTAATATATGTTTCAAAATACCACAAGACACATGTTCTTTAAATAATTATCCAATAGAGGTCCAAATCATTTTTTTAAATACAATCTTTTAAAACATTACACATATCATTCAAAAATGGAACTAGTGATAAAAATGAATTCAAAATATTTAAATTCCTTTCTGTAATGCCAGAAATTAATTTATTGAACACTTGGAATGTGACCAAAGTATATACCAATTCATTAAAACATTTATATACAACAGAAACACAACAAGTAAATAAGGATACATTAATTATATATGAATTTTTTTAAACACATCAATAATTATAAAAATTCCACTTGGTCAATTTTTTAAGAACTTAGAATGTGTCATAAGCCTATTCCACACACTAAAAACAATTAAAAAATGATTAATTCCTAAAAAGATTATATAATATGTATTTTAATTAATATAAAATCATTTAAACACACGTGAAATATAATAAAATGAAATTAAAGGTAGTTTAAGATAAATTCATACCTTAAAACATTCGAGGATGATCCAGAACGGTCTAAAATTCATTACACTCAGTAGAGGATACCGAAAAAAATTATGATGAGAACCACACAAGACCTAAAAACAATGAATACATAAAATATTATATTACCCAAAACCCATATAGTTCATATATACCAGAATGATAATGGAATGGGAGAGAAATCATGGGGATGAATGGATGGAGGAGGAATATGGGTATTGACCATAAAGAATAGGCTAAGAAGCTGCAAGGAATCAGGTGGAATCTTGTGATGAGAGGAGCTATAGAGGATAGGGTCATGAATCCCCTGGGGTTCTCAACCTATGGGTCTAGAGAAACATATGGGTGGTAATAATGGGAGGGAATACATAAAAATAATTAATGGAAAAATGGGGATGAAAATTTTAAAAATATATTTTCTTGTTATTTCATATGGTTTACCCGCATTGTTCTTCAAACTAGGGTGATGCTATTATTCACAAAATGGACCTAATAAAATCATAATACATTGTTTTCCATAAGACTCACATGGTCCAACTACCCATACACCCTTTATGACAAATAGAATTATCCCCTTAACAAAACCCAATACACGATTTCTCCTAATTGTACGCAACCTGTGTGCAGTAAAAAAATGATTAAAATCATAAAACCTTAACCCCAAGACATTTAAAAGTTTTAATAATCCCAATTAAATTAATGTAATTTAAAATAATAATAAAAGTGATAGTCTACTATCATAATATTCCTTCTATGATTTGATGATTTGTGATTCTTGTATTATTGGGTATGATTATCTTATGTTATGTCAATTCACTCTCATTATGTTCTCATACACACATGTTAATATTATTCTCAATTATGATATTTAAATGATATCTCTTATTTTTACCCTTAATGGTCATATGATGTAATCATATTTATTATGTTTCCATTCACCAGGTTATGAAGAATGATATTAAAACATATTTTTCTAGAAAGTGTATCATTTGATGATTTCCCATGGAAAATATTGAATATGTTGAAAAATTAGTTGGTAGTGTATTTAATTAGAAAATATAAACAAAAAATCTGGGATATGGTGTGTGTATTAATGTTAGATAAATTGAATATTTCATATTAATAATATAATAAGAAATTATGTTATTCTGGGGTCACCTCAACACTTTTAATCCCATGCCAAAAATTTGATTTCCCCTCCATAATTTAAAATTTTTCATTCACTAGTAAGCCTACAAAATTTTGGGTAGCTTATGGTCCCAAGAGTGTTTCAAAATTCCTCCAAAACCAATAAGATTTCAAAGATGATATATGATCTATTATTTATATGTAACAAATTATTATAATTTTTTATCATTTATATTGTTCATTCACCTCTTCTTAATTCTGATTTCTCTATTTAATAACACCTAAATAATATAATTATGCTTCTAAAATGATATCATTATAATAAAATAGTGTCATAATCAAACTAATACATTGTTTGTAACATAATATTTTTTGGATTGGTTTAACCACCAACATGAATGATGCTATATATTTTTATCAATGATATTCATGGAAACTAAATTACTAGAGAGATATTATATTAATAATTAAATAATATTATTTTTCCAAAAATAGAAATATTAATAATTAAATGATTTTTAGTCTTCCACATTTTATTGAATAAAAATTAAATAAACAAGTATGATAAATATTTCATCTTGAAAAACCATAACTAGAACCCCCATGGAATGAACCTATAACATTGAAACTCATTACGAAACTTCTATTATATTAACTAATTATTATCTATATGATGAACTTATAAATATAGAATGATAACCCAAATAGATAAGAAACAGTGAAATATGTTAATACTGATTGAGGATATTAACTTAAAATAAGTAATATCTATCTAATAAATTAATATAAAAAATATAAAATATAATAAACATGAATAATGTTATGGATTATTTTTTTAATGAATATTTTATTATTATAGATTAGGATATAGTGTGTTTGGAAAAGAAGGAATCTAATGTATGGGTTTTTATATTAACTATTATTCCATGAAACATACACCAAATTATGTGAAATTTATTATTTGGAATGATATAACTTCCATATATTAAAATAATTTACCCTAAATCACTTTTTATTCTGATCATTTAAATGTATATTTTATGATCTCTTTCCATGTGCACTTGATTTCAATATTACAAATCAGTAAGGGAATTTTTAACTCAATAACATTTCATTGAGTTATATATTAATTAATTATTTTATTATAAGATTACATAAATTATGAAATATAATTATTTTATGTTTTATCTACACTTGTTTTAAGTTAATTAAAATTTATTTTTCAAAAATTACATCATTAATATATTTATTCATTACATGTTATGTTATTGTTCTGGGTATCCTTTCTAGGTTTCCAGTCATTTCATATAATAAACATAAATTAAATATTTTATATTATACAACTCAAATTCATATCCTTGGATGTTTTCTTTTCTATATTACATTCATTTCTGATGAATTTATTATTTAATTTCCTTCCATATGAATTTATAATTCATATCTTACTAGGTTCTTCATATTTTTCACTCCATTATCACAATAAATTCAGTAATTTCTTTCATAAAGTGTCCATTTAGTGAAATTATTAGGCTTATATATTAAAACCCATATTCCTTTTCCCCACTATTCATTCCTAGCTTATGAAAATCATCTTACTCTTCTACACCCCTTTGGTTAACATCTAACCCAAATGGTTTCATGTATGTGGAACTTACTTTATCTCTTTTTTACGGTCTATAATATTTAAAAATATATGACTATTTTCATTTTATTATTTCATGATCATTATTATCTATACTTAAATTTTTACTTATGTTCATTTTATATCATATTTCTAAAATCATAATGTAATCTTCATAACTTTTTTCAAAAGAGTTGTTTTTAATTTATTTAAAAAGTTTGAAATGAATCTCATTTTTAGAACTTTTCAAAGGAACTGATTATATTACATTTATAACATTTTTTCTTAATAAATCATCCAATTTTTTGTTTTAGTTTTTACAAAGTAATTTTTATTTTTATTTTTTATGAATTACTCATTTTGTGAATAAAAAATAAATTTTAAAACGAATAAGTAGTGGAATTTTGTTTTACTTATGTTTATTTTTAGCTTCCACTCAATTATTCTTATATTTAACTTTATTTATATTCATAGATTCAAAATATTAACTTATTATGAAATTAATCTTTTTTAATTTAATCTTTTCATTCCCCTAAAATAGATTTTTTAGTGACATTTATATTTTTTTAAACCATGTTATAGAAGTTGGGTCTAAAACATTTCTTAATTGTCAAATCCTTTTTCTTCTCTTAAATCTAAAATATCTTTCTTCTTTATAGTTGTGTTTCATGTACTAAAATCCACATTTTATTATGATGTTTTTCTTTTGGGATATTTAACATATTTTATATAATGATAAACTTCATGATTTCTTCTTATGTGATACCATCTCAAAGTGGAAAACAAACCATCTTATTATTAATGTGTTTTTATTCTGTATCAATATTAAAAAATGTTTTTTATGAATCACTTAGGATATTATAAAATGATACAACCCACCTTTTTCTCTATATGGAATACAATATTGTTTTGTACACATCATCATGAAATCCATTTCATTCTTGGTTTAATTGTGTATTGATGAAGTAATTAATTATGTTTTCTTTTATAGAACACATATACATGTACATTTTATAATTCAATGGATATCCCTATAATAATAAATTCCCTAAATGAATTGGATACTATTTTATACTCATGAGATGATATGTATGGGACTTGGTAGTAAAAACAATCTGATATGAGACTCTATCTGCATTATTATCTTGCCTTAGCATTGAGAATTGACATAATATTATGATGTCATGATTTATATTGTTTCCACATTCTTATAATTCCATGTCTACTTATTGTAAAAAAATCCTTATTTTATAGTTTATCAATTATTATCTTTTTATTATTTGGTTCTAATTTCTAATCATTTATTCATATAATTTTATTATGTTTATATACCCATATTTTTATCTAATTGTTAGTTGTGATATTTTATTATTATCACTTTTGTTTACCCTTAATGAGAATTTGAGATCACCTATTATTATGATTGCATTTAATTAGGTTTTAAATAAGGTTATTATATGGGATATTTCAAGATTTCTATCATTTTATATATTTTTTATGAGATGTTTAGTTTATGTTTATGGATAATTAATATTTGGTTTATTGGGAAAACTATTCATTAGATGAGAATTAAATTGGGTTTTTTGTGAATGTTTTTTCCTAATTCTAAAATAATATAAAGATAAATATTCTTGGGTATTTAAATGATTATATATTTTCCATTTATATTTTAATTAGTATTGGTTGTGTTTGGGTTTCTTCCGTTGATATCAAATATTTTTTGTAAATATTTGTTTTCCACCAAATCTGGAAATGCAATTCAAGGGTATTATAGATGTGGATATATAGGGTTCTTGAGTATTATTGAGTAATACATACATTATTAAACATGAGTTAAGTAGAGTATTATTACATGAATAATTTTTTCTGTAATCATTGAGTGGGAGTGAGACAAACAAGATAGATGATAAAGGATCATGTAGAATAATCTCTTAAGAAGTGTCACTTTCCTTAATAGTAATTTTTTTTGGATTATTTATTTTCATTTTATCTTAAAAATTTTCTTATCTCCCTTGGTATGAATTTTAATATTATTTCATAAGTAATAATATCTAAAAATAACATCATTATTCAAAAGCGTCCCTTTTTAAGAGGTAACCATTGGTTAGACGAATAGGTTATGTTCCATAATAATTACTAAATTATTATTTGAGAGGGTGTACCATTAAATAGGTCCTTGTTTGATTTTGGAATCATTATAATGATTGGAAACCACATTTATCTTTTCCCCTGATTAATGATAATTTACCTAAAAAATAAAGTAATAAAATCTTAAAAATTGATGTTTATTTTGGATTGAACCTCCTATATACATGAAAAAATTTCACTGTTGGATAAATAGATAATAGGGGAAAAATATATGGTTACCTGGAGGAGAAATTTAGAGAAATCATTAATAAAAACAAATAATATATAAAATAAAATTTCTAGGAACCTTTAGTTATTGAAATTGGAGAGATTTATGAATATTTTCTATACTTTCAATAACACATAGCACAAGAACCAATAAAGACATGACAATTCCCTCACATTTTGGATGATTAAATACTTGATGTTAATGGTAAAATATAAGTTTGACCTCTAAGAAATCAATCAAAATACTTATAAGAGGCACTCATTGGGAAATAAATATCTCAAATTGAGTCATTATATGGGTATCATAGAACATTGTATAAAAATATTTTTATATTTTCCAAAATTCAATTGAAAACTATGATTCTATATTTTTTTATTCTTCTAAGTGATTTTTAAATTTTACCTAGAGGATAAAAATTATGAAATTGAATATATTTTATAGATGTACAATCTAGTATAAATATTAATGGGTATAGAGTGTATTCCATTGAATCATTTGTAGATAACAGTACAATGTTGAAAATAATTCTAGAATAATTTTTTGATGATAAACTATATGATTTGCCATGTTCTAGACTAAAATTTCAATAGTCCTTAGACACCACTCCTTATGTTATTAAAGTGGTAGATTATCCCTATAGTGTGTACATAAATCCATAATTCTCAAATAAGAAAAATTCTAATGTGGGTAAATAAAAAACACCATTCCATGAAATTTTCATTTTCAATGATGATAGAATGTCATTGGATCAAAGGGAATTTGTTGGTTACATCTAGAAAATCTACACCCACCATCAGATTAGGGATCACTACTACAACATACTAACAATAGTTAGTTAAAAATGACACACTTTGGGGTGTTAACCCAAATTTATTTTCCTATTTTCATTTTATTTTTTGTTTTTGGACAAATTACTTATGTAGTTTTTTCTCTATATAACCATAAAAGTACTAGTTTAAAA
The DNA here is from genome assembly GCA_963277665.1 of Viscum album. NCBI lineage: Eukaryota > Viridiplantae > Streptophyta > Magnoliopsida > Santalales > Viscaceae > Viscum > Viscum album. Next base: position 1,147,728,965 of record OY728132.1, on the reverse strand, counting down.
GAGTTTCACTTATGATGTCAGTTAAAAACAATTATCTATTCATCATGACTGAGTCAAAATTCCAATACTTCATGAGATAAGTGTGGGGTGTATAGAATTAAATTTAGAGTTTCACTTGTTTTCTTTTATGGTTCCTTTTTTATTTGAGAATATATATTAGTTAACAACCACTGACTTTTTAATCCATCGATCATTTTAGGTATTATATTTTATTCTTATTGAAACTATAATTTGGTTGTAGATGTGATTGAATTCCTTTATTCATGATTATACATAAATGTAATTTCATTAAAAATATTATGTTATTTTTTATAATCACTATTCGATCATAAAATAGAAACAAGAAAAATTTCCAAGCATTTATTTCATATTATTAATAATTATATAATTTCATGATGGAACTTGGATCATGGATTACAATTTAGAACAAGATATAGTTTCTTTTCCGAAACCCTGAGAGTTTGAGAGGTATCAATATAAATAAATAATAATTTTCTCAATATTCCAATCTATATAAAATTCAAAAACCATGACATATAACCACCTTTTATGCCTTAAAAACTATGACTTATATTATTAGGATCCACATTACATGCATAATCCAATCCCACATTTTTCTTTTATTAAATACATGTTCACAATAAATTTCATGTGTTGTGGGAGATCATTTTTCAAAGATTTTTAGAAGGAACACATTGTTGGGATGGGTATCATTGTGAAATTATTCCCATGGTGTAGTAAAGTACACAAAAAATATTTAAATACAATTTTACTTTGAGGTGTCAAAAAATTCATTTTCAATTGTTTATGGAAAGTAATAAAAGATACAGTGGAATGAATTAATCTATTATGGAATGATTCACATGGTAAACATGACAAAATACAAGTGAAAAGTGTTATAGACATATAACGGTATACTTAGAATCATATTTCATTAATATTAATCTCTTAAATATGAATGTTTCTATAATAGTTTATTCACCTATTTTAAATAATTGTTTTTAAATATTAACCAACTGAACATAAGATTCAGAATAACACATAAAAATCCATTTAGATTTTCATTATTTTTTTCTCATATGAGTGGAATAATGAGATGTTTATAAAATAGATATAACATGGAAATGTTTTTAATAATGAAAAAAAACTTGTAACCATATTTTATATTGACTGTGAGAGATGCATTTCTATAAAGGTAAGTGTGAAATACTCATGGGTAGAATAGGAGATTGGAATGAATTTAAATGAAAAATGGAGAAATTTGAATAAATCATATAAGATTCATTGTGTATTATCTAATTAGATTAACAATGAATTATTTCTCTTATTTATGAAATTTTTTCTTGTTTATATATAAACTTTTTCCTAAAGTGCAAAAGTTAAGTATGGGGTAGTGAAAAATCCTATATTTTCTGTATTTGAACCCTATAACTCATTAAATATAACCCTCAAAACACGTCATTAAATTATAATAAATTACATTTTCATTGTATTAGGATATTTAATAGTTTATTATTAATTTGAAAAAATAGTATGATTTATATGATTTAGTAGATATTCTATGCTTAGTTTTTTTACTTATACTCTGAATAGAGGTTTTAATTATTTATTGTTAATTAAAGGTTGTGATGATCCTTGAATACATCATTAATCAAATAGGTTTATAAATAAAATAATGGTAAATCAAAATAGATTAAACCCGATATTGTTATGGATCTCTACTACACAAATAGTATCACCTAGAAAATTTTATTTTTATTTTGTTGGAAGAAGTTCTGATATGGTGAAAGGATTTATCTAGAACAAAGTGTTTTATAGAAACCTAATTAAACTAAGGTGATTGAATAAATAAAATAATAGTAGGGTTTTTTTCTAAGGCATTAACACACAATCATAACAACCAATACTACCTCACATATTCAGCTATTTTAAATGTATAACTAACATGGTCTATGTTAACTCTACAAGATAATGTAACACATCCAATGGAGTATATTATCCCATACACACAGTGAATGTGTTGAAATGTATTGAGTATTGTGAAACATTATTTTTTTGAAGTTGTACCAATACACCAACTTATAAAATTACCCCCAACCAATATTTATTTTGATTCTAAGTCTTATAGAGAGAATAACCAATGCTATACACATAAAAACACACATTCAGTCTTCTATCCAATGTTATCAGTGATGTTGATACATAAAATGATCTCATCTAAACTTCATCTAGTTATTCAAATTTTATCTACAACATGATGATAATTTTTCCACTCTGTTATTACTCCTAAATCCTCTACGACACATATAAAGAGGTATAAGAATAATAAATCAAGGTTGTAAATGAAAAGTGAATTCCACATGGCATACGTTAAACATAAAATGACCATTATTAATTAGTGACACACATTTCCTAAGTAAATTTGATAACCATCTAATATGAAGTTCACATGTATGGTGATATTAGTTAGAAAATCATGGGTGCTAAAACCATGGTTCCCAAATCTTAATGAAGAAGAAGGTGAGACTATCCAAAAAAATAATTGGGTTCCTCTATAATAAGAGTTTTTAGACCAGGATTTCATTCATTATTATTCTATATTTTCAATTTTATTAATATAGTACTATTATTCTTATTTATTTTTATATTTTTAGTTCAACACTATAAACTCTTATCTCTATGATGATAGAGAACTATCCAAAAGATACTCCAATGGGATGATCACGTTATGATCTAGATTCCCTATTCAATTATATTTTACTATTTAATATTTTTTCCAGATATTAATAAAAATAACCATTGGTGTGGGATGGAGACAATCATACTCAGAATTTTTATTCTTGGTTGGTCCTCCCCTTACTAAATAATTTTTATCCCTCCCATTATTCATTTATAATATCATATTATGGATCCATGGTGATTGAGTGTTGAATGGGATTGATTTCATTCTATGTAGGTATTTTTGGGAGTGTTTAATATTAAGGAGGTCCTTAACTTACCAACCAAGGATATGGCAAATATACTAGATATAGGTTGATTTTTGAGTGATCTATACCTTCATATCATGACGTTAGTAGAGGATGATTATAGGAAAAATTTTTATTGTAATCATTGAGCAGGGTTAAGATACAAATGAGAGATAATATAGGAAATATAGGATAATATCCTAAAGAGTTCCACCTCAGTGTCTAACTCATTCCTTTTTATTCATTATTTTCATGTTTCTATTCCTATTTTTCATTTCTTCAACCCATTCATTTAACTATAATATTATTTTATGAAGGTTAACATGTGATAAGAATATCATAAAAAATAATTTCCCTATTTTAGAGATAATTTTTTTTCATTCCACTAGCCTATAATATATCTTAATTATTAAATTACAATTTAACACAAGAACCCTTTGATAAGTTCATCTATCAAAAATATTCATAACAACATAGTAGTTCTAATATTATTCTTTAAAAAATGGAAAAATATTTGGGTGTTTTTTAATCTATAAAATTAAAACTAAACTAAAATAATAATCAATGATACATTATGTGTTATGTGTGAGAATGTTTTATATAGTTATTTTATTAAGAATACAGTTATGAAATATTAGGGAATTTATTTTAATTTTATTAAAATTACACCCATTTTCAATAAAATTTCATGAACCATAAATAAAATGATAATAAAATCCTATAATTGTTCTCTAAAACCACTCTTAAACTCTTTAACTACTTGTAAAAGTCCCTATATGATTTCTTGTTAAGCTATGATAACAAAATTCAGGTTTTTTCATCTTTAATCTTTGTCTTCCTTTATCTCATAGGTAATTATAATACTTTGGATCATCATATTTAATACCTTAGTGCTTGTAATTTATTTTAACATTAATTACCTCACCCACCCCCAATAATCATACACTCTGTGACTATTCTACAAAATGTTTAAGAAAAAATAGGAAATATAATGAAAAACATATTTTAAGTGAACTAAAGTGATCCCAAACTAAATATCACTATAAAAAATGAAATTTTTAGATGAATTACTTATTAAGTTATAAAATTTATTAAAAATGTTTTTTTATATTTTTTAGGAATTAATAATATTTTTTGATTATCAAAGTATTAGTATGAGGGTACTTCTACTAAAATATAGTAGTGGGATCCAACAAAAATATAGACATGTTGAATGGGTTCTTGGTGAAATTTTAAGGGTTATTATCCTTTGGATTTCCACCAGTTGGCCATTGGGATTTTATAGGCTTTTCAGAAATGAATTGGGCACCTAGTATAATCCCACTAGGAACTTGGTGGCCCAAAAACAAAATGGATTATTTATATCTTTTTTAATTTCATTTTAATCTCCTTTAAATACCACATTTTCACACCTATTAACAATCTAGAGACCTGTTATACCCTTATTCTTAATATTTTGTGCTCTTAAATTATTTTTGGAAGTAAGATTCAATTTTGTTCAAGATTTTTTTATGTGTTAGTATGTTTAAACACATGTGGGTTTGAACCATAATTTTATAATTTTGTTACATGTTTTTTAATCTCAAATAAAAAAATAAAGGATTTATATTAGTTTTTAAAGCTCCATGGGGTTAATCATGGTTTATAGGGTACCCTTACACTAGCTTGATTCATGAGAATAAAAGTAACTAGTCTTAAATAATCTCTATCTAATGTATGGAATTATATGATCGACATTATTTGTTGGATGGTTTGATATTTCTTATGTTTTTTCTTCTAGGCAGTTTTAGTGGACACATCAAAGGGGGAACTACCCCTGTGAGGTGGGTTTGGCATGTTTCAAACATGTTATAGTTAATGTATAGTGGATAAGGATGATATTACATGATATATGAACATTGGTTAATTTGGTAATAAATAAAGAGTATAATGTTGTAAATGGTTCTTTGAGGAATTTTTTTTAGTAGATGAATTTGGGTGAAAAGATTCAACTTGAGAGTGGGTGGAAGGTCTTAGAGCATTGCTGGTTTATCCTATGTTTTGTCTGTATTTAATGAAAAATAATATAATGGGATTTACCCAACTTTTTGGGTTATATAAGATCAATGGTCTTGTTATTGCATGCTTTGAATTTTTAGAATTTTATATGGATGGTCAATATGGAACTCTAAAATTGATTATGATCCATAAGTGTTATGGATTGTGAAATAGTTGGGCATTCATCACTTTATTTTGAAGAAACAATTATAGTATTGAGTCTTGTCTGCTTCTGTGTTCCTAAGATGTTAGATATGTTATCCCCTCTGTTGATTAGGATTATTTATTATTGTGAATGATATTAGTAAATTAAATTTGATTAATTTTTTCCATAGAATGGTTACTTAACTAAGAGGTTGGATATGTTACACCCTCATCATATTTTAATGAAATTTCTCATTAATTATAATGATAAGGCTTGATACGAGTGTCATTAATGTTTTATATATGATCACTTATATATTATATAGTAATGTAACTCCCTTAGTTTTCAGATTCCTGCTTTAGGATTGGGTGAAATATTATATTTCATATTCTTCCAAGATGTTTATATAGGGTGTTCTATTTTTATAAGAAACAACTTATATAATCATTGGATAGAGAAGTTATGGTTATTATTTTTGGTATATTAGTTAGTGAATGGTGGGCCAACATGGGTTTATGTTTCTATCTATTTATTTATTTATTAGTACATGAACTCACATATATTATCAGTTTTATGTTAATAACATGTTGCCGGTGTAAAGATATTTTTTATTCTCACACCATATATATGAACCTTGATTGTTGGGAATATTTCATGGTCAGGGATGTGGGGAATGGATAATACATTATATTAGGTGAATGGTCTTAGAGATTTTTTCATATATATGATGGTAATTCCAAGATATAGTATTAGAACCTCTTCTAATATTAGAGCCTCCTATATTATTTTATTTTTTTATTACAATGCATATGAATAACAACATAATGTTGTCATTATTTTAATTTTGGATGTATAAATATTATGGGTTACATTTTTTTATTTCAATACTATGTTAATTATAAAATTGGAAAGTATTTTTTATTCCATCTAACGATACATATATTATAGTATAGTTATTATCTGTTTTATTATGGGATTGGGAATGATGTTAAGGTAATAGTCTCCTTGCTATATAGACAAACCCTCACCATTATTTAAAAACTTATGTTATATAAGGAGACACACATGAGGCAATATAGAACTCCAACTTAGATTTAGTATCCCTAAAAAGTGAGTTAGAAATTGGCCTAATAGTACCTTATTATCTTGACTTATAATTTTAGATCTTTGTATATTGATTAAAGGTTGCTCAAAAAATGGGGAGAAATATAGGATTATCTACAAATAGAACATTTACAGGGGACCCCAAGATACCATGGACTTACGGCTGATTTTATTCTTTTTTTTAATTATTAATTCTTTTGTTGTTATAAAAATTGTGTTGTGAGTTATGATATATTATTTTATTTTTTGCATAATGTAGGAATGAAATGTGAGTACATGTATCATATTCGAAACCTAGGTCTACATAACATATGTATTATTATGTGGGATTGGAAAATAGTTTTAAAATGGTATTTTAATTAAATAATATCAAATAATAAATCATATTGTTTTTTCTTAAATATGTTATTATTTTAAAAAACATATTAGAACCTATGGTGGTGTATTTTTATAAAACTGCATTATTATAATTCTAATATGAAAAATTACTTGTAATATAAAGTTATAACATGGGAAAATTATTATGTTATGTCTCTTTAATGTATATAATAATAAAATATTCAAGATTTCTTTATGTGGTAAGTATTTATTTTATAGGATATTGAGTAGAGGGATTTATATGGTTTTTAATGAGTTTGTTCTTACCCATGTTTTAATATTATAAAATTTCAACTTAATTTTGACATATTTATAAACCAATGGTATATTATTTTATAATTATAACCCATCAATAGTGTTTTTAATAGTTTTAGGGGATATATTTAAGGATGATCAGGTGATTTTTCTAGCTATTAAGGAGAGAGTACAATATTATATGTATTACTTTTCCCTATATGATTAGGGAGGTGAGAATCTATAGGGTTGTATTTTCCAAATAAAACTAATGGGATGAGGATGAGTGCACTAAGGGGAGGCCACCATAGTGGATTTCACTAGATTCTATCATATATAGGATCCCTTAAATTTTCATGAAGATAGAGGAACATAGGATATATAGGATTGAATTTATATGATTTAACTCATCTTCATACTATAAGTGACAGTAGAGGAAAAACTATTGATGTTGGATTATATTATCATTTATAGGAAATCAAAGTGATGGTGGGTTTTCATGGTCTATGTGAAGATGAATGGGGGCCTAAAATGAGATTACATCCAATATATATTATTTGAGGTTCTCTTTCTAGATGAACTTAAGATAGACTTGACAAAAGATTTTATAGAGATCAATCCATGAGAGCTCCAAACGGTGACTATTATATCCATTTTTTATATTTCCTTGAGCCACGCAATTTAAATCATAGAATGAGTCCCAAAAATATCATAGGTTTTAGAAAATATTATGATTGGATTTGGTAAAATAGGTGGGTACATTTAACAAAATATCAAATTCAAAGGTTGTTTTAAGGATTTTACTACTGATAAGGGCCTTAATGAGAGTGTAACAATAAGTATACTTAATCTCTTAAATTGTGTAGATTGTAGTAATTATATTTATTGTAATATAATGGTTAGGGACATATTCTAGGGATATGAGAGATAGATGATGAAGAGAAGAGGTTTTTCACTTCCCCTATTATATAGAACTCATACTGTGTGACTCCAGTGTTAGAGAACTGGTTATTTTTTTTGTCATAGTGTGGAAAACCCTCTAAAGCATAATCTTGGTTTTATAACGATGGGTAATTTATAGTATTATTATAAGAGTTCACTGAAGTATGGAATAATATGTGTCTCAAGACAGAATTAGTTTTCCCAAGCATGGTAAAGATGGTTAGTGTAGTATAACATCAATAAATAATATGGTATGATAGGAATAAGATATTGATGAGGACTTTAGGGTTTGTAGTAGTATGTAATTTAGGGGAAGATCCAAATGAAAACAAGTTATATAGTGGTAATTGCAACAGATTTTAGGAATATCAACTTTTTCTCTATAATAAGCTCTAAACACTGGTAAGGTACAATTGGCTATGAGATATATTCTCATGGTTACCTCTACATTATCAAATAACATGTTTGATAATGTTGAACTTATATCAATATTTTAAATTCTATATAATAAAGTGGTTTTGAGTTGAAATTTATGAAACTATTGTTAAACATTAATTCAAGTAGATATTTTTCATTTTTTTGATTATATTCGTAGTAATATCTTCTAAAAGATACATTTAATAGTGGGTTTACGAAAATATATACTAATTTTTTATTTAAAAATAATTTTAAAAAATATTCTTAAATTTTTATTTAATAAAATACCTTCCCCACAATGCACTCTATACATAAACCTCCTATCTCTCATTTCTAAGATCCATCTCCATCTCTCATCACCAATCTCCCTCCCCATCACTATTCTTCCATACTAAAATCATTTCACGCCTTGTTACAATCAATCTTCTCTTTCTCTACTAAAAACACATCCTCTTTTATAGTTTATTTAAATGACTACTTTATTATCAATTTATTTTTTTCATCAATTAAATGTTGACATTTTAAGCCCCAAATTGTTTCTCCCATTTTAATGGATTTTTGATTTTTTTAACCATAAATTAATGTGAATTATACCCAAAATAAGAAATTACATAAAATATTCATATAATGATATTGATAAAAAGTATTTTATAATTATTTTATTATAATGGTAGATTCACTAGAAAAGATGAAGGATACCATCAAGGAATATTTAGATCATCAAATAATTTATTGGTCTGTAGAATTATAATTACTTAAAAATATATATCTCAATGTCTAGGGAATCTGAATGTTACATATATATACACTCTAAGGTGATTTAAATGTATTATATATTCAATAATTTATATAATTGATCATTTATGATAGTTATTTTTAAAATTTATAATTTCATCAAACTATTGGTCATATTATTGTTTTGAAAAATTATGAATGTTTTGTGGCAGTAGAAGGATTGTTGATTATTTTTATTATAGGATGATACCTTCACTACATTTATATTGTTTAACAAAAAGATAATTTTTATTTTTTGATATTCGTGTGGAAACATCAATTTAATATTTGTTCAATAATTATTGGAATATGTAATTTAGACCTTTTGAAAATTTTGGAAAATATTTCAAAATGAATTATTTAATTTAATAGAACATTTAAAAAAATTATTTTATGAGGAAAGATATATAATCATTAAATAATACCATAATTGTTTCATAATAAACATAATATTTAATATTACATTAATCCAATTATTTAAATATTACATCATCCAAGAGTCGTATAATATATGTACTATAAGGTGTAATGTCTTAGAAATTAGTTACATAAACATAAAATTTTATAACACTTGGAAACATTTTTCATTAATTTTTCTCCTCTAGGCCTTTTCCTAGAAATCTCAAAAATTTTAATAATATTTATAACTTACAGAATTTAAATACAAGAAAGGGGGAGATAAAACACTCTATGGAATATCTCATTACCTTATTTCAGAAAACTTGCCTCTATTTTTGTTTCCCTTTTTGTTTGGGTATGTTTCATGCCTTTCAAGGACAAAGATAATTTTTCATAGAAAATAAAGTAAAGTCTAGTGATTTTTTTTGACTTAATAGTGTCTAGGTATAAATGTTTCGAATGATTAAGAGTATGTCCTTTGGGGTTTGGATGACCTAGGGGATTTTTAATGTTTTTCTGTAGAATCAGTTTTCTGGACACATTCACATCGTGAACTGGTTATATTAAAGGGACTCATTACATAGCAGATGTTATGAGCACATTTAAATCCTAAGAATTTTATAAGCCATGAAACTGATTCGATTTGCGTGATGGTTTAGTTCGGCATTTTTAATTTGAGGTGACACTGTTTTTAGTATATCTTGTAAATTTTGAAATTCACATCATGAAAGGGATTCACATCTTGAATGGTTTAAGAACAACAATTTCTACCATGCTATATGTATGATCATTTTAATTCGATGTCTAGGATCCTACCTAAAAACCTGGGGTACCTCCTAAGTGATTTAGGGGATTTCTCGCCTTTTGAATTTCATTATTTATCTCTTGATCTTAATTGTGGTTTTCATGTTTCTCTCAGGGTAAGAAATATTTATACTTCTTCGTTTCTATTGATCGTATAAGCACCATAGCAAGAATTTGTGGATTCGTTGAGCTTATAGAGATTTAATTCTTGATCATTTATAGATCCATTGTGTGGTATCCTTTAAGATAATGTTAATTTTGTTGGTTGTGGTACAGTGTGATATTTCGTGAAGATATGTATCCATTATCTTCTATATCGACCTCTTCAATTGTTAAATTGATTCTAATATTTGGTAATTATTTATAATGTAGTTGGTATTTTCGTTTCATTCCATCCTTTTTGGTGGATTCCATCACAAACATGTGATACCTCAGTTGAGGTTGGTGGTTATGTCTGTAGACTATCTTGGATGAACATTGAATGTACTAATTTTATAAATTTTTTGATAAATAAATTTTAATGATTAATTGATTTGTGTGTATAAATGATTTTTTTTGAAATTATTGTTTTCCCCTTATCATGGATAAAAAATAATAGTTATTTTTAATATATTTTCAAATAGATTTGGGAAAGGTATTTTAATTAATTTTTTGATGAAATGATTTGGAAAATGTATCTCATGGGATGCCTGGGGTTCGTAGGTGGAATGTGTTGTAATAGGCCTCATCTGCTGATACTATAGAGGTTTCACAAATAGGGTGTTACTCTAATCATGATACCCATTGTTATAGATACTTTTTAGACCTATTGGGAGGTTCACTTTATTTGGAGTTCCTCCCCTCTCTTGATTTGATACAATTTCTAATGACTTGATGCATGTGATTGTCTATGCCTTGGTATGCATATTCTAGTTAGGCTAACATGTAGTGATCCTTGGAATGATGTTTCATATTCTTAAATTTTTCACTATTTTGGCTATGATATGATATGTGGTACATGATATGAACTACTTTGATATAAGTGATATTCTTTGAAACTATTTTACTAAGATTATTTTAAAATATAGAAAAAAGAGAATATTTTTCCATACCTTTGATATAAAAACTATTTCACCTATTATCATGCATTGTTTTCTTTAAAGTTGATCAAGTTCATATTTTTGTATAGATAATATTTACAGAACACCTGGTTGGGATCCTACTGAGCCAATTTAGCCCACACCCTACACACGTTTTTGGTAATTCATAAGAATGATTATGTGATTTGATCTAGATAAAGACATGAAACCACTAGGAGGAATTGCGGTTTTTTTCAATCATGTATTTGTAGCTAGTGGTGAGATTGTGGGGTTTTCCCTTGAAATCACATAGAGTAGCTATTTATCATTTTGGATTTTTCCTTTATATTTGACTCACACATTGGAGTTTTTTAATATACTTTGGAGTTATTTAATTTCATCTATATTATTTCAGTTATTGTATTTATATTCATTCATATTTTCACATCATATATTTCTCTCTGATATGTATATTTATATTCCATTTTTTGGCTTTAGGTTTGGTGAAATAATTCCCTGTAGTTCTTATTGATTCTCAGGTGTTTGTTTCCAGCCTATGAGAATTGGGAATACCCATAAATTAGTTGATGTGTTGGGTTGGGTAATGGTTTGTGAGGATACCTAGGATGGTTCATTATAGTTTTGTATTATAGGATGGTTAAGCTCACTCTTGTGATGTTTTTAGACTTAAGATATGATTTTTAGTACTTGATATGTATGTTTCATTGACTGCCTGGCTAGTTGTTTATATGATGAGACTCATGTTAACAATAGATATTGTCATGTTTTCTCATATTTTGAGTTATTGGTCTTAATCTATGTTTTTTCTTATCGTTTTATATTTTTAACTATTGTTTGTTTATTTATTTAATCATTTCTTCATTTTTTAGTGTGCAATGGTATGACTTTGAGAAGTCTTTCTTGGGTTTCACATGAGGGTGTAGTGTAGAATATTTAAGGGAGTATTCCTTTGGATTATAATCTTATAGAGAGTATCATGTGAGTAGTTTATGATTTAGAACAAAATGAACCAATATTACACAGAACAGTTGTTGGGGTGAATCCAGGAACCAGAGGAGAAATGGATTGATCTAGGGAGTTCTTACATGGGAAACACCATCCTTTACGGGTAAAAATGAGCCCTAATAGGTGGAGGAATGGCTATATATAATAACCATTCACATTATTTCAAATTGATACATGGTTTATTACATAAATTTACAACTAAAACTACCCATAAGATCCATAAGTATATGATATTTAGAAATTAGGTACATTAAATAATAATTTAAAATAGGAAAAGACATCATCATTATTGAAAACATCATTAACATGATCATACTTAGAACTACGTGGGATAACCTGGGGATATGCATAAGAAACGGGTGAGCTATAAATTGGAGTAATGAAATAAGAATCGAATAAGGTAATATAGTTTAGAAAAATAGGCCTATTAATGGGGAATAAAAGGAACATGAATAATAATCCATGATATGGAATGGCATTAAAAATGGAAACATGGGAATTGCCATGACCCGTACCAGTGGGGCCCGAGCCACAACTCCTGAAGCCCAGGGAGTTATGGCTTGGGCCCCACTGGGATAGGTCATGACAGGAAATGTTGTGACTATTTAAAACATTGTATCATAAACATATATCAAGGCTAACTAGTATGAAATCATAATGGAAAAAGTCTCAAAAAGGAATCAATTTCACTCACTGTCGCAACATGACATATCATGTGACTAAATATTACCCAATTCATTGGTGTGATATATAATTCTGAGTTCACATGTAACTTTCTTTTCATTCTAATGCTTAAGTATACCACATAGACCATACAACATGGATTCATTCATCATTAGATTTTATTCCACGATCAAGGAGTGTTGAATATATACATTTAATTCCAAATTAAAATAGTTATATTTTTATAATGTTGAACACTTTTGATAGAAAATTCATATAGTATTCACTACTTAATTGTTTTTGTAGGGAAAATTATGGAAAAAGTTCGACACCATAACAGTGTCACTTAAAGATTCACAAAAATAGATTTCTTATAGTGAAAGCAGTCCCTAATAATTTTTACATAATATTTGATGTATTAGGGACATGGAAAGACATTTTCCAAAATTAGGGATTATAAATATAAGACATAAGATAATAAAATCACTAATAAATACGAGAAAGAAAAGAACCCTTACATGAGTATGTGAATCCAAATGCTTGGGGGATCCTCTTAAGAGATTGGGGTACCTTGGGAGGTCTATATAGAGTTAAAGGAAGAGTGAGGGAATGATATAAGGGTTTTGAGTGAATATAAGTGGGATCTAGGGTGGGTTTATATAGGAAAATATAGGGTATTTCTTTACTATTTCTCAAACAAATGGTTTGGACTCTATATAATAAAATAACAAAAACCACAAACCTTCCTATATTTTTTCCAATGGTTTTTGCAAATTGGGTGTAGTATTAATTATTTCATGAGATAAAGGGATGAAATTAATAAAATAATACACTTTCTTATGTCGAGGTGAGTCATAATCTTAAATAAATGATTTTAGAAAAATAAAATATATTAATGGTTTTGGAGGATTCAAAATGGCTTTAAAAAATTAATAAAATAAACATAAAATTTAATTATTTTAACTATAATTTTTTTTGTCTTGGATACTATTTATATTATTTATTTCATCACCTTTGGGTCATAATAAAGTTATAATATATACCTTTGGGTCATAATAAAGTTATAATATATACCTTATATTTATGCGGTATTCAATTTTTAACTGAAAATTAGACTGTATCAGAAAATTATGAAAAATTAACTCTTGTATAATTTCAATGTTCTGATTCCAAAAATAATATTAATTTTATATGAATTATTTTCTAAATATTTTCATTTTCAAAATTAATGTAATAATCAACATTTATTGATAAATTCATGGTTTTTTATAATAAAATATTTTGAACCCTTATAAAAATTGAATTTGACATCATAAAAATTATTTGATCATTTCTATTTGATAATTTTTTTTAATAATAATATTTTTTAAATTTATTATTTATTTAAAAAACCTTTAATTAATCAAAATAAATTCCATAACTGAATTTGAATATTACCAAAGAAATTAACTTTTTATTTTATTGAATAAAAATAAAAATCATTTTTAATGTAACAATAACAGGAAAAAAATTATTCATTATTTTATAAAATAATGTAAAAAAACATTTTATTATGGTCTTGATGCATATCCTTTTAATACACCAGTAAACACAGTAAGAGTAAGGTGTGCGATGGTGATACTCTCATGGGATGGTTCAGCAAACATGGTTTTCCCTGTGATCCCAATGATATTTAAATTCTATTATAAATGGTTTATCTTATGTTTATGTTGTTGAATCTTAGATAGGGTTTGGTCAATGGAAAACCAAGTTATTATATCTCCCTTAGATGCTTGATAAAAGGGCTTTATAGGGTTTCATCCTACTTGTTTAGGACATCACTTCCATTGTCTCTGTTAATTAGATTTATTAAAAACCTATATTAATATTAATCATCTAATCACTGTTCAAAGGATATATTATCAATAGTAATGATACTTAATGGTATTTTAAATTTGATAGGGTAAAACTAAAGTAGTGCAATTTTTCTTATAACCATATTACATCATAATAAATTAAATTCAATTATAAGGGGAATTTTATTTATATCAATTCTGGTCATTACAATATTCCCCCTTTTGAAATTTTCCCCATCAATTTTATTTTCCCATACTAAAATAGATGAGGGTAACTATTCTTCATCACCTGGTATAGTTCCCATGTCACATATTTAAACTTTTTTGTTTCTCCCCATCACTTTGACAAGGTTAGTTTTCTTATTTTATAGAAATTTTTTTATGTAATATAAATTATTCAATATTTCTTATTCATATAAAAGATCATTCTAAAACTATACAAAATCTTGATTGATTACATGTGAGGGTATGTTATGTACTTCCTTAATAGAGATACATGGGATACATCATGTACTTGAGATATTTTTAGTGGGAGTTTTTTTTTTGACATGACAAGGCTTCGATGCAATCAAGGATCTCAAAAGGGCTGATGTATCTTGGAATATGATTTCCCTTATTCCCAAATTTAATCACTTTATTCCATAGAAATATACATAAGAATGCCATGTATCCATCATCAAACCCTAGGTCTCAACAATGAATTTTGTAATAGATATTTTTTCGAATCTAAGTAGCCTTAATGTGTTGCATAATGGTCTTAATCTTTTCCACAAATTCTTTGACCAGTTCAGGACCTTGAAGATTATGTTCCACAAAATCATCCTAACATTGAGTATTCTACAACTCTTCTTATAAATAGCTTCATAGAAATCCATTTGGATTGTTGAGTAGAAACTATTATTGTAAGAGATCTCCACCAGAGGTAGATGTCGGTCCCATTCACCTTTGAAGTCCATAGAATATTCTCTAAAAATGTCTTCCAATGTATGAATTGCCTGATTAGATTGGAAATCATTTTGAGGTTGATATGTTGTACTAAATTTCAACTCAGTATCTATAGAATGTTCGATACTTTTCGAGAACATGGAGATGAATCTCAGATCTCGATTTGATATAATCGATAGTTTTACGCAATTAATCTTTACCACTTCTTTGATATATATCTGTGCAAGTTGATCCAGGGAGAAGTCCTCTCAAATTTATATAAAGTAAGTTATCTTCTTAAGATGATTGAAAATAACCCATATATAATTGTTTCCATGGGAAGTATTTGAAATTCAATTGACAAATTCAATGGTCATGTTTTCCCATTACTATATTGGTATGGGTAATGGTTTCATCATCCCTTTAGAAATTTTTCATTCAAACATCAATTGCTGGCTTAATAGGAACTCTAATGTATTTTTGGCAGTATTTTTTTTCATATTTTCCATCCAATTGTGCTCTCAGATATGTAGATATATATTTAGGCTTCTATGATGGCTAGAGAAGGTTGAACTATGTGCATCATCCAATATATCCTTCTTCAGCTAGAGATTTGATGGTACACAATGTGATGACCCAAATAATACAAATCATTCTTAATTAACATTGAACTACTGGGATTTACTTTTTCATATTGTTTTCACATTCTTATTAATTCACACATCGTATATTTGAGAATCCTTTAATCTTTCCTAAAAAAATAGTTTATCAGTCATTTTTTAAAGGATTGATGATGTTCATTCAATTATGATTCTCATGTCCATCCTTTCCAAAGATAAGGATATTGGATCCCTATCAATTCAAATCAATGATAGAATTGTGGGATTCTTTATACATATAGTGTATTCAATTCAGTTTTCTTCACAATGATAGTAGTGAATTGATCAGTCATAGTCCTTGATTAGATCTAACCATATTCTTTGGTGCATATGAATCTATTTCTATGCGAATATAAACCAGACATTTTGGATCCATATATATTTCTCACTTCTCCCAAAATTGATAATTCCACCAGATTTTCAATGGGGGATCACTATAGATAAATCTTGAGCATGTGTTTGGTAGTTCTTCTCATGGACTTTCCACTTCCATAAAGCATAGACTATCACATGGTCATTTTTCCTTATCACGCAACACAATCCCTTATTTAAATCATCACTGAATACTAAGAAAAGATATCCACTTATGGGTAGTGCAAGCCCAATTGTATTGATAAGACATCATTTACAGCCCCATAAATCTCTATTCACATTAATAATTATAACAAAACTAGGGACCCTTTTGATTTATCTTGGTAAGAGGCTTTGATAAGCACAATTAATTTCCCACAAAACAGTGATAATACCCAAATAATATATGGAAACTATAGATATTTGTTACAAATGTTGGGATCATCTACTTTTAAATTACTTTTTTATTTAAAGGGTCCATAGATATCTCATTGCATGTGATTGTATTCCTTAAGAAAAAGACTTCCTTCAACCAAAACTACCAATTTTTATACTCGATAGAAAGTTTCTTCTTTCATAGGATCTTTAGCATAGTGATCAGATGCTCTTCATGATCTTCTTTACTTTTGGAGATTATAATAATGTAATATATAAATACTACCAAAAATATATCAGGGTAATTTCTAAATACTCTATTCATCATGTCAATGAATATTTTTATATCATTAGTGAGGTTTAATGGAATCACTACAATTCTGTAGTGCTCGTACCTTGTATGAAAACTGGTCTTGGATATATCTTCCTTATTCACCCTTACATGATAATATCCCAAGAGAACATCCACCTTAGAGAAGTATTATGATCCATGTAGCAGATTTAACAGTTAATCATCCCATGTTAATGGATACATTTTCATTATCATGATCTTTTTAGGCTCATGATAATCCATGAAAAGGTGCATTGACCCATCCTTCATCTTGATGAAGAGGAATGGTTCACCCCATGGTAAAACACTTGGGAATATGAATCCTTTATCTAGATTATCTAGTAGTTTTTTATTCATCTCCTAATGTTCCACATCAAAAATTCTATACGGAGTCTTGGATAATGGAATCCCCCATGTATAAGCTTGATTAAAAATTCAACCTATCATCTTAGAGGAAGACTAATAAATTTCACATGAAACACATCATTTTAATCCCTAAAAATGGTCATGTCATTGAGGATATGATTGTTTCCATAGACTCAATCATTTGATCTAGATACGCTTTCTCATAAGGAAATATTTTCCATTCTTAAGATGTTGGTCCTAAAGAAGATTCATCCTTTTCGTTGCACTTGTATAGAATCATAAGATGATTCATGATATAAAGAGTGATTACTTTCTCATGGAATTTTTTGTTGAATCTATATATGGAAATCCAATCCATGCCTATAATTGTATCCAATTCCCCCAAAGAGTGTATCACAAGGTTATCTTGAAATTTCATCCTAAAAAGTTTGATAGGGGAGGAGTTATCTACTTGGGAAGCAATAATTTCTCCATTTTTTGTTTTCTCTAATAGCTCTACTTACATGATTTTTAGTGTTATTGTAATAGTTCTACCAGACTTTTTAGATATGAATAAATTCATTGAACCAAAATCAAAAAGTCAATTTTCAATTATTGAATAAATAAATATCATATCTATGACCACTTCATTGTTGGGGTCCACCATAGTAGTTTTGATGGAAAAATCTCATCCTAGTTGCCTTGTAGGATGTTAGTTGTCACCAAAAATATAAGGCCCCAGCCTTAAAACTTACTTAATCTTGAGTTATTACAAGATTACACATTGATGATCTTTTCAGGTTTAGAGTTTTAGAGAATTAGATCATGAAACTTGCATTATATTCCACATTTAAACAAAGTGGTTACATAAAAGACAGTATTCATTCTTCCCATCAACAGAAACATATTTAAAATAAAACATGGATTCTTTCTTGTCACATCCTTGACACTATCATCACATCATGTACCCTTCCCAAGACCTGTGAAAAAAATTTCAAAAACTCGGGATGAGCATAAAAAGCTCAGTAAGGGTTATAGAAATATGGAAAGGAAACATGAGTTCATATATACATAAGAATGAAATCATACTTTACCCATAAAACAAAGGCACTTTAACATACCTCATCAAACCATGAATAAATCATAGAAATCATAAGACATAAAGGTAACTTGAGGCATTCATAACATTCTTACGTAGGGAGTAACCCTCTTGGTTACGTTTGGAATACCCATCACATTATATTCCCTAAATCTCTTTGGAGAAACCTTAATGTTTCACTCCTTCGCGTTACCCAATGCATTGGAGAGCTATATCGGGCTCACCCGCCCTTAGTCTATCACGGAACCACCTGTCTTCATAATAATGACCAAGAACCATAACATAAACGTATCACATAGAACATGCATGAAGTAAAGATAACATTTCCACATTTCAATCACAATATAACATTTTAGGATATTGAAATAATGAATCCATTCAAAAAGAAACCATTTCCAAAACCATTTAAAACATTTGATAAAGAGATTTTTGAATCAAAGTGTCCCATACCACCTTGAAGTTTTTAACATTTTAAACCATTAATATCCATATAAATAAATCCTTAAAACCATTTTGAAAACATGGATACAAATAAGAACAAATCATTAAAACATTTAAAGCGATATTTTGGTTAAAGGGTTTTTACCAAAATTAGAGACACTTGAATACAATAATTGAGGAATAACATTTAATCAGAACTTTATAATATCATGAGAATAAAGGGATTCATGATATAATATTCCAAAGGACAGTATATACACCATATAAGAGTGAATTGGTGCATAACAACAATGAAGTCTCAATAGGGATGTAAAATGTGATAAAATCCCTTATAAAGAAGGTATCCTTAAATTAAGGACAAATCAATCTCAAAAATATGTGTGGCAAATATAAATACACCCAATATAAGTGGATATTAATTGTAAAACAATAAAATGTCATTCACACATATTCAATGGATGACATATTCAATGACTACATGTTGAACCCAAAGAAATCAAAATTGGGTTAAAAAGTTCCCTTGACAGCCTAACGGCATCACATCAAAATGAGTTGATGAGAGATAAAAAACTATATCTCATCACTTGGACATAAAATTTACATCAATAAGGATATATGAGAACATATCCCAACATAAAAATATGTAAATTAAAAGACCCAACAAAAGAAGTCTTTTAAAAAAGAGGAGGGTGAAAGGTTCCCTTACCGACTTGGGTATCTTTCAAAACATACACCCCATGAATGAAGGACAATAAATCATTGATGTAAATACTCATAAAGGAAAGTATTTTACACAAAGAGTAGAATAATGTCAGTACATACACCACTCAAAGGAAATTGTGGAAAATGTAGCATAAATCTCACGGGAATAAATGTGAGATGAAAAATCCCTTACGAAAACTCAGCAGCCTAACGGCGCCATATAAAACTTCCAAAAATGGATTGATGAGATCAAACAGGGTATCTCATCACATTAAAACAAAATTTACAGAAAGATGAATATTAAATAACACCCCCTATCATAACAAATAGGAGCTTAAAAGAAGTGACATAAAGGGGAGTACTTAAAAAGAAAGAGAGAGGTTAGATCTCTTACGAAAGTTCGGCAGCCTAACGGCGCCACTCAAAACATCCAAAATGGATTGATGAGAGAGAATAGGGTTTCTCATCACATGAACATAAAAATTACAGTAGGAGTAATATAAAAGAACATCCCAATAATAAGAAATATGAGCTTAAAAGAAATGACATAAAAGAGTGTACTTAAAAAGAAAGAGAGTTGTAGGATCCCTTACCTCGGGTCCGACTTGACTCGATCGTTCTTTAACGTCCTGAATAATAAACTTGAGTTAATTTCTATTTTCTTAAGAACCTTTTTAAAGTTCATTATTCCTTTTATATCGCTTATTTCCATGTTATAAACATTATGTAATCATTTAAGTTAATAATATTTGTTTTGTCGATATTTGGTTCTTAAGTCGAAAGTGGACTTCTTACAATTACATGTTGTTCGTGTGGTCAAAGGTTCTTTATATCCAGAATGACATTCCTGATTCTGATATCATATATATCATATATATCCAGAATATATATGTATTTATAATATTACATAATCATTTAGAGGTAAGAAATGAAATGCACCGTTCATGGAGATGGTAAGTCGTACGTACGCGTGAACGCTACTTTCATTTCTTTGTCATATTAATGGAATTAAAACTAAATGAGAGGTATGTATATTTTAATTACAGAATTATATTCATCATTTAGATGTATCATTCATCATATATATCCATTATATACATGTACTTATAATAGTACATTACATTTGGGGATAAGAAATGAAATGCACCGTTCATGGAGACGGTAAGCCGTACGTACGCATGAACGTTACTTTCATTTCTATCTCATAATTTAATGGAAAGAAATAATAATTATATAGAGGTATATAATAGTTCCAGTATAACATCATATAAAATATCATAGTTCCATCCTTTATACTTCCCACATATGGTATTTAACGAATCAAATAACTTTGAGGGGGCGGTAGTCCGCACTTCCTTAAATGAAGATATCGCGTTTACCCATAATGGAAACCATAAAGGTATGCCCAAAATGAAAAAAAAACATAAGATTAAGGAAAACATAAACATATTATATATCATATATAAAAATAGTGACATCATAATGGCCACCTTTTAAGGTGTTAAATGAGTATTGAACAATCATCGTTTCGGGAGGCAGAATTTCACCATCCACGGAAACTGTATGTTCTTTAACCATTTGATGTAGTTGTGTGAGAGTGTAGCTCAAATAAATCTTATAACAACATCCTAGTATATTGGAGATACTGGTGTTGTTACAAAATAAGTAAATAAAAAGAGTTTACGGGGTTGGAGAAGCAAAATAAAACAAATGAACACGAGAGAGTGAATTACCTTTAAAAGTGTAACTCCTTTTGATTTGAGCCTAAAGGATTCATTTGAAAGGATTATGCCAAAAGGGAATCCTCTAGGATGAGGAGAGGGATGTGGAGAGAGTAAATGGGTAGGGGCTGCCCGAGCCAAAGGCTTGAGGAGTCTGTGAAATGAGGTAGAGGTGCGGGGCTTTTATAAGAGGAGAGGAGGGGCACTTTTGGAATGTAAGAAATATTACTTTATTTGAAAATGTGCTTCGGCTTTAAAAGGTCCCACATTGATTTAATTTGTGTATAAGGTGATAAGGGATCTAAATCCACCTATCCAATAAGTTTTAGACATGTGTAGATCATAGAGTTTACATTATCTTCTCATTTTATTTAAATCGTCAGATAATGATGTCATCGCTGCATCATTATGATGTCATAAATAATTTAATTTATTTAATGTCTAAAAATTATAAAAAATTACTATGATGTAGGAAATCTTTTTATATTTCTAATTACTACTTATAAAAAAAATCTGACTTGTATAACCCCAATTAAAAATTGTTTTAGTAAAACATATCATATTTGTGTCATTTTTACTTTTACATTAAATAAAAAGTTATTTATGTCATTTCCCAACCAAAGTGGCTCCATGGGGTCCCCAAGTTGACCCATGGCTTGTCTTGGTCGTCCATGACACAACCAATGAGGTTAGGACATGTTTCAATCTCATCTTATTTTATTAAAGCATTACTTTTACCTTAAACTACACTAATTACCACTAATCGCGATTAAAAACTTAATAAGTTACTATTCACCAAAAAATTATTTTTATCCCATTGAACCACATTTTACTTCTTAATGACAACCATGTATGTCGAATTTTTGAAATTCAAAACACAAAGATGGTAACATTTCATTTAAACGGAAAAATCAGTTTTTATAAGTACCACTTAGTGGTTTCACTATTCATCAAAAATTGAAGTTTTTCAGAAAAATCCCAAAAAATCACCATAAGCTATATTTGATATTCCGAATTCAAAAATGAAGTCTATTTTACAAAATTCAAAACATATAAGTCAGATTAATTAATTTAATAATTAATTCCTGTTGTCAGAGCAAATAGCGTGTTTTTATGAAACAATAAGTATCAAAAGATTGACACTGGTTTAAGTCTGATTTCAAAGTGAAATTAATTCCAACGACCACTATTGGATTTAATGGTAAAAATATATTCTAATTTCACTTTAAAACCAATTCAAAAGATAATCTAATCATATAAATAAATTATATTAGAAAGAGGTTTTGAATTAAAATACAACATTTTACACTATTCATTAAAAAAATGAACTTTATCAGAAAGATAACAAAAATTTACACAAAGTAAATTTTGATGTCCCGATTCTTAATAAGAGTTTTTTTTGGTCCAAAAGAATGTTTAAGAGTGAACAAAACTATATTTAATGATGGTTCAACATCAAAAGGTGATAAGTGAACCTTTAGTGAAAACTAGGGCATATACGCCTAAAATTGAATTCTTTCCATATTTTAAGCCTCTATCCTTTATTGGATAAATGTAAAAACATTTAAAAACATATATAACCATATTTTAGTTATTTTTATCCATTCTCGCCATTACAATGGCTACATGTTAACTACCATTTAAAATAATATTATTTTATTATTAGAGTGCAATGTAAGATTCCCAAGAAACTCGTTGTTGCGTGTTGGGTACGCCATTGAGCATAGCAACCCTTTAAAGTAATATTAATACTTTATTCATAAATATGGATAAATATAAAGATGTTATATTCTTTATTTACCCGGGGTGTTACATCCTTCCCCCCTTTTGGGAATTGCGTCCTCGCAATTTTAAAATTGAGCTTGGAAACATCCTTGAAAGTCGCACATCGGAACAAGAGTCGGTAAAACAATCACTTTAAAATAAAGGAAGATAAGTACAGAGGTCGCCCGAGTTAACCCATACTAGTATTCCATGTATAAAAACATGGACATGGAAGAAAAATCAAAGGGTCATGTTCTTGAGGGAGAGTGATAGTAAACATGTCTAGGAGAAAGTTAACAATGAGAAAATCACAAACTTGTGATGGGTTAAACGGTATTCGATTCCGTAGTAGGAAAAGTTAATAGACAAAATTTTTGTTTTAAGTTACATTTTATTGAGGAATTTATTCATAAGGAAACATAATCACTTATCATGTTGACTTTCAACTTTTACTAGATTCCTTAATCAAACTCATATTTTTTCCAAAAGACGAGTATTTAGGGAGACTTGTTCGCATTAAGAGTACTATAATCAAATTCTAGAGAATCACCTAATCCACAAAAGAGAACTATGTACTTCCCATTTCTTTAGACTTTAACCAAAACCAAAACCAAAAAGGCTAGTACAAGATCAGATAATCCAGAAAAGGATAACCCTTTATAAAAAGAAAATCTATTCTTAACCTCCAAAATTTGTCCAACAAAACCCAAAGTTCAACGAGGACCATTAGATAAACAATTTATCCATAAAATTCTTCAAAGTAAACCAAACTATGATTGAAACCCAAATATTTTAAGGATTTAGTCACATAGTCTTCCAAGTTAAACCGTAACATTTATCTCCAAACAACATCAGTTGCTCCTAAAGTCTTGTATTGAAAAGTAATTAACCTAATCACATATCCTCCTTGATAGGTTAATAACCCAAAATAAACATGCTCTTAATTCATAAAATCATCTAACTAAAAAGAATCGGTCAAACAAACCAGGGACTTCACGTAGTCCAGTGGTAGGCGATAAATACCAGTCACACTTTGGTTGTGGGTTCGATTCCCGCAGCTTTGTCCGACGCGACGGGTTGTCACACGGTCTGCGTGTTGTCCTTTTTCCAAAACTATATAATTCTTAAAACATTCCCCAAAATGAGATAAAATCTTCAAAGATGATCATAACATATTTTAACCACAAATTTATCTCATGCCTTTCATTTTCCATCATAACATATAATAACCCATAATTACCTCAAAAGTAAGGATCATATAAACCCTAATGGTTACCTTAATAATTATTACCTAAATTTCCACATCGAGTTGGCCATCTCGTACATGATGCATTAGAGAACTCACCAAGGTTGAAGTGGTTGATCATGACTCCTTGATAGTTGGTTTAGAACAACCATGAGATTCCTCATTGAATCCCTCATCTCATCCAGTCTCTTAATCAGAGAACCACCACAGTTTCCTTCAAACCCATTGTCACTTTGGTGCCTGCTAGATCCAGCCATTTACTAAAACCAAAAAGGTCAGTGTGAGTATATCAACATAACCATCATGTACTAATGAGGAAGATAAACACTAAGATATACTTACTCATTCACTTTATCTAAAACTATGACTCTTTCTGAAATCCTAACCATTATGGTAATGTCACTTGTGCTTAGAGAATACCCTAACCTCTAAAGTTATCTAAACCGACCTTTGATACCAACTATAAGGCCCCAGCCTTAAACCTTATTTAATCTTGAGTTATTACAAGATTACACATTGAGGATCTTTTCAGGTTTAGAGTTTTAGAGAATTAGATCATGAAACTTGAATTACATTCCACATTTAAACAAAGTGGTTACATAAAAGACAGTATTCATTCTTCCCATCAACGGAAACATATTTAAAATAAAACATGGATTCTTTCTTTTCACATCCTTGACACTATCATCACATCATGTACCCTTCCCAAGACCTGTGAAAAAAATTTCAAAAACTCGGGATGAGCATAAAAAGCTCAGTAAGGGTTATAGAAATATGGAAAGGAAACATGAGTTCATATATACATAAGAATGAAATCATACTTTACCCATAAAACAAAGGCACTTTAACGTACCTCATCAAACCATGAATAAATCATAGAAATCATAAGACATAAAGGTAACTTGAGGCATTCATAAAATTCTTACGTACGGAGTAACCCTCTTGGTTATGTTTGGAATACCCATCACAGTATATTCCCTAAATCTCTTTGGAGAAACCTTAATGTTTCACTCCTTCGCGTTACCCAATGCATTGGAGAGCTATATCGGGCTCACCCGCCCTTAGTCTATCACGAAACCACCCGTCTTCATAATAATGACCAAGAACCATAACATAAACGTATCACATAGAACATGCATGAAGTAAAGATAACATTTCCACATTTCAATCACAATATAACATTTTAGGATATTGAAATAATGAATCCATTCAAAAAGAAACCATTTCCAAAACCATTTAAAACATTTAATAAAGTGATTTTTGAATCAAAGTGTCCCATACAACCTTGAAGTTTTTAACATTTTAAACCATTAATATCCATATAAATAAATCCTTAAAACCATTTTGAAAACATGGATACTCATAAGAACAAATCATTAAAACATTTAAAGCGATATTTTGGTTAAAGGGTTTTTACCAAAATTAGAGACACTTGAATACAATAATTGAGGAATAACATTTTATCAGAACTTTATAATATCATGAGAATAAATGGATTCATGATATAATATTCCAAATGACAGTATATACACCATATAAGAGTGAATTGGTGCATAACAACAATGAAGTCTCAATAGGGATGTAAAATGTGATAAAATCCCTTATAAAGAAGGTATCCTTAAATTAAGGACAAATCAATCTCAAAAATATGTGTGGAAAATATAAATACACCCAATATAAGTGGATATTAAGTGTAAAACAATAAAAGGTCATTCACACATATTCAATGGATGACATATTCAATGACTACATGTTGAACCCAAAGAAATCGAAATTGGGTTAAAAAGTTCCCTTGACAGCCTAACGGCATCACATCAAAATGAGTTGATGAGAGATAAAAAACTGTATCTCATCACTTGGACATAAAATTTACATCAATAAGGATATATGAGAACATATCCCAACATAACAATATGTAAATTAAAAGACCCAACAAAAGAAGTCTTTTAAAAAAGAGGAGGGTGAAAGGTTCCATTACCGACTTGGGTATCTTTCAAAATATACACCCCATGAATGAAGGACAATAAATCATTGATATAAATACTCATAAAGGAAATTATTTTACACAAATATTAGAATAATGGCAGTACATACACCACTCAAAGGAAATTGTGGAAAATGTAGCATAAATCTCACGGGAATAAATGTGAGATGAAAAATCCCTTACGAAAACTCGGCAGCCTAACGGCGCCATATAAAACTTCCAAAAATGGATTGATGAGATCAAATAGGGTATCTCATCACATTACAACAAAATGTACAGAAAGATGAATATGAAATAACACCCCCCATCATAACAAATAGGAGCTTAAAAGAAGTGACATAAATGGGATTACTTAAAAAGAAAGAGAGAGGTTAGATCTCTTACGAAAGTTCGGCAGCCTAACGGTGCCACTCAAAACCTCCAAAATGGATTGATGAGAGAGAATAGGGTTTCTCATCTCATGAACACAAAAATTACAGTAGGAGTAATATAAAAGAACATCCCAATCATAATAAAGATGAGCTTAAAAGAAATGACATAAAAGTGTGTACTTAAAAAGAAAGAGAGTTGTAGGATCCCTTACCTCGGGTCCGACTTGACTCGATCGTTCTTTAACGTCCTGAATAATAAACTTGAGTTAATTTCTATTTTCTTAAGAACCATTTTCAAGTTCATTATTCCTTTTATATCACTTATTTCCATGTTATAAACATTATGTAATCATTTAAGTTAATAATGTTTGTTTTGTCGATATTTGGTTCTTAAGTTGAAAGTGGACTTCTTACAATTACATGTTGTTCGTGTGGTCAAAGGTTCTTTATATCCAGAATGACATTCCTGATTTGGATATCATATATATAATATATATCCAGCATATATATGTATTTATAATATTACATAATCATTTAGAGGTAAGAAATGAAATGCACCGTTCATGGAGATGGTAAGTCGTACGTACGCGTGAACGCTACTTTCATTTCTTTGTCATATTAATGGAATTAAAACTAAATGAGAGGTATGTATATTTTAATTACAGAATTATATTCATCGTTTAGATGTATCATTCATTATATATATCCATTATATACATGTACTTATAATAGTACATTACATTTGGGGATAAGAAATGAAATGCACCGTTCATGGAGACGGTAAGCCGTATGTACGCATGAACGTTGCTTTCATTTCTATCTCATACTTTAATGGAAAGAAATAATAATTATATAGAGGTATATAATAGTTCCAGTATAATATCATATATAATATCATAGTTCCATCCTTTATACCTCCCACATATGGTATTTAACGAATCAAATCACTTTGAGGGGGCGGTAGTCTGCACTTCCTTAAATGAAGATATCGCGTTTACCCATAATGGAAACCATAAAGGTATGCCCAAAATGAAAAAAAACAGAAGATTAAGGAAAACATAAACATATTATATATCATATATAAAAATAGTGACATCATAATGGCCACCTTTGAAGGTGTTAAATGAGTATTGAACAATCATCGTTTCGGGAGGCAGAATTTTGCCATCCACGGAAACCATATGTTCTTTAACCATTTGATGTAGTTGTGTGAGAGTGTAGCTCGAATAAATCTTATAACAACATCCTAGTATATTAAAGATACTGGTGTTGTTACAAAAGAAGTAAATAAAAAGAGCATAGGGGGTTGGAGAAGCAAAATAAAAAAAATGAACACGAGAGAATGAATTACCTTTAAAAGTGTAACTCCTTTTGATTTGAGCCTAAAGGCTTCATTTGAAAGGATTATGCCAAAAGGGAATACTCTAGGATGAGGAGAGGGATGTGGAGAGAGTAAATGGGCAGGGGCTGGCTGAGCCAAAGGCTTGAGGAGTCTGTGAAATGAGGTAGAGGTGGGGGCCTTTTATAAGAGGAGAGGAGGGGCACTTTTGGAATGTAAGAAATATTACTTTATTTGAAAATGTGCTTCGGTTTTAAAATGTCCCACATTGATTTAATTCGTGGATAAGGTGATAATGGATCTAAATCCACCCATCCAATAAGTTTTAGACATGTGTAGGTCATAGAGTTTACATTATCTTCTCATTTTATTTAAATCGTCAGATAATGATGTCATCGCTGCATCATTATGATGTCATAGATAATTTAATTTATTTAATGTCTAAAAATTATAAAAAAATTACTATGATGTAGGAAATCTTTTTAGATTTCCAATTACTATTTATAACAAAAAATTTGACTTGTATAACCCTACTTAAAAATTGTTTTAGTAAAACATATTATGTTTGTGTCATTTTTACTTTTACTTTAAATAAAAAGTTATTTATGTCATTTCCCAACCAAAGTGGCTCCATGGGGTCCCCAAGTTGACCCATGGCTTGTCTTGGTCGTCCATGACACAACCAATGAGGTTAATACATGTGTCAAGCTCATCTTATTTTATTAAATCATTACTTTTACCATAAACTACACTAATTACCACTAATCACGATTAAAAACTTAATAAGTTACTATTCACCAAAAAATTATTTTTATCCCATTGAACCACATTTTACTTCTTAATGACAACCATGTATGTCAGATTTTTGAAATTCAAAACACAAAGATGGCAAAATTTCATTTAAACGGAAAAATCAGTTTTTATAAGTACCACTTAGTGGTTTCACTATTCATCAAAAATTGAAGTTTTTCAGAAAAATCCCAAAAAATCACCATAAGCTATATTTTATATTCCGAATTCAAAAATGAAGTCTATTTTACAAAATTCAAAACATATAAGTCAGATTAATTAATTTAATAATTAATTCCCATTGTCAGAGCAAATAGCGTGTTTTTATGAAACAATAAGTATCAAAAGATTGACACTAGTTTAAGTCTGATTTCAAAGTGAAATTAATTCCAACGACCACTATTGGATTTAATGGTAAAAATATATTCTAATTTCACTTTAAAACCAATTCAAAAGATAATCTAATCATATAAATAAAATAGATTAAAAAGAGGTTTTGAATTAAAATACAA
This sequence comes from Viscum album, assembly GCA_963277665.1. Classification (NCBI taxonomy): domain Eukaryota; kingdom Viridiplantae; phylum Streptophyta; class Magnoliopsida; order Santalales; family Viscaceae; genus Viscum; species Viscum album. Next base: position 1,147,699,230 of record OY728132.1, on the reverse strand, counting down.
CATTTTACACTATTCATTAAAAAATGAACTTTATCAGAAAGATAACAAAAATTTACACAAAGTAAATTTTGATGTCCCGATTCTTAATAAGAGTTTTATTTGGTCCAAACGAATGTTTAAGAGTGAACAAAACTATATTTAATGATGGTTCAACATCAAAAGGTGATAAGTGAACCTTTAGTGAAAACTAGGGCATATACGCCTAAAATTGAATTCTTTCCATATTTTAAGCCTCTATCCTTTATTGGATAAATGTAAAAACATTTAAAAACATATATAATCATATTTTAGTTATTTCTATCCATTCTCGCCATTACAATGGCTACATGTTAACTACCATTTAAAATAATATTAATTTATTATTAGAGTGCAACGTAATATTCCCAAGAAACTCGTTGTTGCGTGTTGGGTACGCCATTGAGCATAGAAACCCTTTAAAGTAATATTAATACTTTATTCATAAATATGGATAAATATAAAGATGTTATATTCTTTATTTACCCGGGGTGTTACAAAAAACCCTTGGCATAGTGAATTGATTTTCAAATTTCCCTGGTTACTTATAGATAAAAAAATTATCAATTCATTGAGGTTTTACTAGAGAATTACTTTCCTCCATTTCATTGCGGGGTTTCTCCTATGAGTAATCGTTATCTAGGATCCCTTCCTTTTATCAAATAAAGCATTTACCCACCCCTAGGTAATTTTTAGGGTGATTCTTTCCACACCTATGACAAGTGGGATGGTGAAATTTCTTGAAACTATTATATTTTTCTATCAAAATTCAATAATTAACTCAACTTTACTCTTCTTATCCTTGTCATATGCTTGATATTTTATGTACTCCATTTTGATGTTGACGGAATATCATAAAATTTTACCATATCTATCAAAGTCAAATATTTCCTGGGATTTTTGTAAATAAAATGTTTTTCCCACAAAATAAGCTGATAAACTTGAATTCTAGGGTAATAATAAATCCATTGGTTTATCATGTATTTATTGTAAATTTTTTCTCATACAACTTGATAGATTTTTAATCTTTGTTTCTTGAGGGTAAGGAAATCTCATTCCATTTTATGTCAGAGGGTGTGATGAAAATATTTATCCAAAAAAATTTCTATAATTCCTTTGACAACATTTCTTCAATATATTATTCAATCTTTGTATTCTTAATCAATTTACACCACTAATCAAATTGTCCCTATATATGATAAACACCTAGTATAAAATTCTCTTATTCATAACATTGAATGATGGAGAATATCATCTTAGTGGAGTTGATCCATTATTCCATAATTAAGGGATTAGATGATCCATTGAAATTTGGAGGCCTTTGTCACATAAATAACTCAATTTAATCTTGTTCTCTCTTAGGGAGAGTTGGATGATCCTCCTTATATAGGTTTCTATTCAGAAACAAAGTTAGCTGAGAGAGTATCATCATAAATTTTGTGATACTTTCTCCCATCAAGTTGGGCATCACACTAGGGCAGTGATCACATTTCCCTTTTCATTGGTTTTTAACACGATTCTACATATTTTTAGTCATTGGATAGAATAAAACGAAAATTTTGGATGAGTTTTTTTATCTATCAAATAAATAAATGGGAATTTAATGACATCAAAAGGGATAACTTATAACTTATATTTATTTCCCTAAATTATGAATTTCTTGGATTTAATCTATGTTATCCACGATCTAATTCCTAACATATATTCCTATAGGATTTTTTTGTTACCTTAATAATGGTTCAAAATGAGATTGTGGTTTTAAAAAATAATATCCCTTAGGATTGTCAAACAAGATGTGCAGTAAGGAATGTTTTCATGTACTAGGTTAAGCAGAGTCAGGCCCAACGCACCTTGTTGGAGTTGTTACAACTGGGAACATCTATTCTAGAACCATGTTCACTTGTAGTATCCATATAGGTGCGTATTTACTTGATAAACCACTAAGTGTATAAATAAAAAAAATTATGGATGTTTTCTTATATTTAGTCTTATCCTAAAGTCTTTCTCTATAGTTTTCTAATCATAATCCCAAAAATAACAAAACTATTCCTCTGATACCAACTATAATAACTATTCTCTATATTTAAAATAATAAATGATTTATTAAATAAAATTAACCCTCATAAAACCTGTAATATGGGGAAGTATAATGTATTTAAAAATTCTATGCATTAAATATAAATTTAAAATATTAAAAAACATCATCTTTTTTGAAAACTTCCTATACATGTTCGCACATCTACATTGGATAACTGGGGACAAACATAAGAAAGGGGTGAGATATAAATACAAGTAATGGAATAATAATTGAATAAGTTAATACATGTTATAAAATATTCATATTAATGGGGATGAAAAGGAACATGAAAAATAATTAATTATATAGAATGATCATCACAAAGGAAACATGGTAATTGTAGAAACAACTTAAAACAAAACATCATAAACATATTTCAAGGATAAGTGCCAAGAAATAATGATTTACAAAGCCCCATCAAGCAATCAGGTTCACTCCCTATCCCAATATGATGTTTCATGACACTAATCAGTACCCAATGTGTTTGAGCAATATCTAATTCCGAGAATATTCTACACTTTCATTTCATTATCATGCTTAAGTGTTCTATATAGACCATACAAAATGGATTCATTCATCATCATGTTTTATCCCATGATCAAGGAGTGTGTAATACATAAATTTAAGTAAAAATTCAATGAGTTATAAGTCTATAATGTTGAACACCCTTGATATTAAATGGGTATGGTATTCACTAAATAATTGTTTAGGCACAGAAAATTGATGTGAAATTTCCCAAGTATAACGACATTAGTTAAAAATTAAAAAAAATTGTTGATGAAAGAGAATTGGGTATATCATAATTTGGAAATAAAATGGTTTGTAATAGATTCATGGAAGGTAATTCCTCAAAATTAATAATTGGAAATTGAAGTCATAAGTTAATAAAGAAACATTATTAAATATGAGAAAGAAAATAACTCTTACTTGAGTGAGTGATTCCAAATGATTGGGAGTATCTTCTTGAGAGATTGGGGGTTCCATAGAATACTATTGATGGGGTATTATATAACAATGATGTGTTCCATTTGTTTTGAGTTATGTGAAGTGGGAAAATCGGTGGGTTTATATAGGAAAATAAAGGGTATTTCTTTAATATTTCTCAAACATAGGTTTTGGACACTATATAATAAAATAACAAAACCCAAAACCCTACCCACTATTTTTCCCAGGTTTTCTAAAAAAATTAGAGTGGTGTTCATTATTTTATGAATTCATGCTTTGAACATATAATAATAATATCCATTCTTATGTTGAGGTAAGTCATATTATTAATGAAATGATTTTATAACCTTAAAATATATTAATGGTTTTGAAGGATTCATAATGGATTTATATAATGAAATAATTAAACATAAATATAATTATTAAAAATATATAACATATAGTTGGTCACTTATACCATTTATATTATTTATTACATCACTTTTGGGTCATTATAATGTCATAATACACACCGTATATTTATACGATATTTTATTTTTACCCTAAAATTAAACCATCTCAAAAAATTAAGAAACATTCTCCCTTAGGTAATTTCTAAATTTTAAATCCAAAAAATAATATTAATTTTATCTAAATAATTTTATTAGTGTGTGAATTTTCACATCTAAAACAATCATTGATATTAATTGAGAAATGATGGGTTTTTTGACATTCATATTTTTAGAACCCTTATTAAAATTACATTTGACATCATAAATTTTTTTTGATAAAATATATTTTATGAAAAAAAATTAATAGTAAAATTTTATTTAAATATATTTTATTTTGAAAATCCATTAATTCATTAAAATAAATTCCTTAAATGAATTTGAATATTTCCTGAAAATTATAATTTTTTTATCGAATAAAAATAAAAAACATTTATAATGTAGAAATAATAGCATGAAAATTTATTCATTATATTATAAAATAATCTACATAATAATTTTAGTATGATCTTGAAACATATCATTTTAATACACTATAAAAAGCCATGAGAGTAATGTGTACGACAGTGACACTTTCATTGGTTGGTTCTGCGAACATGGTTTGGGTTGTGATCTTGATGAGCTTGAAATTATCCCATAAACAATTTTTCTCATGCATAAGTAGTTGGATCACAACTTAGGAATAGTCAATGGAAATGCTCAATGATTCTATATCCCTCACAAGCTCTAATAAATGGGCTTAATATGGTAAAATTCTATTGTTTGCGGTCATCACTTCCTTTATTCATGTCAATTAGATTTTTCAAAACCCTATATTTTTACTAATCATGTGATCACTATTCAATAGATATATTATCAACAGTAATGATACTTAATGGTATTTTAAATTAGATAGGGTAAAACTAAAGAAGTTAATTTTTATATATAATAATATTACATAATAATTCATTAAATTAAATCATAAAGGGAATCTTATTTATTTAATTTCGAGCCATTACACTGGATAAGAATGATCTAATATATCACTTCCTGCATACAACTGAGAATATCAAGGTGAAGTGTGTGGTGTTAAGAATTGAGGGTCCCAGCATGTAATGGTGTTGTTCCATGGTATAGGTTGATGGTAATGTGGGAATTCACTAGAAGAGTTTCATGACCTTATTCTTCTATAAGTTCTTTCCAAAGTCTCTAATTATGTAAAAGTATCAATAGTTCCTCTCTTTCTTGAATGGAGGGTGATCATTTTCATCCTACACTAATCAGTTCATGGGGATAGTTTATTTTTCTATAGAGGTAATGATGATTGACCAGCTGAATTCTCAAAAGTACTTGCATGGTTTGTAACCAATTATCAAATCACAAGTATTCATTGTGAATATTTCTAACTATGAGGTGTCAGTAGATAGGGAAATGGTGGTGGAGATGGATATTGTAGGAAATGATGGATCTTTTGTAACTTCTATTTCAAACAATGTAAGGTATAATGGCGTACATGGGAAGAAGGGTAAGTGGCTTAATTATCGTAGGGGTGGTGGAGATGGTTATCTAAAGTTGTATTCCTCTACATAATGAATTATAGACAATAGAGTTCCCCTAACTTTCTATTAATGTGGAAAGGTCTATATTACCTTGAATTCTTGTACCTCACATGAAAAGATATACAATGGTTGTGGATGCTAAAGCTATATGTTGAGGTTCTGTAAGGTGATGTCTAATTCTCATTATGGTTATGGATCATCGGCCATAAATTTCACTAAAACATAGTCAGGTGCTTTAGAATCTATAGGGCTCCATCTATATAATTCAAGAGTAAAGAAACTTCACATAGTGGATGAGATTCTGATGGAGGTTGACACTATTCCAACACTAATAAGAAGTAGCATCATTATTGAATCTTATATGGAAACTACGTTATTAGATACATGTTCCTCCCAATAGTTTTTTATGACTATTTTTTTTATGTGATTAAACATTAAACAGAAATCATATCCATTCTTATGGCGTTATCAATACCTCTTAAGAAGAGGAAAGATCAAGGGTTTTCATATCCTTCTTTTTTTCATTGTTTATAGCTGATGTGGAGTTAGTATGGAGTTTTCATGTTCTCGGCCTATATTTGTTTGACTCCATCATTGGGGTGGACTGGCTTATCACTCATCTTCTAGAGTTTTATTTTTATCATCAGTATATTTCATTCCATACCATTAATGGGAGTTCATGAGTGTTTTATGGTGAGTGGGATTCATGTAGGGGTCATGATGGACATTTCCATCCTGAGAAAAATATTTTGTAATCTGTTGTAGTAATTGATTCCGATAACATTTATTCTATTTTTGATATTATCACTATTGTTCATGACATTTATAATTTAATAAAAGAAGTGTTCTTTGGTATTCTTCTAGAGAGTGAGGTGGAGTTCATGATTGATCTTATTCTGGGTGAACTGGTAATCTCAATACCCACTTATCATATGGAACTAATAGATCTGAAAGAGCTAAAGATTCAATTTGATGATTTGATGGTGAAATATTTCATTCACCCCAATGTTTCTCTATTTTTATTCCTAGTACTATTTTCCATGAAGGACGAATGTTCACATTGATTTTTTGAGGTCTATCAGAAATTAAACCAAGTGACGGTTAAGAATATGTATCCTTTTACCTATATGGATGATTTGTTTGATCAATTAAAGGGGGATATTAGTTTTAAAAGATCAATCATATGTCAATTTATCATCATCTCAGGGTTTGAAAGTTTGATATAATGAAGAAAGATTTTGGGAGAAGGTAGGATCATTATGAATATCTTGTGATTCATTTTGGTTTGACTAATTCCCATTTTATTTTTATGGATTTAATGAATGAGATATTCCATCAATATCTTGACAATATTTTGGTAGTTTTCATGGATGAAATTTTTGTTCATTCATTATCTGAACATGAGTTCGGGCATTATATGATTTTGGTTTTGGAAATCCTGGTGAGTCACAATTTGTATGGATATATTTCAAAATATAAATTATGGTTTCAAGAAGTGAAGTTCTTGGGGGATGTCATTTCTAATCACAATTATTAGCTGATCCAGAGATGGTGAATTCTTCTTGTCATAGGATAATCCATGAAATGTCCTTGAGATTTAGAGCTTCCTTAGTCTTTCTAGATATTATCAATGATTAATCATTGATTTATCGATGCTTCCATCACCCATTAATGATATTACCAAGAAATGGGTTATATTCACATAGGATTCCAAATGTTATTCTTCATTTGATGAACTGAAATAGATTCTGACCAAAGCTCCTATTCTAATCTTACTTGATCCTAGTAAGCGGTATGCAAATTACTATGATGCTTATGGTGCTAATTTAGGTTGTGTTCTTACAAATAATAATCATGTTGTGGGCTATAGATCTCATCATCTTTGGTCCAATGAAAAGAATTACCCCACTCATGATTTATATCATTTAATGGTTATTCAAGTGCTTAAATGATTGAGACACTAACTCTTTGGGGAGAGGTTCATAGTAATTTATAGCCATAAGTGTCTAAGCTATATCTATTCTTTGAAGTAATTTAATCTCAAATAGATGTGGTGGGTGGAATAAATTTAGACATTTGACTTCCACATCACCTACACCTTAGGTAAGAATAATGTTGTTATAGATTCTCTTAGTGGGAAAGTTCAATCAAAAGATATTTTCAAATCGAAGGAAGAGTGGAACATAATGTGACTCTTTACTTAGTATCATATAGAAACTCTGGAAGAGGTTTTAGGTATGGTTTTAACCGATTTTTAGTTATAATCATATCTCCTTGATTCGATTTTGTTGGGTCAGTAATATGATGGTGTGTTTATAGGAATTTGAGAAACCCTTTATAATGGGGATTCAATTTCTGTTTGGTCTATCTCTTCTAATGGTATTCTCTTCATTAGTGATTGTTTTTTCATCCCAACATATGTGAGGATATTTGTTTTTTTAAACTATCATAGTTCTTAATGGACCATTCATCCTGTCACTGTGAAGATGTATTGTGACATTAGATTTGGATTTTGGTGGCTAAGTGTGAAGCGTGAAATTCTAGATTATGTGTCTCATTGTTACACTTGTCAAAAGATAAAGGTAAAAAATTGAAAACCTTCTGGTTTTCTCTAATGTATTTTGTTGTTGGTTTCAACATGGGATGGGTTTCCATGGACTTTGTATTTGGGTTTCCACAAACTCTCAGAGGTATGAATGTTGTCTGGGTGGTCATTGATCTGTTGAAAAATTCATCCCAGTTCATTCTGATTTGGAACACCACTAATGTTGAGGATCTGGGTAAACATTATTTGTAGGGAATTTTGAGGCTAAATTGGACACCCTATATTTTTTTTAGATAGATATCCTAGATTTACCTCTTGATTCTGTAGGGGTCTCTAGAAGGTGGTGGGGACTCAGGTCAGTTTGAGTAAAGATTACCATAAATAGATAGACGGTCTGATGGAGCACACTATTCAGATCTTTGAGGATATTCTTCATGCTTATGCCATTGATTTTGGTGGATTTTGGAATATCCATTTTGGAATGGTCGATTTTGTGTATAAAAATAGCTATCAATTCTGAATCATAATGGTTCCCTTAGATGTATATTATGACAGTTCATTCAAGAAACATATTTATTGGGAAGAGGTGGGTGAGGCCTCTCTTATGGTACTAAGTCTTATTTAGGATGTTTCATTGAGGATTTAGGATAAAAGTTGGGATCTAGTAATAGATTATTGTTGGAAGAAATCATATGTGGTCATTAACATTGCCCTTTGTAAAATTTCCTTGGCGATCTAGTTTTTTACGGATTATCCTCGATTGGGTCATCATTGTCTTAGAAAATAAGGAAAGTAATCCTTGAGATATGTTAGAGTATTTGAGGTCACTGAGAATATTGGTCAGGTTTCCTATCGTTTGGTACTAATTAATCAGTTTATAGATATTCTTGGGGTTTTCTAGATAACTATACTCAAAAATTATCATGTTAATCCCTCTCATGTTCTGATTTGGGAAGAGAATGTCTTAGATCCAGACATTTCTATTGTAGAGTATCTGATGTAGATCATTGACTCTTAAGTGAAATTCTTTCATGGGATGTCTATACCATTATTCAAAGTGTTGTGGCGACACAGATCATATTATCTTGAGACATGGGAGTTTGGAATTCCAGTTAGGGATTAGTGGCATCACCTATTTCTGAAGAACTATTCTTCCACAAATCTTCTCAGGGATGGAAAGTCTTATGATGGGGAGTTTGAAACATCCCTTTATCTATTATCAGGTATATATTGTCTCTTTTTTGTTTCCCTCTTCATTTTTTTGTTTTTTATCCCTTTCAAGGATGAAGATAATTTTTCACATAAAATAAAATTAATTTTAGAGAATTATGTTTTTTTGATTTAATATAGTCTTGGTATAAATGTGTAAATGTATTAAGAGGATGTCCTTTTTGGTCAAGGTTCACCTTGTTTATTTGTTATGTTTTTTCTTAATAATTTTTCTACTAAAAAATTTCACATCTTAAACTGGTTACACAATATAAAATTATTGTTGGGAATATGTCTTCAACTGATTCAGAGAATGAAATGTTTATAATCTTTAAAACTGGTTGACATCATGTGATGGTTGTAATTGTGTTTTTTTATTTTTGTTGATTCCTTTTTAGTTGTATAATTTGAATAATGAAATTCACATTGGGAAAGGGGATCATTTATATAATTTTTTTCGGATCAGAGGGTTTTATAACACTACTCATATGATTCTATTGATTTTATATGCAGGATTTTCAATCGAATATTATGATCTCTATCAATGTGATTTTGGGTATCTCTTGTCCTTCCAGATCACCTCATTTATTGATTGGTCGTCTTTATGGTTGCACTTCATCACATCGAGTAAGTTATCTTTATAATTCTTTATTTACATTGGTTGAAGAAAAACTGTTGTTCAACGTTAGTGGATCCATTGATCATATGATGACATTATTCATGATCCTTTCTAAATACATTGTGTGATATTCTCCCAAATTCGGAACCTTTTTTAGGATGTGGTGCAATGTGAGATTTCCTTGAGGTATTTTTCATTTATTTACTCTCCCAATTTATTCTCTTGTTAAATTGATTCTATGATATGGGAATCAATTCAAGATCCTCTGGTGTTTTCTATTGTTTCCTTCCTTTTTGGTGAATTCTATTGTGGGGTTGTGTGACCTGAGTTGAGTTAGGTTATTATATCCCTATCCTTTGTTTAATGAACCTTGAATACTCACCTTTTATAATTTTTTTAGTATATAAATTTTCCTGATTAATTGATTTGTTTTAATGGGGTTTTTTTGAAATAATGGTGTTCCCCTTATTTTTGGTAAAAGGAAATGGTATTCTCAATAAATGTTGAAATTGAGTTGTGAATGAATTTTCAAATAGTGGTTTCAATGAAATGATTATGAAAATTTGACACGTGGGAGTCCTTGGGTACTTAGGTGGATGGTGTGGTAATAATCCCTGTCTGTTGATACTATCTGGGGGTTCACTCATGTAGTGTTCCTATGCTTCCTTGGCATGTTATTCTAGGGAATTTTTATGACAATTTTTATGTTCACATTTTGGGTTTTTATGATTCTCTCTATATTTTATGTGTATATCTAGAGACTTGATGTGTGCTATTTTCTATGCACTGGTTTGAGGGTTCTAGCTATTCTGAACTATAGTGATCATTAGAATGATGTTACATGTCCTTCTAGTTTGAATTATTTTAAATTTTATATGATATATTTTATATTATTTGAATAGATTTAACATATGTGATGGGCTTTGAAACTATTTTACCTTGGTTATTTGTGATAGTGTAAAATGGGCAATGTTTTACCAAAATTTTTATATGAAAGTTTTTTTAATAAATATCTTTATTTTTTCTTTAACTTTGACCATGTTTTAATGGTTGAATATAGAATTTTTAAGGAACACTAGGGTGGGATCCTACTGAGCGTATTTATCTTACATCCCTTTTGTAGGGCATTGACCTGGTCATGTCTTTTTATGTAGATAATGGAAAGGCAATGTAGTGAGGTGGTTAGGTTTCTATCAGTTGTGTATAGTTAGTAGGTTTCAAGATGGAGATAGTTTTCTCACACTATCATATGCATAATATATTTCTTCTTTTGGTTTTTTCATTTAATGTTGGACTCATACATTAAATATTTATTTAGATACTTTTTTATAGTTTCATTTACACTATATTCATTCAGTTATGGAAAATATATTTATTCATATTTACTTTTCTATTTTTTCTCCCTTATTTTTATTTAAATATTCTATTTTTTATGCTTCAGGTTGGGTGAAATCATTCTCTTTGCTCGTTTTTTATGCCTAGTAACTAGTCACTAAACTGTGTGGATCAGCAATTATCTTTGAGAATGTGAAATATAAAGTTATGTATCAGTTTTTGAGGGTATCTAAGTTGGTTCATCACACTCATTAAGGAAAACATGTAGACTAATAGATCATAAAAATGGAAGATAATATGATGGAGACAAAAATATCATAATAAAACATCTTCATACAATAGATAAAAGACTTAAAATATGCAATAGAAACATAGGATCATAAAATGATCATTAAGTAGCATAAAATAAAAAACTTAAAAGATGTGAAAATGACATAAAAGTGTGGAATACTTTAAATGGAATAATCATAAAAACATAAAATTTAATAGAAATAAAATGCATCTTAAAACATTAAATGACTTGATAAATAACCTATAAATGTGTGTTGACTTGAAAATTAGTAAAATGAAGGACAACCATAATCATAGTGAAACGTGTGTGAGAAAATGCATTATTCCCATGCTTATGTTAAAAAAATCATTATATACACACCAAAAAATGTGAGCAACCCACCATGCCCACACCCATGTATAGAAAACCCATTATGAAAATTCTAGAATATATCGTGAGATATTATATAATACCAATGCACTGGAGGGTGATATAGGACCCCACTTATCGTTATCCAAATAATAGTGTTCAATTTAAAATCATTCAAAAAAATATATTAATGAACCTATGAAAAAATAATGGGTTTTAATCTACTATAAACAAAAGTAATCTTGGGTATAAGACTATAATTTCAATGGGAATTATAAAATAATAACATATAAACTATAAATTCATGAGATATAGATCACTTGATGTTAATGAAAACCAAATCATGAAATGATCCATCAGAAAACATTTTATAATCATCGATGTAAAAGTCATAGTTACAAGTCTCTTTTCGAAGATTCTCCTTTATTTTCAAGAAAATGAAGAAAAAATCCTTTTATGAATGTGTAATTGGTTCAAAATCTATTTCAAATGAAATAAGGATAACATAACAAAAAATAGAATTTATTATAAAACTATTTTCTATGAGAAAATTATGTAACTCAAATAAAAGAGTTTGAGTTTCCAAGTCTCTTACCATTACACTGTATTTTCCATGAAAATTATTTAATATCCTATATAATAAATCAACCATCATAATTTTATATTTAATAACCATACTCATATTAATTTCCATTTATACTCATCCTTAATGAAAATTATTTTCATGCATTTAAATTGTTGTAATCTCTTTTCCACATTGGGTATTAATATCTTTAATCACTTTCCCATGATTTATAATGTTGATATTTCTACTAATAATTTGATAATAAATTCATTATTTATATTTAATATAATATTATAAAATTTATAATATTTTTTGATTTAAAATTTTATTATTTCATTTCATGTGTGTTTTTGTTAAGTTATGTGAAAACCAGTTTGATAAGGGATTATTTAGGTAATTTAAGAAAATAAAAATAGTACTTCAATAATATGTTAAATACATAAATTAAAATTTTGATAACAATATACTAATCATGATTTTATTAATATACTATAAAAATATTAATTTTTATTATCTTATAGTCATCCACAATCTGGGTTTAAATCATGGTTCACGTAGATGGTTAAATAGAACCAAACATTAACATGGTTTCACTCGATTGGAGAGCATGGTTGAGGAGATGTTTCTATTGAAATAATATTATTATATTAGAATAAAAAAGATATTTTATTATTTTATTATTATTTTAATAAATATTGGAATATATTTATATAATTTAGGAAAATTTATATGAAAAATTAAAAACATTTCTTTGTGTATGAGGTAATCTTCTCATACGCACGATTAAAATTCCCATTTCTCATAACGTAAGTTGGTGTAAAGGAGTTTATGAAATAGAAATTTTATATTTATAATTACATTTTATATATAATATTTATACCTTATTTCCACAAATAAAGGCAGTAACAAAAAATAAATAGCATCGCTTTATGGGGGAGATAGTCTGAACAACGCACTAATGATGTTCTTTTGTTTTTTCTAAGTAGATAGAAACAAAAAACTAAGGTTTTTTGCATTAATATAACAAAATAAAATTTTCATGCTGATATTTAATTAATCATATTTTTATGATGGTAATATATTTTTAGGATTAAGTTTAAATATAAAAAACATGAGAAGGTGATAACACTTACGTTGGAGACTTGATTTTTCCGTTGAAGTTCCCTTAAAATTGAAGGGCTTAGGATATCTATGAGTGACCAGGGGATTATTTTTATGGTATAGTATTATATGGATAGAAAAAAGGGGGTTGTATATGGGATTTATTTGGTAAAATTTATTTTGTTAAGGGTTTAAGTGGTATCCTTTTAAAAGGGAAGAGAAGGGTAGTTTGGGAAACCTGCTTTGTATTTCAATTATATCATTTCATTATTCAACAATAAAAAGATCCAAAATATAAAAAAATGATTTTAAATGTTTTTTATTCAATTAACCTCCCCAAAAATGAATTTGATATAATATGGGGAGGTGAAAGTCCATTATCAAATGTTTTATAACATTATATTTTTTAGTTTTTACCTTGGTAACAATTTTTTAAATTCATTAAATAAATCCTTACTAAACACACAGTATGAACATTATAAAAGAATATATTTATTCTAGAACAAAATTTTTTATATATTTAATTAAATAGAATTCCAAAATATTATAATATTAACTTTCAAAATAAAATAGATAATGTATTCAGAAACTGCTCTAGTAAAAAATGTCATTTTGACCATTATCATTTATTAATCTTATCTTGTATTATTTTCAAAATAAATGTGTGTTAATATATTTATTTGTTTGTTTTTTAATAATGATAGATTAATTATTTAAAGGTGTATCATTTAATTTTTTTTGACAAAAAGTTTTTGATATTACCAAAATAAATAAATTTTTAAATAATTATTTCACCATTATCTCAGTAATTAGAATTTGTCCTAACAATCCAAATTTTATAACTAAAAAAGAAATTATCCATATAAAATAAAATAAATATAATTACATTCAATATAAGAATCATTTTTTCAAAATAAATTTTTCTTTATAGGGAAATTACACATAATGGTAGTGCATGAAATATATAAAAACATATTTTTTAAATCTATTTTTAAGCAAAATGATTTTTGAATATTATAGATTTTTAAATGATATTGATTACAATAAATTTAATATAATTATTTTCATTTGAAGTTTATTAATCTAAAAATAAAATAAATCAAAAATTTATTTTCAATATTATATTATTAATTAAACAAAATATTTAAAAAATTGTTTTTCTTAAAATGATATATATAATTATAATATATTAACAATTGGTTTATAAATTTAAATTTTGTATATTTTTTTATTATAGTTTATAATATATAATTTTAGAAGGAAAATTTATCAAAAACCATAATTGTATTCATATAATACAATAATTTCATAAAACTGATGAAATAAAAAATCATTATTTTCACTATTCTCCTGATAATTAATTATTTCAAGAAAATACCAAAAATTAATTTTAAACTAATATGAATATTATAAATCTAAAAATGATATTAATATTTTCAATATATCATCCTAATATTTATAAAATTTATATTTAAAATCATAAAATATAATGAAAAACATATTTTATAAGAAATCATTTTTTCTGTATATTCATTATTCTATAAAAAATATTTATATTCACAAATATATCAAAATAAATTTCTAAAATAAATTTTAGGAATTATAAAATATTTTATTTGTTTCTTAGTTATACTTATTGTTCTGATTATTTAAAGATAATTTTACTTTGTTAATATTTTGTTTTTATAAATGTATTTAATTATACATATTTCAAAATTTTGTTACTACTTTTTTTACATTATATTTTTATGGATACCTTATAATGTCCTAGATTCATTTTTTTGGTGTTGTGTGTGGATAAATATATCTAAAGTGTTATTTAATTAAAGAGGAAACCTTGGGTCATTATATTCTATCCCCTTAAAATTATTTCTTCCCAAAATTTCATTACAAGGAATAAAACAATTGTGTGTACTTTTCTATCATTACATCCTCACGTTCCCATATAGCCTCATAGAAATTATGATTTCTCCATATAACATTGTCCATATGAGTTTCCTTGTTCCATAACACATTATCTCTTAAATCAAGAATTTCTATTGGTTGTTCCTCATATGAGAGATCATATTTTAGTTACACAGCTTCCAAGTTTATCACATATTAAGGGTCTAGTATATACTTTCTCAAAAGAGATATATGAAACACATCATAAAGCAAGGAGAGTTTTGACTGGAGTGTTTTTTAATTTTATATGAGCCCAAAATGATCAATGATCTCTAAGGGACTGATGTATCTAGGATCATCTACCCCTTCTTCCCAAATCACATAACTCTCATCAATGTAGATATTTGATGAAACACATTATAAACAAAATTATACTCCAGATCTTATTAATGATTATCTTCATAAATATTATATAATCATTGTGACATTTTCATATGTTGCTAAATGGTTTGATAATTCTCTATAATTTCTTATACAAGGTCAGGACTTATTAGATTATTTTATCCCACATCACCATAGCATTTTTGAGTCTGGAATATATTCCCATACAGATCCTTAGATGGTTTCATCTGAATGTTATAATGGAAACTGATGTAATATGAGAACACTAATAGAAGAATTTGTTTATCCCAATATCCTTGGAAATCCATTAAATAAGATCTCTTCATATTCTATAGAGTTTTAATCATTCTTTCAGAATAATCGTGTATCAAAGGATGATATTAAATGCCAAAGATCTACTCTATCTCTAAATATCTATGAAGTATGCTCCATAACATCAATTTAAAACTCATATCCCAATAAGTTTTGATGGAATGTTGTACTCTATACAGCCTCACTACATACCATATGTATATCATGGTGAGTTAGTGAAGGGTGAAATCTTCTCCAATAGAAGTGATATTTGTCGACTCTGTAAAGCGATCGACTACAACCCAAATAGCATTCTGACCTATAGATGTCAAGGGGGTCCTATGATTAATTCCATGGTGATATTTACTCATTCCCATATGGGTATGGTTAATGGTTGTAATATACCCTTATACTTTTTCATTTGGCCTTAACTTGAAAGAATACCAATCATCAAGACGCATATTCTATAATCTCTATCTTCATACTATCCCATAAGAAATTTAATTTTATATCTCCATAAATATTCATACTTTTTTGATGTATAGAGAGGTATGAAATATGTGCATCATAAAAAAAATCCCTTTTTCAATTTCATCTTTGATGGGATACATATTAGGATTTCAAATGGTGAAACTCTATCTTTATCAAATTTGAACTGCAGAATATTTTGAACCATTTTCTATATATCCATATCATATTTCTTATCATATTTGATATTTATGTGAATGAACTTTTTGAGAAGTTAGTTGGAAAATATTGGATATATTTCCCAACATTATAACTTAAATTTTCGACCTCTAAAAATCCATGAGTATTTGGTATTTTTCAATCCCCATCATGGATAGAGTAGAATAGTCTTTTATGTTCAGAGAGTCTCCCACCTTATTCTCCCCCCTTGGCTAGTATTTCTTTGAGAATTCTTAATATTTTACCAAATGAAACCATATTATTTGGTGTATATTCAATTTATTCTATGTGAATATATACTTAATTCTCTTATGATCAGTATATATATCAAACTTTTCTCTATAGAGATAATGTCACCAATTATTCAATTAAAAAATCACTACTTCTAGCTCTAAATCATGTGGTAGGAAATTTTTCCTTGGAGTATTTAATTGCTATAAACCATAATTTAATAAATTATCATTATGCATAAGGATGTAACCCAAACCATTTCTCATGGAATAAATGTATATTACGAACTCTTCCCCACCGTAAGGTAATATAAGTTAAAAAATAGTGCCTAACCTATTATTTAGTGGATTTTATAGTAATGAGTAATTTCTCACAAGGTGTCAGTAATATCATGTTAACCCAAGAAAAATATGTATATTATTTAAAGTGGGTGGGTGGTTGGACTATGACACTAATCAAAAACTTCTTATATTTGGTGCATTTATTGATATTTCTGTGTGATTACATCACCTAATAGAGATAATTTCTGTAGCCATAATTCACAATTTCTAAATTCAGCATACAATTTCTCATTTGTCAACACTTTTAAAATAATCTTAAAATTATCTTCAACCTATTTAATTTTCATTTAATATATAATAATATCATCTAAAAAGGCAACCATAAATTGATAAAGGGTGTGTCTAAAGACACTACTAATGAGATCCATGAAAACAACATGAGAATCGGTAAGACTATATAGAATTATTATAAACTCATAGTGTTTATAATTTTGTAGAAATCAACCTTATATATATCCTACCTTTTTACCCTTAATAGATGGTATCCATATTGAATTTCAATCTTTGAGAAGTATTGAGATACACATATTTGAGAAAATATATCCTCAATATAGTTTTGAGGGTAACTATGTTTATCATGATTTTATTAATAACATGATAATCAATTTAAATACACAATTATCCATCCTTCTATTTTAAAAATAGGACTTGTGTTCCCCATGGTGAAGCACAAGGAGGTATCGAACCCATATTTATTTTTCCTTTTAATTGATTCTTTAACTCTAATTAAATGGGAACCCTTTTCTATGGACTCATTGAGAATGGCATGGATCTAGGTTTAAGTTTTACTAAAAACTCAACCTCATGTTCTGGGGGAAGATAAGGATTCTCATCCATAAATACATCAATATATTTCTGTATAATTTTTTTGTTAGCAATGATAAATCCACCCCCAACCACTTTATCTAAGAGTCCCTTATTGTTGAATACCATCACCCAAATTATTGAATATAACTCCATATAGAGTTCATAATATTACTTCTGTCAATACATGATAATAGGATGGTTTGGGATATGAAATGTGACATCCTTATCCTGGAATTTGATATGGGATCTATTTAGGTAAATACAATCCATCCTAAATATTATGTCAAATTTATCCAAATGATGAAGAATTAGATCTGTGGGATGTATCCTCCCATGAATCTCAATTGGTGTATATTTTTTAATCCAAGATATGATCATTATACCACAATGGGTTTTCACTCATATATCGATATTCATTCCTTGGGTTGGTCATTGCACATTTTTGAAAAATTGTTTGATATAAAGAAAATATGTTCAACAAAAATCAAGTATGGTATTAACATATCTATAAAAGAGATCAAGTGTACCTCACAAAACTTAAATATTATTATCTACCTCCACAGTAGTGATGATGAATACAATTCTAGGATCCCTTTTGTTTGGGAGGATTTTTGAGACAATTTAATTCATTTGATTGATGGTTAGGGAATGGATTCACAAAATTTTTACACTCATTTCACTTAAATAATTGCAATGTGGGAAGATCATTAGTCAGGACCTTCTTCTATTCTATTGAATTACTTATCCACATAACCTTTGTCCAAATGTTTTGATATTAATTTCCTACTTTAATACACTGTAAATAATTCCCCGGCCTAATAATGCAATTACCTTGTCACAAACCATCCCCTGGATCTTGTGTCGTGACTATCCCAAACCCGCCTTCCAAAATAAAGGTCTTGGCGACTTGAATTGAAAAGGTATTTTCCAAAAATGGGAAGGCATTACCTCAAAAATTGTACATGAACACACACATACAAGTGAAAAAATAATGAAAGAGTATGGTGCTACTCGAACTGGGTTCAGTGGAGAGTATGGGCCTTGTTCATTTGGCCCACACCCTCCACATTATCATAACAACATGGGAAGTATAATTTAAATGTTAAAAATCCAATAAAGAAATCCTTGAAATATCCTCCCACATTAAATAACAAAATGTGGATCAACAGATGGACAGTTGATCCATGTTCATCATAATATTCATGAATAGGGTAAAAATGGAGGAATTAAGAATAAACCCCCTACCTCAAGAATCATTGGTGACGTCATGGTTGTGGAAGAATAATCCTCATTAGTTGAAGCTGTCAGCCTTCATCAATCCTTGATTTATTCCTCCAATGTTGTTGTCCAAGCCTCCATTATTCATTGTTGGAAGACGTTGCAGTACATCATAAGAGGTTCCTCACTTACATGTCAAAAACCCATGCCCGGGTGTCATTTAAATAGAGGTGAATAGATATTAACCCATCGAATAATTAATGAGTTTAATTAATGAACCTTTTAAATCTCTCAATGGTGCGGTTACACATCATTTTAAATTCACCCAACAGTGCAGTTACACAGCTCAAGAGTTGGGACATTAAATGTTTTCACATTTCACCATGGTCTCACCTCTTTTTGTCCAATGTTTGAAAAATGAAAAATAAAATAACTGATTGTTTTATTATTATTATTTTTTAAATTCCAAAAATTATCATTTTCGACTGATCCTTGGCGGTCGAAGTTAAGCTTCCCTTAAGAGAATCACGGCATTGCGGATTCGACGGTTCCCTTGGATTTTTAATCTGAACACTGATTTAGAAGATAGAAAACTCCACCCTCACGTTTATTTAACGTACCTAAAAAAAGTTCAAAATTCATTTTATGGGCTCTCCGGTGTATCGAAATCACATGCCCTCAATTTTCACAGACTCGTAATAATACCAAATAAATTAAAAAAATTATATAGACTTTTTGGGTCTTTACATTCTCCCCACCTTATGTCTTTTCATCCCCAAAATCTAAAACAAAACCGGGGAAACAAATGGGGATACTGAGCACGTATCTCAGCCTCCCGATCCTATGTGCTCACATGGAAATTTCTGTACTGTCATCGAACACACACCAGAGGAATCAACCACCCTTTAAGGAACTGCTCATGTCAATCCTTTATCTCCACTCGTAACTCTGCAAACGTCACCCCATCATCGATGTGTAGCATTCCCCAATCAATAACGTGTGATGGATCATGCACGTACCTACACAACCAAGACGACTGGAAAACATTAAGCACCTGGTGCATCTGTGAAAAAAAAACTAGATTGTATGCCACCTCACCTGCATTAATGAGGATCCGAAAAGGTCTCATGAACCTCAGAGATAGCTTACCACCCTATCTAAACCTCTGAAATCCTCATCAGGGTGAGGCCTGTAGGAAGACATGGTCTCCCTCCTCGAACTCCAAGGGTGTCCATCTCATGTCGTAATAAGACTTCTGTCAGCTCTATGCAGTATTAATCCACTCCTGGATTATCTGAACCTTCTCTGTGGTATCCTGGACCAACTCTGGACTAATAATTGTTGACTCCCCTGGGTCTATCCAGAATAGAGGTGATCTATAAGGTCACCCATATAGGGCCTCAAACAGAGCCATGCCGATGGTAGAGTTATAACTGTTATAGTTTGAGAACTCCACCAGTGGCAGTTGGTCCTCCCAACTATGACCAAAATCAAGGACACAAGCATGGAGCATGTCCTTGAGTGTCTGTATGGTTCTCTCTGTCTGACCTTCTCTCTAATGATGGAATGCGGTGCTCAAGCACAGCTGAGTCTAGAATGCCTCATGCAATCCCTTCCATAAGCAGGACCTAAAATGAGCATCACAATATGAAACAATCATCGATGGCACCCTGTGATGCCATACAATCTCTTGTACGTATAGGCATCCCAATATCTCTACTGATCCATGTTCTCAGATGGGTATGAAGTGGGACAACATTGTGAGTCAGTCAAGAATCACCCAGATAGAATAATGGCCCTTGGATGTATGTGGTAGCCCATTAATGATATCCATGGAGATATCATCCCACATCAATTTGGGCTCCTCAAGTGGCTGAGCTAAGCCTGCTAGTACCTGATGCTCGACCTTCACTTGCTGACCAGTGAGGCATTGTGATACAAACCCTACCACTGCTTTCTTCATCCCTGGCCACCTGTAGTAATTTTTGGAGTTCCTCATACATCTTCACCACTCAATGATGTACCACCAAAGGGGATGTGTGGAACTCCATCAACACCTCCTCTCATAGCATCACTGGTACTATGGTGAGTCCTCTAAAGAGGATGAAGTTCTACCAACCTTCATAAAATCATTAAAGAGACTGTCTTGAGAATATCTAAGCACATTGGGCCTCATAGTCAATATCTTAAAGTTGTGCCTCCCAAACTCACTAAATAAGTTGGCAAGTGATAGTCATAGACTGGAGGTAATATGCTCCATCTCTATCCACAATGGATATCTGCAACATTGCTAGCTACTATGTCACCTCACTCAGCAACTATAGACTAGACCACATACTGAGTGTGTCTGCTACTACGACCCCCTTCCGAGGAGAATAGACTATCTCAAATTCTTAGTCCTAGAGGAACTCTAGCCATCACTATTGTCTTAGTTTTAGGTACTTTTGTGAAGAGATATACCTTAAACACTTATAATCGGAGTAAACAGTATATCGTTCACCCATCAAGTAGTGCTGCTACATCTTCAGCATAAATAACACTAATGATAACTCTAGTTCATGGGTACCATAGTTCTACTCATGTTGTCTAAGCTTTCGTGAGCCATAGGCGATGACCGCTCGCTCCTACATTTGGACACAACCTATTCTATTTCTTGATGCGTTGTAGTAGACTACATACCCAACGCCATATTCTGGTAGCCTCAAGATGTGAGCACTCATCAGTCTCCACCTCAGCTCCTAGAAACTCTGTTGGCACTTCTCCATCCACAAGAATGGATTCCCTTTATTATTCAAAGATGAAAAGGGTTATTCTACCCTAGAGAAGTCAGGTACAAACCTCCAGTAGTGCCCAATAAATCCAAGGAAACTCCTCACCTTGGTCATACTCCTAGGAGGATCCCAATAAAGCACCACCTATATCTTTTCTAGATCCACTAAAACTCCACCTTCAGAGATAATGTGCCCTAGTAAGTGTAATTCCCATATCCAAAACTTTCACTTTGAGAGCTTTACATAAATATGGTGCTCTTAAAGTGTATCCACAACTATCTGCAAGTGCGTGGTGTGCCCCTCCTCCATCACCAAGTACACCAAGATGTCATCAATGAAGACTACCACGAAGCGATGGAGTTAAGTCTATAAGATCATGTTCATGAGCCTCATGAACACTACCAGAGCATTGGTCACACAGAAGGGAATCACTAAGAACTCATAATGGCCATACCGATATCTAAAGGCCATCTTCTATACATCCTTATCTTGTACCCTGAGCTGATGATAGCCTGACCTAAGGTATATCTTCGAAAACCATCATTCTCCCTCCAGCTAGTTGAAGAGATCGTCAATCCTCAACATAGGATACTTGTTCTTCATGGTCACTTGGTTCATGCGCCGACAATCCACACAATGACTCAGACTCCCATATGCCTTCTTGGTCAACAAAATCGGGGCTACCCAAGGGAAAACATTGGGTCTTACGAACCCCTTCCTCTACCAGTCTTCCAAATGTACCCTCAACTCACGAAGCTCCAAGGGTGCCATCTGATATGCTGGTGTAGATATCGGTGTCATCCCAGAGTACTGGTAAATGTGAATGTCTACCTCCCTAAGAGGTGGTAGTCCTGGAACATCATCAAGGAAAACATCAACAAACTGGTCTACCACAACAGGATAGCATGGACTCCTCTTGTCCACTACACCGAGAGTGAGGCTAGCCAATAGTTGAGTGATCGGTTTCACCCTCCTTCGAGAAAGTTCATCCTATGCTACAAAAGGCTTCCTTCTCACTGGTGAATTTAAACCTGATCACATCCTCGAAGACACACCACACTTTCCGCCTAAAATTTTCAACTTGAGAATTGACTATGGATAGCTAGTTCATACCCAAGATGACTTCATAAGGCCCGACACTGCTACTTTGAGATCTCAGCTGAAGCTCCCACCTCCTAGAGTAAGCTCACACCACCTGCACTAGTGTGTAATCATCGAATCCTCTCACGTAGGAGTCTCTAATCATAATGATCGAGCCAATGACTCTATCAGAATCTCCCATCTCCAAACGAGTATTGTGGAAATAAAAGGGTGACTGACATCTGTGTCTATAAGAACTTCATCTATGGTGGAAAATACATATATTGTACCTCTAATCATCTCTAGAGCACCATGGTTGTAAGTCTCTATCGCCTGAAACTATGCTCACCCCTATCCACCATCTCCCTATGGTTGGGGTGGACGACTGGGGGGTGGTGGTGGTAGAACCTCAAACCTTTGTCTACCACCTGTTGCACGACCTGATCCTATGCCACGTATGTTTCCATACAAACCTTCTCACTCGAACCTTGGCCACTGCCTCAACGGTCCCTCAATTCTATGCTAATAATCTTTACAGTGGCTTGGGTAGTCACAAGCCATGTTGTCCTTCCCACCACATGTGAAGCATAGTATGATCACCTTTTGACCCCCTCTACCTTGCGAGCTCCACACCTCCGACCCTACATCCTAGAGTTGCCCTCCATATGATCTATCCCACTTGGGCCTCTACATCATCTGCCTAATGCCTCCTATAGATGACTTGGCTAAATGTCATCTAGTGGTGGCTCTCATCATCGACACCTGCTAATCTAAGAATCTATCAACCAATAATGCTTGATCAAGAACTCCATCCTACGTCTGGATATTGGGCGATATCATCGACGTTTTGATCTCCCGCCGTAGACCCTACTCAAAAGTCTGGGACCTGAATAATGGGTCTCGTACCATGTCAGTGGAGTTGAGAAAGAGGTCTGTGAATCTTTCTGAGTACTAGGCTACTGTTAGGTTTCCCTTCTGTAAGTGCAGAAGCTCCTGAATATGCAATGAGCATAAAGTCGCTGGTACGAACTCCACCCTAAAGAGGGTCTCAAAGTCCAACTAAGAGAGTGTCATCTTCTCGTGTGTATGGAGCATTAGGCTCCACCACCTCCCTACTGTTCATTAAAAGTGGCTAGAAGCTAAGATCACCATCTAGTATGCTGGTGTCTCAACCAAGAAAAAACTTATGCCACAACCTCCAACCAGTCCTCAGCCACTTGTGGATCTATCTCACCCCAAAACCTCATGAGCCTCTTCCTTTGGAACTCATGAAATGTGCTCAGTTGTCATGCATGGTCTACAAGCGAGGCTGGTGGAAACTTCTTTTCTGTAGGCGGTGGTGGTGCTGGTACACCACCTGATTGTGCTATCACCATATAAGGGCCCTACACCGATGCCTCAACACTCGGTGGGCCATCCTCGTGATATCCCTCTGGAATCCTAGGTGGCTATCTACATGGAGACATCCTGAAATAAACAGGTTCTCCACAGTCAATAATTTGTACCTGGTGAGCTGACTCAAGGAGATAAAAAAGAAACACAACATTTTCAAAACACACGAAATCAGCGTTTTCTTGTTCTGAGTCGAAAATCAAAAGTCTTACTGTATGGATACGTTATCCACCACAAAAAAACTGGACTCCCCAAACTGATACCCGAACTCAATACACTTAACACTACCTCTCTATTGAAAACATAGACACCTAGTTCTTCATATAGAACTGACCGCCCTCTGATACCACATTATCACGACCCATCCCCCGGGGCCCGTGCCATGAATACCCCAAGCCCGCCTCCTGAAGGCCATGGGCTGGAGACTAGTGTCGAAGGCGTAAATCTACAAGTGGGATGCATTATCCTAGATACCTGTATGCACATGCATTCCCAAACATGTCCCAAATCACAAAAATTGAAACAACATACCACTGAAAAACTATGTACAAGTACAGTTGAAAGAAAGTGGCCCAGAATACACGCTCATTTGAAATGGAAATACAGAAAAAGGGAAAACAGATCCTCAGGTCTTCTGCCAAGGATACTACCTAAACATTACATACATCTCATCACTTTGTCTCTCAACATCAATCATTCACCTCCATACACCATCTGTCAACAACCTCCAAGCTCTGTCTAGTCCTAACTCTTCAAGACTCAGTCAATATGTCTGTTGTCTACACAAGACACAATATGGTGAGGGTGAAGCCCATGCAGGGGTGAGTATAACAATACTCAGAAGGGACCACGAGACCTCTTGAGGGACACTCATAATTCTATAAATGAAAACAAACAATCATGATCTCAATCACAAGAACAAAGCGAAAGACTCAACTCAAAACAGGTATACAACACATAGAAACATGAATGCGATGCTGATCTAGAAAGGGTCTCAATGATGCGGATCCATAGAGGCTCTTTATGATGTTGATCCATACAAGGTCTCTATGATACTGATCAATGTAGGGTCCCTATGATGTTGATCCACACAGGGTCCCTATGATGCTGATCCACACAGGTTTTCTCTGATTCTTATCCACACAGGATCACTATGATAATGATCCACATAGGGTTTCTCTATGGATCAATATCATAGATACCCTGTTTGGATCACCATCAGAGAAATCCTGTGTGGATCAGCATCATAGTGACCCAATGTGGATCAGTATCACAGTGAGTCTGTGTGGACAAGAATTAGAGAGACCCTATGAGGATCAACATAAAAGTGACCCTGTATGGATCAGCATCATAGAGACACTATGTGGATCATCATCATAATGACCCCTCAGTGGATCAGAATCATAGTGAACCTATGTGGATCATCATTATAGAAACCCTGTGTAGATCAGCATCATAGTGTCCCAGTGTGGATCAACATCATATTCTTGTTTCTCTGAGTTCTTTACCTGGTTTGAGATGAGTCTTTCTCTTTGTTCTTTGTGATTGAGATCATTCATTGTGGTTTTCCTTTTTGGAATTATGAGAGACCATTGGGGGTATTGGGGTCCATAATAAGTATTTGTATACTCACCCCAGCACGGGATTTTCCCAAACATTGTTGTTTATTTTGTGGATAACGAACATCTTGAATGAGTCTTGGGGAGTCAGGGGTAGATAGTTCTCATAAGTGGTTGACAGAAAGCATACAAAGGTGACCAGTTGACATGGAGATCTTTAGTGATTAGTTTTACCTACCCTTCAGGTAGGATCCTTGGAAGACGGCCTTAGGAGCTATTTTCCCTTTTGCTGTATTTCTATTTCAGTTGAGCTTGTATTCTGGACCACTTTCTTTCAGTTGTACTTGTACTCAGTTTTAAGTGGTATGTTGTTTCCCTTTTTGTGAGTTGGGACTTGGTTCAGAATGTGTTTGAATACTGGTATCTAGGATAATGCCTTCCACTTGTAGGTTGGAACCTTTGATGCTAGTCGCCATCCCCTGGCCTTCGGGAGGTGGGATTGGGGTAGTCATGGCACGGGTCCCGGGGGATGGGTCGTGAAATGCCTAATTGATTCCTCTGACATTTATTTTAAGTAGGAAAATGAGATACCTTCCCACAACTTGTCATATCATCAGTTCTTATAGGATACTCGACTTTTCTTTTGTTGTCTCCAAATAAATTAGTGGTTATAGATTCCATATCAACCTTAATATCACATCAAACAATCTCATAATACCTCCCAAAGTCTCTTAAGGATAACTCCAAATGAGTACTAGGATTTATGATAGCAAATTAGTGATCGATTTCACTCTTGGTGTTGGATATAAAACCAGTTGCATACCATGCAAGTCTTGTGAAATTTTATTTATATAAACCAAAATAATCAACCTACATTTTCATCAATTATTAGAATTATCATTATATTATTATTCAAATAGTCCATGTAACATACTTAGTTAAGATTATCTTCTGGAACTATTCCCCTTACATTGGTTTTGTGTCTTCTATTTCAATGGCAATCTTAATGAGACTCCACCAGTAGTCATAATCACATTTTAATTGATAGAATACTAAAATATCTTATCTTAATCTAACCCATAGATTATGGGAAATATCACTTCCATTTTATTTAGACACTACTCAGAAACCAGTATATTATTAGGACATGCTATAAGAGGCTGGACGTTGGCTCATAAAGACTTGATAGTGTGTTTCTCCCTCCTTGGTGTGTTTGGGAGCTCAATATAATTTGGGTTATTTCCCATATATTTAGATAGTTTAGTGACAATTTACTTAAGATTTTTCATTACCAACCCAATCTCATTAGGTTTCCCACTAGGAAAATCATTATATTGCACATTGTACACCTTTTTAACTCATTCTTTAAGTTTCCTGCCATTAAATTTACTAAAGAAAAACTATGAATGAGTATACTTATTATTGGTCGGAGTGGACAATCAAGAGGGGGGGGGGGGATTGAGTTCTAATTAAAATTTCTGTTATAAATAGTTTCTATTACAAATCCCCCAATTTATATAACAAGTTAAACTGTAGTGAATTTATGCCGATTGAAAATGTTCAATTAGCTTCTCAAAGATTGATCAGTTCTCAGTCAATTTAATGACAAGATTAAATGAGATTTTGAAGCTAACCTATTGATTCACAACAAGAATAAATACTTGCTAATTAAACTATCAAAGTGACATTTAAATAGTTTTATATTTAAAAGTAACAGGAAGCAGACATATAAATCTAATATATAATATAGTAAACATAAATAAAATGCATATCAAATGTAACCAAGAAGTTCAGTCTCAAGCCGAGACTTAGTCCTCTCAAATGTATATATAAATGTGATCCACACCCTGGATCAGGGTTAACAACAGTGAAATACTGTCCAGGCCACACAAGGACCTCTACCACTATTCTTTGTGAGAAAGTAAAACAAAGACCAGGCCACACAAGGACCTCTTCCATAGTTTTTGTGGGAATAAAAGAGTAAACAAGTTTGGTTTGAGGATTTTGATATCCTCCAGTTCAGTTCAATAGACAATGTGTGTATAAAATAAATAGGGTACACACACTGCTTTAAAGTAAATATAAAATCACACAGAGAGAGAATAATGGAGTTTAGAAAAGCTCTGGTGATTAGATGTGGAGATTTGGGCTCGTTGGATTTAGCAGAAATGCTTCTGAGTCCTTCTCGGATTTTTCTATTGAAAAATAGAGTGTCGTGGTTCGACTTGTGTTCTTCAGTAGTGTCGGGTTGCAATCATGAGGGTTATTTGAAAGTATTGCAATCACTTCTTCAGTTATGCTCGGAATTGTTCTTCTTGTTCAGTACAAGGCAGTCAGGTTCTTTTAGTTTTCGCACGTATGTAAGTTATTCTTGTTGTAACTTCACACTTTCGCACTTTTTCAGCAACACTTCCACAAACTTCACAACCCCCGTGTACATCAGCTCAAGCTTCCTTATATTCCACAAGCTCCGGTAGTAGGAATGATTTCCTCTTTATAGGTATGAGGTACGGTATCTTGACAATCCAAAAATTATCATTAAATATCATTAAATGCATTAAATGCATCAAATATGACCATTAGTATTATTTAAATTATATTGAAAAAAGGTTAATAAACGGTGTCACAATGATTATGTAAACCAGTGTCTTCATCACGACATGTCCTTCACGGTAGGTGTTTCACGGTAGGTGCCTCACGGTATGAGCTTCATGGTGTCATAGTCACGGTGTGTCCTTCATGATGTCTGGGTCACGGTGTGTCATGGTCATGGTGTCAGGATCACGGTGTGTCATTGGTCATGGTGTCAGGGTCACGGTGAGTCATGGTTACAGTGTCACATGGTCACGATGAGTCCTTCACTGTGTGTCAGTACTTAAGCTTCACAGTGTCTGTTTTACACATAGTCTATCTTACTGTGTCAAGCATCATGGTGTCTCAGTATTTCGACAAATATCTGTATTTAGACATAACCAGTAATATGCAGATTATGAATTAAGCTTAACCATTAGAGAGTAAGAGAACTCTAATTATAAATACAAAGGCTTGATAATGTAAGTGAGATATATGATCACACAAATTATTTGTAAATAAGAATGAGAATAATTTATGGTAATGAAATGTGCAATCAGAATGAGAATAATTGACAGTAATAGGATTTGTGATTATGATTAAGATATGGGAAGTAGTGAGATTTTTTATCATTAAAACATGATTAATAAATGAGGATTCTAACAATCTACCCCTTTTTGATGATCACAAATAATATATAAGTAAACTATAAATGAAATGAAACATTAGATAAAAGAACATATGCAATAGTATGAATACTAATAATAGTTGTACTTTTCCTCCCTGGTTTGATACTTGGTCTAATTCTCCCCCTTTTGGGATTATTAAAAAGTATAGAAAATGAAGTGAACCAATGCATTTGTCATTAAAAATAATATCCAGAGTACAAAGAAACAGGAGAAATATAAAAGTGTAAAGAACAAAAGACATCCCATCAAAAAGAAAACAGTCCTTGGACTCTTCAAAGATCGACCTTTTCCTTGCCTTTATCAGTAGGGTCTGATGTAGAAGAGGGCATGGAGGTAGTAGACAATCATGGTAAAGGAAGTCCATCGAAAATGGATGGAGCCAAAGTAGGAGTAGTAGAATATCTAGTTTGTGGTTTGTCAAAAATGATTGGCCAGATCTGAGAAAGGGCTTGGCTGACTAACATGGTAGTTGAGGCGAGGGTAGGTAGACCAGGTCACAGAGGTGCAACATCTGGAGAAACAATAGCAGTACTCTGCACATGAAGATATTGCTTTAGCATATTTATGAAATCAGTAATGATTTAACCTTTATATTGCATAGCCTTCTCGAAATCTCCTTTATTTTCCACAAACTTGTCCAACAATCTGGTGAACTCTGTTAGCTTCTGAACTTGAGTCTTAAATGCATGAGTCACTGGAGGGATCCTCAAATTCTCCACAAGGTACATAAAGTGACTTGTCATGTCATTTTTAGTGAAAATCCGGGAAAGATAATGGTATATCTTCTTAGTTATCTCTTGCTGAGCATCATTTGCTATCTTAGAATGGATCTGAACAAGATCAAGAGCTCTATCACTGTTCTTTATCACTTTATCCAGAGGAGAAAAGTCTAAACCACTGAAAATAGTATGAAATTCTTCCTTGATGATAGATCTAATCACAGAAGCAACCAGCGATGATTTGGAGGTCGGACCAGACGTAGTGGAAGCATTGAAAACTTCAGTTAGAACTTTGAGGTGTTTCAGAACATTCGGCAGGCATCCAGAGTACTCATCTGTGAGCTTATTCAAATTTTCTACAAGTTCTCTCATGCGTTTCAGCATTTTTTGTGTCTTTTTTCAATCTTATAATAAAAATATAGTAGATATGGATGCACTTGAGACACAATCTCTCTAGAATAAATGCAATCATATGGTTCAGAAGAAACAGAAACAGGTGCAGTGGCAGAAACAAGAGCAGGTTCTGATCTCAAGGACAACTCATTCTAGAAGTCTGCTACCATACATTTCAGGTTTGCAACATCAGCACTCAACAACTTATTTTCAACTCTAACTTCTTGAATTTCTAGGATCATCCTTGGTTTAATATGAAAAATAATATTCTCCAAGAGAATCGATGCATCTTCTTGACATAGTTGATTCTTTGGATGAGGATGACTGGAATTAACCTTTTAAACTCCTTCTAAGAGAGTTTCTCAAAAAACAATCAGATCATCTTTAGTTACAAAAGAATGTTGCTCAGGAAAGAGTGCATGTAAAGGTAGTGGAGCAGGTTCTTGTGCAGATTCTAATCCTGGTTTAGATTCATCTTCAGACTCAGATTCTGATTCAGATTGAGGTTGAGGCTCTGGTTTTGGTTCTGGGTGAGCTAAAGACTTCTGTTGGAACACAGAAGAGAGATCCATTCTAGTTCTAGTCACTTGCTGTGACTCATTCACATCATTAAAGCTTGGAAATACATATCAAGTGTACACAAAATAAGTGACAGATGGTTGAGAAGCATCAGCAGGTCTGGCTTTATTAATCTCAAGATTTTGAGGTTCCTCCCCTTCAAAAAGTGCTTCCATTTCAGATTCTCTAGACTCAGGAACTTATTCATGATCCATAGGATCATCTCTGATCTCTTCAGCAAACTATTTCCTTACCAGCTGAAAGGAAATTTCAATCCTCTCCTTAGTAGAGGGAATTATCTCAGGAACTGACTGTTCCACAAGCAGTACTTCCAGATTGGCTTGCCCTTCAACAGGGAGATCCTCATCTATAGGATCTGCCTCTACCATTGCTTGCTATTCTGAATCAGTAAAAACCAATTCTCTTTTATCCTTAGGATAAGTTTCAGGATAGACATCATCACATGAAGCATGAGCTTCGTCTTCTCTAAAACCAATAGAAACTTCTTCTCTTGAAGACATTTTGGCAGAAAAATCAGCAGGTACAATAATTCTTTCTTTCGCAACAGGAGATGTTTCCCTTGGAGATAATTCAACTTCTTCACTAAGTGGTACATCAACTTCACTTCCTCTTCTTCTTCTTCTTTATTTGAGTATTCAACCACTTCATCTGGTTCCAAACCAGGATCAGTAAGATTCTTATGCCTTCTTGGATAATCAACTGGATTAGACTTCTTATATAATTGATCATTATTCTCAACCCATTGATTCTTCCATGGGTTCCAGCTAATTTTCATTCATCTGATGATATGAATAGATAGACAGAACTCAAAATCTTCTAGCTTTTCCTCATGCAGTCCAATGACTGCTTTTGCAACTAGCATGGCTGAAATCATCCTTGAGTAAAACAGGGAGGTGGATTTGGAAGTGGCTTCAATCAGCTCACACATATGATTAATCACATAATTTCATAAGTTGATCTTGTGGACATTCTTCAATAGGTGAATCAGGAACACATACTGATACTTCATAACAGCAAAATCCCCTTTTCTTGGACTAATCAGATTCATAACAAATTTGAATAGTAGCCTGGTCTCTCCATCTAGCTCTGCATCTATAGCCCTTTGCTTGGTGCCATTACTAGTCCAGGTTTCCAAGACATTTTCTAGATTGAAGATGTTATAAGATGGAGGAGGGTCTCTTTGGTAGTCATCACAAATTCATTCATGAGGAATCCTTAGGCATGTAGCCGACAGCCTTGAAGTAAAAGAGTATTTTTGACTATTGATCCAGCTGGTCATCATGAAACTTTCTCCAGCATCGAAAGAAAACATCACATATTGGTAGAACTAAGATACCAATCTCAGATAAATCAGTCTATCTTTTCTAGAGAACCAATCAAACCATCCTTGTTCTCTTAAAACATTCAAGATCAAAGACTTACTAGATACCAACCATTCAGGGCAAACTCATTTCTCAGGAGTTATAGAGAGTCTTTCAAGATTCAGATTCAAGGGTCCTTTGGGAGCTATCCTTGGTATCCTCCTCTGCTTCTTAGAGCGGCGCTTCTCAGACGAGGGTGAAGATGGACGCTTCATCCTTGGAATCCACTGATGATACGGGAAAAATAGAGAACGAGGTTCTCAAGGTAAAGAGTGTTCGAGAGAGAGAGTAGGAGAGATTTCAGATGAGAAATCTAGTGAAAAACGTTAAGTTTTATCATTTGGGAATGTCAAGCGTCATATAAATAAAAACGCAGGAAATGTAATGGCGGTGAAATAAAAATTATAGTGATACGGGTAAAAATAAGAATATAAATAATCTTCATGGTGAGACCGTGAGTAGGCATTACGGTGCGATGAAAAAATAGTCATCACGATGAGACAGTTGAAGGTCATTATGGTGAGACAGTGACCATTCGGTGTAGTCACGGTGAGACAGTGAAGGGACAGCCCGTGAGCTCAAAGTGTTAACTGTGAGACCGTAAGCATGAAACAGTAATTTAGAAACAATGAACATGAAATCGTAAAGTAAAATTCAATAAAGTATTAAACATTATGATCAGTAAGATATCTATTTATGATTAATCATACAAAGATCATGTATGATGTAGTCTAATCTTTCAGAATTTAATGGTTTAGTGAATATATCAGCAAGTTGAAATTCAGTACAAATGAATTCTAAAGTGATATCACCTTTTTGATAGTGATCCCTCAAAAAGTGATGTCTTACATCAATGTGTTTTGTCCTAGATTGTGAAACAGGATTCTTTGAAATGTTAATAGCACTTGTGTTGTCACAATTTATTGGTACATGTCTGAATTGATATCCATAGTCTAGTAATGTGTGTTTCATCCACACAATTTGTGCACAACAACCTCCAGCATCTATATACTCAGCTTCTGCAGTAGATAATGAAACTGAATTGTGATTCTTACTACACAAAGATACTATTAACTTGCCTAAAAGTTGACATGTTCCAGAGGTGCATTTTCAATCTAACTTACATCTAGCAAAATCAGAATCATAATAACTAACTAATTCCAATGACTGACCTTTTGGATAGAACAATCCTAAATTTGGAGTATGCTTGAGGTATTTGAAAATTCTCTTTATAGCATTTAAATGTGACTCTTTAGGGTTTGATTTAAAATGAGCACACATACACACACTAAACATAACATCAGGGTGACTAGCGGTCAAGTAGAGTAATACTTCCAATCATTCCTCTAAAAGTGGTTTGATCAATAGATTTACCATCTTCATCAAGATCTAACTTACAGGTGGTACTTATTGGAGTGTCACTACTTTTTGTACTATCTAGTCCAAAACGTTTTAAAAGATCTTTAGTATATTTACTTTGATTTATAATAATTCCATCATCATTTTGAATGATTTGAAATCCAAGGAAAAATTTAAGTTCTCCTATTAAACTCATCTCGAATTCATTTTTCATTATTTTAGAAAAATCAGTACATAATGTAGTTTTTGAATACCCAAAAATAATATCATCTAAAGAAATTGGTACAACTAAAACATCTTTAGAAATTCATTTTATAAAAAGAGTAGGATCATCGATCCCTTTTATAAGACCTTTTGAAATTAGAAAAGTACATAATCTGTCATACCAAGCTCTTGGAGCTTACTTTAAACCATATAAAGCTCTTGATAGTTTAAAAATATGATTTGGAAAATGAGGGTTTTTAAATCCAGGTGGTTGTTCAAAAAAACATCCTTAGCAATAAATCCATTTAAGAATGCACTCTTGACGTCCATTTGATATAGTTTGAAATTTAGATGTGCAACATATGCAAGTAAGATCCTAATGGATTCTAATCTGTATACCAGAATAAAAGTCTCCTCATAGTCAATTCCTTCCTCTTGATTATAGCCTTGTGCAAATAATCAATCTTTGTTTCTAACTATATTTCCAGATTCATCTACTTTATTTCTAAACACCCATTTAGTGCCTATGGTGAAAGTGTCCTTAGGTCTTTCAACAAGTTTCCACACTTTATTTCATTCAAATTGATTGAGTTATTCATGCATATCAATTACCCAAAACTCATCATTAATAGCATCATCAATGTTTTTAGGTTCAAGCTGTGACAAGAAGGATTGATGTTCAACCTGATTTCTAATAGAAGACCTAGTCTATGTCCCTCTATCAAGGTTTCTTACAACATCATCTAATGGATGATTATTTAGAATCCTAGTTGATCTAGTAAAGGTAGGACTAGAAATTTCATGTTCTTCTCTAGGTTCCGGTTCATTAGGAGATGATTTTGGAAAAAGTCCAGAACTAGATGTTTTTATAGCAGGTTCATTGATTTTATCATTAAGGTTTAGAACAGATAAGTCTTCTTCAAGATTTTCAAGAGTTGTTTTAGGCTCATGTGGATCAGTTTCATCAAATTTAATGTGTACAGGTTCTTCCACACACTTGGTTCTTTTATTGAAAACTCTATAGGCTTTTCTAGTTAACGAATAACCAAGGAAAATGCTGTCATCACTCTTAGAAGCAAACTTGTCAATATTATCCTTTGTATTGAGAATAAAAAATTTAGAACTAAAGACTTTAATGTAACTCACTTAGGTTTTCTATTATTCCAAAGTTCAAAAGGAGTCTTTTTAAGAATATGTCTGGATAAGACTCTATTAATGATATAACAAGCTGTGTTCACATCTTCAGCCCAAAAGTAAACAGGTAGGTCATATTCATTAAGCATTGTTCTTGCTATTTCTTGAAGGGTTCTATTTCTTATTTCTACTACACCATTTGGCTGAGTTGTCCTAGGAGCAGAAAAGT
Organism: Viscum album; assembly: GCA_963277665.1. Lineage (NCBI taxonomy): Eukaryota > Viridiplantae > Streptophyta > Magnoliopsida > Santalales > Viscaceae > Viscum > Viscum album. The sequence goes on along the minus strand of OY728132.1, from coordinate 1,147,664,252 downwards.
TGTGGCTATAGCCATTGTGTGAGAAATAAGATTCAAAGTCCTTATTTTTAAACTCACGGTCATGATCACTTCTTAAGTTCTTAATCTTTAGTCCACTAAGATTTTCTACAGACTTGGAGTATTTAACAATGTAAGAACAAGCTTCACTTTTTTGAGATAAAAAGTAGACCCAATTATATCTAGAAAAGTCATCCACTAGAACATATAAATAGTGCTTCCCATTTAAGCTAGAAACTCTAGATGGTCCAAACAAATCCATGTGAACCAACTCGAGAGGTTGAGAATTTGAGACTTCTTTATTTGATTTAAGATAAACTTTGTGTTTCTTTCCCTTTTGATAGGGATTACAAAATTTTTCATTTGGAAACTCAAGTTTGGGAAAGTCTCTAACTATGTTCTTCCTAGTTAGTTTTCTAAGTGAATGTATATTACAGTGTCCTAATCTTCTATGCCATAACCAGGACTCTTTATGAAAAGAATTTAAATAAGTAATATTTTGCTTAGATTAAGAATTTAAATCAACAGCATAAACATTTTCCTTTGTTAAGGCAGAAAACACTAAAATATTTTTAGAATTGAAAACATTACAACAATTATTTTCAAACATAACATAAAAGTAATCATCATTATTTTCAGTGTCCTAATCACCAAAGGTGACATAGCCTCCATCAACCTTTATTAAACTCAAGAATCATGATTAATCCCTAGGCATATGTCTTGAACATCCACTATCCAAATACCATGCCTTCTTGTGGGAACTCTTTAAACAGGTTTCCTACAAAATAGATTTAGATAGGAAATGACTTTGGTACGTAGATCTTCTTGGGTCCAGAAAGGATTGCAATCAAGGCTTTAGGTACCCAAATTTGTCTTATGGGCCCCATATAGTTAATAGAAGCAACATATTTTGAAAGATAAACTTTATTTGTTCTATAACCATATGAATAACTGGTTGAAGCATAAAAATTTCCATAACTAGAACTAGTAGTATTCTATCTTGATTTAGGAATAAATCTATTCTTTGTAATCTATCTCTGTCCACGTTTGTAGCCTATTCAAGTAGTGTATTTCAGTGCAACTTGCTTTCCTAACATTTGAGTAAGTGTATCTTTTCCATTTGTGAATTTTTCTAAGTTTATTCTAAGATTCTCATTAGACAGTTTCAGTTCTGTATTTTCCATTAAAAGTTGAGGATTTTTCTCTTTTTCTATATCAAGAGCAGATTTAACATTTACAGTAAGAGCATGTTGTTTCTTTAATGACTTATATTTGTCTTTATGTTCATTACATGTTTCCTCCAGCATATCGCAATATTCAAATAATTCAGCTTTAGACATATTTTCAGAATCAGAATCAGATTCACATCATCTCTAGAATAATAATAATTTAATGTAGGAGTATCCAAGGTTACCTCAGATGTGTTGGTTATGAAACACATATTGGCACGATTCCTTTCAGAATCAAAATTTTCAGATTCACTAATTCTGTCTTATGAAGCACTACAAGTTACTTTCATTTCTCTCTTGTACTTACTGTCCTTGTAGTCATTTTTCTTTTTCAATTTCAGTTTTGGGTAGTCTGGTTTGATGTTTCCTTTCCTCTTGCACTCATAGAAAACAACTTTATCAGTTTTGTCAACTTTCTTCTAATCCTTCTTCCAGTGTCTTTTTTTTCATACTTTCTTTTGTAGTTAGATTTTCTAAAGAATTTCTTCTTCCTATAAAATTTCTTGAATCTCATGGCTATTTGAGCCAATTCAGCATAACTTTCAGAGTTTGACTCTCCACTTGTCGAGCTCTCAGTTTGGATCTGAACTTTGTCTTTGTCCTTGCTTTTAGAAGCAGTAGACTTGAAAGTTTCATATTTTCATTTGGGTTCCTCATCTTCCTCATTATTTACCTTGAGTTATTCTATGTAAATCATTAGTTTACCAATATGCTCCTTGACAGGTAGTGCTCTAATGTCACATGATTCTCTAATTGAGACAGAAGTGCCTCTCCATCGGTCTGGTAGACATCTCAATATCCTCATGATCTGTTCCTTTGATAGAATAACTTTTCAATGTGAACTCATTGTATTGACTATCTCATTGAACCTGAGATACATATAACAAATAGGTTCATCATATTTCATTTTAAAATTATCATATTTAATAGTGTAAGTATTTAATCTCATTTCTTTATCATTGGTTTTTCCTTCATGAGAAACACCCAAAATATCCCAAATTTCAAAAGCAGTTTTACAAGAAGATATTCTGTTAAATTCCTCATCTTCTAAAGCAGAGTATAGAGCATTCATAGATTTACAGTTATTATTTTAGGCAGCCTTAGTAGGTTCATCCCAAGTAGTTCTTTCAGTTTCTATAATTTTATATTGAGACTCTATAGTAGTCCAAATATCAAAACCCATACATTCCAAATGAGTTTTCATTTTTATCTTCCACTGGGCATAGTTAGTACCAGTAAAGAAAGGTGGACGGTTAGTAGTAGCACCCTCTAGTCTATTATCGATAACTAGATTTTAGAAAGTAGTTTTAAAGAGATAAAATTTAGAACTAACAGAAATTTAGGATCTTTAATGATGAAACTAAAATCACAGTTGAAAAACAGAGTAATTCAAAAATTGTTTAACAAAAACCTCCCTCTGATACAAAATGCTGGTCGGAGTGGACACTCAAGAGGGGGGGGGGGGAATTGAGTTCCAATTAAAATTTCAGTTACAAATAGTTTCTATTAAAAATCACCCAGTTTATAAAACAAGTTAAACTGTAGTGAATTTATGTAGATTGAAAATGTTCAATTAGCTTCTCAAAGATTGATTAGTTCTCAGCCTATTTAATCACAAGATTAAACTAGATTTTGAAGCTAACCTATTGATTCACAATAAGCATAAACACTTGCTAATTTAACTATAAAAGTGACTTTAAAATAGTTTTATATTTCAAAGAATCAAGCAACGGAAATATAAATCTAATATATTATATAGTTAACTTAAATAAAATGGACAACAAATGTAACCAAGAGGTTCAGTCTCAAGCCAAGAGTTAGTCCTCTCAAATTTATATATAAAAGTGATCCACACCCTAGATCGGGGTTAACAATAGTCCAAGACTGTCCAGGCCACACAGGGACCTCTACCACTGTTCTTGATGGGAAAGAAAAACAAAGACCAGGCCACACAAGGACCACTTCCACAGTTTCTGTGGGAATACTAGAGTAAACATGTTTGGTTTGAGGATTTTGATATCCCCTAGTTTAGTTCAGGAGATAGTGTGTGTATAAAATAAATAGGGTACACACACTGCACGAAAGTAAATATAAAATCACACAGAGAGAGAATAATGGAGTTTAAAAAAGCGCTGGTGATTAGAAGTGGAGCTTTGGACTCGTTGGATTCAGCAGAAAAGCTTCTGAGTCCTCGAGTTTTTCTGTTGAAAAATAGAGTTTCGTGGTTTGACTTTTGTTCTTCAGTTGTGTCGGGTTGCAATCATGACGGTTCTTTTAAAGTCTTACAATCAGTTCTTTAGTTATGATCGGAATTGTTTATCTTGTTCAATAAAAGTTTGTCGGGTTCTTTAAGTTTTCACTCGTATGTAAGTTCTTCTTGTTGTAACTTCACACTTTCGCACTTTTTCACCCACACTTCCGCGCATTTCACAACCCCCGTGTACAACATCTCAAGCTTCCTTATATTCCATAAGATTCAGCAGTAGGAATGATTTCCTCTTCATAGGTACGAGGTTCAGTCTCCTGACAATCCAAAAATTATCATTAAATATCATTAAATTTATTAAAAGCATCAAATATGATTGTTAGTATTATTTAAATAATATTGAAAAAAGGTTAAGAAATGGTGTCACAGTGATTATGTAAACCAGTGTCTTCATCACGACATGTCCATAACGGTAGGTGCTTCACAGTAGGTGCCTCACGGTATGAGCTTCATGGTGTCATAGTCACGGTGTGTCCTTAACGGTGCCAGGGTCACGGTGTGTCATGGTCACGGTGTCAGGCTCACGATGTGTCATGGTCATGGTGTCAGGGTCACGGTGAGTCATGGTTACGGTGTCACGTTGTCACGGTGATTCCTTCACTGTGTGTCAGTACTTAAGCTTCACGGTGTCTGTTTTACACACAGTCTGTCTAACTGTGTCAAGCATCACAGTGTCTCTGTACGTAGACAAATATCTGTATTTAGACTTAACCAGTAATATGTAGACTATGAATTAAGATTAACCATTAGAGAGTAAGAGAACATCAAATATAAATACAAAGGCTTGATAATGTAAGTGAGATATATGATCATACAAATGATTTGTAAATAACAATGAGAATAATTTATGGTAATGAAATCTACAATCAGAATGATAATAAATGACAGTAATAGGATTTGTGATTATGATTAAGATGTGAGCAGTAGTAAGATTTTTGATCATTAAAACATGATTAATACATGAGGAGTCCAACACTTATATTAATAGTTATAATCAAAAAGATACTATAAACATAGAATAATTATATCTGAAATTTTGTGCATACATTATCCAATGAATTCTAGGTTTCAATACTGGTTATCCATTATTTTCATTTTAACTGAACTAGTTATATATATATATTGAAATCCTTCATAGTTTCACGAAAATATAATGATATTAACTAAATAATTTCCCCCATGAGTTTCAAACTAGGTGTGTATTAAAGGCCCACTCACCATGCAGCAAAATGGGGGCCAAGATATATATGGCCAACGTTTTTTGGGTTTGTTACACCAAGATTCATTTGTTACAAAACCAAATACACTTGTAGTATCCAAACAAGAATTTATTTCTCAGAAAATAAAAACATCCATAATTTAACGAAACATTATGTTGTTGTCCTAAACATGGAATCATCCCTTAAAATTATCCCAAGGGTTTTCAGGAAATTCAAATTAACTAATTTATAAAAAATAACTAAACCCAAATTTAATACCAATTTTAGAATTCCATAATGAACATAATATAAATAGTACATAATCTCATGATATAAATAGTATATCAGATAAAAATCACATAATCCTTCTATTTTAATGATTAGTGTCTTAGAAACTAGTTATATAAACATATTATTTTATGACAATTGAAATATATATATATATATATATATATATATAATTTCACACGTCTAGACCCTTTAATAGATATATCACATGATTTAATCATCTTATTAACCAAGAGAATGGAAACATAAGTAAGGGGGGAGATCATATTATTATTAAAGGAAGCACATAGTCTAATGTATCATAATCATAGAGGAGAAAATGATAGTGAAAAAATCATAATACAAGATTGTAAGACCATAGATGAAAGGTATAAAATTTCTAAAAAAACATAAGCTCAATAAAATATCATTAATGAATCAAAAAAGACAAAAGATAAAACATATAACATATGAACTTTAAATTAATGTGTGGAATATTTGAAAATTCATAATCACAAAAATATAGAATTTCATTAAAATGAAATTCATCCTGAAACATTGATTAAATTAATAAAAACTAGAAATATGTCATAACTTAATAAACATGAAAATGTGGAGTAACCATAATAATTGATAAATCTATGTGAGAAAACTAATTATCTGCACTTTTATTTGAACAAACTCATTATGTTTATTCCTGAAAATGAGAGAAAATATATCATTCCATGTATGTGTGAACAAACAGATTATTTTCACACCAGACTATCTCATAATATATAAGCTTATACAATGCATTTTTGGTCAATATAAAACCCCTTCCATCATCATACATTCATATGTTTTCCACTTAATATGAATCATAAACATATCTTAAAGAACCCATAAAAAATTATAGGTTTTAATATTACATGAACTTAACTAATAGTGGGTATCAAAATCTAATTTCAAAAGGAATCATAATATAATATCATATAAAACATCACTTAATTAGAGATATAACATTTAATACCAATTAAAACCAAATCATTGAAAGAGATTTTTGAAATCATTTCAAAATCATCAATGTAAAAGTCATTCATACAAATATATTTTCAAAGAGTCTCTCTTCATTTCATGAAATTGAAAAAAAATCATCTCATTAAAATAGAATGGATTCAAAAAAATCCCCATAAATTATAAAAATATAACATCACTTATAATGGAATTTTTTTGAAAATTATGTTCCATAAGAAAAGTATAAAACTCAAAGAAAGGGGTTGGAGTTTCCCATTCCCTTACCACTACCCTTTATTTTCTACAAAAGCTATTTAAACTCTTGTATCATAAAGATAAACATAATAATTTCCTATTTAACAAACCTAATCATATTAATTTCCATTTATACTCTTTATTAATAACAATTATCTTCCCGCATTTAAATTTTTTTAAGCTCTTTTTAATATCGAGTTTTAATATCTTTAAACATTCTAGAACACATTATAATGTTGATATCATTGCCCATAAATTTATTCAATGTTCATTATTGATATATAATTTAATATTATATTATATATAAATAATATTTTTTTAAAATAATTATTATTTTATTCAATGTTTTTTTTGGTTATGTTAGGTGAAAACAATTTTGATAATGGGTTATTTTTGTAATTTAGGTGAATGAAAATGTTTCGTAAATAATAAGTTAAATAATTATTATATGATTTTCAGAACCATATACTAATCATGATTTTATTAATATATTCTAATAATATTATTCTTCATGTTACTATAGTCATCTATAATAGGATTCTAAATCATTGTTCACAATGATGGTTAAACCAACCCAAACATAAACATGCTTTAACACGATTGGTGAGTAGGTGTTTTTTTTGAAATAATGTCATTATAAAAGAAGCATAATGATATTATTTTTATCTTCTTATAATTTTGAACTATATTTTCATATGTTTAAATAATATATGAAAATTTAAAATAAAATTGAAAAAAAAATTCCAGAGCAAGTAATCTGCAAGTATGCACATTTAGCGCTCTCATTTCCCAACACATAAGTGTCATGAAAGGGGTTATTAAATTGAAATTTAAGAATTTGAATTATATTATTTATATCATATTTATACATAATTACCACTATAAATATGATCTATGAAATTTGGTAATGAAAAATAAATAAGTCTATTCTTGGAGGCGGTAGTTCGTGCAACTTACTAACGATGATCTTCTATTTTTACTAAATTGATAGAAATTAATAAATAAGGGTTGTACTATTAATATAAAAAAATCATAGTATTCTAATGATACAAATTTAATCATACTATTATGGTGATTATATATTTTTAAGAGTAAGAATAATAATAAAAAATTTGAGAAGTTCATAACACTTATGCTGGATACATGATTTTTCTATTGATGTTCCTCTGAAATTAAAGGGCCAAGGAAAAAATCAGTGACCAGGGAAATATCTTTGTGGGTTATGGTTTTATGGAGTGAAAAAAATCTTCATTTTAAGGATGAATTCAAAGATTATGTGTATATTTTTAAGGGTGGAAGTGGTATCTTTTTATAATGGAAGAGGAGGGTAGTTTTGGAAAAACCGTTTACATTTCAATTATATCCTTTCACTATTAAAGTGTAAAAGGTTCCAAAATTTGGAAAAAATAAAGTAGTAATGGTTTTTTTCAGGTATCCTCTCTAAAATTCTTTTATAGACAATATTTATTGGTATAAATACTTTCCTAATGTTTTATAACCTATCCCTTTTTTGATTTTTACCTTCGTAACTATTTTTTTCTTTAGTATTTAAATTCTTAATAAAAATTTAAGATAACCTTTATAACCAAAATTATGTGTTCTATAAATAAATTCTACGTATATGTAATCCAATTAAGTGAATAAATATTATAAAATTAACTTAAAAATTGAAATGGATAATGTATTTTAAAATATTTTAGAAGAAAAATGACATTTTGACAATAATGGATTTTTAATTATATTTTGTATTGATTACCAATTAAATGATTATTATATTATTATTTATTAATTTATTAAAATGTAAAATTTACTATATAAATTATTTTCATTTAATTTCGTGGATATAATTTCTTTTATATTAATAAAAAATAATTGAAAAAAAATCAAAATTATCGTAGTAATTATAATTAATCCTTATAATCTAAATTTTATACCAAAAATTGTAATTTTCCTTATAAAATAAAATAAAAAGAATTACCTTTAATATAAGGATAATTTTATAAAATTTTATTTATATGACTAGGGAAATTAATATAAACAATAGCGTGTGTAACGCATAAAAACCAGTTTTTTAGAAAAGTTTATTTTTTAGAAAACAATATTTATGAATGGGATATAATTTTCAATGATATTGGTTAAAATGAATTAAAATGAATTATTATCATTAAGATTTTATTTTTTAGAAATAAATTAAATCTAAATTCCTTTTTATTTTGTTATAATTAATTAAACAAAACAATTGATAACCAGTTTTCATTAAAACACTACATAAATTTTCAAAATGTCCACAATGTTTTATATACTTGACATAGTATTTAAAAATGATTAATTTTATTTTATGATATAGGGTTTATTGGAAAAAGGATTCAAAAACATTTAATCGATTCATATAATAAACTAATTTCATAAAACTAAGGGCATTATTAAATTGTTATTTTTAATATTCACCTGAAAAATAATTATTTCCAAAAATACAAAAAAATGATAATTTTATTTTAATATTATAATAATAAATCATTAAATACTTATAATTTTGTCATACTATCAAACTTGAATTTATAAACATCAAATTAAAATATTAAAATATCTTTAAAATGGATTTTTATATGAAACCATTTTAATGTTTATTAACTATTCTTTGAAAATTAGTGATAATAATAAATATATAAAACACAAAAAGTATCCATTTTATAAAATAAATTTTAGGCATAAGAGATTATTTTATTATATTCCTAGTTGTTCTAATTATGATAATTATCTAAATTGAATTTTATTTTGTTCTGTTTTGTTTTTTTAAATGAATTTATTTTATAGCATTACTAATATTTATACTAGTGTTTATAACATATAATTTTATGGATTCATTATAATAGTCTATATTCATTTGTTTTTTGTGTTTTCTATCAAGAAATCCATCAAACATAGTATTTAATTAAGGTAGAAACACTCAATTAATCACAATATCATTAGATATACTAATTTAAGAATTATATATCAAAGTTAAAAAAATAATATATATACCAAGGCATGTATTAAATGACTAATTAGAAAATAATATTTATAATAGGGTATTTTAAAAAAAATTAAATATTTTCAATTATTGTATGTACCAAAACACAATAAATATTTTTCTTAATAAATAAAATACTGATGCTAACATTGGAAACTTATTATTAGAATTGGGTTTTCATTGAATCCTTAATGTTAACCTTATTTTCTTCATTAATTCACTATTCAAATTTTAAACCCCAATTTTTTCATTTATTTTTGAATGATTAAGTAATTATAAATTTGAATCATTCATATATTTTTGAAAACATCCTAAAATTTAAATATCAGTTTTTTTTCTAATGAAGGGTACATGTACGGTGATGATATTCAATTTTTTATAACTAGATAACAGTTTTCATCAAATACAACCACAACATAAAGAAACTTGTGTTCATTTTAGTATGAAAAAATATATTTTTCATTGTAATTTGAAATTAAAATTACTATAGAAAAGATATCTTTTCATAAAAAAAACATAATTTTCTTAGTGTAGTGGTTGGTCTTGACAATATCTATGATATAATTATTAACAATATGAAAGATACACAATTTATAAGAGCCTATTACCTAATTTTTTTATATTATATATGACAAAAAAATTAATTATTCATTGAATATTTCTTTGACACTTGTAGTGGTGTTATTTTTATTCAAAATATTTTAAATTCTATATTAATTTTTTTAAAGGGTTTACTTCTATGTATGTTATAAGATTTCAAATTAATTCTTTATCTGCTATATAATTATATAACATAATTTTTTAGATTAATGTTTAGGAAATATATTAGTAATGGATAAATTAGGGATTTCATTTCCTCAATACAAGCCTTAATATTTTAATTGGTTGGAGATGATTTTGGGTTTTTCAAATGAAAATAGACTCATTAAGGGAAAAATAAAATATCCATGTCTTAAATAAAAATTTAGATTATGTTTGGAGTCATGTAAATTATTTTAGAACATGATGTAAAAACAATTTTCTCTTCAATATGTGTGGTGAAGTTTTCAAACAGGATTAGATGTAAAAAAATGTTTGAGTAGTGGTGTCAATAATCAAAATTAATATATTGATGCTTTGATATTGCATAATGAAATTCATATATTGGTTGATTTTTTCTTAACAGATGAGGTAAAATCAATCTATATGATAACTTATCTATTGATACACAAGACGATTGTCTAGATATTTATATGTTTGTCAAAACTGGAGGAGAACCAGGTCACAATGATAACATACTGATGTGGATTTTTTCTGAAACTAATACAAGGTAAAATATAAGTCATTAAAGAAATGAATTTTTTAAATTAATTAAAGGTGGAAACTAATAACTATATTGTTGGTGTTCTATGTATTTAAAATAATCTTTCTTATTGAACTTTATCCATATAAAATGTATTTATGTAAGTATAAATAATGTAATTTCTATTGTATTGGAATTGTTGCATAATGTATATGATGAATCTAAAATCCCTATATGATTTTTTAGATGAAGAAGGTAATTATAAATATAAGACAATGTTCTACAAACATATATTCAGGTTAAAATGATGGTATACTATGTTAGGGATAATATTTGAATAGAGATGAGTGAAAAGGTTGTTATAATTCCCGATTAATGTTAGAAAATTATGACTCTAGTTCAAATCAACACACTTCCATGAAGAAAGAGAAAAAGAAAACCCTTGTGAAGGTTTTATATTATATTATTTTTAAAATTGAACTATATATAAACTCTATTTTTTCTAAAATTTCATATAATATGAGGTGGCATGATATGGATAATAATAATTATGACTTCATTTGATATCTATGTAATTCAAAATCAATTATGTCTATTAATTCATAATACATAGATTTCAACTATAACCATAGAAATTTATTCATGGTATTGGAATGTGATGGGTTCTAAAATTTTTGGTCTATAGTTATTAGTTATAAAATATTGTTATTTTTTCACCCCTTATAATTTAGCTTCATTCAAGTGCGTATAAAAAACATCCTTTATCATAAAAATGATTATTGAAAGAATATAAAATCCTAGAAATTAAACTGATGTATACCTATATCCTCTCATCCTATATTTTCATGATTTCTAGAATGATATTATAAAAATGTGATGTTTCAACCAGAAAAACTATTCAAAATATATAATTCCCCTATGTATACCATAAATAAATATCTTATACTATAAAATTTGGCTGCTTTGGACACACACTAATTTGAATTATCCTATTTTTACTTTTGATTTTGAGACACACCAGATAATATATAGAAAAAAGTATTTTTTTTCATGTCTTATCTTAAATTATTTGATATATCTCACCAATTTCATTATAACATGTAATAGTTCAATTGAAAAAAAATTGATTATTCCAGTAAAATTATTTTCTACATGAAAAATCTTGGCTTTTTTATAAAATTTTGGTATATATTTTATGAAAATATTTTCCATTGAATAAATGAAAAATGATACAAAACACCATAAAATACAACTATAACACCATATTTAAAGAAAATAATTATATTTTTCAAAAATACAATTTATGAATTAATTTTTTTAAATCATAATCATCAGATTATGGATGTTAATAAATTTTTTTGATTATATTATTTTTACATTTCCTAATGTGCTTGCGAAATCCAATACAATATAAATACTCTTACGAATTTAGAATCACTAAATACCTGGAATAAACTATGTGAAAATTTGAAATTTTAGTATCTAATAACAATTTTCACATTGAAAAAATCAACTAAAACAATTTTACTTTGAATATTCAAAACTGTGCATGCAAAATATTGATATTTAAGTAACATTTCAATAGAAGTTTTTTTGAATCATTATAAATTACCTATATCCAATGTTCTTGACTCATATAAATTTATAAATAAGTTTTTACCTTTTTAATTATATTTTTATTAATTTTGAAAATAAATATACTTATAATTTACATTTATGTATTCTTCATATAGCTCTATGTGAAAACCCTTAACCCTTTTGAACTAGATGAACATTAGGAAACATTTGTACAAAATATTTTATATTCGGAAAGGATCTCCCCCCCACATTCAATTTTTCACTAATATGATTCATTTGGCTATGAATATAACCATAGAAAGTAAACTTTTAGGTCCTATTAATTATCATTGGACATATTGAATTGAGAATAATTAATTTTAATTCACATTTATTTAATGAATTGTATTTTTTCAAGTGAATACTTATTAGATTAATATATTAATTTATTACTCTTCTAATATAGGTATCTTGGTAATTTCTTGTTTTCTATAAAATTTAAAGATAAACCAAATGATTTTATTGATGAAGATTTCATATCCAACGTTTTCCTAGAATTATTTTCATGTATTTAGATTTCATGGATATAAGGTATAATAATGTGTGACACTATGATGATTATATATACCCTTCTCACATGAATAATAAATCATCAATAGTTTCAACTTTTGGTCGAGATGTTTTAAAACTCTATTTAGTTACATTGATATATTTTATGTTAAGACATGAATGAATATATGTGATACTCAATGCTACTTATTTTATCCATATAACGAATAATTAATTAAAAAATAAAAATAATCCTCAGGTGAAAATCTAAAAAATATTTAGAGATAAGAAAATTTGTTAACAAAGAGATCATTATATGGTTTTCACTTCATATAAACTATTATTCTAAATCCGTTATTGAGTACATTGGTAATTATTTAGTGTATATAATATTATATTATATAAAATTTTATAGTTAATAAATGTTAATAAGTGAGTCAAAAAATTATAATATTTAAATTATTTATCTTGAGGTCCTCTTATGAAATCCAAAATACATCATGTCTAAAAAATTGGTAATTTCATACATCCAAATTATATATTTTTTATTTTAAAAAAAACAATTTATGTATAAGATAAAATTAGATAAAAACAATACAAAGAGAACAAAAACCAAAAATAAAAATGTTCAATGGGCCACTTGAGTGCCCATAAGGCCACCCGAGTGACCTGATAACCAAAAAAACCAATATTCAAATGGAGGAAGATGATATTAAAAAAATATGTGGGTATTATAAGAACACCATTAGAATTGCACAGTATGCATCCTCTGATGTCATGTAGCCATCCATCTTTTATTCATTATCATTTTCACACACATTTGATGAATTTAGTACTAACAAAACCAAAAATGTAATTCATACATCATCATCTCAAACCTTCACTACGGAGGATTTCTATATTGTAAAGAAATTTGGGTTGAACCATAGTCATTGATGATGTCTACATGCCAGATAAATCAAATCATAGCCTCCAAACATCGCCAGAAACACTGTAAATCAATATGAATAAAAAACACAATATGAAAAAAGAGAAAAGGCCACCATATCTGAAAATTTTCACCAACTCTAATGGTTTCATCCACAACAGAAGATCCTCAAACCAACATTTAAATTCTGGTTAGAATTCTACAAGGGATGTTTGTCGCTCCTTGGGACTTGGTTTTCATCACCAGAAGTTTCTCCCTTGATACCAATGGCAGACAGATGGTGAGGCACATTTGGCACCAAGCCAACTTCTCAGAGGACACTCTTGCTCGGGTTGGTAGTCCGGTTGAACCTCATATTCTCTTTGACCATGTGAGATCTATTCCTTCTAAATTTTGAATTTCTGTCCAAGGGGATGCTCTTGGCCTTCATCACTACAAACCGCCTTGAGACTACTTTGTGTTTGACGGGGGTTTTCCCTCCTTTCTAATAAAAAACGTAATTTTCAGTCAATGTTGACATAACTCCTTAAAATCACCACCACCCAAGCATCAAAACATACTAAACATATAATTAATTAATTATTATTAAAAAAATGAACCTTAAATCAAATAATTAATAACAACATTCTCCTCACTGAGGAAATAATTATAAATTCATGGGAGATATCTATGGAGAAACAGACAATGGTAAAATTCGTGATCGTAGAGAGATTATTTAATATTCCTCACACTTATTCCTAGTATAACATGGTAGGAATCCTAAAATACCTGATTGAATTCAAACATGACAAATGTAGAGACAATAGTAGAGGGGAAATTAATAATATATTCATCTATGATAAATGAACATGAGGGAAATCCTAGTATAAAAACCCCTCAATAGGGATGAGAAATAGAACAACATCTAATTAGACCACCTACATAAACAAAAACCTCCATTTTACTAGTATGATGAAAAATATTTGGGACCTTCATGGTGGTAATTTTATGGATTATAGTACCTAGACCACCATCTCAAAAATCTTGAAATCACTAAAAAGAGGAATGACTAAAGGTACGAGTAGGGAAAATGAGGATAAAATTAGTTAATTAAAATTTCTAACTATAGATATTGAATAAGATCTATAAAAATAGTAAAATGGAGTATTTATTTTTTAATATTATGTTTATTGTATTTTTTAATATTAATGATACAAATTAATAGATAAAATTATTATTCGTGTTATTCAAATAAAAATGATTCAAAATTAACAAGTCTATAAAAAATATTTGATACTTTTTATTTATGTTTATTTCACTTAGTAAATAAATAATATTGATTAAAATAAACCTGATCTATATATTTTGGAAACGTAAAAGAAAATTCTATAAAATTATAATAATAATATTATTGATTATTGGAGTGTTTTTGTACACATAATCCTAAGGGATGTATTTGACACTTGATGAAGGTGAAATAATTTATGATAGTTAACCCTATAAGTAAAAAACCCTTGAATTATTCCTCCCTAGTGATATTTAAAATGGTGTACTTGAAAGGGAGTTTGAATAACTGTAAAAATAATTAATGTTAATAATGTAAGGTAATAAAAATATGATTAACTAATATGAAAATGGTAGTAGAAAATATTATGTCTTTACTTAAGAATTAATTTCATAAATATAAATTTATTTACTTTTAATTTTTGTATATTTATTTTATAAAAATAGAATATTATTTTTTGGTAAAATTTCATATAATATTTGAAATGTTTTTTTCATGTTAATTGAATAAATTTGAATGTAATGACTTTTTATATGAAATGAATGTTTAATGGAATTATTTTTTCATGATGCATTTTTTGAAATGAAAGGCTCAAAGTAGTTTAGATTTTTTTGATTATCTAAAATATAGTATATATATTCTATTATTGCCACACAATGTATGATGATTGTAACTAATAAGTATTCTACACCTTATTCATATGGAACACTTCATTACAAGAATTGCATATTTCTATTAGTAATATTTGAAGTTATATTAGTGTTATTTCATTCATAAGTGGTTAAGATGTGATTCAATCCTCTATCATTTTGGGAATGACTCAGTGACCAATTGGAGGCTTCTACTATGTCATCATTATCGGTATGTAATTCAATGTGACAATATTGAATAGTTAAATATTTATGCTAATCGATTAAATTATATATAGAATATATAAAAATAAGAATAAAAAAGAGAAAAAATATTATCAAAAAGGTTGGTTTAGTGATTTTTAATATGTTTTTTTCAATGAGATATCATTTTATGTTATTTAGAAGATCTAAAAGTTTTGATCAATTTTCAATAGATGTTTTCTATCATAGATTAATGAGTTCTATTCAATGTTTTACATGAAAATTTTGAATTAGTGTTTTGTAATTAGTTATTGTGCGGTGTGTATAAATTTTATAATTAACTTAAATGTAAATATTTTTGAATATGTTAATTACAAATATATTGTCAAAAATATCATAATTAATTTAAATGCAATTTTTTAGTGATTTGTAATTAGTTACAGAGTGGTTTGTCAAAATTACATGGTAGGGAGCATATTTTGTGTTTTTGAACATTTTATGACTTTTATTATTAATAAAAATATAGACTATTAACAATTTATAACATCATATATTATGTAGAAATAGTATATATATATATATATTGTATATTAACTGATGAAATAAATTTCTATAGTATTGTATTAATTGAATTTATTAGATATTCTTTGGATATTTTTTTTTCTTTTGGGCTGAATGGAATAGAAAGGGGTGGCTATGTGAATTATTTTTTTACTACACTGTAATAAATTGTGATAGTTTTAATAACCACTAATTATATCATGGTTTTTTAAGCCACCGTATGTTTTTGAATGTATTATTAACCACTGCCAAGTATGGTACAAACCAAAACTAGTCACTATCTATTATTAGTGTTTTTATAAACCATAAATAAAATCCCCACTAAGATAATAGGTAGTGGTTAGACAACTACAACTAAATTAAGAAAAAATTTATGATATTTGATAGAAATGTATTCATTAGTTGACTATGTATTTATCAGTAGTTTTTCAAATTACCAATAATAAAGGTAAATTCTTACCATGTAGAAATTTTTCGATAATATTTTAAACAAATAATTAAATAAAAATCATAAAATGTTTCTAATATAGAAATATATAATAGCATGTGTTAAATTTAAAAAAAATTGGTAGATAAAACCATCACAGTTCATAAAAAACACTATTAAAGATGTTATTTCATGTATTTAACTTTCTATTACGTCCCCTATTGTGGAAAATTTATGGATCATTGTTTTATATTAAATTATTATGTTTACATTATACCAATATTTTTGAAATTGTTTGGATTTGGATAAGATATTCCCCAACTATGTTATCATGGTTACTTGCTATGGTCACCAATGAGATTTCTTTTTTTTTTTGATATGTCATGATTTTAAAGAATCAGTATACATTTTAAGACATGATTTCAGGCTCACATAAATTATTACTAAATGTGAGAATCATTCACTTCCCATGAAGGTGATGATAATACTTTCATTGGACAATACGACTTCCAGGAACACAATGAGGGGCCCAACCTTATGTAGTTGGGTGTTATCATCACCCAAATATCTATAATAATCTACAAAGATGATCAAGTGATCATTTAAAATACTTTTCATCCAGTAGTGGGTTATTTCCATGATATTTTTTCTAAAACAATCTTCAGGTTTCTCTTTGAGAGATAAATTGAATATATAATTGACCTAGTATAATATTTTGAGCCTATATCAAACCCTTTTATTATATAACACTATCCTAGTTGATAAAGCAGAATATTAAACTCAATGAACATTAGGGTAAGAGATTCATTCATTTGAGTACCTCTCATTGGTTTCTCTAGTATTATTCACCAATAAATTTAATGATAACTTGATATTTTTTGTGGGTTATTAGAAGCTGAAACAGGTTTCCATGAAGAAAATATATCCAATTCCATAAATCAATAACAAAATTATCACTCAAGGTGAACCTGAAGGATCTCAAAAATAATTGTTTTCGAAGAATATCATAAGTTGTAAGTGTGTATAGATGATATAGGACATATGAATTTTTTATATAGGTATAGGATGTATGATATTTTGGTTATTATATTTAGCTTAATGAATGTACTTGCAGTGTTTAGGGCTCTCAGGAATAGGATTTTCCACCAATATCTAGAAACTTTTTTAATAAGTTTTATATATGAAATACTAGTATACTCCCATACCATAATAATTCATGGGGTATATTAGAAATAATATTTATTATTCTAAGAGTATAATTACTTTAATTTAATTTCCTAGTGTGGTAGTTTTTCTTTCAACAGGTTTATTTTCTTGGATATGTCATATATGAGGCTAGGATTTCTGTTGAACCAAATAATGTAGAGGTATTGGCATCATGGGATTGAATAATGAATACCTGTGAGATTACATTTTTTCTTGGATATTATGGTTAGTATGGATGGTTTATATATAATATTTCTTCCTTTTTTCATCACTTATAACTATCTTGACCATTAAAATGGTGAATGTTTAGTGGGAAGGTATGTGTGAATCCATATTTTAAGAGTTAAAGGGAAGACTCAGGTATATAGTGATTCTATTTTTTCCTCATCTAGTAAAGGTCAATACCATATAATTAATTTCTTCAAGGATTGGTTTAGGCCATGTAATGATATAAGAGAATAAGGTAGTAACTTATTACTCTTATTAGTATATACCCAATGAAAAAAACATCCCCACTCATGACTTGAAATCCTTCAACATGTTCAATGATATGAATTGTTTCCCCTATATCTCTTTAAAGATATATGTGTGGTCTATGTGCGTCATAAGAGCATATGAATCAACTTCAAACAATGGTACATGCACTTTCATCAATGTTTTTTTGATGAAGTAAGATAAAAAAATCATTTTTTATATATCTTATAAACTTGGGATGGTTAATATCATGAAATGTTCCCTTAGTGGGAAGATCCAAGAGTTGGTAGTGCATATATACTTTGAAGAATAGAGTTTTATGTGAATTTTCCAAAAATGAAACATAGATATAAATGAGGATTGGGGAATTATAAAAAATTACCACATCCTCATTATTAAAGTAGGTAAATAACATCCAATAATTGGATTCATATTAATATCAGATATTAGATATCCATTTTGATATAGATACCATTTTAGGATAGACTCTAGAAGAGTATGGGGTAATCCATATGTAAAATAATGTAACGGTACTAGTTTTTATGATTGCGGAGTAAATGGGATACTCTCACACCTCTTTATGGGAAATTATTATAGGAATTAAAAAAATACTAATACTCATTGTCAATTAAAATTTTTAATAATTGGATTGGATATTTCATGTTATTTTTCTCAAGGCCTAACCTATCTAAGGGTGAAAATTAAGCACAAAATAGTGCATCTTGATTCATCTATTTCCAGTTCCAAGTTGGGAGTGGGTGAGGATACCATAGTTTTCCTTTGTAGGCTTCTATGAATGTACATATATACGAATACAATGTAGGATATTATAGACTTTTTTTCATGGTATCTCATTTCCTACCTATTTGAGAGACCCAATCAGTTGGTGAGATGGGTAGGTTATACATTTGTGATATTAATAATCTACATGTGATTAGGATGAGAATAATTATAGATAGATATTTATACATTACATATTGATTTGGGAAGGGGATTTATAAGGTGATGTTAGATCATCTAAAGATGATTATAGTTTTTTAACCAAATATAAATAAGTATTTTGAAATTAAAATAATAATTCATCAAGATATTATCTAATATAACGTGATATATTTATGTTGAGTATGAGAGGACCATCATGTAACATCCTGACCTAGGTTCTGCAAAATGGTTCCCTGGTCTAGTGGGTCACATGGCCCAAATCACGTCTCCTCATATGCCATAGGATATCAACTAACAGTGAGGGAGTAGGGTGTGTCTATGGGGTGACTATTCCCTCATGTTAGAGTGTAACTTTGTGGTAATAATATATCAATCAAGTAGAGTATGTAGAATAAATAACTGAACAATAGACAGGATTAACATCCAAAAGCTTGTAATATTCAATAATCCAAATCATCCATATACAATATGATAATCATGTCATATATCTATAGACCAAGAAAATAGGTATACTTGCATCCCTTACTATACATGTATAAAATGTAAAAAAAGACCAAAAAGGAACTATCCCATCTAGTATCATGAGCATACCTCTGTCATGTTTCCCTATGTTCCTACAAATTGATCAAATCATGAATTTTACAATGGGTTCATTACCCGGTACCTACCTCTATACATGAAGACTATAAGGGTACCCAACGATGGCCAAATAAAAGTGTGAGATAATACTCAGTAGACCCCCACCAATGGTGTCTATAAAAAGTCTAGTTTGTGTAATATAAACAGATGAGGTGTATAGTATATCATATGTATAACAATAATAAAATTAGAGGGTCAAGTATATGCCATCCTATCTAGACAAATATGGATCCCTATAACAATTTTCAAGCTCCCACAAACAAGGTAGGCTATAAAGTAAAAATAAAAACATGTTAGACTACCCTATCCAAAAAATGTAAATTGATACCCATACTTGGTTTATCTTTAAGAAGAAAAAAATATCCACAATTTCCTTTCCATGTGAACAAATGTAAAACATCAAAATCAAAATTTTCCATTTCATCTATGTCATGCATTGAATTTCCAAATATAAGGAATAGAAGACCAATGAATCCTCATCGATTCCCAAGTGCATCACAATGGAAACTTAGTATAGACTAAGGTGGATTCCAAGGAGATTTTAAACAGGGCATGTCCAATACGAGTCTAAGAATGATGGATCTAAGGTGTAAAAAGGAACAAGGAATCCTATAGAATTATGATCCATGGATTACAATGATCCAAGGAATCTATTATCAAAAATAATATCTAAAGGGGAAACATCAATGGAATCTATGGAATTAGGATCCAATGAGCTCGTCCAAGGCATCCACACCATTTCAATTCATCAATCAATTAATTCAATGTTAACAATAAATTATTTCTTCCAATTCATTCAATATTTTCCTAATAATGAATTTATAATATTTAATCATAAGGCATAACATACAAAGGAGGCAACAATCATCTCCTATTAATTCAATTCTAGTCATTTCATTCCAATTCAATATAACAAGGTTCCCAAACCAGTGGAAATATAACACACACCCAAAAAAGAGGTATAAAATAGGGAAGATACAAGGGCATAACCAACGGGTGGCCTTGGTTAGGGATGATAAGCTTAAACCACCACAATTTTACTCAAAGTCAACCTAACAGGTTCCAATTCATTCAATTTAAGCATTTAATTAATTTTAAGGGAACCGCCAGAAAGTGTGGTGTGTGGAATATTGAAAATTTTGGTTATAAAACACCAAATCTTGAGATAAAGGTATAGACCACCAATTGTAGTTCCTAAATAGAACACTTGTCCAATATAAACCTTTGATTCAGTCTAGATTGGAAGAAAAATAGAGAATGGAAGAAAAGACATAAAGTATGTCAAATAATATTTCACCAAAGTAAATCTGTTGATACAAAGTAAAATGAATAAAAATATAGTTGGAATGAAGAAATCACTGATAAGGATACAACAAGGAAAACACTATTTGAATCCAAGTCTAGATGGAAAAATGAGAGAAAATCATATTATTTAGCTTCAAAAGGAAGATCCCACAACAAAGTTATCTACTAGAAAAAGGTGGAATAAGGGTTTCAAAAATATAACTCCATAGGGGAAAATAGTAATTTCCCATTTTTTAATTGGGTCACATGGTTTGGTCTTATGGTTGGCTAGACCATGCACCCTTCAATACCTCAAGGGGGACCCTGCATGGTCATGGGGCATGGTTTGAAAAACCATAAACTAACCATGTGCTTCACCTCTGCTAAAAACTGCAAATCTTTTGAAGTGGTGTTCACCCTAATCATTTTGGTTTCCTCAAACCATAAAACCTCATACAATCCACAATATAGCCCAGTATAGTTAATAGTAACCATGTATCATGGGTCATATGGTTTCTCCAAACCATGCATCCCAACTATTTTTCTCCAAAAGTATGTATCCAAACTCCGAATAAGCCTCAAACACCCCTGAAACTACAGTGATCTCTTTTGTCACTAGCATTAGGTCAATACCAAGGATTTTAACAAAAAAATAAAAAGATTCAAACCACATAGAAAAACCTAGGATCTTACAATCTTCCCCCTTAATGGAATTTATCCTTGAATTATCCTTCAACGGGTGGTCAAGAATCACTGGAGAATAAATTTTTCCACTATGTACATATGTTGACGTTTATCTCCCAAGTCAAATCCTATAAACAGTCGTGTGGTAATAGTACCCATAATAAATGAATTGAATATACTTATAGAATTTTCGTGCTACTGTCAACAATTTAGATAGGATGTTCCTTAAAGGATCCATCCACCTATAACTCCTCCTCATTTGGTTGTAGATTGTGATATGGTTTTGAGTGATAACATTGCCGTTGAGATACATGGAAGATGTCGTGCATGGCTCAGTACCTCTAAGGTAATTGTAACTGGTAGGATACCAACCCATCTCTCTACAGAATATAATATAGCCTAGAATATTTTCATGAAATCTTACCCTATCTCATAATATATCTATATCTTAGACACAGTGAGATATGTAAAAATACCTTATCCACTACCTCAAACTCTATAGGTCATTAGCGGCGAACATTATAAAATTTATTTATAAATGGTGTGACATCTGTCCATTTATTAAATCAACTAAACCTATTCTGAAGTATTTTAAATGAGACACGGTCCATGTAAAGTTGCATATCTTACCTCTAACTGGTAAAGAGGTGAATTACATTTACTATTGTATAAAGCCTCATAAGGTGCCACCTTTATAGTCTCTTAATAGGTATTGTTTCATGTGAAATCAAATAGATGTATATGACTCTTCCAAGAACCCCCAAAATCCAGTATGCATACTCTTAGCGTGTCCTCTAAAGCATGAATTTTGTGATTTGACCAGACATCAGTCCATGGGTGGTATTTTATTTTTAAAATAACCTGTGTACCCAATGACCTCTACCATCTCCTCTATAAACAAGATGTAAAATGGGAATCACTATCTGATACAATGGTCTATGGAACCCCATGAAGACTCAAAATATCATGGATTTAAAGTCTCCCAAACTCATTTACAAAGATTTTATACCTATATATAAGGAAATGAGAAACCTTAAAGAGCACATTCACAACATCCCATAAAACAACACTACTTTATGGTAACCTCAGTGACTCAATCACAAAAAACATCAAAACATAAACCCATTTCCACTTGGGTATAGGAAACTTATGTAAAATCCTAGTTGGTCATTGGTGCTCCACCTTCACCTACTGATAGGTGGAAAACCTCATAACAAAACTATCAACCTCTAGTTTTATCCATGGCCACCAATACATGCGATACAATTCTTGGTATATCTTGGTAACATCGGGATGTACCTCCTAAAATGAGGAATGAAACTCTCACGTAATCTACCCATATATTTCAATAAAACCCCAAACACATCAATGAATAAGTATAATTTTATCCTCATACATAGTTCAATTAGGCGGCAGGTCCTAACCTACAACACTCTCCCATAGAACTAGGACCTCTAAATCAAATAATAGTCTTATACTCACTCTATCTTGAAGGGTGAATTTCTTTACTAAGGATGGGATATAATTATTCCAATCACCATCTTGTACCTCCTATTGTACCTATAATTAATGGTAATAATATTCCACTCACTAGTAGCATCCTGCACTACTAGTATATATGTTCTCATACGCAGTGAATCGACTACTATATGTCCTTTCTAGTCATATTGGAAAGCTTCAAGTCAAAAGTCTATTTGTATTAAACACATATTTACTGCCTCATATTTATATCATGCTATTTAAATATATACTTGAGGTTTTATTGGTCTATGTACACCAAAAAAGGTCTCCTAGAAAATAATCCCTTCAACAATGGAAGTTATATAAAACAATAGAAAACTCAATATCAGTCATTGGATAATTCCTCTCTTGTAGTCTTAGTTGATGACATCCATACAGAATTACTCACTACTCCTATGTAAAAGCAACTCCTAGCCCAGTACCTGATGAATCACAATATACTGGGTATCTTATGCCTGTCTCTAGTAGAATCTGGAATTACATTAAATTCAATTTCCCTTTTATCTTCTGAAAGACTGTATCACGTGAATATGAAAAAAAGAACTTAACACCCTTGTTATTCAAGCCTGTAAGTCATAATTTTATGTGCGATAATTCTAGTATGAAATGCCTTTAAAATCAAAATGGCTCCATGAAACTCTGCATGTTAAAGACATTATTGGGCTTCTCCCAAGAAACTATTGTTCTCACTTTCTCTAGCTAAACTGATAGTCCTATCTCTGAGATAATATGACCCACTAAGTGGATCTTATCCATCCAAAACTGGTACTTTGTTGGATTAGAATATAAATTATTCTCCATAAATGTATCCAAAATGATCTCAAGATGTTTTTCATAGTTGTTTCGATTGAGATAATACCCCAAGATATGGTCCATGCATACCACCACAAACAAATATAGATAATTATAGAAAACATGATTCACTGGTGCCATGAAAACTATTGGAATATTTATAAGAACAAATGGCATAATCCCATACTCATACATACCATACTAGATATGAAAATATCTATTAGGTATTTATACATGTCGAACACATACCAGGTGATAACATTACATAAAATCAATCTTCATGAAAACCCAAGCTCCTTAGCTTTGGTCAAATAGATCAACTATCCATAGAAAAGGATACTAATTGTTAACTGTAAACTAGTTTGATTTTCAATAATCCACACATATCATAGGGATAACATCAAATTTTTTCACAAAAATACCATTGAACCCCAATTATATGTACAAGGTTATATAAACCATTTTTATCCTCATCCTCTAGATACCTCTCGAGCTCCAACAACTTCATTGTATCTATCCTATAAGGAGGAATGAATATCGGTTTAGCTCCTAACACTAGATTGATAGAGAAATAAACCTCTATATCATGAGGTAAAAATGAAAATTCATCCAAGAATACATCCATAAAATGATAAACCACTATAGTAAAGTCTTCCTAATGCATTCTCTGGTCATACAGATATAAATAGTGATCTAGGATGTCATCTTACCCGGCCCACAATGTTCTAGTCTAGTCCATATTTTTTGTACATCCCAGTAAACCTTTAAAATAAAAACATTAGCCCCTGGTTATGTGAAATTCACCCTTTTAAGAGAACATTCGATAAAATTATGATAGGAAACAAGCCATTCCAACTGATGGGTGACATAAAATCTTTTCATCTAGAGGAAAAAAGATCCAATATAAAGTGACACCAACCAATCTCATGGGCCAAAACATGTACTATTATACACCCTTCATTCTTATCCCCAATAGACTATCCAAACTCATAACACCAACAAAAAATTTAACAACATGATCAGAGATCTCCAAAACTAGTAGAGATATGATGCTATGATATGTACCTTTATTAAAAGGAGAAGATATTTGAGTATAGGGTACTAAGATTATACCTATCACTATAGATGGTATGGTTCTCTTCACCTTCAGGGTTGTATGCATAGAATATATTTGTCCTAAACTATATCTCTATAAATCATCCTCACTACAAGGAGTTTCCCCAATATTATGTCTACGTACAACTGCTGCTTGTCTACCTAATCCACAACCACCACCTTGTCCAGAATAATCGATACCACTCCATTACTCATCCTAACAGGGAGCTATGAATCCGACTCCTATACCTAGAGTAGGATAAGACCCCCATCAACTAACTTCATGAGGGAAGGTCCTGGAAAAATTATGTATGTGGCCCATTCTGCCGCATGATCCTCACTCAACTGGGTCTCGATCACATTGATTTCTCATGTGTCCCCATCTTCCACACTGGTGAAAAAAAATAACTGAAAGAGCACAACAATCTTTTCTATTATTCCCCTCCCAAGAAGCCTCATTATGGTTCTTCCTACTCGAAGACATTGAACCACTAGTTTGAGAGGCATATCTACCCTACTATATTCCCCAAACTTACCTTAGGTTTCACTCAATAATAAGTGCTTAATTCCTTATATTAGAAAAAAAATTCAGCCAGAACACATTTACATATTATCGAATGATATACATGAGACCTTCCTTGAATTTTCATTCCCTCGATGCTTCATTAGTAATGTAAATCAGTATAAAACGTTTAAAATCTATAAAGCATGATATATAATCTATAATAATCATATAACTTGAATCCATATTCATAAACTCACTATACCTTTCATCTATCAGGGTATCAAGAAAAAAATATTCATAAAACTGAACAGGAGGTCCCTCCAACCCATATATCGGAGCATATTAGCATGGTTCAAAATATCCCACCAGTGCTTAGCTTTACCCCGAATCATATATGTCATGATTTTTACTCTCCTCTCGTGAGGTTTCTCTAGAGGCTCAATGATTTAAAATATAGTAACAATCCATTGCTCAACTTCATATAGATCTACATACCCTAAAAAAGATTGTGGATGTTATTGTTGGAACACTCATGTCATCTCTTCCATAGGTAAGGTAAGCTAAAATGATTTCTAAATGGTCTGCATAAAGCACATAATACTATCATCGAACTATTCATCATCACCCATATTGGGTACTACTACTGGTACATCATCTATAAATACAGAACAATCTACTAGTATCCCATATCCCACCACCTCTGGAGCATCGCCGTTGTTACCCTACAAGCGTGTGACTGGAGGTCGTCATGGTGGCATATCTCTACAATGAAAAACACATGCCTCATAAAAGATCAATAATGAGAATATAAAATATATAAAAGTGTATAATAGGTCAAATCCTTCATGTAAACAATTCACACCACTTTTCTTACTCCCAAATATTGGAGTAGGTAAAAATGAATAACCATAATAAATACTAGAGACACTGCCAACTACCCGCTCTAAAGTCGTGTCACGGTCATGTTCTCTATTTCACAATTAAAATTTCGTTTAATTTAATATTTATTTAGAATTCAGTTTAAAATTTTAAACTAAATGGGTCCCCACTTCCAATAAATAAGTTCCCACACACCTTATGAATCGAAATTCAATGTCCACTTAATCCAAATAATAACATATTCTGGTCCATGCAACCAATGGTCCATGACTCAACATGTCATAATTGGTGGCATAGGGTTCCTATTATACCCTATGTAGGAAAACACAATTTAAGTTATAACGGGTACTATAAGTACCAATCATGATTCTCAATTCCATATAAAAATAATTTATCCAACCACATATATACCATGCAAGGAATAGTTAATAATGTCATGTAGTTAAGAAATGCATCCTACATGGCATGGATTAATTCATGGCATGTGAATTATAACAGGTTTATAAAATTATGCACATGATGAAAGTCCCTCATATCATCATTTCATGATGAAATAAAATCCTCAATTATAGAAAAAATAGCATCCCATTTTAAGTGAATAACCCAATGACGGAATCAAATCAACTGTAATAGGAAAAATCTAGAAACCTATTTTCTCTTCCATGCAATTTTAATTTTTCATGTATGTGTTTATGATATTCCCTAAAATAGCTCATTTCCAAATTCCACTACATTCTTAATCCCCGGTTTATTATCTCAAAATAGTAAATCCATAAAAAGAAAAGGCTCTAATAAGACTTTGTAACATCCCAACTTGGGTTCCACTGAACGGTGCCACGATCCAGTAGGTAACATGGCATCAATCATGCCTCCTTATATACTAGAGGCTGCCAAATACTAGTAAGGACCTAGGATGTGTCTGTGGGGAGATTATTCCCCCATATCAGAATATAATTCATTGGTAATAACATATCAATAATATTGAAAAATTAGATAATACAACTTAATAGTAGATCTGAATAACATCCAAAAGACAATAAAAATAAATTATCAAAAGCATTCATATATAGTATGATGATCATGTCATGTCTCTACAAAATAGGATAACAAGTATATAGGCATCATATTCTATACATGTATACAAAGTACATGAAGATAAATAAGTAATTATTTCATCTAGAATCACGAGTATAGCTCTAATTTATTCTCCCCTACTCCTAAGAAATGATCAAATCAATCATCGTATAATGGGATATTTCCCCAGTCCCTAACTATATCCATGAATTATATCTAGGTTCCCAACAATGGCTTGGAAAGGTTGTAAGATAACACTCAGTTGGCCACCACCAACAGTGTCCATATCAATTCTAGTTAGTGTAATATAAAGAAAACTTGTGTGCATTATATAACAAGTATAAAAATAAAAATGTTAAGATTCAAGAAGATGTGATCTTGTACAGCCAAACATGGATCCTTATAATAATGTTCATGCTCTTACTGACAAGGGAATCCATAAATCATAAATATAAAAGTGTGATATTTTCTTGTATAATAACTATAAACTCATACCCATAGCAGGTCTATCAAAAAGCATATAAAAATATCCACAACAGCCTCTCCATGTAAGAAAATATAAAACATTCACATCTTCATATGTTGTATCATCAATGTTAGACCTTGAATGGTTGGATCTAAGGTATAGCATACTAAGTCATCCTCATCAATTCCCATTATCATCTCAAATGAAACTTGATAAAGACTTGGGTGAAGCCTAAAGATATTTTCAACATAGCCTGACTAATTAAATGCTACAAAATCTTGATCCTGGGGGTATCATGGGCCATGGAATACTATAGAATTCATATCCAAGGAGTAAATAGGTCCAAGGAATCCACTACCATAAACAAGATCCATGGGGGAAACATCCATGGGATCTACAGAATCATGATCTGAAGATCTCATCCAAGGAATCCGTTAATATTTCAATTCAACAATAAAATCATTCATTATTTATAAGTAATGAGTTCTTCCAACACATTAAATTTTTTCCATATAATCCATTTATCTATTTTAATCATATGCAATATTATGAAAACAAGGAAATAATTATCCCCTTTCAATTCAATTCAGTTCAATTAATTCCAATTCAAATTAACAAGGCTCCTAAATAAGTGGTGAGCTCACACGCACCCAATGGGGTGGTATAAAAATAGGTAAGATACAATTAAACACACCAAAGGTGGAGAATTTTGGGCTTAAAACCTATTACAACCACAATAATACTCAAATTAAACCTAATAGGTTCAAATTCATTCAATTTAAACATTAAATTACATTTAGGGACATCACAACAAATTTTGGCATGTGGTGCAATAGAAACTATGCTAATAAAACACAAAACCATGAGTGAAAGGTATAGACCACCTACTATAGGTCGGTGGTAGACCACTCATCCACTATCGACCACTAATTTGGTCCATATTGGAAGGAAAATGATGAATAGACTAAAAGCCTAAAAATATGAATATTTATCTTGTAGCAAAATAACATCTTTGAAAAGAATCTAACTGAAGAAAAACACAATAGGAGTGAAGAACTCACCAAAAAGGATCCAATGAGACAAACAGTGTTTGAATATGAGTCCGGATGGGGAAGCGGGAGAAAATTATATGATTTAGCTTCAAAAGGGATCTCTCATGACAATGTTTTCTAGTTGGAAATAAATTTTTAATATGGGTTTCAAAAATATAAATCCAGTGGGGAAATAGTAATTTCACACATTTTAACAAGGTCTCACAATTTGGTTTCATGGTTGGCCAAACTTTGCACCAAATGCATTCCCTTTAATGCCTTAAGGGGGACCTTGTATGGTCATGTCACCTGGTTTGACAAACTATGTGATGGTCGTATGCTAATTCTCAACTAAAGAAATAAAAGTTTATACATGAGTGTGTAGCCCAAGTATCATGATTTACTCAAACTGTACAGCCTTCTGCATCCCATTTTCCTTCCCCACATTATTACTTCTAATCATGCAAATTTGGTTGTATGGTTTCTCTTAACTATTAATCCTATCTTTTTTTTCTTCAAAAGTTGAGCTACGGGCTCCAAACTAGCCCCAAACACCCCTAAAACTCTTATGAACTCTTTATTCCCTCACATTATGTCTTAAACAAAGAGTTCAATTGAAAATAAAAATGATTTCTACCTCATAGGAAAACACGGGATCTTAGGCATCTTGATTTTGTCAAGTTTTTTATAAAATAAAATCATTCAAACATTAAAGCAGATGGATTCCTATGGGACATAATATAATCAACCGTTTCACTAAATTTTATATTGGTTAGAGGTGGTTGAGTTGGTGATAATCAGGCTCACCCTAGTGTAGTTGACATTAGAATGGGTGTGGTAAATCTAAAATAGGTTATTAATTACTCAGATTTGGTGGTGCTCATATACTAAATAAAGAAATTGGAGTTTATATTTTACCATCAATGATTGATGAATCTTATCAGTGTCACCTCGGTTAGGAAATCACTTGTTATAAACTCCAGGAAATCCTACACATGGTTTATTAGGTTGTTCAATATTTCAGAATAGATTCATACAATGTATTATTAGATATATCTTCTTCTTATACATCAATTTATTTTCGATATGTTTCATGTATCTATGATTTAGATGTATAATATATGTCCCTAAAAAAATTTCATGATAAGGAAATCAAAATCAATGTAGAAACATCATTTGAGGAGTGATTTGTGAAGATAATGAAATAGATTGACATGTTTCATTTATATAAATTGGTACCTCAGGTGTGCATATAGTGAAAGAATGAGTTCTTTCAATATGATTAAGGGGATATAGAATTTAATATAAGATCCCCTTAGTTGGTAATATATAATATGGATACTTTGTGATGTTTCTTTTAGAGTAGTAGCCTATTGAAGAGTTAATAACGAACCTTACATTTCAATTGAAATCTTGATTTAGTTTCTATATTAATTTTAATTTTAATTTTTTATGTGTTCTATAATTAAAAGGAGTTTGTAGAGAACTAGAGGTTTGGAACTGGAACCCTACTACTAAAATAGTAAATTAGAAAGCACCAAGTAGCAGGTGTAGGGTCACTAGGAACCAGGTAAAAATTTATAGGGGTACTATCACCTAGATTCCCATCTATAAGCTAGTGGACCCTTATTGGGTAGCCAATAAGGAACTTATTTCTCAAACACATCCATTGAGTACCCAAGGATCTATGAAATAAAAGTATTAATTTCATTTTTTTAATTTTATTTGAATCTCTAGTTCTTAATTTCCATTTCTATCTACATTCTAGACACCCTCCATGGTTCTATTTATTATATTTTGAGCCCTCCATGTCATGTTTAAGTTATATTAAATTATTACCAACTGATTTATTTATCTCTTAGTAATTATAACTGCATGGAATGTTCAATGATGGATTCCCCTCACTAGTACTTCTTACTCCATCTCAAACCCCTAAAATATATGGTTTTGTTAGGTTTTTGGATTATAGTGGGTTAATATTGATTTACTAAGAACCCATGTATGATATTTGTTCATCAGAATTAAGATAAGTGGTCATTAATACTATCAATAATTTATATGGGAGTACATAAATTTTTATGTGTATGAGTTGTGTGTTATTGTGAAATGCTTCTACCTAAGGTTCTAGAATATTTTTTAATCTTTACAAAAGGGGGACTATATATGGGGGTGTTTTTAGAGTATTTATATCTTTCTATAAATAACATAATGAGGTTAAGATATATTTTACAAGGGTTAACTACCTTCGTCATATAGGCACTAAAAAATTGATTTAATTATTAGAATATTTTTGTGAGGTACTTAATTTGGTACATAGGTATGGGAGATAACATTATCCATGTGAGGAGGTAGTGGTGATTAGAGGATAGATATTATAATTTCAGTTGTGTTGTGATGTAATAAAAGATTTGTCCAATAGTGTATACTCTCATTTGATTGAACATGCCTTATACTGGGTGGTAGAAAAATATATCCAAGATGTATAAGAGTTTATGATATTGAGTGACATGTAACTTCAAAGTTTCTCACAATGCATTAATAAAATTTTTGGTAAAATAGTTGAATAGTTCCTTTTTTAGAAATGGTTGTATGGAATTTTAAATTATATTCATCTGTGTTCTAGAAAGGTTGCTACATTAAAAAAACTTATGTTTTGGATGCTCTTCTCTTTTTGTAAGATGTCTGGAAATGACTTCTGAATCATATTTTCCATGGTGTGGTTATTTTCCTAAATGTTTGTCCTTGTTAGAACATCCCAAGATCTAGAAGCATGTTCTCATTAATTTGCATACTATGGCATGGAATAAGTGTTATTTGCATGATGAATATTTTCATTTTATAATATATTTGCTATGTTACTCCTTACTTTGTATTTGGATTCTCACTTATGATTGGGTATAGGATTATTTTTCATATTATGTGTTTACAAGGCATTTAATTTTTGTAAGAAACCCTTTTAATATATTTGGATGAATGAGGTATGGTTATTGTTTGTAAAATTATGATTAGTATATGATCACCCAACATGGGTGTATGATTTTATGTATTTATTAGTTACTCAATATATAAACACAAATATATTGTTAGATTTATGTTAAGATCTTATTAGTGATGTTTTTTTGGGATTCATATTCACACCATACACATGTACCATAGTGAATGAATAAATTTTACTATCAAGAATAAAAAGAATAAGAAATCACATAAGTCATGCGGTTGGGTTTGAGAGATTGAATTATAGATACATGTAGTATCATGACATATTCTTGAACTCTATTATTATATAAAATTAGCATATATTTTTTTTCTTTTTTTTTCGTGTGTATAATTGAATCCCAGTGGTTATCATTCTTTTGACTACATATGTATGCATGTTGTGGGTTACATTTTTCTTATTTCATTGTAATGTTAAATGAATTATTGGTAATTAGATCTGATTCTATATATTTTTTATTGTTTTATACTTGTTTTCTCTCTTATTATGTGATTGGATATGTTATAGGTGGAACAATCAACAAATTTTATGGGCGTATCACTCTCCATTAATTGAAAATATATAGTATATAAATATATTTTGTTGAGTATATATGAACATTAAAATCAAAATAGATAAACTTAGTTGAGGAATTGCAGTCAACCTACCCCCCAAAATATACATATCCAAACATACTCATGATAAAAAAACATAATTAAAAATGTTTGAAATAAAATCAATTATGTGGTAAAGATTGGATTTCATTTTATCATTGGTCTAAAACTACTCTATAACTTTGTGAGTGGATGAATCAATTATCCCCCCTATTATAATATACCAGTCCAAATATCTATCCATTCTACTCAAACTATCATGATACAAACCTAATTTTTATTCCTAATATACAAATTCTAAAACAAGTGTCAAGGGTATCACATGTAGAGATGGGAGTGATAAACCATTTTTAACAAATAAGAAATAAATTAATGCACTCATATGAAAATACAATATGGAATGCCCATTTATTTAGTGTTCCTATTATATTTAATGTAATTATTTAATATAATAAAAAAACTAATGATGAAAAAATCAATATAAACCAACACTAAAATACAACTGAAACATACATAACCATTAAAAAGAAGAAAATACAAATTAATGACACCATGGATAGTGCCTATATATAGAATACATTAAGCCTATCATTAATGAAATAAATTAAGGTCTAAATCCATGTGATGTAGAAGGTCACTTCATTTTACACAACCTTCATATCCCTACAACTGATCCCATGTACAATCCCTATAATATAAAAAACTGATTTCCATGCTCATAAGACAAACCCAAAAGAATGTTCTACATTAAACTGAAGGTGTACATATATAGAGTGAACATTAATCCTAGCAGGATACCTCTAAAATTATCTAAATTTCATTTAAAAAACCATAGAAACTGGGTTTGAAATAAGTAATCGAAATAATTTTTTATTACATTGATATGAGTAAATAAAACAAAAATCACTTATATATATAATAAAAATATATATTTCATCAATAACCGAGAACTACACATTATTTTATATTTGAAACATAATAAAGGAAAGTAATTATTTTTTAAAAAAATATCATTTATTCTTTGAATAACTAGAATAATTTTTTTTAAACAAATCTATGAAAAGAATATATAACTATTTTTTAAAATAAATGTCCCAAAAAATTCCATCATCAGATTCACCATGGATTACTAATATCTAGGGGCCTTAAGAAATACATCTTCTAAACCACACTACCCATGTATAAGTGATGGTATTTTGTACACTCACCCGAATAACTATAACTAGGATTGATTTGTGTAACAACCAACCCCAGTTCACTCTATGACAGTAATCGAACTAGTTCTCGACAAGAACAAAGCTACAGCTCCCCATATTTTACAGAACAATGACTATTAGTGGGCGTCTACGGAAGTACCATGGGGAGACTATACCCCCTGATAAATGTGAATAATAATTAATAAAATAACCGTTTTTCGTATACAAATGTTATGAAATGAAGTATACATGAATAAATGAATACTAATTTTTCCAAATAAACTATAAAATTGAAGTATATAAATATAAGAATGGCTGAGCAACAAATAAAAAGTAGTAGGGACCAAGAAACTATTTCATAAATATAAAAAGTTCCCATATTTATGGTTATATGAACTTACCAAAATAAAAAAACCCATAAAAGGATCCATTACATATCTGAACCAAACATCATCCAGTATCTTCACACCGTCCAATCTATCATGTCTAGTCATGAAAAATTCAACCTTGCCTCATCCCAAATATAGTAAAATAATTGAAAATTATAGATCTACTTAGGTACACATGTGCAATGGAATCCTGAATAGGGAGAGTACAACTTGGTAGGCCATTGAGAACAATGATTAATTCAGTAACTAGTTAGTAATGTTATATAAGGATATACAATGGAATAATAAATAGAACATAAATGAATATTCATTTTAAATTAAAATTGAATTAATTTATTAAATTATTTGTCATGGGGTTTAAAGGGACACATGGGATGACTGGGCCATATTTGGTCAATGCCAATCATCTGAGCTAGAAGTCATAGGGTGGCACACGCTTCAGGTAAAGAAGAGTTTTCTATATCAATCTCTTTCTTTATACTTAGACACATCATTCCTATGTACTCATACCATATTTTGATACTACACATGGTTAGAG
Organism: Viscum album; assembly: GCA_963277665.1. Lineage (NCBI taxonomy): Eukaryota > Viridiplantae > Streptophyta > Magnoliopsida > Santalales > Viscaceae > Viscum > Viscum album. The sequence goes on along the minus strand of OY728132.1, from coordinate 1,147,629,332 downwards.
CATCAACCTGAAATCCAAACTCTACATCAAAATAAATAGTTCTTAGAGTGTTAGTCTGACATGAGACACAAGTTCCCATTAAATGTTTATATACTAAAAATGCTCAGAGCATCGGTCTGACATCCCCCAAATACATCAAGATCAATATTTCCTGGAGCTTATGTCTGGAATCTAACCATATATCAAAATCAGTAGTTCCTAAATAATAATTATATCACCTAAACCATGGATCCAAGGCATCATTCCACCTTATTATCCAATATGGTATACCGTCATTTCCCATAGCATCAATTTGGAACTTAAATCAGAACGTAGAATATTAATTCCCCAAGCATCTATCTATTACCTAATCCATATAGTATACTACATGTTCCTGAACCATCATTCTGGCACCTAACTGATTATGTCATTTAATAATTTCCAAGGTTCTACACATTAACCCTTCAAAACATTTAAAAACCACGAGGTAACCAGTTCAACCTCCATTGTTTACCGAGGTCCCAATAGGCCTTGCACACTATTACATGGATCAGGATGCTGATTCCTTTCAAATATCAAACAACACCCCTAGAAACACTCTTTGTAAAACCATTGGAAAACACACATTCATTTAAAAAAATCAAATCCCTCCATCAATATTACACATAGATCATTATCTTTAACACATAAATCTAGGACAAATATCTCATTTCCATCAAAACCATTAAAATATCCACCATTTAATTTTCACCAAAGGGGAAACCACACACTCATTTCAAACCAATATTAGAAATTAACTTAAACCAATTTTTTAAATCACGTGGATTTGAAAACCACATTTGAAAACAATATACACTTAAAAAATATTTTTTAACCATTAAAACTCTAAACTTGATCAAAATTAAACTAAAATGATTATAATCATTTCAAATGTTTCAAGGAATTTTCCAAAACTCAAACCATAAAAACATTCCATTTTCAATAGTTGGAATACCCCATGGGTAGTCATAGGTCATGTATCATGGTCACTCATGGATTTGATTGAATCCATTGAAGGATTAAGGAATCAAACTAAGGTTTAAAACTATTTCCTAAATTTAATAATGTGAACACACTACACATTGTAGCTATCACACAAACTATATACACATGTAAATAAATTAATAAGGCTATAGGTAGTTCTCTTAGAACACATGCCTCATTAACAAACCATTACCATACATTTCTATGGCTCGGTATATTTTCCAAGGCCCATCCTAGCCTCTCCCAAACTCCTCGACATCCATATGAGGTTTTCTCAACCACCTGAGATCTAACCTCATGCCATGAAAACAATAATTACATAATTATATCAATTATATTTATTTATTTATTTAAATTTAAACTAGGAATAATTTGGAACACCCCTCAGGTTGTCATTCAACACACAATATGAACCTAACTAGTTGCCAAATACCTGCAATATAACCCTTCCCACAATATGGGTCAAATATCTTAGAGGAAACAACATGACAAAAAATTAATTTATATAATTTTTTATTAAAACCTTAATAAAATTAACTATGTCCACATACCTTATTGAAATTCCATGAAATGACATTCATAAGTCATCTCAGGATATCCTCTATTCAATCCAACCAAAGTCCTCATGAGAAATGGGTGATTCCACTCTGATTGATGGGAAATATATCAAAAACCAAAATTGGAGTACTCTATAACTAGGGAGGAGGAGGAAAGAAGAGGAAGGAAGCCATTTGAGGATATATATTACCCTAAAACATCAATGAATCAATATAAAAAACCCTAAATCAATGGTTTAGAGGAGGAAGGGGTCTGGGGAGCACATGGTATCAGTGCTCCTAAGGGGGGAGGAGGAGAGGGGAGTGGAAAAAAAACAAATTGTGAATTTTGGTCTTTCCCCCTATTAATAAAATTCAGGGCAACTGTAACACTCGAGATTTATATGAGAAATATTTTCTTTTTATGTTATATAAATCATAAAAGAAAACTATACCTACACCCAACACTATCTTGTCTTACTTTACAGGCAATCGCGACCTTCTTCGATAGCTTGAGTTGTACACAATACTGAGTTTCACTAAACAGCGATATGCTATTAAAATATTATATAAAATAGCAGTTATGAATAGTAATAACCACTTTTTGAAATTTTATGTATTTTATCATTCAAAATGGACTTCATTTTTGGATTTGGAATACCGAAATTATCCTAGGGTAAAATTTTGGTATTTTTCTGAAAACACTCAATTTTTGATGAATAGTGAAACCACTAAGTGGTAGTTAAAAAAACTGAATTCTGCATAAAACATAATTTTACTACTTCTGTGAATGGAATTTCAAAATTTGAGAGACATGGTTGATATCAGTATGTAAAATGTGTTTCAATGAGATGAAAATAATTTTTGGTGAATAGTAACTTTTAACTTTTTTTTACCGCGGTTAATAGTAAATAGGGTAATTAAGGGTAAAAATGATATTACTATTACCCTAACACATGTCCTAATTCTATTGGATAAGTTTAATTCGACAAAAAACAATCTTATGAATATAATATGACCATTTATGCCCACTTGGATTAGATTAGGACATTTAATATTTTTTTATTTAAAGAATAGTTAAAATAGTTAAAATAAAAGTTTAATAACTAAAAAAAATTTAATATAGGGTTATACATAAGATAAATTCGATTATAAATATTAATTAGAAATCTAAATAGATTTCCTACATAATGGTATTTTATTTATAATTTTTAAAATTTAAATAATGTAATTTATTTACGACACAATGATGATGCAGTAATTACTTTTTTAAGAAAAGTTTAACATAATTGATGTTATAAATGCCCAAATAAATGTAATTTGAGACTTTTTATGACTTACACTAATTTTATAGGTTAATATGACATTTTAGTGTTGATTTAAGTAACTTTTTTAGAACTTATCATTCTGTTATAAATTTCATAAAAATCATGTACCAAATAGTGTCAAAATTGACATAAAATAGTTTTTAAAACAAATATTATATTATTAATTGTTATTTAATTCCTAAAAATATAAGGCTTGGTCAGATGACTTAGATAAGGATATATATATTAATGATGAACCACTTGAGGTTCTTTTGTCATGTTATAGTATGTTTATTAACCATATAGTATTAAAAAACAAAAAGACACGGTAAAAGAAAAATTATTTAACTTAGTGTTAAATCTAATTGATAAGGGTAAAATAATAACCTAAACTTATATAAATCCTATTAGATGAGATGATTTAGACCCATACCCAATTTAGCTTCGAAATAAGACCCTTTGGAACAATTATAAACCTAATGTGACTTTAATATAAAATAATATTTTAAGATTTTTCTAAGGTGACCCTCTCCTCCCTTATAAAAGGGCACCTCCTTCCTCTCCTCCTCACACCAATTTGAGCACTAAATCTTGGCCAAACCCTGTCAAAATCTCTTTTCCACTTCCCTAGAATCATCCTAGAGGTTCTGGTTTTCTTCAAATACCATCCTTAGTTCTCTAAGAGGAGGTTAAGAAATGGTGCGTCAAAAAGAGGTAATATCCATTACAGATCTTTTTCAATTTCTTTCTTCTTAAACTTATTCTTATTTAGTTGTTTCATGATAATGTAATAACATAAGTATTACTTATATACTGATATGTAATTAAAAATATGAAACAACCCTAATTTACCTTCTATCCATCCTATAGAAAAATGAAATCACCGCGCGTGCGTATGTACGGAATACCGTCTCCACGCCGTGGTGTAATCGATTTTCCGCCACCACCTTAATTGGATGGGTACAATGGTGTAATGAGTAACTATAAATGATTATTCTAAAGTGATATTGATAATGAAATAGTATAAATACACTTCAATACAATTCCACGATCATGGGAACGATATCATCACTCGTGCGTACGTACGGAATACCGTCTCCACGATGTGATGCGACTCGTTCTACATGTCCTTCATTACATAGTAATTATATAAATGAATTGAATGAATAAATATGATACATATTACACTTAAAAACTTCTATATATGAGGTATCTATAACCTAAAAACAATAATAAGAAATTATTCGGCAAAACACGGATAAGAACAAAAGGCAATAAAGACATGAATAACAAGTAACAATAAAAAATTTCTAATAAGAAGCTAAGAATATGACCATATATGATATCATATCAATAAGTATGATTCTGGAATAAGTCAATAACATTATTTAAATCATTATACAGGAGCTTCGAACACGTACTAATCAAATCGGACCCAAGGTAAGGGAAAATATTACAATCTCATTTTTATCTGAGATTGATTATACTTTGGTATTTCCTGGGATGTATTTATCATCCACATCCATGTTTTGTGAATATGTAATATTATTAGTATCACCCTAAAATTGATTAAATACAATTTTACCCTTCGGTATGTTTTTAGTAAAAGATATGAAAGGAATCTTTTGTCATTTTTCGTACGAGGTACTTTTTGACTTTTCCAACCAAAGTACGAGAAGAATGTTTTTTAACTTATATGGCATGAAGGGATTCTTAAAACAACATTTCAATGAATCTTACTTTACAAGTTTTCAATTTTATTTTTAATTAACTTATTTTTGTTTAAAATTATATGACTTGTTATGAAAGGAAAAAAAATTGAAGTAGAAAGGATATTTTCTTCAAGAATGGATTTAAAATGTTTTATCAAAATTAGTTTCCATATAAGATAGTATAAGGTTCTGTTTTAATCCTTATTATTACATTGATTTGATTATGTTGTGATGGAATTATTATTATGAATTCCTTTACCTTATATGATTTGTTTTATGATGTCATGATGTATTAAGAATCCAATTTTTATTACATGTGTTATGCGATGATGTATGATTTATGATTATGTGGCACACCTAAGAAAGGATTAATTATGAGATGGGTGGAACCTATAGCTACCTCCAAATGCATTGGGTAAGATTTATATCTCATGAGATATAAATGGCTGGAACGGCAGGTTAAAACCAGTTCAGTGATAAAGGACTGAAACGAGGAGTGAACTCAGTTCAGAAATGGACTTTTTCCACTAAGATAGTCTTGGTAATGAGTCATGACTAATAAGAAATGATTTTCTATGATTTTGAGTGCATTCCACAAAGTTTCATGTTTCATGTTATGATTATTGGGATTTCATTTTCACTTCTATGATTTATCCCATGTTAAGATATCATAATCTCTTTTGCAGGATAAGATTTTCAAAATGTTATGATATGATTGATATTACCATTATTTACCCTTACTGAGCATTTGACCTCACCCTTTTGTATGTTTTCTTTTCCCTAGGTTAGGAAAAAGGATATTAAGTAGAATATGCTAAAAGGGACTCTAGATATGATGAAATAAATGGGAGACACTATAGAAGATTTATGAACCAGTTGTATATGTTTCCCAGTTTCTAAAGACACAATACCTATAAGGTCCTTTTGTGGTTTTTTTATATGTTGTACTAAGTATGCTTCAATTATGAAGTAATAACAATGTATGTAAAGTATGGGTTGTTATAGAAACCACATGATTTACCCATTTTAATTTCTAAATTGTGTGTCAATCATGCGTCCTTCACTAGCCACCCTAAATTTCCTCACATGGATTATCCAAAATATTAGACAAAATATGATCTAAACTTATAGTATGTCTATAAATATGTGGAATCCAGGAGTTAATTGTGCACTATATTCCATGTCACTACCTTGATCACATGGTTTCCCTAAGTTTATGTGTGGTTTTTCCTTAACCATGTGATAATCATTTGGCATAAAACTACTCAGTTAAAAAGGAACTAAAAATTACCTGATCATCGAGGTGTCACATGGTTCCTTCTAAACCAATAACACTAAACTACGCACCTAGGAAAAACATCCTAAAATTACCAGAAACTTGACTTGGATCCCTTTATTCTAACCTAAACAACCAAGATACCTTTTGAGCCTCATTATTTATCTAGAAAATTTTTTGGGGAATTATAACTCTCATAATTCCATTCCAAATCATTTTCCAAAGATCAACCCATCATGTAAAAAAAATTTAAATTCCTCTTAAATTTAAATTTCTGTATAGAAACATTATGTTACAACCTCCTCTCCATAATACTTCTCATACGTGAGATGTTTCAATGGTCAACCAATGACACCTCATGACTATAGAAACCCAAGATTATCATACATATATATTAAATAATTTTTTATGAATATTCACTACATTATAAAAACACACATCTGAGTATTATAATAGTTTAGTGTCTTTCGAAACATGGAAACAAAACAAATTGATCCATAGGTAAACTACATCATATACCACTACTATATTCATAACTATAACCCTTATTATACATATCATCTGAAATTAATTTCATTATAACATGGGTAAAGGAAATATAAGAATGGGTGATCTCAGATACTCAGTAAGGGTAAATGAGGGAGATATGTAAGTATAACATGAACATAAGTGTATGCGAACATGAGAATAAACTTTTAAAACCATACCCTATATATCAAAGATCATAATTTTGTGTCACAACATAAAGATTCGATGTTCATAATACATTAATCATAAGGGAATCAAAGAATGTGATCCATTATACAATAACATTGTCATAAGTTAAAGATTTGTGGCATACATAAGCATAGAAAATCACTTCCATATTAGTCAAGGCTCATTTCCAAGGAATCTGTAGTGGAATGGGTTAACTTCCCAAACCATCATAGTAGTTAAGGTTCACTCCCAAGACAATCGTAGTAGAAAAAGTCCCTTACTGAACTGGGTACACTCTCCATTCAAATACTACCTAACACATGAGATATAAATATTTACTAGATGAATTGGAGGGATATATAGTTTCCACCCATCACATAATTAAAATCATACGTATGTGTATAACAAGATCATATATCATTCATCATATCATAACAATTGAAATGAAATGCGTTTCATAAAAATTTCATTAAAGCATAACATAAAGATAAAAGTGTTTTTTCATAATCATTTCATCATTTCATCAAATTATAACCCATGGAAAAAATAATTGGTTTTGATAAAAAATTTATCATGGTTTAAACTGTGGAAAATAACTTGTTTTCATAAATATAATTTCTTCATAAAAATAATTACATTATAAACATAAACTATTCAGATAAATAATAAGAATTGTATCCTCGGATCATGTCCCCAGTAAGGAATAATTAACATTAACATATATCATCTTATATGGATAATGGTTTTTATTGATCATTTAGAAATTTTCTTAAGGAAAATGTTTCTTCCTCTTTGAAAAAAACTTTTTAAAAAATAAAAAATACTGAAAATATTTTTCGTTGAAAGTGCCTTTGGAAAACAATAAATGAATATTAATATAAAATAATGTTCTTGGTGATTGGATTTTTTTTTTCAAACAATACACATTAATAAAAATATTCCTTTGAAATATTTGGTAAAAGTCAAATAGGCATTGTTTAGAAAATAACATGATGATTCTTTTCAAAACGATTTTGTGAAAAATTAAAACATTGGTAAGGATTTAATTCAAAAATAATAAGATATTAATCAATAAAATTTTATTGAATTTTTAAAAAACATGGTTTTGGAAGAAAATTTATTTCCGACCAAGGAGAGAAATAAAGTTTATTTTACTTAAAAAACATTTTATAAATTATTTTAATTATAAATGAGTGGAAAAATAGTACTATTACTAGAAAATATGTTGAATAAGTAGATTAAAATAATATTCATGAGTTTTTTGATAGGTGAATCATAATATTTTATCATAATAAACTTAATCCTAAACAATCTTTATGAATAATTAAATTGTAACATAAAATCATTACCACTTTGGTAAATTGAAAAAATAATCCTGAAGAAATAATAACATAAAATTGAACTTAAAATATCATGATTATAAATAAATTCATGAAATTTTATGTCAAAGGGGTGTATATACACCTCAAAAAAAATATAGGGGTGTAACAAAATGTATGTTTCAATGAAGGAAAATTGAGACAAAAATCCATTACCTTAATTCTCAACTTCTATCGTACACATCCAGAACAATTGAATAAAAAATATATGTTTATTATACATATATTATATGAAAATATTTTTATTTATCATACCATATATGATTTATTAGGACATTTTAGTATCCATTAATTTACAATTCCTTGTTAAGGATACATTTTGCGTAATAACCACTTTGCATTTCATATATGTTTTGATTTGTCATTTTTGGTAATATTAATTCGATAATTATTTAATAATCTCAAGAATGTAAAATAATGTATAAAGATAATATATATTATGTATATATGTATTTATATATATCTGTAAAACATATATATAGAAATTTCAATACACCATCCATGGAGATGGTATGTCGTATTTACGCATAAACATTGCATCCATTTTCTTGGCGTATTGAGAGAAATAAAATTAAATGATATATTATCATTATAGAATAATTTTTATATCATATATATATTATATTTTCATTAAAAAATCCTTGTTACCTTCTATTTAGATTGTGAATGAATCCCATCGCTTCGCAAGGTTGTATTCCACCGCAAACATGAGCAAAATTATCATATTCGAAAAAAATTGAAATCATGAAGGTGTGTGTGAAATAAAAATATTATATGAATTATAATATATTGGATATAAAACATAAACAATATATACATAATTATTTCCAATTGTGATAGGTGGTAAATGAAAAACTAATGACAACGGTTCATAAGGCGGTAGTCCTATGTACACACGAATGATGATTCAGTAACCCATATGATGAAAGTGGAGATGGTCTTAGGTCATTCCCCTAACATTACAACATCTCGTAACATGTAATATAATGAGTTTATTATATAATCATGTTATAATAATGATTTAATGATGTGGTGGAAGAAATAAAAGAATAATGCTCATTGATGAATGTGACCTTCTTATCAGGTCTCGTCTATAGGTTTTCACCAAAATCCTTACAAGGTTGTCTTTCTTTACAAAATACGGATAAATAGAAGAGGAGAGGGAATTTGGGAACTTATTTGGGTAGGTCTTGGATGAACTAAATGGTTTTTAAAATGTTTAAAAGATAGTATATAAGGTGTCCTTTTATATGTTGGATGAGTGGAACACTAGTAATTTTTTGAAACAGAATTATATGAGCCCACATTTTTCACATGTCACAGGGATCAAAATGGGAAATTCTATAAACTTTGAAATGATAAGGTTTAATTATGTTTATAAAATTGTTTTCTGAAAATTTTTGGGTTATTTTTAAGCCTTATCATTTTATTTTACCCCCGGTAAACCCATTTTTACCTTAACTAAGGTAAATAATTTTTACTATTTTTACTAATCATTGATTTAAAAAATTGAGTTGACCATATTAGATAATATAAATTATGATCATTAAAAAATTTTAATCAATTTTTTCTAATTAAATTCATATAAGTGGAAATATTTAATTTTAAATTAATCCCATATATGTGATGAGAAAACATGTTTTTAATGAGAGAATGTTGAAAAGATTACCAATTTTTTGTATCAAAATTCAATTAAAAATTGATTAAAACGACTTAAATAGGTCCAATTTGTGTATAATTGTAATAATTTTACTTTAAAACAAATTGAAAATATAATTTTACTTTATAAATAAATTAAATGAATTGTTTTTTTAATTAAAATTCAGTATTTTTAACTATTCATAAAAAAAATGAAACATCTCAAAAAATAACAGATACTCACCGTAAACTAATTTTAACATGTTATTTTTTCTAATTTTTTTAATCAATTTAATTTTTTAAAAGTGTGAAAAATTAATTTTACTAATTTTCAAAAAAACAAATAAAAATCATTTTTATGATAAAATAGTATTTTCGAAACATATAAATACTTTATCAAAAATTATATACTTGTTTATCAATGTGTTTCCATTTTATAAAACCATTGTAATTAATATTTCAAAATTATTTATTGTTATTATTATTTATATGTTTAACAGATATGATATAACTATCAAATTTAAATAAATATGTAAATAATATCACATTGTTTTGCTAAAACACATTGTCTTGTGTAACAGAAGTTTTTCTAGGGTTTCATGTAGAACAAGTATAACTTTGTGTCATGTGTAAAAAAATCTATTAAGAAAATTTAATTTATTTGAAAAATAATTCATAAATACTTAGGATGTTACATTCAACCCCTATAAAATGAATTTTTCCATCCTAATTAATCACTATGATACAAACAAATAAGGATACTTATAACTCATCATATCCTCAAGTTCCCATGTAGCTTCCTCAAAATGGTGGTTTCTCCAGAAAACATTAACTAGGTTAGTGGTCTTGTTTTATAGAACTCCCTCATTATGATCTAGAGTTTTCATAAATTATTTCGAAAAAATATATTTCTCCAGTGGTATTACCTATGTGTTTAGTACATGTGAAGGGTTAGGTGTGTACTTCCTCAGGAGACATACATGGAACACATCATGGACTATAGGGAGGATTGGTGGATGATCCAGTCAATAAGATACTATCTAGATATGATAAAGAATTTAAAATTGACTGATATACATATGTATTAGTTTCCCTTTCTTTTTGAATTACATAACCTTATTTCATTGTGAAATATTTAGAAACCCATTATCACTACCTTAAAATTTTATATCACATCGGTGATTATCAACATAAATTTTTTTTCTGAATCTGAGCTTCTCTGATGTGTTGCTGAATGGATATATCCTTTTATACCATTTCTACAGCTATCTCAAGTCCCAAGAGTTTTCTTTTTCTAACTTCATTCTATCACGTTGTATCTCTACATTTATTTATGTAGACGGCCTTATAAAGATTCATCTAAAAACTTGGGTGAAAGCTATTATTGTAAAAAAAACTAAACTAGAGGAAGGTGTTGATCTGAACCACCATCTAGATACAAAGAATAATATATCAACATATCCTATAGGGTTTTAATTGTTCTATCAAAATGACCATCATTCTTAGGATGATACACAATTCTAAAAAATCAACTCCATATCAAGAGCTTGTTGAAAATTTTCCATAACATTGATGTAATTATCAGATCCTAGTCAGATACAATGGTATTTGGTACTCTAGGAAACCTTACTAATTCCATAATGTTTATCCTTGAATACTAATCCATATAGTAGTATTCTTTGACAGTGATTAGGTGTGTTAACTCAGTATGTAAATCAACTACAACCCATATAGAAATATTACATTTAGATATTTTGGGGAGTCCAACGACAAAATCCATGGTGTTGTTTTCTCATTTCCATTCTAGTATGGTTAATGGATGTAACATCCCCATATACTTTTTTATTTAATACTTAACTTGTTTATATACCAAGATCCAACATAAAAACTCTACAATATCTCGCTTCATGACATACCAACAAAAAAACATTTTCAAATCATTATATATCTCCATACATCCTGGATGAATAGAAAATGAAGAACTATGAGCTTCCTCTAACAACTCCATCAAATTTGGTAGAGAAATAAGTCATTCATAGTTCAAAAACCATATCATTCCATAATGATCAAGGTTAAACTCATGAAATTTTCTATCATCTTTTACAAGTCTATATCCTGCTTATGCACCTCTTTAGTCTTCACTTGGATAGATGGTTTAACATTCAATTGAGAAATATAAAATTATTCCACTTCTTTCAAGATTCCAAATCCATCATTTTTAAATATAAAAATATTGGGTCTTTCGTAATACTCATCATGGATAAGCTTTCATGATCCTTTCAACTCAAATCGACAACCACCTTGTCTTCTTTCCTAGGGTGGTAATGTATCGAATAGTCATAATCATTATTCTACTCTAACCATTTTCTTTAGTGCATATTCAACTCATTATGTGTGAATATATACTTTAAAATTTTATGATCAGTACATATATCACAATTTTATTCATAAAGATAATGTCTCTATGTATTTAATGTAAAAAATACAACAACTAACTCCTAATCATGAGTTGGGTAATTGCTTCTCATTAATATTCAATTTTCATGAGTCATAATCTATAACTATGTCATTATTCATAATAACACATCACAATACCTTCTTGGATGAATCATTATAAATTTAAATGTACTATCATCTAAGGTAAATGTAACTATAGGTGTGTTAACTATTCTTATCTTTAAATTTTTTTCACATTTAACATTCTAGAGAAACATGGATCCCTTCTGAGATAAAATTGTTATAGGACTGTATATTCTTGAAAAATGCTCTACAAATCGTCAATAATATTCAATTATACCATGAAAACTATATATCTCAATTTTTTTGGTTGGTTTGGGATGACAATTAATAGCCTCAATCTTTTAGGGATCTATACATACACCCTCTCTTCAGATTATAAGACCCAAAGATGAAATCTTTTGCAGTGAAAATCCACTATTTTTAAATTTTTCAGGTAGTTTATCCTTAATTAAGTTCTTTAGTACAATTTTAAAGTTATTTTAATTATATTACTTTATCATTGAATATATTATAATATCTTAAATAGAAACTACCAACAACAAATCAAGGTAATCTCTAAATCTCTATTCAGAAAATACATGAAGTTAGTTGTGACATTAGTAAGACCAAATGGAATCACTGTATATTCATATTTTACATACCATTTATAGAATGTTTTTTTAATTATATCATCCTTTTTAACCCTCAATTGATGATATTTGATATTAAGTATAATCATGGAAGATTATTGAGCTCCACATTGTTGATCAAATAAGTCATAAATATAGGGAAACGAATAATTTTTCTTTATTGTGATCTTTTTCAGCTCCTTATAATTAATGCAGAGTCACACTGATCCATATTTATTTTAACAATAGTAATATTTGAACCCCAATTTTACACACTTGGATGATTTTATTCCTTTTCATGTTTTTCATAGAGATTCTTCTTAACTCCTGCAACTTAATCGGGGCCATTCTATAAGTTTTTTTTTTGAAATTGGTATAGTGTCAGGTATGATATCTATTTTCAACTCTAATTTATGTTTTGGGGGAAGTATAGGAGTCTATTCCATAAACACATCATAAATTCTATTACAATAGGCATATCATCGATGTCATGTTTCTCCGTCACCATATGAGATAAACACCCCTTATGAATGTGAATTAAGATCCAAACAATGGATGTGATTTCCATCCAAAGTTCATACATATCATTGAATTATTATATGATAATAGGTTTGATTCGGATATCAAACATAACTTACCTTCCTCAACAATTTATGTGGAATATATTTAGAGAAAGCTAATCTATAACAAAGATAGCATCATATTCAACCAGTAGAAGAATAAAAATATTTATAAGAATAACATTCCCACCAATGTCTACTAAAGAGGAATCATATACTTGATATGTGATCAGCATACTATTAGGGGTTTTCATTACTAATTCTACAACTAATCATTTGGGAGGAATATTGATACCATTAGAAACTTCTTTATATATGAACAAATGTGTATATCTAGAGTCAAATAATATATTAGAATTTCTAGATTGGATGGTGATTGTACCTTTCCTCACTAAATTGTCTCACCCCTCATCAGAAATAGTAATCACATGATATTTCACATTATCTCTCATCATAAGAGGTTCATGATTTCGATCATCATCATTAGCATTTGGATTTGGTCATTGGATAACATAATACCTATACTCCATGCATTTGGAACAATGGAGTGTGATTGGTGTATATTGTGTAACTTTATCTCTATTCTCATCGTTAGATAACTTATTCCCATCACTTCTATAATCAATTTCTCGATGACCTTCCCTTCCACACTTAAAAAATTTACTAGCCTCTTAATAAATTTTCTTCAATGATTCTTCCCACACTTTGAGAATAAAGTAAATCACAAATTCTTATCTCCATGGTTCTTCTATTTTAATATGAATTCCATTTTCAATTAAAATAAAAACCATGAGATTGATACATAACTCCAACCTCTATTTCAACCTTGATATCACATAGAAAAATCTCATTATAGACACTGATGTTTTTTATGGATAATGCTCTTTGGAGAATTGGTTTTAAGACACTGAAAAAATGCTCAATCTTGCATTCTAATTGAATGATAATACTAGAACAATTCCTTACAATTATTGTAAAATAATATTCATAGGTACCAACAGATTCATCATCCTTTTTCTTTAGATAATAGAACTTCTTCTATAACATTTTATTAATAATATGAGGAAATTAATTAAATAAATATATGTTCTTCAAATCATCCGAATATAGGGAATAAATTTTATAATGTTTCCTTTTTTTCTAGAAAAATGACCACAAAATTTCTAATTCACCTCAAAATGGTAGAAATCCAAAATAAATTTTCATGTTCCAAACACTGGATAATGGAATATTTCTTTCCAATTGTGATGTTCCATTTTTTAGAAATTATTGGATCAGAAGAACCACTAACTCAAGGTGAAAAATGCATCCAAAAGGACTCAATATAATGTTGTTCTATCTTTTGTTTGTTTGGAATTCCAAAATTATTCATATATTAAGATAGTTGTGTGGACATAGAAATGATATTTGTTATTCTGGATCTCATAACATTTGGATTCCTAGGAATAAAATCATTGGATTTTCTATCACACTCATCATTAACATGGTTTGTTCGAAATTTAGCCATTTACTAAAACCAAAAAACATAGTTTAAACAACAAAATTCATGATGTGGAACCACATAATCATTTAAAATCACTTATATGATGTATAAATCATGAAACATTATTTAACATTTGACTCCTTATGTTTATCCTAGGTTGTTCATGGCAATTTTCTATTTAAATTCTTCATGATGGTTTGTTAAGGATTTGGTAATTTCCAAAGCATAGCCCACAGGAGTGTCAAACCAGTTGTACAGAATAGCCCATTATCATGCACCAGGTAATGATAAAGTCAAACTCAATGCACCCCTTTCGAAGTAATAACCTAAAGGTGCATCTATTCTAGGGACACAACCACTATTAGTATCCAGATAGGGATGTAATTTCTTGGAAACTACTCAATATATCATTTAAAAAATTCCAAGACATTTTACTATACTTGAACTCATCCATATACATATACCTAGACATATATTTAGGGATGTCACTACGTTTTTATTATCCTACTTTCTAAATGTTAAATAAACCTGGCCCTGATACCAAATATAGCATCCTAGAATTATCATATAGAGAAATTACATCATTTTTTTATGAATGATCATTACATTACACAAACACACACCTAAGATTCATAATAGTTCAGTTTCATTTAAAACAAGGAATCAAAAACAACTGGACTATTGGTAAACTAAATCATCTCCCACTATGATCTTTATAACTATCACCCTTATTAGAAATATCATACATAATACATTTATTTATAACATGGGGAAAAGAGACATAATAAAGGGTGAGCTCATATTATCAGTAATGGTAAAAAAGATATATATATATATATATATATATACATGCATAAATTGAACATAAGGATATGGTAACATGAGAATAATATTTAAAAACCATACACTATATATCAAAGATCGAAATCTTGAGTCATTGAATAATTATTGGTAGTTCATAAGGAATGAATCATAATGGAATAAAATAACATTATCCATGAGAGAATAACATTTGTATAAGGCATATACTTGTGGAATGAATACAATCATAAAAATTAATTTATATATTAGTAAATGATCATTTCCAAGGCTATCATAGTAAAATATTTTCACTCCCCAAACCATCTAGTCAAGGTTCACTCCCAAAAACATCATATTGGACAAAGTCCATTACTGAACTGGGTTCACTCCCTATTCTAGTCCTATCTGTATCATGAGATAAAAATATGTACATAATTATTTGGAGGAAGAAATAGGTCTCATCCATAACATAATGAAAATCATACATATGTGTTCCATAAGATCGTAAAAAATCCATCATGTCATAACACATTAAATAAAATTGGTTTTATAAACATTTCATCATATCACATCCGATAGAAAAGTGATTGGTTTTATAATAATTTCATCATAGCATTACCTGTTGAAAAATAAGCATATTTAATAAGCTTTTTGTCATTGTATAACCAGTGGAAAATAATTGGATTTCACAAAAATCATTAAAAAATAAACATAAACCATTTAGATAAATAATAATAATGTTGTCCTTGGATCATATCCCCAATAATTAATATATAACATCAATCAATTTCATTTAATATAGAGAATTATTTTGATTGATCTTTTAAAAATAATTGAGGAAAATGTATTTTATACTTAGAAAAAATCTTTTAAATATGAAAATATTTTTGAAAATATTTTTCTTTTAAAATAAACTTGAAAACAAATAAATGAATCTATAAATAAAATTATTTTCATGATAATAGGAAGTTTCATTCATGTCGTAGATGTTAGGACAAATATTCCTTTCATATTTTTGGTAAAAGCCAAATGGGCATTGTTTGGAAAATGACATGAAGATTCCTTTATGAAATTTTTTTAAAAAGTAAAACATGTTTAAATATGTTTTTTTTAAAATAATAGGAGAGTAATAAGAAATTTTTTAAATCATTTTTAGAAAACAAGGTTTTGGGACGAAATGGATTTCCAACCGAGGAGAGAAACAACGTCTGATTTTCTTAAAAAAATTTCTCAGTAATTTTAAGTAAAAAAGAGTGGAAAATGATAAAAATACTTGAAAATATTATAAATAACCACATGATAAGAAAATTGAAGAGAATATTGATATTTAGATCATAATATGTAATCATATGATACATAATCATAAATAATCTTGATAAACCATGAGATTAAAACCTAAAATCATTACCACTTTGGTAACTTTGAATCATAAGTCCCATGTAGGAATAACATAAAATTGAAAATAAAATATAATGTGGATAAATAAATTCAGGATATTAAATTTAAATTGTTCTATATATATAGATCAAAAAATAATACAGGTTCATAACATAACATACATCTCAAAGACGGAAAATTGAAATTAAAATCCGTTAACTTTTGTCTTGAAATTTGTTGTACACATTAAAACATACTTTATAATAAATATAAGTTTATTATATATTAATAAATAAATATATTTATATATATTATACCATATATTATTTTCTTATGACCTTTTATTACTCATTTATTAACAATTCCATGTTAAAGTTACATATTAGGTAATAACCATTTCATTTTTTATGTTATGATTTGTTATTTTTGGTCATATTACATTGATAAGGATTTTATAATCTCTATAATGTTAAAAATGATATAATTATAATATAAATTTAGTATATATGTATTCATATAAATATATAAATGATAGATATAGAAAATGAAATACACCATTAATGGAGATGGTAGGTCGTACGTATGCATAAACATTGTTACCATTTTCATAAAATATTAAAAGAAATAAAATTAGATGATATATTATTATTAAAAATGTGTGTCATATATATCACATAATTTCATTAAACCCATCCTTATTACCTTCCTTGTAAAACGTTAGTGAATCACATCACTTTGAATGGTGGTAGTCCACCATACACACGAGGGACATTATCATATTCCCACAAAATGGAAAGCATGAATGTATATATGATATAAAAACTCAAAAATAATTATAATAAAAATAATATCATATATAAACAATAAATATATAATTATTTCCTACTATAAAAGGTCATAATGGAAAAATGAATTACATCAGTTCATGATCTGATATTCTGTTGTACAAGCGAACGATAATTTCATAACTCATTTGATAGAAGTGGAGATGGTTATAGGTAATTCCATTAACATAACATCAAATATGTATATGGAATATTTTGATATCATTATATGATCATTTAATAATAATTATTGAAGTATTTGGAGGATGAAATAAAACAAAAATGCTCATTGATGAGAATTACCTCTATATCAGGTCTCCTTTATAGTTTTTCACCAAAACCCTTCCATGGTTGGATTTCATTCCAAAATAAGGATTCTAGGTTGAGAAGAGAAAATTTGGTAATTTCTTTTGGTAGGAATTTTCTTAAATAAATTTGTTTTAAGGAGTGAGAAAGAGAGGATAGGGGTGTTCTTTTATAAGTGAGGTGAGTGGCGTACTTGTAATTGTTTGAACATAATTATGTGCTCCCATATTTTTTACACATCACAAGAGTCCAAATGGTCCATTATGGAACATTAGACATTATAAGGACGAAATATGGACATCCAATGGGTGTTGAAAATGTTTTTTTATTATTTTTAACCTTTATAATTCTAGTTTATCCCCTCTATGGTAAACCTATTATTAACTTAACTATGGTAAATAATTTTTACTATTTTTTCAATTCATTTTTTTCCAAAATTTGTCTGAACATAATGAAAAATATAAATTGTGCTAATTATGAATATGAAATCCATTTTTTCCAATTCCATTCAAAGTAGTAGAAATTTTTAATTTAATAATAATCTCTTGGAGATGTTGGAAATCATGTTTTTTAAGACAAATTTTTTAAAATACTAAAATGTTTTTATGTCAAAATTGAATATGAAATTGATTCCAATGACCTAAATTTGATTAATTTATTTACAATTTAACTAAATTTACTTTAAATCCGATTTAAAATATAAATTCACTTTATAAATTAATATTTCGAAAATGTTATTTTCAATTAAAATTCAGTATTTTTCACTATTATCAAAAAGAGAAAGATTTCTAAAAATCACAAAACATCACCCTAAGATAATTTTGAAATTCTGATTTCATAAATAATATTTATATTATCTAATTAATTTTTTAAAAGTGTGGATGTTTAGTTATATTAATGTTAACCAAAATAAATAACTTTTTTGATAAAATTGTAATTTCACAACATATAATGACTTTACTGAAAATTAATTAATTTTTTATTAATATATTTACTTTATATAAAAACATTATAATTTATATTTAAATACTATTTATTTATAATAACATTATTAAGGTTAATCTCTAGGTCATAATGGTCACATTTAAATAACAATATTTATAATATATAGTTGTTTTATTAAAACTCAGTGTCGTGTGCAGTGTAACCTATCCCAGTGCTTTGTGTTGTGAAATATTAACTTAGTGTTTCCTGTTATGAAAGACATCAAAAAAATAATAAATAATTCAAAAATTAATTCAAAAAACCTCAAGGTGTTATAATTACCTTTGTTTATTCTCTCTTTACAACCCATAGACTCATACCATTACCAAAAATTAGAAACAAAACCAAGGCACAATCATCAATTCATAGAACTAAAACTACCAAAACATGATCCAATGCCCGTTTTTAGAACAAAAACACCAAAATTAAACTTACCCAACCCCAAAAATATTGAAACACAGATTATATCATCACCTAATCACCCACTAGTTCTATGGTTCTCCCTACCAAA
Source organism: Viscum album (assembly GCA_963277665.1). Taxonomy (NCBI): domain Eukaryota; kingdom Viridiplantae; phylum Streptophyta; class Magnoliopsida; order Santalales; family Viscaceae; genus Viscum; species Viscum album. The sequence continues at coordinate 1,147,609,812 of OY728132.1, read as the reverse complement.
AACATCAACTTACAACTACCATAAACTTATGCTTATTGCCTCCAAAACTAAGAAAATTACATTGGAAACTCATACTAGCATGCCACAACATGACAACCATAATTTCCAACATACAATTTACAAAAATCTACAAAAAACCCAATAAAAATCAACACCCATCCTCATAATCATAAAACAAATAGAAAGGAAACACACCCACCATCCATGCATGAGTAAAGAAAAAATAATATTTTCCTAAAAAGTATTGTTCAATTTTCTCTGTATCATGCCAATCATTTACATAATGACACTCCAGATATGGTTAAAAACGTTCTAAATCCATTCCATATCATATACCAAGTAATACTATCCTCGATATTTTATTCCTAAAAACACTCGACTCACCCATTCTCTACCAAAAAAACTTATTATGTCATGATTCCATCACATCTAGAGGCATAATGTGATCATTTGAAAACATAGACCAAGTTTTACACCAGACTTTTAGTGGAATTTCATGGTAGATATTCCTATAACTCATGTTCTACATCATTCCGCACTATGAGCAATGGTATATAATCAACTCAATCGTTTTCATGTCACCACAAACCATTATGGCCCAAAACCAACACTTGTACCCCCTTTTATACCATGTATAAGAAAAAACCTTTCATTCAATAAGGAATCCTAATATAATAATATCCACAAATTCACTAATAACAAAATTAGATCTATTTATTAGTCTCATGACTTTCTAATTCCACCCCACCCCCATGATGGTCAGATTACCGTGACCAACATTCCTCTATACAGAATTAGCGCATCCAATTCATCACATAACATAACCATTACCATCTCTACAAAACATGTTATATTTATCACCAAATATGATATAAAAAAGGGACACAAATAATCACCCATGGGTGTCTATCCCAAAATTAAATGAACACCAGCTCATAGCTCATGGGAACATCACCCATAATGCCCATCATAAAACCTTCTAAAGAGGAGGTTCACACCATTAAACAAGTTATAGTGTGTTCCACGCCACACATTTCATCCTTAACCACTTCCCAAATCCCAGACCCTGATTGTGTTAATGAAAACACATGTGTGCCACCACTCTAGAGCCATGCTTCCTTACCTGACACATTGACCTCTAACACTCTCAACTAGGTTCAAATTAGATCAATCATTCCATCACACTTGAAACTTTCACAATCTTGTCCCAATTTATGAATCATTATATTCCTCACCAAAGAGCCTTTGGACATCCATTCCTACAATCCTCTCATCACACCCACATCAGTCATAATACTATTCAAAACTACCTATTTAATTCAAGAATCAGGCACGTATTCTTTCATAACACCTCATCGACAAGTCAATAACCAAAACATGTCATAATAAGTTCATATATTCATGATTTCCTAATTTATAAACAGTTACACACTCTTGTGTAACACAGACACAAAACCTATTTTCAACTCTAGAGAGTCACATCCTATAAAAACATGACTCACAATCCCTTTCCATTGGCCACGCCTTTCTCGCATGGTCATCTCACCCAATGAATAACACTCTTGGTGCTTCCCATAACTAGAGAAAGATAACCATTCCCAAGGAACTTTCATCATCCCTCAATATGAGGGACTTGTTCCAAATTTCCACCAGGTTCACTTACTCTCTCACAAAATTTCTAAAGATGCTTCCAGAGCTAATAGTAGAATGAAACTAACTGGTCCAACCCTCAAAAACCATTTATAATATAAAAACATTTTCACTCCAATTTCTTTTTTTCTCAAGAAAATCAGTCATTTAAATGTATGTCATACTAAAACCCTCTTTAACTGTGTCCTTATACATGTGAATCAATTATTTTCTACTACTCAAAGACACCTGGTCTACCTCACCTGTATGGTTTCTACTCAATGAAAACTCTCATTATTAAAATAACATTCCCCAAAGCACCTCATGTTCTTCAATTTTAGATCATAGACACCATGCTCATCTTTCCTTTGTAATTATTAACCATCCTAGGAACTCAAATGATATCTCCCCTCTAGAAAACAACCATATGGATGACGCACTAGAACACAAGCACTCATTCACAAAAAACAACAAATCCCCCAACTCACCTAGACCCTATACTAGGTAGAATCATTCATGAAACACTATCGAAAAACCAAAACATCCACCTATTCCCCAGACCCCTAGAGGCACTCACAACTTGACCAAACCCTCTCACGAGTCCCCCTAAAATTCACACAACACCAACACCATAAATGGGTGTCACATAAAGAATATTATTGGGATCTCCAAAAAATACCAACTTTTCAAGACTTGTGGTACTTCACTCAGTCAAAACATGTATTTTTAATCCAACTCACATAAGGCCACAACTCACAAGGCCTCAAACATGATCTCATCTGAATGTCACATGACATCAGCATCCTATAAAACTATCTCTAGTGTCTCACATTTAAAATTTTTTTATGTTATACCATCCATCAAAAACTATGGAACCCTTCCCCTTTGATTATCTATATTTAAGACCATACCTTGGAGGATCATGCCACATATATCAACACACAAATTCACCAGCACTACCCATATAGAGCTCAGGCATCTAACATGAACCCCCATTGGGTTCCTCACCTAGAGCCATAATCACCATCCTCCTACACAATGGAATTCCATATTTTATCATTAACATTAATAAATATTAAATCCATACACATTTCAGCCCAACTATGTAGATGACCACAATGTATTTATATGGGAAAACATCGTATGTGTAGTTTTTTAAATTATAAACAATTGAGCCTAAATCTTAAGAAACTCTTACACTAGACTTAGTATATTTCATTTTAATCCTAAATACATGATATGATGCATGAGAAACCTCTTTCCTCTATAGGCCAAGAGTCAAAATCAAATCATTGGCTTATTTCCAACTAGCCAGATCCGAAAAACCCATCAAAAATCAAAATATTGAAAACTTATAGGTGTCTCCAATGGAGAAAACCATATTCAATTATAGCATAAAATACCAATATCACCAACCCTAGACCATGGTAACATGGAATTCTATCTGAAATAGGTGTTCTCAGCACACCATCATAATATCCATCAGAAGATCTGACACATTAATAAATATTTGGTCTACCAGATCCAGAAATCAAAACATAAATGAAGAGGAATCCATTAATACCACATTATAACAACCGACTTAGGTTAAGTCTATAATAGTAATTAGATGGATTCTCTACAAGAACTCAAGAATGCCTTCACATAGACCAGATAATACTAACTATATGGGGGTCCAGGTTAGTGACATTGGGAGACTATACCCTCTAATCCTGGTGTGAAATAACGAGTAAAATTACCAAGAATCATATACTAATGAAAATCAACAGAGTATGTAAGAATAAATGAATACAAAAATCTCAAAATAAGATACAAAAAATATAATAGATTAAAACATCACATAACATCTATTGAAATATATTAGGGACCAAATAGCCATGTCCTTCATACAATTGACTGCCCACTCAGCCAGTCACATAAACATACCAAAATATAATAATCCCATAAAAAGTCTCCATAGCATCTCCAGTCCAAACCTCAGCCTGTCTTTTAAAATCATCAGATATATCATAATTGATATTGAAAAACACAACCCATCCTCCTCCCAAACCCATTATTGTATTAAAGATGTGAGAGATACTCATGTACCCATTTGCAATGGTGTCCTATGTATGGTGTGAGTACATATCAACATTCCACAACTAATGTTTTGTAAATAAATATCTAGTCAGTAATAGTGTATATTGATATATAGTGTAATAATTAATAATACATAAATAATGATTAATTTTAAAACAAAATTTATTTTTTAACATATTGGGCCATGGGTTTTAAAGTAAAACATGGTTCAACCAATCCTACTTTCTCTAATGTCGGTCATCTGATCCAGAAGTTGTACGGTGTTACATGCTTCCAATAATGATGGATTTTAATAAGAAATATCTTTTTTGGTACATGGATTCATCATTCCTAGGTACTCATACCATGTTAAATACTAACCATTCCTAAAACATCAACATGGTAACCAAAACATACATCAAAATTGATAGTTCTTGGAGCATCAATCTGACATCTAACCATGTATCATAATCAATAGTGTATGGAGCATCACTCCAACTCATAAATCATAGATACATAGAATCATTATCCGATATTATACCATATATCATTCCATAATTTCTTAGAGTTTCAGTATCGAAATGAAATGATAAAGATTACAATTAGTGATCAAATCCTCATTTTGTTACATAATTCATAGTGTATACTACTTATTTCAGGACCTTCAGTTCAGAACCGAACCCATTCAATAATTTACCAATTTCTGAGGTATATCACATTTTCCTTTCAAAACATTTCCAAAACCATGAAGGGTCTATTTCATCATTCATTATTTATTATGGTCTCAACATGCCTTTAACACTCTAAGATGGATTTGGACACTGATCCCATTCACATATCATAAAAAACCCCATACGAACAATATTTTTTGAATAATTAGAAAACATACATTCATTTAAATCATTTTAAATCCCACCTAACACTTGATTAATCCTCTTTAAAACTGAAAATAGGGTCGATGCCATCATTTTCATCAAAACCATTAAAATATCCATCATGTAATTTTCACAAAAGGGGAATCCACACACTCATTTAAAAATAAACATTTGAAATTAATCTAAAGCCCCATTTTTAAATCATTTGGAGATCAACAACTCATATTAAAAAAATTATCCACTTTAAAATAAATTTTTAACCAATTTAAACCTAAAACCATATAAAAATTCAACTCACAAAATTATAACATACAGAGTCTATGGAATAGATTGACCACTAAGAGGGGTGGTGAATTAGTGTTCTCCCTTTAAAAATTTTCATGTTCTTACAAAAACTCTTGATTTGGTAAAATTTCATAATACACTCAAGAATCTTCATCACTACCTCACATAATGTGTAGTAAAAAACTATAAGTAATAATAATATAGTATTAACTAGGATTATATAAAAATCTTACTCCTTACTGCAACTGGTTATTCCCCCAGTAATAGACTCTTCACTATATGTAAGTGTTTATATATTGGGAAATTATCATTATTATCAAAATTAAGTCCCATAGTGATTCAACTATTTATTCAACTCCATATTCCCTCTAGAGATAGAAATTCTACCACATGTACATGTTTTCAACATAGAATCCCACTATGTCTTCTCCTACTTCCAGAACTAACTGAAAGTCATATCCTACTTCTAGAACTAACTAAAATTATTCTCATACTTACAAAACCAAATGAAATAATTATAAAACTTTTTAGGGTTGACCTATAACTAGAAATAACATCAAACTTATGGATCAAATTAATCTTACATAATCCTACATGATCAGTTTTACTAATGTACTTTCCAACGATCTTCAATAGTAGTGCATGTCTCAAGAATTCTTGGGGGTCTATTGTGATCTAGATTCTACTTAGATTAATTGAATACAGAGGTATGTCTTATTCAAGTACTCCAAGAATCTTCTAACCTACTTCTTCTTGATAATACTAGATTTAGTGAAGTCTCAGTTGTTTTAATGGTTATACAAAATAGTTCTCAATACCCTCTCTTTTTTTCTTCGATACCCCTCTACATATTTAAATTCACAAAAATATCATGAAGATTATTATAAAAATATCATATTTAATGTTTGCATATTTGAAATTTGGAAATCCATAAATCTTCAGTAACATGATCAACTCATTTAAATCAATAAAAAAATTCACGAGTTATCTCTCATTTAAAATCATTTGAATTATTATTATTGTCTTTATTTAATTCCCCTAAAGACTCATGATTCAATATTCGAAACGATATATAATTATATATTTCTTCACATATCACTTATTTTATTTCCATTACTTTATTCAATCATCCAATTCATATAATCTCCATGAAATTGGATATATCACACAATCAACTATGTTGTTCTCATAAGTTATGTGGTAACTAGATATAGGGTTATCAATTCATTTACAACACTAAAATTGTTATGTGGTTATTTCCAAAATACATAAATTGTTGATTTGGCTATGTGAATTGGTTACATGGTTGAATTAGGTACATTACTAAATTAGATACCATAATTGGCTATGTAGAGATTCACCAATTTGAATCGATTACATAGATCTGGAAAATCCCAAAATTCACTCAAGTAAATAATAAACATATTCAAGAGACTTCCATCCCTTCTCAATCACTTAAAAACTTCTCAAAAATGTTATAGAAAATACTTATTCTTATACTAAAACTTGTCATTACTTCCTTTGAAGACTATATCATCAATCATCACATATCCTTGGCCACTTATTCTTAAAATTCTCCATTCCTATTTGTCATGATGTAGCCTCACAATTCATTTTCCATAGAACAAGTATCTCAATCGTTTGATGGAATTATATTGATATATTATAAATCATGAAATCCAATACCTCCTTGAATCCATAATAATCCTCCAGGAATCATAGACAAAACATAATAAACCCCTGATAACCAATGTAATATATAGTTGTGCACAACATAACCATTTGAAAATATTCATAGGAATTTCAAAAATTCAACACATTAAAACATTCCATTTTCATGCGTCTTGATACCACATAGGTTTCCATAGGTCTAGTCTTATAGTCACCAACAAATCATATAGAATATATGGAAGGTATAATGAATCAACATAAGGTCCAAAATTATTTTCATATTCTATGAAATAAAACACACTTCACAATTCAACTATCACACATAATATATACACATGTGAATAAATTAAAATCACTATGGGTAAATCTATTAGAGCACCTACATTATTAATTAATATTTACAAAATGTTCCCATGATTTGGTGGATTTTCCAAGGCTCTTCCTACCCCAAGTTCTAGGTGTCCAAAAGAGCTCATCTCATCCACCCAATATTTAACCCCACACCATGAAAATAATAATTAATTAATTATAGTTGTTATAATTAATGAATTAATTAAATTTCAATGTTGCATTATGTCAGACACTGGTCGAGTCCTTGGGTTGCAATGAAACTGAACCCAACCACACACCAATGACCACGACATATCCCCAACCACATTTCGGGATAATTATCTTAGAGGAAGCACTATTAATACAATTAATTAATTTAATGTATTATTATAACCCAATAAAAATTCACTACATCTTCATTCCTTAATAAAATTCCAAGAAACTATCTATATAATTCATCTTGGAATATCCTATATGAAATCCAACCAAAATCCCCATGAGAGGCTGAAATTACACCATTTTACTATGGAACCTCCATAAAAACCCTAAACTAGATAACTCCAAAATCAGAGATGTATATGAAGGAAGAGGGAGGATGCCACTAAAGGTTATATCTTACCTCAAAATTCTGGTGAATTACCATAAACACTTCCCAAATCAAGGGGCTGGAGAAGGAGGAATGGGTGAGGAGATCTCCTAGTCTGCATGTGCCTAAGAAGGGGAGGAAGATAGGGGAATGACTAAAAAATAAAAGGTGGGATTTTTTTCATTTCATACTTCTAATAAAATTAGGGTCGGTCATTAGTTTAGACTCATGATTTTCCAAATTTTGCACTATACCTATTCCCTTCACTAGGAATCCCAATTTTTCTTTTAACAGTGTGTCTGCATGGTTAAACAAACCATGCACTAACTGTGATGTCAAAACTACCTCCATATATAACTCCTCACATGGATTTTCTACAACCGTATGGAAGTCGTGCGCCAATCTTGTACCATCTTCCAATTTACTACCCTAGTAAAATTATTTCCCTAGGATCCCGCATAAATTTCCCACAACCATGTGGTAATCATGCACCATAACCAATATATATTCAAAATGAATACAAAACTCCTTGAGCATAAAATGTATCACATGGTTTCTTCTAAACCATGCACACCAAACTGTACATAAGAGGAAAACATACTATAACCCTCTAAAACATGATCTAAAACCAAAAAATCTAACCCAAACACTTCGGCTACCTTATGATACTTATTCCTCATCTAAAGAAGTCATTTTGAGTCATTCCAACACTCAAAATCATTTTATGTATCCCTGATCAAAAATCATCCAATCAAGTAAAATTAAATTCCAATTCATCATGAATTTCAATGACCTGATGGACACAAAATCATATAGTTTGGTCAACCCCCCTAACTTGAATGATCTATGCGTAACTAGTGGATATTGACCATTATTTTACTTTAAGCCAAAAACTACCAATTATGTTTTTGAAAGAAAAGATACATAAAGCAAAATTATTAAATTAAATTAAATTTCCTACTATCCCAATTTCTCTTTATATATAAAACCACTTTACCAAGGATTTAAAATATTTTATATGCTAATAACACTAGAAAAACATATAAAAATATTGTCTACAATTAAATAATCTCAATTATAATTATAAAAAAATCAACAATATATTTCATGTATTTAAAACCTTATAAAATATTTAATTAATATCCATATTGTTGGTTTTGATATAAAAATTGTTTTCTAAACAATTATTAGAGGCTTTAATGTTTAGATGCCTTAAATCATGCTTGGGAAGATCAAATGGAGTATATTCACTATCTCCATGGAATGTTCAGTGATTTTAGGTTTATAAAAGTAAGTTTAATAGAATTATTAGTATAGTTGGACATTTTTAGTTTAATGAAATCTTAAGTTCGAATCATAGTGGGTGATAATTTGATGATGTAGAGAAGTTATAGTTAGTAGAAATTATAGATAAATGGAAAATAGGTTCATTGGTTGGAGTATAGTGGTGACCTGAGTGCAGGAAAAAAAGGGAGTACCATATAATGCATGTACTCATGAATCATTCATCTTCGTGAGGAAGACTGAAGTAGATGGAAGGGGAAAAAATATTATATTAGAACAATATTTTAGATTATGTGAGTGTGATGTGTAGTAGTTATGACATGCATGAAGTATCTGATAGAAATATGAGGAAGTCATACCTCAATATTATGTAATGAAGAGAGATTCATAATATTTATCATAGTAGAATGAATTATGGTGTGCACTTTTCATCAATTGTTAGTGATTGAGTTAGTAGATTTTGTAGGGAAATAGTGGTTATCGATGCCAAGGGGGGTCACCTATATATTTCGAAAGGTGTTGCTAACCTGATGTGTGACTAAAGCATTTTATTTAAGTAAGAGTGGAACTATGCTACAAATCATGATTACTAACATGAAACAACTCGAAATTTTATTATAAAATAATAATATCCTTCAAATATTTATTAACATACAACACTAATCATTATGTGAATTGTGATATACTATAAAAATATTATTATCTAAAATTTAATATTGTTATCTGTCCATTAAATTAGAAGGTAAAAATATTAATATCCAAATTATGAAAGATATTTATAAATATTTTATATCATCAAAATTTATTTATTAATGTATAATAAATAAGTAATTAATTTTCAGTAACGTAATTTTATGCTTTAAAATTTTGTTTTCTTCAAAAATAGTTTTAATTTCATTTTATGAGTGAATATCATAATTAATTATTTTTATTTTTATTAATTTTATTTCATTAAAGGATATAGTTTTTTAAATTAACCATTTATAATAATCATAAGGTGAAATTTTTGGATTTTTATAAAAATATCGAATTTTCAATGAATAGTGGAAAATACCTATTTCTGTAAAACCATCATTTCATTTCATTAAAACATAAAATTATTCTCCAAAATTTTTAATAAATATATATGAATGTAATTTAATTATATTTTATTTAATTAATTACATTTGAATCTATGTTATACTTGATTTTTTTATAAATTCATTTTTAGGCAAGAAACACATTTTTATAAAAATTGGTTTTCATTACATTGTATAAATTTATATTAAAATTGATTTCAACCAATTATATAAATTGAATAATGATAAATGGATTCTATATTTGGAATTAGGAAGTTCAAATATGGTAAATATGTCCCTTTTATTTTTGTTCATTATCAATAGTAACCATCGTAAATATTTGTGACCTCGATAGATGTAAAATGGTGAAAGAAAGATTAGAAGTATGTTATAATACATAAAAATAACTCATGAACTTGTATTTATTTCATTTTATGAGTTTTTCTACTATAGCCATTAAATATTTTAAAATATGGGTATTTATTTCCATTGGAATTTGATTATGACATTAATATTATTTTAATTGAAGGATAAATTCAAAATATCACTCCCTTTATATTAATATCTCTAATATATTTCATTTGGATAAAAAGGGTTTTTTCAATTATAAATGTTTACTGGAAATATATATTATTTTTTATTGTGGTAATTCATTTTAAATTTTTAGTGATGAAATAATTATTTGAAATTCCTATACACCATTGATAAAGTGTTTCTGCAAGAAGTAGAAAAATAAAGAAAATGATTCATAAAAAAATTAAAAGTAATACAATTGGGATGAATTGAGTTTTTACATGAATTATAAAGATAAATATAACATATTAGTGTTATGTGAAAAGATTATAAATAAATTCCATTACTATCTTGATGTTATTAAAGTCAAACTATGGGAATAGTCTCGAAAATGACTTTCATTGTATCTTATGTTATATAACATTTAATTTAATGATTTAGAATTCAAAAAGTTGTTATTTTTTAAAAAAATGGTATATTGTCATGAATATCAACTGTTTTCCATTTATTAGTTACTTTTCCTTTTATATTAACTTTTTGGACCCCTAAAGCGTAAAAAATATTAATATCTCAATAATCATTAAAAGGGTTAATGGGGGGTCAAAACTAAGAGATAAGCTTGAAACCATAACCTAATATTTTTCCAATTTTATTATATGACATAATTTCGACTCATACTAATCATATATTATAATTATATTAATATTATTCCACTTTTAAATGAAAATTTATTTATATACATTTTATATTTCAAAAAATTGACATAGTGCCCCTACCCTCATTTATAAAAGTTACCCTCATATCCAACCATAATCACACATTTTAAGTACTATAGTTAATCTAATACCTACCATAACCTCTTTTTAACCTTCCTCTACAAGACCTAGAGGCTCTAGTTTCATCAAAAGACCAACCTAGAAGGCTCAAGGTCTATATCAAAGGTGGTTTTATAGGAAGAGGTATAACTCTTAATTGTGCATTTTCATTTCACTTCATATTCTAATTCACTCAAATATTCCTAAAACAAGATAATATAATATAATTAGTATCTCATATATATTAAAATTTTATTATGTCTATGTAATAACACTTTTTACCCATTTCCATTAAATGGAAAATGAAAACATCATTTTTACATACATGTGGACTACCACCTCCACGATATGATGGGTTTAGTTTTACATCACCTCGTATCATTGATATTTATAATGATGGATTTAATTTATATATATATTATATTAATTAAATAAGTATAATTATATAAAAATAATATAACATATATTTTCTTATAGTTTCATTAATTGGAAAATGATAACGTCGTTCCTACATACGTGTGTATGAGCACCTCTATGAAGATATGTGATTCTTTTTTCATGTATTCCTTTCATGGATGGTTATAAAATTTTATTTGTGAAATAAAAATGATAATTCTTTCATGGTTATTATTTTTATGATCATTTTTTAATTAACATTTTCATCATGATCAAAATACTAAATTCCTTTTGCAACTATTAACTAAACATCCTCAAAACAATTGAAGTAATCCTATCCAATTATGTAATTAAATAGTTCATTGAAATAAATTAAAATAATGGTTTAATGATAAAGTAATAAAAATATAAATATTTCGTAAATAATAAAATAATTTATGTAAGTTTATTATAAATTAGTTAAAGAAAACACTTTGAAAGACCTAGATTGAAGTAAATGATTTCATCTCAATTTCCCATCATTGAGGAATGTTTTAATGTTATAAACATAATTTATTTTTTTGGTGTATATAATTCCATTTTTATTTTATATCAAAAATCCATCATACTTAATGATATTTTAATTTCATTTCATGTTATTTCATCCAATGAGTTTTGATTTAGATATTACCAATGCAATAAGGGGTTTCCTAACATAATTTTATTTCATTGGGTTATACCACTTATTCATTGATTATATTATGAAAAGATAATGTGTGAACTGAAATTATTTTTTTTGTATTTAAACTCTTTTAATTTACAATTATTAAAAAACATCATTTATTAATTTAAAATTCTATAATATGATCTTTGTAATGATTATCCATATCATATTTTCCTTCATCAGAACATATGTTTATGTTATACACCTACCATATTTTATGAGGTGTGTATATTTCCCCTTGATAATATGTATCATGTATACCCTTATATTCATGGTATTTAATGTTTTTTGAAGTCATTTCTTTCATGGGCTTAGGATTCAAAATTTACTAAAATGGTATGTATTTTTATGAGACAATCTCATCTTATTTCAAGATAGTTTATTGTCAAATTTCATTTTGGAGGGATCATGTACCCTTATAATATTGAACCATATATATTTTTGTCTGCTATTTTTTTCAATGTTGTTTATAATTTTAATTGAAATTTCCTCTATTATTTATTAAAGAAACATCAGGAATGTTATTTGTAAGTGATACTAATCATGAATCTTATTTTATATCAGCAGTTTTTCTCTTCCATATACATGTTTTCTATAATGTTTTCAATAATGCTATTATTTATACTTAAATGGTTTTTGAGTAAATTTTCAAGTAACATTGAGAATATTAATAATTAAAAAAGGAATATCGTTAACATTATTCATATGAAATATTATGAATATCTTTATCAAAGTGTAAAAATGAATGTTTTATTTTAACATATATTGTGTAACCACATTTTTGTTCCCTCATGAATATGATTTATTTGATGATTCCATTTAAGTATTCCTTGTTCTTCTAAAAAAATTCCTAATATTATAGATACTTTATTTTTTTTTAAAGTGATTTTCAAAGTAGAAAAGATATTTTCCTCATGAATATTTTTAAGGATTTTTTATTGGTATTTTTATTTATAAAAAAATACCCTTCGATGTTATTTATGGTCCATAGTGGATATATTGTGATGATATCGCCATTTTTCTTCCTTAGGATGGATTATTTCATATAGATATTTACGGAACCCATTTATTTTATATGGGTAAATCAATCAATGAATGATTCATGGTTATTGTTATATTGAAAAGTGATAGCTTCTAATTATTTTAATAATAAATTGGTGCTTTTACATATGTATGGATTATTAACAGGTGGTTGTTTTATAAAAAAAGTGTATGTGGTTTCATTATAAGTCAAGGATGGGTGGTTACATTACAAGAAAGGGATTTGTGTACTATTATATCCCTCTAATGCATTGGGTAAAGAGATAAAGTTTAATGATTATGATTTTCTCCAAAGATATTTTTTGAAGTTAATAGGTTGGTTATTCCATTTTTAATACTGATATGGTAAGGATAATCCAGGATAATAACTTCATTTCTCTATTCATTCTATGAGTTATGATGGATCCTTTTTTCAATGTTTTTTTTCATATGGATCATGACTATTTTTTTATATGATTCTTGTATTATGTTAAATTTTTATTCCACATCACATGATTTATGATCCATGTATTTATGGGTATCAATTTTCTTATTTTATTCTCATTCAGATTGATTATGTCATCAAACACTTATGTTCATATTATTCTCACCATTTCTATTAAATTCTTAATTATTATGTTTATCTTTATCAATCATTTAAGATCACACTTATTATTATTTCCTTTTCATGGGTTATGAAGAATTATGTTAAATTAATTATTCCTAGAAAGGTTTCATGTGTGATAGAGTTTATGGGAGATGTTGAAGATGAAATTTGGTATAATAAAATCTTGGTATTGTGGGATAAATGCTCACATTAAGACATGGGTATTGTTATGGAAGTATTTTTCCTTGTTCTCTAAAACTCCAAAGCTAAAAGACTCTTATATATGTAAGTGATCCAATTTTCTAGTTTTATGTTTAACATTTTGGATGGATAAAATGGGAACACATTTTTTCTGTCAAAAACATAAATGTAAAGATGGTTTTTTATAGTATCGAATTTGGGAGTTCATGTTCTGGGATTTCACAGTTGGTATCATAGTAGGATTTAGATAACATTGGATATTTTGATGTTTCCATGTGAAGTTAACATAAAAGTTATTCATACAGTTATGTGTATATCATTTTTTGTTTGATAAAAAGTTACAATTATTGAGGATCCCCATTTACTTTTTAAGAAATGGGATTTTGGTGATTAGTGATATTTTAGGTGATATTTTATTGGGTTGAGGTATATGTAACCCTTAGGTTTATTATGAAGGATTATTTTGGATGAATTATATAAAATTTGGGTATGTAAGATGAAAGGTATGTGGAAACCTATGTGGTTAAATATTTATTCAATGATGAGGATATTGAGGTTAATTTTGATATAGGGTGATATATTTATGGAATGACCTTTGTTAAACCTTTAGTGTTATTATTGAATTTTAGATATTAATGTTTTTTCTATATATTAAAGTTAATTAATTTTGGTTCTTATATAAAATTTTTCTAACCATTTTAGTTTTAGTAAGGATAGTAAGAAAACATTTTCATCCTTATATATACTGTAACACCCGAGACTTTTATGTGAAATATTTTGTTTTTATGTTATATAAATCATCAAAGGAATCTTTCACTACACACAACACTATCTTGGCTTTCTTTACACGCAACCGCGACCTTCCTCGATAGCTTGCGTCGTACGCAATACCGAGTTTCACTAAACAATGATATACTATTAAAATATTTTTAAAACTAGCTATTATGAATAGTAATAACCACTTTTTGAAATTTTATAAATTTTATTTTTCAAAATGGACTTCATTTTTGGATTCATAATATCGAAATTAGCCTAGGTTAAAATTTTTGTATTTTTCTGAAAACTTTCAATTTTTGATGAATAGTGAAACCACTAAGTGGTAGTTAAAAAAACTGAATTTTTCATAAAACATCATTTTACCGCTTCTGTGAGTGGAATGTCGAAAATCCAAGAGACACGGTTAATATCAAGGACTAAAATGTGGTTCAATGAGATGAAAATATTTTTTTGGTGAATAGTAACTTTTTACCTTTTTTACCACGGTTAAAAGTAAATAGGGTAATTAAGCGTAAAAATGATATTATTATTACCCTAACACATGTCATAATTCTATTGGACAAGTTTAATTCGACCAAAAACAAACTTAGGAATAAAATATGACCATTTAGGCCCACTTGGATTAGATTAGGACATTTATTATTAATTTATTTAAAGAAGGGTTAAAATAGTTAAAATCAAAGTTTAATAAATAAATCATTTTTAATATAAGGTTATACATAAGATAAATTCGACTATAAATATTCATTAGAAAGATAAAAAGATTTCCTACATAATGATATTTTATTTGTAATTTTTAGACATTAAATAATTTAATTTATTTATGACACAATGATGATGCAGTAATTACCATAATAGTGAAAAATTAGAATAATTGATATTATAAATACCTAAATAAGTATAATTTGAGACTTTTTATGAATTAAACTAATTTTATAGGTTAATATGACATGTTAGGATTTATTTAATTAACTTTGGTAGAAGTATTCATTCTGTTATGAGTTTCAAAAAAATCAACTATTGAATAGTGTCAAAATTGACATAAAATAGTTTTTAAAACAAATATTATATTATTAATTGTTATTTTATTCCTAAAAATCTACGGTTCGGCCAAATGTCTTAGATAAGGTTATATATATTAATAATAAACAACTTGGGGTTCGTTTGGCTTGATATAGTAAGTTTATTAACCTTATAGTATAAGAACACAAGAAGACACGGTAAAAGTAAAATTATTTAACTTAATGTTAAATCTAAATGATAAGGTTAAAATAGGACCCTAAACTTGTCTAAATTCCATTTGATGAGAGGATTTAGACCCATAACCGCCTTAGAATCTAAATAAATCAATTTTTAGCTATTTAAAACCGAAATTGACTTGATAATAAAATAATAGTTTAGTTATTCCAAAGGTGCCCCTCTCCTCCCTTATAAAAGGGCACCTCCTCCCCCTCTTCCTCACACCACTTTGAGCCTTCAGGCTCGGCCAACCCCGGCCAATTTATCCTCTCCAATTCTATAGAAATATAAAAGAGGTTGTGGGCTTCTTCAAAGACCTATTTTAGTGCCCTAAAAGGAGGTCTCAAAGAAGAACTTCAAAGAAGCGGTAATGTATGTTACCGATTCTTTCATCTTTATTTCTTCTTCCACTTCTTCTTCTTTAGTTGTTTCATTATGAAGTAATAACATCAGTATCACTCATATACTGATATGTTATTATAAGTATGAAACAACCCTATTTCACCATCTATACATCCTACAGAAAAATAAATCACCGCGCGTGCGTACGTACAGAATACCGTCTCCACGCCGTGGTGTAATCTATTTTCCACCACCACCTTACTTGGATGGGTATAATGATGTAAATAATTACTATATATTACTATTATAAAGTGATATTGATTATGAAATAGTATAAATACACTCCAATACAATTCCACGATCATAGGAACGATATCATCACTCGTGCATACGTACGGAATACCGTCTCCACGATGTGATGCGACTCGTTCTACATGATCTTCATTTCATAATGATTATATAAATGAATTTAATGAATGAATATGATATATATTACACTAATAACATTATTTAAATGAGGTATCTATTACCTAAAGATAAGAATAAGAATTTATTCGACAAAACACGCATAAGAACAGAAAGTTATAAACACCCAAATAACAAGTAGCAATGAAATATTACTACTAAGAAGCTAAGAATATGACCATATATGATATCATAAAAATAAGTATGTTTCTGTAATAAGTCAATAACATTATTTAAATCATTATACAGGAGGTTCGGACACGTACAAAGCATATCGGACCTAAGGTAATGGAAATATCACAATCTCATTTTTTATCCGAGATTGTTTATACTTTGAAATTTACTGGGGTGTATTTTATCATCCACATCCATGTTTCCTCAATATGTAATATTATTTCCATCCACCTAACATTGTTTAAATCCAATTTTACCCTTAGGTGAGTTTTTAGTAAAGGATATGAAAGGAATCTTTTGTCGTTTTTCGTACGAGGTACTTTTTGACTTTTCCGACCAAAGTACGAAGAATGTTTTTTTAACTTATATGGTATGAATAGATTTTTAAAACATTATTTCCAAGAAGCTTACTTTAAAAGTTTTCAAGTTTATTTTTTATCAACTTCTTTTAATTTAGAATTGTATGACATGTTAAGGAAGGAAAATGTTTTTGAAGTAGAAAGGATATTTTCCTCAAGAATGGAGTTCAAGTGTTTTATCAAAATTATTTTCCATCTATGATAATATAGGGTTATGTTTATATCCCTATAATTACATTGATATGATTATGTTGTGATGGATATATTTTTATGAATTCTTTTATCTTATATGAATTGTTTCATGATGACATGATGTTTAAGATTCCCATTTTCATTACATGGGTTATGCTATGATGTATGGTTTATAATTTTGTTTCACACATAAGAATGTTATCATTATGAGATGGGTGGGACCTATATATCCCTCCAATGCATTGGGTAAAGATTTTATATCTCATGAGATAGACATGGCTGGAATGATAGGTTATACCGGTTCAGTGAAACAGGACTGAAACGAGGAGTGAAATCGGTTCAGAAAGGGACTTTGTCCACTAAGATAGTCTTGGCAATGAGTCTTGACTAATAAGAAATGATTCTCTATGATTATGTGTGTATGCCACAAAGTTTCATGTTTCAAGTTATGATTATTGGGATTACATTTCACTTCTATGATTTATCCCATGTTATGATATTATGATCTCTTTTGCAGGTTAAGATTTCCAAAAGTTATGTTCTTATGTATATAATGTGGTTGATAATTATTTTGTTTACCCTTACTGAGCATTTGAGCTCACCCTTTTGTATGTTTTATTTCCCCAGGTCAGGAAGAAGGTTATTAAGTAGAATATTCCAAAAAGGGACTCTAGATATGATGAAATAAATGGGAGGAAAAGTAGATGCTTTATGAACCAGTTGTTTATGTTTCCCAGTTTCTAAAGACATTATACCTATACGGTCCTTTCTTAGTTTTGTTACATGTTGTAATAAGTATGCTTCAATTCTGAAGTAATAACAATGTATGTAAAGTATGGGTCATTATAGTTGGTATCAGAGGAAAGTTATAGTCAACCTTTGAAAACTAGGATGTGAAAGCCTTAGTAAGAACCCTAAGGATAAGTCTAAGCATAGAACACATTCTTAGTGTTTTAGAAATGGCCATGAATAACCTAGGATAAGACCTTAAGTGTGAAATTTTATTCTTGATTATGTGGTTTTCCTATTATAATTAGTGTTGCTCATACTATTCTTATTTGTTTTAGTAAATGGCTGGAACCCGAAGGAACCGTGTTAATGCGGAATGCGACGGGCAATGCAATGATTGTCCCCCTGAGCAACCAAACGTTATGGGAGCTGGAATGCAAAATCTTGTAGCCATGCTCACACAACTTTCTCAATCTATGAATCATTCAGGACTTCCAAATGAGCAAAGGAAGGAGCAACATTCTGTTGAATCCTTCATGAGGCAGCGTCCACCTTCATTCAGTGGGTCTACTGATCCATTAGTTGCTGAACAATGGATTAGTACTACTAAAAAGATATTTTCAGTTCTTCAATGTTCTGAGCATGATAAAGTCATCTTAGCAGTGTATCGTTTGGAAGGTGATGCTGATCAATGGTGTAATATTATTAAGAATATGAGGCAAAGGGATGAAATTGAGTCCATGGAATGGGACGAGTTCAAGAACTTATTTTTCAATAAGTACTTCCCTTATATTCTCCGAACAAAGATGGAGAAAAAGTTTCTTGAACTGAAGCAAAAGGATGATGAATCTGTTGGTACCTATGAAGCAAATTTTACAAGACTTGCAAAGTACGCTTCTGGTATTATTATCCAACCTGAGAGTAAGATCGATCGATTCCTTAGTGGCTTAAAACCAAGTCTTCGAAGGGCCTTAGCCATAAGGGACTTCAATAGCTACGATGAAATCGTTCGATGTGCTCTCAAAGTTGAGATAGAGATTGGAATAACCCATCAGTCATATGGGTTTGATAAGAAGAGGAAAATGGAATTCAAAGTAAAATCTAAAGAGCACACTAAAAATAAGATGAGCTTTCCCTTATGCTCCAAGTGTGGAAAGAAACATGGAGGGAGTTGTCTTAAAGGGACAAGTAAATGTTTCAAATGTGGAAAGGAAGGTCATCGATCATTTGAATGTCATGATGATGGGAAGAAGATGTCTAATGATGAAAACAAAGGAAGGTATACACATAATGAACCTACTTCACTTCAATGTTTCAAGTGCAAGGAGATGGGACATTATGCTAATAAATGCCCTAATCCAAGGGTTGATGATGATGGTCGACGTCAACAAACTCTTAAGGCTAAATACAAAGGAATGTCACATGCAATTTCTATCAGTGATGTGGAGTACGATAACGATGTGGTGAAAGGTACACTTACCATCCACTCTAAAGTAGCAAATGTTTTATTTGATTCTAGATCCACCCACTCCTTTATTTCTGAAGAATTTTATAAGGATATCATCATATTACCTCAACAGTTAGATGTTGAGTTAGCTGTGACAACCCCTAATGGCACAACAGTCGCATCAAAAGTTTATAATTCTTCTCTGATTGAAGTTTGTGGGAATGTGCTTCCTACAAATCTTGTGATCCTTCCTATAGTGGAATTTGATGTGATTCTTGGAATGGATTGGCTTTCTCTACATGGAGCTCATATCGATTGCCAAAGAAGGGAAGTCACATTTCATATTCCAGATCAATCTATGATCGTCTATCGATGCAAGGATGAACATAACCTTCCAGTGGAAATTTCTTCCATTTTATGGGTATTGATTCCACTAAATGAAGGTTATTTATCTCAAATGGTTGGTGAGAAACTCATAATTAAGAATATGCCCATTGTACAGGAGTTTGATGATGTCTTTCCAGAGGAATTACTGGGTCTTCCACCGAATCGTGAAGTTGAGTTTTCAATAGAACTCGTACCGAGTGCTTTGCCTATTTCAAAGACACCTTATAGAATGGCCCCAATTGAGTTGTAGGAATTGAAGAAGCAACTCCAAGAGAATCTTGATAAGGGGTTCATACGCCCTAGTGTGTCACCTTGGGGAGCACCTGTTCTGTTTGTTAAGAAGAAAGATGGATAAATGATACTCTGCATTGATTATCGAGAACTTAACAAGATCACTATCAAGAACAAATATCCTCTCCCGCGCATTGATGACCTATTTGACCAACTACGCAGAGCTCAATACTTTTCCAAGATTGATCTTCATTCAGGGTATCATCAATTAAGGGTCAAAAGGGAGGATATACCAAAGACGGCTTTCCGTACAAGTTATGGACACTATGAATTTATAGTGATGCCATTTGGTCTTACTAATTCCCCTACTATATTCATGGATCTAATGAATAGATTCTTTAGAGACTATCATGATCAGTTTGTGGTAGTCTTTATAGACGATATTCTTGTCTATTCAAAGAGCAAGGAAGAACATGAAGATCACTTGAGAATTATATTGAAGACCTTGAGAAAGGATAATCTTTATGCCAAATTTACCAAGTGTGAATTTTGGCTTCAAAAAGTTTCATTTTTGGGTCACATAATCTCAAAAGAGGGGATATCTGTGGATCCAACAAAAACAGAGGTTATCGAAAGATGGTCGAGGCCAACAACAGTAACTGAGATTCGAAGTTTTCTTGGCTTGGCTGGATATTAATTAATGTTTTGTGAAAGATTTTTCACGATTATCTAATCCACTCACCAAGTTGACTCGGAAAGGAGTTGAGTTTGTTTGGACAGAGGAATGTGCAGATAATTTCAAGGAGTTGAAAAGAAGGTTATCCAGTGCACCTGTGCTCACACTGCCTTGTAGTGTAGAAAGGTTTGTGATCTACAGTGATGCATCCAAGAAGGGATTGGGGTGTGTTCTTATGCAAAATGATATGGTGATAGCTTATGCCTCACGACAGTTGATAATCCATGAGCAAAATTACCCAACACATGATTTGGACTTAGCTACGGTAATCTTTGCGTTAAAGATTTGGAGGCATTACCTTTATGGCGAAAGGTGTGATATTTATACTGATCATAAAAGGTTAAAGTATATTTTCACACAAAAGGAGATGAATATGCGCCAAAGAAGATGGTTGGAGCTGATTAAGTATTACGACTGCTCAATCCATTACCACCCTGTGAAAGCAAACAAGGTGTCAGATGCATTAAGTCGACAAGACCATGCTAGTTTATCCATGATGAGGATCACAAAAGATCCAATATTTATGGATTTATAAAGGATGGATCTTGGAATAATAATGAAAGGGGAAAATCGTATCTTTCTCAAATTAATGTTCAACCATCTATACATGTGAAGATTAAAGAGGCACAGAAAGAAGATGTCGAGTTACAAAAGAAGGTGAGAAATGTTCCTGAATTCAACCTTGATTGTGATGGGATAATAAAGTTCTGGAATTGGGTTTATGTTCCTCCCATCCCAGAATTAAAGAAGGAGCTGTTGGATGAGGCTCATAGTTCTTCATTCTCTATTCATCCTGGAAGCACGAAGATGTATAGGGACCTGAAAGAGTACTTCTGGTGGGATGGCATGAAAAGAGATGTTGCTGAATATGTCTCTCGATTCTTGGTTTGTCAATAAGTTAAAGCTGAGAGACAGAAGTCTAAGGGGATGTTACAACCATCACCCATACCTGAATGGAAATGGGAAAACATCACTATGGACTTTGTTACAAGACTTCCTAAAACATCCAAAGGCAATAATGCTATCTGGGTCATAGATGATCATCTTACAAAGTCTGCACACTTCATTGCTATTAGATAGGATTTCTCTCTGGATCAGCTTGTCAGGATATATGTAAAGGAAGTGGTAAGATTGCATGGAGTACCACTTTCTATTATATCTGATCGGGATCCGAGATTTACCTCGAAGTTCTGGCGAAGTCTTCAGCATACTTTGGATACAGAGTTGAGTTCCAGCACTGCTTATCATCCTCATATAGATGGTCAGTCTGAGAGAACAATTCAAACTCTAGAAGATATGTTGAGAGCTTGCTCTATGGATTTCAAAGGTGGTTGGGATCAACACCTACCTTTGGTGGAATTTTCTTATAATAATAGCTTTCACTCCAGTATTCAGATGGTTCCTTATGAAGCTCTCTATGGAAAGAAATGCAGGACTCCAACTTGCTGGGATGAAGTTGGGGAAAGAAAGCTATTAGGACCAGATCTCGTTGATGAAATGGTAGAAAATTTCAGATCTATTCAACAACACATAAGAGCAGCTCAGAGTTGACAGAAAGGTTATGCCGACAACCGAAGAAAAGACCTAGAGTTTGAAGTGGGTGATAAATTGTTCTTACAAATATCTCCCTGGAAGAGGGTTATGAGATTTGGAAAGAAGGGGAAGTTGAGCCCTAGATATATCGGTCCTTTCGAAATACTGGATCGTGTTGGGAAGGTAGCTTATCGATTGGCACTTCCTCCGAATCTCTCTCAAGTTCACGATGTGTTCCATGTATCTCTCCTGAGAAAGTACATACATGATCCTTCACATGTACTCAGCTCAGAAGTTGTACCGCTGGAGCAAGATCTTTCTTATGAAGAACAACCGATAGAGATTCTGGATCGTAGCGAAAAAGTCCTACGAAACAAGACCACTCGATTGGTGAAAGTTTTATGGAGAAACCACCAATTAGAAGAAGCTACATGGGAGCTTGAGGATATGATGAGGGAGAGGTATCCTCATCTGTTTGTTACAAACTGACGAATTTCGAGGGCGAAATTCATTTTAAGGGGGGTAGAATGTAACACCCGAGACTTTAATGTGAAATATTTTGTTTTTATGTCATATAAATCATCAAAGGAATCTTTCACTACACACAACACTAGCTTGGCTTGCTTTACACGCAACCGCAACCTTCCTCGATAGCTTGCGTCGTACGCAATACCGAGTTTCACTAAACAACGATATACTATTAAAATATTATTAAAACTAGCCGTTATGAATAGTAATAACCACTTTTTGAAATTTTATAAATTTTATTTTTCAAAATGGACTTCATTTCTGGATTCATAATATCGAAATTAGCCTAGGGTGAAATTTTGGTATTTTTATGAAAACTTTCAATTTTTGATGAATAGTGAAACCACTAAGTGGTAGTTAGAAAAAACTGAATTTTTCATAAAACTTAATTTTACCACTTCTGTGAGTGGAATTTCTAAAATCTTAGAGACACGGTTAATATCAAGGACTAAAATGTGGTTCAATGAGATGAAAATAATTTTTGGTGAATAGTAACTTTTACCTTTTTTTACCACAGTTAAAAGTAAATAGGGTAATTAAGGGTAAAAATGATATTATTATTACCCTAACACATGTCCTAATTCTATTGGACAAGTGTAATTCGACCAAATACAAACTTAGGAATAAAATATGACCATTTAGGCCCACTTGGATTAGATTAGGACATTTATTATTAATTTATTTAAAGAAGGGTTAAAATAGTTAAAATCAAAGTTTAACAGCTAAATCATTTTTAATATAGGGTTATACATAAGATAAATTCGACTATAAATATTAATTAGAAAGATGAAAATATTTCCTACATAATTATATTTTATTTGTAATGTTTAGACTTTAAATAAGTTAATTTATTTATGACATAATGATGATGCAGTAATTACCATAATAGTGAAAAATTAGAATAATTGATATTATAAATACCTAAATTAGCATAATTTGAGACTTTTTATGAATTAAAATAATTTTATAGGATAATATGACATGATATGATTGATGTAATTAACTTTTTTCTAAGTAATCATTATGTTATGAGTTTCAAAAAAATCAACTATTGAATAGTGTCAAAATTGACATAAAATAGTTTTTAAAAAAAATATTATATTATTAATTGTTATTTTATAACTAAAAATCTAAGGTTCAGACAAATGACTTAGATAAGGTTATATATATTAATAATAAACAACTTGAGGTTCGTTTGGCTTGATATAGTAAGTTTATTAACCTTATAGTATAAGAACACAAGAAGACACGGTAAAAGTAAAATTATTTAACTTAGTATTAAATCTAAATGATAAGGTTAAAATAGGAACCTAAACTTGTCTAAATTCTATTGGATGAGAGGATTTCGACCCATACCCACATTAGCATCAAAATAAATCAATTTGGAGCTATTTAAAACCGAACTTTACTTCATAATAAAATAATATTTTAGTTATTCCAAAGGTGCCCCTCTCCTCCCTTATAAAAGGGCACCTCCTCCCCCTCTTCCTCACACCACTTTGAGCCTTCAAGCTCGGCCAACCCCTGCAAATTTATCCTCTCCACTTCGATAGAAACATCCTAGAGGTTCTGGTCTTCTTCAAAGACCTATTTTAGTTCCCTAAAAGGAGGTCTCAAAGAAGCACTTCAAAGAAGAGGTAATGTCCGTTACCGATTCTTTCATCTTTATTTCTTCTTCCACTTCTTAATATTTAGTTGTTTCATTAAGAAGTAATAACATCAGTATCACTCATATACTTATATGTTATTATAAGTATGAAACAACCCTATTTCACCATCTATCCATCCTACAGAAAAAGAAATCACCGCACGTGCGTACGTACGGAATACCGTCTCCACGCCGTGGTGTAATCTATTTTCCACCACCACCTTACTTGGATGGTTATAATGGTGTAAATAATGACTATATATGACTATTATAAAGTGATATTTATTCTGAAATAGTATAAATACACTCCAATACAATTCCACGATCATAGGAACGATATCATCACTTGTGCGTACGTACGGAATACCGTCTCCACGATGTGATGCAACTCGTTCTACATTATCTTCATTTCATAATGATTATATAAATGAATTGAATGAATGAATATGATATATATTACACTAATACCATTCTGGAAATGAGGTATCTATAACCTAAAGAGAAGAATACGAATTTATTCGACAAAACACGCATAAGAACAAAAAGTTATAAACACCTGAATAACAAGTAGCAATGAAATATTACTAATAAGAAGCTAAGAATATGACCATATATGATATCATAAAAATAAGTATGATTCTGGAATAAGTCAATAACATTATTTAAATCATTATACAGGAAGTTTGGACACGTATAAAGCATATCGGGCCTAAAGTAAGGGAAATATCACAATCTCATTTTTTATCCGAGATTGTTTATACTTTGAAATTTACTGGGGTGTATTTTATCATCCACATCCATGTTTCCTCAATATGTAATATTATTTCCATCCACCTACTATTTTTTAAAATCCAATTTTACCCTTCGGTGAGTTTTTAGTAAAGGATATGAAAGGAATCTTTTGTCGTTTTTCGTACGAGGTACTTTTTGACTTTTCCGACCAAAGTACGAAGAATTTTTTTTAACTTATATGGCATGAATGGATTTTTAGAACATTATTCCCAAGAAGCTTCCTTTACAAGTTTTCAAGTTTATTTTTAATCAACTTCTTTTAATTTAGAATTGTATGACATGTTAAGAAAGGAAAATTTTTTTTGAAGTAGAATGGATATTTTCCTCAAGAATGGAGTTCAAGTGTTTTATCAAAATTATTTTCCATCTAAGATAATATTGGGTTCTGTTTATATCCCTATAATTAAATTGATATGATTATGTTGTGACGGATATATTTTTATGAATTCCTTTATCTTATATGAATTGTTTTATGATGACATGATGTTTAAGATTCCCATTTTTATTACATGGGTTATGCTATGATGTATGGTTTATAATTTTGTGGCACACATAAGAATGTTATCATTATGAGATGGGTGAGACCTATATCTCCCTCAAATGCATTGGGTAAAGATTTTATATCTCATGAGATAGACATGGCTGGAACGGTAGGTTATACCGGTTCAGTGAAACGGGACTGAAACGAGGAGTGAACTCGGTTCAGAAAGGGACTTTGTCCACTAAGATAGGCTTGGAAATGAGTCTTGACTAATAAGAAATGATTCTCTATGATTATGTGTGTATGCCACAAAGTTTCATGTTTCAAGTTATGATTATTGGGATTACATTTCACTTCTATGATTTATCCCATGTTATGATATTATGATCTCTTTTGCAGGTTAAGATTGTTGTACCCCTCTCTCTTGGATTTTAATGATCACAATCACTCTCATCGTGTTCTAACTTGTTTTCAAGTGTTTTGATGCTAGGAAAAAGGTTGCCCAGGAGTTGGCCCAAGAAGCCTGATAGTGGACTCTCTGAGTCCACCGGCCAACCGGTGGATTCCCACCGGCCAGCCGGTGGTCTCTGGCAGAAGCATTGCTTTCTTCCAGAGTCAGTGGTCAGCCGGTGTTAGCACACCGGCCAGCCGGTATGGGCACCGGCCAACCGGTTCTTGCCCACCGGCCAGCCGGAGGACCCAGGTAGTAGCCTTGCCCACTGCCTGGTGGCACCAGCCAACCGGTGGATGACCACCGGCCAGCCGGTGGAACCCAGACAGAAAGCCTGCTCTGTCTGGACCACAGGCCAGCCGGGAGCTCAGCACCGGCAAGCCGATGGACCACCGGCCAGCTGGTGAGACACCACCGGCCAGCCGGTGTGCCCAGTCAAACTAGCCATTGGGCTTTGACTAGACTTGTACTTTTGACCCCCAACGGCTCCGAAAGCCCTCCAACGGCCATATTGAAGTGTTTATGGGTATTTATCCTATAAATAAGAAACCATGGATGCCGGGAACACAACCAAGAAAGATATTTTGATGTCTTGACGCTCTAACGAAAAATCTCCAAGGCCTCTTGTGATCCATTGCCATCCTTGAATCTTGAGCTCCCTCTCCATCAGCTGCTCTCACACTTTTGGCGCTCAAGGCTTCCGTGTGTTTGTATTATTTTATTTGTTTAGTTCTTCATTGGGTTTGGATTAAAACAAACCTCTCATTTCCATTCTTTCTTTCAATTGGGTTTCTTGCTACAACCATAATAAAAAAGCAAGCTGTACGAAGGTGTTCTAGCCTACCTTAAAACGGCTAGTGGGTTTCTTGCTACAACCATAATAAAAAAGCAAGTTGTACGAAGGTGTTCTAGCCTACCTTAAAACGGCTAGTGTGTTTCTTGCTACAACCATTAAAAAGAAAGCTGACGTATTAATCTCTCAACAGTTCTTGTTGGGATCGGAGACGTAGGCTTGGGAATTAAGCCGAACTTCGTTATCAAATTGTGTCTTGCCTTTTTTATTTTCTGCTGCATTGATAATTGTTTTAAATTGTTAATTATTTTTGAAAAGGCAATTCACCCCCCCTCTTTCCATCCTCTACGACCCAACATTTGGTATCAGAGGAGGCATTTCTGTAATACCTTAACCGGTTACAAACTTAAGATCCTTAGTGATGGCTAATTCCTCGCATGCTCCCGAAGGGTATTCTATGACTCGGGCTCCATTCTTTGATGGAACCGATTACACTTATTGGAAAACTCGCATGATTACTTTTCTTATAAGCATTGGTTATCCTATCTATAGGATTTTAATGCAAGGATATACCTTATCTAACAAGGATGAGTTCAAATGGACCCCTGAAGACATTGCCAATTTTGATCTTGATGGCAAAGCCATGAATGCTCTTCATTGTGGGCTAGACTGTAATGAATTCAACCATGTTTCTACTTGCTCCTCTTCTTATGAAATTTGGTAACTTTTAGAAGTAACCCATGAGGGCACTAACAAAGTCAAAGACACTAGATTAGACATGTATCGCCAAGATTTTGAAAGTTTCATCATGTACCCACACGAATCAATTACTGAAATGTTTACTCGTTTTACTGACGTTTGCAATGGAAGAAAATCTCTTGGTGAGGATGTTTCTGCAGAAATGATGGTCAAGAAGATTCTTTGGGTCCTACCAAGCTCATGGGCACCAAAGGTGACCGCAATTCAAGAAGCAAAAGATGTCAAGAAAATGCCGGTTGAAGAGCTCATTGGATCACTCATGACCTACGAGATCACCATGAAGAGGCAAGCCGATAAAGAAGGTAAAACCTTCAAGGAGAAAAATAACATTGCTTTCAAAGCAAAGGAAGAAAGCTCCTCCACTGATAGCGAATCCGAGATTGCTCAACTAGCAAGAAAAATGGGCAAAATCATGAAGAAAAAGAAGAACTTTCGAAGGGCACGAAAGGAAGAGGCCAAAGCGGAGAATGAAGTTACATGCTTTGAATGTGGAAAGAAAGGCCACATAAAACCGGAGTGCTCCATTTTCAAGAAAAGGGTAAAAGAAAAGAAAAACAAGAAGGCTTTCAAAGCATCCACATGGAGTGCAAGTGATGACTCCATGTCTTCAAGCGACTCAAGCGATGAAGGTGAACAATGCCTAATGGCATTTGATGAGGTATCTTCTTCCGACTCCTCTTCCTCATCTTCCTCTTTCAATAATTACATGTCCTATGAAGATCTCCAAAATGTGAGAGATCAATTAGAGGAAGGTTTTCACGAACTTACCTCTAAAGTTATGGATTTGAAAAAGAAAAATAAAATTCTCATTTCTGAAAAAGAACAACTTCTCAAAAAGAATGGGGAACTTACCCTTAAGATCCAAGATATTCCAAATGTTGATTCTTTGAATTCAACCATTAAAGATCTAAGGGAGTCTCTTGCCAAGTTCACCCAAGGTGAACAAAATTTGACCAAATTACTAGGTTCTCAACGTTCGGCTAGAACAACACATGGACTTGGCTTTAACAAACAAGACACTTCTTCTAGAGCACCCACTACTTTTGTAAGGGGGAGCTCTCAATATAAATTTTGTAATTATTGTAAAAAGACCGGGCACATGATTTATGAATGTGATTGTAAAAATGAAATGTATGGAAGCCCCAAAACCATTACCTACTTGGATGAGTATTTTAGATGGAAACCCTCTAGAAAAATATGGGTTCAAAAGTTTCTTTTAGCTAATCTTTCTGGACCCAAACTTATATGGGTACCAAAATCTATTCTCTCTTGATTTTGTAGGATAAACGCCAAAGAAGTAGGACTTCGAAAGGCTCGTGGTATCTCGATAGCGGATGCTCGAGGCACATGTGTGGTGATCCCTCCGAGTTCAACTCCCTTGAAGAATTCTATGGAGGATACGTCACCTTCGGTGACAATTCAAAAAGAAAGATCGTCGGAATAGGTACCATTGGATTTGGTAGCACCTCTTTAATTAAAGATGTTTTATTTGTTAAAGGTTTAAAACATAATCTAATTAGCATTAGTCAACTTTGTGATAGTGGTTTTTCGGTGAATTTTCAAAATGATTTATGCAATGTGTTTGATTTTCAAAACAAATTGATATTTTCTGCTTCCCGTTTTCAAAATGTTTACATTTTTTATTTAAAGTCTTTAGCTAACCAAAATGTTAAATGTTTAAGTGCTCTTGACAATGAGTCTTGGCTTTGGCATAGAAGGTTGGGGCATTGTAGATCTCATTCACTTCTAAAGCTTAATAAGAACAAGCTCATCCGTGACCTTTCTAAACTTATGTTTAAGAAAGATTTGATTTGTGAGCCATGCCAACTTGGCAAGCAACACAAGTCTTCTTTCAAATCTAAGAAGGAAGTGTCCACTTCAAAATCTATTGAGCTCCTACATCTTGATCTTTTTGGTCCTACCCCTGTAGTAAGTCTAGGTGGAAAATCCTATACCTTTGTCCTAGTAGATGACTTTTCTCGTTTCACTTGGGTTTTCTTTTTAGATCATAAAAATGATGCTTGTAGAACATTTTTGAAATTCTCTAGGAAAGTAGAAAACGAAAAAGGATATAAAATTATATCGCTCCGTAGTGACCATGGAGGTGAATTCGAGAACAAATAATTCGATGAATTGTGTTCCTCTCAAGGATACAATCACACCTTCTCTGCCCCTAGGACTCCACAACAAAATGGAGTGGTTGAAAGGAGAAACCGAACTCTCCAAGAAATTGCTCGAACCCTCCTTAGTGAATTCAACCTCCCTCAATTTTTCTGGGCCGAGGCAGTTAACACTACTTGTTATACTATCAATAGAGTCCTTGTAAGACCCCTTCTTAAGAAAACCCCCTATGAACTTTGGAAAGGCAAATTGCCCAAAGTTGGTTATTTTAAAGTGTTTGGTTGTAAATGCTTTATCCTTAACACAAAAGATAACCTTGGGAAATTTGATGTCAAATCTGATGAAGGTATTTTTCTTGGGTACTCCAACTCAAGAAAAGCCTATCGTGTCTTCAAAAAATGTTCAAAAACCATCGAAGAATCATCTCATGTCAAGTTTGATGAAAATCTTCCAAAACCCCATCCGGTCATTGAAGATGTTGAAGATAAGCTTGATAAACTTGAATTAAATGATTCCTCTTCTCCTCTCAAGGAGGATGATGATCATGAACCTTCTTCACCTTCTTTGCCTTCCACCTTGCCTAAGGTTTGGAAACCTTCTAGAGACCATCCATTAGAAAATGTTATAGGTGATCTTCAAGCCGGTACTCAAACTAGAAGATCAATCCTCAACGAGGTTGAACATCAAGCCTTAATTTCTCACCTAGAGCCTCAAACCATTAATGATGCCATTAATTATGAGAATTGGGTTCTTTCAATGCAAGATGAACTAAATCAATTCTCTAGAAATGATGTTTGGACTCTTGTTGAAAGACCCAATGATCATCCAATTATTGGCACTAAATGGGTTTTTAGGAACAAACTTGATGATCAAGGAAATATAACCCGGAACAAGGCTCACCTAGTAGCTAAGGGATATAATCAAGAAGAAGGAATTGATTATGGTGAAACCTTTGCACCCGTTTCTAGATTGGAATCCATTAGGATCTTGTTGGCTTTCGCCGCCCATTTAAATTTCAAACTTTTTCAAATGGATGTTAAAAGCGCGTTTTTAAATGGTTTTATTTCAGAAAAAATATTTGTTGAACAACCTCCCGGTTTTGAAGATCCAAAATTTCCAAATCATGTTTTTAAATTAACCAAGGCTCTATATGGCTTAAAGCAAGCCCCTCAGGCTTGGTATGAGCGGTTAACAAAATTCCTTTTAGAAAATGATTTTAAAATGGGTCAAGTTGATTGTACCCTCTTTTTAAAACACACTTCAAAAGATATTTTAATCTTCCAAATCTACGTCGATGACGTTATCTTTGGTTCTACCAAAGAATCACTTTGTACTGATTTTTCAGATTTAATGAGAAAAGAATTTGAAATGAGCTTTATGGGGGAATTGAAATTTTTTCTCGGTTTTCAAATATTTCAAAATTCAAAAGGTATTTTTCTAAGCCAAGGCAAATACACAAACGAGATCTTAAGTCATTTTGGTATGGATCAAGTAAAGGAAATTAGTACCCCCATGAGTACTTCCTGTAAGCTTACGTTAGATGAAGTCGGGAAACTGGTTGATAACAAGCTTTATAGGAGTATGATTGGGAGTCTACTTTATCTAACTGTGACCCGTCCGGACATCATGTTCAGTGTTTGCCTTTGTGCTTGTTTTCAAGCCAATCCCAAAGAATCTCATTTTAAATCGGTCAAAAGGATTTTTAGGTATTTAAGAGGATCCAAAAACATTGGTTTATTTTATCCTTCTAATACTTCTTTCTAACTTTCTTCATATTCGGATGCTGATTTTGGAGGATGTCAATTAGATCGAAAGAGTACTAGTGGAACCTATCATCTGCTAGGCAAGTCCCTTGTATCGTGGAGTAGCAAGAAACAAAACTGTGTTGCTCTTTCTACTACTGAGGCCGAGTAAATAGCCGCTGGGAATTGTTGTGCCCAAATTATTTGGATGCAACACACTCTCTTGGATTATGTCCTTTCCTACAATCATGTCCCTATTTGGTGTGACAACACTAGTGCCATTAGTATTTCTAAGAATCCAATACAACACTCTAGAACAAAGCATATAGACTTAAGGCATCATTTCCTTCGTGACCATTTTCAAAAAGGGGATATCACTTTGGACTTCATTTCTACTGATTTCCAATTAGATGATATTTTTACCAAACCACTCCCAGTTGAACGTTTTGATTTTATTAAGGGGGAGTTAGGAATGATTCATCAATGAGCACTATTAAATATTTAACTCTTTTTTATTTTAATTCAATTTTTTTTATATTTTATGAATTTTAATACCACCGGTCAACCGGTGTTACATCACCGGTTAACCGGTGGTGTCGGGCCTTTCTTTTTTAGGCTGGATGGAGGAAGGGTTAAAATTAAAATTAAACCCTTCCCCTCCCTTTCTTCACTCTCTCTCTCGTGTGGCTCCTCCAAAACCGCGGCTCCTCCAAAGCCCTAGCCTCCCTTCTTCATCCTTGCCCTACCAAACTCCATTCTTCTCTCAATCTCTCTCATTTTATCTCCTTTTGCCTTCATGGGTCCTCGCTCTTCTCGCAAAGGAAAGGGTATCGCTCAAGAAGCACCTCCTCCTCCTTCAATTCCTCAACTTCCGGACATATGGCATGACAAGGTCATTCTTCCAGGTAGAGTGATTGACTATTCTTGGCTTTCTTCTGCTCGTCTCGAGCTTTTCTCCATTATTTAATATCAACACTGGAATTCCTTTTTTGAACCTCCTGAGAAGGATGTTATTTATCCTTTACTTGTCAAAGAGTTTTATGATCAATTGACGTGGTCGGTTTCTGACGACACCGATACCATTTCCACCACCGCTCTTGGGCAACCTATCACTTTCACATCTGTGGAGGTTTCCAGAATGCTAGGAGTTCCTCATGTCGGGCCTCATGCATTTGCTCAGGGGGAGTTTCCTCGGGACCCTGATTTTGATTTAGCTATCACTCTTGAGCATCTCACAGGACAGCCCAACAATCCAATTGTCAAGCTCTCCCAGCTCACCCCTAACCATCGAATCATTGAGCGCCTTATTCAGACCTCCCTTGCGCCCCGTATTGGTGATCACGATACGGTGAAATTCATTGATATTTATCTTCTCTCTTATATTACTAGAGGGATTCATTTCAATTTAGTCTGGTTCCTGTTCCGGGCCATGACTTATGTGGCTGAGCACCCGCGCCGATCCAAAACTCTACCTTTCGGTCGCCTTTTGACCAAAATCTTCACCCTCCTTGATGTGCCTCTCCATGCTACTTCCTTTGAGAAGCCAAAGAAGGATAGAATCGTCAATTTTATGATGGTGCAACATATGAATATCCGTTGGCACCCTTGGCGTCAGGAGTGGATCACTGATAAGGATGGCCTTCTCAAGGCTTACTCTCCTCAGACTCATTCACATCCTCCATCCCATGCCATGCCTTATGCTATTGCCGCTGCTTATCCTCTTTTAGATAGTGAGGACAGTGATGGCGATGAAGAGGAAGGGAGTGGTGATAGCAAAGGTGATGATGAGGCTGATGCTGGTGAGGAAGCTGGAGCGGATGATGATGCACCTGAGCCTGCTGAGGCTGTGCCCCCTCCCGCTGATGCTGGTGGCTTGTTGGTGACGGCTGATCAATTCCTACGCTTCCAGGATCAAATTGAGACCCGGCTCGACTTGCAGTTTTCCTTCTTCAGCTCTCAGTTTGATAAGCTCCATTCTCAGATCGACTCTCTTGATCGTCGCTTCGAGGCGGTCCAGGCTCCTCCAGCTCCTCTGACCTTCAGGCGTCGTCATCACTCTCGGCCCTCTAGGAGTGAATAGAGCCTTTCCTGTTTTTGACTTGTCTTTGTATGTAACGTTTCATCTTTTATAAATTTCAAGTTATCTTATCTATCCTATTTTTTTTGTTGTCATTTCTTACCTCCTTTTTTTTTTGTTTATCTAATTTCTTCTCATTTTTTTCTTTTTCCCTCCTATTTTGATAATCCCAAAGGGGGAGAAATTTCTCTGTTTACTAGTTTCATATTTCAATTGATTAAAGTGCTCTTTTTAAAAGTTCAAAAAAAAATTTAAAACCGGTAAGTTATTGATTTTGTTCCTTTTAAAAAAAATGACCTATGGTTACAATTTCAAAATGACTCATTCTCTTTAGATTAAGATCATTTTCAATACATGGTACATCTCTTCAATTTTTTTTAAATGATCTCTAATATATTTTCATGTCCAAAATTTTTTATTTAGGTTTTCAATTGGTATATCCTTTTTAAAGCTTTCTCTTTTGTGATTGTGATCATCAAAATAGGGGGAGATTGTTGTACCCCTCTCTCTTGGATTTTAATGATCACAATCACTCTCATCGTGTTCTAACTTGTTTTCAAGTGTTTTGATGCTAGGAAAAAGGTTGCCCAGGAGTTGGCCCAAGAAGACTGATAGTGGACTCTCTGAGTCCACCGACCAACCGGTGGATTCCCACCGGCCAGCCGGTGGTCTCTGGCAGAAGCATTGCTTTCTGCCAGAGTCACCGGTCAGCCGGTGTTAGTGCACCGGCCAGCCGGTATGGGCACCGGCCAACCGGTTCTTGCCCATCGGCCAGCCGGAGGACCCAGGCAGTAGGCTTGCCCACTGCCTGGTGGCACCGGCCAACCGGTGGATGACCACCGGCCGGTGGAACCCAGACAGAAAGCCTGCTCTGTCTGGACCACCGGCCAGCCGGGAGCTCAGCACCGGCCAGCCGATGGACCACCGGCCAGCTGGTGAGACACCACCGGCCAGCCGGTGTTCCCAGTCAAACTAGCCATTGGGCTTTGACCAGACTTGTACTTTTGACCCCCAATGGCTCCGGAAGCCCTCCAACGGCCATATTGAAGTGTTTATGGGTATTTCTCCTATAAATAGGAAACCATGGATGCCGGGAATACAACCAAGAAAGATATTTTGATGTCTTGACTCTCTAACGAAAAATCTCCAAGGCCTCTTGTGATCCATTACCATCCTTGAAGCTTGAGCTCCCTCTCCATCAGCTGCTCTCACACTTTTGGTGCTCAAGGCTTCCGTGTGTTTGTATTATTTTATTTGTTTAGTTCTTCATTGGGTTTGGATTAAAACTAACCTCTCATTTCCATTCTTTCTTTCAATTGGGTTTCTTGCTACAACCATAATAAAAAAGCAAGATGTAAGAAGGTGTTCTAGCCTACCTTAAAACGGCTAGTGGGTTTCTTTCTACAACCATAATAAAAAAGCATGTTGTACGAAGGTGTTCTAGCCTACCTTAAAACAGCTAGTGGGTTTCTTGCTACAACCATTAAAAAGCAAGTTGACGTATTAATCTCTCAACGGTTCTTGTTGGGAGCGGAGACGTAGGCTTGGGAATTAAGCCGAACTTCGTTATCAAACTGTGTCTTGCCTTTTTTATTTTCCGCTGCATTGATAATTGTTTTAAATTGTTAATTATTTTTGAAAAGGCAATTCACCCCCCCCCCCTCTTGCCATCCTCTACGACCCAACAAAGATTTCCAAAAGTTATGTTCTTATGTATATGATGTGATTGATATTTATTTTGTTTACCCTTACTGAGCATTTGAGCTCACCCTTTTGTATGTTTTATTTCCCCAGGTCAGGAAGAAGGTTATTAAGTAGAATATTCCAAAAAGGGACTCTAGATATGATGAAATAAATGGGAGGAAAAGTAGATGCTTTATGAACCAGTTGTTTATATTTCCCAGTTTCTAAAGACACTATACCTATACGGTCCTTTCTTGGTTTTGTTATATGTTGAAATAAGTATGCTTCAATTCTGAAGTAATAACAATGTATGTAAAGTATGGGTCGTTATATATACCTCATGTTCATTAAAAGGTTGATTGTAGTTTTTAGGAATTAAATATCCATGATCATAATTTGGAGTAAAAATGAAATAAATGTTGAAACTGATTGAAACATAAATCCAAAGGATGATATTGAATAAATATATTTTAATATTATCAATTAATTATATTTCCTTATGTTCCTATTATAGATTTTAAAGTAATTCCCCAACTATAGGAAAAGGATTGTGGAGTAAAAAAATTGGCATATTGCCTTCATTTTTTGGTTAAATGATAGTCTTCTTAATCCGTCATTGACTTATGGTTTTATCATCATTAACATTATAAATATTTCATTCTCTATCACTATCCATAATCAACAAATTCCTTTTCTCCATTGTGTATATATTTTAACATCTCAGTAATGTTCTCATATTTAGTAAACTAGTTATTTGTTATCCTAGATTACCTATTAATTTTCATTTCCTACATTTCCAAATTAATTTTTTATTATCCCTTTATATATTGTGGGTTCTCAATGATGAAATTTTTTAAAAATATAAAAAATTTCCTTCCATAATAATTTGTTTTATATCCCACTCCCATGAATTCATTTTATTTTGGAAAAAAATAAAACACTTTTTTATAAAGAATGATATAAAATTGAAATAAAATTATTTATTTAATGATGCAAGAGTGTAACACCATAAAATTTTAGTTTGAAATAAAAAAATTCTACATAGATTTATTAACACGCAATATCAAGATTTTTGTGAATTGTGATATATTATAAAATTATTATTATTTAAATATTACCATTATTAACTAGCAATTGAACTGTAAGGTGTAAATAGTAATGACAAAATTATAAAAAATATTTATACAGGTTTTATTGAATCCAAGTTTATTGATTAATTCATAACAAATAAGTATTCATTTTCAGAAAAGTCATTTTATTCTCCAATGTTATGTTTTCATCAATAATGGTTTTTATTGATTTTGTGACTATATATTATAAATAATTTATGAGTTTTTTGAAATTTTATTGTATAATAGGATATAAATTTTGAAATCATATTGTTAGAATTATCTTGGGGTGTTATTTCTTGAATTTTCTAAGAAGGCTAATTTTTTCAGAAATAGTGACAAATAAGTATTTTTGTAAAACTTATCATTTTTATTCCTCAAAAAGTCAAAATATGATTTGAATTTGTTATTAAAGTAATAAAATAATTTTTTAATTATATATAATCTTATTAATTAAATTTTATTCAATATTGTAATTGATTTTGGTATAAGGTCATTTTTAGCATAAAAACACATTTTTATATAATCTTTTTTTTGTTTATCTTTATGAATTTATATTAAAATTGATTTATACCACATCTATAAATTAGATATTGAAAATTTTATTTGGTTATTTGCAGTCAAGGAGTCCAAATATGTATAATAGTTCTCTTTTATTTGGGGTTATTATAAATAGTAACTATAGTGAATTTGTGACACCTTAGTAAAGGTAAAATTGGTAAAACATGGTTAAAAATATGGGATATGACTTTAAAATCACCCAAAATCATTTATTTATTTCATTTTATGAATATTTTTCGACAATACACTACTAATATTCTAAAAAATATTGATATTTATTTCTACTTTTCTTTGATTATAAAATTTATATTATTTTCATTCAATGATAACATCAAAATGTAACTCTTTTTATTTGAAGATCAATAATATTTTTTTAGTAGCGATAGAATGATGTAATATTTAGTTATAAATTATTATTTAATATTGAATGTATTTTTTTATCATGTAAATTTATTTTCAATTTTTAGTGATAAAATAGTTACCTAAAATGCTTAAGCAAAGCTAACACAGTTCTTATGCAGGCAGTAGAAAAATCAAGTAAATGATTTACAAACCATTAAAAGTAATAGAACTTTATGAATTATTTTGTTCTAAGAATTTTTTTAAAAAATATAACATATTATTAATGTATAAAAATTTTATTTTCTGATTCCATTACACTCTTGATGACATTAAAGTAAAACTATATGAATAGTTATGAAATTTACTTTAATTGTATATTATGTTAAATCATATTTTATTTAATGATTTAAAATTCATAAGAATGTTATATTTATCCTTGTGAATGGGATATGGTCTATAATATCAATTGTTGTTCATATATCAATAACATTCCTTTTTATAGTAACTTTAATGACCCCCTAAATTGTAAAAATAATAATATCTTGGTGATCATCAAAAAGATTAATAGGATGTTAAAAATTAAATATATTGGTGAAAACATCACCTAAACATGCAAAAAAAATTATTGGATGATATTATTATGAATAATAATTATACTATATTAGCAATAATTTTTTTCTATCTTTTCCAGGAAAATAAATTTATATTAATTTAATACTTTTAGAAATTGAAAGCATGCCCCTCGCCTCACTAGGAAAGGGGAAATTAATATCCTCCCTTCATCAATCCTTTTGAGCCCTAAATCGTGGAAAATCACATCCCAAACCTCTTACCAAACTTCCTTTCCAAGAACTATATTCTTTTTTCTCTTAAAATTTTTAATCTAGAATTTTTAAGGTGTAATGAAAATGTGGTTTTTAGAGGAAGAGGTAAAACTTTTAATTGTGCTTTTTCATTTTACTTCTTATCCTAACTCCATAAAATAATATTAAAAAATTATTATATAATAAAATAAGTATATACTATATAATAAAATGTTATTTTGATAATTTTACAACCATTTTCATCTCTTTTTCATTCAATGAAGTGTAAAAACATTGTCTCTGTATACGCATAGACTACAACCTCCATGAACAAATGTGTTTCATTTTACATAACCACCTCTAATGGATATTTATAATGATATATTTAATATATATATATATATATATGATATTAATTATATAATTATAATTAAATAAATGTAATAAATTTTCTATTTTCTTACCCTTTAATTCATTGGAAAATGGTGTCATCGTCTTTGCCTACGTGTAGATTACCACCTTTACGAAGTAATGTGATTTATTTTTCATATATTCTTATAATAGATGGTTATAAATTATATTTAATGAATAAAAATTTTAATTATTACATGATTATTATTATATATATTATGGAACAACTATATTTTTTACATGGTCAACATACCGAAGTCGTTTTAAAACTATGAACCGAAGGTCCTTAAAAATTTCAATGTAATCTTTATACATTAAGTAATTAAATATTACATTGAAATAAATAAAAATAATGGTTTAATGATAATATAATAAAACTTTATTAGTTTATTAAACAATTAAATAATATATATAAGTTTATTATACAAGGTTTTGAGGACATAAAAAGAATGTATGAGCTCGATGTAAGGGAGCTTTTATTAATATCCCTTCATTGAGGAAATTTTTAATGTTGTACACATAATTTATT
The DNA here is from genome assembly GCA_963277665.1 of Viscum album. Taxonomy (NCBI): domain Eukaryota; kingdom Viridiplantae; phylum Streptophyta; class Magnoliopsida; order Santalales; family Viscaceae; genus Viscum; species Viscum album. The sequence continues at coordinate 1,147,570,340 of OY728132.1, read as the reverse complement.
TTATAAGGTGTATATACTTCTGTTTTACATATTATATAATGCATGCATCATACTTCATGATATTTTAATTTCAATTCATGTCATTTCAACCAATGGGTTTTGATTCAGAATTTACGAAATCAGCAAGTGGTTTGTTCACACAATTTCTTTTCATTGGTTTATATCTCTTTTTCATTGGTTATATTATTAGAAAAATTTGTGTGAATTTTTTTTTAATTTATATTGTATTTCCACTTTATTTTTTGGATTTACATTTTTTACACATAATCTCTCCGTTTATTAATTCTCAAATCAATGATGTGGTCTTTGTAATTGTTTTTCAATATAAATTTTCTTTCTTTGCAACATATGTTTATGTTGTGAACCTTTAATATTTTATGAGGTTTAAATACTTCCACTTGGTATTTTATTTCATGGATATACTTATATTCATGGTATTTAATGTTTTATTTTAAGTCACTTCTTTCAAGGTATTGATATTGAAAATTTACCAAACATGTAATGATTTTTATGATAAAATCTCTTCTTATTTTGAGATTTTATATATTTGAATTTCTTTTATAAGGGTTCATATAATATTATTTTATTAAAACAAATATATTTTATTCTCTTATTATTCTAAATGATGTTGAAAATTTTAATTTTTATTTCCTACCTTATTAATTAAATAAACATGAAGAAAGTCATATGTAAGTGATACTGATCATGTATCTTGTTTTGGATTAAGAATCTTTATCTTCCATATCAATGTTTTCTAAAAAATCAAGAATTTTCTTATTTAAGAATAATTTATCTATTATGTTCATTCTAAATTATCATTAAATTTATTTAGATGGGGTTTAAAAGGTAATATTTTCAACATTATTTGTACGACACTTGTTGAATTTCATTACCAAAGTGTGAAATGTTTGTTTTATTTTTAACATATATGACTTAAATCCATTTTTTCTAAATCAGGAATATTTTTACTTAAATTTTGTCATTTAATTTTTTCATGGGTACTTTCAAATAAAATATTTTCCCTAATATTCTATATATTTTTATAAAATTGATTTTAAAATTGGAGAGGGTATTATCATCAAGAACATTTTTAATGGTTTTAATGGTATTTATACTCCTAATTGATGAAAAATATTATCGGTAATTATGATCCACTAGGGACATGTTGTAATGATATAATCCTTATTCTATATCTGGATTGATTATTTAAAATGCATTTTCCTGGAACCCATCTATTTTCTATGGGCAAGTTAAGCTGTAAATGAAAAATGGTTAACGTTATGTTGAAAAGTGAAAGATTACAATTCTTTTCATGTTATAATGAACATAGAAATGTGTATGGATGATTTATTAATGGTTAAATTATATACTGGTGTTGTTTGAATTTTTTTTATGTTGAGTATGGGTAGTTACATTATAAACTAAGGATTGTTTGGTCAATTATGGCTCTCCAATGCATTGGGTACAGTGACTGAGTTAACTAGTTATAAGTTTCTTCTTAGAGATTGTTGAAATTTATTATTTAGGTTATTCCCTTTATAAAAGTTATCATAAAAGTGATATAATAATGACGACCTAAGATACTAAAACTTTTTCTCTATGATTTATATATATTCTAATGGATCTTTTTCTCAAGGATTGTTTTCACATGGCTCATGTTTTTTGCCTTATATGAATCTTATCTTATGCTAAGGTTGTATGACAGGTCAAATGATCAATGATCCATATTTTATGGTCATCAATCCCCTTATTTTATTCTCATTCACATTGATTATGTCATCATACCTTTATTATAATCTTATAATCACTGATTAAATTCAATTTTAAAGTCTTATATTTACCATTAATGGCCATTTAGCCTCACAATTATTATGATTTTCTTTTTATGTTATGAAAAAATGCATTAAATGAATTATTACTCTAAATTTTTCATGTTTCAAGAATTTTACAATAGATATTGAAGAATTAATGTGGAATAAGTGAAAATTGGAATATTGGGTAAAATGGTCACTTTAACATAGGGTTATTATTATAAAAGAGTTCATCCTGGTTCTCTAAAACTCTAAATCAAAAAGGTCCTTGGGTATGTAAGTGATTTAATTTTTTTCTTTAAAGTTGTATGTTTTGGATGGATAAAATTTGGTCACTTTTATCTGTATCAAACCATAAATGTAAAAATTATTTTTTTACATCTTCATCAGGGAGTGGGTGTTGGGAGATATTCTATGACACATAGTTTGTATTATAGGGTGGTGTGTTGTTTGGTAACTCAATGTTCCTGACGCCTTAGGCTAGAAGGTAGGAGGGTAGAGTTTATAAGAAGAGGTACTTGAAGGAGAAGCGTCAAATTTTGATTGATTAGAAGGTTATATCAAAGTAAAATCTTATAATGGTAATGTAAAAAGACCCATTATTTAATGATATATATCTTTTTAAATAAATATGACATGTTTGATATATTTATTTATGAGAAACACCATGTTGAAATAAATTTGATACACTATTCAGAAATTTGATTATTATCACCTATCAAAAGGATTGGTGGGTATGAATTAGACCTGTTATGTTTTGAGAGATACTTATAAAATATTTCCTTAATGAAAAAAGTTTCAATAATTACATGAAATTATTTAATAAGTTTTAAATGTTAAAACTAATATCATTTTACGTTAAAATATCAAATTTTCAAAACATTTTATTTTTTTATATTATTTATTTTAATCACTAATAAAAGATGATTTTCATGAAATTTATTAATATTGAATGTAAAAAAATGAATAATTATTCATTCATTTATTATAAATTCATTATAATTGAAAATAAATTCATTTTATGGAAAAAAGAGATATTTTCATGAAACTATTTTTATGTCCACAGCTTATATCTTATCTAAGTAAATTAAATTAATCACTATTAATTAATGATTCTAATGTAATTTGTAGATCAAGTATTAAGTAAAATATATTAAAATATATATAATAGTTTTTTACATGGAAGGAAATGTGAATCAAATATTTTTTATGTTGAATAATTAAATTTTCTCTAAAAATTATTTTTATGCATTTTTTTATTCATATTTGATGTATCACCCCAAAATTATAAAATAAGAGCATTGAATTCGATAGAGTATGTGACACAAAACACTAATATTAGAAGAAAATAAAACACCCTAATACATTATGTTATATTTATTTTTAAATAAATTAAATTTCTTCAATAGCTTGCATTAAATGCAACACTAAGTTTATCTTGTATTAAACGTAGAACTGAGTTTAGATTTTGTTCCACGCAACAACATGTTTAAATGAAATGTGAAATATTATAAAAAAAAATTTATTCAATATTATACTTATCACCTGCTAATTGGAATTATGGGTTTGAATATTAATAAATAAATTATAAAAGTTATGGTTATCTATTAATTATAAATAAAATAAGACTTATTTAACTGAAAATTAAATGTTTTCTAAATAACTATATTTTTCTAAAAGACAGAATAGTCCCACTTTCTGCAGGTAATTTTAAATTAATTTTTAAAACATTTATAAAACATATTTGAAAAAATAAAATTTATTTTTTAAATCATCGTATGAAAATTATCTTATGGTGATGTTTTTGGTATTTTTCTAAAATGATTCATTTTTAGATGAATATTGAAAACTAACGAATTTTAATTGAAAACTACATTTTCTTTTATATTATTTAGTATGATAAATTGTGATTTTAATTGGTTTTAAAGTAATATTAGTTCAATTGTATATCAATTAGTACAATTTATTTCAATGAATCATTTTCATATATAATTTTTATATAAAATTGTTATAAACTTTTGAATTTTTTCTCTTTGAAATCAAACTTTCTCATCAAATTCTCTAGATTAATTTTAAATTAAAATTTTCCACTAATGAGAATTAAATTTTAAAAAATATATTAAATTTTATGCATCAGAATAATTTAAAATTTCTAATAATTTCAAATTAATTTTTTACCAAAATTAATTGTGAAATAATAAAAATTAATTATTGTAGTTATGGTAAAAATGGATTTACTGGGGGGTTACACTAAGATTATAAGGGTAACAAGTGGCCTTAAAACTTCATAAAAACATTTTAAGAAAATTTTAAGACCTTATCTCTTCTAGGTTTGAAAATGACCCATTTTTTAAGATTTTTGTAGGATAAAAACATGGGTATAATTGAATCTTTTCAAAACATTACAATTATTCAACTCACCTCACTTATAAAAGGGCACCCCCTATCCTCTTTTTCTCACACCACCATACTATTTTGTTTTAGAAAAAATATGACTAAATCAATTTTTAAATTCAATACCTAGAAGCCAAATTTTAAGCATAAATCCAATCTTTCAAGGATTTGGTGCAAACCTAATGAGGTTACTTGAAAAAGAGTTAACATTCATCAGTGACCATTTTTTTTATTTATCCCTCCAAATCCTTGAATTATTATTAAAAATAATTATATAATAAAATCGGTAAATAAAATATAATTATATTTTTTATGTTAATTTCATGACCTACAACCATCCCTACATCCGTAAAATGGTTTAAGAATTAATCATTCGTATGTATAACGAACTACCTCCTCACAAATGGATGTCATTCATTTTTCTATTACCACCTCTCAAGATTGTGTATAATGATGGTTAAAAAGAATATATATTGTCTTAATAACATAATTATACCTATAGATTCAATATATAAAATATTATTATTTTTTCCTTTCTATTCCCTAGGGGATACGAAAATGTCACTCAAGTGTATGGTGGACTACCGCCTCAAGAAGTGATGTGATTATTCTTTCACTAACACTTTACATGGAAGGTGATAACGATAAATTAAATGATTTTTTGTGTTATAATTTAAATAATTGGGATATTAATAACATATTTATTATTTTATAAACATAATATATCATTTTTAACTGTTCTTTCATTTGAAGATGACATCATTGTTCATGTACGTGTGGACTATCGCCTTCACGAAACAATGTGACTCTATTTTTAAAACCACACAACATGGATGATATATATAAAAGTATATTATATGGTATATATTATATTATTATAATTATCTAAATATAATTTATTTTTAAAATCTTTTACATAATGTTCTTGGAAAAATGGAAATGTTACTCATGTGTACGTATGGCCTACCCTCAACATGATCGTAACATACTTCCTTTCTCAAAACCAAATTTCATCATTGGTTTTAAAAGTATAATTGATGTAAAAATATTTTTATTATTTCATGATTATTATTCTAGATTTGATATAACTATATAGTATTCACAAGAATCCGAACTTTCATGAACAATCAGGAAATAGAAAGTAAGGAAATTAATACCTGAAACAAGAAAAATAATAAAATATTTTTAATGGAAGGGAGATAAGATACTATAAAATGATCATATATGATTTTATAAATATTAATTTTGTTGTAAAATAAGTTTATAAATTGTTTAAAACCATTATACTGGTGGTTAAACCGTGTTCAACCAAAAAAAAGTGTGAAGTAAGGGATTTCGTCTCTATTTCACTTCATTGAGGTATATTGTAATGTTATCCACCTAATTTCATAAATATAGTGTAAATATTGTTACTTTTAAAAATTATATCATGATTCATTAATAATTATATTATTTTAAGATTTAATTTGAATTATTTTATCCCTCGTGATTTGATTAGAAAATTACCATGTTTCAAAGAATTTCATAACACAATTCCTTTTCATTGGTTTATATTACTTCTTCTTTATCGTTTATATCCTATGATTATGTGTATAAATAATTTTTAGTATATTATAGTTTATTTACACTCATTTTATTTTGGTTTACATTTGATACAAAATATGGATCCATTGATTAATTATCACTTCAATTTTATGATTATTTTAAGTGTTTATTTCATAATCCCATTCTAACCGATATTGTTTATTCTTGAAATTTAGTGGAAGTAAATTATTAGATAAGTGTCTAATAAAAACTTTTAATTTTTTATATTTTATATATTCATGATTTTTTCAAGTAATAGTACCTTTTACCAACTCTTTCCTACTTAAAATACTATAGATTTTTTTTATGAAAATTCAGCTTCATTTCTCCTTTCAATCGAAATATGATTTCATTGAAATATATTTTTTAAAAAAATTCTTTCAAAAATATTTTAAACATATTCCAAATTATATTATAAATAATCATCCACACATTTTTTTATTTTTAAAATTTGTTTTGAAAAGAATCTTTAAGTAATTTTCAAAACAATTCTTATTTTTGTTTTCCCAAAAAAATGAAAGGAATATTTATTCCAACATATATGGGGTGAATGGAATTTCCATCCATCATGACCAATCAAATGTTCTTAATGTTAATTTATAATTTTCAAAAAAAAATTAAATAAAAATTATTTTTTAATGTTTTATGAATTCTTTGTTTTAAAATGTGATTTTAAAAATTAAAATGATATTTTCGTCCATAATTTTTTTAAATATCATTTTGCTGTATTTATATTAATAAACAAAAAAACCATTCATTTTATATGTAATACACAGAGGATATGTTGTATTGATACCATATTTATTCTCCCCAGGGATGGATTATGATTATTTGACCATGGAAAGTATTGATACCCACTTTATTGATAAATTTTTGTAGTCATCATCCTCTACTTGTAATATTCACTTATTTGTGTTCATTAACATTAAATTTATCCTAATTATTGTTAATATTTTTGAAACCGTATATCATTTACATATTAGGTGTTTTATATTGAAAGTTAATTGATTGACTGGGAAAATTTTTATAAATCTATATTCTCTACTCAATATGAATATTTGATGATATAGAAAATTGTTTATGAATTAAATAAATTATTCAATATATGAGAAATGCTTTAGACCATTAGAGACAGGTGGGGACTGATTTTATATAGCCCCTTGACTCATGAGTAGGTCTCATGAGGGAAATTAGTAAGACAGCATTAAATGGGTTTTCACCTGTAGATTAAAATGAATTATGAAAGGTCTTGACATTATTGGTATCATGATGCCTAAGATCATAGCATCCAATAATTAAGAATCTCTATCATTAAGAGTTCAGTTATTATTATCCATGAGATATTCATAGTGATATTATCTCAAGATTCAATTCATTCTTAGTTTATTGATTAAATCGAATGTGTTTTTAGTAATTTACATTATCATATTAATTAATCATTGTCATTTAATGATTGTTAGGTTGTTTAAATGACTTTTTTATTTAGTTATATACATTTACCTATTGATTATTCTTATTAATACATGATTTATTTTGATGTACTTAACCCTTATTGTGCCTTTGAGATCACATTTTTTCCATTTCCCTAAGAATACATTAAGTTTACAATTATTGTTATGCAAGGATATTCTAGTAGAATAATTTTATTCACGAAAAAAAGTATGTTGTAATTTTTTTCAAAAGTAATATAGGAATCTTGTATGTCTCTAGTTTACTAAGACGACTAAACTATCTAGTCCTTCAGGATGTGATTCTATGTATCTTATGCTATTGTAATAGAGAAGGAATAAGATTTGGGATACTATGGTTGGGGTAATTATAATGGTATTAATAGAATTTTAGTATAAAACATGTGAACTAGATTTAGGAAAATATAGGTTAAGGGATATAACCCTATGATAAATTTGTAGGTAATTATAAAAGAACATCCAAATTTTTTGTTAAATTAGATACTATGAGAGTTATCCTAGAAATAAATCCCTTTCAAAATTTAACAAGTGGACGTGGTTTATTAATAGAGGTTCCTAGGGGTAAGAAATTAAAAAAGGGTGCATTGTGATTAACCAAATAATCTCTTGGTGTATGAAAACCGGCCTTACTGTGCACCTAGTTTGGCACTCCTAGTTGATATGCTTAGGATAATTCAAATTTTCTTTACAAACCATTATTAATTATTTGAATAGATGATTAAAATAAATGACCTAGGTTAAACCTAAGGTGTCATATATAAAAAAAATGTTTTCATGATTGAAACAACCTATAAATGATTATATTTTTTTTCCCAAAATGATTATTATGAAACACACTATTATTTTTGGTTTTAGTCCATCCCATAAACATGAGAGAATATTTTTAACATTGAATATAAAGGAAAACTTGATGACTATAAGTACCAAATAGGTATAATGACTAGAGTTAAATATATTGTAATTATTCCTAATAAATTTTATCAAAATAGGATTATAAAATATACCTTAACCAACTCCCAGACTAACCAAAGAAGATAATGATGGTGTTTTATAAGAGCTCAAGTGGTGGAAACCATATAATAAAGAAGGATTGATTTCCATCATATAAGAAATGTGTATATAGAAACCTAAGAAATTGTTTCAATGGAAAGGGAAAATGATTTATTTATAGAAAATAAGGGTATAAAACAAATAATTACTATGGAAAAATAAAGAGTATTATGGAAGGAAATAAATATCATCCTAGGGATCCATTTATAGTTCCATGTCTTTAATATGGAGATCTAGGGAATTATATGAGTCAATTATATATTCTAATGGAAAAACACTAGACCAAGTAAGGACCTATGTTTAAATAAAATAGATGAAGTATTTATTAATTGAGGTTAAATAATTAAATTCTAGAAGTATTTGTTTACAAATGAAATTTTTGAGATAAGAATTATGAAACATCTATAGATTGTGTTAAATTTTAAAATCATATGTATATTGATTAAAATAAGAGTTACAGATACAATCTTTGGTTTCTTAGTTTAAGACTAATCATAAGTTCAAAGTCTTAAAAATCCCTTTTTATGTTTTATGTGATGGGAGACTATAAGGATTAAAATCATTTTGAGATAAATTTATGGAAAATACTTTTTTTGGAGGGAAATTTATTTTAGGTATAATTTCATTACATTTTATTAACATATGTTTAAATTAATTGTTAACCTTTAGGGTTTACATGATCAATAAGGAAATTTTAATAATAGTCAAATATGATTATAAGACATTATAAAAAATATTTTATATTGAAAAGAATGGTAAAAAGTTTATTTAATTGTTATATTATTTCAAGGATGTTAATCATATTTTATGGGACATTATAAGAATTATATTAATATAGTTATATAAAAAAGAAAACCCACATTTTGGGTGACAACCTATTGTGTCTGTAATGGAATTAGGGTTTGAACCCATGACCGAAGGATAATATGGGTTTAGCGCCTAGCAATGACTTATGTGATGTCCAGGTTAATATTTAAAAAAAATGATGAATAAATATGATTGATTAACCATCGGTGTTACTATTGAGGTTTACAGAATAATGTATTATATTTGATAATTATTTCTAACCAAATTGGTTTTGGAAAATTGTTAGAGAAAAACTAAAAGACTTTTTACTCTTTTATGAACATTATAATATGTTAAAAATGAATTTTAGTGCTTTATACATAAAAAATCATTTTTGGATATTCATTTTTTAGAGTAAGTAATTAATTGGAAATTAATCAAAGAAAAAACAAAGTTTAAATTGTTCTTATGAAATATGATTGTATCAATTAGTTATATTTCCTTATATTCATAAATAGTAAAATAATTCCACATCTTTAGGAAAAGGACATTGAAAAAATGTTATCTTATTATGTTTATATATGATTAATCTAATTGTATTTTAAATCATCACATATTTATAGTTATGATGATCTAAGCATTCCATTTATCACACACTTTTATTATGAAAAATGACCTCAATCATACTCTATAAGTAGTTATTCTTTTCTATTATGTCTATATCTTAACATTCCAACAATGGTCTTTTAATTGGAATCCTAGTTTTGTTTTATTTCATATGACCTTGGTACTTCCATTTATCTCTTGTTAAAATGATATTTTATTAACCCTTTTAAGATATGGGTTTCTTGACTATCGTACTTCCAATTTTCAAACCCGTAACTACTGATATAATGGTTAAATTGTGATAAAATAATTTATTTAAGGTGGGTAGAATGTGAAACACCAAAATTATAAAATGGGATCATGGTATTTGGTATCATATGTGACACACAACACCCAGAATATAAAAAAATATATCACCGAGAGAAGTTATGATAGATTTATTTTTAAATAAATTTAATCTATTCAATATCATGCATTTAACTAAACACTATGTTTAATTTTCATTACATGAAACACTGATTTTAGATTACGTTAAATAAAACACCATGTTTTTTTAAAGACCCAGAATTTCAATGTAATGTTTTTGAAATATATGGGAATTTTACGAGTCTGTGAAAATTGACGGCGTGTGATTCTAAGGCTCGAAGTGCCCAGAATGAATTTCTGAACTTTATTTCGGGTACGTTCAGTAAACGTGCAAGCAAAATTTTCTAACTTTTGAACTAGTGCTCGGAATTGAAATCAGAGGGCATTGTTGAACTCACCGCACCAGTTTTCGCTTATGAAGACATTCACCCTGACTATATTATGTTGAGGGTGGAAGATAGAATTTGGGTTTTCGTGAACGAAATAAATAAAATAAAATTGTGTAATATTTTATTTTATTGGAACTCCCATGTGGATGTTGGGAGGTGGGGACCACCTGAACTAAACCTCCCATGAGATTTTATGGAGGTGGGGAACACCGATCCTAAACCTCCCATGAGAGGTTATGGTGGTGGGGACCACCCGGGCCTAAACCCCCTTGAACACCCTATTAAATGTGGGGAAGTCTCTTGAACTTCCCCTTGTTTAATTATGACACCCCCTTTAATTAATTTTCATTCTATCCTCGTAAATTAATTAAGTGGAGCCAAATTAAATTATGAAAACTATTAAATTGGGGAAATATATCTTAAGTTGGCTACTTTGAATTTTGGTGGATTTTGCGGAGAGTGGAAATATTGGTAGGATTACACTTCTCCGACAAAGAACGTCATCGAAGAACGTTCTTCGGAAATCATGGAAGAGGATGACAAGTGAGCCTGAAATTGAAGCTTGGTTTCGGAAGCAATGAACATTATCACTCTCTTCACCTTCTTTGACTTCTTTCACGTGCCAACGTCAATGAACAATCTGAGTAGGGATTTTGTTCTAATGTTCATCCCTTCTAAATTTCTTTTGTGGGATTGGGAATAGTGATTGACGAAGGTTGTGGGGACTGATGTCCTTAAATATATTTCACACACGCTATTGATTCAAAAATGGTGAACCACTTGCTACCACCCTAATGCGGAGAGTGGGGGCCAAACAAACAAGGACCGACCTCCTTGAAAATCTGGTGTTTATTACTGAATCTTACGACGGAGGAAGACGACAACCAGAGTGGGTTTTTCGGAACAAATGAGGCATGAGAACGGTGGCCTGAAACACTGCCATCTGCGATGAAGGATACGGCACAAGGCGTTGCCTCGTAGCCACCGCTGGCCCGCGGCCCCGCCACACTGCCTGGGACCCCACCGCACTGCCCCATGGCTACGCCACCCTGCGGTCACTACCACCCCGTGGCCCCACCGCACTGCCTACGGCCCTTCCACACCGCCCGTGACCTCCGCCCTCCCTGCCGAGTCGCCCTGGCCGAGCCACCCCACGGCCGAGCCACCCCACGGATGAGTTGCCCCACGGTCGAGCTGCCCCGTGAAACACCATGTGGCCTCTTCCCTCCCAGCCTAGCTGCCCCGGTCGATCTGCCCCATGGAACCCCCGCTACCGATCCGCACCATGGTTCCCCCGTGGCTGAGCTGACCAGCAGCCGAGCAACTATCTATGGCCACCCGCGGCCCTTCACGACCCTCTACGGCCACCCACAGCCCTCCGCGGCCTCGTGGCCACCCGTTGCCCTCCCAGCCTTCTCATCCGGACCCTGCGGGTCAGTTCGAGTCGACCCAGACTGGGTCGGCTCGGGCCGGGTCGGGCCGACCAGGTCAGATCCCACCTGGGCCAACATCGACCCATTTCTTCTTTTTTGGCCATTACATTGGCACCGGGCATCCATTTGATGAACCATCAGTGGCGTTGGAAACCTGGGAGCAAGACGGTCTCTTTGGTATACCCCAAGAGAGATTTAGATTAAAATGGGTTGTGGTTAGGTTGAATCAAGCATGAATCCAACCCTATGATGTGGAGGTCCTTTAGGGTACTTCTACGTGAGACTTCATGGAAATTGGAGGATAGACGAGTGGCTTGTGGAGTGGAGCCTCCTGGAGGCAAAAGAGTCTAGTGCGGAAACCCTATAGATATATGTGATGTGAATATTCAATAGCGATCTTGTGTGGGTCAACATGGAGCGATTCGGTTTTGGTCAGCACCGAGTGATATTGTGTGGGTCAGCACCTAGAAATCCAGTGTGGCTCTGATGATGATTTTGGAAAATTGGTGGGTCTGCCTCTTATAGAGTAAGCTGATTCAATAGTTATATCTAATCATATTTACTACCGTACTTAAGTTATACTTGGTGTGAGCTAAGTCTGTACCTATGTGGTACTTTCCTTCGTGGTAATACCTTTGTGGCATTCTTCTGTGTGGCATATATGTGTGGTACTTGCCTTCGTGGTATTTCTTCCATCATGGAATAGTTGAGTGTTATTATTTTGAGTTGGACTCTGTGTTTTCCTCATGTTTGATATGGGTTTACTTGATAACTTAGGGATATGTATGGGAATATACCTATGTTGGGTTGATAGTTGATTTTCTTGTTGTGTGGTTTTTCCTTTGTGGATTTTGTGAGACCTTGAGGGTTTTGAGGGTACCTACTGAGTATCGTTATACTCACCATTAAATGGGTTATGCTCACACCTTATTGTGTTTTGGTGAATACGACAAACATCTCTGACTGAGGACGAGAGTAACCGGACTAGACGGTGCCCGAAGGTGGACCATATGGATTGTTGGTACGCAGAGGAGACAGGCGGACGTGGAGTGCGGAGGAGGCAATCGGTACCTTCCCTTCAGGTTAGAACCTTAAAGGATGACCTAGTGATAGTATTTCTTTTTATTCAGCTGTATTGTATTTCATTTGTACTTATACCTTTACTATTGGGCTTATATTCCAGCCCCTCTTACATTCATCACTCTTTTTTCTATACAATTTACTAGTGTTCACTTTTTTCTACGTGCATGGTTGAGTGTGATTACGGGTTATAAGGGCAATGAGTTCTTTTTTTTAGGTAATACACCTTTCAGTGCTTATCACCAACCCTTGGCCTATAGAAGGCGAGCTTGGGGTAGTCACAGCACGGGCCCCGGGGGACGGGTCGTGACAAATTGGTATCAGAGGAGTCGGTTCTACCTTAGAACATAGAACTCTGATCTTTTAAATGGAAATAGTGTTAAGTGTAGTGAGTGTGTTCATCAGTTTTGGGAATCCAGTGTTGGTGTAGCGGCTGACATATCCATACACCAGGACCTTGACTTCTGATTTCTGACTCAGTGCACGAAAACACTAATTGCATGTGTGTTTTCGAAAGTTTGTTTTGTGATCTCTTTAGTTAGCTCACTAGGTATAATTTATTGACTATGGTGCACGTTTTTCTTTTCAGGATGCCTCCATGAAGATATCCAGCTACGGTTCTAAGAGTAGTACGCACTGATCGCCCACTGAGCGATGAGGCCTCAGTGCAGGGCCCTCTTCTTGTAGAGGCACCAGTGGAGGCACCAGCGATACCATTACCCACTGGGCCACCGATGTCACCTGCCCCAGAATCATAGGGTGCACACCGCTGGAATGCATTGCATGAGTTCCAGTGCCAAAGGCCACCCAAGTTCAGGAGATAGACGAACCCACAGGCAGATGAGGATTGGCTGGAGGCCATGGAGAGAGTTTTCTAACTGGTAGGGACACCAACTGATCTTATGATGATCCTTACCACCATCCTTCTATAAGAAGTAGTAGGTAGATGGTAGAGCTTGATGCTCTAGGTTCACGATGAGGTGACGCTTCTCTGGGAAGACTTCGAGAGCCTGTTTCAGGCATAGTTTGTCCCAGCGACTCTTCACGCTGTGCGCATATATGAGATTCTTCATCTATAATAGGTAAGCATGACTGTGGCTCAGTACTTAGCGAGGTTTACTGACCTCTCAATCTACTTCATTGATGTATGTGAGACCCATTCATTAGGGATCAAACCTTCGAGCAAGGACTAAGGTGGGAGATCTGGGCTTCGATGATATCACTCAGCATCCCAATGCAGGAAGGGGTGTTAGAGAGAGCCCTCTTAGTGGACAGTTTCTTTGCTGAGCAGTCACCAGCAGCGAGATACACCACCAGTCATCACATAGTAGAGTCTTCTATAGTTAGAAGAAGACAGATGTTACAGAGGTCCAAGAGGACCAGACCTATAGGTTAAAGACCATAGGATTCAGAGTCAGTTGTGCAGGGAACCTGATGTAGAGCCAGTCATTCCATAAGTGGGCAGTGTTACGCATGCGGTGGTAAGGGTCACATGGATCAATATTATCTGACCCGCTATACAGATGATTAAAAAATGGTCGAAGGACAACACAGGCAGAATCAGAGGTTTGATCGAGGAGGTCTGCAGGGAGAAAGAGGATGTGGATGAGGAGTTGGTCGTGCAGTTGGTGGTGGGCAACTATTTGAGATTTTATCGCCACCACCACGAGGAGGTCCAGCCCGGCCATAGGGAGTGGGTGGATAGGGGCAAGCTCAGCTCCAGGTAGCTGAGACCTATGACCATGGCACTCCGGAGAAGATACGAGGTATGATCTTTTTATATTCCACCTTAGCTTTAGTACTTATAGACATAGGTTCCATTCATTCTTTTATTTCCACTACCCTCGTTCGGAGCTCGGAGATTCCGATAGAGCCTTTCGATTGATACTTATGGCTAGAGACTTCTACAGGAGCAGATTCGATGATTGTGCACTAGTTCCGGTAGTGTGAGAATACTCTAGGAGGTGAGAGCTTCGGCTAGGATCTCTTAGTTTTGGCGTCAAGGCCTTACGATGTCATCTTGGGTATGAACTGGTTATCTATAGTCCATGCTCGGATTGATTGTAATAGGTGCAATGTGTGGTGTGTCTACATGGATGGGACCAGGTTTACCTTCACTGGCGAGAAAGGAGCCTTTTTAGCACAGGATGGACTTATCCTGAGGAGAGTGTAGCCGATCACTCATCAGTTGGATAGCCTTACCATCAGAGCGGCTGATGTGGAGAGTCCGAGTTATCATGTAGTGGTGGACCAGTACATAGATGTCTCTCCAAATGATGTTCCAGGCCTACCTCCTCATAAAAGAGTGTACTTTTACATTGACTTGTATCATGGGATGACACCGATATCTATACCATCATATTGGATATCTCCTGCAGAGCTTCGAGAGATGCAGGTATAGCTGGAGGACTTACAGGGTAAGGGATTCATCCGGCCTAGTGTTTCCCCTTGGACAGCCCCAATAATATTATCCAAGAAGTTGGATGGGACCTTGAGACTGTGTGTTTACTATCAGCACCTGAAACAGGTGATTGTGAAAAACAAGTACCCCCTCATGAGGATTGATAATCTCTTTGATCAGTTGAAGGAGGCACAGTGGTTCTTGAAGATAGTCCTTAGATCAGGATATCACCAGCTTAGAGTATGAGATGAGGATGTGAAAAAGATGACTTTAAGATGTTGTTACGGACATTATGAATTTTTGGTGAAGCTGTTCGGTGTGACCAATGCTCTGGAAGTGTTCATGGGACTCATGAACATGATATTTCATCCATACATGGATCACTTTGTAGTATTATTCATCGAAGACATACTAATATACTCTAGTACTGAGGAGGAGCATGCCTATCATTTGCAGATTGTTCTGGACACACTCTGAGAGCACCAACTTTATGGAATTCTCTCAAAGTGCTAGTCCTGGATCCGAGAAGATCATATTCTGAGACATGTCATCTCAAAGGCTAGAGTTTCAATGGATCCTGTGATGATTTAGGTGGTACATTCTTGGGATCCTCCCAGGACGGTAACGGAGGTACGAAGTTTCCTAGTATTGGATGGATACTACCAGAGATTTGTGACAGATTTCTCTAGAGTTGTAGCACCTTTATTAGTGTTGACAAAGAAGGGACAAACCTTCATGTGTTTGGAGATATTCTAGCAGAGTTCTCAAGAGTTGAGGAAGAGGCTGAAAAAATCCCCCATATTGAGGCTTCCAGAGGAGAGCATAGGGTACTTAGTCTGTTGCGATACATTAGGAATTGGTCTCGGATGTGTCCTGATGCCGGAGCGAGTAGTGATCGCATATGGTTCTCGACAGTAGAGATAACATGAGCAGAACTATTCTAATCAAGACCTAGAGTTATCAGTAGTGGTCTTCGCCTTGAGGATGTGGTGACACTATCTGATGGGAAGATGTTATACAGTATACTCGGATCACAAGAGTCTCAGGTATATCTTCTCTCAAAAGGAACTAATCCTGAGATAATGATGTTGGCTTGAGTTCCTCCAGGACAATGACTTATATATAGTCTATACTCTTGGAAAGGGGATCTTTGTAGAAGATTCACTTAGTAATAGATCTGGTATACAGCTACTAGGCGAGGCGACAAAGCAGCTGGCTGCTTTGCAGATATACTTTGTGGATCAACATGGAGCAGTTTTTCTTCGGCTTCTTACAGTCTCTCCCCCACTTCTTCAGCGATTTAGGGAGGTGCATCATGGGGATGCTAACTGCGATGCTCGATGTGCTCAGATATCCACAGGACTGGCACCTGATTTATTTTTTGAAAGTAGGGAACACTTCATCCTCTTTAGAGAATGTACCATGGTGCCAGTGTCACTTCAAGAGAAAGTAATGATTGAGTTCCACACATCTCCTCTAGTGGTATATTCAAGAGTGGCGAAGATATACTAGGACCTTCAACGACAGCACTGGTGGCCGAGAATGAAGAAAGCAGTAGAAGAGTTTGTCTCTCGATGCCTCAATTGTCAGCAAGGGAAGGTGGAGAATTAGGTACCAGCATGCTTGGATCATCCTTTAGAGGTCCCATAGTGGATGTGGGATGGGATATCCATGGACTTCATGATAGGAATTCCACATACATCCAGGGGTCATGATTCGATTTGGGTGATCATCGACCAACTCACCAAGTCTTCCCACTTCCTACTAATTAAAGAGCAGGGATATGTAGAGAGCTTGGGACACCTATATGTGCAGAAGATTGTGCGGCTATATGGAGTACCCTTAATGATTGTCTCTGATTGTGATGCACAATTTACTTCTTGGCTATTGAAGGGGTTGTAGGAGGATTTTGGGATGCATCTTTGTTTGAGCAATGCCTTCCATCCTCAAACGAATGGCCAGAATGAGAAGACCATTCAGAACCTCAAGGAGATGTTGCGTGCTCGTGTCCTCGACTTTGGTAATGGTATGGAGGATTCCTTTCCCTTAGTGGAGTTTGCATACAACAACAGCTATCACTCCACCATTGGGATGGCACCTTTTGATGCATTGTATGGGAGACCTTGCAGATCACCTTTGTGCTGGACTAACCCTGGGATGTCAGTACTCATGGGACCTGAGATGGTATAGGCTACCATAGAGAAGATGAAGATCATCCAGGAGTAGATGAAGACTGCACAGAGCAAGAAGAAGTCTTATGTCGACCAAAGATGAAGACCTCTGGAGTTTGAGTATGGTGACCATGTATTTCTACGGGTCTCACCTCGAAAAGGTTTGTGAAGATTTGGCCGAGATGACAAGTTATATATGATGTTAATTGGACCCTTTTAGGTCCTCATCAGAGTGGGTGAGGTGGCTAACTACTTATCTCTTCCACATCAGTTGCACCAGGTGCAAGAGGTCTTCCATGTATCCCAGTTGAGGAGATATGTGCATGACCCTTCCCACATCATCGACCATGAAGAGATGGATATCAATGATGGGGAGATGTTTACGGAGGTTCCCATAGATATTGAGGATTGATAGGAGCAGATAATTCGTGGGTGGTTGATACCTCTAGTGCGTGTTTGTTGCCGGCACGAGAACCTCTTAGAGAGAATATGGGAGATGTAAGCTCAGATGTGTGCTTAGTATCCCCACTTCTTCCCTTAGTTTGAGTTGTGGCTTTTGGGGATGCAAAGCCCTGATATGGGGAGAATGTAAAGACCCGAAATTTTCTTGTAATTTTTTGTTAAATATATGGGAATTTTATGAGTCTGTGAAAATTGACAGCATGTGATTCCGATCCCCGGAGTTCCTAGAATGAATTTCTAAAGTTTATTTCATGTACATTCAGTAAACGTGCGAGCGGGATTTTTTAACTTTTGTACTGGTGCTCGGAATTGAAATCTGAGAGAACTGTTGAACTCGTAACACCAGTACTCACTTAAAGAGACCTTCACCTCGACCACAGTAATTCGAGGGTGAAATATATAATTTGGGTTTTTGTGAAAAAAATAATTAAAATAAAATTGTGTAATATTTTATTTTATTAGAACTCCCATGTGGATGTGGAGTGGTCGGGACCACCTAAACAAAACCTCCCATGAGAGGTTATGGAGGTGGGGATTACCGAGCCTAAACCTCCCATGAGAGGTTATGGTGTTGGGGAACACCCAAGGCTAAACCCCCTTGAACTCCCTATTAAAAGTGTGGAAGTCTCTTGAACTTCTCCTTGTTTAATTATGCCACCCCCATCAATTAATTTTTGAGCCAACCTCATCAATTAACTAAGTGAACACAACTTAAATTATGATAACAATTAAATTGGGGAAACATATCTTAAGTTGGCTACTTTTCATTTTGGTGGTCTTTGGGGAGAAGAGAAATATTGGGAGGATTACACTTCTCCAACAAAGAACACCATCAAAGAATTTTCTTCGTAAATCAAGGAAGAGGATGACAAGTGAGTCCGATGTCAATGCAAGGTTTCAGAAGAAATAAAGACTGTCACCCTCTTCACCTTCTTCGAATTCCTTCATGCGCCAACATCAATGAAGAATCCAAGTAGGGGTTTTGTTCTCATTTTTTTCCTTTCTAAATTTATTTTTTGGGATTGGGAATAGCAATTCATGAAGGTTGTGGGCATTTATGTTCTTAAATATCTTCCATACACGTTCTTGACTCAAAAATGGTGAACCACATGCTATATCTATAATGCAGAGAGTGTGGGCCAAAAAAACATGGCCCGACCTCTACAAAAATCCGGTGTTTACTTGATGAATCTTGCGACGGAGGAAGACCGAAACAGGGGTGGGTTTTTGGGCACCAAAGAGGCAAGAGAACGGTGGCCAACAACACCGCTGACCACGGTGAAGATGACGGAACAAGGAACTGCTCCGCGGCCACCGCCACCCTGAGGCCCCACCACGCCACCCCATGGCTCCACCACCCCAGGCCCTACTGTGCCACCTGTGACCTTCACCCACTCGGTCGAGCTGCCCTACGACACCCGCCACGGACGAGCCACCCTACGGAACCCCCCACGGCTGAGCCGCCCTGTAGCACCCCCTGCAACAGCGCCACCTCGTGGCACCCCCGTAGCCTCCGCCCTTCTGGTCGAGGCACCCCCGCCGAGCCACCCTGTGGCACCCTCGTGGCTGAGACTCCCCACAGCACCCCCGCGGCCGAGCCGTCATCCGCGACCGTGCCACCTCGTGGCCACTCGTGACCTTCAGCGGCCTCGTGGCCCTCTCAGCCTGCCTAGCCAGACCCAGCGGACTGGTCCGGGTCGACCTAAACTAGATCGGTCTAGGCCGGGTCAAACCATACCGGGTCGGTCAAGGCCGGGTTGGACCGAACTCGGGCCCACTTCGACCCATTTATGCTATTTTGGCCATAACTTTGGCATAGGGCGTCTGTTTGATGAACCGTGCACGACACTAGAAACCTAGGAGTGAGATGGTCCCTTTGGTATACCCCACTAGAGATTTGGATTAATATGCGGTACGGTCGGGTTGGATTGACCACGAATCCAATCGGGTCCCCAGGACTAAAAGACTGATAACTCACAGACCGGGCGTTCGATTGACACACCATCTGTTGCGTTGAGACCCCTATGATGTGGCGGTCTTTTGGGTACTTCTATGTGAGACTTTCTGGTAGTTGTAGTATCGATAAAATGCATTCTGATCGAAGCCTCCCAGAGCCAAGTGAGCATAGTGCGGGAACCCTATAGCTGGTTGTGATGTGAAGAATGAATAGAGATATTGTGTGGGTCAGCACCGAGCGATCCTTTGTGGGTCACCACCTAGCAATTCTGTGTGGGTTAGCACCGAGCGATCCTGTGTGGGTCATAACTGAGCAATCTTGTGTGGGTTAGCACCGAGTGATCCTGTGTGGGTCAGCACCTAGAGATCCTGTGTGGGTCTGATAATGATTTTGGATCCTTTGTGGGTCTACCTTTTGACAGATTATAATGATTCAGTAGTTATATATAATCATATTTACTATTGTACCTATGTTATACCTGGTGTGAGCTGAGTCAGTACCTTTGTGTTACTTTCCTTCGTGGTAATACCTTGGTGTTATTCTTCTATGTGTCGTACATGTGTGGTACTTTCCTTCATGGTATTCCTTCCATAATGGAATAGTTGAGCTTTGGGATTTTGAGTTAGACTCGGTGTTTTCCTCATGATTCAGATGGGTTTACTTGATAACATAGGTATATGTATGAGCATATACCTAAGTAGGGTTGACAGTTTATTTTCTTACTGTGTGGTCTATCCTTTGTGGATTTGGTGATACCTTGAGGGTCTCAGGGTCCCCAATGAAAATCATTATACTCACCCCTGCATGGGCTATGCCCGCACCTCATTGTGTTTTGATGTAGATAACAGACAGCGCTGACTGAGGCAAAGAGTACCAGGACTAGATGGTGCCCGGAGGTGGACCATATGGCGTGTTGGTACACAGAGGAGATAGGCGGACGTGGAATTCTGAAGAGGCGATCAGTACCTACCCTTCAGGTAGGAACCTCGGAGGATGACCTAATGGAATTATTTACTTTTAGTCAATTGTATTTTATTTCAGTCGTACTTGTACCTTTACTGTTGGGCTTGTATCCTGGCCAATTTTATTTTCAGCACTCTTTTTGCTATACAGTTTACTAGTGTTTGTATTTTTATGCATGCCTTGTTGAGTGTGATTACAGGTTATAAAGGTAATTCCTTCTTGGTTTTATGGAATACGCCTTTCAGTACTAGTTTCCAACCCATGGCCTATGGAAGGCGGGCTTGGGGTAGTCACCACATGGGCCCCGGGGGATGGGTTGTGACAGTTTCAACACAATATGAAATATTCCTCAAATATTATAATTTAATATAATTGTTATCACATAGCCATTAGAATGGAATATATTAATAGTAATAACTAAATTATGAAAATTATTTTTCTCTATATATTATAAATAAAATAATAATCATTTAGAAGAAAATGAAATGTTTTCTGAAAACTATATTTTTCTGAAAGACATAGTAGTCAGGATATGCACACATAATTTAAAAGGAATTTTTATCAGTTTTATAAAAATTATTTTAAAAAATAATCTTTATTTATCAAATCATCATATAATAATTATTTTAGGGTTATTTTTTCTATTTTTCTTAAATGATTCATTTTTCAACGAATTGTGAAAAATAGTAAATGTAAATTGAAAAATGCGTTTTCATTTAAATTATTTATAAGGATAAATTATATTTTGAATTGGTTTTAAAATATAATTATTTCACATATATATAAATTAATAAAATTTAGGTTATTTTAATCATTTTCTTATTGAAATTTGAGATACAATCTTTTGTAAACATTTGAATATCTCCTCATTAAATAAGAAAATTCTCATCATGTCTACATGATTAATTTTATTTTAAATTTGTTTACTTCTGTGAATTGAATTTGGAATAATTATTTCAATTTTTTAAATCATCATAATTATAATTTCTTATAATTTCATCTTAATTTCTTACAAAAATTTGTAGTGAAATAATAAAAATTAATTATCACGGTTAAGGTAAAAATTGATTTATCATCTGTTAAACTTATAATATAAGGGTTTAAAGTGATCATCCGACTTTTAAAACAACCATTTTCAAAAAATATTTCACCATTATATCTTTTATTGTCAAGAATAGACCATTTTGGAGTATTTTTAATGGTAAAAACATGGGTATGATTGAATATTTTCAAAACATTACAAATGTGTCACACACCTCACTTATAAAATTCCACGTACTCTCCTCGCTTCTTCACACCTTCAAACCCTTATTGGAAAATTCCTACCCCAAAAATTCCAAAATTTTCATCCCTTCCCCAAAAATCCTAATTTTTATTTAAAAAAATCAACCTTGGAATGATTTGGTGTTAACTTAAGGAGGAAACCCAGAGAAATGGTAGCATTCTTCAAAATGCATCTTTATTTTATTGCTTCCTCCACATCCTTCAATTATTAATAAATCCTAATGATATAATTACATAATAATATTAAATAAAATGATATTTTTTTATGTGAATGTGATTACCTACAAACATATTTACTTCCATAAAATGGGATACGAAATCATCATTTGTGTGTATGGCAAACTACCATGTCACAAACCAATGTCATTTGTTTTTATATTACCACCTCTCACAATTGGGTATTTTGATTGATAAAAATTATGTATATGATATTTATAACATAATAATACCTCTTTATTAAATATACCACATATACCTTCTTTACTTTCCATTTCAAAGTGGATACAATAATATCACTCGTGTGTACGGAGGACTATCACCTCTCAATGTCATGTGATATGTCTTTCACTAAGGCTTCACATGAAAGGTGACAAGAATAAATATATTGAATATATGTGATGGAAATTAAATAATTATGATATTCATGATATATTTATCATTCTTTAAAGATAATATATCATTTTATGGTTACCTTTTCACTCACTTAATTATGATATTGTCGTTCATGTATGTGTGGACTACCACCTTCAAGAAGCTATGTGACTCTATTTTCATCACCACGCCACATGAATTATATATATATAAATATATAATATTATATTTAAGATATTATGATCATTATTTAATGAAAAAATATTATTTACCTCATTTCCATAAGGATCTTTGAAAAATGGATACATTACTTATGCATACGTACAGTCTACATTCTCCATGATCATATCATAATTCATTTCTCAAAGTAATATTTAATGATTTATTTTAAAGTATAATTTATGTAAAAATATGATAATAATTAAATTATTATTATTCTACTGAATATAGAACTGTATAATGTTTGTAATAATTGGAACATTCCTGAAAAAGAAATAATGAGAAAACAAGGAAGTTAACACCTAAAACAGTGGGAATAATGAATGATTATTAACAAAAGGGTGATAATATGTCATAAAAGGATAATGTATGATATTATACATCTTAATATGATTCTTTAAAAAGTTAATAACTTCTTTAAAACCACTATATATGAGGTTAAATCAGCTTTAACTAAAATTATGTGTGAGGTATGGGATTTTGACTCAATTTCATTTCATTGAGTCATATTGTAATGTTATGCACATAATTTATTTTACATAGTGTATATACTACCCTTTTATTATGTTATATCAAGATTCATTAATAATTCGTGGTATTTGATGTAATAATTTTTATTATTTCATCCAAGGCTATTTTACTTAAAAAATACCAAGCGGTAAAAAATTTCATAACATAATTTCTTTTCACTGGGTTACATTACTTTTCTGTTGTCCTTGATATTCAAAGATTATGTATATAATAACTTTTTATTATATTATGTTTTATTTAAACTTGTTTCATATGGATTTACATTTGAAACAAATAATCGATTCATTGATGAATTCTCACTTCAACTTTATGATCATTTTAAGGGTTTATTTCATAATCTCATTCAAATCAAGATTATTCATTCTTCAATTTTAGTTAAACAAAATTAGTTGATCATTTCCTAATAAAAAATATAATTTTAATATCTTATGGTTATTTGTGTTTTTTTCATGTAATATTACTATTTTCCCACTATTTGGCACGTAAATTGTTTAAGAAAAAGGGTTTTAAGAAAATATAGCATCAACTCTCTCTTCGATCAAAAAATCTAATTTCTTCCAATACCATTTTTTCTAAAAAAGTTTTAAAATATTTTTTTAACCTTCTAAAAAAATTTATGAGAGAAATTTTTACCCATTTTTACTTTATATAAAAAATTGAAAGGAATATTAATGTATTTTTTAGAACAATGCTTGTTTGGATTTCAACAAAAAAGTGAAAGGAATATTTGTTTTAACATGTACAGCATGAAATGAGCTTCTAGCCATCATGGAAAATCAAGATTCTTAAAGAATAATTTATATGTTTTAAAAAATATTTTCAAATTAAATAATTTTTGAAATAAATTATGAAATTTAAGTTTTAAAATTTTATTTTCAAAATGAGAACGATATTTTCTACAGTAATGATTTTAAAGATATTTTTAGAGTATTTTAGGCATAAATGGAAATAAACCATAATTTTATCTATACATAAATTGGGATATGTATTATTAATTCCATCCTTATTCTCCCCCTATATTTTCTATGATTATCTTTACCATGGAAAGTATTGACATTCCCTTCCATGATTCATTTTTGTAGTCATAAACTTCCCCTTGAAATATTCATTTGTGATCATTAGAATTAAACTTCACCTAATTATCTTTTATATTTATATTTATTAAAACATATATCATTTATACATACATGGTTTTACATTGAAATTTATTTTATTGACCAGGGAAATATTGATAAATCTGTATTCTTTACTCGATGTGCATATTTTATAATAAGGCACCATGTTAATGAATTAAATTGATTATTTAATACATGATAAATTATTTAGACCTGTAGATATAGGTGGGAAATGAAATTATATATCCCCTTGATGCATTAGTAGGTCTCATTAGGCAAATTAGTAAGATATCATTGAACATGTTTTTACTTATAGTTTAAACTATCTTGTGAAATATCTTAATAGTTGAGGTATCATGATGCCAGAGATCAGGAAATAAAATAATTACACATTTCTATAATTTATAATTTAGTTATTATCATCCATGATATATTCACAATGATATTATCTCTGTATGTATTTAATTATTATTTTATTGATTAAATGGTATGTGTTTTTAGTTATTTACCTTTCCATATCGATTATACTGTATCTTTTCAGGATATTAATACTATTTATAGAGAATTTGTTTTCATTTATTTACCTTTACATATAGATTAAACATATACATTCATAATTTATTCTGTTATACTTAACCCTTACTGAGCATTTGATTTTACCCTTATTTTTTTACCTTTCCCTAAAAATCTAGGAAGTTTACTATGATTATTATCTAAGGATATTCTAGAGGGAATAATGTTTTTCTCAAAAAAATATGTTGAAATTTGAGTATTCAAATATAATATTGTTTATGTATCTAGTTTACTAAGACTAATAATCTATTTTTTCCTTTGTAATCTGATTCCTTGTATCTTATGAAAATTTTATAAAGCAAACACCGACTTTGTGCTATTGGAGTTAGGGTCTCTACATTGGAATTAATTTTGTTTTAATTTTATAAATAATATATTTTAAAATAGATTATATATTTTCCATTATTTTATATAATATTAGGTAATACATCGAACTTAACTTTTTCCATAATGAAGAGTTATCCTGCTAAAAATCATTTTTCTATGATAAGGGTTAATAGGGTTAAAAGAGGGGTTAAACAATTAATTATGGTTTAAAATATTGAAATATTTTAAAAAAAATTATTGGTTGATTTTATTTCAACAATAATATTCTTATATTTGATGATTTTTTATTTCAGTTCTAATTTACATGAGTCATATATGTATTATATAAAAAAATTCAAGTAATTACAGGTTTCCTACCCACCTCAATTTAAAAAGGGAGCCCCCTCTTCTCACTTCTCAATAACACATTAATCCTTCATCCCAACCATGATCTAAAAAATAATCATTAAAATTCCTTACTCATGACCTTGAGGTTCAGTTCATTCAAAAATACACATCCAAGAATCCTTATGTTTCTATTCAAATGAGGATACCCAAAGAAGAGATATATGTTTTTAATAATCTTTTTCATGTAACATTCTTCTAAAACCTCCTCCAATTTTTCTAAAAAATATCCAAATTTTGGAAGTGGAATCTTGACTATAATTATCTATTTTTATTGTACTGTTATATCTATTTTTTATCTCAATCCCATTAGTTGGAAATTGATAACATCGCTCGTGTGTTTGTGTGGACTACCATATCCATGATGTGATGTGATTTGTTTTTCATTTTCCCTACACACCGAGGGTAATTAGGAGATATTTAATGAATTTATATGATATCTATGATATAATTAAAATATATTTTTTTACCTTTTTTCATTGCATCCAACAAAAAGTGGAAACATAACTTATGCGTATGTATGGACTACCATTTCCACAATGTGACATAATTCATTTTTCATCAAAAAATTATATAGATAGTTATAAAAGTAAATATAATGAATAATATTAGTAATAATTACATTATAATGATTTTGAATATTATGAAAACAAGTTTAAGATTATGTGTTTCATTTCGTATGGAAATTCGAAAGTAATTTGTGTTTTTTGTTTTCTTGATAGGTCGAATCATAAACTGATCATTGAAATGAAATATCAATAGTTTTAACTACCTAAAGTATTATTTATGGTTTGGTTTTAAAGCCTATAAGTTTTTTCAGGATCTTGGATGAGTTTTAAGGGGGGTTTTCTTTGAGAAATCTATTTTTAAAGGGACAAACATGGGTGCATGGTTGGTGCATAGTGAGTAAAAACCATGCAACAAAGCCTTGTGAATATTTTTTTATAGTAATATGGTTTTTTTTAAAATATAGGGGATCCATAAAACCTTATTAAATAATATATATTTTCATATTGGATCACATATGTTACACATGGTTTGTCTAATTATTTTCCTAGTCATGTGAGGGGTGACCCATATAAATTGTGGCACTGCATGGGATATTAATGGATTGCCTATCTATGTACCTATCTGTGTTAGGTCATGTGACACATAGAAAATAAGAGAACACATTTGGTTAATGGTATTATTAATCATGTGACCACACCATGAACCTAATTAAAATGGGTGAAATTCTATTTTCCCCCACCATTCTTTTAACATAATCCCTTTCTTCTGCATCCCTAAAACACACAAAACCTCCTCTTACATGAGATATCTCCTATCCCCTACCTAGAATTTGATGTTTCTCCTTAATCCAAGACTTAAATTAATCATCATCAGTTTCATTGGATCATCCTTGGTTTTTTTATGAATCTTATCCCTTCTTTTCTCTATTTTCATTACCTTAGAGGATGTTATTCCAATGTGAGATCATATTCCATTTTTTCATTGAATTTTTCTAGTTCTATGATTTTTTTCATTTCATCCTAATTCAAAAGAAAATAATAAATGAGTTATTCTTCAATGGTATTACATGGGTGGTCTATGACTTTTCCCTATAAGTATCTTAATTAATAAAATTGGTTTCTTTGTGTAGTATACTAGACTTTGAATGAATTTCTCCAAAATTATGAAATACCATAAATTTAAGGCCTAGACACTAACCATGATAGTATTTAGACCCATTTACATGTTTCTAGGTTGTCTACCTAATCTAAAACCACCCCATGGTGTGTTTTCTATAATTATATTGATCGTTTTTTTTGTTTGTCTTAAACAACCTCTTGAGGTATATTAAATTCTCTCTCCTAAATTAATTGGTTATATTGATTTAAATTCAATGTGTTTGATAATACCATATCACTTTTTCCATGTTGATTTATGAATTATTCCCTTGGTTAAAATATGATTTATTGAAATATGATACATAAATAATTAACTTTCTTCAACCATGATTATTAATCCCTTAATGCCATCATAGGATGATGAACTTGATTTGAACCATCCATTATGGTGTGTGTTGTTAAATTCTATTTATGACCATGCTGTTACTATGAAATCAAACCCCTTCCTAAGGCATGTTTACTAATCATTGATGTTTTAATTACAAAATGTATTTAATTGAGTTGTGGAAAGGGAATGGGTTTCTTACTTTCCTCTTTGATTATACTCTCATTGGGATGGGTAATTTCCTTTTATATTTAATGGATAAATAAAGTAAATTAATTGTAAATGGATTAGACCATTTTCTTTAAATTGAAATCCTTAAGGGATGAACATGTCACTTGGTCCTTATCTGATTATGAATTATTCCCATGACTAAATGTAATGAAATGACATGCGAATAAGATTTACATTTTACTTTTCATTTTGGGAACTTATAAATGGTATGATTAAACACATAGTTTAATTGTAAAATTGGAAAGGATATTATCATATCCTATGTTTAGTTACTAAATATAACATCCATTATTAGTATTTATGCCTTGAGATATAATTGAATTTAAATACGAAATTTTATGGATGTTCATGTAAGGAATATTTAATTGAGTGAATTATGAATGATTAAGTGATGTTGGACATGATTCCCCTAATCATTTATTTGAAATTATTGGGCATTATGTTCTTTATTATTTATTTTTTATGCATTTTAAATGTATAGACATGACCTCCTAATCATTTATTTGAAATCATTGGACATGGAATTCCATAATAAATTATTTTAATTGATTTTACATGGCACTCCTCACCTTTTATCGTCTCTCAGGAATTATTTGATTTTATTATCCATGCACACCTACCTTGATTTATATTCATGGATTCATTCTTATTGTTTAGATATGAAATCCATATGACTATAATTTAACATGGATACTATAGTTATATACCATGGGTATCATGTATTTCTTTATAAAATTAAAATTTACAGAGACACTCTAGATTAGGTTGAATCAAGTATAGTCTATGTGGGATCCTATGAGTATCCTAATCTTAACATTATTTTCATTAACATTGTTTCTTTTTACATATTATACCTACAAAATTTAAATTTTATATTAACAAAATAGATTTTAATTAGACATCATTGGTGGTGGCCTACTATGTTTTACTCTCATTGTGTCCAAGTCACCATTTGTTACCTGAATAGATATCATGGTTATAGGTTAGGACATGGCTTATGTCACTCATTTTTACTTATCTAGGGATAGGTGTTGACATGGGAGATTTGGAATGTGCATGTACTCAGACTCTCATAGGAGTAGGGTATTTTATTTATATATTCATTTGAGATTCTAGCCCTTTTTTTGTTCTACCTGTTGTATGATTTCTATTTGTAACATGATTTAGTATGTTTATGAATGGTTATTTATAAGGGAATATTTTGAGCTATCTAATCATTATTGATTGTCAAAATTATTAGCATCCACTCTTTATATCATTAATTTAATTTATTTCATGCACATTTTTTATTATTTATTCATAAGGTATAGTCTCCCCATTGTCCTATAATTATACCCTCACAACTATTCAACGGCCTCTGGAATAAGGGGCGGTGCACTTAAAGACATATTTCCAACTAGTATAATTAATATTAATAGAGTGAACCATGTTAGGAAATGACAAAGTGATTTCAGAGGATTTATTTTTCCTTCGTCTTACTATTTTGAGAAGGTATATAAAATATTAATAATGTTTTAAACTCAGTAAATAGATCATTTCTAGGATTTTATAACCCTATCATCGGAGGATGTCGTGTTTCTAGGTATAGGACTATTGTTCAGTATTATAGTTCATTATTATTTCACCTTTATTGACATGTTTTCATTTTTATGGTTATTTATTTATGGAATTTTACTTTTGTTGTATGGTAAGACAGGAGGTGTGTTTATACATCATTTCAAACAAGTATGAGTCACATATCATTAGCATGCTAATTTTTATATCATGATTGTATTATTATTTGTAATGATTAATTATATTTCTTGGTTGCTAGATTATTTTCATGTCTACCAATATTCTCTATTAATGTGATATAAATATATGTTATTTTATGATATATGGTTGTTAAATAATGTTTTTTCATTAACAAAATTGTTATTTTCCATTATATCTTGATGATGGAATTATATTTAATTACATAGTAATTAATTAAAAAATGAATGGGTTTTAAAATGGTTAATAAATTAACCTGAATGGAATCATTAAATGTTAAGGAATTGGATTTTTTTAAAAAAATTAAATTCATTTGACAATGATGGATGTCATTTAAATGGGTTTTCAATTAAAACATATAAATAACAGTTCCTTTATAACTTGGTAAAGAAAAAAATGCCTGATTGAATCCCTAAATGAATATCTTAACTTGAGTAGTTCAACTTTTAATTATTTTTTTTATTGGATAAACCCATTGGGAATGTTTTCCCATATAACTATACCCAAGATTGTGTAACATTACCCTTGTAGGTAAATTATATTCTTCTTATGAATTAGTAATTAACCTCTTGAATGTATGCTTATGTTAAATGAGATGGTTATTTAATATATTCAAAGACCCAAATAGAGGTCTTATAAATGTATGGTCACATATTACTTGACCAATACCCTTTAATTCATAAAATAACTTTTGTATTTTTTTTATCTTTATTGATATGAGGTTTCAATCAATTAAAATTCCAATTACAACCTAAATAGTGTTTTCTTCTACATCTTGAAATTAACATTATCTTTAACCGAGAACTTTTGTGGGAAGTTATGAATAAATAAATGTCTAAAAATATTATGATACAATATTCCTAGAATGTTATAAGACATTCAAAAAATATATGGACAATTAAAGTTGAATCTATCATTGGTAATTGATATTTCATGAATATGAACATATTTAATGTTAATAATAAAAATAAAATGATCCAATGGATTAAATAAAACCTTTTAGTCCTGTTGATAGTGAATGACCCTTATTGAGGTTAAAATATATATTTTCCTTAAGTGATGTCTTTAACGGTAACATGGATGATTCCTGTGATACTTGAATAGATTATTCATTTATTGTATTAGATATAAGGGTTACGTGGTATGGTATAGTGACTAATTGGGTAGAAATATAGTTTTGAATTTTATTCCTTTAGGGAAATAAGGGATTAACCAGTTACGGTAGCACCCTTGTGGATGGGAAATAGATCAGATTTTAGCCATGTTACTAAGCATGGTAAGTGGTGTTTATTTTACCGTTTCAATTGGGTATAACTCTTATTTTATCTAATAAAACTTGGGGTGTGTTATTTTTTTGGTTATTTTATCCTCAAGGGGATATTACCATCTATGGATAACTAGTGAGTGTCATCTCCATATAATTTTTTGGCATTGGGAACCTCTAGGGCGCCCTCACCTATGAGGATTATTTGAGAGAATCATTGACTAGTGGGATACTACTTGGAAGGTGATATCATTAGGAACATTTTGACATGTATTGACCCTTTTGGATTGATAATTTCATATCATCCTTTGATTGACTCCATTAGAGGGGGATTAAAGGATTATTAGATGTTGTGTAATAGAGTCTCATATGTTTGATATGGTTCTCTTGTGAGAGACCTTAGGGATAGGTAGATAGACCTAATGACCCAATTGTGAGTTTTGATCGATAGGGCAGTGTAGGAGACCTAGAAGCCCTTTGTTTTAACTCGGAACCTAGTGGGTAAGTTTAATTTTTTTTTATCAATAGAAACTTGTGGGGGGTGTTGGTCCAGATTTAGGATTTCTTTAAGGGAATTATATTATTTTGACACTTGTTTCAATGATAATGTAGGTTCAGTTCTCAATTTTGTGATATCATAATGGTGATGCCTACTATTTTCAAGTAATAACATAAGGTTATTATGTATCAAATCTCAATTAAATGGGTTTGACAATTTGGGTTCATAACCTAGTTGATTGGTGGTATTGTTGTTGACACAATAATTTATGAAATGATTCCATGTGGCATGTAGTCATTCGATAAAACATGAAATAGGTAGGTGACCAATTTTGAAGAGAAGTTCCAAGGGATCTTCTGATTTTTTACTACTGTGATGTTGTGTATCATGTTCAACATGAACTTGTTTTTGGTTGACTCGTTGGAGTGGGTTTCATTTTTTGAATCAGGTGGTATAGGGAGTGTACGCCCACTATGAAGGGTGATATTGAAATGGAATGTGAAAATTACGTATGGTACCTTTTAAATCACTAATTATTGACCAGCCTTGTGTGATCCAAGGAATTATGGGTCAAAATACGTTATATTTTGGGTAGGGGTTCCTAGGAGTTGTGATTAAATGATAAATGTATCTTTATGGTAGTGGAGACATTGAGAATAGATCAGGTGTCATGAAATAGTTGTCCCATGGGAGGACCATAATAAGAATCGTTGAGAAACATGATTTAAGGGTTTAGTTAAGGTATGTATAGCATAGTTTTATGAGAGTGTGGCTTAAGGAGAGAGATACGTTAATATCAAGGGAATCTCTGGTGTAATATTATCTTTAATACGATCATTCCCAATATCATAGCATCATTCTAAGTATGCTGAGAGAGCATCAAATATGCATCAAGAAAACCAACTATCATTTTCTAGTTTGACGTAGGGAATCCTTGTGAGTTTCACTCAAGGATTTGTATAAGGTGAGCTATAATTTGGGGAGTACACCCCTATCCATTTTATGGTAGTGATACTCATTGTGAGTTGAAACATAGTGAACTATAAGAAAATAGTTCTCAGAAGAGAGATCATGTTATGTGTGGAATTTAAATTAGTGCTCAAGAATGAGTGGATTCCTAGAAATGCCATTCATTATGTCTGTGGTTGAGTGGGGTAGGGTCTATGGTAATTTGGAACTTGTTTCATTAGTATGATGACAAGGAAGATCCTAAGGTGGGGTAAGGGAGTTAGTCACTAGAGGGTGACTCTAATATGATAATGGTTTGGAACCATTATAGTATTTTTGTGATGGTTGTTTTGTCTTTTGGATGCTTTGGGATAAATGAATCAGGTACAGGTGATTTTCTTAGTAAATACGAGGTATAGTCTCAAAATAAATTCTTCGGTGGAGTTTGAGTGTGGGTATCAAGACTGACAAGGATTATGATGATCCAATGGGTTTCTATCAGGTGTGTATAGATTCATGAATTGTTACAAGACAGTAATTATTAATTGAAGATGGTTCATCTAGGAGAAATCACCAGAGGTGGGGTGTGGGCTTCATTGATTATTTCTGGAATAATCTTGTTGCACCTTTGGATAAAAGATTTTTGAATCATGTTTTTCTGACATGTTAGATATTGAAGATAATAATTTTCAGAATTAGTCATCTAGTGATGGTTTGACATGTGTTTCCTCAAAGTAGTTGTATTTGGTCACTGAGGAACCAAATTGAGCATGCCTTTGGGATAAGTTGGGTTCAGTCAAATGATTGGCCACAAATTTTTAGGGCAAAGCTGTAATGACTAGGTCGAGTGTAGTTGATTGGAATTTGAACACATAAATCAAGGATTGAAGATAGATTCCCAATGTGTGAATGTGTGTAATGATTTGAAAATTATGATGGGAGAGTCTTTAGGTTACTAACAGTGTACTTCAAAATTTTATTTCAATGGTGGAAGTATTGTGGTTCATAATTATCCATTTGAAGATAAAACATGGGGTAGGATGTTCTATATAACTCTTGATGAAAGATATGATGATATGATCTTGTATCATGTTAGACGATCCTAGGTAAGGATTTTCCTAGCATTTCATTTGTGATTACGAGAATTGTCTTGTATTTTAGAATGTTAAGTGTCTTGTATTTAAAGAGATTTTTGAATCACATTGGGTGTTTATAGATGCAACACGATTGTTTGAATGGATTTCATGACCCTAGTAGGTTAGGTAATGTTTTCTTTGTCCACCAGGACTTTTAGAAGATGATATGTTCTAAGGATGGGAGGTTTTAAGATCTCATATTTTGAACCAATTGGAAAATTTAAAGGAATTTTAGTTTTTTGTTTGGTGGATGAGGTGAGTCTTAAAAGGGGCATCAGAATTAATTCCCAAGAGTGGGAACTCCTTAAAGTGTTTTTTTAGATGGTATTTAAATCCTAAAGGTGTCCCAGTGGTCCAGTTGAGTTTCAAGAGCTTCAGTATTTTAGAAATCAGTTTTGTGATAGACATCCATGGGATTATAGTGTGTGCATAGTTTGTACTAATCGTACAGAACAACTGTGCATCCTATTTTGTATAGCTAGGTATTTTTTAAACTATAAAATGGAGCCAAAAAATGATGTAAAATTATAAAGAGTTAAAAAGGTACATGACTGTGAAATTCATTATTTTTATAACTGTGAACCTAGACATGTGGTGATGTGATCCATTTGGATAGTGGAATTGCACGGTCTATGCCCAATTTTCCTAACTTTGCACCAAGACATGTGATGTCTTATGAAACATAGATAGTATGGGCACAAGGTTGGTTTATGGTTTTTATTACTATGTATCCAATACAATTCACCCAATTAAAATTGGTGAAATTATAGTTTTCTACACCTTTATTTTAACCTAAATCCTCCATCCTCCTCCCTCAAACACATAGAACCTCCTCTTGTGTGATATTTATCCCTCTCCCTCACCTAGGATTTCATGTTTCTCCTCTATCTAAGCTCTGAATAAATTCCGTATTATTTTTTTGGATCACCCTTGGTTATTATCTGATTCTTATCATCAATTTTCTTTATTTTCTCTATCATATTCGATGTTATTGCCTTACAATCTCATATTTTCTATTTTCATGTTTTTGTATTGTTCTTTAATTCCAGTAGTTTCAAATAAAATTAGAATCCTATAATAGATAATTGAATCATACTTGGTATGAGTTAGGTATTCTATGACTTTTCTGTAAATTTTCATCATTTATAAAAAAAATTGTTGTGTCGCAGGCTGGACTTTCTACATGTTGCACCCAAATTATAAAATACCTTAAATTAAATTCCTCGACTATAACCATGATGTAATTCAAACCCATTGATATGGTTTGATGTTTTTTTTCATAACTATATTTATACCATAGTGTGTGTTACTTAACTATCTTGATCATTATGTTTTTTGTTTTTCTTAAACCACCTCTTATGTTGTGTTAAATTGCCTCTCTTAAATGAGTTGGATTAATTTATTTAAATGTAATGTGTATGGAAAGACCATAACACTTAGATCATATTGATTTATGAATAATTAACTTAGTTAAAAGGTGATTTATTGTAATAGGATACTCCTGTAATTAAATTTCTTCAACCATGATTATTAGTCCCTTGACACCATCAGATATTGATGGCTTTGATTTGAACCACCTCTTTAGTGGTGTGGAATTAAATGTTCTATATGACCATGCTTTTCTTATGAAACCAAACACCCTTCTAATGTGTGTTCACTTATCTCTAATGTTTTAATGACATAATGGAGTCAATTGAGTGTTGAAAATGGAATGTATAGATATATTTACCCTTTTATTATTTTCACCTTAGGTTGGGTCCTTTATTTATATATATAATGGATAAAGGAAATAAATTAATAATAAATTGTGTGGACAATTCACTTGAACTTGGGACTCTGAATGGATGACCATGTCACTTTGTCCCTATAAAATTGTGAAATATTCCAATGACTTAATGTACTGAAATGAAATTTGAATTAGATAAACTTGTAACTTGGCTTTTTGGGAAATTATAAATGAAAAAATTAATGGAGTTATTGAATTGTAAAATCATCATTGACATTATCATGACCTATATTTAGTTATTTAATTTAACATACCAATTTACAAGTTATGCCTTGAGTGATACTTGGATTCTAATATTGAATTCCATGGATGGGATCATGGGGAATATTCAATAGAGTGAATTATGAATGATTAAGTGATGTTAGACATAACATTCCAAATAATTTATTTGAAATTGTTTTAAATGGAGTTCCCTATTATTTATTTCAAATTATAGGACATGGAATTCCTCATTAATTTTTCGAAATTATTATACTTGACACTGATAATAATTTATTACAAATAATTAGGACAATTGTTCCATATTAAATTATTTTAAATTGTTAGACTTGACGCTCCACACCTTTAATCATTTATTAGGAATTGTTAAAATTGGCACTCCCCCCACCCATTTGATTTATATGCTTGGATTGATTCTCATTGCCTAGATATGAAACCTATATGATTATATATAGCGCATCCAGTGAGATGTATGTATCCTTTTTATCCTTTTTATGTTATTAATGTTCTTGGGATGAGTTTAGAAGAGTGTGGGAGAATTTAAAACGGGTATTGAAGGTTTCCGAGGCCTTTTTTGGACTACACAGTGTGGGCACGGTTAGGGGAAACCATGCAAGAATCCAAGGAAAACCACGAAACATGAGGTAGTGGGGTCCCGTATGGTTTGTTCATTGTTTTTATAATCATGCAGCGAGGTCCTGTGAGATTATTTGGAGGCAGTAACATCCACGTGGTTAGTGTACGGTTTGTCAAACCGTGTGAGCTAACCATGTGGCCCATTAATGTTTTGGTTTTTAAAAATGTG
The DNA here is from genome assembly GCA_963277665.1 of Viscum album. Lineage (NCBI taxonomy): Eukaryota > Viridiplantae > Streptophyta > Magnoliopsida > Santalales > Viscaceae > Viscum > Viscum album. Next base: position 1,147,533,762 of record OY728132.1, on the reverse strand, counting down.
AACACTCAAGATTGACATAAATCACTCCAAACATTTTGACACTCGATCCTCTCTTAGTATTTTTTGTTTTCAAGGGTTCGAGGGACTCTCCCACTCATTTTGGAAGCTATTCGAAGGGGTTTCAAGGAGGTTTGAAGGTGTATCCTGCTGGGTAAGTCTCTCCTCTTCACTTCTTCTTGGTTCCTCTCTAGATATACTCTTCCTTCTTTCTTGGTTTTCTAAATCTATTTTTGTTTCGTATAGCTATAGGGATTTTGTAGCCTAAAGTGATGATTTTAGGGCTTTTGATGACATGGATGAGGATCTAGAGAGGTTTTGATGGTGTGTTTGCGGGATTTGTGGTGTGGTTTCTTGTGGGTCGATTTTGTCGGAACCCTAGAGGTTGAGAGATTCTCTCTCAACTCCACTTGGTTAAAACTAGTTAATTTGCTTGAAATTAATTGTTTTTTATTGAAATTAATTGTGATAATGATGTCTGAATCTTGTTGGAAGCCCATTTGGTGAGGATTTGGGGATTTTGGGGAAAAGGGGTAATTGTTTCAAAAGGGGGCTTTGTTTTGTGATTTTAAAATGTTGACTTTCAAATTGTTAGTGGTTTGATTATGGAAAATGATTTGTCAAATATTTTTTTCAATAAATATTTGGTTTTATTGAAATGTGTTTTGGCATTGAAAATGGTAGGAGGTGTTTTCAATAAATGGGCATTTTTTTTAAGTGAATTGGAATGTGTTGGAAATGGTTGTGTTCTTATTATGTGGAATTGGTGCATTATGATCACGGGTTGATTAAGTGTTATGGATTGTGTAGATTGTATGGAATTGGGTGAAATGTCTCACTATAACAGGTGATGAATAGAGGATGGAAGAGACACCATTATGGATAGTGGTCGAGAAGTAACACTAGTTGGAAATGTAGTGAACGGGTTAGATGGATGTTTTACAATTTTGGTTACCTTTTTGTGTGTTGTTTTGTAAGATGGAATTTTCTGGGCTAATGTGGGATGGTTCTATGGATTATGGAATAGTTTTGGTTGACCCTTGTTGGATATGGATCCGTAAGGGTGTGTTTGGAGTGTGGTAATTGTTGCACTATTTAATGCTTTATATAAACAGCTTTGTTTAAATGTGCTAATGATTTTATCCAAGTGAATTTGTAGGGATGTTATTTGGGTAATACCTACTTAGTATTTTTACTCACCACCTAATTTTGAACATTATTTCTTTTGTAGATATCATTTTTTTTGACATAGGTAAGGGTAAATAATCTCATTTTTCTAGCGTCTCTTCATGATGCATGGGTGGTTTGGTGGTTCTTTGAGCCTGGAGCTTGTTGTGGAGCAGTGGAGGGTGTCTTATTTTACTATGGGGATCTTGTGCAGTCTTCCACTTGGTACTCGGATATTTTTTTTGGTTGTATTAGTTTTTGGGAATTGTTAAGGATTAGTTTGGTCTTCTTTTCGTACTATATGGTTTAGGTTTCAATGATAACATGAATATTGTAGTTTTTTTGTAATGTCTTATTTGGATGGTTGGTTTATCTTAAGAGAAAATCATTACCCAATTTATTATTGAAGACCTCAGAACTTATTTCTAGGATTTGGCACCTTGACAATGTTTATTATGGCCTATTAACTCCTCATACCCCTTTTCAAGACAATGAGGAAGGGGTGGCACATTACAAGTGTTATCATTTTGTTCAGTCCACGTCTTTCAAGTGCGAATAATTGTTTAGTTATTTGGAATTGATCGGTGGTTTTGGTGTTGAAATCCGTTCATGGCCTATTCCTTGAGTCGACATGGAAGCAAGGTATAGGACTATCAGAACGTAGAATATATACAATAAAAGAACGTATATATCCCTTTTATGCTGAAATTCATGTTACTAGGGAGTTTAGTACATTAGTGTTTGGAGACACTTATAAGCATTGGAATTGTCATTATTGTGGGTGTAGCCAATGAGATGAGCATGACATGCATGGTAGAAATGACTTCCCCCTAGGGTGAATATTTCATTGAGGTATAATGATTTATGGTGTGATATGAATGTGTGGATTTTGAAAAATCTTAATTGGGTTTCAAAATGGAAATATTCAAAACATAGAAACATTGGGTGTTTTGGAAATTTGAACATGGGAAAGCCTGGTTGTGATAGTATAAATGTGTTGAATTTGAAAATTTTATCACTTTTCTTGTTTAGGGAGTGGGACTTATGGTTGTTTTTGTATTGATAGAAATGGAACCATGTAGGCATCATAGAGACCAACTAGAGGAAGCTGCAAAAAATATGGTTTCACATGAGCCTTATGTAAACTAGAAGCTAGTGAAGAGTATAGTACATGATTTCTAGGGTTTGGAACGTGCGAAAAAAGTGGATGAACTGAATCATGTGTATCATGTGGTCTAGTTTCAAAAGTATAATTCACCCATCTTTCGGGGTGATTCATAACCATAAAGGGTTGAAGCATGGCTGAACAAAATGAATAGTATATTTGAGATTTTGGGAGCATCAAAAGATATAAAAGGGAATTTAGCCACATACATGTTGGAATATCATTCCCTTCAGTGGTCGGAACTGGTAGTCCATGCTAGGACAGACCAAGGTATGGCATGTGAAGGTTTTGAGGCATTGTTTAATAAAAAATTCTACTCCCATACATTTGGAATTCATCATATAAAATATTTCATCAATTTGAAGAAAAGGAACATGTCGGTAATGGAATATGTGTCTATATTTATGAACCTAGTGTGGTTTTCACCTAAGGTGGTGGCTAGTACATCGTTGAAGGAGAAAATTTTTGAAGTTGGGTTGAACCAAGAAATTCATTCAAAGATAGTGGTGCTTTGTATAAATGATTACACAGAAATGGTGAATAGAGCTATGGTGACTAAACGGGATCTTTTAGGGGAAACAGGTGGAGGAATTATGTTGGTAACTATGGGGAATAGTGGGAACTCGAATGCTTGGTTCAAGTGAAAGAGGGACACCTATTTCCAGGGTGGGCGTATGGCATAGAATCTGATAGCAGGATTGGTGAATCTTTCTTCAAAGCCTCATAGTAATTTGAGATGTTTTTAGTATCTATCTAAGGGACACATCAAGCATGATTGTACAGTACAGCCTCAAGCATGTCATAACTATATGAATATGGGGCATCATTAGTGATATTTCCATAATGCTCTGAGGTTGGGTGCTTGAGACACTCCTCAACGGTCGTAGATGTCCTATGCCTCGATGGGACAAGGGCAATAGTATACTCCTAGATATCATAGTTGAGTTAGTCATAGTTATTCTGGCAATACAATGACACATCAGCGGTGTAATAAAGGGCACAGCATAGAAAGAAAGCAATTGTTTGGAGTTGAAGAGGTTGTGATGGATGATTACTCAGGACTATCCATGGTGCGTGGTATGGTTCTTTTAAATTCCACATTGATACAAGCTTTGTTTGATACGGGTGCTTCCAATTATTTTATTCATTCCCTTAAAATTAGTTTTGTGTGTTTTCATGTGGAAATGATGCCTTATTTATTGACACTTCAAACTCCTCTCGGTCATAGAGTGTGTCGAGCTTTCTGCTGTAGAGCGTGTTGCTTAGTTAAGAATGACATTGAATTAATGTGGGATTTTTCAGTTCTTGAGATGGATGCTTATGATATAATACTAGGAATATATTGGTTGGTGATGTTTAAGGACCACATCGATTACTATGTAATAACAGTAAGTTTTATGATGGAGGATGGTGTTGAACACCACATTAGAGGGATGAAGAATGAAAATCTAGGTGTAACGGACTTTTTGGATCTAACTGTTGGCATAATCATATATTAGTTATTAGATTTGTCATTGTCATTAGTGAAAGTTATTGAGAAAAGTGTTCTTCCAGTAGATATGATAAATTTATAGATGCCTTTCCCAAATAATTATCAGGGTTTCCACCCATGAGAGAAGTGGAGTTCATGATTGATCTCCTTTTGGGGACCAGTCTTATCTCACTTCTGTCTTACTGACTGGCACCATTAGAATTGCGGGAATTAAAGGTGCAGTTAGAGGATCTAGAAATCAAAGGGTTCATCCAGAATAGCATATATCTATGGGTAGTGCCGTTTTTGTTTGTTAAAAGGCTGATGGAAAACTGCGGATCTATATGAATTATTGTAGACTTAATCAAGTTACAATAAAGAACTGGTATCCACTTCATTGCATTGATGATTTTTTTGACCATTTTAGGGGAGCTCAGTGGTTATCCAAGATCTAATTGATGTCAAGATATCATCAATTGTAGTTGAGGAAGGAGGATATTCCAAAAATATTTTTCAAAGATAGATATGGACATTACAATTATGTGGTTATGCCTTTTGGTTTAATGAATGCATCAGCAGTGTTCATGGCATTGATGAATTCGATATTTTAGAGATTTCTGGATTATTTTTTGGTGTTATTTTTTTATGATATATAGGTGTATTCGAGGACAAGGTTAGAGCATGATCAGCACTTGGCGATAGTGTTGGGGATCTTGAGGGATCGTCAATTGTATGCCAAATTGTCAAAGTGTTACTTTTGGATATAGGATGTTCATTTTCTTTAACCATGTTATTTATGAGAAAGGTATTTCAATTGATTTGAAAAATATAGAGGTTGTTATCTCCCAACAACCGCCAAATAATTTTTTTGATATATAAAGATCACTTGGTCTAGTTGACTATTATCGACATTTTGATGATGATTTCTCATGATTGGCCTTACTAATGACGACTTTGACAAGGAATAATATCGCATATCAATGGGATGAATAATGTTAGAAATTTTTGGAAGAGATAAAGTGTTTCATTTTATCAGCACAAATATTGGTTTTTCCTAAAGCAGGTAAAGGGTATGTGGTGAATTGTGACACATAAGGATCAAAGTTGGGGTGTTTTCTCCTACAGGGGGGTCATGTGGTTGCATATGGCTCACTCTAGTTGAGGTTTTTGAGATGAACTACCCAAAATGTGATTTGGAGTTATTGGTAGTGGTTCACGCTTTAAAAATGTTGTTTCATTATCTCTTAAAAAAGATATTTACTATGTTTACCGATCACAAAAGATTAAATCATATTTTCTCCTTATGATATTTGAATTTGAGGCAATGGAGAGGGATGTAATATCTCTAGATATTTTATTTTGACTTAATGTATACATTAGGTAAGGTAAATTTAGTGGAGGATTCATTAAGTAGAAAATCATATGATCAGGTGGTGAAACAGGCATCAGATTAGTGGCAGCTGATGTCAGTCGTAGCTGACATATGGATGGAATGTGAGGACCAGGGTGACAGATCAGTATTCTTTCTGGTTTCATTGGTTACTGACATGGCTATTTTGGTTAAATAGGCACAGACATCTAATTCTGAATTTATGGTGATGAGGCCAAAACTCAATGGTGGGGAGACTATTGAGAGCTAGGAACTGAATGGGAATTCAGTTTTTTGTTTTTAGAGTCGGGTGGTGGTACCAGCAGCTTGTCAGGAGGAACTTCTCAGAGCTTATAATCATTATAATTGGGCTTCCAATCCTGGAATTTAGATGATGTATAAGGTAATTAAAGTACAGTTTTGGTGGGCTGGTATGAAAAGGAATGTTGGCGAGTGTGTTTTGAGATTCTTGACTTGTTAGAAAGTCAAGGCATAGCATCAGTGGCCAATCATAATGTTGCAATACTTTCCGATTCCAATTTAGAAGTGGGAGGAAAGAAAGATGGATTTTGTGATAGGTATTTCAATAATGGTCAAGAATCACAATTCTAGATGGTTGATTGTGGATCGGCTCACAATGTCATCTCATTTCATCCCGATTCATGAATCTCATACAGTGGAGGAACTATAAAAAATATATATCTGAGAAGTGGTAAAAATTCATGGTTTTCCAGTTTTTATTGTATAAGATAAGGATCTAAAGTTCACATATAATTTTTTGTAAATCCTTTTAGAAATCCCTTAGGACACAGTTGACAATGAGAATAGCATATCATCCTGATATGGATGGCTAATTTGAGAGTAACATACAAACATTAGAGGAAATGGTAAGGGATTGTGTGATGGATTGCTCCATTTGAGGCATTATATGGGTGTCTGTGTCATTCTCTGCTATATTGGAAGGAAATGGGTAAGAATTTAATGATTGGACTAATCCTCATCCAAGAGACTATAGAGAAGATCAAGTTGATCATAAAGAGGATGGAGATAGATCAAAGTCATCATAAATAATATTCCAACCATCATCGATGACCACTGTTTTTCGTGGTGGGTGATCTTGTGTTTTTTGATAATCTCTCCTAGTTTGGGACATCAACGATTTGGAAAAGTGGGGCAACTTTTATCTGAGGTATATTGGGCCTTTTGAGATACTCGAGCATCTTGGAGAGGTTTCTTATCAATTGGATTTTCCACCATGGTTTAGTGCGGTGCATAATGTGTTTCATGTGTCATGGATGAAAAAGTATCAACCGGATTGTAACCATGTGATATGTTGGGATTACGTTGAGCCAGCACATGATGCCTGTTTGGTTAACATGCTAGTGTGCATTGTGGATAGGAAAAAAAGTATTTTATTAAAAAATAATAGGTTTAGTTCATGTTTTTTGGAAACATGGTTACATTCAAGAGGAGACTTTGGAGCGGGGGAAAGAGATGGCTGAGCAATGGCCCTAGCTTTTTTGGAAAAGAGATGGTTCTCTACTTTCTGAGGACAGAAATTTCAATGGTGAGGGGATTGTACCACCCCTAGTTTGAGGTATGTAGCCTTCTTTATGCCTTTTTATGTGATTAAGGTGCTTGGGATGAGTTTGGAAGATGTTGGGAGAGTTTGGATTTGTTTTGGAATGTTTTGGAGGCCTTTTGGGCTTCATGATCTATGCACTGTTAGGGGAAACCATGTAAGAATCCCAAGAAAACCATACAACTTGAGGAAGTGGGGTCCTGGATGGTTTTTATAGCCATGCAGGGAGTCCATTATATATGCCTACTTAGTAGTATCATCTTCACAGTTAGTTCACGGTTTGTCAAACCGTGCAAGCTAATTGTTTGGCCCATTAATGTTTGGGTTTTTTAAAAAGAAACACTCGAGATTAACCTAAATAACTTCAAACTTTCTCCCACATGATCCTCACTTGTGATTTTTTGCTCTGAAGGGTTTTAGGTACTCTCCCACTCATTTTGGAAGTTATTCAAAGGGGTTTTAAGATATTTTGAAGGTTTTCCCTCTCGGGTAACTCTCTCCTCTTGGATTCTTCTTGGTTTCTCTCTAGATCTACTCTTATCCCATTCTTTTTTTTCTAGATCTACATCTGTTTCATATAAATCATTTGTTTTTTACCCTATATTGATGATTTTAGGTCGTTTTGATGATATGGAAGAGGATCATGAGTAGTTTCGATAGTTCGTTTGCTGGATTTGTGGTGTGGTTTCTTATAGGTCGATTTCCCTAGAACCCAAGAGGTTGGTGGTATATCTCTCGACTCCACATGGTCATAACTACTAACTTTGCATGAAATCAATTGGTTTTTGTAGAAATTATTTGTGATAATGATGTGTGAATCTTGTTGGAAATCCATTTGGTGATGATTTTTGGATTTTTTGGGAAAATGGGTTATTGGTGCACAAGGGGGCTTTGTTGTGTGATTTTAAAATATTGATTTTCCAATCGTTAGTGGCTTAATTATAGAAAATAGTTTTTTAAATATGGTTTTCAATAAAGATCTTGTTTTGTTGAAATTTTTTTTCGTGGAAAATGGTAGAAGGTGTTTTCAATAAATGGGTGTTTTATTGAAGTTAATTGGTATGTGTTGGAAATGGTTGTGTTTTTAGTGTGTGGACTTGGTGCTTTATGCTCACTAGTTGATTAAGTGTTATGAATTGAATTGATTGTGTGGAATTGGGCGATAAGTCACACTATAAAAGGTTATGGATAGTGTACAGAAGATCCACCATTATGGATAGTGGTCATAAATAACCACTAGTTCAAAATGTAGTGAATAGGTTAGACAAAATTTTCACCGTCTTGGTAACCTTTTTGGGTGTTGTTTTGCAAGATGGAATTTGTTGAGCTAATGTGTGATGGTGATGTGACTTATGGAATATTTTTGGTTTTCCCTTGTTGGATATGAATCATTAAGGGTCTGTTTGGATTGTGGTAATGGTTTCACTATTTAATGCTTTATATAAAATGCTTTATTTAAATGTGCTAATGGTTCTTTCCTTGTGTTTGTGTAGGGAATTCATTTGGGGAATACCTACGGAGTATTTGTACTCACCCCCTGCTTTGGCACTTTGGTGCTTTCTCGTATACCATTTTCTGGGACATAGTTAATGGTAAAGCATATCGTTTTTCTAGTGTCTCTTTGTGATGCTTGGGTGGTTTTTTGGTGGTTGGAGAATGGAGCTTGTTGTGGAGAAGTGGACGATGTCTTGGTTTAATATGGGTCCCTTGTGTAGTCTTTCGCTTGGTACTCTGTTATTTTGTTTGGTTGTATTGGATTTTCAGAATTGATTTGGATTAGATTGGTTATCCTTTGGTACTATATTGTTCAGGATGATATGTTAACATGCATCCTGTTGTTTTTTTGGTAATGGCTTGTTTGGATTGTTGGTTTATCTCAAAGGAAAATTGTTCCCCAATTTATTCATAAAGCCTTCAGTATTTATTTCCAGGCTTTGGCACCATTGGAATGTTTCTTAAGGCCCAGTAACTCCTCATCCCCCTTCTCAATAAAATGAAGAGGGGGTGGTAAATTATATTCTCATTGAATATGAATCGAATGGTAATATACAATAGGTATCATGTATATTAATATAAAATGAAAATGATCAGAGTCGTTCTATATTAGGATGAAGTAGGTATAGTCATCCGGGGATCCTATGGGTAGCCTAATCCTAACATGGTTTATATTTACACAGCTTACATCCACTTATAATAACTTCACAAAATACATTTTATATTCATGATTGTATTTTAATTGGACTCCATTAGTATTATCCTACTGAGTTTCACTCATACTCTGTTCGGACGTCCCTTTTTACCTGGATAGATCTCATGGCTGCAGGTTATGAATTGGGTTGTTCCACATTCTATTTCATATCTTGGACTAGGAATTGATGTGGGAGATATAGAATGATCATGTACTCGAGAATTTTGTTGGATTTGGTTATTTTATTTATTTATTATTTTTACAGTCTTTTTGTGTTTTCTATATTACCTATTATATGTTTTCTTTTGGTATTGTGATTAAGAATGTTCATGCAGTGTTGGTTGTATTGACACATTCCAGGTTATCTATTCATTATTCACTGTCAAAATTTTTATATTCTGATATTTATATCATTATTTTAATTTATTTCTTTTGTTGTGTTTAGTACGGATCTGGAGGGTTTAGTCTCTCCACTATACCCCCTAGAGACCCTCATTGTTAGTCAGCCACCTATAGAATATGAGGATCCATGCTTGAGTCCATATCTCAAATAGGTCTAGTTACTGTTTAAAAATTGAACTAGGTTGGGATGTGACACTATGATAAAGGTGCATAGACCAGAACCATCAAACCACAAAATTCATGCAAAACCGACCAATTTTCACCTGAATAATGATTTTAATTAATAATTTTTAATAAATGGTTAATTAAAAATTACAAAGTAATAATGTATATAAATTTATGTATGAACATGGTTCTAGAATATATTTTTAAAAATATATAGTTATTATACAAGTGGTTTGAATGAATATGAAGCAAGATGGGATTTAAGGTAAGGGTTTATGTTACAATCTCATTTTATTTCAGATTGTCTATGTTAAATTTATATTGAAAAAAATTATATGATCCTTATCTGTAAAATCCAATTTTTTTTCATCTCCTTCGGTTATTTTTTAAATTTTCAAATATTCGTACCATTTTCATCTCATTGGTACTTAAAATGGTTAAGAAAATCATTCTATGAAAATCCCACCATATTTCTTCTTTTTATGTATGGAATGTTTATCCTCCATGTCAAAATTCTTTAAGATTTTTTATGAATGATTTTATCATTACATAATTGTGTTTGAATGATCATTTTTACTACCTTTGAATTACTTGACAAATGATTATAGGGAGTATTTTAAAATTCATTATTTATGTCTCAATTTTAAATTTATAAAAAAGTGTGAAAAAATGATCTCTTTTAACTTATATGACATGAATGGATTTTCACACTACCAAGATTGTTCTTTTCATTGAAGCTTCCTCTATAAGATTCTTGGGTTATTTTTAGTGAAAATATTTTCTCCCTATTTTGGGAATTTTGATGTTATAAAATATCAAAATAAAAGGTTATTTTCCATGTTTTTAAAATAAATCTTCAAATGTTCTTAAAAATGTATTTTTCACTTATATAATAATCCTTTAAGGATTTTTATGATTTATTGAGTTTATGATCTTATGATATAATCAAATTTCGTTCTCTAGATGACTTATAATGATAATGATTTAAGGATGATTCAATGAAACCTGTTACTTTCCCCTATGTTAATTAAGTTATGAGGAAATAATGAATTTTTTATGATACCATGAACTTCTTTTCTCTAAATGGCTTAAGATTATGTGATAATGTAATGTTTACGAAACTAATTTAATTTTCATGGGTTATGGTACAACAAAATAATGAATACTTTTATGATCTTGTGGCATACTTTTGTATAGTCTTCATTATGTAAATGGTGGTCTGTAAATAAATATCCATCCAATGTATTGGGTAAACATTAATATCTTATCAGATAATATGATCTACATTGGGGTGTAACCCAGTTCAGTAAGGGCCTCTCACTATAAGAAAAGTTATTTTTTGTCTTTGTGATGAACAATTTATATTGGACTACAATTCTATCATAAATACTCTACTAGATCAACATATTTTCAACGGACCAGTTCATCGTTTTCAAATATGTTTTTTACAATGATATATTTTCAATGGATGAACTAGTATGCCACAAAAAAATTGATGTGCATGCACGTATCGTGGTGGGGAAAAACTATTTACAGACGGATAAAAATTCTACCACAAGTAGTTCCTTTCATAACATTATTTGTGAGGGTCTGGTATGTCTTTAGTAAATACATCATTTTGATAATGGATATTTTTGATGAATTCCTATGAAATAGTCATCCTGATAAGGGGTATTTGTGAAATATCAGTCGCAAATATGCTCACGATTGCATATTTGTGTCGAATTCCTTCACAATTATGATTATTTTTTATAAATATCTTGTTAATACTCTATCATCAGGTGTATTTGTGAGGAACTGGTCCATCACAAAGACTTTTTCCTTGGGTGGGAAATTTTTTTTTCGTGTTGGCATTTTGTAATGAATAATTTATCCACCATAAATACCCGTCGCAAATCAACAGTATGTTACAAATAACTATCACAAATAGTACAAATGGGTAACTTTTTTACAATGGAATTTCAGTCGTAAAAAAATATAATTATGCGGAGCACCCCCTCCCCTCCCCATAATCTTCTCACAACCCTTCTCTATCTATTGAAAAACCCCTCTAATCTCAATCCTAACAATCATGTTATTATATTATCGACCAGATCTAAAAATCATTTGGAAAAGTAAAAATTTAGAGGCATTTTTTAGAACTTTATCTTTAATTATCACAAATTTTCCTATTTAATTCATTTTAAAATTTATATAGTTTGTTAGCCACTTTAATTTATTAAATTTTTATTAAATTAAGTATAATTTATTATATTTTACTAAAAATGACTATAATTTATAATAAATTTTTATAAATTAGTACTAAATTTGTAAAAATTAATAAAAAAATATTATAATTCATATAAATTAAAAAAAATAGTATCAATGATTTAAATTAATAAATATTATTATACATTCTTATAAAATTACTATAAATAATCATAATATAGTATAAACTCATATAAATTTTAATAAATTAGCTTAAATTTATAGAAATTAGTATAAATTAACATAAATTATTATAAACTTAAATATTTTAGTATAAAGTATTATAAATTATTATAAATTATTATAAATTATTATAAATTAATATAAATTATTAAAAATTAGTATAAATTTATAAAAATTAGTATAAATTATAAAAAATTAAAATATAGATTAGTATAAATTTATAAAAATTAATAAAAATATTAAAAAATATTATATATTTATATAAATTACAATATATTGATATAATTAATTATAAATTCAAATAAATTATTAATAGTTCAAATAAATTTGTATCAATTTTTATAAATTAATATATAATTTGATATAATTTAGTATAAAAAATAGTAAATATTATTATAAATTTCCATAAAATCATATAATTTACTATAAATTAAGATAATGTTACTATAAATTAATATAAATTATTATAGATATCTAAAAATTGATATTAATTGCTCGGAAATTATTTTAAATTAGAATGAATTTCTATAAATTGATAAAATTAGCATAAATTAATATAAGTTTGTATAATTTAATATAAATTAATAGAAAATATTCAATTTTTATATAAATCTTAAAAATTTAGTATAAATTAATATAATTTAGAATAAATTAATATCCTTTAAAGAAAACTATTATATATTAGTAATAATTTTTAAAAACAATTAATATAAATTAGTATGAATTAATATAAATTAGTAGAAATTAGTATAAATGGGTATAATTTAATATAAATTAATGGAAATTGTTACGTATTAGTATAAATTATTATTAATTAGTATAAATTAATATAAATTTTTGGACATTCATTTAAATTAGTATAAACATTTAAAATTACTATAAATTATTATTATTTCCTAAAATATTAGTATAAATTATTATAAATTACTATAAATTGATATAATTTAGTATAAAATAATATAAATTACTATAAATTAATTAAAATTAGTATAAATTAATAAAAATTAGTACAAAATAGTACAAATATATACAATTTAATGTTAATTACTATGATTTTTTAAAACTTAATAAAAATTGATATTCATTATTATAAATTAATACAATTTATTTAACATTAGTATAAATTTTTATAAATTCATATATATATATATATATATTAATATAAATTAGTTTTATTTACAATTAAATTATTATAAATTAATATATTTTAAATTAAATTAATATAATTTAGAATAAATTATAATAAGTAACAATAAATTACAATCTATTCCTCACAAAATTGTATAAATTAATATAAATTAGTTTAAATTTGTATCACTTAGTATAAATTAATAAAAATTCGTATAAATTAATTTAATTAATTAATTATGAATGATTTAGTATAAATTGATATAAATTACTATTAATTAATGAAAATTCATATAAATTCAATAAAATTAGTATAAATTTAAAAAAATTACTATGCATTACTATGATTTAGTATGAATTAATAAAAATTTATATCCATTAGTATAAATTAGTAAAATTTATTATACATTAGTGGAAATTGTTATAAATTTATATATGTTCATATATTAATATTAATTCCTAGAAAATTATGATAACTTATTGTAATTTATAATAAATTGATATAATTTAGTGTAAATTATAATAAATTGCATTAAACCAGTATAAATGTATCCAAAATTATTAAAGATTAATATAAATTATTTTAAATTATTATATTTTAGCATAAATTAATAAAAATTAGTATAAATTAGTGCAATTTACTTTAAATTGATAAAATTTTTAGTAAAATAATTTAAATTACGATAAATTTATAAAAAATATTATGAATTCATAAAAAATAGTATAAATTAATAAAAAAAAGTTTATAATAGTATTAGATTGTAGAAATTAATAAAAATTGTTAAATATTAATATTATTTTTTAAATGATATTATACATTGGTATAATTTAGTATAAATTATTATATATTTCTATTAATTAGTATTAATTCAAAAAATATTGGTATAAATTTATATAATTTACTATAAATTAATAGAATTTTCTATAAATTAGAATTAATTTATCAAAAAATTTCATAATTAATATAATTTAATATAATTAAGAATCATTAATATCAATTAGTAATAATTGTTTTAAATTAGAATAATTTACAAAACATTTATATAGTTTTTTATAAATGAATATAAATTAATATAAATTAATAAAAAATATTATAAATTCTTAGAAATTAGTAAAAATTAGTAAAAATTAGTTTCATGTAGTATTAATAATAAAAAGTGATATAAATTTTTACAAATTATGCAATGTGATTTTACATTACTATGAATTATTATAAATTGATTTATATTATTATAAATTATTTTTAATTCCTCATAAATTACTATAAATTACTCTTATTTAATAAAAATTAATATAATTTTTTAAAAAGTAATACAAATCCTTATTTTTTGACCTAAATTATTACAATTTTATATAATTTTATATAAATTATTATATATTCGTACACCACTTACACATATTTCATTAATGGTATGAATATATATTCCATTATGGGTGACATCAAACTCTTTCACTCACATCATGACCCCCTTCCATCAAAGATGCCCCTCCTGAGCTGGCAATGGTGAAAGGGAGATAATGACCCCCGAGTCCCACCTCCAGTAGGCCCTGGGGTGGCAACTAGCACCAAGGGTATAAGTTTTCACAAATATGGGAGCCATTACCCTTTTTATTTATTTAAGATCGGGAAATAGGAAAAGTCAACCACCAAAAAGGAAAGGAACAAGAGTATAGAAATAAGCCCAAACCAATCCCACATGCATGTTTAAATAATTATTGAAACAAAGTACAAGTATCAGAAAGCTCAAAAGTACAGTACCAAAAGAAAACAAGAGTACAACAAACTGCAACAACTCCAACTGTCCCAACTAGTAGGGTCCCACACGGCCCGTGTAGTCCTCCTGGAAACCTGAAAGTAAACATAGGGTGAGTATACAAGTATACTCAGTAGGGAAACCTAAATATCACATGCATAAGTGGGGAGACATCCTAATGTCTCGTGAGAAAACAGAAGAACCAAACCTAGAAAGGAATCTATCCACCCAGCCTGACCAGTCACACTCACCAAGTAACACAAGTCAATAGAGTATAGTATATAAGAACAAGAGTATTGGGTACCTCGCACCATTCCCCACTAGTTAGCTTCTCTTCCTAACGGTGAACGTCCTGACGCTACCACACTCTTCCTGCCCGCACACACCTAGGCCTCACAAACCACGCATCCCGCCCGCACACACCTGGGCCTCACAAACCACCCATCCCACCCACACACACCTGGTCCTCACAAACCACAATCACATCCCCGCCCGAACACACCTGGGCCTCATCCTGATGATTCTTGTGAAACCACCTGCCTCATCCCGAAGGTTCTTGGGAAACCACCTGCCCACACACACCTTAGCCAACCACCAAACTACCTTGCCCGAAGGTTCTTGGGCTAATAATGGACTTCAGGCCATCACAGCATGCCCGAAGATACTTGGGCTATAACCACACCAATCGAAACCTACCCGAAGAGTATTGGGTTTAAGGTCGCCTCAATCCATCACAAACTATGGAAGAAGGAGTAGGAAGGAGCAAGTAACTAAGGGGAAAACGCCCTCTCCCATGAAATGGGAGTGTTTGGCACTAAGTTCTCAACATGGGTGGGGTGCGACAAAACACAAGATACAGTTATATACATATATATATATATATACCAAACAGACAGCCCAACATATGGCTTCTAAATAGAGAGACGGAGCACGTGCCTTGGCACTGCTTCTTCGAGAGTATGAACACGACAATCGAACCAAAACCCCATTTATGTTTTCATGTTTCAACAGATTTAATTATCAGTTCTTAACTACCAGGAAACTATCAACAACCAAACTGGATCAAGTATTTATAAAACATATCCCTGCCAACCAAAACAATAGTTTGGTAAAACACAAGCCATCGCATACCAACTCCTTAACAAAAATATTATCATATTCATCTATAATTCATTTCCATCACAATACCCCACCATTCATTTATTCCCAATTTCCACATATAAATTCAATTTCAGCATTCCATTACCATTCCCCCATATACAATCCACCAAAACCACTTTAATAATATTCACCACCCCTCATTGCAGCCCCGCTTCCAAACATCATATCACACAATAACCCAGAAATTCCACTTCCCACATTCCACAACAACCAACCCAACACCAACATGTTTATTATTCCATTTTGTTCAACCGAGGTGATCACACAAGGATTCCATATTTTAATCAGCCAACATTACGTGTTTAACCAATTTCCACATTCAATAAAGTTTCCATCCACAAAACAGTTTATAATGATAGGGAAACATTTAATTGCACAAGAAAAGGCCCCCAACGACTGTGATTTTCAGTAGGCAGAAAACTCATTCAAACCACAACATAATATCACAAGATATAAATAATGTAACTGCACTCACAAACTTCCCATCCCCATTCTTTAACCAGCTATTATCTTTATTTATTGGTTCAAACGTATCTCGTGAAAAAAAGAGGATACCCACACCGCATGTTGCACAATTTAAAGAGAAGAAGGTAAGAACACTACCTCAACAGGTCCAAGCTCGGAATTTTTTCCTCGTCAACACAATCTTGTGGTCGTTGACGGATCGTAAATCGGAGCTCAGATGAAGAAGTTATGGAGGAAAGGAGTTTTGGAGTCTCCTGGGAGGGCTCTGCTTGATGGAAAGAGTAGGAGAGGAAATGATCCAAAGGAGGAGAGGACCCCTCCTTTTATAGGCGTGAAAAACTAATGTACACGGTGTGTACTTCGTAGTACACGGCGTGTACTAGGCCATTCCACACGGTCGCCACACGACTTCCAACATAACATTCAACGTGGCACGCGGCCGTTGACTGGTCAACACACTCTTTGAGGGTAACGCGTACGCGGGGAGGAACTACACAGCGTGTAAGATGGGCTACATGGTGTGTACTCATTTATTTCACACGACAATGACATGACCTCAACACAACACACGACCGTTGACTGGTCATCCCACAATTTAAGGGTAACGCATACGCGGGGAGGAACTACATGGCATGTAAGATGGGCTACAGGGTGTGTACTCATTTATTTTACACGGGAAGGACACGACTTCAACACGGGGTATACTCAGTAAGGGGGTACATGGCGTGTACTCACACTACATGGCGTGTAGTCACAAAATTCTGAAAATATTAGGAAAAGTCCATTCTACCCTCAAGAACTCTTCATGACTTTCTATTTTTTGACAAAGGAATGGGTCGGAGAGTCCAGGGCATTACACCAAATACCTCTTAAAACATTCTCGTCCCAGAGAATTCAAAAACCAACCCAGAATAACCCAAAAAGATACTTCTTAGGGATCTCATTATAACAAGAAACCAACCAACAACCCTATTTATGAGTTAGGAATTCCTTCTCTTATGTCAATATATTATCCGCTTTAGGCAGCACTGACTCGCCTACACGGGTTTAATCACATCCACATTAATGTGTCTCGGTTAAGGATCAGGTTTTTTCTTTCCCCACACATCCGGACATGTTACACACTTCTAGAGAACAAGAAAACAAAAAGTCTCACAGCCGACAAGCCAAGCATTCCATATATCAAAGGTATATGGAATATCATCAAAACAAGCTCAGAAGTACAAAGGAAAAACACAAGTCAAAACAACTTCAGGTACTGAGCGTGCATTTGGGTCTCCCTCTCCCAAGTGCTCTCCTCAAGGCTGTCATGCCTCCACAACACACGGACCAGGGTGATGGTTCTTCTACAGAGAACCTTCTCTTTGCGATCCTCGATTCTGACTGGTCGCTCCTCAAAGGTCGCATCGTCTTCCATATCTAACACTCCCCAGTAGATAATGTGAGAGTCATCATGTAAGTACCGATGAAGTTGGGAGACATGGAAGATGTCATGGACCTTCTCCAACTACGGTGGCAGGGCCAGCTAATATGTCACCTTGCTGACTCGCCTCAGCACCTCAAAAGGTCCGATGAACCTAGAGGAGAGCTTACTCCCCTTCCCAAACCTCCACTGCCCCCCTCGAGGGGAAACCTTCAAGAACACATGATCTCTCACCTTGAAATCTAAGGGCATACTTCGACGATCAACATAAGACTTATGTCGGTCCTTAGCTGCTTTCATCCTCTCACGCACAAGCTGGACTTTCTTTGTGGGGCTATGTACTACCTCTGGCCCAAGAGTACCTGTCTCACCAACCTCTTCCCAACAAATGGGTGAACGACATGGTCTTCCATACAAAGCCTCAAACAGTGCCATGACAATAGTAGAGTGGAAGCTGTTGTTGTAGTCAAACTCTACTAAACGCATGTGCTGTACCCATGATCCTCCGAAATCCAGAACACATGCTCGCAGCATGTCCTCCAATGTCTGGATAGTCCGCTCTGTCTTCCCATCAGTCTGAGGGTGGAAAGCAGTGCTAAGGCGTAGTTGGGTGCCAAAAGAATGTTTTAACCCCTTCCAGACTAGTGAGGTGAATCGAGTATCCGGATCTGAGACAATAGTCTTTGGAATTCCATGAAAACACACCACCTCATCCATGTACCTTTGTGCTAAGGTACTCACCGGGCCCGATTCCTTAATTGCTAAGAAGTGAGCTAATTTCGTCAGTCGATCCACCACTACCCAGATAGCATCATAACCACCCTGAGCTCTGGGTAGTCCTGTGACGATGTCCATTGAGATGTCATCCCACTTCCACTTGGGGACATCTAAAGGATGCAACAAACTGCCAGGAACACGGTGTTTAGCCTTCACTTGCTGACACACTAGGCATTTAGCCACAAACTCCGCCACTGCCCATTTCACCCCGGGCCACCAAAACTGTTCCCTCAGGACTTGGTAAATTTTCAAAACTCCTGAATGTACTGGCAAGGATGAGCTATGGTACTCACGAAGAAATCCCTCAAGCATCACCTCCGGAACAAAAAACCTTCCATGAAAGAGAATCTGATGTCGGCTATCCTCCGACCATCCTTCTGGTGCATTCCCCTGATCGATATGATCCCGCATTACTTCCACCTTAGAGTCTTTCCACTGAGACTCTTACACCTACTGCAACAAGGAGGACTGTGCCATCATCTGAAACAAACAGCCTCTAACACCCTCTACCCTTGCATCAAAGTGTATGGCAGCCAACTCTCTCATTGCTTTCCAAGCATCAGTGGATTCTCGAACCACTTCCTGATGCGACTTCCTGCTCAGGGAAACAACCACAACGTTGCCCTTACCTTCAGTGTAAGAGATCTCAATGTCTTAGTCTTAGAGGAACTCGACTCATCTCTGCTGCTATAAGTTCATGTCACGTAGGGAGAATATATAACAGAAAATCTTGTGATCTGAGAAAACCACAAAGCGCTCCCCAAATAAGAAATGTCACCACAACTTCAGCGCAATCACTACTGCTGTAAGCTCTAGGTCATGGGTGGCATAGTTACACTCGTGAGGCCACAACTGCCTAGACCCATAACAGATCACACCCTTCTTCTGCATCAGTAATCACCCTAAGACAAGGCCAGAAGCATCACAAAACACCTCGTACAATAACCCTTCCTCTGGAAACCTGATTACGGGAGCTCTTACCAACTTCTCCTTCAAGTAGTCGAAAGATTTTTGGCATTGCTCGCTCTATAGGAAGACCTGATTCTTCCTAGTCAAAGCTGTAAATGGAGCAACAACTAGATAGAAGTCTTAAATGAACCTCCGATAATAGCCTGACAACCCCAGGAAACTATGAACTTTTGCCACGCTCTTGGGTGCTACCCAAGAAACAACCGCTTCCATCTTAGATGGGTCCACTAACACCCCATGCTGAGACACCACGTGCCCAAGAAAGTGTACTTCTTGAATCAAGAACATACACTTTGACAATTTCCCATAATGATGGTGGTGTAGAAGGACTTCCAAGACATCCCTAAGATGCTCGACATGCTCCTCCTCTGATCTTGAGTAGATCAGGATGTCATCGATAAACACAATGACGAACCGGTCTAGAAACTCTTGGAATACAATGTTCATAAGCCCCCTGAACACAGCTGGTGCATTCGTAACCCCAAACGGCAACACTACAAACTCAAAGTGCCCATATCTGCACCTGAAAGCTGTCTTCGAGATGTCACTATCCTTTACTCTCAGCTGATGAGATCCAGACTGCGGATCAATCTTATAAAACCAACCTACTCCCCTTAGCTGGTTGAAGAGATCATCTATCATTGGAAGGGGGTAACGGTTCTTGACCGTTACCTGATTCAACCTCTGATAGTATATGCACATCCGAAGACCACCATCTTCCTTTTTCATGAACAAAACTGGAGCACCCCATGGCGACACGCTGGGTCGAACAAAACCCTTCTCCATCAGATCGTCAATCTGAATCTGCAACTCCCGCAACTCCGAAGGTGCCATCCGATAAGGGGCCATCAAAATCGGATGAGCACCAGGCTGTAAGTCTATCCCAAACTCAACGTCACATTGAGGGGGTAGAGTCACAAACTCCTCGAGAAAGACATCGAGGAACTCCCCATCAACCTCTAGAACATCCATCATCTCCGTATCAGCTGGAACCACTGATTACCTACCTAAAAAGGAAAGGAGAGGCTTCGCATGCCAGCTCCCCACCTAGTAGCTCATCTCACCAACAAAAGTTACACTCTTCCCGTCCATGTCAGAGTACATGACTCTTCTTCAGAAGCAGTCGATAATTGCACTAATAGAAAATAGCCAGTCGATGCCTAGGATGACATCGTATGGATACATCTGTAGAAAAACAAGGTCCCCAATGGACCGATGTGGTCCCAACATCAGCTCACATCCTCGGCAAACACAAGAGATGTTGGTATGACCTCCAACTGGTGTACTCAGTACCAGGGGTACGAAAAGTATCTCAACATATAGACCCCAATCATGGGCTAGACCAGGTGCAACGAGGGAGTGCAAAGCTCCTGAATCGAACCAGGAAGAAACAATAGTGCTGAACAAACAAATCATACCTCGCACCACCTCTAGTCCTGCCGGAGTTTCCAACTCTGCTGCGTGCAACTGTCCACGCCTAGCTCCTCTGCTTCTCTAATTTCGACCACCTCCCTGACCACGTCCTGGTCGAGGTCCCTTGGGAGCACCCTGAGGTTGGCCTCCTCCTGCAAAGTCTGCTCTCGGAGGAGCAGGGCCCTGCTACTGCTGGAAGGGCCTTGCCGGCAACTGGTGCTACGGAGGCAGGTGCTGAACCTTCCCACCTCCGCCGTACTGAGCTCGGGTTGGGCACCGACTCTGAATTTTCCCGAAACCTCCACAAGAGAAACACTTTGGTCCTGGGCTTGTGAAAAAAGTATGAGGACTTGAAGATCTAAACTGGAACTGCTGGGGCCTGCTCCCCACTGGCCTGAATCTAGAAGGTCTCGTCGCAGGAGACATGCTGCTGACTGCCTTCCCTTTTGAAGAACCCTACTAAATCCCTTCTTGTGGTGCACCTCCCTGCGAGTGCATCCTCTCTACAACCTCTGCTTTCTTCTGTAAGGCCATGTATATCAGAAGGGTGAAGGAGGTGACATCATACTGGAGCTAAGGACGAAGCACCTCCTCCAAACGTCTCACCCGAGACTCCTCATCCGAAAAGAGATCCGGAGCAAATCGTAGGAGATTCTTGAACTTGATCCCCAACTCTCGGACTGGCATTCTCCCCTATTGATGGGAGAGTAACTCCTGCCGCTTCTCTGCCTTGATCATGGAAGAAAGGAATTCCTCTCGGAACTCCTTCTCAAAGTTATCCCACTGAACCTTTAACTCCATCCTCTCCCCGAGGTAGAGCGTCCACCACTGGCACGCTGCACCTCTCATCTGACTGACTGCTAGGGGAACCCAGTACTCCCTCGGAGCACGGATCAAAGTAAAAGCAATCCCTAGATCCTCAAGCCACCCCTCCGTCTCCATATCTGAAGTACTACCCTCGTACTTCTTGAGGGTTTGTCGCTGGAAAGAACGGAGAGTCTTATGCCACTGGCTATCTTCCTCCTCTCGGTCAATCCTCAATTGATCGACCGCCTGAATCTGCTGGGCCTCAGCTGTCTGAGCCACCTGGGGATGTCGTCTAGGTGCCATAGCTGTACGGTAAACAAGGAATACCTAACCCTGAGTAGCAAGGAAATTTCTCAAGGTTTCATTTTATCACTTTATATTATTTCCCAGAACACCCAAATCAAGTAAAACACAATCAGGATGACGCATGTACCTTCCCTAGCATCTTCTACCCTGCAATCAATGTAGTCTCACTTGTTTGTTCGGTAGGCTCAGAGTCCTTGAATCAGATAACGGGGGGACCTAAAATCCCGTGTCCTAACCGTTCTTCCCTGGCCTACGTCACGCACCAAGATTAACCAACACTGTTGTCCTACCATCCCATGCAATCCTCACTATGCCTAACTCTAACTCCATTATTTCTCTGAACCTCCATCTGATACCATTCTGTCACGACCCCCTTCAATTAAAGATGCCCCTCCTGAGCTGGCAATGGTGAAATGGAGATAATGACCCCTGATTCCCACCTCTAGTAGGGCCCGGGGTGGCGACTAGCACCAAGGGTATGAGTTTTCAAAAATATGGGAGGCATTACCCTTTTTATTTATTTAAGATCGGGAAATAGGACATGTCAACCACCAAAAATGAATACTCTTCCTGCCCGCACACACCTGGGCCTCACAAACCATGCATCCCGCCTGCACACACCTGGGCATCACAAACCAAAATCACATCCCCACCCGAACACACCTGGGCCTCATCCCAATGATTCTTGGGAAACCACCTACCTCATCCCGAAGGTTCTTGGGAAACCACCGTCCCGCACACACCTGGGCCAACCACCACACTACCTTGCCCGAAGGTTCATGGGCTAATAATGGACTTCAGGCCATCACAGCCTGCCCGAAAATACTTGGGCTATAACCACACCAATCGAAACCTACTCGAAAATTCTTGGGTGTAAGGTCGCCTTAAGCCATCACATCCGATGGATGAAGGAGCAGGAAGGAGCAAGTAACTAAGGGGAAAACACACTCCCCCATGAAATGGCAGTGTTCGACACTAAGTCCTCAACATGTGTGGGGTGCGACAAAACACAAGATACTGTTATATACATATATACATATATATATATCAAACACATAGCCAAACCTATGTCTTTTAAACAGAGAGACGGAGCACATGCCTTGGCACTGCTTCTTCGAGAGTATGCACACAACAATCAAACCCAAACCCCTTTTATGTTTTCATGTTTCAACAGATTTAATTATCAGTTCTTAACTAACATGCAACTATCCACAACCAAACTAGATCACGTATTCATAAAACATATCCCTTCCAACCACAACAAAAGTTAGGTAAAACACAAGCCATCACATACCAACTCCTTAACAAAAAGATTATCATATCCATCTTTAATTCATTTGCATCATAATACCCCACCGTTCATTTATTCACACGTTCCACATATAAATCTATTTTCCGCATTCCATTATCGTTCCCCCATATACAATCCACCAAAACCACTTTAATAATATTCACCACCCCTCATTGCAGCCCCGCTGCCAAACATCATATCACACAGCAACCCAGAAATTCCACTTCCCACATTCCACAACAACCATCCCAACACCAACATGTTTATTATTCAATTTTGTTCAACTGGGGTAATCAAACAAGGGTTATAGATTTTAATCAGCCAACTTTATGTGTTTAACCAATTTCAACATTCAACAATGTTTCCATCCACAAAACAGTTTAGAAAGATAGGGCAACATTTAATTGCGCAAACAAAGGCCCCCAACGACTGTGATTTTCAGTAAGCAGAAAACTCATTCAAACCACAACATAATATCACAAGATATAAATAATGTAACTGCACTCAAAAACTTCCCATCCCCATTCTTTAACCGGTTATTATCTTTATTTATTGGTTCAAATGTATCTCATGAACACAAGAGGATACCCACCCCGCATGTTGCAAAATTTAGAGAGGCGAAGGTAAGAACCCTACCTCAACAGGTCCATGCTCAGAAGTTTTGCCTCGTCGTCATGATCTCATGGCCACTGATGGATCATAAATCGAAGATTGGATGAAGAAGTTAGGGAGGAAATGAGTTTTTGAGTCTCCTGGGAGGGCTCTGCTTGACGGAAATGGGAGGAGAGGAAATGATCCAAAGGTGGAGAGGACCTCTCTTTTTGTAGGCGTGAAAAACTAAAGTACACGGCGTGTACTTCGTAGTACATGGTGTGTACTAGGCCATTCCACATGGTCGCCACACGGCTTCCAACATGGCATTCAACGTGGCACGCGGCCGTTGACTGGTCAACACACGCTTTGAGGGTAACGCGTATGTGGGGAGGAACTACATGGTGTGTAAGATGGGCTACATGGTGTGTACTCATTTATTTCATGAGACAAGGACACAACCTCAACACAGCACATGGTTGTTGACTGGTCAACCCACGGTTTAAGGGTAACGCGTACGCGAGGAGGAACTACACGGCGTGTAAGATGGGCTACACGGTGTGTACTCATTTATTTTACATGTAAGTACACGACTTCAACATGGGGTATACTCGGCAAGGTGGTACACGGTGTATACTCACACTACACGGCGTGTAGTCACAAAATTCTGAAAAGAGTGGGAAAAGTCCATTCTACCCTCCAGAACTCTTCATGACTTTCTTTTTTGACAAAGGAATGGGCCGGAGAGGTCCATGCCATTACATGAGAAGAAAAATCCACCCCCTAAAACTTATATTTTAATATTTATAAATTTTTAATAATATTTAATATAAAACATTTTGTGAAATATATTATAAAAAATAAATAATAAGCAATTTTGTGAAAATAAGATACGTAATAAATTTTATATAAGAAAATATTTATTATTTCTTTGAACTACTGACCAGGGAAATTGAAAACATTTTTTACAATGAGATTTTGATTCGATAAATATTCATAGAAATCCCAATTAATATTGTATAAATCCTTTCTATATTGGGGTTCATTTATTTATGTTTTTCTTTTAAAAACAATTATATATATTGGTATCAACATGGTGATTGAAATTCTGAAGGAGACACTAATTTGTTGTTTTTTAAAATAGTTTAGATTTAAAAGTTAGGACATGATGTTGTTGGCCTATCTTTTCATGAAATACAAATAGATAATAATGATTATAATATTGAATCAGAACTATCATGAATTTATGATTTTTTGAAATCTACTGAGGTTGATTTTTTATCCAATATGCCAGATACGTGAATTTTATGTTATTATAGAATTTATGGATATTAAATCTTATTTTAGAATTTAAAATAGTTTTTTTTATAAAATATTGTCCTTGGTCAAATATTTGTTTCCGGAAGGGAATAAATTTCCATTAAAATTCTATAAAATAAAAATGTTCGTTCACTATTTGGATTTTAGATACCAAAATATCCTCAAATTTTTAAATGATTTTATCCTATATTATGGTGAATATAATTCATTATCTAACCATCCAACATGTGTGCAATCAAGGTATAATATCTTAAAATAAATAAAGTTATTATTTATTCCTATTAAATAATTGAAGTATTTTCTTGATTACATATAGACTGCAACATATATTTATGTCTCACAATATAGCATCATTGATGACATAGAATAAATCTGTAAGAACCCGGATATTCTTTCCAGGTATGTTTTCCTTTTTTCTGGAGTTTTTAAGAAAAATGGAAATTCTAGAAATTTTGGAAGTACACGCCCTGTACATTCTGAGTACACACCGTGTACTTTGTCCCAGCATGAAGTTGTGTGTTGTCCGTGCCCTGTCCACACACACGGTGTGTAGAGGTGACATGGAGGCCGTTTTTAGTGGAGTACGGAAAGACCTAGTACACGTCGTGTACTCTGGAAGTACACGCCGTGTACTTTTTTTCATTAATCGGACAGGGGTCGCGTCTAACCCCCGTATCCTCCTTCTTATCCAGTTTTCGCCCGTCCGAGGATGCCCCGCTCAGCCTAATTTTCAAAGAGCTTCCACCTTCCCATAGGTTCTCCGATTAGAGAATGGCCAGTTGCGTTGGAACCACAGCAGTGAGTTCTTCCTTCTGATTGAGCCTTCTTTCTTGTTTCCCCCTCGTTTCTATGTTATCGTGGGTTGAGAATTTGTGCATTTTTCTCATATCTACTCGGTTCTAGGCTGATTCAAGGGTTGTGGTTCAAGTATATCGATCTCCTAGGATCGAGGTAGGTGGTTTTTTTCCCTACGGTGAATGTCTTTGATTTTTTGATGCAAAAGTGTCGGATACCCATGTATCGGGTATCTCGGGTTAGGGTTTTGACCCCGTTTATTTATCTGACTTAGATTGCATTTATTACATGAGGTTATTAGATGATTTATAATGTTTTGGTGGCATGTTTGTGGACCACCCCATGAGTGTTTCCTTGTTTTGGCTGTTTATCGCCGTTTGGCTGAGATTGCCTGTGAGGCATACCTCGTTGCACTTGTTTGTTGCCTTGATATGATTGATTGCATGTATTGCCTGCTGTTTATGTGCTTTCTATGCATGGTATCTATTAGCCAAGTAGTTTTTGAACTTACTTAGGGCTATTGACAGTCGATTACGCATGACTGGACTGCTCAGGGCTGTGAGAACCTGGTGCGGGAGATCAAAGATGGAATTGAAAATTAAGTGCTTCCCTAGAGGGTCTGTTTGTTTTAGTTCGTATGCAGGACCTACGAGAATAGGACATTATGCTTCCCAAGAGTGTCCTTAGTTTTACACACACATCGAGACCACAGGAGGAATTAGACGTAAGTGCTTCCTCAGAGAGTCTATATCTATCGTTGCAAGACCATAGGGGAATTGACGTAAGTGCTTCCCAGAGTGTATGTGCCTTGTTTACTTACTGGACTATAGGAGTCTGCTAGTTTGAGCCACCCAGAGAGTCATTGTTTTTAGTATTTGTGATGGTGATGTGACGAGTCCTCCAAGCCAAAGAAGAAGCTTGGGTTTGCACTTCTTGTGTTTAGGTAGTCTTTGAGATACCTGTTGTGTTACTGCTTTACCTTGGTCTCTATTTAAATGCTTGTGTATGGTATTTAGTAGACTTTTTCACTAGCATATTTGTAGTTTACTGCTGTGTTAACTTTCCATACTTTTTCTGCATCACTCACTAACATCAGGGCACAGATCTTGTGGTGGTTGCCTACTGGGATTAGTCTCACACCTTGTTTGGGTCCTGCTTTTCGACCCAAACAGATTATATGGTTGTATGTGTAGAGAGGGGTTGTGGCCCTTCTACCTCAGGTACTTGATTGTTATGTGGAGCTGGGGAGAATGGGACCGGGCCTTGGCTCGCGATGCTGTTGGAGCTTCTGTTCTCTTTAGTTCTTTGGTTTCAATTGTATTTCAGCATGTTGACTTGTTTACTGATTTCCATAGACATATGTATCATGTGGCATCATCATTGTTTTATATATATATTGTTCTGCTGTTTAGTTTAGCTGTTGTATGCTGTTTACTGCTTCCACTATTGTTTATGTTTATTTTTCCGCTGTATACTTTACTAAATAAGGTCATAGTTTCCCCACAGACTTATCGAGGCCCTCGTCGCTAGTCAGTAGCCTCTGGCGTTTGGGGAAATGTGCCTGAGGTCATGTGGAAAACTGGGTATGGGGCACTAGTGGAGGGGCTCCGGATTCAGGTTGTTACAAAGTGGTATCAGAGGAGTTCTTTTCTCTTGCTTTACTGTTTAGAGACTTTAGCCAGGGATAGGACGAATATGGTACTTGGTATTAAACTATGCTCGAGAGTAGCTAACCCGTGTACAGGGAATAGTCATACTACCTAGTTAATTGTTGTTTATTTGTTTCGAGATTTTATGGTTCATCTGATTTCACCTAGTTTGATTCACTTGCCTTGTGTTGTTACTGTTTTGATATTACAGTTTTATTTCTTTCGCAACCCGATGAGATGAGGGTATGCCATCTCATGCATCATCTAGGAAATTGTAGAAATCACATGCCATGCATTTTTCCATTCCATCTAGGGTGCATTAGCAATTGCATGCTGTTGTGGTAGACTTTGTGTAGATTATGCATGTTGTTGTGATAGATGCTTGATAGAATCTCTACTCCTATGATAGAAACTATTTGTTTCTTTCTTGTTTAAAATGAACGCCAAAATTTGATTCTTGAGGTGTTATAGGCCTTCATTAATAAGAATTTGGTGGATAATGATCTTGTTTCTCCTTTTATATGACTACAAGAGATGCCAAGCTTTGATTTTCGGGGAGTATGGGCCCCCACGGATCAGAATTTGGCACCGATTCGCCTGGTTTTTAGTGTTTCTGGGGGTTCTGTGCAGTTTCTGAGCTATTTCCCAAAAAAACCCAGAATACACGGCGTGTACTTTTTGGGCACACGCCGTGTAGTTTTCAGGCCGTGTTGCTGACCGTGTGGGAAGAAGCACGGTGTCGTAAAAGTAACCTTAGGAACACGCCGTGTACAGTAGGTACACGCCGTGTAGTTCTGAGCCATGTACCCGGCCGTGTCACTAACAACACGGGTCAGGGAAGCTCGAGTAGGACACGCTGTGTTTGTTTCGAACACGCCGTGTAGTCTTGCCCAGGTACCCGGCCATGTCACAAACAACACGGGTCGGCGTGACCGTCTCTTAGACACACCGTGTTGCTTTTGGAATACGCCGTGTAGTCTTTCCTAGATACCCGACCGTGTCACGAACAACACGGGATGGTGTCACCTTCACCTATACACACCGTTTTTGTTCGGAACATGCCGTGTAGAGTTTAGACATGTAAGACGGCCATGTGAATAACAACACGGACCGCCGAGCTAGTGCCTAGTACATGCCGTGTTTGTTTAGAACATTCCATGTAGTCTCAAGTTTAGTTGGACCATGTTGGTTAACCATATAGGGATACTCAAGCAGGGGTTAGGCTTTCAGGTACACACCGTGTTTTGGGACAACACGCCGTGTAGTTTTTGGTGTCACGTGACCTATTGGGCAGTAGTGCACGCCCATTTTGATGGCTAAAGGATACACGCCGTGTATTCGTGTCTTGTAAGCTTTTGTTCTTTTATTTCCCCTATTTCCGTTTTGTTCTCTTGTGTTCTCTATCCTTGTTTTCCTAATCTAAGGCATGCTTTTGATCTTTCAGAGCTATGCCTCCTAGATGTCCTCTGGTTGTACGCCTGTCATCAGGCAGTGATAAGAAGCCAGATATGGCTGATCAGGGACTTCTTGCCGATCCTCCAGTTGAGCTAGCCTTGGAACCAACTGTTATACCAGTTACTGGTACTAACGCTCAGTTTAGAGAGGGTTTCATGACGTTCATGCAGACTTTTTAGGGAGCTCAGCTTCCAGTCCCGTCTATGGAGGAGCTGACACGAGTTTTCCAGCAACAGCATCCTCCCACTTTCATAGGGGATGGAGGACCTCAGGCTGCCGAGTAATGGCTGGAGATGATGCTCTCTATCTTCGAGCATTTGGAGACACCCCTAGATAGGAGGGTGAAGCTCTGGACTTATATGTTGTGGGATTCTTCCAAGAGATGGTTGGATGTAGTCTCACAGGCAGGGTGCCAACGGACTATGGTTTGGGACGAGTTCCAAAGTAATTTATATGAATACTTCTATCTGGCCACGCTGAGGGCCGATAGAGCCAGAGAGATTATGAACCTACAGTAGGGTACTCCTTCAGTCATGGAGTACTCCTCTTGTTTCACTGAGTTACAGTGCTTTGCTCCCGCTCTGGGGAATGACAAGCTGTTTTTGGCAAGGAATTTTGAGGAAGGCCTCAAACTGGAAATCAGATCTCAGGTGAACATCTTTCAGTTGACTTCTATTACTCTGATAGTCAACCAGGCGCTGATCACCGAGTGGAATCTGAGGGATGCTGGAGCTGTTGACCAGGGTGGTTTAGCACCCAAGGCTGATTCACTTCTTACTGACAGCAGGAAGCGTCGCCGAGAGTCTACCCAGGGTGACCCGAGGAAGTGGGGTATTTCTTCTGGTAGACGAGACCTTCCATCGGGCAACCAGGTGGTGTTCTATCAGTGTGGGAAGATTGGGCATAAAAAGACTCAGTGCTCGAAAGATCCAATGGAGTGCCGAGCTTGCGGCAAGATGGGTCACCTACAGCGTTTTTTCAGGGTTCTTCTCCCAGCAGCCAGTGAGGGAGGATCAGTTTCTACTCCTCATATAGGAGCAGGATTACCAGTTCCACATCAGACTGGGGACTGGGGTTCTTCTGGTCGTTCAGGCTAGGGCAGAGGTCATGGGCGCAGTGGTCAGGCGCATGGGGGATCATCTCAGGGATATCAGACTGCTACACAGGGCTGCGGTATTGGACAGATGTTTGCAGTAGAGCAGATTCATCGGGAGCAGGATCCTGGACCTTCCACAGTTCAAGGTACGATCTTAGTAGCCTTAGTTTTATCTTCTGCACTTTTTGATACTGGAGATTCTCATAGCTTTATTTCAGTAAACACTGTGGAGAGCCTTAGACTCACTGTCTTCACCTCCGAGGAACATTGGCACTAGACACACCTTTGAGATATAGAACAGTTAGTGTACGCTAGTGTAGAGAGTGCCCTCTTGAGGTTGAAGGGTATCATTTCTTATGGGATCTCTATGTCCTAGAGATGACGGGCTATGATATCATCTTCGGCATGGACTGGCTAGTCCCCTTCCAGGCAGTCGTCGACTGTTATCACCGCAGAGTGAGCTTTGTTTCACCAGAGGGTGAATCCTTTCTTCATAGGGGCGAGTGTGATGTTTGGGTGAGTCGGGCAGGACTCGAGCATCATGGGCTAGGACGGGTGACAGCCCAGATTTCCAGTCTTTATCTGGATGATCAGGGACTCCACAGTTGGACTTCCCTCCGGTAGTGGATCGTTTCAGGGATGTCTTTCTAGAGGAATTTTCAGGTCTGCCTCCGGAGCGTGAGGTATACTTCTCTATCGTGCTTGTGTCAGGAGTAGAACAGGTGTCCATTCCTCCCTATAGGATGGCAACACCTGAGTTGCAGGAGCTCAAGAAGCAGTTGCAGGAGTTGCAGGAAAAGGGTTTCATCCAACCCAGTACTTCTCCCTGGGGTTCGCCTGTCCTATTTGTGAAGAAATCAGACGGTACCCTTCGGCTTTGTGTGGATTATCAGAAGCTGAAATAGTTGACAGTCAAGAACTGATATCCATTGTTGAGGATCGATGACCTCTTTGATCAGCTTCGAGGAGCCCGGGTGTTCTTGAAGATTGACTTGAGGTCCGGTTATCATCATTTGCATGTCAGACCATCAAACATACCTCTGACAGCCTTCATGAGCAGATACGGTCTATACGAGTATACGGTTATGTCATTCGGACTCACAAACGTGCCTGCAGTTTTCATGGCACTGATGAACCGAGTGTTCTATCCTTACTTGTATTCTTTCATTGTGGTCTTCGTGGATGATATCTGGTGTACTCTCTCACTCGACACGACCATGCCACCCATCTTGAGATCATTCTGAGTACACTGAGAGGGCATCGGTTTTATGCAAAACATAATAAGTGCCACCTCTGGATGGATCAGATTCACTTCTTGGGTCACGTCATCTCAGAGGCAGGAGTATCAGTGGACCCAGAGAAAGTGAGAGCTATAGTTTTCTGGGAGTAGCCGAAGAACGTCTTTGAGGTACGGTGTTCTCTAGGGCTGGATGGATACTACAGACGCTTCATTCAGGACTTCTCGCGCCTAGAAGCACCGTTGACAGGTCTGACCAAGAAGGGGTCAAAATTCTTATGGTCAGATTCTTGTCAGTCCGCCTTTCAGGTGCTGAAAGGGAGGTTGACGTCAGCACCGATACTAGTCTTGCCAAATCCAAGAAAGAGATACACCTTCTACTGTGATTCTTCATGTATGGGGCTGGGAGTTGTGCTTATGCAGGGAGATGGAGTCGTCGCGCACGGGTCTCGGCAGTTGAGGAAACATGAGAGGAACTACCCTACACACAATCTGGAGTTGGCAGCTGTTGTTCATGCCTTATTCTGTTGGAGACACTACCTTTTGGGAGAGAATTTTGTGGTTTTTACCGACCACAAGAGCCTCAAGTACATCTTCACTCAACGTGGTCTGAATCTGAGGTAGCGCAGGTGGGTTGAGTATCATCAGTCTTTCGACTTTGAGCTTGCCTATACACCGGGTAAGGGCAACGTAGTGGCAGATGCGTTGAGTAGGAGGACTCATGTTCAGGCTGTTCAGGAGGCCAGTAGTGAGTGGCAGCTTATGGATCTATTCTCTGAGATGCTTCTGGAGGTGCACGACAGATAGAGATAGACTTTTCTTTCATCTGTGGATGTTACCTCGACACTTCTTGATCAGGTATGGATGAGTCGGCTATTAGACTCAGAAGGCTTAGTCTTGCAGAAGAGTGTGTCAGGAGAGGACTCTTTTCCTGGATGGACAATGGGTGAGGATGAGATCTTGTGCTTCCAGGGACGCATGTGGGTGCCAGCAGACATACGTGAGGAGCTAATGCAGGATTTTCATTCCTCAGTTTAGGCAGTTCATCCTGGTGTCAGCAAGATGTACTGGGACCTTCATCACCAGTAATGGTGGCCAGGTATGAAGAAGGATTTTTCTGGTTTCGTCTTGAGATTCTCTACTTGTCAGTTGGTAAAAGCAGAGCATCAGCGACCAGCTGGGCTTTTACAACAGTTACTCATTCCGGAGTGGAAATGGAATGACGTTGCGATGGACTTCGTGACCGGTTTTCTGAGGTCACCTCGAGGGAACGATGCTGTTTGGGTCGTCGTCAACAGACTTAGAAAGATTTCTCACTTCTTGCTGATCAAGGAGACCTTCAGTGTCAATGATATGGGACAACTTTACATCAGAGAGATCATTCGTCTTCATGGAGTTCCACACTCCATTGTGTCAGATAGGGATGCACGCTTCACTTCTCGGTTCTGGCAGGGACTCCAGAAGGCCTTGTGTACACAGGTACTTTTGAGAATAACATACCATCCCCAGACTGATGGCCAGTCCGAGCGCACGATCCAGGTGCTTGAGGATATGCTCCAAGCCTGCATTCTAGATTTTGGCGGTTCTTGGGAGAAGCATATTCCTCTGGTGGATTTTACCTACAACAACAGTTTTCAGGAAACCATTCAGATGGAACCTTATGAGGATTTGTACGGTAGGCCATTCCGATCACCCTTATACTGGCTAGAGGCAGGAGAGGCAGCTTTTCTAGGACGTCGTCTTATTCAGGAGACTTCAGAGCAGATAGAGTTGATTCAGAAGAGGATGGCTACAACACAGTCTCGGCAGAAGTCTTATGCTGATCAGTGGAGACGACCTCTGGAGTTCGAGGTCGGTGATCAGGTTTTCCTGCGTGTTGCACCGAGGTTGGGAGACAAGAGGATTCAGAGACAGGGTAAGTTTTCACCGCGGTACGTTGGGCAGTTTGAGGTGTTGGAGAGAGTTGGGTCGGTTGCCTATTGGTTGTAGTTACCTCAGAGGTATCGGGCTATGCACGATGTCTTCCATGTCTCTCAGCTCCGATGTTACTTTTCAGACCTGTCTCATGTCTTTTAGCCCGAGGAGCTTGAGCTCGAATTGGATGCGTCGTTCGAGGAGCATCCTATCCGGATTTTTGATCCCGGTACAAAGGTTATCCAAGGTCGTTCTGTTCCTCTAGTATGGGTGCTATGGCAGCATGAGCGAGTACAGGATGAGACCTGGGAGAGGGAGGCTGATGTACGATCACAGTGGCCGGAGCTGTTCGGGGTTTCTTCTTCTCTGCCTCGTTAGGGAAATCTGGGGACAAATTTCTTTAAGGGGGAAGTTTGTAAGAACCCGAATGGTATGTTATATTATTTATGATGATCATATAAAAAACACTCAAATTACCTCAAATTCTATATAAAAACACCAGAAATGTAATTTTACCTACTTGTTTCAGTGTTTGGTATGTTATATTATTTATGAGAAAGATATTGTCAAATCCGGAGTTTTTATACAAGGTATGTATCTTATTATGTTATGTTTAAATGTTTTTTTACAACCTATTGTGAGTACCTAACTTGATGATGAGCGTTTCAAAGGTGTTTGGGGCTTGTTCGGAGCCTAAAACCGAGATTTTTGGGGAAAATAGGTAGGCTACACGGTTTTTGGAAACAGTGTATGACAGTTCCCACGGTTACTACTAACCTTACTGGGATGCGCAGAGGTATCTAGGAGTTGTACAATTTGAGTAAATGATATGGATTGAGGTGTACTTCCTTACGATAGTGTCTGCAGTTTTTAACAGTGTGCTAAGACATAGTTTGCAGATGATTTGGAAAACTATGCACACTAACCATGTGAGGTGCCCCTCCTTACATTGTTGGGTGCATAGTTGGCGTATTGTTTGGCCAACCATATATCCAAACCCTACAAGAATTGGTTTCTGGGTAAAATGAAAAATTCTCCCTTAAAAGAATATTTTATATTAAACCTATTTCCTTTATTGTACATTGGATATTAGGGAGGCATGTGAGCTCTATCATGAAGCCAATCATAGGGTTTTCCACTATTTCTTCATCTGATATAATAATCGAGAGTTGTTTATCTCATTGGATATGTACGAGTGAGTACTCAATTCATTTTGTTTCATTCTTCATTTAAATTCAAATCATCGGAGTTATTTAAGAGTGGGATAATATGCCATATTTTCAAGGTTTTTTTATCATTCTTCAATTTTTTCATGATCTATGATGAATCAAAAGATAATACTGGATAATTAATCTACTATGGACCTATAGTAGGTGGTATACTTTTCCCAAATCGTTTGGTGATTTGTAAAGATAGTTTACCTAGTGTAGCATTATAGACTTTTTGGAATCATCTCTAAAATTAAATAAATAATTGAATTCAGTGTAATGGAACATGTGAGTGATGACCTTAAGTTCTTTTGAGATGTTATGGAAGTTTTTCCCCAACTAAGGCCACCCATTGGGTGTGCCATTTAAATTTCCTTTTCATATGGCATTGTTAAACCACCCATGGGGTGAGTTAGGTATTTTATATTAAGAAGAAGTATTTTAATGAATTTATTGAATTGAATTGTTTGTTTAAAGATAAATATTTATTCATATGCATGTTGATGATTTGAATAAATTCTTTTTCTAGAATTTATATATGAGTGGGTAAACACATTGAATGTAATTGAATGTGAATTTTTATATTAGTGGGTAAATTCATTCTAAAAAAGGTAATTTAATTGAATGATGAATGTTTCCAAAGAATGTCATTGGTGTGTTACACCATAAGTCGTGATAGTGGTAGAAAATGCATTAGACCTATATGATACTTGGATTCTGATTCGGTGGGATGTACTAGGCATTGTTACACCTTGGATATGGTTTTTTTGGGCTCACAGTGGACATGGTATGTTGACATGTCCCTTGAAACCTAATTAAATCCTAACTAAGTTTCAATCGAGATGATCTTGAGACTAAATAAGGATTTCATTGTTCTCTACACCTTGGATCTAAGCCCCAAGGGATTTGAAATTATTGATTATATTTTATGGTTGTGATAAATGTGACATTCAGGACTATACCGATCAACTATGGTATATTTGAAACTAATGGTTATATGGAACAGTTGTGGTTGTTATGAGATACAGGTTATACAACACTTCCATGGTTGATATGAGATATTATGTATATGGGTTGTTCATGGTGTTTACTTACTTATGCTTACTATTTCCTTGTTACAAGAACCTAACGTACGTTTTGTGGGAGCCTTATTGGGATATACAGTATCACTTATTTTTTAGTCTATATTCCACATCATTGTACTTGTAATACTGTCAAATTTTTTATATACCTTCCTCTATTCTCTAACTTATATTGCACCATTAGGATTTGAAATAGACAATTTTGGTGGTAACCTACTAGGACTATACCTCACATCATGTTCAAGACACTATTGGGTATCTATATAGACCCTATGGATGCAAGTAGGGACTGGGGAAAGCACCAATGGGTTGATGGTTGACTTTGTGGCATGGTTAGAAGCAAAGGATCACAGAACTGAGATGTGGATTTTAATGCTATCTGGGATAGTTTTTTGTCTTTTTGGTATTTTTATAGATGTCTTTTACATATTACATATATACCTATTTTGTATTATTTATAGATACAATACATGTATCATCATCATTGTATATGAAATTACTTATGACATTGTTATATATATACCTATCTTTTTATGTTTAACTATTTTCTGGTTTATTTAATGCTTCTGATATTGATTATTATGATTTATACTTCTATGTTACACTATGTAAAGGTGGCATAGTCTCCCCAAAGGCACACACTAGGCCCTAGAATCTAGTTGTAAGCCCATGGAGTTTGGGGAGATGTGCTTGAGGCCATGAGACCAATCAGGCTCAGGGCACCGTTTAGTGGAATTTAGGTCCGAGACATTATAAGGTGGTATCAAAGAAATACATTACTTTCTACTTTTTTATTTTGAGGCAATAGAAAATTGGATAATAAGGAATTGTAAATTGGTAATGATCTGTTCCTATGAGTAGCTAACCCACATATAGAAAATATCCAAATTGCCTCAAATTAAAATTTTATTTTTCTTAATATCAGCTATTACAGTTGATTTAATTCCAATGTTGGGTGATTTAATTGAATTGGGAGGATATCATTAATATTATTGTGGGTTTTATTTATTTGCAACCTGATGAGATTAGGGTATTCCAACTCATGCATTATTTTAAGAAACTTCTAGAAATCAAATTCCATGCATTATTCCATGACATATAGGATGAATTTCTTGTTTTCCTAATGTTATGATTGGTTCCATGATATATATACCCACTACTATGTTAGATATTTTGTGCAGTGGATATAGAAACATGCTTGATACTTATATTTCATATCATAAACTAAGCAGTGTTTTTCTGATTAGGCTACAACATACACCCTAAAAACCCAATTATGGTGCATTGTGTCATGGACCATGAGTCTCATGGATTGGAACATGTCATGGTGTGGATTAGGGGGACACTATATTTTCATTTAGCATGAGTATGGGACCTTATGGAATGGAAAGGGTGAACCATTTCATTCAACCATTTGTAATGAAAAATGGAAATTCTGGAGGATTCTTTACTAGTCCTGAATCTATGAGTAAACTGTGTGGTAAAATCTATTTATAATATGGTTTTGATCATTCCTGTACTTTTATCAATGAAATTTTCTATCAATATTTTATGAGGTGTGTGTTTGGAATTATAGGGACCTTCCACCATAATGAAATCTGGTCGTAAACCAATTGGGTAGAAATTATAATAATCTAGAGGTGGTGGTCTATGGGCTACTTGTAACATCCCAGGTAAATAAAGAATAAAGAATTTTCATATTTATTAATATTTACGAATTAAATATTAATTTTGTTTTAAAAGGGGTTGCTATGTTCGATAGCGTACCCGATACGCAACGATGAGTTTCTTTGAAACTTACGTAGCACACTAGTAATAAAATAATATTATTGTAAATGTTAGTTAACAAGTAGCCGTTGTACTGGAGGGAATGGATAGAAATAACTAAAATATGATTATATATGTTTTTAAATGTTTATACATTTACCCAATAAAAGATAAAGGCTTAAAATACGGAAAGAGTTCAATTTTAGGGCATATATACTCTAATTTTCACTAAAGGTTCACTTATCACCTTTTAAGGGTGAACCGTCATTAAATATAATTTTGATTGATCTTATAAATTCTATTGGACCAAATATAACTCTTCTTTAGAATCAGGACATCAAAATTTACTTTGTGTAAATTTTTGGTACCTTTCTGATAAAGTTCATTTTTTTAATGAATAGTGTAAAATGTTGTATTTTAATTCAAAACCTCTTTTTAATCTAATTTATTTATATGATTAGATTATCTTTTGAATTGGTTTTAAAGTGAAATTAGAAAATATTTTTACCAGTTAATCCAATGGTGGTCATTGGAATCAATTTCACTTTGAAATTAGACTTAAACTGGTGTCAATCATTTGATACTTATTGTTTCACAAAAACACGCTATTTGTCATGACAGCGGGAATTAATTATTAAATTAATTAATTTAACTTATATGTTTTGAATTTTGTAAAATGGACTTCATTTTTGAATTTGGAATATCAAATATAGCTTAGGGTGAATTTTTGGTAATTTTCTGAAAAACTTCAATTTTTGATGAATAGTGAAACCACTAAGTGGTAATCAAGCAAACTGATTTTTCAGTTAAATGAAAGTTTACCACTAATGTGTATTGAATTTTGAAAATCCGACATACATGGTTTTCATTAAGAAGTAAAATGTGGTTCAATGAGATTAAAATAATTTTTTGGTGAATAGTAACTTTTTTTCATTAATCGCGATTAGAGGTAATTAGTGTAGTTTAAGGTAAAAATGGTATTATAAGAATGTGAAAACACCATGACACTTGTCCTACACCTATTGGGTGAGTCATGGCCGACCAAGAAAAGCCATGGGCCAACTTGGGGACCCCATGGAGCCACTTTAGTTGGAAAATGACATTAATATATTTTTATTTAATGTTAAAGTTAAAATGACACTAACATAAATTGTTTTACTAAAATAATTTTTGAGTGGGGTTATACAAGTCCAAATTTTGATTATAAATAGTAATTGGAAATCTAAAAAGATTTCCTACATCATAGTATTTTTTTTATAATTTTTAGACATTAAATAATTAAATTATATATGACATAATAATGATGCAGCGATGACATCATTATTTGACGATTTAAATAAAATGGAAAGATAATGAAAAATATAAAACCTAAACATGGCCAAAACCAATTGGATGAGTGGATTTCGAACCCTTATCACCTTATCCACGAATTATATCAATGTGGGACCTTTTAAAACCGAAACACATTTTCAAATAAAGTAATATTTCTTTACTTTCCAAAAGTGCCCCTCCTCTCCTCTTATAAAAGGCCCCCACCTCTACCTCATTTCACACACTCTTCAAGCCTTTGGCTCGGCCAACCCCTGCCCAATTACTCTCTCCACATCTCTCTCCTCATCCTAGAGGATTCCCTTTGGGCAGAATCCTTTCAAAGGAAGCCTTTAGGCTCAAATCAAAAGGGAGTTACACTTTTAAAGGTAATTCATTCTCTCTTGTTCATTTGTTTTATTTTGCTTCTCCAACCCTCTAAACTCTTTTTATTTACTTATTTTGTAACAACACCAGTATCTTCAATATACTAGGATGTTGTTATAATATTTATTTTAGCTACACGCTCACACAACTACATCAAATGGTTAAAGAACATACGGTTTCCGTGGATGGCGAAATTCTGCCTCCCGAAACGATGATTGTTCAATACTCATTTAACACCTTCAAGGGTGGCCATTATGATGTCACTATTTTTATATATGATATATAATATGTTTATGTTTTCTTTAAGCTTCTGTATTTTTCATTTTTGGCATACCTTTATGGTTTCCATTATGGTTAAACACGATATCTTCATTTAAGGAAGTGCGGACTACCGCCCCCTAAAAGTGATGTGATTCATTAATGCCATATGTGGGACGTGTAAAGGATGGATTTAAAGTTATTATATATGATGTTATACTGGAATTATAATATACCTCTATATCATTATTATTTATCTCCATTAAAGTATGAGATAGAAATGAAAGTAGCGTTCATGCGTACGTACGGCTTACCGTCTCCATGAACGGTGCATTTCATTTCTTATCCCCAAATGTAATGTACTATTAAAATTACATGTATATAATGTATATATATAATTAATGATATATCTAAATGATGAATATAATTCTGGAATTAAAATATACATACCTCTCATTAAGTTTTAATTCCACTAATATGACAAAGAAATGAAAGTAGCGTTCATGCGTACGTACGGCTTACCGTCTCCATGAACGGTGCATTT
The DNA here is from genome assembly GCA_963277665.1 of Viscum album. Taxonomy (NCBI): domain Eukaryota; kingdom Viridiplantae; phylum Streptophyta; class Magnoliopsida; order Santalales; family Viscaceae; genus Viscum; species Viscum album. Next base: position 1,147,493,721 of record OY728132.1, on the reverse strand, counting down.
CATTTCTTACCTCTAAATGATTATGTAATATTATAAATGCATGTATGTACTGGATATATATGACATATATGATATCTACATCATGAATACCATTCTGGATATAAAGAACTTTTGACCACATGAACAACATGTAATTGTAAGAAGTCAACTTTCGACTTAAGAACCAAATATTGACAAAACAAACATTATTAACTTAAATGGTTACATAATGTTTATAACATGACAATAAGTGATATAAAAATAACAATAAACTTTAAAAAGGTTCTTAATCAAGTATAAATTAACTCAAGTTTATTATTCAGGATGTTAAAGAACGGTCGGGTCAAGTCGGATACGAGGTAAGGGAACTTCTTAACCCAATTTCCATTCTTTGGGTTAATCTCCTACTTTCAAACTATGTCATTATATTATTATGTCGTATCTTTTATTTTTACTTTATTTATGTGTACTTATAGTGAATACACATAATATATCTATTTCATTTTAAAAATTATCTTTGTAAGGGACTTCGTCTCAATCTCCTTTCATTGAGGCGTATTTCGTTTTATACACAACTTTCTTTTATACGGTGTATAAATCCTTTGACTTTTACTTTTATACAAAAGGAATCTTTTTCTACGAAGCGTTTTACTAAACGACAAAAAGGAATGTTTTTTTAACGTACGCGGTGACAATGACTTTTTCCGCCGCCGCGAGTATTATTTTGGTCTTTGGCTTCCTCAACAAGCCGTAATGTTTTTAAAATAAAATAAATACCATATACTCTTTTATGTATTTTGGTATTGAAAATGGTTTTGATAAAGGATTCTATTATGTCAATATATTTATGATATATTGTGATTGAAATGTGGAAATGTTATCTTTCCTTTATATTGGTTTTATGTTTTATGATTTTATATTGGTACTTGGACATTTTAACGGGTGGTTACGTTATAAACCATATGACGGGTGGTTCCGTGAATACCAGGACGGGTGGTTACGTTATAACCTCCAATGCATTGGGTATAAAAGTCGGCCGTATGGCTATTCCATTAAGTATGTATGGAAATTGGCCGTATGGCTATTCCATTAAGTGATATGTGTGGAAGTCAACCGTATGGTTATTCCACTTAAGTATGTTTATGTCCCAAGTTAACTTTATATATTCTATGTGTTCTTTATATGGGTTTTATGGTAATCCTTTGGTTACAAAAAGGTAAGTAATGATACTTTATTCAGTGAAGATTTTTTTTACTACTTCATGAAGGTGAAGGTATTACTTTGATATAGTATACATGGTTTACTTGATGTTTTAAAAACTAATAGTTTTCATTCTTTTTGTATCCCTTACTGAGCTTTTTATGCTCACCCCAAGTTTTTTTTTGAAATGTTTTTCACAGGACTTAATGTGGAATAAGGTCAAGGATGGGATCAAGGGAATGTCATGCTATATAAAACATGGAACTAGATATGTTTATTTTAAGAGTTTTTTTTTATTATGGAAACTTAGTATAAGTGACTACTTTGTAATATTTTGAGATGTAATAGTTATGTTCTAATTCTCTAAAACTCTAAACCTGAAAAGATCCTCAGCGTGAATTATTCTTTTAATTCAATATTAAGTAAGGTTTAAGGCTGGGGCCTTATAGTTGGTATCAGAGGTCGGTTTAGACAACTTTAGGAGTTGGAAAAGTGTTAAATTATAATATGATTGAAATGATATAGCATTTACGGATTACCATGTTGCTTCGCCTAAGATATTTCTGTGTTCAGAATGGTTTTCCGCAGAGGAAACAAAGCAGCTATGTTGGGACGACATCAGGAGGAAGATAACCTTCCAAATCAGCAACCTGAGATGGTCGGAATCGGAACTGAATAGTTTGTTGCAGTGATGGCACAGTTGACTCAGGCTATAAATGGTGGTGGTATCCATGCACGAGATCAGCCAGATCAACCGCAGAGGAACATGTCAGTGGTGGAACATTTCATGAGGCAACATCCCCCATCATTCAGAGGATCATCTGACCCTGTGCAAGCTGAAGGGTGGATTAAAGCACTGGAGAAGATTTTTGATGTCATGGGGTGTTCAGAACATCAAAAGGTTAGTCTTGCTATTTACCGTTTTGAAGGTGAAGCTGATCAGTGGTGGTCGATGGTGAAAAATATAAGGGATAGTGATGAGATTGAGGATCTTCACTGGGAAAAATTCAAAGGTATGTTTCTTGAGAAATATTTTCCTAAGGTGGTTCATCTTAGGATGGAAAAATAGTTCCTAGAATTGAGGCAGGAGGATGATTCAGTGGCTTCTTATGAAGAAAAGTTCACTCGATTGGCAAGGTATGCTCCAAACTTCATACGAGATCTTGATAGTAAAATAAACCGTTTTTACTCAGGGTTAAAGCCAAAGTATCGAAGGGCTTTAGCTTCTCGTGAGTTCAAAAGTTATGAAAAACTTGTTCGATGTGCGGAGAAGGTGGAAATGGAGTTTTCTGATGATCAGGTGTTCTATGACAAACAACAGAATAAGAGGTCTAGTTGACAGGAAAAGGGGAGGAATTCATCAAAGAAGCAAGGAGGTAAGAAAACCAAATATCCATCATGTGAGAAGTGTGGTAAAATGCATCCTGGAGAATGTTTATCCAAGTCTGGTAAGTACTTTCTGTGTGGTAAGTCTGGTCATATTGCTCGTAACTGTAAGGAAGATGATCAAGCAGGAAATGAAAAGCCAACGGTAAGATGTTTTAAGTGTAATGAAATGGGTCATTATGCAAATGAGTGTCCAACGAAGAACTCAACTAGGGGAATGCAGCCAGACTACAAGCAGAAAGGGGTGGTAAAATCCTTTGCAACAAATTCAGCAGATGTTGGGCCATCGAATGAAGTGGTATCAGCTCCAGGGAGCTCAGTATTTTTTGAAGAGTGACTTGAGGTCGGGGTACCATTAGTTGAAAGTAAAAGAAGCAGACGTTCCGAAGACTACGTTCCATACTAGATATTGCCATTATGAATTTGTAGTTATGACTTTTGGGTTAACCAATGCACCTGCTGTATTCATGGACCTTATGAATAAAATTTTCCATGAGTTCTTGGATAAGTTTGTGTTTGTGTTTTGAGGTTTGTGAAGAGGTTATGTGTGCCTTGTGATTCACAGTTGAAGAGAGAGTGGTTATGTGAAGCTCATAGTTCTCCGTTTTCAGTTCATCCGGGCAGTACTAAGATGTATAGAGATCTGCGGGAGTATTACTGGTGGGATGGAATGAAAAGAGACATTGCTGATTTTACTGTGAAGTGTTTGACATGTCAACAGGTTAAAGCAGAGCGGCAGGGATGCTTCAGCCTTTACCAGTGCCAGAGTGGAAATGGGAGAATATATCCATGGACTTTATTGTGGGATTACCGAGGACATCTCGAGGTAATAATGCAATCTGGGTTATTGTTGATCGCTTGACCAAATCTGCTCATTTCCTTGCTATACGAGATAATTTCTCTCTTGATCAACTTTCCCGTTTGTATCTTAAATAGATAGTCAGGTTACATGGAGTTCCTCTCTCCATTGTATCAGATCATGATCCCAGGTTTACTTCTAACTTTTGGAAAGGCCTTCATAATTAATTGGGTACTGAATTAAATTTTAGTACAGCTTTTCATCCTCAATCAGATGGGCAGTCAGAACGAACAATTCAGACCTTGGAGGATATGCTACGAGCTTGTTCGATGGATTATCAGGGAAGTTGGGACCAACATTTTTCTTTGGTTGAGTTTTCTTATAATAAAAGTTTCCATTCTAGTATACAGATGGCACCATTTGAGGCATTATATGGGAAGCGGTGTCGAACTCCAGCATTTTGGGATGAAGTGGGTGAAAGGAAGTTGATGGGACTAGAATTGGTAGAAGAGATGGCAGAAAAAGTTCAGCTGATTCAGAAGCACATGAGAACAGCTCAGAGCAGGTAGAAGAGTTATGCGGATAACCGGAGGAAGGATCTATCTTTCAAGGTAGGTGATCATGTTTTTCTCAAGGTTTCTCCTTGGAAAAGTGTGATGGGATTTGGTAAGAAAGGAAAGTTGAGTCCATGGTTGGTTGGACCATATGAAATTCTGGAAAGAGTTGGATCAGTTGCATACCGAGTGGCTTTACCTCCGAGTTTATCTTAGGTACACAATGTTTTTCATGTTTCAATGTTGAGAAAGTATATGCCAGATCCATCTCATGTTTTGAGCCCAGAGGTAGTTCAGCTGGAAGAGAACCTATCTTATGAGGAACAACTGGTCCAGATTCTTGACCACAGGGAGCAAGTGTTACGGAATAAGGTGATTCACCAGGTAAAGGTTTTGTGGAAAAACCATGTGATTGAAGAGGCAACGTGGGAATCTAAAAATGCTATGAGGGATAAATACCCCCACTTATTTTGATAAGTGAATAAAATTGCGAGGAAGCAATTCCCAAAAGGGGGGAAGGATGTAACATCCCAGGTAAATAAAGAATAAAGAATTTTCATATTTATTAATATTTACGAATTAAATATTAATTTTGTTTTAAAAGGGGTTGCTATGTTCGATAGCGTACCCGATACGCAACGATGAGTTTCTTTGAAACTTACGTAGCACACTAGTAATAAAATAATATTATTTTAAATGTTAGTTAACAAGTAGCCGTTGTACTGGCGAGAATGGATAGAAATAACTAAAATATGATTATATATGTTTTTAAATGTTTATACATTTACCCAATAAAAGATAAAGGCTTAAAATACGGAAAGAGTTCAATTTTAGGGCATATATACTCTAATTTTCACTAAAGGCTCACTTATCACCTTTTAATGGTGAACTGTCATTAAATATAGTTTTGATTGATCTTATAAATTCTATTGGACCAAATATAACTCTTCTTTAGAATCGGGACATCAAAATTTACTTTGTGTAAATTTTTGGTACCTTTCTGATAAAGTTCATTTTTTTAATGAATAGTGTAAAATGTTGTATTTTAATTCAAAACCTCTTTTTAATCTAATTTATTTATATGATTAGATTATATTTTGAATTTGTTTTAAAGTGAAATTAGAAAATATTTTTACCAGTTAATCCAATGGTGGTCATTGGAATCAATTTCACTTTGAAATTGGACTTAAACTGGTGTCAATCTTTTGATACTTATTGTTTCACAAAAACACGCTATTTGTCATGACAGCGGGAATTAATTATTAAATTAATTAATTTGACTTATATGTTTTGAATTTTGTAAAATGGACTTCATTTTTGAATTCGGAATATCAAATATAGCTTAGGGTGAATTTTTGGTAATTTTCTGAAAAACTTCAATTTTTGATGAATAGTGAAACCACTAAGTGGTAATCAAGCAAACTGATTTTTCAGTTAAATGAAATTTTACCACTAATGTATATTTAATTTTGAAAATCCGACATACATGGTTGTCATTAAGAAGTAAAATGTGGTTCAATGAGATTAAAATAATTTTTTGGCGAATAGTAACTTTTTTTCATTAATCGCGATTAGAGGTAATTAGTGTAGTTTAAGGTAAAAATGGTATTATAAGAATGTGAAAACACCATGAAACTTGTCCTACACCTATTGGGTGAGTCATGGCCGACCAAGAAAAGCCATGGGCCAACTTGGGGACCCCATGGAGCCACTTTAGTTGGAAAATGACATTAATATATTTTTATTTAATGTTAAAGTTAAAATGACACTAACATAAATTGTTTTAATAAAATAATTTTTGAGTGGGGTTATACAAGTCCAAATTTTGATTATAAATAGTAATTGGAAAGCTAAAAAGATTTCCTACATCATAGTATTTTTTTTATAATTTTTAGACATTAAATAATTAAATTATATATGACATAATAATGATGCAGCGATGACATCATTATTTGACGATTTAAATAAAATGGAAAGATAATGAAAAATATAAAACCTACACATGGACAAAACCAATTGGATGAGTGTATTTCGAACCCTTATCACCTTATCCACGAATTATATCAATGTGGGACCTTTTAAAATCGAAACACATTTTCAAATAAAGTAATATTTATTTACTTTCCAAAAGTGACCCTCCTCTCCTCTTATAAAAGGCCCCCACCTCTACCTCATTTCACACACTCTTCAAGCCTTTGGCTCGGCCAAACCCTGCCCAATTACTCTCTCCACATCCCTCTCCTCATCCTAGAGGATTCCCTTTGGGCAGAATCCTTTCAAAGGAAGCCTTTAGGCTCAAATCAAAAGGGAGCTACACTTTTAAAGGTAATTCATTCTCTCTTGTTCATTTGTTTTATTTTGCTTCTCCAACCCTCTAAACTCTTTTTATTTACTTATTTTGTAACAAAACCAGTATCTTAAATATACTAGGATGTTGTTATAATATTTATTTGAGCTACACTCTCACACAACTACATCAAATGGTTAAAGAACATACGGTTTCCGTGGATGGCGAAATTCTGCCTCCCGAAACGATGATTGTTCAATACTCATTTAACACCTTCAAGGGTGGCCATTATGATGTCACTATTTTTATATATGATATATAATATGTTTATGTTTTCTTTAAGCTTCTGTATTTTTCATTTTTTGCATACCTTTATGGTTTCCATTATGGTTAAACACGATATCTTCATTTAAGGAAGTGCGGACTACCGCCCCCTAAAAGTGATGTGATTCGTTAATGCCATATGTGGGACGTGTAAAGGATGGATTTAAAGTTATTATATATGATGTTATACTGGAATTATAATATACCTCTATATAATTATTATTTATCTCCATAAAAGTATGAGATAGAAATGAAAGTAGCGTTCATGCGTACGTACGGCTTACCGTCTCCATGAACGGTGCATTTCATTTCTTATCCCCAAATGTAATGTACTATTAAAATTACATGTATATAATGTATATATATAATTAATGATATATCTAAATGATGAATATAATTCTGGAATTAAAATATACATACCTCTCATTTAGTTTTAATTTCACTAATATGACAAAGAAATGAAAGTAGCGTTCATGCGTACGTACGGCTTATCGTCTCCATGAACGGTGCATTTCATTTCTTACCTCTAAATGATTATGTAATATTATAAATGCATGTATGTACTGGATATATATGACATATATGATATCTACATCATGAATACCATTCTGGATATAAAGAACTTTTGACCACATGAACAACATGTAATTGTAAGAAGTCAACTTTCGACTTAAGAACCAAATATTGACAAAACAAACATTATTAACTTAAATGGTTACATAATGTTTATAACATGGCAATAAGTGATATAAAAAGAATAATGAAATTTAAAAAGGTTCTTAATCAAGTATAAATTAACTCAAGTTTATTATTCAGGACGTTAAAGAACGGTCGAGTCAAGTCGGATACGAGGTAAGGGAACTTCTTAACCCAATTTCCATTCTTTGGGTTAATATCCTACTTTCAAATTATGTCATTATATTATTATGTCGTATCTTTTATTTGTACTTTATTTATGTGTACTTATAGTGAATACACATAATATGTATATTTCATTTTAAAAATTATCTTTGTAAGGGACTTCATCTCAATCTCCTTTCATTGAGGCATATTTCGTTTTATACACAACTTTCTTTTATACGGTGTATAAACCCTTTGACTTTTACTTTTATACAAAAGGAATCTTTTTCTACGAAGCGTTTTACTAAACGAAAAAAAGGAATGTTTTTTTAACGTACGCGGTGACAATGACTTTTTCCGCCGCCGCGAGTATTATTTTGGTCTTTGGCTTCCTCAACAAGCCGTAATGTTTTTAAAATAAAATAAATACCATATACTCTTTTATGTATTTTGGTATTGAAAATGGTTTTGATAAAGGATTCTATTATGTCAATATATTTATGATATATTGTGATTGAAATGTGGAAATGTTATCTTTCCTTTATATTGGTTTTATGTTTTATGATTTTATATTGGTACTTGGACATTTTAACGGGTGGTTACGTTATAAACCATATGACGGGTGGTGCCGTGAATACCAGGACGGGTGGTTACGTTATAACCTCCAATGCATTGGGTATGGAAGTCGTCCATATGGCTATTCCATTAAGTATGTATGGAAATTGGCCGTATGGCTATTCCATTAAGTGATATGTGTGGAAGTCAACCGTATGGTTATTCCACTTAAGTATGTTTATGTCCCAAGTTACCTTTATATATTCTATGTGTTCTTTATATGGGTTTTATGGTAATCCTTTGGTTACAAAAAGGTAAGTAATGATACTTTATTCAGTGAAGATTTTTTTTACTACTTCATGAAGGTGAAGGTATTACTTTGATATAGTATACATGGTTTACTTGATGTTTGAAAAACTAATAGTTTTCATTCTTTTTGTATCCCTTACTGAGCTTTTTATGCTCACCCCAAGTTTTTTTTTGAAATGCTTTTCACAGGACTTAATGTGGAATAAGGTCAAGGATGGGATCAAGGGAATGTCATGCTATATAAAACATGGAACTAGACATGTTTATTTTAAGAGTTTTTTTTTATTATGGAAACTTAGTATAAGTGACTACTTTGTAATATTTTGAGATGTAATAGTTATGTTCTAATTCTATAAAACTCTAAACCTGAAAAGATCCTCAACGTGAATTATTCTTTTAATTCAATATTAAGTAAGGTTTAAGGCTGGGGCCTTATACTACTGGTGGATACTTCTATAGTTCCAGTTAAAGAACTGAAAGTTTTTTTTGACACGGGTGTTTATGAATATTTATGTGAGGTGTTTTTTGTCATTATTAATAGTTTTTAGGGATCACTATAGCCTTCCTTGTCTATGGTGAAGATGAATCATGTGTTCTAGAAAAAGTATCCACCCATGTTTTTGGGGGGTCGCATTCCGTGGTCTACTGAGATGTGGCTCGAGAATACATTCTTAATCTTCGAGCATCTGAAGACACCTCCTGGTATGAGAGTGAAACTCATGAAGTATGTTCTTCTAGGAGAAGTAAAGAGTTTGTGGGATGTTTTGAACAAGGATAATAGGATGCAATATGTGGTTTTGGTTGATTGGAAAACTAGATTCTACCACTACTTTTTCCCCGAGACTCTGAGATAGGTACAAGCCAATGAGTTCATGAATCTGGAGCAAGATGATATGATAGTTATGGAGTATTCAGTGCACTATACAGATCTTTAATGTTTTGCAACCATGTTCCTTGCTGATGAGTTATTGAAGGAATGAAATTTCAATAAATGTCTCTAAAATGCCTTTTCACCTCAGTTCAATGCGTTCAAATTGACCTCTATTGCTGATATAGTAAAACATGTGTTAATTATAGAGTGGAACCTAATAGAATTTAGGGGTACAGATCATAGAAATTTAGACTCTCAACCTATTAGTTTGTCTTCCAGTGGAAGGAAGAGGAATTTTGAGGATTTCTAGGATATGGGAACAAGCCAAGCTGCTAGTGCTAGCATTGCAGTTTTCTATCATCAGTGTAGTAGATGGAGATACATGAGGAACCAACGCAATTTTGACTCAATCAATTAATGATCTTGTTGTGGGATGGGTACATGCAACATTTCTATTGGACCTTCCCTCTAATAATGAGTGGTAGGTGGTCATATCTGACACCAGGTTCGGGAGTGGGTTTCTAAACTCTGTGTCTAGAAGGGAGTTCTAGTAGTACTGGTTAATTAGGCTGAGTTGTTGGTTATCATGGTCGTGGAAGCCAATCCCTAGTTGTACTAAGATAAGGGAGTGGGCCTACTCTTAGTAGTGAGGTTTCAATATAGTTCCAATGTTCAGGCCAGATCTATTCTGTATATCCTACCACTAAGGATCAGATTAATGGACCATATATAGTGAATAATATGATCTTAGTAGCCTCAAATCTTATAACATCTTTTTTGACATAGTTTCATCACATATTTTTATATATATACTAATTGTGGAGAGCCTTGTGATATTGATTTTGTTTTTGGAGGATTTTATGATGATAGAAACTTTGTTGGGGATTGTAACATAGGATATACATCAGTATAGGGAGTTCCCCCTTATGGATAGTGGGTGTAAAATCATATAGAATATTTTTATACTTGAGATGGCTAGGTTTGAAGTGATACTCAGGATAGACTAGCTAGTGCTGTATCAAGCCTACATTGACTGCTACTATCAAAGGTTGAATTCCACATCACCTTAGAGTGTATTTTATACTCACATGGGTTAATGGGATGTCCCGAAAAGATGAGTAATAACAAATCATTATGGGATGGGTGGGAAGACATCCCATATTTCTAGTTTGTATCTGGATGATTTGAAAGCTTTTCGAACTAATTTCCCTCATGTGGTTGATCGTTCCAAGTATATTTTATTAGATTAATTGTATAGGTTACCTTAGATAGAGAGGTTGACTTCTCCATTGAGATAGTATATGGAGCTTCACAGGTATTCATTCCTACCTATAGGATAGCTATGATTTATTTGTAGGAGATCAAGAGGTTTCTAAAGGATTTAGAGGCAAAATGGTTTATACGACCTAGTAATTCTCTCTAGGGTTCACTGATCCTTTTTTCAAAAAAGGAAGATGGTACCCTTAGTCTATATGTGGATTACAAAAAATTGATCCATTTGATGCTCAAGAACTGGTATACCATTCAACATATAGTTGACATATTTGATAAACTTTGATGAGATAGAGAGTTCTTAAAATTTTATTTGAGATCTGAATATCATCAGGTGCATGTTCGACTTATAGACAAACCTCGTACAACTTTTCATAGAAGGTATGGTCTATATAAGTATTTGGTTATATTTTTTGGTCTCATGAATGCACCATCTATTTACATGGTGTTGATTAAACGAGTCTTCCATCCTTATTTGGATTCATTTGTGGTTGTTTTCATGGATGATATCTTGGTGTATTCTCACAATTGACAAGATCCATTCCAAAAATCATGAGATCATTTTGGTTACTCTGAGGGAGAATCATGTATATTCTATGATCACAAATTTCCACTTATGGATAGATAAAATTCACTCCTTGGATCATATTATCTCAGAAATAGGGGTATTAGTTGATGTAGAGAAGGTGGGAGATGTGGTTTATTAATAGAAACCTTGGAACATATTTGATAGATTGATTTTCCTAGGTCTAAATTTATATTACAAGAATTTCATATATGAATTTTCTCATATAGAACCATTATTGAGGGGTTTATCTAAGAAGGTAATGACATATTTATGGATAGATACTTAAGATATATCCTTTCATGAGCTAAAAGTTATATAAACTTCTTCACTAGTCCTGACTCTACCAGAGCAGGGAAAAATCTACACTCTTTATTGTAACACATCAGGTATTAGGATAAGATCTGTGTTGATTCAAGGAGATAAATTCATAACATAGAGGTCTCGATAACTGAGGTCACACAAGAGGAATTACCCGACACACGATCTCGAGTTAGCTGTAGTTGTTCATTTTTTACACTATTGGCGACATTATTTACTATGAGATACTTTTATGGTGTATAAGGACTAAAAAAATCCTCAATTACATATTTACACAATGTGATTTGAACCTGAGGTGGTGAAGGTGGTATGAGTACCTATAATATTTTGAATATGAGCAGGATTATATTCCTTGGAAGGGAAAGCAGTAGAAGATTCACTATGCAGAATGTCTCAAATATAGGATGTTTCAGAATCCAGTAAAGAGTAAAAGAATATTTATTTATTCTCTGAGATGTGGGTAGAGGTTCAAGATATCTAGGGAATGAATTTTCTTTCATCCATTGTTGTGACCTATACCCTAACAGGAAGAGTGAAGATGATGATGCAATCAGATTCAGAGGGCATAGCCCAAGAGAGTATGGTAGATCAGGACCCACCTCTTGCTTGGATTATAGGTGAGAATGATATCCTTCATATCCATGGCCATGTATGGGTTCCAGCAGATATACATGAGGTGCTAATGTGGGAGTTTTATGCCTCAATTTTGGTAGATTATCATAGTGTTACCAAGACGATTTGTGATTTACATTTCCAGTATTGGTGGACGGGGATCAAACATGAGGTAGAAAATTTTGTTATGTGGTGTTCCACTAGACAGAAACTAAATTTGGAACATCAGAGACTAGTCATATGTTTACATTACTACCCTATTCCCAAATGAAATATGGGATGATGTTATGATGGATTTTGTGACTGTATTTCTGAGTTCACCTCATGGAAGAGATTTTGTTCTGGTTTTTGTTGAAAATTTTATGAAGGTTGCACATTTTATTGTGATCATGAAGTCTTGTAGTGTTTTTGTTCTTGGGAGATGGGTATACATTTTGTTTTGAGAAAATCATACAACCCTAGAACTGAAGCCTAGTCAAAGAATATAATATAAGTTTTGAAGGACATGTTGTGAGCATGCATCCTGGATTTTTGGGGCTCTTAAGAGAGGTGTATACCCCTAGTTGAGTTAACCTACAATAATAAATATCATAGGAAAATATAGATGCAACCTTATGATGCATTATATGATATGCCATGCCGATATCCCCTATAAAAGTTAATGGAATGTGTGGTAGAGTTACTGGGACTACATCTCGTTACAGAGACTTATGTACAAGTATAGTTTTAAAGAAATTTTATGGAAAATGTATAGTCTTGAATGAAATATTAATTAAATTTCCTTATATAACCTCTATGGTTCAATTTCATGGATCGAGAATTTTTACATACCTCACCAAGGCTCGGATAGAGATGGATTAGAAGATAGGGTAAGACTTCTCAATGATATGTTAGGATCTTTGAGATTCTAGAGAGTGTTAAGAAGGTATCCTATCATTTACAGTTACCTCATAAGTGTCGAGTCATTCATGATGTCTTCCATGTATCTTAGATGTAATGTTATCATTCAGACTCATCTCACATTCAGTAGACTAAGGAGGAGGAGTTATAGGCTGATGCATCCTTTAAAGAGCGTATTATTCATATCACTAACATGGGAACATAGATTTTACGAGGTCGGTCAGTTCCTCTACTATGGGTGATACGGAAAAACGACCATTTATTGAGTGAATGTTGGGAGCGGGAGGCCAACATAGATGCTCAATGACCAGATTTATTCTCAGAAGAATCATGACCACTCTTAAGAAGGAGATTTTATTATGAATTTCTTTAAAGGGGGAAGATTTTAAGATCCTGGATTTGTATACAATGTTTAGATATTTTTTTTTCTTAAATGGTAGTTTTTGGCCTATTTTGATTACCCAACTTGATCATGGGTGTTTCTGGGGGTGTTAGGGGCTTTTTTTGAGCTTGAAACCCACCTTTATGGTAAAAAAATTATGCATCATGGTGAGTATAAAACATGAGGTAAGGGTTGTATGGTTAGTGAAACCATACTATATAGGTCGCACGATTACTACTAAACATGCAGGGATAGATAGAGGGCTCTAGGAGTTGTATGGTTTGAGGAAACTATTTGTTGGAGGTGAACACCCATGAAATAGACTCTATAGATTTTAATAATGGGTTGAGACATAGTTTTCACATGGTTTGGAAAACCATGAGCACTAATCATGTAAGGTTACCCTCAATAATGTGAAGGGAACACGGTTGGTGCATGGTTTAGCCAACCGTGTGGCCAAATCATGTGACCCAAATTTTGGGGGTAAAATAAAAATTTCAACCGTAAATAACTAATTAACCTAAAACATTTATTTCTTCTAAATTGGACAGTAGGGAGGTATAAGAGCTTCATCTTAAATCCAATATTAGGACTTTCCATCATCTATTCATCTGAGCCTAAAATAAATAGTAATTCATCACATTGGATCTATGTCAGTGAGTACTCAATTCATTTTTTGTTGTTCTTTGTCTATCTTTGGATCAGAGGACTTATTTAGGTTAAAATAATATTCCCTATTTTCATGGTTTTCAATCATTCTTAATTATTCTTCTGATATGAGCTGAATCAAGAGTTGATAATGGATGATCACTCTATTATGGACCTACGGTAGGTGGTATATTATTTTTATGAATGGTTTTGTGCTTTTTAGAGCTAGTTTCCTTAGTGAGGAACACTAAAATTTCCAATATCATCCATAGAATGAGTTGAATAATTGAATTGTGAATAATGAAACATATTAGGGATACACTTTAGTTTTTTTGAAATTTATTAGAGGTTTTTCCCCAACCATGTCTACCCATGGGGTGTTTTATGTAAATTTTCTTTTCCTATGACATTGTTAAACCACCCCTGGGGTGAGTTAATGATTTCATAGTTAGAGGAAACCTATTAATAAATGAATTGAATCAAATAGATTGTTATGCGGTGGATATTACCACCTCTTTATGTTGATGATTTTATTTAATGGTTATTAATGAATTGGTGTATGAGTAGGTAAACTCATTGAATGTAATTTAATGTTAATTGTTAAATGAGTGGGTAAAATCATTATATGGAATGGTAATCAATTTGAATGAATAATTTCTTCATATAACGCCATGAGTGTGCTACACCATAGGTCATCACAGTGGTAGAGAATTCCTTGGAAAAATATGCTCCTTGGACTCTGATTCTGTGTGATTCCTGGGGCCTTTTGAACACTGGGATTTAGTTTTTTTGGATTATAGTGGACATGGTCTGTTGACATGCTCCTTGGACCCCAATTCAAGCCCAATAGAATTTCCATCAAGATTCTCCTAGGACTCGATGAGGATGCCTTGGTTCACTGCACCTTAGATCCAGCCCTGATGGGTCTGACATTATTGATTATACAACGAGGACATGGTAAATGTGACTTTCATATTTATTCATCTTGACCATGGAATGTGTAAAAGTTTTGGCTATATGGCTCAGTCATGGTAGTTATGAGATATAGGTTATATGGAGTGGTCATGGATGATATGAAATATTGGGTATATAGTGAGGTCGTGGTGTTTACTTTCATATTCTTATTGTACCCTTGTTACAAAAGCATGACCCATGTTTTACGGGGACCCCTTTTGGGAGATAAAGTATCATTAGTTTTGTAGTATATATTTGATGGGAATTACACTTGTATTACTGCTATATTTTTTATATACCTTACACTCTGCTTTATCTTATATTGTATATTTATGAATTGATATTGACACTTTGGATGATGACCTACTAGGATTGTATCTCACACCCTGTTTGGGACATCGTTGGGTTCCCGGACAGACCTTATGGATTCAGGTAGGGACTTGGTCAAGCACCCACAGTTTGATATTTGACTTTATTATATTCTTTGTAGAAGGGGTTCAATGGACCGAGTTGAGTCTTATGATGCTAGATGGGATTGTTTTAGGTCTTTGGTATTTTTATATATGTATTGTACACATGCCTTGTATACCTTTTTTGGATGATTTATAGAGACATGACTTGTATCATCATCACTGTATATGGAATTACCTCATGAATTGTTATATATATCTATCTTTTGGATATTTATATTTTATATTGTTGATTAACTTATTTTTCTACTGATTCTTAAGATTTCTACCATTATGATACACTCTGATTAGAGGGAATAGTCTCCCCACAGACACACCCTAGGCCCTGACTACTATTCAGAACCCTCTAGAATTTGGGGAGATGTGGTTGAGGCCAAGTGACTAACCAAGATCGGGACAACATTCAATGGAATCGGTGTCTATGATGGTACACATATGAAATAAATTTTTTATTCTATAAATTTTTAAAAAAAATTATCTAAGTATTATAACATGGAAATAAATTTTATAGCTGATTATATGCTTATAACCTCATGTTTTTCTATGATGCATATTCTTTTTAAAAACATTTCTCTATAATTTTAAATTATTTTTTAATGATTTTGATATTAATAAATCATACATGAGTTTAATTAAACTGAAAACACATTATCCATTTATAAGTGGAACATTAAAACAAAAGCATATTAAGGTAATTATTTATCACCATGAATTATTACTCACCATGGATAAATACATCCATTAAATGTGAATATATTAATATATAAAAATAGATAGAAAATAAAATAATCTTCACAACAATGAAATCCTCTAGATTATCTTCGAACTTAAGTTTCTCCAATGAAAAAAATGTATAGTAAGGAATATAACAAGGAAAGGATATTATATTGCGAAAAATCAATAATATGAAATAAGAACTATGCCTTACGAATTGATAGTAGAATGAATGAATTATCCAGTAGGTCTATAGAGATTAAACTAAAATCTTTCCTTATAAATATGGTTATTGGAAATATGGTCCCTGAGAATATTTTCATTGGATATACATCCAATAGGTGAAATTAATTCATGTGTTGTTTTGTAGTAAATTTGAAGTTATATAACCCCCAATGAAATAGAAATATGATATTAAAATATGATATTTACACACACACAAATATATATATATATATATATATATATATATATATATATGTTTTTGTTACATATAAGTACTAATATTATAATTATTAAAATATTATATGAAGTATATGAATAATTTAAATAATTATTTTAATATAAAGGATCGGTAAAATTAAAAATTAGATATATAAATAATTACTTCTAAAGGTGTTTGTTAAAGTTTATTATTATAAGAGAAATATTGTTTTCAAAGAACAATTTTATGAGATATTCTATATAGTATCCGAATAAATAAAAATTTTCAATTTTAAATTATTATTATATTCAAATTATTGAAAGTTCAATTTTATAAAAAGTAATAGTAAGCACATGTAGTTTTTAAAAAAGTCATTTTTCAAAAATATTAGTTTATACTTATATTATGTATTTTCATTCAAAATATAAATATTTAATTTTTTGTATTTGACTTAGGCTAAATAAGGATTCATTTTGAATTTATATTATAAAAATTTTCTTTGGGTGAAATTTTGAGATTTTTCTGAATCATTTGATATTAGGTGAATAGTGAAAAATAATGTTTTTTACAAATACAATGACTATCAAAATATTTTTATTATTCAAGTATGACATTTATATTATTAAACCATTTTCTAGACCAAATATTTATTTTATAAGTGATATTATAATAATAAAAATATTTTTTTAGTTTACAGAATTATATTTTATATTTTATAATTCAAGTTACTTTTTCTTTAAAATTGATTTTGATAAACTATACTTGTATTATTTCAAAATTAATTTTTATTACCTTTTGAAATTTAATATAACAAAAAAATTAAAGTTGTTATATTTACAAAAAATGAAATTCTCACCATGGAAAATGTGTCAATGGAACTAAGAGATGTTTTATGTGTATGAAAGGATGGGATATATCAACCATTGTTGAGGAAAATTGATGAGCTTAATGGACATGGTGAAGGGAGATCGAGTTTGTCTGATGGTACTGCTAATAGTTCAGTGAATTAAAAACAGTGAACTTGTGAATTACCCAAATCAAAGACCAAATTTAAGATCCAAGTAGGTTGATTTGCATCAAAAAAATTTATTGCATGGAGAACAAGGTAAATCCTATCCAACCGCAACAACTAATGCGAGTTGTGAGAATTATTTTGAGTCAAGAACAACATTCATCCACATAAGAACTATGATTATTATATTTGTGTCTTGTTCCACCCAATCCTTTGTACCTAGATTGCTTTCTGAGAACATCAAATCATGAACCCAATGACTAGATATTGAATTATTAATAAATACTTATAATATTACAATTATTTTATCTCATATATTAGTTTATTGGAAATCGCATTATTCAAATTATATTATTCTCCCTTCAAATAAATTTAATGTGATTTTGTAAATGTATTGGTTCTATAACTTGAGGAAAAAATTCTTTATTGTAATAAAAAATTCAAATTTATTATCAACCTACAATAGTATAAAAATTCAAGGTTTATTATAAACATTTATTATAATAAAAGGATATAATATGGGTCTTAATATAGAATAATTATAGGATTTTTGGATTAAATTTTTGAGGAAAACTCAATATTGGGGACAATCCTTTCTTGAGGGAAAGATAATTTTACCATTTTGTAAGGATGATAACACTGTATATATTATATAATGAGTAATGTATATAATTTAGTTTAACATAACTACTTTTTTGTCATGTGATAATAAAAATTATGTGGATATAATTTATTAATTGGTGAGATAATGTAATGACCTAGGTTTTTCTCGGAAGAATATTTTTTTTATAAACTATATTAATTCAACAAAGAAAATTCAATGGATTTGAAATTGATAAGTCATAAAAGATTTGAATTAAACTAACAATGCCTTACTCAGTCATGAGTGTACAACTAAAACAAAATCATATAAAACTAAATATTGCACACCATGTATTATTAATCACTGTGGATGAATATATCCATGGAAATTGCATAAATCAATAAGGGGTAATAGATAGAAAACAACATAAAATTCAGGACTATGAAATTCTTGGGATCATCTTCAACCCAAGAATCACCAATAGCTAAAAAATCTATAAAAATGAATATCACCATGAAATGGGAAACATTTTGAAAAATATATACTATGAAATAAAAACTATGCCTTCCGAAGTGAGAGTATAATGAATGAATTATTTTGAAACTATATATAAATAGAAATGAAATATAGCCATTATAAATACAGTTTTTGGAATTATGGTATTTAGAAATATGTTCTTTCTGAATATGGTTGTTTGATATGCATCCAATAGGTAAACTGAAGTCAAGTATTTTTTAGTATTAAACTTTAAATAATATAACTCGTAATCAAATAGAAATTTGATCTTCAAAATATTATATATGTTTATATTTATATTTTCATTAGATATAATTATTAATATTAGAATGATTAAAATATTATATTATGTATATATAAAATATAAATAAATATTTTAATATCAATGGATTAGTAGATTTTAATTTTAGAATATAAAAAAATTAAATTTAATGGTAAATATTAATTAATATTTAGTATAAATGAAATATTTTTTCAATGAAAAATTTTCATAAGTATTTCATATTTTATCCTAATAAATGAAATTAAATACTTCTAAAATATTTTTATATTAACATTATTTAAATTATAAATTGATATAAAATAACATTAAGGAAAAATAATGTTTCATAACACCATTTTTCAATAAAATAAGTTTATCCATATATTTTTATATTCATTATAAATATAAATATATAATTTTTAGAATTTAAATTAGATAAAATGAACAAAAAAATCTATTTCATAATTTTACAATTATCTTAGTGGAATTTTTTTTTGATTTTATTAAAGTATTTTATTTTTAAATGAATAATGAAAAATATCATTTCTATAAAAACAATGACTTTTATGACATTTTTAGTATATAAGTATATCATTGAGATTTTTAAAACATTTTTGTAGACTAAATATATATTTTATAAGTTATGTTATCAATTTATAAATATTTTTTTCCTCTACATACCAAGTTTCGATATTTTATAATTTAAGTTACTTTTTCAAAAAAATGTTTTTAATACCCTATACATTTATTATTTTAAAATTAATTTTTATCACTCTTATAATGTGAATATAATAAAATTTATTTAAAATTTATAATTATTAGGTCTATATTTTTGAATAATAATCACTTTATTTTTAATAAAAAATATAAAATACTTAGTTAAAATATAATTACTGCTGTAAAATCTAAAATAGTAGAAGTTATAAATCTCTAGGTAAATGGATTGAAACATATTAAAAACATATTCCATTTTGTGTGGTTGAAATACTCTAGAAATTATATCATTCTCTAATCCATTATTTTACATTTTTAGAGCCATATGAAATGTCAAACATGTTCTTTCTTTATATAAAGTAGTTATATGTAAAAAGTGTCATTCTCACCACTTATAAAAGGGGCCTCTCCTAACCCCTTAAATAATACTCTAAAAATTCGGGTTTGTCTTTAAAATATTACCTATTTTATTTCCCTAGAATCCACCTTTACTCACAAAAGCTTTTGGTCCAAATATATTTGCAAAAGTTATCAATTTCATTGAATTTATTCAAGAGAAAGTACATAATCTCAAAGTACTTATCACACCCTAATCTTTTTCATTATCCATCCTTTTCCTTTAATATTATATTAAACATTATGAAATTATAGAATCAGTTTTACATATATAAAAAAAATATCTTTATTACAGTACCTACTCGTCCCTCCTTTCCCTTAAGAAAAGAGAAAATGTATATCTTGTGAATGTGTGGACTACCACATTAACGACCCAACATGTTTCATTTTACTTCACTTACATACAAGGATAGTACTAATAGTGAATTTAATATATATTATTTTGATATTTATAACATGTTTTATGTTCTTAAATAATAAACCATATAACTCTTTTCTCCCATTATATGGGAAATAGAATCATCATCAATGAATATGTGTGGACAACCCCACCTATTGAATAGTCCAATCCTACTTATATTATCAATATTCATAAATGGTTATAAGATTGGGTTTAATGGATAAATATAATTTTTATGAAATTATTAGGTTTTTTAAATTCCAATTGTACACCCTTTTAAAAATATGATCTATAAACAATTGTTGTAAATTCAATTGTCCAAAAGAGCATACTAGAAGAAAATAATAATTTCATCATATTATATAATAACTTCATAATGGCTATACTCTTATTATAATTCATTATAATTGTGATATATTACACTAATAAACACTAAATTTTGTCATTATTCTTCTTTTATAAGGATATTATAACTAAATAACTTCATAAGCCTCCACTAATTACGGTATGTTCATCTTTAGGTCATTATAACCACCTAGTTTAACAATGTTATAAAATAATATCATATATGGAATTGAAAAATTAATTAATGATAATATATGATATAAATTATTATATAATTATTTTATTTTCGTTCAGGAGTGGTAATAAAACTGTTGAACTCAATAATTAAGATATCAACACCTCTTCGATAAAAATGACTTAAACATGCTCATCACCAATTTCAACTTTAAGGATTGTAATTAAAACTTCAATATAATTAAAATTATAACATTATAAATAATTAAAAATATTAAATTCCATTACAATTTATGATCATATGATGATTAATTTTTTGAGATTAATGAAAAACAACATCATGATAATTAAATTAGTTCAAAATGATCAAGATTAATCGAAACTTATAATGAAAATGGATAATAACTAGATAATATATATGTACATAATAGTTATAAATTAAGTATATAAAAGGTTATATATATGAATAAGGTTCTGAAATAAGTGATTATATCTATTTTTATATAGGAGGTTATGTCTCTTTATTTGATGTTGAGAATAAAAGTAAGAGTTTCTAGCTAAAGATTTCACCCATTGAGACATATTTCATATTATGCTCTATGATTTATTTGGAATGGTGCACCTACTATCTTAGGAATATGTTTTACCATATTTATTAATTTCATGGGGTTTTAATTGTGATATCATTTTCTCATTTAAATGGATTTTGATTTAAAATAATCCCAAGTTCAATAGGGATTTGATAAAAATGCTCCTCAAACCGTAAGGGTTTCATTGTTAATATTATTTTCAATTCAATATTGTTTTTGAAAGACAATCCATCTAGATAATTTTTATTTTTTATAAAACCTCTCATCATTAACTTTTTATATTCATGTGGTTTTAAATGTCCCCTCTATATTTAATTTCTGCATGTGTCATATTTTACCCAAAGGATTTCTTATAAGTAAAAATAACATTTTCTATTCTTCTTGTTCAGGAATTTCATTATTTACATGTATTTATTAATCTGAAAGTTTTTTAGAATGTCTTTATTTATGACTAAATAGTTAATTAAGGTCATTTTTCACATCTTGAACTTATTTTAAAAGTTTTATATCAATTTTTAATGTTTGTTATGGGTCATTTTTATCAAAGTGTGAAATGTATCTATCTTTATCATTATTTCTGTAAACTCATTTTTCTTCCACATTTTTCATTTTATATTAAATATTATATAGATTTTCTATTGCTTTATAAAAACATTATTCTATTTTTAATGAATAAATCATTAAAAATTGTCGCAACAGATAAAGGATAATTAATATTTCCAATGTGATTTTTTAAATAATCTTAAGAAAATGGTTTTTGACCATGTTATTATTTTTTTAAATATGTTATACATGAACAAGGACACAATTAAAATCATTCTATCTACCTTCTTTCTATGGAAGAATTATGTTATATAATTCTATTTTATATAAATGGTCTCTCACTACCTTTATATTTCTTAATTATCTTTTATATATAACCATAATTTCTCTTCCCATTTCATTATTGATTGAATACCCTATTTTCTATTCCTTGAATAGAACAATATTCACATAGATTCCATAAATATATTGATTAGAAAAATTATTAACTTAATCATGTAGTATTTATTAATATTATGTAAATACTATATGTGTTATTATCCTGATTGAATGGAATTTACCTAGAATGTTGCTAAATATATTTGGATACCAATTTATTTTAAATGGTTTTATCATATTATTATAATGAATTATTTCTTTATATTATTCCATTTGAAAAAGATATGGAAACCATTATATTTTTATGGGTACTTTATATTATATAATGTGAATTATTTGTATTCAAATGTTATATAAAACCTTGTTAATTTCTGTTGCTTCATTTTTATGTGATAAGTGAATGATTTTCCAGATCAACTCATATATATAAGTAAAAATGGGTGAGATCCTATATCACACACCAATTAATTATTTTAATGTTTATATATTTGAGAATAAGTATTCTCAAGTACATTTTAGTTTCTTGTATGTGTGGACACTGGTTGTGTGGATTTTGGAAATAATTTTTACCTATACTAATGTTTGATCCATTTTTGAATGATTTCACAATTTTTATTATTATTATAAACCTTATGTTATATTATAATGCATCAATTTTTTCAATCATTTTTTCACACTCTTCTGATTCATGTATTATTTCAATCCAATCCTTATTGTATGATGTGTGATTTTTTATTCATTGGGTATAAGTTTCTTCTATATCTTGATTATATATATATGCTCATCTTATTGTCACAAATGATATTTTATTTTCATCACTTATGTTTACCCTTACTAAGAATCTGATCTCACCCATTTCTTATGTTTCCATTTCTCTGAGTTATGAAGATTATTATAACTTATGAAAAGTATAGAAGGTGTCTTCTATGGAAAAATTATATAGAAATGGTCATAATTATTTTAAAATAAATTTATTATGTATATAGTATTTAAAGAGGCGAAACTTATTCATCTTTGGATTGGGAAATTATTTTTTAATATTTAATGTTTAAATCATTTAAATGATATAAAATAAAAACGTGTTTATCCTAGGTCACAATAATATTAATTGAGTAATACATCGTAAAAATTGGTCAAATATTATAATGATTATGTGGTTAATAGATTTTTATTTCGTACATGCACTTATAGAGAATCCAAAAGATTAAGGAATATTGGTGTTTGTTTATAAGGATACCATCACAAAGAAAGTGAATTTGATGTTTATGTAATTTTGGATGAAATAAGTGAGTTATATTATCTATGGAAGAATTTTGTAATAATATTTAAATTTCATTGGTTTGATACCAATAAAGTGTTATTTTTACATTCATGACATAAAATCATTGATATTAAATATAATAGTATTTGTGTACTAAATGAATTATTTTTTATTGAATAGCAAGAACATTAGGTATATAATAAACATTATAATGCATATATAAAAGATTTAAATAACTATTGGATTGTAATTAAAATTAAATTTCACGATTTATAGAATATTAATGTATTGTTTTTGAAGTGAAAATTTTTCAAATTTTATAAAAAAACCACATACCTATATTTTAATTTAATGTGTATAGATATAAATGATTAGAACCCATAGTTATGGTCTGATTGTGTTGATAATTTCAAATATGTAACCAATTACATTGATATTATAGGGGATGGTGAAATTGAAGCTTTTATGGAAATTAATGATGATAATGAGGAATATGGAGACATTGACAGAGATTAAAAAGAAGATAAAGATGAAGAATGATGTATTATTTTTATAAAAAAAATAATTATTACTTTTTTATATTTGATATCTCTATTGAAAAATTTTTATAGGTAACATTATTTTCACACATTTTCATTCAATAAAGGGTTCTATAATTTTTAAATTATTAATATTTTTAGAGTAATTGTTTTTATAAAATAGAATATATACATCAGATGGATCAAGATGATTATAATGACATCATTCATAACCTGAATTATAATTTGATTCAAAGTTATCATCCTCTTAATTCATCAGTTATGGGTTTCTACCTCACACAAACTAGTAATAGGGGTCATGGACTTGCACAATTGATGATTTTGAATCCTTCTCTAGAGCAATGTCCATATCTTGACTTTGATCCTCATCTGAGTAAGTAAGTTAAATATGATTTTATAAATTTTAATTTAAATTAATTTATTAATTAATTCTATTAATAATTATTCATATTTTAATAGTTTTCACAAATAATTATTGTTCATACTAGTGATTTTTTTATTATAATATCCTTAGACCCACATTCTCGAATCCGATATTAAAAACATAATTTTAATTAATGGATTTGATACCAAAAAATTTGACCCAATTTTATACATCCAAAATTTTCAATATAAAAATGAAATATTCTATAACATACTTACTCAATAACCTTTTAGGATTATAGTTTTAGATGATTAGGAAAAAATTCTTACATAATAACTTGGATACATAAACAACCAGTGCATAATAATCTATTTCATGTCCCCCTTTTTCTCCAAATCTAGTTACCTTATTTTTAATAACATATATAAAACCTTTCTTCCCAACCTAGGGAAAGGGAAACAAAATATTGGAGATCTAAAAGGATCAGTAAGGTTAAACATAAGCATTAACAATTTTATGTCATCTGTTATCATAAGAAAATCATAAGGGTATTATGACATAATCAAAGTGCATGAGAAAGAAATAAGAGATTTCAAACCCATAAATACTTGAATCATTAATCATGAAACATGTAATAGTTATTTATCATAATATAAGAGTTATAAAAAGTAATAATCATGATTCATGTGGTGGAAATATTGATAATAGGAATATTGAAAACTCATATCAAGCATAACGACAACATGTTGTAATCTTGAAACATTATCTTAATATAACCCATAATAGAACCATTATAATTGTAATAACCATTATGGTTGAAATTTAACATTATTATTAAGAGAACATAATCGTTACCCAATTAATTGGAGGGATATAATAGACCAAACTATCTTTGGTTTATAAATAAACCACTAATTGTTGGTTTATAGAAGAACTACCTATCTTTGGTTGATAACATAAACAAATGTCCTTGGTTTATAAAGAAACCACCCACCATCATAAAAAATTTTCACAACCCATAACATGATTAAAGTACATAGGAATAATATTACATCATAAAACTCAAATAAACAACAACTATTCCTTTTATAACATGATTAATATGTGTAAAAGAAATTGGTTCTAGGAATGTTTTTTTGAAACAATCATAATATATAAATAGAAAAAATTAGGATGATATTTTACAAAAATTCCCAATTAGATCATAAGTAATAAAAAGGTTTTTTTCCCTTGATGAATAAAAATACCATTAAAAGATTATTAAAACATTCCATAGTAAAATACTCTTTCCACATTCATTGTAAATTCTAAAAATTAAAAATTCCAAAAATGTTGTGAAAATAATTATATATGAAAAAAACTTGGTTTATTTCTATATAATCTTGAAATAAAATAATGATCATTTTGGTGGGAAAATACATTCATGTCATAAAAATTAAAAAAAACATTTTTTTTTGAACCTTTTATAAAGAGAGTCAAAAGTGACACATGTGTAAAATGTTAAGAAATAACATTTTAAAACCTTTTATAAGAATATCAAAGATCATGTAAAATAAATTTAGGAAATATTTTATTGTTAGGAAAAAAATATTCCTGAAAACATTTTAGAAAACACGGATATGGGAGAGGAAGATTTCAACACTATAATTAAATACAAGGTCGATATCACATACAAAAAAACAATCTTGATGTTTATTTAATTTGTAAGGGATGAAATGGAAACAAAACATGTAAATAAAAATCTAAAAAATAATAGAATAATATTTCTATCTTTATGTAAAATAAGATAAAACAATTTCCTGTAATGGAACTCTGAATATAAACAATCTCCAAAAGAAATGAGATTGTATCATAACAAAATTAACCCTTTGGTAACTTTTTAATAAAAACTCATTAAAAAAATATTATGATGTGGCTCTGTAAATAAAATGAATTTCATGAATGAATATGATAAAATTCATTCATGAGGATTTATTTACACCAAATAATGATATCACGGTGTATGACATGAATAAGATCACATGAAAATGAGACAAAGACAAAGAAAGCCCTAGTAATGATCATAACATTGAATTTAGAATTAATCAATGGCATGAATATGTGTAAAAAAATTAATACCACACAAAACAATTTGAAATAAAATATAAATAATAAAATGTAACTTCACGCATAATTTTGGAATAATATAATCATTGATGTATAATTATAACCCAGTAAAAAGGTATTGTGTTAAGAAACATTTTACCACAATTGTAACTGCCCAATCAAAACCAATCAGATGATAATATTTGAATTTTAATTTAAAATAAAATTAATTATGAAGGATTAATGATATAACTTGTAATTAATAAATTGTATACACCATATAAAAAAATAAGGTGTATAACATTAAAATATGCCTCAATAAAATGAAATTGAGATTAAATCCATTACCTCATGACCAAACATTCCATGTATGTTATTTAACTCCTGTATAATAAACCTATATAAATTACTTACCTATTTCATAAAATTTTATAGGTTAATTAATTTATCAGTAAATAATTTATTTCATTTATTTTAATGACATATTCAATTACTTAATCGGTTAATCTTACTTTAGATATTTTGAGAACATTTAGTTCAGAAAATCAAAATTAATTCAGTATGTTGACAATGGTCAAAGAGAATACTATAAAATATTATATAGAGTAATAATTATGAAATAATTATTATTTTAATACATCACTTATACTTTTAAAACAAACTGTGAAATATGGTTATGATAAATGAATTGTGTTATAATCATGAAGTCGGTAAGTCATACGTGCGCATGAGTAGCCATTCAATTTTTTAATGATAAATATAGAAAGAAGATAGGTATTATTTATCTTAAAATTATTATTATTATATCTTAAAAATCATATTATATAATTAAATAAAATTATATTTTTATCCATGTTATATGGTGATGAAAAATGAATCACATCTCTTCGTAGAGGTGGTGGTCAACACGTACGCACGAATGATGTTAAGAATTTTAAATGGATAGAAATTTAAGAAAAAAGATGATATATAATACTTTTATAATGAAAAATATGTCAAAAATATCATATATATATATATATATATACATTAATTCCATCATTATAACCATCCATGAGATTTGGTGATGGGAGACAAATTACATTGGCTTACGAGGTGGTAGTCTTCCAAACACATAAAAGATGGTTTCATTTCACATTTGATGGAAGTGGATATGAATATAGGTTATTCAATTTACATAATAAAATATAAGTATATAGAATATAATTATGTTATTATTTCATCATGGATAGATAGTAATTGAAGTAGGCCAAAGGAAAAAATAAAACTAAAATATTCGGTTAAAATCTATACCTCTTCTTTGGATTACATTATTTTCATTACACCTTAAACTCTTTAGGCTTGGTGTTATAAAAAAATTAAGTAATGTAGAAAATGTGATGATATTTTATTAATGTATTATTATTGGTATTTTCGAAACCAAATGGTAATTTATATTTGAAGATTAGGGGAGAGGGGGTTCCCTTTTAAAATGAGAAGCGGAGAATTCAAGTAATTTCATAAATTTTTAAATTCATATAAATTACATTTTATGTTAATATGGATATACATTGATATAATGAAAATATAGGATGATTAAGATTCAAAATAATCTCATCCAATTAAAATTGTACCGGAGTTGGTGGTGTTTTTACCCTTACCTATTTCTTTTAACCCTTCATTAACTCTTTTGACGATTACCATGAAAACAATGTTTTTTATATGTTAGGGGTCAAGATAGTTAATTTAAAAGAAAAATTAGAAAACAAATAGAAAATGTTTTATATTTTAAAAAATATATAAATCAATAGGTATATTATAGTATATTTTTTAAATTTATATCCTTCAATAAGATATAATTTATTTTAAAATATTAACAACAATATTTTTGGAACTATCCAACTAATTTGACTTTAAAAGACAACAAGAATACAAATTAATTAGAATATAATCCTATAAAACATCCCTAAAATGTTTTAATTTTCTAAAAAAATCACCAAACACAATAAATAATTCAAATTAAATTATTTTTCGTATTTTAGAATTATTTAGTTTAGTATTCTATTAATTGAATAAATATTGTGTCGTCGTTGCGTAAACATTTATGGTAATTATTTCATCAATAAAAATTATAAATAAATTAATATGATCAAAAAATTAAACATATTTTAATTAACCTTTAATATCTTAACATATTTTTATTTGTCTCTATAATGAATATTATATATATTAAAAGTGAGAAAGTGATATCTTTGATATTATATTTTAATTAAATATTATAAATCCCAATGTCTAATAAACAAGGAACCATTTTGAAATATCTAAGAATAATGGATATAAATGGCCAAACTTCACACATTAAATTTGATAAAATAATGTTTTAGGGTAAATTTTATGTCCTTATCAAATAATTTTTAACCTTAATTACCAGATTTACCCTTACAATGTTGAATTTGTTTTCTTAAGGTTACTATTCAAGATGACAAAAAATAAAAGGAAAATATTTGAAAAAAAAAATTATTCTTGATTAAAATATTTAATTCATTTTTTAAGACTCAATTCTCATATGTTTCAGAATTTAATTTAAAATTAAACCCGCAAAACAAGATGAAAATTAGTTTTTCTGAAGAAAAAACCCGTTTAAGTATAAAAATGTTTTTATTCCAAATTAAAGAGTAAAATTGATTCTAAATAATTTAATAGGATAAATATTAAAAAAAATATAATATAATTTCAAAACTATTCCAAAATATAATATTATTTTGTAAATATATGAAATGAAACTATAGTTTTAAATAAAAATCAGTATTTTTATCTATTCAATGAAAAGTAAAAAAGTTTCAAAAAATTCTAAAAAAATCATCCTAAGAATATTTTAACTTAAATAATTACAAAATAATATCCTTTTTATAAAATTAAATTCCAAAAATTTCTAGAAATTAATTAAAATATTTTCTCACAAAAAGGAATAAAAATCATTTTTAGTGAAAATGTTTTTTTAAGAATAAAATCATTTTATTAAAAATTGAGTGATCATATACTAATATTTTATCAATAAATATATATTTAGTAGGACATATGATGAATTTCATAATAAATTTAATCTTATTCATCCACACAAATTTAACAGCAATGTTATAAGGGTCTCATTTAAATAATAATATTTCACAGTATTTTTAGGCATGGTGTTTCAGGTCCTATTTTCTATCAAACATAGTATTACTTTTAAAAACTTGAGGTGTTATATTTTCTATCCCTCAAAATAAATTTCATCACCTTGATTTGAAATTCTACTTGGTAATCAATGGTTTAAAATATAAAAATACTTCTTTTGAAATCCCATAACATAAAAATGGATAATAAAACAACCTCTTGAAAGGAGAGAAAAGGGAGGTATGAAGGTCATATGGATAACATATAATAGGTTTCAGAATATAGTAACATTAGTGGGAAATAAAAAAATGGGCATTGATAAAAATTTAATGTCCAAATAATTATATAGAGTGAAAATTATCATTAATCACAAGAAATTCAGTGCTCATAAGAATGTTAACAACCACAAAACCAAAAACCCAATAGGTGGAAAAAAGACAATATATTCATCAGAAATAAAGGTAATAAGATAATTTTTTTGTTTTTGGATCTTTTTACAAGTTTTGAGTAATTTCTATTCTATCTAGATTAACAACATAAGGAAATATACTGACATAAAAATTATAATTTCATTATTTAAGAAATTTCCACTAAAATATAATATTTTTTTCCAAATGATGAATATTCAACATGACTGTTTCATGATTGAGGCACTAAAATAAACTTTTAATTGAACACATGATTTCAAAAAAAGGATAAAATTTTCTTCCTACTATCTTTAAAAATTTACAAAAACTAAAATGGTTATAACAAGGTACGATAATTCCCAAAATAAAGAAGAACCCTTCAAACGATGAAATAAAATATTGATCTTTAAACACTCATTAATAACATCCAATGTTCTTTATAGATCATTTGATAAATAAATAACATTATATCCTTAATAACCTTAAAAATAAAAAAGTTTTAATCTTAAATGTTATCTCATATCCTTTATATCACTTCCCCTAAAAAATAATAGCTTTATTTCGAAATAATACTTCTTCTTAAACCTAAAAATTAGATATACCTCAACCTGATAAGTTATCTCCAAAAATATCATTAATAACCTTAAAATCCCATCACATAAAAACTAAAATTTGGTTTATACACCATTTAACATATGACCAACCATAAAAATATAAATCCAAGATAGTATAAAAACTCTTAAGATAGGTTCACATGAAAAAAAAATCCTAATATCTAATGTTTTCTAACCCATTACTCTAAAACTGACTATAACTGTCGCAGACCCGCACTCTTGGATCCAATGTTAAAAACATAATTTTATCTTATGGATTTTATATCAAAAAATTTGACATAATTTTATCCACCCAAAAATTTTAACATGAAGAAATAAATATTAGTTCACTTACATACCGAGGGACATTTTAGGATTAAGGTTTTTGAGAATTCGGACATACTCTTATATAAAAACATAGATACATAAATAGCTTGTTAATAAAAATATACATGATCTCCCAAAAATTAATTCACATATATTAACATTATTAGGAAAAATATACTTAAAAATATTTTATTCACAACTTGGTAAAAATAAAATATAATAATGGTGAGAAAAATTTCTCAATAATAGTGAACATAAGAATTAAAAATTGGATGAAATAAGTTATCATAAGATGAGAATAAGGGTATGATGATATAATCAAAGTGCATGAGGATAACGTAAGATAATTCATACCAATGAATACATGGATCATTAATTATGATACATGGAATAAATCTTTAACATAAAAGTATAATAATAAAAATCAATAATCATAAGCCATGTGATTTTAATTTTGATTATAGGAACATTAAAAAGAAATAAAGATCACAAATAAAAAAAGTTAGTATCTTATAAAATTTTCTTTATTGAACTATTAAAAGAACACTTATAGTTGGAATAACCATTTTGATCAAATTACAACATAATTATCTGAAGAACATAATCGTTACCCAATATATTGGAAGGATATAACAGACCCACCCAGCTAAGTTTATAACATAACCACCTGTATTTGGTTTATAATGGAACCACCCATCCTTGTTTTGTAATGTCAACACCAATATGTGGTTTGTAAAATAACTACTCATGATCATAAACAATTTCCAACAACCATGACATGAATAAAGTTTGTTGGAATTTCATTTAATCATACAAATCATAGAAATAACCATTATTCCATTCATAACATGATTAACCTATGAAAAAAACAAGTTCCATGATTATCTCTTTAAAATTATCACAATCCATCTAGAAAAATAATTAGTATGTTATCATAAAAAATTATCCTCAATGGATCATAAGTAACATCAAGGTTTGTTGTCATTGATGATTATATATTGCATTAAAATATCATTAAAAACATTATTTAGTACAATCTATTCATCTCATAAATGTTATAAATAAAAAATATTTTCAAACTTTTTTTAAAGATAGTAAAAAGTATAACATCTGGAAAATGTTAAGAAGCTTCCTTTTAAATTATTTTAAAATAAGGTAAAATATCATGTAAAATACCATTAATAAATATATATTGATTATAAAATAACATTCTTGAAAAAAATTTAGAATTAATTTACTTGGAAAAGAAAGATTTATAATCTAAAAGAAGTTACAAGGTTGATATATCATACAAACTACATTCTTGATGTTTCATTAATCAATAAGGGGTGAAATAGAACTTTAAAATTAAAACCAAATTTATAATGAGAAAAGTAAAAAATTGGATGTTTTTCAATAAAATAAGAGCATAATATTTCTTCTAAAGGATCCTTGGGCACAAATTTTCTCCAAAAGAAAGAAGATTGTAACATAAATACTTTGCCACTTTAGTAACTTTGTAAATGAAAATACATTGAAATCAAGAGTATGATATGCCTCTATAAGTCCCATGAAATTAATGAATCGATATTCTAAAAATTAATTAGTTATTATCTACACCAAAAAAATGAAATTATGTTGTATGATATGAATAATGTATTTGTAAAATAAAACTCAATCAAAGAAAAACCATTCAATGAACAAAATATTGAATTAAGAATTAGTAAATGGATTGATTATTTTTTACAAATTTAAATCCTAAAATACAATTGGAAATAAAATATAAATATAAAAATGTTATCCTCACACATAATATTTACATAATATAATCAATGAAGTAGAATTATAACCCAATGAAAGTAAATTTAGTTAAAAAACCTCTTATAACTTTTTCAACCTCCTAATCAGAAACCCTCAAATGAAAAAACTTAAATTATAACATAAAATAACATTAATTATAGTTGATTTTTGATATAAAATATAAATGGGGTATTTTATACACTATATAAAATAAATTAACTTCAAAACATTAAAATATGCCAAAATGAAGGGAAATTGCGACGAAGTCTCTTACCAAGAGTCCATATTATCCATTTATGTTCATTAACACCTATATAATAAACACACACACACACATATATATTATTTACTTATTTAATAAAATTTTATAGGTTAATTTATTTATCATTATACAATTCCTTTCATTTATTTTAATGAATTATTTAATAACATAATAAGTTAAGTCTGTGTCATGTATTTTGGGGACGTTATGTTCGTAAATTCAAAACAAATATGGTATGTTGACCATGGTAAAAGAGGTAATTATTCCATCATATCTAGAATAATAATTATGACATATTTATCATATTTATACATCAATAATTCTTTTATAACTAACCATCAAATATGGTTATAAAAAATTATTTACGTTGTAATCATAGAGATGGTAGATCGTACATATGCATGAGTAACACATCCATTTTTCAATGATCATTATAAAAAGAAGTTATGAATGGCTTTATATTTATAGAATTATTATTATATAACAAATATAAAATTATAAATTTATATAAACATATATATATCATCCATGTGATGTGGTGATGAAAAAATAATATCATCACTTCGTGAGATGGTAGTCCACACATACGCAAGAATGATGTAATCTTCTTTCAATGGATGGAAAGGTAAGTAAATATATTATATATTATTCCTATGAATTATAAATTTTGTATTAATATCATATATATATATACATTAATTTCATCAATTTAACCATCCATTAGAGGCAGTGATTGAAGATGAATTACATCAGTTTGTGAGGTAGTAGTAAGTCGTACACACGAATGACGGTTTCATTTCCCATTTGATGAAAGTAGATAAATATATAGGTTATTACATTAAAATAATAAAATAGAATTATATTTAAGTTACTAATATTATTAATTAATCACGTTTGGACAATATTTAAATGAGTAATAAGGATAAATTAAACTAAAACATTTGGCTAAAAGTAATATCACTTCTTCGAACAACCTCCATTACTTTACATATTATGATCTCTAAAATTGGGGTTATTCACAAAATATGACCTCTATAACATGTTAATGGACGTTATTAATGGATTTATATTTTTAATGGCTAAAAAAATGGTTCTTCATGTTTGAATAAAATATTAGAGTGGTTCCCTTTTACAATGAGGGGAGAGGAATTTCTTATAATTTCCAAAGTACTAAATTGATATAAATTTAATTTTATATTCAAATGGATACAACTAAATATAATTATATTACAAGATTATAAATATTTAAAATAATAATATCTAATAAAAATTTGAAAAGGGTAGGTTATTTTTTTACCCTTAATTGTTTTTGTTAACCCTCCATTAATCTTTTTGACAATTATCATGATAATAATGTTTTTCACTCTTTAAGGGTCAAGATATTTCCCATAAATGAAATATTTTACTATAAATGTAATTTAGTTGATATTTTAACCATATTCTAAACACATGGCCTAATATATGATTTTTTTTAAATTTAATTTTTTTAATCAAAAATTATTTATTAAAAAACATCATTAATATCATTTTTTTGAAGTATTTAGTTAATTTGACTTTGAAAACAACAAGATAGATATTAAATTCAAATATCTTCCTTTTACATATCTATAAAATGTTATATTTATCTATATAATTATTTTAATATAATAATTGATTCAAATTATACTTCTTTTAATATTTTTATTATCATTTATTTTATTTTTTAATTAATTTATTAATTAATGTGTTGGTGTTCTGTAAACATTTAAGGAAATTATTTAATCACTAAAAATAATAAATAAATTAACATTTTAAAATATAAATTATATTTTAAATAATTATTTATTTCTGAAAATAATATGTTTTTAACCCTATCAAAAAATATTATAGATATTAAAATCAAGAAAGTGACATTTTTGAATTTATCTATTACATAAATATTATAATGGAAAAAAATAAAAGCAATATGGAACCAATTGGCCATATTTTTAAATAAATGTTTCTAAATGGCCAAAATACACTCATAAAATAAGATAAATTAAATTTTTAGGTTAATTATTTGTCCTTCTCAAATTATTTTTAACCTTAATTTCACGATTTACCCTTACCATAATGACAATTATTAATTATGGTTACTATTAACAATGACCAAAATTAAAAGGTAAATATTTTAAAATTTTGGAACTCATGATTCCAAATATATAATTTATGTTTCATTATTTAATTTACAAAAGTGGAAGAATTTAATTTAAATTTGAACCGACAAAACACAATGACAAACAGTTTTTTAGGAAAATGCCTTTTAATTATAAAATTATTTGTATACAAAATTCAATCATTAAGTTATTAGAAAATACAATAATTGGATTAAATTTAATCAAAATAAACTAATTTAATTTTAAAACTAATCCATAATATATTTTGACTATGTAAATAAATGAAAATAAATTACATTTTTCCATAAAAATCGGTATTTTTTCACTATTCATTGAACAATTCTACTTTTCAGAAAATTATAAAATATTCAACATCATTTAATTTAAAAATTACAAATTAAAAATAATATCCTTCATATAAAAATTAAATTTATAAAATTTCTATAAATTTGTTAAAAAATTCTCATAATAATAAATATAAATCATTTTTTATGAAAACGTATTTTTGAAGCATAAAATAACATTACTAAAAATTGATTGATTGTTTACTAAGAATTTATCAATAAATTTGTATTAAATATTGAATTTATATTTATTTAAAAATATAGCTAACCTTATTCACACCTTCTAATTCAATAGTTACGTTATAATGGTCATATTTAAATAAAAATATTTCATGTTTTGTTTAGGCTTGGTGTTGTGTGTCGTATATGCTATCAAATGTAGTTTCCTTTTAAAAAACATAGGGCTTTATAATTTGAAACTATTTTACTACTCCATGGGTTTCATGGGATTAGGTTCTTATTCAGTTATGTCATCTTATATTCAATCATTTGGTTGGTACGTATAAATAAACAATGTTTTCTATTTTCAATTTATATATTATTTTTTTATATTGTTAAATATTTATAGGGATTATGATATTCCTTTGATGAGTGCATGAGACCCTCTATATGGGAGGCATGAGAAGCTTTAATTCATGATCATTTTTATTAGTTTTTATATATCCATTTAATTAGAGCTATGAAAAGAATATCTACAACAGTATTTGATGAATATTTTAAGCCGCATCAACCCTATTATGTCCCAGTATAGGCTGGGCATGGATTGTTCATTGAAAAAATATGAGTAAATTTTGAGAGGAGATCTAATTCTGGTTATCATAATTGGGGGATATAGGATATCACCCACAGAGTTGGGAGTCATATATTCAATATACATCATCTATATTAGGTAAGTAATATTAGTTAATTATATTTGATTGTGTGTGTGTGTGTTTAATACTAAATTTATATGATGATTTTATATAGTTTTTATTTAATCAAGCTATTAAAAAATTATGTATACAAGATTATGTACACTAATAGTGGTATTAGACAGATTTTTGATGATAGACAGTGACATATTCTGGTCGGAATTTTTTTCAATTTTTAAAATTAATATAATAATTTTTTTTATCTACTAAGTTTCTATTTATATGGTAATAATATATATATATGGGAAATATATTTCTCACATGTATAAGATTCAGGTCAAGTAAAATGGTGGTAATGAAGTCTCCTGTAAGTATCATTTGGTTTAGGTGTCTTGGATGCGAGTTATAATGACTGGTCTTGAGAAAGGTTAAGTGGTCTATATGGGTTCATGATCGACATCAACAAGTTACAATGAATCTAAAGCGATGGAATAATATAGATCAAAGGGAAAGGCATCACCATCACCATCATTTTATACAATAGAGTATGAGGTGAGGATATGTGATCAAGTTAAGTTTATAAATAGATAAACTAGAAAGAAAGAAGAGAAATGATGACAGAGAAGGAAGAGAAGTGATGTTATAAGGAGTAGGAGCAATGAAAGAAAGAGCAGTAGTGTCATGACCCGACCCATTGGGGCTCGCTGGGTCAATATAAGGCTCAGTTTGACAACCCCAATCCCACCTCAAATAGTATAATATCAAATTAAAAATCATCAATAATTCCTAACTAAAATTAGAGCTATTTTATGAATGTACATATATGTACTCACCCAACCATCCCCATTAAAATTTTCAAAGGAAATATAAAAGATTGTAACATCTAGAGTAAAAAATCAATTAAATAACTAGTAGGTAATAAATAAAAGTAAGATATTATAAACCAATAAAATGGGAAAATATATTCCCCCATATGAAAGATGTCCTAAAAAATAAAAAACTAGAACAAAGGAAACCTTAAGGGATCTTATCTCTGGATCTACCAGTTCCACCACCATACATGGTCAATTCCCTTGAGTATCATTGAACTCCCCCAATGTCACCGTTGATCTTACTTTCATATATATAAGACATAAAACATGTGGGGAAAGACCATGTAGGGTGAGTATATATGTACCTATTAGGATTCCATAAAGACCACTAAGGGAGAAATAGAAAGATACAATAGAAGTCACCTCGACCAAAAAACAATAGCAAGATGAACATCCATTACAAATATATATATATATACACTCATAATGAATCCCAAGAGAGAGAGATAGGGGATATCAATCTCCATAGCCTAGCTCAGTAATATAATTCTTCCTATAGCTCCAAAAGTCTATCATGATGCCCAAAATCACTTGAAATATCATAAGAAACTTTATAGTGGGGCCCACCCATCACTATTGTGTTGTAAAACTGAGGGAGCCACAACTCCTTTGGAGGACTCGATCCCCACTAAAGATTTAAAATGGGGGAGTACCAATCTATAAATATAGGACCTACACTCTACTATAGTGTGTGAGAAATCGAATCTACCTATATAAAGTGTATGGGAGACCTGTGAACTAGTGAGACAAGGGAGTATTGACCCTTGTATCACTTTGATGATCCTACCCTGACCACCATCATCTTAAATAATCTCCAAAAGAAGCATCATGATCAGTATAACTCTCATTATATATTTTATTTCATAATCAATGATAATATCACCTTATACCTGGAAAATCACTCAGGATGTGATACTCATGGGTGAAAATCTAAATCTTGAAGCGCGATATTTGAGATGAAGAAATTTATAGGGGAAATAAAAAACATGGGTGAAATTATAGGTCTTGAAGTTGGATATTTGAGATGAGGAAATTTATATGGGAAATACACAACATGTATTTGGGTCTACATGGTTTGTGACCTCACCTCACCACTTGAGTGTATTATCCCATGAACATAGCTTGTGCCCTCAACTCCCCACCTGGGTGTTCCCTCCCTTGGACATGTCTTGGGGAGTCATGTCATACCACAAATCATTTCCACATGGTAACATGGCATGTATATCTAACTGGGTTCATGGTTGTGTATACTTGTAACACAGCTCAGATGGTTAATTATATCCACAAGATATTTCCATAAGGAGAAATGGTGTGTGTGACCACCTACGGACCCATGTAATTTACAGATGGAACATGGCTTGGCTATATAGGTTGGTTCACATGGAAACTAGGATTTTCCACATGGAATATGACCCCTAACTCATCCAAAACAGTAGCCACCATGGAAACCAATTAACATGGTGTTTCTTCTTTCACACTACATAGTGTGTAGTATTATTTTTTTCACAAAATATCATAATCCTTCATTTTTATTTTAGATGTTCCTTTATCATCTCAAATACCATTATTTGACTTCCCAAAAATAATTTAAAATATCCCAATCCATTGATTCTCAACAATTGGTGGATGGAAATCAGAATATGATCACATGTGTGGGAGTGCATCCCACATCCACTACTATTTGGGGTTTTGAAAACTAGATCCATCACCCAAATCCATGAATCTATCCTGATATATCCAAAAATCACCATCATAATCATTGTTCACGTAGCCACCATGAATCTAGAGGTTTGATCATGTTCAAAACTACCCCATCAATGTAAAATTATGAACTCATGTGCTAATAGAGAAGAATTATAAGAATAATGTTGGAAATTCAAAGAAAAAATTGGTAAGAATCATTGTCCAATGAGATCACGGCCAATTATCATAAAGTGTTAAAGAAAGTAGAGAATTCTGGAACAACAAATAGAAACTATGATTTAATCAATTTAATTTAGAAATGGATTGTGAGATAAACAATTAATTGAATGAAAAATTATTAGATAACTCAAATCCATGATTATTAAATCAAATAGAGTAGAAATCATAAATAATTATTCCTATTTGATTTAATATGTATAATTGGTGAAGAAGATATTCTCTAGTGATAAATATTTGTTTTATTTGATGACTTCCTCTCGATCCACATTGATATTCGTCATTTAATAGTGACCCACCAATGAATAATGGGGTTCTCCTCTCAAATCACCCCATGGCTATGTGGCTAGCCCTAGTAATTTTGTTTAACAAGTCATTTATTGAGAGGGATGTAGGTGATTTAAAATAAATTTAATAAATTTAATTATTTATTTTAATTAAACATACCCACCAACGACTATCTACCTCAGAACATATGAGGAAGAACAACCATATGTTTCACCTAGGGTAAACCTCATGTTATGGAATCAATAGTTGTCTCATATTTCTCATCCATGGACTCTAACAATGGGAAAACCATTAATACTAAAAAAATGTGTGTGATTGTATTGAAATATACTAATACTTTTAATATATTAATTCTATGGTCCCAATACACCAAAATACTATACCAACTCTAAGGCTAAATACAGATATATACATAGAAATATTCAAAGGAATAATCCATAAGAAATAGATTTATTACTTTCTCCCCTCCTTCATGTCTTTTCGTTTTGAAAAGAAAAACTAAATAACAAGTTGAGTGTACTGATTTCGCATCTGACTCTCATGCTCATAGTAAATCTCCTACATTTTTTTGTGCTACCAAACCATCAAAACCAATGGTATGGTTTATCCATATAGGATCCACTTCTGTTGATCCTCAATCTCCATCAGGTACTCCATAAAGGTGGCTCTATCGTTGATGTTTAGAAATTCCCTATCAAAAACGTGTGTAGGATCGTATATATATCTCCTTATGTATGACACATAAAATACATCATGCACTCTATCCAACTTCAGGTGTATGGTTAAGTGGTATTCAATCTCCCCAACCCTCTGTGGTATCATAAATATCCATGAACGTTATTATGTCAATATTACAGTGATATTTTTTTATAAGAAATCTATAACAATGGAAATTGATACTCATAGATATGCGCACAATAATACAAGCAGGGCCTCATAATATCCTCCAACAGCTTGATATTCCACTCATTTTAACCATCTTTATGGGGGTGTAATACTGTACACATCCAAAACTAGGTCCCAAAATCCTCTTACATTTCACTCCCCAATCAGGATGTAAACTGAAAATCATTGTCGGAGACGATCATTGAGGCTCCCCCATTATGCTGGATAATTTTTGACCTGTAAAACTTCGCAAAACTCTCAACCAATATCTACTTTATTATTGAAAGGAAGTGTGCTCACTTGGTATTTCGGTTAACAATCACCTAGATTGCATTGTGAACTCTTATTATCCATGGAAGCCCTGTCACAATGTTAATAGATATGTCATACCATTTTTACTATGGGAACTCAAGAGGCTATGTCAAACCAACAAGAACCTGGTGCAAAACCTTCACCTACTAACATATGAGTCAGTAATAGATAAACTCAGTAATGCTCAACCTCATGTTGACCCACAAAAATTATCACTAAAGTTCCTTTCTAATCATTGTCACACAATGATATATAAATAATGTGGAATTTTGAAACTCCCTTGTCACTTCCTCATACAATATGACTGGAAGCATCATTAATCCCTAAAAATGAATATGTTCTCCCCTCCTTCAAAAAAAATCCATCTAGTGCATCTCTAGATGATATCTATTAATATAATACCTCACAGTCGTTGTCTCTCAACTTATCCTTTCTCACATACTAAATAAACATAGGTGTCCCCACCATCGACTAGAGAAATATTTTACCCCACCCCTCCTTCAATCTTAGATACAATGAATAGAACTTCTTAGAAACCTCATCCACTAAGAGTGAACAGGACTTCATATTATGGGAATCATCCACCACATTTCCCTTCCTAGGATTATAGACTATTTCAATTTCATAATCTTACAAGAACTAAAAACAGGGCCTTTATCTCAGTTTAAGATCTCACTAAGTGATGATGTAATTGAGACTCTGGTTGTATGATTAAGCAACAAAATTCTATCCCGGAAGATAATTCCTCTACATTTTAAGAGAAAATACTACCATTTCTAACTTCAGGTCGGTCATCCCATGGGGTCTCAACTTCCTCTCCCCATATATGATCACTAGTTACCTATTCATCAACATGAAACTGAGACTAACTCCAGATCACTCACAAAACACTATGTACTCCACACCCTCTCTTAGTAGTCTTAACACACGAGCACTAGGAAGCCTCATCATCAGCTCTTTGAAGGCTCTCTAACACTAATCATTCTAAATAGAATGCTTCCCTTTATATATCAGGATGGTCAAAGGGGTTTAAATCCTAGAGAAGTCTTTCAAAATCCTTCAATATTACCCTTACAAGCTAAGAAAAATTCAAACATTAAACATGCTCTTTGGTGGCTCTCAAAGAAGGATCATATCAACATTTATCGGGTCAATATATAAATCATGGTCAGAGATGACATTACACAAAAAGTGATCCTTGTGATCCCAAACTATAATTTTGAGATCTTACCATAAATCTAGTGATCTATGGGTAATTCTATGACCATCGTAAAGTTTATTTAATGATCCTCCTCAAACACAGATTAAATGAGCATGTCAAAAATGATTATAAACAAATTTTGGTCCCAGTATGGCTAGATGATCTAGTTCATAATAGCCATAAGAATCATGAGAGAATTCCTCAGACAAAAATTCATCACAAAGAACTCATAGAGTCTATAGAAATATCATAATTCCTTATTTGTAATATTATCCTCACAAATCTTTAACTAGTGGTAGCCAGACCTGAGATCGATTTTTAAAAACCAAATTTGGCCACTATACTAGTGAAAGAGGTCTTCAATCATCAAAAAGGGGTTCATGTTATTTATCATAACCTAGTTACTATGATGATAATAATCAAATAGCCTCAATATCACTTTTTTCCTTTTTCACAAACAAAATTGGAGTTTCTAAAGGGGGACACAATATGTCTAATAAAACCCTTCTCTGAAAGATCCTTCAACAAAACCCATTACACCATGAGTTACATAGGGTTTGTATGATATATTATAGAAGATATCTATGAGGTACTAAGGTGAAAGTAAATGTAGAAATATAACTCCATTCATTGATTCATTCTCGTAATCTCCGTGGTGAAGTCATCTATATATTCTTCTACAACCGAAGAAATCCAAATTCTTAAAGAGCCTATTGCACGAAGGGAAAACATGATCAATCCTAAGATCTCTATCACTTGGAAAAGAGAATATTAACCATTATTTATGAAGACATCTAACTCATCTGTAATGATTGTTAATCTGGTCCTGAACCATGGATAACTATTTCATACCCAAGATGACATCATAAGGTTTCATCGTGATGACTAGGATTCCCCCTGAGAAACTCACTCCATTTAATACAAACACATAGTATTGAAGGATATGTGATATAAAATAATCAAACATAGTAGGAAAATATATTAAAATATGTTGGGATATGGTCTCAACGGGGATCTCAATATCTCACATTAGGGATGTGGAGATAGAGGAATGAATTGTGACTATGTTTACAAGTACTGGTGAAAGATTATAAAAGACACATATCATACTTCGAATTATCTAATGTGAAGTGTGGTCATAGACCTAATTAACCTACATCATCCCATGACCATTACTTACATCCCCTAAGCTTGAAATGGTATAATTGATGGTGGTTTTTATGGAAGTAGCTCATAGAATCACCCTCCATCTGAAACTCCTCCCTTCATAGAACCACATGCTCCTCCATCTACATTGCCTACAGGGGGCTTCCCAAACCACACTTGGGAGATCCATGATCATATAGCTACCCCTGCTATGGTAGTCTACCCAATATATTCTTATCCTACTCAACATGATGGGTTATGAGCATTCCATGTGACATATCCAATCACAAACATCACACCAACACTTACCTGGTTGGATTGATCTTTTATTTGATCCCTGAGCCACATATTCATCTATCTAAGTCCGATAATGAGAATACATCTTCTACCAAGACCTCAAAATAGGATTTATTCTATATTTTATAGATGAACCAGCCACATGATTCTCACCATTGAATCTAACCACCTTATGTCCCTCTTCTAGGATGCTCTCAGTCAATAGAGCACTCTCTAATACACCAGTATATGTTGAAATGAAAAAGGAGACTATTCTGGTGAAAATATCTCCATAGAGACCCTACTCAAACATATATTACTAGAAGAAACCATCATGCGCCATATGTAAGGATTAATTTTTGAGGCCAGTGAATCTCACAACATACTTAAAAACCATCATATATCCCTACTATAACTCAAGAAGATTCTAAATCCATACAGATCATTGAAAGAAATGAAAATAATGATCCTAAAATAGCTATTGGAAGTTTGACCACAAGAGTGTCATATTAGTGTGGATTTGTGTCATAA
This sequence comes from Viscum album, assembly GCA_963277665.1. Lineage (NCBI taxonomy): Eukaryota > Viridiplantae > Streptophyta > Magnoliopsida > Santalales > Viscaceae > Viscum > Viscum album. Next base: position 1,147,449,932 of record OY728132.1, on the reverse strand, counting down.
AACTCCACCAATTACCTATATCCCCATGAAAAAGGTTGGTTACAAGGATAACCATATAATCATTTGGGGTTTGAACAAGTCTAATGACATAGACCACTGAATCGAGTCAATACTATACTTTCTATGGACCAAAATTTTAGTGGAATCTTTGTAATCTCTAATATTGGAACTCGAGTATCATCCTAAGAATACAAAAGTTATCATCCATACCTTTTGGTATTATCTTCTACTTGATATGTGGGGGTGTTTCTCTCATCCCTCTTGGTGGAACCACATTATAAAATGGACTCTAAATTATAGCATCAAAACTCAATGAATCATCATTATATACCTGTATCAGTAACCTCCCTATCTACCTTTGTAGATGAATCATAAAAGTGATCAATATGTACCAATGTCAACTGAGAATATATATATGGTGAGAAGAATAATGATTAAAATTCAAGGGAATCAATACTATATGATCCATGTACCAATGTTCCCCTGTAATCGATTTATCTATATGCCAATTTGAAAAGAAGGTATTCAGAGTCTTAGAGAATGGATATGTTTCATGCCCAATAAATATTGGGATCCCTTTTCGAAAATACACATGTGATGCACTTTGAAACTATTTCCCTATGTTCCCAAACAAATCAACACTATTGGCCCAACTCCAACATCAACCTGAGGATGAACTTCTTCAATATAACTCTATCATGACCCAACCCACTGGGGACACATGGTCTATATAAGGCTAAGTGAGAAAACCCCAAGGCCACCTCCAAAAGGATAGGGGTTAATGACAAGCACTGAGAAGGAATAACTAAAATGGGAGGCCTTTTCATAATATAATAGAATACACACACCAAATAATCTCGATGGACAAGTCTAGAGTAAATAATAAAAGATTAAACCAACTAGTGTAAAACCATGAATGCAATAACCTCTAAAGAATATATCAGAGTATGATTGTATAAACCAATAAAAGGGAAAAATATACACCAATACCAAAAAGAAGTCCCAACCCGATAACAACTTATATAAAGGAAAACTAAACAGATCATGTCTTCAAATCTCCTAATCCAATAACCATACATAGTCAATTCACCTAAGTATCACTAAGATACGCCAATTTTTTCATTGATATACCATTTTTCTACATAGGACGCAAAATGTATGAGAAAATCTTATACATGGTTGATAATAAAAATACCTTGTAAGATTCCCTAAAAACCACAAAGTTAGAAATAGGCAGATACAATATAAGTAATCTCAAACCATAGATTGAGGAAAATGATAACCTAATATATATATATACTCATAAAGAAATCCTAGTGACATAGAGAAAGGGGATCGTCATCTAAAAATCTATTATAAGTATAATGAGTCCATTGGCAGCACAAAAATGCCATCTATGTTTTCTATCATCACATCCAACCTCATCAGAAACTATAGAGGGGCTCATCCCTCACTAATGTTCCCTATAGTAAAGGGGGACACAACTCTTATAGAGGACCCACTCCCCACCAGATATTGAAGGTGGGGGAGTAACACACCATAGATAAAGTAAATTTTACCTACTGTAGTGTGGGGGAGTAATGAATCTACCTATCTAAATGGTATAGGGTACCAACTCTGTAGTGATATAGGGGAGTACTAACCCTGGAATCACTCTGATGATCCTACCATGGTCACTTCCCTCCTCATGTATCACAAAAATATCTTTCATTCTAGGAACACCTCTCATTTTATCTCATATTACATGAAAATATCTACAATCATGTTCTATGTGGAAAGAATCTCGACAAAGGCTAATCATGGGCCACAATATGAGTTTCGAAGAATGAGATATGAGAGGATGAAGTTTCTGGGTGAAAGAAACGATGTATTAGGGTCCACAATATGTGTGACCATGCATCACCACCTAGAAATTTTCACCCATATACATGGCTTGGTAAGGTATTTCATACCACATGGAGTGTATTGGGGTCCACATGACGGGTGACCTCACCTCACCTCCTGGGCATGTCCTCCCCTGTACATGTCTTGGGGACCCATTTCATACCACATGATAACATGATTTTTATGTCTAACTAGGTTAATGGGTGTGTACACCTAGAACATGGCATAGTTGGCCAAATATTGCCACAAAACATGTCCATAAGGTGACATGAAGTGTGTAACCACTCGGGGTCCCAAGATGTGTATAGTTGGAACACAACATGGCTACCTTGGTAAGGTAACATGACATGTGGGGTCAGTCACATGGCATATAATCCTTAACAGAGAAAAAATTGTATCCACTGTGGAAACTGAAGAACAAAACATGTGTTATTCTACACCACATAACATGTAGTCATGATTTTAATATAATCTCGAATCCTTCACATAGTTTTCAAATTTTCCTTTACCCCCTCTAATCACATCGTTTAACCTCCAAAAAACAATGGAAAATACCTATCAATTTTGATTCTGAGCCATTGGTTGCTAAAAATGAGAATCTGATCACCCGTGTAGGAATTTGTTTCATTTTCACCACTGTTTATGATTTTGAACCCTGAAGACATCACCCTTAACTATAAATACATCTCAACCCATATTAAAATCACCATCTCGGTCAATATTTGAACAACTACCATTAATGCTATGTTTTTATCACACTCTATGACACCCCATAAATGTCAAACCATGACCCCATGGGTCATCATATAATATTTAAAAGATTAATGGAGGGAAGCACAGAAACAAATTAATAAGCATGATTAGATGATGTGATAATGGATAATGATCATAAATTGTGGAATAAAGGGTTGAATCATGTCATAAAATATATAAAATGCTTTTTAGAAATTTAATTTTCAGTCGAATCATGTGATGAATGGGTAATCATAAAACAAAATAATAGAATAATAAAAATTCATGCTTATTAAATCAAATAGGTTCGAAAATGCATATAATGAGCACTACCTCGATTTAGGATCAATAATTGGTAAAGAATGTGTTCACTAGAAATGAAGATCTTCTACGTTAACTTCATACATCTTGATTTACCTTGATCTTATCATTGTTTTCCATCTGATCCCGATCCGCTAATGAGAAATGATTCTCCTCCTCTAAAATACTCCCAATGTTATGTGGATAAACCTGGTTATTTTCTATAAAAGAAAATTTATAGAGAGGGAAATAAGTCATTTAAAATAAAATAAATAAATTTAATTATATATTTTAATTAAACTTAGATTCCAATGGCCACCTCCCCTAAAACATCCAATACTGGCCAACCTTAGGTCATTCCTAGGGTAATCCCTACATTCCAAAATCAATTGTGGTCTTAGATTTCCCATTCATTATATCTGAAAATGTGAAAACCATTAATACTAAAATTATGTGTGAATATGTATTGAAATATATTAATATTTTTATTATATTAATTATTAGGTCCTGAGACATCCAAATACCATTCCGACTCAGAGGATAAATCTAGATATATACATAGAAATATTGAAAGGAATAATCCATAAGAACTAAAGTCATTAAAATAAGAATGAGAAGATGATAGTGTATATGAATCTTCTTAGCCATGGTTTAGGGATGGAGATCCATCTACTACTTGGACATAATCCCACACACCCTCAATGATATTATTTCCTTTCTGTATAACATTTCAAGTAATATATTCGTTCTATGTTTATAATGAATATATTTTTTCTTTTGTTTATATTTTTTTATTTATCATATTTTTCCATTTACTTGTGATGGAATTAATATTCTATAATAAATAGTCACAAAAACTAATTTTTTGAATGGATTTTCAATCCTATTGCATAAAATTATTTATAATGGAATCCTATGTTCATTGTAATAATTTATTTTTGATAGAATCAAGATTCTATCAAAAAAAATATTGAAAAAAATATTTTTTATGATGGGAAAAATAATATTTCCCAAATAGTACCTCTATGAGATTAATTATGAGATTTCATATTGATGAATAGTATTTGTGATGCACATTTCTACAAAGTACATTGCAATAGATTTGACTTGCAAATAGGTTTTTCTAATAGAAATCTATCAAAAATAATATATTATAAAACGTGATTTTACAACAGATTTTCCCTCTATGACAATCATGGGAATGAACCTTGAATAAGTAAATAAAATATCCTAATATTTTGGAAGAATAAAATTTTTGATGGCAAATACAACCCGCAACAACAAATTTTAATGAACAATTAAATTTTAATATTTAAATTGTATGGTTATAACATAGATGTTAAATTAGAGGGTATGAATCTGATTAACCATGTTATGAAATATATATATAAATTCCCTAGTAAATAAAAATTTCTTGATAAAATATTAGTAAATGAGTTCTCAATTATCCCATAAATTCATTGCATAATTCCAAAATATATTTTCTTAAAAAATGGTGTTTATTTCTTTTAGGGATAAAATATTATAATTAATTTATAGAACATTTAAAAAAATTATTTAATAAAAAGGTTATGTTTCTTAAAATCTAGATATAAAAATTATCATAAGGTGTGATCAAGGTTCTTTTTTGAAATGATTGACTTTATAGTGAATAGTAAAAATGCTGATTTTGGTAAAATAGTATTTTCTTTTAATTATAAAGTCACATTTTAATTTAAATTTGATATTAAATTAATATAAGCAACTTATATTAATAAATAATAAAATTATTTATATATGAATCGTATTTATACTTTATTTTTTTAAGTCCATTTTTGATCTTAACAATCATTTTTCTAAATACTTTTTTTCATTTCATTTTACGTGTTTATATTAAAATTAATTTATATATCCTATAGAAATTGAATTTTATAAAATTGAAATAATTTTTGGATCCATAAATTTACATTTTTTCTGGTATTAATTATTCATATTTTTCAAAAGAAGATAACTTTTTCATGAATATTATGAAAATACACTTTTTATGAAATGAAATATATTTTATGATATCCCCAAGACATAAATTAAATATAAAAATATATTAAACATGTGGAACATATCATGTATGAAAATATAGTAAAAATTTATTATAAAAATAATTAAAAAATATATAAATTTGAATTTATTTATTCATAAATATGAGAAATCATTTTTATTGTTGGCACGATGCTTTCACAACATAGGAAAAGTAAAATTCGGTATCCTAAAGATAATATTTCAGAAGGTATAAGTCATTTTCCCACTTTTCAAAAAAATATAAACTATTTTTAATTATTTTTGTTTATATATTCTAATTTTTGAGTTATATACCAAGTGAATTATCTAAATTCTTATTTAAGGCTAGAAAATTCAAAATAACATATTAAATAAGTTTTCATGACATATATGGGAATAAATATTCATATTTAATGAATATATTAGTTTAGATAGAAATTATTTAATTAATTTTTTATATTAATTTATTTTATATTTTTATTTATTATATAATTTCTATAAATTCTTATGCAACACTGACACACTACTTGTGCAGGTAGTAGAAAAATCATGAAAGTAATTTTAAAAATATCTAAACATAAGATTGTTTGGGTGAGTTATAGTGTCCTACTAATATTCCAGATATAAAAATTATTACATATGTTTGAATGTTTTAGATTCAAATCCCATTATTTTCATGTTGTATTTGAAGTCATATTATTTTAAAAGTTCTTAAAATGATATTAATAGTAAGTTATGGTAAATTTTTTTCATTAAATTATTTAAAAAATAATAAAAATATTTATATGGAAAAATGAGGATTATAAATTGTCTAAACATGTTTACATTTTCCATTTATGATCAAATTTTTACCTTATAAGTAAAATTATAACAATTTAATGTTAAATAAATTCACTTCTATGGTTAAGCTTAAAATAGGTTAACGAACAGGTTAAACCAAAACAAAAGGTATAAAATGATATCTGAAACTGTCAAAATTTAATTTTATGGTTATCTTAAGATCATATATTCTTTATACTATAATTAAATTCATTTTTGGACCATTTCACATGAGTTTTTTATATATTATATTATAATATTTCATTTATTCTGAAAAAATTACATTAATGAAATTTTATAATAGAAAAATATTCAATTAAATGATTTAAAAATCATAAAAGATTATATTTAAAGAAGTGAATATGAAATGTTTTAAATTTTAACTTTTTTCCAATTATGGGTTACTTTACTTTTTATGGAAAATTTTATGACCCCTAAGGAGTAAGAAACAAATATATAACAGTATTTGTCAATAGGGTTCACAGGGTGTTAAAACAAAGAGATAAGGGTAAAAACATAATATAAAATTATCCAAAATTTGTTGAATGAGATTATTTATACTCATACTAATCCTAAATAATAAATTTTTCAATTTGTATAAATTTTTATATGAAAATTAATTTATATTAATTTAATATTTTATGTAATTCTAAGAGTACCCCTCCCCTCACTTATAAAAAGTGTGCCTCCTCTCATCTCATTATCACACCTTTTGAGCACTCTATATTGGACAATACCTTCCTAAATACCTCCCTAAAATCCCTAATTACATTACATATGTCTTATTTGGAACATAATTCAATCCTTATAGGGTTTAAAGAGTTAATAAAAGGGGGTTATCTGAAGAAGAGGTGTAGCATTCAACACAATTTTTCAGTTTTATTTCTTCTTTTAACTCCTCAAAAACATATTAAAACATGATGAAATAATAAAAATAGTATATTCCATATACTGAGATGTTTTAATGTTAATTTAATATCCTATATTCATATCCTTCTTCCATAAAATGGATAATTAATCCATCATTCAACTGTACGGTAGACTACCGCCAAGTGAAACATTGTAATTTGTTCTCCATCATCACCTCTCATTGCTAGTTATAATGATATATTTAATGTATATAAATGATATTTCTGAAATATTTATGATTCATAAAATATAATATATCATCTATTTTCTTACCTTTCTATTTATTGAAAAATGATAAAGTCATCCCTTCATATGTGTGGATTACGACCTCCATAAATAGATGTTATTCATTTTTCATAACCACACAACATAGATAATTAATACTGGTGTATTTGAAGAAATATTATTATATTTATTATATAATCATAAATATTGAAATACAAAATAAAACATACCTTTATTATATCATAATAAATGATAAATAGAAATGTTACTCATGTGTACGTATGGATTACCGTCTTCATGATTGTAACATAGTTAAATTTTCATGGCCATATTTCATGGTTGGTTTTAAAAGTATAATTAATGAATGAAATTGATAATTATGTCATGATTATTTTTTGTAGATGACATAATAATGACCCCTTCGATTATATTAAACTTACCATAATGATTTTCAATATATGATCTAAATATCACCAAAACGTCTGATAATAACATAACTGATTAAAAAATTATATATATCATGGTAGTAAATAAAACAAAACAAATGGTAAACATTATAAATTTTATTGATAAATTAAATAATAAATATAAGTTTATTATTCATGAAGATAATTAATGTACATGATGAGTTGGACTCGAGGTAATAGACACATTAAATTAAAACATTGTTTTTAATCTTTTAAAGATTTATTTTCTAAATATTTATCTTCCATTACTATATTCATATAATTATTTAATAGATGTATTTATATGTAAATAAATGAATTATAGAGTAAATTTTATTTGATTTTTTTAATTTCTTAAAAATGTTTTCAAATATAATATTTTTACATAAATTATATAGAATAATTTTAATTTCCATACAAAACAAAAAATGAATGTTATATTTTAATGTTTATGATTTCAATAACATTTCTAACCACCACAATAATTATTTGATGTTTTTATTCCATTAAAATATTCTGGGTTTTCTTCAAATAGAAATTCCATGCTCTTTGTTTTGGGTATTTTAGTTTTTTAAAAATGATTTTTAAAATAAAATGGAATTTTAATATCTGAAAATGTTTTTCATTTGGATTGAAAATATTTTTCAATGGTTTTATGATGAAAAGGTGAAAAAAAATCATGATATGGTACATGGTTGTTATAGATAATGATGATTGAGGATGACACAAGTTATATAAATGGGTAATCCTGAAACATCTCATACGAACAAGTGATCTTGATATAGATTATATGACTAAGCGATCCCAATATAGTTATCCAACATAGTGGGTAATATTTATTATCCTTAAATATAAGAAGGACATATATAACTAGGGTTTTTTCTACTGTGGATCTAACTAGACACCAGTTATTTTTGACACAAGTGAACATGAGTTATGAATATTATTCTCTATGTTTCATAAAATTGTTTTTAATTCCTTTTTTGGGTTTTAATGGTATTATTTGAGAAAAAAAATTGCATGTGAATATGATTTATTTAATACACTCAAATAATTAAATTGAAAAATGAAACCATTTTATGGGTTTTCATGTTTTTCACAGGAATAACAGATTTCTTACCTTTATGGTCCTTTCTAATATTTTTTCCCCTCTAACGTATTCAAATAAATTTTCACAAGTATTAAGGATTATTAGAAATGTTAATAAATACAAAATTCAATATTTTGAAGATACATTGAAAAAAGACAGTATGTATTTATAATGAACCACTACTAGAAATTTGAGCTATACCCATGCATTTATAGACAAGGTTTATGATAACCATAGAAATATCAAATGTAAAGCCATGAGCCTAAAGATGGTCATGGTTGTACCCCCAACTCCTTGGGCTTACTCTTCTCCATCCCCCTCCCTCCCTCGCGATGCCTTGAGATTCATCATCCCCTCACGATCCATCCCATACAATCCCCCCCCTCCTCCAATGCAGCCTCTCCACATCCCCACTAACGCGGCTCCAGCATACCCATGCCACCTCCCCACCAACACGGCCTCCCTACCTCCTTGTCTACATGGCTCCGATGAACCCCCACCACACCACTACCCTACTATTCTATTATGGATAACTTCCACTCAATGTTTCATTGACATAGTTACACCACCTTCCACAGTCTGCCTCTGATGTGGCCACCCCACCTCCCTGAGATACTTCTCCTCCAATGTGGCCACCCCACCTCCATCTTATTTTTGGCATAGATTTTCCTTGATTTCAGATCATCAGCCTCCCCTATTTTTATTTGTAAGATTTATTTTTTTCAATTTTTTATCTACTTAATTGTTAGATTTTTCCTTGATACGGTTTAGTTGTTTTGACTTATTTCATAGAGAGTGATTTTATTGATTTTTTTCTGATTTTTATTGGGTTTTATTCACTATATTTATCTTGATACGATTTTTTGATTCTAGTAATTCTTTGACACCATTAATTAGTTCAAATCAAGATCCTTTCGATCCATATTTTAGATTTAGTTTCTTTATTATCTAAACAATTAACTAAATAAGATTTGATTTGTAAGAACATTAACCTATTGGATTTTATCACCCATGTAAGACATCATAATTTAAACCAACATTTAGAAACAATAAAGTACAATGACAGAGTTTTACCTCCATTTATATTTTATATTGATCTGGATGAAACCATTTAGACATCTCTCTTGCCAAATATCCAATTCTACCATTAGATTTTCTTTATATTTATTGTTACTTAATATATATTCTGTCAATAATTATTCCATATTTTGATTTGTGAAATAATTATCATTTTTATCATGATATAAATATATTCATTACAAAAATACTTCCATGACTATTTATTTTATTCCATGTAGGTCGTGAAGGGTAAACTTTCATTGGAGTTTGATAAATTTTCCCCCTCAGTGAATTTTTTCAAGATATAAAACTCATTATTTACTAGAAAAGTTTGTTCTATATCAAGTGTTATTAATCCAATGGAATTATTCTTCATACATAAGGGTTCTTGTGACCAGTACATAAATGATAACTTGGACCTCTTCTTCTAATTTCTTATTTCATATCTATCTTACACAATAAAAATATTTTTTGAAAAATATATTTTTCATTCTTACATTCCTGAATCCTTCTAGTTATGAGAATGGATAATCATAACCTAATATTCCCATCTCTTTGGCTACTATAGTAAATTTAAAAATGATCAGTATTAACACAATTATAAAAAATCCAAAGAAAACCATACCTCATGATGTGTTAATTGGTTAAAATCTAGTTGTAGTAGACCTTTCCATACTGTTTAACTCTCTATATACTTATACACACTCATATTGTTTTTATTCCTTCCAAAAATATGAAAAATCAAACATTTTTTTACTAGATAGGGGTATATAATTTCTTGTGTTTCCCTCTTCTTGATCTTCTTCAAGAGAACAAGGGAATAAGTGAACGATAAAAATGAAGCATAATGAGATCAAAAATGATCTCCAGGGTAATTAATTCCATAAACGAGCCCTTGGGGTGTATTTATATCCACTAATAGCTTTAGAATAATTATAGAGGTGTTGGGGGAACAATAGAGTTGTTGGAGTTTTAACTAAGGAATACGAGTCTCTCTATAAACAAATAATTGTTTTGGTTGTTTGGATGCTACCAGATAGTCAATTGGTGTCACTATCTAGTCATTAGAACCTACAGGTTGAGGACTTCAAGAAGGTCCTTCACACACCTCTCAAGCTCTCCCTTTAGTTTTGTTTTCTTTTATTTCCAAAATGTAAATATTTAATTTTATGAAATAAAATGGTTAAAAATATAATTGGGTCTTTGTGATCATTAAACCCAACTAAGAGAGTGATATGTATAATGATATTTTTTTGTACCATTTAATTATCTCACCTCCATTTTACAAATCATGGGGAACTAGGAGTAGCTAGTTTAAATTTTTGAGAACACATGTTTCACTATCTTAGGATTACACTCTAGCTTGTTTGACTTAGTAAAGATTATGACCATATTTAGGATCATTCCCCTTGGTTAGTAAATATTGAGTTTAAACAAGCATTTGGGGGGTGTATTGCATCAGACGTTCCAATGTTATAGATCTTTTTTAGTATTGTTTTCACTTTTTCACTAATATATTATATTCCCATGATCCATAGTAATTGGATATATTATGTAGGTTGTGTTTCTTTTACTCCTCTAATAGCTGACTTGTTACTATTTATGTTTCTCTTATTTTACTATTATTGTTATCATCATTATTAGAATTTGTGTTTCTTATTCATTTTTAAATGACCTAATGTGTCCCTTTTAAAACTAATGAATAAACATTTTATAAAGGTTTTAGAACTCTCCTCATGAACTCTATAAACAAGGCTATTTAAAATGGAATGTTTTTTATGTTTTTTAAACTTCATGTTTTAAATAGAACAATTTTAAAGGAAGAAGGGAAATAGATTTTTATTTTTTTTAAAATTAAAAGAGAAAACCTATGTTTGTAAACTATATTTTAAACTACCATGAGTAAGATATTTTATTTAAAATTTAATCATGGGGTGTGTATTTTTTGGAATACCTATGGGGAAATTGTTCTCACACTTATTATTTATTTTAGTTTCAAGTTTAGAATCTTGTTACTGAGGTAGCACTTATGGTATTGGAGTTGGATGATAAATTTGTTCATTTTTTTTGACATGTAAAATTTATTTGGTCTTTAAATATTATTTTATAGTCAAGGTAAAACCCTATGCCATTTCACAAATACTGTTATAGGGTTTATAGTGTTAATTTTTAATAAAAATATATAATAAGTGGTGCTAGTTCTAAAAAATAAGTTAATATATTAATTAATGAGTTTAATAGTTGAAATGGATGTCTATTTTGAGATAAATAGAAGGTGGTGATCATTACAAGTTCATTGCACAAAATTTCAAGTTCATAGTTCTAAAATGTAATTAGTTTTAGATATAGTCTTTGGTTGAGATTAATTGGAATCTTCATTACACTCCAAGACTTTATATCAATGCAAGTAAAACCAAACCTTGACATAATATCTCTTGTTTACTAGGTTTTAATTCGATTAATCTGAAAAAAAAATTTGATTAATTTTTGAATGTGATGTGAAATTATTCCTAAAAAAAGTAAATTGGTTTCTTAAAATTACCAGTTTCATGTGACATTTTTTTTCAGTTTCCTATAATAGTTCATTCTTTTTATTATGTATGGGAAATTTAATATGAATTACTAAATGATTATGGTCTCTTACATTTGTTTTTATCTTTGTTCCATTTATAGACATTTATAATCCAATCTTTGAAATCACAATTGAATAATATGATGCTCTCATGGTCGAGATTTGAACTCTTAATATGTGGTTTGTTAAATCATCACAATATTCAACAACAATAGTTAGTACAGATGCATGACAACATTGTGTGGAGGTAATCTTATTTTAAATTAATAGAACATATAAGTATGTGATAAGTTTTTAACATATGTGATATTCTTTTTACATATGAGGTAAACTTATATGTATGTGATAAAAATTATGTTTTTCTAGTCTCAGTATGATGTATTCCAATCTATTTTCTTATTTTTTTCAGCTATAGTATGTCAACCCCCCTCCACATAAATTATTTATCTTCTCCATATACTACTCTTATTTTACTCTATCATAATAGAGCTGGATTTCTTTATTAGTAATATGCAATGACTTCCTATATAGGTAATCATTATTTAAATTAATTGAACATGCCTGCATTGTTTTTACATTTAATGAAAATAATCAGACTTCCCACATTTTCCTGTTTTCCGAGTAAATTATTGATCCTATTTTTTACAATTTTCTTCTATTTTTTCATGTTCAAATGAATCATAGCAATGTCATATTTATCTATTGGTGTTGTTCAACATCTTCTTCTAGAGGTTAGAATTATTTAAATCAATAGAACTTGACTGCATTTTGTATTGTTTTTAAATTTACTATAATTATTCGAACATCCCTGATTCGTCACCTTCTTCATTCAACACTAATAATTTAACTTATATAAACTAGTGGGTGTTTTTCAATCAGGTTCCCACACAGTCAGTAATTAATCATTTTGGGGATGTGTATGGATTCGGTACCCTTACTATGAAGGACATGGTATCACTTGGTCGATCTTCATCAGCAATTTATATGCCATTGCAGCTATGTATTATTATTTTTGTAAACTCTTTATGGGTTTTTTCTTTATTTTATCATCACTAGGGTATGATTTTTGAAAAAAATTCATATTTATAGGGAATTGAATTAATTATTGTGCATAAAACAAAACCCATATCCTATTTCCCATTATATTCCCTCTATGTAGTGGGTGTTCGGTGTCCTTTCTTGCTAGAATATTCATTTTCAGATAGGCATTAATAAATGCCTCAATGCAAGGTATTGTTTTGGGTTAGTTTATATGGATTACCAACCCAATGATTTTTTTTTTAATTGGCCTAATATGTTTTTTAATTCTCTGCTAGTTTTTCTGTCCATTTTTAGAAGTCATCACATATTCATTAATCTATAATTGCATAAGATTTTCTTAAGAGTATCAATTTCTCAATTTAATTTCTTATATATTGAATATCGTATTCTTTAATTGAATTGGTTTGTCACATTGCCTTTATAATAATCACATCTAATTTTTTTAGTGTTCACATTGTTTTTTTATTATTCCATATTAACATCAGGATGATATCAAAATTAACACAACAGAAAATAAGGATAAGATATCAAATACTTTCATTAGATATAGTGTGTGTTTTAGAAAGCCAAAATATCTAAAGAAACATATGCAAAGTCACTATATTGAAGTAAATAATTATGATTATTCATTTCTTGTCTGCGATTTTGAAGTTTAGTTGTATTTTTTTTCATGAAATGATCATGAATTAAGATGGAAAATATGCTCTAATTATGTTTTTTGTATATTTTTTCACTCTTGGATTTATAAATTAGTTGAATTTACAGTAAAATTGGTTGGAATTATTTGGATTCAATACCAAATATTTACATTGGATTAAAAAATAAAACAAAAACAAAATAACTAGAATACGTTGTTTAAAGGAGGCTATATAAATTGAATATAAGATTAGTGAAGTGTTTTTTTTATAATGGAAAGTCTCTATAATAGATTTTATGATATTGTGAATAAGGAAATAATTTATCTAGATAAGTAAAAAAACCTTTGGATAGCAAATATGTGACCCTCAATAGACATTATTTTTAAGTGAATTTAAATCTTAAGCTCTGGAGGAGAGCTTGAGATCTGTAAAGTAACTATCAGAGTTCGGTCATCAACAACAAGAATTTATTCTGCATTGGAATGAACAACATTAACAAGTCTATAACCATATGGTTAAAAATTAAAAGTCAATTTGAGAATCCTAGGTTATTATCTTCATTAACCTTCTCCCCCAATTTTATACATTGTTTACTTGATGTTAGTGCCTTGAATGGATGTAATTATTATATTTGAATAAAATTAATCTTACGTATCAGTTGTTTCCCATATGAACTTTAATTAAATGAGACATCTTCATTTCAAAAAAAGTATTTTATATTATATTACTAAAGATTGAGGAAAATTTTTATACAGTTTTTTTACATTAATTATTTGACATTAATTGTATGATATATAAATTTCTTGGATGTTTTTTATTCTCATAGCATGCCTATGTTTTAAAAATATTGAGAAATTTTTTATGTTATCTACAAGAATAAATTAGTTTCATCAATAATATATAAAACTTTTAAATATATCTTGTAATTGAAAGTGTATTGATCATACTTATTGATATATGTGGTGATGTTTCTTTTGTATGTTTATTACTTTCATCATGAGGAGCATGTTTAGAAATGTTTATATTACTTTTATATGAACTATAAATAGATTCATCTAGGATGAAGTGGGTTTGGCTCAAAATATTGACTCTGGAATGCCCCTATCCCTTATCCCATATCCCCTATCCCCTGGGATGAATGAGTTCTAGGATCCCTTGACTTAGTGTACCCCATTTACTTTCCCTTGGAATTGGTATATTATTCAACTACCATTGGGATAGGTTTTATTGGGATGGGTCACATGGTTTCCTTGGAAAATGAATCTCATATTTTAGGATTGATTCAAAGTAGGTATGATAGGTATGAATCCTCCTTATATATGGACTTATAAATAGAGATCATTTACATACCATAGTTTAATATTACTGATAATATCAAATATCATGTAAAAAATTATTTTTTTATTTACATAAATGATTAGATTATTCTGATGCATGCACGTGAGTTATGCCATCTATGTTGGGGTCTAATACAGAGGGCAGGGGGCTATGCAGAGGGTAGGGGCTATTGCAGGGGGGTATGTGCGGGGGGGACACTGTAGAGGAGTGGGGGGCTGTGCGGGGGGGTGGGTGGGTGGTCTAGGGAGATACTACAGGGGGAGGGGGTTGTGTAGGGGAGAGGAAATGACCAAGATGTTGAGGGGAATTGAATAATTAATTTTCATTACATTCTAAATTAAAGAAGGATTTTTAACTCAGATGATGAGGAAATTTGAATAAAAAAACAATATTATTTATCATGTTATTTAGAATTGGGAAATACATATTAATCTGAATATTATTTGATCACTGTTGTTTATAGATTCATGTATCATTTATCATCACCGATCACATATATATAAGAGGTTGTTATATTTAATTTCCTTTCCCACTATTTTCTTACACGTGGTTTTTTATGATGAGGCCCATTCTATACACCACCATCGAAGACAGTGAGTTCAACATTGAATTTAGGTAAGGTATATTCTATTTTTATTCTTTGGATGAATTTTAATTAGGGATTTTGTTATTTTTGGATTCTTTATATTTTGTAAGTCTTTCTGGATCTCATGTAGGTGGGTTCGATTTTCCATTGATGAAGGATAACATGTGTATTGATTGGTAGGTATGTACATATATAAGTTCTCCCTTTATATATATTCACTCATGGTAGTATGAATATATATATTGGGGCTAGGTGTGCTTATATAAAGATTTGAAAAATGCCTACATGTGTAAGTGTAAAGGGTAATATGAAAGTATAAACATATATCTAAGGACCCCCATGTTCATTTTGGACATGAAAATATGCACATAGGGTATAGGTGTACATATATATTTGTGACGTCGAATATGCGTGCAAGAGGAAAAAAATTAAGATTCGAGTTTTTGTCGTCAAAAGCAATGCACCTTGAGGTTGAGGTAGGTTTTATCTTCCTAACCCTTTAATTCAAATTCTATAATTTATTGACTATTTTAAAAACATACTTTCATTATTATATAATGTTTATATGCTATTCAAGTTGGTTGAGGCTCTTTGAAATGACATTTTCACCCCTTTTATATGATTTCCCTAAGCCTTCAATGTGGACTAGTAGAAAATATAAGCCAACTAAATTGTAGAAAATGAAATTTCCTTCACTTTAGTAATGAAACTTCTCTTATTTTGAGAAAGCATGAACCATGAATTCTCATAAAAAATTAAAACATAAAGAGAATATTCATTTTCATTTCATCAAACAAAAATAATCCACCTTGAAAACATGACACTTTCTTTAGTAACATCATTGTGTAATTGAACTAGATAAAAACTACTACCTTACCAGGAAGAATTTGCCACTTAGTACCTAAGTAATTAGTTTTCATTGAACTAATTGAAGCACCTTTATCAATTCTCTTTTATTTCCTCATACTCAGCTCAAGGTTTAATATTCATGTGATTTAGTGTCTTCATCACACTAAAACATCCCATAACCTTCACCAACTACTCCTAGAATTTCCATAACATACACCAAACACCATACTGAGTAAAATAAATAACCATCAGTACCCATCCAACCATAAATTTCAACTTATTTCATAAAAAATAGTAAATACATTACGGTAGTGGCTTAACTCAACTGAAAAAATCACAGACAGCGTGAAATCACTTTATCAAGTCATCTTCTAGCTGCCACACATGAAAGCCCCATCATCCTTGGTCAATTCCACCATTCTCAGTTGAAATTTACACTAAAAAACTAGATAAAACTAAATAAAAAAATTTAAAAACTAAATGGAAACATCACTCAGTCGAAAATGTTCAAAATAGGGGGTTCACCTCTCAACCAAACCCATTCATGGTATAAACTTGATGGGTCATAGAATTAAATGGTACATTAACATAAATTTCAGTTATTTTTCACCCCAAACCTCCACCAACTTCCACCCAAACCCAAGAGGTACCACCATGGGACTCAAACCAAATCCAAAAATACTATTTAGGAACATCTAATGTTCAGATTCTTTATCCAAATTCCAATTTTAGAAATAACCCATGCTTCATATTAAAAACACAAATTTCCTCTAAAAATAATGAATTTGAATCCTATAGGGCATTACAAACTCCCCACCTTAACAGTTATCATCCTTAGAAATCTATGGTTCTATACTCAAAATCATGTCCCAATGAGTCACATCACATATAACCCAAGATCATACACCCCTTAGTAATTAACTATGGTGTGGCTGCATTTTCATTTCATAGGACCCTATGAAATGGTTTTCATCTCTTCAACATGGATCACAAATACCTTGATCCATCTGATGTAACCCAAAATTTAACATTATGTAGTTATTGAAAATCATATATTACCTTTATGTAGCGATCATATTTCTCAGATGACCTTTACATAGGTCAAAAACAACCTTGATATAGTCTCTTTTTCTTTATTGTGACCTTTATGTAGGTCATGAATGACATTTATATAGAATAGTATCACATTAAATAGCCCATGGATTATTTCCTTACAATTATACAATGATTATAATACCTTTACTTCAAGGGGATGGGGGAGGGTGTAGGGGGTGTGTACAAGGGGTGCGTAGGGGGTGTGTTGGGGGAAGGGGTGGGGGTTGGGATTCTGTTGCAAGGGGTTGGGGAGGGTGTGCTGGGGGAAGGGGGAGCGGGTTGTGATGGGTTCTATTTCAAGGGGTAGGGAAGGGTTTAGGGGGAGCAAGGGGTGTGTAGGGGATGGGGAAGGGGGTGTATTGGGTTTTGTTGAAAGGGGAAGGGGGGAAGTGCATGGGGTAAAAGGGATGTGCAGGGGGTGTAGGGGAGGGGATGTGATGGGTACTATTGTAAGGGGAATGGAGAGGGTGTAGGAGGTGTGTAGAGGAGGGAGATGCATTGGCTTCTGTTGTAAGGGGATGGGAGAGGGTGCAGGGGTGGGCAGGGGTGGGAAAGGGCAGGGGAGGGTGTAGGGTTGGGAAGGGGTAGGGGAGGGTGCAGGGGGAAGGGGGAGGGTGTAGGGGGTTCATGGGGTGTGCAATAGAGGGGACAGTGGCATGGGGTGAGTTGGGTTTTGTTTTAAGGGGCAGGGGGAGGGTGCAAGGGGGAAAGTTCCATATCCATATGGATATTAATGGAGTCATGGGAATCTGTTTTTATTGTAGTAGGTTTTTTATTAGGAGATCCCATATCCAGGACCTCTATTATATTAATGATTGACATCCCTTGAACACTTTTAGAGACTTTTGTGAATTTTTATTTCACAGAAGAGTCATCTTTAATATTTTTCTTCCATTGTGATCATATGAAGCAAGTAGATTATTCTCCTCAATAAGATGCATATCAGGCACATTTTTTGAAACTAATTCAATGTAAAACTCTTCATTATTATAGTGATACCTCATCTAAAATTCTTTGAAACGTGCATTCATAAATGAAATACCTTCACCATCCTTCTTGGGAGACCCAACAGATTTTGTTATTTTCACAAAACTATCCTTTTCTACCTATACAACCCCAGACATATTAGCATCCTACACTAGAACCTCCAAATCACCAGACATTAATCCAAGATATAATTTCAATTATTGGTTCCTTCCACTAGATTTAGAACCTACAATAGAAATTCCTTTTCCCAAGGGGGAGGGGTGTGGAGGGGGTACGTACAGGAAGGATGGGGGTCTATCTAAGGGGGTTCTATCCAGGGAGGTGGGTTTTCATGGGTGTGGAGTGGTGGATTTGATGGGGGTGGGGATGTAAGGGGTGTGGTGGTGGGAGGGATTTCTCTGGGGTGGGCTACTGCAAGGGGAGTGGGGGGGTGTTGTGTAGGGGGTGTAAGGGGGTCTGTCCAAAAATGGGGTCTATCTAGGAAGGAGGGGTCTATCTAGGAATGAGGGGAGGGGTGTGGGGGGGGTGAACAGAGATTCTATAGGGGGAGGGTTGTGCAGGGGGAGGGGGGTTTGCAGGGGGTGTATTTATGGAGGGTGTGGGTGTGTAGGGGGGTATGTCTAGTGAGGGGGTCTATCCAGGGAGGGGGTCAATCCAAGAAGGGGGTCTGTCCATGAAGGATGTGAGGGTGTGGTCAGGGTATAAGGGGTTCTGTAGGGGGTAGGGGTGTAAGGGGGAGGGGTGTGGATGGGGATGGGGGTGTGTAGGAGGATCTATCTAGGGAGGGGGTGGTGTCTATCCTGGGAGGGAGGGTCTGTCCAAAAAGGAGGGGGTCTATATAAGAAGGGGGGGTCTACCCATAAAGAATGGGGGTCTGTCTAGGAATGGGGGTCTGTCAAGAAAGGGGGGTCTATCTAGGAGGAGGGTTTGTCGAGAGAGGGGTTTCTATATAAGGAGTGGTTTTTTTCTAGGGAGGGGTGTAGGGGTCTGTCCAGGAATGGGAAGTCTATACAAGAAATGGGGGGTCTATCCTGGAAGGAGGGGTTCTCTCAAGGGGGGATTTGTAAGGGGAAGGGGGATACTGGGGGAGTGGGGTGCATTATAGGGGGTGGTCTACTACAAGGGGTGCAGGGGTGCAGGGGGGAGAGTGGGGGTGTTTTTTATGAAATGGGAAGGCTTATAGCCACAGTTTTAAATTATGGATATAAACATATATCCACGATTTAAAAATGGCTAAATCCTTATATCCACAGCTTCAAATTGTGTCTATAAACCATGTGTGGCTTAAGCTTCCCCCATAGTTTCAAACTGTGGCTATAGGGATTTAGCGACGGTTTGAACCGTGTCCATAGGTCTATAGCCACGGTTTGAATAGTAATTAGAAGTCTTTCACCATGATTTGAAACGTTAGATATAGGACTTACCCTATAGCCATGCCAATACTAGCCACGGTTCATTAAACCAAGGCTATAAACTATAGCCATGGTTTTTGGCCTAATAACCATGGTTTTAAATCATGTCAATAGCCTAAATTTCTTGTAGTTAATGAATTTTGGGGAAAAAAGGGATACTCTATGGAAATTTCCACTTGATATAGTTTTTTCATATTCTATAAAACTCTAAACCTAAAAGGTCTATGGGTATGTAAGTGATCTAATATTTTTATATGATTTTTTAATTTTTATATGGATAAAATTGGGTCACATTTATCAGTATAAAATCCAAAAATTTATAGATAGTTTTTTGCATCGGATCGTGGAGTGCAGGTCTTAGGCTGTTATATGAAATGATGGAATGGGTCGTGAGCCTTATCCTCTATGGGACATGATCAACTAAGATAGTCTTTGAAGTGAGCCTTTATTAACTAAATTAATTTCTATGATTTTACTTATTCCAAAAAATTATGTTGTATCCTTAATGTATGTTATCATGGCACATTATTGATTATTAATGAATCTACACTCTTATGAATTATGACTTTTGTTTTGAAAATTCCATATTCTATGAGTCATTATTAATGATCATTGACTTATTGGGTATAAATTTCGTAATTTATAATCATGTTATCATACCATTGTTATTATTTTCTGATCACTTATGATCATTGATCAATATCTCCAATGGTTACCCTTACTGGGAATATGATATCTCTTTATCTTATGTTTCATTTTCTCCATGTTATAAAGAAGGGTTTTAAATAGGATATGTCTATAAAAGGTAATATGCAAGAAGAAATTATTGGGAGGTGCTGATGATATTTCATGAAATAATATTATTATGTATCTACTATCTAAATATAATACACATTTATTATTTTGGGGAATGTATTATTATATGATGTATTTAATATTCAACTAAATTGACGTAATATTTACGTATGCAATTTTTGGGTCTCTTAAAATAGTATCAGAGTAGGTTTTAGATATTTTTTAATATTAGGATTAGATTAGTGAAAACCCTAGGGATAAGTCTAATTATAGGTTAACATCATAATGTTTTTTTAGATAGATATTGTGCCATTTCTTATAAACAACATCCTTATTTGGATACAAACAAGTGGATGCAGGTTCTAGAATAGATTCAAAAGGGGTAATAACCATTAAAAGGCTAGTTTGCTATTAACTTGGTTTTCAACTAGTGCATGACAAAGTGTCCTAAATGAACACTTGTTTGGACACTCTTAGGGGATTGGATTTGGTTAATTCACATTTTTTTGAATTATTATGAATAATGAGAGGAATTATTTTATGAAAACATATTTTAATCTGTAGCGAAATGGGATGAACTTAAAGTATCATGGGTTGAAAGGAGGTTTCAAATTTTAGGACTTCTTAAGAATGAATTTCTTAATCATATTATTTCTTACTAAAATCATGGATGTTTGATACTCATAGTATGTTTTATTATTTTAGTCATTGGATGGAACCAGAACGAATCAGATGAGTAACAAATGTGATAGCCTATGTAAAAAAAATTATGAGAAACCAAATGAAATGGGATCTAGGATGAAAAATCATGTGGATATGGTAACCAATAACCCTCAAGATATGAACGGTAACATGAATCATGTTGAACTTATACATGACTAATGGAAGGAACAACTCACCAATGAGAATTTTATATTTATACATTCACATTTCTTCATTGGTTCATGTGATAAACTTTTCTTAAAAAATGCCTGAATTCCATAGAAAATATATTCTCCATTCTCTAGTGCTCAGACCATGAGATGTTCATTTTGGTTGTGTATCATTTGGATGCTGAATTTGATCATTGGGGTACTCTTATCAATAATAAAAGGTAAAAAGGGGAAAACTATTCCCTGAAATAGGATGTTTTTAAGAAGGTATTTTTAAATAAGTATATTTATATAAATATTCACATTATAATGGAGAAATAATTTATTTAACTAATGTAGAGGGATGGAGAATTGATTAGTACCTATAAAGTAAATTTTTGAAAAATTGCAATGCTTGGTTTTGGTTTTATCATTGACCCTAAAAGAAAAGTTGACTGATTCATTAGTGACATTAGAATAAGTCTCCAAAATTAATTCGATATAGGAGACTTTGGTAGTGATGAATAAATTTTTTGATATTCTCTCCAACAATAAATGGAGATTTTTTATTATCATTTTTATCATGGTTTTGGGGATAAAAATAGAAATGTGTAATTTCAATTAATTTTTTTTTAAAAATACCCATTGATGAAAGAAAAATAATCTACCTTAATGATAGATTTATAAAAGGAAGCAAGGGGAAATTTCAATAAGGGGTTTGGTGAATGTTTTAAGTGTAAAATAAAGTTCATCCAAAAATTGAATGATAAATTAATCTGAAGAGTCTTGTTAATAAAATTAATAGAGGTAAAACACAACAGAATGATCCACACACACTCCATTTCTATAATTTTAATGATTTTAGAAATTACACTAATCAAAGAAAAAATTAGAGGTTTAATGACAACAAATAGTAGTAGTAACCTATTGATCTAAGAGATAAAGGGAATGCTCTAGTGATTACAACTACTTAAGTGGTTCCTAATATTGAAGGGCTAAAACATACACTTACTGTTTACTATAGAAATGAAAATGTAATTTTTTTTGTTTCTAACTCTACCAAGTACTCTATAAATGAGAAATTTATCAATATTATCACACCCCAAACTCAAATATTAGATGTTGATTTTGTATTAAAAACTTATAATAGTATGATTACTGCATTTCAAGTCTAGAACTCCTCTACAATTGATGTTTGTGGGAATGTGCTTCCTTAAAATATTGTTATTCTCCCACTACATAAATTTTATATTATTTTGTGTATGGACTGATTCAATTATATTGATCCCATATTAATTTATGAGGATGTTAAATCACATTTTATATTCCAAATGAATCTATGATTATCAATTGGTGTGAGGATTAATATGAAATTCAAATAGAAATTACATCAATTATGTGGGTTATATAACTTATTCATGAGGGGAATTTATCTAAAATTGTTTTGGAGAAACTCAATATTAAATATATGCCTATTTTTTGGAATATTACATTGTATTTACAGAAAACATTTTTATTTTTTCACTAAATCATGATGTTTATTATTCCATAGAACTCATACATGGTTTTATAACTATTTTAAAGACTCTGAATTAAATGGAACTATTTTATCTTTAATAATTAAAGAAAAAACAAAAGAATAATCCTAATGAAGGATTTATATAACCAAGTTTAACACCCTTGGGTGCACTTATTCTTTTTTCTTTGAAAGAAGATAAGTCAATGCATCTTTATATTGATTATAAGGAACATAAAATAATCAATATCCAGAATATGAATCATCTACACCATATAGATGATCAATTTGATCAATTATGAGGAGATCAATATTTTTCAAAGATTTACATTTGATCTGGATATCATCAGCTGAGGGTTAAAATAAACGATACACCCAATACAACAACTCATTCAAGGTATATATATATTATCAATTTAGAGTGATTCTATTTAGACTTACAAATTCCCCTATTATCTTTATGTATCTAAAAAATGATTTTTTTATAAATTATCTTTATCAGTTTTTTGTTGTAAAACCCTAAGGCTTTATGATATATTTATCTTTAAATACAATTTATTTCATTGATAGGTTTCTTTACACACAATATAGAGTTTTAATTAACCGTGATTTATAATTAAAATGTTATTATTTAATGTGATAGTAATCTCCTAGTCGTTCAATTAGAAGGTACCAATAAGAAAAAAAAATAACATAAATTATATTTTTAAACATGTATAATATTAATTTATCGGTTTTCAATTTGATATAAATGAAAATAAATACATTTTAATGTAAAAAAATATGTTTTCTAAAAAACTATTTTTAAGTAATAAATTTATTTATTTTATTAAATTAAATTAATATTTATTGATGAATTATTTTAAGCAATTTCTCATGTGTCCCTCCCCTCACATATAAAAGGTAAACTCTTCTCCTCTGTTATAAAAAAACATTGAAAACTCCACCTCATCCATGCAATACCCAAAAAAATCCAATATTCCTTACTTTTTTTATTGATCTTCTATTCGTACACTATGGCTACCCTAATGAGGCATAGGTTTTAAGCCCAATGTGGTCACTCAAAGAAGTGGTAATTGTCTCACCCAACTTTTTCAAAATTTATTTCTTATTATATTACCTCTAAATATATTGTATCCATAATAACATAATGAATCCATTAAAATAAATATAATTATATGTTTATATTATTATTTTACAACCATTTTTCATCTCGTTTATCATCTTATGGGAAAGGAAAGCATCACTTGGGCAGGTGTATGGATTTTCATCTTCACAGAGCGATGAATTTCATTTTCCATACTCACATTTCAAGGTTAGTTATTATAATGGATTTAATATTTATATAAGGTATTTATGAAATAATTATGCTTCTAAAATTATAATATATTTTCCAACTTCTTGCATTCCCATTCATCGAAAAATGATAATGTCGCTCTTACGTATGTATGGAATACCACCTCCTTGAAGTGGTGTGATTCAATTTTCATTCCCTCTTTAATTGGATGGTAATGAGGATAAATTTAACAAATATATTTGATATATATGATATAATAATTATTATTTGAATGTGATTTATTATTTAAATTTATTTCACTCCATCCATCGAATAGTGGAAACATCTCTTGTGTGTAGGTTAGGACAATTGTATCCACAAAGTGACGTACTTCATTTTTCATTACTAGATTTTCTGAATGAATATAAAATTATATAAAATAAAGAAATATTATATTAATGAATTTTTTAATATTATATATATATATTGTAAAACCATGAAACAGGTTTAATAATATGAATCATCTAATGGAGCATGCATGGAAAACATATATATTATCTCTCAAATAATGAGTTTGATAAAGAATTGTTAACAAAAAGGGTAATTAGAATTTATTAATGGAAAATATATAATAATATATATGAATATAGTTCTTTTATAGATGTATAATAAATTTATAGTAATTATATATTAGGTTTGAATGCATAAAAAATTGGATGGGACTTGTGGTAAGGGATTTAGGCTACATTCTCATATCTTTTCAAGCTTATCTGCATTAAATTTCTATTAGGGGTGAATTATATGATACTTATCCTTTTAACCCAAAATATTTTATTCACATATGGATATTTAATGGGTTTTCATGTTTACATTTTATTTTACTTTCTTTGATACAAAATATTATTGAGAAAATTGTTTTTTAATAAAAGTTGACATTATTTTCATTTTTTTCTATGATCATTTTATTCCGCGTACATATTATTTTAAATAAATTCAAAAAAATTATTTTATATGATAAAATATTTATATAAATTCATTTCAAACCAAATTTTAATTTCATTACAATGTTTTACAATGAATTGAATTTTCATTTTCAGAATGAGGTAGTTTTGGAATTTTTACCAAAAGTTTGAGAGAAAACTTTGTTTTAATGTTTACCATGTGAGAGATTTTTCCAATATCATAACTATTCATTACATTGAATGTTAATTTAAAATTTTATATGTTTCTCTTAAAATAAATAATTTTTATCAATATTTGTTATATTTTTTTATGGATACCCAGTGAAATGAATATTTCCCCTACTTTCAAAGAAATGTTCAAATACATTTTTAATAATATTTTTCATCTTTCTCAACATACTTTGATATTAATTTTTCTTAATTATGGATATTATATAATTATACCATCCATATTATTTATCTTCATGGATTATGATTATGTGATTTTGGAATGATTATAAAATATTTTTAATTTACATGTGTTATGATATGACGAAAGGATGATATTTTTATGATCTTATGGTATACATATCTATAGTTTTTATAATGTGATATGTGGGTCTGTTAAAGTCCTACAATGCACCAGGTAATGTGATATAAATATATCATAAGATGATGATGATAAGCATGGACATGACTGTGTATATTTATGATCACATTTTGATGTGTGAGTATGATCACCTCTAGTTGTACTCACAAGATTATGAATGGAAATGATTGCTAATAGTTATGTTAAAACAATTATGATTTTCTAATATTATGATTCCAAAAACCTATGTTATGAAAATTGAATGTTGAATTCTAATTTTACACAATTATTAATTATTCTTTTTGATATAAACTTATTTTCAAGTGTATGATCTATTATTTTTTGGGTATAAATATTTTTCATTAAGAATATGCACTTTATTATGTTATCACACCATTATGGTAATCGTATTCTCACTTATGTTTGATTTATCTCTTTTTTACCCTTATAGAGCATCTAATATCACCCTTTATTATGTTTTCCTTTTTCAAATTTTTATTCATGATTCTAAGTATTATATTTCTAGAATAGTGATGATATAATGAACTTTATGGGAGATGATAAATATAAGGCCCCAACCATAATCATTACATGATCTTGAGTTGAGTTAAAAATTCACATTGAGGATCTTTTCATGTTTATAGTTTTATATAATTAGGCCATAACTATTACATTACATCTCATAAATTAAAAAGCAGGCACTTCTACTCTATCCAATTTTTTCACAATAATAAACTCATTTAATAAAATAAGAATTATTTTATTGATATAAATCTTATTGAATTCTTCTTTTATCTTATCTTTCCTCATACCCTCTGAAAAACATTTATAAAACATGGGATGAGCCTAAAAATCTTTGTAAGGGTTATAAAATAAGGAAAGAAAACAATAGTCTATCAATATATACAAGTCAATAAAATCATACATTTCAATAATAAAACATAAACACTTTAACGTACCTCATGAAATATTAATATTAATGAATAACACATAGAAATCATAAAACATAAAGGTGAATTGTGGCATCCATAACATACTTACATTGTAGCTTTCACAGCTACATATGGTGTTACATTTGGAATACCCATTATAGTATATTCCCTAAATCTCTTAGGAGAAACATTAACATTTATCTTTGTCACATTACCCAATGCATTGAAGAGCTATCTTGAGCTCACCCGCCCAAGGTTTATCATGGAACTACCCGTATATGGTTTATCACATAACCACCCATCAAATTTACAAGTAATATTCCATAATCATAACACATAAAAGATTGAAATTCCCAACATTTCAATCTTCAATCACAAGAAATCAATTCAAGATATTGAAATATTCAATCCATTTCCAAAACCATTTAAAACATTTAATAAAGTTATTTTTGAATCAAAGTGTCCCACACCACTTTAAAACTTTTTAAGGAATTAAAATTTTAAAACATTAATTTCCATATAAATAAATTCATAAAAACATTTTGAAAACATGGACATTAATGATAAATATTTAGAAGATTAATTCTTTAAAATATTTAAAATAATGTTTTAGTTAAAAAGTCCCTTATGACTTGAGAAAGTATATGAATAAAACTAATTAAATAATAACATTAAAAAAATCTTATAATATCATGAGAATAAGGATATTCATGATATAATATGTCAAAAGGTAGAATATACACCATATAAAAGTATCTTGGTGCATAATAATATAATATTCCTCAATGAAATGAAATTGAGATGAAATACCTTACAAAGATCATTTGTTAAATAAAATAGATCGATAATGTGTATTCAATATAAGTACACATATAGAAAGTATAAATACAAGATATTATTTCAAAAGTTATTTCCAACATAATCATAGCAAGACATAATCACTAAGTATAAGATTAACCCAATGACTATTAATTGGGTAAGAAGATCCATTAACAAAATTTGAGAGCCTAATGGTGTCACTTAAAAATTTGGAAAATGAGTTGATGAGAGAAAAAGGGTATATCATAATTTTGACATAAAATAGAGAAAAATAAGGATATATAATATCATACCCCAAAAAAATATAGTGGAAATTAAAATACATAACATAAAATAAGTCTTTGACTAAAATAGGAGGGTGAAAGGTTCCCTTACCTGGAGTCTGATTTGTCTTGTTCATTCTTTATATTCCTGAATAATAAACATCGGATAATTTCAACTTACATCCAAAAAATTTTCAAGTTTATTATTTATTTTATATTACTTTTCAACATGTTATAAAAGTTATATAATTATTTAAGTTTATATCATTCTTTTTGTCTATATTCGGTACTTGAGTCATAAATAAAATTGTCATAACTACAAATTGTCTATGTGGTCAAAAGTCCGTTATCTCTAGAATAATATTAACTATTTAAATATCATATATATATATATTATTTATTTATATCATATATATTTTTATTTATAATAGTCTATAATATTTGGAGATAAGAAATGAAATGCACTGCTTAAGGAGATAGTAAGCCGAACGTGCGCATGAACACTACTTTCATTTATTTTTCATATTTAAGGAAATGAAAACTAAATGATACATAGGTATATAATAAATCAATTACAATATAATATGTTATATATGTTACATAATTTCATTAAATCCATCTTTTATATGTTCCATATATGGCATGAACGAGTCATATCACTTTGAGGGGTGGTAGTCCGCACTTCCTCAAATGAAATTATCGTATTTACTCATTATGAAAATAATCAAGGTATAATGTAAATACAAAATACAGAATAATGAAGAAAATAATAATATGATATATATATCATTTATAAATATATTTCCATCATAATTTCCACCATGAGAGGTGGTAGGGGAAAATTGAACAATCATCGTATTGGGAGGCAATAATTCATCATCCATAGAAACAGTATGTTAATATACATTAGATGGAGGTGTGTGTAAGTGTAGTTAGAATAATTATAATAAAAAATCCTAGTATATTGAGTATAATGGTTTTTTATGTAATAAAATAATAAAAATAGAATAGGGAGTGAAGAAGTAAAATAGTGGGAAAGAACTTTTGATAAGACGTTGCCTCTTAAAATGTGTAACTCACATTCATTTGAGAGAAAATGATTTCTTGAAATGCCTTCTTCTAAATATAATGATTCTACGAGGAAGGTAGAGATGTTGGGAGATTATTTGGTCAGAATTTGGATGAGCCAAGTGGCTTTAGAGGTGTGATTTAATGGGTAGAGGTGGTAGCCCTTTATAAGATGGAGCAGAGGCACTTTAAGAAAGTCTAGAAATATAAATTTATTATAAATTATTTTTCAATTATAAATGAGTAAAAATTCAGTAATTTATAATAAATTATGAATATAAGTCTAAATAAAATCATTAAATAAGAATTATACAAGTTTCGGATATTTTTTAATCTTTATCATTTTCATTTTATCCTGTTTTACTCTTACCGTTTTATCAAGCATTCAACACTTTGAGAATCAAAATGGTTATCAAAATAGGAAAAATATCCAATAAAAGAGTCATTAATAACATTTTAGACTTATAATAACAATCTAGATGATTATTATATTTTTTTGAAATTTTATATTATTTAATAAAATATTTTATATTTTAATATATGAATTAAGTCAATTTTGACTCTATTCATATCATGAATTTTCTAAAATCCATAAAAACTTGATTCCTTCAAAAAAAACATCATTAATTCAAATATTACATGTAAATGTAATCAATAAAATTCATGTATGACATAAAAATAATCAAATTACATTAATTTTAATATTTATAATATCATTTATTGGAATCTTTTATTAATGATGCAATCACTCAATCATCATTGTGTCATAATTGAATTTATTTATGAGATGTATAAAAATTATAAATAAAATATCATGATTTATTAAATATTTTTATTCTTCTAATTACTATTTATATTCTAATATATTATTTATATAACCCCATAAAAACTGTTTTAGTAAAAGATACATATTTATGTCATTTTTCTCTTTATTTTAAATTAATAATTATAAAATTTCATTTTCAAATAAAATTGGCTCCATGGGGTACAAAAATTGACCCAAGGATGACCATGGTTAGAAAAATCTAATCTAATAGGATTTGGACATGTTTTAGGGGAGTTTTATATTATTATAATATTATTTTTTTACCCTTATTTACCAGATTTACCCTTTAACCATTGTAAATAAAATAATTATTGAAGTAACCATTCATAATGCCAAAATATAAAGGGTACCTATTCACATAATTTGGACCTTATGATTCCTAATATGGATACTATTTTTCCAATTCAAAACAGATAAGTTGTAGTAATTAATTTAAAATTAATTCCCGCTGGCAAAACCAAAAGGTGAGTTTTTAAGAAGTAATAACTATCAAAATATTGACATTTGTTTATGAACAATTTAAATGTGAAATTACTTCCAATGAAAAAATTGAATTAAATGATAAAAATATAAACCAATTACACTTTAAAATCAACTAAATGTACAATATAACTATATAAATATATTATATGAAAAGGTAGTTTTGACATAAAATGCGGTATATTTAACTATTCATTAAAAAATGAACTCTATCAGAAAATTACCCAAAAATTATCCAAAGTAAATTATTATGTTACACTTCTAAATAAGAAGTTTATTTTTTCTTATAGAAAATATGAAGGAGTCAAAAACTATTTTTAAAAAGGGTTCTCTATCAAAAGGTGATAAAACAACCATATAAATATATTTCAGTATTTCATGCTTAAAATTAGATTCACTATTATTTTAACCCTCTATAATTTTTTGGATAAATGTAAAGATATTTAACAAACATTTATAATCTTATTGTTGTTAGTTCTATTAATTTCCACAAACATAGTGTCTAAGTGTTAACTACCATTTAAAATAGTAATATTATTATATTATTTTTTAGAATAACTCAAAGTTGTGTGCAATGTATGATTTAAAAGTAACTCGTTGTTGCTTATTGAGTGAGCTATTCTAAAAAAGCATCCACTTCAATGGAAAAAAAATTCTTAATAATAAATATTAATATAAATTAAAACGTATTATTCTATAAATTCCTAGGTCATTACACTAAAGTTATTTTAAAGAAAATGTTTATTATGTCTCTAGTCTCCAAATAAACTAAACCATTATAGTCCTCTAGGGGTATAATTATGATATTTATTAAATATTCAAATAAAATGTTGTAATATTTATATATGTTATGATTAGTTCCCATAAACTCATAATATAGTAGGTTTTAGTTATTTTTGGACATTAGGTTATGAAGGATAAGAAGTTAAAACCTAAGAAAACCTACAGTAAAACAAATGTGATAGAGGATGAACCTATAGTATCATAGGTTGATAAAAATGTGTCATGAATTTTTACATCTCAAGAAATATTTTCTTATGATTCCTTACTCTATTTATTATTGAAAAATACTTATGATATCTATTTTTAGTTTTAATCAATATCTATAACCAAAATAAATCATGATAACAACGAATACAATAGGAATTCAATATCCATCCTCATGGGAAACCAAATGGATTTAAATATGCGATGAAATATATTATGTCTATTCTCCCTCAACTCTCTTATTTTATGATTAATAATTCAAACCATGTCGAGATTCAGAATGCACCAAGGAGGGAGGAACATATCATTGAGTATTTTATATTACATCACCCACCCCCCTTTTTAGGTATTCGAATTCCCTATTTATTGAGAAATAGATCAATGTTATGGAAAAGAAATTTTTCATTCTTCAGTTCTAGAACCATGAGAAATTATTCTTAATAGCCTATTGATTAGAAGGCTAATATGATCAATGGTGGACTCTTATCAAGAACATAATGTAAGAGTAAGAAAAGACTTTATTAAATGGGAGTTGTTTAAGAGGGTTCTCTATAATAAAAACATTCTTGGAACTCTTTATATTAAATGGACAAGGACTTCCTGTAGCGGAAAAAAGGGAGATGAATCAATTGGTACTTATTAAAAAATAATTATAAGACTATCAAAGTACTCTAAGGAATTTATCATTGATAATGTGAAAAAAATTGTCAATTATTTAGCTTCCTAAAAATAATTCATTAAAAGTAATTAGACATAATAGAATTTTTTAACTGTAAGTAAATCATTCAATGTGAAATGATGGTGGAAATGGAGAGTGGGAATAATGATTACTCTTTTTTTACTGATAATAAGATAAAAATAGAGATTCATGGAAACAGTAATGGTAAATACCATGGAGGAAATAAATTACAACCACCAACACAATAATAATTTGAAGGAAATTACTCAGGAAATTGATTTAAAGGAACCAAGAAATTCTTCAAATATGGAAAGGTTATCCACTAAGCTAGTGATTTTGGATGTGGGATAAAAAGTATGGAAGATTCAAAAGACGAGAAGAATTATTCAAAAATTAAATTCAATGTCTCAGAAGCAAGTAGATTGGGAATTGTGTGATTTTATTCCCTAATATAAGATATAATGATGATAAAAAGCCGTAGTAAACCCATATGAAATAGTATTAAGGGAAGGCCTTTTCTATCAAAACTAAAGTGGGTTAGGATAACGATGTGGTAGAAGGTACACTTATCATCTACTCTAGAACTAAAAATGTCATATTTCATTCTAGATATACTAAATATTGTATATCTAAAGTATTTTCTAAAGTTGTCGCATAACCACCTCAATGATTAGATATTGAGTCAGTAATAAAAACATCTAATGGAAATATGACTTCATCTCAATTTTATATCTCATCTATAATAGATGTTTATGCGAATATGCTTCCATCAAAATATTTTTATTCTTCCTATAGTTGAATTTAATGATATTTTAAGAATGAATTATATTTAATTATATAGATCCAATATCAATTTTTTAGGAAAGAAATTCACATTTGATATTCTGAATCAATCTATAAGTATCTATTGGTGTGAGGATAAATATGAACTTCCAATGTTAATTAATTCCATTGTATGGTATTAAAACATGTTCATGAGGGATATTTATCTCAAATGGTTAGGGATAAACTCAACATTGATGATATTCATAGTGTTCAAGAATATATATATATTTTATTTCCAGATTACTTGTATATTCTTCCCCCAAACTATGAAGGTGATTTTTTAATAAAATTCATAATAGTTTGTATGCCTATTTCAAGGACTCTTTATATAATAGACAGAATTGAGTTTTATAAATTGAAGAAGAAACACATAGGTAATATATAAAGATTATTGATATTCTTAGGTGCATCAACATGGGGTGAAACTATTCATTTTGTTAAGATGGTGACGGTTCAATGCAATTTTTCATTGATTATCAAGAACATAACATGATCAATATCAAAAAATTACCCTTTACCCAGTATTTATGACATGTTTAATCAAATTCATATATCTCAGTACTTTTTAAAGATTGAAATTCATTATAGATATCATCAATTTTTTGTTCTAAAGGGGGAAAAACCAAATAAAACCATCTATATGTTGTATAGTCATTATGAATGTATGTTAATTCCATTTAGACTTACCAATGCCCCAGATATATTCATGGATCTAATGAATAGAGTATTTATATATTACCTTGACTAGTTTCTCATATTATATGGATATGATATTATAATTTATTTAATGATTAAGGAAGAGAATGAATAATATTTAAGGATTTTTTTGAAGACCTTAAGGAAGGAGAAGCTACACACCAAATTTTACAAGTGTGAATTTTGGCTATAAAAAGTTTCATTCATTGGACATATAATTTTAATAAAGGTTATATCAGTGGACACTTCAATAATAAATATTATTGAGTAATGTCATTGATTAACTATGGTAATTGATATCCATATTTTTCTTGGGTTTTATGGATACCATCAATGACATTTGAGGGATTTCTCATGGAGATATAATATATTAACCTATTATACATAGAGATTATTAGAATAATGGACTAGGAAGTGTTATTATGAATAATGATATGATTTCATCTTATTCCACAAAACAATTTAAAATTCAATTGAAAGATAACCAAGCCCATTATCTAGAGCAGACAATGAGAATTCTTTTCATTGAAAATATGGTCCCGTTATCTTTATTGTGAAATTTGGGACGTATATTCAAATAAAAAATATTTAATTACATATTCACATATAAATAATTGAATATTCAATAAAGGTGATGGTATGAACAGATTAATGATTATGACTACTCAATTCACTATCGCCATATAGAGGTGAACAAGGTGGTTGATGCTCTGATTTAGAAAGACTAAGGTAATTTGTCTCTAATAAGGATTGAAAAGGATCCAATATATAAGTATTTTCAAAAGATGTATATTTAAATCATGATAAAAGGGAGAAAATTATATACTTATTAGATGAATGTTTAATCATCCATTTATGTGGGGAGTAAAGTGTCATAGAAGGGGGACATGGAATTGTAGAAGAATATGAGGAATGTTCCTAAGTTAAATCATTATTATGATGGACTTTTATGGTTTATTAACTGGTTATGTGTCCTATATATACTAAATTTTAAGTATTTGTTAGATGAAGAATATAGTTCACCATTATCTATTCATCATATAAGTATGAAGATGTATAGTGAACGAAAAGAGTATTTTTGGTAGACAACATGAAATGGGATATTACAGAGTATTGATAATGATTCTTATTGTGTCAGAAAGATAAGGTTGAGATACCTAATTACAAGGAGATTTTATAATCAATACCCATATCATAATGAAAATGGGAAAACCTTACCATGGTTTTCATCATTGGACTCCCAAAAACATCTAAAGGAAAAAATGATATTTGGGTTGTGGTAAAGAATTCGCCACATTTCATTTTAGTAAGATAATATTTTTTCTCTTGATAATATGTTGAGGATATAAATTAAGGAAGTGTTAATGTTTAGTATAGTAACAAATTATACTATATCATATCATGATATGTGGTTTACCTCAAATTAATTGAGATGTATTCAACATGATTTGAATATAGAGTTAAACTTTTTCACTGTATATCATCCTAAAAAAATGTTCAATATGAGATTACAATTCAAAATACAGAAAATATTTTTATATATTTTTATATGTATTTAAAATGTGGTCGAGATCAATAACTTGATTTGGTGAAATTTTATTTCAAAAATTATTTTCACTCGATCATTCAGACGAATCCTTATAAATCCCTCTATGATTGGAATTTTAGAACACTAATGTGTTCGGATGAAGTTGGAGAAGGAAATATATTGGGACCAAATATTGGTGACGAAATAGAGGATTATGGTATACCCATATTACAATACATTAGGTAAACTCAGAGTCAATAGAAATGTTATGCTCACAATCATTAATGATATTTGGAGTTCAAATTTAGTGGAAAGATATTCATATGAATATCTCCTTGGAATAAAGTTATAATATATATAACTAATATAAATTTGATCCCATTATATATTATTCCCTTATAAGTTCTCAACCATATTGAGATGGTTTCTCATTACTTGGTTCTTCCACAGAATCTCTTTGAAGATCATGATGTGTTCTATATCTCTCTCCTGATGATGTATATACATGATCCTTCATATGAACTAAACTAAGAGCTCATACCCCTAGATCATGATCTATATCATAATAAAAAATTGGTGAATATAATGGATCAAAGAGACTATGTGTTGTGGAGGAAGACCACTCAATGGGTCAAATTATTTTTCTAAAACCATAGATTTAATGAAGCTATATGGGAACCTCAGGATGTGATGAGGTAGAAGTTTCCTTAGTTATTTATATCATAGTAAATAAATTTTGAGGGACAAATTAATATAAGGGTGTATAATGTAACTCCTTAAGATTTTATGATACATTTTTCTTTAATAAAAGTTTTTCTTCGGTATCTTTCTTTATATGCAACATTGAGTTTAAACGAACTGTGACTATTAAAATATTATAATTTAATGTGAGAGTTATCACCAAGAAATTATATTTGTGAGTATGAGTAAGACTTAATAAATTATGAAAATGTATTTTTCACAATTTTATGAAATTAATTAATTGGTTATCAATTTTTTGGAAATGAAAATAGAATCATTTTAAGCTAAAGGACACGTTTTTAAAAAATATATGATTATACATTAAATGTATTTTCATCTTAAAAATTTAAATTAATATCTATTGATGAATTATTATAATGAAATGTATAGATAATATATTCAATAAAATATTTTACCATTCATCTAATAATTTTTAATAGGAATTAAATAAGAGTAAATCTAGTTTTATGCTTAAAATGTATTTTTTCTAAAAACGAGTGTCTGTGAATTTTGCACACTTTTTTATAAATTAATTTCTAGAAATTATAGAAATTGAATTTAATTAAATAGTTTACATATTTTGAATCATCATGTGAATAAAAATTTAATGAGGTTGATTTCATTTTTTTCCATAATTAATTGTAAAAATAGTAAAAATAATAATAGCCATGGTTAGGATTAAATGGGTTTATCAAGGGATAAACTAAGATATAAGGGATAAAATTCAAATTAAACTAATTTAAATATTATTTTTTAAGATATTTTAAATATATGTTTTCTGGAATATGATTTATTTTAAATTTGGTTAGACTTTCACAAGAAAGTGACTTTATATTAGTAAAATCTATTGAGAAATTTCTTGTGTGACCCTACCCTCACTTATAAAAGGGAACCACTCAAAATCACTTATTAAAAAAATTTGAGCTCCCAGTCTTAGAAAATCCTTGAAAAAAATCCTTCCTATCTTTCTTCTCATCATTGGGGAGATTTCTTTCTTGACATAACACTGTCCTAGGAAGTGTTAAGGTGTAATCCAATGGAGGTCCCTCAAAAAATACATAATCGTGTAACCCAACTCATTCAATGTTTATTTATTATTTTACTTCATATAAAGTTGTTGTATCCATCCTAACATAATGACTCTAGTAACATAAATATAATGAGATATTTTTATGATTATATGAAAACTATTTTCCATATCCTTTCTCATCTAATGAGAAATGAAAGCATCACTTGGGCATTTGTGCAGACTACCATCTCCACAAACTGATGTATTTCATTTTCTATAACAAAAATTAATGAATGGTAATTATGAGGTATGTAATGTTTACATATGATACTTATAAAATAATTATGTTTCTATAATTAACTTATTACCTTCCCATCCATTGTAAAATGACAATGTCACATGTGTGTACGTGTGGACTGCCACCCCCACGAAGGGAAGTGATTCATTTTTCATTTTCTATTTACATAGATGGTAATAAAGATTGTTATAATGATTATATATTATATTTATTATATAATTAAGATCCAGTAAAGGAAAATTAATCTTTATATTTATTTCATTTCATCCATTAAAAAGTAGAGACATCACTCAAGTGTACGTATGGACTACGGTCACCACAAAGTGATGAGATTCATTTTTCACAAAAAGATTTTATAAATAGTTATAAAATTTTATAAAAGGAATAAATATGATATTTATGACATGTTTTATGTTTTTTATATGATCAAACCATGAACATAGTGAAAGAACAAAATTTTTAAAATTGAAACATTCATTGAAAATAGATCCTTTTTCACCCAAATAAATATTTTTCTATATATAGATATATATACAAATATAGTAATAATATAAGTGTATAACAAATATATATTTATTATATAAGAGGTTTTAATTCATAAGAAGAAATATGATTCATGAGATAAGGTATTTATGATAAATTTTATTTCTTTTTGAGATTATCTATGATAAATTCCCATTAACAGAAAATATATGATCCTTATCTTTTAAACCACCAAAATTCTAATCACCTCTATTTATTTTTGGGGTCTTCATGTCTAGATTTCATTATACTCTTTTTTATACATAAAATAATTGAGAAAATTATTTTTTAAGAAAATTCAAATTTATTTTATCTTTATTCAATGAACATTTTCTTCCATGTCCATGTTAATTGAACTATTTTCAAGAATGATCTTTTATATGGTAAAGTAATTATTTAATTTCACTTTCATCCATAAATGAATTTATATTAACTTTAATTAAATGAATATTATTTTAATTTTCCATGTGTGGTTCTTTTTTACTTTTTACCAAATGTGTGAAAGGAATATTTGTTTTCACAATATACATAATGAATATATTTTCCAAGTTTTATAAGAATAATTTTGTTTGAATATTAATTTTCAAGATTCTTGTTTTTTTAAAAGAAATAAATTTTCTAAATATTATTGAAATTTTCATTTTTAA
Source organism: Viscum album (assembly GCA_963277665.1). NCBI lineage: Eukaryota > Viridiplantae > Streptophyta > Magnoliopsida > Santalales > Viscaceae > Viscum > Viscum album. The sequence goes on along the minus strand of OY728132.1, from coordinate 1,147,411,628 downwards.
TGTTACCGAAGGAAAAGAACATATTCTTTTATTTTAATATAAATATTCAAATTTACTTTTAAATATATTATTAATTTATGGAAACTTCCTTTGATGTTTCTTATTATTTATTAGGAATATAATCTAATGATACCATCGATTTTCAATCTCTATATGGATTATGATTATGGGATGATTAAAAGTTTATGAAACTCATTTCTTTTCCATGTGTTATGTTATGATGAAATGATGAATGATTTATAATATTATGGAACATATATGTATTATTATCTTTATGTGATGGGTGGGTTCTTTAAATTCCTTTTCTGCATTGGGTAAATTTGGACATGATTTTCAATAAATATGTTCACATTTTGATGTATGAGTATGATTACTTCAATTTATTCTGATTTGAATATCCATGGAAATGATTTTGAATAGTTGTGTTCACAATATTATGATTTTCTGTGATTATGATGAAACATGCTTATGTAATTAATCTTTGATGATGATTTTTTTCATTGATAACCATATTTATCATACTTCTAGATATGAAATGTTTTAGTAATTTATGATCTAATATTTTTTGGTTATTAATACTTTACACATAGAACATACACTTGATAATGTAACCATACCATTTTGATAATCTTATACTCACTTATTATTGATATCTCTCATGTTTACTGTCACTGAGCATCTAATCTCACACTTTTTTATGTTTTCCTTCCACATGTTTTTATGGATGGTTATAAGTATGATATGTCATGAATGGAACAAATATTAAGATATTTTTTGGAAATTTTGAATAACTTTTTTGAAATAAGTTCATTTAGTTTCAAGTATCCAAAGAGACTAAATCCTTACAGTCCTCTGGAATGTATTATTTTGATATGTGTTGAATATTCATAAAAAAAGATGCTATATTTAAATTTTTTATTCTTGGGTTGACTAAATGGTAGTATTTATAGATAATTTCTTATACAATAAAATAGATTGTATGATCATTAAGATAATTTTACGATTGTGTTTTAGAACCCGAGGAATAGGACGTTGTATACCAACTTTATAATGTGTGAATTTAAGCTATATAATGTTTCATTCTTCAATCATATAAACTCAAGATAGGGTATATCATTTTATCCTCCAAATATGAAGTTATTTAAAAATGTCATATATAAACTGTAATGACCATGATCCATTGTTTTCTTAGTTTGGATGAATATTATGGTCACTTTTTTGAGAGATTTATCAATGCTGTCAAATCTAACAACTATGTTGACTCAGAGGGGAGACAAGTTTCATTAGAAAGAGCAATGGGATGAAAATTTCTAGGATATGAAAAAAATGTTGGTTAGTGCACCTATGATCACAATACCATGTAGTGGATAAGGGTATATAATATAGAGAGATTCATAATATAATGTACTCGGATGTATCCTTTTACAGAATGATATGGTGATAGTATATTCCTCCCACCAATTGAAAATCTTGAAGAAAAATTACATGAATTTTTTTTTGAAGCTGAAAGAAATACCTTTTCAACTAAAAATATAGAGACATTATCTTTATGGAGAATTTTGATATATATATATATATATTGATCGTAAATGTTTGAAGTATATATTAACCTTGAAAGAGTTGAATATATGCCAAAGGATATTGTTGGATTTTATTATGGATTCTGAATTCTCAATACATTACCACCCTGGGAAGGAGAACAATATTGATGAGGCTTGAGTTAGGATAACTATGATAGTTTATCCATGATAGTTTATCCATGATGAGGATTCAAATAGATCCATTACTTATATATTTTCATACATAATTACCCAAAATTATAATATTTGTTTTTCTATATTTAAGTTAAATGTATTAGATAGATTACTCCACAAATAACATAGAACTAAAATTAAATTTTGATATATTTAGATCATTAAAACTTAACCATTGAATAATTATGTATGAATAGGAGAAACTGAATTGTGAAATATATATATATATATAGTTTATTTTATATAAAATTACTTAATTAATTATTCTATTTAAGAATATATCTTTTTAATATATGTATATTTTATTAAAGAAAACTATATATATTATTGTTAATAAATTATTTTTATAATATATATTTATTATTGAATAATTATATATTTGTTATATTTTTATAAAAATTAAGAATAATAACAATATAGATTTCAAAAAATTATTTTCCCATAAAAAAATTTCTCATTGTATTTTATAATTTTATTTAAGATTTTAAATACAAAATTCATTAAATTATATTTAATAAAATAAACCACATTTTATATTTAGAATTCTAATATAATTTTCATAAAAAAAATTTGGGTTTTTTCTAAACAAATTATTTTTAGGTGAATAGTGAAAATATATTTTTTATAAATAACATGGCTGTTATAGAATTATTATTTTATAAGTATGAGTTTTTATTTTAAAAAAAATATAAGAAAATTTATTTATTTTATAAGTTGTGTCGCAATTTTAAATATATATTTTTTAATTTAAAACCCCTTATTTGGTATTTTTGGATATAAGTTATATTTTAATGAAAATTAATACATTATGAAAATATTATTTTCAAATTATTTTTTATCAATTATATAATTAAAATATAATAAAATTATTTCCATTTTTTGCTTCAACTGGTGAATATAAACTTTGGATTAATATTTTTATTTTTTAAAAAATAATTGATTTTAGATAAATAGTGAAAAATAATGTTTTTTCCAAAATAGTACCTTTTATTACCATATCAAGTTATAAAAAAATACATAGAGTTTTATAAAAACATTATAGATAAAATATGTTTTTATGTAATAATTTATTATAGTTAACTAATTTTTAAAAAATTTATAAAACTTATGAATATCATTATAAAATAAAAGCAATATATTAATTCAAATAAAAACTATTTTTGGTCTTTAAATTTATTTAAACATTATTTTGGTAAAATTATGTTTTATCTTGATTTTAAAGCCACATATAATTAAATTGTTTTATAATAAACTGATTTATTTCTTGAAAATCAAACAAGTTAATAATATTAACACATATTTAAATTTTAGGCTTAAAATGAACTTTTTATAAGAAACAATTTTTACATGTTATGTGGGACAATATTAAAATTAATTTATCCAAATCATTTAAATTATATTTTATAAAATTATTTAATTTTTTAAAAACAACATTTTAGAATTACTAAATAATTTAATTTTAAAATATGTCCTTTAAAATTAGTTTTCATGTGTGAAAGTGGAGTTATTATTGTAAGGGTAAATTATAGAAGAATTGGTTTAACATAGTGTAATTCGTTAAAAAATACATAAAACGTGTTTTATATTTTATATTGGATGGAGGATCAGCCTTATATATTTCCACACACCATTTTTGTTCATATTTGGATCCTTTGGACATGAAAATGGAGTGATATTATTGAGAAATGATGAGTTTTAACAAATGTTCATTATTCCACACATATAAAAGTACACCACATCCTCGTTATTTCTCTACGAATTAAAAATATTTATATCAAAAAAGACTCTTCCCTAGTCTCTCCTCAACACACTCCCTATTCCTTTAAGTCCTTGGTCTCACCAAAACACTAAGTTAAGGAGTCTTAAGAAGTTACCGAGGGGATAATTTACAAGGGAAAGGTAATACTCTCAACCTAAAAATTCTATGTTATTATCATCATACACACCCCTAAAGTACACTATATCCATGATTGTATGATAACACCAGAATTCGTACTATTCTAAATGTTATTAAAATAATTTAATATCCATTTTAAACTTTCCCCCAATATCCTAGAGAAAAACAAAAATATCATTATGAATGTAAGAGGACTACCACCTCAATGAACGAGATGTTTTATTTTCTAGGATCACATAACATGGATGAATTAAAAAAATGTACTTAGTATGTAAAAAATATATTTTTTATATTATTAATAATATATAATGATAATATATTATAATCTATAATTAAAAAAATTAATCAATGTTTACAGTAACTTTAACTGAATTAAATAAACATATCAAGGAACATTTAGAAATTTGGAAATCATTGTAATAATCATTGAAAATGTATAAGTGTTGTCCTAATAAAATAATAAAGGAACTAATACTCCAAAATTATAGAGAAGATGGAGTTATTTTGAATCACTATTAACCATAGTCAATAAACCGAATGTGTTAGGAAGAAATTAACCAAATAAAAATGAGTGACCAATATAAGAAGAAAATATATTAAAAATAAATAAAAATGATAATAAATGGAATTTATAAAATTAAATATATATTATTAAGGTTTTTTACTATATATTGAATTAACTTTAAGAAATTATCCAAAAAGTTATCTGTATGTGAAGAATGATTTCGGACCTAAAATAAGGGTTTCATCTCAAAATTTTCATCTTTGAGACACATTTTATTTAATACACCTAAACTATTTTAAATTGTTTGTATAAATTCAATTGGATATATAATATCATTTATTATATTCCTTAGTGGTATTTTATCTTATACTTTAAACTCTCTATCTCTCTTTCAATGGGTTTTCCGTAGAATGTTTCTTAAGATGTAAGGGTTCTATCCTAATCACCCTTCATTATAAAATTATTTTATATTATACACCAATATTTATTTTTATGGAGTATCTACTACACAATTAATTATGATATAAAAATTATTTTTTAATGTGTAAACTTCACATCCATTCCTACTGTTCCTAGTTGTGGTCTATAATTGATTTCTTCCCTTAAATATAAGGTACTTTCATAAATCAATCTGATTTCTAGAGTTATAATTTTTTATCATAAGTTTAATATTTAATTTCATATGGTAAACCTTATTTATATATTTAGAGATCAATTTTTATTCCAGTACTCATTAATGGTGAGTTAAAATCCTCTTTGAAACTTAAATTATGTATATAATAATTCTCATCCATTTAAATGACTCTTCCCCTCCTTATCCATATGTTCCCATTCCTCTAATGATCTCTTTTTTAATTAGAAACCTCATTAATTTTTATCTCATGTAAACATCTAATTTACTAACTCTTTTTTTCAAAATAATTTTTTTATCTTATTTTATGATGTGGGATTTCAAAAAATGTGTTTTAAAATATAAATGGAGATATTCTGTTCATACTTTATGACTTTTCAGTTATGTATTCCCTTTTATTTTCTCACTCTTTATGCTATAATCTTCTCATGTAACTATTCTATTATTTCTATATATTTCCCTTATATGTAAACCTAGTTGGATATATTTCTCATTTTTTTGGGTTATACATGTTTTTAGTTCACATTAAAATTCTCACGTTTAAGTAAACCCAATATAAGGTCAGTTTCATATTTCCTTTTTCATGTCAAGCATCATCCCAATTAATTGTTTTAAAATAATTTATTGCTTATAACAATCATCATTATTTTCCGTAAAACCCTCTTAGATCAATTATGTTTTGATGATAAATAATATGTTCTTTCATATTTAAAAATATCTTTTATTTATTTCATAAATATTCACTCAAGTGGTTTATATTTATTCATTATTCTCCTAGATACATCTCATGAATTTTATACATTCGAACACCTTTTTCAAGACCTGTGTTTCCTTTTAATAAAAAATGAATTTCCAAAAGAATTCTATTCTTTCATCTCTTTAGAATCCATATGATATATCCTTCGGTTATGCGTTAATAAAATATTGTGAAACCCACTTTCTTTTCATGGGTTTTATTGAGAGGACCAATGAAATTATCCCTACCATTAATTGTATTTTCCACATTAGGATGTGATCCCTCAGAGAATTTCATTAATTATTCCTCTATGAGAAGGAATTTTAGTCAGGGAGGGAGACTCAAGGTACTTATATACCATTCCCAAACCCCTCCATGACACTATGTGGGACCTAGGAACATGTGTCACCATGAGAAACCCTATATGTCACACTATTACACCCAAATAACATGAAACAAGGCTATCAAACCCATTTCATGGGAACCTATGTGATGAGTTGCATTTGGGTAGGTCCCACAATCTCTGTGTCAGCTCTTTACATATAGAATAAGGTTATCCATTCCTCCAATACCACTTGATAAAAAAAATAAGTTGTCTATATGTGAATTTGGGTTGTGTGGGACACTATGAGGTGGGTTTAATCAGTGTACCCAACGTTTTACTGAGTTTGTAATTTCTTTTCAACTATACCCACTTACACTCAAACCAATACCCTAATTAACAAGAATGGATCTGATATGTGACCTCTAAAATATAATACAGATGGAAAATTAGATATTAGTGCACCAATATTTTTACATGGTTCGGCCTCAATGAGAAACCCTACTCCTTAACATGATAAAAATATGGTTATTTGATAGATATTCTTATCACTATATTTTGTAGTTATTTAACTTCAATTAAATTCTCACACAAGTATCATAGTTAATATCCACATCCTATAAAGGATATTTGGTGTTATTTATATTGGAACCACTGGTCTTTATTGGTGTTTTTATAATGGCACCACTAGTTTTAAATGGAATTGTTTATACTTGAACCCACAATTAAACAAATATTCCTTTAAAATCATTCTACATAATCCCTATCAGTGAGGTCAAGGATGTCACTACATAAAATAAAATAATATCTTCTTCTTGAACAAAAAAATATTTGACAACAAAAGAAGTATGAAAGGTTTTGAATGCTTTTCTGTCCTGCTATATTATCCATCTAATTGAATAATCAGTGTTTATTGAATATTGAATAATCCACACTATCTTCTTCCTCAATTTTTAAATTCATGAGTATTTATACTTGTATTAAATAATGTTAGTATTCAAAACTTATATGTGAATGTGGTGTAAAAATTTTATTTTTTATTATTTTATGAAAGATAAGACTTGCACAATCTCAATCTCAACTGAAGCTTCTCAACAACATCATGCATATAGAATACATTGAATAATATTCTAAAGATCTATTCCATAGAACATATATAGAATCATATTCTTATTATTTCATGTCCTATATATATATATTTTGTTTCTTGTTTCTATTCAAATTCACACTACCTTTCACAAAAAACGGTCGATTATTTCAAACTATTCATATGAGTACATGTTATTCTTCATTCATGCATACACTATTCTCCCCACCTCATGTGTTCTTCTCCTGTTATTAAACCAAAACATATTATTGGTATATCATGAAACTAATTCTTCACAAAAACCCAAATCAATTTGGCTCATGATAATGTAAATAAGATAATGATATCTCAAGCCATCTTCATGTAATACCTTCATACAGACAACAAGGATCCTTCATGTAAAAGTATTAATAGATCATTTATTATTCTTATTTATCATTCATGATACATAGTGTAGCTATATTCACCATATCATAGAGACATTTTCTTATGAAACCCATGAGTGATAAGTTTCTAAGACAAGTGGCTACGGTGTATTCTTCTTATTCAAGTATGTAGTAATCTTTTTGGATTATCTTTGTGAAACAGATGTTGAAAAATTCTAGAAGGTTCATGGTACTTTGTTCTTTTTAATTGAGGCCTCTCAAAATGTCAAAATAAATGAACTTCTCTTAGTCAAGGTTTATTGGGATTCATATATGTGGATACATAACCTCTCATCTGATAAAAATTCCATGTATAATCTTTATTTTATTTATTTTCAAGACCCATTAAAACCTCCAAAAGTTCTTAGGATATTCAATTCCTTATGATGTTGAGAAAAATACATTCTTCTCATTAAGGATATAGACTTCTTCCTTCATGGACACAACTCATGTATATGTTATAATGATCAAATTATTTCTTTTTTAAATCTCAAACTCATCCTATATGAATGACATGTTGTAGCTTCATATCATCCTTGGTTATATCATTATCATTGAATGATTAAATGCATGTAAGAAAGAGAATGCATGCATGATATTAGTATGTCTTGTTCTCCTGGAATATATCACATGATATAGATATACATCTTATGAATCTTGTTGCATTGAACTAGTATCATCGAGGATGATGTATATACAGTGGAAATCGAAGATGATTCTTGTTGTTTTTCATACTACTCTAATTCATTTTATTGGGTAGTCACTATTTTATGTGTAATTTTTTTACACATGAACATTACTTGTGTATATCCATCCCATATCAATATTTTTGATATCCATTGATTTCCATATATTATATCTCATTCCATTCACAACTCGATCTGACATCGATATCAGCACCTTGAAAGACACCACATATGGTGCAGTCCGGCCTTTCTATCCCCCTACAAACCACTATGCACACACTGTGAGTGTTATGCACACTCATCACGCCTTCCTTGGGTAGGAAGTGTTCTATAAAAATGCTATTTTTTCACCTATGATATGTGATCTAGATATCATATGTGGTTGGGGATTCCTCCCACACATGCGGGGTTGAGAAGGAAATTTTCTTATTGGTGGTTAGGTATAATTTTTATTAAAGGTATTACCATGTATATAATTATTAATCAAAAAAATCCTTCATTAAATTATTATTCATGAAAAATATATATGTATTTATATTTTTTTATGGTCTTCATTAAATACTTCTTCATATTCACTTGATTACCATTCAAAGTATTAATTTCCAAAGCCTTCAAATTCCACATGAAAATAAATATTTACATGGACTTCTTCATAACATATAGAAATGTTATTTTAATTTATCCAAAGTAACATCACATTCAAATTATATAAAAAATATATAGTATCCTTATGTAGTTTTAAAATGTTATTGAAAATAAGAAAAAATATGTAATCATCACATTCAAATAGAATTTCTCAAACATGACATCCAATACCATCGTTTGAATCCATAACAATTCTCCAAGAAACATCCCCATACTTCCTCAAAAATTCTCAATGGATTTTAATCTTTTTTTTTCAAGATTGATCACTTATCACTAAGGACTTCATCATTCATTAACATTTATTTCTTATCATATATATTGACAAAAAATTCAACCATACTCATCAACCATCCATATGTGATTTTCAATCTCCTTTTAGATCTGTTTTCAATACCATTTCTTTAAATAAATTCAATGATAATTATCCCACTTATTGAAAACAAATTAAATTGATTAATATAGGGGTTTTATTATTTATTATTATTCCTTTCAATGAATTGGAATTGAATTCCCCTATTTATTGAAAGACTAATGGTATAACTTAGTTCTCCAAGAAAAGATCCTTTAGTTGGTCTACTCTAATTCTACATGGTCTAACCCAATTAAGAAACTAGAATAGATACAACCAAGGTTGTTTATGATTTCCATTAACAACAGTGAGTGTGATATCAGGCTTAGAACTTAATTTTTTTCTCAAATATGAGGCTATATATAATAGACTTATCAAGAAACATATTCTCTTATACACTTCATGAAAACACATCACAAACTTCAAGTTCAAGTATAATATACTCCCCCATTCTAGGAGCATACTCATCAACCATCACTCCCCCTTTATGAACATATTTGATGTAATAATGGTAGGGGTAATTAAGTATCATACCTTCGCCTTTTGGTTTCATATATTCCAATAATTTAATTATTAGATGAAATTAAATATAATTTCAGATTCTTATCAAATTTTATTACCCTTATAGTATGTGCTCCTCTTAAACTATTTTCATGGAATTCAGTAGACTCTATGAGGAAAATCTAATCATGTTTTCTGTTAGGGACTGCTTCAAAATTATCAGTCAATTACTTAAATATTATCTCAAAACACATAAAATAATAGAAATTAATAAGGGACCTCTAGATTTATTATAAATAATATTCACACTAAGATCTTCCTCTCAATATAGACCATTACTTTCTTCCAATCTTAGGATGAGAAGAATTTTTTAGACCCTTATTTCTATTTAGAGTATCATCTATTTTATTGTCTTATTTATTCCCATCTTAATGTTGTGGAATAGCTTTCTCTACTTCACCTCCTAATAAATGAGGACTCTTTATGCTTGAACCTTCTTTGACTTTACAGATTTTATCATTTAAGGGAATCATGGAATTATTTAACCCTTCACATTTATTCTTGGTTTAAATAGGCTTCTTCTCATTAGAAAGTAGTGCACATTCATTATTCTATTATTTCTCTACCTTTTTATCAAATTTAAACTACTATTCCCATATTACTAATAATTCATTTAGTTCATGATTAGAATTTTTCTTGTGTATAGACTCTTTCTTCATAGTATCAATTTATGTAAAACTTTTCATTGGTTATTTACATTTGTTCGTCACTAGTTATTTTTGTACTAGAAACCATTTAATTCATTTTTTTTTGTAATATGCCCAAAAAATATATGTCTTACAAATAGATCTCCATCAATCGTAGGTTTAAACATTTTAGACAACTTTACATGAAATTTTAATTTTTTATGTTGAATATCATGAACCAAATCAATCCTTTTTTAAATCAATTTACATTTTTAATTTTACATTCTTCCACTAACACTAGTGTTTATGAAATATTTGAAAAGGCTAATGATATGGTCACTTATGAAGATAATTTGGTTCACATTATATGATAATAGGTTGGGGATTTTAAAATTATCATCACATGAGATATAAAAATTCATCGTCTCCAGTGATCCTAGCCCTGGTTATGGTCTTGATATCTCATGTGAATATTTCAATGCACAAAAATTAAACTAAATTGTTAACTCATTCATATTGAAGTCGTGTTCATTCAAAAATCCTCTATAGAAATCATTTATTGAAGGATCCATTCTTGAACCCATCTAGATCGTCCAAAAACACTACAATGGTCTGTATGAATTCTTATCATCAAATTATAGGTGCAAGTCTGTAGATATGATGAATTCGTTGGTATCATGAAGATCACTAGGATCTCATTCCTTCAATCCACGATGGAAATATAAGACCGAATTCCATAAATAGGGATTTACCTCTCTAGGATGTGGGAAGGATGAGAGATGGGTTCTCAAATTCATTGGTATAAATAGTACCATGAAGACAACACCATCAATGAAACTATTGTTTCCCCTCGATGGTAGATCCTGAAAAACCTACAAACAGTCACATTACAAACCCTTCCTTGAGGAAAGAGATTATGTCTAGATTCTGGATTGATAGTTTAGGATTTTCATGGCCACTTTTGATCATGATTCGGAGAGATCCTTTGAAGAGAATGCACTGAAAGAACAAGAGGAAAAAATCTATTCTCAGAGATTTCTCTATTTGAGCTTTTCATGAAAAACCCAAACATATATCTTTTTTTGAATCTCTTATGGGGTTATACCTACAAAATAATCCCTCAATAAAGACTCCATTGTTTAAAAAACTAGATGATTGACACTTTGAATTTGATGTTGATCCTAAAGATCTTTAATAAATGGAAAAAATGTGTATGTTCTATATTCTTGGATGTATTTATTATCTAAAATTGAAAAAATCATGGTCAGTTATTAAGATTAATCAATGAATCACCCATTTTGAAGATCAACTAATTGAAAAAAAATTTAATTGGAAGCAGGTATTTTCATATCATTTTGGTCTCCCAGGCTAACATAGATTGAGTATGGAAAATGGGTAACATACAAATGAAACCAAGTTTACATCCAATATCAAAATGGGTCTTGGCTTTCAACCCATTAACCCATAAGAACTCTGGTGTATAAATTTGGGTTAGACTGCATGGATTGAATGGGTTTATTTGGAACCCAAAAAAAGTGAATGATATCACCTATTTTATTAATGTCCCCTTAACAATTGATCAGTGAATATTGAATGGGTAATTGGGGTTTAATGGTAAAATTATGGTTGAAGAAAACATGAAATCAAAACTACCTAATGTCATTACTTTTAATTCTAAATTCTATTGTAATTAGGTCAAGAAAGAATATGAGCATAAACCACACTTTAGTGATTTTTTCGTGATTATTGGTCATTCTATTATGAATTATAGAGTTTTGAAAAAACAAATCACTCGAACCACTGATAAGTAATAGACTAAAGTGAGGAGTCCCAAGAAGGAAAAATTCCCTGGATAAGAGAATCATGAGCCCTCCAAGAAAAGGGGTGAAAGATGGGTGAGAAATATTTGTGACCCATCTACTTCAAAGGATTCCCCTCAAAAACCCATGGAAGAATTGCCTGAATATGAGGAGAACGAAATTAAAGACCAATATATTGCTGATGAAATAGTAAATTTTATCATGGATATTATCAAACAACCTTAATTGGAAAAAAAAAATTTGAGGACTCCATATCCTACAAAAAGAATAAAACCAATTAAATGATGGTTGTTCAAGGAAATTTTATAGATAACACATCTCAAAACATATTGATAAATACCTCTACTCAGTTAACTAAGATGGTGGAATCTTTGATTGATGAGAAAACCTCCAAATCCAACATTTACGATATCTCTGAACAAGAAAATACAACAAAAATACAACTAGGTACATACTCTGCCTCTAAGGATGTTGGTGGAGCTACTATGGTCACTCTTCCAGATAAAGAAAATATAATAACAACACATGTAGGTACTGGTTTCCTGAAATAGTGTTCTATAAATAAAGATGATAGGATTATTGATCAAACCCCTTCCATCAAAATCTGGTATCATAGTTTGCAAACTAAAAGCACCAAAAAAGAACCTCTAAAAATTACTTCTAGATTGGGTAGAAAATCTAATGACTACAAGACACCTGATGGATACGAAAATTAAAATGTGGGAAAAATGGAATCCCCACAAGAATTATACATAGTAGAGGATGAAAAATAGGTTTCAGTACCTATTCAAGATATAAATTCACACCATAGACATGTTGAAACTCCTATTACTATCTCAACTGATACGGGCGAAAGGCCTGGGGACTCCACTTCCTCAGAAGATTTCAGCAACCCTAAGGGAGCAGCAAAATCACCATAACATGTGGAGCTTTCTCACTCTGAAAATGGAAATACAAGGCTGATTTCTTATGCTATATTAATCAAAATCCCATGGATGTACTCTCAAGAAGAAAAATTCATGACCGAGGGACCACCATTGAAGTCAAGGAAGATACTTGTAACTATGTTTCTATTTCTTCTTCTATAAGTAAAGAAGAAGACATCCAAGCTTGAGAAATACCAAAACATTTAGAATATCCTCAGGGATGAAGGGCTTTGAGAGTAATAATAAGGGGGGGTTTTACCCCATGTACAGGTTCAAATGAATATCTTATTTTGGAACTATCATGGTATTTCTAACTCTTACACTATTATCACTTTAAAAAGGTTTATTAATACTCATCACCCAAAAAATATATTTATGAACCCAAAAATAATTATTCTTCTAGTTTTACTCAACTAAATCATGTTTTTATATCATACTTAGTGATAGAAAAATTTCCCATCTGTTGGAATGAATAATATTTTTTCTGATACTACATCACATAATGTTAGTTTTTTTAACATTTTTGATTAGGTGTTTACATATGAATTTGAATATACTAAATATCACATTTATTATTATTTTATTTATGTGAAGAATAGATATCAAGATAAGAGTCCTCTTTAGAATGATCTTTATTATTTAGTCAATAGAATTAATAACTTGTGGTTTGTGGTGGGTGACATTAATTCCATAGTTTCCCATACTTAGAAAATGGGCCCGAATCAATCTATTATTTCCTCTAGAAAGTTTAAAACAAATATTTAAAATAATAATCTTTATAAAATTAACCTTTTTGGATCTAAATACTCATAGTATAGAATTCACTATAATATGGTGGTCTCTAGTAAATTGGAATAAGATTTCACAAATAATAAAATGCTTGATAAATTGGACAATATATCTAGAATCACCCTTCCCAAACTTAACTATGATCATCATCCAATCTTGGTTAGTCTCCCTATCAGATGCTTGAAATATGTTCTTCCTTTCAGATTTAACAATTCTAGGACTTCTGATCCTAATAGTGATAACACTGTAAAAAAATTGGTCTCCTATAAACCATTGTAATGATGCTTTTTCCTCTACAATTAAGTTGAAAATCATTAAGTAAAATCATAATGGATGGTGCAGATCCAAACCCAATAAAATTTACAATGATATTTCCTTATTAGAAGATGAACTAAACCAAATTCAAACTACTAATACTATCTTCAATTTCATGGTGGATCCTCATCAAGAAATTAATCTCACAACCAAATGTGTCTCTCTTCTCTCCATTACTGATAACATTGAGAATAAAATCTAAAAAACTATATAGTTCATAGATGGGGAAAAAAATACAAAGTTATACAACACACTTCAAAGAATTAGGAATGTGTGTATACCTCTCACCTTTGTAAAAGACAGGGACAACCTTATTGATATTGAGGATAGTATTTTTAGTCATGTCGTCTTTTAATTTTAAAATATTTTCAATGGCCTGGACACCAACAAAGACCTTTTACCTGACTCCATCCCAGTTGTTGTTAATGAAGTAGACAACACCTTTCTGATGAACATTCATTTTGATAATGAGATCAAGGAAACATTCTTTTTTTTAAACCATATATTTCCCTCTATTATTAATAGTTTAAATAATGGATTCTTTCAATACTATTGGGATGTTATACATTTAGATGTTACTAGGTTAGTGAAAACTTTATTTTCCAATGGTATGCATACACATGGTCTGAATTGCCAATTTCTTTCCCTAATAACTAATGTGGAAAATGAATTTTAAATACATCTCTTCATACCCATTGTGATTATTAACACCCTTTATAAAATCATTACAAACTTCATTCCAAAAGAATTGAAACCACTGTCAATAAAATTATCTCTTAGAACCAATTTAGTGTTTCCATTAAACATTCCATCAGAAAAAAATTTGATACCATTGAATGGAGCTTCATCATAAAAGTTATATAGGGTTTTGGTTTTAATAATGTCTTAATAAATAGAATTTAAACCCTATTAAATTTGGGTTTAATCCCCATCCTTGTTAATGGATTTACTAAGGGTTATTTTAACTACACCAAAGGTGTCAGACAGGGTGATCCCCTCTCTTCTATTCTTTTATTAGTTGCAAAAGATTACATAAGCAAATTTCTCACTCATCTTATAGAGAAGAACAAGTTTAATCATATTTTTTCTTCTAGGAATCTGGTTGTCCCCACTCATCTCCTTTATGTAGATGACATCATTCTTTTCTTAAAATGAGGTAAAAGAAATAATCAAAATCTTAATGGTTCCCTATCTGATTATAAAGGGATCTATGGTCAAACCATCAGCTGAAAAAAATCATTTTTCATCTTTAGGAAAAGGATTCATTTTAATAAAAAAATCCAAATAAATTGATGAATTAGGTCAAAAATATGGATCGTTCCCTTCCACCTACCTTCATGTCCCCAATTTTTAGGGTAGAACTAAAATTCGTTACTTTTCAAAAATTGCTGACTAAATACTAAACCAAATCTCCTCTTGGAAGGGGAATCCTTTTTCTATATCAAGTAGAATTTTTCTCTTCAAATATACTATTGTCTCCAAAATGGCCTACTACTTTATGGTTTAAAAATATCTTGTTGGCCTCCCCAAAAATAAATGTCCCCATCAAAAACATTGGTTGGAGTGGAAGCACTCTTGAAAGAAAATTAGTGATTATTCCTTGGTCTACCTATTCTAAACCCTTAGATAAGAGTGGTCTTGGAATAAAACACCTTAAACTCTTTAATAAACCTTTACAAACCAAGATTACTTCTAAATTCCTTCACAATTACTGGATTTAAATTTCATTCCTTAAAAACAGGTATC
Organism: Viscum album; assembly: GCA_963277665.1. Lineage (NCBI taxonomy): Eukaryota > Viridiplantae > Streptophyta > Magnoliopsida > Santalales > Viscaceae > Viscum > Viscum album. The sequence goes on along the minus strand of OY728132.1, from coordinate 1,147,395,808 downwards.
TTAACAAGATGAAGAAAGGAATCCTGAATTATATGGACTCCTCCATATTCCAATCCATTAAGATAACCATTCAAAAATTATTTCTAATTCTAGACGGATTGTTAGTAGAGATTCTTCTATGAATTTCTTATTAGACAACTATACTGGGGCTCTTTTGATTTCCATTATTTATCCCAATTAATTACCTAAGAAAACTAATGTTTCTATTAAAGATGTTTTAAACTATAACATCTTTAATTTACCTAATAATTTTAATCAGGACATTGATAATTACCCCTTTTCCCGCTCTTATTATTTTTTAATTTGGGGACCTACTCACAATTCCATGCTCAACTATATAACTTTTTATAACCACCATTTTATAAACAATGAGATTGATTTTTGTTGGCATAATTTTTTTTATAAATTAAGGATAAAACCTTCAATTCTCACTCTTTCTTTGAAATTTTATAACAATCAGGTGCCCACTGATATTTGAATTAAATATTCTGGGATCCAACATTGCTCTAAATGTCGACTTTGCAATCAGCCTAGATAAGACACTAGCCTTATATTTCTTTACTGTTCTACTGATACTTCTTTTTTTAATTATATTTTTGATATTTTTGAATACAAATGGATTCTTATTGACTCAATCAGCTCACAACTTCAGCTCTGTGCAATTACAGATGCCTCTCTGTAGATCAAGAATCTTTTATTAACTACAATTTTTGAGATCCTCTATGTGATTTGGTATTATAGAAATTATTTTATTCATAATAATAGCTAATTTAGTTTAAATTAAGGTTGGACGAGGATCCTCGTTGTTATTTGGGAAGCTACTTCGATCCAAAAAGGATATTGCGACAACTCGATGACTGTTTTTGGAATCCTGTATTACCTTGGGTTTGATGGAATTTATTATCATCTTTGCTTCACCATCGAGGTTTTTTGGAAAGCTCCACTCCCAGGATGGATTAAAGTTAATGTTGATGGAACCTCTAAAGGAAAATCGAGACCCTCAGGATTCAGAGCAATTTAAACAAATTACCTTGGGCAGCTGCTCAGTTGCTTTTATGGAAAATATGGAATTTCCACTTCATTGGAGGATGAAATGTTGAGTGTTATCCATTTTATCTCCTTCACAAGGAAACAATATTGGAACAATATATGGATTGAACGTGAGTCAACCCCCATCTTGCAAGCTCTCTGGATTGGCGTGGTGCATCACGTGTCGCCACTCACAACTCGATGGATGGATTTCCTTCACTCTCTCATGGATACCAACTATATCATCACATATGCCTTTTGTGAAGTGAACATTGTTGTGGATGGGCTTGAAAATAATGTAATCAACCATGACATCACCTGGTTGTATGGCCTCCTATTTATTTACTCCCCCTTTATAAAAAATACTATAAAAATGCCATCTTTCAGAATTATATAACATTTATTTTAATAAATAAATGTGCCTTCGTTTTTAGACCAAGCCACCACCCATTTTAAAAAATAATAGTACTGTGAAAATTAACTCTATCTTACTTATATAGTTGAAGTTGATTACATAGAAAGGGTTCCTTAGTCCCCATGTAAGTAATTCACACTAAATAAGAAATAAAAGGTGCATTATGATGAACTAATTATATCATAAATGTTAAATATATTTTATGAGATAATTATAATATATAATAAACATATTATATGATAAAATTGATTCATTAACTCAACTCCTAATTCCAACAATATTAAACAAGCCTTAAATATTAAATTAATATTTGTTTATATAATCTTTTTTAACATGTTAACTTAACACCTTTTGAATACTCTTAATAAATAAATTCAACCCAATTATTTTATACTCAAATAATAATGAATTTATTTATTTATTGGTGATCAATTATTCTATGAAATCTCTCATACCCCACGGTGGCTCCCCCCATGTCCTATTCTCATATTCATCACAATATGGCAGACTCTGGAATATGCTACTGTGTTTGAATGTGTAGGCCCTTATCTCAATATTATTTAATATTATTCATATACGATGTTTAGATCCTAGAAATCCATCAAGGTCCCTAAATAGATAATGAATAGTTATATAAATTAAAAATTTCTTATTAACTCATGTCATATAATATAATATCATTGTCTTGTCATATCTCATGAAGTAGGGCATACACTCAGTGTCATCATCCATTATTACATAATTATTTGTTGATCTAACATATTGGACTTACCATTATTGGAAAAATAGCCTACACAAATGGTTTTCAACCATTGGTATATCCTATACTAACAGTTTGGAGGGTCGTTCATTGATTTGTTGATAGTATAGACCTATACCAAAGGTTTTGGGAAATCCATTGGTATAGGTTTAAACCAACAGTTTCCAAACTATTGGGATAGACCTATCTATTGGTTTTTCCCGTGACCATTAGGATTGGTAATGTAAAATAAAATATGCAGCCAAGATTTGAACCCGTGACCTCCCACTTATATATCAATGACATAATTACTATGCTACAATTATTTTTGCAAATATAATTGAATATGTATATATATAATTTATATATTTATTTATTTGATGGTTTTTGACAAAATAATTCTCGAAAAATATGTTTTCCTATACCAATGGTTCTCAAAACCATTTGTATAGCTCTATACCAATGGTTTTCAGAACTGTTGGTATAGGTACCTAGATTTTTCAAACCTATAATAATGGTTTTGAAAAAAAATTGGTATAAGTTTTGTATAAAGAACCTATACCAAAGGATTCTTAAAATCATTAGTATATTGGAATACCTATACCATTGTTTTTTGCAAAATCATTGGTATAGGATCTTGAAAATGGAGGCAATACCAATGGTTTTATCCAAACTGTTGGTATATCCATCACTCAACAGTTTAGGAAAAACTATTGGTATATGGTCATTATATTGAATCAATACCAATTTTTTGACTCAAACCATTGGTATAGCTATGAAATAAAACGAAATTTTTTCCAAAATGTTGGTATAGGGTCATTTTATGGTACCTATACCAACAGTTTTTTCAAAAACATTAGTATAGGTACCCTATTCCAACAGTTTTCCAAACCATTGGTATAGGTCCAGTTTCTAGTTGTGTACCTTATTCTACCATGGGAATGGATTTATAAAATTCACTACCATCCTATTCAACTAGGACTGAGATATCACCTCCCCAAATCAAAAGTGACAAATTCTATCTTGATCATTCAACCAATTTCATACAACCAAAGACACACCCAAAATAAGAAACCTCACCACGAATTCAATGTTATGGATTTTTCCTTGCATCAAAGTATATGATCAAATGGTATACATTGATAACAATATCAAGTAATGATACAAATAAACATGTTAGGGAATAGCAACAACCAATGACACCAAAAATATGTGGTGTTCCCATAAGCTGGTTTTTCTTCACGACATCATATACATGAGATCACCAAGGGAAAACATATTTAGAAGATGTATCAGTGAATATGATCCTCCATCACCTAATAGTCATACATCATCTGTGTCCTGTCAGTATGATGTTTATAGACCATAAGACATTGTATTAATATTATTATCATGGTTTCTCTAGGTTCTCATTATAACATGGGAACTAGTATAACCCTTTGATATGATATGTAATATATGGAAAATACCATAAATATAGTGGATACAGAAATATGAGAACTATGTTATTAAGATAAACACATGTATATATCAAAATATAAAAATTTACTGGTAATAAAATTCCTTACATGAGTTAGGTCTAGTTCACCCACTTACAACACTCCCACTTTCACTATATCAAATTGCAAACAAGTCTCAATCCGCTACCTATCACATGAGAATCATGATTCTTATGATATAAGTATTTATTAAAGGGTTCTTCCATTTTATCCTTTGTGGATACTATTATAACTATGAATTTACTCTTCTAAGTAAATTCCCTTTTGAGATGAAACATTTCAAGTGTATTTGTTGTCCCTTGGTGTGACATGGGCTCCCTGCAAAGCACCGCTAACATAGTCTTATCAAAATAAATTGTAATAGGTTCAAAACATCAAGGAACAACACCATTGTTTAGGAAAAATATGTTTATCTAATCTACCTCCATAGATTTTCAGAATCCATCATATACACATATTCTTTTGTATAGTCATTGAATAGAAATTTCTTTATCTTATCTATCTCATTACACCACTATTTACAGAAAATACATAGTTTGATTGTGATTTCAAATCATCATGATCATTCTAGAAACTATAATCTGTGAATCCCCATGATACTATCTCTTCATCTCCTCCATACCCTCGTAAAATATCCTTTATATGTCTTATGTACTTCAGGATGGTTTTTAAAGATTTCCAATGTTACTATCCAAGATTGGATTGATAATTTCATACCATTCTTAGAGAAAATGAAACATCAAACCTTTTATGTGGTATAACATACATGATATATCCAACTACTAAATCATATGGTATTATACTAATTATTTATATCACCTCATGTGTTTTTGGACACATTTATTATAGAGATTGATACCATGTGACACGTTACACAACCCTCTCTTGGATTGATCTATATTTTACCTTCTGAGTACCTTGTCAATATATGTACTTTGACTTAGCCCAAGAATCCAATAAGATATATCTTGATAGATCTTGATCTTTATAATGTATCATTATTCACATAAGTCTATCATAGAGAAGTATTCATTTAACCAAGTATTAACTGACTATAAATCTTGTACATTATTTCCCACAATTAAAATATCACCAACATATAATATGAGGAAAACTATGGAATTCCCACAAACCTAATTATATACACATAGATCACTTTCATTCTTGATAAAATAAAATTCTCTTATGGACTCATCAAAGTGAACATTATAAGATTGTGATGTCTACTTCAACTGATCAATGGATCTCTACAACTTGTATACATAATTAGTTCCCTTTAACTTAATAAACCCTTCAGGTTGAGTCATATAGACATCTCCATCCTATATCCCATTTAGAAAAGTATTTTTATATCCATTTTACAAATCATATAATCATAGAAGGATTATATTATTTTTAATATTTTTATAGACATTAGCATCACTACTGGTGAGAAGGTTTCTTCATATTCTATTCCTTGATGTGCCCTAAAACCCTTCGCTGTCATTAATTCCATGTAGGTATTTAACATACCATTTATGACCGTATTTTTCATGAATACCCATTTTTACACATTGGGTTTTACATCATCTATAGGATATACAAAAATCCACACTTTATTATTGTAATGGACTTCATCTTAGATTGGATGACTTATTTCTATTTGTAGTATCTTTTCCATATGCTAATTCCTTGTAGGTTATAGGTTCATCATTCTCTTAGAGTAATGTGTCACTTGACTTGGTGAAAATAAAACCATAATTATTTGATTATTTAACATCTTGAGTATCCCTATGTAGTACTTATATCTCTATTGTATCTTCATCTCCCATAGTAACTTATGGAGATGGTTCCTATACCAACTCTTGTACTTCTCAAGCATCTGCTTCATCAAAGTAAATCTGTCTCCCACTATTTATATTAAAAACATGTTATATTTATACAAATATGGAATCTCTTTCCATAATAACATTTCTATCTAAATGGTTATATAGGTAATATACTTTTGTTTCATTAGGATAACCTATAAAGATGCACTAAGTACTTAGGGATACTAATTTTTCAATTTGTATAGTCTCAAAAAAATCCTTGCATCCCCATACACATAATTGCAATATATTGAGTATATTTCCATACCAAAACTCATGTGGAATCCCATATGTTTCTTTAGTTGGGACTCAGTTAATTTTATATGTCATATTTGTAACGTGTATTTATAATAGGATAATAGAAGATCTTCCTAACTAATCACTGATCTAACCATGTCAATAAAGGTATCATTCATTCTTTTACTAACATCGTTCTAATAAGGTGAATATGGATTGAGTTGGAATACTATCCCATACTGCTTTATGTTATATATTAAATATTGGTTAAGATACTCTCCTCTTTGATCCAAGCATAATAAATTAATCTTCTTACCAAGATGGTTTTCTACTTCAAGTTGGTATTCCTTAATAATATGAAAGGAATTTGACTTATAAATTATTCTGTAGTTATGTCTATACCAACTATAGTCATCGGTAAAATTAATGATGTATGAAACCCCACCCATTTTATCTACTATTAAAGGACCACATGGATAATTAAGAATTAATTATAGTAATTAAGTGGATCTTACTTCCCAAATAAAAAAGGTTACATTGACTATTTTCACTTGTAAACAAGTGTGGCATACTTCTAGGGGTTTTAACTCAGTTGAGTCTAAATACCCTACTTTATGTAATCTCTAAAAAAGCCTCTAATTTACATGGACAATGGTGAAGTTCCATAAGTGGGTATTATATGAGTCATTTTCATTGGTTTGGACATTGATTTTCATTACTTGGTTTTCATGTTCAAGTATATACAATCCATTGTTACGATGTTCTATACTATAACATGTGTTTTCCTTATAAAGGAGAAAAAAATTATTTCTAAACATGAATGAAAATACAATGGTGTCTTAAAGAAAAATTGATATTTTTTTCTTGTAACTAAAGGAAAATAATAACAACTATTTAATACAAGTATCAAACTACTAGGAAAATATAGATGATAATATATCATTGCTTAGAATTCTATTCACACACTATTTGTTGCTCGAATATCCACGTCACCCTTTGTAATCTTATATAATCTACTTGGTTCTTGTATTTAAATACAAATGTGCGAGCTACATACTCTATCTATACAAGAATAATATATTAATAAAAATCACATTCAATGATACAAATAACTAATGTAGAAGCATCACCAATATTCCTCTTCCTAGATTTGAAATTGTTCTTCTAGTGGCCTTTCTTAACACATAAAAAATCACAACCTTCTACACATTTCCCTCCCTCGATATATTTGGATTTCTAAAATAAAGGTGCATAGGTGTCTCCATCTTGGTCTTACACTTATAACTATTATCCTTTCCCTTCCTCTTTTTCACTATAAGGACTAAATAGTTGGTATTATTCATATTCTTACCATCTTGTCAAACTAAATCCAAAAGATGCTGAAGTAATTTTTTCATGTTATTAATATCTTAATTAACTCTAAATATCAAAAAACATGGGGGTAATGAAGAAATAATGAGATAATTTTCTATTTCATGGTTTATATTGAACATATAATATTCATGAATCTCAATTTACATGATCATATTGAGCACATAGGTCCCATATTCGGCATCCCCTTCTGCTAGAATGCACCTATATAGTCTCTATGTTATATTATAAGTTTATTTCTTTTCATTTTCCTAATATAACTCTTATCGATGAGATTGAAAATTGTAGGAATATTTGGCATCATTAATTTTATACAATTAAGTGGTAATTAATGAAAACATGATTTATTATACATAAGATTAATGAAACCATGATATCCACTTTTCTTGAGAATGTGTTGTACACACCACCTTACATTTAAAATGTTTCAACCCTTACAGCCTCTTAGGTCATTTATAGTGTGGTGGATGCACCATATTATGATGGTTCTGACTTCTCTCCATTCAATTGACATACTATCCATTGATATATATCCCTCTTATTGTTCCTTATTCTCATATCGAGTCTGGTGACCCTATTGGACCCTCTCTCAAGGAGGCTCTTCTTTGAGTGGCTCCAACAGTTTCCTCTTTCCCACCTATACCAGTGATCCACATGGATCATATCTATCTAGGTATTGTATGGGGTTCTCCAAATATTTTCATTATGAAATAATACTTCACTACAACCTCATCCTTTCATCAGTGGACTCTTGTGGGCTTCTCCGGCCTGGACTGACCTCCTCTCCCACAGTTTTAGAAAGTGGTGGATTCCTAGGATTTAGATTCCCTAGAATAGGTTTCAATTATCAACTATAAATCCTTGTTCTGAATCCTCCCATCTAGGGAGTACATTATAAAATCATGATCTCATATTTCATGATTGATTGGATAATAGAGCTTCAACATGTTTTGATTGTCTCTTGATTCTCATTTTAGAAGCAATTCACCTCAGACGATAGTGTGGCTAAACCTTCTAGGACATCATATTCCTTTACAATATGTGTCCTTTATTCATTATATAGGAGATATTATTGGATAATTTCTTTTTTTGGATGAATGTACCTTCCATATTATCGATGCTTCTATGGATCAGATAAGTGTCAAAGTGGATTCATCCTTGCCACTCCTTGATTGAATCCTCCTATGAGTGGGAAATTCCTTTTCTTGGTTGAAGAAAATCTTCCCAACCTCACATGCCTTCTTTTGTTTGAATTTCCATTACAACGGTCGTTCTATTGTATCTTTTAGAAAGATAAGGTATGTTCCTCATGTCCCTCTCCTTATTTTCTCTTCTGATCTATCATCTTCTACCTCGCCTCCCTATTATGGTGTGTCTTTAGAGCCACACCCCACTCATATGGAGAACAATTCACCCCATCCCTCTAGGCCTATTTTGGAGACATATCAACCCCATTATCATCTTATCCCCTTTCCAAGTGTGATAAAACTTGTATCCCTTCCTCTAGTACCCCTCCCAGTCCTCCTTTTAAAGTCTCACTGAATCGAGTTCTAGCAGTTTATCCTCCCTGAATCCTCCTGGTGTTTGACCCCTCCTTTAAACATGAGTCTTCATCAAGGGCTTAAAATACTAACTCTCTTATTATGTTACATAAACTCTTTGATTTTTCTATTAACCTCCTCTATAATTCCTTATTCTCATTATCCCCTCATTTCTAATGCACTGATAAACCAGATGTCTCATTGAGAGCATTAGTCATCCCTCTATATCCTCCTACTAGTGTTCAAACCAGATCCTATAAAATAAATCATCCTTAGACTTCATGTCTTATATTACAATAGAAACATTTTCAGTGGGTTCCAAATCCAAAAAACATTTCTCTCGTGATCTTCTTCCTCCTATGGAATTCTTATGGCCTAGGTGCATGGGTGAAAATTAATTTCAGATCCAATGAACATATCAACTCTAACTCCTCCCTAGTGGAAATATTCATTCCTAATAATCATGCTTCCAAAATTAATTCATTTTCTAGAAGACTGGTTATACATGATTTTATGCATTCTAATCCATAAAACTAACACATATGGTTTTTTAGAAATCCAACGTCAAAGTTAAAATGATGATGGATTCTTATCAGTATATTTAAACAAAGATCAACTTGGGAGTGCATTGTATTTTATTCTCCTTATTTTACTCTAAATGTGAATCTCTAGAAAGATATTTCCAATGGCATGATCTATAAATTTTAAATCCATAGGATGCACCATGATTTTTGGTTGGGTAATTTAATGTTATTATAGACAAATCAGAAAAGAAGGTCCACTGTTCTCATTCTTAAAAGGCTAGTCATGATATTTTATTGTTCTTATATAGTAATGGGATTAAAAAATTTTGATATATAAAAAACTTCTTTACACGGTGTAACAATCATAAGATAATTAACTACACATGGTTTCATCTTAATCGGTGCATATCAAATATTAATGCCATTTCTTATTACCTGGATGTCAAGGTTACTCACCTCATTAGGTCTCTCTCCGATCACTCTCCAACTGTTGTGTTCATGTCTTCCAGATATGGTAGAGGGGGTAATTTCATATTCTATATGTATTGGACCTCATCCTCGAACTATAACCACGTGTTTAGATATTCATGTTTCAAGCCAGTTTAGGGATGTTGGTGGACCATCTTGTATAATAATCTCTAGTGACTCAAGGGATACCTCTAAACCAGGCTGTATAATCAACCCTCATATTTACAATCCTTAGACTCGATAAAATATGTCATAGAATTTATGAAATCCATATTAAAGAATGGATGGAATGAGGATATCTTCAATTATCATTATCTCAAGAGGAACATCCAAGACGAACTTCTCATTGAACAAGAACGGTTGGTGCACAAAAAACTAGGATCAAGTGATTCAGTGAAGGAGATAGAAATAGGGAGTCAATACAAGATTTTTTTTAAATAAATAAAGTGGTTCAATATGCCAAACATACACCTAGAGGATTGACCATACAATGACCACTTTGATGTAGTGGTAGGTATGGATTCTCTTCATTTTAAGCCTTTATATGTAGGTACGAATAAACATATGTAACAAGGTTATCCCAAGGGTTGTGAAAAGTCGTTCGAAGCTATCTCATTCCAGGTGTTTTCTCTTGATAATAATTATTTGGATTCTGTACTGGATGAGTAAGATATATACTATAAATTGCAAGGTCTCAACCCCAACACTTCGGTTGGGCCTGATGTCTTCCAAGGAACATTCTATAGAGCTTCATGGGACCTGATCAAGAAAGATCTATTTGGTGTGATTCAGGATATTTTTCAAAGATGTTATCCATCCTATTTGGAATGTTAAAGTATCTTGGTTCCTATTCTGAAGATCAAATATCCATCCTCCCTCCATTAATACCACCCCATAAGTATGTGAAACATTCCTTACAAGGTTTTTAAAAATGTTATTAATAGGAGATTATCAATGCATCTATCTTTATAGGTCTCAAAAGAATATCTTGGTTTCATTATAGGGAGACTGGTCTAGGGTTCTATCGGGTTCACATAAGAGATGACAAGGGACATCGATCGAAAGTAAAATGGTTCTAATATGGTTATTAAGCTTGATATGGATAATTCCTATGATATAATCGAGTGGAACTTCATTTTAATGGTCCTCTCTTTGATGGGATTCACCTCCTGGATCTAAAAAATTTTGTACAGGTGTATTAGCTCATCTTATCTCACCATCTCCTTTATAGGGAAGAATTATGGCATCTTTTAAGTGGTGTGGGGACTCAAGAAAGTAAATCAATTATCTCAACACCTTTTCATAATAATTCAAGACTCTTGTGGTTGACTCATCAACCAGAGCCTCTTGGAAGGGGGAATCCTTCCCTATCACTGCAGACATAACTTCAGTGGCATTTCCCACATCATGTATATCTATGATATAATAATTTTTTCTCAATGGAAGTAGATGACCCATATTTTTATTTACAAGATTCTTGATAAGTACTTCAGTTAGAGTGGGCAATTAGTTAATCAATAAAAGAGTAGTTTTTATCTCTTGATGAAATGTTCTTATATGAGGGTTGTCTCCATCAGTAGATACCTAGGTTTATTCATATGAAGTTTACCAATGGATTATCATAGAACCCCTAAATCCTTGAAAAAGGATTGTATCCACCACTTTGACAAGGTTAATGACAAGATCACATGTCATATTTTTAATTGGAAAAACCAGTATTTTTCCTTTGGTGTCCACATAACTCAAGTTAACAGCATCCTCCCTTAAATCTCCATGCACATATTACCATCAATTAAGGACCTAAAATTGGATATCAATATCATTGAGAATATATTAGTATTTTTAATCTTGGATTCCAATTTAGTTGGTAAACATCATTTGGAATCGTATTCGAATATGGCGCATATGACAAAGGAAGGAGGTAGGAATGTTTAGATCCTCCATTGATTAATGCATGGACTACATGAGAATTTTTCAGGGGAAGTGATTGAAGGTTAGACTTTGTGGGGAAGGATCATTTATCAAAAATATGGGAACCACATGGACTTCCCATGAAGAAATCCATCTTCCTTATGGATATCAATCCACACACACATTTTTCCTCTTCACTTTCATTCTCTTGGATCATTGGTAGTGGTGACATCAACTTCTAGCATCAGAATATGGCTGGTTCTACCATTGGTTTTCTAGGATTCACTATATAGGATGTTCCATTTAGAATCATGAATGTGATTTTGTAATTTTCCCATGTTTTCCTGGATGAATAACAATGTATGATCTTTGATCTTATCATACTGACATACAAACCAGACACATGAAATTTTTTAGGTACATCATCGGGTGTTATCTTTGGGTAAGAGTATCACCGACTGTTAATGTCTTTAATAGATTTGAATAGATGTGTTGAACCACTATTTTTCAAGGATATACCTACGAAGAATAGCTTATTGGTTTGAAGTATTCACAAAATGATATAACCCACCAATGATCATGTCAATCATATTAGCATTTATCTCACGTCTTGGTAAATCTGTTCTTTGAATCCTCAAGAGGTTTCCTCTGCTCATTTTTTTAAGGAGTCTAAGTGCCAGTAGTTTGGAATAGGTTCACATTGTTCACTGTTCTTCCCTCCCAGGAGTCACTGCAAGCTTTATTTCACAACTCCTGGCTTAAAGGATCATAGTGAAATAGTTTCAAAAGGAAGGTAGGAGACTTAATATTTGTGGTGAGTTGTTGGTGCATTTGGAAGTCTAGGAATAAAGATCAGTCTGAAGGTCTATCCAACTCGAGGTTGGCCCTCATTTCCAAAACTATGATCTTTATGATTAATTATTCCCATCTCAACAATAACTGGAACAATTACTCGTCCCACAGTAACCTCTTACATACAATCTCCTATCACTCTTCAATATCTAATGACCCCTTGGGAGATTGGATTTTTTGGTGCCCCTGCAAGAATTGGCACAAACAAAACATGGATGGTTCTTACTGTATGGGAAGTATGTGGGGTGGTGGATTAGTTCGAGATACTATGTGTTTCATAATACTTGGGTTCACTACCTTCATGGTAAATGGTGACTCACTTCAAGATGAAAACATAGATATTATTACTGGTCTCAAGCTATTTAGACAGAAAAATTTGAAAAAGATGTGGTTGGAATGGACTCCAAAATCATTCATAACTCCTTTTGTGGTCTTTGTGTCACTTTTTGGGTTGTCTCTTATTGTATCTAGAAGTACATAAGGATCATAAATAATCGTATGGAGGTCCTTCACACTTGTCATGAGGGTAATAAGGATACAAAATTTATATCATCCAAGTATTCTCCAGATGTGTTGGTTATATGCCTCTCCATATTGGGTTCTTTTCCCCCATATGGTGTGGACATAGTCTGTGGTGATTCCCTTAGACTTTATTATTTCCCTCCCCCGTAGCTCATCCTCTTATTTTGTATCCCAGCCTCTGGCCCATATTTTTATCATAATAAAAGACACTGATGATGATGATAATATAATATACATCTAGTTCATCATCAACATAATTATTATATTTTTCTTTATCTTCCTTTATTTTTCCCTATGGGGGATCGGAAAGAAGTGAGGAATCCATCACATAAAGCTTCCTCACTTGGTGTAATATTATGCACATGTTCTTATACCACTCCTAAAAGATATGCAATATCAGGATATTTACTTTATACAAAATTGATCACACTGATAATGAATTGGTGGTATTGGGGATTTTTAATTTTATCTACAAAAAAACATGTAGTAGTTATCATATTCTATTGATTACCTTTTGGATATTATTAATTAATTAATTAATTAAATGTTCCCCATTATTTTATAAAACTCTAGTATCCATAACTATTTGATTTGGAATACTCTTTCACATGAGTATTCTAGTGTAAATAATCCATAAAATGTCCCCTTATATTCAAATATATGTCTATGGAACTACTCATAGATTTTCAAGGTCGGCACTAAAATATCCAACTGTATTAACTCATGGTTCCTTAGACTGTTTAGTTAAGTCTCATCTTCTCATAATCATAACCTTGATTCCCTAAATTCGTTTCCAATAAAGTGATACCATTATGGATATTTGTACTTCTTTTCTACCATATTTAGTTAATTTAACCCATCATTTATATAAAAACACCCCAATAGTAGGAGGCACCCTCAACTATGCCTAACAAGCACCCCGTAAACCTAATTTTTTTCCAATGTAAATAATTGAACTAATTCATGAATTAATTTACATCAAGGGTTTTAAAATTTCTCAATGAATGTAATCCTTTTCTGTTAAATATTTTCATACTATTGTTCACACTCATAGCTGAACATGTGTAATTAAAAAATCATTCTTCGTGTCTTTATGTACTTTTTCTATTTATTAATTTATTTGTTTTCAACAAACATTCATACTCATAAAATAAGAAACTATGAATAAATAAATAAACTGTATAATTGAGCTTTATGATCTAATATTGGTTGAACTATTTAAACTCAATAGATCAATCATAACCTAGGGGTATAATACCTGATCCAGGTCTTGACACATATCACATATCACCCCCAATCCATCATTTTCACATCTATTCTAGGATACTTCCAAATCATGGCATGAACCATGTCTTATAGCATCATCATCAAGAGTATATGAATACTCCCATATAGGAGAAGCGGTCATAAAAATTTCAAAATACATATAGAATAAAAATGTTGGACGTGTGAGACCTTATATTTATAAAATTAAAAATATGATTTTCAGATCATCAATAAATAAATAATTATTATAAACATCCCACACAATTGAAAAATTAATTTAAATAAAAATAAACAGACAAAAATAGTGTTCAATCAATGCTAATGACCGCTCTATGGGTAAAATAATTGTTTAATAAATATTAACATGCAATAAATTTATGTGGAGAAAATTTGAAAAAATTAAAAGAATTATTTAAATTCAAATAATTTTATTTTATTTAATCTCATAATTAATTTTATTTTATACCAAAATTAAATTAATTTTTCAAATAATTTTTTTTAATATTCCAATTTTTATTAAATTAATATTTTGATATTTATAATTTTCCACTTGCCCCTAAACCTACCCATACACATTTCAAGTCATTCTGACCATGTTGAGGCCCATTCTATGTTAAGAAAAACCTATGTAGGGTGGTTCATGGCCAGGAAGACCCACGCAGGATAGTTTCAAGTCGGTGAGACCCACTGGAGACTAGCACAGACCATGATCAAGGGATAGGGGTTGCATTAAATGGAAGGTGATGTGTATCTATGGTTTAGAGGTAGTGGTTGGTTGATGGGGAGCCCGACTAATATGGCAGCACATGTGCATAAACAAACATCTAGGGGAACCGTGCATGTGATAGGGGTATTGCTGAAGGAGATTGCGCTAAGTGGGGAGTCCAACTAGGATCGAACTAGTGGTGGTCATGGGAGAAGGGGAGGGAATCCAGGGTTTACATGTGTTCCACCAGAGGGGAGACCAATGGTTGAACTTAAATATGTGGCATGGCAGAGTAGAATTTGGTGTGGTGAATGGAATACTTGTAACTAGGAAGAGCGGTAGAAAGGAGCGTCACGATGGAGTGACACCTTAAAGGTCATTATGAGGTCATGTGTACATAAATGGGGGTATGGTGAGGAGAACGTGAACGTAAAGGATTTTGGAAAATTTTGGCAAATAGCTTCATTTAAAAGCTTCACTTTTAAAACTTACATTTTTATTACAATTCCATGGGTCTTCCCCCTTCCCACTATATAGGTTTTATTTTAATAGAATGATTCTTTTTTGTTTTGTTTGAACAACAGTTCTGCGTCCATTTTCATTTTTTTCATTATTCCATTCTCAAAATCCAATAATTAGGATTTAATTTTTAAAAAATCAATGATTCTGAGGAAAATTAATCCATCCAAAAAAACGGTATTCCGTTAATTGGAACTAGTTGGAAAAAAGGTTTCACTGTAAAAATTAATTGCCTAAAAAATTATAACTCATGTGTGTGTGTGTGCATTATTCAATTTTAACCTGAATTTAAATATGAATTAATTTCTTCATATGACTATAAATTTTCCATACTAGATCAGATTTTTGTGTTCTTGAAATAGTTAAGACTGAAAATAAGATATATATTCAATTTAAATTAAATTAAATTTTTCATGGATTTGAAAAATCACATGATCACTCTGATACCAATTGGCGATACCCAGGCACACAGCAGAAGCTAGTGGGGTGAGGATTTTAAAATTTTCTTTTTTAGAGAGATGAAATATCATTATCTTATGAGATACAAACCCTTGTGATGGTTATAGAATCTCTTGTGATTATATCAAAGCATACAAATTAAACAAAATAGCTACCTCATTCAGATCGAAGGTGTGTCTACTGTCTATCCTCACTGGTAACCTTTTATTGAAGGATCTATGCTCGAACACCTCTAGATCAACCTCACATGATTCAATAGTTTTCATGAATGATGATCATAAAAATCCAGGTGCTAGCATGGAGCTTTGACGAATCCCTTAGAATCATGATTATCACTAAAAACTTGTTCCTTTAATCCATGATGGTGATCGAAGATCAAACTCCTTGAATATGTATTTCACTCTCTAGGATGTGTAATGGATGATATAGGGGTTATAAAATTCTAGGTTTTGAATAGTACTATGAAAACAAACTCTCTCTTACTTATATATTATAAGTTGTTTACCTGAAAACGGTTCCCTATCCCTCATATAGTAATACCCAATAAATAAGAAATAAATGACAAGTAATAACAAACTAACTTCATCATAAATGTAATTTATATTTTATCAAATACATTTAATATATAATAAATATATTACATGATAAAACCGAGTTATTAACTTGTCTTGTAATCCCCTAAATATTAATCGAGCCTCAAATATTAAAATATTATCTGTTCATATAATATTTTTTTCATGTATTCACTCATTACCTTGTGAATAATTTTAATAAATAAATTCAACCCAATTATTCTATACTCAAATAATAACAAACTTATTATCATACATCTCTTTTACCTCATGATGGGTCCCACCGTGTCAAATTCTTCTATTCAATAGAATTGGGAAAACTCTTGAATATGATGTTATGTGTATTTCTATAGGTCATTATCTCAATATTAGTGAATATTATTTAAAGTCTATAAGTGGAGACAAGAAAACCATCAAGGACCCTAAAGAGATAATAAATAGTTATAGAAATGGAAACCTTATTATGAACATATGCCACATAATATAATCACTTTTCCTCATGATATCTCATAAAGAAGGATGCACACTTTGTGTCATCATACTTTCTTTCATTATTGTTCATTGATCTAATTGGATAGACATAGAATCTTCTAACATAGCCATAGATTTAATGAACATAATACCATACTGACCAACTAGGCCCAACATATCACTTCCTAAACTCAGAAGTGAAAAATTCTATCATGATCATGCAACCAATGTCATACTACCAAAGACACCCCCAGTACATGATTCCTCACCATTACTTTAATATCATGGGTTTTCCCAAACATCAAAGTACATTATTAAATGTTATACATTGATAATGATCTCAAATCAAGAGGCCACTACATATATTCATAGACAAGAACAATAATGGCACCTAAAACATGTGGGGTTCTTATTAGTGGTTCAATCCTCATCATCTCATCTACTTGAGATCATAAAATGGAAAATTTATGGGAAGAAGTCTCAATGCTTATGATCCCTCATCACTTGATGGTCATAGATCATTTGTGTCATGTTAGTATTGTGTTTTTGGATCATAGGAAATTACTTTATGATAACTATGATAGTATCTATAGGTTCCCATTATATCGTGGGAACTACAATAACCCTTTCACGTGATATATAATCTATGGAAATATCTATAAATACAGTAGATGCCGATGTATCAACAATATTATAGTATGATAAACACATGTATTTATCAAATTGTATACGTGTAATGGTAATCAAAGTACATACACGATCTTGGTATTGGGAAACCATTTACAACACATTCTTTCATAGTATAAGAAACTTTTATTTAGTGTGAAAAACATTTTATCATTCTTCTTAGGTTCTTCATACTTCATAGTTTTAGTGACTACCATATTCATCTTATTTCCTAGGGAAGAATTTTATTATTTTATTCATTGATTCTATATTTTTTGTATTTTTTTATCATCAACATATACATAGTTTATGGTTGTTATCTGTTAGTGCTCATCATAACTATGATCAAATATCATTCAATAATCACAGAATTCTTCAAGACACCCAAATCAATTCTTGATATATGGATTCATATTCATTTGGGTATTTCACTTCAGTTTTGTATGATTTATCTTCACATCAGATCAACCCCCTATCTTCAATATTTTTAATATATTGACATATTATCCAATTAATTAGTGGAATGGTGCCCAAATTTGTGATATCACTTAATATAGCCAACAAATACTGATTTCTTATTTTTATATAAATATGACTGGCATTGACATATTGTTTTTTTGGATAATATAGTTCTTCATTTGATATTTTTCAGGAATTACAAATTAATACTCTTCTTTACATCCACCTTTGATGATACAGTGGGTTTTTTATAATTATACTTTACCCAAGTTTGACTAAAATTCATTTTAGAACATGTTCTATCTGATAAAGTATAATTAATAAAAATTGAAACTTTAAAAATAAGGGTTACTATTTTCAATGAGCTTGCAACATATTTACTTATAGAAAATCTTAAGATCTTATTTCCATTAAAATGAGTCTTTTCTGAAGTAAGAATTTTATCAAGAATATTCTTGATAATATTTATTCTTTCAACATTTTGTGAAGATTCAGATTGAGTTCCCTCCAAATTTATAACAATACCTCGAACTCAATACATTTTTTGATTTAGATAGTTCTTATGGTCTTCAAGTGATTTGACTATTTCATTACAATACTTTTTATAATTATTTAATTTTTTATCATTTATATTTTTCAACTTGTATTTCATTTTTTAGACACTTCATATTGAGGAAATTGTTTTGATCCTTGATAACTTTCATTCTATCATCCCATTGAATTATCATCTTCTTAATATTTTCTTCATAAATTTGATTTTCCCCTAGTATATAATTATTCATATAATAAATTATTTATTTATTATCCACTAAATGTTCTTCATTAAATTTTATAGAGGTTATGTTTAGTTTCTCCAAATCATGGATCACTTATGCAATGTCTTTCTTAATCACATCTTTTTCTTAAACAGCCTATTATAATTTATCTTTAAGAAGAGTGAATATATAACTATTTTTGATGTTTAATTGAGAATACTTAACATTAATAGTAGATTTATGAGATTTTTAATGAGTATGGATCATCTCAGTGAGAACCTTTTCATTTAATACTTTCTCAGAGACATTTCTTTTCAAATATTCTTCATCATGGGAGAAATGTTCATTATAAAGTGATATTGTTTCTTATTTGGATTCAACAAGCTATCTATGAAGTTTGAATATTTGAAACTTCTTTTCCAATAAATTATTCATATCCAAATATTCCTCTTCATGATGTGATTTTTCATCATAATTTTCCTTAATTTAATTAAACATTTATCTGAAAACATTGATAGGAACATTCTTTAGATAATATTTTACATCCAAGTAAAAATAACTAGATGATTCTATAATGTATTGTTCATAACAACATGATCTAAAATCAAAAAAAGGGTAATTATCAAATTATTTAATATATTTTTCTAATATACTACCACTTTGAATATATTTAGTTTTTGGGGTGCCTTATTTCTTCTTCAAAAAAAATATCTTTCTTACCTCTTTCTTCTATCTCTACTTTATGTTCTTCTTAGAAACAACCTTATTGTAATCGATAGAGATAGGAACTAAATTATATATCTGAGGAAATTCTAATACTTACTCAAACTCAAATATACACTTTATATATCTCTATGATAAAAAATTTAGATACAATCATAGGTACACCTTCCATTTGATCCCACTTTTGAGGACAAAAGTAGTAGTTTGTACCATCAAAAATATTTTCCACATTAGAATATAGTCTTTCATGGATTTCTATTCAGGATTCCTCCTTGTAAAAGACTTTTTAATGGGGTGGGGGACTCGAGAGACTTATATACCATTCCCGAACCCCTCCACACCCCGATGTGGCTCTTATGTACATGTGTCATAATGTGACACCCTATGTGTCATGACGTGACACCTTACTTCCATGTGATGGGGCTACTAAACCCATGTCACAGGCACCAAGGGCATGATCGTCATTTAGGTGGGACCTAAATTTATCATTCTTATGGTTTATGTATAGTATCTTTTTTTAATTTTTCAAATATATTGTTTTATATTCTATGATGGAGGTTACCCAAATTTATGATTGTTGGGTTCATAATATACCTCTAATGCATTGGGTAATGTTAATGTATTGTGAGATTCCATGTATAGTTCATGGAATTTAACCTAAGAACACTATGTACGGTACATGGGAGGTTATCCTAATAAATTTATGTTATTATGGTGATTAGGTAGAGTATACCATGATTATAATGGTGGTTATCGTGTATTATGTTGTCTTGATATTTATCCTTCACAAATGCTAATGATGTGATGCTTTATGATGTTTCCACATGCTTATGATTCCATGATCTTATCCTTTAATTTCCTTAAACTATTTTTTATTGTTTATGAACATTATCATTATGATATTATGTTATTCTTATTGACTATTATGTTGTATATTTTTTCCATATTTATTCCCCAACTTGAATTTTTAAATCACACTTTTCTTTATTTATTTTTCTATAGGATATCCCATTTATTTATAGAGGACTTGTGGGAGTTAGAGAACCATTTTTATTTTTAAATAAAGACATTGAACATATGTTTAAGATATTTATTTATGTATCCAATATTCCAAAGACACTATACCTCTCCATCCTCAGTGTGTATTTGCTGGAAAAGATTGTTAATAATGATGAAATAATATGTGTTTAATGCTTCGGTTGTTATAGTTAGTATCAATGGAAGTTTTAGTTATTTTTTGAGATTAATATTATAGAAAATTAGTAACATAGAGATAATTTAACTCCATAAACCTAGTTTCCTAGATCTGGTGCATTATTTTAGTACATTGGGATGATTACAATGAATAAAATCCTAAAGGACCAATCGGTTTAGCAGTCTTGGAAAATAGATTACATACATGAACTTTAAATTTTAATTCAAATAATATATATAACATAGATAATTCTTTGAGAACACCATTATTATATAAGATTAATCCTACAAATCAATCATAAAACACTTCCTAGAATCCTAGGAAAATGAAACATAAGAAATGGGTGAACTCAGATGCTCTGTAAGGGTAAACAATATAGTAGAAGCTTTCATAAATAATCATAAACTTTTAAGGAAAGGATAAAATTGAATCAAAATCCTAATAAAAATAAAATTGAACATAATATGGTAATAATAAATCAAATAATTCCATTTAAACATTCACATGGATATTTTATTATTCAAATAATCACATGTAATATCAATAACTAATCTCAAAATGAGGTAATGCATAATATTGGATATCATAATCATACTGTCAAGGCCTCATGCCAAAAAAATACACATGTATACCATCATGTCCTAGTTTCAAGACACTAGCTTGTCTTATGATACCTATCGATCCACCAAGTGTCTATAGCAGGCCCCACCCATCACTTACTAAGTCCAATGAATTCTTCAAAATTAAAGGGGTAAAACAAAACATAAACATTCATATTAAAACTATCATATGAAATGTTAAAACTTTAACCATAAACCATGAATGGTATCAAAATATAACATCCACAGTAAAACATATCATAAACCCTTCAATAAAATATGGAAGATGTTTTCATAATAAATCAACATCAATTATGTATAAAATCCCACAAATGATGTTGACACGGATTAAAATAAACTAATTAAATCATTAAAACTCTTTCAGATAAATATCCATTTTTACTTTGAAAAATTTATGCAATTATAAAATAAAACAATTATTTTAAAAAAAATTACATTATAATATTGTATAAGAATATTCAAAATTTAAAGTCATCATAATGGTGTAAATAGCCACTCATTTCGTATAAGTTGAAAAACATTCTTTCTTTATTTGTCAAAAATTTCCTAAAATACCTCATTTTGAAGATGAATGAAAGATTACTTTAAAAACATTTTATAAAAATTAATACATGGTTAAAAATGACTTTGAAAAAATTATAACATTTGGAAATATGTTTTGAGACAAATGTACATGGATGATAAATATGTCCCAGTAGATAATTATATACAAACAACCTCGGATAATAATGAGATTATAAAAATTAACCCTTACCTTGTATTTTCCTATTATAAAGGGTGTGTTATCCTCATGCATAATGGTTAAATAATGTTATTAAATTGTACCATAACCATATCCATATTTATTATATCATATATTATCCTCTTATATCCTTTTGGTAATAATATTTCTATTTTACCGTTGTTTCGAGTGTTAACTTCTTTGTTTTCCCATTCTTGTTTTTTCTTATAAGTCATGTTTATTATGAATATGATGTATTTTATTTATATAGAGAATTAAATTAAGTGTATTATTATTATTATTAATCATCATATAAATTTTATAATCATTCCTTAAAGGTTAATGTGTAGAATTAATCTCATCACGTCGTTGAGATGGTCGGTCGTACGTACACACGATCAACGGTATCATTCACTTGATGGTGAAATGGTATAGATTTGGATGGTATATTAATTATAAATAATAATTATAATGATATATTTATTATTTCAATCCACTATACTCATCATTATACCCATCTAAATAAAGTACATGAAAAACAATTTGCACCACAGCATGAAGACGGTAAATCGTATGTTCCCACGTATGGGGATATTGTTTTTTGTAGGATGGGTAAATGGTGGAATATGGTTGTACCATAATCAAAATAGCATCTAATAATTTATATTCTAGTGTATATATTAATTTATTATAGAAACAACATAGTAAGATAAAGTATAATATGAAAAAAATTGAATTGAATTTGTAAAACAATTACATCTTCATCGAGTGTCTTCTATTGATTTGCACAAAAGGACTCTTTATGTTGTCATTATTCACAAATTGTGGCCACTTAGATAAATTGGGTGGATTTTGGAGGATAATTAGATAGTTTCTAACCGATCCAAATGTCTTTAGAGGTGTGAATTAAAGATAATGAGAAGTACCCTTTTATAAGAGATGTCATGGGTACTTTTGGAAGATTTTAATATATTAATTTATTATAAATTTAATTTCGGTTTCTAATAGCTAAAAAGTTTTTTATTTAGGGTATAACATGTGAATGGGTCACAATAACCACACCCAATTCATTTTATACAAGTTTAGCTCATAAAATTAACCTTATCTTTTGAATTTAACCCATAGCTAAATAGTTTAACTCTTACAGTGTCTTTATGTATTTTTACACTATAGGGTTAATATAATTACTATAAAATGAAAAAATACCAAAATTGAATAATTTATTAAATATTTGAAATTATACAAGTTATTATGCCTAAAATAATATTTTCATAAATTGTATATCATATAATAAAATAGTATTTATTTTAAAATACCATTTATGTTAATTTTAATACTATCCAATATTTTAATTTTTAAAAATATAAACCCAACAAGATAACATCAAAAAAATATTTTCAAAATGTCACTAATATGTATATTTTATCTATAAAATTATTTTATGTCATTAATTAAGTGAAATTTTATTTTTTAAAGTATTTTAATATCATTTATTTGATATTTAAATTAATATAATAATTTCTTCTTTCACTTTTGAGTCATCATTAATGGTAATTATTTAATCTCTAAAAATTATAAATAAATTTATATGAGGTATGTAATTATTTTATATTTTTATATACTATTTATAATAATTATTATCTCCTCTTTATCTCAATGTTAAAATAATTATTCTTAAAATAAATGAGAGTGTGACATTTTTTCATATTCGTTAATTTTAATAATGTTCATGTAATATTCATGAAAAAGGGTCCATTAAATGATTTTATTTAAAAACATAGGTTATAAGGGTCATAATTAGTCATCCAATATAATTTTTATAGGTGATAGGATAATTTGATAATATTATTTTAACCATTATTTACACGATTTACCGTTAACTGAGATAATAAAAAAATTACTACAGTAACTATTCATAATAAACAAAACTAAAAGGAACACATTTAAATATTTTGGACCCACTGATTCCAAATATAGAATCCATTTTTTGTAAATTCAATACTAAAATTTTTCAAAAATTAATTTTTAACTAATCTCATTGTCGGAATGAAAAACTGCGTTTTAAATGTTAAAACATTGCAAAAGATTGAAATGGTTTTACATCAAAATTCATAGTAAAAATAATTCCAATTACCAATAGTATATTAAATGGTAAAAATATATTCTATTTGTACATTAAAACCATTAAATAATATAATTTATACATATAAATTATTTCAATCAAAAAAATTGTTTTCAATTAAAATTTAGTATATTTTTACTATTTATCAGAACATAAAACTTATTGGAAAGATATCAAAAATACCTAAAAAGTAAATTTTTATATACCAATTAAAAATAAAAAGTCTCTTTTTCAAAATATAAAATAAAAATGTTTTGAATAATATATTTAAAATGGGTGCTCAATCAAAAGGTAGAAAACAGTATTTTTTAAAAAATACTTCTTTGATCCGAAAAATGGAATCTATTCTTATATCAGGTTTTGAAAATACATAAGATGAATGTAAAAATTATTTGTAATAGGTAAAAATTAAAATGTGGTTAAAACTATTCATAACTGTTAATTTAACGGCTACGTTATATATTGTATTAAATAATTATATTTTATTAATATATTATTATTCAGTAAAATTGGGCCTTATGTGTAATGCAAGAAAACTCATTGTTGTGTGTAGCGTATGATTAACATGGTGTTCTGTAAAAAGAAAGAATGAAATAAAATTAAATTTATTTATAAATAAAAATATTATGAAGTCTCAGGGTGTTAGATTCTCCCCTCCAATAAATTGTGTCCTCCCAATTTGAACTTAGGATCGAAAGTTATGGGTTTGACATTTCAAAACATCGTTTCAAAAATCTAAGATAGAAAAAAGGATTAATGTGACCCCTACATTAAAACAAATAAATTTATTTATGAAGCTCACAGAATATAACACATACAAGAGTTCCATGTAGGAAAACATGGACGTGGAAGAAAAATATAGTCATCATGTTCTCATTGGGAGTGATAGAGAACATGATTAGGAGAAAGTTAATAATCACAAAGCTCTAAATATTCAATGATATATGGGACCATTTGATTCATAAGAAAAACTACTAGGATATAATTTTGTTTTCAATATCATTTCCATAGACTTGAAAAATTAATTTACTACATGGACTAAGAACCCAAGGAAGAATAATTACTTGACAAGTAGAGTTTCATCCTTTAACTAAGTCCTACCAAAAACTCATCTTTCTTACAATAAATTTAAAAAAAATCTATTTATATTAATCATATAGGGTTCCAAAAATGAACTTATAATTCATCATTCATACTGTATAAATGACTAAAATTGTTTTATATTAACTAGTACAATGCGTAGGCTAGTGGTAGGTGATTCACCCTTGTTGTCCTTCGGTTATGTGTTCATGTCTCGCAGTCTTTCTGGACGTGATGGGTTGTCTCCCAACCTGTGGGTTGTCCATTTCATAAAACTATATTATTATAACATTCCAAAAATAATATTAATAAATTATTTAACCTAAAACAATACTATCTAATTTTTAACTTAACCCATTCTAACATTTAGACTTATCAAAAGTAAATCTACCCAAACTCGTAGTCCAAAAAATTAAATGGAAGGTCACTAAATTTCATAAATAAACATAATGCATGCCTTTTTTGTTGCAAACCAAACATCTAAATACCTTAAGCATGTATTCTATTAAAACATGCTAATACCTTGAATTACCATAAAACCATATCGAATAAATTCATTATTCTTTATTGATTATATAAAACATAGAATATTGAATATAATCCTTAAATCCAAAAAAAATCAACTACAACAATGATGGAATAAAAAAACCATTATTTTGTTCTAAGGTGGTCAATAATATCGAATATACTTTATCCAAATCAATCATCTCTCTATTCCAAAATCATTATCTCAGTATTAGATTCATAATAAGCTTTATCTTTCCCTCAACCATATTATTTCCAAAAAAATAACTTGAAACTATGTCAGTTTACTTTGTATCATACAATCTCAAATCATTAATGAAATTTTTATGCAGTACAATCCTTATATACAACATAATTCTTATAAATAGTAAATTGAAAATAAAATAATTATTTAATAGGAATATTAATCATTCCTTATCATATGTGGTAGTATCATAACATGATCATTATCCAATAGCAGCATCTAGGATATACTCCTTTGACGATTGAGACATTGATTTTTATAGTGTCAAATCCATTGTAGTTGAATAATTGTACATTTTAATCCTTTTTCTTACACTTTAATTCATGAACTTTGTATACATCTTCTCCACACTTATAATAAACCCCCATTCCCTTCAAGCATTTACCAGGGTGATTCTTTCCATAGTTATCACATGAGGGAAAATCCTTCTTTCCAATCATTCCATTATCCAACATTTTCTCTACCATACTCTTCTTCTCTTGTTTCCCTTCAAGTCCATAGAACACAACGAATTCATTAATGATCTTATTAACAAATGAAACTATTTCCTTGTATGATGATAATATATTGGAGACTATTTCCCTTCTAAATGTTGGATTAAGATCATAAAAGATATGATTCTTCTTACTCTTTGGTTCATGTTCATTGGTGGAGTTCTTATTCCTTATACTATGATCCATTTTTATAAGATGTCATATACTGGATTAGCTTATAATGTTTTGAGCTTTGAATAACCCTAAATATTGTATAGCACATAACATAAATTTATTCATTGTAAAATTTAGTTACTTTGGGAGAATCTTTACTTTTAAATCCTTCACAATGGTAAGTAAATAAAATATGAATTATCCTAAGAATATCCCCCGAGAGTATCATACCATGTGCATAGTAAGGCTTGTTTTCGTATACCAGTTTAGCCCAAGTCAATCTTATAACACCTTGTCACAATTATTACTCTTATGTACATCTATTCCAGAACCATGTCCACTTGTAGTATCCATACATGGATGTATTTTCTAGGAATTCCCAAATAATCTCAACATTACCAAAAGTTTAGGATGCTCCTCTATACTTATCCTTAAATTCTATCTTAGGGTTATGATCCCTAATTTAGGTTTACTAATGCTATTTCCATGGTTATTTATAAACTTTCTTTGATTCCAATTGTAACACCCCGACCCTAGTTTCCCTGAGCCGGTGCATTATTTTAATACATTAGAATGATTAAAAAGAATCAAATCCTGAATGTCTAATCAGTTTAGTTGTCTTAGAAAATTTATTACATATATGAACATTACATTTCAAATAAAAGCATAAATGCAACATAGATAATTATTTGAGAACACCACTATTTTCCAAATTAATTCTATATATTAATCATAAAACACTTCATAGCATCATGGGAAAATGAAATATAAGAAAGGGTGACCTCTGATGCTTAGTAAGGGTAAACAATATAGTATAAGCCTTCATAAATAATCATAAACTTTTAAGTCAAGTATAAAACTGAAACATAAGCCTCATAAATATAAACTTAAACATAATATGGAAAGAATAAATCAAATAATTCAATTTAAACATTCTCATGGAAATTATACTCGTAAAATAATCACATGTAATATCCATAACTAATCTAATAATGTGGTAATGCTTAAAACCAGACATCATAACCTCACCATCAAGGCCTCGTGCCAAGACCAGACATAACCATACCATTAAGGCCTTTTGAAAAGACACTAGTTTGTCTGATGATACCTATAGATGCATCAAGGGGGCTATAGAAAACAACACCTATCAATTTCTAAGTCTAATGAATTCATCTTATAAAAGGGGTAAAACATAACATAAACATTCGTATTAAAACATGCATATGGATTGTTAATACTTTAACTATAAAACATGAAAAGTATAAAAATATCACTTCTATAGTAAGACTTATCATAAAACCATAAATACAATATGGAATATTGTATCATAATAAATCAACCTCAAATATGCATTAAATCAAACAAAGTATGTTGAAATAGATGAAAATAAACAAATGAAATCATTAAAATTCTTTGAGAGAAATAACCCTTTTTACTTTGAAAAAGTCACGCAATTAGAAAATAAAAAATTTATTATAAAAAAATAACATTATAATCATGTAGTATAGGTATCAAAATTTTAAGGCTTCATGATGGTGGAAATAACCGCTTTCACCATATAAGTTAAAAAAACATTTTTTCCTGAATTTGTTGAAAAGGTCATAAAGTGCCTTATTTGAAAATAACAAAAATCTTACATTAAAAAAATTATAAAAAGTAAGACATGGGTAAAAATGAATTTAAAATATTGTTAAAAATATTTTTAAATACATTTTAGGAAAAATTAAAATGGATGATAAATATATCCCAGTAGATACTTACGTATAAACAACCTCAGATAATAATGAGATTGTGAAATTAACCCTCACATTGTATTTTCCTTTAGTTGAGGGTATTAACCTCTTGTATAATGGTCAAATCATGTTATTAAATTGTACTTGTACCATATACATATTTATGATATCATATATGATCCTCTTATATCCTTTTGGTAATAATAAAATTTCAATATTACAATTGTTTTGGGTGTTAACTTCATTTCATTCCCATTCATTGTTTCTCATGTAGGCCATATTTATTATGCATAGGATATATTTTATTCATATCCATAATTAAATTAATTTCATTATTATTTTTTTTACTCATTATATAAATTTTATAATCATTCTTTAATATTTAACATGGAGATTGAATCTCATCAGGTGGTGCAGATGGTAGGTCGTGTGTACCCAAGAGAAACGGTATCATTCACTTGATGGTGAAATAGTATAGAATTGGATGTTACATTAATTATACATAATAATTATCATGATATATTTTTTATTTAAATCCATTATATTCATCATTATACCCATCAAAATAAAGTATAAATGAAAAATAGTGTGCACCACAGCATGGAGACGTTAAGTTGTACGTACGCACGCCTAGTGATTTTATTTTTCATAGGATGGGTAAAAAGAGAAATATGTTTTTCACATAATCATAATAACATGTTAGAATGTATATTATACTAGATATATTAATTTATTATGGAAACAAAATACGAAGAGGAAGAAGAAGAAGAAAATAAAATAAATTTAATTGTAAAAATAATTACCTCTTCTTCAAGTGTAACCTTTTGATTTGCAAAGGACTCCTTAGGTCAGATTTATTCCAAATGTGTGGCCTCTAGGATGAATTAGTGGAGGTTTTGAGGATAATTCATTAGGGTTTTTCTGAGACAAAGGTCTTTATAGGTGTTAATTAAATATAATGAGAAGTTCTCTTTTATAATTGAGGTGAGGGAACTTTTGGAAGATCTAAAAATGTTAATTTATTAAAAATTTGATGTTTGGTTTCAAATAGCTCAAAAGTGATTTATTTATAGTCTAATAGGGTTATGGGTCAAAATAACCTCATATAATTAATTTTATACATGTTGAGGTCATAAAATTAACATTATCTTTTGGATTTAACTCTTAGTTAAATAGATTGACACTTATCGTGTCTTCTGGTATTTGTACACTATTGGTTTAACATAGTTACCATAAAATGAAAAAAGAACACCAATTGTATCATTTATGAAATCATAAAAATTATCCAAATTAGTTTTACTAACCTTACATTTTTGTTACTTTTATATCATTTTATAAAATAGTATTTAAATTAAAATATCATTTATAACAATTTTAATACTTTTCAATATCTTCTTTTTTAAAATATAAAACCAACATGATAAAATTGAACCAATACTTCCAACATGTCACTAACATGTTGAAGTAGTATATAAAATTAGTGGATGTAATTATTTAATCCAAATTATTTTTATTTTAATATTCTTAATATCATTTATTTGATATTTCTATTAATAAAATAATTTATGCATCACTATTGTGTCATCATTAATGGTAATTATTTAATATCTAAAAATTATAAATAAATTTTTATTATGTAGATAATTATTTTAGTTTTTAGGATACTATTTCTAATCATTTATAACTATGGGATATATCTATATTAAAATCATTTTACTTATAATAAATGAGAGCGTGATATTTTGTCACATTCATCAATTTTAATTTTATTCATGTCATATTCATGTAAAAGGGTCTATTAAATGATTTAATTTTGACAAATAGGTGATAAGGGTTTAATTTAGCCATCCAATAGAATTTCTACAGGCGTTAGGGTAATTTTATAATATTATTTGTACCTTTAGTTACCCAATTTACCCTTAACTATCGTAATAAAAAAATTACTAAATTTACTATTCATAATACCCAAAAATAATCAAAACCTATTTACGTAATTTGGACCAACAGAATCCAAATATTGAATCAATTTATCAAAATTGAAAACATAGAAGTTTAATTTATTAATTTAAATTTAATATCATTGTCAGAATGAAAAATGGTTTTTTAAAAGATAAAACATTACAAAAGATTGATATGATTTTACATCAAAATTCTTGGTAAAATTAATTAAAATGACAAAAATTATATTAACTTCTAAAAATATATTGTATTTTAATTTTAAAACCATTAAATAAAATAATTTATCCACAGAAATTATTTCCATGAAAAATGTTGTTTTTAATTAAAATTTAGTATATTTTTATTATTCATTAAAACATTAAACTTATCATTCAAATTTCAAAAATTCCTCAAAAGTAAATTTTTATATCTAAATTCCAATGAATAGTATTATTTTGTAAAATATAATATATAAAATTTTGAAAAACATGATTTAACATGGGTGGACCATCAAAAGGATGTAAAACTTCATTTTTTGAAAAATATTTATTTTATCTGAAAAATATGACCTTTTCTTATATCATGTCTATAAAATACATAAGATGAATGTTAAAATTATATGGAATATATAAAATTTAAACTGGGGTTAATACTATTAATAACTTCTAATTTAATGGCTAGGTTATATATTATATTAAATAATTATATTTTATTGATATATTCTTGTTCGATAAAACTGGGTCTTGTTTGTAATGCAAGACAACTCATTATTGTGTGTAGAGTAATCTTAACATAGAGTTGTGTAAAAAGAAATAAAGAAACAAAATTAAATTTATTTATAAAAGAAAATATTATAACGTCTCAGGGTGTTACAGATAATTCTAAGGGATAATCCTAATCATAGGATAACATCATGATGTTTTGTTAAAGAAGAGTTTGTGTCATTTTTCTATAAAATACATCCATGTTTGGATATTGGAAATTTAATATAGGTTTTAAAATAGTTGTACCTAACGTGGTAACCCAGAATACTGTGTGATGGGTATTAACTCAATTGTATCCTAGTGCATGAAAAAAAGCCTAACTGCACATGTGAGTAGAAACTACTCGGGGATATTATTTAGTCAATCACATTCTCTTTATGAACCATTACAAAATATTTATTTCCTAATTAATTTAATGGATTAGGTTAATGAGTATGATAGAACGGACATTATTATAACCTAGGTAGAACTAATATAGTTATTGTATTAAATAAGTATGAAATGATTGAAATTAAAGTATCATAGGATGAAATGAATGTTTCATTAGAGAATACATCATAGGATTGAGATTTTATATTCATACAATCTGATTCTTTTGGATATTATCATAACCATTTTGGTTTCATTATTTGGTTGAAACAATATCAAGAGGATAAAGTTAAGAGAGGTATGTACCTAAAAAAGTTATGTCTTATAAATGAATAAGTAAGCATAATCAAATGGTTGAGAATATTAGTATAAACATATTATGATAGAAAATATAATTTTCCTAGTCTTACTAAAGGTAATGAGTTTGATTCCATAATATAAATTAATTTTTTTATAATAAAAGATATTTTCATTAATGAGTGATACTTATCAATGGTATTTTGGTATATTTTAAAAGTTATCAGGGTTATGTGAAACATGTAAGGATTTTTATTTATTAGTTATTATTTAATGTTTTTGAAACATCTATTAAATGGAATCAATAAACATGAAATGTGATTTTATAATTAGGTTGTATTTTTGGGAACAACTATTTAAAAACACAAGATTGAGGTATGGATACCTCTTCAGATAAATATAATCTTGATGTTAATGCAAAAAATGGTTGATAAATTTTTAGTGGATTGTTTTAAATAGTATTGACAACCTTATAATAGATTATTTGAAAAATTTAACCATGATATTTTTTGTAAAGCTTAATACGTTTTTATGATTATGATATATATTGACTAGTGAGTGATAGTAATAATTTGTATCCTCCTGGTCCGTTAATTTTCTAGTTTTTTGTTTGTTGGATATATTCGGATGAGGGTACGAGAGTTTTCATTTGATTTGGGGCTGTAAAAAATATGATGTAGGGGTTACACATCATGTAATTAGATTACACAACATGAATCATGGTTTCATGGCTTTGTATGGGTGGTTCATGGTGTGTACTATTTCAAGGTTTGAAAATTAAAACAAATCAAAAGGTGACTATTTTTTTGTGAAAACCAACCTTAAGGGATTACATGATGTGGAAGGATATTAAACATCATGTAATACCCCACTGTTGTGATGTTTTAAGTATTTTCTAGCTTCACAGGTTGTCAAACCCTATGGCTGCAATGACACTCACACGACCCAAGGTGACCTGACAACCCCTATTCGACATTTTAAGGATTCCTTCATCATGGATCATTTCCTAGATTCTCTCCTTTGATCATTAATGATCCTTATTCGATCTAATGTGCATTATTCCCCCATTATCATGGTTTCTTCTAAGTTGATCTCCTTTTCCTCCTATTATTATTATCATGTGATGGTGGATGATCTCCCCTATTTCTAATGTGTTCTCTTCATTTTTTGTTGATACAGTGGTACTAAAGCATCCTTGGGTGGCTGCAGATCTCACAGAAGGGGTGATGTGAGATCTGTTACGTGATTCTTCTCATGCGATGAACATTGAGACCCTTTCGAGGTAGGATTTCCTTTGTTTCTCTCCAAATGTGTATCATACGGGGGGGGTTTCTTTTTTTTCTATCTTAAATTATAGGTGTGAAAAAATAATTAAAGATAATAACTGGATAAATGAAAGTGTAATGGGTATAGTGGTTTTATTCACATTTCTTTACGGCCTTATTGTTACTTGTGATATTATTATTTGTATGGGCTAACTACACCATGAAAATTTTGGTCATTGGGGGACCTTGTTTTTACACTAAATACATTATAGAATGCATGTTGTTCATATTTGGTTGGATACATATATATATGAAAATAGTTTAATCACATATATTCAGCTAATGAATGGATACCCTAGGATCAAACAATTTCTACGATAACCCCTAAATTAACAATTTAAATTAAAAAAGGGATGCCTGATTAAATCTAGAATTGTGTTCTGCCTTGTTATGTGTGGTGATGTGATCTATGTGGAATTTATCTGGGTTGTGTTTTAGTATGGTTTTGAGCACGGTTTTGTGTTGTGGGATGGCTTGGGTGGTGAAATGGAATCTTAGGTTGAGGGATAGATTGATTATTGGGTGGATTAGAAGTGTTGTGTAGAAGGGCTACAAAACAGGTTGTGTGGTAATGTGTTACCAGATGGGGTTGTGAGTTGGGGGTGGTTCGGTTGGTATGTAACTTGAGTTGGATGACATTGAAGAATGACGGTGGTGATTAGTATGGGTTCTTCTCCATTGATAACATGAAAAAAGCATCAACCTGTATCTAGGGATCAATATATGATATACCATGAATGGGTGTTAAATGGGGAGGAAATGTGAAGTCTCTTTAATCTATCAGGGCTATTTATCTTTTGAAATAATTATTTCCTATTTTGTGTTGTGATTAGTAGTAACTCGGGAAGTGATGGAATTGATAAATGAAATTTTTAATAATGAAATAAATTCATTAAATAAATCCCAAGAGCCTTATACGAGTTGGTGAGGACTCAACAAGTGCATCTAGTAGGCCTATGATTGAATCTGTGTGGAGACATATTTTCAGGTTATTATAGTAGTATTATAGCAGGCATTGTAGCAGGCGCAATAGTAGTTAATGTTCGATATTTTATCATTTATAACTTTTCATCCATTTGGGGTTTTCAGGCCATCGGTTTGGTCCTTGGGTCCTTCAAGGACTTCAGGTCACCCAAGGCCTTTGATTTATAAGACTTACTGACCACATCAAGGCTTTGGGCCACCTCAAGGCTTTCATCCCACCACAAGACCATTGTGCCACATGAATTTTGTGCTTATAATAGACCAGGAAGAATCTACAAGGAACAGTCTTCATATGAGGATTCAGAGCATGCACATTTACCAAAACAAAGATAATGGATTTGAAAGAATGAGAGGGTATAGAAATTTCCATCGGGACCAGACTATGCATGCACATAAAGCCTAATTGAATAACCTTGCAAAGGTGGAGATCTAACATCTTGAGGTAGATGTTGGGGAGGATTAGTTTCAAGTAGTTATAGTATGGATGAATTCGCCTTAGACTTTCAGGTCATGTGATATCACAAATCCTACGGTCCATGTAAGGGTTCCCCTTAAACCCTTAAAATGGGGATTATCAAAAATGAATAAAAATAAGTCCTTCAGTTCATTCGGGGAGAAGTTTGTTAAATAAATTCATTGGGAATGTGAATCTTTTTATGTGTCTTTTAGGGTGGTTTTATACATTTAAAGTTCTCAACAAAGGTGGTAGTTTTGTGACTTGGTGGTTGTCTGAGAACCCATAGGTTTGCCTTCATTATTTGGGATCATATATGTATATAATTTTATTTTTCCTTGTGATTTCTATATGAACCCCACCCTAGTTGTGCACTATGTTCCAAACACCCCAATATTCATGGGGGAGGTTGTTTTTACCAACATCTGGTGAGGAGTACGGAGGGCTAGCTTCCCTCTCTTTTCCGCACTTTCTTCCAAGAATGGTATGTATGGAACATGCTGTAACAAATAGATGTTTGTTAGTGTTTAATATGGTTTTTGTTATTGCCCAGGTGTCTTTGAGAGGGATTTAGTGGCCTATGTGTTTTCGAGCAAGGTGGTTTGTTCATTCCCAGGTGTCTTTGGGATGAGAGGTGACTTGATTTCCCAGGTGTCTTCAGGATGATAAGTGATGTGTTTTGTGGCCCAGGTGTGTGTGGCAGGGATGTGTTGTGAGAACTAGGTGTGTCTAGGTGAGTTATGTTGTGTTATACAGAAGGGATGGGAGTTCTAGGACATATGACATTGGGAAAGAGTGTCATACCAGTGGGAAATTAGTGTGGGGTACCCTATCATTGGTGTGCATTATATTACATTACTTGAATTTTGTTATTTTGTGAGTGTGACTTGGTGAGGTTTGGATGGTTAGTATACCAGTAAAATGTTGTTTGGTTCTTTCATTTTCTCATAGGGGAATTTCTATACTTCTTTCACATGTGCGTGAGTGACTTTGGTTTTCCTAATAAGTATACTTGTATGCTCATCCTACATATATAAAACTATATTCAAGTTTCCATGAGGATTTCTCAAATTTTGTTGAAGCCTACTAGCTCAAATCTTGATAGTTGTTGTGTCACTACTTAGCTTTTCATTTGGGTATTTTTTTACATTTGAGTTTTCATTGTATTTGTATAATTTAAACTATATGTATGCATGTGGGATGGTTTTTTTGGATTTATTATATATATATATATTGGATTTGTTTTGGGTATGAACCATCTTATCACCCTATCTTATTCCCTATAAAGGGTAATAGCTTCTATTTTGTGAGAGTTTTATACCTTTGGTGATAGTTTCCAACTCGGTGCTTACTGCAGGCAGGACTCAGGGGTCATCATCTCCCTTTCCTTATTTCCAACCCAAGAGAGGAATTGTTTAAGTGAGCGATCATGAAATAATGGTATTAGAGCCAGGTAGTTCAAAGATAGGATGGAGTTTGGGGTTAGTTATACTGAGGATTGCATGGGTTTTTTGGGAAAAGGTTCCAGGTGATCTTGGTGTTTGACATAGGATAGAGAAGATCATCTAGATTTTAGGTCCCACCTTAATCCTATGCAAGGACTCTAAGCCTACCAAATTAATAAGTGATGTTACACCATTTATAGGGTAGATACCCTAGGAAAGGCACATGCATCATAATTACTTGTGTTCTTGTTTGAATTGGGTTGTTTTGGGAAAGATGAAATGAATAACCAAATGAGTTAAATGAGTTAAAATCAATCTAAAATAATAATTTCATACTAGGTAGGCTTTTGAAATATTTGTATACCTTTCAAATAGGGCTCGAAGTCATCATCTGTGTGTGGTTCTAGAAGTTGAGGCTTAGTTGGCTGATCAGGTTGACCGATGGAGGGTTGATACAGTTGAAAAGGATGAACACTGGAAGTGGATGTTGCATGCTTTCTAGAGGTATACTTCGGGGAAGTATGAGGGCAATGTTTCAGACATGGAGATTGAAAGTTTGGTCGAGGATCTTGAGATCGCCATTAATTTGATCTAGGCACCTTGAGAGTACTAGGTTTTCTTGGAAGCCAGTTAGATGAGAGGAGTTGTGCATCAATGGTGGATGATGTATCCAGGGGAGAAGAATGAGGCAGCCGTTTTGTGGATCAAATTCGAGTACGAGTTATGAGAAGAGTTCCTTTAATTGACCGTGAAGGTTGAGAAAAGGTAGGATTCACTCTCTCTTCAGTAGGGGAGTATGTCAGTGTGGGAGTTGGGGATCAATTTCAAGGACCTCCTTCATTTTTCCCCAAATCTCTTTCTGGATGAGGAGTCTCATGTGAGACATCTTGGGGAGGTACTCTATCCTTATATCCAGTATATAGTTACTGCTTTTATGTTTCCAATGTACATTGAGGTTTAAAATAAGTTATATGTAATCGAGTTGATGCACTCATGAGGAGGTCTACAATGAGAGGGATGCCAGTAGAGTTCGTCGAGGGAAAGGTTTACCAGTAGTAGTTCTCAGGCACCAAGACTATAGAGGTTTCGAACAACAAGGATTCAACATCAACAGCTTCATTTATAGCCTTTAGGTTCCAGTAGTTCATGAGTTTTTTTTGTAGTATTGGTGAAATGTGTTTCATCTATGGATTTTTTACCCATATTTAGAGCCAATGTCTAGAAAATATTAGAGCTCAATATGGTGGAGGTGGAAAGGTTCAGTTTCAGCCTTTATAGTATTTTCCTGTCATACCATTTTAGAAGTATGTAAATCAGGATCATGCTCCTCTAAGGGGATATAGAGCAGGTATATATCAACCTAAGTATGTTCCTTGTGTTTAGGGGCCTCATCATAGGAATGGTCATGGAGGTGGTCATTAATATAGAGATAGAGGTGTAGAGCATGGTTAGTTGCATAGAGTGGAGGTATCAGTTCCATAGGGGGTATAATCTTTAGAGGTACGACCAGTTTGTTTAGTAACCTTTTTTGTACCTTTTTTGATTTAGGAGCCTCACACTGCTTTTTTGCGCCCACTCTATCCCATGATCTAGGACTGGACATAGAGTAGATTCTTGTGCCCCAGGTGTTGTCTATGCTAGTCAGATACCATACAAGATTGTTTGATGTGTTTCAGGGATGAAGAATGATAATGGGACTACATCTGTCCCCTGGGAATATTTTATTACTATTGATAAAACAATACGATGTCATTATTAGAATCGACTAATAGTATTCTTCATGCGTCATTATCTACTGCTTTTATAGGAGAGTTTTTTTCAGATGTGGCTAGCCAGTGTGTGGTTTTCATTGGGGAGTGTGTTTGTCAGGTGGGTAGTTGGTCTGTGGATCCCCATATCTCTATTTTGGATAAGATTTCTATGTAATCAGTGGATGTTGGGATAGAAGAGGTTTCTAGGGTCGTTGGAGAGTT
This sequence comes from Viscum album, assembly GCA_963277665.1. Taxonomy (NCBI): domain Eukaryota; kingdom Viridiplantae; phylum Streptophyta; class Magnoliopsida; order Santalales; family Viscaceae; genus Viscum; species Viscum album. The sequence goes on along the minus strand of OY728132.1, from coordinate 1,147,357,821 downwards.
TCTAGATGTTTTCCCCAATGATTTTGTGACGCTCCCCCCTCAAGGTAATGTTGAGTTCAGTATAGACATATAAAGTGGTGCTTCTATGATTTCAATGGATCCTTATTAGAAGGAACCTTATGATCTACAAGAGTTGAGGATTCAAATAGATGATCTGATGAAGAAGGGTTTTATCTGGCCCATTTTTCCCCTATGGGGTTGTCTAGTTTTGTTCTCCAAGAGGTCGGATGGTGGTCTGAGATTGTGTATAGACTACTAGAGGTTGAATCGGGTAAAAGTCAAGAATCTTTACTCTCTTGCAAGGGTAAATTATCTTTTTGACCAGCTGATAGGGGAGAGTTGGTTTTCTAACATCGACCTGCGGTATGGATATCACCAATTATGGGTGAAGTCCGGAGATATCCAGAAAATTGCTTTCAAATGATGGTTCAAGAACTTCAAGTTTGTAGTCATTCCATTCAGTGTTACAAATGCACTAGCTTTTTTCCTGGGACTTATGAACTCTATTTTTAGTGAGTTCCAAGATTGCTTCATCTTTATATTCATCTATGATATCATGATCTACTCAAAGTTATAGGAGAAGCATACCGAGCATCTCAGAATTATCTCTCATGCTCTTTGATTCCACCAACTCTATGGAAAGTTGTCCAAATGTAGGTTTTGGATGTGGGAGGTACATTTACTTGGGCATGTGGTGTCTCAGAAGTGTGTATAAATAGACCCGTCTAAGGTTGAATCATTTATTTCTTGGAAGTTACCCTCGAATGTGGTAGAATATTGTAGTTTTCCTGGTCTTTAATGCTATTATTGGGGGTTTCTACCAAATTTCTCTTGAGTTACATCCCCATTGATAGCTTTGACCATGAAGGACAAAGATTTTGTGTGGAGTGAGCAGTTCCATGTAGCGTTCAGCTACCTGAATTGGATTTTTGTTAGTGATCCAGTGCTCTGATTTCTTGAGGAAGTGGTGGTGTTTGAGGTGTTCTATGATGTCTCTTGTATGGGATTAGTATTCCTCTTGATGTTTTAGTGGGAAGTGATCTCTTATGGTTCTTGGAGGTCACTTACTGACAAGAATAATTATTCCACCCATGATTTGGAGCTATTAGCAGCTGTGTTTTCTCTAATGTTGTGGGAGAATTGCCTCATTAGGGACGGATTTGTTGTCTTCACATGTCATAAGAGTTTGAGATATATCTTTTACCAATGAGATCTAAACATGCGATAGTAGATGTGGGTGGAGTTTCACCATGACTGTGATTTTTGAGATCTCCTATGCCTCGGGAAAGGGGAATTTTATGGCCGACACATTGAGAAGAATTTTGCAGAAGGAGGTTTATTGGGGGTTTGTAGATTCTTTGAGAGTGATAGAGGAGTTGGAAGCCTTTTACTTGGATGCAGGAGTGGATGGTGGTAGTGGATATTTTTTTTTCAAATGATAGTGAAGTACTCTCTAATGTAGCAGGTGGAAGAGTCTCATTGGGGAGACTCAGGTCAGAGGTGTTGCATAATTGTTTTGACCAAAGTGATGCTCCGGAGGAATGGTAAGAGGATGGTTAGAATCAAAAATTTCTCCGTGGGAGGCTGTTTGTTCCAGTAGTGATGTGTGAGGTAATCCTTTGTGAGTTTCATAACTCACCTATAGAAGTACACCATGGAATTTATAAGATCTACCGTGGTTTGAGGATACAACTTCAGTGGCCTGGGATGAAGTGTGAAGTAGTAGAGTTTGTAGCAAGATGCTTGGTCTTCTATCAGGTAAAATCCATGCACCTTGTTCCTAGTGGTTTTTTTGAATCCCTTGGATTTTCCCAAGAGGAAGTGTGATGATATCTCAATTGATTTCACCATAGTTTTAACCATAGATTTCAGAGTCTATGATGATATCTGTGTAATAATAAACTGGATGATGAAATCGACCAACTTCTTAGTGATCAAGGAGTCAGGTACATTGGATTCTTTTCAAAGAGTTATGTGGATGAGTTAGTGTGGCTATATGGAGTTCCAAGATATATTGTCTCCGATCAGGAAAAAAATTTTACCTCACGAGTTTTTAGGGGGTTTTAGTATGCTTTTGGCAACTAGTTATGCCTCAGCAGTGCCTTCCACCCTCAAATAGATGGGAAAATGGAACGTATTATCCTTACATTGGAGGAAATGTTGTGAGAATGCATATTTGACTTTTGTGGATCTTGGGTGTGACACCTACCCTTAGTAGAGTTTTCCTATAGTAATAGTTATAACTCATCAATTAGAATGGCTCCGTTTAAAGATTTGTATAGAAGACTGTGTCAGTCACCATTATGATGGATAGAGATTAGGGAGACAACTTTTCTTGGTCCCCGGTTAGTGCAGAGAACGATAAAGAAGGTTCATCTTGTTTGTGAGAAGATGAATGCAGTGCAAGACCAATAAAATTTTTAAGCTAATTGTAGGAGGAGGCCCTTGGAGTTTGAGTTTAGAGACCATGTGTTCTTAAAGGTTTTCTAACGACATGGGTATCAGAGGTTTGGAAGAGGGAGTATGCTTTCTCCCAGGTCTATTGTACCCTTTGAGGTGTTGTAGAAAATTGGTAAGGTGGTGTACCATTTGGCATTTCTACCATAGTTAGAAAGATTCCATGAATTCTTCCATGCCTCTTAGCTCTGTCGGTATCTTCACGATGACTCCCATGTCCTTAAATAGGGATATTTGGATATCAAGGATGACACAATGTTTGTGGATCATCTATTAGAGATCCAAGATCATTAAGAGAAGTCACTTTGTGGGTAGACTATTCCATTGGTTCATGTGTTGTACATGCATGGTTTCCTGGAGAAGAGGACTTGGGACAAATAAATTTAGATGAGTGCCATGTAACAGGATTTTTTTTGTGTTTTTCTTTTCTTTATGAATTTTTTAAATGTTATTTTTGAAAAAATGATTATGAAATGAGTTTTTTCACCTTGGTTTGAGAATGTGTGTGGTGTGGTATATGATAAATTCGTGATATAAAATGAGGGGAGGACTAGATTCCTCATCGAGAAGAATTAACTACAATGTGATTAAACCTATGTGAGTGAGTTAGTTCTACTCATAGTGGATAGTATCTTGACATGGAGGATGGAATTATCTGATTCATGTGTTCGGGATGGTGTAGTTTTTTGGTCTATGATGTTATTGGTTTATATTTTGAAGAGGTTGATATAGTTATTGTTTAGCCAAGGGGGAGATTGTTAAGTCAATAAGGTTTTCCTTATGTACTTTTCCATTCCTACTTGTCTTGAGATTCACCTGGTTTTGAAAATCAAAAACAACTTAACTTTAAGAAAACTTATTTTTTACTTCCCTAAGGAAAATTTCCTTTTAAGAAATTTACCCTAATAATGTTTTCATTATACATATCATAATTCTATCTAAGTATAAATTTCGGAATCATAACTAAAATCTTGGAATCATATAAATCCAGATATGAAGCATTCTGTTTAGGATCCAAATTCTGGAAGCGAACCGTAATGAAGTTCCACTCCAAATTCTGGATGTGAACTGTAATGATGTTCCACTCCAAATTCTGGATGTGAACGGTAATGATTCTCCCCTACAAATTCTGGAAGAGAACCATAATGAAGTTCCACTCTGAATTCCGGATAGGAACTGTAATGAAGTTCCATTCCGAATTCTGGACTCTGAACTTTTATAAAGTTCGACTCTAAACTTTTATTAGTTCGACTCCGAACTTGTAAATAGTTCGACTCTGATATTTTATTAAGTTCGACTCCAAACTTTTAATAGTTCGACTCCGAACTTTTACAAGTTTGACTCCAAACTCTGAAATTTCAGATTCTGAATTCTGGAGAAACCAGACTCCAAATTTCCTTAGAAATTCAGACTCCAAACTTCTACAGAATTCAGGTTCAGAATTCTTACCAAAACAGAATCCAAATATCACTTTAGTATACATTACGAATTCCAATTTGGTGGAAATTCTAACTGGTACCCCACCTTACCAATTTTCTCCAACACCTCAAAGGGTACAATAGACCTGGGAGAAAGCTTACTCCATCTACCAAACCTCTGATACCCATGTCGTGGGGAAACCATTAAGAACACATGGTCTCCAAACTCAAACTCCAAGGGCCTCCTCCTACAATTGGAATAATAATTTTACTGGTCTTCCACTACTTTCATCTTCTCATGAACTAGTTAAACATTCTTTATCGTGCTCTGCACTAACCGGGGACAAAGAAAAGCTGCCTCCCTAATCTCTATCCATAATAATGGTGAATGGCACAATCTTTTGTACAAAGCTTTAAACGGAGCCATTCCAATGGAAGAGTTATAACTATTACTATAGGAAAACTCTACTAAGGGTAGGTGTAACACCAAAGATCCACCAAAGTCAAAGATGCATTCTCACAACATTTCCTCCAATTTAAGGATAGTATCTTCCGTTTTCCAATCTATTTAAGGGTGGAAGGCACTACTGAGGCATAACTCGTTTCCAAAAGCATACTAAAACCCCCTACATACTCGTGAGGTAAAACATTTGTCCTGATCGGAGACAATATATCGTAGAACTCCATGTAGCCACACTACCTCATCCACATAACACTTTGAAAGGAATCCACTGTGCCTGACTCCCTGATCTCTAAGAAGTTGGTCGATTTCATCAGCCAATTTATTATTACCCAGATATCATCCAAGACTCTCCAATCTATGGGTAACCTTATGGTGAAATCCATTAAGATATCATTGCACTTCCTCTTGCTAACATTCAAGGGATTCAAAAAAACCACTAGGAACATGGTGCATGGATTTTAACTGATAGAAGACGAAGCATATTACTACAAACTCTGCTACTTCGCACTTCATCCCGGGCCACCGAAACTGTATTCTGAAACCACGATTGATCTTACAAATTCCTTGGTGTACTGCTAAAGCTGAGTTATAAAACTCACGAAGGACTACCTCACACATCACTATTGGAACAAATAGCCTCCCACAGAGAAAAATTTGATTCTAACCATCCCTCTGAAGAATCACCATGGTCAAAACAATTGTGCAACACCTTTGACCTGAGTCACCCCACTGATACTCTTCCACCTACTACATTAGAGAGGACTTCACTATCATTTGAAAAAAATATCCTCTACCACCATCCACTCCATCATCCAAGTGAAAGGCTTCCAACTCCTCTGTCACTCTCAAAGAATCCACAGTCCCCCAAAAAACCTCTTTCTGCAACATTCTTCTCAAAGTATTGGCCATAAAATTCCCCTATCCTAAGGCATAGGAGATCTCAAAAATCATAGTCATGACGAAACACCACCCACATCTGTCTTTGTATGTTTAGATATCATTGGTAATAGATATATCTCATACTCTTATGACCTGTGAAGACAACAAATCTGTCCCTAATGAGGCAATTCTCCCACAACTTTAGAGAAAACACAGCGTCTAATAGCTCCAAATCATGGGCAGAATAGTTATTCTTGTTGGTAAGTAACCTCCAAGAACCATAAGAGATCATGTCCCACTACTACATAAAGATGCATCCCAATCCCATACAAGAGTCATCATAGAACACCTCAAACACCACCCCTTCCTCAAGAAATCAGAGCACTGATCACTAACCAACATTCAATCTAGGTAGCTGAACGCTACATGGAACTGGTCACTCCACACAAAATCTTTGTCTTTCATATTCAAAGCTATCAATGGGGTTGTTACTCTAGAGAAATTGGGTAGAAACCCTCAATAATAGCCTTCAATACCAAGAAAACTACAATATTCTACCACATTTGAGGGTTACTTCCAATAAATAAATGATTCAACCTTAGACGGGTCTGTTTCTACAGACTTCTAAGACACCACATGCCAAAGTAAATCTACCTCCCACATCCAAAACCTGCATTTTGACAACTTTCCATAGAGTTGGTGGAATCAACAAGCATGAGAGATACTTTTGAGATACTCGGTATGCTTCTCATCTATCTTTGAGTAGATCATGATATAATCAATGAATATAATGATGAATCAATCTAGGAACTCACTAAAAATAGAGTTCATAAGTACCATGAAAATAGCTAGTTCCTTTGTAACACTGAATGGAATGACTACAAAGTAGAAGTTCATATACCATCATTTGAAAGCAGTTTTCGGGATATCTTCTGACTTCACCCTTAATTGGTGATATCCATACCACAGGTCGATGTTAGAAAACCAAATCTCCCCTATCATATACCCAAAAAGATAATTTTCCCTTGGAAGAGAGTAAAGATTCTTGACTGTTACCAGATTCAACCTCTGGTAGTCTATACACAGTCTTAGACCACCATCCGACCTCTTAGAGAACAACACTAGATCACCCCATAGGGGAACACTGGGCCGGATAAAACCCTCCTTCATCAAATAATCTATTTGAATCCTCAACTCTTGTAGATCATAAGGTGCCTTCAAATAAGGATCCATTGAAATCATAGAAGCACCATTCTATAAGTCTATCATGAACTCAACATTAGCTTGAGGGGGGAGTGTCACAAAATCATTGGGGAAAACATCCAGAAACTCTCCAACGACCCTGGAAACCTCTTCCATCCTAATATCCACTGATTACATAGAAAACTTATCCAAAATAGAGATAAGGGGATCCACACACCAACTACCCTCCTGAAAACCACACTCCCTAATGAAAACCACACACTGGCCTGCCACATCTGAAAAAAACTCTCCTATAAAAGAAGTAGATAATGATGCATGAAGAATACTATTAGTCGATTCTAATAATGACATCATATAGTTTTATCAATTGTAATAAAATATTCCCAGGGGACTGATGTAGTCCCATCATCAGTATTCATCCCTGAAACACATCAAAAAATCTTGTATGGAATCTGACTAGCATAGCCAACACCTGGGGCACATGAATCTACTCTATGTCTTGTCCTAGATCATGGGATAGAGTGGGAAAAAAAGCAGTGTGAGGCTCCTAAATCAAAAAAGGTACAAAAAAGGGTACTAAACAAACTGGTTGTACATCTATAGATCATACCCCCTATGGAACTGCTACCTCCACTTTATGCAACTAACCATGACCAACTCTTATATCTCTATATTAATGACCACCCCCATGACCATTCCTAGGTTGTGGCCCCTAAACACAAGGAACGTCCTTAGGTTGATATATACCTGCTCCATATCCCCATAGAGGAGCATGATCCTGATTTACTTACTTCTAAAATGGTATGACTGGAAAATACTGTAATGGCTGACACTGAACCTTTCCACCTCCACCATATTGAGCTCGAATATTTTGTAGACATTGGTTCTAATGATGGGTAAAAAAATCCATAGATGAAACACATTTTCCCTAATCTCGCAAAAAAAACAAGGGAACTACAGGAACCTAATGGTTAGAAATGAATCTGTTGATGTTGAATCCTTGTTGTTCGAAAACTTGATGGTCCTGGTGCCTGAGAACTACTATTGGTAGACCTTTCCCTCGAAGAACTCTACTGGCATCCCACTCATTGTAGACCTCCTCGTGAGTGAATCACCTCGATTACCTATACCTTATTCTAAACCTCAATGTACATTGGCTACATAAAAGGAGTAATTGTATACTAGATATAAGGATAGTGTACCTCCCCAAGATGTCTCACATGAGATTCCTCATCTAGAAAGAGATTTGGGGAAAAACGAAGGAGGTCCTTGAAATTGATCCCCATATCCCGCACTGACATACTCCCCTACTGAAGGGTGAGTGGATCCTACCTTTTCTCAACCTTCAAAGTCAATGAAAGGAACTCTTCTCATAACTCATACATGAATTTGATCCACAAAACGGCTGCCTCATTCCTCTCCCATGGATACATCGTCCACCATTGATGCACAACTCCTCTCATCTAACTGGCTTCCAAGGGAACCTAGTACTCTCAAGGTGCCTAGATCAAATTAATGGTGATATCAAGATCCCTGACCAAACATTCCATCTCTATGTCTGAAACACTTCCCTAATGATTCCCCTAAGTCTACCTCTAGAATGCACGCAACATCCACATCCAGTGTTCATCCTTTTCAACTGTATCAACCCTCCATCGGTCAACCTGATCAACTTACTAAGCCTCAACTTCTATAACCACACACAGATGATGACTTCGAGCCCTATTGGAAAGATAAACAATGATTTCATAAGCCTACCTAGTATTAAATTATTATTTTTGATTGATTTTACCTCATTTAACTTATTTGGTTATTCATCTCATCTTTCCCAAAACAACCCAATTCAAATAAGAACAGAAGTAATTATGATGCATGTGCCTTTATTAGGGTATCTACCCTATAAATGGTGTAGCATCACTTATTCATTTGGTAGGCTTAGATTCCTTGCATAGGATTAGGGTGGGACCTAAAATCCCATGTCCTAGATGATCTTCCCTATCCTATGTCAAACACCAAGATCACCTGACACCTTTTCCCAAAAAACCCATGCAATCCTCAGTATTCCTAACCCAAAACTCCATCTTATCTTTGAACTACCTGGCTCTAATACCATTCTTTCATGATCCCTCACTTCCAAGATGCCTCTCTTGGGTTGGAAATAAATAAAGGGAGATGATGACCCCTGAGTCCTGCCTCCAGTAAGCACTGAGTTGGAAACTATCACCAACGGTATAAAACTCTCACAAAATAGAAGGTATTACCCTTTATAGGGAATAATATCATGTGATAAGATGGTTTATACCCATAACAACTCCAATATATATAATAAATAAAAAAAAAACCATCACACATGCATGTATATAGTTTAAATTTTACAAATACAATGAAAACTCAAATGTAAAAAAATACCCAAAAGTAAAGCTAAGTAGTGACACAACAACTATCAAGATTTGAGCTAGTAGGCCCCAACATAGTTTGTGAAATCCTAATGGGAACTTGAATATAGTTTTATATATGTAAGATGAGCATAAAAGTATACTCACTAGGAAAACCAAAGTCTCTCACGCACATGTGGAAGATGTATACAAATTCCCCTATGAGAAGATGACATAACCAAACAACATTTAATAGGTATACTAACCATCCCAACCTCACCAAGTAACACTCAAAAAATAACAAAAGTCAAGTAATGTAATATAATGCACACCGATGATAGGGTACCCCACACTAATTTCCCACTGGTATGACACTCTTTCCCAATGTCATATGTCCTAGAACTCCCATCCCTTATGAATACTACAACATAACTCACCTACACACACCTAGTCCTCACAACACATCCCTTCCACACACACCTGGGCCACAAAACACATCACTTCTCATCCCGAAGACACCTGGGAAAGCAAGTCACCTCTCATCCCATAGACACATGGGAATGAACAAACCACCTCGCTCAAAAACACCTAGGCCACTACATCCCTCTCAAAGACACCTGGGCGATAACAACCACCATATTAAACACTAGCAAACATCTATTTGTCACAGCATGTTCCATACCAACCTTTCTTGGAAGAAAGTACAGAAAAGAGAGGGAAACTAGCCCTCCGTACTCCTCACCAGATGTTGGTAAAAACACTCTCCCCCATGAATATTGGGGTGTTTGGAATATAGTGATCAACTACGGTGGGGTTCATATAGAAATCACAAGGAAAAATAAAATTAGATATATATATATATGATTCCAAATAATGAAGACAAACCTATGAGTTCTTAGACGACCACCAAGTCACAACACTACCACCTATGTTGTGAACTCTAAATGTACAAAACCACCCTAAAAGACAAAAAAAAAGATTCACTTTCCCAACGAATTTATTTAACAAACTTTTCCCCTAATGGACTGAAGGACTTATTTTTATTCATTTTTGATAATCCCCATTTTAAGGGTTTAATGGGAACCCTTACATAGACCATAGGATTTGTGACATTATATGACCTGAAAGTCTTAGACGAATTCATCCATACTATAACTACTTGACACTAATCCTCCCCAACATCTACATCATGATGTTAGCTCTCCACCTTTTCATGTTTGTTCATTTAGTCTTCACGTGCAAGAATAGTTTGGTCCCGATGGAAATTTCTATACCGTCTCATTCTTCCAAATCCATTTGATCTGTTCTGGTGAATGTGCATGCTCTAAATCCTCATATGGATACTGTTCCTTCGAGATTCTTCCTGGTCAATTATAAGCACAAAATTCATGTGGCCCAATGGACTTGAGGTGGGATGAAATCCTTGAGGTGGCCCAAAAGCCTTGAGGTGGTCCGTAAGCCTTATGAACCAAAGGCCTTGGGTGGCCTGAAGTCCATGAAGGACCCAAGGACCAAACTGATGGCCCGAAAACCCCAAATGGATGAAAAGTTATAGATGATAAAATATCGAAAATTAACTAATATTCCACCTACTACAATGCCTGTTATAGTACTACTACAATAACCCGAAAATAGGTCTCCACTCAAATTCGATCTTAGGCCCACTGGATGCACTTTTGAGTCATCACTAACTGGTATGAGGCTCTTGGGATTTATTTAATGGATTTATTTCTTTATTTAAAATTTCATTTATCAATTCCATCACTTCCCGAGTGACTACTAATCACAACACAAAATAGGAAATAATGTTTTCAAAAGGTGAATAGCCCTGATAGATCAAGGAGACTTTACATTTCCTCCCCATTTAACACCCATTCATGGTATATCATATATCGATCCCTAGATACAAGTTGAAGCTTTCTGTATGTCATCAATGGAGAAGAACCCATACCAATCACCACCATCATTCTTCAATGTCATCCAGCTCAAGTTACATACCAACCGAACCAACCCCAACTCAAAACCCCATCTGGTAACACATTACCACACAACCTGTTTTGTATCCCTTGTGCACAACACTTCTAATCTACCCTATAATCAATCTATCCCTCAACCTGAGATTCCATTTCACCACCCAAGCCATACCACAACACAAAACCATTCTCAAAACCATACTAAAACACAACCCATATAAATTCCACACAGATCACATCACCACACATAACAAGGCAGAACACAGTTCTAGATTTAATAAGGCATCCCTTTTTAATTCAAATTGTTAATTTAGGGGTTATCGTTGAAATTGTTTGATCCTGGGGCATCCATTCATTAGCTGAATATATGTGATTAACCTATTTTCATATATATGTATCCAACCAAATATGGACAACATGCATTCTATAATTTATTTAGTGTAAAAACAAGGTCCCCCAACAGCCAAAATTTTTAGGGTGTAGTTAGCCCATACAAATAATAATATCACAAGTAACAATAGGGCCGTAAAGGAATGTGAATCAAACCACTATACCTATTACTATTTCATTTAGCCAATTATTATCATTAATTAATTTTTCACACCTATAATTTAAGATAGAAAAAAACCCTCCTGTATGATACACATTTGTTGGGAAACAAAGAAAATCCTACCTCGAAAGGGTGTCAATGTTCTTCGCATGAGACGAATCATGTAATAGACCTCACATCACCCCTTCTGTGAGATCTGCACCCACCCAAAGATGCTTCGGTACCACATTATCAACAAAAACTGAATGGAACCCATTAGAAACAGGGGAGATGATCCACCATCACAAGATAAGAATAATAGGAGGAAAATGAGAACAACCTAGAAGAAACCATGATAATGGGGGAATAATGCACATTAGATCGAATATGGATCACTAATGATCAAAGGAGAGAATCTAGGAATCGATCCATGATGAAGGAATCCTTAAAATGTCGAATAGGGGTTGTCAGGTCACCTTGGGTTGTGGGAGAGTCATTGCAGCCATAGGGTTTGACATCCCGAGAAGCTAGAAAATACTTAAAACATTACAACAGTGGGGTATTACATGATGTGTAATCCCCTTTCACATCATATAATCCCTTAAGGTTGGTTTTCACCAAAAAACTGTCACTTTTTGATTTGTTTTAACTTTCAAACCCTGAAATAGTACACACCATGAACCACCCATACAAAGCCATAAAACCAAGATTCATGTTGTGTAATCTACAAACATGATGTGTAACCCCTACATCCGATTTTTTACACCCCCAAATCATATGAAAACTCACGTACCCTCATCCGAACATATCCAAAAACCAAAAAAGAAGAAAATTAACAGACCAGAAGTATACAGACTATTATTGTCACTCACTAGTCAGTATATATCATAATCATAAAAACGTATTAAGCTTTACAAAAAATATCATGGTTAAATTTTTCAAATAATCTTTTATAAGGTTATCAATACTATTTAAAAAATCCTCTCAAAATTTATCAACCATTTTTTGCATTAACATCAAGATTATATTTATCTGAAGAGGCATGCATACCTCAATCATGAGTTTTTAAGTAGTTGTTCCAAAAAATACAACCTAATTATAAAATCACATTTCTTGTTTGTTGATTCCATTTAATAGATGTTTCAAAAACATTAAATAATAACTAATAAATATAAATCCTTATATCTTTCACATAACCCTGATAACTTTTAAAATATACCAAAATACCATTGATAAGTATCTCTCATTAATGAAAATATCTTTGATTATAAAAAAAATTACTTTATATTATGGTATCAAACTCACTACCTTTAGTAAGACTAGGAAACATATATTTTCTATCATAATAGGTTTATACTAATATTCTAAACCATTTGATTATTCTCCCTTATTCATTTATAAGACATGGATTTTTTAGGTACATACCTTTCTTAACATTATCCTCATGATATTGTTTCAACCAAATAATGAAACCAAAATGGTTATGATAATATCCAAAAGAATCAGATTGTATGAATATGAAATCTCAATCCTATCATGTATTCTCCAATAAAACATTCATTTCATCCTATGATAATTTAATTTTAACTATTTCATACTTATTTAATACAATAACTCTATTAGTTCTAAAGTGGTTATAATAATGTCTGTTCTATCATACTCATTAACCCAATCCATTAAATTAATTAGGAGATAAATCTTTGGTAATGGTTCATAAAGAGAATGTTATTGACTAAATAATATCCCCCAGTAGTTTCTACTCACGTGTGCAGTTAGGTTTTTTTTCATGAACTAGGTTACAGTTGAGTTAATACCCATCACACAGTCTTCTAGGTTACTACCTTAGGTACAACTATTTTAAAACCTATATTAAATTTCCAATATCCAAACATGGATGTATTTTATAGAAAAACCACACAAACTCTACTTTAACAAAACATCAAGATGTTATCCTATGATTAAGATCATCCCATATACTTATTTGTAACACCCCGAGACTTTATAATATTTTCATATACAAATAAATTTAATTTTGTTTCTTTATTTCATTTTACACAACTCCGTGTTAAGCTTACTCTACACACAATAATGAGTCGTCTTGCATTACAAACAAGACATAGTTATATCGAACACGAATATATTAATAAAATATATTTATTTAATATAATATATAACCTAGCAATTAAATTAGAAGTTATGAATAGTATTAACCTCAGTTTAAATTTTATATATTCCATATAATTTCAACATTCATCTTATGTATTTTATAGAAATGATATAAGAAAAGATTCCATTTTTTAGATGAAAGAAATATTTTTCAAAAATTGAAGTTTTGCAGCCTTTTGATGGTGCACCCATTTTAAATATTGTTTTTGAAAATTTTATATATTATATTTTACAAAATAATACTATTCTTTGGAATTTGGATATAAAAATTTTCTTTTGAGGAATTTTTGATATTTGTATGATAATTTTAATGTTTTAATGAATAATAAAAATACACTAAATTTTAATTAAAAACGACTTTTTTCAAGGAAATAATTTATGTGGATAAATTATTTTATTTAATGGTTTTAAAATAAAAATAGAATATATTTTCAGAAGTTAATATAATTTGTTCATTTTAATTAATTTTACCATGAATTTTGATGTAAAATCATTTCAATCTTTTGTAATGTTTTAACTTTTAAAAAACCGTTTTTTCATTCCAACAATGATATTAATTTCAAATTAATAAATTAAACTTATTTTTTTCAATTTTAATAAATTGATTCAATATTTGGATTCTATTGGTCCAAATTACGTAAATAGGTTCCGATTATTTTTGGGTATTGTGAATAGTAAATTTAGTAATTTTTTTATTACGATAGCTAAGGGTAAATTGGGTAATTAAAGGTACAAATAATATTATAAAATTACCCTAACACTTGTAGAAATTCTATTGGATGGCTAAATTAGACCCTTATCATCTATTTTTCAAAATTAAATCATTTAATGGACACTTTTACATGAATATGACTTGAATAAAATTAAAATTAATGAATGTGACAAAATATCACACTCTCATTTATTATAAGTATAATAATTTTAATATAGATATAACCCATAGATATAAATGATTATAAATAGAATCCTAAAAACTAAAATAATTATCTAGATAATATAAATTTATTTGTAATTTTTAGAAATTAAATAATTACAATTAATGATGACACAATAGTGATGCATAAATTATTTTATTAATAGAAATGTCAAATAAATGATATAAAGAATATTAAAATAAAAATAATTTGGATTAATTAATGACATTCACTAATTTTATATACAACTTCAATATGTTAGTGACATATTGAAAGTATTGGTTCGAAGTTATCATGTTGGTTTTATATTTTAAAAAATAAGACATTGAAAAGTATTAAAATTGTTATAAATGATATTTAATATAAATACTATTTTATAAAATGATATAAAAGTAATAAAAATATAAGTTTAGTAAAACTAATTTGCATAATTTTTATTATTCCATAAATGATACAATTGGTGTTCTTTTTTCCTTTTATAGTAACTATGTTAAACCTATAGTGTACAAATACAGGAAGACACGGTAAGTGTTAAACTATTTAACTAAGAGTTAAATCCTAAAGATAAGGTTAATTTTATGACCTAAACATGTATAAAATTAATTAGTTGAAGTTATTTTGACCCATAACCCTATTAGACTATAAATAAATCACTTTTGAGCTATTTGAAACCAAATATCAAATTTTTAATAAATTAACATTTTTAGATCTTCCAAAAGTTCCCTCACATTAGTTATAAATGAGAACTTCTCATTGTATTTAATTAACACCTCTACAGACCTTTGTCTCAAAATAACCGTAAATAATTCTCCTCCAAACTCCCCAACTTCATCCTAGGGGACACACATTTGGAATAGATCCAACCTAAGGAGCCCTGTGCAAATCAGAAGGAGACACTCGAAGAAGAGGTAATTATTTTAACAATTAGATTCATTTTATTTTCTTATTCTTCTTCCTCTTATTATTTTGTTTCCATAATAAATTAATATATCTAGTATAATATACATTTTTATATTTTATTATGATTATGGTAAGAACATATTTCTCTTTTTACCCATCCCTTAAAAAACAAAATCACTAGGCGTGTGTACGTACGACTTAACGTCTCCATGCTGTGGTGCACACTATTTTTCATTTATACTTTATTTCGATGGGTATAATGATGAATATAATGGATTTAAAAAAAACTATATATCATTATAATTATTAAGTATAATTAATATAACATCCAATTCTATACTATTTCACCATCAAGTGAATGATATCGTTTCTCTTACGTACACACGACCTACCATCTACACCACATGATGAGATTCAATCTCCATGTTAAACATTAAAGAATGATTATAAAATTTATATAATGAGTAAAAATAATAATAATGAACTTAATTTCATTCTGGATATGAATAAAATACATCCTATGCATAATAAACATGGATTACATAAGAAAATATGAATAGGAAAACAAAGAAGTTAACACCCAAAACAATGGTAATAATGAAATTTTATTATTACCAAAAGAATATAAGAGGATCATATATGATATCATAAATACGGATATGGTACAAGTAAAATTTAATAACATGATTTGACCATTATACAAGAGGTTAATACCCTCGACTAAAGGAAAATACAAAGTGAGGGTTAATTTCACAATCTCATTATTATCTGAGGTTGTTTATACGTAAGTATCTACTAGGACATATTTATCATAAATTTTAATGTTTCATAAAATGTATTTAAAAATATTTTTAAAAATTTTTTAAATTCATTTTTATCCATTTCTTACTTTTTATAATTTTTTAATGTAACATTTCTGTCGTTTTCAAATAAGGCACTCTATGACCTTTTCATCAAATTCAGGAAAGAATGTTTTTTAACTTATACGGTGAAAGAGGTAATTTCCACCATCATGACACCTTAAAATTTTGATTCCTCTACTACATGATAATATTGTTATTTTTTTATAATAAATTTTTAATTTTCTAATTGTGTGACTTTTTCAAAGTAAAAGGGTAATTTCTCTCAAAGAATTTTAATGATTTCATTAGTTTTTTTCATCTATGTCAACATCCATTGTTAAATTTTATGCATATTTGAGGTTGATTTATTATGATACAATATTCCATATTGTATTTAAGGGTTTATGATAAGTTTTACTATAGAAGTGATATTTTGATACTATTCATGTTTTATAGTTAAAGTATTAACAATCCATATGCATGTTTTAATACGAATGTTTATGTTATGTTTTACCCCTTTCATAAGATGAATTCATTAGATTTAGTAAGGGATAGGGGTTGTTTGCTATAGCCCCTCGATGCATCTATAGGTATCATGAGACAAACTAGTGTCTTTTCAAAAGGCCTTGATGGTATGGTTATGTCTGGTCTTGGCATGAGGCCTTGATGGTAAGGTTATGTTGTCTCGTTTTAAGCATTCCCGCATTATTAGATTAGTTATGGATATAACATGTGATTATTTGATGAGTAGAATATCACTGAGAATGTTTAAATTGAATTATATGATGTATTCGTTCCATGTTATGATTAAGTTTATGTTTATAAGGCTTATGTTTCAGTTTTATACTTGACTTAAAAGTTTATGATTATTTATGAAGGCTTCTACTATATTTTTTACCCCTACTAAGAATTGGAGGTGACCCTTTTCTTATATTTCATTTTCCTAGGATGCTAAGAAGTGTTTTATGAATAATATATAGGATTAATTTGGAAAATAGTGGTGTTGTCAACTAATTATATATTTTGCATTTATGCTTTTAATTGAAATGTAATGTTCATATATGTAATAAATTTTCTAAGACTACTAAACAGATTAGAACTTCAGGATTTGATTCCTTTTAATCATTCCAATGTATTAAAATAATGCACCAGCTCATGGAAACTAGGGTCGGGGTGTTACAGTTGGTATCAAAGGAAGTTTAGAAATAACCATGGAAATAGCTTTAGTAAAACTAAATTAGGGATCATAACCCAATGATTGAATTTGAGGCTAAGTATAGAGGATCATACTAAAATATTGGTAATGTAGAGATTATTTGGGTATTCCTAGAAAATACATCCATGTATGGATACTGCAAGTGGACATGGTTCTGGAATAGATGTGCATAGGAGTAATAATTCTAATAAGGTGTTCTAGGCTTGACTTCGGCTAACCTGGTATATGACAACAAGCCTTACTATGCACATGGTATGACACTCTTGGGGGATATGCTTAGGATAATTCATATTTTATTTACATACCATTGTGAAGGATTTAAAAGTAAAGATTCCCCCAATGTAACTAAATTTTACAATGAATAAATTTATGTTATGTGCTATACAATATTTAGAGTTATACAAAGCTCATAAATTTATTAGCTAATCCAGTATATTACATCTTATAAAAATGGATCATAATAGATGGAATGAGAACTCCACCAATGAACTTGAACCAAAGAATATGAAGAATCATATATTTTATAATCTTAAGCCAACATTTAGAAGGGAAATAGTCTCCAATATATTCTCATCATATAAGGAAATAGTTTCATTTGTTAATAATATCATTAAATAATTTCTTGTGTTCTATGGACATGAAGGGAAACAAGAGAAGAAGAGCATGGTAGAGAAAATGATGGATAATGGAATGATTGGAAAAAAGAATTTTCCCAAATGTGATAATTATGGAAAGAATCACCCTGATAAATGCATGAAGCGAATGGGGGTTTATTATATGTGGGGAGAAGAAGTATACAAAGTTCATGATTTAATGTGTAAGAAAAAGGATTACAATGTACAATTATTCAACTATAAGGGATTTGACACTACAAATCAATGTCCCAATCGTCAAAGTAGTATATCCTAGATGATGCTATTGGATAATGATCAAGTTATGATACTACCACAGATAATAAGGAATGATTAATATTCCAATTCAAGATTTATTTTATATTCAATTTAATATTTATAATAATTATGTTGTATATAAGGATTGTACTACATTACAATTTCATTAAGGATTAGAGATTGTATGATACAAAGTAAAGTGATATAGTTTCAAGTTTTTTTTTTTGGAAAAAATATGGTTGAGGGAAAGATAAACCTTATTATGTTTCTAATACTGATATAATGATTTTGGAATAAATAGATGATTGATTTTGATAAAGTATACTAGATATTATTGACTACCTTAGAATAAAATAATGGGTTTTTTATTCCATCATTGTTGTAGTTGAAAACATTTTTGGATTTAAGGAGTATATTCTATATTCTATGTTTTACATAAAGAAAAAAAATAATGAATGTATTCAATATGGTTTTATGGTAATTCAAGGTATTACCATGTTTTAATAGAATACATGATGAAGGTATTTAGTTGTTTGGTTTGTAACAAAAAAAAGGCATGCATTATGTTTATTTTAGAAATTTAGTGACCTTTTGTTTAAATTTTTGGACTGTGGGTCTGGGTAGATTTACTTTTGATAAGTCTAAATGTTGGAATGGATTACGATAAAAATTTGATAGTATTGTTTTAGGTTAAATAATTTATTAATATTATTTTTGTAATGTTATAATAATATTGTTTTATGAAATGGACAACCCACAGGTTGGGAGACAACCCATCATGTCTGGAAAGGCTGCGAGACATGAACACATAACCGAAGGAAAATAAGGGTGAATCACCTGCCACTAGCCTACGCAATGTACTAGTCAGTATAACACAATTTTAGTTATTTAAACAGTATGAATGATGAATTATCAGTTCATTTTTCGAACCCTACATGATTAAGATAAATAATTTTTTTTAATTTTATTGTCTTTTGAAGAGAAAGATGAGTTTTTGGTAGGACTTAGTTAAAGGAAGAAACTTTACCTGTCAAGTAAAAATTCTTCCTTGGGTTCTTAGTCTATGTAGTAAATTAATTTTTCAAGTCTAGGGAAAGGATATTGTAACCAAAATTCAATCCTTGTAGTTTTTCTTATAAATCAAATGGTCCCATAAATCATTGCATATTTAGAGCTTTGTGATTGTTAACTTTCTCCTAATCATGTTCTCTATCACTCTCAATCAGAACATGATGACTATATTTTTATTCCTTGTCCATGTTTTCCTACATGGAACCCTTGTATGTGTTATCTCCGGTGAGCTTCATAATCCCCTTTATTTATTTTAATGCAGGGGACACATTAATCCTTTTTTTGATGTGAGATTTTAGAAACGATGTTTTGAAATGTCAAACCCATATTTTTCAATCCTAAGTTCAAAATGGGAGGAAACAATTTATTGAAGGAGGGGAGAATGTAACACCCTGAGACATCATAATATTTTCATTTATAAATAAATTTAATTTTATTTCTTTATTTCTTTTTACACAACACCTTGTTAATCATACGCTACACACAACAATGAGTTTTCTTGCATTACACGCAAGAACCAGTTTTACTGAATAATCATATATTAATAAAATATAATTATTTAATACAATATATAACATAATAGTTAAATTAATAGTTATGAATAGTTCTAACCACATTTTAATTTTTACCTATTAAAAATAATATTTACTTTCATCTTATGTATTGTCAAAACCTGATATAAGAATAGATTCCATTTTTCAGATCAAAGAAGTATTTTTAAAAAAATACAGTTTTCCACCTTTTAATGGTGCACCCATTTTGAATCTATTTTTCAAAACATTCATATTTTCTATTTTAAAAAAGAAACTTTTTATTTGGAATTGGGATATAAAAATTTACTTTGTAGGCATTTTTGATATCTTTCTGATAAGTTTTATGTTCTGATGAATATTAAAAATATACTAATTTTTAATTGAAAACAATTTTTTTGATTGAAATAATTTATATGTATAAATAATATTATTTAATGGTTTAATGTAAAAATATAATAGTTGGTTTATCCTATGAAGGGGAAGCCGATTTTTTCTTGCACAAGCTTTCGGATTAGGAAGGGAGCTTCAACAATGTGAAGGCATTAAAATGCCTTGGGTTAAAGGATGATACAACAGCCAAGATCGCACACCTCACTCCGAACAATAGAATCCTACAACTATGAGTACAAGGATTTCCCGTACCCAGAAGGGGAGACAAGAACAATTTAAAGAAGAGTGGTATCTATGTCTTAGATTTCCTATTGAATCTAAGGAAAATAAATTTGATGAGGCATGTTCTGATTATGATCAAGAACATTAAAGAAGGGAACTTAAGGGCTCAGATAATCATGTTTCCAACCCTACTATCAAAGTTGATAGTTCAGTGTCTAGAATCCTTCAGAGTGGCATGCAAATCAAATTTCCAGAATTGAAAGTTGATGATGGTAAGTAATGATACTTTGAAGAGGATGAAGATGCATTTTTCTAGAGAATCAAAAGAATTTTGCCCCTTATCTATGGAAGAGGTTGCAACAGTTCTGGAAAGTGTTGAGAAAGATGAACCATCGAAGAATGAAGGAATGAAAATAAGTTAAAGAAAAACTTCTCTCATGCCGAGATAGTTCAATCCCTGTTGAAATCTACTAAGTTAGCTTCTGAAGTTCATCCCATTCCGGAAAACTTCTACTCTGATCCTTTACCTGAGACTCCGGGAAAACGTTACTACACTCTGGAAAAAATGAAAAAGAAAGTAGATGCTGAGGAAATGATAGAAGAAGTGGTTGTAGAATAGGTAGTTAAAAATATTGTTGAGGAAGAAGAAAAAGAATAAGAAGAAGAAAGTGAGGATCTAGATGCCTTGATCAAGCAAGTCGAAGATTATCAAGAAAAGGATGAATCAACAAAGGTAGCTACTCTGGGAAAGGGAGTTGAGAAAGATAGCAAGGATGATGATAAGAAAGAAGAAGAAAATGTTTTGTATGATGAAGAATAACCCCATGAGAAGGATTTTCTTAGAGAAGGAACAGAGTTAGTGAAGCTTGATGAGGATCAGATTGTTCAAGTTTCCGAATCCGTAGATGAATCGCCAGATGAGGAACCTATTCCGAAATATGATAAAGGGAAGAAAGTGCTGGTGGAGAATGCAACCAAAGATCTTATCAGGAAGAAAGAAGTCGGTGGTACTTCTAGAAGGAAGGTTGTGCAGTTTGAAGAAGATCAATCTCCAAGAAAAGTACCTGATTCAGAGTCATTAGAAGAATGTAATGATTTTATTGTCCAATCTTTGAAAAAGTTATTGGATGTCATTCCGATTTTCCCCACCATTAACTCTCGATGCCTAATACTTCAACACACTCAAAATCAAAAATCGGGGTCATTATCCATGCTGATGGATAAGGTTGTGAAGGTAGACGCTGATCAGAAGAATTTCTTTATGAATTATGTTGTACATAGGAAATCATGCAGCTAAGTGACCAAGGGGTCCAAGAAAGTTGATGAAGAATTAAATTAGTTTGAATGTTTTCAAACTGAAGTGAAAAATATTTTTGATACTTAGGTTATCAAGATAAAGAACCTTCAAGAAGAGCTAATTGTTGACCAAATTTCTCGTAACCAGGAGGTCGTGAATCTGAATGGGAAGCTCAATTCCCTAGCCCAAGTTTGTAAAAGAGACAGAAATATATGGATCGAGCTTGAGGAAAGGATGGAAAAGAAAGATGAAGTTATCAAGGCTTATGAAATAGTGTTGAAATTCCAAGAAGAAAGAATATCAGCTTTGGAGAGACAAGTAGAGGAAGACCAAAAAGATATGAAGAAGTTGAAGACTTTGTTATAGAATCATATCCCAATGGAAAAGGAAGAAAAATGGAATCCAATCCGATTTTTTGTTGTATTTGAATTTCATTGTAAAATTTTTCCAACTCTAGTGAAAGTTTGTTTAGCCATACCTTGCATTTTTTTATGTCTTTACTAAGGTTTTAGGTACTTTATTATTTTTACATTCCCTCAATTCTTTTTGAAAATCACAAAGGGGGACAAGGGAAAAAGAATCAATCTCTGGGGGAGAAGAAAAATTAATCGTCAAGGAGAAAGAAAAAGGGGAGAAGTTAAAGTAAGGTGGAGTATATTATTACGAATTTAAATTATAATGGTAATGAAAACCCATTCTGAAAATCAAGAATACAATCCTTAGAGGTTCAATTTCTAAGGGGGAGTTAGTTGTATTCATTATCATTCGCAAACAAAGGGAGATAAGTTTTATTTACTGTCTAATGAAATTTTTCAAAACCCTTTATTCTTTTTGAAGAGGTTGTTTGTGCTTTCCAAAAAGGGGGAGATTGTTGATTCAAGGGGGAGATTGTTAAGTCAATAAGGTTTTCCTTGTGGACTTTTCCATTCCTACTTGTCCTGAGATTCACTTGGTTTTGAAAATCACAAACACTTTAACCTTAAGCAATTTTATTTTTACTTCCCTAAGGAAAATTTATTTTAGTAAATTTACCCTAACCAAGTTTTCCTTATACATATCATAATTCGGTCTAAGTATAAAATTCGGAATCATAACCAAAATCTTGAAATCATATAAATCCAAATATGAAGCATTCTGTTTAGGATCTGAATTCTAGAAGCAAATCGTAATGAAGTTCAACTCCGAATTCTGGATGTGAACTGTAATGATGTTCCACTCCTAATTCTGGATGTGAATGGTAATGATGTTCCACACAAAATTCTAGAAGAGAACCGTAATGAATTTCCACTCTGAATTCTGAATACGAACTGTAATGAAGTTCCATTCTGAATTCTAGACTCCAAACATTTATAATGTTTGACTCTGAACTTTTATTAGTTTGACTCCGAACTTCTAAATAGTTTGACTCATAACTTTTATTAAGTTGGACTCCAAACTTTTAATAGTTTGACTCCGAGATTTTACAAGTTCGACTCCGAACTCTGAAAGTTCAGATTTTGAATTCTGGAGAAACCGGACTCCGAATTTCCTTAGAAATTCAAACTGCGAACTTCTACAGAATTCATGTTCCGAATTCTTACAAAAACAGAATCTGAATATCACATTAGTATACATTCCGAATTCCAATTTGGTTAGACTCCGAATTCCATTTTTCATACACAATAGACAATTATTTTCTTACATTCCGAACTCTATCTTTGCTTACACTTATTTTATAAAACGATGTCGTGCATTCAGTTACATTTGTTTCATTACAAAATGATGTCGTCAATTCTGTTACTAAACAATCGTTGGTTGAGTGACACATGTACAGGTCCATCTGAAGTTTATGAAAAATATGACCATTTGAGAAGGGAGCCAGCCGTTGGAGCTCCACCTATAAATAAGAGCTCATTTTAACCGAAGAAGAACTTTTGACTTCGAAATCATTGCTTACGTGCTGTTGAAGTGATTTCTAGAGTGAGAAGCTCGTATCAACATTCAAGCTTCGTGCAACTCTGAATATTTGTGATTACATTTGAGGTATTCCAGGGATAGGAAGATAGAGGTGCCGACTACCTTAAAGTTTGAGGGCTTCGGGGGATAGGAAGAGAGAGGTTCCAACTACATTGAAGTTGAGGGCTTGCGAGGATAACAAGACAGACCGATCTTCATATCAAGGTCTTACCCTGGTGTGGGTAAGACAGATTTGCATGAAAGTATAAATCAAGGGACCTTTATCCAAGGTTTTTGGATACCCTTCTCTTTGGGTTAAAAGAATCATTGATTGTTTTCCACTACATTGAATACTGTAAGGAAAGTAAAATTCTATTATATTTCCTTACACTTGTACTCTGATTCATTTATATTCTATACACTTTAAGGTAGAATCTCATATTGTAAACTTTAGTTAGAGGTATTGTGAATTAACTTAGTTTAACTTTGTTAAACATAGATTTTTCTTTGTCTAAGGAATTTTTTAAATTGTACAATTCACCCCCCCCCCCCTCTTGTATTGTGAGCATCTACATCATATTTCAATCCAATAGTTATGTGGTGGTTTTGTGGAATTGTACTTGTGTGAGAGAAGGCAACTAGTGGTTATGGTTGTGAGGTTGTGTAGAATGTTTTTGCTCATTTGTGTTGGAATGTTTTACTGGTGGTAGTTCTTGAGGAGTGGTGAGACTCTTGATCGGTATCTCAAAGGGTGGGTTTTCAGACCCCTTTTTCCCTTATGGCCTTGGTTTTGGATTCTAGAGGACACGAATAATTTGAAAGGTGTCGGATAAAACATTTCTTCCCTCCTGGTCCATTACATTTTCAGTTTTTGGATGTTGGCGATATTCAGAGGAGGTTTTGGGAGTTTTCTTATGGTTGGGTGTGTAGAAAAGGTGTTGTAGGGGTTACATGTCAGGTTATTAGATTACACGAAGTGAAGCTTTATTTCATTGCCGGTTCTGGGTGGTTCGCAACATGTAATTTTTTGGGGTTTCAAAAATAAAATAAATTGAAAGGCGGTGGTTTTTTCGGTGGAAACCAACATCAAATAATTACACTAAGTTAAAGGGGATTACACATCATGTAATACCACCAATATTATAAGGTTTTAAGTATTTTTCCAGTCACTCAAGTTGTCAATCCTTATGTATAAAGTGACTCTCCCTCGATGCTAGGTGACTCAATGACCACACTTCGGCATTTTGAGGATTCATTCATCAAGGATCGATTCATAGTTTCTCTTCTTCTATCTGTAGTGATCCATCTTCTATCTAAGGTGTGTTCTTCCCCTGTTCATGTGGTTTCTTCTGGGTTGATCGCTTTTTCCATCATTTTATTCTTTACCTGTGATATAGGATGATCTCTATCTTTTTAATGTGGTTCTCTTAGGTTTTTATTGATACAATTGTGCTGAATCATCCTATAGTTGGTGAATATTTTGTAGGAGAGGTGATCGAAGATATGTTACATGATATGTCTCATGTGAAGAATGTTAACACCCTTTCAAGGTAGTATTTTATTTTTTTATATTCAAATGTGCATCATTGTAGAGGGGTTTTATTTTTTCTATCTATAGATTCTGGTTGATCCAAATTAACCAAATATAAGAATTGTATAAATGAAATTGAAAAGGGTAGATGGGTGTTATTCTCATGCCTTTTCTTCCTTTTTGTTACTTGTGATATTATGATTTGTATGGGATAACTACCCTATGAAAATCATGGTCATTTGGGTTCTTTTTTCACACTAAATAAATTATGGAATGCATATTTTTCATCTTTGGTTGAACACTTATATATGAAAATGGGTTAATCACATATATTCAACTAATGAATGGATGCCCCAGGATCATAGAGTTTCTGTGATAACCCCTTAACTAATAAGTGGAATTAAATAAGGGATGCCTTATTAAAATTATGATTTTGTTTTTCCTTGGAACGTGTGGTGATGTGGTGTGTGTTGGATTGCTCTGTGTTTTGTTGTAGTATGGTTGTGAGCACGGTTGTGTGTTTTGGGATGTCTTGGGTGGTGTATGGAATCTTAGGTTGAGAGATTGATTTATTGTGGGATGGATGAGAAGTGTTGTGTAGTAGGGATGCAAACTGGTTGTGTGGTAATGTGTTACCAGATGGGGTTGTGAGTTTGGGGTTGGTTCTATTGGTATGTTACTTGAGAAGGATTAATTTGAAGAAGGATAGTGGTGATTGGTATGGGTTCTTCTCAATTGATAACATGATAAAAGATTCAACGTGTATCTGGAGGTCGATATATGATATATGATGAATGGGTGTTAAACAGAGAGAAAATTTAAATCTGTCTTAATCTATCCAGGATCTTCACATTCTAAAAACTATGTTCCCTATTGTGTGATTTTCATAGTATTTTCCCAGGAAGTGATGGAATGGATAAATTAATTATTCAATAAAAAATTAAATTGGTTAAATAAATTAGTTGGGAATGTGAATCGGTTTTTATGTCTTGTTGTGTGGTGTTGTACATTTAGAGGTAGTATTAGTGGTGGAAGTGTTGTGACATGGTGGTTTTTTGATAACCCATAGGGTTTCCTTGAGTGTGCGGTATCATATATGTATCTACTTGTATTTTTCCTTGTGATTTTTATACACACCCCACCATAGATGAGCAATATGTTCTAGACACCCCCATCGTTACAGGGGAGGGTGTTTTCCCCAATATCAAGTGAGTAGTACGGATGGTTGGGTTACCACACTTTTGCACTCTATCATTCAGGAGTGGTAGGTATGGAACTAGCTATGATGGGAATAGGTTTTTTAGTGTCTTAGATGGTGGTTGTGTTGGTTCAAATGTCTTTGAGCAAGATGTGATGTCCCAGGTGTTTTCAGGTGAGGTGTTTTGTGCTTTCTTATGTTTCTTCATGATGAGAGGTGACTTGATTTCCTAGGTGTCTTTGGGATGATATGTTATGTGGTTTGTGGCCTAGGTGTGTGTGGGCATGTTGTGATGTGGTATACGAAATGGATGGGAGTTCCAGGATATACGACATTGGGAAAGAGTGGCATACCCGTGGGAAAGTGGTTCAGGGTACCCTATCATTGATGTAAATTATAGTACATTACTTGAATTTAATTATTTGGTGAGAGTGACTTGGTGAGGTTGTGATGGTTAGTATACCTGTTAGATGAAATTTGGTTCATTTTTTTCTCATAGGGGCATTAGTATGCTTCTTTCACATATACATGAGAGACTTTGGTTTTCCTACTGAGTGTCCTTTTATGGTCATCCTACATATATTAGTTGTTCTCAGGTTTCCAAGAGGATTTTGTGGACTTCATTGAACCCTACTAGCTCAGATAATGAAAGTTGTTGTGTTGCTGCTTAGATTTACTTTTGGGAATTTTTTTACTTTTGACTTTTCATCATATTCCAAATAGTTATACTTTATGTATGCATGTGGGAAGGTTTTTTCAACTTTCCTATATATATATATATATCTTTGTGTTGTTTTGGGGATGAACGATATTGTCTCTCGATTGTGTTTCCTATAAAGGGTGATGCCTCCCATTTTGTGACATTTGAATACCTTTGGTGTTATTCCCCAATCTAGTGCCTACAAGTGGTGGGACTCAGGGATCATTATCTCCCTCTCTTCATTGATACCCCAGGAGGGGCAACTTTGAAGGAAGGGGGTCATGATAGTGACCTTTTGAACTAGTGGTTAATTCCATTTGAGGATTAAATATAGAATTATTTTTTTAAGAGAATATGTAATTTTATAGTGGTTTTATGATTTGCATACTTATGTAGTTTTTTTAATGGTATACACTAGAGGATATATGATTAGGGTATAAACAATCAATTTTTTTTGAGGAAAAATATATATGTTGATCGAGATTATTATACTATGGTAGATGTCACATTGGATGTTATATCTAAACTAATAATTACGTAAATAATACCCTCTCATACTTTTATCACTTAATAATAATTAAAATTGTAAGGATGTAATTTATTTACGGGGGAATAATGTAACAACCCATTATTTTAATATATTTTTTCCACTTATTAAGTCAAATGGGTTTGATAGCTTTGCCAATTCAAAACACCAAACTAAAACTAAATCATGATATGTTTATATTGTTACAACCTAAATGTTTAAATTGTATGTATAAATAAGAGTAACATAAATAACAAAATATGATTATATATATATGTTGGTTTATAAAAATTTACTTAATTCATTATTGTGTTTGAGAATCTATATTTCTATGTGAAGTAATTTTTATTAACAAAAAATAAGTATATTATTTTTAAAATGATTATTTTAATAAAATATAATATTGATTGATTAATTATATCCTAATTACTATTTTATAGATATTAGGAATAAGAAAAACCTGTATTTTAAAAACTAATTTTCTTAAAAAACAATTCCTTATTGTATTTAAAAATTTAAATTAAAAGATAAAATAGAAATTTATAGAAATATAATTTTTAAAAATAAATTTCATTTTTTTATTTCTAATTTCAATATTATTTTAAGATTATTTTTTCAGTTTTTTCAAAAAAGATTGATATTTAGGTGAATTGTGAAATATATATTTTTTATAAATAACAAGAATATTATGACAATGATTGTAGTCTTAATTGGAAATTCATGAATCCTTTTAATAAGAAGAATTATGTTTCCTATAAGTGACTATATGATTTTAAGAATATTGGTTTTAATTTACAAACACATATTTGACATTTTACAATAGAAGTTGTATTTTAAAAACAAATTACTTTTAATACACCATACATTCAGTATATTAAAAATAATCATTATCCCTTATATAATATGAATATAATAAAATTGATTTTAGTTTTATATTACTATTTGAAATATGGCCTTTAGATTAATTTTTTGTATTTTTTTAAAATATTATATTTTAGATGATAGTGAAATATTACTAGTTTCCTCAAAAAAAATAAATTTTTTTACATTATCATAATATAACCAAGATATATAGTTTTATAAAAACATTTCGTTGATAATATATAAATATAAGAATATAATTAATTAATGGTAGAGAATATTTTTAAAAAAAAATTATAAATCATGCGATTGGCCTTATAAGATAAATCTAATATTTTAATTCTAATAAAAATGGGTTTTCATCATTTAATTTAATTAAACATTATTTTGTTAAATTTTTATTTTTTATTTATTTTAAAGACACATAAAATTTAATTGTTTTATAGTAAACTAATTTAAGATTTTAAAATAAAAAACATTCATAATCCTATCCAACACATAGATTTTAATCTTAAAATGAACTTTTTCTAAGAAATGGTTTTTACGCGTTATGTGTGCTAATACCAAAATCAATTTCTATAAATCTTGGAAGTTTTATTTCATTAAATTAGATAAATATATAAAATTACAATTTTCAAATTATTAAATAATTTTGAATTAAATTTTGTTCATTGAAATTAGTTTCCATGGGTGAAAGTGAAGTTACATTAACATGGGTAAATTAAGATAAAAGATGATTAACATAGTTCAAGTTCTTGTAACATATGAAAAACATGTGTGATATTGGATGGTTTTTGGGATTATTAGGCTTATATATTTCCCCAAATCATTGTTGGCTATTTTTCACCTTTTTCCATGAATAGTAGAGTGATATTATTGAGAAATAATGAGTTTTTTCAAATGTGCCATTTTCATTACTTATAAAAGGAGACCACCACCACACTATTTATCCAACAATTAGAAATACTTATCACAACCAAAAACATTAATAGTCTCTAATAAACACCCTCCCCATTTATTTTCATCCTTAGTCTTTTCAAAATATTGATCTAAGGAGTCTTGTGGAGTTACCTAATAGAGAACTTCCATGGGAAAGGTAATACTCTATACCCAACGTTTTTAAGTTCTATTCTACTTCTACACCCCTAAAGTCCCATATTTCCAAGATTATATGATGAAAAAAGAATTATTACTCTGTATAAATGTTATTATACTAATGGAATATCTATTTTATTCTTTCCTCCAAGATCATTGTGAAAAACACAAACGTTGTTATGTGTGTGTGTGGACTACCACCTCCATGAACAACATGTATTTTTTTCCATGAAAACCTAACATGGATGACTTTAAAAGTGTATTTAGTATATAAAATTAATATTTTTTACACTATTAACATCTCAGAATGATAATATATGACAATTTTTTGTAATAAAAATAATGAATTGTTATAGTAACTTCACCACCTTAAATAGACTTATCAAGAAACAATTCTTAATTTGGTTATTTTTGGGATAACCATTGACACTATTTAATTATTTTTTTATTGGGATATTAAAGGAAATAAACCTCCACAAATATTGATATTATTAAGATATTTTACAATAACATTGACCATGGTTAACAAACCTAATGAGTTATGAAGATATTAACAAAACAACCCCAAGTAACCAACGTATATGGAATGTATATTAAAAATAAATAAATAAAGATAAAAAATGGATATTATAAAATTAAATATATAAAAACATGTTTTGGTAAATTTATTTAATTAATATAAATTAATTATTCATGAAGTTAATGGAAAATGAAGAATGATTTCAGACACGAGGTAAGGGGTTCATCTCCAAATGTTATTCTTTGAGACACTTTTTCTTTTGTGAACCTAACTTATTTTAAATGTTATGTATACTACATATTTAATAAATAATATCATGTATTATCTTTATTAATGTTATTTTAACCTCAATTTCATGCTATATCTCCTTCATTCAATGGGTTTTCATTAGAAATTTTCTTAAACTGTAAGTTGTTCTTTCTCAGTCACGCTTCATTAAGGCATTATTTGATATTATACACAAATCGTTATTTTTATGGTTTATTTACTAACCTCATGAATTATATTGTAAATAATTATTTTTTAACTTGTAAACTTCACTTCTATTCATGGTCTTTTTTATTTTGATCTATGATTGATATCTTCTCTAACATATAAGGGCCTCTCATACCTCAATATGATTTCTTGAGTTATAACATTTTTCCATGAATTTAATCATATATTTCATATTATATATCCTATTTATATCTTGTTAGATCATTTTTTATTCCATTATTTCTTACTGGTGATTTCTAATACTGTTTGAAAATGAAACTATTTTGAGAATAATTACTGTTGATTTAAATGATTGTTTCGCCTTCTTGTCCATAATTTCCATTCCCATCAATGTTATCATTTTAAATTAGAAACCCAGTTATGTGTTATCCCATGTTAACATCATATTTTCATTCTCCAATTTTCAAAATAATGTTTTATTATCTTATTTTATGAAGTAAGATTTCAAAAAAAAGGTGTTTTAAAACATAAATGGGATCTTATGTACCTTGTTGACGATTTTCCGGTTACGTAGTCCCTTTATTTTTCTCTAATTTTTTCATATTATTATCATGTAATTTTTATTTTTATTTTATATTTATTTTTAATATATATAACACTCCAATTTTTTATATTATGTCCCTTTTTAAATTTAAACCTTTTTACAGTAATATTTCACGCAACACCCAGTGTAAAAAACAAATGAAATATTATTATAACCTATCGGTTAAATTTAAGGGAATAAATAGTATTAAACACAATGTGTAATTTATATATTATATATTTAATCAAATTTATTCATTAATAAATCCAATATTTTACATAAAAACTATATTTTTGTTAAAGTCGGTTTTGTCTCATTTTAATGGAACACTTGTTTTTTAAAAAATAAAAATTTATAAATTTTATTTGAAAAAATAAAAATTATTTTTAAAATATTAATATCCAAATTTACTTTGGTTGAAATTTTTTTATTTTTCAGATATGTTTCATTTTTTGATGAATAGTGAAAGATAATGCATTTTAATTGAAAAATTACTTTTAATATATATAATTTATAATAACGAATTTTATATTAAATAATTTTTTAAGTAAGATTATATCAATTATAAAACTATTAAACCAATTAATTTCATTGAAATTTTTTTATATTGAATTCGGATATAAAAATACTTTAAACGGATGAAAATTTTCACTTTATAACCCCACATTCTTTCCATGTCGACATAATTAATTTTCAATTCATTTTACCCATTTCTATGATTATAATTGTAAAAATTGATTCCATATTTGTAATTATAAGATCCAAATTTAGAAAATAAGTCCTTTATAATTTTGGCAAATATTAAAATAACATTTGTAGTTTTTATTTCCATGGTAAAGGGTAAATTGGTTATGTTATGTTAAAAATAAAGTGATAAGGACTAAAATTGACCCTAAAACCTGACCAAATTTTATTGGATGAAGTTAGTTTTACCCTTAACACCTAAGGATAAAATTCTAATTATTTAATATAAAATTTCCCCTTAAAATGTCTCATATAATATTAAAATCAAAGGGAGTGAAAAAATGTAACACTTACATTTAATAAAGTATAATATTTTTAGTAAGAGGTTAAAAAGAATATATAATTGTCTGTAAATATTATTAAGAAATGTAAAAGTTTTATATATATGATGTTATTTTATTTTTAATATTTAGTGAAGAAATATTTTATCATAAATAATAACACAATGATGATGAGTTAATTATTCAATTAATAAAAAAATTCAATTAAATGATATTAAAAATATTAAAATAAATATTATTTGAATTATTTAAGGTTTTCTACTAGTTTAATATGTTATTAGGACATATTAAGAGTGTATTAAATGTTATTTTTGGAATTTAACTTGCTGTATTAATTTTTTAAATTCAATGTAATGAATAGTGTCAAAATTAACACTAATTATATTTTACGAAAATAATATTTTATTAAATTGTTTAGAAATCATATAAATCATAAATAAGGAAAAGGATATAAATTATAATAAAAACTATCATAAATTTTACCTTTATGGTTCAATTGAAACATCATAACTAAAATTCATAGCCTCTTAATATTGAAACAATTGTTACTCTATATAAAATTAAAATAGGTTAACTAAGAGTTAATCAAAGTTAAAAAGTTTAAAATTACACCAAAACTTGTCTAAAATATTTATTTTAATGGTATTACCACCATATTCCATTTTATTGTTTAGTAACATACCTTTTGGTGGTATTTTTAGAGATATTTAATTTATTATAAATTAATCTTCTAAGAAATTCTAGAAGTGCCGCTCACCTCCATTATAAAAGAACACCTCCTCCCTCATCTCATATACCCACATTGAGTATTCGATATGAAAAAAAATCTGGAAAATTATTTTATACCCTTTTCTAGACACATTCTAGAGGTTCTGGTTTTCTCAAAGGACCAACACTATAATCCTTTTGAGTAAATTTAACGGGCTTGTTTTAAAGAAGAGGTAATTTCTCTAACCGATTAGTGTCTATTTATACTCTTATATAACTCCTCTAAGTATATTATATATATCATAAAATAATATCTTAAACATCCTAAATGTTATTAAACTTAATTATGATTATTAATACCACCTTATACACCCCTTTCCATCAAACAATAAGTGAAAGTATCATTTGTGTGTGTATATAGCTTACCGTCTCAACGTAGCGATGTAATTTATTTTCCATTGCCATTTTTTATGACCTATAATTATGATGGTTTTAGTTTTTATATATGATATTTATAATATAATTATAATGTTTTAATTATTATGTCATGTATACCTTTTTCCCATCTAATATTTTTGGGAAATAACAACATCGCTCGTGAAAACGTATGACTTACCATCTCCACGATGCGATGTGATTTGTTTTTCATATATATTAAACATGGATGGTAATATGGATGAAATTTAGGAATATTTATGATATATATATCATATTAATTATTCTAGAAATAATGGTACCATGATCAAATTATAAGTAATGGGACTGCCAATCCAAAATGTTCATGGAAAACGAAGCAGTTATCACCCAGAATAGTGATTTTAATAACAGATTATTAATAAACAAGTGATAAGATGTTGTAAAAAATGTCATAAAATGTGTTATTGATATATTTTTATGGAATAAATGTATAATAAAAAATATTTATTATACATTTGGTTTTAATGTGAATTGGTAAAGTCAAGACTTGATGTAAGGGATTTTTGTCTCACTTTTATTTCTATGGGACACATGGCTTATACACTATGTGTTTCTTTTGTGTGGTGTATATACTACCCATTAATGTTTTTATTAGTCTTATTATGAAGCTTGTGGTATTTAAATATCCATATAATTTTCTTTCTTTCATGAGTCATACAATTGGATTGGTTATAAAGTGGTAAGGGTTTCTTTCACATTCTCATCAATATTCGAGATTGTTTCATTTTAAGTCTCCATTGGGGAATATTTCTATTAAGTATCCATGTTTTCTAAAAAGGTTTTCAATTTTTTTTAATATTATCATATTAATGTTTAAATTCTTTTTTACCCATGTTATAATTTTTAGAAAATGGTTTGAAAATAATAATTTTGTTGTCTTTTAAACATGGTTCTTTGTGACTTTTCCTTACAAAAGTTTATGGAAGGAATGTTTTTTTAACTTATATGACATGATATGATTTTTCAACTTTCATGATTCATTAATTAGTTGAATCTTCCTTTAAAATCATATATGTTTCTTTTTAATTAAATTTTTTTCCTTTATAATTGCATTGCTCTTTAAAAATTTATTTCATAATGGAAAGGATATTTTCCTCATGAATTATTTCAAGTAATATTAAAAAAAATCTATCTAAGATGACATTATTTTATGTTTCATATTAGTTTTGGAGGAAATTAACCAATGATACCATTATTATTATTTCCCTGAATTTTTTAGGTTTATTATTTCATGAAATTTTTGAAACTTATTTATTTTACATGAGTTATGTTATGATAAAGTGTTTGTGAAGTTAATTTCTTTACATGAATTATAAGATAATGAATGCTTTATGGTTATATTGAACACATATATATAGTTCTAATTATGTTATTGGTGGGACCTATATCTCCAACTAATTAATTGGGTAATGAAATATATATCCTGGGATAGTTAGGTGAAACAAGTTAATGTGCTTGATCTATGATGGGAAACAAGTCGATGTGCTTGATCCGTGCTGGGAAACAATTCAATGTTCCTAATATGCAATGGGAAATTAGTCGATATGCTTGATCCATTATGTGAAATATATGATAAGGCTATATCATAGATTCTTGGTAGTTAACCGTGACATATGAAAAGTTTTTCTATACTTATGATGATTCCACACACATTTATGACATGAAATTATGATTCCTAATTGAGTTATGATGAAGTTTCATTCTTAACATTTATGTATTTTTAAATGTTAATTTTTTATTACATGACTCATATTTTTGATCCATGATAGGTTAGGTAAGAACTTCTTATATTATTCTCAAGATCACATGACCATATTTCTTATCTTAATATCTAATAAGATAATAAATTAATATATTCCATTTTTACCCTTACTAAGAATATGAGATCACTCTTTCCTTATGTTTCCTTTTCTACAGGATATTAAGAAAGGTGTTAAGAATGATATTGTAACATCCCAAGTAAGTAATGAATAATATATTTTCTTATCTATGTATATTTATGAATTAGATAGTGTTTCAGAGGCTTAAAAATGAGAATGAATCCAATCTTAAGCATGGAATACACTAATATTTTTAAAAGATTGTTTTACTGCCATTTGATAGAAAACCATTTTTTTAAATCGAACTTTTGACAATTTTATAAGCTATATTTGTCAAAATAAACTTATTCTTTATTATTGGGACATTTAATTTTACTTTGGATAAATTTTTGGTATTTTTCTGACAATGTTCATTTTTTTAATGAATAGTGAAAAATACTACATTTTACATCAAAACTATTTTTTCATCTAATTTAAATATTTGGTTAGATTATATTTTTAATTGGTTTTAATGTTTAATTAGTATATATTTTTACCATTTAATTTAATGGTGGTCATTATAATTAATTTCACTTTGGAATTGTGCATAAACAAGTGCCAAACTTTTCAATGATATTGTTTCAAAAAAACCCGCTATTTGTTTTTACAACGGAAATTATTTTTAAATTAATTATTGCAATCTCTGTGTTTGGAATTTGTTAAACTGGATTCCATATTTGGAATCAGAAGGTCCAAATTATGTAATTAAGACTCTTTTGTTTTTGGACATTATGAATAGTAACGACGGTAATTATCTTTAATTAACGTGATTAATTAGTAATCTAGTAGTTAAGGGTAATAAAATAATATCATAAAAATATAAAATGACCCCAAAAAGTATCCTAATGCTACTGGTTGTGTCATGGCCGACCATGGGATGCCTTTTTCTAAACTTTGGGACCCCATGGAATCACATTTGGGTTATAGTGACACTTTATATTTTTATTTTTAATGAAAGGATAATATCTCAAAAGAATGTATCCCCTAAGTAAACATTTTTTGTTTTGTCTGTGTAAATGATATCTTAGACTATAAAAATTATTTTTAATTCTAAAAAAATTTCCTACATCATAGTATTTTTTATAATTTTTAGACATTAAATAAATTAATTTATTTATGACATCATGATGATGCAGCGATTATCTCATTAATGAAAGATTTAAATAAAATGAAAAGATAAAATAAAATATAAGACTTAAACTTGTCAAAAAAACTATGGGAAGAGTATATATCGAACCCTTATCACCTTATCCTAGAAATATATCTTTGTGGGACCTGAAAAATCCGAAAATCATTTCAAAATAATATAACATTTCATTACTTTCCAAGAGTGCCCCTCCTCTCTTCTTATAAAAGGCCCCCACCTCTACATCTTTACCAACACCTCTTAAGCCTTTGGATCAGCCAACCCCAGCCCATTTCATCTCTACACATCCCTATCTTCATCATTGAATCCCAACCTTGGGCAAAAAGCTCTTCAAAAAACCCTTTTGGTTCAAACCAAAGGGGGATACCCGAATTAAAGGTAATGTCTTCTCTAATGTTCTATTGTTTTATTTTACTTCTCCAATCTGATAAATTCTTTTTATTCCATTATTTTGTAACAAAAACAGTATATTAAATATACTAGGATGTTTTTATTAGAATTATTCGAGCTAAACTTACACACAACTATGTCTAATGGTTAAAGAACATACTGTTTCCGTGGATGGTGAATTTCTGCCTCATGAAACGATGATTGTTCAATCTTCTTTTAACACCTTTCATGGTGGCCATTAAGATGTCACTATATTTATATATAATATATTTTATGTTTACTCTTTCCTTATTATTCTGTATTTTTCATTTATGGCATACCTTTGTGGTTTCCCTTATGGGTAAACGCGATATCCTCATTTTAGGAAGTGCTGACTACCGCCCCCTCAAAGTTACTTGATTCGTTAATTCCATATGTGGGACGTGTAAAGGATGGAGTTAATAAT
The DNA here is from genome assembly GCA_963277665.1 of Viscum album. NCBI lineage: Eukaryota > Viridiplantae > Streptophyta > Magnoliopsida > Santalales > Viscaceae > Viscum > Viscum album. The sequence continues at coordinate 1,147,320,648 of OY728132.1, read as the reverse complement.
ATTATATATGATATTATACTGGAATTATAATGTCCCTTTATATCATTATTATTTCATTCCATTAAATATGAAATAGAAATGAAAGTAGTGTTCATGCGAACGTACGGCTTACCATCTCCATGAACGGTGCATTACATTTCTTACCTCTAAATGTTTTGTAATATTATAAATACAGGTATATTCTGGATATATATGATATATATGATATCCAAATCATGAATATCATTCTGGATATAATGAACCTTTGACCAAATTAATAACATGTAAGTGTAAGAAGTCCATTTTGGACTTAAGAACCAAATATTGACAAAACGAACGTTATTAACTTAAATAATTAAATAGTGTTCATAACATAGTAATAAGTGATATAAAAGGAATAATGAACTTGAAAAAGGTTCTTAAGCAAGTGTAAATTAACTCAAGTTTATTATTCAGGAGATTAAAGAACGATCGATTCAAGTCGGACAAGAGGTAAGGGATTCAACCTCTCTCTTTCTTTTCAAGTACTCTCTTTTATGTCACTCCTTTTAAGCTCCTCTTTCTTATGTTGGGGGATGTATTCTATATTCCTCTTACTATAATTTTTATTTTCATTTGATAATAGACACTAATTTATATCTTCAATCCATTTTTGGAATTTTTAAGTGGCACCGTTAGGCTACCGAATGTTCGTAAGGGGATATCTTATCTCACTTTTAATTCCGTGAGATTTCCATTATTCGCCACTTATTTATTGCATGTGGTGTATTGTGTTCTTCTATTTGATATATATTATCATTATTATATTTTTATTCATGGTATTCTGTGATTCATATTGTGTTTATTATCTTTTGGTCATATGACTCAATTGATTACAATGAGGTATGGGGTTTTTATCTCACTTTTTGTTCCCATGAGATTCATGCTACATTTGCCACTATTTCCTTCTGTGTGGTGTATGTACTGCCCATGATTGTATTATTTGTGTAATATACTTTAATTTAAGTGTATTTACATCTTCATTGTATGACCCTTATTTCATGGGGTGTACGTTTTGAATGTTACCAAAATCGGTAAGAGAAACTTTCACCCTCCTCTTTTTAAAAGACTTCTTTTTGTTAGGTCTTTTAATTTACCTCTTCTTATGTTGGGATATGTTCTTATATATCCTTATTATTGTAAATGATTTATACAAGTGATGATATACCCTTTTTATCTCTCATCGTCTCATTTTCTGAATTTAAAAAATGACACTGTTAGCCTTCGAATTTCAGTAATGGAACTTCTTAACCCAATTTCAATTATTTGGGTCAGGCCTCTACTTTTTGATTATATCATAATCTAATTATGTGTGGATGATCTCTGATTTTTTTACACTTAATATCCACTTATATTGGGGGTATTTATATTTTTCACACATAATTACGTAATTGGTATATCATTAATCTAAGGATATCGAAATTGTAAGGGACTTCATCTCAATCTCCTTTCATTGAGGCATATTTTGTTTTATACACAACATTCTTTTATAAGGAGTATAAACCCCTTTGACTTTTATGTTTCTTCAAAAAGAATATTTTTATACAATGTGTTTTACTAAATGACAAAAGGGAATGTTTTCTTTGTCGTACGTATGCTGCGACAACGACTTCTCCACCATCGTGACCATTATTTGAGTTTCAGCTTCCTCCACAAGCCATAACTTTTTTTTAAAAATGAAATATAAATACAATGTTTTACTTTATTTTTATTTTGGGTATTGAAAATGGTTTTGATAATGTTTTTATTATATCAATCTGTTGTATTGATATCTTTTGATTGAAATATGGAAATGTCATGTTTCTTTTATGCATGTTTTATGTGATATGATTATGTTATGGTTCTTGGGAATTGTTTATGAAGACGGGTGGTTTCGTGATAAACTAAGGGCAGGTGAGCCCGATATACCTCTCCAATGCATTGGGTAACATGATGGAGTTAAACTTTAAGGTTTCTCTGAAGAGATTTAGGGAATATACTGTGATGGGTATTCCAAACGTAACAAAGAGGGTTACTCCCTACGTAAGAATGTTATAAATGCCTCAAGTTACCTTTATGTATTATGATTTCATGAGGTATGTTGAAGTTATTATGTTTTATGAGTAAAGTATGATGCTTATGTATACATGGACTAATGTTTCTTTTCCATATTCTTACAACCCTTACTGTGCTTTTTGTGCTCATCCCATGCTTTTTAAATGTATTCCACAGGACGTATTGATGAATAAGGGTCAAGGATGGGATCAAGGAAATGTCATGCTGTCTAAAAGATTAAAATAGACATGACTCTTCTATTCAAGAGTTTTTATTTTATGAAAAAAATGGAAATTGAGTAGAAGTGTCTACTTTGAAATCTTTTGAGATGTAATAGTTATGTCCTAATTCTCTGAAACTCTAAACCTAAAAATATCCTCAATGTGTATTCTTAAAATATCTCAAGATTAGTTAATGTTTAAGGCTGGGGCCTTATAGTTGGTATCAGAGGTCGGTTTAGACAACATTAGGGATTATGAGTTTTCATTAGACACATGGTTAGTCCCTATGTCTAATATCTCAGTTAAATCCTTATTTTATAACTTTTTTTCAGATCAAGGAAAGTCAGTTACATATGGAAGGAGGAGGATCGCAAATGACATTCCTATCTCTTCCTGATGACATGCTTGCAATAATTATTGCAAAGTCGTGTTCGGATGATTGTAAATCCTTTTCAAGCATAAAACTCACTTGGAAGAAGTTGTTTGAGATATCAAACACCTCCACTATACATCGTTATCATCGTGGATCATGGGTTGTATTTAGAAAAATTCTATTTTCACAATATTCTCATATTTTCAAGAAAGGTAAATATTACCAATGAATTTTTAAATATTTTACCTTATCACAAGAATTTGAAGCATATTATGATTTTGGAAAAGGTGCTGAAGAAGGAGACCCTTGCGCAACCTATTTATATTTGCTTTTAAAATATAGTCTCTCAGCACATACCTATGATATTTTAAAAGGACCATTAATTGAATGTTTCAACTCAAATGCAGTCCGACTATTTTATAAAAACCATGTTTTATCAGATGTTTTGAAATTATATGTCATACATGATTATTTTTCAAAACAATTTTTCTATGAACTCCCATATGACCCATGTTGTATAAGGTGTATTTGGATGAAGGAGTCAAATGATTTTTAAGGATATCTAAATCATTTTTGTGATTCATGGACCTTCTACCTACGTGAGATAGATAACGATGAAACCAAATGGACAACATGATCGTGGTATGATTTTCTTCATTATAGGGATCGTCTTATTTTATCATATGGTGGTAAAAAAAGACAATAAATATAAGAGTTAAGAATTAATATGTTGAGATCATAATGAATTGGGATGAGAATGAGAGGTATAAGGAAACCATTGAGGTTAAAACATGTTAGGGTTATTTTTGAGTTTTATAAAAAGGACAACCCGTAAGATGGGTGACAACCCATTGTGTCCGGCAATGCCACATGAATCGAACCCATAACCGAAGGGCGACAAGGGTGCATCGCATACTACTAGCCTACGTGAATTCCTTGGTTTGTTTGAATAATTATTTTAGTTATATGATCTTATGAATCAAGAGTAAGTTGATTTTGGGTTATCTATGGAAATGATTAACCTATCATGGAGGATATGTGATTAGGTTAATTACTTTTCAATGTAATACTTTAAGAGAAGCTAATGTTATTTGGAGATAAATGTTATGATTTATTTTGGAAGACTATGTGATTAAATACTTCAGAGATATGGGTTTTAATCTTAGTTTGGTTTACTTTGAAAAATTTTATGGTCAGTTGTTTATTGAATGGTCTTTGTTGAGCTTTGGGTTTTGATGGACAAATTTTGGAGATTAAGAATAGATTTTCTTTTTATAAAGGATTATTCTTTTTGTGGATTATCTGATCTTGTAATAACCTTTTTGGTTTTGTTTATGGTTAAGGTCTAAAGACATGGGAAATTTATAGTTATCTTTTATGGATTAGGTGATTCTCAATAAATTGATTGTAGTTCTCTTAATTTGAACAAGACATCCTAAATTCTCATCTTTTGGAGAAAATATGAGTTTGTGTAAGAAATCTAGTAAGAGTTGAATGTCAACATGATAAGTAAGTATGTTTAATTATGTTTTAGTTAAACTCATAAATAAATTCCTCAATGAAAATTAACTTAAAACAAAATTGTTGTTTGTTAATTTTTCCTAATGGGGAATCAAATACCGTTTAACCCATCACAAGTTTTTGATTTTGTGGTGGTTAACTTTCTCCTAGTCATGTTTTCTATCACTCTCCCTCAGAACATGAACCTTTGCTTTTTTCATCCATATCCATGTTTTCATACATGGAATACTTTTATGTATTAACTCAGGTGACCTTTGTACCTCTCTTTCTTTCTTTTAAAGTGATAGTTTTGCTAACTCTTGTTCTGATGTGGGACTTTCAATGAAGTTTCCGAGCCCAATTTTAAAATTGCAAGGACGCAATTTTCTAAAGGGGAGAAGGATGTAACATCCCAAGTAAGTAATTAATAATATATTTTCTTATCTATGTCTATTTATGAATTAGATAGTGTTTTGGAGGCTTAAAAATGAGAATGAATCCAATCTTAAGCATGGAATACACTAATATTTTTAAAAGATTGTTTTACTGCCTTTTGATGGCAAACCATTTTTTAAATCAAAATTTTGACAATTTTATAAGCTCTATTTGTCAAAATAAACTTATTATTTATGATTGGGATATTGAAATTTACTTTGGAAAATTTTTTGGTATTTTTCTGACAATGTTCATTTTTTTAATGAATAGTGAAAAATACTGCATTTTACATCAAAACTGTTTTTTCATCTAATATAAATATATGGATAGATTATCTTTTTAATTGGTTTTAATGTTTAATTAAAATATATTTTTACAATTTAATCTAATTGCGGTCATTATAATTAATTTCACTTTGGAATTGGGCATAAACAAGTGCCAAACTTTTCAAAGATATTGTTTCAAAAAACCCGCTATTTGTTTTGACAACGAGAATTATTTTTAAATTAATTATTGCAATATCTTCATAGGGAATTTTGTAAAATGGATTCCATATTTGGAATCAGAAGGTCCAAATTATGTAATTAAGACTCTTTTGTTTTTTGGACATTATGAATAGTAACGACGATAATTATTTTTAATTAACGTGATTAATTAGTAATTTGGTAGTTAAGGGTAATAAAATAATATCATAAAAATATAAAATGACCCCAGAAAGTGTCCTAATTCTACTGGTTGTGTCATGGATGACAATGGGACTCCTTTTTCCAAAATTTGTGACCCCATGGAATCACTTTTGGATGATAGTGACACTTTATATTTTTATTTTTAAAGAAAGGATAACATCACAAAAGAATGTATCCCCCAATTAAAACTTTTTTACATTTGTCTTTGTAAATGATCACTAAGACTAAAAATATTAATTGGAAAGATAAAAATATTTACTACATCATAGTATTTTTTTATAATTTTTAGACATTAAATTAATTTATTTATTTATGACATCATGATGATGCATCAATTATCTCATTAATGAACGATTTAAATAAAATGAAAATATAATATAAAATCTAAGACATACACTTGTCCAAAAACTATTAGAAGTTTATATTTCGGACCCTTATAACCTTACCCTCGAAATATATCTTTGTGGGACCTCAAAAATCCGAAAATCATTTCATAATAATAAAACATTTCATTACTTTCCAAGAGTGCCCCTCCTCTCTTCTTATAAAAGGCCTCCACCTCTACCTCTTTACCAACATCTCATAAGCCTTTGGCTTGACCAAACCCTGCCCATTTCATCTCTACACATCCCTTTATTCATCATTGAAGCCTCACCTTGAAACGAAATCTCTTCTATAAACCCTTTTGGTTCTAAACAAAGGGGGATACCCGATTTAAAGGTAATGTCTTCTCTAATGTTCTTTTGTTTTATTTTGCTTCTCCAACACCCTAAAATCTTATTATTACATTATTTTGTAACAAAAACATTATCATTAATATAATATTATGTTTTTATAAGAACTATTCGAGCTACTCTTACACACACCTACGTCTAATGGTTAAAGAACATACTATTTCCGTGGATGGAAAATTTCTACCTCACGAAATGATGATTGTTCAATCTTCTTTTAACACCTTTCATGGTGGCCATTAAGATGTCACTATATTTATATATAATATATATTATGTTTACTCTTTACTTATGATTATTTATTTTTCATTTATGGCATACCTTTGTGGTTTCAATTATGGGTAAACGCGATATCCTCATTTTAGGAAGTGTGGACTGCCGCCCCCTCAAAGTGATTTGATTCGTTAATGCCATATGCGGGATGTGTGAAAGGTGGAGTTAATAATATTATATATGATATTATACTGGAATTATAATTTCCCTTTATATAATTATGATTTCATTCCATTAAATATGAAATATAAATGAAAGCAGCGTTCATGCGTACGTACGGCTTACCGTCCCCATGAACGGTGTATTACATTTCTTACCTATAAATGTTATGTAATATTATAAATACATGAATATTATGAATATATATGATATATATGATATCAAAATCATGAATATCATTCTGGATATAATGATCCTTTGAACAAATGAATAACATGTAAGTGTAAGAAGTGCATTTTGGACGTAAGAACCAAATATCGACAAAACAAACGTTATTAACTTAAATAATTACATAGTGTTCATTACATAGTAGTAAGTGATATAAAAGGAATAATAAACTTGAAAAAGGTTCTTAAGAAAGTATAAATTAACTCAAGTTTATTATTCAGGAGATTAAAGAATGATCGATTCAAGTCGGACATGAGGTAAGGGATTCTACCTCTCTCGTTCTTTTCAAGTACTCTCTTTTATGTCACTTCTTTTAAGCTCCTCTTTCTTATGCTGGGGGATGTCTTCTATATTCATCTTTCTGTAATTATTATTTTCATATGATTAGAGACACTAATTTATATCTTCAATCCATTTTTGGATGTTTTAAGTGGCATTGTTAGGCTGTCGAATTTTCATAAGGGGATATCTTATCTCATTTTTAATTTCCTGAGATTTCCATTATTCGCCACTTATATATTGCATGTGGTGTATTGTGTTATTCCATTTGATATATATTATCATTATTCTATTTTTATTCATGGTATTATGTGATTCATATTTTTTTTATTATCTTTTGGTCATACTACTCGATTGATTAGAATGAGTATGGGGTTTTTATCTCACTTTTTGTTCCCGTGAGATTCATGCTACATTTTCCACTATTTCATTCTATGTGGTGTATGTACAGTTCATGTAACATCCCAGGTAAATAAAGAATAAATAATTTTCATATTTATTAATATTTACGAATTAAATATTAATTTTGTTTTAAAAGGGGTTGCTATGTTCGATAGCGTACCCGATACGCAACGATGAGTTTCTTTGAAACTTACGTAGCACACTAGTAATAAAATAATATTATTTTAAATGTTAGTTAACAAGTAGCCGTTGTACTGGCAGGAATGGATAGAAATAACTAAAATATGATTATATATGTTTTTAAATGTTTATACATTTACCCAATAAAAGATAAAGGCTTAAAATACGGAAAGAGTTCAATTTTAGGGCATATATACTCTAATTTTCACTAAAGGTTCACTTATCACCTTTTAATGGTGAACCGTCATTAAATATAGTTTTTATTGATCTTATAAATTCTATTGGACCAAATATAACTCTTCTTTAGAATCGGGACATCAAAATTTACTTTGTGTAAATTTTTGGTACCTTTCTGATAAAGTTCATTTTTTTAATGAATAGTGTAAAATGTTGTATTTTAATTCAAAACCTCTTTTTAATCTAATTTATTTATATGATTAGATTATCTTTTGAATTGGTTTTAAAGTGAAATTAGAAAATATTTTTACCAATAATCCAATAGTGGTCGTTGGAATTAATTTCACTTTGAAATCGGACTTAAACTAGTGTCAATCTTTTGATACTTATTGTTTCATAAAAACACGCTATTTGCTCTAACAGCGGGAATTAATTATTAAATTAATTAATGTGACTTATATGTTTTGAATTTTGTAAAATAGACTTCATTTTTGAATTCGTAATATCAAATATAGCTTAGGGTGAATTTTTTGTAATTTTCTGAAAAACTTCAATTTTTGATGAATAGTGAAACCACTAAGTGGTAATCAAGCAAACTGATTTTTCAGTTAAATGAAAGTTTACCACTAATGTGTATTGAATTTTGAAAATCCGACATACATGGTTGTCATTAAGAAGTAAAATGTGGTTCAATGAGATTAAAATAATTTTTTGGTGAATAGTAACTTTTTTTCATTAATCGCGATTAGAGGTAATTAGTGTAGTTTAAGGTAAAAATGGTATTATAAGAATGTGAAAACACCATGACACTTGTCCTAAACCTATTGGGTGAGTCATGGCCGACCAAGACAAGCCATGGGCCAACTTGGGGACCCCATGGAGCCACTTTAGTTAGAAAATGACATTAATATATTTTTATTTAATGTAAAAGTAAAAATGACACAAACATAATATGTTTTACGAAAACAATTTTTACATGGGGTTATAAAGATCATATTTTTGATTATAAATAGTCATTGGAAAGATAAAAATATTTCCTACATCATAGTATTTTTTTTATAATTTTTAGACATTAAATAAATTAAATTATTTATGACATAATAATGATGCAGCGATGACATCATTATTTGACGATTTAAATAAAATAGAAAGATAATGTAAAATCTATAAACTACACATGTCAAAAACTTATTGGATGAGTGGATTTAGAAGGCTTATCACCTTATACACGAATTCTTTCAATGTGGGACCTTTTAAAACCGAAACACAGTTTCAAATAAAGTAATATTTATTTACTTTCCAAAAGTGCCCCTCCTCTCCTCTTATAAAAGGCCCCCACCTCTACCTCATTTCACACACTCTTCAAGCCTTTGGCTCGGCCAAACCCTGCCCAATTACTCTCTCCACATCCCTCTCCTCATCCTAGAGTATTACCTTTGGGCAGAATCCTTTCAAAGGAAGCCTTTAGGCTCAAATCAAAAGGAAGTTATACTTTTAAAGGTAATTCATTCTCTCTTGTTCATTTGTTTTATTTTGCTTCTCCAACCCTCTAAACTCTTTTTATTTACTTCTTTTGTAACAACACCAGTATCTTCAATATACTAGGATTTTGTTATAAGATTTATTCGAGCTACACTCTCACACAACTACATCAAATGGTTAAAGAACATACGGTTTCCGTGGATGGCGAAATTCTGCCTCCCGAAACGATGATTGTTCAATACTCATTTAACACCTTCAAAGGTGGCCATTATTATGTCACTATTTTTATATATGATATATAATATGTTTATGTTTTCTTTAAGCTTCTGTATTTTTCATTTTTGGCATACCTTTATGGTTTCCATTATGGGTAAACACGATATCTTCATTTAAGGAAGTGCGGACTACCGCCCCCTCAAAGTGATGTGATTCGTTAATGCCATATGTGGGACGTGTAAAGGATGGATTTAAAGTTATTATATATGATGTTATACTGGAATTATAATATACCTCTATATCATTATTATTTCTTTCCATTAAAGTATGATATAGAAATGAAAGTAGCATTCATGCGTACGTACGGCTTACCGTCTCCATGAACGGTGCATTTCATTTCTTATCCCCAAATGTAATGTACTATTAAAAGTACATGTATATAATGGATATATATAATTAATTATATATCTAAATGATGAATATAATTCTGGAATTAAAATATACATACCTCTCATTTAGTTTTAATTCCATTAATATGACAAAGAAATGAAAGTAGTGTTCATGCGTACGTACGGCTTACCGTCTCCATGAACGGTGCATTTCATTTCTTACCTATAAATGATTATCTAATATTATAAATACATGTATATGCTGGATATATATGATATATATGATATCCAAATCAGGAATTTCATTCTGGATATAAAGAACTTTTGACCACACGAACAACATGTAATTGTAAGAAGTCAACTTTCGACTTAAGAACCAAATATTGACAAAACAAACATTATTAACTTAAATGGTTATATAATGTTTATAACATGGAAATAAGTGATATAAAAGGAATAATGAACTTTAAAAAGGTTCTTAATCAAGTATAAATTAACTCAAGTTTATTATTCAGGACGTTAAAGAACGATCGAGTCAAGTCGGACCCGAGGTAAGGGACTTCGTCTCAATCTCCTTTCATTGAGGCATATTTCGTTTTATACACAAATTTCTTTTATACGGTGTATAAACTCCTTTGACTTTTACTTTTATACAAAAGGAATCTTTTTCTATGAAGCGTTTTACTAAACGACAAAAAGGAATGTTTTTTTTAACGTACGCGGTGACAACGACCTTTTCCGCCGCCGCGAGTATTATTTGATCTTTGGATTTCTCAACAAGCCGTAATGTTTTTAGAATAAAATAAATACCATATACTCTTTTATGTATTTTGGTATTGAAAATGGTTTTGAAAAAGGATTCTATTATGTCAAAATATTTATGATATATTGTGATTGAAATGTGGAAATGTTATCATTCCTTTATATTGGTTTTATGTTTTATGATTTTATACTGGTACGTGGACATTTTAACGGGTGGTTACGTTATAAACCATATGACGGGTGGTGCCGTGAATACCAGGACGGGTGGTTACGTTATAACCTCCAATGCATTGGGTATGGAAGTCGGCCGTATGGCTATTCCATTAAGTATGTATGGAAATTGGCCGTATGGCTATTCCATTAAGTGATATGTGTGGAATTCGACCGTATGGTTATTCCACTTAAGTATGTTTATGTCCCAAGTTACCTTTATATATGTTATGTGTTCTTTTTATGGATTTTATGGTAATCCTTTGGTTACAAAAAGGTAAGTAATGATACTTTATTCAGTGAATAGTTTTTACTACTTCATGAAGGTGAAGGTATTACTTTGATAGAGTATATATGGTTTATTTGATGTTTGAAAAACTAACAGTTTTCATTATTTGTGTATCCCTTACTGAGCTTTTTATGCTCACCCCAAGTTTTTTTTTGAAATGTTTTCACAGGACTTAATGTGGAATAAGGTCAAGGATGGGATCAAGGGAATGTCATGCTATATAAAACATGGAACTAGACATGTTTCTTTTAAGAGTTTTTTTTATTATGGAAACTTAGTAGAAGTGACTACTTTGTAATCTTTTGAGATGTAATAGTTATGTTCTAATTCTCTAAAACTCTAAACCTTAAAAGATCCTCAACGTGAATTATTCATTTAATTCAATATTAAGTAAGGTTTAAGGCCGGGGCCTTATAGTTGGTATCAGAGGTCGGTTTAGAAAACTTTAGGAGTTAGAAAAGTGTTAAATTATAACATGATTGAAATGATATAGCATTTACGGATTACCATGTTGCTTCGCCTAAGATATTTCTATGTTCAGAATGGTTTTCCGCAGAGGAAACAAAGCAGCTATGTTGGGACGACATCAGGAGGAAGACAACCTTCCAAATAAGCAACCTGAGATGGTCGGAATTGGAACTGAACAGTTTTTTGCAGTAATGGCGCAGTTGACTCAAGCGATAAATGCTGGTGGTATCCATGCACGAGATCAGCCAGATCAACCGCAGAGGAACATGTCAGTGGTGGAACATTTCATGAGGCAACATCCCCCATCATTCAGAGGATCATCTGACCCTGTGCAAGCTGAAGGGTGGATTAAAGCACTGGAGAAGATTTTTGATGTCATGGGGTGTTCAGAACATCAAAAGGTTAGTCTTGCTGTTTACCGTTTTGAAGGTGAAGCTGATCAGTGGTGGTCGATGGTGAAAAATTTAAGGGATGGTGATGAGATTGAGGATCTTCACTGGGACGAATTCAAAGGTATGTTTCTTGAGAAATATTTTCCTAAGGTGGTTCGTCTTAGGATGGAAAAACAGTTCCTAGAATTGAGGCAGGAGGATGATTCAGTGGCTACTTATGTAGAAAAGTTCACTCGATTGGCAAGGTATGCTCCAAACTTCATACGAGATCTTGATAGTAAAATAAACCGTTTTTACTCAGGGTTAAAGCCAAAGTATCGAAGGGCTTTAGCTTCTCGTGAGTTCAAAAGTTATGAAAAACTTGTTCGATGTACGGAGAAGGTGGAAATGGAGTTTTTCGATGATCAGGTGTTCTATGACAAACAACAGAATAAGAGGTCTAGTTGGCAGGCAAAGGGGAAGAATTCATCAAAGAAGCAAGGAGGTAAGAAAACCAAATATCCATCCTGTGAGAAGTGTGGTAAAATGCATCCTGGAGAATGTTTATCCAAGTCTGGTAAGTGCTTTCGGTGTGGTAAGTCTGTTCATATTGCTCGTAACTGTAAGGAAGATGATCAAGCAGGAAATGAAAAGCCAACGGTAAGATGTTTTAAGTGTAATGAAATGGGTCATTATGAAAACGAGTGTCCAACGAAGAACTCAACTGGGGGAATGCAGCCAGACTACAAGCATAAAGGGGTGGTGAAATCCTTTGCAACAACTTCAGCAGATGTTGGGCCATCGAATGAAGTGGTATCAGCTCCAGGGAGCTCAGTATTTTTCGAAGATTGACTTGAGGTCGGGGTACCATCAGTTGAAAGTAAAAGAAGCAGAAGTTCCGAAGACTGCGTTCCATACTAGATATGGCCATTATGAATTTGTAGTTATGCCTTTTGGGTTAACCAATGCACCTGCTGTATTCATGGACCTTATGAATAAAATTTTCCATGAGTTCTTGGATAAGTTTGTGTTTTGAGGTTTGGGAAGAGGTTATGTGTGCCTTGTGATTCACAGTTGAAGAATGAGTTGTTTTTTCATCCTGGCAGTACTAAGATGTACAGAGGTCTGCGGGAGTATTACTGGTGGGATGGAATGAAAAGAGACATTGCTGATTTTACTGTGAAGTGTTTGACATGTCAACAGGTTAAAGCAGAGCAGCAGTTACCGAAAGGGATGCTTCAGCCTTTACCAGTGCCAGAGTGGAAATGGGAAAACATATCCATGGACTTTGTTGTGGGATTACCGAAGACATCTCGAGGTAATAATGCAATCTGGGTTATTATTGATCGCTTGACCAAATCTGATCATTTCCTTGCTATACGAGATACTTTCTCTCTTGATCAACTTTCCCGTTTGTATCTTAAATAGATAGTCAGGTTACATGGAGTTCCTCTCTCCATTGTATCGGATCGTGATCCCAGGTTTACTTCTAACTTTTGGAAAGGCCTTCAGAAGTCGTTGGGTACTAAATTAAATTTTAGTACAGATTTTCATCCTCAATCAGATGGGCAGTCAGAACGAACAATTCAGACCTTGGAGGATATGCTACGAGCTTGTTCGATGGATTATCAGGGAAGTTGGGACCAACATTTTTCTTTGGTTGAGTTTTCTTATAATAAAAGTTTTCATTCTAGTATACAGATGGCACCATTTGAGGCATTATATGGGAAGCGGTGTCGAACTCCAGCATTTTGGAATGAAGTGGGTGAAAGGAAGATGATGGGACTAGAATTGGAAGAAGAGATGGCAGAAAAAGTTCAGCTGATTCAGAAGCACATGAGAACAGCTCAGAGCAGGTAGAAGAGTTATGCGGATAACCGGAGGAAGGATCTATCTTTCAAGGTAGGTGATCATGTTTTTCTCAAGGTTTCTCCTTGGAAAAGTGTGATGGGATTTGGTAAGAAAGGAAATTTGAGTCCATGGTTGGTTGGACCATATGAAATTCTGGAAAGAGTTGGATCAGTTGCATACCGGGTGGCTTTACCTCCGAGTTTATCTCAGGTACACAATGTTTTTCACGTTTCGATGTTGAGAAAGTATATGCCAGATCCATCTCATGTTTTGAGTCCAGAGGTAGTTCAGCTGGAAGAGAACTTATCTTATGAGGAACAACCAGTCCAGATTCTTGACCACAGGGAGCAAGTGTTACGGAATAAGGTGATTCACTAGGTAAAGGTTTTGTGGAAAAACCATGTGACTGAAGAGGCAACGTGGGAATCTAAAAATGCTATGAGGGATAAATACCCCCACTTATTTTGATAAGTGAATAAAATTGTGAGGACGCAATTCCAAAAAGGGGGGAAGGATGTAACATCCCAGGTAAATAAAGAATAAAGAATTTTCATATTTATTAATATTTACGAATTAAATATTAATTTTGTTTTAAAAGGGGTTGTTATGTTCGATAGCGTACCCGATACGCAACGATGAGTTTCTTTGAAACTTACGTAGCACACTAGTAATAAAATAATATTATTTTAAATGTTAGTTAACAAGTAGCCGTTGTACAGGCGGGAATGGATAGAAATAACTAAAATATGATTATATATGTTTTTAAATGTTTATACATTTACCCAATAAAAGATAAAGGCTTAAAATACGGAAAGAGTTCAATTTTAGGGCATATATACTCTAATTTTCACTAAAGGTTCACTTATCACCTTTTAATGGTGAACCGTCATTAAATATAGTTTTTATTGATCTTATAAATTCTATTGGACCAAATATAACTCTTCTTTAGAATCGGGACGTCAAAATTTACTTTGTGTAAATTTTTGGTACCTTTCTGATAAAGTTCATTTTTTTAATGAATAGTGTAAAATGTTGTATTTTAATTCAAAACCTCTTTTTAATCTAATTTATTTATATGATTAGATTATCTTTTGAATTGGTTTTAAAGTGAAATTAGAAAATCTTTTTACCAATAATCCAATAGTGGTCGTTGGAATTAATTTCACTTTAAAATCGGACTTAAACTAGTGTCAATCTTTTGATACTTATTGTTTCATAAAAACACGCTATTTGCTCTGACAGCGGGAATTAATTATTAAATTAATTAATGTGACTTATATGTTTTGAATTTTGTAAAATAGACTTCATTTTTGAATTCGTAATATCAAATATAGCTTAGGGTGCATTTTTGGTAATTTTCTGAAAAACATCAATTTTTGATGAATAGTGAAACCACTAAGTGGTAATCAAGCAAACTGATTTTTCAGTTAAATGAAAGTTTACCACTAATGTGTATTGAATTTTGAAAATCCGACATACATGGTTGTCATTAAGAAGTAAAATGTGGTTCAATGAGATTAAAATAATTTTTTGGTGAATAGTAACTTTTTTTCATTAATCGCGATTAGAGGTAATTAGTGTAGTTTAAGGTAAAAATGGTATTATAAGAATGTGAAAACACCATGACACTTGTCCTACACCTATTGGGTGAGTCATGGCCGACCAAGACAAGCCATGGGACAACTTGGGGACCCCATGGAGCCACTTTAGTTGGAAAATGACATTAATATATTTTTATTTAATGTAAAAGTAAAAATGACACAAACATAATATGTTTTACGAAAACAATTTTTACATGGGGTTATAAAGATCATATTTTTGATTATAAATAGTCATTGGAAAGATAAAAAGATTTCCTACATCATAGTATTTTTTTATAATTTTTAGACATTAAATAAATTAAATTATTTATGACATAATAATGATGCAGCGATGACATCATTATTTGATGATTTAAATAAAATAGAAAGATAATGTAAAATCTATAAACTACACATGTCCAAAAATTATTGGATGAGTGGATTTAGAAGCCTTATCACCTTATCCACGAATTCTTTCAATGTGGGACCTTTTAAAACCGAAACACATTTTCAAATAAAGTAATATTTCTTTACTTTCCAAAAGTGCCCCTCCTCTCCTCTTATAAAAGGCCCCCACCTCTACCTCATTTAACACACTCTTCAAGCCTTTGGCTCGGCCAACACCTACCCAATTACTCTCTCCACATCCCTCTCCTCATCCTAGAGGATTCCCTTTGGGCATAATCCTTTCAAAGGAATCCTTTAGGCTCAAATCAAAAGGAAGTTACACTTTTAAAGGTAATTCATTCTCTCTTGTTCATTTGTTTTATTTTGCTTCTCCAACCCTCTAAACTCTTTTTATTTACTTATTTTGTAACAACACCAGTATCTTCAATATACTAGGATGTTGTTATAAGATTTATTCGAGCTACACTCTCACACAACTACATCAAATGGTTAAAGAATATACGGTTTCCGTGGATGGCGAAATTCTGCCTCCCGAAACGATGATTGTTCAATACTCATTTAACACCTTCAAAGGTGGCCATTATGATGTCACTATTTTTATATATGATATATAATATGTTTATGTTTTCTTTAAGCTTCTTTATTTTTCATTTTTGGCATACCTTTATGGTTTCCATTATGGGTAAACACGATATCTTCATTTAAGGAAGTGGGGACTACCGCCCCCTCAAAGTGATGTGATTCGTTAATGCCATATGTGGGACGTGTAAAGGATGGATTTAAAGTTATTATATATGATGTTATACTGTAATTATAATATACCTCTATATCATTATTATTTCTTTCCATTAAAGTATGAGATAGAAATGAAAGTAGCGTTCATGCGTACGTACGGCTTACCGTCTCCATGAACGGTGCATTTCATTTCTTATCCCCAAATGTAATGTACTATTAAAAGTACATGTATATAATGGATATATATAATTAATGATATATCTAAATGATGAATATAATTCTGGAATTAAAATATACATACCTCTCATTTAGTTTTAATTCCATTAATATGACAAAGAAATGAAAGTAACGTTCATGCGTACGTACGGATTACCGTCTCCATGAACGGTGCATTTCATTTCTTACCTCTAAATGATTATGTAATATTATAAATACATGTATATGCTGGATATATATGATATATATGATATCCAAATCAGGAATTTCATTCTGGATATAAAGAACTTTTTACCACACGAACAACATGTAATTGTAAGAAGTCAACTTTCGACTTAAGAACCAAATATTGACAAAACAAACATTATTAACTTAAATGGTTACATAATGTTTATAACATGGCAATAAGTGATATAAAAGGAATAATGAACTTTAAAAAGGTTCTTAATCAAGTATAAATTAACTCAAGTTTATTATTCAGGACGTTAAAGAACGATCGAGTCAAGTCAGACCCGAGGTAAGGGACTTCGTCTCAATCTCCTTTCATTGAGGCATATTTCGTTTTATACACAAATTTCTTTTATACGGTGTATAAACTCCTTTGACTTTTACTTTTATACAAAAGAAATCTTTTTCTACGAAGCGTTTTACTAAACGACAAAAAGGAATGTTTTTTTAACGTACGCGGTGACAACGACCTTTTCCGTCGCCGCGAGTATTATTTGATCTTTGGCTTTCTCAACAAGCCGTAATGTTTTTAGAATAAAATAAATACCATATACTCTTTTATGTATTTTGGTATTGAAAATGGTTTTGAAAAAGGATTCTATTATGTCAAAATATTTATGATATATTGTGATTGAAATGTGAAAATGTTATCATTCCTTTATATTGGTTTTATGTTTTATGATTTTATACTGGTACTTGGACATTTTAACGGGTGGTTACGTTATAAACCATATGACGGGTGGTGCCGTGAATACCAGGACGGGTTGTTACGTTATAACCTCCAATGCATTGGGTATGGAAGTCGGCCGTATGGCTATTCCATTAAGTATGTATGGAAATTGGCCGTATGGTTATTCCATTAAGTGATATGTGTGGAAGTTGACCGTATGGTTATTCCACTTAAGTATGTTTATGTCCCAAGTTACCTTTATATATGTTATGTGTTCTTTTTATGGATTTTATGGTAATCCTTTGGTTACAAAAAGGTAAGTAATGATACTTTATTCAGTGAATAGTTTTTACTACTTCATGAAGGTGAAGGTATTACTTTGATAGAGTATATATGGTTTATTTGATGTTTGAAAAACTAACAGTTTTCATTCTTTGTGTATCCCTTACTGAGCTTTTTATGCTCACCCCAAGTTTTTTTTTGAAATGTTTTCACAGGACTTAATGTGGAATAAGGTCAAGGATGGGATCAAGGGAATGTCATGCTATATAAAACATGGAACTAGACATGTTTCTTTTAAGAGTTTTTTTTATTATGGAAACTTAGTAGAAGTGACTACTTTGTAATCTTTTGAGATGTAATAGTTATGTTCTAATTCTCTAAAACTCTAAACCTTAAAAGATCCTCAACGTGAATTATTCATTTAATTCAATAATAAGTAAGGTTTAAGGCCGGGGCCTTATAGTTCATGATTGTATTCTTTGTGTAGTATACTTTAATTTAAGGGTATTTACATCTTCATTGTATGAACCTTATTTCATGGGTTGTACGTTTTGAATGTTACTCAAATCGGTAAGGGAACCTTTCACCCTCCTCTTTTTAAAAGACTTCTTTTTGTTAGGTCTTTTAATTTACCTCTTCTTATGTTGGGATATGTTCTTATATATCCTTATTGCTGTAAATGATTTATACAAGTGATGAGATTCCCTTCTTATCTCTCATCGTCTCATTTTCAAAATTTTAAAAATGACACCGTTAGACTGTCGAATTTCTGTAAGGGGACTTCTTAACCCAATTTCAATTATTTGGGTCAGACCTCTACTTTTTTATTATATCATAATATAATTATGTGTGGATTATCTCTCATTGTTTTACACTTAAGATCCACTTTTATATTACGTATTTATATTTTTCACACATAATTACATAATTGGGTTATCCTTAATCTAAGGATACCGACTTTGTAAGGTACTTCGTCTTAATCTCCTTTCATTGAGGCATATTTTTTTTTATACACAACTTTCTTTTATACGGTGTATAAACCCCTTTGACTTTTTCCTTTTTTCAAAAGTAATCTTTTTATATGAAGCATTTTACTAAATGACAAAAGGGAATGTTTTCTTTGTCGTACGTATGCGGTGACAATGACTTCCCTGCCGCTGTGACCATTATTTGAGTTTCAGATTCCTCTACAAGCCATAAGTTTTTTTAAAATGGAAAATAAATACCATGTTTTACTTTCCTTTTATTTTTGGTATTGAAAATGGTTTTGATAATGTTTTTATTATATCAATGTGATGTATTGATATCTTTTTATTGAAATGTAGAAATTTTATGTTTCCTTTATGCATGTTTTATGTGATACGATTATGTTATGGTTTTTGGGCATTGTTTATGAAGACGGGTGGTTTCGTGATAAACTAAGGGAAGGTGAGCCCGATATAGCTCTCCAATGCATTAGGTAACACGAAGGAGTTAAACAATAAGGTTTCTCCAAAGAGATTTAGGGAATATACTGTGATGGGTATTCTAAAGGTAACCAGGAGGGTTACTCCTTACGTAAGAATGTTATGAATGCCTCATGTTACCTTTATGTATTATGATTTCATGAGGTATGTTGAAGTACTTATGTTTTATGAGTAAAGTATGATGCTTATGTATACATGGAATAATGTTTCTTTTCTGTATTCTTACAACCCTTACTGATCTTTTTGTGCTTATCCCATGTTTTTGAAATGTATTCCAGAGGACGTATTGATGAATAAGGGTCATGGATGGGATCAAGGAAATGTCAAGCTGTCTAAAACATGGAACTAGACATGACTCTTCTGTTTAAGATTTTTTATTTTATGAAAAAATGGAAACTAAGTAGAAGTTTCTACTTTGAAATTTCTTGAGATGTAATAGTTATGTCCTAATTCTTTGAAACTCTAAACCTGAAAAGATCCTCAATGTGTATTCTTGAAATATCTCAAGATTAAGTAATGTTTAAGGCTGGGGCCTTATAGATATGCTACACGGGATTTAATTATGATGAAATAAGTGGGAGACGATGTAGAAATTTTATGAACCAATTGTTTATGTTTCCATTTTTACAAAGGCAATAGACCTTTATGATCCTCAGGCATGTGTTTTTATAATGTAATGAATATTCGTCTATAAAGATTTAATATCTATGTATGAAAATCTTGGGTCATTATAGTTGGTATAAAATGAATTTTTCAGTAATCCTTATTAAAATTGGATGAGAAAACCTTAGTAATAAACCTAAGGATATATCGAAGTAGAGGGTAAAATCCTATAGTCTTGGAAATGATCATGAATAAAATAGTTTAGACCTACGGTTTCATATATGGTTTCATGATTTCATACATTTTATAAATGATTTTTCATTATTCTTCATTATGGTTGTAATTTATCACAATATTCTTTTTTAGGTTTAGTTATTGGATGGAATCTGAAGGAATCATGTTAATGCTGAATGTGATGGAAAATGCAATGAATTTATACTTGAGATAACAAATTTTATGGGAGGTGGAATGAAAACCATTTTTATATTTCTAACACAACTTTCTCAAGCTATGAATCATACTAATTTTTCAAATGGTCAATGGAGGGAACCACATACTATTGAATCTCTCATGAGAAAAAATACATCTTCTTTTGGTGGATTTTATGAATCAATAGTGGATGTGATATAGATCACAACCATTTTGAAAATATTTTCTATTATTCAATGATCAATACATGAAAAAGTTTTCCAATATATTTATCACTTAGGAGAATTAGATAAATGGTTGAATCTTTTCTAGAATATGATTCACGAGGAAGAAATTGAATCCATAGAATTAGACGAGTTCAAGAACTTATTTTTCAATAATTAATTCCCATGTATTCTTCTTATGAAGATGTATAAGTAGTTCCTTGGGATAAAGAAAAATCATTATGAATATGTTAGTACCTATGAGGAAAATTTTACAAGACATGTGAGGTACACTTATGGTATTTTTATCCATCATGAAAGTAAGGTGGACTAGTTATTTAGTGGGTCAAAACTAATTATTTAAATGGAGTAATCCATAAGAGACATCAGTATATATGAAGAATCTGTTTTATGTTCTCCTAAGGTGGAAATGGAAATTTGAGATGCCCACCATTCTCATGGTTTTGATAAGAAAATAAATATCTTGTATCATGAAGAATTGAATAAATCACATGGTGGAAAAAAATTATAACCATATAGATGCTAGAAATGCGTGAGTAAACCTCAAGGGAAGTGTTTAAATGGAACATGGAGGTGATTTAAATTTGAAAATGTGAGTCAAAAATCCCATTAATTTCAATATCCAATGAACCAGATAGATAATACAATGGTGGAAAAGATGATGCAAAATTATGATCGAACCATGCTCTAATGATATAAATGCAAGAATTATGAGAATTTTTCCAATCATTTCATGAATCTAAAGGTTTATTATGATCAGCATTAATAAACTATTAATCCCAAAGTCAAAGGGAAATATCTTTTGATCACAACTGCCAAATTGGGTTACAAAAAGGATGTGGTGAAATGTACACTTATCATCCACTCTAGAACAGCTAATGTGTAACGCCCTGACCCCAGCTACCCAGAGTCGGTGCATTACTTCGTACATTGGCATGATCACAAAAGATCAAGTCTCGAAAGACCGATTATTTTAGTAGCCTTGTAAACACTAGATACATTCATAAGTCTTACATTACATCACAAAGTGAAAAACTATAATAACATAGTCTCCATAGTCCACACTTCTATCCTCTTCGGGCTATCCCTGCAGGTCATTCATAAAATACTTCTTCACATCCTGGAAAATATTAAAACATTGAAAGGGGTGAGCTCAGATGCTCAGTAAGGATAACAATATTGCGGAAGCTTTCATAAATAAACATAAAAATTGAAGGCAATGTATAACTAAAAGAAAAGCCTTTTAAACTTGAACATCAACATAATATGGCAAAAGTAAAATGAGATAATGTCATTCACTTCTTCACATGGATATTCTACTGGTCGAATAATCACATGCAATATCAATAACCACTTTCATAATGAGAGAATGTATAATGCCGGAAATTCTGAAACATTTTTTCAAGGCCTCGGCCAAGACGTCTAAAATGATTAAGGCCTCGGCCAAAACCATAAATCAAATTGGGAAAGGGCCTCGGCCAATTCCATGTCTAGTTGTCTCATGAGACCTACCGATGCAATTTTTTTTAGAAGATACTTAGGTTTAAAATTGCTCAAATATACTCCAGTGTTTTTCTGAAAACATTATGCAAGCTTCTGAAAACAAAATAACTAATTCTGAGACTGGTCGACTAATTACAGGCCATGATGGGTCCACGCCCAATCCCTTCCTGTCTACCACACTCGAGAGTCAGGTTTTCTGAAAACATTTTTAAGCTTGCGTTAAATACGTATACATTTGCACTGGATTTTCATATATTGGAGAGAAATATCTCTTTTTTGAAATCATTTAAAAATCACATAATTATAAAAGAAAACCTTTTGAATAAACGTAAAATTCAAAGGGGTTTATACACCGTATAAAAGAAAGTTGTGTATAAAACGAAATATGCCTCAATGAATGGAGATTGAGACGAAGTCCTTACAAAGATCATTTTTTTAAATGAAATAGATCTATTATGTGTATTCACTATAAATACACATAAATAATGTAAAAATACAAGATAGTACATAATAATATCATGATATAATTTTAAAGTAGGAGATTAACCCAAAGAATGGAAGTTGGGTTAAGAAGTTCCCTTACCTTGCGTCTTGTCCTGACTCGACCGTTCTTTAACCTCCTGAATAATAAACTAGAGTTAATTTCTATTTACTTAAGAACCTTTTTCATGTTCATTATTCCATTTATATCACTTATTACCATGTTATGAACATTATTTAATTATTTAAGTTAATAACGGTCGTTTTGTCGATCTTTGGTGCTTGAGTCAAAAATAAACTTCTTATAATTAAAAGTTGTTCATGTGGTGAAATATCCATTATATCCAGAATTATATTCATGATGTAGATATCATATATATCATATATATACAGTATATACATTCATTCATAATGTCACGTAACATTTAGAGGTAAGAAATGAAATGCATCGTTCATGGAGACGGTAAGACGTACGTACGCATGAACGCTACTTTCATTTCTATTTCGTATTTAATGGAATGAAATCATAATGATATAAATTTATAATATAATTACAGTATAATATAGTGTATAATACCATTTAATCCATCCTTTATACATCCCACATATGGCATTAACGATTCAAATCACTTTGAGGGGGCGGTAGTCCGCACTTCCTAAAATGAAATTATCGCGTTTTACCCATAATGGAAATCATAAAGTATGCCATAAATGAGAAATACAGAAGAATAAGTAAAACATAAACATATTTTATATCATATATAAATATAGTGACATCTTAATGGCCACCTTTGAAGGTGTTATATGAGTGTTGAACAATCATCGTTTCGTGAGGCAGAAATTCGCCATCCACAGAAACCGTATGTTCTTTAACCATTAGATGTAGGTGTGTGTAAGTGTAGCTCGAATCCTTCTTATAACAATATCCTAGTATATTGAGGATACTTGTTTTGTTACAAAAGAAATGAATAAAAAGAGTTTAGGGGGTTGGAGAAGAAAAATAAAACAAAACAACATTAGAGAAGACATTACCTCAAAATCGGGTAACTCTTTTTGATTTGAGCCAAAGGCTTCCTTGAGAAGAGTTCTGCCCAAAGTGAGGCTTCTAGGAGTAATAGGGGGAAGTTGGGAGAGTATTTGGTCATAGTTTGGCCGAGCCAAATTGCTTTAAGGTGTGAATAAGGTGGGAGAGGTGGGGGCCTTTTATAAGTGGAGAGGAGGGGCACTTTTGGAAAGATTGAAATGTTACATTATTTTACAATGCTTTTCGGATTCTAAAGGTCCCAAACTTATATAATTCGAGTCTAAGGTGATAAGGTTTCGAAATCTCCTCATCCAATAGGCTTTGGACAAGTTTAAGCCTTGGATTTTGCATTATCTTCTCATTTTATTTAAATCGTTAAATAATGAGGTCATCGCTGCATCATAATGATGTCATAAATAATTTAATTTATTTAATGTATAAAAATTATAAAAAAATACTATGATGTATTAAATCTTTTTATCTTTCTAATGAATATTTATAGTCAAAATTTGGACTTGTGTAACCCCACTTAAAAACTGTTTTAGTAAAACAACTCATGTTTGTGTCAATTTAATTTTAACATCAAATAAATATATATTAATGTCATTTTCCAACTAAAGTGGCTCCATGGGGTCCCCAAGTTGACCCATGGGTTTTCTTGGTCGGCCATGACTCATCCAATAGGAGTAGGACATGTTTCAAGCTCATCCCATATTATTAAAACATTATTTTTACCTTAAACTACACTAATTACCTCTAATCGCGATTAAGAACTTAAAAGTTACTATTCACCAAAAAATTATTTTAATCTCATTGAACCACATTTTACTTCTTAATGACAACCATGTATGTCGGATTTTTGAAAATCAAATCACAGAAGTGGTAATATTTCATTTAAACGAAAAATCAGTTATTTAACTACCACTTAGTGGTTTCACTATTCATCAAAAATTGAAGTTTTTCAGAACAAGGCCAAAATTTCACCCTAAGCTATAATTGATATTCCGAATTCAAAAATGATTTCTATTTTACAAAATTCCAAACATATAAGTTGCATTAATTAATTTTATAATTAATTCCCGCTGTTACAACAAATAGCGTGTTTTTAAGAAACAATTTATATCAAAAGATTGGCAATTGTTTATGTCCAATTTCAATGTTAAATTAATTCTAATGACCACCATTGGATAAAATGGTAAAAATATATTCTAATTATACTCTAAAACCACTAAATAGTATAATTTATCACTATAAATTATTTTGATTAAAAAAGTTGTTTTTAAGTAATTTTCACTATTCATAAAAAATTGGAAGTTCTCAGAAAATTACAAAAAATTCAACTTTGGATAATTTCGATATTACGAATACAAAAATGAAGTCCATTTTGAAACATAAAATTTCTATAATTTTAAAAAGTGGTTATTACTATTCATAATGGCTACTTTGATTAGTCGCGGTGTTTTAGAACTCGAAGTTGCGTACAATGCAAGTTATTGCATTATTGAATGAGAAGCGTATCATGGAAGCTCGGGGTGTTACATTCTCCCCTCCTTCAATAAATTGCATCCTCGCAATTTGAAATTTTTCTTTGAAAATAAAATTTTGAAAAGAGAAAATACCTTTGAGGAAAACCCACATCGGAAATAAGGTTAATAAATATATAACATAAAAAGAAAGCAGGATAAGTACAAAGGTCACCCGATATATCCCATTCTAGGATTATATGAAAATATGTATATGGAGGAGAAACAAACCATAAAGGTCTGATGGAGAGTTATAGAAAACAGGATTAGGAGAAAGTTTAACCATAAGAAAATCACAAACTTGTGATTGGTTAAACGGTCATTGAATCCCCAGTTGGAAAAGTTAACCGACAACATTTTTGTTTTAAGTTACCTTTTATAATGTTGAGGAATTTATTTAGGAGATTTACTAAGAACGTAAGGGAATATACATACTTGTTATGTATACTTTCATTCGTTAATAAATTTTTACCACAAACCCAACTTTTACTCCAAATGGTAACGGAACTCAAAAATATTCTATTTATCCTAATTGTATAAGGTCCCAAATGTTAACACATACCATTTAGATTAGTAAAACTGTTTTGTAATAACCAGGGACTTCCTGTAGGCTAGTGGTAGGAAATAAAGGCTTGTCGCACTATGGTTGTGGGTTCGATTCCTGCAGATTTGTCCGACGCAACGGGTTATTCCCCACCCTGCAGGTTGTCCTTTTCCTAAAACTATAGTATTATAATATTCCAAAAATAATCTTCAGAAATGCTTTAACCTTAAACAATACTATCCATGGTTCAACTTAATCCATTCCAACCTTAATAGTTATCCAAAATACCTCCGTCCAGACTTTCTCTAAAAGGTCTCTAAATTCCAAAATCAATTGTAACATCAGATTCCCCAAACAAAGAGAAGTTTCTCTTATTGTCACATACTAAAAATATGATTACCTTAATCATATTAAAACCTTACTGAAATCAACAAGTACTGCAGTACAATCCATATATATATATCACATTATTCTTATAACCAGAATATAATCCTTGAGTCCAAAAGCACCAATACATTAATTATTCCGCTTCAACTGTAGTCACAGCATAAGATTGGCCTTGATCCCTTGGCCTTTTCTGAGGTAAGTTTCCTTGACGCTTAGGACATTCATTTGCATAATGCCCTGTTTCCCTACAATTGTAGCATTCAACTTTGACAGCCTCTTTCTTTCCCTTGCAATCACGAGCCTGGTGGCCCTTTTCTCCACATTTATAACAAACTCCCATTCCTTTTAGGCAAGTACCAGGGTGATTCTTCCCATAATTATCACATAATGGAAAATCCTTCTTTCCCTTTTTCCCTTTATCTGTCTCTTGTTCCACCGTTCTCTTCTTCTCTTGCTTTACTTTGTTGTCATAAGACTTAGAGAATTCCTTTTCTGTCTTGATAGCACACGAGAAAATATCTTCGTATGATGAGAAGGATTGTGATACTAAAGCTCGATGGAGAAATGGTTTTAACCCATAAAATAAACGATCAATCTTACTCCTTGGGTTACGTATATAATCGACAGCATGCCTCGCTAACCTTGTAAAGTTAGCCTCATACTTTGCGACATTCTCATCCTCCTTCTGCCTCAAACTCAGAAATTGCCTTTTCATATCTGCTCGATGGTCACGAGGAAAATATTTTTCTAAGAAAAGCTCTTTGAACTCCCTCCATTCCATATTCGATACATCATCATCTTCCTTTGTGTTTTGAATCAGCGACCACCACTGATCGGCATCTCCAGTGAGGCGGTAAACTGCCATGACAACCTTCTCCCTTTCACTACTCCCCAAGGCATGGAATATTTTCTCTAAGGAATTTATCCATTGCTCAGCTACTAATGGATTTGTACCCCCATTAAATGTTGGCGGTTGTTGCCTCATGAAGCAGTCTAACATTGATCCTCCACGTTGCGGATCAGGGTGCTCCATACGAGTAAGGTTATTATTCATAACCTGCGTGAGTTGTCCCAGTACGGTGAGAAGCTGATCGGCACCAGTTGTATCACTAGCTCCACCATAATTATCTTGAGCAGGAGGGCAATCCCTGCACGGAGTGCGTGCATTGATACGGTTTCCATTCCTTCCACTAGGCGCCATTTCTAAACAATGGCATAAACTATATTAGTTTATGAATCAAAATACATAATTCCATACTTGTTAAACACTTTACATAAATTGAACTATTTATGGATATAATCCATAATCATAAAAAGAAATGTTTTCTTTGAGGAAGTATGTACTCATAACCCTTCATAGTGATTTGTAAATAAAATGAGAATTATCCTAAGCATATCCCCCAGGAGTGTCGTAACTAAGAGTGCAGCAAGGCCCGTTGTCGTGCACCAGTTCCCGTTCGAGTCTAGCTCAAAGCGGTGTTTCCGGGTTTTACCCCTAGGTACATCTGTGCCAGAGCCGCCTCTACCTGCTCATATCCAGACAGGGATGTATTGCTTGGAAAACTGATAACATCTCTATAATACCAAAATTCTAGGAAGTTCTTCTATACTAATCCTCAAAGTCTATCTTTGGGCTATGTGCTCTAATCAGAGTTTATCTAAATCTAGCTTCCAAGGTTAGTACTAAACTGCCTCTGATACCAACTGTAACGCCCCGACCCCAGCTACCCAGAGTCGGTGCATTACTTCGTACATTGGCATGATCACAAAAGATCAAGTCTCGAAAGACCGATTAGTTTAGTAGCCTTGTAAACACTAGATACATTCATAAGTCTTACATTACATCACAAAGTGAAAAACTATAATAACATAGTCTCCATAGTCCACACTTCTATCCTCTTCGGGCTATCCCTGCAGGTCATTCATAAAATACTTCTTCACATCCTGGAAAATATTAAAACATTGAAAGGGGTGAGCTCAGATGCTCAGTAAGGATAACAATATTGCGGAAGCTTTCATAAATAAACATAAAAATTTAAGGCAATGTATAACTAAAACAAAAGCCTTTTAAACTTGAACATCAACATAATATGGCAAAAGTAAAATGAGATAATGACATTCACTTCTTCACATGGATATTCTACTGGTCAAATAATCACATGCAATATCAATAACCACTTTCATAATGAGGGAATGTATAATGCCGGACATTCTGAAACATTTTGTCAAGGCCTCGGCCAAGACGTCTAAAATGATTAAGGCCTCGGCCAAAACCATAAATCAAATTGGGAAAGGGCCTTGGCCAATTCCATGTCTAGTTGTCTCATGAGACCTACCGATGCAATTTTTTTTAGAAGATACTTAGGTTTAAAATTGCTCAAATATTCTACAGTGTTTTTCTGAAAACATTATGCAACCTTCTGAAAACAAAATAACTAATTCTGAGACTGCTCGACTAATTACAGGCCATGATGGGTCCACGCCCAATCCCTTCCTGTCTACCACACTCGAGAGTCGGGTTTTCTGAAAACATTTTTAAGCTTGCGTTAAATACGTATACATTTGCACTGGATTTTCATATATTGGAGAGAAATATCTCTTTTTTGAAATCATTTAAAAATCACATAATTATAAAAGAAAACCTTTTGAATAAACGTAAAATTCAAAGGGGTTTATACACCGTATAAAAGAAAGTTGTGTATAAAACGAAATATGCCTCAATGAATGGAGATTGAGACGAAGTCCTTACAAAGATCATTTTTTTAAATGAAATAGATCTATTATGTGTATTCACTATAAATACACATAAATAATGTAAAAATACAAGATAGTACATAATAATATCATGATATAATTTTAAAGTAGGAGATTAACCCAAAGAATGGAAGTTGGGTTAAGAAGTTCCCTTACCTTGCGTCTTGTCCTGACTCGACCGTTCTTTAACCTCCTGAATAATAAACTAGAGTTAATTTATATTTACTTAAGAACCTTTTTCATGTTCATTATTCCATTTATATCACTTATTACCATGTTATGAACAATATTTAATTATTTAAGTTAATAACGGTCGTTTTGTCGATCTTTGGTGCTTGAGTCAAAAATAAACTTCTTATAATTACAAGTTGTTCATGTGGTGAAATATCCATTATATCCAGAATTATATTCATGATGTAGATATCATATATATCATATATATACAGTATATACATTCATTCATAATGTCACGTAACATTTAGAGGTAAGAAATGAAATGCACCGTTCATGGAGACAGTAAGCCGTACGTACGCATGAACGCTACTTTCATTTCTATTTCATATTTAATGGAATGAAATCATAATGATATAAATTTATAATATAATTACAGTATAATATAGTGTATAATACCATTTAATCCATCCTTTATACATCCCACATATGGCATTAACGATTCAAATCACTTTGAGGGGGCGGTAGTCCGCACTTCCTAAAATGAAATTATCGCGTTTTACCCATAATGGAAATCATAAAGTATGCCATAAATGAGAAATACAGAAGCATAAGTAAAACATAAACATATTTTATATCATATATAAATATAGTGACATCTTAATGGCCACCTTTGAAGGTGTTATATGAGTGTTGAACAATCATCGTTTCGTGAGGCAGAAATTCGCCATCCACAGAAACCGTATGTTCTTTAACCATTAGATGTAGGTGTGTGTAAGTGTAGCTCGAATACTTCTTATAACAAAATCCTAGTATATTGAGTATACTGGTGTTGTTACAAAAGAAATGAATAAAAAGAGTTTAGGGGGTTGGAGAAGAAAAATAAAACAAAACAACATTAGAGAAGACATTACCTCAAAATCGGGTAACTCTTTTTGATTTGAGCCAAAGGCTTCCTTGAGAAGAGTTCTGCCCAAAGTGAGGCTTCTAGGAGTAAGAGGAGGAAGTTGGGAGATTATTTGGGCAGATTTTGGCCGAGCCAAATGGCTTGAAGGTGTGAATAAGGTGGGAGAGGTGGGGGCCTTTTATAAGTGGAGAGGAGGGGCACTTTTGGAAAGATTGAAATGTTACATTATTTCACAATGCTTTTCGGATTCTAAAGGTCCCACACTTATATAATTCGAGGCTAAGGTGATAATGTTTCGAAATATCCTCATCCAATAGGCTTTGGACAAGTGTAAGCCTTGGATTTTTCATTATCTTCTCATTTTATTTAAATCGTTAAATAATGAGGTCATCGCTGCATCATAATGATGTCATAAATAATTTAATTTATTTAATGTATAAAAATTATAAAAAAATACTATGATGTAGGAAATCTTTTTAGCTTTCTAATGAATATTTATAGTCAAAATTTGGACTTGTGTAACCCCACTTAAAAATTGTTTTAGTAAAACAACTCATGTTTGTGTCAATTTAATTTTAACATTAAATAAATATATATTAATGTCATTTTCCAACTAAAGTGGCTCCATGGGGTCCCCAAGTTGACCCATGGGTTTTATTGGTCGTCCATGACTCATCCAATAGGAGTAGGACATGTGTCAAGCTCATCCCATATTATTAAAACATTATTTTTACCTTAAACTACACTAATTACCTCTAATCGCGATTAAGAACTTAAAAGTTACTATTCACCAAAAAATTATTTTAATCTCATTGAACCACATTTTACTTATTAATGACAACCATGTATGTCATATTTTTGAAAATCAAATCACAGAAGTTGTAATATTTCATTTAAACGAAAAATCAGTTATTTAACTACCACTTAGTGGTTTCACTATTCATCAAAAATTGAAGTTTTTCAGAACAAGGCCAAAATTTCACCCTAAGCTATAATTGATATTCCGAATTAAAAAATGATGTCTATTTTACAAAATTTCAAACATATAAGTTTCATTAATTAATTTTATAATTAATTCCCGCTGTTACAACAAATAGCGTGTTTTTAAGAAACAATTTATATCAAAAGATTGGCAATTGTTTATGTCCAATTTCAATGTTAAATTAATTCTAATGACCACCATTGGATAAAATGGTAAAAATATATTCTAATTATACTATAAAACCACTAAATAGTATAATTTATCACTATAAATTATTTTGATTAAAAAAGTTGTTTCTAAGTAATTTTCACTATTCATAAAAATTGGAAGTTCTCAGAAAATTACAAAAAATTCAACTTTGGATAATTTCGATATTACGAATACAAAAATGAAGTCCATTTTGAAACATAAAATTTCTATAATTTTAAAAAGTGGTTATTACTATTCATAACGGCTACTTTGATTAGTCGCGGTGTTTTAGAACTCGAAGTTGCGTACAATGCAAGTTATTGCATTATTGAATGAGAAGCGTATCGTGGAAGCTCGGGGTGTTACATAATGTATTATTTGATTATAGATCCTCCAACTATTTTATTTCTAATGAATTTTCTAATGGGGTCAAAGTACGAGCTCAAGATTTCGATATTGAATTATATGTAATGACTCCTAATGGAAAAATGGTCAAATCTTATGTTTATAGTTCTTCTCTTATTAAAGTTAGTGGGAAAGTACTTCCTACAAATATCGTTATTCTCCTTATATTTGAATTAATTGTGGTTATTGGCATGTATTGGATTTCTCTATATTAATCCCATATTAATTTCCAAGTAACGGAAGTCACATTCTATATTCTGAATAAACCTATAATCATTTATTGATGCAAGTATTAATATGAACATACAATGGAAATTTCTTCCATCTTGTCGGTATTAATTCATATAAATGAAGGTTAATTATCAAATGGTTGAGGAGAAACTAAACATTAAGAATAAACCTATTATGTGGGAGTTTTTTATTGTTTTTCTCAATGATTTTTCAGATATTCCACTGAATCGTGAAGTTTAGTTTTTGATATAACTCATACCTGGGGCTATGCCTATTTTCAATAATCCTTATAGAATGGATCAAATTGAGTTGTAGGAATTAAAGAAGAAACTTGATAAAAATCTTGAAAATTGATTCATATGACCTATTGAATCATCTTGGGGTTCACCTATTATATTTCATAAGAATAAATATGGTATAATGTGTATTTTAATTTATTATCGGGAAATTAACAAAATAAAATCCAGAAGAAGTATTATATTACCTGTATTGATGATTTATTTAATCAACTACATGGATGTAAATGTTTTTCTAAAATTGACCTCCATTCTATATATTATCAATCGAGGGTCAAGAAAGAGGATATACCCAATATGGAATTCCAAATAAGGTGTGGACACTATGAATTTATAGTGATTCCTTTGGGTTTAACTAATGCCCATGTTATCTTCATGGACATGATTAATATAGTATTTAGAGACTATCTTGATCAGTTTGTGGTAGTCTTTATAGATGATATTATCATATATTCAATAATAAAGGATGGACATTAATATCACTTGAGGATTGTGATAAAGACCCTGAGAAAAGATTATATTTATGAAAAAATTAACAGGTTTGAATTTTGGCTTCAGAAAGTTTTTTTTGGGACATATAATCTCAAGTGGGGGTATATGAGTAGATAATTCAAAGATAGAAGTTATTGAGAAATGTCCAAGACCAATCATGGTAACTAAAATCCATATTTTTCATAGTTTTTCTGGATATTCTAATTGATTTTTTGAGATTTTCTCTAAACATTCCAATCCACTCCCCAAGTTAACTCAGAAGGGTGCCAAGTTAGTTGTCTTCAACTTTTCATTAAAGATATGGAGGCATTATCTTAATGGAGAAAAGTTTGATATATATATATATATATATTGATTACACATAAGGAATTGAATTTTCTCCAAACAAGATGGTTGGAGTTGACTAAAGATTAATATTTCTCAACACATTACCACCCTTGGAAAGTGAACAAGGTGACAGATTATTTCAGTAGAAAGTACCATGGTAGCCTATCAATGATTAGGATGAAAAATGGATTATTATTGCTTGATTTTTAGAGGATATATCGGGAAATAATAAAGGATGGGGATAAATATTATCTGGGTCAAATGAATACTCAGCCATCTATCCAAGTGAATATTAAATAGGCACAAAGGTTATATGTAATGGTAAAAAAGAAAGGGATATTTTTTCTAGAGTTCAACCTTTATTGTGATTAAATAATAAGGTTTAGAAACCCTGTTTGTGTCCCTCCTATACCATATTTGAAGAAGGAACTTTTGAATGAGGTTTATATTTCATCATATTCTATTCATCCTAGATGTATAGTTATCTAAAAGGATATTTATGGGGGGATGGAATAAATTGAGATATTTTATAGTATATTTCTCGATGCTTGGTTTTTCATCATGTTAAAGATGATAGATAGAAATCTAATGGGATGTTACAACCATTAACCATACCTGAATGGAAAAAGGAAAACATCACCCGGGATTTTTTTTCTCTATAGTTCATAAAACATCTAAAGTCCATGTTGTCATATGGGTTATAATCGATTTCCTTACAAAATCGGAACACTTCATTGCTATCATAGAATATTTATCTCATGATCATCTTCATTAAATATATATTAAGTAAGTGGTATGATTTCATGGATTTCCACTTTCTATTGTATCTAATTTGGATTTGAGATTTACCTATAAGTTCTAGTGAAGTCTCTAGTGGGATTTGGATACAAAGTTATTTTTTAGCACTACTTATTATCATCAGAAAGATGTTTAGTCTAATAAGACAATTAAAACTATAGAAGACATGTTGAGATCTTTCTCGATGTATTTAAAAGGTGGTTGGGATCAATACTTTCCTTGGATAGAATTTTTCTATAAAACTAGTTTTCACTCTAGAATTAAGATTGCTCCTTATGAATACCTCTATGGTAAGTAGTGAAAACTCAAATGTGATGGAATGATGTTAGAGAAAGAAATCTATTGGGACATGATTTATTTGCGGAAATGTCCTAGAATATTATATCTTTTCAGCAACACATATGACAAGCTCATAGTAGAAAAATATTTATGCTAATAATCTTCAAAAATATCAGGAGTTTGATGTGGTTGATAAAATATTTCAATGAA
Organism: Viscum album; assembly: GCA_963277665.1. NCBI lineage: Eukaryota > Viridiplantae > Streptophyta > Magnoliopsida > Santalales > Viscaceae > Viscum > Viscum album. The sequence goes on along the minus strand of OY728132.1, from coordinate 1,147,286,571 downwards.
TATTTCCCCAGAATAGATTTATGATATTTGGAAAGAAGTTAAATCTAATCCCTAGGTATAATGGTCCTTTTGACATTATTGATCGTATTGGGATGGTGGCTTATCGATTGGGTCTTCCACTGAATCCCTCTCATGTTCATGATGTGTTCCATGTATCTCTATTTAAGAAGTATATACCTAATCCTTCACATGTAATAAACATAGATGTTGTACCAATGGAGAAATATATTTCTTATGGGGAGCAACCAATATATATTTTGGACCATATATAGAGAGTTCTAAGAAACAAGACCATTATATTGGTTAATGGTTTGTGGAAAACCCACCAATTTGAGGAAGCTACATGGAAACCTGAGGATGTGATGGCATAGAGGTATACTCATATATTATTATTTGAGTGATTAATTTAATGGGATAAATTCATTAGGGTATAATGTATCACATCAATATTTTATAGTATGTCCCTTTTTAAATTTAAATATTTTATAGTAATATTGCACACAACACCCAGCGTAAATGAAAAATTAAATAGTATTATAACATAGCCATTAAATTGGATTGAATGAATAGTATTAAAAAATTATAAAATTTATATATTATATATTCAATCAAATGTTTTTCAAGAATAAATCTAATTTTATGAATAAAAAGCAATGTTTTTTAGAGGCAGTTTTGGCACATTTTAATGGAGAAGATTCTTTAAAACAAAATCTATACACTTATATAAATTATATTTGATGAAATAAAATTTATTTTTAAAATAGGTATATCAAATTTTACTTTGGTAGAATTTTTGGTATTTTTATAATATGTTTAATTTTCTGATTAATAGTTAAAAATAGTACATTTTAATTGAAAACTGACATTTCATCTAATTGATTTGTAATGTTAAATTTTATTTTAAATTGTTTTTAAATTAAAATTATATCAATAATAAATATTTTAATAGAATTAAGGCCATTTTAATCTTTTTTATATTGAATTTCGGTATAAAAACATTTCAAACTTTTGAATAATTTCAATTTAAAAACCTAATTTCTCGACCAGTCTACAGGATTAATTTTAAAATAATTTTAGCCACTTATGTGTTTTTAATTTTGAAAAAATATATTCTATATCTGAAATAACAAGATAGAAATTTATTAAATGGGTCACTTTTACATTTGGCCAATATGAATAGTAACATTGGTAATTTTTTCCACAATAAAGCCAAAATTGGGAAATTCAGGTGAAAAATAAAGCGATGAAAACTATAAAATGACCCTAACACATTCCAAATTTTAATTGGATGAATTAAATTATACCCTTAACACCTAATTTTAAATTTTAAATTATTTAGTGGACAATTTCCATGAAAATTACATAGATATTATTAAAATAAAAGGGAGTGACAAACTGTAACACTCATTCTTTTAATGAAGTATAATATATTTAATATGAGGTTAAAAGAAAGATATAAAAAATATAAATATTATTAATAAATATAAAAGTTTTATCTACACCAATATATTTTATTTTAATTTTTTATTTAATAAATAATTATCATAAATAATTACACAACGATGATGTAGTAATTATTCACTTAATGAAAAAAATCAATTAAATGATATTAAAAATATTAGAATAAATATAATTTGGATTAATTATGGTGTTAAACAAATTTTATAGGTTATTATGACATATTATTAGTTTATTAAATTATTTTTTTTCTATGTTATATTTCTGTATTGATTTTATTTACGTCAATATAATGAATAGTGTTAAAAATTAACACTAATGATATTTTATTAAAAAATAATATTTTATTAAATTATTAAAAAAATCATAAAGATAGTAAATAAGAAAATGGGAGATAAATTATGATCAAGATATCAAATATTGACCATTTATGGATTAATTTACACCTTTAATGTAAAACTCTAAACCATTTAACATTGAAAATTTTGTTATTATAGTTGAAATTAAAACAGGTTAACTAAGAGTCAATCAAAATAATAAGGCTTACAATTACACAAAAACTTGTATAAAATCAATTTTTTATGTTAATATCATCCTATAGCACCATATATTCGAATACCTATCCATTTGGAGGTATTTGGGGTGATATGTAATTTATTATAATTTAATATTTTGAGAAAAACCAAAAGTGTCGCTCTCATTCATTATAAATGGAAACCTCCTACCTTATCTCATTTCACCAATTTGAGTCTTATAGATCAACCAAATTCTACCAAATTCTCTTAAAAAATCACCAATACACATTCTATAGGTTATTTTCTTCCCAAATGACCAACTCTACAATCATTTATAGGAGATCTAAAGGAACTGTTTCGAATAAGAGGTAATCTCTCTAACTGATCACTCAATATTTATACTCTATACCTCCTATAAATCTATAATATCTATCATAAAATATAAAATTAATCATCCAAAATATTCTTAAATTTAATTATGATTATTAATACACCATTATATACCATTTCCCATTAAACTATAAGTGAAAGTATCACTCATGTGTATATATGTCTTACTGGTTCCAGGTAGCGATACAATTCATTTTCCATATTAATATTTTATGAATAATAATTATGATGTGATTAATTTTTATATATGATATTTATGAAATAATTATACCTATTTATTGATAATATCATGACTACCTTCTTACCATATAATATTTTGGGAAATAATAATGTCACTCGTGCATACAAATGGTTTACCATCTCCATGATGTGATGTGATTCATTTTTCATCTATATTTTTTGTGGATAGAAATAGAGGTGATATTTTTGTATATATAAGATATATATATATATAACATAATAATGATTCTAGAAATAATGTTACCATGATCAAAGTATATAGACTTGGAATCCTAAACCAAAACATGTGTGGAAAAGGAAGTAGTTATCATCCAGAACAGTGATTTTAATAATAAATTATTAATAAATATGTGACAATATGTTATAAAAATAACATACATGTTATTATTGATATATTTTTATGTAATAATATTATAATAAATCAATATTTATTACACAGGAGCTTTGAACGTGAACGTGGAAAGGCAAGACTTGAGGTAATGGATTTTTGTCTCACTTTTATTTATATGGGACACATAACTTATACAATACTTTTTTCTTTTTCGTGGTATATATAATACCCATGAATTTTTTTAAGAAACATATTCTAAATATTATGGTATTTACATATCCATATAACTTTCTTTCATTCATGATGCATATGACTCTACTAATTATAAAGATGTAAGGGTTTATTTCACAATCTCATCAATATTTGGGAATGTTTCATTTTATGTATTTATTAGGGAATATTTCTCTTCCACATCCATATTTTTAAAAAAATTAAAAAAATGTCTTTACTATTATCCTATTAATTTTTATAGTAATTTTTGCCCATGTTTGACTTTTTAGAAAAATGGTTTGGAAATAATATTTTTTTGTTTTCTGAACAAGGCTCTTTGTGACTTTCCTAACAAAAATATATTGAAGGACTTTTTTTAACATATATGGAATGAGAAAATTTTCTCACATTCATGATTCCTTAATGATATAAAGATAAATTTACATGCTTACATGGTTCTTTGAAATAAATTTTTTTTAGTATAATTGTGTTGTAATGTCTTAAAAATTACATGTAAATTTTTCTAAAAATATATGGAATTATTCTGAGACCACATGCATTGACGAAACATGATTCTAAGGCTCAATGAGCCCAGAATGGAATTTTGAACTTTTTTTAAGTACGATTAAGAAAATGTGCGGTCAGGTTTTTCTACCATTTGAATTGAGGCTCAGATCGAAAATCCAAGGGCACTGTTGAATTCAGAACATTGGGATTCTCCTAGAATGGACATAAATTCGGTAGGCAAGGGCCAAACAGAAAAGTTTATTTTCATAATTTTTTGGAAAATAATAAAATAACTTTAAAAAAAAGTTATTTTTTTTTTTTTTGATTTGTTGAGTGGAAGATGGCGATGTTGCGGTGTAGCGATGAGGTGAATTGATGTGGATCATTAATGGCCCATTAACTGATTGCATAATAATGCATTAATGACGCATAACAGTGACGCTGTTTCATAAATGAAACAGCGTAATGATGTAATGTCGCAGTGTTATAGAAATGTTGCGACATGTTGTCCTTTTATTTTGCTTGATGCTTTGGTGAAACGAGGAATAAAACTACAAGGACTCTCTGAAAAACTTCTGAATAACATCCTCTCTAATGAAGAATGAAAAATTCTGATGAATGTAAAACATCATTCATGCACCTCGAAGAACGGATCCAAAAGCGACAAATGACATCAATGTATTGAAACCTTGAAGATTAAATCCTGTAGCAACTAACATCAAAGAGGTAGGGGTTGTTTTATTTTTAATTTCATCCTTGTTATTTTCTAGAAACGATGAATGCAGATCAACCCTCAAACACTTTGATCCACAAATCATGCATTTATGTGGGAGGGTAACATTATTTGGGGGATTCTCTATTCGGGATTAGTTTATCTTTTGTTATGATTGAACATCCCCCTTGAGCCTCCCCAGTTTCAAAACATCTAATGTGGAGGGTGTGGGCCGACACGAACAAAGGGCCGAACCCCTATGCATGTGTGCTCCTTGTGGAAAGGTGCATCTGAGACCATCGTGGTGATGGAGACAACCCGAGAAGCCAGTGGGCGTAGATAGATCAGAAAACGGACCATTAGAGAAACTTCGGTGGCCTGCGGAAGGTTTCGCAAGTGTGGCGGTGCCGACAACTGGTGGCGGTGACTGGCCCGTGCCTGCTGTGTGGAGGGGGCGGTGGAAACCGGCATCACGGCATCCTGTGGGGTAGTAGGGAGCTGGATCCGACCGAATGTCGCATCCCGGCCAGGCGTACCAATGGTCCGCCTCTAGAAGACTGAGCCCCATCTGGCAGGCTAAGCCCCCAGCCAGCAGTCCAAACATGCACTAATAGGCCAGACCCCCTTTGAACGGGATGGACCCACATCGGTAGCCCAGACCCATGCCCTTCAGGCTGGGTTGGATGAGACCAGGTCCCCGGGGGACCCGGTGGGCTGGACCCTTAGCCAAACCGGGCCGGGTCCAGCGAATCCCTTGGGGTCAGGCCCACTGGTCGGGATGGACTGGACCAACTCAATCCCAAACAAGGTCAGGTCGAGTTGGTCAAATTTTTACCAAGGTATATGGGACCCACAGGCTGGGTTTGTTGAGTCAGTTCGACCAGGTGGGACTGGGCCCAGACGCAACCGGTTCGTGCTTACTAAAATGTTCATATCTTGCAAACTGGGCATCCAATTGATGATCTGTTTACAGTGTTAGGACCCTCTCGTTGAGGCGGATCATTTAGAATGCCCTAAGGACGATTCTATGGATGTTGAGCTGTGACTAATGGCTTGAGGACTGGTTCTCCCAGGCGCGCTACGTACAGAACTCTGTGGTTGGCTAAGACCTAAAGACTACTGACTTTCAACTATGTGTGACTCGACTATGGCCTAGTCAGAGGAACGTCTGTATAACATTGAATTCCTATGGTGGGAATCAATTTTATGTGACTTTGTAGGCCCACGATATGCAATGAGGAGGATTACCTTAGTTGGGAAATATTAGCGGGAAGCACTTCTTTGTGACATCTTAGGCCCACAGTACGCAATGATGAGGTGTACCTAAGATGTCCAAGGTTAGTGGGAAGCACTTTTGTGTGACTTGGAAGGCCCACTATAGTTGATAGAAGAGAAGTTTTCCAGAAGTCTAGGTATTCGATGATGTGATTTGTGATTCTTCTATCACTGCCCTAAATTTTTACCTAGTGTGAGATGTATTGTGCTTCATGCTTTACTTTGAGGATTATTGTCCGATCTTTCCTTTTTGTTTAAATGTCCCTACTAAGTAATTTGTTACTCACCTTTTCATAGGCGTCACCCATACATGTTGTGTCTGGTGAAAACGACAGACGTTTTGACAGAGACTTTGGTGGATCAGAACCCTGAGGTGCTTAGGGAGATGAGACTGACAGACGTTACGATGTGGGACTTGGTGGCCAAGGAATAGGCGAGGCCTAGTATTATTGGGTGGATATGACTTTATACATCAGCTTTCTATAGCTACACTACTCTCATGATCAGGTGGGGTTTTCCACAGACATCCATCAGAGTTTTCTTTTTTTACTTTTCTATTTTTAGTTCCTTTGTTGGGTTTTTATCCTAGAACACATTTATTAGTTATAATTTTACTCATTTTTTTTAGTAATACTTGTTTCTTTTTAAGTGTTTGGGACTTTTTTATGCATGTGTTTGTGTAATGGTACTCAAGAAAATGCCTTTCACTTGTAGGTTGAAGCCTTCAGCGCTAGTCGCCAGCCCTTGGCCTTCGGGAGGTGGGATTGGGGCAGTCAGGGTATAGACCCCCAGGGTATGGGTTGTGACAAAGTGGTTTTAGAGGGAGTTTGGTCCTATGACAAATACTAAGAGTATGTTGTTTTGTTTTAGGGAAAAAATGTTAAGTTTTGGGAGTTCAACTTTCAGATTCGGGGAGTCCAGTACTGGTGTGGCAGCCAATGTATTCATGCAACTGGACCTTTAATTCTATTTTTTTGCTCAATACATGAATACATTTGTTGCATAAGTTCCTCCTTATGTTCTTTTGAATAAGATTCAGCTCACCAGGTATAACCTTCTAACCGTGGTACATCTTGATTTATCTTAGGATGCCTCCACATAGACGACCAGCCAGGATCCCAATATGAGGTCATGAGGATAGCCCTCTTAGTGATGAGGAATCCTTTCAAGGACTAGTTAAATAGATGGCACCACTGGGTGGTGCACCAGTGCTACAACCACCCGATGGTCAACATTTACTCCTGGCGGTTCCAGCAGAGAATGTGCACAGGCTGTGTGCCCTACATGAGTTTCAAAGATAGAGACATCACAGGTTCAAGGGTGAGATAGATCATCAGGTCATTGAGGACTGGGTGGAGGCAGTAAAGAGGGTTATCTGTTTAGTGAGGAAATCTCCTGACCATATGGAAATCCTGGCAGTGAGCCTTCTTCGGGGCTCGGTAGGGAGATGGTAGAGCTTGACCACTCAGACGCACGATGTGGCGACCCTCACCTGGGAAGACATCGAGCAACTTTTCTGGGAGGAGTTTTTTCCTGTTCCCTTGTGATCTGTGTGAATTCTGGAGCTGATTCACCTATAGTAGGGCATCATGATAGTGTTCGAGTACTTAGAGAGGTTCAGTGAGCTATCTTGATACTCGAATGATATGGTGTGATACCCTTTCTTCAGGGACTTAGCCTTTGATCAGGGACTCATGTGGGATATTAGGGCATCATTGTTGTCTCTCAGCATCCCTAATCAGGCTAGGGTACTTGACTGAGTCCTTCTAAAAGAGATATTTTTGGTGGAGTAGGTGCCAACAGCTAGAGCTACTAGTAGACCCCTGGTGACGGAGTTTTCAGCAGTAATCAGATAGTAGACGAGAGGGCCCAAGCAGGATAGGCCTTTCAGGGGACCACTCTAGGACTCAGGTTCGGTAGTGTAGGGCTCCCATACAAGAGGGAGTTAGTCGAGAACAAGGATTTTCTTATCATACGGCGGGTAGGGACACGTGGCATGTGACTGCCCAACCCATCGTATATATGACCAGGTGATGGTCATGAGGCCATTGAGGTAGGGGAAGTGGTTCGAGCGAGGAGGTTTGCATGGTAGCAGATGTGGCAGGGGATCAGGTTAAGCAGCAGGCATTGGGTGATGGTTTGAGGTGTTATTGCCACCACCCCCAAGTGGTCCACCCCGACCTCAGGGAGTAGGTGGATAGGGGAGAGCACAACTTTGGGCAGTGGAGGATTATGACCACAACACTCCAAAAATGATCTGAGGTACGATCTATGTCTTCTCCACCCTAATTGTAGTTCTTATGGACACAGGATCTAGTCACTCTTTCTTAGACATGGATCTTGCTTGGAGCTCAGATATTCCGTTGGATTCTTTGCCTCGATCCTTATGGCTAGAGACTCCTATGGGAGGAGATTCGATGATTACACACTTGTGCTGGAAGTGTGAGATTACTCTAGGAGAAGAGAGCTTCGATTGGGATCTCCTAGTAGTGGTGTTGAGGCCTTATGACGTTATTTTGAGTATAGAGTGGTTATCTACATTCCATGCTCAAATTGATTGTCTCAGACATACAATGCTTTGTGTCTACGGATATGGGACCATCTTTTCCTTCACCGGTGAGAAGGAAACTCTTGTATTATAAGATGGACTTTCTTGGAGGAGGGTGCATCCGATCAATCACTAGTTGGATAGAATCACCCTTGATACAGTGGATGGGAGGAGTCCATGCTTTCATATAGTGGTGGATGAGTACGAGAATGTTTTTCCTAAGGATGTTCCCAGACTACCTCTTCATCGAGAAGTAGAATTCCGCATCTACATGTACCCCGGGATGGCACGGATATCCACACAAGCATATCAGATGTCTCTCATAAAGATTAACGATCTAAGGGTATAGCTGGAGGACTTGCAGGAGAGGGGATTTGTAATGCCTAGTGTTTCACTATGGGAAGCCTCAGTGTTTTTTTCCAAGAAGGCATACAAGAGTTTGAGGTTGTGTGTGGACCTCCGATGCCTAAACCAGGTTACTGTGAAGAACAAGTATCCACTATTGAGAATAAATGAACTTGGTGACCAGCTGAAGGTAGTGAAGTGGTTCTCAAAGATAGACCTCAGATTAGGCTATCACTAGCTTCAGGTACAGAATGAGGATGTACCGAATACAACCTTCAGGAACCGATACGGCCACTATGGGTTCTTGGTGATGTCTTTCAGCATGAGCAATGCCCCAGAAATGTTCATATGACTCATGAACAGAATCTTCCAGCCTTACCTTGGCCAGTTTGTTGTTGTCTTCATTAATGACATCTTGGTTTACTCTTCGTCAGAGGAGGAGCATGCTACACACCTGCGGGTAGTCCTGGATACACTCTGAGAGCACCAAATTTATGGAAAGCTCTCAAAGTGTCAGTTTTGGATTTGGGAAGTCAACTTTCTAGGAAATGTCATCTCAGAGGCTGAAGTTGTATTGGATCCAGTGAATATAGATGTGGTTCTTGGTTGGGAGTCTATTAAGAGCATTAATGAGGTGTGTAGCTTCTTGGGTTTGGCTTGTTACTATCAGATGTTCATGCCTAAATTTTCCAGAGTAGCAGCACCCTTATCGGCATTGACATGTAAGGGACAACCCTTCATTTGGATGGAGAAATGTCAGAGGAGATTCCAAGAGATGAGGTGGAGACTTACTAGTGCCCCCATCTTGAGAATACCAGATTAGGGTATTGAGTTTGTAGTTTACAACGACGCATCAAGTACCATACTCAGTTGTGTCTGGATTCCTGAGAGAGCAGTGATCACCTAAGGCTCATTACAGTTGAGGTAGCATGAACATAATAACGTGACCCACGACCTGGAGTTAGTTGTAGTAGTCTTCTCCTTGAAGATGTGGTGACACTGCTTGATGGGTGAATGATATACGGTTTACTCCGACTACAAGAGTATCAAGAATATCTTCTCCTGGAAGGATGTAAACCCAAGATATCGTCAATGGATAGATTTACTCTAGTACTATGTCTTTCATATAGTCTATACTCCTAGAAAGGAGAATGTGGTGGCAAACATGATCAGCAGGAGGATGGGTTTGCAGCTGCTAAGTGGGGTGGCGGAGCAGTTGGCCGCCATGCAGGTATCCTTCATGGATTATGGTGGAGATTCTTACTTACAATCGATAACTATTACTTCCCCACTCTAATAGTGAGTCAGGGAGGCATGATCGGTGGATGTTGACTATGAGGCCTAACGTGCTCAGTTATCCTCAGGATGGGCTCCTGATGGATTTTTGATAGGTGGGGAGCACGTCATCCTTTTTAAAGAGTTCATTGTAGTGCCAATGACATTTCAGGAGGAGGTGTTAAGGGAGTTCCATACATCCCCATTGTCAGTACATCTTGGAGTTTCGGATATTTACCAGGACCTTCGACATCAGTAATGGTGGCCAGCGATGAAGAAAGCAGTGGCCAAGTTTGTTTCATGATGTCTCACTTGTCAACAAGTGAATGTCGAACATCAGGTTACAACAGGCTTGGAACATCCACTTGAGGTATCAGAGTGTAAATGGGATGGTATCTTGATGGAATTTATGATAGGGTTACCATGTACATCTAGGGGCCACGAACCTATCTTGGTGATCATTGACCGATTCACCATGTCGACACACTTCCTACCCGTTCGAGAGAAGGTATCGATAGAGGGATTGGGAAGCCTCTACGTCCAAGAGATTTTGTGGATTCATAGGGTGTATTCGATGATCATCTTAGATCATGATGATGGCATTGAATCTAGGTAACAGAGGATAAATATAGAAGGCTTTCAGGACGCAGTTGCCCTTAAGCACAAGTTTTCATCCTCACACGGATGGTTTGACAGAGCTGACCATACAGACCCTGGAGGACATGCTGCATGATTGCATCTTGGATTTTGGTTATAGTTTGGAACCCAACTTCTACTGTTGGAGTTTTCATACAACAACATCAATCACTCCACAATTGTAATGGCATCGTTTTAGGCCTTGTATGAGTGGCCTATCAGATCACCCCTATGCTGGACAGACCCAGGGGAATTGGAACTCATGGGTCTGGAGTTGGTATGGGCTACCATCGAGAAGGTTCAGATCATCCAGGAGTGGATGAGGAGTGCACAGAGTAGGCAGATATATTATGCCGATAGGAGACGGAGACCCTTGGAGTTTGAAGAGGGTGATCATGTTTTCCTTCGAGTCTCACCCCGATGAGGATTACGAAGATTTTGGCCTGAGAGACAAACTATCTATGAGGTTCATCAGACCTTTTTAGATCCTGAGCAGAGTTGAAGAGGTGGTGTACCGCATAGCTCTTCCCCCAAAGATGCACCAAGTTTATGATGTTTTCCATGACCACGGTTGAGGAGGTATGTGTATGATCCATTGCATGTCATCAACTGGGGAAAGCTGAAAATTAATGATGGGGCGATGTTTGTGAAGTTCCCTATGGCATCCCGTCTTTTTAATACATAACTTTTACTACTACAAATCTGGGCTATAGCCGCGGACCTATAGCCATGGTTTTATAGGTCCGTAGCTATAGCTTTTATACTGCCATGGTTCGTTTCCCACTCCGTGGATAAATGAGTAACCCTGTTTTTTTCCAATTAGCATCGGGCTCCTCCTCCTACTGCCCTCGCAATTCCTCCTCGCCGCGCCCTCCTCCTCCCCAACTCCTCCTCACCGTGCCCTCCTCCTCCCCGACGCCTCCTCGCCGTTCCCTCCTCCTACCCAATGCCTCCTCACCGCGCCCTCCTCCTCCCCGACGCTCTCTTCCCCACCCACGATTCGACGCGGTGAGTTAAGCGAGGGAAGAATGATGTTTCACAGTCGCGTGTTTTTGGAGTTGATCACTTTCTACCTCCTAATATGCTCCTCCGTATTGAACGCATCGTTGTCTGAAACCGATCTCCACTGGGCTTTTAAGAAGAGGCAGATAAAGGAGAAGGTTCGCGAGATGTAAGTGTGATCATGTTTGGCTCTCATGTATCTTAGTATCGATTTTATTAACCGTAAGATGCAACTTAACGAGCTTAACTTCGTCGATTCTCTGTCAGCACTTCTCATTTCAAATTTATGCAGGAGATGTGATTGTTGACGCAAGTCAAGAAAAGGGTAATCATGAATCGTCTAATCAGACGATGGAGATCGGGATTGTATCATGCTTCTTTTCACTATCAAATTGATCATGTTCTCTTGTAGGTTTTATCATGCGTATAACAACTACATGACCCATGCATTTCCTGTAAGGACTCTTTTTCTGTAGATTCGAATGATGTCTCTTTCTTAATGGGATCCATTGCTTGATTGGTATCGGTGTTGGTTTCATGCGGCACGATGAGCTGAAGCCTCTGTCTAAGAGTTTGACAGACTCCCTTAGTGAGCTTGGAAATTTGAAAGTATTTTTTTCTCATTGAATAATTTCGATACACAACGATGCTCTGTTACGGTTCTCTACAAGTTAAATGCTTGACTTTTCATTTTCAGCTGGAGCACTTACCCCAGCACTACAATGGATCATCCCTATCACTAATTTAATTACTATCAAGGAATGATCTTCTGTTTTAGATTACAATGCTCATTGAGATACACTTTGGGTATCTGTCCAGATTTTTCCATTCACATTGCTGTGTTAGGACTTTTTTTCTGGATTGTAATTCTGATATTGTTATACCTTCTTTTCAGCCTGGTTATTTTGGGTAACAACACAGAGTTTGAATGGGCTATTCAATGGATTTCTGAGAATCTGGCATTTGATGTTGATGCAGGATAAATCTTTTTTATGTATCTGTATCTTTCAGCTGATTGGATCTAACTTTGGTTGATCAAGTTATATTATTATCAGCATATGCCGCTGGATGATATTTTTATGTTGTTTTCTCCCCATGGTTTTTATCGTGTAGTGCAACATAAGATTTCTTGGAGGGATTGTCTCTACCCATTTTCTTACAATTGATTCTACAAACTGGTTGACTAAAGGGATTTACAAGAATCAACTTCTTACTGTAGCAGAAGACTTAGGGAAGCATTTCTTACCAGCATTTAACACGCCAACTGGATTGCCGTATGCATGGATTAACATGAAGGTGCTATTTTTTGCTTATGTCTGGTAAAATTCATGCATCTTTTAGATCACTCTCCATACACTTCCTTGTTTTATTAGAATTGTATTTGGCAGATTTAATTGTATCTTGAAAGCATTGCTGGTTGGATTGGTATGTAGTGCCAGTTTAACTTGATTTCTCATTTGATCTCACAAAAACTTCAGGGTAAAAAGGGAGTATATTTTCTGACATTGTTTATTCACTCATCTTGGTTTCTTATCCTTATTCTGTTGGAATGCATAATATTCCAACCTCTATCATGATAATTGATTGGCTATGAATTTCTCAAGGATTTCATTGTGCAACAATATGGCCTTTTTTTCTAAAAAAATTCAACTTAACATTCATGGTTTTCTTAGGGCTTATAATTTGTAAAGCATTTTTTTTTGAGAAGCTGAAAGTCAGTTATTGATCATCTCATATTTTGTTGAAGGAGTTCTTGTGATGAATATATTGCTATGATGTTTTTGGAGTTGTATACATTGAAAATCTTCGGTTCTACTTCTCTCTGCCGCTTTCTTATTTTTCATAAAGTATAAATATGGTTTTCTGTTTTGTTTTTAAGAAGGATTTATGATTCCACATCCATGAAAAATTCATTGGGCAGTATTGAGTGATGGAGAATGAGAAAACTGAAACTAGTACATTCGGGTGTGGTGAGGAGAATATCCTTAATGTTTTGAAGAGTTTGTTAAAGGACATCATGTCCTGTGATTAGCTGATTATCCATATTTCGGATTAGGTTCATTGATCCTTGAAATGGGAGAATTATCACGATTAACTGGTGACCCTAGATATGAAGAAGCTGCAATGCGTGCTCTTTATAAGCTATGGAGTATGCGAAGTCCACTGAATCTATTAAAAATGACGCTAGATGTGGAAACTGGAAAATGGATTGTTAAGATAATTGTTTCATTTGATAAACAAGTCATGGTTTTATTCTTGTTTTGGATTTTAAGCATATGTAATTGAATTAGAAAACCATTTATCACTCCTTTGACCACATAGATTACACTTGAAACAGGTGGTCTTGCCGTTTTAAAAATGCAAGAGGCTAGACTTTTCAGAACATCATTCTGAATATAGAAATCATTGAAAAAGGTATGATTATCCTCTTTCTTTTTTTACTTTGAAAGGTATTAATTGTTGTCAATATTTATCCTGACTTGCAACAATCAAAGTGGGTTACCACAAGAGCATTATGTTTCGATAGCAAAATGCAATAAACTAGAGATATAATTATTCACAAGAAACAGGTATGTTGTTGATTAATTTTTATTTTATTTTCTTTATCGCATTGGCCACTTAGGCTTTTACTGCTTTCTACGGATGGAGGGTAGTTATATTCTGCAAAGGGGGCCAAAAGGGCACTGAAGGTGGCTACGCAGTTTTCTTTGCAGGGGAGGGAGATCGGGTAGTGGAAAAATTAATTTTTGTGTTTCATTTTTTTGTCTTTATACTATGTTGTTTTTGTTTTGTTTTTGTTTTCTTTTCCTTCAGCGTGGACATCCGACGTACGGATGAGTCATGCAGAAATACCACCATTTCACCACCCATGCCTTTTTGATTTACATGTTTAGTTCAATTTCACTTAGCCTTTCTGAGCCCACTCATTGGCCACAATTTGACAGAGATTCAAAGAGTATGAGGGGGGGTGTGAAGGGGGTGATGGGGAGTGTTGTGGGAAAATAAATCTCATAAAAATGAAATAGCAATTGAACAAATGAATAATTAGGGAATCGATAGATACCCCTATGAAGTTTCATACAATGGGGTCGTAGTGTGTCTTGATTTGGATTTTGGGAATCCTGAATTTTTTTGAGAAAAAAAAATCCTGAACTAGATTAAACATTAGTTTATAGTATTAAAACATTTGTAAACATAATTGAAGGTAGGTGAATTGTATGATGAGAAATGTAAACAAGTTTTATTTAATTGAAGTTAGATTTATAAAAAGAATTTCAAAGTTACTAATGATAAAAATAATGTTGCGCTAGAACAACAATTAGAAAAAAGTCGAACATGAAGATGGAAGAAATATGAATTTCCAATCCATTATTACGATCTTACACTCAATAAATTTCATGTTATATCCCTTCACTAGAAGAATGTGTCCATGAAATGGGGGTGTCAACATTAGGGTGCTCAAGACCTTATTTAATATCCCTTTCTCTACTAACATAATTAAAACCTTTGATATCTAAATCATTAACAACCTAAATCATTCAATCAAGATTATCCCCTTGGATTCCCAAAAACCATAATTATACCCTTTTATTTCCCCCTTTCATAGAAATTAGTAAAAAGTGTATACAATTCCAAAAATGACTCCTCGAATTGGTAATGACATCTTTGCCACATATCCATCATACAAATCGGTGGCATGTTTTTGTATTGAGGAGAAGATACTATAATCCCATGCACCATTTCCTAACATTGTGGTAGTGGTATCCTTATTACCAATGGTTAACTTATTCAAACTAGTATCAATTGACTAAGACGTTATTAGGTTGTGATTTACAAATTTTTAACCCAACTATTTAGGTGGATTAAAATACCCAATATGTCACAAATTTGTTCATCATACCCATTTTTGAAGAAAGATTATTTCATCTTAATATTGAACCATTTCTCATCTAGGAATTAATTATCAGAGAAGAAAAAAAAATTCATGAGTTGAGATAGGAAACGGTTCATGTACAGGTGTCTTAATTGAATTTTAGTTCATGGGACTTCGTTCCATTTCAAACTTTGTAGACACTAACTCCTTTGTTTTGGAATTTTGATATAGGAAACGGTATGCACCCTCCATTGTCTTCTTATTCTGTTGCTTCTATCACTATGACCCTCATCGTAACTAATGGAAGGATGGGTATGATATAATATATTGAAAACAATATCCCTATCATCTCAGTTCATCAATTATTAGTGAACCCACTTAGTTATAGCCAAAAAATATAGCTTAAGTTGATTTTTTACGGAGTCATTCTACCATGAGATGGAAAAATTTCATCACCTCATCGATCCAACCGACCGACATCATGGATAATTGACAATAGTAACATCCCTTTGTCCATCATCTTACAAAAGGTAATATTTGTCCAAAAAATACATACCACTGGGTATATTTTTAATTTCACCCCTTAGTCACCGAAGGACACTATATGGGATCAAGATGATAGGGTTCATTACTACAACAACATTTTGCACAATGCTAAAACAAATGAACATCATAGGTGGTCCTCAAAATGAGGATTCCAACCGTGGGCTCTTTAAGCATGGACCAAGGGTGGCCATTCATGGTTCTCCAAAGTAGTGAGTAATTCACTGCAAAACATGGGGAAATATGTGGTGGTTTTGTTATCTCAATCTTATTCCCCTGAAATCCAATCTCTCATAGCTCTTCATTTTTGTAGGTGGATCTGGGACAACACCACCTTCAATTTGGTTAATGTGGAGGTTGACATCGACCATTGATATTTCTAGATGATTTCAAGGGTTCCCTTCATTAGTGACATGTATGACCAATTTCTATATCCCTCTTTGGTCTGGGATGATATAAAGAGGACTCCTCATCTTGACAAGAAACTCATTTCAATGGGAAAAGGCCCTATTTAAGAAGGATCCTCTCCAAAAGCAAGACACGCCATTTTCAGATTGGATTAATGCCTTTTCCACATGATGTGTCTAAGATCACCATAAATGGAGAACAAGGACCTACCCAACCACTCAAACTTGAAGAAGAATAGGTACCAATTGGTACATTTTAGGGGAGGGTCGCCTTAATGAATGGGGGTGGTTTGATTAAACTAGATGACGACCGATTGTTATGATTAGCGGCGTTCCTTGCAATGTTCATGAGTGGTTGGTTACTACCAGTGCATGATTCTAGTATAGGATTTAGAGTCAAATATGTTATCATGGATGGTCAACTAGCCATTTTTATATGTATCAACTTGTCCATCCCATTATTACTGAAAATCTATCGTTTGTTGGGACAAATCAGCGAGGGGAAGCCACAACAATAGTTGATTGATCCTTTCCAAATTATCTGCAGTCAGGTTGCAACTCATATGCATGGATATATATTCCTAAACCCTTAGTTGATTCCTGGTGCTACCATCCATCCACAGATTTGAAACATAATTAGGGTCATTATATTAGAATGGGACAAGAAAAATGAGCAGGAATTGATGGGCTTGCTCAGCTGTCATGACTGCCTCATCTATGATCCATACTCTTCCCTTTCCTTTATTATTTAAATGATTAATCTGAGAATTTTGTCAAAAGATTATACCTTTTTTCATTGAGAGAGTTATTCATTGTTTCCCAAATTGACATGGATATTTTCTATGAGATATACACATTGTAGTTTTTTTCCATCAATTCCAATGTGTTCAGGTGAGGTGACCTCTAATCCTTAACAATGCTTTTCTGGGGGGGTGTCCGAGGGTGCACGGGGGGCTGTCCGAGGTTCGCTGCAGGGGGGAAGGGGGGTTGCATGGGGTCTGCCCCAGAGTGTGCACGTGGGGGTCTGTCCGGGGGGTGCACGGGGCTGTCCGGGGGTGCACGTGGGGGTCTATCCGGGGTGTTTGTGCAGGGGGGAAAGGGGGATGCATTGGGAGTGATGGGGATTCAGGAGGGAGGTCCGTAGGGGTCAGTCCAATAGGGGGCTTTTGTGCAGGAGGGTGTCTATCTAGTGGGGGGAGGGGCTGCTTTCTATGGGGGTGTTTGTCCAGGGGGGGTGGGGGGGGGGGTTTGTCTAGCAGGGGTGGTTCAAGGGGGGTGTGCAGGTGGTGTGTGCAAGGGCACATGGGTGTGTAGGGGGTGCAAGGGATGTCTAGGGGGTCCAGCTGTGTCTAGGGGGTCCAGGTGGTGTCCAGGGGGGTGTCCAGGGGGTCCAGATGGGGTGTCTTGGGGGTCCAGGTGGTGTCCATGGGGGTGTCCAGTGGGGGGCGTCCAAGGGTGGGGGTGTCCAGGGGTGGGGGTGTCCCGAGGGAGTCCAGTGGCGGGTGTCCAGGGGGGGGGGGTCCCGGGGTTTAGGGGGTGTCCAAGGGGTGTCCAGTGGGGGGTGTCCAGGGGGCGGGGGTCCAATGGGGGTCCAGTGGAGGGTGTCTAAGGGGGACCATTGGAGGGTGTCTAGGGGGGTCTAGGGGGTGTCTAGGGGGTCCGGGGGTGGTCCAGGAGGTGTCCAGGGGTGTCTAAGGGATGGGGGTGTCCAGTGGGGGGAGGGTGGCTGTCCAGCGGGGGGAGGGGGGCTGTCCAGGCGGGGGGAGGGCTGTCTAGCCAGGGGAGGGGTGTCCAGCAGGGGGGAGGGGTGTCCAGCAGGGGGGTGTTGTCCAGGAGGGGGGGGGGGGTGTTGTCCAGGAGGGGGGGAGGGGTGTCCAGGAGGGGGGGGTGTCCAGGCAGGGGGGCTGTCCAGGCAGGGGGGAGGGGTGTCCAGGCAGGGGGGAGGTGTCTCGGAGGAGGGGCTGTCCAAAAACCCAAAAAATACGATTAAAACATAAAATCAACTACCCTATGGGAATTTGTGGGGGAGGCGGGGGTGCTTGGAGGGGGTGAGGTGGGGAGGAGGGGGCTGTGTAGGGGGTTTGGTGGGGAGGGGGTGGGCTGGGCAGGGGGGAGGGGGTGGCTGTGTAGGTGGGGGGCTGGGCAAATGGGGGAGGGGGCTGGCAGGGGGGTTGTGCAGGTGGGGGTGGTGGTTGTGCAGGTGGGGGAGGGGGCAGGGGGTGTGTGCAGGTGGGGTAGTGGGGGGGGGGGGTTGGGCACGTGGGGATGGGGCTGGGCAGAGAGGACTGGTTCAAGGGGGTGTCTGCAAGGCCGTGGGGAGGAGGGTAGGAAGGGGGGGGGGGTCTGCAGTGCATAGGGGAGGGGTGTAGGAGGTGTCCAGGGGGGTGTCTAGGGGGGTGTCCAGGGTGTGTCTAGGGGGTTTCTAGGGGATGGGGGTGTCCAGTGGGGTGTGTCCCGTGGAAGGTGTTCAGGGGGTGTCCAGGGACCAGCTAATATTCCATATTCAGCTATAAAAATTAATTATTATAAGGTTGAAAATCATAATAAGGTGGATATTCCTATGTTTATATATTGGGGTCACTAGTATATTCCAAAGGTTAGTGAAAAACATGAAATGGATCATACCGCATCTTCTATTAAAGACATCATATGATATATTTTGGAAATAGCTATGAAGAAACATATTCCTTCCTAGAATATTCTAAACTTCCAGTATATTCTAGAAACAACTATATAAATCCACAAAAATATCACTCTGGTTAACTAGAGATAGGTTCATATTCCTACTCCCACAATCATAGAAGTTAATTCACATATTCAAATAGCTGCTCTGGGGTAAGAACATACTTTTACTACCATTATAGAGGAAAATCAATATATTTTGGTGAAGGACATGGTATAGGATTAGGATAAAATTACCATTTCAAATGAAGACCATTAGTATATCCCAATAATTACTTCAGGGTAGGCACACACCACTTTAATAATCATATCGGATAACCCGTGGAATATTCTGACTGTATGTGAAAAGTGTGGGTGGGATCATATACCCATCCCTATTGAGAATCATGTCTATATATTCTGGTGGTGATCTCTTGGTAAATCTCTATTCCTGTTGTACAGGAATGGGATGAGAAGGATATAAATACTTAAGATAAGTAGGAAAATGGTGGGAAGGACTTGAACATGCATCTTGTGGTTGATTCTAGGGAGGAATAAGGAAATCTATGGAAAACTGCCAAATCATGGAGCATGGGGGGCAGGGGGTAGGTCTGCAGGGCTGCCGGGCAGGGGGCAGAAGTAGTGGCAGGGGCCCGGGGCCCGGGGCACGGGGCAGGGGGCAGGGGGTAGGGGTAGGGGGCAGGGGGCAGGGGGCAGGGCTGAGGGGGCAGGGGGCAGGGGTAGGGGGGGCAGGGGGCAGGGGGCAGGGCTGAGGGGGCAGGGGTGTCCAGCAGGTGGAGGGGCTGTCCAGTAGGGGGAGGGGCTGTCCAGGCAGAGGGAGGGGTGTCCAGGCAGGGGGAGGGGTGTCCAGCAGGGGGAGGGGTGTCCTGAAGGGGGGAGGGGTGTCCAGAAGGGGGGAGGGTGTACAGGGAGGGGGAGGGGTGTGGGGAGAGGTGTCCAGTAGGGGGAGGGTTGTCCAGCAGGGGGGAGGGTGTCCGGTAGGGGGAGGGGCTGCCAAGGCAGGGGGAGGGGTGTTCGGCAGGAGGAGGGGTGTCCGACAGGAGGAGGGGTGTCCAACAGGGGGAGGGGCATCTAGCAGGGGGAGGGGTGTCCAGCATAGGGGAGGGGTGTCCAGCAATGGGGGTGTCCAGCAGGGGGGGGTGTCCGGCAGGGGGGTGTCCGGCAGGGGGGTGTCCGGCAGGGGGAGGGGTGTCTGGCAGGGGGAGGGGTGTCTAGTAGGGGGAGGGGTCTTCAGCAGGGGGAGGGGTGTCCGGTAGGGGCAGGGGTGTCCGGCAGGGGGGAGGGGTGTCCGGAAGGGGGAGGGGCTTTCCAGGTAGGGGGAGGGGTGTCCACCAGGGGGAGGGGTGTCCAGCAGGGGGGAGGGATGTCCAGCAGGGGGAGGGGGTGTCCAGCAGGGGGAGGGGGTGTCCAGGCAGGGGGTGGGGTGTCCAGGCAGGGGGTGGGGTGTCCAACAGGGGGGTGGGGTGTCCAACAGGGGGAGGGGTGTCTGGCAGGGGGAGGGGTGTCCAGCAGGGGGGAGGGGTGTCCAGGGGGTGTCCAGTGGGGCTGTCCAGGGGGCATGTGGGCTGTCCATTGGGGTGCAGGGGGGGCATGGGGAACCAAAGGGGGCATGGGGGTGCATGGGGGGAGGGGTGTTCAGCAGGGGGGGGGGGGATGTCCAACAGGGGAGGGGTGTGCAGCAGGGGGAGGGGTGTCCAGCAGGGGGAGGGGCTATCCAGGAAGGGGGAGGGGTGTCCAGTAGGGGGAGGGGTGTCCATCAGGGGGAGGGGTGTCCCGTAGGGGGAGGGGTGTACGGCAGGGGGAGGGGTGTCCGACAGGGGGGAGGGGTGTCCCGTAGGGGGAGGGGTGTTCGGCAGGGGGAGGGGTGTCCCGCAGGGGGAGGGGTGTTCGGCAGGGGGAGGGGTGTCCAGCAGGGGGAGTTGGTGTCCAGCAGGGGGAGGGGTTGTCTAGGCAGGGGGAAGGGTTCCCAGAAGGGGGGAGGGGTGTCCAGCAGGGGGAGGGGTGTCTCGTAGGGGGAGGGGTGTCCAGCAGGGGGGACGGGTGTCCAGGGGGTGCAGGGGGTGTCCAGTGGGGCTGTCCAGGGGGCATGGGGGCTGTCCAGTGGCGTGCAGGGGGAGCATGTGGGACCAAGGGGGGCATGGGGGTGTAGGGGGAGGGGTGTCCAAGAGGGGGAGGGGTGTCTAGCAGGGGGAGGGGTGTCCAGCAGGGGGGAGTGGCTGTCCAGTAGGGGGAGGGGTGTCCAGGAGGGGGGATGGGTGTCCAGCATGGGGAGGGGTGTTCGGCAGGGGGAGGGGTGTCCGACAAGGGGGACGGGGCTCCGGTAGGGGGGAGGGGTGTCCAGCAGGGGGTAGGGGTGTCCAGGGGTGTAGGGGGTGTCCAATGGGGCTGTCCATGGGGGGCATGGGGGCTGTCCAGTGGGGTGCAGGGGGGCATGGGGGACCAAGGGGGCATGGGGGTGTAGGGGGGTGTTCAAGGGGGCTGTCCAGGGGGATGCATGGGGGTGCAAGAGGGTTGTCCAGGGGGGGTGTTCAAGGGGGCTGTCCAGGGGGCATGGGGGTCCAATGGGGGTGCAAGGGGGTTCTCCATGGGTTGTACAGGTTGTGCCTTCTGAGCCAGCTCGGTGTAGGAAACAAGTGTTTAACACCTGTAAGACTGTCCATCTCACCCACTCGATTCATTAAGTCCAAGGCCGCTTCACCTTTCCTTTTTCTCAACAATCATGTGATCTAAACCAAACTCACACCAAATTGTTAGTATATAAACTGTAAAGCACAAAGGGTGTGTGACATACCACTTTTAACATGAATTGATACCATTGGTAAACACCAAATTTTCAATTCCACTTGACTCCCATGTTATCCATATTCTCACTGGTTCCTTCAACCAAGAACGTAGCCGAACAGCTTTTAGAACTTCATCTCCAATTGCTCCTTAATATCAACATTCTTTGAAGAATTTTTCAGTTTTGGGGGCATCACATTTTGAGAAACAGCTCTCTATGAGTTGCAGCATAGAGTGTCCTGGAAAATACAAATGATACTAACTGTTTAGAATAAAACCAGATATGCATGAGATTTAGAATGTTGCTGCCACTTCAGGGTCTATTACAACACACATCAAGGCCTGGTTACCACTGTTTTTCCATCGCAGCATACAAGGACATATTCAACTTTTCTCAAACTGTCCTTTTAGTGGACTATTTTTACTAAACACCAAGCCTTACAAGCAGCTTAAGGCCAGATTCCACACTGGACCTTAAATACCTCAAACACCACTTGCTACATGCAACTTCCAGCCTTAAACCAGATCTGTTTCTAGCTCTAAAATATATGCTTTCTGAGCACACATACCCCATGGATTGTGTCTCCATTTCTTTAGGTTTGTTCTCTTCTTCACAACCCAAAACACAACATGTTTTTCCTTGGGTAGCTTTACCACCGAGGATTTTTCTTTTCATTATAGGTTGATTTTTCTTTCTCCAAATCACCTTGTTGCTTGGACCGTCCCTGCAAGAATTTTCAGTACATACCTTGCCTTAGGGCACCCATTTCACATGAATCCTTCTAGTTTTAGGATCATGTGAGTTCTTCTCATGCTTCCAACCCCTTTTTGTGTCTTTCCAGGAGGTTTGTGCTTTAGAACTAGTGTTGGAGTTTCTCTTCACATTACTCTAATCATAGGAGTTTTCTACATGTATCCCCTGAAATCTGTTACTAAAAGGAACATATTTGTTGTTGTATTCATGTTGATTTCATCCATTAATCCCTACTGAATGCTTGTAGCCCGCAACTGTCATGGATGAGGATTTTGTTGGATGGGTGTTGCTCGATCTGGTTGGGCCGAATGATTGTGGCTCGCAACTGTCATGGGTCGAGCTCCGTGATGAGCTCGTTGGGGGTTGCAGGGGGCATCGTGCCCCTGACCGACCGACACCGACATGCCACTGTAGCAGTGATGACCACTGTACTCTGACTAGAGGAGAAAACTGGTGATAACTTCAACAGGATGACTGCTTCTGACTTCCTTTCTTGCAATGACAATTGTAGGCTAGTTGAAGTGACCACTATGGGGGTGATTACACCTGGAGTAGGTACACCATTAATGGGAGGAAATCCAGTAGTATTGATAGATTCTTGGCCTGCATCGATGAAGGGAATGATCCCTTGATTATTTTTGGACTCATCTTACCAAAGCATCACTCTGATCATAATCCCATCCTGATTGATGTATGTTCTAGAAATGTGAGGTCTTCTCCTTTTCCTCTCAGACATAACAACTCATGGATTGTGTGCAAGGGACAGGGGGAAGGGGCATGGGTGGTTTGCTGGGGGCAGGGAGGTTTGCAGTGGGCTGGGGTAGAAGTGCAGTGGGCTGGGGGGAAGTGCAGGGGGCAGAGGGTGTGCTGGGGCAGGGTGTGTGTGCATGGGGGGATGCAGTGGGCTAGGGGGGAGGTGCAGTGGGCATGGGTAGAGGTGTGTGCAGTGGGCTGTGGGGAGTGCATGGGGCAGTGCTGGGGAAGGGGGCAGGTGGGGGCTGTTTTTTATGGAATGGGGGTCCTATAGCCATGGTATTAAGACCGTGGATATATTCCTATTGCCATTGTTTAAAACCGTGGCTATAGGCTTTTTTCCACAGTTTTAAATAATGGCTATATATATAGCCAGACTTAGGATTATGCCACGGTCTGAAAACCGTGGCTATAGTGCTCTAGCCACGGTTTGAAACTGTGGCTATAGGTTTTACCCTATAGCAACGCCAATACATGCCATGGTGTATGAAACCATGGCTATAGCTTTATTTTGTAGTAGTGTTTTCATTACATTTTACATACAGATGATCTTTAAAGTCTAGTGTCATAGAAATCAGGAACTTAATACATGACGACATAAAACATTCTTCTTAAACACTTAAAAGGATTCTTCATTGTTCATCCTATGTTCATTATAGCATTTCATAACCTGAGAACATACATCAAAGGAAAGGGTGAGAGGAAGGCCCAGTAAGGGAAATAAGAGAAACATTTTACATGTGAACTTGAGATACATCAATAAAGCCATGATAAATAACTTTAAGGCATGAGAAAGAGATCTTGAGGCATGTAATGTCCCAACCCTAGTTACCCAGAGTCAGTGCATTATTACATAACATTGGCATGATCAAAAGGAAATCATGTCTCGAAAGACCGATCAATTTAGTATTATTTTAAACAAGATTCATACATATGATAAAATTTATAGCTTGAAGAGAAATACAAAAAAAATATTTCATTAGAAGCATCCAAGTCTCCTAGATTATGCCTACAGGTCACTCATAACTAACTTCTTCATATCCTGGAAAAATGAAACATAAGAAAGGGGTGAGCTCAAATTCTCATTAAGGGTAATAAATTCAGCGGAAAATGACATAAATATTAACCATGGTGAATAATTGAAACCCCATGCCTTTACCAATAATAAACATGAATACTTTTATGGCATGAATATGAGCTGAGTATGTAATGCCATAATAAAACATAATCATGGCTATTCTACTAGTCGAATGACCACATGAACCATCAATATTATATCCATAATGAGGGAATGTATAATGCCGGACATTCTGAAACATTTTGTCAAGGCCACGACCAAGACGTCTAAAATGATTAAGGCCTCGGCCAAAACCACAAATCAAATTGGGAAAGGGCCTTGACCAATTCCATGTCTAGTTGTCTCATGAGACCTACAGATGCATCAAGGAGCTATAGCGGGCTCCACCCGTCACTTACTAAGTCTAATACATTCCTCATATGGAATGGTTTAAACATATTATAAACATTCGTATTAAAACTAGAATACGAAATGTCAATACTTTAACCATAAACCATGAATGATATAAAAATAGCACATCTGTAGTCAAGCATATCAAAAAAAACTTCATTACAATTTGGAAGATTTGTATCATAATAAATCAACTTCAAATAAACCTAAAATCCATCAAAGGATGTTGACATAGATGAAATCAAAACTATTTAAGAGAAATATCTCTTTTTTTAAATCATTTAAAGGTCACATAATTATAAAATATAACATTTACCTTGAAAATATCCTTATAAGCTTGTACGAGAAGCTTTTACAATTTTATAATGGTGGAAAATAGCCGCACCCACAGTATAAGTTAAAAAAAGACATTCTTACCTTAATTCTGTCAAAAAGGTTGAAAATGACCTTGTTTGGAAAACAAAGGAAAGATTCCTTTATAAATATCTTATAAAAAGTCAAACAAGTGTATTAATGACTTTAACCCATATTTTGTAAAATAGTAAGAATGTCTTAAATACATTTTTAAGAAACATGGATGTGGATGATAAAGAGGACCCAATAGATAATTACCTATAAACAACCTCAGATAATGAAGAGATTGTGAAACAAACCCTTACCTTGTAATTTTTCTTTCTTGAGGGTAGGTTAACCTCTTGTGTAATGGTGAAATAATTTTTATTAAATTATACAAGAATCATATCCATTAATATGACATCATATATGATCTTTTAACACTGCTTTGTTAATAATATCTTAGTATTATCATCGTTTCGGGTGTTAACTTACTCGTTTTTATTTACATGTTTGTTACATAAGTCATGTTTTTTATGGATAGGTTGTATATTATTCATATCCAGAATGATATCAAGTCTTTAAACATTATTTTTAATCATCAAATGTGAATTAGACTCGGATGGATATGACGGAGAATGAATCTTATCGTGTTCGTGGAGACGGTAGTCCGTACGTACGCACAAGCGACAATATCATTTTTCTGAATTAAAATAATATATAATTGGATGATATATCATATATACAGAATCAGTATCATGTTATATTTTTTATTTACTTGAATTACACATCATTATTATACCCATCCAAATAATAATGGATTGAATATTAATTACTCCATGATGTGGAGACGGTAATCCGTACGTACGCGTGTTTGGTGACATGTCATTCAATGGATGGATAGAATATTGAATATGGTTGTACCATGTTTATAATAACATCATAATGTATAGAAGATACTGAAGTTATTATTTTAGAATGAAGATAACAAAGAAAGAAGAAGTTGAAGATGAACGAAACATTAAAGAGGGTGGTGAAAACATTACCTCTTCTTCTGGTTCTTCTTTTTGATTTGATCAAAAAGAGATCCTTAGGGTGACTTTCTTATCAAACTAAGGCCTCTAGGTTAAAGTGAGAGTCGTTGGGAGGATATTTGGGCAGGTTTTGGCCGAACCAAAAGGCTTTGACGGTGTGATGAATTGGTTAGAAGTGGTGTCCTTTTATACGGGGGGGATTGACTCTTTAGAAAAAACAGAAAGTATTAAATTATAATAAATTCATATTCAATTTATAATGGCTCAAAAGTGGATTATTTAAAGTTTAAGGTGGTGATGGGTCGAAATCCTTTCATCCAATAGATTTTAGACAGGTTTGGGTCACAATATTAACCTTATCATTTATATTAAACTCTTAGTTAAATAGTATGACATTTACCATGTCTCTTTATAGTTTAATATTATATAGTTAAAAAACATACTATATACATCCATGAGACCCCAAAGTGGTCTATTAATGATACACCTATAATTATATAAGTCATTTGGTCAAAACATAGATTTTTAGGAATATAATATCAATTAATAATATAATATTTGTTTTAAAAACACTTTCATGTCAATTTTGACAATATTTAATAATTGATTTATTTAAAGTCATAAAAACATTATTAATTCAAATAAAATTCATTTAAGAAATACTAACATGTCATATTAACCGATAAAATTTGTGGATGTCATCAAAACATTGAAATTATATTTATTTTAACATTTGTAATACTAATTATTTGATTCTTTCATTAATATGGAAAATATTTCATCATTATTGGGTCATGTATATTTTTACTTTTTCCACATCTAAAAATTATAAATAAAATACCATCATGTAGGAAATATGTTTAGATTTCTAATGAATATTTATAGTTGAAAATCCAACATATACAACCCTATTTAAAAATTGTTTTTCTAAAAGATATAATCTTATGTCATTTTTGTGTTTATTTTAACTTAATTAATATAAAGTGTCCTTATCACCTACAAGTGGCTCCATGAGGTCTCAAAATCGACCCAAAGATGTCCATGGTCGGACATGTATCAACCAATAAGGTTAGGACACGTTTCAGGGTAATTTATTATTATAATATTATTTTTACCCTTATTTACCGGATTTACCCTTTAACCATGATAAATAAAATATTTACCGAAGTAGTTATTCAAAATGTCTAAAAATAAAAGTTACCTATTTAAACAATTTGGACATCCTGATTCCAAATATAGAGTTAATTTTTCCAAATTCAAAATAAATAAGTGACAGAACATAATTTAAAATTAATTCCCGCTGTCAAAACAAAAAGCGTGTTTTTAATAAATAATAACTATCAAAAGATTGACACTTGTTTATGTTTGGTTTAATTGTAAAATAATGTCCAATGACAAACAGTATATTAAATGGTAAAAATATATTCTAACTATACTTTTAAACCACTCAAATTCATAATTTATCACTATTAATTATTTTGATAAAAAATGTTTTTTTTATTTAAAATTTAGTAATTTTCACTATTCATCAATATATAAAAGTTATCCGAAAAGTACCATTATTTTACCGTAGTCTAATTTCGATATTCCAAATCCTAAAATGAAGTCCATTTTGACAGATAAAATTTATAAAATATCAAAAAGTGAGTATTACTATTCATAACGGCAACTTTGATTGGTCGTGGTGTGTTACAATCTCGAAGTTGTGTACAACAAACGCTACTGTATTATTCAAAGAGAATCGTAACGTAGAAGCTTGACGTGTTACATTCTCCCCTCTTTCAAATAGATTGCATCCTCACAATTTAAAATTGTTCTTCAAAAATAAAAGGATGAAAATAGAAAATATATTTGTGGGAAAACCCACATCTGAAATTGGGTTAATAAAATTTAGTCTTAATAAGAGGAAAAGAGAAATGAAAGGGTCACCACCAAATTATGATCTCAATTAGAAGAACATTGGTGGAAATTAAAGACATATAATTGGAGGAAAAATGTAAATATTTATAGGTTGTGATTGAGGTCATCAATCACAAACAAGTGTAAATTTGAGGTCCTTAAATTCATCAATATGTGATGATTTAAAATACTTTCGGTTCAACAAAACATAAGGTATTAGGATAACACATTTTTGGTTTTAAGATCCCTTTAATAAAGTATGAGAATTAATTTCTTC
Source organism: Viscum album (assembly GCA_963277665.1). Taxonomy (NCBI): domain Eukaryota; kingdom Viridiplantae; phylum Streptophyta; class Magnoliopsida; order Santalales; family Viscaceae; genus Viscum; species Viscum album. The sequence continues at coordinate 1,147,258,322 of OY728132.1, read as the reverse complement.
ATAGAATAAGATAAATAAATAAATAAATATATATATATATATATACTTGACAAGTAGAATTTCATCCTTCAACTAATTTCTACCACAAACTCATCATTCACTCTAAAAGATAATAGAATTTAAAAAAATATTCTATTTATCCTATTTGTTTGGGGTTAAAAATAGGAATTTATAATTCATCTACCAGACCTTATAAAAAATCTACATTATTTAATCCAGGACATCATGTAGGCCAGTGGTAGGTGATACGCCCTTGTTGCCCTTCAGTTGCGGGTTCAAGTCTCGCGGCCTTGCCGGACGCGACGGGTTCCTGCCCGACCACCAGGTTGTCCTTTTATAGCAATCAAAAATAATCTCAAACTAGAGTTATCCAAAAAACCGTTGTCCAAACTCACAGTCCATAATTTTTATGGAAGGTAAACATAATGAATATCCTTTTCCCACGTAATAACTTATGAACACCTTCATCATGTATTATTTTAAAACACTGCACATCCTGAATTACCACAAAACCTTATTATTTACATTCATGCTCCTTTATTTCTTATAAAATACTTGATATACTTCTTCTATCCAAAAATGTTGTAAACTCCAACAATGATGAGAATAGAAATCGTTAATCAGTTTCAAGGTAGTCATGAATATCCAATATAATTAATTCAAATCAATCATATCTTATTCCAAAATCACTTTCTCATTATCGGGACCATATTAGGGATTACCTTTCATTTAACCATGTATTTTCAAAAAGGTGTAGCTTACTATTAAGTCACTTTTCTTAGAACCATATAATCTCAAATCCTCAATAAAATAGTTCTGTAGTATAATCATTATTTATCTCCATAATTCATGTAACTGGTATAATGTTGATACGACACTCAAACAAAATAATTCTATAATAAAAACATAAGAACACTAGTCATTCCTCTTCATCTGAGGTAGTATCAGAACTTGATTATTATCCAATAGCATCATTTTGTGCATACTCTGATGATTTGGACATTGGTTTGCGTAGTGTCCCAACTCCTTACAGATGAAGAATTATACATTTGAAAACTTTTTCTTACCCTTGCAATCACATACTTGGTGTCCTTTTTCTCCACACTTATAACAAAATCTCATTCTCTTCAATAATTTACCAAGGTGATTCATTCTAAATTTATCACATATTGGAAAATACTTCTTTCCCTTATCACTTTTATCCATATTTCTTTCTACCATCCTTTTCATCTCTTGCTACCCTTCAAAGCCATAAGACTCAGTGAACTCTTTACTTATCTAATCAACACATGATACTATTTCTTCATATGATGATAATACGTTGGGGATTATTTCCCTTCTAAATGATGGCTTAATACCATGAAAGTTATGATCCTTCTTATTCATTGGATCATGCGTATTGCTGGAGTACTCATTCCTTCTAATGAGCGCCATTTCTAAACAATGACATACGCTAGATTAGTTTATGAATAGATATACCCAATCCCAAACTTGTAAAACACTTAACATAAATTAAATAGTTTATGGATATAATCCTTGATCATAAACATATCTTCTTTGAGGAAGTATATACTCATAATCTCTTCATAATGGTTTGTAAAGAAAATGATAATTATCCTAAATATATCCCCCAAGAGTGTCGTAACCAAGAGTACATCAAGCCTCATTGTCATGCACCAGTTCCCATTTGAGTCTAGCTCAAAGCAGTGTTTTCTGGTTTTACCCCTAGGTACATCACCCCTAGAGCCACCTCTGTAAGGACCCAGTTGAGGTAATGTACCACTGAGAGGGAGGGTGAATCAGTGGTACCTCTTTTTCTTTTAAGTTCCCTTAACGTTGAGAACAACCTTTGTTTCCTGTTAAAGATAAACTTCCCAGCTGGGAAACATACAAGCACACATCCAAAGGAACACAACAAATTACAAGGTTCACTATTCAATAAGAATAGCTACATCCATGGTATGGTTGGAAACAATCCAGCACTATACAATCCATTAGGAAAACAATCATTGGATTACAACGAGTAGGATATACCCTTACACTCGTGAAGCACTGTGAAACAATCCTCCAGTTCGTGTGCACCCTTTTAGCACAATAGGGAAATGTTTCTTTTCTTGTAACAACTTATGTTACATGCACTTCCTTTCAAATAAAAAATTGTAAGCATGTTCAACACCAATCGTCACTTCCTTTCCCAGAAGAGAGGTTAGGACCTCTTGGACTTGAAGTAGATCAATTATAGTCCAAACTTCCCATTCCGAATTCCACATTCCAATTTCTCCATTCCGAATTCTCCACTCCGAATTCTCTTCTTCACTCTGATTATTTAATCCGAGTCTTCTTTAGTTCAAGAAACTCAATATGGTGACAACCAGTACTAATTCCCCATTCTGAATCTCTACTCTGAAATTCCCACTCCGAATTATTCTTCACTCTAAACTTCTTCTTCACACCGAGTTCTTCTTCACTTCGAATTCTTCTTCACTCCGAACTTCTTCACACCGAGTTCTTCTTCACTCTGAACTTCTTCTTTAGACCGAGTTCTTCTTCACACCGAATTCGTCACACCGAAATCTTCTTCACGCCGAATTCTTCAATCCGAGAAACTTAATACGGTGTCAACCAATACCAAATTCTCATAATGATTGAAACTCTAATGAAACTCGACCGGCCAACCACTTCTTCTTCTCTCTAGATTATCAGAGCTTCTCTCTCTATATTTTCATCAATCACAAACATTGCACACTGATCCCCTTTTATAGGCACTCCAGATTATGCTTGGCTAGGAAACCAAATATTTTCCCACTTAATCAGATTCACCCAAATCTCAATTACTCCTGAAATATCACAGCAATTAAGACTTTGTCAACACTTCTGGATTCTTCTCGAATGTTCTTATCCTTCACTTGATTAGAGCTCTGACCATTTCTGGATCTGACTTTGTTACACATGTCTCTTAATACCGTATTCTCGGTTCCACTCTTCTGTCTTCTCAGCATCACATTCTCGGATCTGCATTCAAGCTTTGGCAAGACTCTTCATCATTTCTTTGGCATAACACTACATCAAATCTTGGTATGTATCTTCATCACTTCTCTTTATGAAAAATATTCATTCCCAGAAGGACTTCTGGTTCTTTGAATGCCTTCACTAATTATCATTATTACTCCGCACTTCTGGTTATGAACTTCAGGTTCAGGAAGTCGACTCTGAACATTGTTACTCCGAATTTCTGACATAGCAAGTCGACTCCAAACTTCTAGCTCAGCACGCCAACTTCGAACTTCTAACTCGGCAGTCCAACTCTGAACATCCCACTGCAAAATACTGACTTAGCAAGTTGACTCTGAACTTCTGACTCAGCACGCCAACTCCGAACTTCTGACTCGGCAATCCATCTATGATCATCCCACTACGAACTCCTGACATAACAAGTTGACTCCGAACTTTTGACTCGGCTGTCGACTCTGAACTTCCGGCTATTATATTAATTACGAACATCTCAGTACGAATCTTCTGGGTACGATCTTCTTGGTCAGGAAGTCATGTACAAACATTGTCACTCCAAACTTCTGAATTTCGTAACGACTTCTCCAGATTCTCGGCATCGCTTCTCGAACCACCTTTTGCTTGCATGTGAGTACTTGCTTATACTCACAAATTAGAATTAAAAATCAGAAAATCATCGTCACATTTAGGGTCCTCAAATCTTCTATCAGCCAGCGTTCAAGGAAATGCAACTCTCCGGTTCCGAACCCCTCAATTCCAGACCCATGAAATCCAGACGTCGATTTTCTTCAAACACCTGGTTCCGAATTATTGGTTCTGAATTCGAATCCTCGGTTCCGAACTTTTGACTTCCAACATCCAAATTCTTAGAACTTCAAGGTGTCTTTCTTTTATGAAAACTTCCTCAAGATCAACAAATGACAATCCATGCAAACCAACTCTTCCTTCAACTTCTTTCAGCTTGGTCCCAACAATCTCCCCCTTTGGATTTTGTTGACAACCAAGTTTTCATAAATCACCAAAATTTGTAACATCAAGAAATGGATTACTTATCAATAATTCTATGCCTATGTGAGACAAATCATTATAGAAAACAAGAATCATTGACAGCGAAACCATGATGTCCGTAGGTAGTGAATATGACATCTTCAACTTCATATATCTTTAGCTTCATACACCCTGTAAACAACTTCAAGAAATTTTGTACAACCACTCCAATAAATAGTTAGAAAAGTTCACATACACAAACAATGCTGAGTTCACAACTTACCTACAACTCTCTCTTTAAGCAACAGATTTATGATACACACAACTTCTCCCCCTTGACAAAACAATACAAAGGTAAGAAGAGAGGGGATGAAACAACATACCTTAGCCTTGGAGGGAAAGAGGTTGGACACCCATGTTCAACCTCAATCTTGAGAATGATTCCATTGGAAGAGGTTTCATGAAGATATCAGCAACTTGTTCAGTAGATTAATCATATTCAAGTTTGAGTTCATTCTTCTCCACATGCTCTATGATGATATGATATCTGATATCAATATTCTTGGAATGAGAATGTTGGACTAGAATATTGGTAAGATTAATTATGCTTTGATTATCACAGCCCAAGAGCCAGGGAAACTTTACTTCAAAAAACAAATCATCTAACTGTGTCTTCATCTAGATAAGTTGGGTGGCGGCCATGGTGGTAGCAACATATTCAGCTTCAGCCGTACTAAGTGTCACAATATTTTGCTTCTTCAAGTGACATCCAACACAACTTTTTCCCATAAATAACACTCCACCAGATGTGGATCTTCTATCCTCAACATTCCCTGCCCAATCTGCATCTGAGTAGCCAAATAGATCAATGTTAGTTGTGCTAATATACTTGATTCCGAATTCTGATATGCCTTTTATGTATCTGAGAATTCTTTTTGCAGCAACAAGATGTGATTATTTTGGAGCACTCTGAAATCTTGCATATAAGGTAACAACAAAAACAATATAAGTTCTTGATGCAGTCAGGTATAACAAAATTCCAATTAGCTTTCTAGATTCTTTCTGATCAACTTCCGTTCCTTTATCATCTTTTCTTAGCTTTGATCCCACTGAGATAAGGGTTGATACAAGTTTTGAGTTTTCCATCCCAAACTTCTTAAGAAGTTCCTTAGCATACTTTTCTTGGGAAAGAAAAATGAATTATTTTTGTTTCAAAATTTTTAACCTAAGAAAGTATCTCATTTCACCCAACATGGACATCTCAAAAAAATTCTTCATTTCATCAGCGAATCTTTCACAGCTTCTTTCATCATTCCCAACAAAAATAATGTCTTCAACTTAGATAATCACAATGAGAGAAAGATCATTACTTTTATTAATGTATAGATTGTTGTCAACTCTCCCTTTCTTGAAGTTCATCTCCTTTAAGCAAGTATCCGGTTTGGAATACCATGCTCTTGGAGCTTGCTTAAGCCCATACAAGGCTTTCTTCAACTTTCACACATAACTTTTATTTTTCCCAACAACAAAGCCACATGGTTGCTCAATATAAACTTCTTCCTTGAGATCACCATTAAGAAATGCGGATTTGACATTCATTTGAAAGATTTTTTAGCCTCGTTGTGCAGCAATAGAAAAAAAGATTTTGATGGTTTCTAATCTGTCTACTGGAGAAAATGTTTCTTCAAAGTCAATTCCTTCAATCTGAGAGTATCCTTAACAAACCAATCTTGCGTTGTTTCTGATAACTTCCCCATCTTCATTCAACTTATTCTGAAAGACCCATTTGGTGCCAATAATGTCCTTACTTTCAAGTTTGGGTACGAGTTCCCATGTATAATTATTTTCAATCTGATCCAATTCTTCATTCATGGCTTGAACCCATTCTGGATGCTCAAAGGCTTCTTTAACATCATTTGGTTCCAATTTGGAGTACAAGGAAGTATGTGATATAGAATTACATGTTCTTCTTGTTTGAACCGTGTGACGTTGATCACCAATAATTTTCTGAGCTTGCACTTGTTTCCTTAGCCTTTGATAAGTTTTTCCTATTCCTTCCTCATCACTTGATATGGCCGAATCTGATTCGTCATCTTGATTAGGATTACAATTCATTGTATCCTTATCGGAATCCTTATCTTTTTCACCGTCATCTTCCTTGTCTGTCTGGACATGCTTATATTTCTTCGAAGTTTCAATGACTTTTACATCAACTCCATCCACAACACTTCTTATTTCTTTGTCAAAGCATCTATGATCTCTTCCTTCCAGTGCATATCCAAGGAAAATTCCATTTTCTCCTTTCTGCTCGAATTTTCCATTGCTTCCACCTTTCTTCTTTATAATGCATGGCCTCCCAAAAACTTTAGCATGCTTCATATTGGACTAATGCCATAGAAAAGTTCATATGGTATTTTTTTTGATTGAGGCCTATAGAAACATCGATTCTGAATATAAACAGTTGTACTTGTAGCTTGCCTCCAAATGTAATGAGTAAGGCCATGTTCAAGCAACATGGTTCTTCCCATTTCCACCACGTTTCTATTTTTACTTTCAGTAAACCCATTTTGTTGAGGTGTATATGGAGCACTAAATTCATGCTGAATCCCATGCTTCTCAAGATAGTCTTCAAATTCTTCACTTCTATACTCACCGCCATTATCTGTTTTGAACTTCTTCACAGAGTACTCACATTCTTTCTCAGCTTTCCTTCTGAAGCTTTTAAACATTTTTAGGGCTTCTAACTTGTGTTTCATAAACATAACACATGTAATGCAAGTAAAGTCATCAATGAATGTGATGAAGTACTTGTCTCCATTTGTTGATTGTTTGCTCATCGACTCAAAAATATCAGAATGTATTAATTCAAGTGGTTGTTTAGAATACATGTCAACCTTCTAATGCACAACACTTGTAATCTTTCCTTTCTGATAGGTAGTGCAACACCAATATCTTCTTCTTAGAAAATCTGGAATCCCTCGAACACTATCCCTTTGAGATAACTTGCTCATATTTCTCTGATACATGTTCCCAAGTCATCTGTGCCACAACTGATTTTTTTCCACTCTGATAATGTAACAAGAGTTTTGTGAATTTCCAACCTGAAACAGATTTCCCTTAGTTCATTTTCCTTATGTTACAATCTCCCCATCTACTTCACGATTCACAACAAATCCATCTTTCTTAATGATAAATTTGTTACCCTCATCAAAAAACTGTGATACACTAAGCATGTTGTGCTTATCCCATCAACATACAAAGTTCTCTTTGAATTCAATTTTTCCTTCCCAATGATGGTTGACCCAACACCGTTGATTTTTAAGGATTCATCATTGCCAAATGTCAAGGTGCCTTCTTTGAACTTTTTCACATTCTTTAGAAAATTCATGTCTCCTATCATATGTAAAGAACACCCACTATCAAGTATCCAAGGTTGTTATTCATTTGTAACTTTTAATGCAGTTTCAACAAAAAGAGCCTTTTCTTCTTTCACTTATATCTTCACCCTCAGCTTCTGAAGACTATGAACTTTTTGTTGAGCCGGTAACATCACAAAACATCCTTTTTCATGGTGTCTAGGTTGTTCACACCTTTCACAATTAGTCCCCAGAGGCTAGAACTTATTTTCAGTCTTGACTTCATTCTTCTCAACTTTCTTCAAGAAAACTTTCTTACACTTCCTCCTTTGAAGAGATTGACTCCCCCTCAATCTCTGCCTTTCATAACTCATGGGATGATGGTAATAAAGTTGGTTGAACCAACATATATTTTCTGTATGCCCGAATCCACCACAATACCAATAGTACCCATGGAAGGAGTATCTTCCTCTAACGCTTTTGTACTGATACTTCTTTGTTGCTCTTTCTTCAGCCCCACCAACCATTCTTGTGTTAGCAAGATTGCTTTGCTGGAATTATGCCTTCTCTGATTTTTCCTATCTTTCACCAGTATTAGATTTTGATTTTCTTGAAACTTCAGAGTTCCCAGCAACACTGGTCTTGGCCACATAAGTAACTTTCTCAGCTTTCTTCTTCACAACAACCACTTTACTCTTCTGTTGAATTTTCTCAAGATTTGTTTGTTGGGAGCTTTCACCTACAAAAGTAATTGAGTTTTGAAAACATATGTTACTTAACTCAACTGCTGAGAGCTTCTTTTGAACTAGCTTTAATTCTTCCTCTTCTTCCATCAGCTTAACTATCATGTGCTCCTTTTGGTTTTTCTCATCTTCAAGAGACTTCTTCAAATTTTCAAGTTCTTTCTCAAGCTCTTCCTTATCATTATATTGGTTGTATGTTGAGGGACATTCATCTTCCAATTTTTTGTTAAGCTTCTCCAGCCTTCTGATTTTCCTTAAACATTCCTTCAGTTCTTCTTTCAGATGCATCTCAAGCTGAGTTTATTCTTCTTCCGAGATGCTGCTTCCGAAATCTTCATCATTCTCTGTTGCAATGAAAGTATATTCCACACCATACTCAACAGATTTTTCGGTTTCAACATCACTTTCTTCATCTTCTTCATTTATAGATAGAAGACTTTTCTTCTTGTATTCGAAGAAATTCTTATCTTTCCCTGACTTTCCTTTACCACCCTTCTTCTTCCATAACGTTCTTGTCTTTCTTTCTTCTTCATCACTGTCTTCTCCATTCTCCCTTCGAGGAATGTTAGCTGCAAAGTGACCAATGCCTCCACATTCAAAACACTTATGGGAAGTTTTCCCTTTTATTTACCTGTGCCTCTTTTAACATTTTTTGAAAACAAGGATAAAATACCGTTAAGATTTTTACATACCTCGCTTTCAGAGTCAGAGACACCACCATCTTCTTCAATCATGATCTTCTTCGAATTTTCCTTCTTCATAGCTTTGAAAGATAATTATCTGTTAACCTTTGTCTTTTCCTTCCTAACCTTTTCCCTTTTCATCTCATAAGAAATGAGTGTGCTATGCAAATCATTAAAAGATTGAGTCTCTGAGTCTCTGTCTTCTAATGAAGAAACCTTAGCATCGAATTTATCAGGAAGAATCCTCAAGATATTCTCCACCACAGTACAGTCTTTCAGAACTTCACCAAGACATCTGATGGTACTAACAATATCGTTTACCCTGGTGAAGAAATCCCCAACAGATTCATGCTCTCTCATCATCAAGTCTTCATACTCCAATCTCTATATTTGAAGTTTTGCCTTCTTGACTTTTGTATTTCCTTCGTATATGTTCTTCAGTTTGTCCCATATTCCTTTGGTTGTGGCTACTCCTTTTACTCAAGAATTCACTTTCAGAAAGTGAATATAATATATCCTTCTTGGCTCTTCCATCATTCTCAAGAAGCTTCTTGTCAACAGGTGTAAGTGGAACACTGTCTTCAATGGGGGGAAACCCAACTGTTGCAGCTTCAAGAACATCATAACTGATAGACATGAGATGCGGTAGCATTCAATATTTCCATATGTTATAGTTATTCCCATCAAATACCAGAATGCCTTTACTGTTCTCACAATTTAGATTCTCCATCAGCAAGGAAAACAAAGGAACCTTCCCTCCGATTCCACTTTTAAGGACCTAGTTGAGGTAATGTTCCACTGAGAGGGGTGTTGAATCAATGGTACCTATTTTTATTTTATGTTCCCTTAATGATGAGAACAACCTTTGTTTCTTGTTAAAGATAAACTTCCCTACTGAGAAACAAACAAGAACACATCCAAAGGAACATATCAAATTACAAGGTTCACTATTCAATAAAAATAGCTACGTCCTTGGTATAGTTGGAAACAATCCTTCCCCATACAATCCACTAAGAAAACAATCCTCTGATTACAACGGGTAGGATAAACCCTTACACTTGTGAAGCACTGTGAAACAATCCTCCAGTGCGTGTGCACCCTCTTAGCACAACAGAGAAATGTTTCTTTTCTTGTAACAACATATGTTACCTGCCCTTCCTTACAAATAAACATGTGTAAGAAAATTCAGCACCAATCTTTACTTCTTTACCCAGAAGAGAGGTAAGGACTTCTTGGACTTGAGGTAGATCAATTATAGTCTGAACATCCCATTCCGAATTCCACATTCCGATTTCTCCATTCCGAATTCTCCACTCCAAATTCTTTTCTTCACTTTGATTCTTCAATCCGAGTCTTCTTCAGTTCGAGAAACTCAATACTGTGATAACCAGTACTGATTCCCCATTCAGAATCTCTTCTTCGAAATTCCCACTCCGAATTATTCTTCACTCCAAACTTCTTCTTCACACCGAGTTCTTCTTCACTCAGAATTCTTCTTCACTCCGAACTTCTTCTTCACACCGAGTTCTTCTTCACTCCAAATTCTTCTTCACCCCAATCTTCTTCACACTGAGTTCTTCTTCACTCAGAATTCATCACTCCGAAATCTTCTTCATGCCAAATTCTTCAAACCGAGAAACTTAATACGGTGTCAACCAGTACCAAACTCTCGTAATGATTGAAACTGTAATGAAACTCGATCGACCAACCACTTCTTCTTCTCTCTAGATTATCAAAGCTTCTCTCTACATATTTTCATCAATCACAAACCTTTCACACTGATACCCTTTTATAGGCGCTCTAGATTATGCTTAGGCAGGAAACCAAATATTTTCCCGCTCAATCAAATTCACCCAAATCTCAATTACTCCTGAAATCTCGGAGCAATTATGGATTTTTCAATGCTTCTGGATTCTTCTCAAATCTTCTTCTCCATCACTTGATTAGAGCTCTAGCCATTTCCGGATCTGACTTTGTTACACATGTCTATTGATACCGCATTCTCGGATCCCCTCGTCTGTCTTCTTGACATCACATTCTAGGATCTGCATTCAAGCTTTGGCAAGACTCTTCATCATTTCTTCGGTATAACACTACTTCGAATGTTGGTATGTCTCTTCATCACTTCTCTTTATGACAAATATTCATTCTTAGAAGGACTTATGGTTCTCTGAATGCCTTCACCAATTCTTAGCATGTCTCTGCACTTCTGGTTACGAACTTCAGGTTCAGGAAGTTGACTCCGAACATTGTTACTCCGAATTTCTGACTCAGTAAGTCGACTCTGAACTTCTAGCTCAGCACGCCAACTCCGAACTTCTGACTCGGCAATCCAACTCCGAACATCCCATTACGAACACCTGACTTAGCAAGTTGACTCCGAACTTCTGACTTAATATGCCAACTCCGAACTTCTGACTCAACAATCCAACTCCGAACATCCCACTATGAACTTCTGACTTAGAAATTTGACTCAGAACTTCTGACTCGGCTGTTGACTCTGATCTTCTGGCTATGATCTTTGTTACGAACTTCTTAGTATGAATCTTCTAGGTACGATCTTCTCAGTCAGGAAGTCAAGTACGAAGTTTGTCACTCCGAACTCCTGACTTTCTTAACGACTTCTCCAGATTCCCGGCATCGCTTCTCGAACCACCTTTTGCTTGCATGTGAGTACTTTCTTATACTCACAAACTAGAGTTACAAATCAGCAAAGCATCATCACATTTTGGTTCTTCAAATATTTTATCATCCATCGTTCAAGGAACTGCAACTCCCAGTTCCGAACTCCTCAATTCCAGAGCCCTGATGTCTAGACTCCGATTTTCTTCAAACACCTGGTTCTGAATTATCGGTTTCGAATCTGAATCCTCGGTTCCGAACTTTTGACTTCCTGCTTCCGAATTATTAGAACATCAAGGTGTCTTTATTTTATGAAAAAATTCTAAAGTTAAACAAAAGACAATCCATGCAAACCAACTCTTCCTTTATCTTCCTTCAGCTTGGTCCCAACAGCCTCTACCTGCTCATATCCAGACAGGAATGTATTTCTCAGAAAACTTACAAAATATCTACAATAACAAAATTTAGGAAGTTCTTCTATACTAACCCTCAAAGTCTATCATAGGGATATGTGCTCTAATCAGAGTTTATCTAAATCTAGATTGCATGGTTTGTACTAAACTTTCTCTGATACCAACTGTAACGCCCCGACCCTAGTTACTCAGAGTCGGTGCATTATTACATAACATTGGCATGATCCCAAGGAAATCATGTCTCGAAAGACCAATCAGTTTATTATTATTGGAAACAAGATTCATACATATGTTCAACTTTACAGCTTGAAGAGAGAGAACAAAAATATATTTCATTAGAAGTATCCAATCCTCCTAGATTATGCCTGTAGGTCACTCATAACTAACTTCTTCATATCCTGGGAAAATGAAACATAAGAACGGGGTGAGCTCAAATGCGTAGTAAGGGTAAGTAATACAGCGGAAAATGACACAAATATTAAGCATGGTGAAAAATTGAAACCACATTACTTTACCAATAATAAACATGAATACTTTTATGGAATTAATATGAGCTGAGTAAGTATTGCCATAATAAAACATAATCCTGGGTATTCTACTAGTTGAATGACCACATGAACCAACAATATTATTTCCATAATGAGGGAATGTATAATGCCGTACATTCTGAAACATTTTGTCAAGGCCTCGGGCCAAGACGTCTAAAATGATTAAGGCCTCGGCCAAAACTATAAATCAAATTGGGAAAGTCCCTCGAAAAATTCAATGTCTAGTTGTCTCATGAGACCTACCGATGCATCAATGAGCTATAGCGGGTTCCACCCGTCACTTACTAAGTCCAATACATTCCTCATATGAAAAGGTTTAAACATATAATAAACATTTGTATTAAAAATAGCCTACGAAATGTCAATACTTTAACTATAAAACATTAATGGTATAACAATAGCACATCTGCAGTCAAACATATAACAAAAACTTCATTACAATATGAAAGTTTTGTTGTTGTGGAATCGCCAGGAGACACAACGACGGAAAACGAGAAAACGAAAGAAGGAAAAGCAACAATGAACACGACGATTTACGTGGTTCGGGAAAAATCCCTACGTCCACGGGAGAGGCAGAATTTCACTATGATTCGGGAGCACAAAATTACAGAGGATTTCCAACAAGAAACCCTAGCCCGAAATGGGCTATAAAACAAATGGAGAAGACGATCACTATTCGAAAAGTGGTCCGCGTCGCTACAGTGAACGACGGCTGGCTTTGTCAAAAGCGCTACAGTAAAGTTGACCCCGAAGTCCGCACCGCTACAGTGCTTGTCGGTCAGCTCCGCTATAGTGGTCAGCATTTGCTACAGCGCCGAAAATTTGGGCCGGGGGCCTTCGGCCCCCGGACCCCCGGAGCAGGGCCGCGTTGCCCCCTGCAACCCCCAACGAGCTCACCGCGAAGCGCGACCCGCGAAAGTTGCGGGCCACAAGCATTCGACCCAACCGGATCGAGCAACATCAATCCAACATTTGTATCATAATAAATCAACTTCAAATAAACATAAAATCCATCAAAGGATGTTGACATAGATGAAATCAAAACTATTTGAGAGAAATATCTCTTTTTTTAATCATTTAAAGGTCACATAATTATAAAATAAAACATTTACTTTGAAAATATCTTTATAATCTTGTAAGGGAAGCTTTGATGATTTTATATCAGTGGAAAATAGCTTCACCAGCTGTATAAGTTAAAAAAAGTTATTCTTACCTTAATTCTGTCGAAAAGGTTAAAAAAGACCTTGTTTGGAAAATGACAGAATGATTCCTTTATAAACTTCTTATAAAAAGTCAAAAAAGGGTATTAATGTCTTTAACCCATATTATGTAAAATAGTAAGAATGTTTTGAAATACATTTTTAAGAAACATGGATGTGGATGATAAAGAGGACTCAATAATAATTACGTATAAAAATCCTCGGATAATGAAAAGATTGTGAAATAAACCCTTATCTTGTACTTTTCCTTGGTTGATGGTAGGATAACCTCCTGTATAATGGGGAAATAATTGTTATTAAATTATAAAAGTATCATATACATTAATATGATATCATATATGATCTTTTAACATTGCTTTATTAATAATATCTTAGTATTATCGTTGTTTCGGGTGCTAACTTTCTCGTTTTCATTTACATGTTTTGTTACATAAGCTTTGTTTGTTATGGATAGGTTGTATCATATTCATATCCAGAATTATATCAAGTCCTTAAACATTATTTTTAATCATAAAATGAGAATTAGACTCAGATGGATATGATAGGGAATGAATCTCATCGCGTTCGTGGAGACGATAGTCCGTACGTACGCACGAGCGACAATATAATTCTTTTGATATTAAAATAATATATAATTGGTTGATATATCATATATAAAAAATCATTATCATGTTATAAATATTATTTACATGAATTACACAACATTATTATACCCATCCAAATAATAATGTATTGAATAACAATTACACCATGACGTGGAGACGGTAATCTGTACGTACGCACGTATGGTGACATGTCATTCAAAGGATGGATAGAATACCGAATATGGATGTACCATATTTATAATAATATCACAGTATATAGAAGATACTGGAGTTATTATTTTAGAATGAATATAACAGAGAAAGAAGAAGTTGAAGAAGAAAGGAACTTTACAGAGGGTGGTGAAAACATTACCTCTTCTTCGGTTCCTTCTTTTAGATTTGATCAAATGTGATCCTTAGGGTGACTTTATGATCAAACTAAGGCCTTTAGGATTAAGTGAGAGAATTTGGGAGGATATATGGGCAGGGTTTTGCCAAACCAAAAGGTTTTTAAGGTGTGAAGAATTGGTTTGAAGTGATGTCCTTTTATAAGGGGAAGGAGGGACTCTTTAGGAAAAACTTAAAGTATTAAATTATAAAAATTAATATTGGGTTTCTAATGGTTCCAAAGTGGATTATTTAAAGGTTAAGGTTTGTATGTGTCGAAATCCTTTCATACAATAGATTTTAGATAGGTTTGGGTCACTATATTAACCTTATCATTTATATTAAACTCTTAGTTAAATAGTTTGACATTTACCATGTCTCTTTATATTTTTATATTATATAGTAAATAAACATACTATATACTTCCAAGCGACCCCCAAGTGGTCCATTAATGATACACCTATCATTATATAAGTCTTTTTTCAGAACCTTAGATTTTTTGAAATATAATATCTATTAATAATATAATATTAATTTTTAAAACTCTTTTATGTCAATTTTGACAATATTTAATAATTGATTTTTGATAAAGTCTTAACAACATTATTAATTCGAATAAAATTCACTTATGCAATCCTAACATGTCATATTAACCAATAAAATTATTATATGTCATCAAAAAATTCAAATTATATTTATTTTAACATTTATAATACCAATTATTTTATTCTTTCCTTAATAAAGAAAATATTGCATCATTATTGTGTCATATAAATTGTTAATTTTTCAATGTCTAAAAATTATAAATAAAATACCATTATGTAGGAAATATTTTTAGCTTTATAATGAATATTTATTTTCGAAAATAAAACATATATAACCCTATGTAAAAATTGTTTTTCTAAAAGATATATGCATATGTCATTTTTTATTTATTTAAACTTAATTAATATAAAGTGGCCTTATCACCTCCAAGTGGCTCCATGGGTTCCCAAAATCGGCCCAAAGATGTCCATGGTCTGAAAGGTATCAACCAATAAGGTTAGGACATGTTTTAGAGTAATTTAATATTAATATAATATTATTATTTTAACCTTATTTACAGGATTTATCATTTAACCATGGTAAATAAAATATTTACCGAAGTAATTATTCAAAATGTCTAAAAATAAAAGTTATCTATTTACACAATTTCGACATCCTGATTCAAAATATGGAGTTCATTTTTCCAAATTCAAAACACATAAGTGGAAGAAATTAATTTAAAATTAATTCATGCTGTCAAAACAAAAAACGTGTTTTTAAGAAATAATAACTATCAAAAGATTGACACTTGTTTATGTCTGGTTTAATTGTAAAATTATGTCCAATGACCAACATTGTTTTAAATGGTAAAAATATATTCTAAATATACTTTAAAACCACTCAAATTCATTATTTATTACTATTAATTATTTTGATTAAAAAAGTTGATTTTAATTAAAATTTAGTAATTTTCACTATTTATCAAAATATAAATGTTATCATAAAAGTATCAAAATTTTACCCAATGATAATTTCGTTATTTTAAATCCAAAAATGAAGTCCATTTTGAGAGAAAAAATTTATAAATTTTTCAAAAAGTGTGTTACTATTCTTAACGACTACTTTGATTGGTCGCGGTGTGTTAGAATCTCGAAGTTGCGTACAACACACGCTACTGTATTATTCCAAGAGAATCGTACTATGGAAGCTTGAGGTGTTATAAGGAATATCATAATAAAAATAATGTGTTTCAAAACATGAAGATGTGGCTATAACATTTAACTTAGACAATCATTTCCATATCACCAAGGTCCATCTTCAAGGTTTTATTAAAAAAATTACCAAGGTTATTCACACATGTATAGTTAAAATGGTTATCTCTAGAGATTAAGTCTTTACCAAATGCATTAGAGCGCTATCAGGGAGAACCCTTAATTTGTATTTATTATCATGTGAGCCACATATATCATCATCAAACATTTCATAAATAACCCATATATTATAAAAGAAATGAGTTTCATTTCATAATCATAACTTTTTAAAAACTGCTTTAAAGACATGATCTTTATGTCACTTTAAACCCACGAAATGGAAAGTGGGTTTCATTTATGTAACTCCTAAAATTTAAAATATAAAATTTTGGTATATATGTGAATACCCATGTAGAATAAATTTTTTTGAGTATTCACTTAATAAAATAAAATAATTTGAGTAAAAGAGAGAGACATTTTGAGACGAAAATTCGGCAGCATAACGACTATGATGCTGGGTTTTAGAAAATATTGAAAAGAGAAGGGAAATGGGTCACCCGCTCATAAATGATCCATAAAACAGTAGATGAACATAATATAAAATATATAAGAACATGATAATGAATTTTGAAGTATATAACATATGAAATTAAAAACATGAAAGGAAGACAAAAATATGATTTCTCTTATGAAAATTTGGGCGCCTAACTGCGTCACTTAAAACATCAAAAAATGAATTGATGTGATCAAATATAGTGTCTCATAATATGAAAAAAGGACAGTATGATGGATATAGAGATCATACCACAACATAAGAAAAAGTAACTCGAAATACTTGACATTAATATAGATCATTGAAAATGAGAAGGGTGAAAAATCTCATACGAAAATTCGGCAGCCTAACGGCGCCTCTTAAACATTCATAAAATGAAAAGATAGGAGCAAAATGAGTTCTCTCATCATATGAACATGAAAAGGATAGTATAATAATTATAAAAGAACATCCCAACAAAAGAACATGGAGGTTAAAATAAATGACATAAAGGAGAATACATGAAAAGAAAGAGAGAGTAGGATCCCTTACCTTGAAGAGTAACTACGAAATCTTGATGTCTGGGACCTTGAGAGGCTTTAGGGCACCTTGGGAGGACTCATTGGGATGTAAGGGGACTAGAACTTCGTTGAGGAGGATCTTGGAATTGAAAGGATGAGAGAATGACTTGGTATTTATTGGGGAAGTGAAGGGACAAGGCATTAATTGCCAAGAGACACCTCATTGTTGGTATTGGCAATACCATGGGCTTGCCCATGGTATTGGCCACATGTGACCCCTCATACCTTATCATACTATTCATAAGCTGACCAGAATTATTAAAAAATTATTACATCTTTAATGATGTCATTAAAAACCCAAAACTCAAAAACTATAATTTCACTATTCACCGAAAATTCAATTTTCTCAAAAAATCTGAAAATTCCACCTTAACCAAATATCGATGCTCTAATTTCAAAAATGAACTCCATTTTATGAAAATAAATATCTAAATATTTTTAATTTAATTTTTAAATAAAAACACTATTCACTGAAAATTCAACTTTTTCAGAAAAATTCACCTTAACCAAATATTGATGCTTTGATTTCAAAAATGAGCTCCATTTTATGAAAATAATTTTCTAAATATTTTCAATTTATTTTTTAAATAAAAAACACTATTCACCCGAAAAAAACTAATACTTAATCAAAATTTTTTGAAATAGTTATTTACCTATTTTATTGAATCACATTACTTAATCAAGGTGCCAAAATTATATTAATACTTTCTTTAAGTGAGATTACTAATCTATTTTGTCACATTACTAATCCTATGCGTAAAATCAGAATTCATAAATTATGATTCATTAAAAATTAAGTTGATCTTATTCGACTCTAAATTTCTTACTAAACATAACTATAGAAGACTATTTTTTGAAAATCATTACACATTAATAATTATTTAAGGTTTAAATAAATATTTTTAAAATATTTTTTTTCTCAAATTCATCAGTAATATGCATTCTATATTTATCCGGACATTTGAAAATTCACAAATTTCAATATAAGAAGAAATAAATTTTTTTATTTAAATCAAAGGATTATACAAGGCAATTACAGTCTAGTTACATAACCCCTTATAACACCAGCATAGGACCTAAGAGTAAGGTGTGCTAGGGTGATAGAATCTTGTGGCAGCTCGGCCAACAATGCCCGAGTAGTGATTTCTATCAGCTTGAACTTCTCGTGAAGGCGATTCCGTTCCAGTTTCACATGATGATGTTCGGCTTGGGTTTTGTCTAAAGCAAAGCCCAAAGGTGCTACCTCATTCCCGATTTCGGTCAGATGAGCTTCGATTGACTCGAGACTACTGGATGAGGCCATCAAATATTCTTTCAATATTAATTAATTAAGATCACTCGTATTTATAGAAAATAATCGAAGCATTTTGTTTCTAACAGTCATATTGACAAACAGTCATATAACAATAAAAAATCCAACGGTCTTATTTTAATTATAATAATTTTATTAAATGAAATAGTTTTGTTCAGTATAAAATAAAATAACACACAAAGTTAGAAAACAAAATTTATTCAAAATTTTGGGACGTTACAATCTTCCCCATTAAGAAATTGCGTCCTCGCAATTTTAAAATTGGTCTTGGAAATTTCATTGAAAGTCCCACATCAGAAAAGAGTCGGTAAAACTATTACATAAAAAGAAATAAATGGAAGTACAAAGTTCACCCGAGATAACCCATACTAGGATTCCATGTAAGAAAACATGGATATAGAAGAGAAAAAAAGGGTTATGTTCTGATGGATAGTGATAGAAAACATGATTAGGATAAAATTAACCACAAGAAGATCACAAACATAAGATGTGTTAAATGGTCTTTGATTACCAAGTAGGAGACGTAAACCAATAAAATTTTTGTTTTACATTCCTTTACATAATTTTGAGGAATTCATTTTCTACATAGAATAAAACATAAGAAAATATATTTACCTTCAAGTAGAGTTTCATCCAATAATAAGTTTCTACCAAGACTAATTTTTCCTCCAAACAATGTGAATTCAAAAAGACTTGGTCTCATAAAAATCACAAGAATCATCTTCTAGAGAATCACATAATCCACAAAAGAATAACTATATTTTTCCTTTGTCTATAGTCATCAACGAAAACTAAAAAGGTTAGTATGAGATTATATAATCCCCCAAAAGGATAATCCTATATAAAAAGTAATATAACTATTAATCTCTAAAATTCATCAAAAGCACCCAATGTTCCAAAAAGACCATTCTATACACAATTATCCATAAAATTATTCAGAATAATCCAAACTAAGAATGGAACCCAAAACTCAGAAGGATTTAACTACATATTCTTCCCCAATAAATCTTAACATTTATCTCCAAATAACATCGACTACTATTAAAGTCACATTCTAAAGTATAATTAACCTATTCACATAATCTCTATGCTAGGTTCATCATTTTCCAGAAATAACCCAAATCACCATATGTCCACAATAAATACATAAAATCCTACAAAAAAAAAATTCAACCATTCCTTCTCAAATTTAATCTTATAGTATTTTATTTCCCTTAGGAATATAGTACTCCAAAATAGAAAACATCGTCCAAAATAACCTTTATCATTTAATCATCAAATCATTTTCCTATACAAAGGATATCCATTTGATAAAATATAAGTTTCCAAAAATCAACTTATTCTTGATCCATTAAAATAGCAGGAGCATTAGTGAGTCTAAAAGGCATAAAAACAAACTCATTATGCCCATATCTTGATTAGAAGGCATTTTTTGGAATATCATCATTCTTCACCTTCAATTGATGATAACCAGAATGAAGATAAATCTTAGAGAAGAATTGAGTCCCATGAAGTTGGTCAAATAAGTCATCAATTCTTGGTAGAGAGTATTTGTTCTAAATAAGTCATCAATTCTTGGAAGAGAGTATTCGTTCTCTATAATCAATGCATAGCTGCATCGTTCCATCCTTCTTCTTCACAAAGAGAACTGATGCTCCCCAAGGAGACACACTTGGTTGGAAAAACCCATTCTCCAAAAGATCTCGGAGTTGTTTCTGTAATTACCCTAGCTCCACATTTTCTATCCTATAGGGGGTCTTTGATATCAAATGAGATATAAGTATGAGTTTAATGGAGAAATCTACCTCTTTTTTGGGGGGAGGTCCGGGTAACTCCTCAAGAAATACATCAACGTATTCCTAGATGATGCAGAAAATTTTCTAAAATAATGAATCCTTCATGAGAAACTTATTTCATTTATGAATCTTTTAACTAAAAAGGGTTTTATGTCTTAAAACTTCATGCTTAGACAAATTACATTTTTCTATAATTCCTTCATAATGATTCGTAAAAAGCTTGAGATTAACCAATCATATCCCCCAGAAGTGTCGTAACCAAGAGTGCGGAAATGCCCGTTGTCGTGTACCAGTTCCCATTTGAGTCTAGCTCAAAGCAGTATTTTTGGGTTTTACCCCTATGTACATCTGTGCCAGAGCCACCTCTACCAGCTCGTATCCAGACAGAGATGTATTTTCTTGATAAACCACTTACTCAATACTCAATAAAATACAAGGAAGATTTCATATATTTAATCTTTTCTATAGGGTTCTTCCTAAAGTTTTCATATCCTAATTTTCATAAATAACTAAACTATCATTTGATACCAACTATGACATCCCACCTTTTATTACATAACTTTTCATTACATTTTACATACAGAAGATCTTTAAAGTCTAGTATCTTGGGAATCAAGAACTTAATACATGATGACATAAAACATTTTTCTTAAACACATGAAAATCTTTTTCATTGTTCATCCTAAGTACATTACAACATCTCATAACCTGTGAGAATACATAAAAAAAAAAGGGTGAGCATAAGGCCTAGTAAGGGAAACAAGTGAAACATTTTACATGTGAACTTGAGATGCATCAATAAAGTCATGATAAATAACTTTAAGGCATGAGAAAGAGATCATGATGCATATCATAATAAAAATAACGTGTTTCATTACTTGAAGATGTGGCTACAAAATTTAATTTAGGCAATCATTTCCATATCACCAAGGTCCATCCCCAAGTGTCATTAAAAAAATTACTATGGTTATTCACCAAGGTATTGTTAAAATGGTCATCTCTAGGAATTAAGTCTTTACCCAATGCATTGGAGTGCCATCAGGGTGCACCCTTAATTTGTCTTTGTTATCATGTGTGACAAATATATTATCATCAAAAATTTCATAAATATCCCATATAGAATAAAAGAAATGAGTTTCATTTCATGATCAACACATTTAAAAAACTACTTTAAAGATATGGTCTTTATGTCATAATAAACCCACGGAAATGGAAAGTGGGTTTTATGTAACTCCTAGAATTGAAAATAGGAAATTTAGGTATATATGTGAATAACACTATAGAATAAAGAGTTTTGATTATTCACTTAATAAAATAAAATAATTTTAGAAAAAGAGAGAGACATTTTGAGATGAAAATTTAGCAGCATAACGGCTGTGTTGTAGGGTTTTAGAAAATATTGAAAAGAGACGAGACATGGGTCACCAACTCAAAAATGATCCACAAAACAGTAGAAGGAAAAAATATTAAGGATATATGAACATGGTAATGAAATTTTAAGGACATTCCATATTAAATGAAAAAACTTGAAAGGAAGTCAAAAATAAGATTTCTCTTATGAAAATTCGTCTGCCTAACGGCGTCACTTAAAATATCAAAAAATGAATTAATGAGATCAAATAGGGTCTCTCATCATATGAAGATAAAGAGGAAAGTATGCTGGATATAGAGATCATACCCCAACATAAGAAAAAGTCACTCGAAATACTTGACATTGAAATAGAACTTGGAAAATGAGAAGGGTGAAAGAATCCCTTACAAAAATTCGGTAGCCTAGAGGCGCCACTTACACATTCATAAAATGAAATGATGAGAGCAAGAGGGGGTCTCTAATCATATGAACATGAAAAGGACAGTAAGATGAATATAAAAGGACATCCCCAACATAAGATTATAGAGATTAAAATAAATGACATAATGGAGAATACATGAAAAGAAAGAGAGAGGTAGGATCCCTTACCTTGAAGAATAACTTTGAAATCGTAATGTTTGTGACTTTGGTAGGCTTTAGGGCACCATGGGAGGACTCTTTGGGAGGTAAGGGGACCGGAACATCATTGAGGAGGATTTTGGAATTGAAAGGATGAGAGAATGACTAGGTATTTATAGGGGAAGTGAGGGGACAAGACATTAATGGCCAAGGGACACCTCATTGATGGTATTGCCAAAACCATGGGCTTGCCATGGTATTTACCCAGAGTATTGTTCAATTGGGACACCTCAAACCTTATATTACTATTCATATGTCGACCAGAATTGTTACATCCTTAATGATGTCATTAAACACACGAAACTGAAAAACTGTAATTTCACAATTCACCGAAAATTCAATTTTCTCAGAAAAATTCGAAAATTTCACCTTAACCAAATATCGATGCTCTGATTTCAAAAATGAACTCCATTTTATGAAAATAATTTTCTAAATATTTTTAATTTAATTTTTAAATAAAAATACTATTCACTGAAAATTCAACTTTCTCAGAAAAGTCCAAAAAATTCTCCTTAACCAAATATCGATGCACTGATTTCAAAAATGAGCTCCATTTAATGAAAATAATTTTCTAAATTTTTTTAATTTAATTTTTAAATAAAAAACACTATTCACCCGAAAAAAACAAATACTTAACCAATAATTTCTGAAACAGTTATTTACCTATATTATTGAATCACATTACTTAATCAAGGTGCCTAAATTATATTAATACTTTCTTTAAGTGAGATTACTAATCCATTTGGTCACATTACTAATCCTAAGCTTAAAATCACTATTCATATATTACTATTCATCAAAAATTAAGTTGATCTTATTAGAATTTAAATTTTTTACTGAACATAACTGTAGAAGACCATTTTAAAAAAATCATTACACGTTATTAATTATTTAAGGTTTACATAAATAGTTTTAAAATGTCCTTTTTCTAAAATTCATTTATAATATGCATACTATATTTATCTAGACATTTGAAAATTCACAAACATCATGATAAAAAGAAATCACAATTTTTATTTAAATCAATGGATTACACAAGGCAATTATGGTCTCATTACATAACCCCTTATAACACCAGCATAGGACCTAAGAGTAAGGTGTGCTAGGGTGATATAATCTTGGTGCGGCTCGGCCAACATTGCCCAAGTAGTGATTTCTATCAGCTTGAACATCTCATGAAGGTGATTCTGTTCCAACTTCACATGATGAAGTTCAGCTTGGGTTTGGTCCAGAGCAATCCCAAAGGTTCTACCTCCTTCCCGAGTTCTGTCAGATGAGCTTCGATTGTCCCATGACTACTGGATGGGGCCATCGAATATTCTTTCTATATTAATTAATCAATATCACTTGAATTTATAGACAATAATCGCAACATTTAGTTTCTAACAGTCATATTGACCAATAATCATATAACAGTTGAAACCCAATGGTCTTATTTTAATTATACTCATTTTATTAAATGAAATAGTTTTGATGAGTATAAAATAAAACAACACACAATGTTAGGAAACAAAATTTATTCAAAATTTTGGGTCGTTACATTCCCAGTGGAGATAGATGATCGATATGAGTGGATCCTACATGGGCGGTCAATTTATCTGGTGAGAGTTCGGTGATAGCATGAGAATCTCCAAGAGACCACATAGGAGTGGGAGGCTCCGATTCGTGCTTAGTACCCACATATATTTGATTAGTTTTTTTGGATTTAGGGGATGTTAATCCCTAAGGTTGGGAGAATGTAATTTCTCATAAATTTTGTGAAATTGTATTTTAATTATATATAATTATTATGAGACCACATGTTTTAACGGCATGTGATTTCGAGGCCTGGTGGGCCCAGAACAGAATTTTGAATTTTTTTGTAAGTATGCTTATATAAACGTGCAATCGGGTTTTTATACCTTTTGAAATAGTGCTCAGATTGAAACTATGTGGGCACCAATGAATTCAGAATGCGAGGATCCACCTATAATGGAATTAACTTCATCTGTTAAGGGCCAAACGGAAATGTTTATTTTCATACTTTTCGGAAAATAATAAAATAACATTAAAAAAACTTATTTTAATTTCATTCCTCATCTGTTGAGTGGAAGACGGCGATGCTTCGGTGCAGCGATGAGGGGCACTGATGAGGGTCATTAATGGTTCATTAACTGGAAGTGTAACGACACTTTAATGATGCATAACAGGGACATTATTTCATAAATAAAACAGTGTAACATAAATGATACGACATGTTTTCCTTTTATATTGGTTGACACATTGGTGGAATGAGGAATTAAACTACTACAATTCTCTAACAAACCTCCAATTAACTTCTTCTCCAACGAAGAAATACAAATGCCGACAAAACTCAATCATCTTCGATGCACCTCGAAGAAAAAACCGAGAAGTGATGAATGATGTTGACATCTTGAAACCTTGAAGATGTAATGCTGCAGCAATGAATGACAACGAACGTCAAAGATGTAGGGGTTTTTTATTTTTATGTTCTTCCCCATTTTTTCTAGAAATGAGGAACTTTGTTCAACCGAAGAATATGTTGATACATGAATCATGTGTTTATGCATGAGGGTAACATTATTTGGGGGATTTTATATCTAGAATTAGTTTATCATTTTCTATGATTTAACATCTCCCACGAGCCTCCTTGATTTTAAAACATCTAACATGGAGGGCACTGGCCAACATGAACAAAGGTCTGAACCCTCCGCATGTGTTCTCCTTGTGAACAAATTGTCCAAAAAGTCCAAAAGGTGTGTCTGAGACAATCGTGTTAATGGCGGCGACCCGGGAGGCTTGTAGGCACAGACGGATCGAAAAACGGACCACCAGAGAAACTTTGGTGGCCCACGGAAGGTGCTGCCAGTGCGGTGGTGTTGGTGACCATCCACGTGCAAAGGTAGACACCAATCGGTGCCATATGGATGTTGAGGTGACTGGCCCTCTCCAACCACACTAGAGGGCGGCGGCACACCCGTCAGTGCGCCACGGCGGTAGGAGGCCACGATAGCCACCGGGTGACGCGGTGCTAGGCGGGCACTGCATAAAGGGGTGGCCCACGTCCAGGCCGCCCAGAAGAGTTGGCGCCGTAGTCGCTTGACTGCAATAAGAGGGAGGCCCTGCGACATTCCTCGGGGCATCAGGAAAACTTGTGAAGATTTTGGATCAAAGAGAGAAAGTGCTATAGAAAAATACCACACACTTAGTCAAAATTTTGTGGTGAAACTATAAATTTGGGGATACTACATAGTAACTTGAAGATATATTAAGGATGTTGTTCCCTCATTGGTTTTCATTGGATTAATAGAATTTATATGGAGAAACTATTGTAAGGGGTAGAATATAACACCATAATATTTTATGACATATTTATCTTTAAATAAATTTTATGTTTTTGATAGCTTGTAATACACACAATACCGAGTTTGAAATAATTGTGATACACTATTCTTATAAGTGACTATTATCACCAACTTGTGGGATTGGTTGATATGAATAGAGATAAATAAATTTTCAAAAATCTATATAACATTTTTCTTTAATTAAAAATACTTTATTAATTCCATGGAAATAAGTAACCAATTTTAAATGTTAAAATTAATATCATTTTACGTTAAAAGACTAATTTTTTAATGTATTGTATTTTTCTTATATAATGTATTTTTATCACTAATAAACAACGTTTTTTATTTAATATATTTTTATTTAATTCAAAATTTAATAATTATTCATAAATTTATTATCAATTGGTTATAAGTGAAGATAAAATTAGTTAATTCTAAAAAATGTTATTTGTCGAAAAACATTTTTTATGTGCACAATGTATTTTTTCCCCTAGTAAATTAAAATAATCACTATTTTTGAATGATTTTAATACAATTTTTAGATTCTTTATTCCAAAAAAATATTATTATTCATCTAATTATTGTTACCATATGAAGAATGTGACTAAAATAATTTTTATTCTTAAAAAATACATTTCCTCTAAATGTGATATTTTCTCAT